>CM035839.1:18130306-23449788 GCA_020510985.1 Pholidichthys leucotaenia | reverse complement strand
GGATATGGTTCCAAGGTTAATGTTTTTGGAAAATTACAAGTTTTATTTTGTGTGTAAAATTAACCTTTGTAATTTTGGTGGCAGTGTAGCTGTCGCAGTAAAGAATGTTTTTCTTTTACTGTTTGTTTGTTTATATATATTGTAATACCCATCTAAGAGTTGATTTACACCTGTGTTACGTTACTGCTGCCATCTAGTGGACGGCAAATGACATGCAACCCAGTGGTAGGAGAGAGCGTGTAAACTAGCATACAGTGCTCACGTGCTCAGTTAGCAGAGAGAGAAGCTCAGAAGCTGCAGACTCGGGCACAGAGAGAAGAAGCTCCAAAAGCCCTGAGTAAAACTAAAGAAAATGGACTCTAACCACTCCTAAATGTTTGGACAGAAGGCGCACACGGTATGTAATGTGTATTTGTGAGAATGTGGAGGTATTATTTTTGGTTGTGATAAATTTCAAAATGTATTTTTTTGTTTTGTTCTTTCACCGTAGTTTTTCACGGTGGTTGGTCGGAGGTCCAGCTAAGAAAATGTGCTTGCTGTGACAAAATAAATCCTGGCTAAACATCAGTTGGAGCGTGGCTTTATCTGTTTCAAACAAAAAACCTTTGGGAGCAGTTATAAGTAGCATCAGGGTATTTACGCAAGTAGTAGTCGATGTCTTGCAAATAAGCCCTGGTATCAGGTGACCCACTGGTTGAGGGGTCAAATTTCGTGACGTGGCGAGCGATCTTATTGAGATCTCCATCGGATGGAATTTGCACACGTCTTTCACGTTGCCGTTCGGGTAGGAACGGGTCAGGTGAGTGTGAGCCGGGGGAGTCCCCATCCCATGAGGGGATTCCCCCCTTTGTCGAGGGAACCGGCCTGTTCATGGATTCTGATCTCAGATCCCTTTGTTTGCGGTGGACTTCCAGCTCTTCTTGGACGTCCTGAAGACCTTGTTGTGCTTCTCGTAGGAGCAGTTTGCATTTCCCATAATCGGAGCTTGTTTCGTCCAATTGACCTTCAACTTCCTTGAGTTGATTCTCTTTGTGAAGCAGGGCGGTTTTCCATTCCTCGTTTTCTTGCTGAAGTGAGGTATTGTTGTCTTCTAGTCGTTGCTTTTCTTCCTCTGCTTGTTCCAGATTTAGCAATGTCTGATCGAGCATATCTTGGGTGTCTTCTTTCTCTATGCGAGCTTGTTCCTGCTTTTTCACAAGGGATTTGTTCTCTTCCTGAAGAGAAAGTATGGCTGTTTGTTGTCTCACCAGTTCCTTTTCAGCGTAGAGTACTTGGGTTTCAGCTCGTTTTAGCCTTGCAACTAATGCTAGTGCAAACTTTCCTAACACACCGGGGATTTCCTTTGCTTTCGGTGGGTTAGCTTCACATTCATCCGAAAGTTTTTTCGTGATTTGCTTCAAATCTTTTGGTGGAGTATCCCGAACTTGTTTGGAGAAACCGGGTATAAGGTCGGAAGACAACTCTTCCAATATTACTTGAAGGTCATTTAATTCGTCAAGTGGACTCGACATGTTTGACCATTTGTGTAACGCTTAGCTTGAAATCAATTCGTTGATTATAGCTAAAGTTGTGCGTCAAGAGTTAACCTTGAGTGTCGTTTTACAGTGAGGGTAATTACAAGCTTCTTTTTGGAGTTTGTTTCAACTTCCAGGCTTGTAAGAAGGAAAGCAAATATTTTGGAATTCTTTAGAAATGTGGAATAGGTGTTAGTTTATTTGTTGACACTGTATTTTGATTTGTATTTCACAAGACAAAAACAAAAACAAAAAAATTGTGTCGATTGACTTCTTTCAGTTCAGTTATCAAAGTGTAGTTTTGGAATAGTCCTCAACTAGGTTGTGAATTTTTTGTTGAATCTCACTTGAAAGTAATGATTTTATTTACAAAAGAAAAGGAAAGCAACAAAAATAGAAAAGGTTAAATGCTTTAAGGCTTTAGGGTTACAGTATAAGTCTTCACTTTGTTTTAAAGTTAGAACTGGCTTTGTTCTATTTGTTAGAGCTTATCTTCATTTAAAGCCTTTCAATGTTTTAATATTTACAAGTTAGGAAACAAATGAATTGTCTTTGTGTATTGTCACTAAGGCTTCCTTAGGATTAAAGTTAATGATTATTTAAAAAGAGGAGAAAAAAAATTAAAATGTTTTACAGACTAGTCAAAGTTTTCACCTTTTGACTTATTTCAAATCCTGGTGAGAAATAGTGAGTTGGTTAAATGTTTTCCTTCTCCTGGGGAGGAAATATGAATCAAAAGCAACACTGACTGTAAATA
Organism: Pholidichthys leucotaenia; assembly: GCA_020510985.1. Classification (NCBI taxonomy): domain Eukaryota; kingdom Metazoa; phylum Chordata; class Actinopteri; order Cichliformes; family Pholidichthyidae; genus Pholidichthys; species Pholidichthys leucotaenia. Next base: position 23,447,517 of record CM035839.1, on the reverse strand, counting down.
AGCTAAAGCTTTCAAGTGTTAATTGCTGGATGTGGTTTCCTAATTTTGGAGAATTTTTTTTAGAAAAGCACTCGGAGAGTGCAGACCTCCGCCAAGTGCCACAGTTCCCCCCATACAGTGTTTGTGTGTACGTTTTCAGATTCCTTGACCATGAAAACATATGACTAGCAATTGGATTGACAATTATAGGATTAGTGGTTCAGTAGTTATTCACGAAAATCACATTTTCCGTAATGGCGGTCTTCTTCTGGACGGTGATCCGAATTACCAACAAAATCTAATCATCTGTAGGATACCCCATTTCTGACAATCTGTGAAAATTTCATGAAAATCCGTCCATAACTTTTTGAGTTATGTTGCTAACAAACAAACAGACAGACAAACCAACGCCGATGAAAACATGACCTCCTTGGCGGAGGTAATGACAAGGAGATGTGTGTATAATTGTGAAGATGCAAGTTTAAATACCTGGGGTCAACCATCCAAAGCAGTGGAAAATGCACAAGAGAGGTGAAGAAGAGAGTGCAGGCAGGGTGTAGTAGGTGGAGATGAGTGTCATGGCTGACTGTGACAGAACGGTAGTAGCAAGCATGAAAAGGAACATTTACAAGATGGTAGTGAGACCTGCTATGATGAAGGGTTTGGAGACAGTGGTGCTGACAAAAAGACAGGAGGTGGAGCTGGAAGTGGCAGAGATGAAGATGCTATTATTTTCATTGGCAATGACTAGGAGGTGTCATGCCTGGCTCTCACAAGCCAGAAAGGAGATGCGAGGGCGACCAGTGAGTTTGCGTAATTTATTAACATAAACACACAGAGTACAAAATAACAAAGTAAAGAGCCACGTGGGGCAAAAACACACACACAGCACTAGATAACGAACAGTAAAGTAAAGAGCCATGTGGGGCTAAAATACGCACAGAACTAAGGACAACATACAACCCAGGGAGAAAGGCTAGAGAGGCGGCGAGGGGAAAACACACGCCGAGTCGCAGCACTTACTTTGGGGGTAGCGCCGAGGTAACGGCGAACTGAAGCTAGATATAGGAGCTACAGTCGTGGAAACACAGGGCACGTCTTTCCATAGCGAGGTCGCAACGAGGAGTAACTCTCAGCTGCTTGTTAAAAAGGGAAAGGGAACCCAATCAGAAGCGGGGAAGATGATTAACAATAATGGGAGAAAGCTGTCCCAGAGCAGCTGAACTAGACAGCTGGAGATCAGCTGGGCGCTGTCAAACTACGGGCCTAGTAAGACCCGGCACGGACTAGCACGGAGCAGGAGCGACACTGGACAACCTGAACACGGGGAAGGATAGCGTTCAGGTCATGACAGTACTCCTCCCCCGAGCCGCACTCCTGGCGCAGGCTACCCCCCCCCCCCCCCGAGGGAAGACCAGGGAGGGCGGTGGGGGCCAGGTCTGGGGGAAAGTGAGGGACAAGGAAAAAGAGGAAGAGAAGAAAAAAAAAAACAGGTAACAGTATAGGATCAGACACCATAATAACAGTTTCAAAACAGGAAAAAAACATCACCCCCTCCTCTGCAGAGGCCAGACGGTCTATGCAGGTGACCACAGGAGGTGGGGGAATCAAACTGCAGAAATATAGCGACATAGTCATAAAAAAGCTCACAACAACTTAGGGCGAGGACAAGGCAAAACTCATGTCCCGAAGGCCAAAAAAACTACAAAACTCTGTGAACATAAGGTTGAAGAAGACTTACACATCCTCCTCATGGATCGTCACCTTATCGTGGTGGGGGGGTTTGCGTGCCCCAGTGATCCCAGGAGCTATGTTGTCCGGGGGCAATTTGCCTCTGATAGGGTCTCCCAAGACAAACTGGTCCTGGGTGAAGGGCCAGACTAAGAACGATCCAACAGACTCTCATGATAAATTGTATATCAAGGATTCAGTGTACCCCGCCCGGTATGGGGTTACCGGGGCCCCACCCTGGAGCCAGGCCTGGGGGAGGGGCTCGAAGGCTAGCGTCTGGTGGCCGGGTTTCCACCCATGGGACCCGGCCTGGCTCAGCCCGAAGGAGTTACATGGGTCCGCCCTCCAGTGGGTTCACCACTTGCAGGAGGGATCATGGGGGTCCGGTGCTATGTGGATTAGGTGGCGGTCAAAGGCGGAGACCTTGGCGGACTGATCCCAAGCTTTCTAAACTGGCTTTTGGTACGTGGAATGTCACCTCTCTGGTGGGGAAGGAGCCTGAGCTGGTGTATGAGGTTGAGCGATACCGGCTAGATATAGTCGGCCTCACCTCAACACACAGCTCCGGTTCCGGAACCAGTCTCCTGGAGAGGGGCTGGAGCTTGGCCTTTTCTGGAGTTGCCCCAGGCGAGAGGCGACGAGCAGGGGTGGGTATTATTGTATCGCCCCACCTTGCTGCCTCTATATTGGAGTTTTCTCCGGTGGATGAAAGGGTTGCTTCCCTGCGCCTTCGGGTTGGGAAACGGGTCCTGACCATCATTTGTGCCTATGCACCAAATGATGTTTCAGAGTACCCACCCTTTTTGGAGTCTGTGACTGGGGTGCTGGATGGTGCTCCTCCTGGAGACTCCATTGTCCTACTGGGGGACTTCAATGCGCACGTGGGCAACGACAATGAAACCTGGAGGTGGGTGATTGGGAGGAATGGCCTGCCCGATCTGAACTCGAGTGGTGTTCAGTTATTGGACTTCTGTGCTAACCACAGTCTGTCCATAACGAACACCATGTTCAAGCATAAGGGTGTCCATATGTGCACCTGGCACCAGGACACCCTAGGTCGCAGGTCAATGATTGATTTTGTTATCGTATCATCAGACCTGCGACTGTATGTCTTGGACACCCGAGTAAAGAGAGGTGCAGAGCTGTCAACTGATCACCACCTGGTGGTGAGTTGGATCCGATGGCAGGGGAGGAAGCCATTCAGACCTGGTAGACCCAAACGTATAGTGAGGGTGTGCTGGGAGCGTCTGGAAGAGGCCCCTGTCCGGGAGGTCTTCAACTCCCACCTCCGGAAGAACTTCAACCACATTCCGAGGGAGTCTGGAGACATGGAGTCTGAATGGGCCATGTTCTCCACCTCTGTTGTTGAAGCGGCGGCCCAGAGCTGCGGCCGCAAGGTGGTCGGTGCATCTCGTGGTGGCAACCCCCGAACCAAGTGGTGGACACCAGTGGTGAGGGGGGCCATTAAGCTGAAGAAGGAGTCCTATCAAGCTTGGTTGGCTTGTGGGACTCCTGAAGCCGCTGAGGTGTACCGGCAGGCCAAGCGGAGTGCAGCTCGGGTGGTTGCTGAAGCAAAAACGTGGATATGGGAGGAGTTCGGTGAGGCCATGGAACAAGACTTTCGGTCGGCTTCAAAGAGATTCTGGCAAACTGTTCGGCAGCTCAGGAGGGGAAAGCAGCTCCCCGTCCACACTGTGCATGGTGCGGATGGGACACTGTTGACTTCAACTGGGGATATCGTCGGGCGGTGGAAGTAATACTTCGAGGATCTCCTCAATCCCACTGATACGCCTTCCACAGAGGAAGCAGGGTTTGGGGACGAGGGGGATGACTCGCCTATCACAGGGGCTGAGGTCGCCAAGGTGGTTAAAAATCTCCTTGGTGGCTGGGCCCCGGGGGTGGACGAGATTCGCCCTGAGTACCTCAAGGCCCTGGATGTTGTTGGGTTGTCATGGTTGACATGCCTCTGCAACATTGCGTGGAGGTCGGGGGCAGTGCCTTTGGCATGGCAAACTGGGGTGGTGGTTCCTCTCTTCAAAAAAGGGGACCGGAGGGTGTGCTCCAACTTTCGAGGGATCACACTCCTCAGCCTCCCTGGGAAGGACTATGCCAAGGTACTGGAGAGGAGAGTCCGGCCGTTGGTCGAACCTCGGATTCAGGAGGAGCAATGTGGTTTTCGTCCTGGCTGTGGCACATCGGACCAGCTCTTTACCCTCTCGAGCATTCTTGAGGGTTCGTGGGAGTTTGCCCAGCCAGTTTACATGTGTTTTGTGGACTTGGAGAAGGCATTTGACCGCGTCCCTCGTGGATTTTTGTGGGGGGTGCTTCGGGAGTATGGGGTATCGGGCTTGTTGTTACGAGCTATTCGGTCTCTGTACGACCGTTGTGAGAGTTTGGTTCGTATTGCCAACACTCGGTCGGAGTCATTCCCAGTGAGAGTTGGACTCCGCCAGGGCTGCCCTTTGTCACCAATCCTGTTCATAATTTTTATGGACAGGATTTCTAGGTGCAGCCAGGGAATGGAGGGTGTCATGCTTGGTGACCACAGGATCTCATCTCTGTTGTTTGCAGATGATGTTGTCCTGTTGGCTTCATCCAGCAATGACCTACAGCTCTTGCTGGGACGGTTTGCCGCTGAGTGTGAAGCGGCGGGGATGAGAATCAGCACCTCCAAGTCCGAGTCCATGGTCCTCAGCCGGAAAAAGGTGAATTGTCCTCTCCGGGTTGGGGACAGGCTCCTGCCCCAAGTGGAGGAGTTTAAGTATCTTGGAGTCTTGTTCACGAGTGAGGGGAAAATGGAGCGAGAGATCGACAGACGGATTGGAGCAGCATCTGCAGTGATGCAGACGTTGTACCGGTCTGTTGTAGTGAAGAGGGAGCTTAGTTCTAAGGCAAAGCTGTCGATTTACCAGTCAATCTACGTTCCTACTCTCACCTATGGTCACGAGCTTTGGGTAATGACCGAAAGAACGAGATCGCGGATACAAGCGGCTGAAATGAGCTTTCTCCGTAGGATTACTGGACTCACCCTCAGAGATAGGGTGAGGAGCTCAGTCATCCGGGAGAGGCTCAGAGTAGAACTGCTGCTCCTCCACATTGAAAGGAGTCAGTTGAGGTGGTATGGGCATCTGATTAGGATGCCTCCTGGACGCCTCCCACTTGAGGTGTTTCAGGCACGTCCCACTGGGAGGAGACCCCGGGGCAGACCCAGGACTCGGTGGAGAGACTATGTCTCCCAGCTGGTCTGGGAACGCCTTGGTATCCCCTCTGAAGAGCTGGAGCAGGTGGCTGGGGAGAGGGAAGTCTGGGCTTCTCTGCTTGAACTGCTGCCTCCGCGACCCGGACCGCCGGAAAAGCAGTAGAAGATGGATGGATGGAAGACTTACACATGTAACCCCGGCCAAGACAGAATAATATACAAAAAAAGGTAATCCGGGCACAAGCCCTGAAAATAGAGCCTGGAGCTACCGATTGGCATATAAATACAAAGGAAAACAACTCCTCGATCATAAATTAGCACAACAAATGTCACCAAACAGTCTGGAGGAGGATAAAAATGCAGATAAACCAGGCTACTCCGAATGAGGCCAGGCAATGTGAAGCAAATGCTACTTAAAGGACAAATTAGAATAAGAGTACATACTGGGATTATAAGACATAGAAAATAGTCTAAGGAAATTCTTTGTTGGAATGACACCACAATAAGGACTCTAGCGCAGAAAGTTCTTTGACGTCCTGAATAGGATTAAATAAGGGAGGACAACCAAACACAAAGCAACTAGCAGTCAGTTAATTCTTCCAGGAACGTCAGCAGGTGGAGCGGGGCAGGCGGTGATAGCTTGTCCGGCGGGCGACCCGAACTCCACCAGGCCAAGAACCACAATACCAGTTCGGGCGGCCTACCAGAGTCCCAGGCTAAGAGACACAGTTTCTCCGGAGGCCGACCCAGATCACCGAACCAGCCAGACGGCTCCCCAGGCGGTCGTCCCATAACCTCAGACCATCGAGAGCTGAGGGAGAAATTTTGGTGCAGCTTCCTCCCTGAGGGAAAAGGCAGGAGGAAACTGACCCAGGTGAGAGAAACCCCAACAGTGGCGGGGGGAGAGGAGATGGAGGCAAGGGGCAAAGGCAGCCTGACATCTGAAGGACACACGGGCAGGGGGAAACTGACCCGGATGAGAGGAACCCCAACAGCGGCAGGAGGAGAGAAGATGGAGGCAAGGGACGACGTCCACCTGACGTCAGCGAACACAATCCTCCAGCTCCCTCACTGACCTCTAACCGGACTGGCGCAGCACCCCCGGTGGACCCCGATCGGGCCGGTGAAACACCCCCAGTGGACCCCGATTGGGCAGGAACAGCACTCCCGGTGGACCCCGATTGGGCCAGAACAGCACTCCCGGTGGGCCCCGATTGGGCTGGAACAGCACTCCCGGTGGACCCCGATTGGGCCGGCGAAGCACTCCCGGTGGACCCCAACTGGGCCGGAACAGCACTCCCGGTGGACCCCGATTGGGCCAGAACAGCACTCCCGGTGGACCCCGACTGGGCCGGCGAAGCAATCCCAGTGGACCCCGATTGGGCCGGCGAAGCACTCCCGGTGGACCCCAACTGGACCGGCGAAGCACTCCCAGAGGACCCCAACTGGACCGGCGAAGCACTCCCGGTGGACCACAACTGGACCAACGAAGCACTCCCGGTGGACCACAACTGGGCCGCCATCCAGGACTTCGATGCTCCGGGTTCAGCATGCAGGACTCCATCCTCCAGCTCCCACTCAACTGCGAATGGCTCCGCAGCCGGCATGATGGTTTCCACAGTCAGACGATCTCCAAGCGCCGAGGACCACGTCAACAGCCCGCATGGCGTGGAGGCCGGAAATCTGGGCTCTGCTGGGCCGAACCATTCCTCCTTGGAGACCCGGGGACGCTTAATCGTCGGCGCTGGCTCCAACAGGCAGTTCGACCTTCTCCTCTGCCCATGACGTGGCTGTGGGGCTGGGGCGAAACCTTCCAGGGCCGCAGGCCTCCTCCTCGCGCGACGGTGCAGACCTGGCACCGGGGCACACTCAGGGGGAAGAGACACAGAGGACCCAGGTTCATATTCTACTTTTGCAGCGGGGGGAGAGAGCTCAGGGGACTGTGAACCCTGAACTCCTCCCCCAGGAATCCATCCATCCATCCATCCATCTTCTACTGCTTAATCCTTTCGGGTCGCGGGGGGGCTGGAGCCTATCCCAGCATCTATGGGCGAGAGGCAGGGTACACCCTGGACAGATCGCCAGTCCATCACAGGGCCAACACAGAGAGACAGACAACCATTCACTCTCACATCCATACCTAAGGACAATTTAGAATCCCCAGTTTTGATGCCAATTAACCTAACTTGCATGTTTTTGGCATGTGGGAGGAAACCGGAGTGCCCGGAGTAAACCCACGCAGACACGGGGAGAACATGCAAACTCCACACAGAAGGGTCACCGATGGTCTGGGGGTGGGATCGAACCCACGATGGTCAAGGGTGGAATCGATCCCATGACCTTCTTGCTGTGCTGCCACTGTGCTAACCACTGCGCCACCGTGCTGCCCAGGAATCAAACAAGGCAATTCACTCATTATGGGAGGAGAATGAAAAGACACTTGCCTGATTCCCGGAGAGTCGGTGGAATCCGCTGCAAGGGACTTGAGTCTTTCCTCTCCCAGCCGGATGGAAGTGGAGGACCCCTCGGACAGACGAGGTGGTGCCTCTCGCACCGGATCGGGACTGGGAACACCTGGAGGTGAATTTGCGCTGTTCTCAGCAGCCGGAGTGAATGATGAAGAGGGGGGAGAAACAGCTGAGGAGAACCGGGTGCCCAGAGCTGATGGGACAGCGGGAAGAGTGGGCCCAGGAGCGGGAGCAGCTGATTCGCTTCTTCGGCGAGACATGGGAGCTACAGCAGGCTGGGAGGCGAAATTCAAGTGGTTTCCTGGAGCGGGATCCGGACGGGGCTCTCGCTGAGATGTACGGGGAATTTGGGAGCGACGTCTTCTGAATGTGAAGTCGGGGAAACGCCGCTCCTGTACGGAGACCGAAGCCAACAGGTCAGCGTATCCCGGATAGTGATTCAGCTCAGGGTTCTTCTCAACCAGCCTGACCGCCGCTATCACGTGCTTCATGGCTACGGGAGGATAGGCGGCGGAACAAACGGCTGCCACTCGGTCCACAATGCAAATCGCTATCAACCTCATCTTCTCCGGGGGAACCCCGGTTGACGTCACTCTACCTTGGGGATTACCCCTGGGTGAGGCGAACTCCTGGGCTGGATCGGCGGCAGGAACGGGATTCCGAAGCGAGGGGCGATGGTGTCCTGTCTTCGGCTTCCTGCCGGGGTTCTCCTCCAGCCTACAGAGTCTCTCCCAGGCCACAGAGATGTCTGCCCTCCTCGCCTTTACATCGGGGAGATGGAAGTAGTGAGGGAAGTTGTTAATCTCGTTCTCGGCGAGCTCCAGACGCCAGCGTATCTCGCTCGGCGTGTCGTAGAGGTCCATGGTGAACAGCGTCCCGTCCACAAGGTCCAGAGCCTCCGAGAGATCGTGGCCTGAGTGCCGCATATGCCTCCTGTAGGGAGACATGATTCTAGCTTGCCTGCACCCAGAGGAAGGGAAAAACGACAAGTCCCGCTGCAAACTCACGGTCGCAGACATCTCAGTCTGGCTGCGACCTACTGTCATGCCTGGCTCTCACGAGCCAGAAAGGAGATGCGAGGGCGACCAGTGAGTTTGCGTAATTTATTAACATAAACACACAGAGTACAAAATAACAAAGTAAAGAGCCACGTAAGGCTAAAACACACACACAACACTAGATAACGAACAGTAAAGTAAAGAGCCACGTGGGGCTAAAATACGCACAGAACTAAGGACAACATACAACCCAGGCTAGAGAGGCGGCGAGGGAAAAACACACGCCGAGTCGCAGCACTTACTTTGGAGGTAGCGCCGAGGTAATGGCGAACTGAAGCTAGACATAGGAGCTACAGTCGTGGAAACACGGGGCACGTCTTTCCATAGCGAGGTCGCAGCGAGGAGTAACTCTCAGCTGCTTGTTTAAAAGGGAAAGGTGTAGGGTGAAATGCCTATAAAATATTTGTCATAAGGTACAGGAATTATTTATTTTATTTAATAGTGGGTGTGAAAGGGGGCGGAGTTAAACCGTCACTTCTACACCCGCTAAATTAATTAATTACTTCTTTCGGGATAATCGCCGGAAGGTTAAACTGGCGAGAGACAGGACGGTTTTCTTCGCGTTTCTGTCGCTCTAGGCCTTTATGTTTCTTAATCCAGCATATAATAATATTGTTTAAACTTCTTTGCATGCATCAAAAACTGTTGACTTTAGCGGGTGAATCGCTCACCCCCCTTTGTAGCTATCAGCCACCAGACTCCTCAGCAGGAGGTTAGGTAAACAAGCACAGCAGACACACACAGGCAGGAGTAGACACAGCCTCTCCCCAACAAACACAGGCTCCTGAATAAAGTGGATCAATATTTGCAGGAAAAAAAATTATGATTTCAATGAATTTTCTTTTTGCATATATGTTTCCCAATTACAGAGGCCTCACAGCGGGCGCACCATTAAGCTGTAGGGTGAAGTGCCTATAAAATATTTGTCATAAGGTACAGGAATTATTTATTTTATTTAATAGTGGGTGTGAAAGGGGGTGGAGTTAAACCATCACTTCTACACCCGCTAAATTAAATAAAAGCACTCGTAAAAGGGGCACCAGTCCTAACGGACAATAATATTAACTTTAATTTTAATTAATTTTGTACCTTAAATTACTTAATGAATCAGTCTCAGAGTTTCAGTGAGTTTTTGTCCTGCCGTGATTAGGAAACCTGTATATGCGAAAGGAAAATGCTTCAATTGCTCTCATTCACTCTTTTATTAAAATCATTCAGGTTACATGGCATGGCGTTCAAATGATGAATAAACAGATTCAGATGATAACAGCGTAATATATCACATCAACTGATATTGGGTTCCTGAACATAAAATCCAGCATTATACCTCTGCAGAACCACGGAGGAACTAGACTTATGTTTCAATGGTAAATGAGGCTGGAATGTTTTAACAAAACAACGCAATTTTATGGGGAAAATTCATAAGCTAATTATCTAAAAATGACTCCTGAATTAATCTACAAAATTTTAAGGGCAGTTACTTAAAAATGACTAAAAGTTTTCCTTCAGTTTACAGTCCTATCCTGTGGCTGAGAGACTAATTGAGCCCTGAAATACGGGCCATATTCAATTGTAATTTAATTGTTAGGACATCACGTTTTAACCCAGGAGATAGGAGAAATAAGAGTTTCACTCACACAACTGTAGGTCCACGTTTCAGCGGGTCGATACCGGCCGAGTTGGGAGTTAGGACGTCGGAGGAAGCGGCTGCTGCGATGCCTCCTCACAGCCGTGGAAGTGTAAACTCAGCTGGGGGGCCCTTCCAGGAGACACTTGCAGCCGTGGATGATTTGTCTCAGGGCGGCGTGAAAAGTCCTTGGAAAAGAATCCCATTTTTGAGGTCTCTTGTTGCGGGATCGACCCAAAAACTGAAGGAAAATCTTTTCAGTCTCTGTTCACTTTAAACTAGGCAAATTAAAGGTCAACTTTAATGGTGTGAAAAGTCATGAAAAAAAATGTTAGAAAAACATTTACTAGGATAAGAATGGCTTCTGAGGTGAAGGAAAAAGTTTGAGAATTTGATTCTCTAAAAGGAACGAGCTCTAAAGAAAAATGGTTTCTCCTCACTGACCAGAATATAACGAAAGACTTGACAACCACACAGAGAATAAAATAAAACTTCACAGGGCCTTGAAACGGTGGAATAAAATCTTCTTCTGAGATCTAGATTACTATTCTGCTTCTTTAATCTTAATTTAGTTCCTAATCTTTCTCAAAATCTCTTCCTTTCTTCTTTCTGTGTTTCTAATTCTTAATCTTATCACCGCTTTCTATTTTGCTTCTTTCTAATATTCCTGCCTGTTCATTGTCTTTTTGTCTGCTGATCTCTAACTCAACTCAAATCTAACCTCTCTTTTAAAGTTACCTCGCCGGGTCGTAAAACTGATGATGTCAGTCGCAAGACTGACTAATCTACTTTTTCAGAAGCAGTTTGAAATGGCTGCTATCCAATGTGAGAACACTTCTTTGTTTGAGAGCAGCCAATCAAATGAAGACACCATCCCATTAAATTTCAGAGGGAAAATCAACACTCAGTCAGTTCTTATGAAATAAATGCTCAATATAAAATCTAACTAAATTAAATGACTTGGCTAATATATGGTGATCATGCATTTATACCATTACTCCAATAACACTCATGAATATAACATTTCTTATACATAATTATACTACATGCATTCGCATTTAGATCAACTTGCAGCAAAACATGCAGCAAACCATGGTTGGTGATAAAAGAGGGATGATTTTCAGTGTCCTTAGGATCCAGAGGATAAGCTGAAAGAAACTTAATATTTAGAACAAATTAAAAGTCATCCTACATACTGAAAACACATTCCGTAGGTATCCGCTAGGAGGTACTGTTGAGCTGTAGATGATTTCCTTTAGTATCTGGGCGAAGGTACCTGGACAGCATCGGCTATAAACCCATCAGATTAAGTAGTTTATGACTCTTTTAAGAACATTGGTTTCCTGTGAAAAGGTACGTTATCAAATGCAGTGTTCACGTTGAGAGGTCTGGTCTCCTGAGTGTTATGTTCCTTTGAGCCTTTAAAAGCAAATTCTGATCCTTACAATCTCTGCAAGAGGCAACTGTTTACATTGGGGTCCTGGGAAAGCAAGCATCTTTGGTCAGGCCTGGAAGAAGCCTGCATGAGTCGACATAAAAGCCAGTGATATTCCTGAAAAGGCAGAAAAGTGATATTCCTGTGTAATGAATAAAATGAGATTCCTGTAAACTGGAGAGAAGTGATCTTCTGTCTTGGTTTGAGTAGACGATGATGCTACAGTTCCCCCCTTTGTAGCAATGGTGAGCATCGGTCAGCGTTGGTACACACCCATGGCAGCTTCGTCTCCTTGGCAACACTTGACCTAAATACTGGGTTAAAAGGTTTTTGTGATGTCCATACACACTAGCATGCAAACAGTATCTAGTACAGATCTTTGACTTTGGTTTACTGGAAGGACTTCCATGAATTTCTAAAAATAATTTGAATATGGACAAATGTAGATTATAGAATTGGCTTGGAGTAGTACGCTAAGGCATAGGTCTTGAAATGACTCAAAAATTCTAGCTATAAAAATAAGTGCGTAGTCTTACATACCTGAGGTAGGAATTTTGGTCTACAATGAAATAGCTATCATAGTTGTTAAAAAAAATAGTTTGAATGGGTACAAAAATCAAAATAGAGTGCAAGAGCTATATATAAAAATATAGGTTTGTATATAAGCATGCATATAACTTCAAAAATTCTTAAAATAAAGAAAAATAAAAGTCAGAACAAAGAATGCAAAACAAAAATGTATTGCTTATCTGAGGTAGATGTTTAGGTTAAGCAATATTGAGTTAATTCAAGGAGGTTCGAACTGAATTGGTTTAGCTGGACTAAACCATGGTTCCACAGAGGTCTTACTCGGAGGGTGTTTGAGACCTTTGTTCTGGAAGACTGAGCAAACATGGAAAGTCATCATTGTTCTTTGAGTGGCAATGAGGAATAACTTTGTGACATCTGAAACAGGGGCAAGAAGCGGTGAAGGCAGACTCGTTGTCAAAGTGTTAGCTGAAAGTCTAATATTTCTAGCTACCTTTCGAAGAAACACAGGCATTATATGTGGGTGAGCAGGGTCACCCTCTAACATGAAGAGTGACAAGTCCAAGACCTTGTTGAGTTTGAATGAGGCTTTGGAGCAAACATTCAAAACCAACACAGTATCTTGCAAAGTTCTGGTAACAGTTGGTGGTTCAACTATCTGGCATTTCAGTGTAGCGGCGTTGACTGATTTAACAGTAGACGTGCTAAGGCTAGCAAGGGGCCCTAATGATGAGGCCGTGGTTGAGAATCTACTTAAGGATTGTTGACTTCTTGTCTGGGTTCTGTCCAGTTCTAACTGGGCGAAAGTAGGTGAGAGTGCTAGGTAGAGGGCTAAACTGAAAAACAGGAGGGCCATCGTCCTGGCCAACAAATAGAAGTGAGTCATTTTAATCTTGAGCTTCTTGTCAGTTTTCCTTTTCTTGAGGTACCTGAGTGGTAGGTGAAAGTTATTCTTAGAGGTGGAACAACTTTGTTAGAGGTTGGGCTCTAAGCTATTAGTGTTTATCACCTTTAGAGGGTTTTGTGATTATTGACTTAAGCTAGTGATGTTGTTGATTTTGTTTGTACTACTTTGAAATAGTAACTTGATGATACTGAATGGAATTTTGCGGGGTCTTTTAAGGTTAGATTTTAAGGAAGTCAGTTAGTTTGGGTTAACTTTCTCCTTTTGAATGTTTAATGCAGTTACCTGATTGAGGAAGAGAAATGCGACCGAGAATGTCTGAGGCTGATAGTCAGCTAACAGTTATCTATCGGGCGCAAACAAGATTTAGGTTTGTTTACTGACTTAATGGAACAGTGTTGTCCCCGACAAGTCCCATGGGGTTTTTGTAAGCTTTGATTTGATTACGATGGACCCATTTGGAGATGGGGTCCTGGCGACCTTTGCTTATTTTGATTTGGTAAACGACCGGAGAGAGTTTATCTGTGATCGTGTGTGGACCTGTCCACCTGGGGAGGAACTTCCGAGCGAGTTTTCCTGCTCGTGCGTTGGTCTGTCCTGTCTGAGGAATGAAAGCATAATAGAAAACCTTGTCTCCCACTTGGAGTTCATCATGTGTGGCTTTCTGATCGTAGTAGGCTTTGCGTCCTTCAGCTGATCAGTCCAAATGTTTTTGGGCAAAGGCAAAAGTCTGTCGGAGATGTTTGGTCAGGTCAGTCATGTACTGGTGAGTAGTGTAAGCTGTAGCAACACTGGCTTCTCCAGGTTGGTAGAGTAAATGCAGGGGCAAAGTCATTTGCCGGCCTGTCATCATTTCAAAAGGTGACAGCCCTGTAGTTTCATGGGGTGTGGCTCGGATGGCCATTAAGACCAGCGGGAGTTTTACATCCCAGTCTTTTTGATGTGGTGAAACATACTTCTTCAGTATGTTGATCACAGTTTGGTGGGTTCTTTCAACCTGTCCGGAGGATTGTGGGTGGTGGCTAATATGGAAGTTAGCTTTAACTCCCAAGGTTTCCCACAGTTGTCGCATGACTTCGGCGGTGAAATGAGTGCCGCGGTCAGAGTTGATTCGGCTTGGCAGACCAAACCTAGAGAATATGTGGTTCATCAACAAGTAGGCCGTGGTTTCTGCCGTGTCATTAGGAGCAGGCAGGCACTCGACCCATTTGGTGAAAGCACATGTGACTGTGAGGAAGTATTTGTTTCCTCTGGCTGACCGTGGAAGGGGACCTACCCAGTCAATTTGGAGGTCAGACCATGGGAATGAAATGCCTCTTTTCTGTAGGGGTGCTCGATGCATCGGGTTGGTTGGTTGAAACTGGCAACATACGAGACATCCCTTGATGTAGTCGGCTACATCCTTTCGCATGTATGGCCAATATGCCACTTGTTTGAGCGCGTTGTACGTCGCTTTGTCGCCTTTGTGTCCTGCAGTTGGGAGATCATGGGCATGAACAATCATCACCCCCCTCTGATTACGAGGGACCACAAGCGCAGGCGTAGGGAGTTCATCGGAAACATGAACTAGAATGCCATTTCGCAGCTGCAAGGATGATCGTGCGGCAAAAAGTGGCTTCAAGTCTGGAGTGTCAGCGAGATCCGAGTCGGATGGTGCATTAAGTGCAGGATCTGAGATGTATTGTATCATTTTATGGACCACAGGGTCAAGGGTTTGAAGAGAGATAAGGTCAGCATCAGTGAAAACAGGGTCAACCGCAAGGGGACCTGTGGTTTGTGTCGTGTCTTGGGACCTGTTAGTCTGGGCCCTAGTGACTGCGCAGACTGTAGGGGTGGGTGGGTGGGACTGTGAAGTCGGCACCTGAGCAGAATCAAAGGACCAGGGTGTGCCTTGTATGGCTCCTTGTTTTGCAAGTGAGTCCACAAGGTCATTCCATTCTTTGTCCTGACCTGGTGTGCGCGAGTGACCTCTGACCTTTTGCCAGTACACTTGGAGGTTGTTGGAGGTGATCAGGTGATCACATGCCTTGAAAAGGTCTTGATGTTTAACCGGTTTGCGGTTGGAGGTTACAAAACCTTTGGCCTTCCAGAGTGCTAAATGACAAGTGAAACTGAGGCGTGCATAGGTGGAGTCAGTGCAGATGACCAATGTGCAAATGCCATGGTCTACAGCAAGTTGCAGTGTAAAGAGCACACCTGCGATTTCCGCATACTGAGATGATTGGGAACCCAGTTGATAGTTGTGGGGTTTGCAAGGCTGATTGTTCAGCCATGCCACACCCACACCAGCACGAATGTGAGTTTCATGGTGAAAAGAACAACCATCGACATAGGCGGTGACCATATCTTGACAGATGTTCTGGTCAAAGTAGTGATGGTTTGAGTCTTCAGTGACTGTAGGTGGCTCTGCACGAATGGATGGTCCTGGAGTGTCCTCAGAGCACCGTTGGCAGGCAGCCAAGTCTGTGCCGAGAGGGCTTCTCAACTTTTGTGCGTAGCGGACCTCCACATCAAAGCTTTGTAGAGCCATCAACCAGGAGGCTATTCTGGCATTTGTTACAACGCCTTCTCTGATGCGTTGACTGTTAAGGAAGACCACTGGTTGGTGGTGAGTCTCAACTGTGATTCTCTGGCCTCCCACATAGTTGGAGAAATGCTTGACTGCCCATACAGTGGCCAGAAGGGCTTTTTCGCAGTCTGAGTATTTCAGTTCCGGGCCAGAGAGGGTTTTGCTGGCATAGGCCACGACTCGTTTGTCGTGGTCGTAGATTTGGTATAATCCAGCACTTAAGCAGTTGGCAGAGAACCCCACTTGTAAGAAGAATGGCTGGTCGCAGTTGGGATAGGCCAAACATGGTGCTGTGCATAACTTTTGCTTCAACGCTAGCATAGCCTGTTCTTGAGCCTCAGACCAAATGAAAGGGGTGTCCTTTCGTAGGAGGTCTGTAAGGGGTTTTGCCAAGTCTGCATAATCTTCCATGAACTGACGTGAGTAATTGCATACCCCCAGGAAGCTCCGGAGTTCGGAGATGTTGGTAGGGGCTTTGATGTTTAACACACCTTGAATTCGTGCCGTTTGTGGTAGTACCCCTTTGGATCCTACCAAGAGACCGACATAGTTGACTTTGGTTTTGCACCATTGGCATTTGGAGAGAGAAATTTTTGCTCCAGCTCGCGTGAGCTGGCCAAGGACATGGTTGATTTCAGTGAGGTGGGTGTCCAGAGTTGGACTCCGAATGAGAATGTCGTCAACATAGATGAGGTTACCTCTGTCTCGGGCGTCTGGACATGCTTTGTTCAAGAAAATGTTGAACTCTGCAGGAGAGTTGGCATAACCGAAAGGGCATTGGGTGAATGTGTATTGGCGATTCACGAACGTGAAGGCCAGTTTGTGTTGGTCTTCAGCTTGGACAGGAATAGTCCAAAAACCAGAAGTAATGTCCAGTGTTGAGAAGTATTTGGCATCTTTGACTCTAGGGAGCTCTTGCTCCAGTTGAGTCATAGGCCACCTAGAGAGAGGAACTTGAGTGTTCAATTTCCTGTAATCAATGGTGAGTCTCCACTTACCATTGGGCTTTAGGACAGGCCATAAGGGAGCCGAGTAGGTACTGTTGCATGGCCTGATTATGCCACGGTCCAGTAAATCATCGATTATTTCTTGTACTGGGCCGTACGAGGCCAAGGGTATCTTGTACTGCCTGACGTAGGTTGGAGGGGCGTCAGGTGGTGTAGGAATGCGTACTGAGTGGATTGTGGTCAGTCCACAGTCCAAGGAGTCTTTGGAGAAGGATTGTTCATACTTAAGAAGAACTTGGTGAAGTTTTTCACGTTCTTCGTCAGAGGTTAGGGCATCAGCATCAGCTACCACCTGTGCAATCTCTTCAGCGATAGTGAGGACTGGTTTCGGCGGAGCATCGCTGGGATTGTCATTGGTTTGCTGATCAGACTCCGATGGAAGGAGTTCAATGGCTTGGACAAGCATTTGGTCATTGTTAGTCAAGTCGATTCGTCCCACTGACTCTTTGTCAGGGGTTGGTATTGACACAAGAGCGATGGCCTTAGAAGGCTTAGTGTAAATGACTGCAGGTTCAAGAGAGTTGGCCCAAAGAGAATCAGGGAGGCCGCCTAGCACAGGAACAGTCAGTTCAAAATCATGGAAATCTGTGGTGATGAGCCAGCCAAGAGGCGTGGCCTTGGGCAGGACGATGGTCTCTGCCGTGGGATTGTTAACCGGTAATGTGGTGGTTCTGTATTCTAGGCTTAGAAGGGGCATGGCCTCAAGAGTTAAGCCTAGATTGTCAAGCAAAGGAGCCGGTGGGAAAAATGCTTGTGGATGCATAAGTTTCTGTCCTGTTTGAATGCATAGTTGGACCGGGTAGCACATGACATTAGCAGGTATGAGACAATGTTGAGTGTTCAGTACCTGGCAGGCCTCAGGGATGGTCTGGCCTGACTTTAGAGTGTCAAGATCTGGTTTAGAGTGAGCGTCTCGAACTGAGGTGAGAGACCATAAGACATTGTTTATGGTATCAACCTGGGTTCCAAGTCTCACAAGAAGATCACTGTTGATGTAGACTGCATGTGGCAGGTCGGGAACGACCAAGAAGGGATGCGTTAGCAGTCTGTGGTTCCACTGAAGGTGGAGGGCGCAGATACTTCTGGCGACCAATGTTTTGTTTGATTTGGTCCCAGCAGGGAAATGAAAAGACTTGTTAGTGACCATAAGGTCAGGGTATTTCTCGTGTAGAGAGTCGAAAAGTGTCTGGCTGATTGCAGATTTATTCAATTCAACTTTATTTATATAGCGCCATTTCACAACAACAGTCATCTCATAGCACTATCAACTGTAGGGGGGGAACCCCCACAGTTGCAGAAATACCCCAGCAATCAGGCGATCCCCTGCAAGCAAGCACTTGGCGACGGTGGAGAGGAAAAACTCCCTTTTAACAGGAAGAAACCTCCAGCAGAACCAGGCTCAGGGAGGGGCAGTCATCTGCTGCGACTGGCTGGGGGGTGAGGGGATAGAGAAGAAGAAAAGAACAGACATGTAGAGAGCAAACAGCACGATGAGGACTCAATCTATGGGAGAGAACAAACAGATGTTAATGACCAGCAAAAAAAAAAAAAAAAAAAAAAAAATATTTCATAGAGAGTGAGGAAAGGAGTGAGGCCCAGTGCATTACTGGAGGTCCCCCGGCTGACTAAACCTATTAGCAGCATAACTAAGGGAGGGTTCAGAAACACATGATCCCTCCCTAATTGTAGGCTATATCAAAAAGGTAGGTTTTAGCCCTATTCTTAAAAACAGAGATCGAGTCTGACTCCCGAATCCAGATTGGCAGCTGATTCCACAGGAGAGGAGCTTGATAACTGAAGGTTCTGCCTCCCATTGTACTTTTGGAGATTCTAGATATTACAAGTAATCCTGCATTTTGGGAGCGTAGTGCTCTGTTAGGATAATACGGTAGTATCAGATCTTTTAAATAAAAAGGAGCCTGATTGTTTAGAGCTTTGTAAGTAAGAAGAAGGATTTTAAACTTAATTCTAAACTCTATGGGAAGCCAATGAAGGGAGGCCAGAACCGGAGAGATATGATCTCTCTTTCTAGTACCTGTTAAAACTCTTGCTGCAGCATTTTGGATCAGCTGAAGACTTTTTAAAGATGTTTTAGGACAGCCTGATAATAAAGAATTACAATAATCTAATCTCGAGCTAACAAAAGCGTGGATCAGTTTCTCAGCATCACTCTGAGACAAGATGCTCCTAATCTTGGCAATATTACGCAAATGATAGAAGGCAGTCTTAGAAACAAATTTAATATGTGAATTGAAGGACAAATCCTGATCAAAAATAACTCCAAGGTTCCTCACAGAGCTATTAAGAGAAAGAGTAACCGCATCCAAACTCAAAGTTTGATTTGGAAAGGAATTTCTAAGGTTTTTTGGACCAACAAGAATGACTTCAGTCTTATCTGAATTTAATAGCAGGAAATTACAACTCATCCAAGCTTTGATTTCCTTAAGACAGGCTTCTAACTTGGCTAATTGATTACCATCATCTGGCTTCATTGACAGGTATAATTGTGTGTCATCTGCATAACAATGAAAATGTATACAGTGCTTTCTAATAATGTTACCTAACGGAAGCATATATAAACTAAAAAGAGTAGGGCCTAGCACATATCCCTGTGGAACTCCATGACTAAGCTTTGAGTTGAAAGAAAACTCATTATTTACATGAACAAACTGGAACCTATCAGATAAATAAGATCTAAACCATTGCAACGAAGTTCCATTAAGTCCAACATAGTGTTCTAATCTATCAAGTAGAATATTATGATCGATAGTATCAAAAGCTGAATTAAGGTCTAAAAGGACAAGTACAGAAACTAGTCCATTATCAGATGCAATGAGGAGGTCGTTAGTGACCTTCGCTAAGGCTGTTTCAGTACTATGATGGATTCTAAACCCAGACTGAAACTCTTCAACTAAACCATTTCCCTGCAGGTGGTCAAATAATTGCGCAGCAACAACTCTTTCTAAGATTTTTGAAATGAAAGGGAGATTAGAGATTGGTCTATAGTTAGCTAAAGCTCCTGGATCTAGCGTTGGCTTTTTGAGTAAGGGTTTAATTACAGCTGTTTTAAAAGCCTGCGGTACATAGCCTAAAGTTAATGAAGAATTGATTATATGAAGAATAAAGCTACCAATAAGTGGGAAGACTTCTTTAAATAACCTGGTAGGAATGGGGTCTAAAAGACAAGTTGAAGGTTTGGATGAGGAAACTATTTTGTCTAACTCACAAAGGTCGATTGGAGTAAACTCATCAAGACATAGATCAATAGAAGGAGTTGTAGTAGTTACGGTATTTAAGTTAACTGTGGGAAGAATCTGATTGATTTTATCTCTGATGGATGAAATTTTATTATTGAAAAAGTTCATAAAGTCCCGACTAGTAAGCTCTAAGGGAATGATAGGATTGACAGAGTCCTGACTCTTTGTCAACCTGGCTACAGTACTGAAAAGAAACCTGGGATTATTCTTGTTCTCTTCTATTAATGCAGAGTAATAACTTGTTCTAGATTTTCTAAGAGATTTTTTATAAATTAAAAGATGATTTCTCCAAGCTAAATAGATTTCATCTAAATTAGTGGAGCACCATTTTCTTTCTAATTGACGAGTTTTCTGTTTTAAGGTACGAGTTTCTGTGTTGAACAAAGGAGTTAGAAATCTCTGATTAGACTTTTTCTTTTTTAAGGGGGCCACCAAGTCTAGAGTCTGATGCAGAGAAGCTGAAACACTATCCACCATGTTATCAATTACAGAAGGAGCAAACTGTCTATAGCTTATTTCTGTTGTGTTGACACATGGCATAGAGGAAACAATCTGCATAAATTTGGAAACAGCATCATCTGAGAGGCATCTACTGTAATAATATTTTCCTTTAGGAGCCAAATAGTCAGAAATAGTAAAATCAAAGGTTAACAGACAATGGGCTGACAGTACAGGGTTATGAGGAGACACTACAAGATTTTCTATTTCTATGCCATATGTCAAAACAAGGTCCAATGTATGGTGGAGGTAATGAGTAGAATTTCCTACTTTCTGAGAAAACCCAATCGAGTCCAATATTGAATTGAATGCCACATTAAGGCAGTCACTATCTACATCCCCATGTATATTAAAGTCCCCTACTATAATTATTCATCAGATTTCAGCACTAAATCAGCTAAGAAATCAGCAAATTCGGATAAAAATTCTGAGTAGGTTGATGGGGGACGATAAACTATGGCAAATAAAATTGGGTTTAACCTAAAATTGCTAAAGTGCCCAATACTGAGGACCAGGCCCTCAAAGGAATTATAACATGTTTTTTGCTTTACACTAACTAGTAATTTGGAATGGTAAATTGTTGCTACTCCTCCTCCACGACCAGAACTTCTGGGATTTTGACAGTTTAAATAACCAGAGGGAGTTGATTCATTTAAACCAACATAATCCTCTTGCCCTAACCAAGTCTCTGTAAGGGAAATTAAATCAATCTGATGATCAATTAACAAATCATGGACTAACAGAGACTTGGGAGTTAGAGACCTAATATTTAATAAACCACATTTAATTTTTAAATTATGAGGAGGAACAGAGGCCAAATCATTCAATGTAGAGGCTTTATGTTTAATTTGAGTTTTACCAATATTTTGCTTTATCACTTTGGGATGCTTATACATTATATTTTTATTCACTTTGGAGGGAGCAGACAACGATTCTCTGATGGGGAAGACAGGGGCTAAGCTGAGGGGTGGTGGATGAAGAGGAGCTGCAGAGAGGCGTGTAAGACTGTGACTCTGCTTCCTGGTCCCAACTCTGAGTAGTCACGGTTTTGGAAATTTGGATAAAAAAGATGCCAGATTGTTAGATAAATGAGAAGCACCATCCAAAGTGGGATGAATGCTGTCTCGTCTCATAAGACCAGGTTTTTCCCAAAAAGAGCTCCAATTGTCAATGTAGCCCACGTCATTTTTAGGACACCACACAGACAGCCAGCGGTTCAAGGATGACGAGCGACTAAACATGTCATCACTGGTCAGATTGGGGAGGGGCCCAGAGAATACTACAGTGGCAGACATCGTTTTGGCAAAGTCACACACCGATTCTATATTAAGTTTCGTGACTTCCGACTGCCGGAGACGGATGTCATTCATGCCGGTGTGAATAACAATTGTGGAATATTTACAGTTACTTTTAGCCAGCATTTTCAAATTTGACTCGATGTCGCCTGCTCTGGCCCCAGGAATACATTGGACTATGGCCGCTGGAGTCTCTAGGTTCACGTTTCTGACTACAGAGTCGCCAATGATCAGAGTTTTTTCCTCAGCGGGTGTGTCGCTGAGCGGGGAAAAACGATTAGAAACGTGAACAGGTTGGTGGTGTACCGGGGCTTTGCGACTAGGCTTCCTTCTCACCGTCACCCACCCAGTCTCCTCGCTGCTGAGGAGAGCCGGGGAACCGCTGACAGTGGGACCTAAGCTAGCTAGCTCCGCTGCAGCTAATGGGCGTCCGTCAAGATTAACTGGCGCAGACGGTGTTTCAATGCAGCGGAGCCGGGATTCCAAATCAGACAACCTCGCCTCGAGCGCCTCAAAAAGACAACATTTATTACATTTACCGTTATCGCTAAAAGAGGCAGAGGTGTAGCTAAACATCTGACAGAGAGAGCACACCAGAGGAGGAGAGGAAGGAGAGCTAGTAGCCATAGCTAATGGCTGGAGAGCAAACCACACAGGCAGACAGCAAAACAGGCAGACAGCAAAACAGGAAGTGACGATACGTTACCACAAGGAAGTGACGATCTCAGGTTACTCAGCCCAGAGAGCCCATTTATCAGCCCAGAGAGCCAGTACCACGTCTTCTACGTGGGAGCTTCGGATAGCTAGTCCTTTGACCACTTGGGGGCAGTACTCTTCATCGACTGCCCCTGGTTTCAGGGTGCAAAGAAATGAACTGTGTTCATTTAAGATTGGGTTGTCAGATGTGGTGACCTGAAAAGGGGTGTCTGTTTCAGCCTGGTCCCCAAGGTCACTTTCCGTCAAACTTTGTGGGGTCAGCAGTGCGAGTGGGTTGACTCCTGGAACATCCAAGGTGTCAAGAGTGTAGCACTGTGATCCGGTTGCTTCAGGTAGAGTGGTTGGAAGAGGTTGTCGAACTTGAGCCCATAGCTTGAGATTCTTGAAGTCTATCAGAGGCTCAAAGCGATTAAGTAGATCCTTGCCTATCAGCAATGGAATTGAGTTGAGATTGGACACATAGACCGGGTGGATCAAGGTCATTGGCCCAATGGAGATTTGTATCAATGACATGTGTGACACATTCGTGTTTGAGGGTGCATAAGGTCGAATAGCTAAGGAGCAAGGTCTTAGTTTCAAGTCTTTGTGCGCAAGGTTAGCAGTGACGCGTAGGTGTTCGAAAAGGTCACGCGACATGAGTGTGATGTCCGCTGCAGTATCCAGTAGGGCTTCGTGCGTCATCACATCTTCCAAGGTCAATGACAGAAAAAATTTTCGTGCAACCCCCCTCTCGGTTAAATCACACAGAAATTCTTGGACCGGTGGTTCAACACAGATTAAAGAGTCACCCGTTTCAGGCGAGTGAGGTTTTCCAGGTAGCTGGACTACCAAAATGGCACTGGGTGGCATTGCATTTTGGAGCTCCTCCTGAGTTTCGGGTGGAGGATGCTCGGTTGTGTCTTCGGTATCCTTCCCCTTTGTAGTAGGAGAATCCTCAGGGTTGACTTGTGGCAAACCTAAAGGATCGTTTGGGGTGGTCACAATATTTATGGCTAGGACATCTGGTTTCTTGTCCTCTTTCGCCTCCTTTTTCCTCTTCAGTTCGTCAAGTATGCGTTGGAGAGTCTCCAGGTCTTCTTGGCTGAAAATGGGCTTTTCTTTCTTCTCCCAGGGTTTGGAGTTAAACTTTCCAGGGGGAGATCTTGCTTCCCTGTTGAAGTTTTTCCGGCGGTATGAAGGAGGTGACCACCTCCCGCGATTATGCGAGTTTTGATATCGATATCTGTCATCCCGGGTATCCGTACCATATTCTCGTGACTTACCTGGTGGGCTTAGTCTCCGACGGTAGTCAGGTTTTGGTGATGTTGGCTTGGAACTTGGTGTCAAAAATGTTTCCGGGTCATGACTCGACTTATCTTGACAGGAGGACTGTCGTCGTTTTATTTGTGACCGAGATGCTGGAACAGGGGCTGGCCTTGGGGCGCCCTCTAGGTCCAGGGTGTCTGATGCAGTGTTGACTGCTAACACCGCGGTAGACTCGGTATGCTTCTGATTGCTTTGTCGCTGTTTCTGGAATGCATAATGTGCGAACTCTCTTAGCTGGTTTATCGAGTTTGTCTTTGGGTTAGCCATGACTCCAAGGTGGTGTCCAATCGTGGGATGGAGATTCTGAATGAACAGAGCCTTGAAATTGTGGTCTTCTTCCATCTCAGGCGTGTTTTGAGATCCAAAATATGCGCGCAGGAGTCGCTGGTAGTATGCCTGTGGGGGCTCTAAGCGACCCTGTTTCACAGCTAGGGCTGTCGCTAGCCCTGACTGTAAGCAGTCGTCGGAAAACTCTCTTTCGATGGCTTCATAGAGCTTCCGGTGGTTCATCTTGATGTCAAATGGTTGCCGATCTATAAATTTTGATACCGACCTGTTGGATGTCAACTTGATCAAATAAATGCGGTCGTCAACAGTAGTGTAGCTGTCGCAGTGAAGAATGTTTTTCTTTTACTGTTTGTTTGTTTATATATATTGTAATACCCATCTAAGAGTTGATTTACACCTGTGTTACGTTACTGCTGCCATCTAGTGGACGGCAAATGACATGCAACCCAGTGGTAGGAGAGAGCGTGTAAACTAGCATACAGTGCTCACGTGCTCAGTTAGCAGAGAGAGAAGCTCAGAAGCTGCAGACTCGGGCACAGAGAGAAGAAGCTCCAAAAGCCCTGAGTAAAACTAAAGAAAATGGACTCTAACCACTCCTAAATGTTTGGACAGAAGGCGCACACGGTATGTAATGTGTATTTGTGAGAATGTGGAGGTATTATTTTTGGTTGTGATAAATTTCAAAATGTATTTTTTTGTTTTGTTCTTTCACCGTAGTTTTTCACGGTGGTTGGTCGGAGGTCCAGCTAAGAAAATGTGCTTGCTTTGACAAAATAAATCCTGGCTAAACATCAGTTGGAGCGTGGCTTTATCTGTTTCAAACAAAAAACCTTTGGGAGCAGTTATAGTGAAAAACGTGTCCCGTTGGTGCCATGTGGTCTGCATGCTGCCGGTGAAGGAGCACGTGTCTAATGCTGCTGACAACAAGGGAACAACGCGGATCCAGTCGGCGACAGAGCGGCGACATAACAACGAGAGAGCGGGGTGGCTTCGGTGAGACCATGCTCTGAGGGAACAAGACCCACATGGAAGTCAGCCTCTGGGATCCTGCAGAAGCTGGACACCCAAACTTCTACAGCCTTTCCAGTTGAATATGGAAGAAGGCCTAAAGCTTCAGCTCAACACCACGCAAGTTTTCAGTAAACTACAGTGTCTCTGGGATACCAGGTCAGACTGTATCTACAGAGTTTAATATATCAACCATAATACCAAGAAAACGAACATTGAAGAGAAGAGTTAAAGTAAAAGGTTGTGAATATGTTTTAAGTTCATTCTGTGCTGTGACACTGATTGTTTATTTTCATTGTGAAATATTTCAGATTTACTGTAAAATAATACTTCGATATGGATTCAAGTATTCCAGACACTCGTGTTTTGGAGGAAGTTATTGAAGCTTTAGAAAGGGAAAAGGCTCAGTTAGAAGCTACACTACAGACTGATCTTGAAGATGCACAAAGAGAACAACTTGAAACACGTTTAGGGGAGATCTGTGCAGATCTTGAAATACACAAAATAGGTCAACCCCAACCCGTATCAGAAGTTGAAACAGACTTGAGGCGTTCAGAAAGAGATAGACACCTAACTGAGAAAATGTTCGAGCTTAAAAGGGATGACATAATGAGTAAAGAAAGAAAGTTTATGTCAACATATTTGCACTTTAAAGCAGAGGTTCAACTCGTAAGGTCCAAACTGAAAGTACACTGCGCTAAAGCTGAGTTGGGCAACATGATTCAAAAGGTTGAAAATTGTGAGTCAGAGTTAAAACAAGACTATTTAGCATTGCGTGCACTGACCATACCATCTCAGGATCTAAGGAGAAAAATGGACAACTGCAGTTCTGTCTCCACTGAGATCATTGTACTTTTGAAAAGGCGTTATGCAGATGTGGATAAGGAGTTTGATGCACAAGCTGTAAAAGAATCACTCCGTCTATTATTGCAACGAGAGGACGCAAAATCAATATATGGATCAACAGTATCAAGAGCTGAAAAGAGCCAATATAACAATATCAGTGAACAAGGGACTCTTGTATCTGCAAAACGAGCAGAAGCAGCGGCGCGTTTAGCGTCAAAACGAGCTGAAATAAATAGAGAAAGGGAAATCTCAGCCCAGAGACAAGAGATTGTAGCTCAGCAGGAAAAGCTAAAAATGTTGGAAAGTCAAAGAGATCTGGAGGCAATAGAGGCAGAATACAATGTATATGCTGAAGAGGAATCAAAGGTGAATGCTGAAATAAGAGAAAGTGAAATGAAGGTCACTTCAAGTCAGCTTCCTATACAGCAATACAGCTTCCCACGCCCACAAGTTTTCCAAAATTCTGCTCCAGTTACTTTCCCTGTGATTAGTAAAAGGACTTCTCAAAACATGTCAGTCCCGCAGAGCATAGACAACAAGATACTGCCAAATGATAGTGAAGTTTCTCTAGTTCAAGCGTTGAAAGAGTCGTTAACTATGACTAGACTTCCAGCACCTGAACCATTTGTGTTTAGTGGGGACCCGCTCAAGTTCCTGGAGTGGAGCACTTGCTTCAAGGCTCTCATAGAGACAAGTTGTGTAGATCCAGCACATAGACTCTTCTATTTAAAAAGGTATATAAGTGGAGATGCACTTAGTGTATTAGAAGGGACGTTTTACAGAAGTGATGAGGAAGCCTATACACAGGCTTGGGAAGCTTTGAGCAAACGTTATGGCCATCCCTTTGTAGTTCAGAGAGCTTTCAGGGGAAAACTAAGCAGTTGGCCGAAGATTGGGTCAAAGGATTCGTGGAAATTGAGAGAGTTTAGCGATTTCCTCATTTCATGTAAAAACGCTATGCCCCATGTACAAGGACTCAGGGTCTTAGATGATTGTGAGGAAAATCAAAAAATACTCCTCAAACTTCCAGACTGGGCAACAACTCGATGGAATAGACATGTGACCAAACTACTGGATGAAGGAAACAAATATCCAGGTTTTGCTGAATTTGCTGAGTTTGTGGCTGAAGAAGCACGCATAGCATGCAACCCAGTCTCATCCCTGTTTGCATTACGTACATTTGACAAACCAGACAAAGAACAAAGACGTCTAAAGGCTAGTATCCTAACTACTACAACAGAAGTGACCAAAAATACAAAGATTGCAAACACAACTCCGAGTCACAAGAGATTCAAACCTAATCCTGCAGCTCAGAGTAAAAGGCAAATCGAGTGCATTTGTTGTAAGCAAAGTCACTTTATTTACAAATGTGATAAATTTTCTGAGATGCCTCTAGAGGAGAAGAAAAGGTTCATTACTGAAAATAACATGTGTTTTAGTTGCCTTAGAGTTGGCCACTTCTCAAAAAATTGTCGTCAAAAGGCTACTTGTAATGTTTGCAGGAAAGGTCATCCTACACCACTTCATGAGGATCGTCCACGAGTAGACAAACTGGAAACACCACTAACAGAGGAAAACGCTTCTGCGGTGTCAAACAATGTGACAGTGGACAGTAGCGATCGGACTTCGATGATTGTACCAGTGTGGCTATCTTGCACAGAAGGTAATGGACTTGAAATCCTGGTTTACGCACTGCTAGACACTCAAAGCAGCAACACGTTTATTGTCCATGATGTTTGTGAAAAGATTCAAGTGTTCACAGAACCAGTCAAGTTGAAACTGACAACAATGACAAACAGAGGAACACTCGTACAGAGTCACAGAGTGGATGGACTGAAAGTAAGAGGGTATTATTCACAAGACTACATTGAGTTACCCCCTGCTTACACTCGTGAGTACATTCCTCTTGAACGAGACAGTATTCCCACTCATGAAACTGCCAAAGCTTGGACACATCTCCAAAGTATCACAGGAGAGATGCCAGAGTTGCTAGATTGTCCTGCAGCACTTCTGATTGGTTACGATTGTGCGAGAGCTCTGAAACCAAGAAAGGTAATACCAGGCAATGACTATGATCCCTATGCAGTTAAAACAGACTTAGGTTGGAGTATTGTGGGATCTATTAAGCCTTGGACAAGTTCAGCAGAGGTGGCGGGAGCGTGCCATCGTGTTTCTCTCAAAGAGTTGCCATCTATCACACCTTCCTCGGTGATTAAAGTACTGGAAACAGATTTTAAGGACACAAATCCTACAGAAGGAAACATATCACAAGAGGACATTCAGTTTTTGCAGATGTTGCACAAAACCATACATTTTAATGAAGAAGGCCATTTGGAAATGCCTTTACCTTTCAGAGAATGTCCACAGCTTCCAAATAATAAACAGCTTGCAATAACACGGCTGAGACATCTGATAGCAAAGATGGAAAGAATTCCAAAGTACAAAGAAGACTATGTGAGATTCATGAACAGTGTCTTTGAGGATGGTGATGCGGAAGAAGCAGTTGGCACACCTGCAAATGGTTACACATGGTATATACCTCACCATGGGGTATATCATCCGAGAAAGTCAGAGAAAAAAAGAGTCGTGTTTGACTGCTCTGCAAAATTTGAGAACACCTCTTTAAATGACCACCTCCTCACTGGCCCAGACTTGACCAATGCTCTCACAAGCGTACTCTGCAGATTTAGAGAACACCAGATCGCCATTACATGTGATGTAGAGAAAATGTTCCACCGCTTCCACGTCACTCCTGAAGATAGGGATTTCCTAAGGTTCTTGTGGTGGCAGGACGGGGACACTAGTACAGAGCCCAAAGAGTATCGCATGCGTGTTCACATTTTTGGAGCAGCATCTTCGCCAGGATGTGCGAACTATGGCATGAAATATCTTGCTCATGAACATGAAAGGGACTATCCTTTGGCAGCCAGCTTCATTTACAAAAACTTTTACGTAGATGACGGGTTAATCAGTGTCGACTCAGTCCAAAGGGCAAAACAGTTGGTCGTTCAGGCACAAGAGCTCTGCGCAAAAGGCAAGCTGCGGCTTCACAAATTTGTGTGCAACAAAAGGGAGGTCTTGGAAGTTGTACCAGAGTCGGAGCGTGCTAGTAATGGCAAAGATGTGAGCCTAAACTACTCTGACATTCCAATGCAAAATGTTTTGGGGGTGAAATGGGATGTTGAGGCAGACATGCTCTCTTTCAATGTCATTCTCAAAGAAAGGTCAGCTACACGACGAGGAATCCTGGCAACGGTTGCAAGCGTTTATGATCCATTGGGATTTCTCTCTCCGTACATTTTAACTGAAAAACAAGTGCTACAGGAAATGTGCAAACGTGGCATAGGATGGGATGAACCTATTCCCCCTGCATTGGAGGCCAAATGGAAAGCATGGCTAAATGATTTTGAAAATCTACCAAATATTCAAATACAAAGATGCTTCATTCCTAAGAACACAGGCACGTTGCAAAAGATCGAGCTGCATCATTTCTCAGATGCAAGCAGCAGTGGCTATGGACAATGTTCATACATAAGGATTGTTGCAGAAGACAAAGTACACTGTGCTCTGGTTATGGGAAAGGCTAGAGTGGCCCCCACTAGAGTTGTCACAATACCGCGCCTTGAGCTTACTGCAGCAGCAGTTTCTGCCGGAGTAAGTAACTTTCTAAGAGCAGAGCTTGAGCTGAAGATAGATGAAGAGTTTTTCTGGACTGATTCCCAAGTAGTGCTCGGGTACATTAAAAACGATGCTCGGCGCTTTCATGTCTTCGTCGCCAACAGAGTTCAGAAAATCAGAGACTTTACAGATCCAAAACAATGGTTCTACATAGAAACTGATCAGAATCCAGCAGATCATGCTTCTAGAGGTCTCAAGGTGGCAGAACTCATAGATTCAAACTGGCTCAAAGGACCGAGATTTCTGTGGGAACGAGAGCTTGTCACACAACCACATTCCCCAGAGCTTTTAGTAGGAGACCCTGAAGTTAAAGTTTTAGCAACTACTGCCTTAGAGAGTGAGGTTTTTCTTGAGAGGTTCTCTGGGTTCTCAGACTGGGACACAGCAGTTAATGTTGTTGCAAAGATAAAGAGACTTACTAAAAGAGACAAATCGAAGCCCATTAGTGTTGAGGAGAG
Organism: Pholidichthys leucotaenia; assembly: GCA_020510985.1. Lineage (NCBI taxonomy): Eukaryota > Metazoa > Chordata > Actinopteri > Cichliformes > Pholidichthyidae > Pholidichthys > Pholidichthys leucotaenia. Next base: position 23,417,662 of record CM035839.1, on the reverse strand, counting down.
ACAAGCAGCTTCTTCAGCACTTATTCGGACAACACAGAGACAAGCTTTTGAACAAGAGATTAAACAGTTGTGTACTAGAGCAAACAAATTGCCCAAGAGTCACAAGCTGTACCAACTTGATCCTTTTGTTGAAAATGACTTACTTAGAGTAGGAGGCAGGTTGAGAAAATCCTCAGCGTCATTTGAACTGAGACACCCAGTCATTCTTCCTAAGGAAGGCATTGTCACACATCTGATTCTTGATCATTGTCACAAGAAAACACAACATCAAGGTCGAGGCCAAACACTGAATGCACTCAGAGCCAGTGGTTATTGGATTGTAGGTGCCAGTAAGGTAGTGGCCAGACACATCAAAGGTTGTGTTGTATGCAGAAAGGTACGAGGGCCAACAGAAGAACAGCGTATGGCTGACCTGCCGGCTGACAGAGTAGATCCCTCGCCCCCTTTCACACATACAGGGTTAGATTGTTTTGGTCCATTTTACACGAAACAAGGTCGAAAAGAATGTAAGCGTTATGGTCTTTTGTTTACGTGTTTAAGCTCCAGAGCTATTCACATCGAGATGTTGGAAGATCTCACCACTGATGCGTTTATAAATGGATTGAGATGTTTTATAGCGATCAGAGGAGCAGTGAGACAAATTAGATCTGATCAAGGTACAAACTTTGTCGGAGCTAAGAACGAGTTTGAGAAAGGTCTCCTTGAGCTTGACAAAGACAGGATAGGGGTTTATCTTGCTAACAACCAATGTGATTTTCAAATGAACGTTCCTGAAGCGAGTCACAGAGGCGGTGTTTGGGAACGCCAAATCAGAACTGTCAGAAATGTTTTGAGTTCTGTTCTTACCCAAGCTGCAGGAAGACTTGATGACACCTCCTTAAGAACCTTCTTTTATGAGGCCATGTCTATCATTAACAGTCGTCCGCTTACTACCAACACTATAAATGACCCAAAAAGTGCAGAACCTCTGACGCCCAATCATTTACTCACAATGAAAGAGTCAGTGCCACTACCACCTCCAGGCAATTTTGTTAGAGAGGATTTGTACGCCAGAAAGAGATGGCGGAGGGTACAGTTCTTATCGGAACAATTCTGGCACAGATGGCGCAAAGAGTACTTAACCAACATAAGCCTAAGACAGCAGTGGCATTTGCCCAAAAGAAATGTACAAGTTGGAGATGTAGTGATAGTTAAAGAAGAGAATATTCCCAGAAATGAATGGAAACTGGCAAGGGTTGTAAAAGCGAAAGAAGATGATGACGGATTGGTTCGAAAGGTTAAGATTCAAATGGGACAAAGAGATTTAGGGAAGAAAGGTGAACGTGTGAACCAGTTATCTTTTCTTGAGCGTCCGGTTCAGAAGCTAGTGGTACTAGTGCAAAATGAGTCCACTTAAGTAAAAGGTTTCTGAGTTGTGAAACAAGGATATGGTTCCAAGGTTAATGTTTTTGGAAAATTACAAGTTTTATTTTGTGTGTAAAATTAACCTTTGTAATTTTGGTGGCAGTGTAGCTGTCGCAGTAAAGAATGTTTTTCTTTTACTGTTTGTTTGTTTATATATATTGTAATACCCATCTAAGAGTTGATTTACACCTGTGTTACGTTACTGCTGCCATCTAGTGGACGGCAAATGACATGCAACCCAGTGGTAGGAGAGAGCGTGTAAACTAGCATACAGTGCTCACGTGCTCAGTTAGCAGAGAGAGAAGCTCAGAAGCTGCAGACTCGGGCACAGAGAGAAGAAGCTCCAAAAGCCCTGAGTAAAACTAAAGAAAATGGACTCTAACCACTCCTAAATGTTTGGACAGAAGGCGCACACGGTATGTAATGTGTATTTGTGAGAATGTGGAGGTATTATTTTTGGTTGTGATAAATTTCAAAATGTATTTTTTTGTTTTGTTCTTTCACCGTAGTTTTTCACGGTGGTTGGTCGGAGGTCCAGCTAAGAAAATGTGCTTGCTGTGACAAAATAAATCCTGGCTAAACATCAGTTGGAGCGTGGCTTTATCTGTTTCAAACAAAAAACCTTTGGGAGCAGTTATAAGTAGCATCAGGGTATTTACGCAAGTAGTAGTCGATGTCTTGCAAATAAGCCCTGGTATCAGGTGACCCACTGGTTGAGGGGTCAAATTTCGTGACGTGGCGAGCGATCTTATTGAGATCTCCATCGGATGGAATTTGCACACGTCTTTCACGTTGCCGTTCGGGTAGGAACGGGTCAGGTGAGTGTGAGCCGGGGGAGTCCCCATCCCATGAGGGGATTCCCCCCTTTGTCGAGGGAACCGGCCTGTTCATGGATTCTGATCTCAGATCCCTTTGTTTGCGGTGGACTTCCAGCTCTTCTTGGACGTCCTGAAGACCTTGTTGTGCTTCTCGTAGGAGCAGTTTGCATTTCCCATAATCGGAGCTTGTTTCGTCCAATTGACCTTCAACTTCCTTGAGTTGATTCTCTTTGTGAAGCAGGGCGGTTTTCCATTCCTCGTTTTCTTGCTGAAGTGAGGTATTGTTGTCTTCTAGTCGTTGCTTTTCTTCCTCTGCTTGTTCCAGATTTAGCAATGTCTGATCGAGCATATCTTGGGTGTCTTCTTTCTCTATGCGAGCTTGTTCCTGCTTTTTCACAAGGGATTTGTTCTCTTCCTGAAGAGAAAGTATGGCTGTTTGTTGTCTCACCAGTTCCTTTTCAGCGTAGAGTACTTGGGTTTCAGCTCGTTTTAGCCTTGCAACTAATGCTAGTGCAAACTTTCCTAACACACCGGGGATTTCCTTTGCTTTCGGTGGGTTAGCTTCACATTCATCCGAAAGTTTTTTCGTGATTTGCTTCAAATCTTTTGGTGGAGTATCCCGAACTTGTTTGGAGAAACCGGGTATAAGGTCGGAAGACAACTCTTCCAATATTACTTGAAGGTCATTTAATTCGTCAAGTGGACTCGACATGTTTGACCATTTGTGTAACGCTTAGCTTGAAATCAATTCGTTGATTATAGCTAAAGTTGTGCGTCAAGAGTTAACCTTGAGTGTCGTTTTACAGTGAGGGTAATTACAAGCTTCTTTTTGGAGTTTGTTTCAACTTCCAGGCTTGTAAGAAGGAAAGCAAATATTTTGGAATTCTTTAGAAATGTGGAATAGGTGTTAGTTTATTTGTTGACACTGTATTTTGATTTGTATTTCACAAGACAAAAACAAAAACAAAAAAATTGTGTCGATTGACTTCTTTCAGTTCAGTTATCAAAGTGTAGTTTTGGAATAGTCCTCAACTAGGTTGTGAATTTTTTGTTGAATCTCACTTGAAAGTAATGATTTTATTTACAAAAGAAAAGGAAAGCAACAAAAATAGAAAAGGTTAAATGCTTTAAGGCTTTAGGGTTACAGTATAAGTCTTCACTTTGTTTTAAAGTTAGAACTGGCTTTGTTCTATTTGTTAGAGCTTATCTTCATTTAAAGCCTTTCAATGTTTTAATATTTACAAGTTAGGAAACAAATGAATTGTCTTTGTGTATTGTCACTAAGGCTTCCTTAGGATTAAAGTTAATGATTATTTAAAAAGAGGAGAAAAAAAATTAAAATGTTTTACAGACTAGTCAAAGTTTTCACCTTTTGACTTATTTCAAATCCTGGTGAGAAATAGTGAGTTGGTTAAATGTTTTCCTTCTCCTGGGGAGGAAATATGAATCAAAAGCAACACTGACTGTAAATAAGCTAAAGCTTTCAAGTGTTAATTGCTGGATGTGGTTTCCTAATTTTGGAGAATTTTGGTTAAATATTTAGTAAATCACTAAATCTTTTACCAACATGCACAGGATTAACATTAACTTGAGTCTAAATGAACATTGTCATTTATTTGAGTCCCTAAGTTGAATGGCTTCCTGTGAAAGAAATCGCACAGAGTGATATTTAAAAACAAAACACATATATATAGCTTAAAAAGTTTGCAGACTTTTAGCATAAGATGTGTGAATATATGCTTTTAACAAAAAAGATTAAAATATGTGGTTAACATATGTGAGTAAATACAAAGTCTATGCTTCTATGCTCTTTCAGTGTGTATGTATGCAGTCAAAAGCTCTTCCACCAATGAGAACAAACTTCAAACCCACAAGTTTCCTTTTCCTTTTGGTTCTTGGGATAAAACTTTGAATTGGGTTTAAATTTAGATTGTTCCAGATAATTCGGATTGATTTAAAGTCAATTTGGAAGCTCTGTTTGATTATAAATCAGCTTAATAGATTTGCTCTGCTTTAATCTGAGTGTGCATTCATGCAAGAAATGCAACTCCTATAGTTGACCACACGATGGAGGCAGTTGTCTCTGCCCTCCCAGGGGGAGGAGACACTGGTGACGTCGCTCTGGGCGGGTCTACCGGTCTCACTCAAAATGGCGGCTAGGGTGACTCCCTCTTTGCACCTTCAAAATGGCGTCTGCACGCTTACTCTGCTCATGCGCAGTTTTTCGTGCACGCCTTTCGGTCACGCGCGCGACTGTGTGCGTTCATGTGACACGTAATGTGGGCGCGAGTCTCAGCGACAACGCCACGCCTTGCTTTTCAAAATGAGAGTTTAATCTCCAACTTTCACAAATAATGTTACCCCTTTAATTCCGGGTATAGTTTAGCTCTATTTCCCCAGCGGTTTATTCAGTGACCAGATCAAACTGCGTCCAGCTTAATCTGACGTCACCACGCTTGGGTAATTACATTAGAGAACTGGCCAGTTTAATTACTTCTTTCGGGATAATCGCCGGAAGGTTAAACTGGCGAGAGACAGGACGGTTTTCTTCGCGTTTCTGTCGCTCTAGGCCTTTATGTTTCTTAATCCAGCATATAATAATATTGTTTAAACTTCTTTGCATGCATCAAAAACTGTTGACTTTAGTGGGTGAATCGCTCACCCCCCTTTGTAGCTATCAGCCACCAGACTCCTCAGCAGGAGGTTAGGTAAACAAGCACAGCAGACACACACAGGCAGGAGTAGACACAGCCTCTCCCCAACAAACACAGGCTCCTGAATAAAGTGGATCAATATTTGCAGGAAAAAAAATTATGATTTCAATGAATTTTCTTTTTGCATATACGTTTCCCAATTACAGAGGCCTCACAGCGGGCGCACCATTAAGCTGTAGGGTGAAGTGCCTATAAAATATTTGTCATAAGGTACAGGAATTATTTATTTTATTTAATAGTGGGTGTGAAAGGGGGCGGAGTTAAACCATCACTTCTACACCCGCTAAATTAAATAAAAGCACTCGTAAAAGGGGCACCAGTCCTAACGGACAATAATATTAACTTTAATTTTAATTAATTTTGTACCTTAAATTACTTAATGAATCAGTCTCAGAGTTTCAGTGAGTTTTTGTCCTGCCGTGATTAGGAAACCTGTATATGCGAAAGGAAAATGCTTCAACTGCTCTCATTCACTCTTTTATTAAAATCATTCAGGTTACATGGCATGGCGTTCAAATGATGAATAAACAGATTCAGATGATAACAGTGTAATATATCACATCAACTGATATTGGGTTCCTGAACATAAAATCCAGCATTATACCTCTGCAGAACCACGGAGGAACTAGACTTATGTTTCAATGGTAAATGAGGCTGGAATGTTTTAACAAAACAACGCAATTTTATGGGGAAAATTCATAAGCTAATTATCTAAAAATGACTCCTGAATTAATCTACAAAATTTTAAGGGCAGTTACTTAAAAATGACTAAAAGTTTTCCTTCAGTTTACAGTCCTATCCTGTGGCTGAGAGACTAATTGAGCCCTGAAATACGGGCCATATTCAATTGTAATTTAATTGTTAGGACATCACGTTTTAACCCAGGAGATAGGAGAAATAAGAGTCTCACTCACACAACTGTAGGTCCACGTTTCAGCGGGTCGATACCGGCCGAGTTGGGAGTTAGGACGTCGGAGGAAGCGGCTGCTGCGATGCCTCCTCACAGCCGTGGAAGTGTAAACTCAGCTGGGGGGCCCTTCCAGGAGACACTTGCAGCCGTGGATGATTTGTCTCAGGGCGGCGTGAAAAGTCCTTGGAAAAGAATCCCAATTTTGAGGTCTCTTGTTGCGGGATCGACCCAAAAACTGAAGGAAAATCTTTTCAGTCTCTGTTCACTTTAAACTAGGCAAATTAAAGGTCAACTTTAATGGTGTGAAAAGTCATGAAAAAAAATGTTAGAAAAACATTTACTAGGATAAGAATGGCTTCTGAGGTGAAGGAAAAAGTTTGAGAATTTGATTCTCTAAAAGGAACGAGCTCTAAAGAAAAATGGTTTCTCCTCACTGACCAGAATATAACGAAAGACTTGACAACCACACAGAGAATAAAATAAAACTTCACAGGGCCTTGAAACGGTGGAATAAAATCTTCTTCTGAGATCTAGATTACTATTCTGCTTCTTTAATCTTAATTTAGTTCCTAATCTTTCTCAAAATCTCTTCCTTTCTTCTTTCTGTGTTTCTAATTCTTAATCTTATCACCGCTTTCTATTTTGCTTCTTTCTAATATTCCTGCCTGTTCATTGTCTTTTTGTCTGCTGATCTCTAACTCAACTCAAATCTAACCTCTCTTTTAAAGTTACCTCGCCGGGTCGTAAAACTGATGATGTCAGTCGCAAGACTGACTAATCTACTTTTTCAGAAGCAGTTTGAAATGGCTGCTATCCAATGTGAGAACACTTCTTTGTTTGAGAGCAGCCAATCAAATGAAGACACCATCCCATTAAATTTCAGAGGGAAAATCAACACTCAGTCAGTTCTTATGAAATAAATGCTCAATATAAAATCTAACTAAATTAAATGACTTGGCTAATATATGGTGATCATGCATTTATACCATTACTCCAATAACACTCATGAATATAACATTTCTTATACATAATTATACTACATGCATTCACATTTAGATCAACTTGCAGCAAAACATGCAGCAAACCATGGTTGGTGATAAAAGAGGGATGATTTTCAGTGTCCTTAGGATCCAGAGGATAAGCTGAAAGAAACTTAATATTTAGAACAAATTAAAAGTCATCCTACATACTGAAAACACATTCCGTAGGTATCCGCTAGGAGGTACTGTTGAGGTGTAGATGATTTCCTTTAGTATCTGGGCGAAGGTACCTGGACAGCATCGGCTATAAACCCGTCAGATTAAGTAGTTTATGACTCTTTTAAGAACATTGGTTTCCTGTGAAAAGGTATGTTATCAAATGCAGTGTTCACGTTGAGAGGTCTGGTCTCCTGAGTTTTATGTTCCTTTGAGCCTTTAAAAGCAAATTCTGATCCTTACAATCTCTGCAAGAGGCAACTGTTTACATTGGGGTCCTGGGAAAGCAAGCATCTTTGGTCAGGCCTGGAAGAAGCCTGCATGAGTCGACATAAAAGCCAGTGATATTCCTGAAAAGGCAGAAAAGTGATATTCCTGTGTAATGAATAAAATGAGATTCCTGTAAACTGGAGAGAAGTGATCTTCTGTCTTGGTTTGAGTAGACGATGATGCTACAAAGGGAACCCAATCAGAAGCGGGGAAGATGATTAACAATAATGGGAGACAGCTGTCCCAGAGCAGCTGAACTAGACAGCTGGAGATCAGCTGGGCGCTGTCAAACTACGGGCCTAGTAAGATCCGGCATGGACTAGCACGGAGCAGGAGCGACACTGGACAACCTGAACGTGGGGAAGGATAGCGTTCAGGTCGTGACAGGAGGTACAAGACTAGAAATGAGTATATCAGAGAGACAGCTCAGGTTTAGCAGTTTGAGAGATGAACTAAGAGACGGAAGGCTGAGATGGTATGGACATGTGCAGAGAAGGGCCAGTGGCTATAATTGACAAAGGATTTTGAATATGGAGATACCAGCCAGGAGGAAAAGAGGAAACCACAGAGAAGATTAATGGATGTAGTGAAGGAGGACATGGAGAGGGTTGGTGCTACAGAGGAAGTTGCAAGGGATAGGGTGAGATGGAGGCAGATGATCCACTGTGGAGACCCCTAAGGGAAGCAGCCAAAACAAGAAGAATTTGTGATAGTCTATTTGTGTTTTCTCTGTTTGTTCCTATTTTTCTCCCCTCCCACCTCCTTACCCCCCCACCACTTGCGACCACTTCAAATCTTTTCAATTCTCTCCTCCATTTCTCCCTGCCAGGTCCATTATAAATAAAATTATTTAGAAAAAGTATGAAAGTTATTACGAGAGGAGTCTATAAATACTCTTTATATACAGCAATGTCAAATATGCGCAAAGCTCTTTTTGGTAAAGTTAACCTGTTGAACACTGTTCAATTTCCCTAAAAATGCCTAAAAATAACATGCCCAAAGTAAATCAAAAGCTGTTCTTCAACCCTTTGCAGCATCTTCATGGGGTTAGTCTCATTTAAAAGAAAACACTCTGAATTTTTTGGCAAAATAGTCATAATCTCTCAAAGTGCTCCTGCCACTGAGTAACAAGAAAGTTTGCCTGGGTGTTTTTTTAGATACAAATGCTTGCAAATAACATACAGCTGTCAGATACTGGCTGGAAAACACAACAGAAACGTAGAACCAAGTGTTTTCAAGCTCAGGTCAAAATTTTGTAAAAATACCACAAAAAAGGAATATATTACACAGCTTTTTTCTCAGGTTGTAACAAGGCTGTGTCTGTACTGGAAGACCGGAAATACAGCTTTTTTTTTCAGTGCACACTGAGACGCACTAAGATGCAGAGACGTGACCGCCCGCGGAATACACAGAGTTCAAGGGGTTAAACTGTTTGGCACAATAAGAGAAGCAGCTATCCGTTCTTCTTACCTAGCTCCTAGACAGGAGCTGGCAGGCACCCCAGACACCAGTTCTAGTGGGTCACAGAAACCACTCGAGGTCAGGGAGCAGCCAGCCGCCAGGGGCACCAAGGAGAGCAAGCCACCACCAGCCACCCCTTAGGTTATAGAATCAAAAAGAAAAGCACTCATAGTGCGCATACCTCCGCCAAGGCTCCTTCCATTTCTCATGGATCACCTCCAAAATGTAATGGGTTTGTGTGTAGGCCTATAGCCATTTGTGGTGAAAATTGTGTCAAAGTATGTCCATCAGTTTTGGAGTATTGTTGCTAACACACTGTGAGAAGATAAAAGGCTTGGCTGAGGTATGCACTCTCAGATCATCACCAAAATATAACGGGTTCCTCTCTAAGCCAAGAACCACCTCTGGTGAAAATTTCATCCAAATCCATCCAGTAGTTTTTGTGTAATCCTGCTGCACAAATGCAAACAAAGCCCTTGGTGGAGGTATGCACTCTCAGATCATCACCAGAATCTAATCATCTGTTCCCCGTGCCATTACACACCTTTACTGAAAATTTCATCAAAATCCGTTCATAACTTTTTGAGTTATGTTGGTAACAGACAGACAGACAAACACCGGTAAAAACATAACCTCCTTGGCGGAGGTAATGATTGGTGACCAGAGCAAATTGAATTCATCCAACTGGTCTTAAGAGGAGGCAGATATTCCACTAATGGTTAGTGGTACGGAAAGTGGCAGAGAAGCATTTCTCAACGTTGCCCACAGAGAAACATTATGGCGCCGCCAGAGAAAGCTTTCGCAGTGGTGCAAACACTGCGTATCCACTGCATGTGAAACATGATTTTCTAATCTGTTGTACATGTTTACTCAGAGTCAGAAATCATGTTGCTTGTACAATTTTTAGTTGAGACTTTTGGCTGCAAAATTCACACACATCTCTTGAAAAGGAAGAAATGTTTCCAACACTTCAATTTATTCACCTGTTTTTACTTACTGGATAAGCTATATTTAACTATAAGTTCAAAATAATTCTGTCACAATAATGTATTATGTGCAGTGAAAGGCAATTTCTCCTCTTCTGAAGGAGACAAGTGTAGGTTTAAAACAAATTCCTGCTGCTTTTACATTGTTTGTCTTCCCATCGTTTGGAGATTGTGCTTCACCCTGAAGGGTGAACAAATAAGCTGAAGACAGACATTCTAATTACCTCCGCCAAAGGGGGAGGTTATGTGATCATTGGCGTTGGTTTGTCTGTTTGTTTGTTTGTGTGGTATATATTACTCATATATTCCATACCTGCATATGTTAGAGCATGTGGAAATGTTTGGGACAACATATGCAAAGGAACTTCACACCTCTGAAAGGACAAAGGAATCTCACCACCGTGTGAAGACCAATGATGTCACAGGACACTGCAGATGAGACAAGATAGGAGAGCTGTTCATTAAAGACTCTGTTTTTAATACAAAATCGCCTCATCATTTCCAGCTCCTCTACAGTTTGTCTGTTTGTCTGTTTGTTTGTCTGTTAGCAAGATAACTCAAAAAGTTATGGACGGATTTTCATGAAATTTTCACAGATTGTCAGAAATGGGGTATCCTACAGATGGTTAGATTTTGGTGGTGATCCGGATCACCGTCCACAACAAAACCCCCATTAAGCAAAATGCCATTTTCGTGAATAATGACTAAACCACTAATCCTATCATTGTCAATCCAATTGTTGTGAATCCAATTGCTAGTCATATGTTTTCACGGTCAAGGAATCTGAAAACGTACACACAAACACTGTATGGGGGGAACTGTGGCCGCCATTACGGAAAATGCCATTTTCGTGAATAACTATTGAACCACTAATCCTATCACTGTCAATCCAATTGCTAGTCATATATTTTCATGGTCAAGGAATCTGAAAATGTACACACAAACACTGTATGAGGGGAACTGTGGCCGCCATTACGGAAAATGCCATTTTCGTGAATAACTACTGAACCACTAATCCTATCATTGTCAATCCAATTCCTAGTCATATGTTTTCATGGTCAAGGAATCTGAAAACATACACACAAACACTGTATGGGAGGAACTGTGGCCGCCATTATGGAAAATGCCATTTTCGTGAATAACTACTGAACCACTAATCCTATCATTGTCAATCCAATTGCTAGTCATATATTTTCATGGTCAAGGAATCTGAAAACGTACACACAAACACTGTATGGGAGGAACTGTGGCCGCCATTATGGAAAATGCCATTTTCGTGAATAACTACTGAACCACTGCTTGTCATATGTTTTCATGATCAAGGAATCTGAAGACTGTAAGGGGGGAACTGTGGCGCTTGGCGGAGGTCTGCGCTCTCCGAGTGTTTTTCTAGTTTACTTTTACATTTGTTTTAAATGTACTTGAACTTGTTTTGCATTGGCATCAGTTTGCACACATCTCATTTGGTAAAAAAAATGTCCAATTGTTACCTAAGCTACTTAGTTCAATGATTACGGTCTGGTGTTGTGTGATCTCTCACTTTCAAGCATTAGTTGTATTGCATACTATCTACAATAAAATGAAACAGCATTTGTAAGAAGAAAATAATCAATGAGACAAACAGAACATGGTGGATTAACATAGTGGCATGGGGGGCCTCTAGGGCCTCTCTACTGAGCTTGTATTGAGGACTAATGAGAGCTACACTAAACTATGGATGTGTTGCGTTCATGTTGGCTGCTGATTGACACCTGAACCAACTAGACATAGAGCAGACAAAGGCTCTTAGGATATGTTGTTATGCATTTAAAACTTCTCCAGTATCAGTGATTCAAGTAGAGACGGGCGAAATGCCCTGAAGATTAAGAAGAACCAAATTAATGATGGTATACTGGATCAACTTGAAGGGGCATAAGAGGTGACATCCTGCAAAAGACATTCCTGATGATTGCTGGGAACACAATGAGTCCAACATTGGTAGCTTTGGATAGATAAGTGATGCCATTGCTGAGAAGGCAGGATTAAAATATATTTGAGCCCAACGGTCCTGTGGTCTGTTATTCCTCCATGGCTGTTAAAGATGCCACTGGTAGATTTTGAAATACAACAACTGAGGAGGCAACATGAGCAATCAGCAACAGATTATTTAGTGCATAAAAAATATTGAACAGAAATTCAGGAACAGGCTGATAACATTTACAGATGGTTCCAAGGATCCTACAACTGGTCATAGTGGAGCTACGGTATACATTCCTCAGTATAAAATATCCATCAATAAAAAAGGAGTGGTTTAGTAGTGAGTGTGAAGTGGCTGGGATGAAAATTGACACCTGCAAGTTCAAGTCTGTGGTCCTCAGCCAGGAAAGGATTGGCCTCTCCAGATTGGGGATGAGCTGATGACCCACATGGAGGAGTTTAAGAGAAGAGAGCAGGAAATTAACAGATGGATCAGAGCAGCATCTGCTGTAATGGAGATGTTGTTGTGGTCTGTGGTGGTGAAGAGGGAGCTGAGCTCCAAAGCAAAGCTGTCAGAGACACAAGCTGCTGAAATGAGCTTTCTCTGTAGGGTTACTGGACTCACCTTAGAGACAGAGTGAGGAGTTCAGTTATCCAGGACAGGCTCAGGGTAGAGGTGCTGCTCCTCTACATCAAAAGTAACCAGTGGAGGTGGTTTCAGCATCTAATCGGGATTCCTCCTGGATGCCTCTCACATGAGGTATTTGTGATACGTCCCACAAGGAGGAGACCTCGGGGCAGACCCAGAACCTGCTGGAGAGACTCTCTCTTTCAGCTGGCCTGGGAACGCTTTGATATATCCTCCCTGAAGAACTGGAGGACATGGTTGGGGAGATGGAAGTCTGGGCTCCTCTGCTTAGACTGCTGCCCCAGTAGTCAGTAGATGATGGACCGATTAGTTAATATGCAAATTAAATGACCCACATGATCAAAAAAGTCAAACTTTTTCGTCATATGCTTTTCTTTGTACTGTGAAAGGGACCTACCACTCCGACACTCATCTCCACCTGGTCCACACAGCCTGTACTCTCTTCTTCACCATTCACTGGCTTGGATGGTTGACCCCAGGTATTTAACCTCATTTACCTTCTCTAACTCTACCTCTTGCATCTTCTCCATTATTCATGCCCCTCCCTTTCATTCACACATGTAGTCTGTCTTGCTTCTAATGACTTTCATTCCTCTTCTCTCATCATTGCTATTCCTCTCAAATGCACGCCTCCACTTCTCCAGGTTCTCTTCCACATGTTCCCTCCTTTCACTGCAGCTCACAATGTCATCTGAGAACCTCACAGTTCACAGAGACTACTGCCTGACTTTGTCAACCTTTCCATCACCATGGCAAACAAAAATGTAGTCCCACCCATACTTTGAATCCATCTGTCATCCCTGCAGCACACCTAAACTTCATCTCACTGTCCTCATATACTGTAGGTCCTGCAGCAATCTCACAAACTTCTCTGTAACTCCTGACTTGCTCTTACAATACCAGCTTCCTCTCTTGGCACCTTACCTACCTTCCTCTCTGCATTCTCATATTTATCAATCTCCCATGGAGCCTAATATTTTCCCCCACAAATTCCAGTGATCATTCTTGGAAAATTAAAGATTTCTTGCATAACTCAGGCTCTCCCACTGCACCGAACTTAATTGAAAACATTTGTTTTATTAAAGTGTATCACAGTCAATCAGACAAAACTCAGCCAGCATGTCCATGTGGGCCTCACTACTGGTTGTCTGCTGGATCCCATGTGGGTTTGTCTGTGGGTTCCATGTTGGCCACATCTGCATTTGTCCACATGGACTTTACCTGTGGTACAGGTGAGCAGGTAATCTGCTGACATGTTTTCCATCCATCCATCAATCCATCCAAATATCCATCCGCTACTGTCCTTTTCGGGTTGCGGGGGGGGGGGGGGGGCTATCCCACATCTATGGGCCAAAGGCACAGTACACACAGACCGCCAGTCCATCACAGGTCATAGCAGATATATGAGTATATAAATTAAAAATTTGTGAGAAAAAAGTTCTAAATGTCTGAGAAAAAGTTGTAGCTTGACAGCAAAAAAAGATGAAATTTTTGAGAAAATTCCAAATTTACAAGAGAAATGTTGCAAACTTACTGGGAAAAGTCACAAATTTACAAGAAATTAACAATTTTACAATGAAAAAAGTAACAAATGTATGAGAAATATGTCATGAATTGCCCTGTGGGGCAGGAACAAAGACCCAAGTGCTGGACTTCTAGTTGTGCTATTTATTAAGGAGAGCATACAGTCCAAACATTGAACAAAATAAACTTAAATCAACTGAGGAATGCAGAGAAATGTTGAGGATACTAACAGGAATGCATTTCGGAACAGGGTAGGGGTCCGGACAGGGTTGAGAAACAACAAGGGCAACCGTGAGGCACTGACAAGTAAGTAAACGGAAAAGGTCTTAACAATGGCTGTCTGTGGCGCTCCATTGCATCGTTTCCTCCCCTCCCTCTGGTGGTCAAGGTTTTTTAAAAAAAATATTCAGTTCAGATGTCAGAGATTTCCAAACAAATAACTTGAAAGTGGTAAGAGATAATGGCTTACTGTCGATTAGAAAGATGTAGGATATGATTCAATGTTTGAGATAGGAGTAAATTTACGCATCTAATTTGCCTAATGCCACAGCAGCCATATTGAATTACATAACTTTCAGTCAAAAGCGGACTTTGGACATATTTACTAACTAACTAACTAACCTACACTTATATAGCGCTTTTCTAGTCACAAAGACCACTCAAAGCGCTTTCACAAGTACTAACCCTCTATTCTAAGGGCCGATAGGAAATGGATATCTAGGGACAATTTAGAACAGCCAATTAACCTAACATGCATGTCTTTGGATTGTGGGAGGAAACCGGAGCCCCCGGAGTAAACCCACGCAGCACAGGGAGAACATGCAAACTCCACACAGAAAGGTTCCAACCCCTGCCAGCCTGGGGATTTACACAAAGGATGGTTTTGTTTGTTGTCACTGTTTGCTATTTTGGGCATTTTGTTATCTTATCTTTAAAGTATATGAACCAGAAAATCATTTACAATGTAAACAAAGAAATTTGTCACTTACTGGTGGCCAGGTGGCTCACTTCATCCCTTTTCATCCATCCTATTTGTTGTTTTGTCTTCTCTCGGTCATTTTCACTTTCTCTCCCACATCCAGAAACTCTTTTGATTATGCCAACTCAATTTTGCTTTTATTCTGCCACAATTTATATTATATGATGACACAGAGCCAGCGGGATTGTTCTGTCCCATCACATGGCATTGGGGGTCGATGGCAGGTGAACATCAACCAGCTTTGCCCTTCCTCTGTTATAACAAAATGTAGATATTTACCTTCATAAGCTAAATAATCTCTTTTTAGATTCATAGTTGGCAAATTTGGGAGCAAAGACCTCCTCTGTCTTGTGATCAAACACAAAAACATTCATTTACAAACTCTTCTTCTCTGGTGTCCAAATGTGACTTTTTTTTTTGGGGGGGGGGGGGGGTATTTGGGGTCCATTGGTCCTGCAAGGCAAGCACAGTAAGTTATTTGTGTCTGCCACCTTGTGAGGTGGAATACTTTGGAAAACTGTGGATTTTTATGACATCACATGACACATCACATGACAGGCGCAGAACTGCGATATAGACAGTGAGGGTGCTTTCTATGTCCATAAAAAGAAGGATGTTAAAGAGTTAAATAAGGCAGGAAATCAAACACAGCAAGTGCCATCAGGTGTCGATCCCATGAGCAGGCAGGTAGACCTAATTACTAGGCATGAACAGCTGAGCAACACATACACGGTGATAAGGTAGGAGTGTCTGGAAACTGAGGTAGAGAGCTCCTGCCACAAAGAAACAAAATAAAAACACTCAGAACTAAATGCCAGGATAATAATAATAATCACAATAAGGACATGAGTGCATAACAGAATGACTGACAGCTAGGTACACGTCCTAAACCAACATAAAACAAACACACAACACTGGGAAAAAAAAACAAAACAGGAATTTATCAGAAATAAATTAAGAGCCTGAGCACACTGACACCCGGGCTCAGCCTTGGGACAAAAAAGTCCAAGATTAAAGTAAAAAGTGACAGATTTTTTTTTTAAAAAGTCACAAAATTGCAAGAAAAACTATCAAATTTATGAGAAAAAGTTGCAGATTTATGAAAAAGAAATTTTCAAGAAAATATTTCAATTTAGGAGAAAAAAGTAACATATTTACAACAAAACAAGTTGAAAATTGGTAAATGAGAAAAGTCCATGTGAGCAAACACAGATGGAGCCAACATGAAAATCATACACAGACCCACATGGGACCCATAAGACAGCCCTGTTTAAACTTTGGTTGGGCCCACAGGGCCATGCTGGCTGGGAAGGCACTGAAAACTCAACTTCCATGGAAAAGCTTTAAAGGAAAAGTCAAGTGTGGCCCCCTGAACTTACGGCCACCCACTGGGCCTTGGACTCTGGCTGGCCCCCTGAACTGTGAGACTCTTGGGGGTGAGGTGGGTTAGCTCAGTTTTGGGGTTGGGAAAAGTGTGTTGTTGTGTTGTATTGTGGTATTTACCCATTCTTGATTTATCCCTCCTAACCTGTTTGCCCCCACCTCCCACCCTGATTTGTTGTATTGGCCTTTTGAGTGTGGGGGGGTAGGTTGTTTTTTTCTGTTTTGATGGTACGGTGGGTGTCTGGTTTCCACCCCTTGGGGAGGGGACTGTCATGTTCGTGGTTTTTACCCCGTCCATGACCTGTGGCAGTAGATTTTGATTACTACTTATTATTTCCAGCTGCCAGATTGAGCCTTGCTCTTTGACAGTCCTACAGCCATGCCTCCTCCTCTTACCAGACATTCACTGGATGCTTTTTATCACCACATACACACTCACACACTCATGCATGCACACACACTCACACATGCACATACACAATGCCAATCATTCATGCACCTGCTTGCCACACAGCTGTGTCCACTTGCCTTTATCAGTATATTGAGTACTTATTGGGGGACAGTGTGCTCAGCCAGTGTGGCAGCTTAAAGTCTACAATGGACATCCTGGCTCGCAGATTGTTGGTTTTTCCCTTGGACTGTACTGCGTAGTTACTCCAGAGCCCTTCCGCTCCTATGCATATGTAAGTCTTGTTATTATTGCCTTTCCCTCCGCTCCTGTTCCGTCTGGAGCACGCTTGACTTTTCCTTCCCCGCCAACTAAGCTAGAAGCCGGATGTCTGACCCTTTTCACTGTGATTGCTATAGATAAGATAAGAAAAGATAAGCCTTTATTAGTCCCACAATGGGGAAATTCCAGGATAGCAGCACTCAGAGCAACAATCAGAAGGCAAGAAAAAACAAGAACAGCGAGTGTACATATGTGCATATTACTATATACGTATATATATATATATATATATATATATATATATATATATATATATATATATATACACTACCGTTCAAAAGTTTGGGGTCACTTAGAAATGTCCTTATTTTTGAAAGAAAAGCACTTTTTTTCAATGAAGATAACTTTAAACTAATCAGAAATACACTCTATACATTGCTAATGTGGAAAATGACTATTCTAGCTGCAAATGTCTGGTTTTTGGTGCAATATCTAGATAGGTGTATAGAGGCCCATTTCCAGCAACTATCACTCCAGTGTTCTCAGTGTTCTAATGGTACAATGTGTTTGCTCATTGCGTCAGAAGGCTAATGGATGATTAGAAAACCCTTGTGCAATCATGTTAGGTCTGCAATGCTGTAATTGCTGCAAATGGAGGATTCTTTGACGAAAGCAAAGTTTGAAGGAAAAAATTATTATTTCAAATACAAATCATTATTTCTAACCTTGTCAATGTCTTGACTATATTTTCCATTCATTTTACAACTCATGGTGGTAAATAAGTGTGACTTTTCATGGAAAACACAAAATAATTGTCTGGGTGACCCCAAACTTTTGAACGGTAGTGTGTATATATATATATATATATATATATATATATATATATATATATATATAGAGAGAGAGAGAGAGAGAGAGAGAGAGAGAGAGAGAGAGTGCGGAGCATTGTGGTTGCTGGATGTGCAGCAGAAAGCCTAAGCTCTCTCTCCGCGGATGCGGCGGGCCAGCTTGATGTCTTTGGGCATGATGGTGACCCTCTTGGCGTGGATGGCACACGGTCCTCGCTGGCCTCCTGCAGATGTCCTCCGCCATGACGGCGGAGCTCTGGAAGCGCAGGTCGGTCTTGAAGTCCTGAGCGATCTCCCTCACCAGGTGCTGGAAGGGCAGCTTACGGATGAGCAGCTCCGTGGATTTCTGGGAGCGACGGATCTCTTTGATGCTCTCTTATTATTAAGTAGAGTATCTTAGTCACTAGAGTTTAAGGAATTTATGCTTTATTCAGCAACATACTTGAGGAGGAGGTTCCAACATTGTCACAGCCAGGAGCGGCACTGGGGTTAAGCTCCCAGTGCTCATAAAATGCTCCTTATGGCGTGCGTCTCGAAATGCCTCTGACAACTAAGTCCAACTCCTAGCCTGCTTTTACTAATAGGAGAAGGGGCGAGGGCGGATCTCTGGCGCCTTAAAACCAGATGCTTCGGGTAGATGGTGGCTCATCAACCTGGGAAGGTAGCCCATCTAGGGGAAGGAAAACCCTGATTTCAAAGCTCTGCTGCCTTGCGGCATACCCGGTCACGGGAAAGGCTTCGGGAGTCAACCCTGAGGAAAAATCTGGAGTCGGAGCCCCTAAGGCAGTTCTATGTTGTGCTCGACATCGTTCTGGCAGCTCCTGCAACGGCGATGGTGCCAAACTGTAGCAGCCCTGCTGTTCCTTTGGATTCATCAGTGACGTGGAGAGGGGGGACATGCTGCATGGGCAACATCTTGTCCTCCATATCTTCCTGCCCAGGCTTGAATCCTACCAACGCCCAACGCTGGAAGGTAGAACACCGGATCACTGGAGCGGACACTCCAGCTTCACCTTTGGCGTAGACAAAACACGGGGAATGACAGTTACCGGTTATAAGCCACCGCTCAATTAGCGTAGAGCACGGCGCCAGGGGTTGTTCCTGATGGTGGGAGGGATCATCAGATCTCACTGGACAGCTACCGCCCGCCTCAAGCTGGGCAGCCCCCAGTCAATAAGGTGTTGTCCCGCCACAGCTTGCTTTCCTCATTGGGTGCATGGGGATGAGGAGAAGTCCGAACAGCAGGCTGAGAACCTTCGCACCAGGCAAGACAATAAAACAAAAGAGACTAACTCTAAAACTGGGAACTTGGAACATCCGCACTATGATTACAGGACTCGCTGCTAACCTCAAGGACATCCACGACACCAAGAAGACTGCCATCATCAATTTTGAGCTGAAAAGACTGGGAGTGCATATCGCCACTCTCCAGGAAACACGGTTGGCTGACGCAGGCACACTGAGAGAGAAGGACTACACATTCTACTGGCAGGGAAAGGGCAGTGGCGAACACAGGGAACACGGAGTGGGCTTCGCAGTGAAGAACACCGTGCTGAAGATGGTGGAACAGGGCAGCACTGGCTCTGCACGACTCCTCACCCTCTGCCTGAACACCACTCAAGGCCCAGTCACCCTCGTCAGTGTGTATGGCCCAACACTGACAGCCAAACTAGAGGCAAAAGACGAGTTCTACGAGAATCTCGCAACAACTGTCAGGATCATCCCCAACTCTGAACAACTCATTCTCCTTGGAGACTTCAATGCCAGAGTGGGTGCTGACCACGACTCCTGGCCCTCCTGTCTTGGACTTTTTGGCGTGGGCAGAATGAACGACAACGGACAGCGGCTGCTCGAGTTCTGCACATATCACGATCTGTGCATCACAAACTCGTTCTTCAAGACCAAGCCCCAACACAAGGTTTCCTGGCAACATCCGCGCTCAAAGCACTGGCACCAGCTGGACTTGATCCAGACCAGGTGCATCTCACTGAAGAACGTGCTAATCACCCGTTCGTTCCAGAGTGCAGATTGCGACACAGACCATTCATTGGTGTGTTGCAAGGTCAAGCTGCAGCTGAAGAAATTCCATCGTGCTAGACAGCCTGGAAAGGCACGGATTGACACCAGCAAGATGGCTCAACCAGAACTTGTTAAGCAGTTTGCCTCCACCTTTGAGAAGGAACTTGGTGTACCACAAGAAGGAGAATCTGTAAAGCAGAAGTGGGAAGAGCTGCGAAACACCATTCACTGCACAGCCTTGGCTACCTTTGGGAGGAAGACCTCGAAGTCACAGGACTGGTTTGATGCCAAGTTGACCAAGATGACCCCCGTCATTGAAGCCAAGCGCTCAGCACTTGCTGAGTACAAGAAGTACCCAAACAAGAAGAATCTCCAGATTCTCAGGGCTGCGAGAGGCGAAGTTCAGCAGACTGCTCGGCGCTGTGCCAATGAGTACTGGACTCAGCTCAGCCAAGACATTCAAACCGCTGCCATAACAAGGAACATCCATGGTATGTACGATGGCATCAAGAAAGCACTTGGTCTGGCTCAGAGCAAGACAGCCCCCTTAAATCCTCCACTGGGGAGATGATCACAGAAAAGAACAAGCAGATGGAGAGATGAGTGGAACACTACTCCGACCTCTACTCCAGACAGAACACCGTGACACCGTCAGCCCTTGATGCCATCGACTGCCTGCCATCCATGGACGAACTTGACGCCGAGCCAACCATCGACGAACTCAGCAAAGCCATTGATAGCTTGGCCGCTGGCAAGGCACCCGACAACGACGGCATACCCCCTGACCTGATCAAGCACTGCAAGACCGCCCTACTGTTGCCATTGCATGACGTCCTCTGCCAGTGTTGGAAGGAAGGTGCCGTACCACGGGACATGAGGGACGCCAAGATCATCACCCCCTACAAAAACAAAGGGGAGAGAAGCGACTGCAACAACTACAGGGGCATCTCCCTCCTCAGCGCTGTTGGCAAAGTCTACGCACGAGTTGTTCTCGTTCGTCTACAGAAGCTTGCCGAACGTGTCTACCCCGAGTCTCAGTGTGGCTTCCGCGCTGAGCGATCGACGGTAGACATGATATTCTCCATCCGCCAACTCCAGGAGAAATGCAGAGAACAGAACATGCCCCTGTACGTCGCCTTCATCGACCTCACCAAAGCGTTCGATCTGGTCAGCAGAGAGGGCCTTTTCAAGATCCTGCCAAAGATAGGATGCCCACCAAAGCCTCATCGAATCATTTCACACCAACATGCAGGGGATAGTGCAGTACGATGGCAACGTCTCAGAGCCATTCAACATACGCAGCAGAGTGAAACAGGGCTGTGTACGTGCGCCAACCCTCTTTGGGATTTTCTTTGCTATGCTCCTGAGGCATGCCTTCAGCACAGCAACAGAGGGAATCTACCTGCACACAAGATCTGACGGCAGGTTTTTCAACATCGCCTGCCTGAAAGCCAGAACCAAAGTATGCAAGGCTCTAATCAGAGACATGTTGTTCGCAGATGACGCTGCATTCCCAACCCACACACAGCAAGAGCTTCAGACCCTGATGGACCACATCTCCCAGGCATGCAAGGACTTCGGGCTTACCATCAGCCTGAAGAAGACTAACGTCTTGGTGCAAGGCAAGGAACCACCACCAACCATCACCATCGACGACTACGAGCTGGAGGTCGTGAATCAGTTCACGTACCTGGGGTCCACAATCAGCAACAACCTCTCCCTTGATACAGAGATCAACAAGAGGATTGGAAAATCAGCCTTCACACTCGCTCGCCTCACCACACGAGTGTGGGAGAATCCCAAACTCTCTGTCAAGACGAAGATGGCAGTGTACAACACCTGCGTCATCAGCACACTGCTCTATGGGAGTGAGACGTGGACAACATACGCCCGGCAGGAAAAGAGACTGAACTCCTTCCACTTGCGCTGCATTCGCCACATCCTGGACATATCCTGGCAGGACAAAGTGCCCAACACAGAAGTTCTGTCCTGTGCCGGCCTTCCCTCCATGTTCACTCTACTCAGGCAGCGCAGGCTCCGCTGGCTAGGCCACGTTCACCATATGGAGGATGGCAGAATCTCCAAAGACGTCCTCTACGGAGAACTGGCAACTGGCAGGAGAGACGTTGGCTGCCCACAGCTGTGCTTTAGAGACGTCTGCAAGAGAGACATGAAGGCCCTGGAGATCAACACAGAGCGCTGGGAGGACCTTGCAACGGACCGCGCCAAATGGCGAGGCACCCTGACCAGACAGCTCAAAGCAGGGGAAGAGAGACTGACTGCTGCAGCAGATGAAAAAAGGACCCGCAGGAAGAACCGCCACAGACCCAGCAGCACGGAGACCACCCACAAGTGCGACCTGTGTGACAGGGACTGCCATTCGTGCATCGGCCTGTTCAGCCACAGGCGGTGCTGTTCCAGCAGAGTAGACGTTTAGGATTCTCTTCCATGGTCATCATAGACCGACGGAGGCCGCCGACGACGACTTGAGGAGGATTTCACTCTCAGATCAAATGTCACTCCCCCCTCTTTCTTTAGGAGACCATAGTTGCACTTAACTGGCCAATAGAGTTCAAAGCTTCATTGCATTTCCCTTTTAAGGTCGAGCTTATTACCATTGTGGAAAAAGCTCAAATATAATTGGGCCAGCTCAGGTCTCAGGAAGTTTTGGACCACCCTGCAACACTAAAGAAAACTTAAGTTTTATTTATGGCGCATATTTATGGCGCATATTTATGGCGCATATATGGCATTCATATTCACCCACATATACCTAGTAGGCATGACGGTGCATATTCTGGAAGCTTCACGTCTCAATGGCCAAAGAGGACCTGACCCTGCAGAGACCTACGAGAGGTGTGAAGTTGGTCTTTTAGGAGACGGGAAGTGGGAGAGAATGTCCCAGCAGGAGCCCCGGAGGCTAGAAGGATGAGAGAGACAATGGAGACGCCAAGGAGCCTCGGGGGCTGTATGTTTGCTCAAGGACTGTGGGTTGGGGGTGTGTTATTTGATGTTGGGGTATAAGAACTGTGAAGGATGATCGTTCTACCTCTTTTCTGAGATTCTGATCTTGTTGGAGGATGTGACCTCTCAATAAACTCAGTCTCGTTTGTGAAAGGCATCCTCTACACTGGTGACCTACGACAAACTATGGCCGGTGGCGACGATCTTCCCGCACCGGACTCTTCAGGAGCCAACCGGGTTAATGCAGCTACCACACTACAGCTGCCCGATTTCTGGCAACATAACCCGCGCTCCTGGTTTACCACTGTGGAGGCGCAGTTCCACCTTCGGGGAATCTCAGCAGACGCAATGAGGTTCTACCATTTCGTCGCGAAGCTGGACAGCCTCACAGTGCAGCAGGTGGAGAGCCTGACCAACCACCCGCCCCAGGACGACAAGTATGGCGCACTGAAAGCCGCCCTCATTCGAGCTTTCACTCTCTCGCAGGGAGAGCGAGCAGAGAGACTTCTGGCGCTGACAGAAGGGGAAGCAGACAGGCCGGCAGATCTGATGGTGAGGATGATGAACCTGAGAGGCGAAGATGATGACAGTTTTATCTTAGCCCACCTCTTTCTCAGAACACTACCGCCAGCAGTGAGAGTCACCCTGGCCAGCTCACAGCTGCTCAACGACCGCGACTACCACGGGCTGGGCCAGGAGGCGCAGCGGCTCGTCGACGCCCATAGACGACACGCAGCCATGACGGCGGCAATGTTGCTGAATGCGCCCCCGCGAGACGAGGGGAGACCAGAGGCCGCAGCATCGGACCCACTGACGTCAGCAGCGGCAGAGACCAGGAAAAGTGGAGCAGATGGCACCCTCTGCTTTTACCATCGACGTTTCGCCGAGAGGGCACGCAGATGCATCCCACCATGCCGGTACAAGCGCCAGGGAAACGCCAAGACCGAGAGTCGGTAGCAGCTGCTGCTCTCGGCGCGAAGAACAAGCTGCTTTTCATGACGGACGCGAATTCTGGGAAGGATTTCCTGGTGGACACAGGCTCCCAGCTGAGTTTTGTCAAGCCTTCCTACGCGGACCTGCTGGCGCCTTCCAGCGGACCTCTGGTGCTAGCGGCAAATGGCTCGACGATCAAAACCTATGGGGAGAAGACGCTCCTTCTATCCTTCCACGGGCGCACCTTCGAGTGGACTTTCGTCGTAGCTGCAGTTAGCAATAACATGTTAGGTGCTGATTTTTTATGCTCAAACAGTTTATTAGTTGATCTTACTAATAGATGTATGGTAAATGCACTGTCTTTCCACTCTATCTCCTGTACAGCTCGGGTGGACCCACCTTCTGCACATCCTAATGTCACAGCTGCGGGTGGTAAGTTTCATGCACTACTCAATCAGTTCCCAGCACTCACGGTCGCAACATTTTCAGCGTCAATAGCTAAACACGGGGTCGAGCACTTCATAACTACCACCGGCCCCCCTGTTTTTGCAAAAGCTTGGCGCTTGGACCCAGCTAAACTGGCCATCGCGGGCGAGGAATTCGCCAACTTGGAAAAACTGGGCATTGTTAGACACTCTAACAGCCCTTGGTCTTCACCCCTGCATATGGTCCCCAAGGCTGACGGCTCGTGGCGGCCTTGCGGTGATTTCCGCAGGTTAAATAATGCTTCAGCACACGACCGCTACCCGATTCCGAACATCCAGGATTTTTCGGCGCATTTGGCGGGGGCGCGCATCTTTTCCAAAATAGATTTGGTCCGCGGTTATCACCAAGTCCCAGTCTGCGCTCAAGACATACCCAAAACGTCAGTAATAACCCCCTTTGGGCTTTTCGAGTTTTTGCGCATGCCTTTTGGCCTCAACGGCGCCGCACAGACGTTCCAACGCATGATGGATGCGGTGTTGCATGGCCTCCCTTTCGTGTTCACCTATTTGGATGATATTTTGGTAGCCAGTGCATCCGAAGTCGAACACGAACACCACCTCACAGCGGTTTTTCAGAGGCTGACAGAGCATGGGCTGATAATTAACCCAGCAAAATGTCAATTCGGGGTAGCGCAAATCGATTTTTTGGGCCACCGCGTTTCTCCAGAAGGAGCGGTCCCGCTGCCCGATAAAGTACGCGCGATAATGGAGTTTCCCCAGCCGCAGACAGTTAAAGCATTGCAAGAATTTTTGGGGATGGTCAATTTTTATAACCGTTTCCTCCCCAGCGCGGCACAGCTCATGCACCCACTGTACGCAGCACTAAAGAAACAAAAACCTGCAAATAAGGTCAAGTGGTCCCCGGAACGGGAGCGCGCTTTCTCCCAGGTCAAGTCGGCCCTGGCGAACGCTGTGCTGTTGGCACACCCCGTGCCAGCAGCTCGCATGGCACTAACCACGGACGTTTCCGACGTAGCAGTGGGGGTGGTTGTCGAGCAACTGGTAGCAGGGAGGTGTCAACCGCTTGCGTTTTTCAGCAAAACATTGTGCGATAACGAGCGGAAATACAGTGCGTTCGATAGGGAGCTTTTAGCCCTGCATCTGGCCATCTGCCACTTCCAGTTCTGGCTGGAAGGGTGCCGTTTCACCGCGTTTGTAGACCACAAACAATTAACATTTGCAGTGGCCAAGATTTCAGAGCCGTGGTCGGGCCGACAGCAGAGACAGCTGGCCGCGATTTCAGAGTTTACCACCGACATTCAACATGTGGCGGGCAAACACAATGTAGTGGCAGATTGCCTCTCGCGCGCAGTTGCAACGCCAGGCCCCCAGGGGGCAGACACGGTGGCCGTGGCCGCGGGCCAGGCTTGCGGCGCGGAAGCGCTCGCAGCCCCGGTCTGCGTAGGCTTAGATTATGCAGCCATGGCCGCCGAGTAGGTTAGCGATGCAGATGTGCGCGTGCTCCACTCTGGGCCAACAGGGCTAAGGCTGGAGCACAGGGTGCATCAGACAGGTATGCCTCCTCTAATCTGCGATATCTCGCCCCGTGGTCCCAGCTGCGTGGCGCCGCCGCGTTTTTGATTTAATCCATTCGCTGGCACATCCGGGAGTTCGCGCTTTGATCAAAATGGTGGGAGAAAAATTTGTTTGGCCAGGGCTGCGTAAACAGGTCAAAGAGTGGGCCGCAGCCTGCGCAGCGTGTCAAAGAGCAAAGATACACAAGCACATGCGGGCCCCCTTAGAACTTTTTCACATCCCGGCCAAACGCTTCGACCACGTGCATATCTACTTGATGGGACCCCTCCCGCTGTCGCAGGGTTTCACACACCTTCTAACCATGGTAGACCGCACAACGAGCTGGCCAGAAGCGGTCCCCCTGGCGTCAACTACAGCAGCAGACGTGGCGCGCGCGTTTTTAACGGCTTGGGTCGCGCATTTTGGAGTCCCGTCAGACATAACGTCTGACAGGGGTCCCCAATTCGTTTCCGAGCTCTGGTCATCCATGGCCCTCAGTCTGGGGGTGAAAATTCACCGCACTACCGCTTATAACCCTCAGGCCAATGGTTTGTGCAAACTCTTTCACCGGTCATTGAAAGCAGCCCTCAGAGCGGCTCTCACGGACACAAATTGGGTTGATCAACTTCCATGGGTTTTATTAGGGTTGCGTTCAGCACCTAAGGAAGATTTGCAAGCCTCTCCGGCTGAGCTAGTTTTTTCCCAACCCCTCCGGTTACCGGGCGAATTCCTTCCAGAGAACCCCGCACCAAATCGCCCACCCGCTCAGCTGCTGCAGAGCGACACGGGATCAAACACCCTCCCCAGCCCAGTTCATCACAGTTTCCCACGCGTTTTTGTGCCTAAAGCCTTAAAGAACGCAGAATTTGTCTTTGTCAGACACGACGCTCAGAGGCCAGGTTTAAGACTGCCTTATGACGGACCGTTCAGAGTGTTGGAAACTGGGGAAAAACATTTTTTGCTCGATTTGGGTGACAGAAGGGAATTAGTCTGCATTAACAGACTCAAACCCGCTTTTGTGTTGGCTGATGAACAAATGCAGTTAGCCAGGGCCCCCCGTCGCGGCAGGCCACCGGGGAGACACTCTTCTAAGCTTTCACAAGGATGTGCTAATGACTCCAATCCACAGATGCAAGAAACAGCTACAGGCAGATCGAAACCTGCTCACAGCAGATATGGCAGGAGGTTGAAGCCCAAGCAGTTGGAAGTGTGATATGTTGTGCCATTTTGCTGTTCTGTGTGATATGACATGTTTCTATGCATTTTGGGGTGTACTTTGTCCTTATTTAGACGTTTGGGGGGGGGGGGGTTATATGGCGCATATTTAGGGCGCATATATGGCATTCATATTCACCCACATATACCTAGTAGGCATGACGGTGCATATTCTGGAAGCTTCACGTCTCAATGGCCAAAGAGGACCTGACCCTGCAGAGACCTACGAGAGGTGTGAAGCTGGTCTTTTAGGAGACGGGAAGTGGGAGAGAATGTCCCAGCAGGAGCCCCGGAGGCTAGAAGGATGAGAGAGACAATGGAGACGCCAAGGAGCCTCGGGGGCTGTATGTTTACTCAAGGACTGTGGGTTGGGGGTGTGTTATTTGATGGTGGGGTATAAGAATTGTGAAGGATGATTGTTCTACCTCTTTTCTGAGATTCTGTTCTTGTTGGAGGATGTGACGTCTCAATAAACTCAGTCTCATTTGTGAAAGGCATCCTCTACATATTGCTCTTTGTTCAGTCTGCTCTGGGGTATTGGTCAAAGTGCAAGAAGCCCCCTTTTGATCTCCTATTATTTTTCCTATCTTTAAGTAGGCCCAGAGTCTCTTCCAGACTCTGTGAGGATTTTTTTTCTTTTCTTTAAAATTCAATTTTCTTATTTCAATCTTTTTCTTTAATATTCGTGTAAGAAGATTTTGTTTTCTTAAGCTTAAATCAACTCATATAAACCACCAACATCGGAAGAAATGAATTTGTGTCATGTTTTATTCCATTTTGACTTTCTGATAGGACTTTGCACAGTCTTTCTTCAGTGCATCAGAGAAGACCTCGGCCAGCTTGCTGGAAAATCAACCTTTGTGATCCCGGGAGAAGGCCATAACACTGGTAAGGAGTCTGTCTGCCAGCCTCCCCACAGACCCACGCTGGTCCAGTGAAACAGAATCCAGTGGACCCGCCTGCTACCCATTGGGATGCAATGATTAAAGTTAATGAGGATTTTCTTCATAAAATTGCATACACTTTTCCTAACCAATGCTATTTCATGGTTTTCAATTTCCACAATATCGACAAATTAAACTGTGCTTCATTTGGTTCCACAAATGCTTGATTCATAAATAACTCAGTAACAGTCTATGATGCCCATGATGCACGTAAATTCTCTGTTTTGAAGTTATGCAAATATGTTAACCTATTCTGACATTTCTTATTAAATCATTGAAAGACATATGGGAGTTATTGTTTGATTTCATGTCCATCTTCTTGATCATAACAGACAAAAACTCACAAATGGGTTATTTTGAGACTGAATCATAAATTGGTACAATAAAGAATTGTTAGTAAAATTGCCCATTATATGGACTGGTGCCCCTAACGAGGATTTGAGTGTAATGAAAGTAAATCTTCATTGCTACTCACATTCGTATTTACATTAATACATGTACCAACATTAAATTAACTATAAAAAAACATTAATTTCATGACAAAGGTCTGCTATTGTAAGTGAGTGAGTGAGGGAGTGAGTGAGTAAGTGAGTGAGTGAGTGAGTGAGTGAGTGCAGTAAGGGAGGGCCATGGAGGAGCGCCCTCATTTTTATGTCATGACCAGTATTGGGTGTAACGCGTTACAAAGTAATCTGTTTGCTATTCGGTGTAACGCAGTCATGTAACTCGATAGTCTGAAAAATGTAGTAATCCCATTACAGTTACTAATCTGAAAAGATCACATTACTAGCGTTTCTTTTTATCAACTTACAAAACGGGAAAACAACTGCACTGCCAGTAAACAGCAGAAGAAGAAGCAGTAGTGGCGCCCACTTCTGTTTCCGCCACTATGCTTCTATAAATATCAGAGGACATGTATGTCTGGCCTCTTTCCGAATCTGATGCTCCTACCTGGTGGTTGTATCTTGTGTGTTGCCCCAGGTTGACTGTGCAACTGGCCTCATCATTATACAGTAATTCCAGACATAACACAAACAGCACTTGCAGTGGCCGAGGGGAATCATGCAAATGGAAGAGTTGAGTAAATCAGCATTTGGTGGCTGGAGATATGTTCATTACTTCAAATATGTTCAGCAAAAGGACAAGAACATGACAGTAATGTGCAAACTTTGTCCGGGCAAACTTTTAAACTAATTTATCCTGGTAACTTAGTTTAAAAGTATATTCAATTAGCCACATTGTTGTCCTAAAACTTTCATTATAACTTGACATTCAAGGGTAGTGTTTTATTTTTATTTCATACAGTAATTTATGTTTACACTGGATGGCAGGAACTGCTCATTTTTTAAAGGTTTAATTCTTAAAATGTTGAAAAGCTCCAGCACAGCAACTCACCCTTGGCCATGGGATCCCTGGTTCGATCCCAGCTCCTGACCAACAGTGATCTGTGTGGAGTTTGAATGTTCTCCCCGTATCTGCGTGGGTTTACTCCAGGATTTCTCTGGTTTCCTCCCACAGGCCAAAAACATGCAGGTTAGGTTAATTGGAGACTCTAAAGTGGCCCTAGGTGTGAATGTGTGTATGAATGGTTAAGGGATAGCGCCATACCATGGCTGCTTCATCCATCCAGGTGGATGCCCTCAATTTCCCCTCTGGGGATCAATAAAGTATACAAAATTTAAAAATAAATAAATTAATTAATTAAAAAAATAAAGTTTGCACTTGGCCACAATATATAAAAGGGATATAGCTTTGTGCAGCTTTGTTTCAAGCTTTTATTTTATGAAATTTGCATACTCCCAGTACTGTTTTCCATTTCTGTTAAGTGCCATGAGGGAGATTTTAATTTTACATGAAAGACAGAAGACTAAAAAAACTTTTTCTTTGTCTTATTTGTTTGTCTAGGCTATAAAAATGTGAAGTTTGAACATATACAGTTTAACTTATGTGGAAATATGCTACATTTCACTAACACTATCTGAAAGGAATCTAGAAGTAATCTGTAATTGATTAATTTTTACAATGAGTAATTAAGTTTAGTAAGGGATTACATTTTTTTAAAAAGTAACAAGTAATTGGTAATGGATTACTTTTTTGAGTAACTACCCCCAAAACTGGTTATGACTTTAAGCATCATTTTCTTATTTTAAAAGATTGCTAATTACATTTATTTTCTTTTTGTTCAGGTGAAACACAGCACTCTCAAAGTGCAACAGCAGATGCAACAGTGGAAGTTCAATGATATTTGTCTGAGCCCTTCCTCTCCAGAGGAGAAAATCCACTCTGTTAATGGTCAGCAGGCCAAACCAAACAGGCTGCACGGTGGCGCAGTGGTTTAGCACTGTGGCAGCACAGTTTTACCCTCGGCCGGGGGATCGCGGGGATCATGAGATCGTGGGTTCGATCCCAGCCCCCGACCAACAGTGAGCTGTGTGGAGTTTGCATGTTCTCCCCGTGTTGCGTGGGTTTACTCCGGGATTTCTCTGGTTTCCTCCCGCATACCAAAAACATGTAGGTTTAGGGCGCTCGCGCACGCAGCGACCAGCAGCCGGTGGCTTGTCACCAGACTGCAAACCAAGTCTACCTACGGGTACAAATAAGTAACAAAAAAAAACAAAACAAAACAAAAAAAAAACATAGACCCAAACCTTTACAAGATGGCAAAAAAGTATCTCCACATGCCAGCAACATCAACGCCATGTGAACGGGCCTTCTCCAAAGCTGGAGAGGTAGGAAGCCACAAGAGAAGCAGACTGAAACAACACACTGTTGAAATTATTCTTTTTTTTTTTTTTTTGCAAAAACCTTAAAACACTCCATATTTAATAACACTCCCCAGATGCAGAAGCACAAGCAAGTTCTCTGATGTTGAACAAAATAGATTCTCTCATCTTGCGTATATATATATATATATATATATATATATATATATATATATATATATATATATATATGGGTGATTCTTCAATTAAGGGAGTTTTTCTGTCCCCAGGGTACATTTTCAAGAAAAAAAATGTTTTTTAGAAAAAACAATGATTGCTTTTGTTTACTTTAGGTTGTAGTAGCTATGAAAAAAATAACGGTGTCTCATTGATGACGTTTTAATACTTTTTCTGTGTGTTGAAAATTCAAATGTGCAAGAATTTCACTGTTTTGTGCTTGTCTCCAACCCAGACTTTTTTACTTCCCCTCTATAATAAAGCGATAAAAAGTGCTGAATTCATTAAACCTTTAACTTGCATTTCCTCATAACAACTTAAAAAGATATTTTTGAAATTCAAATATTTTATATTTGTTCAAGTTACTATTTATTTATAGTTAACCTCTTGCACTCCAGGATACCGCGGGCGGTCACGCATGAGGGCGCCCTAGAACGCACACTGTGGAAAAAAAAAAAGCTGCAGACACAGCCGCAAACAGAAAGCCAAAGGAGTGTTTTGATTGGTTTAGATTTGATTGACCTCTCATTCGACTAATAAGAGCCTTGAATTGGGTTTCTGAAACCTTGAAGAACCAATGACTGAAAACCTAGCAAGAAGGACCCGCCTACCAACGGCTGCGAATACAGCGAGCCAATTGAAGTTTCACAATTGAAAGCGTGCGTCCCGTGTGTAAAATCTGTTTTGTGTAAGCCGCTGGGTGACACACATGTGTTCGCCAGTCTTTTTTTCTTACTATTGTTCTTATTTGTTTTGAAAAATCATTCGCCAAAACCGCAATCATGAAAGCGCAAAACCGCAATAACGGAATTATGGTTTGACCGGGTCGCGTGACCAGAACCACGAGTCCCTAACAAGCAGACTATGTTCGTCTGACAATGAGGAAGAGAAGTTTGCCAGCGACACTGCTGTCGTGGACAGGTAAGTGTTATAAGCTAAATTATTCTTTATCCCTGAAAATAGTAATCAAAATGACTTTTGACCGATCGGTAAACTACAACTGTGCGTCATCGCTACATGACGGACCGCGGCGCACCGTCACCGCGGTCCGTCACGTAGCGATGGGCGATGTCTGTCCTCTGTAGCAGGGGTGGGGTGGGAGTTGTTATCCTCTATATTACAGATATTTTAGTATAATTTTTAGTGCACTGTAGGTTATTTTTTTCTTGTAAAAAAAAGCCACACAATTTTTACGTGGCATGCTTCTTTGTGTGTGGGGGCTTGTTTGTTCATTCATTCATTCATGAATGAATAAACAACCCCCCCCCCCCCACACACACACACACACACAGCCCTTCACCTTTCATTAGGGCCCAAGATCAAGCTTCTATATTGAATCATTCAAAAGTTACAGTGTAGCACCTTGGGAGAGCCAGATTGGCTGCACGGTGGCGCAGTGGTTAGCACTGCGGCAGCACAGTTTACCCTTGGCCGGGGGATTGTGGGGATCGTGGGATCGTGGGTTCGATCCCAGCCCCCGACCAATAGTGATCTGTGTGGAGTTTGCATGTTCTCCCCGTGTTGCGTGGGTTTACTCCGGGATTTCTCCGGTTTCCTCCCACATGCCAAAGACATGCATGTTAGGTTAATTGGCTGTTCTAAATTGTCCCTAGATATCTGTTTCCTATAGGCCCATAGAATAGAGGGTTAGTATTAATGAAAGCGCTTTGAGTGGTCTTTGTGACTAGAAAAGCGCTATATAAGTGCAGGTTAGTTAGTTAGTTAGATTGTCTAACATCTCAGACAGGAGACAGTGGATAACCTTGGGAGAACAAAGAGCAGGGGATTCCTGGTGAGACAGCAGGAAGGAGTCAAGGATGAGGGGGTTGAATGCAGTGTGATGCAAATGTCATGTTGTGTGTGATGAAAATGCCATGAAACTTAAGAGAGGAGTTTCTGCTGAAGAGTTCAGTCTGTTCTGTGCTTGACAAGTGTGAGTGTGTAATAAATCGCCTGAAATGAATCTGCCTCTTCATTTACACTGGTGACCCAAGACGTATTATGGAACACGAGGCAAGATCCCCGGAGCCGGCCCGGTCAGGAAGCTACAGCGAGGCGGCAGCCATCCCACAGACAGCCCAGACTGGAACCCCCAGCCACGCATGTGCGGTTTCAGTCAAGCTACCAGATTTCTGTCAGCACAACCCGCGCTCTTGGTTCCACCTCACCAAGGCTCAGTTCACCCTCCGAGGAGTAACGGCAGATGACACCAAATTCTACCATGTGGTCGCAGCGCTCGACGCCCGCACAGCTCAACAGGTAGCGAGCCTGCTCGATCAGCCACCAGCCAGCAACAGATACGAGGCACTCAAGGCTGCGCTCATCCAGCACTACACGGTCTCGGACTGTGAGAGAGCAGAGAGGCTCCTGACGCGGACCGAGTTAGGAGATGGTTCGGCCGTAGACCTGATGGAGGAGATGCTGGCGTTAATGGGCACGGACAATGGGCACTTTCTGTTTGCCCACCTCTTCCTCCAGAACCTTCCGACAGCGACGAGAGCGGCCCTGGCCAATTTGCCGTTGCTGGCCGCGCGGGACTACCATGCGCTAGCCCAGCAGGCAGATCAGATCATCATCACCACCAAGCCATCACAGTCAACGCGGCAGCGGCGGAGCCCAGCGAGATGACCAGAGGAGGCAAGGAGCCACCGACGGTAGCAGCAGCAGAGGCCAAGGAGCGCGAGAGAGACACGCTCTGTTTCTACCATTGCCGCTTCGGAGAGAAAGCACGCAGATGTGCGCCCCCGTGCCAATTCAAGCGCTCGGGAAACGCCAAGGCCGGGGGTCGGTAGCAGCTGCGACCCTCGGGGAAGAGAACAAGCTGCTCTACTTGACGGACGCACGCTCGGGGAGGCGTTTCCTCTTGGACACCGGAGCCCAGAAGAGCTTCATCCGGCCGACCTACACTGACCCGCTGGCAGGACCTAGCGGCCCCGAGATGTCGGCAGCAAATGGCTCGGATATTAAGACCTTTGGTGAGAGGACTCTGCTCTTATTTCTACACGGCCGTACATATGAGTGGACTTTTGTCGTAGCAGCACTGAATTACCACATACTGGGGGCTGATTTTCTGTGTGCACATGGTTTACTTGTGGATGTTGCTAACAGGCGCCTGGTTAATGCACTGTCCTTTGACTCTCTCCCCTGTATAGCTCGAGTGACCCAGCCAACAGCACAAGCCAACGTCACAGCTACAGGCGGTAAGTTCCACACACTGCTCACTCAGTTTCCAGCACTCACGGTCCCGACGTTTTTGGTGGCCATCGCTAAACACGGGGTGGAGCACTTTATCACCACCACCGGGCCACCTGTCTTTGCAAGACCTTGGTGCTTGGACGCAGCTAAACTGGCCATAGCACGCGAGGAGTTCGCCAACCTGGAAAGGTTGGGCATCATCAGGCGTTCGAACAGCCCATGGGAATCCCCGCTACACATGGTCCCTAAGGCTGAGGGTTTGTCGCGACTGTGCGGGGATTTCCGCAGGTTGAACAGCGCCACAGCGCACGACCACTACCCAATTCCCCACATACAGGATTTTTCCGTTCACCTTGCTGGAGCACGCATTTTTTCCAAAATAGACCTGGTCCGCGGTTACCACCAAGTCCCAGTGTGCGCGGAGGACATACCCAAAACAGCAGTAATAACTCTGTTCGGTTTATTCGAGTTCCTGCGCATGCCATTCGGGTTAAAAGGAGCAGCACAGACGTTCCAGCGCATGATGGATGCAGTGCTGCACAATCTCCCGTTCGTGTTCATCTACCTGGACGATATCCTGGTAGCCAGTGCGTCCGAAGACGAACACGAAACCCACCTCACAACGGTTTTCCGGAGGAGCACGGGTTAATAATCAACCCGGCGAAATGCCAGTTCGGCGTGACGGAGATTGATTTTTTGGGGCACCGCGTCTCTCCCGAAGGAGCGATCCCGCTGCCCGACAAAGGGCACGCTGTGGCAGATTTTCCCCGGCAGCAGACGGTCAGGGCGCTGCAGGAATTTTTGGGAATGGTGAACTTCAATAACCGTTTCCTTCCCCGCATGGTGCAGCTCATGCAACCATTATACGCCGCGCTCAAGAAACAGAAACCCGCGGATAGGGTCGAATGGACCCCGGAGCGAGAGCGGGCATTCTCGGAAGTTAAAGCAGCCCTGGCAAATGCCGCACTGCTGGCGCATCCAGACCCGACGGCCCGCATAGCGCTCACCACCGACGCTTCAGATGTGGCCATAGGGGCTGTCGTGGAGCAGCACATCGCCAGGGCTTGTTAGCCGCTCGCTTTTTTCAGCAGAACTTTGCGCGACAGCGAACATAAATACAGCGCGTTTGACAGAGAGTTGCTGACCCTTCACCTGGCCATATGCCACTTCCAGTTCTGACTGGAAGGGCACAGCTTCACCGCGTTCGTGGACCACAAGCCGCTAACATTCGCGATGGCCAAGGTTTCAGAACCATGGTCGGGCCGGCAGCAGAGACAGCTGGCCGCAATCTTAGAGTTTACAACCGATATTCAGCATGTGTCTGGTAAACTGAATGTAGTGGCGGACTGCCTCTTGCGTGCCGTGGTGGCCCCGGTCTGCGTGAGGATAGATTATGCAGCCATGGCCGCGGAGCAGATTAGCGATGCAGACGTGCGCATGCTCCAGTCTGGACCAACAAGGTTAAGGCTGGAGAGCAGGGTGCTGCAGGATGGTGCCCCCCCCCCTAATCTGCGATATCTCCACGGGTTGTCCGCGTCCGGTGGTCCCGGCCGCGTGTCGCCGCCGCGTGTTTGAGTTGGTTCACACTCTGGCGCACCCAGGAGTGCGCGCGTCGGTCAAAATGGTGGGAGAGAAATTTGTGTGGCCAAGCCTACACAAACAAGTGAAAGAGTGGGCTGCAGCCTGCGTGGTGTGCCAATGAGCCAAGGTACACAGACACACGAAGGCTCCCTTGGAGCCATTTCGTATTCTGGCTAAGAGGTTCGACCATGTTCACGTGGACCTCGTGGGCCCCATCCCGCCATCACAGGGGTGCACGCACCTCCTGACAATGGTGGACCACACCACGCACTGGCCAGAAGCGGTCCCGCTGGTGGCAACCTCGTCCGCTGATGTAGCGCGCGCTTTTTTAACAGCATGGGTGGCGCGTTTTGGAGTCCCGTCAGACATTATGTCTGACAGGGGCCCGCAATTTGTTTCCGAACTCTGGTCCACGATGGCCCGCAGCCTGGGTGTTACAATTCACCGCACAACCGCGTACAACCCACAGGCCAATGGGTTATGCAAGCGTTTTCATAGATCACTGAAAGCAGCACTCAGGGCTTCAATGACGGATGCAAATTGGGTAGACAGGCTGCCATGGGTTTTATTGCGGTTGCGCTCCACGCCGAAAGAGGATCTGGAAGCTTCCCTGGCAGAACTCGTTTTTGCGCAGCCACTACGGCTGCCCGGGGAATTTCTGCCAGATAATCCCGTGCCGGGCAGTTCCCCGTCTCAGCTTTTGCAGTGTAGCGCAAACACAGGCATGCTGCCGGGCCCTGCCCACCACAGTTTTCCGCGTGTTTTTGTGCCTAAAACTTTGAAGAGCGCAGAGTTTGTGTTTGTCAGACACGACGCCCACCACCCTCCATTGCGCCCACCCTATGATGGACTGTTCAGAGTGCTGGAAACAGGGGATAAGCATTTTTTGCTAGACTTGGGGGGTAGGAGGGAAAAAAATTGGCATAGACAGACTCAAACCCGCTTTCGTTGTGGCGGACGAGCAAGTGCTGTTGGCTAAGGCCCCTCGGTGTGGAAGACCCCCACAGAGAGCTCCCCAGGGAAACGATTCACCAGAACAGTCAGACACACTCCCGGCAGCCCCCCACCAGCACAGCAGTGCCGCGGAGGCGGTAAACCCCAGTTACAGCAGATACAGGAGGAGACGGAAGCCCAAGCAGCATGTTCAATTCAATTCAATTCAACTTTATTTATATAGCGCCATTTCACAACAACAGTCATCTCATAGCACTATCAACTGTAGGGGGGACCCCCACAGTTGCAGAAAGACCCCAGCAATCAGGCGATCCCCTGTGAGCAAGCACTTGGCGACGGTGGAGAGGAAAAACTCCCTTTTAACAGGAAGAAACCTCCAGCAGAACCAGGCTCAGGGAGGGGTAGTCATCTGCTGCGACTAGCTGGGGGGTGAGGGGATAGAGAAGAAGAAAAGAACAGACATGTAGAGAGCAAACAGCACGATGGGGACTCAATCTATGGGAGAGAACAAACAAATGTTAATGACCAGCAAAAAAAAAAATTTCATAGAGAGTGAGGAAAGGAGTGAGGCCCAGTGCATTACTGGAGGTCCCCCGGCTGACTAAACCTATTAGCAGCATAACTAAGGGAGGGTTCAGAAACACATGATCCCTCCCTAATTGTAGGCTATATCAAAAAGGTAGGTTTTAGCCCTATTCTTAAAAACAGAGATCGAGTCTGATTCCCGAATCCAGATTGGCAGCTGATTCCACAGGAGAGGAGCTTGATAACTGAAGGCTCTGCCTCCCATTGTACTTTTGGAGATTCTAGGTATTACAAGTAATCCTGCATTTTGGGAGCGTAGTGCTCTGTTAGGACGATACGGTAGCATCAGATCTTTTAAATAAAACGGAGCCTGATTGTTTAAAGCTTTGTAAGTAAGAAGAAGGATTTTAAACTTAATTCTAAACTCTATGGGAAGCCAATGAAGGGAGGCCAGAACCGGAGAGATAGGATCTCTCTTTCTAGTACCTGTTAAAACTCTTGCTGCAGCATTTTGGATCAGCTGAAGACTTTTTAAAGATGTTTTAGGACAGCCTGATAATAAAGAATTACAATAATCTAATCTCGAGCTAACAAAAGCGTGGATCAGTTTCTCAGCATCACTCTGAGACAAGATGCTCCTAATCTTGGCAATATTACGCAAATGATAGAAGGCAGTCTTAGAAACAAATTTAATATGTGAATTGAAGGACAAATCCTGATCAAAAATAACTCCAAGGTTCCTCACAGAGCTATTAAGAGAAAGAGTAACTGCATCCAAACTGAAAGTTTGATTTGGAAAGGAATTTCTAAGGTTTTTTGGACCAACAAGAATGACTTCAGTCTTATCTGAGTTTAATAGCAGGAAATTACAAGTCATCCAAGCTTTAATTTCCTTAAGACAGGCTTCTAACTTGGCTAATTGATTAGTATCATCTGGCTTCATTGACAGGTATAATTGTGTGTCATCTGCATAACAATGAAAATGTATACAGTGCTTTCTAATAATGTTGCCTAACGGAAGCATATATAAACTAAAAAGAGTAAGGCCTAGCACAGATCCCTGTGGAACTCCATGACTAAGCTTTGAGCTAAAAGAAAACTCATCATTTACATGAACAAACTGGAACCTATCAGATAAATAAGATCTAAACCACTGCAACGAAGTTCCATTAAGTCCAACATAGTGTTCTAATCTATCAAGTAGAATATTATGATCAATAGTATCAAAAGCTGCACTAAGATCTAAAAGGGCAAGTACAGAAACTAGTCCATTATCAGATGCAATGAGGAGGTCGTTAGTGACCTTCGCTAAGGCTGTTTCAGTACTATGATGGATTCTAAACCCAGATTGAAACTCTTCAAGTAAACCATTTCCCTGCAGGTGGTCAAATAATTGCGTAGCAACAACTCTTTCTAAGATTTTTGAAATGAAAGGGAGATTAGAGATTGGTCTATAGTTAGCTAAAGCTCCTGGATCTAGCGTTGGCTTTTTGAGTAAGGGTTTAATTACAGCCGTTTTAAAAGCCTGCGGTACATGGCCTAAAGTTAATGAAGAATTGATTATATGAAGAATAAAGCTACCAATAAGTGGGAAGACTTCTTTAAATAACCTGGTAGGAATAGGGTCTAAAAGACAAGTTGAAGGTTTGGATGAGGAAACTATTTTGTCTAACTCACAAAGGTCGATTGGAGTAAACTCATCAAGACAGACATCAATAGAAGGAGTTGTAATAGTTCTCTATTACATATAAATAATAAATAAATAATTTATAAATAATTTATAAATAATTTATAAATAAATCTCTGATTAGACTTTGTCTTTTTTAAGGGGGCCAGCAAGTCTAGAGCCTGATGCAGAGAAGCTGAAACACTATCCACCATGTTATCAATTACCGAAGGAGCAAGCTGTCTATATCTTATTTCCGTTGTGTTGACACATGGCATAGAGGAAACAATCTGCATAAATTTGGAAACAGCATCATCTGAGAGGCATCTACTGTGATAATATTTTTCTTTAGGAGCCAAATAGTCAGAAATAGTAAAATCAAAGGTTAACAGACAATGGTCTGACAGTACAGGGTTATGAGGAGACACTACAAGATTTTCTATTTCTATGCCATATGTCAGAACAAGGTCCAATGTATGGTGGAGGTAATGAGTAGAATTTCCTACTTTCTGAGAAAACCCAATTGAGTCTAATATTGAATTAAAAGCCACATTAAGGCAGTCACTATCTACATCCACATGTATATTAAAGTCCCCTACTATAATTATTCTATCAGATTTCAGCACTAAATCAGCTAAGAAATCAGCAAATTCGGATAAAAATTCTGAATAGGTTGATGGGGGACGATAAACTATGGCAAATAAAATTGGGTTTAACCTGAAATTGCTAAAGTGCCCAACACTGAGGACCAGGCCCTCAAAGGAATTATAACATGTTTTTTGCTTTACACTAACTAGTAATTTGGAATGGTAAATTGTTGCTACTCCTCCTCCACGACCAGAACTTCTGGGATTTTGACAGTTTAAATAACCAGAGGGAGTTGATTCATTTAAACCAACATAATCCTCTTGCCCTAACCAAGTCTCTGTAAGGGAAATTAAATCAATCTGATGATCAATTAACAGATCATGGACTAACAGAGACTTGGGAGTTAGAGACCTAATATTTAATAAACCACATTTAATTTTTAAATTATGAGGAGGAACAGAGGCCAAATCATTCAATTTAGAGGCTTTATGTTTAATTTGAGTTTTACCAATATTTTGCTTTATCACTTTGGGATGCTTATACATTATATTTTTATTTACTTTGGAGGGAGCAGACAACGATTCTCTGATGGGGAAGACAGGGGCTAAGCTGAGGGGTGGCGGATGAAGAGGAGCTGCAGAGAGGCGTGTAAGACTGCGTCTCTGCTTCCTGGTCCCAACTCTGAGTAGTCACGGTTTTGGAAATTTGGATAAAAAAGATGCCAGATTGTTAGATAAATGAGAAGCACCATCCAGAGTGGGATGAATGCTGTCTCGTCTCATAAGACCAGGTTTTCCCCAAAAAGAGCTCCAATTGTCAATGTAGCCCACGTCATTTTTAGGACACCACACAGACAGCCAGCGGTTCAAGGATGACGAGCGACTAAACATGTCATCACTGGTCAGATTGGGGAGGGGTCCAGAGAATACTACAGTGGCTGACATCGTTTTTGCAAACTCACACACCGATTCTATATTAAGTTTCGTGACTTCCGACTGCCGGAGACGGATGTCATTAATGCCGGCGTGAATAACAATTGTGGAGTATTTACAGTTACTTTTAGCCAGCATTTTCAAATTTGACTCGATGTCGCCTGCTCTGGCCCCAGGAATACATTTGACTATGGCCGCTGGAGTCTCTAGGTTCACGTTTCTGACTACAGAGTCGCCAATGATCAGAGTTTTTTCCTCAGCGGGTGTGTCGCTGAGCGGGGAAAAACGATTAGAAACGTGAACAGGTTGGTGGTGAACCGGGGCTTTGCGACTAGGCTTCCTTCTCACCGTCACCCACCCAGTCTCCTCGCTGCTGAGGAGAGCCGGGGAACCGCTGACAGTGGGACCTAAGCTAGCTAGCTCCGCTGCAGCTAATGAGCGTCCGTCGAGATTAACTGGCGCAGACGGTGTTTCAATGCAGCGGAGCCGGGATTCCAAATCAGACAACCTCGCCTCGAGCGCCTCAAAAAGACAACATTTATTACATTTACCGTTATCACTAAAAGAGGCAGAGGTGTAGCTAAACATCTGACAGAGAGAGCACACCAGAGGAGGAGAGGAAAGAGAGGTAGTAGCCATAGCTAGTGGCTGGAGAGCTGGAGAGCAAACCACACAGGCAGATAGCAAAACAGGAAGTGACGATACGTTACCACAAGGAAGTGACGATCTGTCCCCATGTGGACTGATGTTCAATTTTCTATCACAGCATGTGGACTGTTATTCTATTGTCCTATCTAAAATGCTGGGTGGGGGGGGGGTTAGCACCTTGGGAGAGCCAGATTGTCTAGCATCTCAGACAGGAGACAGTGGATAAGCTTGGGAGAACAAAGAGCAGGGGATTCCTGGTGAGATAGCAGGAAGGAGTCAAGGATGAGGAGGTTGAATGCACTGTGATGCAAATGTCATGTTGTGTGTGATGAAAATGCCATGAAACTTAAGAGAGGAGTTTCTGCTGAAGAGTTCAGTCTGTTCTGTGCTTGAAAAGTGTGAGTGTGTAATAAATCGCCTGAATTGAATCTGCCTCTTCATTTACATGCTCCACCACAGACGTCTTGCCAAACTGTGCCATTTGGCACAATTTGGCACAGTTCAAAAACGCCTGGGAACAACCTGAGGAAAAAGCTGTGTAATATACTCATTTTTTGGGTATTGTTACAAAATTTTGACCTCAGCTGGATAACACTTGGTTCTACATTTCTGTTGCATTTTCCAGCCCGGATCTGACAGCTGTGTGTTATTTGTTAGTATTTGTATCCAAAAAAGCACTCAGGCGAAATTTATTTTCTTCAAGTTTAGTATGTTTAGATGACTGTTACTCAGTGGCAGGAGCACTTAGAGAGATTATGACTGTTTTGTCAAAAAGTTCAAAGTGTTTTCTTTTAAATGAGACCAACCCCATGAAGATGCTGCAAAGGGTTGACGAACAGCTTTTGATTTACTTTGGGTACGTTATTTTAAGGCGTTTTTAGGGAAATTGACCAGAGTGCAAGGGGTTAAATATCGCTGGCCCTCATACATCTGTCATTACCATCATGCTCAACGTTTTAGAGAGCAATAAAGTTTGTACAGACAGTTACTTAAATTGTTGCATGCAAATTAGATGCTCCAGAGGAACATGTCCAGACATGAGGCAGAAGCCTGATTTTTTGATGCCCACATATTTAAGTAATTTGATGTTTTATACATCCTGATCTGAGAGTATGTTTATTAGGCATCATTACCAAACAAGTTACTATTTGAGTATTTTAATTCATTAATACAAAATTTCACTTTATTTAGATATATTCAGTGTACATTGTATGCTAGCTAACCAATTAGCTTAGCAAGTCTAAAACTTAGCCAACATTTTCTGCAAAGAGTGAAAATTGTCATTACCATCACGTGTCATTACCATCACAAAAGTGACTGTGATGGTAATGACAATTTATGTTTTTATTTCCTAATTACTAGCATATATTAGCTTAATTTACTATTTATTACTTTACTATGATACATATTACATACATACATATACATACAGTATATCCTGGCAGGAAAAAGTGCCCAACACAGAAGTTCTGTCTTGCGCCGACCTTCCCTCCATGTTCACTCTACTCAGGCAGCGCAGGCTCCGCTGGCTAGGCCACGTTCACCGTATGGAGGATGGCAGAATCCCCAAAGACGTCCTCTACGGAGAACTGGCAACTGGCAGGAGAGACATTGGCCGCCCACAGCTGCGCTTTAGAGACGTCTGCAAGAGAGACATGAAGGCCCTGGAGATCAACAAAGAGCCCTGGGAGGACCTTGCAAGGGACCGCTCCAAATGGAGAGGCACCCTGACCAGACAGCTTAAGGCGGTTGAAGAGGGACTGACTGCTGCAACAGATGAAAAAAGGTCCCGCAGGAAGAACTACCACAGACCCAGCAGCACAGAGACCACCCACAAGTGCGACCTGTGTGACAGGGACTGCCATTCGCGCATTGGCCTGTTCAGCCACAGGCGGTGCTGTTCCAGCAGAGTATACGTTTAGGATTCTCTTCCATGGTCATCATAGACCGACGGAAGCCGACGATGATACATATTTGAACAGTTACCAACTGTAATTTACATAATTTTTGTTTGAAGATGTCAACATGGCCCCAGCTAAACCAGCTCAACGGTCAAAAAAATACAGAGACAAAATCAAGGAAGATCCAGAGAAATATCAGTAATATCTTGAAAGAGAAAAAGAGAGATACAAAAAAAGAAAAGAGACAGGAAAACTGAAAGCCATCTCACAGTTATCAAAATGGGAACAAAGACGCAAGAGACGACAGTGGAAAGTTAACCAAAGAAACAAAAGGGCCAGTGATAAGAACAGAAAGAGGATACAAAGTTATATAGCTGGAAACACACCTCCCTTTTCTCCTATAGGTCAGGAAGAACATGAGAATGAAGTGTCCATTCTTGAAGCTTCACCTGCTATTTCTCACAGTTCTCATCATAAAACCCCAAATCATATGAGAGGACGAAAAATTGTGCAGGCAAATAGGGCAAAAGCTTACCGTGACCTTGCCGAGTCCCATCTGAAGCTTGAAAATGCTCTGAGAAAGGTGGAGAAGTATAAAAAGAGATATCAAAGGCTCTCTGAGAAGCCGAAAACTTCAGACTCCCTCAAAATGAAATTAAAGCAACAAATGCAGCTAA
This sequence comes from Pholidichthys leucotaenia, assembly GCA_020510985.1. NCBI lineage: Eukaryota > Metazoa > Chordata > Actinopteri > Cichliformes > Pholidichthyidae > Pholidichthys > Pholidichthys leucotaenia. Next base: position 23,374,213 of record CM035839.1, on the reverse strand, counting down.
AGCCAAAGGCCCTTCGAAGAACACTACTGTTTCAGAATGTAGTGCTTCCTCAGCTGAAAAAAAAAAGTATAAGGATTCTGGCACAAAAGAAAAACAAGTAGTGTCAAAGATTCTGGCTTTGAAGATTCTAAAGAAGTACCACTTGGTGAAAGAAGCACAAAACCAACTTGGTTTCTCAGCCAAGGTGATGCGGAAAAACAGCAAACGGCCTGCTAGTCTTCACTTTCATAGGAAACTCTACAAAATCATAATCAATGTGGACTCCACTGAGAAAATCAAGATATTCTTGGAACGAGACGATAACAGCAGAGCAACAACAGGGAAAAGGGAGACACTCACCCGACAGAAGGTGAAAAAGCAGAAGCGTTTTCTAAATGACACACTTCACAACCTTTATCTGAAGTTCAAGATGCAAAGTCTACAGTTGAAGCTGTCATATACAGAGTTTTGCAAAAAACGACCTTTTTGGGTTGTGACACCTACTTCATGCGACAGAGATACCTGCTTATGCAAAATACATGCCAATGTGCAGTTTATGGCTGACAAGTTAACGTATCATAGAGTGATACAAAGCAAAAACCCTGATAGGTTGGTGGAGACCTTATGCTGTGAAAAGCCAACAAAAGAATGTGCATACAGAGTGTAAGCATATTATTACATAAGCAATGCTGTGTTAGTTTACCAACTGATTAATTTTAATGGAAAGTTAAGTGTACAAAAGGTGGTGTTCTTAAAAAGTAGCGTTTTCTTTGTCTTTGTTGTTAAACAAAAAAACAGCAGTGTTAATTTTTATGTCATGTCGGGGCTGCACGGTGGCGCAGTGGTTAGCACTGCGGCAGCACAGTTTACCCTTGGCCGGGGGTTTGTGGGGATCGTGGGATCTTGGGTTCGATCCCAGCCCCCGACCAACAGTCATCTGTGTGGAGTTTGCATGTTCTCCCCGTGTTGCGTGGGTTTACTCCGGGATTTCTCCGGTTTCCTCCCACATGCCAAAGACATGTATGTTAGGTTAATTGGCTGTTCTAAATTGTCCCTAGATATCTGTTTCCTAAAGGCCCTTAGAATAGAGGGTTAGTATTAATGAAAGCGCTTTGAGTGGTCTTTGTGACTAGAAAAGCGCTATATAAGTGCAGGTTAGTTAGTAGTTAGTTAGTCATTACCAAAACATGTTGTCATTACCATCACAATACATTTTTTGATAGAAAATGTTGCTTTATTGTTAACTTGGGTTTTACCACAATCATTGTGGTAATGTTTAAAAGTCTAAATTTGCATTTTATGAAAAAATATACATTGCAATTCAAATATTCTGATTAGTATGCAATATTTCATTATTGAGACAAGGCAATATATTAACAAGTCAGAGAGAAGATGTTAAAATGTATTTTAAATGTACTTACAAATATTTAGAACATGATTCTTAAAAAGCATGTTTTGTACTTACTGGAATGATTGTAAAACCTTTGCTTGTCAAATCATTTTGTATTAAAATCAGTGTTTTGTTTTTGTGATGGTAATGACATTTTGCCGTGGGAAATTTGAAAAATGCATCATAATATCAAAATTATCATGAAGTAATATCAAAGCTACACTCGGATTTGTGTTCCAGACCAATTGCTAAAACTTTTGAAACAGAAAAAATAGAGATTAAAGAACTTTTTTTTTCCAAATTCTAAACGTCAAAAGTGCCCCTAATTGAAGAATCACCCATATATATATATATACAGTATATATATATATATACTCCAGCAATTGCTCCGGCAATTGCTTTTCCAGCGCTTCGTCCAGGTGCACCCAATCTACTATTGCCAGCAATGCTTGTACTTAAGCAGGCCTTTGCCAGTCAAAGGCTGGACTATTGTATTGTCTTATGAAGGTTTTAGGATCTACACTTTCGCTGCTCCCATCAGTGTTAGTTATCCGCCTCCTATGTCTAGATGCCCTGCCTAGGCTTTGGTACCGCATCACACTGGGGGGGGTGATTTCCCATTTTTGTTGTTTTTTCTCACTGGACTTAACTTGGACTACTCGGGCTGCTCGAGCTCCGTGAGTATTTACTGTTTGCATTCCTCCGTTTCAGTCAGGCTGTCACACTTGGAACCCAAGACTGTTGAGCGTCCTGGAGGACTTCTAAGTTAGCTTGAGCAATTATGTTATTTTGTACTGTTGGTTTTGTTTGTCTTCTGTTTAAGAAATGTGTTTGTGGTTGTCATGGCCTGAGCACTGATTCTATCCGCACTCAGGTTGTCCAGTATTTTCCCTGTTCTTATCTCTGTTTTGGCATATGGCCTTCCTGGGCTTTTATTCTGACAGCATCACCGTGGGACTTCCGGCTGTCAGAGCCGAGCCACGCCGTGACAGCTTGATGCCATTTCATTGATTACATTCTCCTTTCCTGATTGGCCTTGATTTATCATTTAAGGGAGCAGCTGAGATTCATTCCATGCTGCAACCTGCACAACAGTACGTGCTCCTCCACGTATGTGACTGGAGCCCCTAACCCCGACTATAAGATAAGATAAGATAAGATAAGATAAACTTTATTGTCCCTCAAGGGGAAATTTGTCTTGGGCTTGACACCCGTGCTGCAACCACACAATCCACACATACACAATGGATGTAGTACATAATAAATGAAATAAAACCCAATAAATAATACAAGTACATACAGTTAGGCCCAGAAATACTTGGACAGTGACACAATATTCATGATTTGGGCTCTGCATGCCACCACATTGGATTTGAAATGAAACAACTACAACAGAATTGAAGTGCAGACTTTAAGGTTTAATTCAAGGGGCTGAACAAAAATATATGATTAAACATGTAGGAATTGTAGCTATTTTTATACAAATGCTTCTCATTTCAGGGGCTCAAAAGTAATTGGACAAATAAGCATAACCCTAAGTAAAATGTTACTTTTCAATATTTTGTTGAGAATCCTTTGCAGGCAATGACTGCCTGAAGTCTGGAACCCATGGACATCACCAAACGCTGGGTTTCCTCCTTTGTGATGCTTTTCCAGGCCTTTACTGCAGCTGTCTTCAGTTGTTGCTTGTTTGTGGGTCTTTCTGCCTTAAGTTTTGTCTTGAGCAAGTGAAATGCATGCTCGATTGGGTTGAGATCTGGTGACTGACTCGGCCATTGCAGAATATTCCACTTCTTTGCTTTAAAAAACTTCTGGGTTGCTTTTGCAGTATGTTTTGGATCATTGTCCATCTGTACTGTGAAGCGCCGTCCAATCAACTTTGCTGCATTTGGCTGAATCTGAGCAGAAAGATATCCCTATACACTTCATAATTCATCCGGCTGCTTCTGTCTTTTGTCACATCATCAATAAACACAAGTGACCCAGTGCCATTGGAAGCCATGCATGCCCATGCCTTCACACTGCCTCCACCATGTTTTACAGAAGATGTGGTGTGCTTGGATCATGAGCTGTTCCAATTCTTCTCCAAACTTTCTTCTTCCCATCATTCTGGTACAGGTTGATCTTAGTCTCATCTGTCCAAAGAATGCTGTTCCAGAACTGGGCTGGCTTCTTCAGGTGTTTTTTTTGGCAAAGTCAATTCTGGCCTTTCTATTTTTGAGGCTGATTAATGGTTTGCACCTTGTGGTGAATCCTTTGTATTTTCTCTCATGAAGTCTTCTCTTTATGGTAGACTTAGATACTGATACACCTACTTCCTGGAGAGTGTTCTTCACTTGAGTGGATGTTGTTCTTCACCATGGAAAGGATTATGTGATCATCCACCACTGTTGTCTTCTGTGGACGTCCAGGCCTTTTTGAGTTCCCAAGCTCACCAGTGCACTCTTTTTTCTCAGAATGTACCAAACTGTTGATTTGGCCACTCCTAACATTTCTGCTATCTCTCTGATGGATTTCTTCTTTTTTTTTCAGCCTTAGGATGGTCTGTTTCACCCCCATTGAGAGCTCCTTTGATCGCATGTTGTATGTTCACAGCAACAGCTTCCAAATGCAAACGCCACACCTGGAATCAACTCCAGACCTTTTAACTGCTTAATTGATGACAGGTTAACGAGGGAAGAGCCCATGCAGCCTTGTTACCTCCGCCAGGAGGTTATGTTTTTGCCGGGGTTTGTCTGTCTGTCTGTCTGTTTGTCTGTTGGTTAGCAAGATAACTCAAAAAGTTTTGGACGGATTTCGATAAAACTTCCAGGCATTGTTGGAAATGGTACAAGGAAGAACTGATTAAATTTTGGGGATGATCCGAATCACCGTCCACAAGAAAACCGCCATTACGTAAAAGGTCATTTTCGTGAATAACTACTGAACCACTAATCCTATCATTGTCAATCCAATTGCTAGTCATATGTTTTCATGGTCAAGGAATCTGAAAACATACACACAAACACTGTATGGGGGGAACTGTGGCGCTTGGCAGAGGTTTGCGCTCTCCGAGTGCTTTTCTATTTATTTTATTTTTTTTTTTGCAGCCTTCTGAGTCAATTGTCCAATTACTTTTGGTCCCTTGAAAAAGAAGCTGCTGCATATTAAAGAGCTGTAATTCCTAAACCCTTGCTCCAATTTGGATGTGAATACTCTCAAATTACAGCTGAGAGTCTGCACTTTAAGCCCATATTGATTATATAATTGTATCCTGAATATGTTTTCGTAAACAGCTAAAATAACAAAACTTGTGTCACTGTCCAAATATTTCTGGGCCTAACTGTACATACATAAATATATAAAACAGCAGTCATTAAGAACAGGAGATATAAGTGTCCCTGACCTATTTATCTGAGTTTAAAAGTTTTACTGACGTTGGGATAAATGAGTTCTTGTATCTATTGAACCTGCACTTGGGGACACTGCATCTCCTCCCTGAGAGCAGCCACACATATTCATTGTTTAGTACATGGCTCATGTCACTAATTATTTTTTGAGCTTGTCTACAGGCTGCCTGGTCGTGTAAGATCTGCATGGGTAAATACTCCTTAACTCCAATAATTTTCCATGCTGTATGAATTAAATGCAACACTCTGTTCTTTAGTTTCACAGAGAGGTTGCCAAACCAAGCTGTAATGCTGTATCTAATACAGCTCTCCAACACAGCCTGGTAAAATATTAGCATAATACTTTTGTCAACGCCATGTATTCTTAATCTACGCAAGAAATGCAGCCGCTGTTGTAGTCTACTACAGAGGTAATCAATATGTGTGCTCCAGGTTAATGAATTGTCAATAAATACTCCCAAATATTTATAGGAACTAACCTGTGTTATAGTGTGGTTGTGGATGACCACAGGCCTGTGGTCACCAACTCCCCGAGGGTCAAACACCATCTCCTTTGTTTTATCAGTATTCAAAATGAGATGACTGTCATCACACCAACTGACAAACCTCTGAATTTCTATAAAATAGCTTGACAGATCATGAGTCTTTTGAAGTAGTGATAAAATAGCAGTGTCATCAGAAAATTTAATAATTTGATTGCCTGGATAGACACTTCTTCACTCATCAGTGTACAAGGTGAACAAAAATGGTGAACTAACACAGCCTTGGGGAGCTCCTTTGCTGAGGGTTCTGGATTTAGATAAAGTTCCATTTACACTAACTTGCTGTTTACGATAAGTTAACCCCTTGCACTCTGGTCAATTTCCCTAAAAACGCCTAAAAATAACATACCCAAAGTAAATCAAAAGCTGTTCTTCAACCCTTTGCAGCATCTTCATGCGGTTGGTCTCATTTAAAAGAAAACACTTTGTATTTTTTGGCAAAACAGTCATAATCTCTCTAAGTGCTCCTGCCACTGAGTAACAGTCATCTAAACATACTGAATCTGAAGAAAATAAAGTTCGCCTGGGTGGGGTTTTTTTTTAGATACAAATGCTTTCAAATAACACACTACTGGCTGGAAAATGCAACAGAAATGTAGAACCAAGTGTTATCAAGCTGAGGTCAAAATTTTGTAACAATACCCCAAAAAATGAATATATTACACAGCGTTTTTCTCAGGTTGTTCCCAGGCGTTTTTGAACTGTGCCAAATTGTGCCAAATGGCACAGTTTGGAAAAACGTATGCAACTTTTGAATGCTGAAACATAGAAGCTCCATCTTGGGCTCTAATGAAAGGTGACACTCAGGGCTGTGTGTGTGTGTGTGTGGGGGGGGGGTGTTTATTCTTTCATGAATGAATGAATGAACAAACAAGCCCCTCACACACAAAGAAGCATGACACGTTAAAAAATGTGTGGCCTTTTTTTACAAGAAAAAATAACCTACAGTGCAATAAAAATTATACTAAAATATCTGCAATGTAGAGGATAACAACCCCCCCCCCCGCTACAGAGGAGCTCGGCGCACAAAAAACGGTCCGTCAACGGTCTGTCATGTGGCTATGACGCACCGTTGTAATTACCGATCGGTCAAAAGTCATTTTTATTACTATTTTCAGTGATAAAGAATAATTTAGCTTATAACACTTACCTGTCCACAACAGCAGTGTCGTTGGCGAACATCTGTTCCTCATTGTCAGCCGGACATGAAGCTGGTCCGCTTGTTACGGACTCTTGGTTTTGGTCACGCGACCCGGTCAAACCATGTTTCCATGATTGCGGTTTTGTGCTTCCATGATTGCGGTTTTGGCGAACGATTTTTCAAAACAAATAATAACAGTAGTAATAAAAAAAAGACTAGCGAATGCTACCATTACACACAGGTCTCAATGTGTGTCACCCAGCGGCTTAGACAAAACAGATTTTACGTACGGGACGCACGCGTTTCAATCATCGAACTTCTCTGCTTCAATTGGCTCGCTGTATTTGCGGCCGTTGGTAGGCAGGTCCTTCTTGCTAGGTTTTCAGTCATTGGTTCTTCAAGGTTTCAGAAACCCAATTCAAGGCTCTTATTAGACGAATGAGAGGTCAATCAAATCTAAACCAATCAAAACACTCCTTTGGCTTTCAGTTCGTGGCTGTGTCTGTACTGGAAGAATGGAAAAGCAGCTTTTTTTTTTTTTTCAGTGCGCACTGAGACACACTAGGACGCAGAGACGTGACCGCCCGCGGTATCCCGGAGTGCAAGAGGTTAAAAATGAGGGGTACCATTTAATAATGACAGGATGCACTTTAAAATCATTTAACCTCTTAATTAAAAGGTGTGGCTGCAGTGTGTTAAAAGCTGAACTTGTCATATCCGGCTCTAGGGAGCCGGGCAATCAGAGCCAGGGACAAGCCAGTGAGTCGTGATATTTTATTCAGGGTAAAGGGGAAGGGATGAGGAGAGCACAGATACTCATGCAGAGGTTAACTCACAGGTTGCACAGCGCAGAGGTAAGCAGCTCGTACCGGACGTGGGGGTAGCAAGACGTACATACTCACAGCGGGATACAAACACAGGAATGCTGCAAGAGGAGTATAAGCTGACACCAGACGAAGGGGCTTCAGCTTAGCAATGTGTTTATGTCGCAGCCCCGAGTCATCGAGGCTGCTCCTATTTATCCTCATTGGCAGCGCCCCAGCTGATGAAGACTAATTGGCCCCAGCTGTCCATAATGCTGCCAGCTGGGGGCCAGCTGAGATGCTGCTCAGTGGGAAGCAGGGATGAGGGAAAACATGGGCTGAGTGCCGAGACGGCATCTCAACCCGTGGTGACAGAGCCCCCCCCCCTCAAGGTCGTGCTCCTGAACGACCAGGAACATCCCAGCCCCCCCCCCCCCCCCCACCTAGGGTGGGAGGAAGGGAGGCGGACCGGAGGGGAAGAAGCCAAGGGAAGGACCACACCAATGGGGCAATGTAGGGTAGCGGGAAAGAAAAACCCAAATACAATACTGACAAAACAGAATAATTAACCCAGGTACAGATGGGGAGAAGAACTGGGTCAGCACGCCGGTTACATACTACCCAGAGAGTACCAACCATGCGTGACCCAGAGCAAGGAAAAAAGAACCACCAAAAAGGTACAGGGCAAAAATGCTGAGTACGGTTAAATAAAGGGGAACCTATACACAGCGCTAATTTAAGTACATACACACACAGTCACCAAGAAAAGTGAGGGTGACTGGAACAAATAGACAATTACAGAGCATGGTGTTACAAAAAACAAGGCACATGACTCTATAATGAACAAACAGGACATAAAAGAGAAATACTGAGTGCAGGCAAAGAAAAACCCACACACGAATATATAAATACCCAGTCACCTAAAGAAATGAAAGTGACTGGAATAAATGGATAACTGCAGAGCATGGTGTTACGGAAAACAAAACATAACTCTACAATGCAAAAACGGGACTAAAAACATAGTACAACAAGTAAAAATGCTGAGCATGAGCGATGGAAAACACGGGTGACCTTAATAACAAAAGAAAAAGTGACACCCGAGGTGAATGGCAGGCAGAGTCCAAAAATGGCCGAGATGGCTCCGGAGATCTCCCCGCCCATTGTCCAGCTGGCGAATCAGGGGAAAAGAAGTGTTCGGACGGCGAACTCTGGACCCAGATCCCAGGAATCCAGTCCACCGGCAGCCGAACCAGGCTGCCCAGAGGGAAACACAGACCAGTGGGGGGAACCAGATCACCGAACCGAAAGTTCTGTGGGTCGGGTCGTCGACCCGCATCACTCAACCACCAGGACCGTTGAGACGGGCGAAGGATCAGAGCGGATCCCGGTGGAAGAGGCTCAGGGGAGAGCCGATGACGAGGGCGGCGGGCGTCAGGCCGCAGGAAAACGGCCACCTCCTCACCGGACCTGGACAATACTGGGGCAGCACCCACGTCGGACCCCGATCGGGCCTCAAGCGAACCCACGTTGGACCCCGACTGGGTCTCGGGCGAACCCACGTTGAATACTGCACCAGAACCGACCTCCAACGTTGAACCCGGACCCTCCAGCACCACGAGGAACAGCAACTCCTCGCCGGTGACCCTGGAAGAAGGCTCAAAAGAGAAAACAGAACCGGGATCAGGATCACCGGCAGCGCCAGAACCCGGCGAGACGAGCTCAGACGCAGCGGGCGGCTGCACCCTGCTCGTCTCCCCTGGAGATAGGCTGAAGTGCTCAAAGATAAAAAGAGAGAAAAAGGAGAGCACTCGCCTGATCTCGGGTTCTGACGCCGTCCAGGACTGCGAAGATCCAGGATCCGTCGTCAGGTCGTTGTCAGGCTCCCATCTAGCCGCGTCGGGCCCCGCAGCCAGCACGATGGTCAGCGCAGCTTGAGATCCCTCCAGCTCCGGTGACCCCGCCGACGATCCACTCGGCGTGAAGCCAGAAGGATCTCATCCCGCTGGACCGAACCGCTCCTCCGTGGAGACCCGGGGACGCTCAATCGTCGGCGTAGACTCCACGCAGCAGTCAGTCCCCCTCCTCCGTCCGCAATGTAGCTGCGGAACCACAGGCCCTCTCCATATCCCACCACGTTGACCCGGAGCCGGGGACCGCTCGGCGGAGAGAGACACAGAGGATGCGGGATTAGGAATACAGGTTACAGCAGGTGGGGAGAGTTCAGGGAGCTGCGAACCCTGAACTTCTCCTCCAGGGATGTGACAGAGCAAATCATTAAGCAGGTGTGAAAAAACAATGACTTGCCTGCCCCCTGGAGGTTGAGTATCGCCTGCTGTAGTGGATTCTGCTTCTTCCTCTCCCCGCCCGGCGATAACGGAGGACCCCCCGGGAGTTAGTCTGAGGATCGCTCGCGTTGTCTCCAGCAGAGAGCTCACCAGACCGGAATTCCAGGCACACACAGCAGTCAGGAAGCGCATCGAGGAGGAGGGGAAAACAGCCGGGGTGAGCCAGCCCGAATGTCCAAGAATGACAGCGGGGAAATGAGGCTCAGGGAACGGGGCTGTAGAATCTCCACACAGACGAGGCGAAGAGGTGACAGCTGCGTGGGAGGAACTGTCCTGACGATGGCCCAGAACTGGATCCGGACGAGGTTCGTGCAGAGGTGACTCGGCGATGTGATAGCGGCTATTCCCGGGGAACGAAGCGAGGGGGAAACCCAGGATTCGCCGCTCCAGATCGGAGATCGAGACGAGGAAGGCGTCGAGCACGGGAAAGCTTCGTAGCCCTGAAGTCCTCTCCATCAACCTCACTGTTGCCGCCACATGCCTGAAGGTGGTGACAGGAAACACAGTGGAGCTTGCGACAGCCACTCGACCCCAGACATAACTTCTGTCAGCTGCGGCTCCTTGAAGGGAATCCCGAGTGACGTGACGCAGGTCGGGGGAAGTCCTCTGGTTGGCGCGAACTCCCGGACTGGAATGGCGGCAGGAACGGGACTCCGAAGCGGGGAAAGACGTCGCCCACTTCGACTCCCTGCCGGGATTTCCATCCACCCCGTGGAGCTTCTCTCACTGTGTACCTGCAGCGTCTATCCTGGCACTGTCCTCCAGATGGTACAGAGAGTGAGGGTGACAGTCCAGGAGTTCCTCAGCACGGCCCGGATGCCAGCGTCTCGCGTTGGAGGCGTCGTACAGGGTGAAGAATGTCCCGTCGACAGCCTCCGAGATGGACCTCAGCTCGTCGCCCTGGCGCCGGAAGTGACTCCTGGGAAACGGCATGCTAGCAGCGCTGACACCCGGACAGAAAGGTACATTTCCACAGCGACTCACGGCCGCCGGCAACTCTTCTGGCTGCGACATACTGTCATATCCGGCTCTAGGGAGCCGGGCAATCAGAGCCAGGGACAAGCCAGTGAGTCGTGATATTTTATTCAGGGTAAAGGGGAAGGGATGAGGAGAGCACAGATACTCATGCAGAGGTTCACTCACAGGTTGCACAGCGCAGAGGTAAGCAGCTCGTACCGGACGTGGGGGTAGCAAGACGTACATACTCACAGCGGGATACAAACACAGGAATGCTGCAAGAGGAGTATAAGCTGACACCAGACGAAGGGGCTTCAGCTTAGCAATGTGTTTATGTCGCAGCCCCGAGTCATCGAGGCTGCTCCTATTTATCCTCATTGGCAGCGCCCCAGCTGATGAAGACTAATTGGCCCCAGCTGTCCATAATGCTGCCAGCTGGGGGCCAGCTGAGATGCTGCTCAGTGGGAAGCAGGGATGAGGGAAAACATGGGCTGAGTGCCGAGACGGCATCTCAACCCGTGGTGACAGAACTAAACTCAACCAATAAAAGAAGTGCATATGAGGTTGTCTCCTCCAAATGTTTAAACATAGAATGAGTTAAGGTTAAAATGGCATCCTCCGTACTTCTATTATTTTTATAAGCAAACTGCAGAGGAGCCAAAAGCCCTCCGAAATCAGTTTTCAGAATGTCAATGACAATCTTCTCGAGGCACTTCATTACCAGTGAGGTCAGTGCAACAGGACGATAGTCATTATTCTCTTTGCAGCTTGCTTTTTTTGGTACAGGAATTATAATAGAGCTTTTCCAAATTACTGGGACAGAACACGTATCTAAAGACTTCTGGTAGATGGGACTCCAGGCTTCTGCTAGCTCCTCACTCCTCACTTTTGATTCCTTATTCTCTGTAAGTGTTATTCCTCCTCAGAGTATTCTATCTTGTGTCTTAGCCTTGTGTTCGTGTTTTGCCCCACGTTGCTGTTCATTTTGTCATTGTGTCTTTCATTAATAAAACATGCAAACTCACTGGTTGGCCTATAGCGTCTCAGTGATGCCCTGCAAAGGACATCCATGACAGTAGGTCGCAGCCAGACGAGACGCCGGTCATTGTGAGTTTGTTTTTTTGGGCTTGTAGTTTTTTCCCCCTTTTTTTTTGTAGTGCCAATGTGTTTTGGGAAATGGCGTCACCAGGAACTGGTTATTCTTTGGACTTGGGCTACAAGCTGATCATAGCTCTCAGAGAGGTAGATTACCTCCTCGCCGACGCTCATAGGACCTTCACTTCCTTCGACGCACGCTGGTACCTGGACCTCGCAGAGGTGGTAATTAAACACCATCCTCGTCTTGCTGATCACGCTGAGGGCAGGGAGAGGGAGAGGATGGCCGAAATCATGGCACTTTGGAGGACGATCCGTGGGCCTGAGAGGAATCCCAGCAGAAAGCCGAAGGTGAGGCATCCCCGCTCCTTGCCTCGGGATCAGGTTCCTATCACCTATCCAGCCCAGGGGTCTACGTCACCAAAGGGCTGTCTCAGTCTGCAGCAGGGGAAGAGACACAGCCGGGACACCCTGTGAAGAGACACAGTGGGTAGCTGAGCTCATCAGGGGCCGCTTGGTTGAAGCACGCTCTTCCTCCCATATTAGTGACATCCAAAAGAATGTGGTGGCGGCAGCTAGACTGGTGAAAATCAATCCTGAGCTTCATTCTTACCTTGAGTACGCCAAGCTGCTAGCCTTCGTTTCTGCGCAGCAGCGCCACTTTCCTGACCAGAACCTAGCCTTGCCCTTTGCCGGAAAACGTGGCCACCCTGCCTAGAGTCAGCCTCAGCGAGATCCCCGTCCAGATCCTGGACGGGCCGTCGTGAGAACTCTGCCTCCAAGCCAGCTGTTTCCCATGCATCACTATGGAAGGGACAGACAGCAGCCTCAGCCTCCAGGTCATCCGTTCCCTCTGTCCCATCAGCTCCTCATCCCCGGACTGCCTCGGCTTCTCCTCCCTCCTCCTCTGCACTCTCGCCAGCTGCTGTGAGCAGCTACGAGTCCTGCCCTAGCTGCACTCGTCACCAATCCTGTGCAAGCGGCTCCTCTTCGTCTTCCTGGGTGGCCCTCCATCTCCATCCATAGGGGAAAGGGGAGAACCAAGCCTGCTACAGCAGTCACCACCAGCCCTCTGGAGAACAGGCAAGTGCTGTTTCATTCTCTCACTCCGTATAATGAATTGCCTTGTCTGACTCCTGGGAGTGGAATTTGGGGTTCACAGTCCCCTGAGCTCCCTCCACTTGCTGTAGCCATAAATATTGAACCTGCATCCTCTGTGTCTCCTTCCTCTCTCTGTGAGCGTCCCCCGGTGCCAGGAATAAACCGCTGGACGAAGAAGGAGCCTGCAGCCCTGGGGAGCCTGGTGCCAGCCCCGCAGCCGCGTCATGGGCAGAGGAGGAGGGCGGACTGCTGTTTGGAGCCTGCACCGATGATCAAGCATCCCTGGGTCTCCATGGAGGAACAGTCAGACCCAGAAGGTCACGGACCCCCTATCACCATGCCATGTGGGCCTTCGGCGTGGGATTCAGCGCCGGGGAGTTCCCAGACTGTGACGACCATCATGCCAACTGCGGAGCCCTTCGCAGTCGAGTTGGAACCAGGAATGGACCTCCAGATCATTGAGCCTGGATCGTCGGGGTCCTGGACAGCGGTAGAGCCCGAGATCAGGCAAGTGCTCTATTTTGTCTTTCTCTTTTCCATTCTTGAGCATTATTGCCTGTCTCTCGGGGAAACAAGCCGGATGCAGCTGACTGCTACATCCGAGCTTGTCTCGCCGGGCTCTGCTGCTGCCGGTGATCCTGATCCTGCTTCTCTTTGTTCCTCTGATCCTTTTTCCAGGGTCACCGGTGATGAATCTGTTCCGGTCGTCATCCTGGAGGGTCCAGGTTTGTGCTTGGAGGTCATCCCTGGTGCTGCGCAAGCCCAGTCGGGGTCCGACATGGGAGCTGCTCCATCCCAGTCGGGGTCCGTTGTGGGTGCTGCTCCGGCCCAATCAGGGTCCGTCGTGGGTTCAGCGCTGACCCGATCATGGTCCACCAAGGGCACAGTGTCGGTTCGGTTCGAGGTCAGTGAAGGAGCTGCAGATCCTCTGCCGTCTGACGCCGGACTGGCCCCTAATCTTTCCCCCTTTCATCCTCCTCCGGGTGCCGCTGGGGTTCCCTGTACTCAGCCCGGCTTCCCCTCGCTGTCCCTCTCGGTAGGGAGGCTGCCTCCAAGTTCTCCCCTCTGGTCCGGGTGGCCTAAAGACTCGGGTCGGCTGCCAAGGAGACTGCTTCGCCAGTTCGGCGTTCTGGGTCAGCTGCCCGAAGGACTGCTTTGTTGGTTCAGCAACCTGGTCCGGCAGACTGAGGTATTGTTTCTCCGGGCCTGGTACTGGGGTAGGCCGACCAAACTGCTTTTTTTTCGACCTGTCATTTGGAATCTGAATGCGGGTATACCGACTGAACTGCCTTTTCTTTTTTTTTTTCTCTCCATGCTCTACCTGCCGGCATCCCTGTAAATTGTGTTTTTTCCTGTGAGTTTGAAGAGATGCTTTTTTGTTGTTGTTGTCTTTGCCTGGTTTATTGTATGAGACTGTATCCATAGTTTTACTGACCTACTCTGTAGCGTTTGAGTTTTTTTCTTTCCCTCTGTGGTGATATGGTACTTGGGTATTTTTTGGAAATGTACCTGTATTTTGGTCTCTCTTGTTTCCTGACCGGGCAGGTTGTTATGTATATTTTTGTTTGATTCAACTGTGCTTGAGGATTTCTGTGTAGTATGTTCTGCCTTTGATTTTTTGTGTTTAAGCCTCATCATTTTATTAGTTATCTTTGTTGCCCGTCCCTTGTGTGTGTGTGTTTGTTTTTTTTTTCTTGGTATAGTATTTTCCTTTTTTTTTGGTTCTCTCCATCCTGGCCTGTTCCCCTCTCCGCCCTCCCTGGGTCGGCCCTGGTAGCCTTCTGGTTGGGCGGGGTGGGGGGGGGGGGCTTGGATGCTACGTTTGCACCTGGAAGGCACCTTGTGAACGGGGAGTACTGTCATGGCCTGAGCGCTGATTCTGTCCGCGCTCAGGTTGTCCAGTGTTTTCCCTCTTCTTATCTCTGTTTTGGCATATGGCCTTCCTGGGCTTTTATTCTGACAGCGTCACGGCGGGACTTCCGGCTGTCAGAGCCAAGCCACGCCGTGACAGCTGGATGTCATTTCATTGATTACATTCTCCTTTCCTGATTGGCCTTGATTTATCATTTAAGGGAGCAGCTGAGATTCATTCCTCGCTGCAACCTGCACAACAGTACATGCTCCTCTGTGTACGTGACTGGAGCCCCTAACCCTGACTCCAGTCTCTCTTTTGATTCCTCATTCTCTGTAAGTGTTATTCCTCCTCAGAGTATTCTATCTCGTGTCTTAGCCTTGTGTTCATATTTTGCCCCATGTGGCTGTTCATTTTGTCATTGTGTCTTTCATTAATAAAACATGAAAACTCACTGGTTGGCCTATAGCGTCTCAGTGATGCCCCGCAAGGGACATCCATGACAGTGGTGTAACCTGCACGTAAATCTATCTTCCTTCTTCTCCTCCGTGCGCTGCGTAAAAGCGCACGGGGAGGCCCATGACAATTAGATATGCTACAGTGTGTCATTTCATAACATTTTGGGTTGGTGGGGTGCTGTAGGATCTTTTTTTCAATGTAAGAAGGGTGCCGTGGCTCAAAAAAGGTTGAAAAATACCGGTATGAATGGGACATTTTTGAGGGGGTATAAAGCATGATATTTGTAGTACTTTTTAAATTAATTAATTCTAATCCAGCCTCAAGTCTCTAAAATTAATAATTTGGCCTCTCTTCCCCCCCAAAGTTTAAAAATTAAATGTGGCTTATTAAACATTAGGTCTCTATCTTCTAAGTCTCTTCTGGTCCATGATCTATTAATCGATCACCAGATCGATCTACTATCCCTCACAGAGACCTGGCTCGGGCTTGATGATTATGTTGGTCTGAATGAATCAACTCCCTCTGGGTATTCAAACTGTCATAACCCCAGAGGTTCTGGTCGTGGTGGTGGAGTGGCGGCAATTTTCCATCCTAAATTGCTGGTTAATGTTAAGCAGAAATTATGTTTTAATTCCTTTGAAGGTTTGGTCCTCAGTGTGGGGCCTGATGGCAAGCTTGGCTTGAAGAAGGAAAATAGAAGGCCACTTTAGAATAGTCCAATGTTTCGCTCTTAGCCATTCTTGGGTGTTTTTAGCTTTGTGTTTTGGGTTATTATCCTGTTGCAAGACCCATGACCTGCGACTGAGACCAAGCTGTCTGACACTGGGCAGCACATTTCTCTCTAGAATACCTTGATAGTCTTGAGATTTCATTGCACCCTGCACAGATTCAAGACTCCCTGTGCCAGATGCAGCAAAACAGCCCCAGAACATAACAGAACCTCCTCCATGTTTCACAGTAGGGACAGTGTTCTTTTCTTGGTATGCTTCATTTTTGCGTCTGTGAACATAGCGCTGATGTGCCTTGCCAAAAAGTTCCAGTTTTGTCTCATCTGTCCATAAGACATTCTCCTAGAAGCTTTGTAGCTTGTCAACACGCAGTTTGGCAAATTCCAGTCTGGCTTTTTTTATCATTTCTTTTTAACAGTGGTGTCCTCCTTGGTCGTCTCCCATGAAGTCCACTTTGGCTCAAACAACGACGGATGATGGGATCTGACACTGATGTTCCTTGACCTTGGAGTTCACCATGAATGTGTTTAGAGGTTGTTCTGGGCTCTTTTGTTACCATTTGTATTATCTGTCTCCTCCATTTTTCATCAAGTTTCCTCCTGCGGCCACGTCCAGGGAGGTTGGCTACAGTCTCGTGGATCTTAAATTTCTGAATAATATGTGCAACTGTAGTCACAGGAACATCAAGCTGCTTGGAGATGGTCTTATAGCCTTTACCTTTAACATGCTTGTGTATAATTTTCTTTCTAATCTCCTGAGACAACTCTCTCCTTTGCTTCCTCTGGTCCATGTTTAGTGTAGTATACACCATGTCACCAAACAGCACAGTGACTACTTGTCACCCTTTAAATAGGCCGACTGACTGATTACAAGTTTGTAGACACCTGTGATGTTATTAGAGGACACATCTTGGTTGAACATGTCCCTATGATCACATTTTCAATCTTTTCTAGGGGTACCATCATTTTTGTCCAGGCCTGTTTCATGAGTTTGTTTTTTAAAATAGTTCTGTTGAACCACAATTCAAAAGCATTGTCTGATTTTCAGTGGTTAATTTTCATAGAATTTTTATTTATTACCACTTTTGTCAGATTCAAGATATTTCTGTGACCATTGTGGGTTTTTCTTTCATTAACAGAGGGGTACCAACAATTTTGTCCACGTGTGTATGGATGAATAAATCTAAATTCTTTAGATAACTTCTGATGAGGAAAAACACGTATAATTTTGGTCTATCACTGTGTTTAAACATGGCATAAGTGAGATAAAGGAGAACTCTGCCTCAGGGTGTCGTCGCTCCATTGCTTCTTATTAAGAAACTGGGCAGGTTTTCATTGGATGACCTTTGTGATGATATCACTGAACAAATACAACACCTGGTCTGAGTAGAGTTTAAATTCAGAGTGAACCCATCAGTCAGAGTACACCTGATTCCTTCCTGAAGACATCGCACTTCACAAGTTCTCCAAACTACTGGTGGGTGCCCTGCTTCTCTCAACTCTAAAGATGTATCAGGCTCACAGACACTGATTGCATTTTTAATATTTTGTGTTTTCTTTTAGAAAAATTAAGCTCCAGCTTGTGTTTCTGCTCTTTGCCTTTGTGGCTGTGATCAGCACTGGATCTGCAAAGAAGGCCTCACATGATGACGGTAAGCTGCGATAATATGAAATGCATGTTAAACAGTGGGGTGAGCACATTGCATATCAATCTTATTTTCTCTGGAGCTTTCATTTTAAAGGACAACATTTAGATTTAAGTGGCAGCTGTGTGAGCACATGTCAATAATTATTGGCTCCATCTTTTTTGTTTGTAATTTTTCAATAACTGCAGCTGAGTGGTTTGTGGCGGCACCTTGCATGGCAGCCGCATGGCAGCCTAACCTAATTAGGAGAAACCTAGTTTTGTTTGACTGTACATGATTGGCATTATGGATTGAATGACAATAAAATTGGCTTCTAATGTTGAAGAGGTTAGAGATGATGAGTCCATACCTGAAGCTGATTCTCCTGAGATGGATGCTGCTGAACACAGTTTGCCCTCCATGCGCACGTCATTTTTTCCGAAGCACATGCTCATGTACGGTTGACATCCCTCAACATAACATAAAGGTTAGTAAAGTTTGACCATAATTTAGATCTGATGATTTGTGTACTTTATATTCATGTTGCTGTTTTGTCTCTGCAGTTCTGCAGTTTTCTGCACCTTTGCCACGCTGAAGATGTCATCAGCAGTTTTGCAGCTTTCAAACTCCTGAAGTTTTCCTGCTAAAAAATTGCTTTGGCAAAAATAAAGATGGTTTTCAGTTGCAGTATTTTCTGTCTCTCTTTCTTTTCTTGTTCACAAAATTATTATTAATTCAACATGTTTACATACATACCAAACCTTTTGCCCAGATGTTGAAATAAATCCAAAATGAATGTGAAATATGTCTTATGCTGAGCATCAAGCTGAAGGTGGAAAGTACTATTTTTATCTGGTGTTTGGCACGTCCCCGTTGGCGCTTGAACCCACAACCTCCTGACTGTGGCGGCTGTGGCGTATGCTCTACCACTAGGCACCACTCTGGTTACATTTTCATTTTCACTGCTATCAAACATCAAAGTTAGGGTTAGGGTTTCTTCTTTTTTTCTGCAGTTTTCTCCCTACCTTCACCATGCTGAAAATGACGTCAGCAGCGTTACAGTTTTATAACTCCGGAAGCTACTGTGATGAAAAAGAAGCACTTTGGGAAAATAAAACGTCTTTTCAGCTGCAATGTTTTCAATCTTTTGGAAAAACAAATTTATGATGTTCTGGAATTTCCCCATTGTGCGACTAATAAAGGCTTCTCTTCTCTTCTCTGGTTTCCATTTCCGGTGGGTGCGAGTGAGAGGGTGAGTGAAGAGGTGGTGGGTGTTAGTGGTGCGGAGTTTTGGATAATACTTTTTCACAACGTTTGGACTTTTCCTCTATCTTTCATTATTGGCTGCATATACAGGTAAGTTTATTTCAATCTTTTGAGTGCCCATTTAGAACTGTGAGTTTGGGATGTAAAGATGCCAAATTGAAACATGCAAAATCACTCAGGCGACAGGTGTTCATGTTTTTGGACTCACCCACTCAAACACTAGAAGTGTCCTTTCTGGTCAAACATGGGGACGGCTCCTACATGGTGTATGCGAGCTCAGGACAGATGAAATGTTTTGAATGTTGAGATGTGGGCCATAAATGATTCGCTTGCCCGCAAAAGCAATGGGCGGGAGGCTCTGATGAAGCCGCAGCTGAAACCAGCGGTGCAGCCTCCGCTCATGCCGCTACTACAGACGACATTGCGAGGCCTTCCGCCGGTTCTGCTCTGAAACCTGCTGCTGTGTCTGTGGACAGCCCGGCTGTGGTGCCCGCAGCCCAGCTTACAGTTGGGAGCATGGCTGGTGATGAGGCCGAAACAGTTACTGATGGTGCATCAGGATCTAGCTGTGAGAAAGAGCTTGTGAAATCAGCAGCTGTGGTTCCGGTAGCTGCTAACGTTTCTGAACAGCTAACGGAACAATGCCAGTCAGCTGCGGTAAGTGGCGTTCAGGAAACTGCAGATCACGATCAATCAATTGAGACAGCTGTATCAAACAGCCAGTTAAGTTGTGAAGAAGAGTGAATGGATTCTGATTCTGATACTGTGTCCACTGGAGAAACTTGCAGTAAAAGCACACGTTTGTGTTCACTGGAAGAAATAAATGTTTTGTTTTTTGTTTTTTTTTCTGGATGAAACCTACAAAAGGGCCGTTAAAGTCACTGATTATTTCAGTGACACCGAAAAATTTCTTAGATCTGTTAATGTGCTAAAAAGACAAGTTGGTCTTGACCTCCTGGATGAAAGAAAACGTTTTCGCCTTAAAAAGCACCTAACAACCCTGCGTAAATCAGCAGGAGGAAGAAAGGTCACGCGCACCCGACAGATGAAATAAGCCTACATGGGTACGCACAGCACGGTGTTCCTATATATTTACTGCTCTTTGCTGTCTCTCTCTGCCCTCTGTCTTCTCTTCTATCTCCCTATGCAAAATATAAAATTAGGATCCTTAAACATCAATGGCGGGAGGGGCAATCATAAGAGGGGATTAATTAGTGAATTGTTTAGACAAAAAAAATCTTAACATTTTGTTTTTGCAAGAAACTCATACCACTTCAGCAGATGAAGTGGACTGGGGCTTGTGGTGGAAGGGCCCTTTTTCACTCAGTCGTGGTACAAATTTTAGTGCATGAGTAGCCATTTTGTTTGGGGAATCTGTGAATGCAACAGTTTTATCTGTAGTGGAGGTAGTGAAGGACAGGCTGCTCTTTGTTAGGGCAGAAATAGAGAATTCCTTGTTTTGTTTTATTAATGTTTATGCTCCAAATCAGAGTTCTGAAAGAACTGCTTTTTTCGATAAACTTAAAAATGAATTGCAGAGCTATCACCAAGACCAACTTATTGATGCTGGTGATTTCAACTGTACCTTGGATTTTATTGTGGATCGAACTAACGCAGAACCCCATCGTCAGTCTTCACAAGTTTTAAAAACTATCACTGCACAGTTTGACCTATTAGATACATGGAGAGTTAAACATGCAAACACTAGACAGTATACCTGGGTCAGAGTCACAGATAATGTAGTCAGTGCCGCTAGATTGGACAGAATATATGCTTCTCAAAGTTTTGGCCCAGGAATTCTTCACGCTAACATAAGTCCTGCCAGTTTTACAGATCATCATCTAGCCTCTGGGATTGTAATTATTTCACCAGGGGAAAGAACTAAATCTTATTGGCATTTCAATAATAAACTCCTTCAAGACAACATTTTTTGTCAATATTTTGTGTGTTTCTGGGAACACTGGAGGACTACAAAGCCTCGTTTTAGTTCCTTAGAACAGTGGTAGGAGGTTTGCAAGTTACACATATCCAATTTTTTGTGAACAGTATACTACAAACTCGACTGCTATCATTAAAACCAAAGTTTATGAACTTGAAGACACTGTCAAGAGGTTGGAGGAGAGTTTGATTAGAGATCAGGATTCTACCTCAGGTCCTTTGTTACAGGAGAAGAGATCAGCCCTGAGCTCTTTCCTACAGGAAAGAGTGAAGGGGGCACTTGTTAGATCCTGGTTCACTCAGCTGAAAGATATGGATGCCCGAACACCTTTTTTTTTTTTTTTTTTTTTCAATCTGGAGAAGTCTGCTGCAAAAAAGAAATTGACTTGTTTAAAACTCCCACATGGTCAGATAAGGTGGTCAGGCCAGATAAGGTGATCTTATGCGAGGACCAAGAATCTGTAAGTAATGTACTTTGTGTGTATATGTAGACATGAGAAGTATGTACAACCTAGACATGTCATCTGTCTGTATACTAGTGCTCCTTACAAAGGTAAGACTGAATAAGGTAAAAAAAAATAATGATGACAGTAACCACAGCAATTTATCAGTGTTAAGACAAATAAAGGTTTATAGAAAAAAGTAAAACCCTAATGTTGAAGTCAATAAAACTCAGGAAGTAAATTATTCCAGTATAGAGGCACTTTTTTTTCAAACTTAGGACTGACTAACTTAGGATGACTATATTTTTGTGTGTGCGTGCGTGCATGCGTGTGTGTGTGGGGGGAGGGGGTTAGATATTAGTATGATCTTTGAAATATGAATTGTAATAGTGTAATATTGTCGATGTTTTGTATGTATTTGCTGTTGTGTTGTATGCCTTGTTAAGCAGCTGGCCTTTGCTCTGAAACAAATTTCTTCCTTGGGAGACAAATAAAGGAAACATTAACCTTAGCCTTATATTTATTATTGTATATAAGAAACTCCTGACTTATTTATATCATTTAAAGGAAGGTTTCTCAGTTCCTTTGAAGCAATAATAATAATTTTCAAATTATTAGCCTTGTGGAACTGAATTGAAAGCAGTGCAATTACCTTTTACTGGTCTACTGCCCCTAGTGTTTCAAATAGTACTTCACAGCACCCAATTCTGTTTTACTCATCACCCAATGGCTGTCACCTAACAAGGAAGTGTAGAAAATTAAACTGATGTTGGTAAACATTAAAGCTGAAAGCAAATTTCCCTACAATTGATTCACTTCGTAAAACAGAGTATGGGATGTTACACTCACCACGAATAAACTGATTATGATTGGATTTCTGGAGTTATCTGATCATTCAAGTGGCCTTGTAAACAGAATAATCAACTAAAGGCCATGTAACCAGGGTCATTAATTCAAGTGGTTTACCCTTCAATAATATGTTTATTCAGTGCATGTACACAACAAAACTGATTATTGCCATTATTGGTTTATTCCCAGTAATCGGTTTATTGTGACCATGTAACCAGGGTCACTCTGTGTACCTCTCACTGAAGCAACCTCTAATCACATGTTTAGGCAGAAGTAATCCACCTGACTACTGCTCAACTGCTTTCAAGCTCCTCAGCTTCTGTCCTTCTCCCTGAGAGTCAGATGAGCAGGAGAAGTTGCCCTCCCAATTCCCAGCAAGCATGTTTCACACTTGCATCAAAATGTACTCTTGCCAGCAGCTCGTTATCTGCTTCAAGATACAGGTATGTAAAAACTTTAGTCCAAGCAGAGCCTTTTCCACTGGATGGTGGAGGCTATTTCTGTAGCCTGTGCCAGCTAAGGCCTTGCCCAACCACAGGATTTCAGGGCACATTAGACTAGGGGTGTGGCCACATTCTTGTCATGGACTGGGTTGGACCTTTTCCAGCCCAGTTCCATGGCACTGTGGATCCATGTTCTCCTGTGTGGTTTTTGATTCCTTATTTGTCGTCAGGCAGCTCTCAGGGAGCCTCTGGGGTTTCTCTGCTCCGCCAGCTGACAGCCACGCCTCTCTCTCCTGCCAGTGCCTGCCAAGCTGTCCACTATTATCATTTGTCTGCTACTCTCCACACATGCACACACACACACACACACATGCATTTGCCCTCACTTGCTCTCACTCAGTCCTACATACTTCCACTCTTTCCTGCGCATGCACACATCCACACACACACCTGTTTCCACTTACACACACCCACACATTCCTGCACTCACTCTGTTACACCGGCAGTCACTCTGCTCATTATATGTTACATTATTTAAGCTCTGGGTTCCCACTGGTGTTTACTGGATTATTGTGTTCTGTTTTTTCCCACCTTCTCTATCCACTGGTTTGACTCCTGTTCTTACATTGGACCAGTACTGGGATCTCCTCTCCACGGATGGCTCTGTTCCTGGCTTAGTGAGAACTCTTGTTCCCCTCCGCTCTCCAGTCTCGTCTAGTAGACGGTTGGGGGTGTAGTCCCCCCCCCGCACTGTCAGTCTCGCCTGAAGCGCCTTGGGTCCTCTCTAGACGTGCTCACTTGGAGTTGAGGAGTATCCTGTGTGTTTCCCAGTGCTTCCTCGTGTTCTATGGTTGCCAGTTGTTTGTTTGGACTATTGTTTCTTGTTTTGTTTAATAAATGCACACAACATTCTCTTGTGTGTGGGTTTTTGGCTCTCCTGCCTCAAATAGGCAGGGAAATCACAACAATTCTGAACTTTTTTTAAGGAAATATCTATGGTTGACATGGCTAGCAACAACCTACCCTTGTGTCCAGTCTATTGTTTGGATATGACGGTACCTTCAGTGTCCATGTCTAATTCCTTCCTGCCTTAGCTGCAGGTGTCCCACCTGCTTCCTGTTCCTGGCCTGCTCGGTGGAGTCTTTTTATTCTATCCCATACTCTGTTATACCAAATAAGTCAAGTGTAGAGCAATGTCCAGTTATGCATATGACCTCTGATCTCCAAAGGAAAAGAACTCAGTCCAACATACCACTGAAGCATGCAACCCCGAAAATATTAGTGAACTAGAGGTCTTTGCCCATGAGGAATGGGCTAAGATTCAACAAGAACACTTATAGAAGCTGGTGCCTGGCTATGCATCATGTTTTGCAGCAGGTCATAACAGCAAAAGGTTGCTCTGCTAAGTACTAAAGATGCTTGTCATGAAGGGGTTGAATAATAGTGAGACTACAGTAGTCACTGAAAGTAGCATTTTGTGTTGAATTTGGAGAAACCGCTTGCAATATTATGTTGAGCTATTTAAATTGTTTTTGTTTATTGCAAACAGCTGTTTGTTTGTACATTTTGACAATAAACCTAATCTGCAGTAGGGGGTGAATAATTTTGATTGCAACTGTGCAGTTACATCACACACTCCTGCCTAAAGTCGTGATTAGAGGTTGTTTCAATGAGGGTCACTTGGAACGTGAAGTCCAATACACTTTTGTGCCAAGGTCTTTTCGTTTCGGAAGCAAAGGTAATATTTCTAACATGACTTTTATATTTATTCAAAATAATATTGTCAGTATGCTCTTCTCTAAAGCATGTTTTAAAAACCAATCAAATTTGGGTATTGATGACCTGAAAAACATGTTATATTTGTGCAATCTTTTTTTAAAAAAAAGGCAGCAGATGAGTGTATCGCTATAACAAAGTTTCTTAGGGCAGTATGGCTGTAATAAGTATAGCACTTTTCCTTCAATACAAATTCAGGTGATTCTGTAGAGTAGTACAGAAAAATTGAATGACAGACAGTGTAACACTGACACTGTTTATTTACCAAAACAGTGCAGCAACTAACAGTCATTGATGACCTTCAGCAACAGCTCCTGTCTTAGTACTTTTGCATCTGAAAAATGTACAGTCAAGATGCATAATTCTGTTAAAAAAACTAAGTCATATCAAAATTTTAAAAAAGTTTGAAATTGTTCACGTTGTTTGAATATATGAAAGTTTAACTTTTGAATTGAATAATAATAAAAAAATCATAATATTACTATGGGGGGGCACTAACGTGGTTAACATGGCTGTAATGACATCATCAAGCTCTTAGTTTGAAAATTAAATCTGACAATTATCTATAGTTAGTGTACGGCCTAGGTTTGACATAAGTTGTGATTTTTCAATAATGTATGTTTGGAATTTGGAATATTCCATAACTCAGGGATTTGTAGTAATGTATAATAAAAATAGATGGTTTATTAATAGGAAAAGTCTCTAAAAAATCAACTAGAATAATAAGCACAAGTGGAGGTACAGTATAGCAGCATGGAAATGGCTGTACTTTTTTAAACTTTAATCACTGACACTTGTTTTGTATATTTTTCAAAATCCTGTTATATATTGAGTTGGATCCATAAAGGTGTTGTTTCTTTGTGCTTCAATTGACAGTCATGTTCTGAAGGTGAGATTATTCATAAAAGCCATGGTTATTCAGAACTACCAGACACTGCCAAATATGGTAATTTCTTGACATGCATCAGCATAAAACTTTACTGCTTTTGCACGTTCAGTGTAGTGAATTCAAAATTATACAATTTTAAATAATCTATACACAAACATGGCATAGTAAATACAATTTAGATTATAATGCATTAAATCCACTGTAAAGGCCTATACAGTATTGTGTTGTGATCAATACTGCTAATTTCAATGTTATCCAAAGTTTAAATGTTATTCTTTTAGTTACAGTCTGTGATGGTATGCCTGACACTTCCAATGAAGCACTCTTCACTACTGAGACGCATATCCTGCCCAGCACCACCCCTTCAACCTCTGAGGGTGATGAAGTGATCTGGTGTGTTACCACACAAAATATTTGCAGTGATGGACCATCCATATCTGCAGACACCGTCCCAGGTGCTGCTGTGATCACTACTGATGAGACAGTGACTTTGACCAGAGAAATTCCCGCCATTCCTGGTAGCATCACCCATGACTTATTGGTTGGTCCCCATGTCAGTGTTAGTGGTGGCACCCATTTGCTTTCTGCAAGTAATACCTCCACTGTGTTCCATGGTCACCCCAATCCAGAGCAATCCAGCACATCCTACGAGTATGACAGCGACTCTTGTTTACAATGAATGTTTGCATCACTTGATTATTATAATCTTGTTGTAAACTTTACCTTATAATACAGTATCCATTGATTACACCATTAAGTGATTGTGCACACATTATATATTTCAACTTAAAATATATCCACTGAAGTTATTTTTACGGTCCTTTGTAGGCCATACCTGGACCTATTTGAGGAAGAATACCCCTCTGATGACCCTGATCTTCAGACAGCAATTTCAAGGTCATTAGAATCCAGCGCAAGTGAAAGGTCAGTACAGTAGAAAATTTATAAAATAGACGTCAGGTAATATTGATTGCAACTATGGGAATGATACCCATTTTAAATGAGTATTTTGGTCCATGAGCAAGCTACAGTCTACCTGGGTAAGAACAACTGTATGTTTGCCCTGTTTTTTACTTACGTATGTATTGGAGTGGCCAATTTGTGAATCTCTGTTTATGACATGGATTATGTTTCACATGTATTAACCTTTTCACTACCAACATATTTTTTTTTTTTTAGAAAAACAAGTAAAACTGTCACGTTTTGTGCATAAACACAGTTCTTGACCATGAATTGACCTAATGACTTATGATCTTAATCACAAAATCCAAACACAACCAGATATGATTAACCATTTATTTGCAAGACTACAGATTATAAAGCAGAAGGTAAATGTATTTACAAGAACACATAAGACAATGATAGCACCAAGGTGCTGATGCCTCGGTGCCAGAGCATTGGCAGAGGTATGCATTCTTTGATCATCACAAAAATGTTATGGGTTCCTCTGTAGCCCAAGGACCACCTCTGGTAAAAATTTCATCCAAATCCATCTAGCAGTTTTGGAGGTACACCCATGTGCAGTGAAAATAATCTGCAGTTCACATGCTCGTACTATCGGCAGCAGCCTTGAGCCACCAAACTGACTTGAACAGCTGCAATCCAAACACAAAAGAAGACCATGGTAGCTGACATTTTAAATGGCAGAAGCGATAGAGGTACGTGAATACACTGACAATCAAGACAAACAGGAGCTTTTGCTGTTTAGTGGCAGAGTAAGAAAACAGATGGACAAAAAGACCGACATTTGTTCAAACAGTATTGTGGATTGCTCAGTACTTCCCTCTAGTGGGAGTTTCCGGGTGCATGTGCAGTTCACTGCAACCATTTGCAGGTGAGAAATGTTGGGACTTGGAGTTTTAAGCAATGAAGTGAAAACTCCAGGAATAAAATACCTTGTCCTTCTTCTGCAAAACTAAATGGCAAAACCAGTGTGAAAACAATTGATGTGATGAATAAATGGTGTAGTTGCTAAATACGTGTTTTTATGCCTCAGTGAAAACGGAAGCATAGGGTAATCACTCAATGTGTGTTTGTCTGTCTGTCCCCCTGTTTGTTTCAGG
Source organism: Pholidichthys leucotaenia (assembly GCA_020510985.1). NCBI lineage: Eukaryota > Metazoa > Chordata > Actinopteri > Cichliformes > Pholidichthyidae > Pholidichthys > Pholidichthys leucotaenia. The sequence continues at coordinate 23,347,141 of CM035839.1, read as the reverse complement.
TGATTAAGCAAAACCATAGGCACGATAGTTGATCAAACCAATAAGTTCATTCACAAAAGCAAAGTTATAATATCAAAAATCAGTTATATCAACTTCAGTTTCAGTTTTTTCATTCAGTCACTCGGAGTCCACAGTCACTCTAGGGTGTGCAGAGGCTGGGGGTAGACTGTATGGCCTCAAGATAAGAGTTTTGGGGTTTTTTTTGAATGAATCTTTATTTCGGATAGTACAGGTTAAAAGGAACTGAATAGTATAGCAAAAGGGGGAAATAAAATCCAACAAGGTCAAATTAGACAGTAACTCCTCTGATTATACAGTTCAACAAAAGTTATCCGAAATGGGTGATGGCTGAAGCTGCAGCTTATATTGCCCACCCATATTCCATCCAAGAATTCAAAAGAAAAACAAAACAAGAGCGATTACAATTCAGAACAAAGCTAAGACCAAATGTGACAAAAGAAAAAAAAAAAAAAAAAAAAACAAAAACAAAAAAACTAGGCAACAACACAGCACAGGCTGGATATGACAATCCTTATGTGATTTTACATGTCATCTTGCGTATATGTTTGGAGTATTTCTTCCTTTAGTTTTTGTTTAAATTGCCCAAGCGTTGTACATGATTTTAATTTAGGTCCAAAATCGTTCCATAATCTGACTCCTTCCATTGAAACACAGTGTTGCTTGGTGGTTGTTCTCACTGTAGGCTTTTGAAATATACAGGTTCCTCTGAAGTAATATCGTTTCTCCCTTATTTGGAACAACTTTTGGATATTTGCGGGCAGTGATAAATTCTTCACTTTAAACATTATTATTATTACAGTTTTAAAGTCAACCAAAGTTCAGAGTTCAAAGTTTAAAGTTCAGACCAAAGACTCTCTTTGAAGTCATTCACCTCAAGGAAGATGGGCGAATTTGTTTATTTAGTTGTCTCCTGGTTTAGTCCAGGTGAATTCTGCAAATTGGGTTTTAGCACATTAATGGTCCGTCTCCCTTGTCCAGACAAGGTCCGTGTGGGTCATCTTCATATGGAGACGTTATGTCCATATCTTGAGGGAAGCAAGGAAGAGACTGAGGATACAGTTGCATGACATGTTTCAGGACCCAAGAGACAGACACAGACACGGGCAGATACAAAATAGTTATTCTTTATTGTCAAGTGTGAGTGAGTGTAGTGCAAGTGTGAGTGCAGATATAGCAGCCTGGTCACCGGAGCTGAGCGGTACAGAAGACGACCTGGCAACCCTAGAACACACAAGCAGAAACCGTTAAGGCTGTTCAGCACAAAAGGACAAGTGCAGGTGTGCAGCTTACTTGAGGTTGTCTCTGACTGTATCTGGCTGTTCCCCGATGTCCGTGAGCTGTGGTGGTTCTGGTGCTTGAAGCTGTGACGGTGATAACTCCAGTAACCGTGGTGGAGTTCGTGGCGAGGGCAATGACTGCACTGACAGCTGTGGCGATGACTGTTCCCGTAGCCGTGGAGGTGATAATGTCCGTAACCGTGGTGACAATGACTCCTGTGACTGAGGGAGTGACAGTAGCTGCAGCTGCAGTGGAGAGAATTCCTGAATTAGCGAAGGCCAGGAGGAGCTCCGGAAGGGAGAGGGTAATTCTCCATCCGTTGGAGATACCGGTCCGCCGCCTGGGAGGTCCACCTGTGCACAGGGGTAAAGATTAGGCGTAGAAAAGCAAATTGTCTTCTTACGTGGTGGGTCTTGTCGTGACGTTCTTGACTTGGCTGTGAAACAAAGCTCTGGCTCATACTCAGTCGAGGTAGACAGACGACTCCTTGCCGGGCTGTCAATGACGCTGGCTTTTAAGAGCCGCTGATTAGCACCTGTTGGTCTGTGCGCGGCTGGAGCTGATGAGCGGGATGACAGCCCAGCGGCCGTCATGACAGTACTCCCCTCTCTAGCAGTGCCTCCAGGCACCTGCCCAATCTTACCTGGATTCGCCCAATGGAAATCGCGGATCAACTGCTTATCCAACATCAACGCTGGGCGAATCCAAGAATGATCCTCCGGTCCAAAACCCTCCCAGTCCACCAAATACTGAAGACCTCGACCCCGCCTGCGCACGTCCAGGATGGCAGTCACGCCCCAGGCTGGATGGCCATCGATCATCCTCGGGGGGGCAGGCGCCGCAGGGGCCGGGCACAGAGGGTCCATAACGTACGGTTTAACCTGGGAGACATGAAAAGTGGGGCAGATGCGCATGGAAGGGGGGAGAAACAAGCGCACAGACACAGGGTTGACAATACGTGAGATGGTGTAGGGGCCAATGAAGCGCTTAGTGAGTTTACGCTTTTTGGCCGGTACACCAATATTCCGGGTGGATAACCACACCTTCTGACCCACCTTATAGTCCGGGGCAGGTCTCCTGTGACGGGTGGCCACCTGGATGTTGCGTTCAGTGGTCCTCAAAAGGGCTCGGCGGGCGATGGACCAAACTCGCCGACAGCACTGCTTAATCTGGGCCTGGACAGACAGAACCGCTACCTCCTTCTCCTCCTCCGGGAATAATGATGGATCAAATCCAAAAGTAGCCTTGAAAGGAGAGACGCCCGTGGCCGTTGAGATCGTAGTATTATGAGCGTACTCTATCCAGGGAAGATGTTTGCTCCAAGAGGAGGAACAGGAGGAGATAACACAGCGCAGTGCGGCCTCGAGCTCCTGGTTAGCCCGTTCGCACTGGCCATTTCTTTGAGGATGGTACCCAGAAGAAAGGCTAGCTGTGGCTCCCAATGCTGCGCAGAACGCCTTCCATACCTGAGAGACAAACTGTGGTCCCCGATCTGACACTATGTCAGCGGGGATACCATGGAGGCAAACCACATGCCGAACAAGGAGGTCCGCCGTTTCCTGAGCCGAAGGCAAGCCCCGAAGAAGCACAAAATGGGCCACCTTCGAAAAACAGTCCACAATAGTCAAGACAGTGGTGAAAGTATCAGAAAGGGGCAAACCAGTCACAAAATCCATGGCCACATGAGACCAGGGGCGGGAAGGAACGGGCAGGGGATGCAACAGACCCGCCGGGGGAGACGATGTCGTTTTCCCAGTGGCGCACTGAGCGCAAGCCCGGATGTAGTTCAGCACATCCTTCCATAGCCCCGGCCACCAGAAGGTCCTCTGGAGCAGGTCCACAGTCCGGCCTACTCCCGGATGACAAGCCAACTTGGAGGCGTGACCCCACTCAATCACCTGACCCCAAATAGAGCGTGGAACAAACAAGCGGCCTGCCCCCCCCCCCCCCCCCCCAGGTCTGGTTCCATCTTCAACGCTCTCCGGACCTTGGTACAGATACCCCAGGACAGCGCGCCCACAACACAGGAGGGTGGTAGGATGGGTGCGTCCTGATCCTCGGAAGATGGTGCGTCAAACTGTCGTGAGAGGGCATCCGGCTTACTGTTCTTGCTCCCTGGCCAATAGGTGATGGAGAAGTTGAAGCGGCCGAAGAAGAGAGACCAACGAGCCTGACGTGCGTTCAGCCGCTTCGCTGTCCTGAGGTACTCCAGGTTGCGGTGGTCAGTCCATACAACGAACGGCTGAGCGGCCCCCTCAAGCCAATGTCTCCATTCCTCCAAGGCGAGCTTCACTGCTAACAGTTCCCTGTCCCCAATACTGTAGTTCCTCTCTGCCGGTGACAAGCAACGGGAGAAATATGCACATGGCCAAATCTTGCCGTCCTCAGGAGAACACTGGGAGAGTACTGCTCCCACCCCCGAATCAGAGGCATCCACTTCCACCAGGCACTGAAGATTCGGGTCCACCTGAGAGAGAACACGGGCTGAAGCAAACTCGTCCTTTAATTTCTTAAACGCCCTGGCTGCTTCCTCACTCCAGCAAAACGGGGTCTTAGGGGAGGTGAGCACAGTCAAAGGGCGACCCAGGTTCCCAAAATTGGGCACAAAACGGCGATAAAAATTAGCAAAGCCCAGGAACCCCTGGAGCTGTTTCCTAGAGGACGGAGCGGGCCAATCCACTACCGCCTTAACCTTGGCTTGGTCGGGAAGCACCTGGTTCCGGGCGATGATGAACCCAAGGAAAGAGGTCTGGTTTGTGTGGAATTCACACTTCTCCGCTTTGACAAAGAGTTGATTCTCCAGGAGGCGCTGTAACACTCTGCGCACGTGCACCTGGTGCTCTTCCAGAGTGCGGGAGAAGATCAATATATCATCTAGATACAGAAACACAAAGGAGTTAAGGAAATCCCGCAGCACGTCGTTAATTAGCCGCTGGAAGACGGCCGGAGCGTTGGTCAACCCAAACGGCATTACCAGATACTCAAAGTGGCCGCTTGGGGTCCTGAACACCGTCTTCCACTCATCCCCCACTCTGATGCGCACCAGGTGATAGGCATTGCGGAGATCAAGCTTAGTAAACCAATTCGCCCCCTGTAGGGAGTCAAAGGCAGTATTCATCAAAGGCAGAGTGTATTTATCTTTTATAGTGATTTCGTTAAGCCCCCTGAAGTCGATGCAAGGGCGTAACGACCCGTCCATCTTTCCAACAAAGAAAAAGCCGGTCCCCACGGCCGAGGACGACGGGCGGATGATTCCTGAGGCCAGGGATTCTTTAATGTAGGTATCCATGGCCTCGCGCTCCGGGGCTGACAGGCTGTACAGGCGGCTCGCAGGAAGAGGGGCCCCAGCCTTCAGATTTATTGCACAGTCGTACGGCCGGTGAGGGGGTAAAGACAACGCCCGTGACTTGCTGAACACTAGTCCTAAATCGTGGTAAACCTCTGGTACCTTGGACAGCTCCTGAGCTGGCGTCGAGGGGGGTGGCACCTTGACAGAAGGGGCGCATGCCGCCGATTGGAGGCAGGCGCTTAAGCAGAAGGTACTCCACGCTGTAATACTCCCTCCTTGCCAATCGATGGCGGGATTGTGAAGGTGGAGCCAGGGGTAACCCAGGATGACAGGCGAAGAAGAGACAGGCAAGACTAAAAACCTAATCTCCTCTCTGTGATTCCCTGAGACTATCACGGACACTGGGGCCGTCTGATAGGCTATGGTGGTCAGTGATGCCTTAGATAATGTAATCAGCTTGACAGGTGGATCCAGGGGCTGACAGCTGAGGCCCATCTGGGTTGCCAGGTCCTTGGAAACAAAGTTTTGCTCAGCTCCTGAATCCACTAAGGCTAACGTGGAATGTTCTGCGTGTTTGTGGATAAGTCTAATGGGTATTCAAAAACTTCTTTCTGGGTCCGTGTCCGTGAATCCCCCTACTGCAATCCACGGACCCTCCCTTTTAACCGACTCGGGCACTCAAAAACCCCATGTGACTCCTTTCCACAATAAAAACAAAGGCCTAAATCTCTGTGGCGCTGTCTCTCAGCCGCTGACACTTTAGATTGTCCTATTACCATGGCTTCCTGATCTGAAAGCTCCCCTGACGCCGGTAGAGCGAGCGGGGGAAAGCTGGTGGAACGAGGGCGGGGTTTTACAGGACGGGCGGTAGACCGCCGTTCTGCCGCTCGTTCCCTTAGTCTACTGTCTATGCTTATGGCAAGGGCAATTAGCTCACCCAAATTATCAGGTTTGTCCCATGCCGCTAACTCGTCCTTTAACTCCGCGTTGAGACTGCGGAGGAAAATACCGCATAGTGCCGGTTCCCCCCACCCAATCTCAGCGGCAAGGACCCGGAAGTCTATTGCATAGTCGGCAGCTGATCTTGCGCCCTGCTGCAGGCTCAACAGCCGTTCAGTCAATACCGCACCCCTAACCGAATGATCGAACACGGACATAAACTCCGCCAACAACTGCTGGTAAGTCAATGTAGGATAACCTGGGTTCACCATTACAGTATATGCCCAATCTAAGGCTCTACCTCCCAGTAGGTTAATGATATATTCTATCTTGTTTGAGTCAATGGCGAAGTCCCCCGGGACTCGGAGAAAAACTGACTCGCATTGGAGAATAAATCCCCGAGCCTCTCCGAGTTTGCCACTGAAACGAGCTGGAGTGGGAACAGGGGTGAGGCGAGATACGAACGTGGTGTTAGCTTGAGTTGGTGCTAAACCTGCAGGGGTTGAGACACTGGTGACCGGGGGAAATGCCTGTTGTCCCTGCAGGCAATCCAGCCGGCCGTTAATTTGTGACAGCTGATTAAGAATAACTGTTTGCTGATGTACGAGGATGTCTACCCGGGCGCTAAGGGTGTTAAGTCCGCGCGGCTGTGTGCTATCCGTTGGGTCAACGTGACGAAGTCGTACTGACATGTTTCAGGACCCAAGAGACAGACACAGACACGGGCAGATACAAAATAGTTATTCATTATTGTCAAGTGTGAGTGAGTGTAGTGCAAGTGTGAGTGCAGATATAGCAGCCTGGTCACCGGAGCTGAGCGATACAGGAGACGACCTGGCAACCCTAGAACACACAAGCAGAAACCGTTAAGGCTGTTCAGCACAAAAGGACAAGTGCAGGTGTGCAGCTTACTTGAGGTTGTCTCTGCCTGTATCTGGCTGTTCCCCGATGTCCGTGAGCTGTGGTGGTTCTGGTGCTTGAAGCTGTGACGGTGATAACTCCAGTAACCATGGTGGAGTTCGTGGCGAGGGCAATGACTGCACTGACAGCTGTGGCGATGACTGTTCCCGTAGCCGTGGAGATGATAATGTCCGTAACCGTGGTGACAATGACTCCTGTGACTGAGGGAGTGACAGTACCTGCAGCTGCAGTGGAGAGAATTCCTGAATTAGCGAAGGCCAGGAGGAGCTCCGGAAGGGAGAGGGTAATTCTCCGTCCGTTGGAGATACCGGTCTGCCGCCTGGGAGGTCCACCTGTGCACAGGGGTAAAGATTAGGCATAGAAAAGCAAATTGTCTTCTTACGTGGTGGGTCTTGGAGGACAAGTTGCAACAGAGCGACATCAGCGGGGTCTGGAGAAACCTCAAAACCATCTCTGGGCTCCAGAATACCTCCCCCCAGGCCACGGGGGGCAGGGAGTGGGCGAACAACCTGAATCTGTTTTTCAATAGGTTTGACCAACCGCCCTCCCCCCTGACTGCACAACAACCACTGCTGCCTCTGAAGAAATCAAGTCCTACTGCCCACTCCCCACTCCACCAACACCCCCCCACCCCCAACACACAGCCCCCCATCCTGACCCTGACCAGGACCCAGGTGAGGACGGAGCTGAGGAAGATCAAGGCGAGGAAGGCGTCGGGACCGGACGGCATCAGCGCAAAGCTCCTCAAGTCCTGTGCAGACCAGCTGTGTGGGATTGTGACGTACATCTTCAACCTGAGCCTGAAGCTGGGGAGGGTACCACAGCTGTGGAAAACATCTTGTGTGGTACCTGTACCAAAAACATCCCACCCCAAAGACCTGAACAGCTACAGACCGGTGGCCTTGACGTCCCACTTGATGAAGACCCTGGAGAGACTGCTCCTTGCTCACCTCCGCCCCCTGGTGGAACCAGCGATGGATCCACTCCAGTTCGCCTACCAGCATGGCATTGGGGTGGAGGATGCGGTGATCTTCCTCCTTCACCGTTCTCTGTCCCACCTGGAGAAGCCCGGGAATATGGTGAGGATCATGTTCTTTGACTTCTCCAGTGCTTTCAACACCATCCAACCGATGATCCTGAAGGACAAGCTGCTGCGCGCAGGGGTGGACCAGCACCTGTCATCATGGATCCTGGACTACCTCACGAACCGGCCTCAGTTTGTGAGAACCCGGGACTGTGTGTCCGACACGATCATCAGTAGCACAGGGGCCCCCCAGGGAACGGTGCTGGCTCCCTTCCTGTTCACCCTTTATACTGCGGACTTCTCACACAACACAACACACTGCCATCTACAGAAGTTCTCTGATGACTCTGCGATCGTTGGCCTCATCTCCAATGGAGATGAAGCTGAGTACAGAGGGATTATCCAGGACTTCGTAGACTGGTGCCATCGGAACTGCCTCCAGATCAACGCAAGGAAAACTAAGGAGCTGGTGGTGGACTGCCGCAGGCATGGGCAGCCCCTCACAGCACCAGTAAATATACAGGGAACAGACATCGAGATGGTGACATCCTATAAGTACCTGGGTGTTCATCTGAACAATAAACTAGACTGGTCACACAATACTGACGCACTCTACAAGAAGGGACAGCGCAGGCTGTTCCTGCTGAGGAGACTCAGGTCTTTTGGTGTACAAGGGGCGCTGCTGAAGACATTCTATGACACGGTGGTGGCATCAGCCATCACTTTTGGAGTGGTCTGCTGGGGCAGTGGCATTACAGCAGCCGATAGGAAGAGACTGAACAAACTGATTAAGAAAGCTAGCTCTGTCCTGGGGCAGCGCCTTGATCCAGTGGAGGAGATAGGAGAGAGAAGGACGGTGGCTAAACTGTCATCTCTGCTGGAGTCCGAGTTCCACCCTATGCAGGACGTACTGAATGCACTGAGGAGCTCATTTAGCAGCAGACTACATCATCCCAGGTGCACAACCGAGAGGTTTCGTAGGTCCTTCCTACCAACGGCTGTCAGACTGTACAACCTAAGCAGGGCTGCTCGCAGAGATAGCAAAAAGACGTAACAAACTAATAGTTTTTAAATGCAAAAGATGCAATAGACTTACACAATGGTCCCCTCCGGCATACAACTAGGAAAATACCGGTCGCTATGGAGGGTGAGAATATGTATGGGCACATAATCATACCATGTAGGATAACTAAGTAGAGGGTTATGCTGTTTCATCCCATCTAGCAACAATGCTCTGCACTGTGTGTGTTTATATATTTACATATTTATTCCATCTAGCTACAATGGTCAGCACTGGGTGTGTTCATATTTATATATCTATATATTTATTCCATCTAGCTACAATGCTCCGCACTGTGTTTTTATATATCTATATATTTATTCCATCTAGCTACAATGCTCCGCACTGTGTGTGTTTATATACTTACATATTTATTCCACCTAGCTGCAATGCTCCGTACTGTGGGTGTTCATATATTTACATATTTATTCCATCTAGCTACAATGCTCTGCACTGTGTGTTTATATATTCATATATTTATTCCATCCAGCTACAATGCTCTGCACTGTGTGTCTGTGTGTGTGTATATATATATTTTATAGAAATATGTACATATGTATATTAGCTGCTCTTGCTTGCTTGTTTTTTTTTTTCTTGCCTTCTGATTGTTGCTCTGAGTGTTGCTATCCCTGTGCTGTTGCAATCCTGGAATTTCCCCGTTGTGGGACTAATAAAGGCTCATCTTATCTTATCTTATCTTATCTTATCTTATCTTGTCGTGATGTTCTTGACATGGCTGTGAAACAAAGCTCTGGCTCATACTCAGTCGAGGTAGACAGACGACTCCTTGCCGGGCTGTCAATGACGCTGGCTTTTAAGAGCCGCTGATTAGCACCTGTTGGTCTGTGCGCGGCTGGAGCTGATGAGCGGGATGACGGCCCAGCGGCCGTCATGACATTGCATACTTTATTATTCACAGAACCAACACTCTCCAGGACAACTCTCATAAGGCAAGGGTCAACGATGAAAGACAACTGGCCTCTTCCTCCCCCGCCCTTTATACCCCGGGTGACGTCACCACCGGAAAGGCGGTCCGTCACCCCTCACTCTACCCCGATTGCCCCGGTCGCCATATTACTACTTAACAGGAGGAAAGAAAAGTGTTTATTCAAAAAGTTTCAGGATCCATTAGGGTCTCAGAAGATCCAATTTGACAGATTTGACAAATGTGCCAGGTCGGTCACGCCCCCTGCCATGTTATGGTCTTTGGAAGAGAGAATCATCTCAGTTGAATCGAGATAATGTAGCCTTCATGCTCTCGCACACCTAGGATTCATGGATCAGGAGGCGATGGTAGGTTGTCATGACTACGCTATGCATAAGCTAGGATTAGATATGCATAACTTAGACTATTGTTGAGAATAAGATATCTAAAAGTTAACAAAATGTTCTATATAATTTACTAATACCCCTCCGTGGATCGCCACCTAATCGTTGTGGAGGGGCTTCAGTGCCTGCGATGGGCTGGGTGTGCTCTGCCTCTCGCCCAAAGATGCTGGGATAAGCCCCAGCCCCACCGCCACCCAAAAGGGATTAAGCCGTAGAAGATGGATGGATGGATGGATGGGTTTCAGTGCCTGAATGATCCAGGAGCTATGTTGTCAGGGGCAACTTGCCCCTGGTAGGGTCTCCCATGGCAAACAGGTCCTGGGTGAAGGGCCAGACTAAGAGCGTTCCAGTGAATCCCATGAAGAAGGTCACATCAAGAACCCAGTGTATCCAAAGGAGGCACATGGGTCTGCCCTCCAGTGGGTTCACCACCTGCAGGGGGGATCATGGAGAATATGATACTATGTGAACTGGGCGAAAATCTGGGTTACTCTGCCTGGACTGATGCCCCCATGACCTGGATCCCTGTATAAGTGGTAGAAGATGGATGGATGGAAGTTACTAATATGTATACGTCCAACTCGTTATGGATACATGATGTATACACCAAAAATTGAAAATTTTGGCTGTATGCCAGTGTTTTAGAGAAATTTTCATACGTCGGCATACGCTGCCTAAATCGTCAAGGTGTGACAGGGCCTTCATACTTTTCTTTAAACAAAATTAAGTACCAGTACTTGTGCACCCAAAAACAGACCAATGTGATTTTTTTTTTTTTTACATTTTAATTCCAAATTTTAAACTTTTTGTTTTATATTCATTCAAAAGTGAACAATTTAAAGTGCTTTTGTTTTAATATTTAATGACTTCGCTCTTTCAATTAAAACATGAAATTCAAAATTTCTTGAGATACACCAGTAGTCTGTATACTCTTGTTTCACAGAGAGAGGATATAGAGAACAGTTCTCCCAAGATAAAATAAGATGTTTGACATTAGGAGGTGGACTTGAACTCAGTCACTAGATTCATGGCTAAGGTCTGCAGACCTTCTCAAAAATGAAGGAACTGAATGGGTGGAGTCACAAAAAAATTGAATTTCTTTTTTTTTTCAATCTTTGACTCTTTACTTTAAAAATTAAATTATTTCTAAGCTATACCAAAATTGAACAATTTCTTGGTAATGTAAATGTATCGGTTCATTTTTGTATTGTTCTACCAGTATAAAAATAAATGTAATGAAAACCATTACTCCCCCCCCCCCCCCGCTGCCACTACTACAACTTTTACATGCCCTACCTGCAACAGGACATGTGGGTCCAGGATAGGACTACACAGCCATCAAAGGACTCACCGATAGAAGTGGACGTCATCATCGGACTCGATGGACAACCGCAAGCAAGCATATACTTAATAAAGCTCTGGCTTTGAGCACAACAGCATCACTCATCTGCTGTTCAAACATTCTCCTCTTTGGAAAAGGGTTAAGACAACTTGTTTGAGATAATGAATGAACTGATGATGTGCACCAAGAAAGCTGCTGGAATCTGGAAAACTGCTACAGTCCAAATTACTGAAAAATATAATTCTAAATGACTGTAATGCATCTATTACATTTGCAGTCTTGTGTGACATTGTTTTATCGGTAAGTTGCAGTGAATCACTAACTTTTTTAATATTATTTTTTTCAGTGATTTAAACATGTCCTTAGAGAGAATAGTGGAGCACATTGCCTCTAAAGTAAATATTGACAGCACTGTACACTTCAATATCATAAGAAGAAATGTGTGGGATGGAGCTACCAGAGCAATGTGCAGACCCAATTTTTCTCCTGAGAAGAAGATCGATATTAAGTTTACCGATGACTATGGAACATCTGAAGGTGCTGTGGACAATGGAGGACCTACTCGAGAGTTTTTTCGACTATGTCTACATGAAATTAAGGATACAATTGGCATCTTTGAGGGTCCACCAAATGGTAAAATTCTAACATGCAATTCCAAAGGTAACTGATTTATGTTGTTTTATTTATTGCTCATCTTCAGTTTATACATTGTACTTATTTTTTTTGGGGGGGGGGGGATTATGAGTTTTCTGATTCTGAATCTATTGTACTTTACAGCAAAAATGATAGAACAGAAAATAACAGTCTGTACATTGATATTTTGCATTTTTTAAAATTTGTTTTGGTGTTTTCATTTGTCATCTTTTTGCTGTATTCTACAACAGCAATGAAAGAGAATGCATACTTCCATGCTGGTCAAATAATGGCAATGTCAATTGTCCATGGAGGACAGAGTCCATGCTTCCTGTCTGAACTTTTGTTTGAGTGTCTTCAAAAGGGTCCAGACAGTGTAAGAGTTCAAACTGAACACATTTCTGATGAAGAAACAAGGTCACAGGTGAAATTGGTTAGTATACTTTAATTCTGTTTTGGTCACACTCATTGACATACAAGCTGAACATTCTTACCTTGTGTTAAATAATATTTTGAAAAATAAATGCATTGTTTTTTTATTACAACAAAGTTATAAAAAGTTAAACTTTTATATATTCTTTATTCACCAGACATAAAATGAACAATTTCAAACATTTTTTTTTTGTTAAATTTTGAGGGTTATCACTTGAAATAAATTATAAATCATGATATTCTAAATTTAAAAAAATGCATGAGCATATTGTAATAATGCTAATGTAATATTTTTAGATTTTACAGGCTGAAACTGAATCACAGCTTCAAGATGCTGTTGCACAGGCAGCCAGCTTGATTGGTCTTGCTGGTCACAATGTTAGGATAACACTGGCAAACAAAAGAGAAACAGCTTTGGACTTGGCACACTGGTATGTCCTTCAGAGAACCTGTGCACCTTTTGAAAGGTATGTTGTCATCTAAGAACATACAAAGACTTATTTCAGAGATCCCCCATGATGAAGCAGGAAGACTGAATAATATTAATATCAACAATAAATTCAAATGAAAATGTATGTGTTCTTCAATTGTAAAATTAGAGCTACACATTACAATGTGTTTTCTTTTTACTAGGTTCAGAGATGGCCTGATGTCTCTAGGTGTCCTTGATGATCTCCAAAGATATCCCTTGCAAATGAAGTGCCTTTTTGTGAGGACAGGGAAGACTTTAACAGCAGCTGACATGGAGAATCTCTTTCACATCATCCACTCTGAAAGAGGGAGCAATGCTTTTCAGGTTATGTTATGTTAATTGGAGACTCTAAAGTGGCCCTAGGTGTGAATGTGTGTGTGAATGGTTAAGGGATAGCGCTGTACTGTGGCTGCTTCATCCATCCAGGTGGATGTCCTCAATTTCCCCTCTGGGGATCAATAAAGTATACAAAATCAAAAACAAAAAAATGAAGAGTGCCGGACCTTGGCTTTCTGGCAAGACTATCTACAAGATGCTGAATGTAAGTTTTTTTTTGTTTGTTTGTTTTTTGCATGCTGCATCAGAGTATCATCTTATCTTAATTTATAGGGAGATGGGGGTGGCGGTGTGTCTCCCCTGGTCATCCAGCAACTTGGCCCTCCTTTATCCTGGGGTGGGTGCCTGGCTGTCCTAAGGTTTAGTGGCCTTGGGGCATTCGTGCTGTGCGGGGGCTGAAGGATGCCTGGGAGATGGGGAGGGGTCTTGCTTGTTTACGGTCCTGGGTGGGGGGCATTGTTGTGGCCCACTACCCTCTCTGTTGCGCGCAAACACACAGACACACACACACACGTCTGTCTGTTCTTTCAGGTGCAGATATCAAGCCTGGAGATCTTCTCAGAAGCAGCAACTCTTTATTTTTTCTCTGCCCCCCCCCCCCACACACACTCCTTCATCCCCACCTCTTTTGACCACTTCATATTCATATTTCTCTACATTCCATTAACTCAATGCAACTGAATATGGGAAACAAAATTTTAATCATAGTTTCGGCAGAGCACATAATGATATAGGTGGGAGCCCCTTACCCCACCCATATAACCCCCTTCATCACATTTACCCCCTCAGTTCATGCATCTTGATATCGTGAAGTGAAACTTCATTAATTTGGCTATCATTAAACTAACCTGTACCCCCAAGACAAGTTTGTTCAAAGACTCAACACTTTGTAGTACCCTCTGGCAACCCTCACTGATTTATTGTGGAGCTTGACAGAATGACTGTTTGAGAGAGGAAAAACCAGCACTTGACCCTGTCCATGGGGTGTGGGTATGATATCTTGGACTGGGACCACCACAAGGCCTGTATCATATGCCTGGGCCTGTTTCATGCATCTGTAGCACTTACAAATTCTAGTGGATGCTTCCTTTGTAGCAAGCGATGTTGATCAATCTTTAAGAGATTTTGTTAAGAAAACTCTTGGAACCCCCCCCCCCCCATGAACCCCCCCTCGTCACCTTATCGTGGTGAGGGGTTTGCATGCCCTAGTGATCCCAGGAGCTATGTTGTCCGGGGCAATTTGCTTCTGGTAAGGTCAGCCAAGATAAACTGGTCCTGGGTGAAGGGCCAGACTAAGAATGTTCCAACAGACTCTCATGATGAATGCTTAAACAAGGATTCAGTGTACTCCACCCAGTATGGGGTTACCAGTGCCCCACCCTAGAGCTAGGCCTGGGGGATGGTCTCGGTGGCTGGGTTTCCACCCATGGGACCCGGCCGGGCTCAGCCTGAAAGAGTTGCATGGGTCTGCCCTTCAGTGGGCTCACCACCTGCAGGAGGGACCATAGGGTTCAGTGCTATGTGGATCAGGTAGTGGTCGAAGGCACAGACCTTGGTGGTCTGATCCCAGGCTTCCTAAAATGGCTTCTGGGAAGTGGAATGTCACCTCTCTGGTGGAAAAGGAGCCTGGGCTGGTGCATGAGGTTGAGAGATACCGGCTAGAAATAGTCAGCCTCACCCCAGCACACGGCTCCATTTCCGGAACCAGTATCCTGGAGAGTGGCTGGAGCTTGGCCTACTCTGGAGTTGCCCCAGGCAAGAGGTGACAAGCAGGGGTGGGTATTCTTGTATCCCCCCCCCCCACCTTGCGGCCTCTATATTGGAGTTTTCCCTGGTGGACGAAATGGTTGTTTTCCTGCGCCTTCGGTTTGGGAAATGGGTCCTGACCATCATCTGTGCGTATGCACCAAATGATGGTTCAGAGTGCCCACCCTTTTTGGAGTCTCTGACTAGGGTGCTGGAGGGTGCTTCTCTTGGAAACACCAATATCCTACTGGGGGCCTTCAATGCACACATGGGCAATGACAGTGAAACCTGGAGGGGGGTGATTGGGAGGAACGGCCTGCCCGATCTGAACCCGAGTGGTGTTCAGTTATTGGACTTCTGTGCTAACCACAGTTTGTCCATAATGAACACCATGTTCAAGCATAAGGGTGTCCACATGTGCACCAAGACACCCTAGGTTGCAGGTTGCTGATCGATTTTGTTATCGTGTCATCAGACCTGGGACCGTATGTCTTGGACACTCGGGTAAAGAGAGGTGCAGAGCTGTCAACTGATCACCACCTGGTGGTGCGTTGGATCCGATGGCAGGAGAGGACGCCATTCAGACCTGGTAGACCCAAACGTATAGTGAGGGTGTGCTGGGAACGTCTGGCTAAGGGCCCTGTCCGGGAGGTTTTCAACTCCCACCTCCGGAAGAACTTCAACCATATTTTGAGGGAGCTTGGAGACTAAAAAAGGAGCATCCCTGAAAGGCTCAGTCCTTCACAATCAATGATGGGGTGAGGTTCACCACTTTGTGACCAACTGCATGGGTAAATAGTGCAACAGTTTAAGAATGTTTCTCAGTGTACAATAGAAGGGAATTCAGGGATTGCCAAAAATTGCCCTACCAGGGCAGGATGAAGACCCAAACGCCCACTGAGAGTTGCCAACATTTAATAACAAAGGCACACAAAAATAACACAGACAAAAACTTACATAATCTGACAGAAACCGGGAAGTAGTGGCATACAGGAACGCTGGGAAAACAGGGCTCACGTCTGGGGAGGTGGAAGAACAGCCTGGACAGGACCAGGCTGTGGAGTACAAGAACGCTGGGATAAAAGGGAGAAAAGAAGCTTAGGTCCAGATGGAACACACTCGTTCAAACACACAAAAACACTGAGAAACACTCAGAAGAACACTGCCACAAGCAATCGACACAGCAGTCCTTAAATATGGCAAGCAGGGAATAATTACAAATGATAACCACGTATGAGTGAGGATAATCAGGTAAACTAGTGGCAGCTGTGACAGTCCACAAACAGAATTTGACAGACGGAAATAACACAAGGCGCTGGCACAATAAAAGCACGGACCAGGGATATACTAAAAATGACTAACAAGAAAATAAATAAGAACTGATTACAAAATGAGCACAAACCGGAGAAGTCAAAAAGGCAAAAATAACCACCAAGGTGAGGACAAGATAAATTCAATTGCGTCAAGTGCGCAAGCGGTTGCGCCACCATACTATAATCTCGGAAGAATCAGTGGTAGAAAGCCCAGGAAGCATTGGAGATCTTTTCTGGACTGGGCGGTCGGCCAGTCTACTATCGCCTTTTATTTTCGCTGGATCGGCCATTACTGTGCCCTCGGCGATGATAAACCCCAAGAATGAAGTAGAGCAAATGGAAAATTTGCACTTCTCTGCTTTCACAAAAAGCTCATTCTTCAGCAGCCGCTGCAGGACAGACCAAACATGGACTATGTGCTCCTCCAGGGTGTAGGAAAAAAATCAGAATATCGTCCAAACATACAAACACAAACTGGTTCACCATATCTTAGGACGTCATTGATTAAGCACTGGAAAATGTCCGGGACGTTGGTCAGCCCGAACGGCATGACCAAATATTCAAAATGGCCCAGCAATGTTTTAAACGCCATCTTCCACTCATCCCGCTCATGAATGAGGACCAAATGGTACGCATTACTGAGGTCGAGTTTGGTGAAAAAAACATGCCCATTGGAGTAGCTCAAACACTGAATTAATAAGGGGCAGCGGAAACTTTTCCTTACGGGTGATTGCGTTAAGCTCATGGTAATCAATACACGGCCTCAGAGACCCATCCTTCTTCTCTACAAAAAAGAACCCACCCCCAAGATGGGCGGGCTACGGATGAATTTTGCTGGCACTGGTGGAGTCTTTAATGTAGGTCTCCATCGCCTCCCTCTCTGGACCAGAAAAAAGTGTAGAGCTGGATGGATGGCAGCCTCGCGCCCTGGAGGAGATTGAATGCACAGTTGTAGCCCCTTTGAGGTGGTAAAGATAGGGCCCTTGACTTGCTAAAGACCTCCCTCAAGTCATGATAAACCTTGGGCACAGAGCTGAGATATGCCGGCTCAGCGGAGGGGAGAAGATCGGGAGCGAAGGTGAGCATGTGGCTGACTGGAGACATGACTAGAGGCAGAAAGGGCTCCAGGACGAAATGGACCCCTGACTCCAGTTTCTGATGGGTTTATGAATGCGGAGCCACGGATACCCCAGGATCACAGTGGTGGTAGATTGGGTCAGGACGTAAAACTGAATAGCCTCGCAGTGATTACTGGACAGAATGACTGAAATGTGCTCAGTCTGTTCGGTAATCACTGCAATGCTGCTGCTCGAGACCACAGAGACGGTCATAGGTGTCAGAATTTTCCTGATGGGTATCTGTAATTTATGCACCATGGCCTGTTGAATGAAATTTTGGTCTGCCACAGAATCAACCCGGGTGGAAGTTTTGAACTCGGCCCCTGGTAACTGAATGAAGACAGAATGTTCAAAACGATTGGGAGGATTTTGCGAGGACCCCCCCACAAGACATCCCATGGTTACTGACGGGCCGGGTCTTTTAGCCTGATGGGGCATTTTGAGACTGCGTGGCCTGGGGCCTCGTAATACAAGCATGCTACTCCCCTCTCTCAACAACGACGCTCCTCCTGAGTCAGATGGGACCTGCCACGGTTCATCGGCTTGGAGGAGGCCGGTGGAGAAGCACCAGAAGGACGAAAGGCCGGACGGGGAGAGAACAGAGAAGCAGTGGCCCTCTGCTCTCTCGCTCATTCCCTAAACCAGTTGTCGAGGGCCACAGCCTGTGCGTTGAGCTCATCCAGGGAGGAGGGAGACACACAGATAGCCAGCTCGTCATGGAGATGTGAATTCAGACCCTCAAGGAAGGTGCCTTAAAGGGCAACACCATTCCATCCGGAGTCTGCCGCAACGACCCGGAACTCGACAGAGAAATTGGCAATGGACCGATCCCCTGCCAAAGCCCAATCACTGTCTAACTATATTCCCCTCGCTCTCTGAATGGTCAAAAGCCTCGGACAACTCTCGCACAAAATGCTCATACAAACATAGGGGCCCATCCGGGCTGCTCAAGACAGACTGTGTCCATTTGAGCGCTCGGTCCCGCAACAACGTCTTGAAGTGTATCTTAGCCGAATCTTCCCTATATTCACCCTCCATCTGCTTGAAGTACAACCGGCAGTGAAGCAGAAACCCCTTGCACCCCCCCCCCCACTTCCCACCCATGGGGACAGGCGTGGGGACAGACATGTTCCTGGGGATGGCATGCACTGCATGGGGCAGCAGGTGCAGGAGGAGGTGCCACACCAGGAAGCCAACATAGGAGCTCGGTAAATGTTGGCAATTGGTGGGTTATATTTTGAAGCTGTTTGGAAAGAAACGTGACCTGACATTCTGTGGCATCCAAGCAGTTGAGTGCTGACTGCTCGCCTGGCCAAGTGCTTGCTGAGCCTTGATCCTGGATTGATAGTTCTGTCATGAATCAGTACAGGTTAGACTCAAACACAGAGCTGCCAGAACAATCACTCAGTCTCAGATAAAATTTCACCAGTTTATTGAAAACAAACACAATACTAAATAAAAGTGCACAAACTAAGGAAAATGAAACACAAAAACACACACTTAAATTGACACGAAAACTGGTGCCCCTAGAGCAAACAAAGCCAATGGAGAAAGAACAGACAGAGATTATTAGGGACAGATTCGCCTAAAAGAGAAGAGCAATAAGGGAGAGCCCACTTACACTGTGAGAAGAGGAGTCCAGCAGGGAACTCCTGCGAGGACCAGGGGGACAGGGGAAAGGCGGTGACCTTGGTGGACATCCGGCGTCTTCTGGTCAGGTGAACGTGATCAGCTCCGGAGGGCACACCAGCGAGTGGCAGCAACCTGTGTATCAGAAGGCGTAGGAGTGAGGAACACAGGTCAACCAAAACAGTGTCAAGATAAATGGCTTAGATGACAGCTTATGGTAGCAAACCCCAACGATCCAGCGACGGACCCTCCACACGCTGAATCTTAAATACGCTGGGTCATCCGGACACAGCAGGTGTGTAATCATGCAGGTGTGGCTAATCCTCCGCAGCCAGGAAGAGAGGAACTGGACAGTTTGGGGCGCACGCTCGCCTGATCATCACACTTTCCCTGAAATTCTTCAAGACTCAACTCCCAACTGGCAACTGGGGACAATGAAAAGTATTTTTTTTTTCCCAACTGGTAAGGTGTGTCAGACCCAGAAAATTTTATGACAACTGAGCTTGACCAATTACATTCAAAGATCAGGATTAGATCAATCAATTAGAGTAAGCTTTTGACCAATTGCACTGAGTTTCTTTGTTTCAACCAAGGGTGGAAAAGTTTCCAAAATGGAAATGCATGGAGACTTGGAAGCTGATTGGTCAGTTTACAGTTTTGAAATGTGAGCTTCCTGAGTCCAGAGTAAAAAAGAGGATTTGATATGAGAAGTTAAATCCTCCTAAAACATATATATGCTGCCTATTAAGGCTTTGAGTGTGACTGTCGCCGAATTGCAACATAACCCCTAGTGGTCAAGAGTGGTAAATATTTTTTTCCCAATAAAATAGTTCAGATTTCCAAGGCTATAACTTTAAAGTGGTAAGAGATAATGACTTACTTGTCTATTAGAAATAAATAAAATATGATCCAAAGTTTCAGATAGAACTGATTTTACGCATCTAATTTGCATAATGCCATGGCAGCTATATTGAATTACATAATTCAGTCAAAAGCGGACATTGGACATATTTACACAAAGAATGGTTCAGTCTTTTGACACTGTTTTTTGTACAGAGGTATGTTATTTTTTTTTTTTTTGATTTTGTATACTTTATTGATCCCCAGAGGGGAAATTCAGGGCATCCACCTGGATGGATGAAGCAGCCACGGTACGGTGCTATCCCTTAACCATTCACACACACATTCACACCTAGGGCCACTTTAGAGTCTTATCATCTTATCTTCAAAGTATATGAACAAGAAATCAGTACAATTAAAAAAAAACAACAAAACAAAGAAATTTGTCACTTAAAGGCAGCTAAGGGGACTCTTCGCTGCCGTGGTCGGTGCGTTTTCATCCATTGTGGTTGTTATTTTGCGTTCTGTCGGTCATTTACTCTATTTACTTCATTTTCTCTACCACATCTACAAAATCTTAGGATTATCCCACATAAATTTTGTTTGTATCCCACGGCTATTTTCCATATACAAAGCCATCTAAGTGATGGTGCACGACAATGGGAGGCAGCCATATTAGCTTCCTGAGCTAAAAGAAGGGAATATAGTAAAAGGAAATAAGGAGTTCTTCTTCTTTGGTGTATTACATATTAGCGATGATTCCTCCAATGCGTGTCTGCCACCTTTTGAACTTCCACGATCTGTACAAGTCATCAGTATAGCTGGGGAGTACAGGGATGTCAGAATTAGTTGACATGCGCAGCACCATGCTCTGCCACTAGGGGCAAGCAAAATCTCACACTCAAAGGGTTAAAGCATAAATTCTTTAAAACTTTAGTGACTAAGTTATTTTACTTAATAAAGGAACATTCTGATCATTTTTTTATTGTAAGCATGCAAAAATAATTCTTTGTGATGATAAAGGAACACATATCAAATCATATCAAAAAAAAAAACATTTCAAGCCATAGTTGTCCATTACCTCGTCCAGCCATATCTTCAACAGCTGATGTTGTCTGTGGAGAAGGATAAATTATTTCATTGTTCACAATTCATTGTTTAACTTCAGAGAGAAAACATTCAGTTCTCAAAAGAAATATTTCTTTGATATCAACTGGGGGGGCAATGTTGGACTTTTGAGTTTCAATGAGGAATCTTGTTTGTCAAGAGTCCGTGGAACATCATTGTATTCCTGTCACTTTGGCATTCTTTGTCAAATGGACTGGAGAGGAAATGACTCCAGTCCTGAGCAGTGAGTAGTTAATCCACTTGATGGCCGGTGACATCAGGCTTCACAGTTCACGATTAAAGATTCATGATGTCTTTATTGTCATTTAGAATATGCATGCACATAATAAATAAAATTATGATTGCCCAGAATAACACAGTATCACAATATACATAGAGAATAAGTTTAAAAACAACAGCATAAAAAATAAAACAATAAAATATAAGTTAAAAAACTATGGTAAGACCAACCTAACAGAATACATATACAAGTTTAGCAGAGGTGAGTGGGAGGAAAAGCAGTTGAGCTCACCAGCCCACATGACAAACGCACAATGCATTCTGGGATTAGTTGGTCTGGCAATTGTAAGGAGACTACAAGGACACGGCGCCTCGATCTTGTGAATGAAAGAAAAAAAATCATAAAATGGACCGGTCGAAGGAAAATTTAAAAGGACCATACTGCGCCAAACTGAACAGGACTGCAAAGGCACACTATTTGGTGAGGCTTTAAGGCATTAATGGGCTGGATCCCAACCAACATTCAACGTGGAGTTCAGACTTAAACATTCTGCCTAACTCCGGCCATGCCTTCATTTATTTTATTTTATTTATTTTAACTGGAAGTCCATATACACAGGAAGTTTTCAGTAACTTTATGTCTTTGCAGCAAGCCCAAGTGCAGTTCACAGATGGATGGGTGATGACTTGGAGATGTACAAGGCAGACCTGAATACAGCTGTGAGCACAAAGGATTGTTTCTTTTTATTTCCTCTCTTGTTATGCTAAACATTGTTCTTGCCCTATACAACCAGATGAAGTTAAAATGTGCAAAGCCCTAAAAATATTTTTCAAAATGTACAGAAACTGTATCATTTTCAACGACTGTGAAAAAATGCGTGAACTTGTCATTTATTTTAAATCTATATAAAACATTTATCAAATTGCTTGTTTTGATTATACAAAAAAGCTTGTTATTATTGTAGCTCTTCTGCTTAATCTGTTGTAATTCTGAATGTGTTGTGGTGTGCTTATAGGCACCCAGAAGAGCCGAATGACATGGTTGCCTGTCATAAAAACTGTGTAAACCAATGGTTCCATCTAGGATGTGGGACTCAGTCCAGCAGCAGCCCCACAGCAGCCATGGTTATACCTCATGTGCACACTAGAATAATACTATAGCATGAGTCTGGTTATATGATATAACACTGTTGTGTGAAACACATTGATGCATGTCATTTTATATTCCTGTATTATTTTTTACTACAGTTTTTCCATAATCGTGTGGTGTTTTAACTTCAATTGTGTGTTCTGTAACTGTGTTTTATCTAATCCTTCTCTTATAGTTAATTGTGCAGTAGCCTGGTGGAGCACCTACAATTTGGTTGTACTGTACAACTGTACAATGACAGTGAACCCTATTCTATTCTATTGTTTGTGACTTGAAAGTGTTCCACATTTTACAAAGCTTTTGAAAAGTATTACAGCCAATAAAAAAAGATTTCTGGACTGCACTTTGTACACATTCTGTACAGTGTTTCTCACAGCTTAAGTTGCACTCAGAATTTTGCACCTTGTAAATAAAGAGCTGGAGTTTGTAAACCATTGTGTACTTTATTTTCAAATTGTTCCAAAGCCATTAAAGGCCAAATGTCACGTAACAGGGTACTTTAAATATCTTGAAACTAGATATAAAAGGGAACCGATCAGTTCGGGTCTTGGTGCATATGCTTCAGTAACAACGGAATATTCGTTAATTTAAAACTGCCGCGCTTGGCCTGACACGGCCCCTGGAATCGCCTGGGGAAGAAGGCGGAAGTGACGAAATCGATTGTACCCTAGTTTGATGCTTGGGGTATTTCAATTGATTGTTTATATGGAGACTGGAAGGTTGAAGTGAGCAACGAGAAAGAAAAAACTGGATATTTCATCCATACCTTAAAACGGGACTATCAGGGACAGCTGGGTAATAAGGGACACTTCTCTGGGAAATGTTTTCATACCTGTCAAGTGAGACATTTTCGCCGTACTTCAACACCGTAAAAAGTGGCTATAAGGGAAATGCCCCAAATGCAACTCGTGTTGTTATTGTCAAATATTTTAAGGATTCATGGATATTTGACAATAACAACACAACTCAGCGTCCGGCGCAAAATAAAAAAAAAAAGCAGAATTCTGTATTTTTAAGGCGATCTCTCTCTGTTCCGCAGTCGCAGGACAGCTGAACGTGTTAAACCATTGTCCTAATGACTTCTCATTGTAGTGATAATAGCTCACGCTGAGCGATCTGCCCGCCCCGACAATAAAACTGATTGACTCCACACTTCTCATTGTAGTGATAATAGCTCCCGCTGAGCCATCTGCCAGCACCAGCTGTGGGGGATCACACACTGCTCCTCAACACACTCAATTTTTTTTCCCGTATATTTTTCTTTTGGGTGTACAGAAATGGCAATATGCCCGTTTTTGTTAAAATTGCATTTTCCCCGTATTTTCCTTAAAATATTTGACAATAACAACACGAACTACATTTAAAACATTTCCCAGAAAAGTGTCCCCCACCACTCCGCCGTCCCCCACAGCCGCGCTTGGCACCAAAATACGGCGAAAACGTCTCACTTGACAGGTATGCGCCTCCATTTTCATATTGATCTGGTCAATTTCTTGACAGCAGCGGCTCTCCTCCACTGTAATAATAATGGCTTCCGAAAAATCAATATTTATGGGGCGCCCTCGACAGACCCCCTTCGGCTTCCCAATTCCGGAGGCGATTAATGTCCAGTTCAATGACATTTTCCACTGGTTCTGCTCTCTGGTCATCGGTGGAACTGTTGTCATCAGACAAAGCATCTGATTCCATCTCGGACGGCTCGAACCTGTAAGGTTCTATGCCTCTGTCACTGTCTGAACCACTGACAAAAAAAAAGACAAAAAAAAAAAAGACAAAACTAAACTAATTTGTTCACAATCGCTGTCACTTTCCGTCATGATTGTCCAATGTTGATAAGTGTGAATGTGGATAGGCAGGGCAGCCAGGGTACAACTGGTGATGTCAAAAACATGGGCGTGGTCTGGACTGGCTGTCACAAGCCAGCAAGCAAGGTGGGGCCTTCACCTGGTGTATTTTGTGCAATTATGTAAATACAGGTGGGTGATATGGTCTCCGGTATGAATATTTGGTTTAAGCTATGTGTATTTTATCTAAATTCGTTGTCATTTAGAAAAAAAAATTACGTGACATTTGGCCTTTAAAGACATTATGTCTGAAGGGGTAAACCATACCAAAACATGTGTCTTCATTCTAAAACTATGGCTTTATTATGATACTTGGACACATATTAGTCAACGCACAGGCTACAGCAACAATCTTATCCAGTAAAGTCATGGTGTCGCCTTCACATGGCACCACAAAGGCCAAAAGTATAGTGCCATTCAGTATTGTATATTTGGAGTCCATGCACCCTATTACTCTCTCAATTTGTTTATATAGTGCCAAATCACAACACAGGGTTATCTCAAGGCACTTTACAAAAGGGTGGATTTAGGCCACCCTCTGGCATCAAGCTGGCTGTGGCTCCTGGTGAAGGCAGGTATTTTCAATGTGGAACCTACAAGGGCAATGCTTTCCTTAATATCAAATCCACAGTCTGCCAATACTGTATCTTGGTGACAGCTTCTGAAGAAAGCCACAGTCCCGCAATTTTTTTTGTGCTGTACTACTGTACAATGACAATAAAGCCTATTCTATTCTCCTCTGGCAAGAGTAAAATTTGGTTAAGCCTCAGGTGACACATGCTACAGTTCTGCTGTTTTTGCATATTTTCCACTGGAGCATCATCAGCCTGACGGATCTGTGCTAATTCATCAGATGTTCTTTCCTCCATCCCAGCCAGAGGTGTGGTGTTTTCTGTTGGTGATGAGGACAATATAAGATAAGATAAGCTTTTATTAGTCCCACAATGGGGAAATTCCAGGATTGCAACAGCACAGGGATAGCATCACTCAGAGCAACAATCAGAAGACAAGAAAAAAAAACAAAAAAACAAGAGCAGCTAATATACATATGTACATATTACTATATATATATATATATATATACAGTATATATACAGTATATATATATATATATATATATATATACAGTATATACAGACACAGTGCAGAGCATTGTAGCTAGATGGAATAAATATGTAGATATATAAACACACACAGTACGGAGCATTGCAGCTAGGTGGAATAAATATGTAGATATATAAACACACACAGTGCGGAGCATTGTAGCTAGATGGAATAAATATGTAAATATATAAACACACACAGTGCAGAGCATTGTTGCTAGATGGGATGAAACAGCACATCCGTCTACTTAGTTATCCTACATGGTATGATTATGTGCCCATACATATTCTCACCCTCCATAACGACCGGTATTTTCCTAGTTGTATGCCGGAGGGGACCATTGTGTAAGTCTATTGCATCTTTTGCATTCAAAACTATTAGGTTGTTACGTCTTTTGCTATCTCTGCCAGCAGCCCTGCTTAGGTTGTACAGTCTGACAGCTGTTGGTAGGAAGGACCTGCAAAACCTCTCGGTTGTGCACCTGGGAAGATGTAGTATGCTGCTAAATGAGCTCCTCAGTGCATTCAGTATGTCCTGCATACGGTGGAACTCGGACTCCAGCAGAGATGACAGTTTAGCCACCGTCCTTCTCTCTCCTATCTCCTCCACTGGGTCAAGGCGCTGCCCCAGGACAGAGCTAGGTTTCTTGATCAGTTTGTTCAGTCTCTTCCTATCAGCTGCGGTAATGCCACTGCCCCAGCAGACCACTCCAAAAGTGATGGCTGATGCCACCACCGTGTCATAGAATGTCTTCAGCAGCGCCCCTTGTACACCAAAAGACCTGAGTCTCCTCAGTAGGAACAGCCTGCACTGTCCCTTCTTGTAGAGTGCATCAGTATTGTGTGACCAGTCTAGTTTATTGTTCAGATGAACACCCAGGTACTTTTAGGATGTCACCATCTCGATGTCTGTTCCCTGTATATTTACTGGTGCTGTGAGGGATTGTCCTTGCCTGCGGCAGTCCACCACCAGCTCCTTAGTTTTCCTTGCATTGATCTGGAGGCAGTTCCGATGGCACCAGTCCACGAAGTCCTGGATAAGCCCTCTGTACTCAGCTTCATCTCCATAGGAGATGAGGCCAACGATCGCAGAGTCATCAGAGAACTTCTGTAGATGGCAGTGTGTTGTGTTGTGTGAGAAGTCCGCAGTATAAAGGGTGAATAGGAAGGGAGCCAAAACCGTTCCCTGGGGGGCCCCCGTGCTACCACTGATCATGTCGGACACACAGTCCCGGGTTCTCACAAACTGAGGCCAGTTCGTGAGGTAGTCCAGGATCCATGATGACAGGTGCTGGTCCACCCCTGCGCACAGCAGCTTGTCCTTCAGGATCATCGGTTGGATGGTGTTGAAAGCACTGGAGAAGTCAAAGAACATTATCCTCACCACATTCCCGGGCTTCTCCAGGTGGGACAGAGAACGGTGAAGGAGGAAGTTCACCGCATCGTCCACCCCAATGCCATGCTGGTAGGCGAACTGGAGTGGATTCATCGCTGGTCCCACCAGGGGTCGAGGTGAGCAAGGAGCAGTGTCTCCAGGGTCTTCATCATGTGGGACGTCAAGGCCACCGGTCTGTAGCTGTTCAGGTCTTTGGGGTGGGATGTTTTTGGTACAGGTACCACACAAGATGTTTTCCACAGCTGTGGTACCCTCCCCAGCTTCAGGCTCAGGTTGAAGATGTACTCCACAATCCCACACAGCTGGTCTGCACAGAACTTGAGGAGCTTTGCGCTGATGCCGTCCGGTCCCAACGCCTTCCTCGCCTTGATCTTCCTCAGCTCCGTCCTCACCTGGGCCTTGGTCAGGGTCAGGTTGGGGGGCTGTGTGTTGGGAGTGGGGGGGGGGGGTGTTGGTGGAGTGGGGAGTGGGCAGCAGGACTTGATGTCTTTACAGGCAGCAGTGGTTGTTGTGCAGTCAGGGGGGAGGGCGGTTGGTCAAACCTACTGAAAAACAGATTCAGATTGTTCGCCCACTCCCTGCCCCCCGTGGCCTAGGGGGAGGTATTCTGGAGCCCAGAGATGGTTTTAAGGTTTCACCAGACCCCGCTGATGTCGCTCTGTTGCAGCTTGTCCTCCATCTTCTTCCTGAAGCTGTCCTTGCCTTCTCTGATCTTTCTCCTCAGCTCCCTCTGTACGGACTTCAGCATCTCCCTGCTCCCCGACCTGAAGATCCTCTTCTTCTCTCTCAGAAGTGTTTTTATCTCAGGGTTGATCCAGAGTTTGTTGTTTGAGCAACACCGTATGGTCTTGGTGGGAGCGGTTTTGTCCACACAGAAGTTGAGGTAGTCCGTGACGGTGTGAGTGAGGCCATCGATGTCCTCACCATGTGGATCGCAGAGCTGCTCCCAGGTGGTGGTTTCAAAACAGCCCTTTAGAGTGTCCATTGCCTCCTCAGACCATAATTCCACTGAGCGCATGGCCGGAGGTTGTCTGTGCACTAGGGGTTTGTACACCGGCCAGAAATGAACCAAGTTGTGATCCGATCTCCCGAGTGGGGGGAGTTGTAATGAGGTGTACGCCTCCTTAGTGTTTGCGTAGAATAAGTCCAGTGTTTTATTGTCTCTAGTGTGGCATGTGACATACTGGGTAAACGTGGGTAGAATGGGAGATAGTGAAACATGGTTGAAATCGCCTGAGATGAGGAGAAGAGCATATGGGTGTTCTGTCTGCAGCCTGCCGGTTACTGAATGGATGACGTCACGCGCTGTCCCAGCGTTCGCCGTCGGATTTGCATAAACAACAATGCAGATCACGTGTGAGTATTCCCTCGGGAGATATGTAGGCCGCATGCTAACAGCTAGCAACTCAATGTCTTTGCTGGAGTGTCGTTGTTTAACAGTGATATGTCCCGGTCTGCACCAGTTGTTGTTAACATACATTATCACTCCACCGCCCCTTGCTTTGCCACTGTCTGGTGTTCGGTCTGCCTGTATCGTGTGGAAACCCTCCAGCTCAATGTTAGCATCTGCTGCTAGTTCAGTTAGCCACGTCTCAGAAAACAACAGGAGAGAGCATTCCCGGTATATGCTATCGTAACGGGAGGTAGCCGCTAGCTCATCTACCTTTCCCAGTAATGACCGTACATTCCCCATGACAAAAGATGGAAGGGAGGGTCTGTACCTTATATTTTTTGTCCTCCGCCTTACTCCAGCCCGGCAACCACGACGTTTTTGCCTCAGTTCCCTCGGTATGTCGAGTTTTTCTGTTTGCACCGTTTGGCATTTGAGTGCTAGCAGCTCTTCCCTGCTGTATTCTCTCCTGCTATAAACAGTGGCTCCATCCACCGGCTCAGGAGACATTTGGGACAATCTGTGTGTCCGTGATATAAATGGAGTGAGAAAAAAACGGATCAAAAAGAGAGAGGAAGGGAAAAAAGACTCAGAATTGAGCCGCTGTTGCAAAAGGCAGCCGACTCGTGTGGCGCCGGAAGTAGTAGTATATAATATACTACTTTAGTTAATATATTTTGTAATCAAAAGAAATCCCATGACACATTTTAGAAAGTAAAACATAGGCCAAAAAAAAGACTACCTTGTGGAGGGAATAGAACAGGCGGGAAGGCAATGAGCTGGATGGACACAAGGTTTTATTCCTCCAACATACTGAAACACGCTTCGTAGCTCGTGTGAACTACTGCATTCCTGAGGCATGTGTAACAAGCTCTTTTATACATGTTATACAGACAGAGAGAATGCATGGTACATTAGCATAGTTATTGTCAGCCAATACACATCAGTCAATACACATCATTAGCATGACATCAGCTGGCGCCCGGTTGTCCTTTCTGTCTTCGGGGGGCACATACTTTAACAGTCCAGTCTGATTGCCCCCCGGGGGTCTTTGTCCATGTGTCTATTGTCCTGCCTTTCCTCCTGCCCTGATGCACTGATGGGTGTGAGATAATGTCCATCCACCGTGTGCTGGGTCACCACAACCTAAAGGAGCTACATTATCCATCTCAGTCACGGGGTCAGAGATTTTGGGGGTCTGTGTTGGGGGTTCACTTGCATCCCCTGCCGATTCTTTATGTCGTGATCTCGTCCTTCTGCATAAGCAGTTAAACCTGTCAAGAGTGGTAGCTTGAATCTCTGCATGGCCAGCGTTTAGAGAAGGTGCCCAGTCAGGATCACAGTCTAGCATTTCATAAGCTGGTCTGCCTGTTTAAGCAAAGGAAAATGTAAGAAAATACTTTGGTGTAGAACAAATTAAACCCACTTACACACATGTGTAAGTGGTAACTTTTTCTAGCTACTCGGATATCAGAGTCTTTCTTTAGTTTGGCTTACCTTTGTTTAGCTTAGCACTGCTAACGTAGCGTAAACGCTATGACCAAGCAAGTTTTAATCACTCAGTAACAACAACAGACTTATATACAGTAAATCATAATGTAGCTTTATGAAAATGCTCTGAACACATCACCATTGATAAAGGAGGAGGTGCTGCAAGTTGTGGACAGTGCAGCACAGGTTACAGAGGCATTCCCCAGCCTGTGGAGATACTTGGAATTCACGGCTCTCCTCGTTTCAGTTTCCAACTCCCAAGACATATGCCGCAGGCTGGAGGAATATTCCCTACCATCCATGCCTGTGTTGACGAAGAACCGCTCCCGGAGACGAAAGCCTCACCAGATGATCTCCGCTGTTCCTGGAGGAGCCTCGTCTCGGCCCACAGCAGCAGCCACCATCATGCCCCAGGATTAAGGAAAGATTCTTTTCATTCTCCTAAACTTATAAATGAACTGTCTTGCCTTATTCCCGGTGGTGAGGCTCAGCAGCAGCAGCAGCCCAATTTAGCTGAGCTCTCACGACCTGCTGCTGTAACTTTTCCCTCATTTTCTTCTCCCATGTCCCCTCCTGTTTACCCTGAATGTCTGCTGGTCCGGGGAGAGAGCTGCTGGACGACGGAGGGTCCTGCGGCCCTAGATCCGCCTGTATCAGCCCCGTAGCCACATCCTGGATGGGAGGACAGCACCCTCGTGCCATGAAGACTGAGCCTACAGGACAGTGTCCCCTGGCTTCAGTGGCACGGGACTCAGCGCCATCGGTGAGGCAGTCTCAAGCATCATCCGTTACGCCAGGATCACCACCTGCATCGGCCTCCACACCTCGGCATTCTTGTGGAGTGCTCCTGACTTCTCCTCGCTGGGCTAAACTGCTGCCGGTAATAATTTTCCAATGATTTTTCCTTCCTCCTCATCTGAGGTGGCAGATGGTGACGGGGAGGTGGTGATGGGGAGGGATCCTCTAGCGAGGAAATTCAAGACTCCCCAGAGCCTGGATCACCGGAGTCCTGGACCGCGGTGGAGCTTGAGCTAAGGCAACTATGTTGGTATTAGAGAGGTCTTGTTTAGCTCTTGGTGGGGAGAGCCAGTCACAGCTGCTATATGCTTCTGAGCTTTTCTCAACTGGGTCTACTGCTGTCGATGATTCTGGCCCGGTCTCTGTCTCTGTTCTTTTGCCCGAGCCATCACCTGAGGTTGCTGAGGGTCTGCCACTGAGGGTCCTCCATCTCTGCTTGAGGTCACCGTGCATCCTCCTTCTCCACCTGAGGTTGCCGTGAGTCCTCCGTCTCCACCTGAGTTTACTGTGGGTTCTCCGTCTCTGCTCGGGGTCACCATTGGTCCTCTGTCATCAGCCTGGGGTTGCCAAGGGTCATCCATCTTGGCATTAGGTCATCACTGGTCATCAGTGGTCCCCTAAGGTTGCTGCTGATCAGCCGTCATCACCACCTGCTTTACTCGCTGGACAGTCATTCTCCTCATCGGGATTCCACCCCTCTGCCCCTGTGGTCCACGGAAGGCACTGGTTTCAGCTACCGCCTCCAGGAAGGGGCACATCATGCCTCACGGCCTGTTGGCTCAGGGATACAGGGAGGCAACCCGATGGATTACTCTGTCTGTTTAGGTAGTCCTGGAATTCTGAGAGGCCCCCTAACCTACTGTACCATGGGATTAGTTGGTTCTTAGACTTTGGAAGACCATGTGAACTGCGTTGTTTTTTTTTGCTTTTTTTTTTCTCAGTTTCCCTAGTATTTTGTGGCCACTGTATCTGTTCAGTGTTGTGGGTCATGAGTTTTTTTTTTTATTTTTTTTGCTATTGTTGTCTCAGTCCCTCCAAGCCTGGGTTCCCCCACCGCCCTCCCGGGATGGGTTATTTTTTCTGTTCTTGTTAGGGTGGTGAGGGTTTCTTTGTGGGTGGTTCTTTTCTCCATTTTGATGTTATGTTGGGGTATCTGGATTCCACCCCTTGAGGAAGGGACTCTGTCATGATGCTGAGGATGGGATTGGGGGGTGTGTGTGGCATGCTCATTTTTACAGTTTATTTACAATCATTTTCTGTATGTTCTTCTTCTTGGTGTAATTCTGTGTTTAATTTGGTCTTAGATAGATAGATAGATAGATAGATAGATAGATAGATAGATAGATAGATAGATAGATAGATAGATAGATAGATACTTTATTTCGAACAAAAAAGTATAACAAAAACAAAACAAATGACAAATGCAATAAAGTAACAGTATACACTGTTCGAAAGGGAGAAGGAAGAAGTGAACACTTATTAATTCCATCTCCTCTTTTCCATAAATACACCTATGTGAATTATATACAAATTACCACCTTTAAGACCCCAAGTAAACAATTTACTGTATTTTTTACAGATCAACATTAACACCCATCCATCCTAACATACATTGATGTCCATACATCAAAACTAGCCTCAAACAACACAGATATACACCGTGCTGTCCCACCCACCATTCCATAGTGTCCCATAATGTCCCAGAGTGAGCATAGTGAATCATACATATAAATACCACCCTTCTATCATATATCCTTAAAGCAAATAATGTTTATACCTCTTTTTGAATTGATTTCTGTTTGTACATAGTTTCAGTTCCAGCTCCAGACTGTTCCACAAATCCACCCCACAGACAGATATGCATATACTTTTCTTGGTTGTTCGTTTCTTGGGTTTTGTAAAGTTTAAGTCTCCTCTCAAATTATGATCATTGTCTCTTTTTTTAAATATTTTTTGTATATTAGTTGGGAGTTGATTATTAATTGCCCTGTACATTACTTGTGCTGTCTTAAATTTAACTAAATCGAGGATCTTTATGACATGTGACTTTAAAAACAACAAATTGGTATGGTCTGTATATCCTACATTGTTTATTATCCTTATAGCTCTTTTTTGTAATGTGCATACTGACTGTAGGTTGGTCTTGTAGGTGTTTCCCCAGACTTCAACACGGTAGTTAAGATAAGGTAAAAACAGTGAATTGTACAATAACACCAATGATTTATAGTCCAAGATGTGTCTTGTCTTCCCCAGTATGTCTATACATTTTGCTAACTTGGCCCGGATGTGACTGATGTGAGGTTTCCAGCAGATTTTACTGTCTAGCGTCACCCCTAGAAACTTATTTTCCTGTACTGTTTCTATTCTGGTATCATCTATCGTTACCATTATTTCATGATTTATTTTATAATTTCCAAACAACATAATCTTTGTTTTTTTAGATTTAGAGATAATTTATTTTTGTTGAACCACTGCATTAACTTTTTCATTTCAGTTGTGACCACCTCTAAAACCTGCTGCAAATTCTCACCAGTGCAAAGGATATTTGTGTCATCCGCAAACCAAATAAATTTCAGAATTTTTGATACTTGGCATATGTCATTTATATACAAAATAAAGAGTTTGGGTCCCAAAACTGACCCCTGGGGCACACCACAAGGGATGTCCATGAAGGGTGATTTGTGCTCACCAATTTGTACAAATTGTTGTTGGTTACTTAAATAACTTTCCACCCAACTCAGTCCTACCCCTCTTATCCCATACCTTTCCAGTTTCCTTAGTAGTATTCTGTGGTTAATGGTGTCAAAAGCTTTCTTTAAATCTATAAATACTCCTACAGCAACCTTTTTTTATCTATACAACTAGTAATTTCTTCTATAAGTTCGATCAGTGCCCAATATGTAGATTTATCTGCTCTAAAACCACACTGGCTATTTGTAAGGAGGTTGTGTTTTTCAATGAAATCATCCAGTCTCTTAGTGAAGATTTTTTGAAGTGTTTTGGAGAATTGTGAGAGTAAAGAGACAGTCCTGTAATTTGTGAAACAATGACTGTCTCCTGTTTTGTATAGAGGTATTACTTTTGCTATTTTCATTTTGTCTGGAAATGTACCAGTTTGAAATGATAGGTTACAGATGTGGGTGAGTGGCTTAACAATTCCTTCAATTACTTTTTTCACTATTGTCATGTCAATTTCATTCCAGTCCATTGATTTTTTGTTCTTAAATTTACTCACAGTCTCGATAATTTCCTTTTCAGTAACTGCACCCAAAAAGATTGTGTTTGGATTTCTATCTTCTATTTCATTCACAGAACCACTGTTGTTTGTTTCTGGTGTCACTATTGATTTTGCTAATTCAGGACCAACGTTTACAAAAAATTTATTGAAACCACTGACCACATCCTCCATATTATTTATCAAATTGCCATTTTCAATAAAATATTCTGGATAATTAGCATTCTTAGGTCGATTACTAATAATCCCATTGAGTACTTGCCAAATTCCTCTTGTTATTTTTGTTATCCTCTAATATTCTTTGATGTATTATGTTTGATGTATTATGTCTTTGATGTATTATGTTATGTTCGTGTTTCTCCTGTTATAATTACCCTTGTTGCCTTACTCATTTATACTGTGCATCCACTATCACCTAGCTTCATATTCTAATTATTATTTTCCTGTTCTTACAAGAGCCTTCCCTCACCATTACTCTTTGTCCTCTTCTTGTATTTTGATATTTGTATTCCAGTATTGCATATTTATTTCCTTGTTAGCTTTGCCTGTACATTCTTTATTCATCCCATGTTCATGATTTATTATTAGGCACTGTCATTTTGATAGAAAGTTCAGCTGACGTGCAGGGTGCTGTCACGACTCGCCGCTCATCATCTGCCTCAGCTGCGCACACACCTGCGCCTCGTCAGCCACGGGCTATTTAGCCCACTCAGCGGTCTTGAGCCGTCTGTTCGCATCGGCACATCCTCGCAGCTGGATCGTCTCTCAACGACAGCTAAGCTACGCTTCTACGTAAGCATCTTATCCTTTACCTTTTGCAAGTCTTCTCCCCTGTGCACAGGTGGATTTCTTGGTGGCGGATACCTCGTCATCGCCATCCAACCCTCACCATCGTCACAGGCTCTGCAGGACGCTGTCTCCCGGGCTTCTCCCTTGGCCAACGCCAGCCACCTGTCACCTACAAGTAAGCAGCACTCTGCTCATTATACCTGTCTAGGTGTGGTGCCCTTTACCCCTGTCCTCTGTTCTCTCCATAGGGTTGCCCGGCTGTACGGCGCACCGCTCTGCTTCCTGTGCATCGGCGTTCACCCTCATCACATATTCATATCTCACACATCCATCCATACACGCCTGCTTGTTGAATAAAGCTGTTAAATCTACCCTGAGCCTGCGTGCGTGTTTCCTGAGCCGGACATTATGTCAGTACGGCTCCAGCAGAGCGGCTCAGCAGACAGCTGGCTCGCATGCTGTCTTTCCACCCTTGAGGCTCGGGTGGATTTAATAGCCCACCAATAACAGGTGATTTTAAATCAATTAACTAACATCACTCACCGGTTAGACCGCTTGGACCCCCAGCAGGTTTCCCCCCCGGCTCGTCAGGGAGGGGTAGCTCCTGCCGCTCCTGTGGCCGGCCAGTCTGCCGCGGGCACGCCAACCCGACTCACGCCAATTCCAACCCCCGCCCGCTTCAGCGGTAAGCTCGGCGGAGCGCGGGGGTTCATCATGCAGTGCGAGTCGGTGTTCCTGCGCGTTCCCGGGGATTTTCCCTCGGACCACAGCCGAATTGGCTATATAGGCAACCTCCTGGAGGGGTGAGCGCTAACTTGGGCTTACGCCGTCATGGCGAAGCCCAGTTACGCAAAACTCTCCTACAGCCAGTTCGTGCAGAGCTTTCTCGAGGTGTTCGATCATTCCCGGTGAGATAGTGTCCTCGCTGACTGTCTCCTTGGTCTCCAACAGGGAAGCCGGCCAGTGGCAGATTACGCTATCGACTTCCGGGTCGCAGCGGAGGAGGTGGGCTGGGGTGAGGCGTCACTCTGTAGCATCTTCCTCCGCAGCCTCAGCTCTGGTCTGAGGGATGAGCTGGCCAGCTGAGATCTTCCGGAGACACTCTCGGAGCTAATCTCCTTAACAATTAGCTTGGATAACAGGCTGCGTGAACGGTCCGCCGAGCGGAAGTTAATCGGCCGCTCCCGTGGAGGTTCCGTCCGCACGCCTCAGGCTCGCCCCCTGGAGTTACCCCCTCCGGAATCTCCCGAGGAGTCGGAGGCAATGGTGGTTGGTCGGTCAAGGCTCCCCCTAGCGGAGAAACAGCGCCGCCGGGAGTTGGGCCTCTGCATGTATTGCGGAGGCGATCAGCATACCGTGGAGCATTGCCCAGAGAAGCCAAACGGGGGGGTCCGCGAGTCACTGTAGGGGGCCTCGCGGACTCTAACCGGTCGAATCTCCTCACAAGTCTATCTCTGCCCATACGATTCTGTCACAATGCCACGGGGCACCTCACACACCCACTGGTGGACTCAGGAGCAGAGCAGAGCTTCATTTCAAAGAGCCTTGCAACCCAATTGGGCATCACCTGCCACCCTCTGGCCGCTCCTCTCAGCATGGTCACCCTCTCCCGTGCGCCCCTTGGACAAGTGACTCATCGCACCCAGCCAGTCCCTGTAATAATCTCAGGTAACCACCGGGAGGACCTTACCTTGTATGTCCTATGCTTTTCTGTGTCGCCTGTCATCTTAGGCTACCCCTGGTTGTGCCTGCACAACCCAGTGCTGGATTGGCAGACAGGAAGAATCGCCGCCTGGAGCTCCTTCTGCATGGGCACCTGCCTTCAGTCCGCAGCCTGCGCCCCGTCCTCCCCCCCTCCGGCCTCGGACGCCGTGCCTCCGGATCTCACCCTGGTGCCCTCGGAGTTCCATGACCTGGGTCTCGTGTTCAGTAAGTCCAGGGCGATGTCTCTCCCTCCTCACCGGCCCTACGACTGCACCATCAACACCCGCCCGGGGGCGCCCTTGCCATCCGGACGCCTTTACAGCCTGTCAGCGCCGGAGCAGGAGGCCATGGACAGTTACATCAAGAAGTCACTCAATGCAGGGATCATCCACCCTTCTTCATCTCCGCTCGGCGCGGGGTTTTTCTTCGTCTCGAAGAAGGATGGGTCATTCCGCCCCGTGTTGATTTTCGGGCCCTTAATGACATCACGGAGAAGAACCGCTATACCCTGCCATTAATGGACACCGCTTTCCTCTCCCTCCAGGGGGCGACCTTGTTCACTAAGTTGGATCTCCGCAGTGCTTACTACCTCGTCCGGATCCGGAAGGGGGATGAGTGGAAGACGGCCTTTCGAACGCCTAGTGGTCACTTCGAGTATCTGGTAATGCCGTTTGGGCTGACCAACGCCCCCGCTGAGTTTCAACACCTCATTAACGAGGTCCTACGTGATTTCCTAGGCCTCTTTGTGTTTGTGTACCTGGATGACATCCTCATCTTCTCCAGGTCACAGGAGGAACACCAGGTCCACGTGAGGCGGGTCCTACAGTGGCTGCTGGAGAACAGGCTGTATGTCAAGGCCGAAAAGTGTGAGTTTTACGCCAAGACCATCTCCTTCCTAGGGTTCGTAGTCTCGCACAACCAAGTCCTTCCCAATCCCGCGAAGGTCAAAGCGGTGGTCGAGTGGCCCACGCCGACCTCAAGAAAGCAGGTGCAGCAGTTCATTGGGTTTGCCAATTTTTATCGCCGCTTTGTGCCCAATTTCGGAGCCATTGTTGCCCCTTTGACCCGCCTCACTTCTCCCAAGAACCCCTTCCGGTGGACCGAAGAGGCTGCAGCGGCTTTTGAGGCATTGAAGACGGAATTCTCCTCCTCCCTGGTCCTGACCCAGGTTGACCCCGTGCAGTGCCTGGTCGAAGTCGACACGTCTGATACGGGAGTGGGGGCGGTGCTCTCTCAGCGATCACCCACCGATGGGGTTAAACGACCCTGCGCCTTCTTCTCACGGTGCCTGTCTTCGGCTGAGCGCAACTACAACGTTGGGGACAGGGAGCTACTTGCCATCAAGCTCGCCCTGCAGGAGTGGCGCCACTGGTTGGAGGGGGCTGCCCAGCCGTTCGTGGTGTTAACGGACCACAAGAACCTTGAATATTTAAGATCTGCCAGATGACTGAATGCCCGCCAGGCGCGCTGGTCATTGTTCTTCGCCCGGTTCCGTTTCACCATCACCTTCCGCCCTGGTTCTAAGAATGGCCTGCCCGACGCCCTTTCCAGGCAGTTTTCCCCTGAGACCTCGGAGGAGCCGGGTCATACCATCTTGCCTAGCTCGTGTGTTGTGGGGGCGGTTTTCTGGTCCATCAGGGAAAAGATGCGGAGGGCGCAGGAGACTGAACTGGATCCGGGCGGCCAGAAGGGAGGCTGTTTGTTCCATCAACCGCCCGGGGGGAGGTTATTCATTGGGTTCACACCTCCAAACTTGCCTGTCACCCTGGTGTCTCCCGGCTTGTGAATCTCCTTCAGCGTTCCTTTTGGTGGCCGGGGCTTCAGAAGGACGCCGCCAACTACGTCCGGGCGTGCCCTGTGTGTGCCATCGGCAAGTCAGACAATTCTCCCCCCGCGGGTCTGCTCCAGCCCCTGCCGGACCCTGGCAGGCCATGGTCTCACATAGCCCTCGACTTCGTCACCGGTCTCCCGGTCTCCAACACCTGTGACGCTGTGCTGACCATCGTGGATCGATTCTCCAAGGCTGCCCACTTTGTGCCGCTCCAGGGCCTCCCTACGGCGTGGGAGACAGTGGAGCTTCTGGTCCAGCACGTGGTCAGGCTGCCCGGGATACCGGTGGACGTCGTCTCTGATCGGGGGCCCCAATTTGTCTCTGAGGTGTGGAGGTGTTTCTGCAACGCTCTGGTGGCCACGGTAAGCCTCTCCTCCGGCCACCACCCGCAGTCCAATTGGCAGTGTGAGCGTGCCAACCAGGAACTGGAAGCTGCCTTACGCTGCTTCTCCTCCTCCAACCCGTCGTCCTGGAGCGCACACCTGGCCTGGCTGGAGTATGCCCACAACACGGCACGGTCTTCTGCCACGGGGATTTCCCCCTTTAAGGCGTCCTTGGGGTACGACCCACCTTTGTTCCCACAGCAGGAGGGCGAGCTGGCCATTCCCTCCATCCAGGCGCACCTGAGACGCTGTCAGAGCCTGTGGACCAGAGCGCGCGATGCGCTATTACGCACGGCGGCGTGCAACAGCTCCACGGCGAACCGCCACAGGAGACCGGCCCCTGCCTACCAGGTGGGGCAACGAGTCTGGTTATCCTCTCATGACGTTAACCTCAAAGCTGAGAAGAGGAAGCTGGCCACATGCTTCATTGGCCCTTTCACCATCTCAAAAATCATCAACCCGGTGGCTGTGTGTCTGGCCCTCCCCCCCTCCCTCCGCATATGTCCCACCTTCCACGTGTCAAAGGTCAAGCCCGTGGTCTCCGATCCTCTCTGTCCCCCGCCCGCGGCGCCGCCTGCACCTCTGATGATCGACGGCCATCCGGCCTGGAGAGTCGCCTCCATCATGGACTCCTGGTGCCGAGGTCACGGGCTGCAGTACTTGGTGGACTGGGAGGGATTCGGTCCTGAGTGGAGGTCTTTGGTGCGCTCTTCCTTGGTGTTGGACAGGAGTCTCATCATGGAGTTCCACCGGGCGCACCCGGACAAACCAGCACCAGGGGGCGCTGCTGGGGGGGGGGTACTATCATGACTCGCCGCTCATCATCTGCCTCAGCTGCGCGCACACCTGCGCCTCGTCAGCCACGGGCTATTTAGCCCACTCAGCCCAGTGCAGCGGTCTGGAGCCGTCTGTTCGCATCGGCACATCCTTGCAGCTGGATCGTCTCTCAATGACAGCTAAGCTACGCTTCTACGTAAGCATCTTATCCCTTACCTTTCGCAAGTCTTCTCCCCTGTGCACAGGTGGATTCCTTTGCGGCGGATACCCCGTCATCGCCATCCAACCCTCACCGTCGTCACAGGCTCTGCAGGACGCTGTCTCCCGGGCTTCTCCCTTGGCCAACGCCAGCCACCTGTCACCTACAAGTAAGCAGCACTCTGGTCATTATACCTGTCTAGGTATGGTGCCCTTTACCCCTGTCCTCTGTTCTCTCCATAGGGTTGCCCGGCTGTACAGCGCACCGCTCTGCTTCCTGTGCATCGGCGTTCACCCTCATCACATATTCATATCTCACACATCCATTCATACATGCCTGCTT
Organism: Pholidichthys leucotaenia; assembly: GCA_020510985.1. NCBI lineage: Eukaryota > Metazoa > Chordata > Actinopteri > Cichliformes > Pholidichthyidae > Pholidichthys > Pholidichthys leucotaenia. The sequence continues at coordinate 23,307,640 of CM035839.1, read as the reverse complement.
GTTGAATAAAGCTGTTAAATCTACCCTGAGCCTGCGTGCGTGGTTCCTGAGCCGGACATTATGTCAGGTGCCACACCAGAAAAAAACACTCACGACACAGAGAAGCAATATTAAAACAATTTATTAATTTCAAAAATAAGATGCGCAGGTATGGAAAACGTCACTCGCCAGAGGAAGACTCAGCCTGTGGGGAGAGATGAGAGCTCATCAGTAGTAGAAGGAGGCTAGGGAAGTGGGATGAGAAATTTGCCACTTACGTGTGCCGAGCAGAGAGCCTGACACAGAGACCCAGCAGTAATAGATGAACCAGCGGGATGAAGCTGGCAGTGAGCAGGGTAGGGAAGGAGGTGGGTGGTGTCTGACTGGGTGGAGATAGGCAGCTGAGGCGGGGTGAGGATGATGGACCAGGTGAGCGCACAAGAATCCCCGAGTACGCACTGTACCGATGGCAGCAACCTGAGAAGAGGAGAGAAGAGAGGAATTAAGCAGTTTATCCTCTGGAGACAGTTTAAAGTTGCGGGTTACTTTGGTAGGCAGTATACCCAATGAGTCAGCGCTGTAGCCGCCACCTGATGGTCTTTTTTCGCGCTGGGGAGGCAGAAGTGACAGGTGCGTCCATTCATGCAGGTGTTAGGAGTGCCTGCGGAGTTGGGGAGGCTTTTAGTAGGAAAGAAAGGGCGCGCGCTCACCTGAACATGACAGGAACTCTGATCTGTATTTCTGTTTATGGGTTTTTCCTTTTTACAGTTGTGCTTTTATTTTGACAGTGCCATGTGTTTACTTCTGGTATTCAAGGTCTGTACGCAGGCTGCCATGCAAAGCGCCACCACAAACAACTTAGCTGCAGTTAGTAAAAAATTACAGAAAACATTAATCCATTAATAAATTAAGTTCTCAAACAGCCGTCAGTTTAGTTGAAATGTTGTCATTCAAAATGAAAGTTGCAGCAGCAGGAACACAAGCTGAAGCATGATTTTTCTAAAAGAAAACACAGAATGTTAAAAATGCAATCAAAGGCTGTAGCCTTATAGATCATTTGAGGTGGGAGAAGCAGGGCACCCACCAGTAGTTTGGAGAACTTGTGAAGTGTGATGTCTTCAATAAGGAATCAGGTGTGCTCTGACTGATGGGCTCATTCTGAATTTAAACTAAATTCAGATGAGATTTTTTGTTTGTTTAGTGAAATCATCACAAGGGTCATCCACTGCAAACCTGCCCTGAGGCAGAGTTCTCCTTTATCTCACTTACGTAATGCTTAAACACAGTGATATACCACATTGCATTACATTTTCGTCATCAGAAGTTATCTAAAGCATTTATATGAACCTGTCATCATGGATCCTGGACTACCTCACGAACCGGCCTCAGTTTGTGAGAACCCGGGACTGTGTGTCCGACACGATCATCAGTAGCACGGGGCCCCCCCAGGGAACGGTGCTGGCTCCCTTCCTGTTCACTCTTTATACTGCGGACTTCTCACACAACACAACACACTGCCATCTACAGAAGTTCTCTGATGACTCTGCGATCGTTGGCCTCATCTCCAATGGAGATGAAGCTGAGTACAGAGGGCTTATCCAGGACTTCGTAGACTGGTGCCATCGGAACTGCCTCCAGATCAACGCAAGGAAAACTAAGGAGCTGGTGGTGGACTGCCGCAAGCATGGGCAGCCCCTCACAGCACCAGTAAATATACAGGGAACAGACATCGAGATGGTGACATCCTATAAGTACCTGGGTGTTCATCTGAACAATAAACTAGACTGGTCACACAATACTGATGCACTCTACAAGAAGGGACAGCGCAGGCTGTTCCTGCTGAGGAGACTCAGGTCTTTTGGTGTACAAGGGGCGCTGCTGAAGACATTCTATGACACGGTGGTGGCATCAGCCATCACTTTTGGAGTGGTCTGCTGGGGCAGTGGCATTACAGCAGCCGATAGGAAGAGACTGAACAAACTGATTAAGAAAGCTAGCTCTGTCCTGGGGCAGCGCCTTGATCCAGTGGAGGAGATAGGAGAGAGAAGGACGGTGGCTAAACTGTCATCTCTGCTGGAGTCCGAGTTCCACCCTATGCAGGACGTACTGAATGCACTGAGGAGCTCATTTAGCAGCAGACTACATCATCCCAGGTGCACAACCGAGAGGTTTCGTAGGTCCTTCCTACCAACGGCTGTCAGACTGTACAACCTAAGCAGGGCTGCTCGCAGAGATAGCAAAAAGACGTAACAAACTAATAGTTTTTAAATGCAAAAGATGCAATAGACTTACACAATGGTCCCCTCCGGCATACAACTAGGAAAATACCGGTCGCTATGGAGGGTGAGAATATGTATGGGCACATAATCATACCATGTAGGATAACTAAGTAGAGGGTTATGCTGTTTCATCCCATCTAGCAACAATGCTCTGCACTGTGTGTGTTTATATATTTACATATTTATTCCATCTAGCTACAATGCTCAGCACTGGGTGTGTTCATATTTATATATCTATATATTTATTCCATCTAGCTACAATGCTCCGCACTGTGTTTTTATATATCTATATATTTATTCCATCTAGCTACAATGCTCCGCACTGTGTGTGTTTATATACTTACATATTTATTCCACCTAGCTGCAATGCTCCGTACTGTGGGTGTTTATATATTTACATATTTATTCCATCTCGCTACAATGCTCTGCACTGTGTGTTTATATATTCATATATTTATTCCATCCAGCTACAATGCTCTGCACTGTGTGTCTGTGTGTGTGTATATATATATTTTATAGTAATATGTACATATGTATATTAGCTGCTCTTGCTTGCTTGTTTTTTTTTTTTCTTGCCTTCTGATTGTTGCTCTGAGTGTTGCTATCCCTGTGCTGTTGCAATCCTGGAATTTCCCCGTTGTGGGACTAATAAAGGCTTATCTTATATTTATTCGTCTATATGTCGGTCACATCTAGCCAATTTTTGGCCAATGAGCATGGGACCTCTATGACAAGTATTGCAGAGGTGAACTTTGCACATTGGGCCGACATATGTGTGCTGTTGGGGGTGGAATTGCTGTAGATGCTCAGTTTGTATTGAAGTGAGGACGATCAGGAGGTCAGAATGATCCAGGTTTTGTCCAGAGGATGTCTTTTGTAAACTGATAGACAACCAACCCCAGTCAACTTTTGGAGCCATTGAGTGGAAAAGGCTGTCATAATCTACTTAATCTGCGGAGAAGCTCACAGAGAGGTGAAAGGATGACGATTTACGCACAGGCTTATGCACCACACACATTTATTACATCCAGCAATACTAACACACAGTTTCAACAATGGTTATCTATGAAGCTTAAGGAGTTCTCACGTACGCCCAACAGTTTACAGGTGAGGACGACCGGGGAAAACACACACACAGTGAATACTCACAGACCTGAAGCTGTCTGAGTTAATCCAAATAGGCAATGAGGGAAACACAGTCCATAGTGACTTTGATTACCGTGCAGCAGTTTACGACCGCATGACAAGTGCAATGACCCAGCAATGTGTGACTGGAAAAAGGCTCCTTAAATACACGCATTGCTGGGGATGGTAAATTGGAGGCACCTGGGCGAGACCCGGGAAAGATGATCAGCGGGGCTGGGAACAACTGATGATGATCAGTGAGGGGGGCGTGGTTGGACCGGCAGACTGTCAGAAGACACACAGCTGCCGGCCCCAGAGCAATGGCTATGGGCACGGTCCACACTGGAAATACATACTAAACATGCATACACAACGGCCCCGAGACCCACAGAGAGATTTCGACCAAGCCGGGGGAAACCAAGCCGGCCCGGCTCCTTACAGAGCCCCCCACTTTAGGAGGTAGATTCCCAGACACCCAAGGTAACATCCCAGAACCCCCTCACCCACCTCCCCAACAGGAAAAAAACAACACGAACCTGGGTGGGAGGTAGGGGGAACAGGAAAGGTGGGAACATACCCCCCCCCCCCCCCCCCGGATCCACAATAGCCCTCCTAAGTCCAAAGGCATGGAGGCTCGGGAGGCTGCCCCGAGTCCCAGGCTCAGTGGGCAGGCCAGTGGACAGAGTCTGTTGGCCTGCTGGACTGCACTGGCCATCTGGCCCAGAACCCTAGTCCCTCAGGCGGTCAGCCAGGGCTGTAAAGCCACCAGGACTGGCAGGATGAAGCAGGAGGCAGCCTTCCACCGGAAGGCTCACAGGGTGGTAACCGGACCGTAGGGAGGGAATCCACATGGCGTCGGACAGAGAGGAGAAGAGAACCACAGTGTCCTTGAGTAGACCTACAGCACCCTCGGTGGTCCCGGCTTGGGCCAAGGCTGCTTCTGTGATGGGCCCCAACTGGACCGGCTCCGCTGCACCCACGGTGGACTCCGACCATGCCGGCTGTGCTGCAACCACAGTGACCTCTGACTGAGGCTCGGCTGCCCCATCGGTGAACTTCAGGTGAGGCTCGGCTGCACCCGCGATGACCTCCGGCTGAGGCTCGGCTGCACCCGTGGTGACCTCTGGCTGGAGCTCAGCTGCACCTGCGGTGAACTCCCCAATGGGGGAGGTCATGCTCCCCTTGACCCCTGGCACTGACCCCTGATCCTCGGAGGCCTCTGGTGGGAACAGCTGCTCTCCGGTGACCCTGTTAGGCAGCTCAAAACCTGAAGAGGGAGAAAGAGAGACCGGGTCAGGGTTGCCGGCAGTGGCAGAGCCCAGTGAGACGGCCCCGAGGGCTACTGTGAGCTGCTCCGGGTCCTCCTCACCATGAGTCGGGTAATGTGACATCGACAATGACACTATTGACATAATAGAGCACACTTGCCTGAACTCGGGCTCTACCACCGTCCAGGACTCCAGCGATTTAGGGTGCGCTGGTACTTCCAGTCCGTCGAGTGTTGCACGCCCGTCAACCTCCTCCGGGACCACTGGGCCTGCATCGTCATCTGTGGGCAGCGCGGGTTGTGGCAACTCCTCTCTGGCGACCCTAGGAAGGAGCTCGAAGGGGATAGGAGAGAAGGAACGGCTAGGGTCACCGGCAGTGGCAGAGCCTGGCGAGGGGAATCCAGATGCGGCCGGTAGCCGCACCAAGCTCTCCGCCCCAAGAGCCATTTAAGATCCCTCCATCATTGACAATGAACTACCGGAGAGGTTACTTGTCTGTGCTCAAGCTCTACTGCCGTCCAGGACTCCGGCAATTCCGACGATGGTGCTCAGGGTCCAGTCAGCTGGAGGTCTGGTTCGCGGGATGATCCTGCTGCAGAGTACCCCGCCACAGATGTGATGGTTATAGGAGTTCTGGTGCTCCCGTGCACCGTCCTCCTCGCCACCGGCTCCTCTGGTGTGGCAGCCGAGGACGACCTCTCCGCTGACCCATGAACTGGACCCTTCCGGGCCTCTGCTTCCTCTGCCCTCGAGTGACCTGGATCCGGTGCCAGTGAGCTCAAGGGGGTACACAGAAAGGGTTGGGTGAGGTTGGGCATGGGGGCACTACATGCCACTGGGGCTGAGCATTCAGGGGGCTGCTCACCCCGAGTCTCCTTGCCAGGAGGCAGGAAAAATTGTTCATCAGACAAAAAAGTTAAATGAGAAATAACTTGCCTGTCCTCCTGACATGAGATATCCTCAACGGCCTCCGAGACGTCTACCTCCTCTGGGCGTTCCTCCTTGTACAGCGCTGGTAAGACCGGACTCTTCTTCCAGAGGGAGTTCCTCCTCCTCTTCCTCCCGGATGGCTCAGGGACTAAATAGTCTGGGATGTGAAGCACCGTGCTGGGCAGCAAGTCAACTGTGCCGAGAAGCTCCGTCTTCTCCGGAGAGGGGGGCAGAGCAGTTATGAGGAGCTCAAGCACTGGGGAATCCTCATCCAACTCCTCCTTGACCCGGCGGTTGAGCGCGGTGAACAGGTTCGACCACTCCTTTTCCGACGGCACCCCCGGGGATTGAGCAGGTGCGGGGGGGTGGAACATTTACAGCCAGGGAACCGTGTCCTCGGGCCTCCCTCTCGCAGTGCTCCTCCTCCATCTGGCGGTCGAGCAGGGCCAGTCTCTGCTCCTCCCTCTCACAATGCTCCTCCTTGAAACGGCGTTTGAGCGCGGCGAGCAGGTTAACCACTCTTCGTCCACGGAAGGTGGAGCCCTCACCGCTGAGAAAGCGCGTACTTGGGCCTCCCTTTCACGGTGCTCCTCCTCGATTCAGTGGTCTATCATGGCAGGCAACCCCAGTCTCTCCTCCTCAGTCATGACGTCCGAGGATTAGGAGGACGTTGGCCCGGGAGAAGATGCAGGGGACTCCACCAGCGTGGTTGCAGGAGAACGCCTCCGTGTGGACCCCTGGACAGGATCATCCAGGGCCCCAACCTCCTCCACCGCCTGGCGGCCCGGTTCTTGGACCAACAGGCACTCCAGGAAAGAGGGAGGAGACACAGAGAGAGGAAGAAAAGAATTATTATCTGCAGCTGGACGAGAGGACCCAGCGGACTGTTGAAATCGGGCCTCTCCCTCGGGAGACGGACAAGGTTTGGCGATATCAGATTGTACAGAATGAAAAAACACTTGCCTGTCATCCCGGTGTTTGAAGTTGACAGTTGCAGCAGATGGACAGTCAGCCCTCTCCGTGTCTGCTGAGATCTGGCTACTTTCCATGGTTTGTGGAGGAGCCATCTCCATGGCTACGGAGGTGAGCGATCCCGGGGCGGCCCTAGCAGACCTCACGACAGTTGGAGGGGAGGTGATGGCTGCCAAAGATGAGGAGGGCTTGTCCTAGCGTCTCCTTGCGGGATGACGCTGATTCTGGGTGGCCGACGCTGATGGCAAAGTGAGACAGAGAACGGCTGCAGACTGTGGAGCGCATTCCTGCTCCGGCTCCGCAAGGAACGCCATTCTCCCCACACCAGGAAACATGCGATGGAGCGTGTAGACCAAAGCGATCAGGTTTGTGTAGTGAGGGTAATCCCAGAGACCAGGATGCGCTTCCAGAATTCTCTCTGCTGTGCCCAGGCTGCTCCACTTCGCCTTGGGTCCATGGGCTTTGTGGGTCCCATCCATAAAGTCCTGGATGAAGGTTGCCAACCATTCCTCTTCCACTGTGGGATGCCTCGCCGCTGATTTCCTCCAGCCGGCCTGGGAGAGATGCACCGAAGGCATAGTGGGGCAAACCGGTGGGTGAAAAACAGTTTAAAAAAAATAGAAAAAAAGTGATGTGTGGGAGTACACGCTTAAATCCTGTTTTTCGGCTGGGTAATTCTGTCATTATCCCTGTGGGAGTTTTTCCAACTTGGTTGTGGATTCAAAGTGGTGTCAATATGGCTGATTAAATCCCAACCTGATCTCACCAAAAGTACTTCAAATATCATGCTTTCCATCCCCTCAAAAGACATGCCATTTATACCAGTGTTTTCAACCTTTGTTGAGCCATGACACCATTCTAACACTGAAAAACATCCTGCAGCACCCCACCAACCCAAAATGTTATGAAATGACACAATGTAGCATATCTAATGAAAATTTTGTCTTTTAATTAGGCCTGTTACAATAACAAATTTTGGCAAGCAATAAATTTTTAACAGTATATAAATATTTCATTTATCACTGCAAAGTTGCTGTCTGTATTGTTGGTCAAAGGCTCCTTTTTACCAGACTCTGGGAAAAAGGAGGCTCAACAGGACTGAGTTCTGTTTTGTTCCCACTTAAACCGGAGTGGTGGATCAGTTGGGAGAGCATCTGCCCCACACCCAGGAGGTCGGGATTCAAATCAGTTTTCAAAAATTTTCAGTTTTTGTTAAATTATTTTCAAATATTGGCGACATACCGGCTAATTGACATTACTGGGCTTTCTTCGCTCATTTGGCTTCAGTCCAAAATGTTCTCGCACCAGAGATTTGGAATTTAGTTTTCTCTTTATTCTTCCAAACTTTCTGGAATTGTACAGCTGTTGGGAAACTCAGCCACGAGTGGTTCCGCTGGACTCATGTTGTAATTTTATACACAGTGTGAAACAATTACATACCAAGCAGTTTTGATTTCAAAAGACAAGGTCAACACGGTGGTGTCGTTGTACGCACTGTTGTCTAACAGCTAGGAGGTTCCAGATTCGAATTCCCAGACTGGCAGGGGTGGGAACCCTTCTGTTTGAAGTTGGCATGTTCTTCCTTTGCTGTGTGAGTTTGCTCCGGTTTCCTCCCACAGTACAAAAGCATGCATGTTAGGATAATTGGTGATTCTAAATTGTCCTTAGATATCTGTCTCCTATAGGCCCTCAGAATAGAGGGTTAGTACTAGTGAAGTTCTTTGATTGGTCTTGAGACTAGAGAAGTGCTATAAAAGTAAAGGTCCTTTCCCTTTATAAATTAGTTTTAAAATGAGACATAATCCGTGACAGTTTTGTCGACCACTTGTTTGTTGCTTACGGCAGCCGACATCAGGATGCAGTTTCTGAAGGAGGTGGTGACATTTTCCCGGCTTGTGTGCCCCTCTGAATGGTGTTGTGGGCTCATGCATGGCAATAGTGGAGAATGAGGAGTTTCTTTTAAGAGTATTTTTTTTTTCAGTCACTCCACGGAACTGGCAGCAGCTCTGACTGTCTCCATCTGCTGTGGACCAGAAACCAGACTGTCCTGGTTCGGCTCTGGGCAATCTCCCTGTTCAGATCCGCTCCATACTCATTCATGCATCCTGGTTCACCCCCACACCAACTTTCACGCTGTGAGAGTGAGTGAGTACGAGTGACAGTGAGTGAGTACCAGTCAATGTGAGACTGGGTGAATGTGAGTGAGTGTGTTAGAGAGAGCACAAATAATTGTTTGGGACGAATGGGAGTGCGCACATGAGGGAGAGTGAGTGAAAGGGAGCATGGGTGAACATTACAGATCCTGTTATCTACCAGTTCACACACTGTTGGCAGCGGAGCTGTTTCGCAAGGAACTGGACTGACACACCAGGAGCAACTGGGAGTTCAGTATGTTGCTCAAGGACACTTCGACATGCAGACTGCAGAGAGTGAGAATCGAACCACAAACCCTTCAATCAGTAGTCGGCCACACTACATCTGCACCACCGACGTCTCATGAGAGTATGATTGAAACTGAGTATGAAAGTGGGTATGTAAATGAGTGAGTGATTGAATGTGCTGGTCAGGGGGTGCTGGACTGACAGGGGTGGAACCTCGTGACAACGTTGTCGTGTTATTAAAACACTGCGTGAGTCCAACTGTAGCTTTTAACATCACTTTTTTATTGAACCATGTCAACCTCGCTGCTAGTCTGTGTCTCTCCCGCCAGTCGCCTCCTTGACGTCATCACTGCGCGACTCTGTAGTTCTTTTCCAAGTAACTCAATAACACCACATCTCCCCTTTCTAGTATCAATGGGTAGACTGCCATTGATTCAACAGACCTTAGAGGATTATTCTGCCTCTGTGGCTGGAAGATCTGGTCCTATCTAATACCATTCACACACACAACAGACACACTGCAGTTTTCCTTTAGCACTGAACAATATGTGCAAAATCAAATACAATACTTCCATCCTAAACCCTGTACTGTTCTGTCCTCCCTCTAAAAACTGAACTTGAACATTTACATAGAAAAGAGTGCAAAATCAGAAAAATAGTGCAATACATTTGCAACCTTTTTTTTCACTATTATTTTCAAATATTCAATATTCAGAAATGTTTATAAGTCCAACCGGGTTGGTTTTACAACCGCTCTCCCAGACCTGGTTCTAGGAGTAGGAGCAGATGGTGGTTCAGGAACATTCTGCTGTGATGATGTTGCTGCAGGTTGTTCTACTGAAGGTTGTTCTGGAACACCTTCCGGGAACTGCTCAGCTACAGCACTGTTGCTCTGCTCCGATGAGGAGTTCCAGGGGATGAGATGACAACGGTTTCTCCTGATGGTCCCATGAGGTCCCTCCACCAGATAAGAGTGCGGTGTGGTGTGATTTCCGATGACAGCTCCTGCTGCTCCTTGATCTGTGACCCACACGTCCTGTCCTGGAGTGAGCCTATTGAGATGCTTTGCACGATGTCTCACGTTGTAACGTTGCGCATCTTTCGTTTTCCTCTTCCCTTCTTTCAGCATAACAGCATTTCTATCAGGAAGAGCATGACTTAACAACGCAGGAAGAATAGGCACAGTTGTATGAAGCCTCCTCCCCATGAGCAGTTGAGCTGGGCTATACCCATTTTGGAGAGGGGTAGCCCTGTAGGCCAGTTAAGCAAGATAGGGGTCATCTGATTTCTTCAAAAGCCCCTTCACTGTCTGCACTGCACGTACAGCTTCAGCATTGCCCTGGGGATATTTCGGGCTGCTGGTTACATGCTGGAACCCGTACAACTTTGCAAATGCTGCAAAGGCCGCTCCAGAGAATTGTGGCCCATTGTCTGTCACCAGGGTCTCACAGATTCCATGACGTGCAAAGATTGACTTAAGGTGGTGGATCACATCATCAGATCTTGTGGGACTTAGCAGGGCAATCTCCACATATCTTGACATGTAGTCCACTACTAGCAGGTAGGTCTTGCTCCCTAACTTGAACAAGTCTGCTCCCAACTTCTGCCGTGGTCTGTCTGGGTATGGTGTTGGCATCAGTGGGTCCCTGTGGTTCTGTCTCTCCTGACACCATGCTCTGCAGTTGAGAACCAACTCATTCAGCTGCTGACTCAACCCCAGCCACCATACTGACTGTCGTGCCCATTCTCTACACTTAACCACACCCTTGTGTCCTTCGTGCAGCTTAGCGAGAACATCATTTCTCATGTTTGAGGGTATGACAAGCCTATCTCCCTTTAGCAGTAGACCATCCTGGACAGTAAGGAATGCCCTGTCAGTCCAGTATATCTTGAGTGCAGGTTCATTTATGCCACGAGCTGGCCAGCCTTCTACACACAGCTGCATCACTCGAGCACACACACTGTCCCTCTGCAGCTGCTGTCTCAGCTCCTCCAGATAGGCAGTGCTTGCAGGTAGGCTCTCCATCACCATATCCACGTACGTAGATATTTGTGTCCTCGAATAGCTCTTTGTCAGCTGGTGTCCCTTTACTTGTGACAGGTGCTCGCGACAATGTATCAGCTGTCAACAGGCACTTCCCTGGCACATGAGATATGGAGTAGGAATAGCACATAAGATGCATTTGAAAGCGATGGATCCGAGGAGGTAGAGCGTCCAGTGCTTGAGAGCCCAGGAGACTCAGGAGAGGCTTGTGATCTGTCTCCAACTGGAAGTGTTTTCCAGTGAGGAAGTTGCTGAGCCTCTTGCAAGCCCAGGTCAGCCTCAAAGCCTCCTTTTCCACTTGCGCATATCTCTGCTCGGTGGGTGTGAGAGACCGCGACATGAAGGCTACTGGTCTCCACTTCTCACAACAGTTTTGTAGCAGGACTCCTCCAAGTCCATAAGACGACATGTCTGCTGTAACTTTGCATTCTCTGTTTGGATCATATACGGCTAGCACCGGCGGCGACATCAGGGCATCCTTTAAGTCCTGGAAGGATTTAGCCTGCTCGGCGCCCCACACCCAGCAGTTCTTCTTCGAAAGGAGATCTCTGAGGGCTTTATCCCTCTCAGCAAGCTGTGGGATAAACTTGCCTAGCTGGTTTACCATTCCAAGGAAAGATCTTAGTCAACTGGTTGATTTGAATACTTCACTTGAATGTTTAGCTGTTAATGTATGTCTCTCTCCGGTAATGAATTTCAACATTGCAGTAGTGTACAACCCACCGTCACACAACTCTTCCTTTTATAATGAATTAAGTGATCTGGTTAAACAACTTGAGAAGAACAGAGAAACAATAATTCATGGTGACTTTAATATCAACTGGTCTGATAAAAAAGACAAACAAAAACTGAAAAGCCTCATGACTAAATTTAATTACCAGCAAATCATCAAAGGACCCACCAGGATAACCAAACAATCCAGAACACTTATTGACATGGTATTTACTAATAAACCAGAACGAATAACCAGAACCTATAATCTTGTAACTGGTCTCTTAGATCATAACATGGTTCTTGCTGTCAGGAAACTTACTAAAAAGCGACTACAGTATTTTGGGGGAGTCGATATTGACAAATCAAATTTTATTATCCCCAAATCAAAAAATGAGGAGTTTGAACATTACTTAGAGAATCAAAATTGGGAGCAGCTCATGTCAACATGTGAAGTAGATGATTGTTGTAATTTTATAACTGCAACAATCACAAAGTCTATAGAAAAATTTTCAAAGCAAATTAAAAGTAGACAACAGAAGATTAGCCTACCATGGTTAAATAATGAAATAAGAAAACTTATGAAGAGGCGAGACTATGCACTGAAAACATCACTAACCTCCAAACTACAAAATGATCACCTTGTGTACAAAAGTTTAAGAAATAAAGTGGTACATGAGCTGCGAAAATCAAAAATATCTTATTACAATAAACTGATAGATCATGCAAAGGGTAACAACAGTTCCCTATGGAGGCATTTAAATAACTTAACTAATAAAAAAAACGATCAGAAGGGGGTAAAGGAACTTAGAATCAATGGCAAGACCGTCAGTGACAAGGCTACTTTGGCAAATGAATTTAATTCACACTTAGTGGGCTCTGTGGAAGACTTAACAAAAATTTTTGTGCTGCCAAATGTGCTCAACAACACAAATTCCATACTTCCAACAGATACTTTTCACATCGATGAGGTAAATGAGAAGTTAATTGTTGGTATTGTTAAAACACTGTCAAACTCAAAAACTAATGATATCTACAATATGAGCACCTCCTTTCTCAAAATGCACAGCAAAATATTAATCAAACCACTGACCCATCTCATTAATCTCTCCATTAGGTCTAGTACATTTCCATCTGGCTGGAAAAAAGCTGTCGTCATACCAGTTCATAAATCAGGCAGTAAAGACGATATATGCAATTACCGCCCAATCTCTATCTTACCAGTCCTATCTAAGGTTCTTGAAAAAGTTGTAGCTACACAGCTGATAGACTACTTACAAGACAGTCAACTTCTTCATCCACATCAATTTGGTTTTAGACCAGGATACTCAACAGAAACAGCAAATTGTTGCCTTATTGAAAACGTCAAACAGTCCTTGGACAGGGGTAATGTGGTAGGAGCTGTTTTTCTAGATCTCAAAAAGGCTTTCGATACTGTAAACCACAGTTTGCTTTTATCCAAAATGGTATCTTTTAACTTCTCCCCAAATACATTAGAATGGTTTGCATCTTATCTCCAGAATAGAGAACAGTGTGTAAAAGTTCACCAGGATAAATCCTCATTTTTAAACAACCGCATGGGTATCCCACAAGGGTCCATTCTTGGTCCTTTACTTTTCAGCATTTTTATTAATGACTTGCCGTTACATTGCTCAGCTGCAACATGCCAACTTTATGCAGATGATGCAGTTATTTACACAGCTGCCAAGACTCCAGCACAGGCTGCAGATGTACTGTCTACAAGTATGGTTGATGTCCAAGAGTGGCTCCTCAAGAACCATCTATTGCTGAACCTTCAGAAAACAGTCTCAATGTGCTTTTCAATCAAAAAATGTAACCTGCAGCATTTTAAAGTTAATATACATGATCATGACATCAGTTTAGCTACAGAATTCAAATACCTTGGCAATGTACTAGATCCTCAACTCAAATTTAATCTTCATATAAAGAAAATTTCAAAAACAGTAAAAAAAAATCTGAACTGCTTTAAATTAATTAGATATTACATACCTTACGAAGCAGCTGCACTGTATATGCATTCTATGGTTTTTTCTCATATATCATACTATTTGACAGTCTGGGCTCAAGCAGCCCCTTCCACAATAAGACATATAGGTTCATTATATAATCAAACCCTAAAAATCTTGGACAAAAAGCCCATTAGGTGGCATCACTGTAATGTTTTAAAAAAATACAACCTATTGAGTTTTGAGAGCTTCATTGACCTCTGTCTTCTGAAATTAACGTTCAAATGTTTCCATAAATCAGCACCCGAGCCACTTGCTGGTTTCGTCCAAAGACAGGACAGCAGCAGAGCCACCAGGAGTTCTGTTAACAATAACTGTAAAATATTCCACCGCAGAACCACATTTGGACAAACAGCTTTCTCTATAAAGGGCAGTCACATCTGGAACACAATGCCAAATGAAATTAAAATAATAACGGACTTTAAAACATTCACTAAAAATGTTAAAAACTGGCTGAAAAATAAACAAGAATGTACTCATGTATGAATTAATTGTCTGCAAAGTGAGAGTGAATGAAGGGAAGGAATAAATGTGTTTGTTTATAGTGAGTGACGGAGGGAGGAAGGCCTGAAATAGGCAAATGTGAGTTATGTTATATGTGTTAAATGTGAGTCAGGCTGTTATATTTGTGTATTTATAATATTTATAATATTTATGTTAAATGTGAGTCAGGCTGTTATATTTGTGTATTTATAATATTTATAATTGTGTATTTATAATTTTTCTGCATTGATGTATGTGGTTATTGTGTATATTTTTAATTTTTTTTTTCCCATCTTTACTTGATTCTTTTTTCTAAAGCCCATCCAGGGACAAGAGTTGCAAATTAGCTAATAGCTATACACTCTATGTGCAACACATCAGATTGATTGTCTTTGATTAATTGTCTATGTTTATTGCACTGTCCCTGTCAAATAAACTAATCTACTACTACTACTACTAGTTCACTCATTGTTTTTGGCTCAGGCATTTCCCTCAAAGCCTCCGTCTTGCTCGGGTCTGGACTGATGCCGCTGGCGGAGATCACGTGGCCTAGGAAAGTAACCTCAGACTTTGACAGGTCACACTTGCCAATGTTAAGTGTGATACCTGCCTTCTGAATCTTTCTTAGCACAGTATGCAGGTGAGCATCATGCTCCTCTTGCGTATGACCCCACACAAGCACATCGTCAATGTGACGAACCACGCCTTCGAGCCCTTCTGTGACCTCCGTCGCTATTCTGTTCTGGAAGTGTTCAGGGGCGGATGCAATGCCAAAAGGTAGCCATTTGAAATAATAGCGTCCAAATGGCGTGATGAACATTGTCAGTTTTGCTGAATCTTCTGTCAATGGGATTTGCCAAAACCCCATATTTGCATCCAGCTTACTAAATATTTTTGCTCCAGTCAGCCTCCCAAGTGTTTCCTCTACTGATGGTAGAATGAACTTTTCTCTACACAGGGACTCATTGAGGCTAGTGAGGTCAACACATATTCGCACAGGATCCATTTTGTTCTTTCTGGACACTACCACGATGCCAGCACACCAGTCTGTAGGCTCCTCAATTCTGCATATCATCCCGAGGCTTTCCATGCGGGACAGCTCTTGCTTGACTTTGCCCATTAATGGCAATGGGATCCTCCTTGGTGTCTTGAGTGAAAATGGTTTGGCACCTAGTTTGAGCTTGATGGCATATGTCTGACGCACCTCACCTAGTCCACTGAATAATTTTGGATACTTCTCCTTTAATAACTCTATAGTGACACTGTCAAGGCGTGCAACAAGCCCTAGTCTGCAGCTCACAGACCTCCCCAGCAGGGCAGTGTGCACATAATGGACAACATACACCTTCTCCATCTTCTCTTTCCCACCAATTCTCAGCAACAGCTTGGCAACGCCCACAACATCAAGTGGCCTCCTCCTCGGTCCCAGGAGTGGCTTAGGTGCTTTGTGGAGCGCAGGTGGGTTTTCTCTGAATATTTTCTTTAACACAGCAAGTGGCAAAACTGTGACATCGGCACCCGTGTCAATTTTGAACGTCACGGTGCTGTCATGAATGTCAATGTTGACCATCTAAGGATCACCATCTGATGTAACACTGCCGAGGAAGATGGCATCCTCATCCTCTTTCACCTCAAGTACATATTTTAAGGCCTTGCACACACGTTTATAATGACCCTTTCTCCCACAAGCATGACAGTTCACTTCATTTGCAGGACATTCCCGTTTTGAATGTAATGGAGAGCTGCCACATTTATGACATTTTGATTGTGTCCCATTTTCCTTGCTATTCTGAGTACTGTGCAGTTTGTGACCACGCTGAGGTTTGTTTATAGCAGGCTTGCTACTTTACTTAAACACTCTTTCAACAGACATTACCTCACTTGCCTGAGTTCTGGTGTCTCCTCTCAGAGAAGCTTGCTGCTTTTTCACCTCCTCACTCTGCCGTGCCATCCTAATTGCTTTCTCCAAAGTCAGCTCTGCATCTAGCTGCATGCGTTCAGACAGCCTCTTGTCTAACAGACCAACGACGAGTCTGTCCCGAAGTAGCTCATCATGCAGCACACTGTAATTGCAATGTTCAGCCAGCGCATATAGTGCAGTAACAAAAGACTCTACTGTCTCACTTTCTCGCTGTTTTTGGAGGTTGAATTTGGCATGCTCACAAATTACATTTTTTTAACCACAAATAAGCCTTTAAAGCCGTCACGCACTGCTTCATACGAGCTGCGTTGGGCATCAGTCAGAGCCAGCCCACATAAAACATCATCCACCTCGTCCCCCATGCAACATATCAAAGTATTAACTTGATTCTCTTCAGAGCTTGCATTCAGATTACTTGCCAGGCGAAGTCTGTCTAATCTCCGGATCCATTTGGCCCACTCCTGCGGCTTAGAAAAATCGAAGGGCTCCAGTGGCTGGATGTTAAATGTAGCACACGGACCCGCTGCTACAACGGCTCCCAGAGCAGTTGCTATCTCTCCGTTTGTGTCTCCATCTTCACTCATCATGTCCGCAAACTTCCCTCTCTTCCTCCGTGGTGTACAAACGATCCTTTTTTGTTTCTGGGCTTACCTCTCTATGTTAAGTACGGGACTTCTGACACAATGCCGTGTTATTAAAACACTGCGTGAGTCTAACTGTAGCTTTTAATGTCACTTTTTTATTGAACCATGTCAACCTCGCTGCTAGTCTGTGTCTCTCCCACAAGTCGCCTCCTTGACATCATCACTGCGCGACTCTGTAGTTCTTTTCCAAGTAACTCAATTACACCACAAACGTGACCTCCTTCCGATGGGTGGAGGAAGGTTTGCCTCCCCTGGGGCTCCTGAACTACAGCCTCCCCTGGGCTTGGCTACCTTGTGGGTCCTGGGGCATGTGTCTAGGGCTCTGGGGTGGGTGTGGGTCTGTTGTGCAGGGCGGTGCCTAGTGAGATGCAGTGGCATTCTGGTGCCTTGGGTCCGGGGCTGACATTGGCCCAGCAGGGGGTGCGGGGGCTGGCCAGCCCAAGGGGGGGGGGGGTGCACAACACCAGCCACTTGGTGGCTTGGCCTCCTCTGGCTGGCCCTCCTGGGGTGGATGCCTTGCTGTCCTGGGGCTTGTTGGCTTCAGTCATTTTTTGCTCTGTGGGGGCTATCGCTGCGCACCCTTGGGGTTGGTGGTGCTGTCTTGCTTTTAGTGTTTTCATGGGGGGTGTTGATGCAGCCTGCTTCCCTCTATATGTTTCCTGACACAATGAAGCAATTCACATGTATGCACTCACTTTTGTGTGCACCTTCACACACATGCACACCCACACATCAACACACACATATGTGTGCGGCAGCACAGTTTACCCTTGGCCGGGGGATCAGTTTGTTTTTGGTTTGTCTGTTTGTTTGTCTGTCTGTTTGTTTGTTTGTTTGTTTGTTTGTTTGTTTATTTCAGTTGTGATTGTCATGAATCTTGGTTTGGAAGCCAAACCCAGTTCTGACTTATTGTTATGCTTTGCTCTAGTTTCCTCCCAACAGCTCTGGCACGCCCCCTCCTCCTGTCAAGTGCCATCAGCTGCACTGTCACAGGTGCTAACACACATACATACACACACACACACACACACACACACACACTTCAGAGGAAAGGGATTGTCGGGGCATTCGCCTCGATACGCGGCAGCCAGTTCTCCCTGTATGTGAATCACTACCTTTGTTATTCTCCAGCCCGTCACTTCAGCCAGATTATTCCCTTGGTGTTTCGGCTGGCCCTGCTTCCCATACTCATCCTCCAGACTGCACGGTGTGCCCCGGATTTGCTCCAGCCCTGTAAGTGTCTTTTTTGCCTTTTCTCCTGTGCTAAGCAGCCCTGCAGCACGATGCTGATCGCCTTTCCTATTTTGTGCTTATCGTTGCCCTGCAGCACTAGGCTCGCTATTGACCGGACTGTAGAGCATCCGGGAGGCACCCTGTATGTCTGGTGGCCTAATCCCGTTATTGCATCTTTCTGTATTTTTGTGTGGTTGAACTGAACTTAACGTAATAAGAACAAAAGGTAAATAAAAAAAAATACTAGAAATGAGTATATCAGAGCGACAGCTGAGTTGAGCTGTTTGAGAGATGAAGTAAGAGAGGCAAGGCTGAGCTAGTATGGACATGTGCAAAGGAGGGATAGTTTCTATAATTGACAAAGGATATTGAAGATGGAGCTGCCAGTCAGGAGGAAAATAGAAAGACCAAAGACGTCCGTTTCGATATAGCCTATGATTAGGGAGGGATCATGTGACTCTAAACCCTCCCTTAGTTCTGCTTCTAATAGATTTAGACTTCTGGGGGGCCTCCAATAATGTACCTGGCTTCACTCCTTTAATGTTTGCTCTCTACATGTCTGTTCTTTTCATCTTCTCTATCCCCTCACCCCCCAGCCAGTCGCAGCAGATGACTGCCCCTCCCTGTGCCTGGTTCTGCTAGAGGTTTCTTCCTGTTAAAAGGGAGTTTTTCCTCTCCACTTTCACCAAGAACTTGCTCATAGGGGATCGCCAGATTGCTGGGGTTTTTCTGCAATTGTGGGGGGGTCCCCTACATTTGAAAGTGCTATGAGATGACTATTGTTGTGAAATGGCGCTATATAAATAAAGTTGAATTGAATTGAATTGAATTCAAAGAGAAGATTAATGGATGTAATGAAGGAGGACATGCAGAGGGTTAGTGTTACAGAGGAAGTTGCAAAGGCTAGGGTGAAATGGAGGCAGATGATCCATTGTGGAGACCCCTAAAGGAAGCAGCCGAAACAAGAAGAATTTGTGATAGTCTATTTGTGTTTTCTCTTTTTGTTCCTATTTTTCTCCCCCCTCCCACCTCCTCATCTGCCAGCCCTTGCGACCACTTCAAATCTTTTCAGTTCCCTCCTCCATTTCTCCCTGCCAGGTCCATTATAAGAAAAAAATATTTAAATAAAGTATGAAAGTTATTACAAGAGGAGTCTATAAATACTCCTTAAATACAGCAATGTAAAATATGAGCAAAGCTCCTTTTGGCAAAGTTAATCTGTTTGGCACAATAAGAGAAAAAGATATCTACCTAGCCCCTAGACAGGGGCTGGAAGGCGCCCCAGACACCGGTTCTAGTGGGTCACCGAAATCCCTCGTGGTCATGGAGCAGCCAGCCGCCAGAAGCACCAAGGAGAGCGAGCCACCACCCGCCACCCCTCAGGTTAGAGAATCAATTACCGGGGACCCGAAAGAATTGATTTCAGCCAACTGTTTTTTAGAGGAGGCAGATATTCCACAAATGGTTAATGGTAGGGAAAGTGGCAGAGAAGCATTTCTCAACGGTGCCGCCAGAGAAAGCTTTCACAGTGGTGCAAACACTGCATATCCGCTGCATTTGGAAAATGTTTTTCTCATCTGTTATACATGTTTACTCAGAGTCAGAAATCATGTTGCTTGTCCAAGCTTTAGTTGAGACTTTTGGCTGCAAAATTCACACACATCTCTTGAAAAGAAAGAAATGTGTCCCAAAACGTCATTTTATACACCTGTTTTCATTTGCCGGATAAACTATATTTAACTATAAGTTCAAAATACTTGTGCCACAATAATGTATTATATGCAGTGAAAGGCAATTTCTCCTCTTCTGAAGGAGACAAGTGCAGGTTAAAAACAAATTCCTGCTGCTTTTACATACTTTGTCTTTCCTTTGTTTGGAGAATATGCTTGACCCTGAAAGGTGAACAAATAACCTGAAGACAGACATTCTTATTTACTTTTACATTCATTTTAAATGTTCTTGAACTTTGTTTGCATTGGGATCAGTTAGCACACATCTCATTTGGGAAAAAAATTTCCTTTTGTTACCTAAGCTACTGAGTACAATGATGACGGTCTGATGTTGTGTGATCTCTCACTTTCAAGTGTTAGTTGTATTGCATACTATCGACAATAAAATGAAACAGCATTTGTAAGAAGAAAATAATCAATGAGACAGACAAACTTTGTGGAACAACATAGTGGCACGGGGGGCCTCTAGGGCCTCTCTACTGAGGGTGTATCGAGGACTAATGAGAGCTACACTAGACTATGGATGTGCTGCATTTATGTTGGCCGCTGATTGTCACCTGAACCAACTGGACATAGAGCAGACAAAGGCTCTTAGGATATGTTGTTATGCATTTAAAACTTCTGCAGTATCAGTGATCCAAGTTGAGATGGGCGAAATGCCCTTAAGATTAAGAAGAACCAAATTAATGCTGGCATACTTGATCAACTTGAAGGGGCATAAGAGGTGACATCCTGGGCGGTGCGGTGGCGCAGTGGTTAGCACTGCACCAGCACAGCAACTCACCCTTGGCCATGGGATCCCTGGTTCGATCCCAGCCCCTGACCAACAGTGATTTGTGTGGAGTTTGCATGTTCTTCCCGTATTTGCGTGGGTTTACTCCGGGATTTCTCCGGTTTCCTCCCACAGGCCAAAAACATGCAGGTTTGGTTAATTGGAGACTCTAAAGTGGCCCTAGGTGTGAATGTGTGTGTGAATGGTTAAGGGATAGCGCCGTACTGTGGCTGCTTCATCCATCCAGGTGGATGCCCTCAATTTCCCCTCTGGGGATCAATAAAGTACACAAAATCAAAAAAAAAAAAAAAAATCCTACAAAAGCTATTCCTGTGGATTGCTGGGAACACAATGAGTCCAACATTGGTAGCTTTGGATGGATAAGTGATTCCATTGCTGAGCAGGTAGGATTAAAATACATAGATTTTAGCCCAGCCGTCCTGTGGTCTGTTATTCCTCCATGGCTGTTTAAGTTGCCACTGGTAGATTTTGAAATAAAACAACTGAGGAGCCAACATAAGCAATGAGCAATAGATTATATAGTGCATAACAATACTGAACAGAAAATCAGGAACAGGCTGATAGCATTTACCGATGGTTCCAAGGATCCTACAACTGGTCGTAGTGGAGCTGCGGTATACATTCTTCAGTATAAAATATTTATCATTAAAAGAACCAGCAATCACTTATCACTATACACAGTTGAGCTAGTGGCCATTATATTGGCTTTTCAATGGTTGGAGATAAAATATAGGAATAATTCAGTCATTGCTTCAGATAATTGGGCAGCTCTAAGAGTGTTCAGTCATTCCAGTCGTGTAGGCAGGACCTAATTGTAAAAATACATTCCTTAATTTACAATCTCTGCAGTAAAGGTCAGTCAATAAACTTTCTTTGGGTTCCAGCCCACGTTGGGATAGAGGGTAATGAGGATGTGGATTTATTTGCAAAACAATCATTAAAATTCGAAACAATAAATCTGGAAATCTCACTCAGTCAGGCAGAAGGCAAATCACATTGAAAGTGGGTGGACTCTGGAATGGGAGTTGGCAGAAACAGGAAAGAGACACTCATCACCTGATTAAGAATAGGAGACACTACTTTGAACCAGACCTACACAGAATAGGTCAACACCCAGCTGAAAGCTGTGCACATTGTGGTTCTCCGGAAACAGCTTAGCACGTTTTGCTGGAATGTCAGGTATACCAGGAACAAAGGAAACATCTGATTGCAGTAATGGAAAGGGCTAATTTAAGTTTTGTCAAAGAAAACATGTTAGGCACTTCAGTCAAAGAAATATATGTAGGTTTATTTAAATGTTTAAGTGCAACTGAATTAATTAAAATAATTTAGTTTTTATTTTCCCTGTCTTTCTCTTGTCCACACTCCAACCCGGTGGGTGGCGGTGGTGCACCTGTGAGCTGGTTGCCAGCCAGCAATCAGATCTAGAAGAAGAAGAAGAAGAAGAAGAAGAAGAGGAAGAAGAAGCAGAAGAAGAGTGATATTGTTACAACTCATTCTGGGCCGTCATCTGCCTCAGCTGTGAGCACACCTGGGAGTATTCAGCCCTGGGCTATATAGCCCGTTCTGCCTAGAGCTTCAGCACGGAACCGTCTGCTATGCTACGCTCTTCGTCCTGCGCACTCCCTGATTCCTCTCAGCCCTGCGCATCATCGTTGGACTCTCCATTGGCACGTAAGCTCAACATTTCCAACCTTACCTCTTCTCCCAGGCTCTCCCCTGTGCACAGGTGGATCCCTTAGGCGGCAGTTCTCTCCCTCGCGACGGCGGAATCGCTCCTCTCACCATGTCGCGCATCACAGCGCTTCACCGGGTGCGCTCAGGAGACGCTGTTTCCCTGCCAGGAGGACCAAAGCCCAAGCTGACGCCAACTCCAGGACATCTGCAAGTAAGCCCTGTTAACTCTCCATCCATTATAACATGGCTGAATCTAACACCTGTGTTTGGTTCTGTCTCTAGGGTTGCCAGGCTGTACGGCGCTCTGTTTCACTCCCGGCTGCAGCTCGTTCACCCACACAACACTGACATACCGCATACACGCACCCACACACCTGCACTCAATAAAGATTATTGTATTGAACTTGAGCCTGTGTGTGCGTGTTCCCTGGGTCCGACATTATGACAGATATAAAGTGAAGTATGTGGCGGTAATGCACCTGTAAGCTGGTTGCAAACCGCCAATCAAATCTAAAAGAAGACAAAGAAGAAGAATGGGTTGCTGATCTAACGTCAGAAGAACTAAGTTTTTAAAATTAAGGCATGTGGGAATATTTGCCTTTATTAACTTAAATCCAAAGCCAAACTCATTCTACGGTTGGACTAGAACTGAATCGCTAATGAGGGTTCCAAGCCAAGGAACACAAGGTGTCAAATTCAGTGGTCGTAGGACTTCATTTCAGCTGTTTGCAGATGATGTGGCCCTATTTGCTTCATCGAGCAATGACCTACAGGATGCTGGAGCGGTTTAGTAGTGAGTGTGAAGTGCCTGGGATTAAAATTGACACCTGCAAGTCTAAGTCTTTGGTCTTCAGCCAGGTAATGATTGGCCTCTCCAGGATGGGAATGAGCTGCTGACCCACATGGATGAGTTTAGGAGAAGAGAACAGGAAATTAACAGATGGATCAGAGCAGCATCTGCCATCTGGAGAAGTTGTACCGGTCTGTTGTAGTGAAGAGGGAGCTGAGCTCCAAAACAATGCTGTCAGAGACACAAGCTGAGCTTTCTCTGTAGGGTTACTGGACTCACCTGAGAGACAGAGTGTAGAGTTCAGTTATCCAGGACAGGCTCAGAGTAGAGGTACTGCTCCTCTAAATCAAAAGGAACCAGTGGAGGTGGTCTGAGCATTGAATCGGGATGCCTCCTGGATGCCTCCAACATGAGGTGTTTGTGCCACATCCCACAGGAAGGAGACCCCGGGGCAGACCCAGGACCTGCTGGAGAGATGATGTCTTCCAGCTGGCCTGGGAACACTTTGATACATCCTCCCTGAAGAGCTGGAGGACATTGTTGGGAAGAGGGAAATCTGGGCTCTTCTGATTAGACTACTACCCCAGTCGTCAGTAGATAATGGACTGCTTAATTAATATGCAAATTAAATGACCCCCATGAACAAAAAAGTCAAACAAACTTTTTCTTCATATGTTTGTCTTTGTACTGTGAAAGGAACCTACCACTCTGCCACTCATCTCCACCCGCTCCACACAGCCTGTACTCTCTTCTTCACCGTCCACTGACTTGGATGGTTGACGACAAGAATTTAACCTCATCTACCTTTGCTACTTCTACCTCTTGCATCTTCTCGATTATACATGCCCCTCCCTCTCATTCACACATGTATTCTGTCTTGCTTCTAATGACTTTCAATCCTCTTCTCTCATCATTGCTGTTCCTCTAAAATGCACGCCTCCTCTTCTCCAGGTTCTTTTCCACATGTTCCCTCCTTTTGCTGCAGATCACAATGTCATCTGAGAACATCACAGTTCACGGAGACTAGTGTTTGACTTTGTCTGCCAGCCTGTCCATCACTATGGCAAACAAGAATGTAGCCCCACTCCTACTTTGAATCCATCTGTCACTCCTGCAGCACACCTAAACATCTCACTGGCTTTCCCTCTGCGCCAACTTAATTGAAAAGGAGACCAGAATCAGAATCAGAATCAGATTTATTGCCATTGTTCATGTAGTACACAAACTAGGAATTTGTCTCGGTGCAATGCTGCAACATTAAACATGATAAAATAAAAGAAATAAACTATACATGCAATAAAGTGTAGAATAAGAGTGAGTAATACTAGTCAGCAGTTTAAATATATTAGCGAGCAGCAGATAATGTGGAGAACCATATAGTGCAGCCGGTAATGCAGGAAGAAAACAGTGATGATTGACATGAGTCTGGTTGAGCTGCTGCACATAGTGCACGAGAGTCAATAAGTCACTTAGTGTTCAGCAGTCTGATGGCAGAGGGGAAGAAGCTGTTCATGTGACAGGAGGTTTTAGTCTGGATGGACCGAAGTCTTCTACCTGAGGGGAGAGGGGCAAACAGTACGTGACCAGGGTGTGAGGGATCGGCTATGATCCGGCCAGCACGCCTCCGGGTCCTGGAGATGTACAGATCCTGGAGAGATGGGAGCTTGCAGCCGATCACCTTCTCAGCAGTGCGCACGACGCGCTGCAGCCTTAGTCTGTCCCTGGCAGTGGCTCCTGTGTACCACACGGTTATGGAGGTGGTGAGGATGGACTCGATGATGGCTGTTGTAGCATCATCTCACTTTGGCTCAGCAACAATTATTTTTCTGCTTAAAGACATTTTTGTTTCATCCAGGAATAATGCAAAGAAATGGATTTTCTTCCCCCAGGCCACAGCTGAAATCCCCTTTTGTTAAAACCAGCCTAAGGAATTTCCCCAATGTCCGGCTGCACTTTTATTGCCCCCATAAAACCTACACAGATCCACGACTCAGTTAATTTCCTTAAACTGTGGACATGCTGGATTTAAACAACTTTAAAGTACATTACAAACTCAATTCTAAACCTTCATTCTTTTCAGAACTGTGAAAATGCAGATGGACTCTGATGTGTTTGATGTGGAAAATCAATAATATGTGTGAAATGCATTAATCTGTGATTTTATATATATATATGCATGTTGATGTTAAATGAATGTTTATTCCTGCATGTTGATTTAGAAGCACTGCTTATAAGATACACTAAGGTTAGTTTAGTTATACATAAGTTTGTAACAGTACATTCCAATGCATTTAAAACTGTGTATTCCTGTGGACTGATATCATGTGTCACCAGTCTTCATAGAACCCCAGCTTCTTCATCCTATTGGTCTCTCACAGACAAGGCCTGTTATTGGACTAAAGGTTCATCGAGCCCGCCCACGAAGGACGCTCATTGGCTGAGGTTCCGGTCAGGCCAGAATCCCGCGAAACTCAACAGAGCTTATAAAAGGGAGAGAGAGACTCTGTTTCAACCCTTTTTGCCTTTTTCGTCAGACACCACTCTCTTTCTGCTCCGGATTCTCTTTTCGCCTGCTCCCTTCTTTCTGATCTCCTCCATTGTCTACACACAGCAAGGGAGAACAAAGGACCACATGGCGCTTTTCTGAACACAGCAGATAATTTGTTTATGTAACTTTGTATTTTCTTCTTCTCTTAAATGCCTAGGAATTCCTTTTTCTTTGAGCTCAATTCTTAATCGGAGTCAAACTCCAATTCTTAATTTATCACTTTTTGTTAAACTTTCTGTAAACCGCCGTTTGTTTAATTTTAAGGTAAACTTTAATCTTGACTTTATTTTTATAATATTTTTCTTGACCAAGCACCTCCCAAAACTATTTTTATCTAAAGTCCGAAAGTTTCTTTTCTAATTTGAAATCGGATTAGATATCTCTTAATTATTACCGAAGACCTCTTGAAGAAAGACGCAGCTCCCACATAACGTGCAGCTGTAGGATCAACACACAGCTGTCCCACATCACTCTGAAGAGACGTCGGCACCATCTGGCTAAGACCCGTTTCAACTGTGGGTCATGCAGCCCAGAATCCAGCCTCCTTCGACCGCTTGAATCTAAAGGTCGAGCTGTGAACCCTTGAAGTATCTGCTGGCAGATATTTCCCTCACATCCACAAAGTCTTGGGCTGAAAAAGGACGACAGAACTGCCATCACTGAGGATCACGTGAGCTGAAAAAACTTTAATTCATCTGCTGAATTAAACTTGAGGTTCGGTACTAATTTATATATCTAATCAGATGCAAATTAAGAAGCCCTTAACATAACTCTCCTTTTCATTAAAATTCCGTTTTTATTTTCTTAAGATTAATTTAGGACTTTTTCATAATTAGCAAACTTTCTCCATAAATTTGCGTTGTTTTTGATAATCTGTTAACTCAAACTGATAGAAATTCGTTTCTCAGTTTAACCCTGGTTCCGAAAATATTGACATTGTTAATCTATCATTTACAAGATGGATTTTATGATTAATGAAATTATTTCGATATCTATTAATCATTTTGTTTAATAAATATTTAAAAATGAGAAGTTGTTGGGAATTTATTTCATTCTGAGTCTGTTTCAAGCCCAGGTATCGAATTCACGGAAAATTTTTGAGACTGATTATTGATTAATTTATTGAGTGATCAAACAGGTATAAAGTGAAATTAAAGATCAAATTGCTTCTTAAAGATAGAAGCTGGTGCCCCTTACGAGTGTTATTAGCTTTTCTGATGTATATGAAATGAGATTTGAGCTCAGATTCCAATACATCAATATAAATTAAATAATTCATACCTGATCATATTTATTATTTATTAATATTCCCATATTTTCACGTTACATATATTGGTACCTCGCGTGAAGGCTTGGTTGAACTTGAAACTACTCAGAAGGAAATTAATACATAAGCTTGTGTGTGATTTTGGTCAATTTTAACTCACAAAGGTGGTTCATTATCTGCAGCCAGTCTATTGTCTGTCTCTGTGTCACGAGGGGGAGGGGGTGAATTCGCCCCCCTGATTACTCCTGATAACTGCTGTGTGTCTGCTGACCAAGGTGGGGGTGAAGACCCCCACTGCACTCTAGTCAGTTCTTAGTTTTTTTTTGTTGTTTAATGCATGCTTAAAAGTGATTACACGCTGAATAATTAAAATAGGCCTGGAAACAAAATAGCGAAGAAATCCTATTTGTTTTCCCCATTATTTCAACATCCCACAGGCGAAGCAAACCCTTAGGGATTTAATTGAATTAACCATTGTATAAACTTGTTGAATAAAGTTTAGGGAGACCAAAGTTTTCCCGCCTTTGGAAAGCAAGGCGTGGTTTTATGGACTGACGCTTGAACTGCATCCACGTGGCACGTGCACGCTCAATCGCGCGCGCGACCGTCAAGCTGTGCATGAAAAAACTGCGCATGAGTAGAGAGCCTTGACTCCTTGCGACGTCATTGGGTTTCCTCTTCTGGAAGTGCAGACGAAAACTGCCTCCATCTTGTGGTGAAACATAGGGACTACAATTTTTATTTAAACTTATAATCTTTAAAGACGATTTATAACCAAATTGTCTTCAAAGTAACTTCAAAGCAATTCATATTATTCGGAATAAACTAAATTTAACACTAATCCAAACTTTTATGCCAAGAATAAAAGGAAAAGGACCTGTTGGCTTCTGAAAGTTTTTTCTCAGTGGTGAAACCCCACTAACTGCATAGACACCTATAGCAGGAACATATACAAACACCTCTATTGTATTTAATCACTTATATAACCACATATTATAATCTTTTAAGCTAAAAGCAAACATATTTACACACTTTTAAGCAAAAAGTTTCAAACTTTGAAGCTGTATGTGTGCTTATATTGCTGTTTTTAAATGTGATATGGTGTGATTCCCTTCTCACAGAAACCCAGTTTTAGCTTAAGGATCCTAATGCTGATGTTTACTCAAGAGTAACATTAAAGTAGAATCAGTCCTGTGCATTTTGACAAATTTACAGACTTATTGAATATTTATAATTGTTCTTCTTTCTCAAATTTAGGAAACCACATCAAGCAATTAACACTTAAGAGAAGCTCTAGGTGTTATTTAAACTCATTGTATCGTTTCTGATTCATGCTTTCTCTACAGGAAAAGAAAAACACTTAACCAACCAGCATAATTTTCAAATTTTTCCCAGGATTTAAATGAAAAGTCAAAAAGGTGCAAACATTGATTATTCTGTAAATAGGAAATTTATAGATCACAATCAAGAAAGATCACTATTGGCTTCAATCCTAAGAAATCCTTCGACACCAAATATTCAAATAATTCACTTGTTTCTAATTTGTAAATATTTTAAACATTTAATGCTTCAAAGGAAAATAGGCTTTAACAAATAAAACCAAAGGAAAGCCTTAACTTTAAAAGAAAGTGGAAACTTATAATCTTAAATCTTTAAAGCATTTAGCCTCTTTTGCTTTTGGATTTCTTTTGTAAATAAAATCCTCACTTTCAAAGTGACATTTTGCAAAATCCCAAAGCTAGTTATTGATGACAAATTCCAATACTAGACTTGAAAATCAAAGGAAAGAAGTCAATCCACACCATTGAAATTTCAGTTTTGTTTTGCGAAACAAATTCAAACCAATTTCAATTTAACTTTATTTAACAACATAGTTTCAACGAACGAATTATTTGAAGCATCACTACATTTCTAAATAATTTCAAAATTCTATTTCCCATCCTGCAAGCCTACAAGTTGAAACAAATTCTAAAGGAACTTTCAACTATCACAGTTGTAAAATAAAACATTCAAGGTTAAACCTTGTTGAACAAATTTAAGAATAATCAACAAGTTGAATTTTTTTTTAGAAGCTAAATAACAACAACGGTCAAACATGATGAGTCAACAGACAACCAACCAATTTACCAAACTGGATGACCTTCAAACAACATTGGAAGCATGGACTTCTAATTTAATTTCTAGCTTCACAACACGGGTCAAAGAAACGCAGCCCGAAGAATTGGAGCAACTCACTGAAGAACTTTTGAATGAACACACTGAAAAACCACCGGAAGGCAAGGACCTCACCAGTGTGTTAGGTAAGTTTGCGCTAACATTAGTCGCAAGATTAAAAGTAGCCGAGAACGAGCTAGCAAATCAACAAACAACGATCCTATCTCTCCAAGAAGAGAACGAGACACTGAAAGAAAATTTGGAACAATCTCAAGAGGAGAATGACAAAACTCAAAACCAACTGGATGAAGCGTTACAAGATTTGAACCGTGCAGAGTCAGAAAAGGAACGGTTGATGCATAACAATGACGTGCTTCACCAAGACAACAATGAACTTGAAGATGCCCTTCAAGACACAAAGAAGGAACTCAGAAGAGTTGAAGGTCAACTTGAAAATGTGAAGAAGGATTACAAGGAATGTCAACTGCTCCTAAAGGAAAGACATGAACACTGGGACATCCACCGCGCTCCCTCGCCCGATTCCCGTTTCGAATACGGACGACCGCGTGGACAGCGTGCGTGTGCCCCTTCAGACCGCGACCTTGACAAGATCGCGCGAAATATCACCAAATTTGATCCAGGACCTACGGGTTCACCTGATGCCAAAGTCTATTTACAGGACATTGATTACTACCTGCGTAAGTATCCTGATGCTACAACAGACGATCGCATCTATCTGATTAAACTAACATCTAACAGGTCAGTATCAAAATTCATAGACAGACAGCCGGCAAACATCAAAGCAGATTACACGCTGCTCCGCGAAGCCATCGAAAAGGAGTTCTCCGACGACTGCCTACAGGCAGGGCTAACCGCAGCCCTAGCCGTGAAGCAAGGTCGCTCAGAGCCAACACAAGCCTACTATCAGAGACTCCTACTTGCATATTTTGGATCTCAAAATACACCAGGGATGGAAGAAGACCACAATTTCAAGACCCTCTTCATCCAAAACCTCCATCCCACTGTGAGTCATTACCTAGGAGTTACAGCTAACCCAAGGTCAAACTCAATAAGTCAGCTGAGAGAGTTTGCACACTATGCGTTCCAAAAACAGCAACAAAGTCGCAACAAGCATGCTGAGCCTGCCAAAGTGCTAGCTATTAGGGATGCATCTAACACCTTGGAGTTGGAAGGAGCCCCTCGCTCTACTCCACCTCTTACACCGCGAGTACATCAACAGCCGAAGCATTTTCCCAAGCGACCTCAGCAAGGTCAAAACCAAACTAGGTCCTCTGGATACCACTTTGGACCAACTTTGCGAAAACCCGACTACCGTCGTAGACCATATCCGAGGGATAGGTCACGAGAACACGATACGGACTACCATGATGACAGATACCGATACGAAGACGCGCGTAACCGCGACAAATGGTCTCCATCCCATCACAGAAGCTCAGAAGCAGAGACCTATCACAAACCTTGGAAGGAAGAAGAAACTCCTACATTCAGTCGAGAAGCTATTGAAATTGGCCAACACCTCCTAGCAGAGATTCAAAGCAACAAAGAGAATAAAACTGCTAACATTCTAGCCATATCAGCTGTGCCAACTCAAAACAAGCGTTCCAAACAAAGGAAACGCAAGAAGAAAATCCCTCATGCAAATGAGGAAGGACTAAAGGACTCAACGCAGTCCAGTGCTGTTATGGCAGCCCAACCACAGGTCACAGACCACTCCTCTAATGACATTTCGCAACTCTGTGTCGAACCACCGGTTCCACAATTCCTATGCGATTTAAACGAGAGGGGGGTGGCACGGAAATTCTACCTCCCACTGACCCTTGAAGACATGGTGTGTCAGGACGCTGTTTTAGACACCGCTGCTGACATCACTCTCATGTCACATACCCTTTTTGACAAACTACGTGTAGCCGCTAGCCGCGCTAACAAATATTTGAAACTGGAACCCTGTTCATTAGCCGTGCGACCATATGCGCTCACTAAAACAACCCTGTTGGGCGTATCACTACTAAACATGTCCATTGGACCCATGACCTTGACACATCCGGTCTACGTGTCCAAACTTGACGCCATTCCATTACTTGTTGGCAAAGACCTACTGAACCGTTTTGAGCCACTGATTGATTTCAAGAACCTCAAACTATGGGCTCAAACGCAACACCCTCACCCATTTGACCCAACAAGAACAACTGAATCACAGTGCTTTGTTCTGAACACTTTGGACACCCCAAGTCTCACACAACTAGCACTGATGGAACAACTGCAACCGAGTGAAAGCGACCGCCAAGACCAAGGTGAGTACTGTCCACGAGAAGTCAAAAGTCACCTTCAAATACAAGGTCAAGCCAAACACTCAAATGATCTTGAAAACTCAATGGCCGAGCAGAAAACCCCAAACGACCCTCTTGAAACCCTCGATACCCATGATTCAATGGTGGTATCACATTTTGAAACCCACCCACCCACCCATGAGGCCTGCATGGTCACAAGAGCCCCACCAACCAGCTCTCTAGACCCTCTAAAACCTCAACTTTTTGCAACAACGAACCCAACTTTTGCAAACGCAAGGCGCACAGTCACTCAACCGTGCAACCAAATGATCCATAAAACCGTCAAACACCGGTTGGATAAAACGGTACATGCGCTATCCGCATCTAAACCCTATGACATACCAAAACTGATACCACTTCATGCGACACAATCTTATCTGCAGCTATGCAATGGCACTCCTGTTCATGCTTCCGATGAACCATCATCGCCACTGCTCAGAGTTCCTCGAAACCAGAGGGGGGTGATGACTGCCAATGCCTGTAACATTCCAGCTACAGAGCACAAAAGCGTCAAAACGACATACAAAGCTCCCAAGGCTGTATTTCAAAACCATTCTGACCGAGTCGCTAAACAACAGAAAGCGTACAACAATCAAAAACTCTCGCATGACGAACTGCGAAGGGGGGACAAGATCTTCCACCCCACATTTGTACCACAGACACCTGAAATAAATTCACAGGAAAGGAAAATCACTCCTAAATTCCTACCCGAGTGGATGAATCCACACATTGTCAACAACAAACTTTGGCCACTCAAGAGCCAAATCCAGGACCCCATTTTCAAATGGGCTCACCAAAATCAGTGTAACCTTTACCAAAACCCCATGGGACTTGTCGGGTACAACACTGTCAAAGTAAGTCCATAAATAAGATTAAAACCAAACCTACGTCTGAGAAATAACTGTAGCTAACTACTAGCCTCAGGTACACTCAGTCAAATTTCTCCAATCAGTTAACTGCATCCAAACCTCCAGAAAGGAAAGGGTATATTAAAACCAAATTAGCCCTTAAACAAATTTCAAAGACCTCTGTAAAATCTAATAAACTTCAATCAACTTACTATTACCAAATAGTATACACAAGACATTCAACACCATTAGCTTGAGCTAATAATCTTAAAACTCCCATCAAAGGTGAGAAAAACAAGCACAAGGTTTAGAGTTCAATCTCTTAAGCTCTATTCTGTAATTTCCCAGTTTTGGGATCAATAAAGTACATCCATCTAAAAGAAATCATTCCACCTCTAAGAGGAATTTTCATTTGCCAACCAGGTATCTAAAGAAAGATCAACAAGAAGATTAAGATCCAAAACCACTCACTTTTGTTTGCCAAGATGATGGCCCTCCTGTTTATCAGTTTAGCCATCTGCCTAGCAATCACACCCACTGTTACCCAGTCAGAATTGGGCCAAGCCAAAACAAAAGGTCAAAGATCCTCGGATGGATTCTTAATAACAGCCTCATCGTTAGAGCCTCTAGTTAACCTTAGCATGCCCACTGTTAACTCGGTCAACACCGCTAAACCGAAACGCCAGGTTGTCAAACCACAAATCGTTACCAAAATCTTACAAGACACTGTGTTGGTTTTGAATGCTTGCTCCGAAGCTTCAGTCAAACTCAACAAGGTCTTGAACTCTTTGCTCTTTGTGTTAAAGGTTGACTATGCTCACACACAGCCAATGTCTGTTACTCTCAGAAGTAGCTAGAAACATTAGCTTTTCAGTTAACGCTTTAGCAATGAATATGCTCTCTCATCATATCCTTTTTGCAGTAAATCCAAATTTACTTCTCATTGCCATCCAAAGAATGATAACGACATGCTATGCCCACTCAGTTTTTCTGAACAAAAGCCTCAAACACCCTATGATTTGGACATCTATGGAACCATGGTTTAGTCTAACTAAACAAATTCAATTTGAACCTCCTTGAGTCACCTCAATACTGATTAGTCTGAATCTACCTCAAATATGAAAGAATTTTATTTTTGCTTTTGACTAAGATTTTTGGATACTTGCATGTGTATATACAAATAATCCTTTATACTTTATTTAGATTTTATGCACATTTAAACTGTTTTTGAAATTTTTACTAGATATTTTTTTCAGCAAACCCAAAACATTTATATCAAGTATGTCAAAACCCACATACTTCTAGTTCACTTTTTTTTTTTTTTGTACCCAGAATTTTTAAGTCTTTACAGGCTTATACAGAACTTTAGTATATCCTAGACAATTATGCAATGTTTATATTTGGTCACGCCAAAATTATTTTTTCGAAATTTCCAGAAGTTTTTCAGAAAACCAAATTTAAGGACCTACACTTTGGAATAGATACTGTTTACAAGCTTAAGACTTACCGACATCAGAACTTTAGTTCAGCATTTGGATCAAGCCTCGCCAAATTGGGATTTGATGCCTAGGATTGCTATCAACGCTGAATCAACGTCACCATTGATACCAGAGGGGGGACTGTAGCATCATCTCACTTTGGCTCAGCAACAATTATTTTTCTGCTTAAAGACATTTTTGTTTCATCCAGGAATAATGCAAAGAAATGGATTTTCTTCCCCCAGGCCACAGCTGAAATCCCCTTTTGTTAAAACCAGCCTAAGGAATTTCCCCAATGTCCGGCTGCACTTTTATTGCCCCCATAAAACCTACACAGATCCACGACTCAGTTAATTTCCTTAAACTGTGGACATGCTGGATTTAAACAACTTTAAAGTACATTACAAACTCAATTCTAAACCTTCATTCTTTTCAGAACTGTGAAAATGCAGATGGACTCTGATGTGTTTGATGTGGAAAATCAATAATATGTGTGAAATGCATTAATCTGTGATTTTATATATATATATGCATGTTGATGTTAAATGAATGTTTATTCCTGCATGTTGATTTAGAAGCACTGCTTATAAGATACACTAAGGTTAGTTTAGTTATACATAAGTTTGTAACAGTACATTCCAATGCATTTAAAACTGTGTATTCCTGTGGACTGATATCATGTGTCACCAGTCTTCATAGAACCCCAGCTTCTTCATCCTATTGGTCTCTCACAGACAAGGCCTGTTATTGGACTAAAGGTTCATCGAGCCCGCCCACGAAGGACGCTCATTGGCTGAGGTTCCGGTCAGGCCAGAATCCCGCGAAACTCAACAGAGCTTATAAAAGGGAGAGAGAGACTCTGTTTCAACCCTTTTTGCCTTTTTCGTCAGACACCACTCTCTTTCTGCTCCGGATTCTCTTTTCGCCTGCTCCCTTCTTTCTGATCTCCTCCATTGTCTACACACAGCAAGGGAGAACAAAGGACCACATGGCGCTTTTCTGAACACAGCAGATAATTTGTTTATGTAACTTTGTATTTTCTTCTTCTCTTAAATGCCTAGGAATTCCTTTTTCTTTGAGCTCAATTCTTAATCGGAGTCAAACTCCAATTCTTAATTTATCACTTTTTGTTAAACTTTCTGTAAACCGCCGTTTGTTTAATTTTAAGGTAAACTTTAATCTTGACTTTATTTTTATAATATTTTTCTTGACCAAGCACCTCCCAAAACTATTTTTATCTAAAGTCCGAAAGTTTCTTTTCTAATTTGAAATCGGATTAGATATCTCTTAATTATTACCGAAGACCTCTTGAAGAAAGACGCAGCTCCCACATAACGTGCAGCTGTAGGATCAACACACAGCTGTCCCACATCACTCTGAAGAGACGTCGGCACCATCTGGCTAAGACCCGTTTCAACTGTGGGTCATGCAGCCCAGAATCCAGCCTCCTTCGACCGCTTGAATCTAAAGGTCGAGCTGTGAACCCTTGAAGTATCTGCTGGCAGATATTTCCCTCACATCCACAAAGTCTTGGGCTGAAAAAGGACGACAGAACTGCCATCACTGAGGATCACGTGAGCTGAAAAAACTTTAATTCATCTGCTGAATTAAACTTGAGGTTCGGTACTAATTTATATATCTAATCAGATGCAAATTAAGAAGCCCTTAACATAACTCTCCTTTTCATTAAAATTCCGTTTTTATTTTCTTAAGATTAATTTAGGACTTTTTCATAATTAGCAAACTTTCTCCATAAATTTGCGTTGTTTTTGATAATCTGTTAACTCAAACTGATAGAAATTCGTTTCTCAGTTTAACCCTGGTTCCGAAAATATTGACATTGTTAATCTATCATTTACAAGATTGATTTTATGATTAATGAAATTATTTCGATGTCTATTAATCATTTTGTTTAATAAATATTTAAAAATGAGAAGTTGTTGGGAATTTATTTCATTCTGAGTCTGTTTCAAGCCCAGGTATCGAATTCACGGAAAATTTTTGAGACTGATTATTGATTAATTTATTGAGTGATCAAACAGGTATAAAGTGAAATTAAAGATCAAATTGCTTCTTAAAGATAGAAGCTGGTGCCCCTTACGAGTGTTATTAGCTTTTCTGATGTATATGAAATGAGATTTGAGCTCAGATTCCAATACATCAATATAAATTAAATAATTCATACCTGATCATATTTATTATTTATTAATATTCCCATATTTTCACGTTACACTGTGTAGAACTGCACTAACATCTTGGTGGGTAGCTTGAGCTTCTTCAGGTGCCGCAGGAAGAGCATCCTCTGCTGGGCCTTTTTGATGAGGGAGCTGATGGTCGGCTCCCACTTGAGGTCCCTGGTGATGGTGGTGCCTAGGAAGCGGAAGGAATCAGCAGTGGTGATGGGAGAGCCTGTGAGGGTGAGGGGGGGCAGAGGGGTTGTGACTTTCCTGAAGTCCACAATCATCTCCACTGTCTTCAGAGCGTTCAGCTGCAGGTTGTTGTTGTTGCACTAGGACGCCAGCTGGGCCACCTCTCTCCTGTAGGCGGACTCGTTGCCGTTGGAGATGAGCCCGATGAGGGTGGTGTCATCCACAAACTTGATCAACTTGACAGACTGGTGGCTGGAGGTGCAGGAGTTGGTATAAAGGGAGAAGAGTAGGGGGGAAAGTACACAGCCCTGGGGTGATCCGGTGCTGATGCTAGCAGAGTCAGAGACAGTCTTTCCCAGCCGCACATGCTGCCTCCGGTCCGTCAGGAAGTCAGTGATCCACCTGCAGAGGGAGTCAGGCACGTTGAGCAGGGACAGCTTGTCCCGGAGCAGAGCAGGGCGGATGGTGTTGAATGCGGAGCTGAAGTCCACAAACAGGATCCTGGCGTAGGTTCCCGGGGAGTCCAGGTGCTGCAGGATGGAGTGGAGGGCCAGGTTGACTGCGTCGTCTACAGACCTGTTGGCTCAGTAGGCAAACTGCAGCGGGTCCAGGAGGGGGGTGGTGATGGACTTGAGGTGGGGCAGGACCAGGCGCTCAAAGGACTTCATGACTACAGAGGTGAGCGCTACAGGTCTGTAGTCGTTAAGTCCAGTGATCCGTGGCTTCTTGGGGACAGGGATGATGGTGGAGGATTTGAGACAGGACGGCACGTGGCATAGCTTAAGGGAGGTGTTAAAATGTCTGTGAAGACAGGAGCCAGCTCTTTCGCACAGTGTCTCAGGGTGGAGGGAGACACGCCGTCCGGACCGGGGGCCTTGCGCGGGTTCAGTTTGGAGAACTGTTTGAGCCCGTCCTGCTCACTGATGACAAGGGCAGGGGGGGAGGAGGGGGGGCGCCTTTGATGAAGTAGGGATCGTGGAGGCTGTGGAGCTGGAGGGAGGGGGGGAGTTGGACACAGATGACGAGGTGTCAAAACGGGCATAGTGTTGGGACAGTCTTTGACAAAGGGCTTTGTCATCCTGACCTTTAGGAGCCTGAGGCCGATAATTGGTTATTTGCCTCAGTCCTCTCCACACAGAAGCCGAGTCATTAGCAATGAACTGCTGCTGGAGTCTCTCAGAATACACAGATTTAGCTCTCCTCAGCTCTCTGTTAAACCGATATTTAACCTCCCTGTAGCAGCCCCTGTCTCCACTTTTCAGCACTGCTTCCTTCTCCTTCCTGATCTGTCTGAGCTTAGCAGTGAACCAGGGCTTATTCATTAGAGTACCTCACCCTGGTGCGCGATGGAAGAATGCTCTCCTCACAAAAGTGGATATATGAGTTCACAGTGTCCGTGTACTCATCCAGATCATGCGTGGCTCCTTTAAACATGCCCCAATCAGTTATTTCCATGCACGTTTCCAGAGACAGTTGTTTTATTCAAGTGTGACACAGTCACTCAGCCAGCATGTCCATGAGGGCCTCACTATAGGTTTATACTGATTGTCTGCTGGGTCCCATGTGGGTTTGTCTGTGGGTTCCATGTTGGCCACATCTGCGTTTGTCCACATGGACTTTACCTGTGGTACAGGTGAGCAGGTAATCTGTTGACATGTTTTCCATCCATCCATCCAACCATCCATCCTCTACCACTTAATCCTTTTTGGGTCACGGGGTGGGGGGGGGTGGGGGGGCTATCCAAGTATCTTTGGCCAAAAGGAGGCGTACACACAGACTACCAGTCCATTACAGGTCATAGCAAATATAGGAGTAAATAATTTTAAAATTTGGGAGTAAAAAATTCTAAATGTCTGAGAAAAATTTGTAGGTTTACAGTAAAAAAAGATGACATTTTTGAAAAAGTTCCAAATCTGCAAGAAAAGTGTTGCAAATGTATAGGAAAAAGTCACAAATTTACAAGAAATTAACAATTTTACAAGGAAAAAAGTAACAAATGTATGAGAAAAATGTCATGAACTGCCCCACAGGGCAGGAACAAAGACCCAAGAGCTGGACTGCTAGTTGTGCAATTTATTAAGGAGAGCATAAAGTCAAAAACAGTGAGCAAAACAAACTTACGTCAACTGAGGAATACAGAGAAATGGCGAGGACACCAACAGGTATGCACGTCAGAACAGGGCAGGGATTCGGACGGGATGAGAAACAACAACGACAACCGTGAGGCACTGACAAGTGAGTAAACGGAAAAGGTCTTAACAATGACTGTCTGTGGTGCTCCATTGCACCATTTCCTCCATTCCCTCTGGTGGTCAAGATTTTTTTCAAGAAAATATTCAGTTCAGATGTCAGAGATTTCCAAAGCAATAACTTGA
This sequence comes from Pholidichthys leucotaenia, assembly GCA_020510985.1. Classification (NCBI taxonomy): domain Eukaryota; kingdom Metazoa; phylum Chordata; class Actinopteri; order Cichliformes; family Pholidichthyidae; genus Pholidichthys; species Pholidichthys leucotaenia. The sequence goes on along the minus strand of CM035839.1, from coordinate 23,269,266 downwards.
AAGTGGTAAGAGATATTGACTTAGTGTCAATTAGAAAGATGTAGGATACGATCCAAAGTTTGAGATAGGAGTAAATTTACACATCTAATTTTGATAATGCTCTGGCAGCCATGTCGAATTACATCACTTTTAGTCAAAAGCAAACTTTGGACATATTTACACAAAGGACTGTTTTGTTTTTTGTCACTGTTTGTTGTTTGGGGCATTTTGTTATCTTATCTTTAAAGTATATGAACCAGGAAATCAGTTACAATGTAAACAAACAAAGAAATTTGTCACCTACTGCTGGCCAGGCTGCTCGCTTTGTCCATTTTCGTCCATCCTGGTCATAATTTTGTCTTCTCTCAGTAATTTTCACTTTCTCTCCCACATTCAGAAACTCTTATGATTACACTGGTCAACACCAAATTTATTGTCTAAGTTTTTTTTAGCTGATTTAGGACAATTTTGATGTACTGAATCCAAAAATCACACTGGTTTTGCTCAGTCAGGTCAACTTTTTGAACTATTGCCACATGTTCTTTTTTACGTTTTTGTTTACATGTACCGGTATTTTCGATTTATATGACGCAAAATTCTTTTTTATTTCTAGAAATTTCTCAAACTCTGAAGAGTTTGCATTCGACAATTTATGACTAATTGGTATTTTTATTTTACAGGTGAATTAAATGGCTTCGACCAGAAGATTTGACAAAAATAACCCCAACGTATTCTGCTACATCTGCAGCAAATACACCATTGTTACTATCAGGAATCCAGTCACAAGTTTCATAAAGCATGCTTACCATGCTTATTTTGGTATTAAACTTGGTGTCTACTATTCAATTTACAGTAATCAAAGCTTGGAACATTTAATAAATAAATTGTTAGAAAAATTTTTCTCTTAAAAATCTATCTTGGATGAGAAATATTAACAAATCAACTGATAATATCACAAAATGTAACTGATATAGTCATAAGATCAGATTTTTGAAAATTCAACTTAGCATACAAACCTGACCTGATCGAAAGAAACGGATGTCATTTTGGGATTCAGCGGTGCAAAATTGTCTTAAATCTGTTGAAAAAAAAACAGACAACTCACAAAAAAAATATTTTTGTAAGGCTGTATTATCCCACCTCAGTTTTGCTTTTATTCCATCGCAATTTATCTTGTATGACGACACAAAACCACAGTGATTGTTCTGTTCAGTCACATGGCACTGGGGTCGATGGCAGGTAAACATCAACCAGCTTTGCCCACCCTCTGTTATAACAAAATGTACAGCCGTGGACAAAATTGTTGGTACCCCTTTGTTAATGAAAGAAAAACCCACAATGGTCACAGAAATAACTTGAATCTGACAAAAGTGGTAAAAACAATAAAATTCTACAAAAATTAACCAATGAAAATCAGATGATGCTTTTGAATTGTGCTTAAACAGAATTATTTTAAAAACAAACTCATGAAACAGGCCTGGACAAAAATGATGGTACCCCTAGAAAAGATTGAAAATAATGTGACCATAGGGACATGTTCAACCAAGATGTGTCCTCTAATTAACGTCACAGGTGTCTACAAACTTGTAATCAGTCAGTCGGCCTATTTAAAGGGTGACAAGAAGTCGCTGTGCTGTTTGGTGACATGGTGTTTACCACACTAAACATGGATCAGAGGAAGCAATGGAGAGAGTTGTCTCAGGAGATTAGAAAGAAAATTATAGACAATCATGTTAAAGGTAAAGGGTATAAGACCATCTCTAAGCAGCTTGATGTTCCTGTGACTACAGTTGCACATATTATTCAGAAATTTAAGATCCACGGGACTGTAGCCAACCTCCCTGGACGTGGCCGCAGAAGGAGACGGATAATACGAATGGTAACAAAAGAGCCCAGAACAACCTCTAAACACATTCATGGTCAACTCCAAGGCCAAGGTACATCAGTGGCAGATCGCACCATCTGTCATTGTTTGAGCCAAATTGGACTTCATGGGAGACGACCAAGGAGGACACCACTGTTGAAAACAAATGATAAAAAAGCCAGACTGGAATTTGCCATACTGCATGTTGAGAAGCCACAAAGCTTCTGGGAGAATGTCCTATGGACAGACGAGACAAAACTGGAACGTTTTGGCAAGGCACATCAACTCTATCTTCACAGAAGTAAAAATGAACCATACCAAGAAAAGAACACTGACCCTACTGTGAAACATGGAGGAGGTTCTGTTATGTTCTGGGGCTGCTTTGCTGCATCTGGCACAGGGTGTCTTGAATGGTTGCAGGGTACAATGAAATCTCAAGACTATCAAGGTATTCTAGAGAGAAATGTGCTGCCCAGTGTCAGACAGATTGGTCTCAGTCGCAGGTCATGGGTCTTGCAACAGGATAATGACCCAACACACACAGCTAAGAACACCCAAAAAAACACCATCATTTTTGTCCAGGCCTGTTTCATGAGTTTGTTTGTTTTTTGAATAATTCTTTTAAACCACAATTCAAAAGCATTGTCTTATTTACATTGGTTAATTTTCATAGAATTTTTATTTATTACCACTTTTGTCAGATTCAAGTTATTTCTGTTACTATTGTGGGTTTTTTGACATGATGTTTGACCCAGGAGACAGACGACAGACACGAGTAGTTCAGTTTACAATTATTTATTAACACAGTGCGTAGTTTTGGTGTGTGAATGTGAGGGTGAGTGTGATGCTGGTAATGTGCTGGAGCTGAGCAAGTCCCGGTGTGACCTGGCAACCCTAGGAACACAAAGCACAAGGATTAATACTGTTCGCAGCAAGGAGGTGTAACAATGATTGCTGCTTACTTGCAGGTGTCGCCGGGAGACTCTTGCTTGCTCCGGGAGCAGGTGTTGGGAGGTGAGCGGGGAACTTGGCGTCGTGACGAGGAGGAGAGGGTCCGAGGAGGAGGAGAAGAAGCCCCGCTGCTACGGGGGACAGGTCCGCCGCCAGGGAGATCCACCTGTGCACAGGGGAGAATACTTTGACTAGGTAAGGTTGATGGTGGCTTACGTGACGAGGCTTGACGAGCTGGTTTAGACGAGGCTCTGATCTGAGATCGAGGGCATGGAGCGTTGCGCAGTGGTGATGACAGATGACTCCGTGCTGAGCTGTCAGTGGATCTAGCTTTTATGGCTTGCTGGGAATTGGAAGCAGGTGTGTGTGCAGCCGGGGCTGATGACGGCCCAGCAGCCGCCATGACATTTTTTCTTTAACTAACAAAGGGGTACCAACAGTTTTGTCCACGTCTGTAGATATTTACCTTCATAAGCTAAATAGAATCATTGTTGGCAAATATGGGAGCAAATGCTTCCTCTATCTTGCAATCGAACACAAAAACATTTGTTAACAAACTCTTCTTCTCTGGTGTCCAGAAGTGACATTTTTTTTGGGGGGGGGGGTATTTGGGGGCCATTGGTCCTCCAAGGCAAGAGTAGTAAGTTATATGTGTCTGCCACCTTGTGAGGTGGAATACTTAGAACAACTGGGGATTTTTTTTCCATCACATGCCACATCACATCACAGGCGCAGAACTGCAACATTGACAGTAAGGTTGCTTTCTATGTCCAGAAAAAGAAGGATGTTAAAGAGTTAAATAAGGCAGGCAATCAAACACAGCATGTGCCATCAGGTGTAGATCCCATGAGTGGGCAGGTAGACCTAAATACTAGGCTGTCATAAACTTCCCTGTGCACTTTTAAGCAGCACACGGAGGAGGAGAAGGAAAAATGGATTTACTCGCAGGAATTCACCACGACACATTTATTAACACAAAAGCTGACAGTTCCAAACATAAAGACTAACAAAAAGGTAACGGTGTACACAAAAATGGCTGACGCAGCAAGTGAACAGTGGGCAGACCACTGTGTACCGTGGCCACAGAAAAATAATGCAAATAACATACACGCTCAGGAGAACAAGGAGGACTCTAGGAGGCTCGACTAACTCAGGAGGAGGAAACTGGGCAACAGCCTAAGCATAGCAGTAGAACTGCGCGGAGAAACGCTACCAGATAAGCGTAGCAGAACTACTGCACAGAGAAATGCAGATAAGACTTCCGCTTCTGAGAGAGAGTAGACACTTTTCTTCCCTCTCCCTCCTAATCCTCTCCCTTCTGATCCCAGCTTGCAATGTCGCTCTTCTCCTGGCTGAATCTTAATCCAAATGGAAATTATGGATCTGGAAAGCGGCTTATATGCGATTGTCACCACTTTAAAAGAAGATCGGGTCAGGGGGAACCCAAGGAAGACTCATGGCATTGGAATTCATGTGTCTGTGTGATTCGACTGAGATTGAACTGATCACAGGATCTTCTGTTTGGCTCCTGGAGTTTTCCTAGTGTATCGAAATTATCTGGGTGAGCTAATCAAATGCGGACCCCGGCGTAGCTCCCTCAACAAATTCAACAATTCGTCCAGCTGGGGGGAGCACTGACTGTCAGCGGCAGGATTAACATGAAATTTACTACCTGGCATGCATTGAAGAGAGAACGGACTCTCTTGGACATGTTTACCTATGTTTCGGTAGGTGGATAACATCTGTGGATCGCTGAGTGCTCTCCAGAGAATGATCTAAAGCATGATTCAAGCCTGTATGAAATTTGAAGCACAGAATCGAAGAGAGGGAAATTTTTTATTCTCTGAGTGCACTGTGCAGATTTGACCTTGTGTTTTGGTGCCCTTGTTTACATTCCTCCTCGATGAAGATAACGCTGGAGAAGTGGCTTAACCCAAACACAGACAAACAATGGCTGTTGTTCTGCAGATCGAGCTTCTCAAGGACAGCGCTATCATGTGTTTACAGAACTTGCCACCTGCATGAGAATGGACATGCCGAGTAGAACACATGACTATCCGTTGCCAGAGGGTGCCCTCTGCTGTTCACCAGCAATTGACACACCTCCACACTGCATCACACACTGATCATATGCTGATTACATACACTGGTCTCTCTCGCTTTGTCATTTGTCAACGTCTGCTAATTGTGCATAGAGGGTTTTTTTCTGTGTGATCAAAATTTGGCTCATTTGAGCTTTATATGAGCTTATACGAGCGTTATTCTGATAACTATGTTTTTTCTCTCTGCCTATTGTGTCCCCCCCCCCTTCCCCTCTTTACCCTCACTGTTCGACTGGCGCCTTCGGGCTGCCCCGGCTATGGGATGCGCTTACTGAGCGCGCCCAATGTCAAGTCAAATTTCAATTCTCCTGTATGTATTACGTATGGTAGTATTGACAATAAACCTTATTCATTCATTCATTCATTCATTCATTCATTCATTCAAATGCAAGTCAGTTTACTCACAAAGCAAGAACAGTCCAAGAAGTCCAGTTTTCGTGCAAGCACATACAACCCCTCGAATACTTGACCGTACATATGGCGATTAATACCCGTATATCAGGCACAATGGTCCAGCACTGTTTGACTGGCAAAGGCCGCCTAAGTACAAACACTGCTGGCATCACAAATTGGGCACACCTGGGCGAGGCGCAGGAAAGATGATTACAGGGGCGAACAGCTGATTGTCAGAGAGAGAGGGGGCGTGGCTGGACAGGCAGACTGTCAGCAGTGTTCACAGAAAGTAGGTCACAGCGGCTGCCTAACAGCTGCCGGTCAGGCAGTGGCTATGGGTATGGAAACACACTGAAATACATACTAAACATACAAAAACAATGGCACCTAGACCCACAGAGAGATCAGGACCGAGCTGAGGGAAACCAAGCCAGCTCGGTTCCTGACATAGGCATAAACAGCTGAGCAACGCATACAGGGTGATAACAAGGTGGGAGTGTCTGGAAACCGAGGAGAGGTCCTGCCACAAAGAAAAAATTAAAACACTCGGAACTAAATCCCATGATAATGTTAACCGTTCCTGCTTCTCGTCTCCTAACCGTGGTTGGGGGACGCAGGGGAGATCTGTCTTCTCCAGGGCCGGAGGCGCTTTTCCTCCTCCGGGGTCAACTCCCGAGTAAAACCTCACTCTTGTTAAGCAGGAGATATGGTGGTACACAGAGACACGGGCCGTATTGCTGAAGTGTTGGGGCTTTATTCACAGACTGCAATATTATTAGCAACCATTTCTACCTGCTCCGGTCGCCTCGCTCTCTGTCTGTCATCCGCGCCAAGATCACACACCGTTCACTCGTCGGGGCCGTTCCACACACACCTGGGACGCGCCTCGGCTGCGCGCACGCACTCACTCATGTTCACGCACTGAGCTGTCCTTTCTAAACACCTGCATTAGGCACATCTTACAACACTACCCCCACCATGGATTGGCAATTAACACTAATTCCATTCCATCCAAACCATATAAAACTGGTACACACTCTCTACATTCGTACGCCTAGCAGTAGCAGTGTCCAATATATAACAGGGATTCAAATAGGTAGGTAGGTTATGAGTATCTATGCAGTGGTAAAACTAGCTCATTTGGCAATGAAAACGTGAGGGGCAAATACATTTAAATACCATTGTTTCTAATTAAACAAGGAGGTACATTATATTCTGAAACCTATTTCTAGGCGACTGGGAGTATTACTGAACAACTAATCAGAATACAATACATTCAAATGGAATAAAATGCATGTTGGTATATAAAAGCATTGTCACTTCAGCTTTTTTTTTTAAACATATAGAACACTATAACCAGACTAGAGTCCAAAAATAGTGAACTGGAGAGTCTCTAGTGCAAACAGGAACTGCTACAGTTGGCTCACTCAGTAACCCAGTCCCCGTAACGGTCCGGTCCTCTGCACCGACGTTTGGGCCGTGACACGTGCTGAGCCTGATGGCGTGGTTCTCCCACCGCACCCCCACCATGGCCAAATATCACATGGGAAGGATTGGGTGGAAGAGACCCGATCACATTGGGGGCATTAGCAGGTGGAGTGGACGGCCGGGAACTGCTGGGGCCATCACTGGAGGCGGTAGCGAACAGGTGGTACAGGCTGAGGTCCTGGTCTGCTGGGTCCCCGTCCACAGCCGGTGACAAATTGAGCGGGGCTGCCGAATGGCGCAAACAAATCCTCTCCATCAACATGTGCGCCCGCGCAGCTCTCATCACACAGAAATGGGCCACAATGTCCACACTTCGTCTCTGCCCGACATTCATGAGCCCTCACAGCACCTCGTCTGCACTCTTGACGATTAGCCAGCGACATGAACGGGTTTGAGTAGTTAGTTTCTTGTCTGTAGATATCGGCGGGATAGCGAGCGGCCGCCATGTCTCATTAGCTTAGCTGCCATCACAGCCACTCGGCCCAGCTGCCACTGTCCTTTGCGTTTGGTACTCACCACCCTCTTAACAACGTGAGGGTCCCTTCGTGGTCGCCAGTGTTAACCGTTCCTGCTTCTCGTCTCCTAACCGTGGTTGGGGGACGCAGGGGAGATCTGTCTTCTCCAGGGCCGGAGGCGCTTTTCCTCCTCCGGGGTCAACTCCCGAGTAAAACCTCACTCTTGTTAAGCAGGAGATATGGTGGTACACAGAGACACAGGCCGTATTGCTGAAGCGTTGGGGCTTTATTCACAGACTGCAATATTATTATATACCATTTCTACCTGCTCCGGTCGCCTCGCTCTCTGTCTCTCATCCGCGCCAAGATCACACACCGTTCACTCGTCGGGGCCGTTCCACACACACCTGGGGCGCGCCTCGGCTGCGCGCACGCACTCACTCACATTCACACACTGAGCTGTCCTTTCTAAACACCTGCATTAGGCACATCTTACAACAATAATAATAATAATCACAATAAGGAAATGAATGCATAACAGAATGACTGACAATTAGGAACACGTCCTAAACAAACATACAGTAAAATAAACACACAACACCTGGAAAATACAGGAAATAATCAGAAATAAATTAAGAGCCTGAACACAGTGACACACCACAGCTCAGCCTCGGGACAAAAACGTTCCAAGATTAAAGTAAAAAGTGACAAATTTTTTAAAAATTACAAGAAAAACTATCAAATGCATGAGAATAAAGTTGCAATAGAGTTGCAAATTTATGAGAAAAAGTTACAAGTTTAGAGGAAAAAAAGTTGCAAATTTATGAAAAAGAAATTTTCAAGAAAATGTTTCAATTTAGGAGAAAAAAGTAAGATATTTACAACAAAACCAGTTGAAAACTGGTAAATGGGTAAAGTCCATGTGAGCAAACACAGATGGAGCCAACATGGAAATCACAGACAGACCCACATGGGACCCATAAGACATCCCATTTAACTTTTGGTTGGGCCCACATGGTCATGATGGCTGGGAAGGCATTGAAAACTCAACTTCCATGGAAAGGCTTGAAAGAAAAAGTCAAGCGGGGCACAGCACAGCTTCATTCTTGGTCTTCTGCCCCACCTACTGGTTCAGATATGCATCACTGCTGTGTTTATGACAGTTCAATATTAGTACCACCTCAGGTTCTCTAACCTACATTTGCCATCCTTTTCTCCTCTTCTTGGCCATGTTTTATCTTTTATGTGAACTGTGTTGAATTCAGTATCTACATCATCTCAGCAGTGGTGTTTTGTAGAAAACCAACAACACGTTCTACATTTTAATGACTAAAGAAAATGCAAGTTGACAGTCTGCTGACAGTGGGTGATTGATCTAAAAAAGTAAAAGATTAAGACTGAACATTGTCATACATCTGACGGGTGTTAAAACAGACTGGCTAAATATTTAAACACTGGTTTCACTGAAGCATGAAGTGAGAAACGCTCTGTCTGAAGCTGCCTTTGGGAGGCGGCGCTTAACTGGAAATTCACAACAGAAAAACAGATTTCGGAGTTGCGACTGATTTTGCTCTTGATATGCCTTGTAAGTCACAAAAAAAAAAAAAAACATGTTACAGAGATGTTAACGGCAGAAAAAACTTGATTTTTGATGGAGTGTCACTCCCAGCATCCATCCATCTTCTTCTACTTAATCCTTTTCGGGTCATGGGGCGCTGGAGCCTATCCCAGTATCTTTGGCCGAGAGGCAGGGTGCACCCTGGACAGATCACCAGTCCACAGGGCCAACACAGAGAGACAGACAACCATTCGCTCTCACAGTCATACCAAAGGACAATTTAGAATCCACAGTTTGATGCCAATTAACCTAAAAAAAAACCAAAAAAAAAACCCATGCAAGTCACTTCAAGCATATATAGGGGAGACCGGGTATGGTTGTAAGATGGGGAGAGTTGTAACATCACCAATTCCACCAATCAGGGATAAGATAGGAGTCATATGATCATTTCAGTATTTAAGATAAGATAAGATAAGATAAGATAAGCCTTTATTAGTCCCATAATGGGGAAATTCCAGGATTGCAACAGCACAGGGATAGCAACACTCACAGCAACAATCAGAAGGCAAGAAAAAACCAGAGCAGCAAGTATACATATGTACATATAAATATATATATAGACACACAGTGCGGAGCATTGTAGCTAGATGGAATAAATATGTAAATAAACACACACAGTGTGAAGCATTGTAGCTAGATGGAATGAAACAGCACAACCGTCTACTTAGTTATCCTACATGGTATGATTATGTACCCATACATATTCTCACCCTCCATAGCGACCAGTATTTTCCAACCCACTTGGGTAGGAAGTGGTATTTATCCACTTCCTCCCCAATCACACGTGCTGATTGTCAAGGTTGGAAACGGGTGCATGCAGATTCTATCAAGAAAAAAATGATTTTAAGGTAAGAAAGTAAATTATTTTACCAAGACTATATTTTGTTTAGTACCTATACTATTGCAGATAAAACCATGTGACTCATATGAGAATAAACTGTAGTTTCTCAGGCAAAATGTGATGCATTTTTCCCCTGCTAATTTCAAACCGCTAAGCTGATACAGCTAGCTAAACAATGGCAGACTGGGGTGGGGTAGGTTGTAACACATCTTTTAAAAGTGTTACAACCATCCCCTTCCATACAACTAACAACACTTTCTTGATTTTAATATTGTTACAGAATGCCTAGGCATTGGAAAAGAAAGACAGACAGAGATGTGCCTGCAGATGTTTTAAAAAAAGCATATGATGAGGTCACAAAGAAGGGCAAGTCAGTCAGATCAGTCGCAAAGGCACATGCAAAGGGTTAGGGTTAGGGTTAGGGTATTACTCTGTGACTATGCACCCTCCCAAGTCAGTGACCGTCCAGACCCAGGTACCTCCTCTCCACCAACTCACCTGGCAACTTCCTCCTCTCCACCAACTCAACTGGTGACTTCCTCCACTACTTCAACTCACTTGTCTCCACGTCAGGCATTCAGTCCTTTGGCTGTATGACCATTTCCAAAAGCAGGGCCAAGGAAAACAGCTGGCAGGATCAGGAAGAAGAGGCAATCTGAAATACTCACTGATACACCAGTGAAGCAAGCACTGATGGAAGAAGAACAGAGAAGAAGCAAAAATGTAGGAAAGAGTAGGCCTATCTTAGGCAAGAATAAAGGCAAGCAAAAGAAAAGGGGAGACAGCCCACCAAGAAAATGTTGAAAGCCAACGTTGAGGATTCTGAGGCCTCAGATGAGGAAACCTTTTGTGTTGTCTGTATGGAGGCATTTGGAAGGTCGAAGCCAAAGGAAGTATGGGTAAAATGTGCCCTATGCAGTCTCTGGGCCCACCAAGCCTGCACTCCAGGGTTACAATCATTCATTTGTCAGGATTGTGACTCTGATTAAAAAAAAATAAAAAAAAATAAAAAAAAAATAAATATATATATATATACTGTGTATATATATATACACTACCGTTCAAAAGTTTGGGGTCACTTAGAAATTTCCTTATTTTTGAAAGAAAAGCACTTTTTTTCAATGAAGATAACTTTAAACTAATCAGAAATACACTCTATACATTGCTAATGTGGTAAATGACTATTCTAGCTGCAAATGTCTGGTTTTTGGTGCAATATCTAGATAGGTGTATAGAGGCCCATTTCCAGCAACTATCACTCCAGTGTTCTAATGGTACAGTGTGTTTGCTCATTGCATCAGAAGGCTAATGGATGATTAGAAAACTCTTGTGCAATCATGTTAGGTCTGCAATGCTGTAATTGCTGCAAATGGAGGATTCTTTGACGAAAGCAAAGTTTGAAGGAAAAAATTATTATTTCAAATACAAATCATTATTTCTAACCTTGTCAATGTCTTGACTATATTTTCCATTCATTTTACAACTCATGGTGGTAAATAAGTGTGACTTTTCATGGAAAACACAAAATAATTGTCTGGGTGACCCCAAACTTTTGAACGGTAGTGTATATATATATACTGTATATACTGTATATATATATATATATATATAGGCTACACACACACACACACACACACACACACACACACACACACACTCCTGAGACGAACAAAGTGGATTTGAAAGTGGAGAGAGAGACATTGTTCTGGCTTGTTCTTTTATTTCAGTAAACCTCTTTTTGAAACATATCACATGGTGTGGTCTCTGTTTTTGCTTTTTTTGTCTAATTGTTACAACTTACCCCAGCATGTGTTACAACCTACCCCGGTAGTGGGGTAAGTTGTAACAAAGGATCACCATGTATTTGACATCGCCTCATGAGGTCTGTGATATTCTTGCAGAGGTTTGAATTGGTGGCATTTGTAGTAAACAAATGTAGGTACCTTGTATTAAAGTTTAAGAACTCTAACTCAAAAATTCAGTGAGCCGAAGGTGCTTAAACAAAAAGTGTTACAACCATACCCGGTCTCCCCTACAGTAAATAAAAATAGTTGCCTAAATAAAAGTGTTGGGACACATTCTTTCATTTTCAAGAGATGTGTGTGGATTTTACAGCCTATAGTCTCACATAAAACCTGTACAAATAGCATGATTTCTGACTCTGAGTAAACCCGTATAACAGATGAGAAAAGCATTTTTCACATGCAGTGGATACGCGGTGTTCGCACCACTGCAAAAGCTTTCTCTGGTGGCACCATAAAGTTTCTCTGTGGGCACCACTGACAAACACTTCTCTGCCACTTTCTCTACCGTTAAACATTAGTGGAATAAGCGCCTTGTGGCGTCCATAATTGTAAATGTATGTGACTCACATGGATGCATGCTTGAATTCAGCCTAGAGAGACTTTAGGCTGGCAATGTGTATTGACATCACACCTCAAGAGGACAATACGTCTGGACCACCTACGGCTCGAGAGAAAGGAGAGGATTCCTCGCGTCTGACCATCTGGGGTCAGACAGGAGAACAGAAGGACTCTGGAGTTTTATGATGCAAATGGAAGGATGTAACTGAAGTGTGTGACTTGATATGTGATGTATTATTGGAGGTGTGTGTATAAATGGAGGAGAGTGACTTCGTTCTTCCTCTTGTTACTCTGACTGAGAGAGAGGAACGTAGGATGTGAGAGAATTAAAGAAAATACTGGAAAGACACCCAGTCTCGTCAATTCTTGACTCCTACACCGGTGACCTATACATGAATCTGCACGCTGAGGCTGGAAGACAGCTTCGTGATCAACATGGAAGAACCGGGAGACAGCCGCTCAGACCCTGATTTACCGGGAATTGCCCGCAGGGGCACAAGCCTGATTAAGCTCCCCGAGTTTTGGCACGACGACCCGCACTCATGGTTCCAGCACGTGGAGTCTCGGTTCCTTCTCGGAGGAGTATCAGCGGACGACATTAAGTTTCATAATGTCATTGCGAGACTCGACAGCCGCACAACTCGGTGTGTGCGGAGCCTGGTGCAGCAGTCGCCCGCTGCTGGCAAATACGACGCGCTAAAAGCCACCCTCATCAGGAGCTTCGTGCCATCGCCCGAGGCAAGGGCCAGGCAGCTGCTGGACCTGCGCGACAGAGGTGGACGCAGGCCGACTGTCCTCATGGAGGACATGCTACAGATGATCGGAACGGACAACGACGCGTTCCTCTTCAAACACATTTTACTGAGGAACCTCCCAGCGCACACAAGAGGTCCCCTGTCCAGCAGACAATGTGTGGACCAGCAGGACTTCCGCGAGCTGGCCCAGGAGGCAGAGCGGCTCCTCAACGCCTGCGACGAGCAAGAGACTTCCGTGGCAGCGGCAGACCTCGGCGCCACGGCCGGGGGCAGTGTGGAGCCAGAGGCAGCGGAACCCACCACAGCGACGACGGCAGCGGTGAGATCCCGAGCCAGGGGAGATGACAGCCTCTGCTATTACCACCGACGCTTCGCTGGGAAGGCGCACAGATGCATCCCACCGTGCAGTTTCAAAAAGCGGGGAAACGACCGGGCCGGGAGTCGTTAGCAGCTTCCACTCTCGGCGAACGGAACAATCTGCTTTATCTGACAGACGCGGGCTCCGGGCGGCAATTCCTCGTGGACACCGGAGCCCAGAGGAGCTTCATCACTGCGACTTACGCAGATCGTCCGGCTGGACCCCACGGAGATGGAGCAACAGTGGCCAACGGCTCCAGCATCAAGACATATGGAGAGAGAACCTTGTCTCTGTCCTTCCACGGCCGCACTTACGAGTGGAACTTCATCGTAGCGGCAGTGAGCTTCAATATGTTAGGTGCGGATTTTCTGTGTTCACATAATTTGTTAGTTGATCTGGCCAACAGACGCCTAGTAAATGCACTCTCTTTCTGTTCTATCCCTTGTGCAGCCCGGGTGTCCTCGCCGCCAGTACAGACCAACGTCGCCGCAGCAGGTGGTAAGTTCCACACTCTCCTACACCAGTTTCCAGCACTCACAGTTCCCACTTTATCAGCTAATGTGGCGAAACACGGGGTGGAGCACTTCATAACCACGAGTGGCCCACCAGTTTTTGCTAAAGCTCAGCGGCTGGATGCAGCCAAGCTCTCCGTGGCACAGGAGGAGTTCGCCAACCTGAAAAGGTTGGGCATAGTCCGCCGCTCGAAGAGCGCCTGGGCTTCCCCCCTGCACATGGTACCTAAAGCTGACGGCTCGTGGAGACCTTGTGGTGATTACCGCAGGTTGAACAATGTCACAGCACAGGACCGCTACCCAATCCCGCATATCCAGGATTTTTCAGTGCACCTAGCAAAAGCGCACATTTTTTCTAAAATAGACCTGGTCCGCGGTTATCACCAGGTACCGGTCCGGCCAGAGGACATTCCCAAAACAGCGGTAATAGCCCCGTTCGGACTTTTTGAGTTTTTACGCATGCTTTTTGGCCTTAAAGGCGCCGCGCAAACCTTTCAATGGATGATGGACGCAGTGCTGCGCGACCTTCCGTTTGTTTTTGTCTACTTGGACGATATTTTAGTGGCCAGCGCCTCCGAGGAGGAACACGAAAAACACCACTACAGTTTTTCAAAAGTTGGAGGCACACGGGCTGATAATCAACCCAGCCAAGTGCCAGTTTGGCGCAGCACAAATTGATTTTCTGGGGCACCGTGTCTCACCGAAGGGAGCAGTCCCTCTCCCAGCAAAAGTGTGGGCAGTGGCTGAGTTTCCTCAGCCACGGATGGTGAAAGCGTTGAAGGAGTTTTTGGGGATGGTCAATTTTTATAACCGTTTCATACCCCACGCAGTGCAACTCATGCAGCCGTTATACACCGCACTTAAAAAGCAGAAACCCACCAATGCATGGTCCCCGGAGCGGGAGCGCGCGTTCGCAGTGGTGAAAAAAGCACTCGCTGACGCAGCACTGCTGGCGCACCCAGACCCAGCAGCTCGCATAGCGCTAACCACAGACGCGTCAGAGGTAGCGATAGGGGCCGTGGTAGAGCAGCAGGTCACCGGAGTTTGGCAACCTCTCGCATTTTTCAGCAGGTCCTTGCTCGAGCCCGAGCGGAAATATGGCGCATTTGACAGGGAACTCCTGGCGCTCCACTTAGCCATTCGCCATTTCCAGTTCTGGCTGGAAGGGCGGCGTTTCACCGCGTTTGTCGACCACAAACTGCTCATTATTGCAATGTCCAAAACTTCAGAACCGTGGTCAGGGCGGCAGCAGAGACAGCTGGCCGCAATATCGGAATTTACCACCGATATTCAGCTTGTGACCGGTAAACTCAATGTGGTGGCAGACTGTCTGTCACGCGCGGCAACAGCACCCGTCCACGCGGAGCAAGGGCGCGCGGCCGCTTACCCAGAGCGCGATAACAGCGTGGACACACACACGGCTCCGGTCCACGTGGGACTAGATTATGCAGCCATGGCAGCGGAGCAGAGCGAGGACACGGACGTGTGCGCGCTCCTGTCTGGACCAACAGGGTTAAGGCTGGAGCGCAAAACTTTACAAGCTGGTTCACCCCCTGTAATCTGTGATGTCTCCACCGGGCGACCGCGCCCGGTGGTACCGGCCACGTGGCACCGTCGCGTTTTTGACGCCGTGCACTCTCTAGCGCACCCGGGAGTACGCGCTTTGGTGAAAATGGTAGCGGAAAAGTTTGTTTGGCCGAGCCTGTGCAAGCACGTGAAGGAGTGGGCTAAAACCTGTATGGCTTGCCAGCAGGCAAAAATCCACAGGCACACCAAAGCACCCTTAGAACCGTTTCACATTCCAGCTAAGAGGTTCGATCATGTGCACGTGGACCTCGTGGGCCCCCTACCGCCATCTCAAGGGTTCACACATCTCTTGACGATGGTGGACCGGACAGCACGTTGGCCGGAAGTGGTCCCGTTAACGTCAACCACAGCGGCAGAGGTGGCTCGCGCCTTTTTAACAGCCTGGGTAGTGCGTTTTGGGGTTCCGTCAGATATTACGTCCAATAGGGGACCTCAATTTGCGTCAGAACTGTGGTCAGCAGTGGCCAGCGGCTTAGGAGCGGCAGTACATCACACTACCGCTTATCATCCCCAGGCCAACGGTTTATGCGAACGTTTTCACAGGTCTTTGAAGGCAGCCCTCAGAGCGTCGCTAACGGACACAGATAGGGTAAACAAACTACCATGGGTTTTATTGGGGTTGCGTTCGGCACCCAAAGAGGACCTAGATGCCTCACCAGCAGAGTTGGTTTTAGCGCAACCTCTCAGGCTGCCCGGCGAGTTTTTGCCAGACCATACAGCACCAGGGCCCCCCCGGTCCGGGGACCTCTGAGTAACACGGGAGAGGAAATGCTCCCGGGCCCCGCTCATCACACTTTTCCGCATGTGTTTGTGCCCAAAGCTTTACAAAACGCAGAGTTTGTTTTTGTCAGACACGACGCTCAGCGTCACAGCCTCCGCCCACCTTACGATGGTCCATTTCGAGTGCTGGAAACCGGGGAGAAATATTTTGTGCTAGATTTGGGGGGCAGGAGGGAGACGATCAGTATTGATAGATTAAAACCTGCTTTTGTGTTGCATAACGAGTCTGTACGGCCGGCGGGCGCGCCTCAACGCGGCAGGCCTCCCAGGGGACGGCCCCCGGACCCCCTGCAAGGGGCAAATAACCCTTCTCCCCCTCATTCCACAGATTCACAGCAGGACGGCCCGGCACAGGCTGTGAGACCTGCGTACAGCAGATTCGGGAGAAGATTGAAACCTAGACGACAGGCAGAGTGATGTGGGTTTTGATCAGACTGTTAGATTGTGCTGTAAGATTCTGCGGGGGGGGGGGGATGACGCTGTAGGTGTATGTCCAGTCTTTCGCGTGGGAGGGGGAGTGATGTGGCGTCCATAATTGTAAATATATGTGACTCACATGGATGCATGCTTGAATTCAGCCTAGAGAGACTTTAGGCTGGCAATGTGTATTGACATCACACCTCAAGAGGACAATATGTCTGGACCACCTACGGCTCGAGAGAAAGGAGAGGATTCCTCGTGTCTGACCATCTGGGGTCAGACAGGAGAACAGAAGGACTCTGGAGTTTTATGATGCAAATGGAAGGATATAACTGAAGTGTGTGACTTGATATGTGATGTATTATTGGAGTTGTGTGTATAAATGGAGGAGAGTGACTTTGTTCTTCCTCTTGTTACTCTGACTGAGAGAGAGGAACGTAGGATGTGAGAGAATTAAAGAAAATACTGGAAAGACACCCAGTCTCGTCAATTCTTGACTCCTACAGCCTAAACATAAAATAGCAAGAGCACTCTGAGTTGAGTGCAATATCCCCCGCCTTTGTTCTCGTTCAAGATCCCAATACTGAAAGAGAGCAGTTTTCAACTTTTCAATATAATTACTGTTTCAGAACTAACTAATGACAAACTCATCATCCATGAATATACAACAAAATATACAACCCATAGATGGAAGGCAGGATCCCGAGGTGAAGCCGTGTAGGAAATATGGTCACCACCAGATTTACATGTAAATCTGGCCCTCGGGAAGTGAGGAAAACAATTTGTAGCCCTCACTACCGCCAAAGTAGCCTATCCCTGCCCTAGAGAGTTTTACATGTTCTATAGTAAGAGATCATAGGGAGTGCCAACCTTGACCTTTAACCTTTAGACCCCAAACCCACAGTCAGAGGTCATGGTCTCAGAGTGAATCTGTGTAACAAGTTTGGTGACCCTAACTTTACTTGTTGTACAGTAATAAGGCATAAGGAATGACCTCTGACCTTTAGACCCCAAACCCATAGTCCGACGTCAGGATCCTAAGGTGAATCTGTATACCAGGTTTGTGACCTTAGCTTTACTCATTTTATATGGCTTCACGGTGGCGCAGTGGTTAGCACTGCGGCAGCACAGTTTACCCTTGGCCGGGGGATTGTGGGGATCGTGGGATCGTGGGTTCGATCCCAGCCCCCGACCAACAGTGATCTGTGTGGAGTTTGCATGTTCTCCCCGTGTTGCGTGGGTTTACTCCGGGATTTCTCCGGTTTCCTCCCACATGCCAAAAACATGCATGTTAGGTTAATTGGCTGTTCTAAATTGTCCCTAGATATCTGTTTCCTATAGGCCCTTAGAATAGAGGGTTAGTATTAATGAAAGCGCTTTGAGTGGTCTTTGTGACTAGAAAGGCGCTATATAAGTGCAGGTTAGTTAGTTAGTTAGTAGTTATAGTAATAGTAAATGCAGCATTTACCATAGTGCAACTGCAGTTGTTTGTGGCAGCGGCTTGCATGGCAGCAACCCCTTTGATTCTACATGTGATAAACATTGTAGATAAGAGAGACGTAATTTCATTCTACTGTACATGATTGACTGCATGGACTGAATGACAGTAGAGATGGCTTCTTCTTCAATGTTAACTTTGAACTTTGACCCCTTGACCCCATACCCATAGTCAGGTGAGGGTGTAAATCATCCAAGATGTGTATTAGATATAACTGACCTTTGATCTCTAGGTTATCCGATGACAGTGAAATTGCAATATGTGCATTCTCAGTGTATATCAAACCATGGTACAACGTTTCAAAACAACTGGACCAAAACTGTAGGAGGAGTTGATTTCACAAAAGTGGGACAGACAGATGGATGGACGGAGAGACGGACAGACCAATAACATAATTGCCTGCCGAACAGCCGGCTCTTCAACCCCTTTGAGCTTTGACTGGTGGGGGATAAAGAGTAAAAGTGATAAACAGCTCAGTGTGGACGCAAACTAAGGACTGTAGGTGGCTGTTGGTTGAAAGAGGGGGCTGTCATGGAAATGAGGTTCAGAGGATCACAGGATGAAAGTGTTTTTTTTTTTTTTTCCCGTCCTGTCTAGCAGCTAAGTAAGCAGAAGAGATATCTACTTCTCTGATTGTGCCAAACAGATTAACTTTGCCTAAAGTAGCTTTATTCATATTTGAAATACTTTATTTAAAATATATTTCTTATAATGGACCTGACAGGGAGAACTGGGGAGGGGGGGCTGAAAAGATTTGAAGTGGTCGCAAGGGTTGGGTGAGGATGTGGGGAGGGGGAGAAAAAGAGAGAAGAACAAGCAGAGAAAACACAGACTATCACAACTGAAACAAAGAAACACACAATAAACAAATTGTTTCTGCTTCTAAAGAGATCACATCACGAGTCTGATATCTGCACCTGTAACAGAATAGAGAGCCATACGTGTGTATATGTGTGCATGTGTGTGTGCGTGTGTGAAGTTGCATGCAAAAGTGAGTGTGTGCATGTGAATGGCTTGTCAAGAACCATATAAAGAGAGTAGCAGGCCGCAGTGACACCCCCCATGAAACCACTAAAAGCAAAACAGCACCACCAACCCCGGGGGTGGCAGCCCTTGCCCCCACAGAGTACAAATGACCCAAAGCCAACAAGCCCCAGGAAAGTCTGGAATCCACTCCAGGAGGACTGGAAGGAGGAGTCCAGACCACCAAGCAGCTGGCATGACACACCCCCACTCCAGGGTAGTTAACCCCTGCGCCCACAGTTGGGCCAACACCAGCCCCAGGCTCCATGTGTCAGAAGGCCACTACCCCCCACTAGGAACCCCCTCGCACAGCAAATCCCCGTCCACTCCAGAACCCCAGACACACGCCCTGAGACCCACCAGATACCCACACCCAGGGCAGGCAGTAATTTAGGAGACTCAGGGGAAGCCAACCCTCGCCCACCCGTCGGACGGAGCCCATGTGGCCAGGAGGTGCCACCCTTATCAGTCCAGCACTCCCTGACTAGAACATCCACTCACTCACTCACTCACTCACTCACTCTTGCATTCACATTCCTTCAGGCTCATTCACTTTCACACACTTTCATTCAGTCTCACATCATCACCCACACTCACTCATGTACACACTCTCATTTGCGCTGTGGTTCCCTTTGTGCTCTCTCTAACAGACTCACTCACTCTCACTTATACCCACTCACTCTCACAGGTTGGGGTGAATCAGGATGCATGAATGAGCAAGGAGTAGAGTTGAACAGGGAGATTGCCTTGAGCTGAACCAGGAAAGCCTAGTGTCAGGTCCACAGCAGACAGAGATGATCAGAGCTGTTGCCAGCTACGCAGCAGTGACTGAAAAAAATACTCTTCAAAGAAACTGCTTGCTGCCCGACACTGCCATGTGTGAGCTCACAACACCATCCAGAGGGGCACACTAGTCGGGAAAATGTCACCACCTCCTCCAGAAACCACACCCTGTGTCATGATTGGCAAGAATGAGCAGCTAACCTGCAGGGAACAACACCAGAGAAAACACACGAATAACACAGAGAAGCTGATTAACCAAAGTTTATTGACTCAAAGAAGATGCACAGTTAATGAAAGATACCACTCACCAGAAGAAGACTCAGCTGTAACGGGAGACGAGAGGGAATTAGATAAGGAGGGAGACCAGCAAAGGGAAAATAGAACAGCTCTCACGTGGGATGAGCAGGGAGCGCGGCAGTGGAACCCAGCAAGGGCAGACGAACAAGGAGAGGATTCTGGTAGGCAGGAATGGAGCTGGGTAAGGTGTCTGGCCGGGGGCAATGAGGCAGCTGAAGTGGTGATGAGATGATGGGGCAGGTGAGCGCACAACAAATCCTGGAGACGCACCACGAAGATGGCAGCAACCTCGAATGGGAGAGAAGAGAAGAGGAATTAAACATTGTTCCTCAGAGAGTGAGAATGAACTTCCGAATATATTGAATGAAACTTGGAATATATTGAATGAATTTCTGAATATATTGAATGAAACTGGGAATATATTGAATGAACTTCTGATTATATTGAATGAACTTCCGAATATATTGATTGAAACTGGGAATATATTGAATGAACTTTGGAATATATTGAATGGACTTCTGAATATATTGAATGAAACATGGAATATATTGAATGAACTTCTGAATATATTGAATGAAACTGCGAATATATTGGATGAATTTCCAAATATATTGAATGAACTTCCGAATATATTGAATGAAACTGGGAATGTATTGAATGAACTTTGGAATATATTGAATGAACTTCTGAATATATTGAATGAAACTTGGAATATATTGAATGAACTTTGGAATATATTGAATGAACTTCTGAATATATTGAATGAACTTCCAAATATATTGAATGAACTTCCGAATATATTGAATGAAACTGGGAATATATTGAATGAACTTCTGAATATATTGAATGAACTTCCGGATATATTGAATGAAACTGGGAATATATTGAATGAACTTCAGAATATATTGAATGAAATTTGGAATACATCTATACAAATTTGGTAATAGTGGATAATGGAGAATCTTTGTCTGCTGAAATCCTTGGGTTGATAGAATGGATTTGATTGAGCTATTTCAATATTTTGTTGAACTTGAGAAAACTTTTTAGCAACAGCTGGTCATATTCCAAATGATACAAATAATTTGGAATCTACATCACGCCCCCTTGAGGATCATATTTCCATTATTGCAACATTTTTGTGCTTTTGAGCAGTAATGTTCAACAAAGTGTTGGTGAGAGGACATTAAGCATAATTCTTGAATGAATTTTTGAGTCTCTCAGAGAAACATTGGAGGAAATATCACTTCAAGTTGAAGCTAGAGCGCATAATTTGGGAGCAGACTCTAGAGCTCAAAGAGGAAGGCCAAGGAAAGTAGCTCTATAAACTCATTTTAATATAAAGAAAAATAGAGAGGCACGCAATATATTTTTTGCCAGACAATAGAAAATTGTTGTCACACAAAATGTTATTCTTTTAAAAAAAAAAAATCTTTCTTTTTAAGGTACAACATTGCATCTGCTCAGCTGACTGTAATGCGGGACTTAGGTTTTAGCTGGACTGCTATATCTCAAATGTTGTCAGTTAATATTCGAACACTCTACAACCACAGAACAGAACTTGGTTTAGTGGACTATGGGAGCTTCTCAAACATATCAAACAATGATCTTGACAATCTCATAAATGAGGTTCTAACACAAACACCTGGTTCATGAGAGACCTATATCACTGGGAGCTTGAGGGGGAGAGGAATCAGAGTCCAATGGTGGCGAGTGCAAGAGCGTTTAAGAATATTGGATCCAGTGGGAAGAACCTTAAGAGGTCGGAGGGCAATTCAGCAAAGGGTTAACAATGTCTCCATCCCAAATCAAGTGTGGTAAGTATTGTTTGGCATCACATCACTCCTTAAATAAAAGTCATATTGTACAGCCACTGTATAGAATTACATAATCATTTGAAATAGTAATAGTGTCAAATTTGTATTTAACATTTATTTTTATCTCTTCTTAGGCATATTGATACAAACCACAAGTTAAATCCTTGGGGATTTGTGTTTCATGTGAGGAGTCGATGGATACAGTTGCTGTATAACCTACCTAAGATGTTGCACAGACAACAGAGCATCAACTGTGTTGCAGCTTTTCCAGGGAGCCATTGATCTCTTTGGGCTCCCATATAATGTCAGAGGGGATGCTGGTAGTGAGAATATTGAAATTGCACGCTTTATGATTGAGAATAGAGGGGCAAACAGAGGAAGTTTTATAGTGGGCCGTAGTGTCCATAATCAAAGAATTGAAAGACTGTGGGGAGAACTAAACAGGGTAGTATCAGCATATTTTAAGGACCTCTTTCTTTTCATGGGAAATGCTGAAATTTTAGATAGCACTGACCCACTTCATATTCAAGCTCTTCATCATATTTATCTTCCACGAATAAACAGATCAGTTGAGGAGTTTGTTTGCCAGTGGAACCACCACAGCTAAAGGACAATGGGAAGTAACTTCCCACTGCAACTGTGGACAGCTGGAATGCTCCAACTTCCTCAGCATCAAAGAGCTTTCAGGCATGTACATATGCAACAACGCCAACATGTTCATCTCCAGTGTGATGCAGAGTTGAGGTCAATTAATCCCTTTACAGATGATGATAAGCAAGATACATGAAAAAGCAAAAAAAGATTCAAAACACCTGGACATCAAACTGTAAAATATTCATTAAATTATACGGATCACCTGAAGAAGCCAAGGTCATTAACATCCGTAATGTTATGGATCTGGACAAATATCAATGAATATTATGAACTGGAGTCGACAGCAACAATTCAGACAACTGTAGTACACTGAAGGATTTTACTCTTCTGCAACAAAACATTCAACAAGATGAATCAAAAAATCAACAAACAGGAACAACAGGAACTGAAAGTTTTTGAATATACAGATCACAACCCACAGGACGTAGAATATAACATAGACCCTGATAATAATTTATTTAGCTCCATCAATCATGATTGTAATTACTACACAGATGATCAGTTTAACACAATGGTCACATCTGATTTCAATATTTCTATGATCCACTTCAACAGCAGAAGTCTCTATGCCAACTTTAATAACATTAAAAATCATTTACATCAATTTAAAGAGTCATTCAATATTGTGGCAATATCAGAGACGTGGCTCAGTGAAGAGAAAGGAGTGGATTTTACCATGGATGGCTATGAATTAAATTATATAAATAGAAAAGTGAAAAAAGGAGGAGGAGTTGCAATTTATGTTGACAAGAGCTTGAAATACAAGGTTGTTGAAAATCTGTCAGTAACTGTGGATGATTTATTTGAATGTATTACAATAGAAATCTGTCTGGACAATGTGAAGAACGTAGTAGTGAGCTGTGTATATAGAACACCTGGATCAAACATTGACTTATTTAAGGACTGGATGGAAAAAATGTATGCAAAACTAACTCATAAAGTTATGTTCATCTGTGGGGATTTCAATATAGATCTGATGAACTCAAAACAACATAGTTTGACAGAAGAATTTATCAACACAATGTACAGTATGGGCTTACATCCAACAATTACCGAACCTAGAAGAATCATGTCACACAGTGCAACGCTAATAGATAACATATTCACAAACATTATGGAAAATAATATCAGGAGTGGGCTTTTATTGAATGATATCAGTGACCACTTGCCGATTTTTGTTGTCAATCAATGTGATTATAGGAAGAAAAAGCATACCAAAAATATTAAATATAAAAGAATAAGAACCAAAGAATCAATGTATTTATTGACAAAGGAATTATTAATACAAGATTGGAAGATAGTTTATGATGAAAATGACATAAATAAAGCATATGATAATTTTTTGCAAATATTTCAATCATTGTACAATAAAAACTGTCCTATAAAACAATACAGTGACAGACAACAACAAAAAAAATATTCCTTGGGTCACCAAGGGGTTAATAAATGCATGTAAAAAGAAGAATACATTATATAAACAATTCATTAAATGCAGAACAGTGGAAGCTGAGATCAAATATAAAAGATATAAAAATAAGCTTACTAATATAATGAGGACCTGTAAGAAAGAATACTACAACAGAATATTAGAGGATAACAAAAATAACTTAAAGCAGACGGACAGTGACATATTTTTATTGAACCAATCAACTGATTGTATGAAAATATTCTATTCTGTCTATTCCCGCGATTTAATATGTGTCACCAGCTTCCATAAATGACCTTATTTGCTCATAGCTCAGCCTTCACTTAGTGAGGCTGCAGTACCGTCATCTCTCGATAGGTGCGGGCATTAGTGATGTCACAGCAGCAATAGAAAGAAAAAGGCAGAATGAGAACAAAGTGATTCGGACAGCGATTATTTTGTCGAGTTTGACGACCACAATATAAATGATGACATTGAAAATGAGGAATCGGATGATGAAGTAGTTTTGGGTGGTGCTGAGGGGGTATTCAGCCTTATTTGTGGGAAAGAAGTGAGGGTTATGTTGCCTGCCTGTGCAGTGAGCCTCATCAGAGAAACATTCCCATCTGATCACTACAAGGGATTTTGCCTACCAAGATTAGATTTGTGAACAATGATATGTAAATAAAGTTTTGTAAAATCATATACTGAGTTTATTAATGTTCATGTCAATGTGATAATTCTCATAGTTCAGCATTCATCAAAGTCGCATGTCATATACATTTGAATAATTTGAACACACTAAATTCTTCTCAATTTGAAAAGAAATATTACATACTATACCACCTTTGTATGAATGTTTGAAAACACAGAAGAAATATACAAAGAAATACAAAAATCAATGGAGTATCACTACAGATTAAGAAAATAACTATTTTCCAGATATAGCAATTATTATATTCCCATAAATAACATTTCAGTTATAATGGGCACCATTCTATGGTAGAAAATTGGGGTTCCATTTTTAAAAGCACATTTCTCTTACAATTTTAGGCTTATATTTATTTTTCTTAGCAAATATGTTGCTTCCCTAAAAATTGAAAGCTGAACTGTCATTGGTAATTACCTCCGCCAGGCCGAAAAGGCCAGGAGGAGGTTATGTTTTTGCCGGGGTTTGTTTGTCTGTTTGTCAACTCTGCGTTCTTCAACGTTTTAGGCACAAAAGCACGCGCAAAACACTGGTGGCCTGGGCCCGCCAGTGTGCCTGTGTTTGCGCGCAGCTCCAAAACCTGACACGGGCACCTGTCCGCCGCCGGATTATTTGGCAGAAATCTGACCAACACTAACTCCGCGTTCTTCAACGTTTTAGGCACAAAAGCACGCCAAAAACACTGGTGGCCTGGGCCCGCCAGTGTGCCTCTGTTTGCGCGACGCTGCAAAACCTGACACGGGCACCTGTCCGCCACCGCATTATTTCCCAGAAATAATTTGATTTTGAAAATCATCCATTGCTCGGGATTCATTTAAAATGTTTAGTAAACATTTGCAGTGAATATTAAAAATACAAAACTTACCCTGTTTACTTCTCGTTTTCTGACAGCTGATCGCCTCGGTAGATCACCCTGGCTTTTCACGCCACTGTCACTGACACTTGTCTCAGAGTCAGACTTGGTAATCGTGGGATATATAGTTGGAATAGCCGTTTTCTTTATCACCAATCTTTTTGCAAATTTCATTTCAAATTGCATCTTATTCTCGAAATCGCTGTCAACGAAATGTCTACTGCACATGTAGGGCGCTGACGAGGTGCAGGTGTGCGCGCAGCTAAGGCAGATGCCTGAGAGCGGCGAGCCGTGACACCTGCAAAATATATGTGGACAAGAAAGACTGACAAACCTGGGTACTATTTCACTGGAGTCTGCTTTAATACAGAAGCTGAAGCAATAGGGAACACTGGATGTCTCTTACTTCCGCCCTCCCAAGAGAGCAGACTCTTTTTTCTTCTCTCCTGCTGATTTTTTCCTCCCCTCCTACTACTGGATCCCAGCTTGCTGTTGTCTGTCTGCGTCTAACTGCGACCGCCGAAAAGAAATTATGGAGTTAATAAGCTGGGCTTTGAACACAATTGACACTATTTTTTCAACAAGGAAAAGTGCTCCGGGGGAAGCTGTCTGCCCCGCTGGAACGGCTCCAGTGGGCTATCTATGTGACACAGGTAATTGGAAAATGCTGTGTCTCTCTAATCTCTCTATCGAAGATATTGAAGATTTGTTTATCTTCGTAATCTTGGTGATTGGGATAATTCTGATTGGGACGGGAATTGTCTTGGTTTACCGCAAATTGCTGAAGATGGATTCAACCTATCAAAATGCTGGCCAGGCGAGGTGCATCCAACAAATTGAGAAACTGGAGAAGACCCTGATAGCGACTACTGGAGAACTGTCTCGTAAGGTGGATTACATCATGGGTTCGCTCAGGTCTTTCCACGACGAATTCAAAGCTGCGCAATGAAGGATTAATGTACTGAATCTACAGAAGAAATACAAGTCTTCTCTGTGATCAGTCCTATTTGGCATTATTATTCCCCATGAAAATTCCTCCTGGCTGTCTGCAGACTGTGTTTTTTCAAAATCATGAGCACAAGGCCTTGGACAGCCAGCTGCAGCGCCAGATAAGACTGGGCGCCAGACAGACAAAACATCTTCTGCCAAGGGTCCTTGGGTCTCTCTTATTATCATCAACACTGCTCAACACCGCACACACATTGATTCATGAACTGATTAAAGATATACTGTACACTGCTCTCTTGTGTCTTGTGAAATTCTGAGTTGTTGCTCTGTGCTATTGAGAGATTTTTTTTCATTGTAATCATAATCTGCTTAAAAATAAGCTGTATTTTGATAACAAAGTTTTTTTTCTCCTCCCCCCTTGTGTCGTTCCCTCCCTTCCCCTCCCTTTCTTATCTATCTCTGTTTGATGAGGCGCCTATTATGGCTGCCGTGTCGTTGTGTCGCGCGCATGCGCACCAATGTCAAGTCAAGTTCCTCGTGTGTTTTTTACATGCTTGGCAATAAAGTTTATTCTGATTCTGATTCTGATTCTGATTCTAAATGAGAACTTTGCTTCTAAAAAACACAGGAGGATGGACTTCCAATATAAGTAACCGGTGAGTTAAACTGTCTTTCTTCAGCATGTTTTTTATGAAAATATTTGGTAATTCCGAGAAATATCCGTAATCGCCGATTTTAAAACGTAAACATCAAGTGTTGCATGACGCAAAACACAGCAGTGGCCGCGACAGTGTGCGTGTGTTTGCCGGTTGTGACGTCACACAGTCAGTGGCCATCTTAGCCGCTGATCGTTTGGCTCTCCAGGGCAGCATACTTTCAAGAGCACATTGTCACCATATGCGACATTTGTTGAGACCAAAACATGTGCAGTTCGCTTTAGCTCGTCTCAGACAACAATTTCAGATATGAATTAGCGATATTGAATTTTCGTCTGTCCGTCTGCTTTAAGAGGAAAATGGCAAGTACTCAATGGGATTATTAGTAATCGACCTAAGAATGCAAATTATCCAGAATATTTTATTGAAAATGGCAATTTGATAAATAATATGGAAGATGTGGTCAGTGGTTTCAATATTTTTTTTGTAAACGTTGGTCCTGAATTAGCAAAATCAATAGTGACACCAGAAACAAACTGCAGTGGTTCTGTGAATGAAATAGAAGATAGAAATCCAAACACAATCTTTTTGGGTGCAGTTACTGAAAAGGAAATTATCGAGACTGTGAGTAAATTTAAGAACAAAAAATCAACGGACTGGAATGAAATTGACATGACAATAGTGAAAAAAGTAATAGAAGGAATTGTTAAGCCACTCACCCACATCTGTAACCTGTCATTTCAAACTGGTAAATTTCCAGGCAAAATGAAAATAGCAAAAGTAATACAGTGATCCCTCACTTATCGCGGTTAATGGGTTCCAGAACCGACCGCGAAAAGTGAAAAACCGCGAAGTAGCGTCACCCCTAATGACGTCATCCATAAATAATACGTACGTTCATTCTCTCACTCTCTCTCTCTCATATGATACGTGTGTGTGTGTGTGTATGTGTACATACATACGTAGATGTAAATAAAGTGTACATAAATATGTTTTTAGAACTCTTTTATTCTTATAACAAGATACGTAACTCAAGATGAAGATGATTTACTTCACAGGTTAATGAGAGCTTTACTGCTCCTCAGGTGACGCCTCATCGTCAGGTGCTAGAAGCGCAGGATCATCGAGGGCAGCTTCCGATAGAGCTGGAGAAGCTGCAGGAGGCGGCGTAGTGGCTCGACGGGAAGACTATTTCGCACAAAATGGCACAAGAGAACAGCAAAAAGTTCCACGCTGCGAGACTACGTAACACGAGCGATAAAGAGCAATGAATGTGGTCTTCCTCCCCTTCATGGGCGCTCGGCAGGGAGAGGAGGTGGGTGAAATGTCTCGGCCAATCAGCTTGCGGGGTGAAACGTCTCGGCCAATCAGCTTGCGAGATTTCCGAGCCGAGCCAACACGAGAACAGAGAACAGAGAGGTGGATTTTTTGAGTTGTGCGGCTCTCCGTGTTGATACCTGATGGTCTAATGTAGTCTCCCTGCCTTCTGCTAGCGCCCGCCCATTATTTCTCAATTTTGAATTTTTGATGAATATTTTTGAAAAATCCGCGATGCACTGAGGGCGCGAAAGGTGAAGCGCGAAGTAGCGAGGGATCACTGTACCTCTATACAAAACAGGAGACAGTCATCGCTTCACAAATTATAGGCCAGTCTCTTTACTCTCACAATTCTCCAAAATACTTGAAAAAATCTTCACTAAGAGACTGGATGATTTCACTGAAAAACACAACCTCCTTACAGATAGCCAGTATGGTTTTAGAGCAGATAAATCTACATCTTTGGCACTGATCGAACTTATAGAAGAAAATACTAGTTGTATAGATAAAAAAAAAGGTTGCTGTAGGAGTATTTATAGATTTAAAGAAAGCTTTTGACACCATTGACCACAGAATACTACTAAGGAAACTGGAAAGGTATGGGATAAGAGGGGTAGGACTGAATTGCGTGGAAAGTTATTTAAGTAACCAACAACAATTTGTACAAATTGGTGAGCACAAATCACCCTTCATGGACATCACTTGTGGTGTGCCCCAGGGGTCAGTTTTGGGATCCAACTCGTTATTTTGTGTATAAATGACATATGCCAAGTATCAAAAATTCTGAAATTTATTTTGTTTGCGGATGACACAAATATCCTTTGCACTGGTGAGAATTTGCAGCAGGTTTTAGAGGTGGTCACAACTGAAATGGAAAAATTAACGCAGTGGTTCAACAAAAATAAATTATCTCTAAATCTAAAAAAAACCCAAAGATTATGTTGTTTGGAAATTATAAAATAAATCATGAAATAATGGTAACGATAGATGACACCAGAATAGAAACAGTACAGGAAAATAAGTTTCTGGGGGTGACGCTAGACAATAAAATCTGCTGGAAACCTCACATCAGTCACATCCGGGCCAAGTTAGCAAAATGTATAGGGATACTGGTGAAGACAAGACACATCTTGGACTATAACTCATTGGTCTTATTGTACAATTCACTGTTTTTACCTTATCTTAACTATTGTGTAGAAGTCTGGGGAAACACCTACAAGACCAACCTACAGTCAATATGCACATTACAAAAAAGAGCTATAAGGATAATAAACAATGTAGGATATAGAGACCATACCAATTCGTTGTTTTTAAAGTCACATGTCATAAAGTTCATCGATTTAGTTAAATTTAAGACAGCACAAGTAATGTACAGGGCAATTAATAATCAACTCCCAACTAATATACAAAAAATATTTAAAAAAAGAGACAATGATCATAATTTGAGAGGAGACTTAAACTTTACAAAACCCAAGATACGAACAACCAAGAAAAGTATGTGCATATCTGTCTGTGGGGTGGATTTGTGGAACAGTCTGGAGCCGGAACTGAAACTATGTACAAACAGAAATCAATTCAAAAAGAGGTATAAACACCATTTGCTGAAAGGATATATGTCAGAAGGGTAGTATTTATATGTACGATTCATTATGTTCACTCTGGGACATTATGGGACAATATGGAATGGTGGGTGGGACAGCACTGTGTATATCTGTGTTGTTTGAGGCAGGTTTTTGATGTATTGACATCAATGTATGTTAGAATGGATGGGTGTTAATGTTGATTTGTAAAAAATACAGTAAATTGTTTACTTGGGGTTTTAAAGGTGGTAATTTAAAATAAGTGTTCACTTCTTCCTTCTCCCTTTTGAACAGTGTATACTGTTACTTTATTGCATTTGCCATTTGTTTGACTTTATTTTTTTTGTTCAAAATAATCTATCTATCTATCTATGAAAATCATGGAATAGAATTTTTTTTTTTTGACAGCATGTAATCTTCTTCAAATGAACAATTAGTATTGAAAATGTTAGTGCTATAAAGACATTCATCGATATGAAACAGTATATTATCTTGCACATATACTATGTAGCAAATCCAGCTGTTAAATTACTAAATTTGAGGAAACTGGTTGTCTCATTTTTATATGCTTTTAAAGAGCATTTACAGCTGCTAAACTAAATGTGAGCAGTGAATAGTAACTAGTGCATTTAAAAAAAAAAATGAATGTCATTCTTTATCATATTCATCATTTTAAAAAAAAGTCTTAAAATTACCCACTTTATATGAATATAGAAAATAAGACCGTTTACATTTGTTGAATTATTTGAAAAATTTTCACGTTATATATTTATATTTTTAAAGCACTAGCAGTGTCTATTTACTTTGTAACACCTATTCAAGTAACTTTCACAAAATTGTAATTTTTTTTCAACATTCTTATTTTGACAAGCACTTTTTTCAAAAGGTACTTTTACTCTGCTTTACCTTTGATTTCATTGAGTACATGTCCAGCTTTTAATGAAACTTCATCAGAGTTGTGGCATAAAAATAATATAGTGCATGCATACGTTACCCCAAAATTTCAGATATTTTCTTTGCTATCTCTAATAAAACTAAAAATGAAATTTGACTTTGGTAAGCAAAATGAATCCCTTATTTGACATAATTTGACTATTCATGAAAATGCTGCACAGAGAAACAGCTGTTAGAATTTAGCTTATGGTTAGCAGAGGTTGAAGCTCTATTTTTAATTTTAATCAATTTATAATTTAGTTTAAATCAGTGTTAAAATCATTGTTCTTTAACCACCATTTCTTACGCAATGATGGGGATTACATTAGAGAACAGAAGTGGCTGTTTGCATTTTGTTTTCCTCAGACAGACATATTAGGTTGTCAAATATTGAAAAGAATACACAAGATCCATGTTGCTCACAAAAATAAGGTTTCTGATAGTTTCTTGTTCTTATTGAAGAGTTTTTAGTGACTCTTCCAATTTACACTAATTGTTTTCCTGAATACACTTTTGAGAGGGTGGAAAAACGTTCATTTGGTATGTTTTATAGTGAAATCGGGTTGACATGTTACCCATCATGCCAAAATATACAAATTTAACTCCTCTATTAATGTTGTTAGAATTACAACTTGTATTTTTGTCTGTTCAGCATTAAATTAAAAATAAAAAGTCTTGATGGCACAAGCCACTATAATAATGACTAAACCAGCACTAAACACACAGAAGTAAGAACACAAAACACTTTATTTGTAAGGTGACTGTTATAGATACAAAGGCTTGAATAAAGATTTTAAACTTAAAAATATACATACCTACATTTTACTGTAATTACTTGTAACCATGACAGCGTGCTGATCATTTCACTAACAAAAAAATTATGCTCCACCAATTAGACCCACATATTAAAGAAAAATTATTTTCCTACTTTGAGTGAAATACAGGACAACCTTGCATGCATGATACTTATGTTAAGCATGTCCAAAGTGGGTAGTACAAAGGGAAACTGCTCTTTACATGATAACCTTTGAACTGCAGCCCCATTCACTCAATTTCTGAGATGGACTATGGAATGGATTCCTTTTCATAATGGAGTAAATGGTTCACTCAGTTACTTTAGTGACATTAAGATTTTACAGTTGTTCCATGTAATACCTTTACAATTTTTAAACTTGGTGGATGCACAGGCAAAAGCTCAAATGTCCAACTACTCTCAACACTCATTTAAACTTTTGTGGTCTTCTCCTAGCTGTTACCAAAGTAATTTAAATGACTATTGTTAATCTGGTCATCTCAGGAAAACAACTTCAACTGTGAGTACAGATGTCACATCAACTTATCATTCAGAATCAGAAAAAAAGTCCAAATATATAAAGTGCAAACAGATTTTTAAAACATTTTTTAAGACAGCTAATGAACTAAAGGGTTGCACCAACGCACAGGAAAGTGCATCATAAATATATCCCAAAGGTTGGTAGCACGTGTTTAAATGGGATAACAACAGAAAGTATGTTAAATAAACATGACTAGAAATATAACCCTCCTTTATACATGTAACAAAAAACTGCAGCCTATGAATCAGGGAATAAAAAAAAACACCATTAAAAAAAACAGGAAACACCATTATAAACTCAATATGAACACTGCTTGATAATGTTATCTCTCACGTTCTTCCAAATCCCGGCGAGTTTTGTATGGCAAAATCCATGTCAGATTTGAAAGTAGTGTATACTGCATGAACGGGTATGTAAAGAATATTTGCACAGGTATTGGCAACTGGAAATCGAGAATGGGTGATGAACTCAAGGCTTGGCTTCAGAGAGAAACCCAGTGCTGGGACGCTGTCGCATCCAGTGAAGAAAACAAGAATATCCTCAAGTGAGACATCGCTTTCAACTGTAAAATATAAGAATTTAAACACACACACACACACAC
The DNA here is from genome assembly GCA_020510985.1 of Pholidichthys leucotaenia. Taxonomy (NCBI): domain Eukaryota; kingdom Metazoa; phylum Chordata; class Actinopteri; order Cichliformes; family Pholidichthyidae; genus Pholidichthys; species Pholidichthys leucotaenia. Next base: position 23,236,395 of record CM035839.1, on the reverse strand, counting down.
ACACACACACACAGAGTGGAGATCAAAATCAGAAAACAGTGTATTAATACTTTTTTTTTTACCTTTATTTAACCAGGAAAAAAACCCCGTTGAGATTAAAAACCTCTTTTTCAAGGGAGTCCTGGCCAAGAGGCAGCAAAAAAAAAAAAAAAAAAAAAAAAATCACAAATACACTTACAATGACATACAAATCATATAAAACGGTTACAAATTAGTGAGGCCATCTCAGGTGTTCTCAATCTGGTTTTAAAGTCGTTCAATGAAACAAGTTCGGTTAGTTTCCAGTCTTTTTGCAACATGTTCCATGTAGAGGGGGCTGAGAACATGAAAGCTCTTTTGCCCAGCTCAGTACGGGCAAATGGAACAGAAAGCAACAAATGATCATTAGAACGCAAACCATAAGAATCAACACTTCTCAGTGTGATCAAATTACAAATGTAAGGGGGCAACAGTCCAAGCATGGCCTTGTAAATAAAAAAGTACCAGTGAGTCAACCTCCTGGTGGACAAAGAGGGCCATCACACTTTAGAATACAGTTCACAGTGATGGGTCAAGGCTCTCCAGTTTGTAACAAACCTCAAAACAGCATGATATACAGAGTCAATCTTACTCAGACACTGAGCTGAAGCGTTCATATACAAGAGGTCTCCATAATCTAAAATAGTGTGGCAACCTGGGGAGTGCATAATGGTTTACCACCTTAGACAGGAACAAAGGACGCAAAGTTAACCTTTTGTGTGTGAGATGTTTCTAGATGCCCTAGTAAGATAACAGGGAGGTGTCAAGGATGAATGGACTGACTGCAGTCGGAAGGGGAGATTATCTTTTGTGTGTGAGAAGAGTCTAGACGGAGATTATCTTTTGTGTGTGAGAAGAGTCTAGAAGGATCAGAATCAGAATGAGATTTGTCATCTCTGTCATCTCTGTCAACTGTCATCTCTGCTGGAGTCCGAGTTCCACCCTATGCAGGACATACTGGATGCACTGAGGAGCTCATTTAGCAGCAGACTACATCATCCCAGGTGCACAACCGAGAGGTTTCGTAGGTCCTTCCTACCAACGGCTGTCAGACTGTACAACCTAAGCAGGGCTGCTCGCAGAGATAGCAAAAAGACGTAACAAACTAATAGTTTTTTTGAATGCAAAAGATGCAATAGACTTACACAATGGTCCTCTCCGGCATACAACTAGGAACATACCGGTCGCTATGGAGGGTGAGAATATGTATGGGCACATAATCATACCATGTAGGATAACTAAATAGACGGTTATGCTGTTTCATCCCACCTAGCAACAATGCTCTGCACTGTGTGTGTTTATATATTTACATATTTATTCCATCTAGCTACAATGCTCAGCACTGGGTGTGTTTATATTTATATATCTATACTGTATATTTATTCCATCTAGCTACAATGCTCCGCACTGTGTTTTTATATATCTACATATTATTCCATCTAGCTACATTGCTCCGCACTGTGTGTGTTTATATACTTGCATATTTATTCCACCTAGCTGCAATGCTCCGTACTGTGGGTGTTTATATATTTACATATTTATTCCATCCAGCTACAATGCTCTGCACTGTGTGTGTGTGTGTGTGTGTGTATATATATATTTTATAGTAATATGTACATATGTATATTAGCTGCTCTTGCTTGCTTGTTTTTTTTCTTGCCTTCTGATTGTTGCTCTGAGTGTTGCTATCCCTGTGCTGTTGCAATCCTGGAATTTCCCCGTTGTGGGACTAATAAAGGCTTATCTTATCTTATCTTATCTTATTTATTGCCATTGTTCATGTAGTACACAAACTAGGAATCTGTCTCGGTGCAATGCTGCAACATTTAACATGGAGTAGCACTAAAGATAAAAAAAAAAAAAAAAAAAAAACTATGCATGCCATAAAATGTAAAATATGAATGAGTAATACTGATCTATGCAATTATTAAATATATTAACAAGCAGCAGATATTGTGGAGTTCCACATAGTGCAGACGGTAGTGCAAAAGAAAACAGTGATAATTATCATGAGTCTGGTTGAGCTGCTGTACGTAGTGCACGAGAGTCTAATAAGTCACTTACTGTTCAGCGGTCTGATGGCAGAGGGAAAGAAGCTGCTCATGTAGTGGGAGGTTTTAGTCTGAATGGACCGAAGTCTTCTACCTGAGGGGAGGGGGGCAAACAGTGCGTGTCCAGGGTGTGAAGGGTCGGCTATGATCCGACCTGCACGCCTCCGGGTCCTGGAGATGTGCAGGTCCTGGAGGGATGGAAGCTTGCAGCCGATCACCTTCTCAGCAGTGAGCACAACTCGCTGCAGTCTTAGTCTGTCCCTGGCAGTGGCTCCTGCGTACCACACAGTGATGAGGATGGACTCGATGATGGCTGTGTAGAACTGCACCAACATCTTGGTGGGTAGCTTGAGCTTCCTCAGCTGCCGCAGGAAGAACATCCTCTGCTGGGCTTTTTTGATGAGGGAGCTAATGGTCGGCTCCCACTTGAGGTCCCGGGTGATGGTGGTGCCCAGGAAGTGGAAGGAATCCGTAGTGGTGATGGGAGAGTCTGTGAGGGTAAGGGGGGGCAGAGGGGCTGTGACTTTTCTGAAGTCCACGATCATCTCCACTGTCTTCAGAGCGTTCAGCTGCAGGTTGTTGTGGCTGCACCAGGATGTCAGCTGGGCCACCTCTCTCCTGTAGGCGGACTCGTCGCCGTTGGAGATGAGCCCGATGAGGGTGGTGTTGTCCGCAAACTTGATCAGCTTGACAGACTGGTGGCTGGAGGTGCAGGAGTTTGTGTACAGGGAGAAGAGCAGGGGGGAAAGTACACAGCCCTGGGGTGATCCGGTGCTGATGCTAACAGAGTCTGAGACAGTCTTTCCCAGCCGCACATGCTGCCTCCGGTCCGTCAGGAAGTCGGTGATCCACCTGCAGAGGGAGTCAGGCACATTGAGCAGAGACAGCTTGTCCCGGAGCAGAGCGGGGCGGATGGTATTGAATGCAGAGCTGAAGTCCACAAACAGGATCCTGGCGTAGGTTCCTGGGGAGTCCAGGTGCTGCAGGATGGAGTGGAGGGCCAGGTTGACTGCGTCGTCCACAGACCTGTTGGCTCTGTAGGCAAACTGCAGCGGGTCCAGGAGGGGAGTGGTGATGGTCTTGAGGTGGGGCAGGACCAGGTGCTCAAAGGACTTCATGACTACAGAGGTGAGCGCTACAGGACTGTAGTCGTTAAGTCCAGTGATCTGTGGCTTCTTGGGGACAGGGACGATGGTAGAGGTTTTGAGGCAGGTCGGCACGTGGCATGACTTCAGGGAGGTGTTAAAAATGTCTGAAGACAGGAGTCAGCTCTTCCGCACAGTGTCTCAGGGTGGAGGGAGACACGCCGTCTGGACCGGGGGCCTTGCGCGGGTTCAGTCTGGAGAACTGTCTGTGCACGTCCTGCTCACTGATGACAAGAGCAGGGGGGGCACCTTTGATGAAGTGGGGACCATGGAGGCAGTGGCGCTGGGGGGAGGGGGGGGTTGGACACAGCTGACGAGGTGTCAAAACGGGCATAGTGTTGGGACAGTCTTTGACAAAGGGCTTTGTCATCCTGACCCTTAGAAGCCTGAGGCCGATAGTTGGTGATTTGCCTCAGTCCTCTCCACACAGAAGCAGAGTCGCTAGCAGTGAACTGTTGCTGGAGTCTCTCAGAATACACAGATTTAGCTCTCCTCAGCTCTCTGCTAAACCGGTATTTGACCTCTCTGTAGCAGTCCCTGTCTCCACTTTTCAATGCTGCTTCCTTCTCCTTCCTGATCTGTCTGAGCTTGGCTGTGAACCAGGGCTTGTTGTTGGAGTAACTCACCCTGATGCGCAATGGAAGAATGCTCTCCTCACAAAAGTGGATGTATGAGTTCACAGTGTCCGTGTACTCATCCAGATCATGAGTGGCTCCTTAAAACATGCCCCAGTCAGATATTTCCAAGCACGTGCGCAGCCTCTCACCAGCTTCACTGGTCCATTTCCTCGTAGTGCTCACAACAGGTTTTGTGAGCTTCAGCCTCTGTATGTGGGAATCAGGTGGACCATCACGTGATCAGATAGTCCGAGCGCAGTGCGGGGAACAGCGCGATATGCGTCCTTAACTGTAGTGCAACAGTGATCCAGCGTGTTCTCTCCTCTGGTGGGGCATTTAATAAACTGTTTGTAGCGGGGAAGTTCGTGGCTCAGGTTGCTCTGGTTAAAGTCGCCAACCACAATAACCAGAGAGTCCGGAAAAGTTGCTGAATGTGATCCGTGAGCGCGCGCTGAGCCTCGCGCACTTCCGCGTCGGGCGGGACGTAAACAGCGGCCAGGATGAATGAAGCGAACTCACACGGGGAATAAAATGGCTTACAGTTGATGAATAAAAATTCCAGAGCGGGAGAACAGTGTTGGGAGATTACAGTTACATCGGAGCACCAGCTGTTGTTGATGTAGAAGCAGACTCCTCCTCCTGTGGTCTTGCCGGAGAGCTCCTTATCTCAGTCTGCACGAAACAGCTGAAATCCCTCGAGGAGGAGCGCGCTGTCTGGTGTCTGTTCCTTAAGCCAGGTCTCAGTAAAGCAGAGGGCACACGAGGTGGAGAGATCCTTAAATCGCATCAGCAGTCGCAGTTCCTCTACCTTGTTATAGAGAGAATTGACGTTGGACAGAAATATCCCAGGCAAAGCCGTGCGTGTGCCTCTCCTGCGAAGACGCACGAGAGCGCCCGCTCGTCTTCCTCTCTTGAACCAGATCCTCTGGTGAACCAGATCGGCGGCAGGAGCCAAAAAAACTGGGAGTAGGTCCGTGGGAGTTAAAGTCCTGATATTTAGTAGCTCTTCACGGGTGTAAGAGCAGGCAGACAAACAATTGACGAACAAAAACAAACAAAGAAAAGCGCAACGAAGTACCATGGCGACCACTGTGGGCGCCATCTTGAGTAGATCCATGTCATGGATGGATGTCATGTTATTTAAGGGAAGAGTTGTCATGTTATTTAAGGGAAGAGTTCCTACTTGTATGCCATTCTGTCTATGCTCCTTGTGTGAGTCGTGTAATAAACTGCCTGAACCAAATCCGCCTCATTATTTACACACTCCACAATAGATAAAAAAGTTGCAGTAACAAGACACTTTTTAACCTCAAAAGAAAAACAACATTTATTTCAAAATAAAAAACCCAGTTTCAGTTTAAGTTTCTTCACAAGATTTTCAACATGGGGCTTAAGTCAGAGCGTCATCAAGCAAGATACCAAGATACTTGTACGAGTGAACCACCTCAAATTCATTTCCCTCAAAAGTGGACACTGTGGGAAAAATCTGTGGACTCCTCCTAAAATTTGAAAACCACATCAGTTTAGTTTTGTCAGCATTAAGGACTAGTTTTAGCTGCAGAAGTGTGTGCTGCACCACATTAAAAGCTTTCTGCAGAGAAGCAACAGCATTAGCAGGGGAAGAGCCAAAGCAGTAAATAATTGTGTCATCGGCATAAAAATGCAAACTAGCATCAGACACATTTTGTCCTAGATCATTAATGTACATAATGAATAGGAGGAGTCCTAATACAGAACGCTGTGGCACCCCCTTGTGGACACTGACAATTTCAGAACACAAACCATCATATTTAATACATTGGGTCCTGTCACTCAAATAATTTGCGAACCAGGAGACTACATGTTCCGACAGACCAAAACTGATGAGTCTTTGTTTTAAAACTGTGTGGTCCACAGTGTCAAAAGCCTTTGACAGATCAATGAAAAGTGCAGCACAGTACTGCTTTTTATCAAGAGCAACAAGTATATCATTGACCACTTTTGTAGCAGCAGTAATAGTGCTCTGCTTTTTTCTAAAGCCCAATTGCAGTTTTGAAAGAAGTTCATTTGAGTATAAAAACTCTTTAAGTTGATCACACACGAGAGATTCAAGGATCTTGGACAAGACACAAATTTGATATTGGTCTGTAGTTAGTTAAAACTGCTGGGTCACCTCCTTTTAAGAGAGGAACCACAAAAGCTGACTGCCATACTACAGGAATCTCTGTTTTCAGTTGATAAATTAAAAAGTACTGTAAGAGGCTGTGCAATAAAATCGGCAGCCATTTTCAAAAAGTAAGGCTCTATCAAGTCTGGTCCAGGAGGTTTTCTGTGATTCAAAGTTTTGAGAGCCTTATGAACTTGCTGTACAGTAAAAGGTACAAGTCTAAAAGGTTCTCCAAAAAACATTTGGGAATTAGTACAGTGAGGCACAAATGTAGCTCCTGTAGAGTTAAACAGAAAACCAGATGACACAAAATGCTTACTGAAGCAATTTAAAACCTCAGTTCTATCATAAACTGGGACTGAGCCATTTAAAACAAAAGTAGGAAGAACCTGAGAGCTTTTGTTCACAGATAAACTTTTGATCACTTTCCAAAATTTCTGTGGATTATTAAGACTCTCAGTTATGACAGATAAATAATATTCAGATTTAGCCTTTTTAATAAAAAAAGTGCATGTATTTCTCAGTTGTCTAAAAATAGACCAATCACTGGTAGTATCAGTTTTCCTGGCTTTGGCCCAATCCACATTACATGGATAAATGGCATCTGACAGTTCTGGAGAGAACCAGGGGTTTTCACGCCCCTTTATTCTGAATTTCCCTCTAGGAGCATGTTTATTTACAATTTTCTCAAAGTTTTCTTTAAAGAAAGTCCACACTAACTCAATGTCTGGCAACAGGCCTATATGTTCCCAATTAACCAAGGACAAATCATGATGATAAGCTTGTAAATTAAATTTCTTTAAATTCCGCTTGAAAATAATGTGCGGTTTACATTTGGGGATTTTTGTATCTCTGCACACTGCAACAACACAATGATCACTCAAATCATTGCAGAAAACACCCACAGATGAAAATTTATGTGGAACATTTGTTAAAATTAAGTCAAAGTGGACTTTTAATATTTGGCCTAGTTGGATAGTTAATCAACTGGCTAAAATTTACAGAGTCACAGAAAGACTTAAATTCTTCAGAAGCTACGTTTAACCAATCACAATTGAAGTCTCCTGCCATTAAAAGCTCATTGTAGTTTAATTTGGACAAAAGATGCTTTAAGGATGATAATGCCTCCTTGGTGGCAGATGGAGGTCTATAACAACCAACAACAGTTATGGAAAGGGATTTGGCTATTTCCATATCCAAGGCCAGAAACTCCATCTGCTTAGAAATGGACTTAGACAAGACAATTGAAGCAACAAATCTTGATTTAACGTAGGCGGCTACACCACCACCTTTTTTAGGCCTGTCAGTACGGAAGACATTGTATCCATTTATACTAATATCATCATCTGTGACAGCTTTTGTCAGCCACGTTTCAGAGATGATCACAACATCCGGATCAGTTGATCTAATCCTAATTTTGACCATGTCCATTTTAGGAAGTAAACTGCGCACATTAAGATGAATAATTTTGAGACCAGACATTAATTTAAAATCATCAGGAGTCTGGATACATTGCAGATCAGGTCCAGGGTTTGGTTGCACATTTCCAGATAACAATAAAAGTAGGACAATCATCAATCTTTGCTTCACATCACATTTTGAAGCAGAATTTTTGAATATTGAAGCCAGGCGATTCTTTTCATTGAGCAAAAGTGTGAGGTCATATAAAGTAAGAACATTTTGAAGTTTAAGTAATTCCTTTGGTACCTCTGTCCAGGAATCTATGACCCAGACCAAATGAGTCTGCGATTGCTCATAAACAACATTAAAATCAGTGCCACTATAGTAAGTGTCCCAAAAACACAATACATTGGCATGGGTACTCACCCAGGGAACATTATTTGATGTCACGCCGCGCCATTCATCAACGGCGCCACCTGCTCACGCACCTGACAATCATCAGCGGCGAGGGATAAAGGCCGTCTCGCCCGGAGGCTTGGCCTGAAGCCGTCAGACTTCGTCCCTCACCGTTGTGAGCATACTTCCCTTCAGCGTCACCATTTTGGTAAGAAGATCGCTTACCTCTTTTCTTCAGTCTTCTCCCCTGTGCACAGGTGGATTCCCCAGCGGCGGACATCTCCACTCCATCGCCCAATCCTCGCTGCTGTACAGAGCTCTCCAGGTGGCTGTCTTCCGGGCTTCGCCCCCTTGTTGTGCCAGCTGTCCTGACCCACCAAGTAAGTCCTTCTCTCGCCATAAATCCCTCCTGTGTTGGTGTATGCCCGTCACCCTCTCCCTGTGCTCTCTCCATAGGGTTGCTCGGCTGTACGGTCACCTGCCTCTGTGCCTGGAGCAGACACCATCACCAACACATTTACATCCCGCAGACACGCACTCATTCACTCCTGCTGTTAATAAACTCTTTGAACTACTCTAAGCCTGTGTGTGTGCGTCTCCTGAGCCGTGCGTTATGTCAGTACGGCTTCAGCAGAGCGGCTCGGCGGACGGCGGGCTCGCACACCGGTTTTCCACTCTCGAGGCTAGAGTGGATCAAATAGCTTATCAACAACAGGTGATCTTTAATCAATTATTGAATTTAACTAACCGGTTGGGCCGCTTGGATCCTCAACAGCCGTTCCCCCCGGCTCGTCAGGGTGGCGCGGCTCCTGCTGTTCCAGCGGCCGTCCAGCCGGCTCCGGTGGCACCGGTTCGGCTCACACCGATTCCGACCCCCGCCCGCTTTAGCGGTAAGCTCGGCGGAGCGCGGGGGTTCATTATGCAGTGTGAGTCCGTGTTCCACCGTGTGCCCGGAGATTTTCCCTCGGATCACAGCCGGATTGGTTACATAGGGAATCTTCTGGAGGGGCGTGCGTTAACTTGGACCTACGCCGTAATGGCGAGGCCCAGTTATGCCACCCTCACCTATGACCAGTTCGTGAGGCGCTTTCTGGAGGTCTTTGACCATTCTCAAACCGAGACGGTCCAGGTCGATCGGCTCCTCGCTCTCCAGCAGGGAGGCCGGTCGGCAGCGGACTACTCGGTCGACTTCCGGGTAGCGGCGGAGGAATTGGGCTGGGAGGAACGCTCCCTCTGTGGCCTGTTCCTCCGCAGCCTCAATAGTGATCTGAGGGATGAACTGGCTGGACGGGATATCCCTGGGACGCTAGCGGAGCTGACATCCTTAGCGATAAGTTTGGATAACAGGCTGCGCGAGCGCTCCTCGGGGCGGAAGTCTTCTTCTTCTCGCCCTCGTGGAGTCTCGCCGCACCTGTTCCAAGCTCGCCCCCTGGCGGCGCCGCCAGCATTGTGCCCCGAGGAGTCGGAGCCGATGGTGACGGGCTGGACCAAGCTTTCCCCTGCGGAGAAACAACGCCGCCGTGAGTTGGGCCTCTGCATGTATTGCGGAGGTGACCAACACACTGTGGAGCGTTGCCCGCGGAAAGCCAGTCGGCGGGGTCCGCGAATCGCTGTAGGGAGCCTCGCGGGTCCCAACCGGTTAGACTCTCTCACTCAATTAAAGCTGCCCATCCGTTTTTGCCACAATCCCACTGGGCACCTCACCCACGCACTGGTGGATTCGGGCGCAGAGGGCAGCTTCATTTCACAAGGCCTGGCAACCCGATTGGGCATCCGCTGTCAGGCATTAAAACACCCCATCTCCCTGGTCCATCTCTCCCGTGCCTCCCTTGGGAGAGTTTCTCACCAAACCATGCCTGTCCCAGTCATCATCTCAGGGAACCACCGGGAGGAGATGGTATTTTACGTCCTGCCCAACTCTGTGTCGCCCGTCATCCTGGGGTATCCCTGGCTACGCCTCCACAACCCTGTCCTGGACTGGAGGTCCGCTGGGGTATCGGCATGGAGTACCTTCTGTATGGGCACCTGCCTTCAGTCCGCTGCCTGCTCCCCGTCCGCGGCTCCCCCTGTGGCGGATACAGCACCTCCGGACCTGTCACTGGTGCCTCCAGAATTTCACGACCTGGGTATGGTATTTAGCAAATCGAAAGCTATGTCTCTTCCCCCGCATCGACCATATGACTGTGCCATCAACCTCCGCCAGGGGGCTCCCCTGCCATCTGGTCGGCTCTACAGCCTGTCGGCGCCGGAGAAGGAGACCATGAATACATACCTGAAGGAATCTCTGAGCGCTGGGATTATTCGCCCATCGTCGTCACCCGTGGGGGCAGGGTTTTTCTTTGTCGGGAAGAAGGACGGATCCCTCCGCCCCTGCATAGACTACCGAGCGCTGAATGACATCACTGAGAGGGACCGTTACACCCTGCCCCTCATGGACACTGCCTTTCACTCCCTCCAGGGGGCGACCTGGTTTACCAAGCTGGATTTACGCAGCGCTTACCACCTCGTCCGGATCCGGGAGGGAGATGAATGGAAGACAGCCTTCCGTACCCCGAACGGCCACTTTGAGTATCTCGTCATGCCGTTCGGGCTGACCAACGCTCCTGCCGTCTTTCAGCGCCTCATTAATGACGTCCTCCGGGATTTCATCGGCCTTTTTGTGTTCGTCTACCTGGATGACATCCTTATCTTCTCCAGGTCCAGGGACGAGCACCAGGTCCATGTGAGGCGGGTCCTCCAAAGACTGCTGGAGAATCGTCTGTACGTGAAGGCTGAGAAATGCGAATTCTACGCTAGGACCACATCCTTCCTGGGATTCATCATCGCTCAAGATCAGGTGCTCCCAGACCCAGAGAAGGTGAAGGCGGTGGTGGAGTGGCCTACTCCCGCATCCCGGAAGCAGGTGCAACAGTTTGTTGGCTTCGCCAATTTTTACCGCCGCTTTGTCCCAAATTTCAGCTCGATCGTCGGACCGCTGACCCGCCTCACGTCCCCGAAGGTCCCGTTCCGGTGGACTGAAGAGGTCGCTGCTGCCTTTAGGGCGCTGAAGGCGGAGTTCTCCTCCTCCCGGGTCCTTCGCCAGGTCGACCCCGCGCTGCAGTGCATTGTGGAGGTGGACGCATCGGACACGGGAGTGGGAGCAGTGTTATCCCAGCGGTCACCTGACGATGGCGCCAAACGGCCGTGCGCCTTCTTCTCCCGGCGCCTGTCCCCGGCGGAGAGGAACTACGATGTGGGGGACAGAGAGCTCCTGGCCATTAAACTCGCCTTACAGGAGTGGCGCCACTGGCTAGAGGGGGCGGACCTGCCGTTTGTGGTCCTGACGGACCACAAGAACTTAGAGTATTTACGATCTGCCAAGCGCCTGAATGCCCGCCAGGCGCGCTGGTCTTTGTTCTTCGCCAGGTTCCGCTTCTCGATCACCTTCAGGCCGGGCTCCAAAAACGGCCTGCCTGACGCCCTCTCTAGGCAGTTCACCCCCGTGGAGGCTGAGGAGACGCCCCACACTATCCTGCCCAGGTCGTGCGTCCTCGGTGCCATCTCTTGGGACATTGAAGACAAGATCCGGAAGGCGCAGGAGGTGGAACCTGATCCTGGCGGCGGACCGGAGGGAAGACTGTTCGTCCCATCTGCGGTCCGAGGAGAGGTCATCCACTGGCTCCACACCTCCCGGCTCACCTGTCATCCCGGCACCTCTCGGATGATCAGCCTCCTCCAGCGGTCCTTTTGGTGGCCAGGCCTGCGGAGGGATGCAGCCCGCTACGCCCGGGCTTGCCCAATCTGTGCCACCAGCAAGTCGGGAAATGCCCCCCCAGCGGGTCTGCTCCAGCCTCTGCCCGTCCCCGGCAGGCCCTGGTCGCACATCGCACTGGACTTCGTCACCGGACTCCCCGTTTCCAACTCCTTTGACACCGTCCTGACCATTGTGGACCGTTTCTCCAAGGCGGCGCACTTCATTCCCCTGCGAGGTCTCCCTACTGCCCTGGAGACGGCGGGCCTCCTCGTCCAACACGTGGTCAGGCTGCACGGGATTCCGGTGGACGTGGTCTCGGACCGGGGCCCCCAATTTTGGGGGCCCCAAAATTGTGGGCCGCCACCGGGCTGCACGGTGGCGCAGTGGTTTAGCACTGTGGCAGCACAGTTTTACCCTCGGCCGGGGGATCGCGGGGATCATGAGATCGTGGGTTCGATCCCAGCCCCCGACCAACAGTGAGCTGTGTGGAGTTTGCATGTTCTCCCCGTGTTGCGCGGGTTTACTCCGGGATTTCTCCGGTTTCCTCCCGCACACCAAAAACATGTAGGTTTAGGGCGCTCGCGCACGCAGCGACCAGCAGCCAGTGACTTGTCACCAGACTGCAAACCAAGTCTACCTACGGGTACAAATAAGTAACAAAAAAAAAAAAAAAACAAAAAAAAAAAATTTTCATCCGAGGTTTGGAGATCCTTTTGTAACGCCATCGGAGCCAAGGTGAGCCTCTCCTCCGGCCATCACCCCCAGTCTAACGGGCAGTGTGAGAGGACCAATCAGGAGCTGGAGGCTGCGCTCCGCTGTGTTACTAGATCCAAGCCGACGTCCTGGAGCAACCATCTCGCCTGGGTGGAGTATGCCCACAACACCGCCCGCTCTTCTGCAACGGGGATGTCCCCCTTCAAGGCGTCCCTGGGTTACGACCCCCCGCTGTTTCCAGCGCAGGAGAACGAGGTGACTGTCCCCTCTGTTAGGGCGCACCTTAGGCAGTTCCGCTCCACCTGGGCTGCCGCGCGTCATGCGCTTTTACGCACGGCGGAGCGCAACAGGACCGTGGCGGACCGGCACAGAAGACCTGCCCCGGCGTACGGAGTTGGGCAACTCGTGTATGTGTCTACCCAGGACGTCACATTAAAAGGCGAGAGGAGGAAGCTGGCACAGCGTTTCATGGGTCCCTTTCCCATCACCCGGATCATCAACCCGGTGGCTGTGCGCGTGGCTATTCCCCCCTCCCTCCGCATCCATTCCACTTTTCATGTGTCGAAGGTGAAACTGGCTGTCACTGACCCCCTTTGCCCTCCTCCTGCAGCGCAACCCGCGCCCCGGATGATTGGTGGCCATCCGGCCTGGTCCGTCTCCTCCATCCTGGACTCCCGGCGCCGGGGTCGTGGGTTGCAATACTTGGTGGACTGGGAGGGCTATGGGCCTGAGCATCGACAATGGGTGCCCCCGTCGTTTGTGTTGGACCCATCGCTCATCGCGGACTTCCACCGAGCGCACCCGGATAAGCCATCGCCAGGAGGCGCTGCTAGAGGGGGGAGTACTGTCACGCCGCGCCATTCATCAACGGCGCCACCTGCTCACGCACCTGACAATCATCAGCGGCGAGGGATAAAGGCCGTCTCGCCCGGAGGCTCGGCCTGAAGCCGTCAGACTTCGTCCCTCACCGTTGTGAGCATACTTCCCTTCAGCGTCACCATTTTGGTAAGAAGATCGCTTACCTCTTTTCTTCAGTCTTCTCCCCTGTGCACAGGTGGATTCCCCAGCGGCGGACATCTCCACTCCATCGCCCAATCCTCGCTGCTGTACAGAGCTCTCCAGGTGGCTGTCTTCCGGGCTTCGCCCCCTTGTTGTGCCAGCTGTCCTGACCCACCAAGTAAGTCCTTCTCTCGCCATAAATCCCTCCTGTGTTGGTGTATGCCCGTCACCCTCTCCCTGTGCTCTCTCCATAGGGTTGCTCGGCTGTACGGTCACCTGCCTCTGTGCCTGGAGCAGACACCATCACCAACACATTTACATCCCGCAGACACGCACTCATTCACTCCTGCTGTTAATAAACTCTTTGAACTACTCTAAGCCTGTGTGTGTGCGTCTCCTGAGCCGTGCGTTATGTCATTTGATCCCGTGTTCCAGGCTGCCAACAAGCATATTAAAGTAATAAAAAATGCCATTGTCCTCCACTTTCTGCACATCAGCAGTTTAAAAGTTCTTATACTAAAAGAAATACTAAAAGAAATAAATACTGTAAGGAGATGTTGCAGGCCCAAGCTAGATATCTCAGCTCCAGGAGTAATATAGGTCTTCCAACCCAATTACCAGGAAAATATTACAGGCCCAAGCTAGTAAGCTCAGCTCCAGGAGAGATGTAGGCCTCCCAGCCCAGTCTCCAGGGGGATGTTGCAAGCCCAAATTAGTTAACTCAACTCCAGGAGGAATATAAGCCTTCCAGCCCAGTATCCAGGGAGATGTTGCACACCCAAGCTGGCTAGCTCAGCTCCAGGAGGAATACAGGCTTTTCAGCCCAGTATCCAGGGAGATGATGCAGACCCAAGCTAGTTAGCTCAGCTCCAGGAGAGATGTAGGTCTTCCAGCCCAGTCTCCAGAGAGGTGTTGCAGGCCCAAGCTAGTTAGCTCATCTCCAGGAGGGGTATCGGCCACCCAGTCCAGTCTCCAGGGGGATGTTGCAGGCTCAAGCTAGTAAGCTCAGCTCCAGGAGGAGTATAGGCCTCCCAGCCCAATCTCCAGGGGGATGTTGTGGGCCCAAGCTAGTTAGCTCAGCTCCAGGAGAAGTATCAGCCTCCCAGCCCAGTCTCCAGGGAGGTGTTGCAGGCCTAAGCTAGCCAGTTCAGCCCCCAGAAGGAGCACAAGCATCCCAGCCACCTCTCCAGGGGAATGCCACTAGCCCAGCCAACTAACCCGTCCTTGGCACAGGCCCAGACCTGTTAGCCGCACTCAAAGGTGATAGCAGTATTCTTTAAACTTGTTAAAAGTCATTAAACTCATTAAAAGTCCACAATTTACTTAAAACATATGAAAGGATTTCAATAAAAATATCAACTGCAACGTATAAAAAGAGATTTAAATGCAATAAAATCCATTAAAAACAACTTAATCCAGGGAGACACTGAGCAGACAATACACATGCTGCCATCTTGGATCTCCAGATCACATTATTTATTCTAAAATATGCTACTTTTCATTGTTCAGAATTTGACAGAACATCAGCTGTGGCTATATTACTGCTGTACTAGCATGTTTTTTAAATAACCAAGGCACTTCAACACAAACATTTATTTTGTAAAAAACAAAGAGCAAAACTAGAGAACAGTAACCACTGTGTCAGAAGAGGAGATTCAAACAATGTTTTTTTTTTTTGGTTTTTTTTTTTAGGGCTATACGATTCAAAAATCGATAGGAATTGTAGAGGCCCTTGCTTTGAATGACTTCAACACATCTGCGCCCACAGGACATCACTAGTTTCTCACACTGCTCTGGTTTGGGGGACAGAATTATACAAAGACTCTCAATGGGGAATCGGTTCAACACTGCAGCTGGAATTGCTCGCCAGTTCACTGCTGAACAGAGCAAGAATCCATCTTGGCACACTGTGTCTCATCATTTAAGACAATTTGGACTCAAAGCTCACTCTGCAGTGACCGAACCTCTCATCAGCAGAGGAGGACACTAGTTGTTGAAGCTTTGTTTGTGGAATTGCTTTCCCATTCTTGCTTGATGTATAACTTTAGTTGCTTAACAGTCCAGGGTCTCCATTGTTGTATTTTGAGCTTCAAAATGCATCATGTATTCAATTCAATTCAATTCAACTTTATTTATAAAGCGCCATTTCACAACAACAGTCATCTCATAGCACTATCAACTGTAGGGGGGAACCCCCACAGTTGCAGAAAGACCCCAGCAATCAGGTGATCCCCTGTGAGCAAGCACTTGGCGACGGTGGAGAGGAAAAACTCCCTTTTAACAGGAAGAAACCTCCAGCAGAACCAGGCTCAGGGAGGGGCAGTCATCTGCTGCGACTGGCTGGGGGGTGAGGGGACAGAGAAGATGAAAAGAACAGACATGTAGAGAGCAAACAGCACGATGGGGACTCAATCTATGGGAGAGAACAAACAAATGTTAATGACCAGCAAAAAAAAAAATATTTCATAGAGAGTGAGGAAAGGAGTGAGGCCCAGTGCATTACTGGAGGTCCCCCGGCTGACTAAACCTATTAGCAGCATAACTAAGGGAGGGTTCAGAAACACATGATCCCTCCCTAATTGTAGGCTATATCAAAAAGGTAGGTTTTAACCCTAATCTTAAAAACAGAGCTCGAGTCTGACTCCCGAATCCAGATTGGCAGCTGATTCCACAGGAGAGGAGCTTGATAACTGAAGGCTCTGCCTCCCATTGTACTTTTGGAGATTCTAGGTATTACAAGTAGTCCTGCATTTTGGGAGCGTAGTGCTCTGTTAGGATAATACGGTAGTATCAGATCTTTTAAATAAAAAGGAGCCTGATTGTTTAGAGCTTTGTAAGTAAGAAGAAGGATTTTAAACTTAATTCTAAACTCTATGGGAAGCCAATGAAGGGAGGCCAGAACCGGAGAGATATGATCTCTCTTTCTAGTACCTGTTAAAACTCTTGCTGCAGCATTTTGGATCAGCTGAAGACTTTTTAAAGATGTTTTAGGACAACCTGATAATAAAGAATTACAATAATCTAATCTCGAGCTAACAAAAGCGTGGATCAGTTTCTCAGCATCACTCTGAGACAAGATGCTCCTAATCTTGGCAATATTACGCAAATGATAGAAGGCAGTCTTAGAAACAAATTTAATATGTGAATTGAAGGACAAATCCTGATCAAAAATAACTCCAAGGTTCCTCACAGAGCTATTAAGAGAAAGAGTAACCGCATCCAAACTCAAAGTTTGATTTGGAAAGGAATTTCTAAGGTTTTTTGGACCAACAAGAATGACTTCAGTCTTATCTGAATTTAATAGCAGGAAATTACAAGTCATCCAAGCTTTGATTTCCTTAAGACAGGCTTCTTAGAGGTGCATCCCTGTTCTGTTGGCGGTTCCTTCAAACCACAACCCTTTAAGGAAGTTAAAGACAAACCAGCTTCAGAGTCACTAGGATCGTGACATTCAGAAACTTGAAGTTGACCCAAATCTTTTGTAGTATCCATGTTTGCATCAAGGTCTGATACTGGTTCAGTAGTGATGCAATTATGAAAATCATTTTGGGCCAATGATTTTGAAGGTCTGTCTTGTGGTTCAATGGGACAATTAGATGAAAACTTATAAAGTGCAGTACCTTCTTTGTCCTTTCTAGACTTCTCCATTGTAGAACAAGGGACAGCTTCTATAGATTTGTCACCGTCTTCTTTGTGGTTGAGCTCCTTGTCCAAATTTTTCTCAAGAATCTCAACCTCCCTCTTCTCCTTTTCCAGTTGTAATCGGAACACCTCCCTCTCCATGCTTATGCTCTCCCCATTGGTGTCCAAAGGATAACTCCCCATGAGTTCATTTTGGGGGCTTTTATTGCTATGTTTGAGTTTATGGATCTTGAGATTCTCTTCCAGAATCAGCTCGTCCAGTCTCTGGACTTTCTTGAGCTCCTCCAGCAGTTCCGGCCTGCTATTAAATGATCCACCATCTGGTTCTTCTACAGCTTCTGTGTAAAACTCATCAAGTCCAGAAGCTTTAGCTTCACTTGCCAATTCATCTAATGCCAATTCATTGTGGCTGTCAGACTCTGAGGGGCCAGAGCAGTCTTCAAGGCTGAGAACACCAGCTTCACCCAGCTCACTGGATGACATCTTGCTCCACAGTGGCCAGCAGTTCTGTCCTTCCTCAGACCTTACCAGATCATCCAAATGGGCTACGTGAGCCAAAACATTTTCTTCCTCCGGATCAATGGCTGCACGGTGGCGCAGTGGTTTAGCACTGTGGCAGCACAGTTTTACCCTCGGCCGGGGGACCGCGGGGATCATGAGATCGTGGGTTCGATCCCAGCCCCCGACCAACAGTGAGCTGTGTGGAGTTTGCATGTTCTCCCCGTGTTGCGCGGGTTTACTCCGGGATTTCTCCGGTTTCCTCCCGCACACCAAAAACATGTAGGTTTAGGGCGCTCGCGCACGCAGCGACCAGCAGCCGGTGGCTTGTCACCAGACTGCAAACCAAGTCTACCTATGGGTACAAATAAGTAACAAAAAAAAAAAAAAAAAAAAAAAAAAAAAAAAAAAATCATACCATGTAGGATAACTAAGTAGACGGTTATGCTGTTTCATTCCATCTAGCAACAATGCTCTGCACTGTGTGTGTTTATATATTTGCATATTTATTCCATCTAGCTACAATGCTCCGTACTGTGGGTGTTTATATATTTATATATCTACATATTATTCCATCTAGCTACATTGCTCCGCACTGTGTGTGTTTATATACTTGCATATTTATTCCACCTAGCTGCAATGCTCCGTACTGTGGGTGTTTATATATTTACATATTTATTCCATCTAGCTACAATGCTCTGCACTGTGTGTTCATATATTCATATATTTATTCCATCCAGCTACAATGCTCTGCACTGTGTGTCTGTGTGTGTGTGTATATATATATATTTTATAGTAATACGTACATATGTTTATTAGCTGCTCTTGCTTGCTTGTTTTTTTTTTTTCTTGCCTTCTGATTGTTGCTCTGAGTGTTGCTATCCCTGTGCTGTTGCAATCCTGGAATTTCCCCGTTGTGGGACTAATAAAGGCTTATCTTATCTTATCTTATCTTATCTTCTAACTTGGCTAATTGATTACTATCATCTGGCTTCATTGACAGGTATAATTGTGTGTCATCTGCATAACAATGAAAATGTATACAGTGCTTTCTAATAATATTGCCTAACGGAAGCATATATAAACTAAAAAGAGTAGGGCCTAGCACAGATCCCTGTGGAACTCCATGACTAAGCTTTGAGTTGAAAGAAAACTCATTATTTACATGAACAAACTGGAACCTATCAGATAAATAAGATCTAAACCACTGCAACGAAGTTCCATTAAGTCCAACATAGTGTTCTAATCTATCAAGTAGAATATTATGATCGATAGTATCAAAAGCTGCACTAAGGTCTAAAAGGACAAGTACAGAAACTAGTCCATTATCAGATGCAATGAGGAGGTCGTTAGTGACCTTCGCTAAGGCTGTTTCAGTACTATGATGGATTCTAAACCCAGATTGAAACTCTTCAAGTAAACCATTTCCCTGCAGGTGGTCGAATAATTGCGTAGCAACAACTCTTTCTAAGATTTTTGAAATGAAAGGGAGATTAGAGATTGGTTTATAGTTAGCTAAAGCTCCTGGATCTAGCGTTGGCTTTTTGAGTAAGGGTTTAATTACAGCTGTTTTAAAAGCCTGCGGTACATGGCCTAAAGTTAATGAAGAATTGATTATATGAAGAATAAAGCTACCAATAAGTGGGAAATTAATTAAATTAAATTAAATTAATTAAATTAATTAATTAATTTATTAAATTTAATTTTAACAGGGGGAACACTCACTTTTTCACACGGGGCTATGTAGGTCTGGATTTTTTTTACCCTTAACTCTTTGAGTGTGTCTGTCGCCCAATTGTGATGTAACCCCTAGTGGTCAAGAATGGTAAATATTTTTGTCAATAAATAGTTCAGATTTCCAAGGCTATAACTTGAAAGTGGTAAGAGATAATAGCTTACAGTCAATTCGAAATATGTAAAATATGATTCAAAGTTTCAGACAGGAATAAATTTATACATCTAATTTGTATAATGTCACGGCACCTCTTTAAATTCCCTAACTCAGTCAAAACTGGACTTTGGACGTATTTACACAAAGAATGGTTTAGTCTTTTGACACATTTTTTTTTTTGTACAGAGATACCTCATCATCTTATCTTCAAGGTATATGAACAAGAAATCAGTACAATAATTAAAAAAACACAGAAATTCCTCACTTACTGTTGACAATGGGGGGCTGGTTGGCTGGCTGGTTGGCTAGCGTGGTCACTGCGTTTTCACCCATCGTGGTCATTATTTTGTGTTCTGTCGATCATTTACGCTCTCTACTACATCTACAAAGATTTATGATTATCCCACATAAAATTTGCTTGTATCCCGTGGCTATTTTCCACGTACAAATCTGACTAAGTGACGGTGCACGATGATGGATGGCAGCTTTATTAGCTTTCTGGGCTAAAATGCTAAAAACAGGAAAAGGAAATTAGGAGTTCTTCTTCTTTGGTGTATTACGTGTCATCCATTGAGTCATCCAACGGATGTCTTCCACCTTCTGAAACTGGCAGATCAGTACAAATCAGTACAAATCCTCAATGGAGCAAATCATGTCAGAATGAGATGACAGGCACAGTGCCGCACTCTGCCACTAGGGGCACGCAAAATGTCACACTCAAAAGGTTAATAATAAACACCATTTAAAAACTGCATTTTGTTTTTACTTGTGTTATCTTTGTCTGATTTTTAAATTTGTTTGATGATCTGAAACATTTACGTGTGACAAACATACAAAAAAATCAGAAATCAGGAAGGGGACAAACACTTTTTCACACCAAGGTCACTTAAAACTCCTCCACCTTTTCCTTGTCCCCTATCTTTCCTATACACATTAAAGCCAGGCATGGTAACAACAGTTTCAGGTGACGAGGATGATTACCAGGTTTCAGACCGACCCATATAATTAATTTTATAGTTGATCAGTAGATGTTCTAGTTGTTCACGTTTGGAGATCATACACCATTCATTTAAGGACACCCCAAGCAGACTTTTTTTTTCTTACTTTGTCTTTATATTACTTTATCTTCAAAAGTAAACAGCAAAGTGTGTCTGGTGTAGTGTGACCTTGAGTTCCAATTTATAAAATCATTCTTTGCTGAAGAAAAATTGTTTCAACTGCTAAGTCTGGACAGGAACTGCTTTTCTCACCCAAGGACTAGAGCTGTAACACTATCCATCGGCCATAAAATGAAAATTAATCCCTTTCTCCAAGACTCTTTGGCAAAGGAATGTGCCTAATCGGCAGATTTATGGTTGACATAAACCAGATGGGGAAGCCAAGACTTTCCAGTAAACAACCAGACAGTTTCACAGTGCCATCTGGTGGATAAATCAGGAATATTTAATTCTCTCTTTGCAGTGGATTTTTTGCATGATGGACAATGGACTAATTCATATTCTTTTTCTTAAGACAGTATCTGCTACTGGAGACCTGATTGAACTCTGGGGAAGGACAATGGGGTTTCAAATGCTTTTATTGAGATGATTTGATATAACTTGATATGTTCTGCTTATTTTCAAGAAGAAATTAATATTTACATGCTTACTATCACAAATTAATTTCAGTTACAATGTAGATGCATGTTATGCTCTTTTATCAAGTAGAATATCTTAGTCACTAAGGTTTGAAGGAATTTATGCTTTATTCAGCAGACATACTCTTCATATCAAATGTCTATCTCTGCTCTGTGGGGAGACCCCCACCATAGCTGCACTTTAACCGACAAATAGAACTCCAGGCTTTAGTTTTGTTCAACAAAGCTGAAATATAATTTGGCCAGCTCAGGTTCATTAAGTTTTGGACCACTCTGCAACACTGGAGAAAACTTGAATTTTATTGTCCTTTGTCTCAGAGTTTTGGACAGTGGTCAAGCTCTAAAGAACTTTCTCTGTTCCTCCATTTTTTTCCTCTCTTTCAGTAAGGGCCAGAGTCTGTCATGCTCTGAGAAGTTCCTGTTTCTTTTCTTTAAAATTCATTTTCTTATTTTAATCTTCTTTTTCTTTAAATCACCATGCAAGAAGATTTTGTTAGATTTTTTCTCAGCTTAAAACCAACTCATTTACACCACCATCGGAAGAAACAATTTTGTGATGTGTTTTGTCTCAATTTGAGTTACTGATCGGACTTTGCACAATAAACTAATTCCTTCTTTAGTGCATACGAGAGGACCTCGCCCAGTGTTCTGAAGAACAGCCTTTGCGATCTCGGGAGTAGATGTTTCTATGAAATCGATTGTTGGCAGGAAGTGCTCTTTTGCTTGATCATTTGTGCCAATTCCTGTTGCCCGATTCAAACACTGCTGTGCCTCTTCTAGGCATAGCATCAGCCATCAAGCTGGGATCTCCACCTGGGTTGGCTACCACACCTGGGTGTTTGTCAGCTGCATCCACCATCATCCCTGTTGCAAAGGTCGCCGCAGCAGAGTTGCCAGAGTCCTGCATGGCAGTGGCACTTGAGTCTAGGTATGTACTCTGTTCTGTTCTTACACCTTCAGATCTAGAGAAATATTGTCTAGCTCATGATGGGGAGAATCAGTTGCAGAGGTCCTCTGCTCCTAAGTTCACCTCACTGGGCTATATGCTGCCGGTAATAATTTTCCAATGTTTTTTCCTGCCTCCCCATCTGAGGTGGCCGTGTCAGGAAGGGATCCTCTAGCGAGGAAATTCAAGATGTCCCAGCCTGGATCGTCAGAGTCCTGGACCGCGGTGGAGCTCAAGCTAAGGCAAGTCCTCTTTTTTGTCTTTACTATGTTGGTAATAGAGAGTTCTTGTTTAGTGCTTGGTGGGGAGAGCCAGTCACAGCTGCCATATGCTTCTGAGCTTTCCTCATCAGGTTCCACTGCTACCAGTGATTCTGACCCGGTATCTGTCTCTGTTCTTTTGCCCAAGCTATCACCTGAGATTTCTGAAGGTCCGCCACCTGCACCCAAGGTCACTGAGGGTCCTCCATCTCTGCTTGAGGTCACTTTGGGTCCTCCTTCTCCACCTTAGGTCACCATGGGTCCTCCATCTCAGTCTGAGGTTGCTGTGGGTCCTCCTTCTCCACCCGAGGTTGCCGTTGGTCCTCCTTCAAACACCTGAGGTTGCCGTGGGTCCTCCGTCTCCGCTCGAGGTCACCATTGGTCATCAATCTTGGCCTTAGGCTGTCACTGGTCATCAGTCATCGCCTAAGATCGCTGCTGATCAGCCATCATCGCCACCTGCTTTCCTCGCTAGGCAGTCATTCTCCTCATCGGGATTCAACCCCTCAGCCCCTGCAGTCCACGTAAGGCAGTGGTTCCAGCTACTGTCTCCAGGAGGGAACGCATCGTGCCTTGCAGCTCATTGGCTCAGGGATACTGGGAGGCCACCTGATGGACTTCTCCATCTGTTTAGATGGTAATGGAATTCTGAGATGCCCCCCAACCTATTCCACCATGGGATCGTGTGTTTGTGGGACTTTTGGAGACCACCTTAACTACGTTTTTTTTTTTTTTTTTCTCAGTTTCCCTAGTATTTTGTTGCCACTGTATCTGTTCAATGTTGTGGGTCAAGAGGTTTTCTGTTGTTGATGTTTTGGTCCCTCCAAGCCTGGGTTCCCCCACCTCCCTCCCAGGGTGGGCTATTTTTTCTGTTCTTGTTCAGGGGTGGGGGTTTCGTTGTGGGTGGTTCTTTTCTCCGTTTTGATGCTATGTTGGGGTTTATGGATTCCACCCCTTTAGGGAGGGGCTCTGTCACGATGCTGAGCATGTGGGGGGGGGGGGTCATGCTTATAGTTTATTTAGAATCATTTTCTGTATGTTCTTGTTGTTCTTCTTCTTGGTGTCATTATGTTTTTAATTTGGTTTTTGATACGTTATGTTATGGTCTTGTGTCTCCTGTTATTATTACCCTTGTTGCCTTACACATTTATATTGTGCATCCACTATCATCTAGCTTGATATTATAATATTTATTTTCCTGTTCTAACATCAGCCTTCCCTCACCATTACTCTTTGTCCTCTTCCGATATTTTGATATTTGTATTCCACTATTGCATATTTATTTCCTTGTTAGCTTTCTCTGTACATTCTTTGTTCATCCTGTGTTCATGATTTATTATTAGGTACTGTCATATTGATAGAAAGATCAGCTCACATGCAGGGTGCCACACTAGAGAAAACACTCACGACACAGAGAAGCAACGCTGAAACAATTTATTAATTTCAGAAACAATAAGTTATGGAAAACGTCACTCGCCAGAGGAAGACTTAGCTTGTGGGGAGAGATGAGAGCTCATCAGTAGGAGAAGTGGGAAATTTGCCACTAACGTGTGGCAATCAGAAAACCAGATAGAGAGAACCAAGCAGTAATAGACGAACCAGCGGGATGAAGCTGGCAGTGAGCAGGGTAGGGAAGGAGCTGGGTGGTGTCTGACCGGGTGGAAATAAGCAGCTGAGGTGGGGTAAGGATGATGGACCAGGTGAGCGCACAATCCCCAAAGATACACTGCACCAATGACAGCAACCTGAGTGGAGGAGAGAAGAGAGGAATTAAGCAGTTTATCCTCTGGAGTCAGTTTAAACTCATTAGTTACTTAGGTAGGCAGTATACCAAAGAGCCAGCTCTGAAGCCTCCACTTGATGGTCCTTTTATGCGCTGGCGAGGCAGAAGAGACAGGTGCGTCAACTCACGCAGGTGTTATGATTGCCTACGGAGTTGTGGAATCTTTTAGCAGGAAGGAGAGTGTGCACGCTCACCTGAACATGACAGGCACTCTGATCTGTATTTCTGTTTATTGGTTTTTCCTTATTCCGGTTTTGCTTTTATTTTGACAGCACTGTGTGTTTTCTTCTGGTATTCAAGTTCTGTTTGCAGGCTGCCATGCAAGGCGCCACCACAGGCAACTTCACTGCAGTTAATAAAAAAATTGCAAACAGAAAAGATTGATCCATTTATGAATGACGTGTTCAAACAGCTGTCAGTTTTTTCAAAATGTTATCATTCAGAATGAAAGCTGAAGCAGCAGGAACACAAGCTGAAGCTTGATTTTTCTAAAAGAAAACACAGAATGTTAAAAATGCAATCAAAGGCTGTCAGCCTGTTACTTCTTTAGAGGTGGGAGAAGTAGGGAACCCACCAGTAGTTTGGAGAACTTGTAAAGTGTGACATCTTCAATAAGGAATCAAGTGTGCTCTGACTGATGGGCTCATTGTGAATTTAAACTCTACTCAGACCAGATTTTTTGTTTGTTCAGTGATATCATCACAAGGGTCGTCCACTGCAAACCTGCCCCGAGGCAGAGTTCTCCTTTATCTCACTTATGTAATGCTTAAACACAGTGATATACCAACATTGCATTACATTTTCTTCATCAGAAGTTATCTAAAGCATTTATATTTATTTGTGTGTATGTCGGTCACGTCTAGCTAATGTCTTGCCAATGAGCAAGCAACCTCTATGAGATGTATTGCAGAAGTAAACTTTGCACATTGGGCCGACATATGTGTGCTGTTGGTGGTGGAATTGCTGTAGATGCTCAGTTTGTATTGAAATAAGGACTATCAGGAGGCCGGAATTATCCAGGTTTTGTCCAGAGGATGTCTTTTGTATACTGATAGAAAACCAACCCCAGTCAACTTTGAGAGCCATTGTGTGGAAAAGGCATTAAGTAGAGTTATTGTTTCAAGCTTTTCAAAGTGGGCAGAGAGTTCACAGAGGTCTTCTAAATACTAAGAAACATGTCAGTCAATTGTGTGCAGTCTACTATATAGTATACCAGCCAAGGAACTCTCAAGAACACAGTAATACAAAAGCAAGTGCTGTTTGACTGAAGACGACTAAGGCAATGTGGAAAAGGCTAGAAAGGACACTGGAAATAGATGTTCTCCATATTTGGAGAACGACGATGGACAAGAACAAACTCATGTGCCTGCTGAATTCTTTATTTATGCATAAGCACCCCAAGACTACAAGTGTGCCAAACCGGAAAAGATGATGATGATGATGATGATGATGATGATGATGATGATGATGGTGATGATGATGATGATGCACATTGAGCTGCACTTTGTTGTATGAAAGGTGCTATATAAATAAAAATAAATAAAGTTTAAGTTTGATAATGATAGATTTACCTGATATACAGATGATGAAGTATTTACTCAACATGTGACATTTACTTATCTGCATATGTTTGTTTTGTTTTTTTTCATAGTAGTTTCTCAGTGTAGTTTCTGAGGTCTCTACACAAAGAGACAAGTTTCTATGAAAAAAACAAGTTTTTCTGCTTGGTTTAAACAAAATATTTCAACAGTACAGAATTAACCCAGGGATGTCAATCATATTGTTTGCAGACCAGAACTTGTTTGCTGAATTATCCAATTTAGCCCTGTGAGAGTTTGATTCAAAGTGATAACATAGCTGTTTAAATCCCAACCTGATCTCACCAAAAGTACTTCAAACATCATGCTTTCCACCCCCTCAAAAAACATGACATTTATACCAGTGATTTTCAACCTTTGTTGAGCCATGGCACCCTTCTTACATTGACAAAATTCCTGCAGCACCCCACCAACCCAAAATGTTATGAAATGACACATTGTAGCATATCTAATGAAAATTTAGTCTTGTAATTAGGCCTGAAACAATAACAAATTTTTGTAAGCAATACATTTTTATCAGTATATAAATATTTCATTCATCACTTGCACATTTCTATGTGCACTGTTGGTCAACGGCTCCTTTTTACCAGACTGTGGGGAAATGAAGACTCTCCAGGACTGAGTGCTGCTTTGTTCCCACTTCAAAAAAAAAAAAAAAATTGAGTGGGATGATTTTGTTTTTAATGCATTTTTTTTCAGTTTTTGTTAAATTGTTTTCAAATATAGGCAACATACCGACTTATTGACATTACTGGCCTCTCTTTGCTCATTTGGCTTCAGTCCAAAATGCTCCTGCACCAGAGATTTGGAATTTAGTTTTGTCTTTAGTCTTCCAAACTTTCTGGAATTGTACAGCTGTTAGGAAACTCAGCCACAAGCGGTCCTGCTGCACTCATGTTGTAATTTGTTTATGCACAGTGTGAAACAATTACATACAAAGCAGTTTTGATTTTTAAGGACAAGGGCAACATGGTGGTTCATGTTGGTGCAACATGGTGTTCGCACTGTTACCTAACAGCTAGAAGGTTCCAGATTCGAATCCCCAGACTGGCAGGGGTGGGAACCCTTCTGTTTGAAGTTGGCATGTTCTTCCTTTGCTGTGTGGGTTTGCTCTGGTTTCCTCCCACTGTCCAAAGGCATGCTTGTTAGGTTAATTGGAGATTCTAAATTGTACCTAGATATCTGTCTTCTCTAGGCCCTCAGAATAGAGGGCTAGTATTAATGAAGTGCTTTGAATGGTCTTGAGACTAGAGAAGCACAATATAAGTAAAGGTTCTTTCCCTTCATAAATTAGTTTGAAAATGAGACATAATCCGTGACAGTTTTGTCGACCACTTGTTTGTTGCTTACGGCAGCCGACATCAGGATGCAGTTTCTGAAGGAGGTGGTGACATTTTCCCGGCTTGTGTGCCCCTCTGGATGGTGTTGTGGGCTCACATATGGCAGTAGTGGAGAATGAGTAGTTTCATTTAAGAGCATTTTTTTCAGTCACTCCACGGAGCTGGAAGTAGCTCTGACTGTCACCATCTGCTGTGGACCAGAAACTAGACTGTCCTGGTTTGGCTCTGGGCAATCTCCCTATTCAGCTCCGCTCCATGCTCATTCATGCATCCCGGTTCACCCCAACATTAACTTTCATGCTGTGAGAGTGAGTGAGTATGAGTGACAGTGAGTGAGAAGGTGTGAGTATCAGTCATTGTGAGAGTGGTTGAATGTGAATGAGTGTGAGTGAGTGTGTTAGAGAGAGCACAAATAAGTGTTAGGGAGTAAGAGCACGACTGAGAGTGTGTACATGAGTGAGAGTGATAATGAGTATAATTAAATTGTACTCACTTATATAGCATTTTTCTCATGTGTGGATGACCGAAACATTTTACAGATCCCACTATCTACCCATTCACACACTGTTGGCAGCGGAGCTGCTACACAAGGCACTGGCCTGACCCACCTGGAGCAACTGGGGGTTCAGTATGTTGCTCAAGGACATTTCGACATGCAGACTGCAGGGAGCGAGAATCAAACCACAAACCCTTCAATCAGTTGTCGGCTATACTACATCTGCACCACCAACGCCTCATAAGTGAGTGTGTGATTGAGACTGAGTATGAAAGTGGGTGAGAGTGAATGAGCCTGAGGGAATGTGAGTGAGTGAGTGATTGTATGTGCTGGTCAGGGGGTCCTAGACTGACAGGGGTGGTACCTCGTGGCAGCGTGACCTCCCTCCAGTGGGAGGAGGAGGGTTGGCCTCCCCTGGGCTCCTGAACTACACCCTCCCCTGGGCGTGGGTGCCTGGTGTGTCCCGGTTCATTTGTCTGGGGCTTTGTGGTGGGTGTGTGTCTGCTGTGCACCACTTGGTGCACCCCCACTTGGCACCACTTGGCACCACTTGGTGGCCTTGCCTCCTCTGGCTGGCCCTCATGGGGTGCATGCCTGGCTGTCCTGGGGCTTGTTGGCATCGGGTCATTTTTTTCTCTGTGGGGGCTACCGCTTCGCCCCATGGGGGTTGGTGGAGCTGTCTTCCTTTTAGTGGTTTTGTGGGGGGTGTTGATGCAGCCTGCTTCCTTCTTTATATGTTTCCTGACACGCCATTCACATGTACACACTCACTTTTGTGTGCACCTTCACACACATGCACACCCACATTTGTACACACACATACAGTATGTCTCTATTCTCTTCCAGGTACAGATACCAGATTCATGATGAGATCTTTTCAGAAGCAGAAACAGTTTGTTTGTGGTTTGTTTGTTTCAGTTGTGATAGTCTAACCCAGCCACTACATAAGCCAGTGTACTCCTGGTGCCACTCCCAAGCTCAGGTAAATGGGGAGGGTTTTGTCATGAAAGGCATCCAATGTAAAACCTTTGGCAAATCAAACACGTGGATCATGACAAATGAGACTTTCATACCAGATCAGTGGAGGCCTCGGTTAGCAACAACTGTCTCCGGTGCTGTTAACCAACAGGGTGCTGGTGGAAATTGGGCTACTCTTACTCAAAGATTGAGGAGGAGGAGAGGGAGAAGGTGTGTTAGGAGGGAGAGAGAGAAAAGGAAAGGTAGAAGTGAGGAGGTGAGAGTAGGGCCATTAAATGTAGGAAGTATGACTGGTTAAGGCAGAGAGTTGGCCTATTTGATGGAGAGAAACCATTTGGAAGGGAAGCAAGGCCAGGAGCATTGGAGGTCGATTTAAACTGTTCTACCATTGTGTAGATAGGAAGAAAAGTGGTGTACTAGTAGTCTTAATGGAAGAGTATGTGAAGAGTGTTCAGGAGGAAAAGACGAAGTCAGACAGACTCAAGAGTTTTAAGCTAGAAGTAATAGGTGTGATGTTGAATATTGGCAGTGTGTACGCTCCACAACTTGGATATCAGGTACAAAAGAAAGAGGAATTCTTGAGTAAGATGGATGAAGTGGTAGAGAGGGTTCCAAGTGGGGAGAGAGTGGTGATTAGAGCAGACTTTAATGTCCATATAGTGAAGGGAACAGAGGTGATGGGGACATCCTGGGTCAGTATGGTATTAAGGAGAGAAATGCAGAAGGACAGATGGTTCTGGATTTTGTCTTAAAGGTTGGAAATGGCTGTGGTGAACACATACTTCAAGAAAACAGAGGAACATAGGGTGACTTACAAGACTAGAGGAAGGTGCACAGAGGTTTACTACATCTTATGCAGAAGGAGCAATATGAAAGAGATAGGAGACTGCGAGGTGGTGGCAGATGAGAATATAGCTAGAAAGCATTGGATGGTAGTCTGTAGGATGACTTTTCAAAGCAAGAAGAGGAAAACAGTGAAGGCAGAGCCTAAGATTAAATGGGGGAAGTTACAGAAGGATTAAGGTCACACAGAGTTCAGGAAGGAAATGATACATGCTCTAGCTC
The DNA here is from genome assembly GCA_020510985.1 of Pholidichthys leucotaenia. NCBI lineage: Eukaryota > Metazoa > Chordata > Actinopteri > Cichliformes > Pholidichthyidae > Pholidichthys > Pholidichthys leucotaenia. The sequence continues at coordinate 23,207,042 of CM035839.1, read as the reverse complement.
AAGTAGGTTCATTTTGTCTCATTTTAATTATTAGCCTTTTGTTCTTATTAAAGACAGTGATAGAAAGCACATGTTTTACCTTTCTTTTCTTTACATGTTTCAACTGTTCACTGCGGTCTACATCAGAAATGTCAAATGATTGCTGCGAAGTGTCATTTATCTGCTGACTTGCGTAGGTGGGGCCAGGCCAGCAGAACTGTCAGATCCACCAAGCCGGCCCCGCCTTCTGCCATCCGATGGTCTCTGGAGAATGTAGTCCCATCTGTGGGAAAGCATAAATGCCCCCTCATCCCGGTTCATGCTGTCCTTTCCGCGCTTCCTGATTTCTATGGCCCCATTGATCCAACGTTTGTGTCTGTTACTCTCCGATTTAATATTTCTTGCATTGTCCCAGTCCCAGAAATGTAATTATTTCTTTTGCAGTGACCTGATATAGCTGATATTAATGTTTCTCGTTCTGCCTCTTCTTTTTGTGATTTTGTGATCACACCCTTCCCTACCACCCAGAGCCACAATACAAGCTCTGGGTGGTAAGGAAGATTTAACAGATGACCGGGAAAGTACAGCAAAAATATAGAGGGAAATGGGCAGGCAGGCGTGTAGTGTTCCAGTCGACAGAGGAAGGAAGCCAAGAAGATTTGGTGGTGGAATGAGGAGGTAAAGGAATGTATTCAAAAGAAAAGGTTAGCAAAGAAAATGTGGGATAGTCAGGGAGATGAAGAAAGTAGACAGGAGTATTTGGAATTCAGGTGCACGGCAAAGAGAGAGGTGGCAAAGGCAAACGATAAGGCATATAGTGAGTTGTATGAAAGGCTGGACACTAAGGAAGGAAAAAAGAGTTGTATCGATTGGCTAGACAGAGAGATCAAGCTGGTAAAGATTTGCAGAAATTTAGGATGATTAAGGACAGAAATATTCATGTACTAACAAGTGATGAGAACCTGTTGAGAAGGTGGAAGGAGTATTTTGAAAAGTTGATGAATAAAGAAAATGAGAAAGAAAGGAGGATGGATGAAGAAAAGATGGTGAGCAAGGAAGTTCCGATCATTAGCAAGGCAGACATTAGGGCAGCTTTGAAGAGGATAAAGAATGGAAAGGCGGTTGGTCCAGATGACATACCTGTGGAGGTATGGAGCTGATTAACAGGCATGGCAGTGGATTTTTTTAAACCAGATTGTTTAACACAATCTCCGAGAGTGAGAGGATGCCTCAGGAGTGGAGAAGAAATGTTTTGGTACCAATTTTCAAGAACAAAGGTCGTGCTCAGAGCTGTAATAAATGCAGAGGCATAAAGGTGATCAGACATAGTATGAAGATATGGGTTATAGTTGTTGAAGCCAGGTTAAGAGACTCTCTCGGCGCCACACCAGTCGGCTGCCTTTTGCAACAGCGGCTCGATTCCGAGTTTTTTTTTTTCCCTTCCTCTCTCTTTTGATCACTTTTTTTTTTTCACCCCACTTATATCACGGACACACAGATCGTCCCAAATGTCTCCTGAGCCGGTGGACGGAGCCACTGTTTATAGCAGGATTCGATACAACAGGGAAGAGCTGCTAGCATTTAACCGCCACCCGGTCACACTGGAAAAACTCGACATACCGAGAGAACTGAGGCGAAAACGCCGCGGCTGCCGGGCTGGAGTAAGGCGGAGGACAAAAAATATAAGGTACAGACCCTCCCTTCCATCTGTTGTCATGGGAAATGTACGGTCGATACTGGGAAAGTTAGATGAGCTAGCGGCTATCTCCCGTTATGATAGCACTTACCGGGAGTGCTCTCTCCTTTTGTTTACTGAGACGTGGCTAACTGAACTAGCAGCAGATGCTAACATTGAGCTGGAGGGTTTTCACATGATACGAGCTGACCGAACACCAGAGAGTGGCAAAACTAGGGGCGGTGGAGTGATAATGTATGTTAACAACAACTGGTGTAGACCGGGACATATCACTGTTAAACAACGACACTGCAGCAAAGACATTGAGTTGCTAGCTGTTAGCATGAGGCCTACATATCTCCCGAGAGAACACTCACACGTGATCTGCATTGTTGTTTATGCAAATCCGACGGCGAACGCTGGGACAGCGCGTGACGTCATCCATTCAGTAACCAGCAGGCTGCAGACAGAACACCCAGATGCTCTTCTCCTCATCTCAGGCGATTTCAACCACGTTTCACTGTCTCCCATTCTGCCCACTTTCACCCAGTATGTCACATGCCACACTAGAGACAATAAAACACTGGATTTGTTCTACGCAAACACTAAGGAGGCGTACACCTCATCACAACTCCCCCCACTTGGGAGATCAGATCACAACTTGGTTCATCTCCGACCGGTGTACAAACCCCTAGTGCACAGACAACCTCCGGCCATGCACACTGTGGAGTTATGGTCTGAGGAGACAATGGACACTCTAAAGGACTGTTTTGAAGCCACTGCCTGGAAGCAGCTCTGCGATCCACATGGTGAGGACATCGATGGCCTCATTCACACCTTCACGGGCTACCTCAGCTTCTGTGTGGACAAATCCGTTCCCAACAAGACCATACGGCGTCACTCAAACAACAAACCCTGGATCAACCCTGAGATAAAAACACTTCTGAGAGAGAAGAAGAGGATCTTCAGGTCGGGGAACAGGGAGATGCTGAAGTCCGTACAGAGGGAGCTGAGGAGAAAGATCAGAGAAGGCAAGGACAGCTTCAGGAAGAAGATGGAGGACAAGCTGCAACAGAGCGACATCAGCGGGGTCTGGAGAAACCTCAAAACCATCTCGGGGCTCCAGAATACCTCCCCCCAGGCCACGGGGGGCAGGGAGTGGGCGAACAACCTGAATCTGTTTTTCAATAGATTTGACCAACCGCCCTCCCCCCTGTCTGCACAACAACCACTGCTGCCTCTAAGAAATCAAGTCCTGCTACCCACTCCCCACTCCACCGACACCCCCCCCCCCACTCCCAACACACAGCCCCCCATCCTGACCCTGACCAAGACCCAGTTGAGGACGGAGCTGAGGAAGATCAAGGCGAGGAAGGCGTCGGGACCGGACGGCATCAGCGCAAAGCTCCTCAAGTCCTGTGCAGACCAGCTGTGTGGGATTGTGACATATATCTTCAACATGAGCCTGAAACTGGGGAGGGTACCACAGCTGTGGAAAACATCTTGTGTGGTACCTGTACCAAAAACTTCCCACCCCAAAGACCTGAACAGCTTCAGACCGGTGGCCTTGACGTCCCACTTGATGAAGACCCTTGAGAGACTGCTCCTTGCTCATCTCCGCCCCCTGGTGGAACCAGCGATGGATCCACTCCAGTTCGCCTACCAGCATGGCATTGGGGTGGAGGATGCGGTGATCTTCCTCCTTCACCGTTCTCTGTCCCACCTGGAGAAGCCCGGGAATATGGTGAGGATCATGTTCTTTGACTTCTCCAGTGCTTTCAACACCATCCAACCGATGATCCTGAAGGACAAGCTGCTGCGCACAGGGGTGGACCAGCACCTGTCATCATGGATCCTGGACTACCTCACGAACCGGCCTCAGTTTGTGAGAACCCGGGACTGTGTTTCCGACACGATCATCAGTAGCACGGGGGCCCCCCAGGGAACGGTGCTGGCTCCCTTCCTGTTCACTCTTTATACTGCGTACTTCTCACACAACACAACACATTGCCATCTACAGAAGTTCTCTGATGACTCTGCGATCGTTGGTCTCATCTCCAGCGGAGATGAAGCTGAGTACAGAGGGCTTATCCAGGACTTTGTGGACTGGTGCCATCGGAACTGCCTCCAGATCAACGCGAGGAAAACTAAGGAGCTGGTGGTGGACTGCCGCAGGCATGGGCAGCCCCTCACAGCACCAGTAAATATACAGGGAACAGACATCGAGATGGTGACATCCTACAAGTACCTGGGTATTCATCTGAACAATAAACTAGACTGGTCACACAATACTGACGCACTCTACAAGAAGGGACAGCGCAGGCTGTTCCTGCTGAGGAGACTCAGGTCTTTTGGTGTACAAGGGGCGCTGCTGAAGTCATTCTATGACACGGTGGTGGCATCAGCCATCACTTTTGGAGTGGTCTGCTGGGGCAGTGGCATTACTGCAGCCGATAGGAAGAGACTGAACAAACTGATTAAGAAAGCTAGCTCTGTCCTGGGGCAACGCTTTGATCCGATGGAGGAGATAGGAGAGAGAAGGACGGTGGCTAAACTGTCATCTCTGCTGGAGTCCGAGTTCCACCCTATGCAGGACATACTGGATGCACTGAGGAGCTCATTTAGCAGCAGACTACATCATCCCAGGTGCACAACCGAGAGGTTTCGTAGGTCCTTCCTACCAACGGCTGTCAGACTGTACAACCTAAGCAGGGCTGCTCGCAGAGATAGCAAAAAGACGTAACAAACTAATAGTTTTTTTTGAATGCAAAAGATGCAATAGACTTACACAATGGTCCTCTCCGGCATACAACTAGGAACATACCGGTCGCTATGGAGGGTGAGAATATGTATGGGCACATAATCATACCATGTAGGATAACTAAATAGACGGTTATGCTGTTTCATCCCACCTAGCAACAATGCTCTGCACTGTGTGTGTTTATATATTTACATATTTATTCCATCTAGCTACAATGCTCTGCACTGGGTGTGTTTATATTTATATATCTATATATTTATTCCATCTAGCTACAATGCTCAGCACTGGGTGTGTTTATATTTATATATCTATATATTTATTCCATCTAGCTACAATGCTCCGCACTGTGTTTTTATATATCTACATATTATTCCATCTAGCTACATTGCTCCGCACTGTGTGTGTTTATATACTTGCATATTTATTCCACCTAGCTGCAATGCTCCGTATTGTGGGTGTTTATATATTTACATATTTATTCCATCTAGCTACAATGCTCTGCACTGTGTGTTCATATATTCATATATTTATTCCATCCAGCTACAATGCTCTGCACTGTGTGTCTGTGTGTGTGTATATATATATTTTATAGTAATATGTACATATGTATATCCACTTCCGCCCTCCCAAGAGAGCAGACGCTTTTTTCTTCTCTCCTGCTGATTTTTTCCTCCCCTCCTACTGGATCCCAGCTTGCTGTTGTCTGTCTGCGTCTGACTGCGACCGCCGAAAAGAAATTATGGAGTTAATAAGCTGGGCTTTGAACACAATTGACACTATTTTTTCAACAAGGAAAAGTGCTCCGGGGGAAGCTGTTTGCCCCGCTGGAACGGCTCCAGTGGGCTATCTACGTGACACAGGTATTTGGAAAATGCTGTGTCTCTCTAATCTCTCTATCGAAGATATTGAAGATTTGTTTATCTTCGTAATCTTGGTGATTGGGATAATTCTGATTGGGACGGGAATTGTCTTGGTTTACCGCAAATTGCTGAAGATGGATTCAACCTATCAAAATGCTGGCCAGGCGAGGTGCATCCAACAAATTGAGAAACTGGAGAAGACCCTGATAGCGACTACTGGAGAACTGTCTCGTAAGGTGGATTACATCATGGGTTCGCTCAGGTCTTTCCACGACGAGTTCAAAGCTGCGCAATGAAGGATTAATGTACTGAATCTACAGAAGAAATACAAGTCTTCTCTGTGATCAGTCCTATTTGGCATTATTATTCCCCATGAAAATTCCTCCTGGCTGTCTGCAGACTGTGTTTTTTTTTCAAAATCATGAGCACAAGGCCTTGGACAGCCAGCTGCAGCGCCAGATAAGACTGGGCGCCAGACAGACAAAACATCTTCTGCCAAGGGTCCTTGGGTCTCTCTTATTATCATCAACACTGCTCAACACCGCACACACATTGATTCATGAACTGATTAAAGATATACTGTACACTGCTCTCTTGTGTCTCGTGAATTCTGAGTTGTTGCTCTGTGCTATTGAGAGATTTTTTTTCATTGTAATCACAATCTGCTTAAAAATAAGCTGTATTTTGATAACGAAGTTTTTTTTTCTCCTCCCCCCTTGTGTCGTTCCCTCCCTTCCCCTCCCTTTCTTATCTATCTCTGTTTGATGAGGCGCCTTATGGCTGCCGTGTCGTTGTGTCGCGCGCATGCGCACCAATGTCAAGTCAAGTTCCTCGTGTGTTTTTTTACATGCTTGGCAATAAAGTTTATTCTGATTCTGATTCTGATTATATTAGCTGCTCTTGCTTGCTTGTTTTTTTTTCTTGCCTTCTGATTGTTGCTCTGAGTGTTGCTATCCCTGTGCTGTTGCAATCCTGGAATTTCCCCGTTGTGGGACTAATAAAGGCTTATCTTATCTTATCTTATCTTAAGAGGCGAGGTGACAATCAGCTAGCAGCAGTATGGTTTCATGCCAAGAAAGAGTACTACAGATGCAATGTTTGCTCTGAGATCGTTGATGGAGAAGTATAAAGAAGGTCAGAGGGAATTGCACTATGTCTTTGTGGATCTAGAGAAATCACATGATGGGGTGCCAAGAGAGGAACTGTTGTACTGTATGGGGAAGTCAGAAGTATGTGAGGGTGGTGCTTGACATGTATGAGGACAGTGAATCGTCACTTCCTTGTGGTAACGTATCGTCACTTCCTGTTTTGCTGTCTGCCTGTGTGGTTTGCTCTCCAGCTCTCGAGCCACTAGCTATGGCTACTACCTCTCTTTCCTCTCCTCCTCTGGTGTGCTCTCTCTGTCAGATGTTTAGCTACACCTCTGTCTCTTTTAGTGATAACGGTAAATGTAATAAATGTTGTCTTTTTGAGGCGCTCGAGGCGAGGTTGTCTGATTTGGAATCCCGGCTCCGCTGCATTGAAACACCGTCTGCGCCAGTTAATCTCGACGGACGCCCATTAGCTGCAGCGGAGCTAGCTAGCTTAGGTCCCCCTGTCACCGGTTCCCCGGCTCTCCTCAGCAGCGAGGAGACTGGGTGGGTGACGGTGAGAAGGAAGCCTAGTCGCAAAGCCCCGGTTCACCACCAACCTGTTCACGTTTCTAATCATTTTTGCCCGCTCAGCAACACACCCGCTGAGGAAAAAACTCTGATCATTGGCGACTCTGTAGTCAGAAACGTGAACCTAGAGACTCCATCGGCCATAGTCACATGCATTCCTGGGGCCAGAGCAGGCGACATCGAGTCAAATTTGAAAATGCTGGCTAAAAGTAACTGTAAATATTCCACAATTGTTATTCACGCCGGCATTAATGACATCCGTCTCCAGCAGTCGGAAGTCACGAAACTTAATATAGAATCGGTGTGTGAGTTTGCAAAAACGATGTCAGCCACTGTAGTATTCTCTGGGCCCCTCCCCAATCTGACCAGTGATGACATGTTTAGTCGCTCGTCATCCTTGAACCGCTGGCTGTCTGTGTGGTGTCCTAAAAATGACGTGGGCTACATTGACAATTGGAGCTCTTTTTGGGGAAAACCTGGTCTTATGAGATGAGACAGCATTCATCCCACTTTAGATGGTGCTTCTCATTTATCTAACAATCTGGCATCTTTTTTATCCAAATTTCCAAAACCCTGACTACTCAGAGTTGGGACCAGGAAGCAGAGTCGCAGTCTTACGCGCCTCTCTGCAGCTCCTCTTCATCCGCCACCCCTCAGCTTAGCCCCTGTCTTCCCCATCAGAGAATCGTTGTCTGCTCCCTCCAAAGTAAATAAAAATATAATGTATAAGCATCCCAAAGTGATAAAGCAAAATATTGGTAAAACTCAAATTAAACATAAAGCCTCTAAATTGAATGATTTGGCCTCTGTTCCTCCTCATAATTTAAAAATTAAATGTGGTTTATTAAATATTAGGTCTCTAACTCCCAAGTCTCTGTTAGTCCATGATCTGTTAATTGATCATCAGATTGATTTAATTTCCCTTACAGAGACTTGGTTAGGACAAGAGGATTATGTTGGTTTAAATGAATCAACTCCCTCTGGTTATTTAAACTGTCAAAATCCCAGAAGTTCTGGTCGTGGAGGAGGAGTAGCATCAATTTACCATTCCAAATTACTAGTTAATGTAAAGCAAAAAACATGTTATAATTCCTTTGAGGGCCTGGTCCTCAGTATTGGGCACTTTAGCAATTCCAGGTTAAACCCAATTTTATTTGCCATAGTTTATCGTCCCCCATCAACCTATTCAGAATTTTTATCCGAATTTCCTGATTTCTTAGCTGATTTAGTGCTGAAATCTGATAGAATAATTATAGTAGGGGACTTTAATATACATGTGGATGTAGATAGTGACTGCCTTAATGTGGCTTTTAATTCAACATTAGACTCAATTGGGTTTTCTCAGAAAGTAGGAAATTCTACTCATTACCTCCACCATACATTGGACCTTGTTCTGACATATGGCATAGAAATAGAAAATCTTGTAGTGTCTCCTCATAACCCTGTACTGTCAGACCATTGTCTGTTAACCTTTGATTTTACTATTTCTGACTATTTGGCTCCTAAAGAAAAATATTATCACAGTAGATGCCTCTCAGATGATGCTGTTTCCAAATTTATGCAGATTGTTTCCTCTATGCCATGTGTCAACACAACGGAAATAAGCTATAGACAGCTTGCTCCTTCTGTAATTGATAACATGGTGGATAGTGTTTCAGCTTCTCTGCATCAGGCTCTAGACTTGGTGGCCCCCTTAAAAAAGAAAAAGTCTAATCAGAGATTTTTAACTCCTTGGTTCAACACAGAAACTCGTAGCTTAAAACAGAAGACTCGTCAATGAGAAAGAAAATGGCGCTCTACTAATTTAGATGAAATCTATTTAGCTTGGAGAAATCATCTTTTAATTTATAAAAAATCTCTTAGAAAATTTTAGAGAGATTTTTTATAAATTAAAAAAAAATTAAATTAAAAAATTAAATTAAAATTAAATTAAATTAAATTATAAATTAAAAATAAATTAAAAAAAAAAAATCTCTTAGAAAACCCCCTCATGGATCGTCACCTTATCGTGGTGGGGGGGTTTGCGTGCCCCAGTGATCCCAGGAGCTATGTTGTCCGGGGCAATTTGCCTCTGATAGGGTCTCCCAAGACAAACTGGTCCTGGGCGAAGGGCCAGACGAAGAACGATCCAACAGACTCTCATGATAAATTGTATATCAAGGATTCAGTGTACCCCGCCCGGTATGGGGTTACCGGGGCCCCACCCTGGAGCCAGGCCTGGGGGAGGGGCTCGAAGGCTAGCGTCTGGTGGCCGGGTTTCCACCCATGGGACCCGGCCGGGCTCAGCCCGAAGGAGTTACATGGGTCCGCCCTCCAGTAGGTTCACCACCTGCAGGAGGGATCATGGAAGTCCGGTGCTATGTGGATTAGGTGGCAGTCAAAGGCGGAGACCTTGGCGGACTGATCCCAAGCTTTCTAAACTGGCTTTTGGTACGTGGAATGTCACCTCTCTGGTGGGGAAGGAACCTGAGCTGGTGTACGAGATTGAGCGATACCGGCTAGATATAGTCGGCCTCACCTCAACACACAGCTCCGGTTCCGGAACCAGTCTCCTGGAGAGGGGCTGGAGCTTGGCCTTTTCTGGAGTTGCCCCGGGCGAGAGGCGACGAGCAGGGGTAGGTATTCTTGTATCGCCCCACCTTGCTGCCTCTATATTGGAGTTTTCCCCGGTGGACGAAAGGGTTGCTTCCCTGCGCCTTCGGGTTGGGAAACGGGTCCTGACCATCATTTGTGCCTATGCACCAAATGATGTTTCAGAGTACCCACCCTTTTTGGAGTCTGTGACTGGGGTGCTGGAGGGTGCTCCTCCTGGAGACTCCATTGTCCTACTGGGGGACTTCAATGCGCACGTGGGCAACGACAGTGAAACCTGGAGGGGGGTGATTGGGAGGAACGGCCTGCCCGATCTGAACCCGAGTGGTGTTCAGTTATTGGACTTCTGTGCTAACCACAGTCTGTCTATAACGAACACCATGTTCAAGCATAAGGGTGTCCATATGTGCACCTGGCACCAGGACACCCTAGGCCGCAGGTCGATGATCGATTTTGTTATCGTATCATCAGACCTGCGACCGTATGTCTTGGACACCCGAGTAAAGAGAGGTGCAGAGCTGTCAACTGATCACCACCTGGTGGTGAGTTGGATCCGATGGCAGGGGAGGAAGCCATTCAGACCTGGTAGACCCAAACGTATAGTGAGGGTGTGCTGGGAGCGTCTGGCTGAGGCCCCTGTCCGGGAGGTCTTCAACTCCCACCTCCGGAAGAACTTCAACCACATTCCGAGGGAGTCTGGAGACATGGAGTCTGAATGGGCCATGTTCTCCACCTCTGTTGTTGAAGCGGCAGCCCAGAGCTGCGGCCGCAAGGTGGTCGGTGCATCTCGTGGTGGCAACCCCCGAACCAAGTGGTGGACACCAGTGGTGAGGGGGGCCATTAAGCTGAAGAAGGAGTCCTATCAAGCTTGGTTGGCTTGTGGGACTCCCGAAGCAGCTGAGGTGTACCGGCAGGCTAAGCGGAGTGCAGCTCGGGTGGTTGCTGAAGCAAAAACCCGGGTATGGGAGGAGTTCGGTGAGGCCATGGAACAAGACTTTCGGTCGGCTTCAAAGAGATTCTGGCAAACTGTTCGGCGGCTCAGGAGGGGAAAGCAGCTCCCCGTCCACACTGTGTATGGTGCGGATGGGACACTGTTGACTTCAACTGGGGATATCGTCGGGCGGTGGAAGGAATACTTCGAGGATCTCCTCAATCCCACTGATACGCCTTCCACAGAGGAAGCAGGGTTTGGGGACGAGGGGGATGACTCGCCTATCACAGGGGCTGAGGTCGCCAAGGTGGTTAAAAATCTCCTTGGTGGCCGGGCCCCGGGGGTGGACGAGATTCGCCCCGAGTACCTCAAGGCCCTGGATGTTGTTGGGTTGTCATGGTTGACACGCCTCTGCAACATTGCGTGGAGGTCGGGGGCAGTGCCTTTGGCATGGCAAACCGGGGTGGTGGTTCCTCTCTTCAAAAAAGGGGACCGGAGGGTGTGCTCCAACTTTAGAGGGATCACACTCCTCAGCCTCCCTGGGAAGGTCTATGCCAAGGTACTGGAGAGGAGAGTCCGGCCGTTGGTCGAACCTCGGATTCAGGAGGAGCAATGTGGTTTTCGTCCTGGCCGTGGCACATCGGACCAGCTCTTTACCCTCTCAAGAATTCTTGAGGGTTCGTGGGAGTTTGCCCAACCAGTTTACATGTGTTTTGTGGACTTGGAGAAGGCATTTGACCGCGTCCCTCGTGGATTTTTGTGGGGGGTGCTTCGGGAGTATGGGGTATCGGGCTTGTTGTTACGAGCTATTCGGTCTCTGTACGACCGTTGTGAGAGTTTAGTTCGTATTGCCAACACTCGGTCGGAGTCATTCCCAGTGAGAGTTGGACTCCGCCAGGGCTGCCCTTTGTCACCGGTCCTGTTCATAATTTTTATGGACAGGATTTCTAGGCGCAGCCAGGGAATGGAGGGTGTCATGCTTGGTGACCACAGGATCTCATCTCTGTTGTTTGCAGATGATGTTGTCCTGTTGGCTTCATCCAGCAATGACCTACAGCTCTTGCTGGGACGGTTTGCCGCTGAGTGTGAAGCGGCTGGGATGAGAATCAGCACCTCCAAGTCCGAGTCCATGGTCCTCAGCCGGAAAAAGGTGGATTGTCCTCTCCGGGTTGGGGACAGGCTCCTGCCCCAAGTGGAGGAGTTTAAGTATCTTGGGGTCTTGTTCACGAGTGAGGGGAAAATGGAGCGAGAGATCGACAGACGGATTGGAGCAGCATCTGCAGTGATGCGGACGTTGTACCGGTCTGTTGTGGTGAAGAGGGAGCTTAGTTCTAAGGCAAAGCTGTCGATTTACCAGTCAATCTACGTTCCTACTCTCACCTATGGTCACGAGCTTTGGGTAATGACCGAAAGAACGAGATCGCGGATACAAGCGGCTGAAATGAGCTTTCTCCGTAGGATTGCTGGACTCACCCTCAGAGATAGGGTGAGGAGCTCAGTCATCCGGGAGAGGCTCAGAGTAGAACCGCTGCTCCTCCACATTGAAAGGAGTCAGTTGAGGTGGTATGGGCATCTGATTAGGATGCCTCCTGGACGCCTCCCACTTGAGGTGTTTCAGGCACGTCCCACTGGGAGGAGACCCCGGGGCAGACCCAGGACTCGGTGGAGAGACTATGTCTCCCAGCTGGTCTGGGAACGCCTTGGTATCCCCTCTGAAGAGCTGGAGCAGGTGGCTGGGGAGAGGGAAGTCTGGGCTTCTCTGCTTGAACTGCTGCCTCCGCGACCCGGACCTCCGGAAAAGCGGTAGAAGATGGATGGATGGATCTCTTAGAAAAGCTAGAACGAGTTATTACTCTGCATTAATAGAAGAGAACAAGAATAATCCCAGGTTTCTTTTCAGTACTGTAGCCAGGTTGACAAAGAGTCAGGACTCTGTCAATCCTAGCATTCCCTTAGAGCTTACTAGTCAGGACTTTATGAACTTTTTCAATAATAAAATTTCGTCCATCAGAGATAAAATCAATCAGATTCTTCCCACAGTTAACTTAAATACTGTAACTACTACAACTCCTTCTATTGATGTCTGTCTTGATGAGTTTACTCCAATCGACCTTTGTGAGTTAGACAAAATAGTTTCCTCATCCAAACCTTCAACTTGTCTTTTAGACCCTATTCCTACCAGGTTATTTAAAGAAGTCTTCCCACTTATTGGTAGCTTTATTCTTCATATAATCAATTCTTCATTAACTTTAGGCCATGTACCGCAGGCTTTTAAAACGGCTGTAATTAAACCCTTACTCAAAAAGCCAACGCTAGATCCAGGAGCTTTAGCTAACTATAGACCAATCTCTAATCTCCCTTTCATTTCAAAAATCTTAGAAAGAGTTGTTGCTACGCAATTATTTGACCACCTGCAGGGAAATGGTTTATTTGAGGAGTTTCAATCTGGGTTTAGAATCCATCATAGCACTGAAACAGCCTTAGCGAAGGTCACTAACGACCTCCTCATTGCATCTGATAATGGACTAGTTTCTGTACTTGTCCTTTTAGATCTTAGTGCAGCTTTTGATACTATTGATCATAATATTCTACTTGATAGATTAGAACACTATGTTGGACTTAATGGAACTTCGTTGCAGTGGTTTAGATCTTATTTATCTGATAGGTTCCAGTTTGTTCATGTAAATGATGAGTTTTCTCTCAGCTCAAAGCTTAGTCATGGAGTTCCACAGGGATCTGTGCTTGGCCCTACTCTTTTTAGTTTATATATGCTTCCGTTAGGCAACATTATTAGAAAGCACTGTATACATTTTCACTGTTATGCAGATGACACACAATTATACCTGTCAATGAAGCCAGATGATACTAATCAATTAGCCAAGTTAGAAGCCTGTCTTAAGGAAATCAAAGTTTGGATGACTTGTAATTTCCTGCTATTAAATTCAGATAAGACTGAAGTCATTCTTGTTGGTCCAAAAAACCTTAGAAATTCCTTTCCAAATCAAACTTTCAGTTTGGATGCAGTTACTCTTTCTCTTAATAGCTCTGTGAGGAACCTTGGAGTTATTTTTGATCAGGATTTGTCCTTCAATTCACATATTAAATTTGTTTCTAAGACTGCCTTCTATCATTTGCGTAATATTGCCAAGATTAGGAGCATCTTGTCTCAGAGTGATGCTGAGAAGCTGATCCACGCTTTTGTTAGCTCGAGATTAGATTATTGTAATTCTTTATTATCAGGCTGTCCTAAAACATCTTTAAAAAGTCTTCAGCTGATCCAAAATGCTGCAGCAAGAGTTTTAACAGGTACTAGAAAGAGAGATCATATCTCTCCGGTTCTGGCCTCCCTTCATTGGCTTCCCATAGAGTTTAGAATTAAGTTTAAAATCCTTCTTCTTACTTACAAAGCTCTAAACAATCAGGGTCCTTTTTATTTAAAAGATCTGATACTACCGTATCATCCTAACAGAGCACTACGCTCCCAAAATGCAGGTTTACTTGTAATACCTAGAATCTCCAAAAGTACAAAGGGAGGCAGAGCCTTCAGTTATCAAGCTCCTCTCCTGTGGAATCAGCTGCCAATCTGGATTCGGGAGTCAGACTCGATCTCTGTTTTTAAGAATAGGGCTAAAACCTACCTTTTTGATATAGCCTACAATTAGGGAGGGATCATGTGTTTCTGAACCCTCCCTTAGTTATGCTGCTAATAGGTTTAGTCAGCCGGGGGACCTCCAGTAATGCACTGGGCCTCACTCCTTTCCTCACTCTCTATGAAATATTTTTTTTTTTGCTGGTCATTAACATTTGTTTGTTCTCTCCCATAGATTGAGTCCCCATCGTGCTGTTTGCTCTCTACATGTCTGTTCTTTTCTTCTTCTCTGTCCCCTCACCCCCCAGCCAGTCGCAGCAGATGACTGCCTCTCCCTGAGCCTGGTTCTGCTGGAGGTTTCTTCCTGTTAAAAGGGAGTTTTTCCTCTCCACCGTCGCCAAGTGCTTGCTCACAGGGGATCGCCTGATTGCTGGGGTCTTTCTGCAACTGTGGGGGTCCTCCCTACAGTTGATAGTGCTATGAGATGACTGTTGTTGTGAAATGGCGCTATATAAATAAAGTTGAATTGAATTGAATTGAATTGAAACAGTGGTGAGGTGTGCTGTCGGAGTGACTGATCGATTCAAGGTGGGGGTGGGGTTACATCAGGGTTCAGCCCTGACAACCTTCTTTTTTGCCATGGTGATGGAAAGGCTGACAAAGGAGGTCAGGCACGAGTCTCCTTGGACCATGGTGTTTGCACACTACACTATGATCTGTAGTGAGAGAAGGGAGAATGAAAATGAGAACCTGGAGAGGTGGAGGCATGCTCTGAAGAGAAGAGGAATGAAATTGAGTAGAAGCAAGATAGACTACATGAGTGTGAATGAGAGGTGGAAAGGTGTAACTGTGAAGATGGAAGGTGTAGTGGTAGTGAAGGTAAATGAGTTAGGTAGGAAGGAGGGAACATATGGAAGAGAACCTGGAGAAGTGGAGGTGGCATTTAAGAGGAACAACAAGGATGAGAGAAGAAGAATGAAAGTCAATAGAAGCAAGACAGAATGCATGTGTTAACTAGAAAAGCACTCGGAGAGCGCAGACCTCCGCCAAGTGCCACAGTTCCCCCATACAGTGTTTGTGTGTACGTGTTCAGATTCCTTGACCATGAAAACATATGACTAGTAATTGGATTGACAATGATAGGATTAGTGGTTCAGTAGTTATTCACAAAAATCGCATTTTCCGTAATGGCGGTTTTCTTCTGGACGGTGATCCAGATCACCACCAAAATCTAATCATCTGTAGGATACCCCATTTCTTACAATCTGTGAAAATTTCATGAAAATCCGTCCATAACTTTTTGAGTTATGTTGTTAACAAACAAACAGACAGACCGACAGACAGACAAACCAACGCCAATGAGAACATGACCTCCTTGGCGGAGGTAATGACAGGGAGATGTGTGTATAATGGTGAAGATGCAAGTTTAAATACCTGGGGTCAACCATCCAAAGCAGTGGAAAATGCACAAGAGAGGTGAAGGAGAGAGTGCAGGCAGGGTGTAGTAGGTGGAGATGAGTGTCATGGCTGATTGTGACAGAACGGTAGCAGCAAGCATGAAAAGGAACATTTACAAGACGGTAGTGAGACCTGCTATGATGAAGGGTTTGGAGACAGTGGTGCTGACAAAAAGACAGGAGGTGGAGCTGGAAGTGGCAGAGTTGAAGATGCTAAGATTTTCATTGGGAATGACTAGGAGGTACAAGACTAGAAATGAGTATATCAGAGAGACAGCTCAGGTTTAGGAGTTTGAGAGATGAACTAAGAGAGGCAAGGCTGAGATGGTATGGACATGTGCAGAGGAGGGGCAGTGGCTATAACTGACAAAGGATTTTGAATATGGAGATACCAGCCAGGAGGAAAAGAGGAAACCACAGAGAAGATTAATGGATGTTGTGAAGAAGGACATGGAGAGGGTTGGTGCTACAGAGGAAGTTGCAAGGGATAGGGTGAGATGGAGGCAGATGATCCTCTGTGGAGACCCCTAAGGGAAGCAGCCAAAACAAGAAGAATTTGTGATAGTCTATTTGTGTTTTCTCTGTTTGTTCCTATTTTTCTCCCCTCCCACCTCCTTACCCACCACCACTTGCGACCACTTCAAATCTTTTCAATTCCCTCCTCCATTTCTCCCTGCCAGGTCCATTATAAATAAAATTATTTAGAAAAAGTATGAAAGTTATTACGAGAGGAGTCTATAAATACTCTTTATATACAGCAATGTCAAATATGCGCAAAGCTCCTTTTGGTCAAGTTAACCTGTCGAACTCTGTTCAATTTCCCTAAAAACGCCTAAAAATAACATGCCCAAAGTAAATCAAAAGCTGTTCTTCAACCCTTTGCAGCATCTTCATGGCGTTAGTCTCATTTAAAAGAAAACACTCTGAATTTTTTGGCAAAACAGTCATAATCTCTCTAAGTGCTCCTGCCACTGAGTAACAAGAAAGTTCGCCTGGGTGTTTTTTTTAGATACAAATGCTTGCAAATAACATACAGCTGTCAGATACTGGCTGGAAAACACAACAGAAATGTAGAACCAAGTGTTTTCAAGCTCAGGTCAAAATTTTGTAAAAATACCACAAAAAATTAATATATTACACAGCTTTTTTCTCAGGTTGTAACAAGGCTGTGTCTGTACTGGAAGACCAGAAATACAGCTTTTTTTTTTTTTTTTCAGTGCACACTGAGACGCACTAAGATGCAGAGACGTGACCGCCCACGGAATTCACAGAGTTCAAAGGGTTAAACTGTTTGGCACAATAAGAGAAGCAGCTATCCGTTCTTCTTACCTAGCTCCTAGACAGGAGCTGGCAGGCGCCCCAGACACCAGTTCTAGTGGGTCACAGAAACCACTCGTGGTCAGGGAGCAGCCAGCTGCCAGGGGCAACAAGGAGAGCAAGCCACCGCCAGCCACCCCTTAGGTTATAGAATCAACTACAAAAGCACTCATAGAGCGCATACCTTCCATTTCTCATGGATCACCTCTAAAATGTAATGGGTTTGTGTGTAGGCCTATAGCAACTTGTGGTGAAAATTGCGTCAAAGTCTGTCCATCAGTTTTGGAGTATTGTTGCGAACACATTGTGAGAAGATAAAAGGTTTGGCTGAGGTATGCACTCTCAGATCATCACCAAAATATAACGGGTTCCTCTCTAAGCCAAGAACCACCTCTGGTGAAAATTTCATCCAAATCCATCCAGTAGTTTTTGTGTAATCATGCTGCACAAATGCAAACAAAGCCCTTGGTGGAGGTATGCACTCTCAGATCATCACCAGAATCTAATCATCTGTTCCCCGTGCCATTACACACCTTTACTGAAAATTTCATCAAAATCCGTTCATAACTTTTTGAGTTATGTTGGTAACAGACAGACAGACAAACAGACAGACAAACGCCGGAAAAAACATAACCTCCTTGGCGGAGGTAATAATTGGTGACCAGAGCAAATTGAATTCATCCAATTGGTCTTTAGAGGAGGCAGATATTCCACTAATGGTTAGTGGTACGGAAAGTGGCAGAGAAGCATTTCTCAACGTTGCCCACAGAGAAACATTATGGTGCCGCCAGAGAAAGCTTTTGCAGTGGTGCAAACACCGCGTATCCACTGCATGTGAAAAATGATTTTCTCATCTGTTATACATGTTTACTCAGAGTCAGAAATCATGTTGCTTGTACAAGTTTTAGTTGAGACTTTTGGCTGCAAAATTCACACACATCTTTTGAAAAGGAAGAAATGTGTCCAACACTTCAATTTATTCACCTGTTTTTATTTACTGGATAAGCTATATTTAACTATAAGTTCAAAATAATTCTGTCACAATAATGTATTATGTGCAGTGAAAGGCAATTTCTCCTCTTCTGAAGGAGACAAGTGTAGGTTTAAAACAAAGTCCTGCTGCTTTTACATTGTTTGTCTTCCCATCGTTTGGAGATTGTGCTTCACCCTGAAGGGTGAACAAATAAGCTGAAGACAGACATTCTAGTTTACTTTTACATTTGTTTTAAATGTATTTGAACTTGGTTTGCATTGGCATCAGTTTGCACACATCTCATTTGGTAAAAATTTTCCATTTGTTACCTAAGCTACTTAGTTCAATGATGACGGTCTGGTGTTGTATGATCTCTCACTTTCAAGCATTAGTTGTATTGCATACTATCTACAATAAAATGAAACAGCATTTGTAAGAAGAAAATAATCAGTGAGACAAACAAACATTGTGGATTAACATAGTGGCATGGGGGGGCTCTAGGGCCTCTCTACTGAGCTTGTATTGAGGACTAATGAGAGCTACACTAGACTATGGATGTGTTGCGTTCATGTTGGCTGCTGATTGACACCTGAACCAACTAGACATAGAGCAGACAAAGGCTCTTAGGATATGCTGTTATGCATTTGAAACATCTCCAGTATCAGCGATTCAAGTAGAGACGGGCGAAATGCCCTGAAGATTAAGAAGAACCAAATTAATGCTGGCATACAGGCTCAACTTGAAGGGGCATAAGAGGTGACGTCCTGCAAAAGCTATTCCTGATGATTGCTGGGAACACAATGAGTCCAACATTGGTAGCTTTGGATGGATAAGTGATGCCATTGCTGAGAAGGCAGGATTAAAATACATTTGAGCCCAACGGTCCTGTGGTCTGTTATTCCTCCATGGCTGTATAAGATGCCACTGGTAGATTTTGAAATACAACAAGTGAGGAGGCAACATGAGCAATCAGCAACAGATTATATATTGCATAAAAATATTGAACAGAAATTCAGGAACAGGCTGATAACATTTACCGATGGTTCAAAGGATCCTACAACTGGCCATACCGGAGCTACGGTATACATTCCTCAGTATAAAATATCCATCAATAAAAAAGGAGCGGTTTAGTAGTGAGTGTGAAGTGACTGGGATGGAAATTGACACCTGCAAGTCCAAGTCTGTGGTCCTCAGCCAGGAAAGGATTGGCCTCTCTAGATTGGGGATGAGCTGCTGACCCACATGGAGGAGTTTAGGAGAAGAGAGCAGGAAATTAACAGGTGGGTCAGAGCAGCATCTGCCATAATGAAGATGTTGTTGTGGTCTGTTGTAGTGAAGAGGGAGCTGAGCTCCAAAGCAAAGCTGTCAGAGACACAAGCTGCTGAAATGAGCTTTCTCTGGAGGGTTACTGGACTCACCTTAGAGACAGAGTGAGGAGTTCAGTTATCCAGGACAGGCTCAGGGTAGAGGTGCTGCTCCTCTACATCGAAAGTAACCAGTGGAGGTGGTTTCAGCATCTAATCGGGATTCCTCCTAGATGCCTCCCACATGAGGTATTTGTGATAAGTCCCACAAGGAGGAGACCCCGGGGTAGACCCAGAACCTGCTGGAGAGACTCTCTCTTTCAGCTGGCCTGGGAACGCTTTGATATATCCTCCCTGAAGAACTGGAGGACATGGTTGGGGAGATGGAAGTCTGGGCTCCTCTGCTTAGACTGCTGCCCCAGTAGTCAGTAGATGATGGACTGATTAGTTAATATGCAAATTAAATGACCCACATGATCAAAAAAGTCAAACTTTTTCTTCATATGCTTTTCTTTGTACTGTGAAAGGGACCTACCACTCCGACACTCATCTCCACCTGCTCCACACAGCCTGTACTCTCTTCTTCACCATTCACTGGCATGGATGGTTGACCCCAGGTATTTAACCTCATCTACCTTCTCTAACTCTACCTCTTGCATCTTCTCCATTATTCATGCCCCTCCCTTTCATTCACACATGTATTCTGTCTTGCTTCTAATGACTTTCATTCCGCTTCTCTCATCATTGCTATTCCTCTCAAATGCATGCCTCCGCTTCTCCAGGTTCTCTTCCACATGTTCCCTCATTTCACTGCAGATCACAATGTCATCTGAGAACATCACAGTTCACAGACTACTGTCTGACTTTGCCAGCCTTTCCATCACCATGGCAAACAAAAATGTAGTCCCACCCCTACTTTGAATCCATCTGTCACCCCTGCAGCACACCTAAAATTCATCTCACTGTCCTCATATACTGTAGGTCCTGCAGCAATCTCACAAACTTCTCTGTAACTCCTGACTTGCTCTTACAATACCAGCTTCCTCTCTTGGCACCTTACCTACCTTCCTCTCTGCATTCTCATATTTATCAATCTCCCATCCATCCATCCATCCATCCATCTTCTACCGCTTTTCCCGAGGTCCGGGTCGCGGAGGCAGCAGTTCAAGCAGAGAAGCCCAGACTTCCCTCTCCCCAGCCACCTGCTCCAGCTCTTCAGAGGGGATACCAAGGCGTTCCCAGACCAGCTGGGAGACATAGTCTCTCCACCGAGTCCTGGGTCTGCCCCGAGGTCTCCTCCCAGTGGGACGTGCCTTAAACACCTCAAGTGGGAGGCGTCCAGGAGGCATCCTAATCAGATGCCCATACCACCTCAACTGACTCCTTTCAATGTGGAGGAGCAGCGGTTCTACTCTGAGCCTCTCCCGGATGACTGAGCTCCTCACCCTATCTCTGAGGGTGAGTCTCCTATGGAGAAAGCTCATTTCAGCCGCTTGTATCCGCGATCTCGTTCTTTCGGTCATTACCCAAAGCTCGTGACCATAGGTGAGAGTAGGAACGTAGATTGACTGGTAAATCGACAGCTTTGCCTTAGAACTAAGCTCCCTCTTCACCACAACAGGCCGGTACAACATCCGCATCACAGCAGATGCTGCTCCAATCCATCTGTCAATCTCTCGCTCCATTCTCCCCTCACTCGTGAACAAGACCCCAAGATACTTAAACTCCTCCACTTGGGGCAGGAGCCTGTCCCCAACCCGGAGAGGACAATCCACCTTTTTCCGGCTGAGGACCATGGACTTGGACTTGGAGGAGCTGATTCTTATCCCAGCCGCTTCGCACTCAGCGGCAAACCGTCCCAGCAAGAGCTGTAGGTCATTGCTGGATGAAGCCAACAGGACAACATCATCTGCAAACAACAGAGATGAGATCCTGTGGTCACCAAGCATGACACCCTCCATTCCCTGGCTGCGCCTAGAAATCCTGTCCATAAAAATTATGAACAGGATCGGTGACAAAGGGCAGCCCTGGCGGAGTCCAACTCTCACTGGGAATGACTCCGACCGAGTGTTGGCAATACGAACCAAACTCTCACAATGGTCATACAGAGACCAAATAGCTCGTAACAACAAGCCCGATACCCCATACTCCCGAAGCACCCCCCACAAAAATCCACGAGGGACGCGGTCAAATGCCTTCTCCAAGTCCACAAAACACATGTAAACTGGTTGGGCAAACTCCCACGAACCCTCAAGAATTCTCGAGAGGGTAAAGAGCTGGTCCGATGTGCCACGGCCAGGACGAAAACCACATTGCTCCTCCTGAATCCGAGGTTCGACCAACGGCCGGACTCTCCTCTCCAGTACCTGGGCATAGACCTTCCCAGGGAGGCTGAGGAGTGTGATCCCTCTAAAGTTGGAGCACACCCTCCGATCCCCTTTTTTGAAGAGAGGAACCACCACCCTGGTTTGCCATGCCAAAGGCACTGCCCCCGACCTCCACGCAATGTTGCAGAGGCGTGTCAACCATGACAACCCAACAACATCCAGGGTCTTGAGGTACTCAGGGCGAATCTCGTCCACCCCCGGGGCCCGGCCACCAAGGAGATTTTTAACCACCTTGGCGACCTCAGCCCCTGTGATAGGTGAGTCATCCCCCTCGTCCCCAAACCCTGCTTCCTCTGTGGAAGGCGTATCAGTGGGATTGAGGAGATCCTCGAAGTATTCCTTCCACCGCCCGACGATATCCCCAGTTGAAGTCAACAGTGTCCCATCCACACCATACACAGTGTGGACGGGGAGCTGCTTTCCCCTCCTGAGCAGCCGAACAGTTTGCCAGAATCTCTTTGAAGCCGACCGAAAGTCTTGTTCCATGGCCTCACCGAACTCCTCCCATACTGGGGTTTTTGCTTCAGCAACCACCCGAGCTGCACTCCGCTTGGCCTGCCGGTACACCTCAGCTGCTTCGGGAGTCCCACAAGCCAATCAAGCTTGATAGGACTCCTTCTTCAGCTTAATGGCCCCCCTCACCACTGGTGTCCACCACTTGGTTCGGGGGTTGCCACCACGACATGCACTGACCACCTTGCAGCCGCAGCTCTGGACCTCCGCTTCAGCAACAGAGGTGGAGAACCTGGACCATTCAGACTCCATGTCTCCAGACTCCCTCGGAATGTGGTTGAAGTTCTTCCGGAGGTGGGAGTTGAAGACCTCCCGGACAGGGGCCTCAGCCAGACGCTCCCAGCACACCCTAACTATACGTTTGGGTCTACCAGGTCTGAATGGCTTCCTCCCCTGCCATCGGATCCAACTCACCACCAGGTGGTGATCAGTTGACAGCTCTTCACCTCTCTTTACTTGGGTGTCCAAGACATATGGTCGCAGGTCTGATGATACGATAACAAAATCGATCATCGACCTGCGACCTAGGGTGTTCTGGTGCCAGGTGCACATATGGACACCCTTATGCTTGAACATGGTGTTCGTTATGGACAGACTGTGGTTAGCACAGAAGTCCAATAACTGAACACCACTCGGGTTCAGATCGGGCAGGCCGTTCCTCCCAATCACCCCCCTCCAGGTTTCATTGTTGTTACCCACGTGCGCATTGAAGTCCCCCAGTAGGACAATGGAGTCTCCAGGAGGAGCACCCTCCAGCACCCCAGTCACATACTCCAAAAAGGGTGGGTACTCTGAAACATCATTTGGTGCATAGGCACAAATGATGGTCAGGACCCGTTTCCCAACCCGAAGGCGCAGGGAAGCAACCCTTTCGTCCACCGGGGAAAACAATATAGAGGCAGCAAGGTAGGGCGATACAAGAATACCCACCCCTGCTCTTCGCCTCTCGCCCGGGGCAACTCCAGAAAAGGCCAATCTCCAGCCCCTCTCCAGGAGACTGGTTCCGGAACCAGAGCTGTGTGTTGAGGTGAGGCCGACTATATCTAGCCGGTATTGCTCAACCTCGTACACCAGCTCAGGTTCCTTCCCCACCAGAGAGGTGACATTCCATGTACCGGAAGCCAGTTTAGAAAGCTTGGGATCAGTCCGCCAAGGTCTCCGCCTTTGACCGCCACCTAATCCACATAGCATCGGATCCCCATGATCCCTCCTGCAGGTGGTGAACCCGTTGGAGGGCAGACCCATGTAACTCCTTCGGGCTGAGCCCGGCCGGGTCCCATGGGTGGAAACTCGGCCACCAGACGCTAGCCTTCGAGCCCCTCCCCCAGGCCTGGCTCCAGGGTGGGGCCCCGGTAACCCCATACCGGGCGGGGTACACTGAATCCTTGATATACAATTTATCATGAGACTTATCAATCTCCCATGAAGCCTAATATTTCCCCCCACAAATTCCAGTGATCATTCTTGGAAAATTAAAGGTTTCTTGCATAACTCAGGCTCTCCCAATGCACCAAACTTAATTGAAAACATTTGTTTTATTAAAGTGTACCACAGTCACTCAGACAAAACTCAGCCAGCATGTCCATGTGGGCCTCACTACTGGTTGTCTGCTGGATCCCATGTGGGTTTGTCTGTGGGTTCTATGTTGGCCACATCTGTGTTTGTCCACATGGACTTTACCTGTGGTACAGGTGAGCAGGTAATCTGTTGACATGTTTTCCATCCATCCAAATATCCACCGCTACTGCTTATTCCTTTTCGGGTTGCGGGGGGGGGGGTATCCCACATCTATGGGCCAAAGGCACAGTACACACAGACCGCCAGTCCATCACAGGTCATATCAGATATATGAGTATATAAATTAAAAATTTGTGAGAAAAAAGTTCTAAATGCCTGAGAAAAAGTTGTAGCTTGACAGCAAAAAAAGATGAAATTTTTGAGAAAATTCCAAATTTACAAGAGAAATGTTGCAAATTTACTGGAAAAAGTCACAAATTTACAAGAAATTAACAATTTTACAATGAAAAAAGTAACAAATGTATGAGAAATATGTCATGAATTGCCCTGCGGGGCAGGAACAAAGACCCAAGTGCTGGACTTCTAGTTGTGCAATTTATTGAGGAGAGCATACAGTCCAAACAGTGAACAAAATAAACTTAAATCAACTGAGGAATGCAGAGAAATGTTGAGGATACTAACAGGAATGCACTTCGGAACAGGGTAGGGGTTCGGACAGGGTTGAGAAACAACAAGGGCAACGATGAGGCACTGACAAGTAAGTAAACAGAAAAGGTCTTAACAATGACTGTCTGTGGCGCTCCATTGCATCGTTTCCTCCCCTCCCTCTGGTGGTCAAGGTTTTTTCAAGAAAATATTCAGTTCAGATGTCAGAGATTTCCAAACAAATAACTTGAAACTGGTAAGAGATAATGGCTTACTGTCAATTAGAAAGATGTTGGATATGATTCAAAGTTTGAGATAGGAGTAAATTTACGCATCTAATTTGCCTAATGCCACGGCAGCCATATTGAATTACATAACTTTCAGTCAAAAGCGGACTTTGGACATATTTACACAAAGGATGGTTTTGTTTGTTGTCACTGTTTGCTGTTTTGGGCATTTTGTTATCTTATCTTTAAAGTATATGAACCAGAAAATCATTTACAATGTAAACAAACAAAGAAATTTGTCACTTACTGCTGGCCAGGTGGCTCGCTTCGTCCATTTTCATCCATCCTATTCGTTGTTTTGTCTTCTCTTGGTCATTTTCACTTTCTCTCCCACATCCAGAAACTCTTTTGATTATGCCACCTCAATTTTGCTTTTATTCAGCCACAATTTATATCATATGATGTTCTGTCCCATCACATGGCGTTGGGGGTCGATGGCAGGTGAACATCAACCAGCTTCGCCCTTCCTCTGTTATAACAAAATGTAGATATTTACCTTCATAAGCTAAATAATCTCTTTTTAGATTCATAGTTGGCAAATTTGGGAGCAAAGACCTCCTCTGTCTTGTGATCAAACCCAAAAACATTCATTTGCAAACTCTTCTTCTCTGGTGTCCAAATGTGACTTTTTTTTTTGGGGGGGGGGTATTTGGGGTCCATTGGTCCTGCAAGGCAAGCACAGTAAGTTATTTGCGTCTGCCACCTTGTGAGGTGGAATACTTTGTAAAACTGTGGCTTTTTATGACATCACATGACACATCACATGACAGGTGCAGAACTGCGACATAGACAGTGAGGGTGCTTTCTATGTCCATAAAAAGAAGGATGTTAAAGAGTTAAATAAGGCAGGCAATCAAACACAGCAAGTGCCATCAGGTGTCGATCCCATGAGCAGGCAGGTAGGCAATAATTACTAGGCATGAACAGCTGAACAACACATACAGGGTGATAAGGTAGGAGTGTCTGGAAACTGATGTAGAGAGCTCCTGCCACAAAGAAACAAAATAAAAACGCTCGGAACTAAATGCCAGGATAATAATAATAATCACAATAAGGACATGAGTGCATAACAGAATGACTGACAGCTAGGTACACGTCCTAAACCAACATACAATAAAACAAACACACAACACTGGGGAAAAAAAAAAAAAACAGGAAATAATCAGAAATAAATTAAGAGCCTGAGCACACTGACACCTGGTCTCAGCCTTGGGACAAAAAAGTTCCAAGATTAAAGTAAAAAAGTGACAGATTTTTTTTTAAAAAAAGTCACAAAATTACAAGAAAAACTATCAAATTTATGAGAAAAAGTTGCAGATTTATGAAAAATAAATTTTCAAGAAAATATTTCAATTTAGGAGAAAAAAGTAACATATTTACAACAAAACAAGTTGAAAATTGGTAAATGAGAAAAGTCCATGTGAACAAACAAAGATGGAGCCAACATGAAAATCATACACAGACCCACATGGGACCCATAAGACAGCCCTGTTTAACCTTTGGTTGGGCCCACAGGGCCATGCTGGCTGGTAAGGCACTGAAAACTCAACTTCCATGGAAAAGCTTTAAAGGAAAAGTCAAGTGTGGCCCCCTGAACTTATGGCCACCCACTGGGCCTTGGACTCTGGTTGGCCTCCTGAACTGTGGGATTCTTGGGGGTGAGGTGGGTTAGCTCAGTTTTGGGGTTGGGAAAAGTGTGTTGTTGTGTTGTATTGTGGTATTTACCCTTTCTTGATTTATCCCTCCTAAACTGTTTGCCCCCACCTCCCGCCCTGATTTGTTGTATTGGCCTTTTGAGTGTGTGTGTGTGTGTGTGGGGGGGTAGGTTGTTTTTTCTGCTTTGATGGTACGGTGGGTGTCTGGTTTCCACCCCTTGGGAAGGGGACTGTCATGTTTGTGGTTTTTACCCCGTCCATGACCTGTGGCAGTAGATTTTGATTACTACTTATTATTTCCAGCTGCCAGATTGAGCCTTGCTCTTTGACAGTCCTATAGCCATGCCTCCTCCTCTTACCAGACATTCACTGGATGCTTTTTATCACCACATACACACTCACACACTCATGCATGCACACACACTCACACATGCACATACACAATGCCAATCATTCATGCACCTGCTTGCCACACAGCTGTGTCCACTTGCCTTTATCAGTATATTGAGTACTTATTGAGGGACAGTGTGCTCAGCCAGTGTGGCAGCTTAAAGTCTACAATGGACATCCTGGCTCGCAGACTGTTGGTTTTTCCCTTGGACTGTATACTGCGTAGTTACTCCAGAGCCCTTCCGCTCCTACGCATATGTAAGTCTTGTTATAATTGCCTTTCCCTCCACTCCTGTTCCGTCTGGAGCACGCTTGACTTTTCCTTCCCCGCCAACTAAGCTAGAAGCCGGATGTCTGACCCTTTTCACTGTGACTGTTATAGATAAGATAAGATAAGATAAGCCTTCA
Organism: Pholidichthys leucotaenia; assembly: GCA_020510985.1. NCBI lineage: Eukaryota > Metazoa > Chordata > Actinopteri > Cichliformes > Pholidichthyidae > Pholidichthys > Pholidichthys leucotaenia. The sequence goes on along the minus strand of CM035839.1, from coordinate 23,180,140 downwards.
TTAGTCCCACAATGGGGAAATTCCAGGATTGCAACAGCACAGGTATAGCAGCACTCAGAGCAACAATCAGAAGGCAAGAAAAAACAAGAACAGCTAGTATACATATGTACATATTACTATAAATAAATAAATAAATAAATATATACAGTGTGGCAAAAAAGTATTTAGTCAGCCATCAATTGTGAAAGTTCTCCCACTTAAAAGATGAGAGAGGTCTTCAATTTTCATCATAGGTATACCTCAACTATGAGAGACAAAATAAGAAAAAAAAATCCTGAAAATCACATTGAAGGATTTTTAATGAATTTATTTGCAAATTTTGGTGGAAAATAAATATTTGGTCACCTACAAACAAGCAAGATTTCTGGCTCTCACAGACCTGTAACTTTTTCTTTAAGAGGCTCCTCTGTCCACCACTCATTACCTGTATTAATGGCACCTGTTTGAACTCGTTATCAGTATAAAAGACACCTGTCCACAACCTCAAACAGTCAGACTCCAAACTCCTCTATGGCCAAGACCAAAGAGCTGTCAAAGGACACCAGAAACAAAATTGCAGACCTTCACCAGGCTGGGAAGACTGAATCTGCAATAGGTAAGCAGCTTGGCGTTAAGAAATCAACTGTGGGAGCAATTATTAGAAAATTAAAGAAATACAAGACCACTGATAATCTCCCTTGATCTGGGGCTCCACGCAAGATCTCACCCTGTGGGGTCAAAATGATCACGAGAACAGTGAGCAAAAATCCCAGAACCACATGGGGGGACCTAGTGAATGACCTGCAGAGAGCTGGGACCAAAGTAACAAAGGCTACCATCAGTAACACACTACACCGCCAGGGACTCAAATCCTGCAATGCCAGATGTGTCCCCCCTCCTTAAGCCAGTACATGTCCAGGCCCATCTGAAGTTTGCTAGAGAGCATTTGGATGATCCAGAAGAGGATTGGGAGAATGTCATATGGTCAGATGAAACCAAAATAGAACTTTTTGGTAAAAACTCAACTTGTTGGGTTTAGAAGAGAAAGAATGCTGAGTTGCATCCAAGGAACACCATACCTACTGTGAAGCATGGGTGTGGAATGGGCTGTTATTCTGCAAAGGGACCAGGACGACTGATCCGTGTAAAGGAAAGAATGAATGGGGCCATGTATCGTGAAATTTTGAGTGAAAACCTCCTTCAATCAGCAAGGGCGTTGAAGATGAAACGTGGCTGGGTCTTTCAGCATGACAATGATCCCAAGCACACGGCCCGGGCAACAAAGGAGTTGCTTCATAAGAAGCATTTCAAGGTCATGGAGTGGCCTACCCAGTCTCCAGATCTCAACCCCATAGAAAATCTTTTGAAGGAGTTGAAAGTCCGTGTTGCCCAGCGACAGCCCAAAAAAACCATCACTGCTCTAGAGGAGATCTGCATGGAGGAATGGGCCAAAATACCAGCAACAGTGTGTGAAAACCTTGTGAAGACTTACAGAAAATGTCTGACCTCTGTCATTGCCAAAAAAAGGGTATATAACAAAGTACTGAGATGAACTTTTGTTATTGACCAAATACTTATTTTCCACCATAATTTGCAAATAAATTCTTTAAAAAGCAGACAATGAGATTTTCTGGATTTTTTTTTCTCATTTTGTCTCTCATAGTTGAAGTACATCTATGATGAAAATTGGAGACCTCTCTCATCTTTAAAGTGGGAGAACTTGTACAGTTGGTGGCTGACTAAATACTTTTTACCCCACTGTATATATCTATATATATATATATATATATATATATATATATATATATATATATATATATATATATATATATATATATATATATATATATATATATATATATATATACTGTATATACTATATATACTGTATATATATATATATATATATATATATATATATATATATATACAGTGGGGCAAAAAAGTATTCAGTCAGCCACCAATTGTGCAAGTTCTCCCACTTAAAAGATGAGAGAGGTCTCCAATTTTCATCATAGGTATACCTCAACTATGAGAGACAAAATGAGAAAAAAAAATCCAGAAAATCACATTGAAGGATTTTTAATGAATTAATTGGTTAATTCCTCGGTAAAATAAGTATTTGGTCACCTACAATCAAGCAAGATTTCTGGCTCTCACAGACCTGTAACTTCTTCTTTAAGAGGTTCCTCTGTCCTCCACTTGTTACCTGTATTAATGGCACCTGTTTGAACTCGTTATCAGTATAAAAGACACCTGTCCACAATCTCAAACAGTCAGACTCCAAACTCCGCTATGGCCAAGACCAAAGAGCTGTCAAAGGACATCAGAAACAAAATTGTAGACCTGCATCAGGCTGGGAAGACTGAATCTGCAATAGGTAAGCAGCTTGGTGTGAAGAAATCAACTGTGGGAGCAATTATTAGAAAATGGAAGACATACAAGAACACTGATAATCTCCCTCCATCTGGGGCTCCACGCAAGATCTCACCCCGTGGGGTCAAAATGATCACGAGAACGGTGAGCAAAAATCCCAGAACCGCACAGGGGGACCTAGTGAATGACCTGCAGAGAGCTGGGACCAAAGTAACAAAGGCTACCATCAGTAACACACTACGCCGCCAGGGATTCAAATCCTGCAGTGCCAGACGTGTCCCCCTGCTTAAGCCAGTACATGTCCAGGCCCGTCTGAAGTTTGCTAGAGAGCAGTTGGATGATCCAGAAGAGGATTGGGAAAATGTCATATGGTCAGATGAAACCAAAATAGAACTTTTTGGTAAAAAAAAACTTGTCGTGTTTGGAGGAGAAAGAATGCTGAGTTGCGTCCAAAGAACACCATACCTACTGTGAAGCATGGGGGTGGAAACATCATGCTTTGGGGCTGTTTTTCTGCAAAGGGACCAGGACAACTGATCCGTGTAAAGGAAAGAATGAATGGGGCCATGTATCGTGAGATTTTGAGTGAAAACCTCCTTCCATCAGCAAGGGCATTGAAAATGAAACGTGGCTGGGTCTTTCAGCATGACAATGATCCCAAACACACTGCCCGGGCAACGAAGGAGTGGCTTCGTAAGAAGCATTTCAAGGTCCTGGAGTGGCCTAGCCAGTCTCCAGATCTCAACCCCATAGAAAATCTTTGGAGGGAGTTGAAAGTCCGTGTTGCCCAGCGACAGCCCCAAAACATCATTGCTCTAGAGGAGATCTGCATGGAGGAATGGGCCAAAATACCAGCAACAGTGTGTGAAAACCTTGTGAAGACTTACAGAAAACGTTTGACCTCTGTCATTGCCAACAAAGGGTATATAACAAAGTATTGAGATGAACTTTTGTTATTGACCAAATACTTATTTTACCGAGGAATTTGCCAATTAATTCATTAAAAATCCTTCAACGTGATTTTCTGGATTTTTTTTTCTCATTTTGTCTCTCATAGTTGTGGTATACCTATGATGAAAATTGGAGACCGCTCTCATCTTTTAAGTGGGAGAACTTGCACAATTGGTGGCTGACTAAATACTTTTTTGCCCCACTGTATATATATATATATATACACACAGTGCGGAGCATTGTGGTTGGTGGATGTGCAGCAGAAAGTCTAAGCTCTCTCTCCGCGGATGCGGCGGGCCAGCTCGATGTCTTTGGACATGATGGTGACCCTCTTGGCATGGATGGCGCACAGGTTGGTGTCCTCGAAGAGATCCACCAGGTAGGCCTCGCTGGCCTCCTGCAGATGTCCTCCGCCATGACGGCGGAGCTCTGGAAGCGCAGGTCGGTCTTGAAGTCCTGAGCGATCTCCCTCACCAGGCGCTGGAAGGGCAGCTTATGGATTAGCAGCTCTGTGGATTTCTGGTAGCAACGGATCTCTTTGATGCTCTCTTATTATTAAGTAGAGTATCTTAGTCACTAGGGTTTAAGGAATTTATGCTTTATTCAGAAACATACTTGAGGAGGAGGTTCCAAGGTTGTCATAGCCAGGAGCGGCACTGGGGTTAAGCTCCCAGTGCTCATAAAATGCTCCTTATGGCGTGCGTCTCGAAAAGCCTCTGACAACTAAGTCCAACTCCTAGCCTGCCCTTGTGGTTTAGTCTCTAAGCCCGACGGAACTGCTTTTACTAATAGGAGAAGGGGCGATGGCGGATCTCTGGCGCCTTAAAACCAGATGCGTCGGGTTGATGGTGGCTCGTCAACCTGGGAAGGTAGCCCATCTAGGGGAAGGTAAACCCTGATTTCAAACCTCCGCTGCCTTGCGGCATACCCGGACACGGGGAAGGCTTCGGGAGTCAACCTTGAGGAAAAATCCAGAGTCAGAGCCCCTAAGGCAGTTCTATGTTGTGCTCAACATCATTCTGGCAGCTCCTGCAACGGCGCTGGTGCCAAACTGTAGCAGCCCTGCTGTTCCTTTGGATTCATCAGTGACGTGGAGAGGGGGGACATGCTGCATGGGCAACATCTTGTCCTCCATATCTTCCTGCCCAGGCTTGAATCCTACCAACGCCCAGTGCTGGAAGGTAGAACACAGGAGCAGACACAATGAGAGAGAAGGACTACACGTTCTACTGGCAGGGAAAGGCCAGTGATGAACACAGGGAACATGGAGTGGGCTTCGCAGTGAAAACACCTTGCTGAAGATGGTGGAACCGGGCAGCACTGGCTCTGCACGACTCCTCACCCTCCGCCTGAACACGACTCAAGGCCCAGTCACCCTCGTCAGTGTGTATGCCCCAACACTGACAGCCACACCAGAGGCAAAAGACGAGTTCTACGAGAATCTCGCAACAACTGTCAGGATCATCCCCAACTCTGAAAAACTCATTGTCCTTGGAGACTTCAATGACAGAGTGGGTGCTGACTATGACTCCTGGCCCTCCTGTCTTGGACCTTTTGGCGTGGGCAGAATGAACGACAACGGACAGCGGCTGCTCGAGTTCTGCACATACCACGATCTGTGCATCACAAACTCGTTCTTCAAGACCAAGCCCCAATACAAGGTTTCCTGGCAACATCCGCGCTCAAAGCACTGGCACCAGCTGGACTTGGTCCTGACCAGGCTCACCTCACTGAAGAACGTGCTAATCATCCGTTTGTTCCAGAGTGCAGATTGCGACACAGACCATTCATTGGTTTGTTGCAAGGTCAAGCTGCAGCTGAAGAAATTCCATCGTGTTAGACAGCCTGGAAAGGCACGGATTGACACCAGCAAGATGGCTCAACCAGAACTTGTTGAGCAGTTTGCCTCCGCCTTTGAGAAGGAACTTGGTGTACCACAAGAAGGAGAATCTGCAAAGCAGGAGTGGGAAGAGCTGCGAAACACCATTCATCGCACAGCCTTGGCTACCTTTGGGAGGAAGACCTCGAAGTCACAGGACTGGTTTGATGCCAAGTTGACCGAGATGACCCCCTGTCATTGAAGCCAAGCGCTCAGCACTTGCTGAGTACAAGAAGTACCCAAACTAGAAGAATCTCCAGATTCTCAGGGCTGCGAGAAGCAAAGTTCAGCAGACTGCTCGGAGCAGTGCCAACCAGTACTGGACTCAGCTCAGCCAAGACATTCAAACCGCTGCCATAACAGGGAACATCCGTGGTATGTACGATGGCATCAAGAAAGCACTTGGTCCGGCTCAGAGCAAGACGGCCCCCCTCAAATCCTCCACTGGAGAGATGATCACAGAAAAGAACAAGCAGATGGAGAGATGGGTGGAACACTACTCCGACCTCTACTCCAGACAGAACACCGTGACACCGTCAGCCCTTGATGCCATCGACTGCCTGCCATCCATGGACGAACTTGACGCCGAGCCAACCATTGACGGACTCAGCAAGGCCATTGATAGCTTGGCCGCTGGCAAGGCACCCGGCAATGACGGCATACCCCCTGACCTGATCAAGCACTGCAAGACCGCCCTACTGTTGCCATTGCATGACGTCCTCTGCCAGTGTTGGAAGGAAGGCGCCATACCACAGGACATGAGGGACGCCAAGATCATCACCCTCTACAAAAACAAAGGGGAGAGAAGTGACTGCAACAACTACAGGGGCATCTCCCTCCTCAGCGTTGTTGGCAAAGTCTACGCACGCGTTGTTCTCGTTCGTCTACAGAAGCTTGCCGAACGTGTCTACCCCGAGTCTCAGTGTGGCTTCCGCGCTGAGCGATCAACGGTAGACATGATATTCTCCATCCGCCAACTCCAGGAGAAATGCAGAGAACAGAACATGCCCCTGTACGTCGCCTTCATCGACCTCACCAAAGCGTTCGATCTGGTCAACAGAGAGGGCCTTTTCAAGATCCTGCCAAAGATAGGATGCCCACCAAAGCCTCATCGAATCATTTCACACCAACATGCAGGGGATAGTGCAGCACGATGGCAACGTCTCAGAGCCATTCAACATATGCAGCGGAGTGAAACAGGGCTGTGTACTTGCTCCAACCCTCTTTGGGATTTTCTTTGCTCTGATCCTGAGGCATGCCTTCAGCACAGCAACAGAGGGAATCTACCTGCACACAAGATCTGACGGCAGGCTTTTCAACCTTGCCCGCCTGAAAGCCAGAACCAAAGTACGCGAGGCTCTAATCAGAGACATGCTGTTCACAGACGACGCTGCAGTCGCAACCCACACACAGCAGGAGCTTCAGACCCTGATGGACCGCATCTCCCAGGCATGCAAGGACTTCGGGCTTACCATCAGCCTGAAGAAGACTAACGTCTGGGCGCAAGGCACGGAAGCGCCACCAACCATCACCATCGACAACTACGAGCTGGAGGTCGTGAATCAGTTCACGTACCTGGGGTCCACGATCAGCAACAACCTCTTCCTTGATACAGAGATCAACAAGAGGATTGGAAAATCAGCCTTCACACTCGCTCGCCTCACCACACGAGTGTGGAAGAATCCCAAATTCTCTGTCAAGACGAAGATGGCAGTGTACAATGCCTGCGTCATCAGCACACTGCTCTATGGGAGTGAGACGTGGACAACATCCGCCTGGCAGGAAAAGAGACTGAACTCCTTCCACTTGCGCTGCATTCGCCACATCCTGGACATATCCTGGCAGGACAAAGTGCCCAACACAGAAGTTCTGTCCCGCGCCGGCCTTCCCTCCATGTTCACTCTACTCAGGCAGCGCCGGCTCCGCTGGCTAGGCCACGTTCACCGTATGGAGGATGGCAGAATCCCCAAAGACGTCCTCTACGGAGAACTGGCTACTGGCAGGAGACACGTTGGCCGCCCACAGCTGCACTTTAGAGACGTCTGCAAGAGAGACATGAAGGCCCTGGAGATCAACACAGAGCGCTGGGAGGACCTTGCAACGGACCGCTCCAAATGGAGAGGTACCCTGACCAGACAGCTCAAGGCGGGTGAAGAGAGACTGACTGCTGCAGCAGATGAAAAAATGACCCACAGGAAGAACCGCCACAGACCCAGCATCACGGAGACCACCCACAAGTGTGACCTGTGTGACAGGAACTGCCATTCGCGCATCGGCCTGTTCAGCCACAGGCGGTGCTGTTCCAGCAGAGTAGACGTTTAGGATTCTCTTCCATGGTCATCATAGACCGACGGAGGCCGCCGCCGACGACTTGAGGAGGATTTCACTCTCAGATCAAATGTCACTCCCCCCTCTTTCTTTAGGAGACCATAGTTGCACTTAACTGGCCAACAGAGTTCAAAGCTTCATTACATTTCCCTTTTTAGGTCGAGCTTATTACCATTGTGGAAAAAGCTCAAATATAATTGGGCCAGCTCAGGTCTCAGGAAATTTTGGACCACCCTGCAACACTAAAGAAAACTTAAGTTTTATTGCTCTTTGTTCAGTCTGCTCTGGGGTATTGGTCAAAGTGCAAGAAGCCCCCTTTTGCTCTCCTATTATTTTTCCTATCTTTAAGTAGACCCAGAGTCTCTTACAGACTCTGTGAGGATTTTTTTTTCTTTTCTTTAAAATTCAATTTTCTTATTTCAATCTTTTTCTTTAATATTCATGTAAGAAGATATTGTTTTCTTAAGCTTAAACCAACTCATATAAACCACCAACATCGGAAGAAATGAATTTGTGTCATGTTTTATTCCATTTTGACTTTCTGATAGGACTTTGCACAGTCTTTCTTCAGTGCATCAGAGAAGACCTCGGCCAGCTTGCTGGAAAATCAACCTTTGTGATCCCGGGAGAAGGCCATAACGCTGGTAAGGAGTCTGTCTGCAAGCCTCCCCACAGACCCATGCTGGTCCAGTGAAACAGAATCCAGTGGACCCGCCTGCTACCCATTGGGATGCAATGATTAAAGTTAATGAGGATTTTCTTCATAAAATTGCATACACTTTTCCTAACCAGTGCTATTTCATGGTTTTCAATTTCCAGAATATCGACAAATTAAACTGCGCTTCATTTGGTTCCACAAATGCTTGATTCATAAATAACTCAGTAACAGTCTATGATGCCCATGATGCACATAAATTCTCTGTTTTGAAGTTATGCAAATATGTTAACCTATTCTGACATTTCTTATTAAATCACTGAAAGACATATGGGAGTTATTGTTTGATTTCATGTCCATCTTCTTGATCATCACAGACAAAAACTCACAAATGGGTTATTTTGAGACTGATTCATAATCGGTACAATAAAGAATTGTTAGTAAAATTGCCCATTATATGGACTGGTGCCCCTAACGAGGTTTTGAGTGTAATGAAAGTAAATCTTCATTCCTACTCACATTCGTATATACATTAATACGTGTACCAACATTAAATTAACTATAAAAACATTAATTTCACGACAAAGGTCTGCTATTGTAAGTGAGTGAGTGAGTGAGTGAGTGAGTGAGTGCAGTAAGGGAGGGACATGGAGGAGCGCCCTCATTTTTGGACCCATAATTTAGAACATTAAGTTTTGTCAATAAATGCAAATGAGGCCATGTCAGAACTGACTGCTGAATGTGCTGCAACCATGAGGACTGAGATGACAACGCCATTGACATCACTGGTAGTTTACCATTTATTATTCCATATTATTATTGTGTTTTCCAAACCTTTATTGCAACATGTCTTAAAATGTTATCAACTCCATCAGTCAGCAGCAGAGGAAGAACCTGGGCCTTCAGCAGAAGACAATGCGTGGGATCTTTTGGACAGCAATTCAATTCAATTCAACTTTATTTATATAGCGCCATTTCACAACAACAGTCATCTCATAGCACTATCAACTGTAGGGGGGAACCCCCACAGTTGCAGAAAGACCCCAGCAATCAGGTGATCCCCTGTGAGCAAGCACTTGGCGACGGTGGAGAGGAAAAACTCCCTTTTAACAGGAAGAAACCTCCAGCAGAACCAGGCTCAGGGAGGGGCAGTCATCTGCTGCGACTGGCTGGGGGGTGAGGGGACAGAGAAGATGAAAAGAACAGACATGTAGAGAGCAAACAGCACGATGGGGACTCAATCTATGGGAGAGAACAAACAAATGTTAATGACCAGCAAAAAAAAATATTTCATAGAGAGTGAGGAAAGGAGTGAGGTCCAGTGCATTACTGGAGGTCCCCCGGCTGACTAAACCTATTAGCAGCATAACTAGGGGAGGGTTCAGAAACACATGATCCCTCCCTAATTGTAGGCTATATCAAAAAGGTAGGTTTTAACCCTAATCTTAAAAACAGAGATCGAGTCTGACTCCCGAATCCAGATTGGCAGCTGATTCCACAGGAGAGGAGCTTGATAACTGAAGGCTCTGCCTCCCATTGTACTTTTGGAGATTCTAGGTATTACAAGTAGTCCTGCATTTTGGGAGCGTAGTGCTCTGTTAGGATAATACGGTAGTATCAGATCTTTTAAATAAAAAGGAGCCTGATTGTTTAGAGCTTTGTAAGTAAGAAGAAGGATTTTAAACTTAATTCTAAGCTCTACGGGAAGCCAATGAAGGGAGGCCAGAACCGGAGAGATATGATCTCTCTTTCTAGTACCTGTTAAAACTCTTGCTGCAGCATTTTGGATCAGCTGAAGACTTTTTAAAGATGTTTTAGGACAACCTGATAATAAAGAATTACAATAATCTAATCTCGAGCTAACAAAAGCGTGAATCAGCTTCTCAGCATCACTCTGAGACAAGATGCTCCTAATCTTGGCAATATTACACAAATGATAGAAGGCAGTCTTAGAAACAAATTTAATATGTGAATTGAAGGACAAATCCTGATCAAAAATAATTCCAAGGTTCCTCACAGAGCTATTAAGAGAAAGAGTAACTGCATCCAAACTGAAAGTTTGATTTGGAAAGGAATTTCTAAGGTTTTTTGGACCAACAAGAATGACTTCAGTCTTATCTGAATTTAATAGCAGGAAATTACAAGTCATCCAAGCTTTGATTTCCTTAAGACAGGCTTCTAACTTGGCTAATTGATTACTATCATCTGGCTTCATTGACAGGTATAATTGTGTGTCATCTGCATAACAATGAAAATGTATACAGTGCTTTCTAATAATGTTGCCTAACAGAAGCATATATAAACCAAAAAGAGTAGGGCCTAGCACAGATCCCTGTGGAACTCCATGACTAAGCTTTGAGTTGAAAGAAAACTCATTATTTACATGAACGAACTGGAACCTATCAGATAAATAAGATCTAAACCACTGCAAAGAAGTTCCATTAAGTCCAACATAGTGTTCTAATCTATCAAGTAGAATATTATGATCGATAGTATCAAAAGCTGCACTAAGGTCTAAAAGGACAAGTATAGAAACTAGTCCATTATCAGATGCAATGAGGAGGTCGTTAGTGACCTTCGCTAAGGCTGTTTCAGTACTATGATGGATTCTAAACCCAGATTGAAACTCTTCAAGTAAACCATTTCCCTGCAGGTGGTCGAATAATTGCGTAGCAACAACTCTTTCTAAGATTTTTGAAATGAAAGGGAGATTAGAGATTGGTCTATAGTTAGCTAAAGCTCCTGGATCTAGCGTTGGCTTTTTGAGTAAGGGTTTAATTACAGCTGTTTTAAAAGCCTGCGGTACATGGCCTAAAGTTAATGAAGAATTGATTATATGAAGAATAAAGCTACCAATAAGTGGGAAGACTTCTTTAAATAACCTAGTAGGAATAGGGTCTAAAAGACAAGTTGAAGGTTTGGATGAGGAAACTATTTTGTCTAACTCACAAAGGTCGATTGGAGTAAACTCATCGAGACAGACATCAAAAGAAGGAGTTGTAGTAGTTACAGTATTTAAGTTAACTGTGGGAAGAATCTGATTGATTTTATCTCTGATGGATGAAATTTTATTATTGAAAAAGTTCATAAAGTCCTGACTAGTAAGCTCTAAGGGAATGCTAGGATTGAAAGAGTCCTGACTCTTTGTCAACCTGGCTACAGTACTGAAAAGAAACCTGGGATTATTCTTGTTCTCTTCTATTAATGCAGAGTAATAACTTGTTCTAGCTTTTCTAAGAGATTTTTTATAAATTAAAAGATGATTTCTCCAAGCTAAATAGATTTCATCTAAATTAGTAGAGCGCCATTTTCTTTCTCATTGACGAGTCTTCTGTTTTAAGCTACGAGTTTCTGTGTTGAACCAAGGAGTTAGAAATCTCTGATTAGACTTTTTCTTTTTTAAGGGGGCCACCAAGTCTAGAGCCTGATGCAGAGAAGATGAAACACTATCCACCATGTTATCAATTACAGAAGGAGCAAGCTGTCTATAGCTTATTTCCGTTGTGTTGACACATGGCATAGAGGAAACAATCTGCATAAATTTGGAAACAGCATCATCTGAGAGGCATCTACTGTAATAATAGTTTTCTTTAGGAGCCAAATAGTCAGAAATGGTAAAATCAAAGGTTAACAGACAATGGTCTGACAGTACAGGGTTATGAGGAGACACTACAAGATTTTCTATTTCTATGCCATATGTCAGAACAAGGTCCAATGTATGGTGGAGGTAATGAGTAGAATTTCCTACTTTCTGAGAAAACCCAATCGAGTCTAATATTGAATTAAATGCCACATCAAGGCAGTCACTATCTACATCCACATGTATATTAAAGTCCCCTACTATAATTATTCTATCAGATTTCAGCACTAAATCAGCTAAGAAATCAGCAAATTCGGATAAAAATTCTGAGTAGGTTGATGGGGGACGATAAACTATGGCAAATAAAATTGGGTTTAACCTAAAATTGCTAAAGTGCCCAATACTGAGGACCAGGCCCTCAAAGGAATTATAACATGTTTTTTGCTTTACATTAACTAGTAATTTGGAATGGTAAATTGTTGCTACTCCTCCTCCACGACCAGAACTTCTGGGATTTTGACAGTTTAAATAACCAGAGGGAGTTGATTCATTTAAACCAACATAATCCTCTTGCCCTAACCAAGTCTCTGTAAGGGAAATTAAATCAATCTGATGATCAATTAACAGATCATGGACTAACAGAGACTTGGGAGTTAGAGACCTAATATTTAGTAAACCACATTTAATTTTTAAATTATGAGGAGGAACAGAGGCCAAATCATTCAATTTAGAGGCTTTATGTTTAATTTGAGTTTTACCAATGTTTTGCTTTATCACTTTGGGACGCTTATGCATGATATTTTTATTTACTTTGGAGGGAGCAGACAACGATTCTCTGATGGGGAAGTCAGGGGCTAAGCTGAGGGGTGGCGGATGAAGAGGAGCTGCAGAGAGGCGTGTAAGACTGCGACTCTGCTTCCTGGTCCCAACTCTGAGTAGTCATGGTTTTGGAAATTTGGATAAAAAAGATGCCAGATTGTTAGATAAATGAGAAGCACCATCCAAAGTGGGATGAATGCTGTCTCGTCTCATAAGACCAGGTTTTCCCCAAAAAGAGCTCCAATTGTCAATGTAGCCCACGTCATTTTTAGGACACCACACAGACAGCCAGCGGTTCAAGGATGACGAGCGACTAAACATGTCATCACTGGTCAGATTGGGGAGGGGCCCAGAGAATACTACAGTGGCAGACATTGTTTTTGCAAAGTCACACACCGATTCTACATCAAGTTTGGTGACTTCCGACTGCCGGAGATGGATGTCATTAATGCCGGCGTGAATAACAATTGTGGAGTATTTACAGTTACTTTTAGCCAGCATTTTCAGATTTGACTCGATGTCGCCTGCTCTGGCCCCAGGAATGCATTTGACTATGACCGCTGAGTCTCTAGGTTCACGTTTCTGACTACAGAGTCGCCAATGATCAGAGTTTTTTCCTCAGCGGGTGTGTCGCTGAGCGGGGAAAAACGATTAGAAACGTGAACAGGTTGGTGGTGAACCGGGGCTTTGCGACTAGGCTTCCTTCTCACCGTCACCCACCCAGTCTCCTCGCTGCTGAGGAGAGCCAGGGAACCGGTGACAGTGGGACCTAAGCTAGCTAGCTCCGCTGCAGCTAATGGGCGTCCGTCGAGATTAACTGGCGCAGACGGTGTTTCAATGCAGCGGAGCCGGGATTCCAAATCAGACAACCTCGCCTCGAGCGCCTCAAAAAGACAACATTTATTACATTTACCGTTATCACTAAAAGAGGCAGAGGTGTAGCTAAACATCTGACAGAGAGAGCACACCAGAGGAGAGGAAAGAGAGCTAGTAGCCATAGCTAATAGCTGGAGAGCAACCACACAGGCAGACAGCAAAACAGGAAGTGACGATACGTTACGTTACCACAAGGAAGTGACGATCCTCAGTCCCGAGTGAGTCAGCCCCAGGAGAGATGGTTTGTATTATGTCATGACCAGCATTGGGTGTAATGCGTTACAAAGTAATCTGATTGCTATTCGGTGTAACGCAGTCATGTAACTCGATAGTCTGAAAAATGTAGTAATCCCATTACAGTTACTAATCTGAAAAGATCACATTACTAGCGTTTCTTTTTATCAACTTACAAAACGGGAAAACAACTGCACTGCCAGTAAACAGCAGAAGAAGAAGCAGTAGTGGCGCCCACTTCTGTTTCCGCCACTATGCTTCTATAAATATCAGAGGACACGTATGTCCGGCCTCTTTCCGAATCTGATGCTCCTACCTGGTGGTTGTATCTTGTGTGTTGCCCCAGGCTGACTGTGCAACTGGCCTCATCATTATACAGTAATTCCAGACATAACACAAACAGCACTTGCAGCGGCCGAGGGGAATCATGCAAATGGAAGAGTTGAGTAAATCAGCGTTTGGTGGCTGGAGATATGTTCATTACTTTAAATATGTTGAACAGAAGGACAAAAACATGACAGTAATGTGCAAACTTTGTCCGGGCAAACTTTTAAACTAATTTATCCTGGTAACTTAGTTTAAAAGTATATTCAATTAGCCACATTGTTGTCCTAAAACTTTCATTATAACTTGACATTCAAGGGTAGTGTTTTATTTTTATTTCATACAGTAATTTATGTTTACACTGGATGGCAGGAACTGCTCATTTTTTAAAGGTTTAATTCTTAAAATGTTGAAAAGCTCCAGCACAGCAACTCACCCTTGGCCATGGGATCCCTGGTTCGATCCCAGCTCCTGACCAACAGTGATCTGTGTGGAGTTTGAATGTTCTCCCCGTATCTGCGTGGGTTTACTCCAGGATTTCTCTGGTTTCCTCCCACAGGCCAAAAACATGCAAGTTAGGTTAATTGGAGACTCTAAAGTGGCCCTAGGTGTGAATGTGTGTGTGAATGGTTAAGGGATAGCGCCGTACCATGGCTGCTTCTTCCATCCAGGTGGATGCCCTCAATTTCCCCTCTGGGGATCAATAAAGTATACAAAATTAAAATAAATAAATAAATTAATTAAAAAAATAAATTTTGCACTTGGTCACAATATATAAAAGCGATATAGCTTTGTGTAGCTTTGTGCAATGTTTTCAAGCTTTTATTTTATGAAATTTCCATACTCCCAGTACTGTTTTACATTTCTGTTAAGTGCCATGAGGGAGATTTGAATTTTATATGAAAGACAGAAGACTAAAAACACTTTTTCTTTGTCTTATTTGTTAGTCTAGACTATAAAAATGTGTAGTTTGGACATATACGGTGGCGCAGTGGTTAGCACTGCGGCAGCACAGTTTACCCTTGGCTGGGGGATCGTGGGATCGTGGGTTCGATCCCAGCCCCAGACCAACAGTGATCTGTGTGGAGTTTGCATGTTCTCCTCGTGTATGAGTGGGTTTACCCCGGGATTTCTCCGGTTTCCTTCCACATGCCAAAAGCATGCAGGTTAGGTTAATTGGAGACTCTAAAGTGGCCCTAGGTGTGAATGTGTGTGTGAATGGTTAAGGGATAGCGCTGTACCATGGCTGCTTCATCCATCCAGGTGGTGGATGACCCTCAATTTCCCCTCTGGGGATCAACAAAGTATACTAAATATATATATATATATATATATATATATATATATATATATATATATATACGGTATATAGTGATTCTTCAATTACGGGAGTTTTTCTGTCCCCAGGGTACATTTTCAAGAAAAAAAATGTTTTTTAGAAAAAACAATGATTGCTTTGGTTTACTTTCGGTTGTAGTAGCTATGAAAAAAATAACTGTGTCTCAATGATGACATTTTAATACTTTTTCAGTGTGTTGAAAATTCAAATGTGCAAGAATTTCACTGTTTTGTGCTCGTCCCCAACCCAGACTTTTTTACTTCCCCTCTATAATAAAGTGATGAAAAGTGCTGAATTCATTAAACCTTTACTTTGCATTTCCTCATAACAACTTAAAAAGATATTTTTCAAATTCATATATTTTATATTTGTTCAATTTACTATTTATTTATAGTTAACCTCTTGCACTCCAGGATACCGCGGGCGGTCACGCATGAGGGCGCCCTAGGATGCATACTGTGCGTCCTAGGGCGCACTGAAAAAAACAAAGCTGCAGACACAGCCGCAAACAGAAAGCCAAAGGAGTGCTTTGATTGGTTTAGATTTGATTGACCTCTCATTCGACTAATAAGAGCCATGAATTGGGTTTCTGAAACCTTGAAGAACCATTGACTGAAAACCTAGCAAGAAGGACCCGCCTACCAACGGCTGCGAATACAGCTAGCCAATTGAAGTTCCACAATTGAAAGCGTGCGTCCCGTGCGTAAAATCTGTTTTGTGTAAGCCGCTGGGTGACACACATGTGTTCGCCAGTCTTTTTTTCTTACTATTGTTCTTATTTGTTTTGAAAAATCATTCGCCAAAACCGCAGTCATGGAAGCCCAAAACCGCAATAATGGAATTATGGTTTGACTGGGTCGCGTGACCAGAACCACGAGTCCGTAACAAGCGGACCAGCGTCATGTTCGTCTGACAATGAGGAAGAGAAGTTCGCCAGCGACACTGATGTTGTGGACAGGCAAGTGTTATAAGCTAAATTATTCTTTATCCCTGAAAATTGTATACAATATGACTTTTGACCGATCGGTAAATTACAACTGTGCGTCATTGCTACATGACGGACCGTGGCGACCCGTGCACCACGTCCAGACCGCGATCCCCCCCCCCCCCCAGCTACTCTTTTGTAGCGGATTGCAGATATTATTGCAGATATTTTAGTACAACTGTTCGTAGTAGACCGCGGCGCACCGTCACCGCGGTCCGTCACGTAGCGATGGGCGATGTCCGTCCTCTGTAGCGGGGGTGGGGTGGGAGTTGTTATCCTCTACATTACAGATATTTTAGTATAATTTTTAATGCACTGTAGGTTATTTTTTCTTGTAAAAAAAAGCCACACATTTTTTTACGTGGCATGCTTCTTTGTGTGTGGGGGCTTGTTTGTTCATTCATTCATTCATGAATGAATAAACAACCTCCCCCCCCACACACACACACAGCCCTTCACCTTTCATTAGGACCCAAGATCAAGCTTCTATATTGAATCATTCAAAAGTTACAGTGTAGCACCTTGGGAGAGCCAGATTGTCTAGCATCTCAGACAGGAGACAGTGGATAAGCTTGGGAGAACAAAGAGCAGTGGATTCCTGGTGAGATAGCAGGAAGGAGTCAAGGATGAGGGGGTTGATTGCAGTGTCATGCAAATGTCATGTTGTGTGTGATGAAAATGCCATGAAACTTAAGAGAGGAGTTTCTGCTGAAGAGTTCAGTCTGTTCTGTGCTTGACAAGTGTGAGTGTGTAATAAATCGCCTGAAATTAATCTGCCTCTTCATTTACACGCACCACACTGGTGACCCAAGACGTGTTATGGAACACAAGGCAAGATCCCCGGAGCCGGCCCGGTCAGGAAGCTACAGCGAGGCGGCAGCCATCTGACAGACAGCCCGGACTGGAACCCCCAGCCACGCATGTGCGGTTTCAGTCAAGCTACCGGATTTCTGTCAGCACAACCCGCGCTCTTGGTTCCACCTCACCGAGGCTCTGAGGAGTAAAGGCAGATGACACCAAATTCTACCATGTGGTTGCAGTGCTCGACGCCCGCACAGCTCAACAGGTAGCGAGCCTGCTTGATCAACCACCAGCCGGCAACAGATACAAGGCGCTCAAGGCTGCGCTCATCCAGCACTACACGCTCTCGGACTGTGAGAGAGCAGAGAGGCTCCTGACGCAGACCGAGTTAGGAGATGGTTCGGCCGTAGACCTGATGGAGAAGATGCTGGCGTTAATGGGCACGGACGTGTTTGCCCACCTCTTCCTCCGGAACCTTCCAACAGCAACAAGAGCGGCCCTGGCCAATTCGCCGTTGCTGGCCACGCGGGACTACAGTGCGCTAGCCCAGCCGGCAGATCAGATCATCATCACCACCAGGGCGATCACAGTCAACGCGGCAGTGGCGGAGCCCAGCGAGATGACCAGAGGAGGCAAGGAGCCACCGACGGTAGCAGCAGCAGGGGCCAAGGAGCGCGAGAGAGACACGCTCTGTTTCTACCATCGCTGCTTCGGAGAGAAGGCACGCAGATGTGCGCCCCCTTGCCAATTCAAGTGCTCGGGAAACGCCAAGGCCGGGGGTCGGTAGCAGCTGCGACCCTCGGGGAAGAGAACAAGCTACTCTACTTGACGGACGCACACTCGGGGAGGCGTTTCCTTGTGGATACCGGAGCCCAGACGAGCTTCATCCGGCCGACCTATGCTGACAGGCTGGCAGGACCTAGCGGCCCCGAGATGTTGGCAGCAAACGGCTCGGATATTAAGACCTTTGCTGAGAGGACTCTGCTCTTATCTCTACACGGCCGTACATATGAGTGGACTTTTGTCGTAGCAGCACTGAATTACCATATACTGGTGGCTGATTTTCTGTGTGTACATGGTTTACTTGTGGATGTTGCTAACAGGCGCCTGGTTAATGCACTGTCCTTTGACTCTCTCCCCTGTATAGCTCAAGTGACCCAGCCAACAGCACAAGCCAACGTCACAGCTACAGGCGGTAAGTTCCACACACTGCTCACTCAGTTTCCAGCACTCACGGTCCCGACGTTTTCGGCGGCCATCGCTAAACACGGGGTGGAGCACTTTATCACCACCACCGGGCCACCCGTCTTTGCAAGACCTTGGTGCTTGGACGCAGCTAAACTGGCCATAGCACGCGAGGAGTTCGCCAACCTGGAAAGGTTGGGCATCATCTGGCGCTCGAACAGCCCATGGGCATCTCCGCTATACATGGTCCCTAAGGCTGAGGGTTTGTGGTGACCGTGAGGGGATTTCCGCAGGTTGAACAACGCCACAGCGCACGACCGCTACTCAATTCCCCACATACAGGGTTTTTCCATTCATCTTGCTGGAGCACGCATTTTTTTCCAAAATAGACCTGGTCCACGGTTACCACCAAGTCCCAGTGTGCGCGGAGGACATACCCAAAACAGCGGTAATAACTCTGTTCGGTTTATTCGAGTTCCTGCGCATGCCATTCGGGTTAAAAGGAGCGGCACAGACGTTCCAGCGCATGATGGATGCAGTGCTGCACGATGTCCCATTCGTGTTCGTCTACCTGGACGATATCCTGGTAGCCAGTGCGTCCGAAGACGAACACGAAACCCACCTCACGACGGTTTTCCGGAGGCTGGAGTAGCACGGGTTAATAATCAACCCGGCGAAATGCCAGTTCGGTGTGACAGAGATTGATTTTTTGGGGCACCGCATCTCTCCTGAAGGAGCGATCCCACTGCCCGACAAAGAGCGCGCTGTGGCAGATTTTCCCCGGCTGCAGATGGTCAGGGCGCTGCAGGAATTTTTGGGAATGGTGAACTTTTATAACCGTTTCCTTCCCCGCGCGGTGCAGCTCATGCAACCATTATACGCCGCGCTCAAGAAACAGAAACCCGTGAATAGAGCTGAATGGACCGCGGAGCGAGAGCGGGCGTTCTCGGAAGTTAAAGCAGCCCTGGCAAACGCCGCACTGCTGGCGCATCCAGACCCGATGGCCTGCATAGCACTCACCACCGACGCTTCAGACGTGGCCATAGGGGCTCTCGTGGAGCAGCGCATCGCCGGGGCTTGGCAGCCGCTCGCTTTTTTCAGCAGAACTTTGCGCGACAGCGAACATAAATACAGCGCGTTCGACAGAGAGTTGCTTGCCCTTCAGCTGGCCATACGCCACTTCCAGTTCTGACTGGAAGGGCGCAGCTTCACCGCGTTCGTGGACCACAAGCCGCTAACATTCGCAATGGCCAAGGTTTCAGAACCATGGTCGGGCCGGCAGCAGAGACAGCTGGCCGCGATCTCAGAGTTTACTACCGATATTCAGCATGTGTCTGGTAAACTGAATGTAGTGGCAGACTGCCTCTCGCGTGCCGTAGTGGCCCCGGTCTGCGTGAGGATAGATTACGCAGCCATGGCCATGGAGCAGATTAGCGATGCAGACGTGTGCGCGCTCCAGTCTGGACCAACAGGATTAAGGCTGGAGAGCAGGGTGCTGCAGGATGGCGCCCCCCCCCCCCCCTAATCTGCAATGTCTCCACGGGTCGCTCGCGTCCGGTGGTCCCGGCCGCGTGGCACCGCCGCGTGTTTGAGCCGGTTCACACTCTGGCGCACCCAGGACTGCGCGCGTCGGTCAAAATGGTGGGAGAGAAATTTGTGTGGCCGAGCCTACGCAAACAAGTGAAAGAGTGGGCTGCAGCCTACGTGGCGTGCCAATGAGCCAAGGTACACAGACACACGAAGGCTCCCTTAGAGCCATTTCGTATTCCGGCTCAGAGGTTCGACCATGTTCACGTGGACCTCGTGGGCCCCCTCCCGCCATCACAGGGGTGCACGCACCGCCTGACAATGGTGGACCGCGCTGGCCAGAAGCGGTCCCGCTGGCGGCAACCACATCCGCGGATGTAGCGCACGCTTTTTTAACAGCATGGGTGGTGCATTTTGGAGTCTCGTCGGACATTACGTCCGACAGGGGCCTGCAATTTGTTTCCGAACTCTGGTCCGCGATGGCCCGCAGCCTGGGCATTACAATTCACCGCACAACCGCGTACAACCCACAGGCCAATGGGTTATGCGAGTGTTTTCATAGATCACTGAAAGCGGCACTCAGGGCTTCATTGACGGATGCAAATTGGGTAGACAGGCTGCCATGGGTTTTATTGGGGTTCCGCTCCACACCGAAAGAGGATCTGGAAGCTTCCCCGGCAGAGCTCGTTTTTGCGCAGCCACTACGGCTGCCCGGGGAATTTCTGCCAGATAATCCCACGCCGGGCAGTTCCCCGTCTCAGCTTTTGCAGCATAGTGCAAACACAGGCACGCTGCCGGGCCCTGCCCACCACAGTTTTCCGCGTGTTTTCATGCCTAAAACTTTGAAGAGCGCGGAGTTCGTGTTTGTCAGACACGACGCCCACCGCCCTCCAATGCGCCCACCTTATGATGGACCGTTCAGAGTGCTGGAAACAGGGGATAAGCATTTTTTGCAAGACTTGGGGGGTAGGAGGGAAAAAAATTGGCATAGACAGACTCAAACCCGCTTTTGTTGTGACGGACGAGCAAGTGCTGTTTGCTAAGGCCCCTCGGTGTGGAAGACCCCCACAGAGAGCTCCCCAGGGAAACGATTCACCAGAGCAGTCAGACACACTCCCGGCAGCCCCCCACCGGCACAGCAGCACCGTGGAGGCGGTAAACCCCAGTTACAGCAGATACGGGAGGAGACGGAAGCCCAAGCAGCATGTGGACTGATGTTCAATTGTTCTATCACAGCATGTGGACTGTTATTCTATTGTCCTATCTAAGATGCTGGGGCGGGGGGGGGGGGGGTAGCACCTTGGGAGAGCCAGATTGTCTAGCATCTCAGACAGGAGACAGTGGGTAAGCTTGGGAGAACAAAGAGCAGGGGATTCCTGGTGAGATAGCAGGAAGGAATCAAGGATGAGGGGGTTGAATGCAGTGTGATGCAAATGTCATGTTGTGTGTGATGAAAATGCCATGAAACTTAAGAGAGGAGTTTCTGCTGAAGAGTTCAGTCTGTTAATAATCCCAGGTTTCTTTTCAGTACTGTAGCCAGGTTGACAAAGAGTCAGGACTCTGTCAATCCTAGCATTCCCTTAGAGCTTACTAGTCAGGACTTTATGAACTTTTTCAATAATAAAATTTCATCCCCGCAATAAAGGATTAAGTTCTGAATCTACAGAAGAAATAAAAAGCCTTCTCTGTGATCAGTCCGATTTGGCTCAATTTCCCCATGAAAATTCCTCCTGGCTGTCTGCAGTCTGTGTTTTCAAAATCATCGAGCATAAGGCCTTGGACAGCCATCTGCACAGCCTGCCAAGATAAGGACTTGGCGGCAGCCAGACAAAACATCTCCTGCCAAGTGTCCTTGTTGTCTCTCTTATTATCATCAACACTGCTCAACACCGCACACACATTGATCCATGAACTGAATAAAGATACACACACTGCTCTCTTGTGTCTTGTGAATCCTGTGTAGCGAATGTGCATCGAGAGCTTTTTTTTCCCTTGAAATCTTAATATTGATTAATTATGTAACCAGTATTTTGAATCAATGATTTTTTTGCTCCTTCCTATTGTTCCTCGTATTATTCTTATTCTTATGCTTGTACCCACTATCCTGTTGGCAGGCGCGTCTCTGATGCTGCCGCGTCACTGGGAATGCAGGTTCATTTTCTGTGTCAAGTCAAATTCTCTCGTATGTTATCAGTGATCTGTTAATGTACTTGGCAATAAATCTTTTCTGATTCTGATTCTGATTCTGATTCATCCATCAGAGATAAAATCAATCAGATTCTTCCCACAGTTAACTTAAATACTGTAACTACTACAACTCCTTCTATTGATGTCTGTCTTGATGAGTTTACTCCAATCGACCTTTATGAGTTAGACAAAATAGTTTCCTCATCCAAACCTTCAACTTGTCTTTTAGACCCTATTCCTGCCAGGTTATTTAAAGAAGTCTTCCCACTCATTGGTAGCCTTATTCTTCATATAATCAATTCTTCATTAACTTTAAGCCATGTGCCGCAGGCTTTTAAAACGGCTGTAATTAAACCCTTACTTAAAAAGCCAACACTAGATCCAGGAGCTTTAGCTAACTATAGACCAATCTCTAATCTCCCTTTCATTTCAAAAATCTTAGAAAGAGTTGTTGCTACGCAATTATTTGACCACCTGCAGGGAAATGGTTTACTAGAAGAGTTTCAATCTGGGTTTAGAATCCATCATAGTACTGAAACAGCCTTAGCGAAGGTCACTAACGACCTCCTCATTGCATTAGATAATGGACTAGTTTCTGTACTTGTCCTTTTAGACCTTAGTGCAGCTTTTAATACTATCAATCATAATATTCTACTTGATAGATTAGAACACTATGTTGGACTTAATGGAACTTTGTTGCAGTGGTTTAGATCTTATTTATCTGATAGGTTCCAGTTTGTTCATGTAAATAATGAGTTTTCTTTCAACTCAAAGCTTAGTCATGGAGTTCCACAGGGATATGTGCTAGGCCCTACTCTTTTTAGTTTATATATGCTTCCGTTAGGCAACATTATTAGAAAGCACTGTATACATTTTCATTGTTATGCTGATGACCCACAATTATACCTGTCAGTGAAGCCAGATGATAGTAATCAATTAGCCAAGTTAGAAGCCTGTCTTAAGGAAATCAAAGCTTGGATGACTTGTAATTTCCTGCTATTAAATTCAGATAAGACTGAAGTCATTCTTGTTGGTCCAAAAAACCTTAGAAATTCCTTTCCAAATCAAACTTTCAGTTTTGATGCGGTTACTCTTTCTCTTAATAGCTCTGTGAGGAACCTTGGAGTTATTTTTGATCAGGATTTGTCCTTCAATTCACATATTAAATTTGTTTCTAAGACTGCCTTCTATCATTTGCGTAATATTGCCAAGATTAGGAGCATCTTGTCTCAGAGTGATGCTGAGAAACTGATCCACGCTTTTGTTAGCTCGAGATTAGATTATTGTAATTCTTTATTATCAGGCTGTCCTAAAACATCTTTAAAAAGTCTTCAGCTGATCCAAAATGCTGCAGCAAGAGTTTTAACAGGTACTAGAAAGAGAGATCATATCTCTCCGGTTCTGGCCTCCCTTCACCGGCTTCCCATAGAGTTTAGAATTAAGTTTAAAATCCTTCTTCTTACTTAAAAAGCTCTAAACAATCAGGCTCCTTTTTATTTAAAAGATCTGACTCTACCTTATTATCCCAACAGAGCACTACGCTCCCAAAATGTAGGATTACTTGTAATACCTAGAATCTCCAAAAGTACAATGGGAGGCAGAGCCTTCAGTTATCAAGCTCCTCTCCTGTGGAATCAGCTGCCAATCTGGATTCGGGAGTCAGACTCGATCTCTGTTTTTTAAGAATAGGGCTAAAACCTACCTTTTTGATATAGCCTACAATTAGGGAGGGATCATGTGTTTCTGAACCCTCCCTTAGTTATGCTGCTAATAGGTTTAGTCAGTCGGGGGACCTCCAGTAATGCACTGGGCCTCACTCCTTTTCTCACTATCAATGAAATATTTTTTTTGCTGCTCATTAACATTTGTTTGTTCTCTCCCATAGATTGAGTCCCCATCGTGCTGTTTGCTCTCTATATGTCTGTTCTTTTCTTCTTCTCTATCCCCTCACCCCCCAGCCATTCGCAGCAGATGACTGCCCCTCCCTGAGCCTGGTTCTGCTGGAGGTTTCTTCCTCTTAAATGGGAGTTTTTCCTCTCCACCGTCGCCAAGTGCTTGCTCAAAGGTTATCGCCTGATTGCTGGGGTCTTTCTGCAACTGTGGGGGTTCTCCCTACAGTTGATAGTGCTATGAGATGACTGTTGTTGTGAAATGGCGCTATATAAATAAAGTTGAATTGAATTGAATTGTTCTGTGCTTGACAAGTGTGAGTGTGTAATAAATCGCCTGAAATGAATCTGCCTCTTCATTTACACGCTCCACACTGGGAGAGCCAGATTGTCTAGCATCTCAGACAGGAGACAGTGGATAAGCTTGGGAGAACAAAGAGCAGGGGATTCCTGGAGACATAGCAGGAAGGAGTCAAGGATGAAAGGGTTGAATGCAGTTTGATGCAAATGTCATGTTGTGTGTGATGAAAATGCCATGAAACTTAAGAGAGGAGTTTCTGCTGAAGAATTCAGTCTGTTCTGTGCTTGACAAGTGTGAGTGTGTAATAAATCGCATGAAATGAATCTGCCTCTTCATTTACATGCTCCACAACAGACGTTTGTCCAAACTGTGCCATTTGGTGCAATTTGGCACAGTTCAAAAATGCCTGGGAACAACCTGAGGAAAAAGTTGTGTAATATACTCATTTTTTGTGGTATTGTTACAAAATTTTGACCTCAGCTGGATAACACTTGGTTCTACATTTCTGTTGCATTTTCCAGCCCAGATCTGACAGCTGTGTGTTATTTGCAACCATTTGTATCCAAAAAAAACACTCAGGCGAAATTTATTTTCTTCAAGTTCAGTATGTTTAGATGACTGTTACTCAGTGGCAGGAGCACTTAGAGAGATTCAAAGTGTTTTCTTTTAAATGAGACCAACCCCATGAAGATGCTGCAAAGGGTTGACAAACAGCTTTTGATTTACTTTGGATACGTTATTTTTAGGCGTTTTTAGGGAAATTGACCAGAGTGCAAGGGGTTAAATATCGCTGGCCCTCATACATCTGTCATTACCATCACGCTCAACGTTTTAGAGAGCAATAAAGTTTTTACAAACAGTTACTTAAATTGTTGCATGCAAATTAGATGCTTCAGAGGCACATGTCCAGACATGAGGCAGAAGCCTGATTTTTTGATGCCCACATATGTAAGTAATTTGATGTTTTATACATCCTGATCTGAGAGTATGTTTATTAAGCGTCATTACCAAACAAGTTACTATTTGAGTATTTTAATTCATTAATACAAAATTTCATTTTATTTAGATATATTCAGTGTACATTGTATGCTAGCTAACCAATTACCTTAGCAAGTCTAAAACTTAGCCAACATTTTCTGCAAAGAGTGAAAATTGTCATTACCATCGCGTGTCATTACCATCACAAAAGTGACTGTGATGGTAATGACAATTTATGTTTTTAATTCCTAATTACTAGCATATATTAGCTTAATTTACTATTTATTACTTTACTATGATACATATTTGAACAGTTACCAACTGTAATTTTCATTATTTTTGTTTGAAGATGTCAACATGGCCCCAGCTAAACCAGCTCAACGGTCAAAAAAATACAGAGACAAAATCAAGGAAGATCCTGAGAAATATCAGCAATATCTTGAAAGAGAATACAAAAGAGATACAAAAAAAGAAAAGAGACAGGAAAATTGAAAGCCATCTCACAGTTATCAAAACGGGAACAAAGACGCAAGAGATGACAGTGGAAAGTTAACCAAAGAAACAAAAGGGCCAGTGATAAGAACAGAGAGAGGATACAAAGTTATATAGCTGGAAACACACCTCCCTTTTCTCCTATAGGTCAGGAAGAACATGATAATGAAGTGCCCATTCTTGAAGCTTCACCTGCTATTTCTCACAGTTCTCATCATAAAACCCCAAATCATATGAGAGGACGAAAAATTGTGCGGGCAAATCGGGCAAAAGCTTACCGTGACCTTGCCGAGTCCCATCTGAAGCTTGAACATGCTCTGAGAAAGGTGGAGAAGTATAAAAAGAGATATCAAAGGCTCTCTGAGAAGCCGAAAACTTCAGACTCCCCCAAAATGAAATTAAAGCAACAAATGCAGCTAAAGCCAAAGGCCCTTCGAAGAACACTACTGTTTCAGAATGTAGTGCTTTCTCAGCTGAAAAAAAAGTATAAGGATTCTGGCACAAAAGAAAAACAAGTAGTGTCAAAGATTCTGGCTTTGAAGATTCTAAAGAAGTACCACTTGGTGAAAGAAGCACAAAACCAACTTGGTTTCTCAGCCAAGGTGATGCGGAAAAACAGCAAACGGCCTGCTAGTCTTCACTTTCATAGGAAACTCTACAAAACCATCATCAGTGTGGACTCCACTGAGAAAATCAAGATATTCTTGGAACGAGATGATAACAGCAGAGCAACAACAGGGAAAAGGGAGACACTCACCCGACAGAAGGTGAAAAAGCAGAAGCGTTTTCTAAATGACACACTTCACAACCTTTATCTGAAGTTCAAGATGGAAAGTTCACAGTTGAAGCTGTCATATACAGAGTTTTGCAAAAACCGAACTTTTTGGGTTGTGACACCTACTTCACGTGACAGAGATACCTGCTTATGCAAAATATTTAGTCAGTTTATGGCTGACAAGTTAACATATCATAGAGTGATACAAAGCACAAACCCTGATAGGTTGGTGGAGACCTTATGCTGTGAAAAGCCAACAAAAGAATGTGCATACAGAGAGTGTAAGCATATTATTACATAAGCAATGCTATGTTAGTTTACCAAGTGATTAATTTTAATGTAAGGTTAAGTGGACAAAAGGTGATTAGATTAGATTATTTGTTTATTTGACAGGGACAGTGCAATAAACATAGACAATTAATCAAACGACAATCAATCTGATGTGTTGCACAAAGAGTGTATAGCTATTAGCTGATTTGCAGCTCTTGTCCCTGGATGGGCTTTAGAAAGGAGAAACAAGTAAAAAGAAAAAAGGAAAGGAAAAGATTAAAAAAAATGAAAACAGAATAAACAATAACCACATACATCAATGCAAAAAAGATTATAAATACATTATAAATACACAATTATAAATATTATAAAGATTATAAAGATTATAAATACACAATATAACAACCTGACTCACATTTGCCTATTTCAGGCCTCCCTCCCTTCGTCACTCACTATAAACAAACACATTCATTCCTTCACTTCATTTACTCTCACCCTGCAGACAATCATTTCATATATGGGTACATTCTTGTTTATTTTTCAGCCAGTTTTTAACCTTTTCAGTGAATGTTTTAAAGTCTGTTATTATTTTAATTTCATTTGGCATTGTGTTCCAGATGTGACTGCCCTTTATAGAGAAAGCTATTTGTCCAAATGTGGTTCTGCGGTGGAATATTTTACAGTTATTGTTTACAGAACTCCTGGTGGCTCTGCTGCTGTCCTGTCTTTGGATGAAACCAGCAAGTGGCTCGGGCGCTGATTTATGGAAACATTTGAAAGTTAATTTCAGAAAACAGAGGTCAATGAAACTCTCAAAACTCAATAGATTGTTTTTTTTTTTTTAAATATAACAGTGATGCCACCTAATGGGCTTTTTGTCTAAGATTTTTAGAGTTTGATTATATAATGAACCTATATGTCTTATTGTGGAAGGGGCTGCTTGAGCCCAGACTGTCAAACAGTATGATACATGAGAGAAAACCATAGAATGCATATACAGTGCAGCTGCTTCGTATGGTATGTAATATCTAATTAATTTAAAGCAGTTCAGATTTTTTTTCACTGTTTTTGAAATTTTCTTTATATGAAGATTAAATTTGAATTGAGGATCTAGTACAATGCCAAGGTATTTGAATTCTGTAACTAAACCGATGTCTTGATCATGTATATTAACTTTAAAATGTTGCAAGCTACATTTTTTGATTGAAAAGCACATTGAAACTGTTTTCTGAAGGTTCAGCAATAGATGGTTCTGGAAGAGCCACTCTTGGACATCAACCATACTTGTGGACAGAACATCTGCACCCTGTGCTGGAGTCTTGGCAGCTGTGTAAATAACTGCATCATCTGCATAAAGTTGACATGTTGCAGCTGTGCAGTGTAGCGGCAAGTCATTAATAAAAGTGCTGAAAAGTAAAGGACCAAGAATGGACCCTTGTGGGATACCCATGCGGTTGTTTAAAAATGAGGATTTATCCTGGTGAACTTTTACACACTGTTCTCTATTCTGGAGATAAGATGCAAACCATTCTAATGTATCTGGAGAGAAGTTAAAAGATACCATTTTGGATAAAAGCAAACTGTGGTTTACAGTATCGAAAGCCTTTTTGAGATCTAGAAAAACAGCCCCTACCACATTACCCCTGTCCAAGGACTGTTTGACATTTTCAATAAGGCAACAATTTGCTGTTTCTGTTAAGTATCCTGGTCTAAAACCAAATTGATGTGGATGAAGAAGTTGACTGTCTTGTAAATAGTCTATCAGCTGTGTAGCTACAACTTTTTCAAGAACCTTAGACAGGACTGGTAAAATAGAGATTGGGCGGTAATTGCATATATTGTCTTTACTGCCTGATTTATGAACTGGTATGACAACAGCTTTTTTCCAACCAGATGGAAATGTACTAGACCTAATGGAGAGATTAATGAGATGAGTCAGTGGTTTGATTAATATTTTGCTGTGCGTTTTGAGAAAGGAAGTGCTCATATTGTAGATATCATTAGTTTTTGAGTTTGACAGTGTTTTAACAATACCAATAATTAACTCCTCATTTACCTCATCAATGTGAAAAGAATCTGTTGGAAGTATTGATTTTGTGTTGTTGAGCACATTTGGCAGCACAAAGTTTTTTGTAAAGTCTTCCACAGAGTCCACAAAATATGAATTAAATTAATTTGCCAATGTAGCCTTGTCACTGATGGTTTTGCCATTGATTCTAAGTTCCTTTACCCCCTTCTGAACATTTTTTTATTAGTTAAGTTATTTAAATGCCTCCATAGGGAACTGTTGTTACCCTTTGCATGATGTATCAGTTTATTGTAATAAGATACTTTTTATTTTCGCAGCTCTTGTACCACTTTATTTCTTAAACTTTTGTACACAAGGTGTACTTAAAAAGGTGTTCTTAAAAAGTAGCATTTTCTTTGTTTTTGTTGTTAAAAAAAACAAAAAAACAGCAGTGTTAATTGTTATGTCATTACCAAAACATGTTGTCACTACCATCACAATACATTTTTTGATAGAAAATGTTGCTTTATTGTTAACTTGGGTTTTACCACAATCATTGTGGTAATGTTTAAAAGTCTAAATTTGCATTTTATGAAAAAATATACATTGCAATTCAAATATTCTGATTAGTATGCAATATGTCATTGTTGAGACAAGGCGATATATTAACAAGTCAGAGAGAAGATGTTGTTAAAATGTATTTTAAATGTACTTACAAATATTTAGAACATGATTCTTAAAGAGCATGTTTTGTACTTACTGGAATGACTGTAAAACCTTTGCTTGTCAAATCATTTTGTATTAAAATCAGTGTTTGTTTTTTTTGTGATGGTAATGACATTTTGCCGTGGCAAATTTGAAAAAAAGCATTATAATATCAAAATTATCATGAAGTAATATCAAAGCTACACTCAGATTTGTGTTCTAGACCAATTGCTAAACCTTTTGAAACAGAAAAAAATAGAGATTAAAGAACTTTTTTTTTCCAAATTCTAAATGTCAAAAGTGCCCCTAATTGAAGAATCACCCATATATGTATATGTATATATATATATATATATATATATATATATATATATATATATATATATATATATATATATATATATATATATATATATACACACTACCGTTCAAAAGTTTGGGGTCACTTAGAAATTTCCTTATTTTTGAAAGAAAAGCACTTTTTTTCAATGAAGATAACTTTAAACTAATCAGAAATACACTCTATACATTGCTAATGTGGTAAATGACTATTCTAGCTGCAAATGTCTGGTTTTTGGTGCAATATCTAGATAGGTGTATAGAGGCCCATTTCCAGCAACTATCACTCCAGTGTTCTAATGGTACAATGTGTTTGCTCATTGTGTCAGAAGGCTAATGGATGATTAGAAAACCCTTGTGCAATCATGTTAGGTCTGCAATGCTGTAATTGCTGCAAATGGAGGATTCTTTGACAAAAGCAAAGTTTGAAGGAAAAAATTATTATTTCAAATACAAATCATTATTTCTAACCTTGTCAATGTCTTGACTATATTTTCTATTCATTTTACAACTCATGGTGGTAAATGAGTGTGACTTTTCATGGAAAACACAAAATAATTGTCTGGGTGACCCCAAACTTTTGAACGGTAGTGGATATATATATATACATACTCCAGCAATTGCTCCGGCAATTGCTTTTCCCGTGCTTCGTCCAGGTGCACCCAATCTACTATTGCCAGCAATGCTTGTACTTAAGCAGGCCTTTGCCAGTCAAAGGCTGGACTATTGTATTGTCTTATGAAGGTTTTAGGATCTACACTTTCGCTGCTCCCGTCAGTGTTAGTTATCCGCCTCCCATGTCTAGATGCCCTGCCTAGGCTTTGGTACCTCATCACACTGGGGGGTATGATTACCCATTTTTGTTGTTTTTTTCTCACTGGACTTAACTTGGACTACTCAGACTGCTCGAGCTCCGTGAGTATTTACTGCTTGCATTCCTCCGTTTCAGTCAGGCTGTCACACTTGGAACCCAAGACTGTTGAGCGTCCTGGAGGACTTCTAAGTTAGCTTGAGCAATTATGTTATTTTGTACTGTTGGTTTTGTTTGTCTTCTGTTTAAGAAATGTGTTTGTGGTTGTCATGGCCTGAGCACTGATTCTATCCGTACTCAGGTTGTCCAGTATTTTCCCTGTTCTTATCTCTGTTTTGGCATATGGCCTTCCTGGGCTTTTATTCTGACAGCGTCACGGCGGGACTTCCGGCTGTCAGAGCCAAGCCACGCCGTGACAGCTGGATGTCATTTCATTGATTACATTCTCCTTTCCTGATTGGCCTTGATTTATCATTTAAGGGAGCAGCTGAGATTCATTCCTCGCTGCAATCTGCACAACAGTACATGCTCCTCCGTGTACGTGACTGGAGCCCCTAACCCTGACTCCAGTCTCTCTTTTGATTCCTTGTTCTCTGTAAGTGTTATTCCTCCTCAGAGTATTCTATCTTGTGTCTTAGCCTTGTGTTTCTCTTTTGTCCCATGTGACTGTTCATTTTGTCATTGTGTCTTTCATTAATAAAATATGCAAACTCACTGGTTGGCCTATAGCGTCTCAGTGATGCCCCGCAAGGGACATCCATGACAGTGGTGTAACCTGCGCGTAAATCCATCTTCCTTCCTCTCCTCCCTGCGCTGCGTAAAAGCGCACGGGGAGGCCCATGACAATTAGATCTGCTACAGTATGTCATTTCATAACATTTTGGGTTGGTGGGGTGCTGTAGGATCTTTTTTTCAATGTAAGAAGGGTGCCATGGCTCAAAAAAGGTTGAAAAATACCGGTATGAATGGCATGTTTTTGAGGCGGTATAAAGCATGATATTTGTAGTACTTTTCTAATTAATTAATTCTAATCCAGCCTCAAGTCTCTAAAATTAATAATTTGGCCTCTCCCCCCCCACACCCAAAGTTTAAAAATTAAATGTGGCTTATTAAACATTAGGTTTCTATCTTCTAAGTCTCTTCTGGTCCATGATCTATTAATCGATCACCAGATCGATCTACTATCCCTCACAGAGACCTGGCTCGGGCTTGATGATTATGTTGGTCTGAATGAATCAACTCCCTCTGGTTATTTAAACTGTCATAACCCCAGAGGTTCTGGTCGTGGTGGTGGAGTGGCGGCAATTTTCCATCCTAAATTGCTGGTTAATGTTAAGCAGAAATTATGTTTTAATTCCTTTGAAGGTTTGGTCCTCAGTGTGGGGCCTGTTGGCAAGCTTGGCTTGATCCCAGTTCTCTTTGCCATAGTTTATCGTCCTCCCTCAGCCTATTCAGAGTTTCTATCGGAATTTGCAAAATTTTTAGCTGATTTGGTGCTGAAAGCCGATAGAATAACTAGAAAAGCACTCGGAGAGCGCAGACCTCCGCCAAGCGCCGCAGTTCCGCCCATACAGTCTTGAGATTCCTTGATCATGAAAACATATGACACAGTGGTTGAGTAGTTATTCACGAAAATGGCATTTTCCGTAATGGCGGCCACAGTTCCTCCCATACAGTGTTTGTGTGTATGTTTTCAGATTCCTTGACCATGAAAACATATGACTAGCAATTGGATTGACAATGATAGGATTAGTGGTTCAGTAGTGGGCTGCACGGTGGCGCAGTGGTTAGCACTGCGGCAGCACAGTTTACCCTTGGCCGGGGGATTGTGGGGATCGTGGGATCGTGGGTTCGATCCCAGCCCCCGACCAACAGTGATCTGTGTGGAGTTTGCATGTTCTCCCCGTGTTGCGTGGGTTTACTCCGGGATTTCTCCGGTTTCCTCCCACATGCCAAAAACATGCATGTTAGGTTAATTGGCTGTTCTAAATTGTCCCTAGATATCTGTTTCCTATAGGCCCTTAGAATAGAGGGTTAGTATTAATGAAAGCGCTTTGAGTGGTCTTTGTGACTAGAAAAGCGCTATATAAGTGCAGGTTAGTTAGTTAGTTAGTTAGTTAGTTATTGTGGAAAATGGCATTTTCCATAATGGCGGCCACAGTTCCTCCCATACAGTGTTTGTGTGTACGTTTTCAGATTCCTTGACCATGAAAAGATATGAGTAGCAATTGGATTGACAATGATAGGATTAGTGGTTCAGTAGTTATTCAAGAAAATGGCATTTTGAGTAATGGCGGCCACAGTTCCCCCCATACAGTGTTTGTGTGTACGTTTTCAGATTCCTTGACCATGAAAACATCTGACAAGCAATTGGATTCACAATGATAGGATTAGTGGTTGAGTAGTTATTGAGGAAAATTGCATTTTCCGTAATGGCGGTTTAGCGCTCCAGTTCCCCCCATACAGTGTTTGTGTGTACGTTTTGAGATTCCTTGACAATGAAAACATATGACAAGCAATTGGATTGACAACGATAAGATTAGTGGTTCAGTAGTTATTCTAACTAACTAACTAACCTGCACTTATATAGCGCTATTCACGAAAATGGCATTTTGCGTAATGGCGGTTTAGCGCTACAGTTCCCCCCATACAGTGTTTGTGTGTACGTTTTCAGATTCCTTCACCATGAAAACATATGACTAGCAATTGGATTGACAATGATAGGATTAGTGGTTCAGTAGTTATTCACGAAAATGGCATTTTGCGTAATGGCGGTTTTCTTGTGGACGGTGATCCAGATCACCACCAAAATCTAATCATCTGTAGGATACCCCATTTCTGACAATCTGTGAAAATTTCATGAAAATCCGTCCATAACTTCTTGAGTTATCTTGCTAACAGACAAACAAACAGATAAACAGACAAACAGACAAACAAACAGACAAACAAACAAACACACAGACAAACCAACGCCGATGATCACATAACCTCCCCCTTTGGCGGAGGTAATTATTGTAGGGGACTTTAATATACATGTTGATGTTGAGAGTGACTGTCTTAATAAGGCTTTCAATTCAATTTTAGACTCAATGGGGTTTTCCCAAAAAGTAAAAAATTCTGCCCATTATTTCCACCATACATTGGACCTTGTTTTGACATAAGGTATAGATATCGGAAATCTGGTTGTGTCTCCTCATAATCCTGTACTGTCTGACCATTGTCTGTTACTTTTTGATTTCATTATCTCTGATCACTTATTTCCTAAAGAAAAATACTACTACAGCAGATGTCTTCCTGATGACGTTGTTGCTAAATTTTTGCAGATTGTCTCCTCTATGTCATGGGTCATCACAACAGAAATACCTGAAATAAGTGATGGAGAGTTTGCTCCATTCGTGATTGATAGCATGGTTGATGGTGTTACTGCCTCTCTGCATAGGACTCTTGATTTGGTAGCCCCTTTAAAAAGAAAAAGTCTAACCAGAGATTTCTTACTCCTTGGTTTAACTCAGAAACTCGTGGCTTGAAACAGGAGGCTCGTCAATTGGAAAGAAAATGGCATTCAACTAATTCAGATGAATTCTACTTGGCGTGGAGAAATCATCTCTTAATCTATAAAAAATCTCTTAGAAACACTAGATCAAGCTATTATTCTGCATTAATAGAAGCAGACAAGAATAACCCCAGGTTTCTCTTCAACACTGTAGCCAGGCTTACAAAGAGCCATGACTCGATCAATCCTCGCATCCCCCCTGAGCTTTCTAGTCAGGACTTTCTGAACTATTTCAATCTTAAAATTGTATCTATTAGAGATGAAATTAGTCAGATTCTTCCTATCGTAAACTCTAGTACATTAACTACTGCAGCTCCTTCAATTGATATCTGCTTGGATAGATTTACTCCAATCGACCTCTTGGAGTTGGATAGGGTAGTTTCCTCTTCTAAGCCTTCATCTTGCCTTCTGGACCCTATTCCTTCCAGGTTATTTAAAATTATTTTCCCAATTATTAGTAGCCGTATTCTTCTTATCATTAATTCTTCTTTAACTCTGGGTTATGTTCCACTGGCTTTTAAAACTGCTGTAATTAAACCTTTACTTAATAAACCGATGCTCAATCCTGGAGTTTTGGCCAATTATCGACCAATCTCCAATTTGCCTTTCATTTCAAAAATCCTGGAAAGAGTTGTTGCTGTGCAATTATCTGACCATTTGCAGGGAGTTGGTTTGTTTGAGGTGTTTCAATCTGGGTTCAGAGCTCATCACAGCACTGAAACTGCCTTATTGAAGGTCTCTAATGACCTCCTGGCTGCATCTGATAATGGACTTGTCTCTGTTCTTGTTCTTTTAGATCTCAGTGCAGCCTTTGACACTATTGATCATGCCATTCTACTTGATAGACTGGAACACTTTGTTGGACTCAGTGGAACTCTGTTGCAGTGGTTTAGATCTTATTTGTCTGATAGATTTCAGTTTGTCCATGTCAATGATGGATTTTCTTCCAGCTCTAAGCTCACTCACAGAGATCCACAGGGATCTGTGTTGGGCCCTACTCTTTTTAGTCTATATATGCTCCCGCTGGGCAATATCATCAGAAAGCACTGTATACATTTTCATTGTTACGCTGATGACACACAACTATACATGTCAATGAAGCCCGATGATTGTGATCAGTTGACCAAGCTAGATGCTTGTCTTAAGGACATCAAAGCTTGGATGACTTGTAATTTTTTACTATTGAACTCTGATAGGACTGAAGTCATTGCTGTTGGCCCAAAACATCTTAGAAATTCCTTTTCAGATTATGCCCTTAATTTAGATGCTGCCACTCTCACTCTGAAAAGTTGTGTAAGGAACCTTGGAGTGATTTTTGACCAGGATTTGTCCTTTAATTCACATTTTAAAACTGTTTCTAGGACCACCTTATATCATCTGCGCAATATTGCTAAGATCAGGAGCATCTTGTCTCTGGGTGATGCTGAGAAATTGATTCACGCTTTGTCAGTTTGTGATTAGATTATTGTAATTCACTATTATCTGGTTGTCCTAGAGTATCTTTAAAAAGTCTTCAGTTGATTCAAAATGCTGCTGCTAGAGTTTTAACTTGTTCTAGAAAAAGAGATCATATTTCCCCGGTTCTGTCCTCCCTCCATTGGCTTCCCATTGAATTCAGAATCAAGTTTAAAATGCTTCTTCTTACTTTCAAAGCTCTTAACAATCTGGCCCCCCAATATATAAAAGATCTGATATTACCTTACCATCCTAACAGAGCATTACGCTCCCAAAATGCTGGCTTACTTGTGGTGCCCAGAATGTCCAAAAGTACGGTGGGAGGCAGAGCCTTCTGCTACCAAGCCCCTTCTCTCTGGAACCAGTTACCACTCTGGGTCCGGGAGTCAGACTCGGTCTCTGTCTTTAAGAACAGGGTAAAATCCTTCCTTTTTAATATAGCTTTCATTTAAGGAGGGTATTTGTGTCTTTTAACCCCACTCTTGTTCTATTGTTATCTGATCCATACTGTTGGTTGACTTCCAATATTGTACTTGGCATCTTACTGCTATGTTCTTTATGTCTGTCCTTTCCATCCTCCCTATCCCCTCATCCCCAGCCAGTAACAGCAGACGACTGCCCCTCCCTGAGCCTGGTTCTGCTAGAGGTTTCTTCCTTCCAAATGGGAGTTTTTCCTCTCCACTGTCGCCTAGTGCTTGCTCATAGGGGATCGTCTGATTGCTGGGTCTTTCTGTGACTGTGTGATTTTTTTATCTGTACTGTGGCGCCACGAGACGGCTTTTGTTGTGATGTGGTGCATTATAAATAAAGCTGAATTGAATTGAATTGAATTTTGGTGAGATCAGGTTGGGATTTAAACAGCCATGTTGACATCACTTTGAATCCTCTATGAAGTTGGAAAAAAAAAACAGGGCAAAATTGTATAATTCCACAATCAAGTTCTGGTCTGCAAACAACATGTTTGACACCCCTGAGTTAGATAGATAGATAGATAGATCGATAGATAGATCGATAGATAGATCGATAGATAGATAGATAGATAGATAGATATATAGATAGATAGATAGATAGATAGATAGATAGATAGATAGATAGATAGATAGTTTATTTCAAACACAAAAATATAACAAAAAACAAGCAAATAGCAAATGCAATAAAGTTACAGTATGCACTGTTCGAAAGGGAGAAGGAAGAAGTGAACACTTATTAATTCCAACTCCTCTTTTCCTTCGATACACCCATGTGAATTTTATACAAATTACCACCTTTAAGACCCCAAGTAAACAATTTACTGTATTTTTTACAGATCAACATTAACACCCGTCCATTCTAACATACAATGAAGTCCATATATCAAAACCAGTCTCAAACGACACAGATACACACAGTGCTGTCCCACCCACCATTCCATAGTGTCCCATAATGTCCCAGAGTGGACATAATGAATCGTACATATAAATTCTACCCTTCTAACATATATCCTTTCAACAAATGGTGCTTATACCTCTTTTTAAATTGATTTCTGTTTGTACATAGTTTCACTTCCGGCTCCAGACTGTTCCACAAATCCACCCCACAGACAGATATGCACATACTTTTCTTGGTTGCACGTATCTTGGGTTTTGTAAAGTTTAAGTCTCCTCTCAAATTATGATCGTTGTCTCTTTTTTTAAATATTTTTTGTACATTAGTTGGGAGTTGATTGTTAATTGCCCTGTACATTACTTGTGCTGTCTTAAATTTAACTAAATCGATGAACTTTATGACATGTGACTTCAAGAACAACGAATTGGTATGGTCTCTGTATCCTGCATTGTTAATTATCCTGATAGCTCTTTTTTGTGATGTGCATATTGCTTGTTGGTCTTGTAGGTGTTTCCCCAGACTTCTACACAGTAGTTAAGATAAGGTAAAAACAGTGAATTGTACAATAAGACCAATGATTTATAGTCCAAGATGTGTCTTGTCTTCCCCAGTATGCCTATACATTTTGCTAATTTAGCCCGGATGTGACTGATGTGAGGTTTCCAGCAGATTTTACTGTCTAGCATCACCCCCAGAAACTTATTTTCCTGTACTGTTTGTATTTTGGTATCATCTATCGTTACTATTATTTCATGATTTATTTTATAATTTCCAAACACCATAATCTTTGTTTTTTTTAGATTTAGAGATAATTTATTTTTGTTGAACCACTGCGTTAATTTTTCCATTTCAGTTGTGACCACCTCTAAAACCTGCTGCAAATTCTCACCACTGCAAAGGATATGTGTGTCATCCGCAAACAAAATAAATTTCTAGTACAGAACTAACAAAAGTTAGTTCTGTACTAGAAATTTATTTTTTGCTACTAGAAATTTATTTCTATACAGCAGTACAGAACTAACAAAAGTTAGTTCTGTACTGCTGAAATATTTTGTTTAAAACAAGTCAAAAAGACCTCAGAAACTAGACTGAGAAACTACTATGAGAAAACAAAACAAAAAAAAAACATAAGCAGATAAGTAAATGTCACGTGTTGGGTAAATACTTGAGTCAGCTTTGTATCAGGCAAATCTTCAGTCATCATCATCATCATCATCATCATCATCATCATCATCATCATCATCATCATCATCATCATCATCATCTTTTCCTGCTTGGCACACATTTAGCCTTGGGGTGTCGTTCTTCAGTCAAACAGTGCTTGCTTTTGTGTTTCTGTGCTCCTACGAGTTCCCTGGCTGGTATATGTTGGGGGGGGGGGGGTGTTCCATAGTGGTCAAATTTGACCAAAGGTGGTTTATTTTTCAACGTAGTCTCCCTTTTGGTCCGCACACTTCTTCCATCAGTGTTGCAACACTTGGATCCCTGTGGTTGAAAAATAAACCACATTTGGTCATATTTGACCACTATGAACTTTTCAGTCCATGAATTTTTCAGCTCCTCTCATACTATATAGTAGGCCTGACTGCACACAATGTTTCTTAGTTTTTAGAAGACATCTCTGAAGTCTCTGCCCACTGTGAAAAGCTTGAAAGAATAAATGTTCTTGATAACTTTGTCCACACAATAACTCTAAAAGCTGCCTGGGGTTGGTTCCCTATCAGTTTCCAAAAGACATCCTCTGGACAAAACCTTGGTCATTCTGACCTCCTGAACATCCTCATTTCAACACAAACAGAACATCTACAGCAAGTCCACCCCCAAAACCACACATATGTTGGGCCAACATGCAAAGTTTACTTCTGGAATACATCTTATAGAAGTCGCTTGCTTATTGGGTGGATATTGGCTAGACGTCACCAACATACAGCCGTGGACAAAATTGTTGGTACCCCTCTGTTAATGAAAGAAAAACTCACAATGGTCACAGAAATAACTTGAATCTGACAAAAGTGTTAATAAATAAAAATTCTATGAAAATTAACCAATGAAAATCAAACAATGCTTTTGAATTGGGGTTCAACAGAATTATTTTAAAAAACAAACTCGTGATACAGGCCTGGACAAAAATAATGGTACCCTTAACTTAATATTTTGTTGCACAACCTTTTGAGGCAATCACTGCAATCAAACAATTTCTGTAACTGTCACTGAGACTTCTGCACCTCTCAGCAGGTATTTTGGCCTACTCCTAATGAGCAAACTGCTCCAGTTGTCTCAGGTTTGAAGTGTGCCTTCTCCAGACGGCATGTTTCAGCTCCTTCCACATATGTTCAATAGGATTTAGATCAGGGCTCATAGAAGGCCACTTTAGAATAGTCCAATGTTTCGTTCTTAGCCATTCTTGGGTGTTTTTAGCTTTGTGTATTGGGTTATTATCCTGTTGCAAGACCCATGACCTGCGACTGAGACCAAGCTGTCTGACACTGGGCAGCACATTTCTCTCTAGAATACCTTGATAGTCTTGAGATTTCATTGCACCCTGCACACATTCAAGACTCCCTGTGCCAGATGCAGCAAAGCAGCCCCAGAACATAACATAACCTCTTCCATGTTTCACAGTAGGGACAGTGTTCTTTTCTTGGTATGCTTCATTTTTGCGTCTGTGAACATAGCGCTGATGTGCCTTGCCGAAAAGTTCCAGTTTTGTCTCGTCTGTCCATAGGACATTCTCCTAGAAGCTTTGTGGCTTGTCAACACGCAGTTTAGCAAATTCAGTCTGGCTTTTTTTATCATTTCTTTTTAACAGTGGTGTCCTCCTTGGTCGTCTCCCATGAAGTCCACTTTGGCTCAAACAACGATGGATGATGCGATCTGACACTGATGTACCTTGACCTTGGAGTTCACCATGAATGTGTTTAGAGGTTGTTCTGGGCTCTTTCGTTACCATTTATATTATCTGTCTCCTCCATTTTTCATCAAGTTTCCTCCTGCGGCCACGTCCAGGGAGCTTGGCTACAGTCCCGTGGATCTTAAATTTCTGAATAATATGTGCAACTGTAGTCACAGGAACATCAAGCTGCTTGGAGATGGTCTTATAGCCTTTACCTTTAACATGCTTGTTTATAATTTTCTTTCTAATCTCCTGAGACAACTCTCTCCTTTGTTTCCTCTGGTCCATGTTTAGTGTGGTACACACCATGTCAACAAACAGCACAGTGACTACTTGCCACCCTTTAAATAGACCGACTGACTGATTACAAGTTTGTAGTCACCTGTGATGTTAATTAGAGGATACATCTTGGTTGAACATGTCCCTATGGTCACATTTT
Source organism: Pholidichthys leucotaenia (assembly GCA_020510985.1). Classification (NCBI taxonomy): domain Eukaryota; kingdom Metazoa; phylum Chordata; class Actinopteri; order Cichliformes; family Pholidichthyidae; genus Pholidichthys; species Pholidichthys leucotaenia. Next base: position 23,139,842 of record CM035839.1, on the reverse strand, counting down.
CAATCTTTTCTAGGAGTACCATCATTTTTGTCCAGGCCTGCTTCATGAGTTTGTTTTTTAAAATAATTCTGTTGAACCACAATTCAAAAGCATTGTCTGATTTTCATTGGTTAATTTTCATAGAATTTTTATTTATTACCACTTTTGTCAGATTCAAGATATTTCTGTGACCATTGTGGGTTTTTCTTTCATTAACAGAGGGGTACCAACAATTTTGTCCACGTGTGTATGGATGAATAAATCTAAATGCTTTAGATAACTTCTGATGAGGAAAAACACGTATAATGTTGGTCTATCACTGTGTTTAAACATGGCATAAGTGAGATAAAGGAGAACTCTGCTTCAGGGTGTCATCGCTCCATTGCTTCTTATTAAGAAACTGGGCAGGTTTTCATTGGATGACCTTTTTGATGATATCACTGAACAAATACAATACCTTGTCTGAGTAGAGTTTAAATTCAGAGTGAACCTATCAGTCAGAGTACACCTGATTCCTTCCTGAAGACATCGCATTTCACAAGTTCTCCAAACTACTGGTGGGTGCCCTGCTTCTCTCAGCTCTAAAGATGTATCAGGCTCACAGACGCTGATTGCATTTTTAACATTTTGTGTTTTCTTTTAGAAAAATGAAGCTCCAGCTTGTGTTTCTGCTCTTTGCCTTTGTGGCTGTGATCAGCACTGGATCTGCAAAAAAGGCCTCACATGATGACGGTAAGCTGGAATAATATGAAATGCATGTTAAACAGCGGGGTGAGCACACTACGTATCAATCTTATTTTCTCTTGAGCTTTCATTTTAAAGGACAACATTTAGATTTAAGTGGCAGCTGTGTGAGCACGTCAATAATTATTGGCTCCATCTTTTTTGTTTGTAATTTTTCAATAACTGCAGCTCAGTGGTTTGTGGCGGTGCCTTGCATGGCAGCTGCATGGCAGCCTAACCTAATTAGGAGAAACCTAGTTTTGTTTGACTGTACATGATTGGCATTATGGATTGAATGACAATAAAATTGGCTTCTAATGTTGAAGAGGTTAGAGATGATGAGTCCATACCTGACGCTGATTATGCTGAGAAGGATGCTGCTGCACAACATTTTTTGTTCAAGTCAGTGATTCGGAAGCCCATCGTACCCTATTTCCGTTGACATCCCTCAACATAACATAAAGGTTTATAAAGTTTGACCATAATTTAGATCTGATGATTTGTGTGCTTTATATTCATGTTGCTGTTTTGTCTCTGCAGTTCTGCAGTTTTCTGCACCTTTGCCACGCTGAAGATGTCATCAGCAGTTTTACAGCTTTCAAACACCTGAAGTTTTCCTGCTAAAAAATTGCTTTGGCAAAAATAAAGATGTTTTTCAGTTGCAGTATTTTCTGTCTCTTTATTTTCTTGTTCACAAAATTATTATTAATCCAACATGTTTACATACATACCAAACCTTTTTCTCAGATGTTGAAATAAATCCAAAATGACTCTGAAATATGTCTTATGCTGAGCATCAAGCTGAAGGTGGAAAGTACTATTTTTATCTGGTGTTTGGCACGTCCCTGTTGGCACTTGAACCCACAACCTCCTGACTGTGAAGTATGCTCTACCACTAGGCATCACTCTGGTTACATTTTCATTTTCACTGCTATCAAACATCAAAGTTAGGGTTAGGGTTTCTTCTTTTTTTCTGCAGTTTTCTCCCTACCTTCACCACGCTGAAGATGACGTCAGTAGCTTTACAGTTTTATAACTCTGGAAGCTACTGTGACGAAAAAGAAGCACTTTGGGAAAATAAAACGTCTTTTCAGCTGCAATGTTTTCAATCTTTTGGAAAAACAAATTTATTATGTTCTGGAATTTCCCCATTGTGCGACTAATAAAGGCTTCTCTTCTCTTCTCTGGTTTCCATTTCCGGTGGGTGCGAGTGAGAGCGTGAGTGAAGAGGTGGTGGGTGTTAGTGGTGCGGAGTTTGGACTTTTCCTCTTTCATTATTGGCTGCATATTAAGGTAAGTTTATTTCAATCTTTTGAGTGCGTTTGTGGATTCTTTGTTTGTTTTTGGCGTTTTGCTGGAGGATGGCGTCCTTTGAGACGCCACCTCCGTCTATCCGGCAGGGAGTGAGGATAGTCCCCCCGGATAGCAGCGTTACTGTGGAGGAGCTCCTTCTTGCTGTGGGTGAGAAGGTGGGACATGATGTGATCTCGAATGAATAAAGCTGTAGTTGTGTTTTTGACTGGTGAGGAATATGTCTACAGTCTAATTGGGAGTGGTGTTGTTATTGGGGATATGTATGTACAGATGTCCCCGTTAGCAGTTAGATCAACACGAATCACCATTTCAGGTGTTCCTCCTTTTATCACTAATGAGCAGCTGGAGACTGAGCTTCACAGATTTGGGAAATTTGAGGGCCCATTTAGAACTGTGAGTTTGGGATGTAAGGATACCAAGTTAAAACCTGTAACTCAGGCGACAGGTGTTCATGTTTTTGGACTCGCCCACTCAAACACTAGAAGTGTCCTTTCTGGTCAAACATGAGGACGGCTCATACATGGTGTATGCGAGCTCAGGACAGATGAAGTGTTTTGAATGTGGAGACATAGGCCATAAATGATTCGCTTGCCCGCAAAAGCAATGGGCGGGAGGCTCTGATGAAGCCGCAGCTGAAACCAACGGTGCAGCCTCCGCTCATGCCGCTACTACAGACGACGTTGCGGAGCCTTCAGCCGGTTCTGCTGCTGTGTCTGTGGACAGCCCGGATGTGGCGCCTGCAACTCAGCTTACAGTTGGGAGCGTGGCTGGTGATGAGGACCAAACAGTTACTGATGGTGCATCAGGATCTAGCTGTGAGAAAGAGCTTGTGAAATAAGCAGCTGTGGTTCCGGTAGCTGCTAACATTTCTGAACAGCTAACGGAACAATGCCAGTCAGCTGCGGTAAGTGGCGTTCAGGAAATTGCTGCTCATGATCAATCAGCTGGGACAGCTGTATCAAACAGCCAGTTAAGTTGTGAAGATGAGAGAATGGATTCTGATTCTTATACTGTGTCCACTGGAGAAACTTGCAGTAAAAGCACAAGTTTGTGTTCACTGGAAGAAATACATGTTTTTTGGGTTTTTTTTCTGGATGAAACCTACAAAACGGCCGTTAAAGTCACTGATTATTTCAGTGACACCAAAAAATTTCTTAGATCTGTTAACGTGCTAAAAAGACAAGTTGGTCTTGACCTCCTGGATGAAAGAAAACATTTTCACCTTAAAAAGCACCTAACAACCCTGCGTAAATCAGCAGGAGGTAAAAAGGTCACACGCACCCAACAGATGAAATAGCCTACATGGGTACGCACAGCACGGTGTTCATATATATTTACTGCTCTTTGCTGTCTCTCTCTGCCCTCTGTCTCCTCTTTTATCTCCCTATCCAAAACATAAAATTAGGATCCTTAAACATCAATGGCGGGAGGGACAATCATAAGAGGGGATTAATTAGTGAATTGTTTAGACAAAAAAAATCTTAACATTTTGTTTTTGCAAGAAACTCATAGATCTTCAGCAGATGAAGTGGACTGGGGCTTGTGGTGGAAGTGTCCTTTTTCACTCAGTCATGGTACAAATTTTAGTGCAGGAGTAGCCACTTTGTTTGGGGAATCTGTGAATGCAACAGTTTTATCTGTAGTGGAGGTAGTGAAGGGAAGGCTGCTCTTTGTTAGGGCAGAAATAGAGAATTCCTTGTTTTGTTTTATTAACGTTTATGCTCCAAATCGGAGTTCGGAAAGAACTTCTTTTTTCAATAAACTTAGAAATGAATTGCAGAGCTATCACCAAGACCAACTTATTGATGCTGGTGATTTCAACTGTACCTTGGATTTTATTGTGGATTGAACTAACGCAGAACCCCATCGTCAGTCTTCACAAGTTTTCAAAACTATCACTGTACAGTTTGACCTATTAGATACATGGAGAGTTAAACATGCAAACACTAGACAGTATACCTGGGTCAGAGTCACAGATAATGTAATCAGTGCCGCTTAATTCAAGTGGTTTACCCTCCAATAATATGTTTATTCAGTGCATGTGAACGGCAAAACTGATTATTGCCATTATTGGTTTATTCCCGGTAATTGGTTTATTGTGACCATGTAACCAGGGTCACTCTGTGTACCTCTCACTGAAGCAACCTCTAATCACATGTTTAGGCAGAAGTAATCCACCTGACTACTGCTCAACTGCTTTCAAGCTCCTCAGCTTCTGTCCTTCTCCCTGAGAGTCAGATGAGCAGGAGAAGTTGCCCTCCCAATTCCCAGCAAGCATGTTTCACACTTGCATCAAAATGTACTCTTGCCAGCAGCTCGTTATCTGCTTCAAGATACAGGTATGTAAAAACTTTAGTCCAAGCAGAGCCTTTTCCACTGGATGGTGGAGGCTATTTCTGTAGCCTGTGCCAGCTAAGGCCTTGCCCAACCACAGGATTTCAGGGCACATTAGACTAGGGGTGGGGCCACATACTTGTCATGGACTGGGTTGGACCTTTTCCAGCCCAGTTCCATGGCACTGTGGCTTTATGTTCTCCTGTGTGGTTTTTGATTCCTTATTTGTTGTCAGGCAGCTCTCAGGGAGCCTCTGGGGTTTCTCTGCTCCGTCAGCTGACAGCCATGCCTCTCTCTCCTGCCAGTGCCTGCCAAGCTGTCCACTGTTATCATTTGTCTGCTACTCTCCACACATGCACATGCACACACACACACACACACACACATGCATTTGCCCCCACTTGCTCTCACTCAGTCTTATATACTTCCACTCTTTCCTGCGCATGCACACATCCACACACACACCTGTTTCCACTTACACACACCCACACATTCCTGCACACACGCACTCACTCTGTCACACCGGCAATCACTCTGCTCATTACATGTTACATTATTTAAGCTCTGGGTTCCCACTGGTGTTTGCTGGATTATTGTGTTCTGTTTTTTCCCACCTTCTTTATCCACTGGTTTCACTCCTGTTCTTACATTGGACCAGTACTGGGATCTCCTCTCCACGGATGGCTCTGTTCCTGGCTTAGTGAGAACTCTCGTTCCCCTCCGCTCTCCAGTCTCGTCTAGGAGGCGCTTGGGGGTGTAGTCCCCCCTCCCGCACTGTCAGTCTCGCCTGACGCGCCTTAGGTCCTCTCTAGACGTGCTCACTTGGAGTTGAGGAGTATCCTGTGTGTTTCCCAGTGCTTCCTCATGTTCTATGGTTGCCAGTTGTTTGTTTGGACTATTATTTCTTGTTTAGTTTAATAAATGCACACAACATTCTCTTGTGTGTGGGTTTTTGGCTCTCCTGCCTCAAATAGGCACGGAAATCACAACAATTCTGAACTTTTTTTAAGGAAATATCTATGGTTGACATGGCTAGCAACAACCTACCTTTGTGTCCAGTCTATTGTTTGGATATGACGGTACCTTCAGTGTCCATGTCTAATTCCTTCCTGCCTTAGCTGCAGGTGTCCCACCTGCTTCCTGTTCCTGGCCTGCTCGGTGGAGTCTTTTTATTCTATCCCATACTCTGTTATACCAAATAAGTCAAGTGTAGAGCAATGTCCAGTTATGCATATGACCTCTGATCTCCAAAGGAAAAGAACTCAGTCCAATATACCACTGAAGCATGCAACCCCAAAAATATTAGTGAACTAGAGGTCTTTGCCCATGAGGAATGGGCTAAGATTCAACAAGAACACTAATAGAAGCTGGTGCCTGGCTATGCATCATGTTTGCAGCAGGTCATAACAGCAAAAGGTTGCTCTGCTAAGTACTAAAGATGCTTGTTATGAAGGGGTTGAATAATAATGAGACTACAGTAGTCACTGAAAGTAGCATTTTGTGTTGAATTTGGAGAAACTGCTTGCAATATTATGTTGAGCTATTTAAATTGTTTTTGTTTATTGCAAACAGCTGCTTGTTTGTACATTTTGACAATAAACCTAATCTGCAGTAGGGGGTGAATAATTTTGATTGCAACTGTGCAGTTACATCACACACTCCTGCCTAAAGTCGTGATTAGAGGTTGTTTCAATGAGGGTCACTTGGAACGTGAAGTCCAATACACTTTTGTGCCAAGGTCTTTTCGTTTCGGAAGCAAAGGTAATATTTCTAGCATGACTTTTATATTTATTCAAAATAATTTTGTCAGTATGCTCTTCTCTAAAGCATGTTTTAAAAACCAATCAAATTTCAGTATTGATGACCTGAAAAACATGTTATATTTGTGCAATCTTTTTTTAAAAAGGCAGCAGATGAGTGTATCGCTATAACAAAGTTTCTTTGGGCAGTATGGCTGTAATAAGTATAGCACTTTTCCTCCATTACAAATTTGGGTGATTCTGTAGAGTAGTACAGAAAAATTGAATGACAGACAGTGTAACATTGACACTGTTTATTTACCAAAACAGTGAGGCAACTAACAGTCATTGATGACCTTCAGCAACAGCTCCTGTCTTAGTACTATTGCATCTGAAAAATGTACAGTCAAGATGCATAATTCTGTTAAAAAAAAAAACTAAGTCATATCAAAATTTAAAAAAAAAAAGTTTGAAATTGTTCACTTTGTTTGAATATATTAAAGTTTAACTTTTGAATTGAATAATAAAAAAAAAATCACAATATTACTATGGGGGGGGGCACTAAAGTGGTTAACATGGTTGTAATGACATCATCAAGCTCTTGGTTTGAAAATTAAATCTGACAATTATCTATAGTTAGTGTACGGCCTAGGTTTGACATGAGTTGTGATTTTTCAATAATGTATGTTTGGAATTTGGAATATTCCATCACTCAGGGATTTGTAGTAATGTATAATAAAAATAGATGGTTTATTAATAGGAAAAGTCTCTAAAAAAATCAACTAGAATAATAAGCACAAGTGGGGGTACAGTATAGCAGCATGGAAATGGCTGTACTTTTTTTAAACTTTAATCACTGACACTTGTGTTTTGTATATTTTTCAAAATCCTGTTATATATTGAGTTGGATCCATAAAGGTGTTGTTTCTTTGTGCTTCAATTGACAGTCATGTTCTGAAGGTGAGATTACTCATAAAAGCCATGGTTATGCAGAACTACCAGACACTGCCAAATATGGTAATTTCTTGACATACATCAGCATAAAACTTTACTGCTTTTGCACTTTCAGTGTAGTGAATTCAAAATTATACAATTTTAAATATTCTATCAACAAACATTGCTTAGTAAATACGATTTAGATTATAATGTATTAAATCCACTACAAAGGCCTATACAGTATTGTGTTGTGATCAATATTGCTAATTTCAATGTTATCCAAAGTTTAAATGTTATTCTTTTAGTTACAGTCTGTGATGGTATGCCTGACACTTCCAATGAAGCACTCTTCACTACTGAGACGCATATCCTGCCCAGCACCACCCCTTCAACCTCTGAGGGTGATGAAGTGATCTGGTGTGTTACCACACAAAATATTTGCAGTGATGGACCATCCATATCTGCAGACACCGTCCCAGGTGCTGCTGTGATCACTACTGATGAGACAATGACTTTGACCAGAGAAATTCCCGCCATTCCTGGTAGCATCACCCATGACTTATTGGTTGGTCCCCATGTCAGTGTTAGTGGTGGCACCCATTTTCTTTCTGCAAGTAATACCTCCACTGTGTTCCATGGTCACCCCAATCCAGAGCAATCCAGCACATCCTACGAGTATGACAGTGACTCTTGTTTACAATGAATGTTTGCATCACTTGATTATTATAATCTTGTTGTAAACTTTACCTTATAATACAGTATCCATTGATTACACCATTAAGTGATTGTGCACACATTATATATTTCAACTTAAAATATATCAACTGAAGTTATTTTTACGGTCTTTTGTAGGCCATACCTGGACCTATTTGAGGAAGAATACCCCTCTGATGACCCTGATCTTCAGACAGCAATTTCAAGGTCATTAGAATCCAGTGCAAGTGAAAGGTCAGTACAGTAGAAAATTTATAAAATGAACGTCAGGTAATATTGATTGCAACTATGGGAATGATACCCATTTTAAATGAGTATTTTGGTCCATGAGCAAGCTACAGTCTACCTGGGTAAGAACAACTGTGTGTTTGCCCTGTTTTTTACTTATGTATGTATTGGAGTGGCCAATTTGGGAATCTCTGTTTATGACATGGATTATGTTTCACATGTATTAACCTTTTCACTACCAACATATTTTTTTTTTTAGAAAAACAGGAAAAACTGTCACGTTTTGTGCATAAACACAGTTCTTGACCATGAATCGACCTAATGACTTATGATCTTAATAACAAAATCCAGACACAACCAGATATGATTAACCATTTATTTGCAAGACTACAGATTATAAAGCAGAAGGTAAATGTATTTACAAGAACACATAAGATAAACAATGAAAGCACCAAGGTGCTGATGCCTCGGTGCCAGAGCACTGGCAGAGGTATGCATTCTTTGATCATCACAAAAATGTTATGGGTTTCTCTGTCACCCAAGGACCACCTCTGGTAAAAATTTCATCCAAATCCATCAAGTAGTTTTGGAGGTACACCCATGTGCAGTGAAAATAATCTGCAGTTCACATGCTCGTACTATCGGCAGCAGCCTTGAGCCACCAAACTGACTTGAATAGCTGCAATCCAAACACAAAAGAAGACCATGGTAGCTGACATTTTAAATGGCAGAAGCGATAGAGGTACGTGAATACACTGACAATCAAGACAAACAGGAGCTTTTGCTGTTTAGTGGCAGAGTAAGAAAACAGATGGACAAAAAGACCGACACTTGTTCAAACAGTATTGGTGGATTGCTCAGTACTTCCCTCTAGTGGGAGTTTCCGGGTGCATGTGCAGTTCACTACAACCATTTCAGGTGAAGAATGTTGGGACTTGGGAGTTTTAAGCAATGAAGTGAAAACTCCAGGAAGAAAAAACCTTGTCCTTCTTCTGCAAAACTAAATGGCAAAACCAGTGTGAAAACAATTGATGTGATGAATAAATGGTGTAGTTGCTAAATATGTGTTTTTATGCCTCAGTGAAAACAGAGGCATAGGGTAATCACTGTGTGTTTGTCTGTCTGTCCCCCTGTTTGTTTCAGCTTGCCCAGTCAAAATTAAGTGCAACTAAAGCTTGTATCATTGTATCACCATATTTTCTCAGCTTTTAATTTGCCAGAATTTCAAGCTAAGGCTTTGTTTTCAAAATAAACACACAAATAGTTCAGCTTTACCATCAATGCAGCTGAAACGTCATTGTGAATGAATGAATGAATGAATGAATGAATCTTTATTTCGGATAGTACAGGTTAAAAGAAACTGAATAATTTAACAAAGGGAGAAAGAAAATCCAACAAGGTCAGATTAGACAATAACTCCTCTGATTATACAATTCAACGTAAGTTATCCAAAATGGGTGATGGCTGAAGACGCAGCTTATATTGGATATTCCATCCAAGAATTCAAAAGAGAAAAAAGAGAATAGAAAAAAAAAGAAACAAGAGCGATTACAATTCAAAAACAAAGCTAAGACAAAATGTGACAGGAAAAAAAAAAAAAGCTAAGCTAAGCGGTTACAATTCAAAAACAAAGCTAAGACAAAATGTGACAAAAAAAAAATTTAAAAAAAAACAGCTACAACACAACACAGGCTGGATATGACAATCCTTATGTGATTTTACATGTCATCTTGTATATATGTTTGGAGTATTTCTTCCTTTAGTTTTTGTTTAAATTGTCCAAGCGTTGTACATGATTTTAATTCAGGTCCAAAATCGTTCCATAATCTGACTCCTTGCACTGAAACACAGTGTTGCTTGGTGGTAGTTCTCACTGAAGGTTTTTGAAATATACATGTTCCTCTGAAATGATATTGTTTCTCCCTTATTTGGAACAACTTTTGGATATTTCCAGGCAGTGATAGATTCTTCACTTTAAACATTATTATTACAGTTTTAAAGTCAACCAGATCTTTCAACTTGAGAGCTTTTAATTGAAGAAAAAGTGGGTTTGTTGGTTCCATGTAAGCAGCTTTATTATTCTTATAGCTCTCTTCTGAAGCATAAAGAGTGGGTATATCTTTGTTTTATATGCATTTCCCCATACTTCAGTACAATATGTCATGTATGGGAGTATTAATGAATGATACAAGGTATATAGTGTGGGTTGATTCAGCAAATATTTCACTCTGTGTAATATTGCAATTGATTTGGATATTTTACCTTTAATATAATTAATATGTGACTTCCAACACAATTTATTATCAATTATTACTCCAAGAAATTTAGTTTCAGATACCCTTTCAATCTCAGCACCATTTACACTGAGTTTAGATACTGAGTTGTTGTGATGGTTGTTAAAGACTATAAATTTTGTCTTACTTAAATTAAGCGTTAATTTGTTTGAATCAAACCACAGTTTAAGCTTTCCTAATTCCTTTCCGAGTGTATCCAGAAGTTGTTCCAGATTGTTTACACTGCATAATAGATTAGTGTCATCAACAAACAATATTAAGTCCATTTTTTCTGAAACTTTACATATATCATTTATATACATATTGAATAGTAATGGCCCCAAAACTGAACCCTGTGGGACTCCACAAGTAACCTTCAGTAACTGTGAGTTTTCGTTACCAACACATACATACTGATATCTATTCTTTAAGTAACTACTTAACCAGGACAGTGCTACTCCTCTAATACCACAATTTTGTAGTTTCTTTAATAATAGATTATGGTCCACTGTATCAAATGCTTTTTTAAGATCCAGGAATACCCCAACTGAATACTCTTTATTTTCAATGGCAGTTGATATTTTTTCTATAAATTCCATTAGAGCAAATGCAGTTGTCCTCTTGTGTCTGAACCCATATTGCTGCTCACACAATAAATTATTCTTCAGTATGAAGTTGTCAATTCTCTCATAGAATATTTTTTCAAGTATCTTAGAAAATTGCGGCAATAGTGAAATCAGTCTATAGTTTGAGAATTCCCCTCTGTCACCCGTCTTGTATATCGGAATTACTTTAGCTATTTTCATTGCATTGGGAAATATACCTTTTTGGAGAGACAGGTTACAGATATACGTCAGTGGTTTCACTAAGCATTCAATAACAGTTTTGACTAAGAGCATGTCAATACCATCACAGTCCGTAGATGTTTTACTTTTAAACAATTTAACAATTTCAATGACCCCTCTCTCGTCTGTGTTCTTTATGAAAATGGAGTCTTTTATAGCAGTGTTTTTGCTTATCGTATCATCTGTAGGCGCCGTAACGGGTATTTCTCGAGCCAAATTAGGACCAATGTTAACAAAAAAGTTATTAAATTCATCTGCTGGTGAGGCTACATTCACACTCTGGGTCGTTTTATTATTTTTTGGAATATTAGTTGGGTTGCTTGTATTTCTGCTTTTATTTCCAAGGATACTGTTAAGTATTGTCCATGTATTTTTAATATTGTCTTTGTTTTTCTCCAGTTCTTTACTGTAATAGTCTCTTTTACTACATCTTATTATATATGTTAACTTATTTTTGTATGTTTTATACCGCTGCTCTGCTTCTTTTGTCCTTTTCTTTAGGAAAGCTTTATATAGTAAATTTTTCTTTTTACACGCCTTTTGTAGTCCTTTGGCTAACCATGGCTTATCGGCAAATTTCTGTTTAAGCTTTTTTTTTACTAGTGGACAGTTTTTTTTTCATAGAGTGGTTACAATGTTTATAAATGTGTCATAGGCTTCATTTACATCTGATGCATAGATTTCTGTCCAGTCTTGCTTCAGCAAGTCCTCTTTAAAAGAACTGATTGCATTTGGTGATTTGTATCTGAATGATTTTGAAATTTTTTTTGTATTGGCCCCCGTGTGGCCATGGATAAGTGCAAAGGTTGGCAAGTGGTCACTTATATCATTTATCAATAATCCACTTTCTATTTTCTTATCAATAACATTGACAAACAGGTTGTCAATAAGTGTAGCAGTGTGAGCTGTGATTCTACTGGGATGTGTTATTGTGGGATATAGACTCATGCTGTACATGGAGTTCATGAACTCTGTAATTACATTTTGTTGATGTGGATTCAGTAGATCAATACTGAAATCTCCACAAATTGGTACCATTTTCTTACTAGTAATATTATTGTACAGCTCGACTAATTTATCTCTGAATGTCTCAATGCAAGTTCCCGGCGTTCTATATATACAACTTATAATTAGATTTTTTGTTTTATCTTGGTCAATCTCAACAGTAACGCATTCCAAGATCCCTGGTAGTGCAAAGGACATTACATTTACAAGCTTACACCTATATAGGTCATCAATATACAGTGCAACACCACCACCCTTTTTTTGAGATCTGTTAATAAGAAACATCTGATATCCCTCTATTGCCATCAGGGGAGCCTGTTCTTCAGTAAGCCAGGTTTCAGAGATTGCAATGGCTGTAAATTTTCTGCCTAGCTGTTTTAAATAGTCCTGAATCTGTGGGAAGTTTTTGTTAAGACTTCTGCTGTTGAAGTGTATTATTGATAATTTACCATCTAGTTGCACTTGACTTTTGAATTGCTTTTCAGTGTAATATTCACAGTGGTTATGAATATTATTGAAAAAGTGGTTATCAGGATCAATATCATTCTCCATCTCTTGTGGTTTGTGTTCAGCATAATGGTATATTTTCAGAGCTTGAGTTTCCTCACTCTGTGTCAAGTGACTTCCTCCAACTGGGGATAATTGATGTCTACTCAAGTCAGTCATAAGTTTTTGTTAGTTTTGCTTATTTTTTAAAGTACTTTGGCATGGTGTATCAAAAGAACTATTCTTACCGTGTGTGTGAATATGGATTATCATTGACTTATGGTTTTCTTAATCAGTGTTCATCTGTATTTATCTAAGTCAGTAGCATCTCTGATCATTATACTCTTTGCTTGCTCAGGTGTTCCATTTAGTTTAATCCAAATTCTACAATTTCTTGTCCAGGTTGCCTGTATCTTATTTTGCCTTTTCAGAATCCGTGCTTGCCGTGCTATTTCAGCGTTTGTTTTTGTCAGGTGTTCATTTAGGTAAACTTGTGTTCCCCGTAGCTTTCTGACCTGCCTCAGTATGTCATTCTTTACCCCTCTGTTCACAAAGCGCATCACAATTGATTTCTTTGTTTGGTTATCTTTCTTCGGTAAAGCATAACAGGCTGAAATTGCATTAGCTTCGACCTTAATATTTCTGCTATCAAGGAACTGAAGCACCTGGTTTTCTAGTGAGACTGATTCACTCATGGGAGCATCCTCACCTCTCAGTCCTGTTGTGGCGTGGGCGTATGACTGATATTTAAGATAAGCCTTTATTAGTCCCACAACGGGGAAATTCCAGGATTGCAACAGCACAGGGATAGCAACACTCAGAGCAACAATCAGAGGCCAGAAAAAAAAACAACAAAAAAAATCAAGCAAGCAAGAGCAGCTAATATACATATGTACATATTACTATAAAATATATATATACACACACACAGACACACAGTGCAGAGCATTGTAGCTGGATGGAATAAATATATGAATATGTAAACAGAGTGCGGAGCAATGTAGCTAGATGGAATAATATGTAGATATATAAACACACAGTGCGGAGCATTGTAGCTAGATGGAATAAATGTATAGATATATAAACATAAACACACCCAGTGCGGAGCATTGTAGCTAGATGGAATAAGTATGTAAATATATAAGCACACACAGTGCAGAGCATTGTTGCTAGATGGGATGAAACAGCACAACCGTCTACTTAGTTATCCTACATGGTATGATTATGTGCCCATACATATTCTCACTCTCCATAGCGACCGGTATTTTCCTAGTTGTATGCCGGAGGGGACCATTGTGTAAGTCTATTGCATCTTTTGCATTCAAAAAACTATTAGTTTGTTACGTCTTTTTGCTATCTCTGCGAGCAGCCCTGCTTAGGTTGTACAGTCTGACAGCCGTTGGTAGGAAGGACCTGCGAAACCTCTCGGTTGTGCACCTGGGATGATGTAGTCTGCTGCTAAATGAGCTCCTCAGTGCATTCAGTATGTCCTGCATAGGGTGGAACTCGGACTCCAGCAGAGATGACAGTTTAGCCACCGTCCTTCTAACTAACTAACTAACTAACCTGCACTTATATAGCGCTTTTCTAGTCACAAAGACCACTCAAAGCGCTTTCATTAATACTAACCCTCTATTCTAAGGGCCTATAGGAAACAGATATCTAGGGACAATTTAGAACAGCCAATTAACCTAACATGCATGTTTTTGGCATGTGGGAGGAAACCGGAGAAATCCCGGAGTAAACCCACGCAACACGGGGAGAACATGCAAACTCCACACAGATCACTGTTGGTCGGGGGCTGGGATCGAACCCACGATCCCACGATCCCCACAATCCCCTGGCCAAGGGTAAACTGTGCTGCCGCAGTGCTAACCACTGCGCCACCGTGCAGCCGTGTAGTATCTGTTCTTATCAGTTTAATATCTGATACGTCCCCTACCCGGGGACCATATATTAAATTGATTATTGGAACAGGGAGATGGAATAGGGGCTTGCTCCGTCCACTCCACTTCTCTCTCCTATCTCCTCCACCGGATCAAGGCGCTGCCCCAGGACAGAGCTAGCTTTCTTGATCAGTTTGTTCAGTCTCTTCCTATCGGCTGCAGTAATGCCACTGCCCCAGCAGACCACTCCAAAAGTGATGGCTGATGCCATCACCGTGTCATAGAATGTCTTCAGCAGCGCGCCTTGTACACCAAAAGACCTGAGTCTCCTCAGTAGGAACAGCCTGCGCTGTCCCTTCTTGTAGAGTGCATCAGTATTGTGTGACCAGTCTAGTTTATTGTTCAGATGAACACCCAGGTACTTATAGGCTGTCACCATCTGATGGTGTCACCATTTGATGTCTAGTCCGCTTATGACTAGGTCATCCATACGAGAACCTTGTTCAAGATCCTTGACGCGTTGCTCCAAGCCCTTAATTTTTTTGTTTTTTTTCTTGAATTGTTAAATGTAGGGCTCGTACATCTTCCATTAGGCCTATTATTTTGGCCTGCTGACTAGCCAATTTGGCCAATTCTTCTGTCACAAAGTTCAGAGTTTTTTTTTGATATTTTCCATTTCCTCCTTCTTTTGTGGTATTTTACTGACCTGTGGATAGTAAAAAAAAACAATGAATCCAGCTGGGCCTCAGCTCCGCTGCTGGTCCCTCTGCTCACCACTGTTGCAACCGAGCTCCTGTACAGCTCCTCCACCGGGTCACGCCGCACACCGCTGGTGCAGCCGAGCTCCGCTGGGGTCGCGTTGGATGCTCCGCTGATCACCGTCGCCTGCCGCCGTCTGCCTGAGTGGCACCTCCGCTAGGCCCCGTCACCAACCGCTGTCAGTCTGGTAGTTCCTCAGCTGGCCCTGTCTCTCACCAACGCCGCGCCCGAGCTCCGATCCGGCTCACCGCTGTCGCAACCGAGCTCCTGTACAGCTCCTCCACCGGGTCACGCCGCACACCGCCGGTGCAGCCGAGCTCCGCTGGGGTCACGGTGGATGCTCCGCTGATCACCGTCGCCTGCCGCCGTCTGCCTGGGTGGCACCTCCGCTAGGCCCCGTCACCAACTGCCGTCAGTCTGGTAGTTCCTCAGCTGGCCCCGTCTCTCATCAACGCCGCGCCTGAGCTCCGATCCGGCTCGCGTCCAGCTGCCGCCTCGGTTAGTTCCTCCGGTAAGCCCTCACCAGGGACTGAGTTGCTTCGTGTCGGAGTTAGGTGGCGCACTGGGGCCGGCGTTAAGCTAACTAGCATTAGCTTAGCAATCGCTTCGGGTAGAGCGCCGCATTTCTACCCGATTAAAGGGGTATTCCAACAATATTCTAACGGAGGTGGAAATTCAGCCCGTGGGTGTCCGTCACGCGCGCCGATCGCTGTTGGTTAGGTACTTTTAATGGGAAAATCAGCGACTTTGTCTCAAAAAAGTGTGACCATCCCGGTCGCCATCTTGTCGCCTTCTCCTAATTGTAATTCCTATGTCGGCCCAGTAGAGGTGGGAGTGCACCTTTATTACAGCCCTGAGCACTGAGCACTTCAAATGGTCGCAGTGAACTGCACATGCGCCCAGAAACTCCCGCCAGAGGGAAGTACTGAGCAATCCGCCAATACTGGGTGAACAAATGTCCGTCTTTTTACTCATCTGTTTTCTTCCTCTTCCACTAAACAGCAAAAGTTCCTGTTTGTCTTGATTGTCAGTGTATTTACGTAACTCCATCACTTCCGCTATTTAAAACGTCTGCCACGGTGCTCTTCTTTGTTTGGATTGCAGCTGTTCAAATCAGTTTGGCGGCTCTTTGCTACCGCCGACAGTACAGGCATGTGAACTGCAGATTATTTTCACTGCGCATGCATGTACTCCAAAACTACTGGATGGATTTGGATGAAATTTTTACCACAGGTGGTCCTTGGGCTAGAGAGGAACCCATAACATTTTGGTGATTATCCGAGAATGCATACCTCTGCCAAGGCTCTAGCACTGAGACATCAGCACCTTGGTGCTTTCATTTTTTTCAGTAACTGCTATTTTATAACAGTTCAGCTTCACGTGCTGTAAAAAAAAAAAAAAAAAAAGTGCTGTGTTGTGCTGTAAAAAAGTTGCACTGCCGCCTCTAGTGGCCCAGCATAGTTATTACAATGCCTTTTTCCCAGCTCCATTGGCAATAAAGATGAGTTAAATTTGTGTTTATTTCAAAAACAAAGCCTTAACTAGGAAGTCTGGCAAATTAAAAGTCAAGAAAATATGGTGATACAATGATACAAGCCTTTAGTTCCACTTAATTTAATTCTGACCAGGCAAGCTGAAACGGACAGGCCAACAGATGGATACACACACACTCACACACAACCATCCACACACAGACACATTGAGTGATTATTGTATGCCTCCATTTTCAACGAGGCACAAAAAGTGATTGAGCAAAATATAATAATGCATATCAAATTGACAAAATCATAAATGGAGACAATTATACAGAGCAAAGTTCTAAGTGTATGCAAAAGGTGTCATGATCCTTTCCATCTTAAAGTGCATTCAGAACAAATTGAACGGGTGAATTTTTCACTCATCACAATTACATTTTAACTCAATGGCATAAATTTACCGTCTGAGTTCCAGACAGGCGAAGTTAGCTTTAACTTTTGCAGCTGTATTCAACCTGCTGTGGAAATCCACAAAACGTCATGCTTAGGTTTACATTATCCGACGGGACTCTTACCTGGAAAAATTGTCCCTGACTCCAAAATTTCACCTGGATGATGGGTTGTTTACACTGCTAGCCTGTTAGCCTTGTTAACTTGTCTGTGGCAGGAATCCATATTAAAAAATAAACCTCCAACACTCAAATTCAGCTGCAGAGCTCCTGGTACGTCAGTTTCATTTTCAAACTAGTTTACTAGCTTACTACTTTTTATACTTTTACTCCAGTGACGGCAGAATTTCAAGGCCATTACTAGCTAGCACTAACCCTTGGACATGAACATGAGTTCACCTCTATCCATTGGCTTTGTATGCATTTGTGCCGTGTAAATTCACTTTGTGTTTGGTCTGAACGCACCTTTATCCTGAATTCTGCACAGAGCAGGCTCTGTCAAGGAGGGTTCTCCAAGGAGGACAGGAATGTAGTTCTGGTCTCATGGAGAGTTCAGACAGGCTCATCCAGAAGGGAGGTGATTCTTAGAGGTGATTAAGCAAAACCATGGGCACGATAGTTGATCAAACCGATAAGTTCATTCACAAAACCAAACTTATAATATCAAAAATCAGTTACAGTGGGGCAAAAAAGTATTTAGTCAGCCACCAATTGTGAAATTTCTCCCACTTAAAAGATGAGAGAGGTCTTCAATTTTCATCATAGTTATACCTCAACTATGAGAGACAAAATGAGGAAAAAAAAATCCAGAAAATCTCACTGTCTGATTTTTAAAGAATTTATTTGCAAATTATGGTGTAATATAAGTATTTGGTCAATAACAAAAGTTCATCTCAATACTTTGTTATATACCCTTTGTTGGCAATGACAGAGGTCAAACGTTTTCTGTAAGTCTTCACAAGGTTTTCACACACTGTTGCTGGTATTTTGGCCCATTCCTCCATGCAGATCTCCTCTAGAGCAGTGATGTTTTGGGACTGTTGCTGGGCAACACGGACTTTTAACTCCCTCCAAAGATTTTCTATGGAGTTGAGATCTGGAGACTGGTTAGGCCACTCCAGGACCTTGAAATGCTTCTTACAAAGCCACTCCTTCGTTGCCTGGGCGCTGTGTTTGGGATCATTTCCATGCTGAAAGACCCAGCCACGTTTCATCTTCAATGCCCTTGCTGATGGAAAGAGGTTTTCATTCAAAATCTCACGATACATGGCCCCATTCATTCTTTCCTTTACACAGATCAGTCGTCTTGGTCCCTTTGCAGAAAAACAGCCCCAAAGCATGATGTTTCCACCCCCATGTTTCACAGTAGGTATGGTGTTCTTTGGATGTAACTCAGCATTCTTTCTCCTCCAAACACGACAAGTTGAGTTTTTACCAAAAAGTTCTATTTTGGTTTCATCTGACCATATGACATTCTCCCAATCCTCTTCTGGATCATCCAAATGCTCTCTAGCAAACTTCAAACTGGCCTGGACATGTACTGGCTTAAGCAGGGGGATACGTCTGGCACTGCAGGATTTGAGTCCCTGGCGGCGTAGTGTGTTACTGATGGTAGCCTTTGTTACTTTGGTCCCAGCTCTCTGCAGGTCATTGACTAGGTCCCCCCATGTGGTTCTGGGATTTTTGCTCACCATTCTCGTGATCATTTTGACCCCACGGGGTGAGATCTTGCGTGGATCCCCAGATCAAGGGAGATTATCAGGGGTCTTGTATGTCTTCCATTTTCTAATAATTGCTCCCACAGTTGATTTCTTCACACCAAGCTGCTTACCTATTGCAGATTCAGTCTTCCCAGCCTGGTGCAGGTCTACAATTTTGTTTCTGGTGTCCTTTGACAGCTCTTTGGTCTTGGCCATAGTGGAGTTTGGAGTCTGACTGTTTGAGGTTGTGGACAGGTGTCTTTTATACTGATAACGAGTTCAAACAGGTGTCATTAATACAGGTAACGAGTGGAGGACAGAGGAGCCTTTTAAAGAAGAAGTTACAGCTCTGTGAGAGCCAGAAATCTTGCTTGTTTGTAGGTGACCAAATACTTATTTTACCGAGGAATTTACCAATTCATTAAAAATCCTTCAATGTGATTTTCTGGATTTTTTTTTTCTCATTTTGTCTCTCATAGTTGAGGTATACCTATGATGAAAATTGGAGACCTCTCTCATCTTTTGAGTGGGAGAACTTGCACAATTGGCGGCTAACTAAATACTTTTTTTACCCCACTGTATATCAACTTCAGTTTCAGTTCTTTCATTCAGTAACTCGGGGTCCACAGTCACTCTAGGGTGTGCAAAGGCTGGGGGTAGACTTTATGGCCTCAAGATAAGAGTTCGGACCAAAGACTCTCTTTGAAGTCATACACCTCAAGGAAGATGGGTGAATTTGTTTGTTTAGCTGTCTCCTGGTTTAGTCAAGGTGAATTCTGCAAATTGGGTTTTAGCACATTAATGGTCCGTCTTCCTTGTCCAGAAAAGGTCCGTGTGGGTCATCTTCATATGGAGATGTTATGTCCATATCTTGAGGGAAGCAAGGAAGAGACTGAGGATACAGTTGCATACTTTATTATTCACAGAACCAACACTCTCCAGGACAACTCTCATAAGCCGAAGGTCAACGATGAAATAGAACTGGCCTCTTCCTCCTGTGCCCTTTATACCTCGGGTGATGTCACCACCAGAAAGGCGGTCCGTCACCCCTCACTCTACCCCAGTTGCCCCGGCCGCCATATTACTACTTAATAGGAGGAAAGAAAAGTGTTTATTCAAAAAGTTTCAGGATCCATTAGGGTCTCAGAAGATCCAACTTGACAGATTTGACAGATGTGCCAGGTCTGTCACGCCCCCTGCTGTGTGATGGTCTTTGGAAGAGAGAATCATCTCAGTTGAATCGAGATAATGTAGCCTTCATGCTCTCGCACACCTAGGATTCATGGATCAGGAGGCGATGGCAGGTTGGCATGACCATGCTATGCATAAGCTAGGATTAGATATGCATAACTTAGACTATTGTTGAGTATAAGATATCTAAAAGTTAACAAAATGTTCTATATAAGTTACTAATACCCCTCCGTGGATCGCCACCTTAATTGTGGTGGAGGGGCTTCAGTGCCTGCGATGGGCTGGGTGTATTCTGCCTCTCGCCCAAAGGTGCTGGGATAGGCCCCAGCCCCACCGCCACCCAAAAGGGATTAAGCGGTAGAAGATGGATGGATGGATGGGTTTCAGTGCCTGAATGATCCCAGGAGCTATGTTGTCAGGGGCAACTTGCCCCTGGTAGGGTCTCCCATTGCAAACAGGTCCTGGGTGAAGGGCCAGACTAAGAGCTTTCCAGTGGATCCCATGAAGAAGGTTACATCAAGAACCCAGTGTATCCAAAGGAGGCACATGGGTCTGCCCTCCAGTGGGTTCACCACTTGCAGGGGGGATCATGGAGATTATGATACTATGTGAACTGGGTGAAAATCTGGGTTACTCTGCCTGGACTGATGCCCCCATGACCTGGATCCCTGTATAAGTGGTAGAAGATGGATGGAAGTTACTAATATGTATACATCCAACTTGTTATGGATACATGATGTATACACCAAAAATTGAAAATCTTGGCCGTATGCCAGTGTTTTAGAGAAATTTTGATATGTCGGCATACGCTGCCTAAATCATCAAGGTGTGACAGGGCCTTCATACTTTTCTTTAAACACCAGTAGTCTGTATACTCTTGTTTCAAAGAGAGAGGATTTAGAGAACAGTTCTCCCAAGATAAAATAGGGTGTTTGACATTAGGAGGTGGACTTGAACTCTGCCACTGGATTCATGGCTAAGGTCTGCAGACCTTCTCAAAAATGAAGGAACTGGATGGGTGGAGTCATAAAAAATTGAATTTCTTTTTTTTTTTTCAATCTTTGACTCTTTAAAAATTAAATTATTTCTAAGCTATACCAAAATTGAACAATTTCTTGATAATGTAAATGTATCAGTTCATTTTTATATTGTTCTACCGGTATAAAAATAAATGTAATGAAAACCATTACTTCCTTGGTAGAGACAATAATCAGGTCTGTTCATGTACAGTTAATCCTTGTAAAACAAAATCTAAGTGTTTAGACTACAATAGACTATCTTGGTTAGGACAGTTTTTTACTACCCTTAGCTCTACATGTTGTAACAAAAGCATATACTTAATAAAGCTCTGGCTTTGAGCACAACAGCATCACTCATCTGCTGTTCAAACATTCTCCTCTTTGGAAAAGGGTTAAGACAACTTGTTTGAGATAATGAATGAACTGATGATGTGCACCAAGAAAGCTGCTGGAATCTGGAAAACTGCTACAGTCCAAATTACTGAAAAATATAATTCTAAATGACTGTAATGCATCAATTACATTTGCAGTCTTGTGTGACATTGTTTTATTGGTAGGTTACAGTGAATCACTAACTTTTTAATATTTTTTTCAGTGATTTAAACATGTCCTTAGAGAGAATAGTGGAGCACATTGCCTCTAAAGTAAATATTGACAGCACTGTACGCTTCAATATCATAAGAAGAAATGTGTGGGATGGAGCTACCAGAGCAATGTGCAGACCCAATTTTTCTCCTGAGAAGAAAATTGATATTAAGTTTACCGATGACTATGGAACATCTGAAGGTGCTGTGGAAAATGGACGACCTACTCGAGAGTTTTTTCGACTATGTCTACATGAAATTAAGGATACAATTGGCATCTTTGAGGGTCTACCAAATGGTAAAATTCTAACATGCAATTCCAAAGGTAACTGATTTATGTTGTTTTATTTATTGCTCATCTTCAGTTTATACATTGTACTTATTTTTTTGGGGGGGGGATTATGAGTTTTCTGATTTTGAATCTATTGTACTTTACAGCAAAAATGATAGAACAGAAAATAACAGTCTGTACATTGATATTTTGCATTTTATAAAATATGTTTTCATGTTTTCATTGTCATCTTTTTGCTGTATTCTACAACAGCAATGAAAGAGAATGCATACTTCCATGCTGGTCAAATAATGGCAATGTCAATTGCCCATGGAGGACAGAGTCCATGCTTCCTGTCTGAACTTTTGTTTGAGTGTCTTCAAAAGGGTCCAGACAGTGTAAGAGTTCAAATTGAACACATTTCTGATGAAGAAACAAGGTCACAGTTGAAATTGGTTAGTATACTTTAATTCTGTTTTGGTCACACTCATTGACATACAAGCTGAACATTCTAACCTTGTGTTAAATATTTTGAAAATCAATGCATTGTACTTTATCACAACAAAGTTATAAAAAGTTAAACTTTTATATATTCTTTATTCACCAGACATAAACTGAACAATTTCAAGTATTTTTTTGTTAAATTTTGAGGATTATGACTTGAAATAAATTATAAATCATGATATTCTAAATTTAAAAAAAATGCCTGAGCATATTGTAATAATGCTAATGTAATATTTTTAGATTTTACAGGCTGAAGCTGAATCACAGCTTCAAGATGCTGTTGCACAGGCAGCCAGCTTGATTAGTCTTGCTGGTCACAATGTTCGGATAACACTGGCAAACAAAAGAGAAACAGCTTTGGACTTGGCACACTGGTATGTCCAGCAGAGAACCTGTGCACCTTTTGAAAGGTATGTTGTCATCTAAGAACATACAAAGACTTATTTCAGAGATCCCCCATGATGAAGCAGGAAGACTGAATAATATTATTATCAACAATAAATTCAAATGAAAATGTATGTGTACTTCAATTGTAAAATTAGAGCTACACATTACAATGTGTTTTCTTTTTACTAGGTTCAGAGATGGCCTGATGTCTCTAGGTGTCCTTGATGATCTCCAAAGATATCCCTTGCAAATGAAGTGCCTTTTTGTGAGGACAGGGAAGACTTTAACAGCAGCTGACATGGGGAATCTCTTTCACATCATCCATTCTGAAACAGGGAGCAATGCTTTCCATGAAGAGTGCCGGACCTTGGCTTTCTGGCAAGACTATCTACAAGATGCTGAATGTAAGTTTTTTTTTTTTTTTTTTTTTTTTTTTTTTTTGCATGCTGCATCAGAGTATCATCTTATCTTAATTTATAGGGAGATGGGGGTGGCTGTGTGTCTCCCCTGGTCATCCAGCTACCTGGCCCTCCTTTATCCTGGGGCGGGTGCCTGGCTGTCCTGAGGTTTAGTGGCCTTGGGGCATTCGTGCTGTGCTGGGGCTGAAGGTTGCCTGGGAGATGGGGGGGGGGGGGGTCTTGCTTGATTACGGTCTTGGGGGGAGCATTGTTGTGGCCCGCTACCCTCTCTGTTGCGCGCACACACACACACACACACACACACACACACACACACACACGTCTGTCTGTTCTTTCAGGTGCAGATATCAAGCCTTGAGATCTTCTCAGAAGCAGCAACTCTTTATTTTTTCTCTGTTACCCCACACACACTCCTTCACCCCCACCTCTTTTGACCACTTCATATTCATATTTCTCTACATTCCATTAACTCAATGCAACTTAATATGGGAAACAAAATTTTAATCTTAGTTTTAGGCAGAGCACATAATGATATAGGTGGGAGCCCCTTACCCCACCCATATAACCCCCTTCATCACATTTATCCCCTCAATTGATGCATCTTGATATTGTGAAGTGAAACTTCATTAATTTGGCTATCATTAAACTAACCTGTACCCCCAAGACAAGTTTGTTCAAAGACTCAACATTTTGTAGTACCCTCTGGCAACCCTCACTGATTTATTGTGGAGCTTGACAGAATGACTGTTTGAGAGAGGAAAAACCAGCACTTGACCCTTCCCATGGGGTGTGGGTATGATATCTTGGACTGGGACCACCACAAGGCCTGTATCATATGCCTGGGCCTGTTTCATGCATGTGTAGCACTCACAAATTCTAGTGGATGCTTCCTTTGTACCAAGCGATGTTGATCAATCTTCAAGAGATTTTGTTGAGAAAACTCTTGGAACCCCCCCTCATGGATCGTCACCTTATCGTGGTGAGGGGTTTGCATGCCCTAGTGATCCCAGGAGCTATGTTGTCCGGGGCAATTTGCCTCTGGTAAGGTCAGCCAAGATAAACTGGTCCTGGGTGAAGGGCCAGACTAAGAATGTTCCAACAGACTCTCATGATGAATGCTTAAACAAGGATTCGGTGTACTCCACCCAGTATGGGGTTACCAGTGCCCCACCCTAGAGCCAGGCCTGGGGGATGGTCTCGGTGGCTGGGTTTCCACCCATGGGACCCGGCTGGGCTCAGCCTGAAAGAGTTACATGGGTCTGCCCTTCAGTGGGCTCAACACCTGCAGGAGGGACCATAGAGTCCGGTGTTATGTGGATCAGGTGGTGGTCCAAGACGCAGACCTTGGTGGTCTGATCCCAGGCTTCCTAAAATGGCTTCTGGGAAGTGGAATGTCACCTCTCTGGTGGGAAAGGAGCCTGGGCTGGTGCATGAGGTTGAGAGATACCGGCTAGAAATAGTCAGCCTCACCTCAGCACATGGCTCCATTTCCGGAACCAGTATCCTGGAGAGTGGCTGGAGCTTGGCCTACTCTGGAGTTTCCCCAGGCAAGAGGTGGCGAGCGGGGGGGGGTATTTTTGTACCCCCCCCCCACCTTGCGGCCTCGATATTGGAGTTTTCCCTGGTGGACGAAATAGTTGTTTCCCTGCGCCTTCGGTTTGGGAAATGGGTCCTGACCATCATTTGTGCCTATGCGCCAAATGATGTTTCACAGTGCCCACCGTTTTTGGAGTCTCTGACTGGGGTGCTGGAGGGTGCTTCTCTTGGAAACACCAATATCCTGCTGGGGGCCTTCAATGAACACGTGGGCAATGACAGTGAAACCTGGAGGGGGTGATTGGGAGGAACGGCCTGCCCGATCTGAACCCGAGTGGTGTTCAGTTATTGGACTTCTGTGCTAACCACGGTTTGTCCATAACGAACACCATGTTCAAGCATAAGGGTGTCTACATGTGTACCAAGACATCCTAGGTTGCAGGTTGATGATCGATTTTGTTATTGTGTCATCAGACCTGGGACTGTATGTCTTGGACACGCGGGTAAAGAGAGGTGCAGAGCTGTCAACTGATCACCACCTGGTGGTGCGTTTGATCAGATGGCAGGAAAGGACGCCATTCAGACCTGGTAGACCCAAACGTATAGTGAGGGTGTGCTGGGAACGTGTGGCTGAGGCCCCTGTAGGGGAGGTTTTCAACTCCCACCTCCGGAAGAACTTCAACCATATTCCGAGGGAGCCTGGAGACTAAAAAAGGAGCATCCCTGAAAGGCTCAGTCCTTCACAATCAATGATGGGATGAGGTTCACCACTTTGTGACCAACTGCATGGGTAAATGGTGCAACAGTTTAAGAATGTTTCTCAGTGTACAATAGAAGGGAATTTAGGGATTGTCAAAAATCGCCCTACCAGGGCAGGATGAAGACCCAAACACCCACTGAAAGTTGCTAACATTTAATAACAAAGGCACACAAAAATAACACAGACAGATTTACATAATCTGACAGAAACCGGGAAGTAGTGGCATACAGGAACACCGGGAAAACAGGGCTCACATCTGGGGAGGTGGAAGAACAGCCTGGACAGGACCAGGCTGCGGCATACAAGAACGCCGGGATAAAAGGGAGAAAAGAAGCTTAGGGTCCAGACGAACACACTCGTTCAAATACACAAAAAACACTGAGAAACACTCAGAAGAACAATGCCACAAGCAATCGACACAGCAGTCCTTAAATATGGCAAGCAGGGAATAATTACAAATGATAACCACGTATGAGTGAGGATAATCAGGTAAACTAGTGGCAGCTGTGACAGTCCACAAACAGAATTTGACAGACAGAAATAACACAAGGCGCTGGCACAATAAAAGCACGGACCAGGAATATATACTAAAGATGACTAACAACAAAATAAATAAGAACTGATTACAAAATGAGCACAAACCGGAGAAGTCTAAAAGGCAAAAATAACCACCAAGGTGAGGACAAGATAAATACAAACAAGGGATGCAAATAATATACATGAAAACCAAAATACAATAGGAATAATGAGGACAAGAATGGAGAAGGCTCAAATATAAACACTGGACAAAATGATTTATAATACAAGATAATCTTGTCACAGAATAATAATATGTAAGGCAATGATGACCAAACTGAAATTATGATAACAAACAGAACAAATGGCAGACTCTAACAAACTACAGGCAAGACCAACTCAAATACAACATAAACCGAGATGAAGAAATACAGAAAAATAATCCAACATAAACTGAGGCACGAGCACGGTGCCCCCCTCCTTCCCGTGGACAGCATCATGACAGGGATTTCATCATTAACAGTCCGTAATCATCAAAAGATTGAGGAAAATCTGGTGAAATGTCTGCACGTATGCAACAAGACTGAAAACAAGCAGTGAATGCCCGTGACCTTTGATCCTTCAGGCAGCACTGCTTTAAAAACCAACATTCTGTGAAGTGTATTACCACGTGGGCTCAGAAGCATATATATGTGCTGCCATACAAGCATGTCCCTGCTCACGGGGGGGGGGGGGGGGGGGGGGGGGTCATAGTGGTCAAATTTGACAAAATGTGGTTTATTTTTCAACCACAGGGATCCAAGCACTGCAACACCAATGGAAGAAGTGTGGACTGAAGGGGAGACTATGTTGAAAAATAAACTATATTTGGTCATTTGATCTTGTATTTCAGCAAGACAATGCCAAGCCACATTCTGCACGTTGCAACAACAGGGCTTTGTAGTGAGAGTGCAGGTACTAGACTGGCCTACCTGCAGTCCAGACCTGTCTTCCATTGAAAATGTGTGATGGTATTTACTTATTGTCGCGTGAATTGCCTATAAAAATATTTGTCATAAGGTACAGGAATTATTTATTTTATTTAATAGTGGGTGTGAAAGGGGGCGGAGTTAAACCATCACTTCTACACCCGCTAAATTAAATAAAAGCACTCGTAAAAGGGGCACCAGTCCTAACGGACAATAATATTAACTTTAATTTTAATTAATTTTGTACCTTAAATTACTTAATGAATCAGTCTCAAAGTTTCAGTGAGTTCTTTTCCTGCCGTGATTAGGAAACATGCATATGCAAAAGGAAAACGCTTCAACTTCTCTCATTCACCCTTTTATTAAACTCATTCAGGTTACATGGCATGGCGTTCAAATGATGAATAAACAGATTTAAATGATGACAGCGTAATATATCACATCAACTGATATTGGATCCCTGAACATAACATCCAGCGTTACACCTCTGTAGAACCAAGGAGGAAACAGACTTATGTTTCAACGGTAAATGAGGCTGAAATGTTTTAACAAAACAACACAATTTTAGGGGGAAAATTCATAAGCTAATTATCTAAAAATGACTTCTGAATTAATCTACAAAAATTTAAGGGCAGTTACTTAAAAATGACTAAGAGTTTTCCTTCAGTTTACAGCTCTATCCTGTGGCTGAGAGACTAATTGAGCCCCGAAATACGGGCCATATTCAATTGTAATTTAATTGTTAGGACATCATGTTTTAACCCAGCAGATAGGAGAAATAAGAGTTTCACTCACACAACAGCCGTAGGTCCACGTTTCCGCGGGTCGGTACCACTGGGTTTTGAAGTTAGGACGTCGGAGGAAGCGGCTGCTGTACTTACAGCCGTGGAGGTGATAACTCAGCTGGGGGGCCTTCAAGGAGACAGTTGCAGCCGTGGATGGTTTGTCTCAGGGCGGCATGAAAAGTCCTTGGAAAAAGAGTCCAAATTTGAAGTCTCTTGTAGCGGGATTGACCCAAAAACTGAAGGAGAAACTTCTCAGTCTCTGTTCACTTTAAATTAGGCAAATTAAAGGTCCACTTTAATGGCGTGAAAAGTCATGAAAAAAATGAGAAAAACATTTACTAGGATAAGAATGGCTTCTGAGGTGAAGGAAAAAGTTTGAGAATTTGATTCTCTAAAAGGACGAGCTCTAAAGAAAAATGGTTTCTCCTCAGTAACCAGAAAGACTTGACAAACTTCACAGAGAATAAAATAAAACTTCACAGGGCCTTGAAACGGCGGAATAAAATCTTCTTCTGAGATCTACGTAGATTACTATTCTGCTTCTTTAATCTTAATTTAGTTCCTAATCTTTCTCAAAATCTTTATTTCTTCTTTCTGTGTTTCTAATTCTTAATTCTATCATCGTTCTCTATCTTGCTACTTGTTACATTGTTACTTTACTTCTAGCTAATCTTCCTGCCTGTTCTTTGTCTGATCTTATTTCTTACTCTGCTTTTCTGCTGATCTCTGCTGATCTCTTTTCTCTTACTAAACTCAAATCTAACTTCTCTCTTTTAAAGTTACCTCGCCGGGTCGTAAAACTGATGATGTCGATCGCAAGACTGACCAATCGACTTTTTCAGAAGCAGTTTGAAATGGCTGCTATCCAATGTGAGAACATTTCTTTGTTTGAGAGCAGCCAATCAAACGAAGACACCATCCCATGAAATTGCAGAGGGAAAATCAACACTCAGTCAGTTCTTATGAAATTAGGTGCTCAATATAAAATCTAACTAAATTAAATGACTTGGCTAATATTTGGTGATCATGCATTTATACCATTACTCCAATATGTTTTTGAATAACACTCATGAATATAACATTTCTTATACAGAATTATAATACATGCATTCACATTTAGATCAAAATGCAGCAAACCATGGTTGGTGATAAAAGAGGGATGATTTTCAGTGTCCTTAGGATCCAGGGGATAAGCTGAAAGAAACTTAATGTTTAGAACAAATTAAAAGTCATCCTACATACTGAAAACACATTCCGTAGGTATCCGCTAGGAGGTACTGTTGAGCTGTAGATGATTTCCTTTAGTATCTGGGCGAAAGTCTGGACAGCATCGGGCTATAAACCCGTCAGATTAAGTGGTTTATGACTCTTAAGAACATTGGTTTCCTGTGAAAAGGTACGTTATCAAATGCAGTGTTCATGTTGAGAGGTCTGGTCTCCTGAGTTTTATGTTCCTTTGAGCCTTTAAAAGCAAATTCTGATCCTTACAATCTCTGCAAGAGGCAACTGTTTACATTGGGGTCCTGGGAAAGCAAGCATCTTTGGTCAGGCCTGGAAGAGGCCTTCATGAGTCGACATAAAAGCCAGTGATATTCCTGAAAAGGCAGAAAAGTGGTATTCCTGTGTAATGAATAAAGTGAAATTCCTATAAAATGAAGAGAAGTGATCTTCTGTCTTGGTTTGAGGAGACGATGATGCTACATTATGTAGTGCTTTTTCTCATCTCTAGATGACCAAAGTGCTTTACAGATCCTGCTATCCACACATTCACACACTGATGGCGGGGGAGCTGCCATGCACAGACACTGGCCTGACCCACCAGGAGCAACTGGGGGTTTAGTGTCTTGCTCAAGGACACTTTGACATACAGACTACAGACAGAGCGGGAATCGAACCCCTCACCCTCCGATCAGTAGTCAGCCACACTATACCTGCGCCACAGCTGCCCATACATGATGCATTTTGAAGCTCAAAATACGACAATGGAGACCCTGGACTGTTGAACAACTGAAGTCATACATCAAGCAAGAATGGGAAAGAAACTCCACATACAAAGCTTCAACAACTAGTGTCCTCCTCTGCTGATGAGAGGTTTGGTCACTGCAGAGTGAGCTTTGAGTCCAAATTGTCTTAAATGGCGAGACACAGTGTGCCGAGATGGATTCTTGCTCTGTTCAGCAGTGAACTGGCGAGTAATTCCAGCTGCAGTGTTGAACCGATTCTCCACTGAGAGTCTTCCTATAATTCTGTCCCCCAAACCAGAGCAGTGTGAGAAACTAGTGATGTCCTGTGGGCGCAGATGTGTTGAAGTCATTCAAAACAAGGGCCTCTACACTTCCTATCGATTTTTGAATCGTATAGCCCTAAAAAAAAACAACCATTGTTTGAATCTTCTCTTCTGACACAATGGTTACTGTTTTCTAGTTTTGCTCTTTTTAACAAAATAAATGTTTGTGTTGAAGTGCCTTGGTTGTTTAAAAAAACATCCTAGTACAACAGTAATACAGCCACAGCTGATGTTGTCAAATTCTGAACATTGAAAAGTAGCATATTTTAGAATAAATAAAGTATTAATACACTGTTCTCTAATTTTGATCTCCACTCTGTTTTTTTTTTTTTTTTTTTGTGTGTGTGTGTGTGTGTGTGTGGGTGGGTGTGTGTGTGTGTGTGTGTGTTTAAATTCTTATATTTTACAGTTGAAAGCGATGTCTCACTTGAGGATATTCTTGTTTTCTTCACTGGATGCGACAGCGTCCCAGCACTGGGTTTCTCTCCGAAGCCAAGCCTTGAGTTCATCACCCATTCTCGATTTCCAGTTGCCAATACCTGTGCAAATATTCTTTACATACCCGTTCATGCTGTATACACTACTTTCAAATCTGACATGGATTTTGCCATACGAAACTCGCCGGGATTTGGAAGAACGTGAGAGATAACATTATCAAGCAGTGTTCATATTGAGTTTATAATGGTGTTGCCTGTTTTTTTTAATGGTGTTTTTTTTTTTTTTTTTTATTCCGTGATTCATAGTCTGCAGTTTTTTGTTACATGTATAAAGGAGGGTTATATTTCTAGTCATGTTTATTTAACATACTTTCTGTTGTTATCCCATTTAAACACGTGCTACCAACCTTTGGGATATGTTTATGATGCACTTTCCTGTGCGTTGGTGCAACCCTTTATTTCATTAGCTGTCTCAAAAAATGTTTTAAAAATCTGTTTGCACTTTATATATTTGGACTTTTTTTCTGATTCTGAATGATAAGTTGATGTGACATCTGTACTCACAGTTGAAATTGTTTTCCTGAGATGACCAGATTAACAATATTCATTTAAATGACTTTGGTAACGGCTAGGAGAAGACCACAAAAGTTTAAAAGAGAATGTTGAGAGTAGTTGGACATTTGAGCTTTTTCCTGTGCATCCACCAAGTTTAAAAATTGTAAAGTATTACATGGAACAACTATAAAATCTTAATGTCACTAAAGTAACTGAGTGAACCATTTACTCCATTATGAAAAGGAATCCATTCCATAGTCCATCTCAGAAATTGAGTGAATGGGGCTGCAGTTCAAAGGTTATCATGTAAAGAGCAGTTTCCCTTTGTACTACCCACTTTGGACATGTTTAACATAAGTATCATGCATGCAAGGTTGTCCTGTATTTCACTCAAAGTAGGAAAATAATTTTTCTTTAATATGTGGGTCTAATTGGTGGAGCATAATTTTTTTGTTAGTGAAATGATCAGCACGCTGTCATGGTTACAAGTATTTACAATAAAAAGTAGGTATGTATATTTTTAAGTTTAAAGTCTTTATTCAAGCCTTTGTATCCATAACAGTCACCTTACAAATAAAGTGTTTTGTGTTCTTACTTCTGTGTGTTTAGTGCTGGTTTAGTCATTATTATAGTGGCGCGTGCCATCCAGACTTTTTATTTTTAATTTAATGCTGAACAGAAAAAAAATACAAGCTGTAATTCTAACAACATTAATAGAGGAGTTAAATTTGTATATTTTGGCATGATAGGTAACATGTCAACCCAATCTCACTATAAAACATACCAAATGAACGTTTTTCCACCCTCTCAGAAGTGTATTCAGGAAAACAATTAGTGTAAATTGGAATAGTCACCAAAAACTCTTCAATAAGAACAAGAAACTATCAGAAACCTTATTTTGGGCTGGCAATGGAGTAGGTGTGTGCGTTGCTGGCTCCTGCTATATTTTTTCTTTACTTTTTAAACCCTATTTTGCTGTAAGCTGTTAATGTTTTGGACATTTAATACGTGCAGAATCTGTTTTGAAATATGTCCAAAACAAGAAAGCAGACTGAAAAGGAGGCAGCAGGGAACAATATTAACACCAGCTTAGCTGAGGATGCTAGTATCAGCCTTAACCCTGCACTTGTTGCCTTGCTTGAGCAACACAGAATGTCCATAGCTGCTGACTTCAAAGCTTCATTTGAACTTATTAATGGTAAGCTGGACAAAATTCAAGCAGATGTGGCGAACCAGGAGCAACGCATTGGCGACCTTGAAAACAACGCGGAGGACGTCAGCCAGCACCTAGCGGCGCTTGAAGTTACATACGAGTCAATGCAGGAGGAGAACAAACTTTTGAAAAACAAACTTTCTGACCTGGAGGGAAAAAGCAGGAGGCTGAATATTCGTCTGGTGGGTCTGCCGGAGTCCTTTGATGTGGGTCCACGGCCATCTGAATTTTTTTCTCGGCTGTTGGTGGACGTCTTTGGCACACAAACTTTGCCATCTCCCCCAGAGCTGGATAGAGCCCACCACAGCCTCATGTCCAAGCCGAGTCCGAACGGGAAGCCGCGCGCTGTCATTATTTGTTTCCACCGGTTTCGGACCAAAGACTTGGTGATGAGAGAAGCGCGGAGACGCCGTGGGACTTTGGAATATCGTGGGCATAAACTTCAGTTCTACGAGGATTATAACGCCGACGTTCAGAAGCAACGAGCCGAATATAAGGAGGTTATGTCCGAGTTGTACAAGAGAGGTTTTCGTCCTTCTCTTCTTTTCCCCGCCAGGCTCCGGATAACTCTTCCAGACGGCAAAAACCAGTGGCTGGCGTCCGTCTCGGAGGCCACCTGCTTCATGCAAACTATGGAGAGAAACCAGCAATTTTCGCCTTGAACTGGACATTTCTGGGTTGACCAGCTGCCGCGCTGGGCTGCTTGTTACTTCATTGAAGCTGCACTGACTGGACATTGATGCATTTTCAGATGTTTAAAAACAAGGTGTCATACAATGTGATATTTATATGTGGTGTGTCTTTAAGACTGTGGTGACGTCACAGGTCAGAGTTGACCTTCACCGAGTGAATAGATATGAAAATGGCGATGTGTTGATGTTGCCGCCTGTTAATGTTCCCGCTCCTAGTTTTAAAAGAGAACTTTGTTGAAACCACTATTCGTGTGGACCTCAGTTCTTTACATGGTGTCAGAAGTGCTTGACGGACGCTCTGCTTCAGTAAGATGGCCAAGTTTAATCCCCCGGAAAGTTTTCCTTTTCATCGTCCAAATGAATGGGCGGGCTGGAAAGAGCGCTTTCTGTGTTTCCGGATGGCTACAAAACTGAATAAAGAGGACGGCGAAATTCAGGTCAGTTCACTGATTTACGCCATGGGCCCCGAAGCTGAAAACATCTTCAAATCATTCTCATTTACTGAGGAAGCGGATCAAAAGAAGTTTGACGTTGTGTTAGGAAAATACGACGAGTACTTCTGTCCCAAACGGAACGTGATCCATGAGCGCGCTTGTTTTCACCAGAGGCTGCAGCGGCCCGGTGAGAAAGTGGAAATGTTTATCAGAGCCCTTTTTGAGATGTCAGAACACTGACTTTGGTGTAAAGAGAGATGAACATATCCGTGACCGAATTGTTGTGGGCATCCTTGATAAAGAGCTGTCACGTAAACTGCAGATGATGGCTGATCTAACGCTTGCCCAAACTGTTCAGACAGTTCGCCAGTCCGAGGAGGTTGTCCTCCAGGTTCACCAGCAGGGGGAAGCACACGCCACGGTGCAGGAGATCCAGGGAAAAGCAGCAGGCAGAGGAAGATCTCCATTTAAACCAAGGAAGGGAAAAAGTGGAGAGCAAAAAGACTCATGGTGTGGAAGATGTGGAAAATTAAAACACAGAGATCCTGAAAAGTGCCCAGCCATGAGGTCAACATGCAACAAGTGTAAAAAGGTGGGTCACTGGGAAAAGAAATGTCACAGTAAATCAGTCAGAGAAGTCACTGAAGAGACAGTTTCCCAGACACCATTTTTTTTGGGCGCAGTCACAAAAACAGACAGAAATGATGACCCATGGACCATACAGCTTACAATTGGAACAACACCAGTCAATTTTAAAATTGATACGGGTGCAGATGCAAACATTATGGGAGAAAAGACATTTAACAAACTAGTTCCTAAGAAGGAATTAGAGCCATCTAATGTCACACTGTGCAGCCCGGGTGGTCAGTTGGACTGTATAGGGAAATTTCAAGCCTTCACAGAATACAAAGAAAAACCATATACTTTTCCTGTGTATGTCATCAGTGGCAATAATGCAAACAATTTGCTGGGCAGAGACACAGCAATGTCGATGGGGCTTGTGAAGCGTGTCGAAGAAGTACACAAAGCATTTGGTGAGCATGGAACACTTAAAACAGAACCAGTTAAAATCCTGTTAAAAGAGAATGCTCAGCCATACACAGTGCACACTGCCCGTCGTGTCCCTTTGCCACTTTTGCAGAAGGTTAAAGAGGAATTGCAGCGTATGGAGGAGAATAATGTGATTGAAGCTGTGATTGATCCTACAGATTGGTGCGCGCCAATGGTGCCAGTCCCAAGGAAAAATGGAAAAGTGCGGATCTGTGTCGATTTAAAGAGGTTAAATGAAGCTGTACGAAGAGAGAGGTATGTTCTTCCTACTGCAGAGGAAATCACTGCAAAACTTAGTGGAGCAACCACATTCACATCATTGGATGCTGCCTCCGGGTTTTGGCAGATTCCTCTCCATCCAGAAAGCAGTAAATTAACAACCTTTATCACACCCTTTGGGAGATATGCATTCAAACGTCTTCCATTTGGGATCACAAGCGCTCCTGAAATTTTTCAGCGCAAAATGACAGAAACCCTCAACGGCCTGGAAGGCGTGGCTATCTACATGGATGACATACTGGTGTACGGCGACACTCCTGAACAGCACGACCAGCGTCTCAGCAAGGTACTGGAAAGGATCGAGTCAGCCGGACTTAAACTGAACAGAGAAAAATGTAAGTTTAGACAAAACAAGCTTCACTTCTTGGGCCAAGAAATTGACAAATCAGGCGTGAGACCCGACCCTGATAAAGTCAAGGCAATCCGCGAGCTCCCTTCACCACAGAACGTGCATGACCTCAAGCGTGTCCTAGGCATGTTTAACTACCTAGGGAAATATATCCCAAATCTGTCGACAGTGGGCCAGCCACTATATGAACTGTTGAAATCCAAGTCAGTGTGGATGTGGGACCATTCTCAGCAGGAGGCATTTCAACGCATCAAAGACATTGTCTACTTCTCCAGTTCTGAAATTCTATGATGTGAATCGACCTACTGCCGTATCAGCCGATGCCAGCAGCTATGGTATAGGTGGAGTACTACTGCAACTGCACGATGGAAACTGGAAACCTGTGGCATACTGCTCACGTCGTCTGTCAGAGGCCGAGACTAGATATGCACAGATAGAGAAGGAGTGTTTGGCGAGTGTCTGGGCATGTGAGAGATTTGAGAAGTACCTCTGTGGTCTGGAAGATTTTAAGTTGGTTACAGATCACAAACCCTTGGTGCTTCTCATGAACAAAAAGGACCTGGACAATGTGCCAATACGGTGCCAAAGGCTACTTATGAGACTTATGAGGTTCAAACCGACAGCCGAATATGCTCCGGGAAAGACCTTGGTAGTAGCTGATACACTCTCAAGAAGTCCACTACAGTGCGTAGAAAACGAGACTGATTCTCACTCTGATGTAGCGTGCTACATAGCAGCAGTTATTGATAACTTGCCAGCTACTACACATAAAATAGACACTATAAAGACTGCTACAGCAGCTGACTGTAACCTACAGTTGGTGTTGCGGTACATTAAGTCAGGATGGCCAGAATACATAGGCAATGTCCCAGCAGCTATCAGAGACTATTTTCCCATTAAAAATGAACTGTCTGAATGCGATGGAATTATCACCAGAGGAAGCCGCATGTTGATTCCGGATGTGCTCAGAGCAGACATCTTGGATCGAATACATGATGGACATCAAGGTCTGACAAAATGCAGAGAGCGGGCCTGCACATCTGTGTGGTGGCCTGGCATCTCATCTGAAATCAAACGCAAAGTCCAGTCCTGTCAGGTGTGTCGTGAGATGAGACCAGCTCAGCGAAAAGAGCCTCTCTTGTCAACCCCTCTACCTGATCGACCCTGGAAGAGACTTGCTGTTGACCTGTGTGAGCATAACAAGCACACTTACCTTGTTGTGTCAGACTATTTCTCTCGGTTCCTCGAGATACTTCATCTGCCAGTAACCACTGCTTCTCAGATGATCTTAAAGCTGAAGGCAGTGTTCGCGAGGTTTGGTTGTCCAGATGTGGTTGTATCTGACAATGGGCCTCAATTCTCATGCCAAGAATTTAAAAAGTTTGCAAGGGAGTTTGACTTTTTGCACATCACCTCAAGCCCACATAACCCTCAAGGAAACGGACATGCAGAGAGGGGAGTTCAAACAGCAAAAAGAATCTTAAAGCAGCAAGATCCTTTGCTCGCCCTCATGTGCTTTCGATCAACGCCCTGCACCACCACAGGCGTGAGTCCTGCAGAGCTACTTATGGATCGAAAGATCAAAACAACTCTTCCTACACTCGAAGTGAATCTTCAGCCCCGATGGCCTGATCTGGAAGTCGTCAGGAATAAGGATGCAATGGAGAAACAGAAACAAGCATTCTACTTCAATCAGCGCCATGGAGCTAAACCCCTACCTTCGTTGAAGCCAGGAGATTCAGTCCTCACAAAGCTGGACCATCAGAAATCCTGGAAAACACCCGCTGTTGTCACAGGAGAAAGCAGCACACCTCGCTCCTTTTTTATTGAAACACCCCAGGGAGCAACTTTGCGACGCAACCGCCGTCACTTGCAACATGATCCTGAAACAGCCAGAGAGATACACTCTTCAGCTCCAAATGACCTGCAGCCAGAGATTGTCGATCAGCAGCCTGAAACTGCAGCTGCTGCTGACACTATTTTACCAGAATCCAGTGTCAAACCGCCAGACCCAAAGCAAGGACTGTTGTTTACCCGGTCTGGTAGAATGATTAAACCTGTGCAAAGACTAGATTTGTAGAAAAAAAAAAAAAATGAATGAAAAAATAGAGAAATTCACGTGTTCACTGTGATAAGTGTGGTTATATGTGGTTCAAGGATTAAGCCATGGGCTGTGGGGAAGGGTGAAATGGGAATGAAAAAATGTTTGAACTGAAAATTGTTTTGTTCTGAAAAAAAAAAGCTAAAAAAAAGGGGGAGATGTCATATGTCATGGTCTGCTGGGGC
Source organism: Pholidichthys leucotaenia (assembly GCA_020510985.1). Lineage (NCBI taxonomy): Eukaryota > Metazoa > Chordata > Actinopteri > Cichliformes > Pholidichthyidae > Pholidichthys > Pholidichthys leucotaenia. The sequence goes on along the minus strand of CM035839.1, from coordinate 23,102,475 downwards.
AGTGGCATTACTGCAGCCGATAGGAAGAGACTGAACAAACTGATTAAGAAAGCTAGCTCTGTCCTGGGGCAGCGCCTTGATCCGATGGAGGAGATAGGAGAGAGAAGGACGGTGGCTAAACTGTCATCTCTGCTGGAGTCCGAGTTCCACCCTATGCAGGACATACTGAATGCACTGAGGAGCTCATTTAGCAGCAGACTACATCATCCCAGGTGCACAACCGAGAGGTTTCGTAGGTCCTTCCTACCAACGGCTGTCAGACTGTACAACCTAAGCAGGGCTGCTCGCAGAGATAGCAAAAAGACGTAACAAACTAATAGTTTTTTGAATGCAAAAGATGCAATAGACTTACACAATGGTCCTCTCCGGCATACAACTAGGAACATACCGGTCGCTATGGAGGGTGAGAATATGTATGGGCACATAATCATACCATGTAGGATAACTAAGTAGACGGTTATGCTGTTTCATTCCATCTAGCAACAATGCTCTGCACTGTGTGTGTTTATATATTTGCATATTTATTCCATCTAGCTACAATGCTCCGTACTGTGGGTGTTTATATATTTATATATCTACATATTATTCCATCTAGCTACATTGCTCCGCACTGTGTGTGTTTATATACTTGCATATTTATTCCACCTAGCTGCAATGCTCCGTACTGTGGGTGTTTATATATTTACATATTTATTCCATCTAGCTACAATGCTCTGCACTGTGTGTTCATATATTCATATATTTATTCCATCCAGCTACAATGCTCTGCACTGTGTGTCTGTGTGTGTGTGTATATATATATATTTTATAGTAATACGTACATATGTTTATTAGCTGCTCTTGCTTGCTTGTTTTTTTTTTTTTTTTCTTGCCTTCTGATTGTTGCTCTGAGTGTTGCTATCCCTGTGCTGTTGCAATCCTGGAATTTCCCCGTTGTGGGACTAATAAAGGCTTATCTTATCTTATCTTATCTTATCTTATATAATGTGATATTTATATGTGGTGTGTCTTTAAGACTGTGGTGACGTCACAGGTCAGAGTTGACCTTCACCGAGTGAATAGATATGAAAATGGCAATGTGTTGATGTTGCCGCCTGTTAATGTTCCCACTCCTAGTTTTAAAAGAGAACTTTGTTGAAACCACTATTCGTGTGGACCTCAGTTCTTTACACAAGGTAAAATTGGCTCCCTATACGTTGTTGTTTACTTAATTCTTTTTTTTAATTTTATCTTATTTATTTATTTTTTTTTTTTTAGGGTAAAACGTTCATATTATGCAGGATTGAAGCCAGTTGTATGGGAGCATTCTGTTAGGATGAAAATAGAGCTGGAGATGGAGCGGTTGCTGGTTTTTTGCAACCGGCTGGAGTGTTGTTATAGGTTTGGTTGTTGGATTTTTTTATTTTATTTTTTTTTTATTTTTATTTTTTTATTTATTTTTTTTTGTTTTGTTTTTTTGTTATGGTTTTATTTACACCTCCCTTACCCCTTCCTTTTTTTTTTTTTTTTTTACCCGTACCTCACTTTATTCTTCTTTGGGCTACACAACATAATATATAAATTTTACTCTTTGAATGAATAGTAATCTTACTTTGGTAAGCTGGAATGTGAAGGGGTTGAACCATCCAATTAAACGAAAGAGAGTCATGTCACGTCTAAAGCAATTTAAGCCTGGGGTACTGTTTTTGCAGGAAACCCATTTGCAGGATTCCGACCACTTGCGTTTGTCAAAATGTTGGTCAGGAAAATTTTTTCATTCAAATTTTAAAGCTAAGGCCAGGGGCGCTGCTATTCTTATTGATCGAAATATCCCATTTATTCCCTCTAATGTTGTATCAGATAAAAATGGACGATTTGTAATAGTATCAGGTAAACTTGGCGATAAACATGTCACTTTGGCTAATCTGTATGCACCGAATTTTGATGATGTGCACTTTTTTCGCAACCTTTTTTCGCAACTTCTAGATTTAAATACTCATTCTCTAATTCTTGGGGGTGACTTTAATTTGTATATGGATCCGATCTTAGATCGCTCATCTTCAAAACCTGCTAGTCTTAATAAATCTGCAACTTATGTTAAGTCTTTTCTTGAGGAATATAGCCTTACAGATCCTTGGCGTTTTTTACATCCTAACGGCAGGGACTATTCTTTTTTCTCTCACGTACACCATACTTATACCAGAATAGATTATTTTTTTGTTGACAATTTATTAATTAATAACCTTTGCTCTTGCAGTTATGATAGCATCTCGGTTTCTGATCATGCCCCTCTTGTACTTAAAATGATCCTCCATGGATGTGACTCCATGAGAAAGCATTGGAGATTGGATCCATTATTACTTACAGATGAAAAATTGGTTGCGAATATTTCTTCTAAAATTAATTTTTTTTTGAAAGAAAATAAAACTCCTGGTATGTCAAATAAAACGATATGGGAGGCCATGAAGGCATTTCTTAGGGGGGAATTTATTTCATTGGCAGCATTTAAAAGACGATCCTTAATACAGGAACAGAAGGCTATTTTAGATCAAATCCTGGACATTGACAGACAATATGCTCAATCTCCATTACCCGCTCTGTACAAGGAACGTATGACATTACAAACTAAACTTAATTTACTTTCTACTCGACAAATTGAAGGTTGTTTAATAAGGAACAAGAGTGAATTTTATGAACATGGCGAAAAAACCAGTAAACTTCTAGCTAATCAACTACGTGGTATTAGAGCTAAGCAAATTATTACTGGAGTTAGGACAGATAAAGGAGAGGTGACATCTGACCAACAAGCGATTAATGATATTTTCAGGTCATTTTATTCCAAATTATATACCTCAGAATATACAACAAACTTAAAGGATTTGGAAATTTTTTTTGATTCTATTGATATTCCTTCGATTTCTTCAGAATCTCGGCAAATTTTAGAAGCTCCCATCACAAAAGAAGAAATTCAGCTGGCAATATCATCCATGCAATCAGGAAAATCTCCAGGACCTGATGGGTTTTCCGCTGATTTTTTCAAAAAATTCTCTGATGACCTCGCCCCTTTCCTTTGTCAAGTTTTTACAGAGTCGCTTGACTCTGGTACACTTCCTCCTTCATGCTATCAGGCCTGTATCACTGTGTTGCTTAAAAAGGATAAGGATCCTGTTGATTGTGCTTCTTACAGGCCTATTTCCTTGTTAAATACCGATGTTAAAATTTTGTCAAAGTTGTTAGCTTCAAGGTTGGAAAAGATTCTTCCTTTTATAATTTCACAGGACCAAACCGGTTTCATTAAAAATCGCCATTCTTTTTTTAACTTGCGGCAGTTGTTTAATATTATTTATACTCCTCACCACAACATACCTGAATGTCTTATTAGTTTGGACGCTGAAAAGGCATTCGATAGGGTTGAGTGGGAGTATTTGTTTTTTACTTTGGAGAGGTTCGGTTTTGGTCCTTCCTTCTGTTCCTGGATTAAACTTCTCTATGCTAGTCCTTTAGCTTCAGTGTTAACTAATTGTCACTATTCTGACTATTTTAGACTTTACCGTGGTACGAGGCAAGGCTGTCCTTTGAGCCCGTTGCTCTTTGCCTTGGCAGTTGAGCCATTAGCTATTGCAATCCGTGGGAGCCGGGACTTTCTAGGCATTCGTAGGGGTGGCATTGAGCATAGGGTTTCACTCTATGCTGATGATCTTTTATTATTTCTCTCCAACCCACTTACTTCATTACCCGCTATACTTAATATTTTGGATAGTTTTAGTAGGTTTTCTGGTTATAAAATTAATCTTAATAAGAGTGAACTGTTTCTGATTAATGAAAAGATTCAAGTTCAGGATTTTGAAAATTTTCCTTTCAAGGTTGTTATTGATCATTTTAATTATCTTGGGATATGTGTCACTAAACAATTTAATTACTTGTTTAAAAATAATTTTCTCCCCTTACTTGACCAATGCAAGTTAATACTTTCCAAATGGTCCCCATTATCCTTGTCTTTAATTGGCAGAATCAATTCTGTAAAAATGATGTTACTTCCAAAGTTTTTATATTTGTTTCAATGTCTCCCCATTTTTATTCCTAAATCCTTTTTTAAGTCTTTGGACTCTCTGATTACCTCATTTATTTGGAATGGTAAACATCCGAGATTGAGGAAAGTTTTTCTTCAAAGACCCAAATCAGTAGGTGGCATGGCTCTGCCTAACTTTCAATATTACTACTGGGCAGCAAATATCAGGTGCATGTTATATTGGAAACATTTTTATCTGGAACCCAAATCACCTATTTGGATCCTTATGGAGTCACATGTGGACAATCAAACTTCCCTACCGGCAATTTTAGGTTCACCACTTCCCCTTGCTTTGTCTACACTGGGTAATAATAAAGTAGTTCGTCAGTCTCTTAGAATTTGGTCTCAATTCAGGAAAAATTTCGGTCTTCAGTTTTTTTCCATTAGAAGTCCAATTGCCGCAAATCATTTATTTACCCCATCAACTATTGATAGTGCATTTCATATATGGCACAGAAAAGGTTTAAAATCTTTTGCGGATTTATATTTTGATGGTCAATTTGCAAGTTTTTCTCAACTTTCCACCAAATTCGACATCACTTCTACACATTTTTTCCGCTTCCTCCAGGTCAGACATTATGTGTAAACCATGACAAAACAATTCCCTCAAAAACCTTCTGATAATCCTCTAGATGATTTTTTATTAGTTAAACCAACTTCTAAGGGGGTAATGTCAGTTTTATATAATTTAATTTCAAATTTACAATCTTCTTCTCTGGCCGCTATCAAATTGAACTGGGAACAAGATCTTAATTTTACTTTTACTGATGAACTGTGGGACTCTATTCTTGGCCAGGTTCACACTGTATCAATGTGTGCTCGTCACGCTCTTATTCAATTTAAGATTGTACACCGGATGCACCTGTCCAAGGTTAAGTTAGCACGTATTTACTCGGATATAGACCCAACTTGTGAAAAGTGTGGTAGCGCTCCTGGCACTTTGCTTCACATGTATTGGTCCTGCCCTGCATTGATGAATTTTTGGCATTCTGTTTTTATCACTATGTCTGAAGTCCTGCAATATCAAATTAAACCTGATCCATTATGCGCCATTTTTGGTGTGGCTCCAGAACTTGTCTTGCCAAGTTCCAAATTAAAAGTATTCAAATTTTCATTATTATTGGCCAGACGTGCTGTATTACTGAAGTGGAAAGACTCTTCGCCCCCTTCACATTTACAGTGGATAAAAGATATAATGTCCTGTTTGGATTTAGAAAAAATCAGATATACAGTCTGTGGCTCTGAAAACAAATTCTATAAATTATGGCGCCCGTTTCTTGATTTCTTTGAAAGACCCACGATTATAGTTTCTGAGTAGCTCATATCCCCTTTACCCCACCCCCACTTCACACACACAATTTTTCTTTGTATTTTTTTTTTTTTTTGTTTATTTAAAGGTTTTTGTGCTTTGAAGCATTTACATTTGTTGGCTTTAAGTTCTAGTTTTTTACTGTTTGGTTGAAACAAAAATGAAAATTTCTAATACTTTGTATTGTATTGATACTTCAATTAATAATAATAAAAAGACCTTTGAAAGAAAGAAACCTTATTTTGTTGAGCAACGTGGATCTTGTGTATTCTTTTCAATATTTGACAACCTAATATGTCTGACTGAGGAAAACAAAATGCAAACAGCCACTTCTGTTCTCTAATGTAATCGCCATCATTGCGTAAGAAATGGTGGTTAAAGAACAATGATTTTAACACTGATATAAACTAAATTATAAATTGATTAAAATTAAAAATAGAGCTTTGACCTCTGCTAACCATAAGCTCAATTCTAACAGTTGTTTCTCTATGCAGCATTTTCATGAATAGTCAAATTATGTCAAATAAGGGATTCATTTTTCTTACCAAAGTCAAATTTCATTTTTAGTTTTATTAGAGATAACAAAGAAAATATCTGAAATTTTGGGGTAACGTATGCATGCACTATATTGTTTTTATGCCACAACTCTGATGAAGTTTCATTAAAAGCTGGACATGTACTCAGTGAAATCAAAGGTAAAGCAGAGTAAAAGTACCTTTTGAAAAAAGTGCTTATCAAAATAAGAATGTTGAAAAAAATTACAATTTTGTTAAAGTTACTTGAGTAGGTGTTACAAAGTAAATAGTAGACACTGCTAGTCCTTTAAAAAAAAAAAAAAAAAAAAAATATATATATATATATATATATATATATATATAAAACGTGAAATTTTTTCAAATAATTCAACAAATATAAACTGTGTAGAGGATGACTTTCACAAACGAGACTGAGTTTATTTCTCAGGAAAGGTTTATTGTGAGGCTACATCCTCTATCAAGCTAAGTATCTCAGCAAAGAGGCAGAACAATCATTCTTCACAGCTCTTATACTCTACAGAGACACAAAACCCCCAACATCAAATATCACATCCCCAACCCACAGTCCTTTAGTAAACATATAGCCTCCGAGGCTCCTTGGCGTCTCCATTGTCTCTCAACTCTTCAGCCTCGGGGGCTCCTGCTGGGACATTCTCTCTGACTTCCTGTCTCTCAAGAAACCACTTCACACCTCCCGAGGTCTCTGCCGGGTCAGGTCCTCTTGGCCGTTTAGACGTGAAGCCTCCAGAGTATGCACCGTCATGCCTACTAAGTATATGTGAGGGAAAATGCATACCATACATGCATACCATATATGCGCCCTAAATGTGCGCCATATAACCCCCCCCCCCAAAAGTCTAAATAAGGACAACTTACACCCCAGATGCATAGAATCATGACATATCACACAGAACGAAAAAAAATTGGCACAACATATCACACATCCAACCGCTTGGGCTTCAACCTCCTGCCATATCTGCTGTGAGCAGGTCTCGCTCTGCCTGTTGCTGTTTCTTGCATCTGTGGATCAGAGTCATTAGCACATCGTTGTGAAAGCTTAGAGTGTCTCCCCGGTGGCCTGCCACGACGGGGGGCCCTGGCTACTTGCACTTGTTCATCAGCTAACACAAAAGCGGGTTTGAGTCTGTTAATGCAGACTAATTCCCTCCTGTCTCCCAAATCGAGCAAAAAATGCTTTTCCCTGGTTTCTAACACTCTGAACGGTCCATCATAAGGTGGTCTTAACCCTAACCTCTTTGCGCCGTGTCTAACAAAGACGAATTCTGCATTCTTTAAGGCTTTAGGCACAAAAACGCGTGGAAAACTGTGATGAACTGGACCGGGGAGGGTGTTTGATCCCGCGTCGCTCTGCAGCAGCTGAGCGGGGGGGGGCGATCTGGTGGGGGGTTCTCAGGAAGGAATTCTCCCGGTAACCGGAGAGGTTGGGCGAAAACTAGCTCGGCCGGAGAGGCTTGCAAATCTTCCTTAGGTGCTGAACGCAACCCCAATAAAACCCATGGAAGCTTATCAACCCAATTTGTGTCCGTGAGAGCCGCTCTGAGGGCTGCTTTCAATGACCGGTGAAAGCGTTCACACAAACCGTTGGCCTGGGGGTTATACACAGTTGTGCGATGAATTTTCACCCCCAGGCTGAGTGCCATGGATGACCAGAGCTCGGAAACAAATTGGGGTCCTCTGTCAGATGTTATGTCTGACGGGACTCCAAAGCGCGCGACCCAAGCCATTAAAAAAGCGCGCGCAATGTCTGCTGCTGTGGTTGACGCCAGGGGAATCGCCTCTGGCCAGCGCGTAGTGCGGTCCACCATAGTTGGAAGGTGTGTGAACCCCTGTGACAGCGGGAGGGGTCCCACCAAGTCGACATGCACGTGGTCGAAGCGTTTGGCTGGGATGTGAAAAGGTTCTAGAGGGGCCCGCATGTGCTTGTGTACCTTTGCTCTTTGACACGCTGCGCAGGCTGCGGCCCATTCTTTGACCTGTTTACGCAGCCCCGGCCAAACAAATTTCTCTCCCACCATTTTGATCGACGCACGAACGCCCGGATGTGCCAGCGAATGTATTAAGTCAAAAACGCGGCGACGCCATGCAGCTGGGACCACGGGGCGGGGGCGCCCAGTGGAGATATCACAGATTAGAGGGGGCATACCTCTTTGATGCACCCTGTGCTCCAGCCTTAGCCCTGTTGGCCCAGACTGGAGCGCGCGCACATCCGCATCATTAACCTGCTCGGCGGCCATGGCTGCATAATCTAACCCAACGCAAACCGGGGCTGCGAGCACTTCCGCGCCACAAGCCTGGCCCATGTCTACAGCCGCCGAGTCTGCCCCCTGGGGGCCTGGCAGTGCAACTGCGCGCGAGAGACAATCTGCCACTACATTGTGTTTGCCCGCCACGTGTTGAATGTCGGTGGTAAACTCCGAAATCGCGGCCAGCTGTCTCTGTTGTCGGCCCGACCAAGGCTCTGAAATTTTAGCCATTGCAAATGTTAATGGTTTGTGGTCTACAAACGCGGTGAAACGGCGCCCTTCCAACCAGAACTGGAAGTGGCGGATGGCCAAATGCAGGGCTAAAAGCTCCCTATCGAACGCGCTGTATTTACGCTCGTTATCGCGCAATGTTTTGCTGAAAAACGCAAGTGGTTGCCAGCTCCCTGCTACCAGTTGCTCGACAACCGCCCCCACTGCCACGTCGGAAGCGTCCGTGGTTAGCGCCATGCGGGCTGCTGGCACCGGGTGTGCCAATAACGCAGCGTTCGTGAGGGCCGATTTGACCTGTGAGAAAGCGCGCTCCCGGTCCGGGGACCACTCGACCTTAGTTGCAGGTTTTTGCTTCTTTAGTGCCGCGTACAATGGGTGCATGAGCTGTGCCGCGTTGGGGAGGAAGCAGTTATAAAAATTGACCATCCCCAAAAATTCTTGCAGTGCCTTAATTGTCTGCGGTTGGGGAAATCCGTTATCACGCGCACTTTATCAAGCAGCGGGACCACGCCTTCTGGAGACATGCGGTGCCCCAAAAAATCGATTTGCGCTACCCCGAATTGGCATTTCGCTGGGTTAATTATCAGCCCGTGTTCTGTCAGCCTCTGAAAATCGGCTGTGAGGTGGCGTCCGTGTTCGACTTCGGATGCACTGGCTACCAAAATATCATCCAAATAGGCGAACACGAAAGGGAGGCCGCGCAATATCGCATCCATCATGCGTTGGAACGTCTGCGCGGCGCCTTTAAGGCCGAAAGGCATGCGCAAAAACTCGAAAAGCCCGAAAGGGATTATAACTGCCGTTTTGGGTATGTCTTGCACACGGACTGGGACTTGGTGATAACCGCGGACCAAATCTATTTTGGAAAAGATGCGCGCCCCCGCCAAATGTGCCGAAAAATCCTGGATGTGCGGAATCGGGTAGCGGTCGTGTGCTGAAGCATTATTTAATCTACGGAAATCACCGCAAGGGCGCCACGAGCCATCAGCCTTGGGAACCATGTGCAGGGGTGACAACCAAGAGCTGTTCGAGCGTCTAACAATGCCCAGTTTTTCCAAGTTGGCGAATTCCTCGCACGCGATGGCCAGTTTAGCTGGGTCCAAGCGCCGAGCTTTTGCAAAAACAGGGGGGCCAGAGGTAGTTATGAAATGCTCGACCCCGTGTTTGGCAGCTGACGCTGAAAATGTTGGGACCATGAGTGCTGGAAACTGATTGAGTAGTGCATGAAACTTACCACCCGCAGCTGTGACATTGGGATGTGCAGAAGGCAGGGCCACCCGAGCTGTGCAGGAGATAGAGTAGAAAGACAGTGCATTTAAAATACATCTATTAGTAAGATCAACTAATAAACTGTTTGAGCATAAAAAGTCAGCACCTAGCATGTTGTTGCTAACTGCGGCTACGATGAAGGTCCACTCGAAGGTGCGGCCGTGGAAGGATAGGAGGAGCATCTTCTCCCCATAGGTTTTGATCGTGGAGCCATTCGCCGCTAACACCAGGGGTCCGCTGGCAGGCGTCAGCATGTCTGCGTAGGCAGGCTTGACAAAACTTAGCTGGGAGCCTGTGTCCACCAGGAATTCTTTCCCTGAATTTGCGTCTGTCACGAAAAGCAGCTTGTTCTTCGCGCTGAGAGTCGCAGCTGCTACTGGCTCTCGGTCTTGGCGTTTCCCTGGCGCTGGTATCGGCACGGTGGGGCGCATCTGCGTGCTCTCTCGGCGAAGCGCCGATGGTAGAAACAGAGGGTGTTGTCAGCTCCGCTTCTCCTGGCCTCTGCCGCTGCTGATGTCAGTGGATCCGGTGCTGCAGCCTCTGGTCTCCCCTCGTCTCGAGGGGGTGCGTTCAGCTTTGCTGCTGCCGTCGTGGCTGCGTGCCGTCTATGGGCGTCAACGAGCCGCTGCGCCTCCTGGCCCAGCTCGTGGTAGTCACGGTTGTTGAGTAGCTGTGAGCTGGCCAGGGTGCCTCTCACTGCTGGCGGTAGCGTTCTGAGAAAGAGGTGGGCGAAGATAAAGCTGTCGTCATCTTCGCCTCTCAGGCTCATCATCTTTGCCATCAGATTTGCCGGCCTGTCTGCTTCCCCTTCTGTCAGTGCCAGGAGCTTCTCTGCTCGCTCTCCCAGCGAGGGAGTGAAGGCTCGAATGAGGGCGGCTTTCAGTGCGCCATACTTGTCGTCTTGGGGCGGGTGGTTGGTCAGGCTCTCCAGCCGCTGCACTGTGAGGCTGTCCAGCTTCGCGACAACATGGTAGAACCTCGTTGCATCCGCTGAGATTCCCCAAAGGTGGAACTGCGCCTCCACAGTGGTAAACCAGGAGCGCGGGTTATGTTGCCAGAAATCGGGCAGCTGTAGTGTGGTGGTGTGCGTTAACCCGGTTGGACCCTGAAGAGTCCGGCGCGGAAAGATCATCGCCACCGGCCATGGTTTGTCGTAGGTCACCAGTGTAGAGGATGACTTTCACAAACAAGACTGAGTTTATTTCTCAGGAAAGGTTTATTGTGAGGCTACATCCTCTATCAAGCTAAGTATCTCAGCAAAGAGGCAGAACAATCATTCTTCACAGCTCTTATACTCTACAGAGACACAAAACCCCCAACATCAAATATCACATCCCCAACCCACAGTCCTTCAGTAAACATATAGCCTCCGAGGCTCCTTGGCGTCTCCATTGTCTCTCAACTCTTCAGCCTCGGGGGCTCCTGCTGGGACATTCTCTCTGACTTCCCGTCTCTCAAGAAACCACTTCACACCCCCCGAGGTCTCTGCCGGGTCAGGTCCTCTTGGCCGTTTAGACGTGAAGCCTCCAGAGTATGCACCGTCATGCCTACTAAGTATATGTGAGGGAAAATGCATACCATACATGCATACCATATATGCGCCCTAAATGTGCGCCATAACTGTCTTATTTTCTATATTCATATAAAGTGGGTAATTTTAAGCCTTTTTTTAAAAAAAAAATGATGAATATGATAAAGCATGACATTCAATTTTTTTTAAAATGCACTAGTTACTATTCACTGCTCACATTCAGTTTAGCAGCTGTAAATGATCTTTAAAAGCATATAAAAATGAGACAACCAGTTTCCTCAAATTAAGTAATTTAACAGCTGGATTTGCTACATAGTATATGTGCAAGATAAGACATTGTTTCATATTGATGAATGTCTTTATAGCACTAACATTTTCTATACTAATTGTTCATTTGAAGAAGATTACATGCTGTCAAAAAAAGTTCTATTCCATGATTTCCATCATCTGTAAAGGGATTAATTGGCCTCAACTCTGCATCACACTGGAGATGAACATATTGGTGTTGTTGCATATGTACATGCCTGAAAGCTCTTTGATGCTGAGGAAGTTGGAGCATTCCAGCTGTCCACAGTTGCTGTGGGGAGTTACTTTCCATTGTCCTTTAGCTGTGGTGGTTCCACTGGCAAACAAACTCCTCAACTGATCTGTTTATTCATGGAAGATAAATGTGATGAAGAGCTTGAATATGAAGTGGGTCGGTGCTATCTAAAATTTCAGCATTTTCCATGAAAAGAAAAAGGTCCTTAAAATATGCTGATACTACCCTGTTTAGTTCATTCATTCATTCATTCATTCATTCATTCTCCCCACAGTCTTTCAATTCTTTGATTATGGACACTACGGCCCACTATAAAACTTCCTCTGTTTGCCCCTCTATTCTCAATCATAAAGCATGCAATTTCAATATTCTCACTACCAGCACCCCCTCTGACTTGATATGGGAGCCCAAAGAGATCAATGGCTCCCTGGAAAAGCTGCAACGCAGTTGATGCTCTGTTGTCTGTGCAACATCTTAGGTAGGTTATACAGCAACTGTATCCATCAACTCCTCCATGAAACACAAATCCCCAAGGATTTAACTTGTGGTTTGTATCAATATGTCTAAGAAGAGATAAAAATGAATGTTAAATATAAATTTGACACTAATAATATTTCAATCAATTATGTAATTCTATACAGTGGCTGTACAATATGACTTTTATTTAAGGAGTGATGTGATGTCAAACAATACTTACCACACTTGATTTGGGATGGAGACATTGTAAAACCTTCGCTGAATTGCCCTCCGACCTCTTAAGGTTCTTCCCACTGGATCCAATATTCTTAAACGCTCTTGCACTCGCCACCGTTGGACTCTGATTCCTCTCCCCCTCAAGCTCCCAGTGATATAGGTCTCTCCTGAACCAGGTGTTTGTGTTAGAACCTCATTTATAAGATTGTCAAGATCATTGTTTGATACGTTTGAGAAGCTCCCATAGTCCACTAAACCAAGTTCTGTTCTGTGGTTGTAGAGTGTTCGAATATTAACTGACAACATTTGAGATATAGCAGTCCAGCTAAAACCTAAGTCCCGCATTACAGTCAGCTGAGCAGATGCAATGTTGTACCTTAAAAAGAAAAAAAAATAAATTAAAGAATAACATTTTCTGTGACAACAATTTTCTATTGTCTGGCAAAAAATATATTGTGTGCCTCTCCATTTCCTCTATCTTCATTTCCGGCGCCACACGAGTCGGCTGCCCTTTGCAACAGCGGCTCAATTCTGAGTCTTTTTTTCCCTTCCTCTCTCTTTTTGATCCATTTTTTTTTTCACTCCATTTATATCACGGACACACAGATCGTCGCAAATGTCTCCTGAGCCGGTGGATGGAGCCACTGTTTATAGCAGGAAACGATACAGCAGGGAGGAGCTGCTAGCACTCAACCGCCACCCGTTGCTAACGGAAAAACTCGACATACCGAGGGAACTGAGGCGAAAACGCCGTGGCTGCCGGGCTGGAGTAAGGCGGAGGACAAAAAATATAAGGTACAGACCCTCCCTTCCATCTATTGTCATGGGGAATGTACGATCGTTACTGGGAAAGGTAGATGAGCTAGCGGCTATCTCCTGCTACGATAGCATATACCGGGAATGCTCTCTCCTTTTGTTTTCTGAGACGTGGCTAACTGAACTAGCAGCAGATGCTAACATTGAGCTGGAGGGTTTCCACATGATACGGGCAGACCGAACACCAGACAGTGGCAAAGCAAGGGGCGGTGGAATGATAATGTATGTTAACAGCAACTGGTGAAGACCGGGACATATCACTGTTAAACAACGACACTGCAGCAAAGACATTGAGTTGCTAGCTGTTAGCATGCGGCCTACATATCTCCCGAGGGAATACTCACACGTGATCTGCATTGTTGTTTATGCAAATCCGACAGCGAACGCTGGGACAGCGCGTGATGTCATCCATTCAGTAACCGGCAGGCTGCAGACAGAACACCCAGATGCTCTTCTCCTCATCTCAGGCGATTTCAACCATGTTTCACTATCTCCCATTCTACCCACGTTTACCCAGTAAGTCACATGCCACACTAGAGACAATAAAACACTGGACTTATTCTACGCAAACACTAAGGAGGCGTACACCTCATCACAACTCCCCCCACTCGGGAGATCGGATCACAACTTGGTTCATCTCCGGCCGGTGTACAAACCCCTAGTGCACAGACAACCTCCGGCCATGCGCACAGTGAAGTTATGGTCTGAGGAGGCAATGGACACTCTAAAGGGCTGTTTTGACACCACCACCTGGGAGCAGCTCTGCGATCCACATGGTGAGGACATCGATGGCCTCACTCACACCTTCACGGACTACCTCAGCTTCTGTGTGGACGACACCGTTCATACCAAGACCATACGGTGTTGCTAAAACAACAAACCCTGGATCAACCCTGAGATAAAAATACTTCTGAGAGAGAAGAAGAGGATCTTAAGGTCGGGGAACAGGGAGATGCTGAAGTCCGTACAGAGGGAGCTGAGGAGAAAGATCAGAGAAGGCAAGGACAGCTTCAGGAAGAAGATGGAGGACAAGCTGCAACAGAGCGACATCAGCGGGGTCTGGAGAAACCTCAAAACCATCTCTGGGCTCCAGAATACCTCCCCCCAGGCAACGGGGGGCAGGGAGTTGGCGAACAATCTGAATCTGTTTTTCAATAGGTTTGACCAACCGCCCTCCCCCCGACTGCACAACAACCACTGCTGCCTCTAAAGACATCAAGTCCTGCTGTGCACTCCCCACTCCATCAACACCATCCCACTCCCAACACACAGCCCCCCAACCTGACCCTGACCAAGACCCAGGTGAGGACGGAGCTGAGGAAGATCAAGGCAAGGAAGGCGTTGGGACCGGACGGCATCAGCGCAAAGCTCCTCAAGTCCTGTGCAGACCAGCTGTGTGGGATTGTGGCATACATCTTCAACCTGAGCCTTAAGTTGGGGAGGGTACCACAGCTGTGGAAAACATCTTGTGTGGTACCTGTACCAAAAACTTCCCACCCCAAAGACCTGAACAGCTACAGACCGGTGGCCTTGATGTCCCACTTGATGAAGACCCTGGAGATACTGCTCCTTGCTCACCTCCACCCCCTGGTGGGACCAGTGATGGATCCACTTCAGTTCGCCTACCAGCATGGCATTGGGGTGGAGAATGCGGTGATCTTCCTCCTTCACCGTTCTCTGTCCCACCTGGAGAAGCCTGGGAATGCGGTGAGGATCATGTTCTTTGACTTCTCCAGTGCTTTCAACACCATCCAACCGATGATCCTGAAGCACAAGCTGCTGCGCACAGGGGTGGACCAGCACCTATCATCATGGATCCTGCACTACCTCACGAACCGGCCTCAGTTTGTGAGAACCCGGGACTGTGTGTCCGACACGATCATCGGTAGCACGGGGGCCCCCCAGGGAACAGTGTTGGCTCCCTTCCTGTTCACTCTTTATACTGCGGACTTCTTACACAACACAACACACTGCCATCTACAGAAGTTCTCTGATGACTCTGCGATCCAAGATGATCCAAGATGACGCCCACAATGGTCGCCATGGTGCTTCGCTGCGCTTTTTTTTGTTTGTTTTTGTTCGTCAATTGTGTGTCTGCCTGCTCTTACACCCGTGAAGAGCTACTAAATATCAGGACTTTCACTCCCACGGACCTACTCACAGTTTTTTGGGCTCCTGCTGCCGATCTGGTTAACTTTTTAGTCCAAAAAGTGAGACGGCGAAAGAGAGGAAGACGAGCGGGCACCCTCGTGCGGCTTCGCAGGAGAGGCACGCGCACGGCTTTGCCTGGAATCTTTCTGTCCAACGTCAACTCTCTTTATAAGAAGGTAGATGAACTGAGACTGCTGATGTGATTTAAGGACCTCTCCACCTCGTGTGCCCTCTGCTTCACTGAGACCTGGCTCAAGGAAAAGACACCGGACAGCGCGCTCCTCCTCGAGGGATTTCAGCTGTTTCATGCAGACCGCGACACGGGGCTCTCCGGCAAGACCACAGGCGGAGGAGTCTGCTTCTACATCAACAGCAGCTGGTTCTCCGATGTAACTGTGATCTCCCAACACTGTTGTTCCGCTCTGGAATATTTATTCATCAACTGCAAGCCATTTTATTCCCCGCGTGAGGTTGCTTCACTCATCCTGGCCGCTGTTTACGTCCCGCCCGACGCGGACGTGCGTGAGGCTCAGCGCGCGCTCGCGGATCACATTCAGCAAGCGGAGCAGACTTTCCCGGAATCTCTGGTTATTGTGGTTGGCGACTTTAACCAGAGCAACCTGAGCCACGAACTCCCCCAGTACAAACAGTTTATTAAATTCCCCACCAGAGGAGAGAACACGCTGGATCACTGTTACACTACAGTTAAGGACGCGTATTGCGCTGTTCCCCGCGCTGCGCTCGGACTATCTGATCACGTGATGGTCCACCTGATTCCCACATACAGACAGAGACTGAAACTCACAAAACCTGTTGTGAGCACTACGAGGAAATGGACCAGTGAAGCTGGGGAGGAGCTGTGCACGTGCTTGGAAATAACTGACTGGGACATGTTTAAAGGAGCCACGCATGATCTGGATGAGTACACGGACACTGTGACCTCATATATCCACTTTTGTGAGGAGAGCATTCTTCCATCGCACACCAGGGTGAGTTACTCCAATGACAAGCCCTGGTTCACAGCTAAGCTCAGAAAGATCAGGAAGGAGAAGGAAGCAGCGTTGAAAAGTGGAGACAGGGACTGATACAGGAAGGTCAAATACTGGTTTAGCAGAGAGCTGAGGAGAGCTAAATCTGTGTATTCTGAGAGACTCCAGCAACAGTTCACTGCTAACGACTCTGCTTCTGTGTGGAGAGGACTGAGGCAAATCACCAACTATCGGCCTCAGGCTTCTAAGGGACAGGATGACAAAGCCCTTTGTCAAAGACTGTCCCAACACTATGCCCGTTTTGACACCTCGTCAGCTGTGTCCAGCTCCCCCCCTCCCCCCAGCGCCACTGCCTCCATGGTTCCCACTTCATCAAAGGCGCCCCTCCCCCCTCCTCCCCCCCTGCCCTTGCCATCAGTGAGCAGGATGTGCACAGACAGTTCTCCAGACTGAACCCGTGCAAGGCCCCCGGTCCGGACGACGTGTCTCCCTCCACCCTGAGACACTGTGCGGAGGAGCTGACTCCTGTCTTCACAGACATTTTTAACACCTCTCTGAAGTCATGCCACGTGCCGGCCTGCCTCAAAACCTCTACCATCGTCCCTGTCCCCAAGAAGCCAAGGATCACTGGACTTAACGACTACAGACCTGTAGCACTCACCTCTGTAGTCATGAAGTCCTTTGAGCGTCTGGTCCTGCCCCACCTCAAGACCATCACCACTCCCCTCCTGGACCCGCTGCGGTTTGCCTACAGAGCCAACAGGTCTGTGGACGACGCAGTCAACCTGGCCCTCCACTCCATCCTGCAGCACCTGGACTCCCCGGGAACCTATGTCAGGATCCATTTTGTGGACTTCAGCTCTGCATTCAATAATATCCGCCCCGCTCTGCTCCAGGACAAGCTGTCCCTGCTCAACATGCCTGACTCCCTCTGCAGGTGGATCACCGACTTCCTGACGGACCGGAGGCAGCATGTGCAGCTGGGAAAGACTGTCTCAGACTCTGTTAGCATCAGCACCGGATCACCCCAGGGCTGTGTACTTTCCCCCCTGCTCTTCTCCCTGTACACCAACTCCTGCACCTCCAGCCACCAGTCTGTCAAGCTGATCAAGTTTGCGGACGGCACCACCCTCATCGGGCTCATCTCCAACGGCGACGAGTCCGTCTACAGGAGAGAGGTGGCCCAGCTGGCGTCATGGTGCAGCCACAACAACCTGCAGCTGAACGCTCTGAAGACAGTGGAGATGATTGTGGACTTCAGAAAAGTCACAGCCCCTCTGCCCCCCCTTACCCTCACAGACTCTCCCATCACAACTGCAGATTCCTTCCGCTTCCTGGGCACCACCATCACCCAGGACCTCAAGTGGGAGCCGACCATCAGCTCCCTCATCAAAAAGGCCCAGCAGAGGATGTTCTTCCTGCGGCAGCTGAGGAAGCTCAAGCTACCCACCAAGATGTTGGTGCAGTTCTACACGGCCATCATCGAGTCCATCCTCACCACCTCCATCACCGTGTGGTACGCAGGAGCCACCACCAGGGACAGACTAAGACTGCAGAGCGTTGTGCGCGCTGCTGAGAAGGTGATCGGCTACAAGCTCCCATCCCTCCAGGACCTGTACATCTCCAGGAACCAGAGTCGTGCAGGTCCAATCATAGCCGACCCTTCACACCCTGGACACGCACTGTTTGCCCCCCTCCCCTCAGACAGAAGACTTCGGTCCATTCACACTAAAACCTCCCGCTACATGAACAGCTTCTTCCCCTCTGCCATCAGACTGCTGAACACTAAGTGACTTATTAGACTCTCGTGCACTACGTACAGCAGCTCAACCGGACTCTTGACAATTATCACTTTTTTTTCTTTTTGCACTACCGACTGCACTATGTGGAACTCCACAATATCTGCTGCTTGTTAATATATTTAAAAATTGCAGATTAGCATTACTTATTCATATTCTACCTTTTATTGCATGCATAGTTTTTTTTATTTTTATCTTTAGTGCTACTCCATGTTTAATGTTGCAGCATTGCACCGAGACAAATTCCTAGTTTATGTACTACATGAACAATGGCAATAAATCTTATTCTGATTCTGATTCTGATCGTTAGCCTCATCTCCAGTGGAGATGAAGCTGAGTACAGAGGGCTTATCCAGGACTTCGTGGACTGGTGCTATCGAACTGCCTCCAGATCAACGCAAGGAAAACTAAGGAGCTGGTGGTGGACTGCCGCAGGCAAGGACAACCCCTCACAGCACCAGTAAATATACAGGGAACAGACATCGAGATGGTGACATCCTACAAGTACCTGGGTGTTCATCTGAACAATAAACTAGACTGGTCACACAATACTGACGCACTCCACAAGAAGGGACAGCGCAGGCTGTTCCTACTGAGGAGACTCAGGTCTTTTGGTGTACAAGGGGCGCTGCTGAAGACATTCTATGACACGGTGGTGGCATCAGCCATCACTTTTGGAGTGATCTGCTGGGGCAGTGGCATTACCGCAGCCGATAGGAAGAGACTTAACAAACTGATCAAGAAAGCTAGCTCTGTCCTGGGGCAGCGCCTTGACCCGGTGGAGGAGATAGGAGAGAGAAGGATGGTGGCTAAACTGTCATCTCTGCTGCAGTCCGAGTCCCACCCTATGCAGGATATACTGAATGCACTGAGGAGCTCATTTAGCAGCAGACTACATCATCCCAGGTGCACAACCGAGAGGTTTCGCAGGTCCTTCCTACCAATGGCTGTCAGACTGTACAACCTAAGCAGGGCTGCTCGCAGAGATAGCAAAAAGACGTAACAACCTAATAGTTTTGTGATGTTAACAGACTGGTCGCCGCTGATTGGTTAGGTCGTAATGGCTGCTGATTGGTCAGGTTGTAACCGCCGCTGATTGGTCAGTTCGTAACCGCCGCTGATTGGTCAGGTCATAATGTCACAAAAGCGACCTCTTCTGCCGAATCTTCACGACCGCCATTACTCAGTGCGCAACCACAGTGGGCGGTTTATTTTCAGTGTATTGCTGTGCTACTTTCATTTATTCTCTTTCAAAAATGGCTTTGCGTAATAAGGGCGTTCCATGGACCAATGAGGAGGTGCAGTGTCTGCTCACTGCATTGTCGGACTATCGCATCCAGTGCGAGTTAGACGGAGCCACCCGGAATGAAAAAATATACCGGGAGGTCTCCGACCACATGGCAGCACAGGGGCACACCCGTACTGCCAAACAGTGTAGGGAAAAAATTAAAAAAATGAAGTGTGATTACCGTGCGTTAAAGGACCACAACAGCAGAAGTGGTGTGGACCGGAGGAACTGGAAATGGTTCGAGCAGATGCTAGCATTGGCCGAGCCATGGCTCTCGACACAGCCACGACATCGGAGTCCTTTAACGGTGAGTGGGTTTTTTTTGTGCGTTTTTTCACAAATATATTCGGTAAGACGCTCAGTTTATTTATGCAATAAAAAAGCTGTTCATTTGTGGATGATGATCGCTGCTTTATCGCAGCACACTGTGGTCTCACACTTTTCTTTTAAGTATTCATGTGAACAATACGCTGAAATAAGCTTATGTAATCTTGTTAAAAACTATTGTCTTTTCTGTATATCTTGCACTTTCGTGCTGTATTTTATTGTGTGCATTTTCCTTGTAGAATCATCCCACTCGTCCGCCGCGCCAGCCCGAACGGACTCTCCAGCGTCTGACGGAGAATGTGAATCTGTCGCGCCGACACCGGTGTCGGGCAGATCACAAGCTCCATCCCAAGCTCCGTCCCAAGCTCCATCACAAGCTCCGTCCCAAGCTCCATCACGAGCTCCATCACCGTCTCCATCATCAGCTCCATCAGTATCCGGGAGGTCTCGTCCAAGTGTTGGTAAGGCACAGTAAACATGAGATTATCCCCCTTTTTTATGATTAAGGTTATTTCCGATAGCCGCATATTAAGGAATTTTATGTCTGTGTCAAAAACATTCTGTGGTGGTCTGTTGTCGGTGTTAAACAACACAGTCACATTTTTAGGTGTGGTGGTGTGTTGGTTGAAATACTGTTGGAAGTCATAATATACAAAAACAGATACAGCACATGAACTGACTTATGAACATGCCTCATTAAAAAGCTTCACATCACTTTTATTAAGCCATTTTTATTAACCCATTCCTATTTCTGAGGCCACAATACAAAAGAAAAACTTTTAAAGATCCATCCATCCCTTTTTTTCAACTTAATCCTTTTCGGATCGCATGGGGGGATGTTCCCTATCACAGCACCCTGTGCACAATCCACTCCATTGAAGTGCAGCAACATGACATTTGAGCTTAAATACAGCAACGAAGCATATAGTCACATCCCACCACAGGCTTTCACCAGTGTAATTCCATAGTATATGTTTTTGATATTTTTAGATACAGCATGTAACCACCCTGACTTTGTTTTTCATCTAGCCAAGAGGAAAAGGCGCAACACCATCTCAGACATAGCATCAGTGATGACAGAGGCGCATGAGGAGGACAAGCGTCTGCAGGAGAGGTTCAATGAGAGGCAGGAGAGGATGCACCAAGAGCGCCAAGAGCAGCTTGAGAGACACCACCAGGAGGTTGCAGAAAACATGAGGGTAGCCCAGGAGCAGGATATTGCCTTGAGAAGGCAGGAGCTGGCAGAGACGGCTTCATTCAACCGAGCCTTCCTGACCAAGTTTAGGAAGCTGGTAGAGGCACTCAGTGGTCGACGTGTATAAAATGTTGATTAACCTTCTTGTTGTATTGCAATGTTTTTTTTTATTTGAATATTTTATTTATAATAAAATGGAAGTGTTTTGGCCCCCTCATGGATCGTCACCTTATCGTGGTGGGGGGGTTTGCGTGCCCCAGTGATCCCAGGAGCTATGTTGTCCGGGGCAATTTGCCTCTGATAGGGTCTCCCAAGACAAACTGGTCCTGGGTGAAGGGCCAGACGAAGAACGATCCAACAGACTCTCATGATAAATTGTATATCAAGGATTCAGTGTACCCCGCCCGGTATGGGGTTACCGGGGCCCCACCCTGGAGCCAGGCCTGGGGGAGGGGCTCGAAGGCTAGCGTCTGGTGGCCGGGTTTCCACCCATGGGACCCGGCCGGGCTCAGCCCGAAGGAGTTACATGGGTCCGCCCTCCAGTAGGTTCACCACCTGCAGGAGGGATCATGGAAGTCCGGTGCTATGTGGATTAGGTGGCAGTCAAAGGCGGAGACCTTGGCGGACTGATCCCAAGCTTTCTAAACTGGCTTTTGGTACGTGGAATGTCACCTCTCTGGTGGGGAAGGAGCCTGAGCTGGTGTACGAGATTGAGCGATACCGGCTAGATATAGTCGGCCTCACCTCAACACACAGCTCCGGTTCCGGAACCAGTCTCCTGGAGAGGGGCTGGAGCTTGGCCTTTTCTGGAGTTGCCCCGGGCGAGAGGCGACGAGCAGGGGTAGGTATTCTTGTATCGCCCCACCTTGCTGCCTCTATATTGGAGTTTTCCCCGGTGGACGAAAGGGTTGCTTCCCTGCGCCTTCGGGTTGGGAAACGGGTCCTGACCATCATTTGTGCCTATGCACCAAATGATGTTTCAGAGTACCCACCCTTTTTGGAGTCTGTGACTGGGGTGCTGGAGGGTGCTCCTCCTGGAGACTCCATTGTCCTACTGGGGGACTTCAATGCGCACGTGGGCAACGACAGTGAAACCTGGAGGGGGGTGATTGGGAGGAACGGCCTGCCCGATCTGAACCCGAGTGGTGTTCAGTTATTGGACTTCTGTGCTAACCACAGTCTGTCTATAACGAACACCATGTTCAAGCATAAGGGTGTCCATATGTGCACCTGGCACCAGGACACCCTAGGCCGCAGGTCGATGATCGATTTTGTTATCGTATCATCAGACCTGCGACCGTATGTCTTGGACACCCGAGTAAAGAGAGGTGCAGAGCTGTCAACTGATCACCACCTGGTGGTGAGTTGGATCCGATGGCAGGGGAGGAAGCCATTCAGACCTGGTAGACCCAAACGTATAGTGAGGGTGTGCTGGGAGCGTCTGGCTGAGGCCCCTGTCCGGGAGGTCTTCAACTCCCACCTCCGGAAGAACTTCAACCACATTCCGAGGGAGTCTGGAGACATGGAGTCTGAATGGGCCATGTTCTCCACCTCTGTTGTTGAAGCGGCAGCCCAGAGCTGCGGCCGCAAGGTGGTCGGTGCATCTCGTGGTGGCAACCCCCGAACCAAGTGGTGGACACCAGTGGTGAGGGGGGCCATTAAGCTGAAGAAGGAGTCCTATCAAGCTTGGTTGGCTTGTGGGACTCCCGAAGCAGCTGAGGTGTACCGGCAGGCCAAGCGGAGTGCAGCTCGGGTGGTTGCTGAAGCAAAAACCCGGGTATGGGAGGAGTTCGGTGAGGCCATGGAACAAGACTTTCGGTCGGCTTCAAAGAGATTCTGGCAAACTGTTCGGCGGCTCAGGAGGGGAAAGCAGCTCCCCGTCCACACTGTGTATGGTGCGGATGGGACACTGTTGACTTCAACTGGGGATATCGTCGGGCGGTGGAAGGAATACTTCGAGGATCTCCTCAATCCCACTGATACGCCTTCCACAGAGGAAGCAGGGTTTGGGGACGAGGGGGATGACTCGCCTATCACAGGGGCTGAGGTCGCCAAGGTGGTTAAAAATCTCCTTGGTGGCCGGGCCCCGGGGGTGGACGAGATTCGCCCCGAGTACCTCAAGGCCCTGGATGTTGTTGGGTTGTCATGGTTGACACGCCTCTGCAACATTGCGTGGAGGTCGGGGGCAGTGCCTTTGGCATGGCAAACCGGGGTGGTGGTTCCTCTCTTCAAAAAAGGGGACCGGAGGGTGTGCTCCAACTTTAGAGGGATCACACTCCTCAGCCTCCCTGGGAAGGTCTATGCCAAGGTACTGGAGAGGAGAGTCCGGCCGTTGGTCGAACCTCGGATTCAGGAGGAGCAATGTGGTTTTCGTCCTGGCCGTGGCACATCGGACCAGCTCTTTACCCTCTCGAGAATTCTTGAGGGTTCGTGGGAGTTTGCCCAACCAGTTTACATGTGTTTTGTGGACTTGGAGAAGGCATTTGACCGCGTCCCTCGTGGATTTTTGTGGGGGGTGCTTCGGGAGTATGGGGTATCGGGCTTGTTGTTACGAGCTATTCGGTCTCTGTACGACCGTTGTGAGAGTTTAGTTCGCATTGCCAACACTCGGTCGGAGTCATTCCCAGTGAGAGTTGGACTCCGCCAGGGCTGCCCTTTGTCACCGGTCCTGTTCATAATTTTTATGGACAGGATTTCTAGGCGCAGCCAGGGAATGGAGGGTGTCATGCTTGGTGACCACAGGATCTCATCTCTGTTGTTTGCAGATGATGTTGTCCTGTTGGCTTCATCCAGCAATGACCTACAGCTCTTGCTGGGACGGTTTGCCGCTGAGTGTGAAGCGGCTGGGATGAGAATCAGCACCTCCAAGTCCGAGTCCATGGTCCTCAGCCGGAAAAAGGTGGATTGTCCTCTCCGGGTTGGGGACAGGCTCCTGCCCCAAGTGGAGGAGTTTAAGTATCTTGGGGTCTTGTTCACGAGTGAGGGGAAAATGGAGCGAGAGATCGACAGACGGATTGGAGCAGCATCTGCAGTGATGCGGACGTTGTACCGGTCTGTTGTGGTGAAGAGGGAGCTTAGTTCTAAGGCAAAGCTGTCGATTTACCAGTCAATCTACGTTCCTACTCTCACCTATGGTCACGAGCTTTGGGTAATGACCGAAAGAACGAGATCGCGGATACAAGCGGCTGAAATGAGCTTTCTCCGTAGGATTGCTGGACTCACCCTCAGAGTTAGGGTGAGGAGCTCAGTCATCCGGGAGAGGCTCAGAGTAGAACCGCTGCTCCTCCACATTGAAAGGAGTCAGTTGAGGTGGTATGGGCATCTGATTAGGATGCCTCCTGGACGCCTCCCACTTGAGGTGTTTCAGGCACGTCCCACTGGGAGGAGACCCCGGGGCAGACCCAGGACTCGGTGGAGAGACTATGTCTCCCAGCTAGTCTGGGAACGCCTTGGTATCCCCTCTGAAGAGCTGGAGCAGGTGGCTGGGGAGAGGGAAGTCTGGGCTTCTCTGCTTGAACTGCTGCCTCCGCGACCCGGACCTCCGGAAAAGCGGTAGAAGATGGATGGATGGATGGATGGAAGTGTTTTGGATCAAAGTGTGGTTTGTCTGTTATGACACTGAATTATAAAACAGTATAATTACATAGAAATTCCATTGCCTAGTCTGATGAAAATGATGCTGATCATCCTGTCGGGGTCAACCATTGTAAAGGTAATGTAATTTTTAACTATACCAAAGAACAAATGTTTTTGTAAGGTTTATGTTCTTTTTATTGAAATATCATAAAACATTAGCACCACTAACTAACCTGCACTTATATAGCGCTTTTCTAGTCACAAAGACCACTCAAAGCGCTTTCACTAATACTAACCCTCTATTCTAAGGGCCTATAGGAAACAGATATCTAGGGACAATTTAGAACAGCCAATTAACCTAACATGCATGTTTTTGGACTGTGGGAGGAAACCGGAGCCCCCGGAGTAAACCCACGCAGCACAGGGAGAACATGCAAACTCCACACAGAAAGGCTCCAACCCCTGCCAACCTGGGGATTCGAACCAGGAACCTTCTAGCTGTAAGGCAACAGTGCTAACCACTGCACCACCGTGCTGCCCACCACATGATCCAGTTCTAAACTTTGGTTACATTTTTTATGTTAACTTATAAGAAGTTGCACAGTTGGACTTTAAATTGCAGCAGGAGAGACTGATCAAGCTTACAAGTCAAAGTGTTTAAAAAAGTAAGTATATGTAAATTGAATGTTCTATCGGTATTCCAAATTCAGAGAATTACAAAACTTTACAAGGAGTGTAGCATCATCTAAACAGAAAATACCAATACTGTTGTTCCAAACGTTGACCTGAAGGTGAAAAACATGAATTTTTTTTATTCAGTACATCCAAAATGCCCTATGATGTAAAAAATAATACAGATTGGTGTTGGCCAGTGTGCCACTGTCTCATTATTTAATACGAATAAAAACAAGTTTCAGCTCATTAGTTCTAGGTCATTTGGCAGTTAATTCAAACCAAAAGTGACTTGTGTTGTGGAAGCATTTTTATCAGAGAGTTTCTCCAGTTTTGGAGCATATAATCATCCGTCCCTTAACTGTTAAACATTAAATAACAGCAGACAGATTGGCAAAGGATACACAGTTGTGTTGCTGTTGCCCAAAACCGTTATGACCCACTGCTTGTGGTGCTACCTTTTGCATGTGTGTGCTTTTTACGAATATTCACACTTTTTTGTAAGTACAAGTGGGATAGTATTAAATTGAAATATAACATATTTCTAATCATGTGTGCTTTTTACAAATATTTACACTTATTTTGAAAGTAAAAGTTGGATAGGATTAAATTGACATATAACACTTTTCTCAACATAATGTGTGCTTCTTAAAACTATTTAGACTTATTTTTTGTGGGATAGGCTTAAATTGAAATATAACATTTTTCTAAACATAATTACTATGTCAATTTGCAGTTCCAGCAAAGCAAAGGAGACAGATGAAAAGTGCACAACATTTTATTCATTAAACACAGACGTTAGAAATATGTACACACATGAATAATGACAAAATTCTCTTTTTAATTATTTGTACACAAGTACTGCATCACAGCATCTCTTACACCCCCACCACGGTCCTCAGCTAACTCTGCAGCTGACACCACCACTTCATCTGCTGCAGCATCCAATGCAGTGTCAAAGGCCTCTCCATGAGTCTCACACAGATTGTGCAGTGCACAACAAGTCACCACAATGGATTTCACAAGTTCGATGTTGCAGTCATTCCTTTTTAAAAGGCAGCGCCACCTTCCATTAAGCCTGCCAAAAGCATTCTCAACAGCCACCCGTACACGACTGATGGTCTGGTTGAACGTGTGCTGTTCTTCAGTCAGTCGTCCGGTGTCAGGGAATGGTTTCAACACCCAATTTTGGAGTGGATAAGCTGAGTCCCCTAGGATGTAGTATCCTGTACATAACTCACCGATGTTCCTGATAGGTGGGAAGAGGTTTCCCCGACTAGCTAACTCCCACAGTCTGGACAGTCTCAGCACCCTAGCATCATGCATGCTCCCTGGAAGCCCAGCAAACACATTCCAGAACAAACCCTTTCCATCAACCACACCTTGAAGGATTATGGAGTGCCAGCCTTTACGATTGAAGTAGTGAGTGTGACATTCTTCTGGTGCTATGATGGGTATGTGGGGGCCATCGATGGCACCAACGCATAATGGTAGCCCCCACCGATTCTCGATGTAGGCCGACATTTCCAAGAGTCTCCTTTCATCGGGAAAATGAAGCAGTTCTGGAACGAGCGATGACTCTGCTGCTGCCCAAAAGTCCTGCACACTGTTGTGATGCTGACCCCAAAAAGATGTCCAATACTGCGGTACTCTGAACCGGTAGCAAGCTTCCACAGTGCGATGGCCACTCTCTTCCTCAGCGGCACACATAAGCGGAACGTCGTATCTTGCCGCTCCATGCATGGACGCAATTTGTGACACAGGTACACTACCGTTCAAAAGTTTGGGGTCACCCAGACAATTATTTTGTGTTTTCCATGAAAAGTCACACTTATTTACCACCATGAGTTGTAAAATGAATAGAAAATATAGTCAAGACATTGACAAGGTTAGAAATAATGATTTGTATTTGAAATAATAATTTTTTCCTTCAAACTTTGCTTTCGTCAAAGAATCCTCCATTTGCAGCAATTACAGCATTGCAGACCTAACATGATTGCACAAGGGTTTTCTAATCATCCATTAGCCTTCTGACGCAATGAGCAAACACATTGTACCATTAGAACACCGGAGTGATAGTTGCTGGAAATGGGCCTCTATACACCTATGTAGATATTGCACCAAAAACCAGACATTTGCAGCTATAATAATCATTTACCACATTAGCAATGTATAGAGTGCATTTCTGATTAGTTTAAAGTTATCTTCATTGAAAAAAAGTGCTTTTCTTTCAAAAATAAGGAAATTTCTAAGTGACCCCAAACTTTTGAACGGTAGTGTAGGTGAAAGTGTCCTTGGACATCCTGAAATTCTGCAACCACTGCTGGGTGGAGAAGCTGGGAACAACATCCTCCCACCAATGCGAGCTACGATGTACTGTCCAGACACGCGGTCTGCAGCGAGTATTTTGCACCAACGCAGCCAACTGAAAAACACACACACAGCATACATAATGTAATTCGTGTAATAATGATAACCTGTCAACATCAAAATGCTGTACACAAGAATAATATGACTATAAAATGAGCTTACCGACATTGTCTCCCTCCTATGCAGGTTAATTAACTGAAACACACACACAGCATAATGTCATTCCTGTAATACTGATAACTGTCAACATCAAAATGCTGGACACAAAAATAATATGACTATAAAATGAGCTTACCGATATCTGCTCCCTCCTCTGCCGGTTAAGTAACCTCACCATTCCAGCTTCATATTCCTCCCTGGCAACCGCGAGTCTCCTGTAGTGTTCCAACGTGTTTTGTCTCAATTCACGTCGTCGCCTCTGGTAATACTGTCTTCTCTGGTTAAACTCTCTGGCCTTAATTGTGAGAAAAAAACACAGAGCGAGCAACGCAATAATCCTTGGATCCTCCATTTTGTCTCGTGTAATGAAGGATTCAGTCATGTGCGTTACGTCACGGGAGTGTGGCTCCGCCTCGCTGGGAGTGTGGCGCCGCCTCGCTGTTATAAACCAACCCAGCACAGGACAACGCCCAAGCACAACACCGTGCTAATGGAGACAGAAGCATTCCGAGCCGTACTGAAGTGAATCGAGCCGTTCCGAGGTGTGCTGGGCTAGTGGAAATGAGGCTTTAGTGGACGATGTAAGATAAACTCATACTGAATACTTATGCGTAGTTCCAAGATCTTGTCACAGACCCTTTGAACATTATGTAAGTGAGATACAGGAGAACTCTGGCTCAGGGTGTCACCGCTCCATTGCTTCTCATTAAGAAACCGGGCACATTTTCTTTGGACGACCCTTGTGCTGATATCACTGAACAAACAAAAAACCTGGTCTGAGTAGAGTTTAAATTCAGAGTGAACCCATAAGTCAGAGCACACCTGATTCCTTCCTGAAGACGTCACACTTCACAAGTTTTTCAATCTACTGGTGGGTGCCCTGCTTTTCTCTATTCTACAGAAGTATCAGGATTACAGCCTTTGATTGCATTTTTAACAAAATGTGTTTTCTTTTAGGAAAATGAAGCTCCAGTTTGTGTTCTTGCTGTTTGCCTTTGTGGCTGTGATCAGCACAAAAGGATTCACATGATGATGGTAAGCTGGAATAATATGAAATGCATGTTAAAAAGTGGGGTGAGTACACCACACATCTATCTTGTTTTCTCTGGAGCTTTCATTTTAAATAACAACATTTAGACTAAACTGACAGCTGTTTGATCACATGTCATTTATTAACCCTCGTGCAGTCCCCAGGGGTCAACACAACCCCCCTCCATCTTGTCCTAGCACCCCTAGTGGTCTGGGGTCGTGTCAGACCCCCCCCCCCCCCCCCACCACCACCACCTCCAAATGTAATCTGAGCCCCCTAGTGGTCTGGGGTCGAGAAGACCCCCTACCACCATCACCTCCACCTCCAAATGTAATCTGACCCCCTACGGGTTTGGGGTCATGACGACCCCCTACCACCACCACTACCACAATCTCCAAATGTAATCTGAAGCCTAGCCCTATATCTTGTTGGGGGGGTGTCAACCCTAGCCCACTCAACTTGTCCTTGCACCCCAAAGTGGGCGTGAAAGACACCCTCCGCTGCGTTAAATAAAATCCAAAGCCTAACCCTAGCTGTATTGCTCTCTTTCCCCCGATGTGTGGGGAGGTTGTCACGCCCCCTGGCTGAATGCTCCGGACAGACACACACACACACACACACACACACACACACACACACACACACACACACACACACACCATCTCTGGTCTTTAAAAAATCTAATCAGCCAAGACATAAAATGAAAACAAAAAATACAAATCCTAAGGCCGGGAAATGACTCGCGAAACTATACGGAAGAGCAATAATGTCTGTGAAAAATCCCCAAGGCCTGAAAATGCTACAATTATATACTCCTCGTTGAACCATATGGATGAGCCGGTAACGTCTGGGAAAAAAAATAAAAAAATCCCAAGTCCTAAAATATGACTCAATTGTGCAAAGCGGGCACAATACTTGGAACCCATACACAAATGAGCAATATCGTCTGGAAAAAAAAATCCCAAGTCCTAAAAAATGACTCGATCGCACAAAGAAGGCTTGATACTTGGGACCCATACACGGATGAGCAATAACGTCTGGAAAAATAAATCCCAAGTCCTAAAAAATGACTGGATCACGCGAAGCGGGCACGATACTTGGGACCCATACACGAACAAACGATGACGTCTGGAAAATAAAAAAATCCCCCAACGCCTGAAAATGACTTGATCATGCGAAGCGGGCACGATACTCGGGACCGCCGTGCGGAAAAGAAGCTTGAGGTGCGTTACAGGCAGTGACCAACACCTGCGACCCTCCTTCATGAAACTGGGCCGCAGTACGAGGGCCCAGTCGCGAACGTGCCTGTCGCCCACAAGGATGGGTGAAAGGAAGTCGCGTTACTAAGGGTCCCTCGCGTCGGGTCCGTGACTGCCAATTCCCACAAAAAAAAAACAAAACAACGACCACGCTCTCTTTTTTTCCTCTTTCGCTTCCTCCCTCTCTCTCTCTCTCCCATCTCTACGACATGTCGCGCACTCGTCCGTGGACTGGGAGGAAAGAAGAAGAAGAAGTAGAAGTAGAAGTAGAAGTAGAAGAAGAAGAAGAAGAAGAAGAAGAAGAAGAAGAAGAAGAAGAAGAAGAAGAAGAAGAAGAATCCCTCTCTGTCGTCGCGTGTCCTTCTTTTTCTTTTTCTTCTTCTTCGGTCCTGTACTGGCTCTGCAGTATGACGGGGGCGACAAGAGTCGGTATATGCAACGTGGCACCGTGCCACGGGACCCCGTGGTGATACCAGACCACGCGAGGGACTGCGAGCAACTCCCAATGTCCCCAAGAACAAGCAGAGACAAAGACTGCGACCACGGTGAGGAAGGACAAAAGCAAGAAGCAGAAGAAGAAGCTGAAGAAGAAGGACAAGGTGAAGATGGAGACTTTGACTTTTAAAAAAAGGCTTTATTGTACATTCCAAAAGTGCAACAATACCAAAATCACTGGCCCAAGTGTGTCACGTCTCAAAAGTGCAAACATAACTCATCCTCCTGACCCACAGAACACAAAATGTTCCCCACAGTCCATGTATTGATGAATGCCTCTAAATTGTCCACCATTTGATAGTAAGAGAACTCCACCTGGAGTCTGACTTTCAACAAGACCTTGAAAGCAGACACAGGATCCACATTGCCAGCGTTGCTAGCCCGATTTTTCCTCATCAGCCAGATGGAAAGTTTAGCAGTACCAGATAGGAAGTTCATCAAAGTGTGGGCAGCCTTCCTTGCCACTTTATACTTTGGACCGTAAATGAACAGACCAAAAGAGAAATGGTCACCCAAAGCCTGAAACCACTCGCGCAAAGTATCAAAAAGTCCAGATAAATGAAAACATTGGACAAACAAATGCTCGAGGGTCTCAATTTGTGAACAAAACAAACATTCCCCCCCCAACAGTCGGATCAAGGTGTGCTCTGTATTTATTCGTAGCTATTGCCGCACGCACAATCCTCCACTGGAGATCTGCTGTCCGTTTCTCAATAGGTAGATTGTACATGCGCTGCCAGCTGCCTTTCGAGGAGACCTCTGGCCCCAAAAAACCCGCCCATCTCGACTCCGTGACATCCTGCAGAGAGCGCAGATTCAGAAACTTCACACAGATGTGATACACCGCCCTTGTCCCGACAAACTGGAACTTGCCCAGGCAAGGAATTCTGAAGGTCAGCAGGTGATCCTCTCCTCCCTGCCACTCCCCCACAGCTAGAGTCATGGAAATTGCAGGAAAGGTGGACACAGTGTCGTCATCCCATTGATTGGAAAAAGTGTGGTTTGTCGCAAACGCTCGAAGCGGTTGTGGCAGGGCGGTGCACACATCCCCCACCACCCTTTGCAGCAGTCTGACAGATGTAATGTTGGCACTCCGCCTCAGCGTATCCATCGATGTGGTCGACATCTTTATTAGATGACCAAGCTTGGTACAGCGTGCTTCCCGCAAGCAAGTCTGCAGACTGACAGACTGCAGCACCTCAGCGTCGATGAGTCGATTGAAAAACAGTGGTTCCTCGAACAGCCACATGCCCGGTGTCTCGTCACGGATGCGGCCAACGTTGAAGACTCGCCATGTATGCAAGACGGACATGTAAAAAGCAGATAGTCCAGTAAGGTCCACCTCCCCAGATGTCATGAGGAAGAGCTGCTTATCATAGCCCAAGCGACCAACTCTCCTCAGGAGCAGTTTAGCAGTGTCCATCCAGCAGGGTCCGCATCCGTAAAGGAGGCGTTGTGCAGTTCGAAGCCTGAAGCAGGCAATCTTGGAATGTATGTCCACCAGGCCCTGTCCCCCCTCGGCCACAGGCAGGTAGAGAACAGGCGCACGGACCCAGTGGCGACCAGACCAAAAGAAGTCCACGATGATCTTCTGAATGTCCTCCATGAGGCTCCTGGGCCGTGTCAAAGCCACCAGCCTATGCCAAAGAGCCGAGGCGACCAGATTATTTGCGACCAGAACCCTGCCCCTATATGACAGCTGTGGTAGCAACCATTTCCATTTAGAAAAGCGAGCACACACCTTGTCCTTAACACCCTCCCAGTTCTTTCATTCAAAAGCCTCCGAACCTAGAAAATCCCCCAACACTTTGAGACCGGCCATCCCCCACTGAAGACCGCCGGGCAGGCGAGGGATGTCTTGACGCGACCAGTGGCCCACCAATAGACCCTCACTCTTGGCCCAATTCACCCGTGCAGAAGATGTCCTTTCATAAACTGACAAAGTGTCCACCAGACGCTGCACATCCCCGTGGGAGGTGATGAAAACGTTGATGTCATCCGCATAAGCAGACAAGACGATTGGGCGGCAACAGCTTGATGGCCCCGGCAGAACCAGCCCACCCAGCCGAGTGCGCAACCTGCACAGCAAAGGCTCAATAGCCAAGCTGTACAGCTGACCCGAGAGTGGACACCCCTGGCGTATTCCCCGGTGTACGGGGAGTGGCCGACTCAGGCCTGCCCCCATCTTTACCAAACACTCAGCTCCAGTATATAGCAGATTGACCCACCTCAAAAACATATTGCCAAAACCAAACCCCCTCAGGGTGGAAAACAAATAGGAATGGTCAACCCTATCAAAAGCCTTTTCCTGGTCCAATGACACAATCCCGAACTGTAAGTCATGACATTTACTGAGCTGGAGAATGTCACGTATGAGAAAAACATTGTCCATAATGTTTAGGTCAGGAATACAATATGTTTGATCCTTATCTACGATCAAACCCAAGACAGTGTTCAGTCTGTTTGCCAGGGATTTAGAGAGCACCTTGTAGTCCGTGCAAAGAAGAGCCACGGGCCTCCAGTTTTTCAGCAGGGCCAAGCCCCCCTGCTTAGGCAATAGAGACAGTACTGCACGGCGGCAGGAGACAGGTAATGTTCCCTTCCTGTAACAGGCAGTCAGAACGTCATAGAAGTCTGATCCAATAATATTCCAAAAGTGCTTAAAAAATTCTGAAGAAAGGCCATCAAGTCTAGGCGCGCGTCCCAGAGCCATTTGATTCACAGCCACAGTCAACTCCTCCAAAGTCAGGGCACAGTCCAGAGCGGCCCTGTCCCCCGGGCCGAGCACCAGAAGGGCTTTGAAGAGCTGAGTTTGAGATTCTTTGCAACACATTCCCGCAGCAAAGAGGGCCCCGTAGTAATCCACTGCATGGCGCCGCATCTCGGATGGGTCCGTAGTCAGCCGACCATCTGAGAGTGTCAAGCAAGCTATCAACTTCTTTTTCGCAACAGACTTCTCCAAATTGAAGAAGAAGGACGTTGGTGCATCCATGTCCTGCAGGCGAGTGAAGAGTGACCTCACTAGCGCCCCCTCCACTCTTCCCTGCATGAATGTGCGCAGGGCCAATCTGTTCTCCTGCCACAAAGGACCAGCGGTAGAATCCCGACCCGTAACCAAGCTGGCCTCCAGCCTCTTGACAACGTCCTCAAGTTCACTGACCTTGGCCTTGATGATGGCAGTTGAGTTCGCAGCGTACCGTTGACAAAAAAGGCGAATTTGCACTTTGCCAACGTCCCACCACTGTTCGAGGGAACTAAAACGAGCCTTTGTTGTCCTCCAGTGTTCCCAGAAGCACACAAAATACTGACAAAAGGCGTTGTCCTGTAGGAGCTTGTTATTGAAGTGCCAATAAGATTTTGTCTGTTTCCCTGGTGAGTTCAGTAACACCGCAGTAGCCAGGTGATGATCCGTGAAACCGACGGGACTTTTGTTACTATGAAGGAGTCCGGGGCTAAAGGTTCTAGAAACATATATCCTGTCTAATCTAGCAGCACTGACAACACCGTCAGTGACCCTGACCCAGGTATACTGTCTCGCATTTGCATTTTTAGACCTCCACGTGTCCACTAAGTCAAACTGCACAGTGAAATTTTCCAAGATTCTACAAGACTGCAGATGAGGTTCTGCATTAGTGCGATCTACAGTGAAGTCCAAGGTACAGTTAAAATCACCAGCAATTCAATTCAATTCAATTCAACTTTATTTATATAGCGCCATTTCACAACAACAGTCATCTCATAGCACTATCAACTGTAGAGGGGAACTCCCACAGTTGCAGAAAGACCCCAGCAATCAGGCGATCCCCTGTGAGCAAGCACTTGGTGACGGTGGAGAGGAAAAACTCCCTTTTAACAGGAAGAAACCTCCAGCAGAACCAGGCTCAGGGAGGGACAGTCATCTGCTGCGACTGGCTGGGGGGTGAGGGGATAGAGAAGAAGAAAAGAACAGACATGTAGAGAGCAAACAGCACAATGGGGACTCAATCTATGGGAGAGAACAAACAGATGTTAATGACCAGCAAAAAAAAAAAATATTTCATAGAGAGTGAGGAAAGGAGTGAGGCCCAGTGCATTACTGGAGGTCCCCCGGCTGACTAAACCTATTAGCAGCATAACTAAGGGAGGGTTCAGAAACACATGATCCCTCCCTAATTGTAGGCTATATCAAAAAGGTAGGTTTTAGCCCTATTCTTAAAAACAGAGATCGAGTCTGACTCCCGAATCCAGATTGGCAGCTGATTCCACAGGAGAGGAGCTTGATAACTGAAGGCTCTGCCTCCCATTGTACTTTTGGAGATTCTAGGTATTACAAGTAAACCTGCATTTTGGGAGCGTAGTGCTCTGTTAGGATGATACGGTAGTATCAGATCTTTTAAATAAAAAGGAGCCTGATTGTTTAGAGCTTTGTAAGTAAGAAGAAGGATTTTAAACTTAATTCTAAACTCTATGGGAAGCCAATGAAGGGAGGCCAGAACCGGAAAGATATGGCAGCTGATTCCACAGGAGAGGAGCAACAACAAGTTGTTCTTGGTGATAGCGCTGCAATTCAGTAGTCGGTATATTGAAAAAGGCAACCCTGTCAGCACCGTTGTTTGGCGCGTAAACATTAACCAGGCAAAACACGGAGTCCCCTATTTGGGCCCTAACAAGAAGCAGCCTGCCCCTCACTATCTCCACCACCGATAAAACTTGTGAATTTGCTGATTCCCCAAACAAAATGGCCACTCCTGAGCTTAGATTGGTGCCGTGACTGAGTGCAAAAGGGCCTTTCCACCACAAGCCCCAGTCCACTTCATCTGCCGAAGTGGTATGAGTTTCCTGCAAAAACAAAACGTTGAGACCTTTCCGTCTGAACAGGTCACTAATGAATCCCCTCTTATGATTACCCCTCCCACCATTGATGTTTAAGGACCCTAATTTTATGTTCTGCATTAGGCGATCGATGTGAGGAGCACTGTGCTGTTGCCATGGAAATCATTCCATCTTTGCGCGCTTGGCCTTTTTTCCCCCTGCTGATTTACGCAGGGCTGTGAGGTGCTTTTTCAGGCGGTAGCGTTTTCTTTCATCCAGGAGGTCAACACCAACCTGCTTCGTCAGTACATTAACAGACCAAATGAATTTGTCAGTGTCACTGAAGTAATCAGCGACGTTAACAGCCCTATTATTATAGGTTCCATCCAGGAAAGCATTTACTTCGTCTAGTGAATACAAATCTGCATTGGCTTTGCCAGTTGCCCCAATAGACTCATTTTTAGCAGACACAGCATCACAACGACGACGAGGAAGAAGAAGAGGAATCGGACACAGTCGACGACAACGAGGAGGAGGAGGAAGAAGAAGAAGAAGAAGAACTAACTAACTAACTAACTAACTAACCTGCACTTATATAGCGCTTTTCTAGTCACAAAGACCACTCAGAGCGCTTTCATTAATACTAACCCTCTATTCTAAGGGCCTATAGGAAACAGATATCTAGGGACAATTTAGAACAGCCAATTAACCTAACATGCATGGTTTTTTTTTGGCATGTGGGAGGAAACCGGAGAAATCCCGGAGTAAACCCACACAACACGGGGAGAACATGCAAACTCCACACAGATCACTGTTGGTCGGGGGCTGGGATCAAACCCACGATCCCACGATCCCCACAATCCCCCGGCCAAGGGTAAACTGTGCTGCCGCAGTGCTAACCACTGCGCCACCATGCAGCGGTGAAGAAGAAGAAGAAGAAGAAGAAGAAGAAGAAGAAGAAGAAGAAGAAGAAGAAGAAGAAGAAGACTTTTTAAAAAAAGGCTTTATTGTACATTCCAAAAATGCAAAAAGACCAAAATCACTCGCCCAAGTGTGTCAAAAGTGCAAACATAACTCATGCCCCTGACCCACAGAACACAAAACGTTCCCCACAGTCCATCTATTGATGAATGCCTCTAAATTGTCCACCATTTGATAGTAAGAGAACTCCACCTGGAGTCTGACTTTCAACAAGACCTTGAAAGCAGACACAGGATCCACATTGCCAGCGTTGCTAGCCCGATTTTTCCTCGTCAGCCAGATGGAAAGTTTAGCAGTACCAGATAGGAAGTTCATCAAAGTGTGGGCAGCCTTCCTTGCCATTTTATACTTTGGACCGTAAATGAACAGACCAAAAGAGAAACGGTCACCCAAAGCCTGAATCCACTCGCGCAAAATATCAAAAATCCAGATAAACGAAAACATTGGACAAACAAATGCTCGAGGGTCTCAACTTGGGAACAAAACAAACATCCCCCCCCCCCACAGTCGGATCGAGGTGTGCTCTGTATTTATTCGTAGCTATTGCCCCGTGCACAATCCTCCACTGGAGATCTGCTGTCCGTTTCTCAATAGGTAGCTTGTACATGCACCGCCAGCTGCCTTTCGGGGAGACCTCTGGCCCCAAAAAACCCGCCGACCTCGACTCCGTGACACCCTTCAGAGAGCGCAGATTCAGAACCTTCACACAGATGTGATACACCGCCCTTGTCCCGACAAACTGGAACTTGCCCAGGCGAGGAATTCTGAAGGTCAGCAGGTGATCCTCTCCTCCCTGCCACTCCCCACACAGCTGTAGTTATGGAAATTGCAGGAAAGGTGGACACAGTGTCGTCATCCCATTGATTGGAAAAAGTGCGGTGTGAACGAATTGGTGTGAGGAGGAAAACGGAGGCGAGGTTTTCAGTTTCCAATTTCCATTTCTTTATTTCAATAACTCCAGTCTCTCAGGTAAACAAGTCGATACCGACATCCATAATCCAAAATACGATCGTCAATGAACCACACTGAGCATCTCTCAGTCTTTACATCCAACCTCTCCACATCTCTACAATCAAACATCACCTGTTTATATATTCTCAGAGATAATTAAGCTAATTACGACCATACCAAATCCCAGGTAAAACAATAACATTTTCCTTTTCCTTCTCTCTAGGGGGCCAACTATATCCATCCCTATTCTATCAAATGGTGTTCCAATAATTGGTAATGGGTGTAGTTGGGCACATGCTACTCCCCTAGGTGATGTAATCTGACATACTGAGCATGTCGTACAGAAGTCCTTTACCTGGGTATACATTCCCGGCCACACAAACCTTCTAGCAATTCTCTGCAGAGTCTTTTGAAATGCTAGATGACCTGCCCAAGGGATACCATGTCCCAGTTCCATAATTTTTGGTGTGAGGTCCTGTGGCAAAGCTATGGCCATAACTTCACCTTGTTGCTGGTACAGAATGCTCTTGTGGCGCAGTGGTTTAGCACTGTGGCAGCACAGTTTACCCTCGGCCAGGGGATCGCGGGGATCATGAGATCGTGGGTTCGATCCCAGCCCCCGACCAACAGTGAGCTGTGTGGAGTTTGCATCTTCTCCCCGTGTTGCGTGGGTTTACTCCGGGATTTCTCCGGTTTCCTCCCGCATACCAAAAACATGTAGGTTTAGGGGCGCTCGCGCACGCAGCGACCGGCAGCCGGTGGCTTGTCACCAGACTGCAAACCAAATCTACCTACAGGTACAAATAAGTAACAAAAAAAAAAAAATACATGGCCTCAGCCAAACAATCCATTCTACCCTGTTTCACACCCTCAATCTCCGAGACTTTATCAAACCAAGGTTTAAGTGTTGGGTCAGCCTTCTGCAGTGTAGCTATGTCAGGAGGGATGTCAAACTCTACTGACTGGCTTAATTGTGGTGTTTCTTCACCCACGTTCTTTGCTGCCACTAACACCTTATCTCTTCTCTTCCGAGCCTTGGATTTAGGTTGCTTAATAGGGCCTGCCTCTATCTCAGAATCACAAAATGATAATTCCTGAAGAGTATTGGCAGCCCTCTGCGACCTGGTTGTCACCATATTACAGTTTTTCACCACGTGTGTTTACTCTCTGCTCAACAGCACCACCTGCCTGACTCCCCTCCATTTGTTCCTCTCTAACCTGTTGTATGATGTCCAACAACGATGGAACATCATTGCCAAGAATGACGGGATACGGCAAATCAGGCACAAGAGGTACAGGAAGGAGATAGGTTTGACCCTCTACTGTTAAATAAACCTCAGCGGTCGGGTACAGTTTTTTATTCCCATGGACACAACTAATATTTATTTTAGACTCATGCTGTTACGACTCGCCGCTCATTAGCGGCGCCAGCTGAGTGCACACCTGCACCTCGTCAGCGGCGGAGTATATAAGCTGCTCTGCCCTGGGCTTTGGCCTGAAGCCGTCTGTTTTCTTCGGCCACTTGCTCCAGAGGAACTTCCTCGCCAAGCAGCAAGATTCGTCACGTAAGCTACTCCACAACTTGTGTTCCAGTCTTTCCCTGTGCACAGGTGGACCTTTCCCGGCGGCGGACCCCGCCCTCGTTTCTCCATCACGCGGCTGCTGTCAGGTGCATCGCCAGGTCTCTGTCTCCCGGACTCTCCTTTGTGCGTGCCTGCCACCTGCCTAGCCAAGTAAGCCAACTTACCTCTCATCCTGTGTTGTTCTGGTTTGATGCCCGTCACCTTCTCCCTGTGCTCTCTCCCCAGGGTTGTCCGGCTGTACGGTTTCCTGTCTCCGTGCCTGACGCTGACGTCCACCAGCAGCACATCCATATCTCACAAACACGCATTCATCATCCCTGTTGTTAAATAAAGCTGTTAAATTCACTCTGAGCCTGCGTGTGTGTCTCCTGAGCCGTGTGTTATGTCACATGCCACAAGTCCCTAGGGACCAAACTAGGTAACACCACTGTTTGAAAACAACCAGAGTCTAACAGGGCCTCTTCACACTGACCATTCAGCAACACTTTTGTTTTATAAACTCCGCTATGCACTGAGGCTGAACAAGTGGGTCTAGGAACTGAGCATAATAGTGACGGTTTCTCATTTTTTATGGCAGGGCATGAATATTGCGTGTGACCGATTTTATTGCACTGGTAACAACGTATATCTTTATTTGCAACACGTGACTTTTTGCTATTATCAAATCTGCTATTCGTGATCTGACTGGGCCTGGAATACAACTTATTTCGAGCTGGACCACCCCTTTCACCCTCATTAAACTCACTCTGTGTGGTGAAAAATCTGTCACGGCCAAGAGTAGTTCTCCTGCTCCCGGACCTGACTGACAGAAAAACCTCCGCCAGACGAGTAGCGTCCTCTGCAGTCTTCGGGTCCCGCTCTTGACTCCCAGTTCCGGATTCACCATCCTTAGAAACTGTTCCAAAATTATAATTTCCATGATGTCTTTTACTGTTGCGGTCTCCGGTTTAATCCATTTAGTAAACAGGTCTTTTAAACGAACGTATAACTCACGAGGGGTTTCGTCCTGATAAATGTCGAGAGCACGAAACCTTCTCCTATAAGTGTCGGATGTAATTTCATATTTGCTCAATATGGCTTCTTTCAGTTTTTTATAATTACTCGTGTCAGCGACATCCATCAAAACATCGCGCTCCGTGCTTTACCTGTAAGCAGCGGAGCTAAATGGATAGCCCACTCCTCTTCACTCCAGCGGCAGACCATAGCAATCCTCTCGAATGTCGACAAATAATGTTCAATGTCGTCCTCAGCGGAGACTGGATTCAGCCTGGGCTCATGGTGCGTTTGCGTCGTCCTCAGCGGCACCTGCAGCGGTAAATCCTCCTCCTGCTGACCGACCCGACTGGCTGTCATCCTGGGGTCTTCCCCCAAAACACCGTCATCACCGCTGCGTTCAGCCCTGCTTCCACACTCTTCTCTCAACTCCTCCACTTGCGACTGCATCTGCCGAATTTTGGTGTCCAGGGTTTTCCACCTTTGTTCCTGAAGAGCTGCTTCCTCCAATTTCTGACGGTCTCCAACAGTCAGTGAACGCACCAGTGACTTCACCAGGCACGTTAGCTCTTCCAGCTCATTCAGTTCACTGGCTCCCGGCTCCTCAGCTGCCATAGCTACGTGACCGTCAGACTGTTCCTCTTGCCTCACGGTCTTTCCTCTGGGCATTTTTGTCCCTTATCTCTCCACCACCAAAATGTTACCTCATCAGGGGCGAACCACCGCTTTCGCCGCAAAATATCGCGTCCTCTTGCCTTACTTCTCACCCTAGGTCCTTCCGTCCACCGAACGCCACGGCATCCACAGGCCGGACCACCGCTTTCACCAAAAGTAACGTTACGTCCTGGGAACGGACCTCCGCTGCCACCAAATGTGAATGAATTGGTGTGAGGAGGAAAACGGAGGTGAGGTTTTCAGTTTCCAATTTCCATTTCTTTATTTCAGTAACTCCAGTCTCTCAGGTAAGCAAGTCGATACCGACATCCATAATCCAAAATACGATCGTCAATGAACCACACTGAGCATCTCTCTCAGTCTTTGCATCCAACCTCTCCACATCTCTACAATCAAACATCACCTGTTTATATATTCTCAGAGATAATTAAGCTAATTACGACCATACCAAATCCCAGGTAAAACAATAACATTTTCCTTTTCCTTACTCATACCCATTAATATCTAAAAGTCCATCATATTTTCCCCAGTTAATAAATAGAATAAATATACATAACACACCATAAATAACATCAATAAATAATTCAATAAATAATTTAACCCCTATTTACAAATCTAAATCTCCCCTATAACTCACCATAGCATGTATCCTTCCTGCAGGTGTCCTATAAAAGGAATTCACCCTCTGATAGAGTCTTTTGCCCGGACACCCACAGGAAGCATGTTGGCAAAGGTATGTGAATAATTAATTATCAATCGTTTACCCAAAATACTTAACCATACAATTATCTCCTAAGGGCATTCAAATTAAACAAAGACAAATCCCAAACACTGTGTGCATCTTAACAAATAAACATCCTGACATTTACAATGATACAAATATAACATAATCACACAACAAGACATATAGTGGTGACATCCCATCGTCACATGCAGTTTGTCGCAAACGCTCGAAGCGGTTTTGGCAGGGCGGCACACACGTCCCCCACCACCCTTTGCAGCAGTCTGACAGATGTAATGTTGGCACTCTGCCTCAGCAAATCCATCGATGTGGTCGACATCTTTATTAGATGACCAAGCTTGGTACAACGTGCTTCCCACAAGTAAGTCCACAGACTGACAGACTGCAGCACCTCAGCGTCGATGAGCCGATTGAAAAACAGTGGTTCCTCGAACAGCCACATGCCCAGTGTCTCGTCACGGATGCGGCCAACGTTGAAGACTCGCCATGCATGCAAGACGGACATGTAAAAAGCAGATAGTCCAGTAAGGTCCACCTCCCCAGATGTCATGAGGAAGAGCTGCTTATCATAGCCCAAGCGACCAACTCTCCTCAGGAGCAGTTTAGCAGTGTCCATCCAGCAGGGTCCGCATCCGTAAAGGAGGCGTTGTGCAGTTCGAAGCCTGAAGCAGGCGATCTTGGAATGTATGTCCACCAGGCCCTGTTCCTCCTCGGCCACAGGCAGGTAGAGAACAGGCGCACAGACCCAGTGGCGACCAGACCAAAAGAAGTCAACGATGATCTTCTGAATGTCCTCCACGAGGCTCCTGGGCGGTGTCAAAGCCACCAGCCTATGCCAAAGAGCACAGGCGACCAGATTATTTGCGACCAGAAACCTGCCCCCTATATGACAGCTGTGGTAGCAACCATTTCCATTTAGAAAAGCGAGCACACACCTTGTCCACACCCTCCCAGTTCTTTCATTCAAAAGCCTCCGAACCCAGAAAAACCCCCAACACTTTGAGACCGGCCGTCCCCCACTGAAGACCGCCTGGCAGGCGAGGGATGCCTTGACGCGACCAGTGGCCCACCAATAGACCCTCACTCTTGGCCCAATTCACCCGTGAAGAAGATGCCCTTTCATAAACTGACAAAGTGTCCACCAGATGCTGCACATCCCCGTGGGAGGTGATGAAAACGTTGACGTCATCCGCATAAGCAGACAAGACGATCGGGCAGCAACAGCTTGATGGCCCCGGCAGAACCAGCCCACCCAGCCAAGTGCGCAACCTGCACAGCAAAGGCTCAATAGCCAAGCTGTACAGCTGACCCGAGAGTGGACACCCCTGGCGTATTCTCCGGTGTACCGGGAGTTGCCGACTCAGGCCTGCCCCCATCTTTACCAAACACTCAGCATATAGTATACACATATACACTCAGTATATAGCAGATTGACCCACCTCAAAAACATTTTGCCAAAACCAAATCCCCTCAGGGTGGAAAACAAATAGGAATGGTCAACCCTATCAAAAGCCTTTTCCTGGTCCAATGACACAATCCCGAACAGTAAGTCATGACATTTATTGAGCTGGAGAACGTCACGTATGAGGAAAACATTGTCCATAATGTTTCGGTCAGGAATACAATATGTTTGATCCTTATCTACGATCAAACCCAAGACAGTGTTCAGTCTGTTTGCCAGGGCTTTAGAGAGCACCTTGTAGTCTGTGCAAAGAAGAGCCACAGGCCTCCAGTTTTTCAGCAGGGCCAAGTCCCCCTGCTTAGGCAATAGAGACAGCACTGCACGGCGGCAGGAGACAGGTAATGTTCCCTTCCTGTAACAGGCAGTCAGAACGTCATAGAAGTCTGATCCAATAATATTCCAAAAGTGCTTAAAAAATTCTGAAGAAAGGCCATCAAGTCCAGGCGCGCGTCCCAGAGCCATCTGATTCACAGCCAGAGTCAACTCCTCCAAAGTCAGGGCACAGTCCAGAGCGGCCCTGTCCCCCGGGCCGAGCACTGGAAGGGCTCCAGGATGAATAGAGCTGTAGTTGTGTTTCTGGCTACTGAGGAGAATGTCCACACTCTGGTTGCGAGCGGTATTGTATTCAGGGACATGTCTGTACAGGTGTCCCCCTTATCAGTTCCATCAACGCTTATCACCGTCTCGGGTGTTCCACCTTTCATTACTGACGAGCAGTTGGCGGCGGAGCTCCGCAGATTCAGGAAGTTTGCGGGCCCATTTA
The DNA here is from genome assembly GCA_020510985.1 of Pholidichthys leucotaenia. NCBI lineage: Eukaryota > Metazoa > Chordata > Actinopteri > Cichliformes > Pholidichthyidae > Pholidichthys > Pholidichthys leucotaenia. The sequence goes on along the minus strand of CM035839.1, from coordinate 23,058,986 downwards.
GACACGTGAGTTTGTGACTCAGGGAAGCCGAGTTTAAACATGTGAAATCACTCAGGCGACAGGTGTTCATGTTTCTAGACTCGCCCACACAAACTCTGGAAGTGTCCTTCCGGGTCAAACACGGGGACGGCTACTATATGGTGTATGCGAACTCGGGACAGATGAAGTGTTTTGAATGTGGCGATGTGGGCCATAAACATTTTGCCTGCCTGCACAGGCGCCCTGAGGGGTTCTCTTGTGGAGCCGCGGCTGAGGCGGCCAGTGCGGCTTCCACTCGCGATGCTTCTGCGGACGGCGTTGCAGGGGCTTCCGCCGCAGCGGAGGCCGCCGGGGCCGCACAGCCTGCCAGCGAGGCCTCCGCACCCGCCGCTGCTGCGGACGACGTTGCGGGGCCTTCCGCCACTCCTGCTCCGGAGCCTGCCGCTGTGTCTGTAGACAGTCTGCCTGTGGCGCCCGCAGCGCAGCCTGTAGCTGGGGGCATGACTGGTGATGGCGCCCAAGCAGTCAATGACGTTGACTCAGCATCGCGCTGTGTGACATCAGCGGCTGTGCTTCCGCAGCCTGCTGCCACTTCAGAGCAGCAGGCGGAACAACGCCGGTCGCCTGATATAGGCGCCGCCCCGGAACACGTGGCACACGTGGCTGGTGAAAGATCAGCTGCACCAGCTGACGTGCCGGCTGGATCTAACAGTCAGCAAAGTTGTGCTGACGAGGGAATGGGGTGTGAATCTGACGCTGCGTCTGCTAAAAATGAGTCTATTGGGGCAACTGGCAAAGCCAATGCGGATTTGTGTTCACTAGGTGAAGTAAATGCTTTCCTGGATGGAACCTATAATAATAGGGCCGTTAACATCGCTGATTACTTCAGTGACAATGACAAATTAATTCGGTCTGTTAATGTACTGACGAAGCAGGTTGGTGTTGACCTCCTGGATGAAAGAAAACGCTACCGCCTGAAAAAGCACCTCACAGCCCTGCCTAAATCAGCAGGGGGAAAAAAGGCCAAGCACGCAAAGATGGAATGATTTCCATGGCAACAGCACGGTGCTCCTCACATCGATCGCCTAATGCAGAACATAAAATTAGGGTCCTTAAACATCAATGGTGGGAGGGGTAATCATAAGAGGGGATTCATTAGTGACCTGTTCAGACGGAAAGGTCTCAACGTTTTGTTTTTGCAGGAAACTCATACCACTTCGGCAGATGAAGTGGACTGGGGCTTGTGGTGGAAAGGCCCTTTTTCACTCAGTCACGGCACCAATCTCAGCACAGCAGTGGCCATTTTGTTTGGGGAATCAGCAAATGCACAAGTTTTATCGGTGGCGGAGATAGTGAGGGGCAGGCTGCTTCTTGTTAGGGCCCAAATAGGGGACTCCGTGTTTTGCCTGGTTAATGTTTACGCGCCTAACAACGGCGCTGAAAGGGTTGCCTTTTTCAATATACTGACTACTGAATTGCAGCGCTATCACCAAGAACAACTTGCTGTTGCTGGTGATTTTAACTGTACCTTGGACTTCACTGTAGATCGCACTAATGCAGAACCTCATCTGCAGTCTTGTAGAATCTTGGAAAATTTCACTGTGCAGTTCGACTTAGTGGACACGTGGAGGTCTAAAAATGCAAATGCGAGACAGTATACCTGGGTCAGGGTCACTGACGGTGTTGTCACTGCTGCTAGATTAGACAGGATATATGTTTCTAGAACCTTTAGTCCCGGACTCCTTCACAGTAACATAAGTCCCGTCGGTTTCATGGATCATCACCTGGCTACTGCGGTGTTACTGAACTCACCAGGGAAATGGTCAAAATCTTTTTGGCACTTCAATAACAAGCTCCTACAGGACAATACCTTTTGTCAGTATTTTGTGTGCTTCTGGGAACACTGGAGGACCACAAAGGCTCGTTTTAGATCCCTCGAACAGTGGTGGGACGTTGGCAAAGTGCAAATTCGCCTTTTTTGTCAACGGTCAGAATCAGAATCAGAATCAGATTTATTGCCATTGTTCATGTAGTACACAAACTAGGAATTTGTCTCGGTGCAATGCTGCAACATTAAACATGATAAAATAAAAGAAGTAAACTATACATGCAATAAAGTGTAGAATAAGAATGAGTAATACTAGTCAGCAGTTTAAATATATTAGCGAGCAGCAGATAATATGGAGAACCATATAGTGTAGTCGGTAATGCAAGAAGAAAACAGTGATGATTGATATGAGTCTGGTTGAGTCTGCTGTACATAGTGCACGAGAGTCAATAAGTCACTTAGTGTTCAGCAGTCTGATGGCAGAGGGGAAGAAGCTGTTCATGTGACGGGAGGTTTTAGTCTGAATGGACCGAAGTCTTCTACCTGAGGGGAGAGGGGCAAACAGTACGTGACCAGTGTGTGAAGGATCGGCTATGATCCGGCCAGCACGCTTCAGGGTCCTGGAGATGTACAGATCCTGGAGAGATGGGAGCTTGCAGCCGATCACCTTCTCAGCAGTGCGCACGACACACTGCAGCCTTAGTCTGTCCCTGGCAGTGGCTCCTGCATACCACACGGTTATGGAGGTGGTGAGGATGGACTCGATGATGGCTGTGTAGAACTGCACTAACATCTTGGTGGGTAGCTTGAGCTTCCTCAGCTGCCTCAGGAAGAACATCCTCTGCTGGGCCTTTTTGATGAGGGAGCTGATGGTCGGCTCCCACTTGAGGTCCCTGGTGATGGTGGTGCCTAGGAAGCGGAAGGAATCTGCAGTGGTGATGGGAGAGCCTGTAAGGGTGAGGGGGGGCAGAGGGGTTGTGACTTTCCTGAAGTCCACAATCATCTCCACTGTCTTCAGAGCGTTCAGCTGCAGGTTGTTGTTGTTGCACCAGGACGCCAGCTGGGCCACCTCTCTCCTGTAGGCGGACTCGTCGCCGTTGGAGATGAGCCCGATGAGGGTGGTGTCATCCGCAAACTTGATCAGCTTGACAGACTGGTGGCTGGAGGTACAGGAGTTGGTATAAAGGGAGAAGAGTAGGGAGGGAAGTACACAGCCCTGGGGTGATCCGGTGCTGATGCTAGCAGAGTCTGAGACAGTCTTTCCCAGCTGCACATGCTGCCTCCGGTCCGACAGGAAGTCGGTGATCCACCTGCAGAGGGAGTCAGGCACGTTGAGCAGGGACAGCTTGTCCCGGAGCAGAGCGGGGTGGATGGTGTTGAATGCGGAGCTGAAGTCCACAAACAGGATCCTGGCGTAGGTTCCCGGGGAGTCCAGGTGCTGCAGGATGGAGTGGAGGGCCAGGTTGACTGCGTCGTCTACAGACCTGTTGGCTCGGTAGGCAAACTGTAGCGGGTCCAGGAGGGGAGTGGTGATGGACTTGAGGTGGGGCAGGACCAGGCGCTTAAAGGACTTCATGACTACAGAGGTGAGCGCTACAGGTCTGTAGTCGTTAAGTCCAGTGATCCGTGGCTTCTTGGGGACAGGGATGATGGTGGAGGATTTGAGGCAGGTCGGCACGTGGAATAGCTTAAGGGAGGTGTTAAAAATGTCTGTGAAGACAGGAGCCAGCTCTTTTGCACAGTGTCTCAGGGTGGAGGGAGACACGCCGTCCGGACCGGGAGCCTTGCGTGGGTTCAGTCTGAAGAACTGTTTGAGCACGTCCTGCTCACTGATGACAAGGGCAGGGGGGGAGGGGGGGCGCCTTTGATGAAGTAGGGATCGTGGAGGCTGTGGAGCTGGAGGGAGGGGGGGAGTTGGACACAGTTGACGAGGTGTCAAAACGGGCATAGTGTTGGGACAGTCTTTGACAAAGGGCTTTGTCATCCTGACCTTTCGGAGTCTGAGGCCGATAATTGGTGATTTGCCTCAGTCCTCTCCACACAGAAGCCGAGTCATTAGCTGTGAACTGCTGCTGGAGTCTCTCAGAATACACAGATTAGGCTCTCCTCAGCTCTCTGTTAAACCAATATTTAACCTCCCTGTAGCAGCCCCTGTCTCCACTTTTCAGCGCTGCTTCCTTCTCCTTCCTGATCTGTCTGAGCTTAGCTGTAAACCAGGGCTTGTCATTTGAGTACCTCACCCTGGTGCACGATGGAAGAATGCTCTCCTCACAAAAGTGAATATATGATTTCACAGTGTCCGTGTACTCATCCAGATCATGCGTGGCTCCTTTAAACATGCCCCAATCAGTTATTTCCATGCACGTTTCCAGCTTCTCCTCAGCTTCACTCGTCCATTTCCTCGTAGTGCTCACAACAGGTTTTGTGAGTTTCAGTCTCCGTCTGTATGTGGGAATCAGGTGGACCATCACGTGATCAGATAGTCCGAGCGCAGCGCGGGGAACTTCACTGTGGTGTAACAGTGATCCAGCGTGTTCTCTCCTCTGGTGGGGCATTTAATAAACTGTTTGTAGCGGGGGAGATCGTGGCTCAGATTGCTCTGGTTAAAGTCGCCAACCACAATAACCAGAGAGTCCGGAAAAGTCCGCTCCATATGTTGGATGTGATCCGCGAGCGTGTCCGCGTGTCCGTGTCGGGAGGGACGTACACAGCGGCGAGGATAAATGAAGCAAACTCCCGCGGGGAATAAAATGGCTTGCAGTTAATAAAAAGAAATTCCAGGGCGGGAGAACAGTGTTTGGAAATTACCGTTACATCAGAGCACCAGCTGCTGTTGATGTAAATGCAGACTCCTCCTCCTGAGGATTTACCGGAGAGCTCTGTGTCACGATCAGCACGAAACAGCTGAAATCCCTCGAGGCGCAGCGCGCTGTCTGGTGTATTTTCCCTGATCCAGGTCTCAGTGAAACAGAGGGCAGCCGAGGAAGAGAGGTCCTTAAAACGCATCAGCAGTCTCAGTTCATCTACCTTGTTAGAGAGAAAATTGGCATTGGACAGAAATATGCCAGGCAAAGCCGTGCGCGTGCCTCTCCTGTGGAGCCGAACGAGAGCACCCACTCGTCTTCCTCTCTTTCGCCGTCTCACTTTTCGAGCCAAGCAATGAACCAGATCGGCGGCAGGAGCTAAAAAAACTGGGAGTAGGTCCGTGGGAGTTAAAGTCCTGATATTTAGAAGCTCTTCACGGGTATAAGAGCAGGCAGACACACAATTGACAAACAAAAACAAACAAAGGGCGCAACGAAGCACCATGGCGACCACTGTGGGCACCATCTTGCGCAAAAAAGGTACGCTGCAAACTCAACTGCCATCATCAAGGTCAAGGTCAGTGAACTTGAGGACGCTGTCAAGAGGCTGGAGGCCAGCTTGGTTATGGGTCGGGATTCTACCGCTGGTCCTTTGCTGCAGGAGAGGAGATCGGCCCTGCGCACATTCATGCAGGGAAGAGTGGAGGGGGCGCTAGTGAGGTCACGCTTCACTTGCCTGCAGGACATGGATTCACCAACGTCCTTCTTCTTCAATTTGGAGGTCTACTGCGAAAAAGAAGTTGATGGCTTGCTTGACACTCCCAGATGGTCGGCTGACTACGGACCCATCCGAGATGCGGCGCCATGCAATGGATTACTACGGGGAGGACCGGAATACTATGACTATAGCGATGCTCCCCTGGAATCGATGACCTCGAAATGCGGGAATGTCACGTGGAGCTCGAAGCCTCACCCACTGTCATCGCAGCAGCAGCAGCAGCAGCAGCAGCAGCATTGTCCTCCTCAACCTCCGCGGCATACGCCGCTGACCCCAGGCCCCACGAGGCTGGCACTCGAGGCCATAGTGGACGTGGCTTTGGTGTTCCTCGCTTACTTTCAGCCCAACCTGGAGGACGCGGTGATCACCATGACCATCCTGGAAGGTGCCAGGAGGACATCGTGAGGGTTCGACAGGTGGAGGCCCAAGGATCAGACCGACCTGCGCACCTACGTGGGGCTGCTGATCCTCAAGGGCATGTACAGGTCACGAGGCGAGGTCTGTGAGACACTCTGGGACGCCGAGAGTGGACGCTCTGTCTTCCAGTCGACTATGTCCCTCAAGGCCTTCCGTTCGTACTTGAGCGTCCTGCGTTTCGATGATCGTGACACCAGAGGGGCTAGACGCTATTCCTCCTCCTCCTCATCACCCTCAGGAGACAAGCTGGCACCCACCAGGGACGTGTGGGACGTGTGGCAGAGGCAGCTGTCGCTCCTGTACGAGCCTGGACCGGAGGTTACCCTGGATGAACGACTGGTTCCCTTTAGGGGTAAGTAGTAGTGGAGGTGGTGGTGGTAAAAAATTCTAATTGCTTGTCTTTTTCTTTCTTTCTTTCTTTCTTTCTTTCTTTCTTTCTTTCTTTCTCTCTTGACCGAAAAAAAATATCCACCTTCTCTTTTTATTTTGTTTGTTTTTTTTATTTTGTTTAACCAACCCAGGTCGCTGTCCCTTCTGATAGTACATGCCCAACGAGCCAGCCAAGTATGGCATCAAGCTGTAGGTGGCGTGCAACACCCGGTCCAGCTACGTGTGGAAGATGCAGGTCTACACCAGCAAACCCAAAAAAGGAGGTCCCCCGAAAAGAACCTGGCCACTCGAATCGTCCTCGACCTCACCGAGGGACTGGGACCCGGGCAGAACATCACCTGCAACAACTTCTTCACATCCCACGAGCTCGCGCGAAGGCTCCTTCTCGAAAGGAGCCTGACCATACTGGGCACCCTGCGCACCAACAGATCTGAGATCCCACGCAAGCTGCTCGATGTCAAGGGCAGGGCGGTCGGCTCCTCATCCTTTGCGTTCACCTCCGGGGGTCCCGACATCGCCCTCTTGTCCTATCTCGCCAAGAGGAACAAGAATGTGCTGCTCCTCGCCACTGCCGACAGGTACCTCAAGGCCCCCTCCTGAGCTACCACACCGATCGAAAACCCCTCCCAGTGCTCCATTACAGTCGCACCAAGGGAGGCATAAACAACCTAGACAAGGTCGTGGCCACGTACAGCTGCAGGAGAAAAACCTCACGCTGCCCCCTAGTCCTGTTCCACAATATGGTGGACGTGTCGGTGTACAATGCCTTCATCCTGTGGCGGGAACTCAATCCCACATGGATGCCCGGCAGATGCAACAGGTGCAGGTTGTTCATGGAGCAGCTGGGTAAGGCGCTCATGGCCCCGCTTGTGCGCAGGAGAAGGAGGGACAGGGTCCCCGGCGGCGAACCTGAGGCCCGGGACCCTCCCGCGAAAGGAAGACCCCCGCAGTCTTTGGAAGAAAAGAGGAAGGGGTGCCGCATGTGTCACAGGAGCAAGGACACCAAGACCAAAACGCTGTGCCGCGGGTGCCTCTCGCACGTGCATGGAAGATGCGCGCTCATGTACTGCCCCGCCTGCGCTCCCGCCAGTCATGGCCCTCTTGCCGCCTCTGCCGAGTAGCAAGTCTTCAGCAAACCACCGGGGGAGATCAACTATCCATTTTGGGGAAACAAAAAAAAACAAAACAAAACAACAATAAACAAAAAAAAAACCCAAAACAATTGGGTCGATATTACCCCTCTCACCCAAACCCGAGGGGGTATAGTCGACCCCCCCCCCCTCCTGTCCTGTCCTCAAACCACCGGGAGATCAACTATCTATTCCTTGGAAAATAAAAGGGGGGGTCGATATTGTCACCATGGGTTGAGATGCCGTCTCGGCACTCAGCCCATGTTTTCCCTCATCCCTGCTTCCCATTGAGCAGCGTCTCAGCTGGCCCCCAGCTGGCAGCATTATGGACGGCTGGGGCCAATTAGTCTTCATCAGCTGGGGCGCTGCCAATGAGGATAAATAGGAGCAGCCTCGATGACTCGGGGCTGCGACATAAACACATTGCTAAGCTGAAGCCCCTTCGTCTGATGTCAGCTTATACTCCTCTTGCAGCATTCCTGTGTTTGTATCCCGCTGTGAGTATGTACGTCTTGTTACCCCCACGTCCGGTACGAGCTGCTTACCTTTGCGCTGTGCAACCTGTGAGTGTACCTCTGCATGAGTATCTGTGCTCTCCTCATCCCTTCCCCTTTACCCTGAATAAAATATCACGACTCACTGGCTTGCCCCTGGCTCTGATTGCCCGGCTCCCTAGAGCCGGATATGACAGATATGACCCCAAAAAACCCCGGAGGGTCGATAAGACCCCTCTCACCGAAACCCCGAAGGGGTCTAGTCGACCCCAATCCTACATCCTTAACAAACCTCTGGGAGATCAACTATCTATTCCTTGAAAAGAAAAAAAAAACAAAACAGTGGGTTGATATGACCCCAAGAAACCCTGGGGGTTGATATGACCCGTCTCACCCAAACCCCGAGGGATCTAGTTGAACCCTACCCTCCATCCTCAACAAACCACTGGGAGATCAACTTTCTATTCTGGGGAAACCAAAAAAAAAAAACAAAATCAGGGGGGTGGTCGATTTGATCCCCCAAAATACCCAAGGGGTCGATATGATCCCCCTCACCCAAATCCGAGGGTGTCTAGTCGACCCCCTCTCCTGTCTTCAATCCACTGGGAGATCAACGATCCATTCTGGGGAAACCAAAAAAAAAAAATACCCTGGTGACCCCTCTCACCTACACCCTGAGGGGTCTCGTCGACCCTCCCCCCTTCCAGTCCTCAACAAACCACGGGAAGATCAACTATCCATTCTGGGGAAACAAAAAAAAAACAAAAAACAGGGGGGTCGATATTGTAGCGCCCGTGCATTTGTGACTACATATGTTTAAGCATAAAGGAGATGCTGAGATTACATATGGGGTTTGACCTCACGACCGAAGGGGACAATAGATCTGGACCACCTGTGAGGAACAACAAGAGGACGGGGGTACGATTAAAGGACTTCCCGACCCCCTGGAGACAGGAGGGGGACTGAAGGTCCGAAGGAGGAAGAAATGTCAATAAAGGGTTTTGACGGGGATACGTGATTCTTCCTTTGTGTGAATACTTTGAGTGAAAAGCCTTTGTGAGAAATGGTATAAATGTGAGGCTTGGATGTAGCTCAGTCTCTTTGCTCGTTTGAGAGAGAAGGCTGGGGATGATGTGATGCTTGAATAAACCTGAATTAAAAAGCAATTCAGCTTCTTTATTCCACACTCCCCACATTGGTGACCCAGTGACGTGGAGAATGCCTGGAGAGGGTCTCCGCGTTCCGGACTCGCTGGAGTCTGCCCTCGCGAGCGCCGTAGACGTCAAACTGCCAGAATTCTTGCAGGACAACTCACAGTCGTGGTTCCTACAAGCGGAGTCACAGTTCGCGCTCGCAGGGGTAACGGCGGATGACACTAAGTTTCACCATGTCATCGCTAGGCTCGACAACCGCACAGCCCGGTGCGTGCGGAGCTTGGTACAGCAGCCACCCACCCGCGACAAATACGGCAGATTGAAAGCTGCCCTCACCAAGTTTTTCATGCCCTCATCCGAAGAGAGGGCTAGGAGGCTCCTGGCTTTGCTCAACCAAGGAGGACACAGGCCAGGCACCCTAATAGAAGACATGCTGCAGCTGAGGGGGTCAGACAACGATGATTTCCTCTTCAAATACATCTTCCTAACTAACCTCCCGACGCACATGAGAGGAACGCTGTCTGGCGTACGTTGTGAGAGCCAGGAGGATTTCCGGGAGCTGGCCCAGGAGGCAGAGAGGCTCCTTGATGCCTGCGGCGAGCAGACGACGTCAGCGGCGACCCAAGGCAGCGGTGAGCCAGAGGCAGCAAACCCAACCCTGCCAACAACGGCAGCAGCGCGGCCTCGACGCAGTGGAGGTGATGGTTCAGTGGCAGAGGCGCGGCCCCGACGCAGCGGAGGAGAGGATCTCTGCTTTTACCATCGGAGGTTTGCCAAGAGGGCACACAGGTGTGTGCCGCCATGCAGCTTCAGGAGTTCGGGAAACGGCAAGACCGAGGGTCGTTAGCAGCTTCGACTCTCGGCGAAAACACCAAGCTGCTCTACATTACAGATGCGTGCTCCGAGCGGGAGTTCCTCATAGACACCGGAGCCGAAGTGAGTTTCATTACCCCAACCTATGCTGACCAGTTGGCTGGACCCCGTGGTAGTGGAGCGACAGCGGCAAACGGCTCGAGCATCAACACCTACGGGAAAAGGACTTTGTCTCTACGCTTACATGGCCGCACGTATGAATGGACTTTTGCCATAGCGGCGGTGAGTTTCAACATGTTGGGGGCTGATTTTTTGTGCTCACATGGTCTGTTAGTTGATCTGGCCAATAGGCGGCTGGTAAATGCACTCTCTTTCTACTCTCTCCCCTGTTCAGCTCGAGTGTCCCCGCCACAAGTACAGACCAACGTCGCCACAGCAGGTGGTAAGTTCCACACACTCCTCACCCAGTTTCCAGCACTCACAGTACCCACTTTTTCAGCAACGGTCGCGAAACACGGGGTGGAGCATTTTATAACTACAGCTGGCCCCCCCGTCTTTGTGAAGGCTCGGCGCTTGGATGCTGCCAAGCTCTCCATAGTGCGCGAGGAGTTCGCCAGCCTGGAGAGGCTGGGCATCCTTCGCCGTTCGAAAAGCCCATGGGCTTCGCCGCTCCATATGGTCCCGAAAGCTGACGGCTCCTGGAGACCGTGCGGCGATTATCGCAGACTAAACAACGCCACAGCACATGATCGCTACCCCATCCCACACATCCAGGATTTTTCAATACATCTGGCGGGGGCGCGCATTTTTTCAAAAATAGACCTGGCTCGCGGCTACCATCAGGTTCCAGTCCGACCTGAGGACATTCCTAAAACAGCAGTAATAACCCCGTTCGGGCTTTTTGAGTTCCTACGCATGCCGTTTGGTCTTAAAGGGGCAGCGCAAACGTTCCAACGGATGATGGATGCCATGTTACGCGATCTCCCGTTTGTGTTTGTTTACCTCGACGACATTTTGGTCGCCAGTATTTCAGAGGAAGAACACGAAAAACACCTCACTGTGGTTTTTAGGAGGTTGGGAGAGCACGGTTTAATAATTAATCCAGCCAAGTGGCAGTTCGGCGTCGCGCAGATCGATTTTTTGGGCCACCGCATTTCCCCAGAAGGGGCAGTTCCGTTACCGGATAAGGTGCGCGCAGTGGCGGATTTTCCCTGACCACAAACGGTCAAGTCATTGCAGGAATTTTTAGGGATGGTGAATTTTTATAACCGTTTCCTGCCCCACGCAGCGCAGCTCATGCAGCCATTATACGCTGCGCTAAAAAAAACAAAACCATCCAATACTATCGAGTTGTCCCCAGAGCGGGAGTGCGCGTTCACGGAGGTAAAAAAAAGCTTTGGCTGACGCTGCGCTCCTAGCTCATCCTGATCCATCGGCACGAATCACGCTAATGACCGACGCATCAGAGGTGGCCATAGGGGCCGTGATAGAACAGCAGGTTGCCAGGGTTTGGCAGCCGCTGGCTTTCTTCAGCAAATCCTTGAGCGAGGCCGAGCGAAAATACAGCGCGTTTGACAGGGAGCTGTTGGCGCTTCATTTGGCTATTCGCCATTTCCAGTTCTGGCTGGAAGGGCGGCGTTTCACCGCTTTCGTGGACCACAAGCCGCTCACGTATGCGATGTCCAAAATTTCAGATCCGTGGTCGGGCCGGCAGCAGAGGCAGCTGGCCGCAATTTCGGAATTTACCACTGACATTCGACACGTAGCGGGTAAACTCAACGTAGTAGCAGACTGCCTCTCGCACGCGGTCATGGCACCGGCGCGCGCAGAGGCAGATTACCCCACCACGGCCGCGCAGCAAAGTAGCAGTGCGGGAGCGCGCGCGGCCCCAGTTCACATGGGGATAGACTACGCAGCCATGGCAGCGGAGCAGGGTGCAGATGCGGACGTGCACGCGCTCCAGTCTGGACCAACAGGGTTAAGGCTGGAGAGCAGATGCTTGCAAACCGGTACACCCCCCTTAATCTGCGATGTGTCGACCGGACGCCCACGCCCGGTGGTCCCAGCCGTGTGGCGCCGCCGCGTTTTTGACTCGGTCCACTCCTTGGCACACCCGGGAGTGCGCGCTTCAGTGAAAATGGTAGCGGAAAAGTTTGTTTGGCCGAGCCTGCGCAAGCACGTGAAGGAGTGGACAAAGGCCTGCATGTCCTGTCAGCGGGCTAAAATTCACAAGCACACGAGAGCCCCTTTAGAACCGTTTCACATCCCGGCCAGGAGATTCGACCACGTGCATGTCGACCTCGTGGGCCCCCTACCATGATCGCAGGGGTTCACACATCTTTTGACAATGGTGGACCAAACCACACATTGGCCGGAAGTGGTCCCACTGGCATCGACCACGGCTGCGGAGGTGGCCAGCGCTTTTTTAATGGCCTGGGTAGCGTGTTTTGGGGTTCCGTCGGATATTAAGTCCGATAGAGGGCCTCAATTTGTCTCTGAGCTTTGGTCAGCGATGGCCAGCGGCTCAGGAGTAAAAATTCACCGCACTACCGCTTATCACCCTCAGGCTAATGGTTTATGCGAGCGTTTTCATAGGTCTTTGAAGGAAGCCCTCAGAGCGTCACTCACGGATGCAGATTGGGTAAACAAACTACCATGGGTTTCATTAGGGTTGCATTCTGCGCCCAAGGAGGATTTAGATGCCTCCCCAGCGGAGTTAGTGTTCGCACAACCTCTCAGGCTGCCAGGCGAGTTTTTACCAGAACACCCGGAGACCAACCCACCTCCCGGCTCTTGGGCCGCTAGTCGGCACGGGAGCGGACATGCTCCCGGGCCCCGTTCATCACGCTTTTCCACGCGTTTTTGTTGCCAAAGCTTTAAAAAATGCTGAGTTCGTTTTTGTCAGGCACGATGCTTTAAAATCAACCCTCAGAGTGCCATATGATGGGCCATATAGAGTGCTGAAGACAGGTGATAAGCATTTTGTGCTTGATTTGGGAAACAGAAAAGAGACAGTTAGTATTGACAGACTGAAACCTGCTTTTGTGATGAATGACGAGTCTGTATGAGTAGCGAGGGCACCTCGACGTGGCAGACCCCCCAGGGGAGGCGTCCTGGAGCCCCCGCAGGGATCAAATAACCACTCTCTTCCTCAGTCAACAGAGCCTTTGCAGAAGGGCGTCTCAGAGAAGCTGAGACCAGCTTACAGCAGATTCGGAAGAAGGTTGAAGCCCAGGCGGCGCACGGACTGAGTGTTTGATGTTTGATGTACTGTTGATGGTAGCATGTTCGCTGAATTTTAATACATTGTCCATTCTTCGTCGTTTGGGGGGGGGGGGTTGTAGCGCCCGTGCATTTGTGACTACATATGTTTAAGCATAAAGGAGATGCTGAGATTACATATGGGGTTTGACCTCACGACCGAAGGGGACAATAGATCTGGACCACCTGTGAGGAACAACAAGGGGACGGGGGTACGATGAAAGGACTTCCCGACCCCCTGGAGACAGGTGGGGGACTGAAGGTCCAAAGGAGGAAGAAATGTCAATAAAGGGTTTTGACGGGGATACGTGATTCTTCCTTTGTGTGAATACTTTGAGTGAAAAACCTTTGTGAGAAATTGTATAAATGTGAGGCTTGGATGTAGCTCAGTCTCTTTGCTCGTTTGAGAGAGAAGGCTGGGGATGATGTGATGCTTGAATAAACCTGAATTAAAAAGCAATTCAGCTTCTTTATTCCACGCTTCCCACAGATATGACCCTCTCACCCAAACCCCGAGGATTCCCCTCACCCAAACCTCCAGTGGTCTAGTTGACCCCCCGACCCCCCACCCACCCTCCTCCCCCTCAGACCACTGGGAGATGAACTATCCATTCTGGGAAAACAACAACAACAACAACAAAAAAAAAACAGGGGTCGAATTGACCCCCACTCCATCACCATCGTTATGTGTCGCGTGGAAACACAAGGGTTAACCGGACAACTCGATGATGTTCTGCCATGTTTTACCAATGTAATACATAAAGTATCCTCCGGGGGGGATTTTTAAAACAGCCTTCCTTTCCCCACATGCCAAAGGGGCATACCAGCAATCAGAGGCAATTCAGAACATTTTTCCAAAAATGGAACAATTCACCTCTTTGCAAACATTGTAAATTATCTTCGCTGTTCTCATATATTTATTTTTCTTCCCAAAGGTTTATTTTTTTGTTCTTTTTCAATTAATGTCATATTAGTGCAACTTTGCAATGTTGATTTTCAAATTACTTCAATAAAGTTAACATGAAATCCTATGTGAACTTTTCATTTGTTTCAGTTGTACTACTACAGGGACATAGTGGGGTGTTCTGAGTGTTTATAAAATAAAGGTGTAATGCATGTGTGTTTTTCATATGTGCTATTTTAATACACATTTAAACCAGAACATTTTATTTACCCTTGGATCACCTATGTTTGTGAACAAGTTTTCTGAGATGACATTCAACAAGTCAAGATCCCGATCCTCTCTCACTCATCACTCATAATCACCTGTCAGGTGCATTACAGGAGGGTGTTTTAAAACAGCCTTCCCATTCGACCATAAGCCAGAGGGCTTACAAACAGTATGACAGATATCATGCTTCACCCTGTAACCTTACATACGTTTTATTCCTGTAGTCAGTTGCAGAAGTTTTGGACAGACTTTTTCATTACCTTTTCTAAAGTTCTAAGAACCCAGATTCAAATGGACCCAGGGCAGCCCTTTCACATAAAAGCAAACCGAGAGGGCAGTGTAAAAACAGCCTTCTCTTTCACACATAAGACAAAGGGCTTATCAAACAAAATACACTTTACAATTTATGGTATGGATGGCTTTATTGACATCAATCACACAATAACACATTGAAACAATTGTTAGTCTTTCCTCAAACCATAATCATTTTGTTCCAGTGTGTCATATTCTTCAGAATGATAGAGCAAAATCTCCATCCTTCAGCTGTTTGTTATGTGCTTCCTCTCATTCTTTAAAGAAGTGATGCTGGTAGTCTGGACCGTACCCTTCTTCTCTGCCCAGGAGGACATATTCTCGAAGCAGGTGAGGTTTAATCCATTTCTTATGGTTGATGTTGTTTCTTACTCATCTTCACCTTCATCCTCCATTTCTTCCTCCTCTTCACTATAAGATGCACAAAGAACGTAGTGCACAGCATCTTTCAAAGCTGACCAGACCTCTCTTAATTCCTCGTCCAAAACACCCTGGTTGAAAGCTTTCTTTACCAACATATAGCAGGAGGGAACAGTTTCAACTTCAGTGTGCAGTGTTAGATCTTCCTTCATTACCACAGTCAAGCACAGAACAAAATTGTCTGACAACTCAGGGACATGTTGACGCAGAAGATTTTTAATGTCAAAACATGCTTTCAGTGCTTTCAATACATGCTGCAGATAAGCCGTGTGTAAGATTTCATTTTTGTATATGTCATCTGATTTAATTCTAGCGTTACCCTCAGTGGACATTGATATGTGCACATCTGACGGTATCGCCTTACAGGTTATTGTAAAGGGAGGCTCCTTGCTACTCAAGTAACGCAATTTGCTGCAGAATGCAGCTGACAGCTCATCATATTTGTCACGCTGGTCACCTTTGGCTGCCATTGTACTGTTTGCATACAATTGTCTTTTAATTTTCGTGATGTAGCCTTACGGCGGTGAAGATTGTCCCAGTTCTGCTGTCAGAAGTACAAAACTCAATGAAAACACAGAAGTCAACAGAGTACTGCCACTGGCGAAGAATCCATTCTACCATTACATTTATTCGGATCTTATGCAGTAAACGGTTAAAGCCCCGACCGTAATTCCCCGGCCATCACTTTCCATTTTTTTTAGTAACTTATACACAAGTCGACCCGGCATAAAGTGCCGAGCAGCCATGAAATCCTGACCATTCAGTGACTTGACAGGGACAATATTCTGTGACTGGTGTATAATGCTAAGTTTTCCAATCAGATATAAGCCATAGGGTCATTCTCTGCGTCTTCCTCCTCTTCACCTTCATCCTCTGTTTCTTTCTCCTCCTTGTTGCAGGGACAGTATTCTGTGGCTGGTGTATGCTACAGGTTGTATTTTGTTGGAGCCAGTGAGTTGATGTTGGGTCTTTTCGTGAGGACACGGGTTATTTAACGGTTTTTACGTTAACCCATTATAGTATTACCACCAACAACATGGAACGTACCTATTAATTAGACGACTACATACAGCTCAAGAAGAGTCCTTGCTCAATTTATCAATGATGGCTTGTTGTGAGAACATAGAACAAGTTGAGAGATCCAATGCTGGAGACCACGACTGTGAAATCGTAAAGACTTACACCGATGAGCAATTTGTATTCTACCCTATTACTGCTGCCCATAGACAATTGGCATGCAGAAAACTTTTTTTTCCCCCTTGTCCTGTCAGGCAGCTAGGCAAACAGATGTAACGTGAAAATGGGGATATTAATAAATAATAAATATGATCAGGTATGAATTATTTAATTTATATTGATGTATTGGAATCTGAGCTCAAATCTCATTTCATATACATCAGAAAAGTTAAACACTCGTAAGGGGCACCAGCTTCTATCTTTAAGAAGCAATTTGATCTTTAATTTCACTTTATACCTGTTTGATCACTCAATAAATTAATCAATAATCAGTCTCAAAAATTTTCCGTGAATTCGATACCTGGGCTTGAAACAGACTCAGAATGAAATAAATTCCCAACAACTTCTCGATTTTAAATATTTATTAAACGAAATGATTAATAGACATTGAAATAATTTCATTAATTATAAAATCAATCTTGTAAATGATAGATTAACAATGTCAATATTTTCGGAACCAGGGTTAAACTGAGAAACGAATTTCTATCAGTTTGAGTTAACAGATTATTAAAAACAACGCAAATTTATGGAGAAAGTTTGCTAATTATGAAAAAGTCCTAAATTAATCTTAAGAAAATAAAAACGGAATTTTAATGGAAAGGAGAGTTATGTTAAGGGCTTCTTAATTTGCATCTGATTAGATATATAAATTATTACCGAACGTCAGCAGTGGAATTAAAGTTTTTACAGCTCACGTGCTTCTCGGTGGATGATAGTTCCGTCGTCGTCCTCATGAAGTTTTGAAGTGTTGTTCAGGGGCAAAACCCAGAATATTTGTCCCGCAAATATTCTCTTGACGATTAATGATATTCATGAGATCGTAAGTTGGATCTCGATGGTTGAGGTGCTGTAGAAGCGCGCTGATTTCTCAGCTGCGCGTGAGGTGGGAGCTGCGTCTTTTCTTCCTGGTAGACAAGCGCTGCAGGTCTTCGGGGATAATTAAAGATATCTGATCAGATTTCAAATTAGAAGAGAAAAAAAAAACTTTCGGACTTTAGGTAAAATAGTAGCTTCTGGTGGGTGCTTGGTCAAGAAAAGTATAAAAATAAAGTCAAGATTAAAGTTTACATTAAAATTAGACAAACGGCGGTTTTACAGAAAGTTTAACAAAGAAAAGATAAGTAAAAATTGGAGTTTAACTCCGATTAAGAATTGAGCTCAAAGAAAAAGGAATTCCTAGGCATTTAAGAGAAAAAGAAAATACAGAGTTACATAAATTACAAGTTATCTGTTCTGTGTTCAGAAAAGCGACATGTGCTCAGACAGTCCTTTGTTCTTCCTTGCTGTGTGTAGACAATGGAGGAGATCAGAAAAAAAGCGAGCAGCCGGGAAGAAATTCGGGGAGGAAAAGAGCGTCCGGAGCAGAAAGAGAGTCTGACGAAAAAAGGCAAAAAGGGCTGAAACCGAGTCTCTCTCTCCTTTTTATAAGCTCTGTTGAGTTTCGCGGGATTCTGGCCTGACCGGAGTCTCAGCCAATGAGCGTCCTTCGTGGGCGGGCTCGATGAACTTTTAGTCCAATGAACAAACAGTCTATTGTTCGGAGTCCTTTGGGGTGAAGAGCTGTCGTGCAGCGATTGGCTGTGGGAGTCACATGGTTTTAGAGGCAAACTTTGATAGATGATATCAGTCCACAGGAATACACAGTTTTAAATACATTGGAATGTACTGTTACACTCTTATGTATAACTAAACTAACCTTAGTGTATCTTATAAGCAGTGCTTCTGAATCAACATGCAGGAATAAACATTCATTTAACATTACCATGCATGCATATATATATATATATATATATATATATATATATATATATATATATATATATATATATATATAAAATCACAGATTAATGCATTTCACACATATTATTGATTTTCCACATCAAAAACATCAGAGTTCATCTGCATTTTCATAGTTCTGAAAAGAATGAAGGTTTAGAATTGAGTTTGTAATAATTTACTTTAAAGTTGTTTAAATCCAGCGTTTTCACAGTTTAAGGAAATTAGCTGAGTGTGGATCTGTTGCATGTTTTATGGGGGCAATAAAATGGAGCAGGACATTGGGGAAATTCCTTAGGCTGGTTTTAACAAAAGGGGATTTCAGCTGTGGCCTGGGGGAAGAAAATCCATTTCTTTGCATTATTCCTGGATGAAACAAAAATGTCTTTAAGCAGAAAAATAATTGTTGCTGAGCCAAAGTGAGATGATGCTACACAGAACAGGGATCTGTCACCTTTACTGTGCCAAAACAGATTTACTTTGCCAAGAGGAGCTTATACAGTACCTAACTGTGTATTGTATATTGTTGTAAACTCCTCCTGTAATAACTTTTAATACTTTATTTTCATAGTTTTACCCATGGAAGACCCAACAGGATGGGGAAGAGGGAAAGGAAGTGTGTGAAGGGGGAAAAGAAAAGGGAGGGGAACAGACAAAAAAGAAATCAAAAAACAAACAAAAAAACAAACAAACACACAAACAAACAAACCAACAACTAAAACAAGCAAAAGACAAACTGCTTTTTCCACCGAAGATGTCGCAACACAAGTCTGGTTTCCACACCTGTTAAAGGTGAGACACTTGTGCGTGTATGTCTGTGTGCATATATACAGTGGGGAAAAAAGTATTTAGTCAGCCACTAATTGTGCAAGTTCTCCCACTTAAAAGATGAGAGAGCTCTCAAATTTTCAGCATAGGTATACCTCAACTATGAGAGACAAAATGAGAAAAAAAAATCCAGAAAATCACATTAAAGGATTTTTAATGAATTAATTGGTAAATTCCTCAGTAAAATAAACATTTGGTCACCTACAAACAAGCAAGATTTCTGGCTTCACAGACCTGTAACTTCTTCTTTAAAAGGCTCCTCTGTCCTCCACTCGTTACCTGTATTAATGGCACCTGTTTGAACTCGTTATCAGTATAAAAGACACCTGTCCACAACCTCAAACAGTCAGACTCCAAACTCCACTATGGCCAAGACCAAAGACCTGTCAAAGGACACCAGAAACAAAATTGTAGACCTGCACCAGGCTGGGAAGATTGAATCTGCAATAGGTAAGCAGCTTGGTGTGAAGAAATCAACTGTGGGAGCAATTATTAGAAAATGGAAGACATACGAGACCACTGATAATCTCCCTCCATCTGGGGATCCATGCAGGATCTCACCCTGTGTGGTCAGAATTATCATGAGAACGGTGAGCAAAAATCCCAGAACCACATGGGGGGACCTAGTGAATGACCTGCAGAGAGCTGGGACTAAAGTAACAAAGGCTACATCAGAAACACACTACGCCGCCAGGGACTCAAATCCCGCAGTGCCAGACGTGTCCCCCTGCTTAAGCCAGTACATGTCCAGGCCCAATTGAAGTTTGCAAGAGAGCATTTGGATGATCCAGAAGAGGATTGGGAGAATGTCATATGGTAAGATGAAACCAAAATAGGACTTTTTTGTAAAAACTCAACTTGTCGTGTTTGGAGGAGAAAGACCACCATACCTACTGTGAAGCATGGGGGTGGAAACATCATACTTTGGGACTGTTTTTCTGCAAAGGGACCAGGACGACTGATCCGTGTAAAGGAAAGAATGAATGGGGCCATGTATCGTGAGATTTTGAGTGAAAACCTTCCACCAGCAAGGGCATTGAAGATGAAACGTGGCTGGGTCTTTCAGCATGACAATGATTCCAAACACACCGCCTGGGCAACGAAGGAGTGGCTTTGTAAGAAGCATTTCAAGGTCGTGGAGTGGCCTAGCCAGTCTCCAGATCTCAACCCCATAGAAAATCTTTGGAGGGAGTTGAAAGTCCGTGTTGCCCAGCGACAGCCCCAAAACATCACTGCTCTAGAGAAGATCTGCATGGAGGAATGGGCCAAAATACCAGCAACAGTGTGTGAAAACCTTATGAAAACTTACAGAAAACATTTGACCTGTGTCATTGCCAACAAAGGGTATATAACAAAGTATTGAGATGAACTTTTGTTATTGACCAAATACTTATTTTACCGAGGAATTTACCAATTAATTCATTAAAAATCCTTTATTGTGATTTTCTGGATTTTTTTTTTTCTTATTTTGTCTCTCATAGCTGAGGTATACCTATGATGAAAATTGGAGACCTCTCTCATCTTTTAAGTGGGAGAACTTGCACAATTGGTGGCTGACTAAATACTTTTTTACCCCACTGTATGAGAACACGCGCAAAGTGTGTGCATGTGAGTGGTTTGTCAGGAAACATACGAGCGGAGGACCGGTCACAGCAGCTCTCCCCCCGGAAACCCCGAGCAGGCAAGACAGCGCCACCAACCCCCAGCCCCGAGGTCAGCAAGCTCCATGAAAGCCAGGCATCTTCCCCCGGAGGGACGATCAGGGAAGGCCAGGCTGCTCGGCGGCCAGCGCTGTGAGCCTACACCCCCGGACCCGCCCGACCCCCACCCCCCACCCCTAGCGGGGCTAACATCCACCCCCAGGCCCCAGGCACCAGGAGGCCAGCGGCCCCACCCCCCGGGACAGAGACCGGCCCGCGTCCCCCAGCACGAGCCCCCCCAGGCACCCCCACAGCCAGCCCACCCCAGCGCCTCTGTCGCACACCCCAGGGACCCCACATCCAAAGAAGTCCCCCGGCCTAGGAGAGCCCATGTTGCCGAGAGGCACTACCCTCCTTAATCCAGCACCTCCCGACTCACAGACACATCCCTCCCCACACCTTCACACCCACATGCTCCCATGCATACCCCTCTCACTCACCCAGACCGACCCATTTTCTCTCACTCCTGTACCCATTCAAATTCACTCCTCATTCACCTTTGTTTCATAAGGCGGCTGCAAAGTAGATGCAGCTAGCCTGAACACCACCAGTGCCCAACAGTGACCAGGGAGACGACCGGCGCAGGCCACAGAAGCAGACTCCCACCCCCGGCGCTCATCTGAGCGAACAATCAGCAGACCACTGCAGGCGACCCAAGATGACGCCCGGCATGCAAAGTGCCGCACAAAACCGACCCACCACTACCACCTCCATTTATCACCCCCTCACTCTCACTTAGACTCATATTCAGCCCCCCTCTCACTTCCTTGGTTGTATCTATATATTCTGTAGCACCCAGGGATTTTGACAACATGATAGGTCCCAGGCTCCACACCAGACTCCCATGCCCCCAGCAAGAGCAGGGCAACAGGGGTGGGGGAAGACACCCACCCCCTCCCCCCGCACAGAACATGGTGGGTGTGTATCGGTTATATGATATAATTGTGTGTAAATGTGTGGACTACCAAAGTGCAATTAAAATTGAGGGGATGGTGATTGGAGAAAACTTAATGTGCCTTACAGTGAACGTGAAACCGACTGGTCACGTTGTATGAAAATAGGAATTCCCTATAGGATTATCAAGACATCGGGTGAGGGTAACTGTTTCTTCGGAGCTGTCAGTCAAGTTCTTGCTGACAATGAGAAATATCACAAAAGGATCAGAGCAGCCATGGTGACCCATTTAAAGGAGAATGATTAGAATTACAGAAAACTGTTGGAAAATGGTTCTTCTGTGACCGATTACATCAGAGTCGAAAATGGACTGTGTGGAAACATGGGCCACAGAGGTGGAAATTCAGGCATTGGCAGATTTGTTATCCACTCCCATATAAACGTACTACAATAACCGATGGTTACAGTATCAACCTTTTATAAAGGTCGGGGCGAAAGGTATATATCTTAATAACAATGGGAATCATTACGATGTTGTTATACGGGATGAGAATCAGGACGTGTGCCAAGAAGGTAACAATGACCTGGGCAACTGTTCACCATTTCACCTTCTTCAGAATGACACCGTGGACTCTACATGTGAGATTAATGGAGAGTGTAGCTCATGTATTTTTACCTACATATGTATAAGCACTATGGGATGCTTGTGATTGCATGTGTGGATTGACCTCACGTCTTAGAGGGGACAATATGTCTGGACCGCCTGTGGATAACAACAAGAAGACGGAGGTACGGCGATAAGGGGCTGAATGGATTTCCTGACCTCCTGGAGCCCGGGCAGAGGACTGAAGGGCGCAGGGGGAGAGTTATTGTCAATAGGGGGGTTTGACGGTGATATTGATTCTTCCTTTGTCCTTGACTGTATAAAAGAGAAGGTTTTTACTCAGCTCTCTCTCTTGTGTTCTTGAGAGATAGCTGGGGATGTGAACACGACATTAAAACCTGAACTGAGAAATGATTCAGTCTTGTTATTTCACGCTCCCCACAGAGAGCATGTTTACGATCAGGATGATGACCATGAGCAAAATGATCACATAAAGGGCGCGGCTCACAAGAACAGCAATTTCGGTCAAGACAGTGCCTGCAGTGAAGTGAACGCAGATGATGGTTGTTACTTGGATGAATATAACGAAGAATACAATGAAGAATACAAGAAAGTGTTGACTACCTGCTCGTTATTAGAGAGTACATGGCAGCCATTTTTAAAGTCCCTAGTCAGATACTGGTGGAATTGTATGGAAGTGTTGATTATTATGACATACATGGACAATGATGGTGAGAATGAAAATGTGATCATTACAGCAAGTTTATCCAATAGTGTAGGAAGTGTATTTTCATTAGTTGTGAAATTATTTTGTACGGTGATGATTTTTGATGTGTTGATTAGTAATGGCGGTTTCTTGTGTAATGTATTAGTGGCAGAGAGATTCCGAACCCCTATGTGCTTAATTGGAGCTGTCTTAAAACAGATGACAACAGGGAGTCTGGTACCTACTGTAAATCTAATTATACACATAGTCTCAAGCCGTCTTTTACTGTGTCATCTGTCATCGATGAAACAATGTCCCTGATGACAAACTGTTACAACCCGAGTGCCGGTCCCGTCCGCACTCGGCTCATATACCGTCCTTTCCAGGCTTTGACAGCAGCGGATCCCTTCTAGGTCCCCGGGTTCTTATTGTGACAGCGGCCGGTGGAGCTCCCTGCTGTCAAAGCCAACAGCTGTGCTGCATTCGGGGTCATTAGTGCCCGGTGTTAAAAGCGGGTGCTAAATGCACCCCGATGCAGCAGTCTCTGTTATACCTTCTGTTAATCTCCGTGAAGTTCTCATCCTCTGATGCTTCGGGTGTCTCCCGGCTCAGACGCCGTTCTTTCATCATCTATTGTAAGTTCCTTCTTATTATCCTACCTGCACTGTCGTGTGTATTTTTCCCTGTTCCTTCACTCCCCAATAAACATCACTGCAACTCACTGGTGACTGCTGGCATCTTATGGTGGCTCGTGAGGGCCACTGTGACAGTAGACTGCTGCCAGAACGTCCAGAGAGGGGCGTCGCACCGAGATGCTATTTACCGTGTGTTTTTGCAGTATTGGACTTTGTTCTTGCCAGTCTGGGTGTCAACTCTGGGATCATGCCGTCTCCCAGGAGCCGCGCTCGGCGCCTGGGTAATGAGCTAGCCAGCGCCCTGGAGTACGTCGATGGAACGCTCTTCACCGCTAGCCTCTACGATGGCCCAAACCAAATGCACTGGCACCTAGACTACGCTGAGGTTCTCCTGGACAATCTTCCTCGCTACACCAACCACCCCGAAGTCAGCGCGAGGAGAAAGAACATCGCCGCACAGCGTGAGATACTCCGTGGGTTGGAAGGAAATCTCGGCAGGAAGCCGAAGAGGAGGAGATGTCACCCCTCGCTTCGGGATCTCGCTCCTGCCTCCGTTCCGGCCCAGGAGTTTGCACCATCCAGAGGTCTTTCCCCATCGGGCATGACGTCACTCGGGATTCCCCCTGAGGAGCTGCAGCTGACCGCTGTTAAGATCCGAGGCCGAGTGACAGCTGCTCGCTCTGCTGTTCATCCGCCCGGTCAACCTCAGTGAGAACCCCGTCCAGATCCTGTTCCGGGCCGCTGCAAGGGCTCAACCCCCCACACAGCTGCCACCCCTGCGCTTCATCAGAGGAGAATTCTCGTAGAAGACTCGTAGAAGACTCGTAGCTTAAAACAGAAGACTCGTCAATTAGAAAGAAAATGGCGCTCTACTAATTTAGATGAAATCTATTTAGCTTGGAGAAATCATCTTTTAATTTATAAAAAATCTCTTAGAAAAGCTAGAACGAGTTATTACTCTGCATTAATAGAAGAGAACAAGAATAATCCCAGGTTTCTTTTCAGTACTGTAGCCAGGTTGACAAAGAGTCAGGACTCTGTCAATCCTAGCATCCCCTTAGAGCTTACTAGTCAGGACTTTATGAACTTTTTCAATAATAAAATTTCGTCCATCAGAGATAAAATCAATCAGATTCTTCCCACAGTTAACTTAAATACTGTAACTACTACAACTCCTTCTATTGATGTCTGTCTTGATGAGTTTACTCCAATCGACCTTTGTGAGTTAGACAAAATAGTTTCCTCATCCAAACCTTCAACTTGTCTTTTAGACCCTATTCCTACCAGGTTATTTAAAGAAGTCTTCCCACTTATTGGTAGCTTTATTCTTCATATAATCAATTCTTCATTAACTTTAGGCCATGTACCGCAGGCTTTTAAAACGGCTGTAATTAAACCCTTACTCAAAAAGCCAACGCTAGATCCAGGAGCTTTAGCTAACTATAGACCAATCTCTAATCTCCCTTTCATTTCAAAAATCTTAGAAAGAGTTGTTGCTACGCAATTATTTGACCACCTGCAGGGAAATGGTTTATTTGAGGAGTTTCAATCTGGGTTTAGAATCCATCATAGCACTGAAACAGCCTTAGCGAAGGTCACTAACGACCTCCTCATTGCATCTGATAATGGACTAGTTTCTGTACTTGTCCTTTTAGATCTTAGTGCAGCTTTTGATACTATTGATCATAATATTCTACTTGATAGATTAGAACACTATGTTGGACTTAATGGAACTTCGTTGCAGTGGTTTAGATCTTATTTATCTGATAGGTTCCAGTTTGTTCATGTAAATGATGAGTTTTCTCTCAGCTCAAAGCTTAGTCATGGAGTTCCACAGGGATCTGTGCTAGGCCCTACTCTTTTTAGTTTATATATGCTTCCGTTAGGCAACATTATTAGAAAGCACTGTATACATTTTCACTGTTATGCAGATGACACACAATTATACCTGTCAATGAAGCCAGATGATACTAATCAATTAGCCAAGTTAGAAGCCTGTTTTAAGGAAATCAAAGCTTGGATGACTTGTAATTTCCTGCTATTAAATTCAGATAAGACTGAAGTCATTCTTGTTGGTCCAAAAAACCTTAGAAATTCCTTTCCAAATCAAACTTTCAGTTTGGATGCAGTTACTCTTTCTCTTAATAGCTCTGTGAGGAACCTTGGAGTTATTTTTGATCAGGATTTGTCCTTCAATTCACATATTAAATTTGTTTCTAAGACTGCCTTCTATCATTTGCGTAATATTGCCAAGATTAGGAGCATCTTGTCTCAGAGTGATGCTGAGAAGCTGATCCACGCTTTTGTTAGCTCGAGATTAGATTATTGTAATTCTTTATTATCAGGCTGTCCTAAAACATCTTTAAAAAGTCTTCAGCTGATCCAAAATGCTGCAGCAAGAGTTTTAACAGGTACTAGAAAGAGAGATCATATCTTTCCGGTTCTGGCCTCCCTTCATTGGCTTCCCATAGAGTTTAGAATTAAGTTTAAAATCCTTCTTCTTACTTACAAAGCTCTAAACAATCAGGCTCCTTTTTATTTAAAAGATCTGATACTACCGTATCATCCTAACAGAGCACTACGCTCCCAAAATGCAGGTTTACTTGTAATACCTAGAATCTCCAAAAGTACAATGGGAGGCAGAGCCTTCAGTTATCAAGCTCCTCTCCTGTGGAATCAGCTGCCAATCTGGATTCGGGAGTCAGACTCGATCTCTGTTTTTAAGAATAGGGCTAAAACCTACCTTTTTGATATAGCCTACAATTAGGGAGGGATCATGTGTTTCTGAACCCTCCCTTAGTTATGCTGCTAATAGGTTTAGTCAGCCGGGGGACCTCCAGTAATGCACTGGGCCTCACTCCTTTCCTCACTCTCTATGAAATATTTTTTTTTTGCCGGTCATTAACATTTGTTTGTTCTCTCCCATAGATTGAGTCCCCATCGTGCTGTTTGCTCTCTACATGTCTGTTCTTTTCTTCTTCTCTGTCCCCTCACCCCCCAGCCAGTCGCAGCAGATGACTGCCCCTCCCTGAGCCTGGTTCTGCTGGAGGTTTCTTCCTGTTAAAAGGGAGTTTTTTCCTCTCCACCGTCGCCAAGTGCTTGCTCACAGGGGATCGCCTGATTGCTGGGGTCTTTCTGCAACTGTGGGGGTCCTCCCTACAGTTGATAGTGCTATGAGATGACTGTTGTTGTGAAATGGCGCTATATAAATAAAGTTGAATTGAATTGAATTGAATTCCCGCAGTCTCTCCCCCCGGGCCATCTTCTTCCTCTCTCCCGTCAGCGTCCCATGCCCGGCTCATCACGGCTGACGCCCCCTCCTCCTCATCGCCTATCCCGGCTGCTGTGTGTCTCGGGAGTCCCGTTTCGGCGAGTCCCATCCCGGAACCTTCTCGAGCGGCTCCCCGTCGTCCTCCCAGGGTGTCCTCTGTCACCATCCGGCGGGGAAAGGGAGGAGCAATGTCCGCCACAGCAAGCACCACTCAGCCCCCAGGAGACAGGCAAGTCCAAGTTCATTCACACTCTCGTTATTGTCAGGAGTCAGGAGTCAGACTCCTGGAGGTGGATTTTGGGGTTCGCAGCTCCCCGAGCTCCCACCACCTGCTGTGGCTGTCATTATTAACCCCGCATCCTCTGTGTCTCCCTCCGCTGAGTGGTCCTCGACGCCAGGCCAACGTCGCTGGATGAGGAGGGGGCCTACGGTTCTGGAGAGCCTGGTTCCGGTTCCGCAGCCACGTCATGGGCGGAGGAGGAGGGCGGACTGCAGCGTGGAGAGAGAGCAAAACGATGAAATATGTTAATCCTGGTTAAAGTCCTGGTTTGTGTACGTATTGCACTTTGGTGCTGCGCATTAAATTGTGTGCAATTTAATGCTAGAATGTGTTTCCACATGCCAGGGGTTAGCCTCCCTCATTGTTTATATTGTGGATACTGGTGAAATGGACCACAGGAGCCGAAATCTCGTCATATTAAAATTGCTTTTTCAAACCAGTGATTTATAAAGTCATTCATATAATTTTCTAAAGCGTCAGAATAGACCCACACACCTATTCTGTGGATCCTGCAGTGCTTGTCAGGGAAACGAAGCATTTTTGTCACATCCCACCACTGACTTTCACAAGTGTATTTCCCTAATACAGGTACATCTCCAAAAATTAGAATGTCATGAAAAACGTCAATATTTTTTGTCACTCATTTCAGAAAGAGAAATCCATATATTATATTGATTCATTACACAGACAGTGATATATTTCAAGTGTTTATTTATTTTAATTTTGATGATTACGGCTTACAGCCCCTGAAAACCCCAAATTCAATTTGGCAAAAAATTAGAATATTACATAAAATTAACTTTAAAAAATAGTTTTTAAATATAAATGTTGGCTGCTGAGGTGTTGGTTAATATGGGCTGTAGCCGTAATCATCTATATTAAAAATAGGGATGTGATTTTTCCGCTAAGTCGCGGAATTCCGCTTTTTTTATCTTCCAAAAATTTTCAGACCAGATGGCGGCGCGTGCACAACGCGAGGCTCAGCGTCTCTTCAGATTTTGTGGATTAGCATCGATATTTCTGCTCATTTCGGGTCTGGTCGTTCAGAACAGCTTCGCTTTTACATCCTACACCCGAAATGAACTTTTGGACATTGGATTACAAAATAACAACCTTTTTATCAGCAACCTACATTTCATCCCTGAGCTCTGGAGAACACCCAACGCTAGGTAAGCTACCCGGCCGACCGGAAGTGCTCACAGGCGGCGTAGAGACCATAAACAAAGGCGGGGGAAGCGCGGAGGGCTAAGAGCTAAGCTAAAGTTAACACTGCACCGGCTTTCTCTACCCAGTATTTTCCTCACTAATGTACGGTCAGTGGCGAACAGAATGGATGAGCTACGGCTTCGGATCACCAACAATAAGAAACTTATGAACTGCAATATCATGATTTTCACAGAAACATGGCTACATAGTGGAGTACTTGACAGTGCTGTCGAGCTGGCCAGACGGCACACTCTCAAGGCAGACAGAGCAGCTGATGACTCCGGTAAGACCAGAGGTGGGGGAGTGTGCATTTGTATTAACAAGGCTTGGTGCACGAACTCTGTCACTGTTGGGAGACACTGCTCAGCTAACCTGGAGTTTCTCATGGTTAAATGTAGACCTTTCTAGCTGCCACAGGAGTTCACTTTTCACTTTTCTTCATCTTGCCTGCTGAAGATGTTTTGGACTTTATTTAAAAAATATTTTTAACGCCACACATGTGATGGATAATGCTTGTTGGAATATTTTAGGAATGCTATCTTCTTGGAACATAAGTCAATATTATACAGTAATAAGTGACATTCAGCTGTTTGTTTTATGTCATTTAAGCACAGTTCTGGTACTTAAAAATCATAAAAACCCAGGAGCTTAAGGGGGCTTCGCCCCCCCTTGCCCCCCCACCAGGGCTTTGCCCCGGACCCCACTGGGGGACTATGTCCCCCAGACCCCCTGCTAAATTTTCAGATAATTTCCCCAACCCCAAATCACATCCCTATAAAATAAATACTTTCAATATATCACTGTCCCTGTAATGAATCTATATATGGGTTTCACTTTCTGAAATGAGTGACAAAAATATTGAATTTTTTCACGGTATTCTAATTTTTGAGATGTGCCTGTATATGTGTTGAACTTGCTTGAACCTAACCACCATCCATTTCTGTCGTTCATCTAGGCAAGAGGAAAGCAGCCGCCCCACAACGGACCTCGCCACTGTGGAACATACTGAAATCCTTTGCTTTTATAGGTAAAGTGTCAAAACCCAAGTAGCACAATTTCCACTTAATATGAAAGGGAATAAACTGAGATGTATTTGATTGTGTGAATATGGCACATCAACTGTAAAATAAACCGCTTCTTAATGTATTTATTTTTTTGTCAGATCACTTGTGTGATCCTTTGTGAGTTATGTTCATAACTGTATGTTTTGGCGAATGTGAGATGTTCAGTCGTCAATATAATTTACTTTATATGTGTAGTTTATAGTCTATCATCAATAAACTCATGCAGTAACAGGACACATTACAAATATTTGAGACCCATTGTAGTGCTTCCTTTTATATTTTAGCAATGCTAGTACAAAACACCGCCCACACATGAAGCCAGGGCAAGAAGAGACACTTTTACAGACAAGACAAACTTTTATTGATAAAAACTTCATATTTTGACTGAGCGACTCCATACTCGGTGATGCACACCTTCAGTTAAAGTACTATATTCCATTCAAGTGAATGTATTAATTCATTCTGATTGCTGAGGCCACAGTAAAAACAGATGATTTTAAATGTAATCCAGCCCTTGTAAAATCTACTGAAGTGCAGCTACATGAAAATTGTGGTTAAATACAACAACGAAGTACTTTATTGTCACATTCAAATTGTAATCCCTCCTGTTTTGTTTTTCTTTTGAATTCTTGGATGGAATATGGTGGGCAATATAAGCTGCAGCTTCAGCCATCACCCATTTCAGATAACCTATGTTGAACTGTATAATCAGAGGAGTTATTGTTTAATTTGACCTTGTTAGATTTTTCCCCTTTGTTATATTATTCTATTTTCTTTTAATCTTTACTTTTAATCAATTCGAAATAAAGATTCATTCATTAATTCACATTCCACCACTGGCTTCTAGCAACAAGTGTATTTCCCAAATATGTTTTACACTTGCTTTAATTAACCACCACCCATTTGTCTTTTGTCTAGGCAAGAGGGAAACTGTCCACCCCAACTGGACCTTGCCTCACTATTTACAGAGATGCAGGCTGAAGATCTGCTGAACCAGGACCAGTATGAGGGGCCGATCCAGTTGCTTCTCAGTGAGGCAGCGTGACTGGCGTGTGTGACCCATTCCAGTTTCTTTTTTTTTTTTTACAGTTTGAATTTTGCACATTCTGAATAATCTGGAATTTGCTGCTGATTGTAATAAACAATTTAGTGACTTATGTGTTTGCATCATGATTTTCTATTTTGTCTGTTAAGACACCGGTGGGAAAAGAGTCAACTGTACAAAGGATTTATTGGTGACCTTGAAAATAATGGCTCATTTTTAAGAAAAAAGTAACCAAAACAATTATTTTATTAACTGAAGACTGTATTGTTGGATGTGCCACCGCAGAAGACCCTGCATATTTTAGTGACAGTACCAGTATATGGAGGAATTCTGGGTCATATTAGCATCTGCTCTTCATCATAATGGGTTTGGGCGGGGGTGTCTAATCATGTGCCATGGAGGGTCAAGACCCTACAGGCTTTACCTCCAACCAGTGTCTTCAACAGCAGATTCCACTGAACTTCTTCCACTGACTGCTGATCAGTGAGAACACCTGCTGAAGAGACTGGGTAGAAGAGAGAACCTGCAGGGTCTTGGCCCCCCATTACACATGATTGGAAGCCCCCGGATTAGGTTTAATGGGATTTAACATTTTAACACAAACTGCTTTATGGTTCATAATTCTGTTGACAGACTTACACCAAACCAAAAGTGATTTCTCAAACTGCTGGATTGTTCTTAGCTTTTCTAATCTTTCAGTATTTAATTTGTGCCACATGGTGGTAACCTTCACATATTAAAAAGAGACATCTGCAAAAACTTCAGAGGTTTACTGTCAGTGCAATTCCCAGTGCAATACTACATGAATGCATGTATAGTACATTGTTGATGCAGAGAATATATATTTCTACAGTAGATGTATCTAGTAAATCAAGTATTTTCTGTCCAATACCAATTCTCTCTCTAACAAGGTAGATGAACTGAGACTGCTGATGCGTTTTAAGGACCTCTCTTCCTCGGCTGCCCTCTGTTTTACCGAGACCTGGCTCAGGGAAAATACACCGGACAGTGCGCTGCGCCTCGAGGGATTTCAGCTGTTTCGTGCTGATCGAGACACAGAGCTCTCCGGTAAATCCTCAGGAGGTGGAGCTGCTTCTACATCAACAGCATCTGGTGCTCTGATGTAACGGTAATTTCCAAACACTGTTCTCCCGCCCTGGAATTTCTTTTTATTAACTGCAAGCCATTTTATTCCCCGCGGGAGTTTGCCTCATTCATCCTCGTCGCTGTGTACGTCCCTCCTGACGCGGACACGCGCAAAGCTCAGCGTGTGCTCGCGGATCACATCCAACACACGGAGCGGATTTTTCCAGACTCTCTGGTTATTGTGGTTGGCGACTTTAACCAGAGCAATCTGAGCCACGATCTCCCCCGCTACAAACAGTTTATTAAATGCCCCACCAGAGGAATAAACACGCTGGATCACTGTTACACCACAGTGAAAGACGCATATCGCGCTGTTCCCCGCGCTGCACTCGGACTATCTGATCACGTGATGGTCCACCTCATTCCCACATACAGACAGAGATTAAAGCTCACTAAACCTGTTGTGAGCACTACGAAGAAATGGACCAGTGAAGCTGAGGAGAAGCTGGAAACGTGCATGGAAATAACTGATTGGGGCATGTTTAAAGGAGCCACGCATGATCTGGATGAGTACACGGACACTGTGAACTCATATATCCACTTTTGTGAGGAGAGCATCCTTCCATCGCGCACCAGGGTGAGGTACTCTAATGATAAGCCCTGGTTCACTGCTAAGCTCAGACAGATCAGGAAGGAGAAGGAAGCAGCGCTGAAAAGTGGAGACAGGGGCTGCTACAGGGAGGTTAAATATCGGCTCCTTCTTCAGCTCAGAGAGCTGAAGAAAGCTAAATCTGTGTATTCTGAGAGACTCCAGCAGCAGTTCACTGCTAATGACTCGGCTTCTGTGTGGAGAGGACTGAGGCAAATCACCAATTATCGGCCTCAGGCTCCTAAAGTTCAGGATGACAAAGCCCTTTGTCAAAGACTGTCCCAACACCATGCCCGTTTTGACACCCCGTCATCTGTGTCCAACTCCCCCCTCCCTCCAGCTCCACAGCCTTCACGATCCCTACTTCATCAAAGGCGCCCCCCCCCCCCCGCCCTTGTCATCAGTGAGCAGGACGTGCTCAAACAGTTCTCCAGACTGAACCCGCGCAAGGCCCCCGGTCCAGATGGCGTGTCTCCCTCCACCCTGAGACACTGTGCGAAAGACCTGGCTCCTGTCTTCACAGACATTTTTAACACCTCCCTTAAGCTATGCCACGTGCCGTCCTGCCTCAAATCCTCCACCATCATCCCTGTCCCCAAGAAGCCACAGATAACTGGACTTAATGACTACAGACCTGTAGCGCTCACCTCTGTAGTCATGAAGTCCTTTGAGCGCCTGGTCCTGCCCCACCTCAAGTCCATCACCACCCTCCTCCTGGACCCGCTGCAGTTTGCCTACCGAGCCAACAGGTCTGTAGACGACGCAGTCAACCTGGCCCTCCACTCCATCCTGCAGCACCTGGACTCCCCGGGAACCTACGCCAGGATCCTGTTTGTGGACTTCAGCTCCGCATTCAACACCATCCGCCCCGCTCTGCTCCGGGACAAGCTGTCCCTGCTCAACGTGCCTGACTCCCTCTGCAGGTGGATCACCGACTTCCTGACGGCCCGGAGGCAGCATGTGCGGCTGGAAAAGACTGTCTCAGACTCTGCTAGCATCAGCAACGGATCACCCCAGGGCTGTGTACTTTCCCCCCTACTCTTCTCCCTTTATACCAACTTCTGCACCTCCAGCCACCAGTCTGTCAAGTTGATCAAGTTTGCGGACAACACCACCCTCATCGGGCTCATCTCCAATGGCGACGAGTCCGCCTACAGGAGAGAGGTGGCCCAGCTGGCGTCCTGGTGCAACAACAACAACCTGCAGCTGAACGCTCTGAAGACAGTGGAGATGATTGTGGACTTCAGGAAAGTCACAACCCCTCTGCCCCTCCTCACCCTCACAGGCTCGCCCATCACCACTGCTGATTCCTTCCGCTTCCTAGGCACCACCATCACCAGGGACCTCAAGTGGGAGCCGACCATCAGCTCCCTCATCAAAAAGGCCCAGCAGAGGATGTTCTTCCTGCGGCAGCTGAGGAAGCTCAAGCTACCCACCAAGATGTTAGTGCAGTTCTACACAGCCATCATCGAGTCCATCCTCACCACCTGCATAGCCGTGTGGTACGCAGGAGCCACTGCCAGGGACAGACTAAGGCTGCAGCGCGTCATGCGCACTGCTGAGAAGGTGATCGGCTGCAAGCTCCCATCTCTCCAGGATCTGTACATCTCCAGGGCCCGGAGGCGTGCTGGCCGGATCATAGCCGATCCCTCACACCCTGGTTACATTCTGTTTGCCCCTCTCCCCTCAGGTAGAAGACTTCGGTCCATCCAGACTAAAACCTCCCGTCACATGAACAGCTTCTTCCCCTCTGCCATCAGACTGCTGAACACTAAGTGACTTATTTACTCTCGTGCACTATGTACAGCAGCTTAACCAGACTCATGTCAATCATCACTGTTTTCTTCCTGCATTACCGACTGCACTATATGGTTCTCCACATTATCTGCTGCTCGCTAATATATTTAAACTGCTGACTAGTATTACTCACTCTTATTCTACACTTTATTGCATGTATAGTTTATTTCTTTTATTTTATCATGTTTAATGTTGCAGCATTGCACCGAGACAAATTCCTAGTTTGTGTACTACATGAACAATGGCAATAAATCTGATTCTGAAGTATTTTCCATGTAACCTTGTGACTGCATTATTTTAATTGCTTTTAATCCTAGATCAAGTTTGTTTTGGCCTAAAATGCATCATAACTGTCAAATATATCTTATTATACGTAACTCAGTACTGTTTACTTTTTGAATATATATTTTGTGGCTAATATAGTTATTAACATGGCGATCAAGTTGTGTCAGCTGATCATTTTTTGCTATGACACCACCTCAGACTCAGTGCTGCAGAAGCAGGTACGTCTGTGATGTCTCAACAGTCTCTCCATGATTTTCATGCAGATCAGAGCAATTTGTGACACAGGAAATAAACGTTTCTACAGACATTCTTAAGCTCTATAACCACTGATCGTTTGTGAAGCTGTGTTGACATCAGTGACAGGCTGTGCTGAACGCCCAGACCGACCGTTTGAAGCGGTAATTTCCCCACAACAGAGCCATCTGAAACACACACAGCATACATATTTTAGTACCTAACAGCGATAACTTGCAGACGTTACAGTGTAGTACGACATACTTATAGCAAACTAGCATTAGCAACATTAGCTTACCATCATATATGACCTAATTTGTATCCTCACGTCTTTGGCTCTCCCAGAAGCTGCAGAACTATTCCAGAGTGTTTCATCTCGCTGCCTGTACCCTTATCTGGCGGTCCTTTTTGGCATTTACGGTGAAAAAAAGCCACAGACCGAGGAGTCGCCTTGTACAGCCGCCATGATGTATGTATTATGTTTTGCTTGGGTCGCGTGTTTTATGTCACGGGAGTGTGGCGCCGCCTCGCTGTTATAGAAATCCCACCCACCCCAGCTTAACACGGTTGTAATGGAGACACAACCGAGCCAAACAGTGTCGAAGTGAATCGAGACATGGCGAGGTGTGCTGGGCTAGTGGAAAAGGGCCATTAGTGTCCCTGGAAAACAAGGTGCTTCAGTTCCTTGAAAGCAGAAACATAAAGGTTGAAGTAAATGCAATTTCAGTCTGTCATACTCTACCCATAAAGGATAATAAAACAAAGAAATCAATTGTAATGCGCTTTGTGAACAGAAGGGTAAAGAATGGCATACTGAGGCAGGCCAGAAAGCAACGGGGGACAGAAGTTTACCTCAATGAATATTTAACAAAGACTATTGCTGAAATAGCACGGCAAGCACGGATGCTGAAAAGACAAAAGATAAAAGCAACATGCACAAGAAACTGTAGAGTTTGGATCAAACTAAATGGAACACCTGAGGAAGAATATAATAAGATATCTCACTGACTTAAATAAATACAGATGAACACTGATTAAGAAAATTAAGAGACGACGATAATCCATATCCACACAAACGGCAAGAACAGTTCTTTTGTGACATACCATGTCAATGTACTTTAAAAAACAAAAGAAAAGAAAAAACTTATGACTGACTTTAGTAGACATCAATCATCTCCAGTTGGAGGAAGTCATTTGACACCGTGAGGAAATTGAGACTGAAAATATGCCATTATGCTGAACATAAACTACAAGAGATGGAGAATGATATTGATCCTCATAACCACTTCTTCAAAAATATTCATAATCACAGTGAATATTATACTGAAAAGCAATTCAAAAGTCAAGTGCAATTAGATGGTAAACTATCAATAATACACTTCAACAGCAGAAGTCTTAACAAAAACTTTCCACAGATTCAGGACTATTTAAAACAGCTAGATAGAACATTTACAGCTATTGCAGTCTCTGAAACTTGGCTCAATGAAGAGCAGGCTTCTCTGATGGCAATAGAGGGATGTCAGATGTTTTATATTAATAGATCTCAAGAAAAGGGTGGTGGTGTTGCACTGTATATTGATGACCTGTATAGGTGTAAGCTTGTAAATGGAATGTCCTTTGCACTATCAGGGATTCTGCAATGTGTTACTGTTGAGATTGACCAAGATAAAACAAAAAAATCTAATTATATGTTGTATATATAGAATGCCGGGAACTTGTGTTGAGACATTCAGAGAAAAGTTAGTCGAGCTGAACAATAATATAACTAGTAAGAAAATGGTTGTAATCTGTGGAGACTTCAATACTGATTTACTAAATCCATTTCAACAAAATGCAATTACAGAGTTCATGAATTCTATGTACAGTATGAGTCTATATCCCACAATAACACATCCCAGTAGAATCACAGCTCACACTGCTACACTTATTGATAACCTGTTTGTTAATATTTTTGGTAAGAAAATAGAAAGTGGATTATAGATAAATGATATAAGTGACCATTTGCAAGTCGTTGCACTTATCCATGGTCACATGGGGACCAATACAGAAAAGAACTTTAAAATCTTTCAGATACAAATCACAAAATGCAATCAGTTCTTTTAAAGAAGACCTGCTGAAGCAAGACTGGACAAAAGTCTATGTATCAGATGTAAATGAAGCCTACGATACATTCATGAACATTGTAACCGCTCTTTATGAAAAAAATTGTCCATTAGTATAGAAAAAGCGTAACCAGAAATTTGTCGACAAGCCATGGTTAACCAAAGGATTACAAAAAGTGTGTAAAAAGAAAAATTCATTATATAAAGCTTTTCTAAAGAAAAGGACAAAAGAAGCAGAGCAGCGGTATAAAACATACAAAAATAAGTTAAGCTACCCAACCAATCTTTCAAAAAAAAAAAAAAAACAACTCAGAGTGTGAATGCAGTCTCACCTGCAGATGAATTTAATAATTTTTTTGTTGACATTGGTCCTAATTTGGCTCGAGAAATACCCATTACAGCAGGGGTGTCCAACCATGTGCCATGGAGAGCCAAGACCCTGCAGGTTTTCTCTTCTACCCAGTCTCTTCAGCAGGTGTTTTCACTTATCAGCAATCAGTGGGAAGAAGTTCACAGAAATCTGCTGTTGAAGACACTGGTTGGAGGTAAAACCTGCAGGGTCTTGGCTCTCCATGGCACATGGTTGGACACCCCTGCATTACAGCATCTACAGGTGATACAAAAAGCAAAAATACTGCTATAAAAGACTCCATTTTCATAAAGAACACAGATAAGAGAGAGGTCATTTAAATTGTTAAATCGTTTAAAAGTAAAACATCTACGGATCGTGATGGTATTGACATGCTTTTTGTCAAAACTATCATTGAATGCTTCGTGAAACCACTGACGTATACATATCTGTAACCTGTCTCTCCAAACAGGTATATTTCCCAGCGCAATGAAAATAGCTAAAGTAATTCAGATATACAAGATGGTTGACAGAGGGGAATTTTCAAACTATAGACCTATTTCACTATTGCTGCAATTTTCCAAGATACTTGAAAAAATATTTTGTGAGAGAAATGACAAATTCATAATGAAGAATAATTTATTGTGTGAGCAGCAATATGGGTTCAGACAGAAGAGGACAACTGCATTTGCTCTAATGGAATTTATAGAAAAAAATATGAACTGCTGTTGAAAATAAAGAGTATTCAGTTGGGGTATTCCTGGATCTTAAAAAAAGCATTTGATGCAGTGGATCATAAATTATTGTTAAAGAAACTACAAAATTGTGGTATTAGAGGGGTAGCACTGTCCTGGTTATGTAGTTACTTAAAGAACAGATATCAGTATGAATGTGTTGGTAGCAA
This sequence comes from Pholidichthys leucotaenia, assembly GCA_020510985.1. Taxonomy (NCBI): domain Eukaryota; kingdom Metazoa; phylum Chordata; class Actinopteri; order Cichliformes; family Pholidichthyidae; genus Pholidichthys; species Pholidichthys leucotaenia. The sequence goes on along the minus strand of CM035839.1, from coordinate 23,021,384 downwards.
AAACTCACTGTTACTGAAGGTTACTTGTGGAGTCCCACAGGGTTCAGTTTTGGGGCCATTGTTGTTCAATATGTATATAAATGATATATGTAAAGTTTCAGAAAAAATGGATTTAATATTGTTTGCAGATGACACTAATTTATTATGCTTTGGAAGCAATTTGGAACAGCTTTTGGATACACTCGGAAAGGAATTAGGAAAGTTTAAACTGTGGATTGATTCAAACAAATTAACGCTCAATTTAAGTAAGACAAAATTTACAATTTTTAACAACCATCACAACAACTCAGTATCTAAACTCAGTGTAAATGGTGTAGAGATTGAAAGGGTATCCAAACTTAAATTTCTTGGAGTAATAATTGATAATAAACTGTGTTGGAAGTCACATATTAATTATATTAAAGGTAAAATATCCAAATCAATTGCAATACTACACAGAGTGAAATATTTGCTGAATCAACCCACACTATATACCTTGTATCATTCATTAATACTCCCATACATGACATATTGTACTGAAGTACGGGGAAATACATATAAAACAAACATATATCCAGTCTTTATGCTTCAGAAGAGAGCTAGTAGAATAATAAGCAAAGCTGCTTACAGGGAACCAACAAACCCACTTTTTCTTAAATTAAAAGCTCTCAAGTTGAAAGATCTGGTTGACTTTAAAACTGCAGTAATGATGTTTAAAGTGAAGAATCTATCACTGCCCGCAAATTTCCAAAAGTTGTTCCAAAAAATAAGGGAGAAACAATATTGTTTCAGAGGAACATGTATATTTCAAAAACCTTCAGTGAGAACTACCACCAAGCAACACTGTGTTTCAGTGCAAGGAGTCAGACTGTGGAATGCTTTTGGACCTGAATTAAAATCATGTACAACGCTTGGACAATTTAAACAAAAACTAAAGGAAGAAATACCCCAAACATATATACAAGATGACATATAAAATCACATAAGGATTATCATATTCAGTCTGTGTTGTGCTGTTGCTTAGTTTTTGTTTGTTTGTTTGTTTTTTTGTCACGTTTTGTCTTAGCTTTGTTCTGAATTGTAATCACTCTTGTTTTGTTTTTCTTTTGAATTCCTGGATGGAATATGGGTGGGCAATATAAGCTGTGGCTTCAGCCATCACCCATTTCGGATAACTTATGTTGAACTGTATATTCAGAGGAGTTGACGTCGCCCGGGTTAACAAGGTCAGGAGTTCCTGGCAGTAGAAGGCGAAGGACAGAGCTGCGTGGAAGAATCTGATCAGACCTAAATGAAATAGTCATTGTTGCCCCTGACAGACTGCTATGATGATGATGATGATTGTTTAATTTGACCTTGTTAGATTTTTCCCCTTTTGTTACATTATTCTGTTCTTTTCTTTTAATCTTCATTTTTAATCTATTCAATTCAATTCAACTTTATTTATATAGCGCCATTTCACAACAACAGTCATCTCCTAGCACTTTCAACTATAGGGGAAACCCCCACAATTGCAGGAAGACCCCAGCAATCAAGTGATGCCCTATGATCAAGCGCTTGGCGACGGTGGAGAGGAAGAAACTCCCTTTTAACAGGAAGAAACCTCCAGCAGAACCAGGCTCAGGGAGGGGCAGTCATCTGCTGCGACTGACTGGGGAGTGAGGGGACAGAGAAGATGAAAAAAGCAGACATGTAGAGAGCAAACAGCACGATGGGGACTCAATCTATGGGAGAGAACAAACAGATGTTAATGACCAGCAAAAAAAAAAAATATTTCATTGAGAGTGAAGAAAGGAGTGAAGTCCAGTGCAATTACTGGAGGTCCCCCGGCTGTCTAAACCTAATAGCAGCATAACTAAGGGAGGGTTCAGAAACATATGATCCCTCCCTAATTGTAGGCTATATCAAAAAGGAAGGTTTTACACTATTCTTAAAAACAGAGATCGAGTCTGACTCCTGAATCCAGATTGGCAGCTGGTTCCACAAGAGAGGAGCTTGATAAATGAAGGCCCTGCCCCGCCATTGTACTTTTGGAGAGTCTAGGTATTACAAGTAATCCAGCATTTTGGGAGCATAGTGCTCTGTTAGGATAATAGGGTAATATCAGATCTTTTAAATAAAAAGCGGCCTGATTGTTTAGAGCTTTAAAAGTGAGAAGAAGGATATTAAACTTAATTCTAAACTCTATGGGAAGCCAGTGGAGGGAGGCCAGAACCGGAGTGATGTGATCTCTCTTTCTAGTACCTTTTAAAACTCTTGCAGCAGCATTTTGGATCAATTGAAGACTTTTTAGAGATGTTTTAGGACAACCTGATAATAAAGAGTTACAATAATCTAATCTAGAGCTAACAAAAGCGTGGATCAGTTTCTCAGCATCACTCTGAATGGTCCCCTCCAGTATACAACTAGGACAATATCGGTCGCTACGGAGGGTGACAATATGTATGGGTACATATTCATACTATGTAGGATAACTAAGTAGACGGATATGCTGTTTATTCCATCTAGCTACAATACTCCGCACTGTGTGTATATATATATTTATATATTTATTCCTTGTAGCTACAATGCTCCGCACTGTGTTTATATATTTACATATTTATATGTACATATGTATATTCGCTGCTCTTGTTTTTCTTGTCTTCTTGATTGTTGCTCTGAGTATTGCTATGCCTTTGCTGTTGCAATCCTGGAATTTCCCCATTGTGGGACTAATAAAGGCTACATTATAAACAGACACATTATAAAGTATGCTGATGACTCAGTTATTGTCAGTCTCCTCCAGGATGGTGAGAGTGGCCATGGCCCAGTAGTTGATGATTTTGTTCACTGGTGTGAGGATTCCTACCTGCAGCTGAATACGACAAAAACTAAAGACATGATTATTGACTTTAGGAGGAAAACTCCCAGGCACAAAGTCACCGTACTAAAAGGCCAGACCACCGAATGTGTACAATCCTACAAATATCTTGGGACGATTATTGATAGTAATTTAAACTTTGAAGAGAACTGTGAAAGGGTGTGCAAAAAGGGTCAGCAACATTTGCATTGCTTGAGAAAACTTGCACGCTTCCAAATTGACCGAACCATAATGACAATGTTTTATCGGGCTTTTATTGAATCTGTTTTATCCTTTTCTTTAGTGTCATGGTTTGGTCAGATAAAACTGAAACAGAGGAAATCCTTGGATCACGTAGTTAGATGGTCCAGTCGTTTGCTTGGTGAGTCACAGCTGAGCCTGACATCCCTTTACACCAGACAGGTACAGAGGATGGCTACCTCCATTTTAAATGATGACTCCCACCCTTTGCACTGCAACTTTCAGCTTCTTCCCTCAAGATGGAGGTTTGCTGTCCCAAAAAGTAAAACCCAGCGCTACAAAAACAGTTTTGTTCCTGCTGCTGTCAAAGAGTTGAACAAGTTGTAACAATATATTGCACATAATTTAGGTACCTATTTATTAACTCCATTGTATATTTACTTATTTTTGTAGGATGTTGTTTGGGTTCTAAATATTTTATTGGGTTTTAGACCTTTGAGTTTTTAACCTCTTTGACTAGTCTTTAACTTTTTAATATGACCCTTCTCTCTTACCTCTGGTTTTTCTCTCATCCCTTTGTCGTTATACTCTGATTGATGGAGCCTTGAGTATTTTTATCATGTTATAGTCAGCTTCATGTGTCCCTGTGTTTGTGTCTATGTTGAATATAATTGTGGCTTGTAAATATGGATGTCACCAGACTGCAAAACAAATCTACCTACGGGTACATATAAAGTAACCTGAACCTGAACCTTATCTTATCTTGGCAATATTACGCAAATGATAGAAGGCAGTCTTTGAAATTAATTTAATATGTGAATTGAAAAACAGATCTTGATAAAAAATAACTCCAAGCTTCCTCACAGAGCTATTAAGAGAAAGAGTAACTGCATCCAAACTAAAAGTTTGATTTGGAAAGGTATTTCTAATGTTTTTTGGACCAACAAGAATGACTTCAGTCTTATCTGAATTTAATTGTAAGAAATTACAAGTCATCCAAGCTTTGATTTCCTTAAGACAGGCTTCTAACTTGGCTAATTGATTACTATCATCTGGCTTCATTGACAGGTATAATTGTGTGTCATCTGCATAACAGTGAAAATGTATACAATGCTTCCAAATAATGTTGCCTAATGAAAGAATATATAAACTAAGAAGACTAGGGCCTAGCACAGATCCCTGTGGAACTCCATGACTGAGCTTTGAGTTGAAAGAAAACTCATTATTGACATGAACAAACTGGAACCTATCAGATAAATAAGATCTAAACCACTGCAACAAAGTTCCATTAAGTCCAACATAGTGTTCTAATCTATCAAGTAGAATATTATGATCGCTAGTACCAAAAGCTGTACTAAGGTGTAAAAGGACAAGTACAGAAACAAGTCCATTATCAGATGCAATCAGGAGGTCATTAGTGACCTTCACTAAGGCTGTTTCAGTACTATGATGGATTCTAAACCCAGATTGAAACTCTTCAAATAAATCATTTCCCTGCAAGTGGTCAAATAATTGCATAGCAACAACTCTTTCTAAGATTTTTGAAATGAAAGGGAGATTAGAGATTGGTCTATAGTTAGCTAAAACTCCTGGATCCAGCATTGGCTTTTTGAGTAAGGGTTTAATTACAGCAGTTTTAAAAGCCTGCGGTGCATGGCCTAAAGTTAATGAAGAATTGATTATTTGAAGAATAAAGCTACAAATAAATGGGAAGACTTCTTTAAATAACCTGGTAGGAACAAGTTGAAGGCTTGGATGAGGAAAATATTTTGTCTAACTCTAAAAGGTCAATTGGAGTAAACTGATCCAAACAGATGTCAATAGAAGGAGCTGTAGTAGTCACTGTATTTAAGTTAACGGTGGGAAGAATCTGACTGATTTTATCTCTGATGGATGAAATTTTATTATTGAAAAAGTTCATAAAGTCCTTACTAGAACACTCTAAGGGAATGCTAAGATTGACAGAGTCCTGACTCTTTGTCAGCCTGGCTACAGTGCTGAAAAGAAATCTGGGATTATTCTTGTTCTCTTCTATTAATGCAGAATAATAACTCGTTCTAGCTTTTCTCAGAATTTTTTCTATAAATTAAAAGATGATTTCTCCAAGCTAAATAGATTTCATCTAAATTAGTGGAGCACTATTTTATTTCCAATTGACGAGTCTTCTATTTTAAGCTACGAGTTTCTGTGTTGAACCAAGGAGTTAGAAATCTCTGATTAGACTTTTTCTTTTTTAATGGGGCTACCATGTCTAGAGTCTGATGCTGAGAAGCTGTAACACTATCTACCATGCTATCAATTACAGAAGGAGCAAGCTGTCTATATCTTATTTCCATTGTGTTGACACATGGCATAGAGGAAACAATCAGCATAAATTTGGTAACAACATCATCTGAGAGGCATCTACTGTAGTAATATTTTTCCTTCGGAGCCAAATAGTCAGAAATAGTAAAATCAAAGGTTAACAGACAATGGTCTGACAGTATAGGGTTATGAGGAGACACTACTAGATTTTCTATTTCTATGCCATATGACAGAACAAGGTCCAACGTATGGTGGAGATAATGGGTAGAATTTCCTACTTTCTGAGAAAACCCCATTGGGTTTAAAATTGAATTACATGCCAAATTAAGGCAATCACTATCTACATCTACATGTATATTAAAGTCCCCTACTATAATTATTCTATCTGATTTCAGCATGAAATCAGCTAAGAATTCGGCAAATTCGGATAAAAACTCTGAATATGATATGACTATGATAATCCATATCCACACACACGGCAAGAAGAGTTCTTTTGACATACCATGTCAATGTACTTAAAAAAAAACCTAAACAAAACAAATAAAAAAACTTATGACTGACTTGAGTAGACATCAATTATCCCCAGTTGGAGGAAGTCATTTGACACAGAGTGAGGAAATTCAAACTCTGATAATATGCCATTATGCTGAACATAAACTACAAGAGATGGAGAATGATATTGATCCTGATAACCACTTTTTCAATAATATTCATAATCATTGTGACTATTACACTGAAAAGCAATTCAAAAGTCAAGTGCAACTAGACGATAAACTATCAATAATACACTTCAACAGCAGAAGTCTTAACAAAAACTTTCCACAGATTCAGGACTATTTAAAACAGCTAGACAGAAAATTTACAGCTATCGAAGTCTCTGAAACTTGGCTTAATGAAGAGCAGGCTCCTCTGATGGTAATACGAGGGATATCAGATGTTTCATATTAACAGATCTCAAAAAAAGGGTGGTGGTGTTGCACTGTATATTGATGACCTGTATAGGTATAAGCTTGTAAATAGAATGTCCTTTGCACTACCAGGGATTTTTGAATGTGTTACTGTTGAGATTGACCAAGATAAAACAAAATATCTAATTATAAGTTGTATATATAGAACGCCGGGAACTTGCATTGAGACATTCAGAGTTAAATTAGTCGAGCTGTACAATAATATTACTAGTAAGAAAATGGTAGTAATTTGTGGAGATTTCAATATTGATCTACTAAATCCATATCAACAAAATGTAATTATAGAGTTCATGAATTCTATGTACAGCATGAGTCTATATCCCACAATAACACATCCCAGTAGAATCACAGTTCACACTGCTACACTTATTGACAACCTGTTTGTTAATATTATTGATAAGAAAATAGAAAGTGGATTATTGATAAATGATATAAGTGACCATTTGCCAACCTTTGCACTTATCCATGGCCACACGAGGGCCAATACAGAAAAAGTTTTAAAATCGTTCAGATACAAATTACAAAATGCAATCAGTTCTTTTAAAGAGGACTTGCTGAAGCAAGACTGGACAAAAGTCTATGTATCAGATGTAAATGAAGCCTATGACACATTTATAAACATTGTAACCACTCTTAATGAAAAAAATTGTCCACTAGTAAAGAAAAAGCTTAAACATAAATTTGCCGATAAGCCATGGTTAACCAAAGGATTACAAAAGGCGTGTAAAAAGAAAAAAAATATTATATAAAGCTTTCCTAAAGAAAAGAACAAAAGAAGCACAGCAATGGTATAAAACATACAAAAATAAGTTAACATGTATAATAAGATGTAGAAAAAGAGAATATTACAGTAAAGAACTGGAGAAAAAAGAGACAATATTAAAAATACATAGACAATACTTAACAATATTCTTGGAAATAAAAACAGAAATACAAGCTACCCAACCAATTTTTCAAAAAATAAAACGACTAAGAGTGTGAATGCAGCTTCACCTGCAGATGAATTTAATAACTTTTTTGTTAAGATTGGTCCTAATTTGGCTCGAGAAATACCCATTACGGTACCCACAGGTGATACAATAAGCAAAAACACTGCTATAAAAGACTCTATTTTCATAAAAGAACACAGATGAGAGAGAGGTCATTGAAACTGTTAAATTGTTTAAAAGTAAAACATCTACGGACTGTGATGGTATTGACATGCTCTTAGTCAAAACTATTATTGAATGCTTAGTGAAGCCACCGACGTATATCTGTAACCTGTCTCTTCAAAGAGGTACACTACCGTTCAAAAGTTTGGGGTCACTCAGAAATGTCCTTATTTTTGAAAGAAAAGCACTTTTTTTCAATGAAGATAACTGTAAACTAATCAAAAATAGACTCTATACATTGCTAATGTTGTAAATGACTATTATAGCTGCAAATGTCTGGTTTTTGGTGCAATATCTACATAGGTATATAGAGGCCAATTTCCAGCAACTATCACTCCAGTGTTCTAATGGTACAATGTGTTTGCTCATTGCGTCAGAAGGCTAATGGATGATTAGAAAACCCTTGTGCAATCATGTTAGGTCTGCAATGCTGTAATTGCTGCAAATGGAGGATTCTTTGACGAAAGCAAAGTTTGAAGGAAAAAATTATTATTTCAAATACAAATCATTATTTCTAACCTTGTCAATGTCTTGACTATATTTTCTATTCATTTTACAATTCATGGTGGTAAATAAGTGTGACTTTTCATAGAAAACGTAAAATAATTGTCTGGGTGACCCCAAACTTTTCAGAATCAGAATCAGAATCAGAATCAGAATCAGCTTTATTGGCCAAGTATGCACAACACATACAAGGAATTTGACTTTGGCTAAAAAGTATACACTACTGTTTTTTGAACAGTAGTGTATACTTCCCAATGCAATGAAAATAGCTAAAGTAATTCCGATATACAAGACGGGTGACAGAGGGGAATTCTCAAACTATAGACCTATTTCACTATTGCTGCAATTTTCCAAGATACTTGAAAAAATATTCTATGAGAGAATTGACAACTTCATACTGAAGAATAATTTGCTGTGTGAGCAGCAATATGGGTTCAGACACAAGAGGACAACTGCATTTGCTCTAAAGGAATTTATAGAAAAAATATCAACTGCCGTTGAAAATAAAGAGTATTCAGTTGGGGTATTCCTGGATCTTAAAAAAGCATTTGATACAGTCGATCATAATTCATTATTAAAGAAACTACAAAATTGTGGTATTAGGGGGGTAGCCCCTCACCCCCCAGCCAGTCGCAGCAGATGACTGCCCCTCCCTGAGCCTGGTTCTGCTGGAGGTTTCTTCCTGTTAAAAGGGAGTTTTTCCTCTCCACCGTCGCCAAGTGCTTGCTCACAGGGGATCGCCTGATTGCTGGGGTCTTTCTGCAACTGTGGGGGTTCCCCCTACAGTTGATAGTGCTATGAGATGACTGTTGTTGTGAAATGGCGCTATATAAATAAAGTTGAATTGAATTGAATTGAATTGAATTAGCACTGTCCTGGTTATGTAGTTACTTAAAGAATAGATATCAGTATGTATGTGTTGGTAACAAAAACTCACAGTTACCAAAGGTTACTTGTGGAGTCCCACAGGGTTCAGTTTTGGGGCCATTGTTATTCAATATGTGTATAAATGATATATGTAAAGTTTCAAAAAAAATGGATTTAATATTGTTTGCCGATGACACTAATTTATTATGCAGTGGAAGCAATTTGGAACAACTTTTGGATACACTCGGAAAGGAATTAGGAAAGCTTAAACTGTGGTTTGATTCAAACAAATTAATGCTCAATTTAAGTAAGACAAAATTTATAGTTTTTAACAACCATCACAACAACTCAGTATCTAAACTCAGTGTAAATGGTGTAGAGATTGAAATGGTATCCAAAACTAAATTTCTTGGAGTAATGATTGATAATAAACTGTGTTGGAAGTCACATATTAATTATATTAAAGGTAAAATATCCAAATCAATTGCAATACTACACAGAGTGAAATATTTGCTTAATCAGCCCACACTATATACCTTGTATCATTCATTAATACTCCCATACATGACATATTGTACTGAAGTATGGGGAAATACATATAAAACAAACGTATATCCAGTCTTTATTCTTCAGAAGAGAGCTATTAGAATAATAAGCAAAGCTGCTTACAGGGAACCAACAAACCCACTTTTTCTAAAATTAAAAGCTCTCAAGTTGAAAGATCTGGTTGACTTTAAAACTGCATTAATAATGTTTAAAGTGAAGAATCTATCACTGCCCGCAAATATCCAAAAGTTGTTCCAAATAAGGGAGAAACAATATCATTTCAGAGGAACATGTATATTTCAAAAACCTTCAGTGACAACTACCACCAAGCAACACTGTGTTTCAGTGCAAGGAGTCAGATTATGGAACGATTTTGGACCTGAATTAAAATTAAACAAAAACAAAAGTAAGAAATACTTCAAACATACAGTGGGGTAAAAAAGTATTTAGTCAGCCACCAACTGTGCAAGTTCTCCCACTTAAAAGATGAGAGAGGTCTCCAATTTTCATCGTAGGTATACATTAACTATGAGAGACAAAATGAGGAAAAAAAAAAATCCAGAAAATCACAATGAAGGATTTTTAATGTATTAATGGGTAAATTCCTCAGTAAAATAAGTATTTGGTCAATAACAAAAGTTCATCTCAATACTTTGTAATATACCCTTTGTTGGCAATGACAGAGGTCAAACGTTTTCTGTAAGTCTTCACAAGGTTTTCACACACTGTTGCTGGAATTTTGGCCCATTCCTCCATGCAGATCTCCTCTAGAGCAGTGATGTTTTGGGGCTATCGCTGGGCAACACGGACTTTCAACTCCCTCCAAAGATTTTCTATGGGGTTGAGATCTGGAGACTGGTTAGGCCACTCCAGGACCTTGAAATGCTTCTTACAAAACCACTCCTTCATTGCCCGGGCGGTGTGTTTGGGATCATTGTCATGCTGAAAGACCCAGCCACGTTTCATCTTCAATGCCCTTGCTGATAGAAGGAGGCTTTCACTCAAAATCTCACGACACATGGCCCCATTCATTCTTTCCTTTATACAGATCAGTCGTCCTGGTCCCTTTGCAGAAAAACAGCCCCAAAGCATGATGTTTCCACCCCCATGCTTCACAGTAGGTATGGTGTTCTTTCTCCTCCAAACACGACAAGTTGAGTTTTTACCAAAAAGTTCTATTTTGGTTTCATCTGACCTTCTTCCAATCCTCTTCTGGATCATCCAAATGCTCTCTAGCAAACTTCAGACGGGCCTGGACGTGTACTGGCTTAAGCAGGGGGACACGTCTGGCACTGCAGGATTTGAGTTCCTGGCGGCGTAGTGTGTTACTAATGGTAGCCTTTGTTACTTTGGTCCCAGCTCTCTGCAGGTCATTCACTAGGTCCCCCCATGTGGTTCTGGGATTTTTGCTCACCGTTCTCGTGATCATTTTGACCCTACAGGGTGAGATCTTGCGTGGAGCCCCAGATTGAGGGAGATTATCAGTGGTCTTGTATGTCTTCCATTTTCTAATAATTGCTCCCACAGTTGATTTCTTGACACCAAGCTGCTCACCTATTGCAGATTCAGTCTTCCCAGCCTGGTGCAGGTCTACAATTTTGTTTCTGGTGTCCTTTGACAGCTCTTTGGTCTTGGCCATAGTGGAGTTTGGAGTCTGACTGTTGAGGTTGTGGACAGGTGTCTTTTATACTGATAATGAGTTCAAACAGGTGCCATTAATACAGGTAACGAGTGGAGAACAGAGGAGCCTCTTAAAGAAGAAGTTACATGTCTGTGAGAGCCAGAAATCTTGCTTGTTTGTAGGTGACCAAATACTTATTTTACCAAGGAATTTACCAATTAATTCATTAAAAATCCTTCAATGTGATTTTCTGGATTTTTTTTCCCCTCATTTTGTCTCTCATAGTGGAGGTATACCTATGATGAAAATTGGAGACCTCGCTCATCTTTTAAGTGGGAGAACTTGCACAATTGTTGGCTGACTAAATACTTTTTTTGCCCCACTGTATATACAAGATGACATGTAAAATCACATAAGGATTGTCATATCCCGTCTGTGTTGTGTTGTTGCTTCGTTTTTTGTCACATTTTGTCTTAGCTTTGTTCTGAATTGTAATCGCTCTTGTTTTGTTTTTCTTTTGAATTCTTGGATGGAATATAGGTGGGCAATCTAAGCTACGGCTTCAGCCATCACCCATTTCGGATAACTTATGTTGAACTGTATAATCAGAGGAGTTATTGTCTAATTTGACCTTGTTGGATTTTCGTTCCCCCTTTGTTATATTCTTCTGTTTCTTTTTAATCTGTACTTTTAATCTATCAGAAATAAAGATTCATTCATTCATTCAATAGGTTGATGGAGGACGATAAACTATGGCAAATAAAATTGGGTTTAGCCTAAAATTGCTAAAATGCCCAATACTGAGGACCAGGCCCTCAAAGGAATTATAACGTGTTTTTTGATTTACACTAACTAGTAATTTGGAATGGTAAACTGTTGCTACTCCTCCTCCATGACCAGAACCTGTGGGATTTTGACAGTTTAAATAACCAGAGGGAGTTGATTCATTCAAACCAACATAATCCTCTTGCCCTAAACAAGTCTCTGTAAGGGATATTAAATCAATCTGATGATCAATTAACAGATCATGGACTAGCAGAGACTTGGGAGTTAGAGACCTAATACTTAACAAACCGCATTTAAATTTTAAATTATGAGGAGGAACAGAGACCAAACCATTCAATTTAGAGGCTTCATGTTTAATTTGAGTTTTTCCAACTTTTTGTTTAATCACTTTGGGATGCTTATACATTATATTTTGTTTTACTTTGGAGGGAGAAGACAATGATTTTCTCATGGGGAAGACAGGACCTAAGTTGAGGGGTGGCGGATGAAGAGGAGCTGCAGAGAGGCGTGTAAGACTGCGACTCTGCTTCCTGGTCCCAACTCTGAGTTGTCAAGGTTTTGGAAATTTGGATAAAAATAATGCCAGATTGTTAGATAAATGGGATGCACCATCCAAAGTGGGATGGACGCCGTGTCGTCTAATAAGACCAGGTTTTCCCCAAAATGAGCTCCAATTGTCTATGTAGCCCACATTGTTTGCAGGAGACCACACAGACAGCCAGCGGTTGAAGGGTGACCAGCGGCTAAACAATGACATCACTGGTCAGATTGGGGAGGGGCCCAGAGAATACTACAGAGGCAGACATTGTTTTTGCAAAGTCACACACCGATTCCACGTTAAGTTTTGTAACTTCCGATTGCCGGAGTCGGACGTCATTAATGCCAGCGTGGATAACAATTGTGAAGTATTTACAGTTACTTTTAGCCAGTATTTTCAAATTTGACTCAATGTCGCCTGCTCTGGGCCCAGCAATGCATTTGACTACGGCTGCTGGAGTCTCTAGGTTCACGTTTCTGACTACAGAGTCGCTAATGATCAGAGTTTTTTCCTCAGCGGGTGTGTCGCTGAGAGGGGAAAAACGATTAAAAGCATGAACAGGTTGGTGGTTAACCGGGGCCTTGCGATTAGGCTTCCTTCTCACTGTCACCCACCCAGTCTCCTCGCTGCTGAGGAGGACTGGAGGACCGCTAACAGGCCGCCCTATGCTAGGGAGCTTCGCTGCAGCTAGGGGACGTCCATCAAGATTAACTGGCGCAGACGGTGTTTCAATGCAGCGGAGCCGGGATTCCAAATCAGACAACCTCGCCTCGAGCACCTCAAAAAGACATTTATTACATTTACCGTTATCACTAAAAGAGGCAGAGGTGTAGCTAAACATCTGACAGAGAGTGCACACCTGAGTAGGAGAAGAAGGAGAGCTAGTAGCCATAGCTAGTGGCTAACCCGAAGCTAACAAAAACACAGATGAAAGGTGAACAGAAGGGTAAAGAGGGTGATTAGATGACACTGAGTGCGCACACAGGTGCAAGACGCTTGATAAACAGAAGTGAGAGCTAACGGTAGATGGAAAAAAGTGATTAAAATACAATTAAAGGCAAAATCCTCGGGAGAACGAGGAAAGCAAACCACAGGCAGACAGTCAGCAACACAAGAAGTGACGATACGTTACCACAGGAAGATCCCACCAACCACAGGTCCTCAATGGTCTATCTTTGAATCTTTATTTCTATCCGAAATAAAGATTCATTCATTCAAAAATAACAGACCCTATTATTTACACACTGCACCAAGTTAGACACACCGTAAGCCCTCATGCATAACTTAACCTGGATCTCCCGAAGCCCCCCTCCCCCCCCCCCGGGTGTCCATCTCGCAGCCCACTTCCAGAGCGTCTCCACTTCTTCATGACAGGAGACAGGCTGCGTCGACGTCCTTTACTGCTCCGACGTCGCAGCTCGTTGGGATGCCGTCTCGACCCATCAGTCAAACTAAGGTAGCCATTGCCGCCGGACTGGACCACCTGCAGATTATCCTGTCTAGCCATCAGCTCCCTAGGACTGTGCACTCCACCACGCTGAGGCTCGACCCTCGGGCGGACGTCATCACCCTCACCCAGTGGAGCGCTTACTGGCTTCCTCCGTCGTCTGTGTCACGATCTGGCAACGTTATGGCTCCTCAGCGCTCCGCTAAGTTGACTCAAGCCATGTCCCTTAGATTTGATGTCGTCATGGCCAGGGTTTGTGCCTTCTGATGGTACCCCGGATGGTAGATGATGTTGCGTCGGAGCGGCACCAGCCACTGTTGACTCAGCAGTCAGAACCTGTCGGCCACCGGAGCCCTGTAGCTCACGCTCTTTGGACCTTTCCGCCACCACAGGGATCAAACCATGCTGTTCGACTCCACCGTCCACGGGACCACAAACACTGGCATGGGACCCCCACCTTTTCGGCGTGCTAAGGTGCTGGTGGCGTCCCTCTTCACTTGGATAGGGCCACCCTAAGTCCCAAACTTCATTGCCACTTCCCACATAAAATGGCCGGCCCCACAGTCCACTACCTACCCACTCCTCCACATCCCTGTAGGTGATGGCGAAACCAAGCCCGTAGAACAAATCACAGCCCATTAGGTTATTACTGTCTCGAGACACCATGAACTCAGCCGAGCACATGGAAGCCTCCTTGTACCTCACCGACAGCCACACCAAGCCCACAATGTCAAGCGGATTGCTACCATAACAGACTGTGTCTGTCTTGCTCACAAAGTAGTGGGGAAAACACCATCTTACCAAGTCCAAGTTCAGAATGGAGGTCGTCGACCCCATGTCCACCAACAGCGGCACCGGTGCCCCATCCAACACAATGTTGCAAATAACACGACCGTCCATGTTGGGCAAAACCGTGTGGACCACCGTAGGTGCGTTTTTCTGGACCGGGTCCTTTGCTGGCCTCCGCTCTTCCTTGTTGAAGCTGCAACAAACTCTGGTGAAGTGATGGAGCAGACCGTACCGTCCACAATGCTTGCCTTTCGCTGTGCACTCCCTGGCTCGATAACGGTGCCTACTGGATCCACAGCCCTAGCATCTCTGCGTCCCCGGGACGGACCATATTTTGATGATGGCCGCATACTCGTCGTTGCTTCCATCATCCGAATCCAAGGCCAGGGTCTTCCAGTATGTGTCATTCTTTGGCGGGGCTTCACTATCCTTAAGATGCTTCGTCAGCCATTCCGCTGCCTCGTGTTGCTGCGCTAGCTCTAAGGCCGCTAGCAAAGTTAGCTCACCAGTGTGAGTTAGCAGGCGAACCCTCGCCGAGGAGTAGGCCACATGCTCAGTCAGCTCAGTCATGGCCCATCTCCTCCTCCAGAGTCCCAAACCTGCACTCACCCGCCAGCTGCCGAAGGTCTGCCACGAACTGTTGGACCAACTCTCCAGGTCACTGGCGCCATTGTCGGAACTGGATGGCCCCAAAGGTGGGGCATCACCCCTCCCAGCCTAGGGCACCACCATACTAATATGTTCACATATATATTACGATCCTACAGCAGCCACAGAAGCAATCCAGCATGCCCCTTCGTTTTACCTGCCCAAAGAGTACAAACAGAAATCCATCTTTTATTTCTGGTAATTCATTTGTGGATAGTTAGGATATTGTAATGATTGGCAACACTTACAGTGGGCAAAAAAGTATTTAGTCAGCCACCAATTGTGCAAGTTCTCCCAGTTAAAAAGATGAGAGAGGTCTCCAATTTTCATCATAGGTATACCTCAACTATGAGAGACAAAATGAGAAAAAAAAAATCCAGAAAATCACATCGTCTGATTTTTAAAGAATTTATTTGCAAATTATGGTGGAAAATAAGTATTTGGTCACCTACAAACAAGCAAGATTTCTGGCTCTCACAGACCTGTAACTTCTTCTTTAAGAGGCTCCTCTGTCCTCCACTCGTTACCTGTATTAATGGAACCTGTTTGAACTCATTATCAGTATAAAAGACACCTGTCCACAACCTCAAACAGTCAGACTCCAAACTCCACTATGGCCAAGACCAAGGAGCTGTCAAAGGACATCAGAAACAAAATTGTAGACATGCACCAGGCTGGGAAGACTGAATCTTCAGTAGGTAAGCAGCTTGGTGTGAAAAAATCAACTGTGGGAGCAATTATTAGAAAATGGAAGACATACAAGACCACTGATAATCTCCCTCGATCTGGCGCTCCACGCAAGATCTCACCCCGTGGGGTCAAAATGATCACGAGAACGGTGAGCAAAAATCCTAGAACCACACAGGGGGACCTAGAGAATGACCTGCAGAGAGCTGGGACCAAAGTAACAAAGGCTACCATCAGTAACTGACTTATTATTCGGCCCAGGAAACACGCACGCAGGCTCAGGCAGATTTGAAAGCTTTATTGTTAATCATTGTGATGTGTATGGATGCGTGTGTGAGAGATAAGGACGTGTTATGGGTGGAGGATGCAGGTCAGGACAGAGCAGCACGCCGTGCAGCCAGACAACCTTGTAGTGACAGTGGTGGCTGGCGTTGGCAAGGTCCCGAGCCTGGGGGACAGCGTCCTGCTGTGCGTCCGCGGAGAAGCGGCGAGGCAGAGGAGCAGCGAGGTGAGGGAGAGAGTGTCCGCCGCCGGGGAATCCACCTGTGCACAGGGGAAGGCTGACAGGAAAACAGGTGAGACAATAACTTGACAGCTTACTTGTCGCGAAGAGGAAACAGCAGGCCTGGAGGGAAGGAAACTGCTGAAGGTTCCAGTACGCAGGGAGACAGATGACTCCAGGCTGCAGCTCAGGGCGAGGTGGAATAAGTAGCTGCGCACTAACGAGATGCGGGTGTGCGCGCAGCTGAGGTGGATGCCCGTGAGCCGCGGGTGATGACAGTACTCCCCCCCCTACCAGCACCTCCTGGCGCTGGCTTACCTGGGTGCGTCCGATGAAACTCCGCAATGAGGTCCCGATCCAACACCCACGAAGAGCGCACCCAGGATCACCACTCCGGACCATAACCTTCCCAATCCACCAGATATTGCAGCCCACGACCTCGGCGCCGGGAGTCCAAGATGGCAGTAACACCCAACGCCGGGTGACCGTCGATCATCCTAGGCGCAGAAGGAGACCTAGGAGGGGGACAGAGTGGATTGGAAAGGACAGGTTTGATCTTAGATACGTGGAAGGTGGGACACACACGTAGGGAGGGGGGGAGGGCCAAACGCACAGCCACTGGGTTGATAATTTTTGAAATCACGAAGGGGCCGAGGAACCACGGCGCCAGATTCCTCTTCTCACCCTTAAGGTTAATATCCTGGGAAGAAAGCCAAACCCGCTGACCCACCTGGTAGACATGAGCCGGTCTTCTGTGGCAATTGGCGGTGGAACTGTTGCGCGCCGCTGTGCGTAAAAGCGCGTTCCTTGTCTTGGTCCACACACTCCGGCAGCGCCTCATGTGCGCCTGGACCGATGGGACAGCCCACTCACCCTCCTGCTTGGGAAACACGGGGGGATCGTACCCCAAGGACGCTTCGAAGGGCGACACACCAGTAGCAGAGGATCGGGCCGAGTTATGGGCGTATTCCACCCAGGTCAGGTAGGAGCTCCAGGATGATGGATTCGAGGATGTCATGCAGCGCAGGGCAGCCTCCAACTCCTGATTAGTACGCTCGCATTGCCCGTTAGACCGGGGGTGGTGACCAGAGGAGAGACTAACCGTGGCCCCCAAAGCGTTGCAAAAGCACCTCCAAACCTGGGAGACAAACTGCTGGCCCCGGTCCGAGACCACGTCCAGCGGGATCCCATGCAGCCTGACGACATGTTGGACCAGGAGGTCGGCCGTCTCACGTGACGAAGGGAGGCCCTGAAGAGGCACAAAATGGGCGGCTTTGGAAAATCTGTCCACAATTGTCAGGACAGTGTCAAAGGTGTTAGAGACAGGGAGACCGGTGACGAAGTCTAGGGCGATGTGTGACCAGGGCCTGTCCGGGACCGGCAGGGGCTGGAGTAGACTCGCAGGTGGAGAGTTCTGGGATTTGCCAGTAGCGCACTAGGGACAGGCCCGGACATAATTGGTGACGTCCTTTTGGAGACCCGGCCACCAAAATGAGCGTTGCAGCAAACTCACCAGGCGGGTGATGCCAGGGTGGCAGGCGAGCTTGGAGGTATGGGCCCAGTGGATCACTTCTCCTCGAACCGCCGAAGGAACGAAAAGCCTCCCCTCTGGCCCCCCGCCAGGATCCGGCTCCATCTCCTCAGCCCTAAGAATCTTGTCCTTGATGGACCAGGAAATCGCCCCCACGACACACGAGCTGGGCAGGATGGTGTGTTGAGATTCCTCCGGGTCCTCAGGGGCAAACTGTCTGGATAGGGCGTCGGGCAACCCATCCTTCGAGCCTGGACAGTACGTGATGGTGAATTGAAAGCGAGCAAGAAATAGAGACCAGCGCGCCTGGCGGGCATTCAGGCACCTCGCTGACCTCAAGTACTCAAGGTTCTTAAGGTCCGTCCAGACCACAAAAGGCTGGGCTACCCCATCTAACCAGTGGTGCCACTCCTGCAGTGCGAGCTTGACAGCGAGGAGCTCCCTGTGGCCAATGTCATAATTGCGCTCCACCGCCGATAACCGCCGGGAGAAGAAGGTGCAGGACCGCTTGACACCATCCACCGGCGAGCGCTGGGAGAGCAACGCCCCCACCCCCGTGTCGGACGCATCGACCTCCACCAGACACTGCAGCGTGGGATCAACCTGGGTCAGGACCCGGGAGGACGAGAACTCCGCCTGGAGAGTCTTGAAGGCAGTGGCCGCTTCCTCTGACCACTGGAAGGGCACCTTCAATGACGTGAGGCGGGTCAGGGGGGTGACAATGGCGCCGAAGTTTGGAATGAAGTGCCGGTAGAAGTTAGCGAACCCAATAAACTGCTGCACCTGCTTCCTGGAGGTAGGCGTGGGTCACTTGACCACCACTTTAACCTTAGCGGGGTCGGAGAGGATCTGGTTGTGTGAGATAACGAACCCCAGGAAGGAGGTGGTCCGGGCGTAGAACTCGCACTTCTCTGCTTTGATGTACAGGCGATTCTCCAGCAGCCGTTGCAGGACCCGCCTCACATGAGCCTGGTGCTCCTCCCGTGATTTGGAGAAGATGAGTATGTCATCTAGATATACAAAGACAAATACTCCCAGGAAGTCCCGAAGAACGTCGTTTATGAGACGCTGGAAAACGGCAGGTGCGTTGGTGAGCCCGAACGGCATCACAAGATATTCGAAGTGGCCGCTGGCCGTCCTAAAGGCCGTCTTCCATTCGTCTCCCTCCTAGATCCTAATGAGATGGTAAGCGCTGCGGAGGTCAAGCTTGGTGAACCAGGTCACCCCCTGGAGGGAGTGGAAGGCGGTGTCCATAAGCGGTAAAGTGTAGCAGTCCTTAATGGTGATGTCATTCAACGCTCTGAAGTCGATACAGGGGCGTAGGGACCCATCCTTTTTTGCCACGAAGAAGAAACCCACCCCAAGCGGGGACGAGGAGGGGCAGATGATCCCAGCGCTGAGCGACTCCTTGATATAGGTGTCCATCACCTCGCGTTCTGGCGCAGAGAGACTGTACAGGCGGCCAGATGGCAGGGGGGCCCCTCGGTGGATGTTAATCGCACAGTCATATGGCCGGTGAGGGGGAAGGGACAAGGTTCTGGACTTGCTGAACGCTACCCCCAAGTCGTGGAACTTCTGCGGCACTAGAGTCAAGTCCGGGGGCTCGGAGACCGGCGCCAGCGGAGGGGAGGACGGAGCACAAGCCGCCAACTGGAGGCAGGTGCCCAGGCAGAAGGTGCTCCAGGACAGTACACTGCCGGTTCTCCAATCCAGGACAGGGTTATGCAGCAGTAGCCAGGGGTAACCCAGAATGACATGGTCCGACGAGGAGGGCAGGACATAAAGGGTCAGATCCTCCCGGTGGTTGCCGGAGACGATGATGGGGACTGGCTTAGTGCGATGCATCACTGTTCCCAGGGAAGAGCGAGAGAGCGTGACCAAGTTAAGGGGGGTATGCAGCGGTTGGCAGGGTATGCCCAAACGGGTTGCCAGGCTTCTAGAGATGAAACTCTGCTCTGCCCCAGAATCCACCAGTGCGTGTGTGAAATGCCCGGTGGAGTTGTGGCAGAAGCGTATGGGCAATGTGCATGATGATAGGGGATTTGGCCGGTTAGAGTCCGCGAGGCCCCCTACAGTGACTCGCGGACCTCCCCGTTTGGCTTAACCGGGCACAGCTCCACGGGATGCTGGTCATCTCCGCAATATATGCAGAGACCCCGTTTCCGCCGGTGTTGTCTCTCCGCAAGAGGGAGCCTAGTGCGCCCGATCACCATGGCCTCTAGTTCACCGGCGGACTCCGGAGCCGGTAACGCCAGGGGGCGAGACTGAGCTGGACGGGCGGAAGCTCCGTGCGAGCAGCTGACAGACTTCCGCTCCGCGGCCCGCTCACGTAGCCTGTTGTCCAGGCTAATGGTGAGTGAGATCAGCTCGGAGAGCCACCCTGGGAGATCCCGACCGGCTAGCTCATCCCTCAGACCGGATCTCAACTGAGGTTACGGAGGAAGATACTGCAGAGAGAAGCCTCTCCCCAGCCCACCTCCTCCGCTGCCACCCGGAAGTCGACAGCGTATTCAGCCGCTGACCGGCCTCCCTGTTGGAGACTAAGAAGCCGATCAGCGAGGACGCTGTCAAGACACGAGTGGTCAAACACCTCTAAAAAGTCCCGCACGAACTGGTCATAAGAGAGGTTTGCGTAGCTGGGCTTCGTCATTACGGCGTAAGCCCAAGCTAACGCTCGCCCCTCCAGGAGATTAGCCATGTACCCGATTCGGCTATGGTCTGAGGGAAAATACCTGGGAAAGCGCAGAAACACCGACTCACACTGCAGAATAAACCCCTTCGCTCCACCGAGTTTCCAGTTGAAGCGAGAGGGGGTTGGAATGGGTGTGAGACGGGTTGGCGTTCCCGAGCTAGGCTGGCCAGCCGAGGAGGCGAGCGGAGCCGAAGCACCGAGAGGACCCGGAGGAAAAGCCCGCGGAGGATCCAGGCAGTCTAACCGGTTAGTAATTGTGGTTAACTGGTTAAGAATAACCTGCTGTTGGTGTGCTAACATATCCACCAGAGCCTCAAGGGTGTAAAAGCGGCGTGCGAGCCTGCTGTCCACTGGGCCACTTTGCTGGAGCCGTACTGACATATTATTCGGCCCAGGAAACATGCACGCAGGCTCAGGCAGATTTGAAAGCTTTATTGTTAACCACTGTGATGTGAGAGATAAGAATGTGTTATGGGTGGAGGATGCAGGTCAGGACAGAGCAGCACGCCGTGCAGCCAGACAACCTTGTAGTGACAGTGGTGGCTGGTGTTGGCAAGGTCCCGAGCCTGGGGGACAGCGTCCTGCTGTGCGTCTGAGGAGAAGCGGCGAGGCAGAGGAGCGGCGAGGCAAGGAGAGAGTGTCCGCCGCCAGGGAATCCACCTGTGCACAGGGGAAGGCTGACAGGAAAACAGGTGAGACAATAACTTGACAGCTTACTTGTCGCGAAGAGGAAACAGCAGGCCTGGAGGGAAGGAAACTGCTGAAGGTTCCAGTACGCAGGGAGACAGACGGCTCCAGGCTTCAGCTCAGGGCGAGGTGGAATAAGTAGCTGCGCAGTAACGAGATGCAGGTGTGCGCGCAGCTGAGGTGGATGCCCGTGAGTGGCGGGTGATGACAGTAACACACTACGCCGCCAGGGATTCAAATCCTGCAGTGCCAGACGTGTCCCCTGCTTAAGCCAGTACATGTCCAGGCCCGTCTGAAGTTTGCTAGAGAGCATTTGGATGATCCAGAAGAGGACTGGGAGAATGTCATATGGTCAGACGAAACCAAAATAGAACTTTTTGGTAAAAACTTAACTTGTCGTGTTTGGAGGAGAAAGAACACCATACCTACTGAGAAGCATGGGGGTGGAAACATCGTGCTTTGGGGCTGTTTTTCTGCAAAGGGACCAGGACGACTGATCTGTGTAAAGGAAAGAATGAATGGGGCCATGTATCGTGAGATTTTGAGTGAAAACCTCCTTCCATCAGCAAGGACATTGAAGATGAAACGTGGCTGGGTCTTTCAGCATGACAATGATAAGATAAGATAAGATAAGATAAGCCTTTATTAGTCCCACAACGGGGAAATTCCAGGATTGCAACAGCACAGGGATAGCAACACTCAGAGCAACAATCAGAAGGCAAGAAAAAAAAAAACAAGCAAGCAAGAGCAGCTAATAAACATATGTACGTATTACTATAAAATATATATATATACACACACACACAGACACACAGTGCAGAGCATTGTAGCTGGATGGAATAATATATGAATATATGAACACACAGTGCAGAGCATTGTAGCTAGATGGAATAAATATGTAAATATATAAACACCCACAGTACGGAGCATTGCAGCTAGGTGGAATAAATATGCAAGTATATAAACACACACAGTGCGGAGCAATGTAGCTAGATGGAATAACATGTAGATATATAAATATATAAACACCCACAGTACGGAGCATTGCAGCTAGACGGAACAAATATGCAAATATATAAACACACACAGTGCAGAGCATTGCCGCTAGATGGAATGAAACAGCATAACCGTCTACCCAGCTATCCTGCATGGTATGATTATGTGCCCATACACACTCTCACCCTCCATAGCGACCGGCATGCTCCTAGTTGTATGCCGGAGAGGACCACTGTGTAAGTCTATTGCATCTTCTGCATTCAAAAAACTATTAGTTTGTTACGTCTTTTTTGCTATCTCTGCGAGCAGCCCTGCTTAGGTTGTACAGTCTGACAGCCGTTGGTAGGAAGGACCTACGAAACCTCTCGGTTGTGCACCTGGGATGATGTAGTCTGCTGCTAAATGAGCTCCTCAGTGCATTCAGTATGTCCTGCATAGGGTGGAACTCGGACTCCAGCAGAGATGACAGTTTAGCCACCGTCCTTCTCTCTCCTATCTCCTCCATCGGATCAAGGCGCTGCCCCAGGACAGAGCTAGCTTTCTTAATCAGTTTGTTCAGTCTCTTCCTATCGGCTGCAGTAATGCCACTGCCCCAGCAGACCACTCCAAAAGTGATGGCTGATGCCACCACCGTGTCATAGAATGACTTCAGCAGCGCCCCTTGTACACCAAAAGACCTGAGTCTCCTCAGCAGGAACAGCCTGCGCTGTCCCTTCTTGTAGAGTGCATCAGTATTGTGTGACCAGTCTAGTTTATTGTTCAGATGAATACCCAGGTACTTATAGGATGTCACCATCTCGATGTCTGTTCCCTGTATATTTACTGGTACTGTGAGGGGCTGCCCATGCCTGCGGCAGTCCACCACCAGCTCCTTAGTTTTCCTCGCGTTGATCTGGAGGCAGTTCCGATGGCACCAGTCCACGAAGTCCTGGATAAGCCCTCTGTACTCAGCTTCATCTCCATTGGAGATGAGGCCAACGATCGCAGAGTCATCAGAGAACTTCTGTAGATGGCAGTGTGTTGTGTTGTGTGAGAAGTCCGCAGTATAAAGAGTGAACAGGAAGGGAGCCAGCACCGTTCCCTGGGGGGCCCCCGTGCTACTGATGATCGTGTCGGACACACAGTCCCGGGTTCTCACAAACTGAGGCCGGTTCGTGAGGTAGTCCAGGATCCATGATGACAGGTGCTGGTCCACCCCTGCGCGCAGCAGCTTGTCCTTCAGGATCATCGGTTGGATGGTGTTGAAAGCACTGGAGAAGTCAAAGAACATGATCCTCACCATATTCCCGGGCTTCTCCAGGTGGGACAGAGAACGGTGAAGGAGGAAGATCACCGCATCCTCCACCCCAATGCCATGCTGGTAGGCGAACTGGAGTGGATCCATCGCTGGTTCCACCAGGGGGCGGAGGTGAGCAAGGAGCAGTCTCTCCAGGGTCTTCATCAAGTGGGACGTCAAGGCCACCGGTCTGTAGCTGTTCAGGTCTTTGGGGTGGGAAGTTTTTGGTACAGGTACCACACAAGATGTTTTCCACAGCTGTGGTACCCTCCCCAGTTTCAGGCTCATGTTGAAGATATACGTCACAATCCCACACAGCTGGTCTGCACAGGACTTGAGGAGCTTTGCGCTGATGCCGTCCGGTCCCGGCGCCTTCCTCGCCTTGATCTTCCTCAGCTCCGTCCTCACCTGGGTCCTGGTCAGGGTCAGGATGGGGGGCTGTGTGTTGGGAGTGGGGGGGTGTTGGTAGAGTGGGGAGTGGGCAGCAGGACTTGATTTCTTTAGAGGCAGCAGTGGTTGTTGTGCAGTCAGGGGGGAGGGCGGTTGGTCAAATCTATTGAAAAACAGATTCAGGTTGTTCGCCCACTCCCTGCCCCCTGTGGCCTGGGGGGAGGTATTCTGGAGCCCCGAGATGGTTTTGAGGTTTCTCCAGACCCCGCTGATGTCGCTCTGTTGCAGCTTGTCCTCCATCTTCTTCCTGAAGCTGTCCTTGCCTTCTCTGATCTTTCTCCTCAGCTCCCTCTGTACGGACTTCAGCATCTCCCTGTTCCCTGACCTGAAGATCCTCTTCTTCTCTCTCAGAAGTGTTTTAATCTCAGGGTTGATCCAGGGTTTGTTGTTTGAGTGACGCCGTATGGTCTTGGTGGGAACGGATTTGTCCACACAGAAGCTGAGGTAGCCCGTGAAGGTGTGAATGAGGCCATCGATGTCCTCACCATGTGGATCGCAGAGCTGCTTCCAGGCGGTGGCTTCAAAACAGCCCTTTAGGGTGTCCATTGTCTCCTCAGACCATAACTCCACAGTGTGCATGGCCGGAGGTTGTCTGTGCACTAGGGGTTTGTACACCGGCCGGAGATGAACCAAGTTGTGATCCGATCTCCCGAGTGGGGGTAGTTGTGATGAGGTGTACGCCTCCTTAGTGTTTGCGTAGAATAAATCCAGTGTTTTATTGTCTCTAGTGTGGCATGTGACATACTGGGTGAACGTGGGTAGAATGGGAGACAGTGAAACATGGTTGAAATCGCCTGAGATGAGGAGAAGAGCATCTGGGTGTTCTGTCTGCAGCCTGCTGGTTACTGAATGGATGACGTCACGTGCTGTCCCAGCGTTCGCCGTCGGATTTGCATAAACAACAATGCAGATCACGTGTGAGTGTTCTCTCGGGAGATATGTAGGCCTCATGCTAACAGCTAGCAACTCAATGTCTTTGCTGCAGTGTCGTTGTTTAACAGTGATATGTCCCGGTCTGCACCAGTTGTTGTTAACATACATGATCACTCCACCGCCCCTAGCCTTGCCACTGTCTGGTGTTCGGTCAGCTCGTATCATGTGAAAACCCTCCAGCTCAATGTTAGCATCTGCTGCTAGTTCAGTTAGCCACGTCTCAGTAAACAAAAGGAGAGAGCACTCCCGGTATGTGCTATCATAACGGGAGATAGCCGCTAGCTCATCTAACTTTCCCAGTATCGACCGTACATTTCCCATGACAACAGATGGAAGGGAGGGTCTGTACCTTATATTTTTTGTCCTCCGCCTTACTCCAGCCCGGCAGCCGCGGCGTTTTCGCCTCAGTTCTCTCGGTATGTCGAGTATTTCCAATGGGACCGGGTGGCGGTTGAATGCTAGCAGCTGTTCTCTGCTGTATCGTATCCTGCTATAGACAGTGGCTCCGTCCACCGGCTCAGGAGACATTTAGGACGATCTGTGTGTCCGTGATATAAGTGGGGTGAAAAAAAAAGACGGATCAAAAGAGAGAGGAAGGGAAAAAGACTCGGAATCGAGCCGCTGTTGCAAAAGGCAGCCGACTCGTGTGGCGCCCCTAGTGTTATGATCCCAAACATACCGCCTGGGCAACGAAGGAATGGCTTTGTAAGAAGCATTTCAAGGTCCTGGAGTGGCCTAGCTAGTCTCCAGATCTCAACCCCATAGAAAATCTTTGGAGGGAGTTGAAAGTCCGTGCTGCCCAGCGACAGTCCCAAAGCATCACTGCTCTAGAGGAGATCTGCATGGAGGAATGGGCCAAAATACCAGCAACAGTGTGTGAAAACCTTGTGAAGACTTACAGAAAACGTTTGACCTCTGTCATTGCCAACAAAGGGTATATAACAAAGTATTGAGAGGAACTTTTGTTATTGACCAAATACTTATTTTTCAACATAATCTGCAAATTAATTCTTTAAAAATCAGACAATGTGATTTTCTGAATTTTTTTTTTCTCATTTTGTCTCTCATAGTTGAGGTATACCTATGAAGAAAATTGGAGACCTTTCTCATCTTTTAAGTGGGGGAACTTGCACAATTGGTGGCTGACTAAATACTTTTTTACCCCACTGTACATACAGATGAGATCCTTTTAGATTCTTGGCCCCATGCCACATGTCAAAGCTTTGCTTGACACCAGGAAAAATGCCACGGTCTGAATGACAGAGATTGCATTTTCAATTGCATCACAAATTAAAATATTCAGCTAGAGAATTTTAATACCCACTTACCCATGAGTGCTGTTCTGGTGAAAGTGACTATAGTTAATACAGGTGGCAATGGTATCATGGTAAGTTTCCTTTTTGTTTTTACAGGAGTAGATGTGATCAGGTCATAATTGCCATAATACCTGTAAACAGAAAACATCAGTCTCTTCATTTAGTCATGGTGCAACATATTACATGACTTTTTATAGTTATACTTTTACCAACAAAAGACATGTACAATAGTTAAGGTCATTTACAACTGTATTTGTCATAAGTAGTAGGCTTGGTAAATCCAAAAAATATGTCACTGGGCTGCTAGGCTGACAGCACGCATTGAAAACAAACCAAAAAGACTGAACAAAGATACAGGTCAAGTGGACCCCTGGCCAAGTGAGCACCCTAAGTGGACCATGGGATCCTATATGTACATGTACTAGTACATTCTCAATCCTGTGATTTATAAAAGTGAAGGAGAGCTAGAATTTTTATAAAACTGTTGGGAATACGTTTCACAGACAGCAAGAAGTTTAAAAAATTATATATAGATATAAAATGACAACTAAGCTGATCCGGAGAAGGTTTTGGCTCCGTTTCTGCTTTCAAAAACTTTTATTCTCCATCACTGCTGTTCATCACCGCTGGCTGCTCCAGCTGATTTTCACAGAATAGGTATGTGAGATTAGAATGTTCTGAATGAGGCTTTAAAAAGCTCTGAATCAGTTTGTAAATCACTGGATTGAAAATGTACTTGTACATGTATAGATTGGTCACTGGGGTCCACATGGGGTCCTCACATGGTCAGGGGTCCACTTGACCTGTTCCCCTACAAGATCATGAGCTAAAGATTCAAAGATTTTATTGTCAATACTACTATACGTGCAGGGCATACAGGACAATTGAAATAGCGCCTCTCTCTCTTTACATTGGGGTGCATTTTATAAAAAGAAAGGAATTTGGCAGGATTAAAAAAAAAAAGAACAAACAGCGATGGCAGCAGTGTATGTCCAGTCTATATACAGTTTCATACATTGACACAGCAACATTTCAGGTTAAGAGTGCTTCTTTCAGTAAATGGGGATACATTTAGGTAACATCATCTAACACAATGTAAAAGCAATTTATTTTCTAAATGCCAAAAGCATTTGATCACGTAAACAACAGATCCATTGTTTGACATATCATAAATTAATGCTAACTGTATCAAGTTTTGATTCTGGCAAAATTAGACAACATTGAAAATAAGGGCAAAAAGTGCTTATTAGATAAATGCCCACAAGTGTGTGGGAGATCATTGAAAACAATGTAAAACTAATGTATTTTTAAAAACTCATAACGTTCGTTAAAAAAAATGGAGTTCCTTCCTTTCATGGAAGCTAATGCTAACTGTAGCTACACTAGACCAGAGTGCAAAAACTGCTGTATGAAAAGGATTACCGAGAATTCCTGTGGTCTATCTCATCGCCATACACCAGTTGATATCATCACACAGTCATATTAATAACAGGAACATCTCGTAGACAAAATGTAGGTTACAGATAGCTATGCAAACACTAGTTAGCTTAGCTTAGCTTACCGGTCGAGTACCAAATTGGCAACTTCAGTATTGATTTCCAAACCTTTATGATTCTGCAGATTGTGCCAGCGATCAAAAGCTGAACCAGTACTTATTCTGGTCTTGCCCCTTTGTTTATCACTTCTTACTTGAGAAGGATAACGGAATGAGCTATTCCTTTCAGAAGCAGCCATGGCTGCCTCTAGCAACCCGCACTGATATATGAAATGCAATAGCACGTGACATCAACAGATTAATTGCATTGGATTAGAAATCGGGACGGAACAATTTTCTGTCTAAAAAAATCTTCTGGAATGTAAATATTTCTATTATTTACGACCCGTAAAAAAATTACAATTTTTTTTCATCAAAATACTAATAACACATTAAGACTTACATTGTGCAAGTTTCTAAACATTTTTTTGATGTACTATTTTTTTTTTTTAAATCTTTGTTTTCATAAAATAGTTATGAATTTCACCTTTAAGGATATTAAAACTTAGATGAACTACAAAGTTTTATTTCTGAATACAGATAAAACTGAAGTCATTGTTTTTGGCCCCAAACATGCTAGAAGTACTCTTAGTACTTTTTTTTTTTTTTCACTTCCGGCGCCACACGAGTCGGCTGCCCTTTGCAACAGTGGCTCAATTCTGAGTCTTTTTTTTCCCTCCCTCTTTCTTTTTGATCCGTTTTTTTTCACTCCATTTATATCACGGACACATAAGCCACATTTCCACTATATAGTTCTGCGCTACTCTTTTCTTTTCTTTACTACTTGTTTCTCCCGCGGCTGCGCCTCCATCACAACCGCGGAAAGCCGAGTATTGCTGGGGTGGGCAGGATCGAGGTGGCGCTACACTGCTGACGTGTAAAGGACGAGACTGACTCCTCAACAACACAGAAAAAAATAGCGGATTGCGAGCGGAGGATTTCCACGGTTTTTAACACAATGAATGTCTTTAACGAGACAAGAGAATTTTACAGGAGAAGACGACGTGGATTGAGACAACACACGTTGGAGCAGGAGAGGAGAATAGCGGTTGCCCAGGAGGAATCTGAAGCAGCTGCATATGAAGCAGAGATCATTTCATTTGTTCAGTGTTCATGTGCATACATATGTCAAACGTGTTTTTTAAATAAAATGTTGTGCACTTTTAAACTACGTCGCCTCTGTTGTTCAAAACGGTTAAATGTTAACAGACGGTTAATTAAATGCTGAAACACTGGGGTAATTTAAAATTATGCAGAAGCTTAATCCTAAACCCCTTTAACTTACCAAATAATTTATAATATTATAAAAAAGCCAATCCAAATCTAGACCCATTTTGTATATTGTGTAATAATGATACACTGATGATAAACTGACTTCCCAAAAAAAGCAGCAGCTATACAATGCACTTTTGGTTTGATGGAATTGCCAATTGACCTTGGAATTATATGTGGAAACTTGTTATACTTCCAGTTAACTTTAACTTACAAAATAATTAAAAATATTATAAAAAAAGCCAATCCAAATCTAGGCCCATTTTTTGTATTGTGTATCATTTGAGTATCATTGTACAATCTATTGTTCTTTATAAGGGTTATCTGTTCAGTGGTGGCTAATTACACACTAAAACAACGTAGAAAATGACTGCAAAGAAAATGCTGCAGCTAGCCAAGTCACTTTTGATTTGATGGAATTGCCAATTGACCTTGGAATTATATGTGGAAACTTGCTATACTTCCAGTTAACTTTAACTTACCAAATAATTGATATTATAAAAAAGCCAATCCAAATCTAGGCCCATTGTGTATCATTTTTCCAATCTATTGTTATTTATAAGGGTTATCTGTTCAGTGGTGGCTAATTACACACTAAAACCACGTAGAAATGACTCAAAAAAAAATATGCTGCAGCTAGACAACTCACTTTTGGTTTGATGGAATTGCCAATGAACCTAGAAATTTTATGATGAAACTTTTTTTAATCCTACTAAATACACTGACATTGTCACACTGCCCAACACCAAATTATAATTTTCTTTTTCAAACCAAAGATCACTATGGATCTATTGAATCACAATAGCATAGGTTTATCATATACATGTCAACGTTTACAACATCGAAAATGTTATATTTGGGTTTACATGTATGGGTATTTTCGCTTTATATTATACTAGACTGCTTATAATTTATTGGAATTCTCAGAATTTGGAATGCCGATATAACATTCAATTCACATGTACTTACCTTTTACCCAATTCGACTTTCACCTTTATCAGTGTGCACCTTTGGGCTGCACGGTGGCGCAGTGGTTAGCACTGCGGCAGCACAGTTTACCCTTGGCCGGGGGATTGTGGTGATCGTGGGATCGTGGGTTCGATCCCAGCCCCCGACCAACAGTGATCTGTGTGGAGTTTGCATGTTCTCCCCGTGTTGCGCGGGTTTACTCCGGGATTTCTCCGGTTTCCTCCCACATGCCAAAAACATGCATGTTAGGTTAATTGGCTATTCTAAATTGTCCCTAGATATCTGTTTCCTATAGGCCCTTAGAATAGAGAGTTAGTATTAATGAAAGCGCTTTGAGTGGTCTTTGTGACTAGAAAAGCGCTATATAAGTGCAGGTTAGTTAGTTAGTTAGTTAGTGTCTACTGCTGAATGTAAATTACACCTGTGCAACTGCTTACAATTTTACTTAAAAACTGTACCCAATGTAGAGCAATGGATACAGCAGTGGTAATATTTATTAAATTTAACAATAACAATTACATTACCATTAAAAATCTTGACACCTTTATGGCTGAACAGCAGGATTAGGGTCATATGAGGCAATGGAATGTGTATGTAATTATTCGCCTTTATCATCCAGTGTTATAATATACAAACCACACTTTTATCCAAAAGACTAACATTTTATTACATTACAAATATTCCCAAAATATGTTAACAAATGGGGAGCTTTCAGTACTTCGACCAGACTGCCAAAATGGTTTCGGAAGGCTCCGTGGAAGGAAGCCGTCTCTGTCAGCTCATCCCTTCTTAATGCGGCTAACTGCAGGTGTCTTTCGCGCTGTTCGAGCATCCTTTCATGGATCCGCATCTCCTCAGCATGATTCTGGGCCATCAGTGATGCAAGGTCTGCAATGTTGCTGGACCTCTTCAGCTTGCTTATATGAAAGACAGAAGTCATTGTATTTAGATAACACCGGATCAAAACATGTCAGAAAAAATATTATGGAATTAAACTGTTGAAAGCCTGTGGTAGGATGCTTCGTTGCTGTATTTAAGCTCAACTGTCATGTTGTTGCCCCGCAGTAGAGTGGACTATAAGAAACTTCTGTGGTGATGTGGTTAGGCCCCCCTTCATTTCAAAAAGGATTAATTGTAAAAAGTATTTTGATTTAATGGGTTATTTTTAAAAGAATTTCTTTGTACTGTGGCCTCATAAATCAGAATGGGTTAATAGTGTTAGCTGACTTGAAGAATTTCAATCAAGCATTTTGATTTGAAGTCGGTACATGTGCTCCTTTTTTTTTTGTGAAAATACAACAGTATTTCACCACCAACACACCTATAACACTGGGCCACTGTGGCTATGAACACCCCTGAATCTAGTATTTTTATAAACGTAGAAAGACATTTTAAATTCCTTGTTATGCGTCTATAGAAAACAATCACATATAAAAACAACCGGGTGGTAATTTTCAGTTTGTGAGATGCCGGGGCAGTCCAGTGAGGCGGACCGCAAGGGATTTGAAAACTGTGTATAGAAGGAAAAAACACACAATAAAGCTCACAAACAAAGTGCAACATGTACCGCAAACACAAAACTTTTTAACCAGAATACAATAAGCTTACGTCAGCGTTTTGTTCACGTGAATACTGAAATAAAAGCGCGATTCAGCAGCTTGATGCCAGGTAGCAGCAAGGTACAGAGGTAGCTAGCTATTAGCGGGCTAGCCATCACCACAATTGCCCACAATCAAACAACTTCGTCAGCGGGGTCTGGAGAAACCTCAAAACCATCTCTGGGCTCCAGAATAACCTCCACCTAGGCCACGAGGGGCAGGGAGTGGGCGAACAACCTGAATCTGTTTTTCAATAGGTTTGACCAACCGCCCTCCCCCCTGACTGCACAACAACCACTGCTGCCTCTAAAGAAATCAAGTCCTGCTGCCCACTCCCCACTCCACCAACACCCCCCCACCCCCAACACACAGCCCCCCATCCTGACCCTGACCAAGACCCAGGTGAGGACGGAGCTGAGGAAGATCAAGGCGAGGAAGGCGTCGGGACCGGACGGCATCAGCGCAAAGCTCCTCAAGTCCTGTGCAGACCAGCTGTGTGGGATTGTGACGTACATCTTCAACCTGAGCCTGAAGCTGGGGAGGGTACCACAGCTGTGGAAAACATCTTGTGTGGTACCTGTACCAAAAACTTCCCACCCCAAAGACCTGAACAGCTACAGACCGGTGGCCATGACGTCCCACTTGATGAAGACCCTGGAGAGACTGCTCCTTGCTCACCTCCGCCCCCTGGTGGAACCAGCGATGGATCCACTCCAGTTCGCCTACCAGCATGGCATTGGGGTGGAGGATGCGGTGATCTTCCTCCTTCACCGTTCTCTGTCCCACCTGGAGAAGCCCGGGAATATGGTGAGGATCATGTTCTTTGACTTCTCCAGTGCTTTCAACACCATCCAACCGATGATCCTGAAGGACAAGCTGCTGCGCGCAGGGGTGGACCAGCGCCTGTCATCATGGATCCTGGACTACCTCACGAACCGGCCTCAGTTTGTGAGAACTCGGGACTGTGTGTCCGACACGATCATCAGTAGCACGGGGGCCCCCCAGGGAACGGTGCTGGCTCCCTTCCTGTTCACTCTTTATACTGCGGACTTCTCACACAACACAACACACTGCCATCTACAGAAGTTCTCTGATGACTCTGCGATCGTTGGCCTCATCTCCAATGGAGATGAACCTGAGTACAGAGGGCTTATCCAGGACTTTGTAGACTGGTGCCATCGGAACTGCCTCCAGATCAACGCAAGGAAAACTAAGGAGCTGGTGGTGGACTGCCGCAGGCATGGGCAGCCTCTCACAGCACCAGTAAATATACAGGGAACAGACATCGAGATGGTGACATCCTATAAGTACCTGGGTGTTCATCTGAACAATAAACTAGACTGGTCACACAATACTGACGCACTCTACAAGAAGGGACAGCGCAGGCTGTTCCTGCTGAGGAGACTCAGGTCTTTTGGTGTACAAGGGGCGCTGCTGAAGACATTCTATGACACGGTGGTGGCATCAGCCATCACTTTTGGAGTGGTCTGCTGGGGCAGTGGCATTACAGCAGCCGATAGGAAGAGACTGAACAAACTGATTAAGAAAGCTAGCTCTGTCCTGGGGCAGCGCCTTGATCCGGTGGAGGAGATAGGAGAGAGAAGGACGGTGGCTAAACTGTCATCTCTGCTGGAGTCCGAGTTCCACCCTATGCAAGACGTACTGAATGCACTGAGGAGCTCATTTAGCAGCAGACTACATCATCCCAGGTGCACAACCGAGAGGTTTCGTAGGTCCTTCCTACCAACGGCTGTCAGACTGTACAACCTAAGCAGGGCTGCTCGCAGAGATAGCAAAAAGACGTAACAAACTAATATTTTTTAAATGCAAAAGATGCAATAGACTTACACAATGGTCCCCTCCGGCATACAACTAGGAAAATACCGGTCGCTATGGAGGGTGAGAATATGTATGGGCACATAATCATACCATGTAGGATAACTAAGTAGAGGGTTATGCTGTTTCATCCCATCTAGCAACAATGCTCTGCACTGTGTGTGTTTATATATTTACATATTTATTCCATCTAGCTACAATGCTCAGCACTGGGTGTGTTCATATTTATATATCTATATATTTATTCCATCTAGCTACAATGCTCCGCACTGTGTTTTTATATATATATATATATTTATTCCATCTAGCTACAATGCTCCGCACTGTGTGTGTTTATATACTTACATATTTATTCCACCTAGCTGCAATGCTCCGTACTGTGGGTGTTTATATATTTACATATTTATTCCATCTAGCTACAATGCTCTGCACTGTGTGTTTATATATTCATATATTTATTCCATCCAGCTACAATGCTCTGCACTGTGTGTCTGTGTGTGTGTATATATATATTTTATAGTAATATGTACATATGTATATTAGCTGCTCTTGCTTGCTTGTTTTTTTTTTCTTGCCTTCTGATTGTTGCTCTGAGTGTTGCTATCCCTGTGCTGTTGCAATCCTGGAATTTCCCTGTTGTGGGACTAATAAAGGCTTATCTTATCTAAACTTTCTTTATTGCTAAAATAAAGTGCGCTTTTGACCGAAAGGCAAGAAGACGGACAATAACAAAACAACACTCACCGTCACCGTTTTCCAATTGCGTGGCCGTGTCGAGTCCAAATTCTCTGCCATAATAGCAGGCCGGACACTTCCTGGTATATTTTTTCATTGCAAGTTGCCCCACCAACTCGCTCTGGATGTAGTCATCGGCTACGAGGGACAGAAAAGTCCGCACCTCCTCGTTTGTTCATGGAATAAACTTGCGCGTGGACATCGTTATATGAGAACACAATTGTGAATCCAGTCACCGCGGTTACTCGCTGAAATTACAAATGGCGGTCGTGTGGCTTCAACAGAAAACAAAACGGACGCGTTTGGTGACGTTACGCCCTGACCAATCAGCGTTTAGCAGTCGATTGACGTCAATTCACACCTCGCTTTTCGCTCGGCTGTACCCTGCCTCTGAACAGGCACGAAAATCGTAACGGTTAAACCGTGAGGACTTGGGTGGAAATGGCGAAAAACCGAAACAAGTAAAAAAAAGTAAAGCCCAGGTGATACTGGTGGAAATGGGGCTATAGTTCGTCCCAAATGTCTCCTGAGCTGGTGGATGGAGCCACTGTTTATAGCAGGAGATGATACAGCAGGGAGGAGCTGCTAGCACTCAACCGCCACCCGGTGCTAACGGAAAAACTCGACATACCGAGAGAACTGAGGCAAAAACGCCGTGGCTGCCGGGCTGGAGTAAGGCGGAGGACAAAAAATTTAAGGTACAGACCCTCCCTTCCATCTATTGTCATGGGGAATGTACGGTCGTTACTGGGAAAGGTAGATGAGCTAGCGGCTATCTCCCGCTACGATAGCATATACCGGGAATGCTCTCTCCTTTTGTTTTCTGAGACGTGGCTAACTGAACTAGCAGCAGATGCTAACATTGAGCTGGAGGGTTTCCACATGATACGGGAAGACCGAACACCAGACAGTGGCAAAGCAAGGGGCGGTGGAGTGATAATGTATGTTAACAACAACTGGTGCAGACCGGGACATATCACTGTTAAACAACGACACTGCAGCAAAGACATTGAGTTGCTAGCTGTTAGCATGCGGCCTACATATCTCCCGAGAGAATACTCACACGTGATCTGCATTGTTGTTTATGCAAATCTGACGGCGAACGCTGGGACAGCGCGTGATGTCATCCATTCAGTAACCAGCAGGCTGCAGACAGAACACCCAGATGCTCTTCTCCTCATCTCAGGTGATTTCAACCATGTTTCACTATCTCCCATTCTACCCACGTTTACCCAGTATGTCACATGCCACACTAGAGACAATAAAACACTGGACTTATTCTACGCAAACACTAAGGAAGCGTACACCTCATCACAACTCCCCCCACTCGGGAGATCGGATCACAACTTGGTTCATCTCCGGCCGGTGTACAAACCCCTAGTGCACAGACAACCTCCAGCCATGCGCACAGTGAAGTTATGGTCTGAGGAGGCAATGGACACTCTTAAGGGCTGTTTTGAAGCCACCGCCTGGAAGCAGCTCTGCGATCCACATGGTGAGGACATCGATGGCCTCACTCACACCTTCACGGACTACCTCAGCTTCTGTGTGGACAAATCTGTTCCCACCAAGATCATACAGTGTTGCTCAAACAACAAACCCTGGATCAACCCTGAGATAAAAACACTTCTGAGAGAGAAGAAGAGGATCTTCAGGACGGGGAACAGGGAGATGCTGAAGTCCGTACAGAGGGAGCTGAGGAGAAAGATCAGAGAAGGCATGGACAGCTTCAGGAAGAAGATGGAGGACAAGCTGCAACAGAGCAACATCAGCGGGGTCTGGAGAAACCTCAAAACCATCTCTGGGCTCCAGAATACCTCCCCCCAGGCCACGGGGGGCAGGAAGTGGGCGAACAATCTGAATCTGTTTTTCAATAGGTTTGACCAACCGCCCTCCCCCCTGACTGCACAACAACCACTGCTGCCTTTAAAGACATCAAATCCTGCTGCCCACTCCCCACTCCACCAACAACCCCCCACTCCCAACACACAGCCCCCCATCCTGACCCTGACCAAGACCCAGGTGAGGATGGAGCTGAGGAAGATCAAGGCGAGGAAGGCGTCGGGACCGGACGGCATCAGCGCAAAGCTCCTCAAGTCCTGTGCAGACCAGCTGTGTGGGATTGTGGCGTACATCTTCAACCTGAGCCTGAAGCTGGGGAGGGTACCACAGCTGTGGAAAACATCTTGTGTGGTACCTGTACCAAAAACTTCCCACCCCAAAGACCTGAACAACTACAGACCGGTGGCCTTGACGTCCCACTTGATGAAACCCTGGAGAGACTGCTCCTTGCTCACCTCCGCTCCGTGGTGGGACCAGCGATGGATCCACTCCAGTTCGCCTGCCAGCATGGCATTGGGGTGGAGGATGCGGTGATCTTCCTCCTTCACCGTTCTCTGTCCCACCTGGAGAAGCCCGGGAATGTGGTGAGGATCATGTTTTTTGACTTCTCCAGTGCTTTCAACACCATCCAACCGTTGATCCTGAAGGACAAGCTGCTGTGCACAGGGGTGGACAAGCACCTGTCATCATGGATCCTGGACTACCTCACAAACCTGCCACAGTTTGTGAGAACCCGGGACTGTGTGTCCGACACGATCATCGGCAGCATGGGGGCCCCCCAGGGAACGGTGCTGGCTCCCTTCCTGTTCACTCTTTATTCTGCGGGCTTCTCACACAACACAACACACTGCCATCTACAGAAGTTCTCTGACGACTCTGCGATCGTTGGCCTCATCTCCAATGGAGATGAAGCTGAGTACAGAGGGCTTATCCAGGACTTCGTGGACTGGTGCCATCGGAACTGCCTCCAGATCAACGCGAGGAAAGCCAAGGAGCTGGTGGTGGACTGCCGCAGGCATGGACAACCCCTCACAGCACCAGTAAATATACAGGGAACAGACATCGAGATGGTGACATCCTACAAGTACCTGGGTGTTCATGTGAACAATAAACTAGACTGGTCACACAATACTGACGCACTCTACAAGAAGGGACAGCGCAGGCTGTTCCTACTGAGGAGACTCAGGTCTTTTGGTGTTCAAGGAGTGCTGCTGAAGACATTCTATGACACGGTGGTGGCATCAGCCATCACTTTTGGAGTGGTCTGCTGGGGCAGTGACATTACTGCAGCCGATAGGAAGAGACTGAACAAACTGATCAAGAAAGCTACCTCTGTCCTGGAGCAGCGCCTTGATCCGGTGGAGGAGATAGGAGAGAGAGGGACGATGGCTAAACTGTCATCTCTGCTGGAGTCCGAGTTCCACCCTATGCAGGACATACTGAATGCACTGAGGAGCTCATTTAGCAGCAGACTACATCATCCCAGGTGCACAACCGAGAGGTTTCGCAGGTCCTTCCTACCAACGGCTGGCAGACTGTACTACCTAAGCAGGGCTGCTCGCAGAGATAGCAAAACGACGTAACAACCTAATAGTTTTGAATGCAAAAGATGCAATAGACTTACACAATGGTCCCCTCCGGTATACAACTAGGAAAATACCGGTCGCTATGGAGGGTGAGAATATGTATGGGCACATAATCATACCATGTAGGATAACTAAGTAGACGGTTGTGCTGTTTCATCCCATCTAGCAACAATGCTCTGCACTGTGTGTGTTTATATATTTACATATTTATTCCATCTAGCTACAATGCTCCGCACTGGGTGTGTTTATGTTTATATTTATATATCTATATATTTATTCCATCTAGCTACAATGCTCCACACTGTGTGTTTATATATCTACATATTATTCCATCTAGCTACAATGCTCCGCACTGTGTGTTTATATATTTACATATTTATTCCACCTAGCTACAATGCTCCGCACTGTGTGTTTATATACTCATATATTTTTTCCATCCAGCTACAATGCTCTGCACTTTCTCTCTCTCTCTCTCTCTCTAGAGAGTAATATGTACATATGTATATTAGCTGATCTTGCTTTTTTTCTTGCCTTCTGATTGTTGCTCTGAGTGTTGCTATCCCTGTGCTGCTGCAATCCTGGAATTTCCCCATTGTGGGACTAATAAAGGCTTATCTTATCTTATCTTAGTATTAAGATAACAACACTAGATGGCATTGCATTGGCTTTTAAGTTCTCTGTTAGGAATCTTGGAGTTGTCTTTGACCAAGATATGTCTCTCTCTCATACTATACGTTCATATACAGCAAACCACTAAGACTGCCTTCTTCCATCTGCATAATATTTCTAAAATCAGGTCCATCCTGTCTCATAAAGATGCAGAGAAACTTGTCCAGGCCTTTATCACCTCTAGGCTAGACTGTTGTAATTCACTTTTATCAGGTTGTCCTAATAAGTCCAAAAAGTTTCTCCAACTCAGTTAGAATGCAGCTGCATGTATCCTGATAAGAACAGGGACAAGAGATCACGTTACCCCAGTTTTAGCTTCTTTAAATTGGCTCCCGGGCAGCGTGGTGGCGGAGTGGTTAGCAGTGCAGCAGCACAGCAACTCACCCTTGTTACAACTCGCCGCTCATCAGCGGCGCCAGCTGCGCGCACACCTGCACCTCGTCAGCAGCCTGGGATATAAGCCACTCTGCCCTGGGCTTCGGCCTGAAGCCGTCTGATCCCTTCGGCCAACTTGCTGCAGAGGAAACCCCTCAGCTATCTGCAAGATCTGCGACGTAAGCATACCTTACTCTTGTTCTTCCAGTTTCTCCCCTGTGCACAGGTGGATTTCCCGACGGCGGACCTCGCTCCTGCATCGCCGCCTGCCTGCTGCTGCCACAGGTGGATTTCCCAGGCGGCGGACCTCGCCTCTACATCGCCGCCTCCCCGCTGCTGTCAGGTGCATCAGGTCGCTGTCCCCCGGGCTCGCCCTTGTGCACGCCTGCCACCTGCCCTGCAAAGTAAGCAAACAAACCCCATTTATTCCCTGTACTGGTTTGGTGCCTGTTACCGTTTCCCTGTGCTCTCTTCCCAGGGTTGTCTGGCTGAACGGATTCCTGCCCCCGTGCCTGACGCAGACGTCCACCACCAGTACATCTACATATCACAGACACGCAGCCACACATCCCTGTTGTTGAATAAAGCTGCTAAATTTACCCTGAGCCTGCGTGTGTGTCTCCTGAGCCGTGCATTATGTCAACCCTTGGCCGGGGGATCCTGGGTTCGATCCCAGCCCCCAACCAACAGTGATCTGTGTGGAGTTTGTATGTTCTCCCCATGTCTGTGTGGGTTTACCCCGGGATTTCTCCGGTTTCCTCCCATATGCCAAAAACATGCAAGTTAGGTTAATTGGCATCAAGCTGGGGATTCTAAATTGTCCTTAGGTATGACTGTGAGAGTGAATGGTTGTCTGTCTCTATGTGTTGGCCCTGCGATGGACTGGCGATCTGTTCAGGGTGAACCCTCCCTCTTGCCCAAAGATGCTGGGATAGGCTCCAGCCCCCCCACGACCCGAAAAGGATTAAGCGGAAGAAGATGGATGGATGGATGGACATTGGCTCCCAATAAAATATAGAATTGAATTCAAGACATTATTTTTTTTTTTTGTTACTTGTTTTGTACCCGTAGGTAGATTTGTTCTGCAGTCTGGTGACAAGCCACCAGCTGCCGGTCGCTGCGTGCGCAAGCGCCTCGTATCCCTAACCTGCATGTTTTTAGCATGTGGGAGGAAACCGGAGAAATCCCGGAGTAAACCCATGCAACACGGGGAGAACATGCAAACTCCACACAGATCACTGTTGGTTGGGGGCTGGGATTGAACCCACGATCTCACGATCTCCGTGATCCCCCGGCCGAGGGTAAACTGTGCTGCCACAGTGCTAACCACTGTGCCACCGTGCAGCCCTACTCCTAACTTATAAATCCCTTAATGGTATGGCTCCTTCTTACCTGCAAGAACTCATAAGCATGCTGAGCCATCCCGTGTCGCGCTAAAGCGTGCTAGTGGAAAAGGGCTTTAAGTTATTTCATCTGTCGGGTGCGTGTGACCTTTTTTCCTCCTGCTGATTTACGCAGGGCTGTTAGGTGTTTCTTAAGGCGAAAACGTTTTCTCTCATCCAGGAGGCCAAGGCAAACCTGCCTTTTTAGCACATTGACAGATCTAATAAATTTATCGGCGTCACTGAAGTAATCAGTGACATTAACTGCTCTTTTGTAGATTTCGTCCAGGAAAACATTTATTTCATCCAGTGAATACAAGCTTTTGCTTTTACTGCAATTTTCTCTAATAGACACAGTATCAGAATCAGAATTCATTTCCTCATCACAACTTAATTGGCTGTTTGATAAAGCTGTCCCAGCTGATTGATCGT
The DNA here is from genome assembly GCA_020510985.1 of Pholidichthys leucotaenia. Lineage (NCBI taxonomy): Eukaryota > Metazoa > Chordata > Actinopteri > Cichliformes > Pholidichthyidae > Pholidichthys > Pholidichthys leucotaenia. The sequence goes on along the minus strand of CM035839.1, from coordinate 22,980,896 downwards.
GATCTGCAGTTTCCTGAACGCCACTTACAGCAGCTGACTGGTGTTGTTCCGTTAGCTGTTCAGAAACGTTAGCAGCCACCGGAACCACAGCTGCTGATTTTACAAGCTCTTTCTCCCAGCTAGATTCTGATGCAAAATCAGTGACTGTTTGGGCGTCATCACCAGCCACGGTCCCAACCGTAAGCTGGGCTGCGGGCGCCACAGCCGGGCTGTCCACAGACACAGCAGCAGGTTCCGGAGCAGGACCGGCGGAAGGCCCCGCAAAGTCATCTGTAGTAGAGGCATGAGCAGAGGCTGCACCGCTGGTTTCAGCTGCGGCTTCATCAGAGCCTCCCGCCCGTTGCTTATGCGGACAAGCGAACCGTTTATGGCCCACGTCTCCACATTCAAAGCACTTCATTTGTCCTGAGCTCACATACACCATGTAAGAGCCGTCCCAATGTTTAACCCGGAAGCACACTTCTAGCGTTTGAGTGGGCGAGTCCAAAAACAAGAACACCTGGCGCCTGAGTGAATTGACACGTTTTAATTTGCTATCCTTACATCCCAAACTCACAGTTCTAAACGGGCCCGCAAATTTCCCAAATCTGCGAAGCTCCGTCTCCAACTGCTCATCAGTGATGAAGGGAGGAACACCTGAAACGGTGATGCGCGTTGATGGAACAGATAACGGGGACACCTGTACATACGTGTCCCCGATTACAACACCGCTCCCAATCAGACTGTGGACATATTCCTCACTAGTCAAAAACACAACGACAGCTTTATTCATTCGTGAGGCAAAGCAGATCATATCATGTCCCACATTCTCACCCACAGCAAGAAGAATCTCCTCCACAGTAACGCTGCTATCCGGCGGGACTATACTCACTCCATGCCGGACAGATGGAGGTGGCGTCTCAAAGGACGCCATCCTCCAGCAAAATGCAAAAAAAACAAAAACACAAACGCACTCAGAAGATTGAAATAAACTTACCTGAATATGCAGCCAATAACAAAGGATAAAGGAAAAGTCCAAACGTTGTGAAAAAGTATAATCCAAAACTCCTCACTCACACACCCAACACCTCCTCACTCACGCTCTCACTCGCACCCACCGGAAGCGGAAACGAGAGAAGATAAGAGAAGAGAGTTTGAGTTATAAAAAAATGGCTTTATTGTACAATTCAAAAATGTAAGAACTCCAATATCATGCCCCCAAGTGTGTCATATCTCAAAAGTGCAAACATAACAGAGAGGTTTGAGGTTTCAAAAGTCCCTTTATTGTACAATTCAAAAATATAAAATCACCATGATACCATCATTCCACCCGTGTTCCACATTTCAAAAATTCAAACATAACTCATCCCCCTCTCCCACAGAACCCAAAACACTCCCAACAGTCCATTTATTGGTGAATACCTCCAAATTGTCCACCATTTTATAATAAGAATACTCCACCCGGAGTCTGACTTTTAACAGGGCCTTAAAAACAAACACAGGGTCCACATTGCCAGTGTCAATAGTCCGATTTTTTCTTGTCAGCCAAATGGCAAGTTTAGCGGTACCAGACAGGAAGTTTATCAAAATATGCACAGACTTCTTTGCCACTTTGTACTTCGGACCATAAATAAACAAACCAAAAGAAAAACATTCACCAAAATCATGAAACCACACTTTCAGAAGATCAAAAAGGCCAGATGAACGAAAACATTGAACAAACAAATGCTCCACGGTCTCAACTTGGGAACAAAACAAACATTCCTTCCCCACATTCGGATCCAGGTGTGATCTGTATTTATTTGTAGCTATTGCCCCATGAACAATCCTCCACTGGAGATCTGCCGTCCGTTTCTCAGTAGGGAGCTTGTACATGGACCGCCAGCTGCCTTTCGGGGAGAATACCGGCCCCAAAAACCCGGCCCCTTCGATTCTTTCACGTCCGACAGAGAGCACAGATTCAGAACTTTCATACAGATGTGATACATTGCCATAATCCCCACAAACTGGAACTTGGCCAGACGAGGATTTCTGAAGGACAGCAGGTGATCCTCTCCCTCCTGCCACTCTCCCACAGGTGGACTTATGGAAAGGGCAGGAAAGTTTGACACAATGCCCTCATCCCATTGAGTGGAAAGAGTCTGGTCTTCCGCAAATGCTCTATGCGGTCATGGCAGGGCAGCGCACACTTCCTTCACCACACTATGCACCAATCTGACAGATGTAATGTTGGCACTCCGCCACAGCGTTTCTATGGACGTGGTTGACATCTTCATAAGATGACCAAGCTTGGTACAGCATGCCTCTCTTAAACAAGTTCGCAGACTAACAGATTGCAGCACTTGAGTGTCCATGAATTGATTGAAAAACACTGGTTCCTCGAATAGCCACATGCCTGGTGTCTCCTCAGGAATGTGGGCTATGGTGAAGATTTGCCATGCATGTACGACAGATGTGTAGAAAGCAGAAAGTCCACTAAGGTCCACCTCTACGGACTTCGCGAGGAAAAGCTGCTTATCATAGCCCAAGCGGCCAACTCTCCTCAGGAGCAGTTTTGCAGTGTCCATCCAGCAGGGGCCACATCCGTAAACGAGCCGTTGTACAGTCTGAAGCCTAAAACTGGTGCTCTTGGACTGTATGTCCACCAAGCCCTGTCCTCCCTCGGCAAAAGGCAGGTAGAGAACAGCCGCACAAACCCAATGTTGACCAGACAAAAAGAAATCCACGATGATCTTCTGAACCTCCTCAACCAGGCTCCTGGGCGGTGTCAAAGCAATAAGCCTATGCCAAAGAGCTGAAGCGACCAGATTATTGGCGACCAGAACCCTTCCCCTATATGACAGCTGTGGTAGCAACCATTTCCATTTAGAAAAGCAAGCACACACCTTCTCCTTAATTCCCTCCCAGTTCTTGCGTCCAAAGTCCTCAGAGCCCAAAAATACCCCCAACACTTTGAGACCGGCTTTCCCCCACAGAAGACCTCCATGAAGCTGAGTAATGTCCTGATGTGACCACTGGCCCACCAATAGACCCTTACTCTTGGCCCAGTTTACCTGTGCAGAAGATGCTTTCTCATAAATAGATGAAGTGTCCACCAGACGCTGTACATCCCTGTGCGATGTGATGAAAATGTTGAAGTCATCTGCATAAACAGACAAGACGATTGGATGACAACTGCTGGAGGGCCTCGGAAGAATCAAACCACCTAGCTGAGTGTGTAACCTGCACAACAAAGGCTCAAGAGCCAAACTATACAGTTGACCTGAGATGGGACAACCCTGCCTTATTCCCCGAGGTACCGGGATTGGCCGACTCAGCCCCACGGCCATCTTTACCAAAAACTCAGCTCCAGTATATAGCAGATTGACCCACCTCAAAAACATATTGCCAAAACTAAACCCCTTCAGTGTGGAAACAAATAAGAATGGTCAACCATATCAAAAGCCTTTTCTTGGTCCAAAGACATAATACCGAACTCTAAATCATAACATTTACTGAGATGAAGAACGTCACATATGAGAAAAATATTGTCCATAATGGTTCGGTCAGGAATACAATATGTTTGATCTCTATCTATGATGAAACCCAATAAATTGTTCAGTCTTTTGGACAGGGCTTTAGAAAGCACCTTGTAGTCCGTGCAAAGAAGAGCCACAGGCCTCCAGTTTTTAAGCAATGCAAAGTCCCCTTCCTTAGGCACAGAGATAGTACTGCACGCTGGCAGGAGACAGGTGAAGTTCCATTTCTGTAACAGGCAATTAGAACGTCATAAAAGTCTGATCCAATAATATCCCAAAAATGCTTAAAAAAGTCAGAAGAAAGACCGTCAATTCCTGGTGCACGTCCCAGAGCCATTTGATGAACTGCTACAGTTAACTCATCCAAAGTCAGTTCACAGTCAGGAGCAGCCCTGTCCTCTGGGCTGAGCATGGGAAGACCTTCAAAGAGTTGGTTTTGAGATTCTATGCAACATGGTTCTGCACCAAACAGGGCCCCGTAAAAATCCACTGCATGGCACCGCATCTCAGATGAATTGGTAGTCATTTGACCTTCTGGGAGTTTTAAGGAAGTCATCAACTTCTTTATTGCAGCAGACTTCTCCAGATTAAAGAAAAAAGATGTTGGGGCATTAATGTCCTGCAGGCGAGTAAACCGTGACCTAACAAGTGCCCCCTTCATTCTTTCCTGCAGGAAATTGCTCAGGGTTGATCTCTTCTCCTGCAACAAAGGACCTGCGGTAGAATCCTGATCCCGAACCAAACTGGCCTCTAGCCTCTTGACAGTGTCCTCAAGTTCACCGACTTTGGTTTTGATGATGGCAGTCGAGTTTGCAGTGTACTGTTGACAAAAAGTGTGAATTTGTACCTTGCCAACCTCCCACCACTGTTCCCGGGAACTAAAACGAGGCTTTGTGGTCCTCCAGTGTTCCCAGAAACACACAAAATATTGGCAAAAGGTGGTGTCCTGAAGGAGCTTGTTATTGAAATGCCAATAAGATTTATGTCTTTCCCCTGGTGAGCTAATTAACACCACAGAGGCCAGATGATGATCTGTAAAACCGACGGGACTTATGTTACTGTGGAGGATTCCCGGGCCAAACTGAAACGGTAGCAGCCACCGGAACCACAGCCGCTGAGGTCACAAGCTCTTTCTCACAGCCAGATTGTGACCCACCATCAGAGACAGTTTGGGCGTCATCGCCAGCGACGCTCCCAACCATAAGCTGGGCTGCGGGCGCCACAGCCGGGCTGTCCACAGACACAGCAGCAGGTTCCGGAGCAGGATTGGCGGAAGGCCCCGCAAAAGTAGCAGGTTCCGGAGCAGGACCAGCGGAAGGCCTCGCAACGGCGTCCGCAGTAGCGGCGTGAGCGGAGGCCGCACCGCCGGCGTCAGCTACGGCGCCATCAGAGCCCCCCGCCCGCTGCTTGTGCAGACAAGCGAAGCGTTTATGACCCACGTCTCCACATTCAAAACACTTCATCTGTCCTGAGCTCGCATACAACATGTAGGACCCGTCCCCATGTTTGACCCGGAAGGACACTTCTAGTGTTTGGGTGGGCGAGTCCAAAAACATGAACACCTGTCGCCTGAGTGATTTTACATGTTTCAAGTTGGCATCCCTGCATCCCAAACCCACAGTTCTAAACGGGCCCACAGACTTCCCAAACCTGCGGAGCTCCGTGGCCAACTGCTCATCAGTGATGAAAGGAGGAACACCTGAGACGGTGATATGCATTGATGGGACAGATAAGGGGGACACCTGTACATACGTATCCCCAATAACAACACCGCTTCCAACCAGACTGTGGACACTCTCCTCCCCAGCCAGAAACACAAATACAGCTTTATTCATTCGGGACGCAAAGCAGATCGCATCATATCCCACCTTCTCAGCCACCGCAAGAAGGACCTCCTCCACAGTAACACTGCAGTCCGGGGAAACAATCCTCACTCCCTCCCGGATAGACGGAAGTGGCATCTCAAAGGTCGCCATCCTCCAGCCAAAAAAACAAAAACTGAATATGCAGCCAGTAAAAAAAAACAGAAAAAAGAAGTCCAAACAAAACGGAGTTCCCTATTTTGGCCCTCCTCCCTTGGCACCCAGAAACAGAGAAGAGAGTTTGAGTTTTAAAAAATCCCTTTATTGCACAATTCAGAAATGTAAGAGCACCAATTTCATTCCACCAAGTGTCTCACATTTCAAAAGTGCAAACATAACTCATCCCCTCTCCCACAGAACACAAAACATTCCCTACAGTCCATCTATTGGTGAATGCCTCCAAATTGTCCACCATTTTATAGTAAGAGTACGCCACCTGGAGTCTGACTTTTAACAAGGCCTTGAAAACAAAAACAGGATCCACATTGCCAATGTTAGTAGTCCGATTTTTCCTTGTCAGCCAGATGGCAAGCTTACCATTACCAGACAGGAAGTTCATCAAAGTGTGCACAGACTTCTTTGCCACTTGATACTTTGGCCCGTAAATAAACAAACCAAAAGAGAAACATTCACCCAAATCATGAAACCACACTTTCAGAAGATCAAAAAGGCCGGAAAATCGAAAACATTGAACAAACAAATGCTCCAGGGTCTCAACTTGGGAACAAAACAAACATTCGTCCCCCACATTAGGATCCAGGTGTGCTCTGTATTTATTCGTAGCTATTGCCCCATGAACAATCCTCCACTGTAGATCAGCCATCCGTTTCCCAATAGGGAGCTTGTACATGGACCGCCAGCTGCCTTTCGGGGAGAATACTGGCCCCAAGAACCCCGCCTACTTCGACTCTTTCACGCCTGTCAGCGAGCGCAGATTCAGAAAATTCACACAGACGTGATACACCGTCTTCGACCCCACAAACTGGAACTTGGCCAGACGAGGATTTCTGAAGGACAGCAGGTGATCCTCAACCTCCTGCCACTCTCCAACAGCTGGACTTATGGAAAGGGCAGGAAAGGTGGACACAGTGCCCTCATCCCATTGAGTGGAAAGAGTCCAGTTTTCCGCAAATGCTCTTAGCGGTCATGGCAGGGCAGCACACACTTCCTTCACCACACTATGTACCAGTCTGAAAGATGTAATGTTTGCACTCCGCCGCAGCGTTTCTATCGACGTGCTTGACATCTTCATAAGATGATGAAGCTTGGTACAGCATGCCTCTCTTAAACAAGTTCGCAAACTAACAGATTGCAGCACTTGAGTGTCCATGAATTGATTGAAAAACAGTGGTTCCTCAAACACCCACATGCCTGGCGTCTCCTCTGGAATGTGGGCAGCGGTGAAGACTTGCCATGCATGTAAGACGGATGTGTAAAAAGCAGAAAGTCCAGTAAGGTCCACAGCCCTGGACTTCACGAGGAAAAGCTGCTTATCATAGCCCAAGCGGCCAACTCTCCTCAGGAGCAGTTTTGCAGTGTCCATCCAGCAGGGGCCACATCCGTAAAGGAGCCGTTGTGCAGTCTGAAGCCTAAATCAAGTCCTGCTACCCACTCCCCACTCCACCGACACCCCCCCCCACTCCCAACACACAGCCCCCCATCCTGACCCTGACCAAGACCCAGGTGAGGACGGAGCTGAGGAAGATCAAGGCGAGGAAGGCGTCGGGACCGGACGGCATCAGCGCAAAGCTCCTCAAGTCCTGTGCAGACCAGCTGTGTGGGATTGTGACGTATATCTTCAACATGAGCCTGAAACTGGGGAGGGTACCACAGCTGTGGAAAACATCTTGTGTGGTACCTGTACCAAAAACTTCCCACCCCAAAGACCTGAACAGCTTCAGACCGGTGGCCTTGACGTCCCACTTGATGAAGACCCTGGAGAGACTGCTCCTTGCTCATCTCCGCCCCCTGGTGGAACCAGCGATGGATCCACTCCAGTTCGCCTACCAGCATGGCATTGGGGTGGAGGATGCGGTGATCTTCCTCCTTCACCGTTCTCTGTCCCACCTGGAGAAGCCCGGGAATATGGTGAGGATCATGTTCTTTGACTTCTCCAGTGCTTTCAACACCATCCAACCGATGATCCTGAAGGACAAGCTGCTGCGCGCAGGGGTGGACCAGCACCTGTCATCATGGATCCTGGACTACCTCACGAACCGGCCTCAGTTTGTGAGAACCCGGGACTGTGTTTCCGACACGATCATCAGTAGTACGGGGGCCCCCCAGGGAACGGTGCTGGCTCCCTTCCTGTTCACTCTTTATACTGCGGACTTCTCACACAACACAACACATTGCCATCTACAGAAGTTCTCTGATGACTCTGCGATCGTTGGTCTCATCTCCAGCGGAGATGAAGCTGAGTACAGAGGGCTTATCCAGGACTTTGTGGACTGGTGCCATCGGAACTGCCTCCAGATCAACGCGAGGAAAACTAAGGAGCTGGTGGTGGACTGCCGCAGGCATGGGCAGCCCCTCACAGCACCAGTAAATATACAGGGAACAGACATCGAGATGGTGACATCCTACAAGTACCTGGGTATTCATCTGAACAATAAACTAGACTGGTCACACAATACTGACGCACTCTACAAGAAGGGACAGCGCAGGCTGTTCCTGCTGAGGAGACTCAGGTCTTTTGGTGTACAAGGGGCGCTGCTGAAGTCATTCTATGACACGGTGGTGGCATCAGCCATCACTTTTGGAGTGGTCTGCTGGGGCAGTGGCATTACTGCAGCCGATAGGAAGAGACTGAACAAACTGATTAAGAAAGCTAGCTCTGTCCTGGGGCAACGCCTTGATCCGATGGAGGAGATAGGAGAGAGAAGGACGGTGGCTAAACTGTCATCTCTGCTGGAGTCCGAGTTCCACCCTATGCAGGACATACTGGATGCACTGAGGAGCTCATTTAGCAGCAGACTACATCATCCCAGGTGCACAACCGAGAGGTTTCGTAGGTCCTTCCTACCAACGGCTGTCAGACTGTACAACCTAAGCAGGGCTGCTCGCAGAGATAGCAAAAAGACGTAACAAACTAATAGGTTTTTTTTGAATGCAAAAGATGCAATAGACTTACACAATGGTCCTCTCCGGCATACAACTAGGAACATACCGGTCGCTATGGAGGGTGAGAATATGTATGGGCACATAATCATACCATGTAGGATAACTAAATAGACGGTTATGCTGTTTCATCCCACCTAGCAACAATGCTCTGCACTGTGTGTGTTTATATATTTACATATTTATTCCATCTAGCTACAATGCTCTGCACTGGGTGTGTTTATATTTATATATCTATATATTTATTCCATCTAGCTACAATGCTCCGCACTGTGTTTTTATATATCTACATATTATTCCATCTAGCTACATTGCTCCGCACTGTGTGTGTTTATATACTTGCATATTTATTCCACCTAGCTGCAATGCTCCGTACTGTGGGTGTTTATATATTTACATATTTATTCCATCTAGCTACAATGCTCCGCACTGTGTGTTCATATATTCATATATTTATTCCATCCAGCTACAATGCTCTGCACTGTGTGTCTGTGTGTGTGTGTATATATATATTTTATAGTAATATGTACATATGTATATTAGCTGCTCTTGCTTGCTTGTTTTTTTTTTTTTGTTTGTTTTTTTTTTTTTTTCTTGCCTTCTGATTGTTGCTCTGAGTGTTGCTATCCCTGTGCTGTTGCAATCCTGGAATTTCCCCGTTGTGGGACTAATAAAGGCTTATCTTATCTTATCTTAAAACTGGCGATCTTGGACTGTATGTCCACCAGGCCCTGTCCTACCTCGGCAACAGGCAGGTAGAGAACAGCCGCACGGACCCAATGTCGACCAGACCAAAAGAAATCCACGATGACCTTCTGAACCTCCTCAACCAGGCTCCTGGGCGGTGTCAAAGCAGTAAGCCTATGCCAAAGAGCCGAAGCGACCAGATTATTGGCGACCAGAACCCTTTGTAGAGGCTTGGAAATAGTTATTAGTTAGGTAAGAAGTGCTAAAAGGACATTGGGATAAGAAAATTTAAAAAAAACACAGGCACCCATACAATTTTATTTTTTTCTTTAATTGTTTTATTTTTCTACAATGCATTTGTAATCCACCTGGTTCCATTATAACTCATGTGAGTTGAGTGCAGTTCCATACGCCGACCAATAGATGGCGCATGTCGCACAGTGATAGAGAGTAGACTCACGCACCGGAGGACGAAGAATAAACTCCTTTGTGTGAAAATAACGAAACGTGTTCTGCCGATTCTCTATCACAGGTTGGTAAATACTAATAATTCAAGAGTGCAATATAAACTGTAAGAGTCCAAGGATGTCCGAGATTATATTGTGATAAGTGTGAGGCGAAAAGCGGGTTTGTAAGGGTATTTCTGTTAAAGTTGATGTGTTGTTGTATAAGCTAACCTGCTAATGTTAATGATCGAGTGTATGGGACGCGCCACAACAGTGAAATCCGCCCACATGTTAGGAACCATTTACTTACTTTATTTAAAGACAGTTATGAAACGGTTTTCATACAGTACAACATTTACTGGTTTGATTTGTCACCAAGTGCGCATATTTCGGGTGTATTACCGAATACCAGGAATACTAATGTAAGTGTGTTAGGTACACAGTGGCCAGGTCAGTGAATTGTTAAGAATAACACCACATGCTGTACATTTATGACAGTGCTTAAAATGATTAATGTAAATGTAAGTTCATGGGTTATTGTTTAAAATATAAATATTTGAACAAGTTAAAAGCTGTATACATGGGAAGGAGATAAAACCAATAATTCATTTCATGTTAGGGTAATTTGTTAAGAATGTTAAGTATACAGTTAATGTCAAATCGGAAATTGTGATAAATGGACATGATTGTGTTTTGTTTAATGGTGATGTGATCAGATAATAAGAGAGAAACTATGGACTTTGATAGTAAATACTAGTCAGTTGATGTTGGTCATGTGAATGACTTGAACGAAGAATAAACTCCTTGTGTGAAATAACGAAACGAGTTCTGCCGATTCTCTATCACAGGTTGGAGAGTTAACTTCCACATGCACATTTCTTCCTCCTGGGCCGCTACCCAAGGGAGCAACAATTTTGGGGGCTCGTCCAGGATTAGCGCCACCTACCGGTCTGGCACTAATCATTGAAGAACCAAGGGATGCTGACCACCTGTTCCTGAGCCATTGACCTAAGCGACTGACTACAGGAAACCACAGCCATGTCTACTCTGCATGACCTGAGATGGGAAATCCAGCAAGAGCTTCGCCAGCTGACCATTGCCCGCTGCAGAAACGTTCTTTACAAGCTGGCTGAGTCGTTCAAGGATGAGGTGGGAGAAGATTCGCCAGGCGCAGAATCGACCGAAGTGGAACTCTTCGACTACATTGTTGACTCGCTGAGAAGTCCACAACTGAAGAGCCTTGAGGACCAGGGGATGTCTTGCCTGCTTGCTTTCCGTGACCTCATCATTGAACTACAATGGCCCACAGCAGCTGGAGAAGTGGATGCAGAGGTGTCACCCGACGATGATCCGGTCATAGTGGTTCCTGTGACCACTGGAGCTGCAGCACCATCAGGGAAGAACCATCCGACATCACCATCTGTAGTTCCTGACCCAGGGTTAGTCGGACTGACTGAACTTATGTCACTGTTGCCACGTAGAGAGTACAAGATTTATGGTGGTCAAATCTCTGATTTTGATTCTAATTTGAGTTACAATAACTTGTGCAAACAGCTTGATGAAGGGCTAAATGAAGGGTTCACAGAGGCTGAGATTATCAGAACGGTGTTTAAGATAATTAAGCCTGGTACCTTTAAAGATATGCTTGTAACCAAGGATAGCCTTACTGTAGCTGAGTTAAAACATCTCTTAAGGACACATCTACGCGAGAAAAGCAGCACTGAATTATTTCAGGAGCTGAGTAATGCTAAGCAAAATGACAAAGAAACACCACAACAGTTTATGTATAGACTAATGAGGCTAAAACAGCGTGTGTTGGTTGCATCTAAAAACAGTAGTGGGTTTCATTATGATGACGAGTTGGTACAAGGTGTATTTATCCATTCACTGTATCAGGGTTTGAATGAAAAATACTCTTATGTTAGGAGAGACCTTAAACCTCACATCTCCAACACCAGTGTCACAGATGACTCCATCCTGGAGCTCATAGCAAATTCTGTTAGTGAAGAGACAGAGAGATTAAGTAGGTTGGGACAAAGCCACAAACAGAAAGTCACCAGTGTTAATGCGGCACAGGTAGAGACAGATCAAAGCTCTATTAAAATGCACACTGAAGTCCAAGCTAATCGTGTAGCTATCCAGGAGCTGATGGCACAGGTCTCCTCCTTAACCAAGAGTTTAGAAAAGGCCCTAACCCCAATGGTAAATACAGTAAACACCAGTCCCACAGCACCTGCCCCTAAACAGCCAACACTGAAACCCGCAGTGAAAGGAAAATGCCAAAAGTGTATCGCCCAAGACACTGAGCGCTGCACACTGTTTTCGATGTGGAAAGGAGGGGCACAGAGCTATAGGTTGCCTGCAGAAGAGCAATGTGTCGGGAAACTGGAGGAGGTCGCTGGGGAGGGACCACCAGTGGCTGAACCACCAGCAGAGTCCCACAACACTAAAAGACTGAACTCCGAACAGACTACTGCCAAGTCCCAAAAGTTACTCAACACAAAGTGTGTGGCACAGCTCAATGGCGGTAGGTGTATGATCAGTTGCCAGTTAAATGGAGGAAACCTACAGATGTTATTGGACAGTGGGGCACAAGTAAGCATTGTTGAAAAGTCATGGGTACAAGCAGCCTTACCAAATGTGAAAATACAGCCACTCGAGAGCCTACTCCCGGGCCACCCACTCGAAATCACCGCAGCCAATGGAACGGATGTTCCGTTCGAGGGGTGGATAGATGTCCTGCTCGAGATCACAAGTTCACAGTATGGTTCTATATCCTTGTATGCTCCAATGCTTGTCAGTCAGCAGCATTTAAGCACTCCGCTGCTGGGCTTTAACGTGATCCAAGAGATAATAATGGCAAACAGTGAACAAAGTGACAATATTAGCTTAGTGGGCTTACTGTCGGAGACTTTAAAGGTCCAGAAAGGTAATGTTGAGTCACTCATCTCTGTTGTCCACACCAAGCCAACAGAAAATGAACCAGAAGGTCCAGTGGTGAGAGTTGGGAAAAAAGGACTCACTGTTCACAGTAGCCAAATCTGTATGGTAAAATGTCACATCAGAGCATTTCCTGGAGGAGGAGAAATGCTGTTCGAGCCAGCTGTGAAATGTAACTTACCGGATGGGTTGGAGTTATTCCCAGCTCTTATTGATGTACCCGCTGGTGCTTCAAAAACTGTCAAAATCCCAATCCAAAACTCAACAAAGCACAACATTTTTCTAAATCCAAAGACTGTTTTAGGACTTATTTCAGAGATCACTGAATACAAACCTGTAAATGTTTGTTCCAGTGCTGAAAATGCAACCAAAACTACAGACAAACCATTTTGTCACTCTGCTCAAGTGACATGTGACAGTCAAGGTGAGGGTGAAGAAACATTAAGCACTGCTTCCTCACACCTGAGATGGCACCCTAATGTCAATTTAGACCATCTCTCAGAGGGTGATCGGGAGGTGGTTCGGCAGATGCTCTATGAACAGTCTGATGTGTTTGCTCATGATGAAGGAGACATTGGATGTATTCCTGGACTACAGCTAAAAATCAACACCACTGACAACACACCCGTGCAGAAAAGTTACAACTCCATTCCAAGACCACTGTATAAAGAGGTGAAGGAGTATGTTCAAAACCTTTTAAGCAGGGGCTGGATCAGGAAATCAATGTCAAACAACTCGTCGCCAGTAGTGTGTGTGCCAGTAGTGTGACGGCCTGGGAGCCGTCTTGTATCAAAAACAAGAAAACAAACTTAAGGTGACTGGCTATGGATCCAGAACTCTCACACCGGCCGAGAAGAATTATCACTTACATTCCGGTAAACTAGAGTTTCTAGCTCTCAAGTGGGCCATCTGCGACAAATTCTGTGACTATCTGTATTATGCACCGACTTTTACTGTCTATACAGATAACAATCCTTTAACCTATGTCTGTAGAAGCATGCTCAAATAACGAGGCTGAGTTTCAGTCATAAAACCAGCTTTATTTGACAGAACGCACAATGTGTGTCGGCCACATGTCCTCAGTTCACCCAGGTTGAATGCAGTGGGTCATAGGTGGGTTGGGGAGTTGGCTGACTTCCATTTTGATATCAAGTATAGGCCAGGGAAAAGGAATGCAGATGCAGATATGTTGTCCAGACACCCATTAGATCTGCAAGAGCAAATGAATGAGTTCACAGAGACAGTTTTACCGGAAACTGCTACTGGAAGTAGTGTCCGCAGTGTGGCAAGGGAGCAAGGCAGCACAAAACAGTGATGTGCCATGGATAGCTGCATTACAACTGAGTTCTAATGACAACAATGTGCCAACTGACAGTGTTTTGAGCATGATACCTAAAGACATCAATGCTGCTCAACAAGACGATGAGTCAATTAGAGAAGTAATCTCACTCAAACTCAAAGGATGGACACCAAACGATAAAGATAAACGGACAATGAGTAAACGGACACGGAGACTACTGTATGAGTGGAACAAGTTGGAAGTTGACAATGGATTATTGTACAGAAAGACAGAGCACAGCAAACAACTTGTCCTACCTGAACAGCTAAAGCCGATGGTGTTAAAGAGTTTACATAATGACATGGGTCACATAGGGTGTGATAAGGTGATACATCTGGCCCGTGAGCGTTTCTATTGGCCATATATGCAACAAGATGTTGAAGATTATGTAACAAAAAAATGTCCGTGCATCAAACAAAAACACCCAAATATTCCCCAGAGAGCTCCAATGGGATCTATCACAACCAGTGCTCCCTTTGAGTTAATCTCCATCGACTACTTACACCTTGAGCCAAGTAAAGGAGGATATGAGTACATCCTCGTACTAGTGGACCATTTCACTCGTTTCGCACAGGCATACCCTACAAGGAATAAATCAGGCAAAACAGCTGCAGAAAAGATATTTCAGGATTTTATTCCTCGTTTCGGGCACCCTGAGAAGTCGCATCACAATCAGGGACGTGAGTTTGAAAACAGTCTCTTCCACAGATTACAACAACTGTCTGGAATTTCTCACTCACGAGCCACTCCATACCATCCGCAGGGCAACCCCGTGGAGCGCCTGAATCGTACACTACTCCAAATGCTTTGTACCCTACAGGAGGAGAAAAAAAAGTGAATGGAAGGATCACCTACCCCAAATTATACATGCTTACAATTGTACAAGACACGAGTCAACAGGTTATTCTCCATTTTTTCTTTTATATGGCAGAGTCCCAAGGTTGCCTGTAGATCTACTATTGAACCAGACAAAAGACACTGACACACACAGCCATCAAACCTACGCTAAAAAATGGGCTGATAGGATGCGTGTTGCTTACAAAATCGCTGCAGAAAACAGTCAAAAGTCTTCAGATAAAGGTAAAAAGCAGTACGACAAACGCTTAAAAGGTGTCACACTCCAACCAGGCGACAGGGTGTTGGTCAGAAACCTCTCTGAAAGAGGAGGCCCAGGGGAACTGCGCGGTTACTGGGAGTCAGCAGAACATCACGTAGTTGAGAGAGTGGGAGATGGACCAGTCTATAAAGTACAAGCAGAGAGTGGCAGCAAAGTGATGCGAGTGTTACACAGAAACCTGCTGTTGCCTGTAAATGACTTGCCTTTAGAAGAAGAACTGCCTGCAAAAGAAAAGACAAAACAGAAACGGAAGAAGAGGACAGAGACAAATCCTAACAGTGACAACACAGACAATGACAGCTCGGAGGAAGAAGAGGAAAATACTTACCGCTACAACCTCCGTAGCCAAATCCCATGTTACAGACTTGTAAATCCTCAGCAAAATGCCTCAAATCTCCCAGACCAAAACACTCAGCAACCAGTACCTGTCATGCCAGAGCAAAATTCTCAAAATCAGCAAAGGCTTTGTGCGACAGCTAGAGAGTTCTGCCCACCAGTAAGGCAGGAACCGGTCCCCGTTCAGCGGGATGCTGAGGAGCAAATGGATGGACCAGCTTTGCTGCAGGAAGAACGTCAAGGACAAGTGGAGGTGATGGATGGAGAACAGGAGGAACTGAGAAGGTCACAGCGGAGAGCAAGGCCAGTAGAGAGACTGACCTACGACGCCCTGGGACAGCCATCGTACCAGCCTTGGACTGCAGACGTAAGACCTGTCTTACTCCCTACCCCTGTGCCGCTAACTCAAAACTATATGCCATTCCAATACCCCACTCTACCTCAGTCCCATGGTTATAATTGGTACACTCTCATGCATTAAGTCACCCTAGAACATGAAATGTCGGGAGACATTTATTTGAAGTGGGGGAGAGTGTAGAGGCTTGGAAATAGTTAATAGTTAGGTAAGAGGTGCTAAAAGGACATTGGGATAAGAAAATTTAAAAAAAACACAGGCACCCCTACAATTTTATTTTTTTCTTTAATTGTTTTATTTTTCTACAATGCATTTGTAATCCACCTGGTTCCATTATAACTCATGTGAGTTGAGTGCAGTTCCATACGCCGACCAATAGATGGCGCATGTCGCACAGTGATAGAGAGTAGACACACACCGGAGGACGAAGAATAAACTCCTTTGTGTGAAAATAACGAAACGTGTTCTGATGATTCTCCATCACAGGTTGGTAAATACTAATAATTCAAGAGTGCAATATAAACTGTAAGAGTCCTAGGATGTCCGAGATTATATTGTGATAAGTGTGAGGCGAAAAGCGGGTTTGTAAGGGTATTTCTGTTAAAGTTGATGTGTTGTTGTATAAGCTAACCTGCTAATGTTAATGATCAAGTGTATGGGACGTGCCAAAACAGTGAAATCTGCCCACATGTTAGGAACCATTTGCTTACTTTATTTAAAGACAGTTATGAAACGGTTTTCATACAGTACGACATTTACTGGTTTGATTTGTCACCAAGTGTGCATATTTCAGGTGTATTACCGAATACCAGGAATACTATTGTAAGTGTGTTAGGTACACAGTGGCCAGGTCAGTGAATTGTTAAGAATAACACCACATGCTGTACATTTATGACAGTGCTTAAAATGATTAATGTAAATGTAAGTTCATGGGTTATTGTTTAAAATATAAATATCTGAACAAGGTAAAAGCTATATACATGGGAAGGAGATAAAACCAATAATTCATTTCATGTTAGGGTAATTTGTTAAGAATGTTAAGTATACAGTTAACCACTTGCGCTCCGTTGTTCCGCGGGCGGGCAAGTCTCTGCGTCCTATGACGCACAAGGGCGCGCGAGAGCGCGCTCGTGCGCCCTCGTGCGCATGACGCATGATAAGGATATTGATGGTGATGGTGTAGGTGGTGTGCCCTCCAAGCGCCACTGAAAAAAAAAATCTGCAAACACAGCCGTGAACAGATTAGTTCATCTGATTGACCTCTCATTCGACTAATAAGAGCCTTGAATTGGGTTTCTGAAACCTTGAGGAGCCAATGAATGAAAATCTAGGAAGGAGGACCCGCCTACTGTGAACGCAGGAGCCAATTGAAGCACAGAAATTCAGGCTGGGTGAAGCGATATTTACTGCTGCAGAAGGACTCTGTACAAATCTACTACAGACCCAGGCTCACCCAGCAGCATGGAGAACACCCACAAGTGGGACCTGCACTCATTCCAGCAGAATAAACGGAGGCCGACGACAAAAGTCGTAAATCATTCGCCAAAACGGCAATAATGGAATTATGTTGATCGGGATCCACGAGCGGAGCAGTGTCGCGTTCGTCTGACGCGTGGGAAGAGCTGTTCGCCACGACTCTGCTGCTTTGAAGAGGTAAGGTGTTATAAGCTAAATTATTATTTATCCCTGAAAACTGTAATCCAAAAATGACTTTTGACCGATCGGTAAATTACAACTGTACTGCGCACGAAGTACGAAGTGCGTGCGCCGCGATAAACGGTTCATTTGCCGTGTTCAGACCGTGAACGCCCCCCCCCCCCCGCTGCAGAAGAGGAGCAGGGGGGGGGGCACGGTCCGAACGCTCCCCGGTCCGCGGGAGGAAGCATATCAGTCTATTCCATCATGTAGCGATGGCCCTCTTCTGTAGCAAGGGGGGGGGGCCTTCACGGTCCGTTCACGGTCCCCCCCCACACACACACACACAGTAGCGAGGGGGGGGGGGCCGCTGTGAAAACATGCAAGGAAAAAAAAAAAAAGAGTGTATTCCGTCATGTAGCGAGGGCCGAATTTGGTCCTTGGTAGCGGGGGGGAGAACGACCCCCCGCCCACACACACACACACAGACACAGCCCTGAGTGTGACCTTTCATTAGAGCCTAAAATGAAGATTCTACATTGAATTATTCAAAAGTTACAGACGTTTTTCCAAACTGTGCCATTTGGCACAATTTTGCACAGTTCCATAACGCCTGGGAACAGCCTGAGAACAAAGCTGTGTAAAATATTCATTTTTTGTGGTATTGTTACCAAATTTGGATCTCAGCTGGATAACACTTGGTTCTACATTTCTGTTGCATTTTCCAGCCGGATCGGACAGCTGTGTGTTATTTACAAGCATTTGTATCCAAAAAAACACTGTGTCCAATTTTTTTTTCTTCAAGTTCAGTATGTTTAGATGACTGTAACTCAGTGGCCGGAGCACGTAGAGAGATTATGTTTTTTTTGCCAAAAAATTCAAAGTGTTTTCTTTTAAATGAGACCAACCCCATGAAGATGCTGCAAAGGGTTGAATAACAGCTTTTGATTTACTTTGGGCACGTTATTTTTTGGCATTTTTAGGAAAATTGCCCGGAGTGCAAGTGGTTAATGTCAAATCGGAAATTGTGATAAATGGACATGATTGTGTTTTGTTTAATGGTGATGTGATCAGATAATAAGAGAGAAACTATGGACTTTGATAGTAAATACTAGTCAGTTGATGTTGGTCATGTGAATGACTTGAACGAAGAATAAACTCCTTGTGTGAAATAACGAAACGTGTTCTGCCGATTCTCTATCACAGGTTGGAGAGTTAACTTCCACATGCACGTTTCCTCCTCCTGGGCCGCTACCCAGGGGAGCAACAATTTCCCCTATATGACAGCTGTGGTAGCAACCGTTTCCATTTAGAAAAGTGAGCACACACCTTCTCCTTAATTCCCTCACAGTTATTGCTTTCAAAGTCTTCAGAGCCCCCCAAAAACCCCAACACTTTGAGACCGGCTCTCCCCCACAGAAGACCCCCAGGAAGCTGAGGACTGTCCTGATGTGACCACCGGCCCACTGATAGACCCTCACTCTTGGCCCAGTTTACATGTGCAGAAGATGCTTTCTCATAAATAGCTAAAGTGTCCACCAGACGCTGTACATCCCTGTGGGATGTGATGAAAATGTTGACGTCATCTGCATAAGCAGACAAGACAATTGGACGACAACTGCTGGAGGGCCCTGGCAGAATCAAACCACCCAGCTGAGTGCGCAACCTGCACAGCAAAGGCTCAATGGCCAAACTATACAGTTGACCTGAGATTGGACAACCCTGCCTTATTCCCCGATGTACAGGGATTGGCCGACTCAGCCCTGCCCCCATCTTTACCAAACACTCAGCTACAGTATATAGCAGATTGACCCACCTCAAAAACATATTGCCAAAACCAAACCCCTTCGGTGTGGAAAATAAATAAGAATGGTCAGCCCTATCAAAAGCCTTTTCTTGGTCCAAAGATATAATACCGAACTCTAATCATAACATTTACTGAGATGAAGAACGTCACGTACGAGAAAAATATTGTCCATAATGGTTTGGTCAGGAATTCAATATGTTTGATCTCTATCTATGATGAAACCCAATACATTTTTCAGTCTATTTGACAGGGCTTTAGAAAGCACTTTGTAGTCCGTGCAAAGAAGAGCCACAGGCCTCCAGTTTTTAAGCAAGGCCAAGTCCCCTTCCTTAGGCACAGAGATAGTACTGCACGCCGGCAGGAGACAGGTAAACTTCAATTTCTGTAACAGGCAATTAGAACGCCATAAAAAGTCTGATCCAATAATATCCCCAAAATGCTTAAAAAAGTCCGAAGAAAGACCATCAAGTCCAGGTGCACGTCCCAGAGCCATTTGATTAACTGCTACAGTTAACTCTTCCAAAGTCAGTTCACAGTCCAGAGCAGCCCTGTCCTCTGGGCTGAGCATGGGAAGACCTTCAAGGAGTTGGTGTTGAGATTCTATGCAACATGGTTCTGCACCAAACAGGGCCCGGTAAAAATCCACTGCATTGAATCGCATCTCAGATGGATTTGTAGTCATTTGACCTTCTGGGAGTTTTAAGGAAGTCATCAACTTCTTTTTTGCAGCAGACTTCTCCAGATTGAAGAAAAAAGATGTTGGGGCATCTATGTCCTGCAGGCGAGTAAACCGTTATCTAACGAGTGCCCCCATCTCCGGTTCCGGTTCCGCCGGACCGGCGGCGCCACACGAGTCGGCTGCCTGTTGCAACAGCCTTTTTTTTATCTTCCTTCTTCTTTCTACACCTTTCACTCTGTATATATATCACGGACGCACGGATCGCCCCGGGGATCTCCCGGGTCGGCGGACGGAGTCACGGTTTGCAGCGGGAGACGTTACAGCGGGGAGGAGCTAGTGCTAGCTAGCACTTGGCCGCCGCCCGGTGCTAATGGGAAACTCGACATATCGGGAGCTGTAGCGAAAAGGACGCGGGTGCCGGGCTGGAGTTTAGGCGGCGTGAAAGAAATATAAGACAGAATAATAAAGAGCGATGGCAAGAACCAAGCAGACCGCCCGTAAAATCTACTGGAGGAAGAAGCCCCCCAGGAGACAACTAGCCACCAGGGCTGCTCGGAGAGGCGCTCTGGCCACTGGCAGAGTGAAGAGGCCTCGCCGTCACAGGCCCGTGGCTCTGAGAGAGATCCATCGCTACCAGAAATCCACGGAGCTGCTCATCCGTAAGCTGCCCGTCCAGCGCCTGGTGAGGGAGATCGCTCAGGACTTCAAGACCGTCCTGCGTTTCCTGAGCTTCGCCGTCATGGCTCTGCAGGAGACCAGCGAGGCCCACCTGGTGGGTCTCTTCTTCGCTAAGGGGGTCACCATCATGCCCAAAGACTTCCAGCTGGCCCGCTGCATCCGCGGAGAGAGAGCTTAGACTTTCTGCTGCACATTCACCAACCACAATGCTCCGCACTGTGTGTCTATATATATACATTTATAGTAATATGGACATATGTTTACTAGATGTTGTTTTTTCTTGCCTTCTGATTGTTGCTCTGAGTGTTGCTATCCCTATGCTGTTGCAATCCTGGAATTTCCCCATTGTGGGACTAATAAAGGCTTATCTTATCTTATCTTATCTTATCTTCACTCTTTCCTGCAGGAAAGAGCTCAGGGCTGATCTCTTCTCCTGCAACAAAGGAGCTGCGGTAGAATCCTGCTCCCTAACCAAACTGTCCTCCAGCCTCTTGACAGTGTCCTCAAGTTCACCGACTGTGTATTGATGATGGCAGTCGAGTTCGCAATATATTGTTGACAAAAAATGCGAATTTGCACCTTGCCAACCTCCCACCACTGTTCCAGGGAACTAAAATGAGGCTTCGTGGTCCTCCAGTGTTCCCAGAAGCACACAAAATATTGACAAAAGGGTTAGGGTTCAGGGTGTCCTGAAGGAGCTTGTTATTGAAATGCCAATAAGATTTATGCCTTTCCCCTGGTGAGCTAATTAACACCACAGAGGCCAGATGATGATCTGTAAAACCAACGGGACTTATGTTACTGTGGAGGATTCCCGGGCCAAAGGTTCGAGAAACATATATTAAGATAAGATAAGATAAGATAAGCCTTTATTAGTCCCATATTAGCCTTTATTAGTCATATATATACACTACCGTTCAAAAGTTTGGGGTCACTTAGAAATTTCCTTATTTTTGAAAGAAAAGCACTTTTTTTCAATGAAGATAACTTTAAACTAATCAGAAATACACTCTATACATTGCTAATGTGGTAAATGACTATTCTAGCTGCAAATGTCTGGTTTTTGGTGCAATATCTACATAGGTGTATAGAGGCCCATTTCCAGCAGCTATCACTCCAGTGTTCTAATGGTACAATGTGTTTGCTCATTGCGTCAGAAGGCTAATGGATGATTAGAAAACCCTTGTGCAATCATGTTAGGTCTGCATTGCTGTAATTGCTGCAAATGGAGGATTCTTTGATGAAAGCAAAGTTTGAAGGAACAAATTATTTTTTCAAATACAAATCATTATTTCTAACCTTGTCAATGTCTTGACTATATTTTCTATTCATTTTACAACTCATGGTGGTAAATAAAGTGTGACTTTTCATGGAAAACACAAAATAATTGTCTGGGTGACCCCAAACTTTTGAACGGTAGTGTATATATATATATATATATATATATATATATATATATATATATATATATATATATATATATATATATATATATATATATATATATATATATATACTGTATATATATATATATATATATATATATATATACTGTATATATATATATATATATATATATATATATATGTTTCTCGATCTTACAGCCGCCTATGATACGGTCTGGCACAAAGGCCTCCTCCTGAAACTTATAAAGGCGATCCCTGCTTGGGCAACAGCAATTATAAAAACCCTGCTGACCAACCGAAGGTTCAGAGTCCACCTCAGTCAGAACACAAGTGCATGGAGAATGCAGAAAAACGGACTCCCACAAGGCTCAGTTCTAGCTCCAACTCTGTTCAACCTCTACATAAACGACCTGCCTACTACAAAATCCTGCAAATTCATCTATGCAGACAACATCTGTTTGGCATTCCAAGCACCAGACTTTGAACCACTGGAACGGGTGCTCACGGAAGATCTTGCCAAACTGGACCAGTTCTGCAAAATCTGGCGCCTAAAACCAAGCCCAGCAAAAACCATCTCCAGCGTATTCCATCTCCACAATGCAAAAGCTGCCAGAGAACTAAACATCCACCTGAGCGGACTCAAGCTTAAGCATGCCCCAAATCCAACTTATCTTGGAGTGACCCTTGATAGGACCTTATCCTTCAAGGAACATCTAAAGGGGACGGCTGCTAAGGTGAAGGTACGAAACAACCTGCTCTGCAAGCTCGCTGGTGCAAAATGGGGGGCGGCAGTCTCCACCCTGCGCACCTCAGCACTGGCCCTTTCATACTCTGTAGCAGAATATTGTGCCCCTGTCTGGTCCAGGTCATCTTACACACACCATGTAGACACCCAGCTCAACTCAACCATGAGAACTATAACTGGAACAATCCGCTCAACACCACTCCCCTGGCTCTCTGTACTGTCAGACATAGCCCCTCCACACATCCGGCGAGCAGCATTAGCTCAAAGGATGCTCCAAAAAGTTAAAGATTTTCCTCACTTGCCAATCCATGCAGATATCTACACCCCACCCACTGCCCGACTTTCATCCAGACGGCCGATTTGGAAAAACCCTCCCCCAGCTGACTTTACCATCCAGACAGCTTGGCAAGAGGAATGGGAGACCAAGGAGGTCCCAAACAAACAGCTGGTGATAAACCCCAACCAACAGGTCCCGGGCACCAACCTCCCAAGGAGACAGTGGTCTACACTCAATCGCTTCAGGACTGGACATGGCCCCTGCTTGGCCAGCCTTCACAGATGGGGCAGTAGCCCTAGCCCACTGTGCGCATGTAGAGAGGAGCAAGCAATGGAACACATCATAGAGGTTTGCCCGCTCCAAAGACTGGAAGGAGGATTACACACCCTCCATACAGCAAACCAGGAGGCAACTGCTTGGCTTAAGGACTTTGCATTCGCTAAATAAATATATATATATATATATATATATATATATATACAGACACACAGTGCGGAGCATTGTGGTTGGTGAATGTGCAGCAGAAAGTCTAAGCTCTCTGTCTAATCGAGCAGCACTGACTATATCATCTGTGACTCTGACCCAGGTATACTGTCTAGTGCTTGCATGTTTAACTCTCCATGTATCCAATAGGTCGAACTGTACAGTGATATTTTTTTAAAACTTGAGAAGACTGCAGATGAGGTTCTGCATTAGTGTGATCCAGAGTGAAGTCCAAGGTACAGTTGAAATCACCAGCAACAATACGTTGGTCTTGGTGATAGCTCTGCAATTCATTTGTCAGTGTATTGAAAAAGGCAACCCTTTCAGAACTGTGATTTGGAGCATAAATGTTGAGCAAACAAAACACAGAATTCCCTATTTCGGCCCTAACAAGGAGCAGTGTGCCCTTCACTACCTCCACCACAGATAAATCTGTTGCATTTGCAGATTCCCCAAACAAAATGGCTACTCCTGCATTAAAGTTTGTACCATGACTGAGTGAAAAAGGGCCCTTCCACCACAGGCCCCAGACCACTTCATCAGCTGGAGTTGTATGGGTTTCTTGCAAAAAAAAAAAAAAAATGTCAAGATTTTTTTGTCTGAGAAGGTCACTAATTAATCCCCTCTTATGATTGGCCCTCCCACCATTGATGTTTAAGGATCCTAATTTTATGGTTTGCATAGAGAGCTAGATATAAGGAACACCGTGCTGTGCCCATGTAAGTTACTCCATCTGTCGGGCGCGCTTGACCTTTTGTCTTCCTGCTGATTTACGCAGGGTTTTTAGATACTTTTTAAGGCGAAAACATTTTCTTTCATCCAGGAGGTCAAGACCAACTTGTCTTTTTAACACATTAACAGATCTAATAAATTTTTCAGTGTCACTGAAGTAATCAGTGACTTTAACGGCCCTTTTGTAGGTTTCATCCAGAAAAACATTTATTTCTTCCAATGAATACAAACTTGTGCTTTTACTGCAAGTTTCTCCTGTGGACACAGTATCAGAATCAGAATCCATTCCCTCATCTTCACAGCTTAACTGGCTGTTTGATACAGCTGTCTCAGTTGATTGATCATGAGCTGCAATTTCCTGAATGCCACTTACCGCAGCTGACTGGCATATTTCCGATAGCTTTTCAGAAACGTTAGCAGCTACCGGAACCACAGCTGCTGATTTCACAAGCTCTTTCTCACAGCTAGATCCTGATGCACCATCAGTAACTGTTTGGGCCTCATCACCAGCCACGCTCCCAACCAGAAGCTGAGCTGCAGGCGCCACAGCCGGGTTGTCCACAGACACAGCAGCAGGTTCCGGAGCAGGACCGGCGGAATGCCCCACAACGTCGTCTGTAGTAGCGGCATGAGCGGAGGCTGCACCGCTGGTTTCAGCTGCGGCTTCATCAGAGCCTCCCGCCCATTGCTTTTGCGGCCAAGCGAATCGTTTATGGCCTACGTCTCCTTATTCAAAACACCTCATCTGTCCTGAGCTCACATACACCATGTAGAAGCCATCCTCATGTTTGACCCGAAAGGACATTTCTAGTGTTTGAGTGGGCGAGTCCAAAAACATGAACACCTGTTGCCTGAGTGATTTTACATGTTTCAATTTGGCATCTTTACATCCCAAACTCACAGTTCTAATTGGGCCCGCAAATTTCCCAAATCTGCGAAGCTCAGTCTCCAGCTGCTCATTAGTGATAAAAGGAGGAACACTTGAAACGGTGATTCGCGTTGATCTAACTGCTAACGGGGACATCTGTACATACGTATCCCCAATAACAACACCACTCCCAATTAGACTGTTGACATATTCCTCACCAGTCAAAAACACAACTACAGCTTTATTCATTCGGGACACAAAGCACATCATATCATGTCCAACCTTCTCACCCACAGCAAGAAGGACCTCCTCCACAGTAACACTGCTTTCCAGGGAGACTATCCTCACTCCCTGCCGGATAGACGGAGGTGGCGTCTCAAAGGACGCCATCCTCCAGCAAAACGCCAAAAACAAACAAAGAATCCACAAACGCACTCAAAAGATTGAAATAAACTTACCTGAATATGCAGCCAATAATGAAAGTTAGAGGAAAAGTCCAAATGTGAAAAAGTATCATCCAAAACTCCACACCACTCACACACCCACCACCTCTTCACTCACGCTCTCACTTGCACCCACCGGAAATGGAAACCAGAGAAGAAAAGAGAAGAGAAAAGAAGCCTTTATTAGTCGCACAATGGGGAAATTCCAGAACATCATAAATTTGTTTTTCCAAAAGATTGAAAACATTGCAGCTGAAAAGACGTTTTATTTTCCCAAAGTGCTTCTTTTTCATCACAGTAGCTTCAGGAGTTATAAAACTGTAAAGCTGCTGACGTCATCTTCAGCGTGGTGAAGGTAGGGAGAAAACTGCAGAAAAAAAGAAGAAACCCTAACCCTAACTTTGATGTTTGATAGCAGTGGAAATGAAAATGTAACCAGAGTGATGCCTAGTGGTAGAACATACGCCACAGCTGCCACATTCAGGAGGTTGTGGGTTCAAGCGCCAACTGGGACGTGCTAAAGACCAGATAAAAATAGTACTTTCCACCTTCAGCTTGATGCTCAGCATAAGACATATTTCACAATCATTTTGGATTTATTTCAACATCTGAGAAAAAGGTTTGGAATGTATGTAAACATGTTGGATTAATAATAATTTTGTGAACAAGAAAGAGAGACAGAAAATACTGCAACTGAAAACCATCTTTATTTTTGCCAAGCAATTTTTTAACAGGAAAACTTCAGTAGTTTGAAAGCTGCAAAACTGCTGATGACATCTTCAGCGTGGCAAAGGTGCAGAAAACTGCAGAGCTGCAGAGACAAAACAGCAACATGAATATAAAGCACACAAATCATCAGATCTAAGTTATGGTCAGACTTTATTAACCTTTATGATATGTTGAGGGATGTCACCCGGAAAAGCCTCTGTGCCACGGAAGATTTTCCTTGAAATAGCCGTGCAAATGTTGTACAGCGGCATCCATCTCAGGAGAATCAGCGTCAGGTATGGACTCATCATCTCTAACCTCTTCAACATTAGAACCCAATTTTATTGTCATTCAATCCATAATGCCAATCATCAAACAAAATTAGGTTTCTCTTAATTAGGTTAGGCTGCCATACAAGGCGCCGCCACAAACCACTTAGCTGCAGTTAGTGAAAAATTACAAACAAAAAAGATGGATCCAATAATTAATGACATGTGCTCACACAGCTGCCACTTAAATCTAAATGTTGTCCTTTAAAATGAAAGCTCCAGAGAAAACAAGATTGATACGCAGTGTGCTCACCCCACTGTTTAACATGCATTTCATATTATTCCAGCTTACCGTCATCATGTGAGGCCTTTTTTGCAGATCCAGCACTGATCACAGCCACAAAGGCTAAGAGCAGAAACACAAGCTGGAGCTTCATTTTTCTAAAAGAAAACACAAAATGTTAATAATGCAATCAAAGGCTGTCAGCCTGATACATCTTTAGAGTTGATAGAAGCAGGGCACCCACCAGTAGTTTGAAGAATTTGTGAAGTGTGATGTCTTCAGGAAGGAATCAGGTGTGCTCTGACTGATGGGTTCACTCTGAATTTAAACTCTTCTCAGACCAGGTGTTGTATTTGTTCAGTGATATCATCACAAAGGCCATCCAATGAAAACCTACCCGGTTTCTTAATAAGAAGCAATGGAGCGATGGCACCCTGAGGCAGAGTTCTCCTTTATCTCACTTATGCCATTTATTTATCTTTTGTTCATATAAAAGACAAAAAATAGAATAGAAAGGAGATGTCTTTACCTTCTTAACATGTTTCGACTGTACACTGCAGCCAAGGCTGCAGTGACGAAGGTTGTGCAAGACGAAGTGCAAGACGAAGGTTGCAGTGTACAGTCGAAACATGTTAAGAAGGTAAAGACATCTCCTTTCTATTCTATTTTTTGTCTTTTATATGAACAAAAGATAAATAATTTAAAGAAGACAAAATGAACCTATTTGACCTATCACTTACGCCATATTTAAACACAGTGATAGACCAACATAATATGTGTTTTTCCTCATCAGAAGTTATCTAAAGCATTTAGATTCATTCATCCATACACACGTGGACAAAATTGTTGGTACCCCTCTGTTAATGAAAGAAAAACCCACAGTGGTCACAGAAATGACTTGATTCTGACAAAAGTGGTAATAAATAAAAAATCTATTAAAATTTACCAATGAAAATCAGACAATGCTTTTGAATTGTGGTTCAACAGAATTATTTTAAAAAACAAACTCATGAAACAGGCCTGGACAAAAATGATGGTACCCCTAGAAAAGATTGAAAATAATGTGACCATAGGGACATGTTCAACCAAGATGTGTCCTATAATTAACATCACAGGTGTCTACAAACTTGTAATCAGTCAGTCAGCCTATTTAAAGGGTGACAAGTAGTCACTGTGCTGTTTGTTGACATGGTGTGTACCACACTAAACATGGACCAGAGGAAGCAAAGGAGAGTTGTCTCAGGAGATTAGAAAGAATATTATAGACAAGCATGCTAAAGGTAAAGGCTACAAGACCATCTCCAAGCAGCTTGATGTTCCTGTGACTAGTTGCACATATTATTCAGAAATTTAAGATTCACTGGACTGTAGCCAACCTCCCTGGACGTGGCCGCAGGAGTGAACAACCTCTAAACACATTCATTGTGAACTCCAAGGTCAAGGTACATCAATGTCAGATCACACCATCCGTCGTTGTTTGAGCCAAAGTGGACTTCATGGGAGACGACCAAGGAGGACACCACTGTTGAAAACAAATCATAAAAAAGCCAGACTGGAATTTGCCAAACTGCATGTTGACAAGCCACAAAGCTTCTGGGAGAATGTCCTATGGACAGACGAGACAAAACTGGAACTTTTTGGCAAGGCACATCAGCTCTATGTTCACAAACGCAAAAATGAATCATACCAAGAAAAGAACACTGTTCCTACTGTGAAACATGAAGGAGGTTCTGTTATGTTCTGGAGCTGCTTTGCTGCATCTGGCACAGGGTGTCTTGAATCTGTGCAGGGTACAATGAAATCTCAAGACTATCAAGTTATTCTAGAGAGAAATGTGCTGCCCAGTGTCAGACAGCTTGGTCTCAGTCGCAGGTCATGGGTCTTGCAACAGGATAATAACCCAAAACACATAGCTAAAAACACCCAGGAATGGCTAAGAGCAAAACATTGGACTATTCTAAAGTGGCCTTCTATGAGCCCTGATCTAAATCCTATTGAACATGTGTGGAAGGAGGTGAAACATGCCGTCTGGAGAAGGCACCCTTCAAACCTGAGACAACTGGAGCAGTTTACTCATGAGGAGTGGGCCAAAATACCTGCTGAGAGGTGCAAAAGTCTCATTGACAGTTACAGAAATTGTTTGATTGCAGTGATTGCCTCAAAAGATTGTGCAACAAAATATTAAGTTAAGGGTACCATCATTTTTGTCCAGGCCTGTTTCATGAGTTTGTTTTTTAAAATAATTCTGTTGAACCACAATTCAAAAGCATTGTCTGATTTTCATTGGTTAATTTTCATAGAATTTTTATTTATTACCACTTTTGTCAGATTCATGTTATTTCTGTGACCATTGTGGGTTTTTCTTTCATTAACAGAGGGGTACCAACAATTTTGTCCACGGCTGTATGTTGGTGACGTCTAGCCAATATCAACTCAATAAGCAAGCAACTTCCATAAGATGTATTCCAGAAGTAAACTTTGCATGTTGGCCCAACATATGAGTGGTGTTGGGGGCGGAATTGCTGTAGATGTTCTGTTTGTGTTGAAATGAGGATGATCAGGAGGACAGAATGATCAAGGTTTTTTTTTCCAGAGGATGTCTTTTGGAAACTGATAGGGAACCAACCCCAGGCAGCTTTTAGAGTCATTTTGTGGACAAAGGTATCAAGAAGATTTATTCTTTCAAGCTTTTCAAAGTAGGCAGAGAGTTCAGAGACGTCTTCTAAAAACAAAGAAACATTGTGTGCAGTCAGGTCTACTATATAGTACGGGAGGGGCTGAAAAATTCATGGACTGAAAAGTTCATAGTGGTCAAATATGACCAAATGTGGTTTATTTTTCAACCACAGGGATCCAAGTGTTGCAACACTGATGGAAGAAGTGTGTGGACCAAAAGGGAGACTACATTGAAAATAAACCACCTTTGGTCAAATTTGGCCACTATGGACCCCACCCCCCACCCCCCATATACCAGCCCGGGAACTCTTAGGAGCACAGAAACACAAAAGCAAGCACTGTTTGACTGAAGAACGACACCCTAAGGCTAAATGTGTGCAAAGCAGGAAAAGATGATGATGATGATGATGATGATGATGATGATGATGATGATGATGATGATGATGATGATGATGATGATTGAAGATTTGCCTGATACAAAGTGAACTCAAGTATTTACCCAACACGTGAAATTTACTTATCTGCTTATGGTTTTTTTGTTTGTTTTTGTTTTTTCTCATAGTAGTTTCTCAGTCTAGTTTCTGAGGTCTTTTCTACTTGTTTTAAACAAAATATTTCAGCAGTACAGAACTAACTCAGGGGTGTCAAACATGTTGTTTGCAGACCAGAACTTGATTGTGGAATTATACAATTTTGCCCTGTGTTTTTTTTTTTTCCCCCAACTTCATCGAGAATTCAAAGTGATGTCAACATGGCTGTTTAAATCCCAAGCTGATCTCACCAAAAGTATTACAAATATCATGCTTTTGTCGCGTGAATTGCCTATAAAAATATTTGTCATAAGGTACAGGAATTATTTATTTTATTTAATAGTGGGTGTGAAAGGGGGCGGAGTCAAACCATCACTTCTACACCAGCTAAATTAAATAAAAGCACTCGTAAAAGGGGCACCAGTCCTAACGGACAATAATATTAACTTTAATTTTAATTAATTTTGAGATTGTGAGTTCTTGTCCTGCCGTGATTAGGAAACAGATATATGCGAAAGGAAAACGCTTCAACTTCTCTCATTCACCCTTTTATTAAACTCATTCAGGTTACATGGCATGACGTTCAAATGATGAATAAACAGATTTAAATGATGACAGCGTAAAATATCACATCAACTGATATTGGGTTCCTGAACATAAAATCCAGCGTTACACCTCTGTAGAACCAAGGAGGAACCAGACTTATGTCTCAACGGTAAATGAGGCTGAAATGTTTTAACAAAACAACGCAATTTTATGGGGAAAATTCATAAGCTAATTATCAAAAAAAAAAAAAGAGTTCTGAATAAATCTACCAAAATTCAAGGGCAGTTACTTAAAATTGACTAAGAGTCTTCCTTCAGTTGACAGCTCTATCCTGTGGCTGAGAGACTAATTGAGCCCTGAAATACGGGCTATATTCAATTGTAATTTAATTGTTAGGACATCACGTTTTAACCCAGCAGATAGGAGAAATAAGCGTTTCACTCACACAACAGCCGTAGGTCCACATTTCCGCGGGTCGGTACCGCTGGGTTTTGAAGTTAGGATGTCGGAGGAAGCGGCTGCTGTCCTCACAGCCGTGGAGGTGATAACTCAGCTGGGGGCCCTTCAAGAAGACAGTTGCAGCCGTGGATGGTTTGTCTCAGGGCAGCGTGAAAAGTCCTTGGAAAAAGAGTCCAAATTTGAGGTCTCTTGTAGCGGGATCGACCCAAAAACTGAAGGAGAAACTTCTCAGTCTCTGTTCACTTTAAATTAGGCAAATTAAAGGTCCACTTTAATGGCGTGAAAAGTCATGAAAAAAAATGAGAAAAACATTTACTAGGATAAGAATGGCTTCTGAGGTGAAGGAAAAAGTTTGAGAATTTGATTCTCTAAAAGGACGAGCTCTAAAGAAAAAGGTGGTTTCTCCTCAGTAACCAGAAAGACTTGACAAACTTCACAGAGAATAAAATAAAACTTCACAGGGCCTTGAAATGGTGGAATAAAATCTTCTGAGATCTAGATTACTATTCTGCTTCTTTAATCTTAATTTAGTTCCTAATCTTTCTCAAAATATATTTCTTTCTTCTTTCTGTGTTTCTAATTCTTAATTCTATCACCGTTCTCTATCTTGCTACTTGTTACATTGTTACTTTACTTCTTGCTAATCTTGCCCTTACTCTTTGTCTGATCTTATTTCTGCTGATCTCAACTCTGCTGATCTCTAACTCAAATCTAACTTCTCTCTTTTAAAGTTACCTCGCTGGGTCGTAAAACTGATGATGTCGATCGCAAGACTGACCAATCGACTTTTTCAGAAGCAGTTTGAAATGGCTGCTATCCAATGTGAGGACATTTCTTTGTTTGAGAGCAGCCAATCAAACGAAGACACCATCCCATGAAATTGCAGAGGGAAAATCAACACTCAGTCAGTTCTTATGAAATTAAGTGCTCAATATAAAATCTAACTAGATTAAATGACTTGGTTAATATTTGGTGATCATGCATTTATACCATTATTCCAATATTACATTGGTTTGAATAACACTCATGAATATAACATTTCTTATACATAATTATAATACATGCATTCACATTTAGATCAAAATGCAGCAAACCATGCAGCAAACCATGGTTGGTGATAAAAGAGGGATGATTTTCAGTGTCCTTAGGATCCAGAGGATAAGCTGAAAGAAACTTAATGTTTAGAACAAATTAAAAGTCATCCTACATACTGAAAACACATTCCGTAGATATCCGCTAGGGGGTACTGTTGAGCTGTAGATGATTTCCTTTAGTATCTGGGCGAAGACCTGGATAGTATCGTGGGCTGTAAACCCGTCAGATTAAGTGGTTTATGACTCTTAAGAACATTGTTTTCCTGTGAAAAGGTACATTATCAAATGCAGTGTTCACGTTGAGAGGTCTGGTCTCCTGAGTTTTATGTTCCTTTGAGCCTTTAAAAGCAAATTCTGATCCTTACAATCTCTGCAAGAGGCAACTGTTTACATTGGAGTCCTGGGAAAGCAAGCATCTTTGGTCAGGCCTGGAAGAGGCCTGCATGAGTCGACATAAAAGCCAGTGATATTCCTGAAAAGACAGAGAAGTGGTATTCCTGTGTAATGAATAAAGTGAAATTCCTATAAAATGAAGAGAAGTGATCTTCTGTCTTGGTTTGAGGAGACGATGATGCTACACTTTATACCCCCTCAAAAACATGTCATTCATTCCAGTATTTTTCAACCTTTTTTAAGTCATGGCACCCTTCTCACATTGAAAAAAAGATCCTACAGCAAGCACCGCACCAACCCAAAATGTTATGAAATGACAAATTGTAGCATATCTAATTGTCATGGGCCTCCCCGTGCGCTTTTATGCAGCGCACGGAGGAGAGGAAAAAAGATGGATTTGCGTGCAGGTTACACCACTGTCATGGAAATGACATCCAGCTGTCATTTCAGCTGGCTTGGCTCTGACAGCCAGAAGTCCCACCGTGACGCTGTCAGAATAAAAGCCCAGGAAGGCCATATGCCAAAACAGAGATAAGAAGAGGGAAAACACTGGACAACCTGAGCGCAGACAGAATCAGCACTCAGGCCATGACAGTACTCCCTGTTGACAAGGTGCATTCCAGGTGAAAATGTAGCATCCAAGCCCCCCCCCCAAACCAGAAGGCTACCAGGGCCGACCCAGGGAGGGCGGAGAGGGGAACAGGCCAGGATGGAGAGAACCAAAAAAAAAAGGAAAATACTATACCAAGAAAACACACGCACACACACACACACACACACACACACACACACACACACACACACACACACACACACACACACACAAGGGACAGACAACAAAGACAACTAATAAAATGATGAGGCTTAAACACAGAAAATCAAAGGCAGAACATACTACACAGAAATCCTCAAGAACAGTTGAATCAAACAAAAATATACATAACAACCTGCCCAGTCAGGAAACAAGAGAGACCAAAATACAGGTACATTTCCAAAAAATACCCAAGTACCATATCACCACAGAGGGAAAGAAAAACTCAAACGCTACAGAGTAGGTCAGTAAAACTATGGATACAGTCTCATACAATAAACCAGGCAAAGACAACAACAACAACAACAACAAAAAAGGCATCTCTTCAAACTCACAGGAAAAAAAAAAACATAACTTACAGGGATGCCGGCAGGTAGAGCACGGAGAGAGAGAGAGAAAAAAAAAAGGCAGTTCAGGCAGTCTACCCGCATTCAGATTCCAAATGACAGGCTGAAAAAAAAGCAGTTTGGTCGGCCTACTCTAGTACCAGGCCTGGAGAAACAATACCTCAGTCGGCCGGACCAGGTTGCTGAACCAACAAGGCAGTCCTTCGGGCAGCCGACCCAGAACGCCGAACTGGTGAAGCAGTCTCCTGGGCAGCCAACCCGAGTCTTTAGGCCACCGGGACCAGAGGGGAGAGCTTGGAGGTTGACCCTGATCGGGTCAGCGCTGCACCCACGACGGACCCCGACTGGGCTTGCGCAGCACCAGGGATGACCTCCAAGCACGAACCTGGAGCCTCCATGATGATGACCGGAACAGATTTGTCACCGGTGACCCTGGAAAAAGGCTCAGAGGAACAAAGAGAAGCATGATCAGGATCACCGGCAGCAGCAGAGCCCGGCGAGACAAGCTCGGATGTAGCAGTCGGCTGCACCCGGCTCGTTTCCTCAAGAGAAAGGCAATAATGCTCCAAAACGGAAAAGAGAAAGACAAAATAGAGCACTTGCCTGATCTCGGGCTCTACCGCTGTCCAGGACTCCAACGATTCAGGCTCAATGATCTGGAGATCCATTCCTGGTTCCAACTCGACTGCGGAGGGTTCCGCAGCTGGCATGATGGTCGTCACAGTCTGGGAGCTCCCCGGTGCTGAAGCCCACGCTGAAGGCCCACACGGCATGGTGATAGCGGGTCCGTGACCTGCTGGGTCTGACTGCTCCTCCACGGAGACCAGGGGATGCTTGATCAGAATTCTGATTCTGAATCAGAATCAGAATCAGAATCAGAAAAGATTTATTGCCAAGTACATTAACAGATCACTGATAACATACGAGAGAATTTGACTTGACACAGAAAATGAACCTGCATTTCCAGTGACGCGGCAGCATCAGAGACGCGCCTGCCAACAGGATAGTGGGTACAAGCATAAGAATAAGAATAATATGAGGAACAATAGGAAGGAGCAAAAAAATCATTGATTCAGAATACTGGTTACATAATTAATCAATATTAAGATTTCAAGGAAAAAAAAAACTCTCGATGCACATTCGCTACACAGGATTCACAAGACACAAGAGAGCAGTGTGTGTATCTTTATTCAGTTCATGGATCAATGTATGTGCGGTGTTGAGCAGTGTTGATGATAATAAGAGAGACAACAAGGACACTTGGCAGGAGATGTTTTGTCTGGCTGCCGCCGAGTCCTTATCTTGGCAGTGTCCAGATGGCTGTCCAAGGCCTTATGCTCGATGATTTTGAAAACACAGACTGCAGACAGCCAGGAGGAATTTTCATGGGGAAATTGAGCCAAATCGGACTGATCACAGAGAAGGCTTTTTATTTCTTCTGTAGATTCAGTACTTAATCCTTCATTGCGGGGCTTTAAATCCATCGTGGAAAGACCTAAGCGAGACCATGATGTAATCCACCTTCCGAGATAGTTCTCCATTTGTCGCTATCAGGGCCTTCTCCAATTTTTCAATTTGACAGATGCACCTCGCCTGGCCAGCATTTTGATAGGTTGTATCCATCTTCAGCAATTTGCGGTACACCAGGACAATCCCAGTTCCAATCAGAAAGATCCCGATCACCATTACCACGAAGACATACAAATCTTCAATATCTTCAATAGAGAGATTAGTGAGACACAAGATTTTCCAATTACTTGTGTCACGTAAATAGCCCGCTGGAGCCGTACCTGCGGGGCAGACAGCTTCTCCCGGAGCACTTTTCCTTGTTGAAAAAATAGTGTCAATTGTGTTCAAAGCCCAGCTTATTAACTCCATAATTTCTTTCTTTCGACGGTCGCAGTTAGACGCAGACAGACAACAGCAAGCTGGGATCCAGTAGTTGGGGTGGAAGGAAAAAAAAGTCAGAGCAGGAGAGGAGGAAAAAGCGTCTACTCTCTTGGGAGGGCGGAAGTGAAACATTCATTGGCACATCGGATCATTGGCACAGCAGTCTGCCCTCCTCCTCTGCCCATGACGCGGCTGCGGGGCTGGCACCAGGCTCTCCGGGGCCACATGCTCCTTCGTCTGGTGGTTTATTCCTGGCACCGGGGGACGCTCACAGAGAGAGGAAGGAGACAGAGAGGATTCAGGTTCAATCTTTATGGCTACAGCAAGTGGAGGGAGCTCAGGGGACTGTGAACCCCGAATTCCACTCCCAGGAGTCAGACAAGGCAATTAATTATATGGAGTGATAGAATGAAACAGCACTTGCCTGTGCTCCAGAGGACCGGTGGTGACCGCTTTAGTGGGCTTGGTTCTCCCCTTTCCCCTATGGATGGAGATGGAGGGTCCCCCAGGAAGACGAAGAGGAGCCGCTCGCACGGGATTGGTGATGGGTGCAGCCAGGACAGGACTTGTAGAGCTCACAGCAGCTGGCGAGAGTGCTGAGGAGGAGGGAGGAGAAGCCGAAGTAGTCCGGGGACGAGGAGCTGACGGGACAGCAGGAACGGATGACCTGGAGGCTGAGGCTGCTGTCTGTCCCTTCCGTAGTGACGCATGGGAAACAGCTGGCTGGGAGGCAGAGTTCTCATGGTGGCCCGGCACAGGATCTGGACGGGGATCTCGCTGAGGCTGACTGTAGGCAGGGTGGCGACGTTTTCCGGCAGAGGTCGAGGCTAGGTTCAGGTCAGGAAAGCGCCGCTGCTGCGCAGAAACGGTGGCTAGCAGCTCGGCGTACTCGGGGTAAGAATGAAGCTCGGGATTGATCTTCACCAGTCTAGCTGCCACCATCACATTCTTTTGGATGTCACTAGGATGGGAGGAAGAGCGTGCTTCAACCAAGTGGCCCCAGATGAGCTCAGCTTCCCACTGTGTCTCTTCACAGGGGGTCCCGGCTG
The DNA here is from genome assembly GCA_020510985.1 of Pholidichthys leucotaenia. NCBI lineage: Eukaryota > Metazoa > Chordata > Actinopteri > Cichliformes > Pholidichthyidae > Pholidichthys > Pholidichthys leucotaenia. Next base: position 22,944,389 of record CM035839.1, on the reverse strand, counting down.
TGCTCTTCCCCTGCTGCAGACTGAGACAGCCCTTTGGTGATGTAGATCCCTGGGCTGGATAGGTGACAGGAACCTGATCCCGAGGAAATGCCTCACCTTCGGCTTCCTGCTGGGATTCCTCTCAGGCCCACGGATCCTCCTCCGAAGTGCCATGATTTCGGCCATCCTCTCCCTGCCCTCAGCGTGTGACCAGCGTGACCAGCGTGCGTCGAAGGAAGTGAAGGTCCTATGAGCGTCGGCGAGGAGGTAATCTACCTCTCTGAGAGCTATGATCAGCTTGTAGCCCAAGTCCAAAGAATAACCAGTTCCTGGTGATGCCATTTCCCAAAACACACTGGCACTACAAAAAAAAAAGGGGAAAAACTACAAGCCCAAAAAAACCAAACTCACGATGACCGGCGTCTCGTCTGGCTGCGACCTACTGTCATGGATGTCCCTTGCAGGGCATCATTGAGATGCTATAGGCCAACCAGTGAGTTTGCATGTTTTATTAATGAAAGACACATGACAAAATGAACAGCAACGTGAGGCAAAACACGAACACAAGGCTAAGACACGAGATAGTATACTCTTAGGAGGAATAACACTTACAGAGAATGAGGAATTAAAAGAGAGACTGGAATCGGGGTTAGGGGCTCCAGTCACATACGCAGAGGAGCACGTACTGTTGTGCAGGTTGCAGCGTGGAATGAATCTCAGCTGCTCGATTAAATGATAAATCAAGGCCAATAAGGAAAGGAGAATGTAATCAGTGAAATTGCATCAAGCTGTCACGGCATGGCTCGGCTCTGACAACCAGAAGTCCCACCATGACGCTGTCAGAATAAAAGCCCAGCAAGGCCCTATGCCAAAACAGAGATAAGAAGAGGGAAAACACTGGACAACCAGAGCGTGGGTAGAATCAGTGCTCAGGCCATGACAACCACAAACACATTTCTTAAACAGAAGACAAACAAAACCAACAGTACAAAATAACATAATTGCTCAGGCTAACTTAGAAGTCCTCCAGGACGCTCAACAGTCTTGGGTTCCAAGTGTGACAGCCTGACTGAAACGGAGGAATGCAAGCAGTAAATACTCACAGAGCTCGAGCAGTCCAAGTAGTCCAAGTTAAGTCCAGTGAGAACAAACAACAACTAGAAAAGCACTCAGAGAGCGCAGACCTCCGCCAAGTGCCACAGTTCCCCCCATACAGTGTTTGTGTGTACGTTTTCAGATTCCTTGACCATGAAAACATATGACAAGCAATTGGATTGACAATGATAGGATTAGTGGTTTAGTAGTTATTCACGAAAATGGCATTTTGCGTAATGGTGGTTTTCTTGTGGACGGAGATCCAGATCACCACCAAAATCTAATTATCTGTAGGATCCCCCATTTCTGACAATCTGTGAAAATTTCATGAAAATCCGTCCATAACTTTTTGAGTTATCTTGCTAACAAACAAAGAGACAGACAGACAGACAGACAAACAGACAGACAAACCAATGCCGATGAAAACATAACCTCCTTGGCGGAGGTAAAAATGGATAATCACACCTCCAAGTGTGATGCGGTACCAAAGCCTAGGCAGGGCATCTAGACATGGGAGGCGGATAACTAACACTGACTGGAGCAGCGAAAGTGTAGATCCCAAAACCTTCATAAGACAATACAATAGTCCAGCAATGCTTGACTGGCAAAGGCCTGCTTAAGTACAAGCATTGCTGGCAATGGTAGATTGGGTGCACCTGGACGAAGCGCGGGAAAAGCAATTGCTGGAGCAATTGCTGGAGTATATATATATATATATATATATATATATATATATATGTGTGTGTGTGTGTGTGTGTGTGTGTGTGTGTGTGTGTGTGTGTGTGTGTATTAAAGCGCAAAATGAGAGAATCTATTTTGTTGAACATCAGGGAACTTGCTCGTGCTTCTGCATCTGGGGAGTGTTTTTAAATATGGAGTGTTTTAAGGTTTTTGTAAAAAGAATCATTGCGACAGTGTGTGGTTTCAGTCTGCTTCTCTTGTGGCTTCCTACCTCTCCAGCTTTTGAGAAGGCCCGCTCACATGGCACTGATGTTGCTGGAATGTGGAGATACTTTTTTGCCATCTTGTAAAGGTTTGGGTCTATGGTTTGGCTCGCTGCCCATTAACAGAGTGGATTTTCTCCTCTGGAGAGGAAGGGCTCAGACAAATATCATTGAACTTCCACTGTAGCATCTGCTGTTGCACTTTGAGAGCGCTATGTTTCACCTGAACAAAAAGAAAATAAATGTAATTAGTAATCTTTTATAATAAGAAAAATAATGTAAAATATGAAAAATTAATAAATATGATCAGGTATGAATTATTTAATTTATATTGATGTATTGGAATCTGAGATCGAATATCGTTTCATATACACCAGGAAAGTCAATAACACTCGTAGGGGCACCAGCTTCTATCTTTAAGAAGCAATTTTAATTTTAATTTCACTTTATACCTGTTTAATCACTCAATAAATTAATAATCAGTCAAACAGTTTCCATGAATTTGATACCTGTGCTTGAAACAGACTCAGAATGAAATAAATTCTCAACAACTTCTCTCCTTTTCACATATTTATTAAATGAAATATTTAACAGACATTGCAGTAATTTCATTAATCATAAAATCACTCTTGTAAATGATAGATTAACAATGTCAATATTTCCGGAACCAGGGTTAAACTGAGAAATGAATTTCTATCAGTTTGAGTTAACAGATTATGAAAACAACGCAAATTTATGGAGAAAGTTTACTAATTATATGAAAAATCCTGGATTAATCTTAAGAAAATAAAAAACAGAATTTTAATGGAAAGAAGAGTTATGTTAATGGCTTCTTAATTTGCATCTGATTAGATATATAAATTATTACCGAACCTCAGACGTTTAATTCAGCAGATGAATTAAAGTTGCAGAATCAGAATCAGAATCAGAAAAAGATTTATTGCCAAGTACATTAACAAGTAAATAACTGGTAAATATACGAGGGATTTGACTTGACACTGAGAACGACATAGGTGACATTTGCAGTGACGCAGCAGCGTCGTGACGCGCCTGTCAGCAGAATGGGAACAGGAAGCAATGGGCGAGAAAGGGGGAGAAAGGGGGTAAACACCATAGGAGAGAGAAAAAAGCATTGTTTATCAGAATACGGTTCATATATGATCAATATTATGATTGATCAACATTATGATTGATATATGATTGATATATGATCAATATTTGCTCACGTGATTCCTCGTTGATGATGATTAATGTTCTGTCGTCGTCCTCATGAAGTTTTGATGTGTTGTTCAGGGGCAAAGCCCAGAATATTTGTCTCGCAAATATTCTCTTGACGATGAATGAGATTGTAGGTTTGATCTCAATGGTTGAAATCCTGCAAAAGCGCGCTGATTCCTCAGCTGCGCGTGATGTGGGAGCTGCGTCTTCTCAGAGGCCTTCGATAATAATTAATTAAAGATATCTAATCTGATCTCAAATTAAAGAGTTTCGGACTTTAGATAAAAATAATAGCTTCTGGTGTGTGATTGGTCAAGAAAAATATTATAAAAATAAAGTCAAGATTAAAACTTACATTAAAATTAAACAGTGATTTTACAGAAAGTTTAACAAGGAAAAAGAGATTAAAAAAAATTGTTTAACTCCGATTAACAATTGAGCTCAAAGAAATAGGAATTCCTAGGCATTTAAGAGAAAAAAGGAAAAACATTAAAATACAAAGTTACATAAACAAATTACGAGTTATCTGCTCTGTGCTCGGAAAAGCGACACGTGGTAGAAGTCTTTGTTGATTCAAAGTTCTTTCTTGCTGTGTGTAGACAATGGACAATAGAGAGAGCCAAAAGAGATCAAAAAGAGGACGGCAGAAGGAGAGCATCCAAAAAGGTGAACAGAGGCGAAAAGAGCAAGTAGCAGGGGGTTTCCCTCCTTTTATAAGCTCTGTTGAGCTTTCGCGGGCTTCCGGGTTGACCGGAATCTCAGCCAGTGAGCGTCCTTCGTGGGCGGGCTTGATGAACTTTTAGTCCAATGAACAAACAGTCTATTGTCTGGAGCTTTTGGGAAAGAGTTGTTGCCATGCAGAGATTGGCTGCTGGAGTCACATGGTTTTAGAGGCAAAATTTTGATACATACTGGAATGTGCTTTATACCCTTATGTATTAAACTAAGATAACTTTAGTGATTAGTATAAATTATAAGCAGTGCTTCTAAATCAACATGCAGGAATAAACATTCATTTAAACATTTTTAACATGCATATATATAAAATCACAGATTAATGCATTTCACACATATTATTGATTTTCCACATTAAAAACGTTAGAGTCCATTTGCTTTTCATAGTCTTGAAAAGAAGAGAAGGTTTAGAATTGAGTTTGTAATAATGTACTTTAAAGTTCACTGGTTAAATCCAGCATGTCCTAAAGTTTAAGGAAATTTTATTGAGCTGTGGATCCATGTTTATGGGGGCAATAAAACCAAAGCCGGACATAGGTGGAATTCCTTAGGCTGGTTTTAACAAAGGAATAGGTTTTTGTTGTGGCCTGGGGAAGAAGATCCGTTCTTGACTGTCTTACTCCTGGGTGAAACAAAATGTCTTTAAACAGAAGAATAATTATTGCTGAGCCAAAGTGAGATGATGCTGCAGTCCCCCCTCTGGTATCAATGGTGATGTTGATTCAGTGTTGATAGCAATCCTAGGCATCAAATCCCAATTTGGCGAGGCTTGATCCAAATGCTGAACTAAAGTTCTGATGTCGATAAGTCTTAAGCTTGTAAACAATATCTATTCCAAAGTGTAGGTCCTTAAATTTTGTTTTCTGAAAAACTTAAGAAATTTCAAAAATAATTTGAGCATGACCAAATATAAACATTGTATAATTGTCTAGGATATACTAAAGTTCTGTATATGCCTGTAAAGACTTAAAAATTATGGGTACAAAAAGGGTGAACTAGAAGTATGTGGGTTTTGACATACTTGATATAAATGTTTTGGGTTTGCTGAAAAATGTCTATTCAAATTTCAAAAACAGTTTAAATGTACATAAAATCTAAATAAAGTATAAAGGATTATTTGCATATACACATGCATGTATCCAAAAATCTTAGTCAAAAGCAAAAATAAAATTCTTTCATATTTGAGGTAGAGGTTCAGACCAATCAATATTGAGGTGACTCAAGGAGGTTCAAATTGAATTTGTTTAGTTAGACTAAACCATGGTTCCACAGATGTCCAAATCTTAGGGTGTTTGAGGCTTTTGTTCAGAAAAACTGAGTGGGCATAGGATGTCGTTATCATTCTTTGGATGGCAATGAGAAGTAAATTTGGATTTGCTGCAAAAAGGATATGATGAGAGAGCATATTCATTGCTAAAGCGTTAACTGAAAAGCTAATGTTTCTAGCTACTTCTGAGAGTAACATAGACATTGGCTGTGTGTGAGTATAGTCAACCTTTAACACAAAGAGCAAAGAGGTCAAGACCTTGTTGAGTTTGACTGAAGCTTCTGAGCAAGCATTCAAAACCAACACAGTGTCTTGTAAGATTTTGGTAACAGTTTGTGGTTCAACAACCTGGCGTTTCGGTTTAGCGGTGTTGACCGAGTTAACAGTGGGCATGCTAAGGCTAACAAGAGGATCTAAGGATGAGGCTGTTATTGAGAATCCACCCGAGGATCTTTGACCTTTTGTTTTGGCTTGGCCCAATTCTGACTGGGTAACAGTGGGTGTGATTGCTAGGCAGATGGCTAAACTGATAAACAGGAGGGCCATCATCTTGGCAAACATAAAAGTGAGTGGCTTTGGATCTTAATCTTCTTGTTGATCTTTGTTTAGATACCTGGTTGGAAAATGAAAATTCCTCTCAGAGGTGGAATGATTTCTTTTAGATGGATGTACTTTATTGATCCCAAAACTGGGAAATTACAGAATAGAGATTAAGGGATTGAACTCTAAACCTTGTGCTTGTTTTTCACTTTTGATGGGAGTTTTAAGATTATTAGCTCAAGCTAATGGTGTTGAATGTATTTGCGTGTACTATTTGATAATAGTAAGTTGATTGAAGTTTATTAGATTTTACAGAGGTCTTTGAAATTAGTTTAAGGGCTAATTTGGTTTTAATATACCCTTTCCTTTCTGGAGGTTTGGATGCAGTTAACTAATTGTTTGGAGAAATTTGACTGAGTGCACCGGAGGCTAGTAGTTAGCTACAGTTATTTCTCAGACGTAGGTTTGATTTTAATCTTATTTATGGACTTACTTTGACAGTGTTGTACCCGACTAGTCCCATGGGGTTTTGGTAAAGGTTACTCTGATTTTGGTGAGCCCATTTGAAAATGGGGTCCTGGGTTTGGCACTTGAGTGGCCAAAGTTTGTTGTTGACAATGTGTGGATTCATCCACTTGGGCAGGAATTTAGGAGTGATTTTCCTTTCCTGTAAATTTATTTCAGGTGTCTGCAGTACAAATGTGGGGTGGAAGATCTTGTCCCCCCTTCGCAGTTTGTCATGCGAGAGTTTTTGATCGTTGTACGCTTTGTTTCGTTTGGTGACTCGGTCCGAATGTTTTTGAAATACAGCCTTGGGAGCTTTGTATGTTGTTTTGACACTTTTGTGTTCTGCAGCTGGAATGTTATGGGCAATGGCAGTCATCACCTCCCTCTGGTTTCGAGGAACTCTGAGCGGTGGTGATGATGGTTCGTCGGAAGCATGAACAGGAGTGCCATTGTATAGCTGCAGAGAAGGTTGTGTCTCATGAAGTGGTTTCAGGTTTGGTATATCAAAGGGTTTAGACGCAGGCAGCGCATGTATCATTTTATCCGACCAGTGTTTGACGGTTTTATGGATCCTTTGGTTGTAAGGTTGGGTGACTATGTGCCTTGAGTTTGCAAAAGTTGGGTTCATTGTCGCAAAAACTTGAGGTTTCAGAGGGTCTAGAGAGCCAGTTGGTGTGGCTCTTGTGACCATGCAGGCCTCATGGGCGGGTGGGTGGGTTTCAAAATGTGACACCACCATTGAATCATGGGTATCAAGGGTTTCAAGGGGGCTGTTTGGGGTTTTCTGCTCGGCCGTTGAGTTTTCAAGGTCATTTGAGTGTTTGGCTTGACCTTGTATTTGAAGGTGACTTTTGACTTCTTTAGGACAGTACTCACCTTGATCTTGGCGGTCACTTTCACTCGGTTGCAGTTGTTCCAACAGTGCTAGTTGTGTGAGACTTGGGGTGTCTAAAGTGTTCAGAACGAAGCACTGTGATTCAGTTGTCCTTGTTGGGTCAAATGGGTGAGGGTGTTGCGTTTGAGCCCATAGTTTGAGGTTCTTGAAATCAATCAGTGGCTCAAAACGGTTCAGTAGGTCTTTGCCAACAAGCAATGGAATGGCGTCAAGTTTGGACACGTAGACCGGATGTGTCAAGGTCATGGGTCCAATGGACATGTTTAGTAGTGATACGCCCAACAGGGTTGTTTTAGTGAGCGCATATGGTCCCACAGCTAATGAACAGGGTTCCAGTTTCAAATATTTGTTAGTGTGGTTAGCAGCTACACGTAGTTTGTCAAAAAGGGTGTGTGACATAAGAGTGATGTCAGCAGCAGTGTCTAAAACAGCGTCCTGACACATCATGTCTTCAAGGGTCAGTGGAAGGTAGAATTTCCATGCCAGCCCCTCTCGTTTAAATTGCATAGAAATTGTGGAATCGCTGGTTCGACACAGAGTTGGGACAAGTTGTTAGAGGAGTGATCTGTGACCTGTGGTTGGGCTGCCATAACAGCACTCGACTGCGTTGAGTCCTTTGGTCCTTCCTCATTTGCATAAGGGATTTTCTTCTTGCATTTCCTCTATTTGGAACGCTTGTTTTGAGTTGGCACAGCTGATATAGCTAGAATGTTAGCAGTTTTATTCTCTTTGTCGCTTTGAATCTCTGCTAGGAGGTGTTTGACAATTTCAATATCTCCTCTACTGAATGTAGGAGTTTCTTCTTCCTTCCAAGGTTTGTGATAGGTCTCTGCTTCTGAGCTTCTGTGATGGGATGGAGACCATTTGTCGCGGTTACGCGTGTCTTCGTATCGGTATCTGTCATCATGGTAGTCCGTATCGCGTTCTCGTGACCTATCCCGTGGATATGGTCTACGACGGTAGTCGGGTTTTCGCAAAATTGGTCCAAAGTGATATCCAGAGGACCTAGTGTGGTTTTGACCTTGATGAGGTCGGCTGGGAAAATGCTTCGGCTGTTTATGTACTCGCAGTGTAGAAGGTGGAGTAGAGCGAGGAGCTCCTTCCAACTCCAAAGTGTTAGATGCATTGCTAATAGCTAGCACTATGGCAGGCTCAGCGTGCTTGTTGCAACTTTGTTGCTGTTTTTGGAATGCATAGTGTGCAAACTCTTTCAGCTGACTTATTGAGTTTGACCTTGGGTTAGCTGTAACTCCCAGGTAATGATTCACAGTGGGATGGAGGTTTTGGATGAAGAGGGTGTTGAAATTGTGGTCTTCTTCCATCCCTGGTGTATTTTGAGATCCAAAATATGCAAGTAGGAGTCTCTGGTAGTAGGCTTGTGTTGGCTCTGAGCGTCCTTGCTTCACGGCTAGGGCTGCGGTTAGCCCTGCTTGTAGGCAGTCGTCGGAGAACTCCTTTTCGATGGCTTCGCGGAGCAGCATGTAGTCTGCTTTGATGTTTGTTGGCTGTCTGTCTATGAATTTTGATACTGACCTGTTAGATGTTAGTTTGATCAGATAGATGCAATCGTCAGTCGTAGCATCAGGATACTTACACAGGTAGTAATCAATGTCCTGTAAATAGACTTTGGCATCAGGTGAACCCGTAGGTCCTGGATCAAATTTGATGATATTTTGCATGATCTTGTCAAGGTCGCAGTCTGAAGGGGCACACGCATGCTGTCCACGCGGTCGTCTGTATTCGAAACGGGAATCGGGCGAGGGAGCACGGTGGATGTCCCGGTGTTCATGTCTTTCCTTTAGGAGCAGTTGACATTCCTTGTAGTCCTTCTTCACATTTTCAAGTTGACCTTCAACTCTTCTGAGTTCCTTCTTTGTGTCTTGAAGGGCAGCTTCAAGTTCATTGTTGTCTTGGTGAAGCATGACATTGTTATGTATCAACCGTTTATTTTCTGACTCTGCATGGTCCAAATCTTGTAACGCTTCATCCAGTTGGTTTTGAGTGTTGTCATTCTCTTCTTGAGATTGTTCCAGATTTTCTTTCAGTGTTTCATTCTCTTCTTGGAGAGATATGATCATTGTTTGTTGATTTGCTAGTTCGTTCTCGGCTACCTTTAATCTTGCGACTAATGTTAGCACAAACTTACCTAACACACTGGTGAGGTCCTTGGCTTCTGGTGGTTTTTCAGTGTAGTGTGTTTGTTCTGCCCTCAGTAGTGTGTGTTTATAGAAGTTAAATTAGTTCAGGAGTTCATAGTAAAATATCATAATTCATTTGTAGTAATCCATGTTAGAAATAGTAATTTGTGTTAAAAAATAATTTCTGTATAGTTAGTAGTGATTGACTCGTATTTTATGTTGAAAGCGCAGCCAGTTGCCGCTATGTTTTGTGGGTAGAAGAAGCGGACATTGTTGAGAGAGAAAAAAAAGGCAGAGAGAGTATAAGCTGCCCGCAAATGTCTGAAACATTCCTCCTGTGTGTTAAATGCCATTCTACACCTTTGAAAGCAATGGCTGTAAGTTTGATTAATGTTATGTTGATTTTATAAGTTTCGTTAGATGTGAATTTGGTGTCGTTTTTTAAGAGTGTGCTATCGCCAGGTATTAGTTTTATCCCAGGGCCCGCTAGCTTGATAAGTGTATTGTGTTCTCTGTTTGTTCCAGGAATTAGTCTTACCCCAGGGGCCTGCTAGCTTATTTTAATGTATGTATTTTCTGTTTTTATTTCTAGTTTCACTCGGGCTTTTCATTGAGCTTCGAGCCACAGTTATAAACAACTGTAAGCTGTCTAAGAAGACTGGAAATAAAGGAGCAGGACACTCGGTTTCCTGGCTCGTGAAAAACAAGTTTGGCTTGCTGTTGATCTGCATTAACATACACAGTGTATACAACACGTAGGGATAAGAGTACAGTGAAAAGCCACGTCAGCAGTTGATGAAGTTAAGGTCCATGACACAGCGAGGGACGACACTCAAGAGTGAAAAGCCACGTCAGCAGTTGGTGAAGAGAAGATTCACGACACAGCGATGGACGACACTCAAGAGAAGAGGGCAGAAGAAAAGGCGGACTCCGAAGCCAAATCATCACACAACGCTAGCTCCAGCTCCAGACGTTCTAGCTCCAGGTTGTCCTCGAGGTCCAACGTAATGGAAGCAGCCATTATGGCACGAGCCTCTGCTGAAGCTACGAATGCTAGAGCCTTGTACAGTAAGAGACAATTAGAAATTAAAAAACAAGCAAAGCTAGAACAAGCAGAGCAACAAGCAAGGCTAGAACAAGCAGAGCAACAAGCAAAGCTAGAACAAGCAAAGCAACAAGCAGATCAACAAGCAAGGCTAGAACAAGCAGAGCAACAAGCAAAGCTAGAACAAGCAAAGCAACAAGCAGAGCAACAAGCAAAGCTAGAACAAGTAAAGCAGCAAGCAAAGCTAGAACAAGCAAAGCAACAAGCAAAGCTAGAACTGAATCTAGAGATGCTGGAGATAGAGAAGGAAACAGCGGCCGCCACAGCAAAAGCAGAAGTTCTAGAAGCTGCTGCAGCTGCCGAGCCAGATGAAGGAGAGAGTGTAAGGAGCGCAATTCCATTACAAGTCGTCAGACAGAGAACTATGGAGTACGTGCAACACCAAATCCAGCTAAAGTCACAGGCGCGACCAGCTGAAGAAGAAACACCTCAAGTCGAACCTGCACAAAGGGCACAATTATTCACTCCGAGGAGACCCGAACAAACTCTCTCTCCACCAGCATTCAAGAAAATGTACGTGAAAAATGAATCCATCGACATACCGAGTGACTATGTCAGGCCAAACAGCTACCATGCTCCCCACAATGGTGACCCACATATGGCAGACTTTGCTAGGTTCCTCGCATGCAGACAGCTAATCACAACCGGACTCTTTAAGTTCGACAACACCCCTGAAAACTTTAGAGCATGGCAGTCGTCATTCATAAATGCAATTGAAGGCGTTGGTCTCACATATAGCCAGGAGTTAGATCTCCTAGTCAAGTGGCTTGGTAAAGAGTCCTCAGAGCACGTTAAAAGAATCAGAGCTGTCTATGCCACTAACTCCAAAGCTGCTCTCCAATTGTCATGGGACAGGTTAGAAGAGTGTTATGCTACGGCAGAAGTAGTAGAAAACGCCTTGTTCAAAAAATTAGATAACTTCCCTCGCCTTACAAACAGAGACAATGTAAAACTCAGGGAACTTGGAGATTTACTCTTAGAGCTGCGGGTCGCTAAAGATGAAGCTTATCTCCCAGGCCTCGCTTACCTCGACACACCCCGTGGGGTTAAGCCCATAGTTGAAAAGTTGCCTCCAAGTTTACAAGATAAATGGCTGCACGCGGGCTCAAAATACAAAAAAAATATGATGTAACCTTCCCTCCCTTCTCATATTTTGTAAAGTTTGTCCAAGACGAGGCTAAAGCAAGAAATGACCCAAGTTTTACGACATGCAGCAGCAAACCCTTCAGCAAAGGTGAGAGGCCGCCATTCAAACAAACTAGCTACAGAACACCTCTAACTGTAAACAAAACAGAGGTCGACACAACTGATCCCGCTAGTACTAAAGAGGACGATTTAACACACTACTGTCCAGTCCATAAGAAAGTGCATCCCCTAGCCAAATATACAGCCTTTCAGAATAAACCGCTACAAGACAGGCAAAGCATACTCAAAGAGCACAAACGATGTTTTCGTTGCTGCTCTCCCACGCACGCAATAAAGAACTGTGACATGAAACTCAAGTACGAGGAGTGCCAAAGTGAAAGACATTGCTCTGCCATGCATCCTCATTCAAGTCAGCAACCCCAGCCAGGAAACACACCTGAACCAGAGCCTCAGCCCCGAGACAACACACCACCTGAGGTAACGTCACGGTGCACTGAGATCTGAGACGAAGGTAATCCTCCACGTTCTTGCTCAAAGTTATGTCTAGTTCGAGTTTTCCCTAAAGGCCAACCAGAACGCTCCGTTAAGATGTATGCAATCCTTGACGATCAGAGTAATAAATTGCTGGCCCGCCCTGAATTCTTCGAGCTGTTTGGGATCAAAGGTAGCCCTCTGACATACCTCATGAAAACATGTGCTGGTTTAACTGAAAAGCTTGGCAGGGAAGCAGTGAGGTTCCAAATCGAGCCAGTAGGTGGAGGCCCACGCTTAGACCTCCCTCCTCTCCTTGAATGCGACGAGATAAAGTTCAGTAGGGGTGAAATACCTACGCCCGAAGTCGCTCTTGCTCATGCCCACTTAAAACACCTCACTCTTCTCATCCCCAAGTATGACCCAGATGCTCAGATGGCAATTTTACTAGGCAGAGACATCCTACGAGTCCACAAAGCAAGGCAACAAGTCAACGGACCCCACAATGCTCCCTTTGCTCAGCGCCTGGACCTAGGCTGGGTAATTGTGGGGGAGGTGTGCCTTAACGCTCACAAGCCAACCGTCAATGTTTATAAGACGTACATGCTCTCCAACGGACGCCCATCTCTCTTCACTCCTTGTCCTAACAGCATCAACATCAAACAGAAACCATGCTACGGCGGGGAGCACAAGGACGGCCTCTCTAAACGCAGCTCAAAACCCAATGCAGTGGAAGAAAAGCTTGGGGACAAAGTTTTTGAGTGCACAGAGAACGATAACAAGTGTGCCGTGTCCTTCGAAGATGAGACCTCCCTAAAGATAATGGAGGAAGAAGTCCCATAGGATGGAAACAACCCTGAACAGTGGCACTATGTCACATCAGAGCAAAACCCAGCTGATCTAGCCACCAGGTCAATACCTTCATCACAGCTCATGGACACTATGTGGTTTAAGGGACCAGACTTCCTTTACAAACCACCTGAATCAGGGACATCTGAATCCTTTGAGTTAATCGAGCCTGAAGTAGACTCTGAAATCAGAAAAGTTGCTACCTTTTCTACTCACATTCAGAAGAACGGGCCCTTACCAGAATGCTTCCAGCGCTTTTCAAGTTGGAACTCATTGGTACGTGCCATTGCATTCCTAATTCACCAAGCTCGTTCTTACTCATCAAGCAACCTGTCAGATCATTCATGCAGGGGCTGGCATCGATGTAGCAAGCCACGCACTCCAGAGGTACTGGATGCTGCCAATAACCTCATCCTCCAGTCTGTTCAAAAAGACGCTTTTCCCGACGAGTATGCTGCTCTCCATGCCAACCAAACCGTCTGCAGTTCAAGTCCCATCGTAGCTCTTGATCCCTATAAGAGTGAAAGCCTCATCAAGGTTGGAGGTCACCTCAAACATGCTTCATTGAACACAGCATCCAAGAATCCAACCATTCTCCCAAACAAGCATGACGTAACTCAACTGCTTGTCCGTCACTATCATGCCAAAGTTGTGCATCAAGGAAGGCAGTTCACGGAAAGCGCAATTAGGCAAGCCGGACTATGGATTGTAGGTTGCAAAAGACTGGTCTCGTCCATTATCCACCATTGTATAACGTGCAGGAAACTCAGGGGAAAACTAGAGACTCAGAAAATGGCAGATCTCCCACCTGAGAGACTCAAAACATGCCCTCCATTTTCATATGTCGGGTTGGACGTATTCGGTCCATGGTCAGTAGTCACTCGACACACACGAGGTGGAGCTGCACAAGGAAAAAGGTGGGCGATACTCTTCACGTGTATGACCACAAGAGGCGTGCATATTGAAGTCATTGAATCTATGGACGCTTGCAGCTGCATAAATGCAATACGCAGATTCTTCGCAATACGAGGCCCAGCAAAGCAAATGCGATCTGACAGAGGCACCAACTTCATTGCAGCGAGCATGGAGCTAGGCATGGCACAACCAAACAAGAACCCTCCCAACATTGTCAACTATCTTCATGCCAACGGTTGCACATGGGAGTTCAATCCCCCACATGCCACTCACATGGGAGGCGTCTGGGAAAGACTGATTGGGGTCACTCGCAGAATACTGGACTCCATGCTTTTGCAAAACAAACACACTCGTTTGACGCATGAGGTGCTTTGTACTTTAATGGCTGAGGTAACGTCTATAATTAACGCAAGGCCCTTAGTCCCCATCTCAACAGACCCTTCCTCACCATTCCTACTCTGTCCTGCAATGATCTTGACCAAAAAGCAGCATGTTCCCCCTCCACCAGGAGACTTTTGTGGAAAAGACCTGCTCAAAAACTAGTGGAGACAAGTGCAAGCACTCGCCAATGAATTTTGGAGCTGCTGGAGAAACGAATATCTCAACACCCTCCAATCAAGGCGCAAATGGCATACAACGCACTGCAACCTACAGACAGGTGACACTTGGAGGAGCCTCCTCACCTCTCATTCCTGCTGTAGCATGAGCATATGATTGGTATTTAATGTCTAGTCCACTAATGATTAAATCATTCATACGGGAATATTGTTCAAGGTCCTCGATATGTCGCTTCAAGTCTACAATTTTTTTGTCTCCTTCCTTAATTGTTAATTTCAATTCTTGGACTTCCTCCATTAACCCTAATAGTTTAGACTGTTGATTGGCCACTTTGGTCAGTTCTTCTTACGGGAAGTTCAGAGACTTTTTAATCTCTTTCATTCCTCCTTCTTTGGTGGCATTTTTTACTGACCCGTTGATAGTAGGACAATCTCTGCTGGTGTTGCCGGTATCCGATCCAGCCGACCTCGAATCCAGCCAGGGCCTCAGCTAGCCCCCTCCGCTGTTAGTCCTGCTGCTTACCGCTGCTGTAAAGGCCCTTTTCCACTAGCACGCTTTAGCGTGACACGGGATGGCTCAGCACGCTTTGTACGCTTTTCCACAAGCCCCTACACGGTTTAACAGCCGCGATTCTCAGCCCCCTCAAGGGCAGGGTACAGCAGTGCTGAGCTGTGCCGTGTTGTGACGTTAACAGACTGGTCGCCGCTGATTGGTCAGGTCGTAACCGGCGCTGATTGGTCAGGTTGTAACCGCCCCTCTCCTCCTCCTCTTCTGCCGAATCTTCACGACCTTCTCAATAAAGTTTTTGAAAAAAAAAAAAAAGAATCTTCAGGACCGCCATTACTCAGCACGCAACCACTGTTGGCGGTTTATTTTCAGTGTATTGGTGTGCTATTTTCATTTATTCTCTATCAAAAATGGCTTCGCGTAATAAGGGTGTTCCATGGACCAATAAGGAGGTGCAGTGTCTGCTCACTGCATTGTCAGACGAACGTATCCAGCGCGAGTTAGACGGAGCCACCCGGAATGAAAAAATATACCGGGAGGTCTCGACATCGGAGTCCTTTAACGGTGAGTTTTAATTTTTTTTTTATTGTGCGTTTTTTCGCAAATATATTCGGTAAGACGCTCAGTTTATTTATGCAATAAAAAAGCTGTTCATTTGTGGATGATGATCGCTGCTTTATTGCAGCACACTGCAGACTAAAGCTTTTATTTTAATTATTCATGTGAACAATACGCTGAAATAAGCTTATGTAATCTTGTTAAAAACTATTGTCTTTTCTGTATATCTTGCACTTTCGTGCTGTATTTTATTGTGTGCATTTTCCTTGTAGAATCATCCCACGCGTCCGCCGCACCCGCCCGCCCGGATTCATTCAACCGAGCCTTCCTGACCCAGAGCTGGCAGAGACGGCTTCTTTCAACCGAGCCTTCCTGACCCAGTTTGGGAAGCTGGTGTAGAGGCACTCAGTGGTCGACGTGTATAAAATGTCGATTAACCTTCATGTTGTGTTGCAAAGTTTTTTTTTTTTATTTTAATATTTTGTATATAATAAAATGGAATTGTTTTGGAAAGTGTGGTTTGTCTGTTATAACACTGAATTATAAAACAGTATAATTACAGAGAAATTCCATTGCCTAGTCTGATGAAAATGATGCTGATCATCCTGTCAGGGGTCAACCATTGTAAAGGTAATATAATTTTTAACTAGACCAAAAAACAAATGTTTTTGTAAGCTTTCTGTTCTTTTTATTGAAATATCATAAAAAAAATTAGCACCACATGATCCAGTTATAAACTTTGGGTATTTTTTTTATGTTAACTTATAAGAAGTTGCACAGTTGGACTTTAAAATGCAGCAGGAGAGACTGATCAAGCTTACAAGTCAAAGTAGGTACAAGTATATGTAAATTGAATGTTCTATCGGCATTCCAAATTCAGAGAATTACAATACTTTTGAAGGAGTCATCATCTAAACGGAAAATAATAATACTGTTGTTCCAAACGTTGACCTGAAGGTGAAAAACATGAATTTTTTTTATTCAGTACATCCAAAATGCCCTAGGATGTAAAAAATAATACAATTTGGTGTTGGCCAGTGTGCCACTGTCTCATTATTTAATACGAATAAAAACAAGTTTCAGCTCATTATTTCTAGGTCATTTGGCAGTTAATTCAAAACAAAAGTGACTTGTGTTGTTGCAGCTTTTTTATCAGAGAGTTTCTCCTGTTTTGGAGCATATAACCATCCGTCCCTTAACTGTTAAACATTAAATAACAGCAGACAGATTGGCAAAGGATACACAATTGTGTTGTGTTGCCCAAAACCGCTGTGACCCACTGCTTGTGGTGCTACCTTTCATGTGTGAGCTTTTTATGAATATTCACACGTTTTTGTAAGTACAAGTGGGATAGTATTAAATTGAAATATTCATTCATATTTCATCTCGTTGCCTGTACCCTAGTGTCTTCTCTGGTTAAACTCTCTGGACTTAATTGTGAGATAAAACCACAGAGCGAGCAAGGCAGTAATCCTTGGATCCTCCATTTTTTGTCTCGTGTAAATAAGGACTCAGTCGGGTGCGTAACATCACGGGAGTGTGGCCCCACCTCGCTGGGAGTCTGGCGCCACCTCGCTTCTAAAACCTCCTAACACAAACCATCACAGCACAAGCACAACACCGTGCTAATGGAGACAGAAGCATTCCGAGCCGTACTGAAGTGAATCGAGCCGTACCGAGGTGTGCTGGGCTAGTGGAAAACAGGCTTAATTGAGCTCCAATCCGGCTGCTGTCCAGCTGGGGCTTCGGTAGCTCCTCTGCCGAGCTCCGCTGCCCACTGCCGCTGTAATTGAGCTCCGATCCGGCTCCTGTCCAGCTCAGGTCTCGGTATTTCCTCCGCTGAGCCCCGCCACCTATCGCCGTCTTCCTCGGTAATTCCTCCGCCGAGCCCTGCCACTGTAATTGAGCTCCGATCTGGCTTCCATCCAGCTGGGGCCTCAGTAGCTCCTCCACTGAGCCCCACCTCCTACCACCGCTGTAGTTGAGCTCCGATCCAGCTCCTGTCCAGCTGTGGCCTCTGTTAGTTCCTCCGCCGAGCTCCAATCACAAGATTCTAAGAATTTGTGCCGGAGGCTCAGCCGTCTTTTATTAGTGTCTGTTATTGGTAATGTTATGGATTCAAAGTGTCTTCAATTGTTTTAAAAAAAAGTACCATGAGACATTGCTTTGTCAAAAGGGTGATGTAAAGATGTACATTTGCCTGTTTGACTGTATATTATATGCACTTGACCACCGTTGTGAATGTGTGTGTGCCTGGTGACTGAATGTCGTGTGTGTCTGGGGTGCAGTAACACCTGGGTGTGATTGTCAGTGTGGATTTAATGCCCTATTTTGGTGTGACTTGTGTAATTTTATTAGGAGATCTCTGTATATTACTGTGTGTATCCTGTGAGTTTATGGGGGCTGGGTACTTCCTTGTTCATTGTGTAAATTACTTTGGTATGTATGTATTTAGTCTAGGTGATAAGGATTAATTTAGTTTGGTGTGTGGCCCTTTTTCTTCTACTGACTCTTTGTTTTTACTGAGGAGCGCTCCGCTGGGCCAGTGTGGTATGTAGATGTGTAGGCTAATACCCCTTTGTATTAGTGTGTGAATCGGGTGTAAATTATAAGGTTGGGTAATTGTGTGTTTGTGATTTTTCAAAGGGGGGGTGTAGGGTCGTAATATATAAATTTAATATATTAGTATGGCGGTACCCTAGGCTGGGAGGGGTGATGCCTCTTCACTGTGGCTCCCGTACTTGCGGTAGGGACTCCTGTATGTATATAGTTGCTGTTATAATAAATCTATAAAACGTCACCTCGCCTCCTTATTATTCGGACACAACAGCTGCGTGATATTGTTAATCATTTTTGGTGGTGCTGTAACAAAGCTGCAACGCATGACGACTTCATGGTAGGTGCAACATTTCTTGTATTACTGCAACAACCCAGTGCCATTGTGCCTATTAATGAGTTTGTTAAGAAAGTATCACCCTTGATGTGCAGTTTTTCTTTGTTGGAGACTAAATGGGTTATACAGTTGTTATTGTTATCAATTAGCCCACATATTAAAATAAAGGTATCACAATTTATTCCTAAGTAAACTTAATTTGTGGAACTGAAAATCTTTTTCCTGTTTTTGAATCAGGTCCTATGCTGCAGCAGGAGTGAACACAGCACACAGCACACAGGTGAAATCCAGTTCCATTTCTCTACCCACTCTTTCTGTCACCAACAGTATATTTTGCATCCGTAAACCAAGCACACTCATTGTAGCATATTTGGAATGTTTAAAAAATGTCTACACGTTCAGATTATATCATATTTTCATGCAATTTTGACTTTTTTAAATGGTTTTTGTTTTGATTTTTTTTTTTTAATTTGGACCTTGGCATTTTGTACCTTACTGTAAGAAGCAAGGGCAACACAAACTAAAGAGACAACGAAAGATTTGAAGTTTGTGTCCAATTTCTTATATTATTTTTCTATATTGCTCTCCCATATCAGCTCTGTGGACCACGTTGATCCACTTCACTCAACAGTCACACAGGGGGAAGATGCTTACATCTGACTTTGTTTTCAAATTCTGATATTTGGGAGACAAACTATTTGTACTTTTGAGAATATTGTCAACATTTTCTTTTGCCCATCCATCTGTCTGTCCGTCCATCCTCAACAGCTTTTCTGGGGATCCTGGTCATGGAGGCAGCAGTCCAAGTAGAGCAGCCCAGACTTCCCTCTCTCCAGCCACCTTCTACAGCTCTTCAGAGGGGACGCCAAGGTGTTCCATGCCAGCTGGGAGTCATTGTCTGCCCCATGGTCTCATCCTCGGGGGACGTGTTTCAAACACCTGGAGTGGGAGACGACCTGATCAGATGCCAAAACCACTTCTGCTGGAGGCTTCCTATTGTTAAAATGGAGATTTTACTCTGCACTGTGGCTAAGTGATCCTCACAGGGGATCACCTGATTGTTGAGGTCTTTCTGGAATTGTGGGGTCTTTATGCAACACTTCAAAGTTCTATGAGCTGACTGTTGTTGTGAATTTGACCTACACTACCGTTCAAAAGTTTGGGGTCACCCAGACTGTTATTTTGTGTTTTCCATGAAAAGTCACATTTATTTACCACCAAGAGTTGTAAAATGAATAGAAAATATAGTCAAGACATTGACAAGGTTAGAAATAATGATTTGTATTTGAAATAATAATTTTTTCCTTCAAACTTTGCTTTTGTCAAAGAATCCTCCCTTTGCAGCAATTACAGCATTGCAGACCTAACATGATTGCACAAGGGTTTTCTAATCATCCATTAGCCTTCTGGCGCAATGAGCAAACACATTGTACCATTAGAACACTGGAGTGATAGTTGCTGGAAATGGGCCTCTATACACCTATCTAGATATTGCACCAAAAACCAGACATTTGCAGCTAGAATAGTCATTTACAACATTAGCAATGTATAGAGTGTATTTCTGATTAGTTTAAAGTTATCTTCATTGAAAAAAAAGTGTTTTTCTTTCAAAAATAAGGAAATTTCAAAGTGACCCCAAACTTTTGAACGGTAGTGTATACAATAAAGTTTTATTAAAAAAGTCCTTTTTTCATAGACAACTTTAGTTGATGTTGATTTGCTTTATAACAGTATATTAGTGCATTGTCAGAAAATGCTATATTGCTGAGAATTTAGCTTTCATAAAATACTAACAAAACTTTTAAGATTATACAGTAATCCAATTGTCATGGCGGCCTCTGGGCCGTCATTAGTGTCATTAGCCCCAGCTGCGCACAGACCAACAGGTGTGAATCAACGGCTGTTAAAAGCCATTGTCGCTGACAGCCCGGGACGGAGTCGTCTGTCTTCCTCATCGGAGAATGAACCTGCACTCCGCTCTCTGGTCTCGTCAAGAATATCTCTTGTCTCGTCTGGAACTTTGTCTGTCTCGTCAGGAACTTTGTCTGTCTTGTCTGGAACCTCGTTTGTCTCGTCTGGAACCTCGTTTGTCTCGTCAAGAGCTTCACTTGCTGCATCCAGGAACTCTTCCCAGCGTCAAGCAAGTAAGCGCACCATTTGCTACTCAACGCCAAACCTTTACCCCTGTGCACAGGTGGACCACCTTGGCGGTGGACCTGCGTCCCCAGCTGACGGGGTAACGCCATCACGTCTTTGTAGCGGCTTGCTACCACCACACCTACCGGTACGTCTTGCTCCTCAATTGCCAGAACTATTATTGTATCAATTACAGGAGTATTGGCCAACGTTATCGGTGGAATCACTGTCATCAGTATCAGCTGTGTCGTCATTGCCACTGTGTGCGGAGTCACTAACCTCGTCTTTGTCTGCATCATCATCTGTGTCATCGTCATCCCGGTCTGTGGAGTCACAGCCGGCGTCATCGTCAGGATCATCGTCATCCCGGTCTGTGGAGTCACAGCCGGTGTCATCGTCAGGGCTGTCATTGTCACAGCCGGTGTCATTGTCAGGACTGTCATTGTCACAGCCACGGGGAGTAACCCCAGCACGGTCACGGACGCCTTCACCTCCACGCTGCCCGGCCGCTGGAACTCAGCAGAGCAAAGCCAGTGCTGCTCTCAAGTAAGCCTTGTTATCTGCAGCTCTTTGCTAGTGTGGAGCATTAGTAATTTGTCTCTGCTTATCTGTTCCAGGGTTGCCGGGTCTCCATCCAGGTCGCTCAGCTCCAGTGACCAGAACGATATCCTCGCACTCACACTCGCATTACACTCACTCACAATTAAATAAAGATTATTGTCACTATCTGCTCATGTCAGTGTCTGTCTCCTGGGTCCCGAAACATGTCACCAATATAAATTTAAATATTTAAAGAATACTTTTTTATAGATATTCTGAGGACTATGACTAGTGACTTTGTGTCAGATTGGATTAGTCGTGCTTATTTTCTGAAATGCACCAAATTTTTTACACTGAGTATCCATTTGAGAACTGAAGTATTGCTGCACTACAAATTATTTCAAAAAGTGAGCTTATTGAAGAGAATGCTCTGCATATGTCTGATCAGGTATGTATAACTGAAGTTCTCAGTAATTTTACAAGGTTATACAAAGGTTGACAGTATTTCAGTTGTGCTTTGAGGATAGGTAAGCCATCACTTGGTAAATCTAACAATGAATCAACAACACCCTTTAGATATAAATTAGAAAAGGCACAAACAATATCAGGCATTCATTTTACATTTATTTTAACCTCTTGCACTCCGGTGTACCGCGGACGGGCACGTCTCTGCGTCCTAGAGCACACGAGAGCGCACAAGATCGCACGAGGGCGCACGAGGGTGCTGCGTCCAAGAGCGCACTGAAAACAAAACCTGCATTTCCGTTCTTCCACTACAGGCACAGCCGCAAACAGATTAGATATGATTGACCTCTCATTCGACTAATAAGAGCCTTGAATTGGGTTTCTGAAACCTTGAAGAACCAATGACTGAAAACCTAGCAAGAAGGACCCTTCTACCAACGCTGCGAATGCAGCGAGCCAATTGAAGCACAGAAGTTCGAAAGCTGTTTTGTGTAAGGCTGAGTGAAGAGAGACTGACTGCTGCAGCAGATGAAAAAAGGACCCGCAGAAAGAACCGCCACAGACCCAGCAGCACGGAGACCACCCACAAGTGCGACCTGTGTGACAGGGACTGCCATTCGCGCATTGGCCTGTTCAGCCACAGGCGGTGCTTTTTTTTTTTTTTTTTATTCCAGCAGAATAGACATTTAGGATTCTCTTCCATGGTCATCACAGACCGACGGAGGCCGGCGACGAAGGCTGGGTGACAGACACGTGTTTGCCAGTCTTTTTTTCTTACTACTGTTATTTTTTTTTGAAAAATCGTTCGCCAAAACCGCAATCATGGAAGCGCAAAACCGCAATAATGGAATTATGTTTTGACCGGGTCGCGAGACCAGAACCACGAGTCCGTAATAAGCGGACCAGCTTCATGTTCGTCTGACAATGAGGAGGAGAAGTTCACCAGCTATGCTGCTGCTGTGAACAGGTAAGTGTTATAAGCTAAATTATTCTTTATCCCTGAAAATTGTAATCAAAAATGACTTTTGACCGATCGGTAAATTACAACTGTGCGGCGCACGAAGTCCGAAGTCCGTGCGCCGCGGTACACGGTTCGTGCGGCGTGTCCGGACAGTGAACGCCCCCCCCCCCACTACTCTTCTGTAGCGAGGGGGGGGGGCGCGGTGACCGCGGTAACTGTGCGCCGCGGTCGCCACATCGCCACATGACTATTCAGTCATGTAGCGATGGCCGATGTCCATCCTCTGTAGCGGGGGGGTGGGAGGGAGTTGTTATCTTCTACATTACAAATATTTTAGAATAATTTTTAGAGCACTGTAGGTTATTTTTTCTTGTAAAAAAAAGCCACACATTTTTTTACATGGCGTGCTTCTTTGTGTGTGGGGCCTTGTTTGTTCATTCATTCATGAATGAATGAATAAACACACACACACCCCACACACACACACAGAGCCCTGAGTGTCACCTTTCATTAGAGCCCAAGATGAAGCTTCTATATTGAATCATTCAAAAGTTACAGACGTTTTCCCAAACTGTGCCATTTGGCACAATTTGGCACAGTTCAAAAACGCCTGGGAACTACCTGAGAACAAAGCTGTGTAATATATTCATTTTTTGTGGTATCGTTACAAAATTTTGACCTCAGCTGGATAACACTTGGTTCTACATTGCTTTTGCATTTTCCAGCCCGGATCTGAAGCTGTGTGTTATTTGCAAGCATTTGTATCCAAAAAAAACACCCAGGCGAAATTTATTTTCTTCAGGTTCAGTATGTTTAGATGACTGTTACTTAGTGGCCGGAGCACTTAGAGAGATTATGACTGTTTTGCCAAAAAATTCAAAGTGTTTTCTTTTAAATGAGACCAACCCCATGAAGATGCGGCAAAGGGTTGAAGAACAGCTTTTGATTTACTTTGGGCACGTTATTTTTTGGCGTTTTTAGGGAAATTGACCAGAGTGCAAGGGGTTAATAATATATAACAGTAATATAAAACAAATAAAATTTAAATGAACAGAAAATGAGACAAAACCCAAAAATTATTTGACACCTTCTGGTTTTTGATGCCCTGATGATGCACCTTGTACCATGGATGTACATGTGGACCTGCCACAGACCAGGAGTGTGAGCTAGCCACCTGGAACAAACCCATTGTATTGTCCGTAGGAATCAGGGTAACAGTCCCTGATTTCCCACACACAGCAACTGGGGATGACCAAGGCAATGGATTAGCCATTGCAACAGCTCATTTTAGAACAGCATTCTTAGCTAAAACGCTGAACATAAACAAAGCACAAGAGTTTGTTACAGCATATCTGTAAAAAAAAACCAAAAAACACTCTACCAACAGCAAAGTCCTTAAAGTCAGCTACAGTTTTGACATGATTACATTTTCAAAATTATGTAATTATAAGATTCAATCACGTCTGTGAAACGTTAGCATTACCATAAATTATTAATAATTATATGACAGTAATTTTTAAAAATTGTCGAATGGAGAAAAACATCAAAGAAGACTCAGTTAAAATCACTGGGCACTGTTCCACAAAAGATTCATCGCTTGATGTGATTTCACTGGCTCGTAATCACAAAGAAACTGATTTCCATACAGTCTGCTGCAGCCTGTGGATGCTTGTTACAGTGCCATTTCTGTTTCTACACGTGCAATGTTATCACAAGGCAACAGTGATTGCAACACCTGTTGGGCAGGAGGTCAAAAAGTAATGGATTGCACCTTTAAGACACTCCTGGAGTGATCTCAGATGGACCCCAGATATCATCTGGGTTAATGGATAAATATAATTGAGTGTTGTCAGCGTAACAGTGAAAATGAATAGAATGTCTCCTCATAATGTCTCCCAAAGGCAGTGTGTATAATGTAAACAGTACTGGTCCAAGTACTGATCCCTGCGGAACTCTATAACTAACTGTGGTCTGGATAGAGGACTTGTTAAGGACATAGACAAACTGGGAATGGCCTGATAAATAAGACTGGAACCATCTTAGCGTTGTTCCTTTCAAACCAATTTGTTGTTCAAGTCTCTCTAGCAGAATATGGTGGTCAATGATGTCAAAGGCAGCACTAAGGTCCAATAAGACAAGGACAGAGACAAGTCCTTTGTCAAATGCCATAGGGAGGTCATCAGTAACTTTCACTAAGGCTGTCTCTGTGCTGTGGTGTTTCCTAAAACCTTACTGGAATTTCTCAAATATAGAATTATTTTCTAGAAAAGTGCACAATTGATTGGCGACTACTTTTTCGAGGATATTGGAAAGGTAGGGGAGGTTAGATATTGGTCTATCCATCCATCCATCCATCTTCTACCGCTTTTCCGGAGGTCCGGGTCGCGGAGGCAGCAGTTCAAGCAGAGAAGCCCAGACTTCCCTCTCCCCAGCCACCTGCTCCAGCTCTTCAGAGGGGATACCAAGGCGTTCCCAGACTAGCTGGGAGACATAGTCTCTCCACCGAGTCCTGGGTCTGCCCCGGGGTCTCCTCCCAGTGGGACGTGCCTGAAACACCTCAAGTGGGAGGCGTCCAGGAGGCATATTGGTCTATAATTGCCCAAAATCCCAGAATCAAGCGAAGGTTTTTTTTTTTGTTTTTTTTTAAGTAGAGGTTTAATTACTGTCACTTTAAAAGACTGTGGTACATGTCCTGTCAAAAGAGACATATTAATTATGTTCAAAAACAGTGGACTAATTAGAGATAGTGACTCCTTCAGGAGTCTAGCAGGGATTAGATCTAAGAAACACGTAGTTGGTTTAGAGGCTGAGACTATTTAGGCTAGATCGGAATGACTAATAAGAGAAAATTCAGAAAAGCAGAGTTCAGAGCCTGTGGACACAGCAATGTTAGGCAGAGGCTTGATATTTTTAAAGGGGCTATTTTTTGGAATATTATTCCTGATACTGACAATTTTATCATTAAAAAAATTCAAAAAGTCATCAGCACTAAGAGTTGGAGGAATGTAGGGGTCTATGTCATTGTGGCTCTTGGTTAACTGAGCTACAGTGTTAAAAAGAAATCTATGGTTGTTTTTATTTTCTTCTATCAAAGATGAATAGTACTGTCGCCTAGCACTACAGAGAGATTTCTTATATGTGATAAGGCTGGCATTCCAGGCAGAACATGGTTCTTCTGTCTTACTTGCATGCCAAAGCCTTTCACAGGATCTGACTTTCTGTTTTAATTCACAAGTGTGGGAGTTGTACCATGGAGCTAATCTCATTTTTAATAGTTTTCTTTTTAAGGAGGGCTATAGAGTCCAGTGTTGTCTGCAGTGAGGCTGCAGTACTATCAACGAAGAGGTCTAATTGTGATGGATTGAAGCAGTCAGTGCTGTCCTCTGCTATATTGAGACATGGTAATAGGGTAAGTGATCGCCTGATTGCTGGGGTTTTTCTGCAACTTTGGGGTTTCCCCCTACAGTTGAAAGTGCTATGAGATGACTGTTGTTGTGAAATGGTGCTATATAAATAAAGTTGAATTGAATTAAGTGCTGAAGGGATTTTTTAAAGCGAGCCACAGCACTATCAGGTAAGAATCTGGTAACTATATTTCTGCTTGATGCTGTAAAATCAGATAACACAAAAGTTATCAAATGATGATCAGTCAGTGTGGGATTTTGAGGAATGACAAGCAGCTCATCAATTTCTACACCATTGGCCAAGACCAGGTCAAGGGTGTGATTATGCTGATAAGCTGGTTTACTAACACACTGAGGAAAAAAACAGTTGAATTTAAGAGAGAGAGAAATGCTTCACTATGACTATCATTATCAACTTCTATATGAATATTAAAATCACCAGCTATGATAATTTTGTCTAAACTGAGAACAAAGGTTGTTAAGAACTCAGAGAATTCAGACATAAATTCAACAAAAGAAGCACTGGGACAGTGATATACTGTGGTAAATAAAACAGGCTGTTCTGACCTCCAGGATGGGTGTGCTAAGCTAAAAATTAAGCAATCATAAAGAGTTATAATTTGAGTTTAGCTTAGGCTGAGGGTTCACAGGTAATGTGGATTCATATATTACCCCAAAACCACCATCTCGGCCAGTGTTTCTAGGAATATGAATATTACCATACCGCTTACCGCTGGGGGTGGGGTGGGGGGGTGGCCTCATTGATACTAACAAAGTCATCTGGGCGTAGCCATATTTCTGTGAGACAGAGTATATTTATATTGTGATCCATAATCATATCTTTAATTAAGGTCACTTTGTCGGAAAGAGATCTTATATTCAGCAGTCCGCTTTTAATTATTTTATTTTTCTGTGGTAAATTAATAGTTTTAATCTTTATCAAGTTATGTTGTATTTGTCTAGGGTTATAATGTTTTGGGTATTGGGGGACAGACACAATCGCTGTGGGGTTGTGAATGAAAGACTGACCTAAACAGAGAGAATTATTTGGATTAATAGGAGTAATATGAGAAGTAGAAAGCAAAAAAAGCTGGTTGGCAGATCCAGGCACTTTGGGGTGAGGTGACACACCAGCTTTCAGTCACTGTACTAAAAAATGCTGAATGGAATAAAACAGATTGTCCCTTAAAACACGTGCACTGAGTCTATTTGGATGGGTACCATCGGGCCTCATAAATGATGGGCGATTACAGAACAGGTTGAAATTGTCTATAAAACCAATGTTAAAAGTAGGACATGTTGAACACAACCAGGTATTAAGGCTAAGAGTTCTGCTGAAATAATTGCAACCTCTTCTGAGAGGAGCAAGTGGTCCAGAAATAAACACACGTCTGGCACAGTTCTGAAGAGTGGACAGAAGGCTCCTGAAGTCTCTCTTTAAGATCTCAGACGCTTCATCTGGGATGTTGTTGCATCCAACATAGACAATAACAGTTTTAGCTTGGGGGGTATTCATTTAATAGATCAGAGGAAAGAACCTCAATGTCTGATACTTTAGCCCCAGGGAAAAAAAAAAAAAAATTGTAACACAGTACCTGCTTCTGACGTTCCGCAATATGGAATCACCAATTACCAGCGTTGTCTGGGGGGGACTTCGTCGGTGGCTTCTGTAATGGTGAATAGTTTTGCCGTTGTTGTTGTTGTTGCTGCTGTGGCGACGAGATGCTGGTGTGAGGGTGATGCGAGGGGTTGTGCTCTCTTCTTTTTGCAGCTGATGTAAAGTTCAGCAAACCTAGGGTAGTTTTAATCTGGGGCTTGTGGGTTTGGGCTGCTGCTGAAGGAGGAGGATAAAGAGAACATTGATTTTAAACTAAATTATGTCCTTCGATCTGTGTTGGCGTGGCAAGGATTCTTAACCTATGAAGGATATTAACAGCTTACAAACCCTGTTACACACCCTCTGATATAGAGTATTGAGGCTTTTTCAGGTCTTCCATTCAGTTGCAGTTCTGACAGTCAGCAAGATGCCACTTGTCATTAAATGCTTCATAACACTCTGTTGTTCATGAAGCAATTGTCTCAGAGTTGTTAACTGTTTCATGAAGCTTCAGTTTCATCATCACTAGGGGCAGGCAGTGAGCGAGCATAGAGCACACACAAAGGAGCAAGATGAACACAATGAGCAGGTGATCTCAGAAGCAACTTGATGGTGGTGTTGAGCAAATCCCAGGCCAAAGGACTACCAGCTCACCACTTAAATAGGCTGGAGCTGACCTACTGAGCAGCTGTAAAAAATCAGAGGCAATTAGCAAGAGGTGCATTGTGTGTGTGTGTGTGTGTGTACTTGCTCACTGCTGACATGACAGACCAGTTATGTGGCCTTTATTTGAAAACAATTGTAAGGAAAACTGAAAATTCATGAAAGGCATAATCATCCCACTGATGCATTTTTTTAAGTGGGAACAAAACAGCACTCAGACCTGCAGGGCCTCCATTTCCCCACAGTCTGGTATAAAGGAGCCTTTGTCCAACAATGCAGATATAAACATGACAGTGATAAATTAAATATATATATGTATATATATATATATATATATATATATATATATATATATATATATATATATATATATATATATATACTGTATGTGTGTATGTATGTATATATATATATATATATATACAGTATATACTTTTAAAATTTCATTGTTTGCCAAAATTTGTTATTGTTACTGGTCTAATTACAAGACAAAGTTGTCATTAGATATGCTACACTGTGTCATTTCATAACATGTTGGGTTGGTGGGGTGTTGTGGGATTTTTTTCAATGCAAGAAATGTGCCATGGCTCAAAAAAGGTTGAAAACTACTTCTATAAATGGCATGTCTTTTGAGGTGGTGGAAAGCATGATATCTGGAGTACTTGGTGAGATCAGGTGGGGATTAAATAACCACATTGACACCACTTTGAATCCACTACTAAGTTGGAAAAACCCACAGAGCCAAATTGGAAAATTCAACAAACAAGTTCTGGTCTGCAAACTATATGTTTGACACCCCTGGGTTAGTTCTGTACTGCTGAAATATTTTGTTTAAACCAAGTAGAAAAGACCTCAGAAACTAGACTGAGAAACTACAATGAAAAAAAAAACGAGTCAACTTTATATCAGGAAAATCGATCATCATCATCATCATCATCATCATCTTTTCCAGCTTGGCACACATTTATCCTTGGGGTGCTCCTGCATTAATATATATGCAGGAGCATATATATTAATATAATTCTATATTCAGGTGACTGCTGAATATAGAATTCAGCAGTCACCTAAGTTTGTTCTTGTCCATCATCATTCTTCTAATTTGGAGAACATCTTTGTCCAGTATCCTTTCTAGCCTGTTCTATCATTGCCTTAGTCGTTCTTCAGTCAAATAGTGCTTGCTTTTGTGTTTCTGTGTTCCTGAAAGTTCCTAGGCTGGTATACGAGGGGTGCTGAAAAGTCCAGAGGGGTCAAATTTGGCCAAATGTGGTTTATTTTTCAACATAGTCTCCCCTTCGGTCCACACACTTCTTCCATCAGTGTTGGATCCCTGCGGCTGAAAAATAAACCACATTTGGTCAAATTTGACCACTATGAACTTTCCAGCACATGAACTTTTCGCCCCCCCCCCATACTATATAGTAGATCTGACTGCACACAATTGACAGACATGTTTATTAGTTTTTTAGAAGACATCTGTGAACTCTCTGCCCACTTTGAGAAACTTGAAACAATAAATCTCCTTGATGCCTTTGTCCACACAATGTCCACACAATGGCTCTAAAAGCTGACTGGGGTTGGTACTCTATCAGTTTGCAAAAGACATCCTCTGGACAAAACTTGCATCATTCCCATCTCCTGATAGTCTTCATTTCAATACAAACAGAGCATCTACAGGAATTCCACCCCCAACAGCACACATATGTCGGCCCAACGTGCAAGGTTTACTTCGGGAATACATCTTGTAGAGGTCACTTGCTCATTGTCAAGACATTGGCAAGGTGTAACCGACATGTGGACAAATAAATATAAATGCTTTAGATAACTTCTTATGAGGAAAAACGTGTGATGTTGGTATATTAGTGTTTAAACATTACATAACTGAGATAAAGGCGAATTCTGCCTCAGGGTGTCACTGTTCCCTTGCTTCTCAATGAGAAACTGGGCAGGTTTTCATTGGATCACCCTTGTGATGATATCACTGAACAAACAAAAAACCTGGTCTGAGTAGAGTTTAAATTCAGAGTGAACCCATCAGTCAGAGCACACCTTATTCCTTCCTGAAGACATCACACTTCACAAGTTCTCCAAACTACTGGTGGGTGCCCTGCTTCTCTCAACTCTAAAGAATTATCAGACTTACAATCTTTGATTGCATTTTTAACATTCTGTGTTTTCTTTTAGAAAAATGAAGGTCCAGCTTGTGTTCCTACTGTTTGCCTTTGTGGCTGTGGTCAGTGCTGCGTCTGCAAAAAAGGCTTCACATGATGACGGTAAGCTGGAACAATATGAAATGCATGTTAAACAGTGGGGTGAGTACACTACACATCTATCTTGTTTTCTCTGGAGCTTTTATTTTAAAGGACAACATTTTGACTAAACTGACAGCTGTTTGATCATGTCATTTATTAATGGACACGTCTTTTCTGTTGGAATTTTTTACTAACTGCATCTAAGTTGTTTGTGGCAGCACCTTGCATGGCAGTGGCCCCTCTGATTCTAGATGTGATTAACATTGTAGATAGGAGAAAACTAATTTTGTTCTACTGTACATGATTGGCTGCTGGCTTCTAATGTTGAAGAGGTGAGAGATGATGAGTCCATACCTGAAGCTTATTTTCCTGAGATGGATGCAGCTGCACAACATAACTTCAAGAGTTTCAGACTAATAGGCAGAACGGGTTAAGGCATCCCTCAACATAGCATAAAGGTTAGTAAAGTGTGACCATAACTTAGATCTGATGATTTGTGTACTTGATATTCATGTTGCTGTTTTGTCTCTGCAGCTCTGCAGTTTTCTGCACCTTTGCCAAGTTGAAGATGTCATCAGCAACTTTGCAACTCATGAAATTTTCCTGCTAAAAAATTGCTTTGACAAAAATAAAGATGGTTTTCAGTTCAGTTGCAGATGTTGAAATAAATCCAAAATGGATTGTGAAATATGTCTTATGCTGAGCACCATGATGTATGGGGAAAGTGCCATTTTTATCTGGTCTTTGGCATGTCCTGGTTGCGGCTTGAACCCACAACCTCCCAACTGTGAGGTATATGTGCTACCACTAGGAACCACTCAAGTTGCAGGTTCACTGCTATCAAACATGAAAGTTAGGATTAGGGTTTCTTCTTATTTTCTACAGTTTTCTCCCTATGTTCACTATACTGAAGATGACATCAGCAGCTTCACAGCTTTATAAGGCAGCGTGTCCAGCAAACGTGTTTTTTGTCACCCGACCACCCTGAGCTTTTTTTTTTTTTTTCAAGATTTGTACGCTGCGCTCTGGGGAAAAAAAGTCAGTGCCCTGTATCCCTGCAACAACTTGTCACTCTTAGCTCATTACTCCCTCTTTTCCTATTGTCAGATTTTTTTAATAGCAGTCTCTAAATAACAATGAACAGGAAATGTTTTCTAGCAGCTCTGGATGTAAAATATGATGACATGGAAAGCAGGAGTCTGAGTACAGACTAGTACTGGTGTCCTATGTCCCGCCCACGCAGCAGTTCTGATTGGCTGCTTAAGGTCTGACATTGACGAGCTCAGTTGCAGTGTCTGAAAAGTTGAACTTATTTCAACTCTGAGCGCCGCGACAAAAAACTACCACCCCCGAGAGCGTTTCAGCACGTAAACGCTGGACTACATAGAGAATGAATGGAAAATAGCCACCCAGAGCAGAAAAAAACACGTTTGGTGGACACGCAGCCTAACTCCTGAAGCTACTCTGAAGCTACTGTGATGAAAAAGAAGCACTTTGGAAAAGTAAAAAGTATTTTCAGCTGCAGTGTTTTCAGTCTCTTTGGAAAACTTATGATATTCTGGAATTTTCCCATTGTGGGATGAATAAAGGCTTGTTTTTTCTTATCTGATCTTATCCAGCCAGCACTGTATTTTTCCAAGATGCTGAAATAAATCCAGAATATATTGTGAAGTATGTCTTTAGCCTGTAAATACTCACAAATATCGCAGTCTGTTTTTCATATTTCCATTTAAAATGAATGAGAAAACTTAAAAAAAAAAAGAAAGAATTCATTCAGAACTCATTGTTGTCTCTGCAGTAACTAATATTTATTTTGTAGGGTCTAAACCCAGAGTTTCACAGTCATTTTAACCAGGCAGATAGTTCATGTGGGTCTAGAGGGGATGCACTGGAATAGAATCTTGGCAGTTGCACGACAATTACCATAGCAACACAGTACTTAGTGTCAATCACATGTGACAGCTTTATTCTGTATTCAGCAAAACAAACACACAAAATATTTAGTCACAGCAGTACAGAGTACCTTTTTTTTCCTTCGATGTTAATACCACACCATTTACTTGACTCGAGTGATGTGTGGATAAAGACCAAGGAGTACATGGAGTGAAGAACCGATTCAGAGCCTTTAATTATTTATTTCATTTTTTTTGCCAATTAATGCAAGATGGAATGATAAGATTAGCTCTCCATAATGCAAGCAGGTACTCTGTATACTGCTGTGATTGAATACTGTTTATGTTTTTTGTGTTTTAATGTATCCCCCTAATGCTGCCACTCATTTTTGCCACTAAGTGTTTTTTTAATAACTGCCATGAGTTCTGGTCGGTGACATCATATGCATAACCTCTATTTATTAAGTAAACTATTAGGCAAACTTATATACAAGTAATTCCAAGATAATTCCAAGATTAACAGATAAAAAAGTAATTGTCACAATGACTGTAAAACTGACTTGGGAACTTGGTCTGTTTTTTCAAAAAGAATTATTTTATTTTATTCTACTTGAGCATAATATTCAGATTCCTTTTCCAAATGATTTAACTGGCCTGAGAAGGTTAGCTTCACAGCACAAGTTAATCATGGTGATCTACCAGATTCATAGCACGGAAAACCCAGGGTTAACCCTGACCATAGGCATAATTTAGGGGGGGGGGGGTTATAACCCCCCACCAATCAAATCCAGCCAATATGCCCCCCCCCAAAAAAAAAAAAAATAAAAAAATGGTGATGAATAAAAGTATCAACAAACTGGCATGAAGAACTTATCATTTTTATTCATTTACATTCACTAGCTGACATGTTTGCATGAAAACCCAAATGCAGACACAGACTCAATTAGAATTCACAATGATCTTTATTGACAAAGTGAATGAGTGTGTGAGTGAGTGGATGTGAGTGCAGAGTGGGAGAGAACTGGCAACCCTGCGGGGAGAGAGGAGAGAGGGAATTAATAGCAGTTCAGCAACGGTGGGTCTAATGGACTGAGTAATAAATAATCTTACGGAGCTCAGGAGTAGTGGAAGCGCCGAAGAGAAGCTTAGTCCCCTCCAAGTTACCAGAGTCCCGCTTGGGAAGTGCAGTGTCCGTGACGAGGATGATAGAGCAGGTGCAACCACGGCTGAACTCGACTGAACACGGCTGAACACGACTCTGTAGTCAGAAACGTGAACCTAGAGACTCCAGCGGCCATAGTCAAATGCATTCCTGGGGCCAGAGCAGGCGACATTGAGTCAAATTTGAAAATGCTGGCTAAAAGTAACTGTAAATATTCCACAATTGTTATTCACGCCGGCATTAATGACATCCGTCTCCGGCAGTCGTAAGTCACGAAACTTAATATAGAATCGGTGTGTGACTTTGCCAAAACGATGTCTGCCACTGTAGTATTCTCTGGGCCCCTCCCCAATCTGACCAGTGATGACATGTTTAGCCGCTCGTCATCCTTGAACCGCTGGCTGTCTGTGTGGTGTCCAGCAAATAACGTGGGCTACATTGACAATTGGAGCTCATTTTGGGGAAAACCTGGTCTTATGAGACGAGACAGCATTCATCCCACTTTGGATGGTGCTTCTCATTTATCTAACAATCTGGCATCTTTTTTATCCAAATTGCCAAAACCCTGACTACTCAGAGTTGGGACCAGGAAGCAGAGTCGCAGTCTTACGCGCCTCTCTGCAGCTCCTCTTCATCTGCCACCCCTCAGAGAATCGTTGTCTCCTCCCTCCAAAGTAAATAAAAATATAATGTATAAGCATCCCAAAGTGATAAAGCAAAAATATTGGTAAAACTCAAATTAAACATAAAGCCTCTAAATTGAATGATTTGGCCTCTGTTCCTTCTCATAATTTAAAAATTAAATGTGGTTTATTAAATATTAGGTCTCTAACTCCCAAGTCTCTGTTAGTCCATGATCTGTTAATTGATCATCAGATTGATTTAATTTCCCTTACAGAGACTTGGTTAGGGCAAGAGGATTATGTTGGTTTAAATGAATCAACTCCCTCTGGTTATTTAAACTGTCAAAATCCCAGAAGTTCTGGTCGTGGAGGAGGAGTAGCAACAATTTACCATTCCAAATTACTAGTTAATGTAAAGCAAAAAACATGTTATAATTCCTTTGAGGGCCTGGTCCTCAGTATTGGGCCCTTTAGCAATTTTAGGATAAACCCAATTTTATTTGCCATAGTTTATCGTCCCCCATCAACCTACTCAGAATTTTTATCCGAATTTGCTGATTTCTTAGCTGATTTAGTGCTGAAATCTGATAGAATAATTATAGAAGAGGACTTTAATATACATGTGGATGTAGATAGTGACTGCCTTAATGTGGCATTTAATTCAATATTAGACTCGATTGGGTTTTCTCAGAAAGTAGGAAATTCTACTCATTACCTCCACCATACATTGGACCTTGTTCTGACATATGGCATAGAAATAGAAAATCTTGTAGTGTCTCCTCATAACCCTGTACTGTCAGACCATTGTCTGTTAACCTTTGATTTTATTATTTCTGACTATTTGGCTCCTAAAGAAAAATATTATTACAGTAGATGCCTCTCAGATGATGCTGTTACCAAATTTATGCTGATTGTTTCCTCTGTGCCATGTGTCAACACAACGGAAATAAGCTATAGACAGGTTGCTCCTTCTGTAATTGATAACATGGTGGATAGTGTTTCAGCTTCTCTGCATCAGACTCTAGACTTGGTGGCCCCCTTAAAAAAGAAAAATTCTAATCAGAGATTTCTAACTCCTTGGTTCAACACAGAAACTCATAGCTTAAAACAGAAGACTTGTCAATTAGAAAGAAAATGGCGCTCCACTAATTTAGATGAAATCTATTTAGCTTGGAGAAATCATCTTTTAATTTAAAAAAAATCTCTTAGAAAAGGTAGAACGAGTTATTACTCTGCATTAATAGAAGAGAACAAGAATAATCCCAGGTTTCTTTTCAGTACTGTAGCCAGGTTGACAAAGAGTCAGGACTCTGTCAATCCTAGCATTCCCTTAGAGCTTACTAGTCAGGACTTTATGAACTTTTTCAATAATAAAATTTCATCCATCAGAGATAAAAATCAATCAGATTCTTCCCACAGTTAACTTAAATACTGTAACTACTACAACTCCTTCTTTTGATGTCTGTCTTGATGAGTTTACTCCAATCAACCTTTGTGAGTTAGACAAAATAGTTTCCTCATCCAAACCTTCAACTTGTCTTTTAGACCCTATTCCTTCTAGGTTATTTAAAGAAGTCTTCCCACTTATTGGTAGCTTTATTTTTCATATAATCAATTCTTCATTAACTTTAGGCCATGTACCGCAGGCTTTTAAAAAGGCTGTAATTAAACCCTTACTCAAAAAGCCAACGCTAGATCCAGGAGCTTTAGCTAACTATAGACCAATCTCTAATCTCCCTTTCATTTCAAAAATCTTAGAAAGAGTTGTTGCTACGCAATTATTTGTCCACCTGCAGGGAAATGGTTTACTTGAAGAGTTTCAATCTGGGTTTATAATCCATCATAGTACTGAACCAGCCTTAGCGAAGGTCACTAACGACCTCCTCATTGCATCCGATAATGGACTAGTTTCTGTACTTGTCCTTTAAGACCTTAGTGCAGCTTTTGATACTATCGATCATAATATTCTACTTGATAGATTAGAACACTATGTTGGACTTAATGGAACTTCGTTACAGTGGTTTAGATCTTATTTATCTGATAGGTTCCAGTTTGTTCATGTAAATAATGAGTTTTCTTTCAACTCAAAGCTTAGTCATAGAGTTCCACAGGGATCTGTGCTAGGCCCTACTCTTTTTAGTTTATATATGCTTCCGTTAGGCAACATTATTAGAAAGCACTGTATACATTTTCATTGTTATGCAGATGACACACAATTATACCTGTCAATGAAGCCAGATGATAGTAATCAATTAGCCAAGTTAGAAGCCTGTCTTAAGGAAATCAAAGCTTGGATGACTTGTAAATTCCTGCTATTAAATTCAGATAAGACTGAAGCCATTCTTGTTGGTCCAAAAAACCTTAGAAATTCCTTTGCAAATCAAACTTTGAGTTTGGATGCGGTTACACTTTCTCTTAATAGCTCTGTGAGGAACCTTGGAATTATTTTTGATCAGGATCTGTCCTTCAATTCACATATTAAATTTGTTTCTAAGACTGCCTTCTATCATTTGTGTAATATTGCCAAGATTAGGAGCATCTTGTCTCAGAGTGATGCTGAGAAACTGATCCACGCTTTTGTTAGCTCGAGATTAGATTATTGTAATTCTTTATTATCAGGCTGTCCTAAAACATCTTTAAAAAGTCTTCAGCTGATCCAAAATGCTGCAGCAAGAGTTTTAACAAGTACTAGAAAGAGAGATCATATCTCTCCGGTTCTGGCCTCCCTTCATTGGCTTCCCATAGAGTTTAGAATTAAGTTTAAAATCCGTCTTCTTACTTACAAAGCTCTAAACAATCAGGCTCCGTTTTATTTAAAAGATCTGATACTACCGTACTATCCTAACAGTCTATCGTTAGGATAACGTACTATCCTAGGAGCTGCACAGAAGCCCCCTAGCCAAAGCCGAGCATCCGTCACACCCAACCAAGTTGCATCCCACCTACTGACTATCGCCCAAGCACCACAAGACAAAGACACCAGAAGAGCAGTTACAACTGAGCTAAAAAAACACCAAAAAATGCCTGTAGAGGAAACGAACCCTGAACCCTTCGAGGCTGCTGAACTGGAGAAAGTCCTACAGGGCCTGAAATGTGGAAAGGCAGCAGGATACGATAACATCTTCCCAGAATTCATGAAAAATCTTGGCCCCCGGGCCCTAACCTGGTTGACACAATTCTACACAAGGATCACACAAACAAACTCGATCCCAAAGAAATGGCGGACAGCAAAGGTCATTGCCATCCCAAAACCTGGCAAAGACCACAAACTACCAGCAAGCTACCGTCCAATCTCCCTACTCAGCGTTCCTTACAAAATCATGGAGCGCCTAATACTGCAACGCATTTCCCTAGAAATAGAGGATATTCTAAGTGTGGATCAAGCAGGTTTCCGCAAGGACCGCAGTACAGGAGAACAAGTACTGGCCCTAACCACCTTCATCGAAAATGGCTTCAAGAGCAGACTGAAGACAGGGGGTGTGTTTCTCGATCTTACAGCCGCCTATGATACGGTCTGGCACAAAGGCCTCCTCCTGAAACTTATAAAGGCGATCCCTGCTTGGGCAACAGCAATTATAAAAACCCTGCTGACCAACCGAAGGTTCAGAGTCCACCTCAGTCAGAACACAAGTGCATGGAGAATGCAGAAAAACGGACTCCCACAAGGCTCAGTTCTAGCTCCAACTCTGTTCAACCTCTACATAAACGACCTGCCTACTACAAAATCCCGCAAATTCATCTATGCAGACGACATCTGTTTGGCATTCCAAGCACCAGACTTTGAACCACTGGAACGGGTGCTCACGGAAGATCTTGCCAAACTGGACCAGTTCTGCAAAATCTGGCACCTAAAACCAAGCCCAGCAAAAACCGTCTCCAGTGTATTCCATCTCCACAGTGCAAAAGCTGCCAGAGAACTAAAAATCCACCTGAGCGGACTCAAGCTTAAGCATGCCCCAAATCCAACTTATCTTGGAGTGACCCTTGATAGGACCTTATCCTTCAAGGAACATCTAAAGGGGACGGCTGCTAAGGTGAAGGTACGAAACAACCTGCTCTGCAAGCTCGCTGGTGCAAAATGGGGGGCGGCAGTCTCCACCCTGCGCACCTCAGCACTGGCCCTTTCATACTCTGTAGCAGAATATTGTGCCCCTGTCTGGTCCAGGTCATCTTACACACACCATGTAGACACCCAGCTCAACTCAACCATGAGAACTATAACTGGAACAATCCGCTCAACACCACTCCCCTGGCTCTCTGTACTGTCAAACATAGCCCCTCCACACATCCGGCGAGCAGCATTAACTCAAAGGATGCTCCAAAAAGTTAAAGATTTTCCTCACTTGCCAATCCATGCAGATATCTACACCCCACCCACTGCCCGACTTTCATCCAGACGGCCGATTTGGAAAAACCCTCCCCCAGCTGACTTTACCATCCAGACAGCTTGGCAAGAGGAATGGGAGACCAAGGAGGTCCCAAACAAACAGCTGGTGATAAACCCCAACCAACAGGTCCCGGGCACCAACCTCCCAAGGAGACAGTGGTCTACACTCAATCGCTTCAGGACTGGACATGGCCCCTGCTTGGCCAGCCTTCACAGATGGGGCAGTAGCCCTAGCCCACTGTGCGCATGTGGAGAAGAGCAAACAATGGAACACATCATAGAGGTTTGCCCGCTCCAAAGACTGGAAGGAGGATTACACACCCTCCATACAGCAAACCAGGAGGCAACTGCTTGGCTTAAGGACTTTGCATTCGCTAAATAAATAATCCTAACAGAGCAGTACGCTCCCAAAATGCTGGATTACTTGTAATACCTAGAATCTCCAAAAGTACAATGGGAGGCAGAGCCTTCAGTTATCAAGCTCCTCTCCTGTGGAACCAGCTGCCAATCTGGATTCGGGAGTCAGACTCGATCTCTGTTTTTAAGAATAGGGCTAAAACCTACCTTTTTGATATAGCCTACAATTAGGGAGGGATCATGTGTTTCTGAACCCTCCCTTAGTTATGCTTCTAATAGGTTTAGTCAGCCGGGGGACCTCCAGTAATGTACTGGGCCTCACTCCTTTCCTCACTCTCAATGAAATATTTTTTTGCTGGTCATTAACATTTGTTTGTTCTCTCCCATAGATTGAGTCCCCATCGTGCTGTTTGCTCTCTACATGTCTGTTCTTTTCTTCTTCTCTATCCCCTCACCCCCCAGCCAGTCGCAGCAGATGACTGCCCCTCCCTGAACCTGGTTCTGCTAGAGGTTTCTTCCTGTTAAAAGGGAGTTTTTCCTCTACACCGTCGCCAAGTGCTTGCTCACAGGGGATCGCCTGATTGCTGGGGTCTTTCTGCAACTGTGGGGGTTCCCCCTACAGTTGATACTGCTGTGAGATGACTGTTGTTGTGAAATGGCGCTATATAAATAAAGTTGAATTGAATTGAATTGAATTGAAAGCTGAGAGGGGAGAGTAAGTCCGGTGAGTGGAGGCAATTACTGGCTAGGGACAGGGAGCGGCCTTCAGCTCACGGGAGAGAATCCGGTTGCCGCCTAGAGGAGGGTCTACCTGTGCACAGGGGAGAGAGGAGGAGAGAAGCAGGAATAGCAGATAAAATATCCAATGAAGCAAGCTTACAGCAAAGTTGGGGAGGTGAAGCTCCCAGATGAGCAGGAGTAGGAACGATGAGAGGAAGGGAGGTGAAACTCCCAGCAATAGAGAAGGGCGAGTCAGGACATGAACGGCTTCACCCAAGGAGTGTTGACGTCTCTGTGTAGGAGTGTAGGAATCCACTCCTAATAAAGGGTGCCTAACTGGAGAGAGCAGGTGTGAGAGCAGGCGCAGCTGAGGATGATAATTAGTAAGCAGGGAGCACACAGCGTGGATCACTACAGTACCCACCCCACCCACCCCAAGGGATGCCTCCTGGCGGCTGACTCAGTCTGCCCGGGTGAGTCTGATGAAAGTCCCTGATGAGCTGCCGATCCATGATGAAGGATGACCTCACCCAGGATCTTTCCTCCGGACCATACCCGGCCCACTCCACCAGGTACTGGAGACCCTGGCGTCGTACGTTTAAGATGCGCTTGGCCTTATGGGCCAGACCACCATCGATCACAACTTGAGGTGGTGGTGGCTCGGGAGGAGGACAAAGAGGACTCAAAGAAAGTGGCTTCACCTGGGAGACATGAAAGGTAGAACAAATACACATAGTAGGGGGAATAGACAGGCTGACAGCGACTGGGTTGATGATGTAAGAAATGGGAAAAGGACCAATGAAATGGGGAGAAAGCTTCTTGGACTCAGCTTTTAAATTAATGCTCTTGGTAGATACCCATACCTTTTGTCTGACCCAACAGGTCAGAGCTGGGATCCTCCGATGGTTGGCGATTT
This sequence comes from Pholidichthys leucotaenia, assembly GCA_020510985.1. Classification (NCBI taxonomy): domain Eukaryota; kingdom Metazoa; phylum Chordata; class Actinopteri; order Cichliformes; family Pholidichthyidae; genus Pholidichthys; species Pholidichthys leucotaenia. The sequence goes on along the minus strand of CM035839.1, from coordinate 22,903,997 downwards.
CAGAATTGCGACCAGCGGTACGTTGAAGAGCGGCCTTGGCAGACCTCCAAATCTGACAACATCGTTTGATGTGGGCTTGCACAGATGGAACTGCATTCTCCTCCTCCTCTTCCAGGAACAATGGAGGGTTGTAGCCCAACAATGCCTCAAAAGGGGAGAGGCCAGTGGCCGTAGAAATGGCAGAGTTGTGAGCGTACTCAATCCAAGGTAAGTGTGAACTCCACGAAGCAAGGTTATAGGCCATAACACACCTCAGGGCCACCTCCAGCTCTTGATTAGCGTGCTCACACTGGCCATTATTCTGCGGATGATAACCTGAAAACAAGCTGACCATTGCGCCAATGGCCTTGCAGAAGGACCGCCATACCTGGGACACAAACTGAGGACAACGGTCTGACACGATGTCCAAGGGAATCCCGTGTAGACATATCACGTGCAGGACCAACAAGTCGGCTGTCTTCTTGGCCATAGGGAGCTTGTGAAGAGGGATGAAGTGAGCTGCCTTCAAAAATCTGTCCACGATCGTGAGAATAACCGCGTGACCCATGGAGGGAGGAAGACCTGTCACAAAGTCCATGGCGACATGAGACCAAGGTCTGCTGGAGATGGGAAGGGGGTGCAGCAGTCCCAAAGGGGAAGAGGTGGATAAATTCCACTGGGAGCACTGGGGGCAGGACCGAACACAGTTGTTAACATCCTTTCTCATAGACAGCCACCAGAAGGTCCTCTGAATGTGGGACAGGGTGCGAGGCAATCCCGGGGTGACACATGACCTTGGAGGAATGTAACCAGTCAATGACCTCACCACGAACAGTAAAAGAGACATAGAGTCATCCTGCTGGACCCCTGCCCAGGTCGGGTTCGGCTACCTGCAGTCTCTTAACCTTCTCCTTGATCTCCCAGGAAAGCATGCCGACAACGGACAAGGGGGAGACAATGGGGTGCAGTTCAGGCGTGGCAGAATCAAAGGAGAACTGCCTGGACAGCGCGTCAGGTTTGGTGTTTTTGGAACCCAGGCAATATGTGATGGTAAAGTTGAATCTGCTGAAGAACAGAGACCAGCGGGCTTGCCTAGAATTCAGCCACTTGACCATTCTAAGGTACTCCAGGTTCTTGTGGTCGATCCAAACCACGGATGGCAGCGAAGCCCCCTCCAGCCAATGGTGCCACTCCTCCAAGGCTAGTTTGACGGCCAGTAATTCCTGATTCCCCACATCATAATTCATTTTGGGTGGAGACAGGCGTCTGAAGAAGAAGGTGCAAGGATGGATCTTGTTGTCCGAGGGAGAGCGCTGAGACAACACCGCCCCAACTCCGAAATCCGAGGCATCCATCTCCACCAGAAATTGTAATGATGGGTCTACCTGGGCAAGGATGGGGGAGAAGAGAAAGAAGATTTCAGTTCAGAAAATGCCGCCTCAGCCTCATCGGACCAACGGAAAGGAATCTTAGTGGAGGTGAGATGGGTGAGTGGCAGGGCCATGAAACTGTAGTTGCAGATGAAGCGGCAGTAAAAAATGGTGAAACCCAGGAACTGTTGTAGCTGCTTATGGGAAGAGGGGAACAGCCATTCCACAACAGCTTTAAGCTTACCCAGATCCACTCGGATCTCCTTATAGCCGATGACGAATCCCAAGAAGGTGGTGGATGGCGTAGGGAACTCACACTTTTCCGCCTTGACATATAGCTAATTTTCCAGCAGCCGCTGAAGGACCCTTCTAACGTGTATCTGATTCTCCTCGAGAGAACGAGAAAAGATGAGGATGTCATCCAAGTACACAAAAACAAACTCAAGAAGTCCCTCAGTATGTCGTTGATGAGCCATTGGAACACAGCAGGCACGTTGGTGAATCCAAACAGCATCACAAGATACTCAAAATGGCCACTAGGAGTGCAGAAAGCCCTCTTCCACCAGTCATTCATTCTTTCACTCATTCATTCATCTTCTTTCGCTTAATCCTTTTCGGGTCGCGGGGGGGCTGGAGCCTATCCCAGTATCTTTGGCCGAGAGGCAGGGTACACCCTGGACAGATCCATCGCAGGGCCAACACAGAGAGACAGACAACCATTCACTCTCACAGTCATACCTAAGGACAATTTCAAATCCCCAGTTTGATGCTAATTAACCTAACTTGCATGTTTTTGGCATGTGGGAGGAAACCGGAGAAATCCCGGAGTAAACCCATGCAGACACGGGGAGAACATGCAAACTCCACAAAGATCACTGTTGGTCGGGGGCTGGGATCGAACCCAGGATCCCCCTGCCAAGGGTGAGTTGCTGTGCTGCCGCAGTGCTAACCACTCCGCCACTGCGCTGTCCCCCTCCTTAATCCGCATCAGGTGGTAGGCATTGTGTAGGTCAAGCTTAGTGAAGACAGAGGACCCCTGGAGAGAATCAAAAGCAGAATTAAAAAGGGGCAGAGTGACTTGTCTTTCACAGTGATGTTTTTAAGCTCCCTAAAATCAATGCAGGGTCGGAGGGAGCTGTCTTTCTTGCCAAAAAAAAAAAAAAAAAAAAAAGCAGCCTCCACTGCTGATGAAGAGGGCCTAATAATGCCCGAACTTAAGGATTCCTTAATGTATTTATCCATCGCTTCTCGCTCTGGGGCAGAAAGGCTTTATAGTTGGCTGGAAGGCAAAGGAGCACCCGGCAGGAGGTTAATGGAGAAGTTATAAGGGTGGTGGGGGGGGGGGGGGGGGGGGGTAGAGAGAGAGCTTTGGTCTTACTGAATACCGGAGCAAGATCATGGTTCTCCTGGGGAACCAGGGAGAGATTGGGTGCGTGCGTGGATGAGGCAGAAATGGGCACGAGGGGGAGCAGGCTGCTGACTGTAAACATGTATTCAGACAAAAAGTCCTCCAAGAAATGATGCTCCCTGTCCGCCAATCAATAACAGGGTTATGGAGTCTAAGCCAGGGGTAACCCCTGGGCTGCACGGTGGCGCAGTGGTTTAGCACTGTGGCAGCACAGTTTTACCCTCGGCCGGGGGACCGCGGGGATCATGAGATCGTGGGTTCGATCCCAGCCCCCGACCAACAGTGAGCTGTGTGGAGTTTGCATGTTCTCCCCGTGTTGCGCGGGTTTACTCCGGGATTTCTCCGGTTTCCTCCCGCACACCAAAAACATGTAGGTTTAGGGCGCTCGCGCACGCAGCGACCAGCAGCTGGTGGCTTGTCACCAGACTGCAAACCAAATCTACCTACGGGTACAAATAAGTAACAAAAAAAAAAAAAAAAAAAACCAAAATAACAAGGGAGGCAGAGACAGGTAAAACAAAAAAAAGTGATGTGTTCCCAACGATTACCCGAGACCAAGATTGAGATGGGGGCAGTGTGCTTGGAGACAGTCGTGAGGGGCACATTAGAAAGTGCAATCAACTTCAATGGTGTGTCGAGGTTGTGACAGGAAAGTTTCAGCCGGGTTGCCAAACTCTCAGAAATAAAGCTCTGCTCAGCACCCGAATCAATGAGAACCTTAGTGGTGAGTTCAGTGTGACCATGTCGAAAGTGAATGGGTAAGATCAGTTGTGGAAGGGATTTTGCTTTTATCACGTCCATTAGTCCTCCAACTCCAATGAACGGACCCCCCTTTTGGCAGATTGGGACAAGAGGTGACCTCATGCTTGGCGCTAGCACAATAACTGCATAGCCCGAGGGCCCGGTGGCGTTTGTCGCTCCACAGGAGGCAACTTGGAGCGATCCACCAGCATAGGCTCCTCAGCCTCCGAGGATTCCAGGGGAGGGAGGTCAAGGAGTGGAGACTGAGAGAGAGGGCAAGATTGCAAGTCCGAGCGATTGGAACCAAGGCTCTTGCTAGCCCGCTCCCTTAAGTGATTATCAATACTAATAGCCAGAGAAATTAACCCTCTGTCTGTTAATGTCGCTAAACTGTGATGTAACCCAGTGTTAAAAACGTGGATGGAATTATGAATGTCGATACCGCTTTAAGAAGAAGGGGGGACATTCATTTCACAATGGGAGTAGATAGTTTAACGTGAATTAAATTATAAATATTGATGCCGCTTTTAGAAAAGAAAAACACCCATTTCACAATGGGAATACATAATTTGAATATGAATATTTGAATAAATATATATTCATAAATAGTTAGGAACATTTTCTAGAAGGTTCTGATAAAGTTCCTAGTATTGTGTGTTGATATTTTGAGTAACCAATGGCTGCGCCGTTGCTGGGTCACGCCAGCCAATGGGTTAAGTGCTCTCTACCTGGGTCTGGGATGATTTGCATTTTTGGCTCACTCACGCCAGACACCGAAAGACACAGACCAGAGAGAGAGAGAGACGGTCCTTGGTGATATGGCGACGCTAACGTGCTAATAGCAGCCTTTGCCTGGATAAAACCCTTGAAATTGCTAAGCCTAAACCAAAATGAGAAATGAGACATTGCGGAATTGCCAAATTCTAATGCCCCGTCTATTAAATTTTAAGATTGGGATCCAAAGGCTGTCGACGCCGTTGAGCGCGGGAACTCCATTGAAGCATGAGCCACTTAGCATGGTGAGTGCTATCCATCCATTGTGTATGGGAATGCTAATCGCTAGCTTAGCATGCTAACCGCCGATGCTAATTTTCGGCTAGTTTTTTTTTTTTTTTTATCAGAAAAAGGCATTTTTCTGAGCTGTGGCTGTTAGCAAAGGTCCCAGTTCCCTTGTCCTTCATTGCTACTTGATGGTGAATGATGTTCCTGTGATTTATATGTGTTTTAAAGTGCGGAAATGGTGATAAATTGTTGTGCTAGCTTAACATGCTAAACCTCCGATGCTAAATCTGGCTAGGATTTACACAGAAGGAGGTTGTGTTCAGAGCTGTAATGGTTAGCAGAAGGATCCATTTCACTTGCCATTGAATGTATTTAGTAGTGAATATTACATCTATGGTGTAGAGATGTTTTGAAAATATTGTTTGTGTACAACCTAGAAATATTTTGTGATAAGCCTAGAGCAATAGCTCATTTGTTGTTTTCTGACCTATTTTATAGGTCAGGTTCTTTTTTTTCTTTTTTTTTTTTTTTCCTTTGGACTGGTTTGACCAGAGTGTGGATCTCCAGATCTGGATGGCGAGCCGAAGCCCGAACCCTATGAACTGCTAAAGGTGACCCCACTAGTCACCTGGAAAGGACAAAAAAGGACTGAACACGTTGTAAATATATATTTGGAGTATTTTGTTTTTATTTTTTTTCTATTGTATCACACTGTGTATTTATTTTGTGTACATATTTGTAAATAATATACATAGTTGTAAGTTCCATACACGGCTGTGCATGTGTCATCTGTTATTGCACCTCCCAGGCTCCTACGAACCCAGAGTCGGTCTGACCTGGCCCAATTATCCCTTTTCCCTCAGGTAGTAAAGTTAAGGTAACTACACTGCCATAACACAACACTACCAAAAGGGTACTACACCTAAAGTGAGTAGGGTGAGTGGGTGTTAGTAAGGGTTACACACAAAAATCTGGCAAGCGCAGGTGTTAGTGGGTGTTACCCTATTATACCCAGTGATAGTGGTATTACAGTGACATAACTCCTAGTGGTCAACAGTGGTAAAGATTTTTTTCAAGAAAATATTCAGGTCACATGTCACAACTTTCCAAGGCTATAACTTGAAAGTCGTAAGAGATAATTGCTTACTGTCAATTAGAAAGATGTAGAATATTATCCAAAGTTTCAGACAGCAGTAAATTTACGCATCTAATTTGCATACAAACAAACAAAGACATTCATCCCTTACCCATGCCCTTTTGCCACATTCTGGTCGCTATTTCAATTTCAATTCAATTCAACTTAAATTATATAGTGCCATTTCATAATAACAGTCATCTCATAGCACTTTCAACTGTAGGGGAAACTCCCACAGTTGCAGAAAAAAACCCGCAATCAGGCGGTCCCCTGTGAGCAAGCGCTTGGTGACGGTGGAGAGGAAAAACTCCCTTATAACAGGAAGAAACCTCCAGCAGAACCAGGCTCAGGGAGGGGCAGTCATCTGCTGCAATTGACTGGGGGTGAGGGGATAGAGAAGATGAAAAGAACAGACATGTAGAGAGCAAACAGCACGAATGGGACTCAATCTATGGGAGAGAACAAACAGATGTTAATGACCAGCAAAAAAAACAACAAAAAAAACATTGAGAGTGAAGAAAGGAGTGAAGCCCAGTGCATTATTGGAGGTGCCCCGGGTGTCTAAGCCTAATGGCAGCATAACAAAGGGAGGGTTCAGAGACACATGATCCCTCCCTAATTGTAGTCTATTTCAAAAAGAAAAGCCTTCCATTGTACTTTTGGAGAGTCTAGGTATTACAAGTAATCCTGCATTTTGGGAGCGGAGTGCTCTGTTAGGATAATATGGTAGTACCAGATCTCTTAAATAAAAAACTTTGTAAGTAAGAAGAAGGATTTTAAACTTAATTCTAAACTCTATGGGAAGCCAATGAAGGGAGGTGAGAACCGGAGAGATATGATATCTCTTTCTAGTACCTGTTAAAACTCTTGCTGCAGCATTTTGGGTCAACTGAAGACTTTTTAAAGATGTTTTAGGACAACCTGACAATAAAGAGTTACAATAATCTAATCTAGAGCTACCAAAAGCATGAATCAGTTTCTCAGCATCCTTCTGAGACAAGATGCTCCTGATCTTGGCAATATTATGCAAATGATAGAAGGCAGTCTTAGAAACGAATTTAATATGTGAATTGAAAGACAGATCTTGATCAAAAATAACTTCAAGGTTCCTCACAGAGCTATTAAGAGAAAGAGTAACCACATCCAAACTAAAAGTTTAATTTGGAAAGGTATTTCTAATGTTTTTTTCGGCCAACAAGAATGACTTCAGTCTTATCTTAATTTAATAGCAGGAAATTACAAGTCATCCAAGCTTTGATTTCCTTAAGACAGGCTTCTAACTTGGCTAATCGATTATATATAAACAAAGCATATATCAAACATAGCATATACAGTGGGGCAAAAAAGTATTTAGTCAGCCAACAATTGTGCAAGTTCTCCCACTTAAAAGATGAGAGAGGTCTCCAATGTTCATCATAGGTATATCTCAACTATGAGAGACAAAATGAGAAAAAAAAATCCAGAAAATCACATTGAAGGATTTTTAAAGAATTTATTTGCAAATTATGGTGGAAAATAAGTATTTGGTCACCTACAAACAAGCAAAATTTTTGGCTCTCACAGACCTGTAACTTCTTCTTTAAGAGGCTCCTCTGTCCTCCACTTGTTACCTGTATTAATGGCACCTGTTTGAACTCATTATCAGTATAAAAGACACCTGTCCACAACCTCAAACAGTCAGACTCCAAACTCCACTATGGCCAAGACCAAAGAGCTGTCAAAGGACACCAGAAACAAAATTCTAGACCTGCACCAGGCTGGGAAGACTGAATCTGCAATAGGTAAGCAGCTTGGTGTGAAAAAATCAACTGTGGGAGCAATTATTAGAAAATGGAAGACATACAAGACCACTGATAATCTCCCTCCATCTGGGGCTCCACACAAGTTCTCACCCCGTGGGGTCAAAATGATCACGAGAATGGTGAGCAAAAATCCCAGAACCACATGGGGGGACCTCCTGAATGACCTGCAGAGAGCTGGGACCAAAGTAACAAAGGCTACCATCAGTAACACACTACGCCGCCAGGGACTCAAATCCTGCAGTGCCAGACGTGTCCCCCTGCTTAAGCCAGTACATGTCCAGGCCCGTCTGAGGTTTGCTAGAGAGCATTTGGATGATCCAGAAGGGGATTGGGAGAATGTCATATGGTCAGATGAAACCAAAATAGAACTTTTTGGTAAAAACTCAACTTGTCGTGTTTGGAGGAGAAAGAACACCATACCTACTGTGAAGCATGGGGGTGGAAACATCATGCTTTGGGGCTGTTTTTCTGCAAAGGGACCAGGACGACTGATCCGTGTAAAGGAAAGAATGAATTGGGCCATGTATCGTGAGATTTTGAGTGAAAACCTCTTTCCATCAGCAAGGGCATTGAAGATGAAATGTGGCTGGGTCTTTCAGCATGACAGTGATCCCAAACACACCGCCCGGGAAATGAAGGAGTGGCTTCGTAAGAAGCATTTCAAGGTCCTGGAGTGGCCTAGCCAGTCTCCAGATCTCAACCCTATAGAAAATCTTTCGAGGGAGTTGAAAGTCTGTGTTGCCCAGCGACAGCCCCAAAACATCACTGCTGTAGAGGAGATCTGCATGGAGGAATGGGCTAAAATACCAGCAACAGTGTGTGAAAACCTTGTGAAGACTTACAGAAAACGTTTGACCTCTGTCATTGCCAACAAAGGGTATATAGCAAAGTATTGAGATGAACTTTTGTTATTGACCAAATACTTATTTTTCACCATAATTTGCAAATAAATTCTTTAAAAATCAGACAATGTGATTTTCTGGATTTTTTTTCTTCTCATTTTGTCTCTCATAGTTGAGGACCTAAGATGAAAATTGGAGACCTCTCTCATTTTTTAAGTGGGAGAACTTGCACAGTTGGTGGCTGACTAAATACGTTTTTACCCCACTGTATAAAAATAGCATATTAATTTCATTCATTCATTCATCTTCTTCCGCTTAATCCTTTTCGGGTCACGGGGGGGCTGGAGCCTATCCCAGCATCTTTGGGCGAGAGGCAGGGTACACCCTGGACAGATCGCCATCGCAGGGTATATATAAACTAAAAAGAGTAGGGCCTACCACAGATCCCTGTGGAACTCCATGACTGAGCTTTGAATTGAAAGAAAACTCATTATTGACATGAACAAACTGGAACCTATCAGATAAATAAGATCTTAACCACTGCAACAAAGTTCCATTAAGTTCAACATAGTGCTCTAATCTATCGTGTAGAATATTATGATTGATAGTATCAAAAGCTGCACTATGGTCTAATAGGACAAGTACAGAAACAAGTTGACATAATTTCTGGACCCAGGGGACAGAAGACAGACTCAAGGAAATGCAATTATCCTTTTATTGTTAACCTGTGTCTTGTGTGTGAGTGCGTGTATGGAAAGTGTGGTGTGAAGTGCTGGTCTTGTGCTGGGGCTGAGCAGGACGCTGTTCTGCCTGGCAACCCTATGGAAACAAATTCAATTCAATTCAATTCAACTTTATTTATATAGCGCCATTTCACAACAACAGTCATCTCATAGCACTATCAACTGTAGGGGGAGGGGACCCCCACAGTTGCAGAAAGACCCCAGGAATCAGGCGATCCCCTGTGAGCAAGCACTTGGCGACGGTGGAGAGGAAAAACTCCCTTTTAACAGGAAGAAACCTCCAGCAGAACCAGGCTCAGGGAGGGGCAGTCATCTGCTGTGACTGGCTGGGGGGTGAGGGGATAGAGAAGAAGAAAAGAACAGACATGTAGAGAGCAAACAGCACGATGGGGACTCAATCTATGAGTACAAAGCAAAGCAAACAAAGCAAAGATGTTAACGCTGCACCAACGCTGGAAGCGTAATAAAGACTGCCGCTTACTTTGCAGGTGGTGATGCCGGGCTTCGGTTTGCCCTGCGGGCGACAGCCAGGGGAAGAGTGTCTAGCTTGGTGCCGGGAAGCGGGGAAGTTACCCTGGTGCTGGTGTGGAGCTGAGCCACCGCCGGGGAGAGGGAATCTGCCGCCAGGGGGGTCCACCTGTGCACAGGGGAAGGGGGCTTGACAAGGTGAGTGCAATTTAAGCTTACGTGCTTCGACGTGTTGCTCGTTGTCCGAGGTTGAGCCAAGTCGTGGCTGGGGGTGAGAGACGTGCCTTCGTGAGCTTGACAGACGGCTCCGTGCTGAGTCACTGGCAGGCTCAGCTCTTAAAGCCCGCTGACAATTGGCAACAGGTGTGCACACAGCTGAGACAGATGATGGCCCTGCGGGCGCCGTGACAGTACTCCCCCCTCTAGAGGTGCCTCCTGGCACCTGCCCTATCTTACCCGGGTGCGTCCGGTGAAAGTCACGGATGAGTTGTTTATCGAGGACCAGAGACGGATGTACCTAGGACCTATGCTCAGGGCCAAATCCCTCCCAGTCCACCAGGTATTGTAGACCACGACCCCGCTGGCGGACATCCAAGATGGTAGTGACTCCCCACACTGGATGGCCATTGATCATCATCGGGGAAGGAGGAGCCTTGGGGGGCGTGCAGAGGGGACTGGAACAGACGGGTTTCACCTGTGAAACATGGAAGGTTGGACAGATGCAGAGGGAGGGGGGAGGGCTATGCAAACAGCCACAGGGTTAATCACGCATACAATAGGATAAGGCCCAATAAAATGCTTGGTCAGCTTGCGTTTTTCAGCCTTCAAATTAATGTTGCGAGTTGATAGCCATACTTGCTGACCCACCTTGTACTCTGGGGCCAGTCTCCTGCGACGATTGGCCGTCCTGATGTTACACTTTGTGGCTCGGAGGAGGACTCTGCGGGTGGTGGTCCAGAGTCGGCGGCAGCGCCTGACATGGGCGTGGACAGAAGGCACCACCACCTCCTTCTCCTCCTCCGGAAACAGTGGAGGGTCATACCCCAAAGATGCCCTGAAGGGGGACATCCCAATCACTGAAGAAACCATGGAGTTGTGGATGTACTCAATCCACGACAGGTGGCTGCTCCAAGAAGAGGGGCTGGAGGCAATGATGCAGCGTAGCGTGGCCTCCAGTTCCTGATTCGCTCGTTTGCACTGCCCATTGCTCTGAGGGTGGTAACTAGATGACAGGCTTAGTGTTGACCCCAACGCCTGACAGAACGCCCTCCAAACCTGTGAGACAAACTGGGGACCACGATCCGAGATGACATCCATGGGGATCCCATGGAGGTGAATGACGTGCTGAACCAACAGGTCTGCTGTCTCCCGCGCCGTCGGCAACCCCCAGAGGGGAACAAAGCGGGCCACCTTGGAGAAGCGGTCAACAATGGTCAGGATCATTGTAAAATGATTAGATGGTGGGAGGCCTGTCACAAAATCCAGAGCAATGTGTGACCAGGGATGACTAGGAACTGGCAGGGGATGGAGCAGTCCGGCCGGGGGGGAGGAGGATGACTTCCCAGTGGCGCACTGAGCGCAGGCCCGGATGTAGGCATTGACGTCCTTCCGCAGCCCCGGCCACCAAAACGACCTCTGGAGAAGCACAATCATGCGAGACACCCCAGGGTGGCATGCCAACTTCGAGGCGTGAGCCCACTGAATGACCTCACCCCGGACCGGCGTGGGGACAAACAACCACCCCGGGGGGGTGCCTCTTGGATCAGGCTCAGTCTCCTGCGCCTTCACAACCTTCTCCCTGATGTCCCACAAGAGGGCGCCCACGATGCAGGATGGGGGGAGGATTGTCTGTTCCTGGTCCTCGGATACCTCCGCCAAGAACTGCCTGGAGAGGGCATCCGGCTTAGCTTTCTTGTCCCTGGGTGGTAGGTGATCGTGAAGTCGAACCAACCAAAGAAGAGGAACCAGCGGGCCTGCCGGGAGTTCAACCGCTTAGCTGTCCTCAGATATTCCAAGTTCTTATGGTCGGTCCAAACTACAAAAGGCTGGGCAGCACCCTCCAACCAGTGGCGCCACTCCTCCAATGCGAGCTTCACCGCCAACAGCTCCCTATCGCCGATGCTGTAATTCCTCTCTGCTGGAGACAGGTGGTGCAAGAAGAAGGCGCAGGGGCGGATCACCCCGTCTATCGGAGAGCACTGAGAGAGTACTGCCCCCACCCCGGACTCCGAGGCGTCCACCTCAACCAGGCACTGGAGGGCCGGGTCCACCTGCGTAAGGACGCGGGATGATGAGAACTCCCTCTTGAGTGTGCCGAACGCTGCTGCAACCTCCTCCGTCCAGTGGAAGGGGACCTTCGGGGACATGAGACAGGTCAGCGGGCGGGCCACCATGCTATACTTGGGCACAAAGCGGCGGTAAAAATTGGAAAACCCCAAGAACTGCTGGAGCTGCTTCCTGGACGGGGGGGGGGGGGAATCCACCACCGCCTTGACCTTGGCCGGGTCGGGGAGAACCTGGTTGTGTGAAATCACAAAGCCGAGAAAGGGCATCTTCTCAGCATGGAACTCGCACTTCTCGGCCTTCACGAACAGTTGGTTCTCCAGGGGTCATTGGAAGACCCGTCTCACGTGCACCCGGTGCTCCTCGAACGATCGGGAGAAGATGAGGATGTCATCCAGGTAGACAAAGACAAAGGCGCCCAGAAAATAGAAAATCCCGGAGAACGTCATTGATTAGGCACTGGAAGACGGCCGGAGCGTTAGTCAGCCCAAACGGCATCACCAGGTATTCAAAGTGGCTGCTTGGGGTCCGGAAGCCCGTCTTCCACTCATCTCCTTCCTTGATCCGCATGAGATGGTACGCGTTGCGGAGGTCAAGTTTGGTAAACCAAGAGGCCCCTTGGAGGAAATCAAACGCCCTGTCCATGAGAGGCAGGGTGTACTTGTCCTTCACAGTAATGTCGTTGAGGCCCCTGAAGTCAAGACATGACCGCAGGGAGCCGTCTTTCTTCCCAACGAAGAAGAATCCTGCCCCCACCGCTGAAGAAGATGGGTGGATGATCCCTGAGCTGAGCGACTCCTTGATATACGTATCCATCGCCTCCCGTTCCGGAGCAGACAGGCTGTACAGACGGCTCGATGGCAGCGGAGCACCAACCCAGAGATTAATAGCGCAGTAATAAGGGTGGGGGGGGCGAAGGGACAGCACCCGCGACTTACTGAAAACTGTCCCCAGGTTGTGATATTCAACTGACACATTGGACAGATTTGGGGGAGGAGACGTGCATGGGGCCACAGACACAGATGGGGCACATGCCGCGGACTGCAGGCACGCGCTGAGGCAGAACAAACTCCAGGATGAAATGCTTCCTGTCTGCCAGTCGAATGAAGGATTATGCAACCGCAGCCAGGGGTAACCCAGGATCACCGGGGAAGTGGAGGAGGGCAGCACCAGAAAGCATAGATCCTCCCGGAGGTTCCCGGACACTATCACTGACACCGGGGCGGTCTGCTGAGAGATGGTCGTTAGTGGGGCTTTAGATAGGGCTATCCGCTTGAGCGGTGGCTGGAGAGTTTGACAGGGGAGCCCTAACCGGGTTGCCAGGTCTCCTGATATAAAACTCTGCTTAGCCCCCGAGTCAATCAGTGTGTGAGTGGAGTGTTCAGTGTGTTTATGAATGAGTCGGATGGGCACGAGGCAGCTGGTGAGGGATTTAGACTGGGATGCGTCCGTGAGTCCCCCTACTGTGACCCACGGACCTCCTCTTTTAACCGACTCGTACAATTTTCCAATTCATGTGCACTGCTGCCACAATAAAAACACAGCCCTAACTCCCTACGGCGCTGTTTCTCAGCAGGCAGAATTTTGGAGCACCCGATTACCATATCCTCCTGCCCTGGAAGTCCTTCCGGAGAAGGCAGAGCCAACTGAGGTGACTGTGAGGAACGAAAAAACTGCGCTCTCGAGCGGCTAGAAGCTCTTCGCTCGGCTGCTCGTTCCCTCAGCCTGTTTTCCAAGCTAATGGTAAGTGAGATTAGCTCGTTTAGTCATTCTGGCTTATCCAGCCTAGCTAGTTCATCCCTTAGAGCGGGGCTTAGGCTACGGATAAATATGCTACACAACGAGGCGTCCTCCCACCCAACCTTGGCGGCCACCACCCGGAAATCGACCGCGTAGTCCGTAGCGGACCTACCGCCCTGTCAAAGGTTTAGTAACCGGGTGGTGAGCATGGTGTCCCGGTCAGAGTGGTCAAACATCTAATGGAAGTCGTCCAGAAACCGCTGGTATGTTAAATTAGCATTGGACAAAGGGTCCAATTAAGGGAAATAATTAAGTGTAGACCAGTTGCTAGGTTTGTAAGGGTTACAATAGGGAATTAAAATGTGTGTGGAATGAAATAGCTGGAGGCAAGAACTGAGCAATAATGGTTGTTATTTGTAGGGAAAAAGCAAACAATATATACAAACAATTTACAACTATACAAATATAACAACGGCCGGTATGAAATAAAACCACAAAAATGTCCTACTGAGCTCAGTGTTTGTTTGTCCTTTTGGTTTAATCGTTTGACCAGTCAAGATATCTTGTATCTCCAGACTTAGGTTTCTTTTCCTCTTTTAATGCGGCAGCATGAGTTGTTACCACTTCAATGTTGTGCACTGGAGAGAGGAAGGATGCCCTTCAATCGAGATCTTGGTCAGATCTCGGTTCAGTGTCGATTCAGTCTCGGGTCAGGTCCGCCATCTCCATTCGGAGAGAATCCAGGATCCAGAAGGTTCTTGATCGGCAACCAAAAAAACCTAGCCAAGATGAGATATCAGCGTGAACACAGCAAAGGACACATCCACCATGCCTCTCAAGCTCGTGCTCCCGTCAACAAGAAGAGGTATCAGTGTGAACCAGACCGTCCACAGCCTCTCTCGTCCGCTCTCAGATCGTAAAAGACCAACAAACCAGCAGAGCGCCTCGGCACTCTGCTCGGAAGGCGGGGCTAATATTGCTCTTAACGAATGAAAAGACCCAGATCACCCAACGTGACCATGAAACGGGAATTTAAAATTTGGATAACAAGGATCACACTTCCTCTTCCCAAAATAACCGTTTTTCAAAATAAAATCACACAATTGTATTAATACAATTGACATCTGAGAAAAAAAAAAGTCATTTTCTCACCTGGGTTACACCCTCCCGCGCTAAATATCATGCACGTCCCGTTGCATGTGTAATCAAGACTGTCCATCGTCAGTATTGGTTGAGTTATAATGTGATCATTTTCAGTATTGTCTCCATCCGGTATCATTTATGGTCGGAACTACGATGGAATCTGGTCGTCTTCGAACCTTCAACTTTCGTTTCTCTTTTGACTTTGTACTGAGTGTACTTTTTGAGTTTTGAGCTTTTTGTTCTGCAGTTAGTTTTACTAGTTGCGTTTGAATTTCTGCAACTTGTTCTGAGAGTTCTTGGAGTGAGTTTAACGTGATATTGTCCTCATCTTCATCTGAACTGCATTGCACAGTTTGCACGTGGGAGGTCACTTTTTGTTTTGAACTGCTCAAATGTTGTCTCATCCTTAAGTTTTTGGCAGCAATTTGGTCTTCTTCAGTGCATAGCAAGAGAAGCAAATCAGGAAAAGTTGGGGGACTTGTTCGTTTTTGTTTTAACTGGAGTGCAGTTAAAAGAGAATCATCCCAACAACCTCGACAAAACTGTGTGACAAGCAGCCTGTCAAAATCCTGGCTTGAAGCGCCACCATTCTTCACAGTGTGAGTCAAAGCTACATGAAGACGTTGTAGATATGACGAGGGTTTCTCACCTGTGTTTTGGAAGGTGTCAATAAACCTGGCGTAAAGCTCAAGGTATTCTGATGGTGAGCTGTTGGGATTAAAGTACTTGACTACATCAGCTGCTGGGGGTAAAAGAGATTCAATGATCTTTTGGGATTGTTGCAATTTGGACATAGCAGGATCAGTCAAGTTTAATTGTACACTGGAGCACCAAGTATCATAATCTAGCTCATAAGTTGGTCGGAGGTCTTTGCCAGAAAAAGCTCCAAGCTTATGTGAAAACGGCTGCACGGAAAAATCTTCCCTATTTACAATGTGCTCAACTACCACACGTTGCACTTCTGGGGTATTTAAATCGTGTGCAGAAATGATGGGCATACTTCGAGCTGGGGTGCTCGCAGTGTGATTTGACTGGTTAGTTGGTTGTGCATCTTGAATACTGGACTCAGCTGCAGAAGGCTGAGGTTGAGGTTCATCCAAGAAAGCTTCAGGTAAGTTATCAGGTAACTTCACTTGCTCTGATTGATCATTTTCAGATTCTTTGATTGCCTCAGAAATCTGTAACATCATGTCTTTCAGGACATCTGCAAAATCTCTGCCACTCATCTTCGCTAGGTTTTTAATGTCAGTGAGATATAACTTGGTCATATCGCTCCCTACACGATGCGTATAAACACTGGCAAGGGATTGTATCATATAGCTTGCTCCACTATCAGATACGTGAGTACATGGCAATGGGTCAAGAGCTTCAAAAGCAATACCCGAGTGATACTCAAAAATGGCACTCTGGGAAAACTCAGACTTACTATCTGCTACTTTTATGACTCTTAAAATCGATCCATACCGTTTCAAAAACTCAGTCACTTCATCAAGTTGCTCATCTCCAGCGATTTCACTCATTATCACTGCATTTGGAATTTTCACAGATTCACGTTCAACAATATCCATTTGGGGTACGTTATAGGCTTGAAATAACGTAAGGGAGAGAAGAAAAAGGCTCCTGGCTGGGCTTGCCACTTCTCATTGTAACCCTTACTTTATGTTAATTAGGTAAGGGAAATAATTAAGTGTAGACCAGTTGCTAGGTTTGTAAGGGTTACAATAGGGAATTAAAATGAGTGTGGAATGAAATAGCTGGAGGCAAGAAATGAGCAATAATGGTTGTTATTTGTAGGGATAAAGCAAACAATATATAACAATTTACAGCTGTACAAATATAACAATGGCCGGTATGAAATAAAACCCCCAAAATGTCCTACTCAGCTCAGTGTTTGTTTGTCCTTTTGGTTTAGTCGTTTGACCAGTCAAGATATCTTGTATCTCCAGACTCAGGTTTCTTTTCCTCTTTTAAAGCGGCAGCTTGAGTTGTTACAACTTCAATGTTGTGCACTGGAGAGAGGAAGGATGCCCTTCAATCGAGATCTTGGTCAGATCTCGGTTCAGTCTCGATTCAGTCCCGGGTCAGGCTCGCCATCTCCATTCGGAGAGAATCCAGGATCCAGAAGGTTCTTGATTGGCAAGAAAAAAAAAACTAGCCAAGATGAGATATCAGCGTGAACACAGCAAAGGACTCATCCACCATGCCTCTCAAGCTCGTGCTCCCGTCAACAAGAAGAGGCATCAGTGTGAACCAGACCGTCCACAGCCTCTCTCGTCCGCTCTCAGATTGTAAAAGACCGACAAACCAGCAGAGCGCCTCAGCACTCTGCTCGGAAGGCGGGGCTAATATCGCTCTTAACGAATGAAAAGACCCAGATCACCCAACGTGACCATGAAACGGGAATATAAAAGTTGGATAACAAGGATCACACTTCCTCTTCCCAAAATAACCATTTAAAAAAAAAAAAAAAACAACACAAAATTGTATTAATACAATTGACATCTGAGAAAAAAAAAAGGTCATTTTCTCAGCTGGGTTACAGCTGGGCTTAGCCATAACGGCATAAGCACAGGCTAGCGCCCTACCTTCTAGCAGGTTAGCAATGTAGCCTATCTTGCTATGATCCGTGGGAAAGTCCCCCGGTACTCGCTGGAAAACCGTCTCACATTGCAGGATAAACCCCCGGGCTTCCCCGAGCTTCCCACTGAAGCGTGCGGGCATGGGCACCAGTGTGAGGCAGGCCGAAGGCACCTGACTAACCTGGCTAGGCGGGGGGCTAACGGGGCCCAGTGGAGCCCCGGAAGCCGTTGGGAATGTCCGCTGTCCATCCAGATGATCCAACCGGCTGTTAATTTGGGTTAACTGGGCAAGG
Organism: Pholidichthys leucotaenia; assembly: GCA_020510985.1. Taxonomy (NCBI): domain Eukaryota; kingdom Metazoa; phylum Chordata; class Actinopteri; order Cichliformes; family Pholidichthyidae; genus Pholidichthys; species Pholidichthys leucotaenia. The sequence goes on along the minus strand of CM035839.1, from coordinate 22,886,469 downwards.
ATGACATTCTATTGGTAAGCTAGCTGTTCAACTCGAGCGTCTAAGGTGTTTAAATGGCGTGCTAGCACACTGTCCCCTGGGTCGCTCTGACGGAGCCATACTGACATAATTTCTCGACCCAGGGGACAGAAGACAGACTTGAGGAAATGCAATTATACTTTTATTGTTAACCCGTGTCTTGTGTGTGAGTGCGTGTATGTACAGTGTGGTGTGAAGTGCTGGTCTTGTGCTGGGGCTGAGCAGGACACCGTTCTGCCTGGCAACCCTATGGAAACAAAGCAAAGATGGCAACGCTGCACCAACGCTGGAAGCGCAATAAAGACTGCCTCTTACTTTGCAGGTGGTGATGCCGGGCTTCGGTTTGCCCTGCGGGCGACAGCCAGGGGAAGAGTGTCTAGCTTGGTGCCGGGAAGCGGGATAGTTACCCTGGTGCTGGTGTGGAGGTGAGCTGCCACTGGGGAGAGGGAATCCGCCGCCAGGGGGGTCCACCTGTGCACAGGGGAAGGGAGCTTGACAAGGTGAGTGCAATTTAAGCTTACGTGCTTCGACGTGTTGCTCGTGGTCCGAGGTTGAGCCAAGTCATGGCTGGAGACAAGAGACGTGCCTTCGTGAGCTTGACAGACGGCTCCGTGCTGAGTCACTGGCAGGCTCGGCTCTTAAAGCCCGCTGACAATTGGCAACAGGTGTGCAAGCAGCTGAGACAGATGATGGCCCTGCGGGCGCCGTGACACAAGTCCATTGTCAGATGCGATCAGGAGGTCATTAGTGACCTTCACTAAGGCTGTTTCAGTACTATGATGGATTCTAAACCCAGATTGAAACTCTTCAAGTAAACCATTTCCCTGCAGGTGGTCAAATAATTGCATAGCAACAACTCTTTCTTAGATTTTTGAAATGAAAGGGAGATTTGAGATTGGTCTATAGTTAGCTAAAACTCCTGGATCCAGCATTGGCTTTTTGAGTAAGGGTTTAATTACAGCCATTTTAAAAGCCTGCGGTATATGGCATAAAGTTAATGAAGAACTGATTATTTGAAGAATAAAGCTAACAATAAGTGGGAAGACGTCTTTAAATAACCTGGTAGAAATAGAGTCTAAAAGACAAGTTGAAGGCTTGGAAGAGGAAATTATTTTATCTAACGCTAAAAGGTCAATTGGAGTAAACTCATCAAAACAGGTATCAGTTGAAGGAGATGTAGCAGTTACTGTATTTAAGTTAACGGTGGGAAGAATCTGACTGATTTTAACTCTGATAGATGAAATTTTATTATTGAAAAAGTTCATAAAGTCCTGACTAGTAAGCTCTAAGGGAATGTTAGGATTGACAGAGTCCTGACTCTTTGTCAGCCTGGCTACAGTGCTGAAAAGAAACCTGGGATTATTCTTGTTCTCTTCTATTAATGCAGAATAATAACTCATTCTAATTTTTCTAAAATATTGTTTATAAATTAAAAGATGATTTCTCCAACCTAAATAGATTTCATCTAAATTAGTGGAGCGCCATTTTCTTTCTAATTGATGAGTCTTCTGTTTTAAGCTATGAGTTTCTGTGTTGAACCAAGGAGTTAGAAATCTCTGATTAGACTTTTTTCTTTTTTAAAGGGGCCACCAAGTCTAGAGTACGATGCAGAGAAGCTGTCACACTATCTACCATGCTATCAATTACAGAAGGAGCAAGCTGTCTATAGCTTATTTCCATTGTGTTGACACATGGCATAGAGAAAACAATCTGCATAATTTTGGTGACAACATCATCTGAGAGGCATCTACTGTAGTAATATTTTTCTTTAGGGCCAAGTAGTCAGAAATAGTAAAATCAAAGGTTAACAGACAATGGTCTGACAGTACAGGGTTATGAGGAGACACTACCAGATTTTCTATTTCTATGCATATGTCAGAACAAGGTCCAACATATGGTGGAGATAATGGGTAGAATTTCCTACTTTCTGAGAAAACCCCATCGAGTCTAATACTGAATTAAATGCCATATTAAGGCAATCACATCTACATGTATATTAAAGTCCCCTACTATAATTATTCTATCTGATTTCAGCACTAAATCAGTTAAGAATTCTTCAAATTTGGATAAAAACTCATAGTAGAATAAAACCCAAATAAAATTGGGTTCAACCTAAAATTGCTAAAATTCCCAATACTGAGGACCAGGCCCTCAAAGGAATGAAAACATGTTTTTTTTGCTTTACATTAACTAATAATTTAGAATGGTAAATTGTTGCTACTCCTCCTCCACGACCAGAACTTCTGGGATTTTGATAGTTTAAATAACCAGAGGGAGTTGATTCATTTAAGCCAACATAATCCTCTTGCCCTAACCAAGTCTCTGTAAGGGATATTGAATCAATCTGATGATCAATTAACAGATCATGAACTAGCAGAGACTTGGGAGTTAGAGACCTAATATTTAACAAACCACATTTAATTTTTAAATTATGAGGAGGGACAGAGCCCAAATCATTCAATTTAGAGGCTTCATGTTTAATCTGAATTTTACCAACTTTTTGTTAAATCACTTTGGGATGCTTATACATTATATTTTTATTTACTTTGGGGGGAGCAGACAATGATTCTCTGATGGGGAAGACAGGGGCTAAGTTGAGGGATGGCGGATGAAGAGGAGCTGCAGAGAGGCGTGTAAGACTGCGACTCTGCTTCCTGGTCCAAACTCTTGAGTTGTCAACATTTTGGAAATTTGGATAAAAATGATGCCAGATTGTTAGATAAATGAGACGCACCATCCAAAGTGGGACGGACGCCATCTATAATAAGACCTGACATAACGCACGGCTCAGGAGACGCACACACACAGGCTTAGAGTAGTTCAAAGAGTTTATTAACAGCAGGCGTGAATGAGTGCGTGTCTGCGGGATGTAAATGTGTTGGTGGCGGCGTCTGTTTCAGGCACAGAGGCAGGTGACCGTACAGCCGGGCAACCCTATGGAGAGAGCACAGGGAGAGGGTGACGGGCACACACCAACACAGGAGGGATTATGGCAAGAGAAGGACTTACTTGGATTGTCAGGATAGCTGGCACAGCAAGGGGGCGAAGTCCGGAAGACAGCCACCTGGAGAGCTCCGTGCAGCAGTGAGGAATGGGCGTTGGAGTGGAGACGTCCGCCGCCGGGGAATCCACCTGTGCACAGGGGAGCAGACTGGAAAAAGGAGGTAAGGGTTCTTACCCAAATAATTATGCTGAAGAGAGAAGTGGCTCACAAGGGTGAGGGACGAAGTCTGACGGCTTCAGGCCGAGCCTCCGGGCGAGACGGCCTTTATCCCTCACCGCTGATGATGATCAGGTGCGTGAGCAGGTGGCGCCGCTGATGAATGGCGCGGCGTGACAGTACTCCCCCCTCTAGCAGCGCCTCCTGGCGATGGCTTATCCGGGTGCACTCGGTGGAAGTCCGCAATGAGCGATGGGTCCAACACAAACGACGGGGGCACCCATTGTCGATGCTCGGGCCCATAGCCCTCCCAGTCCACCAAGTATTGCAACCCACGACCTCGGCGCCGGGAGTCCAGGATGGAGGAGACGGACCAGGCCGGATGGCCGCCAATCATCTGGGGCGCGGGTTGCGCTGCAGGAGGAGGGCAAAGGGGGTCGGTGACTGCCAGTTTCACCTTCGACACGTGGAAAGTGGGATGGATGCGGAGGGAGGGGGGAATAGCCACACGCACAGCCACCGGGTTGATGATCCGGGTGATGGGAAAGAGACCCATAAACCGCTGTGCCAGCTTCCTCCTCTCGCCCTTTAATGTGACGTCCTGGGTAGACACATACACTAGTTGCCCAACTCTGTACGCCGGGGCAGGTCGTCTGTGCCGGTCCGCCACGGTCCTGTTGCGCTCCGCTGTGCGTAAAAGCGCATGACGCGCGGCAGCCCAGGTGGAGCGGAACTGCCTAAGGTGCGCCCTAACAGAGGGGACAGTTACCTCGCTCTCCTGCGCTGGAAGCAGCGGGGGGTCGTAACCCAGGGACGCCCTGAAGGGGGACATCCCCGTTGCAGAAGAGCGGGCGGTGTTGTGGGCATACTCCACCCAGGCGAGATGGTTGCTCCAGGACGTCGGCTTGGATCTGGTAACACAGCGGAGCGCAGCCTCCAGCTCCTGATTGGTCCTCTCACACTGCCCGTTAGACTGGGGGTGATGGCCGGAGGAGAGGCTCACCTTGGCTCCGATGGCGTTACAAAAGGATCTCCAAACCTCGGATGAAAATTGGGGGCCACGGTCCGAGACCACGTCCACCGGAATCCCGTGCAGCCTGACCACGTGTTGGACGAGGAGGCCCGCCGTCTCCAGGGCGGTAGGGAGACCTCGCAGGGGGACGAAGTGTGCCGCCTTGGAGAAACGGTCCACGATGGTCAGGATGGTGTCAAAGGAGTTGGAAATGGGGAGTCCGGTGACAAAATCCAGTGCGATGTGCGACCAGGGCCTGCCGGGGACGGGCAGAGGCTGGAGCAGACCCGCTGGAGGGGCATTTCCCGACTTGCTGGTGGCACAGATTGGGCAAGCCCGGGCGTAGCGGGCTGCATCCCTCGGCAGGCCTGGCCACCAAAAGGACCGTTGGAGGAGGCTGATCATCCGAGAGGTGCCGGGATGACAGGTGAGCCGGGAGGTGTGGAGCCAGTGGATGACCTCTCCTCGGACCGCAGACGGGACAAACAGTCTTCCCTCCGGTCCGCTGCCAGGATCAGGTTCCACCTCCTGCGCCTTCCGGATCTTGCTTTCAATGTCCCAAGAGATGGCTCCCACGACGCACGACCTGGGCAGGATAGTGTGGGGCGTCTCCTCAGCCTCCACGGGGGTGAACTGCCTAGAGAGGGCGTCAGGCAGGCCGTTCTTGGAGCCCGGCCTGAAGGTGATTGAGAAGTGGAACCTGGCGAAGAACAAAGACCAGCGCGCCTGGCGGGCATTCAGGCGCTTGGCAGATCGTAAGTATTCTAAGCTCTTGTGGTCCGTCAGGACCACAAACGGCAGGTCCGCCCCCTCTAGCCAGTGGCGCCACTCCTGTAAGGCGAGTTTAATGGCCAGGAGCTCTCTGTCCCCCACATCGTAGTTCCTCTCCGCCGGGGACAGGCGCCGGGAGAAGAAGGCGCAAGGACGTTTGGCGCCATCGTCAGGTGACCGCTGGGATAATACTGCTCCCACTCCCGTGTCCGATGCGTCCACCTCCACAATGCACTGTAGCGCGGGGTCGACTTGGCGAAGGACCCGGGAGGAGGAGAACTCTGCCTTCAGTGCCTTAAAGGCAGCAGCGACCTCTTCGGTCCACCGGAACGGGACCTTCGGGGACGTGAGGCGGGTCAGTGGTCCGACGATCGAGCTGAAATTTGGGACAAAGCGGCAGTAAAAATTGGCGAAGCCAACAAACTGTTGCACCTGCTTCCGGGATGCGGGAGTAGGCCACTCCACCACCGCCTTCACCTTCTCTGGGTCTGGGAGCACCTGGTCTTGAGCGATGATGAATCCCAGGAAGGATGTGGTCCTAGCGTAGAATTCGCATTTTTCAGCCTTCATGTAGAGCCGATTCTCCAGCAGTCTTTGGAGGACCTGCCTCACATGGACCTGGTGCTCGTCCCTGGACTTGGAGAAGATAAGGATGTCGTCCAGGTAGACGAACACGAAGAGGCCGATGAAATCCCGGAGGACGTCATTAATGAGGCGCTGAAAGACGGCAGGAGCGTTGGTCAACCCGAACGGCATGACTAGGTATTCAAAGTGGCCGTTCGGGGTACGGAAGGCTGTTTTCCATTCATCTCCCTCCCGGATCCGGACGAGGTGGTAAGCGCTGCATAGATCCAGCTTGGTAAACCAGGTCGCCCCCTAGAGGGAGTGGAAGGCAGTGTCCATGAGGGGCAGGGTGTAACGGTCCCTCTCAGTGATGTCATTTAGCGCTCGGTAGTCTATGCAGGGGCGGAGGGATCCGTCCTTTTTTCCAACGAAGAAAAACCCTGCCCCCACGGGTGACGACGATGGGCGAATAATCCCAGCGCTCGGTGATTCCTTCAGGTAAGTATTCATTGTCTAATTCTCCGGCGCCGACAGGCTGTAGAGCCGACCAGAAGGTAGGGGAGCCCCCTGGCGGAGGTTGATAGCACAGTCATAGGGTCGACCAGCGACAGGTCCGGAGGTGCTGTGTCCGCCACAGGAGGAGCAGCGGATGGGGAGCAGGCAGCGGACTGAAGGCAGGTGCCCATGCAAAAGGTACTCCACGCCGATACCCCAGCTGACCTCCAGTCCAGGACAGGGTTGTGGAGACGTAGCCAGGGATACCCCAGGATGACGGGCGACACAGAGTTGGGCAGGACGTAAAAAAACATCTCCTCCCGGTGGTTCCCTGAGATGATGACTGGGACAGGAATGGTTTGATGAGAAACTCTCCCAAGGGAGGCACGGGAGAGATGGACCAGGGAGATGGGGTGTTTTAATGCCTGACAGCGGATGCCCAATCGGGTTGCCAGGCCTTGTGAAATGAAGCTGCCCTCTGCGCCCGAATCCACCAGTGCGTGGGTGAGGTGCCCAGTGGGATTGTGGCAGAAACGGATGGGCAGCTTTAATTGGGTGAGGGTGTCTAACCGGCTGAGATCCGCGAGGCTCCCTACAGCGATTCGCGGACCCCGCCGACTGGCTTTCCGCGGGCAACGCTCCACAGTGTGTTGGTCACCTCCGCAATACATGCAGAGGCCCAACTCACGGCGGCGTTGTCTCTCCGCAGGGGAAAGCTTGGTCCAGCCCGTCACCATCGGCTCTGACTCCTCGGGGCACGATGCTGGCGGCGCCGCCAGGGGGCGAGCTTGGAACAGGTGCGGCGAGACTCCACGAGGGCGAGAAGAAGAAGACTTCCGCCCCGAGGAACGCTCGCGCAGCCTGTTATCCAAACTTACCGCTAAGGATGTCAGCTCCGCTAGCGTCCCAGGGATATCCCGTCCAGCCAGTTCATCCCTCAGATCATCATTGAGGCTGCGGAGGAACAGGCCACAGAGGGAGCGTTCCTCCCAGCCCAATTCCTCCGCCGCTACCCGGAAGTCGACCGAGTAGTCCGCTGCCGACCGGCCTCCCTGCTGGAGAGCGAGAAGCCGATCGACCTGGACCGTCTCGGTTTGAGAATGGTCAAAGACCTCCAGAAAGCGCCTCACGAACTGGTCATAGGTGAGGGTGGCATAACTGGGCCTCGCCATTACGGCGTAGGTCCAAGTTAACGCACGCCCCTCCAGAAGATTCCCTATGTAACCAATCCGGCTGTGATCCGAGGGAAAATCTCCGGGCACACGGTGGAACACGGACTCACACTGCATAATGAACCGCTCGCTCCGCCGAGCTTACCGCTAAAGCGGGCGGGGGTCGGAATCGGTGTGAGCCGAACCGGTGCCACTGGAGCCGGCTGGACGGCCGCTGGAACAGCAGGAGCCGCACCACCCTGACGAGCCGGGGGGAACTGCTGTTGAGGATCCAAGCGGCCCAACCGGTTAGTTAAGTTTAATAATTGATTTAGGATAACCTGCTGTTGATAAGCAATTTGATCCACTCTAGCCTCGAGAGTGGTAAGCCGGTGTGCGAGCCCGCCGTCCGCCGAGCCGCTCTGCTGAAGCCATACTGACATAACGCACGGCTCAGGAGACACACACACACAGGCTTAGAGTAATTCAAAGAGTTTATTAACAGCAGGCGTGAATGAGTGCGTGTCTGCGGGATGTAAATGTGTTGGTGGCGGCGTCTGTTTCAGGCACAGAGGCAGGTGACCGTACAGCCGGGCAACCCTATGGAGAGAGCACAGGGAGAGGGTGACGGGCACACACCAACACAGGAGGGATTATGGCAAGAGAAGGACTTACTTGGATTGTCAGGATAGCTGGCACAGCAAGGAGGCGAAGTCCGGAAGACAGCCACCTGGAGAGCTCCGTGCAGCAGCGAGGAATGGGCGTTGGAGTGGAGACGTCCGCCGCCGGGGAATCCACCTGCGCACAAGGGAGCAGACTGGAAAAAGGAGGTAAGGGTTCTTACCCAAATAATTATGCTGAAGAGAGAAGTGGCTCACAACGGTGAGGGACGAAGTCTGACGGCTTCAGGCCGAGCCTCCGGGCGAGACGGCCTTTATCCCTCACCGCTGATGATGATCAGGTGCGTGAGCAGGTGGCACCGCTGATGAATGGCGCGGCGTGACAAGACCAGGTTTTCCCCAAAATGAGGTCCAATTGTCTATGTAGCCCACATTGTTTGCAGGACACCACACAGACAGCCAGCGGTTGAAGGATGACAAGCGGTTAAACATGTCATCACTGGTCAGATTGGGGAGGGGCCCAGAGAATTTTGTCTTCTCCCGGTCATTTTATCTTTCTCTCCTACATCAAACTGTTATTGATTATTCCACCTTAATTTCGCTTTTTTCTGGCGCTATTTATCTTATAAAAGTGCACAGAAGTGGAGCAATTTTCCTTTCTACATTGATCGGTAGTGGCCATATTTGTTTTGGTCTAATCCCATAGTAAGATAAGATAAGATAAGATAAGCCTTTATTAGTCCCACAACGGGGAAATTCCAGGATTGCAACAGCACAGGGATAGCAACACTCAGAGCAACAATCAGAAGGCAAGAAAAAACAAGCAAGCAAGAGCAGCTAATATACATATGTACATATTACTATAAAATATATATATACACACACACACACACACAGACACACAGTGCAGAGCATTGTAGCTGGATGGAATAAATATATGAATATATGAACACACAGTGCAGAGCATTGTAGCTAGATGGAATAAATATGTAAATATATAAACACCCACAGTATGGAGCATTGCAGCTAGGTGGAATAAATATGCAAGTATATAAACACACACAGTGCGGAGCAATGTAGCTAGATGGAATAATATGTAGATATATAAAAACACAGTGCGGAGCATTGTAGCTAGATGGAATAAATATATAGATATATAAATATAAACACACCCAGTGCAGAGCATTGTAGCTAGATGGAATAAATATGTAAATATATAAACACACACAGTGCAGAGCATTGTTGCTAGGTGGGATGAAACAGCATAACCGTCTATTTAGTTATCCTACAAGGTATGATTATGTGCCCATACATATTCTCACCCTCCATAGCGACCGGTATGTTCCTAGTTGTATGCCGGAGAGGACCATTGTGTAAGTCTATTGCATCTTTTGCATTCAAAAAAAAAAAAAAAAAAAAAAAAAAAAAAACTATTAGTTTGTTACGTCTTTTTGCTATCTCTGCGAGCAGCCCTGCTTAGGTTGTACAGTCTGACAGCCGTTGGTAGGAAGGACCTACGAAACCTCTCGGTTGTGCACCTGGGATGATGTAGTCTGCTGCTAAATGAGCTCCTCAGTGCATCCAGTATGTCCTGCATAGGGTGGAACTCGGACTCCAGCAGAGATGACAGTTTAGCCACCGTCCTTCTCTCTCCTATCTCCTCCATCGGATCAAGGCGTTGCCCCAGGACAGAGCTAGCTTTCTTAATCAGTTTGTTCAGTCTCTTCCTATCGGCTGCAGTAATGCCACTGCCCCAGCAGACCACTCCAAAAGTGATGGCTGATGCCACCACCGTGTCATAGAATGACTTCAGCAGCGCCCCTTGTACACCAAAAGACCTGAGTCTCCTCAGCAGGAACAGCCTGCGCTGTCCCTTCTTGTAGAGTGCGTCAGTATTGTGTGACCAGTCTAGTTTATTGTTCAGATGAATACCCAGGTACTTGTAGGATGTCACCATCTCGATGTCTGTTCCCTGTATATTTACTGGTGCTGTGAGGGGCTGCCCATGCCTGCGGCAGTCCACCACCAGCTCCTTAGTTTTCCTCGCGTTGATCTGGAGGCAGTTCCGATGGCACCAGTCCACAAAGTCCTGGATAAGCCCTCTGTACTCAGCTTCATCTCCGCTGGAGATGAGACCAACGATCGCAGAGTCATCAGAGAACTTCTGTAGATGGCAATGTGTTGTGTTGTGTGAGAAGTCCGCAGTATAAAGAGTGAACAAGAAGGGAGCCAGCACCGTTCCCTGGGGGGCCCCCGTGCTACTGATGATCGTGTCGGAAACACAGTCCCGGGTTCTCACAAACTGAGGCCGGTTCGTGAGGTAGTCCAGGATCCATGATGACAGGTGCTGGTCCACCCCTGCGCGCAGCAGCTTGTCCTTCAGGATCATCGGTTGGATGGTGTTGAAAGCACTGGAGAAGTCAAAGAACATGATCCTCACCATATTCCCGGGCTTCTCCAGGTGGGACAGAGAACGGTGAAGGAGGAAGATCACCGCATCCTCCACCCCAATGCCATGCTGGTAGGCGAACTGGAGTGGATCCATCGCTGGTTCCACCAGGGGGCGGGGATGAGCAAGGAGCAGTTTCTCCAGGGTCTTCATCAAGTGGGACGTCAAGGCCACCGGTCTGAAGCTGTTCAGGTCTTTGGGGTGGGAAGTTTTTGGTACAGGTACCACACAAGATGTTTTCCACAGCTGTGGTACCCTCCCCAGTTTCAGGCTCATGTTGAAGATATACGTCACAATCCCACACAGCTGGTCTGCACAGGACTTGAGGAGCTTTGCGCTGATGCCGTCCGGTCCCGACGCCTTCCTCGCCTTGATCTTCCTCAGCTCCGTCCTCACCTGGGTCTTGGTCAGGGTCAGGATGGGGGGCTGTGTGTTGGGAGTGGGGGGGGGTGTCGGTGGAGTGGGGAGTGGGTAGCAGGACTTGATTTCTTAGAGGCAGCAGTGGTTGTTGTGCAGACAGGGGGGAGGGCGGTTGGTCAAATCTATTGAAAAACAGATTCAGGTTGTTCGCCCACTCCCTGCCCCCCGTGGCCTGGGGGGAGGTATTCTGGAGCCCCGAGATGGTTTTGAGGTTTCTCCAGACCCCGCTGATGTCGCTCTGTTGCAGCTTGTCCTCCATCTTCTTCCTGAAGCTGTCCTTGCCTTCTCTGATCTTTCTCCTCAGCTCCCTCTGTACGGACTTCAGCATCTCCCTGTTCCCCGACCTGAAGATCCTCTTCTTCTCTCTCAGAAGTGTTTTTATCTCAGGGTTGATCCAGGGTTTGTTGTTTGAGTGACGCCGTATGGTCTTGGTGGGAATGGATTTGTCCACACAGAAGCTGAGGTAGCCCGTGAAGGTGTGAATGAGGCCATCGATGTCCTCACCATGTGGATCGCAGAGCTGCTTCCAGGTAGTGGCTTCAAAACAGTCCTTTAGAGTGTCCATTGTCTCCTCAGACCATAACTCCACAGTGTGCATGGCCGGAGGTTGTCTGTGCACTAGGGGTTTGTACACCGGTCGGAGATGAACCAAGTTGTGATCCGATCTCCCAAGTGGGGGGAGTTGTGATGAGGTGTACGCCTCCTTAGTGTTTGCGTAGAACAAATCCAGTGTTTTATTGTCTCTAGTGTGGCATGTGACATACTGGGTGAAAGTGGGCAGAATGGGAGACAGTGAAACGTGGTTGAAATCGCCTGAGATGAGGAGAAGAGCATCTGGGTGTTCTGTCTGCAGCCTGCTGGTTACTGAATGGATGACGTCACGCGCTGTCCCAGCGTTCGCCGTCGGATTTGCATAAACAACAATGCAGATCACGTGTGAGTGTTCTCTCGGGAGATATGTAGGCCTCATGCTAACAGCTAGCAACTCAATGTCTTTGCTGCAGTGTCGTTGTTTAACAGTGATATGTCCCGGTCTGCACCAGTTGTTGTTAACATACATGATCACTCCACCGCCCCTAGTTTTGCCACTCTCTGGTGTTCGGTCAGCTCGTATCGTGTGAAAACCCTCCAGCTCAATGTTAGCATCTGCTGCTAGTTCAGTTAGCCACGTCTCAGTAAACAAAAGGAGAGAGCACTCCCGGTAAGTGCTATCATAACGGGAGATAGCCGCTAGCTCATCTAACTTTCCCAGTATCGACCGTACATTTCCCATGACAACAGATGGAAGGGAGGGTCTGTACCTTATATTTTTTGTCCTCCGCCTTACTCCAGCCCGGCAGCCGCGGCGTTTTCGCCTCAGTTCTCTCGGTATGTCGAGTTTTTCCAGTGGGACCGGGTGGCGGTTAAATGCTAGCAGCTCTTCCCTGTTATATCGTATCCTGCTATAAACAGTGGCTCCGTCCACCGGCTCAGGAGACATTTGGGATGATCTGTGTGTCCGTGATATAAGTGGGGTGAAAAAAAAAAAAAAAAAAAAAAAAAGTGATCAAAAGAGAGAGGAAGGGAAAAAAAAACTCGGAATCGAGCCGCTGTTGCAAAAGGCAGCCGACTGGTGTGGCACCGAGAGGAGAAAAAAAAAAAAAAAAAAAAAAAAAAAAAAACAGGATGAATGAAGTATTTCTTCCTCTTTGGTGTATTACATGTCATCGATGAGTCCTCCAACGCGTGCTTGCCACCTTGTGAACTGGCATGATCAGTACAAATCCTCAGTAAAGCTGGTCAGTGTTTCTGTGTTGACAGGCGCAGCGCCGTGCTCTGCCACTAGGGCACACAAAATATCACAGCAACAGTGTTAAGTCATGTAATGAAGAAGGTTTTTCTAAACGGGCCAGTTCATCTCTGAGACTCGGGCTGAGGCTGCGTGTAAAAATGTTACAGAGAGAGGAATAAACCGAGTAGTCGGCTACAGACCTAGCCCCCTGCCGGAGGTTAAGGAGAAGGGAGGTGAGGACACTATCCCGATCAGAGTGGTTTTTGACCCCCAGGCTCAGAGCGAGAGGACTGTGCCAGGGTAAGCTGGTCGAGTGGGGAATTAATCTGAGTTAATTGATTCAGGATCACTTGCTGCTGATAAGTAAGCTGATGTAATTGAGCCTCCATGTTGTTAGCCCATTGAATGTGACTGTCGCCAAACTGCAGCATAACCCCTAGTGGTCAAGAGTGGTAATGATTTTTTCAATAAAATATTGAAAGAGAGATTTCCAAGGCTATAACTTTAACGTGGTAAGAGATAATGGTTTACTGTCAAATAGAAAAATGTAAAATATGATCTAAAGTTTCAGATAGGAATAAATTTACATATGTAATTTCCATAAGTCTACAAGCATAATTCCTAACTGGTCAAAAGTGGACTTTGGGCATATTTAAACAAAGAATGGTTCTGCTTAATGTCACCGTTTCTCGTTTGTTTGTCTTTTTTTTTCTTATCTTTAATCAAATCAAATCAAATCAAATCAACTTTATTGTCATGTTGCTGTACATACAACTGTAGTGCAGGCAAGATGAAATTTTGTTTCTCTCAGCATCCATATAAATAGAAGCAGCATGATTTAAGACACACTCTCACATAGCTTCACCGCCCACCCCCCACCCCCCATCCATTCACACATCCCTGAGACATACTTGGGGAAAAAACAAAACAAACAAACAAACAAAAAAACTAACTATAATATACAAATATACAAAATGTCCGTAGGTGCAGTAGTGTGTATGAGAGATTGCGGGTCAACTGTTCAGCATCCTGACAGCTTGTGGAAGGAAGCTGTTGATCAGTCTGGTGGTTCTGCCTCTGATGCTCCGGAATCGTTTACCAGATGGAAGAAGTTCAAAGTGTTTATGCAGAGGGTGAGAATGGTCCTTGACAATGTTCAGTGCCCTGCTCCTACAACGGTTCTGAAAAAGTTCTTGGACAGAGGGGAGGGAGACTCCAATTACCCTCTCAGCCCTCTTGACTATCCTCTGCAGGGCTTTTTTGTCTGACATACTGCAGCTGGAGTACCATGAAGCAATGCAGTACATCAGAACACTCTCCACCACACCTCTGTAGAAGGTCCTGAGGATGCAGATGGGGAGAGAGGCCTGTTTGAGTTTCCTCAAGAAGTGCAGTCTCTGCTGAGCCCGCTTCCTGATCCCCAAGGAATTCTTGCTCCAGGTCAGGTCCTGCAAGATCTGCACTCCGAGGAACTTGATGTTCTCCACTCTCTCCACTAAACGGCCGCCGATGCTGAGGGGGACGTGCTCAGGCTGTGACCGCCGGAAGTCGATAATCATCTCCTTCGTTTTGTCCACGTTGAGCACCAGATTGTTCTCCCTGCACCAGCCCTCCAGGTCTCTCACTTCTTCCCTGTACACTGATTCCTCATCCCTCTGAATAAGTCTCACCACCGTGGTGTCATCTGCAAACTTAATAATCTGGTTCCCCTCGTGTCTGGGTACATAGTCATGTGTTAGAAGTGTAAACAACAGTGGACTGAGTACACAGCCTTGAGGGGATCTGGTGCTCAGCGTAACAGAGTTGGAGATGTTGTTTCCAACCCGGACAGACTGAGGTCTCTCAGTCAGGAAATCCAGGATCCAGAGACATGTGGCAGTGTTCAGACCGAGAAGGAGTAATTTCTCCATCAGTCTCATAATGGTGTTGAATGCTGAACTGAAATCAATGTACAGGAGTCTGGCGTAGGTGTCTTTCTGGTCCAGGTGGGTGATGACAGAGTGTAGGGTGGTGACTATAGCATCCTCCGTGGTGCGGTTTGAATGATTTGCAAACTGGAGCGGGTCGTGTGATGCAGGGATGCAGGCTGTAATGTGTGGTTTGACAAGCCGTTCAAAACACTCCATCACAATTGGTGTCAGTGCAACAGGATGATAGTCATTCAAACAGGACACAACTGGTTTCTTTGCCACCAGTACAATGATAGAGGTCTTGAAGCATCTGTGAACGATGGCCTGACTCAGGGAGATGTTATAAATGTCAGTCAGGACATCCGCCAACTCGCTCGCGCAGTCTCGGAGCACACGTCCCGGAATGTTGTCCGAACCTGCAGCTTTGCGTGGGTTGACTCTGGTTAGGGTCCTCCGTGTGTCCGCTGTGTTGATGGTAAAAGCTGGTCCGGCCCATGGTGGGGGTGGGCCAGCCCTCCCTCTGATTGTCGAGTTTGATGCTTCAAAACATGCAAAGAAGTCGTTAAGCCTGTCTGGAAGCGAAGTGTCATCATCATCGACCCCCTGCCTAGACTTATAGCCCGTCAGTGTCCGAACTCCCTGCCACATCTGCTTGGTGTTCCTAAGATAAGATAAGCCTTTATTAGTCCCACAACGGGGAAATTCCAGGATTGCAACAGCACAGGGATAGCAACACTCAGAGCAACAATCAGAAGGCAAGAAAAAACAAAAAAAAAACAAAAAAAAAAAACAAGCAAGCAAGAGCAGCTAATAAACATATGTACGTATTACTATAAAATATATATATATACACACACACACAGACACACAGTGCAGAGCATTGTAGCTGGATGGAATAATATATGAATATATGAACACACAGTGCAGAGCATTGTAGCTAGATGGAATAAATATGTAAATATATAAACACCCACAGTACGGAGCATTGCAGCTAGGTGGAATAAATATGCAAGTATATAAACACACACAGTGCGGAGCAATGTAGCTAGATGGAATAACATGTAGATATATAAATATATAAACACCCACAGTACGGAGCATTGCAGCTAGACGGAACAAATATGCAAATATATAAACACACACAGTGCAGAGCATTGCCGCTAGATGGAATGAAACAGCATAACCGTCTACCCAGCTATCCTGCATGGTATGATTATGTGCCCATACACACTCTCACCCTCCATAGCGACCGGCATGCTCCTAGTTGTATGCCGGAGAGGACCACTGTGTAAGTCTATTGCATCTTCTGCATTCAAAAAACTATTAGTTTGTTACGTCTTTTTTGCTATCTCTGCGAGCAGCCCTGCTTAGGTTGTACAGTCTGACAGCCGTTGGTAGGAAGGACCTACGAAACCTCTCGGTTGTGCACCTGGGATGATGTAGTCTGCTGCTAAATGAGCTCCTCAGTGCATTCAGTATGTCCTGCATAGGGTGGAACTCGGACTCCAGCAGAGATGACAGTTTAGCCACCGTCCTTCTCTCTCCTATCTCCTCCATCGGATCAAGGCGCTGCCCCAGGACAGAGCTAGCTTTCTTAATCAGTTTGTTCAGTCTCTTCCTATCGGCTGCAGTAATGCCACTGCCCCAGCAGACCACTCCAAAAGTGATGGCTGATGCCACCACCGTGTCATAGAATGACTTCAGCAGCGCCCCTTGTACACCAAAAGACCTGAGTCTCCTCAGCAGGAACAGCCTGCGCTGTCCCTTCTTGTAGAGTGCATCAGTATTGTGTGACCAGTCTAGTTTATTGTTCAGATGAATACCCAGGTACTTATAGGATGTCACCATCTCGATGTCTGTTCCCTGTATATTTACTGGTACTGTGAGGGGCTGCCCATGCCTGCGGCAGTCCACCACCAGCTCCTTAGTTTTCCTCGCGTTGATCTGGAGGCAGTTCCGATGGCACCAGTCCACGAAGTCCTGGATAAGCCCTCTGTACTCAGCTTCATCTCCATTGGAGATGAGGCCAACGATCGCAGAGTCATCAGAGAACTTCTGTAGATGGCAGTGTGTTGTGTTGTGTGAGAAGTCCGCAGTATAAAGAGTGAACAGGAAGGGAGCCAGCACCGTTCCCTGGGGGGCCCCCGTGCTACTGATGATCGTGTCGGACACACAGTCCCGGGTTCTCACAAACTGAGGCCGGTTCGTGAGGTAGTCCAGGATCCATGATGACAGGTGCTGGTCCACCCCTGCGCGCAGCAGCTTGTCCTTCAGGATCATCGGTTGGATGGTGTTGAAAGCACTGGAGAAGTCAAAGAACATGATCCTCACCATATTCCCGGGCTTCTCCAGGTGGGACAGAGAACGGTGAAGGAGGAAGATCACCGCATCCTCCACCCCAATGCCATGCTGGTAGGCGAACTGGAGTGGATCCATCGCTGGTTCCACCAGGGGGCGGAGGTGAGCAAGGAGCAGTCTCTCCAGGGTCTTCATCAAGTGGGACGTCAAGGCCACCGGTCTGTAGCTGTTCAGGTCTTTGGGGTGGGAAGTTTTTGGTACAGGTACCACACAAGATGTTTTCCACAGCTGTGGTACCCTCCCCAGTTTCAGGCTCATGTTGAAGATATACGTCACAATCCCACACAGCTGGTCTGCACAGGACTTGAGGAGCTTTGCGCTGATGCCGTCCGGTCCCGGCGCCTTCCTCGCCTTGATCTTCCTCAGCTCCGTCCTCACCTGGGTCCTGGTCAGGGTCAGGATGGGGGGCTGTGTGTTGGGAGTGGGGGGGTGTTGGTAGAGTGGGGAGTGGGCAGCAGGACTTGATTTCTTTAGAGGCAGCAGTGGTTGTTGTGCAGTCAGGGGGGAGGGCGGTTGGTCAAATCTATTGAAAAACAGATTCAGGTTGTTCGCCCACTCCCTGCCCCCTGTGGCCTGGGGGGAGGTATTCTGGAGCCCCGAGATGGTTTTGAGGTTTCTCCAGACCCCGCTGATGTCGCTCTGTTGCAGCTTGTCCTCCATCTTCTTCCTGAAGCTGTCCTTGCCTTCTCTGATCTTTCTCCTCAGCTCCCTCTGTACGGACTTCAGCATCTCCCTGTTCCCTGACCTGAAGATCCTCTTCTTCTCTCTCAGAAGTGTTTTAATCTCAGGGTTGATCCAGGGTTTGTTGTTTGAGTGACGCCGTATGGTCTTGGTGGGAACGGATTTGTCCACACAGAAGCTGAGGTAGCCCGTGAAGGTGTGAATGAGGCCATCGATGTCCTCACCTTGTGGATCGCAGAGCTGCTTCCAGGCGGTGGCTTCAAAACAGCCCTTTAGGGTGTCCATTGTCTCCTCAGACCATAACTCCACAGTGTGCATGGCCGGAGGTTGTCTGTGCACTAGGGGTTTGTACACCGGCCGGAGATGAACCAAGTTGTGATCCGATCTCCCGAGTGGGGGTAGTTGTGATGAGGTGTACGCCTCCTTAGTGTTTGCGTAGAATAAATCCAGTGTTTTATTGTCTCTAGTGTGGCATGTGACATACTGGGTGAACGTGGGTAGAATGGGAGACAGTGAAACATGGTTGAAATCGCCTGAGATGAGGAGAAGAGCATCTGGGTGTTCTGTCTGCAGCCTGCTGGTTACTGAATGGATGACGTCACGTGCTGTCCCAGCGTTCGCCGTCGGATTTGCATAAACAACAATGCAGATCACGTGTGAGTGTTCTCTCGGGAGATATGTAGGCCTCATGCTAACAGCTAGCAACTCAATGTCTTTGCTGCAGTGTCGTTGTTTAACAGTGATATGTCCCGGTCTGCACCAGTTGTTGTTAACATACATGATCACTCCACCGCCCCTAGCCTTGCCACTGTCTGGTGTTCGGTCAGCTCGTATCATGTGAAAACCCTCCAGCTCAATGTTAGCATCTGCTGCTAGTGTCACAGAGGTGTCCCTGGATTTGCATAGGCGCGCTTTGCCGCCTTAATTCCCTTTGAGAGCGCAGACCTGGCTGAGCGGAGGGTGATCCTGTCCTTCGCTCTGAAGGCTGCATCTCTGGCTGTAAGCAGCGAGCGCACCTCTGCAGTCATCCAGGGCTTATGGTTACCACACATAGTGATGGTCTTCACTGTAGTGACATCCTCTGTGCACTTCGCGATGTAGCTGGTGACTGTATCAGCATACTCCTCCACATCTGTTTTGTCTTCCTGGGAGGCTGCTATTTTGAAGACCTCCCAGTCTGTGTGCAGAAAACAGTCTTTCAGTGCAGAGGTTGCACTCTCTGGCCAAATTCTAATTTGTTTCACTGCTGGCCTGCTGCGTTTCAATAAAGGTTTGTAGGCAGGCAGCAGCATCACAGACATGTGATCAGAAAGGCCAAGATGGGGGCGGGGTATCGCCTTATATGCATCTGTGTTTGTGTACACTAAGTCCAACATATTCTCTCCTCTGGTCTTAAAGTCTACACATTGTTTAAACTTGGGGAGCACAGTCTTTAAGCTGGTGTGGTTAAAATCCCCCGCAACCACCACAAAACTGTCCGGGTGTGAAGTTTGGATTTCACTAATCGCATTGTGCAGTACCCCGAGTGTCTTCTTAGCATTAGCTTTAGCATTAGGGCTTGGCGCTATGTAAACACCAGCAACAAACACGTTGCTGAATTCCCTCGGCAAATAATGTGGCCGACAATTTACAATAAGGAACTCCGCCAACGGAGAGCAGTGTTTAGACACTAACGTGGCATTGACGCACCAGTTCTTGTTAACATAGATGCATAGCCCCGCCCCCCCGGCTCTTACCGGAGCTCGCCGTTTCCCTATAGGCACGGAACATCGCCATATCTTCCAGTTGAATGGCCTCGTCAGGAATGTTGCCGTGGAGCCATATCTCAGTGAAAACAAACACACAGCAGTCTCTCCACTCTCTCCGGGTTTCTCTCAGCAGACGCAGCTCGTCCAGCTTGTTTTCGAGGGAGCGGACGTTAACTAACTAACTAACTAACCTGCACTTATATAGCGCTTTTCTAGTCACAAAGACCACTCAAAGCGCTTTTCATTAATACTAACCCTCTATTCTAAGGGCCTATAGGAAACAGATATCTAGGGACAATTTAGAACAGCCAATTAACCTAACATGCATGTTTTTGGCATGTGGGAGGAAACCGGAGAAATCCCGGAGTAAACCCACGCAACACGGGGAGAACATGCAAACTCCACACAGATCACTGTTGGCCGGGGGCTGGGATCGAACCCACGATCCCACGATCCCCACAATCCCCCGGCCAAGGGTAAACTATGCTGCCGCAGTGCTAACCACTGCGCCACCGTGCAGCCACGTTAGAGAGAATGAGCGACGGTACCGCTGGTCTGGAGGGGTTAGCCTTTAGCCTAGCATGGATCCCGGCCCTTTTTCCACTCTTTTGCTTGCGTTTGCTCCGCTTACGCCTCCTCCTCTCTCGGGTAGCTTCCAGTGGGGACTCCGCCAGAATTCCATGCTGTCGTAGAATGTCCAAATCACAACCGATCGCCGCGATTCTTGCAGCGTGCAGTACCTTGATGTTTAATAAGGTCTCACGGTTGTAAGTTTTACAGAATGTATATCTGGGAAGATCAAAGCACTCAAAACTCTCACACTTGCTGATGCCAAGAGGGGCTGGTGCGTCCGTGCGCGCTGCCGCCATCTATTTCTTTTAAATACTTTTCATCTTTAAAGTATTTAAATTATATGAACCAGAAATTGGGAAGAATGTACACAAAACTGGAATACAATCAGACCTACTACTGGTAGAGTGTTGATGGTAGTTCGTTGATTTGTCCACTCTCGTCATCTACAATCCTTATTTCGTCTTCTGCCAGGGGATTTTGCTTCCTCTTCCACATCCAGAAAGTCTCACATTCAATTCAATTCAATTCAACTTTATTTATATAGTGCCATTTCACAACAACAGTCATCTCATAGCACTATCAACTGTAGGGGGAACCCCCACAGTTGCAGAAAGACCCCAGCAATCAGGCGATCCCCTGTGAGCAAGCACTTGGCGACGGTGGAGAGGAAAAACTCCCTTTTAACAGGAAGAAACCTCCAGCAGAACCAGGCTCAGGGAGGGGCAGTCATCTGCTGCGACTGGCTGGGGGGGGGGGGGGGGGTGAGAGGACAGAGAAGAAGAAAAGAACAGACATGTAGAGAGCAAACAGCACGATGGGGACTCAATCTATGGGAGAGAACAAACAAATGTTAATGACCAGCAAAAAAAAATATTTCATTGAGAGTGAGGAAAGGAGTGAGGCCCAGTGCATTACGGGAGGTCCCCCCGCTAACTAAACCTATTAGCAGCATAACTAAGGGAGGGTTCAGAAACACATGATCCCTCCCTAATTGTAGGCTATATCAAAAAGGTAGGTTTTAGCCCTTTCATTAAAAACAGAGATCGAGTCTGACTCCCGAATCCAGATTGGCAGCTGGTTCCACAGGAGAGGAGCTTGATAACTGAAGGCTCTGCCTCCCATTGTACTTTTGGAGATTCTAGGTATTACAAGTAATCCTGCATTTTGGGAGCGTAGTGCTCTGTTAGGATAATATGGTAGTATCAGATCTTTTAAATAAAAAGGAGCCTGATTGTTTAGAGCTTTATAAGTAAGAAGAAGGATTTTAAACTTAATTCTAAACTCTATGGGAAGCCAATGAAGGGAGGCCAGAACCGGAGAGATATGATCTCTCTTTCTAGTACCTGTTAAAACTCTTGCTGCAGCATTTTGGATCAGCTGAAGACTTTTTAAAGATGTTTTAGGACAGCCTGATAATAAAGAATTACAATAATCTAATCTTGAGCTAACAAAAGCGTGGATCAGTTTCTCAGCATCACTCTGAGACAAGATGCTCCTAATCTTGGCAATATTACGCAAATGATAGAAGGCAGTTTTAGAAACAAATTTAATATGTGAATTGAAGGACAGATCTTGATCAAAAATAATTCCAAGGTTCCTCACAGAGCTATTAAGAGAAAGAGTAACTGCATCCAAACTGAAAGTTTGATTTGGAAAGGAATTTCTAAGGTTTTTTGGACCAACAAGAATGACTTCAGTCTTATCTTAATTTAATAGCAGGAAATTACAAGTCATCCAAGCTTTGATTTCCTTAAGACAGGCTTCTAACTTGACTAATTGATTACTATCATCTGGCTTCATTGACAGGTATAATTGTGTGTCATCTGCATAACAATGAAAATGTATACAGTGCTTTCTAATAATGTTGCCTAACGGAAGCATATATAAACTAAAAAGAGTAGGGCCTAGCACAGATCCCTGTGGAACTCCATGACTAAGCTTTGAGTTGAAAGAAAACTCATTATTTACATGAACAAACTGGAACCTATCAGATAAATAAGATCTAAACCACTGCAACGAAGTTCCATTAAGTCCAACATAGTGTTCTAATCTATCAAGTAGAATATTATGATTGATAGTATCAAAAGCTGCATTAAGGTCTTAAAGGACAAGTACAGAAACCAGTCCATTATCAGATGCGATCAGGAGGTCTTTAGTGACCTTCGTTAAGGCTGTTTCAGTACTATGATGGATTCCAAACCCAGATTGAAACTCTTCAAGTAAACCATTTCCCTCCAGGTGGTCAAATAATTGCGTAGCAACAACTCTTTCTAAGATTTTTGAAATGAAAGGGAGATTAGAGATTGGTCTATAGTTAGCTAAAGCTCCTGGATCAAGCGTTGGCTTTTTGAGTAAGGGTTTAATTACAGCTGTTTTAAAAGTCTGCGGTACATGGCCTAAAGTTAATGAAGAATTGATTATATGAAGAATAAAGCTACCAATAAGTGGGAAGGCTTCTTTAAATAACCTGGTAGGAATAGGGTCTAAAAGACAAGTTGAAGGTTTGGATGAGGAAACTATTTTGTCTAACTCACAAAGGTCGATTGGAGTAAACTCATCAAGACAGACATTAATTGAAGGAGTTGTAGTAGTTACAGTATTTAAGTTAACTGTGGGAAGAATCTGATTGATTTTATCTCTGATGGATGAAATTTTATTATTGAAAAAGTTCATAAAGTCCTGACTAGTAAGCTCTAAGGGATGCTAGGATTGACAGAGTCCTGACTCTTTGTCAACCTGGCTACAGTGCTGAAAAGAAACCTGGGATTATTCTTGTTCTCTTCTATTAATGCAGAGTAATAACTCGTTCTAGCTTTTCTAAGAGATTTTTTATAAACTAAAAGATGATTTCTCCAAGCTAAATAGATTTCATCTAAATTAGTGGAGCGCCATTTTCTTTCTAATTGACGAGTCTTCTGTTTTAAGCTATGAGTTTCTGTGTTGAACCAAGGAGTTAGAAATCTCTGATTAGACTTTTTCTTTTTTAAGAGGGCCACCAAGTCTAGAGTCTGATGCAGAGAAGCTGTAACACTATCCACCATGTTATCAATTACAGAAGGAGCAAGCTGTCTATAGCTTATTTCCGTTGTGTTGACACATGGCATAGAGGAAACAATCTGCATAAATTTGGTAACAGCATCATCTGAGAGGCATCTACTGTAATAATATTTTTCTTTAGGAGCCAAATAGTCAGAAATAGTAAAATCAAAGGTTAACAGACAATGGTCTGACAGTGCAGGGTTATGAGGAGACACTACCAGATTTTCTATTTCTCTGCCATATGTCAGAACAAGGTCCAATGTCAGGAATCTCTGAAAACACAGATTTGAGACACAAGAATATTCCTTTAAGAGTTTTTACTTGTAAAAATTGTATACAAGGAGCACAAACCTCAGGTTGCAGGAGGTCAGTACTGAAGACTGGCTTCAGCGAGCAGGCTTATATGTGAGAGACAGTTGCAATACACAAACGGGTTCAGCTGAATATATCACAAACAGAAAGGGGTGAAACAGGTCTGGCACATTATTAGCAGAGTTCACAGAGTTTGTTAATCCGGAATCAGGTGTATTGACCTTCTTAAAAGAACAAAGGGGGCCCTGCTCCCTTTCTCGCTCCGCAGTGGGCTCTTTGTGTCCTATTGCTCCACAGGGGGCTTCCTGTACCTTTTCGGCAGAACTGGCTTCCTGCATTCAGTCTTAGTGTTAATCCAGAGGAACACGCTTCTCCGGTACTTTTCCACACTTCTACACTTGTATAAGGCTTAAACATTTAAAATGATAACATGTGTGTACATTTTTCTGACAATTCCCTCCTGTTTATTATTTTATCATTGTTGTATTCACATGCGAACATCAGTACGTGTCTTCTCATGATTTTCTACATTGTCATCATTGAGCATCACTTTCAAATCTAAACAGTGGTTCTGTCATCACAATCACCATCACTTCGTTGTCTCAAGGCAGTATATCGTACAGGAACTTCCCTTTTAAGCATAATAGATTGTAACATGAAAGTGTGTTGAGCAAGAGCTCTACTTATCATGGACCTAATGCAGGGAATGACACACATGAATAGTACACAAGATAGAATCAATGCAACTGTTACTGGGGTTAACTATTTCAACAGAACTTGTCACCATTGACCAGAAAAGAACCAAGAGGACAGGTCCCAATTTTGTGGCACATCCTTCAAGCCTTTCAAGTGTTGTTGCAGTCCTCTCAGCCAATCGATTACGCCTCCTTTCTCTCAGTGAGGTCCTCCAAAGCCCAAAATACATCATTCATTCTGCGACTCAAATAGGCCACTCCAAATGAGGGGAATGCTGTCATAGGCTGTCGTCTCCCTCGTGGTTATCAAGTTGGTGTCGGGGGAAGTGATCCATATTACTCCTGCAAATACACCTGTCACACCAGCAGCAAGTAGCAGTGCCTTCATTTTTACTTCCACCTTAGAGAGTACCCCTCCGGGCCTCTGTCTTCAACAGGTTTGAGACGGCCGTGTCCTTAAAAGGACATGCCTCCCTTTGTAACTGGACTTACTCAGGGAAGCAGGTTAGTTCACTTGCAGACACTTTTAGTCTCTTCACGTGCGAAAGGTGGATCCAGGATGGTGGTTCAGCGACCCTTACTGAGTCCAAATGCTGCTAGTGATGATTTTTCAT
This sequence comes from Pholidichthys leucotaenia, assembly GCA_020510985.1. Lineage (NCBI taxonomy): Eukaryota > Metazoa > Chordata > Actinopteri > Cichliformes > Pholidichthyidae > Pholidichthys > Pholidichthys leucotaenia. The sequence continues at coordinate 22,862,108 of CM035839.1, read as the reverse complement.
GAAGATAAAGTCACCAGGCTGCAGTGGGTTGATCACTTTCTCCTGTGGAGTGGAGAGAGCTCTAACAGAATCAATGTATTTGTGTGCTATTAGTAATGACAGACCCGGCAGTCCATAAGGGCAGTGAAAAGCACAGTCCCGTTTTCTTATCTGGGATGGTATTAATTGTTTAGTTTCACTATCTTAAGAGCTTCAGGCCACGTAGTGGCCTTACCATGCGTGGTTTTTGCCAGCATTTGTCTGATTGTCTGCATAAATGATCTCTGGTATTCCAAAAGTTGGGAATATACTATTTTGCAAAACCTTACAGAAAAACTTTTGTATCTGCCTTAGCAGTAGGATGTATTTCTGTCCATTTTATGAATGTGTCAATGAGAACAAGACAGTATTGGAGTTGGCCCACTTTTGATAATTCTATAAAATCCATGCACCATTGAGAAAAGGGTGCTTTTGGTAGTGGAAAACTCCTCTGTCTAGTTCTCATTGCACCTTGGGCATTATTTTGACTGCAAACTTTTTCATTTCTTTTAGAATTCCTGGACAGAAGAAGTGTTTTTCAGCTATCTTAATCATCTTAATCATATCCCTCCTGTTATCATCTCCCTCCCTCCCTCCGGTGCAGTGAGGGAGGGAGAACAATTTTGTCATTAGCAGTGCAGTAAAGTTTGTTGGCATTTAAGTATGTGTGTGGTGGCATAGTCATGTTTTTCAGCTCATACTAGCATGCAAATTTCCTTGTGGGCCCTGAAGTATTGCGTACAGTGGAGTCGTGTTGTGAGAGGTTTGGCAACCACTGGCGGCAGTAGTTCAGGGTACCTAATAGTGCCTGTTTTGTTGTAAAGTTGCCACTTTTTCACATGAATTTGCTACTTATTTTCATAAATCTGCAACTTTTTTTCTCATAAATTTTATTTGTCTTGTAAATGTCTTGTTGAATGTCCCCTTACCCCCCAGCCAGTCGCAGCAGATGACTGCCCCTCCCTGAGCCTGGTTCTGCTGGAGGTTTCTTCCTGTTAAAAGGGAGTTTTTCCTCTCCACCGTCGCCAAGTGCTTGCTCACAGGGGATCGCCTGATTGCTGGGGTCTTTCTGCAACTGTGGGGGTTCCCCCTACAGTTGATAGTGCTATGAGATGACTGTTGTTGTGAAATGGCGCTATATAAATAAAGTTGAATTGAATTGCATTGAATTAAACATGTAACTTTTCTCCTCATAAATTCACACATTTTTTCATTATAAATCTGCAACTTTTTTTTTGTAAATTTATGAGTTTTTTCTTTTAAATTTGCTGATTAAGTTTGCTTTTTTTGTCTGTGGCAAAGATAAGTTTTGAATGGTCTTTATTCTGGGTGTTCATCTGAACAATAAACTAGACTGGTCACACAATACTGACGCACTCTACAAGAAGGGACAGCGCAGGCTGTTCCTACTGAGGAGACTCAGGTTTTTTGGTGTACAAGGGGCGCTGCTGAAGACATTCTATGACACGATGGTGGCATCAGCCATCACTTTTGGAGTGGTCTGCTGGTGCAGTGGCATTACTGCAGCCGATAGGAAGAGACTGAACAAACTGATCAAGAAAGCTAGCTCCGTCCTGGGGCAGCGCCTTGATCCGGTGGAGGAGATAGGAGCGAGAAGGACGGTGGCTAAACTGTCATCTCTGCTGGAGTCCGAGTTCCACCCTATGCAGGACATACTGAATGCACTGAGGAGCTCATTTAGCAGCAGACTACATCATCCCAGGTGCACAACCAAGAGGTTTCGCAGGTCCTTCCTACCAACGGCTGTCAGACTGTACAACCTAAGCAGGGCTGCTCACAGAGACAGCAAAAAGACGTAACAACCAAATAGTTTTTTGAATGCAAAAGATGCAATAGACTTACACAATGGTCCCCTCCGGCATACAACTAGGAAAATACCGGTCGCTATGGAGGGTGAGAATATGTATGGGCACATAATCATACCATGTAGGATAACTAAGTAGACGGTTGTGCTGTTTCATCCCATCTAGCAACAATGCTCTGCACTGTGTGTGTTTATACATTTACATATTTATTCCATCTAGCTACAATGCTCCACACTGGGTGTGTTTATGTTTATGTTTATATTTATATATCTATATATTCATTCCATCTAGCTACAATGCACTGCACTGTGTGTTTATATATCTACATATTATTCCATCTAGCTACATTGCTCCGCACTGTGTGTTCATATATTTACAGATTTTTTTTCCATCTAACTGCAATGCTCCGTACTGTGTGCTTATATACTCATATATTTATCCCATCCAGCTACAATGCTCTACACTGTGTGTCTGTGTATATATATATATATATATATATATATATATATATATATATATATATATATATATATATATATATAGTAATATGTACATATATATATTAGCTGCTCTTGCTTGCTTGCTTTTTTTTTTCTTGCCTTCTGATTGTTGCTCTGAGTGTTGCTATCCCTGTGCTGTTGCAATCCTGGAATTTCCCCGCTGTGGGACTAATAAAGGCTTATCTTATCTTATCTTATCTTATTCTATCTGGTTCCAATGTTTTCCCGTCGGCAATAAGCATATCCCTGGTAAAAAATAAATAAACTAAATATATTTAATTTCGGTGTATTTTAGTGTATTTTAATATATTTTGGTAAAGTAAATTTTAAGTGTGCTATTTTGGAACAACTTTTTTTGTATTCAATACATTTTAGTTAAATTTAAATTGAAATAAAGTTCAACTTTAAGTATGCTTAATGTATTTTTATGTACTAAAGTGGAACAATTTTAAGTACACTTAATGCATTTTTAATATATTATGATCTGTGACGATTTACTCATTCACTAATAGACTATGATTACACTACTTTCATATTTTAAGTGCATTTCTTGTGTATTAGCAATAGTCTTATAATTGATTTATAGTTTATTTAAAACCTATTTTAAATGACTGCAATACATAGAAATGTCATTTAAAATACTCTTTAAATATACAATGTTTCTATTGTAAATACACTTTTCGTATAATGAAAATACTTCCAAGTATACACTTAACAAATATATTTTATTTGTATTTCAAAAAAAACCAAAAATACATTCAATTACAATGTAGTGCAAAAATTGTAACTAAAGGTTTCGAACCTCGAGAAGTGAATTATGCAAAAAGTAGAATAATCTCAGATGAGTTAGTGCTGTCACTTCACATGACTCTGGTCTGAATTGTCCCCTTAACGTCATTGTCTGCAAGTTGAAATAAATTTAATAGAATGCATATTACTGACCCCTTGGACCGACATTTTGATGTAAAGAAATTAATGTCATTTTTTTTTCAAAGTTCTTCCCTCTGCTGATTTCAGCCTCAAATCCATAGGCAAAAATTCAATATTTCTCTCCCACACACCTAATTTTCCAAACTTGTAGACAATAACATCAAGCATATCCTCACAGTGAGCAGCATCTGAAAAGAGCAGCCCTCTCGGAGCTTAGAAGCACATTAAGAACTGCTAGACAAGAGATAAACTGAACACATTCATCACCACTTTTTGTCAAAACTTATGTGGTGTTGCTTGGTACCTGGTAGCATGAAAACAAATGTACAAATAACAAAACTTTTTTTTTTTACACTTTTTGGCAAACAGCCCTTAACAATGGGTAGAAAAAGAAACAATCAGACCCTACACGAAACATTTATGGGCTCTTATGTGAAAAATGTTCATTGTTGCACTTCCTGCGTAGTGCAGCTTGCACCTCAGACACTGTGGTTCCGGGAAACTCCTCAATCACCGCGTCTGCAAAAGAAAACTTACTTAATACAGATTTTAAGTATATCTATAAACCATGTTTTTGTACTGCTATGTACTAAAATGTATAAGGAGATCGTTTCAAATGACAAATCACCTAAGACAAGGAAAGAATTAGTTTTATTCACTCTACATGCTCTATAGTTTAAAGGTATGTCTGGTTACACAGTTGAAATTACCTGTAATGGCCAGCACCTTGGCTACATCAAGCTGGCCTTTGGTCATATCTCCTCTTCCATTTCTCCCGGTTAGTGTGGAATTTGCCAGAGTGTCCTTTGAAAAAATCAGAACGGCCAGTTCTGGTGCGAAAACAGTCATCCTTGTGCGGTTTAAACGTAGGAAAGACCTTTTGGAAACAGCCACTGACTTCCCAGGTAAGAAGTGCTGTACAGATAAAGATAATAAAAGTGACATTGTGTGTTACACATTTTTGATTCAAACACATCAATTTGAAGCAAACATATTATATACAATTTGATATGAAATGAAACTTACCATCTCCCTTTCACTCTCTGATGAAGACATTGCCGATGACATAGAAATTGACATTGAATTGTCTGAGACATGTGTCATTGAAGCATTAACTTTTGCAATGCAATCTTTCATCAATTTCAATGTCTCTGGGAGTTCTTCAAAAGCAGAATAAAGAAGGTAACAGCAGGATTACATAAGCCACATTTACAAATAAGAATACAAATATATTTCCATAAGAGCCTTTATACATACCACGAAGACAGTCAATTATTTCAGCCATAGTTGGCACAGCATGTTGAACCTCAATCAAAGACTACAAACAGAGAAAACATTTTTAAATAATTCTAATTAAGTCCACCAAATTATAAGTACTTACCTCTGAATTGGCATCTTCAATGTCTTCAGCCTAGAATTTGACACATTAGTCATGATAGAATTTAATGTAAATACCAAGTCAAACATGGTTTTACAAAACTTGCAATGTGCAAAGGGCGAGGACTGCCGATGTCAGTTTCATCAACACTATGATCAGGTGAAATCTGCTGTATGCGTCTTTTCTTTAAGAAAATAAAAATCTCATATAAATATATACAAAATGATGACTGGGATTCTTTACAGTCAAAAACACCAAGCCAACCTTGCGAATAGGGGTCTGACAATCATCTGAGCTGCTGAAAAGCTCTTCAGATGCCTCCAGCAAACGCTTTTGTGAGAGTCTGTCTTTTAGGTTTGCAAGTACTTTGTCCCTTGCGTCTTGTTGGACAGGTTTTCTTGACTTTTTCTTTGCCTAGAAAAATAAAGTACAACAGTGGTCAGCATTTAAAGGGGAATTCCAGTCAATTTTTCTCATCTGTATCTTTGCAAGGAAAGCTACCGAGAAAACTCCGAGAAAAAACATGCCAGTAACAAGTAGTTTGGGTCAGGTGCAGATTTTCCTTATAGTGGCTCAAACGGGGAAACATTATAACGTTATTTTACCCTCTTAACTAGTCTAAAAAAAATGTTTAATTGAATGGCCGTGGTGGCCGGGCCCTACAAATTTCACACAGTTCACGATGACAGCAGTAGAAAGTACAGAGTTGCATAAAAGTTGAACTTTATAAGCCAGCGAACATACCTCTGTTCTCTTCCGGATTCCAGTTCGGAATCATTTTTCATTTGAATCTGTCACACTGTACTTTCACAAGCTCTTTATATTTTTATTTTTTATAATATCTTATTTCACAGTTTAATTTTTATCAGTGGCTTATTTTTTAGGTTGCTACATCAGTGACACTTCACTGCAGGCGTTTATTTAATTGTTTCTAAAGTAAGGATTGTGAGACCGTTACCATCATATTCATTTATCTCTCAGCTGTTAAACTTCCACCATGTATTTCCCATAATACATAATATGATGTAGCAACCTCAAAATTGTGCCCATAGGGGTAACTTTTTAATGATATAGGCACACTGATTTTTTGAGAATATTTCAACTTTAGAGCTCATTTTCTCAAAATAATGGTTTTGTGGGATAGCCCACTTTACCTCTGAAGGGCACAATTGAGCCACTGATAAAAATAAAACTGTGAAATAAGATATTATCAAAATAAAAAAGAGCTTGTGAGAGTAGTCTGACATGCATTATGTTCATGCAAACGGGTGGCTCCCTCTGCTGTTCACTGTGTGTGATACCACAGGATACAAAATGACACATTGTGAGGGAGTCAGTCACGTGATTTTCCCAAACCAACACACTCGCTGACACAATTCGGCTGAGGCATAGTTTTCTGCGCTGTGCAAGTTGTTTTTGGGTGGACAAAAAGCACACTTTGGATTATGGGACTGGATGATTTCGACGATTGATTTGTGTGGACTCGACCAGAAACCAGACGAGTACAGAGGTATGTTTTCTGGCTTATAAAGTTAAATTTTTATGTACTAGCTACTGCTGTCATCGTGAACTGTGCTGACTTAGTAGGGCCCAGACACCCGGGCGATACAATTGAAAACATTTTTTAAGACTAGTTAAGAGGGTAAAAGAACGTTATAAGGTTTCCCGATTTGAGCCACTATGAGGAAAATCTGCGCCTGACCCAAACTACGTGTTACCAGCATGTTTTTTCTTGGGGTTTTGGCTTTAAGTGACATAACGTTCGGCTCAGGAGACGCACACACACAGGCTCAGAGTAGTTCAAACTGTTTATTAACAACAGGGATGTTTGGGTGCGTGTCTGCGGAATGTTAATGTGTTGGTGGTGGCGTCTGCTTCGGACCCAGAGGCAGGAGACCGTTCAGCCGGCAACCCTATGGGAGAAATCAGACACAGGGTGATGAGCACACACCAACACGGGAGGAGAATAGGCGAGGGAGAGAAGCTTACTTGTTTGGGCAGATGACTGGCGCTTCAAGGATGGAAGCCCGGGAGACAGCCACCTGCAGGGCTCGGTGCAGCAGCGAGGAGAGACGAGGGACGGGATTGTCCGCCGCCGAGGAATCCACCTGTGCACAGGGGAGCAGACTGGAGAGATGAGGTAAGTGAACTTCTTACCGGAGATGAGGATGCTGAAGAGAATGTGGTAGAAGTCCATACAAGGAAATGAAGTCTGCGGCTTCAGGCCGACGCTCAGGGCGAGGCGGCTTTTATCCTTCGCCGCTGACGAGTAGCAGGTGCGTGAGCAGGTGGCGCCGCTGATGAATGGCGCGGCGTGACAGTACTCCCCCCTCTAGCAGCGCCTCCTGGCGATGGTTTATCCGGGTGCGCTCGGTGGAAGTCCGCGATGAGCGATGGGTCCAACACAAACGACGGGGGCACCCACTGTCGATGCTCGGGCCCATAGCCCTCCCAGTCCACCAAGTATTGCAACCCACGACCCCGGCGCCGGGAGTCCAGGATGGAGGAGGCGGACCAGGCCGGATGGCCACCAATCATCCGGGGCGCGGGTTGCGCTGCAGGAGGAGGGCAAAGGGGGTCAGTAACCGCCAGTTTCACCTTCGACACGTGGAAAGTAGGATGAATGCGGAGGGAGGGGGGAATAGCCACGCGCACAGCCACCGGGTTGATGATCCGGGTGATGGGGTAGGGACCCATGAAGCGCTGTGCCAGCTTTCTCCTCTCGCCTTTTAGAGTGACGTCCTGGGTGGAAATGTAAACAAGCTGCCCAACTCTGTACGCCGGGGCAGGCCTCCTACGCCGGTCCGCCACAGTCCTGTTGCGCTCCGCTGTGCGCAATAGCGCATGGCGCGCGGCAGCCCAGGTGGAGCGGAACTGCCTGAGATGGGCCCTAACTGACGGGACAGTTACCTCACTCTCCTGCTCCGGAAACAGCGGGGGGTCGTAACCCAGGGACGCTTTGAAGGGGGACATCCCTGTAGCAGAAGAGCGAGCGGTGTTGTGGGCATATTCAACCCAGGCAAGATGGTTGCTCCAGGACGCGGGTCTGGATCTGGACACACAGCGGAGCGCAGCCTCCAGCTCCTGGTTGGTCCTCTCACACTGCCCGTTGGATTGGGGGTGATGGCCGGAGGAGAGGCTCACCTTGGCTCCGATGGCGTTGCAGAAAGACCTCCAAACCTCAGATGAAAACTGGGGGCCCCGGTCCGAGACCACGTCCACCGGAATCCCATGCAGCCTGACCACGTGTTGGACGAGGAGGTCCGCCATCTCCAGGGCAGTAGGGAGGCCTCGCAGGGGGACGAAGTGCACGGCCTTGGAGAAGCGGTCCACGATGGTCAGGATGGTGTCATAGGAGTTGGAGATGGGGAGTCCGGTGACGAAATCCAGAGCGATGTGCGACCAGGGCCTGCCAGGGACGGGCAGGGGCTGGAGCAGACCCGCTGGAGGGGCATTTCCCGACTTGCAGGTGGCACAGATTGGGCAAGCCCGGGCGTAGCGGGCTGCATCCCTCCGCAGGCCTGGCCACCAAAAGGACCGTTGGAGGAGATCTATCATCCGGGAGGTGCCAGGGTGACAGGTGAGCTTGGAGGTGTGGAGCCAGTGGATGACCTCTCCTCGGACCGCGGATGGCACGAACAGCCTCCCCTCCGGTCCGCCGCCAGGGTCAGGTTCCACCTCCTGTGCCTTCCGGATCTTGCTCTCAATGTCCCACGAGATGGCTCCCACGACGCACGACCTGGGCAGGATGGAGTGGGGCGCCTCCTCCGACTCCACGGGGGCGAACTGCCTGGAGAGGGCGTCAGGCAGGATGTTCTTAGAGCCAGGCCTGAAGGTGATGGAAAATTGGAACCTGGCGAAGAACAGAGACCAGCGCGCCTGGCGGGCGTTCAGGCGCTTGGCAGACCGTAAGTATTCCAGGTTCCTGTGGTCCGTGAGGACCACAAACGGCAGGCTTGCCCCCTCCAACCAGTGGCGCCACTCCTGCAGGGCGAGCTTGATGGCCAAGAGCTCTCTGTCCCCCACATCGTAGTTTCTCTCCGCCGGGGACAAGCGCCGGGAGAAGAAAGCACACGGTCGCTTGGCGCCATCGTCCGGTGACCGCTGGGACAGCACTGCTCCCACTCCCGTGTCCGAGGCGTCTACCTCTACAATGCACTGCAGCGCGGGGTCGACCTGGCGAAGGACCCGGGAGGAGGAGAATTCCGCCTTCAGCGCCTCAAAGGCGGCAGCGACCTCTTCGGTCCACCGGAACGGGACCTTCGGGGACGTGAGGCGGGTCAGTGGTCCCACGATGGCACTGAAGTTGGGGACAAAGCGGCGGTAGAAATTGGCGAAGCCAACAAATTGCTGCACCTGTTTCCGAGATGCAGGTGTGGGCCATTCCACCACCGCCTTTACCTTCTCTGGGTCGGGGAGCACCTTATCGTGGGCGATGATGAACCCCAGGAAGGATGTGCTCCTGGCGTAAAATTCACACTTTTCCGCCTTAACGTACAGACGATTCTCCAGCAGCCTTTGGAGGACCCGCCTCACGTGGACCTGGTGCTCATCCCTGGACCTGGAGAAGATGAGAATATCGTCCAGGTAGACGAACACGAAAAGGCCAATGAAGTCCCGGAGGACGTCATTAATGAGGCGCTGGAAGACTGCAGGAGCGTTGGTCAACCCGAACGGCATCACCAGATATTCAAAGTGGCCGTTCGGGGTACGGAAGGCCGTTTTCCACTCATCTCCCTCCCGGATCCGGACGAGGTGGTAAGCGCTGCGTAGGTCCAGCTTGGTGAAGCAGGTCGCCCCCTGGAGGGAGTGGAAGGCAGTGTCCATGAGAGGCAGGGTGTAACGGTCCCTCTCCATGATATTGTTGAGGGCCCGGTAGTCGATACAAGGGCGGAGGGACCCATCCTTTTTCCCCACGAAGAAGAACCCTGCCCCCACGGGTGACGATGATGGGCGGATAATCCCAGCACTCAATGATTCCTTCAGGTAGGCGTTCATCGTCTCCTTCTCCGGCGCAGACAGGCTGTAAAGGCGACCAGAGGGTAAGGGAGCCCCCTGGCGGAGGTTGATGGCGCAGTCATAGGGCCGATGAGGGGGAAGAGACATAGCTTTCGCTTTGCTGAACACTATACCCAGGTCGTGAAATTCTGGGGGCACCAGAGACAGGTCCGGGGGTGCAGCGTCCGTAGCAGGGGGAGGAGCGGACGGAGAGCAGGCAGCGGACTGAAGGCAGGTGCCCATACAGAACGTACTCCATGCCGAGATCCCAGCTGATTTCCAATCCAGGACCGGATTGTGAAGGCGGAGCCAGGGATACCCCAGGATGACGGGCGACACAGAGTTGGGAAGGACGTAAAAGGTCATTTCCTCCCGGTGGTTTCCCGAGATGATGACCGGTAGGGGAACAGTTTGATGTGTCACTCTCCCGAGGGTGGCACGGGAGAGGTGGATTAGGGAGATGGGAGTGTTGAGTGCCTGGCAGCGGATGCCCAATCGGGTTGCCAGGCTTTGTGAAATGAAGCTGCCTTCTGCGCCCGAATCCACCAGTGCGTGGGTGAGGTGCCCAGTAGGGTTATGGCAGAAACGGATGGGCAGCTTCAATTGAGAAGGTGATCCTAACCGATTGACATCCGCGAGGCTTCCAACAGTGACTCGCGGACCCCACCGACTGGCTTTCCGTGGACAACGCTCCACGGTGTGTTGGTCGCCTCCGCAATACATGCAGAGGCCCAACTCACGGCGGCGTTGTTTCTCCACAGGGGAAAGTTTAGTCCAGACCGTCACCATCGGCTCCGACTCCTCGGGGCGCGATGCTGGCGGCGCCGCCAGGGGGCGAGCTTGGAACAGGTGCGGCGAGGCTCCACGAGGGCGAGAAGAAGAAGACCTCCGCCCCGAGGAGCGCTCGCGCAGCCTGTTATCCAAACTTATCGCTAAGGATGTCAGCTCCGCTAGCGTCCCAGGGATATCCCGACCAGCCAGTTCATCCCTCAGATCACTATTGAGGCTGCGGAGGAACAGGCCACAGAGGGAGCGTTCCTCCCAGCCCAATTCCTCCGCCGCTACCCGGAAGTCGACCGAGTGGTCCGCTGCCGACCGGCTTCCCTGCTGGAGAGCGAGAAGCCGATCGACCTGGACCGTTTCGGTTTGTGAGTGGTCAAAGACCTCCAGAAAGCGCCTCACGAATTGGTCATAGGTGAGGGTGGCATAACTGGGCCTCGCCATTACGGCGTAGGTCCAGGTTAACGCACGCCCCTCCAGAAGATTCCCTATGTAACCAATTCGGCTGTGATCCGAGGGAAAATCTCCGGGCACACGGTGGAACACGGACTCACACTGCATAATAAACCCCCGCGCTCCGCCGAGCCTACCGCTAAAGCGGGCGGGGGTCGGAATCGGCGTGAGCCGAACCGGTGCCACTGGAGCCGGCTGGACGGCCGCTGGAACAGCAGGAGCCGCGCCACCCTGGTGAGTCGGGAGGAACGGCTGTTGGGGGTCCAAGCGGTTCAATCGGTTAGTCAGCTCTAATAATTGATGAAGAACCACCTGTTGCTGATAAACAATCTGATCCACCCGAGCCTCGAGGATGGTAAACCGGTGTGCGAGCCCGCCGTCCGCCGAGCCGCTCTGCTGAAGCCGTACTGACATAACGTTCGGCTCAGGAGACGCACACACACAGGCTCAGAGTAGTTCAAACTGTTTATTAACAACAGGGATGTTTGGGTGCGTGTCTGCGGAATGTTAATGTGTTGGTGGTGGCGTCTGCTTCGGACCCAGAGGCAGGAGACCGTTCAGCCGGCAACCCTATGGGAGAAATCAGACACAGGGTGATGAGCACACACCAACACGGGAGGAGAATAGGCGAGGGAGAGAAGCTTACTTGTTTGGGCAGATGACTGGCGCTTCAAGGATGGAAGCCCGGGAGACAGCCACCTGCAGGGCTCGGTGCAGCAGCGAGGAGAGACGAGGGACGGGATTGTCCGCCGCCGAGGAATCCACCTGTGCACAGGGGAGCAGACTGGAGAGATGAGGTAAGTGAACTTCTTACCGGAGATGAGGATGCTGAAGAGAATGTGGTAGAAGTCCATACAAGGAAATGAAGTCTGCGGCTTCAGGCCGACGCTCAGGGCGAGGCGGCTTTTATCCTTCGCCGCTGACGAGTAGCAGGTGCGTGAGCAGGTGGCGCCGCTGATGAATGGCGCGGCGTGACATTAAGTAGCTTTCCTTGTAAAGACGCAGATGAGATGCCTGAAAAAAAATGACCGGAATTCCCTTTAAATTTATAACATCTATCACTGCCATACATGTGAACCTAGTATATTATGTATGTGTGGGGAGCGTGAAAAGACGAGGCTGAATTCAGGTTTTAATCTTGCAATCACATCCCCAGCTATCTCTCTAGAACAGAAGAGAGAGAGCTGAGTCAAAACCTCCTCATTTATACATACAAGATCAAAGGGAGAATCACATATCACCGTCAAAACCCCTTATTGACAATAACTCTCCCCCCAAGTCCTTCAGTCCTCCGCCTGGCCCCCAGGAGGTCGGCAAGTCCTTTCAGCTCCTTATCGCCGTACCTCCGTCTTCCAGCTGTTATCCACAGGCGGTCCAGACATACTGTCCCATCCAAGACGTGAGGTCAAACCACACATGTAATCCCAAGCATCCCATTGTGCTTAAACATATGTAGGTAAAAATACATGAGCTACATATGTAACATTAGTATGTTATTACTATGTGTGTAGTCAGTACAGTGCCTCCTCAGTGAGTTTAGGCTGCATTGGGAGTTACAGTTACAAATATTTGATTTGTTCAAAAACGTCACATTACTGCTCCATTACTATTACGTTTAATACATTTTTACAAATCCCTAGAGAACAGTTTTGTAAGAATGGCAAAACAGTATTCTACATTAGAGACTTACCTGGCTAGCACTTCCCTGTCCTTTGTGTGCAATGACTGGTGTGGCCCAAATGTCTTGTCCCACTATAAACTGATTCTTTTTGTGAATCAAGTCTTTGAAAGAATCTGCAAACATTAATTATACACATACATTAATTACACATCTTATGTCTCTCTAATATACAAAATAATATTTTGCAGGGAACTTACCTCCAAAAAGTAAAAACTTTAACTGTTTTGCTAGGCTCCTTCCTTGAAGGACATTTCAGTTCTAACCAATTTTCATCATCCAAATCTGGTCGTGATTTTATTTGAATAAAGTTTCCATTACTACCAACTATCAAAGATGTACTTTCGACCTTCACAACCTCATTGTTAAAGTAGAACAACGCAAATTTGTAAGCCATCGTCATTTGAGCAAATTGTTGTTTTTTGAATAAAAAGTAAAATGGCGGCTGCTACGTACTGTGCGCGCAACCCACGTACGCATGTGCTCAAGCCCAAGGGTTCTCATTGGCTGGGGCGAAAATTCCTCAAGACCAGCTGTTTTCATTGGCTGTAGAGAGAACGATGAAGATGCACAGTTAAAGATACATTCTACGTTTATTACTTAAGTGTCAAAGACCAATAATGTATTTGCTGTGGACCCCCTGTCACTAAAGCATAAATGTGTAATGTTAAGTTGTCTTAACAAGTTCTTTGTTGTCCCCCTTCCAAACAATATTGAACGAGATTGAAGTATCTTAAAAATAAAATATTAATCTGTTTCAATTATACATTGTAATTATTTGTATATTTTTGAAAAATGCTTAGTGTTTTAAGCATACCAAAAATATGTACTGATTAATACATTTTCATTTATGTTCATACATGCAATTAAAACTGTAAATACTCACTTATGTACTTTGAAATAAGTCAAAGAATAGTGTAATGTATTAAATGTATTGAAAGTATGCAACAAAATACAATTTTAGCTAAATATTACTTTAATATATTTATTGTATTATATAAAAATATATACTCAAAGTATGCATGAAATATACTTTAAATGTATAATGAAATAATTGAGTAGAAGTATATTTCCAATTAGACATATATATTTTAATTGAAATATATTTTTGGAAAAATATATTTCAGTATAGTGTATTAAAAAATACTTATTACAAAGTATGTTTTAAGTACAGTTACATAAATATATTTACGTTATACTTGAAAGCGATTCCTAGAAAGTACAAGTATATTCTAATATATTTAACTTGTATTTTTGAAAAAAAGAATATAATAATAATACACTTCAATATATTTTTTTTTTCCCCAGGGATGTCCAAGGAATTTAACCTTAGGTTGACAAAACTGCAGTTTTTTCTTGCCACATTTTAGTCCATGTTCACACAGGAAGTGCAGCAGGGCCAAAGAGTTCTGTCGACATTGTTCCTCAGTGGGAGAGGCAACCAAAATGTCATCCACATATAACATAATTTTTGAACTGGCTGGTGGGCTAGATTTGGCCATTAGAGCAGTCATTTCCTGTGAGAAAATGGTCGGACTCTCGCAATAACCTTGAGGTAATCTGGTGTATGCATATCTTTTTCCCTTAAACGTAAATGCAAACTAAAACTGGCTTTCTTCATGCACAGGGATAGTAAAAAAATGCATTACTCAAATCTACCACAGAGAAAATAGATGAATCGTGACCCAAAGGGTCATGACCACTTGTAAGGGCATCATAAATAGTCCTGTGGATTGTGAGTATTGCACATTTTTCTTAGGAGTTTTCACCCAATCGGTTACATGATTTGCCTTCTCAACCATTTGTCCACAAGCAGCCCAAAAGTAATTGTCTGGTCCCCATAGGGAGTCTTAACATCATGCAAGGAGGTAACATCTTCGGGCAATTTTACCGACAGTGCAGCTGCTCCTTGCTCATTGAAAATCAAATTGTCCATCTTCACTGTGATGACATCTATGTCATACAATTTGTCAGCCAAGGCACAATCAAAAAGTTCAAAACATTTGATATACTACATAGTAACGTGCAGTGGCTGTGGACTTCCTAGTCCTTCAAGGATATGACCTGGCAGTACAGCAGCCATGAGGGCGGTGCTTTTTTTTTTTTTTGTACACAATGTCATGACTGCTGCACTGTCTTAGCCAAACAATGTGCCTCACCCTTGATCATTGGGTTCGTCATTGTCTGCCAGAAATGTCTGCTCTGTTCTTAAAATGTTATAATCATCTTTTAATTTATATAGAAAATCTTTTAGAAAGGATAAAACAAGTCATTCTCAGTTATTGATAATTTTTATGTATTACCTATTTTTCTGAGTATTGCTAATTATTTGCTAATTAATTCCCCTGATACCCCCTGTTTTGATACATGGAGACACACATGCAGCAAAGTTACAGGGTATTTGCTTGATTCGTCTGCTGAAAGGAAGTGTGCTACCATTTTTAATTTTAGATCAAATTTGCGGGTAGCCCAGTTCCCTCAAAAATAAGATTTGAATAGTCACAGCTTCTTTTGTGACAGTACAAATTTCATTTAAGAAAAACAAAATAACTATCTCTGCATCTTTGATATGCTTCAGCATTGATAAATAAGATCAGTTTGTCCAGTTGAACACAGACGGGTTGAATTTGAATAAATGAATAAAAGTTGCATCACACTCTTTCAGTCAGCGGAAAGGTGGACGTTTTGCCTAATTAGAATTTGATTCAATTTTTTTCCTTGAATGCCTCATTTTATATATTCCTTGGTAAATTGTGGAGTGAATGTATTTTACCCTGACCCAGCTTGGTCACCGCCGAATCAGGAAAATCACATTCCTCATTACTGTCATATTCCTGAAATTTGACGCATCATATATCACATATATCACATATCACACATATATCACATTTGATGTTACTCACATTGTGGTGAGTAACATCAAATGCATACCCTCTGTTGGGGAGGAACATAACTGGGGTGTTAGATTGACTTTAAGTAATCGAGTATATAGTAAGGCTATAATCTTCGCTGTAAGTGTTTGCTCATTACTAGAAAAATGTTAATATTCACAATTAAGGAAATGCACTGAAAGAATGGACACCTAATGCCTCATTGCTGCTTTAAGTCCTTGGAAACATTTAAGACGGCTGCCTGCATTTGTGCCTTCTTCCTGGCACTCTTAACCATCCATCCATCCATCCATCTTCTACTGCTTTTCCGGAGGTCCGGGTCGCGGAGGCAGCAGTTCAAGCAGAGAAGCCCAGACTTCCCTCTCCCCAGCCACCTGCTCCAGCTCTTCAGAGGGGATACCAAGGCGTTCCCAGACTAGCTGGGAGACATAGTCTCTCCACCGAGTCCTGGGTCTGCCCCGGGGTCTCCTCCCAGTGGGACGTGCCTGAAACACCTCAAGTGGGAGACGTCCAGGAGGCATCCTAATCAGATGCCCATACCACCTCAACTGACTCCTTTCAATGTGGAGGAGCAGCGGTTCTACTCTGAGCCTCTCCCGGATGACTGAGCTCCTCACCCTATCTCTGAGGGTGAGTCCAGCAATCCTACGGAGAAAGCTCATTTCAGCCGCTTGTATCCGCGATCTCGTTCTTTCGGTCATTACCCAAAGCTCGTGACCATAGGTGAGAGTAGGAACGTAGATTGACTGGTAAATCGACAGCTTTGTCTTAGAACTAAGCTCCCTCTTCACCACAACAGACCGGTACAACGTCCGCATCACTGCAGATGCTGCTCCAATCCGTCTGTCGATCTCTCGCTCCATTTTCCCCTCACTCGTGAACAAGACCCCAAGATACTTAAACTCCTCCACTTGGGGCAGGAGCCTGTCCCCAACCCGGAGAGGACAATCCACCTTTTTCCGGCTGAGGACCATGGACTCGGACTTGGAGGTGCTGATTCTCATCCCAGCCGCTTCACACTCAGCGGCAAACCGTCCCAGCAAGAGCTGTAGGTCATTGCTGGATGAAGCCAACAGGACAACATCATCTGCAAACAACAGAGATGAGATCCTGTGGTCACCAAGCATGACACCCTCCATTCCCTGGCTGCGCCTAGAAATCCTGTCCATAAAAATTATGAACAGGACCGGTGACAAAGGGCAGCCCTGGCGGAGTCCAACTCTCACTGGGAATGACTCCGACCGAGTGTTGGCAATACGAACTAAACTCTCACAACGGTCGTACAGAGACCGAATAGCTCGTAACAACAAGCCCGATACCCCATACTCCCGAAGCACCCCCCACAAAAATCCACGAGGGACGCGGTCAAATGCCTTCTCCAAGTCCACAAAACACATGTAAACTGGTTGGGCAAACTCCCACGAACCCTCAAGAATTCTCGAGAGGGTAAAGAGCTGGTCCGATGTGCCACGGCCAGGACGAAAACCACATTGCTCCTCCTGAATCCGAGGTTCGACCAACGGCCGGACTCTCCTCTCCAGTACCTTGGCATAGACCTTCCCAGGGAGGCTGAGGAGTGTGATCCCTCTAAAGTTGGAGCACACCCTCCGGTCCCCTTTTTTGAAGAGAGGAACCACCACCCCGGTTTGCCATGCCAAAGGCACTGCCCCCGACCTCCACGCAATGTTGCAGAGGCGTGTCAACCATGACAACCCAACAACATCCAGGGCCTTGAGGTACTCGGGGCGAATCTCGTCCACCCCCGGGGCCCGGCCACCAAGGAGATTTTTAACCACCTTGGCGACCTCAGCCCCTGTGATAGGCGAGTCATCCCCCTTGTCCCCAAACCCTGCTTCCTCTGTGGAAGGCGTATCAGTGGGATTGAGGAGATCCTCGAAGTATTCCTTCCACCGCCCGACGATATCCCCAGTTGAAGTCAACAGTGTCCCATCCGCACCATACACAGTGTGGACGGGGAGCTGCTTTCCCCTCCTGAGCCGCCGAACAGTTTGCCAGAATCTCTTTGAAGCCGACCGAAAGTCTTGTTCCATGGCCTCACCGAACTCCTCCCATACCCGGGTTTTTGCTTCAGCAACCACCCGAGCTGCACTCCGCTTGGCCTGCCGGTACACCTCAGCTGCTTCGGGAGTCCCACAAGCCAACCAAGCTTGATAGGACTCCTTCTTCAGCTTAATGGGCCCCCTCACCACTGGTGTCCACCACTTGGTTCGGGGGTTGCCACCACGAGATGCACCGACCACCTTGCGGCCGCAGCTCTGGGCCGCCGCTTCAACAACAGAGGTGGAGAACATGGCCCATTCAGACTCCATGTCTCCAGACTCCCTCGGAATGTGGTTGAAGTTCTTCCGGAGGTGGGAGTTGAAGACCTCCCGGACAGGGGCCTCAGCCAGACGCTCCCAGCACACCCTCACTATACGTTTGGGTCTACCAGGTCTGAATGGCTTCCTCCCCTGCCATCGGATCCAACTCACCACCAGGTGGTGATCAGTTGACAGCTCTGCACCTCTCTTTACTCGGGTGTCCAAGACATACGGTCGCAGGTCTGATAATACGATAACAAAATCGATCATCGACCTGCGGCCTAGGGTGTCCTGGTGCCAGGTGCACATATGGACACCCTTATGCTTGAACATGGTGTTCGTTATGGACAGACTGTGGTTAGCACAGAAGTCCAATAACTGAACACCACTCGGGTTCAGATCGGGCAGGCCGTTCCTCCCAATCACCCCCCTCCAGGTTTCACTGTCATTGCCCACGTGCGCATTGAAGTCCCCCAGTAGGACAATGGAGTCTCCAGGAGGAGCACCCTCCAGCACCCCAGTCACAGACTCCAAAAAGGGTGGGTACTCTGAAACATCATTTGGTGCATAGGCACAAATGATGGTCAGGACCCGTTTCCCAACCCGAAGGCGCAGGGAAGCAACCCTTTCGTCCACCGGGGAAAACTGCAATATAGAGGCAGCAAGGTGGGGCGATACAAGAATACCTACCCCTGCTCGTCGCCTCTCGCCCGGGGCAACTCCAGAAAAGGCCAAGCTCCAGCCCCTCTCCAGGAGACTGGTTCCGGAACCGGAGCTGTGTGTTGAGGTGAGGCCGACTATATCTAGCTGGTATCGCTCAATCTCGTACACCAGCTCAGGCTCCTTCCCCACCAGAGAGGTGACATTCCACGTACCAAAAGCCAGTTTAGAAAGCTTGGGATCAGTCCGCCAAGGTCTCCGCCTTTGACTGCCACCTAATCCACATAGCACCGGACTTCCATGATCCCTCCTGCAGGTGGTGAACCTACTGGAGGGCGGACCCATGTAACTCCTTCGGGCTGAGCCCGGCCGGGTCCCATGGGTGGAAACCCGGCCACCAGACGCTAGCCTTCGAGCCCCTCCCCCAGGCCTGGCTCCAGGGTGGGGCCCCGGTAACCCCATACCGGGCGGGGTACACTGAATCCTTGATATACAATTTATCATGAGAGTCTGTTGGATCGTTCTTAGTCTGGCCCTTCACCCAGGACCAGTTTGTCTTGGGAGGGGGGCAATTTGCCTCTGATAGGGCACTCTTAACCAAAAATTTAATTTATTTATTGTTGGTTTTCTGTTTGTTTGGTTTTTAAAGTTACAGCTTCAAATCTTATGTGGATCTTTATTTTTCTTTGGTTACACATGCTCTGCTTTCATTTCTTTTTCCATTTCCATCTCAACATCAGAAATATTTTCTACACTTGCTAAACCCACCATTCTTCTTTTCTTCCCCTACGTACTTTTTCCATCAGAAACACTCACTCAATTTGTTTCCATCCACTATCCATCTGTGTACAAGACTTCACCTTTCCCTGGACTAGCTGATGAAACATCTCACATCTATAATCTCTTTCAGTATTAAAACTTCCTTCATCCATCTGGTCTCCGTTCTCTTCAGCCTTCATCAACATTCTGTTACCACCTGCTTGTCTTATTCATGATTCACTGTCCCGTCGTTCATACTACTGAGTACTGTCCACAGCTAATGCTCCATGCAAGATCCTGAACATAAAGGTGATCGGTTTCATTCTGGAAAGTCAGCTTTATACCAAACCAACATGGCTCAATTCAAAATTCTGTTTTGTGACAAAACTCATCTCTTGATTTCTACCCTGGCATTGGGTGCCTTTTGAATTTGTTTTGGAATTAAATAATGCCTCTGGGTCTGAACATCTGCCTTTCAAGGAATGTATTAAAATAAGACATCTGCTGGTTGCTCTGAAAATTAAAGTTAACAGAGTCATCTGTATCTTGGTGTGGTGGAGTCTTGTCTTTTTCTCCTGAACAGGTAACTCCTTATGAGCTAACACCATGCCTACAAAACTATAACCTGGTGAGAAAGGTACAATCTGACCCTGCCCCTGTATTTATTGGGGGTGTTTGTAGCACTTTCTAGAAATTCCTTAATTTTCTCACTACCTTCAGGCTCCCCCTTAGCTGTTTGTGACGGCCCATTTTTAATCACCATCGGGGGGGCTGTTTTCACATCCTGCAAACATTCCTCTGTCCTGCATTTGTTTGACCCATCTGGCAAATCTCTTCCTTCCTTTCTTTTGATCTATGACTGGGACCTTTGTCTGATAATCCATAGCCTCTGGCAGATCATATGCACAGACACATTAATTATCAATCTCTTTTGAACCTCTGTCCTCTAAATCTCACGTTGTCACACGTCAGTCCTTCCTATAAAGTGCACTGTCATGCTTCAGTCAAAGAAAAAGGTCAGTTACAGCGCTTCAAAACCTGCTCCTTCAGCAGCCCCTCCTTTCACATTTACTGTTCATGCTTCTATGTTTTACAGAGCAAGCCTGTCGCTCGCCTCTCTGATGATTCTGAAATCTTCTTCTACCTCTACTTGGTACCCTGCCACAGAGCAAGCCTGTCGCTCACCTCTCTGATCATTCTGAAATCTTCTTCTACCTCTACTTGGTACCCTGCCTCCAAATCCACCTCTTTGGCCAAACCTGCAATCACGGGCCCAGTGACAAGGCTTGCAACAGTTAAAAGAAACATCCCAATTTCCATCATTCACTTGCATTGACCTGCCTGTCTTGGGTCTAACCCCACAGAGTTAAATTGAAAAAATAAAAACTCCAAACCTTGTAAAAGTACCCATATTTAGACCACTTTTTTCACACAGATCAACCATACACACACAAACAGAGAACAGAGGAGTTTTGTTCTCTCTACACTGCCGCTGCCTCTATCTAACCCTCAGCTTAGCCCCTGTCTTCCCCATCAGAGAATCGTTGTCTGCTCCCTCCAAAGTAAATAAAAATATAATATATAAGCATCCCAAAGTGATTAAGCAAAATATTGGTAAAACTCAAATTAAACATAAAGCCTTAAATTGAATGATTTGGCCTCTGTTCCTCCTCATAATTTAAAAATTAAATGTGGTTTATTAAATATTAGGTCTTTAACTCCCAAGTCTCTGTTAGTCCATGATCTGTTAATTGAACATCAGATTGATTTAATTTCCCTTACAGAGACTTGGTTAGGGCAAGAGAATTATGTTGGTTTAAATGAATCAACTCCCTCTGGTTATTTAAACTGTCAAAATCCCAGAAGTTCTGGTCGTGGAGGAGGAGTAGCAACAATTTACCATTCCAAATTACTAGTTAATGTAAAGCAAAAAACATGTTATAATTCCTTTGAGGGCCTGGTCCTCAGTATTGGGCACTTTAGCAATTTTAGGTTAAACCCAATTTTATTTGCCATAGTTTACCGTCCCCCATCAACCTACTCAGAATTTTTATCCGAATTTGCTGATTTCTTAGCTGATTTAGTGCCGAAATCTGATAGAATAATTATAGTAGGGGACTTTAATATATATGTGGATGTAGATAGTGACTGCCTTAATGTGGCATTTAATTCACTATTAGACTCGATTGGGTTTTCTCAGAAAGTAGGAAATTCTACTCATTACCTCCACCATACATTGGACCTTGTTCTGACATATGGCATAGAAATAGAAAATCTTGTAGTGTCTCCTCATAACCCTGTACTGTCAGACCATTGTCTGTTAACCTTTGATTTTACTATTTCTGACTATCTGGCTCCTAAAGAAAAATATTATTACAGTAGATGCCTCTCAGATGATGCTGTTACCAAATTTATGCAGATTGTTTCATCTATGCCATGTGTCAACACAACGGAAATAAGCTATAGACAGCTTGCTCCTTCTGTAATTGATAACATGGTGGATAGTGTTACAGCTTATCTGCATCAGACTCTAGACTTGGTGGCCCCCTTAAAAAAGAAGGAGTCTAATCAGAGATTTCTAACTCCTTGGTTCAACACAGAAACTCGTAGCTTAAAATAGAAGACTCGTCAATTAGAAAGAAAATGGCGCTCCACTAATTTAGATTAAATCTATTTAGCTTGGAGAAATCATCTTTTAATTTATAAAAAATCTCTTAGAAAAGCTAGAACGAGTTATTACTCTGCATTAATAGAAGAGAACAAGAATAATCCCAGGTTTCTTTTTAGTACTGTAGCCAGGTTGACAAAGAGTCAGGACTCTGTCAATCCTAGCATCCTTAGAGCTTACTAGTCAGGACTTTATGAACTTTTTCAATAATAAAATTTCATCCATCAGAGATAAAATCAATCAGATTCTTCCCACAGTTAACTTAAATACTGTAACTACTACAACTCCTTCAATTGATGTCTGTCTTGATGAGTTTACTCCAATCGACCTTTGTGAGTTAGACAAAATAGTTTCCTCATCCAAACCTTCAAGTTGTCTTTTAGACCCTATTCCTACCAGGTTATTTAAAGAAGTCTTCCCACTTATTGTTAGCTTTATTCTTCATATAATCAATTCTTCATTAACTTTAGGCCATGCACCGCAGGCTTTTAAAACGGCTGTAATTAAACCCTTACTCTAAAAGCCAACTTTAGATCCAGGAGCTTTAGCTAACTATAGACCAATCTCTAATCTCCCTTTCATTTCAAAAATCTTAGAAAGAGTTGTTGCTACGCAATTATTTGACCACCTGCAGGGAAATGGTTTACTTGAAGAGTTTCAATCTGGGTTTAGAATCCATCATAGTACTGAAACAGCCTTAGCGAAGGTCACTAACCACCTCCTGATCGCATCTGATAATGGACTGGTTTCTGTACTTGTCCTTTTAGAACTTAGTGCAGCTTTTGATACTATTGATCATAATATTCTACTTGATAGATTAGAACACTATGTTGGACTTAATGGAACTTCGTTGCAGTGGTTTAGATCTTATTTATCTGATAGGTTCCAGTTTGTTCATGTAAATAATGAGTTTTCTTTCAACTCAAAGCTTAGTCATGGAGTTCCACAGAGATCTGTGCTAGGCCCTACTCTTTTTAGTTTATATATGCTTCCGTTAGGCAACATTATTAGAAAGCACTGTATACATTTTCATTGTTATGCAGATGACACACAATTATACCTGTCAATGAAGCCAGATGATAGTAATCAATTAGCCAAGTTAGAATCCTGTCTTAAGGAAATCAAAGCTTGGATGACTTGTAATTTTCTGCTATTAAATTCAGATAAGACTGAAGTCATTCTTGTTGGTCCAAAAAACCTTAGAAATTCCTTTCCAAATCAAACTTTGAGTTTGGATGCGGTTACTCTTTCTCTTAATAGCTCTGTGAGGAACCTTGGAATTATTTTTGATCAGGATCTGTCCTTCAATTCACATATTAAATTTGTTTCTAAGACGGCCTTCTATCATTTGCGAAATATTGCCACGATTAGGAGCATCTTGTCTCAGAGTGATGCTGAGAAACTGATGCACGCTTTTGTTAGCTCGAGATTAGATTATTGTAATTCTTTATTATCAGGCTGTTCTAAAACATCTTTAAAAAGTCTTCAGCTGATCCAAAATGCTGCAGCAAGAGTTTTAACAGGTACTAGAAAGAGAGATCATATCTCTCCGGTTCTGGCCTCCCTTCATTGGCTTCCCATAGAGTTTAGAATTAAGTTTAAAATCCTTCTTCTTACTTACAAAGCTCTAAACAATCAGGCTCCTTTTTATTTAAAAGATCTGATACTACCGTATTATCCTAACAGAGCAGTACGCTCCCAAAATGCAGGATTACTTGTAATACCTAGAATCTCCAAAAGTACAATGGGAGGCAGAGCCTTCAGTTATCAAGCTCCTCTCCTGTGGAACCAGCTGCCAATCTGGATTCGGGAGTCAGACTCGATCTCTGTTTTTAAGAATAGGGCTAAAACCTACCTTTTTGATATAGCCTACAATTAGGGAGGGATCATGTGTTTCTGAACCCTCCCTTAGTTATGCTGCTAATAGGTTTAGTCAGCCGGGGGACCTCCAGTAATTCACTGAGCCTCACTCCTTTCCTCACTCTCAATGAAATATTTTTTTTTGCTGGTCATTAACATTTGTTTGTTCTCTCCCATAGATTGAGTCCCCATCGTGCTGTTTGCTCTCTACATGTCTGTTCTTTTCTTCTTCTCTATCCCCTCACCCCCCAGCCAGTCACAGCAGATGACTGCCCCTCCCTGAGCCTGGTTCTGCTGGAGGTTTCTTCCTGTTAAAAGGGAGTTTTTCCTCTCCACCGTCGCCACGTGCTTGCTCACAGGGGATTGCCTGATTGCTGGGGTCTTTCTGCAACTGTGGGGGTTCCCCCTACAGTTGATACTGCTTTGAGATGACTGTTGTTGTGAAATGGTGCTATATAAATAAAGTTGAATTGAATTGAATTGAATTGAATTGAATCTAAGGCTCACACACAAAGAATAGATAAAATAACTGTTTCTCATTGTCCATTTTAAAGTTATCCAGTTTTGTTGCCATTTAATCCGTCCGTCTTTAAATATTATGGTGTAATTATTATGATTTTATTTGCTTCCTCCTTTTCCCAACCTCTTGGGCTTCTTTAAATAATTTGCCGTATGGACCCTCCTTAGGATAGCAGCATTGGTAAGCTGGGGGAGGATTATCTTTTTCATTTAATAATGGTTCAATGCTCAGTTGGTTTTGATATTTATCTTTTTTTTTGTTGTAAGTTTTTCCATCAACGCTAAGACTGTGCATTCATCCACATCCGGTGTGAGTTTAAAGGAATAATCTTTTTCCCCATTTGTTTAAATGTTTTTCAGGATCCTTTATCTGATCTTTTTCTTTTAACCAGTTATTGTAATTTTTTACCGTTCGGCACGCAGTTTCCTCTTTTTTCTTTTGCTTATTTTTCGCTTTATTTGTTTTTCCTCTACAGTTACCCATTTATTTATTTATTTTTTTTGTTAGTCAGGGACGTTGCTCTTTTGAAGTGCGCTCACTTGTTGTTGGGACTAGATCTCATGCCTTCAGGATATGCTCACTTGTTGATGGAACTAGATCTTACGCAACCTACTGTATATTGCAACACTATTACTCTTTTGAAGTGTGCTCACTTGTTGTTGGGACTAGATCTCACGCCTTCAGGATACACTCACTTGTTGATGCGACTAGATCTCACGCAACCTATATTAGGACCCCTGTAATTTCTTACAGGATCATTACCTGGTATGATCAGAAAGGAAAAATATATAGGACGTCGCCTTATATTACCATTACTAGCTAAAGCTTGACCTATCAGTCAATACACAGCACCTTTCACTTTTCTTTCACTTTTTGAAACCTGACTCTTCGGCCAGAAAACAACACAATCGGGACTTTAACCCGAACAAAACCTGTTTTTTTTTTTTTCCTCGTTGCAACTACTCGTCAGCGCGCTTCACTCTCTTATCGCGTTAGTCACTCGTGGTTGGATTTAGGAGGATCTTGTAACATATTTAGGAGCGCATCCTATTTTACATTAGTAATATGTTGGAGCGGCCTATTTTACATTAGTAACATTTTTAGGAGCACATCCAATTTTACATATTGGAGCGGCCTATTTTACATTAGTAACATATTTAGGAGCGCATCCCATTTTACATTAGTAACATATCGGAGCGGCCTATTTTACTTTACTCACTCAAGGCTGGATTTGGGAGGATCTTCTAAAGCATATAGTATATACTATATCCTTTTTCCTTAATAATTCTCTTTTGAATTGCGCTCAATTGTTGTTGGAACTAGATTTCATGCCTTCATTTTTTTTTCTTTAATAATAAAAAGACGTCACTTACTTTATGACCCTACTAGTGAGGATGACCATCACTAGACAGAGTCAGGAACCAGTCTCCTCCCCGGCATTCCCTGAAGTCAGGTTTCCAAAACTGACCGTTGGTCAGACCATGCATGGGTTTGAAGACCGGGGAAGAAGGCTTGGTTGTCCTGGCTCATCTAGGGTATTGGTCATCCAGGTCATGGCACCACGTATGTCAGGAATCTATGAAAACACTCAGAATGTGATCGTATATTAGTTTGTTACCTCAATAAAGATTTGAGACACAAGAATATTCCTTTAAGAGTTTTTACTTGTAAAAATTGTATACAAGGAGCACAAACCTCAGGTTGCAGGAGGTCAGTACTGAAGACTGGCTTCAGCGAGCAGGCTTATATGTGAGAGACAGTTGCAATACACAAACGGGTTCAACTGAATACATCACAGACAGAAAGGGGTGAAACAGGTCTGGAACATTATTAGCAGAGTTCACAGAGTTTGTTAATCCGGAATCAGGTGTATTGACCTTCTTAAAAGAACAAAGGCGGCCCTGCTCCCTTTCTCGCTCTGCAGGGGGCTCTTTGTGTCCTCTTGCTCCACAGGGGGCTTCCTGTACCCTTCCGGCAGAACTGGCTTCCTGCATTCAGTCTTAGTGTTAATCCAGAGGAACACACTTCTCTGGTACTTTTCCACACTTCTACACTTGTATAAGGCTTAGATATTTAAAATGATAACATGTGTGTACATTTTTCTGACATCCAATGTATGCTGGAGGTAATGAGTAGAATTTCCTACTTTCTGAGAAAACCCAATCGAGTCTAATATTGAATAAGACAGAAAAAACGGCTGCAACCATTCTACGTCACTACCCAGAATGCATTGCGACGTAAACAAAAATGGTGATTTACATCGTAATAAAGTTTTTTAAAAATATATAAAACAAAAGATGGTCGGGAGACGCGGGCAGTGAAGATGGCTGCTTAGGTGAGGAGCACCGCAATGCAGACAGCCTTTTTTTTTCTTCTACAAGGGCGTTTTTCTCTTGTTTCCTCAGCTGAAATTATTATTATTACTACACTTTACATCGAGACTGGATTTGTGGAGAACAGGATTAGTATGCCAACGCAACAGCAGAAAATTAATCTTCGCCCCAAAGCCGGTGCTAGCAAGGAAAATCTGGCTAGAGCTGGTGATACCACATTGAGCCCTCCTCCCTCTTTGCCACCTTCAACAGGTGCAGGTGTTGCCAAAGACCAAATGGCGGAGGACATCTCTAAGATCTTTGCACTGTTGAAGGAAATATCGGAGAGGCAAGACGCCAAACTCAACTCCATTGAGGCGTCAATGAGGGCGGTGGACACCAAGCTAACGGAGTTAGCTACCCGGCTGGGAGATGTGGAGTCTCGCATCGCTTTTCTTGAGGATGCTAATACAGCTCTGGATGCTAATCCCCCCGCAACCCAGACGCAGGTAGAAGATTTACTTTTGAAGCTGGACGATTTAGAAAATAGATCACGCCGAAACAATCTACGCTTTGTCGGCTTTCCAGAAAATTGTGAAAAATCAGATGCCCTTACGTTCATGCGCAAAACTATCCCACATCTGCTGAAAATGGAGTTCCCTGGAGGGCTGGAAATTGACCGTGCGCATCGGAGCCTCGCTGGACGCAGACCTGACGGGCAGCCGCCCAGGGCTATCCTGATTCGACTTCTGCGCTTCCAGGATAGGGAGCGTATTGTGGAGGCAGCGCGCAGGATGGGAAAGCTGGATTGGAATGGTCATCACATCATGATTTTCCCGGATTATTCCAGACGAGTATCCGAGATGAGAGCGGCGTTCAAGCAGTGTAAACACCTGCTGCACCAGAAGAAGATTGCATTCTCTCTCAGGTACCCTGCAGTTCTTGTTGTGAAGTTGGCAAGTGGTAAACAGGAGTTCACTGACCCTAAAAAAGCATTGAACCTGATTCTTTCACTACCGTGAGACATTGATGAACAGTGGTATGAATATATGCTATATGTTTATTTGTTATATATTTTTGACTGAGGATTTGATGCAGTATTAATGTAAGGTTCCTTTTTTTTGCCCACGCTTTATTGTTTATAGGCATGAGGCTGCTGCGATGTTGCGGCTCTCCCTAAGTTTATTGCACTGTTCACAGTCACGGTCCTAGAGTTTTTTTTCTTTTTTTTGGTTGGTGCAGTTTTTGTGCACCGATGGGTGACATTGGTTTCAGGTCACCGATTATGTTACTTTATGATTATGTGGTTTTCGTTTTTTTTTTTTTTTTTTGTATTTTTAATTTTTATTGTGTTTGTCTTTTGCCCAGTGAGGGGGTTTTTGGTGGAGAATTGCTGGATATTTTGGATGGTAATATGTACCGTTTATGATGTCGGCTAATTGTCAGAGCTTTCTTAACCTCATTACTTGGAATGTTAAAGGCCTTAACCACCCAATTAAGAGGAAAAAAATTTTGGCGTTTATTAAATCAAAAAAAGTGGATGTAGCGTTGCTTCAAGAGACCCACCTCACTAAAACAGAATCTAAAAAACTCTGTCGGGACTGGGTGGGCCATGGGTTTGCGTCTTGTGGTAATAGCCAGAGCAGGGGAGTGGCAATCCTTATTCATAAACATTTGCAGTTCAAGTGTCTAAAAGAGGTTAGTGATGATGATGGACGACTCCTTATAATTTTTATAGAAATTCAGGGCCATAGGATGATACTCGCTAATGTTTATGCACCAAATATAGTTGATTGTGCATTTTTCGCACAATTGGAACACGAATTAAGCGAAATGGGTAATTATCCCATTTTAGTAGGCGGGGATTTTAATCAGGTCATGGACAACATTTTAGATCGGAGCACCCCCTCACAGCGTTCATCTAAATCTAGCTCTATATTGAAAGATATGTGCAATGCAATTGGTTTGGTAGATGTTTGGCGGCTTTTTAATCCGTCCACAAGGGATTACACTTTTTATTCCACTGTTCATAATGTCTTTTCCAGGATTGATTATTTTTTAATGTCAAAATTTTCTGTTTCTTCTGTAAATTCGAGCTTCATTGGTAGCATAATACTATCAGATCATGCCCCTGTTTTTCTACATATGATCCCGCCTTGTCAGTTGAAAAAAAATTCTAGATGGAGGCTTAATTCAAGCTTTCTTTTTAATCCAGATTTTGTGTCCTATTTGAAAGCAGAGATCTCCTTATATCTTGAGACAAACTGGGATTCTGCTCCCTCTGCCAGGGTTGCTTGGGAGGCCTTTAAGGCATTTATTAGGGGACATATTATTCAATATGCATCTTTTAAAAAGAAAACTAACATTGCTAAACAGATTGATTTGGAGAGGAGAATAGCTATATTAGAGACTTCATTCAAACAAGACACAAATTTAGTAAATTTGTCACCCCTTCTGAAGCTTAAGTATGAGCTGAATTCAATTCTAACACAAAAAGTTGAATTTTCCCTATTTCGTCTTAGGCACAAACAATTTGAGGAGGGGGATAAAGTTGGGAAAATGCTGGCTAGATATATTAAAATGAAAGAAGCTCAGTGTACTATATCTGCTATTAGGACACAGGATGGTACTCTGGTGTCAGACTTAAATGAAATTAATGGTGCTTTCAGAGAATTTTACACCTCGCTTTATTCTTCTGAAATGGAGGCTGGATCTCAAGAGATCTATGCATTTTTATCATCCCTATCTTTGCCCTCCTTAACGAAGGAACAAATAGACTTACTTGACGCCCCAATTACTAAAGAGGAAATTGTGAAAGTGATTAAGAGCTTCCCGACTGGAAAGGCACCGGGCCCTGACGGATTCACTGCAGAATTTTACAAGGCCTGTGTTGATGAGCTTTCTCCTTTACTTTTAGAAATGTTTGCGGAATCTTTTGAACAAGGCCGTTTGCCCCCTTCTTTAACAGAGGCTTTCATTTCGCTTATTTTAAAAAGCAATAAAGATCCGTTAGAATGTAAGAATTATAGACCAATTAGTCTTATAAACTGTGACTGTAAAATTCTCTCCAAAATTTTGGCATTAAGATTAGATAAAGTAATGATATCTCTTATAAATCCTGATCAGGTGGGTTTTATTCGTTCCAGGGGTGCGGCAGACAATATTAGGCGATTTATTGATATCATATGGTTAGTTCAAAATGATCCCTCACTTGCACACCTCTCTCCAGTGGCAGCCCTCTCCCTGGATGCTGAAAAAGCATTTGACAGGGTTGAGTGGCAGTATCTCTTTGCAACTCTAGAGACTTTTGGTTTTGGTTCAAAGTTTCTTTCTTGGATTAAATTACTATATAATGAACCTAGAGCTTCAGTGATATCAAATCGAGTTACATCACAATCTTTTAGACTTTATAGGGGTACGCGCCAGGGCTCCCCTTTAAGTCCCTTGCTTTTTGCTTTGGCATTAGAACCATTAGCTGTTGCTATCCGCAAAGATGGCAATTTTCCAGGTATTCAGGTCCATGGCAGTACCCATAAGATAATGTTGTATGCTGATGATGCATTGGTACTGATTACACAACCTCAAAAATCAATTCCAGCTCTCCTTAAAATTATTAACCAATTTTCACGTTTGTCTGGTTATAGAGTTAACTGGATAAAATCAGAAATTCTCCCTCTAACATCTTATTGCCCTAAAACACAGTTTACATTTGGTCAAAATATAGGCTTCTCTTGGCCAAAATTAGGAATTAAATATCTTGGCATCCTGTTTCCTCACATTTTATCAGATCTGATTGAGATTAATTTTGAACCCTTGCTTGAAAAATTTAAAATAGACATAGAAAGGTGGTCACCTCTTTTTTTGTCTCTCTGGGGCAAGGTCAATGTTATTAAGCTGATTTGTGCACCCCGATTTAATTACCTTCTGCAATCTCTTCCTCTTAGGATCCCAGTTGGTTATTTTCGACAATTTGATAGGTTGTGCAATAAGTTTTTATGGAATGGTAAGCGCCCTAGATTAAAGTTGAAAAGATTGCAGAAGTCTATAGATTCAGGAGGTTTGGGGGTCCCAAATTTGGTTTTATATCATTACGCTTTTAGTCTTAGACATTTGATTCATTGGGCTCTCCCCCCTGAGAGAGCTCCCCCTTGGTTTTATTTGGAGAGTTATTTGAGCAGCCCTCTTCCCCTAGTACATCTAATCACAATTAAACTGTCTCCTGAATTTCAGTCGCATCCTATTATATCCTTTTTACAATACGTTTGGAAGAGAGTTGCTTCTATACTAGAGTTTAGCTCTCATCTTCATTCTATGGCTTCTATTTGGCTTAACCCAAGTCTCCATATTGGAAAATCCCCATTTATGTGGAAAATCTGGGTGAAAAAGGACATCTTGATGTTAAAAGATCTATATGAAGGGGGAGCTCTCAAATCATTTGATGTTCTACGGGCACAGTATGGACTACCACAGAATCAGTTTTGGAAATATTTACAACTTCGACATCTGCTGTGTCAAGTCTTTGGATCTACAACTACCCCTCCTCCTGATGTAGATTGGCTCATCCAGGCTTTGAGTTCCTGTGGCAAAAGATCTAAGGCCTCAAATTTCTATTTAATGCTCCTTAAGAGCTCAAATAAAGATTCTACATTCCTTAAACACGTATGGGAAAAAGATCTGAATTCACAATTTACTGATGTTGAATGGGCAAATATTTTAAAGAATGGGAAGAAAGTGTCTAGGGAATTGAAAACCAGACTTGTTCAATTTAAAATTTTGAATCGATTTTACTGGACACCTCGTAAAATGTTGACAGCGAATCTCACTCACTCTTCAAGCTGCTGGAGATGTCTACAGGGGGAGGGGACATTAATCCATATGATCTGGAGTTGTCCGGTAATACAGGACTTTTGGTTGCAGATCCATAGACATATTATGACAGTTGTTAAGCAAGAAGTGCCATTTACTCAGAGACTTTTTGTCCTTGGGGATCCATCAATGATTCAGGACCCAATCTCTGATGCCGAGTGGATCCAGACTGCTTTGATGCTGGGCCGAAAGTTGATCACTTTTTACTGGAAATCTTCCTCTGCCCCACCCGTAGCTCAATGGCTCAGGGAGTTGGGCAAGCTTGCTGCACTAGAACGCCTTTCATATAAGCTTCTGGACAGGATGGACAGCTTCTATAATAAGTGGGGATCCTATCTTACCTTTATAGGTGTAGTAGATTAAGCTAATCATCTTAAGAGTATTAGGGTGGAAATGGAATGTTTTATCCTCTCACTGGGTATACTTGTTTGTTTTTCTTTTTTTTTCTTTGTTTTTTTTTGTGTTTGTTTGTCTCTGTTTTATTTTCTAAATTGAAAACCCAATAAAATTCAAATTACAAAAAAAATAAAATAAAAATATATAAAACTGGGAATTATTTTCAAAAAAATTATATTATAGTTATGTTACTAACATAAAAATAAAGCATATAGATCTAACATGCCAATATAATTGGGGTTCCTTTTAAAAGCTGAACTTAAAATCAACCAATAAAAGACGTGCATATGAGGTTGTCTCCTCCAAATGTTTAAACACAGAATGAGTTAAGGTTAAAATGGCATCCTCTGTACTTCTATTATTTTTATAAGCAAACTGCAAAGGATCCAAAAGTCCTCCAAAATCAGTTTTCAGAATGTCAATGGCAATCTTCTCGAGGCACTTCATTACCAGTGAGGTCAGTGCAACAGGACAATAGTCATTATTCTCTTTACAGCTTGCTTTTTTTGGTAAAGGAATTATAATAGAGCTTTTCCAAATTACTGGGACAGAACACGTATCTAAAGACTTCTGGTAGATGGGACTCCAGGCTTCTGCTAGCTCCTCACTTCATGACTTCAGTAAGCGCCCAGAGATCCCGTCTGGTCCAGATGCCTTCCTGAGGCACATACTGTACGTGAGAAAAGTCTTTCCACAACATGCTGGTCAACTATAATTTTTTCAGAGCCTAATACTGATATAGCGTCCAGAGCAGCTTTTTGTTCATGAGAAAAATCTCTAGTCTCAAATCTGCAAAACAAATTATTCAACACATTTGCCTTTTCTTCCTCATTCATTACATTAATGCAGGTTTTGGATGGAGTCATCTTTGTCATTACTTTAACTGAGTCCCACAGTTTCCTAGAACTTTTTCCTAGGGATTCAGATTCAAATTTCTTCCTCGTCTCATCTCTAGCTGTTCTTAGTTTGTAATTAATTTCTTTCTGTATATTTTTCACACTTAACATGTCCCCATTCTTAAAAGCAATCTTTTTCTGTACTATGCACCGTTTTAATTCCTTGGAAATATAAGACTTATTATTGGGGTACATAGTGATTACTTTCTGAGGTAAAACATTTTCTTAACATAATTTTATGTACTCAGTTATGGTATCTGTGGCCTCCTCCAACTCCAAGTTATGGAAGAGTCCCCAGTCGGTACAAGAAAAACAACCTCTCAAAGTTTCTGTGCCTTCATTGTCCCATATGAAGATTGTCTTTGTCTGTGGTTTGCTGTTTTTAAGCAAAGACTTGTAAGCAGGAATCAGACGAACAGCATTATGGTCTGAGGACCCCAGGGAGGCTTAACCCTTGCTATATAGGCATTTTTTACGTTCCCATAGCATTTGTCCAAAATATTTTTCCCCCTTGTACTGCAGTTCACATATTGGCTGAAGCCAGGCAGTGCCACATCCAGTTTAAAGTGATTAAAAGCCCTTAAAATCAAACAAGGTGCTTCAGGAGTGCATTCCAGTTGTCTGTGTACACAGTCCACAATAGCATTCGCCGCACTGAAAGTGTTCCCACTGGGCGGGATATAAACGGTGCCTAATAAAATGTTTCCAAATTCACAGGGGAGATAAAAAGGCCTCAGACTTAAGCACAGCAGTTCTATGTCCGGGGTACAAAGCGACTCTCTTGTAGTGAACTGTGAGCACCATTTGTTCTTAACATACACACAAATACCTCCTCCTTTGATCTTACCGGAGAGCACGTCCCTGCCCTGCCGCACCAGGGAGAAGCCGTCCACGGATAGGTGCGAGTCGGGTATGTCCTCCTGAAGCCACGATTCCGTAAAAACGAGCAGACATGACTCCCGGTACTCGTATAGGAACCTGGCGTTGATTTTGCGTTCCTCCATTTTGATCTTCAGTGAGCGGACATTACAGAGCAACATGGATGGCAGTGGCAGCCTGTTCTCTCTCCTCCGCAGTCTCTGTCGTACTCCGCCATGTTTCCCTCTCTTCCGCAACCGGCTTCTATGTCCTCTCGTCAGATTTCGTAAGAGCTCCCTAGGCAGACGTGGCTGGAACGAAGAAGCAGGAGCTGGTCTCGAGTATAGCTCAGGAGCGTGGTCGGCCTCATGTCCTGATCCACTTGGGTACAGTAGCATATTATCCCAAGCAACCAGCTCACAAGCAGTCCCTTTAGCAAAAACGTCATTATGACACTTAAAACTGAGCACAAACTGAGCACTAAAAACTAAGTACTGTAGACATACACACACAGTAGCAGCACAGGGTAGCCCGGGTCGCAGCAGAGGAGCACCACCAGCAGTGTCCATGTTAAAAAAAAAAAAAAAAAAGTTGGTGCAGGACCCTGGTTTTCTTCGTAAAGAATGTGAGCCCAAAGTTGTTGCAAGCAGTGGAGAAGCAGTCCATGCTCTGCTGCATCTGGGCCTCTGTAACGACATTGAGTGCCCAGTCATCTGTGAACAGGAAGTCAAACACTGAGTCCCCTTCCACCTTGGTTTTGGCTTGGAGCCTCCGCAGGTTGAAGAGCCTGCTGTCTATCCTGTACCTGTAAAAGAAGATCCAAGATGGCGACCGGGATGGTCACACTTTTTCAGTGCTGAGACAAAGTCACTGATTTTGCCATTAAAAATAACTAACCTACAGCGATCGGCGCTCGTGACGGACACGCACGGGCTGAATTACCACCTCCGTTGGATTGCCCCTTTAATCGCCTTTCTCCGGCGTTTCTCGCCGGCCGGCGTTTCCAGCGTTTCTTTGTGGTTCACTGATGCACCTTACCTGAAGTGATTGCTAAGCTAACGCTAGTTAGCTTAATGCTGGCGCCAGTCTCTAGATAACTAACCTACAGCGATCGGCGCTCGTGACGGACACGCATGGGCTGAATTTCTACCTCCGTTGGATTACCCCTTTGATCGCCTTTCTCCGGCCACTGTGAGTAAACTGACCAGTGTTTCCAATGTTTCCAGCGTTTCTTTGTGATTCACTGATGCGCCCTACCTGAAGCGATTGCTAAGCTAACACTAGTTAGCTTAATGCTGGCGCCAGTCATTCCACCTAACACCAGCCTGAATCGGAGCCCAGTTGCGAGGCCCAGCGGAGATACTACCAGGCAGGCGGCTATTTGTTGATGGGGCTCAGCAGAGATTTCACCCAGGCAGACGGCGGTAGGCGGCGGTGCTCAGCGGAGGACTTACCGTGACCCCAGCGGAGCTCGGTGGCAGCGGCGGTATGCGACGAGACTCGGTTGGAGGAGCGGGACAGGAGCTCGGTTACGGTGGCCATGAGCAACGGGACCAGCAGCGGAAGGGGCTAGTTGGCTAGCTGAGGCCCAGCTGGATTCGAGGACGATCGGATCGGATACTGGCGACATAAGCAGAATTTATTTTACTATCCACAGATTTTTCTTTTTCCTTTTCTTTCCAAGAAAGACTGAAGATGGCTGCCACCGGATTAAAAAGTGGGCTGATGGGCATCACTTCTAAGCCTTCTCTGCTTATCTACTTCCTCTTCGTTTTGTCTTTGTGTGTCTGGACCTGCAACAAGAAGGATTTTCCGGCAAACTCTACTAAAGGTGAAGTTAAAAAGTTTTATTTATATGGATTTGGGCATGGACATCTCACCCTGTACTCTATGTGGTCTTTAAAAGCCTTGAGGAAAAGCTTCCAAAATAAGGCAAACATGGCTGTTAAGCAAAAATCACAATATGGCAGAGGGTATACAGTTAAAGTACTGTTAGTTCTGCTACTTCTGGCAGGAGATATTCACCTTAACCCTGGACCTGCCACTGTCACGCCGCGCCATTCATCAGCGGCGCCACCTGCTCACGCACCTGACAATCATCAGCGGCGAGGGATAAAGGCCGTCTCGCCCGGAGGCTCGGCCTGAAGCCGTCAGACTTCGTCCCTCACCGTTGTGAGCATACTTCTCTTCAGCATCACCATTTTGGTAAGAAGATCGCTTACCTCTCTTCTTCAGTCTTCTCCCCTGTGCACAGGTGGATTCCCCAGCGGCGGACACCTCCACTCCATCGCCCAATCCTCGCTGCTGTACAGAGCTCTCCAGGTGGCTGTCTTCCGGGCTTCGCCCCCTTGTTGTGCCAGCTGTCCTGACCAACCAAGTAAGTCCTTCTCTCGCCATAAATCCCTCCTGTGTTGGTGTATGCCCGTCACCCTCTCCCTGTGCTCTCTCCATAGGGTTGCTCGGCTGTACGGTCACCTGCCTCTGTGCCTGGAGCAGACACCATCACCAACACATTTACATCCCGCAGACACGCACTCATTCACTCCTGCTGTTAATAAACTCTTTGAACTACTCTAAGCCTGTGTGTGTGCGTCTCCTGAGCCGTGCATTATGTCAGCCACTATTAAACAGCAGACCACTGGGTTAGCACAAAACCGAGCTGTACAAAAGCAAAAACAACATTTATTATTCCAAACTGTTAATCATGCACGAGTTCTTTGGGACACCAAGGCTAAACCAAAGGGGATCCTCGGCGGACATTTAAACATACGGAGCATAATCCCCAAAAGAGATGAGATTTCGGTGTTGCTGTTGGACTCAAATCTGGACTACCTTTGTCTCTCAGAAAGCTGGCTACACAGGAACATAGACACTAATATAATCGATATTGCGGGCTATCAGTGTTTTAGAAAAGACAGGCAGGTAGGGAGGGGAGGAGGTGTTTTAATTTACATCAAAGAGAAATATAAATGTCAACTGGTTGATTTGAATACTTCACTCGAATGTTTAGCTGTTAATGTATGTCTCTCTCCGGTAATGAATTTCAACATTGCAGTAGTGTACAACCCACCGTCACACAATTCTTCCTTTTATAATGAATTAAGTGATCTGGTTAAACAACTTGAGAAGAACAGAGAAACAATAATTCATGGTGACTTTAATATTAACTGGTCTGATAAAAAGGACAAACAGAAACTGAAAAGCCTCATGACTAAATTTAATTACCAACAAATGATCAAAGCACCCACCAGGATAACCAAACAATCCAGAACACTTATTGACATGGTATTTACTAATAAACCAGAATGAATAACCAGAACCTATAATCTTGTAACTGGTCTCTCAGATCATAACATGGTTCTTGCTGTCAGAAAACTTACTAAAAAGCGACTACAGTATTTTGGGGGAGTCGATATTGACAAATCAAATTTTATTATTCCCAAATCAAAAAATGAGGAGTTTGAACATTACTTAGAGAATCAAAATTGGGAGCAGCTCATGTCAATATATGAAGTAGATGATTGTTGTAATTTTATAACTGCAACAATCACAAAGTCTATAGAAAAATTTACAAAGCAAATTAAAAGTAGACAACAGAAGATTAGCCTACCATGGTTAAATAATGAAATAAGAAAACTTATGAAGAGGCGAGACTATGCATTGGAAACATCATTAACCTCTAAACTACAAAATGATCACCTTGTGTACAAAAGTTTAAGAAATAAAGTGGTACATGAGCTGCGAAAATCAAAAGTATCTTATTACAATAAACTGATAGATCATGCAAAGGGTAACAACATTTCCCTATGGAGGCATTTAAATAACTCAACTAATAAAAAAAACGATCAGAAGGGGGTAAAGGAACTTAGAATCAATGGCAAGACCGTCAGTGACAAGGCTACTTTGGCAAATGAATTTAATTCATACTTTGTGGGCTCTGTGGAAGACTTAACAAAAATTTTTGTGCTGCCAAATGTGCTCAACAACACAAATTCCATACTTCCAACAGATTCTTTTCACATCGATGAGGTAAATGAGGAGTTAATTGCTGGTATTGTTAAAACACTGTCAAACTCAAAAACTAATGATATCTACAATATGAGCACCTCCTTTCTCAAAATGCACAGCAAAATATTAATCAAACCACTGACTCATCTCATTAATCTCTCCATTAGGTCTAGTACATTTCCATCTGGCTGGAAAAAAGCTGCCGTCATACCAGTTCATAAATCAGGCAGTAAAGACGATATACGCAATTACCGCCCAATCTCTATTTTACCAGTCCTGTCTAAGGTTCTTGAAAAAGTTGTAGCTACACAGCTGATAGACTACTTACAAGACAGTCAACTTCTTCATCCTCATCAATTTGGTTTTAGACCAGGATACTCAACAGAAACAGCAAATTGTTGCCTTATTGAAAACGTCAAACAGTCCTTGGACAGGGGTAATGTGGTAGGAGCTGTTTTTCTAGATCTCAAAAAGGCTTTCGATACTGTAAACCACAGTTTGCTTTTATCCAAAATGGTATCTTTTAACTTCTCCCCAGATACATTAGAATGGTTTGCATCTTATCTCCAGAATAGAGAACAGTGTGTAAAAGTTCACCAGGATAAATCCTCATTTTTAAACAACCGCATGGGTATCCCACAAGGGTCCATTCTTGGTCCTTTACTTTTCAGCATTTTTATTAATGACTTGCCGTTACACTGCTCAGCTGCAACATGCCAACTTTATGCAGATGATGCAGTTATTTACACAGCTGCCAAGACTCCAGCACAGGCTGCAGATGTACTGTCCACAAGTATGGTTGATGTCCAAGAGTGGCTCATCCAGAACCATCTATTGCTGAACCTTCAGAAAACAGTCTCAATGTGCTTTTCAATCAAAAAAATGTAACCTGCAACGTTTTAAAGTTAATATACATGATCACGACATCAGTTTAGCTACAGAATTCAAATACCTTGGCATTGTACTAGATCCTCAACTCAAATTTAATCTTCATATAAAGAAAATTTCAAAAACAGTAAAAAAAAATCTGAACTGCTTTAAATTAATTAGATATTACATACCTTACGAAGCAGCTGTACTGTATATGCATTCTATGTTTTTTTTCTCATATATCATACTGTTTGACAGTCTGGGCTCAAGCAACCCCTTCCACAATAAGACATATAGGTTCATTATATAATCAAACCCTAAAAATCTTGGACAAAAAGCCCATTAGGTGGCATCACTGTAATGTTTTAAAAAAATACAACCTATTGAGTTTTGAGAGTTTCATTGACCTCTGTTTTCTGAAATTAGCGTTCAAATGTTTCCATAAATCAGCACCCGAGCCACTTGCTGGTTTCGTCCAAAGACAGGACAGCAGCAGAGCCACCAGGAGTTCTGTTAACAATAACTGTAAAATATTCCACCGCAGAACCACATTTGGACAAACAGCTTTCTCTATAAAGGGCAGTCACATCTGGAACACAATGCCAAATGTAATTAAAATAATAACAGACTTTAAAACATCCACTAAAAAGGTTAAAAACTGGCTGAAAAATAAACAAGAATGTACTCATGTATGAATTGATTGTCTGCAAAGTGAGAGTGAATGAAGGGAAGGAATGAATGTATTTGTTTATAGTGAGTGACGAAGGGAGGGAGGCCTGAAATAGGCAAATGTGAGTCAGGTTGTTATATTTGTGTATTTATAATATTTATAATATTTATAATATTTATAATTGTGTATTTATAATCTTTTTGCATTGATGTATGTGGTTATTGTGTAATTTTTTTTTCTTTTCTTTACTTGATTCTCTTTTCTAAAGCCCATCCAGGGACAAGAGTTGCAAATTAGCTAATAGCTATACACTCTATCTGCAACACATCAGATTGATTGTCATTGATTAATTGTCTATGTTTATTGCACTGTCCCTGTCAAATAAACTAATCTATCTATCTATCTACCTGATCCTGATGGCGCTTTCTTCACCATTGCAGAAGGCATCAGACAACATGGCTGTGAACATCATGCTGAAAAGTGGGGGCACAAGTACACAGCCCTGCTTAACCCCGTTGATGACTGGGAAAGCTTTGGAGGAGTCTCCATCATCCAGTACTCAAGCAAGCATGCCATTGTGGAACTGGCACACCGCACAACTGGAACTTGTCCGGGCAGCCGAACTTGATCTTCCACAGCCCCTCACAACTGACGGTATCAAAAGCCTTGGTCAGATCTACAAATGTTGTGTAGAGGACCCTGTTCTGCTCTTGACACTTCTTTTGAAGTTCACATGTGGTGAAGATCATGTCAGCAGTTCCATGACCCTCTCAGAAGCCACATTGGCTCTCCGGCAAGTGACCACCTTCCATGTGCTGAATGAAGCAGTTGAGGAGGATTCTTGTGAGGATCTTTCCAATGATGGCTAAGAGCGAGATCCCATGGTGGTTGTCATAGGACTGCCTGTTTCCTTTTATCTTGTAGAGATGGACAATGGAGGTGTCCTTGAGCTCCTGGGGGATAACTTCCTGCTCTTACATGGTCTGAAATAGCGTGGTGAGTTTCTGTATTAGAACTGGTCCCTCTGCCTTGTAGATTTCAGCTGGGATGGAATAAAAGCCTGGTGCTTTACCATTCAAAGGGAGTTTGATCGCTTTTTGGACTTCTGATTCCATTGGAGGTTCAGCCAGTGATGTGTTCACCTCTACTTGGGGCATGCGAGTGATGGCTTCTGCATTGATGGATGAAGGTCTGTTCAGGACGCTACTGAAATGTTCTGTTCTTCTTTCCAGGATTGCGTTCTTGTCGGTGAGGAGAATGGACCCGTCAGCACTGAGAAGTGGTGATGTACCATAAGACTGAATCCCGTAGATGGTCTTAAGAAGCATTTGGAGTTGTTGCTGTCAGCGTACTTCTGTATTTCAACTGCCTTTTTGATGAGCCAGAAGTCCTACATCTCTCTGAGCTTTGCCTGCACCTTTCCTTTGATGGAGTTGAACGTTGCCTTCTTAGAGGCAGATCTGCTGTCTTGTTGGTTCCCTCTGTAGGCTTCATGCTTCTCGTCAAGCAGCTTTTGGATGTCCTCATCGTTTGGTGTTTGTGCGTGTTCTGGCCCAGATGAGTGAGTAAGGTGTTGTACGCCATATCTCTGAAAGCTGCCCAGTCTTCTGCTCCATACGCCCTGAGGTCGAGCTGACTAAGCTTGCTGGTCCTCACTGAGGTTCTTTTGCACAGAGTGCTGTTCCAGCTTGCTGAAATTGAGTCGCTTGTTTGCCTTTTTCCCCTGTGGACACCGTTTGGGCTGGATGTGCATGTTGAGCATTGAGAGAATGACATCAAATAGGTTCATTTTGTCTTCTTTTAATTATTTATCTTTTGTTCATATAAAAGACAAAA
This sequence comes from Pholidichthys leucotaenia, assembly GCA_020510985.1. Taxonomy (NCBI): domain Eukaryota; kingdom Metazoa; phylum Chordata; class Actinopteri; order Cichliformes; family Pholidichthyidae; genus Pholidichthys; species Pholidichthys leucotaenia. The sequence goes on along the minus strand of CM035839.1, from coordinate 22,821,156 downwards.
AATAAAATAGAAAGATGTCTTTACCTTCTTCTTAGGTCCTAAGAAGAAGGTAAAGATAGAACAAAAGAACAAAGAATAGAGAATAGAATAGAAAAGAATAGAGAATAGAATAGAAAAGAACAAAAGATAAATAGTTGAGAGAATGAGTCTGTTATCTGTCAAGCAATCTGTGCCTCACATTGCCTTTGTCACTGTAACGTCCTGCCTGTCTCTCCTTCTCACAATGATGTAATCAATCAGATGCCAATGCTTGCTGCATGGATGCGTCCAGGAGGTCTTGTTGTAATTTGGCAAACAGTAGACAGTATTAGTGATCGGAAGGTCATGAGAGGCACACATCTTGAACAGGAGAAGACCGCTGCTGTTGCACTTTACAAATCCAGTTCTCCCTCCCATGTCTGGTAGTCTATACTATCTCTGGAGTTAAAGTCTCCAAGAACAATGAGTTTGTCCTCCTTTGGTATGCCTTCAATGAGAATCTTTAAGCCCTCTTAAAACTTGTTTTTGATCTCATCTGAGTTTGTCATGGTGGGGGCATATGCACTGATGAATGTGGCATGGTGTTTTTCTCAGAGGGGGAGCCGCAGGGTCATGAGGCGGTAATTGGTTCCTTTGGGGAGGCTGGTAAGCTTGCTGATCAGATTGGATCTGATCCCGAAACCCACTCCTGCGTCACGGTGTTCTTCACTGCCTCAGCCACTCCAGAAGATGGTGTAGCCAGCTTTAACATTGAGAGATATATGAAGATCGTGCACAAAAAATCATCACTGGTCAGATATTCTTCCTTTTGCCTTCAGTGAGAGCAGTCGCATTTTTTTTTCCCTCCCTCCTCCTATCCTGCCTTCCTGACCTAATCCCAGCTTGCTGCGTCTGAGTGAGTGTCTGTGCCGTCTCACCATCTTGCTGATCTCAACCCAAATGGAAAATACGGAAAATGGATATAAGCTGGGCTTTAAACGCAATTGACACCACCTTTTCAAACAGAAAATTGGGCCCGGGGGAGCCCAAATGTGGAGAGACCCATGGATTGGAACTCATGTGTCTGTGTGATTTGACTGAGGATGTGGAAAAACATCTACCTGTTTTGGCTACGATCACAGGATTTCTGCCGATTGGGCTTTGGAGTTCTCCTGGTGTATCGAAAATTTAACTGGAGGAGCTAATCAAAATGCGGACCCGGCGGAGCTGCTTCTCAATAATTCGACCAGATGGGGAGTGCACGAAATAGCGGCAAATGACCAACATGGAATTTACCATCTTCATGCATTAGAGAGATAGACTCTATCGGACATGTTCATCTGTGTTTAGAAGGGGAAACATCTGGAGTCGCTTCGTGCTCTCCAGGGAATGATATGAATTTAAAGCCAGTGAATGTTAATTTGAATTGTAAGCTCAGAATATGACAATAGGGAAATCCCATACTCCTATACTCTGTCTGAGCAGATTCGGCCTTGATCGGCGCCCCTGGATAACTCACTCCTCCAGAGTTGAGATAAGCGGATGTGTCAGCTGGCTCGCTAACCCAAACACCGCTGCTGTGCAATAAACAGAACTCTTCAGGGACAGCGTTCATGAACTATAACATCTATCGTTGCCTAGGAGACTATTTGTTGTGCTCCAGTAACTGATACACTCAACACTGCACACACACTGATATCATCATACTGATATACATACACTGCTCTCTCCCTGCTGTGTGACTTGTCTACTAAATGTCTGCTAATAAGCATTGAGGGTTTTTTTGCCTGCAATCAAAATTTCGCTTACTTACTTAAGCGTCAATTTGATAAAACATGTTTTTTTCTCTCGCCTACTGTGTGATATCCACTCTTTTTCTTTTTTTTTTCCTTTCTTCTTTATGACTGGCGCCTAGCGGCTGCCCCGGCCTTGGATGCGCTCTGCAGAGCGTGCCCAAATGCCAAGTCACGTTTCGTTACCTTGTATTCATACATGTGTAATGACAATAAAGTTGAATCTCATCTCATCTCATCTCATGGCTGATACAGAAGAGCGCGTCCAGCCGAAGAAGATTGATATATTATGACTGGCGCCTAGCGGCTGCCCCGGCCTTGGATGCGCTCTGCAGAGCGTGCTCAAATGCCAAGTCACGTTTCGTTACCTTGTATTCATACATGTGTAATGACAATAAAGTTGAATCTCATCTCATCTCATCTCATATCTCAGAGGTGCGCATGTATAGCTCTAATATTGGCTCTATTAGACGTGCGTTACTGGATCATATGTCTCATTTCATCCAACACCATGATGTGTATGAATGGAATGACTCCTGATCTCAAGCTCTTTTCGTTCTGGGGGAAAATGAGTGTTTCTTTCCTCTTACCAATAGTTGTCCTAATCTATTGCAATGTTATGATACTGTATGTTACAAAAAGGCATGTTGAAGGAAATGTATTTGGAAAAACATTTAAAAAAAAAGCTCAAATCCTACCCGTGTTTACCATTCTGTCATTCCTATGCTGCTGGACACCCTGAGTTGTAAGCACAATATATTATCGGTCGCACGTAAGATGAGATAAGATAAGTCTTTATTTGTCCAACAATGGGGAAATTCCAGGATTGCAACAGCACAGGGATAGAAACACTCAGAGCAATAATTAAGAAGATAAGAAAATAAGTGCAGTGAATATACATATGTACACATAAATATATAAATATATAAACACAGTGCAGAGCATTGCAGCTACATGGGATAAACAGCATAACCGTCAATTCAGTTACCCTACATGGTATGAATATGTACCCATATATATTGTCACCCTCTGTAGCGACTGGTATTGTACATAGACTGCAAGACTGTGACAGTGCTTAATGTATGTACAGCTATCGGACACATGTATTGTCTGACCAGTCCAGCATTGTGGGGTTCCAAAGTTGTCATAGACAGGAGCGGTACTGGGGTTAAGCTCCCAGTGCTCAGAAAATGCTCCTTACGGCGTGCGTCTGGAAAAGCCTCTGACAACTAAGTCCAACTCCTAGCCTGCCCGTGTGGTTTAGTCTCTAAGCCCAGCGGAACTGCTTTTACTAATAGGAGAAGGGGCGAGGGCGGATCTCTGGCGTCTTAAAACCAGATGCTTCGGGTAGATGGTGGCTCGTCAACCTGGGAAGGTAGCCCATCTAAGGGAAGGTAAACCCTGATTTCAAACCTCCGCTGCCTTGCGGCATACCCGGTCACGGGAAAGGCTTCGGGAGTCAACCCTGAGGAAAAATCCAGAGTCGGAGCCCCTAAGGCAGTTCTCTGTTGTGCTCAACATCGTTCTGGCAGCTCCTGTGATGGCGCTGGTGCCAAACTATAGCAGCCCTGCTGTTCCGTTGGATTCATCAGTGACGTGGAGAGGGGGGACATGCTGCATGGGTAACATCTTGTCCTCCATATCTTCCTGCCCAGGCTTGAATGCTACCAATGCCCAACGCTGGAAGGTAGAACACCGTTGCGAATCAGCCTGTTCAGCCACAGGTGGTGCTGTTCCAGCAGAGTAGACATTTAGGATTCTCTTCCATGGTCATCATAGACCGACGGAGGCCGACGACAGCGACGACGGGTGGTGGTGGTGGTGATGATGGTGATGATGATGTGGTGATGGTGGTGGTGGTGGTTGCATGGGCAACATCTTGTCCTCCATATCTTCCTGCCCAGGCTTGAATCGTACCAACGCCCAATGCTGGAGGGTAGAACACCGGATCACTGGAGAGAACACTCCAGCTTCACCTTTGGCGTAGACAAAACACGGGGAATGACAGTTACCGGTTATAAGCCACTGCTCAATTGGCGTAGAGCGCGGCGCCAGGGGTTGTTCCCGACGGTGGGAGGAATCATCGGATCTCACTGGACAGCTACCGCCCGCCTCAAGCTGGGCAGCCCCCAGCCAATAAGGTGTTGTCCTGCCACAGCTTGCTTTCCTCATTGAGTGCATGGGGATGAGGAGAAGCCCGGACAGCAGGCTGAGAATCTTCGCACCAGGCAAGACAAAAAAAACCCCAAAAGAGACCAACTCTAAAACTGGGAACTTGGAATGTCTGCACTATGATGACAGGACTCGCTGCTAACCTCAAGGACATCAACGACACCAGGAAGACTGCCATCATCAATAATGAGCTGAAGAGACTGGGAGTGGATATTGCCACTCTCCAGGAAACAAGGTTGGCTGACGCAGGCACACTGAGAGAGAAGGACTACACATTCTACTGGCAGGGAAAGGGCAGTGACGAACACAGGGAACACGGAGTGGGCTTCGCAGTGAAGAACACCTTGCTGAAGATGGTGGAACCAGGCACCAATGGCTCTGCACGACTCCTCACCCTCCGCCTCAACACCACTCAAGGCCCAGTCACCCTAGTCAGTGTGTATGCCCCAACACTGACAGCCACACCAGAGGCAAAAGACGAGTTCTACGAGAATCTCGCAACAACTGTCAGGATCATCCCCAACTCTGAACAACTCATTCTCCTTGGAGACTTCAATGCCAGAGTGGGTGCTGACCACGACTCCTGGCCCTCCTATCTTGGACCAATTGGCGTGGGCAGAATGAACGACAATGGACAGCAGCTGCTCGAGTTCTGCACATATCACGATCTGTGCATCACAAACTCGTTCTTCAAGACCAAGCCCCAACACAAGGTTTCCTGGCGACGTCCGCGCTCAAAGCACTGACACCAGTTGGACTTGATCCTGACCAGGCGCACCTCACTGAAGAACGTGCTAATCACCCGTTCGTTCCAGAGTGCAGATTGCGACACAGACCATTCATTGGTGTGTTGCAAGGTCAAGCTGCAGCTGAAGAAATTCCATTGTGCTAGACAGCCTGGAAAGGCACGGATTGACACCAGCAAGATGGCCCAACCAGAACTTGTTGAGCAGTTTGCCTCCACCTTTGAGAAAGAACTTGGTGTTTCACAAGAAGGAGAATCTGCAAAGCAGAAGTGGGAAGCACTGCGAAACACCATCCACCGCACAGCCTTGACTACCTTTGGGAGGAAGACCTCGAAGTCACAGGACTGGTTTGATGCAAATTTGACCGAGATGACCCCCGTCATTGAAGCCAAGCGCTCAGCACTTGCTGAGTACAAGAAGTACCCAAACGAGAAGAATCTCCAGATTCTCAGGGCTGCGAGAAGCAAAGTTCAGCAGACTGTTTGGTGCTGTGCCAACGAGTACTGGACTCAGCTCAGCCAAGACATTCAAACCGCTGCCATAACAGGGAACATCCGTGGTATGTACGATGGCATCAAGAAAGCACTTGGTCCTGTTCAGAGCAAGGCGGCCCCCCTCAAATCCTCCACTGGGGAGATGATCACAGAAAAGAACAAGCAGATGGAGAGATGGGTGGAACACTACTCTGACCTCTACTCCAGACAGAACACCGTGACACCATCAGCCCTTGATGCCATCGACTGCCTGCCATCCATGGACAAACTTGACACAGAGCCAACCATCGACAAACTAAGCAAGGCCATTGATAGCTTGGCCACTGGCAAGGCACCCGGCAACAACGGCATACCCCCCGACCTGATCAAGCACTGCAAGACCGCCCTACTGCTGCCACTGCATGATGTCCTCTGCCAGGGCTGGAAGGAAGGTGCCATACCACAGGACATGAGGGACTCCAAGATCATCACCCTCTACAAAAACAAAGGGGAGAGAAGCGACTGCAATAACTACAGGGGCATCTCCCTCCTCAGTGTTGTTGGCAAAGTCTACGCACGAGTTGTTCTCGTTCATCTACAGAAGCTTGCCGAACGTGTCTACCCCGAGTCTCAGTGTGGTTTCCGCACTGAGCGATCAACGGTAGACATGATATTCTCCATCCGCCAACTCCAGGAGAAATGCAGAGAACAGAACATGCCCCTGTACGTCGCCTTCATCGACCTCACCAAAGCATTCGATCTGGTCAGAAGAGAGGGCCTTTTCAAGATCCTGCCAAAGATAGGATGCCCACCAAAGTTGCAAAGCCTCATCGAATCGTTTCACACCAACATGCAGGAGATAGTGCAGCACGACGGCAACGTCTCAGAGCCATTCAACATACGCAGCGGAGTGAAACAGGGCTGTGTACTTGCGCCAACCCTCTTTGGGATTTTATTTGCTATGCTCCTGAGGCATGCCTTCAGCACAGCAACAGAGGGAATCTATCTGCACACAAGATCTGACTGCAGGCTTTTCAACCTCGCCCGCCTGAAAGCCAGAACCAAAGTACACGAGGCTCTAATCAGAGACATGCTTTTCGCAGACGATGCTGCAGTCACAACCCACACACAGCAGGAGCTTCAGACCCTGATGGACCACCTCTCCCAGGCATGCAAGGACTTCAGGCTTACCATCAGCCTGAAGAAGACTAACGTCTTGGTGCAAGGCACGGAAGCACCACCAACCATCACCATCGATGACTACGAGCTGGAGGTCGTGAATCAGTTCACGTACCTGGGGTCCACGATCAGCAACAACCTCTCCCTTGATACAGAGATTGACAAGAGGATTGGAAAATCAGCCTTCACACTCGCTCGCCTCACCACACGAGTGTGGGAGAATCCCAAACTCTCTGTCAAGACGAAGATGGCAGTGTACAACGCCTGCGTCATCGGCACACTGCTTTATGGGAGTGAGACGTGGACAACATACGCCCGGCAGGAAAAGAGACTGAACTCCTTCCACTTGCACTGCATTCGCCACATCCTGGACATATCCTGGCAGGACAAAATGCCCAACACAGAAGTTCTGTCCTGCGCCGGCCTTCCCTCCATGTTCACTCTACTCAGGCAGCGCAGGCTCCGCTGGCTAGGCCACGTTCACCGTATGCAGGATGGCAGAATCCCCAAAGAAGTCCTCTACGGAGAACTGGCGACTGGCAGGAGAGACGTTGGCCACCCACAGCTGCGCTTTAGAGACATCTGCAAGAGAGACATGAAGGCCCTGGAGATCAACACAGAGCGCTGGGAAGACCTTGCAACGGACCACTCCAAATGGAGAGGCACCCTGACCAGACAGCTCAAGGCGGGTGACAAGAGACTGACTGCTGCAGCAGAGAAAAAAGGACCCGCAGGAAGAACCGCCACAGACCCCGCAGCACGGAGACCACTCACAAGTGCGACCTGTGTGACAGGGACTGCCATTCGCGCATCGGCCTGTTCAGCCACAGGTGGTGCTGTTCCAGCAGAGTAGACGTTTAGGATTCTCTTCCATGGTCATCATAGACCAACGGAGGCCGCCGCGCCGCCAGCATTGTATATAAGGATGAGGAATTGCAATAAGAAACAGGGTAGTCAACGTGGAGCTAGTAATACATGTAGTTATATGAGTCACACCATCTCCCACTTGGTACTGTGAAATGTTCTGAGCCCACAACGACATAAAACAATTCTGTAGGTTTGTATATAAAATGTGTTGTAAATAATCACGTGAAATAAATGATTGATGCCAATGTGAAGGTTTATTCCTTTTATTGTCCACTATGCACACAACACAACTCAAAACTTCCATCATAACAGTGGGGCAAAAAAGTATTTAGTCAGCCACCAATTGTGCAAGTTCTCCCACTTAAAAGATGAGATGTCTCCAATTTTCATCATAGGTATACCTCAACTATGAGAGACAAAATGAGGGGAAAAAATCCAGAAGATCACATTGAAGGATTTTTAATGAATTAATTGGTAAATTCCTCAGTAAAATAAATATTTGGTCACCTACAAACAAGCAAGATTTCTGGCTCTCACAGACCTGTAACTTCTTCTTTAAGAGGCTCCTCTGTCCTCCACTCGTTACCTGTATTAATGGCACCTGTTTGAACTCGGTATCAGTATAAAAGACACCTGTCCACAAACTCAAACAGTTAGACTCCAAACTTCACTATGGCCAAGACCAAAGAGCTGTCAAAGGACACCAGAAACAAAATTGTAGACCTGCACCAGGCTGGGAAGACTGAATCTGCAATAGGTAAGCAGCTTGGTGTGAAGAAATCAACTGTGGGAGCAATTATTAGAAAATGGAACACATACAAGACCACTGATAATTTCCCTCGATCTGATCACGCAAGATCTCACCCCGTGGGGTCAAAATGATCACGAAAACGGTGAGCAAAAATCCCAGAACCACACGGGAGGACCTAGTGAATGACCTGCAGAGAGCTGGGACCAAAGTAACAACGGCTACCATCAGTAACACACTACGCCGCCAGGGACTCAAATCCTGCAGTGCCAGACGTGTCCCCCTGCTTAAGCCAGTACATGTCCAGGCCCATCTGAAGTTTGCTAGAGAGCATTTGGACGATCCAGAAGAGGGTTGGGAGAATGTTATATGGTCAGATGAAACCAAAATGGAACTTTTTGTTAAAAACTCAACTTGTCGTGTTTGGAGGAGAAAGAACACCATACCTACTGTGAAGCATGGGGGTGGAAACATCATGCATTGGTGATGTTTTTCTGCAAAGGGACCAGAATGACTGATCCGTGTAAAGGAAAGAATGAATGGGGCCATGTATCGTGAGATTTTGAGTGAAAACCTCCTTCCATCAGCAAGGGCATTGAAGATGAAACGTGGCTGGGTCTTTCAGCATGACAATGATCCCAAACACACCACCCGGGAAACGAAGGAGTGGCTTCGTAAGAAGCATTTCAAGGTCCTGGAGTGGCCTAGCCAGTCTCCAGATCTCAACCTCATAGAAAATCTTTGGAGGGAGTTGAAAGTCTATGTTGCCCAGCGACAGCCCCAAAACATCATTGCTTTAGAGGAGAAATGCATGGAGGAATGTGCCAAAATACCAGCGACAGTGTGTGAAAACCTTGTGAAAACTTACAGAAATTATTTGACCTCTGTCATTGCCAACAAAGGGTATATGACAAAGTATTGAGATGAACTTTTGTTATTGACCAAATACTTATTTTACCAAGGAATTTACCAATTAATTCATTAAAAATCGTTCAATGTGATTTTCTGTATTTTTTTTTCTTATTTTGTCTCTCATAGTTGAGGTATACCTATGATGAAAATTGGAGACCTCTCTCCTCTTTTAAGTGGGAGAACTTGCACAATTGGTGGCTGACTAAATACTTTTTTACCCCACCGTACAAGGATACATTAGGCGTCATAGCAGGTGCCGATATGTCATAAACATCTGGCATTTTTGGATTGCCGACTGTGAGTCCTTCTCTTTTTCTTGGGTGAACTCTGACTCGAGTCCTGTGAACTATACTCATTGGCGGACCGCTTGTGTGATCCACATGGTGACATTATCTTGACCCCAATAGGTGTTCTTACAGGTGATTGCTTCTCAAGTGATACACCTTTTCTCAAAGCAAATGCTGCTTGACCATCGGACCATTGTGATGATGGCCATTTGTGTTGATGGCCATTTGTGTTGATAGTCACTCTCCATTGTGACCATAGTAACAACGTGGTCATGTTTTAACATTCCCACGGTGAACGCTTCATCGCACCCAACATGATTAAATACATCCACAGCATCCTTCCATTCCCAGTCCTCTTCCAAGGCAAAAAGGTGACCACGATCATTTCTGTTGCTCTGTAACTTCTCCTGGTCCTGGTGGTAAACAGTCCTTGTGGTGCAGAATGAAATCATGTTCTTAACTGGTAACTGAGTAGTTAAGGGAGTACACAATTAACCTAGGGCCATGGAAGGTACCACTCGGGCCTACTTGTGATTCTGATATGTGACTTTCGTCGTGTGCATCCTGGGGTGCACATTGACCCATTATTTTGTTTAGAACACCTCCGTAATATAAAAACACAGAACACTGAAATGTCTCACCTCCAAGTACACACTTGTTAAATGTAGGTTCATTCAAGGGTTTGATTGCAGCTGTTGCTTCTAGTATCAAAGATATCACCGGATCATTGGTGAAGTCCAATGTGAATGACAGTTGAGGTTGTGATAGCTGCTCGTCACCGTAACACTGACCTAGAGCATTCACGTCTTCCATATTCCCATTATTGTACGTGTCATCCATTGCGGAACTCAACTGTGCCCAGAACCCCAAGTGGGAATCCGGTGCGTATAAAGACAGCATGCCATACACCGTGGCAAGTGGTACTGTGACAGAAGCAACTTTTTTATGGGAGCTCAATTGTCCTGTCCTTATGTACAATGGTGTGCGATTGGTTGCCAATCTGTATGTACACAGATAGTGCCTTTTCATCTCGGTCTGAGTGGTCGCGTGAGCCGGAACTTTACAGGTCAAACACAATATGAGCATATCGTGAGCACTGTCATGTCCACCCTTAATCTCTTTCTCTGAGAAGAACATACCATCGATACCCAAGATGCACAAATTCTCTGTCTTCACTCTTGTCTTAAGATTCTGAGCGTGTGTCTGGGTTAAAATGTAACCTAATACCTTACAAGCAAAGCGTCCTTGCATGTCGACTGCACGGGGACATAAGTCAGGTAGACTTATGCTGACCGCTGCACGGTGGCGCAGTGGTTAGCACTGCGGCAGCACAGTTTACCCTTGGCCGGGGGATTGTGGGGATCGTGGGATCGTGGGTTCGATCCCAGCCCCCGACCAACAGTGATCTGTGTGGAGTTTGCATGTTCTCCCCGTGTTGCGTGGGTTTACTCCGGGATTTCTCCGGTTTCCTCCCACATGCCAAAAACATGCATGTTAGGTTAATTGGCTGTTCTAAATTGTCCCTAGATATCTGTTTCCTATAGGCCCTTAGAATAGAGGGTTAGTATTAATGAAAGCGCTTTGAGTGGTCTTTGTGACTAGAAAAGCACTATATAAGTGCAGGTTAGTTAGTTAGTTAGTTAGTAGACACGCAGCCGAGCATAGCTTGTAGACAGCATTTGTCTCCAAGCATATTTGTCCAAACGTCAGTTTGTTCACAGCCCTGAGTCTATTCGCGTTCAACCATTCCATGTAACTAGCCAAGTTGGGATGGCCTTTGCTGTTTGGGATACTGGTCCACGGCGGTATCCATATGTCAAAAACAAAATGACAGGCCAATTTCATGGCCTCTGCAAACACCAGCTGATTTATGCAAAATGAAATCCTGCGACTTTCAACTCTCATACACATGATGTGACTGGCATATAGGGGGGCGAGACATGTGTCTCTGGCTTTGTCGAATCATGCGCTAAACTGCATAATCTCCGACTCTGCAATCATTGTTGCGGACTGTATAATGCTGTGCCTGTAAAGGCATACTTCGGATATACGGTCCAGCATCCTGGTTTCCACAGTGTCACGGATTTGCTGAGTGCTGCGTGTTCAGGACACGCGCTCCGGAAACTCTGATTCCATTATCAGACAACGATCGGCCCAAGCGTTGCTAACAAAGCCCATGGTGTTGGTGTTCCATACGAAACCGCAATTGTGCATAGCTTGATATTTCACGGTGTCCACCTTGCCACTGATTCCGTCTTTAGTCACAACGTCTCTTTCCAGAACACTGGTTTCCAAGAGATTCTTGAATGTGTTGGGGATCACGTTAGACTCTCTATCCACCACCTTCATGTTCTTTTCGTGAGTTATGTGGGTGTCATCGATGATGACCATGCAAGCGTTTCTGTTCTGCTTGTACTTAAAAGCCTGAGGGGTGAAAGATGTCAGTGTCTCTATACACCCTGACACCCTATGAAACTGATAATTTAGCACATTGTTAGCGTAACTTTTGCCTTCTCCGGGACCTGTGATGTTCAGCAACATGATTCACTCGATGGTGTACCTGGGAGCGGTGTTGGCGATGATGTAATTAAACGTACACTACCATTCAAAAGTTTGGGGTCACCCAGACAATTATTTTGCGTTTTCCATGAAAAGTCACACTTATTTTCCACCATGAGTTGTAAAATGAATAGAAAATATAGTCAAGACATTGAAAAGGTTAGAAATAATGATTTGTATTTGAAATAATAATTTTTTCCTTCAAACTTTGCTTTCGTCAAAGAATCCTCCATTTGCAGCAATTACAGCATTGCAGACCTAACATGATTGCACAAGGGTTTTCTAATCATCCATTAGCCTTCTGACGCAATGAGCAAACACATTGTACCATTAGAACACTGGAGTGATAGTTGCTGGAAATGGGCCTCTATACGCCTATCTAGATATTGCACCAAAAACCAGACATTTGCAGCTAGAATAGTCATTTACCACATTAGCAATGTATAGAGTGTATTTCTGATTAGTTTAAAGTTATCTTCATTGAAAAAAAGTGCTTTTCTTTCAAAAATAAGGAAATTTCTAAGTGACCCCAAACTTTTGAACGGTAGTGTAGTTGAGGCCTGAAAAAGTCTGCTGACCTGTAATGTGTCACAGAATAGATATCGCACCAGAGCGTGATTGTACACTTTCACTGGGGAGTGAGCCCCAGCGTCCATTAAAAGGCTATGTGATGTGTCTAGTGCATTATAGAAGTGTACACTTCTGTCCCGCCACTAACTAGCCTGCTGTTTACAGCAAGCGAAAAGGGAGCAGAGTGCGTAAGTCTTATCTGCTAGTACATAGCCTCTCCACAGCAAGCTCCATCCATAACTCCTCGTGGTAATGGATGGAAACTGGGTATCGTGAGGCCCCAGGCTAAAATGCAGGGACTCGGAGGAGGTTTGGCCCCCAGACTTGCGGTACTCATGGCCCACCAGCATGTGGACATGCCCTGATACCCATGAACCAAATCCCCAACTATGGGTTAAATAGTATAAGGACTACATAGTCCGTTAGGAAAGTCCCCAGTGATGAGTAGTCTACTACTTCGGCGGATGAGGGCAGTGCCTGGCAGGCAGGTGCTAGAGAGGCGGGCCCCGGCACCTGGCAGCCCATTGCAGCCAACTTCATGAAAATCGCACTTTTCAGCCTGCCAAACTGCGTTGGACATGCTGATGGCCAAGAGTGTGTGTGTGGCCCTCGCGCAGCCACAACCACCCTAAACAAATTCAAAAGCGATTGGCCTTCGTCTTCAACTCGGAAGATCCCTTCAAGCCCAATGGCGATGGAACTGCGAGTAACAGTGGCAGGTTTGGTATGACTGGAAGCCTCTAGCTCGCAACCACACATTGGTGGCGGATCTAAGGTGATCGCCTTCCAATGAACTCTGTGGTGACATTGGATTTCGGTAGCTGGATCCGTGACTGGGCTGGCCTATTTAGGACTCCTGCAGCCCACCCTATATGGGGAGGCCCCTAGAAAAGGTGGGGCAAACATTGTACACTGCAGACTTATCTGGCTAGCATGCCGCGGCTGGCAGATTACCCATCACAGCAGTCGATCTACATATCAAAACCATAAAAACTCAAACTCAACCGCTTTCAACCAGCGCCTGGATTCTCAACCACCAATTGGATCTCATTACAAAACCCTTCATCCTGGGTGCTTGGAACATTTGCATACTGCAGGACATGAGGAGCAGTGAGCGCCCAGAACGTCATACAGCCCTGGTATGTAAAGAACTTGCATGCTTTAACATCAACATAGCAGCTCTAAGTGAGACTAAACTTGCTGAGGAAGGCAACATCAAGGTAACTGGATCAAACTACACCATTTTCTGGAAGGGAAAGGATACAGAAGATCCACGTATCCATGGTGTAGGCTTTGCCATCTGATCCCAGCTCGTGGACCAACACAACCTTGTCCCAACTGCAATCAATGAGCGAATAATGACCATCCGAATCCCGCTCACCCAAAAATGTTTCCTCACTCTGATCTCAGTGTATGCACCTACACTTACTGTACATCTGAAGATGAAAGCAAGACCCCCTTCCATGAACAGCTCACACATACCATTCTGACAGTCCCAGAATCCGACAGAATCTGACAAGCTTTGCATTTTCCCATACTATGGTGGCCTATGATGCCTTTCCACAGCTGGTGGAAAGGCATCATAGGCCACCATGGTATGGGAAAATGCAAAGCAAATGGGGAACTTTTATTGTGTCTTTGTGCCAAACACAATCTTACTGTAACAAACACCCTTTTCCAACTCCCCCATCGCCAGAGGATGACCTGGAAACACCCTCGCCCCAAAAATTGGCACACCCTTGACTATGTCCTCACAAAAACAAGAGACTCAAATGATGTCCGCATCACGCGATCCATGCCTGGAGCAGATGACTGCTGGACAGATCACCGCCTCCTGATCTCCCGACTCAATATTACAATCCGGCGACCACCAAAGCACATTTTGGCAAACGTTCCTCACCGTCGCGTTGACTGTGCAAAGTTCCGCAATCCCCAAATGTTGCAGTCCTTTAGAGAGGCCATTGGTAGAAACATGAATGAATTGAGCCTTCCAGACAATGCCTCAGTTGAATGCCTCTTGTGGAACAGTAGATATGATATTCTGTGCTCGACAACTCCAGGAAAAGAGTCAAGAACAACAACAACCACTCATGTTCGTCTTCTGGGACCTCAAGAAGGCCTTTGATCGAGTTCCTCACCCTGCTATGTGGGCTGTTCTTGCTCGTTTTGGATGTCCAGATGATTTCATCGCTCTCGTTTGCACTCTGCACGACGGCATGGTTGGTAGGATTTGCCACCAAAATACACTCTCAGACCCTTTTCCCATCACTAGTGGTCTCAAGCAAGCATGTGTCCTTGCTCAACCTGCTTTTCATTGTATATGGCTGCAATGCTAAATGAAATACCACCAACAACCCCTGGTATCAATCTGCATTACTGCTTGGATGGGGGGCTTTTTAATCTTGCTCTTTTTCACGCTAAATCCAAAACCTCGGTCACCAGTGTTCATGAATTGCAGTTTGCAGACGATAATGCCACACCAGCTCATTTGGAGACTTTTGTCCAGATAAGGGCTTACTACATTGTGTGGGATGGTAATACCCCGGCCTTATGTTCAGACATCAACAACATTCTGCCGCCTTCGGATTTCATCTATGACCATGAGAGGTCCGAGATGGAGGCTAGGCTATTCAGCAGCAATCATGTGGACTACTTCTACAAAGCCGCTTGTTTGGACATCGAGACCACGTTCGATAACTCGTACCGAGATATGTCTCTCAGATGCGAATCGTTTGCTTACAAGTTTTCGCACTGCACCAAAGGCGCAGTTGCCGAAATGACACAGTATCACGATAGACTAGTGTCTACTCTATACGCACAGAAAAAACACTTACCCAAACACAGTAAACACGTGGCGATCCCTCCCTTAGTACTGGACATGCCAGGTCAGCAGCATGAAATAATGTGCATATCTATTGTTATTCTCAATGCTCACTTACCCAAACACGACACGGGTCACCACAGGAAGGAGTTGATAGTGTTGTAAAATAAGAGTAAAGTCGCACAGGAACGCTACCCGGAAACCCGATATCGAAGTGACCGCGGGTGCCGGTATAGATGATATCACTTGTATTATGTTTTATGCGTGCTCTGGAGAACTAGCACTTTCGGAAAAAAACAATCACGATGCTGTACCACCACAAAATAGAACTCTTGTACGTGTACAATGCAGAGTTCGATTTGCGGGTACTCGATCAACGCATTCACTTTTACACCGAGTCCAAGTATGCAAAGACTTTGGATCCTGTCACTAGAAAAAGATGTGCCTCACTGCTTCGTGCCTGGTATGGTCTTTTTATCCCCACACAGCTATCTAAAGATGCAGCTCCTTTTTTCCAATTTGAAAATGTACGTTATTTGGACATGTACAAGGACATGCTAAAAATCATAGGTGCTGTACTATCCAAGGGTTCGCTGATGGAGTACAAACTCTACGACATAGCCGACCACAAAGAACAGTTCAGCAGAGACAAAGCCAAACTTGGCCATTTCAAAATGAACGGCTGTGGTATGAACGTAATAGATTTGTACAGAATGGCAGGGACAAGAGAAATCAAGTACTTGTGTACAAGCATGAAACTGAACAATGTGGCACCTTTTGTGATAGCTAGGGTCAGAGAGCTACACAAAAATCCCGCGAAGGACACCAGGAGACTTTGCAAGCTTGCCGATGTAAGTTATGACAAAATGAATGAGATGATTAAACTTGGTGGAAAAAGTCTGTTTTCTGTGCTCATTTACAACTTAGTAGATTCCGAGCTATGTGTCAGATTGGCCAAGGTTCTCAAGCCAGTCTCGGCTCTGTTTCATCAATGTAGAACCACGCTTAACATAGATGTGGTGGTACACGGAAGAGGGGATGTACTATAAGCTGCAGGAGGGAGAGTGTAAAGTGCTAGCAAACTCATTTTACGGGACCGCCCCTCATCCATGCGGACCTCTCATATCCGGTCATGGCAGGCAACAGATTTTGGTTGTGAATAGCTGCATGGCTATGTTTTACTGCCATACATGCCCTGTAGTATATGGAGAAACTGACAGTGTCATGGTCACGGTCGGTTATGGACCCTGCAATTCCGTCAAGAGCAATATCACCAATGATATCACAGTCAAATTGGATTTGCAAGAGGAAAGTAGATTGCGGCGACACTTCGCATGTGAAGCTCGCAAAGCTATATGTGAAAAGTTTAGTCGTGCAGGGGACCAGGTGCCCGATTTCCTGAACTACGTGCATGTGGCTCTAGTTGAAGACGTCCTCAAGCAAACATAAATAATAGGACAAGGGAACAAACACCAACAGGTAATCAGAGATCCCAAAGGTAGTGTCACGGAACAGGGATACCCAGTTTACCTAGCAAGAGTTCTTGGGCCCAACAAGTTGGTCGACATAACCAAGGCCTTTGTTAAAGACAGGAGAGTCAGACTAGAATACGAAAACAGTTCCTCGGTGTATTGCCATGTGGCTAAGAAAACATACGTGGCTTTAACTCATACTCTGGATTGCAGAAATGAACTGTCTTCTGTGTCGGTGAAAGTCAGATGATTAGCTGCATTCAAGAGCATGCGATCGCCTTGCGACTCAGCGGTCACAGACACATTTATAGCATGTGTCATGAAAGGCGACTGTATAAAATTGGAAACCGATCAAGCATCCTGTTTCACAACAGTACCTTGGCATCAGCTAAAGCGCAGAGATGAAATACTGTACTTAAAGCAAGAGCCCACATTCGATGAATCAGGTCAGTGGTTAGAACTCAATCGAGCAGGCTCATTCTTCCTACCTCACAGAGTGCTTCCTGTGATGGTAGTGCACTTGGACTCTGGGTTCTGCGCAGTATCTACACGACTGGCGAGGCTGGAACCGTGTGACTCCGGTAACACTTGTGTGAAAACGTTATACAAAGACGGGAGATACTGCATGAATCATATATTCTCTTGCAAGCATGGTAGCCTATGAGTCTTGCTTGTAACCAGAGTGGCTGAGGTCATTGCATCGAAAATGGAAGCAGGGTTGGTTCCGTGGAGTACGCTCATAAAATTGGCCAAGAACAAACATTTCAGCCAACAAACACTTGCTCACTTGAAAGCGAGCAACTCTAGTGTGAAAACGACATACGTTGAAATTGCAAAAACCTGGTTACAATGTATCATGGTTCTCTTGGTGAAGCCCATGGAATGTTATGAGTTTCATAGGTGCAAGCCGTGCAAAGCCACTTTCTACAAATATCCTCTGGATCTACACGCTACGATGGGTTGCATCACAACCATGTTTGGAGGCTCTCTGCTGTGCGAGGTGAATTGCACTGCAGACTCTCATGGTCCCTGCAGTGGTGACAACGACCTTGGGCTCATACAACACATGGAAACATCATTGGTCGACAGTCTCGTCAACCACTCTTATCAACCTTGGAACAAGTGTTACGTGAACTCTAGGGTTTTGATAGCTCATCACGCAGATCGGTTCCTGGTCAATCGATCAGGGAAACTTGTAGCTCATTGCATCATAGACTTTTGTTTACCTCGCTACATGTACAGCAAAGGCACCGGAGTTGGCAGTCTGGATGATTGTGAACACTGGCTACTTGTATCAATTCAGTCTATCAGAAGCAGGTTGAAATGGGCCACGTCTGCCTTTAACCCACTGATGAACACTTGCCCGTAACATATGATGCCAGCATGTCGAACTACTGAGTTGGAATCAATCATGGCGAACAGGAAGACTGTAAGCCACCTTTCAGGTGATAAGCTTGAAGCGTACATCAAAGTAGTCACTAATGACATGAGACTAAAACCTTGTGATGTCTACAGGAATCTCAGCCCCATGTTAGGAGTAACACTTACTTGATCGATTTCACAAGGCGCTGTCTCACTACAGGATCCTAGCGGTCAACGCATAGTGATATTAGTACCAAGTGTCATGTTGACAGATGCTGGACTTGCTTGTTAAGAAGGAAGACTTTCGATCATGAGAAGCGAACTACACAAAACAATGTTAGTTGATCTGGCAGGTCTTATGTATCAAGTTACATTCATGTTACAAATACACAAGCTGGACAATTTCGGTTGTTTGACAAACACCTTGTATTCCGAGTCCAGTCTTTGTATCATGCCCTACTCTTGCTCTGACATAACTGCCATGGAAAGATGGATAGTTGAGTTCAAAGAAAAAAAAATGGCTAAAGAGCATTACACCCACGCTGGGTAAGAGGATGCACCAGATTGCCAGCAATAACAAGGAGGTGACGTACCACTGCAAAGGTTGTAAGGATTTCTACTGGGATCTACTTGCTAACAAGGTAGTGGGTCACAATGTGATCCCCCATGTTTTTGGTCTGGATAAGAAAAGAAGGATAGGTCAATGTGTCAATGAGACACGATGGATTATGACCTAGTCATGCCAACCCTCAATGAGTAACCCAACAAACGCCGGTCACACTTTGAAAATACATGATATACATTCGTGCTAAGAGTGCAGGTCACCTTACACATGGGCTTTCAGTCATATGGATTACATCTTCTGGCACACGATAAGCAAGACCAGTAGCAGTCATCAACCTGTTATATTCAAGCTCGATCTGAATGATCTTATACGTGCAGATGGCCACAGTGCTATCTTTACAATAGACTCGATGACTGTAACGGCATACAGGCAAAGGACGTGGGAAAAAATACCATTCAAGTTCATCATTCTCAATGACAATACAACAAGGGTCTTGACTCACGATCTGCTTAAACTACCCTCCAAATGGCATGTTGACATCGGACAATCTACCATCGGATGATGCCATTTTAAAATAGCTGGCACGGACACTGAACCTTTCAGTCATACACTATCTGTGTACGATGAACAAAACAGGCATGCCGCGCTCATCATTTTCGCTTTTATGTCTGACAGCCTGTTGTCTGCAGATAAAGCAAGAGGAGCTTTGGATGTTCTGGTTCAATCAAAACGTGAAGAGTTCCGTATTACATGTGACTGTTGCATGGATGTCGGTTTGGTCGCCATCACAAAAGACCCAAGTGGATTGCCCACCACATTTTTCTTTTATCTGTGTGTAGACTCGTACATATACACACCTTGTCATCAGCCCTCAGCGGATGCAGACTATCATGCTCTTTGTCACATTGCAGACCTCCTGAGATTTACTAGTTGTGATAATGTTTTAGCTCAACTGACTGGGGACACGGGCTCCCCGTGTAGGTTTTATGATCTAGCCATCATCTTCACCGAAATACGCATACAATAGAAACATTGCACTTCCCTATCTGCTGATGAAACAATTAATCGCTTTATACCAGATCATGAGTGACTACATCGACACATTTGCCATTGTTGAAAAAGAAACACCCCATGTTAAGGTGTTAACCGAAAGTCCATCCAACAATATACTGTAGGTGAGGTGACTGGAACTCTGGGTATAACCACAATTTACGGATCCAGCTTGTCGAATATCTACACTAATCTAACACCGGATCAGCAAGATGACAAATGTGAAGAAGAGCACCAAGATGATGATGCAGAGATGCCGCAGCCGAGCAATGATGTGTTGCTCAGACAGACACAATTTAAATTTAACCTTGCTGGTGCCATGGAGCTGAAGGACTGGTGTGATTTTTACTACGGGTGATATGTCATGTGAATCTAATGTCAATGTGAATAGACTCTGGTATTATAGGACTGAACTTTTGTTATTATGTTTGATAACTTAATATAACTTAATAAAGAAACTTCTGTGGCCTGTTTACTGAATGTAATGCCATATTATTTTATCTAGGATTGTATATCTCTTCGACAAAAAGGTTGACCCTGACTGAAATGTGCTTTCTACCTGATATAGTACTTTAATATGTAACATAGACGAGATGGTGTGTACAGGTCAGGATTTATTCCAGAATATGTGATATAGTTAATCCCAAAAATATTTGGACAGTGACACAAGTTTTGTTATTTTAGCTGTTTACGAAAACATATTCAGGATACAATTACATAATCAATATGGGCTTAAAGTGCAAAGTCTCAGCTGTAATTTGAGAGTATTCACATCCAAATTGGAGCAAGGGTTTAGGAATTACAGCTCTTTAATACGTAGCTGCCTCTTTTTCAAGGGACCAAAAGTAATTGGACAATTGACTCAGATGGCTCCAAAAAAAAAAAATAAATAACAAGGCTGCATGGGCTCTTCCCTCGTTAACCTGTCATCAGTTAAGCAGTTAAAAGGTCTGGAGTTGATTCCAGGTGTGGCGTTTGCATTTGGAAGCTGTTGCTGTGAACACACAACATGCGGTAAAGGAGCTCTCAATGGAGGTGAAACAGACCATCCTGAGGCTGAAAAAAAAGAAGAAATCCATCAGAGAGATAGCAGAAATGTTAGGAGTGGCCAAATCAACAGTTTGGTACATTCTGAGAAAAAAAGAGTGCACTGGTGAGCTTGGGAACTCAAAAAGGCCTGGATGTCCACGAAAGACAACAGTGGTGGATGATCGCAGAATCCTTTCCATGGTGAAGAACAACCCCTTCACAACATCCACTCAAGTGAAGAACACTCTCCAGGAAGTAGGTGTATCAGTATCTAAGTCTACCATAAAGAGAAGACTTCATGAGAGTAAATACAAAGGATTCACCACAAGGTGCAAACCATTAATCAGCCCCAAAAATAGAAAGGCCAGAACTGACTTTGCCAAAAAAACACGTGAAGAAGCCAGCCCAGTTCTGGAACAGCATTCTTTGGACAGATGAGACTAAGATCAACCTGTACCAGAATGATGGGAAGAATAAAGTTTGGAGAAGAATTGGAACAGCTCATAATCCAAAGCACACCACAACTTCTGTAAAACATGGTGGAGGCAGTGATGGCATAGGCATGCATGGCTTCCAATGGCACTGGGTCACTTGTGTTTATTGATGATGTGACAAAAGACAGAAACAGCCGGATGAATTCTGAAGTGTATAGGGATATCTTTCTGCTCAGATTCAGCCAAATGCAGCAAAGTTGATTGGATGGTGCTTCACAGTATAGCTGGACAATGATCCAAAACATACTGCAAAAGCAACCCAGGAGTTTTTTAAAGCAAAGAAGTGGAATATTCTGCAATGACCGAATGAGTCACCAGATCTCAACCCAATCGAGCATGCATTTCACTTGCTCAAGACAAAACTTAAGGCAGAAAGACCCACAAACGAGCAACAACTGAAGACAGCTGCAGTAAAGGCCTGGCAAAGCATCACAAAGGAGGAAACCCAGCATTTGGTGATGTCCATGGGTTCCAGACTTCAGGCAGTCATTGCCTGCAAAGGATTCTCAACAAAATATTGAAAAGTAACATTTTACTTGGGGTTATGTTTATTTGTCCAATTACTTTTGAGCCCCTGAAATGAAGAGTGTTTGTATAAAAATAGCTACAATTCCTACATGTTTAATCATATATTTTTGTTCAACCCCTTGAATTAAACCTTAAAGTCTGCACTTCAATTCCGTTGTAGTTGTTTCATTTCAAATCCAATGTGGTGGCATGCAGAGCCCAAATCATGAAGATTGTGTCAGTGTCCAAATATTTCTGGGCCTAACTGTAGTACTTAGTAATGTGTAGTACACGGGATATGGTAGATACAGGATATGATTTATTCCATAATAGAAGCAAGTAACATTCACAGGGACACGCATGGCACTTGCAAACAGCAGTCTTTGTGTAAATATGACTAAATGTCATCTGTGCCTTTGTTACAACAACTTTGACATGTCAGTGGGTTTATATAACAAATGTCCATTTTGGATTTCGTCTATCACTTCTTGTATCAGCATACGAGGATCATTAAATCTGCTCTGTACAAAATCTGTACAGGAAAAGCTGCCATCCCTGATAATCATCTGGCATATTACCAAGTGACCATGAGTCTCCACTGTCATAGAACACAACACATCTGATAGATTCCCAGAATACAATGCTTGAATAATGGCACCAGGTAGCACATTGGCCTTACTGAGAAAACACCGAATGGTGTCCCGGGGTATGTCAGCCCACCACTGCCTCCCCAGCCACTGTAGAAATGAAAACCATTTCTGGTTAAGTCTATTCCAGTCTATGGATGATTCCGCTCTAGAGCACAGAGCATTAAAAGCATCCGACTTTACATAGGCCATTTTGAATTTCCTGTGTCACCACATCCTATGTCTTTAAATCAGTGTCAATTAATGTATCGTCAGTAGTAGCAAATATCTGTTACGAATGTGACCCCTTTAACTTTAAACATGTACTATACTCCATTACATTGTCAAGATTTGCAAAGCAGCCCTTCACAATCACTTATCAGATAACCCACTCTGTCAAATATCACGACAAACTTCTTCTTGTCACTGGTTAGAATGTCAAATAAGTAACCTGGAGTGCTTTGGTGTGCATGATAAATCACAGCTGCTGGGTTGTCACACATAACACTTTTTTTTTTTTTTTCTGTAGAACACATGTCACATCGCCAAGCTGACGGGTAGCCCATGGGAAGTCACCGTACGGTTTGCTCCACCAAACAATGTTTGTTATCAGGGACACTGTGTCATCGATGACAGATGACACGGTAAAAGACGGCTTGAAGCTATGTATATAATTAGGTTTAGGTACCAGACTTCCTGTTGTCATCTGTTTTAAGACAGCTCCAATTAAGCATATAGGAGACGGAATCTCTCTGCCATTAATGCATCACACAAGTAACCGCCATTACTAATCAACACATCGAAAATCATCACCGTACAAAAAAATTTCACAACTAATGAAAATACACTTCCTACACTATTGGATAAACTTGCTGTAATGATCACATTTCCATTCTCACCATCATTGTCCATATATGTCATAATAATCAACACTTCCGTACAATTCCACTAGTATCTGCCTAGGGACTTTAAAAATGGCTGCCATGTACTCTGTAATAACGAGCAGGTAGTCAACTCTTTATTGTATTCTTCATTGTATTCTTAGTTATATTCATCCAAGTAACAACCGTCATCTGTGTTCATTTCATTGCAGGCACTGTCTTGACCGAAATTGCTGTTCTTGTGAGTGGCGCCCTTTATGTGATCACTTTGCTCATGGTCATCATCCTGATCGTAAACATGCTCTCCATTAATCTCACATGTAGAGTCCACGGTTTCATTCTGAAGAAGGTGAAATGGTGAACAGTCGCCCAGGTCATTGTTACCTTCTTGGCACACGTCCTGATTCTCATCCCATATAACAACATCGTAATGATTCCCATTGTTATTAAGATATATACCTTTCGCCACGACCTTTATAAAAGGTCGATACTGTAACCATCGGTTATTGTAGTAAGTGTATATGGGAGTGGATAACAAATCCGCCAATGCCTGGATTTCCACCTCTATGGCCCATGTTCCCACGCAGTCCATTTTCGACTCTGTGATGTAATCGGTCACAGAAGAACCATTTTCCAACAGTTTTCTGTAATTCCAATCATTCTCCTCTAAATGGGTCACCACGGCTGCTCTGATCTTTTTGTGATATTTCTCAGTGTCAGCAAGAACTTGACTGACAGCTCTGAAGAAACAGTTACCGTCACCCGATGTCTTGATAATCCTACAGGGAATTCCTATTTTCATACAACGTGACCAGTTGGTTTCACGTTTACTGTAAGGCACATTAAGTTTTCTGCATGCCAATTGTCTATGGGCAGCAGTAATAGGGTAGAATACAAATTGCTCATCGGTGTAAGTCTTTACGATTTCACAGTCCTGGTCTTCAGCGTTGGAACTCTCAACTTGTTCTATGTTCTCACAACAAGCCATCTTTGATAAATTGAGCAAGGACTCTTCTTGAGCTGTACATAGTCGTCTAATTAATAGGTACGTTACATGTTGTTGGTGGTAATACTATAATGGGTTAACATAAAAACCGTTAAATAACCCGTGTCCTCACGAAAAGACCCAACACCAACTCACTGGCTCCAACAAAATACAACCCATAGCATACACCAGTCACAGAATACTGTCCCTGTGACAAGGAGGAGAAAGAAACAAAGGATGAAGGTGAAGAGGAGGAAGACACAGAGAATGACCCTATGGCTTATATCTGAATGGGAAGCTTAGCATTATTCACCAGTCACAGAATACTGTCTCTGTCAAGTCACTGAATGGTCGGGATTTCATGGCTGCTCAGCACTTTATGCCTGGTCGGCTTGTGTATAAGCTACTAAAAAAAATAGGAAGTGATGGTCGGGGAATTACGGTCGGTGCTTTAACCGTTCACTGCATAAGATCCGTATAAACGTAACGGTAGAATGGATTCATCACCAGTGGCACTACTCTGTTGACTTCTGTGATTTCATTGAGTTTTGTACTTTTGACAGCAGAACTGGAACAATCTTCACCGCCATAAGGCTACATCACAAAAATTAAAAGACAATTGTACGCAAACGGTACAATGGCAGCCAAAGGTGACCAGCGTGACAAATCTGATGAGGAGTCAGCTGCATTCTGCAGCAAATTGCATTACTTGAGTAGCAAGGAGCCTCTCTTTACAATAACCTGTAAGGCGATTGTAACCCAGCTGAGAAAATGACCCTTTTTCTCAGATGTAAATTGTATTAATACAATTGTGTGATTTTATTTTGAAAACCGATTCTCTTGGGGAAGAGGAAGTGCGATCCTCATCATCCAAGTTTTGAATTTCCGGTTCATGGTCACGTTGGGTGATCTGGGTCTTTCTATTTGTTAAGAGTAATATTAGCCCTGCCTTCCAAGCAAAGAGCTGAGGCGCTATGCTGGAAATCGTTCTTTTCACGATCTGCGAGCGGAGAGGAACTGTAGGACAATCTGTCCTCACGTTGACACCTCTTCTTGGTAAGCTAATTCAGATAGAATACTATGAATGGATCTAAACACTCTCCAAACGCTAATTTGCAACCTTTATTATCCTAAGTTGATGGGAGCACGAGCTTGAGAGGCCGTGAAGCGGTGACTTATGCTGTGTTCACCCTGAACCTCATTCTGCTGTGTTCACCCTGAATCTCATCTTTGATGAGTCCGCTACATGCTAATGTTATGCTGACATTAGCGCTATGCTAATGCTAGTCGTGAGTGGATTTTTTCCTGTTAAAAGCAATGGAAAAGGCTGTCTTTATGTCTGTATGGTTTCCCTAAATGTGATTTCAGTTCCCAACAGTATGCTGAAGTACTTTTAGCTCTTATGCACCATTTCTGTCGAATGTAATGTGTAGT
The DNA here is from genome assembly GCA_020510985.1 of Pholidichthys leucotaenia. Lineage (NCBI taxonomy): Eukaryota > Metazoa > Chordata > Actinopteri > Cichliformes > Pholidichthyidae > Pholidichthys > Pholidichthys leucotaenia. The sequence goes on along the minus strand of CM035839.1, from coordinate 22,795,666 downwards.
TTGATGCTAAAAGCACATGGTGTTAGCCCTCTATGTTTAACCCAGTAGCCCAGACAGGGTTTACTGATTTTAAAAGGGAATATTGGATGTGATGGGACAGTATATTCCCTGGTTATGTGATAAATTAATTGTATTTCATTTCATGATTTACAGAGACAAGGTTAGAGAGGATTAATCATAATTTCATGGTTAAGTGATGTAGAGATAAGCAGAGGAATTCATTTAATTGGTTACATGAAAAAAAGGGGTATTTCATGTGCCACAAGAGAGATTGTGAGAAAAGAAAAAAAGAACACATGCATTTAAGGTACAAGATGTGAAATGTAAGATATTACTATATTGCTGGATTGTGATAATAGTAATATGAGAGAAGAATTTAAACACTAAGCTATGGTGTTATATAAGAAGGGATTGGAAAACAAATTACTCTGGCTGTAAACAATAATACCATTATTGTCGTGCAGGCTAGGTTTTTTTTTGGTTGCCGATCAAGAACCTTCTGGAACCTGGATTCTCTCCGAATGGAGATGGTGAGCCTGACCCGAGACTGAACCAAGATTGGACTGAGATCTAACCAAGATCTCGAGTGAAGAGCATCTTTCCTCTCTCCAGTGCCCAGGATTGGAAACCTGAGTCTGGAGATACGAGATAGCCTGACTGGTCAAACGACTAACCCGAACGGACAAACAAACACTGAGCTCAGTGGGACATCTTTGGGGTTTTATTTCATGCCGGCCGTTGTTATATTTGTACAGTTGTAAATTATCTGTATATTTTGCTCACTTTATCACTGTAAATAATAACCATTATTGCTCATTTCTTGCCTCCAGCTATTTCATTCCACACTCACTTTAATTCCCTATTGTAACCCTTACGAACCTAGCAACTGGTCTACACTTAATTATTTCCCTTACCTAATTAACATCAGGCAAGGGTTACAATAAAAGTGGCGAGCCCAGCCAGGAGCCTTTTTTTTTTCTCTACCTTACGTTATTTCAAGCCTATACGTACCAAAATGGATATTGTTGAATGTGAATCTGTGAAAATCCCAAATGCAGTGATAGTGAGTGAAATCGCTGGAGATGAGCAACTTGATGAAGTGACTGAGTTTTTGTGATGGTATGGATCGATTTCAAGAGTCTTAAAAGTAACAGATAGTAAGTCTGAGTTTTTCCAGAGTGCTATTTTTGAGTATCGTATTGCTTTTGAAACTCTTGACCCATTGCCATGTACTCATGTATCTGATAGTGGAGCCAGCTATATGATACAATCTCTTGCCAGTGTTTATACGTACCGTGTAAGGAGCGAAATGACCAAGTCATTTCTCACTAAAACTAAAAACCTAGCGAAGATGAGGGGCAGAGATTTTGCAGATGTCCTGAAATACGTGCTGTTACGGATGTCTGAGGCAATCAAAGAATCTGAAAATGTTCAATCAGAGCAAGTTAAGTTATCTGATAACTTACCTGAAGCTTGCTTGGATGAACCTCAACCTCAGCCTTCTGCAGCTGAGTCAAATCACACTGCGAGCACACCAGCTCGAAGTATGCCCACCAATTCTGCACATGATTTAAATCCCCCAGAAGTGCAGCGTGTGGTAGTTGAGCACATTGTGAAAAGGGAAGATTTTTCCGAAGCTTGCTTGGATGAACCTCAACCTCAGCCTTCTGCAGCTGAGTCAAATCACACTGCGAGCACACCAGCTCGAAGTATGCCCACCAATTCTGCACATGATTTAAATCCCCCAGAAGTGCAGCATGTGGTAGTTGAGCACATTGTGAAAAGGGAAGATTTTTCCGAAGCTTGCTTGGATGAACCTCAACCTCAGCCTTCTGCAGCTGAGTCAAATCACACTGCGAGCACACCAGCTCGAAGTATGCCCACCAATTCTGCACATGATTTAAATCCCCCAGAAGTGCAACGTGTGTTAGTTGAGCACATTGTGAAAAGGGAAGATTTTTCCGTGCAGCAGTTTTCACAAAAGCTCGGAGCTTTTTCTGGCAAAGACACCCGACCAACTTATGAGCTAGATTATGACACTTGGCGCTCCAGTGTAGAATTAATCTTGACTGATTCTGCTATGTCCAAATTGCAGCAATCCCGAAAGATCATTGAGTCTCTTGTACCCCCAGCAGCTGATGTAGTCAAGTACTTGAACCCCAACAGCTCACCATCAGAATACCTTCAGCTGTTAGATTCTGCTTATGGTACAGTTCAAGATGGCGGAGAGCTTTACGCCAGGTTTATTGACACCTTCCAAAATACAGGTGAGAAACCCTCGTCATATCTACAACGTCTTCACGTAGCTTTGACTCACACTGTGAAGCATGGTGGCGCTTCAAGCCAGGATCTTGACAGGCTGCTTGTCACGCAGTTTTGTCGAGGTTGTTGGGATGATTCCTTTTTAACTGCACTCCAGTTAAAACAAAAACGAACAAGTCCCCCAACTTTTCCTGATTTGCTTCTCTTGCTACGCACTGAAGAAGACCAAGTTGCTGCCAAAAATTTAAGGATGAGACAACATTTGAGCAGTTCAAAACCAAAAGTGACCTCTCACGTGAAACTGTGCAATGCAGTTCAGATGAAGATGAGGACAATATCACGGTAAACTCACTCCAAGAACTCTCAAAACAAGTTGCAGAAATTCAAACGCAACTAGTAAAATTAGCTGCAGAACCAAAAGCTCAAAACTCACAAAGTACACTCAGTACAACGCCAAAAGAGAAACGAAAGTTGGAGGTTCGAAGACGACCAGATACTGTCGTAGTTCCGCCCATAACTGATACCGGGTGGGGACAATACTGAAAGTGATTACATCACAACTCAACCAATACTGACGATGGACAGTCTTGGTTGCACATGCAACGGGACATGCATGATAATTAGCGGGGGAGAGTGTAACCCAGCTGAGAAAATGACCCTTTTTCTCAGATGTAAATTGTATTAATACAATTGTGATTTTATTTTGAAAACCAATTCTCTTCGGGAAAAGGAAGTGCGATCCTCGTCATCCAAGTTTTGAATTTCCGGTTCATGGTCATGTTGGGTGATCTGGGTCTTTCTATTTGTTAAGAGTAATATTAGCCCTGCCTTCCAAGCAAAGAGCTGAGGCGCTATGCTGGAAATCGTTCTTTTCACGATCTGCGTGCGGAGAGGAACTGTAGGACGATCTGTCCTCACGTTGACACCTCTTCTTGGTAAGCTAATTCAGATAGAATACTATGAATGGATCTAAACACTCTCCAAACGCTAATTTGCAACCTTTATTATCCTAAGTTGATGGGAGCACGAGCTTGAGAGGCCGTGAAGCGGTGACTTATGCTGTGCTCACCCTGAACCTCATTCTGCTGTGTTCACCCTGAATCTTATCTTTGGTGAGTCCGCTACATGCTAATGTTATGCTAACATTAGCGCTATGCTAATGCTAGTCGCGAGTGGATTTTTTCCTGTTAAAAGCAATGGAAAAGGCTGTCTTAATGTCTGTATGGTTTCCCTAAATGTGATTTCAGTTCCCAACAGTATGCTGAAGTACTTTTAGCTCTTATGCACCATTTCTGTCGAATGTAATGTGTAGTTTGATGCTAAAAGCACACGGTGTTAGCCCTCTATGTTTAACCCAGTAGCCCAGATAGGGTTTACTGATTTTAAAAGGGAATATTGGATGTGATGGGACAGTATATTCCCTGGTTATGTGATAAATTAATTGTATTTCATTTCATGATTTACAGAGACAAGGTTAGAGAGGATTAATCATAATTTCATGGTAAGTGATGTAGAGATAAACAGAGGAATTCATTTAATTAGTTACATGAAAAAAGGGGTATTTCATGTGCCACAAGAGAGATTGTGAGAAAAGAAAAAAAAGAACACATGCATGTAAGATGCATGTTGTGAAATGTAAGATATTACTATATTGCTGGATTGTGATAATAGTAATATGAGAGAAGCATTTAAACACTAAGCTATGGTGTTATATAAGAAGGGATTGGAAGACGAATTACTCTAGCTGTAAACAATAATACCATTATTGTCGTGCAGGCTAGGTTTTTTTGGTTGCCGATCAAGAACCTTCTGGAACCTGGATTCTCTCCGAATGGAGATGGCGAGCCTGACCCGAGACTGAACCAAGATTGGACTGAGATCTAACCAAGATCTTGAGTGAAGAGCATCTTTCCTCTCTCCGGCGCCCAGGATTGGAAACCTGAGTCTGGAGATACGAGATAGCCTGACTGGTCAAACGACTAACCCGAATGGACAAACAAACACTGAGCTCAGTGGGACATCTTTGGGGTTTTATTTCATGCCGGCCGTTGTTATATTTGTACAGCTGTAAATCATCTGTATATTTTTCTCACTTTATCACTGTAAATAATAACCATTATTGCTCATTTCTTGCCTCCAGCTATTTCATTCCACACTCACTTTAATTCCCTATTGTAACCCTTACGAACCTAGCAACTGGTCTACACTTAATTATTTCCCTTACCTAATTAACATCAGGCAAGGGTTACACAATACCGTCAGATGTGCACATATCAATGTCCGCTGAGGGTAACGCTAGAATTAAGTCAGATGACATATACAAAAATGAAATCTTATACACGGCTTATCTGCAGCATGTATTGAAAGCACTGAATATATGTTTTGACATTAAAAATCATCTGTGTCAACATGTCCCTGAGTTGTCAGACAATTTTGTTCTGTGCTTGACTGTGGGAATGAAGGAAGATCTAACACCGCACACTGAAGTTGAGACTGTTCCCTCCTGCTATGTGTTGGTAAAGAAAGCTTTCAACCAGGGTATTTTGGACCAGGAATTAAGAGAGGTCTGGTCAGCTTTGAAAGATGCTGTGTGCTACGTTCTTTGCGCATCTTATAGTGAAGAGGAGGAAGAAATGGAGGATGAAGGTGAAGATGAGGAAGAAACAACATCAACACAAGAAATGGATTAAACCTCACCTGCTTCGAGAATATGTTCTCCTGGGCAGAGAAGAAGGGTACGGTCCAGACTACCTGCATCAGTTCTTTAAAGAACTAGAAAAGCACTCGGAGAGCGCAGACCTCCGCCAAGCGGCACAGTTCCGCCCATACAGTGTTTGTGTGTACATTTTCAGATTCCTTGACCATGAAAACATATGACTAGTAATTGGATTGACAATGATAGGATTAGCGGTCCATTAGTTATTCACGAAAATGGCATTTTCCATAATGCCGGCAACAGTTCCCCCCATACAGTGTTTGTGTGTACGTTTTGAGATTCCTTGACCATGAAAACATATGACTAGCAATAGCATGGTGATTCTCCGCATCGTCTGTGTTATCTCCCTGCCTTTTTTTCTTTCTCATGCACTCTGCACTCTGTTGCCTTCTGTGTTTCACACTTTTAGACTTTGAATGAGGCATGACTGGCAATATCGAGCAGATCTTTAAAAAAAAAAAAAAACCTCCTGGAGGAGGTAATAAGAAAAAAAATCAATAAAAAAAAATAAAACTAAGCTCGACGAGCTTCAATAGCGTGTGAGTCGCTGCATTTCTTGTGTCGCTGCAGCACGGTGATTCTCCGCATCCTGTGTGTTGAAAATGGTCCTATGTCACAATGTTAAAAAATCCTTTAAAAAATTTCTGTATCCAGACGGTGATCCGGATCATCCCCAAAATTTAATCAGTTCTTCCTTGTACCATTTGCAACAACGCCTGAAAGTTTCATCGAAATCCGTCCAAAACTTTTTGAGTTATCTTGCTAACCAACAGACAGACAGACAGACAAACCCCGGCAAAAACATAACCACCTGGCCTGCGGCCTGGCGGAGGTAATGAGCGGAAGCACATAACAAACAGCTGAAAGATGGAGATTTTTCTCTATCATTCTGAAGAATGTGACACACTGGAGCAAAATGATTATGGTTTGAGGAAAGACTAAAAATTGTTTCAATATGTTATTGTGTGATTGATATCAATAAAGCCATCCATACCGTAAATTGTAAAGTGTATTTTGTTTGATAAGCTCTTCGTCTTATATGTGAAAGAGAAGGCTGTTTTTACACTGCCCTCTCGGTTTGCTTTTATGTGAAAGGGCTGCCCTGGGTCCATTTGAATCTGGGTTCTTAGAACTGTGGAAAAGGTAATGAAAAAGTCTGTCCAAAACTTCTGCAACTGACTACAGGAATAAAACGTATGTAAGGTTACAGGGTGAAGCATGATATCTGTCATACTGTTCGTAAGCCCTCTGGCTTATGGTCGAATGGGAAGGCTGTTTTAAAACACCCTCCTGTAATTAATTAATTAATTAAATCACCCTTATTGTCATTCAACCATACAACCAATCATGTACAGTAGAACAAAACTGTGCTTCTCCTATCTACAGTGTTAATCACACACACCCCATATGTAGAATCAGAAGGGCCGCTGCCATGCAAGGGACCGCCACAGATTTCCCTCCTCCATTCCATTATTGCTGAGCACCAAGCTGGAAAGGCAGGAAGTTCGGCTTTTTTTATGGTCTTCGGCATGACCCTGCCCAGATTTGAAGCCCTGCCTCTTGGGTGTGAGGCGGATGCTCTACCAACTGAGCCACCACTCTGGTATGCACCTGACAGGTGATTATGAGTGATGAGTGAGAGAGGATCGGGATCTTGACTTGTTGAATGTCATCTCAGAAAACTTGTTCACAAACATAGGTGATCCAAGGGTAAATAAAATGTTCTGGTTTAAATGTGTATTAAAACAGCACATATGAAAATCACACATGCATTACAGCTTTATTTTATAAACACTCAGAAAACCCCACTATGTCCCTGTAGTAGTACAACTGAAACAAATGAAAAGTTCACATAGGATTTCATGTTAACTTTATTGAAGTAATTTGAAAATCAACATTGCAAAGTTGCACTAATATGACATTAATTGAAAAAGAACAAAAAATAAACCTTTGGGAAGAAAAATAAATATATGAGGACAGTGAAGATAATTTACAATGTTTGCAAAGAGGTGGAGTTTGCATGTTCTCCCCGTGTTGCGTGGGTTTACTCCGGGATTTCTCCGGTTTCCTCCCACATGTCAAAAACATGCAAGTTAGGGATAAGGGGCGCTGGCGCACGCAGCGACCAGCAGCTGGTGGCTTGTCACCAGACTGCAAAAACAAATCTACCTACGGGTACAAAATAAGTACAAAAAAAAAAGAGGTGAAATAGTTAATAAAATTGTTCCATTTTTACAAAAAAGCTCTGAATTGCCTCGAATTGCTGGTAGGCCCCTTTGGCATGCGGGAAAGGGAAGGCTGTTTTAAAAATGCCCCCCCCCAGAGGATACTTTATGTATTACATTGGTAAAACATGGCAGAACATCATCGAGTTGTCCGGTTAACCCTTGTGTTTCCACGCATAACGATGGTGATGGGGTGGGGGTCAATTTGACCCCTGTGTTTTTTGTTTTTTGTTTGTTGTTTTTTGTTGTTTTCCCAGAATGGATAGTTCATCTCCTAGTGGTTTGAGAGGGAGGAGGGTGGATGGGGGGTTGGGGGTCAACTAGACCCCTGGGGGTTTGGGTGAGGGGAATCCTCGGGGTTTGGGTGAGAGGGTCATATCGACCCCCCTGTTTTGTTTTTTTTTTTTGGTTTCCCCAGAATGGATAGTTGATCTCCCTGTAGTTTGTTGAGGACTGGAAGGGGGGGTGACGAGACCCCTCGGGGTGTGGGTGAGAGGGGTCGCTGGGGTATTTTTTTTCTTTCCCCAGAATGGATCGTTGTTCTCCCAGTGGTTTGAGGACAGGGGAGAGGGTCAACTGGACCCCCCCCTAATTTTGTTTTTTTGGTTTCACCAGAATAGATAATTGATCTCCCAGTGGTTTGTTAAAGATGGAGGATGGGGGTCGACTAGACCCCTTCGGGGTTTCGGAGAGAGGGGTCATATCGACCCTCCGGGGGTTTTGGGGGTCATATCGACCCCCCCTTTTTTTCGAAGGAATAGATAGTTGATCTCCCGGCGGTTTGAGGACAGGACAGGAATCAGAATCAGAATCAGATTTATTGCCAAGCACATTTACAAGTAAACAAGTAAACATACGAGGAATTTGACTTGACACTGGGCGCGCACGAAAGGCGCATCCCAATGACGCGGCAGCCATGACGAGGCACCTGTCATATGGGGGGGGGGGGGGTGAAGAGGGGTGAGGGGGGGAAGGATAGGGAAAAACACAATAGGAGAGAGAAAAAAGCATTGTTGATCAAAACAGAGCTCATTTTATGACCAAAATTTTGATTACAAGAAAAAAACTCTCAAATGCACAATTAGCAGACAATAGATCACACAATGACAAAGCAGTAGTTGAGAGAGTCAGTGTATTGTGAATAAATATCAGTAATTGTATCAGTAGTGTAATGTTGAATGCAAGTGTAGGTATGTCAATTGCTAGTGAACAGCAGAGGGTGCCTCCTGGCAGTGGATAGATGTTAAAGTCATGTGATCTAAGCATTCTAGAGTTCTCGCTCTTGCTTGCAGATGGTAAATTGTCACATGGTGCACTGTCCTTGAGCGTTCATCTGCTGAAACAATAACAACTGTGTCGATTGTTTGGGTTAGCAGGCAGAGCCGCTCCTTCCGCTTATCTTCATTAGGAGGAATGTAAATACAGGGCAAAAGACAAGGTCAAATCAAATCTGCACAGTGCACTCAGAGAATAGATTTTTCCTCAACCGTGCAATTCTGTGCTTTCATAATTTCCATGTGCAGGCTTAAACTTTATTCTTTATTCCATGGAGAGCACAGGGCTCCAGATGTATTCCTCCGCTGAATCACTGTCATTCAGTTCACCGTTTGCCGCTATTTGTGCCCTCCCCAACTGGTCGAATTTGACGAAGGAGCTTGCCGGGTCCGCTTTGATCAGCTCTCTCACCTTCCTACAATTTCTGATACATCAGGGAACTTCACAGCAAAAAATAGAAGTCCTGAGATCATAACCAATAATGTTTCCACAGACGCATGAATTCCAATGTCCATGAGTCTCCTCGCAGGTTCCAATTCTTGGGCTCCCCCTTGGCCCGATTCTTGTTGAAAAATAGTGACAATAGCACATTTAAGCCGCTTCCAAATCCATAATTTCCGTTTAGATTAAGATTCAGCAGAAGAAGAGCGACTAAACACAGACAAAAACGCAACATTGCAAAGCTGGGAATAGGTCAGGAAGGCAGACGGGAGGAGGGAAGAAAAATGCCACTGCTCTCTCTCAGAGCAAGAAGAAGAAGGAGGGGGGGTCAACTATACCCTCTTGGGTTTGGGTGAGAGGGGTAATATCGACCCAATTGTTTTGGGGTTTTTTTGTTTATTGTTGTTTATTTTTTTGTTTCCCCAAAATGGATAGCTGATCTCACCCGGTGGTTTGCTGAAGACTTGCTACTCAGCAGAGGCGGCAAGAGGGCCATGACTGGCGGGAGCGCAGGCGGGGCAGTATGTGAGCCCGCATCTTCCACGCATCTGTGAGAGGCACCTGCGACACAACGTTTTGGTCTTGGTGTCCTTGCTCCTGGGACACACGCGGCACCTATTCCTCTTTTCTTCCAAAGACTGTAGGGGTCTTCCTTCTGCGGGAGGGTCCTGGGCCTCAGGTTTGCTGGCAGGGATCCTGTCCCTCCTTCTCCTGCGCACAAGCGGGGCCATGAGCGCCTTGCCCAGCTGCTCCATGAACAACCTGCGCCTGTTGCATCTGACGGGCATCCATGCTTATTAAGCTCCCGCCACAGGATGAAGGCATTGTACACCATATAGTGGAACAGGACCAGGGGCCAGCGTGAGGTTTTTCTCCTGCAGCTGTACGTGGCCACGACCTTGTCTAGGTTGTTAACGCCTCCCTTGGTGCGACTGTAATGGAGCACCGCGAGGGGTTTTCGATCTGTGTGGTCGCTCAGGAGGGGACCTTGCAGGTACCTGTTGGTGGTGGCGAAGAGCAGCACATTCTTGTTCCTCTTGGTGAGATAGGACACCAGGGCAATGTCAGGACCCCCGGAGGTGAACGCAAAGGACGAGGAGCCGACTGCCCTGCCCTTGATATCGAGCAGCTCGCGCGGGATCTCAGATCTGTTGGCGCGCAGGGTGCCCAGTATGGTCAGGCCCCTTTCGAGAAGGAGCCTCCGCGCGAGCTCATGGGACGTGAAGAAGTTGTCGCAGGTGACGTTCTGCCCGGGTCCCAGTCCCTCGGTGAGGTCGAGGATGACTCAGGTGGCCAGGTTCTTTTCGGGGGGACCTCCTTTTTCGGGTTTGCTAATGTAGACCTGCATCTTCCACACGTAGCTGGACCGGGTGCCGCACGCCACCCACAGCTTGATGCCATACTTGGCTGGCTTGTTGGGCATGTACTATCGGAAGGGACAGTGACCTAGGTTGGTTAAACAAAATTTTTAAAAAAAAGAGCGAGAAGGTGGATATTTTTTTTTGGTCAAGAAAGAAAGAAAGAAAGAAAGAAAGAAAGAAAGAAAGAAAGAAAGAAAGACATGCAATTAGATTTTTTTTTTACCACCACCACCTCCACTACTACTTACCCCTAAAGGGAACCAGTCGTTCATCCATGGTAACCTCCGGTCTGGGCTCGTACAGGAGCGACAGCCGCCTCTGCCACGCGTCCCACACATCCCTGATGGGTGCCAGCTTGTCTCCTGAGGATGATGATGAGGAGGAGGCCCCTCTGGCCCCTCTGGTGTCGCGATCGTCGAAACGCAGGATGCTCGAGTACGAACAGAAGGCCTTGAGGGACATAGTGGACCAGAAGACAGAGTGTCCACTCTCGACGTCCCAGAGTGTCTCGCACGCCTCGCCTCGCTACCTGTACACACCTGGGAGGATCAGCAGCCCCACGTAGGTGCGCAGGTCGGTCTGACCCATGGGCCTCCACCCGTTGAGCCCTCACGACGTCCTCCTGGCACCTTCCAGGTTGTTCATGGTGATCACCGCGTCCTCCAGGTCGGGCTGAAAGTAAGCGAGGAATGCCGAAGCCACGTCCACTATGGCCCCACGTGCCAGACTCGTGGGGCGTGTGGTCAGCGGCATATGCCGCGGAGGTTGAGGAGAACGCTGCTGCTGCTGCTGTAACGACAGCGGGTGAGGCTTCGAGCTCCACGTGACATTCCCGCATTTCGAGGTCATCGATTCCAGCGGAGCATCGCAATAGTCATAGTATTCCGGTCCTCCTCCTTTGTCGTCCTCTTCCTCTTCTTCATCTACTTCTTCCTCATTGTTGTCGTCTGTGTCCGATTTCTTCTTCTTCCTCGTCGTTGTCGTCCTCTGTGTCTGATTCCTCTTCTTCAACTTCTTCTACCCCTTCTTCTTCTTCTTCTTCTTCTTCTTCTTCTTCTTCTTCTTCTTCTTCTTCTTCTTCTTCTTCTTCTTCTTCTTCTTCTTCAATTCAATTCAATTGAATTCAACTTTATTTATATAGCGCCATTTCACAACAACAGTCATCTCATAGCACTATCAACTGTAGGGGGAACCCCCACAGTTGCAGAAAGACCCCAGCAATCAGGCGATTCCCTGTGAGCAAGCACTTGGTGACGGTGAAGAGGAAATACTCCCTTTTAACAGGAAGAAACCTCCAGCAGAACCAGGCTCAGGGAGGGGCAGTCATCTGCTGTGACTGGCTGGGGGGTGAGGGGATAGAAAAGAAGAAAAGAACAGACATGTAGACAGCAAACAGCATGATGGGGACTCAATCTATGGGAGAGAACAAACAAATGTTAATGACCAGCAAAAAAAATATTTCATTGAGAGTGAGGAAAGGAGTGAGGCCCAGTGCATTACTGGAGGTCCCCCGGCTGACTAAACCTATTAGCAGCATAACTAAGGGAGGGTTCAGAAACACATGATCCCTCCCTAATTGTAGGCTATATCAAAAAGGTAGGTTTTAGCCCTATTCTTAAAAACAGAGATCGAGTCTGACTCCCAAATCCAGATTGGCAACTGGTTCCACAGGAGAAGAGCTTGATAACTGAAGGCTCTGCCTCCCATTGTACTTTTGGAGATTCTAGGTATTACAAGTAATCCTGCATTTTGGGAGCGTAGTGCTCTGTTAGGATAATACGGTAGTATCAGATCTTTTAAATAAAAAGGAGCCTGACTGTTTAGAGCTTTGTAAGTAAGAAGAAGGATTTTAAACTTAATTCTAAACTCTATGGGAAGCCAATGAAGGGAGGCCAGAACCGGAGAGATATGATCTCTCTAGTACCTGTTAAAACTCTTGCTGCAGCATTTTGGATCAGCTGAAGACTTTTTAAAGATGTTTTAGGACAGCCTGATAATAAAGAATTACAATAATCTAATCTCGAGCTAACAAAAGCGTGGATCAGTTTCTCAGCATCACTCTGAGACAAGATGCTCCTAATCTTGGCAATATTACGCAAGTGATAGAAGTCAGTCTTACAAACAAATTTAATATGTGAATTGAAGGACAAATCCTGATCAAAAATAATTCCAAGGTTCCTCACAGAGCTAAACACAGAGCTTCCTCACAGAGCTTCTTCTTCTTCTTCTTCTTCTTCTTCTTCTACTTCTCCATCTTCACCTTGTCCTTCTTCTTCTTCTTCTTCTTCTTCTTCTTCTTCTTCTTCTTCTTCTTCTTCTTCTCCATCTTCACCTTGTCCTTCTTCTTCTTCTTCTTCTTCTTCTTCTTCTTCTTCTTCTTCTTCTTCTTCTTCTTCTCCATCTTCACCTTGTCCTTCTTCCTCTTCTTCTTCTTCTCCATCTTAACCTTGTCCTTCTTCTTCTGCTTCTTCTTCTTCTTCTTCTTCTTGCTTTTGTCCTTCCTCACCGTCGCCGCAGTCTTTGTCTCTGCTTGTTCTCGGGGAGATTGGGAGTTGCTCGCAGTCCCTCGCGTGGTCTGGTATCACCACGGGGTCCCATGGCACAGTACCGTGTTGCATATACCAACTTGTAATTGTCGCCCCAGTCGTACTGCAGAGCCAATACAGGACCGAAGAAGAAGAAAAAGAAAAAGAACACACGGCGGCAGAGAGGGATTGTTGTTGTTCTTCTTCTTTCCTCCCAGTCCACAGACAAGTGCGCGACATGTCGTAGAGATGGGAGAGAGAGAGAGAGAGAGAGAGGGAGGAAGCAAGAGAGAAAAAAGAGAGAGTGGTCACTGTTTGGGGTTTTTTTGCGGGAATTGGCAGTCATGGACCGGACGCGAGGGACCCTTAGTAACGCAACTTCCTTTCGCCCATCCTTGTTGGTGATGGGCACGTTCGCGACTGGGCCCTCGTACCGCCGCCCAGTTTCATGAAGGAGGGCCGCGGGTGTGGGTCACTGTCCGTAACGCACCTCAAGCTTCTTTTCCATGCGGGGGTCCCGAGTATCATGCCCGCTTTGCATGATCGAGTCATTTTCTGGCCTTAGGGGATTTTTTTATTTTCCAGTCATCATCGCTCGTTCGTGTATGGGTCCCAAGTATTGTGCCCGCTTCGCGATATTGAGTCATTTTTTAGGACTTGGAATTTTTTTTCCAAACATTATTGCTCATCCGTGTATGGGTTCCAAGTATTGTGCCCGCTTTGTTGATTGAGTCATTTTTTAGGACTTGGGATTTTTACCTCCGCCAAAGGGGGAGGTTATGTGATCATTGGCGTTGGTTTGTCTGTCTGTTTGTCTGTTTATCTGTTTGTTTGTTTGTCTGTTTGTTTGTTTGTTTGTTAGCAAGATAACTCAAAAAGTTATGGACTGATTTTCATTAAATTTTCACAGATTGTCAGAAATGGGGTATCCTACAGATGATTAGATTTTGGTGGTGATCCGGATCACCGTCCACAAGAAAACCGCCATTACGCAAAATACCATTTTCGTGAATAACTACTAAACCACTAATCCTATCATTGTCAATCCAATTGCTTGTCATATGTTTTCATGGTCAAGGAATCTGAAGACTGTATGGGGGGAACTGTGGCGCTAAACCGCCGTTACGGAAAATGCCATTTTCGTCAATAACTACTGAACCACTAATCATATCATTGTGAATTCAATTATTAGTCATATGTTTTCATGGTCAAGGAATTGGAAAACGTACACACAAACACTGTATGGGGGGAAATGTGGCGCTTGGCGGAGGTCTGCACTGTCCGAGTGCTTTTCTAGGTTTTTTTTTCCCAGATGTTACCGGCTCATCCGTATGGTTCAGCGAGGAGTAGATAATTGTAGCATTTTCAGGCCTTGGGGATTTTTCACAGACATTATCGCTCGTCCGCGTAGTTTCGCGAGTCATTTCCCGGCCTTAGGATTTGTATCTTTTGTTTTCATTTTATGTCTTGGCTGATTAGTTTTTTTAAGACCTGAGATGGTGTGTGTGTGTGTGTGTGTGTGTGTGTGTGTGTGTGTGTGTGTGTGTGTGTGTGTGTCGGGAGAATTCAGCCAGGGGGCGTGACAACCTCCCCACCATCGGGGGAAAGCAAGCAATCCAGCAAGGGTTAGGCTTTGGATTTTATTTAGCGCAGCAGAGGGTGTCTTTCACGTCCACTATGGGGTGCTAGGACAAGATGAGGGGGCTAGGGTTGACACCCCCCCAACAAGATATAGGGCTAGGCTTCAGATTACATTTGGAGATGGTGGTAGTGGTGGTAGGGGGTCTTCTTGACCCCAGACCACTAGGGGGCTCAGATTACATTTGGAGGTGGTGGTGGTGGAGGTCTGGCACAATCCCAGACCACTAGGGGCGCTGGGACAAGATGGGAGGGGGGGTTGTGTTGACCCCCGGGGACTGCACGAGGGTTAATAAATGACGTGATCAAACAGCTGTCAGTTTAGTCAATGTTGTTATTTAAAATTAAAGCTCCAGAGAAAACAAGATAGATGCGTGGTGTACTCACCCCACTGTTTAACATGCATTTCATATTATTCCAGCTTACCATCATCATGTGAATCCTTTTGTGCTGATCACAGCCACAAAGGCAAACAGCAGGAACACAAACTGGAGCATCAATTTTCTAAAAGAAAACACAGAATGTTAAAAATGCAATCAAAGGTTGTAAGCCTGATACGTCTTTAGAATTGAGAGAAGCAGGGCACCCACCAGTAGATTGGAAAACTTGTGAAGTGTGACGTCTTCAGGAAGGAATCATGTGTGCTCTGACTGATGGGTTCACTCTGAATTTAAACTCTACTCAGACCAGGTTTTTTGTTTGTTCAGTGATATCAGCACAAGGGTCGTCCAATGAAAATGTGCCCAGTTTCTTAATGAGAAGCAATGGACCGGTGACGCCCTGAGCCAGAGTTCTCCTGTATCTCACTTACATAATGTTTAAAGGGTCCGTGACAAGATCTTGAAACTATGCATAAGTATTCTGTATGAATTTATCTTACATCGTCCACATAGTTGGTTCTGTTGAATTAGAACACTAAATAAGTGGAAAAATATTTCTAAGTGAATTCAAATTTAGCGCCGTGTTGCACTAATGTGATATCCTGAGACGCGCCTCATTTCAGAATATGATGTCATGAGGAGAATTTCCTCTCAACTGATCCATGTGCTGTCAATGTAAACAAGCTGTTTAGCTTCTATATCAGCGAAGAAATGCTGAAACGTTGTGTGGTGGCGGGGTGTTCTAATTGCTCCAGTGAACGTATAAGACTGTTCTCATTCCCAAAAGATCCAGAGCTTCTTAAAAAAATTGGTGAAGCAAGTACAGAGAACAAGGGACAAACGGCAACCAACACCATCTTCTGTACTCTGTAGCGATCATTTCACTGCTGACAGTTTTGAGAAGGCGCCTGCTATACAGGAATCTTTAGGCTTGAAAGTTCATTACAAATGGCTTCTATAACCGACTGCCATACCGACGGTTTTCAAACGAAAAACCCACAGCTCAAGACGATATCAACATATCAAAACAGCGCAGAAAAACAACAGTGTCAAACTCGCCCGCAAAAGAGTAAGTCCCTTTGTTTATGTTTTAGGGTGTGATAGAGGTGTGTGGACACATCAGACAGGCAAAACAATTAGGGTGTTTAGTTACAAGCTCAAAACAAGAAACGCATTACGGATATTTTATCTGTTGTTTTGTCATTAATATCTAATTTTGTCATTAGTATGGCTATTTCTTTAACCTGTAAACCCACATATATATATATGTGTGTGTGTGTGTGTGTGTGTGTGTGTGTGTGTGTGTGTATACACTACCGTTCTAAAGTTTGGGGTCACTTAGAAATTTCCTTATTTTTGAAAGAAAAGCACTTTTTTTCAATGAAAATAACTTTAAACTAATCAGAAATACACTCTATACAGTACATTGCTAATGTGGTAAATGACTATTCTAGCTGCAAATGTCTGGTTTTTGGTGCAATATCTACATAGGTGTATAGAGGCCCATTTCCAGCAACTATCACTCCAGTGTTCTAATGGTACAATGTGTTTGCTCATTGTGCCAGAAGGCTAATGGATGATTAGAAAACCCTTATGCAATCATGTTAGGTCTGCAACCACCAATTGTGCAAGTTCTCCCACTTAAAAGATGAGAGAGGTCTCCAATTTTCATCATAGGTATACCTCAACTATGAGAGACGAAATGAGAAAAAAAAATATCCAGAAAATCACATTGAAGGATTTTTAATGAATAAATTGGTAAATTCCTTGGTAAAATAAGTATTTGGTCACCTACAAACAAGCAAGATTTCTGGTTCTCACAGACCTGTATCTTCTTCTTTAAGAGGCTCCTCTGTCCTCCACTCGTTACCTGTATTAATGGCACCTGTTTGAACTCATTATCAGTATAAAAGACACCTGTCCACAACCTCAAACAGTCAGACTCCAAACTCCACTATGGCCAAGATCAAAGAGCTGTCAAAGGACACCAGAAACAAAATTGTAGACCTGCACCAGGCTGGGAAGACTGAATCTGCAATAGATAAGCAGCTTGGTGTGAAGAAATCAATTGTGGGAGCAATTATTAGAAAATGGAAGACATACAAGACCAATGATAATCTCCCTCAATCTGGGGCTCCACACAAGATCTCACCCCGTGAGGTCAAAATGATCACGAGAACGATGAGCAAAAATCCCAGAACCACACGGGGGGACCTAGTGAATGACCTGCAGAGAGCTGGGACCAAAGTAACAAAGGCTACATCAGTAACACACTATGCTGCCAGGGACTCAAATCCTGCAGTGCCAGACGTGTCCCCCTGCTTAAGCCAGCACATGTCCAGGCCCATCTGAAGTTTGCTAGAGAGCATTTGGATGATCCAGAAGAGGACTGGGAGAATGTCATATGGTCAGATGAAACCAAAATAGAACTTTTTGGTAAAAGCTCAACTTGTCGTGTTTGGAGGAGAAAGAACGCCATACCCACTGTGAAGCATGGGGGTGAAAAGATTATACTTTGGGGCTGTTTTTCTGCAAAGGGACCAGGACGACTGATCCGTGTAAAGGAAAGAATGAATGGGGCCATGTATCTTGAGATTTTGAGTGAAAACCTCCTTCCATCAGCAAGGGCATTGAAGATGAAACGTGGCTGGGTCTTTCAGCATGACAATGATCCCAAACATACCGCCCGGGAAACGAAGGAGTGGCTTCGTAAGAAGCATTTCAAGGTCCTGGAGTGGCCTAGCCAGTCTCCAGATCTCAACCCCATAGAAAATCTTTGGAGGGAGTTGAAAGTCCGTGTTGCCCAGCGACAGCCCCAAAACATCACTGCTCTAGAGGAGATCTACATGAAGGAATGGGCCAAAATACCAGCAACAGTGTGTGAAAACCTTGTGAAGACTTACGGAAAACGTTTGACCTCTGTCATTGCCAACAAAGGGTATATAACAAAGTATTGAGATGAGCTTTTGTTATTGACCAAATACTTATTTTACCGAGGAATTTACCAATTAATTCATTAAAAATCCTTCAATGTGATTTTCTGGATTTTTTTTTTCTTCTCATTTTGTCTCTCATAGTTGAGGTATACCTATGATGAAAATTGGAGACCTCTCTCATCTTTAAAGTGGGAGAACTTGCACAATTGGTGGCTGACTAAATACTTTTTTGCCCCACTGTATATACTGTATATATATATATATATATATATATATATATATATATATATATATATATATATATATATATATATATATACTATATACACAAGTATATCTCAAAAAATTAGAATATCATGAAAAAGTTCAATTTTTTTGTCACTCATTTCAGAAAGTGAAACCAATATATTAGATAGATAGATAGATAGATAGATAGATAGATAGATAGATAGATAGATAGATAGATAGATACTTTATTTCGAGCAAAAAATGGCTTTGCTTTTTGGCTGATTGCTGATTGCTTATTGTTCACTATTATTGTTCGCTTATTGTTCACATTGGTCACTTCCTTGTGGTAACATATCGTCACCTGATCAGCACCTGAGCCACTTGCTGGTTTCATCCAAAGACAGGACAGCAGCAGAGCCACCAGGAGTTCTGTTAACAATAACTGTAAAATATTCCACCGCAGAACCACATTTGGACAAACAGCTTTCTCTATAAAGAGCAGTCACATCTGGAACACAATGCCAAATGAAATTAAAATAATAACGGACTTTAAAACATTCACTAAAAAGGTTAAAAACTGGCTGAAAAATAAACAAGAATGTACCCATGTATGAAATGATTGTCTGCAGGGTGAGAGTGAATGAAGGGAAGGAATGAATGTGTTTGTTTATAGTGAGTGACGAAGGGAGGGAGGCCTAAAATAGGCAAATGTGTGTCAGGTTGTTATATTTGTGTATTTATAATATTTATAATATTTATAATTGTGTATTTATAATGTATTTATGTTTTTGCATTGATGTATGTGGTTATTGTGTATTCCTTTTCTTTCCTTTTTTATTTTTTCTCCTTTCTAAAGCCCATCCAGGGACAAGAGTTGCAAATTAGCTAATAGCTATACACTCTGTGCAACACATCAGATTGATTGTCATTGATTAATTGTCTATGTTTATTGCACTGTCCCTGTCAAATAAACAAATCTATCTATCTATCACTTCCTGTTTTGCTGTCTGCCTGTGTGGTTTGCTGTGTGGTTCGCTCTCCAGCCACTAGCTATAGCTACTAGCTCTCTTTCCTCTCCTCCTCTGGTGTGCTCTCTCTGTCAGATGTTTAGCTACACCTCTGCCTCTTTTAGTGATAACGGTAAATGTAATAAATGTTGTCTTTTTGAGGCGCTCGAGGCGAGGTTGTCTGATTTGGAATCCCGGCTCCGCTGCATTGAAACACCATCTGCGCCAGTTAATCTTGACGGACGCCCATTAGCTGCAGCAGAGCTAGCTAGCTTAGGCCCCCCTGTCAGCGGTCCCTCAGCTCTCCTCAGCAGCGAGGAGACTGGGTGGGTGACGGTGAGAAGGAAGCCTAGTCGCAAAGCCCCGGTACACCACCAACCTGTTCACGTTTCTAATCGTTTTTCCCCGCTCAGCGACACACCCGCTGAGGAAAAAAATCTGATCATTGGCGACTCTGTAGTCAGAAACGTGAACCTAGAGACTCCAGCGGCCATAGTCAAATGCATTCCTGGGGCCAGAGCAGGCGACATCGAGTCAAATTTGAAAATGCTGGCTAAAAGTAACTGTAAATATTCCACAATTGTTATTCACGCTGGCATTAATGACATCCGTCTCCGGCAGTCGGAAGTCACGAAACTTAATATAGAATCGGTGTGTGACTTTGCAAAAACGATGTCTGCCACTGTAGTATTCTCTGGGCCCCTCCCCAATCTGACCAGTGATGACATGTTTAGCCGCTTGTCATCCTTGAACCGCTGGCTGTCTGTGTGGTGTCCTAAAAATGACGTGGGCTACATTGACAATTGGAGCTCTTTTTGGGGAAAACCTGGTCTTATGAGACGAGACAGCATTCATCCCACTTTGGATGGTGCTTCTCATTTATCTAACAATCTGGCATCTTTTTTATCCAAATTTCCAAAACCCTGACTACTCAGAGTTGGGACCAGGAAGCAGAGTCGCAGTCTTACACGCCTCTCTGCAGCTCCTCTTCATCCGCCACCCCTCAACTTAGCCCCTGTCTTCCCCATCAGAGAATCGTTGTCTGCTCCCTCCAAAGTAAATAAAAATATAATGTATAAGCATCCCAAAGTGATAAAGCAAAATATTGGTAAAACTCAAATTAAACATAAAACCTCTAAATTGAATGATTTGGCCTCTGTTCCTCCTCATAATTTAAAAATTAAATGTGGTTTATTAAATATTAGGTCTCTAACTCCCAAGTCTCTGTTAGTCCATGATTTGTTAATTGATCATCAGATTGATTTAATTTCCCTTACAGAGACTTGGTTAGGGCAAGAGGATTATGTTGGTTTAAATGAATCAACTCCCTCTGGTTATTTAAACTGTCAAAATCCAAGAAGTTCTGGTCGTGGAGGAGGAGTAGCAACAATTTACCATTCCAAATTACTAGTTAATGTAAAGCAAAAAACACGTTATAATTCCTTTGAGGGCCTGGTCCTCAGTATTGGGCACTTTAGCAATTTTAGGCTAAACCCAATTTTATTTGCCATAGTTTATTGTCCCCCATCAAGCTACTCAGAATTTTTATCTGAATTTGCTGATTTCTTAGCTGATTTAGTGCTGAAATCTGATAGAATAATTATAGTAGGGGACTTTAATATACATGTGGATGTAGATAGTGACTGCCTTAATGTGGCATTCAATTCAATATTAGACTTGATTGGGTTCTCTCAGAAAGTAGGAAATTCTACTCATTACCTCCACCATATATTGGACCTTGTTCTGACATATGGCATAGAAACAGAAACTCTTGTAGTGTCTCCTCATAACCCTGTACTGTCAGACCATTGTCTGTTAACCTTTGACTTTACTATTTCTGACTATTTGGCTCCTAAAGAAAAATATCATTACAGTAGATGCCTCTCAGATGATGCTGTTTCCAAATTTATGCAGATTGTTTCCTCTATACCATGTGTCAACACAACAGAAATAAGCTATAGACAGCTTGCTCCTTCTGTAATTGATAACATGGTGAATAGTGTTTCAGCTTCTCTGCATCAGACTCTAGACTTGGTGGCCCCCTTAAAAAAGAAAAAGTCTAATCAGAGATTTCTAACTCCTTGGTTCAACACAGAAACTCGTAGCTTAAAACAGAAGACTCGTCAATTAGAAAGAAAATGGCACTCTACTAATTTAGATGAAATCTATTTAGCCTGGAGAAATCATCTTTTAATTTAAAAAAAATCTCTTAGAAAAGGTAGAACGAGTTATTACTCTGCATTAATAGAAGAGAACAAGAATAATCCCAGGTTTCTTTTCAGTACTGTAGCCAGGTTGACAAAGAGTCAGGACTCTGTCAATCCTAGCATTCCCTTAGAGCTTACTAGTCAGGACTTTATGAACTTTTTCAATAATAAAATTTCATCCATCAGAGATAAAATCAATCAGATTCTTCCCACAGTTAACTTAAATACTGTAACTACTACAACTCCTTCTATTGATCTCTGTCTTGATGCGTTTACTCCAATCGACCTTTGTGAGTTAGACAAAATAGTTTCCTCATTCAAACCTTCAACTTGTCTTTTAGACCCTATTCCTACCAGGTTATTTAAAGAAGTCTTCCCACTTATTGGTAGCTTTATTCTTCATATAATCAATTTTTCATTAACTTTAGGCCATGTACCGAAGGCTTTTAAAAAGGCTGTTATTAAACCCTTACTCAAAAAGCCAACGCTAGATCCAGGAGCTTTAGCTAACTATAGACCAATCTCTAATCTCCCTTTCATTTCAAAAATCTTAGAGTTGTTGCTACGCAATTATTTGACCACCTGCAGGGAAATGGTTTACTTGAAGAGTTTCAATCTGGGTTTAGAATCCATCATAGTACTGAAACAGCCTTAGTGAAGGTCACTAACAACCTCCTCATTGCATCTGATAATGGACTAGTTTCTGTACTTGTCCTTTTAGACCTTAGTGCAGCTTTTGATACTATCGATCATAATATTCTACTTGATAGATTAGAACACTATGTTGGACTTAATGGAACTTCGTTGCAATGGTTTAGATCTTATTTATCTGATAGGTTCCAGTTTGTTCATGTAAATAATGAGTTTTCTTTCAACTCAAAGCTTAGTCATGGAGTTCCACAGGGATCTGTGCTAGGCCCTACTCTTTTTAATTTATATATGCTTCCGTTAGGCAACATTATTAGAAAGCACTGTATACATTTTCATTGTTATGCAGATGACACACAATTATACCTGTCAATGAAGCCAGATGATAGTAATCAATTAGCCAAGTTAGAAGCCTGTCTTAAGGAAATCAAAGCTTGGATGACTTGTAATTTCCTGCTATTAAATTCAGATAAGACTGAAGTCATTCTTGTTGGTCCAAAAAAACCTTAGAAATTCCTTTCCAAATCAAACTTTCAGTTTGGATGCAGTTACTCTTTCTCTTAATAGCTCTGTGAGGAACCTTGGAGTTATTTTTGATCAGGATTTGTCCATCAATTCACATATTAAATTTGTTTCTAAGACTGCCTTCTATCATTTGCGTAATATTGCCAAGATTAGGAGCATCTTGTCTCAGAGTGATGCTGAGAAGCTGATCCACGCTTTTGTTAGCTCGAGATTAGATTATTGTAATTCTTGATTATCAGGGTGTCCTAAAACATCTTTAAAAAGTCTTCAGCTGACCCAAAATGCTGCAGCAAGAGTTTTAACAGGTACTAGAAAGAGAGATCATATCTCTCCGGTTCTGGCCTCCCTTCATTGGCTTCCCATAGAGTTTAGAATTAAGTTTAAAATCCTTCTTCTTACTTACAAAGCTCTAAACAATCAGTCTCCTTTTTATTTAAAAGATCTGATACTACCGTATTATCCTAACAGAGCACTACGCTCCCAAAATGCATGATTACGTGTAATACCCAGAATCTCCAAAAGTACAATGGGAGGCAGAACCTTCAGTTATCAAGCTCCTCTCCTGTGGAATCAGCTGCCAATCTGGATTCGGGAGTCAGACTCGATCTCTGTTTTTAAGAATAGGGCTAAAACCTACCTTTTTGATATAGCCTACAATTAGGGAGGGATCATGTGTTTCTGAACCCTCCCTTAGTTATGCTGCTAATAGGTTTAGTCAGCCGGGGGACCTCCAGTAATGCACTGGGCCTCACTCCTTTCTTCACTCTCTATGAAATATTTTTTTTTGCTGGTCATTAACATTTGTTTGTTCTCTCCCATAGATTGAGTCCCCATCATGCTGTTTGCTCTCTACATGTCTGTTCTTTTCTTCTTCTCTATCCCCTCACCCCCCAGCCAGTCACAGCAGACGACTGCCCCTCCCTGAGCCTGATTCTGCTGGAGGTTTCTTCCTGTTAAAAGGGAGTCTTTCCTCTCCACCGTCGCCAAGTGCTTGCTCACAGGGGATCGCCTGATTGCTGGGGTCTTTCTGCAACTGTGGGGGTTCCCCCCTACAGTTGATAGTGCTATGAGATGACTGTTGTTGTGAAATGGTGCTATATAAATAAAGTTGAATTGAATTGAATTCAAAAAAGTGTAACAAAAACAAAACAAATGACAAATGCAATAAAGTAACAGTATACAGTGTTTGAAAGGGAGAAGGAAGAAATGAACACTTATTAATTCCATCTCCTCTTTTCCATAAATACACCCATGTGAATTATATACAAATTACCACATTTAAGACCCCAAGTAAACAATTAACTGTATTTTGTACATATCAACATTAACACCCATCCATCCTAACATACATTGATGTCCATACATCAAAACCAGCCTCAAACAACACAGATATACACAGTGCTGTCCCACCCACCATTCCATAGTGTCGCATAGTGTCCCAGAGTGAGCGTAGTAAATCGTACATATAAATACTACCCTTCTAACATATATCCTTTCAGCAAATAATGTTTATACCTCTTTTTGAATTGATTTCTGTTTGTACATAGTTTCAGTTCCGGCTCCAGACTGTTCCACAAATCCACCCCACAGACAGATATGCACATACTTTTCTTGGTTGTTCGTATCTTAGGTTTTGTAAAGTTTAAGTCTCCTCTCAAATTATGATCATTGTTTCTTTTTTTAAATATTTTTTGTATATTATTTGGGAGTTCATTATTAATTGCCCTGTACATTACTTGTGCTTTCTTAAATTTAACTAAATCGATGAACTTTATGAAGTGTGACTTTAAAAACAACGAATTGGTATGGTCTCTATATCCTACATTATTTATTATCCTTATAGCTCTTTTTTGTAATGTGCATATTGACTGTAGGTTTGTCTTGTAGGTGTTTCCCCAGACTTCTACACAGTAGTTAAGATAAGGTAGAAACAGTGAATTGTACAGTAAGACCAATGATTTATAGTCCAAGATGTGTCTTGTCTTCCCCAGTATGCCTATACATTTTGCTAACTTGGCCCGGATGTGACTGATGTGGGGTTTCCAGCAGATTTTATTGTCTAGCGTCACCCCCAGAAGCTTATTTTCCTGTACTGTTTCTATTCTGGTATCATCTATTGTTACCATTATTTCATGATTTATTTTATAATTTCCAAACAACATAATCTTTGGGGTTTTTTTTAGATTTAGAGGTATTTTATTTTTGTTGAACCACTGCATTAACTTTTTCATTTCAGTTGTGACCACCTCTAAAACCTGCTGCAAATTCTCACCAGTGCAAAGGATATTTGTGTCATCCGCAAACAAAATAAATTTCAGAATTTTTGATACTTGGCATATGTCATTTATAATCAGAATAAAGAGTTTGGGTCCCAAAACTGACCCCTGGGGCACACCACAAGTGATGTCCATGAAGGGTGATTTGTGCACACCAATTTGTACAAATTGTTGTTTGTTACTTAAATAACTTTCCACCCAACTCAGTCTGACCCCTCTTATCCCATACCTTTCCAGTTTCCTTAGTAGTATTCTGTGGTCAATGGTGTCAAAAGCTTTCTTTAAATCTATAAATACTCCTACAGCAAACTTTTTTTTATCTATACAACTAGTAATTTCTTCTATAAGTTCGATCAGTGCCAAAGATGTAGAAGATAAAGAAGATACCATACTGGCTGTCTGTAAGGAGGTTGTGTTTTCCAATGAAATCATCCAGTCTCTTAGTGAATATTTTTTTCAAGTATTTTGGAGAATTGTGAGAGTAAAGAGACTGGCCTGTAATTTGTGAAACAATGACTGTCTCCTGTTTTGTATAGAGGTATTACTTTTGCTATTTTCATTTTGTTTGGGAATTTACCAGTTTGAAATGACAGGTTACAGATGTGGGTGAGTGGCTTAACAATTCCTTCAATTACTTTTTTCACTATTGTCATGTCAATTTCATTCCAGTCCGTTGATTTTTTGTTCTTATATTTACTCACAGTCTCGATAATTTCCTTTTCAGTAACTGCACCCAAAAAGATTGTGTTTGGATTTATATCTTCTATTTCATTTACAGAACCACTGTTGTTTGTTTCTGTTGTCAGTATTGATTTTGCTAATTCAGGATCAACCTTTACAAAAAAAATATTGAAACCACTGACCACATCCTCCATATTATTTATCAAATTGTCATTTTCAATAAAATATTCTGGATAATTAGCATTCTTAGGTCGGTTACTAATAATCCCACTGAGTACTTGCCATATTCCTCTTAAGTTATTTTTATTATCCTCTAATATTCTGTTGTAATATTCTTTCTTACAGGTCCTCATTATATTAGTAAGATTATTTTTATATCTTTTATATTTGATCTCAGCCTCCACTGTTCTGCACTTAATGAATTGTTTATATAATGCATTCTTCTTTTTACATGCATTTATTAACCCCTTGGTGACCCAAGGAATATTTTTTGTTGTTGTTGTCTGTCACTGTATTGTTTTATAGGACAGTTTTTATTGTACAATGATTGAAATATTTGTTAAAATTTATCATATGCTTTATTTATATCATTTTCATCATAAACTATCTTCCAATCTTGTATTAATAATTACTTTGTCAGTAAATACATAGATTCTCCGGTTCTTATTCTTTTATATTTAATATTTTTGGTATACTTTTTCTTCCTATAATCACATTGATGGACAACAAAAATCGGCAGGTGGTCACTGATATCATTCAACAAAAGCCCACTCCTGATATTATTATCCATAATGTTTGTGAATATGTTATCTATTAGTGTGGCACTGTGTGACGTAATTCTGCTAGGTCCAGTAATTGTTGGATCTAAGCCCATACTGTACATTGTGTTGATAAATTCTTCTGTCAAACTATGTTGTTTTGAATTCATCAGATCTATATTGAAATCCCCACAGATGAACATAACTTTATGAGTTAGTTTTGCATACATTTTTTTCCATTCAGTCCTTAAATAAGTCAATGTTTGATCCAGGTGTTCTATATACACAGCTCACTACTATATTCTTCACATTGTCCAGACAGATTTCTATTGTAATACATTCAAATAAATCATCCACAGTTACTGACAGATTTTCAACAACCTTGTATTTCAAGCTCTTGCCAACATAAATTGCAACTCCTCCTCCTTTTTTCACTTTTCTATTTACATAATTTAATTCATAGCCATTCATGGTAAAATCCACTCCTTTCGCTTCACTGAGCCACATCTCTGATATTGCCACAATATTGAATGGCTCTTTAAGCTGATGTAAATAATCTTTAATGTTATTAAAGTTGGCATAGAGACTTCTGCTGTTGAAGTAGATCATAGAAATATTGAAATCAGATGTGACCATTGTGTTAAACTGTTCATCCATGTAGTAACTACAGTTATTATTGATGGAGCTAAATAAATTATTATCAGGGTCTGTGTTATATTCTACGTCCTGTGGGTTGTGATCTGTATATTCAAAAACTTTCAGTTCCTGTTGTTCCTGTTTGTTGATCTTTTGTTTCATGTTGTTAAATGTCTTGTAGCAGATGAGTATATCCCTTCAGTGTCCTACAATTCTCTCTTGTTGCTGTGACTCCAGTTCATAACATTCATTGATATTTGTCCAGTTCCATAATATTACGGATGTTAATGACCTTGGCTTCTTCAGGTGATCTGTTTAATTTGATGTATATTTTACAGTTTGATGTCCAGGTGTTTGGAATCTTTTTCTGCTTTCTCATGTATCTTACTTTTCTGGCTATTTCTGCGTTTTCTTTTGTAAGGTGCTTGTTTATGTAAATGTTTGTTCCTTTCAGTTTCCTACCTTGTTTTAACAGCGCAGTCTTGTGTTTTCTGTTGACAAACCTCATGATCACAGCCGGTTTGTCACCGTTTTCCCTGGGCAGAGGGTGGCAGGTCTCAATGGTGTTACAGTCCAGCTGGATTCCTTTGGACTGCATGAAGGCCGCCACTTGTTGCTCTGTGGATTCATCTTCCAGTGCATCGAGCCTCCCTCCGCTGTCCGTGGCCACCGCTCGTGCGTACGATCGGGGTTTAATGTGGAGCCCCGTGATGATCACGTCGTTCACCCGGGTGTTCTGCTCCAGTTCCGACACTCTGCTCTCCAGATATGCCAGCCTCTTGTCCTTCTCAGCGTTCTGGATCTGCAGCACTTTCACCTCCTCGACCAGGTCCAGAATGTTTTTTTGCTGCAGCTTAACAGCAGAAATCTCTTCAGCCAAGAAGTCTGTAATGTTTGTTATTTACTTATAACAAAGACACTTAGTCTTAATCACCATGCTAGCAAGGCGTGCTGCCTTTTTATTATTACTTCCGGTTCACGTTTTACCACTTCCTGAATCTACCTGCTATCTCATGTGATCATACTGCCACCTTGTGGTAACACCTATCAGTACATCCCCTTTCCTGAGCAGGTTAGTATAACTTGGTAACTAACACATATACAGCATTTCAAGACTGCAACTGAATAAACCTTATTAACATTCAAGATGTCTTAATGCAGTACACAGAAAACTTTTCCTTTTTTTCCCACAAATACACTGCATACTGATAACCAAATAAAACAAGAAAGCCACAACTATTCCATTTGTAACAAATAACATGTAACTGTCAACTTTAAAAAAAAAGAAAAACAACTTCAACAGTTCACTGTTCTATGAGTCTCTCAGGTGGCTTCCTGTTTCTGGTGGATCGTCTCAGAGCTGGAGTGACAACATCTGGGGAAGATGAAGGAGGCTCAGTGTGCTGCAAATCTAGTGTCACATTAACATCCTTTCCAGACGCAGTTTCCTGACGTTGCCCTTCAGTGTCCTCCAGAATCTTCAAAAGACTCTTCCTGTTTCTTCTGAACACTTGTCCATCCTCTGTTCTCACCGTATAGGATCTGGGACCCACCTCACTGAGAACTGTTGCCTTTCTGGTCCAAGTATTAGGATCCTCAATTCACACAAATGTCCCTTTCATAAAGAGGTTTCAGTCTCCTTGTTGATCTGTCATCGTTCATTTTCTGTTTGAGTTTCAGTCTCTTCCCCTTGTTAGTCAGTTCTCTGTTGTTGTCCTTGTCTTTCTCTGTGATAATGTGTGGTAAAGTGGTGCGCAGCCTATGACGCATTAGCAGCTCTGCTGGTGATGCACCACACTGTAGTGCTGATGACCTGTAACTTAGCAAAGCAAGATATGGGTCAGTATTGCTATCTCTTGCTTTTTTCAAAAGTCTTACAATTTGGACTCCTTTTTCGGCTTGTCCGTTAGCCTGTGGATGCAGTGGGCTAGATGTAGTGTGATGAAATCCATACTGCTTGGCAAACTCCCTGAATTCTGCACAGTTGTACTGGGGGCCATTGTCACTCATCACACACTGTGGGATTCCATGTCTAGAAAAGAAGCTTTTTATGTGTGTGATGACAGACTGTGCTGATGTACTAGTGAGCTGGGCTACCTCAGGGTAGTTTGAATAATAGTCTGTAGGGAAAAATATGGAATATTAATAGATAATAAATATGATGATCAGGTATGAATTATTTAATTTATATTGATGTATTGGAATCTGAGATCAAGTCTCGTTTCAAATACATCAGAAAAGTTAATAACACTTGTGGGGCACCAGCTTCTATCTTTAAGAAGCAATTTTAATTTTAATTTCACTTTATACCTGTTTAATCACTCAATAAATTAATTAATAATCAGTCTCAAAAATTTTCCATGAATTCGATACCTGTGCTTGAAACAGACTCAGAATGAAATAAATTCTCAACAACTTCTCTCATTTTCACATATTTATTAAACGAAATGATTAACAGACATTGTATGGTGCGCATTTAGGCCCCATATATAGTATGCATGTATGGTATGCATTTTCCCTCGCATATGTTCAGTAGGCATGACGGTGCATACTCTGGGAACTTCACGTCTAAACGGCCAAGAAGTCCTGACCCGGTGGAGACCTCGGGAGGTGTGAAGTGGTTTCTTGAAAGACGAGAAGTCAGAGAGAATGTCCCAGCAGGAGCCCCCGAGGCTGAGGAGTTGAGAGACAATAGTGACGCCAAGGAGCCTCGGAAGCTATATGTTTACTGAAGGACTGTGGGCTGGGAATGTAATATTTGATGTTGGGGGGTTTTGTGTCTCTGGAGAGTATAAGAGCTGTGTTGAATGACTGTTCTCCCTCTTTTGTTGAGATACTTGCTTGATAGAGGATGTAGACTTTCAATAAACCTTTCCTGAGAAATAAACTCAGTCTCGTTTGTGAAGGCATCCTCTACACTGGTGACCTACGACAAACCATGGCTGGTGACGGTGAGCTTGCCGCACCGGACTCTTCAGGAGCCAACCGGGTTAACGTGGCTACCGCACTACAGCTGCCCGATTTCTGGCAACATAACCCGCGCTCCTGGTTTACCACTGTGGAGGCGCAGTTCCGCCTTCTGGGAATCTCAGCGGACGCAATGAGGTTCTACCATGTCGTCACGAAGCTGGACAGCCTCACAGTGCAGCGGGTGGAGAGCCTGACCAACCACCCGCCCCAAGACGACAAGTATGGCGCACCGAAAGCCGCCCTCATTCGAGCCTTCACTCCCTCGCTGGGAGAGCGAGCAGAGAAGCTCCTGGCACTGACAGAAGGGGAAGCAGACAGACCGGCAGATCTGATGGCGAAGATGATGAGCCTGAGAGGCGAGGATGATGACAGCTTTATCTTCGCCCACCTCTTTCTCAGAACGCTACCGCCAGCGGTGAGAGTCACCCTGGCCAGCTCACGGCTACGCAACAACCGTGACTACCACGAGCTGGGCCAGGAGGCGCAGCGGCTCGTCGACGCCCATAGATGACACGCAGCCACGGCGGCAGCAGCAGAACTGAATGCACCCCTGCGAGACGAGGGGAGACCAGAGGCTGCAGCACCGGACCCACTGACGTCGGCAGCGGCAGAGGCCAGGAGAAGCGGGGCTGACAACACCCTCTGTTTGTACCATCGACGCTTCGCCGAGAGAGTGCGCAGATGCACCCCACCGTGCCGGTACCAGCGCCAGGGAAACGCTAGGACCGAGAGCCGGTAGCAGCTGCGACTCTCGGCACGAAGAACAAGCTGCTTTTCGTGACAGACGCAAATTCGGGGAAAGAATTCCTGGTGGACACAGGCTCCCAGCTGAGTTTTGTCAAGCCTGCCTACGCGGACATGCTGACGCCTGCCAGCGGACCCCTGGTGTTAGCGGCGAACGGCTCCACGATCAAAACCTATGGGGAGAAGACGCTCCTCCTATCTCTCCACGGCCGCACCTTCGAGTGGACCTTCGTCGTGGCCGCAGTTAGCAACAACATGCTAGGTGCTGACTTTTTATGCTCAAACAGTTTATTGGTTGATCTTGCTAATAGACGTATTGTAAATTACTCTATCTCCCGCACAGCTCGGGTGGCCCTGCCTTCTGCACATCCCAATGCCACAGCTGCGGGTGGTAAGTTTCATGCACTACTCAATCAGTTTCCAACACTCACGGTCCCAACATTTTCAGCGTCAGTTGCCAAACACAGGGTCGAGGGTTTCATAACTACCTCTGGCCCCCCTGTTTTTGCAAAAGCTTGGCGCTTGGACCCAGCTAAACTGGCCATCGTGCGCGAGGAATTTGCCAACTTGGAAAAACTGGGCATTGTTAGACGCTCTAACAGCCCTTGGTCGTCACCCCTGCACATGGTGCCCAAGGCTGACGGCTCGTGGCGCCCTTGCGGTGATTTCCGCAGATTAAATAATGCTTCAGCACACGACCGCTACCCGATTCCGCACATCCAGGACTTTTTGGCACATTTGGCGGGGGCGCGCATCTTTTCCAAAATAGATTTGGTGCGCGGTTATCACCAAGTCCCAGTCCGCGTGCAAGACATACCCAAAATGGCAGTTATAACCCCTTTCGGGCTCTTCGAGTTTTTGCACATGCCTTTCGGCCTCAAAGGCGCCGCACAGACGTTCCAACGCATGATGGATGCAGTGCTGCGCGGCCTCCCTTTCGTGTTCGCTTATTTGGATGATATTTTGGTAGCCAGTACATCTGAAGCCGAACACAAATGCCACCTCACAGCCGTTTTTCAGAGGCTGACAGAACACATGCTGATAATTAACCCAGCGAAATGCCAGTTCGGGGTAGCGCAAATCGATTTTTTGGGGCACCGCGTGTCTCCAGAGGGCGCGGTCCCGCTGCCTGATAAAGTGCGCACGATAACGGATTTCCCTCAACCGCAGACAGTTAAGGCACTGCAAGAATTTTTGGGGATGGTCAATTTTTATAACCGCTTCCTCCCCAACGCGGCACGGCTCATGCACCCATTGTATGTGGCACTAAAGAAGTAAAAACCTGCATCTAAGGTCGAGTGGTCCCCGGACCGGGAGCGCACTTTCTCACAAGTCAAATCGGCCCTCGCGAACGCTGCGTTATTCGCACACCCGGTGCCAGCAGCTCGCATGGCGCTAACCACAGACGCTTCCGACGTGGCAGTGGGGGCGGTTGTCGAGCATCTGGTAGCAGGGAGCTGGCAACCACTTGCGTTTTTCAGCAAAACATTGCGCGATAATGAGCGTAAATACAGCGCGTTTGATAGGGAGCTTTTAGCCCTGCATTTGGCCATCCGCCACTTCCAGTTCTGGTTGGAGGGGTGCCGTTTCACCGCCTTTGTAGACCACAAACCATTAACATTTGCAATGGCCAAAATTTCAGAGCCTTGGTCGGGCCGACAACAGAGACAGCTGGCTGCGATTTCGGAGTTTACCAATTCAATTCAATTCAACTTTATTTATATAGCGCCATTTCACAACAACAGTCATCTCATAGCACTATCAACTGTAGGGCGAACCCCCACAGTTGCAGAAAGACCCCAGCAATCAGGCGATCCCCTGTGAGCAAGCACTTGGCGACGGTGGAGAGGAAAAACTCCCTTTTAACAGGAAGAAACCTCCAGCAGAACCAGGCTCAGGGAGGGGCAGTCATCTGCTGCGACTGGCTGGGGGGTGAGGGGATAGAGAAGAAGAAAAGAACAGACATGTAGAGAGCAAACAGCACGATGGGAACTCAATCTATGGGAGAGAACAAACAAATGTTAATGACCAGCAAAAAAAATATTTCATTGAGAGTGAGAAAAGGAGTGAGGCCCAGTGCATTACTGGAGGTCCCCCGGCTGACTAAACCTATTAGCAGCATAACTAAGGGAGGGTTCAGAAACACATGATCCCTCCCTAATTGTAGGCTGTATCAAAAAGGTAGGTTTTAGCCCTATTCTTAAAAACAGAGATCGAGTCTGACTCCCGAATCCAGATTGGCAGCTGATTCCACAGGAGAGGAGCTTGATAACTGAAGGCTCTGCCTCCCATTGTACTTTTGGAGATTCTAGGTATTACATGTAATCCTGCATTTTGGGACCGTAGTGCTCTGTTAGGATAATACGGTAGTATCAGATCTTTTAAATAAAAAGGAGCCTGATTGTTTAGAGCTTTGTAAGTAAGAAGAAGGATTTTAAACTTAATTCTAAACTCTATGGGAAGCCAATGAAGGGAGGCCAGAACCGGAGAGATATGATCTCTCTTTCTAGTACCTGTTAAAACTCTTGCTGCAGCATTCAACACCGACATTCAACACGTGGCGGGCAAACACAATGTCGTGGCAGATTGCCTCTCGCGCGCAGTTGCACTACCAGGCCCCCAGGGGGCAGACTCGGCAGCTGTAGACGCGGGCCAGGCTTGCGGCGCGGAAGCGCTCACAGCCCCGGTCTGCGTTGGGTTAGATTATGCAGCCATGGCCGCTGAGCAGGTTAACGATGCGGATGTGTGCACGCTCCAGTGTGGGCCAACAGGGCTAAGGCTGGAGCACAGGGTGCATCAAAGAGGTATGCCCCCCTAATCTGCGATATCTCCATGGGGCGCCCCCGCCCCGTGGTCCCAGCTGCATGGCGTCGCTGCGTTTTTGACTTAATACATTCGCTGGCACATCCGGGCATTCGCGCGTCGATCAAAATGGTGCGAGAGAAGTTTGTTTGGCCGGGGCTGCGTAAACAGGTCAAAGAATGGGCTGCAGCCTGTGCAGCGTGTCAAAGAGCAAAGATACACAAGCACACGCGGGCCCCACTAGAACCTTTTCACATCCCAGCCAAACGCTTCGACCACGTGCATGTCGACTTGGTGGGACCCCTCCCGCTGTCACAGGGGTTCACACACCTTCTAACTATGGTGGACCGCGCTACACGCTGGCCAGAGGCGATTCCCCTGGCGTCAACCACAGCAGCAGACGTTGGCGCGCTTTTTTAACGACTTGGGTCGCACGCTTTGGAGTCCCGTCAGACATAACATCTGACAGAGGACCCCAATTTGTTTCCGAGCTCTGGTCATCCATGGCACTCAGCCTGGGGGTGAAAATTCATCGCACCACTGCGTATAACCCCCAGGCCAACGGTTTGTGCAAACGCTTTCACCGGTCATTGAAAGCAGCCCTCAGAGCGGCTCTCACGGACACAAATTGGGTTGATAAGCTTCCATGGGTTTTATTAGGGTTGCGTTCGGCACCTAAAGAAGATTTGCAAGCCTCTCCGGCCGAGCTAGTCTTCGCCCAACCTCTCCGGTTACCGGGAGAATTCCTTCCTGAGAACCCCGCACCAGATCGCCCCCCCGCTCAGCTGCTGCAGAGCGACGCGGGATCAAACACCCTCCCCGGCCCAGTTCATCACAGTTTTCCATGCGTTTTTGTGCCTAAAGCCTTAAAGAATGCAGAATTCGTCTTTGTTAGACACGACGCACAGAGGTTAGGTTTAAGACCACCTTATGATGGACCGTTCAGAGTGTTAGAAACCGGGGAAAATCATTTTTTTGCTCGATTTGGGAGACAGGAGGGAATTGGTCTGCATTAACAGACTCAAACCCGCTTTTGTGTTGGCTGATGAACAAGTGCAGGTAGCCAGGGCCCCCCGTCGGGGCAGGCCACCGGGGAGACACTCTGCTAAGCTTTCACGACGATGTGCTAATGACTCTGATCCACAGATGCAAGAGACAGCCACAGGCAGAGCGAGACCTGCTCACAGCAGGTATGGCACGCGGTTGAAGCCCAAGCAGTTGGATGTGTGATATGTTGTGCCAAAATTTTTTCTTTTTCGTTCTGTGTAATGTGTCATGATTCTGTGCATCTGGGGTGTAAGTTGTCCTTATTTAGACGTTTGGGGGTGGTGGTTATATGGTGCGCATTTAGGGCCCATATATAGTATGCATGTATGGTATGCATTTTCCCTCACATATGTTCAGTAGGCATGACGGTGCATACTCTGGGAACTTCACGTCTAAACGGCCAAGAAGTCCTGACCCGGTGGAGACCTCGAGAGGTGTGAAGTGGTTTCTTGAAAGACGAGAAGTCAGAGAGAATGTCCCAGCAGGAGCCCCCGAGGCTGAGGAGTTGAGAGACAATAGTGACGCCAAGGAGCCTCGGAAGCTATATGTTTACTGAAGGACTGTGGGCTGGGAATGTAATATTGGATGTTGGGGGGTTTTGTGTCTCTGGAGAGTATAAGAGCTGTGTTGAATGATTGTTCTCCCTCTTTTGTTGAGATACTTGCTTGATAGAGGATGTAGACTTTCAATAAACCTTTCCTGAGAAATAAACTCAGTCTCGTTTGTGAAGGCATCCTCTACAATTGCAGTAATTTCATTAATCATAGAATCAATCTTGTAAATGATAGATTAACAATGTTAATATTTTCGGAACCAGGGTTAAACTGAGAAACCAATTTCTATCAGTTTGAGTTAACAGATTATGGAAACAATGCAAATTTATGGAGAAAGTTTACTAATTATATGAAAAGTCCTGGATTAATCTTAAGAAAATAAGAACGGAATTTTAATGAAAAGAAGAGTTATGTTAATGGCTTCTTAATTTGCATCTGATTAGATACACAAATTATTACCGAACCTCAGACGTTTAATTCAGCAGATGAATTAAAGATTGCAGCTCACGTGATTCCTCGCTTGGAATTTCCCCGTTGATCTGGTCGTTTTTTTCGTCATCATCATGAAGTTTTGATGTGTTGTTCAGGGGCAAAACCCAGAATATTTGTCCCGCAGATATTCTGGACGATGAATGAGATCAGATGTTGGATCTCAATGGTTGAAATGCTGCATAAGCGCGCCGATTCCTCAGCTGCGCGTGATGTGGAGAGCTGCGTCTTTTCTTCCTGGTAGACAAGCGGCTGCAGAGGTCTTCGGGAATAATTAGATCTAATCAGATCTCAAATTAAAAAAAAAAAGACTTTCGGACTTTAGACAAAATAATAGCTTCTGTTGTGTGATTGGTCAAGAAAAATATTATAAAAATAAAGTCAAGATTAAAGTTTACATTAAAATTAAACAAACGGTGATTTTACAGAAAGTTTAACAAAGAAAAAGTGATAAATAAAATTGGAGTTTAACTCCGATTAATAATTGAGCTCAAAGAAATAGGAATTCCTAGGCATTTAAGAGAAAAAGGAAAAACATTAAAATACAAAGTTACATAAACAAATTACGAGTTATCTGCTCTGTGTTCAGAAAAACGACACGTGGTAGAAGTCTGTTCAGACGGTCCTTTGTTCTTTCTTGCTCTTCCTTGCTGTGTGTAGACAATGGACAATAGAGAGAGATGAACGTCCAAAGAGATGAATCAGAGGCGAGAAGGGGCGAAGAGAAAAGCAAAAGAGAAGGGACGAGCGAAGAGTCTGTCGCCTTTTATAAGTTCTGTTGAGCTTCCGCGGGCTTCCGGGTTGACCGGAATCTCAGCCAATGAGTGTCCTTCGTGGGTGGGCTCAATGAACTTTTAGTCCAATAACAAACAGTCTACAAGAGACCAATGGGATGAAGAAGCTGGGGCTCCAAAAACTGGGTGAAATGTGATATCAGGCCACAGGAATACACAAAATTTTAAATACATTGGAATATGTTTTTACACACACTTATGTGTAACTAAACTACCTTAATGTATCTTATAAGTAGTGCTTCTAAATCAGCATGCAGGAATAAACATTCATTTAAACATTTTTAACATGCATATATGGGTGTTTTTATTTATTAGGGGTCCAATGTGTGACATTGGTGGTAAATTTAAAATTGATCAAATCTGCACATGAAATTGACTAATCACTATCCACTTGTGTCAGGTTTATGAAACTATTAACTATTTTCGTAACGGCATTCGCGTTCAGGAACTCTTGAGGATGAGCGCTCACTTCAACTACTTGTAAATGGAGACGTAAATGGGACACTCGGGCTTTTGTTTCCCCGTGTGCCAATGCACTTTGCAATGGCACACGTTTTACACGAAACAATTTCAACACTTCCAGTATTTTTCACGCATCAAAACTCATCAACAACTACATTTTCATGACATATTAAGATGTGATAACGTGTATACATACCTTCAAATTCTCCCTGTTTGTTGGATAAGATGTAAAATCACAAAAGGCGTAAATGCGGGACACGGAAGTTTGGACCTTCGATAACTTCAATATAAAGTGACCACGGTTAATCCTCTCCACATGGGTTGAGCACATCCGGGGTAGAGAAAATAAAAGTGCTTTCCCAGGGTGCTCACCTCGCCAGACGGGGCTGCGCGTGGCCGACCAAGACCGAAGACGTAAATTTTTTAAAGGACACCATATTCGATGTGTCATAAATGTTTGAGATTTTATTGAAATATTCTACATCTGAGCTTCACAAAGACTGATCTCCTTTTTACGTGTATGGTTTGGGATTTGAAAGGTGCAAAGTGAAAAGCATCAGCACTTCCTGTTTTCTGGTTACTTTACCAAATAACTTGCATGTTGCTGCGTAAATTCAGGGACACGGAAATTTACGTTGTACGAGTAAATTTGCAGGGGTCGCCGTACAAAGATCACATTGGGGAATGTTTTATTTTGAATTTGCATTACAACTATGTTATCTCTTGCATAAATGAGTAGAAAGAGTTACTCAGAGATCACTTTACAGTACTTTGAAATTGATGCGATTTTCATATCACACAAAAACTGGGAAAAATGAGGGGACACGACCAATAGTTTCGATTCTAACGGCAAAATCAATGATTTTTTTTAAAAATTGCAATGCAAGTCTGAAACTCTTTTATGTTCCCTTGCATATTATAAAAACGAAACCGACATCTGCAAATTACAGAAAAAGAGAGAGCGCTTGAAAGTCGGATACCCCTGATATAGTGCACTGGACACCCCCCCCCCCCCAAAAAAAAACCCCACCCATATATATAAAATCACAGATTAATGCATTTCACACATATTATTGATTTCCCACATTAAAAACATCAGAGTCCATTTGCTTTTCATAGTTCTGAAAAGAAGAAGGTTTAGAATTGAGTTTGTAATAATGTACTTTAAAGTTCACTGGTTAAATCCAGCATGTCCCAGAGTTTAAGGAAATTAACTGAGTTGTGGATCTGTGTAGCCCAGGTCTGTTGCATGTTTATGGGGGCAATAAAACCAAAGCCGGACATTGGGGAAATTCCTTAGGCTGGTTTCAACAAAGGAATGGGATTTCATCTGTGGCCTGGAGGAAGAAAATCCATTTTTTGACTGTTTTACTCCTGGGTGAAACAAAATATCTTTAAGCAGAAGAATAATTATTGCTGAGCCAAAGTGAGATGATGCTACAAGTCTATGACTAAGACATAGTCCTTGCCATGCAAATGGAAGAGATCAGTGCCCACTTTTTGCCATGGTGCAGTTGGTTGCTCTGCAATCAGCATTGGCTCTTTGTCTGTTTGTAGTGGTGTGTGAGACATGTGTTACATTTCCCTATCATGTTCTCGATATCCATATTGATTCCTGGCCAATAAACTGCTTCTCTGGCTCTCCTTTTGCATTTTTCTATTCCAAGATGCCCTTCATGGATACGATGCAGCATGTCCTGGCGCATAGACTGAGGAATAACAATCCTGTTCTGTCTCAGCACAAGGCCATCTGCCACACTCACATCTGCTCTAACTGAGTAGTACTGTGGGCAGCTTCCCTTTGCCCAACCTCCATGAATCTGCTGGACAACCTTTTGCAGCACAGGGTCCTTTGCCGTTTCCTGCGCAATTTGCTCTAGCATCTCATCTGATGCAGGGAGTGAAGCTGTCACCATGTTGACATGAGTTTCCACATCATCTGTTGTGGAGATGGACTCTGTGCAGCTGCCTGTTACAGGTGCCCGTGACAAAGCATCTGCTAGCAATATATATTTGCCTGGCATGTCGACCAGTGGTTTGTGATCAGTCTCTGCAGTAAAGGTTGGCAAACCATAGACATAACTGTGAAACTTACTACACCCAAACACTAAACCCAGAGTCTCTTTTTCAATTTGGGCATAGCGTTTTTCCGTCTCTGTCACTGATCTCAACGCGTATGCTACTGGCTGCCATTTATCCCCTGTAGCTTGAAGCAGAACAGCTCCCAAACCATCCTTTGAGGCATCAGTGGAGATCTTTGTTGGTTTTGAGGGGTTAAAGAATGTGAGGACAGGCTCTGTGGTTAGAATTTCCTTTAGCTTATTCCATTCTTTTTCATGTCGTTTTGACAACTCAAATTCCTTGTTATGTTGGAGCAACTCTCTGAGGCATGCTGTTTTGGAAGAAAGATGAGGAATGAATTTTCCAAGGAAGTTGATCATTCCCATGACTCTCAGGACTCCTTTTTTATCAGTGGGAGTAGGCATGTCCAGTATACCTGCACTTTTGACTGATCAGGCTCAACATCTTCACCTGAAAGTTTGTCTCCCAAAAAGGTAATTTCTGCGACACCAATGTAAACCTGTGACACTTACTTGTCTCGCCAAATTTTGTATATGCCACTGTAACAATATACAATATACACAGGGTATAATATCACTGGGTTGGGGGGTAACACCCACTAACACCTGCGCTCGTCAGATTTATGTGTGTAACCCTTACTAACTAACACCTACTCACTTTAGGTATAGTTGTGGGACATATATGTGGGCTTCATATGCTTCATATGTATGTTACTGTATGCTTCACGTCTCAGATGAACAAAAGGACTGATCCTCCTAGAGATAACAGGAGGATGTGGGATGTGCCTTTTGGTATGCAAAGGGATGGCCTTGGGGGATTTCCTGGCCGCCAGTGACTTTAGGTGGAGATGATAAGACCTGGAAGAAGATGCATTGTAACTTTTGATTAAAGACAATGTGACTGTGTGCTTTGATGTCCTGGGGTATAAAAGGACGAATGTCTGGGGGTTTCTGTCTCTTTTCTATGTTTGATGATGTTGGAGAATGTGAATAAACCTGACTCGTGAGATAAACTCAGCCTCGTCATTTCCACATTCTCCACATAGTACCCTTTTTGGTAGTGGTGTGTTATGGCAATGTATTTACCTTAACTTTACTACCTGAGGGAAAAGGGATAATTGGGCCAGGTCAGACCGAGTCTGGGTTCGTAGGAGCCTGGGAGGTGCAACAACAGATGACACAATCACAGCCATATAGAACTTGCAACTATGTATATATATGTCCAGTATAGCCTGCACTTTTGACTGATCAGGTTCAACCCCTTCACCTGAAAGTTTGTCTCCCAAAAAGATAATTTCTGTGACACCAAACTGACATTTTTTTTTTCTGTTCAGTATTAGTCCACTGTCCTGAACCCTGTTAAAGAGTTTTTTTAGTCTTTCATCATGTTGCTGGTGTGTCGCTACCCAGACCACCAAATCATCAATGTACACTCTTGTGCCCTCTAGACCCTCAATTATGGACTCCATAGCCCTGTGGAAAATCTCTGGAGCTGAGATAATACCAAATGAAAGCCTAAGAAAACAGTACCGCCCAAATGGTGTGTACCTGCTACTTTCTGGATCCAGCTTCAGCTGCAAAGATCCCTGCGAGGCATCCAGCTTGCTAAAATATTTAGCACCTGCCATTTCACTGGTTATCTCATCTCGTGTTGGGATTGGGTAGTGTTCTCTTTTAATATTCTCATTCAAATCCTTAGGATCAAGACAAACTTGATCCTTGATTTCTCCGGTTTCCTCCCACATGCCAAAAACATGCAGGTTAGGTTAATTGGAGACTCTAAAGTGGCCCTAGGTGTGAATGTGTGTGTGAATGATTAAGGGATAGCGCCGTATCATGGCTGCTTCATCCATCGTTACTTACATTTACTTTCAGCCTGACCAAAGTAGTCTTCTCTTACACTACGTTACTTTTGTAAGTTAGTTGGTGTAAGCAGCTGTTCCAGCTTTATTTTCATTCACCAGACTGCACGGACGACCACGGATTGCTCCAGCTGTGAGTTTATGTTTGCCGTTCTCTTTGTGCCTCCAGCAGCATTGCAGCACTAGGCATTCCCTCCCTCAGGCTGTAGAGCATCCAGGTGGCGTCCCTGTATGTTTGGTGGCCACAAGTGCAACCATTTCCACTCTCTGTTTATTGCGTGACTGTTTCTGTACAAGTTTGGAGTTGTTGTTAAATAAAGTTCACCAATCTACTCCTGCTCTTGGGTTTTTCATTCTGCCCTTTGTGTGCAGCATAATTGCGCACAAGGGATCATAACGCCGGTTTCATTCTCTAGGACTGGTGGTAACTCTTCAGGGGATGGGGGGTTAAAAGAGCGTATAGCGGCCATTTTAAATTCCAACTCTAGGGTGTGAGGTGAAATCTCATGCAGCTGGAGCATTCCTTGAGGAGAGTTGCCATTTAACTTCTTCTAGAGTTTCTTTGATGACAGCCAATCGGTCTTGCATTTATTTCCTAAACTCAGCTCTGACTGCCTCCCTCCACTCTTCCAAGCTAGATATTGTCATAGCTTGTCATGGTTGTGGCACTGCAATGTGTGGTGCAAAGCAAATTCTAATTTCAGTTCAAATTTCAATGCTTTAGCTTCACTAACCACCTCATTAAGGACATTGTGGGTGCTCTAAACACCTGCTGTTGAAGCTCCTACTAAACCATACCTGGCCTCAACACCAGGACAAGGTGCCCTCATTATCACCTGAACCTGTCCATCCCATTCTGCAAAACTTAATTTACTTAGGTCACTGTAGTGTTGTTCTTGGGACTTATTATTGTGTGACACGGGTGGTGGCTCCACCTTTCCGGTTCCGCCGCCACCCGGCGTATAAGAGGGCTGTGCAGAAGAGGGACAGTCTCTGTGACCTCACCTCTGCCTGACGAGAACATCAGTACTGTACAGTGGGTCAACAGTAAAGTCATGTTCCGTTGTACCGCCAGCCTCATTATTGATTCTCAGTTAACCCCTTGCACTCCGGTCAATTTCCCTAAAAACGCCAAAAAATAATGTGCCCAAAGTAAATCGAAAGCTGTTCTTCAACCCTTTGCAGCATCTTCATGGGGTTAGTCTCATTTAAAAGAAAACACTTTGAATTTTTTGGCAAAAAAACCCATGATCTCTCTAAGTGCTCCGGCCACTGAGTTCCAGTCATCTAAACATATATAGGCGCTTTTCCACTTGGAACCCAAAGGCCTCGTTTGGCCCCGATCGACCTCCATTGTCCTGTTTCCCATTCGGAACCCAAAGGCCTCACAGTTCTCTTTTTCAGAACAGTTCCAGTTTTACCGATACTTTTTTCGGCACCGTAAAAAGCAGGTCCGAAGGGTACCGGCCCCGTTTCGTCACGCCACTGCTGGCCATTCATTGGTCTGTGCGTAGCGTCATCAGAGTGGGCGTTACACTGACTTTCGAGAATCACTTGCTGGTCGCCATTTGCAATTTTTTGTCAGTGAGCCCGTGAACAAGTGATATTATAAACCACAACGAGAGAATGGCTTAACAGAAATCAGCAGAAATCCAACACCGCAGTCCAGCAGAGTTTCCTGTGCGTTTCGGCTGATGAGAGAATGCAGAGGGAAGCAGACTGACCCTGCAGTGGTGCGCACAAACAGACGCACCATAAATTACACGGAGACGCACCGGGAATTAGACCCAGCCACCCGAATTGAATTGAATGTGCAGCTGCGACGCACCCAACTTCAGCAGTTGAAGTCGTGATATTGTGATATACAGGACAGTGAGTGATGTGATATTCATGCTTTATGTTATTTTTTCCAACAGTGGAAAGTTCACTTAGGACAGACGAAAACTTAATCGTGTTTAAACGATGACCTAGCTTAATGCTATGTCCGTCCTTGTATGTTGTTTTTTTGTGTTGACAATATCTGATGAAATAAGCTAGTTGTAATCCTGGTTAAAAGTTTATTTTATTTTATTTTATTTTTTTTACATGTTGCACTTTCGTGCTGTGCATGTACTTAATTTGTGTGTATTTCATTGTAGAGTCCAAACAGGATCTGCTCAGAATGGCAACGTTTTGACACCAATGTATTTTGACAGGTAAACAACACATCATATTTATAGTCAAATCTTTTGCTTTTTAAAGCGAGGTAGTCGGATACGCAAAAGCCGATGGTGTATAGAACACGTATATTAGGATGTGAAATGTCGGTATCGAAACTGCTCCCATTTATAATATTATAATAATTATTATTATAACAATATTCAAAAATGATATTTTCGGGAGGAAAGAATTCAATTTAAACAGCCACAGACCAAAAAACGTACATTTGCTCATGGAAGAGATCATTCACACTTGCAGACAATCACGCTATACTGTATGTGTCTGTAGTATTTTCTTTCCATGCACGCAAAAAAAGCATTTTTTTTTTCCCCAGATCTGACTACCTCGCTTTAAGTTAAAGTTTAGGTAAAGTGCCAAATTTAAAGGAGCACAATTTCCACTTAATATGAAAGGGACTGAACTGAGATTTATGTGTGTGAATATTAATTACAGAGTAATTGAAATGAATGGCACATCCAATAGTAGCCACCATAAAATAAACCGCTTGTTTATTTATTTTTATCAGATCATTTCTGTGATCCTTTATGAGTTATAGTCATAATAGTGTGTCTTGCACCTTGGGGAATGGGAGATGTTCAGTCACCATTAGGATTTAGTTTATATGTGTATAGTATTTCATCTTTAAACTCATTCAGTAATAGAACACATTACAAATATTTGAGAGCCAGTGTAGTGCTTCCTTTTATATTTTAGCAATACAAGCACAAAACACCACCCACACTTGAAAGCAGGGCGACACAGCGGTGGCTAAACTTTATTGATAACGTTATCTCACACCATCACAACAACTCAGTATAAATGGTGTAGAGATTGAAAGGGTATCCAAAATTAAAATCCTTGGTGTAATAATTGATAATAAACTGTGTTGGAAGTAACATATTAATTATATTAAAGGTAAAATATGCAAATCAGTCACAATACTGCGCAGAGTGAAATATTTTGCTGAATCAACCCACACTATAGACTTTGTATCATTCATTAATGCTCCCATACATGACATCCATCCATCCATCCATCTTCTACCACTTTTCCAGAGGTCCAGGTCGCAGAGGCAGCAGTTCAAGCAGAGAAGCCCAGACTTCCCTCTCCTCAGCCACCTGCTCCAGATCTTCAGAGAGGATACCAAGGTGTTCCCAGGCCAACTGGGAGATGTTGTCTCTCCAGTGAGTTCTGGGTCTAAGAACTACTACCAAGCAACACTGTGTTTCAGTGCAAGGAGTCAGACTGTGGAACACTTTTGGATCTGAATTAAAATCATGTACAAAGCTTGGAC
The DNA here is from genome assembly GCA_020510985.1 of Pholidichthys leucotaenia. Taxonomy (NCBI): domain Eukaryota; kingdom Metazoa; phylum Chordata; class Actinopteri; order Cichliformes; family Pholidichthyidae; genus Pholidichthys; species Pholidichthys leucotaenia. The sequence continues at coordinate 22,751,643 of CM035839.1, read as the reverse complement.
AATTTAAACAAAAACTAAAGGAATAAATACTCCAAACACACACACGTGGACAAAATTGTTGGTACCCCTCTGTTAATGAAAGAAAAGCCCACAATTGTCACAGCACAGTGACTACTTGTCACCCTTTAAATAGGCTGATTGATTACAAGTTTGTAGACACCTGTGATGTTAATTAAGATAAGATAAGATAAGATAAGCCTTTATTAGTCCCACAACGGGGAAATTCCAGGATTGCAACAGCACAGGGATAGCAACACTCAGAGCAACAATCAGAAGGCAAGAAAAAAAAAAAAAAAAAACAAGCAAGCAAGAGCAGCTAATATACATATGTATGTATTACTATAAAATATATATATATACACACACACACAGACACACAGTGCAGAGCATTGTAGCTGGATGGAATAAATATATGAATATATGAACACACAGTGCAGAGCATTGTAGCTAGATGGAATAAATATGTAAATATATAAACACCCACAGTACGGAGCATTGCAGCTAGGTGGAATAAATATGCAAGTATATAAACACACACAGTGCGGAGCAATGTAGCTAGATGGAATAATATGTAGATATATAAATATATAAACACACCCAGTGCTGAGCATTGTAGCTAGATGGAATAAATATGTAAATATATAAACACACACAGTGCAGAGCATTGTTGCTAGATGGAATGAAACAGCATAACCGTCTACTTAGTTATCCTACATGGTATGATTATGTGCCTTAGAGGACATATTATTGGAGGACTTATTAGAGGACACATCTTGGTTGGACATGTCCCTATGGTCATGTTCATGTCCCTATGGCCTATTTTCAATCTTTTCTAGGGGTACCATCATTTTTGTCCAGGTCTGTTTCATGAGTTTGTTTTTTAAAATAATTCTGTTGAACCACAATTCAAAAGCATTGTCTGATTTTCATTGGTTAATTTTCATAGAATTTTTATTTATTACCACTTATGTCAGATTCAAGTTATTTCTGTGACCATTGTGGGTTTTTCTTTCATTAACAGAGGGGTACCAACAATTTTGTCCACGGCTGTATATACAAAACGACATGTAAAATCACACAAGGATTATCATATCCAGTCTGTGTTGTGCTGTTGCTTATTTTTTGTCACGTTTTGTCTGTTTCTTTTTTTTTTACAGTTTGAATTTTGCACATTCTAAATAATCTGTAATTTGCTGCTGATTGGAATAAACAATTTAGTGATTTATTTGTTTGCATCATGATTTTCTATTTTGTCTCTTCAGACACCGGTGGGAAAAGAGTCAACCGTACGAACCATTTATCAGTGACTTTGAAAATTTTGAAAATCATGGCTCATTTGAAGAAAAGTAACCAAAACAATTATTTGCTGAAGACTGTAAAACAAAATAGAGACATCTGCAAAAGTACAAAGGTTTATTGTCAAAATTCCCAGGGCAATACTACATGAATACAAGTATAGTTCACTGTTGATGCAGAGAATATATATTTATACAGTATCTACATGTAGTCAGCAATACTCAGTACGATATATTTCCAGTTAATCCACGTAATTTAATAAGATAAGATAAGATAAGATAAGATAAGCCTTTATTAGTCCCACAACGGGGAAATTCCAGGATTGCAACAGCACAGGGATAGCAACACTCAGAGCAACAATCAGAAGGCAAGAAAAAAAACCAAGCAAGCGAGAGCAGCTAATATACATATGTACATATTACTATAAAATATATATACACACACACACAGACACACAGTGCAGAGCATTGTAGCTGGATGGAATAAATATATGAATATATGAACACAGTGCAGAGCATTGTAGCTAGATGGAATAAATATGTAAATATATAAACACCCACAGTACGGAGCATTGCAGCTAGGTGGAATAAATATGCAAGTATATAAACACACACAGTGCGGAGCAATGTAGCTAGATGGAATAATATGTAGATATATAAAAACACAGTGCGGAGCATTGTAGCTAGATGGAATAAATATATAGATATATAAATATAAACACACCCAGTGCTGAGCATTGTAGCTAGATGGAATAAATATATAGATATATAAATATAAACACACCCAGTGCAGAGCATTGTAGCTAGATGGAATAAATATGTAAATATATAAACACACACAGTGCAGAGCATTGTTGCTAGGTGGGATGAAACAGCATAACCGTCTATTTAGTTATCCTACATGGTATGATTATGTGCCCATACATATTCTCACCCTCCATAGCGACCGGTATGTTCCTAGTTGTATGCCGGAGGGGACCATTGTGTAAGTCTATTGCATCTTTTGCATTCAAAAAAAACTATTAGTTTGTTACGTCTTTTTGCTATCTCTGCGAGCAGCCCTGCTTAGGTTGTACAGTCTGACAGCCGTTGGTAGGAAGGACCTACGAAACCTCTCGGTTGTGCACCTGGGATGATGTAGTCTGCTGCTAAATGAGCTCCTCAGTGCATCCAGTATGTCCTGCATAGGGTGGAACTCGGACTCCAGCAGAGATGACAGTTTAGCCACCGTCCTTCTCTCTCCTATCTCCTCCATCGGATCAAGGCGTTGCCCCAGGACAGAGCTAGCTTTCTTAATCAGTTTGTTCAGTCTCTTCCTATCGGCTGCAGTAATGCCACTGCCCCAGCAGACCACTCCAAAAGTGATGGCTGATGCCACCACCGTGTCATAGAATGACTTCAGCAGCGCCCCTTGTACACCAAAAGACCTGAGTCTCCTCAGCAGGAACAGCCTGCGCTGTCCCTTCTTGTAGAGTGCGTCAGTATTGTGTGACCAGTCTAGTTTATTGTTCAGATGAATACCCAGGTACTTGTAGGATGTCACCATCTCGATGTCTGTTCCCTGTATATTTACTGGTGCTGTGAGGGGCTGCCCATGCCTGCGGCAGTCCACCACCAGCTCCTTAGTTTTCCTCGCGTTGATCTGGAGGCAGTTCCAATGGCACCAGTCCACAAAGTCCTGGATAAGCCCTCTGTACTCAGCTTCATCTCCGCTGGAGATGAGACCAACGATCGCAGAGTCATCAGAGAACTTCTGTAGATGGCAATGTGTTGTGTTGTGTGAGAAGTCCGCAGTATAAAGAGTGAACAGGAAGGGAGCCAGCACCGTTCCCTGGGGGGCCCCCGTGCTACTGATGATCGTGTCGGAAACACAGTCCCGGGTTCTCACAAACTGAGGCCGGTTCGTGAGGTAGTCCAGGATCCATGATGACAGGTGCTGGTCCACCCCTGCGCGCAGCAGCTTGTCCTTCAGGATCATCGGTTGGATGGTGTTGAAAGCACTGGAGAAGTCAAAGAACATGATCCTCACTATATTCCCGGGCTTCTCCAGGTGGGACAGAGAACGGTGAAGGAGGAAGATCACCGCATCCTCCACCCCAATGCCATGCTGGTAGGCGAACTGGAGTGGATCCATCGCTGGTTCCACCAGGGGGCGGAGATGAGCAAGGAGCAGTCTCTCCAGGGTCTTCATCAAGTGGGACGTCAAGGCCACCGGTCTGAAGCTGTTCAGGTCTTTGGGGTGGGAAGTTTTTGGTACAGGTACCACACAAGATGTTTTCCACAGCTGTGGTACCCTCCCCAGTTTCAGTTTAATCCACGTATTTCTCCATGTAACCTTGGGACTGCTTTATTTTAATTACTTCTAATCCTAGATCCATTTGTTTTGGCTTAAAATGCATCATAATTGCTAAATACATCTGATGCCCAACTCAGTACTGTTTACCTGTTGAAATATATATTTAACTGCTCATATGGCACCTGATCCATGTTTTGCCACGACACCACTGGCTGGAGCAGATAAATTCCATGACGTCTCAACAGTCTCTCCATGATTTTGACATAGATCATGTATTTTTACCTAACCATCTATTTGTCGAGAAAAGTAATTTTTGATATTCATGCGCTGGGAGCCAATAAATGATTAAAATCTAACAATACTTCACTGTCTGATTAATGATTCTGTATAATATATGGGTCTCACTTTCTGACATGAGTGTCCAAATATATTTAACTTTTGCATTATTTTTGGAGATGTATTGCTACATGTTTTGATGTTGATTTTATTGAACAGGAATATGGTGCCGCCTCATGGGGAGCGTAGCACCGCCTCCAACTCCCTCCAAATCCCGCCTCCAACTCCCTCCTTCTCCCACCCATGCTACAGTGAGCCTTGTGCTGTGGAAAACCATGGGTGTCGAACGGTACTGTTCGGTTCCAGGCCAAAGGGGGCCTTTGGGTTCCAAGTGGAAAAGTGCCTATAGTGAACTTGAAGAAAATAAATTTGGCCTGGGTGTTTTTTTGGATACAAATGCTTGCAAATAACACACAGCTTCAGATCCGGGCTGGAAAATGCAACAGAAATGTAGAACTAAGTGTTATCCAGCTGAGGTCCAAATTTTGTAACAATACCACAAAAAATGAATATTTTACACAGCTTTGTTCTCAGGCTGTTCCCAGGCGTTTTGGAACTGTGCCAAATTGTGCCAAATGGCACAGTTTGGAAAAACGTCTGTAACTTTTGAATAATTCAATGTAGAATCTTCATTTTGGGCTCTAATGAAAGGTCACATTCAGGGCTGTGTCTGTGTGTGGGGGGGGGTTGCCCCCCCCCGCTACAAAGGATGGAGATCGGCCCTCGCTACATGACGGATTACACTCGTTGCATGTTTCCACAGCAACGCTGTCACAGTGCCCCCCCCCCCGCTACTGTGTGTGTGTGGGGGGGTTGCCCCCCCCCTCGCTACAGAGGACGGCCATCGCTACATGACGGAATAGACTCATATGGCTATGTGGCGACCGCTGCGCAGTCAGCGCGGCTCCCCCCCGCTGTAATCGGTCAAAAGTCATTTTTTGATTACAATTTTCAGGGATAAATAATAACTTAGCTTATAACACCTTACCTCTTCACAGCAGCAGAGTCCTGGTGAACTTCTCTTCTCCATTGTCAGACGAACGCGATGCTGGTTCACTCGTGGATCCCGGTCAAAACATAATTCCATTATTGCGGTTTTGGCGAATGATTTACGACCTTTGTCGTCGGCCTCCGTCAGTCTATGATGACGGAAGAGAATCCTAAACGTCTATTCTGCTGGAATGAGTGCAGGTCCCACTTGTGGGTGTTCTCCATGCTGCTGGGTCTGTAGCAGGTTCTTCCAGCGTCCTTTTTTTCATCTGCTGCAACAGTAAATCTCTCTTCACCCAGCCCGAACTTCTGTGCTTCAATTGGCTCCTGCATTCACAGTAGGTGGGTCCTCCTTCCTAGGTTTTCATTCATTGGTTCTTCAAGGTTTCAGGAACCCAATTCAAGGCTCTTATTAGTCGAATGAGAGGTCAATCAGATGAACTAATCTGTTTGCGGATGTGTCTGCAGCTTTTTTTTTCAGTGGCGCTTGGACGCCAACACCACCTACATCACCACCATCAGGACCATGCGTCCGAGAGCGCACGAGGATGCACGAGTGTGCCCTCATGCGCCCTAGGATGCAGAGACTTGCCCGCCCGCGGTACAACGGAGCGCAAGAGGTTAAAGGACATTACATTTGGTGAAAAGGATAAAAGCATGGATAGCGGAGTTGCTAACATTCAGCCATTTTTGGAGGTTCCGGTGAGCCACCTGTCCCCTGGGTGAGGTGGTTCGCTAAATTCCAAAATTATCTGGTGGCACTGAACCTCGGTGAAATCAAGAAATTACGGGCACAAGCAGTGTTGATTCATAATTTAGGTATGGAGGGAAAACGCATCCTTAGTACCTTTGGTGATGGTGATAGTTTTTAGGACATGGTTGAGCTAATGGCGTATCATTTTTGCGCACCCAAAAACGTCATCATCCAGAGGACTCAGTTTCGGCAGCGCTGCCAGCAGACCAGCGAGTCTGTGCAACGATATGTTGCGGATATGCGTCAGCTGGCCGGGGACTGCCAGTTTTGAGCACTGGAGGAAGAGATGGTTTGCGACCAGTTAGCGGTGCACATGCTTTACTCGGCGGCACGAACTGGCATTAGCAAGGGCTGTCGAGATAGCTCAGCAGTATGAAGCAGTGGACAAACTATGCACCCGAGTGGTGGCTCAGTTGGTAGAGCATCCGCCCCACATCCGGGAGGCAGGGGTTCAAATCCTGGTCAGGTCATGCTGAAGACCATATAAAAAAAAGCATAACTTCCTGCCATCCAGCTTGGTGCTCAGCAATAATGGAATGGAGGAGGGAAATTTGTGGGGCCTTGCATGACAGCGACCCCTCTGATTCTAGATGTGATTAATTCAATTCATTTAAATTCAGCTTTATTTATACTACGCCACATCACAACAGAAGCCGTCTCATGGCGCGACAGTGCAGAAAAAAAATCACACAGTCTCAGAAAAACCCAGCAATCAGACGATCCCCTATGAGCAAGCACTAAGCGACAGTGAAGAGGAAAACCTCCCATTTGGCAGGAAGAAACCTCTAACAGAACCAGGGTCAGGGAGGGGCAGTCTTCTGCCACGACTGGCTGGGGGTGAGGGGATAGGTAGGATGGAGAGGACAGAAATAAAGAACATAACAGTAAGATGCCAAGTACATTATTGGAGGTCAACCAGCAGTATGGATCAAATAACAACAGAACAAAAGTGGGGTTAAGAGACACAAAATCCCTCCTTAAACGTAAGCTATATTAAAAAGGAAGGATTTTACCCTGTTCTTAAAAACAGAGACCGAGTCTGACTCCCGGACCCAGAGTGGTAACTGGTTCCAGAGAGAAGGAGCTTGGTAGCAGAAGGCTCTGCCTCCCACTGTACTTTTGGAGATTCTGGGCACCGCAAGTAAGCCAGCATTTTGGGAGCATAATGCTCTATTAGGATGGTAAGGTAATATCAGATCTTTTATATATTGGGGGGGGGGGGGGGCTGATTATTAAGAGCTTTGAAAGTAAGAAGAAGGATTTTAAACTTGATTCTAAATTCTATGGAAAACCAATGAAGGAGGACAGAACCGGGGAGATATGATCTCTTTTTCTAGAACCAGTTAAAACTCTAGCAGCAGCATTTTGAATCAACTGAAGAATTTTTAAGGATACTTTAGGACAACCAAATAATAATGAGTTACAATAATCTAATCGAGAGCTGACAAAGGCGTGAATCAGTTTCTCAGCATCATTCAGAGACAAGATGCTCCTGACCTTGGCAATATTGCGTAGATGATAGAAGGCAGTCTTAGAAACAGTTTTAATATGTGAATTAAAGGACAAATCTTGATCAAAAATAACTCCAAGGTTCCTCACAGAACTGTTCAGAGTGAGAATAGTGGCATCTAAATTAAGGGCATAATTTGAAAAGGAATTTCTAAGGTGTTTTGGGCCAACAAGAATGACTTCAGTCTTATCAGAGTTTAATAGTAAAAAAATACAAGTCATCCAAGCTTTGATGTCCTTAACCCCAGAACACTTTTGCTATAAAAAGTAACACCATCACTTTCGCCGGGTAATTTTTACCCGATATAATATATCCAACAAAAAGTACTTGTCATAAAAAATAGATCAAAATATGACAACACATGATAAATTAGAGTGGTTTTCTTTTATTTTCCACTGTGGCATGTGTAACAAAATGAAAAAAAAATGTCATAGGAGGACCCCCATAAAATACTCCAAAATTACTGAAAAATTAGGAATTCATGAACAAAAAATTCCTAAAAAAAAAACAAATAATGATACTGGAAACTTGGTCTTTGGTCCACGCATTCCTGGGACATGTGAGACTTTCCTGGTGAAGGCACAGACTCCTTGACATGCGAACAGCTGCAGGAGAGAGGAACTAAAAATGGTATTTTTTGAGTGCGTAAAAATGACCAATTTACTAAAATATTGTTTTCGCCATATGAATTCCCTTTGAAATCACCACTTTTTTTTTTATTAGTTATTTTGTACCTGTAGGTAGATTTGTTTTGCAGTCTGGTGACAAGCCACCAGCTGCCGGTCGCTGCGTGTGCAAGCGCCCCTTATCCCTAACCTGCATGTTTTTGGCATGTGGGAGGAAACCGGAGAAATCCCGGAGTAAACCCACGCAACACGGGGAGAACATGCAAACTCCACACAGATCACTGTTGGCCGGGGGCAAGGATCGAACCCACGATCTCACGATCCTCGCGATCCCCCGGCCGAGGGTAAACTGTGCTTCCACAGTGCTAACCACTGCGCCACCGTGCAGCCAGCCAACTTTGTGATATTTATTCATAACCACTGCACTAAATAAGGACAGCATGCAAATTCCAGGACCACTTTTACTTACCTATTCCTTACAAGCAGTCTCACATGTCCCAGGAATGGGTGGACCAAAGACCAAGTTTCCAATATCATTATTTTTTTTTTAATTGTTTGTTCATGAATTCCTAATTTTTCAGGAACGCATGTCCTCCTATGACATTTTTTTTTCATTTTGTGACACATGCCACAGTTGAAAATAAAAGAAAACCACTCTAATTCATCATGTGTTGTCATATTTTGATCTATTTTGTATGACAAGTACTTTTTGTTGGATATATTATATCGGGTAAAAATTACCCGGTGAAAGTGATGGTGTTACTTTTTATAGCGAAAGTGTTCTGATTTTATACACTAACACTATCACCGGGTGAAATCCACCCAAAACGTACTTTATCCTCTTTCACTATTGCCGGGTGGAAATCACCCAAATGCATGCCTGTAGGAAAAAGTGGGCTTTGGGGAAGGGAAACACCCACACCTTCAAAGATGTCAAAAACAATGGTGAAGCTACCCAGGGACCCATGACACTCAGAAAAATGCATCATATTGAAAATCATGTAAATACATTTGCTCGGGTGAAAAATCACCCGGAGATGGTGCTCTAGGGTTAAGACAGGCATCTAACTTGGCTAATTGATTACAATCATCGGGCTTCATTGACAGGTATAGTTGTGTGTCATCTGCATAACAGTGAAAATGTATACAGTGCTTTCTGGTGATATTGCCTAACGGGAGCATATATAAACTAAAAAGAGTAGGGCCCAACACAGATCCCTGAGGAACTCCGTGACTGAGCTTAGAGTTGGAAGAAAATTCTTCATTGATATGAACAAACTGAAATCTATCGGACAAATAAGATCTAAACCACTGCAACGGAGTTCCACTCAATCCAACAAAGTGTTCTAATCTATCAAGTAGAATGGCATGATTGATAGTGTCAAAGGCTGCACTGAGATCTAAACGAACAAGAACAGAGACAAGTCCATTATCAGATGCAATCAGGAGGTCATTAGTGACCTTCACTAAGGCAGTTTCAGTGCTGTGATGGGCTCTGAAACCAGATTGAAACACCTCAAACAAACCAACTCCCTGCAAATGGTCAGATAATTGCACAGCAACAACTCTTTCCAAGATTTTTGAAATGAAAGGCAAATTAAAGATTGGTCGATAATTGGCCAAAACTCCTGGATCTAGCATCAGTTTTTGGAGTAAGGGTTTAATTACAGCAGTTTTAAAAGCCAGTGGTACATAACCCAGAGTTAAAGAATAATTAATAATAAGAAGAATACGGCTACCAATAATTGGGAAGATAATTTTAAATAACCTGGAAGGAATATGGTCCAAAAGGCAAGATGAAGACTTAGATGAGGAAATTATTTTATCCATCTCTAACAGGTCGATTGGAGTAAACTTATCTAAGCAGATATCAATTGAGGGAGTTGTAGTAATTAATGTACTTGTGTTTACGGTAGGAAGAATCTGACTGATTTCATCTCTAATAGATAAAATTTTAAGATTGAAAAAGTTCAGAAAGTCCTGACTAGAAAGCTCAGGGGGATGAGAGGATTGACCGAGTCCTGGCTCTTTGTAAGCCTGGCTATAGTGTTGAAGAGAAACCTGGAGTTATTCTTGTTTGCTTCTCTTAATGCACAATAATAGCTTGATCTAACTTTTCTAAGAGATTTTTTATAGATTAAGAAATGATTTCTCCACGCTAAGTAGAATTCATCTGAATTAGTTGAATGCCATCTCCTTTCCAATTGATGAGTTTTCTGTTTTAAGCCACAAGTTTCTGAGTTAAACCAAGGAGTTAGAAATCTCTGGTTAGACTTTTTCTTTTTTAAAGAATCCAAATCTAGAGTCCAATGCAAAGAGGAAGTAAGACCATCAACCATGCTATCAGTCACGAATGGAGCAGACTCTCCATCATCTATTTCTGTTGTTTCTGTTGTGTTGACCCATGGCATAGAGGAGACAATCTGCAAACATTTGGCAACAACATCATCAGAAAGATATCTGCAGTAGTAGTATTTTTCTTTAGGAAACAAGTGATCAGCGATAATGAAATCAAAAATTAACAGACAATGGTCAGAAAGTACAGGATTATGAGGAGAGACTACCAGATTTTCGATATCTATACCATAAGTCAAAACAAGATCCAATGTATGGTGGAAATAATGGGTAGAATTTTTTACTTTCTGGGAAAACCCCATTGAGTCAAAAATTGAATTGAATGCGTTATTAAGACAGTCACTCTCTACATCAACATGTATGTTAAAGTCCCCTACAATAATTATTCTATCAGATTTCAGCATTAAATCAGCTAAAAATTCGGCAAATTCCGATAGAAACTCTGAATAGGCCGAGGGAGGATGATAAACTATGGCAAAGAGAATTGGATTCAAGCCAAGATAGCCAACAGGCACCACAATGAGGACCAAACCTTCAAAGGAATTAAAACATAATTTTTGCTTAACATTAACTAGTAATTTAGAATGGAAAATTGCCACCACTCCACCACCACGACCAGAACCTTGGGGGTTATGACAGTTTAAATACCCAGAGGGAGTTGATTCATTCAGACCAACATAATCATCTTGCCCAAGCCAGGTCTCTGTGAGGGATAGTAGATCGATCTGATGATCTATTAATAGATCATGAACCAGAAGAGACTTAGAAGATAGAGACCTAATGTTTAATAGACCACATTTAATTTTTAAATTTTGGGGAGGAACAGAGGCCAATTTATTAATTTTAGGGACTTGAGGCTGGATTTGAATTAACATTGTAGATAGGAGAAACATAATTTTGTTCTACTGTACATGATTGGCTGTATGGATTGAATGACAATAAAGCTGGCTTTACCTTTACTATCATGTGACCTCAGTAAGAGAACTACACTCTGCAAATCTGACTCACAGTCAACAACGCAGGCTGTAGACCCGGACAGCGATGATAGTGTGGAGGAAAAAGAGGAGTATTCTACCGCTGTGAAGATGAGGTCTGCCCCGGGATCGCCCAGGTGTTTGGGTTATGGGTCCACTAAGCACCGTTACAAGGCAAGAGTGTGTCCGGCAAGAGGAAAATGCTGCCACAAGTGCAGATTTCTGCATCATTTTTCCAGGGCCTGTAAGAAGTTCGAACAAGGGGGGGAGCAAGGTTCGAGCAAGCGGACCCCCCCCCCCCCCCCGCCACAACTCCCACGGTCATCCACACCATTTCCCCCAGCACCGATTACTGTACATACTGTATGGTAAAATTAGAGGGAGTGGAGGTGCCGCTGCTGATTGACATGTGCACGGTGAGGTTTGTGTTGAATTGGCCAACCGTGAGGAGTTTCTTCCCATACTATCGGTAAGAGGTTATTCAGTACCACTGTGTGGGTATGGTGGAAAGAGGTTGGCCACGGTGGGGTCAGTGGAACTGACGGTCTGGTACAAGTCGGCAGAAGTGTCCAACCTGAAGTTCGTGGTGACCGCCAGTGGTGAGAATATTATGGGCTGTGACCTTTTTAATGGACTGGGCTTCACTATCACCAGTGGTGTTGGAGAAGGGTGGTCGGGTTGTGGTTTGTGGGACCGGCTGATTCCAGGAGTAATGGACGATGCAGTATGGGACAAACCTTGGCCTAGTATTCTGGAAGATAAGCAGGACCAACACCACCCAGAGCCATCGTGGGAGGGTTCCAGTGCCAGTGACCAAGTTACCCTAACTGAGGGAACTGGGCGGCACGTTGGGATGCCTGTGACGATGGGTGGAGCCGAGTGGATGTCCCATTCTGCTTCCGGAGTTCAGCTGGGCAGTACCGAGAAGCAAGGGGTCACAACAGCTTAGCCGGCGTCACAAATGAAAGTGAGCGGGGCGGGACCGGCTGGCACGGTCAAACAACGTGCCACTCAGGGACACTGGAAGCCGAGTCGGGCTGCCCTGGGGGTCGCTGATGTGGTCTGACCCAGAGAGGAGGCCTGGTGGAGAGGGATTTGTGGCAAGTGCAAACGACAGGAGGACCAGGGGCGGCTGCAGGTGGTAGCTGTTTGGGAGGACGGTTACTTTCAGCCGTCTGACGGCTCATGGAGACATTCCGACGAGCTGCGGCACACCAATGATGAGAAGGAGGTGTATGGGCTTCGACGTGGGTCATCTCCGGGCGCAAAGAAAAGAAGGTGCTCTGGACGGGACCTGCCTGATGGGTTTCCAGGGGGTGGTTTCTCTACTGGGACTGTAGACTGGGACTGTAGTTGGGGCAATATGTTTTTTGTTTTTGTTTTTTTTTTCCATGATGTTGTCTGGGAGATAATTTGTTTAAATACATGTTCTATTAATGGGAAATGACCTGTTTTCTGAATGACACTGTGGACTGAGGGTTACCGTAGACGTGTTCAGTATCTGTCACGTGGGTAGAAAGAAGACCAGCTGTTTATTTTTCTGTGCAGATGTGATGTTTGCAGCATATTCTGCTATACAGAATAATGACCTGTTGGTATATGTGTTCTTTCAACAAAAGAGTTTGTTTTGTGTTTTTTTATTTATTTTAGGAGCACGGCAATTTTATATTTACAGTACTTTGTTTCAGCAGAGATGGCAGAATAATCTGTCTGGCCGTGTGGGGGTTGAAAGGTAGTTCACCTGTTCCCCCTAGCTTTAGCTGTTTTGTGTGCATGGTTAGGCCTTTTTTATTTCTGTTTGAGTTAGTGCGTGTTTCAGGTTCCATAGAGGGGTGAGTCTTAATTATGTGTATGTTTTGGGCCATTTTGGAGGGTGGGGTGTGTGTGGTGTTGTTCTTAGGACTTATTACTGGGTGACAAAGTAATAAGAGGGCTGTGCGGAAGAGGGACAGTCTCTTTGACCTCACCTCTGCCTGATGAGAGCGTCTGTATGTACAGTGAGTCAATAATAAAGACGTTCTCCGTTGTACCTCCAGCCTCATTACTGATTCTCATTTTAGGACATAACAGTCACTAACAAATTTTGGAATCCAGGGTACCCCCATAAACCCAGGCATCACCATTGCATTAATCACTGGTGCACCAGCAGTAACATTTTCTAACTGGGCCTCATTTTCTTGTGCGTTGCCATATCCTGAAGCTTCAAACTGCACTACATTTTCATTAATCCTTCTAATCTGTGTGGTGTGGAAAAGGGAACCCTGCTGACAACACCATTTATGTAACAGGGTTCGTAAGCTGTTAAAATCCTTTACAGGTTCAGAATCCTGGCCACACCAACACAGATCTAAGGACATAATTTAGTTGAAAATCAATGTTATCTTTATTGCAATTCTTGGCCAAGATAGAGAACAAATGAATAAACATCACTGATTAAAAAAAAGTACAAACATTATCTCTTCTTCCTCAAACACAGTCTAAAAAGAGGTTATAGTACCACGCAGTCCAGCCCAGTTTCTAAAAGCTGCCGGGTTTTCCTTGCAACAAGGGGGAAGAATCGTCCTCAAAGTCACCACAATCTGCTCCATAATCCAGCACCGGGAGTTCCAAGTCTCTGCCCGGCTGTTGGAACAAGGATTGGAAAAATTAAAAAAAAAAAAAAAAAAACACAATCAGTGCTCAGCCTGGCTCATTACTGGCACTTTAAAACAGTTCACCCACACTGGAGTTACTACTTTCCTTTATTCAGGAAGTACAGGCCCATCACATCCAATGACCATCTCAGCACGGCTCCCAATTCCCACGTTAGAAGACCCAAATCCATGGTGACGAGAGGTTTCTGCAGCTCCCGGGGCATCCGACCAGCTCTGAGGAGATGTCACTGCAACACGCAGAGACCAAAGATTTCTGCGGCTCCCGCGACATCCGACCACCTCTCCTCCTCCATCATGATGACTACTTGTGTTTCTGCAGGAGAAGAGATCAGCCCTGAGCTCTTTCCTACAGGAAAGAGTGAAGGGGGCACTTCTTAGATCCCGGTTTACTCACTCGGTTTACTCGTTGTGTTTTTGACTGGTGAGGAGTGTGTCCACAGTCTAATTAGGAGCGGTGTTGTTATTGGGAATATATATGTACAAGTGTCCCCTTTACCTGTTCCATCAACGCGAATCACCGTTTCAGGTGTTCCTCCGTTTATCACTAACGAGCAGTTGGAGACTGAGCTTCACAGATTTGGGAAATTTGCAGGCCCATTTAGAACTGTTAGTTTGGGATGTAAAGATACCAAATTGAAACATGTAAAATCACTCAGGCGACAGGTGTTCATGTTTTTGGACTCACCCACCCAAACACTAGAAGTGTCCTTTCGGGTTAAACATGGGGACGGCTCCTACATGGTGTATGCAAGCTCAGGACAGATGAAGTGTTTTGAATGTGGAGACGTAGGCCATAAACGGTTCACTTGCCCGCACAAGCAACGGGCGGGAGGCTCTGATGAAGCCGCAGCTAAAACCAGCGCTGCAGCCTCCGCTCATGCCGCTACTACAGACAAAGTTGCAGGGCCTTCCACCGGTCCTGCTCCGGAGCCCACAGCTGTGTCTGTGGACAGCTCGGCTGTGGCGCCCGCAGCCCAGCTTACAGTTGGGAGCATGGCTGGTGATGAGGCCCAAACAGTTACTGATGGTGTGTCAGAATTGAGCTGTGAGAAAGAGCTTGTGAAATCAGCAGCTGTGGTTCCGGTAGCTGTTAACATTTCTGAACGGCTAATGGAACAATGCCAGTCTGCTGCGGTAAGTGGCATTCAGGAAATTGCAGCTCACGATCAATTAACTGGGACAGCTTTATCAAACAGCCAGTTAAGTTGCGAGGATGAGGGAATGGATTCTGATTCTTATACTGTGTCCATTGGAGAAACTTGCAGTAAAAACACAAGTGTGTATTCACTGGAAGAAATAAATCTTTTTCTGGATGAAACCTACCTAAGGGCCGTTAAAGTCACTGATTATTTCAGTGATGCTGATAAATTTATCAGATCTGTTAATGTGCTAAAAAGACAAGTTGGTCTTGACCTCCTGGATGAAAGAAAATGTTTTTGCCTAAAAAAGCACCTAACAGCCCTGCGTAAATCAGCAGGAGGAAAAAAGCTCATGCGCACCCGACAGATGAAATAACTTACATGGGTATGCACAGCACGGTGTTCCTATATATTTACTGCTCTTTGCTGTCTCTCTCTGCCTTCTATCTTCTCTATCTCCCTATGCAAAACATAAAATTAGGATCCTTAAACATCAATGGCGGGAGGGACAATCATAAGAGGGGATTAATTAGTGAATTGTTCAGACAAAAAAATCTTAACATTTTGTTTTTGCAAGAAACTCATACCACTTCAGCAGATGAAGTGGACTGGGGCTTATGGTGGAAGGGTCCTTTTTCACTCAGTCATGGTACAAATTTTAGTGCAGGAATAGCCATTTTGTTTGGAGAATCTGCCGATGCAACAATTTTATCTGTAGTGAAGGTAGTGAAGGGCAGGCTGCTCTTTGTTAGGGCAGAAATACAGAATTTTGTGTTTTGTTTGATCAACGTTTATGCTCCAAATCAGAGTTCTGAAAGAACTGCCTTTTTCAATAAACTGAAAAATGAATTGCAGAGCTATCACCAAGACCAACTTATTGCTGCTGGTGATTTCAACTGTACCTTGGATTTTACTGTGGATTGAACTAACACAGAACCCCATCTTCAGTCTTCACAAGTTTTAAAAAATATCACTGTACAGTTTGACCTACTAGATACATGGAGTGTTAAACATGCAAAAACTAGACAGTATACCTGGGTCAGAGTCACAGATAATATAGTCAGTGCCACTAGATTAGACAGAATATATGTTTCTCAAAGTTTTGGCCCAGGAATTCTTCACAGTCAAGTCCAGTCCGTTTTACAGATCATCATCTAGCCTCTGTGATTTTAATTATTTCACCATGGGAAAGAACTAAATATTATTGACATTTCAATAATAAGCTTCTTCAAGACAACATTTTTGTCAATATTTTGTTTGTTTCTGGGAACACTGGAGGTCTACAAAGCCTCATTTTAGTTTCTTAGTACAGTGGTAGGAGGTTGGCAAGGTGCAAATTCACATTTTTTTTCAACAGTATACTGCAAACTTGACTGCTATCATTAAAACCAAAGTTTGTGAACTTGAAGACACTGTCAAGAGGTTGGAGGACAGTTTGATTAGAGATCAGGATTCTACCTCAGGTCCTTTGTTGCAGGAGAAAAGATCAGCCCTGAGCTCTTTCCTACAGGAAAGAGTGAAGGGGGCACTTGTTAGATCCCGGTTTACTCAGCTGAAAGATATGGATGCCCCAACGTCTTTTTTTTTTTTTTTCAATCTGGAGAAGTCTGCTGCAAAAAAAGAAATTGATGACTTGTTTAAAACTCCCACATGGTCAAATAACTACAAATCCATCCGAGATGAGGAACCATGAAGTGGATTTCTATGGTGCCCTGTCTGGTACAGAACCATGTTGCATAGAGTCCCAAAATCAACTTTTTGAAGGTCTTCCCAAGCTCAGCCCAGAGGAAAGGGCTGCTCTGGACTGTGAACTGACTTTGAATGAGTTAAATGTAGCAGTTCAACAAATGGCTCTGGGACGTCCACCTGGAATTGACGGTCTTTCTCTGATTTTTTTTAAGCATTTTTGGGATATTATTGGATCAGACTTTTATGACATTCTAATTGACTGTTACAGAATTGGATCTTTACCTGTCTCCTGTCGGGGTGCAGTACTATCTCTGCTGCCTAAGAAAGGGGACTTGGCCTTGTTTATAAAACTGGAGGCCCGTTGCTCTTCTTTGCACAGACTACAAGGTGCTTTCTAAAGCCCTTTCAAATAGACTGAAAAATGTTTTGGATGTACTGTACTCATAAGTAAAGATCAAACATATTGTATTCCTGACTGAACCATTATGGACAATATTTTTCTCATACGTGATGTTCTTCATCTTAGTAAATGTTATGATTTAAAGTTTGGTATTGTGTCTTTAGACCAAGAAAAAGCTTTAGATAGGGCTGACCATTCTTATTTGTTTTCCACACTGAAAGGGTTTGGTTTTGGCAACATGTTTTTGACATGGTTTAATCTGCTATATACTGGAGCTGAGTGTTTGGTAAAGTTGGGGGCAGGGCTGAGTCGGCCAATCCCTGTACATTGGGGAATAAGGCAGGGTTGTCCGATCTTGGGTCAGCTGTATAGCTTGGCTAGTGAGCCTTTGCAGTGCAGGTTGTGCACTCAGCTAGGTGGTTTGACTCTGCCGGGGCCCTCCAGTAGTTGTTGCCCACTCTTCTTGTCTGCTTATGCAGATGACGTCAACATTTTCATCACATCCCATAGGGATGTACAGCGTTTGGTGGACACTTTATCTATTTATGAAAAAGCATCTTTGGCATGGGTAAACTGGGGCAAAAGTGAGAGGTTATTGGTGTGGCAGTGGACACATCAAGACATTCCTCATCTACTGGGGACAGCAATGGCTCAGGAGGTAGAGCAGGTTGTCCAATAACCGCATGGTTGGCAGTTTGAATCCCGCTCTCCCCAGATATACTGCCGTTGTGTTCCTGGGAAAGACACTTCACCCCCAATTGCTCCTGGTGGGTCTGGAAGCACCATGTTAGGCAGCATGCCACCATCAGTGTGTGAGTGTGTGTGAATGGGTGGATAGCAAGATCTGTAAAGTGCTTTGGTCATCAAGAGAAGAGAATAAAAGCGCTATATAAGTGAATAGCATTTACCTGGAGGTCTTCTGTGGGGGGAAAGCCAGTCTTAAATTGTTGGGTTTTTTGGGGGGTTCTGAGGGCTTTGAAAGCAAGAACTGGGAGGGAATTAATTAGAAGGTGTGTGCTCGTTTTTCTAAGTGGAATTGGTTGCTACCACAGCTGTCATATAGGGAGGGGAAGGGTTCTGGTCGCCAATAATCCCATTGCTTCGGCTCTTTGGTATAGACTTATTGCTTTGAAACTGCCCAGAAGCCTGGTGGAGGAGGTTCAGAGGGTCATCATGGATTTCTTTTGGTCTGGTCGACATTGGGTGCGTGTGGCTGTTATCTACCTGCCTGTTGCTGAGGGAGGACAGGGCCTGGTTGACATACAGTCCAAGATCACCTGTTTTAGGCTTCAGACTGCACAACGGTTCCTTTATGGATGTGGCCCCTGCTTGATGGACACTGCAAAACTGCTCCTGAAGAGAGTTTGCCGCTTGGGCTATGATAAGCAGCTTATCCTCGTGAAATCCGGGGAGGTGGACTTTACTGGACTTTCAGCTTTCTATACATCTGTCTTGCATGCATGGCAAGTCTTCACTGTAGCTTGTATTCCTGAGGAGACACCAGGCATGTGGCTGTTTGAGGAACCATTATTTTTCAATCAATTCATAAACACTCAAATGCTGCAGTCTGTTAGTGTGTAAACTTGTCTAAGAGAGGCAGGCTGTACTAAACTTGGTCATCTGATGAAGATGTCAACCACGTCCATAGAAATGCTGAGGCAGAGTCCCAACATTACATCTATCAGACTGGTGCATAGGGTGGTGAAAGAAGCGTGTGCTGCCCTGCCACGACCACTGAGAGCCTTTGCAGAAAACCGTTCTCTTTCTGATCAATGGGATGAGGACCCTGTGTCCAACTTTCCTGCCCTTTCCATAAGTCCAGCAGTGAGAGAGTGGCAGGACGGAGAAGGCCACCTGCTGTCTTTCAGAATTCCTCGTCTGGGCAGGTTCCAGTTTGCAGGGAAGAAGACGGTGTATCGCATCTGTGTAAAGGTTCTAAATTTGCGCTGTCTGATGGGGGTGAAAGAGTCGAAGTCTGCAGGGTTTTGGGGGCCGGTATTCTCCCCGAAAGGCAGCTGGCGGTCCATGTACAAGCTCCCTACAGAGAAACGGACATCAGATCTCCACTGGGGGATTGTACATGGGAAATAGCTACGAATAAATACAGAGAGCACCCGGATCCTAATGTGGGGGAGGAATGTTTGTTTTGTTTCCAGGTTGAGACCCTGGAGCATTTGTTTGTTAACCTCTTGCACTCCGTTGTACCGCGGGCGGGCAAGTCTCTGTGTCCTAGGGCGCACGAGAGCGCACTCGTGCGTTCTCGGACGCATGACGCATGATAGAGATACTGATGATGGTGACTGACTTCCCCATCAGAGAATCGTTGTCTGCTCCCTCCAAAGTAAATAAAAATATAATGCATAAGCATCCCAAAGTGATAAAGCAAAATATTGGTAAAACTCAAATTAAACATAAAGCCTCTAAATTGAATGAATTGGCCTCTGTTCCTCCTCATAATTTAAAAATTAAATGTGGTTTATTAAATATTAGGTTTCTAACTCCCAAGTCTCTGTTAGTCCATGATCTGTTAATTGATCATCAGATTGATTTAATTTCCCTTACAGAGACTTGGTTAGGGCAAGAGGATTATGTTGGTTTAAATGAATCAACTCCCTCTGGTTATTTAAACTGTCAAAATCCCAGAAGTTCTGGTCATGGAGGAGGAGTAGCAACAATTTACCATTCCAAATTATTAGTTAATGTAAAGCAAAAAACATGTTATAATTCCTTTGAGGGCCTGGTCCTCAGTATTGGGCACTTTAGCAATTTTAAGTTAAACCCAATTTTATTTGCCATAGTTTATCGTCCCCCATCAACCTACTCAGAATTTTTATCCGAATTTGCTGATTTCTTAGCTGATTTAGTGCTGAAATCTGATAGAATAATTATAGAAGAGGACTTTAATATACATGTGGATGTAGATAGTGACTGCCTTAATGTGGCATTTAATTCAATATTAGACTCGACTGGGTTTTCTCAGAAAGTAGGAAATTCTACTCATTACCTCCACCATACATTGGACCTTGTTCTGACATATGGCATAGAAATAGAAAATCTTGTAGTGTCTCCTCATAACCCTGTACTGTCAGACCATTGTCTGTTAACCTTTGATTTTACTATTTCTGACTATTTGGCTCCTAAAGAAAAATATTATTACAGTAGATGCCTCTCAGATGATGCTGTTACCAAATTTATGCAGATTGTTTCCTCTATGCCATGTGTCAACACAACGGAAATAAGCTATAGACAGGTTGCTCCTTCTGTAATTGATAACATGGTGGATAGTGTTTCAGCTTCTCTGCATCAGACTCTAGACTTGGTGGCCCCCTTAAAAAAGAAAAAGTCTAATCAGAGATTTCTAACTCCTTGGTTCAACACAGAAACTCGTAGCTTAAAACAGAATACTTGTCAATTCGAAAGAAAACGGCACTCCACTAATTTAGATGAAATCTATTTAGCTTGGAGAAATCATCTTTTAATTTATAATAAATCTCTTAGAAAAGCTAGAACGAGTTATTACTCTGCATTAATAGAAGAGAACAAGAATAATCCCAGGTTTCTTTTCAGTACTGTAGCCAGGTTGACAAAGAGTCAGGACTCTGTCAATCCTAGCATTCCCTTAGAGCTTACTAGTCAGGACTTTATGAACTTTTTCAATAATAAAATTTCATCCATCAGAGATAAAATCAATCAGATTCTTCCCACAGTTAACTTAAATACTGTAACTACTACAACTCCTTCTATTGATGTCTGTCTTGATGAGTTTACTCCAATCGACCTTTGTGAGTTAGACAAAATAGTTTCCTCATCCAAACCTTCAACTTGTCTTTTAGACCCTATTCCTACCAGGTTATTTAAAGAAGTCTTCCCACTTATTGGTAGCCTTATTCTTCATATAATCAATTCTTCATTAACTTTACCGCAGGCTTTTAAAACGGCTGTAATTAAACCCTTACTCAAAAAGCCACCGCTAGATCCAGGAGCTTTAGCTAACTATAGACCAATCTCTAATCTCCCTTTCATTTCAAAAATCTTGGAAAGAGTTGTTGCTACGCAATTATTTGACCACCTGCAGGGAAATGGTTTACTTGAAGAGTTTCAGTCTGGGTTTAGAATCCATCATTGTACTGAAACAGCCTTAGCGAAGGTCACTAACGACCTCCTCATTGCATCTGATAATGGACTAGTTTCTGTACTTGTCCTTTTAGACCTTAGTACAGCTTTTGATACTGAGTTTTGTTCAATAAATATGTGAAACTTTTTTATTGGAGTCTGAGTGATCATTCTGGCTGCTCTGCGTTTGAGCCTCACCCTGGTCTGTAAGCTGTCTGTGTTTTTTCAGCTGATTTAAGACAATTTTGCACCGCTAAATCCGAAAATGACATCCGTTTCTCTATCAGGTGCTAAGTAAAAACCTGTACTTACTTAGTACTTACTTAGTACTGTGCATGTTGTTACATCATCATTGTTCAAAATTCAGAGAATTTCAAGAGATAAAAAAAGAATTTTGTATCATATAAAGCGAAAATACCCGTACATGTAAACAAAAACGTATAAAACAACATGTGGCCATAATTCAAAAAGTTGACCTGATTGAGCAAAACCAGTGTGATTTTTGGATTCAGCACATCAAAATTGTCCTAAATCAGCTAAAAAAAAACTTAGACAATAAATTTGGTGTTGACCAGTGTTATCGCCCGGTCAGACATCTCACCCAGCTCAACTCCTGTCATTCTGGGGTTCGTCATAAGTGCTGGGTTTCTCTGCCGGCCACTATTTTACTCCCACGTGAGTGTAGTCCATTTTTCCTTCATCATAGTCTCCCTCCTAATCTGCCTGCTCTCGTTTTCACAGATTGTGTGTTTCCCTGGCGAGTGGCATTTTTCTCTTGCGGAGGCGTTTCTTTTGCATTAATAAAATTCAGTCAAACTTGCTTCTCTGTGTCTTGGTGTGTTTTCTCTGTTGTTACTCCTTGTACATGAGCTGTCAGTTCATTTCAATCATGACAGAATGAGCCAGCCACAGTGCAAGCTCAGCGGGAGTGGCAGCAATGGGACACTCAGCTTTAGATTGTTTAGATACCACAGAGAGGCAGGTGGCCGCACTTACTCAACAGCTGCAAACCATTACGCAGCAACTGGGCACAGTCGCTGAACATTTGGGTCACTTGTCTCAGCCGGTTCCTATCCCTCCACTTGCTGCCCCAGTTTCTTCTACCACTCGCCGAACCATTTCCGTTCCCTCACCTGCCCCATTCGCAGGGGAGGTGGGGAAATTTAGTGGTTTTTTGTGCCATGTTTGGCTTTATTTGGGCCAGGTCAGGGTAGAGTACCCGGATGACAAATCTAAAATTCATTTTATGACCCTCCTGCTGTGGTATACGGCCCTCAGTTGGGCCCAAGCTATTCTCAACAGCCCTGGGGGTCCCACTTATTCATTTGACAGATTTGTGGCTGAATTAACTCACATGTTCGACCATACAGAAAGTGAGGGGAATATCATGATCCACTTAATATCACTCCGTCAGGGTAGCTGGCCTGTTGCCGACTACTCCGTGGAGTTACTGGTCATCGTGGCGGACTCGGGATGGAATGACGTTTCATCACAAAGCTTCTTCCTCCAGGGTTTAAACGAATACCTCCATGATGACCTAGCCGTTCATGCAGTTCCCTTCTCCTTGGACTGTTTAATTGATCAGGCTGTCAGTCTTGACAACCGATAACGCGAGCACGCGAAAGAGAGCAAAGCCTCCTCCTACCTGCCCAGTGTGCATGCATCCCCTTCGGCTAATGACACAGCTGGAGCCATTTTTTTTTTTCTGAGCCTATGGAGTTTGGCTGGGTCTGTTTGACTCCGGAAGAGCACCAGAGGCGAAAGAGAATTGGCGGCTGCATGTATTGTGGCTCTCTCAAGCACACACTGTAGGGGTGCCAGCTGAAGCCAAAAAGATGCGGCCCGTCAGTAGTCATGGGGGATCTGACGGGCAGAAAATCTAAAAATTCCCCCGATAACTTCTCCATCTTGGCCCTTATTTTGTTGTCGGGGGTCGAGAGGAGGACTAAGGCTTTAATTGACTCAGGGGCAGAGCAGAATTTCATCTCTGCGCATTTTGTGCTGGATGTAGGCATCCCCATGACCAAATTGCCCATGTCCCTTAATGTAACTACATTATCGGGCGAAAAAGTGGCAACTATCACTGAAAAAAAATGAGCCAGTGTCGATCCTTCTTTCCGGCAACCACCGGGAGACAATTTCATTTTATACTCTCCCCAAATCCGGTCACCCGATGGTTCAAGATGAGCCTGCTTTGGGAGCAGTGAGCCAAGGTGAAGAGAAAGTCCACGCTTTGTCCGTGAAAGGGAAACAGCAGGGCAGAATTAAAAGCAATGAAAAAGAGGTATATTCCTGTAAGAGATGCGGTGAAAAGCACAAACAGAGACAATGTCCTGCTTATGGAAAAATATGTGCAAAGTGCAAAGGAAAAAAACATTATGCAAAAATGTGTTGCACTAGAGACATTAAAAAAGGACAAGTGCACACAGTGGCAGAAATGGATGACAGTGATGACCTAAGTGAAACATTTTTCATCAAGATGGTGTCATGCAGTAACAATGATGACAGTGCACAACTCACGCAAACTGGAGGCACTGGTCAGACAGTGAGTGCAGTCAAAAGTGATAAGTGGATTGCACCACTGTGGGTAAATGGGGCAATTGTGCCATTCAGGATTGACACAGCAGCTAAAGCTAACCTAATAAATGAGAATGATGTCAATGCACTGAAAATAAAGCCTAAATTAATCACCAGCAAGACCGCAACACTGACTGCATACAATGGTGAGCCAATTGAGACATTAGGAGGATGTAAACTTAGTGTGAAAGTGAAAGGCAAGCAGCACAGCCTGTGGTTTGCCATTGTACCTAATGGACATGAATCACTCCTAGGGGATAAAGCATCAAAGGACTTAAGTTTGGTTAAGAGGATCTACCAGACCAACAGTGAAAACATAAAGATTGACAATCATAGCCAAGAAATACAACACTTGCAATATGAAGGAGCTGCACACATTGTAAAACAGTTCCCCTCTGTCTTCAGAGGACATGGAACATTAAAATACACCTACAAGATTCAGCTCAAGAGTAATGCCAAGCCTGTAGTGCACGCCCCACGGAGAGTGCCAGCAGCACTTAGAGCTGGCTTGAAAAAAGAGCTGGACAGAATGACACAACTGGGTGTAGGAAAATATGAAATTAATAAATATGATCCGGTATAAAGTATTTAATTTATATTGATGTATGGGAATCTGAGATCAAATTTCGTTTCATATACACCAGAAAAGTTAATAACACTCGTAGGGGCACCAGCTTCTATCTTTAAGAAGCAATTTTAATTTTAATTTCACTTTATACCTGTTTAATCACTCAATAAAATAATTAATAATCAGTCTCAAAAATTTTTCCTTGAATTCGATACCTGAGCTTGAAACAGACTCAGAATGAAATAAATTCTCAACAACTTCTCTCATTTTCACATATTTATTAAATGAAATGATTAACAGATATTGCAGTAATTTCATTAATCATAAAATCAGTCTTGTAAATGATAGATCAACAATGTCAATATTTTCGGAACCAGGGTTAACTGAGAAATGAATTTCTATCAGTTTGAGTTAACAGATTATGGAAACAACACAAATTTATGGAGAACGTTTACTAATTATATAAAAAGTTCTGGATTAATCTTAAGAAAATAAAAACGGAATTTTAATGAAAAGGAGAGTTATGTTAATGGCTTCTTAATTTTCATCTGATTAGATATACAAATTATTACCGAACCTCAGACGTTTAATTCAGCAAATGAATTAAAGTTGCAGCTCACGTGATTCCTCGTTTGGCATCGTCCTCAGCCCAAGATTTCGTGGATGTTAGGGGAAATATCTGCCCCCAGATATTTCAGGGTCCACAGTTCGACCTTTAAAGTCAAGCGGTTGAAGTGGCTGGATTTTGGCTGTATGACCCACAGTTGTAACTTGGATCGGAGCCAGATGGTGCCGACGTTTCTTCAGCGTGTGGTGAAGAGCTGCGCGTTTTCTCCTTCATAGACAAGCGGCTCCAGAGGTCTTCGAGAATAATTAGATCTAATCAGATCTCAAATTAGAAAAAGATTTTCGGACTTTAGATAAAATAATAGCTTCTGGTGTGTGATTGGTTAAGAAAAATATTCTAAGAATAAAGTCAATATTAAAACTTACATTAAAACTAAAGGAAATGGTGGTTTTACAGAAAGTTTAACAAAGAAAAAAAGAGATAAATAAAAATTGGAGTTTAACTCCGATTAAGAATTGAGCTCAAAGAAATAGGAATTCCTAGGCATTTAAGAGAAAAAAACCCATTAAAATACAAAGTTACATAAACAAATTACGAGTTATCTGCTCTGTGCTCGGAAAAGCAACACGTGGTGGAAGTCTTTGTTCAGGCAGTCCTTTGTTCTTCCCAAAGTTCTTTCTTGCTGTGTGTAGACAATGGACAAAGAAGAGAGACAAAAGAGAGCGACGAACGGAGGCGAAAGAGCCAAAAAGAGCATCCAAAGAGAGGTTAAGAGAGACGAAAGAGAGCCGAAAGAGGAAGTAGTAGGGTGTTTTCCTCCTTTTATAAGTTCTGTTGAGCTTTCGTGGGCTTCCAGGTTGACCGGAATCTCAGCCAATGAGCGTCCTTCGTGGGCGGGCTTGACGAACTTTAGTCCAATGACAGGCTTTGTCTGCGAGGGACCAATGGGATGGAGAAGCTGGAGCTCAGTGAATGCTGGGTGAAATTTGATACCGGTCCGCATGGACACACAATTCCAATACACTGGAATATGCTTTTATACCCTTATGTATAACTAAGCTAACCTCAGTGATTAATGAAACGTATAAGCAGTGCTTCTAAATCAACATGCAGGAATAAACATTCATTTAAACATTTTTAAAGGCCAAATGTCACGTAACAGGGTCCTTAAAATGTCTTGAAATTAGATATAAAAGGGAACCGATCCGTTCGGGTCTTGGTGCATATGCTTCAGTAACGCCGGAACATTCGTTAATTTAAAACTGCCGCGCTTGGCCTGACGTTACCACTCAGGGCCCCCGGAATCGCCTGAGGAAGAAGGCGGAAGTGACGAAACAGATTGTACCCTAGTTTGATGCTTGGGGTATCCTGATTGATTGTTTATATGGAGACTGGAAGACTGAAGTGAGCAACAAGAAAGAAAAAATTGGATATTTCACCCATACCGTAAAACGGGGCTATAAGGGACAGCTGGGTAATAAGGGACACTTTTCTGGGAAATGTTTTCATACCTGTAAAGTGATATGTTTTCGCCGTATTTTAATACACGGGGAAAATGCAATTTTAGCAAATACGGGCGTATTGCCATTTCTGTACGCCCAAAAAGAAAAATATACGGGAAAAAAAATTAGTGAGTGTGTTGAGGAACACGTCGTGTGTGTGACCCCCACAGCTAGGGGGCTGGCAGAGCGCTCAGCGTGAGCTATTCTCACAACAGTGAGAAGTGTGGACTCAATCATTAGGCTGATGGCCGGAGCGAGCAGAGCGCTCAGCGTGAGCTATTATCACTACAGTTAGAAGTAGGCTGATGGCCTCACACTTTCTACTGTCTTGCGGCTCCGGAACAGAGAGGAATCGCCTTCCAAATCCAATGCATCACTAGCAGAAGTGATGGTTTGTCATTTTTTTTGTGGCAGGGCACAATCTACCCCCATTGGTGGCAGATCACTTCTGATCTGCCACCTGATCTGATCTGCCACTTCAGAAATGCTAGAGTCAGCAAAGGCTGCTACTTGGAACTATAACAAGCAGCATCAGTGAACATTTTCTTGTTTCAAGTTCATCCAAGTGCATTAGTGTAACAAAGCTGACAAATAAAAACTCTTTAATTCCAAGTGTATATACAGTATCTAGCTGACAATTAAGAACTATATTCAGAATAATTCTTATTGTGTACTTTCAAATTAAGCAATCTACCTTGTGCTAATGTAAATTTGAAAAATATTTTTGTATTTTTTTTGTATTTTATTTATTTTTTGTGCTACTTGGCTTATTATTTTCACATTACCAAAAAGTTGTGGCTCAAGATTGTGTCCATAAAAGTGTACATTTGAATAAATATGTTTGAAATAGGTCATGTTGCAGGGGTTTTTTTTGTTGTTTTTTTTGGGGGGGGGGGTCAGTTTTCTTTCATCTGTCGATAAATACAGTTTTTAAGTACTCAGTACAGGTGTGAAAGCCCCCCAATAAGGGAGGCATGAGGTATGCCTTGACAGGTATGTGTTTTAAGTGTAATTCTGCGTTTTTTATTTTGAGCAGGACGCAGAAAAGTGTCCCTTATTACCCAGGGTTATGGCCCTATACACACGATCCTGGGGATTTTAATACAAGTCATTTTCCACAATTACTTCCATTTCATCCTTGATTTTGTTGCTACAACTGAATGAGGAAAGAAAGGGTTCTACTGTAAGCTAGCGCCCCACTGTATCGTCATAATAATGGCTTCTGAAAAATCGATATTTATGGGGCGCCCTCGACAGACCCCCTTCGGCTTCCCAATTTTGCCGGTGGTTATAATTAATTTAAACATCATAGATTTCTTTTGGCTTACCATTCAACATTCTGGAGGCGATTAATGTCCAATTCAATGACATTTTCCACTGGTTCTGCTCTCTGGTCATCATCGGAACTGTTGTCATCAGACAAAGCATCTGATTCCATCTCGGACGGCTCGAACCTGTAAGGTTCTATGCCTCTGTCACTGTCTGAACCACTGTCATCAGTATCTGGGGTGTTGTCTTCCCTGAATTCCAAGTCCGATTCACCAGAGGACAAAACTAAACTAATTTGTTCACAATCGCTGTCACTTTCCGTCATTTTATTTATTTAGCGAATGCAAAGTCCTTAAGCCAAGCAGTTGCCTCCTGGTTTGCTGTATGGAGGGTGTGTAATCCTCCTTCCAGTCTTTGGAGCAGGCAAACCTCTATGATGTGTTCCATTGTTTGCTCCTCTCCACATGCGCACAGTGGGCTAGGGCTACTGCCCCATCTGTGAAGGCTGGCCAAGCAGGGGCCACTTTCCGTCATGATTGTCCAATGTTGATAAGTGTGAATGTGGATAGGCAGGGCAGCCAGGGTGAAATTTGTGACGTCAACAACATGGCCGCGGTCTGGATTGGCTGTCACACACTGACAGCCGCGAGGGGGGCCTTCGCCTGGTGTATTTTGTGCAATTATGTAAATGCGGGTGGGTGATATGGTCTCCGGTATGAATATTTGGTTTAAGCTATGTGTATTTTATCAAAATTCGTTGGCATTTGGAAAAAAAAAAATACGTGACATTTGGCCTTTAACATGTATATATATAAAATCACAGATTAATGCATTTCACACATATTATTGATTTTCCACATTAAAAACATCAGAGTCCATTTGCTTTTCATAGTCCTGAAAAGAAGAGAAGGTTGAGAATTGAGTTTGTAATAATGTACTTTAAAGTTCACTGGTTAAATCCAACATGTCCCAAAGTTTAAGGAAATTTTATTGAGCTGTGGATCGGTGTGGCAGTGAGGGGCTCCATGTCTGTTCCATGTTTATGGGGGCAATAAAAGGGGCACAGGAGGAAATAGGTTGAATTCTTTTAGACTGGTTTTAGCAAAGGAATGGGATTTCAGCTGTGGCCTGGGGGAGAAAATCAGTTCTTGACTGTCTTACTCCTGGGTGAAACAAAATGTCTTTAAGCAGAAGAATAATTATTGCTGAGCCAAAGTGAAATGATGCTACATGGGTGTCATTGAGCGAATGGAGGAGCCCACTGATTGGGTGAATTCCATCACATGTACCAAGAAACAGAATGGAGAGTTATGAGTTTGCCTTGGTCCTAAGGATTTGAATGAGAATATTAAAAGAGAACACAACCCAATCCCAACACGAGATGAAATAACCAGTGAAATGGCAGGTGCTAAATATTTTAGTAAGCTGGATGCCTCGCAGGGATTTTGGCAGCTGAAGCTGGATCCAGAAAGTAGCAGGTACTGCACCTTCAACACACCATTTGTGCGGTACTGTTTTCTGAGGCTTTCGTTTGGTATTATCTCAGCTCCAGAGATTTTCCACAGGGCTATGGAGTCCATAATTGAGGGTCTAGAGGGCACAAGAGTGTCCATTAATGATTTGGTGGTCTGGGGAGCGACACGCCAACAACATGATGAAAGACTAAAAAAACTCCTTAACAGGGTTCAGGACAGTGGACTAACACTGAACAGAAAAAAAAAAAATGTCAGTTTGGTGTAACCCAGTGTTAAAAACGTGATGGAATTATGAATGTCGATACCGCTTCAAGAAGAAGGGGGGACATTCATTTCACAATGGGAGTAGATAGTTTAACGTGAATTAAATTATAAATATTGATACCGCTTTTAGAAAAGAAAAACACTCATTTCACAATGGGAATACATAATTTGAATATGAATATTTAAATAAATATATATTCATAAATAGGAACATTTTCTAGAAGGTTCTGATAAAGTTCCTAGTATTGTGTGTTGATATTTTGAGTAACCAATGGCTGTGCCATTGGTGGGTCACGCCACCCAATGGGTTAAGCGCTCTCTCCCTGGGTCTGGGATGACTTGCATTTTTGGCTCAGTCACGCCAGACGACGAAAGACACAGACCAGAGAGAGAGACGGTCCTTGGTGATATGGTGACGCTAACATGCTAATAGCAGCCTTTACCTGGATAAAACCCTTGAAATTGGTAAGCCTAAACCAAAATGAGAAATGTGACATTGCGGTATTGCCAAATTCTAATGCCCCGTCTATTAAATTTTAAGATTGGGATCCGGGGGCTGTTGGCGCCGTTGAGCGCGGGAACCCCTTTGAAGCACGAGCCAATTGGCATGGTGAGTGCTATTTATTCATTGTGTATGTGGATGCTAACCGCTAGCTTAAAAACAGTAGCCGCCAATGCTAAATTCGGCTAGTTTTTTCATCAGAAAAAGCTATTTTTCAAGGCTGTAACGGTTAGCAAAGGTCCCAGTTCCCTTGCCATTAATTGCTACTTGATGATGAAAGTTATATCTGTGGTCTATGTGTGTTTAAAGTGCAAAATTGTGATAAATTGTTGTGCTAGATGTGATGTTAGCTTGGTGCAGCACACCGCACAAATGTCCTGTGATGTCGTCAAGTGTTCCAAATGCACTTTACTCATCGTTATAGCACCATGTTGATGGGTTTGAATGGTAGATGTGTTTGTTTTATGCACATTTGTTGATTTGGGGAAATTGACTTAGATTATAGACTAAGCTCTTTGTGTTCTGACCTATTTTATAGGTCAGGTTCTTTTTCTTTTCTTTTTTTT
Source organism: Pholidichthys leucotaenia (assembly GCA_020510985.1). Lineage (NCBI taxonomy): Eukaryota > Metazoa > Chordata > Actinopteri > Cichliformes > Pholidichthyidae > Pholidichthys > Pholidichthys leucotaenia. Next base: position 22,721,221 of record CM035839.1, on the reverse strand, counting down.
TTTTCCTTTGGACAGGTTTGACCAGAGCGTGGATTCTCCAAATCTGGATGGCGAGCCGAAGCCCAAACCCTATGAACTGCTAAAGGTGACTCCACTAGTCACCTGGAAAGGACCAAAACAGAACTGTGAATATTATAAATATATTTGGAGTATTTTGTTTTTATCTTTTTTCTTTTGTTGCGCTATGTATTTATTTTTGTGTACATATTTGTAAATAATATACATAGTTGCAAGTTCTATATGGCTGTGATTGTGTCATCTGTTGTTGCACCTCCCAGGCTCCTACGAACCCAGACTCGGTCTGACCTGGCCCAATTATCCCTTTTCCCTCAGGTAGTAAAGTTAAGGTAAATACATTGCCATAACACACCACTACCAAAAAGGGTACTATGTGGAGAATGTGGAAATGACGAGGCTGAGTTTATCTCACGAGTCAGGTTTATTCACATTCTCCAACATCATCAAACATAGAAAAGAGACAGAAACCCCCAGACATTCGTCCTTTTATACCCCAGGACATCAAAGCACACAGTCACATTGTCTTTAATCCAAAGTTACAATGCATCTTCTTCCAGGTCTTATCATCTCCACCTAAAGTCACTGGCGGCCAGGAAATCCCCCAAGGCCATCCCTTTGCATACCAAAAGGCACATCCCACATCCTCCTGTTATCTCTAGGAGGATCAGTCCTTTTGTTCATCTGAGACGTGAAGCATACAGTAACATACATATGAAGCATATGAAACCCACATATATGTCCCACAACTATACCTAAAGTGAGTAGGTGTTAGTTAGTAAGGGTTACACACATAAATCTGACGAGCGCAGGTGTTAGTGGGTGTTACCCCCCAACCCAGTGATATTATACCCTGTGTATATTGTATATTGTTACAGTGGTATATACAAAATTTGGCGAGACAAGTAAGTGTCACAGGTTTACATTGGTGTCGCAGAAATTACCTTTTTGGGAGACAAACTTTCAGGTGAAGGTGTTGAGCCTGATCAGTCAAAAGTGCAGGTATACTGGACATGCCTACTCCCACTGATAAAAAAGGAGTCCTGAGAGTCATGGGAATGATCAACTTCCTTGGAAAATTAATTCCTCATCTTTCTTCCAAAACAGCATGCCTCAGAGAGTTGCTCCAACATAACAAGGAATTTGAGTGGTCGAAACAACATGAAAAAGAATGGAATAAGCTAAAGGAAATTCTAACCACAGAGCCTGTCTTCACATTCTTTGACCCCTCAAAACCAGCAAAGATCTCCACTGATGCCTCAAAGGATGGTTTGGGAGCTGTTCTGCTTCAAGCTACAGGGGATAAATGGCAGCCAGTAGCATACGCGTCGAGATCAATGACAGAGACGGAAAAACGGTATGCCCAAATTGAAAAAGAGACTCTGGGTTTAGTGTTTGGGTGTAGTAAGTTTCACAGTTATGTCTATGGTTTGCCAACCTTTACTGCAGAGACTGATCACAAACCGCTGGTGTCAGTTGTAAAGAAAAACCTCAATGACATGTCTCCGAGAATACAGCACATGATGATGAAACTCCAGCAATATGACTTTGAGCTAATCTACACGCCAGGCAAATATATAGTGCTAGCAGATGCTTTGTCACGGGTACCTGTATCAAGCAGCTGCACAGAGTCCATCTCCACAACAGATGATGTGGAAACTCATGTCAACATGGTGACAGCTTCATTCCCTGCATCAGATGTGATGCCAGAGCAAATTGCGCAGGAAACGGCAAAGGACCCTGTGCTGCAAAAGGTTGTCCAGCAGATTCATGGAGGTTGAGCAAAGGGAAGCTGCCCACAGTACTACTCAGTGAGAGCAGATCAGAGTGTGGCAAATGGCCTTGTGCTGAGACAGAACAGGATTGTTATTCCTCAGTCTATGTGCCAGGACATGCTGCATCATATCCATGAAGGGCATCTTGGAATAGAAAAATGCAAAAGGAGAGCCAGAGAAGCAGTTTATTGGCCAGGTATCAATATGGCTATCGAGAACATGATAGGGAAATGTAACACATGTCTCACACACCACTACAAACAGACAAAAGAGCCAGTGCTGATTGCAGAGCAACCAACTGCACCATGGCAAAAAGTGGGCACTGATCTCTTCCATTTGCATGGCAAGGACTATGTCTTAGTCATAAACTATTATTCAAACTACCCTGAGGTAGCCCAGCTCACTAGTACATCAGCACAGTCTGTCATCACACACATAAAAAGCTTCTTTTCTAGACATGGAATCCCACAGTGTGTGGTTAGTGACAATGGCCCCCAGTACATCTGTGAAGAATTCAGGGAGTTTGCCAAGCAGTATGGATTCCATCACACTACATCTAACCCACTGGATCCACAGGCTAACGGACAAGCTGAAAAAGGAGTCCAAATTGTAAAAAGACTTTTGAAAAAAGCAAGAGATAGCAATACTGACCCATATCTTGCTTTGCTAAGTTATAGGTCAGCAGCACTAGAGTGTGGTGCATCACCAGCAGAGCTGCTAATGCGTTGTAGGCTGCACACCACTTTACCATACATTATCACAGAGAAATACAAAGACAACAACAGAGAACTGACTAACAAGAGAAAGAAACTGAAACTCAAACAGAAAATGAACTATGACCAATCAGCAAGGAGACTGGAACCTCTTTGTGAAAGGGACATAGTGAGAATTGAAGATCGTAATACATGGACCAGAAAGGCAACAGTTCTCAGTGAGGTGGGTCCCAGAGCCTATATGGTGAGAACAGAGGATGGACAAGTGTTCAGAAGAAACAGGAAGAGTTTTTTGAAAATTCTGGAGGACACTGAAAGGCAACCTCAGGAAACTGAGTCTGGAAAGGATGTTAATGTGACACTAGATTTGCAGCACACTGAGCCTCCTTCATCTTCCCTGGATGCTGTCACTCCAGCTCTGAGACGATCCACCAGAAACAGGAAGCCACCTGAGAGACTCATAGAACAGTGAACCGTTGAAGTTGTTTAAAAAAAAGAGTTGACAGTTACATGTTATTTGTTACAATTGAAATAGTTGTGGCTTTCTTGTTTTGTTTGGCTATCAGTACGCAGTGCAGTTATAAGCCACCGCTCAATTGGCGTAGAGTGCGGCGGCAGGGGTTGTTCCCGATGGTGGGAGAGATCATCGGATCTCACTGGACAGCTATCGCCCGCCTCAAGCTGGGCAGCCCCCAGCCAATAAGGTGTTGTCCCGCCACAGCTTGCTTTCCTCATTGGGTGCATGGGGATGAGGAGAAGTCCGAACAGCAGGCTGAGAACCTTGGCACCAGGCAAGACAAGATAAGATAAGATAAGATAAGCCTTTATTAGTCCCACAACGGGGAAATTCCAGGATTGCAACAGCACAGGGATAGCAACACTCAGAGCAACAATCAGAAGGCAAGAAAAAAACAAGCAAGCAAGAGCGGCTAATGTACATATGTACATATTACTATAAAATAAATATATACACACACACACACAGACACCCAGTGCAGAGCATTGTAGCTGGATGGAATAAATATATGAGTATATGAACACACAGTGCAGGGAAAAGCCAGTGTGAACACACAGTGCAGAGCATTGTAGCTAGATGGAATAAATATGTAAATATATAAACACCCACAGTACGGAGCATTGCAGCTAGGTGGAATAAATATGCAAGTATATAAACACACACAGTGCGGAGCAATGTAGCTAGATGGAATAATATGTAGATATATAAAAAACACAGTGCGGAGCATTGTAGCTAGATGGAATAAATATGTAAATATATAAACACACACAGTGCAGAGCATTGTTGCTAGATGGGATGAAACAGCATAACCGTCTACTTAGTTATCCTACATGGTATGATTATGTGCCCATACATATTCTCACCCTCCATAGCGACCGGTATGTTCCTAGTTGTATGCCGGAGGGGACCATTGTGTAAGTCTATTGCATCTTTTGCATTCAAAAAACTATTAGTTTGTTACGTCTTTTTGCTATCTCTGCGAGCAGCCCTGCTTAGGTTGTACAGTCTGACAGCCGTTGGTAGGAAGGACCTACGAAACCTCTCGGTTGTGCACCTGGGATGATGTAGTCTGCTGCTAAATGAGCTCCTCAGTGCATCCAGTATGTCCTGCATAGGGTGGAACTCGGACTCCAGCAGAGATGACAGTTTAGCCACCGTCCTTCTCTCTCCTATCTCCTCCATCGGATCAAGGCGCTGCCCCAGGACAGAGATAGCTTTCTTAATCAGTTTGTTCAGTCTCTTCCTGTCGGCTGCAGTAATGCCACTGCCCCAGCAGACGACTCCAAAAGTGATGGCTGATGCCACCACCGTGTCATAGAATGACTTCAGCAGCGCCCCTTGTACACCAAAAGACCTGAGTCTCCTCAGCAGGAACAGCCTGCGCTGTCCCTTCTTGTAGAGTGCGTCAGTATTGTGTGACCAGTCTAGTTTATTGTTCAGATGAACACCCAGGTACTTATAGGATGTCACCATCTCGATGTCTGTTCCCTGTATATTTACTGGTGCTGTGAGGGGCTGCCCATGCCTGCGGCAGTCCACCACCAGCTCCTTAGTTTTCCTCGCGTTGATCTGGAGGCAGTTCCGATGGCACCAGTCCACAAAGTCCTGGATAAGCCCTCTGTACTCAGCTTCATCTCCATTGGAGATGAGGCCAACGATCGCAGAGTCATCAGAGAACTTCTGTAGATGGCAGTGTGTTGTGTTGTGTGAGAAGTCTGCAGTATAAAGAGTGAACAGGAAGGGAGCCAGCACCGTTCCCTGGGGGGCCCCCGTGCTACTGATGATCGTGTCGGACACACAGTCCCGGGTTCTTACAAACTGAGGCCGGTTCGTGAGGTAGTCCAGGATCCATGATGACAGGTGCTGGTCCACCCCTGCTCGCAGCAGCTTGTCCTTCAGGATCATCGGTTGGATGGTGTTGAAAGCACTGGAGAAGTCAAAGAACATGATCCTCACCATATTCCCGGGCTTCTCCAGGTGGGACAGAGAACGGTGAAGGAGGAAGATCACCGCATCCTCCACCCCAATGCCATGCTGGTAGGCGAACTGGAGTGGATCCATCGCTGGTTCCACCAGGGGGCGGAGGTGAGCAAGGAGCAGTCTCTCCAGGGTCTTCATCAAGTGGGACGTCAAGGCCACCGGTCTGTAGCTGTTCAGGTCTTTGGGGTGGGAAGTTTTTGGTACAGGTACCACACAAGATGTTTTCCACAGCTGTGGTACCCTCCCCAGTTTCAGGCTCATGTTGAAGATATACGTCACAATCCCACACAGCTGGTCTGCACAGGACTTGAGGAGCTTTGCGCTGATGCCGTCCGGTCCCGGCGCCTTCCTCGCTTTGATCTTCCTCAGCTCCGTCCTCACCTGGGTCTCGGTCAGGGTCAGGATGGGGGGCTGTGTGTTGGGAGTGGGGGAGTGTTGGTGGAGTGGGGAGTGGGCAGCAGGACTTGATTTCTTTAGAGGCAGCAGTGGTTGTTGTGCAGACAGGGGGGAGGGTGGTTGGTCAAATCTATTGAAAAACAGATTCAGGTTGTTCGCCCACTCCCTGCCCCCCGTGGCCTGGGGGGAGGTATTCTGGAGCCCCGAGATGGTTTTGAGGTTTCTCCAGACCCCGCTGATGTCGCTCTGTTGCAGCTTGTCCTCCATCTTCTTCCTGAAGCTGTCCTTGCCTTCTCTGATCTTTCTCCTCAGCTCCCTCTGTACGGACTTCAGCATCTCCCTGTTCCCCGACCTGAAGATCCTCTTCTTCTCTCTCAGAAGTGTTTTTATCTTAGGGTTGATCCAGGGTTTGTTGTTTGAGTGACGCCGTATGGTCTTGGTGGGAACGGATTTGTCCACACAGAAGCTGAGATAGCCCGTGAAGGTGTGAATGAGGCCATCGATGTCCTCACCATGTGGATCGCAGAGCTGCTTCCAGGCGGTGGCTTCAAAACAGTCCTTTAGAGTGTCCATTGTCTCCTCAGACCATAACTCCACAGTGTGCATGGCCGGAGGTTGTCTGTGCACTAGGGGTTTGTACACCGGCCGGAGATGAACCAAGTTGTGATCCGATCTCCCGAGTGGGGGGAGTTGTGATGAGGTGTACGCCTCCTTAGTGTTTGCGTAGAATAAATCCAGTGTTTTATTGTCTCTAGTGTGGCATGTGACATACTGGGTGAACGTGGGTAGAATGGGAGATAGTGAAACATGGTTGAAATCGCCTGAGATGAGGAGAAGAGCATCTGGGTGTTCTGTCTGCAGCCTGCTGGTTACTGAATGGATGACGTCACGCGCTGTCCCAGCGTTCGCCGTCGGATTTGCATAAACAACAATGCAGATCACGTGTGAGTGTTCTCTCGGGAGATATGTAGGCCTCATGCTAACAGCTAGCAACTCAATGTCTTTGCTGCAGTGTCGTTGTTTAACAGTGATATGTCCCGGTCTGCACCAGTTGTTGTTAACATACATTATCACTCCACCGCCCCTAGTTTTGCCACTCTCTGGTGTTCGGTCAGCTCGTATCATGTGAAAACCCTCCAGCTCAATTTTAGCATCTGCTGCTAGTTCAGTTAGCCACGTCTCAGTAAACAAAAGGAGAGAGCACTCCCGGTATGTGCTATCATAACGGGAGATAGCCGCTAGCTCATCTAACTTTCCCAGTATCGACCGTACATTTCCCATGACAACAGATGGAAGGGAGGGTCTGTACCTTATATTTTTTGTCCTCTGCCTTACTCCAGCCCGGCAGCCGCGGTGTTTTCGCCTCAGTTCTCTCGGTATGTCGAGTTTTTCCAATGGGACCGGGTGGCGGTTGAATGCTAGCAGCTCTTCCCTGCTGTATTGTATCCTGCTATAAACAGTGGCTCCGTCCACCGGCTCAGGAGACATTTGGGACGATCTGTGTGTCCGTGATATAAGTGGGGTGAAAAAAAAAGACGAATCAAAAGAGAGAGGAAGGGAAAAAGACTCGGAATCGAGCCGCTGTTGCAAAAGGCAGCCTACTCGTGTGGCGCCGAGAGAAAAAAAACAAACAATAAATAAAACAAAAGAGAGTTTAACAAAACAATAAATAAATAAATAAATAAATAAAACAACAATAAAACAAAAGAGACCAACTCTAAAACTGGGAACTTGGAACGTCCGCACTATGATGACAGGACTCACTGCTAACCTCAAGGACATCAACGACACCAGGAAGACTGCCATCATCAATAATGAGCTGAAGAGACTGGGAGTGGATATCGCCACTCTCCAGGAAACACAGTTGGCTGACGCAGGCACACTGAGAGAGAAGGACTACACGTTCTACTGGCAGGGAAAGGGCAGTGACGAACACAGGGAACACGGAGTGGGCTTCACAGTGAAGAACACCTTGCTGAAGATGGTGGAACCGAGCAGCACTGGCTCTGCATGACTCCTCACCCTCCGCCTGAACACCACTCATGGCCCAGTCACCCTCGTCAGTGTGTATGCCCCAACACTGACAGCCACACCAGAGGCAAAAGACGAGTTCTACGAGAATCTCGCAACAACTGTCAGGATCATCCCCAACTCTGAACAACTCATTCTCCTTGGAGACTTCAATGCCAGAGTGGGTGCTGACCACGACTCCTGGCCCTCCTGTCTTGGACCTTTTGGCGTGGGCAGAATGAACGACAACGGACAGCAGCTGCTCGAGTTCTGCACATATCATGATCTGTGCATCACAAACTCGTTCTTCAAGACCAAGCCCCAACACAAGGTTTCCTGGAGACATCCGCATTCAAAGCACTGGCACCAGCTGGACTTGATCCTGACCAGGCACACCTCACTGAAGAACGTGCTAATCACCCGTTTGTTCCAGAGTGCAGATTGCGACACAGACCATTCATTGGTGTGTTGCAAGGTCAAGCTGCAGCTGAAGAAATTCCATCGTGCTAGACAACCTGGAAAGGCACGGATTGACACCAGCAAGATGGCTCAACCAGAACTTGTTGAGCAGATTACTCCACCTTTGAGAAGGAACTTGGTGTACCACAAGAAGGAGAATCGGCAAAGGAGAAGTGGGAAGAGCTGCGAAACACCATCCACCGCACAGCCTTGGCTACCTTTGGGAGGAAAATCTCAAAGTCACAGGACTGGTTTGATGCCAAGTTGACCGAGATGACCCCCATCATTGAAGCCAAGTGCTCAGCACTTGCTGAGTACAAGAAGTACCCAAACGAGAAGAATCTCCAGATTCTCAGGGCTGCGAGAAGCAAAGTTTAACAGATTGCTCGGCGCTGTGCCAACGAGTACTGGACTCAGCTCAGCCAAGACATTCAAACCACTGCCATAACAGGGAACATCCATGGTATGTATGATGGCATCAAGAAAGCACTTGGTCCGGCTAAGAGCAAGACGGCCCCCCTCAAATCCTCCACTGGGGAGATGATCACAGAAAAGAACAAGCAGATGGAGAGATGGATGGAACACTACTCCGACCTCTACTCCAGACAGAACACCGTGACACCATCAGCCCTTGATGCCATCGACTGCCTGCCATCCATGGACGAACTTGACGCTGAGCCAACCATCAACGAACTCAGCAAGGCCATTGATAGCTTGGCAGCTGGCAAGGCACCCGGCAACGACGGCATACCCCCTGACCTGATCAAGCACTGCAAGACCGCCTTACTGCTGCCATTGCATGACGCCCTCTGCCAGTGTTGGAAGGAAGGTGCCGTACCACAGGACATGAGGGACGCCAAGATCATCACCCTCTACAAAAACAAAGGGGAGAGAAGCAACTGCAACAACTACAGGGGCATCTCCCTCCTCAGCGTTGTTGGCAAAGTCTACGCACGAGTTGTTCTTGTTTGTCTACAGAAGCTTGCCGAACGTGTCTGCCCCGAGTCTCAGTGTGGCTTCCGCGCTGAGCGATCAATGGTAGACATGATATTCTCCATCCGCCAATTGCAGGAGAAATGCAGAGAACAGAACATGCCCCTGTACATCGCCTTCATCGACCTCACCAAAGCATTCGATCTGGTCAGCAAAGAGGGCCTTTTCAAGATCCTGCCAAAGATAGGATGCCCACCAAAGTTGCAAAGCCTCATCGAATCGTTTCACACCAACATACACAGCGGAGTGAAACAGGGCTGTCTACTTGCGCCAGCCCTCTTTGGGATTTTCTTTGCTATGCTCCTGAGGCATGCCTTCAGCACAGCAACAGAGGGAATCTACCTGCACACAAGATCTGACGGCAGGCTTTTCAACTTCGCCCGCCTGAAAGCCAGAACCAAAGTACGCGAGGCTCTAATCAGAGACATGCTGTTCGCAGACGACGCTGCAGTCGCAACCCACACACAGCAGGAGCTTCAGACCCTGATGTACCGCTTCTCCCAGGCATGCAAGGACTTCGGGCTTACCATCAGCCTGAAGAATACTAACGTCTTGGCGCAAGGCAAGGAAGCACCACCAACCATCACCATCGACGACTACGAGCTGGAGGTCATGAATCAGTTCACGTACCTGGGGTCCACGATCAGCAACAACCTCTCCCTTGATACAGAGATCAACAAGAGGATTGGAAAATCAGCCTTCACACTCGCTCGCCTCACCACACGAGTGTGGGAGAATCCCAAACTCTCTGTCAAGACGAAGATGGCAGTGTACAACTCCTGCATCATCAGCACACTGCTCTATGGGAGTGAGACCTGGACAACATACGCCCGGCAGGAAAAGCGACTGAACTCCTTCCACTTGCGCTGCATTCGCCACATCCTGGACATATCCTGGCAGGACAAAGTGCCCAACCCTGAAGTTCTGTCCTGCGCTGGCCTTCCCTCCATGTTCACTCTACTCAGGCAGCGCAGGCTCCGCTGGCTAGGCCACATTCACCGTATGGAGGATGGCAGAATCCCCAAAGAAGTCCTCTACGGAGAACTGGCAACTGGCAGGAGAGACGTTGGCCGCCCACAGCTGCGCTTTAGAGACGTCTGCAAGAGAGACATGAAGGCCCTGGAGATCAACACAGAGCACTGGGAGGACCTTGCAACGGACCGCTCCAAATGGAGAGGCACCCTGACCAGACAGCTCAAGGCGGGGGAAGAGAGAGTGACTGCTGCAGCAGATGAAAAAAGGACCCGCAGGAAGAACCGCCACAGACCCAGCAGCACGGAGACCACCCACAAGTGCGACCTGTGTGACAGGGACTGCCATTCGTGCATCGGCCTGTTCAGCCACAGGTGGTGCTGTTCCAGCAGAGTAGACGTTTAGGATTCTCTTCCATGGTCATCATAGACCGAAGGAGGCCTACAACGACCTCAAGACTGGAAGGATGCAAGTATTGTGCCTTTGTTCAAGAAATGTGACAGGAAAGATTGTGGAAATTACCGAGGTATGTCACTGCTAGCCACTGTTGGTAAGATTCTCTCACATGTACTACTTAACAGACTCAGTGAACACATCTCAGTGAACACTCCAGCAGCAGTTCACTGCTAATGATTCGGCTTCCGTGTGGAGAGGACTGAGGCAAATCACCAACTATCGGCCTCAGGCTCCTAAAGGTCAGGATGACAAAGCCCTTTGTCAAAGACTGTCCCAACACTATGCCCGTTTTGACACCTCGTCATCTGTGTCCAACTCCCCCCCTCCCTCCAGCTCCACAGCCTCCACAATCCCTACTTCATTAAAGGCACCCCCCCTCCTCCCCCCCTGCCCTTATCATCAGTGAGCAGGATGTGCTCAAACAGTTCTCCAGACTGAACCCGCGCAAGGCCCCCGGCCCGGACGGCATGTCTCCCTCCACCCTGAGACACTGTGTGAAACAGCTGGCTCCTGTCTTCACAGACATTTTTAACACCTCCCTTAAGTTATGCCATGTGCCGTCCTGCCTCAAATCCTCCACCATCATCCCTGTCCCCAAGAAGCCACGGATCACTGGACTTAATGACTACAGACCTGTAGCGCTCACCTCTGTAGTCATGAAGTCCTTTGAGCGCCTGGTCCTGCCCCACCTCAAGTCCATCACCACCCCTCTCCTGGACCCGCTGCAGTTTGCCTACCGAGCCAACAGGTCTGTAGACGACGCAGTCAACCTGGCCCTCCACTCCATCCTGCAGCACCTGGACTCCCCGGGAACCTACGCCAGGATCCTGTTTGTGGACTTCAGCTCCGCATTCAACACCATCCGCCCCGCTCTGCTCCGGGACAAGCTGTCCCTGCTCAACGTGCCTGACTCCCTCTGCAGGTGGATCACAGACTTCCTGACGGACCGGAGGCAGCATGTGCGGCTGGGAAAGACTGTCTCAGACTCTACTAGCATCAGCACCGGATCACCCCAGGGCTGCGTACTTTCCCCCCCTACTCTTCTTTGCGGACGACACCACCCTCATCGGGCTCATCTCCAACGGCGACGAGTCCGCCTACAGGAGAGAGGTGGCCCAGCTGGCGTCCTGGTGCAACAATAACAACCTGCAGCTGAACGCTCTGAAGACAGTGGAGATGATTGTAGACTTCAGGAAAGTCACTACCCCTCTGCCCCCCCTCACCCTCTCAGGCTCTCCCATCACCACTGCTGATTCCTTCCGCTTCCTAGGCACTACCATCACCAGGGACCTCAAATGGGAGCCGACCATCAGCTCACTCATCAAAAAAGCCCAGCAGAGGATGTTCTTCCTGCGGCAGCTGAGGAAGCTCAAGCTACCCACCAAGATGTTAGTGCAGTTCTACACAGCCATCATCGAGTCCATCCTCACCACCTCCATAACCGTGTGGTACGCAGGAGCCACTGCCAGGGACAGACTAAGGCTGCAGCGCGTCGTGCGCACTGCTGAGAAGGTGATCGGCTGCAAGCTCCCATCTCTCCAGGATCTGTACATCTCCAGGACCCGGAGGCATGCTGGCCGGATCATAGCCGATCCCTCACACCCTGGTCACGTACTGTTTGCCCCCCTCCCCTCTGGTAGAAGACTTCGGTCCATCCAGACTAAAACCTCCCATCACATGAACAGCTTCTTCCCCTCTGCCATCAGACTGCTGAACACTAAGTGACTTATTGACTCTCGTGCACTATGTACAGCAGCTCAACCAGACTCATGTCAATCATCACTGTTTTCTTCCTGCATTACCGACTGCACTATATAGTTCTCCACAGTATCTGCTGCTCGCTAATATATTTTAACTGCTGACCAGTATCACTTACTCTTATTCTACACTTTATTGCATGTATAGTTTATTTCTTTTATCTTATCATGTTTAATGTTGCAGCATTGCACCGAGACAAATTCCTAGTTTGTGTACTACATGAACAATGGCAATAAACCTGATTCTGATTCTGATTCTGATCTTGCAGAATGTACTACCGGAAACCCAGTGTAGCTTTAGAAGTGGAAGAAGCACAATGGGCATGATTTTCTGCTTGAAACAGGTTCAAGAAAAGTGTATTGAACAGAACATGCTGCTTTATGTAGTCTTCATAGACTTCAGTAAAGCCTTCGATACTGTTTGGCGACAAGGACTTTGGCAGGTACTCAAGAAATATGGTTGTACAGAAAAGTTTGTCAGCCTGATCGAGGCACTCCATACAAGTATGCAAGCAAACGTGGCAATAAGTGGTTCAGTATCTAAAGACTTTTCAGTAAGCAACGGGGTGAAACAAGGGTGTGTGCTGGCACCTACAGTACACTCTTCTTGCTATATCTGGCAGCCATGCTTGAGGTGGTCTTCAAAGACACTTCAGAAGGAGTATACATTCAAACAAGGAAAGAAGCAGACTTGTTCAATGTGGCACAGTTTAAAGCCAAGAGTAAGACATCGATAAAGATAGTCAGAGAAATGCTCTTTGCCAACGACAGTGCTCTAGTTGCACACAGAAGATATGTAATCTTTAGTGGAGAAATTTGCAAGAGTAGCCAGCCAATTCAGCCTCAAAATTAACATCAAGAAGACAGAGTGCCTTTATCAACCACCAAAGTTCCAGTTATCAACATCACTACCAGAAGAGATCAGCACTGGTACAGAGCCACTAGTCAAGTGCAAGACTTTCAAGTACCTAGGGAGTACTGTAATGCCCATAAGGCATTTGTTTATTCTTTGCATAGATATTTCTCATTTAATAAATGTTTTGTCCTTTATTTTAGTTAAAATATAAAATAACTGTCGATAAGGTTTACTTTGTTTGCACAGGTAACTTTGTTTTGAAGTGCCTCATCCGTTTACCTCACATCCTGTCTATTACTTCCTGTCTCTTTCCTGGCTCTCTTCAAGAGTATGGCAGACATGTTTTCCATGTTCTGAATTTAATCCTTTGCCATCCGCTGTTAAACATCACGAAAGCAATGCCGTAAGTTCATATATTTAACATTAAGGAGTTTAAGAATCATAAACCGACTGCAGCAAACCGACTGCACAAGTTTGTGTCTAACTCTAAGGTAGTCACTGAAGCCTTCTCACCTGAAGATTGTGCCCCAGTAATCAAAGACTTGGATCTCAGTGGAGAAACAGTGCCCACACAGCGGAGCTTGGGTCTACTCTGGGAGATCAAGTCAGACACATTCACCTACTCCACATCAAACACAGACAAGCCATTCACGAGATGTGGAGTTCTTTCTACTGTTAATAGTATCTTCGATCCTTTGGGTTTGCTGGCACCCATTACAATCCATGGAAGAGCCCTTCTCAGGGAGCTTACCTCTGAACTATCCGACTGGGACACGCCAATCCCAGAAGACAAGCTGAAGAGTTGGGAAGCTTGGAGAGATTCCCTCCAAGGTTTGAAAGAGCTTCATGTTCCACGTATGTACACAACAACTTCCCTCACCAAAGCAGTGCACACAGAATTGTGTGTGTTCTCGGATGCCTCAAACAAGGCTATTGGAGCTGTTGCTTACCTGAGAGCAGTTCAAGAAGATGGGAAAGCTGAAGTAGGGTTCGTGATGGGCAAGGCAAAGCTAGCACCTCAGTTAAAACCAACAATTCCTAGGCTTGAACTTTGTGCGGCTGTTCTTGCCGTGGAGATGGCAGATCTCATCCAAAATGAGCTGGATCTCAACATAGATACTGTACAGTTCTATACGGACAGTAAAGTTGTCCTTGGATATATCTGTAATGAGACCAAACGGTTCTACACATACGTCCACAACAGAGTACAACGTATCCTTCAGTCTTCAGGTCCTGAGCAGTGGAATTATGTGTGTACAGAAGAGAACCCAGCAGACCACGCATCCAGATCCTTGCCTGCTGCTCACCTTGTACAGACATCTTGGTTCACTGGCCCCTCATTCCTGCGTCAGTCATCACCAGCAATATCAAAAGACACTAAAAGGTTTGAGCTCATTGAACCTGAGAAAGACTCTGAAACTTATGTCACTCATTTGGAGAAGGCAGCTCTTTGTGCTGATCATTTCCAACACTTTTCCACCTTCACCTCGCTGGTAAGAGGAGTCGCTTTCCTTATCCACATGGCAAGAGCCCACAAACAGTCGAATCAAAACAGCAAGTGCAACGGTTGGCATAAGTGTCATCTACCTCGTACTGCAGATGAAATGGCCCAAGCAAGAGATGTTATCTTGAAAGCGGCTCAAAGGGCAGCGTTTACAAGAGAACTGTCAGCACTACGATCTAACAAGGTATTGCCAACAAACAGCCCCCTGTTGAACCTGAGCCCGACCCTGGAGGGTGGACTGATACGTGTTGGAGGGTGGCTAAAGCATTCTGAATTGAATTCTGCAGAAAAGAATCCAGTAATTCTTCCCAAAGATAGCCACATTTCTCTGTTGCTTACACAACATCACCACGAGCAGGTAAAGCATCAAGGCCGCCATCTGACGGAAGGAGCAATCAGAGCAGCCGGTCTGTGGATCTTGGGTGGCAAGACACTGATCAACACAGTTCTTCACAAATGCATCAACTGTCGCAAATTGAGGGGGAAAACGGAAGAGCAATCCATGGCTAACTTACCACCTGAACGCCTTAAAGTTTGTCCCCCCTTTACTTATGTGGGGCTTGATGTTTTCGGGCCCTGGCCTGTTACAACTAGACGAACCAGGGGAGGACAGGCAGAGAGTAAGAGGTGGGCCATCATGTTCAGTTGTCTCAGTTCAAGGGCTGTGCACATTGAAGTGATAGAGTCAATGGACACTTCCAGTTGTATAAATGCCCTTAGACGCTTTTTTGCACTCAGAGGCCCTGCAAAGCAACTACACTCTGATTGTGGCACCAACTTCACTGGAGCATGTAAGGAGCTTGGTATGGACAAAACTGTGCAGAAGTACCTGAGTGAACAAGGATGCAGCTGGACATTCAACCCGCCACATGCCTCCCACATGGGAGGTTCTTGGGAGCGTATGATTGGAATTGCCCGGAGAATCCTTGACTCAATGCTGTTGCAACAGAAAACTCGCTTAACCCATGAAGTACTTTGCACGCTAATGGCAGAGGTCATGGCTGTCATCAATGCACGGCCACTCTTACCTGTATCCACAGATCCACAACAACCTTCATTCTTTCACCACCAATGCTCCTCACACAGAAGTCTGGTGTTCCACCTCCACTCGGAGATTTCACAGACAAGGACCTTTATACAAAGCAGTGGAGACAGGTACAGGCCCTTGCAAACCAGTTTTGGAGACGTTGGAGTCACGAGTACCTACCTACCTTGCAGCACAGACAAAAGTGGACTGTGCCACGCAGAAATCTTCAAGTTGGAGATCTCGTTCTTCTCAGAGACAAACAGACTGTTCGCAACTGCTGGCCAATGGCCAGAATCACCGCCACATTCCCTGGAAGGGATGGCCTCGTAAGAAAGGTCGAAGTGAAAACCACTGACCAAGGGACTCCAAAAACCTTTTTCAGGCCAGTTTCAGAAGTTATTTTACTTCTGCGTAAGGACTGATATAAAGTTATATGTTTTAGGCTCTCCAATATTCGAAGTGGCCTCACTGAGGCCAGGCGGGGAGTGTAATGCCCATAAGGCATTTGTTTATTCTTTGCATAGATATTTCTCATTTAATAAATGTTTTGTCCTTTATTTTAGTTAAAATATAAAATAACTGTCGATAAGGTTTACTTTGTTTGCACAGGTAACTTTGTTTTGAAGTGCCTCATCCGTTTACCTCACATCCTGTCTATTACTTCCTGTCTCTTTCCTGGCTCTCTTCAAGAGTATGGCAGACATGTTTTCCATGTTCTAAATTTAATCCTTTGCCATCCGCTGTTAAACATCACGAAAGCAATGCCGTAAGTTCATATATTTAACATTAAGGAGTTTAAGAATCATAAATATTAACGATTTGTTAAAAGGGTTGTAATTTTAATGACAGATTCGAGGAAGTTTATTTGCAGTTAAAAAACACGGTAAAAAACATGTAGAAACAGTTACACGATGTTAAGTAAAGTGCATATGTAATGTGAATTCAATGTTAAAGGATATGTACGGAGAAATTATTTGTAAAACAGAGACGTAAAGTATATTTGTAATTTCTTGTTACAGTTTTCACCACAAATGTTGATGAAGAAATGTGGAAGTAAATGATGAACCTTGCATCGACTCTGTCTTCATTGACTATGGTTTAGCTTGGTGTTTAGTCCCGCGTTCCAACACGCTGTACGAGAACACTAAAAGTACTGTTTCAAAGAATGCTAGGCTGGAGGATGAACTATCTCTCAGAATAGGAAGAGCGAGTGCTGTGTTTGGAAACTTGAGGGAGAGACTGTGGAACAATCGACGTGTCTATCCGTGTTAAATGCAAAGTGTACAGAGCGACAGTACTGGCTACTCTATTGTACGGTGCTGAAACTTGGACTGTCTACAGAATGCAGGTGAAGAAACTCCACGTGTACATGATGAGACACCTTCGAGCCATAATGAACATCTCATGGAAAGACAAGATAACCAACATAGAAGTGTTGAAACGAGCTGGTCTACCATCAGTGGAGGACATGCTAATACACATCAACCTGAAATGGCTCGGACATGTTGAGAGGATGGACCACCAGCGTCTCCCTCAGCAGTTACTCTACTCACAGTTATGTGAGGTCAAACGCAATCAGGCTCAGATTCAAAGACACTGTTAAAAGAAACTTGAAGAAGTTGGACATAGACAGGAGTTCCTGGCAGCAGAAGGCTAAGGACAGAGCTGTGTGGAGGAATCTGATCAGACCTAAATGAAACAGTCATTGTTGCCCACGACAGACTGCTATGATGATGATGATTATGATGATCTCAATTTCGTTGAATTTGTTTTTTTTTTAGCAATGGAATAGCAATAAAGGCACTTTGACTTTGACATAAGGCTTCACAGCTCAAAATTCAAGATTCAAGATTCCTTTATCATTTAGTATGTGCATGCACATAATAAATGAAATTATAATGCTCTGCACTGTGTGTTTATATATTCATATATTTATTCCATCTAGCTACAATGCTCCGCACCGTGTGTCTATATATTTATGTTTATATGTACATATGTATACTCACTGCCCTTGTTTTTTTTCTTGCCTTCTGATTGTTGCTCTTCCCTGTGCTGTTGCAATCCTGGAATTTCCCCATTGTGGGACTAATAAAGACTTATCTTATCTTATCTTATCTTATGATCCCCCAGCATAACACAGTACCACAATATACATAGAGATAAAGTTTAAAAACAACAGCATAAAAAGTAAAACACAGAAAAAAACTAGAAAAGCACTCGGAGAGCGCAGACCTCCGCCAAGCACCACAGTTCCCTCCATACAGTGTTTGTGTGTACGTTTTCAGATTCCTTGACCATGAAAACATATGACTAGCAATTGGATTCACAATGATAGGATTAGTGATTCAGTAGTTATTGACGAAAATGGCATTTTCTGTAATGGCGGTTTAGCGCCACAGTTCCCCCCATACAGTGTTTGTGTGTACGTTTTCAGATTCCTTGACCATGGAAACATATGACAAGCAATTGGATTGACAATGATAGGATTAGTGGTTTAGTAGTTATTCGCGAAAATGGCATTTTGCATAATAGCGGTTTTCTTTTGGACGGTGATCCGGATCACCACCAAAATCTAATCATCTGTACGATACCCCATTTCTGACAATCTGTGAAAATTTCATGAAAATCAGTCCATAACTTTTTGAGTTATCTTGCTAACAAACAGACAGACAGACAAACCAACGCCGATGAAAACATAACCTCCTTGCTGAGGAAAAATATAAGTTAAAACACTATGGTCAGACCAACGTAACAGAATAAATATACAAGTTTATCAGAGGGAAGGGGGAGGAAAAGCAATTGGCGGGAGAATAGGGCAAAGTCAATTTATAATCCTGACTGCATGTGGAATAAACTGTTCAACATTCAAGCTCTCCTGGCCTGAAGACACCTGTACCACTTCCCTGAGGGCAGAAGAGAAAACAGTCTGTGGAAGGATGGTAGCATTCTTTAATGATGTTAACAGCCCTGTTAGCACAGCGTTTATTGCAAATCTCCTCCAAGGAGAGGAGGGGAACACCTATTATTACCAATGATCATCTCCAGTCTTGGGTGAAGAGGAGGGGTTTACGAACAGACTTTTGGGTGAAGCAATTTCTCCTCAGCAAAGAATAATTTTATAATTTGAAATCCAGCTGTTGCCACAACAATATAATGCCTCTCTCCTACTTTATTGCGCAGTAGCCTGGTGGAGCACCCACAATTTTATTGTACCGTATGTTTTAAAGGGGTTTATAATAGAGAGTGGAGTGATGATGTTGCCGGCTGGTACCATCATCACACCAAGCCGTGTAAGGGAGGAGTCAACCATATTATGGCTCTCTTTTTTGCTGGCCCTCTCTTGATAGGCACAGGAAGGAGCTCAGGGCTCATTTACATGTATTGTATTTGATCAGTTTATGTAATAAAGTTCAGTTCCATCACAGCTCACTCGTCAGTGGTCATTCCCAGGTTTGTGGACATAACATTTGGCCACGAGAAGTAAACCATGGATGATTGCCTTAAGCCACTGAGACCATTTTTGGAGCACCCTGGTGAGCCATATGTTCCATGGCCACATCGGCTCAATGCTTTTGAAACGTATGTAGCAGCATTGGATTTGGGAAAATTGGACAAAGGATTGAAACGGGCACTACTGGTCTAAAATCTGGGCATAGAAAGTAAGAGAATTTTTCATACACTCAGACCAGTGGACTTGTTTGGTGACACTGTGGAACTGCTAGCTACCTACTTTGCTACTCAGGACAACGTGCTGGCATGGCGTATTAGATTCCACCAACGGCGACAGGGAAATGGTGAGTCTAACAAGCAATTCATCGGAGACCAAAGAAATCGGGCTAGCATGTGCAGATTTGGACTTTCAGAGGACGAGATGATGTGGGACCAATTGGCCAAGCACACAAACAACCCATGGCTAAGGGTGAAGTTGCAAACAGCACCAAATGACAAGACGCTAGCAAACACCATCGAGCTGGCATTCAAGCTTGAGTCAGCAGAAAGGTTACCATCGGAGCTAGGTGTGTGTCAACAACAGCGACAGAAGAGAAAAAATGGCACAAAATTCAAATGTTTTAACTATAATGAGGTGAGAAACGTTATCATTTCATTTTGAAACTATGGCAGGCGAAATTAGGAAGTGGTTTAGTCAATCTATCACAAACACCTCTCTACTGCACCCACGGGAGTGAGTGAGACACTGAGCCGGCGACTACAAAAGACTGGCCCATACCAAGTCTTCAGCAGTGGGTGGGGGGCATCAAAAATGTCACTTTCTTGGCTTGCTAGTAAAAGTAAATAAATAAAAAAAAGTTCTTCATTCCAGTTTGTAGATGCTTTTATCCATCACCATTTTATGATTATTGGGGGGTTATATTGGCTGGATTTGATTTTTTTTTTTGGGGGGGGGGGTCAAACCACCCTCCCCCCACAAATCATGTCTATGGTCAGTGTTAACTTTGGAATTTCCGTGCTACAAAGCGGGTAGATCACCATGATGAACTAATCCGGTGAAACTAACCTTCTCAGGCCTGTTAAATTGTTTGGAAAAAGGCATCTGAATATTATGCTCAAGTAGAATAAAATAAAAATAATTCTTTTGAGAGAACAGACCAAGTTCCCAAGTCAGTTTTACAGTTACTGTGACAATTACTTTTTTATCTGTTAATCATTGAATTATCTAGGAATTACATGTACATAAGTTGACCTAATAGTTTACTTAATAAATTGAGGTTATGCATATGATGTCACCGACCAGAACTCATGGCAGTTATTAAAAAGCACTGAGTAGCAAAAATGAGTTTAAACATTAGGGGGATGTGTCATGTTCAGGGTCGTCACCCTGAGCATGATTGTCGGCTGTGGGTTTAATTATCACTTGTTTTCTCCAGCTGACGGGTTGAGCTTCGCTCTCGGCCAGTCCCATAGCCATGTTCCCCTTTACCAGGCATTCACCGGCTTTCGGCTCACCGCGCGCGCACACACACACACACACACCCTCACACACTCACATGCACACATCAGTTCAATCAGTCACTCTCCTGCCCCTCACAGCTACATCCGCTCATGCCCATTAGGGTCGGGCATTTATAGAGTTTTTGGACGATATGTGAGAGTGGCAGCTTAGTCAAGATTTACACGTCAACCTTGGACTCCCTGGCTCGCTTCAGTTGGCTTTCCCCTTGAACTGTTTTATGTTGTTCCTCAGAGCCTTTCCACTCCGGCATAAATATAAGTCTTTCCCCGTTAATGCCTTTCCTCTTCGCTTCAATCCCATTTGGAGCGTGCATGGCGTTTAACCTAGCCACGCAGCTGGAGCCGGTTGTTTTATTGAAGTGACTGTGACTGTTTTTGAACACTGTTGTGTACTCATTCAGACTGGTAATAAAACATGTTACAAATCGCACGCTGGGCTCGGTGCTATTTTCATATGTTCGCTGCGAATTTACGCAGCCGAACATGACAGTATGCATTAAAACGCACACAAAAAAACATACAGTTTTCAATCACAGCAGTACACAGAATACCTGATTGCATTGTGGAGAGCTAGTCTTGTCATTCCATCTTCCATTAATTGGCAAAAAATGAAATAATTAAAGGCTCTGAATCAGTTCTTCAGTTACCTCTTCACTTACCATGTGGTGTTGATCTTTATCCAACCATCACTGCAGTCAAGTAAATGGGATGGTATTAACATCTAAACGAAAAAAAAAGGTACTCTGTACTGTTGTGACTAAATATTTTGTGTGATTTTATATTTTGCTGAATACAAAATAAAGCTGTCATTTGATTGTCACTCAGTGCTGTGTTGCTATGGTAACTGTCCTGGAGCTGCCAAGAATTATGTTCTAGTTCATCCCCTCTATGCACACATGAACTCTCTGCGTGGTTAAAAGGACTGTGAAACTCTGGGTTTAGATGCTAGAAAATAAACATCAGTTACTGCAGAGGAGATAATGAGGAAAATCTTTTTTTTCATTTTCTCATTTAGTTTTAATGGAAATTTGAAAAACAGACTGATGTTTGTGAGTATTTACAGGCTTAAGACACACTTCACAATATATTCTAGATTTATTTCAATATCTTGGAAAAATCCAGTGCAGGTTGTGTAAGAGAAGAGAAGAGAAGAGAAGAGAGGTTTGGGGTTTAAAAAGTCCCTTTATTGTGCAATTCAAAAATATAAAATCACCATGATACCATCATTCAACCAAGTGTCTCACATTTCAAAAGTTCAAACATAACTCATCTACCTCTCCCACAGAACATAGAATATTCCCTACAGTCAATCTATTGGTGAATACCTCCAAATTGTCCACCATTTTATAATAAGAATACTCCACCCGGAGTCTGACTTTTAACAAGGCCTTAAAAACAAACACAGGATCCACATTGCCAGTGTTAATAGTCCGATTTTTCCTTGTCAGCCAGATGGCAAGTTTAACAGTACCAGATAGGAAGTTTATCAAAATATGCAAAGACTTCTTTGCCACTTTATACTTTGGACCATAAATAAACAAACCAAAGGAAAAACGTTCACCAAAATTATGAAACTAGACTTTCAAAAGATCAAAAAGCCCAGATAAATGACAACATTTAACAAACAAATGCTCCAGGGTCTCAAGTTGGGAACAAAACAAACATTCCTCCCCCACATTAAGATGCAGGTATGTTCTGTATTTATTTGTAGCTATTGTCCCATGCAAAATCCTCCACTGAAGCTCTGCTGTCCGTTTCTCAATAGGGAGTTTGTACATGGACTGCCAGCTGCCTTTTGGGGAGAATACCGGCCCCCAAAACCCCACCCACTTCGACTTTTTCACCCCCGTCAGAGAGCGCAGATTTAGAACCTTCACACAGATGTGATACACCGTCTTCTTCCCTACAAACTGGAACTTGCCCAGACGAGGAGTTCTGAAAGACAGCAGGTGGTCTTCTCCCTCCTGCCACTCTCCCACTGCTGGACTTATGGAAAGGGCATAAAAGTTGGACACAGTGTCCTCATCCCATTGATCAGAAAGAGTACGGTTTTCCGCAAAGGCTCTCAGTGGTCGTGGCAGGGCAGCACACACTTCCTTCACCACCATAGACACCAGTCTGACAGATGTAATGTTGGCATCCCGCCTCAGCGTTTCTATGGACGTGGTTGATATCTTCATCAGATGACCAAGCTTGGTACAGCCTGCCTCTCTTAAACAAGTTCGCAGACTAACAAACTGCAGCACTGGAGTGTCCATGAATTGATTGAAAAACAGTGGTTCCTCGAACACCCACATGCCCGGTGTCTCCTCAGCAATACGGGCTACAGTGAAGACTTGCCATGCATGCAAGACAGATGTATAAAAAGCAGAAAGTCCAGTAAAGTCCACCTGACCAGATTTCATGAGGAGAAGCGCCTTATCATAGCCCAAGTGGCCAACTCTCCTCAGGAGCAGTTTTGCAGTGTCCATCCAGCAGGGGCCACATCCATAAAGGAACCGTTGCGTAGTCTGAAGCCTAAAAAAGATGATCTTGGACTGTATGTCAACCAGGCCCTGTCCTCCCCCGGCAACAGGCAGGTAGAGAACAGCCGCACGCACCCAATGTCGACCAGACCAATAGAAATCCACAATGATCTTCTGAACCTTCTCCACCAGGCTCCTGGGCGGTGTCAAAGCAATAAGCCTATGCCAAAGAGCCGAAGTGACCAGATTATTGGCGACCAGAACTCTTCCCCTATATGACAGCTGTGGTAGCAACCATTTCCATTTAGAAAAATGATCACACACCTTCTCCTTAATTCCCTCCCAGCTCTTGCTTTCAAAGTCCTCAGAACCCAAAAACACCCCCAACACTTTAAGACCGGCTTTCCCCCACAAAAGACCTCCAGGTAGATGAGGGATGTCTTGATGTGCCCACTGCCCCACCAATAAACCCTCACTTTTGCCCCAGTTTACCCGTGCAGAAGATGCTTTTTCAAAAATAGATAAAGTGTCCACCAAACGCTGTACATCCCTATGGGATGTGACAAAAATGTTGACGTCATCTGCATAAGCAAACAAGACGAGTGGACGACGACTACTGGGGGGCCCCGGCATGGTCAAACTACCTAGCTGAGTGCGCAACCTGCACAGCGCACTCAGGCTCAGTAGCCAAGCTATACAGTTGACCCGAGATTGGACAGCCCTGCCTTATTCCCCGATGTACAGGGATTGGCCGACTCAGCCCTGCCCCCATCTTTACCAATCACTCAGCTCCAGTATATAGCAGATTGACCCATGTCAAAAACATATTGCCAAAACCAAACCCCTTAAGTGTGGAAAACAAATAAGAATGGTCAACCCTATCAAAAGATTTTCTTGGTCCAAAGACATAATACCAAACTTTAGATCATAACATTTACTAAAATGAGGAACATCACATATGAGAAAAATATTGTCCATAATGGTTTGGTCAGGAATACTATATGTTTGATTTCTATCTATGATTACAACCAAAACATTTTTCAGTCTATTTGATAGGGCTTTAGAAAGTACCTTGTAGTCTGTGAAAGAAGAGCAACCGGCCTCCAGTTTTTAAGCAAGGCCAAGTCCCCTTTCTTAGGCAGCAGTGATAGTACTGCACGCCTACAGGAGACAGGCAAAGATCCAGTTCTGTAACAGTCAATTAGAACGTCATAAAAGTCTGATCCAATAATATCCCAAAAATGCTTAAAAAAGTCAGAAGCAAGACCGTCAAGTCCAGGTGCACGTCCCAGAGCCATTTGATTAACTGCTATGGTTAACTCATCCAAAGTCAGTTCACAGTCCAGAGCAGCCCTTTCCTCTGGGCTGAGCTTGGGAAGACCCTCAAAGAGTTGATTTTGAGATTCTATGCAACATGGTTCTGCACCAAACAGGGCACTAGATGAATTTGTAGATATTTGACCATGTGGGAGTTTTAAACAAGTCATCAACTTCTTTTTTGCAGCAGACTTCTCCAGATTGAAAAAAAAAAGACATTGGGGCATCCATGTCCTTCAGCTGAGTAAACCGGGATCGAACAAGTGCCCCCTTCACTCTTTCCTGCAGGAACGAGCTCAGGGCTGATCTTTTCTCCTGCAGCAAAGGACCTGAGGTAGAATCCTGATCTCTAATGGCCTACATATCTCCCGAGAGAACACTCACACGTGATCTGCATTGTTGTTTATGCAAATCCGACGGCGAACGCTGGGACAGCGCGTGACGTCATCCATTCAGTAACCAGCAGGCTGCAGACAGAACACCCAGATGCTCTTCTCCTCATCTCAGGCGATTTCAACCATGCTTCACTGTCTCCCATTCTACCCACGTTCACCCAGTATGTCACATGCCACACTAGAGACGATAAAACACTGGACTTATTCTATGCAAACACTAAGGAGGCGTACACCTCATTACAACTCCCCCCACTCGGGAGATCGGATCACAACTTGGTTCATCTCCGGCCGGTGTACAAACCCCTGGTGCACAGACAACGTCCGGCCATGCGCACAGTGGAGTTATGGTCTGAGGAGACAATGGAAACTCTAAAAGGCTGTTTTGAAGCCACCGCCTGGAAGCAGCTCTGCGATCCACATGGTGAGGACATCGATGGCCTCATTCACACCTTCACGGGCTACCTCAGCTTCTGTGTGGACAAATCCGTTCCCACCAAGACCATACGGTGTTGCTCAAACAACAAACCCTGGATCAACCCTGAGATTAAAACACTTCTGAGAGAGAAGAAGAGGATCTTCAGGTCGGGGAATAGGGAGATGCTGAAGTCCGTACAGAGGGAGCTGAGGAGAAAGATCAGAGAAGGCAAGGACAGCTTCAGGAAGAAGATGGAGGACAAGTTGCAACAGAGCGACATCAGCGGGGTCTGGAGAAACCTCAAAACCATCTCTGGGCTCCAGAATACCTCCTCCCAGGCCACGGGGGGCAGGGAGTGGGCGAACAACCTGAATCTGTTTTTCAATAGGTTTGACCAACCGCCCTCCCCCCTGACTGCACAACAACCACTGCTGCCTCTAAAGAAATCAAGTCCTGCTGCCCACTCCCCACTCCACCAACACCCCCACCCCCCCACCCCAACACACAGCCCCCCATCCTGACCCTGACCAGGACCCAGGTGAGGACGGAGCTGAGGAAGATCAAGGCGAGGAAGGCGTCGGGACCGGACGGCATCAGCGCAAAGCTCCTCAAGTCCTGTGCAGACCAGCTGTGTGGGATTGTGACGTATATCTTCAACCTGAGCCTGAAGCTGGGGAGGGTACCACAGCTGTGGAAAACATCTTGTGTGGTACCTGTACCAAAAACTTCCCACCCCAAAGACCTGAACAGCTACAGACCGGTGGCCTTGACGTCCCACTTGATGAAGACCCTGGAGAGACTGCTCCTTGCTCACTTCCGCCCCCTGGTGGAACCAGCGATGGATCCACTCCAGTTCGCCTACCAGCATGGCATTGGGGTGGAGGATGCGGTGATCTTCCTCCTTCACCGTTCTCTGTCCCACCTGGAGAAGCCCGGGAATATGGTGAGGATCATGTTCTTTGACTTCTCCAGTGCTTTCAACACCATCCAACCGATGATCCTGAAGGACAAGCTGCTGCGCGCAGGGGTGGACCAGCACCTGTCATCATGGATCCTGGACTACCTCACGAACCGGCCTCAGTTTGTGAGAACCCGGGACTGTGTGTCCGACACGATCATCAGTAGCACGGGGGCCCCCCAGGGAACGGTGCTGGCTCCCTTCCTGTTCACTCTTTATACTGCGGACTTCTCACACAACACAACACACTGCCATCTACAGAAGTTCTCTGATGACTCTGCGATCGTTGGCCTCATCTCCAATGGAGATGAAGCTGAGTACAGAGGGCTTATCCAGGACTTTGTAGACCGGTGCCATCGGAACTGCCTCCAGATCAACGCAAGGAAAACTAAGGAGCTGGTGGTGGACTGCCGCAGGCATGGGCAGCCCCTCACAGCACCAGTAAATATACAGGGAACAGACATCGAGATGGTGACATCCTATAAGTACCTGGGTGTTCATCTGAACAATAAACTAGACTGGTCACACAATACTGACGCACTCTACAAGAAGGGACAGCGCAGGCTGTTCCTGCTGAGGAGACTCAGGTCTTTTGGTGTACAAGGGGCGCTGCTGAAGACATTCTATGACACGGTGGTGGCATCAGCCATCACTTTTGGAGTGGTCTGCTGGGGCAGTGGCATTACAGCAGCCGATAGGAAGAGACTGAACAAACTGATTAAGAAAGCTAGCTCTGTCCTGGGGCAGCGCCTTGATCCGGTGGAGGAGATAGGAGAGAGAAGGACGGTGGCTAAACTGTCATCTCTGCTGGAGTCCGAGTTCCACCCTATGCAGGACGTACTGAATGCACTGAGGAGCTCATTTAGCAGCAGACTATATCATCCCAGGTGCACAACCGAGAGGTTTCGTAGGTCCTTCCTACCAACGGCTGTCAGACTATACAACCTAAGCAGGGCTGCTTGCAGAGATAGCAAAAAGACGTAACAAACTAATAGTTTTTAAATGCAAAAGATGCAATAGACTTACACAATGGTCCCCTCCGGCATACAACTAGGAAAATACCGGTCGCTATGGAGGGTGAGAATATGTATGGGCACATAATCATACCATGTAGGATAACTAAGTAGAGGGTTATGCTGTTTCATCCCATCTAGCAACAATGCTCTGCACTGTGTGTGTTTATATATTTACATATTTATTCCATCTAGCTACAATGCTCAGCACTGGGTGTGTTCATATTTATATATCTATATATTTATTCCATCTAGCTATAATGCTCCGCACTGTGTTTTTATATATCTATATATTTATTCCACCTAGCTGCAATGCTCCGTACTGTGGGTGTTTATATATTTACATATTTATTCCATCTAGCTACAATGCTCTGCGCTGTGTGTTTATATATTCATATATTTATTCCATCCAGCTACAATGCTCTGCACTGTGTGTCTGTGTGTGTGTATATATATATTTTATAGTAATATGTACATATGTATATTAGCTGCTCTTGCTTGCTTGTTTTTTTTTTTTTTCTTGCCTTCTGATTGTTGCTCTGAGTGTTGCTATCCCTGTGCTGTTGCAATCCTGGAATTTCCCCGTTGTGGGACTAATAAAGGCTTATCTTATCTTATCTTATCTTAATCAAACTCTCCTCCAGCCTCTTGACAGTGTCCTCAAATTCACAAACTTTGGTTTTGATGATAGCAGTCGAGTCTGCAGTATACTGTTGACAAAAAATGCAAATTTGCACCTTGCCATCCTCCCACCACTGTTCAAAGGAACTAAAACGAGGCTTTGTAGTCCTCCAGTGCTCCCAGAAACACACAAAATATTGACAAAAAGTGTTGTCTTGAAGGAGCTTATTGTTGAAATGCCAATAAGATTAATTTCTTTCCCCTCGTGAGATAATTAACATCACAGAGGCTAGATGATGATCTGTAAAACCGACGGGACTTATGTTACTGTGAAGAATTCCTGGGCCAAAACTTTGTGAAACATACACTACCGTTCAAAAGTTTGGGGTCACCCAGACAATTATTTTGTGTTTTCCATTAAAAGTCACACTTATTTACCACCATGAGTTGTAAAATGAATAGATAATATAGTCAAGACATTGACAAGGTTAGAAATAATGATTTGTTTTTGAAATAATATTTTTTTCCAGATACTCAACCTGCTCAAAGGAAGGTCAGTTTTATAGCTTCTCTAACCAGCTAAACTGTTTTCAGCTGTGCTAACATGATTGCACAAGGGTTTTCTAATCATCCATTAGCCTTCTGACGCAATGAGCAAACACATTGTACCATTAGAACACTGGAGTGATAGTTGCTGGAAATGGGCCTCTATACACCTATGTAGATATTGCACCAAAAACCAGACATTTGCAGCTAGAATAGTCATTAACCACATTAGCAAAGTATATTAGATATTAGATTGTATTTCTAATTAGTTTAAAGTTATCTTCTTTGAAAAAAACAGTGTTTTTCTTTCAAAAATAAGGAAAATTCTAAGTGACCCCAAACTTTTCAACGGTAGTATATATTCTGTCTAATCTAGCAGCACTGACCATATTATCTGTGACTCTGACCCAGGTATACTGTCTAGTTTTTGCATGTTTAACTCTCCATGACATGATTGCTGAACCCAGGAGACAGACGCTGACATGAGTAGATTGATTTGACAATTATTTATTAACTCAGTGTAGAGTGATGAGTTTGTGAATGAGTGAGTGAGTGCGTAGTAGTCTGGCAATTGTAGCTGAGCGGATCTTGCTGCGACCTGGCAACCCTGGAACACACAAGCACAGGATGTTACTGCAGTTCGTGAGAACGGAAAGCTGAGACTTGTGCTGCTTACTTGCAGGTGCTGCTGCGAGAGTCCTGCTGGCTCCGTGCCTTGGTGTAGCTTGGTACGCGTGGCGTTTGGTGCTGAGGAGGTGAGGAGGAGATCCGAGGAGGAGGAGATGACGTCCCGTTATCTAGGGAGGTGAGTCCGCTGCCAGGGAGGTCTACCTGTGCACAGGGGAGAACACTTTGACCGGGTGAGTGTTGCTGTAGCTTACGTGGCGTGACTTGGCGAGAAGACTTGATTCCAACTCTGGCTTGAGGTTGTGGCCTTGACGCGATGCGTAGCGAAGATGACAAATGACTCTGTGCAGAGCAGTCAGAGACACTGGCTTTTAAAGCCTGCTGATTACCGATGGCAGGTGTGTGCGCACCTGACGTTAATGACGGCCCAGCGGCCGCCATGACAGTACTCCCCCCTCTAGAGGTGCCTCCAGGCACCTGCCTTATCCTACCTTGATGCACCCAATGGAAATCGTGGATGAGCTGCTTGCCAAGGATCAATGCGGGACAAATCCAGGAGCGGTGCTCGGGGCCGAATCCCTCTCAGTCCACCAAATGCTGAAGACCCCGGCCCCGCCGGCGGACATCCAAGATGGCAGTCACCCCCCAAGCCGGGAGGCCGTCGTTCATCCTCGGGGAGGGGGGGAAGGAGCCGCAGGGCGCAGGCACAGAGGATCAAAGATGTAGGGCTTGACCTGGGAGACATGAAAGGTAGGGCAGATGCGCATAGAAGGGGGAAGAGCTAGTCACACAGACACTGGATTAATGATACGAGAAATCACATATGGACCGATGAAGCACTTCGTCAACTTGCACTTCTCGGCCGGCACATTGATATTTCTGGTAGACAGCCAAACCTGTTGACCCACCTTATAGTCCGGGGCGGGCCTCCTATGACAGTTGGCCACTTGGATATTGCGTTCCGTGGTCCTGAGGAGGGCTCTGCGGGCGATGGTCCAAATCCGATGGCAACGCTTAGCATGAGCCTGAACCGAAGGGACAGCCACCTCCTTCTCCTCCTCCGGGAACAGTGGTGGATCATACCCCAGAGACGCTTTAAACGGGGACATCCCAGTCGCTGAGGACACCGTGGTATTGTGCGCGTACTCGATCCAGGGTAGGAACGTACTCCAGGAAGAGGAGCAAGAGGAGATGACACAGCGGAGCGCAGCCTCAAGCTCCTGCTTGGCCCATTCATACTGGCCGTTGCTCTGCGGGTGGTACCCAGATGAGAGGCTTGCTGTGGCCCCCAACATCGTGCAGAACGCCTTCCAAACCTGGGACACAAATTGTGGACCTCGATCCGAGACAATATCAGCCAGGATACCATGAAGACGGACCACATGCTGCACCAGAAGATCCGCCGTCTCCCGCGCTGAAGGCAACCCCCGGAGAGGCACAAAATGGACTGCCTTGGAGAAGCGGTCCACTATCGTCAGGACCGAGGTGAAGCGGTCAGAAGGAGGCAGGCCGGTCACGAAGTCCAAAGTCACATGAGACCAGGGGCGGGAAGGAACCGGTAGAGGATGAAGAAGACCCGCCGGGGGGGGGGGAGATGACGATTTCCCGGTGGCGCACTGGGCGCAGGCCCGGACATAGCTGGTAACATCCTTCCTCAACCCTGGCCACCAAAAGGCTCTCTGAAGCAGATCAATCGTGCGGGCAATTCCTGGATGACACGCCACGTTAGACGCGTGACCCCATTGGATGACCTCATTCCTGACTGAAGGGGGGACGAACAGACGGTCCGGGGGGCCCCCACCCGGGTCGGGCTCAGTCTCCTGCGCTCTCCTGACCCTGTCCTGGATCTCCCACAAGAGGGCGCCCACCACACAGGATGACGGCAGGATAGTCTCCTCTTGATCCCTGATGGTCTTTGCCTCGAACTGTCTTGAGAGGGTGTCAGACTTGCTGTTCTTGCTCCCCGGCCGGTAGGTGATCATAAAATTAAACCGGGCGAAGAAAAGAGACCAGCGGGCCTGGTGAGCGTTCAACCGTTTGGCTGTCCGGAGATACTCCAGGTTTTTATGATCCGTCCAGACGACGAACGGCTGGGCAGCCCCCTCCAGCCAGTGCCTCCATTCCTCCAAAGCGAGCTTCACGGCCAGCAGCTCCCTATCACCGATGCAGTAGTTCTTCTCTGCGGGTGTCAGGCGGTGGGAGAAGAAGGCGCATGGCCAGATCCTACCATCCACCGGAGAGCGTTGGGAGAGGACCGCCCCAACTCCAGAATCCAAGGCGTCCACCTCGACTAGGCACTGCAGAGCCGGATCCGCCTGGGTCAGGATGCGGGCCGAAGCAAACTCCTCCTTCAACCTCCCGAACGCCGTAGCAGCTTCCACGCTCCAACAAAAAGGGGTCTTGGGGGACATGAGGTCAGTCAGGGGCCGGGCGATGATCCCAAAGTTCGGCAGAAACCGGTGATAGAAGTTGGCAAAACCCAAGAAACCCTGCAACTGTTTCCTGGATGTGGGCGTGGGCCAATCCACCACCGCCTTGACCTTGGCCGTGTCGGGAAGCACCTGATTGCGAGCAATAATGAAGCCCAAAAAGGATGTCTTGTAGGTGTGAAACTCACACTTCTTGGCTTTGACAAACAGCTGGTTCTCCAGGAGGTGCTGCAGGACCCGTCTCACATGCACCTGGTGCTCCATCAATGTGCGTGAAAGGTCAGGATGTCATCCAGGTAGACAAACACGAAGGAGTTCAGGAAATCCTGGAGGACGTTGTTAATTAGGTGCTGGAAGACGGCCGGAGCGTTGGTTAACCCAAACGGCATCACCAGGTATTCAAAATGGCCGCTTGGGGTCCAGAACGCCATCTTCCACTCATTGCCCTCCTTGATGCGCACCAGGTGGTATGCGTTACGAAGGTCCAGCTTCGTGAACCAAGATGCCCCCTGAGGGAGTCAAAGGCCGAGTTCATCAGTGGCAGCGTGTACTTATCCTTGATGATGATCTCATTAAGCCCCCGGAAGTCGATACAGGGACGCAGCGAGCCATCCTTCTTTCCAACCAAGAAGAAACCCGCCCCCACCGCCGAGGAAGACGGTCGAATAATCCCAGAGCTGAGGGACTCCTTAATATACGTGTCCATGGCCTCACGCTCCGGGGCAGACAGGCTATACAGACGACTTGCCGGGAGAGGGGCCCCTGCCCTGAGGTTGACCGCACAATCATAGGGGCGGTGGGGGGGAAGGGACAGTGCCCGCGACTTGCTGAAAACCGCTCCCAGATCGTGGTAGACTTCTGGTACCATGGACAGGTCCGGGGGCGGCATCAAAGGCGGGACCACTGATACACCAACCACAATGCTCCGCACTGTGTCTATATATATCTTGTTTTTTCTTGCCTTCTGATTGTTGCTCTGAGTGTTGCTATCCCTGTGCTGTTGCAATCCTGGAATTTCCCCATTGTGGGACTAATAAAGGCTTATCTTATCTTATCTTATCCCCCTACTGTGATCCACGGACCTCCCCTTTTAACCGATTGGGACACTCAGCTACCCCATGAGACTCATTGCCACAGTAAAAATACAGGCCCAGATCCCTCCGGCACTGTCTCTCAGCCGCTGAAACCCCTGATTGCCCGATAACCATTTCCTCCTGCTCCGGAAGTTCCTCCGGCGAGGGCAGAGTCAGGAGAGGCAGCCTAGCGGAACGGGGGCGTGGTTTACTCAAACGACTAGCGGCCCTCCGTTCGGCCGGCCGCTCCTTCAGCCTACTGTCCAAACTAATAGTAAGGGAAATTAGTTCACCTAACTTGTCTGGCTTGTCCCGTGCCGCTAGTTCATCCCTAAGTTCCGAACTAAGGCTGCGGAGGAAAATGCTGCAAAGCGCCGACTCCTCCAACCCAACCTCTGCAGCTAGCACCTGGAAGTCTACAGCATAATTGGCGGCAGATCTACTGCCCTGCCGAAGGCTAAGCAACTGGTCAGTTAGCACCGCGCCCCGGTCAGTATGGTCAAACACCTCTAAAAACTCTGCCACGAACTGCTGGTAAGTTAAGAGGGGATAGTTGGGTTTAGCCATAACAGTGTATGCCCAAGCTAACGCCCTTCCTTCGAGCAGGTTAGAGATATACCCAATCATGCTATGGTCCGTGGGAAAATCTCCCGGGACGCGGTGAAACACTGTTTTGCATTGTAGCAGGAAACCCCGTGCTTCTCCGAGTTTTCCGCTAAAACGGGCGGGGGTAGGCACGGGAGTGAGGCGAGGTGAAGAAGGATGGTGTGTTAGACTAGCAGGTGGGGCTACAGGGGCTGATGAAGCCCCAGCGGCCGGGGGGAACGCCTGGCATCCTTCCAGGTGATCCAGCCGGCTGTTAACCTGAGTTACTTGATTAAGTATAACTGTCTGCTGATGGGCAATTAAATCTACTCGAGCGCTAAGGGTGTTAATACGGTGCGCCAGCGTGCTGTCTGCTGGGTCGTCTTGATGGAGTCGTACTGATATGATTGCTGAACCCAGGAGACAGACACTGACACGAGTAGATTGATTTGACAATTATTTTTTAACTCAGCGTAGAGTGAAGAGTGTGTGAATGAGTGAGTGAGTGCGTAGTAGTCTGGCAATTGTAGCTGAGCGGATCTTGCTGCGACCTGGCAACCCTGGAACACACAAGCAAAGGATGTTACTGCAGTTCGTGAGAATGGAAAGCTGAGACTTGTGCTGCTTACTTGCAGGTGCCGCTGCAAGAGTCCTGCTGGCTCCGTGCCTTAGTGTAGCTTGGTGCGCGTGGCGTTTGGTGCTGAGGAGGTGAGGAGGAGATCCGAGGAGGAGGAGATGACGTCCCGTTACCTGGGGAGGTGAGTCCGCTGCCAGGGAGGTCCACCTGAGCACAGGGGAGAACACTTTGACAGGGTGAGTGTTGCTGTAGCTTACCTGGCGTGACTTGGCGAGAAGACTTGATTCCAAGTCTGGCTTGAGGTTGTGGCCTTGACGCGATGCGTAATGAAGACAACAGACGACTAGGTGCAGAGCAGTCAGAGACACTGGCTTTTAAAGCCTGCTGATTACCGATGGCAGGTGTGGGCGCAGCTGACGTTAATGACGGCCCAGCGGCCGCCATGACGCTCCATGTATCTAATAGGTCAAACTGTTTAGTGATATTTTTTAAAACTTGTGAAGACTGAAGATGGGGTTCTGCATTAGTTCGATCCACAGTAAAATCCAAGGTACAGTTGAAATTACCAGCAACAATAAGTTGATCTTGGTGATAGCGCTGCAATTCATTTTTAAGTTTATTGAAAAAGGCAGTTCTTTCAGAACGCTGATTTGGAGCATAAACGTTGATCAAACAAAACATGGAATTCTCTATTTCTGCCCTAACAAGGAGCATCCTGCCCTTCACTACCTCCACTACAGATAAAACTGTTGCATTGGCTGATTCCCCAAACAAAATGGCTACTCCTGCACTAAAATTTGTACAATGACTGAATGAAAAAGGACCCTTCCACCACAAGCCCCAGTCCACTTCATCTGCTGAAGTGGTATGAGTTTCTTGCAAAAAAAATGTTAAGATTTTTTTGTCTGAACAATTCACTAAATAATACCCTCTTATGATTGGCCCTCCCACCATTGATGTTTAAAGGCCAAATGTCACGTAACAGGGTACTTTAAATATCTTGAAACTAGATATAAAAGGGAACCGATCCATTCGGGTCTTGGTGCATATGCTTCAGTAACAACGGAATATTCGTTAATTTAAAACTGCCGCGCTTGGCCTGACACGGCCCCTGGAATCGCCTGGGGAAGAAGGCGGAAGTGACGAAATCGATTGTACCCTAGTTTGATGCTTGGGGTATTTCAACTGATTGTTTATATGGAGACTGGAAGGTTGAAGTGAGCAACAAGAAAGAAAAAATTGGATATTTCACCCATACCTTAAAACGGGACTATCAGGGACAGCTGGGTAATAAGGGACACTTCTCTGGGAAATGTTTTCATACCTGTCAAGTGAGACGTTTTCGCCGTACTTCAACACCGTAAAAAGCGGCTATAAGGAACGGCGGAGCAACAAGGGACACCTCTCTGGGAAATGCCCCAAATGCAACTCGTGTTGTTATTGTCAAATATTTTAAGGATTCATGGATATTTGACAATAACAAAACAACTGAGCGTCCGGCGCAAAATTAAAAAAAAAAGCAGAATTCTGTATTTGTCAGGCGATCTCTGTCTGTTCCACAACCGCTGCACAGCTCAACGTGTTAAACCATTGTCCTAATGACTTCTCATGGTAGTGAGAATAGCTCAAGCTGAGCGATCAGCCTGCCCAGACAATTAAACTAATGATTGACTCCACACTTCGAACAGTAGTGAGAATAGCTCAAGCTGAGCGATCAGCCCGCCCCAGCTGTGAGTGATCACACACAGGAGTGCTCCTCAAGACACTCAGTTTTTTTTCCAGTATATTTTTTTCTTTTGGGCGTACAGAAATGGCAATACGCCTGTTTTTGCTAAAATTGCATTTTCCCCGTATTTTCCTTAAAATATTTGACAATAACAACATGAACTACATTTAAAACATTTCCCAGAAAAGTGTCCCAAACCACTCTGCCGTCTCCCACAGCCGCGCTTGGCACCAAAATACGGCGAAAACGTTTCACTTGACAGGTATGCGCCTCCATTTTCATATTGATCTGGTCAATTTCTTGACAGCAGCGGCTCTCCTCCACTGTAATAATAATGGCTTCCGAAAAATCAATATTTATGGGGCGCCCTCGACAGACCCCCTTCGACTTCGCAATTCTGGAGGCAATTAATGTCCAGTTCAATGACATTTTCCACTGGTTCTGCTCTCTGGTCATCGTTGGAACTGTTGTCATCAGACAAAGCATCTGATTCCATCTCGGACGGCTCGAACCTGTAAGGTTCTATGCCTCTGTCACTGTCTGAACCACTGACAAAAAAAAAGACAAAAAAAAAAGACAAAACTAAACTAATTTGTTCACAATCGCTGTCACTTTCCGTCATGATTGTCCAATGTTGATAAGTGTGAATGTGGATAGGCAGGGCAGCCAGGGTACAACTGGTGATGTCAAAAACATGGGCGTGGTCTGGACTGGCTGTCACAAGCCAGCAAGCAAGGTGGGGCCTTCACCTGGTGTATTTTGTGCAATTATGTAAATACAGGTGGGTGATATGGTCTCCGGTATGAATATTTGGTTTAAGCTATGTGTATTTTATCTAAATTCGTTGTCATTTAGAAAAAAAAAATTACGTGACATTTGGCCTTTAAGGATCCTAATTTTATGTTTTGCATAGGGAGATAGAAGAGAAGACAGAGTCAGAGAGAGAGAGCAAAGAGCAGTAAATATATAGGAACACCGTGCTGTGCATACCCATGTAAGTTTTTTCATTTGTCGGGTGCGCATGACCTTTTTACCTCCTGCTGATTTACGCAGGGCTGTTAGGTGTTTTCCAAGGCAAAAACGTTTTCTTTCATCCAGGAAGTCAAGACCAACCTGTCTTTTTAGAACATTAACAGACCTAATAAATTTATCGGCGTCACTGAAATAATCAGTGACTTTTACAGCTCTTTCGTAGGTTTCATCCAGAAAAATATTTATTTCTTCCAGTGAATACAAGCTTGTGTTTTTACTGCAAGTTTCTCTAATGGACACAGTGGCAGAATCTGAATCCATTCCCTCATCATCACAACTTAACTGACTGTTTGATACAGCTGTCACAGCTGATTGATCGTGAGCTGCAATTTCCTGAACGCCACTTACCGCAGCAGACTGGCATTGTTCCGTTAGCTGTTCAGAAACATTAGCAGCTACCGGAACCACAGCTGCAGATTTTACATGCTCTTTCTCACAGCTAGATCCTGATGCACCATCAGTGACTGTTT
The DNA here is from genome assembly GCA_020510985.1 of Pholidichthys leucotaenia. Classification (NCBI taxonomy): domain Eukaryota; kingdom Metazoa; phylum Chordata; class Actinopteri; order Cichliformes; family Pholidichthyidae; genus Pholidichthys; species Pholidichthys leucotaenia. The sequence continues at coordinate 22,684,571 of CM035839.1, read as the reverse complement.
GAGCCTCATCACCAGCCATGCTCCCAACCGTAAGCTGGGCTGCGGGCGCCACAGACGGGCTGTCCACACACACAGCAGCAGGTTCCGGGGCAGGACCGGCGGAAGGCCCCGCAACGTCGTCTGTAGTAGCGGCGTGAGCGGAGGCTGCACCGCTAGTTTCAGCTGCGGTTTAATCAGAGCCTCCTGCCCGTTGCTTGTGCGGACAGGTAAAACGTTTATGGCCCATGTCTCCACATTCAAAACACCTCATCTGTCCTGAGCTCGCATACACCATATAGGAGTCGTCCCCATGTTTGACCTGAAAGGACACTTCTAGTGTTTAACTGGGCGAGTCCAAAAACATGAAAACCCGTCGCCTGAGTGATTTGACATGTTTTAATTTTGTGTTGTTACATCCCAAACTCACAGTTCTAAACGGGCCCGCAAATTTCCCAAATCTGCAAAGCTCCATCTCCAACTGCTCGTCAATGATGAAGGGAGGAACCCCTGAAACGGTGATGCGTGTTGATGATACAGATAAGGGGGACACCTGTACATACTTATCCCCGATAACAACACCGCTCCCAATTAGACTGTGGACATACTCCTCACCAGTCAAAAACACAACTACAGCTTTATTCATTCGGGACGCAAAGCAAATCATATCATGTCCCACCTTCTCACCTACAGCAAGAAGGACCTCCTCCACAGTAACGCTGCTATTCACCCGAATATGCAGCCAATAATAAGAGATAGAAGAAAAGTCTAAACGTTGTGAAAAAGTATAATCCAAAACTCGCGCCACTCACACACCCAACACCTCCTCACTCACGCTATCACTTGCACCCACCGGAAGCGGAAACAAGAGAAGAGAAGAGAAGAGACGTTTAAAAAGCCCCTTTATTGTACAATTCAAAAATATAAAATCACCATCATACCATCATTCCACCCAAGTGTTCCACATTTCAAAAATTCAAACATAACTCATCCCCCTCCCCCACAGAACACAAAACACTCCCAACAGTCCATTTATTGGTGAACCCCTCCAAATTGTCCACCATTTTATAATAAGAATACTCCACCCGGAGTCTGACTTTTAACAGGGCCTTAAAAACAAATACAGGGCCCACATTGCCAGTGTTAATAGTCCGATTTTTTCTTGTCAGCCAAATGGCAAGTTTAGCAGTACCAGACAGGAAGTTTATCAAAATATGCACAGACTTCTTTGCCACTTTGTACTTCGGACCATAAATAAACAAACCAAAAGAAAAACATTCACCAAAATCATGAAACCACACTTTCAAAAGATCAAAAAGGCCAGATAAACAAAAACATTTAACAAACAAATGCTCCAGGGTCTCAACTTGAGAACAAAACAAACATCCTCCCCAACACTAGGATCCAGGTGTGCTCTGTATTTATTTGTAGCTATTGCTCCATGTACAATCCTCCACTGGAGATCTGCTGTCCGTTTCTCTATAGGGAGCTTGTACATGGAGCGCCAGCTGCCTTTTGGGGAGAATACCGGCCCCAAAAACCCCGCCCACTTCGACTCTTTCACCCCTGTCAGAGAGCGCAGATTTAGAATTTTCACACAGATGTGATACACTGCCTTCTTCCCTACAGCTTGGAACTTGCCCAGACGAGGAGTTCTGAAAGACAGCAGGTGGTCTTCTTCCTCCTGCCACTCTCCCACTGCTGGACTTATGGAAAGGGCAGGAAAGCTGAACACAGTGTCCTCATCCCATTGATCAGAAAGAGTGTGGTTTTCCACAAAGGCTCTCAGTGGTCGTGGCAGGGCAACACACACTTCCTTCACCACCCTATGCACCAGTCTGACAGATGTAACATTGGCTCTCCGCCTCAGCGTTTCTATGGACGTGGTTGACATCTTCATCAGATGACCAAGCTTGGTGCAGCCCGCCTCTCTTAAACAAGTTCACAGACTGACAGACTGCAGCATTTGAGTGTCCATGAATTCACTGAAAAACAACGGTTCCTCAAACAGCCACATACCTGGTGTATCCTCAGGAATACGGGCTACAGTGAAGACTTGCCATGCATGCAAGACAGAAGCATAAAAGGCAGAAAGTCCAGTAAAGTCCACCTCCCCGGATTTCACGAGGAAAAGCTGCTTATCGTAGCCCAAGCGGCCAACTCTCCTCAGGAGCAGTTTTGCAGTGTCCATCCAGCAGGGGCCACATCCATAGAAGAACCGTTGCGCAGTCTTGAAGCCTAAAACAGGTGATCTTGGACTGTATGTCAACCAGGCCCTGTCCTCCCTCGGCAACAGGCAGGCAGAGAACAGCCGCACGCACCCAGTGTCGACCAGACCAAAAGAAGTCCACGATCATCTTCTGGACCTCCTCCACCAGGCTCCTGGTCGGTGTCAAAGCGATAAGCTTATGCCAAAGAGCCGAAGCGACCAGATTATTGGCGACCAGAACTCTTCCCCTATATGACAGCTGTGGTAGCAACCAATTCCATTTAGAAAAACGGGCACACATCTTCTCCTTAAATCCCTCCCAATTCTTGCTTTCAAAGTCCTCAGAACCCAAAAACATCCCCAACACTTTAAGACCGGCTTTCCCCCACAGAAGACCTCCAGGTAGATGAGGAATGTCTTGATGTGTCCACTGCCCCACCAATAAACCCTCACTTTTGCCCCAGTTTACCCGTGCAGAAGATGCTTTTTCATAAATAGATAAAGTGTCCACCAAACACTGTACATCCCTGTGGGATGTGATGAAAATGTTGATGTCGTCTGCATAAGCAGACAAGACGAGTGCAAAGTCTGTGCAAAGAAGAGCAATGGGCCTCCAGTTTTTAAGCAAGGCCAAGTCCCCTTTCTTAGGCAGCAGGGATAGTACTGCACACCGACAGGAGACAGGTAAAGATCCAGTTCTGTAACAGTCAATTAGAACGTCATAAAAATCTGATCCAATAATGTCTCCTAAATGCTTAAAAAAGTCAGAAGAAAGACCGTCATGTCCAGGTGCACGTCTCAGAGCCATTTGATTAACTGCTACAGTTAACTCATCCAAAGTCAGTTCACAGTCCAGAGCAGCCCTTTCCTCTGGGCTGAGCTTGGGAAGACCCTCAAAGAGTTGATTTCGAGATTCTATGCAACATGGTTCTGCACCAAACAGGGCCCCATAAAAATCCACTGCATGGCTCCTCATCTCAGATGGATTTGTAGTTATTTGACCATGTGGGAGTTTTAAACAAGTCATCAACTTCTTTTTTGTGGCAGACTTCTCCAGATTAAAAAAAAAAAGTCATTGGGGCATCCATGTCCTTCAGCTGAGTAAACCGGGATCTAACAAGTGCTCCCTTCACTCTTTCCTGCAGCAAAGAGCTCAGGGCTGATCTCTTCCCCTGCAACAAAGGACCCGAGGTAGAATCCTGATCCCTAATCAAACTCTCCTCCAGCCTCTTGACAGTGTCCTCAAGTTCACAAACTTTGGTTCTGATGATAGCAGTCGAGTTTGCAGTATACTGCTGACAAAAAATGCGAATTTGCACCTTGCCAACCTCCTACCACTGTACTAAGGAACTAAAACGAGGCTTTGTAGCCCTCCAGTGTTCCCAGAAACACACAAAATAATGACAAAAAGCGTTGTCTTGAAGGAGCTTATTGTTGAAATGCCAATAGGATCTAGTTCTTTCCCCTGGTGAAATGATTAACATCATAGACGGTAGATGATGATCTGTAAAACCGACAGGACTTATGTTACTATGAAGAATTCCTGGGCCAAAACTTTGAGAAACATATATCCTGTCTAATCTATCAGCACTGACCATATTATCTACGACTCTGACCCAGGTATACTGTCTAGTGTTTTCATGTTTAATTCTCCGTGTATCCAATAGGTCAAACTGTACAGTGATATTTTTTAAAACTTGTGATGACTGAAGATGAGGTTCTGCATTAGTTCGATCCACAGTAAAATCTAAGGTACAGTTGAAATCACCAGCAACAATAAGTTGATCTTGGTGATAGTTCTGCAATTCATTTTTAAGTTCATTGAAAAAGGCAGTTCTTTCAGAACTCTGATTTGGAGCATAGACGTTGATCAAACAAAACACGGAATTCTCTATATCTGCCCTAACAAAGAGCAGCCTGCCCTTCACTACCTCCACTACAGACAAACCTGTTGCATTCACAGATTCCCCAAACAAAATGGCTACTCCTGCACTAAAATTTGTACCATGACTGAGTGAAAAAGGGCCCTTCCACCACAAGCCCTAGTCCACTTCATCTGCTGAAGTGGTATGACTTTCTTGCAAAAACAAAATGTTAAGATTTTTTTGTCTAAACAATTCACTAACTAATCCCCTCTTATGATTGCCCCTCCCACCACTGATGTTTAGGATTCCTAATTTTATGTTTTGCATAGAGAGATAGAGAAGATAGAAGGCAGGGAGAGACAGCAAAGAGCAGTAAATATATAGGAACACAGTGCTGTGCATACCCATGTAAGCTATTTCATCTGTCGGGTGCGTGTGACCTTTTTTCCTCCTGCTGATTTACGCAGGGCTGTTAGGTGTTTCTTAAGGCGAAAACGTTTTCTCTCATCCAGGAGGTCAAGGCCAACCTGCCTTTTTAACACATTAACAGATCTAATAAATTTATCGGCGTCACTGAAGTAATCAGTGACTTTAACTGCTCTTTTGTAGGTTTCGTCCAGGAAAACATTTATTTCATCCAATGAATACAGGCTTTTGCTTTTACTGCAAGTTTCTCCAATTGACACAGTATCAGAATCAGAATCCATTTCCTCATCACAAATTAATTGGCTGTTTGATACAGCTGTCCCAGCTGATTGATCGTGATCTGCAGTTTCCTGAACGCCACTTACAGCAGCTGACTGATGTTGTTCCGTCAGCTGTTCAGAAACGTTAGCAGCCACCGGAACCACAGCTGCTGATTTTACAAGCTCTTTCTCACAGCTAGATTCTGATGCACCATCAGTGACTGTTTGGGCGTCATCACCAGCCACGCTCCCAACCGTAAGCTGGGCTGCGGGCGCCACAGCCGGGCTGTCCACACACACAGCAGCAGGTTCTGGAGCAGGACTGGCGGAAGGCCCCGCAACGTCATGTGTAGTAGCGGCATGAGTGGAGGCTGCACCGCTGGTTTCAGCTGCGGCTTCATCAGAGCCTCCCGCCCGTTGCTTATGCGGACAAGCAAACCGTTTATGGCCCACGTCTCCACATTCAAAGCACTTCATTTGCCCTGAGCTCGCATACACCATGTAAAAGCCGTCCCCATGTTTAACCCAGAAAGACACTTCTAGCGTTTGAGTGGGCTAGTCCAAAAACATGAACACCTGGCGCCTAAGTGATTTGACATGTTTTAATTTGCTATCCTTACATCCCAAACTCACAGTTCTAAACGGGCCCGCAAATTTCCCAAATCTGCGAAGCTCTGTCTCCAACTTCTCATTAGTGATGAAGGGAGGAACACCTGAAACGGTGATGCGCATTGATGGAACAGATAACGGGGACACTTGTACATATGTGTCCCCGATTACAACACCACTCCCAATCAGACTGTGGACATATTCCTCACCAGTCAAAAACACAACGACAGCTTTATTCATTCATGAGGCAAAGCAGATCATATCATGTCCCACCTTCTCACCCACAGCAAGAAAAACCTCTTCCACAGCAACGCTGCTATCCGGCGGGACTATCCTCACTCCCTGCCGGATAGACGGAGGTGGCGTCTCAAAGGACGCCATCCTCCAGCAAAACGCCAAAAAAACCAACCAAAAACACAAACACACTCAAAAGACTGAAATAAACTTACCTGAATATGCAGCCAATAACAAAGAATAAAGGAAAAGTCCAAACGTTGTGAAAAAGTATAATCCAAAACTCCTCATTCACACACCCAACACCTCCTCACTCACGCTCTCACTCGCACCCACCGGAAGCGGAAACGAGAGAAGAGAAGAGAGATTTAAAAAGTCCCTTTATTGTACAATTCAAAAATATAAAATCACCATCATACCATCATTCCACCCAAGTGTTCCACATTTCAAAAATTCAAACATAACTCATCCCCCTCCCCCACAGAACACAAAACACTCCCAACAGTCCATTTATTGGTGAACCCCTCCAAATTGTCCACCATTTTATATTAAGAATACTCCACCCGGAGTCTGACTTTTAACAGGGCCTTAAAAACAAACTCAGGATCAACACTGCCAGTGTTAATAGTCCGATTTTTTCTTGTCAGCCAAATGGCAAGTTTAGTAGTACCAGACAGGAAGTTTATCAAAATATGCACAGACTTCTTTGCCACTTTGTACTTCAGACCATAAATAAACAAACCAAAAGAAAAACATTCACCAAAATCATGAAAACACACTTTCAAAAGATCAAAAAGCCCAGATAAACGAAAACATTTAACAAACAAATGCTCCAGGGTCTCAACTTGAGAACAAAACAAACATTCCTCCCCAACACTAGGATCCAGGTGTGCTCTGTATTTATTTGTAGCTATTGCCCCATGTACAATCCTCCACTGGAGATCTGCTGTCCGTTTCTCTCTCTCTCTTTTTTTTTTATTTTTCCCTTGTTCTGTCAGGCAGCTAGGCAAACAGAACAGGGATCTTTCACCCTTACTGTGCCAAAACAGATTTACTTTGCCAAGAGGAGCCTATACAGTGCCCAACTTTGCACTGTATATTGTTGTAAACTCCTCCTGTAATAACTTTTAATACTTTATTTTAATTGTTTTACCCATGGAAGACCCAACAGGATGGGAAGAGGGAAAGGAAGTGTGTGAAGGGGGGAAAGAAAAGGGAGGGGAACAGACCAAAAAAAAAAAAAAAAAACAAGATTAGATTATTTGTTTATTTGACAGGGATAGTGCAATAAACATAGACACTTAATCAAATGACAATCAATCTGATGTGTTGCACAAAGACTGTATAGCTATTAGCTAATTTGCAACTCTTGTCCCTGGATGGGCTTTAGAAAGGAGAAACAACTAAAAAGTAAAAAAGGATAAGGAAAAGAAAAAAATGAAAAAAGAATAAATAATAACCACATACATCAATGCAAAAAAGATTATAAATACATTATAAATGCACAATTATAAATATTATAAAGATTATAAATATTATAAATACACAATATAACAGCCTGACTCACATTTGCCTATTTCAGGCCTCCCTCCCATCGTCACTCACTATAAACAAACACATTCATTCCTTCCCTTCATTCACTCTCACCCTGCAGACAATCATTTCATACATGGGTACATTCTTGTTTATTTTTCAGCCAGTTTTTAACCTTTTTAGTGAATGTTTTAAAGTCCTTTATTAGTTTAATTTCATTTGGCATTGTGTTCCAGATGTGACTGCCCTTTATAGAGAAAGCTGTTTGTCCAAATGTGGTTCTGCTGTGGAATATTTTACAGTTATTGTTTACAGAACTCCTGGTGGCTCTGCTGCTGTCCTGTCTTTGGATGAAACCAGCAAGTAGCTCAGGCACTGATTTATGGAAACATTTGAAAATCAATTTCAGAAAACAGAGGTCAATGAAACTCTCAAAACTCAATAGGTTGTATTTTTTTTAAATATAACAGTGATGCCACCTAATGGGCTTTTTGTCCAAGATTTTTAGAGTTTGATTATATAATGAATCTATATGTCTTATTGTAGAAGGGGCTGCTTGAGCCCAGACTCTCAAACAGTATGATATATGAGAGAAAACCATAGAATGCATATACAGTGCAGCTGCTTCATATGGTATGTAATACCTAATTAATTTAAAGCAGTTCAGAATTTTTTTTTTACTGTTTTTGAAATTTTCTTTATATGAAGATTAAATTTGAATTGAGGATCTAGTACAATGCCAAGGTATTTGAATTCTGTAACTAAACTGATGTCTTGATCATGTATATTAACTTTAAAACGTTGCAGGTTACATTTTTTTTTTCTGAAGGTTCAGCAATAGATGGTTCTGGAAGAGCCACTCTTGGACATCAACCATACTTGTGGACAGTACATCTGCAACCTGTGCTGGAGTCTTGGCAGCTGTGTAAATAACTGCATCATCTGCATAAAGTTGACATGTTGCAGCTGAGCAGTGTAGCGGCAAGTCATTAATAAAAATGCTGAAAAGTAAAGGACCAAGAATGGACCCTTGTGGGATACCCGTACGGTTGTTTAAAAATGAGGATTTATCCTGGTGAACTTTTACACACTGTTCTCAATTCTGGAGATAAGATGCAAACCATTCTAATGTATCTGGAGAGAAGTTTAAAGATACCATTTTGGATAAAAGCAAACTGTGGTTTACAGTGTCGAAAGCCTTTTTGAGATCTAGAAAAACAGCACCTACCACATTACCCCTGTCCAAGGACTGTTTGACATTTTCAATAAGGCAACAATTTGCTGTTTCTGTTGAGTATCCAAGATACTCAACAAAAAAAACAAAAAAAAACACAAAAAAACAACAAAAAAAAGACAACTAAAACAAACAAAAGACAAACTGCTTCTTCCACCAGAGATGTCTCAACACGAGTCTGGTTTCTGCACCTGTTAAAGGAGAGACACTTGTACATGTATGTCTGTGTGCCTATATATAAGAACGCGTGCAAAATAAGTGTGTGCATGTTAGTGGTTTGTCAGGAAACATACGAGCTGAGGGCCGGTCGCAGCAGCTCTCCCCCGGAGGACCCCGAGCAGGCAAGGCGGCGCCACCAACCCCCAGCCCCGAGGTCAGCAAGCCCCAGGAAAGCAAGGCATCCACCCCTGGAGGGACGATCAAGGGAGGGCAGGCCGCCCGGCGGCCGGCGCGGTGAGCCCACACCCCTGGACCCACTCGACTCCCACCCCCCAAGCGGGGCCAACATCCACCCCCGGGCCCCAGGCACCAGGAGGCCAGCGACCCCACCCCCCAGGACAGAGACCAGCCAGCGGCCCCCGGCGCGAGCCCCCCCAGGTACCCACAAAGCGGCCCCACCCCAGCGCCTTGGCCACACACCCCGGGGACCCCCACATCCAAAGAAGTCCCCTCACCCAGGTGAGCCCCGCCCACTTCGACTATTTCACCCCCGTCAGAGAGCGCAGATTTAGAACCTTCACACAGATGTGATACACCGACTTCTTCCCTACAGCCTGGAACTTGCCCAGACGAGGAGTTCTGAAAGACAGCAGGTGGTCTTCTCCCTCCTGCCACTCTCCCACTGCTGGACTTATGGAAAGGGCAGGAAAGCTGAACACAGTGTCCTCATCCCATTGATCGGAAAGAGTGTGGTTTTCCACAAAGGCTCTCAGTGGTCGTGGCAGGGCGGCACACACTTCCTTCACCAACCTATGCACCAGTCTGACAGGTGTAATATTGGCTCTCCGCCTCAGCGTTTCTATGGACGTGGTTGACATCTTCATCAGATGACCAAGCTTGGTACAGCCCGCCTCTCTTAAACAAGTTCACAGACTGACAGACTGCAGCATTTGAGTGTCCATGATTTCATTGAAAAACAACGGTTCCTCAAACAGCCACATGCCTGGTGTCTCCTCAGGAATACGGGCTACAGTGAAGACTTGCCATGCATGCAAGACAGAAGCATAAAAAGCAGAAAGTCCAGTAAAGTCCACATCCCCGGATTTCACGAGGAAAAGCTGCTTATCGTAGCCCAAGCGGCCAACTCTCCTCAGGAGCAGTTTTGCAGTGTCAATCCAGCAGGGGCCACATCCATAGAGGAGCCATTGCACAGTCTGAAGCCTAAAACAGGTGATCTTGGACTGTATGTCAACCAGGCCCTGTCCTCCCTCGGCAACAGGTAGGTAGAGAACAGCCGCATGCACCCAGTGTCGACCAGACCAAAAGAAGTCCACGATGACCTTCTGGGCCTCCTCCACCAGGCTCCTGGGCAGTGTCAAAGTGATAAGCCTATGCCAAAGAGCCGAAGCGACCAGATTATTGGTGACCAGAACTCTTCCCCTATATGACAGCTGTAGTAGCAACCAATTCCATTTAGAACAACGAGCACACACCTTCTCCTTAAATCCCTCCCAGTTCTTGGTTTCAAAGTCCTCAGAACCCAAAAACACCCCCAACACTTTAAGACCGGCTTTCCCCCACAGAAGACCTCCAGGTAGATGAGGAATGTCTTGATGTGTCCACTGCCCCACCAATAAACCCTCACTTTTGCCCCAGTTTACCCGTGCAGAAGATGATTTTCATAAATAGATAAAGTGTCCACCAAACACTGTACATCCCTGTGGGATGTGATGAAAATGTTGACGTCGTCTGCATAAGCAGACACGACGAGTGCAAAGTCTGTGCAAAGAAGAGCAACGGGCCTCCAGTTTTTAAGCAAGGCCAAGTCCCCTTTCTTAGGCAGCAGGGATAGTACTGCACACCGACAGGAGACAGGTAAAGATCCAGTTCTGTAACAGTCAATTAGAACGTCATAAAAATCTGATCCAATAATGTCTCCTAAATGCTTAAAAAAGTCAGAAGAAAGACCGTCAAGTCCAGGTGCACGTCTCAGAGCCATTTGATTAACTGCTACAGTTAACTCATCCAAAGTCAGTTCACAGTCCAGAGCAGCCCTTTCCTCTGGGCTGAGCTTGGGAAGACCCTCAAAGAGTTGATTTCGAGATTCTATGCAACATGGTTCTGCACCAAACAGGGCCCCATAAAAATCCACTGCATGGCTCCTCATCTCAGATGGATTTGTAGTTATTTGACCATGTGGGAGTTTTAAACAAGTCATCAACTTCTTTTTTGTGGCAGACTTCTCCAGATTTAAAAAAAAAAAAAGTCACTGGGGCATCCATGTCCTTCAGCTGAGTAAACCGGGATCTAACAAGTGCTCCCTTCACTCTTTCCTGCAGCAAAGAGCTCAGGGCTGATCTCTTCTCCTGCAACAAAGGACCCGAGGTAGAATCCTGATCAGAATCAGAATCAGAAAGCTTTATTGCCACGCATGTTAAAAAAACATACAAGGAATTTGACTTGACATTGGCACGCTCGATAAGCGCTTCCCAATGACACAGCAGCCATGCAAGGCACCTCATCAAAACAGTGGGGGGTAAAGAGGGGAGGGGATGACACATTGGGCAGAGAGAAAAAACATAGTTTATCAAAATAAAGCTTGTTGAATGAGCAAGATTGTGATTACATAGAAAAAAAACCCTCTATTTGCACAATTAGCAGACAATACAAATCCACACAAAAACAAAGAAAAAGAGAGAGACCAGTGTGTGTATATCAGTCATGTGATCAGTGTGAGTGCAGTGTGGATTTATCAGTTACTGGAGCACAACAAAAATTGTCTCCTAGGCAACGGCTAGATGTTATATTCATGTATTCTAAACATAGATAAGCATGTCCTCAGAGTTTATCTCTCTTCATGCCAGATGGTAAAATTCCATGTTAGTCCCATGACAACACTGTCCTTGGAGAGTTCAGATTATAGTACAGCAGCAGATGTTTGGGTTAAACTCTCTTCTGCCTTATCTTCTCTCCTGGAGGAATGAATGCAAACCGAATCAAGGCCAAATGAGCACAGTTCACTTAGAGCAGAAATTTCCTCTCTCATGCGATTCTGAGCATCACAATTTAAATTACATAGGCTTAAAATCATTCTCTGGAGAGCACCAAGCGACTCCAGATCTTTTCCCTTCCAAACATAGATAAACATGTCCGGCAGAGTCCATCTCTCTACAGTGCATGCCAGATGGTAAATTCCATGTTAGTCATTTGCCGCTATCAGTGCTATCCCCAGCTGGTCGAATTGTTGAAGAAGCAGCTACGCCGGGTCCGCATTTTGATTAGCTCTTCCAACTTCTTTAAATTTTCGATACACCAGGAAAACTCCAGAGCCAGTCAGCAGAAAATCCTGTGATCATGAAGCCAAAACAGGTAGATGTTTTCCACATCTTCAGTCGAATCACGCAGACACATGAGTTCCAATTGATCCATGAGTCTCTCCATTGGGGCTCCCCTTGGCCCGAATTTTTGTAAAATGGTGTCAATAGCATTAAAGCCCGCTCATCAATTCTATAATTTTCCACTTGGATCGAGATTCAGCCAGAAGAAGAGCGACATAGACAGGACACAGAAAGCTGGGATAGTGAAGAGGGGAGAGGAGTGAGGAGAGGGGAAGAAATGCGTCTGCTCTCTCTGAAAGCTGGAAGAAGAAGAGATCCCTAATCAAACTCTCCTCCAGCCTCTAGACAGTGCCCTCAAGTTCATAATCTTTGGTTTTGATGATAGCAGTCGAGTTTGCAGTATACTGCTGACAAAAAATGTGAATTTGCACCTTGCCAACCTCCCACCACTGTCCTAAGAAACTAAAACAAGGCTTTGTAGCCCTCCAGTGTTCCCAGAAACACACAAAATAATGAAAAAAAGTGTTGTCTTGAAGGAGCTTATTGTTGAAATGCCAATAGGATTTAGTTCTTTCCCCTCATGAAATGATTAACATCACAGAGGCTAGATGATGATCTGTAAAACCGACGGGACTTATGTCACTGTGAAGAATTCCTGGGCCAAAACTTTGAGAAACATATATCCTGTCTAATCTAGCAGCACTAACCATATTATCTATGACTCTGACCCAGGTATACTGTCTAGTGTTTTCATGTTTAATTCTCCATGTATCCAATAGGTCAAACTGTACAGTGATATTTTTTAAAACTTGTGATGACTGAAGATGAGGTTCTGCATTAGTTCGATCCACAGTAAAATCTAAAGTACAGTTGAAATCACCAGCAACAATAAGTTGATCTTGGTGATAGCTCTGCAACTCATTTTTCAGTTTATTGAAAAAGGCAATCCTTTTATAACTCTGATTTGGAGCAAAGACGTTGATCAAACAAAACACGGAATTCTTTATTTCTGCCCTAACAAAGAGCAGCCTGCCCTTCACTACCTCCACTACAGATAAACCTGTTGCATTCACAGATTCCCCAAACAAAATGGCTACTCCTGCACTAAAATTTGTACCATGACTGAGTGAAAAAGGGCCCTTCCACCACAAGCCCTAGTCCACTTCATCTGCTGAAGTGGTATGAGTTTCTTGCAAAAACAAAATGTTAAGATTTTTTTGTCTAAACAATTCACTAACTAATCCCCTCTTATGATTGCCCCTCCCACCATTGATGTTTAAGTTTCCTAGTTTTATGTTTTGCATAGGGAGATAGAGAAGATAGAAGGCAGAGAGAGACAGCAAAGAGCAGTAAATATATAGGAACACCGTGCTGTGCATACCCATGTAAAGCCTATTTTCCACTAGCCCAGCACACCTCGGTACGGCTCGATTCACTTCAGTACGGCTCGGAATGCTTCTGTCTCCATTAGCACGGTGTTGGGCATGGGTGTTGTGCTAGGGTGGGTGGGTTTATAACAGCGAGGCGGTGCCACACTCCCGTGACGTAACACACGCGACCCAAGCAAAACATTTTTTTTTCCAAAACTTTATTGAGAAGACCCAAGCAAAACATAACACATAGCTGTACAAGGCCACTCCTCGGTCTGTGGCTTTTTTCACCGTAAACGCCAAAAAGGACCGCCAGACAAGGGTACAGGCGAGATGAAAACACTCTGGAATAGTTCTGCAGCTTCTGGGAGAGCCAAAGGCGTGAGGATACAAACTAGGTCGTATATGACGGTAAGCTAATGGTTGCTAATGCTAGTTTGCTATAAGTACGTTGTGCTACACTTTAATGTCTGCAAGTTATCGCTGTTGGGTACTAAAATATGTACGCTGTGTGTGTTTCAGATGGCTCTGTTGTGGGGAAATTACTGCTTCATTCGCTCTGGGCGTGCCTGTCACGGATGTGAGCAACCTGTCACTGATGTCAACACAGCTTCACAAACGAGCAGTATTGAGCTTAAGAATGTCTGTAGAAACGTTTTATTTCCTGTACAACAAATTGCTCTGATCTGCTTGAAAATCATGGAGAGACTGTTGGGACATCATGGACTTACCTGCTTCTGCAGCAGATTCTGAGATGGTATCATAGAAAAAAACGATCAGCTGACACAACTTGATCGCCAGGTTAATATTAGCCACAAAATATATATTCAAAAAGTAAACTTTACTGAGTTAGGTATAATAAGATATATTTGACAGTTATCATGCATTTTAGGCCAAAACAAACTTGATCTAGGATTAAAAGCAATTAAAATAATGCAGTCACAAGTTTACATGGAAACATGTACTGTAGAAATATATATTCTCTGCATCAACAATGTACTAGATATGCATTCATGTTGTATTGCACTGGGATTTGCACTGACAATAAACCTATGAAGTTTTTGCAGATGTCTCTTTTTTTATATGTGAAGGTTACCACCATGTGGCATAAATTAAATACTGAAAGATTGGAAAAGCTAAGAATAATCCAGCAGTTTGAGAAATCACTTTTGGTTTGGTGTAAGTCTGTCAACAGAATTATGAACCATAAAGCAGTTTGTGTTAAAATGTTAAATCCAATTAAACCTAATCCGGGGGCTTCCAATCATGTGTCATGGGGGGGCCAAGACCCTGCAGGTTCTCTCTTCTACCCAGTCTCTTCAGCAGGTGTTGTCACTGATCAGTCAGTGGAAGAAGTTCAGTGGAATCTGCTGTTGAAGACACTGGTTGGAGGTAAAGCCTGCAGGGTCTTGGCCCTCCATGGCACATGATTAGCCCCCCCCCCCCGCCCAAACCCATTATGATGAAGAGCAGATGCTAATATGACCCAGAATTCCTCCATACACTAGTACTGTCACTATTGAGAAACATGTTATATGTCAATTTAATCCTATCCAACTTTTACTTTCAAAAAATATACTTGTGACGTATATCTTCAACATAAGCCTGAAACTGGGGAGGGTACCACAGCTGTGGAAAACATCTTGTGTCGTACCTGTACCAAAAACTTCCCACCCCAAAGACCTGAACAGCTACAGACCGGTGGCCTTGACGTCCCACTTGATGAAGACCCTGGAGAGACTGCTCCTTGCTCACCTCCGCCCCCTGGTGGAACCAGCGATGGATCCACTCCAGTTCGCCTACCAGCATGGCATTGGGGTGGAGGATGCGGTGATCTTCCTCCTTCACCGTTCTCTGTCCCACCTGGAGAAGCCCGGGAATATGGTGAGGATCATGTTCTTTGACTTCTCCAGTGCTTTCAACACCATCCAACCGATGATCCTGAAGGACAAGCTGCTGTGCGCAGGGGTGGACCAGCACCTGTCATCATGGATCCTGGACTACCTCACGAACCGGCCTCAGTTTGTGAGAACCCGGGACTGTGTGTCCGACACGATCATCAGTAGCACGGGGGCCCCCCAGGGAACGGTGCTGGCTCCCTTCCTGTTCTCTCTTTACACTGCGGACTTCTCACACAACACAACACACTGCCATCTACAGAAGTTCTCTGATGACTCTGCGATCATTGGCCTCATCTCCAATGGAGATGAAGCTGAGTACAGAGGGCTTATCCAGGACTTCGTGGACTGGTGCCATCGGAACTGCCTCCAGATCAACGCGAGAAAAACTAAGGAGCTGGTGGTGGACTGCCGCAGGCAAGGACAACCCCTCACAGCACCAGTAAATATACAGGGAACAGACATTGAGATGGTGACAGCCTATAAGTACCTGGGTGTTCAGCTGAACAATAAACTAGACTGGTCACACAATACTGATGCACTCTACAAGAAGGGACAGCGCAGGCTGTTCCTCCTGAGGAGACTCAGGTCTTTTGGTGTACAAGGCGCACTGCTGAAGACATTCTATGACACGGTGGTGGCATCAGCCATCACTTTTGGAGTGGTCTGCTGGGGCAGTGGCATTACTGCAGCCGATAGGAAGAGACTGAACAAACTGATCAAGAAAGCTAGCTCTGTCCTGGGGCAGCGCCTTGATCCGGTGGAGGAGATAGGAGAGAGAAGGACGGTGGCTAAACTGTCATCTCTGCTGGAGTCCGAGTTCCACCCTATGCAGGACATACTGAATGCACTGAGGAGCTCATTTAGCAGCAGACTACATCATCCCAGGTGCACAACTGAGAGGTTTCGCAGGTCCTTCCTACCAACGGCTGTCAGACTGTACAACCTAAGCAGGGCTGCTCGCAGAGATAGCAAAAAGACGTAACAAACTAATAGTTTTTTGAATGCAAAAGATGCAATAGACTTACACAATGGTCCCCTCCGGCATACAACTAGGAAAATACCGGTCGCTATGGAGAGTGAGAATATGTATGGGCACATAATCATACCATGTAGGATAACTAAGTAGACGGTTGTGCTGTTTCATCCCATCTAGCAACAATGCTCTGCACTGTGTGTGTTTATATATTTACATATTTATTCCATCTAGCTACAATGCTCCGCACTGGGTGTGTTTATGTTTATATATCTATATATTTATTCCATCTAGCTACAATGCTCCGCACTGTGTGTTTATATATCTACATATTATTCCATCTAGCTACATTGCTCCGCACTGTGTGTTTACATATTCATATATTTATTCCATCCAGCTACAATGCTCTGCACTGTGTGTCTGTGTGTGTGTATATATATATATTTTATAGTAATATGTACATATGTACACTACCGTTCGGTTCCAAGGTTGTCATAGCCAGGAGCGGCACTGGGGTTAAGCTCCCAGTGCTCATAAAATGCTCCTTATGGCGTGCGTCTCAAAAAGCCTCTGACAACTAAGTCCAACTCCTAGCCTGCCCGTGTGGTTTAGTCTCTAAGCCCGGCGGAACTGCTTTTACTAATAGGAGAAGGGGCGAGGGCGGATCTCTGGTGCCTTAAAACCAGATGCTTCGGGTAGATGGTGGCTCGTCAACCTGGGAAGGTAGCCCATCTAGGGGAAGGTAAACCCTGATTTCAAACCTCTGCTGCCTTGCGGCATACCCGGTCACGGGAAAGGCTTCGGGAGTCAACCCTGAGGAAAAATCTGGAGTCGGAGCCCCTAAGGCAGTTCTATGTTGTGCTCAACATCGTTCTGGCAGCTCCTGCAACGGCGCTGGTGCCAAACTGTAGCAGCCCTGCTGTTCCTTTGGATTCATCAGTGATGTGGAGAGGGGGGACATGCTGCATGGGCAACATCTTGTCCTCCATATCTTCCTGCCCAGGCTTGAATCCTACCAACGCCCAACGCTGGAAGGTAGAACACCGGATCACTGGAGAGGACACTCCAGCTTCGCCTTTGGCGTAGACAAAACACGGGGAATGACAGTTACCGGTTATAAGCCACTGCTCAATTGGCGTAGAGCGTGGCGCCAGGGGTTGTTCCCGACGGTGGGAGGGATCATCAGATCTCACTGGACAGCTACCGCCCGCCTCAAGCTGGGCAGCCCCCAGCCAATAAGGTGTTGTCCCGCCACAGCTTGCTTTCCTCATTGGGTGCATGGGGATAAGGAGAAATCCAAACAGCAGGCTGAGAACCTTCGCACCAGGCAAGACAATAAAACAAAAGAGACCAACTCTAAAACTGGGAACTTGGAACGTCCGCACTATGATGACAGGACTCGCTGCTAACCTCAAGGACATCAACGACACCAGGAAGACTTCCATCATCAATAATGAGCTGAAGAGACTGGGAGTGGATATCGCCACTCTCCAGGAAACACGGTTAGCTGATGCAGGCACACTGAGAGAGAAGGACTACACGTTCTACTGGCAGGGAAAGGGCAGTGACGAACACAGGGAACACGGAGTGGGCTTCGCAGTGAAGAACACTTTGCTGAAGATGGTGGAACCGGGCAGCACTGGCTCTGCACGACTCCTCACCCTCCGCCTGAACACCACTGAAGGCCCAGTCACCCTCGTCAGTGTGTATGCCCCAACACAGACAGCCACACCAGAGGCAAAAGACGAGTTCTACGAGAATCTCGCAACAACTGTCAGGATCATCCCCAACTCTGAACAACTCATTCTCCTTGGAGACTTCAATGCCAGAGTGGGTGCTGACCACGACTCCTGGCCCTCCTGTCTTGGACCTTTTGGCGTGAGCAGAATGAATGACAACGGACAGCGGCTGCTCGAGTTCTGCACATATCACGATTTGTGCATCACAAACTCGTTCTTCAAGACCAAGCCCCAACACAAGGTTTCCTGGCAACATCCGCGCTCAAAGCACTGGCACCAGCTAGACTTGATCCTGACCAGGCGCACCTCACTGAAGAACGTGCTAATCACCCGTTCGTTCCAGAGTGCAGATTGCAACACAGACCATTCATTGGTGTGTTGCAAGGTCAAGCTGCAGCTGAAGAAATTCCATCGTGCTAGACAACCTGGAAAGGCACGGATTGACACCAGCAAGATGGCCCAACTAGAACTTGTTGAGCAGTTTGCCTCCACCTTTGAGAAGGAACTTGGTGTACCACAAGGAGGAAAATCTGCAAAGCAGAAGTGGGAAGAGCTGTGAAACACCATCTACCGCACAGCCTTGGCTACCTTTGGGAGGAAGACCTCGAAGTCACAGGACTGGTTTGATGCCAAATTGACCGAGATGACCCCCGTCATTGAAGCCAAGCGCTCAGCACTTGCTGAGTACAAGAAGTACCCAAACGAGAAGAATCTCCAGATTCTCAGGGCTGCGAGAAGCAAAGTTCAGCAGACTGCTCGGCGCTGTGCCAACGAGTACTGGACTCAGCTCAGCCAAGACATTCAAACCGCTGCCATAACAGGGAACATCCGTGGTATGTACGATGGCATCAAGAAAGCACTTGGTCCGGCTCAGAGCAAGACGGCCCCCCTCAAATCTTCCACTGGGGAGATGATCACAGAGAAGAACAAGCAGATGGAGAGATGGGTGGAACACTACTCCGACCTCTACTCTAGACAGAACACCGTGACACCGTCAGCCCTTGATGCCATCGACTGCCTGCCATCCATGGACGAACTTGACGCCGAGCCAACCATCGACGAACTCAGTAAGGCCATTAATAGCTTGGCCGCTGGCAAGGCCGCTGGCAAGGCACCCGGCAACGACGGCATACCCCCTGACCTGATCAAGCACTGCAAGACCGCCCTACTGCTGCCATTGCATGACGTCCTCTGCCAGTGCTGGAAGGAAGGTGCCGTACCACAGGACATGAGGGACGCCAAGATCATCACCCTCTACAAAAACAAAAGGGAGAGAAGCGACTGCAACAACTACAGGGGCATTTCCCTCCTCAGCGTTGTTGGCAAAGTCTACGCACGAGTTGTTCTCGTTCGTCTACAGAAGCTTGCCGAACGTGTCTACCCCGAGTCTCAGTGTGGCTTCCGCGCTGATCGATCAACGGTAGACATGATATTCTCCATCCGCCAACTCCAGGAGAAATGCAGAGAACAGAACATGCCTCTGTACGTCGCCTTCATCGACCTCACCAAAGCGTTCGATCTGGTCAGCAGAGAGGGCCTTTTCAAGATCCTGCCAAAGATAGGATGCCCACCAAAGTTGCAAAGCCTCATCGAATCGTTTCACATCAACATGCAGGGGATAGTGCAGCACGATGGCAACGTCTCAGAGCCATTCAACATATGCAGCGGAGTGAAACAGGGCTGTGTACTTGCGCCAACCCTCTTTGGGATTTTCTTTGCTATGCTCCTGAGGCATGCCTTCAGCACAGCAACAGAGGGAATCTACCTGCACACAAGATCTGACGGCAGGCTTTTCAACCTCGCCCGCCTGAAAGCCAGAACCAAAGTACGCGAGGCTCTAATCAGAGACATGCTGTTCGCAGACGACGCTGCAGTCGCAACCCACACACAGCAGGAGCTTCAGACCCTGATGGACCGCTTCTCCCAGGCATGCAAGGACTTCGGGCTTACCATCAGCCTGAAGAAGACTAACGTCTTGGCGCAAGGCACGGAAGCACCACCAACCATCACCATTGATGACTACAAGCTGGAGGTCGTGAATCAGTTCACGTACCTGGGGTCCACGATCAGCAACAACCTCTCCCTTGATACAGAGATCAACAAGAGGATTGGAAAATCAGCCTTCACACTCGCTCGCCTCACCACACGAGTGTGGGAGAATCCCAAACTCTCTGTCAAGACAAAGATAGCAGTGTACAACGCCTGCGTCATCAGCACACTGCTCTATGGGAGTGAGACGTGGACAACATACGCCCGGCAGGAAAAGAGACTGAACTCCTTCCACTTGCGCTGCATTCGCCACATCCTGGACATATCCTGGCAGGACAAAGTGCCCAACACAGAAGTTCTGTCCCGCGCCGGCCTTCCCTCCATGTTCACTCTACTCAGGCAGCGCAGGCTCCGCTGGCTAGGCCACGTTCACCGTATGGAGGATGGCAGAATCCCCAAAGACGTCCTCTATGGAGAACTGGCAACTGGCAGGAGAGACGTTGGCCGCCCACAGCTGCGCTTTAGAGACGTCTGCAAGAGAGACATGAAGGCCCTGGATATCAACACAGAGCGCTGGGAGGACCTTGCAACGGACCACTCCAAATGGAGAGGCACCCTGACCAGACAGCTCAAGGCGGGTGAAGAGAGACTGACTGCTACAGCAGATGAAAAAAGGACCCGCAGGAAGAACCGCCACAGACCCAGCAGCACGGAGACCACCCACAAGTGTGACCTGTGTGACAGGGACTGTCATTCGCGCATCGGCCTGTTCAGCCACAGGCGGTGCTGTTCCAGCAGAGTAGACGTTTAGGATTCTCTTCCATGGTCATCATAGACCGACGGAGGCCGACGAGAGACACTACCGTTCAAAAGTTTGGGGTCACCCAGACAATTATTTTGTGTTTTCCATTGAAAGTCACACTTATTTACCACCATGAGTTGTAAAATGAATAGAAAATATAGTCAAGACATTGACAAGGTTAGAAATAATGATTTGTATTTGAAATAATATTTTTTTCCAGATACTCAACCTGCTCAAAGGAAGGTCAGTTTTATAGCTTCTTAACCAGCTAAACTGTTTTCAGCTGTGCTAACATGATTGCACAAGGGTTTTCTAATCATCCATTAGCCTTCTGACGCAATGAGCAAACACATTGTACCATTAGAACACTGGAGTGATAGTTGCTGGAAATGGGCCTCTATACACCTATGTAGATATTGCACCAAAAACCAGAGATTTGCAGCTAGAATAGTCATTAACCACATTAGCAAAGTATATTAGATATTAGATTGTATTTCTAATTAGTTTATAGTTATCTTCTTTGAAAAAAACTGTGCTTTTCTTTCAAAAATAAGGAAAATTCTAAGTGACCCCAAACTTTTGAACGGTAGTGTATATTAGCTGCTCTTGCTTGCTTGTTTTTTTTTTTTCTTGCCTTCTGATTGTTGCTCTGAGTGTTGCTATCCCTGTGCTGTTGCAATCCTGGAATTTCCCCTTTGTGGGACTAATAAAGGCTTATCTTATCTTATCTTAAAATAAGTGTAAATATTTGCAAAAAGCAAACATTATTAGAAATATGTTATATTTCAATTTAATACTATCCCACTTGTACTTACAAAAACGTGTGAATATTCATAAAAAGTACACACATGAAAGGTAGCACCACAAGCAGTGGGTCACAGCGGTTTTGGGCAACAGCAACACAATTGTGTATCCTTTGCCAATCTGTCTGCTGTTATTTAATGTTTAACAGTTAAGGGACGGATGATTATATGCTCCAAAACCTGAGAAACTCTCTGATAAAAAAGCTGCAACAACACAAGTCACTTTTGGTTTGAATTAACTGCCAAATGACCTAGAAATAATGAGCTGAAACTTGTTTTTATTCGTATTAAATAATGAGACAGTGGCACACTGGCCAACACCAAATTGTAGGGATGGGCATTCGGTGAAATTTTCTTCACCGATCGTCGGGAGAATTAATGATTAATAATCGGTTAATCATTAACATTTTTAGGTAGGTAACAAGGCAGGTAGACTACATTAGAACATCAGGTATCAACACGGAGAGCCGCACAACATGTCGTGTTGCCATCGTGTTGGCTCGGCTCGGGAATCTCGCAAGCTGATTGGCCGAGACGTTTCACCCCGCAAGATGATTGGCCGAGACGTTTTACCCAGAACCGACCGCGAAAAGTGAAAAACCGCGAAGTAGTGTCACCCCCCTTTGTGGAATTCCAGGCTGATCTTGTTAGTTTTTTGATACATAAAATAATGTATAAATAATACGTACGTTCATTCTCTCACTCTCTCTCTCTCGGGACAGAGAGAGAGCGAGAGAATGAAAAGAATCTCGCGAGAGTGCATCTCTCGCGAGATTCCCGAGCCGAGTCAACACGAGAACAAAATCTAGAGTCGGGAGCGATCTCTTGGGGGGAGATGCTGGCCAGCGAATCAGAGAGGTGGATTTTGAGTTGTGCGGGCTCTCCGTGTTGATACGTGATGTTCTAATGTATTTTTTCTCAATTTTGAATTTTTGATGAATATTTTTGAAAAATCCGCGATGCACTGAGGGTGCGAAAGGTGAAGCGCGAAGTAGCGAGGGATCACTGTATTTCTTTTTACTTTTTTCTTTTGTATGCTGCATTGCAGTGATTGCAGTACACCTGGTCATTTTTTTAAATTAAAATGGTCCCACGCAACACTTCGCCGCAACCTCTTCATGATTTGGCGATTGCCCTACGGAAGCTCGCATGTGTCAACTGAGGCACGCCAGGGTACGGCGATGGTGTAATGTTGCCCCCTGGTGCCCAAATTTTGCCAGTGGCACAGTTAAATGCATTGCATTGTTTGAGGATGGCCGTGCACTAGGCCTAATAACCTACATTCGGATTGTTTAAAAAAAAAAATGGTTTGTCGACGAAAATGAACTTCCCCGGTGAAATTCTTAATGATCAATTATCGGTTAATCGGTTAATTATGCCCATCCCTACCAAATTGTATTATTTTTTACATCCTAGGGCATTTTGGATGTACTGAATAAAAAAAATTCATGTTTTTCTCCTTCAGGTCATTTGGAACAACAGTATTAGTATTTTCCGTTTAGATGATGCTATACTCCTTCTAAAGTATTGTAATTCTCTAAATTTGGAATGCCGATAGAACATTCAATTTACATATACTTACTTTTTTTTACCTACTTTTACTTGTAAGCTTGATCAGTCTCTCTTGCTGCATTTTAAAGTCCAACTGTGCAACTTCTTATAAGTTAACATAAAAAATTTACCCAAAGTTTAGAACTGGATCATGTGGTGCTATTTTTTATGATATTTCAATAAAAAGAACAGAAAGATTAAAAAAACATTTGTTTTTAGGTCTAGTTAAAAATTACATTACCTTTACAATGGTTGACCCCTGACAGGATGATCAGCATCATTTTCATCAGACTAGGCAATGGAATTTCTATGTAATTATACTTTTTTATAATTCAGTGTTATAACAGACAAACCACACTTTCAAAAACAATTCCATTTTATTATATACAAAATATTAAAATAAAAAAAAATAGCAACACAACATGAAGGTTAATCGACATTTTATACACGCCGACCACTGAGTGCCTCTACCAGCTTCCCAAACTGGGTCAGGAAGACTCGGTTGAATGAAGCCGTCTCTGCCAGCTCCTGCCTGCTCCTGGGATACCCTCGCATTTTCTGCAACCTCATTTAAATGTTGCAAATATTTATCATTGAATAGATTTTGCGCCTGGTGGTGGGACAGATTCACATTGGAGAATCCGGGCGGGCTGGCGCGGCGGACACGTGGGATGATTCTACAAGGAAAATGCACACAATAAAATACAGCACGAAAGTGCAAGATATACAGAAAAGACAATAGTTTTTAACAAGATTACATAAGCTTATTTCAGCATATTGTTCACATGAATAATTAAAAGAAAAGCGTGAGTCTGCACTGTGCTGCTGCAGAGTGATCATCATCCACAAATGAACAGCTTTGTTATTGCATAAATAAACTGAGCGTCTTACCGAATATATTTGCGAAAAAACGGACAATAAAAAAAAATTAAAACTCACCGTTAAAGGACTCCGATGTCGAGACCTCCCGGTATATTTTTTCATTCCGGGTGGCTCCATCTAACTCGCGCTGGATGCGTTCGTCTGACAATGCAGTGAGCAGACACTGCACCTCCTTATTGGTCCATGGAACACCCTTATTACGCGAAGCCATTTTTGATAGAGAATAAATGAAAATAGCACAGCAATACACTGAAAATAAACCACCAACAGTGGTTGCGCGCTGAGTAATGGCGGTAATGAAGATTCTTTTTTTTTTTTCAAAAACTTTATTGAGAAGGTCGTGAAGATTCGGCAGAAGAGGAAGAGGAGAGGGGCGGTTACAACCTGACCAATCAGCGCCGGTTACGACCTGACCAATCAGTGGCGACCAGTCTGTTAACGTCACAACACGGCCCAGCTCAGCACTGCTGTACCCTGCCCTTGAGCGGGGCTGAGAATCTTGGCTGTTAAACTGTGTTGGGGCTAGTGGAAAAGCGTACAAAGGCCCTTTTCCACTAGCACGCTTTAGCGCTACATGGGACGGCTCAGCACGCTTTGTACGCTTTTCCACTAGCCCCAACACGGTTTAACAGCCGCGATTCTCAGCCCCTCTCCAGGGCAGAGTACAGCAGTGCTGAGCTGGGCCGTGTTGTGATGTTAACAGACTGGTCGCCGCTGATTGGTTAGGTCGTAACCGGCGCTGATTGGTCAGTTCGTATCCGCCGCTGATTGGTCAGTTCGTAACCGCCGCTGATTGGTCAGGTCGTAACGTCACGAAAAGCGACCTCTTCTGCCGAATCTTCACGACCACCATTACTCAGTGCGTAACTACAGTGGGTGGTTGATTTTCATTGTATTACTGTGATATTTTCATTTCTTCATTTCTTCTCATTCAAAAATGGCTTCGCGTAATAAGGGCGTTCCATGGACCAATGAGGAGGTGCAGTGTCTGCTCACTGCATTGTCTGACGATCGCATCCAGCGCGAGTTAGACGGAGCCACCCGGAATGAGAAAATATACCAGGAGGTTTCCGACCTCATGGCAGCACAGGGGCACACACGGACTGCCAAACAGTGTAGGGAAAAAATTTAAAAAATGAAGTGTGATTACCGTGCGTTAAAGGACCACAACAGCAGAAGCGGTGCGGACCGGAGGAACTGGAAATGGTTCGAGCAGATGGACGCCATATACGGCCATCGGCATGCGAGCATTGGCCAAACCATGGCTCTCGACACAGCCACGACATCGGAGTCCTTTAAAGGTGAGTTTTTTTTGGGGGGGGGCGTTTTTTCGGAAATATATTCGGGAAGACGCTCAGTTTATTTATGCAATAAAAAAGCTGTTCATTTGTCGATGAGGATCGCTCTGCTTTATCGCAGCAGACTGCGGTCTAACGCTTTTAAGTATTCATGTGAACAATACGCTAAAATAAGCTTATGTAATCTTGTTAAAAACTATTGTCTTTTCTGTATATCTTGCACTTTCGTGCTGTATTTTATTGTGTGCATTTTCCTGGTAGAATCATCCCACTCATCCACCGCGCCAGCCCGCACAGACTCTCCAGCGTCTGATGGCGAAGGTGAATCTGTCGCGCCGACACCGGTTGCGGGCACATCACAAGGTCCATCCCAAGGTCCGTCCCAAGCTCCATCACGAGCTCCATCACCAGATCCATCATCAGCTCCATCTGTATCCGGGAGGTCTTGTCCAAGTGTTGGTAAGGCACAGTAAACATGAGATTATCCCCCTTTTTTATGATTAAGGTTATTTCAGATAGCCGCATATTAATGAATTTTATATGTCTGTGTCAAAAACATTCTGTGGTGGTCTGTTGTCGGTGTTAAACAACACAGTCACATTTTTAGGTGTGGTGGTGTGTTGGTTGAAATACTGTTGGAAGTCATAATATACAAAAAAAGATACAGTGTAGGAGTAAAGAATTCAGGAGACCGCATGATTTTCCAGTATCTGCTTTAATTCTCATTCATCATTGGTCTCGAACAATACATCACACAAAAGTCAACACTCAGTTACATCCTTTCATCTGTAATAGAAGACCCAGAGTCCTTCTGTTCTCCTCTCTGACCCCCAAAAGGTCAGGGCGGCTAATCTTCTCCTTTCTTCGGAGTCCACAGGGGGTGCAGACACCTCTTCCTCTTGATGTGTGATGTCAATACACATGGCTAGCTCAAAGTCTCTCTCGGCTGAATTCAGCTATAATTATGGGCTCCACATCACTCCCCCCTCCCACGCGAAAGACTGGGCACACACAGTAATACAATGGTCTCGATCAATACATCACACAAAAGTCAATACTCAGTTACATCCTTTCATCTGTAATAGAAGACCCAGAGTCCTTCTGTTCTCCTCTCTGACCCCCAAAAGGTCAGGGCGGCTAATCTTCTCCTTTCTTCTGAGTCCACAGGGGGTGCAGACACCTAATCCTCTTGAGGTGTGATGTAAATACACATGTGGCTAGCTCAAAGTCTCTCTCGGCTGAATTCCAGCCTGCAACATGTGAGTCACATGTGCTTCACAACAGCACATGAACTGACTTATGAATATGCCTCATTAAAAAGCTTCACGTCACTTTTATTAAGCCATTTTTATTAACTCATTCCAATTTCTGAGTCCACAATAAAAAAGAAAAATTTTAAAGATCCATCCATCCATCCATTTTTTTCAACTTAATCCTTTTCGGATTGCATGGGGGGATGTTCCCTATCACAGCACCCTGTGAACAATCAACTCCTTTGAAGTGGAGCAACATGACATTTGAGCTTAAATACAGCAACGAAGCAGTCACATCCCACCACATGCATTCACCAGTGTAATTCAATATTATATGTTTTTGATATTTTTAGATACAGCATGTAACCACCCTGACTTTCTGTCTTTCATCTAGCAAAAAGGAGAAGGAGAAATACCCTGTCGGACATAGCATCATTAATGGCAGAGGCACATGAGGAGGACAAGCGTCTGCTGGAGAGATTCGATGAGAGGCAGGAGAGATTCAATGAGAGGCAGGAGAGAATGCACCAAGACCGCCAAGAGCAGATGGAGAGACACCACCAGCAGTTTTCAGAACACATGAGGGTAGCCCATGAGGAGGATGTTGACTTGAGAAGGCAGGAGCTGGCAGAGATGGCTTCATTTAACCGATCCTTCCTGGCCCAGTTTGGGAAGCTGGTAGAGGCACTCTGTGGTCGGCGTGTTTAAAATGTCGATTAACCTGGTTGTTCTTCTGTTGCGTTTTTTTTTTTGAATATTTT
The DNA here is from genome assembly GCA_020510985.1 of Pholidichthys leucotaenia. Taxonomy (NCBI): domain Eukaryota; kingdom Metazoa; phylum Chordata; class Actinopteri; order Cichliformes; family Pholidichthyidae; genus Pholidichthys; species Pholidichthys leucotaenia. The sequence continues at coordinate 22,657,406 of CM035839.1, read as the reverse complement.
ATTTATAATAAAGTGGAATTTTTTGGGGATCATAAAAGTGTGGTTTGTCTGTTATGACACTGAATTATAAAACAGTATAATTACATAGAAATTCAGTTGCCTAGTCTGATGAAAATGATGCTGATCATCCTGTTAGAGGTCAACCATTGTAAAGGTAATGTAATTTTTATCTAGACCAAAGAACAAATGTTTTTGTAAGGTTTATGTTGTTTTTATTGAAATATCATCAAAAATTAGCAACACATGATACAGTTCTAAACTTTGGTTACATTTTCTATGTTAACTTATAAGAAGTTGCACAGTTGGACTTTAAATTGCAGCAGGAGAGACTGATAAAGTTTACAAGTCAAAGTATTTAAAAAAGTAAGTATATGTAAATTGATCGGTATTCCAAATTGAGAGATTTACAATAATTTACAAGGAGTGTATCATCATTTAAAATGAAAAAACTAATACTGTTGTTCCAAACGTTGACCTGAAGGTGAAAAACATGATTTTTTTTTATTCAGTACATCCAAAATGCACTATGATGTAAAAAAATAATACAATTTGGTGTTGGCCAGTGTGCCACTGTATCATTATTTAATACAAATAAAAACAAGTTTCAGCTCATTATTTAAAGGTCATTTGGCAGTTAATTCAAAACAAAAGTGACTTGTGTTTTTGAAGCATTTTTAACAGAGAGTTTCTCCAGTTTAGGAGCATATGATCATCCGTCCCTTAAAGTAGAACTGAACTCACCTTTTTGCCAAAAAAGTAGAATAGCAGATTAATTCCTTATTACTTATTGTATTTTTCAACACATAAAAGAAATTTTTAGGCCGTGCGATGGCCAAGCTATAAGCCGATAAACTTTTGCCTCTGGCTGGCAGTGCCAAACAAACCGGAAGTAGTGCAGACGACGTCACGAGTGTGACCCTTATCAAAATAACAATGGCAGATGATAGCAGTTCCAGCAGTCAAGAACACCAGAGTTTTCAGAGTGAAGAGGCATTCAGGATCGGTGACAAGACAGAGGAGGATGCAGGAGTGTCAAGTGAACAGGAAGAGAGCGAGGGAGGCATCAAACCGTACAGATTAGAGCCAGAATTTTCGGGGGATTCCGGCACCGACTCAGACCGCAGCAATGATGGGGAGGAGAGTCACTTATTGAATACAGAATGGTGAGTCTTTACTTTGGCATGTTTGGGGTGTCAGGATAAGGAAAATTAACAATAAAAAAGAAAGGGAAAAAAACCATCAGCATTTTTCCAACTTATTACAGTGATCTCTCACTTATCGCGTTTAATGGGGACCAAAACCGACCGCGAAAAGTGAAAAACCGCGAAGTAGCGTCACCCCCCCCCCAAGGGCGTCACAAGCACTATTTTGCACAAAAAGGCACAAGAGAACAGCGAAAAGTGCCACTAAGCAACACGAGTGATAAAGAACAATGAATGCGGTCTTCCTTCGCTGGGTATAGGCGCTCGGCAGGGAGCGAAGCTGGGTAAAACGTCTCGGCCAATCAGCTTGCGAGGTAAAACGTCTCGGCCAATCAGCTTGCGAGATTCCCGAGCGGTGAAGAGGTGGGCGGAGAGGAGTGGAACGGTGGTCAGAGAGGTAGATTTTCAGTTGTGCGGGCTCTCCGTGTTGATACCTGATGTTCTAATGTAGAAGGCAGGGAGACTACATTAGAACATCAGGTATCAACACGGAGAGCCCGCACAACTGAAAATCTACCTCTCTGACCACCGCTCCACTCCTCTCCGCCCACCTCTTCACCATTCGGGAATCTCGCAAGCTGATTGGCCGAGACGTTTTACCTCGCAAGCTGATTGGCCGAGACGTTTTACCCAGCGAAGGAAGACCGCATTCATTGTTCTTTATTGCTCGTCTTGCTTAGTGGCACTTTTCGCTGTTCTCTTGTGCCTTTTTGTGCAAAATAGTGCTTGTGACGCCCTTGGGGGGGGGGTGACGCTACTTCGCGGTTTTTCACTTTTCGCGGTCGGTTCTGGTCCCCATTAAACGCGATAAGTGAGAGATCACTGTATATCTAGAAACACATCGCTTCCCGGTCGCTTTTCCTCCCCCTTTCTTTTCTTTCGTCGCCATGACAGCTTTCCTTGGCCACTGAACAGATCTTCCCAGGTGTTGGAAGTGTTTTGTAGTCGACTATCACGACAAAATGCACCAAAAACAACCAGTGTCGACGTGCTCGCAATGGTAAACATGAGGACTGGGTCACACTCGTGACGTCACGCGGAACTCCGGCTGCACTTCGGCGGATTTGTCTGATTTTTCAGGGCGGGAAATTCAAAATCGCGATTTTCTCCAAGATTCCGGGATTTGTGGAGGGGGTGCCAATGATAAATTATCTTTATAATTGTATGTACTATCACCCAGTGCCGTTCAATGCCGTTCAGTTCAGTTCTACTTTAACTGTTAAACATTAAATAACAGCAGACAGATTGTCAAGGAATACACAATTGTGTTGCTGTTGCCCAAAAACTTTATGACCCACTGCTTGTGGTGCTACCTTTTGCATGTGTGTTATTTTTACGAATTTTCACATTTTTTTGTAAGTACAAGTGGGATATTATTAAATTGAAATATAACATATTTTGAATAATGTGTGCTTTTTAGAAATATTTACACTTATTTGGAAAGTAAAATTTTGATAGGATTAAATTGACATAACACTTTTATCAACATAAAATGTGTGCTTCTTAAATCTATTTTGACTTATTTTTTGTGTGATAGGCTTAAATTGAAATATAACATTTTTCTAAACATAATTAATATGTCAATTTGCAGTTCCAGCAAAGCAAAGGAGACAGATGAAAAGTGAACAACATTTTAATCATTAAACACAGACGTTACAAATATGTACACACATGAATAATGACAAAACTCTCTTATTAATTATTTATACTCAAGTACTGCATCACAGCATCTCTTACACCCCCACCACGGTCCTCAGCTACCTCTGTAGCTGACACCACCACTTCATCTGCTGCAGCATCCAATGCAGTGTCAAAGGCCTCTTCATGAGTTTCACACAGATTGTGCAGTGCACAACAAGTCACCACCATGGATTTCACAAGTTTGATGTCGCAGTCATTCCTTTTTAAAAGGCAGCGCCATCTTCCCTTAAGCCTACCAAAAGCATTCTCAACAGTCACCTGTACACGACTGATGGTCTGGTTGAACGTGTGCTGTTCTTCAGTCAGTCGTCCGGTGTCAGGGAATGGTTTCAACAGCCAATTTTGGAGTGGATAAGCTGAGTCCCCTAGGATGTAGTATCCCGTACATAACTCACTGATGTTCCTGATAGGTGGGAAGAGGTTTCCCCGACTAGCTAACTCCCACAGTCTGGACAGTCTCAGCACCCTAGCATCATGCATGCTCCCTGGAAGCCCAGCAAACACATTCCAGAACAAACCCTTTCCATCAACCACACCTTGAAGGATTATGGAGTGTCAGCCTTTACGATTGAAGTAGTCAGTGTGACATTCTTCAGGTGCTATGATGGGTATGTGGGAGCCATCGATGGCACCAACGCATAATGGTAGCCCCCACCGATTCTCGATGTAGGCCGACATTTCCATGAATCTCCCTTCATCGGGAAGATGAAGCAGTTCTGGAACAAGCGATGACTCTGCTGCTGCACAAAAGTCCTGCACACACCTGCACACTGTTGTGATGCTGACCCCAAAAAGATGTCCAATACTGCGGTACTCTGAACCGGTAGCAAGCTTCCACAGTGCGATGGCCACTCTCTTCCTCAGCGGCACACATAAGCGGAACGTCGTATCATGCCACTCCATGCATGGATGCAATTTCTGACACAGGTAGGTGAAAGTGTCCTCGGACATACGGAAATTCTTCAACCACTGCTGGGTGGAGAAGCTGGGAACAACATCCTCCCACCAATGCGAGCTACGATGTTCGGTCCATACACGCGGTCTGCAGCGAGTATTTTGCACCAACACAGCCAACTGAAAAACACACACACAGCATATAGTGTAATAATGATAACCTGTCAACATCAAAATGCTGTACACCAGAATAATATGACTATAAAATGAGCTTACCGACATTGCCTCCCTCCTATGCTGTTTAATTAACTGAAACACACACACAGCATAATCATTCCTGTAATACTGATAACTGTCAGCATCAAAATGCTGTACACAAGAATAATATGACTATAAATTGAACTTACCGATATTGCCTCCCTCCTATGCCGTTTAATTAACTGAAACACACACACAGCATAATCATTCCTGTAATACTGATAACTGTCAGCATCAAAATGCTGTACACAAGAATAATATGACTATAAAATGAGCTTACCGATATCTGCACCCTCCTCTGCATCCAGCTTCATATTCCTCCCAGGCAACCGCGAGTCTCCTGTACTGTTCCAACGTTTTTTGTATCAGTTCACGTCGTCGCCTCTGGTAAAAAAAATTGTCTTCTCTGGTTAAACTCTCTGGACTTAATTGTGAGATAAAACCACAGAGCGAGCAAGGCAATAATCCTTGGATCCTCCATCTCGTGTAACTAAGGACTCAGTCGCGTGCGTAACATCACGGGAGTGTGGCCCCGCCTCGCTGGGAGTCTGGCGCCGCCTCGCTTCTAAAACCTCCTAACACAAACCATCACAGCACAAGCACAACACCGTGCTAATGGAGACAGAAGCATTCCGAGCCGTACTGAAGTGAATCGAGCCGTACTGAGGTGTGCTGGGCTAGTGGAAAACAGACATGTTTACCATTGCGAGGACGTCGACACTGGTTGTTTTTGGTGCATTTTGTCGTGATAGTCGACTACAAAACACTTCCAATACCTGGGAAGATCTGTTCAGTGGCCAAGGAAAGCTGTTATGGCGACGAAAGAAAAGAAAGGGGGAGGAAAAGCTGCACGGTGGCGCAGTGGTTTAGCACTGTGGCAGCACAGTTTACCGTTGGCCAGGGGATCGCGGGGATCATGAGATCGTGGGTTCGATCCCAGCCCCCGACCAACAGTGAGCTGTATGTTCTCCCCGTGTTGCGTGGGTTTTCTCCGGGATTTCTCCGGTTTCCTCCCGCATACCAAAAACATGTAGGTTTAGGGCGCTCGCGCACGCAGCGACCGGCAGCCGGTGGCTTGTCACCAGACTGCAAACCGAATCTACCTACGGGTACAAATAAGTAACAAAAAAAAAAAAAAAAGCTACCGGGAAGCGATGCATTGCATGGTCACCAGCTGGTCACTGCACTGATTGCATCAGACCATTGGCACCACCCTCGGACCGCATTGTCCCTTTTCTACTGGAATTATTGTTATTGAAACACAAAAATTGTCTGCAGTCCAGACTTAATTTTCTTTACCCTGACACCCCAAACATGCCAAAGTAGAGAAGTAAAGACTCACCATTCTGTATTCAATAAACGACTCTCCTCCTCATCACTGCTGCGGTCTGACTCTGAGTCGGTGCCGGAATCCCCCGACAATTCTGGCTCGAATCTGTACGGTTCGATGCCTCCCTCGCTCTCTTCCTGTTCACTTGACACTCCTGCATCCTCCTCTGTCTCGTCACCGATCCTGAATGCCTCTTCACTCTGAAAACTCTGGTTTTCTTGACTGCTGGAACTGCTATCATCTCCCATTGTTGTTTTGCTAAGGGTCACACTCGTGACGTCACGCAGCGTCATCTGCACTACTTCCGGTTTGTTTGGCACTGCCAGCCAGAGGCAAAAGTTTATCGGCTTATAGCTTGGCCATCACACGGCCTAAAAATTTATTTTATGTGTTGAAAAATACAATAGGTAATAAGGAATTAATCCGCTATTCTACTTTTTGCGCAAAAAGGTGGGTTCAGTTCTACTTTAAATTAAAAGCTCTCAAGTTGAAAGATCTGGTTGACTTTAAAACTGCAGTAATAATGTTTAAAGTGAAGAATCTATCACTGCCCGCAAATATCCAAAAGTTCTTCCAAATAAGGGAGAAACAATATCATTTCAGAGGAACATGTATATTTCAAAAACCTTTAGTGAGAACTACCACCAAGCAACACTGTGTTTCAGTGCAAGGAGTCAGATTATGGAACGATTTTGGACCTGAATTAAAATCATGTACAACGCTTGGACAATTTAAACAAAAACTAAAGGAAGAAATACTCCAAACATATATACAAGATGACATGTAAAATCACATAAGGATTGTCATATCCAGCCTGTGTTGTGTTGTTGCTTAGTTTTTGGGGTTTTTTGTAACGTTTTGTCTTAGCTTTGTTCTGAATTGTAATCGCTCTTGTTTTGTTTTTCTTTTGAATTCTTGGATGGAATATGGGTGGGCAATATAAGCTGCGGCTTCAGCCATCACCCATTTCGGATAACTTTTGTTGAACTGTATAATCAGAAGAGTTATTGTCTAATTTGACCTTGTTGGATTTTCTTTCCCCCTTTGTTATATTATTCTGTTTCTTTTTTAATCTCTACTTTTAATCTATCCGAAATAAAGATTCATTCATTCATTCATTCATTTATTCATATGCAATCTTTAGTGGAGAAATCTGCAAGAGCAGCTAGCCATTTCAGCCTTAAAATCAACATCAAGAAGACAGAGCGCCTTTATCAACCACCAAAGTTCCAATTATCAACATCACTACCAGAAGAGATCAGCAGTGGTACAGAGCAATTAGCCAAGTGCAAGACTTTCAAGTATCTTGGGAATACTGTTTCAGAGAATTCTAGGCTGGAGGATGAACTATCTCTCAGAAAGGGAAGAACGAGCGCTGTGTTTGGAAACTTGAGGGAGAGACTGTGGAACAATCGACATGTGTCTATCCGTGTCAAATGCAAAGTGTACAGAGCGGCAGTACTGGCTACTCTATTGTATGGTGCTGAAACTTGGACTGTCTACAGAGTGCAGGTGAAGAAACTCCACGCGTACATGATGAGACACCTTCGAGCCATAATGAACGTCTCATGGAAAGACAAGATAACCAACATAGAAGTGTTGAAATGAGCTGGTCTACCATCAGTGGAGGACATGTAATACAGATGAACCTGAGATGGCTCGGACATGTTGAGAGGATGGACCACCAGCGTCTCCTTTGGAGTTACTCTACTCACAGTTATGCAAGGGCAAACACAATCAGGGTAGACCAAGGCTCAGATCTGAAGACACTGTAAAAAGAAACTTGAAGAAGTTGGACATAGACAGGAGTTCATGGCAGCAGAAGGCTAAGGACAGAGCTGTGTGGAGGAATCTGATCAGACCTAAATGAAACAGTCATTGTCACCCACGACAGACTGCTATGATGATGACACTGACTACTTTACATTGTATCAAAGTGTCATATCATCGGTGTTGTCCCATGAAAAGATATAAAAAATTTACAAAAATGTATGGGGTGTACTCACTTTTGTGAGATACTGTAGATAGGTACTGTATAAAGCTCCTTTTGGCAAAGTAAATTTGTTCTGCCACAATAATTCAATTCAACTTTATTTATATAGCGCCATTTCACAACAACAGTCATCTCATAGCACTATCAACTGTAGGGGGAACCCCCACAGTTGCAGAAAGACCCCAGCAATCAGGCGATCCCCTGTGAGCAAGCACTTGGCGACGGTGCAGAGGAAAAACTCCCTTTTAACAGGAAGAAACCTCCAGCAGAACCAGGCTCAGGAAGGGGCAGTTATCTGCTGCGACTGGCTGGGGGGTGAGGGGACAGAGAAGAAGAAAAGAACAGACATGTAGAGAGCAAACAGCACGATGGGGACTCAATCTATGGGAGAGAACAAACAAATGTTAATGACCAGCAAAAAAAATATTTCATTGAGAGTGAGGAAAGGAGTGAGGTCCCCCGGCTGACTAAACCTATTAGCAGCATAACTAAGGGAGGGTTCAGAAACACATGATCCCTCCCTAATTGTAGGCTATATCAAAAAGATATAGCCTACCACGCCAATAACCCGTATGGCGTGGGGGCAGAGGACCCTCGACCTGCTGACTTGGGCTGCATCCCTGAGGACCCCTGGGGATGCTCTCTCGTCGGCACTGTCTCCTCATCGCAGTCTGTTCTCCTCCTCTGTTCAAAACAAGGCTGCAGGGCCGGGATATTTCCCAGAGCCGCAGGCCTCCCCCTCGTTCGACGGCGTGGGACTAACGCCGAGGACCACTCAGCAGGAGGAGACACAGAGGCAGCAGGTTTAGTACAAATGACTACAGCTGGAGAAAGAAACTCAGGGAGCTGCGAACCCCGAGCTTCACCCCCAGGAGTCAGACAAGACGGATCACTATGATAAATAGGACAGTGAAATTGGACTTGCTTGTCTCCCGGAGGGAAGATGGTATCAGCTGTAGAGGACGTTGCTCCTTCCCTCGCTCGCTGGGTGGTAGGAAAGGATCCATGGACGGAGCCCATCGGCACAGGACTCAGCTCACTCACAGCAGCTGGCTGATTGAGGGGGTCATCCCGGCGGCCCGGAACTGGATCCGGAGCAGGAGCTTGCTGAAGATGCACCCGGCCATGGCGCCGACGCCTTCGCCGGCCCCCAGATGGTGCGAACTCCCGAAACGGATCAAGAACAGGATCGGGATCCGTAGGCAAAGAGCAGGAGTGCCTCTTCTCCTGCTTCATGCCGCGTTCCTCCTTCAGCATCAGGAATATTTCGCGTTGCGCGGCGATATCTTCCCTCCTCGCGTCGACTTCCGGGTGGTCGGCGTAGCGGGGAGAGAGATGACAAAGAACATCTTCGGCAGCGTCCAGGTACCAGTGTATGCCGTGGTCATAATCCAGCAGGGAAGCGAAGATGAGCAGCTCATCCTCGACTTCCAGAACACCTGTCAGCTCGTGGCTCGGACTCCAAACGCGGCCCCTCCGCGACGGCATTCCTCACATACACAGTACCCAGACAGGAAAAAGCAAATGTCCAAAAACTCGAACCCACTGGTGAATTGCATCTCGGGTTGGCGTCACCGTAAACACCATTTTGGCAGCAGTGTACTGTCATGCGGTGGCCCTCGCGAGCCACCATAAGACGCCACACAGTCACCAGTGAGTTTCAGTGAGTTTTATTACGGTGAAAAATGACAACACAAGATGCAGGGGCAATGACACATAAGTCTACACACATCCGGAGGCGTAAGGCTAAACAGCTCTCTTACAGGTCCGTAGGAGGAGACGGTCATACACAGGCAGGCAAGGTTGGTGAGTAATGACTACACAGGCTGCTGAGGCAGAGACACACAGAGGTCTACTCTCACCGGGAGGCGTAAGGCTAACAGCTCACTTACGGGTCCACGGGAAGCGACGGTCAACCACAGGCAGACGAGGTAGGAAATTGTCCAAAGCATCCGTAGCTCTGACGGAGAAAGACTGACACTGCTGCGTCTTACCGCCGCCAGTGCCGGGCTTAAAAAGGCGAAGCACTAACGACGGTAATTACAAACAGCTGACTGGCCATTGACAGGCGGAAGCCCCACCGAGCACTTTCACAATAAGAGACCGGTGAGGCCAGAATACAGCCCGCAACTGTCAAAGCCGGCAGCGAAACATAACTTAGCCCGAGCGCGATCAGAAGCCGCGCTCGGGTCATAACACCATTCTTTCAGTGCATTTCCTTAATTGTGAATATTAACATTTATCTAGTAATGAGCAAACACTTACAGCGAAGATTATAGCCTTACTATATACTCGATTACTTAAAGTCAATCTAACACCCCAGTTATGTTCCTCCCCAACAGAGGGTATGCATTTGATGTTACTCACCACAATGTGAGTAACATCAAATGTGATATATGTGTGATATGTGATATACAGTATGTGATATATGATACGTCATATTTCAGGAATATGACAGTAATGAGGAATGTGTTTTTCCTGATTCGGCGGTGGCCAAGCTGGGTCAGGGAAAAAAATTGAATCAAATTCTAATTAGGCAAAACGTCCACCTTTCCGTTGACTGAAAGAGTGTGATGCAACTTTTATTCATTTATTCAAATTCAACCCATCTGTGGTCAACTGGACAAACTGATCTTATTTATCAATGCTGAAGCATATCAAAGATGCAGAGATAGTTACTTTGTTTTTCTTAAATGAAATTTGTACTGTCACAAAAGAAGCTGTGACTATTGAAATCTTATTTTTGAGGGAACTGGGCTACCCACAAATTTGATCTAAAATTAAAAATGATAGCACACTTCCTTTCAGCAGAGGAATCAAGCAAATGCCCTGTAACTTTGCTGCATGTGTGTCTCCATGTATCAAAACAGGGGGTATCGGGGAATTAATTAGCAAATAATTAGCAATACTCAGAAAAATAGGTAATACATAAAAATTATCAATAACTGATAATGACTTGTTTTATCCTTTCTAAAATATTTTCTATATAAATTAAAAGATGATTATAACGTTTTAAGAACAGAGCAGACATTTCTGGCAGACAATGACGAACCCAATGATCAAGGGTGAGGCACATTGTTTGGCTAAGACAGTGCAGCAGTCACGACATTGTGTACAAAAAAAAAAAACCAAAACAAAACACCGCCCTCATGGCTGCTGTACTGCCAGGTCATATCCTTGAAGGACTAGGAAGTCCACAGCCACTGCACGTTACTATGAAGTATATCAGATGTTTTGAACTTTTTGATTGTGCCTTGGCTGACAAATTGTATGACATAGATGTCATCACAGTGAAGATGGACAATTTGATTTTCAATGAGCAAGGAGCAGCTGCACTGTCGGTAAAATTGCCCGAAGACGTTACCTCCTTGCATGATGTTAACACTCCCTATGGGGACCAGACAATTACTTTTGGGCTGCTTGTGGACAAATGGTTGAGAAGGCAAATCATGTAACCGATTGGGTGAAAACTCCTAAGAAAAATGTGCAATACTCACAATCCACAGGACTATTTATGAGATGAGATGAGATGAGATTCAACTTTATTGTCACTACACATGTAATGACAATAATATGACGCCCTTACAAGTGGTCATGACCCTTTGGGTCACGATTCATCCATTTTCTCTGTGGTAGATTTGAGTAATGCATTTTTTACTATCCCTGTGCATGAAGAAAGCCCGTTTTAGTTTGCATTTACGTTTAAGGGAAAAAGATACGCATACACCAGATTACCTCAAGGTTATTGCGAGAGTCCGACCATTTTCACACAGGAAATGACTGCTCTAATGGCCAAATTTAGCCCACCAGCCGGTTCAAAAATTATGTTATATGTGGATGACATTTTGGTTGCCTCCCGCACTGAGGAACAATGTCGACAGAACTCTTTGGCCCTGCTGCACTTCCTGTGTGAACGTGGACTAAAATGTGGCAGGAAAAAACTGCAGTTTTGTCAACCTGAGGTTAAATTCCTTGGACATATGCTTATTGCCGACGGGAAAACATTGGAACCAGATAGAATAAGATAAGATAAGATAAGATAAGCCTTTATTAGTCCCACAACGGGGAAATTCCAGGATTGCAACAGCACAGGGATAGCAACACTCAGAGCAACAATCAGAAGGCAAGAAAAAAAAAGCAAGCAAGCAAGAGCATCTAATATACTTATGTACATATTGCTATAAATATATATACACACAGACACACAGTGTAGAGCATTGTAGCTGGATGGGATAAATATATGAGTATATAAGCACACAGTACGGAGCATTGCAGTTAGATGGAGAAAAAAAAATCTGTAAATATATGAACACAGTGCGGAGCAATGTAGCTAGATGGAATAATATGTAGATATATAAACACACAGTGCGGAGCATTGTAGCTAGATGGAATGAATATATAGATATATAAATATAAACATAAACACACCCAGTGCGGAGCATTGTAGCTAGATTGAATAAATATGTATAAACACACACAGTGCAGAGCATTGTTGCTAGATGGGATGAAACAGCACAACCGTCTACTTAGTGATCCTACATGGTATGATTATGTGCCCATACATATTCTCACCCTCCATAGCGACCAGTATTTTCCTATTTGTATGCCGGAGGGGACCACTGTGTAAGTCTATAGCATCTTTTGCATTCAAAAAACTATTTGGTTGTTACGTCTTTTTGCTATCTCTGCGAGCAGCCCTGCTTAGGTTGTACAGTCTGACAGCCGTTGGTAGGAAGGACCTGCGAAACCTCTCGGTTGTGCACCTGGGATGATGTAGTCTGCTGCTAAATGAGCTCCTCAGTGCATTCAGTATGTCCTGCATAGGGTGGAACTCGGACTCCAGCAGAGATGACAGTTTAGCCACCGTCCTTCTCTCTCCTATCTCCTCCACCGGATCAAGGCGCTGCCCCAGGACGGAGCTAGCTTTCTTGATCAGTTTGTTCAGTCTCTTGCTATCGGCTGCAGTAATGCCACTGCCCCAGCAGACCACTCTAAAAGTGATGGCTGATGCCACCACCGTGTCATAGAATGTCTTCAGCAGCGCCCCTTGTACACCAAAAGACCTGAGTCTCCTCAGTAGGAACAGCCTGCGCTGTCCCTTCTTGTAGAGTGTGTCAGTATTGTGTGACCAGTCTAGTTTATTGTTCAGATGAACACCCAGAATAAAGACCATTCAAAACTTATCTTTGCCACAGACAAAAAAAGCAAACTTAATTAGCAAATTTAAAAGAAAAAACTCATAAATTTACAAAAAAAAGTTGCAGATTTATAATGAAAAAATGTGTGAATTTATGAGGAGAAAAGTTACATGTTTACAAGACAAATAAAATTTATGAGAAAAAAGTTGCAGATTTATGAAAATAAGTTGCAAATTCATGTGAAAAAGTGGCAACTTTACAACAAAAAAGGCACTATTAGGTACCCTGAACTACTGCCGCCAGTGGTTGCCAAACCTCTCACAACACGACTCCACTGTACGCACTACTTCAGGGCCCACAAGGAAATTTGCATGCTAGTATGAGCTGAAAAACATGACTATGCCACCCCACACATACTTAAATGCCAACAAACTTTACTGCACTGCCAATGACAAAATTGTTCTCCCTCCCTCACTGCACCGGAGGGAGGGAGGGAGATGATGACAGGAGGGATATGATTAAGATGATTAAGATAGCTGAAAAACACTTCTTCTGTCCAGGAATTCTAAAAGAAATGAAAAAGTTTGCATTCAAAATAATGCCCAAGGTGCAATGAGAACTAGACAGAGGAGTTTTCCACTACCAAAAGCACCCTTTTTCTCAATGGTGCATGGATTTTATAGAATTATCAAAAGTGGGCCAACTCCAATACTGCCTTGTTCTCATTGACACATTCATAAAATGGACAGAAATACATCCTACTGCTAAGGCAGATACAAAAGTTTTTCTGTAAGGTTTTGCAAAATAGTATATTCCCAACTTTTGGAAAACCAGAGATCATTTATGCAGACAATCAGACAAATGCTGGCAAAAACCACGCATGGTAAGGCCATTACGTGGCCTGAAGCTCTTAAGATAGTGAAACTAAACAATTAATACCATCCCAGATAAGAAAATGGGACTGTGCTTTTCACTGCCCTTATGGACTGCCGGATCTGTCATTACTAATACCACACAAATACATTGATTCTGTTAGAGCTCTCTCCACTCCATAGGAGAAAGTGATCAACCCACTGCAGCCTGGTGACTTTATCTTCATGAAAAATCATCACCAGCAGCATTGGGACTCAGTAAGGGTCGCTGAACCACCATCCTGGATCCACCTTTCGCACGTGAAGAGACTAAAAGTGCTTGCAAGTGAACTAACCTGCTTCCCTGAGTAAGTCCAGTTACAAAGGGAGGCATGTCCTTTTAAGGACACGGCCGTCTCAAACCTGGTGAAGACAGAGGCCCGGAGGGGTACTCTCTCAGGTGGAAGTAAAAATGAAGCCACTGCTACTTGCCGCTGGTGGGACAGGTGTATTTGCAGGAGTAATATGGATCACTTCCCCCGACACCAACTTGATAACCAAGAGGGAGACGACAGCCTATGACAGCATTCCCCTCATTTGGAGTGGCCTATTTGAGTCGCAGAATGAATGATGTATTTTGGGCTTTGGAGGACCTCACTGAGAGAAAGGAGGCATAATCGATTGGCTGAGAGGACTGCAACAACACTTGAATGGCTTGAAGGATGTGCCACAAAATTGGGACCTGTCCTCTTGGTTCTTTTCTGGTCAATGGTGGCAAGTTCTGTTGAAATAGTTAACCCCAGTAACAGTTGCATTGATTCTATCTTGTGTACTATTCATGTGTGTCATTCCCTGCATTAGGTCCATGATAAGTAGAGCTCTTGCTCAACACACTTTCATGTTACAATCTATTATGCTTAAAAGGGAAGTTCCTGTACGATATACTGCCTTGAGACAACGAAGTGATAGTGATTGTGATGACAGAACCACTGTTTAGATTTGGAAGTGATGCTCAATGATGACAATGTAGAAAATCATGAGAAGACACGTTGTACTGATGTTCACATGTGAATACAACAATGATAAAATAATAAACAGGAGGGAATTGTCAGAAAAATGTACACACGTTATCATTGTCTACGTTATCATTGTCACATGTCTAAGCCTTATACAAGTGTAGAAGTGTGGAAAAGTACCGGAGAAGCGTGTTCCTCTGGATTAACACTAAGACTGAATGCAGGAAGCCAGTTCTGCCGAAAAGGTACAGGAAGCCCCCTGTGGAGCAAGAGGACACAAAGAGCCCCCTGCAGAGCGAGAAAGGGAGCAGCGCCCCCTTTGTTCTTTTAAGAAGGTCAATACACCTGATTCCGGATTAACAAACTCTGTGAACTCTGCTAATAATGTGCCAGACCTGTTTCACCCCTTTCTGTCTGTGATGTATTCAGCTGAACCCGTTTGTGTATTGCAACTGTCTCTCACATATAAGCCTGCTCGCTGAAGCCAGTCTTCAGTACTGACCTCCTACAACCTGAGGTTTGTGCTCCTTGTATACAATTTATACAAGTAAAAACTCTTAAAGGAATATTCTTGTGTCTCAAATCTTTATTGAGGTAACGAACTAATATACGATCACATTCTGAGTGTTTTCAGAGATTCCTGACATTGGACCTTGTTCTGACATATGGCAGAGAAATAGAAAATCTGGTAGTGTCTCCTCATAACCCTGTACTGTCAGACCATTGTCTGTTAACCTTTGATTTTACTATTTCTGACTATTTGGCTCCTAAAGAAAAATATTATTACAGTAGATGCCTCTCAGATGATGCTGTTACCAAATTTATGCAGATTGTTTCCTCTATGCCATGTGTCAACACAACGGAAATAAGCTATAGACAGCTTGCTCCTTCTGTAATTGCTAACATGGTGGATAGTGTTACAGCTTCTCTGCATCAGACTCTAGACTTGGTGGCCCCCTAAAAAAAGAAAAACTCTAATCAGAGATTTCTAACTCCTTGGTTCAACACAGAAACTCATAGCTTAAAACAGAAGACTCGTCAATTAGAAAGAAAATGGCGCTCCACTAATTTAGATGAAATCTATTTAGCTTTGAGAAATCATCTTTTAATTTATAAAAAATCTCTTAGAAAAGCTAGAACGAGTTATTACTCTGCATTAATAGAAGAGAACAAGAATAATCCCAGGTTTCTTTTCAGCACTGTAGCCAGGTTGACAAAGAGTCAGAACTCTCTCAATCCTAGCATTCCCTTAGAGCTTACTAGTCAGGACTTTATGAACTTTTTCAATAATAAAATTTCATCCATCAGAGATAAAAATCAATCAGATTCTTCCCACAGTTAACTTAAATACTGTAACTACTACAACTCCTTCTATTGATGTCTGTCTTGATGAGTTTACTCCAATCGACCTTTGTGAGTTAGACAAAATAGTTTCCTCATCCAAACCTTCAACTTGTCTTTTAGACCCTATTCCTACCAGGTTATTTAAAGAAGTCTTCCCACTTATTGGTAGTTTTATTCTTCATATAATCAATTCTTCATTAACTTTAGGCCATGTACCGCAGGCTTTTCAAACGGCTGTAATTAAACCCTTACTCAAAAAGCCAATGCTTGATCCAGGAGCTTTAGCTAACTATAGACCAATCTCTAATCTCCCTTTCATTTCAAAAATCTTAGAAAGAGTTGTTGCTACGCAATTATTTGACCACATGCAGGGAAATGGTTTACTTGAAGAGTTTCAATCTGGGTTTAGAATCCATCATAGTACTGAAACAGCCTTAGCAAAGGTCACTAAAGACCTCCTGATCACATCTGATAATGGACTGGTTTCTGTACTTTTCCTTGAAGACCTTAGTGCAGCTTTTGATACTATCAATCATAATATTCTACTTGATAGATTAGAACACTATGTTGGACTTAATGGAACTTCGTTGCAGTGGATTAGATCTTATTTATCTGATAGGTTCCAGTTTGTTCATTTAAATAATGAGTTTTCTTTCAACTCAAAGCTTAGTCATGGAGTTCCACAAGGATCTGTGCTAGGCCCTACTCTTTTTAGTTTATATATGCTTCCGTTAGGCAACATTATTAGAAAGCACTGTATACATTTTCATTGTTATGCAGATGACACACAATTATACCTGTCAATGAAGCCAGATGATAGTAATCAATTAGTCAAGTTAGAAGCCTGTCTTAAGGAAATCAAAGCTTGGATGACTTGTAATTTCCTGCTATTAAATTCAGATAAGACTGAAGTCATTCTTGTTGGTCCAAAAAACCTTAGAAATACCTTTCCAAATCAAACTTTGAGTTTGGATGCGGTTACTCTTTCTCTTAATAGCTCTGTGAGGAACCTTGGAATTACTTTTGATCAGGCTCTGTCCTTCAATTCACATATTAAATTTGTTTCTAAGACTGCCTTCTATCATTTGCGTAATATTGCCAAGATTAGGAGCATCTTGTCTCAGAGTGATGCTGAGAAACTGATCCACGCTTTTGTTAGCTCAAGATTAGATTATTGTAATTCTTTATTATCAGGCTGTCCTAAAACATCTTTAAAAAGTCTTCAGCTGATCCAAAATGCTGCAGCAAGAGTTTTAACAGGTACTAGAAAGAGAGATCATATCTCTCCGGTTCTGGCCTCCCTTCATTGGCTTCCCATAGAGTTTAGAATTAAGTTTAAAATCCTTCTTCTTACTTACAAAGCTCTAAACAATCAGGCTCCTTTTTATTTAAAAGATCCGATACTACCATATTATCCTAACAGAGCACTACGCTCCCAAAATGCAGGATTACTTGTAATACCTAGCATCTCCAAAAGTACAATGGGAGGCAGAGCCTTCAGTTATCAAGCTCCTCTCCTGTGGAACCAGCTGCCAATCTGGATTCGGGAGTCAGACTCGATCTCTGTTTTTAAGAATAGGGCTAAAACCTACCTTTTTGATATAGCCTACAATTAGGGAGGGATCATGTGTTTCTGAACCCTCCCTTAGTTATGCTGCTAATAGGTTTAGTCAGCCGGGGAACCTCCAGTAATGCACTGGGCCTCACTCCTTTCCTCACTCTCAATGAAATATTTTTTTTGCTGGTCATTAACATTTCTTTGTTCTCTCCCATAGATTGAGTCCCCATCGTGCCGTTTGCTCTCTACATGTCTGTTCTTTTCATCTTCTCTGTCCTCTCACCCCCCCCCCCCCAGCCAGTCGCAGCAGATGACTGCCCCTCCCTGAGCCTGGTTCTGCTGGAGGTTTCTTCCTGTTAAAAGGGAGTTTTTCCTCTCCACGTCACCAAGTGCTTGCTCACAGGGGATCGCCTGATTGCTGGGGTCTTTCTGCAACTGTGGGGGTTCCCCCTACAGTTGATAGTGCTATGAGATGACTGTTGTTGTGAAATGGCACTATATAAATAAAGTTGAATTGAATTGAATTGAATGTGAGACTTTCTGGTTGTAGAAGAGGAAGCAAAATCGCCTGGCAGAAGACGAAACAAGGATTGTAGATTACGAGAGTGGACAAATCAACGGACTACCATCAACACTCTACCAGTAGTAGGTCTGAATGTATTCCAGTTTTGTGTACATTCTTCCCAATTTCTGGTTCATATACTTTAAATACTTTAAAGATGAAAAGTATTTAAAAGAAATAGATGGCGGCAGCGCGCACGGACTCACCAGCCCCTCTTGGCATCAGCGAGTGTGAGAGTTTTGAGTGCTTTGATCTTCCCAGATGTACATTCTGTAAAACTTACAACCGTGAGACCTTATTAAACATCAAGGTACTGCACGCTGCAAGAATCGCGGCGATCGGTTGTGATTTGGACATTCTACGACAGCATGGAATTCTGGCGGAGTCCCCACTGGAAGCTACCCGAGAGAGGAGGAGGCGTAAGCGGAGCGAACGCAAGCAAAAGTGTGGAAAAAGGGCTGGGATCCATGCTAGGCTAAAGGCTAACCCCTCCAGACCAGCGGTACCGTCGCTCATTCTCTCTAACGTCCGCTCCCTCGAAAACAAGCTGGACGAGCTGCGTCTGCTGAGAGAAACCCGGAGAGAGTGGAGAGACTGCTGTGTGTTTGTTTTCACCGAGACATGGCTCCACGGCAACATTCCTGACGAGGCCATTCAACTGGAAGATATGGCAATGTTCTGTGCCGACAGGGAAACGGCGAGCTCCGGTAAGAGCCGGGGGGGGGGGGGGAACTATGCATCTATGTTAACAAGAACTGGTGCGTCAATGCCATGTTAGTGTCTAAACACTGCTCTCAGTTGGCGGAGTTCCTTATTGTAAATTGTCGGCCACATTATTTGCCGAGGGAATTCAGCAACGTGTTTGTTGCTGGTGTTTACATAGCGCCGAGCCCTAATGCTAAAGCTAATGCTAAGAAGGCACTCGGGGTACTGCACAATGCGATTAGTGAAATCCAAACTTCACACCCGGACAGTTTTGTGGTCGTTGCGGGGGATTTTAACCACACCAGCTTAAAGACTGTGCTCCCCAAGTTTAAACAATGTGTAGACTTTAAGACCAGAGGAGAGAATATGTTGGACTTAGTGTACACAAACACAGATGCATATAAGGCGATACCCCGCCCCCATCTTGGCCTTTCTGATCACATGTCTGTGATGCTGCTGCCTGCCTACAAACCTTTATTGAAACGCAGCAGGCCAGCAGTGAAACAAATTAGAATTTGGCCAGAGAGTGCAACCTCTGCACTGAAAGACTGTTTTCTGCACACAGACTGGGAGGTCTTCAAAATAGCAGCCTCCCAGGAAGACAAAACAGATGTGGAGGAGTATGCTGATACAGTCACCAGCTACATCGCGAAGTGCACAGAGGATGTCACTACAGTGAAGACCATCACTATGCGTGGTAACCATAAGCCCTGGATGACTGCAGAGGTGCGCTCGCTGCTTACAGCCAGAGATGCAGCCTTCAGAGCGAAGGACAGGATCACCCTCCGCTCAGCCAGGTCTGCGCTCTCAAAGGGAATTAAGGCGGCAAAGCGCGCCTATGCAAATCCAGGGACACCTCTGTGACACTAGGAACACCAAGCAGATGTGGCAGGGAGTTCGGATACTGACGGGCTATAAGTCTAGGCAGGGGGTCGATGATGACGACACTTCGCTTCCAGACAGGCTTAACGACTTCTTTGCACGTTTTGAAGCATCAAACTCGACAATCAGAGGGAGGGCTGGCCCACCCCCACCATGGGCCGGACCAGCTTTTACTATCAACACAGCGGACACACGGAGGACCCTAACCAGAGTCAACCCACGCAAAGCTGCAGGTTCGGACAACATTCCGGGACGTGTGCTCCGAGACTGCGCGAGCGAGTTGGCGGATGTCCTGACTGACATTTATAACATCTCCCTGAGTCAGGCCATCGTTCACAGATGCTTCAAGACCTCTATCATTGTACCGGTGGCAAAGAAACCAGTTGTGTCCTGTTTGAATGACTATCGTCCTGTTGCACTGACACCAATTGTGATGGAGTGTTTTGAACGGCTTGTCAAACCACACATTACAGCCTGCATCCCTGCATCACACGACCCACTCCAGTTTGCATATCATTCAAACCGCTCCACAGAGGATGCTATAGTCACCACCCTACACTCTGTCATCACCCACCTGGACCAGAAAGACACCTACGCCAGACTCCTGTACATTGATTTCAGTTCAGCATTCAACACCATTATGAGACTGATGGAGAAATTACTCCTTCTCGGTCTGAACACTGCCACATGTCTCTGGATCCTGGATTTCCTGACTGAGAGACCTCAGTCTGTCTGGGTTGGAAACAACATCTCCAACTCTGTCACGCTGAGCACCAGATCCCCTCAAGGCTGTGTACTCAGTCCACTGTTGTTTACACTTCTAACACATGACTGTGTATCCAGACACGAGGGGAACCAGATAATTAAGTTTGCAGATGACACCACGGTGGTGGGACTTATTCAGAGGGATGAGGAATCAGTGTACAGGGAAGAAGTGAGAGACCTGGAGGGCTGGTGCAGGGAGAACAATCTGGTGCTCAACGTGGACAAAACGAAGGAGATGATCATTGACTTCCGGCGGTCACAGCCTGAGCACGTCCCCCTCAGCATCGGCGGCCGTTTAGTGGAGAGAGTGGAGAACATCAAGTTCCTCGGAGTGCAGATCTCGCAGGACCTGACCTGGAGCAAGAAATCCTTGGGGATCAGGAAGCGGGCTCAGCAGAGACTGCACTTCTTGAGGAAACTCAAACAGGCCTCTCTCCCCATCTGCATCCTCAGGACCTTCTACAGAGGTGTGGTGGAGAGTGTTCTGACATACTGCATTGCTACATGGTACTCCAGCTGCAGTATGTCAGACAAAAAAGCCCTGCAGAGGATAGTCAAGAGGGCTGAGAGGGTAATTGGAGTCTCCCTCCCCTCTGTCCTAGAACTTTTTCAGAACCGTTGTAGCAGCAGGGCACTGAACATTGTCAAGGACCATTCTCACCCTCTGCATAAACACTTTGAACTTCTTCCATCTGGTAAACGATTCCGGAGCATCAGAGGCAGAACCACCAGACTGATCAACAGCTTCCTTCCACAAGCTGTCAGGATGCTGAACAGTTGACCCGCAATCTCTCATACACACTACTGCACCTACGTACATTTTGTATATTATTTGTATATTATAGTTAGTTAGTTTTTTGTTTGTTTGTTTGTTTTGTTTTTTTCCCAAGTACAGTGGTACCTCTCCTTACGAACGTCTCTACATACAGAATTTTCAGGTTACGAGACGCCTCAACGGGAAAATATTGCCTCTTGTTACGAAAGAAATTTCGGGGTACGAAAGGCAAAAAAGTACGCGCTCCTCACAGCTCCCGTAGTTTACCGAACGTAAACATACCTGTAGCTGCTCTGCCATTGGCTATCGCCTAGCATAGCCAATGCTATGCTAGTGCTAGGCCGACAAAAGCAAACGTCCTTGGATCGGTTCTTCACAAAACGTCAGGAAAAACCACTGATGAGAGAGAACATGAACCAAAGAAGGCAAAAGGTGATGACGACGACGATAGCAGTTAAAAGGTAAATGAACATAATTTTTATTATTCTTTACTTTATACTTTATTCTTTGTTTTTTTAAATTACAACTCTCATTTTATGTTTATTTTGCAGTAATCTAATTGTAACATGTATTTGTTACATGTTTTGATGCGTTTTTATGATATATAAAAAATTTATGCCCGAATTTTGGGGGGCTTGGAACGGATTAGGGCATTTACATGTAAAACGCGTCTCTACTTATGGAATTTTCACGTTACGGAAATACTTCCGGAACGAATTAATTTCATAAGTAGAGGTACCACTGTATGTCTCAGGGATGTGTGAATGGATGGGGGGTGCGGGGTGGGCGGTGAAGTTATGTGGGAGTGTGTCTTAAATCATGCTGCTTCTATTTATATGGATGCCGAGAGAAACACAATTTCATCTTGCCTGCACTACAGTTGTATGTACAGCAATATGACAATAAAGTTGATTTGATTTGATTTGATTAAAGATAAGATAAGAAAAAAAAGACAAACAAACAAGAAACGGTGACATTAAGCAGAACCATTCTTTGTTTAAATATGCCCAAAGTCAACTTTTGACCAGTTAGGAATTATGCTTGTGGAATTATGGAAATTACATATGTAAATTTATTCCTATCTGAAACTTTGGATCATATTTTACATTTTTCTATTTGACAGTAAGCCATTATCTCTTACCACGTTAAAGTTATAGCCTTGGAAATCTCTCTTTCAATATTTTATTGAAAAAATCATTACCACTCTTGACCACTAAGATAAGATAAGATAAGATAAGCCTTTATTAGTCCCACAACGGGGAAATTCCAGGAGTGCAACAGCACAGGGATAGCAACACTCAGAGCAACAATCAGAAGGCAAGAAAAAAAAACAAGCAAGCAAGAGCAGCTAATAAACATATGTACGTATTACTATAAAATATATATATATACACACACACACAGACACACAGTGCAGAGCATTGTAGCTGGATGGAATAAATATATGAATATATGAACACACAGTGCAGAGCATTGTAGCTAGATGGAATAAATATGTAAATATATAAACACCCACAGTACGGAGCATTGCAGCTAGGTGGAATAAATATGCAAGTATATAAACACACACAGTGCGGAGCAATGTAGCTAGATGGAATAATATGTAGATATATAAATATATAAACACACCCAGTGCTGAGCATTGTAGCTAGATGGAATAAATATGCAAATATATAAACACACACAGTGCAGAGCATTGTTGCTAGATGGAATGAAACAGCATAACCGTCTACTTAGTTATCCTACATGGTATGATTATGTGCCCATACATATTCTCACCCTCCATAGCGACCGGTATGTTCCTAGTTGTATGCCGGAGGGGACCATTGTGTAAGTCTATTGCATCTTTTGCATTCAAAAAACTATTAGTTTGTTACGTCTTTTTGCTATCTCTGCGAGCAGCCCTGCTTAGGTTGTACAGTCTGACAGCCGTTGGTAGGAAGGACCTACGAAACCTCTCGGTTGTGCACCTGGGATGATGTAGTCTGCTGCTAAATGAGCTCCTCAGTGCATTCAGTATGTCCTGCATAGGGTGGAACTCGGACTCCAGCAGAGATGACAGTTTAGCCACCGTCCTTCTCTCTCCTATCTCCTCCATCGGATCAAGGCGCTGCCCCAGGACAGAGCTAGCTTTCTTAATCAGTTTGTTCAGTCTCTTCCTATCGGCTGCAGTAATGCCACTGCCCCAGCAGACCACTCCAAAAGTGATGGCTGATGCCACCACCGTGTCATAGAATGACTTCAGCAGCGCCCCTTGTACACCAAAAGACCTGAGTCTCCTCAGCAGGAACAGCCTGCGCTGTCCCTTCTTGTAGAGTGCATCAGTATTGTGTGACCAGTCTAGTTTATTGTTCAGATGAATACCCAGGTACTTATAGGATGTCACCATCTCGATGTCTGTTCCCTGTATATTTACTGGTACTGTGAGGGGCTGCCCATGCCTGCGGCAGTCCACCACCAGCTCCTTAGTTTTCCTCGCGTTGATCTGGAGGCAGTTCCGATGGCACCAGTCCACGAAGTCCTGGATAAGCCCTCTGTACTCAGCTTCATCTCCATTGGAGATGAGGCCAACGATCGCAGAGTCATCAGAGAACTTCTGTAGATGGCAGTGTGTTGTGTTGTGTGAGAAGTCCGCAGTATAAAGAGTGAACAGGAAGGGAGCCAGCACCGTTCCCTGGGGGGCCCCCGTGCTACTGATGATCGTGTCGGACACACAGTCCCGGGTTCTCACAAACTGAGGCCGGTTCGTGAGGTAGTCCAGGATCCATGATGACAGGTGCTGGTCCACCCCTGCGCGCAGCAGCTTGTCCTTCAGGATCATCGGTTGGATGGTGTTGAAAGCACTGGAGAAGTCAAAGAACATGATCCTCACCATATTCCCGGGCTTCTCCAGGTGGGACAGAGAACGGTGAAGGAGGAAGATCACCGCATCCTCCACCCCAATGCCATGCTGGTAGGCGAACTGGAGTGGATCCATCGCTGGTTCCACCAGGGGGCGGAGGTGAGCAAGGAGCAGTCTCTCCAGGGTCTTCATCAAGTGGGACGTCAAGGCCACCGGTCTGTAGCTGTTCAGGTCTTTGGGGTGGGAAGTTTTTGGTACAGGTACCACACAAGATGTTTTCCACAGCTGTGGTACCCTCCCCAGTTTCAGGCTCATGTTGAAGATATACGTCACAATCCCACACAGCTGGTCTGCACAGGACTTGAGGAGCTTTGCGCTGATGCCGTCCGGTCCCGGCGCCTTCCTCGCCTTGATCTTCCTCAGCTCCGTCCTCACCTGGGTCCTGGTCAGGGTCAGGATGGGGGGCTGTGTGTTGGGAGTGGGGGGGTGTTGGTGGAGTGGGGAGTGGGCAGCAGGACTTGATTTCTTTAGAGGCAGCAGTGGTTGTTGTGCAGTCAGGGGGGAGGGCGGTTGGTCAAATCTATTGAAAAACAGATTCAGGTTGTTCGCCCACTCCCTGCCCCCTGTGGCCTGGGGGGAGGTATTCTGGAGCCCCGAGATGGTTTTGAGGTTTCTCCAGACCCCGCTGATGTCGCTCTGTTGCAGCTTGTCCTCCATCTTCTTCCTGAAGCTGTCCTTGCCTTCTCTGATCTTTCTCCTCAGCTCCCTCTGTACGGACTTCAGCATCTCCCTGTTCCCTGACCTGAAGATCCTCTTCTTCTCTCTCAGAAGTGTTTTTATCTCAGGGTTGATCCAGGGTTTGTTGTTTGAGTGACGCCGTATGGTCTTGATGGGAACGGATTTGTCCACACAGAAGCTGAGGTAGCCCGTGAAGGTGTGAATGAGGCCATCGATGTCCTCACCATGTGGATCGCAGAGCTGCTTCCAGGCGGTGGCTTCAAAACAGCCCTTTAGGGTGTCCATTGTCTCCTCAGACCATAACTCCACAGTGTGCATGGCCGGAGGTTGTCTGTGCACTAGGGGTTTGTACACCGGCCGGAGATGAACCAAGTTGTGATCCGATCTCCCGAGTGGGGGGAGTTGTGATGAGGTGTACGCCTCCTTAGTGTTTGCGTAGAATAAATCCAGTGTTTTATTGTCTCTAGTGTGGCATGTGACATACTGGGTGAACGTGGGTAGAATGGGAGACAGTGAAACATGGTTGAAATCGCCTGAGATGAGGAGAAGAGCATCTGGGTGTTCTGTCTGCAGCCTGCTGGTTACTGAATGGATGACGTCACGTGCTGTCCCAGCGTTCGCCGTCGGATTTGCATAAACAACAATGCAGATCACGTGTGAGTGTTCTCTCGGGAGATATGTAGGCCTCATGCTAACAGCTAGCAACTCAATGTCTTTGCTGCAGTGTCGTTGTTTAACAGTGATATGTCCCGGTCTGCACCAGTTGTTGTTAACATACATTATCACTCCACCGCCCCTAGCCTTGCCACTGTCTGGTGTTCGGTCAGCTCGTATCATGTGAAAACCCTCCAGCTCAATGTTAGCATCTGCTGCTAGTTCAGTTAGCCACGTCTCAGTAAACAAAAGGAGAGAGCACTCCCGGTATGTGCTATCATAACGGGAGATAGCCGCTAGCTCATCTAACTTTCCCAGTATCGACCGTACATTTCCCATGACAACAGATGGAAGGGAGGGTCTGTACCTTATATTTTTTGTCCTCCGCCTTACTCCAGCCCGGCAGCCGCGGCGTTTTCGCCTCAGTTCTCTCGGTATGTCGAGTTTTTCCAATGGGACCGGGTGGCGGTTGAATGCTAGCAGCTGTTCTCTGCTGTATCGTATCCTGCTATAGACAGTGGCTCCGTCCACCGGCTCAGGAGACATTTAGGACGATCTGTGTGTCCGTGATATAAGTGGGGTGAAAAAAAAAGACGGATCAAAAGAGAGAGGAAGGGAAAAAGACTCGGAATCGAGCCGCTGTTGCAAAAGGCAGCCGACTCGTGTGGCGCCGAGAGGGAAAAAAAAACAAACAAAAAAACTAGGGGTTATGCTGCAGTTTGGCGACAGTCACATTCAATGGGCTAACAACATGGAGGCTCAATTACATCAGCTTACTTATCAGCAGCAAGTGATCCTGAATCAATTAACTCAGATTAATTCCCCGCTCGACCAGCTTACCCTGGCACAGTCCTCTCGCTCTGAGCCTGGGGGTCAAAAACCACTCTGATCGGGATAGTGTCCTCACCTCCCTTCTCCTTAACCTCCGGCAGGGGGCTAGGTCTGTAGCCGACTACTTGGTTGATTCCTCTCTCTGTAGCATTTTTACACGCAGCCTCAGCCCGAGTCTCAGAGATGAACTGACCCGTTTAGAAAAACCTTCTTCATTACATGACTTAACACTGTTGCTGTGATATTTTGTGTGCCCTAGTGGCAGAGCACGGCGCTGCGCCTGTCAACTCAGAAACACTGACCAGCTTTACTGAGGATTTGTACTGATCATGCCAGTTCACAAGGTGGCAAGCACGCGTTGGAGGACTCATCGATGACATGTAATACACCAAAGAGGAAGAAATACTTCATTCATCCTGTACTATGGGATTAGACCAAAACAAATATGGCCACTACCGATCGATGTAGAGAGGAAAATTGCTCCACTTCTGTGCACTTTTATAAGATAAATAGCGCCAGAATAAAAGCGAAATTAAGGTGGAATAATCAATAACAGTTTGATGTAGGAGAGAAAGATAAAATGACCGGGAGAAGACAAAATTCTCTGGGCCCCTCCCCAATCTGACCAGTGATGACATGTTTAACCGCTTGTCATCCTTCAACCGCTGGCTGTCTGTGTGGTGTCCTGCAAACAATGTGGGCTACATAGACAATTGGACCTCATTTTGGGGAAAACCTGGTCTTATTATAGATGGCGTCCATCCCACTTTGGATGGTGCGTCTCATTTATCTAACAATCTGGCATCATTTTTATCCAAATTTCCAAAATGTTGACAACTCAGAGTTTGGACCAGGAAGCAGAGTCGCAGTCTTACACGCCTCTCTGCAGCTCCTCTTCATCCGCCACCCCTCAACTTAGCCCCTGTCTTCCCCATCAGAGAATCATTGTCTGCTCCCCCCAAAGTAAATAAAAATATAATGCATAAGCATCCCAAAGTGATTTAACAAAAAGTTGGTAAAATTCAGATTAAACATGAAGCCTCTAAATTGAATGATTTGGGCTCTGTCCCTCCTCATAATTTAAAAATTAAATGTGGTTTGTTAAATATTAGGTCTCTAACTCCCAAGTCTCTGCTAGTTCATGATCTGTTAATTGATCATCAGATTGATTCAATATCCCTTACAGAGACTTGGTTAGGGCAAGAGGATTATGTTGGTTTAAATGAATCAACTCCCTCTGGTTATTTAAACTATCAAAATCCCAGAAGTTCTGGTCGTGGAGGAGGAGTAGAAACAATTTACCATTCCAAATTATTAGTTAATGTAAAGCAAAAAAACACGTTTTCATTCCTTTGAGGGCCTGGTCCTCAGTATTGGGAACTTTAGCAATTTTAGGTTAAACACAGTTTTATTTGGGTTTTATTCTACTATGAGTTTTTATCCAAATTTGAAGAATTCTTAACTGATTTAGTACTGAAATCAGATAGAATAATTATAGTAGGGGACTTTAATATACATGTAGATGTGATTGCCTTAATATGGCATTTAATTCAGTATTAGATTCAATGGGGTTTTCTCAGAAAGTAGGAAATTCTACCCATTATCTCCACCATATGTTGGACCTTGTTCTGACATATGGCATAGAAATAGAAAATCTGGTAGTGTCTCCTCATAACCCTGTACCGTCAGACCATTGTCTGTTAACCTTTGATTTTACTATTTCTGACTACTTGGCCCTAAAGAAAAATATTACTACAGTAGATGCCTCTCAGGTGATGTTGTCACCAAAATTATGCAGATTGTTTCCTCTATGCCATGTGTCAACACAATGGAAATAAGCTATAGACAGCTTGCTCCTTCTGTAATTGATAGCATGGTAGATACTGTGACAGCTTCTCTGCATCGTACTCTGGACTTGGTGGCCCCTTTAAAAAAGAAAAAAGTCTAATCAGAGATTTCTAACTCCTTGGTTCAACACAGAAACTCATAGCTTAAAACAGAAGACTCATCAATTAGAAAGAAAATGGCGCTCCACTAATTTAGATGAAATCTATTTAGGTTGGAGAAATCATCTTTTAATTTATAAACAATATTTTAGAAAAACTAGAATGAGTTATTATTCTGCATTAATAGAAGAGAACAAGAATAATCCCAGGTTTCTTTTCAGCACTGTAGCCAGGCTGACAAAGAGTCAGGACTCTGTCAATCCTAGCATTCCCTTAGAGCTTACTAGTCAGGACTTTATGAACTTTATCAATAATAAAATTTCATCTATCAGAGTTAAAATCAGTCAGATTCTTCCCACCGTTAACTTAAATACAGTAACTGCTACATCTCCTTCAATTGATACCTGTTTTGATGAGTTTACTCCAATTGACCTTTTAGCGTTAGATAAAATAATTTCCTCTTCCAAGCCTTCAACTTGTCTTTTAGACTCTATTTCTACCAGGTTATTTAAAGATGTCTTCCCACTTATTGTTAGCTTTATTATTCAAATAATCAGTTCTTCATTAACTTTATGCCATATACCACAGGCTTTTAAAATGGCTGTAATTAAACCCTTACTCAAAAAGCCGATGCTGGATCCAGGAGTTTTAGCTAACTATAGACCAATCTCGAATCTCCCTTTCATTTCAAAAATCTAAGAAAGAGTTGTTGCTATGCAATTATTTGACCACCTGCAGGGAAATGGTTTACTTGAAGAGTTTCAATCTGGGTTTAGAATCCATCATAGTACTGAAACAGCCTTAGTGAAGGTCACTAATGACCTCCTGATCGCATCTGATAATGGACCTGTGTCACGGCGCCCGCAGGGCCATCATCTGTCTCAACTGCTTGCACACCTGTTGCCAATCGTCAGCGGGCTTTAAGAGCTGAGCCTGCCAGTGACTCAGCACGGAGCCGTCTGTCAAGCTCACAAAGGCACATCTCTCATCTCCAGCCACGACTTGGCTCAACCTCGGACCACGAGCAACACATCGAAGCACGTAAGCTTAAATTGCACTCACCTTGTCAAGCTCCCTTCCCCTGTGCACAGGTGGACCTCCCTGGCGGCGAATTCCCTCTCCCCGGCGGCAGCTCAGCTCCACACCAGCACCAGGGTAACTACCGCGCTTCCCGGCACCAAGCTAGACACTCTTCCCCTGGCTGTCGCCCGCAGGGCAAACCGAAGCCCGGCATCACCACCTGCAAAGTAAGTGGCAGTCTTTATTGCGCTTCCAGCGTTGGTGCAGCGTTGCCATCTTTGCTTTGTTTCCATAGGGTTGCCAGGCAGAACGGTGTCCTGCTCAGCCCCAGCACAAGACCAGCACTTCACACCACACTGTACATACACGCACTCACACACAAGACACGGGTTAACAATAAAAGTATAATTGCATTTCCTCAAGTCTGTCTTCTGTCCCCTGGGTCCAGAAATTATGTCAGTATGGCTCCGTCAGAGCAACCCAGGGGACAGCGTGCTAGCACGCCATTTAAACACCTTAGACGCTTGAGTTGAACAGCTAGCTTACCAATAGAATGTCATCCTTGCCCAGTTAACCCAAATTAACAGCCGGTTGGATCGTCTGGATGGACAGCGGACGTTCCCAACGGCTTCCGGGGCTCCACTGGGCCCCGTTAGCCCCCCACCTAGCCAGGTTAGTCAGGTGCCTTCGGCCCGCCTCACACCGGTGCCCATGCCCGCACGCTTCAGTGGGAAGCTCGGGGAAGCCCGGGGGTTTATCCTGCAATGTGAGACGGTTTTCCAGCGAGTATCGGGGGACTTTCCCACGGATCATAGCAAGATAGGCTACATTGCTAACCTGCTAGAAGGTAGGACGCTAGCCTGTGCTTATGCCGTTATGGCTAAGCCCAGCTGTAACCCAGCTGAGAAAATGACATTTTTTTTTTCTCAGATGTCAATTGTATTAATACAATTTTGTGTGGGGTTTTTTTGAAAAACGGTTATTTTGGGAAGAGGAAGTGTGATCCTCATTATCCAACTTTTATCTTCCCGTTTCATTGTCACCTTGGGTGATTTGGGTCTTTTCATTCGTTAAGAGCGATATTAGCCCCACCTTCCGAGCAGAGTGCCGAGGTGCTCTGCTGGTTTGTCGGTCTTTTACGATCTGAGAGCGGACGAGAGAGGCTGTGGACGGTCTGGTTCACACTGATACCTCTTCTTGTTGACGGGAGCATGACGGGAGCATGAGCTTGAGAGGCATGGTGGATGTGTCCTTTGCTGTGTTCACGCTGATATCTCATCTTGGCTAGTTTTTTTTTTCTTGCCTATCAAGAACCTTCTGGATCCTGGATTCTCTCCGAATGGAGATGGCGAGC
The DNA here is from genome assembly GCA_020510985.1 of Pholidichthys leucotaenia. NCBI lineage: Eukaryota > Metazoa > Chordata > Actinopteri > Cichliformes > Pholidichthyidae > Pholidichthys > Pholidichthys leucotaenia. Next base: position 22,627,047 of record CM035839.1, on the reverse strand, counting down.
CTGACCCGAGACTGAATCGAGACTGAACCGAGATCTGACCAAGATCTCGATTGAAGGGCATCCTCCCTCTCTCCAGTGCACAACATTGAAGTTGTAACAACTCAAGCTCCCGCTTTAACACTAGAAGACCCAGAGAGGTGCCATTTGGCCTTTTTGGCTAGAAAACCCATAGGGGGACCATCAAGTGGCCACAAGAGGGCTAATGTCTGGGTCTTCTAGTGTTAACAGAGGAAAAGAAACCTGAGTCTGGAGATACAAGAGTCAAACGACTAAACCAAAAGGACAAACAAACACTGAGCTGAGTAGGACATTTTGGGGGTTTTATTTCATACCGGCCGTTGTTATATTTGTACAGCTGTAAATTGTTTGTATATATCGTTTGCTTTATCCCTACAAATAACAACCATTATTGCTTATTTCTTGCCTCGAGCTATTTCATTCCACACTCATTTTAATTCCCTATTGTAACCCTTACAAACCTAGCAACTGATCTACACTTAATTATTTCCCTTACCTAATTAACATAAAGCAAGGGTTACAATAAGAAGTGGCAAGCCCAGCCAGGAGCCTTTTTTCTTCTCTCCCTTACGTTATTTCAAGCCTATAACGTACCCAAAATGCATATTGTTGAACGTGAATCTGTGAAAATTCCAAATGCAGTGATAATGAGTGAAATCGCTGGAGATGAGAAACTTGATGAAGTGACTGAGTTTTTGAAACGGTATGGATCGATTTCAAGAGTCATAAAAGTAGCAGATAGTAAGTCTGAGTTTTCCCAGAGTGCCATTTTTGAGTATCACTCGGGTATTGCTTTTGAAGCTCTTGACCCATTGCCATGTACTCACGTATCTGATAGTGGAGCAAGCTATATGATACAATCCCTTGCCAGTGTTTATACGCATCGTGTAGGGAGCGATATGATCAAGTTATATCTCACTGACATTAAAAACCTAGCGAAGATGAGTGGCAGAGATTTTGCAGATGTCCTGAAAGACATGATGTTACAGATTTCTGAGGCAATCAAAGAATCTGAAAATGATCAATCAGAGCAAGTGAAGTTACCTGATAACTTACCTGAAGCTTTCTTGGATGAACCTCAACCTCAGCCTTCTGCAGCTGAGTCCAGTACTCAAGATGCACAACCAACTAACCAGTCAAATCACACGGCGAGCACCCCAGCTCGAAGTATGCCCACCATTTCTGCACACGATTTAAATACCCCAGAAGTGCAACGTGTGGTAGTTGAGCACATTGTAAAAAGGGAAGATTTTTCCGTGCAGCCGTTTTCACAAAAGCTTGGAGCTTTTTCTGGCAAAGACCTCCGACCAACTTATGAGCTAGATTATGATACTTGGCGCTCCAGTGTAGAATTAATCTTGACTGATCCTGCTATGTCCAAATTGCAACAATCCCAAAAGATCATTGAGTCTCTTTTACTCCCAGCAGCTGATGTAGTCAAGTACTTGAACCCCAACAGCTCACCATCAGAATACCTTGAGCTTTACGCCAGGTTTATTGACACCTTCCAAAACACAGGTGAGAAACCCTCGTCATATCTACAACGTCTTCATGTAGCTTTGACTCACACTGTGAAGCGTGGTGGCGCTTCAAGCCAGGATTTTGACAGGCTGCTTGTCACACAGTTTTGTCGAGGTTGTTGGGATGATTCTCTTTTAACTGCACTCCAGTTAAAACAAAAACGAACAAGTCCCCCAACTTTTCCTGATTTGCTTCTCTTGCTATGCACTGAAGAAGACCAAATTGCTGCCAAAAACTTAAGGATGAGACAACATTTGAGCAGTTCAAAACAAAAAGTGACCTCCCACGTGCAAACTGTGCAATGCAGTTCAGATGAAGATGAGGACAATATCACGTTAAACTCACGCCAAGAACTCAAAACAAGTTGCAGAAATTCAAATGCAACTAGTAAAACTAACTGCAGAACCAAAAGCTCAAAACTCAAAAAGTACACTCAGTACAAAGCCAAAAGAGAAACGAAAGTTGAAGGTTCGAAGATGACCAGATTCCATCGTAGTTCCGACCATAAATGATACCGGATGGAGACAATACTGAAAATGATCACATTACAACTCAACCAATATTGACGATGGACAGTCTTGGTTACACATGCAACGGGACGTGCATGATATTTAGCACGGGAGGGTGTAACCCAGCTGAGAGAATGACATTTTTTTTCTCAGATGTCAATTGTATTAATACAATTGTGTGATTTTATTTTGAAAAACGGTTATTTGGGGAAGAGGAAGGGTGATCCTTGTTATCCAACTTTTAAATTCCTGTTTCATGGTCATGTTGGGTGATCTGGGTCTTTTCATTCGTTAAGAGCGATATTAGCCCCACCTTCCGAGCAGAGTGCCGAGGTGCTCTGCTGGTTTGTCGGTCTTTTACGATCTGAGAGCGGACGAGAGAGGCTGTGGACGGTCTGGTTCACACTGATACCTCTTCTTGTTGACGGGAGCACGAGCTTGAGAGGCATGGTGGATGTGTCCTTTGCTGTGTTCACGCTGATATCTCATCTTGGCTAGGTTTTTTTGGTTGCCGATCAAGAACCTTCTGGATCCTGGATTCTCTCCGAATGGAGATGGCGAGCCTGACCCCAGACTGAATCGAGACTGAACCGAGATCTGACCAAGATCTCGATTGAAGGGCATCCTTCCTCTCTCCAGTGCACAACATTGAAGTGGTAACAACTCAAGCTGCCGCTTTAAAAGAGGAAAAGAAACCTGAGTCTGGAGATACAAGATATCTTGACTGGTCAAACGACTAAACCAAGAGGACAAACAAACACTGAGCTCAGTAGGACATTTTTGGGGTTTTATTTCATACCAGCTGTTGTTTTATTTGTATAGTTGTAAATTGTTTGTATATATTGTTTGCTTTTTCCCTACAAATAACAACCATTATTGCTCAGTTCTTGCCTCCAGCTATTTCATTCCACACACATTTTAATTCCCTATTGTAACCCTTACAAACCTAGCAACTGGTCTACACTTGATTATTTCCCTTAATTGGACCCTTTGTCCAATGCTAATATAACATACCAGCAGTTTCTGGACGACTTCCATTAGATGTTTGACCACTCTGACCGGGACACCGTGCTCACCACCCGGTTACTAAACCTTTGAAAGGGCGGTAGGTCCGCTGCGGACCACGCGGTCAATTTCCGGGTGGTAGCTGCCAAGGTTGGGTGGGAGGACACCTCGTTGTGTACCATATTTATCCGTAGCCTAAGCCCCGCTCTAAGGGATGAACTAGCTAGGCTGGATAAGCCAGAATGACTAAACGAGCTAATCTCACTTACCATTAGCTTGGAAAACAGGCTGAGGGAACGAGCAACCGAGCGAAGAGCTTCTAGCCGCTCGAGAGTGCAGTTTTTTCGTTCCTCACAGTCACCTCAGTTGGCTCTGCCTTCTCTGGAAGGACTTCCGGGGCAGGAGGTTATGGTAATCGGGTGCTCCAAAATTCTGCCTGCTGAGAAACAGCGCCGTAGGGAGTTAGGGCTGTGTTTTTATTGTGGCAGCAGTGCGCATGAATTGGAAAATTGTACGAGTCGGTTAAAAGAGGAGGTCCGTGGGTCACAGTAGGGGGACTCACGGACGCATCCCAGTCTAAATCCCTCACCAGCTGCCTCGTGCCCATCCGACTCATTCATAAACACACTGAACACTCCACTCACACACTGATTGACTTGGGGGCTGAGCAGAGTTTTATATCAGGAGACCTGGCAACCCGGTTAGGGCTCCCCTGTCAAACTCTCCAGCCACCGCTCAAGCGGATAGCCCTATCTAAAGCCCCGCTAACGACCATCTCTCAGCAGACCGCCCCGGTGTCAGTGATAGTGTCCGGGAACCTCCGGGAGGATCTATGCTTTCTGGTGCTGCCCTCCTCCACTTCCCCGGTCATCCTGGGTTACCCCTGGCTGCGGTTGCATAATCCTTCATTCGACTGGCAGACAGGAAGCATTTCATCCTGGAGTTTGTTCTGCCTCAGCGCGTGCCTGCAGTCCGCGGCATGTGCCCCATCTGTGTCTGTGGCACCATGCACGTCTCCTCCCCCAAATCTGTCCAATGTGTCAGTTGAATATCACAACCTGGGGGCAGTTTTCAGTAAGTCGCGGGTGCTGTCCCTTCCCCCCCACCACCCTTATTACTGCGCTATTAATCTCTGGGTTGGTGCTCCACTGCCATCGAGCCGTCTGTACAGCCTGTCTGCTCCGGAACGGGAGACGATGGATACGTATATCAAGGAGTCGCTCAGCTCAGGGATCATCCACCCATCTTCTTCAGCGGTGGGGGCAGGATTCTTCTTCGTTGGGAAGAAAGACGGCTCCCTGCGGTCATGTATTGACTTCAGGGGCCTCAACGACATTACTGTGAAGGATAAGTACACCCTGCCTCTCATGGACAGGGTGTTTGATTCCCTCCAGGGGGCCTCTTGGTTTACCAAACTTGACCTCCGCAACGCGTACCATCTCGTGCGGATCAAGGAAGGAGATGAGTGGAAGACGGGCTTCCGGACCCCAAGCAGCCACTTTGAATACCTGGTGATGCCGTTTGGGCTGACTAATGCTCCGGCCATCTTCCAGTGCCTAATCAATGACGTTCTCCAGGATTTTCTATTTTCTGGGCGCCTTTGTCTTTGTCTACCTGGATGACATCCTCATCTTCTCCCGATCGTTCGAGGAGCACCGGGTGCACGTGAGACAGGTCCTCCAACGACCCCTGGAGAACCAACTGTTTGTGAAGGCCGAGAAGTGCGAGTTCCATGCTGAGAAGATGCCCTTTCTCGGCTTTGTGATTTCACACAACTAGGTTCTCCCCCACCCGGCCAAGGTCAAGGCGGTGGTGGATTGCCCCCCCCCCCCCCCGTCCAGGAAGCAGCTCCAGCAGTTCTTGGGGTTTTCCAATTTTTACCGCCGCTTTGTGCCCAAGTATAGCATGGTGGCCCACCCGCTGACCTGTCTCATGTCCCCGAAGGTCCCCTTCCACTGGACGGAGGAGGTTGCAGCAGCGTTCGGCACACTCAAGAGGGAGTTCTCATCATCCCGCGTCCTTACTAAAGCTAACGCGTTAACGCTGACGCGTCCTAAAGCTGTCGTCATACCAGTTCATAAATCAGGCAGTAAAGACGATATATGCAATTACCGCCCAATCTCTATCTTACCAGTCCTATCTAAGGTTCTTGAAAAAGTTGTAGCTACACAGCTGATAGACTACTTACAAGACAATCAACTTCTTCATCCACATCAATTTGGTTTTAGACCAGGATACTCAACAGAAACAGCAAATTGTTGCCTTATTGAAAACGTCAAACAGTCCTTGGACAGGGGTAATGTGGTAGGAGCTGTTTTTCTAGATCTCAAAAAGGCTTTCGATACTGTAAACCACAGTTTGCTTTTATCCAAAATGGTATCTTTTAACTTCTCCCCAAATACATTAGAATGGTTTGCATCTTATCTCCAGAATAGAGAACAGTGTGTAAAAGTTCACCAGGATAAATCCTCATTTTTAAACAACCGCATGGGTATCCCACAAGGGTCCATTCTTGGTCCTTTACTTTTCAGCATTTTTATTAATGACCTGCCGTTACACTGCTCAGCTGCAACATGCCAACTTTATGCAGATGATGCAGTTATTTACACAGCTGCCAAGACTCCAGCACAGGCTGCAGATGTACTGTCTACAAGTATGGTTGATGTCCAAGAGTGGCTCCTCAAGAACCATCTATTGCTGAACCTTCAGAAAACAGTCTCAATGTGCTTTTCAATCAAAAAATGTAACCTGCAACATTTTAAAGTTAATATACATGATCATGACATCAGTTTAGTTACAGAATTCAAATACCTTGGCATTGTACTAGATCCTCAACTCAAATTTAATCTTCATATAAAGAAAATTTCAAAAACAGTAAAAAAAAATCTGAACTGCTTTAAATTAATTAGATATTACATACCTTACGAAGCAGCTGCACTGTATATGCATTCTATGGTTTTTTCTCATATATCATACTGTTTGACAGTCTGGGCTCAAGCAGCCCCTTCCACAATAAGACATATAGGTTCATTATATAATCAAACCCTAAAAATCTTGGACAAAAAGCCCATTAGGTGGCATCACTGTAATGTTTTAAAAAAATACAACCTATTGAGTTTTGAGAGCTTCATTGACCTCTGTCTTCTGAAATTAACGTTCAAATGTTTTCATAAATCAGCACCCGAGCCACTTGCTGGTTTTGTCCAAAGACAGGACAGCAGCAGAGCCACCAGGAGTTCTGTTAACAATAACTGTAAAATATTCCACCGCAGAACCACATTTGGACAAACAGCTTTCTCTATAAAGGGCAGTCACATCTGGAACACAATGCCAAATGAAATTAAAATAATAACGGACTTTAAAACATTCACTAAAAATGTTAAAAACTGGCTGAAAAATAAACAAGAATGTACTCATGTATGAATTAATTGTCTGCAAAGTGAGAGTGAATGAAGGGAAGGAATAAATGTGTTTGTTTATAGTGAGTGACGGAGGGAGGAAGGCCTGAAATAGGCAAATGTGAGTTATGTTATATGTGTTAAATGTGAGTCAGGCTGTTATATTTGTGTATTTATAATATTTATAATATTTATGTTAAATGTGAGTCAGGCTGTTATATTTGTGTATTTATAATATTTATAATATTTATAATTGTGTATTTATAATTTTTCTGCATTGATGTATGTGGTTATTGTGTATATTTTTTATCTTGATTCTTTTTTCTAAAGCCCATCCAGGGACAAGAGTTGCAAATTAGCTAATAGCTATACACTCTATGTGCAACACATCAGATTGATTGTCTTTGATTAATTGTCTATGTTTATTGCACTGTCCCTGTCAAATAAACTAATCTACTACTACTATTACGCAGGTGGACCCGGCCCTCCAGTGCCTGGTTGAGGTGGACGCCTCGGAGTCCGGGGTGGGGGCAGTACTCTCTCAGTGCTCTCCGATAGACGGGGTGATCCGCCCCTGCGCCTTCTTCTTGCACCACCTGTCTCCAGCAGAGAGGAATTACAGCATCGGCGATAGGGAGCTGTTGGCGGTGAAGCTCGCATTGGAGGAGTGGCGCCACTGGTTGGAGGGTGCTGCCCAGCCTTTTGTAGTTTGGACCGACCATAAGAACTTGGAATATCTGAGGACAGCTAAGCGGTTGAACTCCCGGCAGGCCCGCTGGTTCCTCTTCTTTGGTCGGTTCGACTTCATGATCACCTACCACCCAGGGACAAGAACGCTAAGCCGGACGCCCTCTCCAGGCAGTTCTTGGCGGAGGTATCCGAGGACCAGGAACAGACAATCCTCCCCCCCATCCTGCATCGTGGGCGCCCTCTTGTGGGACATCACAAGTGGGTTGTTTGTCCCCACACCGGTCCGGGGTGAGGTCATTCAGTGGGCTCACGCCTCGAAGTTGGCATGCCACCCTGGGGTGTCTCGCATGATTGTGCTTCTCCAGAGGTCGTTTTGGTGGCCGGGGCTGCGGAAGGACGTCAATGCCTACATCCAGGCCTGCGCTCAGTGCGCCACTGGGAAGTCATCCTCCTCCCCCCCGGCCGGACTGCTCCATCCCCTGCCAGTTCCTAGTCGTCCCTGGTCACACATTGCTCTGGATTTTGTGACAGGCCTCCCACCATCTAATCATTTCACAATGATCCTGACCATTGTCGACCACTTCTCCAAGGTGGCCCACTTTGTTCCCCTCTGGGGGTTGCCGACGGCGCGGAAGACAGCAGACCTGTTGGTTCAGCACGTCATTCGCCTCCATGGGATCCCCATGGATGTCATCTCGGATCGTGGTCCCCAGTTTGTCTCACAGGTTTGGAGGCCGTTCTGTCAGGCGTTGGGGTCAACACTAAGCCTGTCATCTGGTTACCACCCTCAGAGCAATGGGCAGTGCAAACGAGCGAATCAGGAACTGGAGGCCGCGCTACGCTGCATCATTGCCTCCAGCCCCTCTTCTTGGAGCAGCCACCTGTCGTGGATTGAATACACCCACAACTCCATGGTTTCTTCAGTGACTGGGATGTCCCCCTTCAGGACATCTTTGGGGTATGACCCTCCACTGTTTCCGGAGGAGGAGAAGGAGGTGGTGGTGCCTTCTGTCCACGCCCATGTCAGGCGCTGCCGCCGACTCTGGACCACCACCCGCAGAGTCCTCCTCCGAACCACAAAGCGTAACATCAGGACGGCCAATCATCACAGGAGACCGGCCCCCGAGTACAAGGTGGGTCAGCAGGTATGGCTATCGACTCACAACATTAATTTGAAGGCTGAAAAACGCAAGCTGACCAAGCATTTTATTGGGCCTTATCCTATTGTATGTGTGATTAACCCTGTGGCTGTTTGCATAGCCCTTCCCCCTCCCTCCGCATCTGTCCAACCTTCCATGTGTCACAGGTGAAACCCGTCTGTTCCAGTCCCCTCTGCACGCCCCCCAAGGCTCCTCCTTCCCCGATGATGATCAATGGCTATCCAGTGTGGGGAGTCACTACCATCTTGGATGTCCGCCGGCAGGGTCGTGGTCTACAATACCTGGTGGACTGGGAGGGATTCGGCCCTGAGCATAGGTCCTAGGTACGTCCGTCTCTGGTCCTCGATAAACAACTCATCCGTGACTTTCACCGGACGCACCCGGTTAAGATAGGGCAGGTGCCAGGAGGCACCTCTAGAGGGGGGAGTACTGTCACGGCGCCCGCAGGGCCATCATCTGTCTCAGCTGTGTGCACACCTGTTGCCAATTGTCAGCGGGCTTTAAGAGCTGAGCCTGCCAGTGACTCAGCACGGAGCCGTCTGTCAAGCTCACGAAGGCACGTCTCTCACCTCCAGCCACAACTTGGCTCAACTTCGGACCACGAGCAACACGTCGAAGCACGTAAGCTTAAATTGCACTCACCTTGTCAAGCTCCCTTCCTCTGTGCACAGGTGGACCCCCCTGGCGGCGGATTCCCTCTCCCCGGTGGTGGCTCAGCTCCACACCAGCACCAGGGTAACTTCCCCGCTTCCCAGCACCAAGCTAGACACTCTTCCCCTGGCTGTCGCCCGCAGGGCAAACCGAAACCCGGCATCACCACCTGCAAAGTAAGCGGCAGTCTTTATTACGCTTCCAGCGTTGGTGCAGCGTTAACATCTTTGCGTTGTTTCCATAGGGTTGCCAGGCAGAACAGCGTCCTGCTCAGCCCCAGCACAAGACCAGCACTTCACACCACACTTTCCATACACGCACTCACACACAAGACACAGGTTAAAAATAAAAGGATAATTGCATTTCCTCGAGTCTGTCTTCTGTCCCCTGGGTCCAGAAATTATGTCAACTTGTTTCTGTACTTGTCCTATTAGACCATAGTGCAGCTTTTGATACTATCAATCATAATATTCTACTTGATAGATTAGAGCACTATGTTGAATTTAATGGAACTTTGTTGCAGTGGTTAAGATCTTATTTATCTGATAGGTTCCAGTTTGTTCATGTCAATAATGAGTTTTCTTTCAATTCAAAGCTCTGTCATGGAGTTCCACAGGGATCTGTGGTAGGCCCTACTCTTTTTAGTTTATATATGCCCTGCGATGGCGATCTGTCCAGGGTGTACCCTGCCTCTCGCCCAAAGATGCTGGGATAGGCTCCAGCCCCCCCCCCCCCCGTGACCCGAAAAGGATTAAGCGGAAGAAGATGAATGAATGAATGAATGAATGAATGAATATGCTATTTTTATACAGTGGGGTAAAAACATATTTAGTCAGCCACAAATTGTGCAAGTTCTCCCACTTAAAAGATGAGAGAGGTCTCCAATTTTCATCATAGGTCCTCAACTATGAGAGACAAAATGAGAAGAAAAAAAATCCAGAAAATCACATTGTCTGATTTTTAAAGAATTTATTTGCAAATTATGGTGAAAAATAAGTATTTGGTCAATAACAAAAGTTCATCTCAATACTTTGTTATATACCCTTTGTTGGCAATGACAGAGGTAAAACGTTTTCTGTAAGTCTTCACAAGGTTTTCACACACTGTTGCTGGTATTTTAGCCCATTCCTTCATGCAGATCTCCTCTAGAGCAGTGATGTTTTGGGGCTGTTGCTGGGCAACACAGACTTTCAACTCCCTCCAAAGATTTTCTATAGGGTTGAGATCTGGAGACTGGCTAGGCCACTCCAGGACCTTGAAATGCTTCTTACGAAGCCACTCCTTCATTGCCCGGGCGGTGTGTTTGGGATCATTGTCATGCTGAAAGACCCAGCCACATTTCATCTTCAATGCCCTTGCTGATGGAAGGAGGTTTTCACTCAAAATCTCACGATACATGGCCCAATTCATTCTTTCCTTTACACGGATCAGTCGTCCTGGTCCCTTTGCAGAAAAACAGCCCCAAAGCATGATGTTTCCACCCCCATGCTTCACAGTAGGTATAGTGTTCTTTTTCCTCCAAACACGACAAGTTGAGTTTTTACCAAAAAGTTCTATTTTGGTTTCATCTGACCATATGACATTCTCCCAATCCTCTTCTGGATCATCCAAATGCTCTCTAGCAAACCTCAGACGGGCCTGGACATGTACTGGCTTAAGCAGGGGGACACGTCTGGCACTGCAGGATTTGAGTCCCTGGCGGCATAGTGTGTTACTGATGGTAGCCTTTGTTACTTTGGTCGCAGCTCTCTGCAGGTCATTCAGGAGGTCCCCCCGTGTGGTTCTGGGATTTTTGCTCACGATTCTCGTGATCATTTTGACCCCACGGGGTGAGATCTTGTGTGGAGCCCCAGATTGAGGGAGATTATCAGTGGTCTTGTATGTTTTCCATTTTCTAATAATTGCTCCCACAGTTGATTTTTTCACACCAAGCTGCTTACCTATTGCAGATTCAGTCTTCCCAGCCTGGTGCAGGTCTAGAATTTTGTTTCTGGTGTCCTTTGACAGCTCTTTGGTCTTGGCCATAGTGGAGTTTGGAGTCTGACTGTTTGAGGTTGTGGACAGGTGTCTTTTATACTGATAATGAGTTCAAACGGGTGCCATTAATACAGTTAACGAGTGGAGGACAGAGGAGCCTCTTAAAGAAGAAGTTACAGGTCTGTGAGAGCAAAAAATCTTGCTTGTTTGTAGGTGACCAAATACTTATTTTCCACCATAATTTGCAAATAAATTCTTTAAAAATCCTTCAATGTGATTTTCTGGATTTTTTTTCTCATTTTGTCTCTCATAGTTGAGGTATACCTATGATGAACATTGGAGACCTCTCTCATCTTTTAAGTGGGAGAACTTGCACAATTGTTGGCTGACTAAATACTTTTTTGCCCCACTGTATATGCTATGTTTGATATATGCTTTGTTTATATATAATCAATTAGCCAAGTTAGAAGCCTGTCTTAAGGAAATCAAAGCTTGGATGACTTGTAATTTCCTGCTATTAAATTAAGATAAGACTGAAGTCATTCTTGTTGGCCAAAAAAAACATTAGAAATACCTTTCCAAATTAAACTTTTAGTTTGGATGTGGTTACTCTTTCTCTTAATAGCTCTGTGAGGAACCTTGAAGTTATTTTTGATCAAGGTATATCTTTCAATTCACATATTAAATTCGTTTCTAAGACTGCCTTCTATCATTTGCATAATATTGCCAAGATCAGGAGCATCTTGTCTCAGAAGGATGCTGAGAAACTGATTCATGCTTTTGTTAGCTCTAGATTAGATTATTGTAACTCTTTATTGTCAGGTTGTCCTAAAACATCTTTAAAAAGTCTTCAGTTGACCCAAAATGCTGCAGCAAGAGTTTTAACAGGTACTAGAAAGAGATATCATATCTCTCCGGTTCTCACCTCCCTTCATTGGCTTCCCATAGAGTTTAGAATTAAGTTTAAAATCCTTCTTCTTACTTACAAAGCTTTTTATTTAAGAGATCTGGTACTACCATATTATCCTAACAGAGCACTCCGCTCCCAAAATGCAGGATTACTTGTAATACCTAGACTCTCCAAAAGTACAATGGGAGGCTTTTCTTTTTGAAATAGACTACAATTAGGGAGGGATCATGTGTCTCTGAACCCTCCCTTTGTTATGCTACCATTAGGCTTAGACACCCGGGGCACCTCCAATAATGCACTGGGCTTCACTCCTTTCTTTACTCTCAATGTTTTTTTTTTGTTTTTTTTTTTTTTGCTGGTCATTAACATCTGTTTGTTCTCTCCCATAGATTGAGTCCCATTCGTGCTGTTTGCTCTCTACATGTCTGTTCTTTTCATCTTCTCTATCCCCTCACCCCCAGTCAATTGCAGCAGATGACTGCCCCTCCCTGAGCCTGGTTCTGCTGGAGGTTTCTTCCTGTCATAAGGGAATTTTTCCTCTCACCGTCACCAAGCGCTTGCTCACAGGGGATCGCCTGATTGCGGGGTTTTTTCTGCAACTGTGGGAGTTTCCCCTACAGTTGAAAGTGCTATGAGATGACTGTTGTTATGAAATGGCACTATATAAATAAAGTTGAATTGAATTGAAATTGAAATAGCGACCAGAATGTGGCAAAAGGACGCGGGTAAGGGATGAATGTCTTTGTTTGTTTGTATGCAAATTAGATGCATAAATTTACTGCTGTCTGAAACTTTGGATAATATTCTACATCTTTCTAATTGACAGTAAGCAATTATCTCTTACGACTTTCAAGTTATAGCCTTGGAAAGTTGTGACATGTGACCTGAATATTATCTTGAAAAAAATCTTTACCACTGTTGACCACTAGGGGTTATGTCACTGTAATACCACTATCACTGGGTATAATAGGGTAACACCCACTAACACCTGCGCTTGCCAGATTTTTGTGTGTAATCCTTACTAACACCCACTCACCCTACTCACTTTAGGTGTAGTACCCTTTTGGTAGTGTTGTGTTATGGCAGTGTAGTTACCTTAACTTTACTACCTGAGGGAAAAGGGATAATTGGGCCAGGTCAGACCGACTCTGGGTTCGTAGGAGCCTGGGAGGTGCAACAACAGATGACACATACACAGCCGTGTATGGAACTTACAACTATGTATATTATTTACAAATATGTACACAAAATAAATACACAGTGCGGTACAATAGAAAAAAAATAAAAACAAAATACTCCAAATATATATTTACAACGTGTTCAGTCCTTTTTTGTCCTTTCCAGGTGACTAGTGGGGTCACCTTTAGCAGTTCATAGGGTTCGGGCTTCGGCTCGCCATCCAGATCTGGAGATCCACACTCTGGTCAAACCAGTCCAAAGGAAAAAAAAAAAAAAAGAAAAAAAAAAGAACCTGACCTATGGGCGCAGTCGGGCATCCGGGCATTTGGCCTACTTCCGGTTAGCAACCCACATGGCAACGCCGTACTAGGTGAAAACAATTCAGTGGCGACCTATTCCCAGGCAGCTGCCGTGACCCAGTCAAGCTTGTCCAGCCCGTCGTAGTGCATTATATTCAGCTCATCACATCCTATATCAGGTAATTGAGTGATATTGTGTTAGTTTAATTAGTTGCCACTTGATGGGTCACGTTTTGAAAATGCTAGCCGCCGACACAAGCCTCTCTGTATTGTAAACAAAGACGGACATTTCGTCTATGGAAATGCATGACTGATTCCCTTTTCACTCAACAATACAGACCTCTCTATGTGCAGTCAGCCTGACTAATTTAACTGTAGACTGTAGTAAATAGTGCAACAAAGGGGCTGGCCATTAATGAAAGAGGTGACAAATGCGGTTTCGCCGTATTTTAATACGGGAAAAATGCAATTTTAGCAAATACGGGCGTATTGCCATTTCTGTACGCCAAAAAGAAAAATATATGGGAAAAGAGAACACCTCGTGTGACTCCCACAGCGAGCTGGCAGAAGCGCTCAGCGTGAGCAATTACTGATCGTTATAGAAGCGCCTCGCACGTTCTGCGGCTCTGGAACAGAGAGGAATCCCGGCGCCAGTAATGCTGCGCCTGATATGTGTGACTAATGCAAATGTATATGCTTTCCTGCTGTCTAGTGTGATGCTAATGTGCCATCCATTGCATTAGCCGGGTATATATGTTGACTGTCTGCATGAAGCACCCTTTTAAACTTCACTCGTGTCTGCCTACACTTATTTCGATCCAACACAAGTGCACCTAAGCAGTGTTTAGCATCTGAACATTTTCTTGTTTAATTATTTCTTTAAAGAATTACTCCTGTGCTGCCCTGATAATTAATGGATTGGTCATGTTACCCATAGGGGCCTTTCTTTAAAAACATTCAAAACATGTAAGAGGGTTAATCATGTTAATATGGGTCGAAGCAAATATGCTTACCAGGGGTGTCGATCCAGTAGCTGTACATGTCCGGCCACTGCACAGCTGGCCACCTGGTCGGGTCATTAACCCATTTTCCGGCTGGTAGTTTGTATGGGCAATCTGTCAGTCCACTTGCTGTCAGCTTCTCCAGGTAACGTAGCCTGGCTGACTCATCAAGCTTTTCTACGTAGTCACATGCCATGACAAAAAGTCAAAAAACTGCACTCGACAATGCTTGGTAACGGGTTGTTTTCACCGAGTTAAGATGGCGACAATGTGTTACTAACCGGAAGTGACGTAGCCCCGACTGCGCCCATAAAATAGGTCAGAAAACAACAAATGAGCTATTGCTCTAGGCTTTTCACAAAATATTTCTAGGTTGTACACAAACAATATTTTCAAAACATCTCTACACCATAGATGTAATATTCACTATTAAATACGTTCAATGGCAAGTGAAATGGATCCTTCTGCTAACCATTACAGCTCTGAACACAACCTCCTTCTGTGTAAATCCTAGCCAGATTTAGCATCGGAGGTTTAGCATGTTAAGCTAGCACAACAATTTATCACCATTTCCACACTTTAAAACACATATAAATCACAGGTACATCATTCACCATCAAGTAGCAATGAAGGGCAAGGGAACTGGGACCTTTGCTAACCGCCACAGCTCAGAAAAATGCCTTTTTCTGATAAAAAAAAAACTAGCCGAAAATTAGCATCGGCGGTTAGCATGCTAAGCTAGCGATTAGCATTCCCATACACAATGGATGGATAGCACTCACCATGCTAAGTGGCTCATGCTTCAATGGAGTTCCCGCGCTCAATGGCGTCGACAGCCTTTGGATGCCAATCTTAAAATTTAATAGACGGGGCATTAGAATTTGGCAATACCGCAATGTCTCATTTCTCATTTTGATTTAGGCTTAGCAATTTCAAGGGTTTTATCCAGGCAAAGGCTGCTATTAGCACGTTAGCGTCGCCATATCACCAAGGACCGTCTCTCTCTCTCTGGTCTGTGTCTTTCGGTGTCTGGCTTGAGTGAGCCAAAAATGCAAGTCATCCCAGACCCAGGCAGAGAGCACTTAACCCATTGGCTGGCGTGACCCAGCAACGGCGCAGCCATTGGTTACTCAAAATATCAACACACAATACTAGGAACTTTATCAGAACCTTCTAGAAAATGTTCCTAACTATTTATGAATATATATTTATTCAAATATTCATATTCAAATTATGTATTCCCATTGTGAAATGGGTGTTTTTCTTTTCTAAAAGCGGCATCAATATTTATAATTTAATTCACGTTAAACTATCTACTCCCATTGTGAAATGAATGTCCCCCCTTCTTCTTAAAGCGGTATCGACATTCATAATTCCATCCACGTTTTTAACACTGGGTTACATCACAGTTTAGCGACATTCACAGACAGAGGGTTAATTTCTCTGGCTATTAGTATTGATAATCGCTTAAGGGAGCGGGTTAGCAAGCGCCTTGGTTCCAATCGCTCGGACTTGCAATCTTGCCCTCTCTCTCAGTCTCCACTCCTTGACCTCCCTCCCCTGGAATCCTCGGAAGATGAGGAGCCTATGCTGGTGGATCGCTCCAAGTTGCCTCCTGTGGAGCGACAAACGCCACTGGGCCCTCGGGCTATGCAGTTATTGTGCTAGCGCCAAGCATGAGGTCACCTCTTGTCCCAATCTGCCAAAAGGGGGGTCCGTTCATTGGAGTTGGGGGACTAATGGACGCGATAAAAGCAAAATCCCTTCCACAACTGATCTTACCCATTCACTTTCAACATGGTCACACTGAACTCACCACTAAGGTTCTCATTGATTTGGGTGCTGAGCAGAGCTTTATTTCTGAGAGTTTGGCAACCCGGCTGAAACTTCCCTGTCACAACCTCGACACACCATTGAAGTTGATTGCACTTTCTAATGTGCCCCTCACGACTGTCCAAGCAGACTGCCCCCATCTCAATCTTGGTCTCGGATAATCGTTGGGAACACATCAGTTTTTTTTTGTTTTACCTGTCTCTGCCTCCCTTGTTATTTTGGGTTACCCCTGGCTTAGACTCCATAACCCTGTTATTGATTGGCGGACAGGGAGCATCATTTCTTGGAGGACTTTTTGTCTGAATACGTGTTTACAGTCAGCAGCCTGCTCCCCCTCGTGCCCATTTCTGCCTCATCCACGCACACACCCGATCTCTCCCTGGTTCCCCAGGAGAACCATGATCTTGCTCCGGTATTCAGTAAGACCAAAGCTCTCTCTCTACCCCCCCCACCCTTATAACTGCTCCATTAACCTCCTGTCGGGTGCTCCTTTGCCTTCCAGCCAACTATAAAGCCTTTCTGCCCCAGAGCGAGAAGCAATGGATAAATACATTAAGGAATCCTTAAGTTCGGGCATTATTAGGCCTTCTTCATCAGCAGTGGATGCTGTTTTTTTTTTTTTTTGGGGGCAAGAAAGACAGCTCCCTCCGACCCTGCATTGATTTTAGGGAGCTTAAAAACATCACTGTGAAAGACAAGTCACTCTGCCCCTTTTTAATTCTGCTTTTGATTCTCTCCAGGGGTCCTCTGTCTTCACTAAGCTTGACCTACACAATGCCTACCACCTGGTGCGGATTAAGGAGGGGGACGGCGCAGTGGCGGAGTGGTTAGCACTGCGGCAGCACAGCAACTCACCCTTGGCCGGGGGATCCTGGGTTCGATCCCAGCCCCCGACCAACAGTGATCTGTGTGGAGTTTGCATGTTCTCCCCGTGTCTGCATGGGTTTACTCTGGGATTTCTCTGGTTTCCTCCCACATGCCAAAAACATGCAAGTTAGGTTAATTAGCATCAAACTGGGGATTTGAAATAGTCCTTAGGTATGACTGTGAGAGTGAATGGTTGTCTGTCTCTCTGTGTTGGCCCTGCGATGGATCTGTCCAGGGTGTACCCTGCCTCTCGGCCAAAGATGCTGGGATAGGCTCCAGCCCCCCCGTGACCCAAAAAGGATTAAGCGAAAGAAGATGAATGAATGAATGAAAGAATGAATGACTGGTGGAAGAGGGCTTTCTGCACTCCTAGTGGCCATTTTGAGTGTCTTGTGATGCTGTTTGGACTCACCAACGTGCCTGCTGTGTTCCAATGGCTCATCAACGACATACTGAGGAACTTCTTGAGTTTGTTTTTGTGTACTTGGATGACATCCTCATCTTTTCTCGTTCTCTCGAGGAGAATCAGATACACGTTAGAAGGGTCCTTCAGCGGCTGCTGGAAAATTAGCTATATGTCAAGGCGGAAAAGTGTGAGTTCCCTACACCATCCACCACCTTCCTGGGATTCGTCATCGGCTATAAGGAGATCCGAGTGGATCTGGGTAAGCTTAAAGCTGTTGTGGAATGGCTGTTCCCCTCTTCCCATAAGCAGCTACAACAGTTCCTGGGTTTCACCATTTTTTACTGCCGCTTCATCTGCAACTACAGTTTCATGGCCCTGCCACTCACCCGTCTCACCTCCACTAAGATTCCTTTCCGTTGGTCCAATGAGGCTGAGGCGGCATTTTCTGAACTGAAATCTTCTTTCTCTTCTCCCCCATCCTTGCCCAGGTAGACCCATCATTACAATTCCTGGTGGAGATGGATGCCTCGGATTTCGGAGTTGGGGCGGTGTTGTCTCAGCGCTCTCCCTCGGACAACAAGATGTATCCTTGCACCTTCTTCTTCAGACGCCTGTCTCCACCCAAAAGGAATTATGATGTGGGGAATCAGGAATTACTGGCCGTCAAGCTAGCCTTGGAGGAGTGGCACCATTGGCTGGAGGGGGCTTCGCTGCCATTCGTGGTTTGGATCGACCACAAGAACCTGGAGTACCTTAGAATGGTCAAGTGGCTGAATTCTAGGCAAGCCCGCTGGTCTCTGTTCTTAAGCAGATTCAACTTTACCATCACATATTGCCTGGGTTCCAAAAACACCAAACCTGATGCGCTCTCCAGGCAGTTCTCCTTTGATTCTGCCACGCCTGAACTGCACCCCATTGTCTCCCCCTTGTCCGTTGTCGGCATGCTTTCCTGGGAGATCAAGGGGGAAGGTTAAGAGACTGCAGGTAGCCGAACCCAACCTGGGCAGGGGTCCAGCAGGATGACTCTATGTCTCTTTTACTGTTCGTGGTGAGGTCATTGACTGGTTACATTCCTCCAAGGTCATGTGTCACCCCAGGATTGCTCGCACCCTGTCCCACATTCAGAGGACCTTCTGGTGGCTGTCTATGAGAAAGGATGAAAAGTGGAGACAGGGACTGCTACAGGGAGGTCAAATATCGGTTTAACAGAGAGCTGAGGAGAGCTAAATCTGTATATTCTGAGAGACTCCAGCAGCAGTTCACTGCTAATGACTCGGCTTCTGTGTGGAGAGGACTGAGGCAAATCACCAACTATCGGCCTCAGGCTTCTAAAGGTCAGGATGACAAAGCCCTTTGTCAAAGACTGTCCCAACACTATGCCCGTTTTGACACCTCGTCAGCTGTGTCCAACTCACCCACTCCACCCAGCTCCTCTGCCTCCTCAGCCCCTAATTCATCAAGAGCGGTCCCCCCCTCCTCCTCCTCCTCCTCCCCCCCTCCCCTTGTCATCAGTGAGCAGGACGTGCACAGACAGTTCTCCAGACTGAACCCGCGCAAGGCCCCCGGGCCGGACGGTGTGTCTCCCTCCACCCTGAGACACTGTGCGAAAGAGCTGGCTCCTGTCTTCACAGACATTTTTAACACCTCCCTTAAGCAATGTCACGTCCCGACCTGCCTCAAATCCTCCACCATCATCCCTGTCCCCAAGAAGCCACGGATTACTGGACTTAACGACTACAGACCTGTAGCGCTCACCTCTGTAGTCATGAAGTCCTTTGAGCGCCTGGTCCTGTCTCACCTCAAGTCCATCACCACACCCCTCCTAGACCCGCTGCAGTTTGCCTACCGTGCTAACAGGTCTGTGGACGACGCAGTCAACCTGGCCCTCCACTCCATCCTGCAGCACCTGGACTCCCCGGGAACCTACGCCAGGATTCTGTTTGTGGACTTCAGCTCCGCATTCAACACCATCCGCCCCGATCTGCTCCAGGACAAGCTGTCCCTGTTCAACGTGCCTGACTCCCTCTGCAGGTGGATCACCGACTTCCTGACGGACCGGAGACAGCATGTGCGGCTGGGGAAGTCTGTCTCAGACTCTGTTAGCATCAGCATTGGATCACCCCAGGGCTGTGTACTTTCCCCTACAGTGCTCTGCACTGTGTGTGTTTATATATTTACATATTTATTCCATCTAGCTACAATGCTCTGCACTGGGTGTGTTTATATTTATATATCTATATATTTATTCCATCTAGCTACAATGCTCCACACTGTGTTTTTATATATCTACATATTATTCCATCTAGCTACATTGCTCCGCACTGTGTGTGTTTATATACTTGCATATTTATTCCACCTAGCTGCAATGCTCCATACTGTGGGTGTTTATATATTTACATATTTATTCCATCTAGCTACAATGCTCTGCACTGTGTGTTCATATATTCATATATTTATTCCATCCAGCTACAATGCTCTGCACTGTGTGTCTGTGTGTGTGTGTGTATATATATATATTTTATAGTAATATGTACATATGTATATTAGCTGCTCTTGCTTGCTTGTTTTTTCTTGCCTTCTGATTGTTGCTCTGAGTGTTGCTATCCCTGTGCTGTTGCAATCCTGGAATTTCCCCGTTGTGGGACTAATAAAGGCTTATCTTATCTTATCTTACTCTTCCCCCTTTATACCAACTCCTGCACCTCCTCCCACCAGTCTGTTAAGCTGATGAAGTTTGCGGACGACACCACCCTCATCGGGCTCATCTCCAACGGTGACGAGTCCGCCTACAGGGAAGAGGTGGCCCAGCTGGTGTCCTGGTGCAGCCACAACAACCTGCAGCTGAATGCTCTGAAGACAGCGGAGATGATTGTGGACTTCAGGAAAGTCACATCCCCCCTGCCCCCCCTCACCATCACAGGCTCTCCCATCACCTTTGCAGATTCCTTCCGCTTCTTGGGCACCACCATCACCCGAGACCTCAAATGGGAGCCAACCATCAGCTCCCTCATCAAAAAGGCCCAGCAGAGGATGTTCTTTCTGCGGCAGCTGAGGAAGCTCAAGCTACCCACCAAGATGTTAGTGCAGTTCTACACGGCCATCATCGAGTCCATCCTCACCTCCTCCATAACTGTGTGGTACGCAGGAGCCACTGCCAGGGACAGACTAAGGCTGCAGCGCGTCGTGCGCACTGCTGAGAAGGTGATAGGCTGCAAGTTCCCATCTCTCCAGGACCTGTACATCTCCAGGACCCGGAGGCGTGCTGGCCGGATCATAGCCGATCCTTCACATCTTGGTCACGTGCTGTTTGCCCCCCTCCCCTCAGGTAGAAGGCTTCGGTCCATTCGGACTAAAACCTCCCGGCACATGAACAGCTTTTTCCCCTCTGCCATCAGACTGCTGAACACTAAGTGACTTTTGACTCTCGTGCACTATGTACAGCAGCTCAACCAGACTCATGTCATTCATCACTGTTTTTCTGTTGCATTATTGACTGCACTATGTGGTACTTCACATTATCTGCTACATGCTAATTTTTTAAAACTGCCTTGACTAGTACTACTCATTATTACTATTATTATTATTATTATTACTTATTATTACTTATTTTTCTACACTTATTGCACGTTTCTAGTCCTTTAGTTTTTTAGTTTATCCCTTTTTCTCATTATGTTTTTAATGTTGCAGCATGGCACCGAGACAAATTCCTAGTTTGTGTATCACATGAACAATGGCAATAAACCTGATTCTGATTCTGATTCTGATTCTGATTCTGAGGATGTTAAGAACTGCGTTTGGTCCTGCCCCCAGTGTGCCACCGGGAATTTGCCTTCCTCTTCCCCTTTGGGACTGCTGCACCCCCTTCCCATCTCCAGCAGACCTTGGTCTCATGTCGCCATGGACTTTGTGACAGGTCTTCCTCCCTCCATGGGTCATGCGGTTATTCTCACGATCGTGGACAGATTTTTGAAGGCAGCTCACTTCATCCCTCTTCACAAGCTCCCTATGGCCAAGGAGACAGCTGACTTGTTGGTCCTGCATGTGATATGTCTATACGGGATTCTCTTGGACATCATGTCAGACCAGTGTCCTCAGTTTGTGTCCCAGGTATGGCGGTCCTTCTGCAAGGCCATTGGCGCAACAGTCAGCTTGTCTTCAGGTTATCATCCGCAGAGTAATGGCCAGTGTGAGCACGCTAATCAAGAGCTGGAGGCGGCCCTGAGGTGTGTTATGGCCTATAACCCTGCTTCGTGGAGTTCACACTTACCTAGGATTGAGTACGCTCACAACTCTGCCATTTCTACGGCCACTGGCCTCTCCCCTTTTGAGGCATCGTTGGGCCACAACCCTCCATTGTTCCTGGAAGAGGAGGAGGAGATTGCAGTTCCATCTGTGCAAGCCCACATCAAACGATGTTGTCAGATTTGGAGGTCTGCCAAGGCCGCTCTTCAACGTACCGCTGGTCGCAATTCTGAAATCGCCAACCATCGGAGGATCCCAGCTCTGACCTGTTGGGTCGGACAAAAGGTATGGGTATCTACCAAGAACATTAATTTAAAAGCTGAGTCCAAGAAGCTTTCTCCCCATTTCATTGGTCCTTTTCCCATCTCTCAAATCATCAACCCAGTCGCTGTCAGCCTGTCTATTCCACCTACTATGTGTATTTGTTCTACCTTTCATGTCTCCCAGGTGAAGCCACTTTCTTTGAGTCCTCTTTGTCCTCCTCCCGAGCCACCGCCACCTCAAGTTGTGATCGATGGTGGTCTGGCCCATAAGGCCAAGCGCATCTTAAACGTACGACGCCAGGGTCTCCAGTACCTGGTGGAGTGGGCCGGGTATGGTCCGGAGGAAAGATCCTGGGTGAGGTCATCCTTCATCATGGATCGGCAGCTCATCAGGGACTTTCATCAGACTCACCTGGGCAGACTGAGTCAGCCGCCAGGAGGCATCCCTTGGGGTGGGTGGGTGGGTACTGTAGTGATCCACGCTGTGTGCTCCCTGCTTACTAATTATTATCCTCAGCTGCGCCTGCTCTCACACCTGCTCTCTCCAGTTAGGCACCCGTTATTAGGAGTGGATTCCTACACTCCTACACAGAGACGTCAACACTCCTTGGGTGAAGCCGTTCATGTCCTGACTCGCCCTTCTCTATTGCTGGGAGTTTCACCTCCCTTCCTCTCATCGTTCCTACTCCTGCTCATCTGGGAGCTTCACCTCCCCAACTTTGCTGTAAGCTTGCTTCATTGGATATTTCATCTGCTATTCCTGCTTCTCTCCTCCTCTCTCCCCTGTGCACAGGTAGACCCTCCTCTAGGCGGCAAATCGGATTCTCTCCCATGAGCTGAAGGCCGCTCCCTCTCCCTGGTCAGTAAGTGCCTCCACTCACCGGACTTACTCTCCCCTCTCAGTTTTCAATTCAATTCAATTCAATTCAATTCAATTCAATTCAATTCAATTCAACTTTATTTATATAGCGCCATTTCACAACAACAGTCATCTCATAGCAGTATCAACTGTAGGGGGAACCCCCACAGTTGCAGAAAGACCCCAGCAATCAGGCAATCCCCTGTGAGCAAGCACTTGGCGACGGTGGAGAGGAAAATCTCCCTTTTAACAGGAAGAAACCTCCAGCAGAACCAGGCTAAGGGAGGGGCAGTCATCTGTTGCGACTGGCTGGGGGGTGAGGGGATAGAGAAGAAGAAAAGCACAGACATGTACAGAGCAAACAGCACAATGGGGACTCAATCTATGGGATAGAACAAACAAATGTTAATGACCAGCAAAAAAATATTTCATTGAGAGTGAGGAAAGGAGTGAGGCCCAGTGCATTACTGGAGGTCCCCCGGCTGACTAAACCTATTAGCAGCATAACTAAGGGAGGGTTAAGAAACAAATGATCCCTCCCTAATTGTAGGCTATATCAAAAAGGTAGGTTTTAGCCCTATTCTTAAAAACAGAGATCGAGTCTGACTCCCGAATCCAGATTGGCAGCTGGTTCCACAGGAGAGGAGCTTGATAACTGAAGGCTCTGCCTCCCATTGTACTTTTGGAGATTCTAGGTATTACAAGTAATCCAGCATTTTGGGAGTGTAGTGCTCTGTTAGGATAATACGGTAGTATCAGATCTTTTAAATAAAAAGGAGTCTGATTGTTTAGAGCTTTGAAAATAAGAAGAAGGATTTTAAACTTAATTCTAAACTCTATGGGAAGCCAATGAATGGAGGCCAGAACCGGAGAGATATGATCTCTCTTTCTAGTACCTGTTAAAACTCTTGCTGCAGCATTTTGGATCAGCGGAAGACTTTTTAAAGATGTTTTAGGACAGCCTGATAATAAAGAATTACAATAATCTAATCTCGAGCTAACAAAAGCGTGGATCAGTTTCTCAGCATCACTCTGAGACAAGATGCTCCTAATCTTGGCAATATTATGCAAATGATAGAAGGCTGTCTTAGAAACAAATTTAATATGTGAATTGAAGGACAGATCCTGATCAAAAATAATTCCAAGGTTCCTCACAGAGCTATTAAGAGAAAGAGTAACTGCATCCAAACTCAAAGTTTGATTTGGAAAGGAATTTCTAAGGTTTTTTGGACCAACAAGAATGACTTCAGTCTTATCTGAATTTAATAGCAGGAATTTACAAGTCATCCAAGCTTTGATTTCCTTAAGACAGGCTTCTAACTTGGCTAATTGATTACGATCATCTGGCTTCATTGACAGGTATAATTGTGTGTCATCTACATAACAATGAAAATGTATACAGTGCTTTCTAATAATGTTGCCTAATGGAAGCATATATAAACTAAAAAGAGTAGGGCCTAGCACAGATCTCTGTGGAACTCCGTGACTAAGCTTTGAGTTGAAAGAAAACTCATTATTTACATGAACAAAATGGAACCTATCAGATAAATAAGATCTAAACCACTGCAACGAAGTTCCATTAAGTCCAACATAGTGTTCTAATCTATCAAGTAGAATATTATGATCGATAGTATCAAAAGCTGCACTAAGGTCTAAAAGGACAAGTACAGAAACTAGTCCATTATCAGATGCAATGAGGAGGTCGTTAGTGACCTTCGCTAAGGCTGTTTCAGTACTATGATGGATTCTAAACCCAGATTGAAACTCTTCAAGTAAACCATTTCCCTGCAGGTGGTCAAATAATTGCGTAGCAACAACTCTTTCTAAGATGTTTGAAATGAAAGGGAGATTAGAGATTGGTCTATAGTTAGCTAAAGCTCCTGGATCTAGCGTTGGCTTTTTGAGTAAGGGTTTAATTACAGCCTTTTTAAAAGCCTTCGGTACATGGCCTAAAGTTAATGAAGAATTGATTATATGAAGAATAAAGCTACCAATAAGTGGGAAGACTTCTTTAAATAACCTAGTAGGAATAGGGTCTAAAAGACAAGTTGAAGGTTTTGATGAGGAAACTATTTTGTCTAACTCACAAAGGTCAATTGGAGTAAACTCATCAAGACAGACATCAATAGAAGGAGTTGTAGTAGTTACAGTATTTAAGTTAACTGTGGGAAGAATCTGATTGATTTTATCTCTGATGGATGAAATTTTATTATTGAAAAAGTTCATAAAGTCCTGACTAGTAAGCTCTAAGGGAATGCTAGGATTGACAGAGTCCTGACTCTTTGTCAACCTGGCTACAGTACTGAAAAGAAACCTGGGATTATTCTTGTTCGCCTCTATTAAAGCAGAGTAATAACTCGTTCTAGCTTTTCTAAGAGATTTTTTATAAATTAAAAGATGATTTCTCCAAGCTAACTAGATTTCATCTAAATTAGTAGAGCGCCACTTTCTTTCTAATTGACAAGTCTTCTGTTTTAAGCTACGAGTTTCTGTGTTGAACCAAGGAGTTAGAAATCTCTGATTAGACTTTTTTCTTTTTTAAGGGGGCCACCAAGTCTAGAGTTTGATGCAGAGAAGCTGAAACACTGTCCACCATGTTATCAATTACAGAAGGAGCAAGCTGTCTATAGCTTATTTCCGTTGTGTTGACACATGGCATCGAGGAAACAATCTGCATAAATTTGGTAACAGCATCATCTGAGAGGCATCTACTGTAATAATATTTTTCTTTAGGAGCCAAATAGTCAGAAATAGTAAAATCAAAGGTTAACAGACAATGATCTGACAGTACAGGGTTATGAGGAGACACTACAAGATTTTCTATTTCTATGCCATATGTCAGAACAAGGTCCAATGTATGGTGGAGGTAATGAGTAGAATTTCCTACTTTCTGAGAAAACCCAATCGAGTCTAATATTGAATTAAATGCCACATTAAGGCAGTCACTATCTACATCCACATTTTTAACACCTCCCTTAAGTTATGCCACGTGCCGTCCTGCCTCAAATCCTCCACCATCATCCCTGTCCCCAAGAAGCCACGGATCACTGGACTTAATGACTACAGACCTGTAGCGCTCACCTCTGTAGTCATGAAGTCCTTTGAGCGCCTGGTCCTGTCCCACCTCAAGTCCATCACCACCCCTCTCCTGGACCCGCTGCAGTTTGCCTACCGAGCCAACAGGTCTGTAGACGATGCAGTCAACCTGGCCCTCCACTCCATCCTGCAGCACCTGGACTCCCCGGGAACCTACGCCAGGATCCTGTTTGTGGACTTCAGCTCCGCATTCAACACCATCCGCCCCGCTCTGCTCCGGGACAAGCTGTCCCTGCTCAACGTGCCTGACTCCCTCTGCAGGTGGATCATCGACTTCCTGACGGACCGGAGGCAGCATGTGCGGCTGGGAAAGACTGTCTCAGACTATACTAGCATCAGCACCGGATCACCCCAGGGCTGTGTACTTTCCCCCCTACTCTTCTCCCTTTACACCAACTCCTGCACCTCCAGCCACCAGTCTGTCAAGTTGATCAAGTTTGCGGACGACACCACCCTCATCGGGCTCATCTCCAACGGCGACGAGTCCGCCTACAGGAGAGAGGTGGCCCAGCTGGCGTCCTGGTGCAGCAATAACAACCTGCAGCTGAACGCTCTGAAGACAGTGGAGATGATTGTAGACTTCAGGAAAGTCACTACTCCTCTGCCCCCCCTCACCCTCTCAGGCTCTCCCATCACCACTGCTGATTCCTTCCGCTTCCTAGGCACTACCATCACCAGGGACCTCAAATGGGAGCTGACCATCAGCTCACTCATCAAAAAAGCCCAGCAGAGGATGTTCTTCCTGCGGCAGCTGAGGAAGCTCAAGCTACCCACCAAGATGTTAGTGCAGTTCTACACAGCCATCATCGAGTCCATCCTCACCACCTCCATAACCGTGTGGTACGCAGGAGCCACTGCCAGGGACAGACAAAGGCTGCAGCGCGTCGTGCGCACTGCTGAGAAGGTGATCGGCTGCAAGCTCCCATCTCTCCAGGATCTGTACATCTCCAGGACCCGGAGGCGTGCTGGCCGGATCATAGCCGATCCCTCACACCCTGGTCATGTACTGTTTGCCCCCCTCCCCTCTGGTAGAAGACTTCGGTCCATCCAGACTAAAACCTCCCGTCACATGAACAGCTTCTTCCCCTCTGCCATTAGACTGCTGAACACTAAGTGACTCTCGTGCACCATGTACAGCAGCTCAACCAGACTCATGTCAATCATCACTGTTTTCTTCCTGCATTACCGACTGCACTATATAGTTCTCCACAGTATCTGCTGCTGGCTAATATATATTTTAACTGTTGACCAGTATCACTTAATCTTATCCTACACTTTATTACATGTATAGTTTATTTCTCTTATCTTATCATGTTTAATGTTGCAGCATTGTACCGAGACAAATTCCTAGTTTGTGTACTACATGAACAATGGCAATAAACCTGATTCTGATTCTGATTCTGATTCTGATGTATTTTAAAGTCCCCTACTATAATTATTCTATCAGATTTCAGCACTAAATCAGCTAAGAAATCAGCAAATTTGGATAAAAATTCTGAGTAGGTTGATGGGGGACGATAAACTATGGCAAATAAAATTGGGTTTATCCTAAAATTGCTAAAGTGTCCAATACTGAGGACCAGGCCCTCAAAGGAATTATAACATGTTTTTTGCTTTACATTAACTAGTAATTAACTAGTAATTTGGAATGGTAAATTGTTGCTACTCCTCCTCCACGACCAGAACTTCTGGGATTTTGACAGTTTAAATAACCAGAGGGAGTTGATTCATTTAAACCAACATAATCCTGTTGCCCTGTTGTCTCTGTAAGGGAAATTAAATCAATCTGATGATCAATTAACAGATCATGGACTAACAGAGACTTGGGAGTTAGAGACTTAATATTTAATAAACCACATTTAATTTTTAAATTATGAGAAGGAACAGAGGCCAAATCATTCAGTTTAGAGGCTTTATGTTTAATTTGAGTTTTACCAATATTTTGCTTTATCACTTTGGGATGCTTATACATTATATTTTTATTTACTTTGGAGGGAGCAGACAACGATTCTCTGATGGGGAAGACAGGGGCTAAGTTGAGGGGTGGCGGATGAAGAGGAGCTGCAGAGAGGCGTGTAAGACTGCGACTCTGCTTCCTGGTCCCAATTCTGAGTAGTCAGGGTTTTGGAAATTTGGATAAAAAAGATGCCAGATTGTTAGATAAATGAGAAGCACCATCCAAAGTGGGATGAATGCTGTCTCGTCTCATAAGACCAGGTTTTCCCCAAAATGAGCTCCAATTGTCAATGTAGCCCACGTTATTTGCAGGACACCACACAGACAGCCAGCGGTTCAAGGATGACGAGCGGCTAAACATGTCATCACTGGTCAGATTGGGGAGGGGCCCAGAGAATACTACAGTGGCAGACATCGTTTTTGCAAAGTCACACACCGATTCTATATTAAGTTTCGTGACTTCCGACTGCCGGAGACGGATGTCATTAATGCCGGCGTGAATAACAATTGTGGAATATTTACAGTTACTCTTAGCCAGCATTTTCAAATTTGACTCGATGTCGCCTGCTCTGGCCCCAGGAATGCATTTGACTATGGCCGCTGGAGTCTCTAGGTTCACGTTTCTGACTACAGAGTCGTGTTCAGCCGTGTTCAGTCGTGTTCAGCCGTGGTTGCACCTGCTCTATCATCCTCGTCACGGACACTGCACTTCCCAAGCGGGACTCTGGTAACTTGGAGGGGACTAAGCTTCTCTTCGGTGCTTCCACTACTCCTGAGCTCCATAAGATTATTTATTACTCAGTCCATTCGACCCACCATTGCTGAACTGCTATTAATTCCCTCTCTCCTCTCTCGCCGCAGGGTTGCCAGTTCTCTTCCACTCTGCACTCACATCCACTCACTCACACACTCATTCACTTTGTCAATAAAGATCATTGTGAATTCTAATTGAGTCTGTGTCTGCATTTGGGTTTTCATGCAAACATGTCAGCTAGTGAATGTAAATGAATAAAAATGATAAGTTCTTCATGCCAGTTTGTAGATACTTTTATTCATCACCATTTATTTTTTTTTTTGGGGGGGGGGGGTAGCATATTGGCTGGATTTGATTGTTGGGGGGTTATAACCCCCCCCGCCCCTTAAATTATGCCTATGGTCAGGGTTAACCCTGGGTTTTCTGTGCTATGAATCTGGTAGATCACCATGATTAACTTGTGCTGTGAAGCTAACCTTCTCAGGCCAGTTAAATCATTTGGAAAAGGAATCTGAATATTATGCTCAAGTAGAATAAAATAAAATAATTCTTTTTGAAAGAACAGACCAAGTTCCCAAGTCAGTTTTACAGTCATTGTGACAATTACTTTTTTATCTGTTAATTTTGGAATTATCTTGGAATTACTTGTATATAAGTTTGCCTAATAGTTTACTTAATAAATAGAGGTTATGCATATGATGTCACTGACCAGAACTCATGGCAGTTATTAAAAAAACACTTAGTGGCAAAAATGAGTGGCAGCATTAGGGGGATACATTAAAACACAAAAAACATAAACAGTATTCAATCACAGCAGTATACAGAGTACCTGCTTGCATTATGGAGAGCTAATCTTATCATTCCTTCTTGCATTAATTGGCAAAAAAATGAAATAAATAATTAAAGGCTCTGAATCGGTTCTTCACTCCATGTACTCCTTGGTCTTTATCCACACATCACTCGAGTCAAGTAAATGGTGTGGTATTAACATCGAAGGAAAAAAAAGGTACTCTGTACTGCTGTGACTAAATATTTTGTGTGTTTGTTTTGCTGAATACAGAATAAAGCTGTCACATGTGATTGACACTAAGTACTGTGTTGCTATGGTAATTGTCGTGCAACTGCCAAGATTCTATTCCAGTGCATCCCCTCTAGACCCACATGAACTATCTGCCTGGTTAAAATGACTGTGAAACTCTGGGTTTAGACCCTACAAAATAAATATCAGTTACTGCAGAGACAACAATGAGTTCTGAATGAATTCTTTCTTTTTTTTTTAAAGTTTTCTCATTCATTTTAAATGGAAATATGAAAAACAGACTGCGATATTTGTGAGTATTTATAGGCTAAAGACATACTTCACAATATATTCTGGATTTATTTCAGCATCTTGGAAAAATACAGTGCTGGCTGGATAAGATCAGATAATAAAAAATAAGCCTTTATTCATCCCACAATGGGAAAATTCCAGAATATCATAAGTTTTTCAAAGAGACTGAAAACACTGCAGCTGAAAATACTTTTTACTTTTCCAAAGTGCTTCTTTTTCATCACAGTAGCTTCAGGAGTTAGGCTGCGTGTCCACCAAACGTGTTTTTTTCTGCTCTGGGTGGCTATTTTCCATTCATTCTCTATGTAGTCCAGCGTTTACGCGCTGAAACGCTCTCGGGGGTGGTTGTTTTTTGTCGCGGCGCTCAGAGTTGAAATAAGTTCAACTTTTCAGACACTGCAACTGAGCTCGTCAATGTCAGACCTTAAGCAGCCAATCAGAACTGCTGCGTGGGCGGGACATAGGACACCAGTACTAGTCTGTACTCAGACTCCTGCTTTCCATGTGATCATGTTTTACATCCAGAGCTGCTAGAAAACGTTTCCTGTTCATTGTTATTTAGAGACTGCTATTAAAAAAATCTGACAATAGGAAAAGAGGGAGTAATGAGCTAAGAGTGACAAGTTGTTGCAGGGATACAGGGGACAGACTTTTTTTCCCCAGAGCGCAGCGTACAAATCTTGAAAAAAAAAAAAGCTCAGGGTGGTCGGGTGACAAAAAACACGTTTGCTGGACACGCTGCCTTATAAAGCTGTGAAGCTGCTGATGTCATCTTCAGTATAGTGAACATAGGGAGAAAACTGTAGAAAATAAGAAGAAACCCTAATCTTAACTTTCATGTTTGATAGCAGTGAACCTGCAACTTGAGTGGTTCCTAGTGGTAGCACATATACCTCACAGTTGGGAGGTTGTGGGTTCAAGCCGCAACCAGGACATGCCAAAGACCAGATAAAAATGGCACTTTCCCCATACATCATGGTGCTCAGCATAAGACATATTTCACAATCCATTTTGGATTTATTTCAGCAACTGAACTGAAAACCATCTTTATTTTTGTCAAAGCAATTTTTTTAGCAGGGAAATTTCATGAGTTGCAAAGTTGCTGATGACATCTTCAACTTGGCAAAGGTGCAGAAAACTGCAGAGCTGCAGAGACAAAACAGCAACATGAATATCAAGTACACAAATCATCAGATCTAAGTTATGGTCACACTTTACTAACCTTTATGCTATGTTGAGGGATGCCCTAACCCTTTTTGCCTTTTATTTTGTAACCCTTGAAGGCATGTTGTGCAGCTGCATCCATCTCAGGAAAATCAGCTTCAGGTATGGACTCATCATCTCTCACCTCTTCAACATTAGAAGCCAGCAGCCAATCATGTACAGTAGAACAAAATTAGTTTTCTCCTATCTACAATGTTAATCACATCTAGAATCAGAGGGGCCACTGCAATGCAAGGTGCTGCCACAAACAACTTAGATGCAGTTAGTAAAAAATTCCAACAGAAAAGACGTGTCCATTAATAAATGACATGATCAAAGAGCTGTCAGTTTAGTCAAAATGTTGTCCTTTAAAATAAAAGCTCCAGAGAAAACAAGATAGATGTGTAGTGTACTCACCCCACTGTTTAACATGCATTTCATATTGTTCCAGCTTACCGTCATCATGTGAAGCCTTTTTTGCAGACGCAGCACTGACCACAGCCACAAAGGCAAACAGTAGGAACACAAGCTGGACCTTCATTTTCTAAAAGAAAACACAGAATGTTAAAAATGCAATCAAAGATTGTAAGTCTGATAATTCTTTAGAGTTGAGAGAAGCAGGGCACCCACCAGTAGTTTGGAGAACTTGTGAAGTGTGATGTCTTCAGGAAGGAATCAGGTGTGCTCTGACTGACGGGTTCACTCTGAATTTAAACTCTACTCAGACCAGGTTTTTTGTTTGTTCAGTGATATCATCACAAGGGTGATCCAATGAAAACCTGCCCGGTTTCTCATTGAGAAGCAAGGGAACAGTGACACCCTGAGACAGAATTTGCCTTTATCTCAGTTATGTAATGTTTAAACACTAATATACCAACATCACACGTTTTTCCTCATAAGAAGTTATCTAAAGCATTTATATTTATTCATCCACATGTCGGTTACATCTAGCCAATGTCTTGACAATGAGCAAGTGACCTCTACAAGATGTATTCCTGAAGTAAACCTTGCACGTTGGGCCGACATATGTGTGCTGTTGGGGGTGGAATTCCTGTAGATGCTCTGTTTGTATTGAAATGAGGACTATCAGGAGATGGGAATGATGCAAGTTTTGTCCAGAAGATGTCTTTTGCAAACTGATAGAGTACCAACCCCAGTCAGCTTTTAGAGCCATTGTGTGGACAAAGGCATCAAGGAGATTTATAAGATAAGATAAGATAAGATAAGCCTTTATTAGTCCCACAACGGGGAAATTCCAGGATTGCAACAGCACAGAGATAGCAACACTCAGAGCAACAATCAGAAGGCAAGAAAAAAAAAAAAAAAAAACAAGCAAGCAAGAGCAGCTAATATACATATGTACATATTACTATAAAATATATATATACACACACACACACAGACACACAGTGCAGAGCATTGTAGCTGGATGGAATAAATATATGAATATATGAACACAGTGCAGAGCATTGTAGCTAGATGGAATAAATATGTAAATATATAAACACCCACAGTACGGAGCATTGCAGCTAGGTGGAATAAATATGCAAGTATATAAACACACACAGTGCGGAGCAATGTAGCTAGATGGAATAATATGTAGATATATAAAAACACAGTGAGATATATAAATATAAACACACCGAGTGCTGAGCATTGTAGCTAGATGGAATAAATATGTAAATATATAAACACACACAGTGCAGAGCATTGTTGCTAGGTGGGATGAAACAGCATAACCGTCTATTTAGTTATCCTACATGGTATGATTATGTGCCCATACATATTCTCACCCTCCATAGCGACCGGTATGTTCCTAGTTGTATGCCGGAGAGGACCATTGTGTAAGTCTATTGCATCTTTTGCATTCAAAAAACTATTAGTTTGTTACGTCTTTTTGCTATCTCTGCGAGCAGCCCTGCTTAGGTTGTACAGTCTGACAGCCGTTGGTAGGAAGGACCTACGAAACCTCTCGGTTGTGCACCTGGGATGATGTAGTCTGCTGCTAAATGAGCTCCTCAGTGCATTCAGTATGTCCTGCATAGGGTGGAACTCGGACTCCAGCAGAGATGACAGTTTAGCCACCGTCCTTCTCTCTCCTATCTCCTCCATCGGATCAAGGCGCTGCCCCAGGACAGAGCTAGCTTTCTTAATCAGTTTGTTCAGTCTCTTCCTATCGGCTGCAGTAATGCCACTGCCCTAGCAGACCACTCCAAAAGTGATGGCTGATGCCACCACCGTGTCATAGAATGACTTCAGCAGCGCCCCTTGTACACCAAAAGACCTGAGTCTCCTCAGCAGGAACAGCCTGCGCTGTCCCTTCTTGTAGAGTGCGTCAGTATTGTGTGACCAGTCTAGTTTATTGTTCAGATGAATACCCAGGTACTTATAGGATGTCACCATCTCGATGTCTGTTCCCTGTATATTTACTGGTGCTGTGAGGGGCTGCCCATGCCTGCGGCAGTCCACCACCAGCTCCTTAGTTTTCCTCGCGTTGATCTGGAGGCAGTTCCGATGGCACCAGTCCACAAAGTCCTGGATAAGCCCTCTGTACTCAGCTTCATCTCCGTTGGAGATGAGACCAACGATCGCAGAGTCATCAGAGAACTTCTGTAGATGGCAATGTGTTGTGTTGTGTGAGAAGTCCGCAGTATAAAGAGTGAACAGGAAGGGAGCCAGCACCGTTCCCTGGGGGGCCCCCGTGCTACTGATGATCGTGTCGGAAACACAGTCCCGGGTTCTCACAAACTGAGGCCGGTTCGTGAGGTAGTCCAGGATCCATGATGACAGGTGCTGGTCCACCCCTGCGCGCAGCAGCTTGTCCTTCAGGATCATCGGTTGGATGGTGTTGAAAGCACTGGAGAAGTCAAAGAACATGATCCTCACCATATTCCCGGGCTTCTCCAGGTGGGACAGAGAACGGTGAAGGAGGAAGATCACCGCATCCTCCACCCCAATGCCATGCTGGTAGGCGAACTGGAGTGGATCCATCGCTGGTTCCACCAGGGGGCGGAAGTGAGCAAGGAGCAGTCTCTCCAGGGTCTTCATCAAGTGGGACGTCAAGGCCACCGGTCTGTAGCTGTTCAGGTCTTTGGGGTGGGAAGTTTTTGGTACAGGTACCACACAAGATGTTTTCCACAGCTGTGGTACCCTCCCCAGTTTCAGGCTCATGTTGAAGATATACGTCACAATCCCACACAGCTGGTCTGCACAGGACTTGAGGAGCTTTGCGCTGATGCCGTCCGGTCCCGACGCCTTCCTCGCCTTGATCTTCCTCAGCTCCGTCCTCACCTGGGTCTTGGTCAGGGTCAGGATGGGGGGCTGTGTGTTGGGAGTGGGGGGGGTGTCGGTGGAGTGGGGAGTGGGCAGCAGGACTTGATTTCTTAGAGGCAGCAGTGGTTGTTGTGTAGACAGGGGGGAGGGCGGTTGGTCAAATCTATTGAAAAACAGATTCAGGTTGTTCGCCCACTCCCTGCCCCCCGTGGTCTGGGGGGAGGTATTCTGGAGCCCCGAGATGGTTTTGAGGTTTCTCCAGACCCCGCTGATGTCGCTCTGTTGCAGCTTGTCCTCCATCTTCTTCCTGAAGCTGTCCTTGCCTTCTCTGATCTTTCTCCTCAGCTCCCTCTGTACGGACTTCAGCATCTCCCTGTTCCCCGACCTGAAGATCCTCTTCTTCTCTCTCAGAAGTGTTTTTATCTCAGGGTTGATCCAGGGTTTGTTGTTTGAGTGACGCCGTATGGTCTTGGTGGGAACGGATTTGTCCACACAGAAGCTGAGGTAGCCCGTGAAGGTGTGAATGAGGCCGTCGATGTCCTCACCATGTGGATCGCAGAGCTGCTTCCAGGCAGTGGCTTCAAAACAGTCCTTTAGAGTGTCCATTGTCTCCTCAGACCATAACTCCACAATGTGCATGGCCGGAGGTTGTCTGTGCACTAGGGGTTTGTACACCGGTCGGAGATGAACCAAGTTGTGATCCGATCTCCCAAGTGGGGGGAGTTGTGATGAGGTGTACGCCTCCTTAGTGTTTGCGTAGAACAAATCCAGTGTTTTATTGTCTCTAGTGTGGCATGTGACATACTGGGTGAAAGTGGGCAGAATGGGAGACAGTGCAACGTGGTTGAAATCGCCTGAGATGAGGAGAAGAGCATCTGGGTGTTCTGTCTGCAGCCTGCTGGTTACTGAACGGATGACGTCACGCGCTGTCCCAGCGTTCGCCGTCGGATTTGCATAAACAACAATGCAGATCACGTGTGAGTGTTCTCTCGGGAGATATGTAGGCCTCATGCTAACAGCTAGCAACTCAATGTCTTTGCTGCAGTATCGTTGTTTAACAGTGATATGTCCCGGTCTGCACCAGTTGTTGTTAACATACATTATCACTCCACCGCCCCTAGCTTTGCCACTCTCTGGTGTTCGGTCAGCTCGTATCATGTGAAAACCCTCCAGCTCAATGTTAGCATCTGCTGCTAGTTCAGTTAGCCACGTCTCAGTAAACAAAAGGAGAGAGCACTCCCGGTAAGTGCTATCATAACGGGAGATAGCCGCTAGCTCATCTAACTTTCCCAGTATCGACCGTACATTTCCCATGACAACAGATGGAAGGGAGGGTCTGTACCTTATATTTTTTGTCCTCCGCCTTACTCCAGCCCGGCAGCCGCGACGCTTTCGCCTCAATTCTCTCGGTATGTCGAGTTTTTCCAGTGGGACCGGGTGGCGGTTAAATGCTAGCAGCTCTTCCCTGTTGTATCGTATCCTGCTATAAACAGTGGCTCCGTCCACCGGCTCAGGAGACATTTGGGACGATCTGTGTGTCCGTGATATAAGTGGGGTGAAAAAAAAAGTGATCAAAAGAGAGAGGAAGGGAAAAAAAACTCGGAATCGAGCCGCTGTTGCAAAAGGCAGCCTACTGGTGTGGCGCCGAGAGGACGCCACACCATATTTATTGTTTCAAGTTTCTCAAAGTGGGCAGAGAGTTCACAGATGTCTTCTAAAAAACTAATAAACATGTCTGTCAATTGTGTGCAGTCAGATCTACTATATAGTATGGGGGGGGGGTTTCATGTGCTGGAAAGTTCATAGTGGTCAAATTTGACCAAATGTGGTTTATTTTTCAGCCACAGGGATCCAACACTGATGGAAGAAGTGTATGGACCGAAGGGGAGACTATGTTGAAAAATAAACCACATTTGGCCAAATTTGACCCCTCTGGACTTTTCAGCACCCCTCGTATACCAGCCTAGGAACTTTCAGGAACACAGAAACACAAAAGCAAGCACTATTTGACTGAAGAACAACTAAGGTAAT
The DNA here is from genome assembly GCA_020510985.1 of Pholidichthys leucotaenia. Lineage (NCBI taxonomy): Eukaryota > Metazoa > Chordata > Actinopteri > Cichliformes > Pholidichthyidae > Pholidichthys > Pholidichthys leucotaenia. The sequence continues at coordinate 22,590,616 of CM035839.1, read as the reverse complement.
GTAGAACAGGCTAGAAAGGATACTGGACAAAGATGTTGTCCAAATTAGAAGAATGATGATGGACAAGAGCAAACTTAGGTGACTGCTGAATTCTATATTAATGCAGGAGCACCCCAAGGCTAAATGTGTGCCAAGCTGGAAAAGATGATGATGATGATGATGATGATGATGATCGATTTTCCTGATAAAAAGTTGACTCGTTTTTTTTTTTCATTGTAGTTTCTCAGTCTAGTTTCTGAGGTCTTTTCTACTTGGTTTAAACAAAATATTTCAGCAGTACAGAACTAACCCAGGGGTGTCAAACATATTGTTTGCAGACCAGAACTTGTTTGTTGAATTTTCCAATTTGGCTCTGTGGGTTTTTCCAACTTAGTAGTGGATTCAAAGTGGTGTCAATGTGGCTATTTAATCCCCACCTGATCTCACCAAAAGTACTCCAGATATCATGCTTTCCACCACCTCAAAAGACATGCCATTTATAGAAGTAGTTTTAAACCTTTTTTGAGCCATGGCACATTTCTTGCATTGAAAAAAATCCCACAACACCCCACCAATCCAACATGTTATGAAATGACACAGTGTAGCATATCTAATGACAACTTTGTCTTGTAATTAGACCAGTAACAATAACAAATTTTGGCAAACAATGAAATTTTAAAAGTATATATATATATATATATATATATATATATATATATATATATATATATATATATATATATATATATATATATATATGTATATATACAGTGATCCCTCGCTACTTCGCGCTTCACCTTTCGCGCCCTCAGTGCATCGCGGATTTTTCAAAAATATTCATCAAAAATTCAAAATTGAGAAATAATGGGCGGGCGCTAGCAGAAGGCAGGGAGACTACATTAGACCATCAGGTATCAACAGGGAGAGCCCGCACAACTCAAAAATCCACCTCTCTGTTCGCTGTTCTCGTGTTGGCTTGGCTCGGAAATCTCGCAAGCTGATTGGCCGAGACGTTTCACCCACCTCCTCTCCCTGCCGAGTGCCCATGCAGCGAAGGAAGACCGCATTCATCGCTCGTGTTGCTTAGTCTCGCCACATGGAACTTTTTGCTGTTCTCTTGTGCCATTTTGTGCGAAATAGTCTTCCCGTCGAGCCACTACGCCGCCTCCTGCAGCTTCTCCAGCTCTATCGAAAGCTGCCCTCGACGATGCTGCGCCTCTAGCACCTCACGATGAGGCGTCACCTGAGGAGCAGTAAAGCTCTCATTAACCTGTGCAGTAAATCATCTTCATCTTGAGTTACGTATCTTGTTATAAGAATAAAAGAGTTCTAAAAACATATTTATGTAAACTTTATTTACATCTACGTATGTTATGTACACTTACACACACACACACACACACACGTATCATATGAGAGAGAGAGTGAGAGAATGAACGTACGTATTATTTATGGGTGACGTCATTAGGGGTGACGCTACTTCGCGGTTTTTTCACTTTTCGCGGTCGGTTCTGGAACCCATTAACCGCGATAAGTGAGGGATCACTGTATATATATATATATATATATATATATATATATATATATATATATATATATATTTATATATATATATTTCATTTATCACTGTCATGTTTATATCTGCATTGTTGGACAAAGGCTCCTTTATACCAGACTGTGGGGAAATGGAGGCCCGGCAGGTCTGAGTGCTGTTTTGTTCCCACTTAAAAAAATACATCAGTGGGATGATTATGCCTTTCATGAATTTTCAGTTTTCCTTACAATTGTTTTCAAATAAAGGCCACATAACTGCTCTGTCATGTCAGCAGTGAGCAAGTACACACACACACACACACACACACACACTGCACCTCTTGCTAATTGCCTATGATTTTTTACAGCTGCTCAGTAGGTCAGCTCCAGCCTATTTAAGTGGTGAGCTGGTAGTCCTTTGGCCTGGGATTTGCTCAACACCACCATCAAGTTGCTTCTGAGATCACCTGCTCATTGTGTTCATCTTGCTCCTTTGTGTGTGCTCTATGCTCGCTCACTGCCTGCCCCTAGTGATGATGAAACTGAAGCTTCATGAAACAGTTAACAACTCTGAGACAATTGCTTCATGAACAACAGAGTGTTATGAAGCATTTAATGACAAGTGACATCTTGCTGACTGTAAGAACTGCAACTGAATGGAAGACCTGAAAAAGCCTCAATACTCTATATCAGAGGGTGTGTAACAGGGTTTGTAAGCTGTTAATATCCTTCACAGGTTAAGAATCCTTGCCATGCCAACACAGATCGAAGGACGTAATTTAGTTTAAAATCAATGTTCTCTTTATCCTCCTCCTTCAGCAGCAGCCCAAACCCACAAGCCCCGGATTAAAACTACCCTAGGTTTGCTGAACTTTACATCAGCTGCAAAAAGATGAGAGCGCAACCCCCCGCATCACCCTCACACCGGCATCTCGTCGCCACAGCAGCAACAACAACAACAACGGCAAAACTATTCACCATTACAGAAACCACCGACGAAGTCCCCCCCAGACAACGCTGGTAATTGGTGATTCCATTTTGCAGAACATCAGAAGCAGGTACTGTGTTACAATTTTTTTTTTTCCCTGGGGGCTAAAGTATCAGACATTGAGGTTCTTTCCTCTGATCTATTAAATGAATACCCCCCAAGCTAAAACTGTTATTGTCTATGTTGGATGCAACAACATCCCAGATGAAGCGTTTGAGATCTTAAAGAGAGACTTCAGGAGCCTTCTGTCCACTCTTCAGAACTGTGCCAGACGTGTGTTTATTTCTTGACCACTTGCTCCTCTCAGAAGAGGTTGCAATTATTTCAGCAGAACTCTTAGCCTTAATACCTGGTTGTGTTCAACATGTCCTACTTTTAACATTGGTTTTATAGACAATTTCAACCTGTTCTGTAATCGCCCATCATTTATGAGGCCCGATGGTACCCATCCAAATAGACTCAGTGCACGTGTTTTAAGGGACAATCTGTTTTATTCCATTCAGCATTTTTTAGTACAGTGACTGAAAGCTGGTGTGTCACCTCACTCCAAAGTGCCTGGATCTGCCAACCAGCTTTTTTTGCTTTCTACTTCTCATATTACTCCTATTAATCCAAATAATTCTCTCTGTTTAGGTCAGTCTTTCATTCACAACCCCACAGAGATTGTGTCTGTCCCCCAATACCCAAAACATTACAACCCTAGACAAATACAACATAACTTGATAAAGATTAAAACTATTAATTTACCACAGAAAAATAAAATAATTAAAAGCGGACTGCTGCATATAAGATCTCTTTCCGACAAAGTGACCTTAATTAAAGATATGATTATGGATCACAATATAAAAATACTCTGTCTCACAGAAATATGGCTACGCCCCAATGACTTTGTTAGTATCAATGAGGCCACCCCCCCAGCTATGGTAATATTCATATTGCTAGAAACACTGGCCGAGATGGTGGTTTTGGGGTAATACAGTGATCCCTCGCTACTTCGCACTTCACCTTTCGCGCCCTCAGTGCATCGTGGATTTTTCAAAAATATTCATCAAAAATTCAAAATTGAGAAATAATGGGTGGGCGCTAGCAGAAGGCAGGGAGACTACATTAGAACATCAGGTATCAACACGGAGAGCAGCACAACTCAAAATCCACCTCTCTGTTCGCTGTTCTCGTGTTGGCTCGGTTCGGGAATCTCGCAAGCTGATTGGCCGAGACGTTTCACCCCGCAAGCTGATTGGCCGAGACGTTTTACCCAGCTTCGCTCCCTGCCGAGCGCCCACCCAGCGAAGGAAGACCGCATTCATTGCTCTTTATCGCTCTTGTTGCTTAGTCTCGCCGCGTGGAACTTTTTGCTGTTCTCTTGTGCGATTTTGTGCGAAATAGCCTTCCCGTCGAGCCGCTACGCCGCCTCCTGCAGCTTCTCCAGCTCTATCGGAAGCTGCCCTCGATGATGCTGCGCCTCTAGCACCTGACGATGAGGCGTCACCTGAGGAGCAGTAAAGCTCTCATTAACCTGTGCAGTAAATCATCTTCATCTTGAGTTACGTATCTTGTTATTCAATTCAATTCAATTCAATTCAACTTTATTTATATAGCGCCATTTCACAACAACAGTCATCTCATAGCACTATCAACTGTAGGGGGGAACCCCCACAGTTGCAGAAAGACCCCAGCAATCAGGCGATCCCATGTGAGCAAGCACTTGGCGACGGTGGAGAGGAAAAACTCCCTTTTAACAGGAAGAAACCTCCAGCAGAACCAGGCTCAGAGAGGGGCAGTCATCTGCTGCGACTGGCTGGGGGGTGAGGGGATAGAGAAGAAGAAAAGAACAGACATGTAGAGAGCAAACAGCATGATGGGGACTCAATCTATGGGAGAGAACAAACAGATGTTAATGACCAGCAAAAAAAAAAAATTTCATAGAGAGTGAGGAAAGGAGTGAGGCCCAGTGCATTACTGGAGGTCCCCCGGCTGACTAAACCTATTAGCTGCATAACTAAGGGAGGATTCAGAAACACATGATCCCTCCCTAATTGTAGGCTATATCAAAAAGGTAGGTTTTAGCCCTATTCTTAAAAACAGAGATCGAGTCTGACTCCCGAATCCAGATTGGCAGCTGATTCCACAGGAGAGGAGCTTGATAACTGAAGGCTCTGCCTCCCATTGTACTTTTGGAGATTCTAGGTATTACAAGTAATCCTGCATTTTGGGAGCGTAGTGCTCTGTTAGGATAATACGGTAGTATCAGATCTTTTAAATAAAAAACTCTTGCTGCAGCATTTTGGATCAGCTGAAGACTTTTTAAAGATGTTTTAGGACAGCCTGATAATAAAGAATTACAATAATCTAATCTCGAGCTAACAAAAGCGTGGATCAGTTTCTCAGCATCACTCTGAGACAAGATGCTCCTAATCTTGGCAATATTACGCAAATTATCGAAGGCAGTCTTAGAAACAAATTTAATATGTGAATTGAAGGACAAATCCTGATCAAAAATAACTCCAAGGTTCCTCACAGAGCTATTAAGAGAAAGAGTAACCGCACCCAAACTCAAAGTTTGATTTGGAAAGGAATTTCTAAGGTTTTTTGGACCAACAAGAATGACTTCAGTCTTATCTGAATTTAATAGCAGGAAATTACAAGTCATCCAAGCTTTGATTTCCTTAAGACAGGCTTCTAACTTGGCTAATTGATTACTATCATCTGGCTTCATTGACAGGTATAATTGTGTGTAATCTGCATAACAATGAAAATGTATACAGTGCTTTCTAATAATGTTGCCTAACGGAAGCATATATAAACTAAAAAGAGTAGGGCCTAGCACAGATCCCTGTGGAACTCCATGACTAAGCTTTGAGTTGAAAGAAAACTCATTATTTACATGAACAAACTGGAACCTATCAGATAAATAAGATCTAAACCACTGCAACGAAGTTCCATTAAGTCCAACATAGTGTTCTAATCGATCAAGTAGAATATTATGATCAATAGTATCAAAAGCTGCACTAAGGTCTAAAAGGACAAGTACAGAAACTAGTCCATTATCAGATGCAATGAGGAGGTCGTTAGTGACCTTCGCTAAGGCTGTTTCAGTACTATGATGGATTCTAAACCCAGATTGAAACTCTTCAAGTAAACCATTTCCCTGCAGGTGGTCAAATATTTGCGTAGCAACAACTCTTTCTAAGATTTTTGAAATGAAAGGGAGATTAGAGATTGGTCTATAGTTAGCTAAAGCTCCTGGATCTAGCGTTGGCTTTTTGAGTAAGGGTTTAATTACAGCCGTTTTAAAAGCCTGCGGTACATGGCCTAAAGTTAATGAAGAATTGATTATATGAAGAATAAAGCTACCAATAAGTGGGAAGACTTCTTTAAATAACCTGGTAGGAATAGGGTCTAAAAGACAAGTTGAAGGTTGAAGGTTTGGATGAGGAATATAAGAATAAAAGAGTTCTAAAAACATATTTATGTACACTTTATTTACATCTACGTATGTATGTACACTTACACACACACACACACGTATCATATGAGAGAGAGAGTGAGAGAATGAATGTACGTATTATTTATGGGTGACGTCATTAGGAGTGACGCTACTTCGCAGTTTTTCACTTTTCGCGGTCGGTTCTGGAACCCATTAACCGCGATAAGTGAGGGATCACTGTATATGAATCCACATTACCTGTGAACCCTCAGCCTAAGCTAAACTCAAATTATAACTCTTTATGATTGCTTAATTTTTAGCTTAGCACACCCATCCTGGAGGTCAGAACAGCCTGTTTTATTTACCACAGTATATCGCCGTCCCAGTGCTTCTTTTGTTGAATTTATGTCTGAATTCTCTGAGTTCTTAACAACCTTTGTTCTCAGTTTAGACAAAATTATCATAGCTGGTGATTTTAATATTCATATAGAGGTTGATAATGATAGTCATAGTGAAGCATTTCTCTCTCTCTTAAATTCAACTGTTTTTTTCCTCAGTGTGTTAGTAAACCAGCTTATCAGCATAATCACACCCTTGACCTGGTCTTGGCCGATGGTGTAGAAATTGATGAGCTGCTTGTCATTCCTCAAAATCCCACACTGACTGATCATCATTTGATAACTTTTGTGTTATCTGATTTTACAGCATCAAGCAGAAATATAGTTACCAGATTCTTACGTGATAGTGCTGTGGCTCGCTTTAAAAAATTAATCCCTTCAGCACTTAATTCAATTCAACTTTATTTATATAGCACCATTTCACAACAACAGTCATCTCATAGCACTTTCAACTGTAGGGGAAAACCCCAAAGTTGCAGAAAAACCCCAGCAATCAGGCGATCACTTACCCTATTACCATGTCTCAATATAGCAGAGGACAGCACTGACTGCTTCAATCCATCACAATTAGACCTCTTCGTTGATAGTACTGCAGCCTCACTGCAGACAACACTGGACTCTATAGCCCCCCTTAAAAAGAAAACTATTAAAAACGAGATTAGCTCCATGGTACAACTTCCACACTTGTGAATTAAAACAGAAAGTCAGATCCTGTGAAAGGCTTTGGCATGCAAGTAAGACAGAAGAACCATGTTCTGCCTGGAATGCCAGCCTTATCACATATAAGAAATCTCTCTGTAGTGCTAGGCGACAGTACTATTCATCTTTGATAGAAGAAAATAAAAACAACCATAAATTTCTTTTTAACACTGTAGCTCAGTTAACCAAGAGCCACAATGACATAGACCCCTACATTCCTCCAACTCTTAGTGCTGATGACTTTTTGAATTTTTTTAATGATAAAATTGTCAGTATCAGGAATAATATTCCAAAAAATAGCCCCTTTAAAAATATCAAGCCTCTGCCTAACATTGCTGTGTCCACAGGCTCTGAACTCTGCTTTTCTGAATTTTCTCTTATTAGTCATTCCGATCTAGCCTAAATAGTCTCAGTGACATAATGCACGGCTCAGGAGACGCACACACACAGGCTTAGAGTAGTTCAAAGAGTTTATTAACAGCAGGGGCGAGTGAGTGAGTGTCTGCGGGATGTAAATGTGCTGGTGATGGTGTCTGCTCCAAGCGCAGGGGCAGGTGACCGTACAGCCGAGCAACCCTATGGAGAGAGCACAGGGAGAGGGTGACGGGCATACACCAACACAGGAGGAATTTAAGGCGAGAGAAGGACTTACTTGGTGGGTCAGGATAGCTGGCACTACAAGGGGGTGAAGGCCCGGAAGACAGCCACCTGGAGAGCTCCGTGCAGCAGCGAGGATTGGGCGATGGAGAGGAGATGTCCGCCGCTGGGGAATCCACCTGTGCACAGGGGAGAAGACTGAAGAGAAAAAGGTAAGCGATCTTCTTACAAAAATGGTTTGCTGAAGGGAAGTATGCTCACAACGGTGAGGGACGAAGTCTGACGGCTTCAGGCCGAGCCTCCGGGCGAGACGGCCTTTATCCCTCGCCGCTGATGATCGTCAGGTGCGTGAGCAGGTGGCGCCGCTGATGAATGGCGCGGCGTGACAGTACTCCCCCCTCTAGCAGCGCCTCCTGGCGATGGCTTATCCGGGTGCGCTCGGTGGAAGTCCGCGATGAGCGATGGGTCCAACACAAACGACGGGGGCACCCATTGTCGATGCTCGGGCCCATAGCCCTCCCAGTCCACCAGGTATTGCAACCCACGGCCTCGGCGCCGGGAGTCCAGGATGGAGGAGACGGACCAGGCCGGATGGCCACCAATCATCCGGGGCGCGGGTTGCGCTGCAGGAGGAGGGCAAAGGGGGTCAGTGACTGCCAGTTTCACCTTCGACACGTGGAAAGTGGGATGGATGCGGAGGGAGGGGGGAATAGCCACGCGCACAGCCACCGGGTTGATGATCCGGGTGATGGGAAAGGGACCCATAAAACGCTGTGCCAGCTTCCTCCTCTCGCCTTTTAATGTGACGTCCTGGGTAGACACATACACGAGTTGCCCAACTCTGTACGCCGGGGCAGGTCTTCTGTGCCGGTCCGCCACGGTCCTGTTGCGCTCCGCTGTGCGTAAAAGCGCATGACGCGCGGCAGCCCAGGTGGAGCGGAACTGCCTAAGGTGCGCCCGAACAGAGGGGACAGTCACCTCGTTCTCCTGCGCTGGAAACAGCGGGGGGTCGTAACCCAGGGACGCCTTGAAGGGGGACATCCCCGTTGCAGAAGAGCGGGCGGTGTTGTGGGCATACTCCACCCAGGCGAGATGGTTGCTCCAGGACGTCGGCTTGGATCTAGTAACACAGCGGAGCGCAGCCTCCAGCTCCTGATTGGTCCTCTCACACTGCCCGTTAGACTGGGGGTGATGGCCGGAGGAGAGGCTCACCTTGGCTCCGATGGCGTTACAAAAGGATCTCCAAACCTCGGATGAAAATTGGGGACCCCGGTCCGAGACCACGTCCACCGGAATCCCGTGCAGCCTGACCACGTGTTGGACGAGGAGGCCCGCCGTCTCCAGGGCAGTAGGGAGACCTCGCAGGGGAATGAAGTGCGCAGCCTTGGAGAAACGGTCCACAATGGTCAGGACGGTGTCAAAGGAGCTGGAAACGGGGAGTCCGGTGACGAAGTCCAGTGCGATGTGCGACCAGGGCCTGCCGGGGACGGGCAGAGGCTGGAGCAGACCCGCTGGGGGGGCATTTCCCGACTTGCTGGTGGCACAGATTGGGCAAGCCCGGGCGTAGCGGGCTGCGTCCCTCCGCAGGCCTGGCCACCAAAAGGACCGTTGGAGGAGGCTGATCATCCGAGAGGTGCCGGGATGACAGGTGAGCCGGGAGGTGTGGAGCCAGTGGATGACCTCTCCTCGGACCGCAGACGGGACGTACAGTCTTCCCTCCGGTCCGCCGCCAGGATCAGGTTCCACCTCCTGCGCCTTCCGGATCTTGTCTTCAATGTCCCAAGAGATGGCACCGAGGACGCACGACCTGGGCAGGATAGTGTGGGGCGTCTCCTCAGCCTCCACGGGGGTGAACTGCCTAGAGAGGGCGTCAGGCAGGCCGTTTTTGGAGCCCGGCCTGAAGGTGATCGAGAAGCGGAACCTGGCGAAGAACAAAGACCAGCGCGCCTGGCGGGCATTCAGGCGCTTGGCAGATCGTAAATACTCTAAGTTCTTGTGGTCCGTCAGGACCACAAACGGCAGGTCCGCCCCCTCTAGCCAGTGGCGCCACTCCTGTAAGGCGAGTTTAATGGCCAGGAGCTCTCTGTCCCCCACATCGTAGTTCCTCTCCGCCGGGGACAGGCGCCGGGAGAAGAAGGCGCACGGCCGTTTGGCGCCATCGTCAGGTGACCGCTGGGATAACACTGCTCCCACTCCCGTGTCCGATGCGTCCACCTCCACAATGCACTGCAGCGCGGGGTCGACCTGGCGAAGGACCCGGGAGGAGGAGAACTCCGCCTTCAGCGCCCTAAAGGCAGCAGCGACCTCTTCAGTCCACCGGAACGGGACCTTCGGGGACGTGAGGCGGGTCAGCGGTCCGACGATCGAGCTGAAATTTGGGACAAAGCGGCGGTAAAAATTGGCGAAGCCAACAAACTGTTGCACCTGCTTCCGGGATGCGGGAGTAGGCCACTCCACCACCGCCTTCACCTTCTCTGGGTCTGGGAGCACCTGATCTTGAGCGATGATGAATCCCAGGAAGGATGTGGTCCTAGCGTAGAACTCGCATTTCTCAGCCTTCACGTACAGACGATTCTCCAGCAGTCTTTGGAGGACCCGCCTCACATGGACCTGGTGCTCGTCCCTGGACCTGGAGAAGATAAGGATGTCATCCAGGTAGACGAACACAAAAAGGCCGATGAAATCCCGGAGGACGTCATTAATGAGGCGCTGAAAGACGGCAGGAGCGTTGGTCAGCCCGAACGGCATGACGAGATACTCAAAGTGGCCGTTCGGGGTGCGGAAGGCTGTCTTCCATTCATCTCCCTCCCGGATCCGGACGAGGTGGTAAGCGCTGCGTAAATCCAGCTTGGTAAACCAGGTCGCCCCCTGGAGGGAGTGAAAGGCAGTGTCCATGAGGGGCAGGGTGTAACGGTCCCTCTCAGTGATGTCATTCAGCGCTCGGTAGTCTATGCAGGGGCGGAGGGATCCGTCCTTCTTCCCGACAAAGAAAAACCCTGCCCCCACGGGTGACGACGATGGGCGAATAATCCCAGCGCTCAGAGATTCCTTCAGGTAGGCATTCATGGTCTCCTTCTCCGGCGCCGACAGGCTGTAGAGCCGACCAGATGGCAGGGGAGCCCCCTGGCGGAGGTTGATGGCACAGTCATATGGTCGATGCGGGGGAAGAGACATAGCTTTCGATTTGCTAAATACCATACCCAGGTCGTGAAATTCTGGAGGCACCAATGACAGGTCCGGAGGTGCTGTATCCGCCACAGGGGGAGCCGCGGATGGGGAGCAGGCAGCGGACTGAAGGCAGGTGCCCATACAAAAGGTGCTCCATGCCGATACCCCAGCGGACCTCCAGTCCAGGACAGGGTTGTGGAGGCGTAGCCAGGGATACCCCAGGATGACGGGCGACACAGAGTTGGGCAGGACGTAAAATACCATCTCCTCCCGGTGGTTCCCTGAGATGATGACTGGGACTGGCATGGTCTGGTGAGAAACTCTCCCAAGGGAGGCACGGGAGAGATGGACCAGGGAGATGGGGTGTTTCAATGCCTGACAGCGGATGCCCAATCGGGTTGCCAGGCCTTGTGAAATGAAGCTGCCCTCTGCGCCTGAATCCACCAGTGCGTGGGTGAGGTGCCCAGTGGGATTGTGGCAAAAACGGATGGGCAGCTTCAATTGGGTGAGGGGACTTTGCCGATTGACGTCCGCGAGGCCCCCTACAGTGACTCGCGGACCCCGCCGTTTGGCTTTTGTGGGCAAAGCTCTATCGTGTGTTGACTGTCTCCGCAATACATGCAGAGACCCAACTCACGGCGGCGCTGTCTCTCTGCCGAGGAGAGCTTTGCCCAGCCCGTCACCATCGGCTCCGACTCCTCGGGGCACGATGGTGGCGGCGTCGCCAGGGGGCGAGCTTGGGGCAGGCGTAGCGGGACTCCCCGAGGGCGAGAAGCAGACGGCTTCCGTCCTGAGGAGCGCTCGCGCAGCCTGTTGTCCAAGCTGATTGCCAGTGAGGTTAGCTCCGCTAATGTTCCGGGGATATCCCGTCCAGCCAGTTCATCCCTTAGATCACTATTGAGGCTGCGGAGAAACAGGCCGCAGAGGGAGCGCTCCTCCCAGCCCAATTCCTCCGCCGCTACCCGGTACTCGATGGCATAATCCGCGGCCGACCGGTTTCCCTGCTGGAGAGCAAGAAGCCGATCGACCTGGACCGCCTCGGAACGAGAATGATCGAACACCTCCAGGAAGCGCCTCACGAACTCGGCATAGGTGAGGGTGGCATAACTGGGTCTCGCCATGATAGCGTAGGCCCAAGTTAGAGCGCGCCCCTCCAGGAGGTTCCCTATATAGCCGATTCGACTGTGATCTGAGGGAAAGTCTCCGGGCACACGGTCAAACACGGACTCACACTGCATCACAAACCCCCGTGCTCCGCCGAGCTTTCCGCTAAAGCGAGCGGGGGTCGGAATTGGTGTGAGTCGGGCCGGTGCCACTGGAGCTGGCTGGACGGCCACCGGAGCAGCAGGAGCTGCGCCACCCTGAGGAGCCGGGGGGAACGGCTGCTGGGGGTCCAGGCGGTCCAATCGGCCAGTGATGATTACTAATTGATTTAAGATGACCTGCTGTTGATAAGCAATTTGATCCACTCTAGCCTCGAGAGTGGTAAGCCGGTGTGCGAGCCCGCCGTCCGCCGAGCCGCTCTGCTGAAGCCGTACTGACATAATGCACGGCTCAGGAGACGCACACACACAGGCTTAGAGTAGTTCAAAGAGTTTATTAACAGCAGGGGCGAGTGAGTGAGTGTCTGCGGGATGTAAATGTGCTGGTGATGGTGTCTGCTCCAAGCGCAGGGGCAGGTGACCGTACAGCCGAGCAACCCTATGGAGAGAGCACAGGGAGAGGGTGACGGGCATACACCAACACAGGAGGAATTTAAGGCGAGAGAAGGACTTACTTGGTGGGTCAGGATAGCTGGCACTACAAGGGGGTGAAGGCCCGGAAGACAGCCACCTGGAGAGCTCCGTGCAGCAGCGAGGATTGGGCGATGGAGAGGAGATGTCCGCCGCTGGGGAATCCACCTGTGCACAGGGGAGAAGACTGAAGAGAAAAAGGTAAGCGATCTTCTTACAAAAATGGTTTGCTGAAGGGAAGTATGCTCACAACGGTGAGGGACGAAGTCTGACGGCTTCAGGCCGAGCCTCCGGGCGAGACGGCCTTTATCCCTCGCCGCTGATGATCGTCAGGTGCGTGAGCAGGTGGCGCCGCTGATGAATGGCGCGGCGTGACACTCAGCCTCTAAACCAACTACGTGTCTCTTAGATCTAATCCCTGCTAGACTCCTGAAGGAGTCACTATCTCTAATTAGTCCACTGTTTTTGAACATAATTAATATGTCTCTTTTGACAGGACATGTACCACAGTCTTTTAAAGTGACAGTAATTAAACCTCTACTTTAAAAAAAAAAAAAAAAAAAAAAACAACCTTTGCTTGATTCTGGGATTTTGGGCAATTATAGACCAATATCTAACCTCCCCTACCTTTCCAATATCCTCGAAAAAGTAGTCGCCAATCAATTGTGTACATTTCTAGAAAATAATTCTATATTTGAGAAATTCCAGTAAGGTTTTAGGAAACACCACAGCACAGAGACAGCCTTAGTGAAAGTTACTGATGACCTCCCTATGGCATTTGACAAAGGACTTGTCTCTGTCCTTGTCTTATTGGACCTTAGTGCTGCCATTGACATCATTGACCACCATATTCTGCTAGAGAGACTTGAACAACAAATTGGTTTGAAAGGAACAACGCTAAGAGGGTTCCAGTCTTATTTATCAGGCCATTCCCAGTTTGTCTATGTCCTTAACAAGTCCTCTATCCAGACCACAGTTAGTTATGGAGTTCCGCAGGGATCGGTACTTGGACCAGTACTGTTTACATTATACACGCTGCCTTTGGGAGACATTATGAGGAGACATTCTATTCATTTTCACTGTTACGCTGACAACACTCAATTATATTTATCCATTAACCCAGATGATATCTGGGGTCCATCTAGGATAACTCCAGGAGTGTCTTAAAGGTGCTATCCATTACTTTTTGACCTCCTGCCCAACAGGTGCTGCAATCACTGTTGCCTTGTGATAACATTGCACGTGTTGCCATGTAGAAACAGAAATGGCACTGTGACAAGCATTCACAGGCTGCAGCAGACTGTATGGAAATCAGTTTCTTTGTGATTATGAGCCAGTGAAATCACGTCAAGCGATGAATCTTTTGTGGGACAGTGCCCAGTGATTTTAACTGAGTCTTCTTTGATGTTTTTCTCCATTCAACAATTTTTAAAAATTACTGTCATATAATTATTAATAATTTATGGTAATGCTAACGTTTCACAGACGTGATTGAATCTTATAATTACATAATTTTGAAAATGTAATCATGTCAAAACTGTAGCTGACTTTAAGGACTTTGCTGTTGGTACAGTGTTTTTTGTTTTTTTTTACAGATATGCTGTAACAAACTCTTGTGCTTTGTTTATGTTCAGCGTTTTAGCTAAGAATGCTGTTCTAAAATGAGCTGTTGCAATGGCTAATCCATTGCCTTGGTCATCCCCAGTTGCTGTGTGTGGGAAATCAGGGACTGTTACCCTGATTCCTACGGACAATACAATGGGTTTGTTCCAGGTGGCTAGCTCACACTCCTGGTCTGTGGCAGGTCCACATGTACATCCATGGTACAAGGTGCATCATCAGGGCATCAAAAACCAGAAGGTGTCAAATAATATTTGGGTTTTGTCTTATTTTCTGTCCATTTAAATTTTATTTGTTTTATATTTCTGTTACATATTATTAACCCCTCGCACTCTGGTCAATTTCCCTAAAAACGCCAAAAAATAATGTGCCCAAAGTAAATCAAAAGCTGTTCTTCAACCCTTTGCAGCATCTTCATGGGGTTGGTCTCATTTAAAAGAAAACACTTTGAATTTTTTGGCAAAACAGTCATAATCTCTCTAAGTGCTCCGGCCACTGAGTAACAGTCATCTAAACATACTGAACTTGAAGAAAATAAATTTCGCCTGGGTGTTTTTTTGGATACAAATGCTTGCAAATAACACACAGCTTCAGATCCTGGCTGGAAAATGCAAAAGAAATGTAAAACCATGTGTTATCCAGCTGAGGTCAAAATTTTGTAACAATACCACAAAAAATGAATATATTACACAGCTTTGTTCTCAGGTAGTCCCCAGGCGTTTTTGAACTGTGCCAAATTGTGCCAAATGGCACAGTTTGGAAAAACGTCGGTAACTTTTGAATGATTCAATATAGAAGCTTCATCTTGGGCTCTAATGAAAGGTGACACTCGGGGCTCTGTGTGTGTGTGGGGTGTGTGTGTGTGTGTGTTTATTCATTCATTCACGAATGAATGAACAAACAAGGCCCCACACACAAAGAAGCACGCCACGTAAAAAAATGTGTGGCTTTTTTTTTACAAGAAAAAATAACCTACAGTGCTCTAAAAATTATTCTAAAATATTTGTAATGTAGAAGATAACAACTCCCACCACCCCCCCACCACCCCCGCTACAGAGAATGGACATTGGCCATCGCTACATGACGGAATAGTCATGTGGCGATGTAGCGACCGCGGCGCACAGTTACTGCGGTCACCGTCCCCCCCCCTCGCTACAGAAGAGTAGTGGGGGGGGGGCCTTCACTGTCCGGACACGCCGCACGAACCGTGTACCGCGGCGCACGGACTTCGGACTTCGTGCGCCGCACAGTTGTAATTTACCGATCGGTCAAAAGTCATTTTTGATTACAATTTTCAGGGATAAAGAATAATTTAGCTTATAACACTTACCTGTTCACAGCAGCAGCGTAGCTGGCAAACTTCTCTTCCTCATTGTCAGACGAACATGAAGCTGGTCCGCTTATTACGGACTCGTGGTTCTGGTCTCGCGACCCGGTCAAAACATAATTCCATTATTGCGGTTTTGCGCTTCCATGATTGCGGTTTTGGCGAACGATTTTTCAAAACAAACAACAGTAGTAAGAAATAAAGACTGGCGAACACGTGTCTGTCACCCAGCCTTCGTCGTCGGCCTCCGTCGGTCTATGATGACCATGGAAGAGAATCCTAAATGTCTATTCTGCTGGAATAAAAAAAAAAAAGCACCGCCTGTGGCTGAACAGGCCAATGCGCGAATGGCAGTCCCTGTCACACAGGTCGCACTTGTGGGTGGTCTCCGTGCTGCTGGGTCTGTGGCGGTTCTTCCTGCGGGTCCTTTTTTCATCTGCTGCAGCAGTCAGTCTCTCTTCACTCAGCCTTACACAAAACAGCTTTCGAACTTCTGTGCTTCAATTGGCTCGCTGCATTCGCAGCGTTGGTAGACGGGTCCTTCTTGCTAGGTTTTCAGTCATTGGTTCTTCAAGGTTTCAGAAACCCAATTCAAGGCTCTTATTAGTCGAATGAGAGGTCAATCATATCTAATCTGTTTGCGGCTGTGCCTGTAGTGGAAGAACGGAAATGCAGCTTTTTTTTTCAGTGCGCTCTTGGATGCAGCGCCCTCGTGCACCCTCGTGCACTCTCGTGCGCTCTCGTGTGCCCGTCCGCGGTACACCGGAGTGCAAGAGGTTAAAATAAATGTAAAATGAATGCCTGATATTGTTTGTGCCTTTTCTAATTTATATCTAAAGGGCGTTGTTGATTCATTGTTAGATTTACCAAGTGATGGCTTACCTATCCTCAATGCACAACTGAAATACTGTCAACCTTTGTATAACCTTGTAAAATTACTGAGAACTTCAGTTATACATACCTGATCAGACATATGCAGAGCATTTTCTTCTATAAGCTCACTTTTTGAAATAATTTGTAGTGCAGCAATACTTCAGTTCTCAAATGGATACTCAGTGTAAAAAATTTGGTGCATTTCAGAAAATAAGCACATGACTAATCCAATCTGACACAAAATCACTGACATAATGCACGGCTCAGGAGACACACACACAGGCTCAGGGTAGATTTAACAGCTTTATTAACGACAGGGATGTGTGGCTGCGTGTCTGTGGAATAAGGATGTGTTGGTGGTGGCGTCTGCGTCAGGCACGGGTGCAGGAGGCCGTTCAGCCGGACAACCCTATGGGAGGAAGCAGAGGGAGAAGGGTAACGGGCACCACACCAACGCAGAGGATAATAATAGTCTTGCTGGCTTACTTGGTTACAACAGGTGGCTGGCGTTGACAAGGGCGGAGCCCGGGAGACAGCGACCTGCAGTGCCTGTAGCAGCAGCGTAGAGACAGCGGCGAGATGAGGAAGTCCGCCACCGGGGAAGTCCACCTGTGCACAGGGGAAAGGCTGGAGGAAAAGAGGTAAGGGGCGCTTACCCAGATAATCTTGCTAGAAGGCTTGAGTACCGTTGTAGCAAACAATGCCGAAGTAGAGAGACGGCTTCAGGCCGAAGCCCAGGGCAGAGTGGATTAAGTACCTCGCCGCTGACGAGGAGCAGGTGTGCGCGCAGCTGGCGCCGCTGATGAGCGGCGAGTCATGACAGTACTCCCCCCTCTAGCAGCGCCTCCTGGCGATGGTTTCTCTGGGTGCGCTCGATGGAACTCAGTGATGAGGGACCGGTCCAACACCAGCGAGGAAGGCACCCATTGTCTCCATTCGTGTCCATAGCCCTCCCAGTCCACCAAATACTGCAACCCGCGACCCCGGAGCCAGGCGTCCAAGATCTCAGAGACAGTCCAGGCCGGATGGCCACCAATCATCCGGGGAGCGGGGTGCGCTGCAGGTGGAGGGCAGAGGGGGTCAGAGACCACCGGTTTGACTTTGGAGACGTGGAAGGTGGGATGGATGCGGAGGGAGGAGGGAATAGTCACACGTACAGCCACCGGGTTGGTAATCCTAGTTATGGGAAATGGGCCGATGAATCGTTGGGCCAGCTTCCTCCTCTCACCCTTTAGGTTGACGTCCTGTGTGGATACCCAGACTTGTTGTCCCACCTGGTAGGCAGGGGCAGGTCTCCTGTGCCGGTCCGCCGTGGATTTATTGCGCTCCGCTGTGCGTAAAAGCGCATTGTGTGCCATAGTCCAAAGGGAGCGGCACCGCCTGAAGTGCGCCTGGGCAGAGGGGACAGCCAATTCGCCCTCCTGCGCGGGGAATAGAGGTGGATCATAACCCAGGGATGCCTTGAAGGGAGACATCCTGATGGCAGACGAGCGAGAGGTGTTGTGGGCGTACTCCACCCAGGCGAGGTGAGAGCTCCAGGACGTGGGCTTGGATGTGGTAACGCAGCGGAGCGCAGCCTCCAGCTCCTGATTGGTCCGTTCACACTGCCTGTTGGACTGGGGGTGATGGCCGGAGGTGAGGCTTACTTTAGCTCCCAGGGCGTTGCAAAAAGACCTCCAGATGTCCGAAGAGAACTGGGGGCCACGATCGGAGACCACGTCGACCGGTATTCCGTGCAGTCTGACCACGTGTTGGATAAGGAGGTCCTCCGTCTCCAAGGCTGAGGGGAGTCCACGTAGGGAAACAAAGTGGGCGGCCTTGGAAAAACGGTCAACGATGGTCAGAACTGTGTCGAAGTTGTTGGAGACAGGAAGCCCGGTGATGAAGTCTAGGGTGATGTGCGACCAGGGCCTGCCAGGGATGGGCAGGGGCTGGAGCAGGCCCGCAGGGGGAGCGTTACCTGACTTACTGGTGGCGCAGACGGGGCAGGCCCGGGCGTAACGGCCGGCATCCTTCCGCAGACCTGGCCCCCAAAAGGATCGCTGGAGGAGGTTGATCATCCGTGAAGCTCCAGGATGGCAGGTGAGCTTAGAGGTGTGGAGCCAGTGAATAACGTCCCCCCGGATGGCAGATGGCACGAAGAGCCTCCCCTCCGGTCCGCCGCCAGGGTCCGGTTCCGACTGCTGCGCCCTCCGGATCTTATCCTCTATGTCCCAGGAAACAGCCCCCACGACGCACGACCTGGGCAGGATGGTGTGAACAGCGTCTTCCGTGGCCTCCGGGGCAAATTGCCTGGAGAGGGCGTCGGGCAGGCCGTTCTTGGAGCCAGGCCTGTAGGTGATGTTAAATTTAAACCTTGCGAAGAACAGGGACCAGCGCGCCTGGCGGGCGTTCAGACGCTTGGCAGATCTTAGGTATTCCAAGTTCTTGTGGTCAGTTAGGACCACGAAAGGCAAGGCGGCCCCCTCCAGCCAGTGACGCCACTCCTGAAGCGCAAGCTTGATGGCCAGAAGCTCTCTGTCCCCCATGTCATAATTACGCTCCGCCGGGGACAGGCGTCGAGAGAAGAAGGCGCAGGGTCGCTTGACTCCATTGGCTGGAGACCGCTGGGACAGCACCGCCCCCATCCCCGTGTCCGAAGCGTCCACCTCCACTATGCACTGCAGCATGGGATCGACCTGGCTGAGGACCCGGGAGGAGGAAAACTCCGTCTTCAGCGTCTGGAAGGCCATTGCGGCCTCTTCAGTCCATCAGAACGGGGTCTTAGGGGAGGTGAGGCGGGTCAGAGGCCTGATGATAGCTCCAAAGTTTGGGACGAAGCGGCGGTAGAAATTGGCGAACCCGACGAACTGCTGAACCTGTTTCCTAGAGGTAGGTGTGGGCCAATCCACCACCGCTTTAATCTTCGCTGGGTCCGGGAGCACCTGGTCATGGGAGATGACGAACCCCAGGAAGGAAGTTGTCTTGGCGTAGAACTCACACTTCTCCGCCTTGACATATAGGCGATTCTCCAACAGCCTCTGCAGGACCCACCTCACGTGGACCCGGTGCTCATCTCTGGACCTGGAGAAGATGAGGATGTCGTCCAGGTAGACGAACACAAACAGGCCGATGAAATCCCGGAGGACGTCATTAATGAGGCGCTGGAAGACGGCTGGAGCGTTGGTCAACCTAAACGGCATCACTAGATATTCAAAATGACCGTTAGGGGTGCGGAAGGCTGTCTTCCACTCATCTCCCTCCTGGATCTGGACGAGGTGGTAAGCGCTGCGGAGATTCAGCTTGGTAAACCAGGTTGCCCCCTGGAGGGAGTGGAAGGCGGTGTCCATGAGGGGCAGGGTGTACCGGTCCTTCTCCATGATGTCATTGAGAGCTCGATAATCTATGCAAGGACGAAGGGAGCTGTCCTTCATTCCCAC
The DNA here is from genome assembly GCA_020510985.1 of Pholidichthys leucotaenia. NCBI lineage: Eukaryota > Metazoa > Chordata > Actinopteri > Cichliformes > Pholidichthyidae > Pholidichthys > Pholidichthys leucotaenia. The sequence continues at coordinate 22,570,855 of CM035839.1, read as the reverse complement.
GAAGAAGAACCCTGCGCCTACTGGTGAGGAAGATGGTCGGATTATCCCAGCGCTGAGCGACTCCTTCAAGTAGGTGTTCATGGCCTCCTTCTCTGGCGCTGACAGGCTATAGAGGCGTCCTGAGGGTAGGGGCGCTCCCTGGCGGATGTTGATGGCACAGTCGTAGGGTCGGTGAGGAGGCAGAGACATCGCCTTGGACTTGCTGAAGACTGCACCCAGGTCGTGGAACTCTGAGGGCACAAGGGTGAGATCCGGGGGCGCGGTGTCCTTGGCTGTGGGAGGCGAGGACGGGGCGCAGGCAGCGGATTGGAGACAGGTGCCCATACAGAAGGTGCTCCAAGCTGACACTTTTCCGGTCTTCCAGTCCAAGGCGGGGTTGTGGAGGCGGAGCCAGGGGTATCCAAGAATGACAGGAGTGATCGAGGTGGGCAGGACGTAGAAGGAGATATCCTCCCGGTGGTTTCCTGAGATGATCACCGGAATGGGAGATGTCTGGTGGGTCACCTTTCCCAGTGAGACACGGGAGAGATTAACCAGGGTGAGAGGAGGGTCGAGGGGGGTGACAACGGATGCCCAATCGGGTTGCCAGGCTCTGCGAAATAAAGCTACCCTCCGCGCCTGAATCCACCAGTGCATGTGTGAGGTGCCCTGTGAGGTTGTGACAGAAGCAGATGGGCAGCGTCAAATGTGTGAGGGGATTTAACCGATTAGCGTCCGCGAGGCCCCCTACAGTGACTCGCGGACCTCCTCGTTTGGCTTCTCCGGACAATGCTCCACTGTGTGCTGGCTACCCCCGCAATACATGCAAAGGCCCAGATCAAGGCGGCGTTGTTTCTCCGCCAGGGGGAGCTTTGTCCGGCCCGTCACCATCGGCTCCGACTCCTCGGAGACCTCCGGCGGCGGCAACGCCAGGTGGCGAGCTTGGGGCAAGCGCGCAGAGGCGCCCCGCGAGCGAGAAGGGTGCTTCCGCTCTGAGGCGCGCTCACGCAGCCTGTTATCCAAGCTGATGGCAAGGGAGATCATCTCCGCTAGAGTCTCCGGGATATCCCGGCCGGCCAGCTCATCTCTCAGACCAGAGTTTAGGCTGCGGAGGAAGATGCCGCAGAGCGCACGCTCTTCCCAGCCAACTTCCTCCGCGGTAACCTGGAAGTCGATCGCGTATTCGGCCGCCGATCGGCTCCCCTGTTGGAGGCCGAGAAGGCGGTCGACCTGGACACTGTCCAAACGCGAATGATCGAACACTTCCAGAAATTGTCGCACGAATTGGCCATAGATGAGGGTGGCGTAGCTGGGCTTCACCATGATGGTGTAAGCCCAGGTAAGCGCATGGCCCTCCAGGAGATTACCAATATAGCCAATCCTGCTGTGGTCTGAGGGGAAGTCTCCGGGAACGCGAAGGAACACGGACTCACACTGCATGATAAAACCCCGAGCTCCACTAAGCTTACCGCTAAAGCGAGCAGGAGTGGGGATTGGTGTGAGCCATGCCGGCACACCCGGAGCAAGCTGGACAGCCGCCGGAGCAGCGGGAGCTGCGCCACCCAGACGAACCGAGGGGAACGGCTGCTGGGGGTCCAAGCGGTCTAATCGGTTAGTAATGACAGTCAATTGGTTTAATATCACCTGTTGTTGGTGGGCTATTAAATCCACCCGAGCCTCGAGGGTGGAAAGACGGCGTGCAAGCCCGCTGTCTGCCGAGCCGCTCTGCTGAAGCCGTACTGACATAATGCACGGCTCAGGAGACACACACGCAGGCTCAGGGTAGATTTAACAGCTTTATTAACGACAGGGATGTGTGGCTGCGTGTCTGTGGAATAAGGATGTGTTGGTGGTGGCGTCTGCGTCAGGCACGGGGGCAGGAGGCCGTTCAGCCGGACAACCCTATGGAAGGAAGCAGAGGGAGAAGGGTAACGGGCACCACACCAACACAGAGGATAATAATAGTCTTGCTGGCTTACTTGGTTACAACAGGTGGCTGGCGTTGACAAGGGCGGAGCCCGGGAGACAGCGACCTGCAGTGCCTGTAGCAGCAGCGTAGAGACAGCGGCGAGATGAGGAAGTCCGCCACCGGGGAAGTCCACCTGTGCACAGGGGAAAGGCTGGAGGAAAAGAGGTAAGGGGCGCTTACCCAGATAATCTTGCTAGAAGGCTTGAGTACCGTTGTAGCAAACAATGCCGAAGTAGAGAGACGGCTTCAGGCCGAAGCCCAGGGCAGAGTGGATTAAGTACCTCGCCGCTGACGAGGAGCAGGTGTGCGCGCAGCTGGCGCCGCTGATGAGCGGCGAGTCATGACAGTACTCCCCCCTCTAGCAGCGCCTCCTGGCGATGGTTTCTCTGGGTGCGCTCGATGGAACTCAGTGATGAGGGACCGGTCCAACACCAGCGAGGAAGGCACCCATTGTCTCCATTCATGTCCATAGCCCTCCCAGTCCACCAAATACTGCAACCCGCGACCCCGGAGCCAGGCGTCCAAGATCTCAGAGACAGTCCAGGCCGGATGGCCACCAATCATCCGGGGAGCGGGGTGCGCTGCAGGTGGAGGGCAGAGGGGGTCAGAGACCACCGGTTTGACTTTGGAGACGTGGAAGGTGGGATGGATGCGGAGGGAGGAGGGAATAGTCACACGTACAGCCACCGGGTTGGTAATCCTAGTTATGGGAAATGGGCCGATGAATCGTTGGGCCAGCTTCCTCCTCTCACCCTTTAGGTTGACGTCCTGTGTGGATACCCAGACTTGTTGTCCCACCTGGTAGGCAGGGGCAGGTCTCCTGTGCCGGTCCGCCGTGGATTTATTGCGCTCCGCTGTGCGTAAAAGCGCATTGTGTGCCATAGTCCAAAGGGAGCGGCACCGCCTGAAGTGCGCCTGGGCAGAGGGGACAGCCAATTCGCCCTCCTGCGCGGGGAATAGAGGTGGATCATAACCCAGGGATGCCTTGAAGGGAGACATCCTGATGGCAGACGAGCGAGAGGTGTTGTGGGCGTACTCCACCCAGGCGAGGTGAGAGCTCCAGGACGTGGGCTTGGATGTGGTAACGCAGCGGAGCGCAGCCTCCAGCTCCTGATTGGTCCGTTCACACTGCCTGTTGGACTGGGGGTGATGGCCGGAGGTGAGGCTTACTTTAGCTCCCAGGGCGTTGCAAAAAGACCTCCAGATGTCCGAAGAGAACTGGGGGCCACGATCGGAGACCACGTCGACCGGTATTCCGTGCAGTCTGACCACGTGTTGGATAAGGAGGTCCTCCGTCTCCAAGGCTGAGGGGAGTCCACGTAGGGAAACAAAGTGGGCGGCCTTGGAAAAACGGTCAACGATGGTCAGAACTGTGTCGAAGTTGTTGGAGACAGGAAGCCCGGTGATGAAGTCTAGGGTGATGTGCGACCAGGGCCTGCCAGGGATGGGCAGGGGCTGGAGCAGGCCCGCAGGGGGAGCGTTACCTGACTTACTGGTGGCGCAGACGGGGCAGGCCCGGGCGTAACGGCCGGCATCCTTCCGCAGACCTGGCCCCCAAAAGGATCGCTGGAGGAGGTCGATCATCCGTGAAGCTCCAGGATGGCAGGTGAGCTTAGAGGTGTGGAGCCAGTGAATAACGTCCCCCCGGATGGCAGATGGCACGAAGAGCCTCCCCTCCGGTCCGCCGCCAGGGTCCGGTTCCGACTGCTGCGCCCTCCGGATCTTATCCTCTATGTCCCAGGAAACAGCCCCCACGACGCACGACCTGGGCAGGATGGTGTGAACAGCGTCTTCCGTGGCCTCCGGGGCAAATTGCCTGGAGAGGGCGTCGGGCAGGCCGTTCTTGGAGCCAGGCCTGTAGGTGATGTTAAATTTAAACCTTGCGAAGAACAGGGACCAGCGCGCCTGGCGGGCGTTCAGACGCTTGGCAGATCTTAGGTATTCCAAGTTCTTGTGGTCAGTTAGGACCACGAAAGGCAAGGCGGCCCCCTCCAGCCAGTGACGCCACTCCTGAAGCGCAAGCTTGATGGCCAGAAGCTCTCTGTCCCCCATGTCATAATTACGCTCCGCCGGGGACAGGCGTCGAGAGAAGAAGGCGCAGGGTCGCTTGACTCCATTGGCTGGAGACCGCTGGGACAGCACCGCCCCCATCCCCGTGTCCGAAGCGTCCACCTCCACTATGCACTGCAGCATGGGATCGACCTGGCTGAGGACCCGGGAGGAGGAAAACTCCGTCTTCAGCGTCTGGAAGGCCATTGCGGCCTCTTCAGTCCATCAGAACGGGGTCTTAGGGGAGGTGAGGCGGGTCAGAGGCCTGATGATAGCTCCAAAGTTTGGGACGAAGCGGCGGTAGAAATTGGCGAACCCGACGAACTGCTGAACCTGTTTCCTAGAGGTAGGTGTGGGCCAATCCACCACCGCTTTAATCTTCGCTGGGTCCGGGAGCACCTGGTCATGGGAGATGACGAACCCCAGGAAGGAAGTTGTCTTGGCGTAGAACTCACACTTCTCCGCCTTGACATATAGGCGATTCTCCAACAGCCTCTGCAGGACCCACCTCACGTGGACCCGGTGCTCATCTCTGGACCTGGAGAAGATGAGGATGTCGTCCAGGTAGACGAACACAAACAGGCCGATGAAATCCCGGAGGACGTCATTAATGAGGCGCTGGAAGACGGCTGGAGCGTTGGTCAACCTAAACGGCATCACTAGATATTCAAAATGACCGTTAGGGGTGCGGAAGGCTGTCTTCCACTCATCTCCCTCCTGGATCTGGACGAGGTGGTAAGCGCTGCGGAGATTCAGCTTGGTAAACCAGGTCGCCCCCTGGAGGGAGTGGAAGGCGGTGTCCATGAGGGGCAGGGTGTACCGGTCCTTCTCCATGATGTCATTGAGAGCTCGATAATCTATGCAAGGACGAAGGGAGCTGTCCTTCATTCCCACGAAGAAGAACCCTGCGCCTACTGGTGAGGAAGATGGTCGGATTATCCCAGCGCTGAGCGACTCCTTCAAGTAGGTGTTCATGGCCTCCTTCTCTGGCGCTGACAGGCTATAGAGGCGTCCTGAGGGTAGGGGCGCTCCCTGGCGGATGTTGATGGCACAGTCGTAGGGTCGGTGAGGAGGCAGAGACATCGCCTTGGACTTGCTGAAGACTGCACCCAGGTCGTGGAACTCTGAGGGCACAAGGGTGAGATCCGGGGGCGCGGTGTCCTTGGCTGTGGGAGGCGAGGACGGGGCGCAGGCAGCGGATTGGAGACAGGTGCCCACACAGAAGGTGCTCCAAGCTGACACTTTTCCGGTCTTCCAGTCCAAGGCGGGGTTGTGGAGGCGGAGCCAGGGGTATCCAAGAATGACAGGAGTGATCGAGGTGGGCAGGACGTAGAAGGAGATATCCTCCCGGTGGTTTCCTGAGATGATCACCGGAATGGGAGATGTCTGGTGGGTCACCTTTCCCAGTGAGACACGGGAGAGATTAACCAGGGTGAGAGGAGGGTCGAGGGGGTGACAACGGATGCCCAATCGGGTTGCCAGGCTCTGCGAAATAAAGCTACCCTCCGCGCCTGAATCCACCAGTGCATGTGTGAGGTGCCCTGTGAGGTTGTGACAGAAGCAGATGGGCAGCGTCAAATGTGTGAGGGGATTTAACCGATTAGCGTCCGCGAGGCCCCCTACAGTGACTCGCGGACCTCCTCGTTTGGCTTCTCCGGACAATGCTCCACTGTGTGCTGGCTACCCCCGCAATACATGCAAAGGCCCAGATCAAGGCGGCGTTGTTTCTCCGCCAGGGGGAGCTTTGTCCGGCCCGTCACCATCGGCTCCGACTCCTCGGAGACCTCCGGCGGCGGCAACGCCAGGTGGCGAGCTTGGGGCAAGCGCGCAGAGGCGCCCCGCGAGCGAGAAGGGTGCTTCCGCTCTGAGGCGCGCTCACGCAGCCTGTTATCCAAGCTGATGGCAAGGGAGATCATCTCCGCTAGAGTCTCCGGGATATCCCGGCCGGCCAGCTCATCTCTCAGACCAGAGTTTAGGCTGCGGAGGAAGATGCCGCAGAGCGCACGCTCTTCCCAGCCAACTTCCTCCGCGGTAACCTGGAAGTCGATCGCGTATTCGGCCGCCGATCGGCTCCCCTGTTGGAGGCCGAGAAGGCGGTCGACCTGGACACTGTCCAAACGCGAATGATCGAACACTTCCAGAAATTGTCGCACGAATTGGCCATAGATGAGGGTGGCGTAGCTGGGCTTCACCATGATGGTGTAAGCCCAGGTAAGCGCATGGCCCTCCAGGAGATTACCAATATAGCCAATCCTGCTGTGGTCTGAGGGGAAGTCTCCGGGAACGCGAAGGAACACGGACTCACACTGCATGATAAAACCCCGAGCTCCACTAAGCTTACCGCTAAAGCGAGCAGGAGTGGGGATTGGTGTGAGCCATGCCGGCACACCCGGAGCAAGCTGGACAGCCGCCGGAGCAGCGGGAGCTGCGCCACCCAGACGAACCGAGGGGAACGGCTGCTGGGGGTCCAAGCGGTCTAATAGGTTAGTAATGACAGTCAATTGGTTTAATATCACCTGTTGTTGGTGGGCTATTAAATCCACCCGAGCCTCGAGGGTGGAAAGACGGCGTGCGAGCCCGCTGTCTGCCGAGCCGCTCTGCTGAAGCCGTACTGACATAATGCACGGCTCAGGAGACACACACGCAGGCTCAGGGTAGATTTAACAGCTTTATTAACGACAGGGATGTGTGGCTGCGTGTCTGTGGAATAAGGATGTGTTGGTGGTGGCGTCTGCGTCAGGCACGGGGGCAGGAGGCCGTTCAGCCGGACAACCCTATGGAAGGAAGCAGAGGGAGAAGGGTAACGGGCACCACACCAACACAGAGGATAATAATAGTCTTGCTGGCTTACTTGGTTACAACAGGTGGCTGGCGTTGACAAGGGCGGAGCCCGGGAGACAGCGACCTGCAGTGCCTGTAGCAGCAGCGTAGAGACAGCGGCGAGATGAGGAAGTCCGCCGCCGGGGAAGTCCACCTGTGCACAGGGGAAAGGCTGGAGGAAAAGAGGTAAGCTTACCCAGATAATCTTGCTAGAAGGCTTGAGTACCGTTGTAGCAAACAATGCCGAAGTAGAGAGACGGCTTCAGGCCGAAGCCCAGGGCAGAGTGGATTAAGTACCTCGCCGCTGACGAGGAGCAGGTGTGCGCGCAGCTGGCGCCGCTGATGAGCGGCAAGTCATGACAATCACTAGTCATAGTCCTCAGAATATCTATAAAAAAATATTTTTTAAATATTTAAATTTATATTGGATTACTGTATAATCTTAAAATTTTGTTAGTATTTTATGAAAGCTAAATTCTCAGCAATATAACATTTTCTGACAATGCACTAATATACTGTTATAAAGCAAATCAACATCAACTAAAGTTGTTTATGAAAAAAGGACATTTTTTTAATAAAACTTTATTATATACACTACCGTTCAAAAGTTTGGGGTCACTTTGAAATTTCCTTATTTTTGAAAGAAAAGCACTTTTTTTTCAATGAAGATAACTTTAAACTAATCAGAAATACACTCTATACATTGCTAATGTGGTAAATGACTATTCTAGCAGCAAATGTCTGGTTTTTGGTGCAATATCTAGATAGGTGTATAGAGGCCCATTTCCAGCAACTATCACTCCAGTGTTCTAATGGTACAATGTGTTTGCTCATTGCGCCAGAAGGCTAATGGATGATTAGAAAACCCTTGTGCAATCATGTTAGGTCTGCAATGCTGTAATTGCTGCAAATGGAGGATTCTTTGACGAAAGCAAAGTTTGAAGGAAAAAAATTATTATTTCAAATACAAATCATTATTTCTAAACTTGTCAATGTCTTGACTATATTTTCTATTCATTTTACAACTCATGGTGGTAAATAAGTGTGACTTTTCATGGAAAACACAAAATAACAGTCTGGGTGACCCCAAACTTTTGAACGGTAGTGTAGGTCAAATTCACAACAACAGTCAGCTCATAGAACTTTGAAGTGTTGCATAAAGACCCCACAATTCCAGAAAGACCTCAACAATCAGGTGATCCCCTGTGAGGATCACTTAGCCGCAGTGCAGAGTAAAATCTCCATTTTAACAATAGGAAGCCTCCAGCAGAAGTGGTTTTGGCATCTGATCAGGTCGTCTCCCACTCCAGGTGTTTGAAACACGTCCCCCGAGGATGAGACCATGGGGCAGACAATGACTCCCAGCTGGCATGGAACACCTTGGCGTCCCCTCTGAAGAGCTGTAGAAGGTGGCTGGAGAGAGGGAAGTCTGGGCTGCTCTACTTGGACTGCTGCCTCCATGACCAGGATCCCCAGAAAAGCTGTTGAGGATGGACGGACAGACAGATGGATGGACAAAAGAAAATGATGACAATATTCTCAAAAGTACAAATAGTTTGTCTCCCAAATATCAGAATTTGAAAACAAAGTCAGATGTAAGCATCTTCCCCCTGTGTGACTGTTGAGTGAAGTGGATCAACGTGGTCCACAGAGCTGATATGGGAAAGCAATATAGAAAATAATATAAGAAATTGGACACAAACTTCAAATCTTTTGTTGTCTCTTAAGTTTGTGTTGCCCTTGCTTCTTACAGTAAGGTACAAAATGCCAAAGTCCAAATTAAAAAAAAAATCAAAACAAAAACCATTTAAAGAAGTCAAAATTGCATGAAAATATGATATAATCTGAACGTGTAGACATTTTTTAAACATTCCAAATATGCTACAATGAGTGTGCTTGGTTTACGGATGCAAAATATACTGTTGGTGACAGAAAGAGTGGGTAGAGAAATGGAACTGGATTTCACCTGTGTGCTGTGTGCTGTGTTCACTCCTGCTGCAGCATAGGACCTGATTCAAAAACAGGAAAAAGATTTTCAGTTCCACAAATTAAGTTTACTTAGGAATAAATTGTGATACCTTTATTTTAATATGTGGGCTAATTGATAACAATAACAACTGTATAACCCATTTAGTCTCCAACAAGGAAAAACTGCACATCAAGGGTGATACTTTCTTAACAAACTCATTAATAGGCACAATGGCACTGGGTTGTTGCAGTAATACAAGAAATGTTGCACCTGCCATGAAGTCGTCATGCGTTGCAGCTTTGTTACAGCACCACCAAAAATGATTAACAATATCACGCAGCTGTTGTGTCCGAATAATAAGGAGGCGAGGTGACGTTTTATAGATTTATTATAACAGCAACTATATACATACAGGAGACCCTACCGCAAGTACGGGAGCCACAGCGAAGAGGCATCACCCCTCCCAGCCTAGGGTACCGCCATACTAATATATTAAATTTATATATTACGACCCTACACCCCCCCTTTGAAAAATCACAAACACACAATTACCCAACCTTATAATTTACACCCGATTCACACACTAATACAAAGGGGTATTAGCCTACACATCTACATACCACACTGGCCCAGCGGAGCGCTCCTCAGTATAAACAAAGAGTCAGTAGAAGAAAAAGGGCCACACACCAAACTAAATTAATCCCGATCACCTAGACTAAATACATACATACCAAAGTAATTTACACAATGAACAAGGAAGTACCCAGCCCCCATAAACTCATAGGATACACACAGTAATATACAGAGATCTCCTAATAAAATTACACAAGTCACACCAAAATAGGGCATTAAATCCACACTGACAATCACACCCAGGTGTTACTGCACCCCAGACACACACGACATTCAGTCACCAGGCACACACACATTCACAACGGTGGTCAAGTGCATATAATATACAGTCAAACAGGCAAATATACATCTTTACATCACCCTTTTGACAAAGCAATGTCTCATGGTACTTTTTTTTAAAACAATTGAACACACTTTGAATCCATAACATTACCAATAACAGACACTAATAAAAGACGGCTGAGCCTCCGGCACAGATTCTTAGAATCTTGTGATTGGAGCTCGGCGGAGGAACTAACAGAGGCCACAGCTGGACAGGAGCTGGATCGGAGCTCAACTACAGCGGTGGTAGGAGGTGGGGCTCAGTGGAGGAGCTACCGAGGCCCCAGCTGGATAGAAGCCAGATCGGAGCTCGATTACAGTGGCAGGGCTCGGCGGAGGAATTACCGAGGAAGACGGCGATAGGTGGCGGGGCTCAGCAGAGGAAATACCGAGACCTGAGCTGGACAGGAGCCGGATCGGAGCTCAATTACAGTGGCGGTGGGCAGCGGAGCTCGGCAGAGGAGCTGCCGAAGCCCCAGCTGGACAGGAGCCGGATCGGAGCTCAATTACAGCAGCGGTAAGCAGCAGGACTAACAGCGGAGGGGGCTAGCTGAGGCCCTGGCTGGATTCGAGGTCGGCTGGATCGGATACCGGCGACACCAGCAGAGATTGTCCTACTATCAACAGGTCAGTAAAAAATGCCACCAAAGAAGGAGGAATGAAAGAGATTAAAAAGTCTCTGAACTTCCCGTAAGAAGAACTGACCAAAGTGGCCAATCAACAGTCTAAACCAGGGGTGGGCAGTGAGGGCCATTCCACTGCAGGTTTTCTGTTCCACTCAGTCCCTTCAGCAGGTGTTTGCTCTGATCAGCTTCAAGGATTGCTAATCATTGGAAACACCTGATAAAGGGACTGGGTGGAACAGAAAAACTGCAGTGGAATGGCCCTCCATGGCACATGATTGCCCACCCCTGGTCTAAACTATTAGGGTTAATGGAGGAAGTCCAAGAATTGAAATTAACAATTAAGAAAGGAGACAAAAAAATTGTAGACTTGAAGCGACATATCGAGGACCTTGAACAATATTCTCATATGAATGATTTAATCATTAGTGGCCTAGACATTAAATACCAATCATATGCTCATGCTACAGCAGGAATGAGAGGTGAGGAGGCTCCTCCAAGTGACTTGTTTACCATTGCGAGCACGTCGACACTGGTTGTTTTTGGTGCATTTTGTCGTGATAGTCGACTACAAAACACTTCCAACACCTGGGAAGATCTGTTCAGTGGCCAAGGAAAGCTGTCATGGCGACGAAAGAAAAGAAAGGGGGAGGAAAAGCTGCACGGTGGCGCAGTGGTTTAGCACTGTGGCAGCACAGTTTACCGTCGGCCGGGGGATCGCGGGGATCATGAGATCGTGGGTTCGATCCCAGCCCCCGACCAACAGTGAGCTGTGTGGAGTTTGCATGTTCTCCCCGTGTTGCGTGGGTTTTCTCCGGGATTTCTCCGGTTTCCTCCCGCATACCAAAAACATGTAGGTTTAGGGCGCTTGCGTACGCAGCGGCTGGCAGCCGATGGCTTGTCACCAGACTGCAAACCGAATCTACCTACGGGTACAAATAAGTAACAAAAAAAAAAAAAAAAGCGACCAGGAAGCGATGCATTGCATGGTCACCAGCTGGTCACTGCACTGATTGCATCAAACCACTGGCACCACCCTCGGACCGCATTGTCCCTTTTCTACTGGAATTATTGTTATTGAAACACAAAAATTGTCTGCAGTCCAGACTTAATTTTCTTTATCCTGACACCCCAAACATGCCAAAGTAGAGAAGTAAAGACTCACCATTCTGTATTCAATAAGCGACTCTCCTCCTCATCACTGCTGCGGTCTGACTCTGAGTCGGTGCCGGAATCCCCCGACAATTCTGGCTCGAATCTGTACGGTTCGATGCCTCCCTCGCTCTCTTCCTGTTCACTTGACACTCCTGCATCCTCCTCTGTCTCGTCACCGATCCTGAATGCCTCTTCACTCTGAAAGCTCTGGTTTTCTTGACTGCTGGAACTGCTATCATCTCCCATTGTTGTTTTGCTAAGGGTCACACTCGTGACGTCACGCAGCGTCGTCTGCACTACTTCCGGTTTGTTTGGCACTGCCAGCCAGAGGCAAAAGTTTATCGGCTTATAGCTTGGCCATCGCACGGCCTAAAAATTTCTTTTATGTGTTGAAAAATACAATAGGTAATAAGGAATTAATCCGCTATTCTACTTTTTGCGCAAAAAGGTGGGTTCAGTTCTACTTTAAATTAAAAGCTCTCAAGTTGAAAGATCTGGTTGACTTTAAAACTGCAGTAATAATGTTTAAAGTGAAGAATCTATCACTGCCTGCAAATATCCAAAAGTTCTTCCAAATAAGGGAGAAACAATATCATTTCAGAGGAACATGTTTCAAAAACCTTTAGTGAGAACTACCACCAAGCAACACTGTGTTTCAGTGCAAGGAGTCAGATTATGGAACAATTTTGGACCTGAATTAAAATCATGTACAATGCTTGGACAATTTAAACAAAAACTAAAGGAAGAAATACTCCAAACATATATACAAGATGACATGTAAAATCACATAAGGATTGTCATATCCAGTCTGCGTTGTGTTGTTGCTTAGTTTTTGGGGTTTTTTGTAACGTTTTGTCTTAGCTTTGTTCTGAATTGTAATCGCTCTTGTTTTGTTTTTCTTTTGAATTCTTGGATGGAATATGGGTGGGCAATATAAGCTGCGGCTTCAGCCATCACCCATTTCGGATAACTTTTGTTGAACTGTATAATCAGAAGAGATCAGCAGTGGTACAGAGCAATTAGCCAAGTGCAAGACTTTCAAGTATCTTGGGATTACTGTTTCAGAGAATTCTAGGCTGGAGGATGAACTATCTCTCAGAAAGGGAAGAACGAGCGCTGTGTTTGGAAACTTGAGGGAGAGACTGTGGAACAATCGACATGTGTCTATCCATGTCAAATGCAAAGTGTACAGAGCGACAGTACTGGCTACTCTATTGTATGGTGCTGAAACTTGGACTGTCTACAGAGTGCAGGTGAAGAAACTCCACGCGTACATGATGAGACACCTTCGAGCCATAATGAACGTCTCATGGAAAGACAAGATAACCAACATAGAAGTGCTGAAATGAGCTGGTCTACCATCAGTGGAGGACATGTAATACAGATGAACCTGAGATGGCTCGGACATGTTGAGAGGATGGACCACCAGCGTCTCCCTTGGAGTTACTCTACTCACAGTTATGCAAGGGCAAGCACAATCAGGGTAGACCAAGTCTCAGATCTGAAGACACTGTAAAAAGAAACTTGAAGAAGTTGGACATAGACAGGAGTTCATGGCAGCAGAAGGCTAAGGACAGAGCTGTGTGGAGGAATCTGATCAGACCTAAATGAAACAGTCATTGTCACCCACGACAGACTGCTATGATGATGACACTGACTACTTTACATTGTATCAAAGTGTCATATCATCGATGTTGTCCCATGAAAAGATATAAAAGATTTACAAAAATGTATGGGGTGTACTCACTTTTGTGAGATACTGTAGATAGGTACTGTATAAAGCTCCTTTTGGCAAAGTAAATTTGTTCTGCCACAATAATTCAATTCAACTTTATTTATATAGCGCCATTTCACAACAACAGTCATCTCATAGCACTATCAACTGTAGGGGGAACCCCCACAGTTGCAGAAAGAAAGACCCCAGCAATCAGGCGATCCCCTGTGAGCAAGCACTTGGCGACGGTGCAGAGGAAAAACTCCCTTTTAACAGGAAGAAACCTCCAGCAGAACCAGGCTCAGGGAGGGGCAGTTATCTGCTGCGACTGGCTGGGGGGTGAGGGGACAGAGAAGATGAAAAGAACAGACATGTAGAGAGCAAACAGCATGATGGGGACTCAATCTATGGGAGAGAACAAACAGATGTTAATGACCAGCAAAAAAAATATTTCATTGAGAGTGAAGAAAGGAGTGAGGCCCAGTGCATTATTGGAGGTCCCCCGGCTGACTAAACCTATTAGCAGCATAACTAAGGGAGGGTTCAGAAACACATGATCCCTCCCTAATTGTAGGCTATATCAAAAAGGTAGGTTTTAGCCCTATTCTTAAAAACAGAGATCGAGTCTGACTCCCGAATCCAGATTGGCATTCGGATTCGGGAGCTCCTCTCCACAGGAGAGGAGCTTGATAACTGAAGGCTCTGCCTCCCATTGTACTTTTCGAGATTCTAGGTATTACAAGTAACCCTGCATTTTGGGAGCGTAGTGCTCTGTTAGGATAATACAGTAGTATCAGATCTTTTAAATAAAAAGCAGCCTAATTGTTTAGAGCTTTGTAAGTAAGAAGAAGGATTTTAAACTTAATTCTAAACTCTATGGGAAGCCAATGAAGGGAGGCCAGAACCGGAGAGATATGATCTCTCTTTCTAGTACCTGTTAAAACTCTTGCTGCAGCATTTTGGATCAGCTGAAGACTTTTTAAAGATGTTTTAGGACAGCCTGACAATAAAGATTTACAATAATCTAATCTTGAGCTAACAAAAGCGTGGATCAGTTTCTCAGCATCACTCTGAGACAAGATGCTCCTAATCTTGGCAATATTACGCAAATGATAGAAGGCAGTCTTAGAAACAAATTTAATATGTGAATTGAAGGACAGATCTTGATCAAAAATAATTCCAAGGTTCCTCACAGAGCTATTAAGAGAAAGAATAACCGCATCCAAACCGAAAGTTTGATTTGGAAAGGTATTTCTAAGGTTTTTTGGACCAACAAGAATGACTTCAGTCTTATCTGAATTTAATAGCAGGAAATTACAAGTCATCCAAGCTTTGATTTCCTTAAGACAGGCTTCTAACTTGGCTAATTGATTACTATCATCTGGCTTCATTGACAGGTATAATTGTGTGTCATCTGCATAACAATGAAAATGTATACAGTGCTCTCTAATAATGTTGCCTAACGGAAGCATATATAAACTAAAAAGAGTAGGGCCGAGCACAGATCCCTGTGGAACTCCATGACTAAGCTTTGAGTTGAAAGAAAACTCATTATTTACATGAACAAACTGGAACCTATCAGATAAATAAGATCTAAACCACTGCATCGGAGTTCCATTAAGTCCAACATAGTGTTCTAATCTATCAAGTAGAATATTATGATCGATAGTATCAAAAGCTGCACTAAGGTCTAAAAGGACAAGTACAGAAACCAGTCCATTATCAGATGAGATGAGGAGGTCGTTAGTGACCTTCGCTAAGGCTGTTTCAGTACTATGATGGATTCTAAACCCAGATTGAAACTCTTCAAGTAAACCATTTCCCTGCAGGTGGTCAAATAATTGCGTAGCAACAACTCTTTCTAAGATTTTTGAAATGAAAGGGAGATTAGAGATTGGTCTATAGTTAGCTAAAGCTCCTGGATCTAGCGTTGGCTTTTTGAGTAAGGGTTTAATTACAGCCGTTTTAAAAGCCTGCGGTACATGGCCTAAAGTTAATGAAGAATTGATTATATGAAGAATAAAGCTACCAATAAGTGGGAAGACTTCTTTAAATAACCTGGTAGGAATAGGGTCTAAAAGACAAGTTGAAGGTTTGGATGAGGAAACGATTTTGTCTAACTCACAAAGGTTGATTGGAGTAAACTCATCAAGACAGACATCAATTGAAGGAGTTGTAGTAGTCACAATATTCAAGTTAACTGTGGGAAGAATCTGATTGATTTTATCTCTGATGGATGAAATTTTATTATTGGAAAAAGCTCATAAAGTCCTGACTAGTAAGCTCTAAGGGAATGCTAGGATTGACAGAGTCCTGACTCTTTGTCAACCTGGCTACAGTGCTGAAAAGAAACCTGGGATTATTCTTGTTCTCTTCTATTAATGCAGAATAATAACTCGTTCTAGCTTTTCTAAGAGATTTTTTACAAATTAAAAGATGATTTCTCCAAGCTAAATAGATTTCATCTAAATTAGTGGAGCGCCATTTTCTTTCTAATTGACAAGTCTTCTGTTTTAAGCTGAGTTTCTGTGTTGAACCATAGAGTTAGAAATCTCTGATTAGACTTTTTCTTTTTTAAGGGGGCCACCAAGTCTAGAGTCTGATGCAAAGAAGCTGTAACACTATCCACCATGTTATCAATTACAGAAGGAGCAAGCTGTCTATAGCTTATTTCCGTTGTGTTGACACTTGGCATAGAGGAAACAATCTGCATAAAATTTGGTAACAGCATCATCTGAGAGGCATCTACTGTAATAATATTTTTCTTTAGGAGCCAAATAGTCAGAAATAGTAAAATCAAAGGTTAACAGACAATGGTCTGACAATACAGGGTTATGAGGAGACACTACAAGATTTTCTATTTATCTGCCATATGTCAGAACAAGGTCCAATGTGTGGTGGAGGTAATGAGTAGAATTTCCTACTTTCTGAGAAAACCCAATCGAGTCTAATATTGAATTAAATGCCACATTAAGGCAGTCACTATCTACATCAACATGTATATCAAAGTCCCCTACTATAATTATTCTATCAGATTTCAGCACTAAATCAGCTAAGAAATCAGCAAATTCAGATAAAAATTCTGAGTAGGTTGATGGGGGACGATAAACTATTGCAAATAAAATTGGGTTTATCCCTTACAGAGACATTAAATCAATCTGATGATCAATTAACAGATCATGAACTAACAGAGACTTGGGAGTTAGAGACCTAATATTTAATAAACCAAATTTATTTATTTATTTTTTTTTTTGAGGAGGAACAGAGACCAAATCATTCAGTTTAGAGGCTTTATGTTTAATTTGAGTTTTACCAATATTTTGCTTAATCACTTTGGGATGCTTGTATATTATATTTTTATTTACTTTGGAGGGAGCAGACAATGATTCTCTGATGGGGAAGACAGGGGCTAAGTTGAGGGGTGGCGGATGAAGAGGAGCTGCAAAGAGGCGTGTAAGACTGCGACTCTGCTTCCTGGTCCCAACACTGAGTAGTCAAGGTTTTGGAAATTTGGATAAAAAAGATGCCAGATTGTTAGATAAATGAGAAGCACCATCCAAAGTGGGATGAATGCTGTCTCATCTCATAAGACCAGGTTTTCCCCAAAATGAGCTCCAATTGCCTATGTAGCCCACGTCATTTGCAGGACACCACACAGACAGCCAGCGGTTCAAGGATGACGAGCGGCTAAACATGTCATCACTGGTCAGATTGGGGAGGGGCCCAGAGAATACTACAGTGGCAGACATCGTTTTTGGAAAGTCACACACCGATTCTACATTAAGTTTTGTGACTTCCGACTGCCGGAGACGGATGTCATTAATGCCAGCGTGAATAACAATTGTGGAGTATTTACAGTTACTTTTAGCCAGCATTTTCAAATTTGACTCGATGTCGCCTGCTCTGGCCCCAGGAATGCATTTGACTATGGCCGCTGGAGTCTCTAGGTTCACGTTTCTGACTACAGAGTTGCCAATGATCAGAGTTTTTTCCTCAGCGGGTGTGTCGCTGAGCAGGGAAAAAATGATTGGAAACATGAACAGGTTGGAGGTGTACCGGGGCTTTGCGACTAGGCTTCCTTCTCACCGTCACCCACCCAGTCTCCTCGCTTCTGAGGAGAGCCAGAGGACCGCTAACGGGGTTAGCTATGCTAGCTAGCTCCGCTGCAGCTAAGGGGCGTCCGTCAAGAGTAACTGGCGCAGACGGTGTTTCAATGCAGCGGAGCCGGGATTCCAAATCAGACAACCTCGCCTCGAGCGCCTCAAAAAGACAACATTTATTACATTTACCGTTATCACTAAAAGAGGCAGAGGTGTAGCTAAACATCTGACAGAGAGAGCACACCAGAGGAGGAGAGGAAGGAGAGCTAGTAGCCATCGCTAGTGGCTAACCCAAAAGCTCAGGAGAGTGAGGAGAGCAAACCACACAGACAGACAGCCAAACACTTCCGTCACGTGACGACGTCACAGGAAGTGACGATACGTTACCACACCCCAATAAGGATAGCAACTTTCTGTTCTGCTCACCTAGCTGCCTGACAGGACAAGGGGGTGGGGGGGAGAGGATGATAAGGTACTATCAGATAATTTGAATAACAAGGGGCCTGATTATTTAGAACTTTGTAAGTGAGGAGAAGGATTTTAAACTTAATTCTAAATTCTATAGGAAGCCAATGAAGCGAAGCCAGAACCAGAGAGATGTGATCTCTCAGTTGTTTCAGAAGTTTCAGACGCCATTTTCTAAACTGTTTAACTGGCCGGAGAACAGTGCTTATCTATCCACTCAGCTCTTATATGGAAATTAGCCTGCCCCGGAGAAGGTTAGTTTCACAACATAAGTTAATCAACGACTGAAAAAAAAATGTGTTGCTTGGATGGCAACATATGTTACTTCACAACCTGTATGTACCGTTCAGCATTTATGGTGCCTTCACAGGTGTGCAAGTTACCCATGCCATGGGCACTAACACACAACCATGCTATCACAGTTCCTGACTTCTGAACCTAATGCTGATAAAACAATCAGGATGGTCATTTTCCTCTTTAGCTTTGAGAACATGATATCCATGATTTTCAAAAACAATCTGAAATGTGGACTTATCAGACCACAGCACACTTTGCATCAGTCCATCTCAGATGAGCTCATGCCCAGAGTAACTGGTAGTGTTTCTGGGTGGGCTTTCACTTTGCATGGTAGAATTTTAGCTTGCACTTGTAGATGTAGCGATGAACTAACAATGGTTTTACAAAGTGTTCTTTGGCCCATGTGGTAATATCCTTTAGAGCACAGGTGTCAAACTCATTCCATGGAGGGCCAAGACCCTGCAGGTTTTACATCCACTCAGTGTTTTCAACAGGTGATTTCATTGAATTTCTTCCCACTGATTGCTGATCAGTGAAAACACCTGCTGAAGACACTGGGTGGAAGTAAAACATGCAGGGTCTTGGCCCTCCATGGAATGAGTTTGACACCCCTGCTTTAGAGAATGATGTCTGTTTTTAATGCATTGTGGCCTGAGGTATTGGAGGTCACGGGCATTCAGTGTTAATTTTGCGCCTTGCCGCTTACCTGCAGGAGTTTCTCCAGATTCTCTCAATCTTTTGATGTACTTTAGATGATAAAATCCCTAAATTCCTTGCAATTGTACATTGAGAAAAAAATATTCTTAAACTGTGGACTACCTGTTCACACAGTTGTTCAGAAAAGGATAAACCTTGCCCCATCCTTGCTTGAGAACAACTGAGCCATTCAGGGAAAATAATAATAATAATACATTTCATTTGTATAGCACTTTCCAAGGCACTCAAAGACACTTTTTATTAAAAAAGAAAAAAATAAGGATTAAAGTTAAAGATTAAAAGCAAGTCTGAACAGGTGAGTTTTGAGTAATGATTTGAAGTAGTTTAAGTCTGTGCAGTCACGGATCTGTTGGGGGAGAGAGATCCAGAGGGAAGGGGCTGCAACAGAAAAGGCTTTGTCCCCCCAGGTTCTGTGCTTGGTTCTGTGTGGTGGCAAGAGGAGGTTTGCATCAGAGGAACAGAGACAGCAGTGTGTGTGTGTGTGGGGGGGCATGCTTGTGCAACAGGTCGGTGAGATAGGAAGGGGCCTGGTGATGGAGGGCTTTAAAGGTGAAGAGAAGACTTTGAAGAGTATGCGTGGTGAGACTGGCAGCCAGTGGAGGTGCTGGAGGACAGGGGTAACGTGGTTGCGGAAACGGGACTGGGTGAGGAGATGGGCGGCTTAGTTCTCAATGTATTGAAATTTCTGGAGGACTTTAGATGATAAGCTGTAAAGAATGCTATTGCAGTAGTCGAGTCTGGATGTGATAAATGTGTGCATGAGAGTTTCTGTGGTGGCAAAGGTGAGTGAGGGATGGAGTCGGGCTATGTTTTTTAGGTGAAAGAAGGCAGTTTTGGTGACATAATTGATGTGTGGTTCAAAAGTGAGCTGGCTGTCAAAGATGACTCCAAGGTTTCGTATCTGTGGGGATGGGGAAAGTATTGAGTTGGCAACAGTGAGGCTGAAGTTGTGGGTGGTATTGATGAGAGATTCTGGGCCAATGATCATCATGTCAGACTTATCATAGTTAAGTTGTAGAAAGTTCTTTTGCATCCAGGATTTTATTTCAGAGAGACAGTTTTCCGGTATGGAGCAGGTTACTGTGGTTTTACAGTTAGTAGAAATTTAGATCTGAACGTCGTCAGCATAACAATGGAAGATAAGGCTATGTCGGTGGATGATATTACCGAGCGGGAATATATAGATGATGAAGAGGAGAGGGCCAAGCACAGAGACCTGAGGAACACCATGGGAGAGGGGGGCTGTGAAGGAGGTGCAGTTGTTGACATGGATGAATTGTTGTCTGTTGGTAAGATATGAGTGGAACCAGGAGAGAGCAGTGCCAGTGATGCTCCCAGACGGGAGAGGAGAATGGAGTGGCTGACTGTATCGAAGGCAGCTGTGAGGTCGAGCACGAGGAGGATGCTCCTTTATACCCAGTCATGACACACACCTGTTTCCAATTAGCCTGTTCACTTGTGTGTTCCAGAAAAGTGTTTTATTGAAATTTGAAAGCATCAAATTCAAAATGAGTGAAATATCTGCAAAAAGCTGCTTCTTTTTTTGAAGATATTTCACTCCCGAAGCAGCTGAGGTGTACTGGCAGGCCAAGCGGAGTGCAGCTCGGGTGGTTGCTGAAGCACAAACTTGGATATGGGAGGAGTTTGGTGAGGCCATGGACCAAGACTTTTGGTCGGCCTCGAAGAGATTCTGGCAAACTGTCCGGCGGCTCAGAAGGGGAAAGCAGCTCCCTGTCAACACTGTGTATGGTGCGGATGGGTTGCTGTTGACTTCGACTGGGGATATCGTCGGGCGGTGGAAGGAATACTTTGAGGATCTCCTCAATCCCACTGATACGCCTTCCATAGAGGAAGCAGGGTTTGGGGACGAGGGGGATGACTCGCCTATCACAGGGGCTGAGGTTGCCAAGGTGGTTAAAAATCTCCTTGGTGGCTGGGCCCCAGGGGTGGACGAGATTCGCCCTGAGTACCTCAAGGTCCTGGATGTCGTAGGGCTGTCATGGTTGACACGTCTCTGCAACATTGCGTGGAGGTTGGGGGCAGTGCATTTGGCATGGCAAACCGGGGTGGTGGTTCCTCTCTTCAAAAAAGGGGACCGGAGGGTGTGCTCCAACTTTAGAGGGATCACACTCCTCAGCCTCCCTGGGAAGGTCTATGCCAAGGTACTGGAGAGGAGAGTCCGGCCGCAGGTCAAGCCTCGGATTCAGGAGGAGCAATGTGGTTTTTATCCTGGCCATGACACATCAGACCAGCTCTTTACCCTCTTGAGAATTCTCGAGGGTTCGTGGGAGTTTGCCCAACCAGTTTACATGTGTTTTGTGGACTTGGAGAAGGCATTTGACCGCGTCCCTCATGGTTTTTTGTGGGGGGTGCTTCGGGAGTATGGGGTATTGGGCTTGTTGTTACGAGCTATTTGGTCTCTGTACGACCATTGTGAGAGTTTGGTTCGTATTGCCAACACTCGGTTGGACTCCCCCAGGGCTGCCCTTTGTCACCGATCCTGCTAATAATTTTTATGGACAGGATTTCTAGGCGCAGCCAGGGAATGGAGGGTGTCATGCTTGGTGACCACAGGATCTCATCTCTGTTGTTTGCAGATGATGTTGTCCTGTTGGCTTCATCCAGCAATGACCTACAGCTCTTGCTGAGATGGTTTGCCACTGAGTGTGAAGTGGCTGGGATGAGAATCGGCACCTCCGAGTCCGAGTCCATGGTCCTCAGCCGGAAAAAGGTGGATTGTCCTCTCTGGGTTGGGGACAGGCTCCTGCCCCAAGTGGAGGAGTTTAAGTATTTTGGGGTCTTATTCACAATTGAGGGAAAAATGGAGCGAGAGATTGACAGACAGATTGGAGCAGCATCTGCAGTGATGCGGACGTTGTACCAGTCTGTTGTGGTGAAGAGGGAGCTGAGTTCTAAGGCAAAGCTGTCGATTTACCAGTCAATCTACGTTCCTACTCTCACCTATGGTCACGAGCTTTGGGTAATGACCGAAAGAATGAGATTGTGGATACAAGCGGCTGAAATGAGCTTTCTCCGTAGCATTGCTGGACTCACCCTCAGAGATAGGGTGAGGAGCTCAGTCATCTGGGAGAGGCTCAGAGTAGAACCACTGCTTGTCCACATTGAAAGGAGTCAGTTGAGGTGGTATGGGCATCTGATTAGGATGCCTCCTGGACACCTCCCACTTGAGGTGTTTCGGGCACGTCCCACTGGGAAGAGACCCCAGGACAGACCCAGGATTGGGTGGAGAGACTATGTTGCTGGTCTGGGAATGCCTTGGTATCCTCTCTGAATTGCTGGATCAGGTGGCTGGGGAGAGGGAAGTCTGGGCTTCTCTGCTTGAACTGCTGTATCCGCGACCCGGACCTCCAGAAAAGCGGTAGAAGATGGATGGATGGATGGATATCTGCAAAAAGCAATAGTTTACCAGTTTCAACACTTCCAAGGTTGTCATAGCCAGGAGCGGCACTGGGATTAAGCTCCCAGTGCTCATAAAATACTCCTTATGGCATGCGTCTCAAAAAGCCTCTGACAACTAAGACCAACTCCTAGCCTGCCCATGTGGTTTAGTCTCTAAGCCCGGCGGAACTGCTTTTACTAATAGGAGAAGGGGTGAGGGCGGATCTCTGGCGCCTTAAAACCAGATGCTTCGGGTAGATGGTGGCTCGTCAACCTGGGAAGGTAGCCCATCTAGGGGAAGGTAAACCCTGATTTCAAACCTCCGCTGCCTTGCGGCACACCCGGTCACGGGAAAGGCTTCGGGAGTCAACCCTGAGGAAAAATCCGGAGTCAGAGCCCCTAAGGCAGTTCTCTGTTGTGCTCAACATCGTTCTGGCAGCTCCTGCGACCGCGCTGGTGCCAAACTATAGCAGCCCTGCTGTTCCTTTGGATCCATCAGTAACGTGGAGAGGGGGGACATGCTGCATGGGTAACATCTTGTCCTCCATATCTTCTTGCCCAGGCTTGAATCCTACCAACGCCCAACGCTGGAAGGTAGAACACCGGTGCGCATCTGCCTGTTCAGCCACAGGCGGTGCATTTCCAGCAGAGTAGATGTTTAGGATTCTCTTCCATGGTCATCATAGACCGACGGAGGCCGACAACGACGATGATTTTGTCTTTGTAGTGTATTCACTTGAATATGTGTTAAGGATTTGTAAATCACTGTTGTTTTACACAACGTCCCAACTTCATTGGAATTGCAGAGTCTATGTCAGAGTTTTTATGTTCATGGACACAGTGGTGGAGGAGAAGACCTCAAAAAATAGCAGGCAATATAGGTCCTTAAATGGAATTTTAAAGGAGTTTAGTTGTTAAATACATACTGACTGCATCACAGAATACATTAGATTCTGTGAAGACATGACCATGCCAGCTCAGACTGTACACTGCTTCTCCAACAACAGACCATGGGTCACTAGTGACCTGAAAGCACTTCTGAACAAAAAGAAGAGAGCTTTTAGGGCTGGAGACAAGGAGAAGCTGAGGGGAGTGCAGCATGAGCTGAGAGAGATGCTGAGGAGGTGCAAGGACAATTATAGGAGGAAGTTGGAAGAGAAACTCAGGCAAAACAACACTAAAGAGATGTGGGAGGGAATGAAACAAATAACTGGGTGCAAGGGGAGAGTCAGGCAGCCATTTCGGAGCCAGGAGAAAGCTGAGGAACTGAATCTGTTTTTTATTAGGTTCAACTCATAGTCTGTCACCCGAGCAACACAACCAGACCCCCACACACCCCTCCCCACCCACGCTCCCATGCAGAACCTGCACGGTGATGCAGTGGTTAGCACTGTGGCAGCACAGTTTACCCTCGGCTGGGGGATTGCAGGGATCATGAGATCGTGGGTTTGATCCCTGCCCCCGACCAACAGTGATCTGTGTGGAGTTTGCATGTTCTCCCCGTGTTTGCGTGGTTTACTCCGGGATTTCTCTGGTTTCCTCCCACATGCCAAAAACATGCAGGTTAGGGATAAGGGGCGCTTGAGCACGCAGCGACCGGCAGCTGGTGGCTTGTCACCAGACTGCAAAACAAATCTACCTATGGGTAAAAAATAAGTAATAATAAAAAATAAATAAATAAATAAATAAAAGAACTTCTCTCCATCTCCCCCCTCCTCCTCCTCAGGGGGCATCAGGACCCTCCCTCACTTCACAGTGACTACAGGTAAGGTGGAGAAACAGCTGGACAGACTCCGTCAGCGGAAAGCTTCGGGCCCTGATGGCATCTCCGCAAGGACCCTGAGGACCTGTGCCAACCAACTAGTCCCGGTACTGAAACACCTGTACAACCTGAGCCTGAGTCTGGAGAGAGTACCGGTGCTGTGGAAGACATCCTGCCTGGTTCCTGTCCCCAAGAAGTCATCTCCATCGGATTTGAATGACTACCGACCAGTTGCCCTCACATATCATGTGATGAAGGTCCTGGAGAGACTGGTCTTAGCCCACCTGAGGCTGCAGGTGAAGACGTGGCTGGATCCTCTGCAGTTTGCATATCAGCCCCATTTAGGAGTTGAAGACACTGTCATCTACCTGCTGCAACAAGCCTATCTGCACCTGGATGATGGAGGAGATACTGTGAGAATCACTTTTTTTGATTTCTCCAGTGCCTTTAACACCATCCAGTCACTGCTGCTGGGTGAGAAGCTGCGGGTGATGGGGGTTGACAACTCTGTGATCTCCTGGATCACTGACTACCTGACAGGCAGACCACAGTTTATCCGGCTGGGCAATGTCTGGTCTGGGGTGGTGGCAAGTGATACAGGAGCTCCACAGGGGACTGTGCTCACTCCTTTTCTTTTTACCTTCTACACCACTGACTTTCAGTACAACACTGAGTCATGCCACCTGCAGAAAGTCTCTGATGACTCAGCTGTTGTGGGGTGTATAAGAGGAGGAGAGGAGGGGGAGTACAGGGCACTTGTAGACAGATTTGTGGAGTGGACGGAGCAGAATCACCTGAGGTTGAATGTCAGCAAGACCAGAGAGATGGTGGATTGACTTCAGAAAGAGGAAGACGCCTTCTCAGCCACTGCAGATTAAGGGGGGAGGATGTGGGAGTGGTTGAGGACTACAAATATCTGGGTGTCAGGATCAGCAGCGGGTTGGACTGGAGATCCAACACCGATGCTGCGCACAAGAAGGGGATGAGCAAACTCTACTTCCTGAGAAAGCTGAGATCCTTCAACGTGTGCAGCAGGATGCTGGAGCTTTTTCTACCAGACCGTTGTCGCCAGCGCCATCTTCTTTGCTGCTGTCTGTTGGGGTAGCAGTATTAGGGCCAGAGATACCAACAGACTTGACAAGATTATCAAGAGGGCTGGCTCTGTGATTGGTCTCTGACCGGAAACCTTTGAGACAGTGGTGGAGAGGAGAACACTAAATAAACTGTGATCCATCATGGACAATCCTGATCACCCCCTCCACCACTCACTAGATAGACAACGAAGCACTTTCTCCAGTAGACTACTACAGCTTCGCTGTCGAACAGCCAGGTACAGGAAATCTTTCCTGCCACATGCAATTTCACTGTACAATAACTCACTATGATGTTGTATTCTGGTCATAGCTATGCTGCCACACTGCACCTTACAGACTAACTGGTACTTCACATTTTCACTCTGCTCCTGATAGTCCTTCTTTGTGCAATGGGATAATTCGTGTGTTTATATGGGTCACCATATATTAAGCTATGATGTATATAGGTTGTTTTTTTTTATAGTCGTGTTAGTTTTGCTTTCCATGGGTAATCCCTTTGTCTGTCATGTGTGTGTTTCTGTTGTTTGGTTGTCTACTGTCATGCTGCTGTTACACTGTAATTTCCCAGTTTGGGATCAATAAAGTACATCTATCTATCTATCTATCTATCTATCTATCTATCTATCTATCTATCTATCTATCTATCTATCTATCTATCTATCTATCTATCTATCTATCATTTACGTGCTGGATGTTTCATATGTCAAAAATAGACTTGCTGCATATTTTTAGTAATCTGTAGCATCATAACAGATCTGTGACACAACACATTGTATCTGGTGGAGAGTAGAGCATTGACTAGAATGGTAGCTATTTGCTGCAGCAAGCACACTGGAGCCAGAACAAACCACAACCGGTGTCAGTGGAAATTGGGAGTAAGTGTCACTGTTATGTCTGTAAAATGACCAAGCAGGAGGCGAGTCTTCATACAGCTAACACTCTCGGGGCAGGAACGAAGACTCAAATGCTGCACTAATATTAATTAATAACAAAAAGACAAAAACACAACACTTACAAGGGAGGGACAAACCAAAGAGAGAGGCACATGGGAATGCCAGGGAAGACAGGGCTCACGCCCGCAGAAATTTGGAGAAAAGCCTGGAAGGAGCTAGGCTGAAGCATATGGGAACACCTGTACGCTTCCCGTTCACCCATGAACGGGAAAAGATTAGATGAAGGCTCAGACAGAGCAAACCCGTCCAAATACACAGTAGGACTCTGCAACGGGTAGCATTGCAGCAGACCTTAAATAGGCAAAGGGGAAAATGAACAAATGATTAGCAGGTGTGGATCACATGAGCAAGGAGTAATTAGTTCAAACTAATGACAGCTGTGCTAAACTGCGAACTTGAGCTAATAAGGGAAATAAACACAGCATGCTGTCAAAATAAAGGGAACTGGAGGAAAAGGTAACTAACAATCCATATTACAAAATGAGAACAAACCAGATAATACAAAAGGGCGAAAATCAGCCAGGTTAGAGTAAGATAAACAAAAATCTACGAGATGCAAACAATACAATACTCAAATCAATATACAGAAGGAGGGCTAAAAGTAAAGGTAGGCTTGTGACACAAAGGCAGATAATAATAATACAAGAACTAGATGGTAAAAGACATAATAAGAACCTAGATGGAACTAGGAATACGAAACTAAGAAACAAGAGTACTAAAGAACAACCAGAAACAAAAACAACTCAAATAACAAAACACAAGCAAAACCAAGCAGACAAATACTAACCTGAAGTGGGGAAATACAGAAAAATAAACAAGATGATCTAAAAGCCTCAGCACAGCTCTCCACCCGTGCTCACGATTGTGACAGTAAGAGTAACAGCATCAGCCAACTTCTTATTCTAAACTCTGATATCAGTATTATTCGAAAATGTCACAATCGGTGAATCATTTTAATTCACAAATCTGTATGAAAAAAGTCTCAAATTTACAAGAAAACCTGCAAATGTAAGGAAACTCCCTTATAAATGTATGATAAATCACAAATGTAAGAAAAAAGGTTGCAAAGTTTCAATAAAAATGTGTCAAATTCATTAGGAAATGCAACAATGGAACATGTTTACATACATAAAAACGTCACAAATTTATGTGGAAGAATTTGCTAATTTAAGCAGTCATAAAACAGTAACTGAAACACTTAAGTCTAGCATTACATTTTTACTTATTACTTACATTGAAAATGTGATTTCATGCAAATCATTTTTTTTCCCCACCTGGATTCTGGTATTAGAGTGAACAAGTGTGCACCATTAATATCAAAGAGCAGGACAGACACAGAGCTCAGCGTCTGACCACTCAACAACAAACACGCAGCCGCTTAGAGAAACTTCATTCAATTACACAAAAACAATGCAAATAATTTTATTTATCGTGTGATGCTGCAGGGCACAAGATAAACTGATGACCACAGCATTTTCTGGAGATAACGCGAATGGGATAAACAACAATATCAATATGAGTGTTTGCTGCAGATGGTTTGATCGTGAGTAACACAAATGGAACTGAGTGTGTTTCCGGTGATACAGTAGGTGAAATTTCATGTTTCTTAAAGTTCAGTCAGAAAGCTCTTCTTTGAAATCATTTACTGCAATAGCAAATAGGCTCTGAATTCATAGAGGTGCATCTCTATAAATTAGAATATCATGGAAAAGTTAATTTATTTCAGTTATTCAATTCAAAAAGTTAAACTTATGTATTATATAGATTCATTACACACAGAATTATATATTTCAAGCTATATTCTTAAAAGTGTCTTCTAGATGTTGACATAACGTTCGGCTCAGGAGACGCACACACACAGGCTCAGAGTAGTTCAAATTGTTTATTAACAACAGGGGTGTATGGGTGCGTGTCTGCGGAATGTTGATGTGTTGGTGGCGGCGTCTGCTTCGGGCACAGAGGCAGGAGACCGTGCAGCCGGCAACCCTATGGGAGAGAACAGACACAGGGTGATGGGCACGCACCAACACAGGAGGAGAAAAGGCGAGGGAGAAGCTTACTTGTTTGGGACAGATGACTGGCACTACAAGGACGGGACCCCGGGAGACAGCCACCTGCAGGACTCGGTGCAGCAGCGAGGAAGGACGAGGGACGGAGTTGTCCGCCGCCGAGGAATCCACCTGTGCACAGGGGAGCAGACTGGAGAAGATGAGGTAAGTGATCTTCTTACCGCTCAAAGTCGTGCTGAAGAGAGAGTAGTTTGCTTCTTGTAGAAGGGGGGGAAGAAGTCTGACGGCTTCAGGCCGAAGCTCAGGGTGAGGCGGCTTATATTCCTCGCCGCTGATGATTAACAGGTGTGCGAGCAGGTGGCGCCGCTGATGAGCGGCGCGGCGTGACAGTACTCCCCCCTCTAGCAGCGCCTCCTGGCGATGGCTTCTCTGGGTGCGCTCGGTGGAAGTCAGCGATGAGCGATGGGTCCAACACGAACGACGGGGGCACCCACTGTCGATGCTCGGGCCCATAGCCCTCCCAGTCCACGAAGTACTGCAACCCACGACCCCGGCGCCGGGAGTCAAGGATGGAGGAGACGGACCAGGCCGGATGGCCACCAATCATCCGGGGCGCGGGTTGCGCAGCAGGAGGAGGGCAAAGGGGGTCGGTGACTGCCAGCTTCACCTTTGACACGTGGAAGGTGGGATGGATGCGGAGGGAGGGGGGAATAGCCACGCGCACAGCCACCGGGTTGACGATCCGGGTGATGGGGTAGGGGCCCATGAATCGCTGTGCCAGTTTCCTCCTCTCGCCTTTTAGAGTAACGTCCTGGGTTGAAATGTAGACATGTTGCCCAACTCTGTACGCCGGGGCAGGTCTTCTATGCCGGTCCGCCACAGTCCTGTTGCGCTCCGCTGTGAGTAAAAGCGCATTGCGCGCGGCAGTCCAGATGGAGCGGAACTGCCTGAGATGTGCCCTAACGGAGGGGACAGTTACCCCACTCTCCTGCACCGGGAACAGCGGGGGGTCGTAACCCAGGGACGCCTTGAAGGGAGACATCCCTGTAGCAGAAGAGTGGGCGGTATTGTGGGCATACTCCACCCAGGCAAGATGGTTACTCCAGGACGTGGGTTTGGATGAGGTCACACAGCGGAGCGCAGCCTCCAGCTCCTGGTTGGTCCGTTCACACTGCCCGTTGGATTGGGGGTGATGGCCGGAGGAGAGGCTCACCTTGGCTCCGATGGCGTTACAAAACGACCTCCAAACCTCAGATGAAAATTGGGGGCCCCGGTCCAAGACCACGTCCACCGGAATCCCGTGCAGCCTGACCACGTGTTGGACGAGGAGATCCGCCGTCTCCAGGGCAGTAGGGAGACCTCGCAGGGGGACGAAGTGCACAGCCTTGGAGAAACGGTCCACGATGGTCAGGATGGTGTCATAGGAGTTGGAGACGGGGAGTCCGGTGACGAAATCCAACGTGATGTGCGACCAGGGCCTGCCAGGGACGGGCAGAGGCTGGAGCAGACCTGCTGGAGAGGCATTTCCTGACTTGCTGATGGCACAGATTGGGCAAGCCCGGGCGTAGCGGGCTGCGTCCCTCCGCAGGCCTGGCCACCAAAAGGACCGTTGGAGGAGGTCTATCATCCGGGAGGTGCAAGGGTGACAGGTCAGCTTGGAGGTGTGTAGCCAGTGGATGACCTCTCCTCGGACCGCGGATGGCACGAACAGCCTCCCCTCAGGTCCGCCGCCAGGGTCGGGTTCCACCTCCTGCGCCTTCCGGATCTTGCTCTCGATGTCCCACGAGATGGCTCCCACGACGCACGACCTGGGCAGGATGGAGTGGGGCGTCTCCTCCGACTCCACGGGAGTGAACTGCCTAGAGAGGGCGTCAGGCAGGCCGTTCTTAGAGCCAGGCCTGAAGGTGATAGAGAATTGGAACCTGGCGAAGAACAAAGACCAGCGCGCCTGGCGGGCGTTCAGGCGCTTGGCAGATCGTAGATATTCTAAGTTCTTGTGGTCCGTCAGGACCACGAACGGCAGGTTTGCCCCCTCTAGCCAGTGGCGCCACTCCTGCAGGGCAAGTTTGATGGCCAAGAGCTCTCTGTCCCCCACATCGTAGTTCCTCTCCGCCGGGGACAAGCGCTGGGAGAAGAAGGCGCAGGGCCGTTTGGCGCCATCGTCCGGCGACCGCTGGGATAGCACTGCCCCCACTCCCGTGTCCGAGGCGTCTACCTCTATGATGCACTGCAGCGCGGGGTCGACCTGGAGAAGGACCCGGGAGGAGGAGAACTCCGCCTTCAGCGCCTGAAAGGCAGCAGCGACCTCTTCGGTCCACCGGAACGGGACCTTCGGGGACGTGAGGCGGGTCAGTGGTCCGACGATGGAGCTGAAGTTGGGGACAAAGCGGCGGTAGAAATTGGCGAAGCCAACGAACTGTTGCACCTGCTTCCGGGATGCAGGTGTAGGCCATTCCACCACCGCCTTCACCTTCTCTGGGTCTGGGAGCACCTTGTCGTGGGCGATGATGAACCCCAGGAAGGACGTAGTCCTGGCGTAAAATTCACATTTTTCTGCCTTCACGTACAGACGATTCTCCAGCAGTCTTTGGAGGACCCGCCTCACGTGGACCTGGTGCTCGTCCCTGGACTTGGAGAAGATGAGAATATCGTCCAGGTAGACGAACACGAAAAGGCCGATGAAGTCCCGGAGGACGTCATTTATGAGGCGCTGAAAGACGGCAGGAGCGTTGGTCAACCCGAACGACATTACCAGGTATTCAAAGTGGCTGTTCGGGGTACGGAAGGCTGTCTTCCACTCATCTCCCTCCCGGATCCGGACGAGGTGGTAAGCGCTACGTAGATCCAGCTTGGTGAACCAGGTCGCCCCCTGGAGGGAGTGGAAGGCAGTGTCCATGAGGGGCAGGGTGTAACGGTCCTTCTCAGTGATATCGTTGAGGGCCCGGTAGTCAATGCAAGGGCGGAGGGACCCATCCTTTTTTCCCACGAAGAAGAACCCTGCCCCCACGGGTGACGATGATGGGCGGATTATCCCAGCACTTAATGACTCCTTCAGGTAGGCGTTCATCGTCTCCTTCTCCGGCGCTGACAGGCTATAGAGCCGACCAGAAGGTAAGGGAGCCCCCTGGCGGAGGTTGATGGCACAGTCATAGGGCCGATGAGGGGGGAGAGACATAGCTTTCGTCTTACTGAACACCATACCCAGGTCTTGAAATTCCGGAGGCACCAGAGACAGGTCCGGGGGTGCAGCGTCCGTCGCAGGGGGAGCAGCAGACGGAGAGCAGGCAGCGGACTGAAGGCAGGTGCCCAGGCAGAATGTGCTCCATGCCGATACCCCAGCTGACTTCCAATCCAGGACCGGGTTGTGAAGGCGAAGCCAGGGATACCCCAGGATGACGGGCGACACAGAGTTGGGTAGGACATAGAAGGTCATCTCCTCCCGGTGGTTTCCCGAGATGATGACCGGAACAGGGATGGTTTGGTGTGATACTCTCCCAAGGGAGGCACGGGAGAGGTTGAAAAGGGAGATGGGATTCCTCAGTGCCTGACAGCGGATGCCCAAACGAGTTGCCAGGCTCTGTGAAATGAAGCTGCCTTCTGCGCCCGAATCCACCAGTGCGTGGGTGAGATGCCCAGTGGGGTTGTGGCAGAAACGGATGGGCAGCTTCAATTGAGTGAGTGGATCTAACCGATTGACGTCCGCGAGGCCCCCTACAGTGACTCGCGGACCCCGCCGTTTGGCTCTTTGTGGGCAAAGCTCCACCGTGTGTTGACTGTCACCGCAATACATGCAGAGATTCAACTCACGGCGGCGTTGTCTCTCTGCCGGGGAGAGCTTTGTCCAGCCCGTCACCATCGGCTCCGACTCCTTGGGGCATGATGGTGGCGGCGCCGCCAGGGGGCGAGCTTGGGGCAGGCGCAGCGAGGCTCCCCGAGGGCGCGAAGTAGACGACTTCCGTCCTGAGGAGCGCTCGCGCAGCCTGTTGTCCAAGCTGATGGCTAGGGAAGTTAGCTCCGCTAGCGTTTCAGGGATATCCCGTCCAGCCAGTTCATCCCTCAGATCATCATTGATGCTGCGGAGGAACAGGCCACAGAGGGAGCGTTCCTCCCAGCCCAATTCCTCCGCCGCTACCCGGAAGTCGACCGCGTAGTCCGCTGCCGACCGGGTTCCCTGCTGGAGAGCGAGAAGCCGATCGACCTGGACCGTCTCGGTTTGAGAATGGTCAAAGACCTCCAGAAAGCGCCTCACGAATTGGTCGTAGGCGAGGGTGGCATAACTGGGCCTCGCCATTACGGCGTAGGTCCAAGTTAACGCACGCCCCTCCAGAAGATTCCCTATGTAACCAATTCGGCTGTGATCCGAGGGAAAATCTCCGGGCACACGGTGGAACACGGACTCACACTGCATAATGAACCCCCGCGCTCCGTCGAGCTTACCGCTAAAGCGGGCGGGGGTCGGAATTGGTGTGAGCCGAACCAGTGCCACTGGAGCCGGCTGGACGGCCGCTGGAACAGCAGGAGCCGCGCCACCCTGGCGAGCCGGGGGGAATGGCTGTTGGGGGTCCAGGCGGTTCAATCGGTTAGTTAAGTTTACTAATTGATTTAGGATCACCTGTTGCTGATAAACAACTTGATCCACTCGAGCCTCGAGGGTGGTAAACCGGTGTGCGAGCCCGCCGTCTGCCGAGCCGCTCTGCTGAAGCCGTACTGACATAACGTTCGGCTCAGGAGACGCACACACACAGGCTCAGAGTAGTTCAAATTGTTTATTAACAACAGGGGTGTATGGGTGCGTGTCTGCGGAATGTTGATGTGTTGGTGGCGGCGTCTGCTTCGGGCACAGAGGCAGGAGACCGTGCAGCCGGCAACCCTATGGGAGAGAACAGACACAGGGTGATGGGCACACACCAACACAGGAGGAGAAAAGGCGAGGGAGAAGCTTACTTGTTTGGGACAGATGACTGGCACTACAAGGACGGGACCCCGGGAGACAGCCACCTGCAGGACTCGGTGCAGCAGCGAGGATGGACGAGGGACGGAGTTGTCCGCCGCCGAGGAATCCACCTGTGCACAGGGGAGCAGACTGGAGAAGATGAGGTAAGTGATCTTCTTACTGCTCAAAGTCGTGCTGAAGAGAGAGTAGTTTGCTTCTTGTAGAAGGGGGGGAAGAAGTCTGACGGCTTCAGGCCGAAGCTCAGGGCGAGGCGGCTTATATTCCTCGCCGCTGATGATTAACAGGTGTGCGAGCAGGTGGCGCCGCTGATGAGCGGTGCGGCGTGACAGATGTCATACTATGTCATGTTATTTTTGCTGCTAGGTGTGTCTATCATTGGTTGAGGTAGATCACGTGTGTGGCAACACCCACCCCACTCCATCAGCCAATGCAGTTGAACTTTTAAGGTTTTAACTATCCAATTGGTTTCTCACACAAGGTCTAGTCTAGTGTCCATTTAATGGCAGCCATTTTGTTCCACTTTTTGTGACTCTGAAGAAGACACAGACGGTGTTGAAACGTCATTCTGTGCACCAATAAAGGCTGTAAATTGGACAGTGTGCTCCAGACTTTCTTTTCTTAATGAGTTTGATGTCCTAGAGCTGAGAGGCACCTGCTACAGCTTCAGATGATTTGGGAGGAAGCACATAAGCTTCTTTTTCCACTGATATATTTCAAGCATTTATTTCTTTTAATTTTGATTATGGCTTACAGTTAATGAAAATGCAATTTCAGTTTGTCAAAAAAAATTGAATATTACATAAGATCAATGACAAAAACTTTATTTTTAATCGAAATGTTGGCTGATTGAAAAGTATGTCCATGTACACACTCAATACTTGGTTGCAGGTCCTTTTGCATGATTTACTACATCAACGTGGCGTGGCATGGAGGCAACAAGCCTGTGGTACTGCTGAGGTGTTATTGAAGCCGAAGTCGCTTTGATAGCGGCCTTCAGCTTGTCTGCATTGTTGGGTCTGGTGTCTCTCTTCTTCCTCTTGACAAAACTCCACATATTCTCTGTGAGGTTTAGCTCAGGAGAGTTGACTGGCCAGTCAAGCACAGTGATACCATGGTCATCAAATCAGGTACTGGTACTTCTGGCAGTGTGGGCAGGTGCAATGTCCTGATGGAAAATGAAATCAGCATCTTCATAAAGCTTGCCAGCAGAAGGAAGCATGAAGTGCTCTAAAATTTCCTGGTAGACGGCTCCTCTGACTTTGGACTTGATGAAACAGTGGACCAGCACCAGCAGATGACATGGATCCCCAAATCATCACAGACTGTGGAAACTTCACACTGGACCTAAAGCATCTTGGATTCTATGCCTCTCCACACTTCTCCCGGATTCTGGGAGCTTGATGTCCACACAACAGGACTTGGCACCGTATTTGGGAAACAATGCCATCTCCTGATGTTGGTCCACTCTGTTTTATCAAGTGGACCAGTGGAAGTTCACCAGTTTAGTCCCTGGACTGGCACAATCAGATCTGGGTGGGACAGATAATGTAGCAGTGTTTTACCCACACTCTTTATCCCCATTGTGATGCCCCTGAGCATGCAAGGCCCTGAACACAAACAGCTCCAGTGGAGATGCTCAGTGGCCACAGGTCAGTCTGTGGTTGTACTAGGCAGCTTCCAGTTGTGAATGTGTAACTGTGTGAGTGTGAAATGGGCATCCTTGAAAAACAGAGGTTTCCTCTCAATGGAACTCCTCTGTATAAATCAAGGTAAAAAATTTAATTGTACATTTTCCATATATATTGTATTGTGGAGGAATTAGATCAGGCGAGATGCGACGAGCTGGAAGGTTGCAGAGTTTTATTTCCTCTGTCATAATGAGACGCCACTTGTAGCGCTGTGCGTTACAGTGCTGCACTGTGCTGTGCTGTGTTGTGCTGTCTGCTCTTTTATAAGTTATACAGACAAACAGAGAGAATGCGTGGCACATTAGCATATTGATATACAGACGTGGACAAAATTGTTGGTACCCCTCTGTTAATGAAAGAAAAACCCACAACGGTCACAGAAATAACTTGAATCTGACAAAAGTGGTAATAAATAAAAATTCTACGAAAATTAACCAATGAAAATCAGACAATGCTTTTGAATTGTGGTTCAACAGAATTATTTTAAAAAACAAACTCATGAAACAGGCCTGGACAAAAATGATGGTACCCCTAGAAAAGATTGAAAATAATGTGACCATAGGGACATGTTCAACTAAGATGTGTCCTCTAATTAACATCACAGGTGTCTACAAAACTTGTAATCAGTCAGTCGGCCTATTTAAAAGGTGACAAGTAGTCACTGTAATGTTTGTTGACATGGTGTGTACCACACTAAACATGGACCAGAGGAAACAAAGGAGAGAGTTGTCTCAGGAGATTAGAAAGAAAATTATAGACAAGCATGTGAAAGGTAAAGGCTATAAGACCATCTTCAAGCAGCTTGATGTTCCTTTGACTACAGTTGCACATATTATTCAGAAAAGATCCAAGGGACTGTAGCCAACCTCCCTGGACGTGGCCGCAGTAGGAGATGGATAATATGAATGGTAAAAAAAGAGCCCAGAACAACCTCTAAACACATTCATGTTGAACTCCAAGGTCAGGGTACAACAGTGTCAGATCGCACCATCCGTCATTGTTTGAGCCAAAGTGAACTTCATGGGAGACGACCAAGGAGGACACCACTGTTGAAAACAAATCACAAAAAAGCCAGACTGGAATTTGCCAAACTGCATATTGACAAGCCACAAAGCTTCTTGGAGAATGTCCTATGGACAGACGAGACAAAACTGCAACTTTTTGGCAAGGCACATCAGCTCTATGTTCACAGATGCAAAAATGAAGCATACCAAGAAAAGCACACTGTCCCTACTGTGAAACATGGAGGAGGTTCTGTTATGTTCTGGGGCTGCTTTGCTGCATCTGGCACAGGGTGTCTTGAATCTGTGCAGGGTACAATGAAATCTCAAGACTATCAAAGTATTCTAGAGAGAAATGTGCTGCCCAGTGTCAGACAGCTTGGTCTCAGTCGCAGGTCATGTGTCTTGCAACATGATAATGACCCAAAACACACAGCTAAAAACACCCAGGAATGGCTAAGAGCCAAACATTGGACTATTCTAAAGTGGCCTTCTATGAGCCCTGATCTAAATCCTATTGAACATCTGTGGAAGGAGCTGAAACATGCCATCTGGAGAAGGCACCCTTCAAACCTGAGACAACTGGAGCAGTTTGCTCATGAGGAGTGGGCCAAAATACCTGCTGAGAGGTGCAGAAGTCTCATTGACAGTTACAGAAATCGTTTGATTGCAGTGATTGCCTCAAAAGGTTGTACAGCAAAATATTAGGTTAAGGGTACCATCATTTCTGTCCAGGCCTGTTTCATGAGTTTGTTTTTTAAAATAATTCTGTTGAACCACAATTCAAAAGCATTGTCTGATTTTCATTTATTTATTTATTTAGCGAATGCAAAGTCCTTAAGCCAAGCAGTTGCCTCCTGGTTTGCTGTATGGAGGGTGTGTAATCCTCCTTCCAGTCTTTGGAGCGGGCAAGCCTCTATGATGTGTTCCATTGTTTGCTCCTCTCCACATGCGCACAGTGGGCTAGGGCTACTGCCCCATCTGTGAAGGCTGGCCAAGCAGGGGCCATGTCCAGTCCTGAAGCGATTGAGTGTAGACCACTGTCTCCTTGGGAGGTTGGTGCCCGGGACCTGTTGGTTGGGGTTTATCACCAGCTGTTTGTTTGGGACCTCCTTGGTCTCCCATTCCTCTTGCCAAGCTGTCTGGATGGTAAAGTCAGCTGGGGGAGGGTTTTTCCAAATCGGCCGTCTGGATGAAAGTCGGGCAGTGGGTGGGGTGTAGATATCTGCATGGATTGGTAAGTGAGGAGAATCTTTAACTTTTTGGAGCATCCTTTGAGTTAATGCTGCTCGCCGGATGTGTGGAGGGGCTATGTTTGACAGTACAGAGAGCCAGGGGAGTGGTGTTGAGCGGATTGTTCCAGTTATAGTTCTCATGGTTGAGTTGAGCTGGGTGTCTACATGGTGTGTGTAAGATGACCTGGACCAGACAGGGGCACAATATTCTGCTACAAAGTATGAAAGGGCCAGTGCTGAGGTGCGCAGGGTGGAGACTGCCGCCCCCCATTTTGCACCAGCGAGCTTGCAGAGCAGGTTGTTTCGTACCTTCACCTTAGCAGCCGTCCCCTTTAGATGTTCCTTGAAGGATAAGGTCCTATCAAGGGTCACTCCAAGATAAGTTGGATTTGGGGCATGCTTAAGCTTGAGTCCGCTCAGGTGGATGTTTAGTTCTCTGGCAGCTTTTGCATTGTGGAGATGGAATACACTGGAGACGTTTTTTGCTGGGCTTGGTTTTAGGCGCCAGATTTTGCAGAACTGGTCCAGTTTGGCAAGATCTTCCCTGAGCATCCGTTCCAGTGGTTCAAAGTCTGGTGCTTGGAATGCCAAACAGATGTCGTCTGCATAGATGAATTTGCGGGATTTTGTAGTAGGCAGGTCGTTTATGTAGAGGTTGAACAGAGTTGGAGCTAGAACTGAGCCTTGTGGGAGTCCGTTTTTCTGCATTCTCCATGCACTTGTGTTCTGACTGAGGTGGACTCTGAACCTTCGGTTGGTCAGCAGGGTTTTTATAATTGCTGTTGCCCAAGCAGGGATCGCCTTTATAAGTTTCAGGAGGAGGCCTTTGTGCCAGACCGTATCATAGGCGGATGTAAGATCGAGAAACACAGCCCCTGTCTTCAGTCTGCTCTCGAAGCCATTTTCGATGAAGGTGGTTAGGGCCAGTACTTGTTCTCCTGTACTGCGGTCCTTGCGGAAACCTGCTTGATCCACACCTTAGAATATCCTCTATTTCTGGGGAAATGCGTTGCAGTATTAGGCGCTCCATGATTTTGTAAGGAACGCTGAGTAGGGAGATTGGGCGGTAGCTTGCTGGTAGTTTGTGGTCTTTGCCAGGTTTTGGGATGGCAATGACCTTTGCTGTCCGCCATTTCTTTGGGATCGAGTTTGTTTGTGTGATCCTTGTGTAGAATTGTGTCAACCAGGTTAGGGCTCGGGGGGCAAGATTTTTCATGAATTCTGGGAAGATGTTATCGTATCCTGCTGCCTTTCCACATTTCAGGCCCTGTAGGACTTTCTCCAGTTCAGCAGCCTCGGAGGGTTCAGGGTTCGTTTCCTCTACAGGCATTTTTTGGTGTTTTTTTAGCTCAGTTGTAACTGCTCTTCTGGTGTCTTTGTCTTGGGGTGCTTTGGCGATAGTCAGTAGGTGGGATGCAACTTGGTTGGGTGTGACGGATGCTCGGCTTTGGCTAGGGGGCTTCTGTGCAGCTCTTAGGCGACGGATGAGGCTCCAACATTTCCTGCTAGAGTGGGTAAAGCTCTGGTCAGCAACTGTCTCCTCCCATTTCTTTCGCCGGGCTGTATTTAGTGATTCAATGAGATGGTCTGCTATCTCTGGGTCCCCTGATGTTTGATAGGATTGTAGGAGGGCAGCACTTTCTCCGTCCAAACGTGGGACATAGAGGGGTCGGTAGCCTCGTGGGATTGCAGTATGGGCAGCCTTGAAGATTGCGCTGCAGAAGCGGTTGTATGCTTCATCTACAGTGATGGTGTGGAGTGGGATGGTAACAACGCTCCGGTCCAGAGTTTCACTGAATTTCTTCCAGTTGGCTTTGCGGAAGTTCCAGCGCATCTTCCTTGGGCTGTATATGACTGGAAGTTGTAGGCCAATGTGTACAAGCAGGGGCCGGTGTTGGCTGTGTGGAAAATCATCAAGAATGATTTTCATTGGTTAATTTTCATAGAATTTTTATTTATTACCACTTTTGACAGATTCAAGTTATTTCTGTGACCAATGTGAGTTTTTCTTTCATTAACAGAGGGGTACCAACAATTTTGTCCACATCTGTACATATCAGTCAATACATATGATTAGCATGACCAACTGGTGCCCGGACGTCTTCTCCTTAATCCAGGGATGTATAAACAATAGTCCATTGCTCTGGTTGTCCCCCCTGGGGCTCTCTGTCCGTATGTGAATGGTCCTCTGCTTCTTCCGGACCTACTGAGTGTGAGGATGAATGTCCCTGTAGATTGTGGTGGGTCACCACAGGGCTCCCCCCAGAACACCCGGAAGGGGCTGTGACCCCACCCCCCACCCTGTCGTTTGGGCTCCAGCTCCGGTAGAACTGTCCTGCTGTAGAGGAGTGTCGGATGGTTTGTCAGTCCGTGGGGGGGACGGGGGAGGGGTGGAAAGGACAGTGTGCTCCACTCCGAGTTCCAGCACGTTGAACGGCCGTGGACCATGGGTGCACAGGGCCGGTTTGCGTCATGCGTACTGGAACAAGCCGGCGATCGGCCGGCTTTAGGGAGTAAGGTGCGGGAAGAGCGCTGTGGAGGAGGAGGGGGAGGGGGGGAGTAAGTGAGTGCCAGCCTGAGACGTCAAAGGTGTCTGGGCCGCGCAAAAATTGCGTGTGGATCCGTGATGGTGAGGGACTTTCCCGGTAAACCTGGCGGTAATCCACAGCAGCTGTGAAAGAAAAAACAAAAAAATGGAGTGTCTGACTCCTCTCACGGCTCGGTCCAGCGAGGATGTGGGGAAAGTGAACGGCCAAATTCCCCGAGGATGCATAGCGGCTGTGGAACAACTGCATCTGTGTGAGGGACTTGGCGGTTTGGCTTTTGGGTGTGGAAGCAGCCCTAAAGCCACCGGGGACAGCAATCGGCTAAACTCCCGGTGTGCGCCGTGGCTGAGAAACCTATACAATGTCCTGTGTGTGGGCTGCACGTCTGCTTCAGGTGCATGAGCAGCCCTGAAGGTTCCGAGCGTGGCGATCGGCCGTGTTTCTCGGGCATGTGCAGCAGCGGAGGACGATGTATCAGTCTGTGGAGCCAGTTCGTCTCTGTGCGTGGTGCGCGCTTGGCACAGTGACCACACAGCTGGCAGTTGTGCTGTCCTCATAATCCTGTGGTGTGCATGCGGGAAATCAATACAGTTGACGCCGGTGATTGTCCCCGTTTTGGCTGCTTCCTTCGTTTCGCTCGTGTCGCAGTTCATGGTGCGTGTCGGTCCCAGCACTGCGCTCCGGCGAGCGCACTCCAGTGAGAATGAAGAGGTTGCAGGCGTTCTCTGGTCCTCTGGGATCCACAGCACGGTGAGAGGGAACAGACGGTCATTCTCCCTCGTCAGGTCACCAGTGTGAAGGTAAAAGATCAGGCGAGGGGTGCACCATATCACATCAGGGTCACCAGTTTGGAGGAATTAGATCAGGCAAGATGCGACAAGCTGGAAGGTTGCAGTTTTATTTCCTCCATCATAATGAGACGCACTTGTAGCACTGTGCACTACAGTGCTGAACTGTGCTGTGCTGTGTTGTGCTGTCTGCTCTTTTATATGTTATACAAACAGAGAGAATGCATGGCACATTAGCATATTGATATACATATCAGTCAATACATATGATTAGCATGACCAACTGGTGCCCGGACGTCTTCTCCTTAATCCGGGGATATATAAACAATAGTCCATTGTTCTGGTTGCCCCCCCCCCTTCCAGGGGCTCTCTGTCCATATGTGAATGGTCCTCTGCTTCTTCTGGACCTACTGACTGTGAGGATGAATGCCCTGTAGATTGTGGTGGGTCACCACAGTATCTATATTTTCTTATAATGTAAATGTAAAGCAGAACTTGCTGTTCAAAATGTCATTTTCTTTGTCCATTTCAGCTCATGGAGTCTTTTTTTCTAGGGTTGCCCTGTGCACCCTGTTGCAATTCAGTTCAATTTAATTCAATTCAAACACTTTATTCATCTCCAAAGGGCAATTGAAAGGCACAGAGAGCACAAATATAAACAAAGCAAAAAAAAAAAAAAATCAAAACAAACATCACAAACAAACAACACTATAGATACTGTCTGCAGACATCAATTACAGCTAAGTGCTTAAGGTGAGATAAAGTGCCATGTGCAATTCAGTCATAGGGAAACTGTGGGAAAAGGGGCAGGGAGAGAACACTGGAGCAGAGAATCATCGGAGTTTAAATGTCATTAATTGCCCCGCGAGGCAGGAACAGAGACCCAAGCACTGGACTGTAGTTTGTGATATTTATTGAAAAACACAAAAGTCCAAACAATGCACAAACACAAAATATCCAAACAGTGCACAAAGTAAACTTATGAACTGAAGTGGCGAAAAGGAAGACAGGATGCACACTGATACTGACATAACGTTCGGCTCAGGAGACGCACACACACAGGCTCAGAGTAGTTCAAACTGTTTATTAACAACAGGGATGTTTGGGTGCGTGTCTGCAGAATGTTAATGTGTTGGTGGGGGCGTCTGCTTCGGACCCAGAGGCAGGAGACCGTTCAGCCGGCAACCCTATGGGAGAAATCAGACACAGGGTGATGAGCACACACCAACACGGGAGGAGAATAGGCGAGGGAGAGAAGCTTACTTGTTTGGGCAGATGACTGGCGCTTCAAGGATGGAAGCCCGGGAGACAGCCACCTGCAGGGCTCGGTGCAGCAGCGAGGAGAGACGAGGGACGGGATTGTCCGCCGCCGAGGAATCCACCTGTGCACAGGGGAGCAGACTGGAGAGATGAGGTAAGTGAACTTCTTACCGGTAAAGAGGATGCTGAAGGGAATGTGGTAGAAGTCCATGCAAAGGAAACGAAGTCTACGGCTTCAGGCCGACGCTCAGGGCGAGGCGGCTTTTATCCTTCGCCGCTGACGAGTAGCAGGTGCGTGAGCAGGTGGCGCCGCTGATGAATGGCGCGGCGTGACAGTACTCCCCCCTCTAGCAGCGCCTCCTGGCGATGGCTTATCCGGGTGCGCTCGGTGGAAGTCCGCGATGAGCGATGGGTCCAACACAAACGACGGGGGCACCCACTGTCGATGCTCGGGCCCATAGCCCTCCCAGTCCACCAAGTATTGCAACCCACGACCCCGGCGCCGGGAGTCCAGGATGGAGGAAGCGGACCAGGCCGGATGGCCACCAATCATCCGGGGCGCGGGTTGCGCTGCAGGAGGAGGGCAAAGGGGGTCAGAAACCGCCAGTTTCACCTTCGACACGTGGAAAGTAGGATGAATGCGGAGGGAGGGGGGAATAGCCACGCGCACAGCCACCGGGTTGATGATCCGGGTGATGGGGTAGGGACCCATGAAGCGCTGTGCCAGCTTTCTCCTCTCGCCTTTTAGAGTGACGTCCTGGGTGGAAATGTAAACAAGCTGCCCAACTCTGTACGCCGGGGCAGGTCTCCTACGCCGGTCCGCCACAGTCCTGTTGCGCTCCGCTGTGCGTAATAGCGCATGGCGCGCGGCAGCCCAGGTGGAGCGGAACTGCCTGAGATGGGCCCTAACTGACGGGACAGTTACCTCACTCTCCTGCTCCGGAAACAGCGGGGGGTCGTAACCCAGGGACGCTTTGAAGGGGGACATCCCTGTAGCAGAAGAGCGAGCGGTGTTGTGGGCATATTCAACCCAGGCAAGATGGTTGCTCCAGGACGCGGGTTTGGATCTGGACACACAGCGGAGCGCAGCCTCCAGCTCCTGGTTGGTCCTCTCACACTGCCCGTTGGATTGGGGGTGATGGCCGGAGGAGAGGCTCACCTTGGCTCCGATGGCGTTGCAGAATGACCTCCAAACCTCAGATGAAAACTGGGGGCCCCGGTCCGAGACCACGTCCACCGGAATCCCATGCAGCCTGACCACGTGTTGGACGAGGAGGTCCGCCGTCTCCAGGGCAGTAGGGAGGCCTCGCAGGGGGATGAAGTGCACGGCCTTGGAGAAGCGGTCCACGATGGTCAGGATGGTGTCATAGGAGTTGGAGATGGGGAGTCCGGTGACGAAATCCAGAGCGATGTGCGACCAGGGCCTGCCAGGGACGGGCAGGGGCTGGAGCAGACCCGCTGGAGGGGCATTTCCCGATTTGCAGGTGGCACAGATTGGGCAAGCCCGGGCGTAGCGGGCTGCATCCCTCCGCAGGCCTGGCCACCAAAAGGACCGTTGGAGGAGATCTATCATCCGGGAGGTGCCAGGGTGACAGGTGAGCTTGGAGGTGTGGAGCCAGTGGATGACCTCTCCTCGGACCGCGGATGGCACGAACAGCCTCCCCTCCGGTCCGCCGCCAGGGTCAGGTTCCACCTGCTGTGCCTTCCGGATCTTGCTCTCAATGTCCCACGAGATGGCTCCCACGACGCACGACCTGGGCAGGATGGAGTGGGGCGCCTCCTCCGACTCCACGGGGGCGAACTGCCTGGAGAGGGCGTCAGGCAGGACGTTCTTAGAGCCAGGCCTGAAGGTGATGGAAAATTGGAACCTGGCGAAGAACAGGGACCAGCGCGCCTGGCGGGCGTTCAGGCGCTTGGCAGATCGTAAGTATTCCAAGTTCTTGTGGTCCGTGAGGACCACAAACGGCAGGCTTGCCCCCTCCAACCAGTGGCGCCACTCCTGCAGGGCGAGCTTGATGGCCAAGAGCTCTCTGTCCCCCACATCGTAGTTTCTCTCCGCCGGGGACAAGCGCCGGGAGAAGAAGGCGCACGGTCGCTTGGCGCCATCGTCCGGTGACCGCTGGGACAGCACTGCTCCCACTCCCGTGTCCGAGGCGTCTACCTCTACAATGCACTGCAGCGCGGGGTCGACCTGGCGAAGGACCCGGGAGGAGGAGAATTCCGCCTTCAGCGCCTCAAAGGCGGCAGCGACCTCTTCGGTCCACCGGAACGGGACCTTCGGGGACGTGAGGCGGGTCAGTGGTCCCACGATGGCACTGAAGTTGGGGACAAAGCGGCGGTAGAAATTGGCGAAGCCAACAAATTGCTGCACCTGTTTCCGGGATGCAGGTGTGGGCCATTCCACCACCGCCTTTACCTTCTCTGGGTCGGGGAGCACCCTATCGTGGGCGATGATGAACCCCAGGAAGGACGTGCTCCTGGCGTAAAATTCACACTTTTCTGCCTTAACGTACAGACGGTTCTCCAGCAGC
This sequence comes from Pholidichthys leucotaenia, assembly GCA_020510985.1. Lineage (NCBI taxonomy): Eukaryota > Metazoa > Chordata > Actinopteri > Cichliformes > Pholidichthyidae > Pholidichthys > Pholidichthys leucotaenia. Next base: position 22,526,824 of record CM035839.1, on the reverse strand, counting down.
CTTTGGAGGACCCGCCTCACGTGGACCTGGTGCTCATCCCTGGACTTGGAGAAGATGAGAATATCGTCCAGGTAGACGAACACAAAAAGGCCAATGAAGTCCCGGAGGACGTCATTTATGAGGCGCTGGAAGACTGCAGGAGCGTTGGTCAACCCGAACGGCATCACCAGATATTCAAAGTGGCCGTTCGGGGTACGGAAGGCCGTTTTCCACTCATCTCCCTCCCGGATCCGGACGAGGTGGTAAGCGCTGCGTAGGTCCAGCTTGGTGAACCAGGTCGCCCCCTGGAGGGAGTGGAAAGCAGTGTCCATGAGAGGCAGGGTGTAACGGTCCTTCTCCGTGATATTATTGAGGGCCCGGTAGTCGATACAAGGGCGGAGGGACCCATCCTTTTTCCCCACGAAGAAGAACCCTGCCCCCACGGGTGACGATGATGGGCGGATAATCCCAGCACTTAAAGATTCCTTCAGGTAGGCGTTCATCGTCTCCTTCTCCGGCGCAGACAGGCTATAAAGGCGACCAGAAGGTAAGGGAGCCCCCTGGCGGAGGTTGATGGCGCAGTCATAGGGCCGATGAGGGGGAAGAGACATAGCTTTCGCTTTGCTGAACACCATACCCAGGTCGTGAAATTCTGGGGGCACCAGAGACAGGTCCGGGGGTGCAGCGTCCGTCGCAGGGGGAGGAGCGGACGGAGAGCAGGCAGCGGACTGAAGGCAGGTGCCCATACAGAACGTACTCCATGCCGAGATCCCAGCTGATTTCCAATCCAGGACCGGATTGTGAAGGCGGAGCCAGGGATACCCCAGGATGACGGGCGACACAGAGTTGGGAAGGACGTAAAAGGTCATCTCCTCCCGGTGGTTTCCCGAGATGATGACCGGTAGGGGAACAGTTTGATGTGTCACTCTCCCGAGGGTGGCACGGGAGAGGTGGATTAGGGAGATGGGAGTATTGAGTGCCTGGCAGCGGATGCCCAATCGGGTTGCCAGGCTTTGTGAAATGAAGCTGCCTTCTGCGCCCGAATCCACCAGTGCGTGGGTGAGGTGCCCAGTAGGGTTATGGCAGAAACGGATGGGCAGCTTCAATTGAGTCAGTGATCCTAACCGATTGACATCCGCGAGGCTTCCAACAGTGACTCGCGGACCCCACCGACTGGCTTTCCGTGGGCAACACTCCACGGTGTGTTGGTCGCCTCCGCAATACATGCAGAGGCCCAACTCACGGCGGCGTTGTTTCTCCACAGGGGAAAGTTTAGTCCAGCCCGTCACCATCGGCTCCGACTCCTCGGGGCGCGATGCTGGCGGCGCCGCCAGGGGGCGAGCTTGGAACAGGTGCGGCGAGGCTCCACGAGGGCGAGAAGAAGAAGACCTCCGCCCCGAGGAGCGCTCGCGCAGCCTGTTATCCAAACTTATCGCTAAGGACGTCAGCTCCGCTAGCGTCCCAGGGATATCCCGACCAGCCAGTTCATCCCTCAGATCACTATTGAGGCTGCGGAGGAACAGGCCACAGAGGGAGCGTTCCTCCCAGCCCAATTCCTCCGCCGCTACCCGGAAGTCGACCGCGTAGTCCGCTGCCGACCGGCTTCCCTGCTGGAGAGCGAGAAGCCGATCGACCTGGACCGTTTCGGTTTGTGAGTGGTCAAAGACCTCCAGAAAGCGCCTCACGAATTGGTCATAGGTGAGGGTGGCATAACTGGGCCTCGCCATTACGGCGTAGGTCCAAGTTAACGCACGCCCCTCCAGAAGATTCCCTATGTAACCAATTCGGCTGTGATCCGAGGGAAAATCTCCGGGCACACGGTGGAACACGGACTCACACTGCATAATAAACCCCCGCGCTCCGCCGAGCTTACCGCTAAAGCGGGCGGGGGTCGGAATCGGCGTGAGCCGAACCGGTGCCACTGGAGCCGGCTGGACGGCCGCTGGAACAGCAGGAGCCGCGCCACCCTGGCGAGTCGGGAGGAACGGCTGTTGGGGGTCCAAGCGGTTCAATCGGTTAGTCAGTTCTAATAATTGGTTAAGAACCACCTGTTGCTGATAAACAATCTGATCCACCCGAGCCTCGAGGATGGTAAACCGGTGTGCGAGCCCGCCGTCCGCCGAGCCGCTCTGCTGAAGCCGTACTGACATAACGTTCGGCTCAGGAGACGCACACACACAGGCTCAGAGTAGTTCAAACTGTTTATTAACAACAGGGATGTTTGGGTGCGTGTCTGCAGAATGTTAATGTGTTGGTGGGGGCGTCTGCTTCGGACCCAGAGGCAGGAGACCGTTCAGCCGGCAACCCTATGGGAGAAATCAGACACAGGGTGATGAGCACACACCAACACGGGAGGAGAATAGGCGAGGGAGAGAAGCTTACTTGTTTGGGCAGATGACTGGCGCTTCAAGGATGGAAGCCCGGGAGACAGCCACCTGCAGGGCTCGGTGCAGCAGCGAGGAGAGACGAGGGACGGGATTGTCCGCCGCCGAGGAATCCACCTGTGCACAGGGGAGCAGACTGGAGAGATGAGGTAAGTGAACTTCTTACCGGTAAAGAGGATGCTGAAGGGAATGTGGTAGAAGTCCATGCAAAGGAAACGAAGTCTACGGCTTCAGGCCGACGCTCAGGGCGAGGCGGCTTTTATCCTTCGCCGCTGACGAGTAGCAGGTGCGTGAGCAGGTGGCGCCGCTGATGAATGGCGCGGCGTGACAGATACTAAATGCCAGAATGGGAGTCGGGTTCTGACGCGAGTGAATCATTTATACTCCAGCAATGAGGGAGAGAAATAATTGTCCTTAAATACAGCCAGAAACAAATGATTACAAGGGATAGCAGGTGTGGGTCACATGAGCGGGGGAGATGACCTAATTATTAGACAACTCACAGCTGAGATGACTTGTGAACTGAAAGAGAATGAGCAACCAATGTGAGATGATGACAAGGTGGGAGTGTCTGGAAAAGGAGGTGGAGAACTCATGCCACAAAGAAAAAAATATAAACACTAAGAACTACATGGACAAAAGATGTCTACAGAAATTGACATAATAATAATAATAATAATAATAGGACATGAATAAATAACAGAACAACTGATCACAAAGAACACATCTTAAACCAACACAGAGGAAAATAACACACAACACTGGAAAAATACAGGAAATACTCAAATATATACATATATATATATATATATATATATATATATATATATATATATATATATATATATATATATATATATATATATATATATATATATATATATATTGAGATTGAGATTCAACTTTATTGTCATTACACATGTATGAATACAAGGTAATGAAACGTGACTTGGCATTTGGGCATGCTCTGCAGAGCGCATCCAAGGCCGGGGCAGCCGCTAGGCGCCAGTCATAAAGAAGAAAGGAAAAAAAAAAAAAGAAAAGAAAGGATATGACACAATAGGCGAGAGAAAAAAAACATGTTTTATCAAATTGACGCTTAATGAGTAAGCGAAATTTTGATTGCAGGCAAAAAAACCCTCAATGCATATTTAGCAGACATTTAGTAGACAGATCACACAGCAGAGGGAGAGCAGTGTGTGTATATCGTATGCATGTAGTGTTGTATGCATTGTGTAGTGTAAATATAACAGTTGTTAGTGAGCAGCAGAGGGCGCCTCCTGGCAGTGGATAGATGTTATAGTCATGTGACTTATAAACAAGTCCAGAGTCTATCTCTCTCTCTCTCTTGCTTGCAGAAGGCACATGGGCATTGTCCTAGAGGATCCAATCCACTGATGACAAACAACTGATTGTTGATTCTATGGGTAGACATAAGAGCCGGTTCTTCAGCTTATCTCAGTCAGGAGGAATGTAAACACGGGGCAAACAAGGTCAAATCAAATCAAATCAGCACAGTGCACTCAGAGAGTAGAATTTGTCCTCACCCGTGTAATTCTGTGCTTATCTTATATGCAGGCTTAAACTGTTTTTCCATAGAGAGCACAGGGCTTCAGATGTATTCCTTCACTGAATCACTGTCATTCAGTTCACCGTTTGCCGCTACTCGTGCCCTCCCCAACTGGTCGAATTTGATGAAGGAGCTTGCCGGGTCCGCTTTGAACAGCTCTCTCACTTTCCTTCAATTTCTGATGCATCAGAGAACTCCATAGCCAAAAATAGAAGTCCTGAGATCATAACCAATAATGTTTCCATAGACGTATGAATTCCAATGTCCATGAGTCTCCTCGTAGGTTCCAATTCTTGGGCTCCCCCTTGGCCCAATTCTTGTTGAAAAATAGTGACAATAGCACATTTAAGCCGCTTCCAAATCCATAATTTCCGTTTAGATTAAGATTCAGCAGAAGAAGAGCGACTAAACACAGACAAAAACGCAACATTGCAAAAGCTGGGAATAGATCAGGAAGGCAGGGGAGGAGGGAAGAAAAATGCGACTGCTCTCTCTCAAGGCAAGAAGGAAAACTATATATATATATATCCCCCGTCTTGCTGCGCAGCTAGGCAAGCAGAACAAGGATCTGTCACCCTTACTGTGCCAAAACAGATTTACTTTGCCAAGAGGAGCTTATACAGTACCTAACTATGTATTGCATATTGTTGTAAACTCCTCCTGTAATAACTTTTAATACTTTATTTTAATTATTTTACCCATGGAAAACCCAGCTTTGGGCAGAGGAGAGGGCACCACAATGACATCAGGCAGCAGAGAGGGGACCACGATGGGCTTGGGCAGAGGACAGGAAACCACAATGCTTTCAGACTGCCCTGCAGCACCCTTGGTAGTCTCAGACTAGGACATAGCAGCATCCACGGTGGCTCCGGGCTGAAGCAAAGCAGCACCCGCGGTGCCGCCAGGCTGGAGCAAAGTGGCACCCGCGGTGGACCCAGACTGGGCCAGAGCTGTACCCACAGTGGGCCAGGACTGGGCTGGAGCGGCACCCATGGTGGACCCAGACTGGACCAGAGCTGCACCCATGGTGGACCAGGACTGGGCCAGAACTGCACCCACGGTGGCCCCCAGGCTGGAGCATAATGCCCATGACGGACCCAAGCTGGAGCACAGCACCCATGTTGGTTTAACGCTGGAGTGCAGCACCCACGATAGCCCCCGTCTGGGCCACAACCCCCACAGAGACCCGGACTGAGGAGGAGCTGCACCCATGGAGGTCCCGGGCTGGGACAGACCACCCGTGACGACCTTAGGTAATGGGGAAGCAGCATCATCGAAGGTCTCAGGCTGGAATGGAGCACCCATGAAGACCTCAACTCGAGGTGGAGCTGCACCCATGGAGGCCCCAGGCAGGGACGGAGCACCCGCGATGACCCCCGCAGGTGGTCAGCATACCACCCATTAGCAGCATAACTAAGGGAGGGTTCAGGGGCAGCTGATCCCACCCTAACTATGGGCTATATGAAAAAGGAAGGGTTTAACCCTATTCTTAAAAACAGGGATTGAGAGTGACTCCCGAATCCAGATTGGCAGCATGTTCCAAAGGAGAGGAGCTTGATAACTGAAGGTGCTGCCTCCCATTGTACTTTTGGAGATTTTAGGTATTAGAAGTAATCCTGCATTTTGGGAGTGTGTCATATTGACTTGACAATCAGCCTAAATGCAGAGTGCAACACAAAGAGAAACACACACAAAATACGTTTGACTGTTTATTAAATTTCAAATCTTGAGGAAAAACCAGTCACTCGCCAGAGGAGCAGCAAACCTGCAGGGAGAGAACTGAGGCTGATTAGAAAGAGGAATGGAGGAGGATTGGGAAATCCAAATAGTACCACTTACGTGGGAGAGGAAGAGAGACCAGCTCAGAACCCAGCGAAGGAGATGGACCAGCAGGTCGGAACTGCTGAAAGGGGAAATGGTGAGCTGCGTCTGACCAGGTGGAGTGGAGGAACTGCAGCAGAGGAGTAACAAGCTAGTGAGTGCACCAAAACCCCTAGAGATGCATCGCTCTGTTGGCAGCAACCTGAAGAAGGAGGAGAAGAAGAACATGTCAGGTAAAATACTTAACACAGAGAGCTTACACGTTAGAACAGTTCTGCTCAAGGCAGTATATCCAAACGAGCCAGCGTTGAATCACTGAAGAGTGCTTCCTCATAAACACTGGCTCAGCAGAAACAGAAGGTGTGTCAGATGAGGTGATTAGTAGAGTAGAGGGAAACAGGACAGTGGTGGCAAGCGCTCACCAGGATGTGACAGCCCCCCCCCCCCCCCAAGGAACGCCTCCTGGCAGTCCACCAGGCTTCTCAGGGTGGGCTCAATGGTAGGCCCGAACCATACCTTTGTGATGGAAGGCTGACCTGGAGATCCATGACAGGTGCTCCACACCGTAATCCTCCCAGTGGACCACATATTGAAGTCCCCGGCCCCGGTGGCGGACATCCAGAATTTCCCGAATGGTGTGAGTGACATGGCCGTCGAGGATCTGGGGAGGAGGAGGCGGCTTGGGGAGGGGGTGGGGCTGAAGGAGAGAGGCTTGACTTTGGAGATGTGGAATGTTGGATGTGTGCCGAGCACCGGTAGGAGCTCGACCTGGACAGCAGAGTTGCCCACATTGCTGGTGACAAGGAAGGGGCCCACGAACCGGAGGGATGAGCTTACGAGCCTCAGCCGTAGGCGGGACCTGATCCGCAGACACCCAGACCTACTGTCCAACCTTGTAGTCCGGCATCGGAACCCTCTTGCAGTCAGCATAGCACTGATTGCGCTCAGTGATACGGAGGAGACCCGCTCGGGTAGACCTCCAGGCCCGGCGACAACAACGAAAGTGGGCCCCCACGGACGGCACCGCTACCTCTCTCTCCGCCATGGATAACGGGGGGGGGGGGGTTGTAGCCCACGGAAGCTTCAAGTGGAGAGAGCCCCGTGGCCGAAGAAACAGTAGAATTCAGTGAATACTCCACCCAAGTTAAATAGAAGCATCAAGATCCAGGATCATTGGCTGCCACGCAACAAAGGGTGGCCTCCAGGGACTGGCTGGCATGCTCAGCCTGCCCATTGCTCTGCGGCTGATAACCGGAGGTGAGGCTGACCGTGGTGCCAAGGCAGTGACAGAATGACTTCCAGACACATGAGGTGAACTGTGGGCCCCGGTCAGACATTCAATTCAATTCAATTCAACTTTATTTATATAGCGCCATTTCACAACAAAAGTCATCTCATAGCACTATCAACTGTAGGGAGAACCCCCACAGTTGCAGAAAGACCCCAGCAATCAGGCGATCCCCTGTGAGCAAGCACTTGGCAACGGTGGAGAGGAAAAACTCCCTTTTAACAGGAAGAAACCTCCAGCAGGGAGGGGCAGTCATCTGCTGCGACTGGCTGGGGGGTGAGGGGACAGAGAAGATGAAAAGAACAGACATGTAGAGAGCAAACAGCACGATGGGGACTCAATCTATGGGAGAGAACAAACAGGTGTTAATGATCAGAAAAAAAAAAAAATCATTGAGAGTGAAGAAAGGAGTGAGGCCCAGTGCATTATTGGAGGTCGCCTGGCTGACTAAACCTATTAGCAGCATAACTAAGGGAGGGTTCAGAAACACATGATCCCTTCCTAATTGTAAGCTATATCAAAAAGGTAGGTTTTAATACCCTATGGTATTAAAACCTATGGTATTAAAACCTACCTTAAAACCTAAGACATATGGATGCTGTGCATCCATATGTCCATAGGGATGTACGGCATCCCTATGGACATAATGTCCATAGGGATGCCGTGGAGTCTGCCGTGGAGTCTGCCGTGGAGTCTGATGACGTGCTGGGAAAGTAATTCAGCAGTTTTGGAGGCAGATGGAAGCTTGGGGAGAGGAACCAGATGAACGGCCTTGGAAAACCTGTCCACAACAGTCAGGATGATGGTGTTACCATGGGAGGGAGGAAGACCAGTGACAAAATCCATGGCTATGTGGGACCAGGGCCGGCTGGGAACAGGGAGGGGGTGAAGAAGACCAGCGGGGCGGGAGGTGGGGGGGGTTATTACGGGCACAAGTTTGGCAGGCCATCACGTACTCCTACATGTCCCGCCGCACCATGGGCCACCAGAAAGCCCGCCTGATAATGTCCAAAGTGCGCACCACTCCAGGGTGGCAGGCGAAACATCTGGCATGCTCCCACTGGATAACTTCACTGCGGAGGGCGGCAGGGATGTAAAGGCAGTTAGGGAGACAACCCGCTGGCCCAGGCTCAGAGGACTGGGCCTGGCAGACTCTATTCTCGATCTCCCAGGAAAGGGTTCCCTGGACACACGAAGGCAGAAGAATGGGCTGGGAGAGGGAAGGGGGGTCAGTCGGGTCCTGGCTTAACTGTCTGGAGAGAGCGTCAGGCTTAACATTATGTGAGCCAGGCCTATAGATAACAGTGAAATTGAAACGCTGGAAAAATAAGGGTCAGCGAGCCTGCCTGGAATTCAGCTGGCGGGTCGGCCGCAGATACTCGAGGTTCTTGTGGTTGGTCCACACGACTACAGGATGGACAACTCCCTCCAGCCAATGTCTCCATTTCTCAAAAGCCAATTTAATAGCCAACAGCTCTCGATCCCTGACGTCATAATTTCTCTCAGCTGGGGTGAGCCGCAGAGTGAAATACGCAGACGGGCGGAGCTTCAAGTCTGAGGCGGAGCACTAGGACAGAATCGCACCCACCCCTGTTTCTGAAGCATCCACCTCCAGGGTGAATTGGAGCTGGGGGTTGATTTGAGCCAAGATGGGTTTGTCGGAGAACAGGCTCATTAATTTCACGAAGGCCTGTTCAGTTGCCTCGGTCCATAAAAATGGTACCTAAATGGAGGTCACCTTGGTTAAAGGCTGTGCTATCACACTGAAGTTCCGAATAAACCTGCAATAGAAATTTGCAAACCCCAAGAAGCGTTGCAGCTCCTTGCGGGAATGGGGTGTTGGCCAATCAAGCACAGCCTTCACCTTGTCCAGGTTGGCTCTCAGCTCCCCCTCCGCTATAATAAAGCCAAGGAAAGAAGTGGAAAATTCACACTTCTCAGCCTTGACAAACAGTTGGTTCTCCAAGAGCCATTGTAGCATGGCTCTAACATGAGTTTGATGCTCCTCGGGCGTTCGAGAAAAAATCAGGATGTCATCTAGAAAAAGAAAACAAACCGATTTATCATATCGTGGAAGTCATCATTGATGAGCCGTTGGAAAATAGCAGGGACATTAGCCAAACCAAAAGGCATAACTGTTATGACTCGCTGCTCATCAGCGGTGCCAGCCGCGTGCACACCTGCTCCTCGTCAGCGGCGAGGTATTTAATCCACTCTGCCCTGGGCTTCGGCCTGAAGCCGTCTCTCTACTTCGGCCCCTTCGCTACTACGGACCTCAAACCTACTAGTGAAGATATCCTGGGTAAGCTCCCCTTACCTCTCTCCTCTAGCCTTCCCCTGTGCACAGGTGGACATTCCCGGCGGCGGACTTCATCTCCTCGCTGTTGGCTCTACGCTGCTGCCACAGGTACCGCAGGTCGCTGTCTCCCGGGCTCCGCCCTTGTCGACGCCAGCCACCTGTCACAACCAAGTAAGCCAGCTACCATCATTATTCCCTGTATTGGTGTGGTGCCCGATACCCTTCTCCCTCTGCTCTTTCCCACAGGGTTGTCCGGCTGTACGGCCTCCTGCCCCTGTGCCTGACGCAGACGCCACCACCAATACATTCTTATTCCACAGACACGCAGCCATACACTTCCTTGTTGCTAATAAAGCTGTTAAATCTATCCTGAGCCTGCGTGTGTGTCTCCTGGGCCGTGCATTATGTCAGTACGGCTTCAGCAGAGCGGCTCGGCAGACAGCGGGCTCGCACGCCGTCTTTCCACCCTCGAGGCTCGGGTGGATTTAATAGCTCATCAGCAACAGGTGATATTGAATCAATTAATTATCATTACTAACCGATTAGACCGCTTGGACCCCCAGCAGCCGTTCCCCTCGGCTCGTCCGGGTGGCGTGGCTCCTGCGGCTCCGGTGGCCGTCCAGCCTGCTCCGGGTGCGCCAACACGGTTCACACCAATCCCCACTCCTGCTTACTTCAGCGGTAAGATGGGTGGAGCTCGGGGTTTTATTATGCAGTGTGAGTCCGTGTTTCTTCGCGTTCCCGGAGATTTTCCCTCAGACCATAGCAGAATTGGCTATATAGATAATCTCCTTGAGGGTCGTGCGCTTACCTGGGCTTATGCCATTATGGTGAAGCCCAGCGACAATTTCTGGAAGTGTTCGATCATTCGCGTTTGGACAGTGTCCAGGTCGACCGCCTTCTCGGACTCCAACAGGGGAGCCGATCGGCGGCCGACTACGCGATCGACTTCCGGGTTACTGCGGAGGAAGTTGGCTGGGAAGAGCGTGCGCTCTGCGGCATCTTCCTCCGCAGTCTAAATTCCGGTCTGAGGGATGAGTTGGCTGGACGGGATACCCCGGAGACGCTGGCGGAGCTGATTTCTCTCACCATCAGTTTGGATAACAGGCTGCGCGAGCGCGCCTCTAAACGGAAGCAGTCTTCTCGCTCGCGGGGCGCCTCTGCACGTCTGCCCCAAGCTCGCCCCCTGGCGTTGCCGCCGCCGGAGGTCTCCGAGGAGTCGGAACCAATGGTGACGGGCCGGACAAAGCTCCCCCTGGCAGAGAAACAGCGCCATCGTGACCTGGGCCTCTGCATGTATTGCGGAGGTAGCCAGCACACGGTGGAGCATTGTCCGGAGAAGCCAAACGAGGTGGTCCGCGAGTCACTGTAGGGGGTCTCGCGGACGCTAATCGGTTAAGTCCCCTCACACATTTGACGCTGCCCATCCGTTTCTGTCACAACCTCACTGGGCATCTCACACATGCACTGGTGGATTCAGGCGCGGAGGGTAGCTTTATTTCACAAAGCCTGGCAACCCAAAAACATGTAGGTTTAGGGCGCTCGCGCACGCAGCGACCAGCAGCCGGTGGCTTGTCACCAGACTGCAAACCAAGTCTACCTACGGGTACAAATAAGTAACAAAAAAACAAAAAAAAAACCAAAAACCCGACTGGGCATCCACTGTCACCCCCTCGATACTCCTCTCGCCCTGGTTAATCTCTCCCGAGTTTCCCTGGGAAAGGTAACTCACCAAACATCCCCTGTCCCGGTGATCATCTCTTGAAACCATCGGGAGGATATCTCCTTTTACGTCCTGCCCACCTCAGTAACACCTGTCATCCTCGGTTATCCCTGGCTCCGCCTCCACAACCCCGCCTTGGACTGGAAGACTGGGAAGGTTTCAGCGTGGAGCACTTTCTGTATGGGTACCTGCCTCCAATCCGCGGCCTGCGCCCTGTCCTCGCCTCCCACAACTCAGGACACCGCGCCCCCGGATCTCACCCTAGTGCCCTCAGAGTTCCACGACCTGGGTGCCGTCTTCAGTAAGTCCAAGGCGATGTCTCTACCTCCTCACCGGCCCTACGACTGCGCCATTAACATCCGCCAGGGGGCACCCTTACCCTCAGGACGCCTCTACAGTCTGTCAGCGCCGGAGAAGGAGGCAATGAACAGCTACCTGAAGGAGTCGCTCAGTGCTGGGATCATCCGACCGTCCTCCTCTCCAGTAGGTGCAGGGTTCTTCTTCGTTGGAAAGAAGGACGGATCTCTTCGTCCTTGTATCGACTATCGAGCTCTCATCGATATCACGGAGAAGGACCGGTACACCCTGCCCCTTATGGACACTGCCTTCCACTCCCTCCAGGGGGCGACCTGGTTTACTAAGCTGGATCTCCGCAGCGCTTACCACCTCGTCCGGATCCGGGAGGGAGATGAGTGGAAAACCGCCTTCCGAACACCAAACGGGCATTTTGAATATCTCGTGATGCCGTTAGGGTTGACCAACGCTCCAGCCGTCTTTCAGCGCCTCATCAATGACGTCCTCCGGGACTTCATCGGCCTGTTCGTATTCGTCTACCTGGACGACATTCTCATCTTCTCCAGGTCCAGGGATGAACACTGGGTCCACGTGAGGCGGGTCCTGCAGAGACTGCTGGAGAACCGTCTGTACGTCAAGGCGGAGAAATATGAATTCTACGCCAAAACAACTTCCTTCCTGTGGTTCGTCATCTCCCATGACCAGGTGCTTCCGGACCCAGCGAAGATCAAAGCAGTGGTGGATTGGCCCACACCAACTTCTCGAAAGCAAGTTCAGCAATTCATCGGGTTCGCCAATTTCTACCGCCGCTTTGTCCCGAACTTTGGAGCCATCGTCGGGCCCCTGACCCGCCTCACCTCTCCTAAGACCCCGTTCCGGTGGACTGAAGAGGCCGCTTCGGCCTTCCAGGCGCTGAAGACGGAGTTCTCCTCCTCCCGGGTCCTCAGCCAGGTCGATCCCGCGCTGCAGTGCATTGTGGAGGTGGACGCTTCGGACACGGGGGTGGGGGCGGTGTTGTCCCAGCGGTCCCCAGCCAATGGAGTCAAGCGACCCTGCGCCTTCTTCTCTCGGCGCCTGTCCCCGGCGGAACGAAATTACGACGTGGGAGACAGAGAGCTTCTTGCCATCAAGCTTGCCCTGCAAGAATGGCGTCACTGGCTGGAGGGGGCAGCCTTGCCTTTTTTGGTCCTTACTGACCACAAGAACCTGGAGTACCTGAGATCTGCCAAGCGTCTGAACGCCCGCCAGGCGCGTTGGTCCCTGTTCTTTGCAAGGTTTAAGTTCAGCATCACATATAGGCCTGGCTCCAAGAACGGCCTGCCCGACGCCCTCTCCAGGCAATTTGCCCCGGAGGCCGCAGAAGACGTTGCTCACACCATCTTGCCCAGGTCGTGCGTCGTGGGGGCTGTTACATGGGACATAGAAGACAAGATCCGGAGGGCGCAGGAGTCGGAACCGGACCCTGGCGGCAGACCGGAGGGGAGGCTCTTCATGCCATCTGCCGTCCGGGGGGACGTGATACACTGGCTCCATACCTCCAAGCTCACTTGCCATCCTGGAGCTTCGCGGATGATTGACCTTCTCCAGTGATCCTTTTGGTGGCCAGGCCTGCGGAAGGATGCCGCCCGTTACGCCCGGGCCTGCCCCGTCTGTGCTGCCAATAAGTCAGGTAACGCTCCCCCTGCGGGTCTACTCCAGCCCCTGCCCGTCCCTGGCAGGCCCTGGTCGCACATCGCTCTGGACTTCGTCACCGGGCTCCCTGTCTCCAACAACTTTGACACAGTTCTGACCATTGTAGACCGTTTTTCCAAGGCCGCCCACTTCGTGCCCCTACGTGGACTTCCCTCAGCCTTGGAGACGGCGGACCTCCTCATCCAGCAGGTGGTCAGACTGCATGGAATCCCGGTCGACGTGGTCTCCGACCGCGGCCCCCAGTTTTCTTCGGACGTCTGGAGGCCATTTTGCAACGCCCTGGGAGCCAAGGTAAGCCTCTCCTCCGGCCATCACCCCCAGTCTAACGGGCAGTGTGAGCGGACTAACCAGGAGCTGGAGGCTACACTCCGCTGCGTTACGTCATCCAAACCCACGTCCTGGAGTTCTCACCTTGTCTGGGTGGAGTACGCCCACAACACCTCTCGCTCTACGGCCATCGGGATGTCGCCCTTTAAAGCATCCTTGGGCTATGATCCACCCCTGTTCCCCGCGCAGGAGGGCGAGTTGGCTGTTCCCTCTGTCCAGGCACATCTGAGGCGGTGCCGTTCCCTTTGGTCCACGGCGCATAATGCGCTTTTATGCACGGCAGAGTGCAATAAGTCTACGGTGGACCGACATAGGAGACCTGCACCTGCCTACCAGGTGGGACAGCAAGTTTGGGTATCCACACAGGACGTAAACCTAAAGGGTGAGAGGAGAAAGCTGGCCCAACGGTTCATCGGCCCTTATCCCATAACCACAATCATCAACCCGGTGGCTGTGCGTGTGGCTATTCCCTCCTCCCTCCGCATCCATCCCACCTTCCACGTCTCCAAAATTAAACCGGTGGTCTCTGACCCCCTCTGCCCTCCACCTGCGGCGCACCCCGCTCCCCGGATGATTGGTGGCCATCCGGCCTGGACCGTCGCTGACATCTTGGACGCCCGACGCCGGGGTCGCGGATTGCAGTACCTGGTGGATTGGGAGGGCTATGGACCCGAGTGGAGACAGTGGGTGCCTTCCTCGCTGGTGTTGGACCGGTCACTCATTTCTGAGTTTTATCGAGCGCACCCGGAAAAACCATCGCCAGGAGGTGCTGCTAGAGGGGGGAGTTCTGTTATGACTCGCCGCTCATCAGCGGCGCCAGCCGCGCGCACACCTGCTCCTCGTCAGCGGCGAGGTATTTAATCCACTCTGCCCTGGGCTTCGGCCTGAAGCCGTCTCTCTACTTCGGCCCCTTCGCTACTACGGACCTCAAACCTACTTTTGAAGATATCCTGGGTAAGCTCCCCTTACCTCTCTCCTCTAGCCTTCCCCTGTGCACAGGTGGACATTCCCGGTGGCGGACTTCATCTCCTCGCTGTTGGCTCTACGCTGCTGCCACAGGTACCGCAGGTCGCTGTCTCCCGGGCTCCGCCCTTGTCAACGCCAGCCACCTGTTGTAACCAAGTAAGCCAGCAAGACTATTATTATCCTCTGCGTTGGTGTGGTGCCCGTTACCCTTCTCCCTCTGCTCTTTCCCACAGGGTTGTCCGGCTGTACAGCCTCCTGCCCCCGTGCCTGACGCAGACGCCACCACCAATACATTCTTATTCCACAGACACGCAGCCATACACTTCCTTGTTGCTAATAAAGTTGTTAAATCTATCCTGAGCCTGCGTGTGTGTCTCCTGGGCCGTGCATTATGTCAATAACTAGGTATTCAAATTGCCCAAGGTGAGTCTTAAATGCTGTTTTACATTCGTCCCCCTCGTGTATTCTGACAAGATGGTCAGTGCTGCGTAGGTCGAGTTTAGAGAATACGCGCGAGCGCTGCCAGAGCTCAAATGCAGAGTTCATCGGGGCATAGGATATTTATCTTTGACGGTGATAGAATTAAGCTCACAGTAGTCATTGCATGGACGCAGAGACCCATCCTTCATTCCCCCAAAGAAAAACTCCACCCCAAGGGGAACCAAAGCTGGCTGAATGAGGCCGGCGTTCAGAGAGTCCTTAATGTACCTCTCTATCGCCTCCCTCTCAGGTCCAGAAATATTACAGAGCTTGCTAGAAAGCAGCTTCGCGCCCAGGAGGAGATCGATGGCACAATCATATGAGTGATGCGAAGGAAGTGCTAATGCTCATGACTTGCTAAAGACCTCCTTGAGGTCATAATAAACCTTTGTTGTTCTTAACTGATATAAACACCTCCACTCAACACTACACCCACACTGACTCAATAAACTGATGAGAAGATCATTCACTCGCTTAATGCTACCTGAAGCGATTGCTAAGCTAACACTAGTTAGCTTAATGCTGGCGCCAGTCTCTAAATAACTAACCTACAGCGATCGGATATACCTCCGGTGGATTACCCCTTTGATCGCTTTTATCCGGCCACTGTGAGTAAACTGACCAGCGATTCCAGCGCTTCCTTGTGATTCACTGATGTGCCCTACCTGAAGCGATTGCTAAGCTAACGCTAGTTAGCTTAATGCTGGCGCCAGCCATTCCACCTAACACCAGCCTGAATCAAAGCCCAGCTGCGAGGCCCAGCGGAGATACTACCAGGCAGGCGGCTATTTGTTTGACGGGGCTCAGCAGAGATTTCACCCAGGCAGACGGCGGTAGGCGGCGGTGCCCAGCGGAGGACCTACCGTGACTGCAGCGGCGGTGTGCGACGAGACTACCCGAAGCGATTGCTAAGCTAACGCTAGTTAGCTTAATGCTGGCGCCAGTCATTCCACCTTACACCAGCCTGAATCGAAGCCCAGCTGCGAGGCCCAGCGGAGATACTACCAGGCAAGCGGCTATTTGTTGACGGGGCTCAGCAGAGATTTCACCCAGGCAGACGACGGTAGGTGGCGGTGCCTAGCGGAGGACTTACCGTGACCTCAGCGGAGCTCGGTGGCAGCGGCGGTGTGTGACGAGACTCGGTTGGAGGAGCGGGACGGGAGACCAGTTACGGCGACTATGAGCAACGAGACCAGCAATGGAAGGGGCTAGTTGGCTAGCTGAGGCCCAGCTGGATTCGAGGACGATCGGATCAGATTCTGGCGATATAAGCAGAATTTATTTTACTATCCACAGATTTTCTTTTTCCTTCTTTCCAAGAAAGACTGAAGATGGCTGCCACCGGATTAAAAAGTGGGCTGATGGGCACCACTAATAAGCCTTCTCTACTTCTCTACTTCCTCTTCGTTTTGTCTTTGTGTGTCTGGACCTGCAACAAGAAGGATTTTCCGACAAACTCAACCAAAGGTGAAGTTAAAAAGTTTTATCTGTATGGATTTGGGCTTGGTCATCTCACCCTACACTCTATGTGGTCTTTAAAAGCCCTGAGCAAAAACTTCCAAATTAAGGCAAACATGGCTGTTAAGCAAAAATCACAATATGGCAGAGGATATACAATTAAAGTTCTGTTAGTTCTGCTACTTCTGGCAGGAGATATTCACCTTAACCCTGGACCTGCCACTATTAAACAGCAGACCACTGGGTTAGCACAAAACCGAGCTGTACAAAAGCAAAAACAACATTTATTTTTCCAAACTGTTAATCATGCACGAGTTCTTTGGGACACCAAGGCTAAACCAAAGGGGATCCTCGGTGGTCATTTAAACATACGGAGCATAATCCCCAAAAGAGATGAGATTTCGGTGTTGCTGTTGGACTCAAATCTGGACTACCTTTGTCTCTCAGAAAGCTGGCTACACAGTAACATAGACACTAATATGATCGATATTGTGGGCTACCAGTGTTTTAGAAAAGACAGGCAGGTAGGGAGGGGAGGAGGTGTTTTAATTTACATCAAAGAGAAATATAAATGTCAACTGGTTGATTTGAATACTTCACTTGAATGTTTAGCTGTGAATGTATGTCTCTCTCCGGTAATGAATTTCAACATTGCAGTAGTGTACAACCCACCGTCACACAACTCTTCCTTTTATAATGAATTAAGTGATCTGGTTAAACAACTTGAGAAGAACAGAGAAACAATAATTCATGGTGACTTTAATATCAACTGGTCTGATAAAAAAGACAAACAAAAACTGAAAAGCCTCATGACTAAATTTAATTACCAGCAAATGATCAAAGGACCCACCAGGATAACCAAACAATCCAGAACACTTATTGACATGGTATTTACTAATAAACCAGAACGAATAACCAGAACCTATAATCTTGTAACTGGTCTCTCAGATCATAACATGGTTCTTGCTGTCAGGAAACTTACTAAAAAGCGACTACAGTATTTTGGGGGAGTCGATATTGACAAATCAAATTTTATTATCCCCAAATCAAAAAATGAGGAGTTTGAACATTACTTAGAGAATCAAAATTGGGAGCAGCTCATGTCAACATGTGAAGTAGATGATTGTTGTAATTTTATAACTGCAACAATCACAAAGTCTATAGAACAATTTTCAAAGCAAATTAAAAGTAGACAACAGAAGATTAGCCTACCATGGTTAAATAATGAAATAAGAAAACTTATGAAGAGGCGAGACTATGCACTGAAAACATCACTAACCTCCAAACTACAAAATGATCACCTTGTGTACAAAAGTTTAAGAAATAAAGTGGTACATGAGCTGCGAAAATCAAAAATATCTTATTACAATAAACTGATAGATCATGCAAAGGGTAACAACAGTTCCCTATGGAGGCATTTAAATAACTTAACTAATAAAAAAAACGATCAGAAGGGGGTAAAGGAACTTAGAATCAATGGCAAGACCGTCAGTGACAAGGCTACTTTGGCAAATGAATTTAATTCACACTTTGTGGGCTCTGTGGAAGACTTAACAAAAATTTTTGTGCTGCCAAATGTGCTCAACAACACAAATTCCATACTTCCAACAGACACTTTTCACATCGATGAGGTAAATGAGAAGTTAATTGCTGGTATTGTTAAAACACTGTCAAACTCAAAAACTAATGATATCTACAATATGAGCACCTCCTTTCTCAAAATGCACAGCAAAATATTAATCAAACCACTGACTCATCTCATTAATCTCTCCATTAGGTCTAGTACATTTCCATCTGGCTGGAAAAAAGCTGTCGTCATACCAGTTCATAAATCAGGCAGTAAAGACGATATATGCAATTACCGCCCAATCTCTATCTTACCAGTCCTATCTAAGGTTCTTGAAAAAGTTGTAGCTACACAGCTGATAGACTACTTACAAGACAGTCAACTTCTTCATCCACATCAATTTGGTTTTAGACCAGGATACTCAACAGAAACAGCAAATTGTTGCCTTATTGAAAACGTCAAACAGTCCTTGGACAGGGGTAATGTGGTAGGAGCTGTTTTTCTAGATCTCAAAAAGGCTTTCGATACTGTAAACCACAGTTTGCTTTTATCCAAAATGGTATCTTTTAACTTCTCCCCAAATACATTAGAATGGTTTGCATCTTATCTCCAGAATAGAGAACAGTGTGTAAAAGTTCACCAGGATAAATCCTCATTTTTAAACAACCGCATGGGTATCCCACAAGGGTCCATTCTTGGTCCTTTACTTTTCAGCATTTTTATTAATGACCTGCCGTTACACTGCTCAGCTGCAACATGCCAACTTTATGCAGATGATGCAGTTATTTACACAGCTGCCAAGACTCCAGCACAGGCTGCAGATGTACTGTCTACAAGTATGGTTGATGTCCAAGAGTGGCTCCTCAAGAACCATCTATTGCTGAACCTTCAGAAAACAGTCTCAATGTGCTTTTCAATCAAAAAATGTAACCTGCAACATTTTAAAGTTAATATACATGATCATGACATCAGTTTAGCTACAGAATTCAAATACCTTGGCATTGTACTAGATCCTCAACTCAAATTTAATCTTCATATAAAGAAAATTTCAAAAACAGTAAAAAAAAATCTGAACTGCTTTAAATTAATTAGATATTACATACCTTACGAAGCAGCTGCACTGTATATGCATTCTATGGTTTTTTCTCATATATCATACTGTTTGACAGTCTGGGCTCAAGCAGCCCCTTCCACAATAAGACATATAGGTTCATTATATAATCAAACCCTAAAAATCTTGGACAAAAAGCCCATTAGGTGGCATCACTGTAATGTTTTAAAAAAATACAACCTATTGAGTTTTGAGAGCTTCATTGACCTCTGTCTTCTGAAATTAACGTTCAAATGTTTCCATAAATCAGCACCCGAGCCACTTGCTGGTTTTGTCCAAAGACAGGACAGCAGCAGAGCCACCAGGAGTTCTGTTAACAATAACTGTAAAATATTCCACCGCAGAACCACATTTGGACAAACAGCTTTCTCTATAAAGGGCAGTCACATCTGGAACACAATGCCAAATGAAATTAAAATAATAACGGACTTTAAAACATTCACTAAAAATGTTAAAAACTGGCTGAAAAATAAACAAGAATGTACTCATGTATGAATTAATTGTCTGCAAAGTGAGAGTGAATGAAGGGAAGGAATAAATGTGTTTGTTTATAGTGAGTGACGGAGGGAGGAAGGCCTGAAATAGGCAAATGTGAGTTATGTTATATGTGTTAAATGTGAGTCAGGCTGTTATATTTGTGTAATTATAATATTTATAATATTTATGTTAAATGTGAGTCAGGCTGTTATATTTGTGTATTTATAATATTTATAATATTTATGTTAAATGTGAGTCAGGCTGTTATATTTGTGTATTTATAATATTTATAATATTTATAATTGTGTATTTATAATTTTTCTGCATTGATGTATGTGGTTATTGTGTATATTTTTTTATCTTGATTCTTTTTTCTAAAGCCCATCCAGGGACAAGAGTTGCAAATTAGCTAATAGCTATACACTCTATGTGCAACACATCAGATTGATTGTCTTTGATTAATTGTCTATGTTTATTGCACTGTCCCTGTCAAATAAACTAATCTACTACTACTACATTCTTGTCTGCTAATTGTGCATTGAGGGCTTTTTTTTTTCTTGTAATCATAATATTGATCATATATGACCGGTATTCTGACAATCAATGTTTTTTTGCTCTTTCCTACTGTGTTACCCTTTTCTTCCCTATGCTTCCTGTACCCGTCTGATGACAGGCGCGTTTTCGACGCTGCCGCGTCACCGGAAATGCAGGTTGTTTTCAGTGTCAAGTCAAATCCCTCGTATGTTATCAGTTGTTTACTGTTAATGTACTTGGCAATAAATCCTTTCTGAGTTCTGAGTTCTGAGTTCGGGCACGAGGCTGAGGTCTGGCGGCTCGACCTGAGGGGAGGAGACAGGGAGGGACGGCGAACACTCGGCCGAACTTAGACGTGTCGCCAAACAATTAAGGCTCCAGGAGGTAATGGTATTTTTTGCCCAACTGAGAATCAGATTATGCCTCTGGAGAAATGGATACCCTAGGACCACCGCATGAGATTCATGTTGGAACACATAAAGAGTAAGCCTCTCCCGGTGATTACCGGACAGAAGGATGGATAGCTGTGCCGTGCAATGAGTAGCGGACACCACTGTCTGGCCTTAGAGGGTATGCACAGGGTGAGTAACAGGCAATTTAACTTTTGGAACCCTCAGCTCCTGAACAAGTTGGGAGGAGATAATTTTTCTCTGCCTCACAGTCAATGAGGGCTAAGACTCTCCTCTCGATCCCCGGTAGCTGAACCAGGTCCCAAATAGAAAAATTATCGGGGGGAAGAGAATTAGTCCCACTTGCCAGACACCCCGTGGCTTCTGACGGGCCATGTCTTTTGGCCACAGGTTACCCGTGTCCCGCTTGTGCTTCAACGAACCACAGTAGGCACATGCACCGATCCGCCGCTGCTGCTCAACCTCTGCCCATGGAAGGTGAGCAGAGCTGAGCTCCATGGCTTCGGCGGTGGGCTTGGATTCACCTAGGTCAGCAGCCGCTGAGGGTGTGCGTGTGGCAAACAGGCAAGAGGAGGCACCGCGCACACTCACGGTATCGGTTATCTAACCCGACCGCCTGATCAATGAGACCATCCAAGGTGGCGAGAACAGCATGAACCACCAGGCCATCGCGGAGGCGAGGATTTAAACCGTGGAGGAATGCGCTGCATAGAGCAACCTCATTCCACCCCAATTCCGCCGCTTCAACTCGGATCTCCACCGAGAAGTCGGCAACTGACCGGCTGCCCTGGCGGAGCAACAATAGGTGACTCATGATATTCCCTTCACTCTCCATGCGGTCAAATGTGTGGGAAAAATCGGTCATGAATTGGTCGAACATAGGTGGCGCTTCCCTCCGGCTATCGATTACAGCCTGAGCCCAACTAAAAGCTTGATCCCGAAGCAGGAGGGTGACTTGGTGAATTTTAGAAATGTCGTCTGGGAACTCCCCCCTCACCTGCTCAAAATGAAGCCAAATGTGACAAAGGAAATCCTTACATCACCCCCACCTCCTCTGCGTTCAGGACAGGGGTGAGGAAGGAAAGCGTTTGGCGAATGGTGGAGCCAGCGTTGAATCACTGAAGAGTGCTTCCTTATAAATTAAATTAAATCACCCTTTATTGTCATTCAACCATACAACCAATCATGTACAGTAGAATGAAATTGTGTTTTTCCTATCTACAGTGTTAATCACACACACCCCATATGTAGAATCAGAGGGCTGCTGCCATGCAAGGCGCCGCCACAGATTTCCCTCCTCCATACCATTATTGCTGAGCACCAAGCTGGATGGCAGGAAGTTCCGCTTTTATATGGTCTTCAGCATGACCCAGCCGGGATTTGACCCCCTGCCTCCCGGGTGTGGGGCGGATGCTCTACCAACTGAGCCACCACCGGAGTGGTGGCTCCGTTATAATCGCTGGCTCAGCAGAAACAGCAGGTGCGTCAGATGAGGTGATTAGTACAGCAGAGGAAATGGGATGGTGGGGGCAAGCACTCACCAGGACATGACAGAGTGTAGTGCTCTGTTAGGATGAAAGGGTAGAATCAGGTCTTTTAAATAAAAAAAAGACCTGATTATTTAGTTTTGTAAATGAGAAGAAGGATTTTAATCTTAATTCTAAATTCTATGGGAAGCCAGTAAAGAGAGGCCAGAACCAGAGAGATGTGATCTCTCTTTCTAGTACCTGTTAACACTCTTGCTGAAGCATTTTGGATCAGCTGAAGACGTTTTAAAGATGTTTTAGGTCAGCCTGATAATAAAGAGTTACAATAATCTAATCTAGACCTAAGAAAAGCATGGAATAGTTTCTCAGCATCACTCTGAGACAAGATGCTCCAAATCTTGGCAATATAACACAAATGATAGAAGGCAACTTTAGAAACAAATGCCATATGTGAATTAAAGAAAATATATTGATCAAAAATAAATACAAGTTTCCTCACAGAACTATTAAGAGAAAGAGTAGCCACATCCAAACTAAGAGTTTGATTTCAAAAGGCATATCTAAGTTGTTTTTGTTTTTTTGTTTTTTTTGGACCAATTAGAATGACTTCAGTCTTCTCTTAATTTAAAAGCAAGAAATTACAAGTCATCCAAGCTCTGATTTCCTGAAGACAAGCCTCTCATTTTGCTTATTGATTACTGTCATCTGGCTTCATTGATAAGTGTGTGTCATCTGCATAACAATGAAAATGTATGCAGTGCTTTCTAATAATATTGCCTCGCGGAAGCATATATAAACTAAAAAGAATAGGGTCTAGCATAGATCCCTGTGGAACTCTGTGACTGAGCTTCGGGTTAGAAGGAAACTCATTGACATGAACAAACTGCAACCTATCAGATAAATAAGATTTAAACCACTGCAACAAAGTTCCATTAAGTCTGACAAGGTGCTCTAGTCTATCAAGTAAAATATTATGATCAATAGTATCAAAAGCTGCACAAAGGTCCAAAAGGACATGTACAAAGACAAGTCCATTATGAGATGTGATAAGGAGGTCATTAGTGACCTTCACTAAAGCTGTTTCAGTACTATAATGGATTCTAAACAAAGACTGAAACTCTTCAAATAGACCATTTCCCTGCAAGTGGTCAAAAAATTGTGTAGCAACAACTCTTTCTAAGATTTCTGAAATGAAAGGGAGATCAGAGATTGGTCTATAGTTAGCTAAAACTTCTGGATCCAGCATTGGCTTTTTTAGTAAGGATTTAATTACAGCAGTTTAAAAAGCCTGCGGTACATGGCCTAATGTTAATGAAGAATTTATTATTTGAAGAACTGAGCTACCGGTAAATGGGAAGACTTCTTTAAATAACCTGGTAGGAATAGGGTCTAAAAGACAAGTTGAAGGCTTGAATGAGGAAATTATTTTATCTAACTCTAAAAGGTCAATTGTAGTAAACTCATCCAAACAGGAATCAGTTGAAGGAATTGTAGTAGTTATTGTGTTTAAGTGAACGGTGGGAAGAATCTGACTGATTTTATGCTGAGATCTAGATTAAGGATTTACAGTCGAAAACAGCACTGCAGGATGGGTGTGAAGCCACGACGGAAGCTAAACACTAGTGCACTGAAAGGCCAAAAGAAGCAGGAAGAACTTACACAGGAAATAGATGAAAACTTGAAAGACTAGGACAGCAACAACTCAGAGAATGACATAGAAGAGAAATGGGCAACACTGACGGATACGGTGTATCAGACTGTGAGTGATGTATTAGGCCACCCTGAGAAGAAACATCAAGATTGGTTTGATGAGCATGATGAACATCTGAAGAAACTACTAGAAGCAAGGAATACAGCTAGGCAGGAAAACCTACAGTGTAACACAAGGTTGAAGAAGAAGAAATACTCAAAGGCTAGGAGTGAGCTACAGAAGTACACCAGAGAGATGAAGTCCAACTAGTGGGATGAAATAGTGGAGGAACTTCAAACTGCAGCAGGCAGGAAGGGCATGAAGACATTCTTCACAGGTATGCGAGAAATCTACAGCCCTAAACCAAGAGGATTGATCCAGCTAAAGGCTATGGATGGTGAAACGGCTTTGCAGGAGAAAGACAAGATCCTGGACAGATTTGCAGACCACTTTGACCAACTACTAAACAACCCTGGAGATCTCACTGAAGAGGCTATAGAAGCTCTAGTGCAGCGACCAGCTGTATCAAGTCTGGATGAACCACCAAATTTTGATGAACTAATGTCAGCTATCAGGACAACACAGGATGGTAAAGCTCCAGGAAGGGATGGAATTCCAGCAGAAGTATGGAAATTTGGTGGTGTTCAGCTGACCAACTGCCTGCACAAGCTCATCCAAGAGATATGGGATGCCCAGAAGTAACTTCAAGACTGGAAGGATGCAAGTATTGTGCCTTTGTTCAAGAAAGTTGACAGGAAAGATTGTGGAAATTACCGAGGTATATCACTGCTAGCCCCTGTTGGTAAGATTCTCTCACGTGTAATACTGAACAGACTCAATGAACACATCTTGCAGAATGTACTACCAGAAACCCAGTGCGGCTTTAGAAGTGGAAGAAGCACAATGGACATGATTTTCTTCTTGAAACAGGTTCAAGAAAAGTGTATCAAACAGAACATGCCGCTTTATGTAATCTTCATAGACTTCAGTAAAGCCTTTGATACTGTTTCGTGACAAGGACTTTGAAAGGTACTCAACAAATATGGCTGTACAGAGAAGTTTGTCAGCCTGATTGAGGCACTGCATACAGGTATGCAAGCAAACCTGGCAATGAGTGGCTCAGTATCTAAAGACTTTTCAGTAAGCAACGGGGTGAAACAAGGGTGTGTGCTGGCGCCTACACTCTTCATACTATATCTGGCAGCCATGCTTGAGGTGGCCTTCAAAGACACTTCAGAGGGAGTATACATTCAAACAAGGAAAGAAGCAGACTTGTTCAATGTGGTACAGTTTAAAGCCAAGAGTAAGACATCAATAAAGGTAGTAAGAGAAATGCTCTTTGACGATGACAGCACTCTAGTTGCACAGTGTGGAAGATATGCAATCTTTAGTGGAGAAATTTGCAAGAACAGCTAGCCAATTGAGCCTCCAAATCAACATCAAGAAGACAGAGTGCCTTTATCAACTACCAAAGTTCCAGTTATCAACATCACTACCAGAAGAGATCAGCAGTGGTACAAAGCCACAAGTCAAGTGCAAGACTTTCAAGTATCTTGGGAGTACTGTCTCAGAGAATGCTAGGCTGGAGGATGAACTATCTCTCAGAATGGGAAGAGCAAGCGCTGTGTTTGGAAACTTGAGGGAGAGACTGTGGAACAGTTGGCATGTGTCTATCCATGTCAAATGCAAGGTGTACAGAGCGACAGTACTGGCTACTCCATTGTACGGTGCTGAAACTTGGACTGTCTACAGAGTCGTCGTCGGCCTCCGTCGGTCTATGATGACCATGGAAGAGAATCCTAAACGTCTACTCTGCTGGAACAGCACCGCCTGTGGCTGAACAGGCCGATGCGCGAACGACAGTCCCTGTCACACAGGTCACACTTGTGGGTGGTCTCCGTGCTGCTGGGTCTGTGGCGGTTCTTCCTGCGGGTCCTTTTTTCATCTGCTGCAGCAGTCAGTCTCTCTTCACCCGCCTTGAGCTGTCTGGTCAGGGTGCCTCTCCATTTGGAGCGGTCCGTTGCAAGGTCCTCCCAGCGCTCTGTGTTGATATCCAGGGCCTTCATGTCTCTCTTGCAGACGTCTCTAAAGCGCAGCTGTGGGCGGCCAACGTCTCTCCTGCCAGTTGCCAGTTCTCCATAGAGGACGTCTTTGGGGATTCTGCCATCCTCCATACGGTGAACGTGGCCTAGCCAGCGGAGCCTGCGCTGCCTGAGTAGAGTGAACATGGAGGGAAGGCCGGCACGGGACAGAACTTCTGTGTTGGGCACTTTGTCCTGCCAGGATATGTCCAGGATGTGGCGAATGCAGCGCAAGTGGAAGGAGTTCAGTCTCTTTTCCTGCCGGGCGTATGTTGTCCACGTCTCACTCCCATAGAGCAGTGTGCTGATGACGCAGGCGTTGTACACTGCCATCTTCGTCTTGACAGAGAGTTTGGGATTCTCCCACACTCGTGTGGTGAGGCGAGCGAGTGTGAAGGCTGATTTTCCAATCCTCTTGTTGATCTCTGTATCAAGGGAGAGGTTGTTGCTGATCGTGGACCCCAGGTACGTGAACTGATTCACGACCTCCAGCTTGTAGTCATCAATGGTGATGGTTGGTGGTGCTTCCGTGCCTTGTGCCAAAACGTTAGTCTTCTTCAGGCTGATGGTAAGCCCGAAGTCCTTGCATGCCTGGGAGAAGCGGTCCATCAGGGTCTGAAGCTCCTGCTGTGTGTGGGTTGCGATTGCAGCATCGTCTGCGAACAGCATGTCTCTGATTAGAGCCTTGCGTACTTTGGTTCTGGCTTTCAGGCGGGCAAGGTTGAAAAGCCTGCCGTCAGATCTTGTGTGCAGGTAGATTCCCTCTGTTGCTGTGCTGAAGGCATGCCTCAGGAGCATAGCAAAGAAAATCCCAAAGAGGGTTGGCGCAAGTACACAGCCCTGTTTCACTCCGCTGCGTATGTTGAATGGCTCTGAGACGTTGCCATCATGCTGCACTATCCCCTGCATGTTGGTGTGAAACGATTCAATGAGGCTTTGCAACTTTGGTGGGCATCCTATCTTTGGCAGGATCTTGAAAAGGCCCTCTCTGCTGACCAGATCGAACGCTTTGGTGAGGTGGATGAAGGCGACGTACAGAGGCATGTTCTGTTCTCTGCATTTCTCCTGGAGTTGGCGGATGGAGAATATCATGTCTACCGTCGATCGCTCAGCGCGGAAGCCACACTGAGACTCGGGGTAGACACGTTCGGCAAGCTTCTGTAGACGAACGAGAACAACTCGTGCGTAGACTTTGCCAACAACGCTGAGGAGGGAAATGCCCCTGTAGTTGTTGCAGTCGCTTCTCTCCCCTTTGTTTTTGTAGAGGGTGATGATCTTGGCATCCCTCATGTCCTGTGGTACGGCACCTTCCTTCCAGCACTGGCAGAGGACGTCATGCAATGGCAGCAGTAGGGCGGTCTTGCAGTGCTTGATCAGGTCAGGGGGTATGCCGTCGTTGCCGGGTGCCTTGCCACTGGCCAAGATATCAATGGCCTTACTGAGTTCGTCGATGGCTGGCTCGGCGTCAAGTTCGTCCATGGATGGCAGGCAGTCGATGGCATCAAGGGTGCAGGTGCAGGTAAAGTACCTGCAGAGTGCAGGTAAAGAAACTCCACGCGTACATGATGAGACACCTTTGAGCCATAATGAACATCTCATGGAAAGACAAGATAACCAACATAGTGTTGAAATGAGCTGGTCTACCATCAATGGAGGACATGCTAATACAGACGAACCTAAGATGGCTCGGACATGTTGAGAGGATGGACCACTAGCGTCTCCCTCGGCAGTTACTCTACTCACAGTTATGCGAGGACAAACACAATCAGGGAAGACCAAGGCTCAGATTTAAAGACACTGTAAAAAGAAACTTGAAGAATCTTGATATAGACAGGAGTTCCTGGCAGCGGAAGGCTAAGAACAGAGCTGTGTGGGGGAATCTGATCAGACCTAAATGAAACAGTCATTGTCGCCCACAACAGACTGCTATGATGATGATGATGATGATGAGATTACATTTTATTATTAAAGAGCTTCATAAAGGCCTGACTAGTATGCTCTAACTGGAATGCTAGATTTGACAGAATCCTGACTGTCAACCTGGCTACAGTGCTGAAAAGAAACCTGGGGTTATTCTTGTTCTCTTCTATTAATGCTGAATAATGACTTGTTCTAGCTTTCCCAAGAGATTGCTTTTATAAATCAGAAGTTGATTTCTCCAAGCTAAATAGATTTCATCTAATTTAGTGGGGTGCCATTTTCTCTCTAATTGACAAGTCTTCTTTTTTAAGCTACATGTTTCTGTGTTGAACCAAGAAGTTCGAAATCCCTGATTAGTCTTCACCTTAACGCTATTTTCCTTCTCAAATTTCATAAAAAAAAGAGTTGAGATTATTGCAAAGTGAGGTAGCACTGCAGCCATCAACCTGAATAAGTTTACGACTAGATGAGAAAGAGTTCACAGCTGCCATGTTCTTAAGGCCCTGCCAAGCAGCGCGAAGGTTGCCATGGGTAAAGGAGAGCTCCACTTTATTCTTATATTTTAACTTGGGAGTCTTTATATCACGCTTTACCTTTTGATTTACCTTCTTTTCTTTCTCCTTGGTGCCAGTAAAAAATAAAAAAAAAAATCCTCTTTTTCTTATTTAGAATTTGTTTCAGTTCTTTTGTTATCCAAGACTTATTGTTGTGAAATATTGTAACCTTTTTGTTGGAATTATGCTATTTACACAGAAGGAAATATATGCTGACGCAGTCTCTTCTGTCATGAGCCAAGTGCTGGAGATTCCGCCACACTCTGTCTCATGGCTTTTTTTGCTTATTTACTCATTTACTGCATTTTATGCTTTGTGGGGTTTATGTATTCTTGTTCTGCTTGCTGTTTTTCCTGTTTGTGTTAGTGTTATACTTCTATTTGGCATTTATTTGTATTTATTTGGTATGTTATTTTATTCTTTAGAGCTTTAGTATTATCCTCTAATTGTTGACAGTTGTCAGGGGCATGAAGTTTCGTATGGGAGTGCACTGTCAGCTTTCAGTTTTTGGTTCGCCTCCCCCTCACTGCCTCAGATTATGTATTCTCGCTTTCTCCTGCCCGTTCAGGTACACACACTGGTCAGTTGTTGACAAGATGGCACCAGTGTATGGGGCTGACCGTCTGTCTCTGACAGCTTTGCTTGGGGTTTTTTTTACTGTTTTTAACCATTGGCATTCAAAAAATCAAGTCCTTACTTGTGTACGACCGCCAAACATTGTTGGATCTTAGACTTTCTGCTGAGGATCTTATTTCGTCTGATTATGGTGGACAGAAGCCTCCGCTCCAGTCAGATATCCCACCTTACCTGTATCGGGCCTCAGCCCCTCTCTCCGAGCGAAGGCAGAGGCGGAGGAAGAGGCCTCACCATCGCCGTGGGAAACACAGCGGTCGGCTGGTGAAACTGAAGGCCCGCCTGGCACATTTCTTCTCTGTTCCTCAGACTCCGGGCAGATTATGTTCCCTGGATCCTGCTGATGCCTGCCTGGTCCCTGTGACTGGCCTTGGTGAGGTGATCCAGCCCCGGCGCTGCTACTCTCCCAGGCCCCGCCAGCGTGGGGTAAATCCTTGGCACCTGAGACCGCTGCGGCACGTTTCCTGTTCTGCTGAGGCCCAGGCTCCAGCTCCAGCTGCAGCTCCAGCTCGGATTGACCTGGTAAACGCCAGATTGCTGGCAAATAAAACTTATATCCTGAAGGATTTCATCAGCTCCCAGGAACTGGATTTCTTTTTCGTTGCGGAGACCTGGCAGACTGTGGGTGAATTGTCTGCTCTGTCCGAAGTTTTACCACCAGGTTACTGTTATTTTAATTCCCTGCGGACAACAGGACGAGGAGGAGGAACGGCAACTGTTTACAAAAATGACTATAAATGTCAGCAGTGCTTTTTACCTTCTCCATTCTCCAGCTTTGAACTGACTTTCTTTGAGGTGGGTCGAATAAACCCTGTACTGTGTGCTGTCATATCCAGACCACCCAAATATAATAAGGACTTTTTAAATGACTTTGCCAATTTCTTGGCTGGTATTGTTACAAATTATGATCGTGTTCTTATCGTTGGAGATTTTTACATGTGTGTTGTCCTGATAAGCCACTGCAGAAAGACTTTTTAAATCTCATTGATTCTCTAAATCTGGTGCAGTCCGTGACTGGTGGCGCTATTCACGAGCACGGACACAAGTTAGATCTTGTCCTTTCGAATGTCTGTTGTTAAGCCTTCAGAGTTTTTGTTTAAAGGTTCTGTATTGTAGCCTGATGACAACCATTTGTTTTGCAATTGACTTGACCTGTTATTATTATTGTAATACCTAAAATACAGCAGTGATGCACTTCTTATTCCATTTAGCCATATTTATTTTTGCAGAAATAAAATACATAAAGTAAAAAAATAGTCAATGTACATAATTAATTTATCAAAAAAGGTTATTTGATAATAAATATATACTTTATTACAAATATAATATTCCTTTCTATATGTTTAATGACGTTCTTCTGATGACAAAATAGGACAATTTAAGTATAGCCTATTTATAAACTGACTTACCTTTTATTGAAATGCTGCATCATTTGACAGGATTAATTTGCAGTTGCCAGAAATGGTACCCACTGCAGTCTTCACAATGGAAAGACTGAAATGCATGACATTTGCTACAGTTAACAGTTTTCTTGCCCTGACTCTCCTGCAAAAAATATTTTACGTTTGGACCAGCAGAAGGTGACCTTTGGGATGGAGGCATTTTCCGGCAGGATTAATTTGCAGTTGCCAGAAATGGTACCCACTGCTATCTTCACAGTGGAAGACTGAAATGCATGACATTTGCTACAGTTAACAGTATTCTTGCCCCGACTCTCCTACAAAAAATATTTTATGTTTGGACCAGCAGAAGGGGCCCTTGGGGTGGAGGCATTTTCCGGCAGGATGAATTAGCAGTTGCCAGAAATAGTACCCACTGCTATCTTCACAGTGGAAAGACTGAAATGGATGAAATTTGCAACAGTTAACAGTATTCTTGCCCTGAGTCTCCTGCAAAAAATGTTTTATATTTGGACCAAGAGAAGGTGACCTCTGGGATGGAGACATTTTCCGGCAGGATTAATTTGCAGTTGCCGGAAAGGGTACCCACTGCTATCTTCACAATTGAAAGACTGAAATGCATAACATTTGCTACAGTTAACAGTATTCTTGCCCTGATTCTCCTGCAAAAAATATTTTACGTTTGGACCAGCAGAAGGTGACCTTTGGGATGGAGGCATTTTCCGGCAGGATGAATTTGCAGTTGCCAGAAATGGTACCCACTGCTATCTTCACAATGGAAACACTGAAATGCATAACATTTGCTACAGTTAAGAGTATTCTTGCCCTGACTCTCCTGCAAAAAAATATTTTATGTTTGGACCAGCAGAAGGTGACCTTTGGGATAGAGGCATTTTCCAGCAGGATTCATTTGCAGTTGCCGGAAATGGTACCCACTGCTATCTTCACAATGGAAAGACTGAAATGCATAACATTTGCTACAGTTAACAGTATTTTTGCCCTAAGTCTCCTGCAAAAAATATTTTACGTTTGGACAAGCAGAAGGTGACCTTTGGGATGGAGGCATTTTCCAGCAGGATTCATTTGCAGTTGCCGGAAATGGTACCCACTGCTATCTTCACAATGGAAAGACTGAAATGCATAACATTTGCTAGTTAACAGAACTCTTGCCCTGACTCTCCTGCAAAAAATATTTTATGTTTGGACCAGCAGAAGGTGACCTCTGGGATGGAGCCATTTTCCGGCAGGATGAATTTGCAGTTGCCAGAAATGGTACCCACTGCTATCTTCACAATGGAAAGACTGAAATACATAACATTTGCTACAGTTAACTGTATTCTTGCCCTGACTTACCTGCAAAAAATATTTTACATTTGGACAAGCAGAAGGTGATCTTTGGGATGGAGGCATTTTCCGGCAGGATTAATTTGCAGTTGCCAGAAATGGTACCCACTGCTATCTTCACAGTGGAAAGACTGAAATGGATGAAATTTGCAACAGTTAACAGTATTCTTGCCCTGACTCTCCTGCAAAAAAATATTTTATGTTTGGACCAGCAGAAGGTGACCTTTGGGATGGAGGCATTTTCCAGCAGGATTCATTTGCAGTTGCCAGAAATGGTACCCACTGCTATCTTCACAATGGAAAGACTGAAATGCATAACATTTGCTACAGTTAACAGTATTTTTGCCCTAAGTCTCCTGCAAAAAATATTTTACGTTTGGACAAGCAGAAGGTGACCTTTGGGATGGAGGCATTTTCCGGCAGGATGAATTTGCAGTTGCCAGAAATGGTGCCCACTGCTACGTATCTTCACAGTGGAAAGACTGAAATGCATGAAATTTGCTACAGTTAACAGTATTGTTGTTCTGACTGTCCTCCAAAAAATGTTTTATGTTTGGACCAAAAGAAGGTGACCTTTGGGATGGAGGCATTTTCCGGTAGGATTAATTTGCAGTTGCCAGAAATGGTATCCACTGCTATCTTCACAATGGAAAGACTGAAATGCACGAAATTTGCTACAGTTAAGAGTATCACCGGAGTAGTGTCTCAGTTGGTAAAGCATTCGCCCCACACCCGGGAGGCAGGGGTTCAAATCCCGGCCGGGTCATGCCGAAGACCATATAAAAGCGGTACTTCAATTCAATTCAACTTTATTTATATAGCGCCATTTCACAACAACAGTCATCTCATAGCACTATTAACTGTAGGGGGGAACCCCCACAGTTGCAGAAAGACCCCAGCAATCAGGCGATCCCCTGTGAGCAAGCACTTGGCGACGGTGGAGAGGAAAAACTCCCTTTTAACAGGAAGAAACCTCCAGCAGAACCAGGGAGGGGCAGTCATCTGCTGCGACTGGCTGGGGGGTGAGGGGATAGAGAAGAAGAAAAGAACAGACATGTAGAGAGCAAACAGCACGATGGGGACTCAATCTATGGGAGAGAACAAACAGATGTTAATGACCAGCAAAAAAAAATATTTCATAGAGAGTGAGGAAAGGAGTGAGGCCCAGTGCATTACTGGAGGTCCCCCGGCTGACTAAACCTATTAGCAGCATAACTAAGGGAGGGTTCAGAAACACATGATCCCTCCCTAATTGTAGGCAATATCAAAAAGGTAGGTTTTAGCCCTATTCTTAAAAACAGAGATCGAGTCTGACTCCCGAATCCAGATTGGCAGCTGATTCCACAGGAGAGGAGCTTGATAACTGAAGGCTCTGCCTCCCATTGTACTTTTGGAGATTCTAGGTATTACAAGTAATCCTGCATTTTGGGAGCGTAGTGCTCTGTTAGGATAATACGGTAGTATCAGATCTTTTAATAAAAAGGAGCCTGATTGTTTAGAGCTTTGTAAGTTGTCGGCCTCCGTCGGTCTATGATGACCATGGAAGAGAATCCTAAACGTCTACTCTGCTGGAACAGCACCGCCTGTGGCTGAACAGGCCGATGCGCGAATGACAGTCCCTGTCACACAGGTCACACTTGTGGGTGGTCTCCGTGCTGCTGGGTCTGTGGCGATTCTTCCTGCGGGTCCTTTTTTCATCTGCTGCAGCAGTCAGTCTCTCTTCACCCGCCTTGAGCTGTCTGGTCAGGGTGCCTCTCCATTTGGAGCGGTCCGTTGCAAGGTCCTCCCAGCGCTCTGTGTTGATATCCAGGGCCTTCATGTCTCTCTTGCAGACGTCTCTAAAGCGCAGCTGTGGGCGGCCAACGTCTCTCCTGCCAGTTGCCAGTTCTCCATAGAGGACATCTTTGGGGATTCTGCCATCCTCCATACGGTGAACGTGGCCTAGCCAGCGGAGCCTGCGCTGCCTGAGTAGAGTGAACATGGAGGGAAGGCCGGCGCGGGACAGAACTTCTGTGTTGGGCACTTTGTCCTGCCATGGCAGGCAGTCGATGGCATCAAGGGCTGACGGTGTCACGGTGTTCTGTCTAGAGTAGAGGTCGGAGTAGTGTTCCACCCATCTTTCCATCTGCTTGTTCTTCTCTGTGATCATCTCCCCAGTGGAAGATTTGAGGGGGGCCGTCTTGCTCTGAGCCGGACCAAGTGCTTTCTTGATGCCATCGTACATACCACGGATGTTCCCTGTTATGGCAGCGGTTTGAATGTCTTGGCTGAGCTGAGTCCAGTACCCGTTGGCACAGCACCGAGCAGTCTGCTGAACTTTGCTTCTCGCAGCCCTGAGAATCTGGAGATTCTTCTCGTTTGGGTACTTCTTGTACTCAGCAAGTGCTGAGCGCTTGGCTTCAATGACGGGGGTCATCTCGGTCAACTTGGCATCAAACCAGTCCTGTGACTTCGAGGTCTTCCTCCCAAAGGTAGCCAAGGCTGTGCGGTAGATGGTGTTTCGCAGCTCTTCCCACTTCTGCTTTGCAGATTCTCCTCCTTGTGGTACACCAAGTTCCTTCTCAAAGGTGGAGGCAAACTGCTCAACAAGTTCTGGTTGGGCCATCTTGCTGGTGTCAATCCGTGCCTTTCCAGGTTGTCTAGCATGATGGAATTTCTTCAGCTGCAGCTTGACCTTGCAACACACCAATGAATGGTCTGTGTTGCAATCTGCACTCTGGAACGAACGGGTGATTAGCACGTTCTTCAGTGAGGTGCGCCTGGTCAGGATCAAGTCTAGCTGGTGCCAGTGCTTTGAGCGCGGATGTTGCCAGGAAACCTTGTGTTGGGGCTTGGTCTTGAAGAACGAGTTTGTGATGCACAGATCGTGATATGTGCAGAACTCGAGCAGCCGCTGTCCGTTGTCATTCATTCTGCCCACGCCAAAAGGTCCAAGACAGGAGGGCCAGGAGTTGTGGTCAGCACCCACTCTGGCATTGAAGTCTCCAAGGAGAATGAGTTGTTCAGAGTTGGGGATGATCCTGACAGTTGTTGCGAGATTCTCGTAGAACTCGTCTTTTGCCTCTGGTGTGGCTGTCTGTGTTGGGGCATACACACTGACGAGGGTGACTGGGCCTTCAGTGGTGTTCAGGCGGAGGGTGAGGAGTCGTGCAGAGCCAGTGCTGCCCGGTTCCACCATCTTCAG
Organism: Pholidichthys leucotaenia; assembly: GCA_020510985.1. Taxonomy (NCBI): domain Eukaryota; kingdom Metazoa; phylum Chordata; class Actinopteri; order Cichliformes; family Pholidichthyidae; genus Pholidichthys; species Pholidichthys leucotaenia. The sequence continues at coordinate 22,492,151 of CM035839.1, read as the reverse complement.
CAAAGTGTTCTTCACTGCGAAGCCCACTCCGTGTTCCCTGTGTTCGTCACTGCCCTTTCCCTGCCAGTAGAACGTGTAGTCCTTCTCTCTCAGTGTGCCTGCATCAGCTAACCGTGTTTCCTGGAGAGTGGCGATATCCACTCCCAGTCTCTTCAGCTCATTATTGATGATGGCAGTCTTCCTGGTGTCGTTGATGTCCTTGAGGTTAGCAACGAGTCCTGTCATCATAGTGCGGACGTTCCAAGTTCCCAGTTTTAGAGTTGGTCTCTTTTGTTTTATTGTCTTGCCTGGTGCGAAGGTTCTCAGCCTGCTGTTTGGATTTCTCCTTATCCCCATGCACCCAATGAGGAAAGCAAGCTGTGGCGGGACAACACCTTATTGGCTGGGGGCTGCCCAGCTTGAGGCGGGCAGTAGCTGTCCAGTGAGATCTGATGATCCCTCCCACCGTCGGGAACAACCCCTGGCGCCACGCTCTACGCCAATTGAGCAGTGGCTTATAACCGGTAACTGTCATTCCCCGTGTTTTGTCTACGCCAAAGGCGAAGCTGGAGTGTCCTCTCCAGTGATCCGGTGTTCTACCTTCCAGCGTTGGGCGTTGGTAGGATTCAAGCCTGGGCAGGAAGATATGGAGGACAAGATGTTGCCCATGCAGCATGTCCCCCCTCTCCACGTCACTGATGAATCCAAAGGAACAGCAGGGCTGCTACAGTTTGGCACCAGCGCCATTGCAGGAGCTGCCAGAACGATGTTGAGCACAACATAAAACTGCCTTAGGGGCTCCGACTCCGGATTTTTCCTCAGGGTTGACTCCTGAAGCCTTTCCCGTGACCGGGTATGCCGCAAGGCAGCAGAGGTTTGAAATCAGGGTTTACCTTCCCCTAGATGGGCTACCTTCCCAGGTTGACGAGCCACCATCTACCCGAAGCATCTGGTTTTAAGGCACCAGAGATCCGCCCTCGCCCCTTCTCCTATTAGTAAAAGCAGTTCCGCCGGGCTTAGAGACTAAACCACACGGGCAGGCTAGGAGTTGGACTTAGTTGTCAGAGGCTTTTCGAGACGCACGCCATAAGGAGCATTTTATGAGCACTGGGAGCTTAACCCCAGTGCCGCTCCTGGCTATGACAACCTTGGAACCAGCTTTGTAAGTAAGAAGAAGGATTTTAAACTTAATTCTAAACTCTATGGGAAGCCAATGAAGGGAGGCCAGAACCGGAGAGATATGATCTCTCTTTCTAGTACCTGTTAAAACTCTTGCTGCAGCATTTTGGATCAGCTGAAGACTTTTTAAAGATGTTTTAGGACAGCATGATAATAAAGAATTACAATAATCTAATCTCGAGCTAACAAAAGCGTGGATCAGTTTCTCAGCATCACTCTGAGATAAGATGCTCCTAATCTTGGCAATATTACGCAAATGATAGAAGGCAGTCTTAGAAACAAATTTAATATGTGAATTGAAGGACAAATCCTGATCAAAAATAACTCCAAAGTTCCTCACAGAGCTATTAAGAGAAAGAGTAACCGCATCCAAACTGAAAGTTTGATTTGGAAAGGAATTTCTAAGGTTTTTTTGGACCAACAAGAATGACTTCAGTCTTATTTGAATTTAATAGCAGGAAATTACAAGTCATCCAAGCTTTGATTTCCTTAAGACAGGCTTCTAACTTGGCTAATTGATTACTATCATCTGGCTTCATTGACAGGTATAATTGTGTGTCATCTGCATAACAATGAAAATGTATACAGTGCTTTCTAATAATGTTGCCTACCGGAAGCATGTATAAACTAAAAAGAGTAGGGCCTAGCACAGATCCCTGTGGAACTCCATGACTAAGCTTTGAGTTGAAAGAAAACTCATTATTTACATGAACAAACTGGAACCTATCAGATAAATAAGATCTAAACCATTGCAACGAAGTTCCATTAAGTCCAACATAGTGTTCTAATCTATCAAGTAGAATATTATGATCGATAGTATCAAAAGCTGCACTAAGGTCTAAAAGGACAAGTACAGAAACTAGTCCATTATCAGATGCAATGAGGAGGTCGTTAGTGACCTTCGCTAAGGCTGTTTCAGTACTATGATGGATTCTAAACCCAGATTGAAACTCTTCAAGTAAACCATTTCCCTGCAGGTGGTCAAATAATTGCGTAGCAACAACTCTTTCTAAGATTTTTGAAATGAAAGGGAGATTAGAGATTGGTCTATAGTTACACTACCGTTCAAAAGTTTGGGGTCACCCAGACAATTATTGTGTGTTTTCCATGAAAAGTCTCACTTATTTACCACCATGAGTTGTAAAATGAATAGAAAACATAGTCAAGACATTGACAAGGTTAGAAATAATGATTTGTATTTGAAATAATAATTTTTTCCTTCAAACTTTGCTTTCATCAAAGAATCCTCCATTTGCAGCAATTACAGCATTGCAGGCCTAACATGTTTGCACAAGGGTTTTCTAATCATCCATTAGCCTTCTGATGCAATGAGCAAACACATTGTACCATTAGAACACTGGAGTGATAGTTACTGGAAATTGGCCTCTATACACCTATCTAGATATTGCACCAAAAACCAAACATTTGCAGCTATAATAGTCATTTACCACATTAGCAATGTATAGACTGTATTTCTGATTAATTTAAAGTTATCTTCATTGAAAAAAAAGTGCTTTTCTTTCAAAAATAAGGAAATTTCTAAGTAACCCCAAACTTTTGTACGGTAGTGTATCTAAAGCTCCTGGATCTAGCGTTGGCTTTTTGAGTAAGGGTTTAATTACAGCCGTTTTAAAAGCCTGCAGTACATGGCCTAAAGTTAATGAAGAATTGATTATATGAAGATTATATGAAGATGGTCCTGCCATCCAGCTTGGTGCTCAGCAATAATGGAATGGAGGAGGGAAATCTGTGGCGGTGCCTTGCATGGCAGCAGCCCTTCTGATTCTACACATGGAGTGTGTGTGATTGGCACTGTAGATAGGATAAAGCACAATTTCATTCTACTGTACATGATTGGTTGTACGGTTGAATGACAATAAAGGGTAATTTAATTTATTCTTGCTCTGAGCCTCCCGCAAAAAATACTTTATGTTTGGACCAGCAGAAGGTGACCTTTGGGATGGAGGCATTTTCCGGCAGGAGTAGTTGCCAGGAAATGCACAGAGTATGTATGAAGAAATTTACTACATTTATTTCCCTCATGGATTGTCAGCTTATTGTAGTGGGGGGTTTGCATGCTCTAGTGATCGCAGGAGCTATGTTGTCCGTGGCAGTTTGCCTCTGGTAGGGTCACCCAAAACAAACTGGTCCTGAGTGAAGGGCCAGATTAAGAACGATCCAACAGACTCTTGTGATAAATATTAGAACAAGGATTCAGTGTACACCGCCCGGTATGGGGTTTTCGGGGCCCAACCCTAGAGTTGGAGGTACTGATTCTCAACCCAGCTACTTCACACTCAGTGGCAAACCGTCCCAGTAAGAACTGTAGGTCATTGCTGGATGAAGCCAGCAGGACAACATCATCTGCAAACAACAGAGATGAGATCCTGTGGTCACCAAGCACGACACCATTCATTTCCTGGCTGCACCTAGAAATCCTATCCATAAAAATTATAAACAGGACTGGTGACAAAGGGCAACCCTGCCGGAGTCCAACTGTCACTGGGAATGAGTCCGATCGAGTGTTGGCAATACGAACCAAACTCTCACAATGGTTGTACAGAGACAGAATAGTTCATAACAACAAGCCTGATATCCCATACTCCTGAAGCACCCCACACAAAAAACACGAGGCACACAGTCAAATGCCTTCTCCAAGTCCACAAAACACATGTAAACTGGTTGGGCAAACTCCCAAGAACCCTCGAGGATTCTCAAGAGGGTAAAGAGCTTGTCCGATGTGCCACGGCCAGGATGAAAACCACATTGCTCCTCCTGAATCCGAGGTTCGACCAACGACCAGACTCTCCTCTCCAGTACCTTGGCATAGACCTTCCCAGGGAGGCTGAGGAGAGTGATCCTTCCAAAGTTGGAGCACACCCTCCGGTCCCCTTTTTTGAAGAGAGGAACCACCATCCCGGTTTGCCGTGCCAAAGGCACTGCCCCGACCTTCACGCAATGTTGCAGAGGCATGTCAACCATGACAGCCCTACAACATCCAGGGCCTTGAGGTACTCAGGGCAAATCTCTTCTACCCCCGGGGCCCGGCCACGAAAGAGATTTTTAACCACCTTGGTGACCTCAGCCCCTGTAATAGGCGAGTCATCCCCCTCGTCCACAAGCCCTACTTCATCTATGGAAGGCGCATCAGTGTGATTGAGGAGATCCTCAAAGTATTCCTTCCACTGCCCGACGATATCCCCAGTCGAAGTCAGCACCGCCCCATCTGCACCATACACAGTGTGGACAGGGAGCTGCTTCCCCCTACTGAGCCGCCGGACAGTTTGCCAGAATCTCTTCGAGGCTGACCAAAAGTCTTGGTCCATGGCCTCACCAAACTCCTCCCATACCCAAGTTTGTGCTTCAGCAACCACCCGGGTTGCTTCGCCCGCCAGTATGCCTCATCTGCTTTGGGAGTCCCACAAACCAACCAAGCATGATAGGACTTCTTCTTCAGTTTAATGGCCCCCCTCACCACTGGTGTCCACCACTTGCTTCAGGGGTTGCCACAATATGCCCCAACGACCTTGCGGCCACAGCTCGGGGCCACTGCTTCAACAATGGACGTGGAGAACATGGCCTATTCAGACTCCATGTCTCCAGATTCCCTCGGAATGTGGTTGAAGTTTTTCCGGAGGTGTGAGTTGAACACCTCCCGGACAGGTGCCTCAGCCAGTCTTTTCCAGCACACCCTCACTATACTTTTGGGTCTACCAGGTCTGAATGGCTTCCTCCCCTGCCATCGGATCCAACTCACCACCAGGTGGTGATCAGTTGACAGCTCTGCACCTCTCATTACCCGAGTGTCCAAGACATACGGTCGCAGGTCTGATGACACAATAACAAAATCGATCATCGACCTGCAACCTAGGGTTTCTTGGTGCCAAGTGCACATATAGACACCTTTATGCTTGAACATGGTGTTTGTTATGGACAAACTGTGGTTAGCACAGAAGTCGAATAACTGAACACCACACGGGTTCAGATCAGGCAGGCCGTTCCTCCAAATCACACCCCTCCAGGTTTCACTGTTGTTGTCCACGTGTGCATTGAAGTCCCCCAGTGGGACAATGGAGTCTCCAAGAGGAGCACTCTCCAACACCCCAGTCAGAGACTCCAAAATGGGTGGGTACTCTGAACCATCATTTGGTGCATAGGCACAAATGATGGTCAGGACCCATTTCCCAGCCCGATGGTGCAGGGAAACAACCCTTTCATCCACCATGGAAAACTCCAATATAGAAGCAGCAAGGTGGGGGAATACAAGAATACCCACCCCTGCTCATCACCTCTCACTCGGGGCAACTCCAGAGTAGGCCAAGCTCCAGCCCCTCTCCAGGAGACTTGTTCTGGAACCAGAGCTGTGCGTTGAGGTGAGGCCGACTATATCTAGCCGGTATCTCTCAACCTCATGCACCAGCTTAGGCTCCTTTCCCACTAATTAGGTGACATTCCAAGTCCCAAAAGGCAGTTTAGGAAGCCTGGGATCAGACCGCCAAGGTGTCCGCCTTTAACCGCCACCTGATCCACATAGCACCAGACCCCCATAATCCCTACTGCAGATGGTGAGCCCACTGGAGGGCAGACCCATGTAATTCCTTTGTACTGAGCCCGACCGGGTCCCATGGGTGGAAACCTGGCCACCAGACACTAGCCATCGAGCCCCTCCCCCAGGCCTAGCTCCAGGGTGGGGCCCCGGAAACCCCATACAGGGTGGGGTACACTGCATCCTTGTTCTAATATTTATCATGAGAGTCTGTTGGATCGTTCTTCGTCTGGCCCTTCACTCAGGACCAGTTTGTCTTGGGTGAGACCTACCAGAGGCAAATTGCCACGGACAACATAGCTCCTGGGATCACTAGGGCATGAAAAACCTCCACCACAATAAGGTGACGATCCATGAGGGAAATAAATGTAGTAAATTTCTTCAATCACACTGTGTGCATTTCCTGGCAAATACTCCTGCAGGAAAATGCCTCCATCCCAAAGGTCACCTTCTGCTGGTCCAAACATAAAATATTTTTTGCAGGACAGTCAGGGCAAGAATACTGTTAACTGTAGCAAATTTCATGCATTTCAGTCTTTCCACTGTGAAGATAGCAGTGGGTACCGTTTCTGGCAGCTGCAAATTAATCCTGGCAGAAAATGTCTCCATGCCAGAGGTCACCTTCTCTTGGTCCAAACATAAAATATTTTTTGCAGGAGACTCAGGGCAAGAATACTGTTTACTGTTGCAAATTTCATCCATTTCAGTCTTTCCACTGTGAAGATAGCAGTGGGTACCATTTCTGGCAACTGCAAATTAATCTTGCCGGAAAATGCTTCCATCCCAAAGGTCACCTTCTGCTTGTCCAAACGTAAAATATTTTTTTGCAGGAGAGTCAGGGCAAGAAAACTGTTAACTGTAGCAAATGTCATGCATTTCAGTCTTTCCACTGTAAAGAGAGCAGTGGGTACCATTTCTGGCAACTGCAAATTAATCCTGTCAAATGATGCAGCATTTCAATAAAAGGAAAATCACTTTATAAATAGGCTATACTTAAATATTCCTATTTTGTCATCAGAAGAAAGCCATTAAACATATAGAAAGGCATATTATATTTGTAATAAATTATATATTTATTATAAATTAACCTTTTTTGATAAATTAATTATGTACATTGACTATTTTTTACTTTTTGCATTTTATTTCTGCAAAAATAAATATGGCTAAATGGAATAAGAAGTGCCTGACTGCTGTCTTTTAGGCATTACAATAATAATAGGAGGTCGAGTCAATTGCAAAGCAAATGGTTGTCAGCAGGCTACAATACTGAACATTTAAATGAAATCTCTGAAGGCTTTAGCATTATGGAAGTGATTTTAATCACATTTTATGGCAAATATAGGCAGGCATGGTCTTGGTCTTTGGGTTCCTAGGAGACTTTATAGCTATAATACTACATGTTAAGTGTCGCCTAATCACTTGAATTAATGTAGAAAGAATTGTGGGTGTGACAGAAGAATTGATATGGATTTATTTTTGTATTAATATGTGAAATTCTGAAGGAAAGTGCATAGCAAAGACACATGACATTGACAAAGGGTAGTGTTGGGTATGAAGGGAGAAAGAGGACATAAAACACACAAGCCTGTTTAAAGCTACACCTGCAAGACCAGAAGTGAAAGGGTTTTAACAGTTTGTTCCATTTTAGCTGCACATTGTGAAGATAACACATGTAACACTATCAGTCCAACACAGAAATAAGCTAGCTACAATGCAAATCTTGTCCGAGCATAAAATATTTCTTACACCAATGACACTAATAAATGGAGAAATTAAATGAATTTCAGTCTTTACACCGTGGAGACAAAAATATATGCAATTTCTGGGGGGGGGGAAATGCAGGAAAATGCATCTGTCCCAAAGGTCGGTCATCTCCACAGTCCTGCCCCGACTCTCCTGCAAAAAATGTTTGATGTTTGGACCAACAGAAGGTGAGTTTTAGGATGGAGGCATTTTCCAGCAGGAGTAGTTGTCAGGAAATGCACAGAGTATGATTGAAGACATTTACTACATTTATTAGCTTCAATCATCATAATTTCATTCTGATTGCAACAGAATTTTACACTGGGGAAAATTCAGGTTTTTGTGTGTGTCTGTATGTGTGTGTGGGGTGGTGGTGGTGGTGGTGGGGGGGGGGGGGGTCTTTCCTTGGCATGTTTGACTTTACTTCCTCTAAAAGTACATGTCTAAAAGTACTATACTGAATACTGTCTCAGATTTTTTTTTAGCAGTGATCTGAAGGCTGACTTTTATTTTGACAGATCACACTGTGGTTGAGCTATTGCAAGTTTTGATTATAATTCCAACCTTTTTACTTTATAGTGCTTATTAAATATCAGTTGTCTCGTGTTTGTGTGTTAAGGCTTTATAACAGCTCCTCTCCTGAGCTTTTGGGTTAGCCACTAGCGATGGCTACTAGCTCTCTTTCCTCTCCTCCTCTGATGTGCTCTCTCTGTCAGATGTTTAGATGATTGTTAGATGTTTAGATGATTGTAGACTTCAGGAAAGTCACTACTCCTCTGCCCCCCCCTCACCCTCTCAGGCTCTCCCATCACCACTGCTGATTCCTTCCGCTTCCTAGGCACTACCATCACCAGGGACCTCAAATGGGAGCTGACCATCAGCTCACTCATCAAAAAAGCCCAGCAGAGGATGTTCTTCCTGCGGCAGCTGAGGAAGCTCAAGCTACCCACCAAGATGTTAGTGCAGTTCTACACAGCCATCATCGAGTCCATCCTCACCACCTCCATAACCGTGTGGTACGCAGGAGCCACTGCCAGGGACAGACTAAGGCTGCAGCGCGTCGTGCGCACTGCTGAGAAGGTGATCGGCTGCAAGCTCCCATCTCTCCAGGATCTGTACATCTCCAGGACCCGGAGGCGTGCTGGCCGGATCATAGCCGATCCCTCACACCCTGGTCACGTACTGTTTGCCCCCCTCCCCTCTGGTAGAAGACTTCGGTCCATCCAGACTAAAACCTCCCGTCACATGAACAGCTTCTTCCCCTCTGCCATTAGACTGCTGAACACTAAGTGACTTATTGACTCTCGTGCACCATGTACAGCAGCTCAACCAGACTCATGTTAATCATCACTGTTTTCTTCCTGCATTACCGACTGCACTATATAGTTCTCCACAGTATCTGCTGCTGGCTAATATATATTTTAACTGTTGACCAGTATCACTTAATCTTATCCTACACTTTATTACATGTATAGTTTATTTCTCTTATCTTATCATGTTTAATGTTGCAGCATTGTACCGAGACAAATTCCTAGTTTGTGTACTACATGAACAATGGCAATAAACCTGATTCTGATTCTGATTCTGATTCTGTTTAGCTACACCTCTGCCTCTTTTAGTGATAACGGTAAATGTAATAAATGTTGTCTTTTTGAGGCGCTCGAGGCGAGGTTGTCTGATTTGGAATCCCGGCTCCGTTGCATTGAAACACCGTCTGCGCCAGTTACTCTTGACGGATGCCCCTTAGCTGAAGCGGAGCTAGCTAGCATAGCTAACCCCATTAGCGGTCCTCTGGCTCTCCTCAGCAGCGAGGAGACTGGGTGGGTGACGGTGAGAAGGAAGCCTAGTCGCAAAGCCCCGGTACACCTCCAACCTGTTCACATTTCTAATCGTTTTTCCCCGCTCAGCGACACACCCGCTGAGGAAAAAACTCTGATCATTGGCGACTCTGTAGTCAGAAACGTGAACCTAGAGACTCCAGCGGCCATAGTCAAATGCATTCCTGGGGCCAGAGCAGGCGACATCGAGTCAAATTTGAAAATGCTGGTTAAAAGTAACTGTAAATACTCCACAGTTGTTATTCACGCTGGCATTAATGACATCCGTCTCCAGCAGTCGGAAGTCACGAAACTTAATGTAGAATCGGTGTGTGACTTTGCAAAAATGATGTCTGCTACTATATATTCTCTGGGCCCCTCCCCAATCTGACCAGTGATGACATGTTTAGCCGCTCGTCATCCTTGAACCGCTGGCTGTCTGTGTGGTGTCCTGCAAATGATGTGGGCTACATTGACAATTGGAGCTCATTTTGGGGAAAACCTGGTCTTATGAGACGAGACAGCATTCATCCCACTTTGGATGGTGCTTCTCATTTATCTAACAATCTGGCATCTTTTTTATCCAAATTTCCAAAACCTTGACTACTCAGAGTTGGGACCAGGAAGCAGAGTCGCAGTCTTACACGCCTCTCTGCAGCTCCTCTTCATCCGCCACCCCTCAACTTAGCCCCTGTCTTCCCCGTCAGAGAATCGTTGTCTGCTCCCTCCAAAGTAAATAACAATATAATATATAAGCATCCCAAAGTGATTAAGCAAAATATTGGTAAAACTCAAATTAAACATAAAGCCTCTAAATTGAATGATTTGGCCTCTGTTCCTCCTCATAATTTAAACATTAAATGTGGTTTATTAAATATTAGGTCTCTAACTCCCAAGTCTCTGCTAGTCCACGATCTGTTAATTGATCATCAGATTGATTTAATATCCCTTACAGAGACTTGGTTAGGGCAAGAGGATTATGTTGGTTTAAATGAATCAACTCCCTCTGGTTATTTAGACTGTCAAAATCCCAGAAGTTCTGGTCATGGAGGAGGAGTAGGAACAATTTACCATTCCAAATTACCAGTTAATGTAAAGCAAAAAACATGTTATAATTCCTTTGAGGGCTTGGTCCTCAGTGTTGGGCACTTTAGCAATTTTAGGTTAAACCCAATTTTATTTGCCATAGTTTATCGTCCCCCATCAACCTACACAGAATTTTTATTCGAATTTGCTGATTTCTTAGCTGATTTAGTGCTGAAATCTGATAAAATAATTATAGTAGGGGACTTTAATATACATATGGATGTAGATAGTGACTGCCTTAATGTGGCATTTAATTACCTCCGCCAGGCCGCAGGCCAGGAGGTTATGTTTTTGCCGGGGTTTGTCTGTCTGTCTGTTGGTTAGCAAGATAACTCAAAAAGTTTTGGATGGATTTCGATGAAACTTTCAGGCGTTGTTGGAAATGGTACATGGAAGAACTGATTAAATTTTGGGGATGATCCGGATCACCGTCTGGATCCAGGAATTTTTTTAAAGATTCTTTAACATTGTGAGATAGGGCCCGGAGGTAATGTGTAGTTCAGTGCTTCCGCCAGCAGGAAGCACTGAAATGCAGCGACTCAGGCAAGTGCTATCCCCAGATGCTATTGAAGCTCGTCGAGCTTGTGACAGAGCCGCTAAAATGCAGCATACACTGAATGACAGCCGACAGGCTTGTTGAGCTTATGACAGAGCCGCTAAAATGCAGCATAGAATGAATGAGAGCCCACAGGCTGCTGCTTCTCGCCGTGCTAAAGACAGAGACAGTACACGGCAGCATAGACAGGATGAGGGGTTATCCCCAGATGCTCGTCGAGCTTAGTTTTATTTTATTGATTTTTTCATTATTTATTGATTGATTATTGATTTTTTCTTATTACCTCCACCAGGAGGTTATGTTTTGTTTTTTGTTTTTTTAAAAGAAGATTGGAGTTAATATTGTTCTATTCTACCCTACGTATATGTACATATTTTTAATTTCCTGGAAAGAAACAAAGTTAGAAAAATTATGTTAATGGCAGCTTTTCAAAATCCAGAACTTATTATTAGGAATAAATTTCATGAATGTGTTCTCCAACTAAAGACTTGTACATGTTGTATCTCTTATTAAATTAAATAAATTGTATTTGTGTAGTTCAAATAACATTTTTTTTGTTTTCTTCACCAATCATATGACTTACAGAAACACATGATACAGGGAAAGAACAATAACAAAATTAGTGTAGAATATTTATGCTATAAATCACAATACTGGGGGGGACTGTTGCTCTTGGCGGAGGTCTGCGCTCTCCGAGTGCTTTTCTAGTTCAATATTAGACTCGATTGGGTTTTCTCAGAAAGTAGGAAATTCTACTCATTATCTCCACCATACGTTGGACCTTGTTCTGACATATGGCATAGAAATAGAAACTCTGGTAGTGTCTCCTCATAACCCTGTACTGTCAGACCATTGTCTGTTAACCTTTGATTTTACTATTTCTGACTATTTGGCTCCTAAAGAAAAATATTATTACAGTAGATGCCTCTAAGATGATGCTGTTACCAAATTTATGCAGATTGTTTCCTCTATGCCATGTGTCAACACAACGGAAATAAGCTATAGACAGCTTGCTCCTTCTGTAATTGATAACATAGTGGATAGTGTTACAGCTTCTCTGCATCAGACTCTAGACTTGGTGGCCCCCTTAATAAAGAAAAGGTCTAATCAGAGATTTCTAACTCCTTGGTTCAACACAGAAACTCGTAGCTTAAAACAGAAGACTCATCAATTAGAAAGAAAATGGCGCTCCACTAATTTAGATTAAATATATTTAGCTTGGAGAAATCATCTTTTAATTTATAAAAAATCTCTTAGAAAAGCTAGAACGAGTTATTATTCTGCATTAATAGAAGAGAACAAGAATAATCCCAGGTTTCTTTTCAGCACTGTAGCCAGGTTGACAAAGAGTCAGGACTCTGTCAATCCTAGCATTCCCTTAGAGCTTACTAGTCAGGACTTTATGAACTTTTTCAATAATAAAATTTCATCCATCAGAGATAAAATCGATCAGATTATTCCCACAGTTAACTTAAATACTATGACTTCTACAGCTCCTTCAATTGATGTCTGTCTTGATGAGTTTACTCCAATCGACCTTTATGAGTTAGACAAAATAGTTTCCTCATCCAAACCTTCAACTTGTCTTTTAGACCCTATTCCTACCAGGTTATTTAAAGAAGTCTTCCCACTTATTGGTAGCTTTATTCTTCATATAATCAATTCTTCATTAACTTTAGGCTATGTACCGCAGGCTTTTAAAACGGCTGTAATTAAACCCTTACTCAAAAAGCCAACACTAGATCCAGGAGCTTTAGCTAACTATAGACCAATCTCTAATCTCCCTTTCATTTCAAAAATCTTAGAAAGAGTTGTTGCTACGCAATTATTTGACCACCTGCAGGGAAATGGTTTACTTGAAGAGTTTCAATCTGGGTTTAGAATCCATCATAGTACTGAAACAGCCTTAGCGAAGGTCACTAACGACCTCCTCATCGCATCTGATAATGGACTGGTTTCTGTACTTGTTCTTTTAGACCTTAGTGCAGCTTTTGATACTATCGATCATAATATTCTACTTGATAGATTAGAACACTATAGCCTGTTTTCCACTAGCCCAGCACACCTCGGTACGGCTCGATTCACTTCAGTACGGCTCGGAATGCTTCTGTCTCCATTAGCACGGTGTTGTGCTTGTGCTGTGATGGTTTGTTAGGAGGTTTTAGAAGCGGGGCAGCAGCAGATTCTCAGCGAGGCAGGGCCACACTCCCGTGACGTTGCGCACCCGACTGAGTCCTTATTTACACGAGACAAAAAAGGATCCAAGGATTATTGCCTTGCTCGCTCTGTGGATTTATCTCACAATTAATTTTATCTCATAATTAAGCTGCAACAACACAAGTCACTTTTGTTTTGAATTAACTGCCAAATGACCTAGAAATAATGAGCTGAAACTTGTTTTTATTCGTATTAAATAATGAGACGGTGGCAAACTGGCCAACACCAAATTATTATTTTTTACATCCTAGGGCATTTTGGATGTACTGAATTAAAAAAAATCATGTTTTTCACCTTCAGGTCAACGTTTGTATCATTTTGATCAGATTAGGCAATGGAATTTCTAGGTAAATATACTGTTTTATAATTCAGTGTTATAGCAGACAAACCACACTTTCCAAAACAATTCCATTTTATTATATACAAAATATTAAAAGAAAAAAAAAACTTTGCAACACAACATGAAGGTTAATCGACATTTTATACATGCCGACCACTGAGTGTCTACACCAGCTTCCCAAACTGGGTCATGACTCGGATGAATGAAGCCGTCTCTGCCAGCTGTGGGTCAGGAAGGCTCGGTTGAATAATCCGTGCGGGCTGTCGCGGCGGACACGTGGGATGATTCTACAAGGAAAATGCACACAATAAAATACAGCACGAAAGTGCAATATATACAGAAAAGACAATAGTTTTTAACAAGAATACATAAGCTTATTTCAGCGTATTGTTCACATGAATAATTAAAATGAAAGCTTTAGTCCGCAGTGTGCTGCAATAAAGCAGCGATCCATCCACGAATGAACAGCTTTTTTATTGCAAAAATAAACTGAGCGTCTTACCGAATATATTTGCGAAAAAAACGGACAATAAAAAAAAATTAAAACTCACCGTTAAAGGACTCCGATGTCGAGACCTCCCGGTATATTTTTTTATTCCGGGCGGCTCCGTCTAAATCGCGCTGAATACGTTCGTCTGACAATGCAGTGAGCAGACACTGCACCTCCTTATTGGTCCATGGAACACCCTTATTACGTGAAGCCATTTTTGATAGCGAATAAATGAAAATAGCACAGCAATACACTGAAAAGGAACCGCCAACAGTGGTTGCGTGCTGAGTAAAGGCGGTCGTGAAGATTCTTTTTTTTTTTTTCAAAAACTTTATTGAGAAGATCGTGAAGATTTGGTAGATGAGGAGAAGGAGAGGGGCGGTTACAACCTGACCAATCAGCGGCGACCAGTCTGTTAACGTCACAACACGGCACAGCTCAGCACTGCTGTACCCTGCCCTGGAGCGGGGCTGAGAATCGCGTCTGTTAAACCGTGTTGGGGCTTGTGGAAAAGCGTACAAAGCGTGCTGAGCCGTCCCATGTCGCGCTAAAGCATGCTAGTGGAAAAGGCCCTTATGTTGGACTTAATGGAAATTCGTTGCAGTGGTTTAGATCTTATTTATCTGATAGGTTCCAGTTTGTTCATGTAAATAATGAGTTTTCTTTCAACTCAAAACTTAGTCATGCAGTTCCACAGGGATCTGTGCTCGGCCCTACTCTTTTTAGTTTATATATGTTTCCGTGAGGCAACATTATTAGAAAGCACTGTATACATTTTCATTGTTTATGCAGATGACACACAATTATACCTGTCAATGAAGCCAGATGATAGTAATCAATTAGCCAAGTTAGAAGCCTGTCTTAAGATTAGATTAGATTAGATTCAACTTTATTGTCATTACACATGTATGAATACAAGGTAACAAAACACAGTTTGGCATCCAATCAGACGTGCAAAGGACAGCAGTGCAGTATATACAGTAATTGACAGTATGTGCAATTTAAGCAAATATATGCAAATATATGCAGCAGTGCAGAAAGTTAAGAGTACTGTTATGTGCAAATAATGTACAATAAGTTAGATGGGCAGTTATGTACAGGTGAGGATGGTAAGAGATGATGGTAAGAGAGTCAGCGGGGAACTAAGTTCAATAACGTGACAGCTGTTGGAAAGAAACTGTTCCTAAACCTGCTGGTTCTAGTCCGAAGGCTTCTGGAGGGGAGAAGCTGGAATAGTCCATGAGCAGGATGGTTGGAGTCCCTAAGAATGTTGCATGCCCGACACAGACATCTTAAGCATCTCTAAGATGATGCTGTTACCAAATTTATGCAGATTATTTCCTCTATGCCATGTGTCAACACAATGGAAATAAGCTATAGACAGCTTGCTCCTTCTGTAATTGATAACATGGTGGATAGTGTTACAGCTTCTCTGCATCAGACTCTAGACTTGGTGGCCCCCTTAAAAAAGAAAAGGTCTAATCAGAGATTTCTAACTCCTTGGTTCAACACAGAAACTTGTAGCTTAAAACAGAAGACTCATCAATTAGAAAGAAAATGGCGCTTCACTAATTTAGATTAAATCTATTTAGCTTGGAGAAATCATCTTTTAATTTATTAAAAAATCTCTTAGAAAAGCTAGAACGAGTTATTATTCTGCATTAATAGAAGAAAACAAGAATAATCCCAGGTTTCTTTTCAGCACTGTAGCCAGGTTGTTAAAGAGTCAGGACTCTGTCAATCCTAGCATTCCCTTAGAGCTTACTAGTCAGGACTTTATGAACTTTTTCAATAATAAAATTCCATCCATCAGAGATAAAATCGATCAGATTCTTCCCACAGTTGACTTAAATACTGTGACTACTAAAGCTCCTTCAATTGATGTCTGTCTTGATGAGTTTACTCCAATCGACCTTTATGAGTTAGACAAAATAGTTTCCTCATCCAAACCTTCAACTTGTCTTTTAGACCCTATTCCTACCAGGTTATTTAAAGAAGTCTTCCCACTTATTGGTAGCTTTATTCTTCATATAATCAATTCTTCATTAACTTTAGGCTATGTACCGCAGGCTTTTAAAACGGCTGTAATTAAACCCTTACTCAAAAAGCCAACGCTAGATCCAGGAGCTTTAGCTAACTATAGACCAATCTCTAATCTCCCTTTCATTTCAAAAATCTTAGAAAGAGTTGTTGCTACGCAATTATTTGACCACCTGCAGGGAAATGGTTTACTTGAAGAGTTTCAATCTGGGTTTAGAATCCATCATAGTACTGAAACAGCCTTAGCGAAGGTCACTAACGACCTCCTCATCGCATCTGATAATGGACTGGTTTCTGTACTTGTCCTTTTAGACCTTAGTGCAGCTTTTGATACTATTGATCATAATATTCTACTTGATAGATTAGAACACTATGTTGGACTTAATGGAACTTCGTTGCAGTGGTTTAGATCTTATTTATCTGATAGGTTCCAGTTTGTTCATGTAAATAATGAGTTGTCTTTCAACTCAAAGCTTAGTCATGCAGTTCCACAGGGATCTGTGCTCGGCCCTACTCTTTTTAGTTTATATATGTTTCCGTGAGGCAACATTATTAGAAAGCACTGTATACATTTTCATTGTTATGCAGATGACACACAATTATACCTGTCAATGAAGCCAGATGATAGTAATCAATTAGCCAAGTTAGAAGCCTGTCTTAAGATTAGATTAGATTAGATTCAACTTTATTGTCATTACACATGTATGAATACAAGGTAACAAAACATAGTTTAGCATCCAATCAGAAGTGCAAAGGACAGCAGTGCAGTATATACAGTAATTGACAGTATGTGCAATTTAAGCAAATATATGCAAATATATGCAGCAGTGCAGAAAGTTAAGAGTACTGTTATGTGCAAATAATGTACAATAAGTTAGATGGGCAGTTATGCACAGGTGAGGATGGTTAGAGATGATGGTAAGAGAGTCAGCGGGGAACTAAGTTCAATAACGTGACAGCTGTTGGAAAGAAACTGTTCCTAAACCTGCTGGTTCTAGTCCGAAGGCTTCTGAAACGCCTTCTGGAGGGGAGAAGCTGGAATAGTCCATGAGCAGGATGGTTGGAGTCCCTAAGAATGTTGCGTGCCCGGCACAGACATCTTTTCCTGTAGACGTCCTCTATAACTGGAAGTGGAGTCCCTGTGATGTGTTGGGCGGTTTTCACCACCCGCTGCAGCGCCTTACGGTCAGCGACAGAGCAGCTCCTATACCAGACTGTGACACAGTTGGTCAGGGTGCTCTCTATCACGCAGTGGTAGAAGTTGCCCAGGATGTCAGTTGACAGATGGTTCTTCTTCAGTGTCCTCAAGAAGAAGAGGCGCTGATGGGCCTTCTTGATCAGGCGGGTGGTGTTAACTGACCAGGACAGGTCCTCCGAGATGTGGGTCCCCAGGAATTTGAAGCTGGGGACACGTTCAACAGCTATGCCATTGATATGGATGGGGTCATGTGTCTCTCCCCTCTCCTTCCTGCAGTCCACTATGAGCTCCTTGGTTTTGCTGGTGTTAAGGAGCAGGTTATTGTCAGCGCACCAAGTAGCCAAGTGCTCAACCTCTGCCCTGTAATCTGACTCATCCTTGTCCCTGATGAGTCCGATCACCGTTGTGTCATCTGCGAACTTTATGATGGAATTGGATCCATACATAGGCCTGCAGTCATGGGTGAAGAGAGAGTAGACGAATGGGCTGCGCACACAGCCCTGTGGTACACCAGTGTTGAGTGTGATGATGGAAGAACGGTTGGGGCCTGACCTAACATGCTGGGTTCTGTTGGTCAGAAAATCCATGATCCAGTTGCAGGTGGAGGTACTGAATCCCAGGTCCTCAAGTTTAGTGATCAACTTGGAGGGGACAACTGTGTTGAATGCTGAGCTGAAGTCAACAAACAGCATTCTTGCGTAGGTGTTCTTGTCATCCAGGTGTGAGAGTACATAGTGCAGCGCTGTAGAAACCGCATCCTCTGTACTGCTGTTGCTCCGGTAGGCAAACTGGTGAGGGTCCAGTGTAGGGGGCAGGCATTTTTTGAGCTGTGCCAAGACCAGTCACTCAAAGCACTTCATGACTATGGGTGTCAGTGCCACAGGGCGATAGTCATTTAGGCACGATGGTGTTGAATGTTTTGGCGCTGGTACTATTGAAGTGGTCTTGAAGCACGCTGGTACCACGGCCTGGGCCAGGGACAGGTTGAAGATGTCTGTGAAGACCCCTGCCAGCTGCTTAAGGAAATCAAAGCTTGGATGACTTGTAATTTCCTGCTATTAAATTCAGATAAGACTGAAGTCATTCTTGTTGGTCCAAAAAACCTTAGAAATACCTTTCCAAATCAAACTTTCAGTTTGGATGCGGTTACTCTTCCTCTTAATAGCTCTGTGAGGAACCTTGGAATTATTTTTGATCAAGATCTGTCCTTCAATTCACATATTAAATTTGTTTCTAAGACTGCCTTCTATCATTTGCGTAATATTGCCAAGATAAGGAGCATCTTGTCTCAGAGTGATGCTGAGAAACTGATCCACGCTTTTGTTAGCTCGAGATTAGATTATTGTAATTCTTTATTATCATGCTGTCCTAAAACATCTTTAAAAAGTCTTCAGCTGATCCAAAATGCTGCAGCAAGAGTTTTAACAGGTACTAGAAAGAGAGATCATATCTCTCCGGTTCTGGCCTCCCTTCATTGGCTTCCCATAGAGTTTAGAATTAAGTTTAAAATCCTTCTTCTTACTTACAAAGCTCTAAACAATCAGGCTCCTTTTTATTTAAAAGATGTGATACTACCGTATTATCCTAACAGAGAACTACGCTCCCAAAATGCAGGATTACTTGTAATACCTAGAATCTCCAAAAGTACAATGGGAGGCAGAGCCTTCAGTTATCAAGCTCCTCTCCTGTGGAACCAGCTGCCAATCTGGATTCGGGAGTCACACTCGATCTCTGTTTTTAAGAATAGGGCTAAAACCTACCTTTTTGATATAGCCTACAATTAGGGAGGTATCATGTGTTTCTGAACCCTCCCTTAGTTATGCTGCTAATAGGTTTAGTCAGCCGAGGGACCTCAAATAATGCACTGGGCCTCACTCCTTTCTTCACTCTCAATGAATTTTTTTTTTTTTTTTTTTTTTTTTTGCTGGTCATTAACATCTGTTTGTTCTCTCCCATAGATTGAGTCCCCATCGTGCTGTTTGATCTCTACATGTCTGTTCTTTTCATCTTCTCTGTCCCCTTACCCCCCAGCCAGTCGCAGCAGATGACTGCCCCTCCCTGAGCCTGGTTCTGCTGGAGGTTTCTTCCTGTTAAAAGGGAGTTTTTCCTCTCCACCGTCACCAAGTGCTTGCTCACAGGGGATCGCCTTATTGCTGGGGTCTTTCTGCAACTGTGGGGGTTCCCCCTACAGTTGATAGTGCTATGAGATGGCTGTTGTTGTGAAATGGCGCTATATAAATAAAGTTGAATTGAATTGAATTGAATTGAATTATAAAAGTTCTCCTGTCTGTGTACAGCTGCACACAGTCTCTGTTCTGCTATATCTGCAACATATCAAAAATGTCATCAGTTCAATTAATACATAAATAAATGCATGCATACTGGATCTGTAGGTTCATGATTAGAAGTGAAGCTATTGGGCATCTTACATGAAAATTAAACTGGCAGGTAATAATAATATGCCAGAATTTTTACAAACCTAAGTGGCTGATAATGAGAAAAATATGATAATAAATTTAAAGTCTCATCCAACACACGCACATATCAAGACGAATCCCCCTTACAAAGAAGTTCATCTAGTTCAATAAATCCACACTCAGACACCAGCTGGAATTAACACATTTTATTAGAAAGCTGACTCAGCAATGAGCAATACAAGAAAAACAATTTCCGTCATTATCAAAATTGTAACTAGAACATCATTACAACATTAACTGAAAATGTAATGTAATGTAATGTAATGTAGTTACAGAGTTCATGAACTCTATGTACAGCATGAGTCTATATCCCACAATAACACATCCCAGTAGAATCACAGTTCACTCTGCTACACTTATTGACAACCTGTTTGTCAATGTTCTCGATAAGAAAATAGAAAGTGGATTATTGATAAATGATATAAGCGACCACTTGCCAATCTTTGCACTTATCCATGGCCACATGGGGCCCAACCCAGAAAAAATCTCAAAATCGTTCAGACACAAATCACCAAACGCAATCAGTTCTTTTAAAGAGGACTTGCTGAAGCAAGACTGGACAGAAGTCTATGTATCAGATGTAAATGAAGCCTATGACACATTTATAAACATTGTAACCACTCTTTATGAAAAAAACTGCCCATTAGTTAAAAAAAAGCTTAAACACAAATTTGCTGACAAACCATGGTTAACCAAAGGACTACAGAAGGCGTGTAAAAAGAAAAATTTATTATATAAAGCTTTCATAAAGAAAAGGACAAAAGAAGCAGAGCAACGGTATAAAACATACAAAAATAAGTTAACATATATAATAAGATGCAGTAAAAGAGACTATTACAGTAAAGAACTGGAAAAAAACAAAGACAATATTAAAAATACATGGACAATAATCAACAGTATCCTTGGAAATAAAAGCAGAAATACTAGCTACCCAACTAATATTCCAAAAAATAATAAATCGACTCCGAATGTGAATATAGCTTCACCTGCAGATGAATTTAATAATTTTTTTGTTAACATTGGACCTAAACTGGCCCGAGAAATACCCACTACGGCGCCTACAGGTGATACAATATGCAATAACACTGCTGTAAAAGACACCATCTTCATAAAGAACACAGACGAAAAAGAGGTCATTGAAATTGTTAAATCGTTCAAAAGTAAAACATCTACTGACTGCGATGGTATTGACATGCTACTAGTCAAAACTGTTATCGAATGCATAGTGAAACCACTGACGTATATCTGTAACCTGTCTCTCCAATCAGGTATATTTCCCAATGCAATGAAAATAGCTAAAGTAATTCCGATTTACAAGACAGGCGACAGAGGGGAACTCTCCAACTACAGACCAATTTCACTATTACCGCAATTTTCCAAGATACTTGAAAAAATATTCTATGAGAGAATTGACAACTTCATACTGAAGAATGATTTATTGTGTGAGCAGCAATATGGGTTCAGACACAAAAGGACAACAGCATATGCCTTAATGGAATTTACAGAAAAAATATCAACAGCCATTGAAAATAAAGAGTATTCAGTTGGAGTATTCCTGGATCTTAAAAAAGCATTTGATACAGTAGATCACAATCTATTATTAAAGAAACTACAAAATTGTGGTATTAGAGGGGTAGCACTGTCCTGGTTAAGTAGTTACTTAAAGAATAGATATCAGTTTGCATGTGTTAACAGCAAAAACTCAGAGTTACTGAAGGTCACCTGTGGAGTCCCACAGGGTTCAGTTTTGGGACCATTATTATTCAATATGTATATAAATGATATATGTAAAGTTTCAGAAAAAATGGACTTAATATTGTTTGCTGATGACACTAATCTGCTATGCAGTGAAAACAATTTGGAACAACTTCTGGATACACTCGGAAAGGAATTAGGAAAGCTGAAACTGTGGTTTGATTCAAACAAATTAACGCTCAATTTAAGCAAGACAAAATTTATAGTTTTTAACAACCATCACAACTACCCAGTACCCAAACTCAGTGTAAATGGTGTAGAGATTGAAAGGGTATCCGAAACTAAATTCCTTGGAGTAATAATTGATAACAAACTGTGTTGGAAGCCACATATTAATTATATAAAAGGTAAAGTATCCAAATCAATTGCAATATTACACAGAGTGAAAAATTTGCTGAATCAACCCACACTATACACCTTGTACCATTCATTAATACTCCCATACATGACATATTGTAATGAAGTATGGGGAAATACATATAAAACAAACATATATCCACTCTTTATGCTTCAAAAGAGAGCTATTAGAATAATCAACAAAGCAGCTTACAGGGAACCAACAAACCCACTTTTTCTTAAACAAAAAACTCTCAAGTTGAAAGATCTGATTGACTTTAAAACCGCAATAATAATGTTCAAAGTGAAGAATCTATCACTGCCCGCAAATATCCAAAAGTTGTTCCAAACAAGGGAGAAACGATATCACTTCAGAGGAATATGTATATTTCAAAAGCCTACAGTGAGAACAACCACCAAGCAACACTGTATTTCAGTGCAAGGAGTCAGATTATGGAACGATTTTGGACCTGAATTAAAATCATGTACAAAGCTTGGACAATTTAAACAAAAACTAAAGGAAGAAATACTCCAAACATATTTACAAGACGCCATGTAAACTCACATAAGGATTGACATTTCCAGCCTGTGTTGTGTTGTAGCTTAGTTTTTTCTTTTTTTCTTTTTTTCTCTGTGACACTATGTCTTAGATTTGTTTTTGAATAGTAACCGCTTAACTTAGACTAGCTCAGTTTTCTTTTTCTCTCAGTCACATTTTGTCTTAGCCTTGTTTTAAATTGTAATCGCTCTTGTCTTGTTTTCTCTTTTTTCTCCTTTGAATTCTTGGATGGAATATGGGTGGGCAATATAAGCTGCGGCTTCAGCCATCACCCATTTCGGATAACTCACGTGGAATTGTATAGTAGAAGGAGTCTTTGTCTAATTTGACCTTGTTGTTATATTATACAGTTTCTTTTAACCTGTAATGTACTATCCGAAATAAATAAATTCATCCATTCATTCATTCATTCATTCATTCAAATAAATGATCAATAAATAATGCATATGTAGTAATATGTAAATAAATTGTGCTCACAAACAAGTTTGCACCAGCTTGACATATTCATAATAAACTGACCCTCAAACTTGAAACATGTGGATGAACTAAAGAATCCAAGAGTCTCAAAGAATCTGGAAAAAAAAATCACGATAATCATTTTGTTCTGTTATCATGTAGACTTGGATCACTGTGATTTCTAATTCCATTTGAAACACTAAAATGTCTAGCGAATAAATATAATTTAAAGCCCATTTACCAGCCTGGCTGTCAGGTTATATTTTAGAGTTGGTGGTATTACAGCGTCACTCCTTTAGATGCGCGTTGTCGCACACAGACGCGCACCAGTCCCGCCCAATTCCGTGTGTCTGTGACGATGGGATGCAATTCTCGGCAAGAGAGCAGAACTCGGCACGACACAGTATCAAAATACTGTCAAGCAGGAAAAAAGCAAATATTTTGCTAATATTGTTTTACTCATTGTCATAATCAGCGTGTTTTATTTAACACTATTGACTCTGTTCTTAACACCCCACAGACTGACTGTTTGGAGCCTCCTCTGAGTTATGCAATGATTTTATGAACTTTTTTATTGATAACGTGGCCACCACCAGGGCTCTCATCTCACCTCCTGCCTCTGATCCCTCTGTCTCTGTCCCTTGTTCTGCTGTTTTTGATCAGTTTGAACCTGTGACCCACATTAAGCCCTCAGGGTCTCCCTGTGATGCTGTCCCTCCTAGACTTTTTAAAGAGGTGCTTCCCAGTATAGGCCAGTCAGTTCTCACCACCTTGAACAGCAGCCTGTCATCTGGTGTGATTGCTGCAAATTTTAAACATGCAGTAGTACAGCCCTTGATTAAGAAACCTGGTCTCGATCATACCATGTTGGCAAATTTTAGACCTATTTCCAAGCTGCCATTTCTCTCAAAAATTTTAGAGAAAATTGTCTATATGCAGCTGAAATGTTTCTGGATGAACACGGTATTTTGGAGATTTTTCAATGTGGTTTCAAAGCTCTTCATAGCACAGAGACAGCCTTGTTAAGAGTTTTTAACGATAGTCTCTTGGCGTGTGATTCAGGTGAATATGCTGTTCTTGTGCTGCTTGATTTAACTGCTGCCTTTGACACAGTGGACCATCATGTTTTAATTTCCCGTTTGCAGCACCTAGTGGGCATTTGTGGCACTGCTCTCAACTGGTTTAGGTCCTATCTGTCAGACAGGATTTTTAAAGTTAGCATGTCTGGGTTTGAATCCTCTTCTGCTCCTCTGCCTTACGGGGTCCCACAGGGGTCACTTGTAGGGCCCATGCTTTTTTCTCTGTACATACTTCCACTGGGTTCCATTTTTAAAAAGCATGGTATCTCTTTCCATCTGTATGCTGATGACTGTCAGATTTATGTCCCTCTAAAACAAAAAGCTGCCTCATCAGTAAACTCACTCCTGGCGTGCATTGAAGACATAAAGTCTTGGATGGCCCTAAACTTCCTAAATTTTAGTGATAAGAAGACCGAAGTGATGGTGTTTGGACCTAGTCACCCCTGTGAGTCCCTTCCTGTGTACTTGGGCCCCCTTACTCGTTATGTTAAATCCACAGCTAGGAACCTTGGTTTTATCATGGACAATGATTTTAAATTACACACGCAGATTCGTTCTGTGGTGAAATCCAGCTTCTTTCATCTAAGGCGTTTAGCAAAAGTAAAACCCATTCTCTCTAGACCACACTTGGAAACAGTCATCCATGCTTTTATTTCATTTCAGCTGGATTACTGTAACGCAATTTACGCCGGTGTCAGCCAGTCATCTCTTTCCCGTCTGCAGCTGGTTCAAAACGCTGCTGCTTGTCTTTTAACAGGTACACATGGAAGAGATCACATCACACTCATCTTAGCTTCACTCCACTGGCTGCCCGTGTATTTTAGAGTTCATTTTAAAATTCTTTTATTTGTTTTTAAATCCTTGAATAGTCTTGCTCCACCTTACCTCTCTGAGCTTCTGCATCCCTACGCTCTCACCCGGTCCCTTAGGTCAGCTGAACAGCTGCTTTTGGAGGTACCAAAGGCAAGGCGCAAGCTCAGAGGGGACAGAGCCTTTTCGATCATGATCCCCAGGTTATGGAATGATTTACCCCTGGACATTAGACAAGCACCTTCACTGTCCATTTTTAAAACACGTCTTAAAACACATTTTTACTCCCTGGCATTCGACCCAGTATGAGACATTGATTTTATTGAATGAAATGGATTTTTATTTATTTATTTATTTATTTATTTTTACTGTGGTTCTTGTGTTAGTGCCCTTTGTGTTAGTGCCCTGCTTTTATGTTCTCTTGCTGTACAGCACTTTGTGTAGCGAGTGTTACTTTTAAAGTGCTTTATAAATAAAGTTGATTGATTGATTGATTGATTGATTGATTGATTGATTATGTAATGGTTTTGAGCCCTGTTTATGGTCTCTATTTTCATTTCTTCCTTGTCGCCGCTTTGGTTTTCCTGTCCTCGTCTCCACCAAAGCCCTGCTTTGCTCTGGTGAGTGAATCCTGTAAATTATCTCCCTTTTGTTTGCATTTTTGTTTTTGAGTACTTTGTTGAACTTTGTTTGTTGTTTGTTTCAATAAATTGCATTAACTCACAGTACAGCGCGTGGGTCTCGCCCCTCTGCCCCGAAGGCAGAGAGGCGAGACCGTTTCATGAGGCCGTTTCATGACATCTACCTGCTCATTGTTATTATTAGAGGACAGAAACCAATTCCAGTCTGTGGATTCAAAACACACCTGTAGTTCATTAATACTATCTGGAGTCCATTGTTTAATGTTTTAATTATTTTTTCCTGTCCTCTTAACTACAGGTAAATAGGGAGGAGCAAGAAAAATGGTATGGTGATCAGCAGAACCTAGCGGAGGAAGTGAAACAGCTCTGTATGCGCCTGGAATTGTTACAACTCACTCTGGGCCGTCACCTGCTTCAGCTGCGCACACACCTGTGGATAATCAGCCCCAGGCTATATATCCCGCTCTGCCTGGAGCTTTGGCACGCAGCCGTCTGCTTTGCTACGCTCTTCATCCCGCGCATGCCCTGATTCATCTCAGCCCTGCGCATCATCGTTGGACTCTCCGTTGGCACGTAAGATCAACATTCCAACTTACCTTTTCTCCCAGGCTCTCCCCTGTGCACAGGTGGATCCCTTTGGTGGCGGTTCTCTCCCTCGCGGCGGCGGAATCGCTCCTCTCACCACACCGCGCATCACAGCGCTTCACCGGGTGCGCTCTGTAGATGCTGTCTCCCTGGCAGGAGGCCCAAAACCCAAGCCAACGCCATCATCAGAACATCTGCAAGAAAGCCCTGTTAGTTTTCCATTCATAATAACACGGCTGAATCTAATATCTGTGTTTGGCTCTGTCTCTAGGGTTGCCAGGCTGTACGGCGCTCTGTCTCGCCCCCGGCTGCAGCTCGTTCACCCACAATACACTCACATACCGCATATAAGCACCCACACACCTGCTGGTAAACCAATAAAGATTATTGTATTGTACTTGAGCCTCTCTCTCTCTCTCTGTGTGTGTGTGTGTGTGTGTGTGTGTGTGTGTGTGTGTGTGTGTGTGTGTGTGTGTGTGTGTGTTCCCTGGGTCCGACATTATGTCAGGAATAGAACCATATCATTTGTCCAGTGTCTTCCCAAATCGTGTCGTACATTTAATATACTGATCAAATCCTTCCAGGGGTTTGTCAGGTGAGAAGTGATTGAAATTGCCCATAATAATTTTGGATGCATCTGGAGATATAAGCTCTAATTTTTCTAATACATCCTTTATGTGTTCAATACCAGCAGAAACTTTAGGTTTAGGATGAATATAAACCAGAATGATGAAAATTTGTGGAGGCAACAGTTCAAGCAGAGAAGCCCAGACTTCCCTCTCCCCGGCCACCTGCTCCAGCTCTTCAGAGAGGATACCAAGGTGTTCCCAGACCAGCTCAGAGACATTGTCTCTCCAGCGAGTCCTGGGTCTGCCCTGGCGTCTCCTCCCAGTGGGACGTGCCCAAAACACCTCAAGTGGGAGGTGTCCAGGAGGAATCCTGATCAGATGCCCATACCACCTTAACTGACTCCTTTCAATGTGGAGGAGCAGCGGTTCTATTCTGAGCCTCTCCCGGATGACTGAGCTCCTCACCCTATCTCTAAGGGTGAGGCCAGCAATCCTACAAAGAAAGTTCATTTTAGCCGCTTGTGTCCGTGATCTCATTCTTTCAGTCATTATCCAAAGCTCATGACCATAGCTGAAGGTAGGAATGTAGATTGACCGGTATATCGACAGCTTTGCCTTAGACCTCAACTGCCTCTTCACCACGACAGACTGTTGCAACGTCTGAATCACTGCAGCTGCTGCTCCAATCCGTCTGTCAATGTCTCGCTCCATTCTCCCCTCACTTGTGAATAAAACCCCAAGATATTTAAACTCCTGCACTTGGGGCAGGAGCTTTTCCCCAACCCGGAGAGGACAATCCACCTTTTTCTGGCTGAGGATCATGGACTCGGACTCGGAGGTGCTGACTTTCATCCCAGCTGCTTCACACTCAGTAGCAAACCGTCCCAGTAAGACCTAGGTCATTGCTGGATGATGCCAACAGGACAACATCATCTGCAAACAGCAAAGATGAGATCCTGTGGTGACCAAGTATGACACCCTCCATTCCCTGGCAGTGCCTAGAAATCCTGTCCACAGAAATTATGAACAGGATCAGTGACAAAGGGGAGCCCTGGCGACGTCCAACTCACTTTGGAATGAGTCCGACTGACTGTTGGCAATGCAAACCAAACTCTCATAATGGTAGTATAGAGACTGGATAGCTCGTAACAACAATCCCGATACCCCATACTCTCGAAGCACCCCCCATAAAAACCATGAGGGATGCAGTTAAATGCCTTCTCCAAGTCCACAAAACACATGTGGACTGGTTGGGCAAACTCTGATCAACCCTTGAGGATTCTCAAGGGTTAAACTTAAACCATTACATTTAAAATATTCGCCAGCAGCAATAGAGCCTCTGCTTCTAAATATCTGATTTGTTTTCATCTAGTTTCATTGGGAATGGGAGGTCAACAGTTCCACTGAAGATAATGTCTGACCAACAAAAGACAAGAGTTTAAAAATCAATTTGTTTTTCGAACATACCTCCTCTCTGTCACGACTCGCCGCTCATCATCTGCCTCAGCTGCGCGCACACCTGCGCCTCGTCAGCCACAAGCTATTTAACCCACTCAGCCCTGTGCAGCGGTCTGGAGCCGTCTGTTCGCATTGGCATATCTTCGCAGCTGGATCTTCTCCAAACGACAGCTAGACTACGCTTCTACGTAAGCATTCCTTCCTTACCTTTTGCAAGTCTTCTCCCCTGTGCACAGGTGGATTCCCTGGCGGCGGATACCCCGTCATCGCCATCCAACCTTCACCGTCGTCACAGGCTCTGCAAGACGCTGTCTCCCGGGCTTCTCCCTTGCCAACGCCAGCCACCTGTCATTCACAAGTAAGCAGCACACTGCTCATTATTCCTGTCCAGGCGTGGTGCCCTTTACCCCTGTCCTCTGTTCTCTCCATAGGGTTGCCCGGCTGCACGGCGCACCGCTCTGCTTCCTGTGCATCGGCGTTCACCCCCATCACATATACATATCTCACACATCCATCCATACACGCCTGCTTGTTGAAAAAAGCTGTTAAATATACTCTGAGCCTGCGTGCGTGTTTCCTGAGCCGGACATTATGTCACTCTCACTTAAAAGCAAATCAAATTTCAGAATTCTTAAGACTGAATTCAATTCAATTCAATTCAATTCAACTTTATTTATATAGCGCCATTTCACAACAACAGTCATCTCATAGCACTATCAACTGTAGGGGGGAACCCCCACAGATGCAGAAAGACCCCAGCAATCAGGCGATCCCCTGTGAGCAAGCACTTGGCGACGGTGGAGAGGAAAAACTCCCTTTTAACAGGAAGAAACCTCCAGCAGAACCAGGCTCAGGGAGGGGCAGTCATCTGCTGCGACTGGCTGGGGGGTGAGGGGATAGAGAAGAAGAAAAGAACAGACAAACAGCACGATGGGGACTCAATCTATGGGAGAGAACAAACAGATGTTAATGACCAGCAAAAAAAAAATATTTCATAGAGAGTGAGGAAAGGAGTGCGGCCCAGTGCATTATTGGAGGTCCCCCGGCTGACTAAACCTATTAGCAGCATAACTAAGGGAGGGTTCAGAAACACATGATCCCTCCCTAATTGTAGGCTATATCAAAAAGGTAGGTTTTAGCCCTATTCTTAAAAACAGAGATCGAGTCTGACTCCCGAATCCAGATTGGCAGCTGATTCCACAGGAGAGGAGCTTGATAACTGAAGGCTCTGCCTCCATTGTACTTTTGGAGATTCTAGGTATTACAAGTAATCCTGCATTTTGGGAGCGTAGTGCTCTGTTAGGATAATACGGTAGTATCAGATCTTTTAAATAAAAAGGAGCCTGATTGTTTAGAGCTTTGTAAGTAAGAAGAAGGATTTTAAACTTAATTCTAAACTCTATGGGAAGCCAATGAAGGGAGGCCAGAACCGGAGAGATATGATCTCTCTTTCTAGTACCTGTTAAAACTCTTGCTGCAGCATTTTGGATCAGCTGAAGACTTTTTAAAGATGTTTTAGGACAGCCTGATAATAAAGAATTACAATAATCTAATCTCGAGCTAACAAAAGCGTGGATCAGTTTCTCAGCATCACTCTGAGACAAGATGCTCCTAATCTTGGCAATATTACGCAAATGATAGAAGGAGTCTTAGAAACAACTTTAATATGTGAATTGAAGGACAAATCCTGATCAAAAATAACTCCAAGGTTCCTCACAGAGCTATTAAGAGAAAGAGTAACCGCATCCAAACTCAAAGTTTGATTTGGAAAGGAATTTCTAAGGTTTTTTGGACCAACAAGAATGACTTCAGTCTTATCTGAATTTAATAGCAGGAAATTACAAGTCATCCAAGCTTTGATTTCCTTAAGACAGGCTTCTAACTTGGCTAATTGATTACTATCATCTGGCTTCAGTGACAGGTATAATTGTGTGTCATCTGCATAACAATGAAAATGTATACAGTGCTTTCTAATAATGTTGCCTAACGGAAGCATATATAAACTAAAAAGAGTAGGGCCTAGCACAGATCCCTGTGGAACTCCATGACTAAGCTTTGAGTTGAAAGAAAACTCATTTCCGGTTCCGGTTCCGCCGCACCGGCGGCGCCACACGAGTGGGCTGCCTGTTGCAACAGCCTTTTTTTTTATCTTCCTTCTCCTTTCTACACCTTTCACTCTGTATATATATATATCACGGACGCACGGATCGCCACGGGGGTCTCCCGGGTCGGCGGACGGAGCCACGGTTTGCAGCGGGAGACGTTACAGCGGGGAGGAGCTAGTGCTAGCTAGCACTTGGCCGCCGCCCGGTGCTAATGGGAAACTCGACATACCGGGAGCTGTAGCAAAAACGACGCGGGTGCCGGGCTGGAGTTTAGGCGGCGTGAAAGAAATATAAGACAGAATAATAAAGAGCGATGGCAAGAACCAAGCAGACCGCCCGTAAAATCTACTGGAGGAAGAAGCCCCCCCCCCCCCCCCAGGAGACAGCTAGCCACCAGGGCTGCTCGGAGAGGCGCTCCGGCCACCGGCAGAGTGAAGAAGCCTCGCCGTCACAGGCCCGTGGCTCTGAGAGAGATCCGTCGCTGCCAGAAATCCACGGAGCTGCTCATCCGTAAGCTGCCCGTCCAGCGCCTGGTGAGGGAGATCGCTCAGGACTTCAAGATCGTCCTGTGTTTCCTGAGCTTCGCCGTCGTGGCTCTGCAGGAGACCAGCGAGGCCCACCTGGTGGTCTCTTCTTCGCTAAGGGGGTCGCCATCATGCCCAAAGACTTCCAGCTGGCCCGCTGCATCCGCGGAGAGAGAGCTTAGACTTTCTGCTGCACATTCACCAGCCATAATGCTCTGCACTGTGTGTCTATATATATACATTTATAGTAATATGGACATATGTTTACTAGATGTTTTTCTTGCCTTCTGATTGTTGCTCTGAGTGTTGCTATCCCTATGCTGTTGCAATCCTGGAATTTCCCCATTGTGGGACTAATAAAGGCTTATCTTATCTTATCTTATCTTATTATTTACATGAACAAACTGGAACCTATCAGATAAATAAGATCTAAACCATTGCAACGAAGTTCCATTAAGTCCAACATAGTGTTCTAATCTATCAAGTAGAATATTATGATCGATAGTATCAAAAGCTGCACTAAGGTCTAAAAGGACAAGTACAGAAACTAGTCCATTATCAGATGCAATGAGGAGGTCGTTAGTGACCTTCGCTAAGGCTGTTTCAGTACTATGATGGATTCTAAACCCAGATTGAAACTCTTCAAGTAAACCATTTCCCTGCAGGTGGTCAAATAATTGCGTAGCAACAACTCTTTCTAAGATTTTTGAAATGAAAGGGAGATTAGAGATTGGTCTATAGTTAGCTAAAGCTCCTGGATCTAGCGTTGGCTTTTTGAGTAAGAACTGAAGTAAGAACTGAAGAGACTTAAAATTTCATACAAGAATTTAAAGAATGTTGCAGGATAATAAAACTTGGAAGTGAGACAAAAAGGTAATTGCCTACCTCACGCATGAATACATGTGAAAATAGAACATAGAAAAATATCAGCAATACAAACAAATAACAGTAATACTTCATCTGTGCTGAGGCTAGACTTTAGAACTTTATAATCAAGGTGAAGCGTCAAAATTTCTGCTTATAATCAGTAATTTCAACTCTGCTGATTTGTGTGAATGGCTGAATTTATGTTGCTGTATGTGAATTGGTAAAGCTTGTGTTATTTTTGTATCTAGACTGCAGGTTGATGGAGGCTTAGACGGCTTAATGCTTACGGCATTCACTTTAAATTTACGTTAACGTAAGGAAGAAAAAACAAACATTCCCCAGCACTCATAAATTAAAGCAGCGCAAAGTTTTACATGCTAAAGTAAATGGAACCGCTCACTGCCCTGAGATATTGTAACTATATTATTCTATATTTAAGCCTTTAAGACCTTTATGTACAATATGCATTCAGCTGTTAAATACAGAGTGTTGAAATGTACTTTACATTGTGTGACACCCTTGTAAAGCGTGTGCTTGCTCAGCTAAGCTTTGGATGTGTCATCAAATTTCTGTTTGATTCCAGAGAGACACCATCTTTTTCTGCAGTCAACTGCATTTTTATGTGAGGAGAGGTGGGGAAGGTGGCCGGGTGGGGGGGATAATCTGTCCTAAAACCTCCCAAATATTCTACAGTACCTTCAGAAGGCCTTCTAGAAAATGTTCTCCTTAATCTGACATGTGGAGAAACATTTGATAAACGTCTTTTTTTCTGTCTGAGTGTAATTCTCTTACTTGGCAGCCCCTGTGTGGTGAAGTAAGGCTGACACACCGTGGTGCCGACTGTTGTCCCTGCACACATGTACCACACACCAGAACCGCCTGAATCATTTGTTACCATTGTCGAACTTTAGATTCTGCCTATCAATTGGAATTGTAGGTCATACTGAAGAGCCCATATTATACACTTTTTCTGCACATTCACAAAGATCCCAGAGGTGTTAATGAATTGTCCGTGACATGCTTTGATCAGAAAGACTGGATTTCATTATTACAGTACCATTTTATGCACGGGGAAGGAGCTCTCCTCAAAATGAGCTGTTTTCTAATGTAGTCCCAGCTTATCCTACCCCTACCGTGTTGTCATTTCTCTAAGATGTTTGTTTTGATGAAATGTTTTCGATACCATGTATAAAACTAATAATAGCTTTTAGCTTAGGTTGTCAAACTGAATATACTGACAAATACTGGATAGGTGTTGGTGTTTAAAAACCAAAATAAACATTATTGTCACACACGGCTCTAGGGAGCCGCGCAATAAGAGCCAAGGGCGAGCCAGTGAGTCGTGATGTTTTATTGAAGGTAAGGGTGAGGGATGAGGGAAGCACAGATACTCAACACAATAACACTCATGAGCAGTACAGCGACAGAGAACACCGTTGGCACCGGGCGTAGGGGTACACAACAAGAGAGCTCACAGCAGGTAACACTCACGGGTTAAGCAGCCAGAAGAATAGAGAGCTGGCACTGGGCAAAGGACTCCAATACACAGGTCACTCTTACAAGGTGGTACTCCCAAGTGATACAGTAAGGCAAGTAGCGGGTTAGCACCGGACATGGGGGTACCAAGGCACAAAACTCCTTACGGGAAACACTTACGAGTTGTGCTGAAGATGAGGCAGGGGCTGGCACCAGACGAAGGGGCTCCAGCCTAGCAGTGCTTATGTCGCAGCCCCGAGTCATCGAGGCTGCTCCTATTTATTCTCATTGGCAGCGCCCCAGCTGATGAGGACTAATTGGCCCCAGCCGTCCGTAATGCTGCCAGCTGAGAGCCTACTGAGACGCTGCTCAATGGGAAGCAGGGATGAGGGAAAACATGGGCTGAGCGCTGAGACAGCATCTCAACCCATGGTGACAGAGCCTCCCCCTCAAGGTCGGGCTCCTGAATGACCAGAACATCCCCCCCCCCCACCTAGGGCGAGAGGAAGGGAGGCAGGACCGGAGGGGACGAAGCAAAGGGAAACACCAACAGGCCAATGTAGGGTAACAGGGCAAAAAAAAAACCCCAAACACAGTACTCTACATTGCACCAAAAAAAAAAAAAGAAAAAAAAAACCAGGGCACAGATGGGGAGAAAAACTGGGTCAGAACGCCGGTTACACACTACTCAGAGAGTACCAACAATGCGTGACCCAGAGCAAGGAAAAAAAACCACTAAAAAGGTAACAGGGCAAAAACACTGAGAATGGTTAATGAGGGAAAAACACCATACACAGCGCTAATATATATACATACACACTCAGTCACCAAGAGAAGTGAAGGTGACTGGAACAAACGGACAATTACAGAGCATGGTTTTAAGGAAAACAAAGCGCATGACTCTATAATGAACAGACAAAATTACAAACAGGGCACAAAAAGGAAATGCTGAGTGCGGGCAAAGGAAAACCCACAGCACAGCGAATATATAAATACACAGTCACCTAAAAAAGCGAAAGTGACTGGAACGAACGGACAACTGCAGAGTATGGTCTGATAAGAAACAAAACGCATAACTCTACAATGCAAGGACAAGGCTAAAAACCAGGCACAAAAAGTAAAATGCTGAGTACGAGGAATGGAAAACACACAACACTATGAATACATATCCACCAACAGGACAAAATATTACACCCAAGTGACCTTAATAATGATAAAAGAAAAAGTGACACCCGAGGAATATGGCAGGCAGAGTCCAAAAATGGCCGAGATGGCTCCGAAGATCTCCCCGCCCATTGTCCAGTTGGCGAACCAGGGAAAGGGAAATGTTCGGACGGCGAACTCCGGACCCAGATCCCAGGAGTCCAGTCCACCGGCAGCCAAACCAGGCCACCCAAAGGCAAACACAGACCAGCGGGGGGAACCAGATCCCCGAACCGAAAGTTTTGTGGGTCGGGTCGTCGACCCGCATCACTCAACCACCAGGACCGTTGAGACGGACGAAGGGTCAGAGCGGGTCCCGGTGGAAGAGGCTCAGGGGAGAGCCGATGACGAGGGCGATGAGCGTCAGGCCGCAGGGAAACGGCCACCTCCTCACCGGACCTGGACAACACTGGGGCAGCACCCACGTCGGACCCCGATCGGGCCTTAGGCGAACCCACGTTGGACCCCGATCGGGTCTCGGGCGTACCCACGTTGGACCCCGATTGGGTCTCGGGCGACCCACGTTGGACACTGCACCAGAACCGACCTCCAACGTTGAACCTGGACCCTCCAGCACCACGAGGAACAGCAACTCATCGCCGGTGACCCTGGAAGAAGGCTCAGAAGAGAAAACAGAACCGGGATCAGGATCACCGGCAGCGCCAGAACCCGGCGAGACGAGCTCAGACGCAGCGGGCGGCTGCACCCGGCTCGTCTCCCCTAGAGACAGGCTGAAGTGCTCAAAGATAAAAAGGGAGAAAAGAAAGGAGAGCACTCGCCTGATCTCGGGTTCTGACGCCGTCCAGGACTGCGAAGATCCAGGATCCGTCGTCAGGAGGTCGTTGTCAGGCTCCCATCCAGCCACGTCGGGCCCCGCAGCCAGCACGATGGTCAGCGCAGTTTGAGGTTCCTCCAGCTCCGGTGACCCCGCCGACGATCCACTCGGCGGGAAGCCAGAAGAATCTCGTCCCGCTGGACCGAACCGCTCCTCCGTGGAGACCCAGGGACGCTCAGTCGTCGGCGCAGACTCCACGCAGCAGTCAGTCCCCCTCCTCCGTTCGCAACGTAGCTGCGGAAGCACAGGCCCTCTCCTTATCCCACCACGTTGACCCGGAGCCGGGGATCGCTTGGCGGAGAGAGACACAGAGGATGCGGGATTAGGAACACAGGTTACAGCAGGTGGGGGGAGTCCGGGGAGCTGCGAACCCTGAACTCCTCCAGGAATGTGACAGAGCAAATCATTAAGCAGATGTGAAAAAACTATGACTTGCCTGCCTCCTGGAGGTTGAGTATCGCCTGCTGTGGTGGATACTGCTTCTTCCCCTCCCCGCCCGGCGATAACGGAGGACCCCCCGGGAAATCGTCTGAGGATCGCTCGCGTTGTCTCCAGCAGAGAGCTCACCAGGCCGGAATTCCAGGCACACACAGCAGTCAGGAAGCGCGTCGAGGAGGAGGGGGAAACAGCCGGGGTGAGCCAGCCCGAATGTCCAGGAATGACAGCAGGGAAATGAGGCTCAGGGAACGAGGCTGTGAAAACTCCACACTGACGAGGCGAAGAGATGACAGCTGCGTGGGAGGAACGGTCCTGGCGGCAGCCCAGAACTGGATCCGGACGAGGTTCGTGCAGAGGTGACTCGGCGATGTGATGACGGCTATTCCCAGGGGACGAAGCGAGGGGGGAACCCAGGATTCGCCGCTCCAGATCGGAGATCGAGGCGAGGAAGGCGTCGAGCACGGGAAAGCTTCGTAGCCCTGGAGTCCTCTCCATCAATCTCACTCCCGCTGCCACATGCCTGAAGATGGTAACAGGACACACAGTGGAGCTCGCGACAGCCACTCGACCCCAGACATAACTGCTGTCAGCTGCGGCTCCTTGAAGGGAATCCCGAGTGACGTGGCGCAGGTCGGGGGAAGCCCTCTGGTTGGCGCGAACTCCCGGACTGGAATGGCGGCAGGAACGGGATCCCGAAGCGGGGGGCAACGTCATCTGCTTCGGTCTCCTGCCGGGATTTCCGTCCAACCCACGGAGCTTCTCTCGCTGTGTACCTGTGGCGTCTAACCTGGCACTGTCGTCGAGATGGTACACAGAATGAGGGTAACAGTCCAGGAGTTCCTCAGCACCGCCCGGATGCCAGCGTCTCACGTTGGAGGCGTCGTGCAGGGTGAAGAGCGTCCCGTTGACAGCCTCCGAGATGGACCTCAGCTCGTCGCCCTGGCGCCGGAAGTGACTCCTGGGAAATGGCATGCTAGCAGCGCTGACACCTGGACAGAAAGGTACAATTCCACGGTGACTCACGGCCACCGGTAACTCGTCGGGCTGCGACATACTGTCACACACGGCTCTAGGGAGCCGCGCAATAAGAGCCAAGGGCGAGCCAGTGAGTCGTGATGTTTTATTGAAGGTAAGGGTGAGGGATGAGGGAAGCACAGATACTCAACACAATAACACTCATGAGCAGTACAGCGACAGAGAACACCGTTGGCACCGGGCGTAGGGGTACACAACAAGAGAGCTCACAGCAGGTAACACTCACGGGTTAAGCAGCCAGAAGAATAGAGAGCTGGCACTGGGCAAAGGACTCCAATACACAGGTCACTCTTACAAGGTGGTACTCCCAAGTGATACAGTAAGGCAAGTAGCGGGTTAGCACCGGACATGGGGGTACCAAGGCACAAAACTCCTTACGGGAAACACTTACGAGTTGTGCTGAAGATGAGGCAGGGGCTGGCACCAGACGAAGGGGCTCCAGCCTAGCAGTGCTTATGTCGCAGCCCCGAGTCATCGAGGGTGCTCCTATTTATTCTCATTGGCAGTGCCCCAGCTGATGAGGACTAATTGGCCCCAGCCATCCGTAATGCTGCCAGCTGGGAGCCTGCTGAGACGCTGCTCAATGGGAAGCAGGGATGAGGGAAAACATGGGCTGAGCGCTGAGACAGCATCTCAACCCATGGTGACAATTATCAGAGACAGGGGTGTGTAATTTGGGTCGTTGATACCATATGACCAGTACTTGGGCGTAATGAGCACAGAAACAACTCTAATGGCTAACTTTGCTAACGGCAGCTAATTTGTGCCAGATCTTCTTTCAGCACCTCCCACGTCAGGACCGAAACCTCTTTAGTAAGATCCAGCATCTCTTGTTTCCCCATGAAAATATGAATATTACCATTTGCCTATTATTAAATATTATCAGTGTTATTAGTCTTTATTTATTGCACACGAAAAAAATCCATCATTTAGCGATTTTATTTGCATTTTAAATTGGATTTTAGAAAGCTGGAGGAGATGGGTCGTGCCAGGAACTTCAGGCAACACACAGTGTGGTTTGAATTAGCTCCTACCATCAAGGAGGAAACTGAATTCTCAAAAGAAAGGCAACTTCACTGTTTTTTTGTTTTTTTTTTTAAACCAGTAGAGCATTGGACTTTCGGGGGGGTGGGGGGGGGCAGTGGATATGAGTCAACAGTGGACAGAAGGACATGCAGCAGTGCCAAGGTAGGAGTGGTGTTACGAGCATAACAACACTTGTTGCTAGCAGAGAATAGCAGTGGTAAGCAAACAGAAAAAATGAAGCTGAAAACTGTGGATAATTTATGGACAAATTAGTGTAAAGGTAAGAGGAAAATTTACTGTTGTTCCTCTCTGTCTGTGGTGATTTTCAATTTGAGGCTGGCTGCAATTAATTCTACATACACTGTTGTGTAGCGTGTTTTTGTGTGTGGGAGATCAACTCAAGAAAGGAGAGAAGCAGGAGTGGGCTTTGCAGTTAGAAAGGAGATAGCAGCAATGCTTGATGAGGAACTGGTGCAAATCAACGACAGGATAATGACTATGAGACTCCCATTACAGCGGAAGATGTATGCCACACTCATCAGTGTATATGCCCCAACAATGACCAACACAGAGGAGGTGAAGGAAAGAGTTCTACAGTGATTTATGTGAGACTATCAGGCGTGTACTGACTGATGACAGGCTGATACTCATTTGAGATTTTAATGCCAGAGTTGGTTCGGACACTGAGAAATGGAAAGGAGTGCTAGGCAGTCATGGATTAGGCAAGTGCAATGCTAATGGAGAACTTCTACTTGTACTATGTTCAGAGTACAACCTTATGATAACCAACACTCTATTTAAGCACAAGGACACACACAAGAGGACATGAATGCACCAAAGAGCCAAGCACTGGCTCTTGTTAGACTACATCATAGTCAGGCAGAGAGACATAAGGGATGTATTGGACACCAGAGCAATGAAAGGTGCGGACTGTGGTACTGATCATGTTATGCTGAGATCTAGATTAAGGATTTGCTGATGAAAACAGCACTGCAGGACGGGTGTGAAACCACGATGGACGCTAAACACTAGTGCACTGAAAGGCCAAAAGAAGCAGGAAGAACTTACACAGGAAATGGATAAAAACTTGAAAGACTGGGACAGCAATAACTCAGAATGACATAGAAGAGAAATGGGCAACACTGAAGGATACGGTGTATCAGACTGCAAGTGATGTATTAGGCCACCCTGAAAGGAAACATCAAGATTGGTTTGATGAGCACGATGAAAATCTGAAGAAACTACTAGAAGCAAGGAGTACAGCTAGGGAGGAAAACCTACAGTGTAACACAAGGTCAAAGAAGAAGAAATACTCAAAGGCTCAGAGTGAGCTACAGAAGTACACCAGAGAAATGAAGTCCAACTGGTGGGATGAAAAAGCAGAGGAACTTCAAACTGCAGCAGACAGGAAGGACATGAAAACATTCTTCATAGGTTTGAGAGAAATCTATGGCCCTAAACCAAGAGGATTGATCCAACTAAAGGCTATGGATGGTGAAATGGTTTTGCAGGAGAAAGACAAGATCCTGGACAGATTTGCAGACCACTTTGACCAACTACTAAACAACCCTGGAGGTCTCACTGAAGAGGCTAAAGAAGCTCTAGTGAAGTGACCAGCTGTATCAAGTCTGGATGAACCACCAAATCTTGATGAAATAATGGCAGCTATCAGGACAACACAGGATGGTAAAGCTCCATGAAGGGATGGAATTCCAGCAGAAGTGTGGAAATTTGGTGGTGTTCAGCTGACCAACTGCCTGCACAAGCTCATCCAAGAAATATGGGATGCCCAGAAAGTACCTCAAGACAGGAAGGATGCAAGTATTGTGCCTTTGTTCAAGAAAGGTGACAGGAAAGATTGTGGAAATTACCGAGGTATATCACTGCTAGCCACTGTTGGTAAAATTCTCTCACTTGTACTACTGAACAGACTCAATGAACACATCTCGAAGAATGTACTACCGGAAACCCAGCGCGGCTTTAGAAGTGGAAGAAGCACAATGGACATGATTTTCTTCTTGAAACAGGTTCAAGAAAAGTGTATCGAACAGAACATGTCGCTTTTTGTTTCACAACAAGGACTTTGGCAGGTACTCAAGAAATATGGCTGTAGAGTTTGTACAAGTTTGTCAGCCTGATTGAGGCACTCCATACAGGTATTCAAGCAAACCTGGCAATGAGTGGTTCAGTATCTAAAGACTTTTCAGTAAGCAAAGGGGTGAAACAAGGGTGTGTGCTGGCGCCTACACTCTTCTCACTATATCTGGCAGCCATGCTTGAGGTGGCCTTCAAAGACACTTCAAAAGGAGTATACATTCAAACAAGGAAAGAAGCAGACTTGTTCAATGTGGCACAGTTTAAAGCCAAGAATAAGACATCAATAAAGGTAGTAAGAGAAATACTCTTTGCCGACGACAGTGCTCTAGTTGCACACAGTGTGGAAGATATGCAATCTTTAGTGGAGAAATTTGCAAGAGCAGCTAGCCAATTCAGCCTCCAAATCAACATCAAGAAGACAGAGTGCCTTTGTCAACCACCAAAGTTTGAGTGATCAACATCACTACCAGACGAGATCAGCATTGGTACAGAGCAACTAGCCAAGTGCAAGACTTTCAAGTATCTTGGGAGTACTGTCTCAGAGAATGCTAGGCTGGAGGATGAACAATCTCAGAATGAGAAAAGCAAGTGCTGTGTTTGGAAACTTGAGGGAGAGACTGTGGAACAATCAACATGTGTCTATCCATGTGAAATGCAAAGTGTACAGAGCGACAGTACTGGCTACTCTATTGTACGGTGCTGAAACTTGGACTGTCTACAGAGTGCAGGTGAAGAAACTCCACGCGTACATGATGAGACACCGCCAAGCCATAATGAACATCTCATGGAAAGACAAGATAACCAACATAGAAGTGTTGAAACGAGCTGGTCTACCATCAATGGAGGACATGTTAATACAGATGAACCTGAGATGGCTCGGACATGTTGAGAGAATGGACCACCAGCGTCTCCCTCGACAGTTACTCGAGGACAAACGCAATCAGGGTAGACCAAGGCTCAGATTTAAAGGCACTGTAAAAAGAAACTTGAAGAATCTGTGAAGAATCTCTGTGAAGAATCTCTGAAGCAGCTGTGGTTTTTATGGTTTTTTCTCACTGATTTTGAGTGAACATACAGTATTACTCTGGTTCATTCAGCTACATATTGCTCTGATTTTGAAAACTGGGTTGTTTAGGTTTATTTAGTTGGAAAATGAAGCCTTTTTTTTTCTTTTGTTGAGTCATTATGTTAATAGTCGTAATATACTA
The DNA here is from genome assembly GCA_020510985.1 of Pholidichthys leucotaenia. Classification (NCBI taxonomy): domain Eukaryota; kingdom Metazoa; phylum Chordata; class Actinopteri; order Cichliformes; family Pholidichthyidae; genus Pholidichthys; species Pholidichthys leucotaenia. Next base: position 22,451,421 of record CM035839.1, on the reverse strand, counting down.
TTTTACTTTTTTTCGGGGGGGGGGGCGGTCTTCTGGTACCTTTACCTCACCCACTGAGCTGTTGGAAATTCACCTCTCTGTGTTCTCGGACTTCTGACTTTACAAATTAAGCACTGTAGCTAACTGTCAGTAATCGACGTGGTGTCTGCTCCAGAAAATGATAAGAGTACAGTAAAATCAGCATCTAGCAGCACGGCTAGCTGGCTCCTCTCTCACTTTGCACCCTGAAATCCCTGCTTGCTGCTCAGACCAGCTAATATTAGCAGTGCAAAATACTCAGCTATCACAGTCAAAATATAACAAAATAAACCAGAATGGTACAAAAAATAATAACAATCACTTGTGGATTAATGGACAAGCTACTCTATTATGCTGATTAGGATTTAGAAAAAAGAACCATAAAATTTCTGGTTGTGCTGATTCGCGTCAAAATGCATGCAATCCTATAGGTCCAGTATCTGTGTCATGCCATCAAAAACACAGGCCAGTTTAAAATTGGCACCTAAATTGGTAACTAAGCTGTCATCTCTGAGTCCCACCCCATGCAGGACATGCTGAATGCACTGAGGATCTCATTTAGTGGTAGGCTGTGCCATCCTAGGTACACAACGGAGAGGTTTTGCTGGTCCGTCCTACCTACGGCTATCAGACTTTATAACCTAACCAGGGCCAATCGTAGAGGTCATATTGAATGTACTAAATGTAACAACCTTGCACAATAAATCGTTCCCTTCATTATATTACAAGGACAATATCAATCATTACTGAGGGTGGCAACAACACTCTTGATTCAAATATACTGTCTGGGTACATATTCATATTCTGCAGGGTAACTTAACAAACGGTAATGCTGTTTATTACATTTCGCTGCAATGCTTCTGCACTGTGTATATCTGTGTACATATGTATATTCATTTACTGCTTTGGCTAAACAGTTCTTATTATCTTATCAATTATTGCTCTGAGTGCTGGTGTTCCTTTGCTGCTGTAATCCTGGAATTTCCCCATTGTGGGAATAATAAAGGCTTGTGGAGTGTGTGAAATAAGAGGCTGATTCATGGCAGACGGTTTATTACACACTTCACATTTCTCAAGCACAGAACAGACTGATTTCAGCAGGCACTCTTCTTTTACCCAAATCTCTCCTCACAAGTTTCATGGCATTTCTCCACACACATGACATTTGCATTACACTGCATTCAACCCGCTGCATCCTTGACTCCTTCCTGCTATCTCGCCAGGAACCTCCTGAGCATTGTTCTCCCATGCTTATCCACTGTCTCTTGTCTGAGATGCTAAATAATCTGACTCCCCCAAGGTGCTACACTTCCCCCCCCAGCATCTTAGATAGAACAATAGAACATCAGTCTACACGCCGTTTGGGCTTCCGTCTCCTCCCGTATCTGCTGTAACTGGGGTTTACTGCCTCCGTGGTACTGCTGTGCCGGTGGGGGGCTGCTGGGAGTGTGTCTGACTACGGGTGGGCCGTGATGGGGGGGGGCACTTTGGTCTGTCCGTGTGGCTGCTCTGGTGAATCGTTTCCCTGGGGAGCTCTCCGTGGGGGTCTTCCACGCCGAGGGACCCTAGCCAACAGCACTTGCTCGTCCGCCACAACGAAAGCTGGTTTGAGTCTGTCTTTGCCAATTTTTTCCCGCCTACCCCCCAAGTCTAGCAAAAAATGCTTATCCCCTGTTTCCAACACTCTGAATGGTCCATCATAGGGTGGGCGCAATGGAGGGCGGTGGGCGTCGTGTCTGACGAACACAAACTCCGCGCTCTTCAAAGTTTTAGGCATGGAAACACGCGGAAAACTGTGGTGGGCAGGGCCCGGCAGCGTGCCTGTGTTTGCGCTACGCTGCAAAAGCTGAGACGGGGAGCTGTCCGGCGCGGGATTATCTGGTAGAAATTCCCCGGGCAGCCGTAGGGGCTGCGCAAAAACCAGCTCTGCTGGGCAAGCTTCCAGAACTTCTTTTGGCGTGGAGCGCAACCCCAATAAAACCCACGGCAGCCTGTCTACCCAATTTGCATCTGTCAGTGAAGCCCTGAGCGCTGCTTTCAGTGAACTATGAAAACGCTCGCATAAACCATTGGCCTGTGGGTTGTATGCGGTTGTGCGGTGGATTGTAACACCCAGGCTGCGGGCCATCGTGGACCAGAGTTCGGAAACAAATTGAGGGCCCCTGTCAGACGTAATGTCTGACGGGACTTCAAAACACGCCACCCATGCTGTTAAAAAAGCCCGTGCTACATCCGCGGACGTGGTTGCTGCCAGCGGGACTGCTTTTGGCCAGCGCGTGGTGCGGTCCACTACTGTCAGGAGGTGCGTGCACCCTTGTGATGGCGGGAGGGGGCCCACGAGGTCCACGTGAACATGGTCGAACCTCTCAGCCGATACCCGAAATGGCTCCAAGGAAGCCTTCATGTGTCTGTGTACCTTGGCTCATTGGCACGCCACGCAGGCTGCAGCCCACTCTTTTACTTGTTTGCATAGGCTCGGCCACACAAACTTCTCTCCCACCATTTTGACCAACGCGCACACTCCTGGGTGCGCCAGAGTGTGAACCGACTCAAACACGCGGCGGCGCCACGCGACCGGGACCACCGGAAGTGGGTGTCCCGTGGAGACATCGCCGATTGGGGGGGGGGGGCGCCATCTTGCAGCACCCTGCTCTCCAGCCTTAACCCTGTTGGTCCAGACTGGAGCACACACACGTCTGCATCGCTAATCTGCTCCGCGGCCATGGCTGAGTAATCTATCCCCACGCAGACCGGGGCCACCACGGTGCGCGAGAGGCAGTCTGGCGCCACCCCATTCAGTTTACCCGACACATGCTGAATATCGGTAGTAAACTCTGAGATCGCGGCCAGCTGTCTCTGCTGCCAGCCTGACCACAGTTCTGAAACCTTGACCATCGTGAATGTTAGCGGCTTGTGGTCCACGAACGCGGTGAAGCTGCGCCCTTTCAGCCAGAACTGGAAGTGGCGTATGGCCAGGTGGAGAGCCAGCAACTCCCTGTCAAATGCGCTGTATTTACGTTCGCTGTCGCGCAAAGTTCTGCTGAAAAAGGCGAGCGGCTGCTAAGCCCCAGTGACGCGCTGCTCTACAACAGCCCCTATGGCCACGTCTGAAGCGTCGGTGGTGAGCGCTATCCAGGCCGCCGGGTCCGGTTGCGCCAGCAGTGCGGCGTTTGCCAGGGCTGCTTTAACTTCCGAGAACGCCCGCTCTCGCGCCGTGGTCCATTCGACCCAATCCGCGGGTTTCTGTTTATTGAGCGCGGCGTACAATGGTTGCATGAGCTGCAGCACGCGGGGAAGGAAACGGTTATAAAAGTTCACCATCCCCAAAAATTCCTGCAGCGCCCTGACCGTCTGAGGCCGGGGAAAATCCACCACGGTGCGCACTTTGTCAGGCAGCGGGATCGCTCCTTCCGGAGAGACGCGGTGCCCCAAAAAATCAATCTCCGTCACGCCGAACTGGCATTTCGCTGGGTTGATTATTAACCTGTGCTCCTCCAACCTCCAGAAAACCATCGTGAGGTGGGTTTCGTGTTCGTCGGGAGATCGTGCAGCACTGCATCCATCATGCACTGGAATGTCTGTGCCGCTCCTTTTAACCCAAATGGCATGCGCAAGAACTCGAATAAACCGAACGGAGTTATTACTGCTGTTTTGGGTACGTCCTCCGCACACACTGGGACTTGGTGGTAACCACGGACCAGGTCTATTTTGGAAAAAATGCACGCTCCGGTGAGGTGAACGGAAAAATCCTGTATGTGGGGAATTGGGTAGCGTTCGTGCGCTGTGGCATTGTTCAACCTGCAGAAATCACCGCACGGTCGCCACGATCCCTCAGCCTTAGGGACCATGTGTAGTGGGGATGCCCATGGGCTGTTCGAACGCCTGATGATGCCCAACCTTTCCAGGTTGGCAAACTCCTCTCGCGCTATGGCCAGTTTAGCTGCGTCCAAGTGCCAAGGTCTTGCAAAAACGGGCGGCCCGGTGGTGGTGATAAAGTGCTCCACCCCATGTTTAGCGATGGCTGCCGAAAACGTCGGGACCGTGAGTGCTGGGAACTGAGTGAGCAGTGTGTGGATCTTACTGCCTGTAGCTGTGACGTTGGCTTGTGCTGTTGGCCGGGTCGCTCGAGCTATACAGGGGAGAGAGTCAAAGGACAGTGCATTAACCAGGCGCCTGTTAGCAACATCAACCAGTAAACCATGTGCACACAGAAAATCAGCCCCCAGGATATGGTAATTCAGTGCTGCTACGACAAAAGTCCACTCATATGTACGGCCGTGTAGAGATAAGATCAGTGTCCTCTCACCAAAGGTCTTAATTTCCGAGCCGTTTGCTGCCAACATCTCGGGGACGCTAGGTCCTGCCAGCCGGTCAGCGTAGGTCGGCAGGATAAAGCTCTTCTGGGCTCCGGTGTCCATGAGGAAATGCCTCCCCTAGCGCGTGTCCGCCAAGTAGAGCAGCTTGTTCTCTTCACTGAGGGTCGCAGCTGCTACCGACCGCCGGCCTCGGTGTTTTCCCGAGCGCTTGAATTGGCACGGTGGCGCACATCTGCGTGCGTTCTCTCCGAAGCGGCGGTGGTAGAAACAGAGCATGTCTCTCTGGCACTCCTTGGTCCCCACTGCTGCTACCGTCAGTGGCTCCTCGCTTCCTCTGGCCGTCTCACTGGGCTCCGCCGCTGCCGCGTTGACTGTGATCGCCCTGGTGGTGATGATGATCCGGTCTGCCTCCTGGGCTAGCGCACGGTAGTCAGGCACGGCCAGCAACGGTGAATTGGCCAGAACTGCTCTCGCCACTGTTGGAAGGTTCCGGAGGAAGAGGTGGGCAAACAGAAAGTGCCTGTCGTCCGTGCCCATTAACACCAGCATCTTCTCAATCAGGTCTACGGCCGAACCATCTCCTAACTCGGAGCCTCTCCGCTCTCTCACAGTCTGAAAGCATGTAGCGCCGGGTGAGCGCAGCCTTGAGTGCCTCGTATTTGTTGCTGGCTGGAGGCTGATTGAGCAGGCTCGCTACCTGCTGAGCTGTTCGGGTGTCCAGCGCTGCGACCACATGGTAGAATCTGGTGTCGTCTGCCGTTACTCCCCGGAGGATGAACTGGGCCTCGGTGTGGTGGAACCAAGAGCGCGGGTTGTGCTGCCAGAAATCCGGTAGCTTGACTAAAACCGCACACGCGTGGCTGGGGGTTCCAGTCCGGGCTGTCTGTGGGATGGCTGCTGCCTCGCTGGAGCTTCCTGACCAGGCCGGCTCCGGGGTTCTTGCCTCATGTTCCATAATACGTCTTGGGTCACCAGTGTGGAGTGCGTGAAATAAGAGGCTGATTCATGCCAGACGGTTTATTACACACTTCACATTTCTCAAGCACAGAACAGACTGATTTCAGCAGGCACTCTTCTTTTACCCAAATCTCTCCTCACAAGTTTCATGGCATTTCTCCACACACAACATGACATTTGCATTACACTGCATTCAACTCCCTACGTCCTTGACTCCTTCCTGCTATCTCGCCAGGAACCTCCTGAGCATTGTTCTCCCATGCTTATCCACTGTCTTTTGTCTGAGATGCTAAATAATCTGACTCCCCTAAGGTGCTACAGGCTCATCTTATCTTAAACCCCTTTCAGAAATGCAAATGTTGAACACTACTGTCCAATGCATTCAGCATGCTTCTGCTGTTTTGCTATTGATGTATTTTTTCCCCTTTTCATGTTATGCTTGTTGGACTTGTTTGCAAGTAGTGGCTTTGCTGCCCATGGTGGCACTCTGAGTTTTCTCTGAGTTGATTCAGTGCGAAGAGTTTCCCCCGGGATAAAGGAGCAGAAGCTGTCTGAAATAAAGCATCAAGATGTGTTTGCACCTACAACAGTTTCTCTCCTATCAGCACAGATTATTGCATTAAGAAAAATCTAATACTGGAGTAACTGTCATTTCCTTTGGTAACGTATCATCACTTCCTGTTTTGCTGACTTTCGGTGTGGTTTGCTACCCTTAGCTCTCCTTCTTCTTTTGAGGATAATTTCATTGCATTTCAGAATCAGAATCAAAATCAGAATCAACTTTATTGCCAAGTATGCTTACACATACAAGGAATTTTACTTATCACTAAGGTGCACTCGTGTTAAGCGCTCCCTAATCACGCGGCAGCCATACAGGCGCCTCATACAGTGGGGGGTAAAGAGGGGGAGGGGGAGGGGGTGACACATTGGGCAGAGAGAAAAAACATAGTTATCAAAATATAGCTCGAGTGAGCAAGATTGTGATCACATAGAAAAAAACCCTCTAATTGCACACTTAGCAGACAATACAGATCCACACATTAACAAAGCAAGAGAGAGACCAGTGTGTGTATGTCAGTCATGTGATATCAGTGTGAATGCAGTGTGTGAAGTATCAGTTACTGGTGGACAACAAAAATCCCCTCCTAGGCAACGGCTAGATGTTATGTCCTTAGTGTTCTAAAACATAGATAACATGTCCACAGTTCAGTGCAAGCCAGATGGTAAAATTCCATGTTAGTCACATGACACTGTCCTTGGAGAGTTCAGATTGCTGCACATCAGCAATTGTTTGGGTTAGAGAGAAGCCAAAACTCTCTTCTGCTTTATCTCTTCTCCTTGAGGAATGAGTTCTCCCAAGGACGCCAAATCAAGGCCTGATGAGCACAGTTCACTTAGAGCATAGAATTTTCATCTCTCATGCGATTCTGTGCATCACAATTTACATTAACATTCACAGGCTTTAAAATCATTCCCTGGAGAGCACCCAGCGACTCCTAGATGTTTCCCACCTTCCGATTCAGTTCGCCATTTGCCGCTAACAGTGCCCTCCCCAGCTGGTCAAATTGTTGTTGAAGGAGCTTCGCCGGGTCCGCATTTTAATTAACTCTTTCCAACTTCATTAATTCCAATACACCAGGAAAACTCCAAAGCCAAACAGCAGAAATCCTGTGATCATGAAGCCAAACAGGTAGATGTCTTCCACATCTTCAATCCAATTGTCCCATGAGTCTCTCACATACTTGGGCTCCCCTGGGCCCGATTTTCTGTTTGAAAAAGTGGTGTCAGTTGCATTTAAAGCCCAGCTCAATTCCATAATTTTGAGTTTGGATCGAGATCAGCGAGAAGGAGAGCGAAACACAGACAGGACACAGCAAGCTGGGATCAGTCAAGGGTGGAGAGGAGGAGGAGAGGAGAAGAAATGCGTCTGCTCTTTCTGAAAGCCGGAAGATCGGAAGCAATCATTTCTTTCCCATCTACATCACCTCTCATTGCTATTTAACAAGCCTCTTGCACCTGTGTGCACACTCAGTGTCACCTAATCACCCTCGTTAGCCTTCTGTTCACCTTTCATTGATGTTTGTGTTAGCTTCGGGTTAGCCACTAGCCATGGCTACTAGCTCTCCTTCCCCTTCTCCTCTATTGTGCTCTTTGTGTCAGATGTTTAGCTACAGCTCTGCCTCTTTTAGTGAAAATGGTAAATGTAATAAATGTTGTCTTTTTGAGGCAATCAAGGCAAAGTTGTGTGATTTGGAATCTCAGCTCCACTGCATTGAAACACTGTCAGTGCCAGTTAATAATGACGAATTCCCGTTAGTCGCAGTGGAATGTTGTAGCATAAGGCCTGCTAGCATAGAGCCTTCAAGCCATCCACTGGCAACCACCTCTCCTGACCAGCCAGGAGAAAATGGGTGGGTGACGGTGAGAAGGAGGCATAGTTGCAACCCCTGGTTCACCACCAACCTGTTCACATTTCTAATCGATATTCCCCGCTCAGCAACACACCGCTGAGGAAAAAACTCTGATCATTGGTGACTCTGTAGTCAGAAATGTGAACCAAGAGACTCCAGTGGCCATGGTCAAATGCATTTCTGGGGCCAGAGCAGGCAACATCAAGTCAAATTTGAAAATGCTGACTAAAAGTTGCTGTAAATACTCCACAATTCTTATCCACACCGGCATCAATGACATCAATCCGACTCCAGCAGTCAGAAGTCACAAAACCTATTGTGCAATCAGTGTGTAACTTCACCAAAATGATGTCGGCCTCTGTAGTATTCTATGCCCCGCCCCCCAACCTGAGCAGTGATGACATTTTTAGCCGCGTGTCATCCTTCAACCGCTGGCTGTGTGGTGTCGTGCAAACAATGTGGGCTACACAGACAATTGGAACTCATTTTGGGGAAAACCTGGTCTTGTTAGGCGAGACGGCGTCTATCCCACTTTGAATGGTGCGTCTCATTTATCTAACAGTCTGTCATCATTTTTAGCCAAAGTTCCAAAGCTTTGACTATTACTCAGAGTTGGGACCAGGAAGCAGAGTCACATTCTTACATGCCTCTCTGCAGCTTCTCTCCATCCCCCACCCTTCATCTTAGCCTCTGTTCCCCTTGCATCAGAGAATCAAAGTCTGCTGTCTCTAAAGTAAATAAAAATATAATGTGTAAGCATCCCAAAGTGATTAAACAAAAAGTTGATTATCCCAAATTAAATATGGAGCCACTAAATCTAATGACTTGCCCTCTGTTTCTCCTCAAAATTTAAAAATTTAAGTGTGTTTTTTTAAATATTAGGTCTCTAATTCTCAAGTCTCTTCAATCATCTGTTAATTGATCATCAGATTGATTTACTATCCCTTACAGAGACTTGGTTAGAGCAACAGGATTGTGTTGGTTTAAATGAATCAACTCTCTGGTTATTTAAACTGTCAAAATCCCAGAATTTTTGGTCATGGAGGAGTTGCAACAATTTACCATTCAAAAGTTCTAGTTAATGTAAAGTAAAAAAACAAATTATAATTCTTCTGAGGGTCTGGTCATCAGTATTGGGCATGTTTGCAATTTTAGGTTAAAACCAATTTTATTTGCTGTAGTTTATCATCCTCCCACAGCTTACTAAAAGTTTTTATTTGAATTTGCGGACTTCTTAGCGTAAAGGTTCCTGTCTGTCCTGCCTGTCTGTCACTTTCTCTCCTCACTGATTGAGCACCTCTCCCCAGCAGCTGCAATCATCACCTGCAGCCAATTAGTGGGGTTGTACAAGTAGGTCCCTGCCTGCATCTTGCTTTGTGGTATCCTGAGTGCGTTTTGTGATTTACTCTGCCAAGCTCTGACCCTAGCCTCCTTCTTGACCCTGAGCCTGTCTGTTTTATGAAATTATCTGTCTGCTCTGCCCTAGCCTTCCTCTGGACCCAAGAAACTGCCTGATGGATTGGATTTGGATTTTCTTCAGTGTGCAGGCTAGTCCCCGAACAAGTAAGTCGACTTACCATAATTGTCACCAGCACATTCCTCCCTGTTTCCCCAGCACTCAGGCCTGGCCAGCCTCTCCCCCTTTGCCCCTCACCAGCACCTCCAGGATCCCTTCTCTGGAGAATTCTACCATACGATCTGCTTCCACAAATCACTGCTTCCACCTGAAGAAAACTGTAAACATAATCACAAATATTACCTCTGTCATAATAAATAAACAGTGAAGATTAGTTAGTTAGATATTACATAAAGTTCTTTTACACACACACACACACACACACACACACACACACACACACACACACACACACACACACACAAAATTTACATACACACACACCAGTTACACACAAGCTCTACACGCATGGGGGTCTTGTAGGGCTGAAGAAGACCTGACCCAGCAACAGGATGTGGAAGCCATAAAGTCATAAAGGCAGGATGCATCTGGACGTCAAGAGGACCGGTTCATACCAGTTTGGACAATGGCCATGTATTGTTGGAGAGTGGCTGGAAACGCCCAGCAACTGGAAGCCTATATGTATCTGTTGATCCCTTTGTTCTGGATCTTTCACCAGATTGGGGTGCGAAAGACCCATGGGTGTGTTCTCTGACTCCCTGCATGCTTCAATAAAAAGATAAACTGAGAAATTGTATTTCTTCTTTGATTATTGATTGGTTAACTGAAAAGATTCTGCTAACTGTCCTAAAAAAATTTACACTTTCTTGGTGGAGGCTGCTGGCAGTAAGCCAACTGCATTGACGATGGACATTGGGACACAAAGCTTTGGCTGGTTACTGCAGACAATCTGGGGCCCCAAATCAAAAGGTGAGCAGGAAACCTCTTCTAAAAATCTCTGTAGAATTGTCTGTGAGATTTAGTCAAAGTAAGTCTTTTGTCCTGTTTTTAAATTTTATTGAAATAACTTAATACAAAGATAAGTGTGATACTTTGTGACTATTTTTTTATGATTGCAAGAACACGTAGGGGTCTCCTAAGCATTCACAGGTTAGGGTCAGATCTATGAGCTGCTTTTCATAAATAAGGAAGACAAATGCAAGATCTTTTTCCATCAACTAGTGAGCATAAATAAGGCACTCTAATAGACCATTTGCTGTGACGTCACATCCTTTTGTTTATGCCGCCATATTGGACGGCAAAAGCGAGTGGACGGCACATTCAGCAGCTGTTCAGCGGTGTACCAGATCTCTATATATTTACCTGATTTCAACCTACATCTTTGTTTTATTTTATGTTGGCAATGAATTAGACGATGGTGTTTCACTGCTGTGCCTTTGGGTGTACAAATCGCCAGAAAAAGGGATCCAATTTGAAGTTTTACCGGTTCCCAGCTGACAAAGACAGGCGCAGGTGGTGGGTGGCCCGTCACCTTACTCGCGGCTATGCAATCAACATTTTATATCGGGTATGTCTGATGTATCAGTGTCTATAGATGTAATGTTATATCATTGTAAACACTGGTAAATGGTAAAGCATGAGTATGAATGACTCCATGTTTTAATCCTGTACTCCTGGTTATAAATCAGGTTATCGGGTACATAAACAAGGGGAAAACTGTGGTGGGCAGGGCCCAGCAGCATGCCTGTGTTTGTGTGTTCATTGGTGCAAGATCCCTGCGCATGAGCTGATCATTCTCTCATCATGACATGGACTTGATTCAGACAAATAAAATGTAGTTATTTAGTGAAAACTAAGCTTAGAATAACAGCAAACTATTTACACAAAGCTCTTAGCTGGTCTGAATCACTTGTAAATTGTATTTGACATTGTACTAAATTTCAAGATATTAACAGATTGGTGTACTGTCTGAAGATTGGGAATCTAGGTATGAAAGGAAAATAAAAAGCATATATATTAATGGGGCATATATATTAATTATATATATATATATATATATATATATAATTAATTAATTATAATTAATTATTAATTATAATTAATGGGGAACACGGGCTGGTGGTCCCCATTAATCTGTCTTTTATCAAGAAAGGCAAGGAGGAGGAGGGGGAGGGGGAGGGGGACATCAGTGCAGAGGACGTGGGCAGTGCAGGAGGAGGGCCCCTGGCCAAGGAGGGAACACACACCCACAGTGGAAACTGAGTGATGTGTGTCATCAGTGTAGACAATGGGGTCACTGGCAAAGAGAGTGTCCCCAAAGGCAAGTGCGGCCGCTCAGAGGGGGAGGAACCAATGAGCCACATTCACTGCAACAAAATTTGACTGCATGATTAAGACTAAAACAGATAAGTGGACTCACGTCTACAAATAAACAGGAAACTAACACAGCAGACATTTTCCACTTACTTGACTTTGACCCAATGTTAACAATGCAGGGTTTACCAGAAGTACTGTTGGAAGTTCAAGGTACTCCGATTAAATTTGTGTGACACAGGTGCATGGAGATAGTAATACAGTAATTTCAGTTAATGATGTTCAGGGCTTTTCAAAGTCAGAAGAAAAAGTAACAGTTAAATCTGCAAATGGCAGACATAAAAGTAGAATAACTATTAAAATGTGTGAAAGTAAAGGATCCTACAACTGGTAACATTGTTGAAGGGTGGTTCATTTTGTCAGAGGCGACCCACATGTTGAGGAACATAGTTTATGAGACTGCCAAACCAAAATACTGATACACATTCGACTTGGTCATGTCCCAGTCATGTTCAGTGATATCAGACCTGTGTAAAAGCACTACACAGAATTTTACATCCACAGTTCGTACTGATTGGCAATCTCCAGATCAATATCATTGTACAATGTACTACAGGCATTTGAATTGATCTGATCCAAATTATGAACAAACATTTTTTTTTTGCAAATCCATCCTCCACATTGGTCATAAAAAACTTGTACTGGTCACCAAGGGGATATGTGGGAGCATCTGTCGTCCTATCTGATGAGGATAAGAGACATTTTAAACAATGGGGGGTTCCACACATCTCACTGGTCAGACCCAAATACATGGATTGTAAAAACGTTGGACATTTTGTCACCTCTACTGAGGAATATAGCCATCCATGGGAAGCCAACATCTGACCTTAAGGTAGAATACTCTCCTAAATTAGAAACATATGCATTGTCACTTAACTGGGTAACCACAGTACAGAAGGCTGTGCATATTGAGACCCAGAAATCTCCTACATGACCAATCTTAACATTAACAGAAGAGGATGAGCGAATTTGAAGGAAATTCCAAATTCATTATGGTCAAAAGATAAAACAGATGTTGGTCTAATAAACGGGGGCAAAGTATAGATAGATAGATAGATAGATAGATAGATAGATAGATAGATAGATAGATAGATAGATAGATAGATAGATAGATAGATTAGTTTATTTGACAGGGACAGTGCAATAAACATAGACAATTAATCAATGACAATCAATCTGATGTGTTGCACATGGAGTGTATAGCTATTAGCTAATTTGCAACTCTTGTCCCTAGATGGGCTTTAGAAAAGAGAATCAAGTAAAGAAAAGAAAATAAATAAAGAAAATACACAATAACCACATACATCAATGCAAAAAGATTATAAATACACAATTATAAATATTATAAATATTATAAATACTATAAATACACAATTATAAATATTATAAATATTATAAATACACAAATATAACAACCTGACTCACATTTGCCTATTTCAGGCCTCCCTCCCTTCGTCACTCACTATAAACAAACACATTCATTCCTTCCCTTCATTCACTCTCACCTTGTAGACAATCAATTCATACATGAGTACATTCTTGTTTATTTTTCAGCCAGTTTTTAACCTTTTTAGTGAATGTTTTAAAGTCTGTTATCATTTTAATTACATTTGGCATTGTGTTCCAGATTCCCAGTATGTCACTGTAACATCAAAGTCGCACTATAGACCATTTAAAATATGATATCCTCCCCATCTAGAAGCTCAAAAAGGTGCTAAATAGGTCATAAAAGATCTAAAAGCAGCAGATGTCATAGTGTCATGCTCAGCCTCCCCATTCCTGTAGAAAAAGCTCTGCCATCCTGATGATGCAGGACCTGCAGGAATTAACAAAGCTATAATTCTTTGTGCTCATTGTGTACTAGAATCACACACATTGTTGAATGAACTAGAACCCCAAATGCAATTTTCTACAGTGGTAATCATTAGCAATGCATTTTTAGCATACCAGTACACCCAGATCATCAATTCTGGTTTGCATTCATATCTGAGAACAAAAAGTACACATTCAACAGACTACTACAGGGTTACTCCGAGTCTCCTACATTTTTTTCTCAGGCAATGTCAGCAAATCTTCCACATTTTATACCTCCTAATAGGAGCCAATTGCTCCTCTATGACATATTGTTGGCATCTCCTGATCAAGAAATATGAAAACAAAACATAGGCTGGAGTCTATAGGTGGTTAAATAAAGGTGCTGTTTTTAATCAAGGCTCCCAAATTTATACCTGACCAAAGGGTAAGCCCATCCTCCCACAAAAATTATTTCACTATGCTGCTACTTGCACAGATGGACTTTGTCATGTGTCCAAGGGAGGGATGGTGATATCAAAGCCTATGGGTTTGAAAATGTTGCCAATAATGTCTAATTTGTGCACAAAATAATGCCCAGGGTAATGTTAGACAAGAGAAGGGTAGTTTTCCTGTCATGTATGCTCCTTCGGAGCCGAAGGACAGACCCAAATGTTGAATTGTGTCAGTGCAATTTATTAAAGAAAAGAATGAACACATGGTGCTCCAACAAACTTAACTGGTGAGCACAGAAAATAAAGAATTGACCCAAAGTACTCCAACATGCAAACTGGCGAGCAGGGAAAAGGATTACTTAAAGATTGCTTCACCTGAGGGGACAGTGCTGAGGTGGAGGTGAACAAAGACAATAAAAATCAGCTGCAAAGGCAGAGTGAAAATTGCAGTGTATAAATACCAGAAATGTAATGAGCAACAGGTGCACGTGCTGAGCTGGCAGAAACTAATTGCCTAACTGCTCTCAGCTGGTGGGAGACTAGACTGAGAGGAGTGAGACAATCACTCGCAGCTGATGGACTGGAAACAGACTGTGAACAGAAAAACACTCAAAACTACAAAGGGAGTCTGAGCTCTGTGGACAGGCGCTCAGGCAAATGACAGAGCCCCCCCTTCTCCTCAAGGGGTGGATTCCAGACACCCCAAGGTAACACCAACCCCCGCCCCCCCAATAAAAAGGAGTACAGCAAAAAATCACCCTGGGAGGGAGGTGGGGGAAAAACGACTAGGAGGAACAAAACAAACCAGCTCATAACTCACACCTGCACCCCGGAAAACCCCTAAGCCCCCACAATCCCAGAGCTCCAGGGTTCAGGTGGCCAGCAAAAGTCTCAGGCCAGGCAGACGGCCCGATGAAAAGAGTCAGGTGGCCTGCTGGAGGAAATGGGCCACCCAACCCTGAGACTCAGTCCTTTGGGTGGCTGGCAAGCATTCTTGAGCCACCAGGACTGGAGGGGTGAGCAAGGAGGCAGCCTCCCCACCGGAAGGCTCAATGGCAGGAAGCCGGACCAGAGGAGGGGGACCCCAGCGACGTCTGGTGGCGGAGAAAGGGGAACCACTACGGTGTCCGGCAGAGGAGGCAGAGGAACCCCGACAGCATCTGCCAGAAGAGAAAAGGCCTCGGCATCCTCAGGCTGGCCGGCGGCACCCTCGGTGGTCCCGGCTTGGGACACGCTTGCACTCTCGGTGGTCCTGGAATGGGACTTGGTTGCACCCGCGGTGGCTCCAGGCTGGAGCTCTGCAGCACTCGCAGTTGCTCCGGGCTGGAGCACTGCAGCACCCTCGGTGGCTCCAGGCTGGAGCACTGCAGCACCCTTTGTGGCTCTGGGCTGGGCCAATGCTGTACCAATGGTGGACCTGGGCTGGGCCAATGCTGCACCCACGGTGGACCAAGGCTGGGCCAACGCTGCACCCACGGTAGACCAGCCAACCTGTGAGAGCACAAGACCAAGGAGGCGGTCAATCAATGGAATGTCGGATGAGGGCAAGGGAGGAAGACCCTTGACAATCTTGGGCTGGGGCACGGCGACGTTCCTGGTGACCTCCTCAGCGGGGAAAGCTGGACCTCTGATGATCTCCGGTGGCAAGCCTGGACCCACGGAGACCTCTGGCTATGTTGGTGCATCTCCGGTGACCCTGGGAGAGAGCCCAGACACACAGAGAAAAGGGGGTTCAGGGTCAACGGCAGTGGCGGAGCCCGGCAAGGTGAGCTCAGGTGCAGCGGGGGGCTGCACCTGGCTCTCCTCACCAAGAGCCAGGCAAGATTGCTCTAAAACAGAGGGAAGAAAGACAAAAGAGAGCACTTGCCTGAGCTTGAGCTCCACCACCGTCCAGGACTCCAACAATCCAGACAAAGGTGACGCTTTGGGCTCAACACTCAGGAGGTCCAGCTCAGTTGCTGACTCTGCTGTGGCAGCCTCTGCAGCAGGCATGACGGTCATTGCAGTCATGGTTTCCCCAGGCAAAATATCCCACTCTGGTGGCTCCTCCAGCGTGGCAGCTGGAGGTCGGCTCTGTGCTGGCTCTGGAATAGGAACCTCCAGGGCAATGGCCTCCTCTGTCATCCGGCGGTTGGATTCCGGGATCGACAAGAACTCAGGACCGGGGAAAGAGGGCACGGAGAGGGCAGGTGAGCGAATAACTACTGCAGCAGGTGATGAGAGCTCTGGAGATTGCAAACCCGGAACCTCATTACCGGGAATCAGGCAAGATATATCAACATTAATAAACACAGAATGAAAGGAAACTTGCCTGTTTTCCCGGCATTCAATGTTGTCTGCTGCAGCTGATGTACAGTCATCCCTCTCTGTGGCCACGGTGAAAATGGATCCCTCTGAGGTTTGTAGAGGAACCGCCCCTGACATCACAGAGATGGACGGAACCGGAAAGGACACAATGGGCCTCTCAGCAGCGGAAGGAGTCGCTGAGAGGAAGTGGGAGGCAGCAGCTGCACTGGGAGGAGAAGCTGAGGATTCGGCTGGCGAAAAAAGGGCCCTGGTGTGCATTGCTGCAGGATTCTTCTTCTCCAATGAGGGAGGGGCTGCTGACAAGGAGGAAAAAGTGTTCCTCCGACGGTCCAAAATGGGATGACGCTTTTTCTTTAACGCTGGAGCTGGCTTAATGGGAGTGGGAACGAGTGTAGGATTCTGGCGAGAAGTAGAAACAGTGGAGCCCCGGTGTCATATTCCCTCCACGCTCTTCCATTTGCGCACAGAGGAGAGAAGGAGAAATGAGGATTTACACGCAGGAGTTCACCACACACACATTTTTTAACTATCAGTGAGAGAGCTATACAGAATGGTAGAGCAGCTCGAGCTAAAGAAAGAGTCCCAAAGATGCTAGGCTGTAAAGGAAAGTGTAGCAGCTGTGCCGCACAGGGAAACGCTACACACGCAGCGACACAACTGCAGAGAGAAACGAAGGGAAAACTCACAGTCCAAAGCAGTTTGGGTCCTCCAGGGGAGTGGCAAGCATACTCCAAATAGTCCTTTGTAGACTGATGGTTGATGGCAGAGGGAACCATCTAACACGTAAAATGGGCCAGCGCCATCTGTACAGCAAAGAGCTGCTTTTGTACAGACCCCGCTGGCGTGGTGAATGCAGAACACCTGGGCGAGGCGCGGGAAGGATGATTAGTGGAACTGGGAACAGCTGGTGGAATCAGAGGGAAGGCGGGAGGCATGGCTAGACCGACAGCCTGTCAGCAGCGTGGGAAAAAGTAGGTCACCATGCTGACTAACAGCTGCTGGTCAGGCAGTGGCTACGGATAAGGAAAAATATACAAAAAGCACACAAACAGCGAGGCCAAAACCCATGAAGAGATCAGGGCCAAGCCAGGGGAAACCAAACCGGCTCAGCACATGACACCCGGGAGCACCCCTCTTCTGCGTGAGCCTGGTCTTCTTTGGGGACTTCCTCACCCTTTCGCCGGTCTCATGCCGCAGCACTGCCACCAAGGTTATCCTCTAAACTTCCTCAGTGTGCTCCGAGAGCTGAGGCCATCACCGAGCAGCTGCCTCCGCCAGATCCAAGTACCACAGTGCATCTTCTGGAGTGGAGTATGTGTGTGCCGTAGAGATTAACTCATCTATTTCCATCAGGACCTGGCAGCACTCCCAACCCAGATGCAGAGGATAGCCGCAGTCTCCTGCTGTGTTCATCATAGCTCCAAGACAGGTGAGTGAAAAACACGCAAAAGGTGAAAAAATGCACTGACACAACAGCTGGGTCCTTCATTGGCGGCTGTTTTCTGTCTTTTCTGCTCCTTTGGAGCAGAAGGACAGACACAAAGGCTGAACTGTGTCAGTGCAATTTATTAACCCCTTGCACTCTGGTCAATTTGCCTAAAAACGCCAAAAAATAACGTACCCAAAGTAAATCAAAAGCTGTTCTTCAACCCTTTGCAGCATCTTCATGGGGTTGGTCTCATTTAAAAGAAAACACTTTGAATTTTTTGGCAAAACAGTCATCATCTCTCTAAGTGCTCCTGCCACTGAGTAGCAGTCATCTAAACATACTGAACTTGAAGAAAATAAATTTTGCCTGGGTGTTTTTTTGGATACAAATGCTTGCAAATAACACACAGCTTCAGATCCGGGCTGGAAAATGCAACAGAAATGTAGAACCAAGTGTTATCCAACTGAGGTCCAAATTTTGTAACAATACCACAAAAAATGAATATATTACGCAGCTTTGTTCTCAGGTTGCTCCCAGGCGTTTTTGAACTGTGCCAAATGGCACAGTTTGGAAAAACGTCTGTAACTTTTGAATAATTCAGTATAGAAGCTTCATCTTGGGCTCTAATGAAAGGTGAAGGGTTGTGTGTGTGGGGGGGTATGTTGTTTTTTCATTCATTCATGAATGAATGAACAAACAAGCCCCCACACACAAAGAAGCATGCCACGTAAAAAATGTGTGGTTTTTTTTACAAGAAAAAATAACCTACAGTGCACTAAAAATTATACGAAAATATTTGTAATGTAGAAGATAACAACTCCCACCCCCCACCCCTGCTACAGAGGACGGACATCGCCACTCGCTACATGATGGAAAGCGGTGACGGTGCGCCGCGGTCTACTACGCACAACAGTTGGACTAAAATATCTGCAATAATATCTGCAATCCGCTACAGAACAGTAGCGGGGGGGGGGCGTTCACGGTCCTGACGCGGCGCACGGACCGTGTCCAGTCCGTGCACTGCGGTACACGCTCCGTGTGCAGCGGTCTACTACGCACAGTTGGACTAAAATATCCGCAATATATCTGCAATCCGCTACAGAAGAGTAGCGGGGGGGGGGGTGTTCACAACATGACGGGGGGGGGGCTGTTCACAACATGACGAACCCAGACCGGAGCGGTCCGGGTCCGTCATGTTGCGATAACGCACAGTTGTAATTTACCGATCGGTCAAAAGTCATTTGGATTACAATTTTCAGGGATAAAGAATAATTTAGCTTATAACACTTACCTTTTCACAACAGCAGCGTAGCTGGCGAACTTCTCTTCCTCACTGTCAGACGAACATGAAGCTGGTCCGCTTGTTACGGGCTTGTGGTTCTGGTCACGCGACCCGGTCAAACCATAATTCCATTATTGCGGTTTTGCGCTTCCATGATTGCGGTTTTGGCGAACGATTTTTCAAAACAAATAAGAACAGTAATAAGAAAAAAAGACTGGCGAACGCCTGTGTGTCATCCAGCCTTAGACAAAACAGCTTTCGAACTTCTGTGCTTCAATTGGCTGGCTGTATTTGCAGCCGTTGGTAGGCGGGTCCTTCTTGCGAGGTTTTCAGTCATTGGTTCTTCAAGGTTTCAGAAACCCAATTCAAGGCTCTTATTAGTCGAGGTCAATCTTATTAATGAGAGGTCAATCACATCTAAACCAATCAAAGCACTCCTTTGGCTTTCTGTTCGTGGCTTTGTCTGTAGTGGAAGAACGGAAATGCAGCTTTTTTTTTTTTTTCAGTGCCTCCTAGGACGCACAGTGTGCGTACTAGGACGCCCTCGTGCGCCCTAGGACACAGAGATGTGCCCGCCCGCGGTACACCGGAGTGCAAGAAGTTAAAGAAAAGAATGAATACACGGTGCTCCAACAAATTTAACTGGTGAGCACAGAAAATAAAGAATTGACCCAAAGTGCTCCAACTGCAAACTGTGCGAGCGGGGGGAAAGGATGACTTACAGATTGCTTCACCTGAGTGGACGGTGCTCAGGTGGAGGTGAACGAAGACAATACAAATCAACCACAAAGGCAGAGTGAAAATGGCAGTGTATAAATACCAGAAATGTAATGAGCAGCAGGTGCAAGTGCCGAGCTGGCAGAAACTAATTGCCTAACTGCTCTCAGCTGATGGGAGAGTAGACTGAGAGGAGTGAGAGGGGGAAAATAACAGGACTCAAAAAATACAATCACTCGCAGCTGATGAACTGTAAACAGACTGTGAGTGAAACATGGGGTGCCTGGGAATGGAAGAAAGGGGCTAGTATCGCCCAAACAATATAACAGAATTAACAGGAAAATAATAATGAACAGAAAAAGACTCAAAACTACAAAAGGAGTCTGAGCGATATGGACAGGCGCTCAGACAAATGACGTTTCCATCATCAACATACCCATTTTACAACGTTTGCATGGACTTCATTGAGCTAACCAAATGTGAAGGGAAAAGATATTATTTAGTTATAGTGGATATGTTTACTAAGTGGGTGAAAGCTTTTCCTTGTAAAAATCCAGATGCTATCACAGTAGCTAAAAAACTACTAACAGACATTATTTCAAGGTATGGGATCTGAGAGAAAATTTACTCAGATAATGGTACTCCTTTTGTAAAACAAATTATGTCACATTGAGGGAAAGTCTTGAATATTGATTTGAAACACCATGCAGCGTATCACCCACAGTCTGCAGGATTTGTGGAACAACATAACTGGACAATTAAAGAATGATTAAGAAAAACAATGGCAGAAAAAGGACAGAATTGGATTTATTGTTTACCAATGATACTATTTTATAAGAGAATAATGCTTACAAGAGAAGGTTTATATTAATTTGAAGTTTACATAAAAAGCCTTAATTAGTACCGGTACCCCCTCTTAGACCATTCAACCCAGAAGATGAAGAGATTTGTTTAGCAGATTACATGTTAAAAATGTTGACTCAGAAAGATTCTGTTCATGCTATTCCTCCCTAGGAAGGAGCACACAGAAGGAAATGTCACAGTGAAACCAGGAAACCAAGTCCTTACAAAAATTGTTAAAAAGAAGATCTAGTCAGAAGCTCCCTGGTAGGGGCCACAAAAGGTTATATTGTCAATTCCAACAGCTGTAAAAGTACAAGGCAGAGACACTTGGGTACACCTTACAGACTGTAAATTATTATCAAAACAAACCATAGAACCTGTAGACGGAAAGCCATAGAGAGTGTTGCTGTTGTGGAGGAGGTCTGGGGATACAAAGGGAGTCAGGTATTTTAGTTGACCTGGTTGTCTCAAACCTTGGTGAAGAATTAGGAGTCCACAGCAGGTAGAATACACTCAATATGGCTGATGATGAAAGACACCCCAGAGAATACTGACATAGATTCCAGTTTTATGAATGACTCACATGTGTGTTCCTCATGCTTGTCCTTGTCGTAGTCCTCCTGATGTGGTTATTGTGCAGCTCAGTAGCTATTTTAAAGGTAACTGGCAGATCAATAAACATCAACATTAAGGATAAAGGGACACCACCCACCATTATGTTCACCAAAGGTAAAGCTTGTGTAGTCCAGTTTGACTATTGTGATATATAATTGTTACGACTCCATGCACTATGAATCTGAGTCTGCGATGTACGAAAAGTGTCATGTACCTGGGTTTGGTGGTCTCAAACCCAGTTCTGACCCGTGGTTATTTTGGCCCGCTGTCCTATTTATTTTCAATCAGGCGCTTCAGGGAGTCCTTTGGGTCCTCGCTCCCTGACAGCTCGGGCACGCCCCCACCTCCTGTCAGTATCACCAGCTGATGCGCATTATGGGTGCTTCACACACGTACACGCACACACGTCATTCATTCTCATTCACACGCTCATACACTCACTCATGCACACGTTTTCAATTATGTCCAGCCCACGCATCCTCACACCGGTGGTCTCTTTCCTCTTTAGAGACCGCCAGAGCATTATATGTGCTTCATACACGGCAGCGTGTACCTCCGTGTATGCTAATCACCATTACTTACGTTACTCTGTCAGCCTGCCTTATCCTCATCCACCGGACTGCAAGGACTGCCTTGGATTGCTCCAGCACTGTAAGTCTATGTTTGCTTTCCACCCTGTGCCGACAGTTGCTCCGCGGCACTAGGCATTCCTTTCCTGGGCTGTAGAGAATCCAGGAGGCATCCCTGTAAGTCTGGTGGCCTTAAGCCAATCATTCCAATGCTCTGTGTTTATCATGACTGTTTGCTGGACTTGTGATTTTGGGGTTTATGTTCAATAAAATGCATGAAACTACTCCTGCATGCAGGTTTTTTATTCTGTCCTCAGTGGGCCACGTAATGGCGTACAAGGATTCATAACAGACAAGAGTCATAAGTACATCTGCACTCCTCCATGTAACTGGGCTGATGTGTTCAGTCACACAGGACCCAATGACTCATAATACTCTAACACCCATCATAAATTAAGAAAACACATATACATTATACATTCACCCTACCATGGGGCATGTGCTGCGAACACGAGCTTCATATATGCCCCTAAGGGATGCACAATTTGTAACCCTATTAGAATAACTATAACATCTCCAAAGTTGTCTGACGCTGGACAATGTTATGTTGAAGTAAATGTACCTGGAAAAGACCGTTTAGACAGCGTAGGCATGGTCTACTATTTATCCTAATCCTTATTATAACACTCTTACTATAGTTATTTTTAAGCAATTACACTATATTCAAACACACACCGAGATATGTAGAACATTTGAAACATGACATTACCTGACTCCACATCACCACAGCCATGTATTCACAGCTAATTATTGGTGGAGATATGCAGAGTTAATTTCTAGTAGGGCAAATAAAACAAATTTCTCCTGCTCAGGTCTTAGGAACATTTCAAACAACTCCTCCAAGCCAACCTCTTCAGTCGTAGTCCCAGCATCAATGGTGCCAGGGCATAACAGCACCTTTGAACGTAATGGGGGATGGTGGCTCTGTGGGTAGAGGGTCTACTCAGACCTGCCCTCTAACTGGGAGGTGTCTGCGCCCCTTTACGACTGACTGACCACGCTATCATGATGTACCTGGTTCAAGTCAGTCAGTCAGGGCATTGAAAGAGGGACCTGGAGTACAAACCACATGGTGCAGTCTGAGTAATGGATATACCAGTTGAATTTTAACATTGGAGCATTGGCCAAAAGGTCACACTCGCACTATTTCGTTGGACAGGGGTTGGAAAGAATATTCTTTGGACTGAGTTTGGCCAAAATATTGGGGATGAACCTGATGTCTTCACTGCCTGGCTACAATCCTCCTTTAGACAGTGGGCAGGAGTGATAAAAAACATAATATTATCCCTTATGATTAGAATTGCCATCCTTCTGTGTATATGATGTTGCTGCATTCCCTGTTGCAGAGGCCTTATTGAAAAACACTTCACACTGCTGTTCACGCCAGTATCTCATATTAGCTCAGCATGAGGAGAGCGATAAGGATTCAAGTGATGAGGACAGTCAGGTTTAATATCATGTCTACCAGTGGCTCTGCAAGAAAAAATGTTGGTATTGACAATATGCCTACAGTATAATGACTAGAGCAGAATGATTTCGTTATGGAAAATCAAAAGAAGACATAAATGCACGATGTAACAGCTGAAAATTGTGTAAATACTGTTACTGGCCATGACAATACATTTGTTAGAAGTTTATTTTTAATTAATTGTAATTATTTGTTTATTAGAAATAAAGATTATTGTTACACTCACCTTAAACGTTGTCCCCCATGTCTGCTCTCGGGTCTAAGTGTAATCCAATGTCAGCATGCGACCAGCAAGCAGACCCAGTGGGCACGGACATGATAACTGTGGTAATTCGACTCGTTGTTCTGGAGTAGCATCAGCTTAATTAGCCAACTCACTTTAGGAAGCGTTAAAACAGTTGCTTTCATTTTGTTAGTTGTTTAGCTGGACAACAGACTACTGAACGCTCGCTGGAGTGGCTATGCGCTTTCCATGCTATGTCATGCGATAGCCTAAAGCGTTTACAGCCATCCACTTTGCCGCTAATCACCGCCAATCACAAATCCTCGCAGCCCATGGCTATCGGTCGGCCCAAGCTAACTCCAGCCAAAAAACAGTGGCAGTATGACGAGGGGGTATGTCTGTACTGTGCCCAACTGGATCATTTTGTTATCCGGTGCCCAGAGAAATTAAAACGCCTTGGTCCAACAGTTAAAATTGGCAAGCTGTCGGGCGGAGTCAGTAATTCCCCTATAAACCACCTTGTTCTTCCCGTGCGCATAATGCTTCAGTCTACCAAGATTGTTGGCTCAGCTCTAGTAGACTCAGGGGCTGAACAAAATTTTATTTGAGAGTCTGGCAACCGAGTACAATATTCCCTGCATCCAGTTACCTCAGCTCCAGAAACACAGCTCTGTCTGGCCAGCCCCTTCATTTAGGTCATTAAACGCACAGTCCCTCTAACTGTATTAACCTTGGGTAACCACCAGGAAGAGCTATCGTTCTTTGTCATCCCAGCCTTCATCTCCCTGGCGGTGTTAAGATACCCTTGGTTATACAGTCACAACCCTGTTATTGACTGAAGTCAGGGGGCCATTTTCTCCTGAAGCACTTTTTGTATATCCACCTGTCTCCAGTCAGTGGCTTGCTCTCGATTCATTTCTTCCATCCCCCTGCCCCAGAGCCTCCTGATCTCTCAAAAATTCCCCCAGGTCTACCATGACCTAGCTCCTGTTTTCTGTAAGGTTAAAGCCATGTCACTTCCCCCTCACCAGCCATATAATTGTGCCATAGAACTCCAGCTGGGAGCTAAATTACCCTCCAGTCGCCTGTACAGTTTGTCGGCTCCCGAAAAGGAGGCCATGGAGGCATATATAAAGCAGTCACTAAGCACCGGCCTAATCCATCACTCCTCACCAGCCCTTGGTATGGGATTTGTCTTTGTTGAAAAGAGGGATGGCTCACTATGCCCCTGCATCGACTTCCGGGAGCTAAATAACATCACCATCAGGATGAAATACCCTCTACCCCTCATTAATCCGGCCTTCAACCAACTCCAGGGGTGGACTTTTTTCATTAAACTCGACCTCTGGAATGCCTACCACCTTATCCAGATCAGGGAGGGTGATGAATGGAAAATGTCCTTTTCCATGCACTCAGGTCAGTTCAAGTACTGTGTTATGTTGTTTGGGTTCATCAATGCCCCCCGCAGTTTTCCAACAGCTAATTAATGACATACTCCAGGATTTCCTGAATACGTTTTTGTTCGTGTACCTTGACGACATCCTGATCTTCTCATACTCACTGGAGGAGCATCAGGTCCATGTCTGCCTAGTTCTCCAGCACTTTCTTGAGAACCAGTTGTATGTCAAGACATAGAAGTTCAAATTTTACACCTCCACCACCACCTTTCTGGGCTATATTATATCACCTGGGTGCATCAAACCTGATCCGGTAAAGTTTCAAGCTGTAACCGAGTGGCCCACCCCATCCATTAGGAAGCAGCTACAATTCCTGGGGTTCACCAATTTTTACTGGTGTTTCATTCGGAGCTACAGCTCCATCACCAAACTACTCACCGCCCTTGCGTTCACCAAGATCCCCTTCCGTTGGACCCAGGAGGCACAGGACACATTCACCCTCCTTAAGACCTGCTTCTCTGAGGCCCCCATTCTGCTTCAGCCTGACCCCGAACTCCAATTCATTGTTGAGGTGGATGCTTCAGACATCGGGGTGGGGACGTTGTAATTGCAGTGCTCGAGGGTCGATGGGAAGGTCCACCCGTGCACATATTTCTCTCGGTGTCTGACCCCTGCTGAGAGAAATTCCAACATCGGGGACTGAGAACTGTTAGCTCTCAAACTGGCATTAGAAGAATGGCACCACTGGCTGGAGGGGTTGGCTTTGCCTTTTCTTGTGTGGACATACCACAAAAATTTAGAGTTCCTCCGCTCTGCCAAATGTCTTAACCCCCATCAAGCCAGATGGACACTGTTCTTCTCCCAGTTCAAATTTTCTCTCTCTTATAGGCCAGGGTCAAAGAACACAAAACCAGACGCACTCTCTTGCCAGTTCTCTGCCGCCCTGTCCACCACGATGGCAGAGACCATCATCCCAGAGGTGGTCATTGTGGGAGCCGTCACCTGGGACATAGAACAGCAAATTCAGGAGGCACAGCACACCGAGCCGGGGGGCACCAGGCCAGCTGTTCGTTCCTAATGCAGTCAGGGGTAAGGTCTTCCACTGGATCCACACTAATAGTTTTTAGTTAAGCTTTTAACTATTTTTATCATTCATGTTTATATACTTATTTGGCTCTTTTTATTTATATAGCTTTATGTTTTTCGATTATTTCACTTCAGTTTTACATTACAGTATACAGTATATCGGTATATTTATTATTCTAATAGCCATTTTATTCTCTTTTTATTTTATTTATTTTAATTTATGCTCTTACTCTGCTTCTTATTGTATTCTATTGTATTTTATTGTATTTTATTGTCCATCCATCCATCCATGTTCTACCGCTTTTCCGGAGGTCCGTGTCGCAGAGGCAGCAGTTCAAGCAAAGCCCAGTCTTCCCTCTCCCCAGCCACCTGCTCCAGCTCTTCAGAGAGGATACCAAGGCGTTCCCAGACCCGCTGGGAGACACAGTCTCTCCACCGAGTCCTGGATCTGCCCCCGGGGTCTCCTCCCAGTGGGACGTGCCCGAAACACCTCAAGTGGGAGGCATCCTAATAAGATGCCCATACCACCTCAACTGACTCCTTTCAATGTGGAGGAGCAGCGGTTCTACTCTGAGCCTCTCCCGGATGACTGAGCTCCTCACCCTATCTCTGAGGGTGAGTCCAGCAATCCTACGGAGAAAGCTCATTTCAGCCACTTGTAACCGCGATCTCGTTCTTTTGGTCCTTACCCAAAGCTCGTGACAATGGGTGAGAGTAGGAACGTAGATTGACTGGTAAATCGACAGCTTTGCCTTAGGACTCAGCTCCCTCTTCACCACAACAGACCGGTACAATGTCCACATCACTGCAGATGCTGCTCCGATCCATCTGTCAATCTCTCGCTCCATTTTCCTCTCACTCGTGAATAAGACCCCAAGATACTTAAACTCATCCACTTGGTGCAGGAGCCCGTCCCCAACCCAGAGAGGACAATCCACCTTTTTCTGGCTGAGGACCATGGACTCGGACTTGGAGGTGCTGATTCTCATCCCAGCTGCTTCACACTCAGCGGCAAACTGTCCCAGCAAGAGCTGTAGGTCATTGCTGGATGAAGCCAACAGGACAACATCATCTGCAAACAACAGAGATGAGATCCTGTGGTCACCAAGCATGACACCCTCCATTCCCTGGCTGCACCTAGAAATCCTGTCCATAAAAATTATGAACAGGATCGGTGACAAAGAGCAGCCCTGGCGGAGTCCAACTCTCACTGGGAATGAGTCTGACCGAGTGTTGGCAATATGAACCAAACTCTCACAACGGTCGTACAGAGACCGAATAGCTCGTAACAACAAGCCCGATACCCCATACTCCTGAAGCACCCCCCACAAAAAACCACGAGGGACGCGGTCACATGCCTTCTCTAAGTCCACAAAACACATGTAAACTGGTTGGGGAAACTCCCACGAACTCTCGAGAATTCTCAAGAGGGTAAAAAGCTGGTCCGATGTACCACGGCCAGGATGAAAACCACATTGCTCCTCCTGAATCCGAGGTTCGACCAGCGCCCGGACTCTCCTCTCCAGTACCTTGGCATAGACCTTCCCAGGGAGGCTGAGGAGTGTTATCCCTTTTTTGAAAAGAGGAACCACCACCCCGGTTTGCCATGCCAAAGGCACTGCCCCCGACCTCCACGCAATGTTGCAGAGGCGTGTCAACCATGACAGCCCAACAACATCCAAGGCCTTGAGGTACTCAGGGCGAATCTCGTCCACCCCCGGGGCCCGGCCACCAAAGAGATTTTTAACCACCTTGGCGACCTCAGCCCCTGTGATAGGCGAGTCGTCCCCCTCGTCCACAAACCCTGCTTCCTCCGTGGAAGGCATATCAGTGGGATTGAGGAGATCCTCGAATTATTCCTTCCACAGCCCGACGATATACCCAGTCGAAGTCAACAGTGTCCCATCTGCACCATACACAGTCTGGATGGGGAGCTGCTTTCCCCTCCTGAGCCGCCGGACAGTTTGCCAGAATCTCTTCGAGGCTGACCAAAAGTCTTGTTCCATGGCCTCACCGAACTCCTCCCATACCCAGGTTTTTGCTTCAGCAACAACCTGAGCTGCACCCCGCTTGGTCTGCCGGTACACCTCAGCTGCTTTGGGAGACCCACAAGCCAACCAAGCTTGATAGGACTCCTTCTTCAGCTTAATGCCCCCCCTCACCACTGGTGTCCACCACTTGGTTCGGGGGTTGCCACCTCGAGATGCACTGACCACCTTGTGGCCGCAGCTCTGGGCCGCCGCTTCAACAACAGAGGTGGACAACATGGCCCATTCAGACTCCATGTCTCCAGACTCCCTCAGAATGTGGTTGAAGTTCTTCCGGAGGTGGGAGTTGAAGACCTCCCGGACAGGGGCCTCAGCCAGACACTCCCAGCACACCCTCACTATACGTTTGGGTCTACCAGGTCTGAATGGCTTCCTCCCCTGCCATCGGATCCAACTCATCACCAGGTGGTGATCAGTTGACAGCTCTGCACCTCTCTTTACCCGAGTGTTCAAGACATACGGTCGCAGGTCTGATGACATGATAACAAAATCGATCATTGACCTGTGACCTAGGGTGTCCTGGTGCCAGGTGCACATATGGACACCCTTATGCTTGAACATGGTGTTCGTTATGGACAAACTGTGGTTAGCACAGAAGTCCAATAACTGAACACCACTCGGGTTCAGATCGGGCAGGCCATTCCTCCCAATCACCCCCCTCCAGGTTTCACTGTCATTGCCCACGTGCGCATTGAAGTACCCCAGTAAGACAGTAGAGTAGACAGTAGAGTAGACAGTAGACAGTAGAGTAGAAGACAGTGGAGTCTCCAAGAGGAGCACCCTCCAGCACCCCAGTCACAGACTCCGAAAAGGGTGGGTAGTCTGAAATATCATTTGATGCATAGGCACAAATGATGGTCAGGACCCGTTTCCCAACCCGAAGGTGCAGGGAAACAACCCTTTCATCCACCGGGAAAAACTCCAATATAGAGGCAGCAAGGTGGGGGGATACAAGAATACCCACCCCTGCTCATCGCCTCTCGCCTGGGAAAACTCCAGAAAAGGCCAAGCTCCAGCCCCCCTCCAGGAGACTGGTTCCGGAACCGGAGCTGTGTGTTGAGGCGAGGCCGACTATATCTAGCCTGTATCTCTCAACCTCGTACACCAGCTCAGGCTCCTTCCCCACCAGAGAGGTGACATTCCACGTACCAAAAGCCAGTTTAGAAAGCTTGGGATCAGTCCGCCAAGGTCTCCGCCTTTGACCGCCACCTAATCCAAATAGCACCAGACCCCCATGAACCCTCCTGCAGGTGGTGAGCCCACTGGAGGGCGGACCCATGTAACTCCTTCGGGCTGAGCCCGACCAGGTTCCATAGGTGGAAACCTGGCCCCCAGACGCTAGCCATCGAGCCTCTCCCCCAGGCCTGGCTCCAGGGTGGGGCCCCGGTAACCCCATTTTTATTGTATTTTATTGTATCTTATGTTATTTTCAGGTCTGGTGTTTCCTCACTAGGGGGCTCTGGGCACTGGAAGCTGTAACTGGCACTGGCAGTGGGGATGCTGCTGTGGTGGTGGCCCTGGTTTGGTGGATAGGG
Source organism: Pholidichthys leucotaenia (assembly GCA_020510985.1). Classification (NCBI taxonomy): domain Eukaryota; kingdom Metazoa; phylum Chordata; class Actinopteri; order Cichliformes; family Pholidichthyidae; genus Pholidichthys; species Pholidichthys leucotaenia. The sequence continues at coordinate 22,422,104 of CM035839.1, read as the reverse complement.
CAGTCCAGTCATAGCCTGTTGGTTGTGGTGTGGACTCCTCTGTCTGACTTGGCCAGGGTGGCCCCTGTGGCAGTGTCTCTGCAGCTGTGGGCTGAGACTAGCTCCTGGTGCTGACGGTCCTCCTATGATGGCGTTTCCTCACTCTTGTCCTCAGTCATGTTTTAACTATGCCTATTGTTCCACAGACCACCTTGCATAATAAAGACAGTCACAATGCATTTCACCACCTGGCATAATAAAGACAGTCACAATGCATTTCCCTCCATGATACCACTTCCACTGCCTCCCATGCATCCTTTAATCGACCCCCCACAGTCTCCAGCCTTGCATAACAAGGCTAAGCTTCCTGCCTTTGTTCTGACCTGAAATGCGAGTCACAGAACCGGTCCAACAGGTCCATTGAGTGTTCACCACACAAGCCCCCCCCCCCCCCAGCATTTTAGAAAAACAGAACAACAAGAAAATAACCACATGCATGCCGTGATACCATCAATACATATCAGTCCACATGCTGGATAGGCTTCAGCCTCCTGCCGAATCTGCTGTAGCTGGAGTTCACAGTCTCTGCGGCACTGTCCCGCTGGGGATTTGCCGTCTGGGGGTGGAAACCCTTTGTCAGTCTCTGCAGGTGCTCTGGGGAAACATTACTTTGGGAAACATTACTGTGTGAAACCCTCCGTGGTGGTCTACCTCGCCACGGGGCCTTTGCCAACAGCACTTCCTCCTCTGCCACCACAAAAGCAGGTTAAAGTCTGTCTATGCCAATTTTCTCTTTCCTACCCCCCACATCTAGCAAAAACTGCTTGTCCCCTGTTTCTAGCACTCTGAATGGTCCGTCATAAGGTGGTCGCAGCGGGGTTCGATGCGCATCGTGTCTAACAAAAACAAACTCTGCGTTCTTCAAAGTTTTAGGCACAAAAACGGGCGGAAAACTGTGGTGCGCGGGGCCGGGCAGCATGCTTGATTCTATGTTACACTGCAACAGCTGAGACGGGGAGGCGTTTGGTGCAGGGTTATCTGGGAGAAACTCCCCAGGCAGCCGGAGTGGCTGCGCAAACACGAGCTCCGCTGGGGAGGCTTCTAGATCCTCTTTAGGTGCAGAATGCAACCCCAATAACACCCATGGTAACTTGTCAACCCAATTTGTATCCGTCAGTGACGCTCTGAGAGCCGCTTTCAATGACCTATGAAAACGTTTGCATAACCCGTTAGCCTGCGGATTGTACGCGGTTGTGCAGTGAATTGTGACACCCAGGCTGTGGGCCATTGTCGACCAAAGCTCGGAAACAAATTGAGGGCCTCTGTCGGACGTAATGTCCGACGGAACGCCGAAGCGCGCCACCCAAGCTGTTAAAAACACGTGTGCCACTTCCTCGGCCATAGTTGATGCCAGCGGGACCACTTCAGGCCAGCGCGTGGTGCGGTCCACCATTGTCAGAAGATGTGTGCACCCCTGTGACAGCGGGAGGGGTCCAACGAGGTCCACATGAACGTGATCGAACCTCTTGGCCGGAATGTGAAACGGTTCCAAAGGAGCTCTTGTGTGCCTGTGTACTTTGGCTCGTTGACACGCCATGCAGGCTGCTGCCCACTCTTTGACCTGTTTGCGGAGGCTCGGCCAAACAAATTTCTCTCCCACCATTTTGACCGACACGTGCACTCCAGGGTGCACCAAAGAATGAACCGAGTGAAAAACGCAGCGGCGCCACGCGGCCGGTACTACTGGACGCGGCCGTCCAGTGGAGACGTCGCAGATTAGGGGGGGCATACCGTCTTGAATCACCCTGCTCTCCAGCCTTAACCCTGTTGCTCCAGACTGGAGCGCGTGCACATCCGCGTCATTAGCCTGCTCTGCGGCCACGGCTGCATAATCTAACCCTACGCTGACTGGGGCCGCCACAGCGCGTGAGAGGCAATCTGCCACTACATTCAGTTTGCCCGCCACATGCTGAATATCAGTGGTAAACTCTGATATTGCGGCCAGCTGTCTCTGCTGCCGGCCTGACCACGATTCCGAGACCTTGGCCATCGTGAATGTTAGCCGTTTGTGATCAACGAACGCGGTGAAAGCGCGTCCTTCCAGCCAGAACTGAAAGTGGCGGATGGCCAAATGGAGAGCGAGCAGCTCCATGTCGAACGTGCTGTATTTACGTTCGCTATCGCGCAAGGTCCTGCTGAAAAATGTGAGGGGCTGCCAAACCCCGGCTACATGTTGCTCCATGACCGCCCCTAAGGTCACATCTGACGCGTCAGTGGTGAGCGCTATGCGGGCCGTTGGGTCTGGGTGTGCCAACAACGCAGCCTTTGCCAAGGCTGCTTTAACCTCCGAGAACGCTTGGTCCCGCTCCAGGGACCACTCGATCTTATCCGCGGGTTTCTTTTTTTTGAGCACGGCATACAGCGGCTGCATGAGTTGCACCGCGTGGGGGAGAAAATGGTTATAAAAATTCACCATTCCCAAAAACTCCTGCAACGACCTGACTGTCTGCGGCCAGGGAAAATCTGCCACAGCGCGCATTGTGTCAGGCAGCGGAACTGCTCCTTCGGGGGAGACGAGGTGTCCTAAAAAATCGATCTGCGCCACCCCGAACTGACACTTCGCTGGGTTGATTATTAACCCGTGATCTCCCAACCTTCGGAAAACTGTGGCCAGATGTTTTTCGTGTTCGTCTTCGGACGCCCTGGCTACTAAAATATCGTCCAGGTAGACGAACACGAAAGGGAGATCGCGAAGCACCGCATCCATCATGCGTTGGAACGTCTGAGTAGCCCCTTTAAGTCCGAATGGCATGCGTAAAAACTCGAATAAACCAAACGGAGTTATTACCGCTGTTTTGGGTATGTCCTCAACGCGCACTTGGGACTTGGTGGTAACCGCGGACCAAGTCTATTTTAGAAAAAATGCGCGCCCCTGCCAAATGAACCGAGAAATCTTGAATATGTGGGATTGGGTAGCGGTCATGCGCTGTAGCGTTGTTTAACCTGCGAAAATCCCCGCAAGGGCACCATGATCCGTCAGCTTTCAGGACCATATGTAGGGGGGAAGCCCACGGACTGTTTGAACGTCGGATAATGCCCAACCTCTCCAGGTTGGCGAACTCCTCGCCCGCTATGGCCAGCTTAACTGTGTCCAAGCGCCAAGCTTTTGCAAAAACGGGCGGTCCGGTAGTGGTAATAAAATGCTCCACCCCGTGCTTAGCGACTGTTGCCGAAAATGTGGGGACCGTGAGTGCTGGGAACTGAGTGAGCAGTGTGTGGAACTTACCGCCTGCTGTTGTGACATTGGCTTGTGCTGTAGGCGGGGCCACTCGCGCTGCACAGGGGACAGAATCAAAAGAAAATGCATTAACCAGGCGCCTGTTAGCGAGATCAACCAACAACCCATGTGAGCACAAAAAATCAGCCCCCAGCATATTGAAATTTACTGTTGCTACAACAAAAGTCCACTCATATGCACGGCCGTGTAAAGACAGAAGCAGAGTCTTCTCACCAAAGGTCTTAATCTCCGAGCCGTTCGCCGCTGTCACCAGGGGACCTCCGGAACCCGCCAGTCTGTCCGCATAGGAAGGAGTGATGAAACTCAACTGGGAGCCTGTGTCGACGAGGAACTGCCTCCCGGAGCGTGCGTCCGACAAGTAGAGCAGCATGTTCTCTTTCCCAAGGGCCGCGGCTGCTACCGACCCCCGGTCTTGGCGTTTCCCGAACGCCCGAACTGGCACGGTGGTACACACTTGCGTGCCCTCTCTGCGAAGCGGCGATGGTAGAAACAAAAGACGTCCGGTCCACGCTCCCTGGCCCTTGCCGCCGCCGTCGTCGGTGAGTCTGGCACCGCTGTCTCTGGCCTCCTGTCATCTGCGGTCATCGCGCCGAGTTCTGCTGCAGCGGCCATGGCTGCGCGCCGCTTGGTGACGTTGACAATCCGCTGCGCCTCTCGGCCCAGCGTGCGGTAGTCCCGTAGGGCCAACAGTGGCGAACTGGCCAGAGCCGCTCTCGCTGCTGATGGTAGAGTCCTGAGGAAGAGGTGGGTGAAAATGAAGTGATCATCATCAGAGTCTTTCAACCTCAACAACTTCTCCATCAGGCTCGCGGGCATGTCGTTTTCCCCCTCCGTCAGCACCAGGAGCCTCTCTGCTCGCTCTTCCGCCGAGGGGGTGAATTGCTGGATGAGCGCAGCCTTCAACTCGCCGTATTTGTCGCTCTCCGGCAGCTGGTCAATCAGGCTCTCCACATGCTGGGCCGTGTTGTTGTCCAGCTTTGCGACTACGTGGTAGAATTTCGTGACATCTACCGATTTCCCCCGGAGGTTGAACTGCGCCTCAACTGCGTTGAACCAGGAGCGCAGATTGTTCTGCCAGAACTCCGGTAGCTGGACTGTAGCGGCGTTCGCTTGGCTGGGGGCTCCTGAGGTGGCTGGCCCGGGGGAATTTCTTTCTTCCATGATACGTCTCAGGGTCACCAGTGTGGAAGATGTGAAAATGACGAGGCTGCGTTCTTTCTCAGAGTCAGCTTTATTCACATCTCCATCATTTCAAAGCAGAAAAAAGAGAGATTATGAAATAGTAACTCTCGTCCTTAAATATCAGGGACTTCACACCTCATAGATCACATGTCCCACAGACCACCTTGCATAATAAAGACAGTCACAATGCATTTCCCTCCATGATATCACTTGCACTGTCTCCCACGCATCCTTTAATCGACCCCCCACAGTCTCCAGCCTTGCATAACAAGGCTAAGCTTCCTGTCTTTGTTCTGACCTGAAATGCGAGTCACAGAACCGGTCCAACAGGTCCATTGAGTGTTCACCACTATATATATATATATATATATATATATATATATATATATATATATATATATATATATATATATACATACAGTATATATATATATATATATATATATATATATATATATATATATATATATATATATATATATATATATATATATATATATATATATATATATATACAGTATATATATATATATATATACACACAGTGCGGAGCATTGTAGCTGGATGGAATAAATATATGAGTATATAAACACACAGTGCGGAGTATTGTAGGTAGATGGAATGAATATGTGAATATATAAACACAGTGCGGAGCATTGTAGCTAGATGGAATAAATATGTAGATATATAAACACACACAGTGCGGATCATTGTAGCTAGATGGAATAAATATGTAAATATATAAACACACACAGTGCGGAACATTGTAGCTAGATGGAATAATATGTAGATATATAAACACACACAGTGTGGAGCATTGTAGCTAGATGGAATAAATATATGAATATATAAACACACAGTGTGGAGCATTGTAGCTAGATGGAATAAATATAAGATAAGATAAGATAAGATAAGATAAGATAAGCCTTTACTAGTCCTACAATGGGGAAATTCCAGGATTGCAACAGCACAGGGATAGCAACACTCAGAGCAACAATCAGAAGGCAAGAAAAAAAAAAAAAACAAGAGCAGCGAGTATACATATGTACATATAAACATAAATATATAGACACACGATGCGGAGCATTGCAGCTAGATGGAATAAATATATAGATATATAAACACACAGTGCGGAGCATTGTAGCTAGATGGAATAAATATATGAATATATAAACACACAGTGCAGAGCATTGTAGCTAGATGGAATAAACATGTGAATATATAAACACACACACAGTGTGGAGCGTTGTAGCTAGATGGAATAAATATATAAATATATAAATAAACACATACAGTGTGGAGCATTGTAGCTAGATGGAATAAATATGTAACTAGAAAAGCACTCGGAGTGCGCAGACCTCCGCCAAGCGCCACAGTTCCCGCCCATACAGTGTTTGTGTGTACATTTTCAGATTCCTTGACCATGAAAACATATGACTAGCAATTGGATTCACAATGATAGGATTAGAGGTTCAGTAGTTATTGACGAAAATGGCATTTTCCGTAATGGCGGTTTGGCACCACAGTTCCCCCCATACAGTGTTTGTATGTACGTTTTCAGATTCCTTGACCATAAAAACATATGACTAGCAATTGGATTCACAATGATAGGATTAGTGGTTCAGTAGTTATTCACGAAAATGGCATTTTCCGTAATGGTGGTTTTCTTCTGGACGGTGATACAGATCACCACCAAAATCTAATCATCTGTAGGATACCCCATTTCTGACAATCTGTGAAAATTTCATGAAAATCCGTCCATAACTTTTTGAGTTATCTTGCTAACAAACAAACAAACAGACAGACAGACAAACAAACAGACAGACAAACGATGATCACATAACCTCCTTGGCAGAGGTAAATATATAAACACACACACAGTGTGGAGCATTGTAGCTAGATGGAATAAATATGTAAATATATAAACACACACAGTGCGGAGCATTGTAGCTAGATGGAATGAAACAGCACAACCATCTACTTAGTTATCCTACATGATATGAATATGTACCCATACATATTGTCACCCTCCGTAGCTACCGGTATTTTCCTAGTTGTATACCGGAGGGGACCATTGTGTAAGTCTATTGCGTCTTTTGCATTCAATACTATTAGGTTGTCACGTCTTTTTGCTATCTCTGCTAGCAGCCCTGCTTAGGTTAAACAGTCTGACAGCCGTTGGTAGGAAGGACCTGCGAAACCTCTCGGTTGTGCACCTAGGATGATGTAGTCTGCTGCTAAATGAGCTCCTTAGCGCATTCAGTGTGTCCTGCATAGGGTGGAACTCGGACTCCAGCAGAGATGACAGTTTAGCCACCATCCTTCTCTCTCCCATCTCCTCCACTGGGTCAAGGCGTTGCCCGAGGACAGAGCTAGCTTTCTTGATCAGTTTGTTCAGTCTCTTCCTATCGGCTGCTGTAATACCACTGCCCCAGCAGACCACTCCAAAAGTGATGGCTGATGCCACCACCGTGTCGTAGAATGTCTTCAGCAGCACCCCTTGTACACCAAAAGACCTGAGTCTCCTCAGTAGGAACAGCCTGTGCTGTCCCTTCTTGTAGAGTGCATCAGTATTGTGTGACCAGTCTAGTTTATTGTTCAGATGAACACCCAGGTACTTGTAGGATGTCACGATCTCAATGTCTGTTCCCTGGATGTTTACTGGTGCTGTGAGGGGTTGTCCTTGCCTGCAGCAGTCCACCACCGGCTCCTTAGTTTTCCTCGCGTTGATCTGGAGGCAGTTCCGATGGCACCAGTCTACAAAGTGCTGGATAAGCCCTCTGTACTCAGCTTCATCTCCATTGGAGATGAGACCAACGATCGCAGAGTCGTCAAAGAACTTCTGTAGATGGCAGTGTGTTGTGTTGTGTGAGAAGTCCGCAGTATAAAGGGTGAACAGGAAGGGAGCCAAAGCCATTCCCTGGGGGGCCCCCGTGCTACCGACAATCGTGTCGGACACACAGTCCCGGGTTCTCACAAACTGTGGCCGGTTAGTGAGGTAGTCCAGGATCCATGATGACAGGTGCTGGTCCACCCCTGCGCACAGCAGCTTGTCCTTCAGGATCATCGGTTGAATGGTGTTGAAAGCACTGGAGAAGTCAAAGAATATGATCCTCACTGCATTCCCAGGTTTCTCCAGGTGGAACAGAGAACGGTGAAGGAGGAAGATGACCGCATCCTCCACCCCAATACCATGCTGGTAGGTGAACTGGAGTGGATCCATCGCAGGTCCCACCAGGGGGAGGAGGTGAGCAAGGAGCAGTCTCTCCAGGGTCTTCATCATGTGGGACACTGGTCTGTAGCTGTTCAGATTTTTGGGGTGGGAAGTCTTTGGTACAGATACCACACAAAATGTTTTCCACAACTGTGGTACCCTCCCCAGCTTCAAGCTCAGGTTGAAGATATACTCCACAATTCCACACTGCTGGTCTGCACAGGACTTGAGGAGCTTTGCACTGATGCCGTCCGGTCCCGACGCCTTCCTCGCCTTGATCTTGCTCAGCTCCATCCTCACCTGGGTCTTAGTGAGGGTCAGGTTGGGGGGGGTGTGTGTTGGGAGTGGGGGGTGATGGTGGAGTGGGGAGTGGGCAGCAGGACTTGATGTCTTCAGTGGCTGCAGTGGTTGTTGTGCAGTCGAGGGGGAGGGCGGTTGGTCAAACCTATTAAAAAACAGATTCAGATTGTTCACCCACTCCCTGCCCCCCGTGGCCTGGGGGGAGGTATTCTGGAGCCCAGAGATGATTTTAAGGTTTCTCCAGACCCCACTGATGTCGCTCTGTTGCAGCTTGTCCTCCATCTTCTTCCTGAAGCTGTCCTTGCCTTCTCTGATCTTTCTCCTCAGCTCCCTCTGTACGGACTTCAGCATCTCCCTGTTCCCCGACCTGAAGATCCTCTTCTTCTCTTTCAGAAGTGTTTTTATCCCAGGGTTGATCCAGGGTTTGTTGTTTGAGCAACACCGTATGGTCTTGGTGGGAGCGGTGTTGTCCACACAGAAGCTGATGTAGTCCGTGATGGTGTGTGTGAGGCCATCAATGTCCTCACCATGTGGATCGCAGAGCTGCTTCCAGGCGGTGGTTTCAAAACATCCCTTTAGAGTGTCCATTGTCTCCTCAGACCATAACTTCACTGTGCGCATGGCCGGAGGTTGTCTGTGCACTAGGGGATTGTACATTGGCCGGAGATGAACCAAGTTGTGATCCGATCTCCCAAGTGGGGGGAGTTGTAATGAGGTGTACGCCTCCTTAGTGTTTGTGTAGAATAAGTCCAGTGTTTTATTGTCTCTAGTGTGGCATGTGACATACTGGGTAAACGTGGGTAGAATGGGAGACAGTGAAACATGGTTGAAATCACCTGAGATGAGGAGAAGAGCATCTGGGTGTTCTGTCTGCAGCCTGCCAGTTACTGAATGGATGACGTCACGCGCTGTCCCAGCGTTCGCCGTCGGATTTGCATAAACAACAATGCAGATTACATGTGAGTATTCCCTCGGGAGATATGTAGGCCGCATGCTAACAGCTAGCAACTCGATGTCTTTGCAGCAGTGCTGTTGTTTAACAGTGATGTGTCCCGGTCTGCACCAGTTGTTAATAACATAGATCAACACTCCACCGCCTCTTGCTTTGCCACTGTCTGGTGTCCGGTCTGCCCGTATCGCGTGGAAACCCTCCAGCTCAATATTAGCATCTGCTACTAGTTCAGTTAGCCACGTCTCTGTAAACAAAAGGAGAGAGCATTCCCGGTGTATTCTGTCGTAGCGGGAGATAGCCGCTAGCTCATCTACCTTTCCCAATATAGAACGTACATTCCCCATGACAACAGATGGGAGGGTGGGTCTGTACCTTATACTCCTTGTCCGCCGTCTAACAACAGCCCGACAACCATGTCGTTTTCGCCTTATTTCTCCCGGTACGTCGAGTTTTTCCGTTAGCACCGAGTGGCGATTAAGTGCAAGCAGCTGTTCCCTGCTGTACCGTCTCCTGCTGTAAACAGTGGCTCCGTCCACTGGCTCGGGAGACATTTGGGGCGATCTGTCTGTCCATTATGAATAAAGTGTGTAGATAGAGGAAGAAAAAACTCAGAATTGAGCCGCTGTTGCAAAAAGGCAGCCGACTCGTGTGGCGCCGGAAGTGTGTTTATATATGTAGATATATAAACACACAGTGCGGAGCATTGTAGCTAGATGGAATAAATATGTAAATATATAAACACACACAGTGTGGAGCATTAATGCTAGATGGAGTAAATATATAAATATATATATATATATGTATATATATATATATATAAACACCCACAGTGCGGAGCATTGTAGCTTGATGGAATAAATATGTAAATATACAAACACACACAGTGCAGAGCATTGTAGCTAGATGGAATGAAACAGCACAACCGTCTACTTAGTTATCCTACATGGTATGATTATGTACCCATACATATTCTCACCCTCCATAGCGACTGGTATTTTTCCTAGTTGTATACCGGAGGGGACCATTGTGTAAGTCTATTGCATCTTTTGCATTCAAAACTATTAGGTTGTCACGTCTTTTTGCTATCTCTGCGAGCAGCCCTGCTCAGGTTGTACAGTCTGACAGCCGTAGGTAGGAAGGACCTGCGAAACCTCTCGTTTGTGCACCTAGGATGTAGTAGTCTGCTGCTAAATGAGCTCCTTAGTGCATTCAGTATGTCCTGCATAGGGTGGAACTCGGACTCCAGCAGAGATGACAGTTTAGCCACCATCCTTCTCTCTCCCATCTCCTCCATCCGACGGCGAACGCTGGGACAGCACGTGACGTCATCCATTCAGTAACCAGCAGGCTGCAGACAGAACACCCAGATGCTCTTCTCCTCATCTCAGGCGATTTCAACCATGTTTCACTGTCTCCCATTCTACCCACGTTCACCCAGTATGTCACATGCCACACTAGAGACAATAAAACACTGGATTTATTCTACGCAAACACTAAGGAGGCGTACACCTCATCACAACTACCCCCACTCGGGAGATCGGATCACAACTTGGTTCATCTCCGGCCGGTGTACAAACCCCTAGTGCACAGACAACCTCCGGCCATGCACACTGTGGAGTTATGGTCTGAGGAGACAATGGACACCCTAAAGGACTGTTTTGAAGCCACCGCCTGGAAGCAGCTCTGCGATCCACATGGTGAGGACATCGATGGCCTCATTCACACCTTCACGGGCTACCTCAGCTTCTGTGTGGACAAATCCGTTCCCACCAAGACCATACGGCGTCACTCAAACAACAAACCCTGGATCAACCCTGAGATAAAAACACTTCTGAGAGAGAAGAAGAGGATCTTCAGGTCGGGGAACAGGGAGATGCTGAAGTCCGTACAGAGGGAGCTGAGGAGAAAGATCAGAGAAGGCAAGGACAGCTTCAGGAAGAAGATGGAGGACAAGCTGCAACAGAGCGACATCAGCGGGGTCTGGAGAAACCTCAAAACCATCTCGGGGCTCCAGAATACCTCCCCCCAGGCCACAGGGGGCAGGGAGTGGGCGAACAACCTGAATCTGTTTTTCAATAGATTTGACCAACCGCCCTCCCCCCTGACTGCACAACAACCACTGCTGCCTCTAAAGAAATCAAGTCCTGCTGCCCACTCCCCACTCTACCAACACCCCCCCACTCCCAACACACAGCCCCCCATCCTGACCCTGACCAGGACCCAGGTGAGGACGGAGCTGAGGAAGATCAAGGCGAGGAAGGCGCCGGGACCGGACGGCATCAGCGCAAAGCTCCTCAAGTCCTGTGCAGACCAGCTGTGTGGGATTGTGACGTATATCTTCAACATGAGCCTGAAACTGGGGAGGGTACCACAGCTGTGGAAAACATCTTGTGTGGTACCTGTACCAAAAACTTCCCACCCCAAAGACCTGAACAGCTACAGACCGGTGGCCTTGACGTCCCACTTGATGAAGACCCTGGAGAGACTGCTCCTTGCTCACCTCCGCCCCCTGGTGGAACCAGCGATGGATCCACTCCAGTTCGCCTACCAGCATGGCATTGGGGTGGAGGATGCGGTGATCTTCCTCCTTCACCGTTCTCTGTCCCACCTGGAGAAGCCCGGGAATATGGTGAGGATCATGTTCTTTGACTTCTCCAGTGCTTTCAACACCATCCAACCGATGATCCTGAAGGACAAGCTGCTGCGCGCAGGGGTGGACCAGCACCTGTCATCATGGATCCTGGACTACCTCACGAACCGGCCTCAGTTTGTGAGAACCCGGGACTGTGTGTCCGACACGATCATCAGTAGCACGGGGGCCCCCCAGGGAACGGTGCTGGCTCCCTTCCTGTTCACTCTTTATACTGCGGACTTCTCACACAACACAACACACTGCCATCTACAGAAGTTCTCTGATGACTCTGCGATCGTTGGCCTCATCTCCAATGGAGATGAAGCTGAGTACAGAGGGCTTATCCAGGACTTCGTGGACTGGTGCCATCGGAACTGCCTCCAGATCAACGCGAGGAAAACTAAGGAGCTGGTGGTGGACTGCCGCAGGCATGGGCAGCCCCTCACAGTACCAGTAAATATACAGGGAACAGACATCGAGATGGTGACATCCTATAAGTACCTGGGTATTCATCTGAACAATAAACTAGACTGGTCACACAATACTGATGCACTCTACAAGAAGGGACAGCGCAGGCTGTTCCTGCTGAGGAGACTCAGGTCTTTTGGTGTACAAGGGGCGCTGCTGAAGTCATTCTATGACACGGTGGTGGCATCAGCCATCACTTTTGGAGTGGTCTGCTGGGGCAGTGGCATTACTGCAGCCGATAGGAAGAGACTGAACAAACTGATTAAGAAAGCTAGCTCTGTCCTGGGGCAGCGCCTTGATCCGATGGAGGAGATAGGAGAGAGAAGGACGGTGGCTAAACTGTCATCTCTGCTGGAGTCCGAGTTCCACCCTATGCAGGACATACTGAATGCACTGAGGAGCTCATTTAGCAGCAGACTACATCATCCCAGGTGCACAACCGAGAGGTTTCGTAGGTCCTTCCTACCAACGGCTGTCAGACTGTACAACCTAAGCAGGGCTGCTCGCAGAGATAGCAAAAAGACGTAACAAACTAATAGTTTTTTGAATGCAAAAGATGCAATAGACTTACACAATGGTCCTCTCCGGCATACAACTAGGAACATACCGGTCGCTATGGAGGGTGAGAATATGTATGGGCACATAATCATACCATGTAGGATAACTAAGTAGACGGTTATGCTGTTTCATTCCATCTAGCAACAATGCTCTGCACTGTGTGTGTTTATATATTTGCATATTTATTCCATCTAGCTACAATGCTCCGTACTGTGGGTGTTTATATATTTATATATCTACATATTATTCCATCTAGCTACATTGCTCCGCACTGTGTGTGTTTATATACTTGCATATTTATTCCACCTAGCTGCAATGCTCCGTACTGTGGGTGTTTATATATTTACATATTTATTCCATCTAGCTACAATGCTCTGCACTGTGTGTTCATATATTCATATATTTATTCCATCCAGCTACAATGCTCTGCACTGTGTGTCTGTGTGTGTGTGTATATATATATATTTTATAGTAATACGTACATATGTTTATTAGCTGCTCTTGCTTGCTTGTTTTTTTTTCTTGCCTTCTGATTGTTGCTCTGAGTGTTGCTATCCCTGTGCTGTTGCAATCCTGGAATTTCCCCGTTGTGGGACTAATAAAGGCTTATCTTATCTTATCTTATCTTATCCACTGGGTCAAGGCGCTGCCCCAGAACAGAGCTAGCTTTCTTGATCAGTTTGCTCAGTCTCTTCCTATCGGCTGCTGTAATGCCACTGCCCCAGCAGACCACTCCAAAAGTGATGGCTGATGCCACCACCGTGTCATAGAATGTCTTCAGCAGCGCCCCTTGTACACCAAAAGACCTGAGTCTCCTCAGTAGGAACAGCCTGCGCTGTCACTTCTTGTAGAGTGCATCAGTATTGTGTGACCAGTCTAGTTTATTGTTCAGATGAACACCCAGGTACTTGTAGGATGTCACTATCTCGATGTCTGTTCCCTGTATATTTACTGGTGCTGTGAGGGGTTGTCCTTGCCTGCAGCAGTCCACCACCAGCTCCTTAGTTTTCCTCGAGTTGATTTGGAGGCAGTTGAATGAAACTATTAACCAAAGTCTAGTTGGGCTCCTAAAATGAAACTATTAACCAAAGAGTTGTAGATTAAATATTGTTTTATGGCTGTTAAACAATTCTGGATGAATTCTGGCGCTCAATGTCATTGTAGCACCAGCAGCCAGGCAGGCAATAAGAAATTCTGATGATTGTAGTGAAATGAAACCAATTTGCCTATGTTGAAGGAGAGACACCAGCATTGAATTGGAGCCTAAAAACACAGTCTGTGCTGCTCAGTATTTGCACATCAAATATAATAATGCTTTTTGTAAATCTGTGATAAACTAAAGGACGAAAGTGAATGAATATATGTTTCAGAGATGTATTTGAACATTACAATGCCAGCTGCCCCTCCGTGGATCACCACCTTATCATGGCAGAGGGGTTTGTGTCCTACTGACCCCAAGAGCTGTGTTGTTGGGGCAACTTGCCCCTGGTAGGGTCTTCCAAGGCAAATTGGTTCTGGATGAAGAGCCACACTAAGAGTGGTCCAGTGGATTCCAATTAAAAAATTAAACCTGCAAGCAGGTGTAAGCGGACTTTGCCCCCCATGCGCACGCGGAACCCGGCGCCAGTTGTCCCTTGCTGGCTCGGAAAATGTGCCGTCATCACTGCAAGGGCTGCATGAATATTAAAGTAAACTATTTGGCGCAGATCTTCCTGTGAGCAGTAAGTGGCATTATCCCTTTTGTCAAATATTTTTATGTAGGAGCGCGCGGAGTGGGACTAATCTCCATCACTGCAATTATGGTGAAAATCTGACTCCAGGATCCAAGGATCCAAACCAGCTCCTACCTAGGGTCCTGCCTTGGCATCTGACCAGGAGGAGTTGCTTAACAGCAAGGGCCCGATGACCAGGTTTTTACCCACAGGACCAGGAAGGACTGGGTCTGAATAAACCATGCAAGTCCACTCTCCAGTGGGCTCACCACCTGAGGGAGGGATCACGGAGTTCATGGTGAATTGGGCAGCAGTCTGGACTTTGTTTAAACTAATGACCCAGACCTGAGTAAGCAATCAAAGATGAATGGATGGCAGGACAATGCACACTATATTTTTTAAAGGAGACATACAATGAAGATTTAATTTTCTCCGTGCTTTTGTACATCTTTTTGTGTATCTGGAGAGGTTACCAATGGGAAAACTCAAACACAACCCTGTCACTGTTTTGTCCAAACCCACAGTGACAATGCTACTATGGCTTCTCGCCTGCTACTAAGTTAGCTTAGTGACTGTGTCTTATATTGCTGTGGTCTTTAAATTTGTCTCATCCCACTAAACATCCCTGTTCCCAGCTGGTTCATTAATCCACAGTCAATAATACTGTACATCTTGTGTCATTCTGGTTTATTTTAAGTGTAATAGGCTAGCACATGGGTAGGACTAAGTATTGCCGACTTTGCAGCTTTGTCGCTATATTCAGTGGGCTTCTTCCCTGTCCGAAAGTACTTACAGGCGGCCCAGTCCTCGTGCAGCAGTCCCTCCCATCTGAAGCCAGGGCAGGAGATGTTCACCCCTCCACGTCCAAACTGCAAATGAATTGTGCATGTAAGAGGCTCCCGTTGTCTCTTTAGGATCACTTTTGCCACTTAAAAAAAAACAACAACAACAAAAAAAAAAAACGTGACAGAAGTTTATTTGTAGCTCCAAACATATTTAGGGTGTTTTTTCACTAACTTTTTGTCTCTCCCATGACGTTATTCCTCTACTACAGCATCTGTTACAATTACATCCACGTGGTAAGTCATGCAAATTAGGTGATGACATTATTAAGCTACTTCTAGGACAGCCAATACCTACTTTCTTTACTGAGGAGTTGGTAACACTAGTTTACCATCTTGGAGATCGGCTCGGCGGGAAGAGGTTGATGGATGAGCCCATCTAGCACTACCTTAGCTATAGAATTGCGGTCGGGTCTTAAAGCTCTTTTCTATATATTCTATTTATCCCCACTAAATTCTATTTTTTCCTCACCAAATAATTGTGTTTATAATATAATATTAATGTATAATTTTTTATAGCTACCTTATGAAAAGCACATTTTTTTGTGTTTAGCATGAATATGACTACTATTTAAATGTCCTTAAGGGTTGAATAAACAAAAGCCCTACTATACAGTAGCTGCTGGTGAAAACATGCAAAATTAAAGACTGAGGTTAGCAAAACATGCTTAAAAAGACTCAAGTGCTCTTCGTAGTCACCCTTCACAGGTAATCACTCATGAAAGCAGCGGATTAGTCAATAGAAATAACAGCAGCTGTTACATACTTGATGAATTTTGCTGTCTGCTTTGCAAAGTCATTTTTCCCACAGCAGGCCAGACCTTAAGCAAATAATTTTTCCATCAAATGCCAGAGCCAGCACGTACTTATCATTAACTGCCTAAAGCAATAATGATGAAAAGGAGCCGCTTCGCCCAGGCTGTTTCCCATAAAAAGTTTTGTAATGCTTTTAATGACTTCTTTTTTTAACCTGTCCTGTCCAGCAGCTTGGCAAGCAGAAGAGATATCTGCTTGCCTTATTGTGCCCAACAGATTTTCTTTGCCAAAATTAGCTCTGCTCATGTTTGATATGTTGTATATAAATAGAATTTACAGACTCCTCTAGCTATATATATTTATAAAAAAAAAAACTTTAGCACTTTATTTATATTGCCTTAATTATGCTGGAACTAACAGGGAGGAATGGTGGAAAGAATAGAAGGGATATGAAGGGGTCAGAAGAGGTGGGGGGGTCAAGGAATGGGGAGACAGAAATAAAAAAACAAAAAAACAAAAAACAAAGAGAAAACACAAAGAAAGATAGATGTGTTACCTCCTGACCTCGTGAGTCACCTCTGGCATTGAAAGTGTTGGCTCCCCCTGCAGCTTCCCCCTGCTCGCTACCACCTCTCCTGGGTGTGTGTCTGGGCTCTAGGTGGGGTGCAGGTCTGTCTTGCATGGGCGTGCCTGGGGGAGGGAGGGCATGTTCTTGGCACTGGCTGGGCCCCAACTGAGGGGCCATCCTGCCCAGGGAAGTGGTGCACTGTCCCTGGTTGTCCGGCCGTCCAGCCCCATTCCCCCTTGCCCTTCCTCCTGGGGTGGGTGCCCAGTTGTCCCAGGGTATAGTGGCCTCGGAGTATTGTGCTCTGCAGGGGTTGAGGGTTGCCCAGGAGTTGAGGGGTGCTGTGTTGCAAAACAAAATGCAAAACAAAGGAAAAGTGAAACACAAAAACAGCAACTTAAATATTCGTCAAGACAGGAGCCCCCTGGAGCGCATGAAGCCTAGGGGAGAGAGCAGACAGAGGCGATAAGGGAACGATTCTCTGATGGGAGAATAATGCAGGAAAGCACACTTACAGTCAGAGAAGTGAAGCCCAGTAGGGAACTCCAACATGGACCGGAGACAGGTGGAAGGCGGGACCTGGGTGGATGTGATGATCTTCCTGGTCAGGTGAGTGTGATCAGCTCTGGGAGACACACCTGTGGGCAGCAGCAACCCAAATGATCCAGCAGTGAGCTCCCCTCACACTGGGCCTTATATATGCTGGCTCATCAGGAGCAGCAGGTGGATAATCACGCAGGTGTGCTCATTACTGGAACGGGAAACCTGAAATAGGAGAGGAGGGGGAGCACGCTCGCCAGACCATGACAACAACTGCATTAAAAAAACAAAAAAAAAAACAGTCTTAATCCTGAGGACCTTTCTTATCATGTTTCTCACAGCAGGTTGTTCAAATAAGTATTGACTATTTAAGCAGAATCATCAAATATTAATAGTACTAATTTATGGATGTTAAAAAATAACATTGCCATTATTAGGGTTTACAGTGATAATGAGGATTTTGGAGGATGTTAAGCACTGTAATTGGCAATTTCCTACCTTGAGCTAGCACAGGCTAATAACAAGTAGCAAGTTTATGAGCTTTTACTGCACATAAAGAAGAAAAAAAAAACAAAACTGACAAAACAAGATCATAGACTACAAAATCTACATGTTAACTTAAGTGGTAAAACGACCAAAACAACGGCCATTCATTAACTTACCCGGAATTATTAAGCAGACACTCTGTGAAATGAATGGTGGTCTATGGGGGAAAATTAATTGTTTGGAAGGATTCGCTGCTCCACGACCCACGTGACTTCGTCATTCCACAGTTTCTACAGAAGTCTGTCAGAGTGTCGTAACTATCATATTATACGGCAATGGTTGAAGGATATTTCTTAAAGTGACGGGCTTTAACTCTGTGTTTCAAGAAAGACAGGAAAAACAAATAAACCAAAAAAATGCTTCAATAATTAAAAAAAATTTAGAAAATGTGAACAAAATATGTCACAAACACTTCATGAAGACATGAGTGAGCTTTTAAAATGTGGAAAAAGTGCAGTCAATGACCCCTGTAAAATGTGCTTTTTTATTATGTCAGACTGCATAATTAAAATGTACTTTCGTTAACTGGTTCACTCATTTTGGTCCCTTCATATATTGTGTCAGCCTGTGACGCAAAGAAGATCGAAGTCATTATTGTAACCAAAAGATGAAATGTTTATATACATCATATTCCTACCGAAAAGCCCTGTTGTGCCAAATAAATAGCTTAAATACTGAAAATCTAGAAAAATACAGTGATTTGTTTTTTGGGGGATACCACCCTGCCCTAATTAGACGTGGACAAAATTGTTGGTACCCCTCTGTTAATGAAACAAAAACCCACAATGGTCACAGAAATAATTTGAATCTGACAAAAGTGGTAATAAATAAAAATTCTATGAAAATCAACCAATGAAAATCAGACAATGCTTTTGAATTGTGGTTCAACAGAATTATTTTAAAAAACAAATTAATGAAACAGGCCTGGACAAAAATGATGGTACCCCTAGAAAATAATGTGACCATAGGGACATGTTCAACCAAGATGTGTCCTCTAATTAACATCACAGGTGTCTACAAACTTGTAATCAGTCAGTCGCCCTATTTAAAGGGTGACAAGTAGTCACTGTGCCGTTTGTTGACATGGTGTGTACCACACTAAACATAGACCAGAGGAAGCAAAGGAGAGAGTTGTCTCAGGAGATTAGAAATAAAATTATAGACAGGCATGTCAAAAGTAAAGGCTATAAGACCATCTCCAAGCAGCTTGATGTTCTTGTGACTACAGTTACACATATTATTCAGAAATTTAAGATCCACGGGACTGTAGCCAACCTCCCTGGACGTGGGTGCAAAAGGAGACGGATAATACGAATGGTAACAAAAGAGCCCAGAACAACCTCTAAACACATTCATGGTGAACTCCAAGGTCAAGGTACATCAGTGTAAGATCACGCCATCTGTCGTTGTTTGAGCCAAAGTGGACTTCATGGGAGACGACCAAGGAGGACACCACTGTTGAAAACAAATCATAAAAAAGCCAGACTGGAATTTGCCAAACTGCATGTTGACAAGCCACAAAGCTTCTTGGAGAATGTCCTATGGACAGACGAGACAAAACTGGAACATTTTGGCAAGGCACATCAGCTCTATGTTCACAGATGCAAAAATGAAGCATACCAAGAAAAGAGCACTGTCCCTACTGTGAAACATGGAGGAAGTTCTGTTATGTTCTGGGGCTGCTTTGCTGCATCTGGCACAGGGTGTCTTGAGATCTGTGCAGGGTGCAATGAAATCTCAAGACTATCAAGGTATTCTAGAGAGAAATGTGCTGCCCAGTGTCAGACAGCTTGGTCTCAGTTGCAGATCATGGGTCTTGCAACAGGATAATGACCCAAAACACACAGCTAAAAACACCCAAGAATGGCTAAGAGCAAAACATTGGAATATTCTAAAGTGTCCTTCTATGAGCTCTGATCTAAATTGCCTCAAAAGGTTGTGCAACAAAATATTAAGTTAAGGCTACCATCATTTTTGTCCAGGCCTGTTTCATGAGTTTGTTTTTTAAAATAATTCTGTTGAACCACAATTCAAAAGCACTGTCTGATTTTCATTGGTTAATTTTCATAGAATTTTTATTTATTACCACTTTTGTCAGATTCAAGTTATTTCTGTGACCATTGTGGTTTTTTTCTTTCATTAACAGAGGGGTACCAACAATTTTGTCCACGTCTGTAGATGGTTTTTATGTCATCTGATATACATTGTCATATCGTCCAGCCCTACTTCAGGTGGGTAATGGCTTTGCTAAAGGCTGTCTGAGACTCTTGCAACTGACACTTTTCACACCATCCATCCATCCATCCATCCATCCATCCATCCATCCATCTTCTACCACTTTTCACACATAAAAACTAATATAAAATGATAGAAGGCAAGCTGCGCTATTCGGCAATAGCTCCAGTTTTTCACTTACAGTTGTATAGCCTTGGTTGGCCATGTGACACTCTTGGCCCATCCAAAATGGGCAAATGTTGAACCTAAATGTTTGAGATGTGGATGTTAAGTGGTCTCTTGATTTGATTACAATTCAGCCATTAACAATTTGAATGCAAAACAATTCTTGGTGCATTTTGATGAATCTCTGTGGAGCATCTTCACTTTTTAGCTCTTTCTTGTGAAGCTGAAAGAATTTAATGTGATCACATGGCGTCCATCTGTCCATTTACATTTCACGGGAATCGATATTTCTACTAGGCATTTTCCCCTGTACCCACCAAACTTGCTCACAATGATCCTTTGGTGGTTCTGCATTAGGGATGGGTATAAAGATTGATTCTCCAACTTGAATCGATTCACATTTGACTGAGCCAATATCAGTCCACAAAATCCATGGATCAGTCTTTGAATATAATGCTTTTGCATCTGTGAAACACATAACGCAAGCGGCCGGCTGAAGTCTCGTGGGATTGAACAAGTGCCCAGATCTCATGACCTGGTTACTTAGGTAGTTTAAAAAAATGCTACTCACCTGATCCTCAGGTAGGTCTGCATCCAAGTTGTACTCAAGGTCCATGTCAAGGTCAAAAGCCACAAAATCTTGGTACATGTGGTTTTAGAAAAATCACTCCTCCTCCTAGGCAATTATCTCAAAATCTCGGTACATGTGGTTTCAGAAAAATCACTCCTCCTCCTAGGCAATTACCTCAATTCTTGCAAAACTCTCACAGTGACGTTCAGGTAGGTCTGCATCTAGGTTGAGGTCAAGGCCATTGTCAAAGGTCAAAAGATCTGGGCATTTATGATTTCCTGAAAAACATCATTGCTTCTAGGCCATTGACCTTGACTTTAAGTACATCCTAGATGGGTCTAGGCTGTGCTTAAGGTCAAGGTCAATGGTCAGGAGATCTGAGCACTCCTGGGGGATTTTTTTCAGGCCAGAATGACCTGCTCCGTCATCGATGGTGTGGTTTATACTTTGTATGTATGTATATATATATATATATATATATATATATATATATATATATATATATATGAATGAATGAATGAATGAATCTTTATTTCGGATAGATTAAAAGTACAGATTAAAAGAAACTGAATAATATAACAAAGGGGGAAAGAAAATCCAACAAGGTCAAATTAGACAATAACTCCTCTGATTATACAGTTCAACATAAGTTATCCGAAATGGGTGATGGCTGAAGCCGCAGCTTATATTGCCCACCCATATTCCATCCAAGAATTCAAAAGAAAAACAAAACAAGAGCGATTACAATTCAGAACAAAGCTAAGACAAAATGTGACAAAAAAAACTAAGCTACAACACAACGCAGACTGGATATGACAATCCTTATGTGATTTTACATGTCATCTTGTATATATGTTTGGAGTATTTCTTCCTTTAGTTTTTGTTTAAATTGTCCAAGCGTTGTACATGATTTTAATTCATGTCCAAAATCGTTCCATAATCTGACTCCTTGCACTGAAACACAGTGTTGCTTGGTGGTAGTTCTCACTGAAGGTTTTTGAAATATACATGTTCCTCTGAAATGATATTGTTTCTCCCTTATTTGGAAGAGCTTTTGGATATTTGCGGGCAGTGATAGATTCTTCACTTTAAACATTATTACTGCAGTTTTAAAGTCAACCAGATCATTCAACTTGAGAGCTTTTAATTTAAGAAAAAGTGGGTTTGTTGGTTCCCTGTAAGCAGCTTTGTTTATTATTCTAATAGCTCTTTTCTGAAGCATAAAGACTGGATGTATGTTCGTTTTATATGTATTTCCCCATACTTCAGTACAATATGTCATGTATGGGAGTATTAATGAATGATACAAGGTATATAGTGTGGGTTGATTCAGCAAATATATCACTCTGTGTAGTATTGCAATTGATTTTGATATTTTACCTTTAATATAATTAATATGTGACTTCCAACACAGTTTATTATCAATTATTACTCCAAGAAATTTAGTTTCGGATACCCTTTCAATCTCTACACCATTTACACTGAGTTTAGATACTAAGTTGTTGTGATGGTTGTTAAAAACTATAAATTTTGTCTTACTTAAATTGAGCATTAATTTGTTTGAATCAAACCACAGTTTAAGCTTTCCTAATTCCTTTCTGAGTGTATCCAAAAGTTGTTCCAAATTGCTTCCACTGCATAATAAATTAGTGTCATCGGCAAACAATATTAAGTCCATTTTTTTATGAAACTTTACATATATCATTTATATACATATTGAATAACAATGGCCCCAAAACTGAACCCTGTGGGACTCCACAAGTAACCTTCAGTAACTGTGAGTTTTTGTTACCAACACATACATACTGATATCTGTTCTTTAAGTAACTACATAACCAGGACAGTGCTACCCCTCTAATACCACAATTTTGTAGTTTCTTTAATAATAAATTATGATCCACTGTATCAAATACTTTTTTAAGATCCAGGAATACCCCAATTGAATACTTTTTATTTTCAATGGCAGTTGATATTTTTTCAATAAATTCCATTAGAGCAAATGCAGTTGTCCACATTGCTGATCACACAATAAATTATTCTTCAGTATGAAGTTGTCAGTTCTCTCATAGAATATTTTTTCAAGTATCTTGGAAAATTGCAGCAATAGTGAAACTGGTCTATAGTTTGAGAATTCTCCTCTGTCACCCATCTTGTATATCGGAATTACTTTAGCTATTTTCATTGCATTGGGAAATATACCTGTTTGGAGAGACAGGTTACAGATATGCGTCAGTGGTTTCACTAAGCATTCAATAATAGTTTTGACTAAGAGCATGTCAATACCATCACAGTCTGTAGATGTTTTACTTTTAGACAATTTAACAATTTCAATGACCTCTCTCTCGTCTGTGTTCTTTATGAAAATGGAGCCTTTTATAGCAGTGTTTTTGCTTATTGTATCACCTGTAGGCGCCGCAATGGGTATTTCTCGAGCCAAATTAGGACCAATGTTAACAAAAAAGTGATTAAATTCATCTGCAGGTGAAGCTGCATTCACACTCTGAGTCGTTTTATTATTTTTTGAAAAATCGGTTCAGTACCTTGTATTTCTGCTTTTATTTCCAAGAATACTGTTAAGTATTGTCCATGTATTTTTAATATTGTCTCTGTTTTTCTCCAGTTCTTTACTGTAATAGTCTCTCTTACTACATCTTATTACATATGTTAACTTATTTTTGTATGTTTTATACCGCTGCTCTGCTTCTTTTGTCCTTTTCTTTAGGAAAGCTTTATATAATTAATTTTTCTTAACTATTCTTGTTGTGTGTGTGGATATGGATTATCATTGTCTCTTAATTTTCTTAATCAGTGTTCATCTGTATTTATTTAAGTCAGTAACATCTCTGATCATTATGCTCTTTGCTTCCTCAGGTGTTCCATTTAGTTTGATCCAAACTCTACAATTTCTTGTCCATGTTGCCTTATTTTCTTATTTTGTCTTTTCAGCATCCGTGCTTGCCGTGCTATTTCAGCATTAGTCTTTGTTCGGTGTTTGTTTAGGTAAACTTCTGTTCCCCGGAGCTTTCTGGTCTGCCTCAGTATGTCATTCTTTACCCTTCTGTTCACAAAGCGCATCACAATTGATTTCTTTGTTTTATTATCCTTTCTGGGAAAAGCATAACAGGCTGAAATTGCATTTGCTTCTACCTTTATATCTCTACTATCAAGGAACTGAAGCACCTGGTTTTCCAGGAGACTGATTCACTTGTGGGAGCCTCCTCACCTCTCAGTCCTGTTGTAGCATGAGCGTATGATTGATATTTGATGTCTAGTCCACTTATAATTAGATCATCCATACGAGAACATTGTTCAAGATCTTCGACGCATCACTCCAAGTCCGTAATTTTTTTTGTCTTTTGGTCGCACGCAGCGACCAGCAGCCGGTGGCTTATCACCAGACAGCAAACCAAATTTACCTACGGGTACAAACAAGTAACAAAAAAAAAAATATATATATATATATACAGTGGGGAAAAAAAGTATTTAGTCAGCCACCAATTGTGCAAGTTCTCCCACTTAAAAGATGAGAGAGGTCTCCAATTTTCATCATAGGTATACCTCAACTATGTGAGACAAAATGAGAAAAAAAATCCAGAAAATCACATTGAAGGATTTTTAATGAATTAATTGGTAAATTCCTCGGTAAAATAAGTATTTGGTCAATAACAAAAGTTCATCTCAATACTTTGTTATATACCCTTTGTTGTCAGTGACAGAGGTCAAACTTTTTCTGTAAGTCTTCACAAGGTTTTCACACACTGTTGCTGGCATTTTGGCCCATTCCTCCATGCAGATCTTCTCTAGAGCAGTGATGTTTTGGGGCTGTCGCTGGGCAACATGGACTTTCAACTCCCTCCAAAGATTTTCTATGGGGTTGAGATCTGGAGACTGGCCAGGCCACTCCAGGACCTTGAAATACTTCTTACGAAGCCACTCCTTCATTGCCCCGGCGCTGTGTTTGGGATCATTGTCATGCTGAAAGACCCAGCCACGTTTCATCTTCAATGCCCTTGTTGATGGAAGGAGGTTTTCACTCAAAATCTCACGATTCATGGCCCCATTCATTCTTTCCTTTACACGGATCAGTCGTCCTGGTCCCTTTGCAGAAAAACAGCCTCAAAGCATGATGTTTCCAACCACATGCTTCACAGTAGGTATGGTGTTCTTTCTCCTCCAAACACGACAAGTTGAGTTTTTACAATAAAGTTCTATTTTGGTTTTATCTGACCATATGACATTTTCCCAGTCCTCTTCTGGATCATCCAAATGCTCTCTATCAATCTTCAGACGGGCCTGGACATGTACTGGCTTAAGCAGGGGGACACATCTGGCACTGCAGGATTTGAGTCCCTGGCGGCATAATGTGTTACTGATGGTAGCCTTTGTTACTTTGGTCCCAGCTCTCTGCAGGTCATTCACTAGGTCCCCCCATGTGGTTCTGGGATTTTTGCTCACCGTTCTCGTGATCATTTTGACCCCACGGGGTGAGCTCTTGCGTGGAGTCCCAGATCGAGGGAGATTTTCAGTGGTTTTGTATGTCTTCCATTTTCCAATAATTGCTCCCACAGTTGATTTCTTCACACCAAGCTGCTTACCTATTGCAGATTCAGTCTTCCCAGCCTGGTGCAGGTCTACAATTTTGTTTCTGGTGTCCTTTGACAGCTCTTTGGTGTTGGCCATAGTGGAGTTTGGAGTCTGACTGTTTGAGGTTGTGGACAGGTGTCTTTTATACTGATAACAAGTTCAAACAGGTGCCATTAATACAGGTAACGAGTGGAGGACAGAGGAGCCTCTTAAAGAAGAAGTTACAGGTCTGTGAGAGCCAGAAATCGTGCTTGTTTGTAGGTGACCAAATTCTTATTTTACTGAGGAATTTAGCAATTAATTCATTAAAAATCCTTCAATGTGATTTTCTGGATTTTTTTTTCTCATTTTGTCTCTCATAGTTAAGGTATACCTATGATAAAAATTGGAGACCTCTCTCATCTTTTAAGTGGGAGAACTTGCACAATTGGTGGCTGACTAAATACTTTTTTGCCCCACTGTAATTAGCGAGGGCGGAACCTGAACGCTGGGAAGAACTGGCTTTGGGGTTAGGGAAGCCAGACTGGAAGGCAGACGAGGTTGCAGCCCCGAGCAAACAGAGCTGCTCCCTTAAATAGCGCTTAACAGATTAATCAGCTGATGAAGGATCATCAGCTGATTGGAATCAGACCGTCCAGCGAGGCTCCACTGACAGCCGGAAGCCCCGCCGAGACACTGTCATAATAAAAGTCTAGAGGTGCGCCAGAGGGGAGAACGGAGAACTACCGCACAGCCCAAGTGCAGACAGAGTCAGCACACGGACCATGATAGTTGCCCGCGTTCACGATGCGGATTCTAGAAGCCGTGGAACATCGAACCCCCCCCCCCCCCCCCACCTGAAAGGTCAACAGGAGCACCCCGGCGGGGGAGGAGGGGGAAAAGGCTAAGGAGGGTTAGACCCTGGTGACAAGGGTGAAGACAGAAAATACAACAAGGAGCAACTACAGAGCATGGGAAACACAAAAAATACTCCATAATGCACCGGTGGACAAAAGACAGAATAGTAAATGCAAATAAGGGAACACTACGCCTACAGGCCACAAACAAATCCCAGGTCTATAGACCAAGATACACAGGTCCAGAGGAATCACATATCATCCTCCAACAGAGGAAGGGAGGGCGAAAAAAAAAGCACACTAAATAGCGTTGAAAACCTACAGTTTAAATCCATACAAATAAACTGTTACAGGCAACAAAAGGACATCTCCCAGCCAACGGAAAGATCAATCACAAGAGAGGAGGGAAAAAAAAACACACGCTAGGGAGCGGTGAAATACACAGTTCATTAACAAAACACCAGCACATCCCAAAAGGTTACAGAAGAGCAGAGACAAAAAAACCCAAACAGGGATGACAGCAGGCAGAGCACAATGGCATGAAAGACAATAGTTCGGGGGGCCGCCCTGCATCCAGCGTCCAAATCACTGGCAGGGGGAAAAGGAACAGTTCGGGCAGCCTACCCCAGTCCCAGGCCAGGAAACACAGTACTTCTGGCGGCCGGGCCAGATCGCCGAATGGAAGGATAAGTTTGTCGGGTGGCCGACCCAGAATGCCAAACGGGCAAACGGACTCCCAGGCAGCCAACCCGCATCATTCAGGCACCAGGCCCACAGGGGAGAATATGGAGATGGCCCTGCTGCTCAGAGGAATAGCGGGAGAGAGCCGAGCCGATTACGGGGAACCCCAACGGCACCTGGTGGAGAAAGACTTGGGGAAGGATCATGGACCAGTCTGGCGTCAGAAAGCAGAGGATCTGCAGCTCCCTCACCGACCTTGAACTGAACCGGCGCTGCGCCCCTGCTGGACCCCGATCTGGTCAGCGCTGCACCCACGACAGACCCCGACTGGGCCGGAGCAGCACCCGCGATGGACCCTGATTGGATCAGAGCCGCACTTGCGATGGACCCCGATTGGGTCGCGACTGCACCCACATCGGACCCCGATTGGGTCGGAGCAGCACCCACGTCGAACCCCAACTGGGTCGATGCTGCACCCGCGATGGACCCTGATTGGGCCGCTGCTGCACCCATGTCGGACCCCGATTGGGTCAATGCCGCACTTGCGATGGACCCCGACTGGGTCAGCACAGCACCAGGGACGACCTCCAAACCCGAACCCGGAACCTCAAGCACAGCGACTGAGTTTTGACTCCCCACCGGTGACCCTGGGAGAAGGCTCAGGAGAAGAAGAAGAACCGGGATCAGAATCAGCGGCAGCGACAGAGCCCAGTGAGACGAGCTCGAATGCAGCGGATGGCTGCACCTGGCTCGCCTCCCCGAGAGCCAGGCAAAAATGCTCTAGAACATATAGAAGGAAGACAAAATAGAGCACTTGCCTGCACTCGAGTTGTGTCACTGTCCAGGACTTTGACAATCCGGGTTCAGAAGGCAGAAGGACGTCCTCTGGCTCCCACTAGGCTACGGTGGGCCCCGCAGCCGGCATGATGGTTTCCACAGCCTGAGGACCCTCCAACGCTGATGACCACGCTGACGACCCGCACGGTGTGGTGGCAGGAGATCCTCGACCTGCTGAGCCAGACTGCTCTTCCGTGGAGACCCGGGGATGCTTCACCATCGGCGCAGGCTCCAAACTGCAGTCCGCTCTCCTCCTCTACCCATGACGTGGCTGCGGGGCTGGAAACAGGCTCTCCAGGGCTGCACGCTCCCTCCTCGTCCGGCGGCGTAGGCCTGGCGCTGCGGAAAGCTCAGGGGAAGGAGACACAAAGGTAGCAGGTCCATTACTAGTTACTGCAGCAGGTGGAGGAAGTTCAGGGGACTGTGAACCCCGAACTCCGCCCCCAGGAATCAAGCAAGGCAATTCACCCAATGAGGGAAAAGAATGAAAAGTCACTTGCCTCATCCGTAGAGGCCCGATAGAACCTGCTGCAGTGGACTTCATTCCTCCGTTTCCCCGCTGGATGGTGACGGAGGGCCCCCTGGAAGGACGAGGAGGAGCCGCTCGCGATGGACCGACGACGGGTTTCACCAAAGCAGGACTCATGGCACTCACAGCAGCCGGGGAAGATTTTGAGGAGGAGGGGATGACAGCCGAGGCGATCCAGGCACAAGGAGCTGACGGGACAGTGGGGAAAGATAACCCAGGGGGAGAGGCTGCGGCAGTTCCCTCCTGATGAGACGCAGAAGAGGCAGCTGACTGAGAGGTAGAGTTTTTCCGACGACCCGGAACAGGATCCGGACGGGGTTCTCGCTGAGGCCAACTGTTGGCCATGTGACGATGGTTACCGGCAGAGGGCGAGGCAAAGGAGAGGTTAGGGAAACGCCACTCCTGCGCAGAAACAGAGGAGAGCAGGTCGGCGTACTCTGGATAATCACTTAACTCCAGATTCCTCTCCAGCAGCCTGACTGCCACCATCACATGCTTGATGATCTGCATGGGGTGAACGGCGGAGAGAGCTGCAGCCACTCGGTCCCGGATGGAAACAGCTGTCAGTTTTAACTTCTCCGGGGGAATCCCAACTGACGTCTCACTCCTTAGGGGATCACCCCAGGACGGTGCAAACTCCTGGCCTGGAACGGGGACAGCAACAGAATCCCGAAGCAAGAAGCGAGGATGCCTCCCCTTTGGCTTCCTGACGGATTCTCCCTCCAGCCCACGGAGCTTCTCCCTTTGAGCAGCGATGTCCGGCCTCCTCGCTGTGATCTCAGGATGGTCAGCGTAGTGGGGATGGCGGTTAATGGTTGTCTCAGCAAGGTCCAGGTACCAGTGCAAACCACCGGGGAAGCAATGGTTACGAGCGTTGAAGAGGATTCCGTCGATCTCTATGAGAGCCATGATTAGCTCGTAGCCCAGGCTCATAGCGTAGCCCTTGAGCAGTGGCGCCATCTCCCAGCACACTGGTATGCTGAACAGGGGAACTTCACGTCCAATTAAACAAACTCACGGTCACCGGCATCTCTTTGGACTGTGACCTACTGTTATGGATGGCTCTCATGAGCCATCAGTGAGACGCTGCAGGCAGCCGTTGAGTTTGTACGTTTATTAAATAAAGACAGAATGACAAAATAATGAGCCTCGTGGGGCAAAACACAAATAAAGACAAGACACTTACATATAATCAGCAAGGGTGGAACCTGAACACTGGGAAGAACTGGCTTCGGGGTTAGGGAAGCCAGACTGGAAGGCAGACGTGGTCGCAGCCCCGAGCAAACAGAGCTGCTCCCTTAAATAACAGATTAATCAGCTGATGAAGGATCATCAGCTGATTGGAATCAGGCCATCCAGTGGGGCTCCACTGACAGCCGGAAGCCCCGCCGAGACGCTGTCATAATAAAAGTCTAGAGGTGCGCCAGAGGGGAGAACAGAGAACTACTGCACAGCCTGAGTGCAGACAGAGTCAGCACACGGACCATGACAGCCTGATGCTTCAGCAGCAACACAGCAGGAACTCGGACAAGTACCTTCTCATTATTTTACATCTATTAATGAAAGGTCTTGTTCTGTTCCTAGGAAGGGGGCTCAGCACCAGCCATCCACCACCACTAAGCTTTCTCTCTCTCGCTCTGCTGTATACTCTGCTGCTGCACCCATACTTTTACCTGCCTCTCCCCATTCCTCTCTCCCGAGCTCCATGCCCAAAGACTTGGTCACCTGTGAGGATCCGTGTAGAGTCATCAACCAGTTGGCAGACTGTTTTAAACTCAGTCACGAGAGGAATTGGTGGCTGGACATTGCATGGAGAAGGGCTTGTGGGATTGTGGCATCCATGCCCAACTTATGGGAGGATATTCCAGCCTTGCTTCAGGCCTACCTGCTCTCCAATGAGTTCTGCATGCCAGAGGTGGATGAGCCATTTGCTTTCGGCTCACCAGAGGTCGGTGAACCTCCAACTGTTGAGCCAGTGGTCAGGGGACCTCCACCAGTTGAGCCTGAGGTTGTCAGCCCCGCAGCAGGAGACCAGGAGCCAAGGCAAGTACGTTTTCAATTTATTTCTACAACTATTTTAGAAAAGGCTTGCCTTACTCTTGGTGAGGGGACCCAAACACAGAGTTAACCAGCTCTTGAGTCTTCCCCATCAGTCTCTACTGCTGACGACTGCGGTGTCACCTCATTGACTGCCTGTTCTCCTACCTCACGAGGACCACATCCCAGCCACTGTATCAGAGGTTGGTGGACCTCCAACCGTCATAGTAAATGAGGTTGAGAGACTTCTACCCATTGTCCAAGAGGTCAGGAGACTTCCACCCATCGCAGTTCCTGAGGGCAAGCAGTCCGCTCCACCCATCATGGTTCCTGAGGGCGAGCAATCCCCTCCACCCGTTGTAGTTCCTGAGGGTGAGCTGTATGCTCAACCTGTCGTAGTTCCTGAGGGGGAGCAGTCCACTCTATCATCATATTTCAAGAGGTCAAGGCTGGCGTTCCTCCATTATAGGTTCCTGAGGCCGTCTAGCTCCTGTCAGCAATCACTGAGTTCGGTGCACACCTATTATCATGGAATTCAGAGCTGGGGCCTCTCCATCTACTGGTCACTGAATTTCAAACTTGTCTGCTGCAGTTTGCTGAACTAAAGCCCCCCTTCCTATTGTCTGTTCCGGAAGTCAGCATGCTCTTGTCACCAATATCAGAGGTTGGTGCGTGGTAATTGTCTGTTCCTGAGTCCAGTGCGCGTCTGTCAATTGTTTCTGAGGGCTGTGCACCTCAGCCATCTGCTATAGAACTAACAGCTCACCAGTCATCGGTTTATGAACTAAATGCTTTTGTGTCATTGTCTCCTGAACCAAGAGTTTCTGTATCACTGTCCCTTGAGCTCAAAACCTCCTTGTTTTTTGTTTTTTTTTTGTTTTTTTTTTTACTTCTGAAGCAAACGGTCCAGTCTTTGTAACCTCTGAGCTGGAAACTTCTGTGTCATTAGCTCCTGAGCTAGAGATTTCAATGTTATTTTCAGAGTTTGAGACCTCCCTGTTGTTATCTTCTGAACGAGAGAATCCTGTATTAATAGCTTCAGAGCTGAAAACTCCTATGTTGTTGTTCCCAGAGCAAAAAGCTCCTTTGTGGTCTCCAAAGCAAAGAGCCCCAATGTTATCCTCTGAGTTTCATACCCTCATGGTTTTTTTTTCTTTTAAGCAAAGGGCTCCAATGTTATGTCTTAGTTTAAAGGTGTTATATTTTCACTTTCTGAGCTCAAAAAGTTTTTTGTTGACACCTCCTGAGTTTAAAGGCCTTGTGTTGTCCTCATCTGAGGTAAAGAAGTTTTCTTGTGAGCAAGAAACCCTAGTATTTTCCACAGCGTCTAGAGCTCATACATGCCTTTTCCGGGAAGGAAGGGCTCTCATTTTGTTTTCCACAGAGCAAAGGGCTCTTATTTTGTTTTCTTTGGAGTGAGAGGCTCCCAAATGTTTTTCTTAAGGAGAGGGAGTTCTCATGTTACCATTGACTTCTGAAATCCAAGTTCCTGTGTCATTATCACCTCCAGAAGGTGAAGGTTCCATGTTGACACCTCTTGAGGTAAAAGGGTCTATCTTGAAACTCCCTGAGTTTTAAAAGTTCTATGTTGACACCTTTTGAGGTTAAAGTGTCCATGTTATCACCTCTTGAGGTTAAAGGGTCTTTGCTGACACCTTCTGAGGTTAAAATTTCCATGCTGACACCCTGTGAGGTTAAGATAGCCATGTTATCCCCTCCTGAGTTTGAGGTTTTCATGTCATCATCTCCTGAGTTTAAGTGTTCTTTGTTTTCATCTCCTCAGTTTAAGAATGCCATGCCATTTTCACCTGAGTTTAAAGCACCCCTACAGTTATCTCTGGACCCATTCTGCTCTCCAGTTTTGTGGTATTGGGAGTCTGGGAGACCACCCGACTGGTTATGTTCTGAGATCTGGAGACCCATGAACTGGGTTAGGCCACCACCCGCTTTGTTCTCTGGCCTGGTGGTCTAGGGACTCTGTGAAACCACCCAACTCACTCTGTGCTCTGGTCTGGGGTCCCATGGACTTGGACGGGCCCCCTGACCCACTTTGTTCTCCGGTCCGGTGGCCCTGGGACTCTGTAAGAAAACCTGACCCATTTGGTGTTGATCTTTGGAGGCTGTGGACTTCGTCTACTGGGGTTATGTTTGGTTTTGGACTCTGTGGGGGATAAGAATTTGCTTTTGTCAGACAGCATGTGCCTTTGTGTTTCAGAGTTGTCAAGCTGATATATGTTTTGATGTCTGTCTTGATGAGTTTACTCCAATCAACCTTTGTGAGTTAGACAAAATAGTTTCCTCATCCAAACCTTCAACTTGTCTTTTAGACCCTACTCCTACCAGGTTATTTAAAGAAGTCTTCCCACTTATTGGTAGCCTTATTCTTCATATAATCAATTCTTCATTAACTTTAGGCCATGTACCGCAGGCTTTTAAAACGGCTGTAATTAAACCCTTACTCAAAAAGCCAACGCTAGATCCAGGAGCTTTAGCTAACTATAGACCAATCTCTAATCTCCCTTTCATTTCAAAAATCTTAGAAAGAGTTGTTGCTACGCAATTATTTGACCACCTGCAGGGAAATGGTTTACTTAAAGAGTTTCAGTCTGGGTTTAGAATCCATCATAGTACTGAAACAGCCTTAGTGAAGGTCACTAACGACCTCCTCATTGCATCTGATAATGGACTAGTTTCTGTACTTGTCCTTTTAGACCTTAGTGCAGCTTTTGATACTATCGATCATAATATTCTACTTGATAGATTAGAACACTATGTTGGACTTAATGGAACTTCGTTGCAGTGGTTTAGATCTTATTTATCTGATAGGTTCCAGTTTGTTCATGTAAATAATGAGTTTTCTTTCAACTCAAAGCTTAGTCATGGAGTTCCACAGGGATCTGTGCTAGGCCCCACTCTTTTTAGTTTATATATGCTTCCGTTAGGCAACATTATTAGAAAGCACTGTATACATTTTCATTGTTATGCTGATGATACACAATTATACCTGTCAATGAAGCCAGATGATAGTAATCAATTAGCCAAGTTAGAAGCCTGTCTTAAGGAAATCAAAGCTTGGATGACTTGTAATTTCCTGCTATTAAATTCAGATAAGACTGAAGTCATTCTTGTTGGTCCAAAAAACCTTAGAAATTCCTTTCCAAATCAAACTTTCAGTTTGGATACGGTTACTCTTTCTCTTAATAGCTCTGTGAGGAACCTTGGAGTTATTTTTGATCAGGATTTGTCCTTCAATTCACATATTAAATTTGTTTCTAAGACTGCCTTCTATCATTTGCGTAATATTGCCAAGATTAGGAGCATCTTGTCTCAGAGTGATGCTGAGAAACTGATCCACGCTTTTGTTAGCTCGAGATTAGATTATTGTAATTCTTTATTATCAGGCTGTCCTACAACATCTTTAAAAAGTCTTCAGCTGATCCAAAATGCTGCAGCAAGAGTTTTAACAGGTACTAGAAAGAGAGATCATATCTCTCCGGTTCTGGCCTCCCTTCATTGGCTTCCCATAGAGTTTAGAATTAAGTTTAAAATCCTTCTTCTTACTTACAAAGCTCTAAACAATCAGGCTCCTTTTTATTTAAAAGATCTGATACTACCGTATTATCCTAACAGAGCACTACGCTCCCAAAATGCAGGATTACTTGTAATACCTAGAATCTCGAAAAGTACAATGGGAGGCAGAGCCTTCAGTTATCAAGCTCCTCTCCTGTGGAATCAGCTGCCAATCTGGATTCGGGAGTCAGACTCGATCTCTGTTTTTAAGAATAGGGCTAAAACCTACCTTTTTGATATAGCCTACAATTAGGGAGGGATCATGTGTTTCTGAACCCTCCCATAGTTATGCTGCTAATAGGTTTAGTCAGCCGGGGAACCTCCAGTAATGCACTGGGCCTCACTCCTTTTCTCACTCTCAATGAAATATTTTTTTTGCTGGTCATTAACATTTGTTTGTTCTCTCCCATAGATTGAGTCCCCATTGTGCTGTTTGCTCTCTACATGTCTGTTCTTTTCTTCTTCTCTATCCCCTCACCCCCCAGCCAGTTGCAGCAGATGACTGCCCCTCCCTGAGCCTGGTTCTGCTGGAGGTTTCTTCCTGTTAAAAGGGAGTTTTTTCCTCTCCACCGTCGCCAAGTGCTTGCTCACAGGGGATCGCCTGATTGCTGGGGTCTTTCTGCAACTGTGGGGGTTCCCCCTACAGTTGATAGTGCTATGAGATGACTGTTGTTGTGAAATGGCGCTATATAAATAAAGTTGAATTGAATTGAATTGAATTGAATATGTGACACAGGCACTTAACCCTGAGGGGATTTCTGTCACAGATCCACAGCATCTACATGTACCCTCTGGTGGTGAAGATTTTTTCAAGAAAATATTCTGTTTAGATATCACAAATTCCAAAGGCAGTAACTTGAAAGTGGTAAGAGATAATGACTTACTGTAAATGAGAAAAATGTAGAATATGATCTAAAGTTTAGGATAAGAGTAAATTTATATATCTAATTTGCATAATGTGATGGCAGCAAAATCGAATTACATAACTTTCGGTCAAAGTGAACTTTGCACACATTTACACAAAGGATGGTTTTGTTTGTTTGTCTTTGTTATTGTTTTGTTGTTGTTGTTGTTGTTTGTTTGTTTTTTGTCATCTTCAAAATATATGAACCAGAAAATCAGTAGAATCTCATCATCATTGCAGTCTATCGGGGCGACAATGACAGTTTCATTTAGGTCTGATCAGGTTCTTCCATGAAGCTCTGTCCCTCGCCCTCCGCTGCCAGGAACTCCTGACCTTGTTAACCCAGGCGACATCCGAGTCGGCATGAGTTGCCCTCTGACTGACCATTTCATGAAACTGCTTGCAAAGTATTTGAGTACTGCTAGCTATAGCTGGACTAGCGGCACATTCTTGGCAGATAGAGGTATTATCAGTGGCAAGGACAGGCCAAGACAAATTGACTCCAGTATCTGTTGCAGTGACTGACCAGATGATTAGTTTATTTATCTCTGCTCTTTGTGTAGTGCATGTCACAGAGCACCAACTGGCAAAAGTGCACCACAGACCTTGCGATAGATGTGCTTTTCTGCCAGGATGTCAAGTCTCACCCCGTGTAACTGGGAGTGGTCCACCACAGACCTGTGACAGATATTGTTTTTAGTTCTGCCAGGATGTCCAGTTTCACCATCCATACCCTCAGAAGGGCAGAGATGCCGGTAGAGCCACTGACGGCGCGACCCTTGAGACAGGGAGTACAGGTTTTAATGGTTTTCTGGTAGCAAGCAAACCAATGCCTGACCTGACCTGAAGTAGAATGTTCATCATTCATTCATCTTCTTCCGCTTAATCCGTTTCTGGTTGCAGGGGGGCTGGAGCCTATCCCAGCATCTTAGGGCAAGAGGCAGGGTACACCCTGGACAGATCGCCAGTCCATCGCAGGGCCAACACAGAGAGACAGACAACCATTCACTCTCACAGTCATACCTAAAGACAATTTAGAATCCCCAGTTTGATGCTAATTAACCTAACTTGCATGTTTTTGGCATGTGGGAGGAAACTGGAGAAATCCCGGAGTAAACCCATGCAGACATGGGGAGAACATGCAAACTCCACACAAATCACTGTTGGTCGGGGGCTGGGATCGAACCCAGGATCCCCCGGCCAAGGGTGAGTTGCTGTGCTGCCGCAGTGCTAACCACTCCGCCACCATGCCGCCCCCTGAAGTAGAATGTAAACAAATAAAAACATCAGACCTACTGCTCGTCATGTGCTATTTGTCCGTGTGCTTGTCCCCCGTCCTTATTTTGTCTTCTGTCAGTCATTTTTTCTTCCTCTCCCACATCCAGACACTTTAACATTTATCTTCTGATTTATTCCACCTCGATTTTGGTTAGATTACACCGCAGAACTGGTAGGATTGTCCTCTCCGTCACGTGCAGCTTTGTCAATGTCGGACGAAAAGTGTTAAGCTCCAGTCCATCTTGTGCTCTCCAGAAGGTAAATATTTCCCTTCAGAAGCTAAATAATCCCTTTTATAATCATAGCTGGCAAAATTTGGAGCAAATGCTTCCTCCCTGTTGAAATATATGTTTCACAATTGTTTATACGTCTCTTCGTCTGTGCCCCAGAAGTGATATCAGCTTTGACGTGGTTCCGGTGAGCTGAACTCAGTCATCCAGTGAAGATCAGTAAGATATATGTGTCTGCCATCTAGTGATGTGAAATGCTTGGTACATCTGGGTTTATTTGTGGGGGCGGGGTGTCATGCTTTTTGACCAATCACGTGACAGGTGCAGATCTGCAACACCAGCTGGAGGAAAGGCAGCTCATATAATTAACTTAATCCTTACAGGGTTAACCTTTACGCTGTGTCATTCTGTGATCCCTTAGTGGCAGAGTGCAGCGCTGTGCCTGTCAACTGATAATAACATGCCAAACACTCCCCAGCTTGACTGAGGATTTGTACTGATCATGACAGTTCACAAGGTGGCAGGCACGCATTGGAGGACTCATGGATGACACGTAATACACCAAAGAGGAAAAAATCCTTCTTCTTCTTTTCCGTCTTTGAGATTACAAAACAAAATGGACGGCACCCATTGTTGTGGACATACACGATCGCAGACAGAGGAGCAAATTTGTAGGATTTGGTCCCGAATTTGCAAACTATGATTCTAAAAAGGGATTATTTAGCTTATGAAGGTAGATGTTTACATGTTCTTATAACACAGGTATTGCAAAGCTTGTTGATTTCACCTGCCGGCGCCTGGAGCACCATGTGACTGTAGAGCAATCACCGGTTGCATGTCATCATATAAGAGAAACTGCTGCAGAACAGAAGCAAAATTATGGTGGAATAATCAATAACAGTTTCTGAATGTAGGAGAGAAAGCTAAAATTACCGGGAGAGGACAAAATAGCAACCAGAATGCTGCAAAAGGACGCTGTCTTGCCAGCGGTAATTATCCACAGCTCAACATTATCCCCTGGTGGACGACTCTGGAATATGTTCGCTTTTGCCTCTACAAGTTGAACTGAGGTTAACGGATGAAATGACATCCTTTAAACAAAAACTCTCAATTCTCAGATTATTTTCTTTTTCAGAACACCCTGGAAAATCAAGCGGTACTCTGACATGCCATTCTAGTTTGAAATGTTTCATTAATCATTGATTTTAAATGTGTTGCATGTTTGAAAATGCTAAAATGAACCTTATTCTAATGCATGTTAATTATAGAAGGACAAGTTTATAAAAGTGCATGCTCACTGAAAGTTAGTCATGAATCACTGAAGTTAGCTTAGATTTTATGTATAAGCATAAAGTGAAGTTTTATATTAATCAAAATGTTTCATCCTGTTGGAAAAGCTTACTCGAGTCATTTCACTGGCTCAGCCAATCACCAGCCAGTCTCTGTTGGACAAAGACCCCTTTCATTTTATTGGTTGGTTACAGGCAAACAGCTGTTTTCTAATTGGACCAGAGTTCATTTGATTCTCCCGCGATGGGAGACAGTTGGTTCCCTTTCATGTCAGTGAAGTTGTTCCCATTTCAACTTACTCAGTTTTCAGTGAGGAACACCCTAGTTTGAGAGGGAGAGAGAGGGGGAGAGTTGTTCTGTGTGAAAGTTTTGTCTGTGTCCTGCTTAACCCTTTAACTGCCAAATTTGCCATATGGCGACATAACCCCCTAGTGGTCAAGAGTGGTAAAAAATTTGTCAATAAAATAGTTCAGATTCCAAGGCTATAACTTGAAAATTAAAAGAGATAATGGCTTACTGTCAATTAGAAAGATGTAGAATATGATCCAAAGTTTCAGATTGGAATAATTTTATGCATCTAATTTCCATAATGTCACAGCAGCTATATAAATTACATAACTCAGTCAAAAGTGGACTTTGGACACATTTACATAAAGAATAGTACGTTTTTGTTTTTGTTTTTTTGTTTTTTTTTTAATGCCGATTTGTCTACAGGGGTATGTTTTTTTTTTATCTAATCTTCAAACTATATGAACCAGAAAATCAATAAAATGTCCAAAAAAAACCCCCACATTTCTCTCTTACCTGTTACCGGGAGGAGGGGCTCGCCCGCCCACATGACCGGTCCATTTTCATCCATCGTAGCCGATGCTTGTGTGTTTGCTCAGCCATTTACACCGTGTACCAAATCTACAAACTTTTATGATTACCCCATGTGAATTTCATTTGTATTACGTGGCTATTTTTTCTGTTTGGTGCATTATTCCTGTGGGAATCCATGCCACCTGTGAGCGTTACCATCTTGGTCCTGGGAGCTCAGTCTTTTGTTACATTGACCTCGATGTAAAATGTTTACTTAGTAATTTACACCCGTGTACCACATCTACAAACTCTTATGATTATCCCACGTGAATTTCGTTTGTATTACGTGGCTCTTTTTCCCGTTTCATGGAGTTTCTGTCATCAGCGCTGACGTGATGACCAAACACGGCGGCATCCACACTGGTGCTGTGAGCCCAAAGCGGAAAAAGGAAGAATAATAATGAGGATTTCTCCTTTTTTGCTATATTCCATGTCAGCCATGATTCATTTGGCGCGTGCCTCCCACCTTCTAAACTGTCAGATCAATAGAGATTAGTACAAATTCTCAGTATAGCCGGGGGGTGTCAATAAGTTGACATGTGCAGTTGCTGCGCTGTGCCATTGGGGGCACGCAACCCGTCCATTTAATCTGGGCAATTAAAGGATTAAAACATCTTTCCTTTTAACGTCTGGGAAAATACTTTTTTCTTCCTTTTTGAGCTCAAACTTCTCTTTTATATGGAGTGAAACTCCATATTCACAGACCTTTTTCTATTTTATTCTGTTGAACTTTTTCTATTAACTCACCGTGTTTTAAAGTGAACTGATCATTTTTCTCATACTAAAAGTTGTTTTCGACAATCACCACAGCATCTGAAGAACTCGGATTTCGTGGCTTGAATATTTTTTTTTAATCTTGTCTCTCCGATTCTGAGCATTGATCAGACTTTGAACTATATCCAATTTATTTGGACCGGAGAACGACACTGAAAGATTCTCAATTTGTTCCATATGGCATGCTCTGCGGCCAACCGCTTTATCAGCGTCACCAGACCTCATCTCCTGACTACTGCACTGGGAAGAAATATCTGCTGGCAGATATTCTCCAATATAATCTTCAAATAAAGCTTCAGTTCCTGGATTCAGCTAGAAGCCAACACATCAAGATCACGTGACCAAGATTCCTTTCTTTCATCTGCTGAGTAATGAGATTTCCATCGCCTTAAAATGTATGCCATAACCTCTCTCAGGTTTAAAACTAGTTCATAACTCTGATCGGAGCTATAGAATTAAAGAGAAAAAAATATTCCTCTTTTCATTAAATTCCATTTTTACTTTCTTAGAGTAACTCAGAATTTCTTTTCCATATAATTAGCTTTTATAATTTTCTTCACAAAATTTGCATCCAATTTTCTTCATATTTTTGTTACAGTTATTTCAGTCTACATTTTCATCAGTTACAAATTCATACTAAGGTTTCCTTGGTTACACAAATGTGATTACACTCTGTTGCTCAATAATCAGTTACAAGTTGAATGTGATGCTTGATACGTGATCATTTTACTTTACCAACAAATTCTTTGAACGTAATGTCATTTAATCTGAAACTGATAATTAAAAACTGTAAATGATATATGAAAGTTTTTGTTGATTTCTTTTCCTGTGTTTGTTTCTAAAGTCACCCAATAGAATTCATGAATATTTGAGACTGATTGATTGAAGGTATAAAGAATAGTTATTAATAAATTGCCCAAGCTCTTGGACTGGTGCCCCAAAAGAGAGTTTTCCGGTGTGTGCATGGGCTCGAAGTGAACCTTCGTTTCCACATACACCTCTAGGTATAAATTAAATAATCTTTGTACTTTATAATTAAAATGTTGCTACACTACCTCAGGGTGTCACTGCTCCATCGCTTCTCATTAAGAAACTGGGCAGGTTTTCATTGGACAACCCTTGTGATGATATCACTTAGCAAACAAAAAAAACTGGTCTGAGTAGAGTTTAAATTCAGAGTGAACCCATCAGTCAGTGCATAACAGATTTCTTCTAGAAGACTTCATACTCCACAAGTTCTCCAAACTACTGGTGGGTGCCCTGCTTCTCTCAACTCTTAAAATGTATCAGGCTGACAGCCTTTGATTGCATTTTTAACATTTTGTGCTTTCTTTTAGAAAAATGAAGCTCCAGCTTGTGTTCCTGCTGTTTGCCTTCGTGGCTGTGATGAGTGTTGCATCTGCCAAAAAGGCTTCATACGATGAAGGTAAGTTGGAATAAGGAAATGCATGTTTAACAGTGGGGTGAGTATATCACACATCTGATTGTCTCTGGAGATTTAATTTTAAAGGACAACATTTAGACTAAACTGATAGCTGTTTGAGCAACATGTCCCTTACCAATGTATTGTTTTTCCATTAATATTTGTTTTTTACTAACTGCAGCCAATCTTGAAGAGGTTAGAGCTGATGAACCCATACCTGAAGCTGATTTAGCTGAGAAGCTTGAGAACGATGCAGCTGTACAACAATTCAGAGGTGGTTAGGCATTCCTCAACATAGCATAAAGGTTAGTAAAGGGTGGCAATAATTTAGATCTGATGGTCTGAGTACTTTATAGTGATGTGCATGTTGCTTTTTCTTCTCTTTAGCTCTGCAGTTTTCTGCACCATCGCAACGCTGAAGATGACATCAGCTGCTATGGAGCTTTACAGCAAGTTTTCATGATAAAAAAGTGCTTTTGAAAATAATAAAGATGGTTTCAGTTGCAGCATTTTCTGTCTCTCTGTATTTATTCCCCTAATGTTTACATGTATATTCCAAATCTGCATTTTTCACAGATGTTTAAATAAATCCCAAATGAACTGTGAAATATGTCTTCAGACTGAAAAAAAAAGACAAAGCAGAATGATTATGTTGACATTTATTTAAAATTTCCATAAAAACTGCCTGAAAAATTACCCAACCATTTTCCTCATGGTCTCCTATGCAGGGTATTAATATCTATAACAGGCGCATCAAACGTGCATCCAACGAGTCAAAACCTGCACACAGGATGAATGTGTAAAGTATTGTGCATGGGTTCTGTAGGCACCCTTGCACCCATGCATAATGGCAAATTATTTGCAATTTTCTGAAGCAATTAAGAAGTGAAATTCAAAAATTTACCACAGAAACCCAAACGTTCAAAGAGACCCAGGTTAAAGACCCCTAGTGTAACAAGAAATAGGCTGCCATTTTTCCAATAACGTTATTGCTATTCCCAAATTGAACACTGAGGGTCACACAGTTTTATTAAGAGTAGCAAACACAACACTGAGACCAAGAATTAAACAGCAGAGGGCAGCAATTTGCATGCCCGACGCACCTCTTCCACATTGTTGAGTGACATACTTCTGCATTCCACTCCCATTACATCTGCCCATTACCTTGTGTTTTCTTGTCAATAAATCAATTTTATCACTTTCACTTATCATTGTACATATTGGGAATAATGTATTGGAAGATTTATTTTTCTTTATAAAGTTCATGTTTCACGTTTTGATCGTTTTTGTAATCATGCTGTGCTGTTTCACTGTTTCAGTTAGTTTAGCATAGTGCAGATATCCTGTTATTCATGTCTCTTACATTCCACATACCACTGCATTTATCCAGATAATGATAGTCTTAGCACAGGGTTTTTTATCCCTTATTGTAGTGTTTTGGAGAGGGCTGCAGCTCCTGTCCACACTTTATGTTCTCTTTTTACTCATTTATTATGTTTTGTGTGTTTCCCCTCTGTGATTGTCCAGCCCCACCCATCCTGTTCTGCCTGTTTGCCCTTGATGGTGCTCACCAGTCCCGTGTTGTTGTGATTGCTCCACTGTCTATCTATGTGCATTGTCTGTCTGTGTCCTTTGCTGCGTCCTTGTGTTGATTTCACCAGCACCTACACCACGTAGTTTGAGTTATTGTTATTTTTCAACCACACTGTCTGGTTTAAGAGTTTATATTATTTCTGCCCAGGTGCAGAGTTTATTTCCATTTTCTGCCACACAATAAAGAATAGTTTAGCAGATTTACCTGGCGAGTGGGTTCCCCCCTTCTTTACCCCAGAGGGGCACACATTACAGAAGGATGCAGCCAGTAAGGGACCCAGCAGGTGAGTTTGGTAAGAGGAGGAAGAGGTGGAGTCGGGAGGAGAAGCGTCTCGTTGGGGCAACTGAGGACTTAGTGACTACAGCTCAGAGCAGCTTCTCCTGGGAAGACAAAATGGATTGCTGGTGTGGAGTCGCTTATCTCTTGAAAGCCAAACTAAGCGTGCGCTCCCACCCCTGGGTACTGACTCTCTCCCTTTCGCCACTACCACCATTGCCATCTGCCCCCTGGAGCCAGCCGACTGCACAACTGTGTTTACTCCTGTGGAGCGGAGGGAGATTTTTTTACAGCAGTGGGTTGGCATGCAGGGGACCCGGGTTGAAGGAAGACTCCGGAAGACGCTGTTCCACTTGACGCCACATACCACCACCTGCTCCGACTCCTCTTAAGATTTCTCCAGCTGTTCGTGAGGTGTGCACACCAGATTCTGTTGCCCCAGAGGTGCATACAATGGCTCCCGCTGTTCCCGAGGCATACGCCACATCTCCAGCTCTTTCCTCGGTGCACACATCAGCTTGCATTCCACCTGCTTCACCTGTCATAATGCCTGCAGTGCCGGCTCCAACATCTTCAGTGCTTGTGCCCACAACTGCTGCTGTGCTTCTGACTGTCTCATCTGCTGTTCCTTCAACATCTCCAGTGATCATCACCTCTCCAGCTGCAGAGTCACC
Organism: Pholidichthys leucotaenia; assembly: GCA_020510985.1. NCBI lineage: Eukaryota > Metazoa > Chordata > Actinopteri > Cichliformes > Pholidichthyidae > Pholidichthys > Pholidichthys leucotaenia. Next base: position 22,379,211 of record CM035839.1, on the reverse strand, counting down.
GGGGTCCTCGCTAGCGGAAGAGCAGGAGTTAAGGCAAGTCCTCTTTTTTGTATTGTTAATATCTGTATTAAAGAGGTCTTGTCTTGCTCCCAGTGGGGAGACCCAGTTGCAGTGTCCATCTGCTTTTGAGCCCTCCCCACTGAGCTCTTCTGCTGACTGTTTTGGTGTGGCTTCTGCTCCAACCTGTACCTCTTCTCCCCTGCCCGAGGTGGCAATGTCAGAGAGGGATTCCTGGGCATCTGGACAGCATGTGCCTCAGCTGTCTCATCCTGAGGTCAGTTTTCCCCAGCTGCCTCATTCAGGAGCACAGCACACTCAAACCATCAGCGCATGAGGTCGGTGAGCTTCAGTCATCTGTTCCAGGAGTCAGCATGCTCCAGCCATCTCATCTGGGGGTCAGCGTTTTCCAGCCATCTTATTCAGGGGTCAGTGCTCCATGGCACCTCCCAGCTTCAGTACCTGCTCAACAACACCTCCCAGTTCCAGTACCTGCTCCACGGTGCCTCCCAACTCCTGTACTTGCTCCACGGTGTCTCCAAGCTCTCGTACCTGCTCCACAGCACCTTCCAGCTCCTGATAACGAGGTGGGCACCCCAGCGGCAGGGGACCAGGGGCGTCATGTACAAAGACTTGCATAATTTTCCTACTGAAAGAGTGCATATGTTTAAATCAAGAAAACTTACTTTATATCTACTCACCTAATTGTGCACATTTGGGTGTTTGTCATGTGTCTCTGGTGTGTACAATAATTTTCACATACGGCAGCCATGAAGATGGCATGGGGCTGTGCGTATTTCCACAGCCATTTCCTTCTTGATACCTCTGAAATTGTCCATGGAAAAGGACATACGCCATGTTTTTGTGTGTAAGTACCCTTTGTACATGAGGCCCCAGGAGTCAAGGCACGTACCTATTCATTTATGTTCAAACACAATTTTTGAAAAGACTTGTCTTGCTCTTGGTGTGGGGGGGGGGATCCAAGCACACATCCCACCAGCTTCTGAGTCCTCCCCAACAATTCTGTTGCTAATGATGATGGTCTATGAACTGGGGTAGACCCCTGATCCACGTCATTTTCTGGTTCGAGGGCCGTTGAACTTTGGTAGACCGCTGACTCATTGTTTGTTATGGTCCAGTGGCCCACGGACCTGGGTAGACCACCCGAGCCACTTTGTTTTGGGTATTTGGGCCTTGAACCTTATTTGTTTGGTCCAACAACAGTGTTGGCCTTGGACGTTGCTGTCGGGGGGGGGCAGTTTGTTTTGGTCCACCTGGCCTTTCCCCCCACCACACACCCTGTGAGGGTTTGGGGGTTTTCTTTTTTCTCTTGGGGGTGTTACTTTAGGGTTGTCTGGGCTCCGACCCTTGGGGAGGGGGGGGGGGTACTGTAGTGTCCTGGACAGGGCTGCAGCCCCTGTCCATGCTTTATGTTCTCTTTTTACTCATTTGTCATGTTTTGTGTGTATCCCCTCTGTGATTTTCCAGGCTCGCATGTCCTATGCTGCCTCTTTCCCCTTGATGGTGCTCACCTTTCCCGTGTTATTGTGATTGCTCCACTGTCTATACATGTGCTTTCTCAGTCTGTGTCCTTTGCTGTGTCCTTGTGCTTATTTCACTAGCATCTGCACCATGTAGTAGGAGTTATTGTTGTTTTTCTTCCACGGTGTCTGGTGTCAGAGTAAATGTTATTTCTGTCCACATGCAGAGTTTATTTCCATTTTCTGCCACACAATAAAGAATGGTTTACCACGTCACCTGGCAAGTTGGTCCTCTCCTTTTTTTCCCAGAGGGGAACACATGGTACTTATTAATTCCATCAGATTTCAGCAATATGTAACTGAACCTACGCACTGTCTTAACCACAACCTTGATCTTGCTCTGGTATATGGCACCTAAATTGAAAATATTATGATTTTTAAGATAAGATAAGATAAGATAAGCCTTTATTAGTCCCACAACGGGGAAATTCCAGGATTGCAACAGCACAGGGATAGCAACACTCAGAGCAACAATCAGAAGGCAAGAAAAAAAAACAAGCAAGCAAGAGCAGCTAATATACATATGTATATATTACTATAAAATATATATATACACACACAGACACACAGTGCAGAGCATTGTAGCTGGATGGAATAAATATATGAATATATAGACAGTGCGGAGCATTGTAGCTAGATGGAATAAATATGTAAATATATAAACACACACAGTGCGGAGCAATGTAGCTAGATGGAATAATATGTAGATATATAAACACACAGTGCGGAGCATTGTAGCTAGATGGAATAAATATAAATATAAACACACCCAGTGCGGAGCATTGTAGCTAGATGGAATAAATATGTAAATATATAAACGCACACAGTGCAGAGCATTGTTGCTAGATGGGATGAAACAGCACAACCGTCTACTTAGTTATCCTACATGGTATGATTATGTGCCCATACATATTCTCACCCTCCATAGCGACCGGTATTTTCCTAGTTGTATGCCGGAGGGAACCATTGTGTAAGTCTATTGCATCTTTTGCATTCAAAAAACTATTAGTTTGTTACGTCTTTTTGCTATCTCTGCGAGCAGCCCTGCTTAGGTTGTACAGTCTGACAGCCGTTGGTAGGAAGGACCTGCGAAACCTCTCGGTTGTGCACCTGGGATGATGTAGTCTGCTGCTAAATGAGCTCCTCAGTGCATTCAGTATGTCCTGCATAGGGTGGAACTCGGACTCCAGCAGAGATGACAGTTTAGCCACCGTCCTTCTCTCTCCTATCTCCTCCACCGGATCAAGGCGCTGCCCCAGGACAGAGCTAGCTTTCTTGATCAGTTTGTTCAGTCTCTTCCTATCGGCTGCAGTAATGCCACTGCCCCAGCAGACCACTCCAAAAGTGATGGCTGATGCCACCACCGTGTCATAGAATGTCTTCAGCAGCGCCCCTTGTACACCAAAAGACCTGAGTCTCCTCAGCAGGAACAGCCTGTGCTGTCCCTGCTTGTAGAGTGCGTCAGTATTGTGTGACCAGTCTAGTTTATTGTTCAGATGAACACCCAGGTACTTATAGGATGTCACTATCTCGATGTCTGTTCCCTGTATATTTACTGGTGCTGTGAGGGGTTGCCCATGCCTGCGGCAGTCCACCACCAGCTCCTTAGTTTTCCTCGCATTGATCTGGAGGCAGTTCCGATGGCACCAGTCCACGAAGTCCTGGATAAGCCCTCTGTACTCAGCTTCATCTCCATTGGAGATGAGGCCAACGATCGCAGAGTCATCAGAGAACTTTTGTAGATGGCAGTGTGTTGTGTGGTGTGAGAAGTCCGCAGTATAAAGAGTGAACAGGAAGGGAGCCAGCACCGTTCCCTGGGGGGCCCCCGTGCTACCGATGATGAATTTTTCCTCAAAATTCCATTCTGACTGATCATTACTTAATCACTTTTGGATTTGTATTACTAGACATTACACCTGCTTGTAAAACCATTTTCAAAGATATTTATCTAACAATGCTGTGGCACATTTTAAAGAATTAATTCCAATTGTTCTCGCCTTAGTTCCAGTTCCTAATTTGACTGAGTATAGGATTATGAGCCTTTGTGTTTCCTAAATAGATAATTATACTGATAGTATAGCAGTCTCACTGAAAACCACACCAGACACGGTTGCCCCTCTTAAAAAGGAGAAATTTAAGCATAGAAAACTAGCTCCATGGTTTAACTCCCAAAGCTAAAACAACTAGTGCGTAAATATGAAATGAAATGGTGTCACACTAAGAGTGTTGTATCACATTTAGCCTGGACAAATATTTTTAAAACTTATAGAAAATACCTCTCAAGTGCGAAGAAGAAGTTCAACATTAATTGAGGACAATAAAAACAATCATAGATTTCTTTTCAGCACTGTACTTAGGCTGACAAAGACTCATAACTCTGTTGATGTTTGCATTCCTACCATAAATCAAGGAAATGATTTTATGACAAAAAAAAATGCTAGCATAAGAGATAAAATTCAGAATCTTTTACCTCCTTCTAGCCAAGATTTACTCAAAGCGATGAGTGTTCCTCCCAGTGCTTCTATTGGCTTGTGTAGTTCGAGGGTCATGTTGATAAACCTTGCGATTGGGCCAAAGACGATATCACTTGCACTTTTAAATAACTCACTGTGATGTTATCTGGGCCTGTGGTGTGACCACTTTACAGTGCTTTGATGGCAGCTGTGACCTCGTCTTCTCCTACTTGCTTATTCAGTGGTCTGGGATCACCAATAAATGGTTGCAGTGGTGGTTCGTGGTTGCACTGTCTTGATGGTCTGTGAACTGCTGCTGAAACCATTCTTTGATTGCTTCAGCTTTGCCTGTGTTTGTGCCCACAAAAATGCCTTCTGCATTATAGACTATGATTGGTGGCGTTGGTTTCATAGCTTTTAATTTTTTCTCAGCTCGGAACATCTGGCAACAGCTATCTGTTGGAGTAATTTTGTGTGTAATGGCATCTACTTTTTCTATGACAGTCTGCTTTAGTCTTTTGGAGATCTTACGTAAGATGTTTTGTGCTTTCTACAAGCCAGTCTTCACTCTTACTGTGCTCATCTGTTTGCTGGAAGCACTGGTTTCCTCTGCTCTTTATTTCTCCTGCTGTCTTGAAAGTGGATATCCTCATGCTGTTTAAGAGGCTGGTCAAATCTTTATTAGGATCATTGCTCTGAGTCTGTTCTAAGAGTGCAAGTTGTAAGGTTAAGGGATAAGGATAAGGCCCTGTACTTATATAGCACTTTTTCTAGTCTCAAAGACCACTCAAAGTGCTTCACTAGTACTAACCCTCTATTCTAATGGCCCTTTTCCACTAGTCCCCACTCGGCCCTACAGACGTGGACAAAATTGTCGGTACTCCTCTGTTCATGAAAGAAAAACCCACAATAGTCACAGAAATAACTTGAATCTGACTAATCTCTCTAGAATACCTTGATAGTCTTGAGATTTCATTGTACCCTGCACAGATTCAAGACACCCTGTGCCAGATGCAGCAAAGCAGCCCCAGAACATAACAGAACCTCCTCCATGTTTCACAGTAGGGACAGTGTTCTTTTCTTGGTATGCTTCATTTTTGTGTCTGTGAACATAGAGCTGATGTGCCTTGCCAAAAAGTTCCAGTTTTGTCTCATCTGCCCATAGGACATTCTCCCAGAAGCTTTGTGGCTTGTCAACATGCAGATTGGCAAATTCCAGACTGGCTTTTTTTATGATTTGTTTTCAACAGTGGTGTCCTCCTTGGTCGTTTCCCATGAAGTCCACTTTGGCTCAAACAACAACGGATGGTGCGATCTGACACTGATGTACCTTGACCATGGAGTTCACCATGAATGTGTTTAGAGGTTGTTCTGGGCTCTTTTGTTACTATTCGCATTATCCGTCTCGTCCTGTGGCCACGTCCAGGGAGGTTGGCTACAGTCCTGTGGATCTTAAATTTCTGAATAATATGTGCAACTGTAGTCACAGGAACATCAAGCTGCTTGGAGATGGTCTTATAGCCTTTACCTTTAACATGCTTGTCTATAATTTTCTTTCTAGTCTCCTGAGACAACTCTCTCCTTTGCTTCATCTGGTCCATGTTTAGTGTGGTACACACCATGTCAACAAACAGCACAGTAACTACTTGTCACCCTTTAAATAGGCCGATTGACTGATTACAAGTTTGTAGACACCTGTGATGTTAATTAGAGGGCACATCCTGGTTGAACATGTCCCTATGGTCACATTATTTTCAATCTTTTCTAGGGGTACCATCATTTTTGTCCAGGCCTGTTTCATGAGTTTGTTTTTTAAAATAATTTTGTTGAACCACAATTCAAAAGCAATGTCTGATTTTCATTGGTTGATTTTCATAGAATTTTTATTTATTACCACTTTTGTCAGATTCAAGTTATTTCTGTGACCATTGTGGGTTTTTCTTTCATTAACAGAGGGGTACCAACAATTTTGTCCATGTCTGTACTCGACTCTACTCAGCCCGGTTTTTAGCCTTTTCCATTAGTACCTGATACCAGGTAACAGGTACTATTTTAGTACCGACTCAAGGCCAGGGTACAGCCGCGCTGAGTCGAGCCGAAAATGTGATGTCAACAAACTGCAGGCCACTGATTGGTCAGGGCGTAACATTACAAAAGCATCCGTCTTCTGAAGAATCACCAATCCGCCATTTGCAAAAGTTCACGAAGTAAACTCGGTCACCGAGTAAACACGATATTAATTGAGATGGCGTTGTAGATTTTGCGGGTATCTCATCTCATCTCATTGGCTCCATCGATCTCGAAAGATCATGGGGGGGTTTTGTGCCTTGGGTCATCATTCAGGGAGCTGCACCATCGGGCGTGGCTGTAGAGGCCGATACGAGATCTGCAGGTCCTGCCACAGCCGTTGCAGATAAATTCTTCACAGTGTAGTGGGGGTCTCGACAGTCTCCTCTGTCTGCGGAGTCTTTTCTCCCCCCAGCGAGTGTCTCTTCTTTCCTCTGCTGTTCGGATGACATCCTGGGTGATGGTCCGCCAGTTGGAGCGGACGGAGGCGGCTGACTCCAGGTCGGAGGGGTTAAAGCCTCCAGCCTTGAGGTCACGCTTGCAAACATCCTTGAATCTGAGAGTTGGGCGTCCCTTTGATCTAGTTCCAGTAGCCAGCTCCCCATACAGTAAGTCTTTGGGGATGCGGCCATCCTCCATTCGGTTGACGTGGCCAAGCCATCGCAAGCGTCTCTTTGTCAGGATGGCAAACATACTGGGCACATCTGCTCTGGCCAGGACGTCGATGTTGGAGACACGGTCCTGCCAAGTGATGTGCAGTAGTCTGCGAAGGCAGCGCTGGTGGAAGGCGTTCAGTCGGCGTTCCTGGCAGGAGTAGAGGGTCCATGCTTCACTGCCGTATAGGAGAGTACTCAGTACACAGGCCATGTAGACTCTTATCTTGGTGTTGATGGTTAGCATAGAGTTGTCCCAGACTCGCTTCGCCAGACGGGCCATCACCGTCGATGCCTTGCCAATACGGGCGTTCAGTTCGGCGTCTAGGGAGAGATTGCTGGAGATGATCGACCCGAGGTAGGTGAACTTGTCCACCACCGCAAGTGTGTAGTCGCCGATGTTGATATTGGGAGCACTGCTGACATCCTGGCCCATGACCTCAGTCTTTTTAAGGCTGATGGTGAGGCCAAACTCAAAGCAGGCACGAGCAAAGCAGTTGATGAGACGCTGGAGCGCTTCCACGGTGTGGGCAACAAGACCAGCATCATCAGCAAAGAGCAGCTCCCTGATTAGAACGCTCCACACCTTGGTCTTTGATCTGAGGCGTGCCATGTTGAAGAGGCCTCCGTCGCTCCTGGTGTGGAGAAAAACACCGTCTTCAGAGTCCCGGAAGGCGTAGCACAGAAGCAGGGAGAAAAAGATGCCAAATAGGGTAGCAGCCAGAACACAACCCTGCTTCACACCGTTCTTGATCGGGAAAGGGTCTGAGGATAATCTATCAAACTGGACGATGCCGTTCATGTCCTGGTGGAATGACTTGATCATGCTCAAAAGCTTGGGGGGACATCCAATTCGTTGGAGGAGGACAAACAGTCCATCCCTGCTGACCAAGTCAAAAGCCTTGGTCAGATCGATAAAGGCCAAAAAGAGGGGTTGTCTCTGCTCCCGGCACTTTTCTTGCAGCTGCCTCATAGAAAAGACCATATCTATGGTTGACCTGGTTGCTCTGAATCCACACTGCGCCTCTGGATACACACGTTCGGCAAGTAGTTGTAGTCTGTTGAGGACGACACGGGCAAAGGCTTTGCCAACTATGCTTAGGAGTGAGATACCGTGATAGTTGTTACAATCGCTCAGCTCCCCCTTGTTCTTGTAGAGAGTGATGATTTTGACATCACGCATATCTTGGGGCACAGCCCCTTCCTCCCAGCACTGCAGCAGGAGCTCATGGAGGTGTTTCAAGAGCAAGCTCTCCTTTGCGGTTTTGACGATTTCAGGGGGGATGTTGTCACTGCCCGGAGCCTTGCCGTTTGAGATAGAGTCTATCGCCTTGCTGAGCTCCTCGATGGTGGGTGGAGCGTCAAGCTCATCCATGACTGACAGTAGAGGGGTGTTCTCAAGGGCCGTGTTCGAGACGGTGGTTACTCTCGAGTAGAGCTCTTGGTAGTGCTCAGCCCATCTCTCCATTTGTTTACCGCGATCCTTGATGACATCTCCTGCAGCTGATTTAAGTGGGGCGGTCTTGATGACACTGGGACCGAAAGCCTTCTTCATGCCTTCATACATTTTGCGCATGTTTCCGTGATCTGCAGAAAGCTGAATGTCCAGGCAGAGGTTAAGCCAGTAGTCGTTGGCACATCGCCTTGCAATCTTTTGTGCATTGTTCCTCGCAGTGTGCAGTGTAGCAAGCATCTGCACAGAGGGCTCCTTCTTGTGGGCAATTAGGGCTGCACGCTTGGCAGCGATTGCAGGTTCCATCTCAGCGGCTCCAGCTTCAAACCAATCCGCACTCTTCCCCACCTTTTTCCCAAAGGTACCTATGGCGGTCTCAAACACAGCCTCATGGATATGGTTCCACCTTGCAGAAGCACAGTCGGTGGGACAGTCCGCCAGGGCTTCATTTACGACTTTAGCATAGCGTTCCCGCAGTTCAGGTACTGTAATCATAGCTGTGTTGATGCGGGGTCGGGGTTTCTGCTTGGAGCGGTTGACACGTCTGAGGCAGAGACGTACCTTAGTGGCGACCAGGGAATGGTCGGTGTCACAGTCAGCGCTGTGGAAACTGCGCGTGACCAGCACTCGGTTCAGCAGGGATCTCCTGGTGATGACGAAGTCCAGCTGATGCCAGTGGCGAGACCTTGGGTGTCTCCAGGAGACACGGTGACAAGGCTTGGTGGAGAAGAATGTGTTGGTCAGACAGAGGTCATGAAAGGAGCAGAGTTCAAGGAGGCGTTGACCGTTCTCGTTGAGCTTGCCGATGCCGAAGCGGCCAATGCAGCGGGGCCAGGAGTCATGATCTGCCCCTATCCATGCGTTAAAGTCACCAAGCAGAAACAGGTGCTCCTTGGCAGGGATCTGCTGGATCCTGGTTTCGAGCGCCTCGTAGAATGCATCTTTCATCTCAATTGAAGAGCAGAGCGTCGGAGCATAGGCGCTAAGGATATTAGCTGGTCCAGAGGAGGTTATGAGACGGAGAGAGAGGACTCGTGGAGTGCCTGAAGACGGCGGTTCAATAGAGGACAGAAGGGAGTTTCGAACAGCGAATCCAACACCATACAGGCGATGCTCGTCAGGCTCTTGTCCCTGCCAGAAAAACGTATAGTTCTTCTCCTTCAAGCTGCCGTTGCCCGGAAGTCGCGTCTCTTGCAGTGCTGCAATGTCAATATTAAGCCTCTTCAGCTCGCGGTCGATGATAGCAGTTTTCCTGGTGTTGCTGATTTGCTGGAGGTCGTCAGAGAGGCCAGGACACATTGTTCTGACGTTCCAGGTTGCCAGCCTCAGCGCTGGCGGCTTTGGTTTCTTGATATTAGCTGGTGCAGTGATTACAGTCCGTGATTCAGCTTTTGGCCTACACTTCAAGCACCCTTTGAAGTAAGCGGACCGTGACGGGCCAGCACCTTACTGACTGGGGGCTGCCCAGCTAAAGGCGGGCGGTAGCTGGCCAGTGGGACACGACGATCCCTCCTACCATCGGGAGACAGCCCTAGGCGCCCGAGCTTACGCCAATTTGCTCTGGACTTTTAACCAGTAACTGCGTCTCCCCGTATTTGAGCTGCCACAGAAGGCTCCTTCTCGGCCTTGTTGGTAGTGTCCAATGGAAGGGACTAGCCGATACAGTTGGTACCAACTTGGCTACAGGAGTTGCCGGGAGGTCCCGCTACGCGAAGACCAACCGCCTTCGGGGCTCCACTCTGGATTTTCTGTAGGGGTTGTCTCCCTTAGCCTTTGTCACTCCCGTGACGACCACAAGGCAGTGGTGCTATTTGCCCATAGCTGGGGGTTGTTTTGTGTGGCACCAGGGCGTGTCCACGCGCCGGTGGGCCTGCGTGCCACACATTTGGGCCCAGCCCAAGGGGGACACACCTCCTCCCTTAATGCGACAGGTTGTACTGGGCTACATCTTACCAGTAGAGGAGAGAGAAAACTTCCTCCCCACCTGACACAAACCTGACATTTCCCCTTGCGGAAATCTATACAGTGGTCAAACGAAGAGGTGAGGAGTTTTCTGTGCTTGGTGGCAGATATCAGTATCCAGAGCATCATGGAGCGACCCCGCAACGATACAGATGGCAGCCCAGCATAGAACCGGACTACGGACAAGCTGAAGATGAAAGTGAGAGAACCATCGATGGTGAGTGATTTGTGATATTGTGCATCTTTTTGCTTATTTATCCTGTTGGTGGTAAGCACACTTTTTTTGAGCAATACAGTGCCGTCCTGTGCTGGCTAACGAGTGTTAGCTTGTAGCTAGCTAGCTAGTAGCCAACTGCTGATTTGTGCTTGCCTTGTCGGAAGTACTTGTTTGTGAGAGCAAAACGATGAAATATGTTAATCCTGGTTAAAGTCCTGGGTTGTGTATGTGTTGCACTTTGGTGCTGTGCATTAAGTTGTGCGTAATTTCTTTCTGGAATCTGTTTCCACATGCCAGGAGTTAGTCGCCCTCAGCATGTTGTGTTTATATTGTGGATTCTGGTCAAGTAGACCCCAGGATCCAAAATTTCAACATATACAAGTGCATTTTCAAACCAGTGATTTATAAAGTGATTCATATAATTTTCTAAAGAGTCAGAATAGACCCAAACACCTATTCTGTGGATTTTCCAAAAAAGGTGTTGGAACAGTGTTTTCGTGCAGTTTGTGTTCCACCATAAATCCCTGGATTGAAAATCTACTTGTACATGTACAGAGTGGAACCTGGGGTGCTCACTGGTCAGGGAAACGAAGCATTTTTGTCACATCCCACCACTGACTTTCACAAGTGTATTTCCCTAATACAGGTGCATCTCCAAAACTTAGAATATCATGAAAAAGTTCAATATTTTTTGTCACTCATTTCAGAAAGTGAAATCCATATATTATATAGATTCATTACACAGACAGTGAAATATTTCAAGCATTTATTTATTTTAATTTTGATGATTATGGCTTATAGCCCCTGAAAACCTCAAATTCAGTTTCTCAAAAAATTAGAATATTACATAAAATTAATTTAAAAAAATAGTTCAAAGAAATGTTGGCCGTTGAAATGTTGGTTAACATGGGCTGTAGCCATAATCTTCAAAATTAAAATAAACACTTGCAATATATCACTGTCCATGTAATGAATCTATATATGGGTTTCACTTTCTGAAATGTGACAAAAAATATTGAACTTTTGCATGATATTCTAATTTTTTGAGATTTGCCTATATATGTGTTGAACTTGCTTTAACTAAACACCATCCATTTCTGTCGTTCGTCTAGGCAAGAGGAAAGGAAAAGGAGGCATGACACAATGGACCTTGCCACTACCATTGTGGAAAGTACTGAAATCCTTTGCTTTTATAGGTAAAGTGCCAAAAACAAAGTAGCACAATTTCCACTTAATATAAAAGGGACTGAACTGAGATTTATTTGACTGTGTGAATATTAATTACAGAATAATTGAAAATGAATGGCACATCAACTGTAAAAAAAAAAAAAAAAAAAAAAAAAAACCTTGTTAATGTTTTTTTTTTTTTTTGTCAGATCACTTGTGTGATCCTTTGTGAGTTATGTTCATAACTGTATGTTGCACTTTGGGGAATAGGAGTTGTTCAGTCACCAATATAATTTAGTTTATATGTGTAGTTTATAGTCTATCATTATTAAACTAATGCAGTATTATAATAGCAGGACACATTACAAATATTTGAGACCCAATGTAGTGCATCCTTTTATATTTTAGCAATACAAGTTCAAAACACTGTCCACACTTGAAGCCAGGCCAAGAAGAGACACAGCGGTGACAGAGCAGTGGCTAAACTTTTATTGATAAAAATTCCATATTTTGACTGAGCAACTCCATTCTCAGTGATGCACACCCTCAGTTAAAGTACTATATTCCATTCAAGTGAATGTATTAATTCATTCTGATTGCTGAGGCCACAGTAAAAACAATTGATTTTAAATGTAACCCAGCCCTTGTAAAATCTACTGAAGTGCAGCTACATGAAAACTGTGGTTAAATACAACAATGAAACACTTTTTTTGTCACATTCCACCACTGGCTTTTAGCAACAATTGTATTTCCCAAATATGTTTTAAACTTGCATTAACTAACCACCATCCATTTCTGTCTTTGGTCTAGACAAGAGGAAAGGAAAAGCAGCCACCCCGCAACAGACCTTGCCACTGTGGAAAGTACTGAAATCCTTTGCTTTTATAGGTAAAGTGCTAAACCCAAAGTAGCACAATTTCCATCCATCCATCCATCCATCCATCCATCCATCCATCTTCTTCCGCTTAATCCTTTCGCGGGGGGGGGGGGGGGGCTGGAGCCTATCCCAGCATCTTTGGATGAGAGGCAGGGTACACCCTGGACAGATTACCAGTTCATCGCAGGGCCAACACAGAGAGACAGACAACCAATGAACCTAACTTGCATGATTTTGGCAGGAGTGAACTGAGATTTATTTGATTGTGTAAATATTAATTACAGATTAATTTAAAATGAATGGCACGTCAACTAAAATAAACTGCTTATTAATGTTTTTTTTTTCTTTTTGTCAGATCACTTGTGTGATCCTTTGTGAGTTATGTTCATAACCTATGTTGCACTTTGGGGAATAGGAGTTGTTCAGTCACCAATATAATTTAGTTTATATGTGTAGTTTATAGTCTATCATTATTAACTCCTTGCACTCTGGTCAATTTCCCTAAAAATGCCAAAAAATAACGTACCCAAAGTAAATCAAAAGCTGTTCTTCAACCCTTTGCAGCATCTTCATGGGGTTGGTCTCATTTAAAAGAAAACACTTTGAATTTTTTGTCAAAACAGTCATAATCTCTCTAAGTGCTCCTTCCACTGAGTAACAGTCATCTAAACATACTGAACTTGAAGAAAATAAATTTTGCTTGGGTGTTTTTTGGGATACAAATGCTTGCAAATAACACACAGCTTCAGATCCGGGCTGGAAAATGCAACAGAAATGTAGAACCAAGTGTTATCCAGCTGAGGTCAAAATTTTGTAATGATACCACAAAAAATGAATATATTACACAGCTTTGTTCTCAGGTTGTTCCCAGGCGTTTTTGAACTGTGCCAAATTGTGCCAAATGGCACAGTTTGGAAAAACGTCTGTAACTTTTGAATGATTCAATATAGAAGCTTCATCTTGGGCTCTAATGAAAGGTGACACTCAGGGCTGTGTGTGTATGGGGGGGGGGTTGTCCCCCCCGCTACAGAGGATGGACATCACCCGTTGCTCCGCCGTCATGGTGCGCCACGGTCTACGACGCACAGCTGTAATTTACCGATCGGTCAAAAGTAATTTTTGATTACAATTTTCAGGGATAAAGAATAATTTAGCTTATAACACCTGTTCACAACAGCAGCGTAGCTGGCGAACTTCTCTTCCTCATTGTCAGATAAACGTGAAGCTGGTCCGCTTGTTACAGACTCGTGGTTCTGGTCTCGCGACCCGGTCAAACCATAATTCCATTATTGCGGTTTTGCACTTCCATGATTGCAGTTTTGGCGAACGATTTTTCAAAACAAATAAGAACAGTAGTTAGAAAAAAAAGACTGGCAAATGCCTGTGTGACACCCAGCCTTACACAAAACAGCTTTCGAACTTCTGTGCCTCAATTGGCTGGCTGTATTCACAGTCGTTGGTAGGCGGGTCCTTCTTGCTAGGTTTTCAGTCATTGGTTCTTCAAGGTTTCAGAAGCCCAATTCAAGGCTCTTATTAGTCGAATGAGAGGTCAATCACATCTAAACCAATCAAAGCACTCCTTTGGCTTTCTGTTTGCAGCTGTGTCTGTAGTGGAAGAATGGAAATGCAGGTGTTTTTTTTTTTTTCAGTGCCTCCTAGGACACACAGTGTGCGTACTCGGACGCCCTCGTGCATCCTAGGATGCAGAGACATGCCCGCCCGCAGTACACAGAAGTGCAACTTAAACTAATGCAGTATTATAATAGCAGGACACATTACAAATATTTGAGACCCAATGTAGTGCATCCTTTTATATTTTAGCAATACAAGTTCAAAACACCGTCCACACTTGAAGCCAGGCCAAGAAGAGACACAGCGGTGACAGAGCAGTGGCTAAACTTTTATTGATAAAAATTCCATATTTTGACTGAGCAACTCCATTCTCAGTGATGCACACCCTCAGTTAAAGTACTATATTCCATTCAAGTGAATGTATTAATTCATTCTGATTGCTGAGGCCACAGTAAAAACAATTGATTTTAAATGTAACCCAGCCCTTGTAAAATCTACTGAAGTGCAGCTACATGAAAATTGTGGTTAAATACAACAATGAAACACTTTTTTGTCACATTCCACCACTGGCTTTTAGCAACAAGTGTATTTCCCAAATATGTTTTAAACTTGCATTAACTAACCACCATCCATTTCTGTCTTTGGTCTAGACAAGAGGAAAGGAAAAGCAGCCACCTCGCAACAGACCTTGCCACTGTGGAAAGTACTGAAATCCTTTGCTTTTATAGGTAAAGTGCTAAACCCAGAGTAGCACAATTTCCATCCATCCGTCCATCCATCCATCCATCTTCTTCCGCTTAATCCTTTCGCGGAGGGGGGGTGGGTGTTGGAGCCTATCCCAGCATCTTTGGATGAGAGGCAGGGTACACCCTGGACAGATCACCAGTTCATCGCAGGGCCAACACAGAGAGACAGACAACCAATGAACCTAACTTGCATGTTTTTGGCAGGAGTGAACTGAGATTTATTTGATTGTGTAAATATTAATTACAGAATAATTGAAAATGAATGGCACGTCAACTAAAATAAACTGCTTGTTAATGTATTTTTATTTTCTTTTTGTCAGATCACTTGTGTGATCCTTTGTGAGTTATGTTCATAACTGTATGTTGCACTTTGGGGAATAGGAGTTGTTCAGTCACCAATATAATTTAGTTTATATGTGTAGTTTATAGTCTATCATTATTAACTCCTTGCACTCTGGTCAATTTCCCTAAAAACGCCAAAAAATAACGTACCCAAAGTAAATCAAAAGCTGTTCTTCAACCCTTTGCAGCATCTTCATGGGGTTGGTCTCATTTAAAAGAAAACACTTTGAATTTTTTGTCAAAACAGTTATAATCTCTCTAAGTGCTCCTGCCACTGAGTAACAGTCATCTAAACATACTGAACTTGAAGAAAATAAATTTCGCCTAGGTGTTTTTTGGGATACAAATGCTTGCAAATAACACACAGCTTCAGATCCGGGCTGGAAAATGCAACAGAAACGTAGAACCAAGTGTTATCCAGCTGAGGTCAAAATTTTGTAACAATACCACAAAAAATGAATATATTACACAGCTTTGTTTTCAGGTTGTTCCCAGGCGTTTTTGAACTGTGCCAAATTGTGCCAAATGGCTTGTTCAAGAGTTGAACAAGCTGTAAAAATATATTGCACATAATTTAGGTACCTCTTTATTAACTCCATTTTATATTTACTTATTTTTGTAGGATGTCACTTGGGTTCTAAATATTTTATTGGGTTTTAGACCTTTGAGTTTTTAACCTCTTTGACTAGTTTTTAACTTCTAATATGACCCTTCTCTCTTACCTCTGTTTTTTCTCCCATCTCTTTGTCTTTTTATACCCTGATTGATGGAGCCTTGAGTATTCTTATGTTTATAGTCAGCTTCATATGTGCCTGTGTTTATGTCTATGTTGAATGTAATTTGTGGCTTGTAAATATGGATGTCACCAGACTGCAAAACAAATCTACCTACGGGTACAAATAAAGTTACCTGAACCTGAACCTAACTGTATGTTGCACTTTGGGGAATGGGAGTTGTTCAGTCATCAGTATAATTTAGTTTATATGTGTAGTTTAGTCTATCATCAATAAACTAATGCAGTATTATAATAGTAGGACACATTACAAATATTTGAGACCCATTGTAGTGCATCCTTTTATTTTTTAGCAATGCAAGTACAAATCACCACCCACACTTGAAGCCAGGGTGATTCAGCGGTGACAGAGCAGTGGCTAAACTTTTATTGATAAAACTTCCATATTTTGTCTGAGCAACTCCATACTCGGTGATGCACACCCTCAGTTAAAGTACTAGATTCCATTCAAGTGAATGTATTAATTCATTCTGATTGCTGAGGCCACAGTAAAAACAAATGATTTTAAATGTAACCCAGCCCTTGTAAAATCTACAGTACTTTACTGAAGTGTAGCTACATGAAAATTGTGGTTAAATACAACAACAAAGTTCTTTATTGTCACATACCACCACTGGCTTTTAGCATCAAGTGTATTTCCCAAATATGTTTTAAACTTAAATTAATTAACCACCACCCATTTCTGTCTTTTGTCTAGGCAAGAGGGAAACGATCCACCCCAAACTGGACCATGTGTCACTATTTACAGAGATGCAAGCTGAAGATTTGCTGAACTGGGACCAGCTTGACCGACACATCCCAGCTGCTTCTCAATGAGGCAGCGTGGCCGGCATGTGTGACCCATTCTAAGTTTGTTTTTTTTTGTTTTTTTACAGTTTGAATTTTGCACATTCTGAATAATCTAGAATTTGCTGCTGATTGTAATAAACACTTTAGTGACTTATGTGTTTGCATCATGATTTTCTATTTTGTCTGTTAAGACACCGGTGGGAAAACAGTCTACAGTACAAACCATTTATCAATGACTTTGAAAATAATGGCTCATTTTTAAGAAAAAGTAACCAAAACAATTACTTTATTTACTGAAGACTGTATTGCTGGATGTGCCACCGCAGAAGACCCTGCACACTTTAGTGACAGTACCAGTGTATAGAGGAATTCTGGGCCATATTGGCATCTGTACTTTATCATAATGGGTTTGGGCAGGGGTGTCCAATCATGTGCCATGAAGGGCCAAGACCCTGCAGGCTTTACCTCCAGTGTCTTCAACAGCAGATTCCACTGAATTTCTTCCCACTGACTGCTGATCAGTGAAAACACCTGCTGAAGAGACTGGGTAGAAGAGAGAACCTGCAGGGTCTTGGCCCTCCATGGCACATGATTGGACACCCCTGGGTTAGGGTTTAACATTTTAACACAAATGTCTTTATGGTTCATAATTCTGTTGACAGACTTACACCAAACCAAAAGTAATTTCTCAAACTGCTGGATTGTTCTTAGACAGCTTTTCCAATCTTTTAGTATTTAATTTATGTCACTTGGTGGTAACCTTCACATATAAAACAAAAGAGACACATCTGCCAAAATTTCAAAGGTTTATTGTCAGTGCAATACTAAACGAATACATATATAGTACATTGTTGATACAGAGAATATATATTTCTACAGTATCTACATGTATCTAGTAAATCAAGTATTTCTCCATGAAACCTTGTGACTGCATTATTTTAATTGCTTTTAATCCTAGATCAAGTTTGCTTTGGCCTAAAATGCATCAAAATTGTCAAATATATCTTATTATACCTGACTCAGTACTGTTTACCTGTTGAAATATATATTTTTACAGCTAATATAACCCCATAACTACAACATGGCGATCAAGTTGTGTCAGCTGAACACTTTTTGCCATGACACCACCACAGACTCAGTGATGTCTCAACAGTCTCTCCATGATTTTCACACAGATCAGAGCAATTTGTTGTACAGGAAGCTAAACGTTTCTACAGACATGCTTAAGCTCTATAACCACTGAGTGTTTGTGAAGCTGGGGTGACATCAGTGAGAAGCTGTGTTGAACACCAGACCCACGGTTTGAAGCGGTAATTTTCCCACAACAGAGCCACCTGAAACACACACACACAGCATACATATTTTAGTACCTAATAGCAATAACTTGCAGACATTACAGTGTAGTACGACGTACTTAAAGCAAGCTAGCATTAGCAATCATTAGCTTACCGTCATATGTGATCTACTTCATATCCTCACGTCTTCGTCTTTATGGCTTCCAAGACACTCCAGTACTTTTCCAGAGTGTTTTGTCTCGCTGCCTGTCCCCTTCTCTGGTGGTCCTTTTTGGCCTTTACGGTGACAAAAAGCCAGAGACCGAGGAGTCGCCTTGTACAGCCGCAATGTTATGTTTTGCTTGGGTCGCGTGTTTTACGTTACGGGAGTGTGGCGCCGCCTTGCTGTAAAAAAATCCCACCCACCCCAGGCGTACCCAGCTGTAATGGAAACACAACCGAGCCGAACCGAGTAAGGCCGACTGGGTACTAGTGGAAAAGGGCCATAAGGGCCTATAGGATACATATATCTAGGCACAATTTAGAGTCACCAATTAACCTAACATGCATGTCTTTTGGAAGGAAACCGGAGCCCCCAGAGTAAACCCACGCAGCACAGAGAGAACATGCAAACTCCACATAGAAAGGTTCCTACCCCTGCCACACTGGGGATTCGAACCTGGAAACTTCTAGCTGTAAGGCAACAGTTCTAACCACTGCACCACCGTGTTGCCCAGTTGTAGTTCTTTGTAAGCCTGTTTGGTGGCATTATTCGTGCAGAGTTGTTCTACATTGATTCTTTTCAGTTCAGCATTTTTTGCTTGATGCTTATAGACAAGGTTGATGTTTTTCATGCTAAGCCTAGCGATGACAAGCTTGTGGTCAGAGTTTAAATCATTGCCACCAAAAGAGCAGGAATCCCTCAACAGTGAAGTTGCCTTTTGTGGGCAGAGGATACAGTCTATCTGGTTATACATTGGCCTTGCATTCTTAGCCTTAATTTGAGCCTTAAAGTAGCTGGTCCAAGCAGTGCAATGTCTGCATGGATGCTGGAATGCTGTATTGCACCAAAAGAAGCAATCCATTGTGAAGAAGTCAGTGAGGGCCTCTCCATTGGAATTACGTGTGCCAACACCATACAAGCCCATGCATGCCTTTAGTCTGTTGTCAATATTTTCAGGTGTTAGCTTTTCCAGTTTGGAATTGAAATCCTCACAGATTAAGGTAAGCCATCTTGCAGGTGCCACAATTGTCATAAAAGCCCTTCAGTGCAAGAAGATGAGACCCACGTGCTGAACTGTGAGCTTGGCCAATTAATTGAAAACAGAGACAACAGAAGAAAAAAAAAAAAACCTCAACACAGGGCTAAGAACAGAAAACAAGCAAAGGACAAAAAACTTACAGATTTTACACACCAGAGCGAGGCAGAGCTCTTGTGGAGGCGAGACAAATCCAAGCCAAGACAGCGGCCATGGAAAATGAAAATAACTCCCTTTAAATAGGGATCAAAACCCTTTACATAATTAATAACCGGTGTGGGTATATGAATGGGCAGGAGAAAGCAATGATAAATAATTCAAATCATCTGGGAATAATGAGGAAGTAATCGGAGCTGACAGCTGACAAGGCCATGCCCACACAGAGCAAAACCCCTGAAAGCCATTGACAGCTGTTAGCCTTGAGGGAAAGAACACACAGAATAAAAATCTAATGATATAACAAAAAAAAGGAGACAGGTAAACTCAACAATACAATAAACAGACTATAATGAAGGTAAATGGGAAAACAAATTATAATGAGAAACAAAATAGGAAAAGTGACAACTGAAAAATGACAACACAGTACAAACATGAAAAAAGGCAGACAAGCTGAGCCTGGAGGAATCCCTCCGCACTCAGAATGTGATAGAGCCCCCCCCCACCCCACCCCAAGGGGTGGATGCTAGACACCCCAGGGTAATATCAAAACAAAGGAACCCCCCCCCCCCCCACACACACACACAGAGAAATCCCACCGCAACAAGAAAACAACCCCACCACTGGGGTGAAGAGGGGGACCCAGGGATGGGGGGACAGAACCAAACCAAAAGAAACAAGAAAGGCTCTCAAGAAGCATCCAAGCAAGGTCCAGGCTGAGTGAAAACATCAAATACAATATCCCGCTCAGGACCCACACCAGGAAAAACCCTCACTCCCCTAAGCCCCCTGGACCGAGGGGCTGAACAGTTCAGGCGGACGACCAGAGTCCCAGGCCCGCCAGATGGCTCAATGGAACAGGTTGGGTGGCCTCCCAGAGAATGTGAGCCACTCAACTCTGCGGAACTGCCTGTTGGGTGGTCTGCCCGAGATTTTTAACCACCTGAACAGGAGAGGTGGTCCAGGAGGCGGCTGCCCGACAGGAAGGGCAAGTAGAGGGCACGATGGAGGAGAAGGTGGAACCAAGACAATGTCAGATGGAGGAAGGACCAGTGTGTCTGGCAGCAGAGAGGGAACCATGACGGCATCTGGCAGAGGAGGAGGAACCGCAATGGTATCTTGACAGAGGAGGAGGAACCACAGCAGCATCTGACAGAGGAGAAGGAACCACAACGGCATCTGGCAGAAGAGAAGGAACCATGACGGTGTCTGGCAGTGGAGACGGTACCAGGACACCCTTGGACTGGCCAGCAGCACCCTTGGTGGTCCTGGACAAGGACATGGCAGCACCCTCGGTGGCCCCAGGCTGGAGCGAGGTTGCACCTGTGGTGATCCTGGATTGGGGCAAAGTTGCACCTGCGGTTGCTCCAGGCTAGAGCAGAGCTGCACCCATGGTGGCTCTGGGCAGGAGCGGAGCTGTACCCTAGGTGGCGCTGGGCAGGAGTGGAGCTGCACCCACAGGGGCTCTGGACTGGAGCAACGCTGCACCCGTGGTGGATCTTGACTGGTCCGAGGCTGCATCCTCGGTGGACCCAGACTGGGCCAAGGCTGCACAAAATAGGAAACGTGACAACTCAAAAATGACAACACGGTACAAACATGATAAAAGGCAGACACGCTGAGCCAGGAGGAATCCCTCCATGCTCAGAATGTGACAACAATAGCAGAGGCAAGTTCTTCATAGAAAGTTTCCAGGAGTGGTGGGTCTTCTGCAGCTCATTCTGATGTAGGACATAGGCATTCACTAGATGACAGTTCATGTTGGAATTGGAATTGAGAAGTCTATGGTGGCTATTCTGTCAATGATGTTCCTGGAACAGATGATGTGATCCACCAGTCTAGGTCTAATGAGGAAACCAAAACCTCAGTAGTATGCTTCCTTTTGCTGCAGAAGGATCAGCTTGTGCTCATTGTGCAGGGTTTGCTCCCAATGGTCCTTTGTTTCTTGGATACAGATGAGATCAATCTTGTAATTTTCAGTCTGTACACAGGGCTTGTCTCTTTGATGTAGCTGTGAGGACTTACACATTCCATGTACCTTTAGTAAGTTCCCAAGGGAGGCATTGTGAGTGCTTTTGGTGAAGGTTAGACCTTTTTTTTTTTTTTGCTGTGGGCCAAGGGGTTATCACTATAACTGAAAGCTCAGCCTCAAATTGGACTTTTGGAGATTCTATGTATTACAAAGAATTCTGCATTTTTGGTAGCGTATTGCTCTGTTAGGATGATAAGGTACTTAATTTAACAGACTACTGTAAGACTAATAAATTTGAAACTACAATTTTGTCCCTGGATGCAGAGAAAACCTTTGACCGTGTTAATTGGAAATTTCTTTTTTATGGTGTTATACAAGTTTGGGTTTGGTTCATCTTTCATAAATGGGATTAAAACACTGTATAGCTGTCCAACTGCCTGTCCAAACAAATGATCAAACTTCTTGAAGCTGTAATCTCCAGAGAGGTACTAGGCAGGATTGTTCACTCTCTCCCTCACTTTTTACCATTTTTATTGAACCATTAGCAGCAGCCATATGACAAAATGTTGATATCAGAGGTATCCAAACTGGAGAAAAAAGAAAAAAAAACCACAAGATGTATTTATGCTGATGATGTATTGATTTTACTTGAAAATTCACAAAGATCTCTTCTTCAGGCAGTGGTGCTCACTGATATTTTTTTATTATCAGACTACTCTATTAACTGGGGTAAATAAACAGTCTTAACTGCAGTCTAAACTGCATTTTTTAAATATATTGATTATCCTATTACAATCAGGTAATAGGACACTAACTGGAGGACACTAACTACAGTGGTGTGAAAAAAGTGTTTGCCCCCTTCCTGATTTCTCTTTTTTTATGTTTGTCACACTTAAATGTTTCAGATCATCAAACAGATTTGAATATTAGACAAATATAACACAAGTAAACACAAAATGCAGTTTTTTAAATGAAGGTGTTTATTATTAAAGGGAAAAAAGTCAAAAACTACATGGCCCTGTGTGGAAAAGATATTGGTCCCTGTAGCAACCAATAAGTAATAATAATGGCACTTAACACCAATATACAACATAGAATATGATCACTCATTTACAAATGTAAAAAAAAAAAAAGCTTAAGAGAGCTTAACTAAGGGGAAAACATCAACATAAAATTGGCATTACTTCTTCCAGTAAATGTCCTTAACTTTGTACTGCCCCAAAGCTACTTTACTGAGAAGAATCCAGGCTTTCATCTATCGGCTGTCCTTGCCAAATAACTGTTTTATGCATAAGCTTAGACCACTGTTGTGTCCAGCAGCCTTGTAGAGCTTCATAATACTAATGGAACAGTCATCTTCTTTGTCCAGTTCTAGGCTCTCTGCAAGTGCTTCTCTTATATATAGGTTGGGATGGAACGGTACAGACAGTTCACGGAATAAGAGTGAGACTTGATTGAATGTCCCAAGCATTGACATATATTGCTTGAGAGAAAATTCAATAATTCTTGATAAGATCTCTGAAGGTAGGTATTGAACTCCAGGCTCATTGCCAGCATCCTCAACCATGTCAAGCAAAGGGTTAGAATGATCATCAGCATTAGGGAGAAACCCAGGTTCAGGGTGAGACAGAAAGCCAGGTTCATCATCAGGCAGGGCAGGTTTGGCAACAGGCATAGAATCAGGTTCAGCATCAGACAGAGCACCAAGGTCAGTGCCAGACAGAGGGGCAGGCTGGGACACTCTACGCATCTCTGCCTCCTGAATGGCCTGAATGTAAGCCGGAATAGGTCCATCTAAACTTACATAATGTTCCCCCTGTCCCTCAGCGAAATGTCCAGGAACCAAAAAAGGCAGGCTTCATAGTAACCACCAGATGGTGATATTACAGAGGTGGCATCCAAACCAAGAGTTGACACAATAAGGAACTGAACATTAAAGATCTGGGATGCTCTCTGAAGAGATTGGTGGTCACCGTATGTGCCATGTTGTGCCATCCTCTGTAAATATTCCCCCCCCCCGTCTCCTCAACATTCTCCGGAAGGGGTGTCCAATCCACTCCATATGGATTAAATGTTAGGTTGGCCACTATTTCTTCACGCAAAATTTCTGCAGAACGGAAAATTCCAATAGTGGCCAATTGATCAGAAATAGCAGCACATTCGCAGTTGCCATCAGGGATCGGGTCAAAGCGAATGTTCAGGTTCTTTGATTCAAACTCCTCCAATCTGTCCTCATGTGAGTAAGTTATTCGTAGGTCCATTTGTTGAACTGATTTGGGCTGAGACTTTGAGTGCTGCCTTTCTTCTAGTCTTGTCACACTGGTCACATCAGAAACTGAGAACCACTTTTGTGTTAGAGTAGGGCTATTTGGCATTTGAAACTCAACCTTGTATTTGTGCAAGTTAAGGTTTCTTGCCACAACAACCCCTGGTATCACAAATTGCTTCTGTGAGATTCTGTGATGGCCACTCTTGACCCTGACCAACACATTATCATGTAGCCTATATATAGAGGCTTTAAAATTCCCAGATTGAGTCTGTCGGCATATGCAGCGTTGTGTTGCTTTTTGTGCCCTTTTCCTGATCCTATTTCATTCATCCTCAAACACAACCTCTGCTTTTGAGTGGGCAGTGTTTTGTTGCCTGGTGGACAGTGTTCTTCAAGACCTTCTCGGGAAGAAGTTAAGCGATTGGATAATGCATGACTTTGTCTTCCATAATAAATCTGAAAAGGAGAAATCCAACTCAAAACTTCCTTAGGGTCTTCATTCATTATCTTTGCGTAAATTGGCAAATGCTTAACCCAGTTCACTCCTCCTTCTTAATATTGGACTATATAGGAGGAAATAGGGGATATTAATAAATATGAATATGATCAGGTATGAATTATTTAATTTATATTGATGTAATGGAATCTGAGATCAAATCTCATTTCATATACATCAGAAAAGTTAATAACACTCGTAAGGGGCACCAGCTTCTATCTTTAAGAAGCAATTTAATCTTTAATTTCACTTTATACCTGTTTAATCACTCAATAACTTAATCAATAATCAGACTCAAAAATTTTCCGTGAATTTGATACCTGGGCTTGAAACAGACTCAGAATGAAATAAATTCTCAACAACTTCTCATTTTTACAGATTTATTAAACGAAATAACAGACATTGCAGTAATTTAATTAATCATAGAATCAATCTTGTAAATGATAGATTAACAATATTAATATTTTCAGCACGGTGGCGCAGTGGTTAGCACAGTGGCAGCACAGCAAGAAGGTCATGGGATCGATTCCACCCTTGACCATCGTGGGTTCGATTCCACCCCCAGACCATCGGTGACCCTTCTGTGTGGAGTTTGCATGTTCTCCCCGTGTCTGCGTGGGTTTACTCCGGGCACTCCGGTTTCCTCCCACATGCCAAAAACATGCAAGTTAGGTTAATTGGCATCAAAACTGGGGATTCTAAATTGTCCTTAGGTATGGATGTGAGAGTGAATGGTTGTTTGTCTCTCTGTGTTGGCCCTGCGATGGACTGGCGATCTGTCCAGGGTGTACCCTGCCTCTCGCCCAAAGATGCTGGGATAGGCTCCAGCCCCCCCGCGACCCAAAAGGATTAAGCGGTAGAAGATGGATGGATGGATGGAATATTTTCGGAACCAGGGTTAACTGAGAAACCAATTTCTATCAGTTTGTGTTAACAGATTATTGAAACAACGCAAATTTATGGAGAAAGTTTACTAATTATATGAAAAAGTCCTGGATTAATCTTAAGAAAATAAAAACGGAATTTTAATAAAAAGAAGAGCTATGTTAAGGGCTTCTTAATTTGCATCTGATTAGATACACAAATTATTACCGAACCTCAGACGTTTAATTCAGCAGATGAATTAAAGTTTTTGCAGCTCACGTGCTCTTCGGTGATGATGGTTCTGTAGTCGTCCTCAGCCCAAGATTTTGTGGATGTTAGAGGAAATGTCTGCCCGCAGATATTTCAGCATCCACAGTTCGACCTTTAAAAGTCAAGCGGTCGAAGAGGCTGGATTTTGGCTGTATGACCCAGAGTAGAAACTGGGCTAGATGATGACGACTTTTCTTCAGCGTGTGATGAACAGCCTTGATTCCTCCGCTGCACGTGATGTGGGAGCTGCGTCTTCTCAAGAGGCCTTCGATAATAATTAATTAAAAGATATCTAATCTGATCTCAAATTAAAAGGCTTCGGACTTTAGATAAAAATAGTAGCTTCTGGTGGGTGCTTGGTCAAGAAAAATATTATAAAATAAAGTCAAGATTAAAGTTTACATTAAAATTAAACAAACGGTGGTTTTACAGAAAGTTTAACAAAGAAAAAGTGATGAATAAAAATTGGAGTTTAACTCCGATTAAGAATTGAGCTCAAAGAAATAGGAATTCCTAGGCATTTAAGAGAAAAAGAAAATACAAAGTTACATAAACAAATTACGAGTTATCTGCTCTGTGTTCAGAAAAGCGACACATGGTCGAAGTCTGTTCAGATGGTCCTTTGTTCTTCCTTGCTGTGAGTAGACAATAGACTTCAAAGAGAAAAAGATCGGTGGGGAAGGGCGAGCCGGAAGAGAAGAGAGCCGATCCGTGAAGAGAGCCAAAAGGGAAGAGAGGAAAAGAGCCAGAAGCAGGGGTCTCTCTCCTTTATATAAGTCCTGTTGAACTTCGCGGGCTTCCGGGATCTCAGCCAATGAGAGTCCTTCGTGGGAGGCCCGATGAACTTTCCATCCAATGAACAAACAGTCTACAAGGGACCAATGAGATGAAGAAGATGGGGTCTTCTCTGGAGACTGGTGAAACGTGATATCAGTCCACCGGAATACACACAATTTTAAATACATTGGAATATACTGTTACACACTTACGTATAACTAAACTAACTTTAGTGTATCTTATAAGCAGTGCTTCTAAATCAACATGCAGGAATAAACATTCATTTAAACATTTTTTAACATGCATATATATATATATATATATATATATATAAAATCACAGATTAATGCATTTCACACATATTGATTTTCAACATCAAAAACATCAGAGTCCTTCTGCATTTTCATAGTTCTGAAAAGAATGAAGGTTTAGAATTGAGTTTGTAATAATGTACTTTAAAGTTCACTGGTTAAATCCAGCGTTTCCAGAGTTTAAGGAAATTAACTGAGTTGTGGATCTGTTGCATGTTTTATGGGGGCAATAAAAGTGAAGCCGGACATTGGGGAAATTCCTTAGGTTGGTTTTAACAAAAGAAAGGGGTTTTCAGCTGTGGCCTGGAGGAAGAAAATCCATTTTTTTGTCTTACTCCTGGGTGAAACAAAAATGTCTTTAAGCAGAAGAATAATTATTGCTGAGCCAAAGTGAGATGATGCTACAGTCCCCCCTCTGGTATCAATGGTGACGTTGGGAAAAAAAAAAAAAATCCAAGATGGCGCCGCGGATGGCAGCCACTGACTTCTGCTCTCTGATGTTTTTGATAATTTTGTGTGGTTTTTTGGACTTCTGCTCTTCTGTCCGAATCACCTATTCAAGGGAGGAACTACTTTCACTCAGACTACCTCCCAATGCAACTTCTCCGCCAGTTACTGCTGCTGATCTGAAGTTTTTTCAGTCCATCTTAGCTGTGGGAGCAGCGGCTATTGGCGCTGGCCGGAAACGAAGGCGGCGTGGTAAACGTGCCGGTGCGTTAGTCAGGCTGAAGAAACGAGGATTTCGCACGCCGCTCCCATCGATCCATCTGGCAAATATCCGCAGTTTGGCGAACAAAATGGATGAACTGCTGCTCCTGACTCACAAAAACCGGGATTTTAGCAGATCTGGCGCCCTTTGTTTCACGGAGTCCTGGCTGAGTGAACACATCCCGGACAACGCGGTCCGTCTGGACGGATTTCAACTGTTTCGCGCTGATCGCAGCCGAGAATTTTCTGGAAAGACTAAGGGTGGTGGAATCTGCTTCTACATAAACGAAGGTTGGTGTACTGATGTCACAGTGTTGAAGAAGTTTTGTAGCCCTAACCTAGAGTCACTGTTCATAAACTGTAAACCCTTTTATTCACCGCGAGAGTTCTCCTCATTTATTCTGGTCGGAATTTATATCTCGCCTGCTGCTTGTACAACAGAGGCACTGCAGCTCCTCGCTGACCAGATAGCAGACGTGGAGGAAAAACATCCAGACTCTCTGCTTATCATTCTGGGTGATTTCAATAGAGCTAATCTCACAAATGAGCTTCCTAAATACAGACAGCATATTAAATGTCCCACCAGGGACACAAATACACTCGACCACTGTTACACAGTTTTAAGAAATGCCTATCATGCCGTCCCCCGTGCAGCTCTGGGTTTTTCTGACCACTGCCTGCTCCATCTTATTCCAACATACAGACAGAAACTAAAAACTTCCAAGCCTGTTGTAAGGACTGTGAAGAAATGGACTGAGGAATCAAAGCTGAAGTTACAAGCCTGCTTTGACTGCACAGATTGGAGTGTTTTTGAAGCTGCAGCCATTAACTTAAATGAACTCACTGACACTGTGACATCATACACCTGTTTCTGCGAGGACATGTGTGTGCAGACCAAGACCTTCTGCATATACAACAACAATAAACCCTGGTTCATTCCTAAACTGAAGCAGCTACGTCAGACCAAGGAGGAGGCCTACAGGACTGGTGACTGGACTCTGTACAAGCGGGCCAGAAACATGCTGACGAAGGAGACCAGGCTTGCTAAGAGGAGCTACAGTGTGAAGTTACAAAAAAACTTCTCAGCTAACAACTCTGCTTCTGTCTGGAGAGGCCTACGGAATATCACCAACTACAGGAGACCATCCCCCCACCCTGCGGAAAACCTCCAGCTGGCTAATGGCCTAAACAGCTTTTACTGCAGGTTTGAAAAGAACCTACAGTTCTCACCTCCCACCCACACAAAAGGATTATCTGCAGCCCCAGGAACTCCATCCCTCCTCCACTCTGACCTCCCACCAGCACTAATGATCTGTGAAGAGGAGGTGCGCCGGGTCTTTCAGAGACAAAAGATCAAGAAGGCTGCAGGACCTGATGGTGTGTCTCCGTCCTGCCTGAGAGTCTGCTCCAACGAGTTGGCCCCCATCTTCACCCGGATCTTTAACAGATCACTGGAGCTGCGTGAAGTGCCTTCCTGCTTCAAACGCTCCATCATCATTCCAGTTCCCAAGAAACCCTCTATTACAGGATTAAACGACTACAGACCTGTTGCCCTGACCTCTGTGGTCATGAAATCCTTGGAGAGATTGGTGCTGAACCACCTGAAGGTCATCACAGGCCCCCTGATGGACCCACTGCAGTTTGCCTACCGGTCAAACAGGTCAGTGGATGATGCAGTGAATATGGGACTACATTACATCCTGCAACACCTCGACTCCCCAGGGACGTACGCCAGGATCCTGTTTGTCGACTTCAGCTCAGCGTTCAACACCATCATCCCAGGCATTCTTCATCAGAAACTCCTCCAGCTCAAGGTGCCCCCCTCCACCTGCCAGTGGATCTCCAGCTTTCTGACTGACAGGTGGCAACAGGTGAAGCTAGGGAGATTTACATCCAGCTCCCGAAAAATTAGTACTGGCGCCCCCCAAGGATGTGTCCTTTCCCCACTGCTCTTCTCCCTCTACTCCAACGACTGCACCTCAGAGGACCCTTCGGTGAAGCTCCTGAAGTTTGCGGATGACACCACAGTCATCGGTTTGATCCGGGATGATGATGAGTCTGCATACAGGCGGGAGGTGGAGCAGCTGATCCTCTGGTGCAGCCAGAACCATCTTGAACTTAACCCAGCCAAAACGGTGGAGATGACTGTGGATTTCAGGCGACACCCCCCTTCATTCCCCCCACTCACCATCCTCAACAGCACAGTGTCCACTGTGGACTCCTTCAAGTTTCTGGGTACCACAATCTCCCGGAACCTGAAGTGGTCCTCCCATATTGACACTGTCCGGAAAAAGGCCCAGCAGAGGTTGTTTTTTCTGCGTCAGCTCAAGAAGTTTGATTTGCCTCAGGAGCTGCTGGTTGTCTTCTACACCGCCATCATCCAATCTGTCCTCTGCTTTTCCATCACTGTCTGGTTTGGATCTGCCACTAAACAGGACAAGACCAGACTGCAGCGGATCATTAAGTCTGCGGAGAGGATCATTGGTACCGACCTACCCTCCATTGAGAACTTATATCGGTCCATAACCAGGAAACGGGCGGGAAACATCTGTGCTGACCCATCACACCCCGGCCACAAACTGTTTGAACTTCTATCTTCTGGTCGTCGTTACAGATCACTGAAGGTCAAAACCACCCGTCACAGGAACAGTTTCTTTCCTCAAGCCATCACTCTGATGAACTCCTAACATTCACCTAGTCCTTCCTGTTGCTGTACTCATGACTTTTCATCCATTATTACATTGCACATAACTCTCACACTGCTTTTTACTTCATTCACATTATATCACTGAATCTGAGTCCACATTGAAATACTGTGTGATTGTATATTTTTTCATATATTTCTGCAAAGTGTGGTTAGTCCGAGTAAATAACTGCATATATTCCTGTATATATTTGCATCCTTTTATAGAAACGTGGACAGACTGTAATTTACTGTACATACTGTGGTTGTCATTGAATCCTTATTTAAATCCTTCACCTGAACAACGAGAGCAAGTTTTTAGCCAAAGTCAAATTCCTTGTATGTGTTGTGCATACTTGGCCAATAAAGCTGATTCTGATTCTGATTCTGATTCAGCGTTGATAGCAATCCTAGGCATCAAATTCCAATTTGGCGAGGCTTGATCCAAATGCTGAACTAAAGTTCTGATGTCGATAAGTCTTAAGCTTGGAAACAGTACCTATTCCAAAGTGTAGGTCCTTAAATTTGGTTTTCTGAAAAACTTCTGGAAATTTCAAAAATAATTTGGGCATGACCAAATATAAACATTGTATAATTGTTTAGGATATACTAAAGTTCAGTATAAGCCTGTAAAGACTTAAAAATTCTGGGTACAGAAAAAAAAAGTGAACTAGAAGTATGTGGGTTTTGACATACTTGATATAAATGTTTTGGGGTTTGCTGAAAAAAATATCTATTCAAAGTTTCAAAAACAGTTTAAATGTACTTAAAATCTAAATAAAGTATAAAGGATTATTTGTATATACACAAGCATGTATCCAAAAATCTTAGTCAGAAACAAAAATAAAATTCTTTCATATTTGAGGTAGATTCAGACTAATCAATATTGAGGTGACTCAAGGAGGTACAAATTGAATTTGTTTAGTTAGACTAAACCATGGTTCCACAGATGTCCAAATCATAGGGTGTTTGAGGCTTTTGTTCAGAGAAACTGAGTGGGCATAGGATGTCGTTATCATTCTTTGGATGGCAATGAGAAGTAAATTTGGATTTACTGCAAAAAGGATATGATGAGGGAGCATATTCATTGCTAAAGCGTTAACTGAAAAGCTAATGTTTCTAGCTACTTCTGAGAGTGACATATACATTGGCTGTGTGTGAGCATAGTCAACCTTTAACACAAAGAGCAAAGAGTTCAAGACCTTGTTGAGTTTGACTGAAGCTTTGGAGCAAGCATTCAAAACCAACACAGTGTCTTGTAAGATTTTGGTAACCATTTGTGGTTCGACAACCTGGCGTTTTGGTTTAGCGGTGTTGACAGAGTTAACAGTGGGCGTGCTAAGGTTAACAAGAGGCTCTAACGATGAGGCTGTTATTAAGAATCCACCCGAGGATCTTTGACCTTTCGTTTTGGCTTGGCCCAATTCTGACTGGGTAACAGTGGGTGTGATTGCTAGGCAGATGGCTAAACTGATAAACAGGAGGGCCATCATCTTGGCAAACATAAAAGTGAGTGGTTTTGGATCTTAATCTTCTTGTTGATCTTTCTTTAGATACCTGGTTGGCAAATGAAAATTCCTCTCAGAGGTGGGATGATTTCTTTTAGATGGATGTACTTTATTGATCCCAAAACTGGGAAATTACAGAATAGAGCTTAAGAGATTGAACTCTAAACCTTGTGCTTGTTTTTCACCTTTGATGGGAGTTTTAAGATTATTAGCTCAAGCTAATGGTGTTGAATGTCTTGTGTATACTATTTGGTAATAGTAAGTTGATTGAAGTTTATTAGATTTTACAGAGGTCTTTGAACTTAGTTTAAGGGCTAATTTGGTTTTAATATACCCTTTCCTTTCTGGAGGTTTGGATGCAGTTAACTGATTGGAGAAATTCGACTGAGTGTACCTGAGGCTAGTAGTTAGCTACAGTTATTTCTCCGACGTAGGTTTGATTTTAATCTTATTTATGGACTTACTTTGACAGTGTTGTACCCAACAAGTCCCATGGGGTTTTGGTAAAGGTTACTCTGATTTTGGTGAGCCCATTTGAAAATGGGGTCCTGGGTTTGGCACTTGAGTGGCCAAAGTTTGTTGGTGACAATGTGTTGTAGCGTGAATTGCCTATAAAATATCTGTCATAAGGTACAGGAATTATTTATTTTATTTAATAGTGGGTGTGAAAGGGGGCGGAGTTAAACCGTCACTTCTACACCCGCTAAATTAAATAAAAGCACTCGTAAAAGGGGCACCAGTCCTAACGGACAATAATATTTATCCTGCCATGATTAGGAAACCTGTATATGCGAAACGAAAATGCTTCAACTTCTTTAATTCACCCTTTTATTAAACTCATTCAGTTTACATGGCATAGCGTTCAAATGATGAATAAACAGATTCAGATGATAACAGCATAATATATCACATCAACTGATATTGGGTTCCTGAACATAAACTCCAGCGTTACACCTCTGCAGAACCAAGGAGGAACAGACTTATGGTTCAACGGTAAATGAGGCTGGAATGTTTTAACAAAACAATGCAATTTTATGGGGAAAATTCATAAGCTAATTATCTAAAAAAAAAAAAAGAATTCTGAATTAATCTACAAAAATTTAAGGGCAGTTACTTAAAGATGACTAAGAGTTTTCCTTCAGTTTGCAGCTCTATGCTGTGGCTGAGAGACTAATTGAGCCCTGAAATACGGGCCATATTCAACTGTAATTTAATTGTTAGGACATCACGTTTTAACCCAGCAGATAGGAGAAATAAGAGTTTCACTCACACAACAGCCGTAGGTCCACGTTTCCGCGGGTCGGTACCGCTGGGTTTTGAAGTTAGGACGTCGGAGGAAGCGGCTGCTGTCCTCACAGCCGTGGAGGTGATAACTCAGCTGGGGGGCCCTTCAAGGAGACACTTGCAGCTGTGGATGGTTTGTCTCAGGGTGGCGTGAAAAGTCCTTGGAAAAGAATCCAAATTTGAGGTCTCTTGTAGCGGGATAGACCAAAAAACTTGAAGGAAAATCTTCTCAGTCTCTGTTCACTTTAAACTAGGCAAATTAAAGGTCCACTTTAATGCCGTGAAAAGTCATAAAAAAAATATTAGAAAAACATTTACTAGGATAAGAATGGCTTCTGAGGTGAAGGAAAAAGTTTGAGAATTTGATTCTCTAAAAGGGATGAGCTCTAAAGAAAAATGGTTTCTCCTCAGTGACCAGAATATAAGGAAAGACTTGACAAACACACAGAGAATAAAATAAAACTTCACAGGGCCTTGAAACGGTGGAATAAAATCTTCTTCTGAGATCTAGATTACTATTCTGCTTCTTTAATCTTAATTTAGTTCCTAATCCTTCTCAAAATCTCTTTCTTTCTTCTTTCTGTGGTTCTAATTCGTACCGTTCTCTTACTGTTCTCTTGCTTACTCTTACTTTTTCTAATCTTCCTGCCTGTTCTTTTACTTTTTCCTACTAAGCTCAAATCTAACTTCTCTCTTTTAAAGTTACCTCGCCGGGTCGTAAAACTGATGATGTCGGTCGCAAGACTGACCAATCGGCTTTTTCAGAAGCAGTTTGAAATGGCTGCTATCCAATGTGAGAACACTTCTTTGTTTGAGAGCAGCCAATCAAATGAAGACACCATCCCATGAAATTTCAGAGGGAAAATCAACACTCAGTCAGTTCTTATGAAATAAATGCTCAATATAAAATCTAACTAAATTAAATGACTTGGCTAATATTTGGTGATCATGCATTTATACCATTACTCCAATAACACTCATGAATATAACATTTCTTATACATAATTATAATACATGCATTCACATTTAGATCAAAATGCAGCAAAACATGCAGCAAACCATGGTTGGTGATAAAAGAGGGATGATTTTCAGTGTCCTTAGGATCCAGAGGATAAGCTGAAAGAAACTTAATGTTTAGAACAAATTAAAAGTCATCCTACATACTGAAAACACATTCCGTAGGTATCCGCTAGGAGGTACTGTTGAGCTGTAGATGATTTCCTTTAGTATCTGGGCGAAGGTCTGGACAGCATCGGCTATAAACCCGTCAGATTAAGTGGTTTATGACTCTTAAGAACATTGGTTTCCTGTGAAAAGGTACGTTGTCAAATGCAGTGTTCAAGTTGAGAGGTCTGGTCTCCTGAGTTTTATGTTCCTTTGAGCCTTTAAAAGCAAATTCTGATCCTTACAATCTCTGCAAGAGGCAACTGTTTACATTGGGGTCCTGGGAAAGCAACCCGGAAGAGGCCTGGCATGAGTCGACATAAAAGCCAGTGATATTCCTGAAAAGGCAGAAAAGTGATATTCCTGTGTAATGAATAAAGTGAAATTCCTATAAAATGAAGAGAAGTGATCTTCTGTCTTGGTTTGAGGAGACGATTATGCTACAGTTCCCCCCTTTGTAGCAATGGTGAGCGTCGGTCAGCGTTGGCACACACCCATGGCAGCTTCGTCTCCTTGGCAACACTTGACCTAAATACTGGGTTAAAAGGTTTTTGTGATGTCCATACACACTAGCATGCAAACAGTATCTATTACTAAGTACAGATCTTTGACTTTGGTTTACTGGAAGGACTTCCATGAATTTCCAAAAATAATTTGAATATGGACAAATGTAGATTATAGAATTGGCTTGGAGTAGTACGCTAAGGCATAGGTCTTGAAATGACTCAAAAATTCTAGCTACAAAATTAAGTGCGTAGTCTTACATACCTGAGGTAGGAATTTTGGTTCACGATGAAATAGCTATCATAGTTGTTTAAAAAAAAATGTTTGAATGGGTACAAAAATCAAAATGGAGTGCAAGAGCTATATATAAAAATATAGGTTTGTATATAAGCATGCATATAACTTCAAAAATTCTAAAAATAAAGAAAAATAAAAGTCAAAACTAAGAATGCAAAACAAAAATGTATTGCTTATCTGAGGTAGATGTTTAGGTTAAGCAATATTGAGTTAATTCAATGAGGTTCGAACTGAATTGGTTTAGCTGGACTAAACCATGGTTCCACAGAGGTCTTACTCAGAGGGTGTTTGAGACCTTTGTTCTGGAAGACTGAGCGAACATGGAAAGCCATCATTGTTCTTTGAGTGGCAACGAGGAATAACTTTGTGACATCTGAAACAGGGGCAAGAAGCGGTGAAGGCAGACTCGTTGTCAAAGTGTTAGCTGAGAGTCTAATATTTCTAGCTACCTTTCGAAGAAACACAGGCATTATATGTGGGTGAGCAGGATCACACTCTAACATGAAGAGTGACAAGTCCAAGACCTTGTTGAGTTTGAATGAGGCTTTGGAGCAAACCTTCAAAACCAACACAGTATCTTGCAAAGTTTTGGTAACAGTTGGTGGTTCAACTATCTGGCATTTCAGTGTAGTGGTGTTGACTGATTTAACCGTAGATGTGCTAAGGCTAGCAAGGGGCCCTAATGATGAGGCCGTGGTTGAGAATCTACCTAAGGATTGTTGACTTCTTGTCTGGACTCTGTCCAGTTCTAACTGGGCGAAAGTAGGTGAGGGCTGCTAGGTAGAGGGCTAAACTGAAAAACAGGAGGGCCATCGTCCTGGCCAACGAATAGAAGTGAGTCATTTTAATCTTGAGCTTCTTGTCAGTTTTCCTTTTCTTGAGGTACCTGAGTGGTAGGTGAAAGTTATTCTTAGAGGTGGAACAACTTTGTTAGAGGCTGGGCTCTAAGCTATTAGTGTTTATCACCTTTAGAGGGTTTTGTGATTATTGACTTAAGCTAGTGATATTGTTGATTTTGTTTGTACTACTTTGAAATAGTAACTTGATGATATTGAATGAAATTGTGCGGGATCTTTTAAGGTTAGATTTTAAGGAAGTCAGTTAGTTTGGGTTAACTTTATCCTTTTGAAGGTTTAATGCAGTTACCTGATTGAGGAAGAGAAATGCGACCGAGAATGTCTGAGGCGGATAGTCAGCTAACAGTTATCTATCGGGCGCAAACAAGATTTAGGTTTGTTTACTGACTTAATGGAACAGTGTTGTCCCCGACAAGTCCCATGGGGTTTTTGTAAGCTTTGATTTGATTACGATGGACCCATTTGGAGATGGGGTCCTGGCGACCTTTGCTTATTTTGATTTGGTAAACGACCGGAGAGAGTTTATCTGTGATCGTGTGTGGACCTGTCCACCTGGGGAGGAACTTCCGAGCGAGTTTTCCTGCTCGTGCGTTGGTCTGTCCTGTCTGAGGAATGAAAGCATAATAGAAAACCTTGTCTCCCA
The DNA here is from genome assembly GCA_020510985.1 of Pholidichthys leucotaenia. Taxonomy (NCBI): domain Eukaryota; kingdom Metazoa; phylum Chordata; class Actinopteri; order Cichliformes; family Pholidichthyidae; genus Pholidichthys; species Pholidichthys leucotaenia. The sequence goes on along the minus strand of CM035839.1, from coordinate 22,343,286 downwards.
CTTGGAGTTCGTCATGTGATGCTTTCTGATCGTAGTAGGCTTTGTGTCCTTCAGCTGATCGGTCCAAATGTTTTTGGGCAAAGGCAAAAGTCTGTCGGAGATGTTTGGTCAGGTCAGTCATGTACTGGTGAGTAGTGTAAGCTGTAGCAACACTGGCTTCTCCAGGTTGGTAGAGTAAATGCAGGGGCAAAGTCATTTGCCGGCCTGTCCATCCATCCATCCATCCATCCATCCATCTTCTACCGCTTTTCCGGAGGTCCGGGTCGCGGAGGCAGCAGTTCAAGCAGAGAAGCCCAGACTTCCCTCTCCCCAGCCACCTGCTCCAGCTCTTCAGAGGGGATACCAAGGCGTTCCCAGACTAGCTGGGAGACATAGTCTCTCCACCGAGTCCTGGGTCTGCCCCGGGGTCTCCTCCCAGTGGGACGTGCCTGAAACACCTCAAGTGGGAGACGTCCAGGAGGCATCCTAATCAGATGCCCATACCACCTCAACTGACTCCTTTCAATGTGGAGGAGCAGCGGTTCTACTCTGAGCCTCTCCCGGATGACTGAGCTCCTCACCCTATCTCTGAGGGTGAGTCCAGCAATCCTACGGAGAAAGCTCATTTCAGCCGCTTGTATCCGCGATCTCGTTCTTTCGGTCATTACCCAAAGCTCGTGACCATAGGTGAGAGTAGGAACGTAGATTGACTGGTAAATCGACAGCTTTGCCTTAGAACTAAGCTCCCTCTTCACCACAACAGACCGGTACAACGTCCGCATCACTGCAGATGCTGCTCCAATCCGTCTGTCGATCTCTCGCTCCATTTTCCCCTCACTCGTGAACAAGACCCCAAGATACTTAAACTCCTCCACTTGGGGCAGGAGCCTGTCCCCAACCCGGAGAGGACAATCCACCTTTTTCCGGCTGAGGACCATGGACTCGGACTTGGAGGTGCTGATTCTCATCCCAGCCGCTTCACACTCAGCGGCAAACCGTCCCAGCAAGAGCTGTAGGTCATTGCTGGATGAAGCCAACAGGACAACATCATCTGCAAACAACAGAGATGAGATCCTGTGGTCACCAAGCATGACACCCTCCATTCCCTGGCTGCGCCTAGAAATCCTGTCCATAAAAATTATGAACAGGACCGGTGACAAAGGGCAGCCCTGGCGGAGTCAAACTCTCACTGGGAATGACTCCGACCGAGTGTTGGCAATACGAACTAAACTCTCACAACGGTCGTACAGAGACCGAATAGCTCGTAACAACAAGCCCGATACCCCATACTCCCGAAGCACCCCCCACAAAAATCCACGAGGGACGCGGTCAAATGCCTTCTCCAAGTCCACAAAACACATGTAAACTGGTTGGGCAAACTCCCACGAACCCTCAAGAATTCTCGAGAGGGTAAAGAGCTGGTCCGATGTGCCACGGCCAGGACGAAAACCACATTGCTCCTCCTGAATCCGAGGTTCGACCAACGGCCGGACTCTCCTCTCCAGTACCTTGGCATAGACCTTCCCAGGGAGGCTGAGGAGTGTGATCCCTCTAAAGTTGGAGCACACCCTCCGGTCCCCTTTTTTGAAGAGAGGAACCACCACCCCGGTTTGCCATGCCAAAGACACTGCCCCCGACCTCCACGCAATGTTGCAGAGGCGTGTCAACCATGACAACCCAACAACATCCAGGGCCTTGAGGTACTCGGGGCGAATCTCGTCCACCTCCGGGGCCCGGCCACCAAGGAGATTTTTAACCACCTTGGCGACCTCAGCCCCTGTGATAGGCGAGTCATCCCCCTTGTCCCCAAACCCTGCTTCCTCTGTGGAAGGCGTATCAGTGGGATTGAGGAGATCCTCGAAGTATTCCTTCCACCGCCCGACGATATCCCCAGTTGAAGTCAACAGTGTCCCATCCGCACCATACACAGTGTGGACGGGGAGCTGCTTTCCCCTCCTGAGCCGCCGAACAGTTTGCCAGAATCTCTTTGAAGCCGACCGAAAGTCTTGTTCCATGGCCTCACCGAACTCCTCCCATACCCAGGTTTTTGCTTCAGCAACCACCCGAGCTGCACTCCGCTTGGCCTGCCGGTACACCTCAGCTGCTTCGGGAGTCCCACAAGCCAACCAAGCTTGATAGGACTCCTTCTTCAGGCCTGTCATCATTTCAAAAGGTGACACCCCCGTAGCTTCATGGGGTGTGGCTCGGATGGCCATTAAGACCAGCGGGAGTTTTACATCCCAGTCTTTTTGGTGTGGTGAAACATACTTCTTCAGTATGTTGATCACAGTTCGGTGGGTTCTTTCAACCTGTCCGGAGGATTGTGGGTGGTGGCTAATATGGAATTTAGCTTTAACTCCCAAGGTTTCCCACAGTTGTCGCATGACTTCGGCGGTGAAATGAGTGCCACGGTCAGAGTTGATTCGGCTTGGCAGACCAAACCTAGAGAATACGTGGTTCATCAACAAGTAGGCCGTGGTTTCTGCCGTGTCATTAGGAGCAGGCAGGCACTCGACCCATTTGGTGAAAGCACATGTGACTGTGAGGAAGTATTTGTTTCCTCTGGCTGACCGTGGAAGGGGGCCTACCCAGTCAATTTGGAGGTCAGACCATGGGAATGAAATGCCTCTTCTCTGTAGGGGTGCTCGATGCATCGGGTTGGTTGGTTGAAACTGGCAACATACGAGACATCCCTTGATGTAGTCGGCTACATCCTTTCGCATGTATGGCCAATATGCCACTTGTTTGAACGCGTTGTACGTCGCTTTGACGCCTTTGTGTCCTGCAGTTGGGAGATCCTGGGCATGAACAATCATCACCCCCCTCTGGTTACGAGGGACCACAAGTGCAGGCGTAGGGAGTTCATCGGAAACATGAACTAGAATGCCATTTCGCAGCTGCAAGGATGATCGTGCGGCAAAAAGTGGCTTCAAGTCTGGAGTGTCAGCGAGATCCGAGTCGGATGGTGCATTAAGTGCAGGATCTGAGATGTATTGTATCATTTTATGGACTGCAGGGTCAAGGGTTTGAAGAGAGATAAGGTCAGCGTTAGTGAAAACAGGGTCAACCGCAAGGGGACTTGTGGTTTGTGTCGTGTCTTGGGCCCTGTTAGTCTGGGCCCTAGTGACTGCGTAGACTGTAGGGGTGGGTGGGTGGGACTGTGAAGTCGGCACCTGAGCAGAATCAAAGACCAGGGTGTGCCTTGTATGGCTCCTTGTTTTGCAAGTGAGTCCACAAGGTCATTCCATTCTTTGTCCTGACCTGGTGTGCGCGAATGACCTCTGACCTTTTTCCAATACACTTGGAGGTTGTTGGAGGTGACCAGGTGATCACATGCCTTGAAAAGGTCTTGATGTTTAACTGGTTTGCGGTTGGAGGTTACAAAACCTTTGGCCTTCAAGAGTGCTAAATGACAAGTGAAACTGAGGAGTGCATAGTTGGAGTCAGTGCAGATGACCAATGTGCGAATGCCATGGTCTACAGCAAGTTGCAGTGTAATGAGCACACCTGCGATTTCCGCATACTGAGATGATTGGGAACCCAGTTGATAGTTGTGGGGTTCACAAGGCTGATTGTTCAGCCATGCCACACCCACACCAGCACAAATGTGAGTTTCATGGTGAAAAGAACAACCATCGACATAGGCGGTGACCGTATCTTGGCAGATGTTCTGGTCAAAGTAGTGATGGTTTGGGTCTTCAGTGACTGTAGGTGGCTCTGCACGAATGGATGGTCCTGGAGTGTCCTCAGAGCACCGTTGGCAGGCAGCCAAGTCTGTGCCGAGAGGGCTTCTCAACTTTTGTGCGTAGTGGACCTCCACATCAAAGCTTTGTAGAGCCATCAACCAGGAGGCTATTCTGGCATTTGTTACAACACCTTCTCTGATGCGTTGACTGTTAAGGAAGACCACTGGTTGGTGGTGAGTCTCAACTGTGATTCTCTGGCCTCCTACATAGTTGGAGAAATGTTTGACTGCCCATACAGTGGCCAGAAGGGCTTTTTCGCAGTCTGAGTATTTCAGTTCCGGGCCAGAGAGGGTTTTGCTGGCATAGGCCACGACTCGTTTGTCGTGGTCGTAGATTTGGTATAATCCAGCACTTAAGCAGTTGGCAGAGAACCCCACTTGTAAGAAGAATGGCTGGTCGCAGTTGGGATAGGCCAAACATGGTGCTGTGCATAACTTTTGCTTCAACGCTAGCATAGCCTGTTCTTGAGCCTCAGACCAAATGAAAGGGGTGTCCTTTCGTAGGAGGTCTGTAAGGGGTTTTGCCAAGTCTGCATAATCCTCCATGAACTGACGTGACTAATTGCATACCCCTAGGAAGCTCCGGAGTTCGGAGATGTTGGTAGGGGCTTTGATGTTTAACACACCTTGAATTCGTGCCGTTTGTGGTAGTACCCCTTTGGATCCTACCAAGAGACCGACATAGTTGACTTTGGTTTTGCACCATTGGCATTTGGAGAGAGAAATTTTGGCTCCAGCTCGCGTGAGCTGGCCAAGGACATGGTCAATTTCAGTGAGGTGTGTGTCCAGAGTTGGACTCCGAATGAGAATGTCGTCAACATAGATGAGGTTACCTCTGTCTCAGGCGTCTGGACATGCTTTGTTCAAGAAAATGTTGAACTCTGCAGGAGAGTTGGCATAACCGAAAGGGCATCGGGTGAATGTGTATTGGCGATTCGCGAACGTGAAGGCCAGTTTGTGTTGGTCTTCAGCTTGGACAGGAATAGTCCAAAAACCAGAAGCAATGTCCAGTGTTGAGAAGTATTTGGCATCTTTGACTCTAGGGAGTTCTTGCTCCAGTTGAGTCATAGGCCACCTAGAGAGAGGAACTTGAGTGTTCAATTTCCTGTAATCAATGGTGAGTCTCCACTTACCATTGAGCTTTAGGACAGGCCATAAGGGAGCCGATTAGGTACTGTTGCATGGCCTGATTATGCCACGGTCCCGTAAATCATCGATTATTTCTTGTACTGGGCCGTACGAGGCCAAGGGAATCTTGTACTGCCTGACGTAGGTTGGAGGGGCGTCAGGTGGTGTAGGAATACGTACTGAGTGGATTGTGGTCAGTCCACAGTCCAAGGAGTCTTTGGAGAAGGATCGTTCATACTTAAGAAGAACTTGGTGAAGTTTTTCACGTTCTTCGTCAGAGGTTAGGGCATCAGCATCAGCTACCACCTGTGCAATCTCTTCAGCAATAGTGAGGACTGGTTTCGGCGGAGCATCGCTGGGATTGTCATTGGTTTGCTGATCGGACTCCGATGGAAGGAGTTCAATGGCTTGGACAAGCATTTGGTCATTGTTAGTCAAGTCGATTCGTCCCACTGACTCTTTGTCAGGGGTTGGTATTGACACAAGAGCGATGGCCTTAGAAGGCTTAGTGTAAATGACTGTAGGTTCAAGAGAGTCAGCCCAAAGAGAATCAGGGAGGCCGCCTAGCACAGGAACAGTCAGTTCAAAATCGTGGGAATCTGTGGTGATGAGCCAGCCAAGAGGCATGACCTTGGGCAAGACAATGGTCTCTGCCATGGGATTGTTAACCGGTAATGTGGTGGTTCTGTATTCTAGGCTTAGAAGGGGCATGGCCTCCAGAGTTAAGCCTAGATTGTCAAGCAAAGGAGCCGGTTGGAAAAATGCTTGTGGATGCATAAGTTTCTGTCCTGTTTGAATGCATAGTTGGACCGGGTAGCATATGACATTAGCAGGTATGAGACAATGTTGAGTGTTCAGTACCTGGCAGGCCTCAGGGATGGTCTGGCCTGACTTTAGAGTGTCAAGATCTGGTTTGGCGTGAGCATCTCGAACTGAGGTGAGAGACCATAAGACATTGTTTATGGTATCAACCTGGGTTCCAAGTCTCACAAGAAGATCACTGGCGATGTAGACTGCATGTGGCAGGTCGGGAACGACCAAGAAGGGATGCGTTAGCAGTCTGTGGTTCCACTGAAGGTGGAGGGTGCAGATACTTCTGGCGACCAATGTTTTGTTTGATTTGGTCCCAGCAGGGAAATGAAAAGACTTGTTAGCGATCATAAGGTCAGGGTATTTCTCGTGTAGAGAGTCGAAAAGTGTCTGGCTGATTGCAGATTTATCAGCCCAGAGAGCCAGTACCACGTCTTCTATGTGGGAGCTTTGGATAACTAGTCCTTTGACTACTTGGGGGCAGTATTCTTCATTGGCTGCCCCTGGTTTTAGGGTGCAAAGAAATGAACTGTGTTCATTTAAGGTTGGGTTGTCAGATGTGGTGACCTGAAAAGGGGTGTCTGTTTCAGCCTGGTCCCCAAGGTCACCTTCCGTCAAACTTTGTTGGGTCAGCAGTGCGAGTGGTTTCACTCCAGGAACATCCAAGGTGTCAAGAGTGTAACACTGTGATCCAGTTGCTTCAGGTAGAGTGGTTGGAAGAGGTTGTCGAACTTAAGCCCATAGCTTTAGATTCTTGAAGTCTATCAGATGCTCAAAGCGATTAAGTAGATCCTTGACTATCAGCAACGGAATTGAGTTGAGATTGGACACATAGACCGGGTGGATCAAGGTCATGGGCCCAATGGAGATTTGTATCAATGACATGTGTGACACAGTCGTGTTTGAGGGTGCATAAGGTTGAATAGCTAAGAAGCAAGGTCTTAGTTTCAAGTCTTTGTGCGCAAGGTTAGCAGTGACACGTAGGTGTTCGAAAAGGTCACGCGACATGAGTGTGATGTCCGCTGCAGTATCCAGTAGGGCTTCGTGCGTCATAACATCTTCCAAGGTCAATGACAGAAAAAATTTTCGTGCAACCCCCCTCTCGGTTAAATCACACAGAAATTCTTGGACCGGTGGTTCAACACAGATTAAAAAGTCGCTGGTTTCGGGCGAGTGAGGTTTCCCAGGTAGCTGGACTTCCAAAATGGCACTGGGTGGCGTTGCATTTTGGAGCTCCTCCTGAGTTTCGGGTGGAGGATGCTCGGTTGTGTCTTCGGTATCCTTCCCCTTTGTAGTAGGAGAATCCTCAGGGTTGACTTGTGGCAAACCTAAAGGATCATTTGGGGTGGTCACTATATTTATGGCTAGGACATCTGGTTTCTTGTCCTCTTTCGCCTCTTTTTTCCTCTTCAGTTCGTCAAGTATGCGTTGGAGAGTCTCCAGGTCTTCTTGGCTGAAAATTGGCTTTTCTTTCTTCTCCCAGGGTTTGGAGTTAAACTTTCCAGGGGGAGGTCTTGCTTCCCTGTTGAAGTTTTTCCGGCGGTACGAAGGAGGTGACCACCTCCCGCGATTACGCAAGTCTCGAAATCGATATCTGTCATCCCGGGTATCCGTACCGTATTCTTGTGACTTACCTGGTGGGCTTAGTCTCCGACGGTAGTCAGGTTTTGGTGATGTTGGCTTTGAACTTGGTGTCAAAAATTTTTCCGGGTCATGACTCGACTTATCTTGACTAGAGGACTGTCGTCGTTTTATTTGTGACCGAGATGCTGGAACAGGGGCTGGCCTTGGGGCGCCCTCTAGGTCCAGGGTGTCTGATGCGGTGTTGACTGCTAACACCGCGGTAGACTCGGTATGCTTCTGATTGCTTTGTCGCTGTTTCTGGAATGCATAATGTGCGAACTCTCTTAGCTGGTTTATCGAGTTTGTCTTTGGGTTAGCCATGACTCCAAGGTGGTGTCCAATCGTGGGATGGAGATTCTGAATGAACAGAGCCTTGAAATTGTGGTCTTCTTCCATCTCAGGCGTGTTTTGAGATCCGAAATATGCGCGCAGGTGTCGCTGGTAGTATGCCTGTGGGGGCTCTAAGCGACCCTGTTTCACAGCTAGGGCTGTCGCTAGCCCTGACTGTAAGCAGTCGTCGGAAAACTCTCTTTCGATGGCTTCATAGAGCTTCCGGTGGTTCATCTTGATGTCAAATGGTTGCCGATCTATAAATTTTGATACCGACCTGTTGGATGTCAACTTGATCAAATAAATGCGGTCGTCAACAGTAGCATCAGGGTATTTACGCAAGTAGTAGTCGATGTCTTGCAAATAAGCCCTGGTATCAGGTGACCCACTGGTTGAGGGGTCAAATTTCGTGACGTGGCGAGCGATCTTATTGAGCTCTCCATCGGATGGAATTTGCACACGTCTTTCACGTTGCCGTTCGGGTCTGAACGGGTCAGGTGAGTGTGAGCCGGGGGAGTCCCCATCCCATGAGGGGATGGCCCCCTTTGTCGAGGGAACTGGCCTGTTCATGGATTCTGATCTCAGATCCCTTTGTTTGCGGTGGTCTTCCAGCTCTTCTTGGACGTCCTGAAGACCTTGTTGTGCTTCTCGTAGGAGCCGTTTGCATTTCCCGTAATCGGAGCTTGTTTCGTCCAATTGACCTTCAACTTCCTCAAGTTGATTCTCTTTGAGAAGTAGGGCGGTTTTCAATTCCTCATTTTCTTGCTGAAGTGAGGTATTGTTGTCTTCTAGTCGTTGCTTTTCTTCCTCTGCTTGTTCCAGATTTAGCAACGTCTGATCGAGCATAGCTTGGGTGTCTTCTTTCTCTATGCGAGCTTGTTCCTGCTTTTTCACAAGGGATTTGTTCTCTTCCTGAAGAGAAAGGATGGTTGTTTGTTGTTTCACCAGTTCCTTTTCGGCGTAGAGTACTTGGGTTTCAGCTCGTTTTAGTCTTGCAACTAATGCTAGTGCAAACTTTCCTAACACACCGGGGATTTCCTTTGCTTTCGGTGGGTTAGCTTCGCATTCATCCGAAAGTTTTTTCGTGATTTGCTTCAAATCTTTTGGTGGAGTATCCCGAACTTGTTTGGAGAAACCGGGTATAAGGTCGGAAGCCAACTCTTCCAATATTACTTGAAGGTCATTTAATTCGTCAAGTGGATTCGACATGTTTGACCGTTTGTGTAACGCTTAGCTTGAAATCAATTCGTTGATTATAGCTAAAGTTGTGCATCAAGAGTTAACCTTGATTGTCGTTTTACAGTGAGGGTAATTACAAGCTTCTTTTTGGAGTTTGTTTCAACTTCCAGGCTTGTAAGAAGGAAAGCAAATATTTTGGAATTCTTTAGAAATGTGGAATACGTGTTAGTTTATTTGTTGACACTGTATTTTGATTTGTATTTCACAAGACAAAAGCAAAAAAAAAAAATTTTGTGTTGATTGACTTCTTTCAGTTCAGTTATCAAAGTGTAGTTTTGGAATAGTCCTCAACTAGGTTGTGAATTTTTTGTTGAATCTCACTTGAAAGTAATGATTTTATTTACAAAAGAAAAAGAAAGCAACAAAAATAGAAAAGGTTAAATGCGTTAAGGCTTTAGGGTTACAGTATAAGTCTTCACTTTGTTTTAAAGTTAGAACTGGCTTTGTTCTATTTGTTAGAGCTTATCTTCATTTAAAGCCTTTCAATGTTTTAATATTTACAAGTTAGGAAACAAATGAACTGTCTTTGCGTATTGTCACTAAGGCTTCCTTAGGATTAAAGTTAATGATTATTTAAAAAGAGAAGAAGAGAAAAAAAAAATGTTTTACAGACTAGTCAAAGTTTTCACCTTTTGACTTATTTCAAATCCTGGTGAGAAATAGTGAGCTGGTTAAATGTTTTCCTTCTCCTGGGGAGGAAATATGAATCAAAAGCAACACTGACTGTAAATAAGCTAAAGCTTTCAAGTGTTAATTGCTGGATGTGGTTTCCTAATTTTGGAGAATTTTGGTTAAATATTTAGTAAATCACTAAATCCTTTACCAACATGCACAGGATTAACATTAACTTGAGACTAAATGAACATTGTCATTTATTTGAATCCCTAAGTTGAATGGCTTCCTGTGAAAGAAATCTCACAAAGTGATCTTTAAAAACAAAACACATATATAGCATAAAAAGTTTGCAGACTTTTAGCGTAAGATGTGTGAATATATGCTTTTAACTAAAAAGATTAAAATATGTGGTTGACATATGTGAGTAAATACAAAGTCTATGCTTCTATGTTCTTTCACTGTGTGTATATGCAGTCAAAAGCTCTTCCACCAATGAGAACAAACTTCAAACCCACAAGTTTCTTTTTCCTTTTGGTTCTTGGGATCAAACTTTGAATTGGGTTTAAATTTAGATTGTTCCGGATAATACGGATTGATTTAAAGTCAATTTGGAAGCTCTGTTTGATTATAAATCAGCTTAATAGATTTGCTCTGCTTTAATCCGAGTGTGCATTCATGCAAGAAATGCAACTCCTATAGTTGACCACACGATGGAGGCAGTTGTCTCTGCCCTCCCAGGGGGAGGAGACACTGGTGACGTCGCTCTGGGCGGGTCTACCGGTCTCACTCAAAATGGCGGCTAGGGTGACTCCCTCTTTGCGCCTTCAAGATGGCGTCTGCACGCTTACTCTGCTCATGCGCAGTTTTTCGTGCACGCCTTTCGGTCTCGCGCGCGACTGTGTGTGTGTTCACGTGACACGTGATGCGGGCGCGAGTCTCAGCGACAACGCCACGCCTTGCTTTTCAAAATGAGAGTTTAATCTCCAACTTTCACAAATAATGTAACCCCTTTAATTCCGGGTATAGTTTAGCGCTACTTCCCCAGCGGTTTATCCAGTGACCAAATCAAACCGCGTCCAGCTTAATCTGACGTCACCACGCTTGTGTAATTAAATTACAGAACTGGCCAGTTTAATTACTCCTTTCGGGATAATCACCGGAAGGTTAAACTGGCGAGAGACAGGATGGTTTTCTTCACGTTTCTGTTACTCTAGGCCTTTATGTTTCTTAATCCAGCATATAATGCTTCAAACTTCTTTTTGCATGCATCAAAAACTGTTGACTTTAGTGGGTGAATCGCTCACCCCCCTTTGCAGCTATCAGCCACCAGCCTCCTCAGCGGGAGGTTAGGTAAACAAGCACAGCAGACACACAGGCAGGAGCAGACACAGGCCTCAGCCTCTCAAACAAACACACAGACTCGCTGAATAGTGGATCAATATTTGCAGGAAAAAAAAATTATGATTTCAATGAATTTTCTTTTTGCATATACATTTCCCAATTACAGAGGCCTCACAGCGGGCGCACCAATAAACTGTAGCGTGAATTGCCTATAAAATATTTGTCATAAGGTACAGGAATTATTTATTTTATTTAATAGTGGGTGTGAAAGGGGGCGGAGTTAAACCGTCACTTCTAAACCCGCTAAATTAAATACAGTGGTACCTCTACTTACGAACGTCTCTACATACGAAATTTTCAGGTTACTAGACGCCTCAACGGGAAAATATTGCCTCTAGTTACGAACAAAATTTCAGGATACGAAAGGCAAAAAAAGTACGCGCTCCTCGCAGCTCCCGTATTTTACCGAACGTAAACATACCTGTAGCTGCTCTGCCATTGGCTATCGCCTAGCATCTTCCTGGTATCCCATTGGCCACGAAGTTTTCGGGCAGTTTTACGTGTGTTAACAGTACAGAACTACCATTTATTCGCTATGGCCCCCAAGAAGGTGACGGACATAAGTGGGAAAGGAGAAAAGAAGAAGAGACTTTTTTTGTCCATACAGACAAAAAAGGAGATAATTTTCCTAAAAGAAATTTTAGGAAAATTCCATGAAGTTTCGGAATTTGTTGAAAAGAATCACCCGGAAAAAGTGTTCACTAGTCGGGCTATCGCTCACTATGATGATGTTTGCCTTGCACATTTTCGAAGGATCGTTACAAGCCAACAAAAGCAAACGTCCTTGGATCGTTTCTTCAAAAAACGTCAGGCAAAAACCACTGATGAGACAGAACATGAACCAAAGAAGGCAAAAGGTGACGCCGACGCCGACGATCGCAGTTAAAAGGTAAATGAACATAATTTTTATTATTCTTTCTCTTTTATTATTCTCTCATTTTAAACTCTCATTTTATGTTTATTGTGCAGTAATCTAATTGTAACATGTATTTGTTACATGTTTTGATGCGTTTTTACGATTTATAAAAAACTTATGCCCGAATTTTGGGGGCTTGGAACGGATTACGGCGTTTACATGTAAAACACGCCTCTACTTACGAATTTTTCACGTTACGAGAATTCTTCCGGAACGAATTAAATTCATAAGTAGAGGTACCACTGTAAAAGCACTCATAAAAGGGGCACCAGTCCTAACGGACAATAATATTAACTTTAATTTTAATTAATTTTGTACCTTAAATTACTTAATGAATCAGTCTCAAAGTTTCAGTGAGTTTTTGTCCTGCCATGATTAGGAAACCTGTATATGCGAAAGGAAAACGCTTCAACTTCTTTAATTCACCCTTTTATTAAACTCATTCAGTTTACATGGCATAGCGTTCAAATGATGAATAAACAGATTCAGATGATAACAGCGTAATATATCACATCAACTGATATTGGGTTCCTGAACATAAACTCCAGCGTTACACCTCTGCAGAACCAAGGAAGAACAGACTTATGTTTCAACGGTAAATGAGGCTGGAATGTTTTAACAAAACAACGCAATTTTATGGGGAAAATTCATAAGCTAATTATCTAAAAAAAATGAATTCTGAATTAATCTGCAAAAATTTAAGGGCAGTTACTTAAAGATGACTAAGAGTTTTCCTTCAGTTTGCAGCTCTATCCTGTGGCTAAGAGACTAATTGAGCCCTGAAATACGGGCCATATTCAACTGTAATTTAATTGTTAGGACATCACGTTTTAACCCAGCAGATAGGAGAAATAAGAGTTTCACTCACACAACAGCCGTAGGTCCACGTTTCCGTGGGTCGGTACCGCTGGGTTTTGAAGTTAGGATGTCGGAGGAAGCGGCTGCTGTCCTCACAGCTGTGGAGGTGATAACTCAGCTGGGGGGCCCTTCAAGGAGACACTTGCAGCCGTGGATGGTTTGTCTCAGGGCGGCGTGAAAAGTCCTTGGAAAAGAATCCAAATTTGAGGTCTCTTGTAGCGGGATAGACCAAAAAACTTGAAGGAAAATCTTCTCAGTCTCTGTTCACTTTAAACTAGGCAAATTAAAGGTCCACTTTAATGGCGTGAAAAGTCATAAAAAAAATATTAGAAAAACATTTACTAGGATAAGAATGGCTTCTGAGGTAAAGGAAAAAGTTTGAGAATTTGATTCTCTAAAAGGGATGAGCTCTAAAGAAAAATGGTTTCTCCTCAGTGACCAGAATATAAGGAAAGACTTGACAAACACACAGAGAATAAAATAAAACTTCACAGGGCCTTGAAACGGTGGAATAAAATCTTCTTCTGAGATCTAGATTACTATTCTGCTTCTTTAATCTTAATTTAGTTCCTAATCCTTCTCAAAATCTCTTTCTTTCTTCTTTCTGTGGTTCTAATTCGTACCGTTCTCTTACTGTTCTCTTGCTTACTCTTACTTTTTCTAATCTTCCTGCCTGTTCTTTTACTTTTTCCTACTAAGCTCAAATCTAACTTCTCTCTTTTAAAGTTACCTCGCCGGGTCGTAAAACTGATGATGTCGGTCGCAAGACTGACCAATCGGCTTTTTCAGAAGCAGTTTGAAATGGCTGCTATCCAATGTGAGAACACTTCTTTGTTTGAGAGCAGCCAATCAAATGAAGACACCATCCCATGAAATTTCAGAGGGAAAATCAACACTCAGTCAGTTCTTGTGAAATAAATGCTCAATATAAAATCTAACTAAATTAAATGACTTGGCTAATATTTGGTGATCATGCATTTATACCATTACTCCAATAACGCTCATGAATATAACATTTCTTATACATAATTATAATACATGCATTCACATTTAGATCAAAATGCAGCAAAACATGCAGCAAAACATGGTTGGTGATAAAAGAGGGATGATTTTCAGTGTCCTTAGGATCCAGAGGATAAGCTGAAAGAAACTTAATGTTTAGAACAAATTAAAAGTCATCCTACATACTGAAAACACATTCCGTAGGTATCCGCTAGGAGGTACTGTTGAGCTGTAGATGATTTCCTTTAGTATCTGGGCGAAGGTCTGGACAGCATCGGCTATAAACCCGTCAGATTAAGTGGTTTATGACTCTTAAGAACATTGGTTTCCTGTGAAAAGGTACGTTGTCAAATGCAGTGTTCAAGTTGAGAGGTCTGGTCTCCTGAGTTTTATGTTCCTTTGAGCCTTTAAAAGCAAATTCTGATCCTTACAATCTCTGCAAGAGGCAACTGTTTACATTGGGGTCCTGGGAAAGCAAGCATCTTTGGTCAGGCCCGGAAGAGGCCTGGCATGAGTCGACATAAAAGCCAGTGATATTCCTGAAAAGGCAGAAAAGTGATATTCTTGTGTAATGAATAAAGTGAAATTCCTATAAAATGAAGAGAAGTGATTTAGTTTAAGGGCTGATTTGGTTTTAATATACCCTTTCCTTTCTGGAGGTTTGGATGCAGTTAACTGATTGGAGAAATTCGACTGAGTGTACCTGAGGCTAGTAGTTAGCTACAGTTATTTCTCCGACGTAGGTTTGATTTTAAACTTATTTATGGACTTACTTTGACAGTGTTGTACCCGACAAGTCCCATGGGGTTTTGGTAAAGGTTACTCTGATTTTGGTGAGCCCATTTGAAAATGGGGTCCTTGGGCCACTTGAGTGGCCAAAGTTTGTTGGTGACAATGTGTGGATTCATCCACTCGGACAGGAATTTAGGAGTGATTTTCCTTTCCTGTAAATTGATTTCAGGTGTTTGCGGTACAAATGTAGGGTGGAAGATCTTGTCTCCCCTTCGCAGTTCATCATGCAAGAGTTTTTGATCATTGTTGATCAGAGTTTTGATCAATGTTTTTGAAATACAGCCTTGGGAGCTTTGTATGTTGTTTTGACGCTTTTGTGCTCTGCAGCTTGAATGTTATAGGCATTGGCAGTCATCACCCCCCTCTGGTTTCGAGGAACTCTGAGCGGTGTCGATGATAGTTTGTCGGAAGCATGAACAGGAGTGCCATTGTATAGCTGCAGAGAAGATTGTGTCGCATGAAGTGGTTTCAGGTTTGGTATGTCATAGGGTTTAGATGTGGGCAGCGCATGTACCATTTTATCCGACCGGTGTTTGACGGTTTCATGGATCATTTGTTTGCAAGGTTGAGTGAGTGTGCGCCTTGCGTTTGTAAAAGTTGGGTTCGTTGTCGCAAAAAGTTGAGGTTTCAGAGGGTCTAGAAAGCCGGTTGGTGTGGCTCTTGTGACCACGCAGGCCTCATGGGTGGGTGGGTGGGTTTCAAAATGTGACACCACCATTGAATCATGGGTATCAAGGGTTTCAAGAGGGCCGTTTGGGGTTTTCTGCTCGGCCATTGAGTTTTCAAGATCATTTGAGTGTTTGGCTTGACCTTGTATTTGAAGGTGACTTTTGACTTCTTTAGGACAGTACTCACCTTGGACTTGGCGGCCGCTTTCACTCGGTTGCAGTTGTTCCAACAGTGCTAGTTGTGTGAGACTTGGGGTGTCTAAAGTGTTCAGAACAAAGCACTGCGATTCAGTTGTCCTTGTTGGGTCAAATGGGTGAGGGTGTTGCATTTGAGCCCATAGTTTGAGGTTCTTGAAATCAATCAGTGGCTCAAAACGGTTCAGTAGGTCTTTGCCAACAAGCAATGGAATGGCGTCAAGTTTGGACACGTAGACCGGATGTGTCAAGGTCATGGGTCCAATGGACATGTTTAGTAGTGATACGCCCAACAGGATTGTTTTAGTGAGCGCATATGGTCGCACGGCTAATGAACAGGGTTCCAGTTTCAAATATGTGTTAGCGCGGTTAGCGGCTACACGTAGTTTGTCAAAAAGGGTGTGTGACATGAGAGTGATGTCAGCAGCGGTGTCTAAAACAGCGTCCTGACATACCATGTCTTCAAGGTTCAGTGGAAGGTAGAATTTCCGTGCCACCCCCCTCTCGTTTAAATCGCATAGAAATTGTGGAACCGGTGGTTCGACACAGAGTTGCAAAATGTCATTAGAGGAGTGGTCTGTGACCTGTGGTTGGGCTGCCATAACAGCACTGGACTGCGTTGAGTCCCTTGGTCCTTCCTTATTTGCATGAGGGATTTTCTTCTTGCGTTTCCTTCGTTTGGAACGCTTGTTTTGAGTTGGCACAGCTGATATAGCTAGAATGTTAGCAGTTTTATTCTCTTTGTAGTTTTGAATCTCTGCTAGGAGGTGTTGGACAATTTCAATATCTTCTCTACTGAATGTAGGAGTTTCTTCTTCCTTCCAAGGTTTGTGATAGGTCTCTGCTTCTGAGCTTCTGTGATGGGATGGAGACCATTTGTCGCGGTTACGCGTGTCTTCGTATCGGTATCTGTCATCATGGTAGTCCGTATCGCGTTCTCGTGACCTATCCCATGGCTATGGTCTACGACGGTAATCGGGTTTTCGCAAACTTGGTCCAAAGTGATATCCAGAGGACCTAGTGTGGTTTTGACCTTGATGAGGTTGGTTGGAAAAATGCTTTGGCTGTTGATGTACTCGCGGTGTAGGAGGTGGAGAAGAGCGAGGAGCTCCTTCCAACTCCAAGGTGTTAGATGCATCGCTAATAGCTAGCACAGTGGCAAGCTCAGCGTGCTTGTTGCGACTTTGTTGCTGTTTTTGGAACGCATAGTGTGCAAACTCTCTCAGCTGACTTATTGAGTTTGACCTTGGGTTAGCTGTAACTCCCAGGTAATGACTCACGGTGGGATGGAGGTTTTGGATGAAGAGGGTCTTGAAATTGTGGTCTTCTTCCATCCCTGGTGTATTTTGAGATCCAAAATATGCAAGTAGGAGTCTCTGGTAGTAGGCTTGTGTTGGCTTTGAGCGTCCTTGCTTCACGGCTAGGGCTGCGGTTAGCCCTGCCTGTAGGCAGTCATCGGAGAACTCCTTTTCGATGGCTTCGCGGAGCAGCATGTAGTCTGCTTTGATGTTTGTCGGCTGTCTGTCTATGAATTTTGATACTGACCTGTTAGATGTTAGTTTGATCAGATAGATGCGATCGTCAATTGTAGCATCAGGATACTTACGCAGGTAGTAATCAATGTCCTGTAAATAGACTTTGGCATCAGGTGAACCCGTAGGTCCTGGATCAAATTTGGTGATATTTCGCGCGATCTTGTCAAGGTCACGATCTGAAGGGGCACACGCACGCTGTCCACGTGGTCGTCCGTATTCGAAACGGGAATCGGGCGAGGGAGCGCGGTGGGTGTCCCGGTGTTCATGTCTTTCCTTTAGGAGCAGTTGACATTCCTTGTAGTCCTTCACATTTTCAAGTTGACCTTCAACTCTTCTGAGTTCCTTCTTTGTGTCTTGAAGGGCATCTTCAAGTTCATTGTTGTCTTGATGAAGCACGTCATTGTTATCTATTAGCCGTTTATTTTCTGACTCTGCACGGTCCAAATCTTGTATCGCTTCATCCAGTTGATTTTGAGTTTTGTCATTCTCCTCTTGAGATTGTTCCAGATTTTCTTTCAGTGTTTCATTCTCTTCTTGGAGAGATAGGATCGTTGTTTGTTGATTTGCTAGCTCATTCTCGGCTACCTTTAATCTTGCGACTAATGTTAGCGCAAACTTACCTAACACACTGGTGAGGTCCTTGCCTTCTGGTGGTTTTTCAGTGTGTCCATTCAAAAGTTCTTCAGTGAGTTGCTTCAATTCTTCGGGCTGTGTTTCCTTGACCCGTGTTGTGAAGCTAGAAATTAAATTAGAAGTCCATGCTTCCAATGTTGTTTGAAGGTCATCTAGTTTGGTAAATCGGTCAGTTGTCTTTTGACTCGTCATGTTTGACCGTTGTCGTTATTTAGCCTTTAAAAAAAAAAATCCAACTTGTTGATTATTCTTAAATTTTTTCAACAAGGTTTAACCGTGAGTGTTTTATTTTACAACTGTGATAGTTGAAAGTTCCTTTAGAATTTGTTTCAACTTGTAGGCTTGCAAGATGGGAAATAGAATTTTGAAATTATTTAGAAATGTAGAGATGCTTCAAATAATTCGTTTGTTGAAACCGTATTGATAAATAAAGTTGAATTGAAATTGGGTTGAATTTGTTTCACAAAACAAAACAGGAATTTCAATTGTGTGGATTGACTTCCTTACTTTGATTTTCAAAGTCTAGTATTGGAATTTGTCATCAATAACTAGCTTTGGAATTTTGCAAAATGTCACTGAAAGTGAGGATTTTATTTACAAAGAAATACAAAAACAAAAGGGGCTAAATGCTTTAAAGTTTTAAGATTACAAGTTTCCTCTTTCTTTTAAAGTTAAGGCTTTCCTTTGGTTTTATTTGTTAAAGCCTATTTTAATTTGAAGCATTAAATGTTTAAAATATTTACAAATTAGAAACAAGTGAATTGTTTGAGTATTTGGTGTCCAAGGATTTCTTAGGAGTGAAGCCAATAGTGATCTGTCTTGATTGTTATCTATAAATTTCTTATTTACAGAGTAATCAATGTTTGCACCTTTTTGACTTTTCTTTTAAATCCTGGGAAAAAATTTTAAATTATGCTGGTTGGTTAAATGTTTTTCTTTTCCTGTAGAGAAAACATGAATCCAGAAATGACACAATGAGTTTAAATAACACCTAGCTTTGCTTAAGTGTTAATTGCTTAATGTGGTTTTCTAAATTTGAGAAAGATGAAAAATTATAAATATTCAGTAAGTCTGTAAATTTGTCAAAATGCACAGATTTAATCCTACTTTACTGTTACTCTTCAGTAAACATCAGCATTAGAATCCTTAAACTAACACTGGGTTTCTGTGAGAAGGGAATCACACCATATCACATTTAAAAACAGCAAAATAAGCACACATATAGCTTCAAAGTTTGCAACTTTTGGCTTAAAAGTGTGTAAATATGTTTGCTTTTAGCTTAAAAGATTATAATATGTGGTTACATAAGTGATTAAATACAATAGGGGTGTTTGTAAATGTTCCTGCTATAGGTATCTATGCAATGAGTGGGATTTCACCACTGAGAAAAAACTTTTAGAAGCCAACAGGTCCTTTTCCTTTTATTCTTGGCATAAAAGTTTGGATTTGTGTTCAATTTAGTTTATTCCGAATAATATGAATTGCTTTGAAGTTACTTTGAAGACTTAATTTGGTTATAAATCGTCTTTAAAGATTAGAAGTTTAAATAAAAATTGCAGTCCCTATGTTTCACCACAAGATGGAGGCAGTTTTCGTCTGCACTTCCAGAAGAGGAAACCCAATGACGTCACAAGGAGTCAAGGATCTCTACTCAAAATGGCGGCTACAGGGAACTTTACCTAGACTTAAGATGGCGTCGCTGAGCCGATCTACACATGCGCAGTTTTTGCACAGCTTGACGGTCGCGTGTGCGACTGAGCGTGCACGTGCCACGTGGATGCAGCTCAAGCTTCAGTCCATAAAACCACACCTTGCTTTCCAAAGGCGGGAAAACTTTGGTCTCCCTAAACTTTATTCAACAAGTTTATACAGTGGTTAATTCAATTAAATCCCCCAAGGATTTGCTTCGCCTGCGGGGTGTTGAAATAACGGGGAAAACAAATAGGATTTCTTCGCTATTTTGTTCCCAGGCCTATTTTAATTATTCAGCGTGTAATCACGCTTTTTAAGCATGCATTGAACAACAAAAAAAACTGATTAGGGTGCAGTGGGGTCTCTTCACCCCCTCCTTCTCTTGGTCAGCAGACACACACACACACACACACAGCAGTAATCAGGGGGGCAAATTCACCTCCTCCCCCTCGTGACACAGAGACAATAGACTTGCTGCAGGCAAATGAACCACCTTTTTTGTGAGTTAAAATTTGACCAAAATCACACACAGCTTATATATTAATTTCTTTCTGAGTGAGTCAAGTTCAACCAGGCTCTCCAACGGGACGCACCAATATATATAGGAGGAAATAGGGGATATTAATAAATATGAATATGATCAGGTATGAATTATTTAATTTATACTGATGTAATGGAATCTGAGATCAAATCTCATTTCATATACATCAGAAAAGTTAATAACACTCGTAAGGGGCACCAGCTTCTATCTTTAAGAAGCAATTTAATCTTTAATTTCACTTTATACCTGTTTAATCACTCAATAACTTAATCAATCAGTCTCAAAAATTTTCCGTGAATTCGATACCTGGGCTTGAAACAGACTCAGAATGAAATAAATTCTCAACAACTTCTCATTTTTACAGATTTATTAAACAAAATGATTAACAGACATTGCAGTAATTTAATTAATCATAGAATCAATCTTGTAAATGATAGATTAACAATATTAATATTTTCGGAACCAGGGTTAACTGAGAAACCAATTTCTATCAGTTTGTGTTAACAGATTATTGAAACAATGCAAATTTATGGAGAAAGTTTACTAATTATATGAAAAAGTCCTGGATTAATCTTAAGAAAATAAAAACGGAATTTTAATAAAAAGAAGAGCTATGTTAAGGGCTTCTAAATTTGCATCTGATTAGATACACAAATTATTACCGAACCTCAGACGTTTAATTCAGCAGATGAATTAAAGTTTTTGCAGCTCACGTGATCTTCGGTGATGATGGTTCTGTAGTCGTCCTCAGCCCAAGATTTTGTGGATGTTAGAGGAAATGTCTGCCCGCAGATATTTCAGCATCCACAGTTCGACCTTTAAAAGTCAAGCGGTCGAAGAGGCTGGATTTTGGCTGTATGACCCAGAGTTGAAACTGGGCTAGATGATGACGACTTTTCTTCAGCGTGTGATGAACAGCCTTGATTCCTCCGCTGCACGTGATGTGGGAGCTGCGTCTTCTCAAGAGGCCTTCGATAATAATTAATTAAAAGATATCTAATCTGATCTCAAATTAAAAGGCTTCGGACTTTAGATAAAAATAGTAGCTTCTGGTGGGTGCTTGGTCAAGAAAAATATTATAAAATAAAGTCAAGATTAAAGTTTACATTAAAATTAAACAAACGGTGGTTTTACAGAAAGTTTAACAAAGAAAAAGTGATGAATAAAAATTGGAGTTTAACTCCGATTAAGAATTGAGCTCAAAGAAATAGGAATTCCTAGGCATTTAAGAGAAAAAGAAAATACAAAGTTACATAAACAAATTACGAGTTATCTGCTCTGTGTTCAGAAAAGCGACACATGGTCGAAGTCTATCCAGACGGTCCTTTGTTCTTCCTTGCTGTGTGTAGACAATAGACTTCAAAGAGAAAAAGATCGGTGGGGAAGGGCGAGCCGAAAGAGAAGAGAGCCGATCCGTGAAGAGAGCCAAAAGGGAAGAGAGGAAAAGAGCCAGAAGCAGGGGTCCCTCTCCTTTATATAAGTCCTGTTGAACTTTGCGGGCTTCCGGGATCTCAGCCAATGAGAGTCCTTCGTGGGAGGCCCGATGAACTTTCCATCCAATGAACAAACAGTCTACAAGGGACCAATGAGATGAAGAAGATGGGGTCTCTCTGGAGACTGGTGAAACGTGATATCAGTCCACCGGAATACACACAATTTTAAATACATTGGAATATACTGTTACACACTTATGTATAACTAAACTAACCTTAGTGTATCTTATAAGCAGTGCTTCTAAATCAACATGCAGGAATAAACATTCATTTAAACATTTTTAACATGCATATATATATATATAATCACAGATTAATGCATTTCACACATATTGATTTTCCACATCAAAAACAGAGTCCATCTGCATTTTCATAGTTCTGAAAAGAATGAAGGTTTAGAATTGAATTTGTAATAATGTACTTTAAAGTTCACTGGTTAAATCCAGCGTTTCCAGAGTTTAAGGAAATTAACTGAGTTGTGGATCTGTTGCATGTTTTATGGGGGCAATAAAAGTGAAGCCGGACATTGGGGAAATTCCTTAGGTTGGTTTTAACAAAAGAAAGGGGATTTCAGCTGTGGCCTGGAGGAAGAAATTCCATTTTTTTGTCTTACTCCTGGGTGAAACAAAAATGTCTTTAAGCAGAAGAATAATTATTGCTGAGCCAAAGTGAGATGATGCTACAACTAAGTCATACATTTTTTTTTCTTAGGACACGGTGGCTTCTCTCCACTTTACCCTGGCTCTGGGGATGGTATGGAGAGCTCTGAATTATTTTTACTTGTAAGGACTCCATAAGTTTGTTGTTTTTTTTTGTTGTTTTTTTTACAGCACCTTTGAACTCCTTTCCTTGGTCATGCTGTATGACTTTTGGTGGGCCATGCTCATTGTAAATGTCTTCAAGGTGTCTAGCAATCTCCGCACTGTGTTTACCTTTCAGTGGTCTTAGCCATACATATCTACTAAACACATCTATTACAGTCAGGATGTACCTACAGTGGGGCAAAAAAGTATTTAGTCAGCCACCAATTGTGCAAGTTCTCCCACTTAAAAGATGAGAGAGGTCTCCAGTTTTCATCATAGGTATACCTCAACTATGAGAGACAAAATGAGAAAAAACAATCCAGAAAATCACATTGAAGGATTTTTAATGAATTAATTGGTAAATTCCTTGGTAAAATAAGTATTTGGTCACCTACAAACAAGCAAGATTTCTAGCTCTCACAGACCTGTAACTTCTTCTTTAAGAGGCTCCTCTGTCCTCCACTTGTTACCTGTATTAATAGCACCTGTTTGAACTCATTATCAGTATAAAAGACACCTGTCCACAACCTCAAACAGTCAGACTCCAAACTCCACTATGGCCAACACCAAAGAGCTGTCAAAGGACACCAGAAACAAAATTGTAGACCTGCACCGGGCTGGGAAGACTGAATCTGCAATAGGTAAGCAGCTTGGTGTGAAGAAATCAACTGTGGGAGCAATTATTAGAAAATGGAAGACATACAAGAGCACTGATAATCTCCCTCGATCTGGGGGTCCATGCAAGATCTCACCCCGTGGGGTCAAAATGATCACGAGAATGGTGAACAAAAATGCCAGAACCACATGGGGGGACCTAGTGAATGACCTGCAGAGAGCTGGGACCAAAGTAACAAAAGCTACCATCAGTAACACACTACGCTGCCAGGGACTCAAATCCTGCAGTGCCAGACATGTCCCCCTGCTTAAGCCAGTACATGTCCAGGCCCGTCTGAAGTTTGCTAGAGAGCATTTGGATGATCCAGAAGAGGACTGGGAGAATGTCATATGGTCAGATGAAACCAAAATAAAACTTTTTGGTAAAAACTCAACTTGTCGTGTTTGAAGGAGAAAGAACACCATACCTACTGTGAAACATGGGGGTGGAAACATCATACTTTGGGGCTGTTTTTCTGCAAAGGGACCAGGACGACTGATCCGTGTAAAGGAAAGAATGAATGGGGCCATGTATCGTGAAATTTTGAGTGAAAACCTCCTTCCATCAGTAGGGGCATTGAAGATGAAACGTGGCTGGGTCTTTCAGCATGACAATGATCCCAAACACACCACCCGGGCAACGAAGGAGTGGCTTCGTAAGAAGCATTTCAAGGTCCTGACGTGGCCTAGCCAGTCTCCAGATCTCAACCCCATAGAAAATCTTTGGAGGGAGTTGAAAGTCCATGTTGCCCAGCGACAGCCCCAAAACATCATTGCTCTAGAGGAGATCTGCATGGAGGAATGGGCCAAAATACCAGCAACAGTGTGTGAAAACCTTGTGAAAACTTACAGAAAACGTTTGACCTCTGTCATTACCAACAAAGGGTATATAACAAAGTATTGAGATGAACTCTTGTTATTGACCAAATACTTATTTTACTGAGGAATTTACCAATTAATTCATTAAAAATCCTTCAATGTGATTTTCTGGATTTTTTTTTTCTTATTTTGTCTCTCATAGTTGAGGTATACCTATGATGAAAATTGGAGACCTCTCTCATCTTTTAAGTGGGAGAACTTGCACAATTGGTGGCTGACTAAATACTTTTTTACCCCACTGTATATGTGACTTGGCCATACTTGACCCTCCATTTACCCATGTCAACAAGGTCTACCTGGTGTCAATCTTGAACTGCTTTGGCCGTAATAGATTTTGGAATGGGTTTGTTCTGGAATGTTGCCTTGTGGAGATGAGAACATCTTGATCTGTCCAAGGTGTCTTTCACACTTGCTCGGCTGATTCTCAAGTACTGTTCCCTAAGATATATGTTTAATTTTCTTACACCAGAGCCTTTTGTTTCATCATGTAGCATCATCGTCTCCTCAAACCAAGACAGAAAAAAAAGAAAAGATAGAAAGAGACAAAAGACAGGAAAAAAAGACAGAATGGGACAAAATAAGATTTAGATCAAAGATAAAAAAAGATTGAAAAAGAGAGATTTTGAGAAAATTTAGGAACTAGGTTAAGATTAAAAAAAAGCAGAATAGCGATCTAGATGGAAAGTTTTATTCCACCGTTTCAAGGTTCTATGTAGTTTTATTTTATCTAAATTGTTCTGTGTGAAGTTTGTCAAATCCTGCGTTAGTTTTTCTGGTTACTGAGGAGAATCCACCTTTTTCTTTAGAGCTCACTTTCTCAGAGAATCAAATTCTCAAAATTAATTTTTCCTCAGCCCAGAAGCCATTCTTATCCTAGTAAATGTTTTTCTCAGATTTTCTGACTTTTCACGCCATTAAAGTAGACCTTTAATTTTCCTAATTTAAAGTGAACAGAGATTGTGTTTTGGACTCTCTTTCCGGCCTCATACCCACCTGACTGAGAAGCTTCTCCTTCAGTTTTTTTGGTCTATCCCGCTACAGGAGACCTCAAATTCGGACTCGTTTCCAAGGACTTGTCACGCCGCTCGGGGACAAACCATCCACTGCTGCCATTGTCTGGAGAGCCCTCAGCTGAGTTTGCACTTCCACAGCTGTGAGGAAGCATTGCAGCAGTCGCTTCCTCCGAGGTCCTATCTTCAAACTCGGCCGGTACCGACCCCCTGAAAACGTGGACCTACAGCTGTTTTTTAAGTGAAACTCCTATTTTCCTGTCTGCTGGGTTAAAAACGTGATGTCCGAACAATTAAATTACAATTGAATATAACCAATATTTCATGGTACAATTAGTCTCTCAGCCACAGGATAAAGCTATAAACTGAAGGAAGACTCTTAGTTATTTTTAAGTAACTTCCCTCCATTTTTGTAGATTAATTCAGACGTTCATTTTTAGATAATCAGCTTATGAATTTTCCCCATTAAATTGTGTTCTGTTTTGTTAGACATTTCAGCCTCATTTAACGTTGAAACATAAATCTGGTTTCTCCTTGGTTCTACAAAGATTTAACACTAGACTTTATGTTCAGGAAAACAATAACAGTTGATGTGACATCGGACGCCTGTTATCATTTGAATCTGTTTATCCATCATTTGAATGCTGTATCATGTAACCTGAATGAGTTTAATAAAAGGGTGAATGAGAGAAGTTGAAGCATTTTCCTTTCACGTATATCTGTTTCTTAGATCACGGCAGGAGAAGAACTCCCTTAAATTTTGAGACTGATCCATTAAGTAATTGAAAGTGCAAAATTAATTAAAACTAAGTTTAATATAAGTGTCCGTTAGGACTGGTGCCCCTTTTACGAGCGCTTATTTATTTTATTTAGGAGTGCAGGAGGGATGGTTTAACGCCGCCCCCTTTCACACCCACTATTAAATAAAATAAATAATTCCTGTACCTTATCACAATATTTTATTAAATATCCCCTACAATCAAGAGCCTTATTTACAACTGCAGAGATAGTTGACTTCTGGGTGCCAATTTTCCATCGTATGTAATTGACTGGCCATCCTCACTGAGGGCGTAATGCTGCCTATTCTGCCACAGTTGAATAAGCGCAGAGCACTGGATCCTTGATCTCTCTGCTACAGGAACATTAAATTCCCCCTTCAGTGCCTTGAGTATGACATCGTAGGTCTCATCAGACATTTGTCTGTGTCCATGTCCTCTGCATTCCAAAATGATGCAGGAAAGGATAAAGATTATACCTGCAATGGTATTAAAGACAAAGTTATTCCCTTTATCAACTCTAAACAGAGGATAATATGACGTGCAAACCTACAAAAGAGAGTTTTAAATCAAGCATCCAATACACAGGCCCAATGTACTGTTAAAGTTGATATTTCATAGTAAAGCACGCTGATGAACTCAGTAGGTTAGTACACATTGTTCACTAAGCTTTTACTTTGTCATTAGGGACCTACGTTTCATTTTTATATCAGGTTTAGCTAACACCGTTGAATTCCTTATCCTACACTGCCACCTCGAATAATACTGAAAAAATCATAACCTACATTGATATAAACCTCAGCTCATTCAGCTGTCTTATTATAGCACATATTTCCTTGCAACAACACACAACAACTTGTATTTATACAAAAGAATGCAACTGCAACAATATTTACTGAGATATAAATCTATACCTATACAATTGTGTATGTATCATGCTAGCAATTTTCTTATGGTTAGACTAGTTATTTGCTAACTTTGTTTCTCAATTATACAGTATAAGAATGTATGAACAAGGATTCCACAAAGTTAAGGGTGTTAACTGTAGTAAATCAGAGGATTATTTACCTTTCAACATGTTTGAAGTATGGAAGTTTGGAGACAACTAAGGAAAATCTAATCAGTCTAGTCCACAAGTGTCAAACTCATTCCATGGAGGGCCAAGACCCTGCAGGTTTTACCTCCACCCACTGTCTTCAACAGGTGATTTCTCTGAATTTCTTCCTACTGATTGCTGATCAGTGAAAACACCTGCTGAAGAGACTGGGTGGAAGTAAAACCTGCAGGGTCTTGGCCCTCCATGGAATGAGTTTGACACCCCTGGTCTAGTCAGTCACATGACTTCGCTAGCTTGACATGAATTAGCTACTCCATTGTCATCTAGTGGTCAAATGCAGGTGCTGCAAGAGAAAATATTTCCCTGTGTGCCTGCGACATTTCTACATGGTCTCTCCATAGAAAATAAAACCCAGTCAATTTATAATTGCTCCTCTAAGCCATCCTGTATGTGTGTATGTGTATCACTTTCTATCCAGAAAATTTAAAAAAAAGATGCATATTGTAGAAGAGCTTGGAAGAACGAGGCGATGTGATATATAAACCAAAGTTTATTATCAGCTCCTCTAACAAGTCTCATCCTAGTGCAGCAGCAGAAGAAGGAAAAAGAGACCGAACACTTTCGGCTCTATGAACTTATACTTGCACATAACAAAAGACATGCAAATCCAAAGCTGACATCCCTCCTTATCTTAATCCCCCCATTGTCTTTGTACTCCTCCTCATGGCCCTGGGGGGTCAGGGCAGCTCCTCCGGTCTCCACCGCAGTGCCTGGGAAACTCTTTGATCCTCACTGGCGGTTGAGATCTCTTTGTCCTGTTCTGAGGTGTGAAGTCGCCTTACATATGTAATCACCAAACATTCTCATATGCTTCAACATATGTAGGTTATGGAATATATGATAAATATAGACCACAGCCCCCCCCCCCCCAAACGACTAAGAAAAGGACAATAGAAAAATTCACAGTTTAAGATAATTATTATGACATACTAACTGCTACACCTCTTGCCACAGGAGAAACTTTCTAGCAGCCATGCCCCTAAGAGAGTTCAGTGGTAATCATAACAGCATAGTAAAATCACAAGTCAGTCCTAAACTGTTACAGCACAATTAGTGAACAACTGTTGAGTAGTTTGTATCAGTCTCTGTGCCGTCTGGGTTTTAATCTTCTCCCGAAACTGCTGTGGGTCCGCTTGGGCGTCCTGCTGGGACCTTCCTGTAAGGAATCTGCAGCTTGGGGAGGAGAGTGATTATTTGTTCCCTGCAGGGGGGCTGAGTCTTTTCTCTTGGGGGGTCTACCCCTCCGAGGTGCTCTCGCCAACCGTGCAGGCTCGTCTTTCAACAAGAAGGCAGGTTTAAGTCTGTCAATGCTGACTGTTTCTTTTCTATCCCCAAAATCAAGCACAAAGTGTTTATCACCAGGTTCCAGCACTCTGAATGGCCCATCGTATGGTGGGCGGAAAGTTGGTTTTAAAGCTTCATGCCTAACAAAAACGAATTCAGCATTTTTTAAAGCTTGAGGGACAAAAACCCGTGGAAAAGAGTGATGAGCCGGACCGGGGAGAGAGTCCGGTCCGCTGCTGCCTAAAAACCTCGGGGCTGCAAGATGCCCTGGCTCTGGGTTCTCTGGTAAAAATTCACCTGGGAGCCTGAGAGGTTGTGCAAAAACTAATTCTGCTGGAGAG
This sequence comes from Pholidichthys leucotaenia, assembly GCA_020510985.1. NCBI lineage: Eukaryota > Metazoa > Chordata > Actinopteri > Cichliformes > Pholidichthyidae > Pholidichthys > Pholidichthys leucotaenia. The sequence goes on along the minus strand of CM035839.1, from coordinate 22,315,227 downwards.
GCATCTAGATCCTCTTTGGGCGCAGCACGCAACCCCAATAAAGCCCAGGGAAGTTTATTTATCCAATTTGTATCCGTTAGTGAGGCTCTGAGGGTGGCCTTTAAAGATCTGTGAAAACGCTCGCATAACCCATTAGCCTGAGGGTGATAAGCGGTGGTGCGGTGAATTGTTGCCCCTAAGCTGCTGGACATGGCTGACCAAAGCTCTGAGACAAATTGAGGCCCCCTATCGGACGTGATGTCCGATGGGACGCTGAAACGTGCCACCCAGTTTGTCAAAAAAACGCGAGCGACTTCCTCCGCTGTGGTTGACGCCAGAGGGACTGCCTCTGGCCAGCGCGTGGTGCGGTCTATCATTGTTAACAAGTGTATGAAACCTTGGGAGGAAGGTAGTGGTCCCACGAGGTCGACATGAACGTGGTCGAACCTTCTAGCAGGGATTGGAAAAGGATCCAGAGGGGCTTTTGTGTGCTTGTGTATTTTGGCGCGCTGACAAGAAATGCAAGTTTTTGCCCATTCTTTTACGTTTTTGCGCAGGCCAGGCCACACAAACTTTTCGGCGACCATTTTAACCGAGGCGCGCACACCTGGGTGCGCGAGGGAATGAATTGAGTCGAAAATACGGCGGCGCCATGTAGCTGGGACTTATGGGCGAGGTCGGCCGGTTGAGATATCGCATATTAGGGGGGGGCACGCCACCGCGTAAACCCCTTTCCTCCAGCCTTAACCCTGCTGGTCCAGACAAGAGTGCGCGCACGTCCGCGTCACTACTTTGTTCCTCTGCCATGGCTGCATAATCTATCCCTGCATGGATTGGGGCCGCGTATGTGTCCGCGTTGGTGAAGAATTTCGCGGCTGAGGTAGTATAATCTGTCTCCTCGCGCTCTGACGATGTCACAGCGTGAGAGAGGCAGTCTGCTACCACGTTAAGTTTGCCTGCCACATGTCGAATGTCTGTGGTGAACTCTGAAATCGCAGCCAGCTGTCTTTGTTGCCTGCCTGACCACGGTTCGGAAATTTTAGCCATAGCAAAGGTGAGCGGTTTGTGGTCTACAAAAGCCGTGAAACTCCGCCCTTCTAACCAGAACTGGAAGTGGCGGATGGATAAATGAAGCGCTAGCAGCTCCCTGTCAAAAGTGCTGTATTTACGCTCGGTTTGGTTTAGCGATTTGCTGAAGAATGCCAAAGGTTGCCAGATTCCGCTGACATGTTGTTCTACAACTGCCCCTATAGCTAGGTCCAAAGCGTCTGTGGTTAGCGCAATGCGGGCCGAGGGATCGGGGTGAACCAACAATGTGGCATTAGCTAGGGCGCTTTTTACTTCCGCGAAGGCGCGTTCGCGCTCCGGGGTCCATTCGACCGCGTTGGAAGCTTTTTGTTTTCTGAGCGCGTCATATAGGGGCTGCATGAGCTGAGCTGCGTGGGGGAGGAAACGGTTGTAAAAATTAACCATGCCCAAAAATTCCTGCAGCGATTTGACCATATGTGGCCGTGGGAAACTTTTTATCGCGTGAACTTTGTCTGGAAGTGGGACTGCCCCCTTCGGAGAAACTCTGTGTCCTAAAAAATCAATTTGTGACACGCCGAATTTGCATTTGGCTGGATTGATTATTAACCCGTGCTCTTCTAGCCTCTGAAAAACCATAGTGAGATGCCGCTCGCGTTCTTCCTCAGACGGGCTGGCTACCAGCATATCGTCGAGGTAGACGAAAACAAAAGGGAGGTCGCGTAATACTGCGTCCATCATCCGCTGAAAGGTTTGAGCCGCGCCTTTGAGGCCGAAAGGCATTCGCAAAAATTCAAAAAGGCCGAAAGGGGTTATTACAGCTGTTTTAGGAATGTCCTCTGCTCGAACTGGGACTTGATGATAACCGCGGACCAGGTCTATTTTTGAAAAAATGCACGCACCCGCCAGATGCAGTGAAAAATCCTGAATGTGAGGAATTGGGTAGTGGTCATGCGCTGTTGCATTGTTTAATCTGCGGTAATCGCCGCACGGTCTCCAAGAACCGTCGGATTTCGGAACCATGTGAAGTGGTGAGGCCCAGGGGCTTTTCGAGCGTCTAATAATGCCTAATTTTTCAAGGGTGGTAAACTCGTCCCGAGCTATGGCGAGCTTGGCCGCGTCTAAGTGCCGGGCTTTGGCAAATACGGGTGGGCCCGTTGTGGGAATAAAATGTTCAACCCCGTGTTTAGCCACTGTGGCTGAGAATTTGGGAATTGTGAGTGCTGGAAATTGGGTGAGGAGTTGATCAAACTTACCTCCTGCTGTGGTGACGCTAGCCTGCACGGATGGTGGAGAAATACGAGCTGAGCAGGGAATAGAAGCAAAGGACAGTGCATTAACCAAGCGTCCGTTTGCTAGATCAACTAAAAACCCATGTGCACACAAAAAATCTGCGCCCAACAAGTTAAAACTCACGGCCGCTACAACGAATGTCCATCTGTAGTTGCGGCCGTGGATGCAGAGGTGCAGGTTCTTTTCGCCAAAAGTGTCGATGGTGGAGCCGTTGGCTGCCACCGCTCCATTGCCCCGGGGGCCCATGGCCCGGTCTGCTTGGGAGGGCATGACAAACCTTAGTTGAGCTCCCGTGTCGATAAGGAACCGCTTGCCGGTGTGTCCGTCCATCACATATAAAAGCTTGCTTTTTTCGCCGAGAACCGCCGCTGTTAACGGCTCTTGGCTTCGGCGTTTTCCGGAATTTGTGAATTTGCAGGGGGGAACGCATTTGTAAGCCTTCTCGGCGAAGCGGTGGTGGTAATAACAAACGTCGCTCCGTCTGTTGCGTCCTGGCCGTGTCGCTGTCACCGCGGGATGATTCTGCTCGGTGATTTGTGGCTCCTCGTGGCTCCGGACATCAGCGTTGAGGTCTGCGGATGCTGCTGTGGGTGTCTGCTCCTTGCAGGCGTTGACGAGCCGTTGAGCTTCGTGAGCTAGTGTGCGGAAGTCTTGCTGGGTGCTGCATCGCATGTTGGCCAGCGTCCCTCTCATGTGTGGCGGCAGCGTACTGAGGAATATGAAATGGAAGAGGAAGTTGTCATTGTCCTCTTCTTTAAGTTGCAGCAAGTCCTCCATGAGGGCCTTGGGTCTGCCTCCTCTGTGGCCGTAAACCGCCAGGATCCTCTCGGCTCTCTCCTTGGCTGAGGGGACGTAATTTGCCACGATGGTCGCTTTCAGTTCTTCATATTTGTCCTGGGCCGGCGGCCGTTGGATTATGCTCCGCGCACATCTCGAAGTGGCGGTGTTGAGTTTGGCGACGATGTGATAGAACTTTGTATCGTCAGCCGTGATGCCCGCAAGTGCAAACTGGGCTTCAGCTTGCAGAAACCACGATGCAGGGTCTTCCTGCCAGAAGTCCAGCAGGTTGACGGTGACGGCGTTTGTGTAGACCGTCACTGCTGCGTCCGCAGGGTGAGAGTGCCTTGCTTCGGCTCTCTCCGTGGTGCTGGTGCTCGGTTGAGCCCTCTCTATCACTTCTGCCGGGGGGGAACGTCGTCCATCTGTTCCCCTGTCTGTGTGGGCGCCGGCGTCTGCCTGGGTCGCCACAGATGAGTCGATCGCGGGGGAACGCCTCTGGTCCATACTCGCGTCAGGGTCACCAGTGTAGAAGAGCTTGGAAGAACGAGGCGATGTGATATATAAACCAAAGTTTATTATCAGCTCCTCTAACAAGTCTCATCCTATTGCAGCAGCAGAAGAAGGAAAAAGAGACCGAACACTTTCGGCTCTATGAACTTATACTTGCACATAACAAAAGACATGCAAATCCAAAGCTGACATCCCTCCTTATCTTAATCCCCCCATTGTCTTCGTACTCCTCCTCATGGCCCTGGAGGGTCAGGGCAGCTCCTCCGGTCTCCACCGCAGTGCCTGGGAAACTCTTTGATCCTCACTGGCGGTTGAGATCTCTTTGTCCTGTTCTGAGGTGTGAAGTCGCCTTACATATGTAATCACCAAACATTCTCATATGCTTCAACATATGTAGGTTATGGAATATATGATAAATATAGACCACACATATATTATTACATTATCGGCTGCAGTTATTACATTTTCAAAGGATTTTTTTTAATATTAGCCCAATGGGCTAACACAGCACAGCAACTCACCCTTGGCCATGGGATCCCTGGTTCGATCCCAGCCCCTGACCAACAGTGATCTGTGTGGAGTTTGCATGTTCTCCCTGTATCTGCATGGGTTTACTCCGGGATTTCTCCGGTTTCCTCCCACAGGCCAAAAACGTGCAGGTTAGGTTAATTGGAGACTCTAAAGTGGCCCTAGGTGTGAATGTGTGTGTGAATGGTTAAGGGATAGTGCCGTACCATGGCTGCTTAATCCATCCAGATGGATGCTTTCAATTTCCCCTCTGGGGATCAATAAAGTATACAAAATCAAAAAAACCCCCACAATAATGTAATAACCAATCAATAACATAATAACTTATTACATAATAACTTATTACATTATTGGCAAAATGTTATTACGTTATTGGCTCAAACATTTTATTACATTTTTGGCAGGTATTACATTATTGGCCGCTATTACATTATTGGTTGCTACAACCCCTCAACCTAATAACTGGTTGGATCACCCTTAGCAGCAACAACTGCAATCAAGCATTTGCAATAACTGGCAATGAGTCTTTTATAGCACTGTGGAGTAATTTTGGCCCACTCATCTTTGAAGAATTGTTGTAATTCAGCCACACTGGAGGGTTTTCGAGCATAAACCACCTTTTTAAGGTCATGCCACAACATCTCAATAGGATTCCAGTCAGGACACTTGACTAAGCCACTCCAAAGTCTTCATTTTGTTTTTCTTAAGTCACTCAGAGGTGGACTTGCTGGTTTGTTTTGGATCATTGTCTTGTTACAGAACCCAAGTGCCCTTCAGCTTGAGGTCATGAAGAGACGGCCAGACATTCTCCTTCAGCATTTTTTGGTAAACAGTGAATTCATGGTTCCATTTACCACAGCAACTCTTCCAGGTCCTGAAGCAGCAAAACAGCCCCAGACCATCCCACTACCACCACCATATTTTACTGTTGGTATGATGTTCCTTTTCTGAAATGTTGTGTTATTTTTACACCGGATGTAATGGGACACACACCATCCAAAAAGTACAACTTTTGTCTTGTCAGTCCACAGAGTATTCTCCCAAATGTCTTGGGACACACACCTTCCAAAAAATTCAACTTTTGCCTTGTCAGTCAACAAAGTATTTTCACAAAAGTCTTGGAGCTCATCAAGATGTTTTGCTCAGCAGTGGTTATCATCTCAGAACTCTGCCATGGAGGCCATTTTTGCCCAGTCTCTTTCTTATGGCTTCCAAAGATGTTATAAATCACAGTTAATTTATGTTTTAATTGGAGGGGGGGGTCACTTTTTCACATAGGGCCACATAGGTTTGGATTTTTTTACCCTTAATAATAAACACCTTCATTTAAAAACTGCATTTTGTGTTTACTTGTGTTATCTTTGTCTAATATTTAAAATTGTTTGATGATCTAAAATATTTAAGTGTGACAAACATGCAAAAAAATGAGAAATCAGGAAGGGGGGAAATATTTTTTCACACCACTGTATATCACTCACAGGACGAGTCACAACTGTTAAAGTTATGGTCCTTCCTAATATTCACTATTTATTCTCAATGATACCTACTGTCATGAGTCTGAGCTCAATGTTTTTTCTGAGCTCAGACTATTTCTAAATATTGTAAATGGTAAATGGCATTCACTTATATAGCGCTTTTATTCTCATCTGTTGATGACCAATGTGCTTTACAGATCCTGCTATCCACCCATTCACACACACATTCACACACTGATTGTATGTCTGTTATTATTATTTTGTCAGTTTTTGTATATATTTTGGTTTCTTAACACATGTGCCCTTCTCTTCTCAAGACACTACCACTAGCTGCTCACAGTCTGTTCCCCAGTCCCTCATCTGTTAGCAGTTGTATAATTAGGTCACTTGCCTGTTCAGCCGTGCGCACCTGCTGCTCAATTATCTATCTATTATTTTAGCACTGTCAGCTTATTGTTTCCCTGCGGCAGTATTGCATTGTTTGGAGTTGAATGGACTTTATTCCTCCGTGTATTCTCCTCTCCTCCTCTAGAGCCATTCCCGCTCTGGAGTGGCTTCTTGTAAGTTACTATTGTTTGTATTTTTGTATTTTCTGCACAGTTTTTGGTATTTTTGTTATTAAATGTCACAACTGGGATGCACAGTGGCGCAGTGGTTAGCACTGCGCCAGCACAGTTTACCCTTGGCCGGGGGATCACGGGGATCGTGAGATCGTGGGTTCGATCCCTGCCCCCGGCCAACAGTGGTCTGTGTGGAGTTTGCATGTTCTCCCCGTATTTGCGTGGGTTTACTCCGGGATTTCTCCGGTTTCCTCCCACATGCCAAAAATATGCAGGTTAGGGATACGGGGCGCTTGCGCACGCAGCGACCAGCAGCTGGTGGCTTGTCACCAGACTGCAAAACAAATCTACCTACGGGTACAAAACAAGTAACAAAAAAAACAAAAAAACAAACTGCAGTTCAACGTGTGGGTGTGTCTTTTTGCCCCAGAGGGGCCATTCATGACAGAATACTGCCACCAGAATTAAGACCCAGCTTCTGCAGTTAAATGCATTTTTGTTCTTTTTGTGTTGTTTTTTTTTTTTCTCACTCACCTGTCTGTGTAGCTAATTATGGATTCAGCAGGCAGACGGGGCTACCCAATGTGCCTGGGGTGGGAGTGTTGCCAAGTGCTCATGGAGGTTGATGGGCTAATCTCCGCAGCACGCGCGTTTTCCACCCCAAAGGACGCATTGTGGTATCTACGCCTCGTGAAGACAATTGCTCGGTGGTGCCCTCAGCTTTCGGAGCATGCTGAGGGAAAGGAGAGGATTTCTCTGGTGGCAGCATTGCAACGTGAGAATGGTGGGGTGGTGAGAAATTTGCCAGAGAAGCCTTGGCTCATGCCCGAAGGGAAGGCGTTCCCTGGCCTCTGTCGTCTCCATTCCGCACCCGTCTCCGGCGCCTGTTCCTGCCCCATCAACTCGACGATGACACCGTCATCCCCCTCCAGACCACCGCAGGAATCTTCCTGCCTCTTCGACTGCCACTTCCCTGACACCGAGCCCGACAATTCCTACAGCAGTTTCTCTCTTTTCTTCTCCTTTACCGGCTGTTCCGTCAGCCTCCTGTCCCTCTGTTGCTGCTGTGACTGTTTTCCCTGCGGCGTGTCCTCCTGCTGCTTAGAGATCCTCCGCTTTTTCCCCGGCTCCGTCCATCTCCATGGCGACAGGGGCGTCTTTACGGAGAGGGATGACTTTTCACCTGCTGCAAAAGATAACATCGCACACCGGGAAAACAGGCGTTTCATTTCATGCTATTTCAATTTATTATGATATGCCATGCCTGATTCCCGATAGAGAGACTCAGAGTGTGCAGTCCCCTGAGCTCTCTCCACCTGCTGCAATTAATAAATCCTCACCTGCAATCTCCGTGTCTCCTCCAGTTGTCCCTGAGTGCCCTCCAGCCCCAGAACTGAGCCGCCAGATGATGGAGGAGCCTGTGACCCTGGAGGACCCAATTCCAGTGCCAACAGTGAGCCGATCCCCAGCTGCCATGCCGGACGAGCCACTAGCGTGGGCCATTTCACCTGGAAGACTGAGACTGGAACCACCATCATGCCTGCTGCAGAGGCCACCACAGCAGAGTTAGAACCAGAGCTGGACCTCCAATGGACCAGGCCCGAGACATTGTCGTCGTTTGGATCAACAGAGTCCTGGACGGCGGTGGAGCTTGAGCTCAGGCAAGTGCTCTCCCTTGTTTTTCTCTTATCTGTTCTGGAGAAATATTGCCTGGCTCAGCTGCACCTGACCTCACCTCACCAGGCTCCGCCGCAGCCTGTGACCCTGATCCAATTCCTTTGCCTCTCTTTTCTGAGCCTTCTCCTAGGGTCGCCAGGGAAGATCCACCTTTTCCAGATGTCTCCGTTGGGCCAGGCTCGCCACCTGAGGTCGTCAAGGGTCCAGCTCCCCCTGCTGACATTGTCGCAGGTGGACCATCCCAGCCCGGGACCTCCAAGGGTGCAGCTTGTCCTCTGCCCGAGGCCGTCATCTGGGTCCCTCCTCCTTGGTCCAAGTCTCCTTGGGTACTGCATCCCGATCGGGGACCCTTGTGGGTGCTGTGCCTAAGCATAAATCCAACATGGGTGCTGCACTCCAGCTTGGGCCCGCCATAGACACTACCCCCAGTCCGTGGTCTACTGAGGGTGCAGCATTGGCCCAGTCCGGGTCCACCAAGGGTGCAGTGATGGCACAGCCCAGGCCCACCAAGAGTGCAGCATTGGCCCAGCCCGGGCCCACTGCGGGTGCAGCTATGCTCCTACCCAGAGCCACCACTGGTGCTGCAATGCTCTAGCCTGGAGCCACCTCGGGTGCTGCAATGCTCCGGCCTGGAGCGACCACTGGGGCTGCTATGAGCAAGGCCGGAGCAGCCACGAGTGCAGCTACATCCCAGTCTGGGTCCCCCATGAGTGCAACCGTTCCTCAGCCCAGAACCACCAAGGGTGTTGAGACCTCCCCTCCTATGCCTGACATCGTCATGGTTCCCCCTCCGCTGCCAGATGCCGTCGTGGGTACTCCCTCACCACCAGACACTGTCATGCCGCCCCCTTCGGCCCTTCATCCCTTATTGGGCCTCGCCGTTGTGGAGCCACCTCGTGGGTCACCCCTCCGGTCTTGGTGGCTGAAGAACTCTGGCCGGCTGCCTGATAAACTTAGCCGTTTGGTTGGGTGGACCATATTCTCCGGCAGGCCACCTGATTCATACGACCTTGCCGTCTGTCTGGCCTGGGACTTCAGCCGGCCACCCGAACAGTTGAGTTGTTTGGCCTAGGGGGCCAGGGGCCTGGCGTAGCATGGGTGCGGGTCCTGAGTGGGCTTCATTTTTTTTTCTCCCTCCTAACCTTTGTCCCTCACCTCCCACCTGGGGTGTTTTGTTTTTTTTTTTGCTTTACCCTTTCTTTTTCTTTTTTTGGGGGGGGGGGTCTTTTTTTGGTGTTACCTGGGGGTGTCTGGATTCCGCCCCTTAAAGAGGGGGTGGCTCTGTCGTGAGTCTGAGCTCAATGTTCTCTCTGAGCTCAGACTCTCTACTTATTTCTAAGTATTGTATGTCTGTTGTTATTATTTTGTCATTTTTTGTATATATTTTTGTTTGTTGAAATATGTGCCCTCCGCTTATCCAGACACTAGCCCTAGCTGCTCACAGTCTGTTCCCCAGTTCTTCAGCTGTGAGCAGTTGTATAATTAGGTCACCTGCCTGTTCAGCTGTCAGCACCTGCTGCTCATTTATCTATCTATTATTTAAGCACTGTCAGCTCAGTTTCCCTGCGACAGTATTCCATTGTTTGGAGTTGAATGGACTTTATTCCTCCATGCATTCTCCTCTCCTCCTCAAGAACCATTTCCGCTCTGGAGTGGCTTCTTGTAAGTTACCCTTGTTTGTATTTTTGTATTGTGTGCACAGTTTTTGGTATTTTTGTTATTAAATGTCACAGCTGCAGTTCAGTGTGTGGCTCTGTCTTTCTGCCCTGGAGGGCCCATTCATAACACCTACTCAACCATCTATGACCTGGTTTAAGTCCCTAGACTCAAATATAAGTAAATTTTTATGGAAGGATAAACCATCACAGAATAGTTTAAAAACTCTTCAAAAAACAATACAATGCGGAGGTTTGTATTGTTTTTTGATTGGATTTACCAGTAGATTGATAGATTTACCAGTAGGCAAATTGGATTTACCAGTAGATTGCAGATTGTTTCTAAATAGACAAAATCAACCCAACTAAGAAACCCATGGTTAGATGCTGAACATGCTCTCTTTGGGTCACTAAATATTTCTGACTTTCCTTTTATAAGTCCCTGTATTAAATGCCATGACTGTATGAAAAGCATTAACATTAGCTCCTCTCTGAGAGCCTGGTGGAAATTTTTCAAAATAACCGGGTCTTCACCTGTCCCTTGTAAACTCATGCCTATTTGGAATAATCATGATATCTTGCAACAAAAGAGGACATTAAACTTTCCACTCTGGCATGAGAAGGGAATAAAAAACTTAGAGCATCTTATTCAAGTTGGAAATTGCATCCAATTTCAGGAATTAGTGTCACAGTACGACATCAGTGATAAAAAGTATCTTGAACACCAAATGCTTAAATCCTTAATAAAAGCAAGATTTGAACTTAATCAGACAGATTTAAAGGTACCAGTTAAGGTGGCAGAGTTTCTAAATCTCTGTTCCCCTAAACTGATATTGAAAATACACGGACTGTTATCAAAACTGGATGAGTCAGTATCTCTTCCAATATCAAAATGGGAGACAGACTTATCGATCAATACGGATGAAAGCTTTTGGGCACAAATATGTTTAATCACTTTTAAGATGACTAAAAACTCTAATTTACAACTCATACAGTACAAAGTTCTACATAGAAATTAGGTAGAACAGTATTAGGCCAGTGGGCGAGAGCCCTATTGTAATTGCTCCATTTATTATTATTCTTCCACCTAAATAGGTGGAATGCTAGTTGTAACACCTAACACCGACACAAAGCAACTCTGTCCCCGGTGATTGGGGATCGCTGGAGGAACTAACCGAGGCAACAGTTGGACGGGAGCCGGATCGGAGTTCGGGTGCAGCGGTGGTGGGAGACGGGGACCAGTGGAGGACCACCGGGGCCCCAGCCAGACAAGAGCCGGAGTCGGAGCCCAGTTACAGCGGCAGGGCTCAGCGGAGGATCTACTGAGGAAGACGGCGGTAGGTGGCGGGGCTCAGAGGAGGAACTACCAGGACCCCAACTGGACAGGAGCAGGATCGGAGCTCAACTACAGCAGCGGCAGGCGGCGGGACTCGGTGGAGAAGCGGCCGGTACCCTGGCTGGACAGGAGCTCAATTGCAACGGGACTAGCAGCGGACGGGGCTAGCTGAGGCCCAGCTGGATTCAAGGTCAGTTGGATCAGATACCGGCGACACCAGCAGAGATTGTTTTTACTAACTAACTAACTAACTAACCTGCACTTATATAGCGCTTTTCTAGTCACAAAGACCACTCAAAGCGCTTTCACTAATACTAATCCTCTATTCTAAGGGCCTATAGGAAACAGATATCTAGGGACAATTTAGAACAGCCAATTAACCTAACATGCATGTCTTTGGATTGTGGGAGGAAACCGGAGCCCCTGGAGTAAATCCACGCAGCACAGGGAGAACATGCAAACTCCATACAGAAAGGTTCCAACCCCTGCCAACCTGGGGATTCGAACCAGGAACCTTCTAGCTGTAAGGCAACAGTGCTAACCACTGCACCACCGTGCTGCCCCTTTTTACTATCAACAGGTCAGTAAAAATGCCACCAAAGAAGGAGGAAATGGAAGAGATCAAAAAATCTCTGAACTTCTTGTCAGAAGAACTGACCAAAGTGGCTAGTCAGCAGGCTAAAATAATAGGGCTAGTGGAAGAAGTCCGAGAATTAAAATTAACAATTAAAGACAAAGACAAAAAAATTGCATACTTGGAGCGACGCGTCGAGGATCTTGAACAATGTTCTCGCATGGATGATCTAATTATAAGTGGACTAGACATTAAATACCAATCATATGCTCATGCTACAGCAGGATTGAGAGGTGAAGATGCTCCCTCAAGTGAATCAGTCTCCCTGGAAAACCAGGTGCTTCAATTCCTTGATAGTAGAAATATAAAGGTCAAAGCAGGTTCCAAGGTTGTCATAGCCAGGAGCGGCACTGCGGTTAAGCTCCCATTGCTCATAAAATGCTACTTACAGCGTGCGTCTCGAAAAGCCTCTGACAACCAAGTCCAACTCCTAGCCTGCCCATGTGGTTTAGTCTCTAAGCCCGGCAGAACTGCTTTTACTAATAGGAGAAGGGGCGAGGGCGGATCTCTGGTGCCTTGAAACCAGATGCTTCGGGAAGATGGTGGCTCATCAGCCTGGGAAGGTAGCCCATCTAGGGGAAGATAAACCCTGATTTCAAACCTCCGCTGCCTTGCGGCACACCCGGTCACAGGAAAGGCTTCGGGAGTCAACCCTGAGGAAAAATCCGGAGTCAGAGCCCCTAAGGCAGTTCTCTGTTGTGCTCAACATCATTCTGGCAGCTCCTGCGACGGCGGCTGGTGCCAAACTATAGCAGCCCTGCTGTTCCTTTGGATTCATCAGTGACGTGGAGAGGGGGGGACATGCTGCATGGGTAACATCTTGTCCTCCATATCTTCCTGCCCAGGTTTGAATCCTACCAACGCCCAACGCTGGAAGGTATAACACCGGTGAGCATCGGCCTGTTCAACCACAGGCGGTGCTGTTCCAGCAGAGTAGACGTTTAGGATTCTCTTCCATGGTCATCATAGACCGACGGAGGCCGACGAAAAGGTCAAAGCAAATGCAATTACAGCCTGTCATGCTTTACCCAGAAAAGATAATAAAACAAAGAAATCAATTGTGATGCGCTTTGTGAACAGAAGGGTAAAGAATGACATACTGAGGCAGACCAGAAAGCTACGGGGAACAGAAGTTTACCTAAATGAACATCTAACAAAAACTAATGCTGAAATAGCACGGCAAGCACGGATGCTGAAAAGCCAAAATAAGATACAGGCAACATGGACAAGAAGAGAGAGAGAGAGAGAGAGAGAGAGAGAGAGAGAGAGAGAGATCACTGACTTAAATGAATATAGATGAACACTGATGAAGAAAATTAAGAGACTATGATAATCCATATCCGCACAGATGGCAAGAATGGTTCTTCTGTGACACCATTCAATGTACTTGAAAAAAACAAAAACTAAAAACAAACAAAACTTATGACTGACTTAAGTAGACAATCAATTATCCCCAGTGGAGGAAGTCATTTTGACACAGAGTGAGGAAATTCAAACTCTGAAAATATGCCATTATGCTGAACATAAACTACAAGAGATGGAGAATGATATTGATCCTGATAACCACTTGTTTCAATAATATTCATAATCATTGTAAATATTACACTGAAAAAGCAATTCAAAAGTCAAGTGCAACTAGATGGTAAACTATCAATAATACACTTTAACAGCAGAAGTCTTAACAAAAACTTTCCACAGATTCAGCACTATTTAAAACAGCTGGACAGAAAAGTTACAGCTATCGCAGTCTCTGAAACTTGGCTTAATGAAGAGCAGGCTCCTCTGATGGCAATAGAGGGATATCAGATGTTTCATATTGACAGATCTAAAAAAAAAAAAGGTAATTTAAGCTTGTAAATGGAATGTTCTTTGCACTACCAGGATTTGGAATGTGTTACTGTTGAGATTGACCAAGATAAAACAAAAAAATCTAATTATAAGTTGTATATATAGAACGCCGGGAACTTTGCATTGAGACATTCAGAGATAAATTAGTCGAGCTGTACAATAATATTACTAGTAAGAAAATGGGTAGTAATTTGTGGAGATTTCAATATTGATCTACTAAATCCATATCAACAAAATGTAATTACAGAGTTCAGAATACTATGTACAGTATGAGTCTATATCCCACAATAACACATTGCCAGTAGAATCACAGTTCACACTGCTACACTTATTGACAACCTGTTTGTTAATATTATTGATAAGAAAATAGAAAGTGGATTACTGATAAATGATATAAGTGACCATTTGCCAAACCTTTGCACTTATCCATGGCCACACGGGGGGCCAATACAGAAAAAAATTTAAAATCATTCAGATACAAATCACAAAATGCAATCAGTTCTTTTAAAGAGGACTTGCTAAAGCCAAGACTGGACAAAAGTCTATGTATCAGATGTAAATGAAGCTTATGACACATTTATAAACATTGTAACCACTCTTTATGAAAAAAATTGTCCATTAGTAAAGAAAAAAGCCTAAACATAAGTTTGCTGATAAGCCATGGTTAACCAAAGGATTACAACAAGGCAATGTAAAAAGAAAAAAAATTATTATATAAAAGCTTTCCTAAAGAGAAGTGACAAAAGAAAGCAGAGCAGAGGTAAAAAACAGACAATAATAAGTTATCATTATAATAAGATGTAGTAAAAGAGACTATTACTGTAAAGGGGAGGACTAGAGATAAACAGAGGACAATATGTAATAATAAATGGGACATACGTATACAGGATATTCTGTGGAAATAAAAACAGAAATACAAGCTACCCAACCAATTTTTCAAAAAATAAAACAGCTCAGAGTGTGAATGCAGTTTCACCTGCAGATGAAATTTAATAACTTTTTTTGTTAACATTGGTCCTAATTTGGCTTGAGAAATACCCATTACGGCACCTACTGGCTGATACAATAAGCAAAAACACTGCTATAAAAGACTCCATTTTTCATAAAGAACACAGACGAGAGAGGTCATTGAAATTGTTAAATCGTTTAAAAGTAAAACATCTACGGACCCTGTGATGGTATTGAACATGCTCTTAGTCAAAACTATTATTGAATGCTTAGTGAAACCACTGACGTATATCTGTAACCTGTCTCTCCTAACAGGTATATTTCCCAATGCAATGACAATAGCTAAAGTAATTTCCGATATACAAGAACGGGGAGGTGACAGAGGGGAAACTTTCAAACTATAGACCAATTTCACTATTGCCGCAATTTGCCAAGATACTTGAAAAAATATTCTAGTGAGAGAGATTGACAACTTCATACTGAAGAATAATTTATTGTGTGAGCAGCCAATATGGGTTCAGACACAAGAGGACAACTGCATTTGCTCTAATGGAATTTATAGAAAAAAATATCAACTGCCGTTGAAAGTTAAAGAGTATCAGTTGGGGTATTCCTGGATCTTAAAAAAGCATTTGATACAGTGGATCATAATTATTATTAAAGAAACTACAAAATTGTGGTATTAGGGGGGTAGCACTGTCGTCGGTTATGTAGTTACTTAAAGAATAGATATCAGTATGCATGTGTTGGTAACAAAAACTCACAGTTACTGAAGGTTACTTGTGGACGTCCCTCAGGGTTCAGTTTTGGGGCCAATGTTATTCAACATGTATATAAATGATCTATGTAAAGTTTCTGGGGAAATTAAGGGTTTAATATTGTTTGCGGACGACACTAATTTATTATGCAGTGGAAGCATTTGGAACACTTTTGGATACACTCGGACAAGGAATTAGGAAAGCTTCAAACTGTAGTTTGATTCAAACAAATTAACGCTCAATTTAAGTAAGACAAAATTATATGTTTTAACAAACCATCACAACAACTTAGTATCTAAACTCGAGTGTAAATGGTGTAGAGATTGAATGGTATCCAAAAACTAAATTTCTTGGAGTAATAATTGATAATAAACTGTGTTGGAAAGTCACATATTAATTATATTAAAGGTAAAAATTCCAAATCAATTGCAATTCTACACAGGTGAAGATTGCTGAATCTGCCCCACACTATAGACCTTGTATCAGTTCATTAATACTTCCAATACTGACATGTGTTCAGTCCCAGGAACACACTACAACAGGGCTCGTGTCAATTGCAACGAAAGGTTTTTAAATAGTGAGTGGTGTGTGGATTGTGTGAGTGCGGGAGTGGATGTGCTGCTGGAGGGACCGATGCACCGAGGCAGAGCAGCGCGCCGTACTAGCCAGAACAACCCTAGGGCAGAGCGAGAGGAAGATAGATCCGCCGAGCCAAGCCAGGTGAATTAATACTCGGACTGTGGCTTACTTGCAGATGTTTCTGGTGGCAGCCGCAGGTCTCCTGCCTGGAGGACAGCGCTCCAATGCGCGCTCGGCGCAGCGGGTGAGAGAGAGAAGCTGACGAGGAGAGGTTCCGGCCAAGGAATCCACCTGTGCACAGGGGAGAAGACTGGAGAAAAGGTGAGTGATAGGATGATGGCTTACGTGGGAAGCGATGGTTGAGGGTCTTTAGGAGCATCGAGGAGAAGGCGAGTGTGGGTAGCACATCTCTGATGAGCAGACGACTCCAGGCTGAAGCGCAGGGCAGAGCGGCTAAATAGCCCGGGCTTGATGAGGCGCAGGTGTGTTCACAGCTGGAGCTGGAGATGGGTGAGAGTGAGCTGTGACAGTACCCCCCCCCCCCCCGAGAAGTGCCTCCCGGCTGGCTTACCTGGGTGCGCCAGATGGAACTCCAAGAGGCGTTTGTCCAGCACGAACGATGGACGCACCCAGGACCTCCATTCGGGGGCCATACCCCTCCCAATCCACCAGGTATTGCAGCCCCCGACCTCGGCTGGCAGGAGTCCAAGATGGAAGAGACCCTCCACGCTCGGGTCACCGTCGATGATCACAGGAGGGGGTGGAGCCCTAGGAAGACGACAGAGAGGGTGAGACACCACAGGCTTAACACGTGAAACATGGAACGCAGACGCGGAGGGAGGGGGGGGGGGAGCCAGACACACAGCCACCGGGTTGATGATTTTCGTAATGGGGAAGGGGCCAATGAAGCGTCGGGCCAGCTTCTTCCTCTCGGCCTTCAGGTTGATATCCCGCGTAGACAGCTAGACCTGCTGACCAACCTGATAGCACGGAGCGGCCCTCTTGTGGCAATTAGCTGCCCTGATGTTGCGCTCAGCCGTGCGTAAAAGCGCACGGCGCACCGTTGTCCATATGCACCGACAACGCCTGAGATGGGCCTGGATGGAAGGCACTGCCACCTTCCCCTCCTCTTCAGGGAACAACAGGGGGGTCATACCCAAGTGATGCTCGGAAGGTAGACATCCCGATCGCCGACGACAAAGTGGCGTTGTGCGCATATTCAACCCAGGGCAGATGGGCGCTCCAGGAGGAAGGATTGGAGGAGGTGACGCAGCACAGAGCGGCCTCCAATTCCTGGTTCGTCCGCTCGCACTGCCCGTTGGACTGGGAGTGGTGGCCGGAGGACAAACTCACCGTGGCTCCCAGGGCTTTGCAGAAACACGACCAGACTCTGGACACAAACTGGGGACCCCGGTCAGAGACGATGTCTGCTGGGATCCCATGCGGCCTCACGACGTGTTGGACCAGTAGGTCCGCCGTCTCCCGAGCAGTAGGAAGACCATGGAAAGGCACGAAGTGGGCGGTCTTGGAAAATCCTGTCCACGATCGTCAGGATGGTGGTGAAGGAGTTGGAAGACGGGAGACCGGTAATCGAAGTCCAAGGCCCACATGGGACCAGGGTCGCTGGGGGTTGGCGAGGGTGGAGAAGACCAGCTGGGGGAGAGGAAGACGTCTTCCCAGTCGCGCACTGGGGGCCAAGCGCGGACATAATTGGCGACGTCGCCCCGGAGGGCCCGGCCACCAAAAGGACTTCTGAAGGAGCTCAATCAGGTGGGAGATCCCAGGGTGACAGGCGAGCTTGTGGTGTGAGCCCAGTGATGACGTCACCTCCGAACCGAGAAGAAACGAACAGCTTACCCACTGGTCCGCCGACCTGGGTCGGGTTCGGTTGCCTGTGCCCTCTGACCTTGTCCCTGATGGACCAGGAACAGCGCCCATGTCACAGCGAGGCTGGAAGGATGGTATGGTCCCGGTCCTCGGGGGCTTCAGGGGGCAAATTGCCCTGGACAGAGCATCCACCTTATCGTTCTTCGAGCCTGGGCGGTAGGTGAATTGTAACCTGAAGAGGCCAAAGAACAGAGACCAGCACACCTGGCGGGCGTTTCAGTACGCTTGGCTGCTCTCAGGTACTCCAGGTTCTTGTGGTCGGTCCAGACCACGAAGGGCTGAGCCGCCCCCTCGATCCAGTGATGCCACTCCTGGAGAGCGAGCTTGACCGCCAGGAGCTCTCTGTCACCTACGTCATAGTGCCTCTCCACAGCCGATAGACGCCGGAGAAGAAGGGCGCAGGGCGGATCGCCCCATCCACCGGTGAGCGCTGAGATAACACCATCCTCACCCCCGTATCAGAGGCGTCCACTTCCACAAGGCACTGCAGGGCAGGGTCCACCTGGGCCAGGACCCAGGAGGAGGAGAACTCCGTCTTCAGTGCCGCGAAAGCGGCCTCAGCATCCTCAGTCCACAGAAAAGGCACGTTGGGGGAGGTGAGGCGGGTCAGGGAGAAGCAATGGCGCCGAAGTTCGGGATGAAGCGCCGGTAAAATTGGCGAAGCCGAGGAACTACTGGACCTGCTTCCTGGATGAGGGGGGTAGGCCACTCGACAACCGCCTTGACCTTAGCAGGGTCGGGGATGATCTGATTATGGGAGATGATAAACCCCAGGAAGGAGGTCTTGTCAGCGTAGAATTCACACTTCTCCGCTTTAACATAAAGTCTGTTCTCCAAAAGGCACTGGAGGACCCGCCTCACGTGAACCTGGTGCTCCTCCCGCGACCGGGAGAAGATCAATATATCGTCTAGGTAAACAAAGACGAACACCCCCAGGAAATCGCGGAGAACATCATTAATTAGGCGCTGGAAGATGGCTGGCGCGTTTGTGAGCCCAAACGGCATGACAAGATACTCGAAATGTCCGCTGGGCGTGCGGAACCCCGTCTTTCATTCGTCGCCCTCCCGGATCCAGACAAGGTGATATGCGCTGCGGAGATCCAGCTTCGTAAACCAGGTGGCCCCCTGCAGAGAATCGAAAGCTGAATCCATCAGCGGCAGCGTATACCTGTCCTTAACTGTAATGTCGTTCAGCGTCCGGTAGTCGATGCATGGCCGGAGCGACCCATCCTTCTTGGCCACGAAGAAGAAGCCAGCACCGACAGGAGACGAGGAAGGTCGAATGATGCTGGAGTTCAGCGATTCCTTGATATAGGAGTCCATGGCTTTGCGCTCAGGCGCTGACAGGTTGTACAAGCGACTGGAAGGAAAGGGCGCCCCCGGACGGAGGTTGATGGCACAGTCGTAGGGGCGGTGGGGGGGAAGAGACAGCGCTTTAGACTTGCTGAAAACTATGCCAAGGTTATGAAACTCCGGAGGGACTAAGGTTAGGTCCGGAGGAGGCACGTTGGAGGAAGGAGGAGGGAGTGACGGGGCACAAGCGGCGGACTGGAGGCAGGCGCCCAGACAGAAGGTGCTCCAAGAGAGGACGCTTCCCGACTGCCAATCAAAGGTTGGGCCGTGCAGGCGCTGCCAGGGGTAGCCCAGAATGACAGAGGTGGCCGAGATGGGCAGCACGTAGAAGCTGAGGTCCTCTCGATGATTTCCAGAAATAATGACCGGGACTGGGGCTGTCCGGTGAGTAACCCGCTTCAGGGGGTTGGCAGCAAGAGAGACCAGATTTAAGGGGGCCGGCAGAGGAAGGCAGGGAATGCCCAAACGGGTTGCCAGGCCCTTGGAGATGAAACTCTGCTCCGCCCTCGAGTCCACCAGTGCGTGAGTGAGATGTTCAGTGTGGTTGTGACAGAATCGAATTGGCAGCATGCACTTGGATAGGGGGTTAGGCTGGGATGCGTCCGCGAGGCCCCCTATGGTGACTCGCGGACTCCCCCTTTTGGCCGAACCGGGCAAGATTCCAAGGCGTGCTGGTCGTCTCCGCAATACATGCAGAGCCCCAGCAACCTCCGGCGCTGTTTCTCTGCTTATGGGAGCTTCGCCCGGCCAATCAGCATCGCCTCCGGGTCGTCGGCGGACTCAGGCGCGGGCAACGCCAGGGGGCGAGATTGAGAGGAGCAGGGAGGAGTACCGCTCGAGCGGCTGGAGGACTTCCGCTCGGCGGCCTGTTCTCTCAACCTGTTGTCCAGGCTGATGGTGAGGGAGATCAGCTCGGAGAGCCGCTCTGGCAGATCCTTGCAGGCCAATTCGTCCCGAAGGCTGGCATTCAGGCTACGGACGAAAATGCTGCAGAGGGCAGCATTTCCCCATCCAACTTCCGCTGCCACAACCCGCAAGTCGACAGCGTAGTCGGCGGCTGACCGGCTACCCTGGCGAAGGTTTAACAACCGGGTTGTTAGCACATTATCACAGTCCAAATGGTCAAATACCTCGTTGAAGTCTCGGACGAACTGGGCATAAGTTAGGTTAGCGTAGCTGGGTCGCACCATGACGGCGTAGGCCCAAGCTAACGCTCGCCCTTCTAGGAGGTTGGCGATGTAACCAATTCAGCTGTGATCCGTCGGGAAGTCCCCGGGGACACGTTGGAACACCGACTCACATTGGAGAAGGGACCCACGCGCCTCACCGAGCTTGCCGCCGAAGCGCGTGGGCGTGGGGATTGGAGTGAGCCGGGCTGGTGCCCCCGGATTAGCCTGACCAGCCGGAGGAACAGCGGGAGCTAGGCCGCCCTGAGGACCCGGAGGGAATGCATGTGGGGGATCCAGACGATCCATCCGGCGGGTGAGAACGGTGAGCTGATTCAATATCACCTGTTGCTGATGTATTATTTGATCGACTCGAGCCTCTAAGTTGGTTAGCCGGTGTGCGAGCCCGCTGTCCGCTGGGTCGCGCTGCTGGAGCCGTACTGACATGAGTTCAGACCCAGGGAACACGCACACAGGCTCGAGTCAATTGCAACAAAGGTTTATTAAATAGTGAGTGTGTGTGGATGTGTGAGTGCGGGAGCGGATGTGCTGCTGGAGGACAGGATGCACCGAGGGCAGAGCAGCGCGCCGTACGGCCAGACAACCCTAGGGCAGAGCAGAGGAGAGATTAGTCGCCGAGCCAAGCCCGGTGAATTAATACTCGGACTGTGGCTTACTTACAGATGTTTCTGGTGGCAAGCCGCAGGTCTCCTGCCTGGAGGACAGCGCTCCAATGCGCGCTCGGTGCAGCGGGTGAGAGAGAGAAGCTGACGAGGAGAGGCTCCGCCGCCAAGGAATCCACCTGTGCACAGGGGAGAAGGACTGGAGAAAAGGTGAGTGATAGGATGATGGCATACATGGGAAGCGATGGTTGAGGGTCTTTAGGAGCGTCAAGGAGAAGGCGAGTGTGGGTAGCACAATCTCTGATGAGCAGACGACTCCAGGCTGAAGCGCAGGGCAGAGCGGGCTAAATAGCCCGGGCTTGATGAGGCGCAGGTGTGTTCACAGCTGGAGCTGGAGATGGGCGAGAGTGAGCTGTGACACATACATGACATATTGTACTGAAGTATGGGGAAATACATATAAAACAAACATATATCCAGTCTTTATGCTTCAGAAGAGAGCTATTAGAATAATAAACAAAGCTGATTACAGGGAACCAACAAACCCACTTTTTCTTAAATTAAGAGCTCTCAAGTTGAAAGATCTGGTTGACTTTAAAACTGCAGTAATAATGTTTACAGTGAAGAATCTATCACTGCCCGCAAATATCCAAAAGTTGTTCCAAATAAGGGAGAAACAATATCATTTCAGAGGAACATGTATATTTCAAAAACCTTCAGTGAGAACTACCACCAAGCAACACTGTGTCTCAGTGCAAGGAGTCAGATTATGGAACGATTTTGGACATGAATTAAAATCATGTACAACGCTTGGACAACTTAAACAAAAACTAAAAGAAGAAATACTCCAAACATATATACAAGATGACATGTAAAATCACATAAGGATTGTCATATCCAGTCTGCGTTGTGTTGTAGCTTAGTTTTTTTGTCACATTTTGTCTTAGCTATGTTCTGAATTGTAATCGCTCTTGTTTTGTTTTTCTTTTGAATTCTTGGATGGAATATGGGTGGGCAATATAAGCTGCGGCTTCAGCCATCACCTATTTCGGATAACTTATTTTGAACTGTATAATCAGAGGAGTTATTGTCTAATTTGACCTTGTTGGATTTTCTCCCCCCCTTTGTTATATCATTCTGTTTCTTTTAATCTGTACTTTTATCTATCTGAAATAAAGATTCATTCATTCATTTATTCATTCATTCATAGAAATCATTATAACAGGACAAAGGATGTTCAAAATGGGCCTGAGTCATACAAATGTCTGTTCCTCCTGCACCAGCAATGTCCCGGACTAGTTATATCCATGCGATGTGGTCTTGTGCACCGGTCCAAAAGTTCTGGGGAAAGACCTGTGAGGACTTGTCGGCATGGCTTGGGTATTGTTTCCCACCTTCACCCACACTTTGCATATTAGGCGATTTAAGTGAAATAAATATAGAGGCAAGGATGTCACACATGGCTCTTACTGCCTTATTTATCACAAAGAAAACTGTCCTCATGAACTGGAACTCAAGAAATAATTTATGCATGACTCACTATAATAATCTACTATCGGATTATATTAGCCTGGACAGAATGTCTGCCTCCTCAAATAACCAACTGGCTGAATTTAATTCTCTCTGGTCCTCGCCTATTAACTCTATAACCTGAGGGGTAGAGGGCGGTGGCTTGCTCTCCTTGGTGCCTCTGGTGGCGGGCTGCACTCTGACCCCGAGGATTTTCTGCAACCCACTGGGGCAGGTGTCCGGGGAGGCCTGTCCCGGAATGGGTGTGTGTCCGGCCCGGCGGGGGCAGGGTCAGAGGGGGCTGTGGTGTGGGCCGTGACCCCGGGCCAACTGGCCTTGCCTCCCAGGTGGGACTGGCCCTGGGCGCCTGTTTTTGTTTTTTTTTTAGGGGGGGGGGGCGTTCCCCCTCTGGGTCAGGGTCAGGTGTGCGCCAGTGGTGTGGGCCGGCCCCGGTGCATCCTTGTGGGGTGGGGTTGTGCCATTCCCCGGGGCCCTGGCGGCGCTCTGGGATGGGTTCCTGCATCCGTCACATGAACAGCTTCTTCCCCTCTGCCATTAGACTGCTGAACACTAAGTGACTTATTGACTCTCGTGCACCATGTACAGCAGCTCAACCAGACTCATGTCAATCATCACTGTTTTCTTCCTGCATTACCGACTGCACTATATAGTTCTCCACAGTATCTGCTGCTGGCTAATATATATTTTAACTGTTGACCAGTATCACTTAATCTTATCCTACACTTTATTACATGTATAGTTTATTTCTCTTATCTTATCATGTTTAATGTTGCAGCATTGCACCGAGACAAATTCCTAGTTTGTGTACTACATGAACAATGGCAATAAACCTGATTCTGATTCTGATTCTGATTCTGATCCTGGGAAGTCACCGTCCCCGTCCCCCAGGACCTGCTGGTATCAGTGTACATGTGTGTGTGTGTGTGAGTGTGAGTGTGTGTGTGTGTGTGCAGGTGCAGGTGCGTGTGAATGCTAGTTTGAGTGGGTGTGTATGTGTGTGTGAGTGCGGATGTGGGTGTGCGTGCATGTGTGTGTGTGTTTTGTGTGGGCATGTGAGGCTGTGTGTGGGTGTAGGGTGGCATGTGTGATGGTGAGTGAGTGTGTGTGTGTGTGTGTGTGTGTGTGTGTGTGTGTGTGTGTGCACGCGCGCACGCACGCATGAGGGTGGTGTGTGTGTGTGTACGGATACCTGTGGGTAGATGTGCAGGGGTTGAGGATGTGTGTGTGTGGGTGGAGGAATCTTGT
Organism: Pholidichthys leucotaenia; assembly: GCA_020510985.1. Classification (NCBI taxonomy): domain Eukaryota; kingdom Metazoa; phylum Chordata; class Actinopteri; order Cichliformes; family Pholidichthyidae; genus Pholidichthys; species Pholidichthys leucotaenia. The sequence goes on along the minus strand of CM035839.1, from coordinate 22,291,837 downwards.
TTGGTGGCAGGGGTGGGGTGGACCATCTCATGACCTTGGGTTGGTGATTCAGGGCCTGCTTGTCCCGGCCACCCTGCCATTTTGTTATGGGGCCGGGCGCTTTGTCGCATTGCCCCTGGTGTCTTTGTCACTGGTTGTTTGTTGGTCGGGGGGGGGAGCATTGGCGCGGGCTGGTGGCCTTGTTGCCGTCAGGCTGCTCTGGGGTGGCTGTGGCTGCGGGGCAGCTTGCTGCTGTAGGTGTGTATCTGCAGTGGGTGGTTGGTGGGCTTGCGTGGACACTTGGTTGGGGGGGTCGCTTGGTGTGTGGGGAACCTTATGGGTCTGGCTCATTGCTTACTATTGTGACAGTTGTTGCTGTGCATGTTCGTGTGTTCAAGATTAGTGGGAATGGGTGTGGCTGCTCCATCATATTTGTGGTGTTGGGAGTGTTCGGGCGTGATGTTGGTGGGTCCCGGGCTGTTCGGTCTGGCGGCCCTCGCCCTGGGTTGGGATTTGGGGGCAGTGGGTGGCCTCATGAGCCAGTTTGCGAGCTGGCTTCTGGGGGGCGGGGGGGGGGGGCAGGTTCCCTTTTGAACCACCTACCTCCCAGTCTTATTTCCAATCCCCCCTCCCCCTTATTCTGGGTGGAACATACATCTTCTTGGATATACTTAGGGTTTTGGGGCAGGGGTGTGCCTCACTGTGTCGGTGAAGGGGATCTTCTGCCGCGCAGTGAAGCGAGCATAGCCTCAATTTTAATTGTATTTTCAACATTGAGGGCTTGGGGGAAGGGGGCCCCAGTGCCTACCGCAGTGGCTAGTGGTGCTCCTGCTACATCCCCCCATTTTTAACTGCACTATGGTAGTTCACATACCCACAAACGATCACATCATATGACTGACACACACCTATCACGATTTGTGCCAGGGGGAGGGGGGTGGGGGCTCCTCCCACACCCCAGTTGCCTTCCATCTGCCGGGGGCCTGGGGCCCCGGTGGGGGGCCTGGGACCCCGGTGGGGGGCCTGGGACCCGTTATGTTGTCAAAATCCCTGGGTGCTGCCAAATGAATGCATATGAGCAAGGGAGTGAGAAAGGGATTGAACAAGAGAGTGAGCAAGAGTGAGGGAGTGATGAGTGGAGGAGGTGTTGGTGGGCTGGATTTGTGTGGCACTTTGTGTGTCGGGTGGAATCTCAGGGCACCTGCAGTGGTCTGCTGATCAGTCGCTCGGGTGGGCGCTGGAGGAGAGGGTCTGCTTCTGTGGCCGCAGCCGCCCTGAGGTGGGTCAGCAGTGGAGGTGGCTGCTGGCCTGCACCGGTGGTCTCCCCAGCCACCACAAGGCACTTGTATATGTAAAGGCTCGCTGCATCTGCATCGTGGTCACCCTAAGTAAAAAGGGTGAATGAGGGTGGGTGAGTGTGTAGTGTAGAGCCCGAATGGATATGAGTAGGTTAGAGTGTGAGTGAGAGTGTGTGTATTGGTGAATGTGAGTGAGAGTGGGTGACCATGAGGGTGAGTGGGAGCAAGACTGAGTGGGTACAGGAGTATGGGAGTGTGAGTGGTAACGGGAGTGTGAGTGTGGGACTGTATGGGGGAATGGGTGAGCAAGAGTGACTGAGTGCATGTGTGTGTGTATGAGAGTTTGTGGGTGTGAATGTGTGGAAATGGGTGCGTCTGCCAGTCGGGAGGTGCTGGATTGAGGTGGTCTTGACTGTAGGCAAGATACACTGTCTTTGTAATCCATACCTGGTTGCCACCACACAAGCTTGACACCATTTGAATCAAAAAAGTTTATCTTACACAAAGAGCAGAGATAAACCTATCATCTGGTCAGTCACTGCAACAGATACTGGAGTCAGTTTGTCTTGGCTTGTCCTTGCCACTGATAATACCCTTATTTAACTAACTAACTAACTAACTAACTAACTAACTAACCTGCACTTATATAGCGCTTTTCTAGTCACAGAGACCACTCAAAGCACTTTCACTAGTACTAACCCTCTATTCTAAGGGCCTATAGGAGACAGATATCTAGGGACAATTTAGAATTGACATAATGCACGGCTCAGGAGACACACACGCAGGCTCAGAGTAGCTCAAATAGCTTTATTAACAACAAGGGTGTATGAATGTGTGTCTGCGAGATGTAAATGTGTTGGTGGTGGCGTCTGCTTCGGGCACAGAGGCAGGAGACCGTACAGCCGGACAACCCTATGGGAAAAGCACAGGGAGAAGGGTGACAGGCACACACCAACACAGGAGATGTACAGGTAGGAGAGGAGCTTACTTGGAAATGGACAGGTGGCTGGCACAGCAAGGAACGAGGTCTGGGAGACAGCAACCTGGAGACCCCGGTGCAGCAGCGAGGGACAGGCGACGGAGAGGAATGGTCCGCCGCCGGGAAATCCACCTGTGCACAGGGGAGCAGACTTGGAGAAGAAAAGGTAAGGGCTTCTTACCGCAATGCTTGCTGAAGTATGAGAGGGAACTCACAGCAATCCTGATGAGTGAAGTCTGACGGCTTCAGGCCGAAGCCCAGGGCGAGGCGGCTTAAATCCCTCGCCGCTGATGATGTGCAGGTGTGCGTGCAGCTGGCGCCGCTGATGAGCGGCGCGGCGTGACAGTACTCCCCCCTCTAGTAGCGCCTCCTGGCGATGGTTTCTCTGGGTGCGCTCGGTGGAACTCAGTAATGAGAGATGGGTCCAACACAAACGACGAGGGTACCCACTGCCGATGTTCAGGCCCATAACCCTCCCAGTCCACCAAGTACTGCAACCCACGGCCCCGGTGCCGGGAGTCCAGAATGGAGGAGACGGGCCAGGCCGGATGGCCATCAATCATCCGGGGCGCGGGTTGCGCAGCAGGAGGAGGGCAAAGGGGGTCGGAGATTGCCAGCTTCACCTTGGAAACGTGGAAGATGGGGTGGATGTGGAGGGAGGGGGGAATAGCTACACGCACAGCCACCGGGTTGATGATCCTGGTGATGGGGTATGGGCCCATAAAACGCTGTGCCAGCTTCCTCCTCTCGCCCTTTAAAATCATGTCCTGGGTTGACACATAGACTTGCTGACCAACTCGGTACGCTGGGGCAGGTCGTCTGTGCCGGTCCGCCACGGCTCTGTTGCGCTCCGCCGTGCGTAAAAGCGCATTGCGCGCTGACGCCCAGATGGAGCGGAACTGCCTGAGATGCGCCCGAACTGAGGGGACAGTTACCTCACTCTCCTGCGCCGGGAACAGCGGGGGGTCGTAACCCAGGGACGCCTTAAAGGGGGACATCCCTGTAGCAGAAGAGCGAGCGGTGTTGTGGGCGTATTCAACCCAGGCGAGGTGGTTACTCCAGGACGTTGGTTTGGACGCCGTGACCCAGCGGAGCGCAGCCTCCAGCTCCTGGTTGGTCCACTCACACTGCCCGTTGGTTTGGGGGTGATGGCCGGAGGAGAGGCTCACCTTGGCTCCCAGGGCATTGCAGAATGACCTCCAAACCTCTGAAGAAAATTGGGGCCCCCGGTCCGAGACCACGTCCACCGGAATGCCGTGCAGCCTGACCACGTGCTGGATTAGGAGGTCCGCCGTCTCCAGGGCAGTTGGGAGACCTCGTAGAGGGACGAAGTGTGCCGCCTTGGAGAAGCGGTCCACGATGGTCAGGACGGTGTCAAAGGTGTTTGAGACTGGGAGTCCGGTGACGAAATCCAGGGCGATATGCGACCAGGGCCTGCCAGGGACGGGCAGAGGCTGGAGCAAACCCGCTGGAGGGGCATTCCCTGATTTGCTGGTGGCACACACTGGGCAGGCCCGGGCGTAGCGGGCAGCGTCCCTCCGCAGGCCCGGCCACCAGAAGGACCGCTGGAGAAGGTCGATCATCCGGGAGGAGCCAGGGTGGCAGGTGAGCTTGGATGTGTGCAACCAGTGGATGACCTCCCCCCGAACCGTGGATGGCACGAACAGCCTCCCCTCCGGCCCGCCGCCAGGGTCAGGTTCCACTTCCTGCGCCTTCCGGATCTTGCTTTCTATGTCCCAGGTGACGGCTCCCACGACGCACGACCTGGGTACGATGGTGTGGACCGTGTCCTCCGACTCCTCAGGGGCAAATTGCTGAGAGAGGGCGTCGGGCAGGCCGTTCTTGGAGCCAGGCCTGAAGGTGATGTTGAATCGGAACCTGGCAAAGAACAAGGACCAGCGCGCCTGGCGGGCATTCAGACGCTTGGCAGATCTCAGGTACTCCAAGTTCTTGTGGTCCGTCAGGACCACGAACGGCAGGTCCGCCCCCTCTAGCCAGTGACGCCACTCCTGCAGCACGAGCTTGATGGCGAGGAGCTCTCTGTCCCCCACGTCGTAATTCTGTTCCACCGGGGACAAGCGCCGGGAGAAGAAGGCGCAGGGCCGTTTAACTCCATCATCTGGCGACCGCTGGGATAGAACCGCCCCCACTCCTGTGTCCGAAGCGTCCACTTCCACGATGCACTGCAGCGCAGGGTTGACTTGGCTCAGGACCCGGGAGGAGGAGAACTCTGCCTTCAGCGCCTGAAAGGCAGCCACGGCCTCTTCGGTCCACCGGAACGGGACCTTAGGGGACGTGAGGCGGGTCAACGGGCCAACAATGGTGCCAAAATTAGGGATGAAGCGGCGGTAGAAATTTGCAAACCCAATGAATTGCTGCACCTGTTTTCTCGATGCAGGTGTGGGCCATTCCACCACTGCCTTCACCTTCACTGGGTCCGGAAGCACCTGGTCGTGGGAGATGATGAACCCGAGGAAGGATGTTGTCTTCGCATAGAACTCGCATTTTTCGGCCTTCACATACAACCGGTTCTCCAGCAGTCTTTGGAGGACCCGCCTCACATGGACCCGGTGCTTGTCCCTGGATTTGGAGAAGATGAGAATGTCATCCAGGTAGACGAACACAAAAAGGCCAATGAAATCCCGGAGGACGTCATTAATTAGGCGCTGAAAGACAGCTGGAGCGTTGGTCAACCCGAACGGCATCACCAGGTACTCGAAGTGGCCGTTCGGGGTACGGAAGGCTGTCTTCCACTCATCTCCCTCCCGGATCCGGACGAGGTGGTATGCGCTGCGTAGATCCAGCTTGGTGAACCAAGTCGCCCCCTGGAGGGAGTGGAAGGCGGTGTCCATGAGGGGCAGGGTGTAGCAATCCTTCTCCGTAATGTCGTTTAGGGCGCGATAGTCAATGCAAGGACGGAGGGAACCGTCCTTCTTGCCCACGAAGAAGAATCCTGCCCCCACAGGTGATGACGAGGGACGGATAATCCCAGCACTCAGCGACTCCTTGAGATAAGCGTTCATGGTCTCCTTCTCCGGCGCCGACAGGCTGTAGAGTCGCCCAGAGGGTAAGGGTGCCCCCTGGCGGATGTTTATTGCACAGTCGTAGGGTCTGTGTGGAGGAAGAGACATCGCCTTGGACTTGCTGAATACCATACCCAGGTCATGAAATTCCGATGGCACCAGGGATAGGTCCGGGGGCGCAGCATCCGTAGGTGTTGGGGAAGAGGACGGAGAGTAGGCAGCGGACTGTAAACAGGTGCTCATACAAAATGTGCTCCATGCCGACACCCTGGCAGACTTCCAATCCAAGACGGGGTTGTGGAGGCGTAGCCAGGGGTACCCCAGGATGACGGGCGACACAGAGTTGGGCAGGACGTAGAAAGTTATCTCCTCCCGGTGGTTCCCAGAGATGATAACCAGAACGGGGACGGTCTGGTGTGTTACTCTCCCCAGGGAGACACGGGAGAGGTTGACCAGGGAGAGAGGGGTTTTTAGTGCCTGGCAGCGGATGCCCAATCGGGTTGCCAGGCTTTGTGAAATAAAACTGCCCTCCGTGCCCGAATCCACCAGTGTGTGAGTGAGGTGCCCAGTGGAGTTGCGGCAAAATCGGACGGGCAGCTTCAATTGGGTGAGGGAACTTAACCGATTGATGTCTGCGAGGCCCCCTACAGTGACTCGCGGACCCCGCCATCTGGCTTTCCGTGGGCAAAGCTTCACCGTGTGTTGATTATCTCCGCAATACATGCAGAGATCCAACTCACGGCGGCGTTGTTTCTCCGCAGGGGGAAGCTTTGTCCAGCCCGTCACCATTGGCTCCGACTCCTCGGGGCACGATGGTGGCGGCGGCACCAGGGGGCGAGCTTGGAACAGGAGCGACGAGGCACCCCAAGAGCGAGAAGAAGAAGACTTCTGCCCCGAGGAGAGCCTGCGCAGCCTGTTATCCAAACTGATGGCAAGAGACGTTAGCTCCGCTAGAGTCTCCGGGATGTCCCGCCCAGCCAGTTCATCCTTCAGATCATCGTTGAGACTGCGGAGGAAAAGGCCGCAGAACGAACGTTCATCCCAGCCCAATTCCTCCGCTGCTACCCAGAAGTCGATCGCAAAGTCCGCTGCCGACCGGCTCCCCTGCTGGAGACTGAGAAGCCGATCGACCTGGACGGTCTCGGTATGAGAGTGATCAAAGACTTCCAGGAATTGTCTCACGAATTGGCCATAGGTGAGGGTGGCGTAACTGGGCCTCGCCATTACGGCGTAAGCCCAAGTTAGTGCCCGCCCCTCTAGGAGATTCCCTATGTAGCCAATTCGACTGTGATCTGAAGGAAAATCCCCGGGCACATGGTGGAACACGGACTCACACTGCATTATGAACCCCCGCGCTCTGCCGAGCTTGCCGCTAAAGCGGGCGGGGGTCGGAATGGGCGTGAGCCGAACCGGTGCTACCGGAGCTGGCTGGACGGCAGCAGGAGCCGCGCCACCCTGACGAGCCGGAGGGAACGGCTGTTGGGGGTCCAAGCGGTCCAATCGGTTATTTATAATAATCAATTGATTAAAAATCACCTGTTGCTGAAAAGCTATTTGGTCCACTCGAGCCTCGAGAGTGGTAAGTCGGCGTGCGAGCCCGCCGTCTGCCGAGCCACTCTGCTGAAGCCGTACTGACATAATGCACGGCTCAGGAAACACACACGCAGGCTCAGAGTAGCTCAAATAGCTTTATCAACAACAAGGGTGTATGAATGTGTGTCTGCGAGATGTAAATGTGTTGGTGATGGCGTCTGCTTCAGGCACAGAGGCAGGAGACCGTACAGCCGGACAACCCTATGGGAAAAGCACAGGGAGAAGGGTGACGGGCACACACCAACACAGGAGATGTACAAGTAGGAGAGGAGCTTACTTGGAAATGGACAGGTGGCTGGCACAGCAAGGAACGAGGTCCAGGAGACAGCGACCTGGAGAGCCCGGTGCAGCAGCGAGGGACAGGCGACGGAGAGGAATGGTCCGCTGCCGGGAAATCCACCTGTGCACAGGGGAGCAGACTTGGAGAAGAAAAGGTAAGGGCTTCTTACCGCAATGCTTGCTGAAGTATGAGAGGGAACTCACAGCAATCCTGATGAGTGAAGTCTGACGGCTTCAGGCCGAAGCCCAGGGCGAGGCGGCTTAAATCCCTCGCCGCTGATGATGTGCAGGTGTGCGTGCAGCTGGCGCCGCTGATGAGCGGCGCGGCGTGACAAGAATCACCAATTAACCTAAGATGCATGTCTTTGGATTGTGGGAGGAAACCGGAGTCCCCGGAGTAAACCCACACAGCACAGGGAGAACATGCAAACTCCATACAGAAAGGTTCCAACCCCTGCCAGCCTTGGGATTCGAACCAGGAACCTTCTAGCTGTAAAGCAACAGTGCTAACCACTGCACCACCGTGCTGCCTGAATCTATCTGCCAAGAATGTGCTGCTAGTCTAGCAAAAGTTAGCAGTACTCAAATACTTTGCAAGCAGTTTCATGAAATGGTCAATCAGAAAGAAACTCATACCGGCTCGGACGTCGCCCGGGCTTACAAGGTCCTCGCTGATCTGTTCACACTCCGACAGGCAGCGGAAAGTAAGCTAGAAGCAGGAAGACAAAAGAAGAGGAAAACAGCAGCCTTGCGTGTAGCAGAATGGAATGCATGCACTCTGTTGAGCAGAACAACATCACAGCACCCAGAAAGACAGGCCGCACTTGTGGCCCTGGAAATGAACAGGTACAATGTAGACATAGCTGCACTGAGTGAAACAAGATTGCCTGGATATGACAGCTTGGAAGACCATGGGTACATCTTCTTTTGGAGTGGGAGATCAACTCAAGAAAGGAGAGAAGTGGGAGTGGGATTTGCAGTTAGAAAGGAGATAGCAGCAATGCTTGATGAGGAACTGGTGCCAATCAATGACAGGATAATGACTATGAGACTCCCACTACAGCGGAAGATGTATGCCATGCTCATCAGTGTATATGCCCCAACAATGACCAACACAGAGGAGGTGAAGGAAGAGTTCTACAGTGATTTACATGAGACTATCAGACGTGTACCGACTGATGACAGGCTGATTCTCGTTGGAGGTTTTAATGCCAGAGTTGGTTTGGACACTGAGAAATGGAAAGGAGTGCTAGGCAGTCATGGAGTAGGCAAGTGCAATGCTAATGGAGAACTTCTACTTGCACTATGTTCAGAGTACAACCTTGTGATAACCAACACCCTATTTAAGCATAAGGACACACACAAGTAGAAATGGATGCACCCAAGATCCGAGCACTGGCACTTATTAGACTACATCATAGTTAGGCAGAGAGACATAAGGAATGTATTGGACACCAGAGCAATGAGAGGTGTGGACTGTGGTACTGATCATGTTTTGCTGAGATCTAGATTAAGGATTTGGAGACAAAAACAGCACTGCAGGACAGGTGCGAAGCCACGACAGAAGCTAAACACTAGTGCAGTTAAACGCCAAAAGAAGCAGAAAAACTTACACAGGAAATGGATGAAAACTTGAAAGACTGGGACAGCAACAACTCAGAGAATGACATAGAAGAGAAATGGGCAACACTGACGGATACGGTGTATCAGACTACGAGTGATGTATTAGGTCACCCTGAGAGGAAACATCAAGATTGGTTTGATGAGCATGATGAACACCTGAAGAAACTACTAGAAGTGAGGAATACAGCTAGGCAGGAAATCTACAGTTTAACACAAGGTCAGAGAAGAAGAAATACTCAAAGGCTCAGAGTGAGCTACAGAAGTACACCAGAGAGATGAAGTCCAACTGGTGGGATGAAAAAGCAGAGGAACTTCAAACTGCAGCAGACAGGAAGGACATGAAAACATTCTTCACAGGTTTGAGAGAAATCTACGGCCCTAAACCAAGAGGATTGATCCAACTAAAGGCTATGGATGGTGAAACGGTTTTGCAGGAGAAAGACAAGATCCTGGACAGGTTTGCAGACCACTTTGACCAACTATTAAACAACCATGGAGATCTCACTGAAAAGGCTAAAGAAGCTCTAGTGCAGTGACCAGCTGTATCAAATCTGGATGAACCACCAAATGTTGATGAACTAATGTCAGCTATCAGGACAACACAGGATGGTAAAGCTCCAGGAAGGGATGGAATTCCAGCAGAAGTCTGGAAATTTGGTGGTGTTCAGCTGACCAACTGTCTGCACAAGTTCATCCGAAAGATATGGGAAGCCCAGAAAGTACCTCAAGACTGGAAGGATGCAAGTATTGTGCCTTTGTTCAAGAAAGGTGACAGGAAAGATTGTGGAAATTTCTGAGGTATATCACTGCTAGCCACTGTTGGTAAGATTCTCTCACGTGTACTACTGAACAGACTCAATGAACACATCTCGCAGAATGTACTACCGGAAACCCAGTGCGGCTTTAGAAGTGGAAGAAGCACAATGGACATGATTTTCTGCTTGAATCAGGTTCAAGAAAAGCGTATCGAACAGAACATACCACTTTACGTAGTCTTCATAGACTTCAGTAAAGCCTTTGATACTGTTTCACGACAAGGACTTTGGAAGGTACTCAAGAAATATGGCTGTACAGAGAAGTTTGTCAGCCTGATTGAGGCACTCCATACATGTATGCAAGCAAACGTGGCAATGAGTGGTTCAGTACCTATCTAAAGACTTTTCAGTAAGCAACGGGGTGAAACAAGGGTGTGTGCTGGCGCCTACACTCTTCTTGCTATATCTGGCAGCTATGCTTGAGGTGGCCTTCAAAGACACTTCAGAGGGAGTATACATTCAAACAAGGAAAGAAGCAGACTTGTTCAGTGTGGCACAGTTTAAAGCCAAGAGTAAGACATCGATAAAGGTAGTAAGAGAAATGCTCTTTGCCGACAACAGTGCTCTAGATGCATACAGTGTGGAAGATATAATCACAGTTCACACTGCTACACTTATTGACAACCTGTTTGTTAATATTATTGATAAGAAAATAGAAAGTGGATTACTGATAAATGATATAAGTGACCATTTGCCAACCTTTGCACTTATCCATGGCCACATGGGGGCCAATACAGAAAAAAAAATTAAAATCGTTTAGATACAAATCACAAAATGCAATCAGTTCTTTTAAAGAAGACTTGCTGAAGCAAGACTGGACAAAAGTCTATGTATCAGATGTAAATGAAGCCTATGACACATTTATAAACATTGTAACCACTCTTTATGAAAAAAAAAAATATCCATTAGTAAAGAAAAAGCTTAAACATAAATTTGCTGATAAGCCATGGTTAACCAAAGGATTACAAAAGGCATGTAAAAAGAAAAATTTATTATATAAAGCTTTCCTAAAGAAAAGGACAAAAGAAGCAGAGCAGCGGTATAAAATATACAAAAATAAGTTAACATATATAATAAGATGTAGTAAAAGAGACTATTACAGTAAAGAACTGGAGAAAAACAGAGACAATATTAAAAATACATGGACGATACTTAACAATATTCTTGGAAATAAAAACAGAAATACAAGCTACCCAACCAATTTTTCAAAAAATAATAAAACAACTCAGAGTGCGAATGCAGCTTCACTTGCAGATGAATTAAATAACTTTTTTGTTAACATTGGTCCTATTTTGGCTTGGGAAATACCCATTCCGGCACCCACAGGTGATAAAATAAGCAAAAACACTGCTATAAAAGACTCCATTTTCATAAAGAACACAGACGAGAGAGAGGTCATTGAAATTGTTAAATCTTTTAAAAGTAAAACATTTACGGACTGTGATGGGATTGACATGCTCTTAGTCAAAACTATTATTGAATGTTTAGTGAAACCACTGACGTATATCTGTAAACTGTCTCTCCAAACAGGTATATTTCCCAATGCAATGAAAATAGCTAAAGTAATTCCAATATACAAGACGGGTGACAGAGGGGAATTCTCAAACTATAGACCAATTTCACTATTGCCGCAATTTTCCAAGATACTTGAAAAAATATTCGATGAGAGAATTGACAACTTCATACTGAAGAATAACTTATTGTGTGAGCAGTAATATGGGTTCAGACACAAGAGAACAACTGCATTTGCTCTAATTGAATTTATAGAAAAAATATCAACTGCCATTGAAAATAAAGAGTATTCAGTTGGGGTATTCCTGGATCTTAAAAAAAGCATTTGATACAGCGGATCATAATTTATTATTAAAGAAACTACAAAATTGTGGTATTAGGGGGATAGCACTGTCCTGGTTATGTAGTTACTTAAAGAATAGATATCAGTATGTATGTGTTGGTAACAAAAACTCACAGTTACTGAAGGTTACTTGTGGAGTCCCACAGGGTTCAGTTTTGGGGCCATTGTTATTCAATATGTATATAAATGATATATGTAAAGTTTCAGAAAAAATGGATTCGATATTGTTTGCCAATGACACTAATTTATTATGCAGAGGAAGCAATGTGGAACAACTTTTGGATACACTCGGAAAGGAATTAGGAAAGCTTAAACTGTGGTTTGATTCAAACAAATTATCGCCCAGTTTAAGTAAGACAAAATTTATAGTTTTTAACAACCATCACAACAACTTTGTCATCACCCGCAGCTCACGGGCTTCCACTTCAGCTGCGCGCACACCTGCTCCTCGTTAAGCTCAGCTATTTATTCCATCCTGCCCTGAGCTGCAGCCTGGAGCCGTCTGTCTCCCTGCGTAACCTTCACAGCTACTTCCCTATCGTCGGGCCAGCTGTCTTCTCATCGGACACGTAAGCTGTCATTACTGCCTTACCTTCTCCGTTCAGACTTCCCCTGTGCACAGGTGAATCCCGTGGCGGCGGACTCACTCTCCCTCGTCACGCTGCTCCTCCACTTGCTGCATCATCCCGGACGCACAGCAGGACGCTGTCTCCCAGGCTTGGGACTTGCCACCCCAGCCACCGCGCCGCTACAAGTAAGCACAGTAACATCGTCACTTTCCCGTGTGGTTGCCCGGCTAATCCCTGCTCTCCTCTCTCATAGGGTTGCCTGGCTGAACGGCGAACTGCTCTGTCCTGATCTCATCCTCCACCCACATCACATTCACATCTCACATACACGCATCCACACACAAACATTGTTGCCAAATAAAGCCTTCAAATCTGTCTGAGCCTGCGTGCGTGCTTCCTGGGCCGAATAATGTGTCAGTACGGCTCCAGCAAAGCGGCCCAGAGGACAGCGGGCTCGCGCGCCCTTTTACCACCCTCGAGGCTCAAGTAGATTTGATTGCTCATCAGCAACAAGTAATTCTCAATCAACTAACTTCAATTACCAGTCGGTTGGACCGCCTGGACCCTCCGCGGCCTTTCCCTCCGGGTCCTCCTGGCGGCGCGGCTACGGGAGCTTCCACAGCCGGCCAGCCTAGCTCGGGAGCGCCAGCCCGTCTCCCACCTATCCCAACCCCCGCTCGCTTCAGCGGGAAACTCGTTGGAGCAAAGGGGTTCATCCTGCAGTGTGAGTCGGTGTTTCTGCGTGTTCCCGGGGACTTTCCCTCAGACCATAGCCGAATTGGGTACATGGCTAACCTTCTCGAGGGGCGAGTGTTAGGTTGGGCTTACGCTGTAATGACGAAGCCAAGTTACGCAAACCTCTCGTATGACCGGTTCGTGCGAGACTTTCTAGAAGTCTTTGATCATTCCCGACTCGACAGCGTCCTCACGGACCGGCTCCTTGGTCTCCAACAGGGAGCCCGGTCCGCGGCGGAATACGCGGTCGACTTCCGGGTGGCTGCGGAGGAGGTGGGCTGGGGAGAGGCTTCTCTCTGCAGCATTTTCCTCCGTAGCCTTAATTCAGGTCTGAGGGATGAACTAGCTGGTCGGGATCTCCCAGGGCGACTCTCTGAGCTGATCTCGCTCACGATTAGCCTGGACAACAGGCTGCGTGAGCGGGCTGCGGAGCGGAAGTCTGTCAGCCGCTCGCGCAGAGCTTCCCTCCGTCCAGCTCAGTCGCGCCCCCTGGCGTTACCAGCCCCGGAGTCTGCCAATGAACCAGAGGACATGGCTATCGGGCGCACTAGGCTCCCTCTAGTGGAGAGACAACGCCGGCGGGAACGGGGTCTCTGCATGTATTGCGGAGATGACCGGCATCCCGTGGAGCTGTGCCCGGTGAAGCCAAAAGGGGAGGTTTGCGAGTCACAATAGGGGGCCTCGTGGACTCCAACCGATCAAATCCCCTATCTTCTTGCACTTTGCCAATACGTTTCTGCCACAACTCCACTGGACATTCCACTCACGCACTGGTGGATTCTGGGGCAGAGCAAAACTTTATTTCTAAGAGCCTGGCAACCCGTTTGGGCATACCCAGCCAGCAGCTGCCAAATCCCCTGAACTTGGTAACGCTCTCTCGTTCTTCTCTGGGTACAGTTACTCATCGCACCAAGCCAGTTCCCATCATCGTCTCTGGCAACCACCGGGAGGATCTGACCCTCTACATCCTGCCCTCCTTGTCGGACCGTGTCATTCTGGGTTACCCCTGGCTGCAGCTGCATAACCCTGTCCTGGATTGGAGAACTGGCAGCGTCCTGTCCTGGAGCACCTTCTGCCTGGGTACCTGCCTCCAGTTGGCAGCTTGTGCTCCATCTGCCCCTCTGTCGGCCCCTGTCTCTGAGCCCCCGGACCTGACTCTGGTGCCACAGGAGTTCCACGACTTGGGGGCAGCCTTCAGTAAGTCCAGAGCCTTGTCCCTTCCACCGCATCGACCCTACGACTGTGCAATCAACATCCGCCCAGGGGCGCCCCTGCCATCTGGCCGCCTTTACAGTCTTTCTGCACCGGAACGCGAGGTGATGGACACATACATAAAGGAGTCACTCAGCGCTGGAATCATTTGCCCCTCCTCGTCCCCGCTTGGCGCGGGCTTCTTTTTCGTGGGCAAGAAGGATGGGTCCCTACGTCCCTGTATTGACTTCGGAGCCTTGAATGACATCACAATTAAGGACCACTACACCCTGCCACTCATGGACACTGCTTTCCACTCCCTCCAGGGGGCGACCTGGTTCACCAAGCTCGACCTCCGCAGCTCCTACCATCTCGTTAGGATCCGGGAGGGAGACGAGTGGAAGACAGCCTTTAGGACACCCAGTGGCCACTTTGAGTATCTCGTGATGCCGTTCAGGCTCACCAACGCACCTGCCGTCTTCCAGCGCCTTATAAATGACGTTCTGCGGGATTTCCTGGGAGTTTTCGTCTTTGTCTATCTCGACGATTTACTCATCTTCTCCAGATCATGCGAGGAGCACCAGGCCCATGTGATGCGGGTCCTGCAACGTCTGCTGGAGAATCATCTGTTCATTAAGGCAGAAAAGTGCGAGTTTTACGCCCAAACCACCTCCTTCTTGGGGTTCGTGATCTCCCGCAATCAGATCCTTCCCGACCCCGCTAAGGTCAAAGCGGTGGTCGAGTGGCCCATGCCGACCTCAAGCAGGAAGCAGGTGCAGCAATTCATCGGGTTCGCTAATTTCTACCGGCGCTTTGTTCCCAACTACAGTGCTATCGTTTCTCCCCTGACCCGCCTCACGTCATCGAAGGTGCCTTTTCAGTGGTCTGAGGAAGCAGCTACCGCCTTCAAGACTCTCCAGGCGGAGTTCTCGTCCTCCCGGGTCCTGACCCAGGTTGATCCCGCTCTTCAGTGCCTGGTGGAGGTCAACGCGTCCGACAAAGGGGTGGGAGCGGTGCTGTCCCAGCAATCACTGGTGGATGGTGTTAAGCGGCCCTGCGCCTTCTTCTCCAGAAAACTATTGGCGGCAGAGCTGAATTACGATGTCGGCGACAGGGAGCTCCTCGCTGTCAAGCTCGCGCTACAGGAGTGGCGTCACTGGTTAGAGGGGGCAGCCCAGCCTTTTGTGGTCTGGACGGACAATAAGAACCTCGAGTACCTGAGGTCATCGAGGCGCCTGAACGCCCACCAGGCGCGCTGGTCTCTGTTCTTCACTCATTTTAATTTTACCATCACGTACCGTCCAGGCTCGAAGAATGGGTTGCACGACGCCCTTTCCAGACAATTCACCCCAGAGGGTCCAGAAGAGTCCGAACATACCATCCTGCCCGATTCATGCGTCGTGGGAGCGATTGCATGGGCCATCGAGGACAAGATTCGGAAGGCTCAGGAGGCGGAGCCAGATCCCCGCGGGGGGCCAGAAAGGAGATTGTATGTTCCTTTGGCGGTTCGGGGTGAAGTTATCCATTGGGCCCACACCTCCAAACTCGCCTGTCACCCTGGCATCACCCGCTTGGTGAGTTGGCTGCAACGCTCGTTTTGGTGGCCGGGTTTTCAGAAGGACGTTACCAACTATGTCCGGGCCTGTCCCCAGTGCGCCACCGGCAAGTCTCCGAACTCTCCACCTGCGGGCGTACTCCAGCCCCTGCCGGTTCCGGGCAGGCCCTGGTCACACATCGCCCTTGACTTTGTCACCGGACTCCCTGTCTCTAACACCTATGACACGGTTCTGACCATTGTGGACAGGTTCTCCAAGGCCGCCCATTTTGTGCCTCTTCAGGGTCTTCCTTCGGCATGTGAGACGGCCGATCTCCTGGTCCAGCATGTCGTCAGGCTGCATGGGATTCCGCTGGACGTGGTCTCGGACCGTGGTCCGCAGTTTGTCTCCCAGGTTTGGAGGAGCTTCTGCAGTGCCTTGGGGGCCACAGTCAGTCTCTCTTCTGGTTATCATCCCCAGTCGAACGGGCAGTGTGAGCGCATGAACCAGGAGTTGGAGGCCGCCCTACGCTGCGTGACATCATCCAACCCTTCGTCTTGGAGCTCCTACCTGACCTGGGTGGAGTACGCCCATAACTCGGTCCGGTCCACTGCAACTGGGGTGTCACCTTTTCAAGCGTCCTTGGGGTACGACCCCCCTGTTTTCCCGGAGCAGGAGGGTGAACTGGCCATTCCTTCAATTCAGGCGCACATCAGGCGCTGCCGGAGCGTGTGGAAGAAGACCAGAGACGCGCTTTTACGCACAGCGGCGCGCAACAGCTCCACCGCCAATCACCACAGAAGGCCGGCCCCTGTCTACCGGGTGGGTCAGCGGGTTTGGCTCTCCTCCCAGGACATCTGCCTTAAGGGTGAGAAGAAGAAGCTGGCACCAAGGTTCCTCGGCCCCTTCACCATATCCAGGATTTTCAACCCGGTGGCTGTGCGTTTGGCCCTCCCCCCCTTCCCTTCGTGTGTGTCCCAACTTCCACGTCTCCAAAATCAAACCTGTGCTCGCGGAACTCCGGCTGCACTTCCCGATAATCGGCGGATTTGTCGGATTTTTCAGGGCGGGAAATTCAAAATCGCGATTTTCTCCAAGATTCCGGGATTGGTGGAGGGGGTGCCAATGATAAATGATCTTTATAATTGTATGTACTATCACCCAGTGCCGTTCAATGCCGTTCACTTCAGTTCTACTTTAAGAAAAAGTGGTTTTTTTTTTTTTTTTTTTTTTTGTTACTTATTTGTACCCGTAGGTAGACTTGGTTTGCAGGCTGGTGACAAGCCACCGGCTGCTGGTCGCTGCGTGCGCGAGCGCCCTAAACCTACATGTTTTTGGTATGCGGGAGGAAACCGGAGAAATCCCGGAGTAAACCCACGCAACACGGGGAGAACATGCAAACTCCACACAGCTCACTGTTGGTCGGGGGCTGGGATCGAACCCACGACCTCATGATCCCCGCGATCCCCCGGCCAAGGGTAAAACTGTGCTGCCACAGTGCTAAACCACTGCGCCACCGTGCAGCCCACGGGTTTGTTGGTTCCCTGTAAGCAGCTTTGTTTATTATTCTAATAGCTCTCTTCTGAAGCATAAAGACTGGATATATGTTTGTTTTATATGTATTTCCCCATACTTCAGTACAATATGTCATGTATGGGAGTATTAATGAATGATACAAGGTATATAGTGTGGATTGATTCAGCAAATATTTCACTCTGTGTAGTATTGCAATTGATTTGGATATTTTACTTTTAATATAATTAATATGTGACTTCCAACACAGTTTATTATCTTTTCTTTCAAAGGTCTTTTTATTATTATTAATTGAAGTATCAATACAATACAAAGTATTAAAAATTTTCATTTTTGTTTTAACCAAACAGTGAAAAACTAGAATTTAAAGCTAACAAATGTAAATGCTTCAAAGCACAAAAACCTTTAAATAAACAATAATTAAAAAAAAATACAAAGAAAAATTGTGTGTGTGAAGTGGGGGTGGGGTAAAGGGGATATGAGCTACTCAGAAACTATAATCGTGGGTCTTTCAAAGAAGTCAAGAAACGGGCGCCATAATTTATAGAATTTGTTTTCAGAGCCACAGACTGTATATCTGATTTTTTCTAAATCCAAACAGGACATTATATCTTTTATCCACTGTAAATGTGAAGGGGGCGAAGAGTCTTTCCACTTCAGTAATACAGCACGTCTGGCCAATAATAATGAAAATTTGAATACTTTTAATTTGGAATTTGGCAAGACAAGTTCTGGAGCCACACCAAAAATGGCACATAATGGATCAGGTTTAATTTGATATTGCAGGACTTCAGACATAGTGATAAAAACAGAATGCCAAAAATTCATCAATGCAGGGCAGGACCAATACATGTGAAGCAAAGTGCCAGGAGCGCTACCACACTTTTCACAAGTTGGGTCTATATCCGAGTAAATACGTGCTAACTTAACCTTGGACAGGTGCATCCGGTGTACAATCTTAAATTGAATAAGAGCGTGACGAGCACACATTGATACAGTGTGAACCTGGCCAAGAATAGAGTCCCACAGTTCATCAGTAAAAGTAAAATTAAGATCTTGTTCCCAATTCAATTTGATAGCGGCCAGAGAAGAAGATTGTAAATTTGAAATTAAATTATATAAAACTGACATTACCCCCTTAGAAGTTGGTTTAACTAATAAAAAATCATCTAGAGGATTATCAGAAGGTTTTTGAGGGAATTGTTTTGTCATGGTTTGCACATAATGTCTGACCTGGAGGAAGCGGAAAAAATGTGTAGAAGTGATGTCGAATTTAGTGGAAAGTTGAGAAAAACTTGCAAATTGACCATCAAAATATAAATCCGCAAAAGATTTTAAACCTTTTCTGTGCCATATATGAAATGCGCTATCAATAGTTGATGGGGTAAATAAATGATTTGCGGCAATTGGACTTCTAATGGAGAAAAACTGAAGACCGAAGTTTTTCCTGAATTGAGACCAAATTCTAAGAGACTGACGAACTACTTTATTATTACCCAGTGTAGACAAAGCAAGGGAAAGTGGTGAACCTAAAATTGCCGGTAGGGAGGTTTGATTGTCCACATGTGACTCCATAAGGATCCAAATTGGTGATTTGGGTTCCAGATAAAAATGTTTCCAATATAACATGCACCTGATATTTGCTGCCCAGTAGTAATATTGAAAGTTAGGCAGAGCCATGCCACCCACTGATTTGGGTCTTTGAAGAAAAACTTTCCTCAATCTCGGATGTTTACCATTCCAAATAAATGAGGTAATCAGAGAGTCCAAAGACTTAAAAAAGGATTAAGGAATAAAAATGGGGAGACACTGAAACAAATATAAAAACTTTGGAAGTAACATCATTTTTACAGAATTGATTCTGCCAATTAAAGACAAGGATAATGGGGACCATTTGGAAAGTATTAACTTGCACTGGTCAAGTAAGGGGAGAAAATTATTTTTAAACAAGTAATTAAATTGTTTAGTAACACATATCCCAAGATAATTAAAATGATCAATAACAACCTTGAAAGGAAAATTTTCAAAATCCTGAACTTGAATCTTTTCATTAATCAGAAACAGTTCACTCTTATTAAGATTAATTTTATAACCAGAAAACCTACTAAAACTATCCAAAATGTTGAGTATAGCGTGTAATGAAGTAAGTGGGTTGGAGAGAAATAGTAAAAGATCGTCAGCATAGAGTGAAACCCTATGCTCAATGCCACCCCTACGAATGCCTAGAAAGTCCCGGCTCCCGCGGATTGCAATAGCTAACGGCTCAACTGCCAAGGCAAAGAGCAACGGGCTCAAAGGACAGCCTTGCCTCGTACCACGGTAAAGTCTAAAATAGTCAGAATAGCGACAATTAGTTAACACTGAAGCTAAAGGACTAGCATAGAGAAGTTTAATCCAGGAACAGAAGGAAGGACCAAAACCGAACCTCTCCAAAGTAAAAAACAAATACTCCCACTCAACCCTATCGAATGCCTTTTCAGCGTCCAAACTAATAAGACATTCAGGTATGTTGTGGTGAGTAGTATAAATAATATTAAACAACCGCCGCAAGTTAAAAAAAGAATGGCGATTTTTAATGAAACCGGTTTGGTCCTGTGAAATTATAAAGGGAAGAATCTTTTCCAACCTAGAAGCTAACAACTTTGACAAAATTTTAACATCGGTATTTAACAAGGAAATAGGCCTGTAAGAAGCACAATCAACAGGATCCTTATCTTTTTTAAGCAACACAGTGATACAGGCCTGATAGCATGAAGGAGGAAGTGTACCGGAGTCAAGCGACTCTGTAAAAACTTGACAAAGGAAAGGGGCGAGGTCGTCAGAGAATTTTTTGAAAAAATCAGCGGAAAACCCATCAGGTCCTGGAGATTTTCCTGACTGCATGGATGATATTGCCAGCTGAATTTCTTCTTTTGTGATGGGAGCTTCTAAAATTTGCTGAGATTCTGAAGAAATCGAAGGAATATCAATAGAATCAAAAAAAATTTCCAAATCCTTTAAGTTTGTTGTATATTCTGAGGTATATAATTTGGAATAAAATGACCTGAAAATATCATTAATCACTTGTTGGTCTGATGTCACCTCTCCTTTATCTGTCCTAACTCCAGTAATAATTTGCTTAGCTCTAATACCACGCAGTTGATTAGCTAGAAGTTTACTGTTTTTTTCGCCATGTTCATAAAATTCACTCTTGTTCCTTATTAAACAACCTTCAATTTGTCGAGTAGAAAGTAAATTAAGTTTAGTTTGTAATATCATACGTTCCTTGTACAGAGCGGGTGATGGAGATTGAGCATATTGTCTGTCAATGTCCAGGATTTGATCTAAAATAACCTTCTGTTCCTGTATTAAGGATCGTCTTTTAAATGCTGCCAATGAAATAAATTCCCCCCTAAGAAATGCCTTCATGGCCTCCCATATCGTTTTATTTGGCATACCAGGAGTTTTATTTTCTTTCAAAAAAAAATTAATTTTAGAAGAAATATTCGCAACCAATTTTTCATCTGTAAGTAATAATGGATCCAATCTCCAATGCTTTCTCATGGAGTCACATCCATGGAGGATCATTTTAAGTACAAGAGGGGCATGATCAGAAACCGAGATGCTATCATAACTGCAAGAGCAAAGGTTATTAATTAATAAATTGTCAACAAAAAAATAATCTATTCTGGTATAAGTATGGTGTACGTGAGAGAAAAAAGAATAGTCCCTGCCGTTAGGATGTAAAAAACGCCAAGGATCTGTAAGGCTATATTCCTCAAGAAAAGACTTAACATAAGTTGCAGATTTATTAAGACTAGCAGGTTTTGAGGATGAGCGGTCTAAGATCGGATCCATATACAAATTAAAGTCACCCCCAAGAATTAGAGAATGAGTATTTAAATCCAGAAGTTGCGAAAAAAGGTTGCGAAAAAAGTGCACATCATCAAAATTCGGTGCATACAGATTAGCCAAGGTGACATGTTTATTGCCAAGTTTACCTGATACTATTACAAATCGTCCATTTTTATCTAATACAACATTAGAGGGAATAAATGGGATATTTCGATCAATAAGAATAGCAGCGCCCCTGGCCTTAGCTTTAAAATTTGAATGAAAAAATTGTCCTGACCAACATTTTGACAAACGCAAGTGGTCGGAATCCTGCAAATGGGTTTCCTGCAAAAACAGTACCCCAGGCTTAAACTGCTTTAGACGTGACATGACTCTCTTTCGTTTAATTGGATGGTTCAACCCCTTCACATTCCAGCTTACCAAAGTAAGATTACTATTCATTCAAAGAGTAAAATTTATATATTATGTTGTGTAGCCCAAAGAAGAGTAAAGTGAGGTACGGGTAAAAAAAAAAAAAAAAAAAAAAAAAAAAAAAAAAAAAAAGGAGGGGGGTAAGGGGGGTGTAAATAAATCCATAACAAAAAACAAAACAAAAAAAAAAAAAAAAAAAATCCAACAACCAAACCTATAACAACACTCCAGCCGGTTGCAAAAAAACAGCAACCGCTCCATCTCCTGATCTATTTTCATCCTAATAGAATGCTCCCATACAACTGGCTTCAATCCTGCATAATATGAACGTTTTACCCTAAAAAAAAAAAAAATAAATAAAAAAAATAAAAAAGAATTAAGTAAACAACAACGTATAGGGAGCCAATTTTACCTTGTTTTTGAACACCTAAAAATGCATCAATGTCCAGTCAGTGCAGCTTCAATGAAGTTACAATCAAGCAGTCCAGCGCGGCAGCTGGTCAACCCAGAAATGTCCAGTTTAAGGCGAAAATTGCTGGTTTCTCTCCCTGGTTTGCATGAAGCGGGTGGCCTCTGAGACGGACGCCAACCACTGGTTTTGGCCGTCTGGAAGAGTTATCCGGAGCCTGGCGGGGAAAAGAAGAGAAGGACGAAAACCTCTCTTGTACAGCTCGGACATAACCTCCTTATATTCGGCTCGTTGCTTCTGAACGTCGGCGTTATAATCCTCGTAGAACTGAAGTTTATGTCCACGATATTCCAAAGTCCCACGGCGTCTCCGCGCTTCTCTCATCACCAAGTCTTTGGTCCGAAACCGGTGGAAACAAATAATGACAGCGCGCGGCTTCCCATTCGGACTCGGCTTGGGCATGAGGCTGCGGTGGGCTCTATCCAGCTCTGGGGGAGATGGCAAAGTTTGTGTGCCAAAGACGTCCACCAACAGCCGAGAAAAAAATTCAGATGGCCGTGGACCCACATCAAAGGACTCCGGCAGACCCACCAGACGAATATTCAGCCTCCTGCTTCTTCCCTCCAGGTCAGAAAGTTTGTTTTTCAAAAGTTTGTTCTCCTCCTGCATTGACTCACATGTAACTTCAAGCGCCGCTAGGCGCTGGCTGACGTCCTCCGCGTTGTTTTCAAGGTCGCCAATGCGTTGCTCCTGGTTCGTCACATCTGCTTGAATCTTGTCCAGCTTACCATTAATAAGCTCAAATGAAGCTTTGAAGTCAGCAGCTATGGACATTCTGTGTTGCTCTAGCAAGGCAACAAGTGCAGGGTTAAGGCTGATATTAGCATCCTCAGCTAAGCTGGTGTTAGTATTGTTCCCTGCTGCCTCCTTTTCAGTCTGCTTTCTTGTTTTGGACATATTTCACAACTCAAAACAAATTCTGCGCGTATTAAATGTCCAAAACATTAACAGCTTACAGCAAAATAGGGTTTAAAAAGTAAGGAAAAAAAATATAGCAGGAGCCAGCAACGCACACACCTACTCCATTGCCAGCACCGAAGTCATTGTTTTTTTTAACAAGGAGAGGTGTGAGAATGAAGTCCAATGACCCAGCCCACAGTTTGTTATCAATTATTACTCCAAGAAATTTAGTTTCAGGTACCATTTCAATCTCTACACCATTCACACTGAGTTTAGATACTAAGTTTGACATATTACTCGGCCCAGGAAACACGCACGCAGGCTCAGACAGATTTGAAGGCTTTATTTGGCAACAATGTTTGTGTGTGGATGCGTGTATGTGAGATGTGAATGTGATGTGGGTGGAGGATGAGATCAGGACAGAGCAGTTCGCCGTTCAGCCAGGCAACCCTATGAGAGAGGAGAGCAGGGATTAGCCGGGCAACCACACGGGAAAGTGACGATGTTACTGTGCTTACTTGTAGCGGCGCGGTGGCTGGGGTGGCAAGTCCCAAGCCTGGGAGACAGCGTCCTGCTGTGCGTCCGGGATGATGCAGCAAGTGGAGGAGCAGCGGGACGAGGGAGAGTGAGTCCGCCACCACGGGATTCACCTGTGCACAGGGGAAGTCTGAACGGAGAAGGTAAGGCAGTAATGACAGCTTACGTGTCCGATGAGAAGACAGCTGGCCCGACGATAAGGAAGTAGCTGTGAAGGTTACGCAGGGAGACAGACGGCTCCAGGCCGCAGCTCAGGGCAGGATGGAATAAATAGCTGAGCTTAACGAGGAGCAGGTGTGCGCGCAGCTGAAGTGGAAGCCCGTGAGCTGCGGGTGATGACAGTACTCCCCCCCCCCCACTACACAAATAAGTAACAAAAAAAAAAAAAAAAAGCGACCGGGAAGCGATGCATTGCATGGTCACCGGCTGGTCACTGCACTGATTGCATCAGACCATTGGCACCACCCTCGGACCGCATTGTCCCTTTTCTACTGGAATTATTGTTATTGAAACACAAAAATCGTC
This sequence comes from Pholidichthys leucotaenia, assembly GCA_020510985.1. Classification (NCBI taxonomy): domain Eukaryota; kingdom Metazoa; phylum Chordata; class Actinopteri; order Cichliformes; family Pholidichthyidae; genus Pholidichthys; species Pholidichthys leucotaenia. The sequence goes on along the minus strand of CM035839.1, from coordinate 22,268,154 downwards.
TGCAGTCCAGACTTAATTTTCTTTATCCTGACACCCCAAACATGCCAAAGTAGAGAAGTAAAGACTCACCATTCTGTATTCAATAAGCGACTCTCCTCCCCATCACTGCTGCGGTCTGACTCTGAGTCGGTGCCGGAATCCCCCGACAATTCTGGCTCAAATCTGTACGGTTCGATGCCTCCCTCGCTCTCTTCCTGTTCACTTGACACTCCTGCATCCTCCTCTGTCTCGTCACCGATCCTGAATGCCTCTTCACTCTGAAAACTCTGGTTTTCTTGACTGCTGGAACTGCTATCATCTGCCATTGTTGTTTTGCTAAGGGTCACACTCGTGACGTCACGCAGCGTCGTCTGCACTACTTCCGGTTTGTTTGGCACTGCCAGCCAGAGGCAAAAGTTTATCGGCTTATAGCTTGGCCATCGCATGGCCTAAAAATTTCTTTTATGTGTTGAAAAATACAATAGTTAATAAGGAATTAATCCGCTATTCTACTTTTTGCGCAAAAAGGTGGGTTCAGTTCTACTTTAAATTAAAAGCTCTCAAGTTGAAAGATCTGGTTGACTTTAAAACTGCAGTAATAATGTTTAAATTGAAGAATCTATCACTGCCCGCAAATATCCAAAAGTTCTTCCAAATAAGGGAGAAACAATATCATTTCAGAGGAACATGTTTCAAAAACCTTTAGTGAGAACTACCACCAAGCAACACTGTGTTTCAGTGCAAGGAGTCAGATTATGGAACGATTTTGGACTTGAATTAAAATCATGTACAACGCTTGGACAATTTAAACAAAAACTAAAGGAAGAAATGCTCCAAACATATATACAAGATGACATGTAAAATCACATAAGGATTGTCATATCCAGTCTGCGTTGTGTTGTTGCTTAGTTTTTGGGTTTTTTTGTAACGTTTTGTCTTAGCTTTGTTCTGAATTGTAATCGCTCTTGTTTTGTTTTTCTTTTGAATTCTTGGATGGAATATGGGTGGGCAATATAAGCTGCGGCTTCAGCCAACACCCATTTCGGATAACTTTTGTTGAACTGTATAATCAGAAGAGTTATTGTCTAATTTGACCTTGTTGGATTTTCTTTCCCCCTTTGTTATATTATTCTGTTTCTTTTTTAATCTCTACTTTTAATCTATCCGAAATAAAGATTCATTCATTCATTCATTCATATGCAATCTTTAGTGGAGAAATTTGCAAGAGCAGCTAGCCATTTCAGCCTTAAAATCAACATCAAGAGGACAGAGTGCCTTTATCAACCACCAAAGTTCCAATTATCAGCATCACTACCAGAAGAGATCAGCAGTGGTACAGAGCAATTAGCCAAGTGCAAGACTTTCAAGTATCTTGGGAGTACTGTTTCAGAGAATTCTAGGCTGGAGGATGAACTATCTCTCAGAAAGGGAAGAACAAGTGCTGTGTTTGGAAACTTGAGGGAGAGACTGTGGAACAATCAACATGTGTCTATCCGTGTCAAATGCAAAGTGTACAGAGCGACAGTACTGGCTACTCTATTGTATGGTGCTGAAACTTGGACTGTCTACAGAGTGCAGGTGAAGAAACTCCACGCGTACATGATGAGACACCTTCGAGCCATAATGAACGTCTCATGGAAAGACAAGATAACCAACATAGAAGTGTTGAAATGAGCTGGTCTACCATCAGTAGAGGACATGTAATAAGATAAGATAAGATAAGATAAGATAAGATAAGATAAGCCTTTATTAGTCCCACAATGGGGAAATTCCAGGATTGCAACAGCACAGGGATAGCAACACTCAGAGCAATAATCAGAAGGCAAGAAAAAAAACAACATCTAGTAAACATATGTACATATTACTATAAATATATATATAGACACACAGTGCGGAGCATTATGGTTGGTGAATGTGCAGCAGAAAGTCTAAGTTCTCTCTTCGCGGATGCGGCTGGCCAGCTGGAAGTCTTTGGGCATGATGGTGACCCTCTTGGCGAAGAAGAGACCCACCAGGTAGGCCTCCCTGGTCTCCTGCAGAGCCATGATGGCGAAGCTCAGGAAGCGCAGGTGGGTCTTGAAGTCCTGAGCGATCTCCCTCACCAGGCGCCGGACGGGCAGCTTACGGATGAGCAGCTCCGTGGATTTCTGGTAGTGACGGATCTCTGTCAGAGCCACGGGCCTGTAATGGCGAGGCCTCTTCACTCCGCCGGTGGCCGGAGCGCCTCTCCGAGCAGCCCTGGTGGCTAGCTGCCTCCTGGGGGGCTTCTTCCTCCAGTAGATGTTACGGGCGGTCTGCTTGGTTCTTGCCATCACTCTTTATTATTCTGTCTTATATTTCTTGCACGCCACCTAAACTTCAGCCCGCCACCCGCGTCGTTTTCGTTACAGCTCCCGGTATGTCGAGTTTCCCATTAGCACCGGGCGGCGGCCAAGTGCTAGCTAACACCAGCTCCTCCCCGCTGCAACGTCTCCCGCTGCAAATAGTGGCTCTGTCCGCCGACACGGGAGATCCCCGGGGCGATCCGTGCGTCCGTGATATATATACAGAGTGAAAGGTGTAGAAAGAAGAAGGAAGATAAAAAAAGGCTGTTGCAATGGGCAGCCGACTCGTGTGGCGCCGCCGGTCCGGCGGAACCGGAAATAATAATACAGATGAACCTGAGATGGCTCGGACATGTTGAGAGGATGGACCACCAGCGTCTCCCTTGGAGTTACTCTACTCACAGTTATGCAAGGGCAAACACAATAAGGGTAGACCAAGGCTCAGATCTGAAGACACTGTAAAAAGAAACTTGAAGAAGTTGGACATAGACAGGAGTTCATGGCAGCGGAAGGCTAAGGACAGAGCTGTGTGGAGGAATCTGATCAGACCTAAATGAAACAGTCATTGTCACCCACGACAGACTGCTATGATGATGACACTGACTACTTTACATTGTATCAAAGTGTCATATCATCGGTGTTGTCCCATGAAAAGATATAAAAAATTTACAAAAATGTATGGGGTGTACTCACTTTTGTGAGATACTGTAGATAGGTACTGTATAAAGCTCCTTTTGGCAAAGTAAATTTGTTCTGCCACAATAATTCAATTCAATTCAATTCAACTTTATTTATATAGCGCCATTTCACAACAACAGTCATCTCATAGCACTATCAACTGTAGGGGGAACCCCCACAGTTGCAGAAAGACCCCAGCAATCAGGCAATCCCCTGTGAGCAAGCACTTGGCGACGGTGGAGAGGAAAAACTCCCTTTTAACAGGAAGAAACCTCCAGCAGAACCAGGCTCAGGGAGGGGCAGTCATCTGCTGCGACTGGCTGGGGGGTGAGGGGACAGAGAAGATAAAAAGAACAGACATGTAGAGAGCAAACAGCATGATGGGGACTCAATCTATGGGAGAGAACAAACAGATGTTAATGACCAGCAAAAAAAATATTTCATTGAGAGTGAAGAAAGGAGTGAGGCCCAGTGCATTATTGGAGGTCCCCCGGCTGACTAAACCTATTAGCAGCATAACTAAGGGAGGGTTCAGAAACACATGATCCCTCCCTAATTGTAGGCTATATCAAAAAGGTAGGTTTTAGCCCTATTCTTAAAAACAGAGATCGAGTGTGACTCCCGAATCCAGATTGGCAGCTGGTTCCACAGGAGAGGAGCTTGATAACTGAAGGCTCTGCCTCCCATTGTACTTTTGGAGATTCTAGGTGTTACAAGTAATCCTGCATTTTGGGAGCGTAGTGCTCTGTTAGGATAATACGGTAGTATCAGATCTTTTAAATAAAAAGGAGCCTGATTGTTTAGAGCTTTGTAAGTAAGAAGAAGGATTTTAAACTTAATTCTAAACTCTATGGGAAGCCAATGAAGGGAGGACAGAACCGGAGAGATATGATCTCTCTTTCTAGTACCTGTTAAAACTCTTGCTGCAGCATTTTGGATCAGCTGAAGACTTTTTAAAGATGTTTTAGGAAAGCCTGACAATAAAGAATTACAATAATCTAATCTTGAGCTAACAAAAGCGTGGATCAGTTTCTCAGCATCACTCTGAGACAAGATGCTCCTAATCTTGGCAATATTACGCAAATGATAGAAGGCAGTCTTAGAAACAAATTTAATATGTGAATTGAAGGACAGATCTTGATCAAAAATAATTCCAAGGTTCCTCACAGAGCTATTAAGAGAAAGAGTAACCGCATCCAAACTGAAAGTTTGATTTGGAAAGGTATTTCTAAGTTTTTTTTGGACCAACAAGAATGACTTCAGTCTTATCTGAATTTAATAGCAGGAAATTACAAGTCATCCAAGCTTTGATTTCCTTAAGACAGGCTTCTAACTTGGCTAATTGATTACTATCATCTGGCTTCATTGACAGGTATAATTGTGTGTAATCTGCATAACAATGAAAATGTATACAGTGCTTTCTAATAATGTTGCCCAAAGGAAGCATATATAAACTAAAAAGAGTAGGGCCTAGCACAGATCCCTGTGGAACTCCATGACTAAGCTTTGAGTTGAAAGAAAACTCATTATTTACATGAACAAACTGGAACCTATCAGATAAATAAGATTTAAACCACTGCATCGAAGTTCCATTAAGTCCAACATAGTGTTCTAATCTATCAAGTAGAATATTATGATCGATAGTATCAAAAGCTGCACTAAGGTCTAAAAGGACAAGTACAGAAACCAGTCCATTATCAGATGTGATGAGGAGGTCGTTAGTGACCTTCGCTAAGGCTGTTTCAGTACTATGATGGATTCTAAACCCAGATTGAAATTCTTCAAGTAAACCATTTCCCTGCAGGTGGTCAAATAATTGCGTAGCAACAACTCTTTCTAAGATTTTTGAAATGAAAGGGAGATTAGAGATTGGTCTATAGTTAGCTAAAGCTCCTGGATCTAGCATTGGCTTTTTGAGTAAGGGTTTAATTACAGCCGTTTTAAAAGCCTGCGGTACATGGCCTAAAGTTAATGAAGAATTGATTATATGAAGAATAAAGTTACCAATAAGTGGGAAGACTTCTTTAAATAACCCGGTAGGAATAGGGTCTAAAAGACAAGTTGAAGGTTTGGATGAGGAAATTATTTTGTCTAACTCACAAAGGTCAATTGGAGTAAACTCATCAAGACAGACATCAATTGAAGGAGTTGTTGTACTCACAGTATTTAAGTTAACTGTGGGAAGAATCTGATTGATTTTATCTCTGATGGATGAAATTTTATTTTTGGAAAAAGCTCATAAAGTCCTGACTAGTAAGCTCTAAGGGAATGCTAGGATTGACAGAGTCCTTACTCTTTGTCAACCTGGCTACAGTGCTGAAGAGAAACCTGGGATTATTCTTGTTCTCTTCTATTAATGCAGAATAATAACTCGTTCTAGCTTTTCTAAGAGATTTTTTACAAATTAAAAGATAATTTCTCCAAGCTAAATAGATTTCATCTAAATTAGTGGAGCACCATTTTCTTTCTAATTGACGAGTCTTCTGTTTTAAGCTATGAGTTTCTGTGTTGAACCATGGAGTTAGAAATCTCTGATTAGACTTTTTCTTTTTTAAGGAGGCCACCAAGTCTAGAGTGTGATGCAAAGAAGCTGTAACACTATCCACCATGTTATCAATTACAGAAGGAGCAAGCTGTCTATAGCTTATGTCCGTTGTGTTGACACATGGCATAGAGGAAACAATCTGCATAAATTTGGTAACAGCATCATCTGAGAGGCATCTACTGTAATAATATTTTTCTTTAGGAGCCAAATAGTCAGAAATAGTAGAATCAAAGGTTAGCAGACAATGGTCTGACAATACAGAGTTATGAGGAAACACTACAAGATTTTCTATTTCTATGCCATATGTCAGAACAAGGTCCAATGTATGGTGGAGGTAATGAGTAGAATTTCCTACTTTCTGAGAAAACCCAATCGAGTCTAATATTGAATTAAATGCCACATTAAGGCAGTCACTATCTACATCCACATGTATATCAAAGTCCCCTACTATAATTATTCTATCAGATTTCAGCACTAAATCAGCTAAGAAATCAGCAAATTCGGACAAAAATTCTGAGTAGGTTGATGGGGGACGATAAACTATTGCAAATAAAATTGGGTTTAACCTAAAATTGCTAAAGTGCCCAATACTGAGGACCAGGCCCTCAAAGGAATTATAACATGTTTTTTGCTTTACATTAACTAGTAGTTTGGAATGGTAAATTGTTGCTACTCCTCCTCCACGACCAGAACTTCTGGGATTTTGACAGTTTAAATAACCAGAGGGAGTTGATTCATTTAAACCAACATAATCCTCTTGCCCTAACCAAGTCTCTGTAAGGGATATTAAATCAATCTGATGATCAATTAACAGATCATGAACTAACAGAGACTTGGGAGTTAGAGACCTAATATTTAATAAACCACATTTATTTTATTTTATTTTTTTTTTTTTGAGGAGGAGGAACAGAGGCCAAATCATTCAATTTAGAGGTTTTATGTTTAATTTGAGTTTTACCAATATTTTGCTTAATCACTTTGGGATGCTTGTATATTATATTTTTATTTACTTTGGAGGGAGCAGACAATGATTCTCTGATGGGGAAGCCAGGGGCTAAGTTGAGGGGTGGCGGATGAAGAGGAGCTGCAGAGAGGCGTGTAAGACTGCGACTCTGCTTCCTGGTCCCAACACTGAGTAGTCAAGGTTTTGGAAATTTGGATAAAAAAGATGCCAGATTGTTAGATAAATGAGAAGCACCATCCAAAGTGGGATGAATGCTGTCTCATCTCATAAGACCAGGTTTTCCCCAAAATGAGCTCCAATTGTCTATGTAGCCCACGTCATTTGCAGGACACCACACAGACAGCCAGCGGTTCAAGGATGATGAGCAGCTAAACATGTCATCACTGGTCAGATTGGGGAGGGGCCCAGAGAATACTACAGTGGCAGACATCGTTTTTGCAAAGTCACACACCGATTCTACATTAAGTTTTGTGACTTCCGACTGCCGGAGACGGATGCCAGTAATGCCAGCGTGAATAACAATTGTGGAGTATTTACAGTTACTTTTAGCCAGCATTTTCAAATTTGACTCGATGTCGCCTGCTCTGGCCCCAGGAATGCATTTGACTATGGCCACTGGAGTCTCTAGGTTCACGTTTCTGACTACAGAGTCACCAATGATCAGAGGTTTTTCCTCAGCGGGTGTGTCGCTGAGCGGGGAAAAACGATTAGAAACGTGAACAGGTTGGAGGTGTACCGGGGCTTTGCGACTAGGCTTCCTTCTCACCGTCACCCACCCAGTCTCCTCGCTGCTGAGGAGAGCCGGAGGACCGCTAACGGGGTTAGCTATGCTAGCTAGCTCCGCTGCAGCTAAGGGGCGTCCGTCAAAAGTAACTGGCGCAGACGGTGTTTCAATGCAGCGAAGCCGGGATTCCAAATCAGACAACCTCGCCTCGAGCGCCTCAAAAAGACATTTATTACATTTACCGTTATCACTAAAAGAGGCAGAGGTGTAACTAAACATCTGACAGAGAGAGCACACCAGAGGAGGAGAGGAAGGAGAGCTAGTAGCCATCGCTAGTGGCTAACCCAAAAGCTCAGGAGAGTGAGGAGAGCAAACCACACAGACAGACAGCAAAACACTTCCGTCACGTGACGACGTCACAGGAAGTGACGATACGTTACCACACCCCAATAAGGATAGCAACTTTCTGTTCTGCTCACCTAGCTGCCTGACAGGACAAGGGGGTGGGGGGGGGGATGATAAGGTACTATCAGATAATTTGAATAACAAGGGGCCTGATTATTTAGAACTTTGTAAGTGAGGAGAAGGATTTTAAACTTAATTCTAAATTCTATAGGAAGCCAATGAAGCAAAGCCAGAACCAGAGAGATGTGATCTCTCAGTTGTTTCAGAAGTTTCAGACGCCATTTTCTAAACTGTTTAACTGGCAGGAGAACGGTGCTTATCTATCCACTCAGCTCTTATATGGAAATTAGCCTGCCCCGGAGAAGGTTAGTTTTACAACATAAGTTAATCAACGACTGAAAAAAAAATGTGTTGCTTGGATGGCAACATATGTTGCTTCACAACCTGTATGTACCGTTCAGCATTTATGGTGCCTTCACAGGTGTGCAAGTTACCCATGCCATGGGCACTAACACACAACCATGCTATCACAGTTCCTGACTTCTGAACCTAATGCTGATAAAACAATCAGGATGGTCACTTTCCTCTTTAGCTTTGAGAACATGATGTCCATGATTTTCAAAAACAATCTGAAATGTGGCCTTATCAGACCACAGCACACTTTGCATCAGTCCATCTCAGATGAGCTCAGGCCCAGAGTAAATGGGAGTGTTTCTGGGTGGGCTTTCACTTTGCATGGTAGAATTTTAGCTTGCACTTGTAGATGTAGCGATGAACTAACAATGGTTTTACAAAGTGTTCTTTGGCCCATGTGGTAATATCCTTTAGAGCACAGGTGTCAAACTCATTCCATGGAGGGCCAAGACCCTGCAGGTTTTACCTCCACCCAGTGTCTTCAACAGGTGATTTCATTGAATTTCTTCCCACTGATTGCTGATCAGTGAAAACACCTGCTGAAGACACTGGGTGGAAGTAAAACATGCAGGGTCTTGGCCCTCCATGGAATGAGTTTGACACCCCTGCTTTAGAGAATGATGTCTGTTTTTAATGCATTGTGGCCTGAGGTATTGGAGGTCACGAGCATTCAATGTTAATTTTTCGCCTTGCCGCTTACCTGCAGGAGTTTCTCCAGATTCTCTCAATCTTTTGATGTACTTTAGATGATAAAATCCCTAAATTACTTGCAATTGTACATTGAGAAAAAAATATTCTTAAACTGTGGACTACCTGTTCACACAGTTGTTCAGAAAAGGATAAACCTTGCCCCATCCTTGCTTGAGAACAACTGAGCCATTCAGGGAAAATAATAATAATAATACATTTCATTTGTATAGCACTTTCCAAGGCACTCAAAGACACTTTTTATTAAAAAAGGAAAAAAAAAAGGATTAAAGTTAAAGATTAAAAGCAAGTCTGAACAGGTGCGTTTTGAGTAATGATTTGAAGTAGTTTAAGTCTGTGCAGTCACGGATCTGTTGGGGGAGAGAGATCCAGAGGGAAGGGGCTGCAATGGAAAAGGCTTTGTCCCCCCAGGTTCTGTGCTTGGTTCTGTGTGGTGGCAAGAGGAGGTTTGCATCAGAGGAAAAGAGACAGCAGTGTGTGTGTGTGGGGGGGCATGCTTGTGCAACAGGTCGGTGAGATAGGAAGGGGCCTGGTGATGGAGGGCTTTAAAGGTGAAGAGAAGACTTTGAAGAGTATGCGTGGTGAGACTGGCAGCCAGTGGAGGTGCTGGAGGACAGGGGTAACGTGGTTGCGGAAACGGGACTGGGTGAGGAGATGGGCGGCTGAGTTCTCAATGTATTGAAATTTCTGGAGGACTTTAGATGATAAGCTGTAAAGAATGCTATTGCAGTAGTCAAGTCTGGATGTGATAAATGTGTGCATGAGAGTTTCTGTGGTGGCAAAAGTGAGTGAGGGATGGAGTCGGGCTATGTTTTTTAGGTGAAAGAAGGCAGTTTTGGTGACATAATCGATATGTGGTTCAAAAGTGAGGTGGCTGTCAAAGATGACTCCAAGGTTTCATATCTGTGGGGATGGGGAAAGTGTTGAGTTGGCAACAGTGAGGCTGAAGTTGTGGGTGGTATTGATGAGCGATTCTGAGCCAATGATCATCATGTCAGACCTTTCATAGTTAAGTTGTAGAAAGTTCTTTTGCATCCAGGATTTTATTTCAGAGATACAGTTTTCCGGTATGGAGCAGGTTACTGTGGTTTTACAGTTAGTAGAAATTTAGATCTGAATGTCGTCAGCATAACAATGGAAGATAAGGCTATGTCGGTGGATGATATTACCGAGCGGGAATATATAGATGATGAAGAAGAGAGGGCCAAGCACAGAGACCTGAGGAACACCATGGGAGAGGGGGGCTGTGAAGGAGGTGCAGTTGTTGACATGGATGAATTGTTGTCTGTTGGTAAGATATGAGTGGAACCAGGAGAGAGCAGTGCCAGTGATGCTCCCAGACGGGAGAGGAGAATGGAGTGGCTGACTGTATCGAAGGCAGCTGTGAGGTCGAGCATGAGCAGGATGCCCCTTTATACCCAGTCATGACACACACCTGTTTCCAATTAGCCTGTTCACTTGTGTGTTCCAGAAAAGTGTTTTTTTGAAATTTGAAAGCATCAAATTCAAAATGAGTGAAATATCTGCAAAAAGCTGCTTCTTTTTTTGAAGATATTTCACTCCCGAAGCAGCTGAGGTGTACCGGCAGGCCAAGCGGAGTGCAGCTCGGGTGGTTGCTGAAGCACAAACTTGGATATGGGAGGAGTTTGGTGAGGCCATGGACCAAGACTTTTGGTCGGCCTCGAAGAGATTCTGGCAAACTGTCCGGCGGCTCAGAAGGGGAAAGCAGCTCCCTGTCCACACTGTGTATGGTGCAGATGGGGTGCTGTTGACTTCGACTGGGGATATCGTGGGGCGGTGGAAGGAATACTTTGAGGATCTCCTCAATCCCACTGATACGCCTTCCACAGAGGAAGCAGGGTTTGTGGACGAGGGGGATGACTCGCCTATCACAGGGGCTGAGGTCGCCAAGGTGGTTAAAAATCTCCTTGGTGGCTGGGCCCCGGGGGTGGACTAGATTCGCCCTGAGTACCTCAAGGCCCTGGATGTCGTAGGGCTGTCATGGTTGACACGTCTCTGCAACATTGCGTGGAGGTCGGGGGCAGTGCATTTGGCATGGCAAACCGGGGTGGTGGTTCCTCTCTTCAAAAAAGGGGACCGGAGGGTGTGCTCCAACTTTAGAGGGATCACACTCCTCAGCCTCCCTGGGAAGGTCTATGCCAAGGTACAGGAGAGGAGAGTCCGGCCGTTGGTTGAACCTCGGATTCAGGAGGAGCAATGTGGTTTTTATCCTGGCCATGGCACATCAGACCAGCTCTTTACCCTCTTGAGAATTCTCAAGGGTTCGTGGGAGTTTGCCCAACCAGTTTACATGTGTTTTGTGGACTTGGAGAAGGCATTTGACCGCGCCCCTCATGGTTTTTTGTGGGGGGGGTGCTTTGGGAGTATGGGGTATTGGGCTTGTTGTTACGAGCTATTTGGTCTCTGTACGACCATTGTGAGAGTTTGGTTCGTATTGCCAACACTCGGTTGGACTCATTCCCAATGAGAGTTGGACTCCACCAGGGCTGCCCTTTGTCACCGATCCTGTTCATAATTTTTATGGACAGGATTTCTAGCTGCAGCCAGGGAATGGAGGGTGTCATGCTTGGTGACCACAGGATCTCATCTCTGTTGTTTGCAGATGATGTTGTCCTGTTGGCTTCATCCAGCAATGACCTACAGCTCTTGCTGAGACAGTTTGCCACTGAGTGTGAAGTGGCTGGGATGAGAATCGGCACCTCCGAGTCCGAGTCCATGGTCCTCAGCCAGAAAAAGGTGGATTGTCCTCTCTGGGTTGGGGACAGGCTCCTGCCCCAAGTGGAGGAGTTTAAGTATCTTGGGGTCTTATTCACAAGTGAGGGAAAAATGGAGCGAGAGATTGACAGATTGGAGCAGCATCTGCAGTGATGCGGACATTGTACCAGTCTGTTGTGGTGAAGAGGGAGCTGAGTTCTAAGGCAAAGCTGTCGATTTACCAGTCAATCTACGTTCCTACTCTCAACTATGGTCACGAGCTTTGGGTAATGACCGAAAGAACAAGATTGTGGATACAAGCGGCTGAAATGAGCTTTCTCCGTATAATTGCTGGACTCACCCTCAGAGATAGGGTGAGGAGCTCAGTCATCTGGGAGAGGCTCAGAGTAGAACCGCTGCTCCTCCACATTGAAAGGAGTCAGTTGAGGTGGTATGGGCATCTGATTAGGATGCCTCCTGGACACCTCCCACTTGAGGTGTTTCGGGCACGTCCCACTGGGAAGAGACCACAGGACAGACCCAGGATTGGGTGGAGAGACTATGTTGCTGGTCTGGGAACGCCTTGGTATCCTCTCTGAATTGCTGGATCAGGTGGCTGGGGAGAGGGAAGTCTGGGCTTCTCTGCTTGAACTGCTGTATCCGCGACCCGGACCTCCAGAAAAGCGGTAGAAGATGGATGGATGGATGGATATCTGCAAAAAGCAATAGTTTACCAGTTTCAACACTAAACCTTGGAACCTTTGGTTCCAAGGTTGTCATAGCCAGGAGCGGCACTGGGGTTAAGCTCCCAGTGCTCATAAAATGCTCCTTATGGCGTGCCTCTCAAAAAGCCTCTGACAACTAAGTCCAACTCCTAGCCTGCCCGTGTGGTTTAGTCTCTAAGCCCGGCGGAACTGCTTTTACTAATAGGAGAAGGGGTGAGGGTGGATCTCTGGCGCCTTAAAACCAGATGCTTCGGGTAGATGGTGGCTCGTCAACCTGGGAAGGTAGCCCATCTAGGGGAAGGTAAACCCTGATTTCAAACCTCCGCTGCCTTGCGGCACACCCGGTCACGGGAAAGGCTTCGGGAGTCAACCCTGAGGAAAAAGCCGGCGTCGGAGCCCCTAAGGCAGTTCTCTGTTGTGCTCAACATCGTTCTGGCAGCTCCTGCGACGGCGCTGGTGCCAAACTATAGCAGCCCTGCTGTTCCTTTGGATCCATCAGTGACGTGGAGAGGGGGGACATGCTGCATGGGTAACATCTTGTCCTCCATATCTTCCTGCCCAGGCTTGAATCCTACCAACGCCCAACGCTGGAAGGTAGAACACCGGTGTGCATCTGCCTGTTCAGCCACAGGCGGTGCATTTCCAGCAGAGTAGATGTTTAGGATTCTCTTCCATGGTCATCATAGACCGACGGAGGCCGACAACGACAACGATTTTGTCTTTGTAGTGTATTCACTTGAATATGTGTCAAGGATTTGTAAATCACTGTTGTTTTACACAACGTCCCAACTTCATTGGAATTGCAGAGTCTATGTCAGAGTTTTTATGTTCATGGACACAGTGGTGGAGGAGAAGACCTCAAAAAATAGCAGGCAATATAGGTCCTTAAATGGAATTTTAAAGGACTTTAGTTGTTAAATACATACTGACTGCATCACAGAATACATTAGATTCTGTGAAGACATGACCATGCCAGCTCAGACTGTACACTGTTTCTCCAACAACAGACCATGGGTCACCAGTGACCGGAAAGCACTTCTGAACAAAAAGAAGAGAGCTTTTAGGGCTGGAGACAAGGAGAAGCTGAGGGGAGTGCAGCATGAGCTGAGAGAGATGCTGAGGAGGTGCAAGGACAATTATAGGAGGAAGTTGGAAGAGAAACTCAGGAAAAACAACACTAAAGATGTGTGGGAGGGAATGAAACAAATAACTGGGTGCAAGGGGAGAGTCAGGCAGCCATCTTGGAGCCAGGAGAAAGCTGAGAAACTGAATCTGTTTTTTATTAGGTTCAACTCATAGTCTGTCACCCGAGCAACACAACCAGACCCCCACGCACCCCTCCCCACCCACGCTCCCGTTCAGAACCTGCTCGGTGACGCAGTGGTTAGCACTGTGGCAGCACAGTTTACCCTCGGCCAGGGGATTGCAGGGATCGTGAGATCGTGGGTTCGATCCCTGCCCTTGACCAACAGTGATCTGTGTGGAGTTTGCATGTTCTCCCCATGTTTGCGTGGGTTTACTCCGGGATTTCTCCGGTTTCCTCCCACATGCCAAAAACATGCAGGTTAGGGATAAGGGGTGCTTGAGCACACAGCGACCGGCAGCTGGTGGCTTGTCACCAGACTGCAAAACAAATCTACCTATGGGTAAAAAATAAGTAATAATAAAAAAAAAAAAATAAATAAAAGAACTTTTCTCCATCTCCCCCCTCCTCCTCCTCAGGGGGCATCAGGACCCTCCCTCACTTCACGGTGACTACAGGTCAGGTGGAGAAACAGCTGGAGAGACTCCGTCAGCGGAAAGCTTCGGGCCCTGGTGGCATCTCCGCAAGGACCCTGAGGACCTGTGCCAACCAACTAGTCCCAGTACTGAAACACCTGTACAACCTGAGCCTGAGTCTGGAGAGAGTACCGGTGCTGTGGAAGACATCCTGCCTGGTTCCTGTCCCCAAGAAGTCATCTCCATCGGATCTGATTGACTACCGACCAGTTGCCCTCACATCTCATGTGATGAAGGTCCTGGAGAGACTGGTCTTAGCCCACTTGAGGCTGCAGGTGAAGACGTGGCTGAACCCTCTGCAGTTTGCATATCAGCCCCATTTAGGAGTTGAAGACACTGTCATCTACCTGCTGCAACAAGCCTATCTGCACCTGGATGATGGAGGAGATACTGTGAGAATCACTTTTTTTGATTTCTCCAGTGCCTTTAACACCATCCAGTCACTGCTGCTGGGTGAGAAGCTGCGGGTGATGGGGGTTGACAACTCTGTGATCTCCTGGATCACTGACTACCTGACAGGCAGACCACAGTTTGTCCGGCTGGGCAATGTCTGGTCTGGGGTGGTGGCTAGTGATACAGGAGCTCCACAGGGGACTGTGCTCACTCCTTTTCTTTTTACCTTATACACCACTGACTTTCATTACAACACTGAGTCATGCCACCTGCAGAAATTCTCTGATGACGCAGCTGTTGTGGGGTGTATAAGAGGAGGAGAGGAGGGGGAGTACAGGGCACTTGTAGACAGATTTGTGGAGTGGACGGAGCAGAATCACCTGAGGTTGAATGTCAGCAAGACCAGAGAGATGGTGATTGACTTCAGAAAGAGGAAGACGCCTTCTCAGCCACTGCAGATTGGGGGGAGGATGTGGGAGTGGTTGAGGACTACAAATATCTGGGTGTCAGGATCAGCAGCGGGTTGGACTGGAGATCCAACACCGATGCTGCGCACAAGAAGGGGATGAGCAAACTCTACTTCCTGAGAAAGCTGAGATCCTTCAACGTGTGCAGCAGGATGCTGGAGCTTTTCTACCAGACTGTTGTCGCCAGCGCCATCTTCTTTGCTGCTGTCTGTTGGGGTAGCAGTATTAGGGCCAGAGATACCAACAGACTTGACAAGATTATCAAGAGGGCTGGCTCTGTGATTGGTCTCAGACCGGAAACCTTTGAGACAGTGGTGGAGAGGAGAACACTAAATAAACTATGATCCATCATGGACAATCCTGATCACCCCCTCCACCACTCACTAGATAGACAACGAAGCACTTTCTCCAGTAGACTACTACAGCTTCGCTGTCGAACAGCCAGGTACAGGAAATCTTTCCTGCCACATGCAATTTCACTGTACAATAACTCACTATGATGTTGTATTCTGGTCATAGCTATGTTGCCACACTGCACCTTACAGACTAACTGGTACTTCACATTTTCACTCTGCTCCTGATAGTCCTTCTTTGTGCAATGGGATAATTCATGTGTTTATACGGGTCACCATATATTAAGCTATGATGTATATAGGTTTTTTTTTTTATAGTCGTGTTAGTTTTACTTTCCATGGGTAATCCCTTTGTCTGTCATGTGTGTGTTTCTGTTGTTTGGTTGTCTACTGTCATGCTGCTGTTACACTGTAATTTCCCAGTTTGGGATCAATAAAGTACATCTATCTATCTATCTATCTATCTATCTATCTATCTATCTATCTATCTATCTATCTATCTATCTATCTATCTATCTATCTATCTATCATTTACGTGCTGGATGTTTCATATGTCAAAAATAGACTTGCTGCATATTTTTAGTAATCTGTAGCATCATGACAGATCTGTGACACAACACATTGTATCTGGTGGAGAGTAGAGCATTGACTAGAATGGTAGCTATTTGCTGCAGCAAGCACACTGGAGCCAGAACAAACCACAACCGGTGTCAGTGGAAATTGGGAGTAAGTGTCACTGTTATGTCTGTAAAATGACCAAGCAGGAGGCGAGTCTTCATACAGCTAACACTCTCGGGGCAGGAACGAAGACTCAAATGCTGCACTAATATTAATTAATAACAAAAAGACAAAAACACAACACTTACAAGGGAGGGACAAACCAAAGAGAGAGGCACATGGGAATGCCAGGGAAGACAGGGCTCACGTCCGCAGAAATTTGGAGAACAGCCTGGAAGGAGCTAGGCTGAAGCGTATGGGAACACCTGTACGCTTCCTGTTCACCCATGAACGGGAAAAGATTAGATGAAGGCTCAGACAGAGCAAACCCGTCCAAATACACAGTAGGACTCTGCAACGGGTAGCACTGCAGCAGACCTTAAATAGGCAAAGGGGAAAATGAACAAATGATTAGCAGGTGTGGATCACATGAGCAAGGAGTAATTAGTTCAAAATAATGACAGCTGTGCTAAACTGCGAACTTGAGCTAATAAGGGAAATAAACACAGCACGCTGTCAAAATAAAGGGAACTGGAGGAAACGGTAACTAACAATCCATATTACAAAATGAGAACAAACCAGATAATACAAAAGGGCGAAAATCAGCCAGGTTAGAATAAGATAAACAAAAATCTACGAGATGCAAACAATACAATACTCAAATCAATATACAGAAGGAGGGCTAAAAGTAAAGGTAGGCTTGTGACACAAAGGCAGATAATAATAATACAAGAACTAGATGGTAAAAGACATAATAAGAACCTAGATGGAACTAGGAATAAGAAACTAAAAAACAAGAGTACTAAAGAACAACCAGAAACAAAAACAACTCAAATAACAAAACACAAGCAAAACCAAGCAGACAAATACTAACCTGAAGTGGGGAAATACAGAAAAATAAACAAGATGATCTAAAAGCCTCAGCACAGCTCTCCACCCGTGCTCAGCATCGTGACAGTAAGAGTAACAGCATCAGCCAACTTCTTATTCTAAACAATGATATCAGTATTATTCGAAAATGTCACAATCGGTGAATCATTTTAATTCACAAATCTGTATGAAAAAAGTCTCAAATTTACAAGAAAACCTGCAAATGTAAGGAAACCCCCTTATAAATGTATGATAACAAATCACAAATGTAAGAAAAAAGGTTGCAAAGTTTCAATAAAAATGTGTCAAATTCATTAGGAAATGCAACAATGGAACATGTTTACATACATAAAAATGTCACAAATTTATGTGGAAGAAGTTGCTAATTTAAGCAGTCATAAAACAGTAACTGAAACACTTAAGTCTGCATTACATTTTTACTTATCACTTACACTGAAAATGTAATTTCATGCAAATCATTTATTTTTTTTTCCCACCTAGATTCTGGTATTAGAGTGAACAAGTGTGCACCATTAATATCAAAGAGCAGGACAGACACAGAGCTCAGCGTCTGACCACTCAACAACAAACACGCAGCCGCTTAGAGAAACTTCATTCAATTACACAAAAACAATACAAATAATTTTATTTATCGTGTGACGCTGCAGGGCACAAGATAAACTGATGACCACAGCATTTTCTGGAGATAACGCGAATGGGATAAACAACAATATCAATATGAGTGTTTGCAGCAGATGGTTTGATCGTGAGTAACACAAAAGGAACTGAATGTGTTTCCGGTGATACAGTAGGTGACATTTCATGTTTCTTAAAGTTCAGTCAGAAAGCTCTTCTTTGAAATCATTTACTGCAATAGCAAATAGGCTCTGAACTCATAGAGGTGCATCTCTATAAATTAGAATATCATGGAAAAGTTAATTTATTTCAGTTATTCAATTCAAAAAGTTAAACTTATGTATTATATAGATTCATTACACACAGAATTATATATTTCAAGCTATACTCTTAAAAATGTCTTCTAGATGTCATACTATGTCATATTATTTTTGCTGCTAGGTGTGTCTATCATTGGTTGAGGTAGATCACGTGTGTGGCAACACCCACCCCACTCCATCAGCCAATGCAGTTGAACTTTTAAGGTTTTAACTATCCAATGGGTTTCTCACACAAGGTCTAGTCTAGTGTCTATTTAATGGCAGCCATTTTGTTCCACTTTTTGTGACTCTGAAGAAGACACAGACGGTGTTGAAACGTCATTCTGTGCACCAATAAAGGCTGTAAATTGGACAGTGTGCTCCAGACTTTCTTTTCTTAATGAGTTTGATGTCCTAGAGCTGAAAGGCACCTGCTACAGCTTCAGATGATTTGGGAGGAAGCACATAAGCTCCTTTTTCCAATAATATATTTCAAGCATTTATTTCTTTTAATTTTGATTATGGCTTACAGCTAATGAAAATGCAATTTCAGTTTGTCAAAAAAAATTGAATATTACATAAAATCAATGACAAAAGCTTTATTTTTAATCGAAATGTATGCTGATTGAAAAGTATGTCCATGCACACACTCAATAATTGGTTGCAGGTCCTTTTGCATGAATTACTACATCAACGTGGCGTGGCATGGAGGCGACAAGCCTGTGGTACTGCTGAGGTGTTATTGAAGCCGAAGTCGCTTTGATAGCGGCCTTCAGCTTGTCTGCATTGTTGGGTCTGGTGTCTCTCTTCTTCCTCTTGACAAAACTCCACATATTCTCTGTGAGGTTTAGCTCAGGAGAGTTGACTGGCCAGTCAAGCACAGTGATACCATGGTCATCAAATCAGGTACTGGTACTTCTGGCAGTGTGGGCAGGTGCAATGTCCTGATGGAAAATGAAATCAGCATCTTCATAAAGCTTGTCAGCAGAAGGAAGCGTGAAGTGCTCTAAAATTTCCTGGTAGACGGCTCCTCTGACTTTGGACTTGATGAAACAGTGGACCAGCACCAGCAGATGACATGGATCCCCAAATCATCACAGACTGTGGAAACTTCACACTGGACCTAAAGTATCTTGGATTCTATGCCTCTCCACACTTCTCCCGGATTCTGGGAGCTTGATGTCCACACAACAGGACTTGGCACCGTATTTGGGAAACAATGCCATCTCCTGATGTAGGTCCACTCTGTTTTATCAAGTGGACCAGTGGAAGTTCACCAGTTTAGTCCCTGGACCGGCAGAATCAGATCTGGGTGGGACAGATAATGTAGCAGTGTTTTACCCACCCTCTTTATCCCCATTGTGATGCCCCTGAGCAAGGCCCTGAACACAAACAGCTCCAGTGGAGATGCTCAGTGGCCACAGGTCAGTCTGTGGTTGTACTAGGCAGCTTCCAGGTGTGAATGTGTAACTGTGTGAGTGTGAAATGGGCATCCTTGAAAAACAGAGGTTTCCTCTCAATGGAACTCCTCTGTATAAATCAAGGTAAAAAATTTAATTGTACATTTTCCATATATATTGTATTGTGGAGGAATTAGATCAGGCGAGATGCGACGAGCTGGAAGGTTGCAGAGTTTTATTTCCTCCGTCATAATGAGACGCCACTTGTAGCGCTGTGCGTTACAGTGCTGCACTGTGCTGTGCTGTGTTGTGCTGTCTGCTCTTTTATAAGTTATACAGACAAACAGAGAGAATGTGTGGCACATTAGCATATTGATATACAGACGTGGACAAAATTGTTGGTACCCCTCTGTTAATGAAAGAAAAACCCACAACGGTCACAGAAATAACTTGAATCTGACAAAAGTGGTAATAAATAAAAATTCTATGAAAATTAACCAATGAAAATCAGACAATGCTTTTGAATTGTGGTTCAACAGAATTATTTTAAAAAACAGACTCATGAAACAGGCCTGGACAAAAATGATGGTACCCCTAGAAAAGATTGAAAATAATGTGACCATAGGGACATGTTCAACTAAGATGTGTCCTCTAATTAACATCACAGGTGTCTACAAAACTTGTAATCAGTCAGTCGGCCTATTTAAAGGGTGACAAGTAGTCACTGTAATGCTTGTTGACATGGTGTTTACCACACTAAACATGGACCAGAGGAAACAAAGGAGAGAGTTGTCTCAGGAGATTAGAAAGAAAATTATAGACAAGCATGTGAAAGGTAAAGGCTATAAGACCATCTCCAAGCAGCTTGATGTTCCTGTGACTACAGTTGCACATATTATTCAGAAATTTAAGATCCAAGGGACTGTAGCCAACCTCCCTGGACGTGGCCGCAGTCATCATGTCGGCCTCCGTCGGTCTATGATGACCATGGAAGAGAATCCTAAACGTCTGCTCTGCTGGAACAGTACTGCCTGTGGCTGAACAGGCCGATGCGCACCAGTGTTCTACCTTCCAGCGTTGGGCGTTCGTAGGATTCAAGCCTGGGCAGGAAGATCTGGAGGACAAGATGTTACCCATGCAGCATGTCCCCCCTCTCCACGTCACTGATGAATCCAAAGGAACAGCAGGGCTGCTATAGTTTGGCACCAGCGCCGTCGCAGGAGCTGCCAGAACGATGTTGAGCACAACAGAGAACTGTCTTAGGGACTCCGACTCCGGATTTTTCCTCAGGGTTGACTCCCGAAGCCTTTCCCGTGACCGGGTGTGCCGCAAGGCAGCGGAGGTTTGAAATCGGGGTTTACCTTCCCCTAGATGGGCTACCTTCCCAGGTTGACGAGCCACCATCTACCCAAAGCATCTGGTTTTAAGGCGCCAGAGATCCGCCCTCGCCCCTTTTCCTATTAGTAAAAGCAGTTCCGCCAGGCTTAGAGACTAAACCACACGGGCAGGCTAGGAGTTGGACTTAGTTGTCAGAGGCTTTTCGAGACGCACGCCGTAAGGAGCATTTTATGAGCACTGGGAGCTTAACCCCAGTGCCGCTCCTGGCTATGACAACCTTGGAACCAAGGTTGTGTGGGGGTCGGAGTTGAAGTTAGGGTAAGGGTCCCGGGTTAGGGTTTGTGTCAGGAAAGTTAGGGGGTTAGGGTTAGGATTGAGATTAAGGTTAGGGTTAGGCTTTTAGGGTTGGGTTTAGAGGGTGTGGTCCGAGTTAGAAGTGGATGTTTTCATAATATTTTTTTGGGGTTATTTGAGTGATCTTTTTTGGTTTTTCTTTGTGATTGTTTCAGTCTGTTTAGCTTTGATTTCTTTTAGGTTATGTTGTGGACACATCTTCAGTGGTGTGCCTTGGATTCATTGGGTGTTTCGACCACTTATCACCAGACACCCTCGTCCAAGGGAGGTCCCGCCTGGGGTGATCAATCCCAGGGGTGTGTCCTTTAGCTAGATTATCTAATGGTTTTAGTGATATTCCTGATTGGTTAAGGATATTAGTTTTTTTGAGTCCTGTTCTTTTTTTGAAAAAAGAACTCA
Organism: Pholidichthys leucotaenia; assembly: GCA_020510985.1. Lineage (NCBI taxonomy): Eukaryota > Metazoa > Chordata > Actinopteri > Cichliformes > Pholidichthyidae > Pholidichthys > Pholidichthys leucotaenia. Next base: position 22,246,968 of record CM035839.1, on the reverse strand, counting down.
GACAATGTATTTTATTTATTTTTTTCCTGGTAGTTTGGTTGTTTAGGGGTCGATTAATGCTCAAAGGGGAAAGAAAAGAAAAGAAGAGAGGAGATTAGGTTGGTAGTTGAGTAGAGTCGACTTTGGGTGGAGTATCCCTAGCGAGGGTCTACATCCACCCTTTTCTCATAGGCGGGATGGTCAGTCTTCTCACCCCCCCACCAGCCCTCACTCCATTGAGGAACAAGGGGTGTGGAGGGGAGAGACTGGGGAATTAGAATATTAAACGTTGAGTATTGTCAGTTTTTTGGGGAAGAAGTCCCTTTTAATCTTGAGTGTTGTTGGTTATGAAATATTTATTTGTTGTTATCAGGTGTATTTTTTAGTTATTATGTGGCGTTGTTGTGTATAGGGTATATAGAGGTTCAGGATATTAGATGTTTTGAGTCCTGTTCCCTCTTTTTTTAAAAAAATTAATTAAGGTAGGTTCTTTTATTTTTTTTTCTTACTGGTAATGTGGTTGTTTAGGGATCAGTTAATGCTCCGAGAGGGGGAGTAAGAAAAGGAGGGGAAAAAAAGGGGGGAAAGGGGTGGGGGGAAGGGGGGGGGAAAGGGGGTTAGGCTGGTAGCTGGGGAGAGTCGACTTTTGGGTGGAGTATCCCTAACGAGGGTCTACATCCATCCTTTTCCCATAGGCGGGATGGTCAGTCTTCCTTCCCCTCCACCTGCCCTCACTCCATTGAGGCTCAAAAAAAAGGGGAAGAAGGGAGGAGATTAGGTTGGCAGTTGAGTGGAGTCGACTTTGGGTGGAGTATCCCTAGCGAGGGTCTACATCCACCCTTTTCCCATAGGCGGGATGGTCAGTCTTCTCATCCCCCCACCAGCCCTCACTCCATTGAGGAATAAGGGGTGTGGAGGGGAGAGACTGGGGAAATAGAATATTTAACGTTAAGTATTGTCAGTTTTTTGGGGAAGAAATCCCTTTTAATCTTGAGTGTTTTTTGTTGTTATCAGGTGTATTTTTTAGTTATTATCTGGCGTTGTTGTGTATAGGGTATATAGAGGTTCAGGGTATTAGATGTTTTGAGTCCTGTTCCCTCTTTTTTTTAAGAAATTAATTAAGGCAGGTTCTTTTGTTTATTTTTTTATTTTTTATTTTTTTACTGGTAGTTTGGTTGTTTAAGGATCGGTCAATGCTCCGAGAGGGGGAGAAAAGAAGGGGGAAAAAAGGGGGAGGAGGGGTTTAGGCTGGTAGCTAGGGAGAGTCAACTTTTGGGTGGAGTATCCCTAACGAGGGTCTACATCCATCCTTTTCCCACAGGCGGGATGGTCAGTCTTCCCTCCCCTCCACCGGCCCTCACTCCATTGAGGAATAAGGGGTGTGGGGGGGGAGAGACTGGGGGAATAAGATATTAACCGTTAAGTGTTGTCATTTTTCCGGAGAAGAAGTCTTTTTTAATTTTGGGTGTTGTTGGTTATGAGATATTTATTTATTTGTTGCTATCAGGTGTATTTTTAGTTATTATCCTACGTTGCTGTGTATAGGGTATGTGGAGAATATTGGATTTTAAGTGTTGTTGATTTTTAGGTGTTCTGATAAAAAGTTAGGGTGGGATATTTTTTATATACTTAATTAATGTTGAATATCGTGTTGTAATATTGTGTTAGGTTCATTTTAGACTTGGAGTAGTTTGTAGCCGAAGGTGACGTCATTTCCGGCTCCGATTAAATGTAAACAGGAGACTCGGAGTAGTTAGCAGCCGAAGGTGACGTCATCCTCGGCCCCGACTAAATGTAAACAGGAGCTCGGCCCGAGTCTCGTGGAGAAAGTCAGCTGTGTGTTTTTTCTTTCACCGTCCTCCGTTAACTTTAATCGCCCGTCATAGTAGGAGATGGATAATACGAATGGTAAAAAAAGAGCCCAGAACAACCTCTAAACACATTCATATTGAACTCCAAGGTCAGGGTACATCAGTGTCAGATCGCACCATCCGTCATTGTTTGAGCCAAAGTGAACTTCATGGGAAACGACCAAGGAGGACACCACTGTTGAAAACAAATCACAAAAAAGCCAGACTGGAATTTGCCAAACTGCATATTGACAAGCCACAAAGCTTCTTGGAGAATGTCCTATGGACAGACGAGACAAAACTGCAACTTTTTGGCAAGGCACATCAGCTCTATGTTCACAGACGCAAAAATGAAGCATACCAAGAAAAGCACACTGTCCCTACTGTGAAACATGGAGGAGGTTCTGTTATGTTCTGGGGCTGCTTTGCTGCATCTGGCACAGGGTGTCTTGAATCTGTGCAGGGTACAATGAAATCTCAAGACTATCAAGGTATTCTAGAGAGAAATGTGCTGCCTAGTGTCAGACAGCTTGGTCTCAGTCGCAGGTCATGGGTCTTGCAACATGATAATGACCCAAAACACACAGCTAAAAACACCCAGGAATGGCTAAGAGCCAAACATTGGACTATTCTAAAGTGGCCTTCTATGAGCCCTGATCTAAATCCTATTGAACATCTGTGGAAGGAGCTGAAACATGTCATCTGGAGAAGGCACCCTTCAAACCTGAGACAACTGGAGCAGTTTGCTCATGAGGAGTGGGCCAAAATACCTGCTGAGAGGTGCAGAAGTCTCATTGACAGTTACAGAAATCGTTTGATTGCAGTGATTGCCTCAAAAGGTTGTACAACAAAATATTAGGTTAAGGGTACCATCATTTCTGTCCAGGCCTGTTTCATGAGTTTGTTTTTTTAAATAATTCTGTTGAACCACAATTCAAAAGCATTGTCTGATTTTCATTGGTTAATTTTCATAGAATTTTTATTTATTACCACTTTTGTCAGATTCAAGTTATTTCTGTGACCATTGTGAGTTTTTCTTTCATTAACAGAGGGGTACCAACAATTTTGTCCACATCTGTACATATCAGTCAATACATATGATTAGCATGACCAACTGGTGCCCGGACGTCTTCTCCTTAATCCGGGGATGTATAAACAATAGTCCATTGCTCTGGTTGTCCCCCCAGGGGCTCTCTGTCCGTATGTGAATGGTCCTCTGCTTCTTCCGGACCTACTGAGTGTGAGGATGAATGTCCCTGTAGATTGTGGTGGGTCACCACAGGGCTCCCCCCAGAACACCCGGAAGGGGCTGTGACCCCACCCCCCACCCTGTCGTTTGGGCTCCAGCTCCGGTAGAACTGTCCTGCTGTAGAAGAGTGTCGGATGGTTTGTCAGTCCGTGGGGGGGACGGGGGAGGGGTGGAAAGGACAGTGTGCTCCACTCCGAATTCCAGCACGTTGAACGGCCGTGGACCGTGGGTGCACAGGGCCGGTTTGCGTCGTGCGTACTGAAACAAGACGGCGATCGGCCGGCTTTAGGGAGTAAGGTGCGGGAAGAGCGCTGTGGAGGAGGAGGGGGAGGGGGGAGTAAGTGAGTGCCGGCCTGAGACATCAAAGGTGTCTGGGCCGCGCAAAAATTGCTTGTGGATCCGCGATGGTGAGGGACTTTCCCGGTAAACCTGGCGGTAATCCACAGCAGCTGTGAAAGAAAAAAAAAAAAAAAGAAGTCTCTGACTCCTCTCACGGCTCGGTCCAGCGAGGATGTGGGGAAAGCAAACGGCCAAATTCCCCGAGGATGCATAGCGGCTGTGGAACAACTGCATCTGTGTGAGGGACTTGGCGGTTTGGCTTTTGGGTGTGGAAGCAGCCCTAAAGCCACCGAGGACAGCAATTGGCTAAACTCCCGGTGTGCGCCGTGGCTGAGAAACCTATACAATGTCCTGTGTGTGGGCTGCACGTCTGCTTCAGGTGCGTGAGCAGCCCTGAAGGTTCCGAGGGTGGCGATCGGCCGTGTTTCTCGGGCATGTGCAGCAGCGGAGGACGATGTATCAGTCTGTGGAGCCAGTTCGTCTCTGTGCGTGGCACGCGCTTGGCATAGTGACCACATAGCTGGCAGTTGTGTTGTCCTCATAATCCTGTGGTGTGCATGCGGGGCTTCAATGTTGCGAGCTGAGTCAGGGTCAGGGAGCTTGGTGGAAATCAATACAGTCGACGCCGGTGATTGTCCCCGTTTTGGCTGCTTCCTTCGTTTCGCAGTACATGGTGCCTGTCGGTCCCAGCACTGCGCTCCGGCGAGCGCACTCCAGTGAGAATGAAGAGGTTGCAGGCGTTCTCTGGTCCTCTGGGATCCACAGCGTGGTGAGAGGGAGCAGACGGTCATTCTCCCTCGTCAGGTCACCAGTGTGAAGGTAAAAGATCAGGCGAGGGGTGCACCATATCACATCAGGGTCACCAGTTTGGAGGAATTAGATCAGGCAAGATGCGACAAGCTGGAAGGTTGCAGTTTTATTTCCTCCATCATAATGAGACGCACTTGTAGCACTGTGCACTACAGTGCTGCACTGTGCTGTGCTGTGTTGTGCTGTCTGCTCTTTTATATGTTATACAAACAGAGAGAATGCATGGCACATTAGCATATTGATATACATATCAGTCAATACGTATGATTAGCATGACCAACTGGTGCCCGGATGTCTTCTCCTTAATCCGGGGATATATAAACAATAGTCCATTGTTCTGGTTGCCCCCCCCCCCCCCCCAGGGGCTCTCTGTCCGTATGTGAATGGTCCTCTGCTTCTTCTGGACCTACTGACTGTGAGGATGAATGCCCTGTAGATTGTGGTGGGTCACCACAGTATCTATATTTTCTTATAATGTAAATGTAAAGCAGAACTTGCTGTTCAAAATGCCATTTTCTTTGTCCATTTCAGCTCATGGAGTCTTTTTTTCTAGGGTTGCCCTGTGCACCCTGTTGCAATTCAATTCAATTTAATTCAATTCAAACACTTTATTCATCTCCAAAGGGCAATTAAAAGGCACAGAGAGCACAAATATAAACAAAGCAAAAAAAAAAAAAAATCAAAACAAACATCACAAACAAACAACACTATAGATACTGTCTGCAGACATCAATTACAGCTAAGTGCTTAAGGTGAGATAAAGTGCCATGTGCAGTATAGGTAATGGGGAAGCAGCATCATCGGAGGTCTCAGGCTGGGATGGAGCACCCACGAAGACCTCAACTGGAGGTGGAGCAGCACCCATGGAGGTCCTGGGCTAGAATGGAGTACCCGCGATGACCTCAGCTGAAGGGGGAGCTGCACCCATGGAGGCCCCAGGCAGGGACGGAGCACCCGCGATGACCTCGGCAGGTGGTCAGCATACCACCCATTAGCAGCATAACTAAGGGAGGGTTCAGGGGCACCTGATCCCACCCTAACTATGGGCTATATGAAAAAGGAAGGGTTTAACCCTATTCTTAAAAACAGGGATTGAGAGTGACTCCCGAATCCAGATTAGCAGCATGTTCCAAAGGAGAGGAGCTTGATAACTGAAGGTGCTGCCTCCCATTGTACTTTTGGAGATTTTAGGTATTAGAAGTAATCCTGAATTTTGGGAGTGTGTCATATTGACTGGACAATCAGCCTAAATGCAGAGTGCAACACAAAGAGAAACACACACAAAATATGTTTGACTGTTTATTAAATTTCAAATCTTGAGGAAAAACCAGTCACTCGCCAGAGGAGCAGCAAACCTGCAGGGAGAGAACTGAGGCTGATTAGAAAGAGGAATGGAGGAGGATTGGGAAATCCAAATAGTACCACTTACGTGGGAGAGGAAGAGAGACCAGCTCAGAACCCAGCGAAGGAGATGGACCAGCAGGTCGGAACTGCTGAAAGGGGAAATGGTGAGCTGCGTCTGACCAGGTGGAGTGGAGGAACTGTAGCAGAGGAGTAACAAGCTAGTGAGTGCACCAAAACCCCTAGAGATGCATCGCTCTGTTGGCAGCAACCTGGAGAGGGAGGAGAAGAAGAACATGTCAGGTAAAATACTTAACACAGAGAGCTTACATGTTAGAACAGTTCTGCTCAAGGCAGTATATCCAAACGAGCCAGCGTTGAATCACTGAAGAGTGCTTCCTCATAAACACTGGCTCAGCAGAAACAGAAGGTGTGTCAGATGAGGTGATTGGTAGAGTAGAGGGAAACAGGACAGTGGTGGCAAGCGCTCACCAGGATGTGACAGCCCCCCCCCCCCCAAGGAACGCCTCCTGGCAGTCCACCGGGCTTCTCAGGGTGGGCTCAATGGTAGGCCCGAACCATAGCTTTGTGATGGAAGGCTGACCTGGAGATCCATGACAGGTGCTCCACACCGTAATCCTCCCAGTGGACCACATATTGAAGTCCCCGGCCCCGGCGGCGGACATCCAGAATTTCCCAAATGGTGTGAGTGACATGGCCGTCGAGGATCTGGGGAGGGGGAGGCGGCTTGGGGAGGGGGTGGGGCTGAAGGAGAGAGGCTTGACTTTGGAGATGTGGAATGTTGGATGTGCGCCGAGCACCGGTAGGAGCTCGATCCGGACAGCAGAGTTGCCCACATTGCTGGTGACAAGGAAGGGGCCCACGAACCGGAGGGGTGAGCTTACGAGCCTCAGCCATAGGCGGGACCTGATCCGCAGACACCCAGACCTACTGTCCAACCTTGTAATCCGGCATTGGAACTCTCTTGCAGTCAGCATAGCCCTGATTGCGCTCAGTGATACAGAGGAGAGCCGCTCGGGTAGACCTCCAGGCCCGGCGACAACAGCGAAAGTGGGCCCCCATGGACGGTACCGCTACCTCTCTCTCCGCCATGGATAACGGGGGGAGGGGGGTTGTAGCCCATGGAAACTTCAAATGGAGAGAGCCCCGTGGCCGAAGAAACAGTAGAATTCAGTGAATACTCCACCCAGGTTAAATTGAAGCATCAAGATCCAGGATCATCGGCTGCCACGCAACAAAGGGTGGCCTCCAGGGACTGGCTGGCATGCTCAGCCTGCCCATTGCTCTGCGGCTGATAACCGGAGGTGAGGCTGACCGTGGTGCCAAGGCAGTGACAGAATGACTTCCAGACACATGAGATGAACTGTGGGCCCCGGTCAGACATTCAATTCAATTCAATTCAATTCAATTCAACTTTATTTATATAGCGCCATTTCACAACAAAAGTCATCTCATAGCACTATCAAGTTGCAGAAAGACCCCAGCAATCAGGCGATCCCCTGTGAGCAAGCACTTGGCGACGGTGGAGAGGAAAAACTCCCTTTTAACAGGAAGAAACCTCCAGCAGGGAGGGGCAGTCATCTGCTGCGACTGGCTGGGGGGTGAGGGGACAGAGAAGTTGAAAAGAACAGACATGTAGAGAGCAAACAGCACGATGGGGACTCAATCTATGGGAGAGAACAAACAGATGTTAATGACCAGCAAAAAAAAAAAAAAAAAAAAAAAAAATTCATTGAGAGTGAAGAAAGGAGTGAGGCCCAGTGCATTATTGGAGGTCGCCCGGCTGACTAAACCTATTAGCAGCATAACTAAGGGAGGGTTCAGAAACACATGATCCCTCCCTAATTGTAAGCTATATCAAAAAGGTAGGTTTTAATACCCTATGGTATTAAAACCTATGGTATTAAAACCTACCTTAAAACCTAAGACATATGGATGCACGGCATCCCTATGGACATAATGTCCATAGGGATGCCGTGCAGTCTGATGACGTGATGGGAAAGTAATTCAGCCGTTTCGGAGGCAGATGGAAGCTTGGGGAGAGGAACCAGATGAACGGCCTTGGAAAACCTGTCCACAACTGTCAGGATGATGGTGTTACCATGGGAGGGAGGAAGACCAGTGACAAAATCCATGGCTATGTGGGACCAGGGCTGGCTGGGAACAGGGAGGGGGTGAAGAAGACCAGCAGGGTGGGGGGTGGGGGGGTTATTACGGGCACAAGTTTGGCAGGCCATCACGTACTCCTGCACGTCCCGCCGCACCATGGGCCACCAGAAAGCCCGCCTGATAATGTCCAAACTGCACACCACTCCAGGGTGGCAGGCGAAATATCTGGCATGCTCCCACTGGATAACTTCATTGCGGAGGGTGGCAGGGATGTAAAGGCAGTTAGGGAGACAACCCGCTGGCTCAGGCTCAGAGGACTGGGCCTGGCAGACTCTATTCTCGATCTCCCAGGAAAGGGTTCCCTGGACACACGAAGGCAGAAGAATGGGCTGGGAGAGGGAAGGGGGGTCAGCCGGGTCCTGGCTTAACTGTCTGGAGAGAGCGTCAGGTTTAACATTATGTGAGCCAGGCCTATAGATAACAGTGAAATTGAAACGCTGGAAAAATAAGGGTCAGCGAGCCTGCCTGGAATTCAGCTGGCGGGTGGACCGCAGATACTCGAGGTTCTTGTGGTTGGCCCATACGACTACAGGATGGACAACTCCCTCCAGCCAATGTCTCCATTTCTCAAAAGCCAATTTAATAGCCAACAGCTCTCGATCCCTGACGTCATAATTTCTCTCAGCTGGGGTGAGCCGCAGAGAGAAATACGCACACGGGTGGAGCTTCAAGTCTGAGGCGGAGCACTAGGACAGAATCGCACCCACCCCTGTTTCTGAAGCATCCACCTCCAGGGTGAATTGGAGCTGGGGGTCGACTTGAGCCAAGATGGGTTTGTCGGAGAACAGGTTCTTTAATTTCACGAAGGCCTGTTCAGTTGCCTCGGTCCATAAAAATGGTACCTAAATGGAGGTCACCTTGGTTAAAGGCTGTGCTATCACACTGAAGTTCCGAATAAACCTGCGATAGAAATTCGCAAACCCCAAGAAGCGTTGCAGCTCCTTGCGGGAATGGGGTGTTGGCCAATCAAGCACAGCCTTCACCTTGGCCAGGTCGGCTCTCAGCTCCCCCTCCGCTATAATAAAGCCAAGGAAAGAAGTGGAAAATTCACACTTCTCAGCCTTGACAAACAGTTGGTTCTCCAAGAGCCATTGCAGCATGGCTCTAACATGAGTTTGATGCTCCTTGGGCGTTCAAGAAAAAATCAGGATGTCATCTAGAAAAAGAAAACAAACCGATTTATCATATCGTGGAAGACATCATTGATGAGCCGTTGGAAAATAGCAGGGGCATTAGCCAAACCAAAAGGCATAACTAGGTATTCAAATTGCCCAAGGTGAGTCTTAAATGCTGTTTTACATTTGTCCCCCTTGCGTATTCTGACAAGATGGTCAGTGCTGCGTAGGTCGAGTTTAGAGAATATGCGCGAGCGCTGCCAGAGCTCAAATGCAGAGTTCATCGGGGCATAGGATATTTATCTTTGACGGTGATAGAATTAAGCTCACAGTAGTCAATGCATGGACGCAGAGACCCATCCTTCATTCCCACAAAGAAAAACTCCACCCTGAGGGGAGCCGAAGCTGGCTAAATGAGGCCGGTGTTCAGAGAGTCCTTAATGTACCTCTCCATCGCCTCCCTCTCAGGTCCAGAAATATTACAGAGCTTGCTAGAAAGCAGCTTCACGCCCAGGAGATCGATGGCACAATCATATGAGTGATGCGAAGGAAGTGCTAATGCAGATGCAAGATGGCGGCACGTGCACAACGCGAGGCTCAGCGTCCTACCAGATTCTGGGGACTAGCAGTGTTATTTCTGCTCATTTCGGGTATGTTCGTTCAGAACAGCTCTGCTTTTACATCTTACACCCGAGATGAGCTTTTGAATATTGGTTTACAAAACAACGATAACGACCTTTTTATCAGCAACCTACGTCTGAATCTACGTCTCATACCGGAGCTCTGGAGAACTCCCGACGCTCGGCAGGCTTCCCGGCCGACCGGAAGTGCTCGCAGGCGGCGTAAGGACCGTAAACAAAGGAGGGGTAAACGCGGTGGGCTAAGAGCTAAGCTAAAGCTAACACCGCACCGGCTATCGCTACCCAGTATTTTCCTTGCTAATGTACGGTCTCTGGCGAGCAAAATGAGTGAACTACGGCTTCGGATCACCAACAATAAGAAACTTATGAACTGCAATATCATGATTTTTACGGAAACATGGCTTCACAGTGGAATACCCGACAATGCTATCGAGCTAGCCGGCCTACACACGCTCCGGGCAGACAGAGCAGCAGTTGACTCTGGTAAGACAAGAGGGGGGGGATTGTGCATTTATATTAACAAGGCTTGGTGCACGAACTCTGTCACTGTTGAGAGACACTGCTCAGCTAACCTGGAGTTTCTCATGGTTAAATGTAGACCTTTCTATCTGCCACGCGAGTTCACTTGTACCATCATAACAGCCGCTTACATTTCTCCGGATGCTAATGCTAAGCTTGCTATGAAAGAACTGCATGCAGCTATTAGCAAACAACAAACTGCACACCCAGAGGCAGCATTTATTGTGGCGGGTGATTTTAACCACTCTAACCTCAAGACAGTGCTTCCTAAATTCTACCAGCATGTCTCCTGTCACACAAGAGGGGACAAAACATTGGACCATGTTTACACCAATATTGTGGGAGGCTACACAGCAACTCCCCTCCCCCACCTAGGTCAGTCTGATCATTTATCCTTGTTCCTTACCCCCAAGTATGTACCGCTCATCAACCGGGTGAAGCCATCAGTGAGGACCATCAAAGTGTGGCCAGAGGGGGTTGACTCTGTACTCCAGGAGAAGTTTAGGAACACAGACTGGAGTATGTTCACCTCTCAGGCTACCTGTGGCTCCCACATAAACATCAACTCTTACACCCACTCAGTCCTGGACCATATCAACACCACTATTGACAGTGTCACCACGGAAAGACAGATCACCACGTACCCAAATCAGAAGCCGTGGATGAACAGAGAAGTGCAACTTCTGCTAAACGCACGTAACAATGCCTTTAGATCTGGTGATGCACAGGCCTACAGTTCATCCAGGGCAGATCTGAAGAGGGGCATCAAGAAGGCCAAGCACAGCTACAAGCTGAAGGTGGAGGAACATTTTGGGGACTCTGACCCCCGACGTATGTGGCAGGGCATTCAAGCTATCTCTGATTATAAGCCCAGCAACTCCATACCTATAGCCATGACTGTGCCCTTTCTCAATGAGTTAAATAACTTCTATGCTCGTTTTGACAAGGACAACAATGAAAAGAACATCAATTTCCCACTCTCTGATGACCTCCACCACCTCACACTCACCCACACCGACGTCCGTAATGCACTGAGTCATGTCAACGTACGTAAGGCTGCTGGCCCTGATGGCATTCCTGGGCGTGTGCTCAGGGCATGCGCTGAGCAGCTGGCAGGGGTCTTCACAGACATCTTCAATCTGTCCCTGGCCCAGGCCGTGGTACCAGCGTGCTTCAAGACCACTTCAATAGTACCAGTGCCGAAACATTCAACACCATCGTGCCTAAATGACTATCGCCCTGTGGCACTGACGCCCATAGTCATGAAGTGCTTTGAGCGACTGGTCTTGGCACAGCTCAAAAAAGGCCTGCCCCCTACACTGGACCCTCATCAGTTCGCCTACCGGAGCAACAGGAGTACAGAGGATGCGGTTTCTACAGCGCTGCACTATGTACTCTCACACCTGGATGACAAGAACACCTACGCAAGAATGCTGTTTATTGACTTCAGCTCAGCATTCAACACAGTTATCCCCTCCAAGTTGCTCACCAAACTTGGGGACCTGGGAATCAGTACCTCCACCTGCAACGGGATCATGGATTTTCTGACCAACAGACCCCAGCATGTTAGGTCAGGCCCCAACCGTTCTTCCGTCATCACACTCAACACTGGTGTACCACAGGGCTGTGTGCTCAGCCCATTCCTCTACTCCCTCTACACCCATGACTGCAGGCCTATGTATGGATCCAATTCCATCATAAAGTTCGCAGATGACACCACGGTGATTGGACTCATCAGGGACAACGACGAGTCAGATTACAGGGCAGAGGTTGAGCACTTGGCTACTTGGTGCGCTGACAATAACCTGCTCCTTAACACCAGCAAAACCAAGGAGCTCATAGTGGACTACAGGAAGGAGAGGGAAGAGACACATGACCCCATCCATATCAATGGCATAGCTGTTGAACGTGTCCCCAGCTTCAAATTCCTGGGGACCCACATCTCGGAGGACCTGTCCTGGTCAGTTAACACCACCAGCCTGATCAAGAAGGCCCATCAGTGCCTCTTCTTCTTGAGGACATTGAAGAAGAACCATCTGTCAACTGACATCCTGGGCAACTTCTACCGCTGCGTGATAGAGAGCACCCTGACCAACTGCAGGGCGCTGCAGCGGGTGGTGAAAACCGCCCAACGCATCACAGGGACTCCACTTCCAGCTATAGAGGACGTCTACAGGAAAAGATGTCTGCGCCGGGCACGCAGCATTCTTAGGGACTCCAACCATCCTGCTCATGGACTGTTCCAGCTTCTCCCCTCCAGAAGATGTTTCAGAAGCCTTCGGACTAGAACCAGCAGGTTTAGGAACAGTTTCTTTCCAACAGCTGTCACGTTATTGAACTTAGTTCCCCGCTGACTCTCTTACAATCATCTTTTACCATCCTCACCTGTACATAACTGCATAACTACATAACTACATCTAACTTATTGCACATTATTTGCACATAACAGTACTTTTAACTTTCTGCATTGCTGCATATATTTGCATATATTTGCTTAAATTGCACATACTGTTAGTTACCGTATATACTGCACTGCTGTCCTTTGCACTTCTGATTGGATGCTAAACTCATCCCAGCTGAGCCTGGCATCCCTGTACGCCAAACAAGTACAGAGGATGGCCGACTCGATTTTAAATGATGACTCCCACCCTTTGCACTGCAACTTTCAGCTTCTTCCCTCCAGACGGAGGTTTGCTGTCCCAAAAAGTAGAACCCAGCGCTACAAAAACAGCTTTGTCCCTGCTGCTGTCAAAGAGTTGAACAAGCTATAAAATTATATTGTACATATTCTATATTTACCTATTTTGTAAGATGTGTGCCTGTGTTTGTGTCTATGTTGAATGTAATTAGTGGCTTGTAAATATGGATGTCACCAACTGCAAAACAAATCTACCTACGGGTACAAATAAAGTAACCTGAACCTGAACCTGAACCTGAAACTGTGTTTCGTTACCTTGTATTCCTACATGTGTAATGACAATAAAGTTGAATCTAATCTAATCTAATCTAATCTAATCTAATCTAATGCTCATGACTTGCTAAAGACCTCCTCGAGGTCATAATAAACCTCAGGCACGAGGCTGAGGTCTGGCGGCTCGACCTGAGGGGAGGAGACAGGGAGGGACGGCGAACACTCGGCCGAACTTAGACGTGTCGCCAAACAATTAGGGCTCCAGGAGGTGATGGTATTTTTTGCCCAACTGAGAATCAGATTATGCCTCTGGAGAAATGGATACCTTAGGACCAGCGCATGAGATTCATGTTGGAACACATAAAGAGTAAGCCTCTCCCGGTGATTACCGGACAGAAGGATGGATAGCTGTGCCGTGCAACGAGTAGCGGACACCACTGTCTGGCCTGAGAGGGTATGCACAGGGTGAGGAACAGGCAATTTAACTTTTGGAATCCTCATCTCCTGAACAAGTTGGGAGGAGATAATTTTTCTCTGCCTCGCAGTCAGTGAGGGCTGAGACTCTCCTCTCGATCCCCAGTAGCTGAACCAGGGCCGAAATAGAAGAAATAGAATAGAAGAAAATAGAAAAAGAGAATTAGTCCCACTTGCCAGACACCCCGTGGCTTCTGACGGGCCATGTCTTTTGGCCACAGGTTACCCTTGTCCCGCTTGTGCTTCAACGAACCACAGTAGGCACATGCACCGATCCACCGCTGCTGCTCAACCTCTGCCCATGGAAGGTGAGCAGAGCTGAGCTCCATGGCTTCAGCGGTGGGCTTGGATTCACCTAGGTCAGCAGCCGCTGAGGGTGTGCGTGTGGCAAACAGGCAAGAGGAGGCACCGCGCACACTCACGGTATCGATTATCTAACCCGACCGCCTGATCAATGAGACCATCCAAGGCGGCGAGAACAGCATGAACCACCAGGCCGTCGCGGAGGCGAGGATTTAAACCATGGAGGAACGCGCTGCATAGAGCAACCTCATTCCACCCCAATTCCGCCGCTTCAACTCGGATCTCCACCGAGAAGTTGGCAACTGACCGGCTGCCCTGGCGGAGCAACAATAGGTGACTCATGATATTCCCTTCACTCTCCATATGGTCAAATGTGCGGGAAAAATCGGTCATGAATTGGTCGAACGTAGGTGGTGCTTCCCTCCGGCTATCGATTACAGCCTGAGCCCAACTAAAAGCTAGATCCCGAAGTAGGAGGGTGACTTGGTGAATTTTAGAAATGTCGTCTGGGAACTCCCCCCTCACCTGCTCAAAATAAAGCCAAATGTGACAAAGGAAATCCTTACATCACCCCCACCTCCTCTGCGTTCAGGGCAGGAGTGAGGAAGGAAAGCGTTTGGCGAATGGTGGAGCCAGCATTGAATCACTGAAGAGCGCTTCCTTATAAATTAAATTAAATCACCCTTTATTGTCATTCAACCATACAACCAATCATGTACAGTAGAATGAAATTGTGTTTTTCCTATCTACAGTGTTAATCACACACACCCCATATGTAGAATCAGAGGGCCGCTGCCATGCAAGGCGCCGCCACAGATTTCCCTCCTCCATACCATTATTGCTGAGCACCAAGCTGGATGGCAGGAAGTTCCGCTTTTATATGGTCTTCGGCATGACCCAGCCGGGATTTGAACCCCTGCCTCCCGGGTGTGGGGCGGATGCTCTACCAACTGAGCCACCACCGGAGTGGTGGCTCCGTTATAATCGCTGGCTCAGCAGAAACAGCAGGTGCGTCAGATGAGGTGATTAGTACAGCAGAGGAAATGGGATGGTGGGGGCGAGCACTCACCAGGACATGACAGAGTGTAGTGCTCTGTTAGGATGAAAGGGTAGAATCAGGTCTTTTAAATAAAAAAAGACCTGATTATTTAGTTTTGTAAGTGAGAAGAAGGATTTTAAGCTTAATTCTAAATTCTATGGGAAGCCAGTAAAGAGAGGCCAGAACCAGAGAGATGTGATCTCTCTTTCTAGTACCTGTTAACACTCTTGCTGAAGCATTTTGGATCAGCTGAAGACGTTTTAAAGATGTTTTAGGTCAGCCTGATAATAAAGAGTTACAATAATCTAATCTAGACCTAAGAAAAGCATGGAACAGTTTCTCAGCATCACTCTGAGACAAGATGCTCCAAATCTTGGCAATATAACACAAATGATAGAAGGCAGCCTTAGAAACAAGTTTAATATGTGAATTAAAGAAAATATCTTGATCAAAAATAAATACAAGTTTCCTCACAGAACTATTAAGAGAAAGAGTAGCCACATCCAAACTAAGAGTTTGATTTCAAAAGGCATATCTAAGTTGTTTTTTTGTTTTTTTTGGACCAATTAGAATGACTTCAGTCTTCTCTTAATTTAAAAGCAAGAAATTACAAGTCATCCAAGCTCTGATTTCCTGAAGACAAGCCTCTCATTTTGCTTATTGATTACTGTCATCTGGCTTCATTGATAAGTATAAGTGTGTGTCATCTGCATAACAATGAAAATGTATGCAGTGCTTTCTAATAATATTGCCTCGCGGAAGCATATATAAACTAAAAAGAATAGGGTCTAGCATAGATCCCTGTGGAACTCTGTGACTGAGCTTCGGGTTAGTAGGAAACTCATTATTGACATGAACAAACTGCAACCTATCAGATAAATAAGATTTAAACCACTGCAACAAAGTTCCATTAAGTCTGACAAGGTGCTCTAGTCTATCAAGTAAAATATTATGATCAATAGTATCAAAAGCTGCACAAAGGTCCAAAAGGACATGTACAAACACAAGTCCATTATGAGATGTGATAAGGAGGTCATTAGTGACCTTCACTAAAGCTGTTTCAGTACTATAATGGATTCTAAACAAAGACTGAAACTCTTCAAATAAACCATTTCCCTGCAAGTGGTCAAAAAATTGTGTAGCAACAACTCTTTCTAAGATTTCTGAAATGAAAGGGAGATGAGAGATTGGTCTATAGTTAGCTAAAACTTCTGGATCCAGCATTGGCTTTTTTAGTAAAGATTTAATTACAGCAGTTTTAAAAGCCTGAGGTACATGGCCTAATGTTAATGAAGAATATATTATTTGAAGAATTTAGCTACCAGTAAATGGGAAGACTTCTTTAAATAACCTGGTAGGAATAGGGTCTAAAAGACAAGTTGAAGGCTTGAATGAGGAAATTATTTTATCTAACTCTAAAAGGTCAATTGTAGTAAACTCATCCAAACAGGAATCAGTTGAAGGAATTGTAGTAGTTATTGTGTTTAAGTGAACGGTGGGAAGAATCTGACTGATTTTATGCTGAGATCTAGATTAAGGATTTACAGTCGAAAACAGCACTGCAGGATAGGTGTGAAGCCACGACGGAAGCTAAACACTAGTGCACTGAAAGGCCAAAAGAAGCAGGAAGAACTTACACAGGAAATGGATGAAAACTTGAAAGACTAGGACAGCAACAACTCAGAGAATGACATAGAAGAGAAATGGGCAACACTGACGGATACGGTGTATCAGACTGTGAGTGATATAATAGGCCACAAGAAACATCAAGATTGGTTTGATGAGCATGATGAACATCTGAAGAAACTACTAGAAGCAAGGAATACAGCTAGGCAGGAAAACCTACAGTGTAACACAAGGTCGAAGAAGAAGAAATACTCAAAGGCTCAGAGTGAGCTACAGAAGTACACCAGAGAGATGAAGTCCAACTAGTGGGATGAAATAGTGGAGGAACTTCAAACTGCAGCAGGCAGGAAGGACATAAAGACATTCTTCAAAGGTATGAGAGAAATCTACAGCCCTAAATCAAGAGGATTGATCCAGCTAAAGGCTATGGATGGTGAAACGGCTTTGCAGGAGAAAGACAAGATCCTGGACAGATTTGCAGACCACTTTGACCAACTACTAAACAACCCTGGAGATCTCACTGAAGAGGCTATAGAAGCTCTAGTGCAGCGACCAGCTGTATCAAGTCTGGATGAACCACCAAATTTTGATGAACTAATGTCAGCTATCAGGACAACACAGGATGGTAAAGCTCCAGGAAGGGATGGAATTCCAGCAGAAGTATAGAAATTTGGTGGTGTTCAGCTGACCAACTGCCTGCACAAGCTCATCCAAGAGATATGGAATGCCCAGAAGGAACTTCAAGACTGGAAGGATGCAAGTATTGTGCCTTTGTTCAAGAAAGTTGACAGGAAAGATTGTGGAAATTACAGAGGTATATCACTGCTAGCCCCTGTTGGTAAGATTCTCTCACGTGTAATACTGAACAGACTCAATGAACACATCTCGCAGAATGTACTACCAGAAACCCAGTGCGGCTTTAGAAGTGGAATAAGCACAATGGACATGATTTTCTGCTTGAAACAGGTTCAAGAAAAGTGCATCAAACAGAACATGCTGCTTTATGTAATCTTCATAGACTTCAGTAAAGCCTTTGATACTGTTTCGTGACAAGGACTTTGGAAGGTACTCAACAAATATGGCTGTACAGAGAAGTTTGTCAGCCTGATTATACAGGCCAGGTTTGCTTGCATACAGGTATGCAAGCAAACCTGGCAATGAGTGGTTCAGTATCTAAAGACTTTTCAGTAAGCAACGGGGTGAAACAAGGGTGTGTGCTGGCGCCTACACTCTTCATAGTATATCTGGCAGCCATGCTTGAGGTGGCCTTCAAAGACACTTCAGAGGGAGTATACATTCAAACAAGGAAAGAAGCAGACTTGTTCAGTTTGGTACAGTTTAAAGCCAAGAGTAAGACATCAATAAAGGTAGTAAGAGAAATGCTCTTTGATGATGACAGCGCTCTAGTTGCACACAGTGCAGAAGATATGCAATCTTTAGTGGAGAAATTTGCAAGAACAGCTAGCCAATTCAGCCTCCAAATCAACATCAAGAAGACAGAGTGCCTTTATCAACTACCAAAGTTCCAGTTATCAACATCACTACCAGAAGAGATCAGCAGTGGTACAAAGCCACAAGTCAAGTGCAAGACTTTCAAGTATCTGGGGAGTACTGTCTCAGAGAATGCTAGGCTGGAGGATGAACTATCTCTCAGAATGGGAAGAGCAAGCGCTGTGTTTGGAAACTTGAGGGAGAGACTGTGGAACAGTTGGCATGTGTCTATCCATGTCAAATGCAAAGCGTACAGAGCGACAGTACTGGCTACTCCATTGTACGGTGCTGAAACTTGGACTGTCTACAGAGTGCAGGTAAAGAAACTCCATGCGTACATGATGAGACACCTTTGAGCCATAATGAACATCTCATGGAAAGACAAGATAACAAACATAGAAGTGTTGAAACGAGCTGGTCTACCATCAATGGAGGACATGCTAATACAGACGAACCTAAGATGGCTCTGACATGTTGAGAGGATGGACCACTAGCGTCTCCCTCGGCAGTTACTCTACTCACAGTTATGCAAGGACAAACACAATCAGGGAAGACCAAGCCTCAGATTTAAAGACACTGTAAAAAGAAACTTGAAGAATCTGGATATAGACAGGAGTTCCTGGCAGCGGAAGGCTAAGAACAGAGCTGTGTGGAGGAATCTGATCAGACCTAAATGAAACAGTCATTGTCGCCCACAACAGACTGCTATGATGATGATGATGATGATATTACATTTTATTATTAAAGAGCTTCATAAAGGCCTGACTAGTACGCTCTAACTGGAATGCTAGATTTGACAGAATCCTGACTGTCAACCTGGCTACAGTGCTGAAAAGAAACCTGGGGTTATTCTTGTTCTCTTCTATTCTACTTCTACTCTACTCTTCTATTCTATTCTACTCTAAAGGACTGTTTTGAAGCCACCGCCTGGAAGCAGCTCTGCGATCCACATGGTGAGGACATCGATGGCCTCATTCACACCTTCACGGGCTACCTCAGCTTCTGTGTGGACAAATCCGTTCCCACCAAGACCATACGGCGTCACTCAAACAACAAACCCTGGATCAACCCTGAGATAAAAACACTTCTGAGAGAGAAGAAGAGGATCTTCAGGTTGGGGAACAGGGAGATGCTGAAGTCCGTACAGAGGGAGCTGAGGAGAAAGATCAGAGAAGGCAAGGACAGCTTCAGGAAGAAGATGGAGGACAAGCTGCAACAGAGCGACATCAGCGGGGTCTGGAGAAACCTCAAAACCATCTCGGGGCTCCAGAATACCTCCCCCCAGGCCACGGGGGGCAGGGAGTGGGCGAACAACCTGAATCTGTTTTTCAATAGATTTGACCAACCGCCCTCCCCCCTGTCTGCACAACAACCACTGCTGCCTCTAAAGAAATCAAGTCCTGCTGCCCACTCCCCACTCCACCAACACCCCCCCCCCACTCCCAACACACAGCCCCCCATCCTGACCCTGACCAAGACCCAGGTGAGGACGGAGCTGAGGAAGATCAAAGTGAGAAAGGCGCCGGGACCGGACGGCATCAGCGCAAAGCTCCTCAAGTCCTGTGCAGACCAACTGTGTGGGATTGTGACGTATATCTTCAACATGAGCCTGAAACTGGGGAGGGTACCACAGCTGTGGAAAACATCTTGTGTGGTACCTGTATCAAAAACTTCCCACCCCAAAGACCTGAACAGCTACAGACCGGTGGCCTTGACGTCCCACTTGATGAAGACCCTGGAGAGACTGCTCCTTGCTCACTTCCGCCCCCTGGTGGAACCAGCGATGGATCCACTCCAGTTCGCCTACCAGCATGGCATTGGGGTGGAGGATGCGGTGATCTTCCTCCTTCACCGTTCTCTGTCCCACCTGGAGAAGCCCGGGAATATGGTGAGGATCATGTTCTTTGACTTCTCCAGTGCTTTCAACACCATCCAACCGATGATCCTGAAGGACAAGCTGCTGCGCGCAGGGGTGGACCAGCACCTGTCATCATGGATCCTGGACTACCTCACGAACCGGCCTCAGTTTGTGAGAACCCGGGACTGTGTGTCCAACACGATCATCAGTAGCACGGGGGCCCCCCAGGGAACGGTGCTGGCTCCCTTCCTGTTCACTCTTTATACTGCGGACTTCTCACACAACACAACACACTGCCATCTACAGAAGTTCTCTGATGACTCTGCGATCGTTGGCCTCATCTCCAATGGAGATGAAGCTGAGTACAGAGGGCTTATCCAGGACTTCGTGGACTGGTGCCATCGGAACTGCCTCCAGATCAACGCGAGGAAAACTAAGGAGCTGGTGGTGGACTGCCGCAGGCATGGGCAGCCCCTCACAGCACCAGTAAATATACAGGGAACAGACATCGAGATGGTGACATCCTATAAGTACCTGGGTGTTCATCTGAACAATAAACTAGACTGGTCACACAATACTGACGCACTCTACAAGAAGGGACAGCACAGGCTGTTCCTGCTGAGGAGACTCAGGTCTTTTGGTGTACAAGGGGCGCTGCTGAAGTCATTCTATGACACGGTGGTGGCATCAGCCATCACTTTTGGAGTGGTCTGCTGGGGCAGTGGCATTACTGCAGCCGATAGGAAGAGACTGAACAAACTGATTAAGAAAGCTAGCTCTGTCCTGGGGCAGCGCCTTGATCCGATGGAGGAGATAGGAGAGAGAAGGACGGTGGCTAAACTGTCATCTCTGCTGGAGTCCGAGTTCCACCCTATGCAGGACATACTGGATGCACTGAGGAGCTCATTTAGCAGCAGACTACATCATCCCAGGTGCACAACCGAGAGGTTTCGTAGGTCCTTCCTACCAACGGCTGTCAGACTGTACAACCTAAGCAGGGCTGCTCGCAGAGATAGCAAAAAGACGTAACAAACTAATAGTTTTTTTTGAATGCAAAAGATGCAATAGACTTACACAATGGTCCCCTCCGGCATACAACTAGGAACATACCGGTCGCTATGGAGGGTGAGAATATGTATGGGCACATAATCATACCATGTAGGATAACTAAGTAGATGGTTATGCTGTTTCATCCCATCTAGCAACAATGCTCTGCACTGTGTGTGTTTATATATTTACATATTTATTCCATCTAGCTACAATGCTCAGCACTGGGTGTGTTTATATTTATATTTATATATCTATATATTTATTCCATCTAGCTACAATGCTCCGCACTGTGTTTTTATATATCTACATATTATTCCATCTAGCTACATTGCTCCGCACTGTGTGTGTTTATATACTTGCATATTTATTCCACCTAGCTGCAATGCTCCGTACTGTGGGTGTTTATATATTTACATATTTATTCCATCTAGCTACAATGCTCTGCACTGTGCGTTCATATATTCATATATTTATTCCATCCAGCTACAATGCTCTGCACTGTGTGTCTGTGTGTATATATATATTTTATAGTAATATGTACATATGTATATTAGCTGCTCTTGCTTGCTTGTTTTTTTTTTCTTGCCTTATGATTGTTGCTCTGAGTGTTGCTATCCCTGTGCTGTTGCAATCCTGGAATTTCCCCGTTGTGGGACTAATAAAGGCTTATCTTATCTTATCTTATCTATTAATGCTGAATAATAACTTGTTCTAGCATTCCCAAGAGATTGCTTTTATAAATTAGAAGTTGATTTCTCCAAGCTAAATAGATTTCATTTAATTTAGTGGGGTGCCATTTTCTCTCTAATTGACAAGTCTTCTTTTTTAAGCTACATGTTTCTGTGTTGAACCAAGAAGTTCGAAATTCCTGATTAGTCTTCACCTTAACGCTATTTTTCTTCTCAAATTTCATAAAAAAAAGAGTTGAGATTATTGCAAAGTGAGGTAGCACTGCAGCCATCAACCTGAATAAGTTTACGACTAGATGAGAAAGAGTTCACAGCTGCCATGTTCTTAAGGCCCTGCCAAGCAGCGCGAAGGTTGCCATGGGTAAAGGAGAGCTCCACTTTATTCTTATATTTTAACTTGGGAGTCTTTATATCACGCTTAACCTTTTGATTTACCTCCTTTTCTTCCTCCTTGGTGCCAGTAAAAAAAAAAAAAAATCCTCTTTTTCTTATTTAGAATTTGTTTCAGTTCTTTTGTTATCCAAGACTTATTGTTGTGAAATATTGTAACCTTTTTGTTGGAATTATGCTATTTACACAGAAGGAAATATATGCTGACGCAGTCTCTACTGTCATGAGCCAAGTGCTGGAGATTCCACCACACTCTGTCTCATGGCTTTTTTTGCTTATTTACTCATTTACTGCATTTTATGCTTTGTGGGGTTTATGTATTCTTGTTCTGCTTGCTGTTTTTCCTGTTTGTGTTAGTGTTATACTTCTATTTTGCATTTATTTGTATTTATTTGGTATGTTATTTTATTCTTTAGATCTTTAGTATTATCCTCTAATTGTTGACAGCTGTCAGGGGCGTGAAGTTTCGTATGGGCGTGCACTGTCAGCTTTCAGTTTTTGGTTCGCCTCCCCCTCCCTGCCTCAGCTGATCCCAATTATGTATTCTCGTTTTCTCCTGCCCATTCAGGTACCCACACCGGTCAGTTGTTGACAAGATGGCACCAGTGTATGGGGCTGACCGTCTGTCTCTGACAGCTTTGCTTGTTTTTTTTTACTGTTTTTAACCATTGGCATTCAAAAAATCAAGTCCTTACTTGTGTACGACCGCCAAACATTGTTGGATCTTAGACTTTCTGCCAAGGATCTTATTTCGTCTGATTATGGTGGACAGAAGCCTCCGCTCCAGTCAGATATCCCACCTTACCTGAATCGGGCCTCAGCCCCTCTCTTCGAGCCAAGGCGGAGGCGGAGAAAGAGGCCTCACCATCGCCGTGGGAAACACAGCGGTCGGCTGGTGAAACTGAAGGCCCGCCTGGCACATTTCTTCTCTGTTCCCCAGACTCCGGGCAGATTATGTTCCCTGGATCCTGCTGATGCCTGCCTGGTCCCTGTGACTGGCCTTGGTGAGGTGATCCAGCCCCGGCGCTGCTACTCTCCCAGGCCCCGCCAGCGTGGGTTAAATCCTTGGCACCTGAGACCGCTGCGGGACATTTCCTGTTCTGCTGAGGCCCAGGCTCCAGCTCCAGCTGCAGTTCCAGCTCGGACTGACCTGGTAAACGCCAGATTGCTGGCAAATAAAACTTACATCCTGAAGGATTTCATCAGCTCCCAGGAACTGGATTTCTTTTTCGTTGCAGAGACCTGGCAGACTGTGGGTGAATTGTCTGCTCTGTCCGAAGTTTTACCACCAGGTTACTGTTATTTTAATTCCCTGCGGAAAACAGGACGAGGAGGAGGAACGGCAACTGTTTACAAAAATGACTATAAATGTCAGCAGTGCTTTTTACCTTCTTCATTCTCCAGCTTTGAACTGACTTTCTTTGAGGTGGGTCGAATAAACCCTGTACTGTGTGCTGTCATATCCAGACCACCCAAATATAATAAGGACTTTTTAAATGACTTTGCCAATTTCTTGGCTGGTATTGTTACAAATTATGATCGTGTTCTTATCGTTGGAGATTTTTACATGTGTGTTGTCAAGCCACTGCTGAAAGACTTTGTAAATCTCATTGATTCTCTAAATCTGGTGCAGTCCGTGACTGGCGGCGCTATTCACGAGCACGGACACAAGTTAGATCTTGTCCTCTCGAATGTCTGTTGTTGAGCCTTCAGAGTTTTTGTTTAAAAGTTCTGTATTGTAGCCTGCTGACAACCATTTGCTTTGCAATTGACTTGACCTCTTATTATTATTGTAATACCTAAAAGACAGCAGTGGTGCACTTCTTATTCCATTCAGCCATATTTATTTTTGCAGAAATAAAATACAAAAAGTAAAAAAATAGTCAATGTACATAATTAATTTATCAAAAAAGGTTATTTGATAATAAATATATACTTTATTACAAATATAATATGCCTTTCTATATGTTTAATGACGTTCTTCTGATGACAAAATAGGACAATTTAAGTATAGCCTATTTATAAACTGACTTTCCTTTTATTGAAATGCTGCATCATTTGACAGGATTAATTTGCAGTTGCCAGAAATGGTACCCACTGCAGTCTTCACAATGGAAAGACTGAAATGCATGACATTTGCTACAGTTAACAGTTTTCTTGCCCTGACTCTCCTGCAAAAAATATTTTATGTTTGGACCAGCAGAAGGTGACCTTTGGGATGGAGGCATTTTCCTGCAGGATTAATTTGCAGTTGCCAGAAATGGTACCCACTGCTATCTTCACAGTGGAAAGACTGAAATGCATGACATTTGCTACAGTTAACAGTATTCTTGCCCCGACTCTCCTACAAAAAATATTTTATGTTTGGACCAGCAGAAGGGGCCCTTGGGGTGGAGGCATCTTCCGGCAGGATGAATATGCAGTTGCCAGAAATGGTACCAAATGCCATCTTCACAGTGGAAAGACTGAAATGCATAACATTTGCTAGTTAACAGGATTCTTGCCCTGACTCTCCTGCAAAAAATATTTTACGTTTGGACCAGCAGAAGGTGACCTTTGGGATGGAGGCATTTTCCGGTAGGATGAATTTGCAGTTGCCAGAAATGGTACCCACTGCTATCTTCACAATGGAAAGACTGAAATGCATAACATTTGCTACAGTTAACAGTATTCTTGCCCCGACTCTCCTGCAAAAAAATATTTTATGTTTGGACCAGCAGAAGGGGCCCTTGGGGTGGAGGCATTTTCCGGCAGGATGAATTTGCAGTTGCCAGAAATGGTACCCACTGCTATCTTCACAGTGGAAAGACTGAAATGCATAACATTTGCTAGTTAACAGAATTCTTGCCCTGACTCTCCTGCAAAAAATATTTTACGTTTGGACCAGCAGAAGGTGACCTCTGGGATGGAGGCATTTTCCGGCAGGATGAATTTGCAGTTGCCAGAAATGGTACCCACTGCTATAGTCACAATGGAAAGACTGAATTACATAACATTTGCTACAGTTAACAGTATTCTTGCCCTGACTAACCTGCAAAAAATATTTTACGTTTGGACAAGCAGAAGGTGACCTTTGGGATGGAGGCATTTTCTGGCAGGATTAATTTGCAGTTGCCAGAAATGGTACCTACTGCTATCTTCACAATGGAAACACTGAAATGCATAACATTTGCTACAGTTAAGAGTATTCTTGCCCTAAACTCTCCTGCAAAAAATATTTTACGTTTGGACCAGCAGAAGGTGACCTTTGGGATGGAAGCATTTTCCGGCAGGATTAATTTGCAGTTGCCAGAAATGGTACCCACTGCTATCTTCACAGTGGAAAGACTGAAATGGATGAAATTTGCAACAGTTAACAGTATTCTTGCCTTGAGTTTACTGCAAAAAATGTTTTTTGTTTGGACCAAGAGAAGGTGACCTCTGGGATGGAGACATTTTCCGGCAGGATTAATTTGCAGTTGCCGGAAATGGTACCCACTGCTATCTTCACAATTGAAAGACTGAAATGCATAACATTTGCTACAGTTAACAGTATTCTTGTCCTGACTCTCCTGCAAAAAAATATTTTATGTTTGGTCCAGCAGAAGGTGACCTTTGGGATGGAGGCATTTTCCAGCAGGATTTACTTGCAGTTGCCGGAAATGGTACCCACTGCTACCTTCACAATGGAAAGACTGAAATGCATAACATTTGCTACAGTTAACAGTATTTTTGCCCTAAGTCTCCTGCAAAAAATATTTTACGTTTGGACAAGCAGAAGGTGACCTTTGGGATGGAGGCATTTTCCGGCAGGATGAATTTGCAGTTGCCAGAAATGGTACCCACTGCTATGTATCTCCACAGTGGAAAGACTGAAATGCATGAAATTTGCTACAGTTAACAGAATTGTTGTTCTGACTGTCCTGCAAAAAATGTTTTATGTTTGGACCAAAAGAAGGTGACCCTTGGGATGGAGGCATTTTCCGGTAGGATTAATTTGCAGTTGCCAGAAATGGTATCCACTGCTATCTTCACAATGGAAAGACTGAAATGCACGAAATTTGCTACAGTTAAGAGTATCACCGGAGTAGTGGCTCAGTTGGTAGAGCATCCGCCCCACACCCGGGAGGCAGGGGTTCAAATCCCGGCCAGGTCATGCCGAAGACCATATAAAAGCGGTACTTCCTGCCATCCAGCTTGGTGCTCAGCAATAATGGAATGGAGGAGGGAAATCTGTGGCGGCGCCTTGCATGGCAGCGGCCCTTCTGATTCTACACATGGAGTGTGTGTGATTGACACTGTAGATAGGATAAAGCACAATTTCATTCTACTGTACATGATTGGTTGTACGGTTGAATGACAATAAAGGGTAATTTAATTTATTCTTGCTCTGAATCTCCTGCAAAAAATACTTTATGTTTGGACCAGCAGAAGGTGACCTTTGGGATGGAGGCATTTTCCGGCAGGAGTAGTTGCCAGGAAATGCACAGAGTATGTCTGAAGAAATTTACTACATTTATTTCCCTCATGGATCGTCAGCTTATTGTAGTGGGGGGTTTGCATGTTCTAGTGATCGCAGGAGCTATGTTGTCCGTGGCAGTTTGCCTCTTGTAGGGTCACCCAAAACAAACTGGTCCTGAGTGAAGGGCCAGATTAAGAACGATCCAACAGACTCTTGTGATAAATATTAGAACAAGGATTCAGTGTACACCGCCCAGTATGGGGTTTTCGGGGCCCAACCCTGGAGTTGGAGGTACTGATTCTCAACCCAGCTACTTCACACTCAGTGGCAAACCGTCCCAGTAAGAACTGTAGGTCATTGCTGGATGAAGCCAGCAGGACAACATCATCTGCAAAGAACAGAGATGAGATCCTGTGGTCACCAAGCATGACACCCTTCATTTCCTGGCTGCACCTAGAAATCCTATCCATAAAAATTATAAACAGGATTGGTGACAAAGGGCAACCCTGGCGGAGTCCAACTGTCACTGGGAATGAGTCCGATCGAGTGTTGGCAATACGAACCAAACTCTCACAATGGTTGTACAGAGACAGAATAGCTCATAACAACAAGCCCGATATCCCATACTCCTGAAGCACCCCCCCACAAAAAACACGAAGGACACAGTCAAATGCCTTCTCCAAGTCCACAAAACACATGTAAACTGGTTGGGCAAACTCCCAAGAACCCTCGAGGATTATCAAGAGGGTAAAGAGCTTGTCCGATGTGCCACGGCCAGGATGAAAACCACATTGCTCCTCCTGAATCCAAGGTTCGACCCACGACCAGACTCTCCTCTCCAGTACCTTGGCATAGACCTTCCCAGGGAGGCTGAGGAGAGTGATCCTTCCAAAGTTGGAGCACACCCTCCAGTCCCCTTTTTTGAAGAGAGGAACCACCATCCCGGTTTGCCATGCCAAAGGCACTGCCCCGACCTTCACGCAATGTTGCAGGGGCATGTCAACCATGACAGCCCTACAACATCCAGGGCCTTGAGGTACTCAGGGCAAATCTCGTCTACCCCCGGGGCCCGGCCACCAAAGAGATTTTTAACCACCTTGGCGACCTCAGCCCCTGTAATAGGCGAGTTATCCCCCTCGTCCACAAGCCCTACTTCATCTATGGAAGGCGCATCAGTGTGATTGAGGAGATCCTCAAAGTATTCCTTCCACTGCCCGACGATATCCCCAGTCGAAGTCAACACTGCCCCATCTGCACCATACACAGTGTGGACAGGGAGCTGCTTCCCCCTACTGAGCCGCCAGACAGTTTGCCAGAATCTCTTCGAGGCTGACCAAAAGTCTTGGTCCATGGCCTCACCAAACTCCTCCCATACCCAAGTTTGTGCTTCAGCAACCACCCGGGTTGCTTCGCCCGCCAGTATGCCTCATCTGCTTTGGGAGTCCCACAAACCAACCAAGCATGATAGGACTTCTTCTTCAGCTTAATGGCCCCCCTCACCACTGGTGTCCACCACTTGCTTCAGGGGTTGCCACAATATGCCCCGACGACCTTGCGGCCACAGCTCGGGGCCACTGCTTCAACAATGGACGTGGAGAACATGGCCCATTCAGACTCCATGTCTCCAGACTCCCTCGGAATGTGGTTGAAGTTTTTCCGGAGGTGTGAGTTGAAGACCTCCCGGACAGATGCCTCAGCCAGACTTTTCCAGCACACCCTCACTATACGTTTGGGTCTACCAGGTCTGAATGGCTTCCTCCCCTGCCATCGGATCCAACTCACCACCAGGTGGTGATCAGTTGACAGCTCTGCACCTCTTATTACCCAAGTGTCCAAGACATACGGTCGCAGGTCTGATGACACAATAACAAAATCGATCATCGACCTGCAACCTAGGGTTTCTTGGTGCCAAGTTCACATATAGACACCTTTATGCTTGAACATGGTGTTCGTTATGGACAAACTGTGGTTAGCACAGAAGTCCAATAACTGAACACCACTCGGGTTCAGATCAGGCAGGCCGTTCCTCCAAATCACACCCGTCCAGGTTTCACTGTCGTTGTCCACGTGCGCATTGAAGTCCCCCAGTGGGACAATGGAGTCTCCAAGAGGAGCACTCTCCAACACCCCAGTCAGAGTCTCCAAAATGGGTGGGTACTCTGAACCATCATTTGGTGCATAGGCACAAATGATGGTCAGGACCCGTTTCCCAACCCGATGGTGCAGGGAAACAACCCTTTCATCCACCATGGAAAACTCCAATATAGAAGCAGCAAGGTGGGGGAATACAAGAATACCCACCCCTGCTAATCGCCTCTCACTCGGGGCAACTCCAGAGTAGGCCAAGCTCCAGCCCCTCTCCAGGAGACTTGTTCTGGAACCAGAGCTGTGCGTTGAGGTGAGGCCGACTATATCTATCCGGTATCTCTCAACCTCATGCACCAGCTTAGGCTCCTTCCCCACTAATTAGGTGACATTCCAAGTCCCAAAAGGCAGTTTAGGAAGCCTGGGATCAGACCGCCAAGGTGTCCGCCTTTAACTGCCACCTGATCCACATAGCACCAGACCCCCATAATCCCTACTGCAGATGGTGAGCCCACTGGAGGGCGGACCCATGTAATTCCTTTGTACTGAGCCCGACCGGGTCCCATGGGTGGAAACCTGGCCACCAGACACTAGCCATCGAGCCCCTCCCCCAGGCCTAGCTCCAGGGTGGGGCCCCGGAAACCCCATACCGGGTAGGGTACACTGCATCCTTGTTCTAATATTTATCATGAGAGTCTGTTGGATCGTTCTTCGTCTGGCCCTTCACTTAGGACCAGTTTGTCTTGGGTGAGACCTACCAGAGGCAAATTGCCACGGACAACATAGCTCCTGGGATCACTAGGGCATGAAAAACCTCCACCACAATAAGGTGACGATCCATGAGGGAAATAAATGTAGTAAATTTCTTCAATCACACTGTGTGCATTTCCTGGCAACTACTCCTGCCGGAAAATGCCTCCATCCCAAAGGTCACCTTCTGCTGATGCAAACATAAAATATTTTTTGCACGACAGTCAGGGCAAGAATACTGTTAACTGTAGCAAATTTCATGCATTTCAGTCTTTCCACTGTGAAAATAGCAGTGGGTACCATTTCTGGCAGCTGCAAATTAATAATGGCGGAAAATGTCTCCATCCCAGAGGTCACCTTCTCTTGGTCCAAACGTAAAATATTTTTTGCAGGAGACTCAGGGCAAGAATACTGTTTACTGTTGCAAATTTCATCCATTTCAGTCTTTCCACTGTGAAGATAGTAGTGGGTACCATTTCTGGCAACTGCAAATTAATCCTGCCGGAAAATGCTTCCATCCCAAAGGTCACCTTCTGCTTGTCCAAACATAAAATATTTTTTGCAGGAGAGTCAGGGCAAGAATACTGTTAACTGTAGCAAATTTCATGCATTTCAGTCTTTCCACTGTAAAGAGAGCAGTGGGTACCATTTCTGGCAACTGCAAATTAATCCTGTCAAATGATGCAGCATTTCAATAAAAGGAAAGTCACTTTATAAATAGGCTATACTTAAATATTCCTATTTTGTCATCAGAAGAAAGCCATTAAACATATAGAAAGGCATATTATATTTGTAATAAATTATATATTTATTATAAATTAACCTTTTTTGATAAATTAATTATGTACATTGACTATTTTTTACTTTTTGTATTTTATTTCTGCAAAAATAAATATGGCTAAATGGAATAAGAAGTGCCTGACTGCTGTCTTTTAGGCATTACAATAATAATAGGAGGTCAAGTCAATTGCAAAGCAAATGGTTGTCAGCAGGCTACAATACTGAACATTTAAATGAAATCTCTGAAGGCTTTATCATTATGGAAGTGATTTTAATCACATTTTATGGCAAATATATTCAGGCATGGTCTTGGTCTTTGAGTTCCTAGGAGACTTTATAGCTATAATACTACATGTTTAGTGTCGCCTAATCACTTGAATTAATGTAGAAAGAATTGTGGGTGTGACAGAAGAATTGATATGGATTTATTTTTGTATTAATATGTGAAATTCTGAAGGAAAGTGCATAGCAAAGACACATGACATTGACAAAGGGTAGTGTTGGGTATGAAGGGAGAAAGAGGACATAAAACACACAAGCCTGTTTAAAGCTACACCTGCAAGACCAGAAGTGAAAGGGTTTTAACAGTTTGTTCCATTTTAGCTGCACATTGTGAAGATAACACATGTAACACTATCAGTCCAACACAGAAATAAGCTAGCTACAATGCAAATCTTGTCCGAGCATAAAATATTTCTTACACCAATGATACTAATAAATGGAGAAATTAAATGCATTTCAGTCTTTACACCGTGGAGACAAAAATATCTGCAATTTCTGGGGGGAAAAATGCAGGAAAATGCATCTGTCCCAAAGGTCGGTCATCTCCACAGTCCTGCCCCGACTCTCCTGCAAAAAATGTTTGATGTTTGGACCAACAGAAGGTGACTTTTAGGATGGAGGCATTTTCCAGCAGGAGTAGTTGTCAGGAAATGCACAGAGTATGATTGAAGATATTTACTACATTTATTAGCTTCAATCATCATACTTTCATTCTGATTGCAACAGAATTTTACACTGGGGAAAATTCAGGTTTTTGTGTGTGTCTGTGTGTGTGTGGGGGGGGGGGTCTTTCCTTGGCATGTTTGACTTTACTTCCTCTAAAAGTACATGTCTAAAAGTACTATACTGAATACTGTCTCAGATTTTTTTTTAGCAGTGATCTGAAGGCTGACTTTTATTTTGACAGATCACACTGTGGTTGAGCTATTGCAAGTTTTGATTATAATTCCAACCTTTTTACTTTATAGTGCTTATTAAATATCAGTTGTCTCATGTTTGTGTGTTAAGGCTTTATAACAGCTCCTCTCCTGAGCTTTTGGGTTAGCCACTAGCGATGGCTACTAGCTCTCCTTCCTCTCCTCCTCTGGTGTGCTCTCTCTGTCAGATGTTTAGCTACACCGCTGCCTCTTTTAGTGATAACGGTAAATGTAATAAATGTTGTCTTTTTGAGGCGCTCGAGGCGAGGTTGTCTGATTTGGAATCCCGGCTCCGCTGCATTGAAACACCGTCTGCGCCAGTTACTCTTGACGGACGCCCCTTAGCTGCAGCGGAGCTAGCTAGCATAGCTAACCCTATTAGCGGTCCTCCGGCTCTCCTCAGCAGCGAGGAGACTGGGTGGGTGACAGTGAGAAGGAAGCCTAGTCGCAAAGCCCCGGTACACCTCCAACCTGTTCACGTTTCTAATCGTTTTTCCCCGCTCAGCGACACACCCGCTGAGGAAAAAACTCTGATCATTGGCGACTCTGTAGTCAGAAACGTGAATCTAGAGACTCCAGCGGCCATAGTCAAATGCATTCCTGGGGCCAGAGCAGGCGACATCGAGTCAAATTTGAAAATGCTGGTTAAAAGTAACTGTAAATACTCCACAATTGTTATTCACGCTGGCATTAATGACATCCGTCTCCGGCAGTCGGAAGTCACAAAACTTAATGTAGAATTGGTGTGTGACTTTGCAAAAATGATGTCTGCTACTATATATTCTCTGGGCCCCTCCCCAATCTGACCAGTGATGACATGTTTAGCCACTCGTCATCCTTGAACCGCTGGCTGTCTGTGTGGTGTCCTGCAAATGACGTGGGCTACATTGACAATTGGAGCTCATTTTGGGGAAAACCTGGTCTTATGAGACAAGACAGCATTCATCCCACTTTGGATGGTGCTTCTCATTTATCTAACAATCTGGCATCTTTTTTATCCAAATTTCCAAAACCTTGACTACTCAGAGTTGGGACCAGGAAGCAGAGCCGCAGTCTTACACGCCTCTCTGCAGCTCCTCTTCATCCGCCACCCCTCAACTTAGCCCCTGTCTTCAACATCAGAGAATCATTGTCTGCTCCCTCCAAAGTAAATAAAAATATAATATATAAGCATCCCAAAGTGATTAAGCAAAATATTGGTAAAACTCAAATTAAACATAAAGCCTCTAAACTGAATGATTTGGCCTCTGTTCCTCCTCATAATTTAAAAATTAAATGTGGTTTATTAAATATTAGGTCTCTAACTCCCAAGTCTCTGCTAGTCCACGATCTGTTAATTGATCATCAGATTGATTTAATATCCCTTACACAGACTTGGTTAGGGCTAGAGGATTATGTTGGCTTAAATGAATCAACTCCCTCTGGTTATTTAAACTGTCAAAATCCCAGAAGTTCTGGTCGTGGAGGAGGAGTAGCAACAATTTACCATTCCAAATTACCAGTTAATGTAAAGCAAAAAACATGTTATAATTCCTTTTTTAGGTTAAACCCAATTTTATTTGCCATAGTTTATCTTCCCCCATCAACCTACTCAGAATTTTTATCCGAATTTGCTGATTTCTTAGCTGATTTAGTGCTGAAATCTGATAGAATAATTATAGTAGGGGACTTTAATATACATTGGGATGTAGATAGTGACTGCCTTAATGTGGCATTTAATTACCTCCACCAGGCCGCAGGCCAGGAGGTTATGTTTTTGCTGGGGTTTGTCTGTCTGTCTGTTGGTTAGCAAGATAACTCAAAAAGTTTTGGACGGATTTTGATGAAACTTTCAAGCGTTGTTGGAAATGGTACATGGAAGAACTGATTAAATTTTGGGGATGATCTGGATCACCGTCTGGATCCAGGAATTTTTTAAAGGATTCTTTAACATTGTGAGATAGGGCCCGGAGGTAATGTGTAGTTCAGTGCTTCCGCCAGCAGGCTGCTGGGGTCTGTTGGTCAGAAAATCCATGATCCAGTTGCAGGTGGAGGTACTGAATCCCAGGTCCCCAAGTTTAGTGATCAACTTGGAGGGGATAACTGTGTTGAATGCTGAGCTGAAGTCAACAAACAGCATTCTTGCGTAGGTGTTCTTGTCATCCAGGTGTGAGAGTACATAGTGCAGCGCTGTAGAAACCGCATCCTCTGTACTCCTGTTGCTCCGGTAGGCAAACTGGTGAGGGTCCAGTGTAGGGGGCAGGCATTTTTTGAGCTGTACCAAGACCAGTTGCTCAAAGCACTTCATGACTATGGGCGTCAGTGCCACAGGGCAATAGTCATTTAGGCACGATGGTGTTGAATGTTTTGGCACTGGTACTATAGAAGTGGTCTTGAAGCACGCTGGTACCACGGCCTGGGCCAGGGACAGGTTGAAGATGTCTGTGAAGACCCCTGCCAGCTGCTTAAGGAAATCAAACTTGGATGACTTGTAATTTCCTGCTATTAAATTCAGATAAGACTGAAGTCATTCTTGTTGGTCCAAAAAACCTTAGAAATACATTTTCAAATCAAACTTTCAGTTTGGATGCGGTTACTCTTTCTCTTAATAGCTCTGTGAGGAACCTTGGAATTATTTTTGATCAAGATCTGTCCTTCAATTCACATATTAAATTTGTTTCTAAGACTTCCTTCTATCATTTGCGTAATATTGCCAAGATTAGGAGCATCTTGTCTCAGAGTGATGCTGAGAAACTGATCCACGCTTTTGTTAGCTCGAGATTAGATTATTGTAATTCTTTATTATCAGGCTGTCCTAAAACATCTTTAAAAAGTCTTCAGCTGATCCAAAATGCTGCAGCAAGGGTTTTAACAGGTACTAGAAAGAGAGATCATATCTCTCCGGTTCTGGCCGCCCTTCATTGGCTTCCCATAGAGTTTAGAATTAAGTTTAAAATCCTTCTTCTTACTTACAAAGCTCTAAACAATCAGGCTCCTTTTTATTTAAAAGATCTGATACTACCGTATTATCCTAACAGAGCACTACGCTCCCAAAATGCAGGATTACTTTTAATACCTAGAATCTCCAAAAGTACAATGGGAGGCAGAGCCTTCAGTTATCAAGCTCCTCTCCTGTGGAACCAGCTGCCAATCTGGATTCGGGAGTCAGACTCGATCTCTGTTTTTAAGAATAGGGCTAAAACCTACCTTTTTGATACAGCCTACAATTAGGGAGGGATCATGTGTTTCTGAACCCTCCCTTAGTTATGCTGCTAATAGGTTTAGTCAGCCGGGGGACCTCCAATAATGCACTGGGCCTCACTCCTTTCTTCACTCTCAATGAATTTTTTTTTTTTTTTTTGCTGGTCATTAACATCTGTTTGTTCTCTCCATTAGATTTGAGTCCCCATCGTGCTGTTTGATCTCTACATGTCTGTTCTTTTCTTCTTCTCTGTCCCCTCACCCCCCAGCCAGTCGCAGCAGATGACTGCCCCTCCCTGAGCCTGGTTCTTCTGGAGGTTTCTTCCTGTTAAAAGGGAGTTTTTCCTCTCCACCGTCGCCAAGTGCTTGCTCACAGGGGATCGCCTGATTGCTGGGGTCTTTCTACAACTGTGGGGGTTCCCCCTACAGTTGACAGTGCTATGAGATGACTGCTGTTGTGAAATGGCGCTATATAAATAAAGTTGAATTGAAATGAATTAAATGAATCAACTCCCTCTGGTTATTAAAACTGTCAACATCCCAGAAGTTCTGGTCGTGGAGGAGGAGTAGCAACAATTTACCATTCCAAACTACTAGTTAATGTAAAGCAAAAAACATGTTATAATTCCTTTGAGGGACTGGTCCTCAGTATTGGGCACTTGAGCAATTTTAGGTTAAACCCAATTTTATTTGCCATAGTTTATCGTCCTCCATCAACCTACTCAGAATTTTTATCTGAATTTGTTGATTTCTTAGCTGATTTAGTGCTGAAATCTGATAGAATAATTATAGTAGGGGACTTTTATATATGTGGATGTAGATAGTGACTGCCTTAATGTGGCATTTAATTCACTATTAGACTCAATTGGGTTTTCTCAGAAAGTAGGAAATTCTACTCATTACCTCCACCATACATTGGACCTTGTTCTGACATATGGCATAGAAATAGAAAATCTTGTAGTGTCTCCTCATAACCCTGTACTGTCAGACCATTGTCTGTTAACCTTTGATTTTACTATTTCTGACTATTTGGCTCCTAAAGAAAAATATTATTACAGTAGATGCCTCTCAGATGATACTGTTACCAAATTTATGCAGATTGTTTCCTCTATGCCATGTGTCAACACAACAGAAATAAGCTATAGACAGCTTGCTCCTTCTGTAATTGATAACATGGTGGATAGTATTACAGCTTCTCTGCATCAGACTCTAGACTTGGTGGCCTCCTTAAAAAACAAAAAGTCTAATCAGAGATTTCTAACTCCTTGATTCAACACAGAAACTTGTAGCTTAAAACAGAAGACTCGTCAATTAGAAAGAAAATGGTGCACCACTAATTTAGATGAAATTTATTTAGCTTGGAGAAATCATCTTTTAATTTATAAAAAAATCTCTTAGAAAAGCTAGAACGAGTTATTAAGATAAGATAAGATAAGATAAGATAAGCCTTTAGTAGTCCCACAACGGAGAAATTCCAGGATTGCAACAGCACAGGGATAGCAACACTCAGAGCAACAATCAGAAGGCAAGAAAAAAAACAAACAAACAAGCAAGCAAGAGCAGCTAATATACATATGTACATATTACTATAAAATATATATATATATATATATATATATATATATATATATATATATATATATATATATATATATATATATATATATATATATATATATATATATATATATATATATATATATATACACACACACAGACACACAGTGCAGAGCATTGTAGCTAGATGGAATAAATATGTAAATATATAAACACCCACAGTACGGAGCATTGCAGCTAGCTGGAATAAATATATAAATGTATAAACACACACAGTGCGGCGCAATGTAGCTAGATGGAATAATATGTAGATATATAAACACACAGTGCGGAGCATTGTAGCTAGATGGAATAAATATATAGATAAATATAAATATAATATAAATATAATATAAATATAATTATATTACATATAAGGTGAAGTTAAAAAGTTTTATCTGTATGGATTTGGGCTTGGACATCTCACCCTACACTCTATGTGGTCTTTAAAAGCCCTGAGCAAAAACTTCCAAATTAACGCAAACATGGCTGTTAAGCAAAAATCACAATATGGCAGAGGATATACAGTTAAAGTTCTGTTAGTTCTGCTACTTCTGGCAGGAGATATTCACCTTAACCCTGGACCTGCCACTATTAAACAGCAGACCACTGGGTTAGCACAAAACCGAGCTGTACAAAAGCAAAAACAACATTTATTTTTCCAAACTGTTAATCATGCACGAGTTCTTTGGGACACCAAGGCTAAACCAAAGGGGATCCTCGGCGGTCATTTAAACATACGGAGCATAATCCCCAAAAGAGATGAGATTTCGGTGTTGCTGTTGGACTCAAATCTGGACTAACTTTGTCTCTCAGAAAGCTGGCTACACAGTAACATAGACACTAATATGATCGATATTGTGGGCTACCAGTGTTTTAGAAAAGACAGGCAGGTAGGGAGGGGAGGAGGTGTTTTAATTTACATCAAAGAGAAATATAAATGTCAACTGGTTGATTTGAATACTTCACTTGAATGTTTAGCTGTTAATGTATGTCTCTGCTTCACTTCCGCTCTTCAAGGAGAGTAGACGCTTCTCTCTTTTCTCTCTGCTCTAGCTCCCCACTTCCCTAACTAACTGGATCCCAGCTTGCTGTTGTCTGTCTGCGTCTACTGCTGATTATCGAAAAGAAATTATGGAATTGATAAGCTGGGCTTTGAACGCAATTGACACTATTTTTTCAACAAGGAACAGTGCTCCGGGGGAAGCTGTTTGCCCCGCAGGGACGGCTCCAGCGGGCTATTTACGGGTGACAAGTGTTTGGAGGATCTTGTGCCTGAGTAATCTCTCTATCGAAGATATTGAAGATTTGTATATCTTCGTAATAATGGTGACTGGGATCGTTCTGATTGGAACTGGGATTGTCCTGG
The DNA here is from genome assembly GCA_020510985.1 of Pholidichthys leucotaenia. Lineage (NCBI taxonomy): Eukaryota > Metazoa > Chordata > Actinopteri > Cichliformes > Pholidichthyidae > Pholidichthys > Pholidichthys leucotaenia. The sequence goes on along the minus strand of CM035839.1, from coordinate 22,209,704 downwards.
TGTACCGCAAATTGCTGAAGATGGATACAACCTATCAAAATGCTGGCCACGCGAGGTGCATCCATCAAATTGGAAAAATGGAGGAGACTTTGATAGCGACAAATGGAGAACTGTCTCGGAAGGTGGATTACATCTACGCTTAAGTCTATCCACGACGGACTCAAAGCCCTCGCAATGAAGGATTAAGCACTGAATCTGCAGAAGAAAATAAAGTTCTTTCTCTGTGTTCAGTCTATTTGGCTCAATTTCCCTTACAAAAATCCTCCTGATAATCCCCAGTCTTTGTTTTTCAAAACACTGAGCACACGGCCTCTGGACAGTAGCTGCTTGGGACAATTGCCAAGGACAATTGCTGCAGCCAGACAAAACATCTTCTGCCAAAGTGTCCTTGTGCTCATACTGATACAACATTGCTTCAACACTACATCCACACTGACCCAGAAACTGACAACAAGATAACATTCACTGCTCTCCTTGTGTCCTGTGGACTCTGGTCTTGAATGTGCATCGTGGGCTTTTTTTGTCTTTGTAATCATAATATTGATTACTTATGGTCAATATTCTGAATTCAATGATTTTTTTGCTCCTTCCTATTGTATGATTTCTTATCTGTACCATCCTATTGGCAGGCGCGTCCCCGATGCAGCCGTGTCACTGGAAATGCAGGTTCATTTTCTGTGTCAAGTCAAATTCTCTCGTATGTTATCAGTGATCTGTTAATGTACTTGGCAATAAATCTTTTTCTGATTCTGATTCTGATTCTGATTCTCTCCGGTAATGAATTTCAACATTGCAGTAGTGTACAACCCACCGTCACACAACTCTTCCTTTTATAATGAATTAAGTGATCTGGTTAAACAACTTGAGAAGAACAGAGAAACAATAATTCATGGTGACTTTAATATCAACTGGTCTGATAAAAAAGACAAACAAAAACTGAAAAGCCTCATGACTAAATTTAATTACCAGCAAATCATCAAAGGACCCACCAGGATAACCAAACAATCCAGAACACTTATTGACATGGTATTTACTAATAAACCAGAACGAATAACCAGAACCTATAATCTTGTAACTGGTCTCTCAGATCATAACATGGTTCTTGCTGTCAGGAAACTTACTAAAAAGCGACTACAGTATTTTGGGGGAGTCGATATTGACAAATCAAATTTTATTATCCCCAAATCAAAAAATGAGGAGTTTGAACATTACTTAGAGAATCAAAATTGGGAGCAGCTCATGGCAACATGTGAAGTAGATGATTGTTGTAATTTTATAACTGCAACAATCACAAAGTCTATAGAAAAATTTTCAAAGCAAATTAAAAGTAGACAACAGAAGATTAGCCTACCATGGTTAAATAATGAAATAAGAAAACTTATGAAGAGGCGAGACTATGCACTGAAAACATCACTAACCTCCAAACTACAAAATGATCACCTTGTGTACAAAAGTTTAAGAAATAAAGTGGTACATGAGCTGCGAAAATCAAAAATATCTTATTACAATAAACTGATAGATCATGCAAAGGGTAACAACAGTTCCCTATGGAGGCATTTAAATAACTAATAAAAAAAAACGATCAGAAGGGGGTAAAGGAACTTAGAATCAATGGCAAGACCGTCAGTGACAAGGCTACTTTGGCAAATGAATTTAATTCACACTTTGTGGGCTCTGTGGAAGACTTAACAAAAATTTTTGTGCTGCCAAATGTGCTCAACAACACAAATTCCATACTTCCAACAGATACTTTTCACATCGATGAGGTAAATGAGAAGTTAATTGCTGGTATTGTTAAAACACTGTCAAACTCAAAAACTAATGATATCTACAATATGAGCACCTCCTTTCTCAAAATGCACAGCAAAATATTAATCAAACCACTGACTCATCTCATTAATCTCTCCATTAGGTCTAGTACATTTCCATCTGGCTGGAAAAAAGCTGTCGTCATACCAGTTCATAAATCAGGCAGTAAAGACGATATATGCAATTACCGCCCAATCTCTATCTTACCAGTCCTATCTAAGGTTCTTGAAAAAGTTGTAGCTACACAGCTGATAGACTACTTACAAGACAGTCAACTTCTTCATCCACATCAATTTGGTTTTAGACCAGGATACTCAACAGAAACAGCAAATTGTTGCCTTATTGAAAACGTCAAACAGTCCTTGGACAGGGGTAATGTGGTAGGAGCTGTTTTTCTAGATCTCAAAAAGGCTTTCGATACTGTAAACCACAGTTTGCTTTTATCCAAAATGGTATCTTTTAACTTCTCCCCAAATACATTAGAATGGTTTGCATCTTATCTCCAGAATAGAGAACAGTGTGTAAAAGTTCACCAGGATAAATCCTTATTTTTAAACAACCGCATGGTTATCCCACAAGGGTCCATTCTTGGTCCTTTACTTTTCAGCATTTTTATTAATGACTTGCCGTTACACTGCTCAGCTGCAACATGCCAACTTTATGCAGATGATGCAGTTATTTACACAGCTGCCAAGACTCCAGCACAGGCTGCAGATGTACTGTCTACAAGTATGGTTGATGTCCAAGAGTGGCTCCTCAAGAACCATCTATTGCTGAACCTTCAGAAAACAGTCTCAATGTGCTTTTCAATCAAAAAATGTAACCTGCAACATTTTAAAGTTAATATACATGATCATGACATCAGTTTAGCTACAGAATTCAAATACCTTGGCATTGTACTAGATCCTCAACTCAAATTTAATCTTCATATAAAGAAAATTTCAAAAACAGTAAAAAAAAATCTGAACTGCTTTAAATTAATTAGATATTACATACCTTACGAAGCAGCTGCACTGTATATGCATTCTATGGTTTTTTCTCATATATCATACTGTTTGACAGTCTGGGCTCAAGCAGCCCCTTCCACAATAAGACATATAGGTTCATTATATAATCAAACCCTAAAAATCTTGGTCAAAAAGCCCATTAGGTGGCATCACTGTAATGTTTTAAAAAAATACAACCTATTGAGTTTTGAGAGCTTCATTGACCTCTGTCTTCTGAAATTAACGTTCAAATGTTTCCATAAATCAGCACCCGAGCCACTTGCTGGTTTCGTCCAAAGACAGGACAGCAGCAGAGCCACCAGGAGTTCTGTTAACAATAACTGTAAAATATTCCACCGCAGAACCACATTTGGACAAACAGCTTTCTCTATAAAGGGCAGTCACATCTGGAACACAATGCCAAATGAAATTAAAATAATAACGGACTTTAAAACATTCATTAAAAATGTTAAAAACTGGCTGAAAAATAAACAAGAATGTACTCATGTATGAATTATTTGTCTGCAAAGTGAGAGTGAATGAAGGGAAGGAATAAATGTGTTTGTTTATAGTGAGTGACGGAGGGAGGAAGGCCTGAAATAGGCAAATGTGAGTTATGTTATATGTGTTAAATGTGAGTCAGGCTGTTATATTTGTGTATTTATAATATTTATAATATTTATGTTAAATGTGAGTCAGGCTGTTATATTTGTGTATTATAATATTTATAATATTAATAATTGTGTATTTATAATTTTTCTGCATTGATGTATGTGGTTATTGTGTATATTTTTTATCTTGATTCTTTTTTCTAAAGCCCATCCAGGGACAAGAGTTGCAAATTAGCTAATAGCTATACACTCTATGTGCAACACATCAGATTGATTGTCTTTGATTAATTGTCTATGTTTATTGCACTGTCCCTGTTAAATAAACTAATCTACTACTACTACTAATATATTATAATATATATAAATACATATTATTCTGCATTAATAGAAGAGAACAAGAATAATCCCAGGTTTCTTTTCAGCACTGTAGCCAGGTTGACAAAGAGTCAGGACTCTGTCAATCTTAGCATTCCCTTAGAGCTTACTAGTCAGGACTTTATGAACTTTTTCAATAATAAAATTTCATCCATCAGAGATAAAATCAGTCAGATTCTTCCCACAGTTAACTTAAATACTGTGACTACTACAGCTCCTTCAATTGATGTCTGTCTTGATGAGTTTACTCCAATCGACCTTTATGAGTTAGACAAAATAGTTTCCTCATCCAAACCTTCAACTTGTCTTTTAGACCCTATTCCTACCAGGTTATTTAAAGAAGTCTTCCCACTTATTGGTAGCTTTATTCTTCATATAATCAATTCTTCATTAACTTTAGGCTATGTACCGCAGGCTTTTAAAACGGCTGTAATTAAACCCTTACTCAAAAAGCCAACGCTAGATCCAGGAGCTTTAGCTAACTATAGACCAATCTCTAATCTCCTTTTCATTTCAAAAATCTTAGAAAGAGTTGTTGCTACGCAATTATTTGACCACCTGCAGGGAAATGGTTTACTTGAAGAGTTTCAATCTGGGTTTAGAATCCATCATAGTACTGAAACAGCCTTAGCGAAGGTCACTAACGACCTCCTCATCGCATCTGATAATGGACTGGTTTCTGTACTTGTCCTTTTAGACCTTAGTGCAGCTTTTGATACTATCGATCATAATATTCTACTTGATAGATTAGAACACTATGTTGGACTTAATGGAACTTCGTTGCAGTGGTTTAGATCTTATTTATCTGATAGGTTCCAGTTTGTTCATGTAAATAATAAGTTTTCTTTCAACTCAAAGCTTAGTCATGCAGTTCCACAGGGATCTGTGCTCGGCCCTACTCTTTTTAGTTTATATATGCTTCCGTTAGGCAACATTATTAGAAAGCACTGTATACATTTTCATTGTTATGCAGATGACACACAATTATGCCTGTCAATGAAGCCAGATGATAGTAATCAATTAGCCAAGTTAGAAGCCTGTCTTAAGATTAGATTAGATTAGATTCAACTTTATTGTCATTACACATGTATGAATACAAGGTAACAAAACACAGTTTAGCATCCAATCAGAAGTGCAAAGGACAGCAGTGCAGTATATACAGTAATTGACAGTATGTGCAATTTAAGCAAATATATGCAAATATATGCAGCAGTGCAGAAAGTTAAGAGTACTGTTATGTGCAAATAATGTACAATAAGTTAGATGGGCAGTTATGTACAGGTGAGGATGGTAAGAGATGATGGTAAGAGAGTCAGCGGGGAACTAAGTTCAATAACGTGACAGCTGTTGGAAAGAAACTGTTCCTAAACCTGCTGGTTCTAGTCCGAAGGCTTCTGAAACGCCTTCTGGAGGGGAGAAGCTGGAATAGTCCATGAGCAGGATGGTTGGAGTCCCTAAGAATGTTGCGTGCCCGGCACAGACATCTTTTCCTGTAGACGTCCTCTATAACTGGAAGTGGAGTCCCTGTGATGCGTTGGGCGGTTTTCACCACCCGCTGCAGCGCCTTACGGTCAGCGACAGAGCAGCTCCTACACCAGACTGTGACACAGTTGGTCAGGGTGCTCTCTATCACGCAGTGGTAGAAGTTGCCCAGGATGTCAGTTGACAGATGGTTCTTCTTCAGTGTCCTCAAGAAGAAGAGGCGCTGATGGGCCTTCTTGATCAGGCGGGTGGTGTTAACTGACCAGGACAGGTCCTCCGAGATGTGGGTCCCCAGGAATTTGAAGCTGGGGACACGTTCAACAGCTATGCCATTGATATGGATGGGGTCATGTGTCTCTCCCCTCTCCTTCCTGTAGTCCACTATGAGCTCCTTGGTTTTGCTGGTGTTAAGGAGCAGGTTATTGTCAGCGCACCAAGTAGCCAAGTGCTCAACCTCTGCCCTGTAATCTGACTCATCCTTGTCCCTGATGAGTCCGATCACCGTGGTGTCATCTGCGAACTTTATGATGGAATTGGATCCATACATAGGCCTGCAGTCATGGGTTAGGAGGGAGTAGAGGAATGGGCTGAGCACACAGCCCTGTGGTACACCAGTGTTGAGTGTGATGATGGAAGAACGGTTGGGGCCTGACCTAACATGCTGGGGTCTGTTGGTCAGAAAATCCATGATCCAGTTGCAGGTGGAGGTACTGAATCCCAGGTCCCCAAGTTTAGTGATCAACTTGGAGGGGATAACTGTGTTGAATGCTGAGCTGAAGTCAACAAACAGCATTCTTGCGTAGGTGTTCTTGTCATCCAGGTGTGAGAGTACATAGTGCAGCGCTGTAGAAACCGCATCCTCTGTACTCCTGTTGCTCCGGTAGGCAAACTGGTGAGGGTCCAGTGTAGGGGGCAGGCATTTTTTGAGCTGTGCCAAGACCAGTTGCTCAAAGCACTTCATGACTATGGGCGTCAGTGCCACAGGGCGATAGTCATTTAGGCACGATGGTGTTGAATGTTTTGGCACTGGTACTATAGAAGTGGTCTTGAAGCACGCTGGTACCACGGCCTGGGCCAGGGACAGGTTGAAGATGTCTGTGAAGACCCCTGCCAGCTGCTTAAGGAAATCAAACTTGGATAACTTGTAATTTCCTGCTATTAAATTCAGATAAGACTGAAGTCATTCTTGTTGGTCCAAAAAACCTTAGAAATACCTTTTCAAATCAAACTTTCAGTTTGGATGCGGTTACTCTTTCTCTTAATAGCTCTGTGAGGAACCTTGGAATTATTTTTGATCAAGATCTGTCCTTCAATTCACATATTAAATTTGTTTCTAAGACTTCCTTCTATCATTTGCATAATATTGCCAAGATTAGGAGCATCTTGTCTCAGAGTGATGCTGAGAAACTGATCCACGCTTTTGTTAGCTTGAGATTAGATTATTGTAATTGTTTATTATCAGGCTGTCCTAAAACATCTTTAAAAAGTCTTCAGCTGATCCAAAATGCTGCAGCAAGGGTTTTAACAGGTACTAGAAAGAGAGATCATATCTCTCCGGTTCTGGCCTCCCTTCATTGGCTTCCCATAGAGTTTAGAATTAAGTTTAAAATCCTTCTTCTTACTTACAAAGCTCTAAACAATCAGGCTCCTTTTTATTTAAAAGATCTGATACTACCGTATTATCCTAACAGAGCACTACGCTCCCAAAATGCAGGATTACTTTTAATACCTAGAATCTCCAAAAGTACAATGGGAGGCAGAGCCTTCAGTTATCAAGCTCCTCTCCTGTGGAACCAGCTGCCAATCTGGATTTGGGAGTCACACTCGATCTCTGTTTTTAAGAATAGGGCTAAAACCTACCTTTTTGATACAGCCTACAATTAGGGAGGGATCATGTGTTTCTGAACCCTCCCTTAGTTATGCTGCTAATAGGTTTAGTCAGCCGGGGGACCTCCAATAATGCACTGGGCCTCACTCCTTTCTTCACTCTCAATGAATTTTTTTTTTTTTTTTTTTTGCTGGTCATTAACATCTGTTTGTTCTCTCCATTAGATTTGAGTCCCCATCGTGCTGTTTGATCTCTACATGTCTGTTCTTTTCTTCTTCTCTGTCCCCTCACCCCCCAGCCAGTCGCAGCAGATGACTGCCCCTCCCTGAGCCTGGTTCTTCTGGAGGTTTCTTCCTGTTAAAAGGGAGCTTTTCCTCTCCACCGTCGCCAAGTGCTTGCTCACAGGGGATCGCCTGATTGCTGGGGTCTTTCTACAACTGTGGGGGTTCCCCCTACAGTTGACAGTGCTATGAGATGACTGCTGTTGTGAAATGGCGCTATATAAATAAAGTTGAATTGAAATGAATTAAATGAATCAACTCCCTCTGGTTATTTAAACTGTCAACATCTCAGAAGTTCTGGTCGTGGAGGAGGAGTAGCAACAATTTACCATTCCAAACTACTAGTTAATGTAAAGCAAAAAACATGTTATAATTCCTTTGAGGGCCTGGTCCTCAGTATTGGGCACTTGAGCAATTTTAGGTTAAACCCAATTTTATTTGCCATAGTTTATCGTCCTCCATCAACCTACTCAGAATTTTTATCTGAATTTGCTGATTTCTTAGCTGATTTAGTGCTGAAATCTGATAGAATAATTATAGTAGGGGACTTTAATATATATGTGGATGTAGATAGTGACTGCCTTAATGTGGCATTTAATTCATTATTAGACTCGATTGGGTTTTCTCAGAAAGTAGGAAATTCTACTCATTACCTCCACCATACATTGGACCTTGTTCTGACATATGGCATAGAAATAGAAAATCTTGTAGTGTCTCCTCATAACCCTGTACTGTCAGACCATTGTCTGTTAACCTTTGATTTTACTATTTCTGACTATTTGGCTCCTAAAGAAAAATATTATTACAGTAGATGCCTCTCAGATGATACTGTTACCAAATTTATGCAGATTGTTTCCTCTATGCCATGTGTCAACACAACGGAAATAAGCTATAGACAGCTTGCTCCTTCTGTAATTGATAACATGGTGGATAGTATTACAGCTTCTCTGCATCAGACTCTAGACTTGGTGGCCTCCTTAAAAAACAAAAAGTCTAATCAGAGATTTCTAACTCCTTGATTCAACACAGAAACTTGTAGCTTAAAACAGAAGACTCGTCAATTAGAAAGAAAATGGTGCACCACTAATTTAGATGAAATTTATTTAGCTTGGAGAAATCATCTTTTAATTTATAAAAAAATCTCTTAGAAAAGCTAGAACGAGTTATTAAGATAAGATAAGATAAGATAAGATAAGATAAGCCTTTATTAGTCCCACAACGGAGAAATTCCAGGATTGCAACAGCACAGGGATAGCAACACTCAGAGCAACAATCAGAAGGCAAGAAAAAAAAAAAAAAACAAGCAAGCAAGAGCAGCTAATATACATATGTACATATTACTATAAAAAAAAAATATATATATATATATATATATATATATATATACACACACACAGACACACAGTGCAGAGCATTGTAGCTGGATGGAATAAATATATGAATATATAAACACACAGTGCGGAGCATTGTAGCTAGATGGAATAAATATGTAAATATGTAAACACCCACAGTACGGAGCATTGCAGCTAGCTGGAATAAATATATAAATATATAAACACACACAGTGCGGCGCAATGTAGCTAGATGGAATAATATGTAGATATATAAACACACAGTGCGGAGCATTGTAGCTAGATGGAATAAATATATAGATAAATATAAATATAATATAAATATAATATAAATATAATATATTATAATATATATAAATACATATTATTCTGCATTAATAGAAGAGAACAAGAATAATCCCAGGTTTCTTTTCAGCACTGTAGCCAGGTTGACAAAGAGTCAGGACTCTGTCAATCCTAGCATTCCCTTAGAGCTTACTAGTCAGGACTTTATGAACTTTTTCAATAATAAAATTTCATCCATCAGAGATAAAATCAATCAGATTCTTCCCACAGTTAACTTAAATACTGTGACTACTACAGCTCCTTCAATTGATGTCTGTCTTGATGAGTTTACTCCAATCGACCTTTATGAGTTAGACAAAATAGTTTCCTCATCCAAACCTTCAACTTGTCTTTTAGACCCTATTCCTACCAGGTTATTTAAAGAAGTCTTCCCACTTATTGGTAGCTTTATTCTTCATATAATCAATTCTTCATTAACTTTAGGCTATGTACCGCAGGCTTTTAAAACGGCTGTAATTAAACCCTTACTCAAAAAGCCAACGCTAGATCCAGGAGCTTTAGCTAACTATAGACCAATCTCTAATCTCCCTTTCATTTCAAAAATCTTAGAAAGAGTTGTTGCTACGCAATTATTTGACCACCTGCAGGGAAATGGTTTACTTGAAGAGTTTCAATCTGGGTTTAGAATCCATCATAGTACTGAAACAGCCTTAGCGAAGGTCACTAACGACCTCCTCATCGCATCTGATAATGGACTGGTTTCTGTACTTGTCCTTTTAGACCTTAGTGCAGCTTTTGATACTATCGATCATAATATTCTACTTGATAGATTAGAACACTATGTTGGACTTAATGGAACTTCGTTGCAGTGGTTTAGATCTTATTTATCTGATAGGTTCCAGTTTGTTCATGTAAATAATAAGTTTTCTTTCAACTCAAAGCTTAGTCATGCAGTTCCACAGGGATCTGTGCTCGGCCCTACTCTTTTTAGTTTATATATGCTTCCGTTAGGCAACATTATTAGAAAGCACTGTATACATTTTCATTGTTATGCAGATGACACACAATTATGCCTGTCAATGAAGCCAGATGATAGTAATCAATTAGCCAAGTTAGAAGCCTGTCTTAAGATTAGATTAGATTAGATTCAACTTTATTGTCATTACACATGTATGAATACAAGGTAACAAAACACAGTTTAGCATCCAATCAGAAGTGCAAAGGACAGCAGTGCAGTATATACAGTAATTGACAGTATGTGCAATTTAAGCAAATATATGCAAATATATGCAGCAGTGCAGAAAGTTAAGAGTACTGTTATGTGCAAATAATGTACAATAAGTTAGATGGGCAGTTATGTACAGGTGAGGATGGTAAGAGATGATGGTAAGAGAGTCAGCGGGGAACTAAGTTCAATAACGTGACAGCTGTTGGAAAGAAACTGTTCCTAAACCTGCTGGTTCTAGTCCGAAGGCTTCTGAAACGCCTTCTGGAGGGGAGAAGCTGGAATAGTCCATGAGCAGGATGGTTGGAGTCCCTAAGAATGTTGCGTGCCCGGCACAGACATCTTTTCCTGTAGACGTCCTCTATAACTGGAAGTGGAGTCCCTGTGATGCGTTGGGCGGTTTTCACCACCCGCTGCAGCGCCTTACGGTCAGCGACAGAGCAGCTCCTATACCAGACTGTGACACAGTTGGTCAGGGTGCTCTCTATCACGCAGTGGTAGAAGTTGCCCAGGATGTCAGTTGACAGATGGTTCTTCTTCAGTGTCCTCAAGAAGAAGAGGCGCTGATGGGCCTTCTTGATCAGGCGGGTGGTGTTAACTGACCAGGACAGGTCCTCCGAGATGTGGGTCCCCAGGAATTTGAAGCTGGGGACACGTTCAACAGCTATGCCATTGATATGGATGGGGTCATGTGTCTCTCCCCTCTCCTTCCTGTAGTCCACTATGAGCTCCTTGGTTTTGCTGGTGTTAAGGAGCAGGTTATTGTCAGCGCACCAAGTAGCCAAGTGCTCAACCTCTGCCCTGTAATCTGACTCATCCTTGTCCCTGATGAGTCCGATCACCGTGGTGTCATCTGCGAACTTTATGATGGAATTGGATCCATACATAGGCCTGCAGTCATGGGTTAGGAGGGAGTAGAGGAATGGGCTGAGCACACAGCCCTGTGGTACACCTGTGTTGAGTGTGATGATGGAAGAACGGTTGGGGCCTGACCTAACATGCTGGGGTCTGTTGGTCAGAAAATCCATGATCCAGTTGCAGGTGGAGGTACTGAATCCCAGGTCCCCAAGTTTAGTGATCAACTTGGAGGGGATAACTGTGTTGAATGCTGAGCTGAAGTCAACAAACAGCATTCTTGCGTAGGTGTTCTTGTCATCCAGGTGTGAGAGTACATAGTGCAGCGCTGTAGAAACTGCATCCTCTGTACTCCTGTTGCTCCGGTAGGCAAACTGGTGAGGGTCCAGTGTAGGGGGCAGGCATTTTTTGAGCTGTGCCAAGACCAGTCGCTCAAAGCACTTCATTCACACACAACACAACACACAACACACAACACACAACACTTCAATTAGCCAAGTTAGAAGCATGTCTTAAGGAAATCAAAGCTTGGATGACTTGTAATTTCCTGATATTAAATTCAGATAAGACTGAAGTCATTCTTGTTGGTCCAAAAAACCTTAGAAATACCTTTCCAAATCAAACTTTCAGTTTGGATGCGGTTACTCTTTCTCTTAATAGCTCTGTGAGGAACCTTGGAATTATTTTTGATCAAGATCTGTCTTTCAATTCACATATTAAATTTGTTTCTAAGACTGCCTTCTATCATTTGCGTAATATTGCCAAGATAAGGAGCATCTTGTCTCAGAGTGATGCTGAGAAACTGATCCACGCTTTTGTTAATAGATAGTGCTATGAGAAATATAGTGCTATGAGAGATAGTGCTATATAAATAAAGTTGAATTGAATTGAATTGAATTATAAAAGTTCTCCTGTCTGTGTACAGCTGCACACAGTCTCTGTTCTGCTACATCTGCAACATATCAAAAATGTCATCAGTTCAATTAATACATAAATAAATGCATGCATACTGGATCTGTAGGTTCATGATTAGAAGTGAAGCTATTGGGCATCTTACATGAAAATTAAACTGGCAGGTAATAATAATATGCCAGAATTTTTACAAACCTAAGTGGCTGATAATGAGAAAAATATGATAATAAATTTAAAGTCTCATCCAACACACGCACATATCAAGACGAATCCCCCTTACAAAGAAGTTCATCTTGTTGAATAAATCCACACTCAGACACCAGCTGGAATTAACACATTTTATTAGAAAGCTGACTCGGCAATGAGCAATTCAAGAAAAACAATTTCCGTCATTATCAAAATTGTAACTAGAACATCATTACAACATTAACTGAAAATAAATGAACAATAAATAATGCATATGTAGTATTATGTAAATAAATTATGCTCACAAACAAGTTTGCACCAGCTTGACACATTCATAATAAACTGACCCTCAAACTTGAAACATGTGGATGAACTAAAGAATCCAAGAGTCTCAAAGAATCTGGAAAAAAAAATCACGATAATCATTTTGTTCTATTATGTAGACTTGGATCACTGTGATTTCTAACTCCATTTGAAACACTAAAATGTCTAGCGAATAAATATAATTTAAAGCCCATTTACCAGCCTGGCTGTCAGGTTATATTTTAGAGTTGGTGGTATTACAGCGTCACTCCCTTAGATGCGCGTTGTCGCACACAGACGCGCACCAGTCCCGCCCAAGTCCGCGTGTCTGTGACGATGGGATGCAATTCTCGGCAAGAGAGCAGAACTCGGCAAGACACAGTATCAAAATACTGTCAAGCAGGAAAAAAGCAAATATTTTGCTAATATTGTTTTACTCATTGTCATAATCAGCGTGTTTTATTTAACACTATTGACTCTGTTCTTAACACCCCACAGACTGACTGTTTGGAGCCTCTTCTGAGTTATGCAATGATTTTATGAACTTTTTTATTGATAACGTGGCCACCACCAGGGCTCTCATCTCACCTCCTGCCTCTGATCCCTCTGTCTCTGTCCCTTGTTCTGCTGTTTTTGATCAGTTTGAACTTGCGACTCTGTCGTTTTTAGAGGATGTGGTTACCCACATTAAGCCCTCAGGGTCTCCCTGTGATGCTGTCCCTCCTAGACTTTTTAAAGAGGTGCTTCCCAGTATAGGCCAGTCAGTTCTCACCACCTTGAACAGCAGCCTGTCATCTGGTGTGGTTGCTGCAAATTTTAAACATGCAGTAGTACAGCCCTTGATTAAGAAACCTGGTCTCGATCATACCATGTTGGCAAATTTTAGACCTATTTCCAAGCTGCCATTTCTCTCAAAAATTTTAGAGAAAATTGTCTATATGCAGCTGAAATGTTTTCTGGATGAACACAGTATTTTGGAGATTTTTCACTGTGGTTTCAAAGCTCTTCATAGCACAGAGACAGCCTTGTTAAGAGTTTTTAACGATATTCTCTTGGCATGTGATTCAGGTGAATATGCTGTTCTTGTGCTGCTTGATTTAACTGCTGCTTTTGACACAGTGGACCATCATGTTTTAATTTCCCGTTTGCAGCACCTAGTGGGCATTTGTGGCACTGCTCTCAACTGGGTTAGGTCCTATCTGTCAGACAGGATTTTTAAAGTTAGCATGTCTGGGTTTGAATCCTCTTCTGCTCCTCTGCCTTACGGGGTCCCACAGGGGTCACTTCTAGGGCCCATGCTTTTTTCTCTGTACATACTTCCACTGGGTTCCATTTTTAAAAAGCATGGTATCTCTTTCCACCTGTATGCTGATGACTGTCAGATTTATGTCCCTCTAAAACAAAAAGCTGCCTCATCAGTAAACTCACTCCTGGCGTGCATTGAAGACATAAAGTCTTGGATGGCCCTAAACTTTTAGTGATAAGAAGACTGAAGTGATGGTGTTTGGACCTAGTCACCCTTGTGAGTCCCTTCCTGTGTACTTGGGCCCCCTTACTCGTTATGTTAAATCGACAGCTAGGAACCTTGGTTTTATCATGGACAATGATTTTAAATTACACACGCAGATTCGTTCTGTGGTAAAATCCAGCTTCTTTCATCTAAGGCGTTTAGCAAAAGTAAAACCCATTCTCTCTAGACCACACTTGGAAACAGTCATCCATGCTTTTATCTCATCTCGGCTGGATTTCTGTAACGCAATTTACGCCGGTGTCAGCCAGTCATCTCTTTCCCGTCTGCAGCTGGTTCAAAACGCTGCTGCTTGTCTTTTAACAGGTACACGTGGAAGAGATCACATCACACCCATCTTAGCTTCACTCCACTGGCTGCCCGTGTATTTTAGAGTTCATTTTAAACTTCTTTTATTTGTTTTTAAATCCTTGAATGGTCTTGCTCCACCTTACCTCTCTGAGCTTCTGCATCCCTACGCTCTCACCCGGTCCCTTAGGTCAGCTGAACAGCTGCTTTTGGAGGTACCAAAGGCAAGGCGCAAGCTCAGAGGGGACAGAGCCTTTTTGATCATGACCCCCAGGTTATGGAATGATTTACCCCTGGACATTAGACAAGCACCTTCACTGTCCATTTTTAAAACATGTTTTAAAACACATTTTTACTCCCTGGCCTTCGACCCAGTACGAGACATTGATTTTATTGAATGAAATGGATTTTTATTTATTTTACTTTTTATTTATTTATTTATTTATTTATTTATTTTTACTGTGGTTCTTGTGTTAGTGCCCTTTGTGTTAATGCCCTGCTTTTATGTTCTCTTGCTGTACAGCACTTTTTGTAGCGAGTGTTGCTTTTAAAGTGCTTTATAAATAAAGTTGATTGATTGATTGATTGATTGATTGATTGATTGATTGATTATGTAATGGTTTTGAGCCCTGTTTATGGTCTCTATTTTCATTTCTTCCTTGTCGCCGCTTTGGTTTTCCTGTCCTCGTCTCCACCAAAGCCCTGCTTTGCTCTGGTGAGTAAATCCTGTAAGTTATCTCCCTTTCGTTTGCATTTTTGTTTTTGAGCACTTTGTTGAACTTTCTGTTTGTTGTTTGTTTCAATAAATTGCATTAACTCACAGTACAGTGCGTGGGTCTCGCCCCTCTGCCCCAAAGGCAGAGATGCGAGACCATTTCATGAGGCCGTTTCGTGACATCTACCTGCTCATTGTTATTATTAGAGGACAGAAACCAATTCCAGTCTGTGGATTCAAAACACTCCTGTAGTTCGTTAATACTATCTGGAGTCCATTGTTTAATGTTTTAATTATTTTTTTCTGTCCTCTTAACTACAGGTAAATAGGGAGGAGCAAGAAAAATGGTATGGTGATCAGCAGAACCTAGCAGAGGAAGTGAAACAGCTCTGTATGCGCCTGGAATTGTTACAACTCACTCTGGGCCGTCACCTGCTTCAGCTGCGTGCACACCTGTGGGTAATCAGCCCCAGGCTATATAGCCTGCTCTGCCTGGAGCTTCGGCACGGAGCCGTCTGCTTTGCTACGCTCTTCGTCCCGCGCACACCCTGATTCCTCTCAGCCCTGCGCATCATCGTTGGACTCTCCGTTGGCACATAAGATCAACATTCCAACTTACCTTTTCTCCCAGGCTCTCCCCTGTGCACAGGTGGATCCCTTTGGTGGCGGTTCTCTCCCTCGCCGCGCATCACAGCGCTTCACCAGGTGCGCTCTGTAGACGCTGTCTCCCTGGCAGGAGGCCCAAAACCCAAGCCGACGCCATCATCAGAACATCTGCAAGAAAGCCCTGTTAGTTTCCCATTCATAATAACACGGCTGAATCTAATATCTGTGTTTGGCTCTGTCTCTAGGGTTGCCAGGCTGTACGGCGCTCTGTCTCGCCCCCGGCTGCAGCTCGTTCACCCACAATACACTCACATACCGCATATACGCACCCACATACCTGCTGGTAAACCAATAAAGATTATTGTATTGCACTTGAGCCTCTGTGTGTGTGTGTGTGTGTGTGTGTGTGTGTGTGTGTGTGTGTGTGTGTGTGTGTGTGTGTGTGTGTGTGTGTGTGTGTGTGTTCCCTGGGTCCGACATTATGTCAGGAATAGAACCATACCATTTGTCCAGTGTCTTCCCAAATTGTGTCGTACATTTAATATACTGATCAAATCCTTTCAGGGGTTTGTCAGGTGAGAAGTGATTGAAATTGCCCATAATAATTTTGGATGCATCTGGAGATATAAGCTCTAATTTTTCTAATACATCCTTTATGTGTTCAATACCAGCAGAAACTTTAGGTTTAGGATGAATATAAACCAGAATGATGAAAATTTGTGGAGGTAACAGTTCAAGCAGAGAAGCCCAGACTTCCCTCTCCCCGGCCACCTGCTCCAGCTCTTCAGAGAGGATACCAAGGCGTTCCCAGACCAGCTCAGAGACATTGTCTCTCCAGCGAGTCCTGGGTCTGCCCTGGCGTCTCCTCCCAGTGGGACGTGCCCAAAACACCTCAAGTGGGAGGTGTCCAGAAGGAATCCTGATCAGATGCCCATACCACCTTAACTGACTCCTTTCAATGTGGAGGAGCAGCGGTTCTACTCTGAGCCTCTCCCGGATGACTGAGCTCCTCACCCTATCTCTAAGGGTGAGGCCAGCAATCCTACAAAGAAAGCTCATTTTAGCCGCTTGTGTCCGTGATCTCATTCTTTCAGTCATTATCCAAAGCTCATGACCATTGCTGAAGGTAGGAATGTAGATTGGCTGTTATATTGACAGCTTTGCCTTAGACCTCAACTGCCTCTTCACCACGACAGACTGGTACAACGTCTGAATCACTGCAGATGCTGCTCCAATCCGTCTGTCAATCTCTCGCTCCATTCTCCCCTCACTTGTGAATAAAACCCCAAGATATTTAAACTCCTCCACTTGGGGCAGGAGCTTTTCCCCAACCCGGAGAGGACAATCCACCTTTTTCTGGCTGAGGACCATGGACTCGGACTCGGATGTGCTGACTTTCATCCCAGCTGCTTCACACTCAGTAGCAAACTGTCCCAGTAAGACCTAGGTCATTGCTGGATGATACCAACAGGACAACATCATCTGCAAACAGCAAAGATGAGATCCTTTGGTGACCAAGTATGACACCCTCCATTCCCTGGCTGTGCCTAGAAATCCTGTCCACAGAAATTATGAACAGGATCAGTGACAAAGGGGAGCCCTGGCGGCGTCCAACTCTCACTTTGGAATTAGTCCGACTGACTGTTAGCAATGCGAACCAAACTCTCATAATGGTCGTATAGAGACTGGATAGCTCGTAACAACAATCCCGATGCCCCATACTCTCGAAGCACCCCCCATAAAAAACCATGAGGGATGCGGTTAAATGCCTTCTCCAAGTCCACAAAACACATGTGGACTGGTTGGGCAAACTCTGATCAACTCTCGAGGATTCTCAAGGGTTAAACTTAAACCATTACATTTAAAACATTCACCAGCAGCAACAGAGCCTCTGCTTCTAAATATCTGATTTGTTTTCATCTAGTTTCATTGGGAATGGAAGGTCAACAGTTCCACTGAAGATAATGTCTGACCAACAAAAGACAAGAGTTTAAAAATCAATTTGTTTTTCGAACATACCTCCTCTCACTTAAAAGCAAATCAAATTTCAGAATTCTTAAGACTGAAGAGACTTAAAATTTCATACAAGAATTTAAAGAATGTTGCAGGATAAGAAACATGGAAGTGAGACAAAAAGGTAATTGCCTACCTCACGCATGAATACATGTGAAAATAGAACATAGAAAAATATCAGCAATACAAACAAATAACAGTAATACTTCATCTGTGCTGAGGCTAGACTTTAGAACTTTATAATCAAGGTGAAGCGTCAAAATTTCTGCTTATAATCAGTAATTTCAACTCTGCTGATTTGTGTGAATGGCTGAATTTATGTTGCTGTATGTGAATTGGTAAAGCTTGTGTTTTTTTTGTATCTAGACTGCAGGTTGATGGAGGCTTAGAGGGCTTAATGCTTACGGCATTCACTTTAAATTTACGTTAAAAATGTAAGAAAAAAAAACAAACATTCCCCAGCACTCATAAATTAAAGCAGCGCAAAGATTTACATGCTAAAGTAAATGGAACCGCTCACTGCCCTGAGATATTGTAACTATATTATTCTATATTTAAGCCTTTAAGACCTTTATGTACAATATGCATTCAGCTGTTAAATACAGAGTGTTGAAATTTACTTTACATTGTGTGACACTCTTGTAAAGCGTGTGCTTGCTCAGCTAAGCTTTGGATGTGTCATCAAATTTCTGTTTGATTCCAGAGAGACACCATCTTTTTCTGTAGTCAACTGCATTTTTATGTGAGGAGAGGTGGGGAAGGCGGCCGGGTGGGGGGGGATAATCTGTCCTAAAACCTCCCAAATATTCTACAGTACCTTCAGAAGGCCTTTAGAAAATGTTCTCCTTAATCTGACATGTGGAGAAACATTTGATAAACGTCTTTTTTTCTGTCTGAGTGTAATTCTCTTACTTGGCAGCCCCTGTGTGGTGAAGTAAGGCTGACACACCGTGGTGCCGACTGTTGTCCCTGCACACATGTACCACACACCAGAACCGCCTGAATCATTTGTTACCATTGTTGAACTTTAGATTCTGCCTATCAATTGGAATTGTAGGTCATACTGAAGAGCCCATATTATACACTTTTTCTGCACACTCACACAGATCCCAGAGGTGTTAATGAATTGTCCGTGACATGCTTTGATCAGAAAGACTGGATTTCATTATTACAGTACCATTTTATGCACGGGGAAGGAGTTCTCCTCAAAATGAGCTGTTTTCTAATGTAGTCCCAGCTTATCCTACCCCTACTGTGTTGTCATTTCTCTAAGATGTTTGTTTTGATGAAATGTTTTCGATACCATGTATAAAGCTAATAATAGCTTTTAGCTTAGGTTGTCAGACTGAATATACTGACAAATACTGAATAGGTGTTGGTGTTTAAAAACCCAAATAAACATTATCAGAGACAGGGGTGTGTAATTTGGGTCGTTGATACCATATGACCAGTACTTGGGCGTAATGAGCACAGAAACAACTCTAATGGCTAACTTTGCTAACGGCAGCTAATTTGTGCCAGATCTTGTTTCAGCACCTCCCACGTCAGGACCGAAACCTCTTTAGTAAGATCCAGCATCTCTTGTTTCCCCATGAAAATATGAATATTACCATTTGCCTATTATTGAATATTATCAGTGTTATTAGTCTTTATTTATTGCACACGAAAAAAAATCCATCATTTAGCGATTTTATCTGCATTTTAAATTGGATTTTAGAAAGGTGGAGGAGATGGGTCGTGCCTGGAACTTCAGGCAACACACAGTGTGGTTTGAATTAGCTCCTACCATCAAGGAGGAAACTGAATTCTCAAAAGAAAGGCAACTTCACTGTTTTTTTGTTTTTTTTTTAAACCAGTAGAGCATTGGACTTTCGGGGGGGTGGGGGCGCAGTGGATATGAGTCAACAGTGGACAGAAGGACATGCAGCAGTGCCAAGGTAGGAGTGGTGTTACGAGCATAACAACACTTGTTGCTAGCAGAGAATAGCAGTGGTAAGCAAACAGAAAAAATGAAGTTGAAAACTGTGGATAATTTATGGACAAATTAGTGTAAAGGTAAGAGGAAAATTTACTGTTGTTCCTCTCTGTCTGTGGTGATTTTCAATTTGAGGCTGGCTGCAATTAATTCTACATACACTGTTGTGTAGCGTGTTTTTGTGTGTGGGAGATCAACTCAAGGAAGGAGAGAAGCAGGAGTGGGCTTTGCAGTTAGAAAGGAGATAGCAGCAATGCTTGATGAGGAACCGGTGCCAATCAACGACAGGATAATGACTATGAGACTCCCATTACAGCGGAAGATGTATGCCACACTCATCAGTGAATATGCCCCAACAATGACCAACACAGAGGAGGTGAAGGAAGAGTTCTACAGTGATTTATGTGAGACTATCAGGCGTGTACCGACTGATGACAGGCTGATACTCATTGGAGATTTTAATGCCAGAGTTGGTTCGGACACTGAGAAATGGAAAGGAGTGCTAGGCAGTCATGGATTAGGCAATGCTAATGGAGAACTTCTACTTGTACTATGTTCAGAGTACAACCTTATGATAACCAACACTCTATTTAAGCACAAGGACACACACAAGAAGACATGAATGCACCAAAGAGCCAAGCACTGGCTCTTGTTAGACTACATCATAGTCAGGCAGAGAGACATAAGGGATGTATTGGACACCAGAGCAATGAAAGGTGCGGACTGTGGTACTGATCCTGTTATGCTGAGATCTAGATAAAGGATTTGCAGATGAAAACAGCACTGCAGGACGGGTGTGAAACCACGATGGAAGCTAAACACTAGTGCACTTAAAGGCCAAAAGAAGCAGGAAGAACTTACACAGGAAATGGATAAAAACTTGAAAGACTGGGACAGCAATAACTCAGAATGACATAGAAGAGAAATGGGCAACACTGAAGGATACGGTGTATCAGACTGCAAGTGATGTATTAGGCCACCCTGAAAGGAAACATCAAGATTGGTTTGATGAGCACGATGAAAATCTGAAGAAACTACTAGAAGCAAGGAGTACAGCTAGGGAGGAAAACCTACAGTGTAACACAAGGTCGAAGAAGAAGAAATACTCAAAGGCTCAGAGTGAGCTACAGAAGTACACCAGAGAGATGAAGTCCAACTGGTGGGATGAAAAACCAGAGGAACTTCAAACTGCAGCAGACAGGAAGGACATGAAAACATTCTTCATAGGTTTGAGAGAAATCTATGGCCCTAAACCAAGAGGATTGATCCAACTAAAGGCTATGGATGGTGAAACGGTTTTGCAGGAGAAAGACAAGATCCTGGACAGATTTGCAGACCACTTTGACCAACTACTAAACAACCCTGGAGATCTCACTGAAGAGGCTAAAGAAGCTCTGGTGAAGTGACCAGCTGTATCAAGTCTGGATGAACCACCAAATCTTGATGAAATAATGGCAGCTATCAGGACAACACAGGAAGGTAAAGCTCCAGGAAGGGATGGAATTCCAGCAGAAGTGTGGAAATTTGGTGGTGTTCAGCTGACCAACTGCCTGCACAAGCTCATCCAAGAAATATGGGATGCCCAGAAAGTACCTCAAGACAGGAAGGATGCAAGTATTGTGCCTTTGTTCAAGAAAGGTGACAGGAAAGATTGTGGAAATTACCGAGGTATATCACTGCTAGCCACTGTTGGTAAGATTCTCTCACTTGTACTACTGAACAGACTCAATGAACACATCTCGAAGAATGTACTACCAGAAACCCAGTGCGGCTTTAGAAGTGGAAGAAGCACAATGGACATGATTTTCTTCTTGAAACAGGTTCAAGAAAAGTGTATCGAACAGAACATGGCGCTTTATGTTTCACAACAAGGACTTTGGCAGGTACTCAAGAAATATGGCTGTAGAGTTTGTACAAGTTTGTCAGCCTGATTGAGGCACTCCATACAGGTATGCAAGCAAACCTGGCAATGAGTGGTTCAGTATCTAAAGACTTTTCAGTAAGCAAAGGGGTGAAACAAGGGTGTGTGCTGGTGCCTACACTCTTCTCACTATATCTGGCAGCCATGCTTGAGGTGGCCTTCAAAGACACTTCAAAAGTAGTATACATTCAAACAAGGAAAAAAGCAGACTTGTTCAATGTGGCACAGTTTAAAGCCAAGAATAAGACATCAATAAAGGTAGTAAGAGAAATACTCTTTGACATAACGCACGGCTCAGGAGACGCACACACACACAGGCTTAGAGTAGTTCAAAGAGTTTATTAACAGCAGGAGTGAATGAGTGCGTGTCTGCGGGGTGTAAATGTGTTGGTGATGGCGTCTGCTTCAGGCACAGAGGCAGGTGACCGTTCAGCCGAGCAACCCTATGGAGAGAGCACAGGGAGAGGGTGACGGGCATACACCAACACAGGAGGGATTTATGGCGAGAGAAGGACTTACTTGGATTGTCAGGATAGCTGGCACAACAAGGGGGCGAAGCCCGGAAGACAGCCACCTGGAGAGCTCCGTACAGCAGCGAGGAATGGGCGATGGAGTGGAGATGTCCGCCTCCAGGGAATCCACCTGTGCACAGGGGAGCAGACTGGGAAAGAGAGGTAAGGGTTCTTACCCAAATAATGTTTGCTGAAGAAAGAAGTAGCTCACAACGGTGAGGGACGAAGTCTGCCGGCTTCAGGCCGAGCCTCCGGGCGAGACGGCCTTTATCCCTCGCCGCTTATGATTGTCAGGTGCGTGAGCAGGTGGCGCCGCTGATGAATGGCGTGGCGTGACAGTACTCCCCCCTCTAGCAGCGCCTCCTGGCGATGGCTTATCCGGGTGCGCTCGGTGGAAGTCCGCGATGAGCGATGGGTCCAACACAAACGACGGGGACACCCATTGTCGATGCTCGGGCCCATAGCCCTCCCAGTCCACCAAGTATTGCAACCCACGACCTCGGCGCCGGGAGTCCAGGATGGAGGAGACGGACCAGGCCGGATGGCCACCAATCATCCGGGGCGCGGGTTGCGCTGCAGGAGGAGGGCAAAGGGGGTCGGTGACTGCCAGTTTCACCTTCGACACGTGGAAAGTGGGATGGATGCGGAGGGAGGGGGGAATAGCCACGCGCACAGCCACCGGGTTGATGATCCGGGTGATGGGAAAGGGACCCATGAATCGCTGTGCCAGCTTCCTCCTCTCGCCTTTTAATGTGACGTCCTGGGTAGACACATACACGAGTTGCCCAACTCTATACGCCGGGGCAGGTCGTCTGTGCCGGTCCGCCACGGTCCTGTTGCGCTCCGCTGTGCGTAAAAGCGCATGACGCGCGGCAGCCCAGGTGGAGCGGAACTGCCTAAGGTGCGCCCTAACAGAGGGGACAGTTACCTCGCTCTCCTGCGCTGGAAACAGCGGGGGGTCGTAACCCAGGGACGCCTTGAAGGGGGACATCCCCGTTGCAGAAGAGCGGGCGGTGTTGTGGGCATACTCCACCCAGGCGAGATGGTTGCTCCAGGACGTCGGCTTGGATCTGGTAACACAGCGGAGCGCAGCCTCCAGCTCCTGATTGGTCCTCTCACACTGCCCGTTAGACTGGGGGTGATGGCCGGAGGAGAGGCTCACCTTGGCTCCGATGGCGTTACAAAAGGATTTCCAAACCTCGGATGAAAATTGGGGGCCCCGGTCCGAGACCACGTCCACCGGAATCCCGTGCAGCCTGACCACATGTTGGACGAGGAGGCCCGCCGTCTCCAGGGCGGTAGGGAGACCTCGCAGGGGGACGAAGTGTGCCGCCTTGGAGAAACGGTCCACGATGGTCAGGACGGTGTCAAAGGAGTTGGAAACGGGGAGTCCGGTGACGAAATCCAGTGCGATGTGTGACCAGGGCCTGCCGCGGACAGGCAGAGGCTGGAGCAGACCCGCTGGAGGAGCATTTCCCGACTTGCTGGTGGCACAGATTGGGCAAGCCCGGGCGTAGCGGGCTGCATCCCTCCGCAGGCCTGGCCACCAAAAGGACCGTTGGAGGAGGCTGATCATCCGAGAGGTGCCGGGATGACAGGTGAGCCGGGAGGTGTGGAGCCAGTGGATGACCTCTCCTCGGACCGCTGATGGGACGAACAGTCTTCCCTCTGGTCCGCCACCAGGATCAGGTTCCACCTCCTGCGCCTTCCGGATCTTGTCTTCAATGTCCCAAGAGATGGCTCCCACGACGCACGACCTGGGCAGGATAGTGCGGGGCGTCTCCTCAGCCTCCACGGGGGTGAACTGCCTCGAGAGGGCGTCAGGCAGGCCTTTCTTAGAGCCTGGCCTGAAGGTGATTGAAAAGCGGAACCTGGCGAAGAACAAAGACCAGCGCGCCTGGCGGGCATTCAGGCGCTTGGCAGATCGTAGGTATTCTAAGTTCTTATGGTCCGTCAGGACCACAAACGGCAGGTCCGCCCCCTCTAGCCAGTGGCGCCACTCCTGTAAGGTGAGTTTGATGGCCAGGAGCTCTCTGTCCCCCACATCGTAGTTCCTCTCCACCGGGGACAGGCGCCGGGAGAAGAAGGCGCAAGGTCGTTTGGCGCCATCGTCAGGTGACCGCTGGGATAATACTGCTCCCACTCTCGTGTCCGATGCGTCCACCTCCACAATGCACTGCAGCGCGGGGTCGACCTGGCGAAGGACCCGGGAGGAGGAGAACTCCGCCTTCAGCGCCTTAAAGGCAGCAGCGACCTCTTCAGTCCACCGGAACGGGACCTTCAGGGACGTGAGGCGGGTCAGCGGTCCGACGATCGAGCTGAAATTTGGGACAAAGCGGCGGTAAAAATTGGCGAAGCCAACAAATTGTTGCACCTGCTTCCGGGATGCGGGAGTAGGCCACTCCACCACCGCCTTCACCTTCTCTAGGTCTGGGAGCACCTGGTCTTGAGCGATGATGAATCCCAGGAAGGATGTGGTCCTAGCGTA
Organism: Pholidichthys leucotaenia; assembly: GCA_020510985.1. Taxonomy (NCBI): domain Eukaryota; kingdom Metazoa; phylum Chordata; class Actinopteri; order Cichliformes; family Pholidichthyidae; genus Pholidichthys; species Pholidichthys leucotaenia. The sequence goes on along the minus strand of CM035839.1, from coordinate 22,185,168 downwards.
GAATTCGCATTTCTCAGCCTTCACTTACAGACGATTCTCCAGCAGTCTTTGGAGGACCCGCCTCACATGGACCTGGTGCTCGTCCCTGGACCTGGAGAAGATAAGAATGTCGTCCAGGTAGACGAACACGAAGAGGCCGATGAAATCCCGGAGGACGTCATTAATGAGGCGCTGAAAGACGGCAGGAGCGTTGGTCAACCTGAACGGCATGACAAGATACTCAAAGTGGCCGTTCGGGGTACGGAAGGCTGTTTTCCATTCATCTCCCTCCCGGATCCGGACGAGGTGGTAAGCGCTGCGTAAATCCAGCTTGGTAAACCAGGTCGCCCCCTGGAGGGAGTGAAAGGCAGTGTCCATGAGGGGCAGGGTGTAACGGTCCCTCTCAGTGATGTCATTTAGCGCTCGGTAGTCTATGCAGGGGCGGAGGGATCCGTCCTTTTTCCCGACAAAGAAAAACCCTGCCCCCACGGGTGACGACGATGGGCGAATAATCCCAGCGCTCAGTGATTCCTTCAGGTAAGTATTCATGGTCTCCTTCTCCGGCGCCGACAGGCTGTAGAGCCGACCAGAAGGCAGGGGAGCCCCCTGGCGGAGGTTGATAGCACAGTCATAGGGTCGATGCGGGGGGAGAGACATAGCTTTCGATTTACTAAATACCATACCCAGGTCGTGAAATTCTGGAGGCACCAGCGACAGGTCCGGAGGTGCTGTATCCGCCACAGGGGGAGCCGCGGACGGGGAGCAGGCAGCGGACTGAAGGCAGGTGCCCATACAGAAGGTACTCCACGCCGATACCCCAGATGACCTCCAGTCCAGGACAGGGTTGTGGAGGCGTAGCCAGGGATACCCCAGGATGACGGGCGACACAGAGTTGGGCAGGACGTAAAATACCATCTCCTCCCGGTGGTTCCCTGAGATGATGACTGGGACAGGCATGGTTTGGTGAGAAACTCTCCCAAGGGAGGCACGGGAGAGATGGACCAGGGAGATGGGGTGTTTTAATGCCTGACAGCGGATGCCCAATCGGGTTGCCAGGCCTTGTGAAATGAAGCTGCCCTCTGCACCCGAATCCACCAGTGCGTGGGTGAGGTGCCCAGTGGGATTGTGGCAGAAACAGATGGGCAGCTTTAATTGGGTGAGGGGACTTTGCCGATTGACGTCCGTGAGGCCCCCTACAGTGACTCGCGGACCCCGCCGTTTGGCTTTTGTGGGCAAAGCTCTACCGTGTGTTGACTGTCTCCGCAATACATGCAGAGACCCAACTCACGGCGGCGCTGTTTCTCTGCCGGGGAGAGCTTTGCCCAGCCCGTCACCATCGGCTCCAACTCCTCGGGGCACGATGGTGGCGGCATCGCCAGGGGGCGAGCTTGGGGCAGGCGTAGCGGGGCTCCCTGAGGGCGAGAAGCAGACGGCTTCCGTCCTGAGGAGCGCTCGCGCAGCCTGTTGTCCAAGCTGATTGCCAGTGAGGTTAGCTCCGCTAACGTTCCGGGGATATCCCGTCCAGCCAGTTCATCCCTCAGATCACTATTGAGGCTGCGGAGGAATAGGCCGCAGAGGGAGCGCTCCTCCCAGCCCAATTCCTCCGCCGCTACCCGGTATTCGATGGCATAATCCGCAGCCGACCGGTTTCCCTGCTGGAGAGCGAGAAGCCGATCGACCTGGACCGCCTCGGAACGAGAATGATCGAACACCTCCAGGAAGCGCCTCACGAACTCAGCATAGGTGAGGGTGGCATAACTGGGTCTCGCCATAATAGCGTAGGCCCAAGTTAAAGCGCGCCCCTCCAGGAGATTCCCTATGTAGCCAATTCGGCTGTGATCTGAGGGGAAGTCTCCGGGCACACGGTCAAACACGGACTCACACTGCATCACAAACCCCCGCGCTCCGCCGAGCTTTCCGCTAAAGCGAGCGGAGGTCGGAATCGGTGTGAGTCGGGCCGGTGCCACCGGAGCTGGCTGGATGGCCACCGGAACGGCAGGAGCTGCGCCACCCTGAGGAGCCGGGGGGAACGGCTGCTGGGGGTCCAGGCGGTCCAATCGGCCAGTGATAGTTATCAATTGATTCAGGATAACCTGCTGTTGATAAGCTATTTGATCCACTCTAGCCTCGAGAGTGGTAAGCCAGTGTGCGAGCCCGCCGTCTGCCGAGCCGCTCTGCTGAAGCCGTACTGACATAACGCACGGCTCAGGAGACGCACAGACACAGGCTTAGAGTAGTTCAAAGAGTTTATTAACAGCAGGAGTGAATGAGTGCGTGTCTGCGGGGTGTAAATGTGTTGGTGATGGCGTCTGCTTCAGGCACAGAGGCAGGTGACCGTTCAGCCGAGCAACCCTATGGAGAGAGCACAGGGAGAGGGTGACGGGCATACACCAACACAGGAGGGATTTATGGCGAGAGAAGGACTTACTTGGATTGTCAGGATAGCTGGCACAACAAGGGGGCGAAGCCCGGAAGACAGCCACCTGGAGAGCTCCGTACAGCAGCGAGGAATGGGCGATGGAGTGGAGATGTCCGCCGCCGGGGAATCCACTTGTGCACAGGGGAGCAGACTGGGAAAGAGAGGTAAGGGTTCTTACCCAAATAATGTTTGCTGAAGAAAGAAGTAGCTCACAACGGTGAGGGACGAAGTCTGCCGGCTTCAGGCCGAGCCTCCAGGCGAGACAGCCTTTATCCCTCGCCGCAGATGATTGTCAGGTGCGTGAGCAGGTGGCGCCGCTGATGAATGGCGCGGCGTGACACTCTTTGCCGACGACAGTGCTCTAGTTGCACACAGTGTGGAAGATATGCAATCTTTAGTGGAGAAATTTGCAAGAGCAGCTAGCCAATTCAGCCTCCAAATCAACATCAAGAAGACAGAGTGCCTTTGTCAACCACCAAAGTTTGAGTGATCAACATCACTACCAGACGAGATCAGCATTGGTACAGAGCAACTAGCCAAGTGCAAGACTTTCAAGTATCTTGGGAGTACTGTCTCAGAGAATGCTAGGCTGGAGGATGAACAATCTCAGAATGAGAAGAGCAAGTGCTGTGTTTGGAAACTTGAGGGAGAGACTGTGGAACAATCAACATGTGTCTATCCGTGTGAAATGCAAAGTGTACAGAGCGACAGTACTGGCTACTCTATTGTACGGTGCTGAAACTTGGACTGTCTACAGAGTGCAGGTGAAGAAACTCCACGCGTACATGATGAGACACCGCCAAGCCATAATGAACATCTCATGGAAAGACAAGATAACCAACACAGAAGTGTTGAAACGAGCTGGTCTACCATCAATGGAGGACATGTTAATACAGATGAACCTGAGATGGCTCGGACATGTTGAGAGAATGGACCACCAGCGTCTCCCTCGGCAGTTACTCGAGGACAAACGCAATCAGGGTAGACCAAGGCTCAGATTTAAAGGCACTGTAAAAAGAAACTTGAAGAATCTGGATATAGATTGATATTGGCTGGATATAGGATATAGGCTGCACGGTGGCGCAGTGGTTAGCACTGCGGCAGCACAGTTTTCCCTTGGCCGGGGGATTGTGGGGATCGTGGGATCGTGGGTTCGATCCCAGCCCCCGACCAACAGTGATCTGTGTGGAGTTTGCATGTTCTCCCCGTGTATGCGTGGGTTTACTCCGGGATTTCTCCGGTTTCCTCCCACATGCCAAAAACATGCAGGTTAAGTTAATTGGAGACTCTAAAGTGGCCCTAGGTGTGAATGTGTGTGTGAATGGTTAAGGGATAGCGCCGTATCGTGGCTGCTTCATCCATCCAGGTGGTGGATGACCCTCAATTTCCCCTCTGGGGATCAATAAAGTATACTAAATACTAAATACTAAAAAAAATATATATAGACAGGAGTTCCTGGCAGCGGAAGGCTAAGGACAGAGCTGCGTGCAGGAATCTGATCAGACCTAAATGAAACAGTCATTGTCGACCACAGCAGACTTCTATGATGATGATGAAATATTTCAGAGTATTTCTGGTCACAGTGCTGAAACTAGATGGATGAGCTTGTTTTTGCTCATTGTAAATTTAATTTACCCAAGTTCATTTCTCCACTGTAGATAATCTGCCTGAAGGGAAATGACAGAAGTAACACAACACTGCTTAGCAGCTGTGGTTTTTATGATTTTTTCTCACTGATTTTGAGTGAACATACAGTATTACTCTGGTTCATTCAGCTACATATTGCTCTGATTTTGAAAACTGGGTTGTTTAGGTTTATTTAGTTGGAAAATGTAGCCTTTTTTTTCCTTTTGTTGAGTCATTATGTTAATAGTCGTAATATACTATTTTACTTTTTTTCGGGGGGGGGGGATCTTCTGGTACCTTTACCTCACCCACTGAGCTGTTGGAAATTCACCTCTCTGTGTTCTCGGACTTCTGACTTTACAAATTAAGCACTGTAGCTAACTGTCAGTAATCGACATGGTGTCTGCTCCAGAAAATGATAAGAGTACAGTAAAATCAGCATCTAGCAGCACGGCTAGCTGGCTCCTCTCTGACTTTGCACCCTGAAATCCCTGCTTGCTGCTCAGACCAGCTAATATTAGCAGTGCAAAATACTCAGCTATCACAGTCAAAATATAACAAAATAAACCAGAATGGTACAAAAAATAATAACAATCAATTGTGGATTAATGGACAAGCTACTCTATTATGCTGATTAGGATTTAGAAAAAAGAACCATAAAATTTCTGGTTGTGCTGATTCGCGTCAAAATGCATGCAATCCTATAGGTCCGGTATCTGTGTCATGCCATCAAAAACACAGGCCAGTTTAAAATTGGCACCTAAATTGGTAACTAAGCTGTCATCTCTGAGTCCCACCCCATGCAGGACATGCTGAACGCACTGAGGATCTCATTTAGTGGTAGGCTGTGCCATCCTAGGTACACAACGGAGAGGTTTTGCTGGTCCGTCCTACCTACGGCTATCAGACTTTATAACCTAACCAGGGCCGATCGTAGAGGTCATATTGAATGTATTAAATGTAACAACCTTGCACAATAAATTGTTCCCTCCATTATATTACAAGGACAATATCAATCATTACTGAGGGTGGCAACAACACTCTTGATTCAGATATACAGTACTGTCTGGGTACATATTCATATTCTGCAGGGTAACTTAACAAACGGTAATGCTGTTTATTACATTTCGCTGCAATGCTTCTGCACTGTGTATATCTGTGTACATATGCATATTCATTTACTGCTTTGGCTAAACAGTTCTTATTATCTTATCAATTATTGCTCTGAGTGCTGGTGTTCCTTTGCTGCTGTAATCCTGGAATTCCCCCATTGTGGGAATAAGAAAGGCTTGTGGAGTGTGTGAAATAAGAGGCTGATTCATGGCAGACGGTTTATTACACACTTCACATTTCTCAAGCACAGAACAGACTGATTTCAGCAGGCACTCTTCTTTTACCCAAATCTCTCCTCACAAGTTTCATGGCATTTCTCCACACACATGATATTTGCATTACACTGCATTCAACCTGCTGCATCCTTGACTCCTTCCTGCTATCTCGCCAGGAACCTCCTGAGCATTGTTTTCCCATGCTTATCCACTGTCTCTTGTCTGAGATGCTAAATAATCTGACTCCCCCAAGGTGCTACACTCCCCCCCCCCCCAGCATCTTAGATAGAACAATAGAACATCAGACCACACGCCGTTTGGGCTTCCGTCTCCTCCCGTATCTGCTGTAACTGGGGTTTACTGCCTCCGTGGTACTGCTGTGCCGGTGGGGGGCTGCTGGGAGTGTGTCTGACTACGGGTGGGCCGTGATGGGGGGGGGGGGGGCACTTTGGTCTGTCCGTGTGGCTGCTCTGGTGAATTGTTTCCCTGGGGAGCTCTCCGTGGGGGTCTTCCACGCCGAGGGACCCTAGCCAACAGCACTTGCTCGTCCGCCACAACGAAAGCTGGTTTGAGTCTGTCTTTGCCAATTTTTTTCCCGCCTACCCCCCAAGTCTAGCAAAAAATGCTTATCCCCTGTTTCCAACACTCTGAATGGTCCATCATAGGTTGGGCGCAATGGAGGGCGGTGGGCGTCGTGTCTGACGAACACAAACTCCGCGCTCTTCAAAGTTTTAGGCACGAAAACACGCGGAAAACTGTGGTGGGCAGGGCCCGGCAGCGTGCCTGTGTTTGCGCTACGCTGCAAAAGCTGAGACGGGGAGCTGTCCGGCGCGGGATTATCTGGTAGAAATTCCCCGGGCAGCCGTAGGGGCTGCGCAAAAACCAGCTCTGCTGGGCAAGCTTCCAGAACTTCTTTTGGCGTGGAGCGCAACCCCAATAAAACCCACGGCAGCCTGTCTACCCAATTTGCATCTGTCAGTGAAGCCCTGAGCGCTGCTTTCAGTGATCTATGAAAACGCTCGCATAAACCATTGGCCTGTGGGTTGTATGCGGTTGTGTGGTGGATTGTAACACCCAGGCTGCAGGCCATCGCGGACCAGAGTTCGGAAACAAATTGAGGGCCCCTGTCAGACGTAATGTCTGACGGGACTTCAAAACACGCCACCCATGCTGTTAAAAAAGCCCGTGCTACATCCGCGGACGTGGTTGCTGCCAGCGGGACTGCTTTTGGCCAGCGCGTGGTGCGGTCCACTACTGTCAGGAGGTGCGTGCACCCTTGTGATGGCGGGAGGGGGCCCACGAGGTCCACGTGAACATGGTCGAACCTCTCAGCTGATACCCGAAATGGCTCCAAGGGAGCCTTCATGTGTCTGTGTACCTTGGCTCATTGGCACGCCACGCAGGCTGCAGCCCACTCTTTTACTTGTTTGCATAGGCTCGGCCACACAAACTTCTCTCCCACCATTTTGACCGACGCGCACACTCCTGGGTGCGCCAGAGTGTGAACCGACTCAAACACGCGGCGGCGCCACGCGACCGGGACCACCGGAAGCGGGTGTCCCGTGGAGACATCGCCGATTGGGGGGGGGGGGGGGGCCATCTTGCAGCACCCTGCTCTCCAGCCTTAACCCTGTTGGTCCAGACTGGAGCGCACACACGTCTGCATCGCTAATCTGCTCCGCGGCCATGGCTGAGTAATCTATCCCCACGCAGACCGGGGCCACCACGGTGCGCGAGAGGCAGTCCGCCACCCCATTCAGTTTACCCGACACATGCTGAATATCGGTAGTAAACTCTGAGATCGCGGCCAGCTGTCTCTGCTGCCAGCCTGACCACAGTTCTGAAACCTTGGCCATCGTGAATGTTAGCGGCTTGTGGTCCACGAAGGCGGTGAAGCTGCGCCCTTCCAGCCAGAACTGGAAGTGGCGTATGGCCAGGTGGAGAGCCAGTAACTCCCTGTCAAACGCGCTGTATTTATGTTCGCTGTTGCGCAAAGTTCTGCTGAAAAAGGCGAGCGGCTGCTAAGCCCCAGTGACGCGCTGCTCTACAACAGCCCCTATGGCCACGTCTGAAGCGTCGGTGGTGAGCGCTATCCAGGCCGCCGGGTCCGGATGCGCCAGCAGTGCGGCGTTTGCCAGGGCTGCTTTAACTTCCGAGAACGCCCGCTCTCGCGCCGTGGTCCATTCGACCCAATCCGCGGGTTTCTGTTTATTGAGCGCGGCGTACAATGGTTGCATGAGCTGCAGCGCGCGGGGAAGGAAACGGTTATAAAAGTTCACCATCCCCAAAAATTCCTGCAGCGCCCTGACCGTCTGAGGCCGGGGAAAATCCACCACGGTGCGCACTTTGTCAGGCAGCGGGATTGCTCCTTCCGGAGAGACGCAGTGCCCCAAAAAATCAATCTCCGTCACGCCGAACTGGCATTTCGCTGGGTTGATTATTAACCTGTGCTCCTCCAACCTCCGGAAAACCGTCGTGAGGTGGGTTTCGTGTTCGTCTTCAGACGCACTGGCTACCAGGATTTCGTCCAGGTAGACGAACACGAACGGGAGATCGTGCAGCACTGCATCCATCATGCACTGGAATGTCTGTGCCGCTCCTTTTAACCCGAATGGCATGCGCAAGAACTCGAATAAACCGAACGGAGTTATTACTGCTGTTTTGGGTACGTCCTCCGCACACACTGGGACTTGGTGGTAACCACGGACCAGGTCTATTTTGGAAAAAATGCACGCTCCGGTGAGGTGAACGGAAAAATCCTGTATGTGGGGAATTGGGCAGCGTTCGTGCGCTGTGGCATTGTTCAACCTGCAGAAATCACCGCACGGTCGCCACGATCCCTCAGCCTTAGGGACCATGTGTAGTGGGGATGCCCATGGGCTGTTCGAACGCCTGATGATGCCCAACCTTTCCAGGTTGGCAAACTCCTCGCGCGCTATGGCCAGTTTAGCTGCGTCCAAGCGCCAAGGTCTTGCAAAAACGGGCGGCCCGGTGGTGGTGATAAAGTGCTCCACCCCATGTTTAGCGATGGCCGCCGAAAACGTCGGGACCGTGAGTGCTGGGAACTGAGTGAGCAGTGTGTGGATCTTACTGCCTGTAGCTGTGACGTTGGCTTGTGCTGTTGGCCGGGTCGCTCGAGCTATACAGGGGAGAGAGTCAAAGGACAGTGCATTAACCAGGCGCCTGTTAGCAACATCAACCAGTAAACCATGTGCACACAGAAAATCAGCCCCCAGGATATGGTAATTCAGTGCTGCTACGACAAAAGTCCACTCATATGTACGGCCGTGTAGAGATAAGATCAGTGTCCTCTCACCAAAGGTCTTAATTTCCGAGCCGTTTGCTGCCAACATCTCGGGGACGCTAGGTCCTGCCAGCCGGTCAGCGTAGGTTGGCAGGATGAAGCTCTTCTGGGCTCCGGTGTCCATGAGGAAACGCCTCCCCTAGCGCGTGTCCGCCAAGTAGAGCAGCTTGTTCTCTTCACTGAGGGTCGCAGCTGCTACCGACCGCCGGCCTCGGTGTTTTCCCGAGCGCTTGAATTGGCACGGTGGCGCACATCTGCGTGCGTTCTCTCCGAAGCAGCGGTGGTAGAAACAGAGCATGTCTCTCTGGCACTCCTTGGTCCCCGCTGCTGCTACCGTCAGTGGCTCCTCGCTTCCTCTGGCCGTCTCACTGGGCTCCGCCGCTGCCGCGTTGACTGTGATCGCCCTGGTGGTGATGATGATCCGGTCTGCCTCCTGGGCTAGCGCACGGTAGTCAGGCACGGCCAGCAACGGCGAATTGGCCAGAACTGCTCTCGCCACTGTTGGAAGGTTCCGGAGGAAGAGGTGGGCAAACAGAAAGTGCCTGTCGTCCGTGCCCATTAACACCAGCATCTTCTCAATCAGGTCTACGGCCGAACCATCTCCTAACTCGGAGCCTCTCCGCTCTCTCACAGTCTGAAAGCGTGTAGCGCCGGGTGAGCGCAGCCTTGAGTGCCTCGTATTTGTTGCTGGCTGGAGGCTGATCGAGCAGGCTCGCTACTTGCTGAGCTGTTCGGGCGTCCAGCGCTGTGACCACATGGTAGAATCTGGTGTCGTCTGCCGTTACTCCCCGGAGGGTGAACTGGGCCTCGGTGTGGTGGAACCAAGAGCGCGGGTTGTGCTGCCAGAAATCCGGTAGCTTGACTAAAACCTCACACGCGTGGCTGGGGATTCCAGTCCGGGCTGTCTGTGGGATGGCTGCTGCCTCGCTGGAGCTTCCTGACCAGGCCGGCTCCGGGGTTCTTGCCTCATGTTCCATAATACGTCTTGGGTCACCAGTGTGGAGTGTGTGAAATAAGAGGCTGATTCATGCCAGACGGTTTATTACACACTTCACATTTCTCAAGCACAGAACAGACTGATTTCAGCAGGCACTCTTCTTTTACCCAAATCTCTCCTCACAAGTTTCATGGCATTTCTCCACACACAACATGACATTTGCATTACACTGCATTCAACCCCCTACGTCCTTGACTCCTTCCTGCTATCTCGCCAGGAACCTCCTGAGCATTGTTCTCCCATGCTTATCCACTGTCTTTTGTCTGAGATGCTAAATAATCTGACTCCCCCAAGGTGCTACAGGCTCATCTTATCTTAAACCCCTTTCAGAAATGCAAATGTTGAACACTACTGTCCAATGCATTCAGCATGCTTCTGCTGTTTTGCTATTGATGTATTTTTTCCCCTTTTCATGTTATGCTTGTTGGACTTGTTTGCAAGTAGTGGCTTTGCTGCCCATGGTGGCACTCTGAGTTTTCTCTGAGTTGATTCAGTGTGAACAGTTTCCCCCGGGATAAAGGAGCAGAAGCTGTCTGAAATAAAGCATCAAGATGTGTTTGCACCTACAACAGTTTCTCTCCTATCAGCACATATTATTGCATTAAGGAAAATCTAATACTGGAGTAACTGTCATTTCCTTTGGTAACGTATCATCACTTCCTGTTTTGCTGACTTTCGGTGTGGTTTGCTACCCTTAGCTCTCCTTCTTCTTTTGAGGATAATTTCATTGCATTTCAGAATCAGAATCAGAATCAGAATCAACTTTATTGCCAAGTATGCTTACACATACAAGGAATTTTACTTATCACTAAGGTGCACTCGTGTTAAGCGCTCCCTAATGACGCGGCAGCCATACAGGCGCCTCATACAGTGGGGGGTAAAGAGGGGGGGGGGGGAGGGGTGACACATTGGGCAGAGAGAAAAAACATAGTTATCAAAATATAGCTCGAGTGAGCAAGATTGTGATCACATAGAAAAAAACCCTCTAATTGCAAACTTAGCAGACAATACAGATCCACACATTAACAAAGCAAGAGAGAGACCAGTGTGTGTATGTCAGTCATGTGATATCAGTGTGAATGCAGTGTGTGAAGTATCAGTTACTGGTGGACAACAAAAATCCCCTCCTAGGCAACGGCTAGATGTTATGTCCTTAGTGTTCTAAAACATAGATAACATGTCCACAGTTCAGTGCATGCCAGATGGTAAAATTCCATGTTAGTCACATGACACTGTCCTTGGAGAGTTCAGATTGCTGCACATCAGCAATTGTTTGGGTTAGAGAGAAGCCAAAACTCTCTTCTGCTTTATCTCTTCTCCTTGAGGAATGAGTTCTCCCAAGGACGCCGAATCAAGGCCTGATGAGCACAGTTCACTTAGAGCATAGAATTTTCATCTCTCTTGTGATTCTGTGCATCACAATTTACATTAACATTCACAGGCTTTAAAATCATTCCCTGGAGAGCACCCAGCGACTCCTAGATGTTTCCCACCTTCCGATTCAGTTCGCCATTTGCCGCTAACAGTGCCCTCCCCAGCTGGTCGAATTGTTGTTGAAGGAGCTTCGCCGGGTCCGCATTTTAATTAGCTCTTTCCAACTTCATTAATTCCAATACACCAGGAAAACTCCAAAGCCAAACAGCAGAAATCCTGTGATCATGAAGCCAAACAGGTAGATGTCTTCCACATCTTCAATCCAATTGTCCCATGAGTCTCTCACATACTTGGGCTCCCCCGGGCCTGATTTTCTGTTTGAAAAAGTGGTGTCAGTTGCATTTAAAGCCCAGCTCAATTCCATAATTTTCCGTTTGGATCGAGATCAGCGAGAAGGAGAGCGAGACACAGACAGGACACAGCAAGCTGGGATCAGTCAAGGGTGGAGAGGAGGAGGAGAGGAGAAGAAATGCGTCTGCTCTCTCTGAAAGCCGGAAGATCGGAAGCAATCATTTCTTTCCCATCTACATCATTGCAATTTAACAAGCCTCTTGCACCTGTGTGCACACTCAGTGTCACCTAATCACCCTCGTTAGCCTTCTGTTCACCTTTCATTGATGTTTGTGTTAGCTTCGGGTTAGCCACTAGCCATGGCTACTAGCTCTCCTTCCCCTTCTCCTCTATTGTGCTCTTTGTGTCAGATGTTTAGCTACAGCTCTGCCTCTTTTAGTGAAAATGGTAAATGTAATAAATGTTGTCTTTTTGAGGCAATCAAGGCAAAGTTGTGTGATTTGGAATCTCAGCTCCACTGCACTGAAACACTGTCAGTGCCAGTTAATAATGACGGATTCCCGTTAGTCGCAGTGGAATGTTGTAGCATAAGGCCTGCTAGCATAGAGCCTTCAAGCCATCCACTGGCAACCACCTCTCCTGACCAGCCAGGAGAAAATGGGTGGGTGACGGTGAGAAGGAGGCATAGTTGCAACCCCTGGTTCACCACCAACCTGTTCACATTTCTAATCGATATTCCCCGCTCAGCAACACACCGCTGAGGAAAAAACTCTGATCATTGGTGACTCTGTAGTCAGAAATGTGAACCAAGAGACTCCAGTGGCCATAGTCAAATGCATTTCTGGGGCCAGAGCAGGCAACATCAAGTCAAATTTGAAAATGCTGACTAAAAGTTGCTGTAAATACTCCACAATTCTTATCCACACCGGCATGAATGACATCAATCCGACTCCAGCAGTCAGAAGTCACAAAACCTATTGTGCAATCAGTGTGTAACTTCACCAAAATGATGTCGGCCTCTGTAGTATTCTATGCCCCGCCCCCCAACCTGAGCAGTGATGACATTTTTAGCCGCGTGTCATCCTTCAACCGCTGGCTGTGTGGTGTCGTGCAAACAATGTGGGCTATACAGACAATTGGAACTCATTTTGGGGAAAACCTGGTCTTGTTAGGCGAGACGGCGTCTATCCCACTTTGAATGGTGCGTCTCATTTATCTAACAGTCTGTCATCATTTTTAGCCAAAGTTCCAAAGCTTTGACTATTACTCAGAGTTGGGACCAGGAAGCAGAGTCACAGTCTTACATGCCTCTCTGCAGCTTCTCTCCATCCCCCACCCTTCATCTTAGCCTCTGTTCCCCTCGCATCAGAGAATCAAAGTCTGCTCTCTCTAAAGTAAATAAAAATATAATGTGTAAGCATCCCAAAGTGATTAAACAAAAAGTTGATTATCCCAAATTAAATATGGAGCCACTAAATCTAATGACTTGGCCTCTGTTTCTCCTCAAAATTTAAAAATTTAAGTGTGTTTTTTTAAATATTAGGTCTCTAATTCTCAAGTCTCTTCAATCATCTGTTAATTGATCATCAGATTGATTTACTATCCCTTACAGAGACTTGGTTAGAGCAACAGGATTGTGTTGGTTTAAATGAATCAACTCTCTGGTTATTTAAACTGTCAAAATCCCAGAATTTTTGGTCATGGAGGAGTTGCAACAATTTACCATTCAAAAGTTCTAGTTAATGTAAAGTAAAAAAACAAATTATAATTCTTCTGAGGGTCTGGTCATCAGTATTGGGCATGTTTGCAATTTTAGGTTAAAACCAATTTTATTTGCTGTAGTTTATCATCCTCCCACAGCTTACTAAAAGTTTTTATTTGAATTTGCGGACTTCTTAGCGTAAAGGTTCCTGTCTGTCCTGCCTGTCTGTCACTTTCTCTCCTCACTGATTGAACACCTCTCCCCAGCAGCTGCAATCATCACCTGCAGCCAATTACTGGGGTAGTACAAGCCGGACGCTCTCACTCCACTCTGTCTGGTCGTGTCTGATTCTCATCCTGCTTGTATCCTGCTTTGTGCTATCCTGAGTACATTTTGTGATTTACTCTGCCAAGCTCTGAACCTAGCCAGCTTCCTGACCCTGAGCCTGTCTGTGTTATGGAATAATTTTCCTGTTCTGTCCTAGCCTGCCGTGCCTTGACCCTAGCCTTCCTCTTGACCCAGGAAAACGCCTGATGGATTGGATTTGGATTTTCTTCACTGTGCACGCTAATCCTCTAACAAGTAAGTCGACTTACCATAATTGTCACCAGCACATTCCTCCCTGTTTCCCCAGCACTCAGGCCTGGCCAGCCTCTCCCCCTTTGCCCCTCACCAGCACCTCCAGGATCCCTTCTCTGGAGAATTCCACCATACGATCTGCTTCCACAAATCACTGCTTCCACCTGAAGAAAACTGTAAACATAATCACAAATATTACCTCTGTCATAATAAATAAACAGTGAAGATTAGTTAGTTAGATATTACATAAAGTTCTTTTACACACACACACACACACACACACACACACACACACACACACACACACACAAAAAATTTACATACACACACACCAGTTACACACAAGCTCTACACGCATGGGGGTCTTGTAGGGCTGAAGAAGACCTGACCCAGCAACAGGATGTGGAAGCCATAAAGTCATAAAGGCAGAATGCATCTGGACGCCAAGAGGACCGGTTCATACCAGTTTGGACAATGGCCATGTATTGTTGGAGAGTGGCTGGAAACGCCCAGCAACTGGAAGCCTATATGTATCTGTTGATCCCTTTGTTCTGGATCTTTCACCAGATTGGGGTGCGAAAGACCCATGGGTGTGTTCTCTGACTCCCTGCATGCTTCAATAAAAAGATAAACTGAGAAATTGTATTTCTTCTTTGATTATTGATTGGTTAACTGAAAAGATTCTGCTAACTGTCCTAAAAATTTTTACACTTTCTTGGTGGAGGCTGCTGGCAGTAAGCCAACTGCATTGACGATGGACATTGGGACACAAAGCTTTGGCTGGTTACTGCAGACAATCTGGGGCCCCAAATCAAAAGGTGAGCAGGAAACCTCTTCTAAAAATCTCTGTAGGATTGTCTGTGAGATTTAGTCAAAGTAAGTCTTTTGTCCTGTTTTTAAATTTTATTGAAATAACTTAATACAAAGATAAGTGTAATACTTTGTGACTATTTTTTTATGATTGCAAGAACACGTAGGGGTCTCCTAAGCATTCACAGGTTAGGGTCAGATCTATGAGCTGCTTTTCATAAATAAGGAAGACAAATGCAAGATCTTTTTCCATCAACTAGTGAGCATAAATAAGGCACTCTAATAGACCATTTGCTGTGACGTCACATCCTTTTGTTTATGCCGCCATATTGGACGTCAAAAGCGAGTGGACGGCACATTCAGCAGCTGTTCAGCAGTGTACCAGATCTCGATATATTTACCTGATTTCAACCTACATCTTTGTTTTATTTTATGTTGGCAATGAATTAGACTATGGTGTTTCACTGCTGTGCCTTTGGGTGTACAAATCGCCAGAAAAAGGGATCCAACTTGAAGTTTTACCGGTTCCCAGCTGACGAAGACAGGCGCAGGAGGTGGGTGGCCCGTCGCCTTACTCGCGGCTATGCAGTCAACATTTTATATCGGGTATGTCTGATGTATCAGTGTCTATAGATGTAATGTTATATCATTGTAAACACTGGTAAACGGTAAAGCATGAGTATGAATGACTCCATGTTTTAATCCTGTACTCCTGGTTATAAATCAGGTTATTGGGTACATAAACACGGGGAAAACTGTGGTGGGCAGGGCCCGGCAGCGTGCCTGTGTTTGTGTGTTCGTTGGTGCAAGATCCCTGCGCATGAGCTGATCATTCTCTCATCATGACATGGACTTGATTCAGACAAATAAAATGTAGTTATTTAGTGAAAACTAAGCTTAGAATAACAGCAGACTATTTACACAAAGCTCTTAGCTGGTCTGGATCACTTGTAAATTGTATTTGACATTGTACTAAATTTCAAGATATTAACAGATTGGTGTACTGTCTGAAGATTGGGAATCTAGGTATGAAAGGAAAATAAAAAGCATATATATTAATGGGGCATATATATTAATTATATATATATAAAATTATAATTAATTATAATTAATTATTAATTATAATTAATGGGGGGCACCAGCCCCCCATGGGGGGGCTGGTGCTCCCCATTAATCTGTCTTTTATCAAGAAAGGCAAGGAGGAGGAGGGGGAGGGGGAGGGGGACATCAGTGCAGAGGACGTGGGCAGTGGAGGAGGAGGGCCCGTGGCCAAGGAGGGAACACACACCCACAGTGGAAACTGAGTGATGTGTGTCATCAGTGTAGACAATGGGGTCACTGGCAAAGAGAGTGTCCCCAAAGGCAAGTGCGGCCGCTCAGAGGGGGAGGAACCAATGAGCCACATTCACTACAACAAAATTTGACTGCATGATTAAGACTAAAACAGATAAGTGGACTCACGTCTACACATAAACAGGAAACTAACACAGCAGACATTTTCCACTTACTTGACTTTGACCCAATGTTAACAATGCAGGGTTTACCAGAAGTACTGTTGGAAGTTCAAGGTACTCCGATTAAATTTGTGTGACACAGGTGCATGGAGATAGTAATACAGTAATTTCAGTTAATGATGTTCAGGGCTTTTCAAAGTCAGAAGAAAAAGTAACAGTTAAATCTGCAAATGGCAAACATAAAAGTAGAATAACTATCAAAATGTGTGAAAGTAAAGGATCCTACAACTGGCAACATTGTTGAAGGTTGATTGTTGAACATTGTTGATGGTTCATTTTGTCAGAGGCGACCCACATGTTGAGGAACATAGTTTATGAGACTGCCAAACCAAAATACTGATACACATTCGACTTGGTCATGTCCCAGTCATGTTCAGTGATATCAGACCTGTGTAAAAGCACTACACAGAATTTTACATCCACAGTTCATAGTGATTGGCAATCTCCAGATCAATATCATTGTACAATGTACTACAGGCATTTGAATTGATCTGATCCAAATTATGAACAAACATTTTTTTTTGCAAATCCATCCTCCACATTGGTCATAAAAAACTTGTACTGGTCACCAAGGGGATATGTGGGAGTGTGACAGAGATCATCCTGTGCAGTTCGCCCCACACGGGACACGAACCCGCGACCTCTCAGTCAACTACACAGTCCGAGCATGGGAGACACAGCACGATCGCGCTGAGCTAAAGGTCCGACCGATAGCTCAGCGCTACCGATACTGTATGAGGCTTTGGGAGGGAGGTTTACTAACGTTCTACGCCGAACAGTACTAGTTGGCATCCGTTACAGGAGCATCTGTCGTCCTATCTGATGAGGATAAGAGACATTTTAAACAATGGGGGGTTCCACACATCTCACTGGTCAGACCCAAATACATGGATTGGAAAAACGTTGGACATTTTGTCACCTCTACTGAGGAATATAGCCATCCATGGGAAGCCAACATCTGACCTTAAGGTAGAATACTCTCCTAAATTAGAAACATATGCATTGTCACTTAACTGGGTAACCACAGTACAGAAGGCTGTGCATATTGAGACCCAGAAATCTCCTACATGACCAATCTTAACATTAACAGAAGAGGATGAGCGAATTTGAAGGAAATTCCAAATTCATTATGGTCAAAAGATAAAACAGATGTTGGTCTAATAAACGGGGGCAAAGTATGTCACTGTAACATCAAAGTCGCACTATAGACCATTTAAAAGATGATATCCTCTCCATCTAGAAGCTCAAAAAGGTGCTAAATAGGTCATAAAAGATCTAAAAGCAGCAGATGTCATAGTGTCATGCTCAGCCTCCCCATTCCTGTAGAAAAAGCTCTGCCATCCTGATGATGCAGGACCTGCAGGAATTAACAAAGCTATAATTCTTTGTGCTCATTGTGTACTAGAATCACACACATTGTTGAATGAACTAGAACCCCAAATGCAATTTTCTACAGTGGTAATCATTAGCAATGCATTTTTAGCATACCAGTACACCCAGATCATCAATTCTGGTTTGCATTCATATCTGAGAACAAAAAGTACACATTCAACAGACTACTAGAGGGTTACTCCGAGTCTCCTACATTTTTTTCTCAGGCAATGTCAGCAAATCTTCCACATTTTATACCTCCTAATAGGAGCCAATTGCTCCTCTATGACATATTGCTGGCATCTCCTGATCAAGAAATATGAAAACAAAACATAGGCTGGAGTCTATAGGTGGTTAAATAAAGGTGCTGTTTTTAATCAAGGCTCCCAAATTTATACCTGACCAAAGGGTAAGCCCATCCTCCCACAAAAATTATTTCACTATGCTGCTACTTGCACAGATGGACTTTGTCATGTGTCCAAGGGAGGGATGGTGATATCAAAGCCTACGGGTTTGAAAATGTTGCCAATAATGTCTAATTTGTGCACAAAATAATGCCCAGGGTAATGTTAGACAAGAGAAGGGTAGTTTTCCTGTCATGTATGCTCCTTCGGAGCCGAAGGACAGACCCAAATGTTGAATTGTGTCAGTGCAATTTATTAAAGAAAAGAATGAACACATGGTGCTCCAACAAACTTAACTGGTGAGCACAGAAAATAAAGAATTGACCCAAAGTACTCCAACATGCAAACTGGTGAGCAGGGAAAAGGATTACTTAAAGATTACTTCACCTGAGTGGACAGTGCTGAGGTGGAGGTGAACAAAGACAATAAAAATCAGCTGCAAAGGCAGAGTGAAAATGGCAGTGTATAAATACCAGAAATGTAATGAGCAACAGGTGCACGTGCTGAGCTGGCAGAAACTAATTGCCTAACTGCTCTCAGCTGGTGGGAGACTAGACTGAGAGGAGTGAGACAATCACTCGCAGCTGATGGACTGGAAACAGACTGTGAACAGAAAAACACTCAAAACTACAAAGGGAGTCTGAGCTCTGTGGACAGGCGCTCAGGCAAATGACAGAGCCCCCCCCCCCTTCTCCTCAAGGGGTGGATTCCAGACACCCCAAGGTAACACCAACCCCCGCCCCCCCAATTAAAAGGAGTACAGCAAAAAATCACCCTGGGAGGGAGGTGGGGGAAAAACGACTAGGAGGAACAAAACAAACCAGCTCATAACTCACACCTGCACCCCGAAAAACCCCTAAGCCCCCACAATCCCAGAGCTCCGGGTTCAGGTGGCCAGCAAAAGTCTCAGGCCAGGCAGACGGCCCGATGAAAAGAGTCAGGTGGCCTGCTGGAGGAAATGGGCCACCCAACCCTGAGACTCAGTCCTTTGGGTGGCTGGCCAGCATTCTTGAGCCACCAGGACTGGAGGGGTGAGCAAGGAGGCAGCTTCCCCACCGGAAGGCTCAATGGCAGGAAGCCGGACCAGAGGAGGGGGACCCCAGCGACGTCTGGTGGCGGAGAAAGGGGAACCACTACGGTGTCCGGCAGAGGAGGCAGAGGAACCCCGACAGCATCTGCCAGAAGAGAAAAGGCCTCGGCATCCTCAGGCTGGCCGGCGGCACCCTCGGTGGTCCCGGCTTGGGACACGCTTGCACTCTCGGTGGTCCTGGAATGGGACTTGGTTGCACCCGCGGTGGCTCCAGGCTGGAGCACTGCAGCACCCTTGGTGGCTCTGGGCTGGGCCAATGCTGTACCAATGGTGGACCTGGGCTGGGCCAATGCTGCACCCACGGTGGACCAGCCAACCTGTGAGAGCACAAGACCAAGGAGGTGGTCAGTCAATGGAATGTCGGATGAGGGCGAGGGAGGAAGACCTTTGACAATCTTGGGCTGGGGCACGGCGACGTTCCTGGTGACCTCCTCAGCGGGGAAAGCTGGACCTCTGATAATCTCCGGTGGCAAGCCTGGACCCACGGAGACCTCTGGCTATGTTGGTGCACCTCCGGTGACCCTGGGAGAGAGCCCAGACACACAGAGAAAAGGGGGTTCAGGGTCAACGGCAGACCGGAGCGGTCCGGGTCCGTCATGTTGCGATAACGCACAGTTGTAATTTACCGATCGGTCAAAAGTCATTTGGATTACAATTTTCAGGGATAAAGAATAATTTAGCTTATAACACTTACCTTTTCACAACAGCAGCGTAGCTGGCGAACTTCTCTTCCTCACTGTCAGACGAACATGAAGCTGGTCCGCTTGTTACGGGCTCGTGGTTCTGGTCACGCGACCCGGTCAAACCATAATTCCATTATTGCGGTTTTGCGCTTCCATGATTGCGGTTTTGGCGAACGATTTTTCAAAACAAATAAGAACAGTAATAAGAAAAAAAGACTGGTGAACGCCTGTGTGTCATCCAGCCTTACACAAAACAGCTTTCGAACTTCTGTGCTTCAATTGGCTGGCTGTATTCGCAGCCGTTGGTAGGCGGGTCCTTCTTGCGAGGTTTTCAGTCATTGGTTCTTCAAGGTTTCAGAAACCCAATTCAAGGCTCTTATTAGTCGAGGTCAATCTTATTAATGAGAGGTCAATCACATCTAAACCAATCAAAGCACTCCTTTGGCTTTCTGTTCGCGGCTTTGTCTGTAGTGGAAGAATGGAAATGCAGCTTTTTTTTTTTTCAGTGCCTCCTAGGACGCACAGTGTGCGTACTAGGACGCCCTCGTGCGCCCTAGGACGCAGAGATGTGCCCGCCCGCGGTACACCGGAGTGCAAGAAGTTAAAGAAAAGAATGAATACAGGGTGCTCCAACAAATTTAACTGGTGAGCACAGAAAATAAAGAATTGACCCAAAGTGCTCCAACTGCAAACTGTGCGAGCGGGGGTAAAGGATGACTTACAGATTGCTTCACCTGAGTGGACGGTGCTCAGGTGGAGGTGAACGAAGACAATACAAATCAACCACAAAGGCAGAGTGAAAATGGCAGTGTATAAATACCAGAAATGTAATGAGCAGCAGGTGCAAGTGCCGAGCTGGCAGAAACTAATTGCCTAACTGCTCTCAGCTGATGGGAGAGTAGACTGAGAGGAGTGAGAGGAGGAAAATAACAGGACTCAAAAAACACAATCACTCGCAGCTGATGAACTGTAAACAGACTGTGAGTGAAACATGGGGTGCCTGGGAATGGAAGAAAGGGGCTAGTATCGCCCAAACAATATAACAGAATTAACAGGAAAATAATAATGAACAGAAAAAGACTCAAAACTACAAAGGGAGTCTGAGCGATATGGACAGGCGCTCAGACAAATGACGTTTCCATCATCAACGTACCCATTTTACAACGTTTGCATGGACTTCATTGAGCTAACCAAATGTGAAGGGAAAAGATATTATTTAGTTATAGTGGATATGTTTACTAAGTGGGTGAAAGCTTTTCCTTGTAAAAATCCAGATGCTATTACAGTAGCTAAAAAACTACTAACAGACATTATTTCAAGGTATGGGATCTGAGAGAAAATTTACTCAGATAATGGGACTCCTTTTGTAAAACAAATTATGTCACATTGAGGGAAAGTCTTGAATATTGATTTGAAACACCATGCAGCGTATCACCCACAGTCTGCAGGATTTGTGGAGCAACATAACTGGATAATTAAAGAATGATTAAGAAAAACAATGGCAGAAAAAGGACAGAATTGGATTTATTGTTTACCAATGATACTATTTTATAAGAGAATAATGCTTACAAGAGAAGGTTTATATTAATTTGAAGTTTACATAAAAAGCCTTAATTAGTACTGGTACCCCCTCTTAGACCATTCAACCCAGAAGATGAAGAGATTTGTTTAGCAGATTACATGTTAAAAATGTTGACTCAGAAAGATTCTGTTCATGCTATTCCTCCCTAGGAAGGAGCACACAGAAGGAAACGTCACAGTGAAACCAGGAAACCAAGTCCTCACAAAAATTGTTAAAAAGAAGATCTAGTCAGAAGCTCCCACAAAAGGTTATATTGTCAATTCCAACAGCTGTAAAAGTACAAGGCAGAGACACTTGGGTACACCTTACAGACTGTAAATTATTATCAAAACAAACCATAGAACCTGTAGACGGAAAGCCATAGAGAGTGTTGCTGTTGTGGAGGAGGTCTGGGGATACAAAGGGAGTCAGGTATTTTAGTTGACCTGGTTGTCTCAAACCTTGGTGAAGAATTAGGAGTCCACAGCAGGTAGAATACACTCAATATGGCTGACGATGAAAGACACCCCAGAGAATACTGACATAGATTCCAGTTTTATGAATGACTCACATGTGTGTTCCTCATGCTTGTCCTTGTCGTAGTCCTCCTGATGTGGTTATTGTGCAGCTCAGTAGCTATTTTAAAGGTAACTGGCAGATCAATAAACATCAACATTAAGGATAAAGGGACACCACCCACCATTATGTGCACCGAAGGTAAAGCTTGTGTAGTCCAGTTTGACTATTGTGATATATAATTGTTACGACTCCATGCACTATGAATCTGAGTCTGCGATGTACGAAAAGTGTCATGTACCTGGGTTTGGTGGTCTCAAACCCAGTTCTGACCCGTGGTTATTTTGGCCCGCTGTCCTATTTATTTTCAATCAGGCGCTTCAGGGAGTCCTTTGGGTCCTCGCTCCCTGACAGCTCGGGCACGCCCCCACCTCCTGTCAGTATCACCAGCTGATGCGCATTATGGGTGCTTCACACACGTACACGCACACACGTCATTCATTCTCATTCACACGCTCATACACTCACTCATGCACACGTTTTCAATTATGTCCAGCCCACGCATCCTCACACCGGCGGTCTCTTTCCTCTTTAGAGACCTCCAGAGCATTATATGTGCTTCATACACGGCAGCGTGTACCTCCGTGTATGCTAATCACCATTACTTACGTTACTCTGTCAGCCTGCCTTATCCTCATCCACCGGACTGCAAGGACTGCCTTGGATTGCTCCAGCACTGTAAGTCTATGTTTGCTTTCCACCCTGTGCCGACAGTTGCTCCGCGGCACTAGGCATTCCTTTCCTGGGCTGTAGAGAATCCAGGAGGCATCCCTGTAAGTCTGGTGGCCTTAAGCCAATCATTCCAACGCTCTGTGTTTATCATGACTGTTTGCTGGACTTGTGATTTTGGGGTTTATGTTCAATAAAATGCATGAAACTACTCCTGCATGCAGGTTTTTTATTCTGTCCTCAGTGGGCCACGTAATGGCGCACAAGGATTCATAACAGACAAGAGTCATAAGTACATCTGCACTCCTCCATGTAACTGGGCTGATGTGTTCAGTCACACAGGACCCAATGACTCATAATACTCTAACACCCATCATAAATTAAGAAAACACATATACATTATACATTCACCCTACCATGGGGCATGTGCTGCGAACACGAGCTTCATATATGCCCCTAAGGGATGCACAATTTGTAACCCCATTAGAGTAACTATAACATCTCCAAAGTTGTCTGACGCTGGACAATGTTATGTTGAAGTAAATGTACCTGGAAAAGACCGTTTAGAGAGCGTAGGCATGGTCTACTATTTATCCTAATCCTTATTGTAACACTCTTACTATAGTTATTTTTAAGCAATTACACTATATTCAAACACACACTGAGATATGTAGAACATTTGAAACATGACATTACCTGACTCCACATCACCACAGCCATGTATTCACAACTAATTATTGGTGGAGATATGCAGAGTTAATTTCTAGTAGGGCAAATAAAACAAATTTCTCCTGCTCAGGTCTTAGGAACATTTCAAACAATTCCTCCAAGCCAACCTCTTCAGTCGTAGTCCCAGCATCAATGGCGCCAGGGCATAACAGCACCTTTGAACGTAATGGGGGATGGTGGCTCTGTGGGTAGAGGGTCTACTCAGACCTGCCCTCTAACTGGGAGGTGTCTGCGCCCCTTTACGACTGACTGACCACGCTATCATGATGTACCTGGTTCAAGTCAGTCAGTCAGGGCATTGAAAGAGGGACCTGGAGTACAAACCACATGGTGCAGTCTGAGTAATGGATATACCAGTTGAATTTTAACATTGCAGCATTGGCCAAAAGGTCACACTTGCACTATTTCGTTGGACAGGGGTTGGAAAGAATATTCTTTGGACTGAGTTTGGCCAAAATATTGGGAATGAACCTGATGTCTTCACTGCCTGGCTACAATCCTTCTTTAGACAGTGGGCAGGAGTGATAAAAAAACATAATATTATCCCTTATGATTAGAATTGCCATCCTTATGTGTATATGATGTTGCTGCATTCCCTGTTGCAGAGGCCTTATTGAAAAACACTTCACGCTGCTGTTGCACGCCAGTATCTCATATTAGCTCAGCATGAGGAGAGCGATAAGGATTCAAGTGATGAGGACAGTCAGGTTTAATATCATGTCTACCAGTGGCTCTGCAAGAAAAAATGTTGGTATTGACAATATGCCTACAGTATAATGACTAGAGCAGAATGATTTCGTTATGGAAAATCAAAAGAAGACATAAATGCACGATGTAACAGCTGAAAATTGTGTAAATACTGTTACTGGCCATGACAATACATTTGTTAGAAGTTTATTTTTAATTAATTGTAATTATTTGTTTATTAGAAATAAAGATTATTGTTACACTCACCTTAAACGTTGTCCCCCATGTCTGCTCTCGGGTCTAAGTGTAATCCAATGTCAGCATGTGACCAGCAAGCAGACCCAGTGGGCACGGACATGATAACTGTGGTAATTCGACTCGTTGTTCTGGAGTAGCATCAGCTTAATTAGCCAACTCACTTTAGGAAGCGTTAAAACAGTTGCTTTCATTTTGTTAGTTGTTTAGCTGGACAACAGACTACTGAACGCTCGCTGGAGTGGCTATGCGCTTTCCATGCTATGTCATGCGACAGCCTAAAGCGTTTACAGCCATCCACTTTGCCGCTAATCACCGCCAATCACAAATCCTCGCAGCCCATGGCTATCGGTCGGCCCAAGCTAACTCCAGCCAAAAAACAGTGGCAGTATGACGAGGGGGTATGTCTGTACTGTGCCCAACTGGATCATTTTGTTATCCGGTGCCCAGAGAAATTAAAACGCCTCGGTCCAACAGTTAAAATTGGCAAGCTGTCGGGCAGAGTCAATAATTCCCCTATAAACCACCTTGTTCTTCCCGTGCGCATAATGCTTCAGTCTACCAAGATTGTTGGCTCAGCTCTAGTAGACTCAGGGGCTGAACAAAATTTTATTTGAGAGTCTGGCAACCGAGTACAATATTCCCTGCACCCAGTTACCTCAGCTCCAGAAACTCAGCTCTGTCTGGCCAGCCCCTTCATTTAGGTCATTAAACGCACAGTCCCTCTAACTGTATTAACCTGGGTAACCACCAGGAAGAGCTATCCTTCTTTGTCATCCCAGCCTTCATCTCCCTGGCGGTGTTAAGATACCCTTGGTTATACAGTCACAACCCTGTTATTGACTGAAGTCAGGGGGCCATTTTCTCCTGAAGCACTTTTTGTATATCCACCTGTCTCCAGTCAGTGGCTTGCTCTCAATTCATTTCTTCCATCCCTCTGCCCCAGAGCCTCCTGATCTCTCAAAAGTTCCCCCGGGTCTACCATGACCTAGCTACTGTTTTCTGTAAGGTTAAAGCCATGTCACTTCCCCCTCACCAGCCATATGATTGTGCCATAGAACTCCAGCTGGGAGCTAAATTACCCTCCAGTCGCCTGTACAGTTTGTCAGCTCCCGAAAAGGAGGCCAAGGAGGCATATATAAAGGAGTCACTAAGCACCGGCCTAATCCATCACTCCTCACCAGCCCTTGGTATGGGATTTGTCTTTGTTGAAAAGAGGGATGGCTCACTATGCCCCTGCATCGACTTCTGGGAGCTAAATAACATCACCATCAGGATGAAATACCCTCTATCCCTCATTAATTCGGCCTTCATCCAACTCCAGGGGTGGACTTTTTTCATTAAACTCAACCTCTGGAATGCCTACCACCTTATCCAGATCAGGGAGGGTGATGAATGGAAAATGTCCTTTTCCACGCACTTAGGTCAGTTCTGTGTTATGTTGTTTGGGTTCATCAATGCCCCCCGCAGTTTTCCAACAGCTAATTAATGACATACTCCGGGACTTCCTGAATACGTTTGTGTTCGTGTACCTTGATGACATCCTGATCTTCTCATGCTCACTGGAGGAGCATCAAGTCCATGTCTGCCTAGTTCTCCAGCACTTTCTTGAGAACCAGTTGTATGTCAAGACATAGAAGTTCAAATTTTACACCTCCACCACCACCTTTCTGGGCTATATTATATCACCTGGGTGCATCAAACCTGATCCGGTAAAGTTTCAAGCTGTAACCGAGTGGCCCACCCCATCCATTAGGAAGCAGCTACAATTCCTGGGGTTCACCAATTTTTACCGGTTTTTCATTCGGAGCTACAGCTCCATCGCCAAACTACTCACCGCCCTTGCGTTCACCAAGATCCCCTTCCGTTGGACCCAGGAGGCACAGGACACATTCACCCTCCTTAAGACCTGCTTCTCTGAGGCCCCCATTCTGCTTCAGCCTGACCCCGAACTCCAATTCACTGTTGAGGTGGATGCTTCAGACATCGGGGTGGGGACGTTGTTATTGCAGTGCTGGAGGGTCGATGAGAAGGTCCACCCGTGCACATATTTCTCTCGGTGTTTGACCCCTGCTGAGAGAAATTCCAACGTCGGGGACTGAGAACTGCTAGCTCTCAAATTGGCATTAGAAGAATGGCACCACTGGCTGGAGGGGTCGGCTTTGCCTTTTCTTGTGTGGACATACCACAAGAATTTAGAGTTCATCCGGTCTGCCAAATGTCTTAACCCCCATCAAGCCAGATGGACACTGTTCTTCTCCCAGTTCAAATTTTCCCTCTCTTATAGGCCAGGGTCAAAGAACACAAAACCAGACGCACTCTCTTGCCAGTTCTCTGCCGCCCTGTCCACCACGATGGCAAGAGACCATCATCCCAGAGGTGGTCATTGTGGGAGCCGTCACCTGGGACATAGAACAGCAAATTCAGGAGGCACAGCACACCGAGCCGGAGGGGGGGGCACCAGGCCAGCTGTTCGTTCCTAAGGCAGTCAGGGGTAAGGTCTTCCACTGGATCCACACTAATAGTTTTTAGTTAAGCTTTTAACTATTTTTATCATTCATGTTTATATAGTTATTTGGCTCGTTTTATTTATATAGCTTTATGTTTTTCGATTATTTCACTTCAGTTTTACATTACAGTATACAGTATATCGGTATATTTATTATTCTAATAGCCATTTTATTCTCTTTTTATTTTATTTATTTTAATTTATGCTCTTACTCTGCTTCTTATTGTATTCTATTGTATTTTATTGTATTTTATTGTCTATCCATCCATCCATCTTGTACCGCTTTTCCGGAGGTCCGGGTCGCGGAGGCAGCAGTTCAAGCAAAGCCCAGACTTCCTTCTCCCCAGCCACCTGCTCCAGCTCTTCAGAGAGGATACCAAGGCGTTCCCAGGCCAGCTGGGAGACATTGTCTCTCCACCGAGTCCTGGGTCTGCCCCGGGGTCTCCTCCCAGTGGGACGTGCCCGAAACACCTCAAGTGGGAGGCATCCTAATAAGATGCCCATACCACCTCAACTGACTCCTTTCAATGTGGAGGAGCAGCGGTTCTACTCTGAGCCTCTCCCGGATGACTGAGCTACTCACCCTATCTCTGAGGGTGAGTCCAGCAATCCTACAGAGAAAGCTCATTTCAGCCACTTGTAACCGCGATCTCGTTCTTTTGGTCATTACCCAAAGCTCGTGACAATAGGTGAGAGTAGGAACGTAGATTGATTGGTAAATCAACAGCTTTGCCTTAGAACTCAGCTCCCTCTTCACCACAACAGACCGATACAACGTCCGCATCACTACAGATGCTGCTCCGATCCGTCTGTCAATCTCTCGCTCCATTTTCCTCTCACTCGTGAATAAGACCCCAAGATACTTAAACTCATCCACTTGGGGCAGGAGCCTGTCCCCAACCTAGAGAGGACAATCCACCTTTTTTCTGGCTGAGGGCCATGGACTCGGACTTGGAGGTGCTGATTCTCATCCCAGCCGCTTCACACTCAGCGGCAAACCGTCCCAGCAAGAGCTGTAGGTCATTGCTGGATGATGCCAACAGGACAACATCATCTGCAAACAACAGAGATGAGATCCTGTGGTCACCAAGCATGACACCCTCCATTCCCTGGCTGCGCCTAGAAATCCTGTCCATAAAAATTATGAACAGGATTGGTGACAAAGAGCAGCCCTGGCGGAGTCCAACTCTCACTGGGAATGAGTCTGACCGAGTGTTGGCAATATGAACCAAACTCTCACAACGGTCGTACAGAGACCAAATAGCTCGTAACAACAAGCCAGATACCCCATACTCCTGAAGCACCCCCCACAAAAAACCACGAGGGACGCGATCAAATGCCTCCTCTAAGTCCACAAAACACATGTAAACTGGTTTGGGAAACTCCCACGAACTCTCGAGAATTCTCGAGAGGGTAAAAAGCTGGTCCGATGTGCCACGGCCAGGACGAAAACCACATTGCTCCTCCTGAATCCGAGGTTCGACCAGCGTCCGGACTCTCCTCTCCAGTACCTTGGCATAGACCTTCCCAGGGAGGCTGAGGAGTGTGATCCCTCTAAAGTTGAAGCACACCCTCCTGTCCCCTTTTTTGAAAAGAGGAACCACCACCCCAGTTTGCCATGCCAAAGGCACTGCCCCCGACCTCCACGCAATGTTGCAGAGGCGTGTCAACCATGACAGCCCAACAACATCCAGGGCCTTGAGGAACTCAGGGCGAATCTCGTCCACCCCCGGGGCCCGGCCACCAAGGAGATTTTTAACCACTTTGGCGACCTCAGCTCCTGTGATAGGCGAGTCGTCCCCCTCGTCCACAAACCCTGCTTCCTCTGTGGAAGGCATATCAGTGGGATTGAGGAGATCCTCGAAGTTTTCCTTCCACAGCCAGACGATATCCCCAGTCGAAGTCAACAGTGTCCCATCTGCACCATACACAGTCTGGATGGGGAGCTGCTTTCCCCTCCTGAGCCGCCGGACAGTTTGCCAGAATCTCTTCGAGGCTGACCGAAAGTCTTGTTCCATGGCCTCACCGAACTCCTCCCATACCCGGGTTTTTGCTTCAGCAACCACTTGAGCTGCACCCCGCTTGGTCTGCCAGTACACCTCAGCTGCTTTGGGAGACCCACAAGCCAACCAAGCTTGATAGGACTCCTTCTTCAGCTTAATGCCCCCCCTCACCACTGGTGTCCACCACTTGGTTCGGGGGTTGCCACCTCGAGATGCACCGACCACCTTGCAGCCGCAGCTCTGGGCCGCCGCTTCAACAACAGAGGTGAACAACATGGCCCATTCAGACTCCATGTCTCCAGACTCCCTCAGAATGTGGTTGAAGTTCTTCCAGAGGTGGGAGTTGAAGACCTACCGGACAGGGGCCTCAACCAGACACTCCCAGCACACCCTCACTATACGTTTGGGTCTACCAGGTTTGAATGGCTTCCTCCCCTGCCATCGGATCCAACTCACCACCAGGTGGTGATCAGTTGACAGCTCTGCACCTCTCTTTACCCGAGTGTCCAAGACATACGGTCGCAGGTCTGATGACATGATAACAAAATCGATCATCGACCTGTGACCTAGGGTGTCCTGGTGCCAGGTGCACATATGGACACCCTTATGCTTGAACATGGTGTTCGTTATGGACAAACTGTGGTTAGCACAGAAGTCCAATAACTGAACACCACTTGGGTTCAGATCGGGCAGGCCATTCCTCCCAATCACCCCCCTCCAGGTTTCACTGTCATTGCCCACGTGCGCATTGAAGTCCCCCAGTAAGACAATGGAGTCTCCAAGAGGAGCACCCTCCAGCACCCCAGTCACAGACTCCGAAAAGGGTGGGTACTCTGAAATATCATTTGATGCATAGGCACAAATGATGGTCAGGACCCGTTTCCCAACCCGAAGGTGCAGGGAAACAACCCTTTCATCCACCGGGAAAAACTCCAATATAGAGGCAGCAAGGTGGGGTGATATAAGAATACCCACCCCTGCTCATCGCCTCTCGCCTGGGAAAACTCCAGAAAAGGCCAAGCTCCAGCCCCCCTCCAGGAGACTGGTTCTGGAACCGGAGCTGTGTGTTGAGGCGAGGCCGACTATATCTAGCCGGTATCTCTCAACCTCTACACCAGCTCAGGCTCCTTCCCCACCAGAGAGGTGACATTCCACGTACCAAAAGCCAGTTTAGAAAGCTTGGGATCAGTCCACCAAGGTCTCCGCCTTTGACCGCCACCTAATCCAAATAGCACCGGACCCCCATGAACCCTCCTGCAGGTGGTGAGCCCACTGGAGGGCGGACCCATGTAACTCCTTCGGGCTGAGCCCGACCAGGTCCCATGGGTGGAAACCCGGCCCCCAGAAACTAGCCATCGAGCCCCTCCCCCAGGCCTGGCTCCAGGGTGGGGCCCCGGTAACCCCATTTTTATTGTATTTTATTGTATCTTATGTTATTTTCAGGTCTGGTGTTTCCTCATTAGGGGGCTCTGGGCACTGGAAGCTGTAACTGGCACTGGCAGGGGGGATGCTGCTGTGGTGGTGGCCCTGGTTTGGTGGATAGGGGAGTCCAGTCATAGCCTGTTGGTTGTGGTGTGGACTCCTCTGTCTGCCTTGGCCAGGGTGGCCCCTGTGGCAGTGTTTCTGCAGCTGTGGGCTGAGACCAGCTCCTGGTGCTGACGGTCCTCCTATGATGGCGTTTCCTCACTCTTGTCCTCAGTCATGTTTTTACTATGCCTATTGTTACTTGTGTGTGTGTGTGTGTGTGTGTGTGTGTGTGTGTGTGTGTGTGTTGGGGGGTGGGTGGAACAGGGTGGGAGGAGGTGAGCTCTGGGGTGGGTTGGGGTTCAGGTGGATAGATGCCTTGGATGAGAGTGGGGATGGGGGGAGGGCTTTGGGAGGGCTCTCTTTTTCTTTTTATTGTTTTGTTTGTGTTTTTTCTGGAATTGTTTTTAACTGTAAAGCACTTTGAGCTGCACTTTGTTGTATGAAAGGTGCTATATAAATAAATAAAGTTTAAAGTTTAATATTGTCTGTCCTGCCTGTCTGCCTCTCTCTCCTCACTGATTATGCACCTCTCCCCAGCAGCTGCAATCATCACCTGCAGCCAATTAGTGGGGTTGTACAAGTAGGACCCTGCCTGCATCTTGCTTTGTGGTATCCTGAGTATGTTTTGTGATTGACTCTGCCAAGCTCTGACCCTAGCCTCCTTCTTGACCCTGAGCCTGTCTGTTTTATGAAATTATCTGTCTGCTCTGCCCTAGCCTTCCTCTGGACCCAAGAAACTGCCTGATGGATTGGATTTGGATTTTCTTCAGTGTGCACGCTAGTCCCCGAACAAGTAAGTCGACTTACCATAATTGTCACCAGCTTCTTCATCCCTGTTTCCCAAGCACTCAGGCCTGGCAAGCCTCTCCCCCTTTGCCCCTCACCATCACCTCCAGGATCCCTTCTCTGGAGAATTCCACCATAGGATCTGCTTCCACAAATCGCTGTTTCCACCTGAAGAAAACTGTAAGCATAATCACAAATATTACCTCCCTGTCTTCTTACCATATTCTCACCAGAGTTCTGCTCTCTACCCTGCAGGATTGCTAGATCCTCACCACCATCTCATAGCACTAAATTATTGGGAATAAAGACTATTGTTACACTCACCTTCAATGTTGTCCTCGGTTTCTGCTCCTGGGTCTAAGTGTAATCCCATGTCACTTAGCTGATTTAGTGCTTAAATCAGATAGAAAAATTATAGTAGGGGACGTCAATATAGAGGCAGATGTAAAGTGATTAGACAACAATATTAGACTCAATAAGGTTTTCTCAGAAAGTAGGAAATTCTACCCATGATCTCCACCACACGTTTGACCTTGTTCTGACATACAGCATAGAAATAGAAAATCCAGTAGTGTCTCCTCATAACTCTGTACTGTCAGACCATTATCTGTTAATTTTTGATTTTACTATTTGAGTATTTGGCTCCTAAAGAAAAATATTACAACAGTAGATGTCTCTCAGATGATGCTGTTACCAAATTTAAGCTGATTGTTTCCTCCCACATGCCAAAAACATGCAAGTAAGGTCATTTGGCATCAAACTGGGGATTCAAAATTGTCCTTAGGTATGACTGTGAGAGTGAATGGTTGTCTGTCTCTCTGTGTTGGCCCTGTGATGGACAGGCAATCAGTCGAGGGTGTACCCTGCCTCTCGCCCAAAGATGCTGGGATAGGCTCCAGCCCCCCGCAACCCAAAAAGGATTAAACGGAAGAAGATGGATGGGATAAATGGTTTCCTCAATCCCATGTGTAGCATCATCGTCCTCCTCAAAACCAAGACAGAAGATCACTTCTCTCCAGTTTACAGGAATTTCATTTTATTCATTACACAGGAATATCACCTTTCTGCCTTCTCAGGAATATCACTGGCTTTTATGCCGACTCATGCAGGCTTCTTCCAGGCCTGACCAAAGATGCTTGCTTTCCCAGGACCCCAATGTAAACAGTTGCCGCTTGCAGAGATTGTAAGGATCAGAGTTTGCTTTTAAAGGCTCAAAGGAACATAAAACTCAGGAGACCAGACCTCTCAACATGAACACTGCATTTGATAACGTACCTTTTCACAGGAAACCAATGTTTTTAAAAGAGTCATAAACCACTTAATCTGACGGTTTTATAGCCTATGCTGTCCAGGTCTTCGCCAGATACTAAAGGAAATCATCTACAGCTCAACAGTACCTCCTAGCGGATACCTACGGAATGTGTTTTCAGTACGTAGGATGACTTTTAATTTGTTCTAAATATTAAGTTTCTTTCAGCTTATCCTCTGGATCCTAAGGACACTGAAAATCATCCCTCTTATCACCAACCATGGTTTGCTGCATGTTCTGCTGTTCTAATCTTGATCTAAATGTGAATGCATGTATTATAATTATGTATAAGAAATGTTATATTCATGAGTGTTATTGGAGTAATGGTATAAATGCATGATCACCATATATTAGCCAAGTCATTTAATTTAGTTAGATTTTATATTGAGCATTTATTTTATAAGAACTGACTGAGTGTTGAATTTCCCTTTGAAATTTCATGGGATGGTGTCTTCATTTGATTGGCTGCTCTCAAACAAAGAAGTGTTCTCACATTGGATAGCAGCCATTTCAAACTGCTTCTGAAAAAGCCGATTGGTCAGTCTTGCGACTACATCATCAGTTTTACGACCCGGCGAGGTAACTTTAAAAGAGAGGAGTTAGATTTGAGTTAGTTAAGAGAAAAGAGAGTTTTTGAAAAAGTCAGAGATCAGAAGTTAAGAGAATGAAAAAAGTGTAGAAGTAGAGACAACAGGCAGGAAGATTAGCTAGAAATAGAATTAAGAATTAGAAACAGAAAGAAGAAAGAGAGAGATTTTGAGAAGGATTAGGAACTAAATTAAGATTAAAGAAGCAGAATAGTAATCCAGATCTCAGAATAAGATTTTATTCCACCGTTTCAAGGCCCTGTGAAGTTTTATTTTATTCTCTGTGTGTTTGTCAAGTCTTTTCTTATATTCTGGAAAACTGAGGAGAAACCATTTTTCTTTAGAGCTCGTCCTTTTTTAGAGAATCAAATTCTCAAACTTTTTCCTTCACCTCAGAAGCCATTCTTATCCTAGTAAATGTTTTTCTAACACTTTTTTTTAATGACTTTTCACGCCATTAAAGTGGACCTTTAATTTGCCTAGTTAAAGTGAACAGAGACTGAGAAGATTTTTCTTCAGTTTTTGGGTCGATCCCGCTACAAGAGACCCCAAATTTGGATTCTTTTCCCAAGGACTTTTCACGCCGCCCTGAGACAAACCACCCACGGCTGCAAATGTCTCTTTGAAGGGCCCCCCAGCTGAGTTATCACCCCACGGCTGTGAGGAGGCATCTTGCAGCAACAGCCTCCTCCGACGTCCTAACTTCAAAACCCAGCGGTACCGACCCGCGGAACTTGGACCTACGGCCGTGTGTGAGTGAAACTTTTATTTCTCCTATTTCCTGGGTTAAAACGTGATGTCCTAACAATTAAATTACAACTGAATATGGCCCCTATTTCAGGGCTCAATTAATCCCTCAGCAGCAGGATAGCACTGTAAACTGAAGCAAGAACACTTAGACATTTTTAAGTAACTGCCCTTAAATTTTGTAGATTAATTCAGGAGTCATTTTTAGATAATTAGCTTATGAATTTTCCCCATAAAATTGCGATGTTTTGTTAAAACATTCCAGCCTCATTTACCATTGAAACATAAGTCTAGTTTCTCCTTGGTTCTGCAGAGGTGTAAAGCTGGATTTTATGTTCAGGAACTCAATATCAGTTGATGTGATATTTTACGCTGTCATCATCTAAATCTGTTTATTCATCATTTGAACACCATGCCATGTAACCTGAATGATTTTAATAAAGAGTGAATAAGAGCAGTAGAAGTGTTTTCCTTTCGCATATACAGGTTTCCTAATCACGGCAGGACAAAAACTCACTGAAACTTTGAGACTGATTCATAAAGTAATTTAAGGTACAAAATTAATTAAAACTAAAGTTAATTTTATTGTCCGTTAGGACTGGTGCCCCTTTTACGAGTGCTTTTATTTAATTTAGCGGGTGTAGAAGTGACGGTTCAGCTCCGCCCCCTTTCACACCCACTATTAAATAAAATAAATAATTCCTGTACCTTATGACAAATATTTTTATAGCCACTTCATCCTACATCTTAATGGTGCCCCGTGTGAGGCGAAAGAGGACAAGAAACCAGATGTCCTAGCCATAAATATAGTGACCACCCCAAACGATCCTTTAGGTTTGCCACAAGTCAACCCTGAGGATTCTCCTACTACAAAGGGGAAGGATACCGAAGACACAACCGAGCATCCTCCACCCGAAACTCATGAGGAGCTCCAAAATGCAACGCCACCCAGTGCCATTTTGGTAGTCCAGCTACCTGGGAAACCTCACTCGCCCGAAACCGACGACTCTTTAATCTGCGTTGAACCACCGGTCCAAGAATTTCTGTGTGATTTAACCGAAAGGGGGATTGCACGAAAATTTTTTCTGTCATTGACCTTGGAAGATGTGATGACGCA
The DNA here is from genome assembly GCA_020510985.1 of Pholidichthys leucotaenia. NCBI lineage: Eukaryota > Metazoa > Chordata > Actinopteri > Cichliformes > Pholidichthyidae > Pholidichthys > Pholidichthys leucotaenia. Next base: position 22,150,575 of record CM035839.1, on the reverse strand, counting down.
TGAAGCCCTACTAGATACCGCCGCGGACATCACACTCATGTCGCGTGACCTTTTTGAACACCTACGTGTCACTGCTAATTATGCGCACAAAGACTTGAAACTAGGACCTTGCTCTTTAGCTATTCAACCTTATGCACCCTCAAACACGACTGTGTCACACATGTCATTGATACAAATCTCCATTGGGCCCATGACCTTGATCCACCCGGTCTATGTGTCCAATCTCAACTCAATTCCATTGCTGATAGGCAAGGATCTACTTAATCGCTTTGAGCCTCTGATAGACTTCAAGAATCTAAAGCTATGGGCTCAAGTTCGACAACCTCTTCCAACCACTCTACCTGAAGCAACCGGATCACAGTGCTACACTCTTGACACCTTGGATGTTCCAGGAGTCAACCCACTCGCACTGCTGACCCAACAAAGTTTGACGGAAAGTGATCTTGGGGACCAGGCTGAAGCAGGCACCCCTTTTCAGGTCACCACATCTGACAACCCAATCTTAAACGAACACAGTTCATTTCTTTGCACCCTGAAACCAAGGGCAGTCGATGAAGAGTACTGCCCCCAAGTGGTCAAAGGACTAGCTATCCAAAGTTCCCACATAGAAGACGTGGCACTGGTTCTCTGGGCTGATAAATCTGCAATCAGCCAGACACTTTTCGACTCTCTACACGAGAAATACCCTGACCTTATGGTCACTAACAAGTCTTTTCATTTCCCTGCTGGGACCAAATCAAACAAAACATTGGTTGCCAGAAGTATCTGCGCCCTCCACCTTCAGTGGAACCACAGACTGCTAACGCATCCCTTCTTGGTCGTTCCCGATCTGCCACATGCAGTCTACATCGGCAGTGATCTTCTTGTGAGACTTGGAACCCAGGTTGATACCATAAACAATGTCTTATGGTCTCTCACCTCAGTTCGAGACGCTCACTCTAAACCAGATCTTGACACTCTAAAGTCAGGCCAGACCATCCCTGAGGCCTGCCAGGTACTGAACACTCAACATTGTCTCATACCTGCTAATGTCACGTGCTACCCGGTCCAACTATGCATTCAAACAGGACAGAAACTTATGCATCCACAAGCATTTTTCCAACCGGCTCCTTTGCTTGACAATCTAGGCTTAACTCTGGAGGCCATGCCCCTTCTAAGCCTAGAATACAGAACCACCACATTACCGGTTAACAATCCCATGGCAGAGACCATCGTCCTGCCCAAGGCCACGCCTCTTGGCTGGCTCATCACCACAGATTTCCACGATTTTGAATTGACTGTTCCTGTGCTAGGCGGCCTCCCTGATTCTCTTCGGGCCGACTCTCTTGAACCTACAGTCATTTACACTAAGCCTTCTAAGGCCATCGCTCTTGTGTCAATACCAACCCCTGACAAAGAGTCAGTGGGACGAATCGACTTGACTAACAATGACCAAATGCTTGTCCAAGCCATTGAACTCCTTCCATCGGAGTCCGATCAGCAAACCAATGACAATCCCAGCGATGCTCCGCCAAAACCAGTCCTCACTATCGCTGAAGAGATTGCACAGGTGGTAGCTGATACTGATGCCCTAACCTCTGACGAAGAACGTGAAAAACTTCACCAAGTTCTTCTTAAGTATGAACAATCCTTCTCCAAAGACTCCTTGGACTGTGGACTGACCACAACCCACTCAGTACGTATTCCTACACCACCTGACGCCCCTCCAACCTACGTCAGGCAGTACAAGATTCCCTTGGCCTCGTACGGCCCAGTACAAGAAATAATCGATGATTTACTGGACCGTGGCATAATCAGGCCATGCAACAGTACCTACTCGGCTCCCTTATGGCCTGTCCTAAAGCCCAATAGTAAGTGGAGACTCACCATTGATTACAGGAAATTGAACACTCAAGTTCCTCTCTCTAGGTGGCCTATGACTCAACTGGAGCAAGAACTCCCTAGAGTCAAAGATGCCAAATACTTCTCAACACTGGACATTGCTTCTGGTTTTTGGACTATTCCTGTCCAAGCTGAAGACCAACACAAACTGGCCTTCACGTTCGCGAATCGCCAATACACATTCACCCGATGCCCTTTCGGTTATGCCAACTCTCCTGCAGAGTTCAACATTTTCTTGAACAAAGCATGTCCAGACGCCCGAGACAGAGGTAACCTCATCTATGTTGACGACATTCTCATTCGGAGTCCAACTCTGGACACCCACCTCACTGAAATTGACCATGCCCTTGGCCAGCTCACGCGAGCTGGAGCCAAAGTTTCTCTCTCAAAATGCCAATGGTGCAAAACCAAAGTCAACTATGTCGGTCTCTTGGTAGGATCCAAAGGGGTACTACCACAAACGGCACGAATTCAAGGTGTGTTAAACATCAAAGCCCCTACCAACATCTCCGAACTCCGGAGCTTCCTAGGGGTATGCAATTACTCACGTCAGTTCATGGAGGATTATGCAGACTTGGCAAAACCCCTTACAGACCTCCTACGAAAGGACACCCCTTTCATTTGGTCTGAGACTCAAGAACAGGCTATGCTAGCGTTGAAGCAAAAGTTATGCACAGCACCATGTTTGGCCTATCCCAACTGCGACCAGCCATTCTTCTTACAAGTGGGGTTCTCTGCCAACTGCTTAAGTGCTGGATTATACCAAATCTACGACCACGACAAACGAGTCGTGGCCTATGCCAGCAAAACCCTCTCTGGTCCGGAACTGAAATACTCAGACTGTGAAAAAGCCCTTCTGGCCACTGTATGGGCAGTCAAACATTTCTCCAACTATGTAGGAGGCCAGAGAATCACAGTTGAGACTCACCACCAACCAGTGGTCTTCCTTAACAGTCAACGCATCAGAGAAGGTGTTGTAACAAATGCCAGAATAGCCTCCTGGTTGATGGCTCTACAAAGCTTTGATGTGGAGGTCCGCTACGCACAAAAGTTGAGAAGCCCTCTCGGCACAGACTTGGCTGCCTGCCAACGGTGCTCTGAGGACACTCCAGGACCATCCATTCATGCAGAGCCACCTACAGTCACTGAAGACCCAAACCATCACTACTTTGACCAGAACATCTGCCAAGATATGGTCACCGCCTATGTCGATGGTTGTTCTTTTCACCATGAAACTCACATTCGTGCTGGTGTGGGTGTGGCATGGCTGAACAATCAGCCTTGTGAACCCCACAACTATCAACTGGGTTCCCAATCATCTCAGTATGCGGAAATCGCAGGTGTGCTTATTACACTGCAACTTGCTGTAGACCATGGCATTCGCACATTGGTCATCTGCACTGACTCCAACTACGCACGCCTCAGTTTCACTTGTCATTTAGCACTCTGGAAGGCCAAAGGTTTTGTAACCTCCAACCGCAAACCGGTTAAACATCAAGACCTTTTCAAGGCATGTGATCACCTGGTCACCTCCAACAACCTCCAGGTGTACTGGAAAAAGGTCAGAGGTCACTCACGCACACCAGGTCAGGACAAAGAATGGAATGACCTTGTGGACTCACTTGCAAAACAAGGAGCCATACAAGGCACACCCTGGTCTTTTGATTCTGCTCAGGTGCCGACTTCACAGTCCCACCCACCCACCCCTACAGTCTGCGCAGTCACTAGGGTCCAGACTAACAGGGCCCAAGACACGACACAAACCACAGGTCCCCTTGCGGTTGACCCTGTTTTCACTGACGCTGACCTTATCTCTCTTCAAACCCTTGACCCTGCGGTCCATAAAATGATACAATACATCTCAGATCCTGCACTTAATGCACCATCCGACTCGGATCTCGCTGACACTCCAGACTTGAAGCCACTTTTTGCTGCACGATCATCCTTTCAGCTGCGAAATGGCATTCTAGTTCATGTTTCCGATGAACTCCCTACGCCTGCGCTTGTGGTCCCTCGTAACCAGAGGGGGATGATGATTGTTCATGCCCATGATCTCCCAACTGCAGGACACAAAGGCGTCAAAACGACGTACAACGCGCTCAAACAAGTGGCATGTTGGCCATACATGCGAAAGGATGTAGCCGACTACATCAAAGGATGTCTCGTATGTTGCCAGTTTCAACCAACCAACCCGATGCATCGAGCACCCCTACAGAAAAGAGGCATTTCATTCCCATGGTCTGACCTCCAAATTGACTGGGTAGGTCCCCTTCCACGGTCAGCCAGAGGAAACAAATACTTCCTCACAGTCACATGTGCTTTCACCAAATGGGTCGAGTGCCTGCCTGCTCCTAATGACATGGCAGAAACCACGGCCTACTTGTTGATGAACCACGTATTCTTTAGGTTTGGTCTGCCAAGCCGAATCAACTCTGACCGCGGCACTCATTTCACCGCCGAAGTCATGCGACAACTGTGGGAAACCTTGGGAGTTAAAGCTAACTTCCATATTAGCCACCACCCACAATCCTCCGGACAGGTTGAAAGAACCCACCGAACTGTGATCAACATACTGAAGAAGTATGTTTCACCACACCAAAAAGACTGGGATGTAAAACTCCCGCTGGCCTTAATGGCCATCCGAGCCACACCCCATGAAGCTACGGGGGTGTCACCTTTTGAAATGATGACAGGCCGGCAAATGACTTTGCCCCTGCATTTACTCTACCAACCTGGAGAAGCCAGTGTTGCTACAGCTTACACTACTCACCAGTACATGACTGACCTGACCAAACATCTCCGACAGACTTTTGCCTTTGCCCAAAAACATTTGGACCGATCAGCTGAAGGACGCAAAGCCTACTACGATCAGAAAGCCTCTCATGACGAACTCCAAGTGGGAGACAAGGTTTTCTATTATGCTTTCATTCCTCAGACAGGACAGACCAACGCACGAGCAGGAAAACTCACTCGGAAGTTCCTCCCCAGGTGGACGGGTCCACGCACGATCACAGATAAACTCTCGCCGGTCGTTTACCAAATCAAAATAAGCAAAGGTCGCCAGGACCCCATCTCCAAATGGGTCCATCGTAATCAAATCAAAGCTTACAAAAACCCCATGGGACTTGTCGGGGACAACACTGTTCCATTAAGTCAGTAAACAAACCTAAAATCTTGTTTGCGCCTGATAGATAACTGTTAGCTGACGATCCGCCTCAGACATTCTCGGTCGCATTTCTCTTCCTCAATCAGGTAACTGCATTAAACCTTCAAAAGGAGAAAGTTAACCCAAACTAACTGACTTCCTTAAAATCTAACCTTAAAAGACCCCGCAAAATTTCTTTCAGTATCATCAAGTTACTATTTCAAAGTAGTACAAACAAAATCAACAACATCACTAGCTTAAGTCAATAATCACAAAACCCTCTAAAGGTGATAAACACTAATAGCTTAGAGCTCAGCCTCTAACAAAGTTGTTCCACCTCTAAGAATAACTTTCACCTACCACTCAGGTACCTCAAGAAAAGGAAAACTGACAAGAAGTTCAAGATTAAAATGACTCACTTCTATTTTTTGGCCAGGATGATGGCCCTCCTGTTTTTCAGTTTAGCCCTCTACCTAGCACTCTCACCTACTTTCGCCCAGTTAGAACTGGACAGAACCCAGACAAGAAGTCAACAATCCTTAAGTAGATTCTCAACCACGGCCTCACCATTAGGGCCCCTTGCTAGCCTTAGCACGTCTACTGTTAAATCAGTCAACACCGCTACACTGAAATGCCAGATAGTTGAACCACCAACTGTTACCAAAACTTTGCAAGATACTGTGTTGGTTTTGAATGTTTGCTCCAAAGCCTCATTCAAACTCAACAAGGTCTTGGACTTGTCACTCTTCATGTTAGAGGGTGACCCTGCTCACCCACATCTAATGCCTGTGTTTCTTCAAAAGGTAGCTAGAAATATTAGACTTTCAGCTAACACTTTGACAACGAGTCTGCCTTCACCGCTTCTTGCCCCTGTTTCAGATGTCACAAAGTTATTCCTCATTGCCACTCAAAGAACAATGATGACTTTCCATGTTCGCTCAGTCTTCCAGAACAAAGGTCTCAAACACCCTCTGAGTAAGACCTCTGTGGAACCATGGTTTAGTCCAGCTAAACCAATTCAGTTCGAACCTCCTTGAATTAACTCAATATTGCTTAACCTAAACATTTTTGTCTGCATTCTTTGTTTTGACTTTTATTTCTCTTTATTTTTTTTTAGAATTTTTGAAGTTATATGCATGCTTATATACAAACCTATATTTTTTTATATATAGCTCTTGCACTCCATTTTGATTTTTGTACCCATTCAAACTATTTTTTTTTAACAACTATGATAGCTATTTCATTGTAGACCAAAATTCCTACCTCAGGTATGTAAGACTACGCCCTTATTTTTGTAGCTAGAATTTTTGAGCCATTTCAAGACCTATGCCTTAGCTTACTACTCCAAGTCAATTTTATAATCTACATTTGTCCATATTCAAATTATTTTTGGAAATTCATGGAAGTCCTTCCAGTAAACCAAAGTCAAAGATCTGTACTTAGTAATAGATACTGTTTGCATGCTAGTGTGTATGGACATCACACAAACCTTTTAACCCAGTATTTAGGTCAAGTGTTGCCAAGGAGACGAAGCTGCCATGGGTGTGTACCGACGCTGACCGATGCTCACCATCGCTACAAAGGGGGGAACTGTAGCATCATCGTCCTCCTCAAAACCAAGACAGAAGATCACTTCTCTCCAGTTTACAGGAATTTCATTTTATTCATTACACAGGAATATCACCTTTCTGCCTTCTCAGGAATATCACTGGCTTTTATGCCGACTCATGCAGGCTTCCTCCAGGCCTGACCAAAGATGCTTGCTTTCCCAGGACCCCAATGTAAACAGTTGCCGCTTGTAGAGATTGTAAGGATCAGAGTTTGCTTTTAAAGGCTCAAAGGAACATAAAACTCAGGAGACCAGACCTCTCAGCATGAACACTGCATTTGATAACGTACCTTTTCACAGGAAACCAATGTTTTTAAAAGAGTCATAAACCACTTAATCTGATGGTTTTATAGCCTATGCTGTCCAGGTCTTCGCCAGATACTAAAGGCAATCATCTACAGCTCAACAGTACCTCCTAGCAGATACCTACGGAATGTGTTTTCAGTACGTAGGATGACTTTTAATTTGTTCTAAATATTAAGTTTCTTTCAGCTTATCCTCTGGATCCTAAGGACACTGAAAATCATCCCTCTTATCACCAACCATGGTTTGCCGCATGTTCTGCTGTTCTAATCTTGATCTAAATGTGAATGCATGTATTATAATTATGTATAAGAAATGTTATATTCATGAGTGTTATTGGAGTAATGGTATAAATGCATGATCACCATATATTAGCCAAGTCATTTAATTTAGTTAGATTTTATATTGAGCATTTATTTTATAAGAACTGACTGAGTGTTGAATTTCCCTCTGAAATTTCATGGGATGGTGTCTTCATTTGATTGGCTGCTCTCAAACAAAGAAGTGTTCTCACATTGGATAGCAGCCATTTCAAACTGCTTCTGAAAAAGCCGATTGGTCAGTCTTGCGACTACATCATCAGTTTTACGACCCGGCGAGGTAACTTTAAAAGAGAGGAGTTAGATTTGAGTTAGTTAAGAGAAAAGAGAGTTTTTGAAAAAGTCAGAGATCAGAAGTTAAGAGAATGAAAAAAAGTGTAGAAGTAGAGACAACAGGCAGGAAGATTAGCTAGAAATAGAATTAAGAATTAGAAACACAGAAAGAAGAAAGAGAGAGATTTTGAGAAGGATTAGGAACTAAATTAAGATTAAAGAAGCAGAATAGTAATCCAGATCTCAGAAGAAGATTTTATTCCACCGTTTCAAGGCCCTGTGAAGTTTTATTTTATTCTCTGTGTGTTTGTCAAGTCTTGTCTGATATTCTGGAAAACTGAGGAGAAACCATTTTTCTTTAGAGCTCGTCCTTTTTTAGAGAATCAAATTCTCAAACTTTTTCCTTCACCTCAGAAGCCATTCTTATCCTAATAAATGTTTTTCTAACACTTTTTTTAATGACTTTTCACGCCATTAAAGTGGACCTTTAATTTGCCTAGTTAAAGTGAACAGAGACTGAGAAGATTTTTCTTCAGTTTTTGGGTCGATCCCGCTACAAGAGACCCCAAATTTGGATTCTTTTCCCAAGGACTTTTCACGCCGCCCTGAGACAAACCACCCACGGCTGCAAATGTCTCTTTGAAGGGCCCCCCAGCTGAGTTATCACCCCACGGCTGTGAGGAGGCATCTTGCAGCAACAGCCTCCTCCGACGTCCTAACTTCAAAACCCAGCGGTACCGACCCGCGGAACTTGGACCTACGGCCGTGTGTGAGTGAAACTTTTATTTCTCCTATTTCCTGGGTTAAAACGTGATGTCCTAACAATTAAATTACAACTGAATATGGCCCGTTTTTCAGGGCTCAATTAATCCCTCAGCAGCAGGATAGCACTGTAAACTGAAGCAAAAACTCTTAGACATTTTTAAGTAACTGCCCTTAAATTTTGTAGATTAATTCAGGAGTCATTTTTAGATAATTAGCTTATGAATTTTCCCCATAAAATTGCGATGTTTTGTTAAAACATTCCAGCCTCATTTACCATTGAAACATAAGTCTAGTTTCTCCTTGGTTCTGCAGAGGTGTAAAGCTGGATTTTATGTTCAGGAACTCAATATCAGTTGATGTGATATTTTACGCTGTCATCATCTAAATCTGTTTATTCATCATTTGAACGCCATGCCATGTAACCTGAATGATTTTAATAAAGAGTGAATAAGAGCAGTAGAAGTGTTTTCCTTTCGCATATACAGGTTTCCTAATCACGGCAGGACAAAAACTCACTGAAACTTTGAGACTGATTCATAAAGTAATTTAAGGTACAAAATTAATTAAAACTAAAGTTAATTTTATTGTCCGTTAGGACTGGTGCCCCTTTTAGGAGTCCTTTTATTTAATTTAGCGGGTGTAGAAGTGATGGTTCAGCTCCGCCCCCTTTCACACCCACTATTAAATAAAATAAATAATTCATGTACCTTATGACAAATATTTTTATTGCCACTTCATCCTACACGTGTCAACACAACGGAGATAAATTGTGGAGATTATACTCCTTCTGTATTTGATAGCATGGTAGATAGTGTTACATCATCTCTGCATCAGACTCTAGACATGGTGGCCCCTTTCAAAAAAAAAAAAAGTCTGATCAGAGATTTCTGACTACTTGGTTCAACATTGAAACTTGTAGCTTGAAACAGAAGAGTCATCAATTGGAAAGAAAATGGCGCTCCACTAAATTGAATGACATCTAGAGTGGTGTGAAAAAGTGTTTGCCCGCTTCCTGATTTCTCATTTTTTTATATGTTTATCACACTTAAATGTTTCAGATCATCAAACAAATTTAAATATTAGACAAAGATAACACAAGTAAACACAAAATGCTGTCTTTTAATGAAGGTGCTCTTTATTAAGGGAAAAAAAAATCCAAACCTACATGGCCCTGTGAGAAAAAGTGATTGCCCCTCCCTCTGTTAAAACATAAATTAACTGTGGTTTATCAAATCTTTGGAAAGCTGAGTTCAATTTCTCTAGTCACACCCAGGCCTGGATACTGCCACACCTGTTTTCAATCAAGCAATCACTTAAATAGGACCTGCCTGACAAAATCAAGTAGACCAAAAGATCCTTATAAGCTCGACATCATACTGCAATCCAAAGAAATTTAGGAACAAATGAGAAACAAAATAATTGAGATCCGTCAGTCTGGAAAAGATTATAAAGCCATTTCCAAAGCTTTGGGACTCCAGTAAACCACAGTGAAAGCAATTATCCACAATTGGTGAAAATATGGAACAGTGGTGAACCTTCCCAGGAGTGGCCGGCTGACCAAAATTACCCCAAGAGCACAGCGACGACTCATCCAAGAGGTCACAAAGACCCCACAACAACATCCAAAGAACTGCAGGCCTCACTCTAGACTCTACCATAAGAAAGAGACTGGGGACAAATGGCCTGCATGGCAGAGGTCCAAGACGAAAACTACTGCTGAGCAAAATAAAACATAAAGGTTCATCTCAGTTTTGCCAGAAAACATCTTGATGATCCCCAAGACATTTGGGAAAATACTCTGTGGACTGATGAAACCAAAGTTGTACTTTTTGGAAGGTGTGTGTCCCATTACATCCGGTGTAAAAGTAACACAGCATTTCAGAAAAGGAACATCAAACCAACAGTAAAATATGGTGGTGGTGGTAGTGTGATGGTCTGGGGCTGTTTTGCTGCTTCAGGACCTGGAAGACTTGTTGTGGTAAATGGAATCATGAATTCTGCTGTCTACCAAAAAATCCTGAAGGAGAATGTCCAGCCAATTGTTTGTGACCTCAAGCTGAAACACATTTGAGTTCCGCTGCAGGACAATGATCCAAAACACACCAGCAAGTCCACCTCTGAATGGCTTAAGAAAAAAAAATGAAGACTTTGGAGTGGCCTAGTCAAAATCCTGACCTGAATCTGATTAAGATGCTGTGGCATGACCTTTAAAAGGTGGTTCATGCTCGAAAACCCTCCAGTGTGGCTGAATTACAACAATTCTGCAAAGATGAGTGGGCCAAAATTCCTCCACAGTGCTGGAAAAGACTCATTGCCAGTTATCACAAACGCTTGATTGCAGTTGTTGCTGCTAAGGGTAGCACAACCAATTATTAGGTTTTGGGGGGCAATCACTTTTTCACACAGGGCCATGTGGGTTTGGATTTTTTTTTCCCTTAATAATAAACACCTTCATTTCAAAACTGTATTTTGTGTTTACTTGTGTTATCTTTGTTGAATATTTAAATTTGTTTGATGATCTGAAACAATTAAGTGTGACAAACATACAAAAAAAATGAGAAATCAGGAAGGGGGCAAATACTTTTTCACACCACTGTATCTACAGTAGCTCAGAGAAATTAACTTCTAATTTATATAAAAAAAATCTCTTAGTAAAGCTAGAGCAACTTATTATTCTGCATTAATAGAAGAGAACAAGAATAATCCCAGGTTACTTTTCAGCACTGTAGGCAGGCTGACAAAGAGTCAGGACTCTGTCAAATCTAGCATTCCCTTAGCACTTACTAGTCAGGACCTTATGAACCTTTTCAATAACAAAATTTCATTTTCCAGAGATAAAATCAGTCAGATCCGTCGCACCATTAATTTAAATACAGTAACAGCTACAACTCCTTCAACTGATATGTTTCGATGAGTTTACTTCAATTGACATTTTAGAGTTAGGTAAAGTAACTTCCTCAACCAAGTCTTCAACTTAGACCCTTTTCCGACCAGGTTATTTAAAGAAGTCTTCTCATTTATTGGTAGCTCTTTTCTTCAAATAATCAATTCTTCATTATCATTAGGCCACGTGCCGCAGGCTTTAAACCTAATCTTTCCTACATGCATGCAATCACACACCTGCTTCCTCTCATCCAGGCTACTCATTCCTGCTCTCTACCACACACCCACACATACACGCACACAATCATTCACACCTGCATTCTATCAACTCTCACACACTCACTCACTCCTACTCACACCAGTAATCACTGCGATCATTTGGTTTGGTATTATTGAGCTCTGTCTGCACTCCTGTGTATTGTTGGTGCATTGTATTGTTTCTCCTACACCAGAGCACGGTTCGCTCTGGTGTTTCATTTAAGATAAGATAAGATAAGATTAGCCTTTATTAGTCCCACAATGGGGAAATTCCAGGATTGCAACAGCACAGGGATAGCAATTCCAGGATTGCAACAGCACAGGGATAGCAACACTCAGAGCAACAATCAGAAGGCAAGAGAAAAAAACAAGAGCAGCAAGTATACATATGTACATATTGTGGAAGATGTAAAAATGACGAGGCAGCGTTCTTTCTCAGAGTCAGCTTTATTCACATCTCCATCATTTCAAAGCAGATATGATATCACTTCCACTGCCTCCCATGCATCCTTTAATCGACCCCCCACAGTCTCCAGCCTTGCATAACAAGGCTAAGCTTCCTTCTTTTGTTCTGACCTGAAATGCGAGTCACAGAACCGGTCCAACAGGTCCATTGAGTGTTCACCACACAAGCCCCCCCCAGCATTTTAGAAAAACAGAACAACAAGAAAATAACCACATGCATGCTGTGATAGCATCAATACACATCAGTCCACATGCTGGATAGGCTTCAGCCTCCTGCCGAATCTGCTGTAGCTGGAGTTCACAGTCTCTGCGGCACTGTCCCGCTGGGGATTTGCCGTCTGGGGGCGGAAACCCTTTGTCAGTCTCTGCGGGTGCTCTGGGGAAACATTACTTTGGGAAACATTACTGTGTGAAACCCTCCATGGTGGTCTACCTCGCCGCGGGGCCTTTGCCAACAGCACTTCCTCCTCTGCCACCACAAAAGCGGGTTTAAGTCTGTCTATGCCAATTTTCTCTTTCCTACCCCCCAAATCTAGCAAAAACTGCTTGGCCCCTATTGCTAGCACTCTGAATGGTCCGTCATAAGACGGTCGCAGCGGCGTTCGATGCGCATCGTGTCTAACAAAAACAAACTCTGCATTCTTCAAAGTTTTAGAAACAAAATGCGGGGAAAACTGTGGTGCGCGGGGCCGGGCAGCGTGCTTGATTCTATGTTACTCCGCAACAGCTGAGACGGGGAGGCATTTGGCGCAGGGTTATCTGGGAGAAACTCCCCAGGCAGCCGGAGTGGCTGTGCAAACACGAGCTCCGCTGGGGAGGCTTCTAGATCCTCTTTAGGTGCAGAACGCAACCCCAATGACACCCATGGTAACTTGTCAAACCAATTTGTATCCGTCAGTGACACTCTGAGAGCCGCTTTCAATGACCTATGAAAACATTCGCATAACCCGTTAGCCTGCGGATTGTATGCGGTTGTGCGGTGAATTGTGACACCCAGGCTGCGGGCCATTGGCGACCAAAGCTCGGAAACAAATTGAGGGCCGAAGCGCGCCACCCAAGCTGTTAAAAACGCGTGCGCCACTTCCTCGGCCGTAGTTGATGCCAGCGGGACCACTTCAGGCCAGCGCGTGGTGCGGTCCACCATTGTCAGAAGATGTGTGCACCCCTGTGACAGCGGGAGGGGTCCAACAAGGTCCACATGAACGTGATCAAACCTCTTGGCCGGAATGTGAAACGGTTCCAAAGGAGCTCTCGTGTGCCTGTGTACTTTGGCTCGTTGACACGCCGTGCAGGCTGCTGCCCACTCTTTGACCTGTTTGCGGAGGCTCGGCCACACAAATTTCTCTCCCACCACTTTGACCGACGCGTGCACTCCAGGGTGCACCAAAGAATGAACCGAGTCAAAAACGCGGCGGCGCCACGCGGCCGGTACTACTGGACGCGGCCGTCCAGTGGAGACGTCGCAGATTAGGGGGGGCATACCGTCTTGCAGCACCCTGCTCTCCAGCCTTAACCCTGTTGGTCCAGAGTGGAGCGCGCGCACATCCGCGTCATTAACCTGCTCTGCGGCCATGGCTGCATAATCTAACCCTACACTGACTGGGGCCGCCACAGCGTGCGAGAGGCAATCTGCCACTACATTGAGTTTGCCCGCCACATGCTGAATATCAGTGGTAAACTCTGAGATCGCGGCCAGCTGTCTCTGCTGCCGGCCTGACCACGGTTCCGAGACCTTGGCCATCGCGAATGTTAGCGGTTTGTGATCAACGAACGCGGTGAAAGTGCGTCCTTCTAGCCAGAACTGAAAGTGGCGGATGGCCAAATGGAGAGTGAGCAGCTCCCTGTCGAACGCGCTGTATTTACGTTCGCTATCGCGCAAGGTCCTGCTGAAAAATGTGAGGGGCTGCCAAACCCCGGCTACATGTTGCTCCACGACCGCCCCTATGGCCACATCTGACGCGTCAGTGGTGAGCGCTATGCGGGCCGTTGGGTCTGGGTGTGCCAACAACGCAGCCTTTGCCAAGGCTGCTTTAACCTCCGAGAACGCTTGGTTCCGCTACGGGTACCACTCGATCTTTTCCGCGGGTTTCTTTTTTTTGAGCGCGGCATACAGCGGCTGCATGAGTTGCGCCGCATGGGGGAGAAAACGGTTATAAAAATTGACCATTCCCAAAAACTCCTGCAACGCCCTGACTGTCTGCGGCCGGGGAAAATCTGCCACAGCGTGCAATTTGTCAGGCAGCGGAACTGCTCCTTTGGGGGAGACGTGGTGTCCTAAAACATCGATCTGCGCCACACCGAAGTGACACTTCGCTGGGTTGATTATTAACCCGTGATCTCCCAACCTTCGGAAAACTGTGGCCAGGTGTTTTTCGTGTTCGTCTTCGGACACGCTGGCTACTAAAATATCGTCCAGGTAGAAGAACACGAAAGGGAGATCGCGAAGCACCGCGTCCATCATGCGTTGGAACGTCTGAGCAGCCCCTTTAAGTCCGAATGGCATGCGTAAAAACTCGAATAAACCAAACGGAGTTATTACCGCTGTTTTGGGTATGTCCTCAGCGCGCACTGGGACTTGGTGGTAACCACGGACCAAGTCTATTTTAGAAAAAATGCGCGCCCCTGCCAAATGAACCGAGAAATCTTGAATATGTGGGATTGGGTAGCGGTCGTGCGCTGTAGCGTTGTTTAACCTGCGAAAATCCCCGCAAGGGCGCCATGATCCGTCAGCTTTCAGGACCATATGTAGGGGGGAAGCCCACGGACTGTTTGAACATCGGTTAATGCCCAACCTCTCCAGGTTGGCGAACTCCTCGCGCGCTATGTCCAGCTTAACTGCGTCCAAGCGCCGAGCTTTTGCAAAAACGGGCGGTCCGGTAGTGGTAATAAAATGCTCCACCCCGTGCTTAGCGACTATTGCCGAAAATGTGGGGACCGTGAGTGCTGGGAACTGACTGAGCAGTGTGTGGAACTTATCGCCTGCTGTTGTGACGTTGGCTTGTGCTGTAGGCGGGGCCACTCGTGCTGCACAGGGGACAGAATCAAAAGAAAATGCATTAACCAGGCGCCTATTAGCGAGATCAACCAACAACCCATGTGAGCACAAAAAATCAGCCCCCAGCATATTGAAATTTACTGTTGCTACAGCAAAAGTCCACTCCTATGCACGGCCGTGTAGAGACAGAAGCAGAGTCTTCTCACCAAAGGTCTTAATCTCCGAGCCGTTCGCCGCTGTCACCAGGGGACCTCCGGAACCCGCCAGTCTGTCCGCGTAGGAAGGAGTAATGAAACTCAATTGGGAGCCTGTGTCGACGAGGAACTGCCTCCCGGAGCGTGTGTCCGACAAGTAGAGCAGCTTGTTCTCTTCCCCGAGGGCCGCGGCTGCTACCGACCCCCGGTCTTGGCGTTTCCCGAACGCCCGAACTGGCACGGCAGTACACACTTGCGTGCCCTCTCTGCGAAGCGGCGATGGTAGAAACAAAAGACGTCCGGTCTACGCTCCCTGGCCCTTGCCGCCGCCGTCGTCGGTGAGTCTGGCACCGCTGTCTCTTGCCTCCTGTCGTCTGTGGTCGTCGCGTCGAGTTCCACTGCAGCGGCCGTGGCTGCGCGCTGCTTGGTGGCGTTGACAATCCGCTGCGCCTCTCGGCCCAGCGTGCAGTAGTCCTGTAGGGCCAACAGTGGCGAACTGGCCAGAGCCGCTCTCGCTGCTGACGGTAGAGTCCTGAGGAAGAGGTGGGTGAAAATGAGGTAATCATCGTCAGAGTCTTTCAACCTCAACAACTTCTCCATCAGGCTCGCGGGCATGTCGTTTTCCCCCTCCGTCAGCACCAGGAGCCTCTCTGCTCGCTCTTCCGCAGAGGGGGTGAATTGCTGGATGAGTGCAGCCTTCAACGCGCCGTATTTGTCGCTCTCCGGCGGCTGGTCAATCAGGCTCTCCACATGCTGGGCCGTGTCGTTGTCCAGCTTTGCGACTTCGTGGTAGAATTTCGTGACATCTACCGATATCCCCCGGAGGTTGAACTGCGCCTCAACTGCGTTGAACCAGGAGCGCGGATTGTTCTGCCAGAAGTCCAGTAGCTGGACTGTAGCGGCGTTCGCTTGGCTGGGGGCTCCTGACGCGGCTGGCCCGGGGGAATTTCTTTCTTCCATGACACGTCTCAGGGTCACCAGTGTGGAAGATGTGAAAATGACGAGGCTGCGTTCTTTCTCAGAGTCAGCTTTATTCACATCTCCATCATTTCAAAGCAGAAAAAAGAGAGAGTATGAAATAGTAACTCTCGTCCTTAAATATCAGGGACTTCACACCTCATAGATCACATGTCCCACAGACCACCTTGCATAATAAAGACAGTCACAATGCATTTCACCACCTGGCATAATAAAGACAGTCACAATGCATTTCCCTCCATGATATCACTTGCACTATCTCCCACGCATCCTTTAATCGACCCCCCACAGTCTCCAGCCTTGCATAACAAGGCTAAGCTTCCTGCCTTTGTTCTGACCTGAAATGCGAGTCACAGAACCGGTCCAACAGGTCCATTGAGTGTTCACCACAATATAAATATATATAAATATATATATATATAAATATAAATATATATATATATATATATATATATATATATATATATATATATATATATATATATATATATATATATATATATATATATATATATATACAGTGCGGAGCATTGTAGCTAGATGGGATAGATATATAAATATATAAACACAGTGCCGAGCATTGTAGCTGGATGGAATAAATATATGAGTATATAAACACACAGTGCGGAGTATTGTAGGTAGATGGAATGAAGATGTGAATATATAAACACAGTGCGGAGCATTTTTTTTTTTTTTTGTTACTTATTTGTACCCGTAGGTAGACTTGGTTTGCAGTCTGGTGACAAGCCACCGGCTGCTGGTCGCTGCGTGCGCGAGCGCCCTAAACCTACATGTTTTTGGTGTGCGGGAGGAAACCGGAGAAATCCCGGAGAAATCCCGGAGTAAACCCGCGCAACACGGGGAGAACATGCAAACTCCACACAGCTCACTGTTGGTCGAGGGCTGGGATCGAACCCACGATCTCATGATCCCCGCGGTCCCCCGGCCAAGGGTAAAACTGTGCTGCCACAGTGCTAAACCACTGCGCCACCGTGCAGTGGAGCATTGTAGCTAGATGGAATAAATATGTAGATATATAAACACACACAGTGCGGAGCATTGTAGCTAGATGGAATAAATATGTAAATATATAAACACACAGTGCGGAGCATTGTAGCTAGGTGGAATAATATGTAGATATATAAACACACACAGTGTGGAGCATTGTAGCTAGATGGAATAAATATATGAATATATAAACACACAGTGCGGAGCATTGTAGCTAGATGGAATAAATATAAGATAAGATAAGATAAGATAAGATAAGCCTTTATTAGTCCCACAATGGGGAAATTCCAGGATTGCAACAGCACAGGGATAGCAACACTCAGAGCAACAATCAGAAGGCAAGAAAAAAAAACAAACAAGAGCAGCGAGTATACATATGTACATATAAACATAAATATATAGACACACGATGCGGAGCATTGCAGCTAGATGGAATAAATATATAGATATATAAACACAGTGCGGAGCATTGTAGCTAGATGGAATAAATATATGAATATATAAACACACAGTGCGGAGCATTGTAGCTAGATGGAATATATATATGAATATATAAACACACACAGTGCGGAGCATTGTATCTAGATGGGATAAACATGTGAATATATAAACACACACACAGTGTGGAGCGTTGTAGCTAGATGGAATAAATATATGAATATATAAATAAACACACACAGTGTGGAGCATTGTAACTAGATGGTATAAATATGTAACTAGAAAAGCACTCGGAGAACGCAGACCTCCACCAAGCACCACAGTTCCCCCCATACAGTGTTTGTGTGTACAGTTTCAGATTCCTTGACCATGAAAACATATGACTAGCAATTGGATTCACAATGATAGGATTAGTGGTTCAGTAGTTATTGACGAAAATGGCATTTTCCGTAATGGCGGTTTGGCGCCACAATTCCCCCCATACAGTGTTTGTGTGTACGTTTTCACATTCCTTGACCATGAAAACATATGACTAGCAATTGGATTCAAAATGGTAGGATTAATGGTTCAGTAGTTATTCACGAAAATGGCATTTTCCGTAATGGTGGTTTTCTTCTGGACGGTGATCCGGATAACCACCAAAATCTAATCATCTGTAGGATACCCCATTTCTGACAATCTGTGAAAAATTCATGAAAATCCGTCCATAACTTTTTGAGTTATCTTGCTAACAAACAAACAAAGAGACAAACAAACAGACAAACAAACAAACAGACAGACAAACCAACGCTGATGATCACATAACCCCCTTGGCAGAGGTAAATATATAAACACACACACAGTGCGGAGCATTGTAGCTAGATGGAATAAATATGTAAATATATAAACACACTGTGGAGCATTGTCACTAGATGGAATAAATATGTAAATATATAAACACAGTGCGGAGCATTGTAGCTAGATGGAATGAAACAGCACAACCGTCTACTTAGTTATCCTACATGGTATGATTATGTACCCATACATATTGTCACCCTCCGTAGCTACAGGTATTTTCCTAGTTGTATACCGGAGGGGACCATTGTGTAAGTCTATTGCGTCTTTTGCATTCAATACTATTAGGTTGTCACGTCTTTTTGCTATCTCTGCAAGCAGCCCTGCTTAGGTTATACAGTCTGACAGCCGTTGGTAGGAAGGACCTCCGAAACCTCTCGGTTGTGCACCTAGGATGATGTAGTCTGGTGCTAAATGAGCTCCTTAGCGCATTCAGTGTGTCCTACATAGGGTGGAACTCGGACTCCAGCAGAGATGACAGTTTAGCCACCATCCTTCTCTCTCCCATCTCCTCCACTGGGTCAAGGCGCTGCCCCAGGACAGAGCTAGCTTTCTTGATCAGTTTGTTCAGTCTCTTCCTATCGGCTGCTGTAATGCCACTGCCCCAGCAGACCACTCCAAAAGTGATGGCTGATGTCACCAACGTGTCGTAGAATGTCTTCAGCAGCACCCCTTGTACACCAAAAGACCTGAGTCTCCTCAGTAGGAACAGCCTGTGCTGTCCCTTCTTGTAGAGTGCATCAGTATTGTGTGACCAGTCTAGTTTATTGTTCAGATGAACACCCAGGTACTTGTAGGATGTCACGATCTCAATGTCTGTTCCCTGGATGTTTACTGGTGCTGTGAGGGGTTGTCCTTGCCTGCAGCAGTCCACCACCAGCTCCTTAGTTTTCCTCGTGTTGATCTGGAGGCAGTTCCGATGGCACCAGTCCACAAAGTCCTGGATAAGCCCTCTGTACTCAGCTTCATCTCCATTGGAGATGAGGCCAAAAATAGCAGAGTCGTCAAAGAACTTCTGTAGATGGCAGTGTGTTGTGTTGTGTGAGAAGTCCGCAGTATAAAGGGTGAACAGGAAGGGAGCCAAAACTGTTCCCTGGGGGGCTCCCGTGCTACCGATGATCGTGCCGGACACACAGTCCCGGGTTCTCACAAACTGTGGCCGGTTTGTGAGGTAGTCCAGGATCCATGATGACAGGTGCTGGTCCACCCCTGCGCACAGCAGCTTGTCCTTCAGGATCATTGGTTGGATGGTGTTGAAAGCACTGGAGAAGTCAAAGAACATGATCCTCACTGCATTCCCAGGCTTCTCCAGGTGGAACCGAGAACGGTGAAGGAGGAAGATGACCGCATCCTCCACCCCAATACCATGCTGGCAGGCGAACTGGAGTGGATCCATCGCTGGTCCCACCAGGGGGCGGAGGTGAGCAAGGAGCAGTCTCTCCAGGGTCTTCATCATGTGGGACGTCAGGGCCACTGGTCTGTAGCTGTTCAGATCTTTGGGGTGGGAAGTCTTTGGTACAGATACCACACAAGATGTTTTCCACAACTGTGGTACCCTCCCCAGCTTCAAGCTCAGGTTGAAGATATACTCCACAATCCCACACTGCTGGTCTGCACAGGACTTGAGGAGCTTTGCACTGATGCCGTCCGGTTCCGACGCCTTCCTCGCCTTGATCTTCCTCAGCTCCATCCTCACCTGGGTCTTAGTGAGGGTCAGGTTGGGGGGGGGGGGGGTGTTGGGAGTGGGGGGGTGATGGTGGAGTGGGGAGTGGGCAGCAGGACTTGATGTCTTCAGTGGCAGCAGTGGTTGTTGTGCAGTCGAGGGGGAGGGCGGTTGGTCAAACCTATTAAAAAACAGATTCAGATTGTTCGCCCACTCCCTGCCCCCTGTGGCCTGGGGGGAGGTATTCTGGAGCCCAGAGATGGTTTTAAGGTTTCTCCAGACCCCACTGATGTCGCTCTGTTGCAGCTTGTCCTCCATCTTCTTCCTGAAGCTGTTCTTGCCTTCTCTGAGCTTTCTCCTCAGCTCCCTCTGTACAGACTTCAGCATCTCCCTGTTCCCCGACCTGAAGATCCTCTTCTTCTCTCTCAGAAGTGTTTTTATCCCAGGGTTGATCCAGGGTTTGTTGTTTGAGCAACACCGTATGGTCTTGGTGGGAACGGTGTTGTCCACACAGAAGCTGATATAGTCCGTGAAGGTGTGTGTGAGGCCATCGATGTCCTCACTAAGTGGATCGCAGAGCCCGTCCCAGCCGGTGGTTTCAAAACAGCCCTTTAGAGTGTCCATTGTCTCCTCAGACCATAACTTCACTGTGCGCATGGCCGGAGGTTGTCTGTGCACTAGGGGTTTGTACACCGGCCGGAGATGAACCAAGTTGTGATCCGATCTCCCGAGTGGGGGGAGTTGTAATGAGGAGTAGGCCTCCTTAGTGTTTGCGTAGAATAAGTCCAGTGTTTTATTGTCTCTAGTGTGGCATGTGACATACTGGGTAAACGTGGGTAGAATGGGAGACAGTGAAACATGGTTGAAATTGCCTGAGATGAGGAGAAGAGCATCTGGGTATTCTGTCTGTAGCCTGCCAGTTATTGAATGGATGACGTCACGCGCTGTCCCAGCGTTCGCCGTCGGATTTGCATAAACAACAATGCAGATTACATGTGAGTATTCCCTCGGGAGATATGTAGGCGGCATGCTAACAGCTAGCAACTCGATGTCTTTGCAGCAGTGCTGTTGTTTAACAGTGATGTGTCCCGGTCTGCACCAGTTGTTATTAACATAGATCAACACTCCACCGCTTCTTGCTTTGCCACTGTCTGGTGTTCGGTCTGCCCGTGTCGCGTGGAAACCCTCCAGCTCAATATTAGCATCTGCTACTAGTTCAGTTAGCCATGTCTCTGTAAACAAAAGGAGACAGCATTCCCGGTGTATTCTGTCGTAGTGGGAGATAGCCGCTAGCTCATCTACCTTTCCCAATATAGAACGTACATTCCCCATGACAACAGATGGGAGGGTGGGTCTGTACCTTATACTCCTTGTCCGCCGTCTAACACCAGCCCGACAACCACGTCGTTTTCGCCTTATTTCTCCCGGTACGTCGAGTTTTTCCGTTAGCACCGAGTGGCGATTAAGTGCAAGCAGCTGTTCCCTGCTGTACCGTCTCCTGCTGTAAACAGTGGCTCTGTCCACTGGCTCGGGAGACATTTGGGGCGATCTGTGTGTCCATGATGAATAAAATGTGTTGATAGAGGAAGAAAAAACTCAGAATTGAGCCGCTGTTGCAAAAAGGCAGCCGACTCGTGTGGCGCCGGAAGTGTGTTTATATATGTAGATATATAAACACACAGTGCGGAACATTGTAGCTAGATGGAATAAATATGTAAATATATAAACACACACAGTGTGGAGCATTGTTGCTAGATGGAGTAAATATATAAATATATATATATATAAACACCCACAGTGCAGAGCATTGTAGCTAGATGGAATAAATATGTAAATATATAAACACACACAGTGCGGAGCATTGTAGCTAGATGGAATGAAACAGCACAACCATCTACTTAGTTATCCTACATGGTATGATTATGTACCCATACATATTCTCACCCTCCATAGCGACCGGTATTTTCCTAGTTGTATTCCAGAGGGGACCATTGTGTAAGTCTATTGCGTCTTTTGCATTCAAAACTATTAGGATGTCACGTCTTTTTGCTATCTCTGCGAGCAGCCCTGCTCAGGTTGTACAGTCTGACAGCCGAAGGTAGGAAGGACCTGCGAAACCTCTCGGTTGTGCACCTAGGATGATGTAGTCTGCTGCTAAATAAGCTCCTCAGTGCATTCAGTATGTCCTGCATAGGGTGGAACTCGGACTCCAGCAGAGATGACAGTTTAGCCACCATCCTTCTCTCTCCTATCTCCTCCACTGGGTCAAGGCACTGCCCTAGGACAGAGCTAGCTTTCTTGATCAGTTTGTTCAGTCTCTTCCTATTGGCTGCTGTAATGCCACTGCCCCAGCAGACCACTCCAAAAGTGATGGCTGATGCCACCACCATGTCATAGAATGTCTTCAGCAGCGCCCCTTGTACACCAAAAGACCTGAGTCTCCTCAATAGGAACAGTCTGCGCTGTCCCTTCTTGTAGAGTGCGTCAGTATTGTGTGACCAGTCTAGTTTATTGTTCAGATGAACACCCAGGTACTTGTAGGATGTCACCATCTTGATGTCTGTTCCCTGTATATTTACTGGTGCTGTGAGGGGTTGTCCTTGCCTGCGGCAGTCCACCACCAGCTCCTTAGTTTTCCTCGCGTTGATATGGAGGCAGTTCCGATGGCACCAGTCCACAAAGTCCTGGATAAGCCCTCTGTATTCAGCTTCATCTCCGTTGGAGATGAGGCCAACGATCGCAGAGTCATCAGAGAACTTCTGTAGATGGCAGTGTGTTGTGTTGTGTGAGAAGTCCGCAGTATAAAGGGTGAACAGGAAGGGAGCCAAAACCGTTCCCTGGGGGTCTCCGTGCTACCGATGATCGTGTCGGACACACAGTCCCGGGTTCTCACAAACTGAGGCCGGTTTGTGAGGTAGTCCAGGATCCATGATGACAGGTGCTGGTCCACCCCTGCACACAGCAGCTTGTCCTTCAGGATCATCGGTTGGATGGTGTTGAAAGCACTGGAGAAGTCAAAGAACATGATCCTCACCGCATTCCCGGGCTTCTCCAGGTGGGACAGAGAACGGTGAAGGAGGAAGATCACCGCATCCTCCACCCCAATGCCATGCTGGTAGGCGAACTGGAGTGGATCCATCGCTGGTCCCACCAGGGGGCGGAGGTGAGCAAGGAGCAGTCTCTCCAGGGTCTTCATCATGTGGGATGTCAAGGCCACTGGTCTGTAGACCAGTAAGTACCTGCCGTAAATATCTGCCGTAGCCTGTTGTTTGCTCCTGTTTGTTCACAGGAATTATTGCTGGACATTTATGTAAATAAACACGCACAGCTTCATCCTGCATTTTGGGCTGTTCTCCTCTCTGCTGCTCCTAAAACGGCAGCGAATTGCAACAGACTCATCAATTAGAAAGAAAATGATGCTCCACTAAATTAGATGAATTAGATGAATTCTACTTAGCTTGGAGAAATCATCTTCTAATTTATAAAAAAAATCTCTGAGGAAAGCTAGAACAAGTTATTATTACACATTAATAGAAGAGAACAAGAATAATCCAAGGTTTCTTTTCAGCACTCTAGCCAGGCTGACAAAGAGTCAGGACTCTGTCAAACCTAGCATTCCCTTAGAGCTCACTAGTCAGGACTTTATGAACTTCTTCAATGATAAAATTTCATCTCTCAGAGATAAAATCAGTCAGATTATTCCCACCGTTAATTTAAGTACAGTAACTACTAAAACTCCTTGAATTGATATCTGTTTGGATGAGTTTTCTCCAACTGACCTTTTAGAGTTAGATAAAATAATTTCCTCATCCAAGCCTTCAACTTGTCTACTAGACCCTTTTCCTACCAGGTTATTTAAAGAAGTCTTCCCATTTATTGGTAGCTCTATTTTTCAAATAATCAATTCTTCATTAACATTAGACCACATACCGCAGGCTTTAAAAGCCAACACTGGATCCAGGAGTTTTAGTTGACTATAGACCAAGCTCTAATCTGCCTTTCATTTCAAAAGTCTTAGAAAGATCGTTGCTATGCAATTATTTGACCACTTGCAGGGAAATGGTTTATTTAAAGAGTTTCAATCAGGGTTTAGAATTAATCATAGTACTGAAACAGCTTTAGTTAAGGTCACTAACGGCCTCCTTATCGCATCTGATAATGGACTTGTTTCTGTACTTGTCCTTTTAGACCTTAGCGCAGCATTTGATACTATTGATCAAAATCATATCAATCATTACTTTAATGATCAGAACACCTTGTTGGACTTAATTAAACTTTGTTGCAGTGGTTTAAATCTTATTTATCTGATAGGTTCAAAGCTCAACCACGGAGTTCCACATGGATCTGTTCTAAGCCCTATTCTTTTTAATTTATACATGCTTCTGCTAGGCAATATTATTTGAAAGCACTGCGTACAGTTTTATTGTTATGCAGATGACACACAATTATATTTGTCAATGAAGCCAGATGACAGTAATCGGTTAGCCAAATTAGAGACTTGTCTTAAGGAAATCAGAGCTTGGATGACTTGTAATTTCTTGCTAATAAATTCCGATGACACTGAAGTCAATCTAGTTGGTCCAAAAAAATGTTAGAAATACCTTTCTAAATCAATCTTTCAGTTTGGATGGCATTACTCTTTCTCTTAATAGTACTGTATTAAGAATACTGTGTAATAGTACCACAGTCCACGAGCTGCAGTATGCAGATGACAACGCTACCCCTAGCTTAACTGCTGAAGATCTACAGAGGACGGCTGACCTCTACAATAACGCTTATGAGCGTTTTGGAATGGAGGTGAATACTGACAAGACCAAAGTCCTCATCCAGCCACCCCCAGGCTGCATGCTCCCTGACACAATCATCACTATTGATGAAAAGCCTCTGGAAAAAGCGGATCATTTCTGTTATCTAGGAAGCATTCTATCAAAGACACCTACATGCGATCAGGACGTGGAGAATCGCGTTAGGGCAGCTCACTTCGCTTTTGGACGTCTTAATCGTCGAGTCTTCAACAACCACTCACTGACTATCAAAACAAAGATCATGGTTTTCAGGGCTGTAGTTCTGTCTACCCTTCTCTATGCCTGCGAGACCTGGACTTTCTACCGTCGCCAAATCAAACGTCTTGAGCACTTCCAACAGCTGAAGCTTAGACAAATCCTTAAAACCAAATGGACAGACCGGGTAACAAACACCGAAGTTCTCGCCCGCGCTGCACTACCTAGTGTTGAAGCTACCATTATTCAGCACCGTCTCCACTGGGCAGGCCATGTACAACAAATGGACTCAAATCGTCTACCGAAAATTCTGCTCTATGGAGAACTCACCTCAGGAACAAGACCACTAGGCAGACCAAAACTGCGCTATAAAGACCAACTAAAGTCCACCTTGGCCCAAACCAGCATCCACAGATGGGAACACCCAGCAAAGGAGAGAATGGTATGGAGAGAAGCTATCCGCAATGGCACTATAGCCTTTGAGAGAAACAGATGTGCATTTGAGGAGGAGAAGCGAAGAAGAAGGAAGGAGCACTCGCAGCAGCCGCGGCCTCCACCGTCACTTCCCTGCGGTCTCTGCCCACGCCTCTTCCATCACCGGCT
This sequence comes from Pholidichthys leucotaenia, assembly GCA_020510985.1. NCBI lineage: Eukaryota > Metazoa > Chordata > Actinopteri > Cichliformes > Pholidichthyidae > Pholidichthys > Pholidichthys leucotaenia. Next base: position 22,124,960 of record CM035839.1, on the reverse strand, counting down.
CGGGCTACAGAGCCACATCCGTCACAAGCACAAGTGATTTCTGGAATGGGAGCAACCCTATGCTCGGACACGAGCTGGAGCCGACGACGACTGTGAGGAACCTTGGAGTTATTTTTGATCAAGATCTTTTCTTTAATTCAAATTTTAAACTTGTTTCTAAGACTGCCTTCTGTCATTTGCATAAGTTCTTTCTGGTTCTGGCCTCCCTTCATTGGCTTCCCATAGAATTTAGAATTAAGTTTAAAATCCTTATCCTCACTTGCAAAACTCTAAATAATCAGGTCCCTTGTTATTTAAAAGATCTGATACTACCTGATCGTCATAACAGCATTACACTCGTAAAATGCAGGATTACTTGTCATTCCTAGAATCTCCAAAAGTATAATGAGAGGCAGAGCATTCAGTTATCAGGCTCTTCTCCTTTCGAACCAGCTGCCAATCTGCATTTGAGAGTCAGACTCAATCTCTGTTTTTAAAAAATAGGGTTAAAACCTTCCTTTTTGACATAGCCTATAGTTAGGGTGGAATCAGGTGACCCTAAACTCTTCCTTAGTTATGCTGCTAATAGGTTTAGACAGCCGGGGAACCTCAAACGATGCACTGGGCTTCACTCCTTTCTTCACTCTCAATGTCATATTTTTGCAGGTCATTAAGATCTGTTTGTTCTCTCCCATAGATTGAGTCCCTGTCATGCCGTTTGCTCTCTACACGTCTGTTCTTTTCTTCTTCTTCTCTATCCTCTCAAGTCCCAGCCAGTCACAGGAGATGACTTCCCATCCCTGAGCATGGTTCTGCTGGAGGATCTTCCTGCTAAAAGGGAGTTTTTCCTCTCCACCATCGCCAAGTGCTTGCTCATAGGGGGTTGCCAGATTGCTGGGGTCTTTCTGCAATTGTGGAGTTTTCCCTACAGTTTGATAGTGATATGAGATAACTGTTGCTGTGAAATGGCGCTATATAAATAAAGTTGAATTGAATTAACACGGTACATTCAAGATTTATTTTGAGCATTATTCTTCACTAAACTAGACTTTGGTTAATAGTTTCATTTTAGGAGCCCAAGAGTTGTAGATTAAATATTGTTTTATGGCTGTTGAACAATTCTGGATGAATTCTGGCGCTCAATGTCATTGTAGCACCAGCAGCCAGGCAGGCAATAAGAAATTCTGATGTGATTGTAGTGAACTGAAACCAATTTGCCTATGTTGAAGGAGAGACACCAGCATTGAATTGGCGCCTAAAAACAGTCTGTGCTGCTCAGTATTTGCACATCAAATATAATAATGCTTTTTGTAAATCTGTGATAAACTAAAGGACGAAAGTGAATGAATATATGTTTCAGAGATGTATTTGAACATTACAATGCCAGCTGCCCCTCCGTGGATCACCACCTTATCATGGCAGAGGGGTTTGTGTCCTACTGACCCCAAGAGCTGTGTTGTTGGGGCAACTTGCCCCTGGTAGGGTCTTCCAAGGCAAATTGGTTCTGGATGAAGAGCCACACTAAGAGTGGTCCAGTGGATTCCAATTAAAAAATTAAACCTGCAAGCAGGTGTAAGCGGACTTTGCCCCCCATGCGCACGCGGAACCCGGCGCCAGTTGTCCCTTGCTGGCTCGGAAAATGTGCCGTCATCACTGCAAGGGCTGCATGAATATTAAAGTAAACTATTTGGCGCAGATCTTCCTGTGAGCAGTAAGTGGCATTATCCCTTTTGTCAAATATTTTTATGTAGGAGCGCGCGGAGTGGGACTAATCTCCATCACTGCAATTACGGTGAAAATCTGACTCCAGGATCCAAGGATCCAAACCAGCTCCTACCTAGGGTCCTGCCTTGGCATCTGACCAGGAGGAGTTGCTTAACAGCAAGGGCCCGATGACCAGGTTTTTACCCACAGGACCAGGAAGGACTGGGTCTGAATAAACCATGCAAGTCCACTCTCCAGTGGGCTCACCACATGAGGGAGGGATCACGGAGTTCATGGTGAATTGGGCAGCAGTCTGGACTTTGTTTAAACTAATGACCCAGACCTGAGTAAGCAATCAAAGATGAATGGATGGCAGGACAATGCACACTATATTTTTTAAAGGAGACATACAATGAAGATTTAATTTTCTCCGTGCTTTTGTACATCTTTTTGGGTATCTGGAGAGGTTATCAATGGGAAAACTCAAACACAACCCTGTCACTTTGTTTTGTCCAAACCCACAGTGACAATGCTACTATGGCTTCTAGCCTGCTACTAAGTTAGCTTAGTGACTGTGGCTTATATTGCTGTGGTCTTTAAATTTGTCTCATCCCACTAAACATCCCTGTTCCCAGCTGGTTCATTAATCCACAGTCAATAATACTGTACATCTTGTGTAATTCTGTTTTATTTTAAGTGTAATAGGCTAGCACATGGGTAGGACTAAGTATTGCCGACTTTGCAGCTTTGTCGCTATATTCAGTGGGCTTCTTCCCTGTCCGAAAGTACTTACAGGCGGCCCAGTCCTCGTGCAGCAGTCCCTCCCATCTGAAGCCAGGGCAGGAGATGTTCACCCCTCCACGTCCAAACTGCAAATGAATTGTGCATGTAAGAGGCTCCCGTTGTCTCTTTAGGATCACTTTTGCCACTTAAAAAAAAAACAACAACCAAAAAAAAAAAAATGTGGCAGAAGTTTATTTGTAGCTCCAAACATATTTAGGGTGTTTTTTCACTAACTTTTTGTCTCTCCCATGACGTTATTCCTCTACTACAGCATCTGTTACAATTACATCCACGTGGTAAGTCATGCAAATTAGGTGATGACATTATTAAGCTACTTCTAGGACAGCCAATACCTACTTTCTTTACTGAGGAGCTGGTAACACTAGTTTACCATCTTGGAGATCGGCTCGGCGGGAAGAGGTTGATGGATGAGCCCATCTAGCACTACCTTAGCTATAGAATTGCGGTCGGGTCTTAAAGTTCTTTTCTATATATTCTATTTATCCCCACTAAATTTTATTTTTCCTCACCAAATAATTGTGTTTATAATATAATTTTATAGCTACCTTATGAAAAGCACATTTTTTTGTGTTTAGCATGAGTATGACTACTATTTAAATGTCCTTAAGGGTTGAATAAACAAAAGCCCTACTATAGCTGCTGGTGAAAGCATGCAAAATTAAAGACCGAGGTTAACAAAACATGCTTAAAAAGACTCTAGTGCTCTTCTTAGTCACCCTTCACAGGTAATCACTCATGAAAGCTTGTCAATATTGTACCTCATGAGCCTAAGGGGACCTGAGCGGATTAGTCAATAGAAATAACAGCAGCTGTTACATACTTGATGATTTTTGCTGTCTGCTTTGCAAAGTCATTTTTCCCACAGCAGGCCAGACCTTAAGCAAATAATTTTTCCATCAAATGCCAGAGCCAGCACGTACTTATCATTAACTGCCTAAAGCAATAATTGTGAAAAGGAGCTGCTTCACCCAGGCTGTTTCCCATAAAAAGTTTTGTAATGCTTTTAATGACTTCTTTTTTTAACCTGTCCTGTCCAGCAGCTTGGCAAGCAGAAGAGATATCTGCTTGCCTTATTGTGCCCAACAGATTTTCTTTGCCAAAAGGAGCTCTGCTCATGTTTGATATGTTATATATAAATAGTATTTACAGACTCCTCTAGCTATATAAAAAAAAACTTTAGCACTTTATTTATATTGCCTTAATTATGCTGGAACTAACAGGGAGGAATGGTAGAAAGAATAGAAGGGATATGAAGTGGTCAGAAGAGGTGGGGGGGTCAAGGAATGGGGAGACAGAAATTAAAAAATAAAACAAAGAGAAAACACAAAGAAAGACAGATGTGTTACCTCCTGACCTCATGAGTCACCTCTGGCATTGAGAGTGTTGGCTCCCCCTGCAGCTCCCCCTGCAGCTTCCCCCTGCTCGCTACCACCTCTCCTGGGTGTGTGTCTGGGCTCTAGGTGGGGTGTAGGTCTGTCTTGCATGGGCGTGCCTGGGGGAGGGAGGGCATGTTCTTGGCACTGGCTGGGCCCCAGCTGGGGGACCATCCTGCCCAGGGAAGTGGTGCACTGTCCCTGGTTGTCCGGCCGTCCAGCCCCATTCCCCCTTGCCCTTCCTCCTGGGGTGGGTGCCCAGTTGTCCCAGGGTATAGTGGCCTCAGAGTATTGTGCTCTGCAGGGGTTGAGGGTTGCCCAGGAGGTGGGGGGTGCTGTGTTGCTCATTCATATTCTTGGGGGGGGGGGGTTACTGTGGCCTGTTACCCCCTCTCTTTGTACATTTCCTGGCAAGCCATGCACACACACACACTCTTGCGCTTGCACACACATGCATGCACTGATACACTTTCACTCACTCACTCACTCACTCACTCACTCACACACACACACAAACCCATGTTCCCTTCCCCAACTCATCATTCATCCATTCATTCAACCCCACAGACATATCCCAAGGCACCACCCTGCAGACCAGAAGTGCCCTGGGATCGAGCCCCACACCCCAGGCCACCAACAAGGCTCCAAGCCCATGGGAAAAGGGCAGTGGGGTGGAGGAAACTGACATATCCCAGCCTGTATTAATTCAACACAAAAAAATACTTTGTATGTGGTATATGAAAAAAAAAAATCCTTTTTTCCATCTAAAAACAAGATGGCATCATAACAAACACCTGACATTTAAAGGGTTAAAATCGATAAAAAATAATGAATATTTGATATCAATATTTACATCAGATGTCCGTGAAAAAATGAGCTCAATGAAAGTAGAATATAATATTACTAACTAACTAACTAAGGTACAGACCCTCCCTTCCATCTGTTGTCATGGGAAATGTACGGTCGATACTGGGAAAGTTAGATGAGCTAGCGGCTATCTCCCGTTATGATAGCACTTACCGGGAGTGCTCTCTCCTTTTGTTTACTGAGACGTGGCTAACTGAACTAGCAGCAGATGCTAACATTGAGCTGGAGGGTTTTCACACGATACGAGCTGACCGAACACCAGAGAGTGGCAAAACTAGGGGCGGTGGAGTGATAATGTATGTTAACAACAACTGGTGTAGACCGGGACATATCACTGTTAAACAACGACACTGCAGCAAAGACATTGAGTTGCTAGCTGTTAGCATGAGGCCTACATATCTCCCAAGAGAACACTCACACGTGATCTGCATTGTTGTTTATGCAAATCCGACGGCGAACGCTGGGACAGCGCGTGACGTCATCCATTCAGTAACCAGCAGGCTGCAGACAGAACACCCAGATGCTCTTCTCCTCATCTCAGGCGATTTCAACCACGTTTCACTGTCTCCCATTCTGCCCACTTTCACCCAGTATGTCACATGCCACACTAGAGACAATAAAACACTGGATTTGTTCTACGCAAAAACTAAGGAGGCGTACACCTCATCACAACTCCCCCCACTTGGGAGATCGGATCACAACTTGGTTCATCTCCGACCGGTGTACAAACCCCTAGTGCACAGACAACCTCCGGCCATGCACACTGTGGAGTTATGGTCTGAGGAGACAATGGACACTCTAAAGGACTGTTTTGAAGCCACTGCCTGGAAGCAGCTCTGCGACCCACATGGTGAGGACATCGATGGCCTCATTCACACCTTCACGGGCTACCTCAGCTTCTGTGTGGACAAATCCGTTCCCACCAAGACCATACGGCGTCACTCAAACAACAAACCCTGGATCAACCCTGGGATAAAAACACTTCTGAGAGAGAAGAAGAGGATCTTCAGGTCGGGGAACAGGGAGATGCTGAAGTCCGTACAGAGGGAGCTGAGGAGAAAGATCAGAAAAGGCAAGGACAGCTTCAGGAAGAAGATGGAGGACAAGCTGCAACAGAGCGACATCAGCGGGGTCTGGAGAAACCTCAAAACCATCTCGGGGCTCCAGAATACCTCCCCCCAGGCCACGGGGGGCAGGGAGTGGGCGAACAACCTGAATCTGTTTTTCAATAGATTTGACCAACCGCCCTCCCCCCTGTCTGCACAACAACCACTGCTGCCTCTAAGAAATCAAGTCCTGCTACCCACTCCCCACTCCACCGACACCCCCCCCCCCACTCCCAACACACAGCCCCCCATCCTGACCCTGACCAAGACCCAGGTGAGGACGGAGCTGAGGAAGATCAAGGCGAGGAAGGCGTCGGGACCGGACGGCATCAGCGCAAAGCTCCTCAAGTCCTGTGCAGACCAGCTGTGTGGGATTGTGACGTATATCTTCAACATGAGCCTGAAACTGGGGAGGGTACCACAGCTGTGGAAAACATCTTGTGTGGTACCTGTACCAAAAACTTCCCACCCCAAAGACCTGAACAGCTTCAGACCGGTGGCCTTGACGTCCCACTTGATGAAGACCCTGGAGAGACTGCTCCTTGCTCATCTCCGCCCCCTGGTGGAACCAGCGATGGATCCACTCCAGTTCGCCTACCAGCATGGCATTGGGGTGGAGGATGCGGTGATCTTCCTCCTTCACCGTTCTCTGTCCCACCTGGAGAAGCCCGGGAATATGGTGAGGATCATGTTCTTTGACTTCTCCAGTGCTTTCAACACCATCCAACCGATGATCCTGAAGGACAAGCTGCTGCACGCAGGGGTGGACCAGCACCTGTCATCATGGATCCTGGACTACCTCACGAACCGGCCTCAGTTTGTGAGAACCCGGGACTGTGTTTCCGACACGATCATCAGTAGCACGGGGGCCCCCCAGGGAACGGTGCTGGCTCCCTTCCTGTTCACTCTTTATACTGCGGACTTCTCACACAACACAACACATTGCCATCTACAGAAGTTCTCTGATGACTCTGCGATCGTTGGTCTCATCTCCAGCGGAGATGAAGCTGAGTACAGAGGGCTTATCCAGGACTTTGTGGACTGGTGCCATCGGAACTGCCTCCAGATCAACGCGAGGAAAACTAAGGAGCTGGTGGTGGACTGCCGCAGGCATGGGCAGCCCCTCACAACACCAGTAAATATACAGGGAACAGACATCGAGATGGTGACATCCTACAAGTACCTGGGTATTCATCTGAACAATAAACTAGACTGGTCACACAATACTGACGCACTCTACAAGAAGGGACAGCGCAGGCTGTTCCTGCTGAGGAGACTCAGGTCTTTTGGTGTACAAGGGGTGCTGCTGAAGTCATTCTATGACACGGTGGTGGCATCAGCCATCACTTTTGGAGTGGTCTGCTGGGGCAGTGGCATTACTGCAGCCGATAGGAAGAGACTGAACAAACTGATTAAGAAAGCTAGCTCTGTCCTGGGGCAACGCCTTGATCCGATGGAGGAGATAGGAGAGAGAAGGACGGTGGCTAAACTGTCATCTCTGCTGGAGTCCGAGTTCCACCCTATGCAGGACATACTGGATGCACTGAGGAGCTCATTTAGCAGCAGACTACATCATCCCAGGTGCACAACCGAGAGGTTTCGTAGGTCCTTCCTACCAACGGCTGTCAGACTGTACAACCTAAGCAGGGCTGCTCGCAGAGATAGCAAAAAGACGTAACAAACTAATAGTTTTTTTTGAATGCAAAAGATGCAATAGACTTACACAATGGTCCTCTCCGGCATACAACTAGGAACATACCGGTCGCTATGGAGGGTGAGAATATGTATGGGCACATAATCATACCATGTAGGATAACTAAATAGACGGTTATGCTGTTTCATCCCACCTAGCAACAATGCTCTGCACTGTGTGTGTTTATATATTTACATATTTATTCCATCTAGCTACAATGCTCTGCACTGGGTGTGTTTATATTTATATATCTATATATTTATTCCATCTAGCTACAATGCTCAGCACTGGGTGTGTTTATATTTATATATCTATATATTTATTCCATCTAGCTACAATGCTCCGCACTGTGTTTTTATATATCTACATATTATTCCATCTAGCTACATTGCTCCGCACTGTGTGTGTTTATATACTTGCATATTTATTCCACCTAGCTGCAATGCTCCGTACTGTGGGTGTTTATATATTTACATATTTATTCCATCTAGCTACAATGCTCTGCACTGTGTGTTCATATATTCATATATTTATTCCATCCAGCTACAATGCTCTGCACTGTGTGTCTGTGTGTGTGTGTGTGTTTATATATATTTTATAGTAATATGTACATATGTATATTAGCTGCTCTTGCTTGCTTGTTTTTTTTTTTTGTTTTGTTTTTTTTCTTGCCTTCTGATTGTTGCTCTGAGTGTTGCTGTCCCTGTGCTGTTGCAATCCTGGAATTTCCCCGTTGTGGGACTAATAAAGGCTTATCTTATCTTATCTTATCTTAACTAACCTGCACTTATATAGCGCTTTTCTAGTCACAAAGACCACTCAAAGCGCTTTTTTTAATACTAACCCTCTATTCTAAGGGCCTATAGGAAACAGATATCTAGGGACAATTTAGAACAGCCAGTTAACCTAACATGCATGTTTTTGGCATGTGGGAGGAAACCGGAGAAATCCCGGAGTAAACCCACGCAACACGGGGAGAACATGCAAACTCCACACAGATCACTGTTGGTCGGGGGCTGGGATCGAACCCACGATCCCATGATCCCCACAATCCCCTGGCCAAGGGTAAACTGTGCTGCCGCAGTGCTAACCACTGCACCACCGTGCAGCCCGATATAATATATATATATAATATATATATTAATATATATATTAATGTATATATATATTTTTATAGCTAAATTATGAAAAGCACATTTTTTGTGTTAAGCAGTAAAAGTGTTACTAATGTTTTAGAAGCTGTTACATACTTGATGATTTTTGCTGTCTGCTCTGCAGTCATTTTTCCCACAGCAGGCCAGACCTTAAGCAAACAATTTTTTCATCACATGCCACAGCCAACACGTACTTATCATTAGCTGCCTGAAGAAAAAATGAAAAGGAGCAGCTTCAGTCAGGCTTGTTCCCATAGAAAGTTTTGTAATGCTTTTAATGACTTCTTTTTTTAACCTGTCCTGTCCAGCAGCTTGGCAAGCAGAAGAGATATCTGCTTGCCTTATTGTGCCCAACAGATTTGCTTTGCCAAAAGGAACTCTGCTCATGTTTGATATGTTGTATATAAATAGTATTTACAGATTCCTCTTACTATATAAAAACTTTAGCACTTTATTTATATTGTTCTACTTATGCTAGAACTAACAGGGAGGATTGGGGGAGGGAATTGAAGGGATATGAAGTTGTCAGAAGAGGTGGGGAGTCAAGGAGTGGGGGGAGAAAGAAAGAAAAACAAATGAAGAGAAAACACAAGAAACAGTTGCTGCTTCTGAAAAGATCTCCAGAATTTTGATACCCCCACAGCCTTGTCTCCCATCAGCCTCTTCCAGCTTTTTTTTCTCTGCTTCTCTTCTGAGACAAATAGTAGAAAACACAAATGCCAACACTGAAAGAAGAAAGCAAGCTGGGATGTGACATAATACACGGCTCAGGAGACACACACGCAGGCTCAGGGTAGATCTAATAGCTTTATTAACAACAAGTGTGTATGAGTGTGTGTCTGCGAGATGTAAATGTGTTGGTGGTGGCGTCTGCGTCGGGCACGGAGGCAGGAGGCCGTACAGCCGGACAACCCTATGGGAGAAGCAAAGGGAGAAGGGTAACGGGCACCACACCAACACAGGAGATATGATAATGATGACTGGCTTACTTGGAAATGGCAGGTGGCTGGCACAGCAAGGGTGAAGCCTGGAAGACAGCGACCTGGAGCGCCTGGTGCAGCAGCGAGGGAACGGTGACGGAGAGGAGTGGTCCGCCGCCGGGAAATCCACCTGTGCACAGGGGAGCAGACTAGGAGAAGAAGGAGGTAAGAGATTCTTACTTGAATGCTTGCTGAGCGGTTGGGATTCCTTGCAGCAAGGGAAGCGAGTGAAGACTGACGGCTTCAGGCCGAAGCCCAGGGCGAGGCGGCTTAAATCCCTCGCCGCTGACGAGGTGCAGGTGTGCGTGCAGCTGGCGCCGCAGATGGGCAGCGAGGCGTGACAGTACTCCCCCCTCTAGCAGCGCCTCCTGGCGATGGTTTCTCCGGGTGCGCTCGGTGGAACTCAGTAATGAGGGACGGGTCCAACACAAATGACGAGGGTACCCATTGCCGATGTTCAGGCCCATAACCCTCCCAGTCCACCAAGTACTGCAACCCGCGACCCCGGCACCGGGAGTCCAGGATAGAAGAGACAGGCCAGGCCGGATGACCATCAATCATCCGGGGCGCGGGCTGCGCAGCAGGAGGAGGGCAAAGGGGATCAGAGACTGCCAGCTTCACCTTGGAAACGTGGAAGGTGGGATGGATGCGGAGGGAGGGGGGAATAGCTACACGCACAGCCACCGGGTTGATAATCCTGATGATGGGGTATGGGCCCATAAAACGCTGTGCCAGCTTCCTCCTCTCACCCTTTAAAATGACGTTCTGGGTTGACACATAGACACGCTGGCCCACCTGGTACGCTGGGGCAGGTCTTCTGTGCCGGTCCGCCGTGGATTTGTTGCGCTCTGCTGTGAGTAAAAGCGCATTGCGCGCCGACGCCCAGATGGAACGGCACAGCCTGAGGTGCACCCGAACTGAGGGGACAGTTACCTCACTCTCCTGCGCTGGGAACAGAGGGGGGTCGTAGCCCAGGGACGCCTTAAAGGGAGACATCCCAGTGGCAGAAGAGCGGGCGGTGTTGTGGGCGTACTCAACCCAGGCGAGATGGCTACTCCAGGACGCAGGCTTGGACGCAGTGACGCAGCGGAGCGCAGCCTCCAGCTCCTGGTTGGTCCACTCACACTGCCCGTTGGTTTGGGGGTGATGGCCGGAGGAGAGGCTTACCTTGGCTCCCAGGGCGTTGCAAAAGGACCTCCAAACCTCTGAGGAAAATTGGGGCCCCCGGTCCGAGACCACGTCCACCGGAATCCCGTGCAGCCTGACCACGTGTTGGATTAGGAGGTCCGTCGTCTCCAGGGCAGATGGAAGACCTCGTAACGGGATGAAGTGCGTTGCCTTGGAGAAACGGTCTACGATGGTCAGGACAGTGTCGAAGGTGTTAGAGACTGGGAGTCCGGTGACGAAATCCAGGGCGATATGCGACCAGGGCCTGCCAGGGACGGGCAGAGGCTGGAGCAAACCCGCTGGAGGGGCATTACCTGATTTACTGGTGGTACTTACAGGGCAGGCCCGGGCGTAGCGGGCAGCGTCCTTCCGCAGGCCCGGCCACCAGAAGGACTGTTGAAGAAGGTCGATCATCCGGGAGGAACCAGGGTGGCAGGTGAGTTTAGATGTGTGCAGCCAGTGGATGACCTCCCCCCGGACCATGGACGACACAAAAAGCCTCCCCTCCGGTCCGCCGCCAGGGTCAGGTTCCGATTCCTGCGCCTTCCGGATTTTACTTTCAATGTCCCAAGTGACGGCTCCCACGATGCACGACCTGGGCAGGATGGTGTGGACCGCGTCCTCAGACGCCTCAGGGCAAATTGCCTAAAGAGGGCGTCGGGCAGGCCGTTCTTGGAGCCAGGCCTGAAGGTGATGTTAAAGCGGAACCTGGCAAAGAACAAGGACCAACGCGCCTGGCGGGCGTTCAGACGCTTGGCAGATCTTAAGTACTCCAAGTTCTTGTGGTCAGTCAGGACCACGAACGGCAGGTCCGCCCCCTCTAGCCAGTGACGCCACTCCTGCAGCGCGAGCTTGATGGCGAGGAGCTCTCTGTCCCCCACGTCGTAGTTCCGTTCCGCCGGGGACAAGCGCCGGGAGAAGAAGGAGCAGGGCTGTTTGACTCCGTCATCAGGCGACTGCTGAGATAGAACCGCCCCCACCCCCGTGTCCGAAGCGTCCACCTCCACGATGCATTGCAGCGAGGGATCGACTTGGCTGAGGACCCAGGAGGAGGAGAACTCCGCCTTCAGCGCCTGGAAAGCAGCTGTGGCCTCTTCGGTCCACCGGAACGGGACCTTAGGGGACATGAGGCGGGTCAGAGGGCCGACGACGGTGCCAAAATTCGGGACGAAGCGGCAGTAGAAGTTTGCAAACCCAATAAATTGTTGCACCTGTTTCCTTTATGTTGGTGTGGGCCATTCCACCACCACTTTCACCTTCACTGGGTCCAGAAGCACCTGGTCATGGGAGATGATGAACCCGAGGAAGGACGTGGTTTTAGCGTAGAATTCACACTTTTCTGCCTTCACATATAACCGGTTCTCCAGCAGTCTTTGGAGGACCCGCCTCACATGGACCCGGTGCTCGTCCCTGGATTTGGAGAAGATGAGGATGTCATCCAGGTAGACGAACACAAACAGGCCGATGAAGTCCTGGAGGACATCATTTATAAGGCGCTGAAAGACGGCTGGAGCATTGGTCAACCCGAACGGCATCACCAGGTACTCGAAATGGCCGTTCGGGGTACGGAAGGCTGTCTTCCACTCATCTCCCTCCCGGATCCGGACGAGGTGGTATGCGCTGCGTAGATCCAGCTTGGTGAACCAAGTCGCCCCCTGGAGGGAGTTGAAGGCGGTGTCCATTAGTGGCAGGGTGTAGCGATCCTTCTCCGTGATATCATTCAGGGCGCGGTAGTCGATACAAGGATGGAGGGAACCGTCCTTCTTGCCCACGAAGAAGAATCCAGCGCCTAATGGTGATGACGAGGGACGGATAATTCCAGCACTCAGCGATTCCTTGAGGTAGGAATTCATGGCCTCCTTCTCCAACGCCGACAGGCTGTAGAGTCGCCCAGAGGGTAAGGGTGCCCCCTGGCGGATGTTTATTGCACAGTCGTAGGGCCTGTGTGGAGGAAGAGACATCGCCTTGGACTTGCTGAATACCATACCCAGGTCGTGAAATTCTGATGGCACCAGGGAGAGATCCGGAGGCGCGGCGTCCTTAGGAGTTGGAGAAGAGGACGGGGAGCAGGCAGCGGATTGCAGGCAGGTGCTCATGCAGAAGGAACTCCATGCCGATACCCTGGCGGACTTCCAATCCAGGACGGGGTTATGGAGGCGAAGCCAGGGGTACCCCCGGATGACGGGAGACACAGAGTTGGGGAGGACGTAGAAAGTGATTTCCTCCCGGTGGTTCCCAGAGATGATCACAGAGACAGGGACAGTCTGGTGTGTAACTCTCCCCAGGGAGACATGGGAGAGGTTGACCAGGGCAAGAGGAGATTTGAGGACTTGGCAATGGATGCCCAATCGGGTTGCCAGGCTTTGTGAAATAAAGCTGCCCTCCGCGCCCGAATCCACCAGTGCGTGGGTGAGGTGCCCAGTGGGGTTGTGACAAAACCGGACGGGTAGTTTCAATTGGGAGAGGGGATTTAACCGATTGACGTCCGCGAGGCCCCCTACAGTGACTCGAGGACCTCCCCGTTTGGCTTCTGTGGACAAAGCTCCACCATGTGTTGGCTGTCTCCGCAATACATGCAGAGACCCAACTCACGGCGGCGTTGTTTCTCCGCGCCAGGGGGCGAGCTTGGGACAGGCGCGACGAGGCACCACGAGGGCGAGAAGAAGACGACTTCCGCTCCGAGGTGCGCTCGCGCAACCTGTTATCCAGGCTGATGGCTAGGGACGTTAGCTCTGCTAAAGTCTACGGAATGTCCCGCCCAGCCAGTTGGTCCCTCAGACCATCACTGAGACTGCGGAGGAAGATGCCGCAGAGAGAACGTTCTCCCCAGCCAACCTCCTCCGCCGCTACCCGGAAGTTGATCGCGTAATCAGCTGCCGACCGGCTTCCCTGCTGGAGGCTGAGAAGCCGATCGACCTGAACGCTCTCTGTACGAGAATGATCAAAGACCTCCAGGAACAGTCTCACGAATTGGCCATAGGTGAGGGTGGCGTAACTGGGCTTCGCCATTACGGCGTAAGCCCAAGTAAGCGCTCGCCCCTCCAGGAGATTCCCTATGTAGCCAACTCGGCTATGGTCTGAGGGAAAATCTCCAGGCACACGGTGGAACACGGACTCACATTGCATTATAAACCCCCGTGCTCCGCCAAGCTTACCGCTAAAGCAGGCGGGGGTCGGAATGGGTGTGAGCCGAACCGGTGCTGCCGGAGCAGGCTGGACGGCCGCTGGAGCAGCAGGAGCCACGCCGCCCTGACGAGCCGGGGGGAACGGCTGTTGGGGGTCCAAGCGGTCCAATCGGTTAGTGATGATGGATAATTGATTTAAAATCACCTATTGCTGGTGGGCTATTAGGTCCACCCGAGCCTCGAGGGTGGAAAGTCGGCGTGTGAGCCCGCCGTCTGCCGAGCCGCTCTGCTGAAGCCGTACTGACATAATGCACGGCTCAGGAGACACACACGCAGGCTCAGGGTAGATCTAATAGCTTTATTAACAACAAGTGTGTATGAGTGTGTGTCTGCGAGATGTAAATGTGTTGGTGGTGGCGTCTGCATCGGGCACGGAGGCAGGAGGCCGTACAGCCGGACAACCCTATGGGAGAAGCAAAGGGAGAAGGGTAACGGGCACCACACCAACACAGGAGATATGATAATGATGACTGGCTTACTTGGAAATGGCAGGTGGCTGGCACAGCAAGGGTGAAGCCCGGAAGACAGCGACCTGGAGCGCCCGGTGCAGCAGCGAGGGAACGGTGACGGAGAGGAGTGGTCCGCCGCCGGGAAATCCACCTGTGCACAGGGGAGCAGACTAGGAGAAGAAGGAGGTAAGAGATTCTTACTTGAATGCTTGCTGAGCGGTTGGGATTCCTTGCAGCAAGGGAAGCGAGTGAAGACTGACGGCTTCAGGCCGAAACCCAGGGCGAGGCGGCTTAAATCCCTCGCCGCTGAAGAGGTGCAGGTGTGCGTGCAGCTGGCGCCGCAGATGGGCGGCGAGGCGTGACAGGATGGTGTTCAAATGGGAACTGCTTACAGTTGAGGACTTTTATACATTTTTAGCAGTCATCATTTTCACTGGCCTTGTGAATGTCTACTACATGTCAGATTAATGGAGGAAGAAATTGCCATACAGCTTCACCTTTCCTAGTGGAAAGATGTTGTGGGACTGGTTTGAGGCAATCGTGGTCGCTTCATCTAAGTAACCCCAAAGAAGATGAAGAAAATAAAAAGAAGAGGAACACTGCTGAGTACAACAGACTCTTTAAAATAAAGCCCCTGTACACAGAGATTGTGGATGGCTGCAAAGCCCATTTCTGGCCTGAATCTGTCCATTGATGAGCGGATGGTTCAGAATCAGAATCAGAATCAGAATCAGATTTATTGCCATTGTTCATGTAGTACACAAACTAGGAATTTGTCTCGGTGCAATGCTGCAACATTAAACATGATAAAATAGAAGAAATAAAAACTATACATGCAATAAAGTGTTGAATAAGAATGAGTAATACTAGTCAGCAGTTTTAAATATATTAGCGAGCAGCAGATATTGTGGAGATACCATATAGTGCAGTCGGTAATGCAAAAAGAAAACAGTGATGATTGACATGAGTCTGGTTGAGCTGCTGTACATAGTGCACGAGAGTCAATAAGTCACTTAGTGTTCAGCAGTCTGATGGCAGAGGGGAAGAAGCTGTTCATGTGACGGGAGGTTTTAGTCTGAATGGACCGAAGTCTTCTACCTGAGGGGAGAGGGGCAAACAGTACGTGACCAGGGTGTGAAGGATCGGCTATGATCCGGCCAGCACGCCTCCGGGTCCTGGAGATGTATAGATCCTGGAGAGATGGGAGCTTGCAGCCGATCACCTTCTCAGCAGTGCGCACGACGTGCTGCAGCCTTAGTCTGGATGGTTGCCACCAAGACCCATATCAGCATGAAGCAATACATGAAGGACAAGCCCACAAAGTAGGGATATAAACTTTTTGTGCTGGCAGATTCATCAATAGGCTACACGTGTAATTTCTTTGTAGACAAAGGCAAAAGTGAGTCCCTCACAGGCCACAGTCTGAGTTACTCAGCTGCGATGGACATTCTGCCTTTTCGTCTCCTTGGTAGCGGCTACAGGTTGTACACAATAACTTCTACACAAGCCCCACTCTCTTTATAGATTTGTCCCAAAAGAATATTGGTTGTTGTGGGACCATCAGGAAAAATCACACTGGCTTCCCACAGACCCAGACCAATGACCTGCCCAAAAAGGCTCAGGGGGGGACATTCATTGGATCAGAAGGGGAAATCTTCTCTTCACAAAGTGGATGGACAGAAGAGAGGTCACAATGTGCTCCACAGTAGGAGCTGGTGCGTGGAAAAACAAGTCCATACCTGTTCCGGACTGCATCAGGGACTACAGTAAGTATATGGGTGATGTGGATTTGTCTGATGCACTAATCGGACATTACAACGTCCACCACAAGACGGCCAAGTGGTACAAGACCTTTTTTTTTTACCACTTTGTGGACATTGCTGCAATGAACAGTTACTTTTTACACAAGGAGCTGTTCAAGCTCAGGCAGGACCCCACCCAGACAAAGCCTCTCACCCACAAGGCCTTCATGGACCGGTTGGCCAAAGAGATGCTATAGTTTGCTGGCTCAGCAGCAACCCACCTCCACTTGCATGCCCGCATTTTCTGACAATGAGGGAACAAGGACTAGGAAGCATGGCAAAAGGTGTCACAATGCAGGAACACCCAAGGTGAACACAGCAGCTTTTTGCAGGAAGTGGAATGGCCCTCTCTGCCTCTTCTCCAAAAAGAACTGCTTCCAGCTGTGGCATGATGGACTGTATTTCCCTGATAGTCATACATGGACAGTAGCGTAAATACTGTAAATAGTTGTTTTATTTAGTTTTTACAGTTTGCATTTTTAAAGAAATACTATGTTTGCACGTTTACATGAACATTTTTCCAAAAGAGGTACAATAGAGACTTGTGTAAATAATGTAAATAGTTCATTGTTTCTTACAGTTTGTTATTGTAACAATTTATAGTTACAGTTTGATAAAAATAAATCTGCTGCATTTGGATTCAACATTCAGTTGCTTTGTGTGGTCATTTCTGGAATGGGAAATATATAGAGGTCTGGTTGAATCTATGAATTTGGATCTATTGAACACTATTAGTCATATACAAATGAAATATATAGTTGTGTACATGTGAAAACTGAAATGGCACAGATGGTGCAAAAGGGTGCCAAAATCTGCCAAAATGGCCATTTTGGAGACTTTGCCTTAATTGTCTGTGCTAAAAACCCTCTAATTTTGTTCTGCTTTCCTTTATCAGAGTAAGCCTTTGCAGAGATAATGTTCTCACGCTCTACTAAGATTTGATAGAGGTTTAGAGCTGCATCAGTTCAAAGGAATATTCATCCTGAAAGTGCTTTTTTTAGGCAAACTTGAATTTTTTTCATTTGTGCTGTGTGCCATCTTCATTTACTCTTCACCAGTAACATATATACTGATATTTACACATCTTAGCAAATCTCACTAGTGTTTCCATTACTATGATCAACTCCCTTGATCGTCACTTCCTTGTGGTAACGTATCGTCACTTCCTGTTTTGCTGTCTGCCTGTGTGGTTTGCTCTCCAGCCACTAACTATGGCTACTAGCTCTCCTTCCTCTCCTCCTCTGGTGTGCTCTCTCTGTCAGATGTTTAGCTACACCTCTGCCTCTTTTAGTGATAACGGTAAATGTAATAAATGTTGTCTTTTTGAGGCGCTCGAGGCGAGGTTGTCTGATTTGGAATCCCGGCTCCGCTGCATTGAAACACCGTCTGCGCCAGTTACTCTTGACGGACGCCCCTTAGCTGCAGCGGAGCTAGCTAGCTTAGGCCCCCCTGTTAGCGGTCCCCCGGCTCTTCTCAGCAGCGAGGAGACTGGGTGGGTGACGGTGAGAAGGAAGCCTAGTCGCAAAGCCCCGGTACACCACCAACCTGTTCACGTTTCTAATCGTTTTTCCCCACTCAGCGACACACCCGCTGAGGAAAAAACTCTGATCATTGGCGATTCTGTAGTCAGAAACGTGAACCTAGAGACTCCAGCGGCCATAGTCAAATGCATTCCTGGGGCCAGAGCAGGCGACATCGAGTCAAATTTGAAAATGCTGGCTAAAAGTGACTGTAAATACTCCACAATTGTTATTCACACCGGCATTAATGACATCCGTCTCCAGCAGTCGGAAGTCACGAAACTTAATGTAGAATCGGTGTGTGACTTTGCAAAAACGATGTCTGCCACTGTAGTATTCTCTGGGCCCCTCCCCAAACTGACCAGTGATGACATGTTTAGCCGCTCGTCATCCTTGAACCGCTGGCTGTCTGTGTGGTGTCCTGCAAATAATGTGGGCTACATTGACAATTGGAGCTCTTTTTGGGGGAAAACCTGGTCTAATGAGATGAGACAGCATTCATCCCATTTTGGATGGTGCTTCTCATTTATCTAACAATCTGGCATCTTTTTTATCCAAATTTCCAAAACCGTGACAACTCAGAGTTGGGACCAGGAAGCAGAGCCGCAGTCTTACACGCCTCTCTGCAGCTCCTCTTCATCCGCCACCCCTCAGCTTAGCCCCTGTCATCCCCATCAGAGAATCGTTGTCTGCTCCCTCCAAAGTAAATAAAAATATAATATATAAGCATCCCAAAGTGATTAAGCAAAATATTGGTAAAACTCAAATTAAACATAAAGCCTCTAAACTGAATGATTTGGCCTCTGTTCCTCCTCATAATTTAAAAATTAAATGTGGTTTATTAAATATTAGGTCTCTAACTCCCAAGTCTCTGCTAGTCCATGATCTGTTGATTGATCATCAGATTGATTTAATTTCCCTTACAGAGACTTGATTAGGGCAAGAGGATTATGTTGGTTTAAATGAATCAACTCCCTCTGGTTATTTAAACTGTCAAAATCCCAGAAGTTCTGGTGGTGGAGGAGGAGTAGCAACAATTTACCATTCCAAATTACTAGTTAATGTAAAGCAAAAAACATGTTATAATTCCTTTGAGGACCTGGTCCTCAGTATTGGGCACTTGAACAATTTTAGGTTAAACCCAATTTTATTTGCCATAGTTTATCGTCCCCCATCAACCTACTCAGAATTTTTATCCGAATTTGCTGATTTCTTAGCTGATTTAGTGCTGAAATCTGATAGAATAATTATAGTAGGGGACTTTAATATACATGTGGATGTAGATAGTGACTGCCTTAATGTGGCATTTTATTCAA
Source organism: Pholidichthys leucotaenia (assembly GCA_020510985.1). Classification (NCBI taxonomy): domain Eukaryota; kingdom Metazoa; phylum Chordata; class Actinopteri; order Cichliformes; family Pholidichthyidae; genus Pholidichthys; species Pholidichthys leucotaenia. Next base: position 22,105,861 of record CM035839.1, on the reverse strand, counting down.
TATTAGACTCCATTGGGTTTTCTCAGAAAGTAGGAAATTCTACTCATTACCTCCACCATACATTGGACCTTGTTCTGACATATGGCATAGAAATAGAAAATCTTGTAGTGTCTCCTCATAACCCTGTACTGTCAGACCATTGTCTGTTAACCTTTGATTTTACTATTTCAGACTATTTGGCTCCTAAAGAAAAATATTATTACAGTAGATGCCTCTCAGATGATGCTGTTACCAAATTTATGCAGATTGTTTCCTCTATGCCATGTGTCAACACAACGGAAATAAGCTATAGACAGCTTGCTCCTTCTGTAATTGATAGCATGGTGGATAGTGTTACAGCTTCTCTGCATCAGACTCTAGACTTGGTGGCCCCCTTAAAAAAGAAAAAGTCTAATCAGAGATTTCTAACTCCTTGGTTCAACACAGAAACTCGTAGCTTAAAACAGAAGACTCGTCAATTAGAAAGAAAATGGCGCTCTACTAATTTAGATGAAATCTATTTAGCTTGGAGAAATCATCTTTTAATTTATAAAAAATCTCTTAGAAAAGCTAGAACGAGTTATTCGTCAGCCTCCGTCGGTCTATGATGACCATGGAAGAGAATCCTAAACGTCTACTCTGCTGGAACAGCACCGCCTGTGGCTGAACAGGCCGATGCGCACCGGTGTTCTACCTTCCAGCGTTGGGCGTTGGTAGGATTCAAGCCTGGGCAGGAAGATATGGAGGACAAGATGTTACCCATGCAGCATGTCCCCCCTCTCCACGTCACTGATAAATCCAAAGGAACAGCAGGGCTGCTATAGTTTGGCACCAGCGCCGTCGCAGGAGCTGCCAGAACGATGTTGAGCACACTAGAGAACTGCCTTAGGGGCTCCGACTCCGGATTTTTCCTCAGGGTTGACTCCCAAAGCCTTTCCTGTGACCGGGTGTGCCGCAAGGCAGCGGAGGTTTGAAATCAGGGTTTAACTTCCCCTAGATGGGCTACCTTCCCAGGTTGACGAGCCACCATCTACCCGAAGCATCTGGTTTTAAGGCGCCAGAGATCCGCCCTCGCCCCTTCTCCTATTAGTAAAAGCAGTTCCGCCGGGCTTAGAGACTAAACCACATGGGCGGGCTAGGAGTTGGACTTAGTTGTCAGAGGCTTTTCGAGACGCATGCCGTAAGGAGCATTTTCTGAGCACTGGGAGCTTAACCCCAGTGCCGCTCCTGGCTATGACAACCTTGGAACCAACGAGTTATTACTCTGCATTAATAGAAGAGAACAAGAATAATCCCAGGTTTCTTTTCAGTACTGTAGCCAGGTTGACAAAGAGTCAGGACTCTGTCAATCCTAGCATTCCCTTGGAGCTTACTAGTCAGGACTTTATGAACTTTTTCAATAATAAAATTTCATCCATCAGAGATAAAATCAATCAGATTCTTCCAACAGTTAACTTAAATACTGTAACTACAACTCCTTCTATTGATGTCTGTCTTGATGAGTTTACTCCAATCGACCTTTGTGAGTTAGACAAAATAGTTTCCTCATCCAAACCTTCAACTTGTCTTTTAGACCCTATTCCTACCAGGTTATTTAAAGAAGTCTTCCAACTTATTGGTAGCTTTATTCTTCATATAATCAATTCTTCATTAACTTTAGGCCATGTACCGCAGGCTTTTAAAATGGCTGTAATTAAACCCTTACTCAAAAAGCCAACGCTAGATCCAGGAGCTTTAGCTAACTATAGACCAATCCCTAATCTCCCTTTCATTTCAAAAATCTTAGAACGAGTTGTTGCTACGCAATTATTTGACCACCTGCAGGGAAATGGTTTACTTTAAGAGTTTCAATCTGGGTTTAGAATCCATCATAGTACTGAAACAGCCTTAGCGAAGGTCACTAACGACCTCCTCATCGCATCTGATAATGGACTGGTTTCTGTACTTGTCCTTTTAGACCTTAGTGTAGCTTTTGATACTATTGATCATAATATTCTACTTGATAGATTAGAACACTATGTTGGACTTAATGGAACTCCATTGCAGTGGTTTAGATCTTATTTATCTGATAGGTTCCAGTTTGTTCATGTAAATAGAGTTTTCTTTCAACTCAAAGCTTAGTCATGGAGTTCCACAGGGATCTGTGCTAGGCCCTACTCTTTTTAGTTTAAATATGCTTCCATTAGGCAACATTATTAGAAAGCACTGTATACATTTTGTTATGCAGATGACACACAATTATACCTGTCAATGAAGCCAGATGATAGTAATCAATTAGCCAAGCTAGAAGCCTGTCTTAAGGAAATCAAAGCTTGGATGACTTGTAATTTCCTGCTATTAAATTCAGATAAGACTGAAGTCATTATTGTTGGTCCAAAAAACCTTAGAAATTCCTTTCCAAATCAAACTTTCAGTTTGGATGCGGTTACTCTTTCTCTTAATAGCTCTGTGAGGAACCTTGGAATTATTTTTGATCAAGATCTGTCCTTCAATTCACATATTAAATTTGTTTCTAAGACTGCCTTCTATCATTTGCGTAATATTGCCAAGATTAGGAGCATCTTGTCTCAGAGTGATGCTGAGAAACTGATCCACGCTTTTGTTAGCTTGAGATTAGATTATTGTAATTCTTTATTATCAGGCTGTCCTAAAACATCTTTAAAAAGTCTTCAGCTGATCCAAAATGCTGCAGCAAGAGTTTTAACAGGTACTAGAAAGAGAGATCATATCTCTCTGGTTCTGGCCTCCCTTCATTGGCTTCCCATAGAGTTTAGAATTAAGTTTAAAATCCTTCTTCTTACTTACAAAGCTCTAAACAATCAGGCTCCTTTTTATTTAAAAGATCTGATACTACCGTATTATCCTAACAGAGCACTACGCTCCCAAAATGCAGGATTACTTGTAATACCTAGAATCTCCAAAAGTACAATGGGAGGCAGAGCCTTCAGTTATCATGCTCCTCTCCTGTGGAACCAGCTGCCAATCTGGATTTGGGAGTCACACTCGATCTCTGTTTTTAAGAATAGGGCTAAAACCTACCTTTTTGATATAGCCTACAATTAGGGAGGGATCATGTGTTTCTGAACCCTCCCTTAGTTATGCTGCTAATAGGTTTAGTCAGCCGGGGGACCTCCAGTAATGCACTGGGCCTCACTCCTTTCCTCACTCTCAATGAAATATTTTTTTTTGCTGGTCATTAACATTTGTTTGTTCTCTCCCATAGATTGAGTCCCCATCGTGCTGTTTGCTCTCTACATGTCTGTTCTTTTCTTCTTCTCTTTCCCCTCACCCCCCAGCCAGTCGCAGCAGATGACTGCCCCTCCCTGAGCCTGGTTCTGCTGGAGGTTTCTTCCTGTTAAAAGGGAGTTTTTCCTCTCTACCATCGCCAAGTGCTTGCTCACAGGGGATCGCCTGATTGCTGGGGTCTTTCTGCAACTGTGGGGGTTCCCCCTACAGTTGATAGTGCAATGAGATGACTGTTGTTGTGAAATGGCGCTATATAAATAAAGTTGAATTGAATTGAATTGAATTATGACACCGTAAGTATTCAAATAGACCTTGTGGTTAGAGAGATATACTCATTTCATCTTGGATATGCAATTTTCGATCAGAGCTCTAAAAAAATAGGCCTAGTTTTCAAAGAGTTCTGACTACTCTGCCAGTGAGTGGTGCCTCGTCTAGTGTTATTACGACCGACGCAATACAATAATTATTAATTCCAGTTATTAATTATTAATCATCATATTTATGTAATTGTAGGCTTAACACTACATTTATGGTGTCCCTCCATGAGGCCTGGTTGTTCTGATTCTGGATACAGAAACCATCTATAACTCTTTATCTGCTTTCTGTGTGCTGGTCACTTGACCTTTACTGTATTTCTCAAAGTAGAGCTGTTTCCCTATTGTTCCAAACATGTGGTCATAGGATGCCATTTTGTGACTGCTTTGTATCTGTGGTGATGACCCAGAACTTACCGGCAGCCATCTTAGGCCAATCATGACGTGCTGATAGTTCTTTGCATTTATTATTTTCCCTCCTGACCTGTTTCCCCCACCTCCCACCCTGGCTGGTTGTGGTAGTTTCTGGGGGGGCACAGGGTCTCCTTTCTTGTTTCTGTGTCTTTTTATGTTGGTACCCTGGGGTGTCTGGTATCCACCCCTTGGGGGGGCGGGGGGCTGTCATGAACTGGGGTGTTATTCAGCACAGTTCTATGGCACGGTGGCTGTCTCATCTCCTGTTTATTCTGGGCTCTTCAGTTGCCGTCTGACAGCCGACAGCCACGCCCCCTCCTGCCAGCTGCTACCAGCTGACTGTCATTCCCTGCTGCTCTCTTCCTCACACACACTCACATGCACACACACACATGCAATTGTCTACACCTGCATTCATTAAGCTCGTTTGCACTCACTCACCCCACATACACACACATCCATTCTTATGCACTCACACACCCTCTCTCTCTCTCTTTCTCCTTCTGCACACTGGCATGCACTCAGCTGATCAAGATTGTAGTACTTAAGATCTGGGTTCGCTGATGTGCTTTGTTGTGTGATTGTTGGTTGCACTGCGTGTTTTTCCTACTGTCAACTGTTTTCCTGCACCGTGGATTTTTCCTAGATTGTCTCAGACTGCTCCTGCCCCATGAGTACTCTCTGCTTCGCCCCAGCCATTCAGTTTCGTCTGGTGGTTCCTCTCTGGACACTTTCCTGTTCTTCTGCCGCAGTTCTGTCTGCCGTGGGACATTTTTTTCCCTAAGTTTACTCACTCGTAAGCTGTAGAGGATCCTGGAGGTTTTTCCTTTGAATCCTGTGCTGCTTGTTTATTATTTTGTCCAGACTGTTAAATCCTTTTGCACAATAAATTGCATACAGCGATTTCTTGCGAGTAGGTTCATCATTTCTGCCTTTAAATGGCAGGGAATTCATGACAGGAGGACTGGAGGACTTAACCCAAAGAACCGTCGCAAACATCATTTCCGGTAACGCGAAGAAAAGAATGTAAACAAAGGCTCCATCGTAACATATATTTCCACACGGAGGAAGTGCTTGCTCCATTAAAATAATAGAAAGGGAAAATGACTGGCAGAAGATGAAATAAGGACCGTGGATGTTGAAAATGGACGAATGAAGACACGACGAGTGGTAAGTCTGACTGTTTTTTATTGGTTTGTGTATATTCTACTGATTTTCTGGTTCATATACTATGAAGATAACAAAACAATAACAAAAACGAAGACAAAAAAAATGAAATCATCCTTTGTGTAAACATGTCCAAAGTCCACTTTTTACCGAAAGTTATGTAATTTGATATGGCTGTTGTCGCGTTATGCAAATTAGATGCATAAATTTACTCCAATCTCCAACTTTGGATCATATTCAACATCTTTCTAATTAACTGTAAGCCATTATAAGATAAGATAAGATAAGATAAGCCTTTATTAGTCCCACAATGGGGAAATTCCAGGATTGCAACAGCATAGGGATAGCAACACTCAGAGCAACAATCAGAAGGCAAGAAAAAACAACATCTAGTAAACATACGTCCATATTACTATAAATGTATATATATAGACACACAGTGCAGAGCATTATGGCTGGTGGATGTGCAGCAGAAAGTCTAAGCTCTCTCTCCGCGGATGCAGCGGACCAGCTGGAAGTCTTTGGGCATGATGGTGACCCCCTTAGCGAAGAAGAGACCACCAGGTGGGTCTCGCTGGTCTCCTGCAGAGCCATGACGGCGAAACTCAGGAAACGCAGGACGGTCTTGAAGTCCTGAGCGATCTCCCTCACCAGGCGGTGGACGGGCAGCTTACGGATGAGCAGCTCCGTGGATTTCTGGTAGCGACGGATCTCTCTCAGAGCCACGGACCTGTGACGGCGAGGCCTCTTCACTCTGCCGGTGGCCAGAGCGCCTCTCCGAGCAGCCCTGTGGCAAGCTGTCTCCTGGGGGGCTTCTTCCTCCAGTAGATTTTACGGGCGGTCTGCTTGGTTCTTGCCATCGCTCTTTATTATTCTGTCTTATATTTCTTTCACGCCGCCTAAACTCCAGCCCGGCACCCGCTTCGTTTTCGCTACAGCTCCCGGTATGTCGAGTTTCCCATTAGCACCGGGCGGCGGCCAAGTGCTAGCTAGCACTAGCTCCTCCCCGCTGTAACATCTCCCGCTGCAAACCGTGGCTCCGTCCGCCGACCCGGGAGACCCCCGGGGCGATCCGTGCGTCCGTGATATATATACAGAGTGAAAGGTGTAGAAAGAAGAAGGAAGATAAAAAAAAGGCTGTTGCAACAGGCAGCCGACTCGTGTGGCGCCGCCGGTCCGGCGGAACCGGAACCAGAAAAATATCTTACCACATTCAAGTTACAGCCTTTGGAATGTCTGATATCGAAATTGAATATTTTCTTCTAAAAAACCTTGACCAGCAGGGAAGGGTGGGAGGGCTGACGGGCAATGCCGGTGCGCCACAGAGTGTTGTTGAGACTTTGTCACAATACTGAGGTGGGGAACCATGCTTAGCCTTCAAGACTGTTTAAGCCATCTTGCTGTACTTCTGTTTCTCCGCTTATGTTGAGTATGGTTTGGTGTATTTTGTTATCTGGGGTTGTCCTTTTATTTCTGGTCTGTGTCATGGGATGGCCCTCATGAGCCATCAATAAGAGACACTATAGGCCAGCCGGTGAGTTTGCACAGTTTATTAAGGAAGGATAACGATAAAGTAATGAGCCACGGGGGGCTAAAACACACTATCACAATAACACAGGCAATGACAAGGAGGAACAGATCCACAAAGAACACACTTACAGATAATGGAGTAATCAGCATGGAGGCTGGACGAGGAATGTCTGACGGAACAGACGAGGAACCTCTGACGGAGTCTGACGGTGTCAGACGAGGAATATCTGACAAGACTGCAGCTATGCTCAGCCCATAGCTGATCCCTTAAATAGGGCTCAGGATGGGACAGCTGATGAGGCAATCGCTAAATGCAGCTCAGCTGTTAGCGCTCAGCTCTGACAGTCGGAAGCCCCTCCGGGCGCTGTCACAATAAGAGCTCGGAGAGCCATCGGGAACACACACATCAACTGGGAGGAAAATACTGCATGGCCTGAGCGCGGACGAAATCAGCCCTCGAACCACGACAGTCTGAGTTTCCTGTTATTTTATCTCAGCTGGTGTTGTCATTCTTTTCTGTATTTTGGTCTCTCGGTGGTTATTGGTCTCTGTTAATTTATGAGTTGTCTCGTATTCTTAGTTTGGTCATTATAATCTATTTTTGGAGTTTGTGCATTCAGGGTTCTGATTTTGTATTTTATATTCTGCCTGTCTGTTTGTGACCCTTCCTCGTCCACACTTTAGTTTTCTTTTTGGCTTATATCTAGTAGTCTTATTATTTACTGTTATCTAGTCTTTGTCTTTATCAATTGTTATGGGTTGCTTGTTTATTTTCTGTGTTGGGGTTCCAGTCTGTGCTTTTATTTTGGACAGTGCCGTGCAGCTTCCAGCTGTCAAACTCGGTTTCACGGGCTGCACAGCTGTCACAGATATTGTTGATTATGTTCTCACTCATGTACCCACACCTGATCTCATTTGTTTTCCTCTATTTAAGACCGACTGTGAGACCTTCCCCTCGCAGCGGTCTACTGGTCTTCTCCCCCGTTTCCAGATGGAGTTCCCTTCAGTTGGTTTTTCTCTGGACATTCCCCATTTCCTCTATTCAGTCTGTAAGTGTGCGTGAATGGTTTTTGTATGTTTCCTTAATAAATGTGCAAAACTCAGCCTGCAGATGGCGTCCTTGTTCCTGCCCTTGAAAAGGGGGATTTATGACAAATTTTTGCTCTGGCAAGATTTATAGAAGGGGCATGGCAACTGAAGCATTCTACTCTGTATCCATCTTAGATATTTTTTTATGTTATGTGTTAACTAACATCACAAAATCTATCTTTCTTTCTTTTTCTTTTTCTTTTCAAACTTGATGAACTGTATATGTGGATTTGTGACCATCAATGTTATTAGTGTTATAGTGTCTTGTAAGCCCATAAGGGCTGGGCACCATTGGCGCAAGAAATGTAAGTTAATAAATAATCAATCAATCAAATCTATCTACTAAAGAAGGGATATTAAAAATGAGTGGGAAATGTGCTGCCTTCTTGACTGCATGATTTGGCTCTACTTATTTATGCAAATCAGCCTTTTCCCACATGAAGATTATTAAGTCCAAACACCGTTCATCCATGACTGATGATCATTTGGAAGCCTGCTTGAGACTAGCTACCAGAAGCTACTGTCCGGACTATGCAACCCTGGCTGACTCCATCCAGTGCGTCACCAGAGTAAGGTAATGAATTTATTTATTTATTTAGCGAATGCAAAGTCCTCAAGCCAAGCAGCTGCCTCCTGGTTTGCTGTATGGAGGGTGTGTAATCCTCCTTCCAGTCTTTGGAGCGGGCAAGCCTCTATGATGTGTTCCATTGTTTGCTCCTCTCCACATGCGCACAGTGGGCTAGGGCTACTGCCCCATCTGTGAAGGCTGGCCAAGCAGGGGCCATGTCCAGTCCTGAAGCGATTGAGTGTAGACCACTGTCTCCTTGGGAGGTTGGTGCCCGGGACCTGTTGGTTGGGGTTTGTCACCAGGTGTTTGTTTGGGACCTCCTTGGTCTCCCATTCCTCTTGCCAAGCTGTCTGGATGGTGAAGTCAGCTGGGGGAGGGTTTTTCCAAATCGGCCGTCTGGATGGAAGTCGGGCAGTGGGTAGGGTGTAGATATCTGCATAGATTGGTAAGTGAGGACAATCTTTGGCTTTTTGAAGCATCCTTTGAGTTAGTGCTGCTCGCCGGATGTGTGGGGGGGCTATGTTTGACAGTACAGGGAGCCAAGGGAGTGGTGTTGAGCGGATTGTCCCAGTTATGGTTCTCATGGTTGTGTTGAGCTGGGTGTCTACGTGGTGTGTGTAGGATGACCTGGACCAGACAGGGACGCAATATTCTGCTACAGAGTATGAAAGGGCCAGTGCTGAGGTGCGCAGGGTGGAGGCTGCCGCCCCCCATTTTGCACCAGCGAGCTTGCAGAGCAGGTTGTTTCGTGCCTTCACCTTAGCAGCCGTCCCCTTTAAATGTTCCTTGAAGGATAGGGTCCTGTCAAGGGTCACTCCAAGGTAGGTTGGATTCGACGCATGCTTAAGCTTAAGTCCGCTCAGGTGGATATTTAGTTCTCTGGCAGCTTTTACATTGTGGAGGTGGAATACACTGGAGACGGTTTTTGCTGGACTTGGTTTTAGGTGCCAGGTTTTGCAGAACTGGGTCAGTTTGGCAAGTTCTTCCCTGAGCACCCGTTCCAGTGGCTCAAAGTCTGGTGCTTGGAGTGCCAAATAGATGTCGTCTGCATAGATGAATTTGCGGGATTTTGTAATGGGCAGGTCGTTTATGTAGAGGTTGAACAGGGTTGGAGCAAGAACTGAGCCTTGTGGGAGTCCGTTTTTCTGCGTGCTCCATGCGCTTGTGTTCTGACCGAGGTGGACTCTGAACCTTCGGTTGGTCAGCAGGGTTTTTATAATTGCTGATGCCCAGGCAGGGATCGCCTTTTTAAGTTTCAGGAGGAGGCCTTTGTGCCAGACCGTATCATAGGTGGCTGTAAGATCGAGAAACACAGCCCCTGTCTTCAGTCTGCTCTCGAAACCATTTTCGATGAAGGTGGTTAGGGCCAGTACTTGTTCTCCTGTGCTGCGGTCCTTGCGGAAACCTGCTTGATCCACACTTAGAATTTCCTCTATTCCTGGGGAAATACATTGCAGTATTAGGTGCTCCATGATTTTATAAGGAACGCTGAGTAGGGAGATTGGGCGGTAGCTTGCTGGTAGTTTGTGGTCTTTGCCAGGTTTTGGTATAGCAATGACCTTTGCTGTCCGCCATTTCTTTGGGATCAAGTTTGTTTGTATGATCCTTGTGTAGAGTTGTGTCAACCAGGTTAGGGCTCGGGGGCCAAGATTTTTCATGAATTCTGGGAAGATGTTGTCATATCCTGCTGCCTTTCCACATTTCAGGCCCTGTAGGACTTTCTCCAGTTTAGCAGCCTCGAAGGGTTCAGGGTTCGTTTCCTCTACGGGCATTTTTTGGTGTTTTTTTAGCTCAGTTGTAACTGCTCTTCTGGTGTCTTTGTCTTGGGGTGCTTTGGCGATGGTCAGTAGGTGGGATGCAACTTGGTTGGGTGTGACAGATGCTCGGCTTTGGCTAGGCGGCTTCTGTGCAGCTCTTAGGCGACGGATGAGGCTCCAACATTTCCTGCTAGAGTGGGTAAAGCTCCGGTCAGCAACTGTCTCCTTCCATTTCTTTCGCCGGGCTGTACTTAGCAATTCAATGAGATGGTCTGCTATCTCTGGGTCCCCTGATGTTTGATAGGATTGTAGGAGGGCAGCGCTTTCTCTGTCCAGGCATGGGACATAGAGGGGTCGGTAGCCTCATGGGATTGCAGTGTGAGCAGCCTTGAAGATTGTGCTGCAGAAGCGGTTGTATGCTTCATCTACAGTGATGGTGGGGAGTGGGACGGTAACAGCACTCCGGTCCAGGGTTTCACTGAATTTCTTCCAGTTGGCTTTGCGGAAGTTCCAGCACATCTTCCTTGGGCTGTTTATGACTGGAAGTTGTAGGCCAATGTATACAAGCAGGGGCCGGTGTTGGCTGTGTGGAAAATTGTCAAGAATAAGGATCCATGTAGGATATGGCATCCCATTCAAAGAGCTGACCCAGCACAGGTCAGGAGAATAGTCCTTCTTCCACCTAGCAGAGTGGAAGGTTCCTCTTTGTTTGGGGTCGTGTATCAGAGCAAGATCATTTCTAGATGCCCATTCTGAAAGTGTCTCCCCGTCACTATCTACTGCTGGGTACCCCCAGTCAGGGTGATGGCTGTTAAAGTCCCCCACATAGATGGCAGGGTGGGGTAGGGGGGGGAAGACCTGCAGATCCCAGTTGGCACTAGGGGGCTTGTACACATTGACAATATGGAAGCCACCAATGTTTATGGTGTCTGAGAAATGTGTTGTTGTCAGGTGGTTTACTTCAACTATGTCCATTGGAGGGCAATGGATCAGCGTTCCGTCGTGCCCCCCGCCAGTACCCGGGCTTGCCCGGGGAAGTTAATGATCCTACCAGCAGACTAAATTCAAAGAGACGACGCCTCAGTGCCAAGTCAAAGAAGAATCCTAGTCACAGTCCCAAAGCCGAAAGCAAACAGCCCCGAGAGCACCTTGCAGTAGGACCTGCCCTTCGCATACTACAACTAAACGTTGAAGGCCTATCTGCAGCCAAGCGAAGCCTTATCGAAGTCCTCGCCTTCCAACACTCAATTGATGTAATCTGCCTCCAAGAGACTCATATTGGCACAGAGGAAGCTGGCCGCTACACCATCAATGACTTTGACCTCCTGTGCTATGTTCCACATGCCAAACATGGACGTGCCACCTATGTGTGTTCTGACATAGTAAGGTAATGATCATAAAAGTATTGAATTTTATTGTGCTATAAGGGTTAATGCAGTTATATAATGTATGCCAACATATATTGCCATTTTTAGCATTTTTTAAATGCAGGTAGGTCATTTTGACCTGGTCATTTTAAAAGTAGCTCCCAAGCCAAAAAAAGTGTTGGCACCTCTGGTTTACAATGTCTGCCCTTGTATAAACGTCACTAAGCTATTTTACATCTGTTTAAAAAAATAGGCAGTGCTAGAGTTGGATTTATTGTCTGGATTAACAAACCACAATACCTTTGTGGTGATGGACTCTGTTTGATCTGAAAATACCAAGGAAAAGTGAGTGCAGCATGCGATCAGTAGCAACTGTGCTACTACTAGCCACTGGCTAGCTACCAGCATCTTGATCTTGGGTCTACTGCCATACCGACTCAGCAGGAGACCGGTATGCAAACTTACTCTGGCACGTGACAATATTTTTTTTTTTTTTTGCACATGTGTGAAATGACAAGAGACGTCTTCATGTGGATTGAGATGTTTAGCAACAGTTACTGGCTACATTTAGAAAGGACTATTTTTCTCAGCTGCACCATATGACTGGTTAAACATACAAATCATATTTTGTCCAGTATTGCTGTCATTTAATAAATTCTGCTTACTGGAACTGTTGTATTATTATCAATAATAATCATATTCATATAACTGTAGGATTAACACTACATATGGATTTTTTAACATTGTGTGTCCATTCTTTCTCCTGTAATCGTTTATGGCATTACACTTGTCATAAATTGGCCAAGATTTAAATCATCATCATCATCATCATCATAGCAGTCTGTCGGGGGCGACAATGACTGTTTCATTTAGGTCTGATCAGATTCCTCAACACAGCTCTGTCCTTCGTTTAAATAAATTTATTAAAAAAGCATTGTTTACTACTGCTTTATTCTTTATTCACCAGATCAACTAGGGACATTTATTAGTAAAGTTAAAATCCATGATGCGTGCCTCACACTAGCTTGGTCAGCTGTCAGCCAGCCTTTGTTGTGGTCTCCCACTCTCCAAGTTTGAGTGTGAGTGGACTCACCTCCTTGTTCCTTGGACCTCCCTAGTTTCTGATCTACTCTCCCTCCTGGAAACCCAAGTGAGCCATCACAACACCATTCAATCATTCTAACCTCCCCCCCATGTCTGGACCCACCCTGGCCTATGACCCACCTCTTCAAACTATCTTCCTTGGATCAACCCTTACCTCTGTATTCTGGTCTCCATGTCTGTTGTCTGCTGTTTGGTCCTTATTTGCAAAATCATGTCATCTTCTCTTGGTCTGGACAAGGTCTTAACTACAGCATGATTGCTTTCATTATTTATTCTTCATTCTGTTAAATCTTGTTATATACAGTAATGGTACCATTTGTTCTTTGAATTGAGATTAAAAGTACATGGACTTTCTTTTTTTTCCTCTAATAAATGTTAAAACATTTCTTTAGAGAAAACAGAGGGCTCTCATTGTGTTGCAAGACAATCAGGAATCATCCTCTTGGCAAGGCTGCAAGACATTTATTTAACAGGCCAGCTTTAAAACTTGATAGCCACTCTTCATTCATACATCGGGTCATGCAGCAGGTCACAGTATAATCTAATGCTATCATTTTCACCAACTTTTATTAAAAGTTTGGGTGAAAGACCTTGAAAGAGGATTTTTCATGCCAACTTCTTTTTTGAACTCCAGTGAAAAGCTCCATTACAGCTCAGGCTACAATAAGAAAACACTAGAAAAGAGATGTGCTGAAATGATGAAAGGCTGTCTGCGAAAATGGGAGAAAAATGCCCCATTTACCGACTTCCACCTTTTGGGAGCCGAAATGGATTTTTTAGTCAGTAATAAGTGCAGCTCCGTGTTTCGGACACAAGATGGCAGAGCGAGTGCGGAGAAAAGAGGCGGCCGCCGCAGCAGGGGAGCGACGTTGCTGGGAGTTTGATAAGGTGGCCTTTCACCCAGCAAGGCCTGGAGTGCTGGTTCTCTGAGGGCATCAGGAACCTCTGCAAAATAGGGGCAGGTCAGGAGGAGCACAATCAGCGTCTGGGTCAGTTTTACCTTCCTGCATGTGAAGGAAACCAGTGTGAATTAGCATCATTGCAGCTTGTGGAATGAAAAAAAAAAAAAAAAAAAAAAAACAAGTTTAAGGCCTAGCTCTTAACTCCTTCACCACATCAAACCTCCCAACAATGAGGGCCACCTGGGCACCTGGGGAGATGAGCACGCCCCCACCACCACCACCACCCGGACGAATCTGCTCTGTTTGAAGAATGAGAGAAAACTTCAAAAATCCCTGAGCAATTAACCAATCACAGTCCAGCAGGACAGCGTGACAGAGTGCACACATCATTGGTCGACAGCTTCACATCCGTTATGCTTTCAGTGGGGCGAGATCTAAATTAGAGAGCCAATTAACTCTGCTAATAGCCCTCTCCCATTTAATCTGGAAGACAATGGGGATTGAAGAAGAAGCTTTTACAATATCCTCTTTCTGCCATGATTCCGAGGGTCTGCGTTTGCCTTCTTGTTTTCACTTCAATTAGCCCAGTGCTTTCTATGATTAAGTACCTATAATTATTTTTCAATTAAGGCTTTGATCTGGTGTGTACTGTATACAGCTCCTTGGCGTGCCTGGAAGAATGAGGATGAAACAGTAAATTTGTTCCCTTCTGTGTTGTGTTGATGAGGGTGCAAGTGAGATTAAGCTTCCTGGGCCGCAGGGAGAGCGGCCGCAGCCACGGAACTTGATCGTGATGAAACTTTCTTTGAAAATTTTACTAATGTATATTTCTACGCCAAGTTAAAGCTGTATATACAGTGGCTGTTTAAGGATATGGGAAAAGCAAATAAATGCAAAACTCTTCATGTTACAATTGATTTTTGAGTGTGTGGGCCAATTATTTTCTGTCATTAACTTGAACATTAATGATGGAGCAACTCATCCAGCGGCCGCAACGAGCTGTCATCACTAACTATATATATATATATATATATATATATATATATATATATATATATATATATATATATATATATATATACAGTATATACTGTATATATATATATATATATATATATATATATATATATATATATATATATACAGTATATATACGTATATATATATATATATATATATGAGTTCTCATTTTTTTGTATGTTTGTCACACTTCAATGTTTCAGATTTCAATTCAATTCAATTCAATTCAATTCAACTTTATTTATATAGCGCCATTTCACAACAACAGTCATCTCATAGCACTATCAACTGTAGGGAGGACCCCCACAGTTGCAGAAAGACCCCAGCAATCGGCGATCCCCTGTGAGCAAGCACTTGGCGACGGTGGAGAGGAAAAACTCCCTTTTAACAGGAAGAAACCTCCAGCAGAACCAGGCTCAGGGAGGGGCAGTCATCTGCTGCGACTGGCTGGGGGGTGAGGGGACAGAGAAGAAGAAAAGAACAGACATGTAGAGAGCAAACAGCACGATGGGGACTCAATCTATGGGAGAGAACAAACAAATGTTAATGACCAGCAAAAAAAAATATTTCATAGAGAGTGAGGAAAGGAGTGAGGCCCAGTGCATTACTGGAGGTCCCCCGGCTGACTAAACCTATTAGCAGCATAACTAAGGGAGGGTTCAGAAACACATGATCCCTCCCTAATTGTAGGCTATATCAAAAAGGTAGGTTTTAGCCCTATTCTTAAAAACAGAGATCGAGTCTGACTCCCGAATCCAGATTGGCAGCTGATTCCACAGGAGAGGAGCTTGATAACTGAAGGCTCTGCCTCCCATTGTACTTTTGGAGATTCTAGGTATTACAAGTAAACCTGCATTTTGGGAGCGTAGTGCTCTGTTAGGATGATACGGTAGTATCAGATCTTTTAAATAAAAAGGAGCCTGATTGTTTAGAGCTTTGTAAGTAAGAAGAAGGATTTTAAACTTAATTCTAAACTCTATGGGAAGCCAATGAAGGGAGGCCAGAACCGGAGAGATATGATCTCTCTTTCTAGTACCTGTTAAAACTCTTGCTGCAGCATTTTGGATCAGCTGAAGACTTTTTAAAGATGTTTTAGGACAGCCTGATAATAAAGAATTACAATAATCTAATCTCGAGCTAACAAAAGCGTGGATCAGCTTCTCAGCATCACTCTGAGACAAGATGCTCCTAATCTTGGCAATATTACGCAAATGATAGAAGGCAGTCTTAGAAACAAATTTAATATGTGAATTGAAGGACAAATCCTGATCAGAAATAACTCCAAGGTTCCTCACAGAGCTATTAAGAGAAAGAGTAACTGCATCCAAACTGAAAGTTTGATTTGGAAAGGAATTTCTAAGGTTTTTTGGACCAACAAGAATGACTTCAGTCTTATCTGAATTTAATAGCAGGAAATTACAAGTCATCCAAACTTTGATTTCCTTAAGACAGGCTTCTAACTTGGCTAATTGATTAGTATCATCTGGCTTCATTGACAGGTATAATTGTGTGTCATCTGCATAACAGTGAAAATGTATACAGTGCTTTCTAATAATGTTGCTTAACGGAAGCATATATAAACTAAAAAGAGTAGGGCCAAGCACAGATCCCTGTGGAACTCCATGACTAAGCTTTGAGCTGAGAGAAAACTCATCATTTACATGAACAAACTGGAACCTATCAGATAAATAAGATCTAAACCACTGCAACGAAGTTCCATTAAGTCCAACATAGTGTTCTAATCTATCAAGTAGAATATTATGATCAATAGTATCAAAAGCTGCACTAAGATCTAAAAGGACAAGTACAGAAACTAGTCCATTATCAGATGCAATGAGGAGGTCGTTAGTGACCTTCGCTAAGGCTGTTTCAGTGCTATGATGGATTCTAAACCCAGATTGAAACTCCTCAAATAAACCATTTCCCTGCAGGTGGTCAAATAATTGCGTAGCAACAACTCTTTCTAAGATTTTTGAAATGAAAGGGAGATTAGAGATTGGTCTATAGTTAGCTAAAGCTCCTGGATCTAGCGTTGGCTTTTTGAGTAAAGGTTTAATTACAGCCGTTTTAAAAGCCTGCGGTACATGGCCTAAAGTTAATGAAGAATTGATTATATGAAGAATAAAGCTACCAATAAGTGGGAAGACTTCTTTAAATAACCTGGTAGGAATAGGGTCTAAAAGACAAGTTGAAGGTTTGGATGAGGAAACTATTTTGTCTAACTCACAAAGGTCGATTGGAGTAAACTCATCAAGACAGACATCAATAGAAGGAGTTGTAGTAGTTACAGTATTTAAGTTAACTGTGGGAAGAATCTGATTGATTTTATCTCTGATGGATGAAATTTTATTATTGAAAAAGTTCATAAAGTCCTGACTAGTAAGCTCTAAGGGGATGCTAGGATTGACAGAGTCCTGACTCTTTGTCAACCTGGCTACAGTACTGAAAAGAAACCTGGGATTATTCTTGTTCTCTTCTATTAATGCAGAGTAATAACTCGTTCTAGCTTTTCTAAGAGATTTTTTATAAATTAAAAGATGATTTCTCCAAGCTAAATAGATTTCATCTAAATTAGTAGAGCACCATTTTCTTTCTAATTGACGAGTCTTCTGTTTTAAGCTACGAGTTTCTGTGTTGAACCAAGGAGTTAAAAATCTCTGATTAGACTTTTTCTTTTTTAAGGGGGCCACCAAGTCTAGAGCCTGATGCAGAGAAGCTGAAACACTATCCACCATGTTATCAATTACAGAAGGAGCAAGCTGTCTATAGCTTATTTCCATTGTGTTGACACATGGCATAGAGGAAACAATCTGCATAAATTTGGAAACAGCATCATCTGAGAGGCATCTACTGTGATAATATTTTTCTTTAGGAGCCAAATAGTCAGAAATAGTAAAATCAAAGGTTAACAGACAATGGTCTGACAGTACAGGGTTATGAGGAGACACTACAAGATTTTCTATTTCTATGCCATATGTCAGAACAAGGTCCAATGTATGGTGGAGGTAATGAGTAGAATTTCCTACTTTCTGAGAAAACCCAATCGAGTCTAATATTGAATTAAAAGCCACATTAAGGCAGTCACTATCTACATCCACATGTATATTAAAGTCCCCTACTATAATTATTCTATCAGATTTCAGCACTAAATCAGCTAAGAAATCAGGAAATTCGGATAAAAATTCTCAATAGGTTGATGGGGGACGATAAACTATGGCAAATAAAATTGGGTTTAACCTGGAATTGCTAAAGTGCCCAACACTGAGGACCAGGCCCTCAAAGGAATTATAACATGTTTTTTGCTTTACATTAACTAGTAATTTGGAATGGTAAATTGATGCTACTCCTCCTCCACGACCAGAACTTCTGGGATTTTGACAGTTTAAATAACCAGAGGGAGTTGATTCATTTAAACCAACATAATCCTCTTGCCCTAACCAAGTCTCTGTAAGGGAAATTAAATCAATCTGATGATCAATTAACAGATCATGGACTAACAGAGACTTGGGAGTTAGAGACCTAATATTTAATAAACCACATTTAATTTTTAAATTATGAGGAGGAACAGAGGCCAAATCATTGAATTTAGAGGCTTTATGTTTAATTTGAGTTTTACCAATATTTTGCTTTATCACTTTGGGATGCTTATACATTATATTTTTATTTACTTTGGAGGGAGCAGACAACGATTCTCTGATGGGGAAGACAGGGGCTAAGCCGAGGGGTGGCGGATGAAGAGGAGCTGCAGAGAGGCGTGTAAGACTGCGATCATCTGCATTTTGTGTTTACTTGTGTTATCTTTGTCTAATATTTAAATTTGTTAGATGATCTGAAACATTTAAGTGTGACAAGCATACAAAAAATGAGAAATCGGGAAAGGAGCAAATACTTTTTCACACCACTGTGTGTGTGTGTGTGTGTGTGTGTGTGTGTGTGTGTGTGTGTGTGTGTGTGTGTGTGTGTGTGTGTTTTGATTGATTGATTGATTGATTGATTGAGTGATTGATGCCATTTATTTTATTTTTCATTCATATATATATATATACATTTATAGTAATATGGACATATGTTTACTAGATGTTGTTTTTTCTTGCCTTCTGATTGTTGCTCTGAGTGTTGCTATCCCTATGCTGTTGCAATCCTGGAATTTCCCCATTGTGGGACTAATAAAGGCTTATCTTATCATCCCATTTCGGGCCGTGTTATTATGGCCTTCTAGGGCTTTTGTTGTGACATCGTCACGGCGGGACTTCCGGCTGTCAGAGCCGCGCCGCGCCGTGACAGCTGAATTACATTCCTTGATTACATTCTCCTTTTTGATGAGTCAGATTGCATTATTTAAGAGAGCAGCTGAGGTTTTCTCCTCGCTGCGACCTCGCACAACGTTGGACCCACACGTTTGGCTGGAGTCCCTAACCCCGACTCCAGTCTCCCTTTTTCATTCATCGTTTCCCAGTAAGTGTTTCCTCATAGTCTGTGATCGAGTATCTAAAGGCCCTTTTCCACTAGCACGCTTTAGCGTGACACGGGACGGCTCAGCACGCTTTGTACGCTTTTCCACAAGCCCCAACACGGTTTAACAGCCGCGATTCTCAGCCCCGCTCAAAGGCAGGGTACAGCAGTGCTGAGCTGGGCCGTGTTGTGACGTTAACAGACTGGTCGCCGCTGATTGGTCAGGTCGTAACCGGCGCTGATTGGTCAGGTTGTAACCGCTCCTCTCCTCCTCCTCTTCTACCGAATCTTCACGACCTTCTCAATAAAGTTTTTGAAAAAAAAAAAAAAAAGAATCTTCACGACCGCCATTACTCAGCACGCAACCACTGTTGGCGGTTTCTTTTCAGTGTATTGCTGTGCTATTTTCATTTATTCTCTATCAAAAATGGCTTCGCGTAATAAGGGTGTTCCATGGACCAATAAGGAGGTGCAGTGTCTGCTCACTGCATTGTCAGACGAACGTATCCAGCGCGAGTTAGACGGAGCCACCCGGAATGAAAAAATATACCGGGAGGTCTCGACATCGGAGTCCTTTAACGGTGAGTTTTAATTTTTTTTTATTGTGCGTTTTTTCGCAAATATATTCGGTAAGACGCTCAGTTTATTTATGCAATAAAAAAGCTGTTCATTTGTGGATGATGATCGCTGCTTTATCGCAGCACACTGCGGACTCGCTTTTCTTTTAATTATTCATGTGAACAATACGCTGAAATAAGCTTATGTAATCTTGTTAAAAACTATTGTCTTTTCTGTATATCTTGCACTTTCGTGCTGTATTTTATTGTGTGCATTTTCCTTGTAGAATCATCCCACGCGTCTGCCGCGCCAGCATGCCCGGATTCTCCAATGTGAATCTGTCCCGCCACCAGGCGCAAAATGTATTCAATGATAAATATTTGCAACATTTAAATGAGGTTGCAGAAAACGCGAGGGTATCCCTGGAGCAGGCGGAGATGGCTTCATTCAACCGAGCCTTCCTGACCCAGAGCTGGCAGAGACGGATTCATTCAACCGAGCCTTCCTGACCCAGTTTGGGAAGCTGGTGTAGAGGCACTCAGTGGTCGGCGTGTATAAAATGTGGATTAACCTTCATGTTGTGTTGCAAAGTTTTTTTTTTTATTTTAATATTTTGTATATAATAAAAAGGAATTGTTTTGGAAAGTGTGGTTTGTCTGTTATAACACTGAATTATAAAACAGTATAATTACATAGAAATTCCATTGCCTAGTCTGATGAAAATGATGCTGATCATCCTGTCAGGGGTCAACCATTGTAAAGGTAATGTAATTTTTAACTAGACCAAAAAACAAATGTTTTTGTAAGCTTTCTGTTCTTTTTATTGAAATATTCAATTCAATTCAATTCAATTCAACTTTATTTATATAGCGCCATTTCACAACAACAGTCATCTCATAGCACTATCAACTGTAGGGGGGAACCCCCACAGTTGCAGAAAGACCCCAGCAATCAGGTGATCCCCTGTGAGCAAGCACTTGGTGACGGTGGAGAGGAAAAACTCCCTTTTAACAGGAAGAAACCTCCAGCAGAACCAGGCTCAGGGAGGGGCAGTCATCTGCTGCGACTGGCTGGGGGGTGAGGGGACAGACAAGATGAAAAGAACAGACATGTAGAGAGCAAACAGCACGATGGGGACTCAATCTATGGGAGAGAACAAACAAATGTTAATGACCAGCAAAAAAAAAAATATTTCATAGAGAGTGAGGAAAGGAGTGAGGCCCAGTGCATTACTGGAGGTCCCCCGGCTGACTAAACCTATTAGCAGCATAACTAAGGGAGGGTTCAGAAACACATGATCCCTCCCTAATTGTAGGCTATATCAAAAAGGTAGGTTTTAACCCTAATCTTAAAAACAGAGATCGAGTCTGACTCCCGAATCCAGATTGGCAGCTGATTCCACAGGAGAGGAGCTTGATAACTGAAGGCTCTGCCTCCCATTGTACTTTTGGAGATTCTAGGTATTACAAGTAGTCCTGCATTTTGGGAGCGTAGTGCTCTGTTACGATAATACGGTAGTATCAGATCTTTTAAATAAAAAGGAGCCTGATTGTTTAGAGCTTTGTAAGTAAGAAGAAGGATTTTAAACTTAATTCTAAACTCTATGGGAAGCCAATGAAGGGAGGCCAGAACCGGAGAGATATGATCTCTCTTTCTAGTACCTGTTAAAACTCTTGCTGCAGCATTTTGGATCAGCTGAAGACTTTTTAAAGATGTTTTAGGACAACCTGATAATAAAGAATTACAATAAACTAATCTCGAGCTAACAAAAGCGTGGATCAGTTTCTCAGCATCACTCTGAGACAAGATGCTCCTAATCTTGGCAATATTACGCAAATGATAGAAGGCAGTCTTAGAAACAAATTTAATATGTGAATTGAAGGACAAATCCTGATCAGAAATAACTCCAAGGTTCCTCACAGAGCTATTAAGAGAAAGAGTAACTGCATCCAAACTGAAAGTTTGATTTGGAAAGGAATTTCTAAGGTTTTTTGGACCAACAAGAATGACTTCAGTCTTATCTGAATTTAATAGCAGGAAATTACAAGTCATCCAAGCTTTGATTTCCTTAAGACAGGCTATATCATATCATATATCATAAAAAATTAGCACCACATGATACAGTTCTAAACTTTGGGTACATTTTTTTATGTTAACTTATAAGAAGTTGCACAGTTGGACTTTAAAATGCAGCAGGAGAGACTGATCAAGCTTACAAGTCAAAGTAGGTATAAAAAGTAAGTATATGTAAATTGAATGTTCTATCGGCATTCCAAATTCAGAGAATTACAATACTTTAGAAGGAGTTTAGCATCATCTAAACGGAAAATAATAATACTGTTGTTCCAAACGTTGACCTGAAGGTGAAAAACATGATTTTTTTTTATTCAGTACATCCAAAATGCCCTAGGATGTAAAAAATAATGCAATTTGGTGTTGGCCAGTGTGCCACTGTCTCATTATTTAATATGAATAAAAACAAGTTTCAGCTCATTATTTCTAGGTCATTTGGCAGTTAATTCAAAACAAAAGTGACTTGTGTTGTTGCAGCTTTTTTATCAGAGAGTTTCTCCAGTTTTGGAGCATATAATCATCCGTCCCTTAACTGTTAAACATTAAATAACAGCAGACAGATTGGCAAAGGATACACAATTGTGTTGCCGTTGCCCAAAACCGCTGTGACCCACTGCTTGTGGTGCTACCTTTCATGTGTGTGCTTTTTATGAATATTCACACGTTTTTGTAAGTACAAGTGGGATAGTATTAAATTGAAATATTCATTCATATTTCATCTCGCTGCCTGTACCCTTGTTTGGCGGTCCTTTTTGGCGTTTACGGTGAAAAAAGCCACAGACCGAGGAGTGGCCTTGTACAGCTATTTGTTATGTTTTGCTTGGGTCTTCTCAATAAAGTTTTGGAAAAAAAAATGTTTTGCTTGGGTCGCGTGCGTTACGTCACGGGAGTGTGGCACCACCTCGCTGTTATAAACCCACCCACCCCAGCACAACACCCATGCCAAACACCGTGCTAATGGAAACAGAAGCATTCCGAGCCGTACTGAAGTGAATCGAGCCGTACCGAGGTGTGCTGGGCTAGTGGAAAAGAGGCTTAAGTGTACGTTCGTGTTTTTGCCCCACATGGCTGCTCATTTTGTCATTTGTACCTTTTGTTAATAAAACATGCAAACTCATAGGGTGACCTATAGCGTCTCATTGATGTCCCGCGAGGGCCATCCTTGACAAATAAAATCAAAAAAATCCAAATGCAGTCCAAAACAGAACAGGATTGAAGCCAAAAGCTTATCTTGTCCAATCCCATCCTTAACTAATTAATATAGCTAAATACCTTCTTGCTCATACATACATACATACATATATACATATGAAAAAATGAAAACTTAATGAGCAAGGATGTGAATAAACAAATCTCTACACACATTTCAAGATCTTATTACTTACTAAAATAATAGAAATTCAAAAATGAAATCACAACGAGTAAACAACTTCCCACTGATCATACAATCCACGAGTGACTCTCACAGACCTTCACCCAACAAACCATAGTGATTAACAGAACCATCTTCCTCCCTGTATCTATCTAATTTCTCATTTTGGTACTTTTTTTTTTAAACTCAAAATGTTTGGACATTGTTTTAACTCCATATTTCTCACCAATCACCTACAAACAGTCAGACTTGGCCCCCACCACTCCTCCACACTGTCCCTCAGCACCGGCTCCCCCATTCCCCAAGGCTGCGTGCTAAGTCCTCTACTGTACTCCCGGTACACCTTTGACTGTATTTCTACCCACCCAACCACTGTCATCGTGAAATACACAGACGACACCACCTTGGTTGGGCTTATCACCGACGCTGATTAGAAGGCATACAGGGTGGAGGTAGAGAATATGCTGCTGTGGTGCCAAGCAAACAACCTGGAACTGAATGTCCAAAAACCAAAGAACTCATTCTGGACTTCAGGAAGAACAGACAGGACCCCCTCCCCCTTCCCATAAATGGCGACCATGTCCCCACCTTCAGGTTCCTGGGCACCCACATCTCCTCTGACCTCTCCTGGACTGTCAACACCAAGGCCCTGGTGAAGAAAGCCCGGCAGTGGCTGCACTTCCTCTGTATCATGAGGAAGAAAAACCTGGACCAGAAGCTGCTGCTGGCCTTCTATTGCTGCTCAGTGGAGAGCATGCTCACCTACTGTCTGGGTGTGTGGTACGCCAGCTCCACAGCCAACATTAGGAAGGCTGTGTAGAGAGTCATCAACACTGCCCAGAAAAATATCAGCAGCTCTCTGCCATCCCTGGAAGACATCTCCAGATCTTCCTGTCTCAGAAGGATCAAGGCCATCACAGGAGACCCCTCACATCCCGCACACCACCTGTTTGACCTGCATCCCTCTGGACGACATTTCAGATGGATCAGGTCCCACACCTCCAGACTGACAGTTTCTTCCCCCTGGACCATCCAAACTGCAAACAGTCGTGTGACCAAGGAAACTGGCACCATGAATGATTCTTATTGCCCTTTTTTGTAAAATAACAAGTGGCTGTAATGAACTTTTATATGTATTTTCCTAAACTTCTTAACAATAATTTAAATATGGTAAAACCAGTAAACAATACAAAGTACAGAGTGATTTCTGGTCCAGTATGTGCTTTGTTCTGCTCATGACTGAAATACTTCTAGACAGTTTAGTTTGTACGTATTTAATGTGAGGTTTTCAGCAAATGCTTTTATCTATAATCACACCTAGAAATTTATTGTCTTGAACTATTTCAATATTGATATTATCTATCTGTATTTCTGCTTGAATATTTGCCTTACCATTTCCAAATAACATGAACTTTGTTTTGCTCACATTTAATGATATTAATATTTTTATTAAACCATTCTTTTGTTTTATTGAATTTGGTAGTGATTATATTCAAAAGTTGCTGTAGATCCTCATCAGTACCCAGAACAGCTGTGTCATCTGCAAACGTCACAATCTTCAACAATTCAGAAACATTACAAATATCAGTGATATATAAAATAAAAAGGTTTGGTCCCAACACTGACCCCTGGGGGACACCACAACATCCAAACTCTCAGATTTATATTGTCCCATCATCACAAATTGTTGCCTGTTTTTTAAATAGTTTCTGACCAAATTCAATGCTATCCCCCTCAGTCCATACCATTCCAATTTATTAAGCAGTATTTTATTGCTTTTTACAAATCAATAAAGACTCCCACCGCAAATTTCTTTCTGTCCATAGGATTAGTAATTTCTTCTATAACATCCATTAAGGAGCTGATGTAGAGTGGCTGGTTCTAATTTGATACTGACTGTCTGTGAGTAATTTGCATTTAGCTACAAACTTGTTTAATCTGTCATTAGAGTTTTTCCAGTATTTCTGAGAATTGGGGCAGAAGAGAAACAGGCCTGTAGTTTGTGAAGTGGTGTTTGTTTCCATTTTTGTATAGAGGTATAACTTCAGCTATTTTCAATTTACTTGGAATTATACCAGTATGGAATGATAAATTGCAAATGTATTTCAATGGTTTAACAATTCCCTTAATAACTTTTTAATAACTACCATGTCAATGTTATAGCAGTCAGTTGAAACTTTTTTTTTTCAATTTATGTACAATCTCAATAATTTCCCTCTCTTCTACGGCTGTTAAAAACACTGAATTTGGATTTCTTTAGATTAATTTACTACTCCCCTTTTCAGATATGAATGAGTCAGGGATTTTTTTTTTTTCCTGCTAATTTTGGTGCAATATTTACAAAGAATTCATTGAATCAATTTACTACATCATTTACATTATTAATATTTATATAATTATCTATATAATATTGAGGATAATTATCGTGTCTGTGTCCATTTCAAATTACTTTATTTAATATATTCCATAACTTTAATTTTTTTTTATTATTATCTATTAATTTACTATATAATTCCTTTTTAATTATTCTCATAATATTAGTTAACTTATTTTTTATTTTTTTATATCTATTTTCTACCTCCTTAGTTCTATATTTTATGTATTCTCTATACAACATATTTTTCTTTTTGCAGATATTTTTTAATCCCTTGGTGATCCATGGACTGTCTTAATATTTTTGCTTCTTACTATTTTTTAATAATTGGACAATGTTTATCATATAATAATTTAAATATTCTTAAAAATATTTCATATGCTTTATCCGTGTCTTTTTCATTATATAGTTCTTCACAATTCTCTTTTGAGAGATCATTTTTTTAGTGCATTCACTGATTCTTCAGTCCTTACTCATCTGTATGTCATAATTGGTCCTTTAGGGCAGAAATAAGGACCACTCGCCTGCTGTGAGTTTGCTCATTTAATAAATAGCTAGAAAAGCACTCATAGAGCGCATACCTCTGCCAAGGCTCCTTCCGTTTGTTATGAATCACCTCCAAAATGTAATGGGTTTGTGTGTAGGCCTATAGTTACTTGTGGTGAAAATGGCATCAAAGTCTGTCAATCAGTTTTGGAGTATTGTTGCTAACACACTGTGAGAAGATAAGAGCCTTGGCTGAGGTATGCATTCTCAGATCATCACCAAAATTGATTATTCATTCATTATTGATTTTAGAAAGCAAAGCAGTGAGCCGTCTCCTCTATATATAGGCAAGGAGTGTGTGGAGAGGGTGGAGGCTTTTAAGTTTCTGGGTGTTCATATTTCTCACAACCTTACCTGGGCAGTTAACACCATAGCTACGATATGGGCTGCACGGTGGGCTGCACGGTGGCGCAGTGGTTAGCACTGCGGCAGCACAGTTTACCCTTGGCCGGGGGATCGTGGGATTGTGGGTTCGATCCCAGCCCCCGACCAACAGTGATCTGTGTGGAGTTTGCATGTTCTCCCCGTGTATGCGTGGGTTTACCCCGGGATTTCTCCGGTTTCCTCCCACATGCCCAAAACATGCAGGTTAGGTTAATTGGAGACTCTAAAGTGGCCCTAGGTGTGAAGGTGTGTGTGAATGGTTAAGGGATAGCGCTGTATCGTGGCTGCTTCATCCATCCAGGTGGTGGATGACCCTCAATTTCCCCTCTGGGGATCAATAAAGTATACTAAATCTAAATCTAAAAAAAAAAAAAGGCTCAACAACGTCTACACTTTCTGAGACTCCTCAAGAAGAATGGCCTGAATGCACAGTTGCTGGTTTTATTTTATCGCTCTGCTATTGAGAGCATTTTGTCATATGGCATCATGGTTTGGTATGAGGGCTGTTCAGCAGCAGACCGCAAAGCCTTCCAGAGAGTGATCAAGACTGCGCAAAAAATCACTGGCTGTTCTTTCCCTTCTCTGGAAGAGATTTCCAGGTCTCGGTACCTCAACAGAGCTACTGCCATCATTAAAGACTGCACTCATCCAGGCCATGATTTCTTTCACTTGCTCCCCTCGGGAAAGCTGTACAGATCCCATAAAACCCCGACTACCAGGTTTAATCATAGTTTTTTCCCAGCAGCAGTACATATGTTGAACGGATTTATGTAACACGCACAGACTGCTGATATTATTTTGTTATTTTAGGTTATTTTGTGGCAATAACCCTGTGTGTATAAGCTGGTCTTTATGTTTTCATTATTGCTACGTACATATTTGACATAATGCACGGCTCAGGAGACACACACGCAGGCTCAGGGTAGATCTAATAGCTTTATTAGCAACAAGTGTGTATGAATGTGTGTCTGCGGGATGTGAATGTATTGGTGGTGGCGTCTGCGTTGGGCACGGAGGCAGGAGGCCGTACAGCCGGACAACCCTATGGGAGAAGCAAAGGGAGAAGGGTGACGGGCACCACACCAACACAGGAGATATGAAAATGGTGACTGGCTTACTTGGAATTAGCAGGTGGCTGGCACAGCAAGGGTGAGGCCCGGTAGACAGCGACCTGGAGCGCCCGGTGCAGCAGCGAGGGAATGGAGGCGGAGAGGAATGGTCCGCCGCCGGGAAATCCACCTGTGCACAGGGGAGCAGACTGGGAGAAGAATGAGGTAAGAGCTTCTTACCAGAATCTTGATGAGCGGTAGAGATTCCTTGCAGCAATTGTAGCGAGTGAAGACTGACGGCTTCAGGCCGAAGCCCAGGGCAAGGCGGCTTAAATCCCTCGCCGCTGATGAGGTGCAGGTGTGCGTGCAGCTGGCGCCGCAGGTGGGCGGCGAGGCGTGACAGTACTCCCCCCTCTAGCAGCGCTTCCTGGGGATGGTTTCTCCGGGTGTGCTCGGTGGAACTCAGTAATGAGGGAAGGGTCCAACACAAATGACGAGGGTACCCATTGCCGATGTTCAGGCCCATAACCCTCCCAGTCCACCAAGTATTGCAACTTGTTGTTAAATGCATGAGTGAACTGTGAGTGTGATAGTTTGTTTTTAGGGAGCAGTATCTCAGTTTTGTTGCATTGTTTATTAACAATGGAATGACAATAAAGGCACTTTGACTTTGACTTTGAAATATAATGGGTTCCTCTCTAGCCCAAGAACCACCTCTGGTGAAAATTTCATCCAAATCCATCCAGTAGTTTTTGTGTAATCCTGCTGCACAAATACAAGCAAAGCCCTTGGTAGAGGTATGCACTCTCAGATCATCACCAATTGACCATTTACCAGTGACGTCCCGCGTCACGTGATTTTTGTTGATTCCGCCATATCGGACGGCAAGTCGGGAGCTGTGTGAGTGCGTTTCAACATGGCGTCCGCTCAGTCAGATGTGCCGGCTTTGTCCAATGTAGCGCAACTACTAGATAAAAAACATTGTGACCGGTACATGGAAAATATCAGTGTTATCGGCGTGGACCCTTACAACTTGTCGCTTGAAAAATTCACCAGTTTCATAGATTTTTGCCCCAAACCTGACGTACGCTATATGGACATCTACAACTACCTGGTCAACACACCGTCTAGGTACACTGGAGAGTCTCTGAAAGCCTACAAAAGTTTGGACGCTTATAGTTATTTTGTTGCTGGGCTTGTGAGAAATGTGCTGATATCCCCAGTCATCACTTCAACGGTCCACTATGTCGTGACGGCTCAGGTATTTTTCCTTTATTTTTTCCAAAATTCAGACTCTATTCTCTCCCCTACTGTATAGATTTGTCATGTTATATAGAATCTATTAAGTGATAAATTATTAAAATTTTATAAAATATTCAATTATTATTAGTATTATTATTAGCTGTATATATAGTATCTCAATTAAATTAAAAAATAATTAAATATTTTTATAGATCTATATATTCTGTAAAAAGATTTTTAAATACTTGTCTTATCAATAGAATACTCGATAAACAACTCCCAACACTATTAGATATATTACAAATTTTATTGTTCAGTCTATACAAGAAAGACTTATATCCAGATAAAAAGTCATCATACCCACATATTAATTATAAGAATATTTATCCACTACAGGTACATCACTCCCAGAAGATGTCGGACCCCCCACTGAAACCCTGGGTGATCATGAATCAAGATGGTGTCATATTGTCTTCACACTGTACTTGTATGGCAGGGTTAGGAGAGACTTGTTCACATGTTGCAGCTGTGTTGTTTGCTGTTGAGTGTGCTGTCCACCTGTCCCAAGGCCAGACTTGCACTGATGTTCCCTGCGCCTGGAATACACCAACAGCAAACTTGAAGCTTCCTTTTGCTGCATTGCGTGATATCGATTTTTCAAAACCCAAAACAAAACAATGGATGTCAATGCAGAAAAAAAAACATATTCCCCATAAAAGGGAAAGCAAGCCCATTGCCCCTCCATCAGATGATGATCACCGAGCATTGTATCAAAGGCTGCATCAAACTTCTAGAATGACAGGCAAATAATCCTTATAATCAGGAGTACATTCCACAGGTTAATAGCTTTGGTACAGTTTTTTTCCTTGATTTTTTAGATGAATGAAAATGGCATCATGTCTAATGTATAATTGAAAATGAATGAAGACTGATGAACAGAACTAAATATGCAGTGTTCCACAACTGTATAACTACACATGTCAGTTGAAAAGAACATCTAATTATATTTGCAGGTGGCCCACAATGATTGTCCTGCTTCTCTGGATACCCTTTTTAGTCCTGATTGTCTTCAGCTTACCTTTGAGCAGCTGTTGAATAGATGTGAACAGGTACAACAACTTCTGAAAGTCACTCCTGAGCAGGTAATTTTTCTGCAAATGTTTTAAAATTTATTTCTAAAAATAACAACTTTTAAAGTGCTTTACAGTCTATTAAATGCTACATAATCATTATGTGGGACGTCATAATATCTATGCAGGAAAATTTAGGTTAGTTATATCAGACATTGTTTCTTCTGCAGGTAAAATTTGTTGAATAAACTACCAGATCGCAGAACAAGTGTGTGTTGTGGCATCAGCAGCGAGTTGGCAGAATAACGGCATCCATCTTCAAAGAAGCTGCACAGACTCATCTTGACGCTCCTTCGAGAAGCCTGCTGAACAAGATATGCTACCCAGTTAGTTTTACCAGTAAAGCAACAAAGTAAGTGACTAGAAAAGCACTCGGAGAGCGCAAACCTCCGCCAAGGCTGCATGCAATTCCTGAATTGTTTTTTTTACCGGTAATCATCTCTTTTTATCCTGCTATGCTTAGCTACTTACTGTAAACTACTTTTGGTGCTGTATTGAATCATTGAGTCCTAAGTTGGTTGATCATGGAAACTGACTACATTTAAATTGTAAAGAAGACATAATTCTAAAATAATTGTCATTTCATTGTGCTATGTAAAATATTCAGATTTCTTTCACAAAATAGTTCTATATTGGTTTTAAGGAATACTGGTACATTTTTTTTGGTACTCTGTCAATAATTTTGCCGATTTGTTTACAGATGGGGATGCGACCATGAGAAAGTGGCCCGTGACCAGTATGAAGAAATCAGGTCTTCTCAGCACCAGGATCTACTAGTGTGTGATGCTGGACTAGTCCTCAGTCAGCGCTTCCCCTTCATGGGTGCCTCTCCGGATGAATTTGTCTCCTGTAGCTGCTGTGGGGAGGGTCTGGTGGAGGTGAAATGTCCTTTCTGTAAGAGGAATCAGGCTTTAGAGGAAGCGGTGGAAGACCCTCAGTTTTGTGCAAGCAACAGTGATGGCGACATCAAGCTGAAACCATCTCATAAATATTTCTACCAAATCCAAGCTCAACCGGGTGTCACAGAACTTTCTTACTGTGACTTTGTTCTCTGGACTGAAAAAGGTTGTAATGTTCAAAGAATTGAGTTTGATGACCTCTTTTTTAATGAGAAAGTTCAACTTGTTGGTAAATATCACAGGTCTGTCATTTTACCAGAACTACTCGCCAAATGGTATACAAAAAATCCAAATTTGTTTCATATATCTTGTAAGACAAAAGAAACCCCAAAAGGTGATAATACTAGTGTCATTTGCTACTGCAGAAAAACCTGTGGTGATGCATCTATTGTAACCTGTGAGTCTGGCTTTTGTCAAATTGGTCAGTTCCATGTACAGTGTCTCAGGTTGAGAAATGTTCCAAAGAAAAAGTGGTGCTGTCCAGATTGTAGAGCAATTTCAAGGAGTCAGAAAAATCTGAAGAACTAAGTGTGTGTGGCATGTAGATTGTGGTTGTATCATCACCTGAGGTTTACTAAAAATAATAAAATGTATTGGCCAAATAGAATATAATATTTCTTTGTTGTACAACTAGCTTAGCTATTGCATGTAAAATATATCATGACTTAAGTAATAAATTTAATTGTTACCGGTATATATAATTTTCAGGTTATTTCATTGCGTGCATCACATAAAATGTTGATTGTGTAGCCGTGAGTAAGGCGGCTATGCAATCTTTCCTCTTTAGCGCTGCCACCCACCTCCTGCGCCTGTCTTCCTCAGCTGGGAGCCGGTAAAACTTCAAGTTGGATCCCTTTTTCTGGCGATTTGTACACCCAAAGGCACAGCAGTGAAACAACATAGTCTAATCCAATGCCAACATAAAATAAAACAAAGACGTAGGTTGAAATCAGGTAAATATATCGCGATCTGGTACAACGCTGAACAGCTGCTGAATGCGCTGTCCACTCGCTTCCGCCGTTCAATATGGCGGCGTAAAAAAAAGGTGTGACGTCACAGCAAATGGTCAATATCTAATCATTTCTTCCTTGTCCCATTTCGGACTTGTCCTGAAAATTTCGTCCAAATCCATTCATAACTTTTTGAGTTATGTTGGTAACAGACAGACAGACAAACAGACAAACAGACAAACCCCGGTAAAAACATAACCTCCTTGGCGGAGGTAATAATAAGGACCACAAATGCTTGCCACAAAGGGCGAATACAAAAAAGACAATAAACAAGGACCATGAAGGACAAATTACAAAAGGCTATTTACGAACACTACAAAGGTTGATTACAGAAAAATACAAATGATGAAAAACCATGAAAGGTTATTTACAAATAGACTGATGAAGCAGAGAATAAGGCAAAGACTAAAACATGAACCAGGCGTAGGGATTCCTGTCTAAACATGGTGTGAGGTCGCAGCAAGGAATTAAACTCGTCAGCGAGCTTAAATAATACAAGGGGAAAACCAAGGTGTGGATGCATGAGTGAAAAGCAATCATAGACAACTAACAGCTGTGACAGGCCAAGAACAGATCTGACAGGCAGAAGTCATGTCACAACACTGTCAAAGTAAAAGCAAAAATAATAATGGACAAAATTCAGGACTAAATGCATAAACAGAAAATGAGCAAGACCACAAAGACCCAAGCGCAGCACAGACCCTTGCTCAGCATCATTACAGTGCCCCTCCCTTAAGGGGTGGATCCAAAGCACCCCATAGTAACATCAGTAGGAATGAACGTACACCCCCCCCAACAGAAATAACTTCAAAAAAACGACTCAGGATGGGGGGGGGGTCCAGGCCTGGAGGGAGAGACACAAATACAAAAACAACCCAAAAAACAAATGACCCACACACTGACAAAACAAGGTACTAAGAAAACTCACAAGGTACTAAGAAAACTCGGCAATACTAAATAAATAAGGAAACAGTTCTGGTGGCCTCCTCGAGTCCCGGCTCCACCCGACCATCAGATAGAAAAGGTCGGGTGGCTTACCCGGTCTCCAAAGCCACCAAGGTGGATGAGTGAGTCCATCGGATGGTCTTCCAGGACTTAGAAGCCACCCAAGCAACCGAGAGAGTTCAGGCGGTCTCCCTACATCTCTGGGCCAATGGGTCAGAGTGCACCACACACATCCCCCCAGAGGCAGCAGATGGAACCAGTGCTTACCACGGCCCCCCAGAACCAGGAGATGGACACCTGATGAAGGTGATGGCGGTGGGAGAAACACAATAGGCCTGGATGTGGACTGAGAACCTGCCGCAGCCTTGGACATAGGCACCACAATCTCGGTGACCCCAGACTGGGGTGAAGCCACACCCTTGGTGGCCCCGGACTGAGGTGTTATGGCACCCTCAGTGGCCCCGGACTGAGGCGTTGCGGCACCCGCGGTGGCCCCAGACTGAGGCATTGCGGCACCCTCGGTGGCCCCGGACTGATGCGCTGCTGCACCCTTGGTGGACCTGGAGTGGGACAGAGCTGCACCCTCAGTGGTCCCGGACTGGGACAGAGCTGCACCCTCGGTGGACCCGGACTGGGACAGAGCTGCACCCTCGGTGGACCCGGAGTGGGACAGAGCTGCGCCCACAATGGCCCCTGGGCTGGAGCATAGCACCCACAGCGGGCACACACTGGAGTGCCGCACCCACATGGGATTCAAGCTGGAACGCAGCATCCATGAAGACACAGACTGAGGAGGAACTGCACCCTCGGAGGTTCTGGACTCGGTCGGAGCCTCCACGACAACCTCAGCAAGAGGAAAAGCAGCACCCACGGAGGTCCCAGACTGGGATGAAGCCTCCATGACGACCTCGACCGAAAGAGCTGGACCCACAAAGACCTCAGGCAGCAGACCCGAACCCATGGAGACCTCTGGCATAGCTGGATGATTCTCGGTGACCCTGAGAGAAGACTCGGATAGAAGAGGAAGAGGAACAGGGTCAGGCTCACCAGCAGCAGTGGAACCCGGTGAGGTGAGCTCCGGTGCAGCTGACGGCTGAACCCGGCTCTCCCCCCCAAGAGCCAGGCAAGATCTCTCCAATACAGAAACAACAAAAACAAAGGAGAGTACTCACCTCAGCTCAAGTTCCACCGCCGTCCAGGATTCCGTCCATCCAGATGATGATGTCTTGGGCCCGGCCCTCTGGAGGTTCAGCTCGGACTCTGCTGTGTTGGCCCCAACAGCAGGCATGATGGTAACTGCAGTCCCAGAACCCCCTGGCGATGTGACCCACACAGGTGGCTCACTAGGCATGGCGACAGGAGATCCGCTTCCTGCTGGCGCTGAATTCAGCACGGTTGAAGCCCGGGGACACTTCCTCTTCGGCTCAGGCTCCGGATTTCAGACAGCCCTCTTCCTCTGTCCAGACCGTGGCTGTGGGGTTGGAACCAGGTTTTCCAGGGCCACAGGCTCCTCCTCCATCTGGCGGCTTAATCCCAGAACTGGCAGACGCTCAGGGGGTGTAGAGAAAGACACAGAGAGAGCAAGAAAAGTTTTGTGGCTACAACAGGTGGTGAAGACTCAGTGGACTGCACTAACTGAGCGTCACCCCCGGGAATCAGGCAAGGTAATTCATAAGATGGTGATATAGAATGAAAAAGCACTTGCCTGTTTTCCCAGGGTATGGTGGTTTCTGCTGCAGCAAGCTCAGTTTCTTCCTTCTCCATGACTGCAGTGATCGTGGGGCCCTCTGGAAAACATGGAGGAGCCACCCTTGCAGGCACGGTGACCTGCTGGCTGAGAGACAGAGAAATTCTTCCGACGGCCCGTGGCTGGGTAATGGTGGGGAAGATGCGATGACAGGACCCGGTGACCCTCCTCCATCCACTTCGGTACGCCCGAGTCACGGGAAGGAGTAGAGATCTGCGCGGGGAGACAAAGATGAATGAAAAAAGAAAAAAAAAAAAAAGGCAAACCCACAGCCAAACTACTGTCATAATTGGCCCTTTAGGGCAGAAATAAGGCACCATTCACCTGCTGTGAGTTTTCTCACTTAATAAATTGTAATAAGGAACACAAATGCTTGCCATGAAGGGCAAATACAAAAAAGGCAATAAACAAGGACCACGAAGGGTGAATAACAAAAGGCTATTACGAAGACCACGAAGGTTTATTACAGAAAAATACAAATGATGAAAAACCATGAAAGGTTATTTACAAATAGCCTGACAAAGCAGAGTATAAGACAAAGACTAAAACAGGAACCAGGCATAGGGATTCCTGTCTAAACATGGTGTGAGGTCGCAGTGAGAAATAAACCTTGCCAGCGAGCTTAAATAATACAAGGGGAAAACCAAAATGAGAACCAGGTGTGGATGCATGAGTGAAAAGCAATCAAAGACAACTAACAGCTGTGACAGGCCGCAAACAGATCTGACAGATAGAAGTCATGTCACATAGCTGTCAAAATAAAAGCATGGGTATTATTACACTGTACATAAATGCTGTTTTTTGTTTTTGTTTTTATAATCATTGTCAAAAACTGTGAATATTGGTAGGTGGTCACTAATATCATTGATTAATAATCTACTTTTTATTATTTATTTGTTATTATCCGTATTATTTGAAAAGATGATATCAATAAGCGTAGCGCATTGAGATATAATTCTGCTGGGTCTGGTGATCTTAGGATAAAGACCTAAACTATACATTGTATTAATAAATTCTTCAGTGGGTTTAAGGTTATTTTGGTTTAACAGATCTATATTAAAATCACCGAAAATAAACATGATCTTTTGATGTGATACAGTGAATGTTTCTTCTATCCAGTCCTTAAAAATTTCAATTTGTGACCCAGGTGTTCTATATATGGAGATAGCCAACACACCCCCCCCCCCTACAAATTTTAATAGTCAAACATTCTAGTAAACCTCCAATCAAAGTTGTCATGATCTATACCACTCTGAAC
The DNA here is from genome assembly GCA_020510985.1 of Pholidichthys leucotaenia. Lineage (NCBI taxonomy): Eukaryota > Metazoa > Chordata > Actinopteri > Cichliformes > Pholidichthyidae > Pholidichthys > Pholidichthys leucotaenia. The sequence continues at coordinate 22,070,365 of CM035839.1, read as the reverse complement.
TGAATATTTTTTATCAATGTACAAGGCCACACCTCCTCCACATTTGTTCTCTCTATTTTTATAGTACAGTTCATTTCCATTCAGTTCAAAGTCCATGCCCTTCTCAGGATTGATCCAGGTTTCTGTTATGGCGATTATGTTAAATGAATGAGAAAACATCCTTAAATATTTCTTGATTTTATTAGAATTTGCAAACAGATGTCTACTGTTAAAGAGAATAATGGATTGTCTATGTCAGGGCTATTCAATTACAAAATCAGTTGGGCCACAATTTGAAATCAAGACATGTAACTGGGCCGCACATGTTCAGCCATCTGTTGAATATGACAAATTTCAAACCAACACAGATCAAAATGATGAAAAATCTGCACCTTTTATTCATTGTCTTGGTTTTAAATGTGTGCTTGGTACATGACAAAGACACATAAAAAGTGCATAAAAACACAGTAACAGTGCTGGGGTTGAGCAGAACTTGAAGTGGTAGAAATTTTTTTCCTCTTGAACAACAACTAAATAAATATAAAGAAAAAATTAAATTTGTTAAATACCCATGAATATTCCTGATTGGTTTTGGGAGCATGGCAATGAAATTGAGAGGCTACTAGAAGAGAAGAGGAGCAAGCATTTTCGGAATCTTCAGGAGAACTCTGAGAGGAGCAAGAGGGCACTTGCTGAAATCAAGACCAAGGTGCAGAGGGAAGTGAGAGCTCTTAAGAATGACTGGTGGCAAAGGAGAGCAGAAGAATTGCAGTGTATGGTGGACAACCATAATTATCATGGACTGTTTGCCGGGTTGAAAGCCATCTATGGACCCAAGAGCTACGCTGTTGCCCCAGTGAAGTCAATAGACGGTAGTAAGCTGCTCACAGACCTTCAAGACATCAAGGCCAGGTGGAAGGAACATTTTAGTGGTCTGCTAAACCAAGAAGGATCTGCACACCCAGATGCATGTCAGCAGCTGAAGAGGAGACCCACAAGGAATGAGTTGTGTGGGGAAATCACCATGGAGGAACTCAAAATAGCTCTGAAGTCAATGGCAAATGGCAAAGCACCGGGACTGGATGGTATTTCCTCAGATATCCTGAAAAATGGTGGTGAAAAGTTGTGCGAAGCTCTACTAGACCTTTTCAACAGATGTCTACTCTATGGTACTGTGCCCCGAGACTTTCAAGATGCTTTAATTGTCACCATCTACAAGAGAAAGGGCGACCGTGCAGAGTGTGGAAACCATTGAGGAATATCACTACCAGCCATAGCTGGCAACGTCCTTGCCAAAATCGTCTTGAATAGACTGAAAATCATTTCAGAAGAAGTTCTCCCAGAATGTCAGTGTGGATTTCAGGGTTGCCGTTCCACTGTTGACATGATATTCACTCTACGGAAGCTCCAAGAGAAGGCAGCAGAGCAACACCAGCCATTGTATGTTGTCTTTGTTGACTTCACAAAAGCATTTGACACCATGGACCGCACAACCCTCTGGAAGGTGCTCGAAATTTATGGATGCCCTGACAAGCTTGTTAACATCATCAAGCAGTTCCACTATGGAATGAAGGCACAAGTCTCAGTTGGCGGTGAACCCAGTGATGCCTTTGTGGTCAACCACAGTGTGAAGCAGGGGTGTGTGCTGGCACCAACTCTTTTCTCCATCTACCTCACAGCTGTGCTGGACACTATGAACAAAGGGCTCAACAAAAGGGCGTGTTTCTCCGCACAAGGACAGATGGCAAATTGTTCAACCTTGCCCGGCTTCATGCCCATACAAAAACACAGGAGATGTGCATCAGAGAACCGCTTTATGCTGATGACTCCACTCTTGTGGCCAGCAACGCTGCTGATATGCAGCAGATTGTGGATCGTTTCTCCTTTGCAGCTGATATGTTTGGCCTAAAGATCAACATATCTAAGACCGAGCTGCTCTACCAGCCTCCTCCAATGTCCACTGAACTGCCAGAAACGATTACGGTCCACGATGAACCACTGAAGACAACCGAGTCTTTCACTTACTTGGGCAGTACCATCACAAACACCAACTCTGTAGATTTGGAGGTGGAAAGAAGGATCCAGTCTGCCACAAAAGCTTATGGTGTGCTATACAAGAGACCTTGGAGTTGTCATGATATCAGTATGAAAACCAAAGTGAAGGTTTATGCAGCTGCAGTTCTTCCTTGCCTGCTCTATTCCATCGAGTGCGCCACTCTTTACCCCAGACACATCAGGGCTCTGACAAGACTCCAGCTTCGCCACCTATGTTCCATCCTCAACATCAATTTGTAAGACCGTATCCCAGATGTTGAGGTACTGCATCGTACACACACAGTCAGTATTCAATCCCTAATAATAGTGTCACAGCTTCGCTGGGCAGGGCATGTACGTTGGATGGCCAACAGTAGACTGCCAAAAGCTGTGTTCTACTCAGAACTGAGCCAAGGAAAAAGGAGCCATGGAGGACAAAAATTGCATTTCAAAGATGTCCTAAAGTGGCATATGAAGAGAACTGGCATCCCTTATGATACCTGGGAGGAAGAGGCACTCCAAAAAGTCAGTTGGCGAGGACTGTTGAGGAAAGCAACGTCAGCTGTAGAAGAGCAATGCCAGCAAGAATATCAGCATGCACATGACCAACGACATTCAGCAACTACTTCAAGCATTTTCCGGTGCAATAACTGTCAGCGTTTCTGCAGATCCCGAGTGGGTCTGATTGCCCACACAAGAGCCTGCTTGAGATAGACCTCATCTCAAACACAAGGCAAGACAGTCATATTTGGCAACGAAGGACAGTCAGAGATTTATGCAACCAGATTATTGTAGGGTTTTTATTTTTTATTTTTACCCTTAAAATATTTCACTTTGTTTTTCAATTGGGTTGTAATGGTTATAGGTCACATTATGGTGGAAAAAGTTTTGAAATGATTTATCTTGGTCTCATTTTTTTACACCATTAAAAACCTGGCATTTGAACAGGGGTGTGTAGAATTTTTATATCCACTGTAGTTTGTTTTTAACAAGCAGTTACTACAGCCTTTATGGAGCAACCTTTATCAAGCAGCCCCTTTATGTGGGCAGTGGTTAGACCTAGCTTGGAGCCTAGCTTGGATCCGGTCTAGAATGAAGAAGTAAGGCACCTCCTTCCCTCCACTTGCCTGGGTGCACACCTAGGGCAAGTGTCAGTACACTCCCAGCCTCCCTTGGCCAGGGTTACAGCTAACAAATCTGGCAGTTCTACAAGTCAACTTGATGGTATTTCTGGCAAATGGCAGGACTGTTCTGTCAACTTGGCATCAGTCCCAGCTTAGAGCCCTGTGGCAACACTTAAGGGCGGCGATAGACAAACCTGTCTTCTGGCCAGTCGCTGCAGCATAACAAAGATGCCAGCATGTCTTGGCCTATTCTTGCCCGCTGGACTATACCTTTGCCTTGCCGAGAGAGTGGTTCTGGAAATACAAAAGCCAGTATTACTTAAACTTCTGCAAAGCAGTGCTATGATTATGGATACGGAAATGAATTCTCATACCAGCTCGAATGTCGCCCGGGTTAACAAGGTTAATGCTGGCCAGCTCTTGCTCCATCGACCAGCGAAAAGTAAGCTAGGAAGTGAGAAGAGAGTCTGAGATTTGTTGAATGGAATGTTAGAACTCTACTTGATAAAGATTGCTCAGAATGGCCAGAGCAACAGACAGCTTCCGTAGCCAAAGAGCTGAACAGATACGGAATAGATATAGCCGCTCTAAGTGAGACCCGACTGCCTCTCTATGATAGCATAGTTGACCATGGCTATACTTCTGGAGTGGAAGAGATGAAAATGGAAGATGTGAAGCTTGAGTTGGCTTTACCATTAAGAATTCAAGTTGCTCAAAAGTTGGAACAAGACCCAACACCTATTAATGACAGGATAATGGCACTGCATCTTCCTCTTCAGAGGGGTGCATATGCCACTATAATCAGTACTTATGCTCTGACAATGACAAACCCTAATGAGGTAAAGGAAGAATTCCATGACAGACTAAAAGATGTTGTGAGACAAGTCCCTAATAAGGATAAGCTAATTATAGCTGGTGACTTTAATGCTAGGGTTGGGAAAGAAGAAGAGAACTGGCCTGGAGTAATTGGCTGACATGAAATTGGAAAGTGTAACTGGAATGGTGAACTCCTATTACCCTTTTGCTCATAGTATAGCCTCGTCATCACCAGTACCATGCTCACTCACAAACTCCACCATAAGGCCACATGGATGCATCCTAGGTTAAAGCACTGGCACCTCTTAGACTATGTGATCACCAGACAGAGAGATCAGAATGATGTACTGAATACCAGAGTGAGAGGCGCTGACTGTTCTACTGATCATAACATGATAAGATCAATAATTGCAATAATTAAAAGTGAAAAGCACGAACTGGAGCCAGGCCACCAGCTAAGCTAAATGTGTCTAAGCTGCAAAACAAGAGCATCCAAGAAAAATTTCAAGAACAGATGGACAAGACTATAGGAGAGCTACAACACAAGGAGACAAAGCTAAACAATCAATGGAACATGCTGAAGACAGCCATATTTGACACCGCTGAAGAATCCCTTGGACGACCAGAGCAGAGACACCAGGACTGGTTTGATGTGGATGATGAGAAGCTGATAACCTTGCTTGAGAGAAGGAACACAGAAAGGATAAAAACCCCTGCAGATAAACACAAGGGCTAACAGAGTGAAATTAGTGGAAACCAGGAGTAGGCTTCAGTAGTACACCAGAGAACTGACGGCCCAGTGGTGGGAGAAGCTGATGGATTACAACTTGCTGCAGACATGAATGATATGAAAGAATTCTACCATGGCTTGAAAGAGGTATATGGGCCTCAGAGAAGAGGCACAATCCAGCTGACTGTCTTTGGTAGTGAGACAGCTTTGAAAGAGAAGGATGAAATACTGAACAGGTTCACGCAGCACTTCAACAAGCTGTTAAACGTACTTGGAGATCAAGATTATACTACTATCTTAAGTCTAGATGAGATTAAGATACTAGATGAGATTTAGATGATTAAAATACTACTATCGTAAGTCTACTATCTTAAGTCTAGATGTGAAACAAAATTTTTAAGAGCTGTTGAAAGCCATTGATGCATCAAAAGATAAAGCACCAGGTAGATGTGGAATATCAACTGAAGAATGGAGATATGGTGGAAACAAACTACAAGAAAGACTGTTTGATCTAATTGCTGACATCTGGGAACAAGAGCGCATGCCACAGGACTGGAAATATGCAAATATTATGTCAATATTTAAGAAGGGAAGTAGGAAGGATTGTGGTAATTATAGAGGAATATCTCTTCTCTCCACTGCTGGTAAAATAATTACTTGCATACTCCTCAACAGAATCAATGAAAAGCTTACCCCAAACATCTTACCCAAGACACAGTGTAGTTTTCAGAGTGGAAGAGGCACCATGGATATGATCTTCAGTCTGCATCAGATCCAGGAGAAGTGTATAGAACAAAACATGCCTTTGTATGCTGTATTTATAGATTTCACAAAGGCTTTTGATACAGTATCAAGAGAAGGTCTCTGGATTGTGCTGAAGAAGTATGACTGTACAGACAAAGCTGTTAGCCTGATAAGATCCCTACACGATGGTATGCAAACCCAAGTAATTCAGGGAAACACCACCTCCATGGTGTTTGCTGTGACAAATGGTGTCAAGCAAGGTTGTGTGCTTGCTCCGACATTGCTCTCTTTGTACTGGACTGCAATGGTATAAGTAGCATTCAAGGACGCCCAAGAAGGTATTTACATTCAGACAAGACATGATGCAGACCTTTTGAAATTGTCTCACTTCAAAGCAAAGATGCATAGAACAAGACACCTTGTGAGAGAAATGCTTTTTGCTGATGACAGTGCTGTGGTGGCGCACAGCTCTGAGGATATTCAAATATTAGACAGATTTGCCAAAGCTGCTGCTCAGTTCAGCTTTAAGATCAACATAAAGAAAACAGAGTGTCTTTACCAGCCAGTGAAACTGCTCAACCCTCCATCTGCACCCAACATCATAACAATTAACTAAGAGCCACTGGTGCAATGTAGACTTAAAATATCTTGGAAGTACAGTCTCCAAAAACACCAAAATCGACAAAAAGATCAGGAATAGGATGGATAATGCGAGTGATACCTTTGGCAAACTACAAGATCGGTTATGGAAAAATAGACATGTTTCCATCAAAGAAAAAAATGCAAGGTTTATAGAGCTGTTGTACTGCCAACCCTACTATATGGTGCTGAAACCTGGACTGTCTACAGTAATCAGATGAAGACGCTCCATGCTTATATGATGAGACAGTTGAGTGCTATTACGAACATATCTTGGAAGGACAAAGTCACCAACTTAGAAATCCTACATTGTGCTGGACTTCCATCTATGGAAGACATCCTAATTGAGAAGGGCCTCAGATGGTTAGGCCATGTACACAGAATGGAAAGTGATAGACTTCCAAGACAACTTTTGTATTCTCAGCTCTGCGAAGTCAAAAGAAACCAAGCTAGGCCAAACCTTAGCTACAAGGATGTGGCAAAAAGAAACATGAAAACACAAGGAATAGATCTGAACAGATGGCAACAAACAGCAACAAATAAAGCTGCATGGAGAAGGCTCATTAAACCCTAGTCTACATCATAGCACAGTCCTTGTCATTCTCCACTGATTGCAAGAGAGATGGAGCAGCAGAGCTGCTATTTGGGTTTTTACACTTTAACATCTATTCTTTAATTGCGTTGCTACAAACACTTCTGATTAAACTGTCAAGTTCAAGTTTCCAATTCATGTTTGATGGGTCACTATTTTATTTAGTTATGGGAACTTTTTATAATAGACTACATTATATTAAGCCAGAGACTGACAACAAAGTTATTTTCACAGGTGTGCAGGCTTAAACAGGTGAGGTAAAACATGACCTAGAGCCCCGAACAGGAGCTGTGCCAGCAGGAAGCTGAGCTGGCGGACATGACAGAAATAATCATGATTAGTCAACTAATCAATAAAATAGTCATTAGATTAGTCGACTACAAAAATAATCATTAGTTGCAGCCCTATCAAGAAGTGACAAAGGCTAGTTTCTCTGCATCAGTTTGCGACAGGATGTTCCTGATTTTAGCAATATTCTATAAGTGGAAGTAAGCAGATTTAGAGATTTGTTTGATGTGTGAATTAAAAGACAAATCCTGATCAAAAATGACTCCAAAATTCCTGACGGTGCTAGGGGTGAGGGTAACACCATTAAAGCTACATATCTGATCAGAGACAAAGTCTCTGATTTTTGGGGGGGTCAATTGTAATAACTTCAGTTTTGTGTGATTTCACAACTGAAAGTCTGGTCCAAGGTTCATGATTTTGTTATGTTGTATCCATTTGGTCCGGTTAGGTTTGGTTCCACACTGCTCCTTTTCAAAATGAACCAAACAACTTTACGTGATACACCTACTGTTATGATGACATCTGTGTGATTAGCATAGACTAGGGCCGGGTAAGGCTGCGCAATATGGCAAAAAGTTCATATCACGATATAAGTCATCTTATATCATGATAATGATATATATCATGATATACATTTTCTGTAAATTCTACAGTTTAGATAATCATATAAAAAGGACCATCTCTTTTTTTACATGTACCATTTTCCCTCATAATTTTGCAGTTATAAAATAGTTTTGTAATGTGCATTTGAGACTTGATTCTCATAAATTTCAGGTTTTTCTTCTAAATCATATATGAATAAAAAGTAAATATCAATAAGTTAAATATTTCCTGAGCCAGAGGACAATAACTAAAAAAAAAAAAAAAAAAATCTGAAAATGAGAAAATTGCCCATGGCTGCCATCTACAGATATAAATTAGCTGTTAGCTTAAATCAGTGAAAATTTAAGTGTAAACCTGCACCCTAAAGACTGCTATTCTGGCCTGATTTAACCTATTTGCTTCTTAGTAAAAATATTTCAGATTGGTCATGATCTGAAAATTAACGACCAAAAAGGTAATGTAATAAAATACATGTGATGACTTTTACTTTATTCATTATCACTGCTTGACTAATTAAAATGATTAGAAATCAAACAAATTACATTAAGAGCCAACTTGCTCCTCCGACCCGTTTTAATGTATTTACTATTTATTTTGTGTGTATGTGCCACCATCATGCATTTTTGCAGCTTTAACAAAAAATTTTCAGACAAAACTCAGCTCAGCAGTAATTAAAAAAAAAAAAAAAAAAATGATGGTCTGTTGCATGTTTATAGTTAGCACAACTTAATATTGTCATTTAGCATTTTATAATTAGACATGGTGTTAACGTTACTTACCTCCTATTAAAACGAGGTTAGCGAACTATCCTCTCTGATGCAGCACGATGGAAAACTGGAGCAGCAGCTATCTGAACCAGTAGTTTGTTGTAGTCAAGACCTCATCAAGACCTCACCAAGACCAAGACCAAGACCAAGACCGAGACCAAGACCAAGACCAAGACCGAGAAAAAGTTGAGACCAAGACCCACATACAAAGTGGTCTTGATTTGGTCTCAGTCTTGGGATTCTGGTCTTGGTTTGCTCTCGACTACAACTCTATTTCCAAGTGACTAGTTACTTTAATCATGCAGTAATTTGTAAAGTAGCTCAGTTACTTTTGAAAAGAAGTAACTAGTAACTGTAATTAGTTACTATTTTTTAGTAACTTGCCCAACACTGGTTATATGAATACTGCATATAAATGTGCATGTCTGCAATACCCGCATATTATTTATGCATTCTTCACAATAAGCGATGGCAATGTTTGCTCCTTTGCTTCCCATAGAGTTGTAGTCGAGAGCAAACCAAGACCAGAATCCCAAGACTGAGACCAAGTCAAGACCACTTTGTATGTGGGTGTTGGTCTCAACTTTTTCTCGGTCTCGGTCTTGGTCTCGGTCTTGGTCTTGGTCTTGGTCTTGGGAGACTCTGGTCTTGATGAGGTCTTGACTACAACAGTCGGACCTGTTCCGTTGCACGCAGTCCCGCACTGCGGAGAAGACACGTAGCGCTGGCAAGTAGTGGTGAGGTAGGAGCTTTACTGAATAAACGGGGGTATGTGCATTTTAAATACGATATAAATGATAGAGTATTCCATGAAATGATAGGCGTTTTTATATCGTCATATGATATATATTGTCATATTGCAGAGCCCTAGGGCTGGGTAATATGGATCAAAAATCACGTCATATTCTGCCCTCCAGGCAGATGAGGGTGTAAAAGGTGGCCTCATGGGTTTCAGGCAGGGTATGATGCAAAATGATAATTTATGAAACAAACTCATAACTGGGGAATAAAATAACAACAGCACGGGAGCTGAACAGAAAACATAACTTGATGAATAAACTTAAAAGGAACTGGACTGAGCACGAGGAAACCACGGAAACAAAGGACTATGACACCAGAGAGACCATAAGTACAAACTGACTTAAATAGGGTAATTGATAATCAGGGGAAATACGGCACAGCTGGGATCATAATCAGGGGCTGAACGGTAACACACATGAGGAGCAGTGGCTATGGGTATGGAAAGAAGAGGAGCTGGAACAATAGGTAAACAGAAAATACACACAGACCCAGGACCAAACAGACGATGACACAGAAGACCAAGACAAGGGACTCAGGCAAACACACAGGGCAATAAATGCAAATGATAAATCATAAATAACTAGAAAAGCACTCGGAGAGCGCAGACCTCCGCCAAGCGCCACAGTTCCCCCCCATACAGTGTTTGTGTGTACGTTTTCAGATTCCTTGACCATGAAAACATATGACTAGCAATTGGATTCACAATGATAGGATTAGTGGTTCAGTAGTAAAAGCATTACCTCCTTGGCGGAGGTAATAAACTGAAGTGTTGCTGTTGTGTCCATCTCCAAACTCCCAGGCTGTGAGCGTTGTAATTCATCGCACAACCGCGTACAACCCACAGGCCAATGAGTTATGCGAGCGTTTTCATAAATCACTGAAAGCAGCACTCAGGGGTTCACTGACGGATGCAAATTGGGTAGACAGGTTGCCGTGGGTTTTATATTGGGGTTGCGCTCCGCGGCAAAAGAGGATTTGGAAGCTTCCCCGGCAGAGAGCTCGTTTTTGCGCAGCCACTATGGCTGCCCGGGGAATTTCTGCCAAATAATCCGGCACCGGACAGCTGCCCGTCTCAGCTTTTGCAGCGTAGCGCAAACACAGGCACGCTGCCGGGCCCGGCCCACCATTGTTTTCCCCGTGCTTTTGTGGCTAAAACTTTTAAGAACGTGGAGTTCGTGTTTGTCAGGCATGACGACCAGCGCCCTCCATTGCGCCTGCACACATGTCGAAAATGGCCGTATCTCACAATGTTAAAGAATCATTTTAAAAAATTCCTGCATCCAGACGGTGATCCGGATCATCCCCAAAATTTAATCAGTTCTTCCTTGTACCATTTCCAACAACTCCTGAAAGTTTCATCGAAATCCATCCAAAACTTTTTGAGTTATCTTGCTAACCAACAGACAAACAGACAAACGCTGGCAAAAACATAACCTCCTCCTGGCCTGCGGCCTGGAGGAGGTAATTACTAAACCAAATCAGGGGAGCACAGAGAAGACACGAAAGAACATAAAGCGTGGGCAAAGACAGAAAGCCAAAGCCCAGATCATAACATCATATCACCATATAATTATTCAGTTTCTCAATATATCTCGATACAAAAACTGTATGTGCTATGTAAACAAATAATGTTGAATTATTTTGGTAAAAAAATCATTAGCAAATAACTAAAACAGTGGTATACATAGGTGATTTAAATGTATACAGTAGCTATTAACACACACACACACACACACACACATGCACTAACAGGTCTGATTGTGTATGGATATTAGCCCTGTAAGTTATTCTTGCTGTAAAATAAGTTTATTACTGAGCATTATGCATTGGTAATGTCTTTTCTTGTTTAATAGAAATTCATTCAATACTGCACTTGACTCACCAACAGAGAGACGAAGTCTGAAGCTAAAGAGACTGCATCCATCCACTTATTCAGATCCAGATGGAAGAGAAGAAAGGAGGAAGCAGATGGAGTATAAATCTGCTGCCCCTCCAAATGCCCATTCTCTTCGGCGGCCCAGAGAACTTGTACCCAGGAATAAAACCAAGATGTGAACTTTCTTTTATCCCCTGTGCTTTTAAACTGTAAGTAACTTAGTTTTTAGGAGTGATGAGTTTTAACGTACTTTTAATTTGTGATAACAGTAATGGTTTTATTGTATTGTAGCGTCGGGGCTGTGATAAGGGGGAGGGGATTCATCAGCATGCTTGTGGAGCAGAGGATTCAAACACTGTTATTATCCGTGTGTTCTAAGTGTTATTGCTGTGCCATTATAACTGTGTAATAAGACCAGTTGCAATAGCATTGTTTTCCCTGTATGTGATAGATCATGTGTCTGTGTCACCATGAGTGAGATGAGGGTTGGTGTGAATGACCTCCCCTCCGTTCTGTGTGTTGAATAAAGCCGGTTGCGTCACAGTCATCTCTCCTTATTGTGTGAACCATTGCAACGTCACACTGGTGTCAAAAGTGGGATCTTGGAGAGATGGAAGCGAGGATCGACACAGAGATTCAGTGACTCCAGCGGCTCATCGCCCAGATAGACACGGAGACGGATGAATGGAGCAGCGGACCCGATAGGGCCAGCATACCCCACCTTCTGCTTTTCTCAAGGCAGGGCGGGCCGAACAGAGCAAACCTGCCCCGCTTCCTGCCCTATTAAGGGCAGAATGGGCCGGCAATTCCACTGTGACCAGGGGTGGCGATCACCAACACACCAACAGGCCAAACTCCCCCGGTTTGGTGGTAAAACCCTGCTGGACAGCTACCTGGTCCAGGTCAAACTAGCTGCTGTTCCAAACTGCTGGATATCACATGAAGAGACCACTGTGCAGGTCGCACTGGCCCTGGAGGGCGGGGCTCTCTGCTCACTGTCTGACCTTCGGTCTGAGGAACTTCGCAGCTGGCCAGCGCTGCAAGGAGCATTCCAGAGGCGGTTTGGGAGAGCAACCAACACTGAGCACACCCGGGAACAGCTGGCCAACTGCCGGCAAGGAAGCTGAGAGAGCCTGAGAGCCTACACAGTGGACATACAGCTACTGACAGAGTGGCTACCCGGATTTCGAGCCGGGGGTGGTGGAGAAACTCGCTCTCCAGCACTTCATCCCTGGGCTCCACCCGGCCCGGCTCCAAGAACACATCTGGATTCACACAGCGAGCAGCTTGGAGATGGCCGTGGCAGAAGTAGAGCAGGTGGAGCCGATGATGGATTATGCAGCTGACTTGTCACCACCGAGGCAGAGAACTTTTCAGGCCACGGCTGAGAGCGAGGACAAGGAGGAATGGGAATTTTTCCGGACCACAGCTGTGCGGTTGGCAAGAGTACAATGACGGCGGCATGAAGAAGGCTGTTTTTGCTGCGGGGAGTCAGCACACATCACACCTTACTGCCCTGCACCCACACCGTGACAGCCAGCGTCCTCAACGAGTTTAACCCAAGAGCGAGGTGGCACAGATGGGGACCTGCCACCTCCCACAGACATTTTCCCCGATGGACGGCTGGGCCGACTTGGACAATCACCAGGGCAGTATCTACAGTCCAGCCTGGACGGCACACCAATCCGGGCCCTGATCGATACCGGTTCCACCACTTCCCTAGTCCGACCCTAGACACTGCCCAGCAAAGATGGACTCGGAACGCAAGGGTGGGAACCTACCCCATGCTGTGCTCTCACAGCCACCAGTAAGCATGCAGGTCAGAACACGAACCACCCATTCTGGCTGGCTGACTTCCAGGACCCATGCATCATTGGACTAGATCTGCTCGCAGCATGGGGAGTGAAGATTGACACCTCCAGCTCTTCTCTCCTGCTGGGGGCTCAAACCATTATGCTTTGTGGTAACAGCCAGACAGTGAACCAGGGGGCCACATGATCGGAGGGCCGGTGCTGTCAACGCAGGCCGAGGACCGTGACCCAGCAGTCTTACGGGCTCTCCAGACTGCTACGACCCGGGATAGTGCAGCGGGTCACAGCTCTTCTTCAGATCACCGGACAGCTCTCCCCAGCGATGACATCATGGAGGCCCTTGGCGTGCAGCAGCTTCAGAGTGAGCAGGATAGAGATCCTGTCATCTCCCGGGTCCGGCAGTGGCTGGACATGGACCAGTGGCCCTTCCGGAAGGCTGTGGCTGTGCTAGACCCAGAGACCAAGGCTATGCATTCCCAGTGGTCCAACCTCTGCTGTCAGGAGGGTGTTGTTTATCGGCGGTGCCAGTCTCCAGCTGGGCAGCATCACATCTTGCAGCAGCTGATCCCCTGATGGCTCCGCCCCAAGGTGCTCCAGTTCATCCACGGGTTGGTGGGGGCAAGCCAATTCGGAGCAAGGAAGACTCTGCAGCGGTTTCGGGCTCGGTTCTACTGGCCGGGGTGCCATTGGGACGTGAGGCGCCATGTCCACAGCTGTGACACCTCCACGGCTCAGAGGGGACAGACACAGCAATCCAACGCGCCCCTGCAGCAGTATGAGATGGGCGGCAAACCAGGGTTGGATTATTTGTTCCGATTGAGAAGACGCTTGCACACGGTACCCTAACTGGCTCGAGAGACCCTGGTAGCGGCAGAAAGTCGACAGATGCAAGCGTACAACTCCTGCTGCCGGGGAAGGGACTTTGCCGGACTTTTTCTGCCCAGAGCAGAAAGAGGGACTGTCACCAAGGCTGGCGAGGCACTGGTCGGGACCGTGCTTGCTGGTTGCCTACAATGGTGGCTGCCCATACACCTAGACAGATTTGTATTGGACTTTTGAGTTGGACTTATTATTCTGGGGACAGAAACCAGTCCGGGGGGGGAGGGAAGTGTAGCGTCGGGGCTATGATAGGGGGAATAGGGGGAATAAGACCAGTTGCAATAGCATTGTTTTCCCTGTATGTGATAGATCATGTGTCTGTGTCACCATGAGTGAGCTGAGGGCCGGTGTAAATGATCTCCCCTCTGTTCTCTGTGTGAGTGTGTGTTGAATAAAGCCTGTTGCATCACAGTCATCTCTCCTTATTGTGTGAACCCTTGGAATGTCACAGTATGTTTGTGTCAATTCAGGATCCATGGTTTCAACAAGGTGTTGCTATGCTGCGTTTTCCTGCTATGACAAACTTCTAATAATAAAATGAAAAAAAAAATGAAAATGTAAACTATACTCTGTCATGGGCAGCAAGAGCACGCCCCCTCCTTCCCATTTGTCTCTCTGCTGCTCATCAGCGCACCTGAGGGAGAGGACACACCTGCACACTCTTATCAGCCAGCGTATTTAAGGAGGCATCCTTCCGTGACTCAACGCTGGCCCGTCTGGGTATACTGCCATAAACAGATAGTAAGTCATCATACACACATCAGTTAAGAAGTTGTTAATCCGTGTGCTTTTTCTCCATGGTGCAGGTTGCTGCCATCGTGCAGGTGTGTCTCTGAGGGCTGCGCACGATCTCCTGCCACAACTTCTCCCACAACGGCAACCTCCACCCGATCAGACTCCACCAGCAGTCCCTTGCCCTGCTGGTTCATCTATTTCCCTCTGGAGTTCTGCTGATGCTCTCTTGGAGCCCCCGTAAGTGGTAATTTGGCTCGCCCATTTTCCTTATCTCCATTCCTCTGCTCACAGCTCTCATTTTCTCTCCACAGGCCCATTCCTCTGGTTAGTGACTGCTCCGTAGCAGTGCAAGTTTTGTTATTTCATAAAACATTCAAACGTGTATACTGCTTGATTATCTCTTTGTTGCTGCACCTAGCATGTGGGCTGAATAATCTTATCAGTCATGACATACTCGGCCATCCTATGTTGTGTGTGAAAATACATCAATATATTTTACAGTCACTTTATATTGTCACTGTCTGTGTGACAGAGATCATCCTGCGCAGTTCGCCCCACACGGGACACGAACCCGCGACCTCTCAGTCAACTACACAGTTCGAGCATGGGAGACACAGCACGATCGCGCTGAGCTAAAGGTCCGACCGATAGCTCAGCGCTACCGATACTGTATGAGGCTTTCGGGAGGGAGGTTTACTAACGTTCTACGCCGAACAGTACTAGTTGGCATCCGTTACATCTGCACCTACACTACCACACTGAACTTGCAACTATGGGTCTTACAGCTCTACTTTTCTGTATATAGGATGGCTGGGTTTCATCATCATTTATCGTTTATCTTTATTTGCACTATGGGAGGTCTAGGTCTATCTTTTGTTGCCATTTGCACTACGAGTAGCATTACTGTACATAGACTGCTGTTGTTTTTCAGCCTTATTCCTTTTCCTTTTTTATATTGAACACACCACTGAAGAGAGAGAGAAACACCATTTCAATTCTCCTGGATGTCCTGTACGTATAGTAGTATTGACAAATAAAATCTTTGAATCTTGAATCTTATGGCATTGAGATGTCACCCAGTCCTAGCTGTTACACGCGCCTCAGTGCACTGTGCACATCCGCCTAAGTGTTTGATTGCTCCATATTAATTTTTTTGATTTTTGATTTTGTATACTTTATTGATCCCCAGAGGGGAAATTGAGGGCATCCACCTGGATGGATGAAGCAGCCACGGTACGGCGCTATCCCTTAACCATTCACACACACATTCACACCTAGGGCCACTTTAGAATCTCCAATTAACCTAACCTGCATGTTTTTGATCTGTGGGAGGAAACCGGAGAACTCCCGGAGTAAACCCACGCAGACACAGGGAGAACATGCAAACTCCACACAGATCACTGTTGGTCAGGGGGTGGGATCAAACCAGGGATCCCATGGCCAAGGGTGAGTTGCTGTGCTGCCGCAGTGCTAACCACTGTGCTACCACACCGCCCCAATTTGTCGTTGTTTATCCCTGTCTCAGGCATCATTGGCTCCAGACTGCAAGAGACGCCAATGAAAGGAGGCGGAGCGGACACTCAGGCAGCCACTTCACTTCCTCAGTTGCCGGCATCCACCACCAGCTGGCTCACTCTCCGTTTTCTTATAATTTTGTATATTAATCTAAGTTCAGTTGGGAGTTGCCAGCAGACTTGTTTTCAGTCTTATTTTGATTAGGTAAGCTTCTTTCGGTTAGGTTAGGGGGAAGGCAAAATCTGACAGCCCATTGCTGGGTTGGTTCTAAGCTTTCTCCCTCTTTTGTTCGTTTTAGCTGGGGCTCCCATCTCTGTTTGCTTAGTTTTGTTCTGTTTTTTTTTCAATAAACACTGTTAATTACAAAACCAAGTGACTGTCATATGTTCGGTCCCTTTGAGCCATTAAAGGGGGCTGTAACACTAGCATAGACCATAATAGCTAGCAAACATGCTACTCACCCTCTCAAGAGTTTTCTTCAGCTCTGGGCACATCAGTAACTGCACCTCAAGTCAAAACTGGAGAAGACTCCACCACATAAGACATGAACTAGATCTTCATTAAAACGGATGTTTTCCCTTCTCATCTCCTGCGATGATCTTCAGGAGGGATTGCTCGTCCAGTCTTTCCTATACTCAATGTTGCATCATCCCAAAAAGTCATAATGGGCCATATTTCAGCCAAAACTGGATCTAATCCTCTGGCCAGCTCATTTTTCCTCTTTTTGGCTGCTGTAACTTCCTGTCAATCAATCAATCAATCAAACTTTATTCCAGACTCAAGGTCCATCAAAATGAAACAAACAAGACAATTAAAACAGTTAATAAAAAAAAGACAATTAAAAAAGTTACAAAACAATAAGAAACAATTACTAAAAGAAGTGCAAAAACAGTACAGACTTTAAAAAGTCTGTGTTTTGTTCAACACTGTAAACGAACCTGACCAAGGTTAAGTTTCATTTGGACCAAGACCACCTCTTTTTGGTGGATCAAACTGTGGTTCGGGGGTTGGTTTCATACCTAAAATTTAGGTCTGAATCAAATTGAAAAGTCCGAAAGTCTGGACCAACCCGGTTAGGTGTGAAAGCACCGTATACTGTAGGTGGACACTAAACTGCTGTACTACAGTAGAGAAAAGTTCAAAGTTATAATGAAAAATAAAATAACTGATAATCCTACATCAAATAGAAATGAACTATTATTTATACTGCATACAAAATCATACAGTGATTACAACATTTTGCTGCATATTAGCATGCTTGAAAATAAAAGTGTAGAACGAAGAAGGGAAACAGCAGAAAGCTTAAAAGCTAATGCACAGAAAAACTTATTTAATTTACAGGTATAATCGTGATCTGTATGCTCACTTTTCTGAAGAACTCACGGTGCACTCCTAGCACAAAAGGCGAGGAAAAGATCAGTAAAGATTTGAGTAAAGCGAAAAAACAAGCCAAAGTGCCTGATCCTCTCATGCACAACAAGGTACTTAATAACACTTATTATAATTATTCTGTTTACCTATAGCTACCTGACTTGGGAGGAAGATCAAAAGCGGCTTGATGTGCAGGAAGAAATGACAGTCTGGGTTAATTATCTGTAATGCTGCAGGGATTAGAGGCATTCAGAGTAAAAAGGAGCCCCCAGGGTGGTGGAGAGGTAAAAAAAAAAAAAAATTCTGAAGGGAAAGCCCGGCATCTGCAGTCGACTGATGAGCTGAGCTGAGTGTGATTAGAATAACTGGTTTCAGTCTGTGCATGAAGATTAATTCATTTGGAGTCATTTTAAAGATGCAAACGTAATTTGTATATATAATGGCTGATATATTGTTATTTTCTTTCCTCTTTCCTTAATGTTTTAATTTTCAGATTTCATTGCCCACAATAGCTTTAATGCAATTTACCAATCAATGTATTATCATACCCAGTGATTAAAGGTGTTTTCATACCAAACTGATTGGTTCGGACTTTCAGACTTTTCAGTTTGATTCGGATGAAAATTTCAGATGTGAACCCTCCCCCAAACCACGGTCTGGTCCAAAGAGTCAAAATTTTGTATGAAAAAAGAGGTCATCCGGCACAAGCTGGACTTTGGTCTAGTTCATTTAGAGTGTGAAAGCAATTCTCAGAAAAGTTCAGACCAAACACAAAGTTAATGCAGCCGATAAGAGGGAAAATGAACCATGAGAGCATTTGGGAAACGGAAACTCACAGTTTTTAATTGAAATGATAAATATTCAGTTTTTAAATGCAGAAACTCATATTTTCGGAGAGGATGCAAGAATTTATGAAAACAGTGGGTTAGCAATGCCACCTGAAAATCAAATGTCCTGGATAATATTCTAGCCTCACTAAACTAGTTCACCAACTAATATGATGGAGTCTTCCTCAATTTTAGTCAAAGTGCAGTTACAATGTCTCCAGAGGTGCCAACAAACACTTTAGAGGATGAGTAGCATGTTTGTATAACTGCCTGTCTCTGCTAGCAACACAAACATCATCATAGGTGCGTTCCGATTGCCCAGTAGTGTACTCTGAAGTGAACTGCACAGGGTATTCCACCATATTAAGTGAGATTCCAAACCGAACGGAGCAAACGGTCTTCAGTTCAAAGGGAACTGAGCGGTGAGGGGAGAAGTGAACAACTGTACATCACTTCACCGGAAGGTGACAAGAAGATTACTCAGAAGCCATTGCACTCCAGATATGAGTAAAACAAATTACTGTTGCTAACATTATTAACAGCAGTTCGGTGGAACAGTGGTTAGCACTGAGGCAGCACAGGAAGAAGGTCATGGGCTCGATTCCACCCCAGATCATCAGTGACTCTTCTGTGTGTAATTTGCATGTTCTTTCTGTGTCTGCATGGACTTACTTCAGGTACTCCAGTTTCCTCCCACAGGCCAAAAAACATGCAGGTTAGGTTAACTGGAGACTCTAAACTGGCCCTAGGTGTGAATGTGTGTGTGTGTGTGTGTGTGTGTGTGAATGGTGAAGGGATTGGCACTGCACCGTGGATGCCTTGTAATTTCCCCATTGTGGGAGTAATAAAGGATTATAAATAACCGATTAAACTGATGTTGGTAATTGTTTATATCAACTGATAGTGATAAAAAATATATTTGTATTAATATTTTTTAAAGGGGTCATTCATTGAAAAATGGTGTTTGTATGTTGTAACTGTCTCAAATGTGTTAAAGACGCACTCAGCAGCTCTAAAACCAACTCAAAAACAAATACGTATTGCCCAAAGTAGTATATAGTGGCTTTTTACCCCCCAAAAAAACAAAACAAAAAAACTTTCATTGCCTTAGAATTGATTGGAAAGAGCTTTTAAATCTTTCACCTACTTAAGTATGCGTGGATCTATGAATATTCTAATTAGCAGCCTGCAGGGCTTGCACCTGATTGGTCACTGCACTCCCCAACCTGCATGACTTGGAAGAGATTGGTCACTGCGACTCCTGGAGGATGGGCTGCTAGTCTGTTCACGGCGCTTCCAGATATTAAAGTTTTTCCTTTATCTTCAAAAGTAAAAAGCGAAACATTTTTCTGAAAATGGTCGAGGCAAGAGACAAATGTGTAGTTGCCAAATATGTGTTAACTTTTTACTAGCAACCAGTCCCCCTCCATCTTACAATCTACAACAAGCCTGTGTTGCAGTGTTCCTCCCTCAATTACAGATAATGCTTCATCTGGCAGAAGCAGCCAGCATGAATAGTAGATTCAATGAATCTACTATTCATGATAGAGAATGAGAGATGGAGTTTTTCTTTAGTCAACTTTATTAAACAGCGTCACAACTGGCAGGTAACAGACCAACAGGGTTTTACAGCGCTGAATATGGTACATGAGTTCATACTATGCATGCAGCCATGGGAGACTGTATGGTGGTAGAGGTGGTGTGGACACACGTGTCCAGTGTGTGTTGAGGTACAGTATGCGTGTGTGTGTGGTTTCAAGTGGAGAGGAGAGAAGAGAGAGCGAGAGGAGAGAAATAGCACACAGAAGTATGTCTCATAGTGCACAAATGCACTAAACATATAGCTCTCAGTACAACAGCATAAACAAATGCACAGAACGTGCTGCAACATACTGTGTTGGCTAAGGGTCACTATACAACTCCAAAGGAAACTAGCCAGAGTAAGCATCGCTAGCTTAGCATCACTATTAGCATACCTGCCAACTTTTCAAACCTGAAAAGCCTAGTAGCTAGCTGGGGTCCAGGGGCTGATGCTAATGCTAATGCTAATAATGCTAATGCTAATATTTGCCAAACAAATATTAGCATTAAATCTAGTTAAATGTAGCTAACAACCTCATATTTCTTCAACTTTCAAACCTGAAAAGCCTAGTAGCTAGCCGGGGTCCAGGGGCCAAAGGCCCCGGTAGGTCCAGGACAAAGTCCTGGCGGGGGGTTTAGGGGGGCGAAGCCCCCCGACGCCAAACGAATATTAGCATTAAATCAAGTTAGAATGTAGCTAACAACCTCATATTCCTTCAACTTTCAAACCTGAAAAGCCTAGTAGCTAGCCGGGGTCCAGGGGCCGCAGTGTCAAAAAAATACTAGTATTTGACATAGAATTCACACATCAATTATATTAAAGGTAAAATATCTAAATCAATTGCAATACAACACAGAGCGAAATATTTGCTGAATCAACCCACATTATATACTTTGTATCATTCATTAATACTCCCATACATGACATATTGTACTGAAGTATGGGGAAATACATATAAAACAAACATATATCCAGTCTTTATGCTTCAGAAGAGAGCTATTAGAATAATAAACAAAGCTGCTTACAGGGAACCAACAAACCCACTTTTTCTTAAATTAAAAGCTCTCAAGTTGAAAGATCTGGTTGACTTTAAAACTGCAGTAATAATGTTTAAAGCTAAGAATCTATCACTGCCCCAAATATCCAAAAGTTGTTCCAAATAAGGGAGAAACAATATCATTTCAGAGGAACATGTATATTTCAAAAACCTTCAGTGAGAACTACCACCAAGCAACACTGTGTTTCAGTGCAAGGAGTCAGATTATGGAACACTTTTGGACCTGAATTAAAATCATCTACAACGCTTGGACAATTTAAACAAAAATAAAAGGAAGAAATACTCCAAACATATATACAAGATGACATGTAAAATCACATAAGGATTGTCATATCCAGTCTGTGTTGTGTTGTTACTTAGGTTTTTTTTTTTTTGTCACATTTTGTCTTAGCTTTGTTCTGAATTGTAATAAGATAAGATAAGATAAGATAAGATAAGATAAGCCTTTATTAGTCCCACAACGGGGAAATTCCAGGATTGCAACAGCACAGGGATAGCAACACTCAGAGCAACAATCAGAAGGCAAGAAAAAAACAAGCAAGCAAGAGCAGCTAATATACATATGTACGTATTACTATAAAATATATATATATACACACACACACAGACACACAGTGCAGAGCATTGTAGCTGGATGGAATAAATATATGAATATATGAACACACAGTGCAGAGCATTGTAGCTAGATGGAATAAATATGTAAATATATAAACACCCACAGTACGGAGCATTGCAGCTAGGTGGAATAAATATGCAAGTATATAAACACACACAGTGCGGAGCAATGTAGCTAGATGGAATAATATGTAGATATATACTGTAAATATATAAACACACCCAGTGCTGAGCATTGTAGCTAGATGGAATAAATATGTAAATATATAAACACACCCAGTGCTGAGCATTGTAGCTAGATGGAATAAATATGTAAATATATAAACACACACAGTGCAGAGCATTGTTGCTAGATGGAATGAAACAGCATAACCGTCTACTTAGTTATCCTACATGGTATGATTATGTGCCCATACATATTCTCACCCTCCATAGCGACCGGTATGTTCCTAGTTGTATGCCGGAGGGGACCATTGTGTAAGTCTATTGCATCTTTTGCATTCAAAAAACTATTAGTTTGTTACGTCTTTTTGCTATCTCTGCGAGCAGCCCTGCTTAGGTTGTACAGTCTGACAGCCGTTGGTAGGAAGGACCTACGAAACCTCTCGGTTGTGCACCTGGGATGATGTAGTCTGCTGCTAAATGAGCTCCTCAGTGCATTCAGTATGTCCTGCATAGGGTGGAACTCGGACTCCAGCAGAGATGACAGTTTAGCCACCGTCCTTCTCTCTCCTATCTCCTCCATCGGATCAAGGCGCTGCCCCAGGACAGAGCTAGCTTTCTTAATCAGTTTGTTCAGTCTCTTCCTATCGGCTGCAGTAATGCCACTGCCCCAGCAGACCACTCCAAAAGTGATGGCTGATGCCACCACCGTGTCATAGAATGACTTCAGCAGCGCCCCTTGTACACCAAAAGACCTGAGTCTCCTCAGCAGGAACAGCCTGCGCTGTCCCTTCTTGTAGAGTGCATCAGTATTGTGTGACCAGTCTAGTTTATTGTTCAGATGAATACCCAGGTACTTATAGGATGTCACCATCTCGATGTCTGTTCCCTGTATATTTACTGGTACTGTGAGGGGCTGCCCATGCCTGCGGCAGTCCACCACCAGCTCCTTAGTTTTCCTCGCGTTGATCTGGAGGCAGTTCCGATGGCACCAGTCCACGAAGTCCTGGATAAGCCCTCTGTACTCAGCTTCATCTCCATTGGAGATGAGGCCAACGATCGCAGAGTCATCAGAGAACTTCTGTAGATGGCAGTGTGTTGTGTTGTGTGAGAAGTCCGCAGTATAAAGAGTGAACAGGAAGGGAGCCAGCACCGTTCCCTGGGGGGCCCCCGTGCTACTGATGATCGTGTCGGACACACAGTCCCGGGTTCTCACAAACTGAGGCCGGTTCGTGAGGTAGTCCAGGATCCATGATGACAGGTGCTGGTCCACCCCTGCGCGCAGCAGCTTGTCCTTCAGGATCATCGGTTGGATGGTGTTGAAAGCACTGGAGAAGTCAAAGAACATGATCCTCACCATATTCCCGGGCTTCTCCAGGTGGGACAGAGAACGGTGAAGGAGGAAGATCACCGCATCCTCCACCCCAATGCCATGCTGGTAGGCGAACTGGAGTGGATCCATCGCTGGTTCCACCAGGGGGCGGAGGTGAGCAAGGAGCAGTCTCTCCAGGGTCTTCATCAAGTGGGACGTCAAGGCCACCGGTCTGTAGCTGTTCAGGTCTTTGGGGTGGGAAGTTTTTGGTACAGGTACCACACAAGATGTTTTCCACAGCTGTGGTACCCTCCCCAGTTTCAGGCTCATGTTGAAGATATACGTCACAATCCCACACAGCTGGTCTGCACAGGACTTGAGGAGCTTTGCGCTGATGCCGTCCGGTCCCGGCGCCTTCCTCGCCTTGATCTTCCTCAGCTCCGTCCTCACCTGGGTCCTGGTCAGGGTCAGGATGGGGGGCTGTGTGTTGGGAGTGGGGGGGTGTTGGTGGAGTGGGGAGTGGGCAGCAGGACTTGATTTCTTTAGAGGCAGCAGTGGTTGTTGTGCAGTCAGGGGGGAGGGCGGTTGGTCAAATCTATTGAAAAACAGATTCAGGTTGTTCGCCCACTCCCTGCCCCCTGTGGCCTGGGGGGAGGTATTCTGGAGCCCCGAGATGGTTTTGAGGTTTCTCCAGACCCCGCTGATGTCGCTCTGTTGCAGCTTGTCCTCCATCTTCTTCCTGAAGCTGTCCTTGCCTTCTCTGATCTTTCTCCTCAGCTCCCTCTGTACGGACTTCAGCATCTCCCTGTTCCCTGACCTGAAGATCCTCTTCTTCTCTCTCAGAAGTGTTTTTATCTCAGGGTTGATCCAGGGTTTGTTGTTTGAGTGACGCCGTATGGTCTTGGTGGGAACGGATTTGTCCACACAGAAGCTGAGGTAGCCCGTGAAGGTGTGAATGAGGCCATCGATGTCCTCACCATGTGGATCGCAGAGCTGCTTCCAGGCGGTGGCTTCAAAACAGCCCTTTAGGGTGTCCATTGTCTCCTCAGACCATAACTCCACAGTGTGCATGGCCGGAGGTTGTCTGTGCACTAGGGGTTTGTACACCGGCCGGAGATGAACCAAGTTGTGATCCGATCTCCCGAGTGGGGGGAGTTGTGATGAGGTGTACGCCTCCTTAGTGTTTGCGTAGAATAAATCCAGTGTTTTATTGTCTCTAGTGTGGCATGTGACATACTGGGTGAACGTGGGTAGAATGGGAGACAGTGAAACATGGTTGAAATCGCCTGAGATGAGGAGAAGAGCATCTGGGTGTTCTGTCTGCAGCCTGCTGGTTACTGAATGGATGACGTCACGTGCTGTCCCAGCGTTCGCCGTCGGATTTGCATAAACAACAATGCAGATCACGTGTGAGTGTTCTCTCGGGAGATATGTAGGCCTCATGCTAACAGCTAGCAACTCAATGTCTTTGCTGCAGTGTCGTTGTTTAACAGTGATATGTCCCGGTCTGCACCAGTTGTTGTTAACATACATTATCACTCCACCGCCCCTAGCCTTGCCACTGTCTGGTGTTCGGTCAGCTCGTATCATGTGAAAACCCTCCAGCTCAATGTTAGCATCTGCTGCTAGTTCAGTTAGCCACGTCTCAGTAAACAAAAGGAGAGAGCACTCCCGGTATGTGCTATCATAACGGGAGATAGCCGCTAGCTCATCTAACTTTCCCAGTATCGACCGTACATTTCCCATGACAACAGATGGAAGGGAGGGTCTGTACCTTATATTTTTTGTCCTCCGCCTTACTCCAGCCCGGCAGCCGCGGCGTTTTCGCCTCAGTTCTCTCGGTATGTCGAGTTTTTCCAATGGGACCGGGTGGCGGTTGAATGCTAGCAGCTGTTCTCTGCTGTATCGTATCCTGCTATAAACAGTGGCTCCGTCCACCGGCTCAGGAGACATTTAGGACGATCTGTGTGTCCGTGATATAAGTGGGGTGAAAAAAAAAGACGGGTCAAAAGAGAGAGGAAGGGAAAAAGACTCGGAATCGAGCTGCTGTTGCAAAAGGCAGCCTACTCGTGTGGCGCCGAGAGAAAAAAAAAAAAAAAAAAAAAAAAATCGCTCTTGTTTTGTTTTTCTTTTGAATTATTGGATGGAATATGAGTGGGCAATATAAGCTGCGGCTTCAGCCATCACCCATTTCAGATAACTTATGTTGAACTGTATAATCAGAGGAGTTCTTGTTTAATTTGACCTTGTTGGATTTTTTCGCCTTTGTTATATTATTCTGTTTCTTTTTAATCTTTACTTTTAATCTATCCGAAATAAAGATTCATTCATTCATTAAATTTGCATTCAAAAGACTATCTTAACACTGCATAGAACTTTGAATAGGCCAGATGTGATGTATTATGAATACTAGAAAAGCACTCAGAGAGCGCAGACGTCTGCCAAGCGCCACAGTTCCCCCATACAGTGTTTAACATCATAAATAAAATATTGAAAATGGCCCTATCTCGCAATGTTAAAAAAAAAATAATAATAATAATCCTTTAAAAAAATTCCTGGATCCAGACAGTGATCCGGATCACCACCAAAATCTAATCATCTGTAGGATACCCCATTTCTGACAATCTGTGAAAATTTAATGAAAAATGAAAATTTGAAAATGAAAATTTAAAAATGAAAAATGAAAATTTAATGAAAATTTAATGAAAATCCGTCCAAAACTTTTTGAGTTATCTTGCTAACAAAGAAACAGACAGACAAACCAACGCTGATGATCACATTACCTCCTTGGCGGAGGTAACTAGAAGACTAGAAATACCAGCACTGTATGACACGTGCGTAATGACGGCAAAATCGCTCTGATATTTTATGTGTTTACATGATACACCAAGCATGACAAGGCTTGCAATTACACAGCACATGTTCTTCAGAATCTTAGGCATTATATAAAATGTATTCTCCCTTTAGTTGTTGAATCCATGGTCCATTTGCCAAGGATGAAGTGCAGTAGTGCGAACGTCTGCAGCAGTTTACATCGTGTTTACATCTCGCCATGTACGCACGCCTCTCCGGGATTTCGCGCGAGAATAGAAACCTCAATACCCCCAATAGCGATAGCGTTAGCTTAGCAAACGCTTCAGGTAAAGCGTAGCAACGAACCACGAAAAGAGACTCAGTTTACTCACAGAGCCCGGTGAAAGCCGAATAAAGCTGGTTCAACCAAGGTGTTAATTCAGCCTGTGCGTGTGCGTCACAAATGTTGATCCGATATTCGCTGTTAGTTACGTTAGTTTAGTGGCAAAATCAGCAACTTTGTCTCAGCACTGAAAAAGTGTGACTATCCCGGCCGCCATTACGTGTTGCTCTGTTCTAAATTTAGATACGATTCCTAGCGATCTCGTGTTTGGAATTGCTTTAGCGTTTTTTTTACGATTTAAAATTTTTGACTGAATTTTTAGTGAAAAACCGTAATTTTGATTAATAAATCCGTAACCCGGAATGGGGTCTTGAAAACCGGAACCATTACGGCAAAACCGGAGTAGTTGGCAGGTATGTATTAGCTTAGCATAGTGACTAGCATAAGCTAACGTGTGGAGGAAGGAATCAGACGAGACCAAGAGCTGATGACACCGACTTTATTCTCTTCCATCAAACATGACAGACTGAATCTGATTGCCAGAGTGAACTCTCTTATACAGTTTATTCCTGCCTCTGGCACCCAGGGTAAACACATTAATATACAAGCTGTGAAACATGCACACAAATCCACATCACATTAACATACTGTCACAGAGCAGGTCTTAATACAATACATTCGCACTCCTGTGTCCTCAGGTGTGAACATGGCACAGTGGAGGCGGAAGGCACATCTTTCTTTGGTTTTATACCCCCTAGCCCTCTGGCACTCTTCTCTCCTTTTCCACATTACCATTTCTGACTACCTTCTCCCCCACCAACTCCTGTCCTGGGTGTAGCGCCATGTCCTCTTGTGTCCCTCACACACCCCCGTGAACACCCAGAAAGGGTCCTATCCCTATGGACTTTTGGGCTTGAGCAAGTGCCCCTAGCAGCTATAGCGTGGAGCCGCCAGGCTGGTCGAAACTGCTTCTTGTTGAGGTGGGTGGAAAGGGAGGTCGTCTCTGGAAGGGGAAAGGGTGGGGAGGGAACAGGGTTAGTTCCATGCAAAACATTCTCTGCTGGGGAAACACAAACCTGCAGAGCCACTGCAGGCGGTCGCCTGTGCCGGGGAGCTTGAGCCAACACCACCTGTTCTTCTGCCAACACATAAGTGGGCTTCATCCTGTCTATGCAGTTGGTTTCCTTATGTCCCCCTCAGTCTAACACAAAATGCTTCTCCCCAGTTTCCAACACTCTAAATGGGCCATTGAACGGCGGCCGCAGCGGGGTTCTATGAGTGTTGTGCCTGACGAAAACAAATTTCCCGTTCTCTAAGCACTATGGAACAAAAGTGCGGGGAAAACAATGGTGCGCCGGGCCCGGAACGCTAGCAGCCCCTGCACTGGAAAAAAGGTGTGTGGGTGGGATGGTCCCGGGCCCAGGACTCTCGGGCAAAAATTCTCCTGGGATCAGCAAAGGCTGAGAAAAAGCGAGTTCAGCCAGGGAAGTTGCCAAATCTTCCTTAGGTGTGGAGCGCAACCCCAATAGAACCCAAGGCAGGCAGTCGGCCCAATTTGCATCTGTCAGTGAGGCCCTGAGTGCTGCCTTAAGCGACTGTGAAAATGCTCACACAAACCGTTAGCCTATGGGTTGTATGCTGTGGTGTGATGGATTTTGACGCCCAGGCTATCGGCCATCGCGGACCAAAGCTCCGAAACAAATTGTGGAGCCCTGTTGGAAGTGATGTCCGACAAGGATCCGAACCGTGCGACCCAAGCTGACAAGAACGTGCAAGCTACCTCGGTAGATGTGGTGGAGCTCTTTGGAACCACCTCTGGCCAACGCGTAGTGCAGTCCACGATTGTTAAAAGGTGTGTGTTAGTGGCCCAACTCTCTGAGCTGTGCAGGGCAAGGAGGAAAAAGAAACAGTGTCCACTAAGCATCCATTTGCAACATCAACAAGCAATCCGTGAGCACACAGAAAATCAATACCTAAGATGGGGAATGGACATGTAGCTACCACAAAGTCCAACTGGTAATTGCATCCGTGTAAACACACAATCACCATCCTTTCTCCAAACATCCTGATGTGGAATCTGTTGGTGGCCACAAGAGCCGGGCAGCTGCCTTCTGCCAACCACTCCGTGCTGACTGGCAAAATAAGGCTCTTCTGGGAACCGGAGTCCACCCGAAAATGTCTCACATTCTAATTGGGTCCCCTCACCCACCTCCCACCTGTCTGCCTCTCTCTGGTCTCTCTCTCTGCTGCTACCCCAACCTGCTCTGCCTCAGTCCTGTTGCTCCTCGGCTCCTCTCTCGTTCCCCAAGGTAGCCAAGAGAATCCGTCTGATTGGTTAATGTTATCATTAACCTATCATTTATGTCAGGCTAAGCAGGACGTAGCTACTAATTGTCTGTACAATCTTGCCCATTTCCGGGGGGGGGGGGGGGGGGGGGTGTTACCAAACTGAAATTTACAGCAGAAAAACAGATTTCAGACTGTGGTAAGATTTTGCGCTTGATATGTTTTGTAAGTCACAAAAACATGTTTCAGACATGTTAACAACAGAAAAATCTTGATTTTTGCCGAGTGTCACTTTAACTGGTAACATAATTAACCAAAAATTTTCCAAAGTGTAAAGGGTGTACCCTGCCTCTTGCCCAAAAGATGCTGGGATAGGCTCCAGCCCCCCCACGACCCGAAAAGGATTAAGCGGAAGAAGATGGATGGATGGTAAACAATCTGAAAAAAGCACACTGCCTTTATTTCGTTTTTCTCTCAGAGAAACTCCAAAAAACGACTCTTCCGGGTAAGTTTACTACATCATATTGAAAAAGCCCACCCACTGCCATCCTAAAGACCCACCCACTGCTCTATTATTGGCCCGCCTACCTGTCCATCATGTACTGTAGATCAAAGTGGTGGCTAAAGGTAGCATATTAGCCCCCAAGCTATTAGCCCACGAGCTAACACTGGTACCAGGATGCTGGCTGAAAGCTCTGCTTATATTGTTATTTTCTTCAGGTCTTAGTCACCCGAAGAGCCATCCCTGCTACAACCTGGTTAACGCTGGCCCATCTCCGAGTGATTTCATCATGATTCCGTGGCTGATTGTCCACCCTGGCTCATTGGTCGCTTTTAAGATAAGATAAGATAAGATAAGCCTTTATTAGTCCCACAAGGGGGAAATTACAGGATTGCAGCAGCACAGGGATAGCAGCACTCAGAGCAATCGTAAATAACTAACTAACTAACTAACTAACCTGCACTTATATAGCGCTTTTCTAGTCACAAAGACCACTCAAAGCGCTTTCATTAATACTAACCCTCTATTCTAAGGGCCTATAGGAAACAGATATCTAGGGACAATTTAGAACAGCCAATTAACCTAACATGCATGTTTTTGGCATGTGGGAGGAAACCGGAGAAATCCCGGAGTAAACCCACGCAACACGGGGAGAACATGCAAACTCCACACAGATCACTGTTGGTCGGGGGCTGGGATCGAACCCACGATCCCACGATCCCCACAATCCCCCGGCCAAGGGTAAACTGTGCTGCCGCAGTGCTAACCACTGCGCCACCGTGCAGCCCAATAATAAGAATAAGATAAGATA
Organism: Pholidichthys leucotaenia; assembly: GCA_020510985.1. NCBI lineage: Eukaryota > Metazoa > Chordata > Actinopteri > Cichliformes > Pholidichthyidae > Pholidichthys > Pholidichthys leucotaenia. Next base: position 22,040,771 of record CM035839.1, on the reverse strand, counting down.
ATAACATAAGAATAGGTTAGCCAAAGCAGTAAATAAATATACATATGTGCACAGTTATATACACAGTGCAGGAGCATTGCAGTTAGACAATATCAACAGCATTGCAGTTAGTTAAATTACCCAGCAAAATATAAACTTCAACCCAGACAGTATATTTCACATTGATTGAACAGTGTTGTTGCCACCCTCGATAATAATTGTAATTGTATCAGTTGTGTATTGGAGGGGATGATCTCTATTGTGCAAAGTTGTGATGTTTAATAAGGCCTCTTTGAACAGTATTTAGATTATACAGTCTGACAGCCGAAGGTAGGAAGGACCTACGGAATCTCTTCCTCAAGCACTGAGGATGGAACAGCCTATCGCTAAATGAGCTCCTCAGTGTGTCAGCATGTCCCGCATGGGGTGGGACTGAGACTCCATCAGAGATGACAGCTTAGCCACCATCCTCTTCGCTCCTGTCTCCTCCACTGGGTCAAGGCGTCGCGCCAGAACAAAGCTGACTTTATTGATCAGCCTGTTCATTCTCTTCCTGTTAGCTGCCGTGATGCCACAGTCCCAGCAGACCGCTCTACACATAAAGGCTGATGTGACCACAGAATCATAGAAGGTCTTCAGGAGTGCCCCCCCCCCCAACACACACACACACACACTCCAAAAGACCTGAGTCTCCTCAGGAGGAACAGCCTGCTCTGCCCCTTCTTGTAGCGCGTTGGTGTTATGTGTTTAGTCCGGTTTATTGTTCAGGTGAACACCCAGGTATTTGTAAGATGTCACCATGTCAATGTCTGTTCCCTGGATGTGTCTGTTCTCGGTGCTGTGGGGGGTTGTCCTCGCCTGTGGCAGTTCACCACCAGTTCTTTGGTTTTCCTCATATTGATCTGGAGGCAGTTCCGCAGGCATCAGTCAACAAAGTCCTGGATAAGTCCTCTGTACTCCACGTCATTCCCCTTGGAGATGAGGCTGACAATTGCAGAGTCATCACAGAACTTCTGTAGATGGCAGTGTGGTGTGTTGTGTGAAAAGTCATCAGTGTAGAGGGTGAACAGGAAGGGAGCCAGAACTGTTGCCTGGGGATACCACGTACTGCAGATGACGGTGTCAGACACAGTCCCGGGTCCTCACAAACTGCGGTCCATCTGTGAGGTAGTCCAGGATCCACAATGACAGGTCCTGGTCCGGGACCAGGGCTACTGCCCGCTGTTATGCCTCCCTCGGATTGGCGGGAGAGTTCATATGGAAAATTGAGTACATGTAGTAAATGTAACTCCCTGGTGCCTACCATTTACTCCTGAATATCCATACTTCAGTGATATCTGGATTCCTCCATGACAACAGTACAGTGGACAATTGAGTAAATGGATGTAATCTAGAAAATATTTTAGGGCCAAAATGAAACGAGCAGCGGAGAAAATGGTGATGTATTAATTTGAACTGTATAAATCAGTGGTCCCTACTGCTGATTACTTTGTTCCTCTGTATTGACTCATGAAGTCTGTCAGGGGGTACTCCAGAAAGAAGGGTTAACATAGCCTGAAATAAACCCTGAACTCAGGGTTAAGTGAACCTATCAGAAATTACTCCGAGTTTCTGGTTCCAGAACTCCGGTTATGACTGTTTGATCAACTCAAAGTTGACTGACCTCGAGACGTGCCTGTTCACGGCAAACCTACTAAAACAGCATGTGTTGAACACAGAGACCACAAGCAGTGGAGGAAAAAAGAGATAACTATTTCCCTGAGGAAGAGGTACAAACACTCTTAGAGGCATATGAGGAGTGGAGAAAAATAGCACAATCAAGAAGAAAAAACAGTGACATCAGCCAAAGATATAGGAAGCTGACCTGCAAAGAACTGCTGACTGCATGAAATGAGTTTTTTGGATTTACAAAATGATCAGGCCTCTTGGTGACATAAGTAGAGTGCTGGACTCTTGTGTGAGTTCAAGCCCCAGCTTGGATGTTCTTTAGGTCAAATTTGTTTTCCATAAAAAAATAATAAGTATTTAGAATAATGTGGCAAACTGAGTACATTGCAAGGCAGTAGGCTATTTCACAACCTTTATCACTACATTCAGATATAGTGGCTTTTGTTATAAAGATTTTTAATGTAAATATGTACCTTTTTTCATAAATTTGCAGCTTTTTGTGTAAATTTGAGAGCCTTTTTTTTCTTGAAATTTTGATTTACTCTTGCTGACTGAATTAACACTACTTCAGCTGAAATTGGAAGTTGCACCCATAATCGTTTCTACAGCAGTGCCCTCAGGAATAAGGGAGATTTATTTATTTATTTATTTATTTATTTATTTATTTATTTATTTATTTATTGTCACTTTGCATTTATTGCTGTTTATAGCTTTGATTAACATAGGGGTTTGTGAATTGGGTTACATTCACACTGCATCAGTTTTGTTTAAATTCCCTAATGTTGAGAAAGCTTGCTAATTTAAAATAATAATAATAATAATAATAATAATAATAATAATAATAATAATAATAATAATAATAATAATAATTAGAAGAAGAAAAAGAAGAAGACATTTTAAAACCATAATTAAACTTTTAATTTGATTATTAATAATTCATTTAACAAATGTAAGTTGCAACAAAAATGTGTTTATAAATGATAATTATATATGTATATAATATAAACATATACACAGACATCAGAGAAAGCTTTTACTGAATATCCCCACCCACCCCCTGCAGATCTGTATCATGCACAAATTAAGATCATTACAGTCTGTCCTAAATGTGCCAAAACTTAGCCATCAACAGCCCAGATCTGGGCACCCAAAACCCAGATGGATCTGGCAGCTGTTACTGGCCCAGACATGGTTGAGTTTTGGCGAGCCAATAACAATAATAACTAGAAAAGCACTCAGAGACGGCATCCCTCCACCGAGGCTCCTTCCGTCCCTCATGGATCACCTCCAAAATGTAATGGGTTCCTCTGGAGCCCAAGAGTCACGTCTGGTGAAAAGTTCATCCAAATCCATCCAGTAATGTTGGAGTATTGTTGCTAACACTCACTCTTCAGTGGTCAGAGTTCCCACTGAAGGTGAATTTATTTTTAATCACACACTTTGTTTTTATGCAGATGTATCCTGTTCATTTTATAGTTTTTACGTGTAACTGATCTGTGAGGCAAAAACAGTTTGGGGACCACTGGATAAACTGTCCTTGCACTAATTTTGGGGATGAGAATCGCAGGTTGATAAGGGGGACGGCCCTTCTGGACGTGGTGTAAATAGGCAAAAATGATGCACATTCTGAAAACTCCTGTTTAACAACTGACATCAATAATTTTTATTATTAAGGCATAAATATAAATTTAATCTCTTTGGCACAAATCTGTCTATCTGCCCTCATTTTTTTTTTAATCATTTCTCAAGTATTTTTTAAGCAGAATAGTTTCCAGGGCATTAAGATGTAGACAAAAAAGTACATTCCCTACATTTATTTCTTACAGTTAAACCTGTGAGAAACTGAAATCCACTGAGAATGCACTAATTAACTCCTTTGCTGTAATTAAAACACTTGAGTCTCTAAAGGCCGTCGGGTTCCTAATGAGTTGTGACATTTTCGAGGCTTCGTGTACCCAAAACTGTACTGTCACCTACCTACGGAAATGGGGAGGTGTTCACAGTTGGGCCATGCAGGGTAAAAAAAATAAATATAAAAGGAAAGGGGAAAAAAGAGGAAGATGGGACTCTTTCATTGCTGTAGAAGGGTAGAGAGAGGAGGAAATAATGAAATATCAGGGCTTTGTGAAAGACAGAAAAATAAAAATGGGAGGCGCAGGTAGTGGGGGGAGAGGTAGGAATTGTGTCTGAAACATTTTGTGTGACCTCCTCCCTCGCCCATCCATCAGGCGGGCTGGCTCATTATTCTAACTAGCCAGTTCTTTTCTTCTGTTGCGGGACGCCATCAGCTGCAATCTGCATGCCAATTATCGGCCAGACCCCCTGATACCCCTGCATGGAAAATGATCTGTCAAGGAAAAAAAAAAGAAAGAAAACGGAAAAAGCGAGAAGGCTTGTGCACTGTAGCCCCAATCCCCCCTCCCCGAATCTCCCTCCTTTTTTTTTACACTCCATTCCACTCTCCCCGCTTTCCTGTACAGCAATGACAGGGCTTCCTCGAAAATTAATCTATGGAAGAGAGAAGAAAAAAAAATTATAAATGTAGCTATTCTCCCACTCCGGCCGCTCAGTTCTCCGGGCTCCGGAGGGCAGGGGATGTGGAGTTTGTGATAATTGCCAGGGAGGAAGGGTGGGGGGGTGATAACAAAGGGACACTCTTCCCCCTGAATGTTACACTAAGGGCAAGAGGAGCGGTCATGAAGCAACCGTCGTGCTTTTTACGCTCCCAGGTACTGCTCCCTCTTTGTCCCCCTTCTATTCCATCATGAAATTACTGAAGAGATGAGCTGCCATTTATGATCACTCCCTTGATCTCTTAACTGTGCCGAATAGGCAGCACTAAGAATAGAGGAATTTGATGTCAATGGGCCATGCGGTAATCACTAAACCTAAATGAACTGTGTCCCTGATCCCAAACAACGTTAAACCAAGTCACCACTGATGGAGCAGCTCATTCCTGCCTGATGAAATCACCGCGAGAGTGCTCGGATCGCCCGACCATTGACCATGAGCACGGACTAGATAAAGACTCACTTGGGGATCATTGTGCATGAGTTCACCAGACAATGGAGCAACTGCCTAGGAGGAGCAATAGTATTCGTGAAATCATAAATGCCACCCACCTTGATCTTGAGCAGAACATGGATGCGGACCCACTTGATGGTCATTGTGCTTTGATTTGTTGAGAATTAGGGCACGTAGCAAGTTTGGCAACCACTGGGGCAATTGCCTAGAAGGAGCAGCAATTTTCATGAAATCACCCAAGTGCCTGGGTCTCCTGACCTTTGACCTTGACCACAACCTGGATGCAGACTCACCTGAGGATTATTGTGTGTGAGGTTGGTGACCTTCAGGACAATTGCCTGGCAGTAGTAATGATTCCTGTGAAATGTGGACAGATGGATGGATGCCGCGCCATTGCACAAGCTCCTTTCGGCTTCACCAGAACAAGCTAAAAATCAGTGCTGACCACCTCCAGGTTCTGTTACTACACTTGTCACAATTACTTTTGTTCATGATCTCTGGCCAAAAAATGCTGACGAGTTTTGCTTTGTATAAACAGTGCTGGACCCACCAAGCAGATTGCATTCATCAAAGCAACGAAACTTGCAGATCGTTAGCTTGGTATGTATGTCTCTAGCCTAACGCTGGCAGAACAGATCACACTCTAACTGAACCAGATTCAACTACATTGATGACACAAGTAAGAGTTTTGTGCCTTCAGACCACGCAAAGAACATTTTTAGTGCCGCGCAAGTACAGTCAAAGTCAGAGGAAAGACTCCAGAACACAATTTCACTCCAGGTGGCAGAAATACACACAACTCTGCATGCGTGCAAGTTGGACTTTAAAAAAAAATAAATTACTTGATGCTTGGTTCCAGTAGCCACTCACCTGAAAAAAGATGGACTGATATTCTGCAGCTGAGATGGAGAGTTTCCATCTTTCAGCTCCCACCATTGATCTGCGAACGACTAAATGCTCATCAAGGTGGGCACCGGCCAGCCTCAGTTAGCACTGAAAACAGCTGTTATCAAGATGCACAGATGGAGTCTTTATTCCACCTGAAAATGCTAAGAAAAAGCAAGCAAAGTGCAGGGATACTAACACGAAAAGGAGCAAAAGCTCAGTTGCTGTTAGCCTCTATCCATATCATCTCAGCTGTTTAGAGGGAATGGACAAGCTAAGGCTGTATTTAAGAACCCCATAAGAGACTCATAATCACTGTGTGGTGGTAACGCAGTCATGGGTGTTTAAAAAACTCCTCCACTGCAGCTAATAAGCTAATTAGCCTAAATGAAGTTAGCCTCCAGGGCCAGTTAGAATTTTGGGGCTAGTTGCTTTGAAAAGTTGACCCAAATGAAGATGAGTTTTACTATTAAACTGCTTTTAAGGACCAATACGGTTTCAGTCATTATCCTGGGCCATCATGCATACAACTGGACATGCCCATCAACTGGTAAGTCTTTATCACAGTATTTGTTCTCTTTAATGTAGTGCCAATATTAGCCTTGTGGGATCTTACAATCATCTTTTACCATCCTCACCTGTACATAACTGCATAACTACATAACTACATCTAACTTATTGCACATTATTTGCACATAACAGTACTTTTAACTTTCTGCACTGCTGCATATATTTGCATATATTTGCTTAAATTGCACATACTGTTAATTACCGTATATACTGCACTGCTGTCCTTTGCACTTCTGATTGGATGCTAAACTGTGTTTCGTTACCTTGTATTCATACATGTGTAATGACAATAAAGTTGAATCTAATCTAATCTAATCTAATGTTGGTGGGCATATTCACAGATCCTGGCATTTAGAGGAGGAGGAGGAAAAGTGAAAAGATTGACATTAAACTGCAAGACAATGAAAGGTTTGGGGGGGGGGCGGTTTAGAAAAAAAGGCATAAGATACCATTTTAGACAATGTAGATTTGTTTTTTTAGGGCATTTGTAGCCACAGGGATTCAAATGTAATTACAAGCCTTGTCAGTAAGAAGAAGGGAGGGAAAAGAAAAAAAAAAAAAAAACAGCGAAAACTGAAATTAAAGGGTTGATGCTGAATTAAAGTCAAATTGTCCAGCCCTGTTGTGAACCCAAAAATGAAGGAGTTGGGGATTTTAAGGAGACTTTTTTCCTTGTTGCTATCAACTCTGCATTAGTGCAAATGGAGTGAGGTAAATAAAGCAGAGCAGAGTGATTCCAGTATGGCAAGTGAGTTCATTTAGAGTTTTAACAGGTACTAGACGGTTTTCGTTTTGTCAGGGCTCAGTGGGAAGGACCAACAGTGAGGTGAAAAAGTGTTTGACACCTTCCTGATTTCTCTTTTTTTTTTTGTATGTCTGTCACACTTAAATGTTTCAGATCATCAAACATACTTAAGCATTAAAGATAAGACAAGTAAACACAAAATGCAGTTTTTAAATGAAGGTGTTTATTATTAAGGGTAAAAAGAATCCAAACCTACATGCCCCTGTGTGAGAAAGTGACCCCCCCCCCCATTAAAACATAAATTAATTGTGGTTTATCACATCTTTGGAAAGCTGAGTTCAATTTCTCTAGCCACACCCGGGCCTCATTACTGCCACACCTGTTCTCAATCAAGAAATCACTTCAATAGGACCTGCCTGACAGGTGAAGTAGACCAAAAGCTCCTCAAAAGCTAGACATCATGCTGCAATCCAAAGAAATTCAGGAACAAATGAGAAACAAAGTAACTGAGATCTATCAGTCTGGAAAAGGTTATAAAGCCATTTCTAACACTTTGAGACTCCAGTGAACCACAGTGAGAACCATTATCCACAAATGGCGAAAACATGGAACAGTGGTGAACCTTCCCAGGAGTGGCTGGCCGACAAAAATGGCCTGCATGGCAGAGTTCCAACATGAAACTACTTCTGAGCAAAAAGAACACAAAGGCTCATCTCAGTTTTGCCAGAAAGCATCTTCATGATCCCCAAAACGCTTGAGAAAATACTTTGTGGACTGATGAGACAAAAGTTGAACTTTTTGGAAGATGTATGTCCCATTACATCTGGCGTAAAAATAACACAGCATTTAACAAAAGGAACATCATACCAACAGCTATGAATTCTGTCGTCTACCTCAAGCTGAAGCGCACTTGGATTGCCCCCTAAACCTAATAACTAGATTGGCCAGCCTTAGCAGCAACACTGCAGTCAAGCATTTGCGATAACCGGCAATGAGTCTTTTACAGTGCTGTGGGGGAATTTTGTCCCACTCATCTTTGCAGAATTGTTGTAATTAAGCCACATTGGAGGGTTTTTGAGCATGAGAATGTAATTAAGCCATTCAGTGGTGGACTTGCTGGTGTGTTTTGGATCATTGCCCTGCTTCAGAACCCAAGTGCGTTTCAGCTTGAGGTCACGAACAGATGGCCGGACATTGTCCTTCAGGATTTTTTGGTAGACAGCAGAATTCATAGTTCCATTTACCACAGCAAGTCTTCCAGGTCCTGAAGCAGCAAAACAGCCCCAGACCATCACACTACCACCACCATATTTTACTGTTGGTATCATGTTCCGTTTCTGGAACATCATACCAGAAAAGAATAAGAAAAGACAAAAAATTGAAAATTCAAAAGAATTTTTTGAATAAAAAAAATAATGAATAATAAAAAAATAATAAACACCTTCATTTAAAAATTGCATTTTATGTTTACTTGTGTTATCTTTGTCTAATATTTAAATTTGTTTGATGATCTGAAACCTTTTGTCACCATCTGAGCATGGGGGGATTCCACCAGGCTCAGTCTTTTTGCCTTTTTTCATATTTGTGCTGTGTTGTCATTTTGAGATGCATTCCTGTCATTTTATCCCTGGTTGCTTTGTCATATATCCTGTATTGTATCTCAGTATGATTCATTTTCCCGTTTAAGTTCATTATAGTTTGTTAATTACATTTTCGGACGTCGCCCAGGCTTACAAGGTCCACGCTGATCTGATTTGAGGTTACTTGTCTTTATTTTCCTCCATCTCATTATATTTGTATTCTGTTGTGTTCTCTCTCTCGGGGTTGACAGCTGTCAGTTGCTATCTTGGGTTTTGCTCTGTGTGGATGTGCCCCTGACAGCTGTCAGCTACGATCACTCCCTCTTTTCTCATTATTCCCAGCTGGTCTAAATTGTGTCTTTGTTTTCTCCTGCCCACTCAGGTGACCCACACCTGCGATCACTTGTTTCCATTGTGTCTAGCCTTATTTAAGGACTGTCAAAAAGCCCATTAGGTGGCATCACTGTAATGTTTTAAAAAAATACAACCTATTGAGTTTTGAGAGCTTCATTGACCTCTGTCTTCTGAAATTAACGTTCAAATGTTTCCATAAATCAGCACCCGAGCCACTTGCTGGTTTCGTCCAAAGACAGGACAGCAGCAGAGCCACCAGGAGTTCTGTTAACAATAACTGTAAAATATTCCACCGCAGAACCACATTTGGACAAACAGCTTTCTCTATAAAGGGCAGTCACATCTGGAACACAATGCCAAATGAAATTAAAATAATAACGGACTTTAAAACATTCACTAAAAATGTTAAAAACTGGCTGAAAAATAAACAAGAATGTACTCATGTATGAATTAATTGTCTGCAAAGTGAGAGTGAATGAAGGGAAGGAATAAATGTGTTTGTTTATAGTGAGTGACGAAGGGAGGGAGGCCTGAAATGGGCAAATGTGAGTTATGTTATATGTGTTAAATGTGAGTCAGGCTGTTATATTTGTGTATTTATAATATTTATAATATTTATGTTAAATGTGAGTCAGGCTGTTATATTTGTGTATTTATAATATTTATAATATTTATAATTGTGTATTTATAATTTTTCTGCATTGATGTATGTGGTTATTGTGTATATTTTTTTTTTTTCCCATCTTTACTTGATTCTTTTTTCTAAAGCCCATCCAGGGACAAGAGTTGCAAATTAGCTAATAGCTATACACTCTATGTGCAACACATCAGATTGATTGTCTTTGATTAATTGTCTATGTTTATTGCACTGTCCCTGTCAAATAAACTAATCTACTACTACTACTACTCATTTTCATTTCCCGATTGCCGCAGTCTTGTTAAGTTTCTCCTCATCTCCACCAGAGCCCTGCCTCGCTGTGGTGTGCTTCTCAGTAAGTTTATTTGTTGTTTGTATTTTGTGTTAGAGCACTGTGTGGACTTTATGTTATTTTCAATAAATTTAAAAAAACCATAGTTCAGCGTGTGGGTCTCGCCTCTTTGCCCCTAAGGGCAATTCATGACACATTTAAGTGTGACAAACATACAAAAAAAATGAGAAATCAGGAAGGAGGTAAACACTTTTTCACACCACAGTCTGTGTTGACATCACTAGTCTCGCCAGCCGGTTGTACCACATAACTGGGTCAGGAAGCCGTTCATGAATTTGCACACAACATGAAATAAAGTGAGAAGCGATACACAATGGAAATCCCTGTTCCTCACGTTTTGTGTTGTTAATCTTTGATTGTGTATGGGATTTGTCACAGCCAGTTTTCAGATGGAGCCAGCACCAAAAGTATGAACTTCTCCTGTTTGGGAACATTTTCCATTTCATTTCTCCCATTGGTGCATTATTCACAAATCGTGGATATTTCTTGTAACTTAAGTGATTGCCTAGAGGTAGAGCATTTCCCCCCCAACTGGGAGGCTGGGGTCCAAGTCCCAGCTAGGCCATTCTTGTAATTTATTTTTATTTGCAAGGTGATGTGTCTGTTGTGTTTCAAAGAGCTTGGATCATTATGCTGAGGCACTATCGTGCCCTGCACGAGAATAAGGACAGAGATGAATGTACTGGGAATGACTGAAAAGCGCATCCTACACTGTACAAACTTGCAGTAGCCTTCCTTTGCACACCTGCATCCTCTGTGCTCTGAGAGTATTCTCCAAAGTTGGTGAAATAATAATAAAAAAAAAAAAGAAATCGCCTTAGACCAAAGACTGTTGAAAAGTTATTATTTCCGGCATACAACTAGGAACATACCGGTCGCTATGGAGGGTGAGAATATGTATGGGCACATAATCATACCATGTAGGATAACTAAATAGACGGTTATGCTGTTTCATCCCACCTAGCAACAATGCTCTGCACTGTGTGTGTTTATATATTTACATATTTATTCCATCTAGCTACAATGCTCAGCACTGGGTGTGTTTATATTTATATATCTATATATTTATTCCATCTAGCTACAATGCTCCGCACTGTGTTTTTATATATCTACATATTATTCCATCTAGCTACATTGCTCCGCACTGTGTGTGTTTATATACTTGCATATTTATTCCACCTAGCTGCAATGCTCCGTACTGTGGGTGTTTATATATTTACATATTTATTCCATCTAGCTACAATGCTCTGCACTGTGTGTTCATATATTCATATATTTATTCCATCCAGCTACAATGCTCTGCACTGTGTGTCTGTGTGTGTGTGTGTATATATATATTTTATAGTAATATGTACATATGTATATTAGCTGCTCTTGCTTGCTTGTTGTTTTTTTTTCTTGCCTTCTGATTGTTGCTCTGAGTGTTGCTATCCCTGTGCTGTTGCAATCCTGGAATTTCCCCGTTGTGGGACTAATAAAGGCTTATCTTAAAACTGGATAAGTAGTAGAAGCACACCAAGTAACACAAGCACATTCACTTTACTCACTCCAGTTTTATTATTTTTTTTCCCTTATGAACATTGATATTTCTTAAAAGACAGTGCATTTATTGAAATGGGAAAAAAAATACACACTGAACCAATAATGTCCTTGTAAAAATCTGTATGTTGTATACTTTTTGTCCACTAGATGGCCTAGTAGAGCAAATGATGTTTCACCTGAGGCTTCATCTATTTGAGCCATTTTGATGAAAAGCCTCAAGCCTTCAAGAAAGCCTCATCTGGCCATCACTATACTCTTGAGTTGATCAGCTAGAAAGAGATCTAAACACATCAACAATTTGGCAGAGATTGACTGGACAGGTTTTAAAGGGTATGTGAAGCACATGATTGGAATGAGAGAAAGAAAGCCCAACCCCAGCACACCTGGAGTGTGCTCAGCTGCTGTCTTTGTAGCAATGAGGCACACCTGAACTCACTGAGGTGACCTAATTAATCTGCTGCAGATACAGCAGCCCTAACAGTTTTGGCCTCCTGATAGACTGTAGAATTAAATTAAAAAATATTCTCTTCACTTACAGTACAAAGCTCTAAATGATCTGGCCTCCTTTTTTATTTAAAAGATCTGATAGTACCTTATCATCCTAACAGAGCACTGTTCTACCAAAACAGAGACTTACTTGTAATACCCAGAATGTCTAAAAGTACAGTGGGAAGCAGAGCTTTCAGTTATCAGGCTCCTCTCCTATGGAGCCAGCTGCCAATTTAGGTTCAGGAGACAGACTGTTTTTTTTTTTTTTTTGTTGGTTTTTTTTTGAGAATTGGGTTAAAACTTTCCTTTTCAATAAAGCTTATTGTTATGGTTGGATCAGGTCAGTGTTTTCCAATTGGTGTGCCGTGAGAGATCGTTTGGGGTGCTGTGGGAAATTGTCAAATATTACTTAAAGTGACACTCCACCAAAAATCAAGTTTTATTTCTTGTTAACATGTCTGTAAGATGTTTTTATGACTTACAAGACATATCAAGAGTGAAATCACTCAAATTTCTCATGTCTCTGTTTTTTTGCTTTAAAGTTTCACTTAAGCCCCACCCCTTGAAAAAGGCAAGTTTAGACTGAACGTTTTTGGTCATGTAACTATGCATGGTGCTGGCACATCTGTAGTGTTGAGCCAATCAGGACTCTCTTGCCTAACTTAAGTTAGCCTGCAGGCTAGTTAGCATTGTTTAACCAGCTGCTTTGAAAACTTAAGCCAACATTAAGATGGGTTTTACCATTAAGCTGCTTTTAAGAACCAATGCAGTTTCAGTCATTATCCTGGGCCACCGTACATTTACTGTCAGGTGCCGCCAGGTCAGGTGCCAACAGTGTATTAGTCTCCACAATCACTGGTGCTGTTGGTAAAGTGCAGCATGTTTAGGCTGTGGAACCCACTTTACCCCAACATCTTATGTTTAGCCTTGAAACTGTCTATACAGACTGTTTGAACACATGGAGAAGCTTTAGAACACGATTAAGCAAAATGTGACTTTTCTTGGCTAAAGTGATCCAACAACTGGACGTAATTATGACAACACAAAGTTTGCTGTCACGTCTCGGTGCCAAATCCCTGTTGTCCCTTTTTAAGAGATGAGGCAATGAATGTGCGAGAATGACAGCGGAAGAAAAAAAGAGACGTGCACACATGCACAAAGCAAAACCCAATCCCGATTTCTTGCACCGGAGCCAGGAGAAGAACAGCCACTCGGCAGAAGCAGTGGAGAATTGGGTTTGCTCTGTCTGCCTTTGTGGTGCATGTGTGTGAGCTTTGATTAAAGACAGAAGATTCTTTAAGCACATTAGGGCCATTTTGTCCAATTGTTTCACGCCCTCTTCCATATCCACCCGCACAAAAGATACAGACTGCAGCACAAAGCAATGCTCACCCTCTTTACTCTGCTCTATCACACTGAGCAGGCCCGGCGCAGGCAAGGACCAGAGGAATTATGCTCTTGTGATGCAGTGCTAGTAGCAGCAAAAGCCTCAGTGTAATGGCTTATCACTTTAAGGGCAGATGAAATATTGACACACAAAGGCAAAGGAAACAATAGGTACCACATAGTCTTATATCCAGCGCTAAGAAAATTATATTTTCAAGAAACAGTCACTAATCAGACATGTATATCTGATTAGGATTCCTCTCAAGAAGAACTATAATATCTTGCTAATACACTCGGTTTGCAGCCGCACTGATAGAGTCAGCCTTCTATAGCCCGCAGTGCAATTGTGTGAAATACGTGCAACGCTGAACCGACAGCACATGCATTTCATCTGCAGTATTCCCCCCAAAAACAACGTCCCAAGGTCTGACGTGGAAACGCACGAAACAAAACTGCATTTCAATATCCACAGAGAAGAGGGGAAAATGACTCCGTTAGCATGCTCAGTGAGAGAGCTGAACCCAGGCCAGCCAGCCACCATACCCTAGAGTAATAATTAAGAATCCTGTCGCCGAGTTGTCAGTCGTCAATTACACCTCCTGTTCACTTGGGCGCTCGATCTGACTGCGAGCAAAACGAAGACACTGGAGCTGTCATCAGAGATGGAAAAAGAAGGAAAATGACAGAAATAAAGATTACTGTGGAGTGGGGATTTTGAGCAGGGTTTAACAGTCTCTGTCAGGAGGTGAGCGCTGAACGCGAGTGACCAAACGCCCTCCCAAACATGAAACTATTATTGCCGATTACACACAACGGGGACTTTGGTGGTGCATTAATTGAAGCTTTGGCTCGCATCAGTTTCCAATTACTTTTATGCTTGCCTACGGTTAATGCAGTGACAATGGACGGGAGGAAGAGACGCTGCACAGATGGAGGACTGGGTGTGAAATGAGGGAGGTTCTTCTCACCGAGAGTGAATATATTCAAATGTGCCAGAAAGACTGCAGCACTGCCACTTTGCTGATGGGTAGAAGAACATTCCTGTTTTAGACCAAACACCAGCAGCTGGTCAGTCAGATGAGGGCCCACCTCTGGACCAAAGATTTTACACTGAATTTTTTTTTTTTTTATTAGCCAAGTAAACATAACAGTTCTGTAAAGGTTCGTTGTTAAATTCATATTAACTCATAATAACTTTAGAGGTTTCTAAAGCAAAATTATGATAGCATGCAACATGCAAAGACAAGTTAATAATGAAGCGGTCTTATTATGCCCTCTTCCCAGAGACCTTCATGAAATGTTTTGACCCAGATTAAACACCCGTCTTCACACTGATCCATTTAAGTACAGGATTTTCTTTACAATCCTATTGCGCCACAGCAAAATTTGATTGAAACTGGAAAAAAAAAATGTATCAAATACCATACATGTTTTTTTTTTTTCTGAAGACAAGTCCCATGATCTCCAGTGGACTGGTGACCTGTCCAGGGTGTACCTCGCCCAGAGAAACTGGGAAGACTTTTCAAACATTCTGAAACCCCATTGGCAACCGATGGTAGTTTCTAGCACTCAATAAATGTAGTTGCTTTATTAAAATTTGTAGTGTAACATAATCTCAGTACATGTCTTTCAACGTGCCTGTCCACAGAGATTTAAATCTGATTGGTGGTACTAAATAATATATACCATACAGTGGTCGCGTGAACTGAGAATTCTCCTTTATTGATGGATTATTTTTAGCAGTGGTGGAAAATTCTCAAGGCTAAAACCCCTCAACCCCGATAAGGAGGCAATCCACGGAGGGGCAGATATTATCATTTTATTAATTAAATAGCTGAAAGTGGTTGTAATTCAATGCTGATGCTGGGCTCCTGTGGTGATTTATGGGACATTTTCTTTTAAAAATACACCAAAAATAATTATTTAAATACAACATTCGGTTTATTTTATTGGCAGCTTTGAGTTTGATAAGGATTTTATATATAAATATATATATACTGTGTATATATATATATATATATATATATATATATTTTTTTTTTTTTTTTTTTTTTTAATCCTTACCTGACAGTATTGTTTTGCACTTGTTGTACATCAGACTTTTTAGATTCACACTTCAGTAGAGAACAGCATGACTCTTTATTTAGCTAGTTAGAACATTCTAACTTACAGAGACATTTGTGTTTTGTTATGCTAATTTGTCAATTAATCAAGTCTTGGTTTGATGGATTACTTCCACCTTGGAATGCTCCACTGCTTTGCTTTTCCCTCTGCTAGCACTTTTCTATCAATATTCTTATTTCCCTCTGCAAGAAATTTATGGGCAGCGCCTGCCGGATACTCATAAATAACTCGGAATATATTTCCCTTAAGATATAGCTCACTATTACCATGATCTAACACTTTTTTTGGATCTTATCAGTATTACATGACCGTGGCCTACAAGCAACTGAAGGCTGAACTGCAGCAACTCACAAACTAAAGCTAAGTATCAACAAGATGCCTCCCCTTTCTACAGATGACTACCACAAACTTCTACATAAGATAACCATGCTGGAAACTAAAATCCAGCAGCTAGAAGTTAATCTGGTAGTAAATAGACTCTGTGAAAAAGATACAATCCTCCCAGTGACTAAATACAGTGGACAAGACCCTGCTAACTCACAGCTATCCAGTGCTAACATGGCTGAGAGGAGACAGGAGGATTGTGTACAGAGAAATAAATCCTCAACTGATAGTCCTCCCTGGAATGCCCTTGGTGCAAAGCCCAAGAATAAATCATCACACAGGGTGAGGGGAGGACAAGTAACAGCTTAACTTGGTGAGATGTGTGATGCAAATGGCTGGCCTGCTTTACCGGCTAGACCAAGAGCCTCCTCAACCCCGACTGTCAGCAAGAAACAGTTGTGGATAGCTGCCAAAGGAAAGCCTAAAAACAAACCTCCTCTACAACAACCAAACATGCAACTTCAGAACAGATTGATGCCGCTACTGCAGGACCCTGGATCCCCATCTGATAAGGTGGGGATCCAGGGTAAGGTATTAGGCTACAGAGAAAGCTAACAGCTGGGCCTGAAACTCTGATTGTTGGTGACTCCGCTGTGAAAGATGTCAGAAACATATGTGGTAAATGCACAGAAATAATGTGGTTTCCCAGGGATATGGTGTCTGATGTGAGAGACAAAATCTTGCAAATAATGGCTGTTCATCCCACAATGAATAGTCTCATATTTCATGTAGGCTCAAATGATGTTATGAAACAGCAGTCTGAGGTACTCAAACAGGACTTTAAGGAACTCCTAGACCTAGTCAGCTGTCTGAATGCTGAAGTGTTTATTAGTGGCCAACTACCACCGGTCAGGGGAGGAGTTGAGAGTTTCAGCAGGCTGTTCAATTTAAATGGATGGCAATCAGAAGCTTGTACTGACATAATGCACGGCCCAGGAGACACACACGCAGGCTCAGGATAGATTTAACAGCTTTATTAGCAACAAGGAAGTGTATGGCTGCGTGTCTGTGGAGTAAGAATGTATTGGTGGTGGCGTCTGCGTCAGGCACGGGGGCAGGAGGCTGTACAGCCGGACAACCCTGTGGGAGAGAGCAGAGGGAGAAGGGTAACGGGCACCACACCAATACAGGGAATAATGATGATAGCTGGCTTACTTGGTTATGACAGGTGGCTGGCGTCGACAAGGGCGAGGCCCGGGAGACAGCGACCTGCGGTACCTGTGGCAGCAGCGTAGAGCCAACGGCGAGGTGAGGAAGTCCGCCGCCGGGAATGTCCACCTGTGCACAGGGGAAGGCTAGAGGAGAGAGGTAAGGGGAGCTTACCCAAGAAATCTTCACTAGTCGGTTGAGATCCGTAGTAGCAAAGGGGCCGAAGTTGAGAGCCGGCTTCAGGCCGAAGCCCAGGGCAGAGTGGATTAAATACCTCACCGCTGACAAGGAGCAGGTGTGCACGCGGCTGGCGCCGCTGATGAGCGGCAAGTCATAACAGTACTCCCCCCTCTAGCAGCGCCTCCTGGCGATGGTTTTTCCGGGTGCGCTCGATGAAACTCAGAAATGAGTGACTGGTCCAACACCAGCGAGGAAGGCACCCACTGTCTCCACTCGGGTCCATAGCCCTCCCAATCCACCAGGTACTGCAATCCGCGACCCCGGCGTCGGGCGTCCAAGATGTCAACGACGGTCCAGGCCGGATGGCCACCAATCATCCGGGGAGCGGGGTGCACCGCAGGTGGAGGGCAGAGGGGGTCAGAGACCACCGGTTTAATTTTGGAGACGTGGAAGGTGGGATGGATGCGGAGGGAGGAGGGAATAGCCACACGCACAGCCACCGGGTTGATGATTCTGGTTATGGGATAAGGGCCGATGAACCGTTGGGCCAGCTTTCTCCTCTCACCCTTTAGGTTAACGTCCTGTGTGGATACCCAAACTTGCTGTCCCACCTGGTAGGCAGGTGCAGGTCTCCTATGTCGGTCCGCCGTAGCCTTATTGCGCTCCGCCGTGCGTAAAAGCGCATTACGCGCCGTGGACCAAAGGGAGCGGCACCGCCTCAGATGTGCCTGGACAGAGGGAACAGCCAACTCGCCCTCCTGCGTGGGGAATAGGGGTGGATCATAGCCCAAGGATGCTTTAAAGGGCGACATCCCGATGGCCGTAGAGCGAGAGGTGATGTGGGCGTACTCCACCCAGGCGAGGTGAGAACTCCAGGACGTGGGTTTGGATGAAGTGACGCAGCGGAGTGGAGCCTCCAGCTCCTGGTTAGTCCGCTCACACTGCCCGTTAGACTGGGGGTGATGGCCGGAGGAGAGGCTTACCTTGGCTCCCAGGGCGTTGCAAAATGACCTCCAGACATCCGAAGAGAACTGGGGGCCGCGGTCGGAGACCACGTCGACCGGGATTCCATGCAGTCTGACCACGTGCTGGATGAGGAGGTCTGCCGTCTCCAAGGCTGAGGGAAGTCCATGTAGGGGCACAAAGTGGGCAGCCTTGGAAAAACGGTCAACAATGGTCAGAACTGTGTCAAAGTTGTTGGAGACAGGGAGCCCGGTGACGAAGTCCAGGGCGATGTGCGACCAGGGCCTGCCAGGGACGGGCAGGGGCTGGAGCAGACCCGCAGGGGGAGCGTTACCTGACTTATTGGTAGCACAGACGGGGCAGGCCCGGGCGTAACGGGCGGCATCCTTCCTCAGGCCTGGCCACCAAAAGGATCGCTGGAGAAGGTCAATCATCCGCGAAGCTCCAGGATGGCAGGTGAGCTTGGAGGTGTGGAGCCAGTGTATAACGTCCCCCCGGACGGCAGATGGTACGAAGAGCCTCCCCTCCGGTCCGCCGCCAGGGTCCGGTTCCGACTCCTGCGCCCTCCGGATCTTGTCTTCTATGTCCCATGTAACAGCCCCCACGACGCACGACCTGGGCAAGATGGTGTGAGCAACGTCTTCGGCGGCCTCCGGGGCAAATTGCCTGGAGAGGGCCTCGGGCAGGCCGTTCTTGGAGCCAGGCCTATATGTGATGCTGAACTTAAACCTTGCAAAGAACAGGGACCAATGCGCCTGGCGGGCGTTCAGACGCTTGGCAGATCTTAGGTACTCCAGGTTCTTGTGGTCAGTGAGAACCGCAAAAGGCAAGGCTGCCCCCTCCAGCCAGTGACGCCATTCTTGAAGGGCAAGCTTGATGGCAATAAGCTCTCTGTCCCCCACGTCGTAGTTTCGTTCCGCCGGGGACAGGCGCCGAGAGAAGAAGGCGCAGGGTCGCTTGACTCCATTGGCTGGGGACCGCTGGGACAACACCGCCCCCACCCCCGTGTCCGAAGCGTCCACCTCCACAATGCACTGCAGCGCGGGATCGACCTGGCTGAGGACCCGGGAAGAGGAGAACTCCGTCTTCAGCGCCTGGAAGGCCGAAGCGGCCTCTTCAGTCCACCGGAACGGGGTCTTAGGAGAGGTGAGGCGGGTCAGGGGCCCGACGATGGCTCCAAAGTTCGGGACAAAGCGGCGGTAGAAATTGGCGAACCCGATGAATTGCTGAACCTGTTTCCGAGAAGTTGGTGTGGGCCAATCCACCACCGCTTTGATCTTCGCTGGGTCCGGAGGCACCTGGTCATGGGAGATGACGAACCCCAGGAAGGAAGTTGTTTTGGCGTAGAATTCACATTTTTCAGCCTTGACGTACAGATGGTTCTCCAGCAGTCTCTGCAGGACCCGCCTCACGTGGACCCGGTGTTCATCCCTGGACCTGGAGAAAATGAGAATGTCGTCCAGGTAGACGAATACAAACAGGCCGATGAAGTCCCGGAGGACGTCATTGATGAGGCGCTGAAAGACGGCTGGAGCATTGGTCAACCCAAATGGCATCACGAGATATTCAAAATGACCGTTTGGGGTACGGAAGGCGGTTTTCCACTCATCTCCCTCCCGGATCCGGACGAGGTGGTAAGGGCTGCGGAGATCCAGCTTAGTAAACCAAGTCGCCCCCTGGAGGGAGTGGAAGGCAGTGTCCATAAGGGGCAGGGTGTACCGGTCCTTCTCCGTGATATCGTTGAGAGCTCGATAGTCGATACAAGGACGAAGAGATCCGTCCTTCTTTCCCACGAAGAAGAACCCTGCACCTACTGGAGAGGAGGACGGTCGGATGATCCCAGCACTGAGCGACTCCTTTAGATAGCTGTTCATTGCCTCCTTCTCCGGCGCTGACAGACTATAGAGGCGTCCTGAAGGTAAGGGCGCCCCCTGGCGGATGTTAATGGCCCAGTCGTAGGGCCGGTGAGGAGGCAGAGACATCGCCTTGGACTTACTGAAAACAGCACCCAGGTCGTGGAACTCTGAGGGCACTAGGGTGAGATCCGGGGGCGCGGTGTCCTGAGCTGTGGGAGGCGAGGACGGGGCGCAGGCCGCGGATTGGAGGCAGGTACCCATGCAGAAAGTGCTCCACGCTGACACCTTCCCAGTCTTCCAGTCCAAGGCGGGGTTGTGGAGGCGGAGCCAGGGATAACCGAGGATGACAGGAGTTACTGAGGTGGGCAGGACGTAAAAGGAGATATCCTCCCGATGGTTTCCAGAGATAATCACCGGGACGGGGGATGTTTGGTGAGTTACTTTTCCCAGGGAAACTCGGGAGAGGTTAACCAGGGCGAGAGGAGTGTCGAGGGGGTGACAATGGATGCCCAGTCGGGTTGCCAGGCTTTGTGAAATAAAGCTAACCTCCGCGCCTGAATCCACCAGTGCATGTGTGAGGTGCCCAGTGAGGTTGTGACAGAAGCGGATGGGCAGCGTCAAATGTGTGAGGGGATTTAACCGATTAGCGTCCGCGAGGTCCCCTACAGTGACTCGCGGACCACCTCATTTGGCTTCTCCGGACAATGCTCCACCGTGTGCTGGCTACCTCCGCAATACATGCAGAGGCCCAGGTCACGGCGGCGCTGTTTCTCCGCCAGGGGGAGCTTTGTCCAGCCCGTCACCATTGGTTCCGACTCCTCGGAAACCTCCGGCGGCGGCAATGCCTGGTGGCGAGCTTGGGGCAGACGTGCAGAGGCGCCCCACGAGCGAGAAGGCTGCTTCCGCTCGGAGGTGCGCTCGCGCAGCCTGTTATCCAAACTGATGGTGAGAGAAATCAGCTCCGCCAGCGTCTCCGGGGTATCCCGTCCAGCCAGCTCATCCCTCAGACCAGAATTTAGGCTGCAGAGGAAGATGCCGCAGAGCACGCGCTCTTCCCAGCCAACTTCCTCCACAGTAACCCGGAAGTCGATCGTGTAGTCGGCCGCCGATCGACTCCCCTGTTGGAGTCCGAGAAGGCGGTCGACCTGGACACTGTCCAAACGCGAATGATCGAACACTTCCAGAAATTGTCGCACAAACTGGCCATAGGTGAGGGTGGCGTAGCTGGGCTTCACCATAATGGCGTAAGCCCAGGTAAGCGCACGACCCTCAAGGAGATTACCTATATAGCCAATTCTGCTATGGTCTGAGGGAAAATCTCCGGGAACGCGAAGAAACACGGACTCACACTGCATAATAAAACCCCATGCTCCACCCAGCTTACCGCTGAAGCGATCAGGAGTGGGGATTGGTGTGAGCCGTGTTGGCGCACCCGGAGCGGGCTGGACGGCCACCGGAGCCGCAGGAGCCACGCCACTCGGACGAGCCGAGGGGAACGGCTGCTGGGGGTCCAAGCGGTCCAATCGGTTAGTAATGACAATTAATTGATTTAATATCACCTGTTGCTGATGAGCTATTAAATCCACCCGAGCCTCGAGGGTGGAAAGACGGCGTGCGAGCCTGCTGTCTGCCGAGCCGCTCTGCTGAAGCCGTACTGACATAATGCACGGCCCAGGAGACACACACGCAGGCTCAGGATAGATTTAACAGCTTTATTAGCAACAAGGAAGTGTATGGCTGCGTGTCTGTGGAGTAAGAATGTATTGGTGGTGGCGTCTGCGTCAGGCACGGGGGCAGGAGGCCGTACAGCCGGACAACCCTGTGGGAGAGAGCAGAGGGAGAAGGGTAACGGGCACCACACCAATACAGGGAATAGTGATGATAGCTGGCTTACTTGGTTATGACAGGTGGCTGGTGTCGACAAGGGCGAGGCCCGGGAGACAGCGACCTGCGGTACCTGTGGCAGCAGCGTAGAGCCAACGGCGAGGTGAGGAAGTCCGCCGCCGGGAATGTCCACCTGTGCACAGGGGAAGGCTAGAGGAGAGAGGTAAGGGGAGCTTACCCAAGAAATCTTCACTAGTCGGTTGAGATCCGTAGTAGCAAAGGGGCCGAAGTTGAGAGCCGGCTTCAGGCCGAAGCCCAGGGCAGAGTGGATTAAATACCTCACCGCTGACGAGGAGCAGGTGTGCGCGCGGCTGGCGCCGCTGATGAGCGGCGAGTCATAACATGTACAAACAAATCACTCCATTTTTATTGACAATTACAACTTTTTCTGGGACTGCAGACACTTTTTTAAAGGAAATGGACTCAGCCTCAGCAAGTCAGGTGTGAGGCTGTCTACCTCCAATCTGTTCTATTTTCTGTGTCACCATTCTGTTCCCCAGGACATGACAAGAGACAACAGGAACCAAAACAACGGGATAAGATACAGCCCAGCAGAAACTGTGAAATGAAGCTGCCTCAGCCCCCACCTGTGCAGACCCCTCCTTCACCAAAAGCCACCAGTGAGGACCCACCTCCTCCACCACTGCATATCCCCTCCTCTTCAGCTTCCTCTTCCCCCATCCTTCCCACTCCTCGACTTCACTGACCAGATGAAGGAGCTGGTAATTGTGGCCACAAAACTGACCCCATGCCCTAGTCCAATTTTTTCACCCCGAAACCTCCCACGTCATGCTCCCACCCATCTTTCCCCTCCAGCAAATTCCTCAGCGAGCTCTGACACAACTGCCAACTGATGGCACCCGCCTCCAGCAATTCCTCAGCGAGCTCTGACACAACTGCCAAAGCCACAGTGCCCACCACCACCCCCAACCTCACAGCTGAACCAAAATCCACAGCCTGATAACAATGCAAGCTGGGTTTGATGTACTCGGTCCGGGCTCTGATACCGCTGGTACTCATGGCTCTTTCCAAGACAAGCCAGGGCCCAGTATGGGAGTAGTACAGAAAAACAAGATCCATCTTACACATCCTGTAAATTTATCAAATCTTGTCATGATCCTGGGCACAGGTGGGCGCCGTGCACAGTCTTCAGTTAAGTTTAGTCTTTTTCTGTCTGTTTGTTTCTTTTTTTTTCCCTGTCTAGTTATTGTGTCAATTTGTATTTGTAGTCATGTTTAAATTTTGGGGTTGTGTTGTTGTTGTTTCATTGTGGTTTCCAGTTTGTGTTTTATTTTGACAGTGCTGTGCAGCTTCCAGCTGTCAAACTAGTTCGCGAACTGCCCAGCTGTTATTCATTGTGTTATTTTCACCACTCATATATCCACACTTGTCAGTCATTAAGGAACAGTATTTTAGGGCACAACAACCCTTCCCCGTTGTCATGTCCTACTGCTGTTTCTCTCAGTTGTTTCTGCCAAACGCTGAGTGTATTTTGGTTGCTTTTGACGACAACATGAGTGGTCCAGCCAGGTTAGTTTTCCCCTTTATTTCCAGCCGTGATCTCCGTGTCTCTCTGGGTGTGCTCTGGCTGGTTCTGCCCCTTTGCCCGGCATTCCCAGGCTTCTGTCCCCCTGTCAACATTGAGCCTCGTTCTCCTCTAGCACCTGCATTTGTGTGTTATTTGTAGTGTTGTGTTTTGTGCATCTTTACTTTAATAAATGTGCAAACTCACAGAGAGCATTTGGTGTCCTGCCTCATAACAGAAGGACACGACCAGTGGGACACCAGCCTCTGTGGGTTTGCGTTTTTCTTTTCCCGTAATCAGTTTTCCTTTTTGTTGGCACCCCTTCCCATGCCACCAGCTTGTCGGGGCCCCGCTAATTGAGGCAAATCAGTAGCCGGTGACCCCACTACGGATGAACTGTGGGCAGCGGACTTAGCCTAGGACTTTGTCGATGCAGCGCTTGCCTCCTGCTCGCTGAAGGAGGTTCGTAGGAACACGGAGGGGGCAATGAATATTGTGAAGGCACATCCGGGGTTGGGCAGCTATCCCAGGTACGCAGGCCTGCTTTACACCATCGCCATCCTCCGGACGGACCCTTACAACCTGATTGGAGACCTTCAATCTTCCGTGCCAAAGGCCAGGTCTACGTGGAAGTGGCCCCGAGCGCCAGCGTCCCGCCTCCCTCGCCAGAAGCCCGAGCCTCCACCTCCTTCCCAGACGACTTCAACAGTTGCCAGAGGAGGGTCGTCTGGTCCCACTTCACCAGCAGGAACCATCATGCCCTGGAAAATAAGGCAAGTGGGTTTTCCTTCCTTTTTCCATTATAATGAGACACCTTGTCTTATTCCCGGTGATGAGGCTCAGCGACAGCAGCCAAATTTAGCTTAATCCTCATCATCTGCTGCTGTTGACTCACCCTGACCTCCCTCTCCTGTGTATTCCTCTGTGGCTTCCAAGTTTCTGCCGGTCTTGGGAAGGAGCCACCAGACAATGGAGGAATCTGCAGTCCTAGGAGATCTTGCTCCAGCCCTGTGGCCACATCCAGGATGGGAGGAAAGCACACCCGTGCTCTGAGTCCTGAGCCAACAGCTGAGTGCCCCCTGGGTTCAGTGGCATGGGAGCCAGCACCGTCGGTGAGGCCACCTCCAGCATCAGCCATCCTACCATGAGATCCATCAATGCCAGTTGCCACGTTTGGAGGCCTATTGGCTTCATCCACCATCATGCCTTGCTGCTGGGGTCATTGCAGCAGAGTCTCCGGAGTCCTGAGCGGCGGTGGAGCTCGAGTCCAGGCAAGTACTCTGTTCTGTCCTAACACCTGTAGATCTAGAGAATTCTTGTCTGGCTCATGGTGAGGAGAACAGCTGCAGATGTCCTCTGCTCCTGAATTCTCCTCGCTGAGCTCCACCACTGCCGGTAACTTTGTTTCGGTGCTTTTCCCTTCCTCCCAGTCTAAGGTGGACATGTTGGGTGAGGACATCCAGACGGAGAAAGCCAAGATACCAAAGCCTGGATCACCGGAGTCCTGGACGGCGGTGGAACTCAAGCTCAGGAAAGTTCTCTTTTTTATTTTCACTCTATCTGTCTTAGAGAGATCTTTCCTGGCTCTTGGTGGGGAAGGCCAAGTGCAGCTGTCTGCTGCACCTGGGCTCTCCTTGCTGGGCTCCACTGCTGCCGGTGACTCCTACCCAGTGCCTGTCTCCCATGTGTTTGAGCCTTCTCCCAAGATCGCCATGGGTGCTCCCCCTCCATCTGAGGTCTTTGTGGGTGCTCCCCCTCTGTCCAAGGTCTCTGTGGGTGCTCCCCCTCTGTCTGAGGGTGGGACGCCCCAGCCCAGGGCCTCTGCAGGTGCTTCACCCCAGCCCGGGGCATCCGCGGGTGCTTTGCCCCAGCCCGGGGCCTCCGCGAGTGCTTCACCACAGCCCAGGACCTCCGCGGGTGCCATGCCTTCGTTTGAGGTCACTGTGGAGTCCCTGTCCTCACCAGAGGCCCCCACTGAGCAGCCTCTCCCCTCACCATCGGGCTCTACTGTTAGCCAGCTGTCCTTGTTGTAGGTCAACTGTTTTCAGCACCAGTTCTCCCTCCTCCAGGCTGGAGATCCTGCAGTCCACTGGGGGTATGGATTCCAGCTGCCGCCTCCAGGAGGGGGCACATTGTGCTTAGCGGTCCAGTGGCTTGGGTACTCTGGGAGGCCACCTGACGGTCTATGCCATCCATGCAGGTGGCTCAAGAACTCTAGGCGGCCACTGGACATGTTTTACCTCACACTCCGGTGGTTCTGGGACTCTGGCAGGCCGCCCAAACTGTCATAGTCTCCTCCCAGGGGTCCTCGAGCCTTGGACACCATTATTGTTCAGGTTGTGGGTCATGAGTGTTTTCTTTTGGGTTTTTTTTTGTTTTGTCTCAGTCCCACCATGCCTGGGTCCCTGGGGATCCTTTGTCTATTTTGATGTTGCTCTGAGGTGTCTGGGTTCCACCCCTTGAGGGGGGAGGCACTGTCATGATCCTGGGCATGGGTGGATGCTGTGCCCAGTCTTCAGTTAAGTTTAGCCTTTTTCTGTCTGTTTCTTTGTTTTCCCTGTTTAGTTATTGTGTCATTTTGAATTTGTAGTCATGTTTAAATTTTGGGGGGGTGTTGTTGTTTCATTATGGTTTCCGGTTTGTGTTTTATTTTAACAGTGCTGTGCAGCTTCCGGCTGTCAAACTAGTTCGCAAGCTGCACAGCTGTCATTCATTCTGTTATTTTCTCCACTCATTTATCCACACCTGTCAGTCATTAAGGAACAGTATTTTAAGGCACGACAACGCTTTCCCGTTGTCATGTCCTACTGCTGTTTCCCTCAGTTGTTTCTGCCAAATGTTGAGTGTATTTTGGTTGCTGTCGAGGAGAATGGGAGTGCTCCGTCCAGGTTAGTTTTTCCCTTTATTTCCAGCCATGAGCTCTGTGTCTCTCTGGGTGTGCTCCAGCTGGTTCTTCCCCTTTGCCCGGTGCTCCCAGGCTTCTGTCCTTCTGTCGACGTTGAGCCCCACTCTCCTCCAGCACCTGCATTTGTGTGTTATTTGTAGTGTGTTTTGTGTGTCTTTACTTTAATAAATGTGCAAACTCACAAAGAGTGTTTGGTGTCCTGCTTACCCCTTGAAAAGGGCGATTCATGACAAATTTAGTGTTCATTTCCCACCAGTAATAGCCTAAACAAAATAACAATCTGGCAGATGATGTTGTTAACACACTGAAACTAGCTTTATTAAATATTAGGTCTTTGTTGGGAAAAATATTTTTAGTTAATAATCTCATTATAAATTACAAACTGGATTTTATGCTTTTAACAGAGACACATGATAATGGTGGATCTCTTCTTATCGAAGAAGCCCCTCTCAGCTACAGCTTTATAAGTGAATCCAGGCAGCATAAAAAAGAAGGAGTAGCTGTTTTGTTTAATGATTCCCTCCAATGCAAGCAGATGTCTTATGATATGTTTACTTCATTTGAATATTTGGCTCTTCAACTGAATTCCTCCTCCCGTGTGTTGTTTCTTAATGTTTACAGACCACCTAAATACCATGCAACCTTTTTTGATGATTTTACAAACCTGCTGTCTGTTATCTGTGATGACTTTGACTGTGTAGTTATTGTTGGTGATTTTAACATCCATGTTGACAACCATCAGGACAGAGGAACCAAAGAATTGTGTTGTGTCCTTGATAACTTTGGACTGACACAGCATGTAATGGAAAAAACACACAACAGAGGACACAGTCTGAACTTGGTCATGTCCAAAGCTCTGAACATCTCTCAGGTTATGGTGATGGACATTGCTCTGTCTGACCATTCTTGTGTTTTCTTTGAGAGTGCTATTAATGTCAACAGAAATATCCAGACAGAGGTCATCAAAAAAAGATACATCAGTGATAATACCAATGAAACATTCATCCAAGCTTTCTCTTCCCCCCTCCCCCCTCACCTTCAGTAAATGACCTCGTGGAAAATTTTAATGGTAAAATTACAAATATTATCAATGCCATTCCTTCCATCAAGGTGAAGGTGGTCACTATTAAAAAGAAACTTCCATGGAGAAATGCCAAACTAGTAAGAGCTGAAAAAAGAGAGAAAAACTGAACGGCAGGTGGAGAAAAACTAAATTACAGGTTCATTATGAAATCTATAATGAGAGATGGAACATTTATAATTTAGAGCTGAGAAATGCACAGCAAACATATTTTTCTGACATCATTGCAAAAAACAACAATAATGCACACTCCTTGTTCACTACTGTTGACAGGTGAACAAATTCCCCTGTGCCAGTAGCTCCTGAACTTCTATCCAACCATGCCTGAAATGACTTTGCCTCTTTCTTTACTTACAAAATTCAGAAAATTAGACAGTCATTCAGTGCTCCTATGTCAGGTGCTGGACTTGTGCTTCCTCTGTGTCCACTTAGAGAAGACATAAACACCATGGCAAAATTTTTTCCAATCATAAAATCTTGGATGACATCATACACCTGAAATCCACTATCTGTTGCCTTGATACTCTCTCAACTGTTTTTTTTTTTTAATGTTTCATTTTGCATGGCCTCAGATCTACTACAGATCATAAATACAGTTACATCTCAAAAAATTAGAATATCCTGAAAAAGTTCAATATTTTTTTGTCACTCATTTCAGAAAGTGAAACCCATATATTATATAGATTCATTACACAGAGAGTGATATATTTCAAGTGTTTATTTATTTTAGTTTTGATGATTATGGCTTACAGCCCATGAAAACCCCAAATCCAGTTTCTCAAAAATTAGAAATTACATAAAATTAATTAAAAAAAAATAGTTTTTTTAAAACAAATGTGGACCGACTGAAAAGTATGTCCATGTACACACTCAATACTTGGGCCGGGCAAATTTCGGATGAATTACTGTATCAATGTGGTGAGGCAATGAGGTGATCAGCCTGTGGCACTGCTGAGGTGTTATGGAGGCCCAGGTTGCTTTGATAGTGACCTTCAGCTCATCTGCATTGTTTGGTCTGCTGTCTCTCATCTTCCTCTTGACAATCCTCCATAGATTCTCTAGGGGGTTTAGGTCAGGAGAGTTTGCTGTCTAATCAAACACAGTGATGCCATGGTCATTAACCCCTTGCACTCTGGTCAATTTCCCTAAAAACGCCTAAAAATAACGTACCCAAAGTAAATCAAAAGCTGTTCTTCAACCCTTTGCAGCATCTTCATGGGGCTGGTCTCATTTAAAAGAAAACACTTTGAATTGTTTGGCAAAACAGTCATAATCTCTCTAAGTGTTCCTGCCACTGAGTAACAGTCATCTAAACATACTGAACTTGAAGAAAATAAAGTTTGCCTGGGTGTTTTTTTGGATACAAATGCTTGCAAATAACACACAGCTGTCAGATACGAGCTGGAAAATGCAACAGAAATGTAGAACCAAGTGTTATCCAGCTGAGGTCAAAATTTTGTAACAATACCACAAAAAATGAATATATTACACAACTTTTTTTGTCAGATTGTTCCCAGGCATTTTTGAACTGTGCCAAATTGTGCCAAATGGCACAGTTTGGAAAAAAAAGAAAAAATAACCTACAGTGCAATAAAAATTATACTAAAATATCTGCAATGTAGAGGATAACAACTCCCCTCCCACCCACTACAGAGGAGCTCAGCACGTGGTCCGGTCCATGCGCCACGGTCCATCATGTGGCGATGACGCACATTTGTAATTACCGATCGGTCAAAAGTCTTTTTTATTACTATTTTTAGGGATAAAGAATAATTTAGCTTATAACACTTACCTGTCCACAACAGCAGTGTCGCTGGCGAACATCTGTTCCTCATTGTCAGATGAACATGACGCTGGTCCGCTTGTTACGACTCATGGTTCTGGTCACGCGACCCGGTCAAGCCATGATTCCATTATTGCGGTTTTGCACTTCCATGATTGCGGTTTTGGTGAACGATTTTTCAAAACAAATAAGAACAGTAGTAATAAAAAAAAAGACTGGCGAACACTACCGTTACACACAGTGGCTTAGACAAAACAGATTTTACGCACAGGACGCACGCTTTCAATCGTCAAACTTCTCTGCTTCAATTGGCTCGCTGTATTCGCAGCCATTGGTAGGCAGGTCCTTCTTGCTAGGTTTTCAGTCATTGGTTCTTCAAGGTTTCAGAAACCCAATTCAAGGCTCTTATTAGTCGAATGAGAGGTCAATCAAATCTAAACCAATCAAAGCACTCCTTTGGTTTTCTGTTTGTGGCTGTGTCTGTAGTGGAAAAACGGAAATGCAGCTCTTTTTTTTTTCAGTGAGCTCTGAGACGCACAGTGTGTGTCCTAGTGCGCATGAGGACACACTAGGACGCAGAGCCGTGACCGCCCGCAGTATCCCAGAGTGCAAGAGGTTAAACCAGGTTTTGATACCTTTGGCAGTGTGTGTGTGTGTGGGGGGGGGGGGGGGGGTACACACTCAAGTATTGAGTGTGTACATTGACATACTTTTCAGTCGGCCAACATTTCTATTAAAAAATATTTTTTTAATTAATTTTATTTAATATTCTAATTTTTTGAGAAACGGAATTTGGAGTTTTCATGGTCTGTAAGCCATAATCATCAAAATTAAAATAAATAAACACTTGAAATATGTCACTCTCTGTGTAATGAATCTATATAATATATGGGTTTCACTTTCTGAAATGAGTGACAAAAAATATTGAACTTTTTCAGGATATTCTAATTTTTTGAGATGTAACTGTATGCCTCTGCATTCAGGTGTCTTCCATCATTGTTTTAAAACTGCTGTTATCAAGCCACTTTTTTAAAAAAAAGCAACCTAGACACCTCACTCATGAACAGCTATAGGCCCATATCAAACCTCCCCTTTTTTAGTAAAATAATAGTAAAATGCTGTTTTTTAACAATTGTACAACTTTTTGACATTAAATTATTGTTTTGATGTCTTCCAGTCAAGTTTTCAGCCACAACACAGCACTGAGACAGCTCTAGTTAAGGTCCTTAATGAAATCCGCTCCAATACAGATAATGGCAACATTTCAGTCTTGGTCTTACTGGACCTCAGTGCTGCATTCGACACGGTCGACCATAACATCTTACTAGACTGGTTGAAAAACTGGGTGGGACTTTCTGGTACAGCACTTAGCTGGTTTGAGTCCTATTTAAAAGACAGAGACTGTTTTGTGTCTGTAAGTAACTACAAATCTGAGCAAACAAAAATAACCTGTGGAGTTCCCCAAGGTTCCATTTTGGGACCTTTGCTTTTCAACATCTATATGCTTCCACTAGCTCAAATCATAAAAAAACAACAAAATATATTACCATAATTATGCAGATGATACACAAATCTATCTCACCAGGAGACTATGGTCGAATTAAAACCCTTATCAAATGCATTGGTCAAATTAAAGAGTGGATGTGCCAGAATTTTCTTCAGTTAAACAAAGACAAAACGGAAATAATAGTTTTTGGAGCCAAAGAAGAAAGACTCAAAGTTAGTACTCAGCTTCAATCAATGATGCTAAAAACCAAGAGCCAAGCCAGAAATCTGGGTGTGGTTCTGGACTCAGACCTGAAGTCATCCTATTATAACTTGAAGAACATAGCAAGGATTAAAGGTCTAATGTCTTAGCAGGCTCTAGAAAAACTTGTTTATGCATTTATCTTCAGTAAACTGGACAATTGTAACACTGTCTGTTATATAGTTAAATTGATGCCTTTATTTGTAAAGTGCGGTGTAGTGGCGGCCACTTCCTTCCACCACTGCACTCTCCTTATAAATACCAGTGGGCATCAGGGTTTGGCCTCTTTGCCAATGGCCCTGCCTGGCAGTTGTATTGTGGAGCTTGCAGCATCAATAAAGCTAAGTTCAATCGTACACCTGGCCTCATTCTTAAAGGAGTATTTTCAGACATAACAGTTTGGTGACAAGGATAAAGTATGGAAGTGCGTATTTCTCCGATTCGGCCCTTCCTGGAGCACCCGGGCAAGCCACCCATCCCCTGGCCGAGATGGTATGCAGCCTTCGAGACATACATTGTGATGCTCAATCTGGGTGAGACGGACAAGCTAGGGGCACGCGCACTCCTGGTGCAAAATTTGGGAATTGAGGGCCAGCAGATCCTAAGCACACTCGGTAATGGGGACGGAATGGAAGACGTGGTCGAGCTGATGGCACAACATTTTTGCACCCTGGACAGCGTCATCGTCCGGAGGATCAGGTTTTGGCAGCGCCACCAATGGGCGGGAGAACCTGAAACTACTGGCTAGTGAGTGTCATTTTGGGATGCTGGAGGAGGCGATGGTTCGCGACCAGCTGGCGGAGCACACCAACAACGCTGCGATACTGACGAAACTGCTCACGGTACCGGGTGACTTGATGCTAGCTAGAGCTATTGAGTTAGCACTCAAATTGGAGACAATGAACATGTTAGCTTCAGAACAAAGTGGGCACCAGTCACATCGGCAGCTGGAGTTTCCTGCCACAGCACAAGCAGCAGACCCAGACAGTGATGGCAGCACAGAGGACCACGCTGTGGAAACCAACGCTGCGAAACTTAGGTCTGCCCTGGGAAAACCCATGTGTATAGGTTGTGGGTCCGTGAAACACTGCTTCAAGGCCAGGGATTGCCCGACAAGAGGAAAGCACTGTGGCAAGTGTGGTTGCTTGAACCACTATGCCAGGGTGTGCCGTATGTCCGAGCCGGAGAGCTCACAGGGGAAATTGGTCCATCCCCCTCCTCCGACAATTGCTTACGCGGTGTCTTCAAGTATCAACGGGTACATGTTCTGCACAGTCGAGATGGATGGTGTGGAGGTGCCGCTGCTGATTGACACGGGGGAGGAGGGTTCTCCGTTGAATTGGTCTACAGCGAGAAAATTCTCCCCCCACTATAGAATTGCAAGAGACCCAGCACCGCTCTATGATTATGGAGGTAGATGGCTGTGCATGGTTGGAACGCTGGTGCAGATGGTGCAGTACAAGTCGGCGGAGATGGCTGATTTCAAATTCATCGTGACGGCCAGAGGCGACAACATCATGGGCTGTGACCTATTTTATGGTCTGGGGTTCGCCATTAAGAACAACGCTGGGGAGAAGTGGTTGGGTTGTGGACAGTGGACCAGGCCAGTTCCAACAGTGGAGGACAATGCAGTGTAGGATGAACATTTACCGGGCACCCCGGAGGTCGAGCAGGACCAGCCTCGCTCAGGGTCGACGCAGGAGGGTCTCAGTGCTGGAGCTCAAGACGCCCTGGATGAGGGTACTGAGCGTAACGACAAAGCACCTGCGTCGTCGATCGATGCTGACAAGCTAACTCCAGTTTTCCCTGGAACTCTGCCACAGTGGGCCAGAGGATCTTGGATCTGGGCCTACAACGGCGACCGCTGCAGCAGCTTTAAAAGAGGTCAGGGCCAGACCGACAGGCACGGAGAAACTGTGTGCTAGGCATCAACACTGTAGGCCAAGCAAGACCCCTCTGAGATTCACGGATCTGGTTCAGGCTCATGAGAAGGCATATCAATAGCGAATATGGGCCAAACGACAGCCTGAGGATCATCAGGGTTGGTTGCACATCGTGGCTGAATGGGGCGCAGCCCACTTTCAGCTGTTGGATGGTTCATGGAGGCATGCCAATGAGCTGCGGTGCGCCCAGGAGATTTCGGATGTTTGGTCCAGATGAGATGAGTGGCTGACGGTGGAGATGATGAGGCACATCGCCATCTGCACGATCAGCTGCAGCCCCAGAGGCATGCCGCCTCCAGGGGCGGACTTACTGAGAGACTGTCCGGGGCCCCACAGGCCAGTTCTTCCCCTACTTTGCTGAGTGGAGTGTGAGATTATATACAGTTGTGTTCAAAATAATAGCAGTCCCACATCACTAGCAAGATAAATCACTGTTTTTGTTAGAATTTCAACTTCTACACTGCAAGTAAGTTTCTAGAAGGTTTAGTAAAGGTATAGAAAACCAACAGACCCAACAGGCATGGCGTGCATGCTGCTGATTCTGTGAAACTGAATCATTAACTGAAAGGAGCGTGTTCAAAAAAATAGCAGTGCTGAGTTCACTTAGTGAGGTCATTGATTCTGTGAAAAAAATAGGTGTTAAACAGGTGACCCTTATTTAAGGATCAAGGCAACTGATGCTGCATATGCTGGCTGTGCATTTGTCCTTGAAAAACAGAGTAAAATGGGTCGTTCAAGACACTGTTCAGAAGAAGAGCGTTCTTTGATTAAGAAATTAATAAAAGAGGGGAAAACCTATAAAGAAGTGCAGAAGATGATAGGCTGTTCAGCTAAAATGATATCAAGTGCTTTAAAATAGCAGCCAAAACCAGAAAGGCAATGAAGAAAAAGAAAAACGACTATTCGAATGGATCGGAGAATAACCAAACTGGCAAAGGCTCAGCCAACGATCAGCTCCAGGAGGATCAAAGAAGATCTAAGGTTGCCTGTGAGTACTGTAACAATCAGACGACGTCTATGTGAAGCCAAGCTACCAGCAAGAAGCCCCCGCAAAGTCCCATCGTTAAAAAAAAGACATGTGCTGAAGCGGTTACAATTTGCATTGACTGGCCTACAAAGAAATGGCGTAATATTTTGTGGACCAATGAGACTAAGATTGTTCTTTTTGGGTCTAAGGGCCACAGACAGTTTGTCAGACGTCCTGCAAACACTGAATTCAAGCCACAGTATACAGTGAAGATGGTGAAGCATGGTGGTGCAAGCATCATGATATGGGGATGTTTCTCGTATTATGGTGTTGGTCCTATTTATCGCATACCAGGGATCATGGATCAGTTTGAGTACATCAGAATACTCTGAAGAGGAATATGCTGAAGAGGAAATGCCTTTGAAATGGGTGTTTCAACAAGACAATGACCCCCAAACACACTAAAGACAGATGTCAACACTGCTATTTTTTTGAACATTATATTTCTTGACTTTCTGTAAAATATAATCAAATTCAATTACTTTTTCCAATTTTCTTGCTTTGAAATAGAATGTGCAGTGTCCCCAACGCATTTGTGTTCATTAAAATACA
The DNA here is from genome assembly GCA_020510985.1 of Pholidichthys leucotaenia. Lineage (NCBI taxonomy): Eukaryota > Metazoa > Chordata > Actinopteri > Cichliformes > Pholidichthyidae > Pholidichthys > Pholidichthys leucotaenia. The sequence goes on along the minus strand of CM035839.1, from coordinate 22,006,457 downwards.
ATTTCTTTGAAGAATTTTGACATTTATTCACATTTTTCAACACACTGCTATTATTTTGAACACAACTGTGTATATACGTATATATATATATATATATATATATATATATATATATATACAGTATATATACAGTATATATATATATATATATATATATATATATATATATATATATATACCTATATATATATATATATATATATATATATATATATATATATATATATATATATATATATATACACACTATATATACACAACTGTATATACAGTATATATACAGTATATATATATATATATATATATATATATATATATATATATATATATATATATATATATATATATATATATACACTATATATACATAAAACAGAGGGAAACAAGTTCTAATAGTGTGGTACTTTTGAAAAAATAATAATAATGATAAAAATGTTTCAATGTTCATATGTTTATGTACAGACGTGGACAAAATTGTTGGTACCCCTCTGTTAATGAAAGAAAAACCCACAATGGTCACAGAAATAACTTGAATCTGACAAAAGTGGTAATAAATAAAAGTTCTATGAAAATTAACCAATGAAAATCAGACAATGCTTTTGAATTGTGCTTCAACAGAATTATTTTAAAAAGCAAACTCATGAAACAGTCCTGGACAAAAATGATGGTACCCCTAGAAAAGATTGAAAATAATGTGACCATAGGGACACGTTCAACCAAGATGTGTCCTTTAATTAACATCACAGGTGTCTACAAACTTGTAATCAGTCGGCCTATTTAAAGGGTGACAAGTAGTAACTGTGCTGTTTGGTGACATGGTGTGTACCACACTAAACATGGACCAGAGGAAGCAAAGGAGAGAGTTGTCTCAGGAGATTAGAAAGAAAATTATAGACAAGCATGTTAAAGGTAAAGGCTATAAGACCATCTCCAAGCAGCTTGATGTTCCTGTGACTACACTTGCACATATTATTCAGAAATTTAAGATCCACAGGACTGTAGCCAACCTCCCTGGACATGGCCGCAGGGGGAGAGGGATAATACGAATGGTAACAAAAGAGCCCAGAACAACCTCTAAACACATTCATGGGGAACTCCAAGGTCAAGGTACATCAGTGTCAGATCACACCATCCGTCGTTGTTTGAGCCAAAGTGGACTTCATGGGAGATGACCAAGGAGGACACGACTGTTGAAAACAAATCATAAAAAAGCCAGATGGGAATTTGCCAAACTGCATGTTGACAAGCCACAAAGCTTCTGGGAGAATGTCCTATGGACAGACAAGACAAAACTGGAACTTTTTGGCAAGGCACATCAGCTCTATGTTCACAGATGCAAAAATGAAGCATACCAAGAAAAGAACACTGTCCTTACTGTGAAACGTGGAGGAAGTTCTGTTATGTTCTGGGGATGCTTTGCTGCATCTGGCACAGGGTGTCTTGAATATGTGCAGGGTACAATGAAATCTCAAGTCTATCAAGGTATTCTAGAGAGAAATGTGCTGCCTAGTGTCAGACAGTTTGGTCTCAGTCGCAGGTCATGGGTCTTGCAACATGATAATGACCCAAAACACACAGCTAAAAACACCCAAGAATGGCTAAGAGCCAAACATTGGACTATTCTAAAGTGGCCTTCTATGAGCCCTGATCTAAATCCTATTGAACATCTGTGGAAGCAGCTGAAACACGCCGTCTGGAGAAGGAACCCTTCAAACCTGAGACAACTGGAGCAGTTTGCTCATGAGGAGTGGGCCAAAACACCTGCTGAGAGATGCAGAAGTCTCACTGACAGTTACAGAAATCATTTGATTGCAGTAATTGCCTCAAAAGGTTGTGCAACAAAATATTAGGTTAAGGGTACCATCATTTTTGTCCAGGCCTGTTTCACAAGTTTGTTTTTTAAAATAATTCTGTTGAACCACAAATTCAAAAGCATTGTCTGATTTTCAATGGTTAATTTTCATAGAATTTTTATTTATTACCACTTTTGTCAGATTCAAGTTATTTCTGTGACTATTGTGGGTTTTTCTTTCATTAACAGAGGGGTACCAACAATTTTGTCCACGTCTGTATGTGTGAAAATAAGAGAATTCTAATGTTCATGTGGTTGTATATTGTTCCGGGATTAATTTGTGTATTTTATTAGTTTCGGAACACAGCAGTAGTTTTAGTTTACGAATGAACTTTATATATTTATTTTACAGGTGGAAGAATAACCCACCTTGCTGTGTGGGGTAGGACAGTAGTCCACCCATCCCCCTAGCTTAGGTTTGTTGTGTGAATGTGATTGGCCCTTTAGTGATTTCAGTTTAGTTTTTTATTGCGTGATTCGGGTCCTAAATTGGGGAGGGTCTCAATTGTGTGTGTGTGTTTTGGACTTTTCTACGGGGGGGGGGGGTATATAGTTATATTAATGCTTTTAATTGTGAAGTGTGGTGTAGTTGCGGCCACTTCCTTCTGCCACTGCACCGCCCCTATAAATACCAGCGGGCATCAGGGTTCGGCCTGTTTGCTAACACCCCTTCCTGGCAGTTGTATTGTGGAGCTTGCAGCATTAATAAAGCTAAGTTCAATCGTGCACCTGGCCTCAATCTTAAAGGAGTATTTTTAGACATAACATTGTCCTCACAGGTCTCCCTAAAAAGTCCATCAGACAACTGCAGTCGGTTCAGAACGCTGCAGCTTGAGTCCTCACTAAGACTAAGGAAGTGGATCACATAACTCCAGTTCTCAGATCTTTACATTGGCTTCCTCTCTATCCTAGAATAGATTTCAAAATACTCTTGTTGGTTTATAAAGCTCTGAATGGTTTTGGGCCAAAATACATTTCAGATCTGCTAGTCCATTATGAACCACCCAGAGCCCTCAGGTCATCAGGGTCAGGCCTACTGACCTGAAATAGGCAAATAGGCAAATGTGAGTCAGGTTGTTATATTGTGTATTTATAATATTTATAATCTTTATAATCTTTATAATATGTATAATTGTGTATTTATAATGTACTTATAATCTTTTTTGCATTGATGTATGTGGTTATTGTTTATTCTGTTTTCATTTTTTCTTTTCCTTATCCTTTTTTTACTTTTTACTTGTTTCTCCTTTCTAAAGCCCATCCAGGGACAAGAGTTGCAAATTAGGTAATAGCTATACACTCTTTGTGCAACACATCAGATTGTCATTTGATTAATTGTCTATGTTTATTGCACTGTCCCTGTCAAATAAACAAATAATCTAATCTAATCTACTATGTGTACCCAGAGTTAGAACCAAACATGGTGAGGCAGCATTTAGTTTTTATGCCCCTCACATATGGAACAAGCTCCCAGAAAGCCTCAGAGCTGCTGAAACTCTCAGCTGCTTTAAATCCAGGTTAAAAACTCCTATTTGCCGTGGCCTTTCACTAACCTACAATGTACTTTAACTTATTTCTGTCGTATTCTATTTTAGCTTGTTTTTGTTTCTTTTTAATTTACTTTTTAGTTTGCTTTTAAATTCTTATATATCCCTTTTGCAACATGTTCTAATGCTTTAATGTTTTTATGTAAAGCACTTTTAAATGTCTTGTACACAAAATGAGCTATTCAAATAAACTTGCCTTGACTTGAATACCTGTAGTTATTGTGTACATGCTGTAATAGTTGCATAAATCTGCAATAGAACCTATGGATCCAGAACAGAAATCAAAGAATTCACTGTTAGCAGGAATGGATGTTATCAATGAATTTGATGTACAACCAGAAAGCAAGCAATATTTGAGCAGTTTCTAATTGCTTTTTTCTCTGTATTGTTTCAGAACCACAGAGACCACTAATGTGTGTACAAGCGCACACTGCCACCAACTTTGTGTTTATTTATAGAAGTCCTGGGGTAACTAAACAACTGCATTTTAACAGATTCACAATGTGATTATAACCAGTGTAGCCAGAAGTTACTGTGTGACTCAACCCTCTACAACACAATCTCTGCATTTCCTGTCAAAGGGTACCGCAATTACCGGGACTTACTCTGCTTCACTGCTACAGAAATTGCGATAGGCCACACTGACCAAAGGTGTTCACCTCCTGCAAGACATCGGGAAGCACGGTCCTGTGGCTAAGAAATTCTTCCTCACGCCTGTTACTCTACCTCCACCTCTTTCCAACCATGAAGTCATTTTTGAAGGTCAAGCACTTCCAAGATGAAGCACTGATTTCTGAGGTAAAGTCTTGGCTTCTGACGGAACCTGCAGACTTCTACAGGCAAAGTCTCCATAGCTACATAAAGCGATGGGTGTAACCCTTGGTTTTCTTATGCAGAGAAAACTTTGTAACTGTGCCAAGTTTATTCCTCTCAGTCCATGGAAAATGAGTCTGGGAAGACTTTAATGAACAGCTCTCGTAGCTGTCTTTTTCAGCTGTATGTATGCCTTTAACTCCAGTCAATCCCCAATGCAGCTGTGACTAAAATACATACAAGAAGCACAACATCTGACCTGCAACTTTCCTTGCAATAATCGAACTTTCATTTTGGTGATTCTGTGCCTTGCTCAAAGGTATACGAAAGGTTTCATCTGCCCGCAAAATTCCACTACTTCAACACCTGACCTACTTTGTCTCATTCATTTCCTACTGAAAACTGAAGTGGCTGCAATTATTACCTCTGCAGAGAGACACATTTAATACTATAATGTATCATTACCTGGATTTGCTACAAAACAGATTAAACAGAGGGAAAGGCAAAGAAAGGCTTGGGTGATTTGATAATTGCTTTTGGCGTCAGTGTTTTGTTCTCTCCTGCCCTGCAATGGAGCAGAAAGCCTCCTTCAGAAGAGTTTTTTCGGCATGACATCGGCGGCGGGGAGGGTTGCTGAGGAGCAGCAGCCGGGCTGCCCCCGCTGCGCGATGCTCCATGAAGGCTAAGCTCTCGTGTCTGCTCCACATTTGGGCCTGCTCAGCATGTCTTAGATTCAAGCGCGTCCAGATTTTTATCACCATACAAATTAAACCTTGATTTTTTTTGTCCAGTCAGCAAGAGAGCTCCCCATCGCTCCCCGCTTTGGACAGGCAATCCACAGACGAACACAAACGCACTACTTTTTTTTTTTTGAAATGTCGGTCTTAAAATTGCAATTCTTGACACGGATTTATATTTATTTATTTAATTTTGTTCACCTGTCCTTTTTTTCTCTTCTGTTTCATGGATCTGGTCTCTGTGGATTCTTGCTTGAAGTGAGGAGGGAGAGAGAGAGAGAGAGAGAGAGGGGAAAAAAGAAAATTAAAATCCATCAGCTAATGTGTCGCCTGGTAATGAAATAAGAATCTGACACTCTCTCGTATTGAAATGCAAAAGAGGTGTCCTGGCTTTACCCTAGCAATTTATCATAAAAGCCAGTGAATTTCTACTTAATATACATGAGGTACAGTGAATTATTACAGGGCTTGCCATTATAACAAACTTCTCAAAGTGTCCAGACAAAAGGGTCAAGTATATTATTTTCCCTTACGTCACTCGGATGGATGATCTAAATGGCTCTCTGAAGTTGGAAGAATTTCATACTTTCTTTGAATATATTTTATACTTTGTTCAATTTTGCACAATGCAACCCTTTTTACCCTCTGTTCCCTTCTTTTGGCACCGAGAAAATGGAAGCGAGGGGGAACAGAGAGGCAGCGCGAAGAAATGTCACCTGCTTAGTATCTGAGTGCTTTTCCACAGCTCTAATTCATCTCTGCCAGCAGCATGTCTCCACTTTCTTTTTCTTCTCAGCCGCACCACTACCAATTCACCCTTTAATGCAGAAGTAATGTTAAGACCAACAAGGGTGGGGAAAAAAATTCTCCTTGTAGCGAAACAACAGGAAAAACTCTTGATTAATCATTTGTTCTCAATCTCGTGATTCCGTCTGGTTGAAATAATCAACACTTAACAAAGCCAGTGATTGATATGCCAGCCCATGATGTTTAAAAAGTGTAGTCACGGAGGGACAATGGTGAATAATGCTCAATCATATCAAATATGCTGTAGTGTAGCGCTTGATGGATGAGTTTTGTCGAGCGACAGCCTAAAACAGTTTATGCATCTGTTCAATGAATGATGAATGAAGAGGAAGGCCAATATCACCTCAGACAGGATTCATGTTCATGTTACCAGCTACCTTCTATGTAATCACCAACACATCCACCAAAACAGTAAAATAATGATTGACAATGTTGTACAATTCTGTGTATATACTGATAACATCCAACTATCCCAGCAAAGTGTTTGAATAGGTCATTCCGTTATTGAGGACTGCCAAACATGGTCAGGATATACCAGTTATTATCTTGTCTGTTCATGATATAAAACATGGCCTCTGATAGGCTATAGCGCATCTAGGGCTTCAGACAGATCAGCAATGCAACAAAAACACTCAAAATTTTCAACTCTAATGCCAGATCTGTCTTATGGGGCTTTCACGTCGAACCCAGTCTGGACTGAAGGACTTTTCAGTTTGATTCAGACCAGAATTTTGGGTCTGAAACATACCTCAAAACCTACCAGAGCTATAATTTGGTCCGGCAAAAAGAGGTGGTCTCAGTCCAGAACAAACTGAATCTTATTCCTGGTTTTTGAGAGTGTGAAAACAATTTTCTGGAAGGTTTGGAATTTCAGACCAAACACAGGAAGTTAAGGTAGCCGATGTAAGTAGTCATTTGAAAAAGTCATAAAAACACAGAAAATTACCAAATATTGTCGGATGTGACAGTTTTTGGAAAAAAAAAAGTGGACAAGCAACGTCATCTAAAAATCACGACTGATCAGAAGGACAAATGTGCTTTTTAATGAAGACCTGGACAATATTCTAGCCTCACTTCACCGAATAATATAATGGAGACTACCTCCATTTGACTGTGTGGATACAGATGTGTCCCGAGCTGAAAAAAAACCAACAAGAAAACCTTGGGGGGTGAGTAACACAAATGAGGTCATGACAAGAAGACTGAGGTGTATCATTCAAAGTTGTTTAGTTCACTTGGAAAAGGAGCAGCGTGAAACTAAACCTAACTGGACGAAATGTAGACAATGTAACAAAATCATGAACCTTGGTCCAGACCTTGGTGTGGACTTTCAGATGTGAAAACAACCTTACTCTATGGCTCAGAGTCCTGGAAGACTATGAACATATAACAAATGAGCTAGACATCATTAACACCTGTCTGAGGGCATTTTTAGGCAGGCTGAACAGCAGTTTGGTGACTGACAAGTGCCAGTCACCAAACAGATCCTGAGGAGGAAGTTAACCTGGAGTGGATGTACCTGTGAGGCCCACCAGGGAAAATGAAGAGGATTCTGTTGTGTTGTTATTAGGACATATTATTGTGTGACACGGGTGGTGGCTCAATCTTTCCTGTTCTGCCTCCACCTGGGGTATAAGAGGGCTGTAAGGAAGAGGGACAGTCTCTTGACCTCCTCTCAGCCTGACGGCAGTGCTTTATATTATACAAGTGAGTCTACAATAAAGTCATGTTCAGTTCAACACTCAGTCTCGTCATTGGTTCTCACTTTACCGACATAACATTTGGCGATGAGGGTAAAAGTATGGGCATGGGGCTTTCTACTATTCGGTCATTTTTGGAGCTTCCAGGTGAGCTGCCAGTCCCTTGGGCGAGGTGGTTCGCTGCATTCCAAAATTACTAGGTGGTATTGAACCTTGGTAGTCTGGAGAAGTTGCGGGCACAGGCACTGTTGGTTCACAACTTGGGAATGGAAGGACAGCGTATCCTTAGTATCTTGGGCGACAGTGATTGCTTTGATGAAGTGGTTGAGCTAATGGCATGACATTTTTGTGCCCCAGAAAATGTCATCATCAGGAGGATTCAGTTTCGGCAGCACCACCAGCGGACTAGCAATTCAGTGCAGTGGTATGCAGCAGACCTACATCAGCTGGAAAAGGACTGTCAGGTCAGAGCATTAGAGGAAAAGATGGTCTGCGACCAGTTGGCAGAACATACCCTTTGCTCGGCGGCAAGGTCGCAGCTCCTAACACACTCGGGCGAGTTGACGTTACCCATGGCCATCGAGTTAGCTCAACTTTGTGAGGCGGCGGACAAGCTATCATGGGAGCTCGGTGAGAGAGCATCACACCTCCATTTTGAGCCACAGTCACTGCGCAAGCAGTGGACCTGGAAAGCGACAATGGCACGGAGGATGAAGAATACGCCAATGCTGTTAATATGAGGTCTGTCCAGGGATCACCAAGGTGTTTGGGTTATGGGTCCACCGAGCATCGTTTTAAGGCTAGAGAGTGTCCAGCAAGAGGAAGACGCTGTGGCGCATGCGTATTCTTGCATCATTGACCTCCCCCTCCTCCCCTTCCATTGCACACACATATGTACACATACATATAGACATACATACATCTATGCATGCAGGCATGTATAAATGTATACACACATACATAACATAGGACTTCCCTTTCCCTTTCCCCATCCATCTCCCAATTTGGATTTGGACTGTGTCTTGGCATTTTTTGGCTATGAGTCTTTTATGTGTTTTGTTTTCATGTATTTTAATGAACGGGTGCTGCAGTACAAATTTCTGTGTAAACGCAAAATAAAGATCTTATCTTATTTCACCAGGGCATGTTACAGGTTCGAACGAGGGGATCTGACACACAAGGAAGATCTCCCCACTTCACCATCCACAGTTGTTCGCAGTGTATCCACAAGTGTCAACGATCGTTCTTACTCTATGGTGGAACTGGACGGAGTAACAGTGCCATTGCTGACTGATATGGGAGCTGTGAGACCCATGTTAGATTGGGCAACCGTGAGGAGTTCTTTCTCACAGTATTGGGTTGGAGAAGATACTGTGGTTTGTGAGACCTGCCGATTCTGTGACCGATGGACAGGAACTGTGTTGGACGAACCTTTGCCTAGTAATCTGGACAATGAGCGAGACCAGTTCCACCCAGGGCCATCGCGGGAGGGTCCTGGTGCCAGCGCTCAAGTAACCCTAGTTGAGGGAACTGGGCAGCGCAGTGGGATGCCCGTGACGGTCGATGGCGCCGAGTGGAGGGCCCATTCTACTCCCGGATTTCATCTGGAAGGAACCGGAGAGCAGGGAGTCACAACGGCGACGCTGGAAGCGACAACGAATGAGAGCAGGGCAGGACCAGCTGGCACGGTGAAACGACATGCCAAAAATAGACACTGGAAGCCAAATAGGCCCCATCTGGGGGTCGCGGATGTGGCCCGACCCAGAGAGGTGGCCCGGTTGAGAGATGTTTGGGACAAACGCCGACGAGAAGATGATCAGAGGCGGCTGCAAGTGGTGGCTGTTGGGGAGGATGCCTGCCTCCAACTATCTGATGGCTCATGGTGGTATCCCTGTGAGCTGTGGCATGCCAAAGAGGAGAAGGTGGTGTTTGGACTTCGACGTGGGTCATTCCTGGGAGCAAAGAATAGAGGGTGTACCGGAGGGGAACCGTCTGACGGTTTACCGGGTTGGGGGGTCCTCTACTGGGGCAGACTGATGGTTGGGCGATGTATATAATGCATGGTGATGGAAATGGGGGATAACCGAATTGTATATTAGTTCTGTTAATGGGATTGTTTTGTGTTTTATACTGTTCATTCTAGGAACATGGCAGTTTTCTGTTTAATGGACTGTGCTTTAGTAGAGACAGCAGAATAATCCGTTTGGTCGTGTAGGGGTGGAACAGTAGTCCACCTGTTCCCGCCCTAGCTTTAGTTGTTTTGTGTGTGTCATAGTCATATGTCATAGTTTTCAAATATTTCTGTTCAGTTTTAGCATGTGATTCGGGTTCCAAATGGGGGAGGGTCTCGATTGTATGTGTGTGTTTTGGACCATTTTTTTGAAGGTGGGGGAAAGTGTTATGTTGTTATTAGGATGTATTATTGTGTGACACGGGTGGTGGCTCAACCTTTCCGGGTCCGCCGCCACCCGGGGTATTAGAGTGCTGTAAGGAAGAGGTGCGGTCTCTTGACCTCCTCTCAGCCTGACGGCTGTATTATACAAGTGAGTCTACAATAAAGTCGTGTTCAGTTCAACACTCAGTCTTGTCCTTGGTTCTCGCTTTACCGACATAACAGACTCTGTTAAGAAACATCTGGAAATGAAACATGGAGGCTGAAATAAAGAGGCTGGGAACAGTTGGCACATAGTAAACAACAAAGAGTCCTGCACCAGTGCAGTACAGTTACAGAAGCCTTGGAGCTTTTTGATGGACTCAGACGTTGATCATCCATACATTGATTATTCCCAATCCGATCTGGATGAAGAAGTGGTTGGTCAAAACACTAGCACTCTCCAACATGTCAGTAACATAGGTGTGGGAGAAGGTTGTAATGATACTTTAAGTCCTCACCAATATTGCAAACCTGTAAGGAGAATGTGATTATTTTTATTATTCAAACAATAATGCCAATAAAAGTGGAAACCAAGAGTACTCTGAGGTGAGCACAATATCCCCCACCTCCGTTTCCTTTGAAGATTCCAATACTTAGTGACAGAGAGCAGTTTTCAACTTTTCAATGTAATTACTTATGGCAGACCCAAATTAAGATAAACCCATCACCCATGAATACACAACAAAGTATACAGTCCATAGCTGTTGGTCAGGATCCTGAGGTGAACCTGTGTAGCACATGTGTTGACCCTAGAGAGCTTTACACGTTCTATAGTAAGAGGGCATACGGAGTGCCAGCCTTGACATTTGACCTTTTGACCCCAAACCTGTAGTCAGAGGTCATGGTCTCAGAATGAACCCGTGTACCAGGTTTGGTGGCCCTAGCTTTACTTGTTTTATAGTAATAGTGCAAATGGAATGCTAACATTGACCTTCGACCTTCTGACCACAAGCCCATATTCAGAGGTCATGATCCCAAGGTGAACCTGTGTACTACGTTTGGTGACCCTAGCCTTTTTTGTTGCTGAGATATAGTTTAGAAGCCATTTTGATGTTGACCTTTGACCTGGCAATTCCAAAACCATAATCACACTTCAGGGTCATAGGGTAAACCTGTGTACCAAGTTTGGTGACCCTAGTTTTACTCGTACAGTATTAAGGAATAGGGAATGTTAACTTTGACCTTTTGACCCCAAACCCATAGTCAGAGGTCAGGATCCTAAGGTGAACCTGTACACTGGGTTTGGCGGCCCTACCTTTGCTTGTTTTATAGTAACAGTAAATTTACCATTTACCATAGTGCAAATGGAATGTTAGCTTTGACCCCTTAACCACAAACTTATAGTCAGATCAGGGTGCAAGTCGTCCAAGATGTGTCTTAGATATAACTACTGTATTGACTTGAAAAGCCTACATCATATCTTTCAGTTGTTATTGCATTTAGAAGATTTAAGGAAAATCTGACAGCTGACCTCAAGGTCATCTGATGAGAGTCAAATTGCAATATGCACATCATCAGTCTATGTCAAACCGTGTTACCAAGCTTCAAAACATATGGAACAAAACTGTAGGAGGAGTTGATTTTACAAGACAGTTATTGTCTAAGAAGTGAGGTGAAACAGGAGGTCATAGGTCAGGGGCTTAAATTCCCACAAAAATCATCCAATCAGAACTAAATAGCAATATGCGCATCATCAGCATATATCAGACCATGGTACCACGTTTCAAAACAATTGAAACAAAACTGTTGGAAGAGTTGATGTCACAAATGTAGGACAGAAGGACTGACCCATAACATAATCCCCCTTTTGGACTTCGACCAGTGGGGAATAAAAAACAGAACAAAATGTATATAGGAAGCGCAGTTCTTGTGAATCACTAGATGAAAAACAGTTACAGATTTCTACAGGAACCATCACAGGCCTTGTTTTGGATAAACCAATCTCAGACTTTTTAAGAATATATGGACATCCTTTAAATAAAGCTTTCACAAGTGGAACTTTATGAGTCCTTGCCATCTCTGGGCCGTAGGGAACTGCCTACTTTTACCTCATGGTTAATGGTATGTGTCCATTGGGATTGCATTACAGTGCAGGAAAAGGCGTAGCCAGGTGGAGTTACAGAAAATATGTGATATTATGGAAAACGAATAGTCAAAAGAGCTCTGTCCCAGGGGAAACACTCTCATTGGTTCTGCTGCTGAGAACACACAGGCTGCACCTGACTGGTCATCGGATCCAGTCATGGACAGTCTTCCACAAGATGAAAGTCCCAGACAACATGGCAGACTACGAGTCTCATATCTGTAAAACAAACCAGCGAAAAGTGTTTCTAATATCACTTTGTGCAAGATATACAGTAGACAGTGTTCCAAATTATTATACAAATGATATTTGTCTCTGATTTTCCTAAGCAGCTGATGCAAATGACAGTCAGTATAATTTTCAAGTCATCAACCATTAGAGCATAATTCAGATTGTATTGAACAAAGCTCCCAATGATAACTGTTTTATTGCAAAAATAATAAAAAAAAAAACCTCAAAATGCACTGTTCCAAATTATTATGCACAACAGAGTTTCAAAATATTTTATTGGTTGTAAAGAACTGAAAATGGTCATTTGTTGAATTTGCAGCATTCGGAGGTCCTATTTACTTAAATCAAAAGCCATTTCAATCAAAAACAGCTTAACAGGACAAGTTACATGTAAACATAGGACCCCTTTGATATAGCCTTCACAATTCTTGCATCCATTGAACTTTTGAGTTTTTGTAGAGTTTTTGCTTGAATTTCTTTGCAAGATGTCAGAATAGCCTCCCACAGCTGCTGTTTTGATGTGAACTGCCTCCCACCCTCATAGATCTTTTGCTTGAGGATGCTCCAAAGGTTCTCAATAGGGTTTAGGCCAGGAGAGGATGGGGGCAACATCATGAGTTTCTCCCCTTTTATGCCTATAGCAGCCAATGACACAGAGGTATTCTAAAGGGGCCTACCAGCTCTCTCCCCATGATTCTGACCCAAAACATGACTCCACCACCTTCTTGCTGACGTTGCACCCTTGTTGGGACATGGTGGCCATCCACCAATCATCCACTACCCATCCATCTGGGCCATCCAGGGTTGCACGGCACTCATCAGTAAGCAAGACTGTTTGAAAATTAGTCCTCATGTATTTCTGGGTCCACTGCAACCGTTTCTGCTTGTGAGCATTGGTTAGGGGTGGTGGAATAGTAGGTTTATGCACATCTGCAAGCCTCTGGAGGATTCTTTCATCTTGAGGTTTGTGGGACTCCAGAGGCATCAGCAGCTTCAAATACCTATTTGCTACTTTGTTATGGCATTTTAACAGCTGCTCTCTTAATCCGATGAATTTGTCTGGCAGAAACCTTCCTCATTATGCCTTAATCTGCACGAACACATCTGTGCTCTGAATCAGCCACAAAGTTCTTCACTGAACGATGATCACTCTTAAGTTTTTGTGAAATATCTAATGTTTTCATACCTTGTCCAAGGCATTGGACTATTTGATGCTTTTCGGCAGCAGAGAGATCCTTTTTCTTTCCCATATTGCTTGAAACCTGTGGCATGCTTAATAATGTGGAACATCCTTCTTAAGTAGTTTTCCTTTAATTGGGCTCACCTGGCAAACTAATTATGCCAGGTGTCTGAGATTGATATCAGTGATGCAAAGAGCCCTGAGACACAATACCATCCATGAATTTAATTGAAAAACAAAAAACTGAGTGTTTATGACACTAAAATCCTATTTGCATAATAATTTGGAATGCAGTGTAGTAGGTTCAGTTAATGAATCTATCGTTATTTGACACCAAAACTTGTATTTTATCTTGTAGTTGTAGTTTGTGCCGCTAGATTTTTATTTTTGTGTTTAACTTTTTTTCTTGCAAATATGCTGATCGGTGGCATCTTAGGTTTGCTCTAAACAATGTCTCGTTGTGCTTGTGCGCAATGACAGTAAAGTTAAGTTCTAAGTTCTAACCGCTGGTTTAAACGTTCAGGGTGAGCTCGCTGTCTCCGAGGCATGCCGGCATACAGAACTCATTTATATAAACGTCAAAAATTTCAGTGTTATGCAAATGAGTGGTAGCAGGAAGTACGGGCTGCTCAACACGCCACAGCCCGAAGTTCACCATTCCAAAACCAAATGCTTTCCGTTGCCTTTCCAATACACAATGAACAGGAAGCAGAAAAACGACAGACCCAGTGGGCACGTTCTATTAGCGCTCAAAAACTCCTCACAGCAAACATAAATGGAACTATCACATTTTACAGTTAACATTCAAACTTTTGAGAACTTTTTTGGATATCTGTTTAGGCGTGGAACACCTCGAGGGACTTTGGGCCTTAATGGTTAAAGGCTACAGTTCAAATTGGAGAAGCAAACAGTAAGAAATAAATGAAAAAATAAATTCAACTTGCTGGGCATAAAAGAACCTCAGCTATCAGTGTGCAAAATGGCTCCATCTTAAGGCAGATGGGCAGTGTGATCTGTATAAAAAGACATAAACAAATGCTAACTTTGAAATCAGGTTAAAATACTAAGTTGCAGTGTTATTTATTACCTTTCTGGGTAAGTGATAAAGTTTGTTGTATTTCATCTTCTACGGTCTATGGGTATGAATTATCATCAGGTTCAGATCGTTTTTGCTAGGAAAAAAAGAAAAAAATTCCCTCACGGCTTCTCTACCAAAATAAATTAAGACAGTAAAGCCCAGGAGGTTCCAATCACATTTTTCATAAATACAGTAAACTGACAGAATGTAGAGAAACTGAATCATGTTGTTGAAATTATTTCTCTTAAGATACCCGATGAAATGTGAAATGAGTTGTTAAATGTGAAAGTTTTCACAGTGTAATTGTATTTTTCCCCCCACTAAAATGGGAAGGAGGAAATAATATATAGGTTATTATGGTGTGTCCATGATTCTGGGTGGGATGTAGCTCATGAACTAAAATGAGTTTGACACCCCTGCTTTATTAAAAAAAAACTGAATATATCATTTATAATCAAAGACCACACTCGGGCTTTGATGGCTGACCTAACTGGAGGCCCAGGGAATGTGAAAATGCATTATAAGTGACACATCCAAGTGTTTTGCCCCAGACTGAGGACTGTCAAATCAACATATCGTGCATGTAGTCACTGATAATGTATAATTTATATGACACATTTTCACAGTGGCGGACGTAATGCCATTATCATATTGGAGAATGTCTTTAGCTCTCCCATGGGGCATCTCGACAAATCGCCGTGTCTCAAGCAAACCAGGGCCAAAGATTAATGATAAACATGACAAGGACAAATTAGAATATGCAGAAGTTAGCATGTGCAAGCCACACCAAATATCCCAGAGCTAAATAAATAGACACGTGTGCTCATATATTCCCCATTGTCCAATTTGATAAATATTCCTGGCGGCCTATTTATGAACGACTACAGAGGCATGTGTGTTTTTAAATGGACAACCGTTTCAGCTGTCACATGTAATAATACTGCAGGCTGCACTGAATGATTAGCATTTACACATCCAGTCTTCAGCGGCAATAAATCAAAACCGAAAGGGTCAGTTAAGGAAATATAGCACTCGTGAAGTATACATGAGGCAAGTTAAGAAGTGGAGTCAGACTTTCGTGAGGCAAGTCAAACTTAAAGGTCCCTGTTACTGCACTTTTCCCACATTTTGACAGCTCCCACAAGTCTTAATGGTATGTTTGTGACATTTTGACCAAATTGCCTTTTACTTTTGCAGCATAATTAAGAATTATTGTTGGCAGCTTTCCTCAGAACTGTTTGTTTCCAGTGCACGTCTCTTTAAATGCTCAAGAGCTGCAGTTAACTTCGCATTCCCTCTTTCATCATTATTGCTAATCATATCTGGCTAGCTCCTAGCTCAGGTAGGGAGCCTGAGCCAACTAATGTAAATTTGTCTTGAAGAATGAATGAACTAAAGGCTGATGGTGGACAGGAATGTGTGGTTTTGGTGGTCGATATGACCGATCCCTGGAGTAGAATAAGCACAGAAACACCTGTCAATGAGTGAATGGCCCAACATGGCTAGCTGTCTTTGATTTTGGTTAAAAGAAAATTAAACTATAGGAAACTAAGCTAAAGTAATGCCTAAAGGTGCGCTCAGACCAAACGCAGAAATGTGAATTTTTCATGCAGCGTGATTACATTGCAGGGTGTTTCAAATGGAGATATTTTGTGAAGGGCAGGAAACGGTTATTCCCTGAGTACTGTTGAAGAACACTGTGGATCGGATCATAGATCATTTCTCTCTTGCCATTCACTGGATTGGGGATTTTTTTCCAAAGTAAGGTCCCATATGCGGAAGTGGGGGGGGGGGGTGACTTAAGCTCTCTATAGTGCCTTAAAACAAACATTTAAAACCCTACTCAAGAATTTAAAAATCCAATTTTCACATTTTGATATGGTACAGACACACTGGGAGGGTGAATGTCTTTATTAAATTATTTTACACAGTCTACAAAATTAATTGCCTAATTATAGGACAATCTTAACAATTAAGAACAGTGTTATGGTCACACATTAAAATAGAAATTATAATTTTTTTGTATTAAAAATGCAAAACACTTCTAAAATAAAGCATGAAACTGTGGGCTGTTTTGGGGGGAAAAGTTCAACAGTGAAGGGTGATGACTGAACCTGAGCCGTAATGCACTCAAATAAACATGTAAAAAATGCAATGTGTCCACAAGGATCATGTGAAAATAAAGTGCATTCACTGTACATTAACTAAAGCTGTTCCCATCAGGATAAATGGCCATTGTAATATTTTTACACTTCTGAATAAAGAAGATATGACACTGCATCTGCTTTATAGACTTTAACTCAGCATCATATAAACTGGGTCAAATAACACATAATGATTGGATTATCTATTATTAGTATGCATCCTCCGATCATGACATTTTTGGCCAATAACGATACCTATGACAAAAATAATAATTAGTTTGTCAATGGCTAACTAATCTGCAACAAAACTGTACAAAGTGGATACGCTAAAGTGCAAGAGTTAAGGTGCTACAAAACAAAACATTCAAATGTCACACAAGTGAAGTGCTGTATACGCGTACACACACACACACACATGCACCCAAACACCTCACAGCAACAACAAATAACAGGAATGAAAAAGAAGCGGGGCATATGTGTGTGACGCACGGGCACATACACACATACAGTGGTGTGAAAAAGTGTTTGTCCTCTTCCTGATTTCTCTTTTTTTGTATGTTTGCCACTCTTATATGTTTCAGATCATCATTCATTCATTCATTCATCTTCTTCCCCTTAATCCTTTTCAGGTCGTGGGGAGGCTGGAGCCTATCCCAGCATCTTTGGGCGAGAGGCAGGGTCCACCCTGGACAGATCGCCAGTCCATCACAGGGCCAGCACAGAGAGACAGACAACCATTCACTCTCACAGTCATACTTAAGGACAATTTAGAATCCCCAGTTTGATGCCAATTAACCTAACTTGCATGTTTTTGGCAAACAAATTTAAATATTAGACAAAGATAACACAAGTAAACACAAAATGCAGTTTTTTAAATGAAGGTGTTATTAAGGGTAAAAAAAAAAATCCTAACCTACATGGCCCCGTGTAAAAAAGGGATCCCCCCCAATTAAAACATAAATTAACTGTGGTTTATCACATCTTTGGAAGCTGAGTTCAATTTCTCCAGCCACACCCAGGCCTGATTACTGCCACACCTGTTCTCAATCAAGAAATCACTTAAATAGGACCTGCCTAACAAAGTGAAGTAGACCAAAAGATCCTCAAAAGCTAGACTTTGATTTCTTTGCTGCAAGCCAAAGAAATTAAGGAACAAATGAGAAACAAAGTAATTGAGATCGATCATTCTGGAAAAGGTGATAAAGCCATTTCTAAAGCTTTGGGACTCCAATGAACCACAGTGAGAGCCATGATCCACAAATTGCGAAAACATGGAACAGTGGTGAACCTTTCCAGGAGTAGCCGGCCGACCAAAATTACCCCAAGAGCACAACGATGACTCATCCAAGAGGTCATAAAAGACTCCACAACAACATCCAAAGAACTGCAGGCCTCACTTGCCTCAATTATGGTCAGAGTTCATGACTCCACCATAAGAAAGAGACTGGGCAAAAATGTCCTGCATGGCAGAGTTGCAAAACAAAAACAACTGCTGAGCAAAAAGAACCTCATCTCAGTTTTGCCAGAAAACAACTTGATGATCCCCAAGACTTTTGGGAAAATACTCTGTGGACTGACGGGACAAAAGTTGAACTTTTTGGAAGGGATGTGTCCCATTACATCCAGCGTAAATGTAACACAGCATTTCAGAAAAGGAACATACCAACAGTAAAATATGGTGGTGGTAGTGTGATGGTCTGTGGTTGTTTTGCTGCTTCAGAACCTGGAAGACTTGCTGTGGTAAATGGAACCATGAATTCTGCTGTCTAGCAAAAAATCCTGAAGGAGAATTTTCAGCCATCTGTTCGTGACCTCAAGCTGAAGCACACTTGAGTTCTGCAGCAGGACAATGATCCAAAACACACCAACAATTACTTGCAACAATCACGTTTTCACACAGGACCATGCAGGTTTGGATTTTTTTTCCCCTTAATAATAAACACCTTCATTTATAAACTGCATTTTGTGTTTATTTGTGTTATCTTTGTCTAATATTTAAAGTTGTTTGATGATCTGAAACATTTAAGTGTGACAAATGTACAAATAAAATGAGAAATCAGGAAGGGGACACTTTTTCACACCACTGTATATGCACATGCTACTGATCAACCACTAGTTATGGGTACAGTTTTGTTTGTTTTAAAACAAATTTTTATAATGAGTCTTAAAAGGGTTTATTGTGGTACGTTCTCTGATTGCAGGTGGTATGTTATTCCAGATCTTGGTGCCCCTCACTGATAGCACAGACTGAGCAAATGTGGTGCTTCTGTGGGGGACCTCACAGTCTCCTCTAGTGATTGTTCTGGTGGTTGTGCTGGTGACAGTCCTCAGTTTAACATATTCTCCCAAGAGGGGTGGTGCGTATATAGTGGGGTAAAAAAGTATTTAGTCAGCCACCAATTGTGCAAGTTCTCCCACTTAAAAGATGAGAGAGGTCTCCAATTTTCATCATAGGTATACCTCAACTATGAGAGACAAAATGAGAAAAAAAAATGCAGAAAATCACATTGAAGGATTTTTAATGAATTAATTGGTAAATTCCTTGGTAAAATAAGTATTTGGTCAATAACAAAAGTTCATCTCAATACTTTGTTATATACCCTTTGTTGGCAATGACAGAGGTCAAACATTTTCTGTAAGTCTTTACAAGGTTTTCACACACTGTTGCTGGTATTTTGGCCCATTCCTTCATGCAGATCTCCTCTAGAGCAGTGATGTTTTGGGGCTGTCGCTGGGCAACATGGACTTTCAACTCCCTTCAAAGATTTTCTATGGGGTTGAGATCTGGAGACTGGCTAGGCCACTCCAGGACCTTGAAATGCTTCTTACAAAGCCACTCCTTCATTGCCTGGGCGGTGTGTTTGGGATCATTGTCATGCTGAAAGACCCAGCCACGTTTCATCTTCAATGCCCTTGCTGATGGAAGGAGGTTTTCACTCAAAATCTCACGATACATGGCCCCATTCATTCTTTCCTTTGCATGGATCAGTCGTCCTGGTCCCTTTGCAGAAAAATAGCCCCAAAGCATGATGTTTCCACCCCCATGCTTCACAGTAGGTATGGTGTTCTTTCTCCTCCAAACACAACAAGTTGAGTTTTTACAATAAAGTTCTATTTTGGTTTCATCTGACCATATGACATTCTCCCAATCCTCTTCTGGATCATCCAAATGCTCTCTAGCAAACTTCAGACGGGCCTGGACATGTACTGGCTTAAGCAGGGGGACACGTCTGGTACTGCAGGATTTGAGTCCCTGGCGGCGTAGTGTGTTACTGATGGTAGCCTTTGTTACTTTGGTCCCAGCTCTCTGCAGGTCATTCACTAGGTCCCCCCGTGTGGTTCTGGGATTTTTGCTCACCGTTCTCGTGATCATTTTGACCCCACGGGGTGAAATCTTGCGTGGAGCCCCAGATTGAGGGAGATTATCAGTGGTCTTGTATGTCTTCCATTTTCTAATAATTGCTCCCACAGTTGATTTCTTCACACCAAGCTGCTTACCTATTGCAGATTCAGTCTTCCCAGCCTGGTGCAGGTCTACAATTTTGTTTCTGGTGTCCTTTGACAGCTCTTTGGTCTTGGCCATAGTGGAGTTTGGAGTCTGACTGTTTGAGGTTGTGGACAGGTGTCTTTTATACTGATAACGAGTTCAAACAGGTGCCATTAATACAGGTAAGTGGAGGACAGAGGAGCCTCTTAAAGAAGAAGTTACAGGTCTGTGAAAGCCAGAAACCTTGCTTGTTTGTAGGTGACCAAATACTTATTTTACCGAGGAATTTACCAATTAATTCATTAAAAATCCTTCAATGTGATTTTTTTGGATTTTTTTTTTCTCATTTTGTCTCTCATAGTTGAGGTAAACCAATGATGAAAATTGGAGACCTCTCTCATCTTTTAAGTGGGAGAACTTGCACAATTGGTGGCTGACTAAATACTCTTTTTCCCCACTGTACATTTAATATTTTATAAATTGAACAGGCAAATTTGAGAGTTTTATAATTTTCAAAAGACAGAAAATTGTATTTCTTGTAGATGTGACAACAATTATATGTGGGATCTTTCTTTTCAAAGATTGTTTTTGATTTTTTATATAAAGATTCAATGCGTTTGATTTCGGTTATACCAATGAGAGATCAGTCGGTAAAACAGTAATCGATGTGTGAGAAGATCATTGTATGCAGGAACATTTTGACCCCCCCCTTTAACATTCATTTTATAATGATCAAAATCATGACATTTTTAAAATACAGAACAGTTTAAGGTTAACTTGAATTTCATGGGGATGACAAGCAATATTTAAATGCATTTATATTTAAGGACCAGTGGTCGGAGTACATTTTGCTGGTACTTGATAAATGTTTGGAGCTGCTCACATTTTGATGAATGCTGAAATATACATAAATTTCACTCACAGTCCAGTCACAGTTGACGAACAAGTCCATTCTGACCCCATTTCATGAATGATTAATATAATGTAAAGACCAAATCTGCATGAGAAAAGCTAATCATTTCATGGCACAGACAGCAGCAGCTTCCTGCCACCCTCAGTAAGACATGAACAGGTCCAGAAAAAGTAAAATCACAGAGGAAAATATAGAATCTAATTCTGTGTGGACAGATTCATTTATGTTCACGTAGTATGGTTGTTACAGAGAGAATTTCTCCACAAGAACACAAACGATGAAAAACAGCCACTTCTTTCAGGTCCATAAAAATTGTTCAATGTGATTATCTAAAATCAACGCCATAATTGTCCTTAAGAATGAGAAACAATCCTTGAATTCCTGCTCAATAACCTTAAAATTAGTAACCTGCACTATAAATACTTGATTCACAGACATGGCCGTCTGAATTAGAGTAAATTTATTTTCACCATCACAGCTCAATACATCCCGAGTTATGTAAAAATAAAAGCCCTCTATAGTGATTCAGTTTTCAGAATGGTTCTGTTATGTGATTTTATTATGAAATGCCATCAACTGGATATACTTCTCTGAAATCAGCAACATACAGTACAGCCGAAAGTTTTCCCGACATTTAGATCAGCTAAATCCTACCAGACAGCACATTTATTCTGTGGTGTACTTCCATAGCTTTAACTCATATTAGCAAACTAGCAACCAGCTAACTTCAGACAACAATTCACCAGCTAGATCAATAATATGTTATTTACCTTGTTTTGGATAGAGGGTGTTGTCCTTTTATTTGATAACCAACAAACCATACTCGCTTGCAGATATTTTTTTATTTATTAAAATTACATGATTACTGGGGGGGGGGGGTTATTGGCTGGATTTGTTGCTTTTGTTTGAAAATTACTATTTATTTGTGCTGTATTGTATTTTTTGTTGTATTTTATTGTTTTTATGTCTTGTGTTTTTATGTACAGTATTTTGTGTCAGCTGTGGTATTAAAGTGCTTTATAAATAAAGGTGGATTGGATTGGATTGTGGAGCTCTTTTCATTTTCTCTCACTTATGAGCTGAACGCATTCTAGACGAGCTTTTCCACCTGCTGTTGCCGCACTTACAACTGACTCAGACACGGAGAAGGCGCAAGGACCGTGTAACGGCTAGGGTAAAGACATACTGATCTAGGAGGCTAGGAGAGTGTCCACTGATTGGGGGTGTGTGGTCCTCAGTGTAACTTAAAAAGTGGCCTCAGATGTTTGCTGGGAGCTCTGGACATCATGTTTTCACCAGGATGGTGCAGACTGGTGGACCTGTCCCTCTGAAGACTCTCTTTGAGATCTCACGGGGAGCCATTCTTCCGCTAGCTGAGAGACCTCTTTCATACTGGGTAAGTTCTTGTGGCCTCCCATTAGCTGCACTTCAACATTTCATACATCACTCATATAGATTCAAGTCAACATCAAATGCACACATGGCAGGGGAAATTACGTTTGGGTCCAAACGAGCTACTTAATTCAACCCCGAGATGAATTGATGATGTTATTAGCTGTTGTGCTAACGTGGTCCTCTTGAGTTGTTTTGCATTTGTGTAGTCGTGTTTTCAAGGTAGGATCAGACCTGGGGCCTCATGTACAAAGGGCACTTATGTACAAAAACATAGCGTACGTCCTTTTCCATGGAAAATTCCAGATGTATCAAGAATGAAATAACTGTGGAAATATGCGCAGCCCCACGCCAACTTCGTGACTGGCATACATATGTTTTTACTGTTATTGGTCTGTTGGTGACACTTAGAGGTGATGCTGGGAGACTTAAAATGATATGAAAATTATTGTACACACCAGAGACACATGATGAACAAACATCCAAGTGTGCACAATTAGATGAGTGGATATAAAAGCAAGAGCAAAGAAGTGCAGAAAATGCCTCTAACAACAATGGTGTTAGCATTATTAGAGGATATTGCAAAACGTGCAGTGAGAAGAGAAAGGGTATTTAGAGACAGAAGATTTTCTGGCTTAGGATGATGACTGGCTTGTCAGCCGGTTTAGGTTTCCACGGGCAGTCCTTGTGGAACTGTGCTCAGAGCTACAGCCGCTCTTGGAGTGCAACAGGGCGAGAAGCCATGCGCTGGCCATCCCAGTGCAAGTGCTGACAACACTGGGGTCCCTGGGAACAAGGGCACGCCAGAGGGCGCTGGCAGACCCATCGGGAATTTCCCAGTCAATCCTGAGCTGAACTATGCCAGCTATGTGGGATGGCATTATCTGGTTATTCGTTGTTTGCAAATGAAAAAAAAAAAAAACATAACTCCTTCATACTCACTTGTAGATATTTTTTTTATTAATTATAATTATAAAATTATTGGAAGGGTTATATTGACTGCATTTGACTTTTGGGGGGGGTTACAACCCCTTCATCCCCCCATAAATTACACCTATGCACCCAGCAGTAGCTGGAAGAAGACGAGTACTTCGAGAAGGTGATCCAACTTGAGGAAGTAAAAGTCGTAACAAGGGTTCCCTAGGTGAATATGCGGAAGGATCATTCTTAGTGGAGCAGAGAGTCAATGCCCAGCCCCCCATGGAGGCTGGAGGTCTCCCCACCGGCCTCTGGTTACCCATTCACCGCGGATCACCTTGGTGGGGGCCGCCGAGCAGTTCATCTCGGTCCGGTGTCCCCACCAACTGGCTCGCCTCCTTCGGAGCTCTCTCCACAGCTCACTCTGAGGGAAAGAGGCTCTCTCCCAGGCCTCTCCCCTGTGGAGAAAACAGAGAATGTCCCTCGTCCCCCAATATCATCATAAACCTTTCTATATCATGTTGCAGAATTGAATAAAATGCATCTTAAGCACCACTGCTAAGAATATATGAAAGCATTTTTTTTTGGGGGGGGGAGAATTTTCAACTTTTTTTCATGAAATTTTCAACTTTTTTATCATTAATTTGCAACTTTTTCCAAATTAATTTGTAGTTTTTTTTCTCATCAATCTGTAATTTTTTATTGTAAATTTGTTATGTTTTTCTTGTTAATTTGCAACAATTTTGTGCATTTTTTTTTATAAATCTGCATCTTTTTTTCTCACTTTTTTCATGTAAATTTGGAACTTTTTCATAAAAATTTTGAATTAAGTTTCAGAACGTTCACATGGATGCTGGTTATTTTTATTTTATTTTTTTTTAATTCTTTGTAATGGGTAACTTCTTTATGTTTGTCTCAACAATGACCCCATTTTTTTTTTTTATTTATACCCCTCCGTGGATCGCCACCTTATTGCGGTGGAAGGGGTTGAGTGCCTGAATGATCCCAGGAGCTATGTTGTCGGGGGCAACTTGTCCCTGGTAGGGTCTCCCAAGGCAAAGTGGTCCTGGGTGAAGGGCCAGACTAAGAGCAGTCTAGTGGATTCCGATGAAAAATGTTACTTCAAGGACCCAGTGTAAAAAAAAACAAACAAAACAAAAGGACCCAGTGTACCTAAAGGAGGCACATGGGTCTGCCCCCCATTGGGCTCACCACATGCAGGATCATGGGGTTGTAACCCCCCAAAAAATCAAATCAACCAATATAACATCCCCAATAGTCATATAATTTTAATTAATAAAAAATATCTACAAGTGAGTATGAAGAAGGTGTTGTTTTTTTTCATTTGCAAGCAACAAAAAGTAACACATCTAATAATCAGACATTGTATCCCCCCCCCCCTTCACTGCACACTTGACATTGCCCAAGCGGTCCATGCAGAGTAATTTGTAGGGGCGGCAGGTGAGAACGCTCGTCTACGTCTAGAATGCATTCAGCTCACAAGTGAGACAAAATGAAAAGAGCTCCACAAGGGCAACAAACTCTTTTAAATTGGTGGTTGTTAAATAAAAGGACAACGCACTCTGTCCGAAACGAGGTAAATATCATATTTTTGATTTAGCTGGTGAACTGTTGTCTGAAGTTAGCTGGTTGCTAGCTTGCTAATGTGAGTTAAAGCTATGGGAGTACACCACAGAATAAATGCTGCCTGATAGGATTTAGCTGATCTAAAAAATGATTAGCTCTTCTCATGCAAATTTGGTCTTTAAATTGTATTAATCATTCATGAAATGCAATCAGAATGGATTTGTTCATCAATTTTTTTTTCATCAATTGGTAGAGTGGCAAAAACATGCAAGTTAGGTTAATTGGCATCAAACTGGGGATTCTAAATTATCCTTAGGTATGACTGTGAGAGTGAATGGTTGTCTGTCTCTCTGTGTTGGCCCTGCAATGGACTGGCGATCTGTCCAGGGTGGACCCTGCCTCTCGCTTAAAGATGCTGAGATAAGCTCCAGCCCCCCCGCGACCCGAAAAGGATAAAGTGAATGAAGATGGGTGGATGGATGGATGGATGGATGTCAGAGTGAAATTTATGTATGTTTCAGCATTAAAATGTTAGCAGCACTACCCACCGGTCCTTAAATATAAATTATTTTTTTTTTTTTTTTTTTTTTTTTGTTACTTATTTGTACCCGTAGGTAGATTTGGTTTGCAGTCTGGTGACAAGCCACCAGCTGCCGTTCACTGCATGCGCAAGCGCCCTAAACCTACATGTTTTTGGTATGCGGGAGGAAACCGGAGAAATCCCGGAGTAAACCCACGCAACACGGGGAGAACATGCAAACTCCACACAGCTCACTGTTGGTCGGGGGCTGGGATCGAATCCACGATCCCCGCGATCCCCCGGCCGAGGGTAAACTGTGCTGCCGCAGTGCTAAACCACTGCGCCACCGTGCAGCCCAAATGCCTTTAAATATTGCTTGTCATCCCCACAAAATTCAAGTTAACCTTAAACTGTTCTCTATTTTTGAAATGTCATGATTTTGATTATAAAATTCAATTAAAAGGCAAGTTTTACCACTTCTGATTACTAAGCCACTCTGAAGCCTATTCTTAAATATCCATGTTAAAAGAAATTGATTATTTTCCCTGCAGATCATTTTCAGATCTTCTATCCTCTGTTAAAATATCACAACTGCACAACAGAGTATCTAAACAAATATATAAGAAATTAACGCCAAATGGATGAATGAAAGAATAGATCCATTTCATCGGCTTAAACTTTTTAAAATATCTAATTAAAGAAAATACAGCACTCTAAATTTTATCAATATGCACAATGTGTTAAAATGAGATCAAAAGCACTGCCATACAGGATCAGTGATTTATTTATTTTATTTAATTATTGAGCTTAAAATCACATTTCTAGTTTTCCATTCCCATTATTTTTAATCATACGACAGCATTACACATATTAGGCAGCGATCAAACACACTAAGATATTGATGGCTTATTATTATCACTATATAGTGATTTAGCACCTAGTATAACAACTTTCATCACCTTAGCACTGTACCTTTTGAGTTTGTTGGTGTTTAAGTGTTCATTTGCAATAAAGGGAGCACTAAAAAATAAATAAGTTGATAAATAACAAATTGCAATGCTTCTTCCAACATTTTTTTGTTTTGCAGCATTAGTCATCTCCTCCAGCCTGTTGCTTTTCCTGTATGGTCACTTCAGTACTGAATATATGTGTGTGTATGAGTATATATATACAGTGGTGTGAAAAAGTGTTTGCCCCTTCCTGATTTCTCTTTTTTTTGTGTTTGTCACACTTAAATGTTTCAGATCATCAAACAAATTTAAATATTAGACAAAAATAACACAAGTAAACACAAAATGCAGTTTTTAAATGAAGGTGTTTATTATTATTATTTTTAAGGGGGAAAAAAATTCAAACCTACATGGTCCTGTGTGAAAAAGTGATCACATAAATTAACTGTGGTTTATCACATCTTTGGAAAGTTGAGTATAATTTCTCTAGCCACTCAAAGGCCTGATTACTGCCAGACCTGTTCTCAATCAAGAAATCACTTAAATAGGAGATGCCTGACAAAGTGAAATAGACCAAAAAATCCCCAAAAGCTAGACATCATCCTGCGATCCAAAGAAATTCAGGAACAAATTAGAAAAAAAAATGACATCTATCATTCTGGAAAAGGTTATAAAGCCATTTCTAAAGCTTTGGGACTCCATCAAACCACAGTGAGATCCATTATCCACAAATGGCGAACAGATGGAACAGTGGTGAACCTTCCAGGAGTTGCTGGCCGACCAAAATTACCACAAGAACCAAAAACATGTAGGTTTAGGGCACTCGTGCATGCAGCGACCAGCAGCCGGTGGCTTGTCACCAGACTGCAAACCAAGTCTACCTACGGGTACAAATAAGTAACAAAAAAAAAAAAAAAAAAAAAAAAAAAGAGCGCAGCGACGACTCATCCAAGAGGTCACAAAAGACCCCACACCAACATTCAAAGAACTGCAGGCCTCACTTGCCTCAGTTAAGGTCAGTGTTCATGACTCCACCATAAGAAAGAGACTGGGCAAAAATGGCCTGCATGGCAGAGTTCCAAGACGAAGACCACTGCTGAGCAAAAAGAACATAAAGGCTCATCTCAGTTTTGCTAGAAAAACACCTTGATGATCCTCAAGACTTTGGGGACAATACTCTGTGGACTGACGAGACAAAAGTTGAATTTTTTTGGAAGGGGTGTGTCCCATTACATCTGGCGTAAAATTAACACAGCATTTCAGAAAAGGAGCATCACACCAGCAATAAAATATGGTGGTGGTAGTGTGATGGTCTGGGGCTGTTTTGCTGCTTCAGGACTTGGAAGACATGCTGTGGTAAATGGAACCATGAATACTGCTGTATAGCAAAAAAAATCCTGAAGGAGAATGTCCGGCCATCGGTTCGTGAACTCAAGCTGGGTTCTGCAGCAGGACAATGATCCAAAACCCACCAGCAAGTCCACCTCTGAATTGCTTAAGAAAAATGAATTCAATTCAATTCAATTCATCTTCATTTATATAGCGCCATTTCACAACAACAGTCATCTCATGGCACTTTCAACTGTAGGGGAAACCCGCACAATTACAGAAACACTCCAGCAATCAGGTGATCCCCTGTGAGCAAGCACTTATCAACGGTGGAGTGGAAAAACTCCCTTTTAGCAGGAAGAAACCTCCAGCAGAACCAGGCTCAAGAAGGGGCAGTCATCTGCTGCGACTGGCTGGGGCGAGAGGGAATAGAGAAGAAGAAGAAAAGAACAGACATGTGGAGAACAAACAGCACAATGGGGACTCAGTCTATGGGAGAGAACAAACAGATGTTAACCAGCAAAAATATTTCATTGAGAGTGAAGAAATGAGTGAAGTCCAGTCCATTGTTGGAGGTACCCCGGCTGTCTAAACCTATTAGCAGCATAACTAAGGGAAGATTCAGGAGCACCTGATCCATCCCTAATTATAGGCTATATCATAAAGGAAGGTTTTAACCCTGTTCTTAAAAACAGAGCTCGAGTCTGACTCCCGAATCCAGATTGGCAGCTGGTTCCAAAGGAGAGGAGTTTGATAACTGAAGGCTCTGCCTCCCGTTGTACTTTTGGAGATTTTAAGTATTACAAGTAATCCTGCATTTTGGGAATGTAGTGCTCTGTTAGAATGATCGGATAGTATCAGATATTTTATGTAAAAAGGGCCCTGATTATTTAGAGCTTTGTAAGTGAGAAGAAGGATTTTAAACTTAACTCTAAATTCTAATGGGAAGCCAATGAAGCGAGGCCAGAACCGGAGAGATGTGATCTCTCTTTCTAGTACCTTTTAAATCTCTTTCTGCAGCACTTTAGATCAGCTGAAGATGTTATGAAGACGTTTTAGGAAAGCCTAGTGATAAAGAGTTGCAATAATATAATCTAGAGCTAACAAAAACGTGGATTAGTTTCTCAGCATCACTCTGAGACAAGATGCTTCTAATCTTGGCAATATTATGCAGATGATAGAAGGCTGTCTTAGAAACAAGTTTAATATGTGAACTAAAGAACAGATCTTGATCAAAAATAATGCCAAGGTTCCTCACAGAACTATTAAGAGAAAGAGTAACCACATCCAAACTAAGAGTTTAATTTGGAAAAGCATGTCTAAGGTTTTTTGGACCAACTAGAATGACTTCAGTCTTAACTAAATTTAATAGCAAGAAATTACAAGTCATCCAAGCTATGATTTCCTTAGGACAGGCCTCTAACTTGGCTAATTGATTACTAACATCTGGCTTCATTGACAAGTATAATTGTGTGTCATCTGCATAACAATGAAAATGTATACAGTGCTTTCTAATAATGTTGCATAGTGGAAGCATATATAAACTCAAAAGAAGTGGGCCTAGCACAGATCCCTGTGGAACTCCGTGACTGAGCATTGAATTAGAAGAAAACTCATTACTGACATGAACAAACTGGAACCTATCAGACAAATAAGATTTAAACCACTGCAACAAAGTTCCATTAAGTCCAACACAGTGTTCTAATCTGTCAAGTAAAATATTATGATTGATAGCAACAAAAGCTGCACTAAGGTCCAAAAGGACAAGTACAGAAACAAGTCCATTATCAGATGTGGTAAGGAGGTCATTAGTGACCTTCACTAAAGCTGTTTCAGTACTATGATGGATTCTAAACCCAGATTGAAACTCTTCAAATAAACCATTTTCCTGCAAGTGGTCAAGTAATTGCGCAGCAACAACTCTTTCTAAGATTTTTGAAATGAAAGGGAGATTAGAGATTGGTCTATAGTTAGCTAAAACTCCTGGATCCAGCATTGGCTTTTTAAGTAAGGGTTTAATTACAGCAGTTTTAAAAGCCTTTGGTACATGGCTGAATGTTAATGAAGAATTGATTATTTGAAGAATAGAGCTACCAGTAAATGGGAAGAGTTCTTTAAATAACCTGGTAGGAATAGGGTCTAAAAAACAAGGTGAAGGCATGGATGAGGAAATTATTTTATCTAACTCTAAAAGGTCGACTGGAGTAAACTCATCCAAACAGATATTAACTGAAGGAGTTGTAGTAGTTACTGTACTTGAGTTAATGGTGGGAAGAATCTGACTGATCTTATCTCTGATAGATGAAATTTTATTATTGAAGAAATTCATAAAGTCCTGACTAGTGAGCTCTAAAGGAATGTGAGGTTTGACAGAGTCCTGACTCTGTCAGCCTGGCTACACTGCTGAAAAGAAACTTTGGATTATTCTAGTTCTCTTCTATTAATGTGGAATAATAACTTGTTTTAACTTTCCTAAGAGATTTTTTATAAATTAGAATATGATTTCTCCAAGCTAAGTTGAATTCATCTAATTTAGTGGAGCGTCATTTTCTTTCTAACTGATGAGTCCTCTGTTTTAAGCTATGAGTTTCTGTGTTGAACCAAGGAGTTAGAAATCTCTGATTAGACTTTTTCTTTTTTAAAGGGGCCACCATGTCTAGAGTCTGATACAGAGAAGCTGTAACACTATCTACCATGCTATCAATTACAGAAGGAGCAAGAGCTCCATAGCTTATCTCCGTTGTGTTGACACATGGCATAGAGGAAACAATCTGCTTAAATTTGGTAACAGCATCATCTGAGACGCATCTACTGTAGCAATATTTTTCTTTAGGAGCCAAATTGTCAGAAAGAGTAAAATCAAAAGTTAACAGACAATGGTCTGACAGTACAGGGTTATGAGGAGACGCTACCAGATTTTCTATTTCTATGCCATATGTCAGAACAAGGTCCAATGTATGGTGGAGATAATGGGTAGAATTTCCTACTTTCTGAGAAAACCCCATCAAGTCTAATATTGAATTAAAAGCCATATTAAGGCAATCACTATTTACAGCTCCATGTATATTAAAGTCCCCTACTATAATTATTACCTCCACCAAGGAGGTAATGTTTTTACCGGCGTCTGTCTGTCTGTTACCAACATAACTCAAAAAGTTATGAACGGATTTTGACGGAATTTTCAGTAAAGGTGTGTAATGGCACGGGGAACAGATGATTAGATTTTGGTGATGATCTGAGAGTGCATACCTCCGCCAAGGGCTTTTTTGTATTTGTGCAGCAGGATTACACAAAAACTACTGGATGGATTTGGATGAAATTTTCACCACAGGTGGTTCTTGGCCTACAGAGGAACCCATTACATTTTGGTGATGATCTGGGAATGCATACCTCAGCCAAGGCTCTTCTCACAGTGTGTCACCCACAATACTCCAAAATTAATGGACACACTTTGATGCAATTTTCACCACAAGTCGCTCTAGGCCTACACACAAACCCATTACATTTTGGAGGTGATCCATGAGAGACTGAAGGAGCCTCGGTGGAGGTATGCGCTCTCTGAGTGCTTTTCTAGTTCTATCTGATTTCAGCACTAAATCTGCTAAGAATTCGGCAAATTTGGATAAAAACTCTGAGTCGGCTGAGGGAGGACGATAAACTATTGCAAATAAAATTGAACCAGGCCCTCAAAGGAATTATAACATGTTTTTTGCTTTACATTAACTAGTAATTTGGAATGGTAAATTGTTGCTACTCCTCCTCCATGACCAGAACTTCTGGGATTTTGACAGTTTAAATAACCAGAGGGAGTTGATTCATTTAAATCAACATAATCCTCTTGCCCTAACCAAGTCTCTGTAAGGGATATTATATCAATCTGATGATCAATTAACAGATCATGGACTAGCAGAGACTTGGGAGTTAGAGACCTAATATTTAACAAACCACATTTAATTTTTAAATTATGAGGAGGAACAGAGGCCAAGTACTTAAATTTAGAGGCTTCATGTTTAATCTGAGTTTTACCAATTTTTTGTTTAGTCACTTTGGGATGCTTCTACATTAGATTTTTATTTACTTTAGAAGGAGCAGACAGTGATTCTCTGATGGGGAAGACAGAGGCTAAGTTGAGGGGTGGCGGATGGAGAGAAGCTGCAGAGAGGTGTGTAAGACTGTGACTCTACTTCCTAGTCCCAATTCTGAGTTGTCAATGTTTTGGAAATTTGGATAAAAATGATGCCAGATTGTTAGATAAAAGAGACACACCATCCAAAGTGGGATGGATGCCGTCTCACCTAATAAGACCAGGTTTTCTCCAAAATGAGTTCCAATTGTCTATGTAGCACACATTGTTTGCAGGACACCACACAGACAGACAGCGATTCAAGGATGACACGAGGCTAAACATATCATCACTGGTCAGATTGGGGAGGGGCCCAGAGAGTACTACAGAGGCAGACATCGTCTTTGCAACGTTACACACTGATTCCACACTAAATTTTGTGACTTCCAACTGCTGGAGTTGGATGCTGTTAATGTCAGCACGGATAACAATTGTGGAGTATTTACAGTTACTTTAAACCAGCATTTTCCAATTTGACTCGATGTCGCCTGCTCTGGCCCCAGAAATGCATTTGACTATGGCCACTGGAGCCTCTAGGTTCACGTTTCTGACTACAGAGTCACCAATGATCACAGTTTTTTCCTCAGCGAGTGTGTCGCTGAGTGGGGAATAGCGATTAGAAACATGAACAGATTGGTGGTGAACCAGGGGCTTGCGACTATGCTTCTTTGTCACAGTCACCCACCCATTCTCTCCTGGCTGCTCAGGAGAGGTGGTTTTTGGGGGATGGCTCGCAGGCCATATGCTACGGTGCTCCGCTGCAGCTAAGGGGAGTCAGTCGTTATTAACTGGCGCTGACCATGTTTCAATGCAGCCGAGTTGGGGTTCCAAATCACACAATCTCGCCTCAAGCATCTCACAGACAACATTTATTACATTTACTATTATCACTAAAAGAGGCAGAGGTGTAGCTAAACATCTGATAGAGAGAGCACGCTAGAGGAGAAGGGAAAAGAGACCTAGTAGCCATAGCTTGTTGTTAACACGAAGCTAACACAAACACCAATGAGAGGTGAACAGAAGGCTAAAGAGGATGATTAGGTGACAATGAGTGCACACTCAGGTGCAAGATGCTTGTTAAGATGGGAATGTAGTGATTAAAATGCAATAAAAGGCAATAATCCTCAAGAGAGTGAGGAGAGTTAAGCGCAGAGCAAACAACACCAACAGCCAGCAACACAGGAAGTGACGATATGTTACCACAGGAAGCTGTCCTCAAGGAGGAAGCTCAAGCCAGTGAAGACTTTGGAGTGGCCTAGTCAAAGTTCTGACCTGACTCTGATTGAGATGCTGTGGTATGATCTTTAAAAAGGAGGATCATGCTTGAAAACCCTCCAGTGTGGCTGAATTACAACAATCCTGCAAAGATGAGTGAGCCAAAATTCCTCCACAGTGCTGTAAAAGACTCATTGCCAGTTATCGCAAATGCTTGATTGCAGTTGTTGCTGCTAAGGGTGGCCCAAACAGTCACTTTTCCACACAGAACCATATAGGTTTGGATTTGTGCAAAAAATCACTGGCTGTTCTCTCCCTTCTCTGGAAGAGATTTCCAGGTCTCGGTACCTCAACAGAGCTACTGCCATTATTAAGGACTGCATACATCCAGGTCATGATTTCTTTCACTTGCTCCCCTCAGGAAAGCGGTACAGATCCCATAAAACCCGGACTACCAGGTTTAATCATAGTTTTTTCCCAACAGCAATACGTATTTTGAACGGATTTATGAAACACGACTGCTGATATAATTTTAAGTTATTTTGTGGCAATAACCTTATGTATAAGCTGGTCTTATTTATTTATCGCTCAGTATGTTTTTATTATTGCTATGTACATATTGTATTTAACTTTTTAGATATTGTTGTTTTAAGCATTATTTATTGTTGTAATTGTGAGAATGTTAAATGCATGAGTGAACTGTGAGTGTGATAGTTTGTTTTAGGGAGCAGTATCTCATTTTCTTTGTATTGTTTTTTAGCAATGGAATGACAATAAAGGCACTTTGACTTTGACTTTGACTTTGTTTTCCCTTAATAATAAGCACCTTCATTGGCTCAGTGGGTACATCTTTGGTTAATATCATTAACAGTTCACTTGAATCTGGTTGTGTCCCCTCATATTATAAACATGCAGTTGTGAAGCCACTTTTAAAAAAAAACTATCTTTGTTCCATCTGTTTTTAAAAAACTTCAGGCCAATTTCTAAGCTTCCTTTTATTTCTAAGCTTTTAGAAAAAGTTGTTGCCAAGCAGCTCACTGACTTTCTGATTTGAACACAATATTTTCGAAAAATTTCAGTCAGGTTTTCGTCAGAAACACTCGACAGAGACCGTTCTTCTTAGGGTGTCGAATGATATTTTAATGTCATCAGACTCTGGCAAATGCTCTGTTTTAGTGTTATTAGATCTTACTGCAGCATTTGATGCTATTGATCATTGTATTTTGGTACAAAGGCTGAAAGATTGGGTAGGAATTTCTGGAAAAGCTCTGGATTGGTTTTCCTCCTACCTTTCTGGTAAGAGTTTTTCCGTGGCTGTTGGCTCTTATTCATCTGACTCTGCTCCTTTAACCTGTGGGGTGCCTCAGGGTTCTATTCTGGGTCCACTTTTATTTGCCCTGTATATGTTGCCACTTGGTTCTATAATCAGCAAATTTAAAGGGGTGTCTTATCACTGCTATGCTGATGATTTACAATTGTTTTTTTTTTCTTTAAACCTGATCATGTTGACAATTTAAAAATTATTCATGATTGTCTGCCCGCAATTAAGGACTGGATGTCTAGTAACTTTTTGGAACTTAATGCTGACAAAGCTGAAGTCCTTATTTTAGCACCTGATAATCTAATTCAGAAGATGGTTAATAGCATTGGTTCATTAAGCTCTAATGTATGATCTAATCTAAAAAATTTTGGTGTCGTTTTTGACCAATCGATGAGTTTTGATCAGCATGTCAAATCTCTGACCCGGACTTGTTTTTTCCACCTTAGGAATAAATCCAAAATTAGGTCATTGGTTTCTTACAGCCAGTTAGAAATTATTATTCATGCCTTTGTTTATTCATGTTTGGACTACTGTAATGCTCTTTTCACATGTCTTAGTAAATCCTCTTTACACCGCCTACAGTTAGTCCAGAACTCTGCTGCAAGATTACTAACTAGGTCCAGTAGATTCTGTCATATCACTCCTGTTTTGGCCTCCTTGCATTGGCTTCCTGTAAATTATAGAGTAGATTTTAAAGTTCTTGTTCTTACTTACAAAGCCACTCATGATGAGGCGCCTTTTTATATCAGTAACCTGCTCCATCTACACCATCCCAGCAGGTCTCTCAGGTCTTCTAATCAGAATCTACTGGTAGTCCCTAGCACTAGGCTCAGAACCAAAGGCGACAGAGCCTTTGCTCCTGTTGCTCCCAGACTTTGGAACTCCTTACCTTTTGAACTTAGATCTGCATCTTCCATTGATGTTTTTTTTTTCAAAATATATTTATTAATTTTCATTTTTCCAAAGCAAAAACAACACAAGATAAACACACACACATACACACACACAGAGACAGACACATACACACACACAAATTGCTCAGCAAAAAAAAAAACCCAAAAAACAGGCAACATAATCAGCACAAAAAAAAAAAAGAATACATTTTAAGAGCAAATAAAAGCTCCGGACAAAATAGTGGACAAATTTCCTTTGACATAGTCTAGAAACGGTTTCCATATACAGCTAAATACATCAGTTTTAGAATGTACGAGGCAAGTCAAAAAATCAAGCGGAATGTGTTCCAATATTAGCCTCCTCCATCCAGAAACTGTAGGGACTTTATGTGAAATCCATTGCAACAAAATATTTTTTCCGGCCACAGTAGGTTAGAATGTTACATAATTTACTGTTGAATTTGTTTCCAGTTTGTTTACTTGGTAAACCAAGGAGAAGAGACAGTGGATCAAGATCAAGGTTAATTTTCAGAATTTTCTTAATTTCAAGAAGAATGGACTCACAATATCCCTGAATCTTGACACATGACCATAAGTAGTGAGTAAGGCTACCATCATGAATTCTACATTTAGGACACAGAGAAGAGGAAGCTGATTTAAATTTAGACACTCTATTTGGGGCTAGATGGGCTCTATGTAATATTTTAAGTTGTAAAGCCCAGGTACGGTTACAAACAGTAATTTTTTTGGCGGCATTCCAGATCTTACACCACATTTCTTCTGTAATATCAATATCCAATTCTCTTCCCCAGGTCTGAGCCAAAATAAGAGAATCAACATTACAGTAACCTTTCAATACCTTATAGCACATACTGACATAACGCACGGCTCAGGAGACGCACACACACAGGCTCAGAGAAGTTCAAATAGTTTATTAGCAACAGGGGTGAATGGATGTGTGTCTGCGGGATGTAAATGTATTGGTGGCGGTGTCTGCTTCGGGCACAGAGGCAGGAGACCGTACAGCCGGCAACCTTATGGGAAAGAGCACAAGGACACAGGGTGACGGGCACACACCAACACAGGAGGAGAATGAGCGAGAGAGGAGCTTACTTGCAAAGGACAGATGACTGGCACCACAAGGACGGGACCCGGAAGACAGCCACCTGCAGGGCTCGGTGCAGCAGCGAGGAATGGCGAGGGAGAGGCGTTGTCCGCCGCCGAGGAATCCACCTGTGCACAGCGGAGCAGACTGGAAAGAGAGGAGGTAAGGGCTTCTTACCAAAAGCGTCGTGCTGAAGGAAAGGTTTGACTCACGATGATGATTGGCGAAGTCTGACGGCTTCAGGCCGAAGCTCAGGGCAAGGCGGCTTATATTCCTCGCCGCTGATGATGTGCAGGCGTGTGTGCAGGTGGCGCCGCTGATGAGCGGCGCGGCGTGACAGTACTCCCCCCTCTAGCAGCGCCTCCTGGCGATGGCTTCTCTGGGTGCGCTCGGTGGAAATCAGCGATGAGCGAGGGGTCTAACACAAACGGCGGGGGCACCCACTGTCGATGTTCAGGCCCATAGCCCTCCCAGTCCACCAAGTACTGCAACCCACGACCCCGGCGCCGGGAGTCCAGGATGGAAGAGACGGCCCAGGCCGGATGACCACCAACCATCCGGGGCGCGGGTTGCGCAGCAGGAGGAGGGCAAAGGGGGTCAGAGACTGCCAGCTTCACCTTGGACACGTGGAAGGTGGGATGGATGCGGAGGGAGGGGGGAATAGCCACACGCACAGCTACCGGGTTGATGATCCGGGTGATGGGGTAGGGTCCCATAAAGCGCTGTGCCAGCTTCCTCCTCTCGCCTTTCAATGTTACGTCCTGGGTTGACACGTAGACTCGTTGCCCAACTCTGTACGCCGGGGCAGGTCTTCTGTGCCGGTCCGCCACAGTTCTGTTGCGCTCCGCCGTGCGTAAAAGCGCATTACGCGCAGATGCCCAGATGGAGCGGAACTGCCTGAGATGCGCCCTAACTGAAGGGACAGTTACCTCACTCTCCTGTGCCGGGAACAGCGGGGGGTCGTAACCCAGGGACGCTTTGAAGGGGGACATCCCTGTAGCAGAAGAGCGAGCGGTGTTGTGGGCGTATTCAACCCAGGCGAGATGGTTACTCCAGGACGTGGGTTTGGATGCAGTCACACAGCGGAGCGCAGCCTCCAGCTCCTGGTTGGTCCGCTCACACTGCCCGTTGGATTGGGGGTGATGGCCGGAGGAGAGGCTCACCTTGGCTCCGATGGCGTTACAAAACGACTTCCAAACCTCAGAGGAAAATTGGGGCCCCCGGTCCGAGACCACGTCCACCGGAATCCCGTGCA
The DNA here is from genome assembly GCA_020510985.1 of Pholidichthys leucotaenia. Lineage (NCBI taxonomy): Eukaryota > Metazoa > Chordata > Actinopteri > Cichliformes > Pholidichthyidae > Pholidichthys > Pholidichthys leucotaenia. Next base: position 21,968,843 of record CM035839.1, on the reverse strand, counting down.
GCCTGACCACATGTTGGATGAGGAGGTCTGCCGTCTCCAGGGCAGTTGGAAGACCTCGTAGGGGAATGAAGTGCACAGCCTTGGAGAAGAGGTCCACGATGGTCAGGATGGTGTCGTAGGAATTAGAGACTGGGAGTCCGGTGACGAAGTCCAGGGCGATGTGCGACCAGGGCCTGCCAGGGACGGGCAGGGGCTGGAGCAGGCCCGCTGGAGGGGCATTTCCTGACTTGTTGATGGCACATATAGGACAGGCCCGGGCGTAACGGGCAGCATCCCTCCGCAGGCCCGGCCACCAAAAGGACCGCTGGAGGGGGTCTATCATCTGGGAGGAGCCAGGGTGACAGGTGAGCCTGGAGGTGTGTAGCCAGTGGATGACCTCTCCTTGAACAGCAGATGGCACGAATAGTCTTCCCTCTGGTCCGCCGCCAGGGTCAGGTTCCACCTCCTGCGCCTTCCGGATCTTGCTCTCTATGTCCCAGAAGATGGCTCCCACGACGCACGACCTGGGCAGGATGGTGTGGAGCGCGTCCTCCGACTCCTCGGGAGCGAATTGCCTAGAGAGGGCGTCGGGCAGGCCGTTCTTGGAGCCAGGCCTGAAGGTGATGGAAAACTGGAACCTGGCAAAGAACAAGGACCAACGCGCCTGGCAGGCGTTCAGGCGCTTGGCAGATCGTAGGTATTCCAAGTTCTTGTGGTCCGTCAGGACCACGAACGGCAGGTCCGCCCCCTCTAGCCAGTGACGCCACTCTTGCAGCACGAGCTTGATGGCGAGGAGCTCTCTGTCCCCCACGTCGTAATTTCTCTCCGCCGGGGACAAGCGCCGGGAGAAGAAGGCGCAGGGCCATTTGGCGCCGTCGTCAGGCGACCGCTGGGATAGCACCGCCCCCACTCCCGTGTCCGAAGCATCCACCTCCACGATGCACTGCAGCGCGGGGTCGACCTGGCGAAGGACCCGGGAGGAGGAGAACTCCGCCTTCAGCGCCTGAAAAGCAGCTGCGGCCTCTTCGGTCCACCGGAACGGGACCTTAGGGGACGTGAGGCGGGTCAGCGGTCCGACGATGGTGCTGAAGTTTGGGACAAAGCGGCGGTAGACGTTCGTGAACCCCACAAACTGTTGCACCTGTTTCCTCGACGCAGGTGTAGGCCACTCAACCACCACCTTCACCTTCTCTGGGTCTGGACGCACCTGGTCGTGAGCGATGACGAATCCCAGGAAGGATGTTGTTCTAGCATAAAATTCGCACTTCTCAGCCTTCACGTATAGCCGGTTCTCCAGCAGCCTTTGGAGGACCCGCCTCACATGGACCTGGTGCTCGTCCCTGGACTTGGAGAAGATGAGTATATCATCCAGGTAGACGAACACAAAGAGGCCGATGAAGTCCCGGAGGACTAACTAACTAACTAACTAACTAACCTGCACTTATATAGCGCTTTTCTAGTCACAAAGACCACTCAAAGCGCTTTCATTAATACTAACCCTCTATTCTAAGGGCCTATAGGAAACAGATATCTAGGGACAATTTAGAACAGCCAATTAACCTAACATGCATGTTTTTGGCATGTGGGAGGAAACCGGAGAAATCCCGGAGTAAACCCACGGAACACGAGGAGAACATGCAAACTCCACACAGATCACTGTTGGTCGGGGGCTGGGATCGAACCCACGATCCCACGATCCCCACAATCCCTCGGCCAAGGGTAAACTGTGCTGCCGCAGTGCTAACCACTGCGCCACCGTGCAGCGGAGAGGACGTCGTTGATGAGGCGCTGAAAGACGGCAGGAGCGTTGGTCAACCCGAACGGCATTACCAGGTATTCAAAGTGGCCGTTCGGGGTACGGAAGGCTGTCTTCCACTCATCTCCCTCCCGGATCCGGACGAGGTGGTCTGCGTAGATCCAGCTTGGTGAACCAGGTCGCCCCCTGGAGGGAGTGGAAAGCGGTGTCCATGAGGGGCAGGGTGTAACGATCCCTCTCCGTGATGTCATTTAGGGCCCGATAGTCAATGCAAGGACGGAGGGATCCGTCCTTCTTCCCAACGAAGAAGAACCCTGCCCCCACGGGTGATGACGATGGGCAAATTATCCCAGCACTCAGCGACTCTTTTAGGTAGGCGTTCATCGTCTCCTTCTCCGGCGCCGACAGACTGTAGAGCCGACCAGAAGGTAAGGGTGCCCCCTGGCGGAGGTTGATGGCGCAGTCATAGGGCCGATGAGGGGGGAGAGACATGGCCTTGGTCTTACTGAATACCATACCCAGGTCGTGAAATTCCAGGGGCACCAGAGACAGGTCCGGGGGTGCAGCGTCCATAGGATGGAGAGAAACGGACGGAGAGCAGGCAGCGGACTGAAGGCAGGTGCCCATGCAGAACGTGCTCCATGCCGACACCCTGGCTGACTTCCAATCCAGGACAGGGTTGTGGAGGCGTAGCCAGGGATACCCCAGGATAACGGGCGACACAGGGTTGGGCAGGACGTAGAAGGTCATCTCCTCCCGGTGGTTTCCTGAGATAATCACCGGGACAGGAACAGTCTGGTGCATCACTCTCCCAAGGGAGGCACGAGAGAGGTTGACCAGGGAGATGGGGTCTCTCAGTGCCTGGCAGCGGATGCCCAATTGGGTTGCCAGGCTTTGTGAAATAAAGCTGCCTTCTGCGCCCGAATCCACCAGTGCGTGGGTGAGATGCCCAGTGGGATTGTGGCAGAAACGGACGGGCAGCTTCAATTGTGTGTGTGAGTTTAACCGATTGAGATCCGCAAGGCCCCCTACAGTGACTAGTGGACCCCGCCGACTGGCTCTCCATGGGCAAAGCTTCACCGTGTGTTGGTCATCTCCGCAATACATGCAGAGATCCAACTCACGGCGGCGTTGTCTCTCCGCAGGTGAAAGCTTTGTCCAGCCCGTCACCATCGGCTCTGACTCCTCGGGGCACGATGGTGGCGGCGCCGCCAGGGGGCGAGCTTGGAACAGGCGCGGCGAGACTCCACGAGGGCGAGAAGAAGACGACTTCCGCCCCGAGGAGCGCTCGCGCAGCCTGTTATCCAAACTAATCGCTAAGGATGTCAGCTCCGCTAGCGTCTCAGGAATATCTCGCCCAGCCAGTTCATCCCTCAGATCATCATTGAGGCTGCGGAGAAAAAGGCCGCAGAGGGAGTGTTCCTCCCAGCCTACTTCCTCCGCCGCTACCCGGAAGTCGACCGCGTAGTCCGCGGCCAACCGGCTTCCCTGCTGGAGGGCGAGAAGCCGATCGACCTGGACCGTCTCGGTAGGAGTATGGTCAAAGACCTCCAGGAAGCGCCTCACGAATTGGTCATATGTGAGGGCGGCATAACTGGGCCTCGTCATTACGGCGTAGGTCCACATTAAAGCTCGCCCCTCCAGGAGATTCCCGATATAACCAATTCGGCTATGATCTGAGGGAAAGTCTCCGGGCACACGGTGGAAAACGGACTCACACTGCATAATAAACCCCCGCGCTCCGCCGAGCTTACCGCTAAAGCGGGCGGGGATTGGAATGGGTGTGAGCCGAACCGGTGCACTCGGAGCCTGCTGGACGGCCACTGGAGCAGCAGGCGCCGCGCCACCCTGACGAGCCGGGGGGAACGACTGTTGGGGGTCCAAGCGGCCCTACCGGTTAGTCAAATTTAACAATTGATTGAAAATCACCTGTTGCTGATAGGCTAATTGATCCACTCGAGCCTCGAGAGTGGAAAACCGGTGTGCGAGCCCGCCGTCTGCCGAGCCGCTCTGCTGAAGTCGTACTGACATAACGCACGGCTCAGGAGACGCACACACACAGGCTCAGAGAAGTTCAAATAGTTTATTAGCAACAGGGGTGAATGGATGTGTGTCTGCGGGATGTAAATGTATTGGTGGCGGCGTCTGCTTCGGGCACAGAGGCAGGAGACCGTACAGCCGGCAACCCTATGGGAAAGAGCACAAGGACACAGGGTGACGGGCACACACCAACACAGGAGGAGAATGAGCGAGAGAGGAGCTTACTTGCAAGGGACAGATGACTGGCACCACAAGGACGGGACCCGGAAGACAGCCACCTGCAGGGCTCGGTGCAGCAGCGAGGAATGGCGAGGGAGAGGCGTTGTCTGCCACCGAGGAATCCACCTGTGCACAGGGGAGCAGACTGGAAAGAGAAGAGGTAAGGGCTTCTTACCAAAAGCGTCGTGCTGAAGGAAAGGTTTGACTCACGATGATGAGTGGCGAAGTCTGACGGCTTCAGGCCGAAGCTCAGGGCGAGGCGGCTTATATTCCTCGCCGCTGATGATGTGCAGGTGTGCGTGCAGGTGGCGCCGCTGATGAGCGGCGCGGCGTGACACATACTAAGTGACATTCCCTTGGAACTAAAAAACAACCTTTCAATATCAGAGATTTCAGTATCCCCTAATAATGATGTATCTTTCTTGATAAAATCTCTAATTTGAAAACAAAACAAAAAAAAAAAAAAAAAAACGGAAAAGATTATTTTTATCTAATTTAAAGTCCTCAACCACCTGATCAAAAGACATAAGAATTTCTTCCTTAAAAAGACAACCAAATGTGGAAATACCCTTAGAAACCCACTCCCCAAAACCCGAATCCAGCAGTCCAGGAGGAAATTCTGGATTATTGACAATAGGAGTTAAAAGTGGAGGTTATCCCAGCTCTCCCCTCAATGCACCGTGCTGCTCTCCAGGCCTTGGCAGTGTTGACAGATATCGGGTTACTTCAACATTTCTTTATAGTTTTCATACTTTTTAAAAAGAACAGAGTATTAAGAGGACATTCGCATAATGATGCTTCTATATCCAGCCATAATGCAGAAGTATTTTTGCAAACCCACTCTCGTGCACACAACAAAAGAGAACTTAACTGATATTTTTTGAGATCTGGGAGATCTAAGCCCCCATATGCCCGGGAAGGTGTAATGCTGACATTTTTATAAGTGCCCTTTTTTTTTGCTCCACATAAAGGAGCTAAACCAGCCCTTTATTTTTTGAATAAGTTTATGTGTAAATAAAATAGGAATCATTCTCATTGGATAAAGCAAATGAGGAAGAATATTCATTTTAGGAAGCGAGATTCTTCCTAATCATGATATAGGGAGGCAATTCCAACGCTCGAGGTCCTGTTTGATTTTACCAAGTAATGAAACATAATTCGCTTTAAACATTTGGTCAAAACAAGGTGTAACAAAATACCCAGATACACAAAACCTGCTGGTGACCACTTAAAGGGAAAGCCGGGAATGTAACATTGTTTTCTCAGAGGCATGGCCTCAGATTTCAAAAAATTAATTCTATAACTGGAAAATAAACTAAACTTATTAATAACTGAAATGAGACTATGCACTGGGACAGTTGGGTTAGAAAGAAACAATAAAACATTATCGGCATATAATGACATTTTGTGAGTTTGGAACTCGGTAATAATGCCAGAGACAGTTGCATCACTTTGTATTGCTTCAGCTAGCGGTTCAATTGCAAGAGTGAACAAAAGAGGGGAGAGGGGACAGCCCTGTCTGTTCCCTCTTCCAACCTCAAAGTATTTAGACCTAAGTCCATTTGTAATAGCAGCTGCCAAAGGATGAGTATAAAGGACTTCAATCCACGTAATAAAATTAGGGCCCAACCCAAACTGCTGCAGAGCGTACAGCAAATATAACCATTCAACGCGGTCAAACACTTTTTCTGCATCGAGAGAGACTACCAGACCATCCGCCGCACGCTTCTGACACAACTGAATCACATTTAAAAGACGTCTGACATTATTACATGAATTGTGACCCTTAATAAAGCCTGTTTGATCAGGATTTATTACATGGGGCAAGATTCTTTCCAAGCGTATTGCAAGAATTTTTGACAGTATTTTAGAATCAACATTAAGTAAAGAAACTGGTCTATAAGAGCCACAATTTTCTGGAGGTTTTCCTTTCTTAAGGATTAAGGATATAGTAGCTTCTCTAAGAGAAGGAGGTAGGACACCAGCACCAAACGAGTCACTTAACACATCTACAGTAAATATGGCTTTGACAGCAAATCCCTAAATTCTTTATAAAATTCTGATGTGAGTCCATCCGGACATGGTGCCTTCCCGTTCTGAAGAGATTTAATTGCTCTGTGCACCTCAGATTCTGATATTTCTTCATTTAAGCCAGTTTTTTGAATGTCTGATAAATTTGGAAGTTGAATTTGTGGAAAAAAAAAAGGTTGCCATTAGTGATTGGAAGTTATTACATTGTTCAGACTTGTATAAATTTCTGTAAAATTCTAGAAAAGCCATATTAATTACCTCAGGATCAGTGGTGCAGAAGCCATTCTTATCAGTAATTGAAGCTATTGTTTGGGAAGCTATTCGTGTTTTTGTTAAATAAGAAAGATATTTACCTGGTTTATCCCCATGCTCAAATAATTTTTGTTTGACAAATTTGAGTTTATCTGTAGCATTTTGTGTCAGCAAAGTGTTAAGCAAGCAACAGATGGCATTAAGCTCCTTTAATTTGGATGGTGAAGAATTATTAAAGTATTCTTTTTCTGCAAAACTGAGCCTTCTTTCTAATCTGTTCTGTTGTTCTATAATTCAATGCTTTTTGCTGGATATGTACAGTATAATATTATCAATCCCCTACCAAAAGCGTTAGCAGTCTCCCATAACAATGATGGGCTGCTGGCTGTGGGGGAGTTAACAGTAAGAAAATGTTTAAATTCTGTAGTAAAATATTCTACAAATTTAGCGTCCTTTAAAATGAGAGGATTTAGTGTTTTAATTGTCCTTTTACAACTTTAGGGGCAAAATCTAAATAAACTGCTGCATGATCAGAAATGGCAATATGCCCAATTTTGCAGGATACCACCTGTTTTAAAATAACTTTGGAAATAAAAAAGTAATCAATACGTGTGTGACATCTGTGTGGGTTGGAGGAAAAAAGTGTATTCTTTCCCTGCAGGGTGAAGTTTCCTCCACATATCCACAAAACCCACTTCCTCCATAAGATCAAACACCTGTTTTGTTTGTTTGGAAATAGGGAGGGAACCAGTAAGAAGCCTATCAATCAATAGATTCATGAGACAGTTAAAATCACCTCCCAAAATGACATTTTCTAAAGGCAATCCTGCAAGTTTTGTTGTCACCTCTACCAAAAAAGTGACGGGGTGACCAGGAGGACAATAAACATTTAGAATGGCAAATTCCTCTCTATATATAACTGCTTTTATAAAGACATACCGACCGAGTGCATCTTTAATACATTCTATTAATTTAAAAGGTATGCATTTCCTAATAAGAATTGCCACCCCTCGGCTCTTACTGGTAAAAGAATAAAAGAAGACATGCTCAAAACCACACTGTTGTAACTTTAAATGTTCCATATCATTCAGGTGCATCTCTTGTAGTAACGCAATATCCACGCTCTCCTTCTTTAAGGCTAAGAGGACCTTTTTTCCTTTTAATTGGCGAGTGACACCCCTTAATGTTCCATGTACATAACCTTAACGTATTCTTTATCAACATTGATACTTATTGAGTATTGCGTACTGAAAACGTGCCTAAACCATAATAAGCTGAGCAAAAAGGACAGAAACAAAACAGACAAAAAAGACAGTTTAACCAAATAAACAAGAACAAAAACAAAAACAGAGCTTTCCAAACGTGCTTCCCCTTTAACCAAACAGGGGTCATTCAGACTTTTGTAGCTTTTTACCTCACCGAGGTGAATAAAATTAAGAAACCACAAACTAAGTCCCATCTTACCTCTCCTTGCCACTACACACCACAGTACCAATCTAAAGAGAAAGAAAATTAAGCAAATAAAATATTAAATGGACCATAATTATTCACATTATCTGTCCATCCATCCTGAGGCGTAAAAAAAAAAAAAAAAAAGGTACAGCGCCTCTACAGTTTGCAGTCCAGTCCAAATCAAATAGCCCGTGATGCCTTCATCCCAACTTGTCCAGAAACACAGTCACTTTATCAGGTGAGTCAAAAGTCCTGGTGGTACCGTCATGCGTGATCCTCAACCTGGTTGGGTACAGAAGGGAGTAAAGGATGCCAAACTCACGTAGACGCCGTTTCACCCCATCAAATCCCTTCCGTTTACGCATGATATTCGCCGAGAAATCTTGAAAAAACATAATCCTTGAACCCTGGTACATCTGGGAATTACGCTGGTCACCACTGCCACTCCGCCGTGAAGCCTCCAGCACCCATTGCTGGTCTCTGAAGTTGTGAAATCTAATCAGCATAGGTTTCGGGCACTGGGTGGGTCCCGGCCATGGAGCGAGTGCACGATGTGCTCTCTCCAGCTTAACACGACCGTCTTTGGTCTGAATGCGCAAAAACTCAGGCAACCACTTTTCAAAAAACGTAAGGGCATGAGTGCCCTCCGCACCCTCTGGGAGGCCGATGACACGTATATTCTTCCTCCGACCTCTATTTTCAAGATCATCAGTGTGTTGTGCCATCGCCTCAACCTGTTTCTCCAGTGCCTGTATGCGCCCCGTAGCCTCCTTCATATCCTCTTCCTGCACTGCAATTCTGTCTTCAGCCTCTGTGGTGCGTTTGGCCAGATCCTTTATCTCTGAGCCCTGAGCCCGAAGCATATCAGCTAGCGAATCAACTTTGTGGTTGATGACTTTTGCAATATTCCCCGTAATTTCTTCAATGACCTGGTGAAGAGCAGGGTCAAGGGTGGTAGTTTTGCTAGCTGCTGGTAGTTCAACTAGCTCCATGTTAGCTAAGCTCTCCATGTCAGCCAAGCTTTCCGTGTTAGCCATGGAAGTTGTCTTAGCCATGCTAGCTGTGGTAGCCAAGCTAGCTGAGTTATCAGCATCGCAAGTCTTACTGCTTTTTTTAGTATTTCTGGGCGGCATTGTGCTAGAAGGAGTCAGAAAGTAGGCATCAATGCTCATATTACAATAAGTACCCCACGGGTAACAAGAGAAGATAAAATATTGCTTAAAAGTTAATGAGGTGGTGCGCAGCTCAGTGAAGCCAACCTCTCACTACACCGCCATCTTGAAAAGCCCCCCCATTGATGTTTTATTAACTATGTGTTGATTGTATTTTTATGTGCTTTTACTGTCTACTTTGTTCTTTTACTGCTTTATGTGCCTGTATTTTTATTTGCTTTGTTATTTACCATGTTAAGCACTTTGTGACTCTGTCTGTGAAAAGTGCTCTATAAATAAACTTATTATTATTATTATTATTATTATTATTTAAAAACTGCATTTTGTGTTTACTTGTGTTATCTTTGTCTAATATTTAAATTTGTTTGATGATCTGAAACATTTTAGTGTGACAAACATACAAAAAACGAGAAATCAGGAAGGGGCAAACACTTTTTCACACCGCTGCATATTATATATACTATATATCAACTAAAAGCACAGTATAAACTCATTTAAAGTTAGAGCTATCTTCACTACCAACTTTTGGGGCTCCAAATATTCTCTCTAATCTTTTTGCTCCCTTACTAAACTTCATCTGTGTTTTATGTAGCACTGTGATGTTTTTGTCAACTTTTCATGTGTGAAACTTTTTTTGTCTTAGTTATACAATTTTTCTTGTAAATCAGAAGCATTTTTTCTTGTAAATTTGCCTACTTTTTGTATAAAAATGCAGTATTTCCCCCAATGTTGTTTTCCTCTGCTTGGTAAGAAATAGCCACATGGTGGCAAGTGGTGACATCATAAATTAATGAAAAAAAAAACATTAGTCCTGTCAGAATAAATGTGTTAATCATCACAACTGATTAATAACAAAATAAAATGAGTTAAGAATAATGATGATTAAGCCTCATTCAGCAGCTACATTAACCTCAGTAAATACTGATTGCGTTGTTAAGATGCTATTAAGATGGAAGAAGGGGTAAAGAATATTTTACCTCTTTCCAAGTTTTTGGCATTGGAAAATCTGGCATGAATTGCATCCTCCAAAACCGTCCATAAAGTATCTCTTTAAAACCATTTTAACATTAACTGAGCTTTTTTTTAGTATCAGGAGCAGGAATGTGGCAGCAGCAGGGTAAACCAAGAAGGAGAGGAGAGAGGAGGTGAAGGTAACCAGAGAATCAACACAGGTGTCCAGAGGGACAGAGCGACAGTACTGATGACTAGAGAGAGAGAGGAGGCACAGGAGGCACACATGACCAGTTAACAAGCGTCAAAACTTGATTTCTGCCAGTGCTAAAATACTTAACACATAACTGGTATTAAGTAGGTCTGCTGCTTCATACTGGCATAGACTATTATAAGGCTGAATATAGATATGGTAAATCAGGAAATCATTTTTACAACTGTTACTAATATGGGAATGCCAAAATAGAGAGGCAAATTAACTTTGTCCTTTTAGCAAAGTTAAGGATTTTGCACTTTTCCTCCACACTAGGATACATATACAATCTTTTTTTTTTTGGGGGGGGGGGGGCTTAAAAAATCATTTTCCTTTAAAAATGAAAAAAGAGGACTTTGGAGACAACTCCCTGTACTGATGTGCTGACAGTCCTAAAATAAAAAGATTAAAAAAAAAAAAAATCCTTATACAGGCAGAGATCTCAACCCCCCAATGTTTGAAACACAGTTACACCCTTGTGCAGAAGGGATCATGGGGATCATGGTGCTATGTGAACTGGGCAGAGGTCTGGGCTACTCTGTCTGACTGATGCCCCCACGACCCAGATCCCTGGATAAACGGTAGAAGATGGATGGATGAGTGGAAGTTTTATATATATATATATATATATATATATATACACTACCGTTCAAAAGTTTGGGGTCACCCAGACAATTATTTTGTGTTTTCCATGAAAAGTCACACTTATTTACCACCATGAGTTGTAAAATAAATAGAAAATATAGTCAAGACATTGACAAGGTTAGAAATAATGATTTGTATTTGAAATAATAATTTTTTCCTTCAAACTTTGCTTTCGTCAAAGAATCCTCCATTTGCAGAAATTACAGCATTGCAGACCTAATATGATTGCACAAGGGTTTTCTAATCATCCATTAGCCTTCTGACGCAATGAGCAAACACATTGTACCATTAGAACACTGGAGTGATAGTTGCTGGAAATGGGCCTCTATACGTCGTCGTCGGCCTCCATCGGTCTATGATGACCATGGAAGAGAATCCTAAACGTCTACTCTGCTGGAACAGCACCGCCTGTGGCTGAACAGGCCGATGCGCACCGGTGTTCTACCTTCCAGCGTTGGGCGTTGGTAGGATTCAAGCCTGGGCAGGAAGATATGGAGGACAAGATGTTACCCATGCAGCATGTCCCCCCTCTACATGTCACTGATGAATCCAAAGGAACAGCAGGGCTGCTATAGTTTGGCACCAGCACCGTCACAGGAGCTGCCAGAACGATGTTGAGCACAACAGAGAACTGCCTTAGGGGCTCCAACTCCGGATTTTTCCTCAGGGTTGACTCCCGAAGCCTTTCCCATGACCGGGTGTGCCGCAAGGCAGCGGAGGTTTGAAATCAGGGTTTACCTTCCCCTAGATGGGCTGCCTTCCCAGGTTGACGAGCCACCATCTACCCGAAGCCTCTATACACCTATCTAGATATTGCACCAAAAACCAGACATTTGCAGCTAGACTAGTCATTTACCACATTAGCAATGTATAGAGTGTATTTCTGATTAGTTTAAAGTTATCTTCATTGAAAAAAAGTGCTTTTCTTTCAAAAATAAGGAAATTTCTAAGTGATCCCAAACTTTTGAACGGTAGTGTATGTATATATACGTATATATATATATATATATACAGTATATATACACACTACCGTACATACATACACTTCATACATACATATGAAGTGTTTGTCTGCAAAAACTGATAAATGCCACTTCCAAGAAAATGTCACTGTTTACATCAAACAACTGTTAACATTACCTACTTATAGAAGTTCAAATTGTTTTGTCTCAAAATCCAATATGTCCTATGTTATAGATTGCTATGTCTGTGTTTGGGGCTGGTATTAATAAGAAGGCGGCCGGGTTGGTTATGTGACTGACTGGGGTGGCTACTACCGGCTTCCGGTGGTGACGCGGCCTAAGGTATAAAAGAGTGGGTGGAAGAGGCTCTGCCTCTTTCGTCGTGAAGCCACTTGGCCAGCAGAAATGTACCGTAAGCCTTTGCATATAGTTGGAAGTTATCCTGAATAAACCCTGTTAACCAAGTCAAGTCTCACTTGTCATTCCCAGCATTATGGACACAACATTTGGTGATGAGGTAAAAGCAGTAATGGAATGCTCCATTGCTAGCTTTCGGACGTTTCTCGAGGCCCCAGGTGAGCCCCTCGTGCCGTGGCCTCGTTGGTTCGCTGCCTTCACCAAATATCTCATTGTCTTAAACCTGGGCGAAATGGAGAAGCTCCGAGCATGAGCTGTGTTGGTGCATAATCTGGGAATGGAAGGGCAGAGGATTTTAGAGAACCTTGGAGGTGCTGACAGCTTTGACGAGGTGGTGCAGCTAATGGCGCGGTACTTCGGGGTGCTGGAGAACATCACTGTGAAGTCCATTCAGTTTCGACAGCACCGCCAGTGGTCAGGAGAGCCAATATGAAGATTTGTTGCGGACCTCCGTGAGCTGGCGAGTTAATGCAGATTTGGAGCCCTGGAGGACGAGATGATTCGGGACCAGCTGGCAGAGCACATCCGTTGCCCGGCGGCCCGGTCCAGGTTGTTGACACACCCAGGGGAGATGACGTTAGCTGAGGCTGTCGAGCTTGCCCAACAGTTCAAAGCAGCAGAGACCATCGCGAGGGGCCTTTCTGAAGGGGCCTCTCTGGAGAAGAATGAGTCTTGTGCTAAGGCACTGAGCCTGGACCCTTGTGATGGTGAATGCGGAGAGGACGATTTTGCCTCTGTGGTCAGGCTAAGGTCTGTCTCTGGTACGCCAAAATGTTATGGATGTGGGTCCACTGAGCACCGCTATAAGTCCAGAGTGTGCCCGGCAAAAGGAAAGCGTTGTGGCAAATGCGGGATTTTGAATCATTTTGCCAGAGTGTGCGAAAACTTCATATGCAGGAGCCGTGGGAGAGAACCAGGTGCTGTGCAGAAGACTCCAATGGTAGTGCATACTGTCTCCCCTGAGACGACAAGGAGGATCGGCTGCACCGTCATGTTAGATGGCGTCGAGATCCCATTTCTAGTGGACACGGGGACGGTGATTTCCGTCTTGAATCTGGAAACCATGGAGAGATGTTTCCCCATCGACAGATAAGAAGGCAATGCATCCGGTGTTGATGTTATGGGTTGTAACCTATTTTACACTCTTGGGTTCTCCATTGCGAATGTTTCAGGTGAAGAATGGTCTGGATGTGGACTGTGGGACCAACCTGTTCCTGCCGTGGAGGGTGCTGAGGTGTGGGATTCAGACTGGGTGGACAAAGTGACTTTGGGAGTGCACACACCGCGCCACGTGGAGCCGTCTCGGGATGGACCCGATGCTGTCACGCAGGCTGCCCTGGACGAGGGTCCCGGATGGCACGGCAAGACCCCTGATGAGGCTCATCAGGATGAAGTGCCAATGCCGGGAAGAAACGGGGCTAGACCGCGGAGTGTGGTTATCGTAAAGTGCTCTCAGTGATGACCTGCCAAGAGGAGACCCAGGAGAGCCCAGAAGATGGAACGATTGGAGTTGGGGGCCTGTCGCAGGATTGGTGAGCTGAATAAGAGGAAGTGGGCTCCCTCGAAGACCAAGGTTGAGGCTCGAGTACATTAAGATAACAGTCCGCGTGAACAGCGGGACAACCAGAGGCGGTTCCAGTTGGAGCCCAGTCGGAAGGAGGCAGATGGGCGCAGGTGTATTGATGCATGGAGACACCCGAGGGATCTGTGGCTGCCGGAGGTGAAGAGGAGACGGTGCAGAAGGATCCCTGAGGTGAAGAGACGGAGACGCCTTGAGAGGGATCCATCCGGGGACTGAGGGTTTTATTTTGCATGTGTGTGATGTTTCTTCAGTCCTGTTTTGTTATTTGTTTCAATTTGGTGCAAGGTAAACTGAGTTTAAAAAAAAAAGAAAAAAGGAAAAGGGAGCGTGAATTTGGTTGGCATAATGTGTTGTGCAGTTGCGAACCTGTGTTTTTAAGTGTTTGCATGGTAATTTTGATAGCCTGTGTGGCGTCATGTCTACTTTCCCTGTGTTTGAAAATATTTGCTGAGTAATTGAAGTTTGAATGTTGTAAAATTGTTGGTGGCTCTGTCTGTTTTATTTAATTGGTAAATTTGAGCCTGCCTGATTTATTTGGATTATGTTAACTGAGTACCCTATGTCGTTTTTCGTTTACTCTGTGTACCCATGGTGGGGTGGGAGTTGGGGTTGGGGGGCTGCCAATGGAGTTAGTCTTGTGATTTTATCTATGCGTGTGTTTAGTGTTATGGGATTATTTTTAGTTAGAAGCATGGCTTTTATTGTTTTGGTTTCCATGTTCCCTTCTCAGCGGCAGAGTTATCTGCTCAGCTGTGTGGGGCCGCTGGTAGTCTACCCGGCCCCCCAGCCTTGGTTGTGTGACTGGATAGGTGTTTTGTTTATTTCTGTACATATGTTTTGATTAGTGCGTGTGTCAAGTGACAAATTTGGGTGGGTTATTTGCTTGCCTGGCATGTTTTTGAGGGGGCGGGGGGGGGAATGTTATGTCTGTGTTTGGGGCTGGTATTAGTAAAATGGTGGCTGGGTTGGTTATGTGACAGACCGGGGTGGCTACTACCGGCTTCCGGTGGTGACGCTGCCTGAGGTATAAAAGAGTGGGCGGAAGAGGCTCTGCCTCTTTCGTCGTGAAGCCACCTGGCCAGCAGGAGGGTGCCGTAAGCCTTTGTATATACAGTAGCTGGAAGTTATCCTGAATAAATTATCCTGAATAAACCCTGTCAAGTCTCACTCGTCATTCCCAGCATTATGGACACAACATAGACACTACAAATTCATGTTTTGTTTTGTTTTTTTCAAAACACCAGGAGAGTTTTTTTTACAAAAGCAGATAGCTCCACATGGCAAATCAGTGCTTGGTACTTGGGTCACGTGACTCATCTTGGCTGCCTTCCCGGTCTGCTCGCTCTGACTGATTTCCCTGGCTGTGCTCGGAATGTTCACTCACTCCCTCCCTACTCGCTATATAGTGAATTTAGATATAGTGGACTATACAGTAAACTCAATATAGCAAAAACATTATCCGCTTCTGGACACTACTGGGCTTGTTTTCGTGGCGCGGTTAATGGAGTCATCACACGAGATAGTAAAACATAACAGACTAATAGTGGTAAAAAAAAAATGAATACCTGCATGTAATTTGTAGTAAATATGTATTAAATCAAATCGTTTTTGCTGAATTATTACATATAAATACCTTAAGGCAGTTTATGCTGTAATGTGAAGTTCTTCTCTCACTGCTCCGTTGGCTGTACATTCACTACATAGTCCACTATATGGGGAAGGAGTGAGCATTTCGAACACAGCACCTGCTTGCTGTGAGTGGTTTCCCTACCAGTTTTTTTTTTTTTTTTTTACAATTTTGTTGCATTTTATGTCAAATATGGATCATTTTGATGAAGCAGATGAACCAGTAATGCGTTCACCAGTAGGGCGCAAACGAGGTCGAACAGCAAACAATATTCAGAATTCTTGCTACTACTATCTTCTATTATCAGAATTCTTGCTACTTTGCTGCTGCATGTCTCTGCACATTAACATTAACTGCAGCCATTTGCACAGATGCCACGTCTGTTGCCGTCTGTCTGTCTGTCACTGTAATACTGATCACGTGCAGTCCTATCTGTTACTGTCTGCACCTACACTACCACACTGAACTGCAACTACGGGTATTACATCTCTAGTTGTCTGTATATAGGATTGCTTGGTTTTTATCATCGTTAATCCTTTATCTCAATTTTGCACTATGGGAGGTCTGGGTCATTCTTGTCGCCATTTGCACCATGGGCTGCATTACTGTACATATTGTATATTAGACTGTTGTTGCTGTTTTCTTTTTCTTTTTTCCAGCCTTATTCCTTTTCTTTTTATATTGTGCACACCAATGGAGAGAGAAACGTCATTTCAATTCTCCTGTATGTCCTGTAAGTATAGTAGTGTTGACAATAAAATCTTTGAAGCTTCAATCTTGAATTATAACTTTATTATAGCTATATTATACCATTTTGCTGAGTGGATATGCCGAAGTCAGTGTATCAGTCATACTACATTGATGCTTATAGACATTCAAGTATGTTCCAGAGAAACTAGCATGGTTTTCGGGACATGTCTGTTTTTGCAAAAGAATGGCTTGTGGACTTATCTGTTTTTGCTAAAAAAAAAAAGTACAAATAAATTGCCAAAAAGTAACTATGAGTTGATGTTTGATTTTTCGCTTTATTATGTCTGAGATACTCATATTTAGTGATCATGTCTTAGAAGCTGATTTGGAAATGCAAACACCTATAAACCAGCAGATGAAAGTGTTGTTTTTCCCAGTATTAAACCAATTGGACTTATCTGTTTTTGCAAAAGAACTCTTCATATATACGGATGTTTTTTTCCCCCATGTCATAGAGTCTGAATTCTTCCCCTTTACAAAATCTTGCATTTTGCCCCCCAAAACCTAGGAATGGCCCTGACTACAATAATAGTTATAGTGTCCCTCTCAGTGTCTACTCTTGAGAGTTATGTTCTGTTTATTCCCCCCCCACACACACACACACACACATTGAAACCAAATGCCCGCTCATGATCGCACTGCTTGTTTTCATTCTTTTTAACATGATCTTTGTCTCACATTTGATTGATTGGGCCCCTGTCACCCTCTTCATATAACAGAAGCTGCTACTGTAGTGGGCAACTATGCTTTTAGGATACGCACCCCTGGTGAGTAGGGCAGAAAAAGAAAATATTCAGGTAACACTTGGTTATTACAGTGAGGATCTCTCTGGCTGAGCTGAATCAGATGGCTAACTTAATTGTTTTTGATGGGAAGCGTAAATCCCAGTTACAGTCAGCAGGTCAGCGCGGCGTCATTAGGACCTCTGAGCAACTGCCGCATCACAGGGAAGAAGCCACTCCTCCATCTCCACCTGAGAGGCCCCCAGAGATGGATGGCACGCCACTCCGTGCTGCACGGGCTCATTTCTGCCCCCGTACAGGAGTCAGCGCTGATTAAAATATCCACACTGGGTCCTCATTTCTATTACCAGTTCACTCAGCCAGCCCAGACCCTCTCAATTAAAGTTCTTGGGCCCAGATGAATGGAGATGGGGAAGGGGGGGGGAGGGGAGTGAATGGTAGCTGACAGAATTACAAACGCTCACAGTCACAATTTATCCTCCTGACAATTAGGAGCAATTTGTTTCACGCTAAGTCATCCTTAAGGTTTCAGAAGGTCTTATTTGATATCAACAGGAGTGGCTGCAGCTGTCACAATCCCCTAAGTGCCGCGCTCTGTTTTGATTATGCACGCTCGGCTGCACTTTACAGTACACGTAACCGTTTGCTCCATCCTGCTCTTACAGCCAAATTAAATCAGTTCGAAGTGTGTTTATACAAGGCCGTGCGGGCGAGTCAAAACTTCCAGGGCCTGCTTGAGATCCGCACTCATTCCTGCCCCGCACAATTAGATTCACAACGGTAATTATTATAACAGGCTGTGCAGCGACGCAGATATATGTAAGCCTTACCAACAACCTTTTAACTCCCAACTAAGAAGGAAAAAAAGTAGGGGGTAAAAAAGGGGATGACTCCCTCCCCTCCCCCACTGGCAGTGTCTTGGCGGCGTCACAATGGAGAACAGTTCTCGGTGACTGAGCCACTTTCTTCAGCGGAACCACTAAACTTCTGTGGCGAGATTCTTTTGTGCCTTGAAAAAGGGCTTTTGAAATGCATTAGCGCTACACACTTCCCGAAGAAAGGCCGAGCAAGGATTTGAAACAACAAAAAAAAAAAAGGAAGAAAGTAATAAATAAATAAATAAAACAGGAAAGCAATCATTTATTTTTTCTCCAAAAGATTTGCCCGGCCCCTTTGACATCTCTCTCTCATTGTTTGCTGACGACTTGATACTGCAAAGTTCTATCTATTTTTTCCTCTCCCCTTCCCCTTCTTTCCCTTGTGCCGTGGCAAATTTGTTTTCAGGCTCCATAAAATAGCCTTTTCTTATTTCAAGCAGCAGCGTATGCAGTGGAAAATCTTTCACATAATATATCCTTAAAAGCACATTACTGTGTCCCATACACCGTTAAGAGTTAAGAACACAGTTAATATTTACAGTTGGAGGAAAAAAAATTGGAGAAAAGGAACGGATTTGGCTATGGAATCAAACCCCCCCCCCCCCACCCACGTATACACACTCACTCTCGGTGCAGCAGTTGAACAATTGCTATTCACAATCCTATCCTTAATGCCTAAGACCAACATAAAAGAAGGGAGTTTAAGAATATAGGGATAAGCCCTTTCAGCTTTTCTAAGTCTTAAGGCTGGTTTATGCTCCATGAATACTGAGCATCGGCAGCCAGTGCTGTTGCCACTCTAAATAGATATTACAATGATTTGGGAACAATGTGTTCGACTGATTCCCTCAGACACAAAAATACATATATGTGTATATATAGTGAATAGGAGGCAAACATTAGTGCGCCCCGACAATACAAGCATTTTTGATGTAGAAGGGTAGAGCAAGATTAATGTCTGAGCGAGAGAAAAGGCGAGATACCACTTTGGGTGTTTGCAGGGAAAGCTGCGGCAGGAAGATGCTTTGAGAGCCTAAATCCCCCCTCCGAGTACAATGCAGGGCTGCTGATACAACCGACAGACACGGGGTCACCTCCCCTCGGGGAGACAATGGAGGCACAACAACAACAAACCCCAAGCGAGGAAGCGGCGGCGGCACAAAGGCGTCGAGAGTGGAAGGCAATGTGGTGGTGGTGGGGGGGGGGGAGGCAGCACGCCGGCGTTTTCCATCATGATTATTACTGCTAATAAGTGTCAAGGGCTGCTGAATGTCAGCGAGAAGAAAGTGACCATTCTCTGAAAGTCTCGCACAACAAGCAAAAAAATTAGACTTTGGGAGCAAAGTGTGCTGCCGCCGCGCTGAGTGACAGGGCGCGGATGCTTTTAATGCGCTAAAAGATGGTGGCGTTGCGTTGATTTTTCAAGAGGGCCGTCTCACAGCACAAGAGAGGTGTGGATAAGTGCCCCCCCACACACACACACACCACCAGCAGCCTTTTTTGCCACTTAAGCTTTCCAAACGGCCTCAGGGCTCCAGAACAACTCCGACCCTTGTGTCTCCTCTCCCAATCCAAGATTAGCCTGTCTTCTTGTCTTAATCCAGCAGAAACGCTGCATCCTGACTCCAACACCTCTCCACAATTACTGCACTCCATAATCCCCTGCCTGCCTCCATTTTCCCTACCGCTTTAAGAGGGGTAAAGATCAGGGGTGAGCACTCATCCCCGAGCCCTCCCCGTTGCCTCTCACCATGGCAGTTAAGTGTCTGTGGAAGTCATAGAATGAGTAAGCCTTGTGACAGCTTATTAATACTCCTCTCTTCTCCAGGGTTTACCAATGGTCAGTCCTTAAGTATACTGTACTGGATTAAAAGGATTTGCTTGTAGCTCAGGTTCTGCAGAGAGGTATTTCGGCGCAATTGTGCCGCTCCGCTCGTACTAAGGTGTCACTTGAAGGGTCTCGAGTCACATTGTGCGCCAGGCTGATGGTCTATGAGATATAATGTGGAACATGAGGCTAAGGTCTTTTTTTTTTTCATGGTCACTACCTCCTATGATTTCAAGAGGCACTTGATCCTCTTTGGGGGAGCAAAAGCACTGGAGCCCCCCGGTCTGGAATAACGGCAACCAGCCGGAGAGGAGTGAGCCAGAAGCTTTTCTTTTTCCTCCTCCCTGCAAACTTTGATAGTTTTTTACTGTTGTTCCAAAGAATGACCACCGCAGTTCTCCTCCAGTCAAAGCTGCTGTTCACTGCTGCGCACGCAGCCGAGCAACAATGACTGTGGCGCTTTGCAGAGATGTGCTTAAATGAATCATCCTGCTGGCTTAGCATAGCTTGGCTGCCTCTGTGCGCTGGATGTCTTTAATGTGTTTGCTTGCCTGCAGGCCCCTCCAATTCTTTCTCCTTTCATTCTCCACTTTCCAGCCTGGATAGAATATGTTTTTATATATATATATATTTATTTATATAAAAAGAGGGGGAAAAAACTAAATGGACTTGAATCGATCAGTGCTTCATTGTGCGCGTGTGACGAAAGCCGCACGGGAGGGAAGCGCCCCAATACGACAGATGTTACAATTCAGATTTTCTTTTCGTTCTTTTTCAAGTAAACACAATGGCATATCGAAAGGCATTTCAAAAGCTGTTTTAAATTGATTTAAGTTAGCTCCTTGTCATGAAGCTGTGTGTTCACAAGTATCACAAAGATGACTGGGGATGGAGAGAAAGAGTGAAAGAAAGCTGCCTCCTCTGAGGAGTCTAAGCCATTGTAGGCTCCTACCCAAGGCTTAGATTTAAAAAGGGACCAGGCCTGGACAGATTTACTCAGAAGTCTTTTCAGAAGATATATATTTTTTTGAGCTTGAGATAGTCATCATGGAGAATAAACAACTTACTTTCAGAGAAGGGAGAAACATGAAAGAATACGGAGGCAAAAATGTCCCACTGGTAACAAAATCAAGGAAAATAGAAGGGCATCGGAACCCTCTGAGCCGCCATATCAAATGTCCCACCCAATCTGGAATTCACAATAAAAAAAGACGGCACTGGTGCATAATATAATTGACATGACATATGACTACAGCTGAGGAAGTAAAATGGAGAAAGGAGAGAGTCTTTTATGTTCAGGAAAATATGATATGATTAGGGCTTTTGATGCTGCGAGCCACTCATATTTTTTATTTCTCTGCATCAAAAGGTGAGATCTTAAGTTTTCCACATTTCTAGTCCTCCTTCATATCATTCGATATCTTCAAAAATTATTACTGCCGCATAACTGAATTAATCGGCGGAGGCACAATTGAGCAGAAACCTCAGTTGCCCTAGCTACAGGGACAATACCGGCGGTTTTCATCCAGTCTCATCTGTTCCATTTAGTCGACAGGAATTTGGGAGCCTCTAATCTGCCATGCCTCATTCAGACAGGAGAGTGACCACAAAAATACGCCGCGTCCTCAGACTGTGATAGATGGGGAGGGGGTAAGAAAAGACGGGCGAGTCTCTTGGTGGGGAAGGGGAGAGAGGTGCCTCCACTCTGTGGTGCCGCAGCCTCAGAGAGAACAAAACATGCAATTAGAAGCCGCAGCGCACTGTGAAGTGGTCATTACTAGAGCTAATGAGTGCGGTATCTGTCCGCGCATTAAAGCGCTCGCTAACGAGGGCTTGTTCATCATCGGGCGAACACAAGTCATCGCATAATCCTATCTCCTGTCCTCTCGTGCCTGTTGCGATGAGAGGGACTCGTTTGGGCCAAAAGACGCCAAACAGCAGGAAAGGATTTTTCCCAAATTTCAGCGGAACCCTCGTCTCCCTCTGTAGTTCTGCTTCCTCACATGTTACTTTTTAAGTGCATTTTTAATACCTCAGAAGACTCCAAATGAGGTTTTTAATCATTTATTGTAACTTCAGGCACAGCTCCACTCCTTGGACAACCTTTTTGAAGACTTGACCCAGGTTCCAACGGCTCAGTTAGCACCAAATGCCACAAGAGGGCACTGCAGGAAAGCTTTTTTTTTTTTTTTTTTTGCCCCCATCCAACATGTCTCCTGCTGCTGCTGCTGTGTGGCATCCCATACTGTAAGCCGATAAAGCAAAGACAACCGATATTTGCATCAGATAAAGGGGGGAGGGAGCTCACTCCATAGGGTTTTGCAGATTCTTAAACACTCGTTATCTGTTTGATTCATTCCTGATTGCAAAACATTTCAAATCCTCCCACGGGGCAAGCAACCTCTAGATGCTCTGCCTCTCTTTAGAAGAAGAAGAAGAAAAATCAGCACACCCCCCACACCCCCAGCAAACATTTTGTGTCCTTCTGTTTACCAGAGAAAAAGAGTTGGATGTGTGTGAAAGAAAGTTGACTCTGCCGCTGTCTCCGAGTGGAAGCGGCAACTTCGTGACAATAAGAGTGAAATCTTTGGCATTCAGCGGCCCAGACAGGAAGTACAGCTTCACTGAGTGAACAAAAAAAAAAAAAAAATCAAGATGACTGAATGCATCTGTATACAGATAAAAAGAAATAAGGCACTGAATTTGGATTTATGTTTCCCCACCCCACCCCCCCTTCCCGGCGTTGTCTCCGCGGGAAAATGTTCTGGCAGTCACAATCCGATGAACAAGTTTCTTCCTCCGCCATTGCTGGGTGTCAAACGCTCCGCTGTGACTCGTTTCACACCCTGTAATTATGTTGGGGAGAAAGCAGACTTTAATTCTCTTTAATTGTGTAAAGCTGGAACAACAACGTAAAGACGAGAACGCTGCCTGACACGGAGTGCTCAACCTTGGGCAGCGATATCCACCAGCTCCTCCACACCTTCACATACACCGATGGGTTTCCTTTCTACTTCTGAGATATTTTTTGATTTTAATTTTGATTATCTGGGCGGAAGAATCCAGGTCGACGCGATTTCCTTCATTGACAAGACACATTTTAATGAGAATAATGCTATTAATATATTCTAATTGTTATATGGCGCCGGCGCCGCAGAGCCGGTGGAGGGAGCGTATCTGCGGTGCATCTCCAGTGTCTCTGATTACCTCCTCCCCATTCATCACTTTTTTGTCGTCTGGCCCCAAGGCATCAATAAACAACTGTCAGGGATCCAAGTGAAGGCAAATCAGTCAGCTCTCACATCACAAAGCCACTAATGCAATTTTATTGTTCATTACTTTATCATAATATTATATCTAGCAGCCAGATTAAGAAGTCTCCTGTTTGATTATCTCGGCAGTTTCTGGTTTAAAAGCCGCGTTTCCAAGAAGGCAGATTTGCATCTCTGCAGACCTGCTGCTATCTAATATCTGCTTCGTTTTGCGTTGAGGCGAGTTTATGCGCAGTGGTCTATCAACTGCAGCTCCGCGCAGAACGCACGTACGGGTGAACGCACACACACAGGCACGTGCGCGTGTGGCGTGATGTGCGATCAGAAGCATCAGAGGGTTTAGCTGCAAGTAGCGTTGCCCCCCCCCCAACCCCCAACCCCCAACCCCCAACCCCAACCCCCGAGGGACCGCTGCTGTGCCTGTGCAAACATGTGGACCTCACTCTGCAACCTGGGAGCTCCAAAAAAAAAAAAAAAAGACAATCAAGATCAGCTGCCCAGATAATCTCGGTTTAGGACACTGCATGCATCCAGGCTGAAATGTGAGACCGCACGGGAGTT
Source organism: Pholidichthys leucotaenia (assembly GCA_020510985.1). Lineage (NCBI taxonomy): Eukaryota > Metazoa > Chordata > Actinopteri > Cichliformes > Pholidichthyidae > Pholidichthys > Pholidichthys leucotaenia. Next base: position 21,945,473 of record CM035839.1, on the reverse strand, counting down.
TGCTTTTCATCCGTTCATGTGAGTCTGGCGGCTCTACCGGGTGGCGGCGGCGGTCGGTGGCTTCGACCGACGGGCGGAGGGGGAAAGGAGCAACAAAACTTGCAGACAGGCGTCCACAGTCCTTCGATTTAACTCAAATAAATTCACTATTTAATAGGACTGCAGACAAAATCTGAGTGCAGAACCAATTTCAAAGCACCCTTTTTTTCAGGGTCAGCCTCATCTCAGCCGTGCCCGGGCGCCAATCACGCCTGGCACGCACAAATGATGCTTAACCACAATTAACCCGGAGGGCGCCCAGTGTGCACCGGGACCATTCAATCTCGCTCTCACATCGCCGAGAAGTTAGAAGTTGAGAGATTGTCTTGGCTCCTCTCTCATCAAGCATCAATAATTGATTGAGGCTTGCGGGACGCGTTGCGCATTGTGTCGCTCAGAGGCGACCAGCGAACGGGCGCCGTGTGTGGGAAGGGAGGGCGCCCCCGATGGGTGCTTCGCTTGACCCCACCAATCCTCCATTATTTATTACAGCAGAAAGGATCCTGGTGGACGGGTTAAGGAGGTCAGTCCACATTTTGCGCTTCCTCGGTGGTCGTCCCCGCGCCTCAGATTGAGCATTTCGCGCTACGCTGCCTCTCCCACGCGTGACCTGATTTGATATTAATATCAATCTCCTTTTTAACCCTTCTCCTCATTGGGATTAGTACTAACCCCCTCCCCACCCATCGCAATTCTGACATTTATTCTGGTCTCCAAGAGGGACACTGTGGAACGTACTTTATTGAGGAAGAATCAAATGCCAAATTGGTGTTTAGGTTGAAGGGACACTTTGCCCTGAGATTTCAGTTTAAGCACTTCCCCTCTGGCCTGGTGTGGAATTCACCTTGATTTCTTGTTGGTGTGAGCTGCCCAGTTTTAGGGATATCTGCTGGAACAATGTCTTCACTGTAAGAGAAGCAGAGGACGCACGCCTCGTGGTGTTCAGTTCATGAAAAAAAGAAGGAAAATAGCTCATTGGCAGAGATTGTGACCTGGTTACTCAAAGAACATCCTAAACTTTGTTATTTAGTTTTTATAGGAACAATTTTCTTTCACACCAATCTACAATCACAAAAATGTTCTAACGCTGAAGGACATGTACAGTTGTGCATGATGACAGGCTTGTGGTGTACTCATGATACAGAATGAGCTGTAATGTTAAAATGTCAGATTTGTTTTTTTTACTTCATGGTGTTTGAAATAAAACTACAAAAAAACAGAAAAATTCTATTGTCTGAAGTGGAGACTAGGCTTTTGGCTAAAAACTCAGTCATAAGTTTAACGGGCTTGAAAGTAGCAAGTGAGTTTGTAACCATAACTGCACCAAAGGAAGAGTTTTGCAATCATTTACAATATTTTAATTTTTTTCGATTGATGTGGGCCAATTAATGCATTAAAAAAATGGCATTGTCAGGTTTGAAACGGTGGTGTCCTAATGGTTAGAGATGTGGACTGGTGACTGGAGGGTCACCAGTTTGGATCAGATCTGGGTGGGACAGATGACATAGCAGTGTGTGCCCCACCCTCATTAACCCCAGCTGCTCCAGTGGAGCTGCTCAGTGGTCAGAGGTCAGTCTGTGGTTGTACTGGGCTGCTTACAGGTGTGAGTGTAAACAGGGTGTCCTTGAAAAAGAGAGTTTGCCTCTTAGTTGACCTTTGCTGTATAAAGGTCAAAAAAAGGTCACTCCCTGAGGTGGTGTCCGGAGTGGTGACTGGTTTGTTTCAACAGCTGGCTCTGGTTAAAATAGGAGTAGGTCTTCCATGTTTACCATGCTAAACTGATCCTCTAGTACTCTAGTAGGAACGATTCATTCAAATGTACTAGTTTTTATAGGTCAACGACTGTACGTAATCACTAAGGGTAGTATCTCACTGGGCTGCGACAGCTTGAGACTAGTTGGAAAACAGTATTCTTGAGGGAGTTTCCAAAATAAGATAAGATAAGATAAGATAAGCCTTTATTGGTCCCACAAAGGGGAAATTCCAGGATTGCAACAGCACAGGGATAGCAACACTCAGAGCAACAATCAGAAGGCAAGAAAAAAAAGCAAGAGCAGCTAATATACATATGTACATATTACTATAAATATATACAGTATATATACACACAGACACACAGTGCAGAGCATTGTAGCAAATGTCTCCAAACATTCTCAGCTGTTCTCATTTTGCTCTCCTGAGTTGCAGGGTCTCACACTGCTCTTGCAGGAATTTTGAACATGTTCAAAAAAATTGTGCAACAGCTTTCTCTCAAAATAGTCTGAGTCATTGCAGGTGTCTCAAACCTGTCTCAACCTCATCTTGAGTGTTAGGCAGCCATGGCAGGACTGGCATGAATGCAAAAAAATAAAAAATAAATAAATAAATTTTGTCTTGTGCGTGCTGCAAAATTGTCTTGCAACACTTGCATGACATGTATGCAAACTCTCGGAGAACTTTGGCCAAAAACTTGTTGGGACTTTGTGCAACATTATTGCAACATTCATGACAATTGTCACAAATTCTCTGATTTTTCTCACATTTCTTTTACCTCCCAACTTGCAGCGAGCTGTCTCAGCCCAGTGAGATACTACCCTTACTGTAACTGTACTGGAAGCCATGGATCACTAGCCAAATCCCCCGCCTAGGCAGCGAATGAACATCGCTTGCTCCGCTTAGCCGACTCTCAGTTCGGTGAGTGGGAAGCAGTTGGAGCTCCGATACAGCACTGAGTGATTCAATGTACGAATCTTTCAAACTGTCTTTTTTTAGCAAACAAGCCGGAAGTGACTCAGCACATTTCAGTGAGCTGTGGACTCCAGTAGCACCCCCCCCCCCCCCACACACACACACACACCTGACTTAGCATCATTGATTGGGGCTGCTCACTCAAAAGTATGAAAAGAGAAAGAGTTTCTATTGGACTGAGTGATGGAAATGAATAAAAGCTTCTAACTCACCATTAAGGTCAGGACCTTTCTAAATCAATTAGGAATTGCTCCATCTGTTTGTACTTTTAAGGGTTGACATAATTAGGAAAGTCACGTTATGTAGAAGCACTGACTTCCTGTTTGACCTTTTCAAAATAAAACAGGAAATGTGACTACAATATTAAAAATTAGAGTTTTGCAGAGCCATCAACTCCCTCGTTATAATGCACTGAAAAAATTACATTGCTGTGATAAATTCTAAAATTGTTTAACTGAATATACACTAATGACTATCAAGTGTTTTATGTTGTTGTAGCAGTATTTTTTATATCTAACTAACTAACTAACTAACCTGCACTTATATAGCGCTTTTCTAGTCACAAAGACCACTCAAAGCGCTTTCATTAATACTAACCCTCTATTCTAAGGGCCTATAGGAAACAGATATCTAGGGACAATTTAGAACAGCCAATTAACCTAACATGCATGTTTTTGGCATGTGGGAGGAAACCGGAGAAATCCCGGAGTAAACCCACGCAACACGGGGAGAACATGCAAACTCCACACAGATCACTGTTGGTCGGGGGCTGGGATCGAACCCACGATCCCACGATCCCCACAATCCCCCGGCCAAGGGTAAACTGTGCTGCCGCAGTGCTAACCACTGCGCCACCGTGCAGCCCATATGAGTGTCACAGGTTTGTTCAGTGAATGAAAAAGCAATTACAAGCTGCTAAAGTATTCTTTTCATTGATTCATTTACACAAGCTTAGTGATTATTCACAACTATTATAAAATTTGTGACGAGTCATGGAAAAAACAGGAAAAGGTCTCCCCAAGGGTGTTTTGAGTTATTTACAGATTCTAATTGTGGAATCTAAGCTTTCCAATGACGTCCAACACATAGAAATCCGAAAAGATCTGAAGAAGATGTGGCCATTTGAATGTTAGAACCTCTCAAACTACTTCTCTGAGAAAATCAGGTTCAAAGTTTCCAGGGATTGTCACTTTCCAGGGGAACCAGGTGGGGGGTGGGAACAAAAGCTGGTCATTTGCATGACTTAGAATGAACCTGATAGAAAAATTCCATATTTTTCTTATATTTCTTTGTTTGGTCTCAGAGTCTAACTTTGCGTTTATGTGAAAGTGTCAAGGCTACAGCTGCACTAGTTATCATCTTGTTTTCCTGCTCGGCTCCTGTGTGACTGGGACAGAATGACCTGTGAAAAGCTAATCTGTACACCAAGTTTTGACCAGATGTACTGGACGGACAATTTGCTCCCCTACTTTCCAGATAACGGAGAGCTTAAAGAACTGAGTGATGTGTGTCTGAGTCAGAATGATGCACGAATAGGCTCTGAGACCATTCTTGTATTGTTCCCCACTGGCCAGTGTAATTAAATTTGCTGAAACTCTGATCCAGCCTGGTTTTTGACTGAAGGTCTTCAAGTATTTTTTCTAACAGAACCCAACTCCCTTTCAGTGCTTATCAAAAGGAGGTCTGCTTAAGCAGCACTGTGCTTCTACCTGAACGTGCTGCTGATTGGCTGAAATGAATAACAAAGACCAATCAAACCAGATATGTAAATCAGCTGTGTATCCATGCCGCATCCTGATCAGATGCCCAAACCACCTCAACTGGCTCCTTTCGATATGAAGGAGCGGCAGTTCTACTCTGGGCCTCTCCTGGATGACTGAGCTCCTCACCCTATCTCTAAGGGTGAGTCCAGCAATCCTATGGAGAAACCTCATTTCAGCCGCTTGTATCCGTGATCTCATTCTTTCGGTCATTACCCAAAGCTCATGATCATAGGTGAGAGCAGGAACGTAGATTGACCAGTAAATCGACAGCTTTGCTTTAGAGCTCAGCTCCCTCTTCACCACAACAGACCGGTACAACGTCCACATCACTGCAGAGGCTGCTCCAATCCGTCTGTCAATCTCTCATGCCATTCTCCCCTTACTCGTGAATGAGACTCCAAGATACTCAAACTCCTCCACATGTGGCAGGAGCTTGTTTCCATCTTGGAGAGGACAATCCACCTTTTCCCTCCTGAGGACCATGGACTTGGACTTGGAGGTGCTGATTCTCATCCCAGTTACTTCACACTCAGCAGCAAACCATTCCAACAAGGCCTGTTGGTCATTGCTTGATGAAGCAAACAGGACAACATCATCTGCAAACAGTGGAGATGAAAACCTGTGGTCACCAAGCATGACACCGTCCAATCCTTGGCTACGCCTAGATATCCTGTCCATAAAAATTATGAACAGGATTGGGGACAAAGGGCAGCCCTGGCAGAGTCCAACTCTCACTGGAAACAAGTTTGACTGGGTGTTGGCGATACAAACCAAGCTCTTGCAATGGTCGTATTAGGACCAGATAGCTTGTAGCAACAAGCTCGATGCCCCATACTCCCGCAGCACCCCCCACAAGAGACCATGACTGATGCAGTCAAATTCTTTCTCCAAGTCCACAAAACACATGTGGACTGGTTGGGCAAACTCCCATGAACCCTCGAAGATTCTCGAGAGGGTAAAGAGTTGGCCCATTGTTCCACGGTTAGGACGAAAACCACATTGCTCCTCCTGAATCCAAGGTTCAACCAGCGGTCAGACTCTCCTCTTCAGTACCCTGGCATAGACCTTCCCAGGGAGGCTGAGAAGTGTGATCCCCTTAAAGTTGGAACACACCCTCCGGTCCCCCTTTTTAAAAAGAGGAACCGCCACCTCGGTTTGCCATGCCAAAGGCACTGTCCCCAATTTCCACGCAAAATTAGAGAGGCGTGTCAACCATGACAGCCCTACAACATCCAGGGCCTTGAGGTACTCAGGGCGAATCTCTTCCACCCCCGGGGTCCGGCCACCAGAGTTTTTTAACCACTTCGGCGACCTCAATTCCTGTGATGGCCAAGTTATCCCCCTCGTCCTCAAGCCCTGCTTCCTCTATGGAAGGCGTGCCAGTGGGATTGAGGAGATCCTCGAAGCATTCATCGAATCCAACTCACCACCAGGTGGTGATCAGTTGACAGCCCTGCACCTCTCTTTACCCAAGTGTCCAAGACATGTAGTTGCAGGTCTGATGGCACGATAACAAAATCGATCATCGACCTGTGACCTAGGGTGTCCTGGTACCAGGTGCACATATGGACACCCTTATGCTTGAACTTGGTGTTCATTATGGACAAACTGTAGTTGGCACAGAAGTCCAATAACTAAAAACCACTTGGGTTCAGATCGGGCAGGCCATTCCTCCCAATCACAAATTTAAAAAAAAAAAAAAAAAAGTATTTCTGTGTTTTTTTAGGAATCACATGAGGCTGACTTATTGCTGGTTTACTCGTTTTGGGTCACATACAGTATATGCAATAAATTACTTTTTTTAATTAATCAATGCACAGCCGTAGTAATATTTATGCAATGACTTTTGCTTCACTTTTTAATATTATAGTCATCACCACATGTCCATATATGACATCTCTAGTAATTAGCTCTGTATTGGCAGATGAAAATAAAACAAATGAAGACGCAGAGGAAGTTCCCTATAGACCGCCCTTGACTTAAGGAAACGTCTTGTGGCCTCCTTATGATGACCCTTTTGTACAGTAAATTATGATGGTGTGCCCTTTCAAGAAGGAAAATATGATATGTCCTAATGAATAAGAATCTGATGCTAAACATAATAAGGTGGGTGCTCTTCCAATAGAAAAGAGTGCCATTGACTGTCCCAAAGAGTGCCCTCTTCAGTTCAGGGGGTGCACTTCAAAGAGTGCACCCCAGCCAGTCGCAGCAGATGACTGCCCCTCCCTGAGCCTGGTTCTGCTGGAGGTTTCTTCCTGTTAAAAGGGAGTTTTTCCTCTCCACTGTCGCCAAGTGCTTGCTCACAGGGGATTGCCTGATTGCTGGAGTCTTTCTGCAGTTGTGGGGATTTCTCCTACAGTTGAAAGTGCTATGAGATGACTGTTGTTGTGAAATGGCGCTATATAAATAAAGTTGAATTGAATTGAATTCAGCTGATAAAATGGGATACAGAGCTTTTTAGAGCACTCCAAAGTTAATTTCCTTTCCACAGCATGTGGGATATCATAGAGTGTATAGAGTTGGATGCTAGTGACCATTTTCTGTGACCCAAGGCCACATAGCTACTGTAAGTCATGGGGTCAGTTCACTTTCTTTCACCTTTTCTACTATAGAACTTAGAAGGTTTTTTACAAAAGGCAGAAAAAGCCATTTTCATCTGGTATGGGCACTAGCCCAAAACCTCTCAGCTGTGGGGTGGATGCTGTGCCACTAGGCCACCATTCAGGTTACTTCAGAGTATTCCTACTAGTGAGAAGACATGGAGAACTGAGCTGGAAACTTCCCTACATTTTAAAGCATGTTTCTACATGCTTTTGAGGAAATCTTGGATCTACAGTATACTCGCTGCCAGTGAAAATTCAACACAATTTTTGTACAAACATTTTTAGGTCCATCCTATCTGAGCTTGAGTAATAGTGTTTTTATGTCTCAAAATATATCTGGAACTCATTTTCAGTGGTTGTACTCACTGTCATGACTCACTACCTTTGAGGTCTTGCTCTATAGTTTTTTTTAGCTCGTTGCTTGTTTTGGGTACTAAAGAAAAAAATGGGTGATTTTAAGGAGTGGTCATCTTCACAATATAAAGATGAACAAAAATGCAGCACTATGTTGTGAAATCTCCACAATGCCATGACATAAGATAAGATAAGATAAGATAAGATAAGATAAGATAAGATAAGCCTTTATTAGTCCCACAATGGGGAAATTCCAGGATTGCAACAGCATAGGGATAGCAACACTCAGAGCAACAATCAGAAGGCAAGAAAAAACAACATCTAGTAAACATATGTCCATATTACTATAAATGTATATATATAGACACACAGTGCAGAGCATTATGGCTGGTGAATGTGCAGCAGACATGGCTGTGTTCCAGCAGAACAGTGCTTGTCCACATGCCGCCCAAGTCACCAGGGAGTACCTGCAGCAAAAGAACTTTGATGTCCTTTGTTGGCCTCTTATTATTCTCCAGATTTAGATCAACTTGGGCAACACGTTTCAGCCAGAGTACGGACATCGCAGAACAGTCATGGCATTGCAGGAGGAGTCTCTGAATACCCCCCAGGACAACATTAGACAGCTTGTGAGGTTCATGCAGAGGCCTGCATTAATGCAAATGGAGGCTATACTCCATACTGAACTTTGTTTTTAAGGCAGACGTTTTGTTGTGATTTCAGAAAGTCAGGGTGCTTCTCTTTTGTTCAGTTTTGAAAATTGCTGACACAGATTTTCACTTGTCAATCTCTGATGTTGTTTAGAAGGTGTCTAAAAATAATTTGCATCCTTTAATTGACCACTATAGGAGCCTGCAGTATACCCGATTTTTCCTGTTCCACGCTAGTCACAAGTGGTTTCAAAACCGCAAGGTGGCAAAAGGGAGGTGCTCAGATGAAGGACGTATCAGAGTACAGCCAGATACATGTCACTTTGACACTTGAGCCAAGTCCGAACTTGCAACACATTCTCATTGCAAGGTGTACCAGTGGGCACGTCTGTTAGAGCCATAGGTGTTGTGGCCTTTATGTGTCTCCGTCCTGACACTTTCACATTGTTGTACACTCTGATGAGTATATTGCTTTTGGACAGCCACGTCGGAAGGTAAGTTGGAGTGGAGGACGGGTAAAACACGGGTCTCATACTGTATAGGCAACCCAAGTTTGTTTTATTCAGTTATTCAACTACGTCCACTTTTGCTTTTATTCACTAGTTACTTTAGCTATTAAATGCACCTTTGGCGGGATAGGCACTATAAACTACTGGATACCATAAGGATTAGGGAAAGGTGAGTGTACAGTATTTAGACCTCTGCCTTGTCATATGACATTCTTCTTCAGCTGAGGACATACACTGTACTTGTGATGCAGAAAGGAACTTTTTTCCACAGCATTAAGATGCTGAAGGCTCCACCCATATGCTTCATTATTATGCCTTTGGAGAAAGAGCTAGCTTATACGCGGCTTCCATTTGGAGCGCTAGCTTGATGCAGGGTGTCCGCGGGTCCTTAAAAAGTCTTAAATGTGTTTGTCCAAAATTAAGGCCTTAATTATCCTTAAAAATGACAATTAATCCTTAAATCCGCCTTTCAAAGGTCTTAAAAATGACGCAAACACAATGAACAAAATTGCAATATTTTCTTACGTTGTACAGTGAAATCTTTGTAAAGAATTTGGCGAATTTGTAACTACTGCTCTGCATTTTAGCACCACGGAGCGAAAGTGAGCGGAACCAAAAGCAATCATTTGTTTGTGGGGGGAGGGGGCTACTTTCAGGTTTACACGTTAGCAGCTTGCACTTCAGGAGCTGTTGGCAACGTCAGTCATGGGGAAATGTAAATTTAATCTTACCTGGATGGATAAACCGACATTTGCGGCATGGTTAAGACCGGTTCATGGAATTAACTATGAGGCCCGCTGTACGCTGTGCAAGAAGCTCTTTAAACTCGGCTCGATGGGAGTTAAAGCTGTGGAATCGCATATACAGAGCGAGAAGCACAAAACGGCTGCAAAAACCCGCCAACAAACGCCTGCCATTTTTCAGTACTGTTCCGTCTCATCAGTGCCACAGACTTCAGCTCCATCTCCGATACCAGCAGCAACAGCAGCTCCAACCACAGCAACAGACCTCAGAGCAACCTCCGGGTCCACCGCTACACTTCAAGCAGAGGTACTGAGGTGTCTGCACACTATAACCAAACACCAGTCCTATAACGCCAACGAAGGAGTCAGAGACACTTTCCGAGCTATGTTTACTGACTCAGAAATCGCTAAAAACTTTACGTGCGGTAAAGACAAATCAGCCTACATTTCAAAATTTGGTTTGGCTCCACACATCATTAAACTCCTCGTCACCGACGTTAACAAAGACAGCTTTACTTTGATGTTTGACGAAACCCTCAACCAAACAACTAAAACGAAGCAGCTGGACCTACATGTCCGTTACTTAAAAGATGATCTGAGTCCACGGAACAGCTCAGGATTTACTGCACCACTTTCAAGTAAGTAAGAACCTCACACTAAGAAATTACCAGTAGTCTAGCTACAGTTTTTTTTTTCTCTCAATAGAACACTTATAAGAAAAAGTGTTATACATCATTGATGCTTGTTATTGTTGTTGTTGTTCTGTTTAAATATATCTTGATGACATGATGTTATCATTATTGCAGTTCTGTTGTTTTAGTCCTTCATGAAGAACAAATTTTATTTTTCAACTGAAAAATTAAGTGTTAAAACATTTAAAAAGAACATTTCTGAAAATGTCACATTTGTGTTCGACATTACACATGGCATTGCCATGCAGCAGGTATGCCCATCAGTTTTACTTGTTGTTATACGTATATACTGTATATTTCTGTTTTATTATATACTTAATTTTTATGCAACTGTTATGTACTTTATTCTTTTCCTAACTGCTGTTTTATTGCTACATGTTAAGCACCTTATTACCCTGCTTGATAGATGACACTCATTTCGTCTTCAGGAATGTACTCAGCAGCTGGACTTGCAAAAGCTGCTCTCAGTCTCCATGGATGGACCCAATGTCAACTGGAAGCTCCTGGAACTGCTTCAACAAGAGCAGCGTGAGCAGTGGGGGGGGGGGGGGGGGGTCTGATTGTGGTGGGGAATTGTGGCCCCGACACTGTACATAGTCAGATCACTGATGTCCAGGCACAGAAGCAAAAAGCTGCAGAGGAAAACTTAGAGGAGCTTAAGAAAAAGAGGCAAACTGTGATCCAGGTATCCACCAGCCTACACAGGGATGCTGATCAGCTTGCAGAAGAAGCTGAAGGAAAAACTGGAACCTTAATGGCCCAGCTCATCACAAAATCAAACATGCTGAGGAAGAGATACAAAGAAAAACTGTGCGAATTAAAACAAGTGGAAGCAGAGCTGGAGACAAAAGCTACAGAACTCAGATCCATGCCATAATTATGGGAATGAGGAGAGCATGGGAGAGCAACTATATTCAGTTTAGAGATCTTGTTGTGTAATGATTTTTAATGTTTGTTTTTGTCAAATGCTACAAGCACGTTTTCATATTTGTTTGAAAGATTGTCAGATCACTCAGACTGTTACAAGTAGAGATCAACCGATATGGGTTTTTCAGGACCGACACCCGATTATTAGTAGTTAAGGAGGCCGATAACCGATATTTGGAGCCGATATTCATTTGCAGTAAAAGTGTAAAAATTGGCGTAAAAATGTTGAATAATACAAACACTTAACTTCGTTTAACTGCCTAAAGCATGTTTATTTAACCAAACAAACAGAAAAATAGTTCCAGAAGTTAAATAAAAACTTAAATAGCTCCCTGAAATGTTTCCACAGTAAATAAAGTAACATTTAAATATAACTTATCTTTGTTTTAAGTTCAACAAAAAGTACGGGGAGTTAACAAGCTCAGCAGCAACTCTTGTAAAGTTAATAAATAAAAACTTATATAATAGCTGCGTGATTTTTTTTTACAGTAAAAAAAGTAAAATTTCACAATAACTGAAATGACTTTGAACTTTGTTTAAAGTTGGAACAAAAAGTGCAGAGTTGCCAGGCTCAGCAGCAACTCTTGTAAAGTTAAATAAAAACTTAAATAGCTCCCTGAAATTTTCCACAGTAAACAAAGTAAAATTTCAATATAACTGAAATGACTGATCATTGTTTTAACTTCAAACAAAAACAAAAAGTGCAGGCAGTTCTCAGGCTCAGCAGCATCTCTAGTAAAGTTCAATAAAAACTTGCTTCCAGAGGTTTTATAAAGGATAGCAAACAAAGTTAAACAAAATTTGCACAGAAATGTGAGTGTCAAATCAATTAGTCCCAATTGAGCAGCACGAGATTGTGGTGCAAAAAGCAAAGTTGTTCAGCGTGCTCTCCAGTGAGACGGCTTCTCTTGCCTTCATAAATTGCAGAGATTTCTTTGAACATTCGCTCACTTGGGACTGATGAGGGTGGTGCACCAAGACATTTTCTTGCTTGTTTGGCGAGTTGCTTGAAGCGCCCTTCATTCTGTCTCCACCACTGAAGTGGATCCCCATTCCGCCTGATCACTGGCTCCTTCAGGTACAGGTGTAGCTCATCCTCAACACAGCTGCTGGCCAGCTGGTCATCAGTGTGGGGTGCCAGCACTACATAAGACATTCTCCCATTGAGTCTGCGGAACGTTTAGAGCAGGACCGGCGAGCTAATGTTATGCTAAAAGCTAGTCAGCCTTGCATCTTCCCTGCAACAAAACAAGACTGAATTGAATTTCTTACTCTCTCTCACAATCACACACACAGGCTTCTACAATCACGGACTGTTTCCACATTGATATAACCAACAGCATTGTTTCAAGTAATTCACAGACATATGGGGTGGTACTACGAGCTAGCAGAGCTGCCGCTAATGTTTATTCCGCTCTTACGTTATTCTCCTGCTCACCAACGTTAGTAGTAGTTGTGAGATGTAGAGCATGGGGATGTTTATTACAGTTTCGAGAGAGTTTTCTGCATTTACGTTGACATGTGTGCTTGCTCTCCATACATTCTCCACACGAAAAAACTTTCCTTTCCGCCGTGTGTGTGAGGACAGCTTCCGCTTCAGATTGGCTCTGCCACTTACGCATGCTGTGGCTTGCTTAACCAATCAGATGGCGCCGCGGGTGGTGGCTGGAGACAGAAGTGGCAGGAGAGAGAGAGGCGCGGCTGCATCTGAGCCAAAATAACCCAGTTTTAAATTGATTTCTTGATATCGGCCCGTCGGATTTAAAAAAAAGGCCGATGCGATATACGTCAAAATTCCAAATATCAGCCCTGATAATCGGCCCGGCCGATAATCGGTCGACCACTAGTTACAAGTTGCCTGGGTTCTGCCTACAGAGTTGTGATCTTGATGTTTGTTATTTTTCAGCAATTTCAGTTCCATTAAATCTGTGGACAAAACTATTTGCAATGTTGTCACACTTCTTGCTATTTCGCAGATGAAAGGTCTTAAATTTGATTTAAGTGGCCTTAAAAATGGTCTTAAAAAGTTTTAAATTTAACTTCCTTAAACCTGCAGATACCCTGTTGATGGCTCTGGCTAACGTGAGCTCACTTGGTGCCATAAGTAGCCTAGCTTGCAATGCTTGCAATGCGGTGCTACAAATGTGTTCCACCAGCTGGTCACGGATCATTTCCTCTTCCAGAGCTCCAAAACGGCACTCGCTATCCAGCTGCCTCAAGTCGGCGACAAACTGCCAGACGGGTTCACCTACCCATTGACGTCGCTGTCGAAAACTGTCACGTTATCCGGGGTGTCAAAAAGGCTAGTTAGCAGCCCTGCTACCTCTTCATATGTGTCAGCAGCACCAAACATTCTCAGGATCCGCTGGCCCAAATTGTGAACCAACAGTGCCCAGCCTCTCAGCTAGTCGAGCTCCCTGAGATCCAGCATGGCAACATAGTTCTGGAAAGCTTCAAACCACCTAGGCCAAGGCACCGGCAGGTCTCCTTGCACCTCGAGAAATGGATGAACAGGAGCAATGCACGCCTCCACGGTTTAATCCGATGTTGCCAGTGTTATGTCTGTAATTACCTTTTAGTCACAAAGGAGGCAAGGTGACTTGGAACACAGCTTTTATTAACTTACTCAATATGGTGGCCACAGACAGGGCCCAGGCCAAGACACAGGCGAGACAGAGAGCCCAAAGATGCCCAACCCCGGCCTTATATAGGGCGGGGCGGTGCTCATCACCATCTCACACTTCGCAGTAGAAGTACTATTTTACAGAGTACATCCACAATGTATGTAAAATATGATTATAGAGGACTCAGTCAGTAATGTTCACAGCATTAAATATTTTAAAGACAAATGTAAAAAATCTAAATAGGAAATTATAAGTTTTACAATGTGTTAAATACTGCACAGATTACAGATATGGAATCATAAAACAAATAATGATCAAGTTTAAGGTGCAGAAGGTCATGCTTAAATGACAGCGTTGTTTGAAAATGTAATATATTATATGTGCATGTTTAACCCACAACCAGTTTATTTTGAATTGAGAAGCTAATGGCCCAGTCAATCAGTCTCTTGGTGGCTGCATATAGGCTCCTGTACTGTCTGCAAAAATGCTAAAAAGTGGAACAGCCTGCGTGCTGGATGTCTGTGGTCACATATGATGTTTAACGCTTTTCAGCAACACCATTCCTGATAGGTGTGTTCAGTGGAAGAGAGAGACTAGCACTCATGATATGCTGTGCCTTCTCCACCACCCTCTGCAGTTTTTCTGGTTGTAAATAGAACAGTTCCCATACCACACTGTGATGCAGCCCGTCGTCAGGCCCTCAATGGTGTATCTGTAGAAGTTTGTGAGGACGCTGGTGTTCATGCCAAACTTGATGAGTCTCCTTAGAAAATAAAATTTCTGATGAGCTTTTCTGACTACACTTGAGGCACTGTTGTAGGCCTGATTAAAAAATACCTGGAAGAGAAATCCTCACTGACACATTGTGCCCTCACTGTGTGATGTGGAGGGACTGGGGTTGCTGTGGTGTCCAGAAGGCTGGGTGAAGATAAGACTGGTGCTCAGGAGCAAGGATAGAAGACAGAATTCCCCTTTCAATTTTAAACCGTTACCAACATGTAGAATAAACACACTACTTTGCCAAAAGTACTGGTACACCCCTCCAAAAGATTGAGCACCAATGGACAAAGCAAGATCAAAAATGGAAGACTGGTCAAAAATTCTGATAAACTCACTGCTAAACCTTGTGGAAAGCCTTCCCAGAAAAGCTGAAGCTGTTATAGCTGCAAAGGGTGGCATTCCACAAGGTTTGGGAGTGTGTTTATGGGAATTTTTGACCAATCTTCTAGAAGCACATTTGTGATGCTGGACAAGAAGGCCTGGCTCGTAATCTCTGCTCTAATTCATCCTAAAGGTGTTCTGTCAGGTTGAGGTCAGGGCTCTGTGCAGGCCAGTCAAGTTCCTCCACACCAAACTCACTCATGCTTCATGTCTTTATGGACCTTAGTTTGTGCATTGGAGCCCATTCATTTGGAGGGGTGTCCCAATACTTTTGGCAAAATAGTGTATATTATTTATAAAATTGTGTCAGCAATGTAGTTAGCTGAGCAGCATAGCTTAGCAGATCAGGCCGCTAGCATTTACTTGGCTGACCAATGGCAGTCAGCCTTCTTGGAAATTTTCTATATTATCTATTCCCCCCACTTGACATCCGTGATACCAGCCAGATCATCTACCAACAACTGACAAAACATCTTATACTTAGCTTATTTTACAGTAGTTTACTATAAACTACCCAGAACTGCGTACAGTCAGCTATTACACCCTAAGGACTGGCCTGTATTACTATACTGTCAGCCACTCAGACCACTCACCCTTTTCTCCAGTAATGCTTTATTTGGAGTTTTACACTCAGCCAGTGGGTTAGTTAGCCCAGGCTGTCTTCACTATTGGAGCAGTGAGCTAACCATTTAATACTAGCTGCATAATTGTGTCTTCAGCCACAGCAGTGACAAAAAAGGTGAGAGTGGGTTTGGAAAGTGCTTTATGTGGGGTGAACTGGGTCTCATTAGCATTTGAGGACGGCTCCATCAACTGGGTGGAACATGATACTGCAGTAATTAAGGTGTGGTCTGTTCTGACCAAAGCACATCACGGGCACTTTCTAAAAAAAGTCTTAATATCCTCCAGTAATGGTCTAGGATTTATAGGTAGGCAATTTTCTGTCTGCCATATAAAGAGTTAAGGTGACATTTACTTATCTTTTGAAACTTTTTATACCTCTTCTTCACTACAACTTATTTTGGGGTGGAGGGCATCCTCCAGTAATTTTACTTATCCTTTAACATCTTCCATTTCCCAAATGAAGCCTTTCATTCTGCTTTAAGTCACTGAATCCTTGATTAAAAGCCTAAAAAAGACTTGAGTTGTATTGAGTTGTTTACCAGTTGGTAGTGATAGAATCTCTTGGCAGTGCCCCAACTGCTTTATTATGAAGACGAAGCCAGGTGCCAGTCAGCCGGCAAAGACTCTTTAGTTGTTAAATGGGGCAATACCATGACCATCAATTGCTAACCACTTTGCCTTTATGCTGTATTGGCACCGTAAAGGATGGGAGTTAATGCTGAGAGGAAAGACAGATTTGACAGAGTAAAGCGGTTCACTTTCACCCCAAGGAGTATTGTTTGTTTTTTTAGCACACATTTCAGCTCCAGTCCACAAATTGATGCAGCTTCATTTGCAAGTTTAGACTTGAAACCTTGAATGGTCATCCGAGGACATCAGTTATAAAAGCTACCTGACAGCTACCCCCCAGGGCCCTTCCTCCTCTTCTTCTTCTTCCATCTAGCCGCTCTCCTAATCCACCGCTAATGGTTAGCAATGGAGGCCCAGAGGAAGATTCAACTGTTGGTGTGTGGAAATCCCTGCTGGAGTGGGAGTGTCGCGCTTGAGGAAGTACTCAGCGAAGCGCGCCGCAGACAGCGACGAGACCCTCATGCCATGTGCACCTCGACGCTCAAGGTGACCTGGCAAGAGAAATGTACCACACACACACACACACAAAAGGGACACACTTTTGATTGTGATCACTGAGGGAAACTATGTTGTAAAGAAGGGATATTCCTTTTGGAAAATCTCCCAAATCTGTCACATTGCTGAATTTAATTTGTTGTGTCCCCTCAGTTGTTGCAGCGGCTGCGAGTTCAGCTGTACTCCGAAACGAGGATATCTGAGAGCTGACAGTGAGTCAGAGGCAGAACCCAGACGCCAGTAAGAACAAAAGAGATGAAAGAAGTGTTCAGTATCAAACCTGCTGCAAACAGCTCCGGGCATTTAGAGCAATTGTGGAGAAGTGGTGGAAGAGATGTGATACGGCACGATAGCGCATAAACTGCTAATTAAATGTTTCAGGGTCACAGCCGTGTAATTTCCTTCATCGAATGATAAGAGACTTAAAGGTTTGTTCTTTCCTTCTTCTTTGCAGTGCTTTGGCCTCAGCTTTGTTAGCCTTTGATGGATGACTTATGTCATTATTTCACAGGTCTGACTTCTTATCCCCGAGAATGGTCACACTCCCGCATAATGACAACCATGTTGTTTCACCTCACTGTTGTAGCCTTGGGGCCCAAGGTCACGTTTGAACGCCATTTGTAAGCATCTGTGTGAGTGTCAGCATGTTGATCTTTGACCCTACCTATGTCTGAGTGGGATGCCGGTGTCAGTGCTGAACAATGGAGGGTTGACAGGGCGGGCTGATATGGTCCGGGCGATCTGTTGCCATAAGGCTTTAGTCTAATCTCTAGGGAAGTGCACATCGTAAGTTGCCTTTTTGAGCCACTTCATTTCATTTAAACTTTTCTGGATCAAAACTACAACTGTGGATCAATCACACATGTTAGCATAATTTAATACCTTCTGTGTGAGATGACTGGAGAGGTTTGTGTCCTCCAGTGATTACAGGAGTCATGATGTCCAGGACAATTTGCCTCTGGTAGGGTCTCTCAAGGCAAATTGGTACTGGGTGAAAGGGCAGACCAAGAGTGGTCCAGTGGATCCTCATGAAAAGGTTAGAGAGGATCTAGTGTACTAAAAGCAGCCACATGAGTCTGCCCTCCAGTTTTCTTACCATCTGTAGGAGGGATCACCGAGCTCATGGTGTTTCTTTTTACCTTATCCTGTCAAGCAGCTAGGTACGCAGAACAGAAATCTGCTTCCCTTGTTGTGCGAAACATATTTACTTTGCCAAAAGGAGCTTTATACAGCACATATCTATGTACTGTATATTACTTATAGACTCCTCTTGTAATAACTTTTAATACTTTATTTAAATTGTTTTACCCATGATAGACTTGACAGGAGGGAAATGAGATAGGGAGGGGTGGGGGGGGAGAAAAAAGAGAGGAACAAACAGAAAAGCAAGCTGACACAATTGAAACAAATAGAAGACAAACTGTTTCATCTTCTGAAAAGGTGTTCATCACGAGTCGGGTATCTGCACCTGTAAAAGAAGATATATGAAACGTGCTGGCAAAATGAGTCACTTTGAGGAAATTATCAAAACTGAGGTAATGTTATTTCCATATTCTGTATTGAAAGGCCTTCAAAATGATATTTAATTTGTAGCAAGTGCACAAAAACGGACCCAGAAAAAGCCAATTTGTTTATATTTTGGCTAGGTTTAAAACTTGCATTCGATCGGTCGGGAGTTACGTCTTCTGCCAAAAGATATGTATTTTTAGAAAGTACGATTTCTAAGCTTTACAATGATATCAGGCACTCATGGGGGGTTTTCCAGGACTTGCAGCTAGCAAACAAAGAAAGAGTCTTGATTTATGACTTTTCATGGCTGCAGCTCGTAATGACACGGTGCACATTCCGACTCATTTTGCCAGCACGGGGCATGGGTCACATATGTGTGTGTGCGTGTGTGTGCATGCACGTGTATGAGAACGCACTCAGAGTGAGTGTGTGCATGTGAGTGGTTTGCCAGGAAACATACAAAGTGGGCGGCAGGTCACAGCAACCCCCCCCCCCCCCCCGGAAATGCCAAGCAAGCAAGACAGTGCAACCAACCCCCACAGAGCACAAATGCCCCGAAGCCAGCAAGCCCCAGGACAGCCATGCAACCGCCCCAGGAGGGACGGCTGAGGGAGGCCGGCGCAGCACGCCCCCGCCCCCCCAGCAGGGCCAACACCAGCCTCTGGGCCCCAGGTGCCAGAAGGAGAATACTCCCCTCCCCCCCAAACCAGCAACTGGTCTGCACCCTGGCACTTGCCCCCTGGACCCCCCCACCACCCCACAGTGGGGCCGCACCCACTCCAGCGCCCCTGACTCATGCTGCAGGAGCCCCCAGGCCCCGATGCCCAGGAAAGGTGGAAGAAAGGCATGGGGAGCCCCACGGGGGACCAGCCTCCCCATCCAAGGGAGCCCATGTGGCCAGGAGGTACCAGGAGGCGCAATCCCCTCAGTCAAGCACCCCCCCCACCAGCACATACACTTACTCTCACGCTCTCAAACCCTCACGCTCTCACATCCACTCACTCCTACTCACATGCACTCACTCACTCACTCTCACTCACCCTCTCCTTCACACAATCTTACACTCACACTCCCACACTCAGACTTATTCACTCTCACCCACTCCCACTTCCCACTTGCCCTCACAGTTGCTCGCACTCACATATGCTTCCTTCCACTCACGCTCCCTCATATAGACACTCTCATTCATGCTCTGACTCACTCACATTTACTCGTGCTCTCTCTTAATAATAATAATAATAATAATAATAATAATGCATCCAATTTATAGAGCGCTTTATCATAGACACTCAAAGACGCTTTACAAATAGATACATTATTCATTCATTCCAGACAGATAATGGTAGTGGCAAGCTACTACTGTAGCCACAGCTGCCCTGGGGCAGGCTGATAGAAACGTGGCTGCCAATCTGCACCAACGGCCTCTCCGGCCACCACCGAAAATTTATACACATTCATACCCAGTGTTATGGACACTGGAGGCAAGGTGGGTAAAGCGTCTTGCCCAGGGACACAACGGCAGGATATCTGGGGAGAGCAGGAGCTCACACACTCACATTTATTCACCCTTAACACTTGCGGTGGCCACGGCACAGATGCTGTGAGCACGACGTGCACCAATGTCTGGCAGAGGCCGGGGAGGCCGCCGGCATGGACCGCCGGCCACACCCAGACCAACCCGCCCCAAGGCAGCTGCAGCAACAGAAGCAGCCCTCCGCCACCAATGCTCACCCGGAGCGAATGACCAACAGACCCACCGCAAGCACCCAGAGCCACCCTTCAAGCAAAGCACCACATAAAGCTGACCCACCACCACCATCACTACTCATCACTCCCTCTCTCTCACTCATTTGCTCTCACTTGCTCACTCACTCTCTCGCTTACTCCCTTGCTCGCACCTATTCACTTGCCGTAGCGCCTTAGGATGACAGCAGCATGGCAGGCCCCAGATCACCAGCCAGGCCCCAGGCAGAGTGAGGGCAGCAGGGGTGGTGGAAGACCCCCACCCCCCATGCGCAAAGAGTGATCGGTGAGTGTTATTTGTGTGGTGTCACTGGGTGCAGCTGTGTGAACTTCCTGTGTGAACTAGCCCTCAGTGTCTACCGTGCAATTAAAAGTGAGGTGAGGGCGGCCCCACGGTGCAGTAGTAGACAGAGGGATCCTCAGAGAGATCCTCAGGGGTCCCAGAGAGAGCCCATGCCCCCCCCCCCCCCAGAAGCCAGCTCCGAAACTGGCTCTGGAAGCCACCCACCACCCCCAGATCTCATCCCAGGGCACGGGGCACCAGGCCGTGCAACCCAGGACCCGCCAACATCATACCCCAGTGCTCTCCAGCACCACAGGCACAATGGGGCAGCCACGCTCACACTTACTCTCACCCATCTTGTACACACCCTGTATGCACGTACACAGACATACTGTATATAAACTCATTGTGTTATGTGAACCGGGCTGCAGTCTGGCCTTCTCTGCTTGGACTGCTGCCCCGCGACCCAGAGCCCCGGACAAGCGGTAGAAGATGGATGGATGGATGGATGTAGTCAAGGGAATGAATTTTGGTGATGGATTCCAACAAGTTTGAGCAGTATATTTTTTTCAGATTTCATGATATTTAAGTTAAATGATAGCAGCATGATGCAGTTTGATTATTATTATTATTATTATTATTATTATTATTATTATTATTATTATTATTATTATTATTATTATTATTATCTATTGCCTTTGTTAGACAGATATAGTGAAGAGAGGCAGGAGAGAGGGCAAAGAGTTGAGGACTGACATGTAGGAATCAGCATTCTTTTTAGTTTATATATGCTTCCATTAGGTAATATTAGAAAACATTTCATACATTCCCATTGTTATGCAGATGACACACAAATATATTTGTCAATGAAGCCAGATGACAGTAATCAGTTAACTAAATTAGAGGTTTGTCTTAAGGAAGTCATAGCTTGGATGACTTGTAATTTCCTGCTATTAAATTCACATAAGACTGAAGTCATTCTAGTTGGTCCAAAAAACCTTAGAAATACTGTACCTTCCCAAATCAGACTTAGCTTGGATGTGGTTACTCTTTCTCTTAATAGTTCTATGAGGAACCTTGGCACTATTTTTGATCAAGATCTGTTCTTCAATTCACATATTAAACTTGTTTCTAAGACTACCTTCTATCATTTGCATAATATTGTCAAGATTAGGAGCATCTTGTCTCAGAGTGATGCTGAGAAACTGATCCATGCTTTTGTTAGCTCTAGATTAGATTATTGTAACTCTTTATTATCAGGCTGTCCTAAAACATCTTTAAAAAGTCTTTAGCTGATCCAAAATGCTGCAGCAAGAGTTTTAACAGGTACGAGAAAGAGAGATCACATCTCTCCATTTCTGGCCTGTCTTCATTGTCTTCCCATGAAATGTAGAATTAAGTTTAACCCCTTGACGCCTGAATTTATTTCCAATTGTTAACGATTTTCTTTTTCATAATTGAAAATCGTTGTTTTTTGGTTTTTTGGTTTTGTTTTTTTTTTGTTTGATGCGAATTCGCGACAATAGGCGTCAAGGGGTTAAAAATCCTTCGTCTCACTTACAAAGCTCTAAATAATCAGGCCCCTTGTTATTTAAAAGCTCTGATAGTACCTTATCATTTTAACAGCTATGCTCTCAAAATGCAGGATTACTTGTAATACCTGGAATCTCCAAAAATACAAAGGGAAGCAGAGATTTCAGTTATCAGGCTCCTCTCCTTTGGAACCAGCTGCCAATCTGGATTCAAGAGACAAACTTGATCTCTGTTTTTAAGAACAGGGTTAAAACCTTCCTTTTTGACATAGCCTATAGTTAGGGAGGGGTTAGGTGACCCTGAACTCTCTCTTAGTTATACTGCTAATAGGTTTAGACAGCCGGGGAATCTCCAACAATGCACTGGGCTTCACTCCTTTCTTCACTCTCAATGGAATATTTTTGCTGGTCATTAACATCTGTTCGTTCTCTCCCATAAATTGAGTCTCTGCCGTGCTGTTTGCTCTTTACATGTCTGTTCTTTTCTTCTTCTTCTCTATCCCCTCACATCCCAGCCAGTCACAGCAGATGCCTGCCTCTCCCTGAGCCGGGTTCTGCTGGATGTTTCTTCCTGCTAAAAGAGAGTTTTTCCTCTCCACCATCACCAAGTGCTGCTCACAGGGCATCACCAGATTGCTGGGGTCTCTCTGCAATTGTGGGGTTTTCCGCTACAGATTGAAAGTGCTGTGAGATGATTGTTGTTGGGAAATTGCACTATATAAGTAAAGTTTTATTGAATTGTGTTGTTGCAGTATGCATCATAATAACCATTCATCAACCAGGATGCCCAGATACGAGTCTTTTCAAGGCCTTTAGAACCAATGGATTTGGCTACTGTGCCTTTTGATTACTGTATGGATAAACTGGAACCAATTTTGGGTCTTTGTCTTAAGAGTATATACGTATATTGGTAGTTTTTCTTTATTTGAAATATTTGAGTAAAATGATTTTTAAATTATGTAGTGCACACAGCTGGAAGGGTTTTTAACTGGCCGCCAGTTACAGCAGCCGTTAGAACTTCTTGTCGCGGCAAATGCCATGGACTTGGACAGCGACGATAGCTGAGACGACGAGGAGACAGAAGCCAACGCTACTAGTCGGGGATAGGCCCCGGAAAAGTCCCTCTGTATGGGTTGTGGGTCTGCGACACACCGTAAAAAGTCTAAGGACTCTCCAGAGAGAGGAGCATGGTGTAACAGATGCGGTTGCTTGGACTATTTTGCCAGGATATGCCGTGAATTTAAACCGGAGAGTCCACGAAAGAAATTGCTCCGCCCACCCCAGACACAAACGGGTACACATTTTGCATGGTGAGGCTGGACAACATGGAGGTGCCGCTGTTGATCAATACAGGAGCGGAGGGTTCACTGCTGAATTGGGCCATGGTGAAGAGGTTTTTTTTCCCCACCACAGGGGTAGAGGCAACCCAGCGCTGTTATACGATTACACTGGTCAACACCAAATTTATTGTCTAAGTTTTTTAGCTGATTTAGGACAATTTTGATGTGCTGAATCCAAAAATCACATTGGTTTTGCTCAATCAGGTCAACTTTTTGAATTATGGCCACATGTTGTTTTTTGCGTTTTTGCTTTATATGATGCAAAATTCTTTTTTATGTCTTGAAAGTCTCTGAATTTTCAACTATGATAATGTAACATTCAATTTACATGTACTTACCTTTATATAAAGGTACGTCGTCGTCGGCCTCCGTCGGTCTATGATGACCATGGAAGAGAATCCTAAACGTCTACTCTGCTGGAACAGCACCGCCTGTGGCTGAACAGGCCAATGCGCCAATGGCAGTCCCTGTCACACAGGTCGCACTTGTGGGTGGTCTCCGTGCTGCTGGGTCTGTGGCGGTTCTTCCTGCAGGTCCTTTTTTCATCTGCAGCAGCAGTCAGTCTCTCTTCACCCGCCTTGAGCTGTCTGGTCAGGGTGCCTCTCCATTTGGAGCGGTCCGTTGCAAGGTCCTCCCAGCGCTCTGTGTTGATCTCCAGGGCCTTCATGTCTCTCTTGCAGACGTCTCTAAAACGCAGCTGTGGGCGGCCAACGTCTCTCTTGCCAGTTGCCAGTTCTCCATAGAGGACGTCTTTGGGGATTCTGCCATCCTCCATATGGTGAACGTGGCCTAGCCAGCGGAGCCTGCGCTGTCTGAGTAGAGTGAACATGGAGGGAAGGCCGGCGCGGGACAGAACTTCTGTGTTGGGCACTTTGTCCTGCCAGGATATGTCCAGGATGTGGCGAATGCAGCGCAAGTGGAAGGAGTTCAGTCTCTTTTCCTGCCGGGCGTATGTTGTCCACGTCTCACTCCCATAGAGCAGTGTGCTGATGACGCAGGCGTTGTACACTGCCATCTTCGTCTTGACAGAGAGTTTGGGATTCTCCCACACTCGTGTGGTGAGGCGAGCGAGTGTGAAGGCTGATTTTCCAATCCTCTTGTTGATCTCTGTATCAAGGGAGAGGTTGTTGCTGATCGTGGACCCCAGGTACGTGAACTGATTCACGACCTCCAGCTTGTAGTCGTCAATGGTGATGGTTGGTGGTGCTTCCGTGCCTTGCGCCAAGACGTTAGTCTTCTTCAGGCTGATGGTAAGCCCGAAGTCCTTGCATGCCTGGGAGAAGCAGTCCATAAGGGTCTGAAGCTCCTGCTGTGTGTGGGTTGCGACTGCAGCGTCGTCTGCGAACAGCATGTCTCTGATTAGAGCCTCACGTACTTTGGTTCTGGCTTTCAGGCGGGCGAGGTTGAAAAGCCTGCCGTCAGATCTTGTGTGCAAGTAGATTCCCTCTGTTGCTGTGCTGAAGGCATGCCTCAGGAGCATAGCAAAGAAAATCCCAAAGAGGGTTGGCGCAAGTACACAGCCCTGTTTCACTCCGCTGCCTATGTTGAAAGGCTCTGAGACGTTGCCATCGTGCTGCACTATCCCCTGCATGTTGGTGTGAAACGATTCAATGAGGCTTTGCAACTTTGGTGGGCATCCTATCTTTGGCAGGATCTTGAAAAGGCCCTCTCTGCTGACCAGATCGAACGCTTTGGTGAGGTCGATGAAGGCGACGTACAGGGGCATGTTCTGTTCTCTGCATTTCTCCTGAAGTTGGCGGATGGAGAATATCATGTCTACCATCGATCGCTCAGCGCGGAAGCCACACTGAGACTCGGGGTAGACACGTTCGGCAAGCTTCTGTAGACGAACAAGAACAACTCGTGCGTAGACTTTGCCAACAACGCTGAGGAGGGAGATGCCCCTGTAGTTGTTGCAGTCGCTTCTCTCCCCTTTGTTTTTGTAGAGGTTGATGATCTTGGCGTCCCTCATGTCCTGTGGTACGGAACCTTCCTTCCAACACTGGCAGAGGACGTCATGCAATGGCAGCAGTAGGGTGGTCTTGCAGTGCTTGATCAGGTCGGGGGGTATGCCGTCGTTGCCAGGTGCCTTGCCAGCGGCCAAGCTATCAATGGCCTTGCTGAGTTCGTCGATGGTTGGCTCGGCGTCAAGTTCGTCCATGGATGGCAAGCAGTCGATGGCATCAAGGGCTGACGGTGTCACGGTGTTCTGTCTGGAGTAGAGGTCGGAGTAGTGTTCCACCCATCTCTCCATCTGCTTGTTCTTTTCTGTGATCATCTCCCCAGTGGAGGATTTGAGGGGGGCCGTCTTGCTCTGAGCCGGACCAAGTGCTTTCTTGATGCCATCGTACATACCACGGATGTTCCCTGTTATGGCAGCGGTTTGAATGTCTTGGCTGAGCTGAGTCCAGTACTCGTTGGCACAGTGCCGAGCAGTCTGCTGAACTTTGCTTCTCGCAGCCCTGAGAATCTGGAGATTCTTCTCGTTTGGGTACTTCTTGTACTCAGCAAGTGCTGAGCGCTTGGCTTCAATGACGGGGGTCATCTCGGTCAACTTGGCATCAAACCAGTCCTGTGACTTCGAGGTCTTCCTCCCAAAGGTAGCCAAGGCTGTGCGGTGGATGGTGTTTCGCAGCTCTTCCCACTTCTGCTTTGCAGATTCTCCTTCTTGTGGTACACCAAGTTCCTTCTCAAAGGTGGAGGCAAACTGCTCAACAAGTTCTGGTTGAGCCATCTTGCTGGTGTCAATCCGTGCCTTTCCAGGTTGTCTAGCACGATGGAATTTCTTCAGCTGCAGCTTGACCTTGCAACACACCAATGAATGGTCTGTGTCGCAATCTGCACTCTGGAACGAACGGGTGATTAGCACGTTCTTCAGTGAGGTGCGCCTGGTCAGGATCAAGTCCAGCTGGTGCCAGTGCTTTGAGCGTGGATGTTGCCAGGAAACCTTGTGTTGGGGCTTGGTCTTGAAGAACGAGTTTGTGATGCACAGATCGTGATATGTGCAGAACTCGAGCAGCCGCTGTCCGCTGTCATTCATTCTGCCCACGCCAAAAGGTCCAAGACAGGAGGGCCAGGAGTCGTGGTCAGCACCCACTCTGGCATTGAAGTCTCCAAGGAGAATGAGTTGTTCAGAGTTGGGGACGATCCTGACAGTTGTTGTGAGATTCTCGTAGAACTCGTCTTTTGCCTCTGGTGTGGCTGTCAGTATTGGGGCATACACACTGACGAGGGTGACTGGGCCTTGAGTGGTGTTCAGGCGGAGGGTGAGGAGTCGAGCAGAACCAGTGCTGCTCGGTTCCACCATCTTCAGCAAGGTGTTCTTCACTGCAAAGCCCACTCTGTGTTCCCTGTGTTCGTCACTGCCCTTTCCCTGCCAGTAGAACGTGTAGTCCTTCTCTCTCAGTGTGCCTGCGTCAGCCAACCGTGTTTCCTGGAGAGTGGCGATATCCACTCCCAGTCTCTTCAGCTCATTATTGATGATGGCAGTCTTCCTGGTGTCGTTGATGTCCTTGAGGTTAGTAGCGAGTCCTGTCATCATAGTGCGGACGTTCCAAGTTCCCAGTTTTAGAGTTGGTCTCTTTTGTTTTATTGTCTTGCCTGGTGCGAAAGTTCTCAGCCTGCTGTTCGGATTTCTCCTCATCCCCATGCACCCAATGAGGAAAGCAAGCTGTGGCGGGACATCACCTTATTGGCTGGGGGCTGCCCAGCTTAAGGCGGGCGGTAGCTGTCCAGTGAGATCCGATGATCCCTCCCACCATCGGGAATAACCCCTGGCGCCGAGCTCTACGCCAATTGAGCGGTGGCTTATAACCGGTAACTGTCATTCCCCGTGTTTTGTCTACGCCAAAGGCGAAGCTGGAGTGTCCTCTCCAGTGATCCGGTGTTCTACCTTCCAGCGTTGGGCGTTGGTAGGATTCAAGCCTGGGCAGGAAGATATGGAGGATAAGATGCTGCCCATGCAGCATGTCCCCCCTCTCCACGTCACTGATGAATCCAAAGGAACAGCAGGGCTGCTACAGTTTGGCACCAGCGCCGTTGCAGGAGCTGCCAGAACGATGTTGAGCACAACATAGAACTGCCTTAGGGGCTCCGACTCCGGATTTTTCCTCAGGGTTGACTCCCGAAGCCTTTCCCGTGACCGGGTATGCCGCAAGGCAGCGGAGGTTTGAAATCAGGGTTTATCTTCCCCTAGATGGGCTACCTTCCCAGGTTGACGAGCCACCATCTACCCGAAGCATCTGGTTTTGAGGCGCCAGAGATCCGCCCTCGCCCCTTCTCCTATTAGTAAAAGCAGTTCCGCCGGGCTTAGAGACTAAACCACACGGGCAGGCTAGGAGTTGGACTTAGTTGTCAGAGGCTTTTCGAGATGCACGCCATAAGGAGCATTTTATGAGCACTGGGAGCTTAACCCCAGTGCCGCTCCTGGCTATGACAACCTTGGAACCATAAAGGTACGTACATGCACAGTATTAAGTACTAAGTAAGTACAGGTTTTTACTTAGCACCTGATCGAGAGAAACGGATGTCATTTTTGGATTCAGCGGTGCAAAATTGTCTTAAATCAGTTGAAAAAACAGAGACAACTTGCAAAAAAAATATTTTTGTAACCCTGTGTTATGGAAGTGAAAGGCTAGACACGGTTGGGACTTTGGAGCTGACTGTTTGGTACAAGTTTGTGATGGTGCTCGACTTCACATTCCATGTGACAGCACAGAGCGATAACATCATGGGCTGTGATTTATTTTACGGACTGGGTTTCACCATCAAAGGTGATGCTGGGGAAGAGTGGTCGGGCTGTAGCCAGTGGAACCCCCCGATTCCAGCGACTGATGAAGATGTGGTGTGGGATAAAGAACTACCGGACGCCATGGTGGTCAAGAGCGACCAATTTTGCTCAGGGCCAACGCAGGAGGGTCTCAGTGCCGGCGCTCGGGAAACGGTCGAGGGGAGTACTGAGTGTGACAGCAAGGCGCCTGCGCCAGCAAGTGGTGCCGATGGGTTAGCCCCGGATGTCTCCGGAGACTGGCTGCAATGGGGCAGAGGGTCTGCGGCTACGATGGTGCATGTTACACCAGCACTGGAAGAGGTCAGGACAAGACCGATGAGAACCAGGGATTGGCGGGCTCGGCAACAACGCCTCAAGCTGAGCCGGGCCCCCTTTGAAGGTCCTGGATTGGGTCCGGGTGAGAGGTGAGGAGCGCCCGCAGCGAAGATTGGCTAAACGACAACCTCAGGAATATTGGGAGCGTCTGCACAGAGTGGCCAGACTGGACGCAGTGCACTTCAGGCTCGGTGTGACACACGAACCGGCTTGGGCGTGTCCAGGAGGAGGCTCCGGGAAATGTGGCTGGATTTGGGACGAGGTCGATGGAGAGGAGGAGCGGCTTCAGCGTCCAGAGGGCCAACCATCACCAGGAGCTGTTTCCAGGGGCGGATGTGCTGAGAGGGTGCCCTGGGCCCCCATGCCAGTTATGTCCTTATTACTTGAACACTTGTGTTGTAAACAATATATGTTGAAGTTCTGTTGTTGTTGTTGGTGTTGTAAAAAAAAAAAGTTATATAAGGGATTATTATTTTTGGGGGTGGGGTTTGTTCTAGTTTAGGAGTACAGTATGCAATTTTAGTTATTAATGGACTCTAATTTACTCTAGCAGGTGGCAGAATAATCCACTTTGCCGTGTGGGCAGGATGGCAGTCCACCTGTCTTCCCTATTCTAGGTTTTGTTGTGAGAATTTGTTAGGCTGTTAGTGCGTGATTCAGGTCCCAAATTGGGGAGGATCTTAATTGAGTGAGTGGTTTGGGACTTTTTCAAGGGGGGGGGGGGGTGTAATATAGTACTTTTACTGCCAAGTGTGAGATGGTGACGCACACCTCCAGTGGTGTCACCACCCCGCCCTATATAAGGCTGGGGTCGGGCGTCTTTAGGGCTCTCTGTCTCACCTGTGTCTTGGCCGGGGTAAGTAAGTTAATAAAAGCTGTGTTCCAAGTCACTTCACCTCCTTTGTGACCAAAAGGTAATTACAGACATAGCATACTCCATCTCCGGTATACAGTACGACTGACACATTCTATTGAAAAGCTAAAATAATCAAACAGAAAATGAACTGTAGCCACTTTGATATGAGCAGGAAAACATTCATTAAGATCCATTGCAGCATAAAAGATTTGTAAGATGATAAATGTGCAAGTAAAAAGTACATCTTAGCGTAAACTAAGACTTGTAGAACTGATTTTTCAAGAATCCAGCTCCACAAGCAAAACTGTTGCTGAAATATCTTCTACCGAGGCAGACAATGTCACCGCATAAGGAGCCCGCAGGCCTCGCAAGTAGGGGCCACTGAGGTGCAACCGAGCGGATCTGAACGTTGAGCCTCTATTTGTCAGGGAGACAAAGGTCTGGTTTTCACTCCGAGGTCACAGTTGCATGGAGAAGAAAGCCGGACCCCACCAGGTAAATAGGATGTCATTGTGCTTCAACAAAAGCATAGTCTTAACCCTGTGACCTCATCAGCTTTGGGGAATGCTTCTCTATTCTCAGTCAGTCATCAGAAGAGGGAGCTCGGTTCTTTTCAAGACACTGCCCACACACCACAGGTATTAGTTCCCTCGGGGCCCTCTGCTGCACTTCCACAACAGGATACAAAGGCTTCAACTTGTGGCAACATGAGTGTTTACCTTAATGGCTTCATAAAGGAAGCCGTTATGACATGTTAATAACACTTTATTCCTCATGGTGGAGGTGTTATTCCTCTGTCCCGTATCATGCACACATTTCCCGGGCTGCAGAGATGCACTGAGGAACTTTGATTCCCTGTTCCTCTTCTTGCCCTACATTTCCTTCAAAGCCCGTCAAAAATGACTTTCAGAAAAATGCAGTATCACTTGTTCTGTGATCACGCTAATCTGAACGCTTTAGCAGATTGAGAGCTTCGAGTGCTGAAAGCAAAGGCAACTCAATCTTAGAATTTAAAAAGCTTTTTTTGCCTCATACAGCCTGCAGCCAAATGGCACTTGTGTTCTGACACGGCACATAAACACACACAAAAGAAGTTATTAGCGTAGATGCAAATCAAATTACTAGCAGTGTAAACTGCTATTCCTCCCTGCACTTGGGCCTGTAATTACTCTGGCTTATAGGACTATAATGAATGCTAATGACACACTACTGCAAGGCCATCAGCCCAGCACTTGTCTGAGGTTGGGTGATTTTCACTTAAGTTATGAAAGCCCATTTTGGTCCATGTAGCTTTCCTCTTTAGTCAGTAAAAGATTAAAGAATACAAGAATTTTAGTGAGCAGCACTTGCCTGGAATATGTTTCAACATCAAATCATTTAAAAATTAAGGGCCATAATTGGATGCATTCAACCATATCATATATAAAGCACATTTTTGCATTTCAAAAGGGATTACAAATACGGCTGCACAATGAGTGCTCGTGGAAATGACAACAGTAGCGGATGGCTCAGAACAAGAATTTGCCAGCGTTGAATCTAATTTCACTGGGCTGATATTCCTTTTTGCTGCTTAAAAATCAAACAAAAGGTGGTGATGTAACAACACAGGATCGACTGAAATTTGTGTGTTACCTAAAGGAGAACATTAAAACCAGGTGAAGTACATAATGATGACTGTCATGTTAGAATTTCAATATTTTGTCTTTCCTGATATTTTCTTCATATTGTCCAATGGTGTTTGAGCAGTTTTTGGTTGAATTGTGTGTCAAACAATTTTATGACATGATTTGGAGAAAGCATCAGTTTATCAGTTAAAATTTAGAAATTTATAAACTTTTTAAAAATGTATCTGCAACACTGACCTTTGGACAAAAACAAAAATCTTACTGTGGAGGAGGTCTGCAATGACAGCAAATTTTGTCAGACAATACAACGGGGAAAATAAGTATTGAACACATCATCATTCTTCTCATTAAACATATTTCTGAGCCAATGACCTGGGATTTTCACCAGATATCAGTAACAACTCAAGTAACCCATACATATAAAGACACCAAGACAAATCTGGTCACAAAACAAGTTATATTTAATAAAGTGGAATGACACAAGCAATAAGTATTGAACATGCTTGATGAAATTAATTAAATATTTAGTAGAAAAGCCTTTGTTGGTAATAACAGCTTCCAGATGCCTCCTGTATGGAGAAACTATGCGCAGGCATTGCTCAGGAGTGATTTTAGCCCATTCTTCCACACAAACTGTCTTCAAATCTTGAAGGTTCTGTGGGTGTCTTCTATGAACTCTGATCTTCAGTTTGCTCCATAAATTTTCAACTGGATTCAGGTCAGGTGACTGACTGGGCCATTCTAGCAGCTTTATCCCTTTAAGGTTCTGCGCAACCGTTTGGTCGACCACACTTTGAGTCACAATATCTCATTGAATAATGCATTGAGCTTAACTCAACTTGAATGATCTCTGCCACTTGGTTTAGTTGTGCTATGCTAAAAAAATCCTCTAGATGGCACTGCGTGTTTGAGCAGTCCCTAACCCTAACCCTAACCCATGAGCAAATTCTACTCATTTGTTGAAGAAAATTAGCAATTTATTTGACTTGTTCTCAATGTTTTTTGCACGCATTTAAAGGTATTTAATACTTTTACTATGAACAGACCTCTCAACCGTTTGGTAGAGGCCTATATCTAAAAAACTGTGGGGTCTGATTTTGGAAAAACAGTTGATTGTTGTTATTTCTATTCTAAGTGAGTAAAAAATGCAAAGAAAAAATTTTTCCATTGCTTTTTTCTTGGTGCGAACCTTAAAGGGTTATTTTCCTTCTCTGGAGCCAGTTGAGAGTTTCCTTGGCTGTGTGTTTGGGATCATTGTCTTGCTAAAATGTCCACCCTTGTTTCATCTTCAGCATCTTGGCAGATGGTAGCTGGTTCTTATCAAGGATGTCTCTGTACATTTGTCCATTCATCTTTCCTTCAGTTATATCAAGTCTTTCTGTACCATGTGCTGAAAAACACCCCCACACCATGACAGGATGTGCAGTGCCATTTCTCCTCCAAACATGCTGTGTCTTGTAGCATCTAAAAAGTTCAATTTTGGTGTCATCTGACCAGACTATACTCTCCCAGTATTTTACTGGCTTGCCCAAATGTTGTGCAGCAAACTTTAAATAAGCTTCAACATGCTTTTTCTTCAGCAAAGCAAAAGGCCGTAGTCCGTAGGTGGTCTCCAAGCATCCCAGAGCACACGGACCATGGGAGCATGACCTGCCCCCACCTGGAGGTGGTAGCTGGTACACATGCCCCTCCGCAGGGACAGCAGCATGGAATCGGAGAGTCAGAGGCTGGGGAGACTTGACACCCGACGATGACTGCTGACCAGCGACAACCTCAGGTGATGATGGATTACCTTTGGTGACCTAAGGCAAATGGAAAGGACCTGCATCGACCACAGATGGCGTAGCACCCATGGTGACCTCAGACTGAGGCGTAGCACCCACGGTGACCTTGGACCGAGGCGTAACACCCACGGTGACCTCATATGGAGGTGTAGCACCCACGGAGGCCGTGGACTGAGGCATAGCACCCATGGAAGCCCCAGACTGAGGTGTAGCACCCACTGAGGCCCCGGATTGAGGTGTAGCACCCCAGTGGCCTTGGACAGAGGCATAACACCCACGGAGGCCCCGGACTGAGGCTTAGCACCCACGGAGGCCCCGGACTGGGGCATAGCACCCACGGCGGCCTCGGACAGAGTCGTCACACCCACGGTGGCCTCAGACAGGGAAGCCGCACCTGCGCCGGCCTCAGACAGAGGCGTAGCATCTGCAGTGGCCTCCAGCAGGGAGTAAGGACCCACCGAGTCTTCTGGCAGGGAAGAAGGACCCACGGAGACCTTTGGCAAAGGTAGGGGACCCACAGGGACCTCAGGCAAAGGTTAAGGACCCACGGCGACCTCAGGCAGAGGTTGGGGACTCGCGGCGATCTCAGGCGCAGACAGAAGACCCGTGGTGACCTCAGGCGAAAATAGAGGGCCCATGGTAACCTCAGGAGAAGACTCAGATAGGGGACAGACAAAACTCAGGTCAGAGTCAACAGCAGCAGTGGAGCCCAGCAAGGGGAGCTCAAGTGCGAGTGACAGCTGCACTTGCTCCCCCCACCCCCACCATGAGCCAGACAAGATTTCTCTAGAACAAAAGAGGGAACTTGCCTGAGCTTGAGCTCCACCGCCGTTCAGGACTCCAGCGACTCCAGCTGAGACATCTCGGCCTCCACCATCTGGGCAACCTCTCCCAATGCAGCCACCTCGGAAGAAGGAGAAAAGAAAAACACTGGAGAAGAATCACAGGCAGCAGTGGAGCCTGGTAAGGAGAGCTCAGGAGCAGAGGACATCTGCAACTGACTCTCCCCATCCTGAGCCAGAAAAGAAGTCTCTGAATCTGAAGATGTTAAACCAGAACAGAGCACTTGCCTGGACATGAGCTCCACCACTGATCAGGACTCCGGCAGCCCTGCTGCAGCAGCCCAGGCAGCAGGCATGGTGGCAGATGAAGCTGGCGACCCCTCCGGCATGGTGGCTGCTACTGGCGGGACCACAGATGAGGCAACGGGTGCTGGTGGACCTCCAGACGTGGTGGCTAATGCTGGCAGACCCTTCAACATGATGACTGAAGCAGGGGGAGCTCCAGCAATCCAGGACTTGCCTCACCGATGGTACCGGGTCCCGCGATGCCGAAACCAGGGGACTCATCGTCGGCTCAGACTTCGGACCACGGAGGGCACTCCTCTCCCGTCCGGGGTACGGCTGCACAACTGACACCAGATCCTCCAAAACCACTGATCTCCTCTTCGTCTGGCGGCTCCCTCCCAGGACCGGTGGACAAACAGGGAAAACAGGGAAGGACACAGGAGAGGCAGGTGAAAAAGAAGAGAGGACTGCAGAAGCAGGTGAGGAAGGCTCAGCCAACGTGGGTGACTGCTTCTGAGCCTTCCCACCAGGAACAAGGCAAGGCAATTCATCCTCAGATGTTATAAAATGAAAAGATACTTGCCTGTGCTCCCTTGGTGTGGTGGTGGCTGCTGCAGATGGGCCGGAAGACTCCTCCCTGCTGGCTGCGGGGGACGAGGACACCAATGCAGGTCCCAGCTGATCCGGCCTTGCATGCATGGTGACAGACGGAGCTGGGCATCCTCCCTCAACTTGAGCCGCGAGTTCAGAAAGGAGCAACGGCTTGTAATCAAGAGCAGTTTGCGCTGCCAAAACCTGCTGGCATTCCTCCAGCTCCTCTGTCGATGGTGCGGGCCACAGTTCGGGAGGGGAAGGCGGAGCTGCTGCTTCGGGAGAGCGGAGAAAGGCTTGGAGCTTCCGTGCCCGGGGCCGCTTCCTCGTTGGTGCAGGCAGGGGTATGGAAGAGGTTTCCTCTAGCCCATGGACCATGGATGATGAGTTGGTTATGGAGAGGAGAAGGTCTGTGAGCTCCAGATGGCTCCAAGGGCTGGGGCATGCTTCCAGCACTTGTGCGGTTCCAACCAGACACTGCCGAACCACCTCAGGAGTGCGAGAAACACAAGCCTCTGATAGGATGTTCCAAAGCACATTAACGGTCCAGCACTCCACTGCACTCAGCCCACACTGATCATAATCTGTGAGTGCTCCCATGCCAGAGAAAAACAGATACGGATGGAAGGGAGAAATACGGGAGGGAAACGAAAAACGGAGAAACTCACTGCCGCTGGCGTCTCACTGGCAGCGGTCTTCTGTCAAGAATCACCTTTGCTAACTAACTAACTAACTAACCTGCACTTATATAGCGCTTTTCTAGTCACAAAGACCACTCAAAGCGCTTTCATTAATACTAACCCTCTATTCTAAGGGCCTATAGGAAACAAATATCTAGGGACAATTTAGAACAGCCAATTAACCTAACATGCATGTTTTTGGCATGTGGGAGGAAACCGGAGAAATCCCGGAGTAAACCCACGCAACACGGGGAGAACATGCAAACTCCACACAGATCACTGTTGGTCGGGGGCTGGGATCGAACCCAGGATCCCAGGATCCCCACAATCCCCCGGCCAAGGGTAAACTGTGCTGCCGCAGTGCTAACCACTGCGCCACCGTGCAGCCCCTATTTGCTAAGGCTGAATAGAGGATGCCAGTCGCAGGCGGTGAGTTTGCACATTCATTGACTAACAGACGAACAAAAACCAAAATACACAAAACACACACTTACACGGAATACCGGGGAAAACGGCACAGACGTGAACATAGTCTACGGACGAAGGACCGGACAACAACGTCTGGAAATGCAAGACCGCTTCAAGGACTCAATACACCAGTCTGCTTAAATCACGCCACACATATGACAATCAGGAGTGAGTACATAAGTGAGGATATAATCAAAACAAGTGACAGCTGTGCAGCCCGCAAACCAGTTTGACAGCCAGAAGCTGCACAGCACTGTCAAAATAAAAGTACAGACTGGAACTAAATCATACAGAATAAAATAACACAACCCCAAAAGATATAAACAATACCATAACTACAAAATGACACACAACAACTAGGCAAAACTATGAGAACACAACTAAGAATACAACTACTCATAAATGAACAGAAACAAGATATAACAACCAAAGAAACCAACAGACAGAAAAAGGACCAAACTAAAGACTGGAACTGAGCACGGCCCCCACCGTGCTCAGTATCATGACAGCTATTTATTCCTTTTCCTGTGTTACTGTATCAGAATCAGAATCAGAATCAGAATCAGCTTTATTGGCCAAGTATGCACAACACATACAAGGAATTTGACTTTGGCTAAAAACTTGCTCTCGTTGTTCAGGTGGAGGATTTAAATAAGGATTCAATGACAACAGAGTATGTACAGTAAATTACAGTCTGTCCACGTTTCTATAAAAGGATGCAAATATATACAGGAATATATGCAGTTATTTACTCAGACTAACCACACTTTGCAGAAATAGTGTGAGAGTTATGTGCAATGTAATAATGGATGAAAAGTCATGAGTACAGCAACAGGTAGGACTAGGTGAATGTTAGGAGTTCATCAGAGTGATGGCTTGAGGAAAGAAACTGTTCCTGTGACGGATGGTTTTGACCTTCAGTGATCTGTAACGACGACCAGAAGATAGAAGTTCAAACAGTTTGTGACCGGGGTGTGATGGGTCAGCACAGATGTTTCCCGCCCGTTTCCTGGTTATGGACCGATATAAGTTCTCAATGGAGGGTAGGTCGGTACCGATGATCCTCTCCGCAGACTTAACGATCCGCTGCAGTCTGGTCTTGTCCTGTTTAGTGGCAGATCCAAACCAGACAGTGATGGAAAAGCAGAGGACAGATTGGATGATGGCGGTGTAGAAGACAACCAGCAGCTCCTGAGGCAAATCAAACTTCTTGAGCTGATGCAGAAAAAACAACCTCTGCTGGGCCTTTTTCCGGACAGTGTCTATATGGGAGGACCACTTCAGGTTCCGGGAGATTGTGGTACCCAGAAACTTGAAGGAGTCCACAGTGGACACTGTGCTGTTGAGGATGGTGAGTGGGGGGAATGAAGGGGGGTGTCGCCTGAAATCCACAGTCATCTCCACCGTTTTGGCTGGGTTAAGTTCAAGATGGTTCTGGCTGCACCAGAGGATCAGCTGCTCCACCTCCTGCCTGTATGCAGACTCATCATCATCCCGGATCAAACCGATGACTGTGGTGTCGTCCGCAAACTTCAGGAGCTTCACCGAAGGGTCCTCTGAGGTGCAGTCATTGGAGTAGAGGGAGAAGAGCAGTGGGGAAAGGACACATCCTTGGGGGGCGCCAGTACTAATTTTTCGGGAGCTGGATGTAAATCTCCCTAGCTTCACCTGTTGCCACCTGTCAGTCAGAAAGCTGGAGATCCACTGGCAGGTGGAGGGGGGCACCTTGAGCTGGAGGAGTTTCTGATGAAGAATGCCTGGGATGATGGTGTTGAACGCTGAGCTGAAGTCGACAAACAGGATCCTGGCGTACGTCCCTGGGGAGTCGAGGTGTTGCAGGATGTAGTGTAGTCCCATATTCACTGCATCATCCACTGACCTGTTTGACCGGTAGGCAAACTGCAGTGGGTCCATCAGGGGGCCTGTGATGACCTTCAGGTGGTTCAGCACCAATCTCTCCAAGGATTTCATGACCACAGAGGTCAGGGCAACAGGTCTGTAGTCGTTTAATCCTGTAACAGAGGGTTTCTTGGGAACTGGAATGATGATGGAGCGTTTGAAGCAGGAAGGCACTTCACGCAGCTCCAGTGATCTGTTAAAGATCCGGGTGAAGATGGGGGCCAACTCGTTGGAGCAGACTCTCAGGCAGGACGGAGACACACCATCAGGTCCTGCAGCCTTCTTGATCTTTTGTCTCTGAAAGACCCGGCGCACCTCCTCTTCACAGATCGTTAGTGCTGGTGGGAGGTCAGAGTGGAGGAGGGATGGAGTTCCTGGGGCTGCAGATAATCCTTTTGTGTGGGTGGGAGGTGAGAACTGTAGGTTCTTTTCAAACTTGCAGTAAAAGCTGTTTAGGTCGTTAGCCAGCTGGAGGTTTTCCACAGGGTGGGGGGATGGTCTCCTGTAGTTGGTGATATTCCGTAGGCCTCTCCAGACAGAAGCAGAGTTGTTGGCTGAGAAGATTTTTTGTAACTTCACACTGTAGCTCCTCTTAGCAAGCCTGATCTCCTTCGCCAGCATGTTTCTGGCCCGCTTGTACAGAGTCCAGTCACCAGTCCTGTAGGCCTCCTCCTTGGTCTGACGTAGCTGCTTCAGTTTAGGAATGAACCAGGGTTTATTGTTGTTGTATGTGCAGAAGGTCTTGGTCTGCACACACATGTCCTCGCAGAAACAGATGTATGATGTCACAGTGTCAGTGAGTTCATTTGGGTTAATGGCTGCAGCTTCAAAAACACTCCAATCTGTACAGTCAAAGCAGGCTTGTAACTTCAGCTTTGATTCCTCAGTCCATTTCTTCACAGTCCTTACAACAGACTTGGAAGTTTTTAGTTTCTGTCTGTATGTTGGAATAAGATCGAGCAGACAGTGGTCAGAAAAACCCAGAGCTGCACAGGGGACGGCATGATAGGCGTTTCTTAAAACTGTGTAACAGTGGTCGAGTGTATTTGTGTCCCTGGTGGGACATTTAATATGCTGTCTGTATTTAGGAAGCTCATTTGTGAGATTAGCTCTATTGAAATCACCCAGAATGATAAGCAGAGAGTCTGGATGATTTTCCTCCACGTCTGCTGTCTGGTCAGCGAGGTGCTGCAGTGCCTCCGTTGTACAAGCAGCAGGCGGGATATAAATTCCGACCAGAATAAACGAGGAGAACTCTCGCGGTGAATAAAAGGGTTTACAGTTTATGAACAGTGACTCTAGGTTAGGGCTACAAAACTTCTTCAACACTGTGACATCAGTACACCAACCTTCGTTTATGTAGAAGCAGATTCCACCACCTTTAGTCTTTCCAGAGAATTCTCGGCTGCGAGCAGCGCAAAACAGCTGGAATCTGTCCCTGCGCACCGCGCTGTCCGGGATGTGTTCACTCAGCCAGGACTCCGTGAAACAAAGGGCGCCAGATCTGCTAAAATCCCGGTTTTTGTGAGTCAGGAGCAGCAGTTCATCCATTTTGTTCACCAAAGAGCGGATATTTGCCATATCGATCGATGGGAGTGGCGTGCGAAATCCTCGTTTCTTCAACCTGACTAGCGCACCGGCACGTTTACCACGCCGCCTTCGTTTCCGGCCAGCGCCAATAGCCGCTGCTCCCACAGCTAAGATTGACTGAAAAAACTTCAGATCAGCAGCAGAAACTGGCGGAGAAGTTGCATTGGGAGGTAGTCTGAGTGAAAGTAGTTCCTCCCTTGAATAGGTGACTCGGACAGAAGAGCAGAAGTCCAAAAAAACACACAAAATTATCAAAAACATCAGAGAGCAGAAGCCAGTGGCTGCCATCCGCGGCGCCATCTTGGATTTTTTTTTTTTATATAGTATAAAAAAATGTAATGTATAGTTAAAAAAAACTACAAACAACAATGAAAAAAAACAATGAAAAAAAACTACAACAACAATGTTGTAATGTATAGTTAAAAAAACTATATATACTATACATAAAAACTATATATACTATTTTATATAGTATATAGTATTTTTTTTATATAATATATTTATTACTTTACCTATTCCCATACTGTTGAACATTTTTTAGAAACACAAGTTTCTTTTGGATAAATCTTATCTAATCTTGTATTATATTTTTATATTTTTAGAGATTTTTCAGCTGAAGAGCCATCCGCCAGGACCACCAGTGAGACAGGGACAGCGGGAGAGGAACTGATTCCTGGTCTACCACAGCTAAGAAAAACCTAGACATGGACACATAAAACAGCCTGTAAATTGGACACTGTAAGTTCTGGGCAAACACAAATATTTAAGAAGTATAAGGTTGCTATCTCAAAACATTTGTTCATGTACATTGGAAATATTTAGAAAGAGAAAACTGATGAAAGCCCGCTTTTTTAATTTGTTATTACATACTGTTTTAAGCATTTAAAACATATAATATTGACACGTACTTGCCAGACTTTGAAATCTGCACTTCTGAAAGACAGGGCAAAATATTTTCCGCAAAGGACATTTTATGACCTATTTACTGACAAAAAAAAGATAAAAAGCACCAGGCTAACTATTATATTAATTGCAGTAATAAAAAGTGCTATAGTAATATTCATGACAAGCCTATTCTGGATATCCTTTGGCTAAGTTATCAGATGGTTCTGATACTGGAACTTCACAAAATCAGACCCTAGCCAACTAAAATAAAAGTCACTTTTTCTTTTGTGTATGAATTCAGTTATGTGAAGTAGCTACAACAAAGAAGAAAATAAATACACTAGCCTTTCACTTTGTTTTAGGGAGAGCTTAAACGTAAAGGTAAAGTCAACTTTATTGTCATTCAAGCCATACAGCCAATCATGTACAGTAGAACAAAATTACGTTTCTCTTATCTACAATGTTAATCACATCTAGAATCAGAGGGGTTGCTGCCATGCAAGGCGCCACCACAAATTTCCCTCCTCCGTTCCATTATTGCTGAGCACCAAGCTGGATGGCAGAAAGTTCCACTTTTATATGATCTTTGGCATGACCCGGCCGGGATTTGAACCCTGGCCTCCCGGATGTGGGGTGGATGCTCTACCAACTAGGCCACTACTCCGGTTATGTTCACTGTTGGTTATGTTCACTGCCTTTCAGTAAATCATTCTGATTTTTCC
Organism: Pholidichthys leucotaenia; assembly: GCA_020510985.1. Taxonomy (NCBI): domain Eukaryota; kingdom Metazoa; phylum Chordata; class Actinopteri; order Cichliformes; family Pholidichthyidae; genus Pholidichthys; species Pholidichthys leucotaenia. The sequence goes on along the minus strand of CM035839.1, from coordinate 21,905,254 downwards.
TCTGGTTGTGACACGACAACTAAAGCTCTCAGCTTAATGTCCACACATTTTAATGATGGTGGGAATCACATTTCCCAGGGAACCCCCCAAACCCACACACCTAGAATGTTGCGAGTGAGTTAGGTCAGTGGAGTGACTGCTGTTTTTATGGCTACTTTATATTTATTCTACGTACCCAACTAGACATCTGCGTTCCCAGCTTCTTCATTAATACACAATAGATTCCCACTCATTCTGACTTATTTTTTAATATTTTGGATACATTAGTAATCCAGCAGTAGCTAGTCTAGCTTAGCTTCTAGCTGCCCATGAAAAAGTTCATCCAGTCCATCCAACATCGGTGATCCCAGATGGATCATTTACTATTTTACTAATGTTAATTTTACTCCAGCTGTGAATACTCTTTCACAAATGGCCATTAGTCTCTGTTAGCAGAGGTAGGAGTTTACTCACATGCATATTTCTCTGCTGGGACCAGTAGACGTGAAAAATTCTGGATTCACAAAGTCCAGTCTCATATTTGCTCCAGCCACTGACTAACCTCGCTGATTCTGCACAGCTAATCAGAAAAACCACAAAATATGTCACTGCAGCTAGCAAGCTTTACAGCTTGAGTCTCAATACCCAATCCCAGGGACTTCTAGAACCTAAGATTGGCTAATGGGAGTCAGGCTGTAAAATGTACCTGTGTTTCTATAGATATCTGTTCTCTGTGGAATCTGTGGGTGGCCCTGCTGGTGCCGGGCTGGCTGGGGGGTTGGCTGTGGTGGTGCGGGGCCATCTTGGTGTTAGCTGGGGCCTCCTTTGGCTGTGCTCCATGTGGTGGTGGGTTGTGTGCCGGTCGCCGTTGGCAGGGCAGGGGCTAGGTTCCTCACAGCTGGTGCCCTTGGGGTGGTGGTCGCACTCCCCAGATGGGCGGTGTGCTCAGTTTTTTGGTTGGGGCCTGCTTGCAGGCTCCTTCCTGTGTTACTGTCCCCTCCTAATGGGATAGGTTCCTATTTAGGGGTCCGGGATTGGGGTGATTTGCTTGGCTGCTGGCGCTGCTGACGTGGAGTTGCTCTGCTCTGGGCCAAGGGGTTACCCTTTTTTTGTTTGATATATTGTTGTTGTAACCTCTCTAACGCTTGTTGATATATATTTGGAACAATAGGGGCAGCTTGGACATAGCAAACTATTCTATGTTCTGTATTGGTGTATGCATAGTCATTTACATTTGTACATAAGTTATTGTGTATGTTTATTTGCACATCCCTTCTTCCAACAGGCTCACATGGATGGCTCTCTCACACACACACATATTGTATATGCTTTGAAGAAGAGCCATCTTTATTGTCGTTCAGTCCATACAGCCAATCATGTACAGTAGAATGAAATTACGTTTCTGCTATCTACGATGTTAATCACATGTAGAATCAGAGGGCTCACTGCGATGCAAGGTGCCGCCACAAACAACGCCTCCTTCCCCCATTCTATTAAACTGAGCACCAAGCTAAAAGGCAGGAAGTACCATTTTTATATGGTCTTTGGTGTGACCCCGCCAGGACTTACAAAATCCTTTATTGTCCAGGCTCTGCCCATTCTGTGGATGTGTAACATGATGATGTTACGTTGGGAAATAAAGCAGGCAGAGAGTGTCTTGGCGAACATACAACTGAACTTTATTTGGCGCACATTACTATTTATACTCCCCGCCGTAGCCCACCTCGCATCATCCCGTTCCCCGCTACGGCAAACCCCAAAGGCCAGTCTCCATACACAACACTCCCCCCCCCCCCCCCACAAGGTCGAACTATTACACAGTGAACAAGTTATCAAAATCACATAAAACAAAATTGTCCGTATATACATACATACAAGTCCATCAGTGGGTGAACAGGCATGTTACCAATATGCCCAAATGAAGCTGTCCATAACCGTCCTTGCCACATAGTCCTCCAAATAAGCAGGCCTCCAACGCACTCTAGCCGGGCGTCCCCCCGAGAGGACTCTGCCCCAGGCACCGCCGGAATCACCCACGAGTCTACACCTGGCGTGGCTGACCAGTCCAACGATCTGTCAAAGTCTCTTATGGCATCCGAACCCCGGCCAGCTGTCACACGCCTCAGCCTGCTGGGGTGCCACCTGGACCCGTCGTCCAGTTCAAACGTGTCAGGACCCCGCCGGCTCCTAATCTCCCACGGTCCTGTCCACAAAGGCTGAAGCTTGTGGGTCCTGACAGGATGTCAAATCCACATCTGATCCCTCTCTTTCAGGCCATGGTCTCTCGCCCGGTGTCTCCTATCAAACCGTCCCTTCATCCTCCGCTGCTGGTCCGAGACCCTTCTCCTCAGCGCCACATCACTCATCTGGGGCACCGTTCTCGGAGGCTCCAACCGATTGACTGGCAACAACAGCTCCCGCCCCAACATGAGCTTCACTGGGGAGCAACCCGTTGTTGCATGGACTGACACCCTGTAATGGAGCAGCGTGTTCTGGAGCGCCTCCGGGAACACAAAACCATCTGCCAAATGAGCCCTCAGCCCCTTCTTAAGATAAGATAAGATAAGATAAGCCTTTATTAGTCCCACAACGGGGAAATTCCAGGATTGCAACAGCACAGGGATAGCAACACTCAGAGCCACAATCAGAAGGCAAGAAAAAAAACAAGCAAGCAAGAGCAGCTAATATACATATGTACATATTACTATAAAATATATATATACACACACACAGACACACAGTGCAGAGCATTGTAGCTGGATGGAATAAATATATGAATATGTAAACACACAGTGCGGAGCATTGTAGCTAGATGGAATAAATATGTGAATATATAAACACCCACAGTACGGAGCAATGTAGCTAGATGGAATAATATGTAGATATATAAACACACAGTGCAGAACATTGTAGCTAGATGGAATAAATATATAGATATATAAATATAAACACACCCAGTGCGGAGCATTGTAGCTAGATGGAATAAATATGTAAATATATAAACACACACAGTGCAGAGCATTGTTGCTAGATGGGATGAAACAGCACAACCGTCTACTTAGTTATCATACATGGTATGATTATGTGCCCATACATATTCTCACTCTCCATAGTGACCGGTATTTTCCTAGTTGTATGCCGGAGGGGACCATTGTGTAAGTCTATTGCATCTTTGCATTCAAAAAAACTGTTAGTTTGTTACGTCTTTTTGCTATCTCTGCGAGCAGCCCTGCTTAGGTTGTACAGTCTGACAGCCGTTGGTAGGAAGGACCTGCGCAACCTCTCGGTTGTGCACCTGGGATGATGTAGTCTGCTGCTAAATGAGCTCCTCAGTGCATTCAGTATGTCCTGCGTAGGGTGGAACTCGGACTCCAGCAGAGATGACAGTTTAGCCACCGTCCTTCTCTCTCCTATCTCCTCCACCGGATCAAGGCGCTGCCCCAGGACAGAGCTAGCTTTCTTGATCAGTTTGTTCAGTCTCTTCCTATCGGCTGCAGTAATGCCACTGCCCCAGCAGACCACTCCAAAAGTGATGGCTGATGCCACCACCGTGTCATAGAATGTCTTCAGCAGCGCGCCTTGTACACCAAAAGACCTGAGTCTCCTCAGCAGGAACAGCCTGCACTGTCCCTTCTTGTAGAGTGTGTCAGTATTGTGTGACCAGTCTAGTTTATTGTTCAGATGAACACCCAGGTACTTATAGGCTGTCACCATCTCGATGTCTGTTCCCTGTATATTTACTGGTGCTGTGAGGGGTTGTCCTTGCCTGCGACAGTCCACCACCAGCTCCTTAGTTTTCCTCGCGTTGATCTGGAGGCAGTTCCGATGGCACCAGTCCACGAAGTCCTGGATAAGCCCTCTGTACTCAGCTTCATCTCCATTGGAGATGAGGCCAACGATCGCAGAGTCATCAGAGAACTTCTGTAGATGGCAGTGTGTTGTGTTGTGTGAGAAGTCCGCAGTATAAAGAGTGAACAGGAAGGGAGCCAGCACCGTTCCCTGGGGGGCCCCCGTGCTACTGATGATCGTGTCGGACACACAGTCACGGGTTCTCACAAACTGAGGCCGGTTCGTGAGGTAGTCCAGGATCCATGATGACAGGTGCTGGTCCACCCCTGCGCGCAGCAGCTTGTCCTTCAGGATCATCGGTTGGATGGTGTTGAAAGCACTGGAGAAGTCAAAGAACATGATCCTCACCATATTCCCGGGCTTCTCTAGGTGGGACAGAGAATGGTGAAGGAGGAAGATCACCGCATCCTCCACCCCAATGCCATGCTGGTAGGTGAACTGAAGTGGATCCATTGCTGGTTCCACCAGGGGGCGGAGGTGAGCAAGGAGCAGTCTCTCCAGGGTCTTCATCAAGTGGGACGTCAAGGCCACCGGTCTGTAGCTGTTCAGGTCTTTGGGGTGGGAAGTTTTTGGTACAGGTACCACACAAGATGTTTTCCACAGCTGTGGTACCCTCCCCAGTTTCAGGCTCAGGTTGAAGATATACGTCACAATCCCACACAGCTGGTCTGCACAGGACTTGAGGAGCTTTGCGCTGATGCCGTCCGGTCCTGACGCCTTCCTCGCCTTGATCTTCCTCAGCTCCGTCCTCACCTGGGTCCTGGTCAGGGTCAGGATGGGGGGCTGTGTGTTGGGAGTGGGGGGGTGTTGGTGGAGTGGGGGGTGGGCAGCAGGACTTGATTTCTTTAGAGGCAGCAGTGGTTGTTGTGCAGACAAGGGGGAGGGCGGTTGGTCAAACCTATTGAAAAACAGATTCAGGTTGTTCGCCCACTCCCTGCCCCCCCGTGGCCTGGGGGGAGGTATTCTGGAGCCCAGAGATGGTTTTGAGGTTTCTCCAGACCCCGCTGATGTCGCTCTGTTGCAGCTTGTCCTCCATCTTCTTCCTGAAGCTGTCCTTGCGTACTCTGATCTTTCTCCTCAGCTCCCTCTGTACGGACTTCAGCATCTCCCTATTCCCCGACCTGAAGATCCTCTTCTTCTCTCTCAGAAGTGTTTTTATCTCAGGGTTGATCCAGGGTTTGTTGTTTGAGTGACGCCGTATGGTCTTGGTGGGAACGGATTTGTCCACACAGAAGCTGAGGTAGTCCGTGAAGGTGTGAATGAGGCCATCGATGTCCTCACCATGTGGATCGCAGAGCTGCTTCCAGGCGGTGGCTTCAAAACAGCCCTTTAGAGTGTCCATTGTCTCCTCAGACCATAACTCCACAGTGCGCATGGCCGGAGGTTGTCTGTGCACTAGGGGTTTGTACACCGGCCGGAGATGAACCAAGTTGTGGTCCAATCTCCCGAGTGGGGGGAGTTGTGATGAGGTGTATGTCTCCTTAGTGTTTGCGTAGAATAAGTCCAGTGTTTTATTGTCTCTAGTGTGGCATGTGACATACTGGGTGAACGTGGGTAGAATGGGAGATAGTGAAACATGGTTGAAATCGCCTGAGATGAGGAGAAGAGCATCTGGGTGTTCAGTCTGCAGCCTGCTGGTTACTGAATGGATGACGTCATGCGCTGTCCCAGCGTTCGCCGTCGGATTTGCATAAACAACAATGCAGATCACGTGTGAGTGTTCTCTCGGGAGATATGTAGGCCTCATGCTAATAGCTAGCAACTCAATGTCTTTGCTGCAGTGTCGTTGTTTAACAGTGATATGTCCCGGTCTGCACCAGTTGTTATTAACATACATTATCACTCCACCGCCCCTTGCTTACTTACCCTTACTTCTTAAGATAAGATAAGCCTTTATTAGTCCCACAACGGGGAAATTCCAGGATTGCAACAGCACAGGGATAGCAACACTCAGAGCAACAATCAGAAGGCAAGAAAAAAAACAAGCAAGCAAGAGCAGCTAATAAACATATGTACGTATTACTATAAAATATATATATATACACACACACACAGACACACAGTGCAGAGCATTGTAGCTGGATGGAATAAATATATGAATATATGAACACACAGTGCAGAGCATTGTAGCTAGATGGAATAAATATGTAAATATATAAACACCCACAGTACGGAGCATTGCAGCTAGGTGGAATAAATATGCAAGTATATAAACACACACAGTGCGGAGCAATGTAGCTAGATGGAATAATATGTAGATATATAAATATATAAACACACCCAGTGCTGAGCATTGTAGCTAGATGGAATAAATATGCAAATATATAAACACACACAGTTCTTGAGGGTCTTTTTAAATCTTTCGACCCCTCTGTTGGCTTGGGGGTGATAGAAGGCCGTTCTAATATGCTTCACCCCTTTGCCAGTCAAAAAGTCTTCGAATGCCCCCGAGGCCATTTGGAGAACAGATCATACGCCACCACCAGAAACCGACTGTTGCAGGGCGCCGCCTGGAATTCATCACAAATGTCCACCTCAACATGCTTCCACGGGCCCCCGGGGAACTCAACAGGCCAGAGCGGTGGCGGGGGCGGTCTGCCTGTCTTTCTGCTTTCCAAACACAGCATGCAGTTCTTAACCATGGCCTCTATATCGCCATCAATGCCAGGCCACCAGACTGACCTCCTACTCCTCTGCTTCACCCGCACTACTCCCAAATGACCATCGTGCAGCATGTCCAGGACCCGAGCCCTCAACGCAGCAGGAATCAAGGCGCACTGGCCCCTGGCCACGCAAACCTCATTCCAACAGCTCAATTTGTCATGGAAATGGTGAAAAGGAGCCAGCTCGCCTGGCACCTTCGCTGGCCAACCCTCATGAATCACCGTGCGCAACTGCATCATAACTGGGTCCCATTCCAACTCATCCTTGAGATCTTGTGGGGAGACCACACCCTGGAGAGTCCCATACAGGGCGTTCACCAGCTCCTCCTCAGCAGCACCAACGTCATCCCCGACCACTTCCAAAACCCCCATGGTGGCCCATGAGAGAAGGTCCGCCACAATGTTCTCTCTGCCTGGGGTGAATTTAGTGGAAAAATCATAGGCCCTTAGATGCTCCGACCACCTATGACGTCTCAGCGGCCTATGCCACGATCCCGATGTCTCCAGCAGTGTGGTGAGTGCCCGACGGTCCGTCCTTAGAGTGAAGCTGCGTCCGTACAGGTATACTGTATGTGCCACCTCTTGCAAGCCCAGACGCAGGCCAGTGCCTCCCTCTTGCCCACCGCGTACTTCTGCTCTGCCAGCGAGAGGGACCTGGAAGCAAATGCCACTGGTCTTTCCACTCCACCCTGTATTTGGGACATGACAGCACCTAACGTGGTCCCAGACACATTACAGGTCACCACCGTCTCCAACTCAGGATCAAAATGCACCAGTACCGGTGGTGAGGTGAGCTGCTGCTTCAGCTTCGAGACCGCCGCTGAGCACGCCGGAGTCCACTCCCACGGCATATCCTGCTTCAGTAGAGCTTTCAGGGGCCCAATCGTCTCCGAGTAATGTGGGATTTCAGTATGAAATTCACCATGCCGAGGAAAGATGAAATCTGGGCATGCGCAGTGGGCTCCGGGATGCGAAGCACCGCCTCCACGTTGGAATGCAGTGGTTGCAGACCCTCGCCCATCAGCCAGAACCCCCAAAAATTGATCGCCTCTGCTGCAAAGAGACATTTGTCACCGTTGATAGTGACCCTGTGTTCCTGTATCCGCTTCAACACTTTCTCCAGCCTCTCATCATGAAGTTCATTCGTCGCGCCACAATGTCATCCAGGTAGGCTACAACCCCTTTCAGACCCGCCAGCATCGTGGCCATAACCTTTTGAAAACAGCTGAGGGCGGAGCTCAACCTGAACGGCATTTGGGTATACTTAAAGACCCCCATATGGGTTGCAAATGCTGTCAGGTTCCTGCTATCCGGGTGTAGCGGCACCTGCAGATACCCCTTCCAAAGGTCCAGTTTAGTAAACACCCTGGACCCGCTGAACATCGCCATGAGCTCCTCCATGGTCGGGAGGGGGTATTTATCTGGAATAATCGCCTTATTTATCATGTGTAGGTCGATGCATGGCCTGATCCCTCTGTCCTTCTTCTTCGCCACCACCAGGTTCGAGATCCAAGGTGATCCCTGCATCCAACAGCTTCGAGAGCTCCGCCGACACGCCTTCACGCAATGCCAGCAGTAAGCGCCGAAGCGGTTGGATCCTGGCCGTCACCGACTCATCCACCAGCGGGCGGTGGCAAAAGGTTCCGATCTGACCAAGGCCAATGAACAGCGCCGGCCAACGGAGCTGCCGGTCCATGAATGCTGTCAGCACCACCGAGCCCTGGGGATCCCGAATAGAAAACCCTAATTGTCGCAGTAAGTCAATTCCAAGCAGGTCCGTCCCGTGCCGTGCCACCTGGAAGATGAACTTTAGCGACCTCTGCTGTCCACACAACACATCGAACTCGACCGTGCCAACCATGTCGATCTCGGTGTGGCCATAACCGAACATCCTTATGGCTCCCGGTTTAATAACCTTTTCTGGGAACAGCCTCTTCAATGTTGCCGGCTCAAAATGGACCTGCCAGCGCCCGAGTCCAGCATGAGAGGCACCTCGACGCTGTCCAGCTGCACCACAAACCATTTCAGGTGCCCTCTTCCTCCTTGTGCCACACAAACTTGGCCAGCACCATGAGGGTCTTCACCAACCTGGTCTGCGAACCAAACATGGGCTCCTCCACGCGCCACAGGCTGCTTTCTCCTCTTCTTCTTCTTCTTCCTTGGGCACCCCTGAGGCCTAGTTAGCACATTAGCCTGTATCTGTGGCGCCAAGGCCCGGTCCTCTGGTGCCTCACCCGTGAAGGCCCCTAGCCCCAGCAGGGCCACGGACTCCCTTAGCTTAATCATGTCCACCACTTCGAGCAGAGAAAAAGGCTGTCGAGTTACCCGCAGCGTGGCTCCTAGCCACTCGCTAGTCCTGCCATGTGCCAGTCTATCACGAACTAGCTCATCTGTTAGCGGCCCCAAATCACACTCTCCCGCTAAACAACGCAGTTCCATTAAAAAAGATAAAATGGACTCACCGGTTCGCTGTACACGGTTAAAAAATCTGCACCTCCTCTCGGTGACCGTGGCACTGTCACCGAATAGGTCGTGCGTCTTTAATAGTGACTCCTCCAGCGAGCCATCGCCACACAGCGTGAGGAACAGGCGTTGTCCCTCTGCGCCCAGATGGTGAAACAAAAGGGTCCTCTGCCTGTCGTCAGAAACCCCGTCAAAACCAGCTGCTGTCAGATAAACTTGAAATAAGCCTTTCCAGCGTGCCCAAGGGATAACCGGCGCACCCTGGTCCTGCAGGAACGGAGGCAGTTCCACAACACACGCGCCCATAATTTTCCTCGTCGCCAAATGTTATGTTGGGAAATAAAGCAGGCAGAGAGTGTCTTGGCAAACATACAACTGAACTTTATTTGGCGCACATTACTATTTATACTCCCCGCCGTAGCCCTGCCTGACACCATCCCGTTCCCCGCCCTGGCAGTGCTACGGCAAACCCCAAAGGCCAATCTCTATACACAACAGATGACTATGTTGATGCAGGGTAGCATGTCTTAATATGAGATTTTTTTATGAGCAGTAACATGAGTTCCCTGGTATCGGGGACTTCAGGGCCTGAGAGATTAATGTTTGTGTGTGTGTGTGGGGGGGGGCACTCTAATCTCTCCTAGGGCACCAAAATGGCTAGGCCTGGCCTTGACTATACTGTTACTTTTATTTGAGTAATTACTATCCTGAAGTAAGGCTACTTATACTTGATTACAATTTCTGATACTCTACCCGCCTTTGCCGATATGTTGATTCCAAAATCTCTTCACGGACCCATTCCTGCCACGGCCTTATCAGCTAAATTAGAAGTTACTGCTGTTAAACACCTGAATGCTGGATGAAGAAATGAAATTTCTGATTCTAAAACATCAATTTGAACCCAGTATAAGATGATTTATTTGGTGATAATCAAAAGGAAACTATTTCTACCGTCTATGAAAGTTGTGAATAGACCTTTGCAACATATCAAAGATCTTATTAAAAACCATGCTCAGAAAGTGTTTTATTCAGCAGGTCTTTATGCCTAAGCAGCATTTTGGATTTGAATACACGGTAACATGCCTTCACCCCGGTCTGCTGAGAATATGCTTATTGAATGATACCATCGACTTAGTGGCATAACAGCCACCACCTCTGTAGAGTTTTTTTGTACACACAGTGGAGCTAGCTGAAGCTCCCTATCAACTGCCTGAATAAGGGATTTCGCCTGACCTGAGTTAAAGGTCACCAGTGCAGAAGAAATGCTGCAGTGGAGAGAATCCAGGGTCCAGTGAAATCTGTGCGGATCACCAAGAGATAAGGACTGGCAGAGAAGGAGGAAGAGGAGAGGACGACGAGGTGAGCAATTATCCCTCAGCATCTGGTGGTGGCACAACAGCCACACAGAACATTGATGTTTCAGAGTTGAAGGTATCAAAAGGTATATGTGATTCATTTGATTACTATGCAGTACACACCTCTAAATATCACCACAGTGTTCTTTTAAAAATATATACACATATATAATTTGAAATGCAGCAGTCTGATCTTCTTTGGATTTGATATTAGGTTGAGGTAACTGAATGTGTGACTAGATTGTTATTTTTTTCAGGGCAACTTGTGTGTTTTTTTTTTGTTTGCTTGTTTGTTTTTTTGAGGTAAAGTTCTACACTCCAGAATACAATCATACGTCTCAAAGATGACCTCATCACACACTTTCACATGGTTTCCCCATCATAAAACCACTCAGTTATGGTGATAGGTGGGCGGGAGGATGTGAGGTTCAAGTTCTGCTGTTCCCTCTTCCTCACTACAACATTTACAGTTCATTTCTGGGATGCCAGTTTGCATTGTTAACCCATTAAGTACACATTTATGGGTGCCTAAAATTACAGTAACAGGTAGGTTTTGCCCCTAAAATTTAAAGGTGTCATTGACTGAACTTTTTCCACATTTTAACAGGTCACTCATATCTTAGGCTGCGTGTCCACCAAATGCGGTTTTTGTCACCTGACTGCCCTGAGCATTTTTTTTTTTCAGCGTTTGTGCGCAGTGCTCTGGGAAGAAAAAAGTCTGTGCCCTGTATCCCAGCAACAGCTTGTCACTCTCAGCTCAGCACTTCCGCTTTTCCTATTGTCAGACTTTTGACTGATTTTGATCTGCTAATGGCCCAGATCTACTAGGAGCCCCATATACATTTTTTAAAATGTTTAGCATATTTAACATGATGTCTGACAAAATAAACACAAGTATTTACAAAAATGACAAATCAAATCCCAAATGTAATGTCCTCCCCCCTTCTCCTCAAACTGTTGGACTCTTCCATGTTGTCTCTGAGCCATGCACATGTGCATGTCTTTGGTTACATTGTAAACAAGCAGTACAGCTGGAGTAGCAGCAAAATGAGCGGTTCAGATAAATCGAGAAAAAGGGAAGAGCACAGAAACAGAGCAACCTTTTTCACTTCAACCAGTGAGGAGACTAACCTCCCGAGGAGCAGATGGAGAGCAACGCTGCTTGTACGAGCACACATGTTCCTGATGCTAATGACGAGCACCTGTTGTTAATGAGGAGGCAGCAGTGACGCCTGCTGCTAACGGTACAGGTCAGTCCCTCCAGGATTTAACGGGATGTTTTTATGATTGTTGCGGCCCAAAAAGCCTGAATTCACTGGAGCTTTTTTTAAAAGTTGCAATAAAAAGTTATGATGTTTGGAAAGGTTTTTTTTGCGTTAAAAAAACTTTTGCACTAAAAGTTAAAATTACAAATTTTAAAGCAGATGGTTTTTCCAGTTTACTACAGTGATATTCTATATAACAATATAAGAAAAGCACAGGATTGTGAAACATTTCCTATCAGGGAGCTCTGTAAATTAAGCAGAAACTTCTGCTATACAGAAACACTCTTTTGTGCAACAGCCAGTACAGACTTTAACACAATATCCATTACAACAGCTAAATGGCATTGGATGCATGTTAAAGAGTAGAGATGTGGAAATTATTTGCAGCGCCTTCATTTGAAAACTCCCTACGGTCCCCAACCACTCGGTACCGAGCGGAAAGGAAAAAATAAACAATTTATTCTGTTAGTCTGTATTGTCTATTGGAGTCTGTGTTTTTCCAGAAAAAAAAATGTATGCAATATTCCTATGCCTAATTCTTACCTGTCTGTCTATCTGCTGCGCGTCTTCACACACACACACACACACATCTCACCAGACGGGGGGAGTTGGGGGGGGGGAGGGTTTGTCCATGTTCCAGCCAGAGATTCACAGCTTTAAAGCTCATTGAAAAGATGTAGTAATGATTTTACCTCTAAAGATGTATGAAATGGAAAGAAGCCTGAGATCAGATCAGTAAGGTCTCCGCCTTTGACCGCCACTTGATCCACACAGCACCGGACCCCCATGGTCCCTCCTGCAGGTGGTGAGCCCACTGGATGGCGGACCCATGTAACTCCTTCGGGCTGAGCCCGGCCAGGTCCCATGGGTGGAAACCTGGCCACCAGACGCTAGCCATCGAGCCCCTCCCCCAGGCCTGGCTCCAGGGTGGGGTCCCGGTAACCCCATACCGGGCGGGGTACACTGGATCTGTGTTCTAGTGTTCATCATGAGAGTCTATTGGATCGTTCTTAGTCTGGCCCTTCACCCAGGACCAGTTTGTCTTTGGTGACCCTACCAGAGGCAAATTGCCCCGGACAACATAGCTCCTGGGATCACTACAGCACGCAAACCCCCCACTACGATAAGGTGATGATCCATGACGGTTTGCCGCTGAGTGTGAAGCGGCTGGGATGAGAATCAGTACCTCCAATTCTGAGTCCATGGTCCTCAGCCGGAAAAAGATGGATAGCCCTCTCCAGGTTGGAGACAGACTCCTGCCCCAAGTGAAGGAGTTTAAGTATCTTGGGGTCTTATTCACAAATGAGGGGAGAATGGAGCAAGAGATTGACAGATGGGTTGGAACAGCATCTGAAGTGATGCGGGCGTTGTACATGTCTGTTGTGGTGAAGACGGAGCTAAGCTCTAAGGCAAAGCTATCAATTTACCAGTCAATCTATGTTCCTACCCTCACCTATGGTCATGAGCTTTGGGTAATGACCGAAAGAACGAGATTGCAGATACAAGCGGCTGAAATGAACTTTCTTCGTAGGATTGCTGGACTCACCCTCAGAGATAGGGTGAGGAGCTCAGTCATCTGGGAGAGGCTCAGAGTAGAACCGCTGCTCCTCCACATTGAAAGTAGCCAGTTGAGGTGGTATGGGCATCTGATCAGGATGCCTCCTGGACGCCTCCCACTTGAGGTGTTTTGGGCATGTCCCTTTGGGAGGAGACTCTGGGGCAGACCCAGGACTCGCTGGAGAGACTATGTCTCCCAGCTGGTCTGGGAACACCTTGGTATCCTCTCTGAAGAGCTGGAACAGGTGGTCGGGGAGAGGGAAGTCTGGGCTTCTCTGCTTGAACTGCTGCCTCCGCGACCCAGACCTCTGGAGAAGAAGATGGATGGATGGATAGATGTATGAAATTATCAAACACTGGCTGTAGTGTTAGACTTGTTCGTGTGTTTGTGATTTTATGGAGTCTCTTGTCACGTGCACTCCCGCAACAAGGTGCTTTTGGGGCAGGCGGACATTTTTCAACACAAACCCAGCACTTTGTATACACAGTCAGGATGAAGATGTCCACTGGCAGGCTGGGGAACACGGAGGACGGGACGGTGCTGGAAACCTTGTGGGTGAGTGGTTTGGGTTTTTTTTTAATCCCACACTGTTTTTTGCTGAAGTGTTTCATTAATACTTACTGTAAACATGGAAGTGAACACGATGTAGCAATGCATTTGATTGGTTAGACTGAGTGTTTCAGCGGCACTCAGCTGAAATTTGATGAAGTTGACGAGGATTGGCCAAAATTGCAGGAAAGTTGCGGTGATTGGATAAAGTTGCAAGGTCGTGCACTGACTGGCTGATTTCGTGTGAATTGATGAGATGGCAACATTGCAAAATCCTGGAGGGACTGACAGGTAAACAACTAAATGTTTTACTTTTTTTTCCTAATTGGAAAATTTGCAGAGGTCAAGGCTCACAAGGTTAAATTTAAATATGAGCATCTGTGCTCCCCAGCCATGCACAGGATATCTGCAGCCTCACAGCAGATGACATTACATGAGATTAAGTAATTTTGAGTCTCTATGAAAGAGTTCAACCACTGTTCTGCTTATCCTGTTCATTATTGGAGCAACGGCCCAATGTTGTCTCTGAATGTTCCTTATTACCTTCTATAGCTTGTTGACTGGTGAGAGAATTTAAAACTTGATCAACGAATAATATTTAATAAAAAATAAAAGCATTGAAAAGGGGAAATGAGAATAAAATGAACAGAAAGAGAGGAGGGAGAAGAAAAGGATGGACATAGGAAAAATAAAGACAAGGGACAGGAAGTGGTGGACAAAGACTGGTGAAGATGAGGAGAAAAAAGGAAGAGAAAGTCACAAGTGAAGAAAAAGTAAGGGGTATAAATTCCAAGGCTGTATTAGGTTTAATATTGTTTGTATTTATCCTTATATTGTTTAGTGTGATATATTCTCCCTTGTGTCTACGTTGTACTGAGGAGGGAGCACAATCGATGCCTCTGCAAAATGGACCAGTTAGCATACGATGAACAGGACCCAGAAGGCAAATGGGTAAGTCAGTCCCTCCAGGATTTTAAGGGATGTTTTTTATGATTGTTGCGGCCCACACAGCCTGGATTTGCAGGAGCTTTTTTAAAAAAAATTTGTGATAAAAGTTGTGATGTCTTGAGAGGATTTTTTGCACAAAAAGTTGTGAAAAGAATTCCAAATTTTAAAGCAGATGCTTTTTTCCGTAGTTTAGTTTAGTTTATAACACCACAAGAAAAGCACATGATTGTAAAAAAAATTCCTATTAAACAGTGATTTGTAAATTACGCAGAAATGTCTGCTATACAGAAAAACTCTTGTGCAAATACAAACTTTAACCAAATTAAGTGAGAATGAAGTAGCTACTCATAAATTTGTCATAAAAATGACCAATGCTGTAGGCTACTCTTACTGAGAACTTGAATAAAAAGGATGAAAAAATAATTATCCATTACAAAAGCTAAATTGTATTGAATGCATGTTAAAGAGTACAGATTTGGAAATTATGGCAGCACCTTCATTTGAAAACTCCCTAAGCGCAGCAGTGCCCGACCACTCAGTACCGAGTGCAGAGAAAAAAGAAATACTTTATTCTGTTGCTCTGTATTGTCTATCAAAGTCTGTGGTTTTTCTGAAAAAATTACTGAATATTCTCTGTCTTTCTGTGCATGACTCCTACCTGTCTGTCTATCTGCTGCGCGTCTTGACACACACCTGTCTCATCAGATACTCATCTTTCCTTTACCGGGAGTTTTACCAACAGGAGGGGTTCTCCTTCGGGGTTTGCCAGAGGTGTGCATTGGTCTGTGTCCAGACCGGAGATTCACAGCTTTAAAACTCATTGACAAGATGTCGTAATGATTTTACCTCTAAAGATGGATAAAATGTTCAAACACTGGCTGTACTGTTAGATTTGCTCATTTGTTTGTGGTTTTATGGTGTCTCTCCTCATGCACGCTCCCGTGACGGAGTACTTTTCAGGCAGGCAGACTCTTTTCAACAGAAACCTGGTACAAGACAGAGATGTAGGGAGACGTCCACCGGTGGGCCGGGAGAGACAGAGGACGGGACGGTGTGGGAAAACTTGCGGGTGAGTGTTTTTTTTTAAATTACACAATCACACACTCTGTTTTTTGCTGATGTGCTCCGTTAAAACCCTCCTGTTGTCCTCATATTCTGTATACACCCCATGTCCTCCGGGTCAAAATGACCCGTCTTCACTAAACCCCCAATATACAGTAAGCAGCTTAATTGAATTTTAAAGCAAGAAATTTCTTTGTGCCTGGGTGTGTGTGCGTGTCTGCCACGTTTATAGGACATCATAGGATGGCCTATGATCTCTGCCTGATCATCATAGGACGTCCTATGAACTCAGGCATCATAGGACTCGCGATGCTGTCATAAAGATATGATGTCTATATGACTTCACATAGACTTACTGTATGTGTCTTTATGATGTCATATAGACCATCACTCACGATGCCTAGACTAATGAGTCTTTATGATGTCATATGGCTCATAGATAAATGTGTCTTTATGATGTCATGTCATGATGTCATATAGACCATCACTTGCGATGCCTAGACTAATGTGTCTTTATGATGTTATTGTTGCCCAAGATGAAGAAACTAAGCAAGAAACTGCAAGTTTGTCTGTCACACATCTTGCTGGTCTTGACTCACGGTTATCAAATCGTAGCAGTCTTGAGTAGGTGTGAAAGACTTTGAGTGGCATTGTGGCTCGGAAAATTGGCCTTCCACTCTCTGCATCCCATAGACTAGCTGCAGCCTCACCTTGGGACCTGTATACACCTGCTAAGATTAGCAGCCCTAAGTAGGCCTGCAGGTCAGTCTCATCCATCTTTTTCCAGCTGTCTCCATATTTGCAACAACCCTCCAGATTTGTCATCTCCAGGATTATTTTTTGTATTGCTGGTGTGATGAACAGGTAGAATGTAGAGACAATGTCATGGGCATGAGAAACGGCATACCTTGTGGGTCCTGGGGTCATCTTTATGACATTTTGTTCTGCCTCCCTGCCGTGTTGGTCATATGCTGCCAAGGACCATGTTATTTTGCCATTTTTTTGAAAGGAAAGTCTCTCTTTCAGCTTCAGGCTTTTTTTCTTCTTCTGAAGATGATTCATCATGCTCTGGGTTGTATTCCTCCCCATCTTCTTTTTCTGATACATCCTCCACTTCCTCTTCTGAATCAGAGTTGTCTTGCTGGACATCTGAAAAAATCAGCTCTACAGCCTGTTCGACGGTATAACGCGCACTCATGGCTTCAGCACAGAGAGAATTTGGGGTACTGTCATCTGCAGCACCTTTATAACCTCTGGAAATCCACCTGTCTTTTCTTGTTTACATCTGCTACTGATTGATCTGAGACCGATCAAAGGCAATAAAGTTGAATCTCATCTCATCTCATCTCATCTCACTGCAGTCCATGAGAAGGCCACCTGTCTCGTCTTGTTTACGTCTGCTATTGTGTTGTTCATGTCTGCTACTGATTGATCTGAGACAGAACTAAAACATTCTCACATTCTGTGGTGTGTAAATAACTCAGTGACTGTGATTTCAACTCAATTTGACTGTCGGGTCATTTTGACCCGAAGACTACCTTTGTAACTTTTTTTGTACAGCTTACATGGAAATGTGAATAAAGGCAACAATTCACTTATCCTAATGTTGGGGTCAATCTAGGAAAAGTCATAAAATTTTAACCTCTTGCGCTCCATTGTACCGCGGACAGGAAAGTCTCTGCGTCCTAGAGTGCACGAGACGCTCTCGTGCGCTCTAGGACGCATGATGGAGATTGTGATGTAGGTGGTGTATGGCGTCCAAGCGCGCACTGAAAATAAAAGCTGCAGACACAGCCGCGAACAGATTAGTTCATCTGATTGACCTCTCATTCGACTAATAAGAGCCTTGAATTGGGTTTCTGAAACCTTGAAGAACCAATGACTGAAAACTTGGCAAGAAGGACCCGCCTACCAACGCAG
Source organism: Pholidichthys leucotaenia (assembly GCA_020510985.1). Taxonomy (NCBI): domain Eukaryota; kingdom Metazoa; phylum Chordata; class Actinopteri; order Cichliformes; family Pholidichthyidae; genus Pholidichthys; species Pholidichthys leucotaenia. The sequence continues at coordinate 21,887,643 of CM035839.1, read as the reverse complement.
CGAGCCAATTGAAGCACAGAAGTTCGCTGAGCTGTTTTGTCTACAAAGGCTGGGTGAAGAGAGACTGCTTCAGCAGCCACAGGCAGTGCTTTATTATTTTTTTTTTAATTCCAGCAGAGTGTTTAGGATTCTCTTATATGGTCATCATAGACCGACTTAGGCCGACGACGAAGGTCGTAAATCATTCGCCAAAACCGCAATCATGGAATTATGTTTTGACCGGGTCGCGAGACCAGAACCACGAGCGGACCAGCGTCGCATTCGTCTGACAGTGAGGAAGAGAAGTTGGCCAGGACAGTGTGGCTGTGAAGAGGTAAGGTGTTATAAGCCAAATTATTTTTTATCCCTGAAAATTGTAATCAAAAATGACTTTTGACCGATCGGTAAATTACAACTGTGCGGCACCCGAAGTCCGAAGTGCGTGCGCCGCGTTACACAGTTCGTTCGTTGCCTCCGGACCGTGAACGCCCCTCCCCCCCGCCACTACGATTCTGTAGCGGGGGGGGGGGGGTGACAGCGCTGCTGTGGCCACATCGCCACATCCGAGTGTAATCCGTCATGTAGCGATGGCCGATCTCCGTCCTCTGTAGCGAGGGGGGGGGCAACCCACACACACACACACACACACACACACACAGACACAGCCCTGAGTGTCACCTTTCATTAGAGCCCAAAATGAAGCTTCTACATTGAATCATTCAAAGGTTACAGACGTTTTTCCAAACTGTGCCATTTGGCACAATTTGGCACAGTTCCAAAACGCCTGGGAACAGCCTGAGAACAAAGCTGTGTAATATATTCATTTTTTGTGGTATTGTTACAAAATTTGGACCTCAGCTGGATAACACTTGGTTCTACATTTCTGTTGCATTTTCCAGCCCGGATCTGAAGCTGTGTGTTATTTGCAAGCATTTGTATCAAAAAAAAAACCACCCAGGCCAAATTTATTTTCTTGAAGTTCACTATGTTTAGATGACTGTAACTCAGTGGCTGGAGCACTTAGAGAGATAATGTTTTTTTTTGCCAAAAAATCCAAAGTGTTTTCTTTTAAATGAGACCAACCCCATGAAGATGCTGCAAAGGGTTGAAGAACAGCTTTCGATTCACTTTGGGCACATTATTTTTTGGCGTTTTTAGGAAAATTGACCGGAGTGCAAGGGGTTAAGTTCAAGAAATATTGTTTAGGGGGATTTTTTTTGTTTTTTAACACAGTAGCGGGTCATTTTGACCTGAGGACAACAGGAGGGTTAATACGGTAAACACGGAAGTGAGTGCAGTGCAGTGACACATTTGATTAGTTAGACTGAGTGTTTGAGCACTACTCAGGGACAAATTTGATTGGCAAAATTGGTGGAAGTTGATGAGGATTGGTCAAAATTGCTGGAAAGTTGCGGTGATTGGACAAAGTTGCGAGGTTGCGCAAAAGATGCGGCCAGTCACTGATTTTGTGTGAATTAGTGCGATCGCAACATTTCAAAATCCTGGAGGGACTGGTAAGTGTGAACAAACAACAGATCTTCCACGTGAATTGGCGTTGTTTTTTTTTTTTAATAATAGAAAAGACTCTATATTCAATTTGTTAAACTTCTTTTTTTTCCTACAGATGTAATTCCTGATGCCTGAATGATATCATCATTTGAAGACTTCTGAGGACAGTAAGTTTCAGGTAGGATTTCAATAAGGCCTGAAAAGAAAATGTAGAACAAAGAAAAAGTATGGCCCCATTTCTGTCTTTGCCTTGGCCCCAAACGTACTAAGTCCGCCCCATTCCTGGTATTAGCTTGGGGGCTAATAGCTCAGGGGCTCATGGGCTACATTTAGCACCCCTTACAGGACAGACAGCTAGGTGGGCCAATAATAGAGCAGTGAGCTGGTCTCAAGGACGGTGGTGGTTGGCTTTTTTCTGTTCGTGACGTTAGAGAGTGTAGCACTTGTAGTGGGCCAATAGTTAACCCCTTGCACTCTGGTCAATTTCCCTAAAAACGCCTAAAAATAACGTACCCAAAGTAAATCAAAAGCTGTTCTTCAACCCTTTGCAGCATCTTCATGGGGTTGGTCTCATTTAAAAGAAAACACTTTGAAATTTTTGGCAAAATAGTCATAATCTCTCTAAGTGCTCCTGCCACTGAGTAACAGTCATCTAAACATACTGAACTTGAAGAAAATAAAGTTCGCCTTTGGATACGAATGCTTGCAAATAACACACAGCTGTCAGATACGGGCTGGAAAATGCAACAGAAATGTAGAACCAAGTGTTATCCAGCTAGGTCAAAATTTTGTAACAATACCACAAAAAATGAATATATTACACAGCTTTTTTTGTCAGGTTGTTCCCAGGCGTTTTTGAACTGTGCCAAATTGTGCCAAATGGCACAGTTTGGAAAAATGTCTATAACTTTTGAATGATTCAATATAGAAGCTTGAACTTGGGCTCTAATGAAAGGTGACACTCAGGGCTGTGTGTGTGTGGGGGGGGGGAGTTGTTTATTCATTCATGAATGAATGAATGAACGAACAAGCCCCCCACACACTAAGAAGCATGCCATGTAAAAAATGTGTGGCTTTTTTTTACAAGAAAAAATAACCTACAGTGCAATAAAAATTATACTAAAATATCTGTAATGTAGAGGATAACAACTCCCCCCCCCCCCCGCTACAGAGGACGGACATCGTCCATCGCCACATGATGGACCGCGGCACACGCCGCGGTGTACTACGCACAGTTGTACTAAAATATCTGCAATACATCTGCAATCCGCTACAGAGGAGTAGCGGGGGGGGGGGGGGGCGTTCTCGGCGCATGGTCCGGTCTGTGCCGCGGACGGACCGCGGCGAGCACGCGGTCCGTCATGTGGTGATGACGCACAGTTGTAATTTACCGATCGGTCAAAAGTCATTTTGATTACAATTTTCAGGGATAAAGAATAATTTAGCTTATAACACTTACCTGTCCACAACAGCAGTGTCGGTGGCGAACATCTCTTCCTCATTGTCAGACGAACATGACGCTGGTCCGCTTGTTACGACTCGTGGTTCTGGTCACGCGACTTGGTCAAACCATGATTCCATTATTGCGTTTTTGCGCTTCCATGATTGCGGTTTTGGCGAACGATTTTTCAAAACAAATAAGAACAGTAGTAAGAAATTAACACTGGCGAACACTACTGTCACACACAGCGGCTTACACAAAACAGATTTTACGCACGGGACGCACGCTTTCAATCGTCGAACTTCTCTGCTTCAATTGGCTCGATGTATTCGCAGCCGTTGGTAGGAGGGTCCTTCTTGCTAGGTTTTCAGTCATTGGTTCTTCAAGGTTTCAGAAACCCAATTCAAGGCTCTTATTAGTCGAATGAGAGGTCAATCAAATCTAAACCAATCAAAGCACTCCTTTGGCTTTCTGTTCACGGCTGTGTCTGTAGTGGAAGAACGGAAATGCAGCTTTTGTTTTTTTCAGTGCGCTCTAGGACGCACAGTGTGCGTTCTAGTGCGCACGAGGGCGCACTTGTACGCAGAGACGTGACCGCCCGCGGTATCCCGGAGTGCAAGAGGTTAAATGCTAACTTATTATCTAGGTTCTGATGAGTAGATGAAATAATGAGTAGTGGATTGATTAACAGCTGACACGTTTTATTACAACTTTACAGTTTAATACATGTAGCAACAAAGTTTTAAAAAATAAGTAGAATAGAGCTCTGTTCAATAAAATAAAATTTCAAAATAAAAGTGAACCTCCAAGTCCGAGTCCATGGTCCTCAGCCGGAAAAAGGTGGATTGTCCTCTCTGGGTTGGGGACAGGCTCCTGCCCCAAGTGGCGGAGTTTAAGTATCTTGGGGTCTTATTCACGAGTGAGGGGAAAATGGAGCGAGAGATTGACAGATGGATCGGAGCAGCATCTGCAGTGATGCTGACATTGTACTGGTCTGTTGTGGTGAAGAGGGAGCTTAGCTCTAAGGCAAAGCTGTCGATTTACCAGTCAATCTACATTCCTACTCTCACCTATGGTCACGAGCTTTGGGTAATGACGGAAAGAACGAGATTGCGGATACAAGAGGCTGAAATGAGCTTTTTCCGTAGGATTGCTGGACTCACCCTCAGAGATAGGGCGAGGAGCTCAGTCATCCGGGAGAGGCTCAGAGTAGAACCGCTGCTCCTCCACATTGAAAGGAGTCAGTTGAGGTGGTTTGGGCATCTGATCAGGATGCCTCCTGGACGCCTCCCACTTGAGGTGTTTCGGGCACGTCCCACTTGGAGGAGACTCCGGGGCAGACCCAGGACTTGGTGGAGAGACTATGTCTCCCAGCTGGTCTGGGAACACCTTGGTATTCTCTCTGAAGAGCTGGAGCAGGTGGCTGGGGAGAGGGAAGTCTGGGCTTCTCTGCTTGAACTGCTGCCTCCGCGACCTGGACCTCCGGAAAAGCGGTAGAAAATGGATGGATGGGTGGATGGGATAAAAGTGCAAGAGTTCAAAGTTGGGCAGCATGGTAGCGGAGTGGTTAGCACTATGGCAGCAAAGCAATTCACCCTTGGCAGGGGGATCCTGGGTTCAATCCCAGCCCCTGACCAACAGTGATCTGTGTTGAGTTTGCATGTTCTCCCCGTGTCTGCGTGGGTTTACTCTGGGATTTCTCCAGTTTCCTCCCACATGCCATAAAACATGTAAGTTAGGTTAATTAGCATCAAACTGGGGATTCTAAATTGTCCTTAGGTATGACTGTGAGAGTGAATGGTTGTCTGTCTCTCTGTGTTGGCCCTACGATGGACTAGCGATCTGTCCAGGGTGGACCCTGCCTCTCGCCCAAAGATGCTGGGATAGGCTCCAGCCCCCCCGCAACCTGAAAAGGGTTAAGCGGAAGAAGCTGGATGGATGGATGGATGGATGGGTCTGTACTATTACTACCCGGGTAGGATAATGAGTGTGAATGTGTGACTGTGTCTTTTGGAGGCTTTTTCTTATCTGGGGATCCTGAACATTGAGTGAACTCCAGAAACAGCTGGCCACACCGCTTCGGCAATTCCCTTCACAATGTTCTCACTGGGCCTGGCTCGCCATCAAACTCGGAAAGGGCATCCATCCATCCATGGGTCCGAGACCGTCAAAAAACCAGTCTGCACATATAGCAGAACAACCAAAATAAATCACAAGATAGCTGTTTTTCTATCTGATTGAGATGTCATCAATTTCTTAATACCTCAGTATCAAATCTCTTTTTTTTTTAGAACTATATTACTTAGAAATATTTTTAGGAATTATTTCTATATTAGCTTTTTCAGTTTTCATACAAGATTGAAATAGTCATACTTGTTGCATCAAATCAGGACACATTCCATATCAACTCAAATTCCCATGTTTTAAGAAAATGAAAAATATGTTTTCCACTGATATAACTATGGTAACAAATGAGATTTTAACATATAACCTCAGCATGAATTTGCCAACACACTACATATTGTTATGTATGGAAAAGGGGAGTCGGAGTCTCTCTTATCATGCAGCCAACCAACCTTTATTAACACACACACAGAACTATATACAGTGGGCTGTGCCCACCTGATGTCATGCCAGAGGCGGGTATGGCAAGCCCCATAGGCCACACACTCATACCACACTCACTACACCACAATTCCCCTCCCCCTTACAAAAATACAAAACTACACTCACAATGGAGACCCTCCCCAATTTAAAGACCCGAATCATGCACTAAGGAACAAGAGGGAATAATGAACTGTAGGAAAATGACCGATCACATTCTCATAAAAGTAACTAAAATCAGTGTGTTTTTATTTCACTGGACACACAAAATAATCTCTAAATAATATACAATCATACTCACATGCACACCAGCACTATGTACATATAATGACATTTAGGTTATACCACAGTCTGCAGGCAGCCAGAGGAAAACCCAGCTCGGAGGCCCAGGGCAGCCCCACATCATGCACTTGCCTGGCCCTGGCCGCTGAAGATAATACCGGCCCCGGGCAGCCCCACGGCATGTACGCCTCTGGCCACTGTCTGCCTCTGGGATCAAAACCGACCTCCCCGGCGAAAGTGTCCCTCTTCACCATTGCCTGCTTCTTTCCTCTGGCCTCGCCGTGCTGCCGTCCAGCACGGTGTCCCTCTGTGCCCGTCGGTCCACTCATGACTGTCTTCAACACCACCATCGTGGTTCAAAACACTCTGGCCCCCTGTGGCCGAACTCCAGGGAAAACCGAAGCTCGCTCGTCGGCTCCACTTGCCGACCCGGGCGTCTCACCAATAACGTCCAGCACCCTTGTCCAGGGCACCCTGAACTCCAGCACTGAGATCCTGCCCAACCTCTACTGTGCCCGGCTACTCTTCTCTGTCGTCCGAGGTGCTCCGCTGCGCTGCCTCCATGTCCGGCTGTCGCTCACTACTGGGGTTCACAGCCTCACTCTCATCGGCGTCACTCTCCGACCCTAGCACCTCGCCGCTGTTCCCAGCACTCTCGTCCCAGGCGCTCTGCTGTGCTGTATCCATGCCCAGCTGTCGCGGTTCTCTCCCGGGGCTCTCAGCTTCGCTCTCTTCGCCATCACTCTCCGACCCAGGTGCTTCGTTGCTGCCCCCAGCACCCCCGTCCGAGGCACTCCGCTGCATCGTCTCTATGCTCAGCTGTCGTTCCTCTCTTCCTGGGCTCTCAGCGTCACTCTCCGATCCAGGCGCTTCGTCACTGCTCCCAGCACCCTCGTGCAAGGCGCTCTGCGGCGCCATCTCTGCGCCCGCCTGTTGCTGCTGCTTCCTGGGGTCCTCAGCCTGCATGTTCCCACTCTCCCACTGCTCAGCCTCCAGCTGCAGGATGACTCCTGTTGCTGCTCTCCCTCTCCTGTTGCTGCTCTCCCTCTCCGCTGTCGTTACTCATTGCGCCATCAACCCCACCAGCTCGTACCGTGCTGAGCTCCTCGGCTGGCCCGCCATCCACCGTGACCACAGACTCCTCCAATTGTGGCCCCTGTCTCACCTCGAAGTCTTGTTGGTAGCCAGTAGCTTACTTAGCTACTTAACACTCTTGCTACCCACAGCTTCGTGGTCCTGATCTGCTCGGTGAAATACTCGGCCAGCTGCTCGACAGCATCCGCATAGCACTCCGTTTCACCCAATGTACAGAGAATTCTTCGGCCTTCCGTGCCGAGATGGTGGGCCAGAAGTGCTCGTCTTTGTCTCCCGTTGAGTCTACTTAGGCCCAGCGCCCTGATATAACCCTCAAACATGGCCAGCCACTTCGGCCACAGGATCACTGGCTTTCCCGGGTACTCCAGAAACGGGGTGGAGGTAGCCCATACGCTCCCATAATTTCTCACTTGAAGCCAAAATGTTATGTATGTGTACTCTTCATTGTGGATACTCACTCCGGTGACAGCAGAACCTCAGTGCTGACTGGCTGTTATGACCAGCTAGCTTGGATATGAATTCACATGTATTCATGTCTTTACATTGACTTTAAATGTAATCACGCCGTGTGGAAAAATTAGCTTCGCATTTGGTCTGAATGCACCATTGGGCATCTGCCTGCAAGATCACGTACTGGATATTGATGTTCTTCTCTGTGCTTGTCAATGGAAAACATAATCAGGGTGACCAGAGAAAGTACTAGTAGGACAACTTCAAGCGCTACTTAAAGCTGTGTGAGATCAGCCTACAATCACGGGACTGGGTGTTGTGGTGCGACATCGTCCACACCAGCATTGTGGCATTTGAGGCACAGTGCAGCGATTGTGATGAGAGTCTGCCATGCTGCAATTGGACTTATCAGCCACAAGTGCTCCCAGAAGTCATTCATTCAGTCAAGTCAGTCATTTGCTGGAAAACATCATCATAGTATAGATCAGGGGTGGCAACCTGTACCACACAAAGAGCCGCTGTGAGTGATTTTTGTATAAAAAAAAAGTCTGCATGGAGCCTGCAAAAACTGAGGTATAACAGCAGAATTACAACTAGTTTTTTCTTATAAATTTGCATCCTTTTTAAATTCTAACTTTGTTACCTTTTTCTCACAATAACTCTACTTTTTCTGGTAATTTTTTGATTATTTGTAAAAGCTGTCTTTTTTCTTGCAAAATTGTGTGGATATTTTCCCCATTAAACTATAATTTTTTTCCAAAATTTGTTATATTTTTGGCATAAATACATTTTACTTTTTTCTCCCAAATTTGGCATATTTATATTACACGTATATTCATGTACTGCTTTGGCTAACCCGTTCTTATCATCTTATTAACGATTGCTGTGAGTGCTGCTTTCTCTTTGCTGCTGTAAGGCTTATCTGATCTTATCTAATCTTTTCTTACCTTATCTTATTTTTCTTTGCAAATTTAAAGTCTTTATCAAGTAAAACTGAAGACTTTTTCAGCGTAAATTTGTGACATTTTTCCAAATAAAGGTATAACCTTTTTTTTCCATAAATATTGATATTTTTTACATAATTTTCTGCTTTTCTCATAAATCTGTTACCTGATTGTTGCCTTTCTCAGGAAAAATGCTGCATTTTTCCATATAAATTTGCAACCATTTTCTAATAAAATTGTAACTTTTTTAAATTTGTGAGGTTTTGTGACTTTTTCCTAACAATTTGTGTTTTTTCACCCATAAAACTGCAAAATAAAAATTTTGAGAATCTTTTTCTCCATACATTTTCAACTATTCTCATAAATTTATTATATTTTTCTCTGTAAATTTATTAGCTTTCAGGGGTAAAACTGCAGCATTTCTTACATAAATTTCTTACACTTTTCTTACAAAACTTTTTCCAGGAAATTTGTGGTTTCTTGATTTTTCTTTTTTTTTTTTAGAATTTTTCCTTATAAATTTGTGGGTATGTGTGCATGTCAAACTCAAGGCCTAAAGGCCACATCCAGCCCCCGGCACAATTATATGTGGCCTGCGAGATAATGGCTTAATGTCTCAAATAAAGATGCCCACTGGGAATTCAAAGGTCTTTTGGAGTGAAGAACCATTTTGGCTTCCATAAAGAACCTTTTAGCGTTTGACCTTTTTCAGAAATGCCCACTATTCTGCACTCCAGTAAACGTTAACAACTCAGTTCTTTTACTAACCATATAAGGTATGCAAAAGAACCACCCTCTAAATAAATAATAGAATTTATAGCATTTGGCTTTTTGTTTTGTTTTGTGAAAACCCATGAAAGTAAGATACTCTGGGGGCTCCTGAAAACAAACAGAAGACAAACTGTTTGTTCTTCTGAAAAGGTCTATCATAAGTTTGGTATCTGCGCCTGTAAAAGAGCATATGTGTGTGTGCAGGTGTGTGCATGTACATGTGTGAGAGTGCACTCAAAGTGAGTGTGTGCATATGAGTGGTTTGCCAGGAAACATACAGTACAAACATACATACACCTGCGCCCACCCCAGCACCCCGACCCACGCTCAGGGAAGGTGGTAGAAAGGCCCGGGGAGCCCTACCGGGGGCCAGCCCCCCCAGTCAAAGGGAGCCCACGCAGCCAGGAGGCACCAGGAGGCGCCATCCCCTCAGTCCAGCACACCCCACCAGCACATACATTATTCCCTCTCACGCACTCACACCCTCATGCTCTCACACAAACTCACTCGTACTCACACGCACTCAGGCTCATTCACTCTCACCCACTCCCATACTTGTTCAGTCTCACTCCCATTCCCGCTCACCCTCACAGTCGCTCACAATCACACATGCTTCCTTCCACTCACGCTCACTCATATATACGCTCTCATTTGTGCTCTGACTCACTCACATTTTCTTGTGCTCTCTCTTACACACTCACATTTATTCACCCTTAACACTTGGGGCGGCCACGGCACAGATGCAGTGGGCAAGAACGTGCACCAATTCTTTGCAGCGGGAGGCGGGCCAGCAGCCACACCCCCGCCAACCCGCCAAAGGACAGCTAGGGCCGCAGAAGCAGCCCACCGCCACCAGTGCCCGCCAGGAGCGAATGACCAATGGACCCACCGCAAGCACCCAGAGATGCCACCTGATATGCAAAGCACCACACAAATCTGACCCACGACCACCATCATTACTCTTCACTCCCTCACTCTCACGTACTCACTTGCTCTCACTTGCTCACTCACTCACTCACTCTCTCGCTCACTCCCTTGACTCTGCACTTTAAGCCATGGTCACAGATACCTTTATGAACTGCTGTGAACAATACAAAGAATTTTTGGACCATTTCGTACAGCCTTGTTAAGGTGGTCGTAGGAGAACCCAGTGTTCATAGAGTGTTCGTAAGTGCGTGACCAGGTCAATGGTCTTGTCCAAGATTTCTACGAATGCCCCATGAAAACCCCTTATCATTGAGCGGCTGTACAAATGCCTTAGGAACAATGTAAGAACAACGCAAGATGTTGGCCACAAGTATGCCTCAAGAACACCTTAAGTTGTTCTTGAAAACACCTTACATTGTTCTTGAGGGCCCTGGAGATTTGTACAGCGTGCGTAACGATGTAGTGAGGCACTCATAAGATTCAAAGATTTTTTTTGTCAATACTACAGCACCATGTTCCAAATTATTACGCAAATGATATTTAAGATAAGATAAGATAAGATAAGCCTTTATTAGTCCCACAACGGGGAAATTCCAGGATTGCAACAGCACAGGGATAGCAACACTCAGAGCAACAATCAGAAGGCAAGAAAAAAAAAAAAAACAAGCAAGCAAGAGCAGCTAATATACATATGTACATATTACTATAAAATATATATATACACACACACACACACACACAGACACACAGTACGGAGCATTGCAGCTAGGTGGAATAAATATGCAAGTATATAAACACACCCAGTGCTGAGCATTGTAGCTAGATGGAATAAATATATAGATATATAAATATAAACACACCCAGTGCAGAGCATTGTAGCTAGATGGAATAAATATGTAAATATATAAACACACACAGTGCAGAGCATAGTGCAGTGCACACACAGTGCAGAGCATTTGTCTCTGATTTTCCAAAATAGTGGATGCAAATGACAGTAAGTATAATTTTCAAGTCATCAACTATTAGAGCATAATTCAGATTTTATTGAACAAACATCCCAAGGATAAATATTTTTTTGCAAAAATTAAAAAAAAAAATCAAAATGCACTGTTCCAAATGATTGTGCACAACAGAGTTTCAAAACATTTTATTGGTTGTTAAGAACTGAAAATGGTCATTTGTTGAATTTGCAGCATTAGGAGGTCATATTTACTGAAATCAAAAGATATTTCTGTCATGATTATAAACTGACAGCTTACGTGCACGATGCAACAGCACAGGAAGGAACCACACAAGAGGGCACGTTAGACAATTTATTAAATAGCAAAGGTCGCACAGCTATTGAAACAGCCACTCACCAGAGGAATCCACCTGAGGAGAGAAGACGAGAGCTGTGAGAGGAGGAACGGAGTAATGGGCGAGCCAAATTGCCACTTACTTGGGGTTCCGAGGAAGAACCAGCAGGACTACAGCGGTGACATGGTTTTAGGACCCAGTGAGCAGACACAAACTCAAAAGTAGATTCAATTATCTTTATTATGTGTAGAGTGTGCGTGTGCATGTGTGTGTGTGTACATGTGCAGCCGGGGCGAGCAGAGCGTCATGCAGCCTGGCAACCCTAGGGATGAGCAGAGACAGGGAGGATTAGTGTCTGACTCGGGAGTGAATGTACAGTGATGTGTGGAGCTTACTGTTGATGAGATGGAGAACAGGCTCAGGTTGGTCTCGAAGGCTCCGGCCAGGAAGACAGCGTCCACTGTCCCGGTTGTGGATGGTGAGGATGGTGGTGCAGTGCGGTGTAATGCCACTCGGTCCGCCACTAGGGGAGAGAGGTCCGCCGCCATGGATCTCCACCTGTGCTCAGGGGATAGAGTGTACAATAATGGTGGAGACGTAGCCCTTCCAGGTGGAAGATTAAGAGAGGCGAGTTTCTTTGGAGAATGTAGACTACGAGGACGATGATTCTGAGGAGGGTGAAGACAAGTGCCCATCTCATCAGACCAAGGAGTGAGACGTCTCCGCACTGATCTGTGGGCAGCACGGCCTAAATAGCTCCGATGATGAGGGAGAGCAGGTGTGCACACAGCTGTGGAGAATTAGGCAGGCAGAGAGAATCATCACAAGCGGGGAATAGACAAACCAGTAGGGTGGGGAAATGAGCTGATGGTGCCTGATCGGGTGGAGGCTGACAGCCGAGGAATAATGGAGATGTGGCAGGAGAGCGCGTGCAGTCCTGGAGGCACACCCGCACGATGGCAGCAACCCGAAGGAGAGAAGAGAATAAGTTTAAACAGCGTGTCCAAGCTAAAGAGTTTAACTTGCTTGTCCTTTGTAGGGGCAGTATACCCAGACGAGCCAGTGTAGAATGCGCGGAGAGAGCCTCCTTAAGGACGCTGGCTGATGAGCGGGTGCAGGTGCGTCTTCTGCCTCAGGTGGAGTGATGAATTCACGAAGATGAGACAGGACGAGAGGGGCGCGCTCTCGCTGCCCATGACAATTTCAATTCAAAAACATCTTAACAGGCCAAGTTACATGTTAACGTAGGACCCTTTCTTTAACATAACCTTCACAATTCTTGCATTCATTGAACTTGTGAGTTTTTGTAGAGTTTCTGCTTGAATTTCTTTGTAAGATGTCAGAATTGTCACGGTCCGAGTGCTGATTTCGTCTGCGCTCGGGCCATGCATCATCTCCGGCAGATTTGACAGCAGTGTGTACCTTCTGGCTCCCCGAGCTTTTATTGTGACAGCGTTCGGAAGGGCTTCCTGCTGTCAAGTCTGACAGCTGTGCTGCATTTTCGGCTCATCAGCAGCCCTGCATTTAAGGGGCTCTGGGAGCTGAATAATGCTGCAGTCTGGTCAACAATTCGTGGTCAACAATTGATCAAAGAAATATCCCTTGCCAGACGTTGAGCGAGCGTCCCTCGGCTCAGACATCAACGAGTGTTCCAAGGTCATGTTTGTAAGTGTGCTTCTTTATTGCTTCATCTTCAAGTATTTGTAGTGTGTTTTAGCCCACCGTGGCTCATTGCTTTGTGTTTCTTTGTTTCTTTTGTTAATAATAAACATCTATGCAAACCTCGCCGGTGACTCTTGGCGTCTAATGATAGCTCGCAAGGGCCACCGCATGACAAGAATAGCCTCCCACAGCTCCTGTTTTGATGTAAACTGCCTCCCACCCTCATAAATCTTTTGCTTGAGGATGCTCCAAAGGTTCTCAATAGGGTCGAGGTCAGGAGAGGATGGGGTCCACACCATGAGTTTCTCTCCTTTCATGCCCATAGCAGCCAATGACACAGAAGTATTCTTTGCAGCACGAGATGGTGCATTGTCACGCACGGACATCATTTTGCTCAGAAAGCACAGTTCTTTTTGTATTATGGAAGAAAGTGGTCAGTCAGAAACTCTATATACTTTGCCAAGGTCATTTTCAAACCTTCAGGGACCCTAAAGGAGCCTACCAGCTCTCTCTTCCCATGATTCCGGTCCAAAACATGACTCCACCACCTCCTTGCTGACATCGCAGCCTTGTTGGGACATGGTGGCCATCCACCAACCATCCACTACTCCATCCGTTTGGACCATCCAGGGTTGCACAGCACTCATCACTAAACAAGACTGTTTGAAAATTAGTCTTCATGTATTTCTGGGGCCACTGCAATCGTTTCTGCTTTCTCTATAAAGGGCAGTCACATCTGGAACACAATGCCAAATGAAATTAAAATAATAACGGACTTTAAAACATTCACTAAAAATGTTAAAAACTGGCTGAAAAATAAACAAGAATGTACTCATGTATGAATTAATTGTCTGCAAAGTGAGAGTGAATGAAGGGAAGGAATAAATGTGTTTGTTTATAGTGAGTGACGGAGGGAGGAAGGCCTGAAATAGGCAAATGTGAGTTATGTTATATGTGTTAAATGTGAGTCAGGCTGTTATATTTGTGTATTTATAATATTTATAATATTTATGTTAAATGTGAGTCAGGCTGTTATATTTGTGTATTTATAATATTTATAATATTTATAATTGTGTATTTATAATTTTTCTGCATTGATGTATGTGGTTATTGTGTATATTTTTTTCTTTTTTCCCATCTTTACTTGATTCTTTTTTCTAAAGCCCATCCAGGGACAAGAGTTGCAAATTAGCTAACAGCTATACACTCTATGTGCAACACATCAGATTGATTGTCTTTGATTAATTGTCTATGTTTATTGCACTGTCCCTGTCAAATAAACTAATCTACTACTACTACTGCTTGTGAGCATTGGTTAGGGGTGGCCAAATAATAGGTGTATGCACAACTGCAAGCCTCTGGAGGATCCTACACCTTGAGGTTCGTGGGACTGCAGAGGCACCAGCAGCTTCAAATACATGTTTGTGTGGGGAGCGTGAAATGAAGACGCTGAGTGATTTTATAATTCAGCTTTAATGTTGGCTTCACATTCCCAACATGTCTCACCCGAAGCAGAAACAGAAAGAGGCTGATCGCAGTCAGACCCCCATACTTATACCTCACACAACAAAAGCCAACATCACACATCCTTGTCATATCCTTCTAATCATCCAGTGTCTTCTTCCGATGTCCTCCTGTTCCTTCACCTGACCCCAGGGGGTCAGGAAGTCTTTTCAGGTCTTCACCGCCACGCCTCCATCTCCTCGTTGTTCTCCGCAGGCGGTCCAGACCTATTGTCCTCTTCTGAGACGTGAGGTCATTCCACACATGCAATCACAAAACATCCCCTGTGTCTATACATATGCAGATATGAATATATGAACTACAGCCCCCCCCCAAACGTCTAAGAAAAGGACAATATATGCAGGTTCACAGAATATGGTGGCATCACTGGCATAACTATACAAGTTGATCACGTTAAAAACACAGTGATAACAGTAACGGTACAGTCTATGTCCCATGTCCGCCTTAAAACTGCCATGATAACCCCGACAGCATATCTTAAAACACATTATCACATTCACATCAGTCTGTGTGTCGTCTGGGTTTCAACCGTCTTGCAAATCTGCTGTACGCCTGCTTCGGCGTCCCAGCGGCGCTGTCTTGTAAGGAATCTGCAGCTTGAGGAAAAGAGTGGTTATTTGATCCCTGCGGGGGGGCTGGGACGTGTCCCTTGGGGGGTCTACCACGTCGAGGTGCTCTCGCCACCCGTACAGGTTCGTCACTCAGCATGAAGGCAGGCTTGAGTCTGTCAATGCTGACTGTCTCTTTTCTGTCCCCCAAATCCAGCACAAAATGCTTATCTCCAGGTTCCAGCACTCTATATGGACCATTATATGGTGGGCGGAGGGTTGGCTTTAAAGCCTCATGCCTAACAAAAATGAACTCGGCATTTTTTAAAGCCTGGGGAACAAAAACCCACGGAAAGGTGTGATGAACTGGGCCCGGGAGCATGTCCGCCCCCGTGCTGCTTAGTGGCCTCAGAGCTGGGAGGCGCCCCGGCTCTGGATGTTCTGGTAAGAATTCACCGGGGAGCCTGAGAGGTTGTGCAAAAACTAATTCTGCTGGGGAGGCGTCTAGATCCTCCTTGGGCGCAGAACGCAACCCCAATAAAACCCACGGTAGTTTGTTAACCCAATCTGCATCTGTTAGTGACGCTCTGAGGGCAGCCTTCAAAGACCTATGAAAACGCTCGCATAAACCATTAGCCTGTGGGTGATACGTGGTAGTGCGATGGATTGTCACCCCTAAGCTGCTGGCCATCGCAGACCAGAGCTCTGAGACAAACTGAGGCCCCCTATCGGACGTGATGTCCGACGGGACTCCGAAACGCGCTACCCAGGTTGTTAAAAAACCGCGAGCCACCTCTGCGGCCGTAGT
Organism: Pholidichthys leucotaenia; assembly: GCA_020510985.1. Taxonomy (NCBI): domain Eukaryota; kingdom Metazoa; phylum Chordata; class Actinopteri; order Cichliformes; family Pholidichthyidae; genus Pholidichthys; species Pholidichthys leucotaenia. The sequence goes on along the minus strand of CM035839.1, from coordinate 21,871,803 downwards.
TGACGTCAGCGGGACCGCTTCTGGCCAACGTGTGGTTCGGTCCACCATTGTTAAAAGATGTGTGAACCCCTGCGACGACGGTAGGGGGCCCACGAGGTCGACATGCACATGGTCAAACCTTCTGGCCGGGATTCGGAACGGTTCTAAAGGAGCTTTCGTGTGCTTGTGAATTTTGGCACGTTGGCAAGACATGCATGTTCTTGCCCACTCCTTTACGTGCTTGCGCAGGCCCGGCCAAACAATCTTTTCGGCCACCATTTTTACCGAAGCGCGCACTCCCGGGTGCGCCAGGGAGTGAACCGAATCAAAAACGCGGCGGCGCCACACGGCCGGGACTACCGGGCGAGGTCGCCCGGTTGACACGTCGCAGATTAAGGGGGGCACACCGTCACGCAAACCCCTGCTCTCCAGCCTTAACCCTGTTGGTCCAGACTGGAGTGCGCGCACGTCCGCGTCACTACCCTGTTCTGCTGCCATGGCTGCGTAATCTATCCCTACGTGAACTGGGGCCACGTACGCTTCCGTGTTGGTCTCGCGCCCTGCGGCTGTGGTAGTATGATCTGCCTCCACGTGCCCTGACGATGTCACGGCGCGGGAGAGGCAATCTGCCACCACGTTGAGTTTGCCCGCTACGTGCCGAATGTCCGTGGTAAATTCCGAAATTGCGGCCAGCTGCCTTTGTTGCGGCCCGACCAAGGTTCTGAGATTTTAGACATCGCAAAAGTGAGCGGTTTATGGTCGACAAAAGCAGTGAAACGCCGACCTTCTAGCCAGAACTGGAAATGGCGGATGGCCAAATGAAGCGCCAACAGCTCTCTGTCAAACGTGCTGTATTTGCGCTCGGTTTCGTTTAAGGATTTGCTAAAAAATGCTAGCGGTTGCCAAACCCCGTCAACGTGCTGCTCCACGACCGCCCCTATGGCCAAATTTGATGCGTCTGTGGTAAGCGCTATGCGGGCCGAGGGGTCGGGTTGGGCCAAAAGCGCGGCATCAGCCAGGGCTCTTTTTACTTCCGCGAACGCGCGTTCCCGCTCCAGGGACCACACGACCGTGTTGGAGGGCTTTTGCTTTCTAAGCGCGGCATATAATGGCTGCATGAGCTGAGCTGCGCGGGGGAGGAAACGGTTGTAAAAATTTACCATTCCCAAAAATTCTTGCAGCGATCTGACCGTTTGTGGTCGGGGAAAATTTGTCACTGCGCGCACCTTATCAGGCAATGGGACTGCCCCTTCTGGGGAAACGCAGTGTCCCAAAAAATCAATCTGCGCCACGCCGAATCGGCACTTGGCTGGATTAATTATTAACCCATGTTCTTCCAGCCTCTGAAAAACTGTAGTGAGGTGATTTTCGTGTTCCTCCTCAGACGTGCTGGTGACTAAAATATCGTCGAGGTAGACAAACACGAAAGGGAGATCGCGTAACACAGCGTCCATCATACGCTGAAACGTTTGTGCCGCGCCTTTAAGGCCAAAAGGCATGCACACAAACTCAAAAAGACCAAAAGGGGTTATTACAGCCGTTTTAGGGACGTCCTCAGGTCGGACTGGGACTTGGTGGTAGCCGCGGACCAGGTCTATTTTAGAAAAAATACGCGCACCCGCCAGATGTAGTGAAAAATCCTGGATGTGAGGGATTGGGTAGCAGTCATGCGCTGTAGCATTGTTTAATCTGCGATAATCACCGCAAGGTCTCCAGGAGCCGTCGGCTTTCGGGACCATATGCAGTGGTGAAGCCCATGGGCTTTACGAGCGCCGAATAATGCCCAGCTTTTCCAGGCTGGCGAACTCGTCGCGTGCTATGGTGAGCTTGGTCGCGTCTAAGCGCCGAGCTTTAGCTAAGACAGGGGGGCCCGTTGTGGGGATGAAGTGCTCCACCCTGTGTCTCACTACTGTTGCCGAAAATTTGGGAACTGTGAGTGCTGGAAATTGGGTGAGGAGTTTGTCAAACTTACCTCCTGCTGTGGCGACGTTGGCCTGCACGGGTGGTGGAGAGACTCGAGCTGCACAGGGGATAGAAGAGAATGACAGTGCATTGATTAAGCGTCTGTTTGCAAGATCAACTAACAACCCATGTGAACATAAGAAATCAGCACCTAACATGTTGAAACTCACCGCCGCTGTGATAAAAGTCCACTCATAATTGCGGCCGTGTAAGGACAGAGACAAGGTCCTTTCACCATAAGTGCTGATGTTCGAGCCGTTCGCCGCCGTTGCCCTGTTGCCGCGGGGTCCAGCCACTCGGTCAGCGTAGGTCGGGGTGATGAAGCTCACCTGAGCTCCGGTGTCTATGAGGAAATGTCGCCCGGAGCCTTCATCAGTGATGTAGAGCAGCTTGTTGGCCTCGCCAAGACCCGTAGCTGCTAACGGTTCCCGGCTTTGGAGTTTCCCGAGCTCTTGAAACTGCACGGTGGCACACACTTGTATGCCCTCTCAGCGAATCGCCGGTGGTAGTAACAGAGGTCGTCTCGTCTGTTGCTTCGTGGCCGCGTCGCTGCCATGGTGGGCGGGATTTGCTCCGCCGTCTCCGGCTCCGCGATGCCCTGGGCTTCCGCCCCGAGGTCCGCTGCTGCTGCTGTGGCCATCTGCTCGCCGCAGGAGTTGAGGAGCCACTGTGCTTCCCGGGCTAGCGCGCGGAAATCCTGCTGGGTCTTACAAGGCATGCTGGCCAGAGTCCCTCTCATGTGCGCCGGGAGATTGCTGAGGAAGATGTGCTGAAAGAGGAAGCTGTCGTTGTCTGCCTCCCTCAGCTGAAGCATGTCTTCCATCAGGGGCATCAGTCTGCCCCCTCCTCGGCCATACATCGCCAGTAGTCTCTTCGCCCTTTCCTCGGCCGAGGGCACGAAGCTCTCGATGAGAGTAGCCTTCAGCTCCTCGTATTTGTCGCTGGCGGGCGGCTGCTGTACCACGCTCCATACTCATTGTGCTGTGGCAGCGTCAAGCCTGGCGATGACGTGGTAGAACTTGGTTTCGTCTGCCGTCACCCCTGCGAGCGCGAACTGTGCCTCAGCCTGCTTGAACCATGAGTTCGGGTCATTCTGCCAGAATTCTGGGAGCTTGATGGCGACGGCGCTTGCTCGGGCCGCCTCCGACGAGTCTGCAACGGGGGAACGCCGTTCATCCATTCTCACGTCTGGTCACCAATGTGGGGAGCGTGAAATGAAGACGCTGAGTGATTTTATAATTCAGCTTTAATGTCGGATTCACATCCCCAACATGTCTCACCCGAAGCAGAAACAGAAAGAGGCTGATCGCAGTCAGACCCCCATACTTATACCTCACACAACAAAAGCCAACATCACACATCCTTGTCATATCCTTCTAATCATCCAATGTCTTCTTCCGATGTCCTCCCGTTCCTTCGCCTGACCCCAGGGGGTCAGGAAGTCTTTTCAGGTCTTCACCGCCGCGCCTCCATCTCCTCGTTGTTCTCCGCAGGCGGTCAAGACCTATTGTCCTCTTCTGAGACGTGAGGCCATTCCACACATGCAATCACAAAACATCCCCCTGTGTCTATACATATGCAGATATGAATATATGAACTACAGTTTGCTATTTTGTAATGGCATTTTAGCAGCTGCTCTCTTAAGCCGATGAATTTGTCTAACAGAAACCTTCCTCATTATGCCTTTATCTGCATGAACCCATCTGTGCTCTGAATCAGCCACAAATTTCTTCACAGTACAATGATCACGCTTAAGTTTTTGTGAAATATCTAACGTTTTTATACCTTGTCCAAGGCATTGCACTATTTGATGCTTTTCGGCAACAAAGACATCCTTTTTCTTTCCCATATTGCAAGAAACCTGTGGCATGCTCAATAATGTGGAACATCCTTCATAAGTAGTTTTCCTTTAATTGGGTTCATCTGGCACACTAATTATGACAGGTGTCTGAGATTGATATCAGTGACCCAAAGAGCCCTGAGACACAATACCATCCATGAGTTTAATTGAAAAACAACAAAATTGAATGTTAATGACACTAAAATCCTATTTGCATAATAATTTGGAATGTGGTGTATATGTACAGGACATACAGGAGAATTGAAATGGTGTTTCTCTCTCTCTTCAGTGGTGTGCACAATATAAAAAATGAAAAAGGAATAAGGCTGGAAAAACAACAACAGCAGGTTATGTACAGTAATGCAACCAGTAGTGCAAATGGCAGCAAAAGACAGACCCAGACCTCCCATGGTGCAAATAAAGATAAACGATAAACGATGATGAAACCCAGCAATCCTATATACAGAAAAGTGGAGCTGTAATACCCGTAGTTGCAAGTTCAGTGTGGTAGTGTAGGTGTAGACAATGACAGATAGGACTACACGTGATCAGTATTGCAATGACAGACAGCAGCAGTAATGGCATTTGTACAAATGGTTGCAGTAAAGTACAGAGACATACAGCAGTAAATGTATTACCGTTGATGTACCAGTCTTTCTGTGCCAACAGCTGAGGTAGTTATTGTGTGGGTGAGTGTGCTACGATCTGGGATGGGGGGGGGGGCAGAGTTCAAGGTCCTGATGGCCTGATGAACAAAGCTGTTTAGCAGTCTTGTGGAGTCGGTCTGGAGGGTCCGGTACCTTTTCCCTAAGGACAGGGGGCTGAAGAGGGACTGTGAGGGGTGGGAGGTGTCACCTGCAATGTTGATGGCTATGCGGCTGAGGTGGGCGAGGTAAATGTCCAAGAGGGAGTGCAGAGGGGCAACGATGATCTTGCTGACTGCTTTCACTGTGAGTTATAGTGTCTTTCGCCAGGAGGCGGTGCAGCTTCCATACCACACCATGATGCAGCTGATGAGGATGCTCTCAATGGTACCCTGGTAGAATGAGCACATAATGGGGGTGGGACTCATGCTCTTCTCAGTTTGCAGAGGACAAGCGAAAGTATGTCATTCATGTGACATTTGTGCCGACAAAATGTGCTGAAAGCCATAAGATCTTCCTACCAATGACTTGAGAGTGCCGCGAGCTGCAAAAAATTTTTCATAAGATGACAGTAAGTGTGCCATAGGAAGATCCCAAGACACCCTTACGAAGAACGTGAGAACTCTAGGGCCATTGTACAACAGAAAAGCACCTCATTTCTCAAGAATGCCTCAAGTTGCTCTTGTGAATTGAACGGCAGCCATAAGAAACTATGCCTCCCTCCATGAATGTCTGTGAACTACAGAATTCATTGGAATTGGGAGATTCCTACAAACCCATCGTTCATAAGAATCTTTGTGACCATAGCTTTATCTGTTAATCAGATTAAAAAGGGACATTTATTAATAAAAAGAAAATTCACGAAAGCATACAGGCAGAAATGGGAATGAAAAGACATTTCAAGGTGAGGAGTGCGGAAATAGTAACAAAGCATATTCTTTCCATAATTAAAAATATTGTGAGAATGCAAATCAAGGACAAGTTAGCATCACTGTTGACTTTTAGGAAAGTTAAACTTCACTCTTGCTCTTTGAAAAATGCCAGTTTTAGAGAAAAATCTAGTCTATGAATGCCTAAAAATCCCAAACTTTTAAAAAAAAAATTAAAGTTCATCTTTCTTCTGAAAGTTAATACGATACCAGACATATTTTCCTTGGTGGATATAAAGGACAGAAGCAGCAGTGGTGCGTTTCTTCTGCTGCTCTCTTGGAACAGGGTGATTTTTCAGACCTCGGTGGACAAAGCATCCACAGCAGCAAAATCTCAGATCAAAAAACATGCTGAAAAGTTGTGTTCAAAAATAAAGAGTCGGCGTCAAAGAGGCTGCGGGTAGGAAGGGGAAGAGAAGATTGTCTCAAATGAAAGACACCCCATTGAAATCGTATTGAGCTATTTTCAGTGAGAGCCCCGAAAAAGCGGGAGAAAAGAGTGCACTGGTAAAGGTCAGCGTGAACCCAGATCATAGAACCTGAAACATGGCACAAAGATAAAGGGCCCAGTGAGAAATATCAATTACGCCTTGACATTTTCCAGAGAGACAAAAGAAGCCGGTATAATACCCCCAAGATGGTGCGGTGCTGTGGTGGCTGTGTAAGAAAAATGTATAGACAAGAATTTAATGCAGTAAATACACTCAGAATAATGTGTTTAAATACATCACACAACCTCAAAAACTGTATTTTTTTTTGCTTTAAAATGTATCCATCTGCCTCTGAATTCAGACTTTTTGATAATACTTGATAATATATACAGTAGGTCAGTGCTTTTAAACCTTTTTTGAGCCACAGCGCATATTTTACATTGGAAAAAAAAAAAACCTCACAGCACCCCACCAATCAAAAATGTTACAAAAGTAGATATTATATCCTATTATAGTGTAATAATGACAATTTAGTCTTGTAATTAGTTTGTTTTCACTCAGTGTGAGACTTAGACCTGTTTATATGAGCACAAAGCTGATATCCTGGCACAAACTGAAGAAAGGCAGACATTGTAGTTTTTCCTTTTTTAAAGTTACCCATTTCACCATGTGCTCACAGACAAAATAGTTGTTATTTGTTTCCTGAACTGACAGGTGGTTCGTTTGGAGATGACGTTTAAGCTATCTTGGGACTGTGGCACAGTTGGATAATTTTTCTCTGCACACTAAGCATATAGGTGTCTGTGAAGCTGGGATCCCCAGTGGAAGTAAATCCAAACAAAAGGCAGTTTCCGCTGTACTGCCTTGTGGTTATCTTCTTTGCTTTCTTTAGACAGCAGCCTGGCCCTTCATCTGGGTTAGAATTTTGTCTAGGGCCCAGTTCATAGTCCAAATTTTTCCCATTAAATCTAGTTACTACAACCATGAAGAAGAAGACTGTAGCCATTATTGCATTCATACTGCCACCCACTGACATGGACGAGCCACTACAGGCACCAACGCACACCAAAAGAAAATTATTTGCAACTTTATGGACTGATTAAGTGACATTAGACAATTTCTCGCAGCAGCTCAAACATCATGCCGCGTCATGCCAAAGGCCATATAAAAATGGAAACTCCTGCCGTCCAGCTTGGTGCTCTGCAAAAATGGAACAGAGGAGGGGAATGTAGGCGGCATTGGCTCCAGGGGTAGAGAGGATCATCCAATAGCCAGAGGGTTGGCGGTTCAAATCCCACTCTCCCCAGCCATCCTGCCTGCCGTTGTGTCCCTGGACAAGAAACTTTACCCACTTTTCCTCCAGTGTCCATTAACTGGGCATGAATGTGTATGAATGTTCAGTAGTGGTCGGAGAGGCTGTTGGTGCGGATTGGCAGCCATGTTTCCGTCAGTCTTCCCCAGGGCAGCTGTGGCTACAGTAGTGACTTACCACGATCAATGTCTGTCTGGAGTTAATGAATAATGGACTCACTGTCAGCACTTTGAGATGTCACTTGACATGTAAAGTGCCATATTTATTTTATTTATTTATTTTATTTTTTTATTTTATTTCATATTTATTTGAAAGGGACAATGCATATTAATGGACATCAGTGTAGATGTAAATATGCCAGACTTAGCAAACTTGCTAAATTACATCCATAGTCCCTTGGCAGGTCACAAAAATACACATCAAACCAACACTAAATGAACATTTGTAATCAAAATTTGAGATAATGCATGTGTTAAAATGTGAAAGTAAAAATACCATTATAATTTCTGTATATGGTGTATGTGTTGAAAAATCTATAAACAAACACTCAGGTATCCATTACACAAACAAAGTGCAGTGCACGTACACATATGCACATTTACACATGCACTGCACAACAACAACAATAACAACAACAATAGACAATAACAACGACAACAACAACAACAGCATTGTGCAATAGTGCAAAAGGGATGCATATGCATGTGACACACGGGGACATATATACCATATATGTGTACGCATGCCGTAGAACATCCCCTAACCATGGCTATGGTCACACTGCAGGTCTTGATGCTCAATTCCGATTTTTTGCTGAGATCCGATTTTTTTGGTGTGGGCATTCACCATCCATCCATCTTCTTCCGCTTAATCCTTTTCGGGTCGCGGGGGGGCTGGAGCCTATCCCAGCATCTTTGGGCGAGAGGCAGGGTACACCCTCAACAGATCGCCAGTCCATCGCAGGGCCAACACAGAGAGACAGACAACCATTCCCTCTCACAGTCATACCTAAGGACAATTTAGAATCCCCAGTTTGATGCCAATTAACCTAACTTGCATGTTTTTGGCATGTGGGAGGAAACCGGAGAAATCCCGGAGTAAACCCACGCAGACACGGGGAGAACATGCAAACTCCACACAGATCACTGTTGGTTGGAGGCTGGGATCGAACCCAGGATCCCCCGGCCAAGGGTGAGTTGCTGTGCTGCCGCAGTGCTAACCACTCCTCCACCTCACATTATTATTTAATTGCGACCCCCATCAGCCTCAAGTGTGAACGGTCTACATGTTATGTCTGAATAACGGGAGACTGGAGTCGGTCTTATGCCAAGCAATGAACTCAACTTTATTGAGAGAACCAAAATATATATACTGGTCCTGCAGCCCGCCTGACGTCACCACCAGGGCTGCTACGGCAAGCCCTCAGGGCCACACACACACACACCACATTCTACACACAACCCTACGGTTATGAAGTGACCCGCATGCGCAGAAGAAAACGTAACGTCGCACACAGCGTTGTGTTTACAAAAGTAAATATGAGCCCATTGAGGGGGGACAGAACTTCTTCACCCTGATGGAAAATAAAATGCTAAAATCAGAAATATTAGACCACCTTCATTCCTCTACATGCCAGCTGACCGCTGTGATCAGCTCTGCTTTAACAGAACTGATTGATTAAACAGCCCCCTTTAAAATGAGACCCCGTGTCTCAGTGGGATTACCTGTATAAATAAGGTTAATAATAAATAATCCTAGCGATTACAATAGGGCTCTCGCCCACTGACGTTGTCAGTGGCTCTTGCCCTAACTGCACAGCTCGTACAAGCGGTGCAGCACCGGTCCTGCACAGGATGAGCCGCCAGAGACTCCCCTCTCCTGTGTCTCCTTATCTGGCCATTCCTCTCCACAATCGTGTCAGTATTAACTTTACATTTTAGATATTACAGCAACCAGGACTCATGGTGAGCTGTTTACAAGGAAAAAGGAATTTGCAATGTGCCGTTACTGTGCGCCTGTAATGTCTGACCGTTTAAGCCCCGAATCCCCCCCCCCCAAAGAATTTTGAAGTTATTGTGCAGTGGGAGCCGACAAAATTGCAATCCAGTGATAAAGGGAAGAAGATTGATTAAAACGAGAGCATAAATCAGCTGTCTGCCGTGCATGCTGGATCCTCCACTGCAGAATGGTCATGTCTGTCTCACTTCAATGAAGAAAAAGTCGGATGAAATGCTGCACGACCGTTCAGACTGAGGTCGCTTTGGAAAATATCAGATTTGTATCCGAATTACAACCACATATTAAAGTGGCCTGGGTCTGGTGTGAAAAAAATTGTATATGTGCTGTTCAGGCAGTCATTAAAAAAATCAGATATGGGTCACATTTGTGCAAAAAAATCGGAATTGAGCATTAAAAGCTGCAGTGTGACCGTAGCCCATGATTACAGTGTTGATCTATAAATGCACAAAATCTGTGTGTGCCTGTTCCACGCATATTTCTTGAACCATTCATCGGACTGACCTACGATTTTAAACATGTTTTGCTGAGGTCACGAGGGTGTGCATCCGCGAGTGTGGAGTCACTCAGTCAAAATATGCAATTGTTATTAAAAGTTTAGCCACCGATCTGTCACTGATCCGTCTCTTCATGCCCTGGCTTCAGGAAGTGTTGGCTTGGTTTCAGATTGACTTTGTGCTGATTGGATAATACGCAGCATCATGACCAGTCAGCCACCACAGCTTCACTGAACAAAACAAGGAAGTGAAAAGCAACAAGTTTTACTGGAAAAAGATAATACTGAAGATTTAATGCTTAAAAAATTATACCATAAAGTCGCCGTGATTGCGTAAGTCTAAAGGATAATTCGGCATATGTGGAGCATGCGAGCAGAATGGGCGGAATGTCAGCGGGGACCGGGTGTGATAAAGAACACCAGGGTATCCAACACAGAACATGCTGGGAGAAGCAGCGGCCTGACACGACCTGGCTCAAAGGCACGCTAACTGATGGCGATAAAAAAAGTTTACTTTCAACAGAAGTGTGTTTTTGCCAGGAGGCGCAGCCAACAGCAATGTGTGATTTATCATGGAAAACAGCTGAGCTCTGCGCTTTGGGCGATCAGTTGATGGGATCCACCTTCTCCGGTGTTCCGACATTTTGGCATATCTATCAGAACAGAACTTGACTGCAGTCAAAGGTAAAAACAAAAACATGGGGGGAGGGCTAAACAGTGATTTGGATCCTTATCTTGTAGCTTGAAAGTGCTCAGACACATCCTCGACAGGTCTCGTTATACGAACAGGTACGTGTGTTTAGCTCTGTGTGCACGTGTATATGCTGCAGGCAGCAGCTGAGCAAAGCTCTGTACGGTTTTTTCCTGTGAACCAACACTGCAAATATAGGGTAGCTCCAAGTTAGAAACTGGTTCAATAAGTTACACATAGGTTCAAAGAGCATTACTCATTTGTTAGAAATAATTTTTGGGTATGCTAGACATTAATTTTGATGTATTTCGACTTTTGAGTAACTATGAGTCGCTAACAAGTAACGTGTGTGAATGAACGCATAACTTCCCTACAACCTTTGCTCCGCAAATGCAGGACGTATCAACCACATGCTGGATAGCTCGAAAAGTTTTCAGCATGCTGAAAATTTTCAGAGGATCTCAGCAAACTACGTTGTATACCAGCATGCTTCAGGGTGCTCTTAACTTAGACAAAACTTAGCCATAACTGATTCAACATGCACCAGCGTATTCTCCAAATTTTTCATACCTCTTGCAAACGCTGTCTAAATCGTCTAGGTGTGACAGGGTCTAAACGCAGGACACAAAAATGCCCACATAATGAAATAAATCATTTTTAGTTAAATATTTACTGACGAATGGACAACACTGATGCAACGGTTGCAGTCAAACGGGTCCTTCTGCTGTGTATAATAATGTTGGCTGTTTTGTAGTTAATTCGATTGATTACAGTTTTTAAAAACCTTTTAATAACAAAATATTGCTAAAGTACAAAATGATGCACTACAATGAGTCTCAAATATTTGTAAACATGTCCTGTTATAGTACTGCATGAGTTTATGACGATACACAAAAGAAATTCAATATTACACTGAACTCCATCACTGACCAGTGATATGAACTAAAATAACTGTAATGATGACTGAACGACTCCCATTCCCCAAAGTGCAAGATGCACTATTATCTTGAATATAAGTGATAGGCTGCCCCGCTAGGCGCCAGTCATGGCGCCTAGCGGCTGCCCCGGCCTTGGATGCGCTCTGCAGAGCGTGCCCAAATGCCAAGTCACGTTTCGTTACCTTATGTGTAATGACAATAAAGTTGAATCTCAATCTCAATCTCAGAAGATCACACAGATAAGTGATCTGACAAATAAACAAGGGATCTGAAACAGTCGCTAATATTGGATGTCCCATTCATTTTCAATATTTAGGTATTCTGTAATTGATATTCACACAGTCAAATAAATCTTAGTGCCATTTACTCCCTTTTATATTTGTCAAAGTCTAACATGTGATTGCCTACATATAGCCCACACCTCTGTTTTATTCCACTTTCAAACACAGCCTACATTTGGGCCTGGAAAGTCTGATCGGGATACCTGTTTCAGACGGAATACTTGCACTCTATGGGCAATGCACTAGGTATTTAAAAAACAGTTTTTAAGATGAGCTTTGAAAGAGTTTAATGTAGAAAGTTCTCTGATTGCGGGTGGTATGTTGTTCCATGTCTCTGTGCCCCTCACTGATAGCACAGATTGAGCAAAAGTAATGCGTCTGTGGGGGACCTCACAGTCTCCTCTGGTTGTAGCTCTGGTGGTTGTACGGGTAACAGTCCTCAGTTTGATATATTCTTTCGGGGGGGGGGGTGCATAGCCATTTAATTTTTTATATATCGAACAAGCAAATTTGAATGTTTTATTATTTTCAAAAGACAAAAAGTTATATTTCTTGAGAATGTGAGAACAGTGAAATGAAAAGTATTTCTTATCCAAAATTTGTATGGCTTTTTTGTAGAGTGATTCCATGGGTTTGGTTATGGTTATGCCTGTAAGTGACCAGTTGGTAAAACAGTAGTTAATGTGGGAAATGATCATTGCAAGCAGGAACATTTTTGCTGCCTTGACTGTCAGCAATGGTCTTGTTTGTTTAAATTTTCTTAAGTTACATTTGATTATGCTTGAGGTTTTTTTTTAATGTGATTTTCAAAAGTTAGTGTGGAATCGAGAGTCACACCAAGATACTTAAATTCCTTGACTAGTTCTAACTCCTCCTCTTTTTAAAAAAAAAAAATTACAGTTTGCAATTTTTAATGTTTGTTTGGCAAACATCATACAGTACAGTTTTTTTGTGTTTAACAATACAGTAGGAATGAATTATTGATCCAATTATGAATCTGGGTCATCACTGATCTAAAGATATAAGTGGTTTACAGTGATCCCTCACTTATCGCGGTTAATGGGGTCCAGAACCGACCGCAAAAAGTGAAAAACCGTGAAGTAGCGTCACCCCCCCCCATTTTTTTACATACATTTTTTTTGTGTATATATAATATCAATAAGTGTATATTAACCCTATAAATGCATATGTTATCATTAGAACATTAAAGAATAGTTTGAAACATGTAAATAAAATATTAATAATATAAATAATATACATAAAATAATGTATAAATAATATAAATAATATGTACGTTCATTCTCTCACTCTCTCTCTCGACGGGAAGGCGTAGAGGCAGCAGGGGGAGGCGTAAAGGCAGCAGCGACGTCTCGGCCAATCAGCTTGCGAGATTCCCGAGCCGAGCCAACACGAGAACAAAATCTCTTAGTCGGGGGGGGGGGATGCTGGCCAGCGAATCAGAGAGGTGAATTTTGAGTTGTGCCGGCTCTCCGTGTAGTCTCCCTGCCTTCTGCTAGCGCCCGGGCAACTTTTTTCTCAATTTTGAATTTTTGATGAATATTTTTGAAAAATCCGCGATGCACTGAGGGCGCGAAAGGTGAGGCGCGAAGTAGCGAGGGATCACTGTATTGTGGTTTTTGCAGGTATAAAAATGACAGTGTCATCTGCGTCCATTTGTATGTGAATGTTTCTGCATGCATTTGGTAGGTCATTTATGTATATGGAAAATAAAATTGGTCCAAGTATGGAGCCTTGTGGAACTCCCATCTGACACCTCAAATATGGCGATTTGACACCGTTGACCACTACACACTGTTGTCTGTCTGTTAGATATGATTTCATCCATTTAATAGCATGTTCTGAGAAATTGAACTGAGTAAGTTTGGCTAATAAAATATTGTGGTCAACATTGACAAATACCTTTTTAAATCTAAAAATACAGTACCTACACAGCTATACTTATCTACAAAGGATTTTGTTTTTTCTAAAAGCAGGCTAATTGCCGATTCTGTTGAATGGTGGGCACAGAAACCAAACTGTACATGAAGTGAGGGGGGTGTCCCCATTGTTCAGATGTTCATATAACAGTTTAACCACCAATTTTTTAATTATTTTGGAAATCACGGGGAAGATGTTGATTGGTCTGTAGTTGTTTATATCAGTTTTATTCCCAGTTTTGAAAATTGGTTTGACCACTCCCACCTTCCAAGCAGCTGGGACAACAGCATGTTTGATTAACAAACTGATTAAGTGTGTAATTGGACAAATGAGAGTTTCTTTATGTTCTTTAAAAAAGTTGGCGTTAAAACCATATTCATCCATTGCTTTTGAGCTGTTTAATGAACTGATGATTTTTGCGACTTCACTTTCAGTTATTGCTGATATATTAAAAACTCAATTTATGGGGTTAATGGGACTAAAATTGTGATGAGATGAATTAAATAAATGAGATATTTCTAACACAGAGTTTATGAAAAAAAATATTAAACTCTGTGGCAATGACTGTGGGATTCTTCACCAATTTGTTATTGATATTAAGTTCCATGTCTCCATCATCTTTTTTGTTCTGTTTACAAGTCACTTAGTTAATATTATTCCACATTTTTTTGCCATCTCCTTTAGCATTTTCAATAGCAGTTATAAAAAAGTTTGCCTTAGCCTACCTCAGAGTCTGTGTTACTTTATTTCTAGCAGATGTAAATTTTTGTCTGTCTGTTGTTAAACCAGACTTTAACGCTATTTTGAGGAGTTGATCTCTGGTCTTCATTAATTGTAAACATTTGGAGTTGAGCCATGGTAAATTGATTCTTCTTCCATGAGTTCCTTCTCTTAAAAATGCTGCAATAACCTCTTCGATTTTTGTTAGAAAAAAAAATCCATTACTGTAGTTTGTCATTTGAAGAGGTGATTTCTTTCCATTCAACTTCCTTTATTGCCATTGTCATATTTTGTTGTTGATTTTTTGGTATTATACAGTGGTGTGTAAAAGTGTTTGCCCCCTTCCTGATTTCTCATTTTTTCGTATGTTTGTCACACTTAAATGTTTCAGATCATCAAACAAATTTAAATATTAGACAAAGATAACACAAGTAAACACAAAATGCAGTTTATAAATGAAGGTGTTTATTATTAAGGGAAAAACAAATCCAAACCTACATGGCCCTGTGTGAAAAAGTGATTGCCGCCCCTCCCCCCATTAAAACATAAATTAACTGTGGTTTATCACATCTTTGGAAAGCTGAGATCAGTTTCTCTAGCCACACTCAGGACTGATTACTGCCACACCTGTTCTCAATCAAGAAATCACTTAAATAGGACCTGCCTGACAAAGTTAAGTAGACCAAAAGATCCTCAAAAGCTAGACATCATGCTGTGATTCAAATAAATTCAGGAACAAATGAGAAACAAAGTAAATGAGATTTATCAGTCTGGAAAACATTTTAAAGCCATTTCTAAAGCTTTGGGACTCAAGCAAACCACAGTGAGAGCCATTATCCACAAATGGCGAAAACATGGAACATTGGAGAACCCTCCCAGGAGTGGCCGGCCGACCAAAATTACAAGAGCACAGTGACGAGTCATCCAAGAGGTCACAAAAGACCCCACAACAACATCCAAAGAACTGAAGGCCTGGCTTGCCTCAGTTAAGGTCAGTGTTCATGACTCCATCATAAGAAAGAGACTGGGCAAAAATGGCCTGCATGAGTTTGAAGACAAAAACCACTGCTGAGCAAAAAGAACATAAAGGCTTATTTCAGTTTTGCCAGAAAACATCTTGATGATCCCCAAGACTTTTGGAAAAATACTCTGTGGACTGATGATACAAAAGCTGAACTTTTTAGAAGGTGTGTGTCCCATTACATCCAGCGTAAAAGTAACACAGCATTTAAGAAAAGGAACATCATACCAAGAGTAAAATATGGTGGTGGTAGTGTGATGGTCTGGTGCTGTTTTGCTGCTTCAGGACCTGGAAGACTTGCTGTGGTAAATGGAACCATGAATTCTGCTGTCTACCAAAAAATCCTGAAGGAGTATGTCCGGCCATCTGTTCGTCACCTCAAGCTGAAGCACACTTGGGTTCTGCAGCAGGACAATAATCCAAAACACACCAGCAAGTCCACCTCTGAATGGCTTGAGAAAAACAAAATGAAGACTTTGGAGCAGCCTAGTCAAAGTCCTGACCTGAATCTGATTGAGATGCTGTGGCATGACCTTAAAAAGACAATTCGTGCTCGAAAACCCTCCAATGTGGCTGAATTAGTCTGCAAAGACCAGTGGGCCAAAATTCCTCCACAGCGCTGTAAAAGACTCATTGCCAGTTATCACAAATGCTTAATTGCAGTTGTTGCTGCTAAGGGTGGTCCAACCAGTTATTAGGTTTAGGGGCAATCACCTTTTCACACAGGGACATGCAGGTTTGGATTTTTTTCCCTTAATAATAAACACCTTCATTTAAAAACTGCATTTTGTGTTTACCTGTGTGATCTCTGTCTTAACTTTGTTTGATGATCTGAAACATTTAAGTGTGACAAACATACAAAAAAAATGAGAAATCAGGAAGGGGGCAAACACTTTTTCGCACCACTGTATAATCTACTGTGTTAACTGATGACTTTTTAAATGGATTTTAAAGTTGTTTCCATGAAATTTATTGCTAATATTATAATATTATAATAGATTTATTATAATTTACATCTAATCCATTATTATTACCTCCGCCAGGCCACAGGCCAGGAGGTTATGTTTTTGCCGGGGTTTGTCTGCCTGTCTGTTGGTTAGCAAGATAACTCAAAAAGTTTGGGACGGATTTCCATGAAACTTTCAGGCGTTGTTGGAAATGGTACAAGGAAGAACTGATTAAATTTTTGGGATGATCCGGATCACCGTCTAGATCCAGGAATTTTTTTAAAGGATTCTTTAACATTGTGAGATACGGCCATTTTCAGCATGTGTGCAGGCGCAATGGAGGGCGCTGGTCGTTGTGTCTGATGAACACGAACTCCGCGTTCTTCAAAGTTTTAGGCACAAAAACACGCGGAAAACTGTGGTGGGCCGGGCCCAGCAGCGTGCCTGTGTTTGCACTACGCTGCAAAAGCTGAGGCGGGCAGCTATCCGGTGCGGGATTATTTGGCAGAAATTCCCCGGGCAGTCATAGTGGCTGCGCAAAAACAAGCTCTCTGCCGGGGAAGCTTCCAAATCCTCTTTTGCCACAGAGCGCAACCCCAATAAAACCCACGGCAACCTGTCTACCCAATTTGCATCCGTCAGTGAACCCCTGAGTGCTGCTTTCAGTGATCTATGAAAACGCTCGCATAACCCATTGGCCTGTGGGTTGTACGCGGTTGTGCGATGAATTGCAACGCCCGCAGCCTGGGAGTTTGGAGATGGAGGAGATGGACACAACAGCAACACCTGAGTTTATTACCTCCACCAAGGAGGTAATGCTTTTACTACTGAACCACTAATCCTATCATTGTGAATCCAATTGCTAGTCATATGTTTTCATGGTCAAGGAATCTGAAAACGTACACACAAACACTGTATGGGGGGGAACTGTGGCGCTTGGCAGAGGTCTGCGCTCTCCGAGTGCTTTTCTAGTTAATACTACTATTGGGCAGCACAGTGGAGCAGTGGTTAGCACTGGGGCAGCACAATAAAAGGTCATGGGATTGATTCCACCCTTGACCATCATGGGTTCAATCCCACCCCCTGACGATCGGTGATCCTTCTGTGTGGAGTTTTCATGTTCTCCCCATGCCTGCGTGGGTTTACTGCAGGTTCTCCATTTTCCTCCCGCAGGTCAAAGACATGCAGGTTAGGTTAACTGGCATCATCTGGGGATCCTAAATTGTCCTTAGGTATGAATGTGAGAGTGAATGGTTGTCTGTCTCTCTGTGTTGGCCCTGCGATGGACTGGCGATCTGTCCAGGGTGTACTCTCTCTCTCGCCCAAAGATGCTGGGATAGGCTCCAGCCCCTCCACAACCAGAAAAGGACTAAGCTGTAGAAGATGGATGGATGGATGGATGGATGGATGGAGATTATTATTCTCTGGCAACACATAGCATCCTGGTTGAAAATCACTGCAGCAGGTGATTTCAGTTATACAGGTCAACTGTATACGTATGTCAGTTTGTTATACTGGATTTATTTGAGGCAATGGTGCTAACTGCTGCACCACCATACCAGCATAGTTGCAAATGAAAAAGAAAAATGTCGGAAAGTTTTATGAAAAACTCTAAAATTCAATGGAAAAAAGTTTTAAATGTATGTGTATACAGCGGGGAAAATAAGTATTGAACATGCCAACATTTTTTTCATTAAACATATTTCTGATGGAGCCATTGACCTGAGATTTTCACCAGATATCAGTAACAACCCAAGTAATCCATACATACAAAGAAATCAAGGCAACTGTGTTCACAAAACAAGTTATATTTAATGAAGTGGAATGACACAGGGAATAAGTATTGAACACATGAAGAAAAAGAGGTGCAAAAAGGCATAGAAAGCCACGGAACCAACTGAAATCCATCAGAATTTAGGAAGCCATCCAGTCCTCCATCCATCCATGGATGGATGGATGAATGGATGGATGGTTAAGTCCTGACTGATAGCTTTTAAAAAGGTCTGTGAATATCAGTTTGTCACACCACTAAGAACTCATGATGGGTAGAAGCAAAGACCTTCGCAACCTTATTGTTGCAAAACATAATGATGGCATTGGTTGCAAGTGCATTTCTAAACTGCTGAATATTCCAGTGAGCACTGTTGGAGTCATCATTTATAAGGGGATAGAACATCATTTTACCATAAACCGGCCACTACCAGGAGCTTCTCACAAGATTTCTGACAGAGGAGTCAAACAAATTATTAGAAGAGTTATCCAAGAGCCAAAGACCACTCGTGGAGAGCTCCAGAAAGACCTGGAGCTAGCAGGTACTGCTGTTTCAAAGAAAACGATAACTAATGCACTCAACCAACACAAGCTGTATGCCTGCTTACCTCACAAGAGTGCATTGCTGAAGAAAAAGCATGTTGAAGCATGTTTAAAGTTTGCTGCACAACATTTGGGCAATCCAATAAAATACCTGGAGAATATAGTCTGGTCAGATGAGACCAAAATTGAACTTTTTGGATGCCACAACACACAGCATGTTAGGAGAAGAAATGGTACTTCATATCTCATCATGGTTTGGGGGTGGGTTTTTTTCAGTACATGGTACATACAGACTTCATATAATTGAAGGAAAGATGAATGGATAAATGTACAGAGACATCTCTGATAAGAACCCGCTCCATCTCAAATCAAATCAAATCAAATCAAATGAACCTTTATTGTCATATTGCTGTACATACAAATGTAGTGCAGGCAAGATGAAATTGCATTTCTCTCGGCATCCATATAAGTAAAAGAACATGATTTAAGACACTCTCACACATATCTTCACCCCCCACCCCACCACTTCCATTCACATATCCCTGAGACATACTTGAAAAACTAACCTGAACTATAATATACAAATAATATACATAATGTCCATAGGTGCAGTAGTATGTATGAGAGATTCCGGATCAACTGTTCAGCATCCTAACAGCTTGTGGAAGGAAGCTGTTAGTCAGTCTGGTGGTTCTGCCTCTGATGCTCCGGAATCGTCTGCCAGATGGCAGAAGTTCAAAGTGTTTATGCAGAGGGTGAGAACGGTCCTTGACAATGTTCAGTGCCCTGCTCCTACAACGGTTCTGAAAAAGTTCTTGGACAGAGGGGAGGGAGACTCCAATTACCCTCTCAGCTCCCTTAACTATCCTCTGCAGGGCTTTTTTTGTCTGACATACTGCAGCTGGAGTACCATGTAGCAATGCAGTACATCAGAACACTCCCCACCACACCTCTGTAGAAGGTCCTGAGGATACAGATAGGGAGAGAGGCCTGTTTGAGTTTCCTCAAGAAGTGCAGTCTCTGCTGGGCCCGCTTCCTGATCCCCAAGGAATTCTTGCTCCAGGTCAGGTCCTGCGAGATCTGCACTCCGAGGAACTTGATGTTTTCCACTCTCTCCACTAAACGGCCGCCGATGCTGAGGGGGACATGTTCAGGCTGTGACCGCCAGAAGTTGATAATCATCTCCTTTGTTTTCTCCACGTTGAGCACCAGATTGTTCTCCCTGCACCAGCCCTCCAGGTCTCTAACTTCTTCCCTGTACATTGATTCCTCATCCCTCTGAATAAGTCCCACCACCATGGTGTCGTCTGCAAACTTAATAATCTGGTTCCCCTCATGTCTGGATACACAGTCATGTGTTAGAAGTGTAAACAACAGTGGACTGAGTACGCAGCCTTGAGGGGATCCGGTGCTCAGTGTGACAGAGTTGGAGATGTTGTTTCCCACTCGGACAGACTGAGGTCTCTCAGTCAGAAATCCAGGATCCAGAGACATGTGGCGGTGTTCAGACCAATAAGGAGTAATTTCTCCATCAGTCTCTGGGGAATAATGGTGTTGAATGCTGAACTGAAATCAATGTACAGGAGTCTGGCGTAGGTGTCTTTCTGATCCAGGTGGGTGATGACAGAGTGCAGGGTGGTGACTATAGCATCCTCCGTGGAGCGGTTTGAACGATATGCAAACTGGAGTGGGTCATGTGATGCAGGGAGGCAGGCTGTGATGTGTGATTTAACAAGCCGTTCAAAACACGTATCACAATTGGTGTCAGTGCAACAGGACGATAGTCATTCAATCAGGACACAACTGGTTTCTTTGCCACCGTTACTATGATAGGGGTCTTGAAGCATCTGGGAACGATGGCCTGACTCGGGGAGATGTTATAAATGTCAGTCAGTACATCCGCCAACTTGCTCGCGCAGTCTCGGAGCACACGTCCCGGGATGTTGTCCGGACCTGCAGCTTTACGTGGGTTGACCCTGGTTAGGGTCCTCCATGTGGCCGCTGTGTTGATGGTAAAAGCTGGTCCGACCGATGGTGGGGTGGGCCAGCCCTCCCTCTGATTGTCGGGTTTGATGCTTCAAAACATGCAAAGAAGTTGTTGAGCCTGTCTGGAAGCGAAGCATCGTCATCATCGACCCCCTGCCTAGACTTATAGCCCGTCAGTGTCCGAACTCCCTGCCACATCTGCTTGGTGTTCCTAGTGTCACAGAGGTGTCCCTGGATTTTCTCCGCAATAGGCGCGCTTCGCCATCTTAATTCCCTTTGAGAGCTCAGACCTGGCTGAGCGGAGGGCGATCCTGTCCTTCGCTCTGAAGGCTGCATCTCTGGCTGTAAGCAGCGAGCGCACCTCTGCGGTCATCCAGGGCTTATGGTTTCCCCGCACAGTGATGGTCTTCACTGTAGTGACATCCTCTGTGCACTTCGCGATGTAGCTGGTGACCGTTTCAGCATACTCCTCCACATCTGTCTTGACTTCCTGGGAGGCTGCTATTTTGAAGACCTCCCAGTCTGTGTGCAGAAAACAGTCTTTCAGTGCAGAGGCTGCACTCTCTGGCCAAATCCTGATTTGTTTCACTACTGGCCTGCTGCGCTTCAGTAAGGGTTTGTAGGCAGGCACCAGCATCACGGATATGTGGTCAGAAAGGCCGAGGTGGGGGCGGGGCATTGCCTTATATGCATCTGTGTTTGTGTACACTAAGTCCAACATATTCTCTCCTCTGGTCTTAAAGTCTACACATTGTTTAAACTTGGGGGGCACAGTCTTCAGGCTGGTGTGGTTAAAATCTCCCGCAACCACCACAAAACTGTCCGGGTGTGAAGTTTGGATTTCGCTAATAGCATCGTGCAGTTCCCCGAGTGCCTTCTTAGCATTAGCATTAGCATTAGCATTAGCGCTCGGCACTATGTAAACAGCAGCTACAAACACGTTGCTGAATTCCCTCGGCAGATAATATGGCCAACAATTTACAATAAGGAACTCCACCAACGGAGAGCAGTGTTTAGATACTAACGTGGCGTTAACGCACCAGTTCTTGTTAACATAGATGCATAGCCCACCCCCACGGCTCTTACCGGAGCTCGCTGTTTCTCTGTCTGCTCGGAACACCGACATACCTTCTAGTTGAATGGCCTCGTCAGGGATGTTGTTGTGGAGCCATGTCTCCATGAACGCAAGCACACAGCAGTCCCTCCACTCTCTCCGGGTTTCTCTCAGCAGACACAGCTCGTCCAGCTTGTTGTCGAGGGAGCGGAGGTTAGAGAGAAGGAGCGATGGTACTGCTGGTCTGGAGGGGTTAGCCTTTAGTCTAGCATGAATTCCGGCCCTTTTTCCACGCTTTTGCTTGCGTTCCCTCCGTTTGCGCTTCCTCCTCTCCAGCAGGGACTCCGCCAGAATTCCATGCTGGCGTAGAATGTCCAAGTCACAACCGAGCGCCGCAATTCTTGCAGCGTGCAGTACCTTGATGTTTAATAAGGTCTCACGGTTGTAAGTTTTACAGAATGTACATCTGGGATGATCAAAACTCTCACACTCGCTGATGCCAAGAGGGGCCGCTGTGTCTAGGCGCGCCGCCATCATATAGTGTAAATCTGCCAAGATGCTGAAGACGAAACAAGGGTGGACATTACTGCTCTACCTCCTGAGCCACTATAGCCTCATTTTTTTTTCGCTTTCACAAATAATGCAACTTCGAGCTAGAAAACACAACTACACTTCAAAAAGTCAAATATAAGTAAAATGAAATAAATTATTGTTGTTTATGCTTGTTTTAGTCTGACAAGATATTTATTCTTGCTGTGCAGTTTATGTGTAAGAAAATTTTACATGCTTTCCAATAGTTTTAACCTGTTTTACTCAATTTGACAAGTCAAATTTTCTTGCTCTTTTGGCAGATAATTTTACTTAAAAGAAACAAAAAAAAAAAAATTCTGGCAATAGATACTTCTAGTTAAAATTAGAAAAAATATCAGCCAACAAAGTAGATTAAATTATTAAATTACTTAAAACTAGTAAAAACTTTCGTAAAGCAAGTAAGTCTTACAGAAAACTGCACAACAAAAAGAAATTCTTGTCTTGTCAAAGTTATCTTGTTAGAGAAAAAAAAAAGCATAATGCCTTAATTTAGGAGATTTTTATCTTACTGAGATTTCCCTTTTTACAGTGTGACAGATACTGCCTTCGGCATAAAATTACAGCAATAGAAAACCTGCACAGGTAGCTGGAAGCACTGTAATAGCATGTCTTACCTTTTTAGTAGTGCTTTCTTCTGGCCTTCTCTAAAGAAAAATCCTTCATTACGTCCTTTAAGTCCAGCATACGAATATTGCCATACTCTATGGATGCATGCTTGATCCAGTCTACTTTTTACCAAGTTTGAAGTCCACTGTCCCACGCACAGCTGTCTGATGTAAGCAATCATGCCCTTTCTTCTCCCTTCACCCTTTCTCCTCCAGGTAAGTGTTTGTACGGCCCACCTCTCTCCTCCTTGTAGTAATTAGCAGCGCTGCCTCCACTCGGTGCTCCAGCTTAGAAAAATCCTTTACGCTTTGGGATTTTTTGAGCAATTCGTTTTCCCTAAGCTCTTTTCCTCTCAATAATTTTATGAGCACCACTTTCAAACTTTTTTTCCAGACATTTTGACTGAGGTAATTACTTCTTACCCTCTCACTGGCGCTTGCATAGGCACATGTCAAATAGTAGAGTCATTTTTGGGGGGGTTCGTGACCAACCTCCCAGGACCTTTTTTTCCTCACTGGATTTAGCATTCTAGACCCATTTTAATGAAAATAAGCTCCCATGTACCTCCCAAAAATTACGGGAAACCTTTTTTTTTTTTTGCCCAAAATTCAAAATGGCCACCAAAATGCATACCACCACCTATATCTCAGTAACTAATTCAGCTAGGAGGTTGATTTTGGTGTCTAGACATAGGTTTTGGGGGTCAAACATTCCATTAATGCTATTAGTTTACTTGTGAAACAAACCCATCACGATGAAATCCAATATGGCCGCCAATATGGCCGCCAATATGGCCACCGATTAACATTTTTTTTGTTTCTTGACTACTAAGGCACCTAGAAAGCTGATGTTGGTGTCAAAACAGAGGTTTAAGGGGTCATACTATCTGTTTATTCCAATAAAAGTGTGTTTAAATGATTACATAATCGAGAAATCCAAGATGGCGGCCGGTTGTCATTTTCACATGCAATGGACTTTTTCATGTCCGTCACCAAATGAGCTAAAAAAAAGTCAAGTGAGGCTCCTGTGAACCATCCATTGTGTTCATTAGTGCCCTCATTGTCTATCAAGCTCAAAATGGCCCCCAGCCGCCATCTTGGAATACACTTTACGCAGGCACATTTTCTCTCGACCTTATGTTAATGCCACGCAAACGTCCAACTCAATTACATGTAGTCCACTATCAATCACCACATCACATCATACTAAGATGTCCAACTACACATCACTATCACTACTTGATTCACTATCAATGAATGAGTCACTGTATGAACTTGCGCCACCTGAAGCACTGTCTTCACCACTGCTGCTCTCCTCACTGTTGACTTCTGTGTTCGGTTTCGGCATTGACAGGGGAAGTGGCGGTTGAGTCGATCGTACAGGTAGACATAGACCATTCACCAAATGCCACCCATGACCGATTGGTGATGGGTGACTTTGAAGGTGGAAGTTCATCAGCAAGTACGCAAGGTAGTTTGTCCTGAGGAGGTGATGATGCAGACTGTCTGGTTTTAATCTCATTGTGTTTTTTTTCTTTTGTCCCCTCCACTTGTTAGCCCTTGCTATCCCTGGTGTTACGCTGTTAGAATCCCCATAGACGAAGCGAATTACAAATTTTTCTAAATTACTGATAACATTCAGTGGGCATGGGAGGTGTGCGCCACATGATGAAAGTAACTTGTGTGTCTGAAAACAAAAACAAATTTGTCATTATCAGAACAGAGGAGAGAAAAAGGAGGGATGACAAGACCTAGAGTCAAAGGCCCTTGTACTGTCTACTGTCATTACGGTAGCATTAAACAAGCAGCATGGTCAATATGCTAACATTACCTGACTATACAGTATGGAACAAGATTCAGAATTCTAACCTCTCCAGATAAGTTTAAAGCTAAATTTATACATACCTGGCAACCTTGGTTAAATTGGAAAGATTAGGACTACATATTATGGCAGCACAGACGTTACAAAATCACTGCATCCTCTCTCTTGCTATGCAAAAAGGAATCAATGAATCAAGCATAGGATTCCGGGAATCCTAAGGGGATTACCCAAGTGTTCCTCAGTGAAATCACTGAATCAATGCAGGAGCTTTCTAATAATTATTAAAAATGAATGTAAGGATACCTCATTTGACATTTTTAGCTCATTTGGTGACGGATATGAAAAAGTCCATTGCATGTGAAAATGACAGCCGGCCGCCATCTTGGATTTCTCGATTATGCAATCATTTAAACACACTTTTATTGGAATAAACAGATAGTATGACCCCTTAAACCTCTGTTTTGACACCAACATCAGCTTTCTAGGTGCCTTAGTAGTCAAGAAACAAAAAAAATGTTAATCGGTGGCCATATTGGCGGCCATATTGGATTTCATCGTGATGGGTTTGTTTCACAAGTAAACTAATAACATTAATGGAATGCTTGACCCCAAAAACCTATGTCTAGACACCAAAATCAACCTCCTAGCTGAATTAGTTACTGAGATATAGGTGGTGGTGTGGTATACAGTATATTACTCATATATTCCATACCTACATTTGTTAGAGCATGTGGAAATGTTTGGGACAGAATATACAAAGGAACTTCACACCTCTGAAAGGGACAAAGGAATCTCACCGCCGTGTGAAGACCAACGACGTCACAGGACACGGTGGCAACAGACTTGACACCTTCACCCCCTAAGGCGAGGAGAGGTTTTCCCATCACCTCCCAAGACGAAGGGAGGAGTTAACAGGACTAATGGGGGATTTAGATAACGGGGGATTTCAGCTTGTGTTTTGCATGTCTTTGATGTGTGCCTGTATTTAACCAGTGAGCTGGGCAGAATTCTTTCTCTTGTGCCTTCTGCCAAGCTCTGCACCAGATGAGACAAGATAGAAGAGTTGTTCATTAAAGACTCTGTTTTTGATGCAAAACCGCCTCATCATTCCAGCTCTTCTACACTGGTGACCTTGACGCGAGTATGGACCGGAGGCGTTCTTCAAGCAACTCATCCGTGGCGACTCTGGCATACGCCACCGACAACGCAGACGAGGGAACAAGCGGACAGCTGTTTCCCCCGGCAGAGGGCACCGAGAGAGCTCAACCGAGCTCCAGCACCGCCGTGAGAGCCGAGGCAACACACTCTCACCCGGCGGGCACAACAGCGATGATGTGTGCGAACGCCGTCGCTGTCAAACTGCCAGATTTCTGGCGAGAAGACCCGGCCTCTTGGTTTCATCAAGCTGAAGCCCAGTTCATACTGGCGGGCATCACGGCAGACGATACTAAATTCTACCATATCGTCTCCAAACTCGACTCCGCCACTTCGAGGTGTGTGCGGAGCTTGATCCAGCGACCACCGGCCCGGGACAAGTATGAGACACTCAAGGCGACCATCGTGGCGAATTATGTCCCACCAGCGGAGGAAAGAGCCGAAAAGATCCTGGCGGTCTACGGCCACAGAGGGGGCAATCCAAAGACCCTCATGGAGGATTTGCTGCAGCTCAAGGAGGAGGATAATGATAATTTCCTCTTCCAATTTATTTTTCTCAGCACGCTACCACCACACACGAGAGGGACACTCGCCAGGATGAAGTGCAACAATCATCAGGACTTCTGCACACTGGCCAACGAGGCTTATCGGCTCGTCAACGCCTGCAGAGAACTGACACCCACAGCGGCATCTGCAGACCTCAAGACTGACGCCGCGAGCCTTGGAGAGCCACAACCCACGGAGCAGACTCAACCCACGGTGACAGCAGCACGGCCCAAGCGCAACGAACAGAATGACGTCTGTTATTATCACCACCGCTTCGCCGAGAAAGCCCGAAAATGTGTTCCTCCCTGCAAGTTTACGACGTCGGGAAAACGCCAAAGCCGAGGGCTGTTAACGGCAGCGGTTCTCGGCGAGAAAAACAAGCTGTTATACATGACAGATGGACACACAGGCAAGCAGTTCCTCATCGACACAGGAGCTCAGCTGAGTTTCATCATGCCCTCCCACGCAGATCGAGCCATGGGCACCCGGGGCAATGGAGCAGTGGCAGCCAACGGTTCTGACATCGACACGTTCGAGGAAAAGAGCCTGCACCTCCTCATTCACGGCCGCAGCTACAGATGGACATTTGTTGTAGCGGCGGTGAGTTTTAACTTGTTAGGCGCTGATTTTCTATGTGCACATGGGTTATTAGTTGATCTAGCAAATAGGCGCCTGGTTAATGCACTATCTTTTGCTTCTATTCCATGCTCAGCTCGAGTCTCTCCACCACCTGTGCAGGCCAACGTCACCACGGCAGGAGATAAGTTTGAGCAACTCCTCACCCAATTTCCAGCACTCACAACCCCCAAATTTTCAGCCACTGTAGCCAAACACGGGGTTAAACACTTCATTCCAACAACGGGACCTCCCGTTTTTGCCAAAGCTCGCCGCTTAGACGCAGCCAAGCTCTACATAGCAAGGGACGAGTTTGCAGCTCTCGAAAAATTGGGCATTGTTAGACGCTCGAAGAGCCCTTGGGCTTCACCGCTTCACATGGTTCCGAAATCCGACGGTTCTTGGAGACCGTGCGGAGATTACCGCAGATTAAACAACGCTACAGCGCATGACCGCTACCCCATCCCTCACATACAGGACTTTTCACTACATTTAGCGGGTGCGCGCATTTTTTCAAAAATAGACTTAGTCCGCGGTTATCACCAAGTCCCAGTCCGAGCTGAAGACATTCCTAAAACAGCAGTTATAACCCCTTTCGGCCTTTTTGAATTCCTGCGAATGCCTTTCGGCCTCAAAGGCGCTGCTCAGACTTTTCAGCATATGATGGACACAGTCTTACGCGACCTCCCCTTTGTTTTCGTCTACCTCGACGATATGCTGGTAGCCAGCTCATTGGAGGAAGAGCACGAGCAGCATCTCTCTACCGTTTTTCAGAGGCTAGAGGAGCATGGATTAATAATTAATCCAGCCAAATGCAAATTCGGCGTATCGCAAATTGATTTTTTGGGACATAGAGTCTCCCCGAAAGGGGCAGTTCCGCTTCCAGACAAAATTCATGCGATAGAAGGTTTTCCACGGCCCCAAACGGTCAAATCGCTACAGGAATTTTTGGGGATGGTTAATTTTTACAACCGTTTCCTCCCTCAAGCAGCTCAGCTCATGCAGCCCCTTTATGACGCGCTCAAAAAAAAGAAAGCTTCCAACGCGGTCGAATGGACCCCGGAACGCAAACGCGCTTTTGCGGAAGTTAAAAACACCCTAGCTAACGCCACAATGTTAGTCCACCCAGATCCCTCGGCCCGCATTGCTCTAACCACAGATGCTTCAGACGTGGCCATAGGGGCAGTTGTAGAACAACTTGTCAAGGGGGTCTGGCAACCTTTAGCATTCTTTAGCAAATCGCTAAACCCGACGGAACGCAAATACAGCACTTTTGACAGGGAGCTGCTGGCGCTCCATTTGTCCATCCGCCACTTCCAGTTTTGGTTAGAAGGGCGGAGTTTCACGGCTTTTGTGGACCATAAACCGCTCACTTTTGCTATGGCTAAAATTTCAGAACCTTGGTCGGGCAGACAACAAAGACAGTTAGCTGCGATTTCAGAGTTCACCACAGACATTCGACATGTAGCGGGCAAATTTAACGTAGTAGCGGACTGTCTCTCTCGCGCTGTGGCACCGCCAGAGCACGAGGAGACAGATTACACTGCCTCAGCAGCTGAGCTTTTCTCTAACGCAAACACATATGCAGCACCTATCCATGAAGGGATAGATTATGCAGCCATGGCGGAAGAACAAAGCAGTGATGCGGACGTGCGCGCGCTCCTGTCTGGACCAACAGGGTTAAGGCTGGAGAAAAAAGGGTTGCGCGACGGTGTGCCCCCCCTAATATGCGATGTTTCAACCGGCCGACCTCGACCGTCAGTCCCAGCTGCTTGGCGCCGCCGTATTTTCGACGCAATTCACTCCCTCGCGCACCCAGGTGTGCGCGCCTCGGTCAAAATGGTTGCCGAAAAGTTTGTGTGACCAGGCCTGCGCAAAAACGTAAAAGAATGGGCAAAAACTTGCATTCCTTGTCAGCGCGCCAAAGTACACAGACACACAAAAGCCCCTCTGAAGCCTTTTCCCATCCCTGCTAGAAGGTTCGACCACATTCATGTCGACCTCGTGGGGCCACTGCCTTCCTCCCAGGGTTTCACACACCTGCTAACAATGATAGACCGCACCACGCGCTGGCCAGAGGCAGTCCCTCTAGCGGCAACTACAGCGGAGGAAGTCGCTCGCGTTTTTCTAACAAATTGGGTGGCACGTTTCGGCGTCCCATCAGACATCACGTCAGATAGGGGGCCTCAATTTGTCTCAGAGCTCTGGTCAGCCATGTCCAACAGTTTAGGGGCAACAATTCACCGTACCACCGCTTATCACCCTCAGGCTAATGGGTTATGCGAGCGTTTTCACAGGTCCTTAAAGGCCGCCCTCAGAGCCTCATTAACGGACACAAATTGGGTAAATAAACTTCCCTGGGTTTTATTGGGGTTGCGTGCGGCATCTAAAGAGGATTTAGACGCTTCCCCTGCAGAATTAGACTTTGCTCAGCCTATCAGACTACCAGGTGAATTTTTACCAGAAAACCCGGAACCAGGGCACCTCCCAGTCCCAAGGTTTTTAGGCAGTAACAGACCGCACTCTCTCCACGGTCCAGCTCATCACTCCTTTCCATGAGTTTTTGTTCCTCAAACTTTAAAAAACGCTGAGTTTGTTTTTGTTAAGCATGAAGCTCTAAAACCAATGTTACGCCCAGTATACGATGGCCCGTATAGAGTGCTGGAAAATGGTGACAAACACTTTGTGCTTGATTATGGGGATAGAAATGAAACGGTCAGCATTGACAGACTCAAACCTGCCTTCTTGTTGAGAGACGAACCTGCACAGCTGGCTCGAGCACCTCGGCGAGGTAGACCCCCCAAGGGAAAAGTCTCAGCCCCCAGGCAGGGAACAGATAATCTCTCTCCTTCCCACACTGCAGATTCCTCACAACAAGGTCCCAGCAGGACGCCTAAACCAACCTACAGCAGTTTTGGGAGAAGACTAAAACCCAGACAGCACAGGGACTGATCCCACCACTCTGCAAATTTTCGCTAATTGTGCTGCAACAGTTTAGGACTGACTTATGATTATACTATGCTGTTATGTTTTCACTGAACTCTCTTAGGAGCATGTCTGCTTAAAAGTTTCTTCTGTGGCAACAGCTGTAACACGTAGTATGTCTTAGTAATTACCCTAGACTGTGAATCTTTCTGTGTCCTTTCATAGTTGTTTGGGGGGCCTGTGGTATATATTACTCATATATTCCATACCTACATTTGTTAGAGCATGTGGAAATGTTTGGGACAGAATATACAAAGGAACTTCACACCTCTGAAAGGGACAAAGGAATCTCACCGCCGTGTGAAGACCAACGATGTCACAGGACGTGGTGGCAACAGACTTGACACCTTCACCTCCTAAGGCGAGGAGAGGTTTTCCCATCACCTCCCAAGACGAAGGGAGGAGTTAACAGGACTAATGGGGGATTTAGATAACGGGGGATTTCAGCTTGTGTTTTGCATGTCTTTGATGTGTGCCTGTATTTAACCAGTGAGCTGGGCAGAATTCTTTCTCTTTTGCCTTCTGCCAAGCTCTGCACCAGATGAGACAAGATAGAAGAGTTGTTCATTAAAGACTCTGTTTTTGATGCAAAACCGCCTCATCATTCCAGCTCTTCTACAGTGGTATGCATTTTGGTGGCCATTTTGAATTTTGGGCAAAAAAAAGGTTTCCCGTAATTTTTGGGAGGTACATGGAAGCTTATTTTCATTAAAATGGGTCTAGAATGCTAAATTCAGTGAGAAAAAAAGGTCCTGGGAGGTTGGTCATGAAACCCCCAAAAATGACTCTACTAAAAACAATTCTTCTGATAGGCTATTGTTACTGGTACCCATGTGGGGCACTTGTAAGTTAGACCAATCAGCAGCCACACATGAATATCATGTGATGAACATAGAATTTGACCAAATAACAACAATGTGATCTTTTTCATTGGCTCATAACATGCTGTGATCTTCGTTGGCACCTGGGCTTTAGCCCGGCCTAGCCCGTTCATTCAGGCGGTCTTAAATGTACGGGAAAGTGCATGTTCTGCTTGGGACAAACATATTTAGCCCGATAAACGGGACGTCCCAGCTAAAACGGGATAGTTGACAACCCTAGTGTTTGCCCACATGGACTTCACCTGTGGTACAGGTAAGCAGGTAATCTGTTTACCCACTTTAAACCCACTGGGCCCCACATGGGTTTAAGATAGGTGAGTAGGTTTATGTAACACTTGTACCATAGGCAAAATTATGCAAGAAGTCACAAATTTATGAGAAAAAAAATGTGAAAAATTATAAGGAAAAAGTGACAAATTTACAAAAAAACTTGGAGCAAATTTATGAGAAAAGGTCACAATTTCCTAAAAAAAAAATAGTCACAAAGTTACTAGGAAAAAGTCACAAATTTATTTTTAAAGTCATAAATTTGTGAG
This sequence comes from Pholidichthys leucotaenia, assembly GCA_020510985.1. NCBI lineage: Eukaryota > Metazoa > Chordata > Actinopteri > Cichliformes > Pholidichthyidae > Pholidichthys > Pholidichthys leucotaenia. The sequence continues at coordinate 21,840,569 of CM035839.1, read as the reverse complement.
GAAAAAAAGTGAAAATTTACATAAATAAACTGTAAAATTATTTGAAATGAGTTACAAACTTACAAGAAAAAAATAGATTTACAAGAAAAAAAGACAAATTTATGAGGAAGAGATTAGAAAAAACTGCAAATTAACAGAAAAGTAGCAAATATATGACTAAATAAATAGAAGATTTACACACGTGGACAAAATTGTTGGTACCCCTCTGTTAATGAAAGAAAAACCCACAATGGTCACAGAAATAACTTGAATCTGACAAAAGTGGTAATAAATAAAAATTCTATGAAAATTAACCAATGAAAATCAGACAATGCTTTTGAATTGTGGTTCAACAGAATTATTTTAAAAAACAAACTCATGAAACAGGCCTGGACAAAAATGATGGTACCCCTAAAAAAGATTGAAAATAATGTGACCATAGGGACATGTTCAACCAAGATAATAAGAATGGTAACAAAAGAGCCCAGAACAACCTCTAAACACATTCATGGTGAACTCCAAGGTCAAGGTACATCAGTATCAGATCGCACCATCCATCGTTGTTTGAGCCAAAGTCGACTTCAGGGGAGACGACCAAGGAGGACACCACTGTTGAAAACAAATGATAAAAAAGCCAGTACAATGAAATCTCAAGACTATCAAGGTATTCTAGAGAGAAATGTGCTGCCCAGTGTCAGATAGCTTGGTCTCAGTCGTAGGTCATGGGTCTTGCAACAGGATAATGACCCAAAACACACAGCTAAAAACACCCAAGAATGGCTAAGAGCCAAACATTGGACTATTCTAAAGTGGCCTTCTATGAGACCTGATCTAAATCCTATTGAACATCTGTGGAAGGAGCTGAAACATGCCGTCTGGAGAAGGCACCCTTCAAACCTGAGACAACTGGAGCAGTTTGCTCATGAGGAGTGGGCCAAAATACCTGCTGAGAGGTGCAGAAGTCTCACTGACAGTTACAGAAATTGTTTGATTGCGGTGATTGCCTCAAAAGGTTGTGCAACAAAATATTAAGTTAAGGATACCATCATTTTTGTCCAGGCCTGTTTCATGAGTTTGTTTTTTAAAGTAATTCTGCTGAACCACAATTCAAAAGCATTGTCTGATTTTCATTGGTTAATTTTCATAGAATTTTTAGTTATTATCACTTTTGTCAGATTCAAGTTATTTCTGTGACCACTATGGGTTTTTCTTTCATTAACAGAGGGGTACCAACAATTTTGTCCATGGCTGTACAAGAAAAAAAAATCTCAAATGAATGAGGAAAAACTGCAAGTTTACAGGAAAAAAAAGTTGAAAATTTTTGAGAAAGTTCCAAATTTACATTTGTGGGAAAAGTCACAAATTTACAAGAAAATAGCAAATTCATGAGAAAATAAGTTGAAAATTTTAACATGCTTTTTGCTGATTTACATCTGACAATAGCAAGAATTCATTGGGAGCACCTAAATTCTCTGTATTTTAAGAGGGTAGTGTTTACTTTAGCACTCAGAGCCATGAGGCAGCTGATAATCCAGCCTGAGGTGCATGCAGGGTGTTCTGGAGAGAGGTTGGATAGACACGAGAATATCTCATTATGCAGGGCTGTTGCCTTTTTGCACCATCCTCCATCGCTTAGCAGGAGAAAACTGTTAAATTAGATTTGACATGATCACACATTAATTGACAGTGCGAAGTAAAACTGTCAGCATTAATGGAGTTTGGTTTGTCTTCCTTGTTCTCCGTCTCCAGTCGACGCTGTAGTGGGACAGCTGCTGCAGCGGTTTTTGCATCATCTGGATCTTTGAATCTCATATCGTTCACACGAACTTGCCCGCGGCTTTGATTTGCATTTTTTGTTTCGTTTATTTAATCCCTTGTTAGCTGTACAATGTACTGCGTGCATTTTTCATTCATGCATTTGTCATACACAAAAATTATGACACACTTTCATCTCATTCTGACAGCGGAGAAAGGTTGTGCTGTGTTCAAACAGGGGGTGGGGTGCTTACAATATCTCACATTGCAATGTGATGCTTTCAAATCATATTGTCTTTCCTCATAGGTGGTACAGTTTGTTCTTGAGATGATATTAAAAGTCAGTGAATTATCTAGTGGTAATTGTAATGTATGGATGTGCACACGCTCACGCAAGTGACGTCAGCACATTTGGTTGTGTTGGTGGCGCAGTGCAGCACCACAGTTCAGTCTTGTTTTAGTAGTCAAGCTGAATAAAGCTAGACTAAGCACGTGGCCGTTGTCCGCCCATTTTTAGACATAACATTGGCGACAAGTATAATGGAAACGCTGCTGACACTGCTACAACTGTTCCTCACTCCGCCTGGTGAGCCGCCTATCCCTTGGTCGAGCTGGTATGAGTCATTTGAGACGTTTGTGTCCACCACCGAATTAGCTAAGGCTAACAAGGCTAGGCTACAAGCTATATTAATTTATAGCCTGGGCAGCAAGGGACACCATATCTTTCGAACTCCTGGACCTGCAGACACGTACGATGACTGTGTGGCTTTGTTGACCGAACATTTCACTGATAAATGGAACATAACATCCTGGTTGGTTGCTTTTCTCAACCGCCAAAAGTGAACGGACGAGTCAGCCCAGCAGTACGTAACCGACCTCCGCTATTTGGCTAGCATGTGTGAATTTGGCCATTGGGAGGAGAAGATGGTACGGGCTCAGTTAACAAAGCACACCATGAATTCAAAGCTGCTGACGGCGCTGGATGACTTACCGTTGGCCAGGGCGGTGGAAATGGTGTCCCAGCTAGAAGTGACTGCTCAGTTGGCATCGCGGCTAGCAGGCCCCAACCTGCCCTCCTCACACTCAGCCTCACCGGCATAGACCATGGCCCTGGCAGCTAAGCCCTCGGACCTCATGTCTCCTTGCAACGACCCTGAGGCAGACGTCACGGGACAAAAAGGCACCACAACACGCCAACCCAGCAGTAACTGCGGCTCCTCCTCGCACCCCACCTCGGTCCTAGCAAGCCCACTGCCTTGCCCGCCCTCCCATCCGACCCAACCACCATCCACTCGGTGGGCACCAACAATTGGCCATTCAAGTGGTACACAGTAGAACTGGATGGTGTCGGTCTGCTACTACTGTTGAACATAGCTGCCTCACGATCTCTGTTAAATGAGTCCACAGTTAGGAAACTACTTCCTCGGAAAATGATTAAGGCAAACGCAGAGGACTTGATTGGCTATGGGCACGTTAAGATTGGTATTGTGGGAAGAGTAACCTTCTCAGTGCGCTGTGGCCCCAGAGTCCTCCTTGTGTTCATATTCCAAGTGACCCGCCAAGATGCCAATCTCCTTGGCATCAACCTGAGTAGCGTACTGGGCTTCTCCATTACAGACCCCATGGGCTCCGTCATGTTGACTGTCACCACAACTTGGCAACATCACTGGCCAGCGCTCTTCACAGGCCTGGGCCGCCTCACCACCCTCAACCACCAGCCGCTCATCGACCCAGTGGTGTCCCTGTCATCCAACCCCTTCACCGGTTCCCCCTCGCTCTATGAGATGAGGTCACAGCGAAGCTGCAGAAACTCCTGGAAGTGAGTATCATTGAACGGGTCAACACATCCCCCTGGTTCTCCAACTTAGTAGTGGTGAAGAAAAAATTGGGTGGTCTGCGGCCCTGCATCGACCTCAGAATGGTAAATAAGGCAGTAATCTCCAACAAATGCCCCCTGTCCATGATGGAAGAGCTAGCTGCTAGGTTTCATAGCTTGAAGATCTTCTCCAAACTGGACCTGCGCCAGGAATACCTTCAGGTCCCCCTACACCCAGACACCCATGACCTCACTACCTTCTTGACACACATGGGGGTCTTTAGCTACACTGGCAGGCCCTTCGGCCTCAGCTCCACCCCTGACTGTTTTCAGAAGATCATGCCCACCATCTTCACTGGTCTCCAGGGCATGGTAGCATACTCTGGCTATATTGTGGTGCATGGCACAACAACATTTTCACATGACGCCCATCTCTCCAAAGTGACGGAGGTGCTGGCCAGTCACGGCCTCACGTTGAACGGGGAAAAGTGCATCTCCATGGCACCCACCATCGAGTTCATGGGGTTCTGTCTCACTGCCGAGGGCCTGAACCCACTCCACTCAAACGTCCAGGTGGTATTATGCTTGCCTGAGCCATCATGCCCCACCCAGTTCTCCTCCTTCCTGGGTTTGACGACCTTCTTCGGTCGCTTTATTCCCCACTACTCCGAGACAATAGAACCTCTGTGTGCCCTCCTAAAACAGGATGCACCCTGGTCGTGGACCCCTGTACGCTCTGTCGCCATCCACCAACTCAAAATACAGCTTACCTCCCCACCCGTGCTCATTCACTTTGACCTCACATTTGTAACCTGTGATGTCTCTAACATCACTATACAGGCCGTGCTGTCCCAACTCCAAGGAGGAGCCGAGCGTCTGGTAGCCTTTGCTTCAAGGTCATTCACACCAATGAAACAGAAATACTCGGTGGGGGAGAGGAAAGCCCTAGCTTGTGTCTGGGCATGCAAACAATGGCACATGTACCTGTATGGCCGGAATATCATGCTCCGAACGGACCGCCAGGCCCTCACAGCTCTGCTAGCAACATTGAGGTCAGGACACAAACCATAACGCATCTACAGATGGACAGAGAGGCTGCAAGCATAAAACTTCACCATCCACTTCACACCTGGCAGAGAGAATGTAGTAGCGGACATACTCTCCCAGGTTACCCCCAGTTCCACACCGGACTCCAACCCAAACCCCTTAGAAATGGAGCTGATCCTCATGCCGCACAGGCCCCTCCAAACCACCGTCTCACTGCAGGAGCTTCAAACTGCTTTGGAACAAGACCCCACAGTGACTCAACTCTGCACCTTTTTTCAGAAGGTCTGACCATCTAAGATGCCAGAGGACCTAGTACCTTTTCATACAGTCAGGAAGGATTTTTTTGTGCTGGAATGACGTCTGCGTGGCAATTGAGCTCTGCACGGTGGTTCCTGAAGCTCTGAGGGGCCACATCCTGACCATGGTACACTAAGGCCACCTGGACATCGTAACGGTCAAACAACACTGCAGGAGTTCCAATCTTTACAATAATACCAAGAACTGACGGGGGTTTTCCCGGGATTTGCTGCAGCAAACAAAGAAAGAATCATGATTCATGACTTCTCGTGCCTGTAGCTCGTAATTACCCTGTGCGCATTTCGACTCATTTTGTGAGCACAGGTCACATATGTTTTTATGTTAAATTGGTGAATATCATAATTTTGCCGTAAGTTTTTTTCCCTATATTTTATCTACCCTCACTAGACATCCATGTTCCCACCTGGTTCATTAATCCACAGTCAATAATATATCTTGTGTCATTCTGTCTTAGTTTGTTAGTACCTTGGCTAGCTGGCCAAGGTCGATCTGTCTACCACCTTAGAGATAGATTAGTCTGCCTAGCGCTAGCAAAGTTAGCCACTCACTTAGGATTGTTTCAGTCTTTTTTTGCCCAGCTGATTTAAAACTTGCGGCGGACTGGGCAGCCATCAGCCGCCCCCGATTACTGTGGAGATGGGCCGAGTTGAGAATTGCTTCCTTCTTTCGCCAGCTGCTTGCAGATTCTGCCTTGGATCCTCCTACATTGTTCTGATGGCCTTGAAGACTCCTCGCAGAAAATGAACAATTTTAGGATGTTGTACGCTATTTTTATAGGGCCTTTTGCATCCCTTCTAGCATGTTCCTCCACTCCATGCGCACGCAGCGACCGGCAGCTGGTGAAAAAAGTCCGTCGTCTGTGTCTCTGTTTTTACGCACTTTAATGTGTTTAAATGAAATTCTCTGTGTCGTTTTTGTCCTTGAATGTTTGTGGACTGTATAACAAAGTGCTCCCTGGTTCCATCAATATGGATTTCCTCCTTATTTTTGCACTGCTGCTTCTTTCACACCGGCTCTCTGTCTCTGAGGTAAGCGCAATCACAATCATGCTGGGGAGAATACAATATTCCAGAGACATGTTACTGCATTACAACCCAATTTTATTTGCCATAGTTTATCGTGGCACCTGGCACCAGGACACCCTAGGCCGCAGGTCGATGATCGATTTTGTTATCGTATCATCAGACCTGCGACCGTATGTCTTGGACACCCGAGTAAAGAGAGGTGCAGAGCTGTCAACTGATCACCACCTGGTGGTGAGTTGGATCCGATGGCAGGGGAGGAAGCCATTCAGACCTGGTAGACCCAAACGTATAGTGAGGGTGTGCTGGGAGCGTCTGGCTGAGGCCCCTGTCCGGGAGGTCTTCAACTCCCACCTCCGGAAGAACTTCAACCACATTCCGAGGGAGTCTGGAGACATGGAGTCTGAATGGGCCATGTTCTCCACCTCTGTTGTTGAAGCGGCAGCCCAGAGCTGCGGCCGCAAGGTGGTCGGTGCATCTCGTGGTGGCAACCCCCGAACCAAGTGGTGGACACCAGTGGTGAGGGGGGCCATTAAGCTGAAGAAGGAGTCCTATCAAGCTTGGTTGGCTTGTGGGACTCCCGAAGCAGCTGAGGTGTACCGGCAGGCCAAGCGGAGTGCAGCTCGGGTGGTTGCTGAAGCAAAAACCCGGGTATGGGAGGAGTTCGGTGAGGCCATGGAACAAGACTTTCGGTCGGCTTCAAAGAGATTCTGGCAAACTGTTCGGCGGCTCAGGAGGGGAAAGCAGCTCCCCGTCCACACTGTGTATGGTGCGGATGGGACACTGTTGACTTCAACTGGGGATATCGTCGGGCGGTGGAAGGAATACTTCGAGGATCTCCTCAATCCCACTGATACGCCTTCCACAGAGGAAGCAGGGTTTGGGGACGAGGGGGATGACTCGCCTATCACAGGGGCTGAGGTCGCCAAGGTGGTTAAAAATCTCCTTGGTGGCCGGGCCCCGGGGGTGGACGAGATTCGCCCCGAGTACCTCAAGGCCCTGGATGTTGTTGGGTTGTCATGGTTGACACGCCTCTGCAACATTGCGTGGAGGTCGGGGGCAGTGCCTTTGGCATGGCAAACCGGGGTGGTGGTTCCTCTCTTCAAAAAAGGGGACCGGAGGGTGTGCTCCAACTTTAGAGGGATCACACTCCTCAGCCTCCCTGGGAAGGTCTATGCCAAGGTACTGGAGAGGAGAGTCCGGCCGTTGGTCGAACCTCGGATTCAGGAGGAGCAATGTGGTTTTCGTCCTGGCCGTGGCACATCGGACCAGCTCTTTACCCTCTCGAGAATTCTTGAGGGTTCGTGGGAGTTTGCCCAACCAGTTTACATGTGTTTTGTGGACTTGGAGAAGGCATTTGACCGCGTCCCTCGTGGATTTTTGTGGGGGGTGCTTCGGGAGTATGGGGTATCGGGCTTGTTGTTACGAGCTATTCGGTCTCTGTACGACCGTTGTGAGAGTTTAGTTCGCATTGCCAACACTCGGTCGGAGTCATTCCCAGTGAGAGTTGGACTCCGCCAGGGCTGCCCTTTGTCACCGGTCCTGTTCATAATTTTTATGGACAGGATTTCTAGGCGCAGCCAGGGAATGGAGGGCGTCATGCTTGGTGACCACAGGATCTCATCTCTGTTGTTTGCAGATGATGTTGTCCTGTTGGCTTCATCCAGCAATGACCTACAGCTCTTGCTGGGACGGTTTGCCGCTGAGTGTGAAGCGGCTGGGATGAGAATCAGCACCTCCAAGTCCGAGTCCATGGTCCTCAGCCGGAAAAAGGTGGATTGTCCTCTCCGGGTTGGGGACAGGCTCCTGCCCCAAGTGGAGGAGTTTAAGTATCTTGGGGTCTTGTTCACGAGTGAGGGGAAAATGGAGCGAGAGGTCGACAGACGGATTGGAGCAGCATCTGCAGTGATGCGGACGTTGTACCGGTCTGTTGTGGTGAAGAGGGAGCTTAGTTCTAAGGCAAAGCTGTCGATTTACCAGTCAATCTACGTTCCTACTCTCACCTATGGTCACGAGCTTTGGGTAATGACCGAAAGAACGAGATCGCGGATACAAGCGGCTGAAATGAGCTTTCTCCGTAGGATTGCTGGACTCACCCTCAGAGATAGGGTGAGGAGCTCAGTCATTCGGGAGAGGCTCAGAGTAGAACCGCTGCTCCTCCACATTGAAAGGAGTCAGTTGAGGTGGTATGGGCATCTGATTAGGATGCCTCCTGGACGCCTCCCACTTGAGGTGTTTCAGGCACGTCCCACTGGGAGGAGACCCCGGGGCAGACCCAGGACTCGGTGGAGAGACTATGTCTCCCAGCTAGTCTGGGAACGCCTTGGTATCCCCTCTGAAGAGCTGGAGCAGGTGGCTGGGGAGAGGGAAGTCTGGGCTTCTCTGCTTGAACTGCTGCCTCCGCGACCCGGACCTCCGGAAAAGCGGTAGAAGATGGATGGATGGATGGATGGATAGTTTATCGTCCCCCATCAACCTATTCAGAATTTTTATCCGAATTTGCTGATTTCTTAGCTGATTTAGTGCTGAAATCTGATAGAATAATTATAGTAGGGGACTTTAATATACATGTGGATGTAGAGAGTGACTGCCTTAATGTGGCTTTTAATTCAATATTAGACTCGATTGGGTTTTCTCAGAAAGTAGGAAATTCTACTCATTACCTCCACCATACATTGGACCTTGTTCTGACATATGGCATAGAAATAAAAAATCTTGTAGTGTCTCCTCATAACCCTGTACTGTCAGACCATTGTCTGTTAACCTTTGATTTTACTATTTCTGACTATTTGGCTCCTAAAGAAACATATTATCACAGTAGATGCCTCTCAGATGATGCTGTTTCCAAATTTATGCAGATTGTTTCCTCTATGCCATGTGTCAACACAATGGAAATAAGCTATAGACAGCTTGCTCCTTCTGTAATTGATAACATGGTGGATAGTGTTTCAGCTTCTCTGCATCAGGCTCTAGACTTGGTGGCCCCCTTAAAAAAGAAAAAGTCTAATCAGAGATTTTTAACTCCTTGGTTCAACACAGAAACTCGTAGCTTAAAACAGAAGACTCGTCAATTAGAAAGAAAATGGCGCTCTACTAATTTAGATGAAATCTATTTAGCTTGGAGAAATCATCTTTTAATTTATAAAAAATCTCTTAGAAAAGCTAGAACGAGTTATTACTCTGCATTAATAGAAGAGAACAAGAATAATCCCAGGTTTCTTTTCAGTACTGTAGCCAGGTTGACAAAGAGTCAGGACTCTGTCAATCCTAGCATCCCCTTAGAGCTTACTAGTCAGGACTTTATGAACTTTTTCAATAATAAAATTTCATCCATCAGAGATAAAATCAATCAGATTCTCCCCACAGTTAACTTAAATACTGTAACTACTACAACTCCTTCTATTGATGTCTGTCTTGATGAGTTTACTCCAATCGACCTTTGTGAGTTAGACAAAATAGTTTCCTCATCCAAACCTTCAACTTGTCTTTTAGACCCTATTCCTACCAGGTTATTTAAAGAAGTCTTCCCACTTATTGGGAGCTTTATTCTTCATATAATCAATTCTTCATTGACTTTAGGCCATGTACCGCAGGCTTTTAAAACGGCTGTAATTAAACCCTTACTCAAAAAGCCAACGCTAGATCCAGGAGCTTTAGCTAACTATAGACCAATCTCTAATCTCCCTTTCATTTCAAAAATCTTAGAAAGAGTTGTTGCTACGCAATTATTTGACCACCTGCAGGGAAATGGTTTACTTGAAGAGTTTCAATCTGGGTTTAGAATCCATCATAGTACTGAAACAGCCTTAGCGAAGGTCACTAACGACCTCCTCATTGCATCTGATAATGGACTAGTTTCTGTACTTGTCCTTTTAGATCTTAGTGCAGCTTTTGATACTATTGATCATAATATTCTACTTGATAGATTAGAACACTATGTTGGACTTAATGGAACTTCGTTGCAGTGGTTTAGATCTTATTTATCTGATAGGTTCCAGTTTGTTCATGTAAATGATAAGTTTTCTTTCAGCTCAAAGCTTAGTCATGGAGTTCCACAGGGATCTGTGCTAGGCCCTACTCTTTTTAGTTTATATATGCTTCCGTTAGGCAACATTATTAGAAAGCACTGTATACATTTTCATTGTTATGCAGATGACACACAATTATACCTGTCAATGAAGCCAGATGATACTAATCAATTAGCCAAGTTAGAAGCCTGTCTTAAGGAAATCAAAGCTTGGATGACTTGTAATTTCCTGCTATTAAATTCAGATAAGACTGAAGTCATTCTTGTTGGTCCAAAAAACCTTAGAAATTCCTTTCCAAATCAAACTTTCAGTTTGGATGCAGCTACTCTTTCTCTTAATAGCTCTGTGAGGAACCTTGGAGTTATTTTTGATCAGGATTTGTCCTTCAATTCACATATTAAATTTGTTTCTAAGACTGCCTTCTATCATTTGCGTAATATTGCCAAGATAAGGAGCATCTTGTCTCAGAGTGATGCTGAGAAGCTGATCCACGCTTTTGTTAGCTCGAGATTAGATTATTGTAATTCTTTATTATCAGGCTGTCCTAAAACATCTTTAAAAAGTCTTCAGCTGATCCAAAATGCTGCAGCAAGAGTTTTAACAGGTACTAGAAAGAGAGATCATATCTCTCCGGTTCTGGCCTCCCTTCATTGGCTTCCCATAGAGTTTAGAATTAAGTTTAAAATCCTTCTTCTTACTTACAAAGCTCTAAACAATCAGGCTCCTTTTTATTTAAAAGATCTGATACTACCGTATCATCCTAACAGAGCACTACGCTCCCAAAATGCAGGATTACTTGTAATACCTAGAATCTCCAAAAGTACAATGGGAGGCAGATCCTTCAGTTATCAAGCTCCTCTCCTGTGGAATCAGCTGCCAATCCGGATTCGGGAGTCAGACTCGATCTCTGTTTTTAAGAATAGGGCTAAAACCTACCTTTTTGATATAGCCTACAATTAGGGAGGGATCATGTGTTTCTGAACCCTCCCTTAGTTATGCTGCTAATAGGTTTAGTCAGCCGGGGGACCTCCAGTAATGCACTGGGCCTCACTCCTTTCCTCACTCTCTATGAAATATTTTTTTTTTTTGCTGGTCATTAACATTTGTTTGTTCTCTCCCATAGATTGAGTCCCCATCGTGCTGTTTGTTCTCTACATGTCTGTTCTTTTCTTCTTCTCTATCCCCTCACCCCCCAGCCAGTCGCAGCAGATGACTGCCCCTCCCTGAGCCTGGTTCTGCTGGAGGTTTCTTCCTGTTAAAAGGGAGTTTTTCCTCTCCACCGTCGCCAAGTGCTTGCTCACAGGGGATCGCCTGATTGCTGGGGTCTTTCTGCAACTGTGGGGGTCCCCCCTACAGTTGATAGTGCTATGAGATGACTGTTGTTGTGAAATGGCGCTATATAAATAAAGTTGAATTGAATTGAATTGCATCTAAACACGGATAATGCAGCGTCTGTGTTTGAGTCTGTGCTGCAACTGCCGGACTTTATTTTAAGAGACTTTCATGGACACAGCGATTAAAAGAGAGACAAGAGGAGGAAACGCGGAAAGCATGGAGGCGTAAAATTAAATCTGAGAAGGCGTCAGTTTAACCCCTTGCACTCTGGTCAATTTCCCTAAAAACGCCTAAAAATAACGTACCCAAAGTAAATCAAAAGCTGTTCTTTTGCACGGTGGCGCAGTGGTTAGCACTGCGGCAGCACAGTTTACCCTTGGCCGGGGGATTGTGGGGATCGTGGGATCGTGGGTTCGATCCCAGCCCCTGACCAACAGTGATCTGTGTGGAGTTTGCATGTTCTCCCCGTGTTGCGTGGGTTGACTCCGGGATTTCTCCGGTTTCCTCCCACATGCCAAAAACATGCATATTAGGTTAATTGGCTGTTCTAAATTGTCCCTAGATATCTGTTTCCTATAGGCCCTTAGAATAGAGGGTTAGTATTAATGAAAGCGCTTTGAGTGGTCTTTGTGACTAGAAAAGCGCTATATAAGTGCAGGTTAGTTAGTTAGTTAGTTAGTTCTTCAACCCTTTGCAGCATCTTCATGGGGTTGGTCTCATTTAAAAGAAAACACTTTGACTTTTTTTGGCAAAACAGTCATAATCTCCCTAAGTGCTCCTGCCACTGAGTAACAGTCATCTAAACATACTGAACTTGAAGAAAATAACGTTCGCCTGGGTGTTTTTTTGGATACAAATGCTTGCAAATAACACACAGCTGTCAGATCCGGGCTGGAAAATGCAACAGAAATGTAGAACCAAGTGTTATCCAGCTGAGGTCAAAATTTTGTAACAATACCACAAAAAATGAATATATTACATAGATTTTTTGTCAGGTTGTTCCCAGGCGTTTTTGAACTGTGCCAAATTGTGCCAAATGGCAGTTTGGAAAAACGTCTGTAACTTTTGAGTGATTTGATATAGAAGCTTGATCTTGGGCTCTAATGAAAGATGACACTCAGGGCTGTGTGTGTGTGGGGGGGGTGGGGGTTGTTTATTCATTCATGAATGAATGAATGAACAAACAAGCCCCCACACACAAAGAAGCATGCCACGTAAAAAATGTGTGGCTTTTTTTTTACAAGAAAAAATAATCTACAGTGCAATAAAAATTATACTAAAATATCTGTAATGTAGAGGATAACAACTGCCCCCCCCCACTACAGAGGACGGACATCGTCCATCGCCACACGACGGACCGTGCGCACGCCGCGGTCTACTACGCACAGTTGTACTAAAATATCTGCAATATATCTGCAATCCGCTACAGAGGAGTAGCGGTGGGGGGAACCGTTCTCGGCGCACGGTCCGGCCTGTGCCGCGGACGGACCGCGTGCTCGCCGTGGTCCGTCATGTGCCGATGATGCACAGTTGTAATTTACCGATCGGTCAAAAGTCATTTTGATTACAATTTTCAGGGATAAAGAATAATTTAGCTTATAACACTTACCTGTCCACAACAGCAGTGTCGGTGGCGAACATCTCTTCCTCATTGTCAGACGAACATGACGCTGGTCCGCTTGTTACGACTCGTGGTTCTGGTCACGCGACCTGGTCAAACCATGATTCCATTATTGCGGTTTTGCGCTTCCATGATTGCGGTTTTGGCGAACGATTTTTCAAAACAAATAAGAACAGTAGTAAGAAAAAAACACTGGCAAACGCTACTGGCAAACGCTACTGTCACACACAGCGGCTTACACAAAACAAATTTTACGCACGGGACGCACGCTTTCAATCGTCGAACTTCTCTGCTTCAATTGGCTCGCTGTATTCGCAGCCGTTGGTAGGCGGGTCCTTCTTGCTAGGTTTTCAGTCATTGGTTCTTCAAGGTTTCAGAAACCCAATTCAAGGCTCGTATTAGTCGAATGAGAGGTCAATCAAATCTAAACCAATCAAAGCACTCCTTTGGCTTTCTGTTCACGGCTGTGTATGTAGTGGAAGAACGGAAATGCAGCTTTTTTTTTTCAGTGCGCACTAGTACGCAGAGACGTGACTGCCTGCGGTATCCCGGAGTGCAAGAGGTTAAATGCTAACTTATTATCTAGGTTCTGACGAGTAGATGAAATAATGAGTAGTGGATTGATTAACAGCTGACACGTTTTATTACAACTTTACAGTTTAATACATGTAGCAACAAAGTTTTAAAAAATAAATAGAATAGAGCTCTGTTCAATAAAATAAAATTTCAAAATAAAAGTGAACCTCCAAGTCCGAGTCCATGGTCCTCAGCCGGAAAAAGGTGGATTGTCCTCTCTGGGTTCGGGACAGGCTCCTGCCCCAAGTGGCGGAGATTAAGTATCTTGGGGTCTTATTCACGAGTGAGGGGAAAATGGAGCGAGAGATTGACAAATGGATCGGAGCAGCATCTGCAGTGATGCTGACATTGTACTGGTCTGTTGTGGTGAAGAGGGAGCTTAGTTCTAAGGCAAAGGTATCGATTTACCAGTCAATCTACGTTCCTACTCTCACCTATGGTCACGAGCTTTGGGTAATGACGGAAAGAACGAGACCGCGGATACAAGTGGCTGAAATGAGTTTTTTCCGTAGGATTGCTGGACTCACCCTCAGAGATAGGGTGAGGAGCTCAGTCATCCGGGAGAGGCTCAGAGTAGAACCGCTGCTCCTCCACATTGAAAGGAGTCAGTTGAGGTGGTTTGGGCATCTGATCAGGATGCCTCCTGGACGCCTCCCACTTGAGGTGTTTCGGGCACATCCCACTGGGAGGAGACTCCGGGGCAGACCCAGGACTTGGTGGAGAGACTATGTCTCCCAGCTGGTCTGGGAACACCTTGGTATTCTCTCTGAAGAGCTGGAGCAGGTGGCTGGGGAGAGGGAAGTCTGGGCTTCTCTGCTTGAACTGCTGCCTCCGCGACATGGACCTCCGGAAAAGCGGTAGAAAATGGATGGATGGATGGATGGATGGAATAAAAGTGCAAGAGTTCAGAGTTGGGCAGCGTGGTAGCGGAGTGGTTAGCACTACGGCAGCAAAGCAACTCACCCTTGGCAGGGGGATCCTGGGTTCGATCCCAGCCCCCGACCAACAGTGATCTGTGTGGAGTTTGTATGTTCTCCCCGTGTCTTCTCCAGTTTCCTCCCACATGCCAAAAACATGCAAATAAGGTTAATTGGCATCAAACTGGGGATTCTAAATTGTCCTTAGGTATGACTGTGAGAGTGAATGGTTGTCTGTCTCTCTGTGTTGGCCCTGCGATGGACTGGTGATCTGTCCAGGGTGTACCCTGCCGATGCTGGGATAGGCTCCAGCCCCCCCCCCCCCCCCCGCAACCTGAAAAGGGTTAAGCGGAAGAAGCTGGATGGATGGATGGGTCTGTACTATTACTACCCGGGTAGGATAATGAGTGTGAATGTGTGACTGTGTCTTTTGGAGGCTTTTTCTTATCTGGGGATCCTGAACATTGAGTAAACTCCAGAAACAGCTGGCCACACCGCACTGCGAAACTGCAAAATATATACTGTGTACTGAGGCCTATTAGGTGCAGTATCATGATCTATTAAGTTAGATTATTTGTATGTTACATAAAATGTGATAATTTTAGCTGGTGCTTGTTAACTAAGTTTCTTTTCTTCATTTTCAGGACTTTTCTTTTGACATTTGAAGATGGATATACAGCAAAAAATTTTAAGATAAGAGATATATTGAACAAAAATGATAAGCCCATTGCTTGCTTCAGCGATCTGAAGCCAGGAGAAAAGGTACTTGCAAGATGGTCTGACAACAAATTCTACAGTGCCACAGTCGACTACACTGGAACAGCTGACAAGATGCTGGATGTTAAGAAGACCACAAAGAAGGACATGAAAACAAGAGACGCAGCTGCTCAGAGATTTTACAGCCTTCCATCCCCACCTCAGGCAGCTCTGTTCACGTCTGAACAGCTTCACCCAAGTTATGTCCCACACAGCATCGTCCAGCCTCCAACTGCTGCGTCATCTCCATCCTCCCAGCCACAGTACCTTCCTCCATCTACTGGGTCATCTCAGTCCTGAGTCGTCTTCACCTACCCAGCCATAATTTCAGGCTTCACCTATTGAGACATCTCCACCTACCCAGCCACAACACTGCCATCCACCCAGTGAGACATTTCTATCCTCTCAACCACAGTATCGACTTCCACCTACCCAGCCAGTTTGCCGGCCTCCTCCTTCAAAGTCATCTCCATCCATCCAGGTACAGAACCAGTCTATAACAACATCAACAGTGCCAGCTTCAAGCTCTCCCTTTACACAGGTGGACAAAATTGTTGGCACCCCTCTGTTAATTAAATAAAAACCCACAGTGGTCACAGAAATAACTTGAATCTGACAAAAGTGGTAATAAATAAAAATTCTATGAAAATTAACCATTGAAAATCAGACAGTGCTTTTGAATTGTGGTTCAACAGAATTATTTTAAAAAACAAACTCATGAAACAGGCCTGCACAAAAATGATGGTACCCTTAACTTAATATTTTGTTGCACAACCTTTTGAGGGAATCACTGCAATCAAACAAGTTCTGTAACTGTCAATGAGACTTCTGCACCTCTCAGCAGGTATTCTGGCCCACTCCTCATGAGCAGACTGCTCCAGTTGTCTCAGGTTTGAAGGGTGCCTTCTCTAGACGGCATGTTTCAGCTCCTTCCACAGATGTTTAATAGGATTTAGATCAGGGCTCATAGAAGTCCAATGTTTTGCTCTTAGCCATTCTTGGGTGTTTTTAGCTGTGTGTTTTGGGTCATTATCCTGTTGCAAGACCCATGACCTGCGACTGAGACCAAGCTGTCTGACACTGGGCAGCACATTTCTCTCTAGAATGCCTTGAAAGTCTTGAGATTTCATTGTACCCTGCACAGATTCAAGACACCCTGTGCCAGATGCAACAAAGCAGCCCCAGAACATAACAGAACCTCCTCCATGTTTCACAGTAGGGACAGTGTTCTTTTCTTGGTATGCTTCATTTTTGTGTCTGTGAACATAGAGCTGATGTGCCTTGCCAAAAAGTTCCAGTTTTGTCTCGTCTGTCCATAGGACATTCTCCCAGAAGCTTTGTGGCTTGTCAACATGCAGTTTGGCAAATTCCAGTCTGGCTTTTTTATGATTTGTTTTCAACAGTGGTGTCCTCCTTGGTCGTCTCCCATGAAGTCCACTTTGGCTCAAACAACGACAGATGGTGCGATCTGACACTGATGTACCTTGACCTTGGAGTTCACCATGAATGTGTTTAGAGGTTGTTCTGGGCTCTTTTGTTACCATTCATATTATCCGTCTCCTCCTGCGGCCACGTCCAGGGAGGTTGGCTACAGTCCCGTGGATCTTAAATTTCTGAATAATATGTGCAACTGTAGTCACAGGAACATCAAGCTCCTTGGAGATGGTTTATAGCCTTTACCTTTAACATGCTTGTCTATAATTTTCTTTCTAATCTCCTGAGACAACTCTCTCCTTTGTTTCCTCTGGTCCATGTTTAGTGTGGTACACACCATGTCACCAAACAGCACAGTGACTACTTGTCATCCTTTAAATAGGCCGACTGACTGATTACAAGTTTGTAGACACCTGTGATGTTAATTAGAGGACACATCTTGGTTGAACATGTCCCTATGGTCACATAATTTTCAATCTTTTCTAGGGGTACCATCATTTTTGTCCAGGCCTGTTTCATGAGTTTGTTTTTTAAAGTAATTCTGTTGAACCACAATTCAAAAGCATTGTCTGATTTTCATTGGTTAATTTTCATAGAATTTTTATTTATTACCACTTTTGTCAGATTCAAGTTATTTCTGTGACCATTGTGGGTTTTTCTTTCATTAACCCCTTGCACTCCGGTCAATTTCCCTAAAAATGCCAAAAATTAATGTGCCCAAATTAAATCAAAAGCTGTTCTTCAACCCTTTGCAGCATCTTCATGGGGTTGGTATCATTTAAAAGAAAACACTTTGAATTTTTTGGCAAAACAGCCATAAACTCTCTAAGTGCTCCGGCTACTGAGTTACAGTCATCTAAACATAGTGAACTTGAAGAAAATAAATTTGGCCTGGGTGTTTTTTTGGATACAAATGCTTGCAAATAACACACAGCTTCAGATACGGGCTGGAAAATGTAACAGAAATGTAGAACCAAGTGTTATCCAGCTGAGGTCAAAATTTTGTAACAATACCACAAAAAATGAATATATTACACAGCTTTATACTCCGGTAGTTCCCAGGCGTTTTGGAACTGTGCCAAATTGTGCCAAATGGCACAGTTTGGAAAAACGTCTGTAACTTTTGAATGATTCAATGTAGAAACTTCATTTTGGGCTCTAATGAAAGGTCACACTCAGGGCTGTCTGTGTGTGTGTGGAGGGGGTTGTCCCCCCCCCTCGCTACAGAGGATGGACATCGGCCATCGCTACACAACGGATTAGCCTCATGTGGCGATGTGGCACAGCAGCGCAGTCACCGCAGCTCCCCCCCCCCCACTACAGAAGAATAGCCGGGGTGGGTGGGGGCGTTCACAGTCTGTACGCGGTGAACAACCCCTTGTACTGCGGCGCAGTTTGTGCGCCGCGCCGCACAGTTGTAATTTACCGATCGGTCAAAAGTCATTTTGGATTACAATTTTCAGGGATAAATAATAATTTAGCTTATAACACCCTACCTCTTCACAGCAGCAGAGTCCTGGCGAACTTCTCTTCCTCACTGTCAGATGAATGCGACGCTGGTCTGCTCGTGGTTCTGGTCTCGCGACCCGATCAAAACATAATTCCATTATTGAGGTTTTGTGCTTCCATGATTGCGGTTTTTGGCGAACGATTTTTCAAAACAAATAACAGTAGTAATTAAAAAAAGACTGGTGAAGGCGTGTGTGTCACTCAGCCTTCGTTGTCAGCCTGCGTCGGTCTATGACCATGGAAGAAATCATAACGTCTACTCTGCTGGAACCAAAACAAAATAAGCACCGCCTGTGGCCGAACATGCCGATCCGCGAATGGCACTCCCTGTCACACAGGTTGCATTTGTGGATGGTCTCCGTGCTGCTGGGTCTGTGGGGTTCTTCCTTTTTTGATCCGCTGCGGCAGCCAGTCTTCACCCAGCCTTAAAAAAAACAGCTCGCGAACTTCTCTGCTTCAATTGGCTCACTGCATTCACAGCGTTGGGAGGCGGGTCCTTCTGGCTAGGTTTTCAGTCATTGGTTCTTCAAGGTTTCAGAAACCCAATTCAAGGCTCTTATTAGTCGAATGAGAGGTCAATCAGATGAACTAATCTGTTCACGGCTGTGTCTGCAGCTTTTATTTTCAGTGCGCGCTTGGACGCCATCACCACCTACATCACCACCATCAGGATCTCCATCATACGTCCGAGAGTGCACGAGGGCGCTCTCGTGCGCCCTCGTGCGCTCTAGGACACAGAGACTTTCCCGTCCGCAGTACAACGGAGCGCAAGAGGTTAACAGAGGGGTACCAACAATTTTGTCCACAGCTGTATCTCCATGTACCCGACTATCGTACCGGCCACACCACCAGCGTGCATCCGCTCTACCTCCAGTCACTAGCCATTCTCAGTATTCAAAACATCACCAACCACCCCCTGAGGCTCCAAACCTGTCACAACAGCAGCCTGATTTGCTGGCTTTAGATCAGCAATGGCACCCAAAAGCTCCACCTGTGACGTCTCAAGAAAGCTTTCTTGAAGCTTTGTACCATCTTAATATACGTGAAAAACGTTCTACTGATGAGAAGTCTTCAAGCTCATCTACAGATACTATCATCATGGAGCGTGATCCACTCCCAGCATATGGAGAACCATGTAAGCCAACTGAGACTACAGACGACAGATCATGGAAGCCATGCTGGGCATGCAAAGCAGAGATGGCAAAATTGATGGAGGAGGAGGGAAAACTACAGGATGTGCTATGAAGTATTACTAAGTCAGCTTGATTTCTGTGTTGCAAATTTATGCTATTATAGGATTTCATGGTTTCTGAATATTACTTTTTCTTCTCTCAATTTTCTTAAGTTTATTGAAGTACTTTTCAATACATGTGAAGACTGAACTGAGTAATGGTCCAAATAATGTAGACAGTAGTAAAGTTTTATTACATATAAAACATGAAATTATAATTGGTCTTGTATTAATATTTGTAAAGCTCTACAAAGTGTAGCTACAAGTTTGAAAATTTGTCAGTAATTGTGAGTGAAAAGTTGAAAGCAATAACAATCTTTTTAGTGTTAAACCCATCATGAAGTCTTTATTAGATTTTTTTTTAAGCTTATCCCTTCCTTTTGTTGACATCACAAATGCTACTGTATCTGTGTAATGTAATTAATCATTTTTCTCTTTTGTGTCAAGGGGGGTGAGAAACTTGAGGCAGTAAAAAACTTCCTGGATAAAGTGCAACAGACAAAATCTCGGTCTGATGTTGGGGCTACAATAAATAGATCTGAGAAGCAAGCGCTGTATCCTGAAAATGGTCTCCTCCTGTCATTTACCCGCCTCACTGCAATCCATGCTGAAGCAAGGAAGGACTGCCTTCGATTGTTCCATCTTCTGTTAGATGAATTCTTTATTCCCAAGGAGTGCAAAAATGCAATGGCATTAGGGAAACATGGAAAGGTGCCAGGGAGAAGACGGTCCTGGATAAGTCCAAAGTCAGTGGGATTCTCAGTAAGTACACTACTCGTTAGGTAGTTATTTATTTATTTTTTTTAGTGTATACTACTCCCAGGTAGGGATGTCACTTACAAGATACACCATGAGATAAATGAGTGCAGTGCAAAGACTTCATGTTAGCCCCTTTCATACATACAGGTGCATCTCAGTAAATGAGAATATCATCGAATAGTTTATTTATTTAGATGATTCAAAAAGTGAAACTCCATATAGATTTATTCCACACAGTGATATATTTCAAGTGTTTATTTCCTTTAATTCTGAAGCCTATGGCTTACAGCTCATGAAATCCCAAAACTCAGTTTCACAAAAAAAAATAAGAATATTACATGAGACCAATTTTTAGCTCGAGTAGGTTCATTTTGTCTTTTTACAGTTATTGGTTTTTTTTGTTGTTTTCTTATTTCAGACAAGAATAAAAAGATGTTTTTACCTTTACATGTTCCCTGATTGCTGTGAAGTGCCATTTATCAGCGTTTTTCCTAGGAGGGGCCAGCCCAGCGGAACTGTCAGAGCCACTGGACTGGCCACACCCTCTGACATCAGTGGCGGGGGGCGTGGCCAGTATTTGAGATTTCCAGGGTTTTTTCAAGAGATTTGCGTGTTGTTCCATTGTAGCTCCATCATTGCTCATTTTCTTGTCCAGCGGAGACACAAATGAGCTCTTAAAAATGTTGAATTGAGACTTGCGAGATATCTCCCTGAAGTCTCAAGTATGACTCCCACCATTTCTTATGTCTCACCTATTTTTCCTAGTGAATTTAGGAGAAACATATGAGAAATATTTGAGATGAAATGCACATGAAAGTGGGGCTGAAATGAGAATCTCAAATTTGTATCCTGAGCTTTAAAAGAGTAGGCTTTGAGCAGTTAAATTTTCCTTCCATCTTCTACCACTTTTCCGGAGGTCCAGGTCACGGAGCAGTTCAAGCAGAGAAGCCCAGACTTCCCTCTCCCCAGCCACCTGCTCCAGCTTTTCAGAGAAGATAACAAGGCGTTCCCAGACTAAATGGGAGACATAGTTTTTCCAGCAAGTCCTGGGTCTGCCCCAGGGTCTCCTCCCAGTGGGACATGCCCAAAACACCTCAAGTGGGAGGCGTCCAGGAGGCATCCTAATCAGATGTCTAAACCACCTCAACTGGTTCCTTTCAAAGTGGAGGAGCAGCGGTTCTACTCGGAGCCTCTCCCGGGAACCAAGCTTTTCACCCTATCTCTAAGGGTGAGTCCAGCAATCCTACAAAGAAAGTTCATTTCAGCCACTTGTATCCGTGATCTCAGTCTTTCGGTCATTATCCAAAGCTCCTCACCATAGGTGAGGGTAGGAACATAGATTGACCGGTAAATTGACAGCTTTGCTTTAGAGCTTAGCTCCCTCTTCACCACAATTGACCAGTACAACGTCCACATCGCTGCAGATGCTGATCCGATCCATCTGAAAATCTCTCACTCTATTCTCCCCTCACTCGTGAATAAGACCCCGAGATACTTAAACTCCTGCACTTGGGGCAGGAGCTTGTCCCCAACTCGGAGAGAACAATCCACCTTTTTCCACCTGAGGACAATGAACTCGGTCTTAGAGGTGCTGATTTTCATCCCAGCTGCTTCACACTCAGCGGCAAACCGTCCAAGTAAAACCTAAAATTTCCCTCTCTGCTCAATACTTTTCCTGCTCTGATTACAACACATCAACCTTTCATTGACATAGTTTTAACAGTATGACTCATTTTACATGATTTTATAAAATTTGTCAAAAACATTCCAGCGCAATAGTGCAGTGGATATATAATGATTTTGCTGTGTTTTATTAGCGCCTTCTGTCCATGTTCTGGTTGCTTCGGCCAGAATGCCTTGGGGGCCCCTTGACCTGTCCCCTCTGTCTCTCTGAAGGTGAGTGCAGTTGGCAGTTCAACCCATCATTGTACGTCTGGAAATACTGGATATGACAGTGAGTGGGCTGATGCTCTCAATTGTCATGGCGGGCATGTTGGGGTGTTGCATCCATAATTGAAGCAATAACAAGTAGACAGTGACTACTGTTTATGGAGCTTTGTTATAAATACTATGTACAATACCCTCAGGCGCTCGGTACTCTCCGACAGGCCAGGTGTCCCACGACGAAAGAGGACTAGCCTCTTCCACTCACATCCTTTATACCTGGAGTGGCGTCACCACTGGAACCGGCAGTTAACCATCCCTGCTCATTCCCGGCCACCCCGGCCGCCATCTTACTAATACCTTCTGTTTACATACATAGCACAGGGCAACCGGCCATATCCTATCGAATACTTACGCCACACACCCCAGTCCCCGATAATGCTTTACTTGAGCTTTTACATAACCACATTCAGCCAAGTGGTATGTTAGTTAGCTCAGTCTGTCTCCGCTATCTGAGATGAGATGATGAGATTCAACTTTATTGTCATTACACATGTATGAATACAAGGTAACGAAACGTGACTTGGCATTTGGGCACGCTCTGCAGAGCGCATCCAAGGCCGGGGCAGCCGCTAGGCGCCAGTCATAAAGAAGAAAAGAAAAAAAAGAAAAGAAATGATATGACACAATAGGCGAGAGAAAAAAACATGTTTTATCAAATTGACGCTTAATGGGTAAGCGAAATTTTGATTGCAGGCAAAAAAACCCTCAATGCATATTTAGCAAACATTTAGTAGACAATCACACAGCAGAGGGAGGGAGAGCAGTGTGTGTATATTTGCATGTCATTGTGTAGTGTAAGTGTAACAGTTGTTAGTGAGCAGCAGAGGGCGCCTCCTGGCAGTGGATAGATGTTATAATCATGTGACTTATAAACAAGTCCAGAGTTCAGAGTCTATCTCTCTTCTCTCTTGCTTGCAGAAGGCACATGGGCATTGTCCTTGAGAGTCCAATCCGCTGACGACAACAACTGATTGTTGATTGTATGGGTAGACATAAGAGCCGGTTCTTCCGCTAATCTCAGTCAGGAGGAATGTAAACACGGGGCAAACAAGGTCAAATCAAATCAAATCAGCACAGTGCACTCAGAGAGTAGAATTTGTCCTCACCCGTGTAATTCTGTGCTTCCATTATACTGTATATGCAGGCTTAAACTGTTTTTCCATAGAGAGCACAGGGCTTCAGATATATTCCTTCACTGAA
The DNA here is from genome assembly GCA_020510985.1 of Pholidichthys leucotaenia. Lineage (NCBI taxonomy): Eukaryota > Metazoa > Chordata > Actinopteri > Cichliformes > Pholidichthyidae > Pholidichthys > Pholidichthys leucotaenia. Next base: position 21,817,319 of record CM035839.1, on the reverse strand, counting down.
TCACTGTCATTCAGTTCACCGTTTGCCGCTACTCGTGCCCTCCCCAACTGGTCGAATTTGATGAAGGAGCTGGCTGGGTCCGCTTGATCCGCTCTCTCACCTTCCTTCAATTTCTGATGCATCAGGGAACTCCACAGCCAAAAATAGAAGTCCTGAGATCATAGCCAATAATATTTCCATAGACGCATGGATTCCAATGTCCATGAGTCTCTCGTAGGTTCCAATTCTTGGGCTCCCCCTTGGCCCAATTCTTGTTGAAAAATAGTGACAATAGCACATTTAAGTCGCTTCCAAATCCATAATTTCCGTTTAGATTAAGATTCAGCAGAAGAAGAGCGACTAAACACAGACAAAAACGCAACATTGCAAAAGCTGGGAATAGGTCAGGAAGGCAGGGGAGGAGGGAAGAAAAATGCGACTGCTCTCTCTCAAGGCAAGAAGGAAAGGCCTTAGCTCTTAGCTCCTTATCTGGAGCTAAGAGCTGACCAGCTAACATTAGCATCAAAATAGTGCCTGCCCTGCCTCAACCAAACTTCTCGAGATGATGAAAGTGGCTGATGTGGAGCGAACTGAAGGTCGTGAGAATTTCCAGATACATGCACTGAAAGGAGTCATTCTTAGAAAGCCTGTTAAAACCGGTAGACTGATGTATTTTGACCAGTGCATCTCAAAGACATTTTATTAAGACCACTAAGTGTGTGAACATGTGGAAAATTTATATCTTGTGTCCCATTTAAGATTTGGGTAATGGTTTGGAAAAGACAACTTTAAACACTTTACAACTGTAACCCTCCTACCTCAACAACAGCAATAACTCAGGAATTGACTTTTTTTTTTTTTTTTTCCCCCTTGTCCTGTCAGGCAGCTAGGCAAACAGAACAGGCATCTGTCACCCTTACTGTGCCAAAACAGATTTACTTTGCCAAGAGGAGCCTATACAGTACCTAACTTTGAACTGTATATTGTTGTAAACTCCTCCTGTAATAACTTTTAATACTTTATTTTAATTATTTTACCCATGGAAGACCCAACAGGATGGGGAAGAGGGAAAGGAAGTGTGTGAAGGGGGGAAAGAAAAGGGAGGGGAGCAGACAAAAAAAAAAAAAAACGACAACTAAAACAAACAAAAAACAAACTGCTTCTTCCACCGGAGATGTCTCAACATGAGTCTGGTTTCTGCACCTGTTAAAGGAGAGACACTTGTGCATGTATGTCTGTGTGCCTATATATGAGAACGCGCGCAAAATAAGTGTGTGCATGTGAGTGGTTTGTCAGGAAACATACGAGCAGAGGGCCGGTCGCAGCAGCTCTCCCCCCGAGGACCCCGAGCAGGCAAGGCAGCGCCACCAACCCCAGCCCCAAGGTCAGCAAGCCCCAGGAAAGCTAGGCATCCACCCTCGGATGGACGATCAAGGGAGGGCAGACCGCCCGGCGGCCGGCGCAGTGAGCCCACACCCCCGGATTGACTTTCTAAAGGTGATGGACTCCCTTCAGGTCAATCTTGTGATGCAGAAGGGCCCTGAAAAATTGCAACAGTCCTGGGTGGCTCTTCATATGTGGTCACTTCTGCCTGCAAAAACAAGAAACAAAAATACTGGTGGCTGCCATTGCTACCCCTGTGCTCTGGCTGGCTTAATTAGCTTTAGTCTAGAAGTCTTTTCAAAGATAGAACTTTAGAATGTTTTTTGAAAAAATGGACATTTGACCTTAGCGTTGAGTTCAAGGTCACCCAAATTCAAACTTGTCCGAGATGTCTCATAGATACAACTTTGGTACCAATATTAAAAGCCTCCCTCATTTCCTTCACTAGTTATTGTGTTTACAGGAGTTATGGAAAATCTGACCTTTGACTTTGAGGTCAAGGTTAAGGTCTTCCAAATTAGATCTCATCTGAGATTTTTCAATAGATTTATCTATGGTATGATTATGAAAAGCCTATGTCATTTCCATAAGTTATTACGCTTTCAAGATTTAGGGAAAAACTAACCTCTGACTTTAACCTCAAGTCAGGGTCACCCAAATTCAAACTCGGTCAAGATATTTCTTATATACAACTCTGGTATCATTTTGGAAAGCCTATATCATTTCTTTCTCAAGTTATTATGTTTGCACAGTAGGTGTTGATGCTTTTCATCTGCCTAGCGGGGTGACGACAATACCCCTTCACCCTTTTTGAAATGCTGAGGCAAAAAATGGAGGCTTCAGATTATACACAAACTATTGATTGATGTCAGGGACACTTGCATACAGTTTATGGGACATGCTAGGGCTGGACGATATACCAAATATACTGTATTTGAGGTACTGGTACATTTGACCGCAAGTGATACATAAAATGCCTATATTGCGCATATTGAGTATAGTGTTACAATAATATGAGACAGGACTTCACTTTATGGAGCATCTCTCTCTCTCTCTCTCTCTCTCTCTCTCTCTCTCTCTCTCTCTCTCTCTCTCTCTCTCTCTCTCTCTCTCTCTCTCTCGTGCGCATGCGTGAGCGTTTGTGGGAGCAGGGGTGTGGAGTGGTGTCGAGTGAGTACTTTAAACTTTGTTTTTTCTAACTTTTCTCTATCGTGTGTGTTTGAGGTGTGTGTGTTTAATATAGTGGGTTGAGTGTGTGTGTGTGTGCTGGGGTGTGAGTGTTGGTGTGTGTGTGTCGGGGAACGGTAGCTTCTGCTGCCTGTTTTTCCCGGCCGGCCATCATGCCAGTGATTGATGGTGGTGTGGAGTTTGAGCGCTTAACCTGGCGTCATGGCGTGAGAATCCTCCCGACAGTTCCCTGTTCTGTGGAGGAGGCCAGGACAGGTGGTTGGGCATGACGGTATAAAATCAGCATCAAGGATGAACAGCGCAATTGTGATCTTTCTGGATTCAACTGAAAAAGCTGATCAGGTGGTGGCACAGGGAGTGGTCATAAGTGACACTTTTACTCCCGTTTTACCGCTGGCTAACCCGTCTAGGAGGATCACCATCTCAAACGCTCCTCCTTTCGTTAAAAATGATCAGCTGATAAGAGAGTTGTCCCGTTTTGGTCAGGTTGTTTCCCCTATCAGAATGGTCTCTCTGGGTAGCAAGTCCCCCCTGCTGAAGCATGTTGTATGTCACAGGAGGCAGTGTTTCATGGTGTTGAAAGACAGCTCTGCTGAACTGAACGCGTCTTTTAATTTCAGGATTGACGGCTTTAGCTACTTGGTGTTTGCAACTTCTGAAACCATGAGGTGTTTTGCGTGTGGTGCAGAAGGCAATCTTATTAGGTCATGTCCTGAAAAGGCGAACACAAAGAGCACTGGCGGTAAGAAAGGTGACGCCGCTGTTTCTGGTGGTCCGGAGGGTAGCGCTACATGTGGTGCGGCGGATGCCGCTGCAGCGCCTGCTTCTGCTGGGGCGGTCGCGGCGGCGACTGCGGCCGCGTCCGCTTCTACTTCTGCGGCCGCGTCCGCATCCGCATCCGCATCCGCATCCGCATCCGCATCCACGTCTGCTTGTGCTGGGGCGGCCGCGGCCGCCTCTGCTGAGGCGGCCGCGGCGGGCGCGGTAGTTGCCCCCCCAAACAGTGATGGTGGGGAATTTCTGTCTGGCGGCAGCTCTGATCATTGTGACGAGCCTGTCGCCCGGAGTAAAGAGGTGGAGGGTGTAAGTAAAAGTGCAGTTAAACGAAGGAACGTGGATGAACAGACTTTGCAGGCAGGAGAGGAGCGGTTTGAGGCTGTAGCGGACACACAGAGCAAACACTGCATGACAAACGTTGCATTTCACGAAGAAATGCAGGAATGTAGTTTTGTTGAAGAGGATCCTTTTAAAGCTGCACAAAAAAGGAAAAGTGCTGAAAACTTGCAGAGCTCTGCTAAATCTAGTAGGGTTGGGAATTTAGATTTACTTGATGAGAGCGTCTCTGACGAAAGTGGAGCTGAGTCTGAACTGATGCAGACGCAGACACAGGAGGAGCAAAGCTCCTATTGTTTCACCAAAATTAGGCAATTTCTCCAGGTGACTAAGGGGAGCAGAGCTGTGAAAGTGGAAAATTACTTTCCAGATCTGGAGTTATTTGTGGCATCAGCTCGTAAGCTTATGAAACTGAATGATGGGAATGAGACTTTTACTGATCAGGAAATATATCGTTTAAAGAAACTGGTTGTCAAACTGAAATCACAAATTACTAACAGTCATGTTGACTCTTAGTTTGTTTCTTCCCTTTTATGCTATGTGTGTGTTTTTTTACTGTACCTTATTTTTATCCTTTTTAATGCCCCACCTTAGAATTGGCACTCTTAATATAAACGGGGCCAGGGATGATGTAAAAAGGGCCTCTTTATATAAGCTTTTTAATTTAAAGACACTTGACGTGCTGATGGTCCAGGAGACTCACAGCACTGTAGACATTGAGTGCCAGTGGAGAAAAGAGTGGGATGGCTGCATTTTTTTTAGCCACAAATCCAATAATAGTGGAGGGGTGGCTGTACTTTTCTCTCGGGGTTGTGCACCTGTCTCTTATGAGGTAGAAGAGGTGGTGAAAGGACATGTACTCTTGCTAAAGGTACAGTTTGAAAACGTAAACTTGGTTCTTATAAACGTGTATGTGCCAACCCAGAGAGCAGAAAGGATCAGGGTCTTTAATATGCTATCAGATACGGTTAGGTCCTGTGATCCAAATAGTTTTTTATTTCTGGGGGGTGATTTTAACTGTACATTAAACCACAGACTGGACAGGAACCATCAGGAGCCTCACCCTGCTTCTGCCAATAGGCTGAGGGAACTAGTGAAGGCACATGAAATGGCCGATGTGTGGAGATCACATCATGGGGACCAGAGGCAGTACACCTGGAGCCATGCTAAAGATAACCTCTTATCTATGGCTAGGTTAGACCGTTTCTATGGTTTTAAACATCAAATGAGTGTTTTTAAAAATAGTTGTATCTGTCCTGTTGGTTTCACTGATCACTGCCTGCTAATTTGTTCTGTTTTCATTGAAAATGTAAAGTGTAAGAGTGCTTTTTGGCATTTTAATAATACACTTTTAAATGATGTGTTTTTTAAGGGAGTCTTTCATGATGTATGGAAGTCACACAGGGAACAAAAACCTTCTTTTAGTTCTCTCCAAATGTGGTGGGATTTTGGTAAGGCACAGATAAAACAATTCTGCCAACAGTACACTCAAAATGTCACTCGTAGCTTGACCCAATCCTTGAAAGTTCTGGAGACTGAGGTGGTAGAGCTAGAGGAGTTGCTCAGTTCTACAGGAAAACAAGAGCACTTAGAGGCTCTTAAGTCAAAAAGGTCAGCCTTGGCTAGCTTGCTAGGGGTCACCGCACAGGGTGCTCTGGTCCGCTCACGCTACATGGATGTAGCTCTGATGGACTCGCCCTCCCAGTACTTTTTTGGACTGGAGGGGAAAAATGGACAGAGGAAACTCATTCACTCCTTGTTGGACGATGACGGGAGAACAATCTCCACAGCAGCAGAGATCAGGAAATACGCTGCTAGCTTTTACAGTGACTTGTTTAGAGCAGAGTGGAGGGAAGACACGTCACTGGGCCAGGTCTTCCTTGATGGTCTTCCAGCGCTCTCAGAGGACCTTGTTGCCGGCTTGGATGCTCCACTGTCTCTGTCTGAGCTTTATACGGCGCTAATGAGCCTCCAGAATGGAAAATCACCAGGCATAGATGGTCTCTCTGTGGACTTTTTCAAGGAATTCTGGCCCCTGCTTGGTCCAGACCTGCTGGAGGTTCTCCAAGATAGCTTGAAAAGGGAGACCCTACCCACGACCTGCAGGAGGGCCATCATCACACTGTTGCCGAAAAAAGGGGACCTCCAGAGCCTAAAGAACTGGAGGCCAGTCTCTCTGCTCTGCACGGACTATAAGATTCTTTCGAAAGCTCTGGCCCGAAGACTGAGAAAGGTGATGAGTGAGCTCATTCATGTAGACCAGACTTACTGTGTGCCTGGCAGGCTGATTAGTGACAATGTCACTTTAATTCGGGATGTTTTGGAGGTCTCTGGTTCATTGGCGGTGGAAACTGGTTTGATTTCAATTGACCAGGAAAAGGCGTTTGACCGGGTTGAACACCAATATTTATGGACAGTTTTAACAGCTTTTGGGTTCAGCCCAGGCTTCATAGCCAGGATACGGGTCTTGTACAGTGACATTGAGAGTGTGCTGAAGATAAATGGGGGCCTGTCTGCCCCTTTAAAAGTCCAGAGGGGGGTTCGGCAGGGCTGCCCTCTCTCAGGGATGCTGTACTCCCTCGCCATAGAGCCTTTGCTTCACTGCTTGAGAAGGAGCCTGTCAGGAGTCACTTTTCCTGGCTGTGACACCACGTTCAAGCTGTCGGCCTATGCAGATGATGTAGTCATTCTGCTGAACAAGCAGAGTGACATTGACGTTTTGGTTAGGAGTGTTAATCTTTTTGGCCAACTTGCTTCTGCAAAAATAAACTGGGGAAAAAGCGAGGCTCTGATGGTGGGGGAGAAACTAGAAAGTCAGCTTACGCTGCCTGGTGGGCTGATTTGGAAAAAAGGAGGTTTTAAGTATCTTGGTGTCTTTATTGGAAGTCAGCAGTTTGAGCAAAAAAATTGGGATGGGGTCATAGAGAAAATCAATGGGAGACTAAACAAGTGGAAGTGGCTAATGCCAAAAATATCTTTTAGAGGAAGAGTGCTCATTTTAAATAATCTTGTTTCCTCATCCCTGTGGCACCGCCTCATGTGTATGGACCCCCCTGCTGGTTTGTTGTCAAAAATTCAGTCTGTTTTGGTGGACTTTTTTGGGGGGGGTGGACTCCACTGGGTCCCTCAAGCCCTGTTATTTCTTCCCAAAGAGGAAGGGGGGGCAAGGAGTGGTTCATTTAGCTAGTAGAGGTGCTGCTTTTAGACTGACTTTTATACAGAGGCTGCTGACGGGCCCCCAGGACCTGGTATGGAGGCCTTTGGCCTGTGTTATTTTACGGAGAGTCCTTGGGCTTGGGCTAGAACTCCCTGTGTTTTTAATGGATTTTAAGAACTCTAGTGCACTGTCTTTGCCCAGTTTTTACCGCAGTCTTTTTTCAGTATGGACTCTTTTTAAAAAACAAAGAGGGCCATGCGATTCCCTCCACTGGTTGTTGAGGGAGCCGCTGGTTTTTGGTGGTCGCCTTGGTGTCCTGCCGGGAGTTGGAAGGACCTTCCTTGATAGGCTGTGTTCCAGGAACGTTCTCACTCTGAAGCAAGTGGTGGAACTGGCTGGTCCTGGCCTCAACAACGCCTCAGCCTTAGCAGCTCATCTTGGTGTCAGGTCAAATCGCTTCATCAATGGCCTTCTTGCACACCGGAAACAGAAGCTTCATGGACTTGAGCGCTCCCTACTCATGAACTTTGGCAATGGCACGCTGCAGCCTGAAAGCACGGACCCGTTTCCCTCTCTCACACTTTGTATGGACTTTGACTTCTCTCCTTGCTCCTTACTGGCATTCTGTGCTCCCACTGGTGTGGACTTTGGAGGAGCCAGTGGTAAGGCACTCTACAGACTGGTGGTGATGGCACTCAACAAAGACAGGTTGAACACCTGTGTGGACACTCCTTGGAGAGCCTATTTTAAACTAGGAAAACGGCATCGGCCTGCCTGGAGGGCTCTTTATAAAGCCCCTCTCCCTAAGAGGCATGGAGACTTACAGTGGAGGGTCCTGCATGGTATTATAGCTGTCAATGCTTTTGTTTCTGTGATTAACAGCAGTGTCAGTGATCAGTGTGTTTTTTGTTCCTCTAGGGAGACAGTTTTTCATTGTTTTACTGAATGTCAGCGCCTGAGTGGCCTCTTTGAACTTCTCACAGAACTTTTTCACATTTTTAAGGAAGTTTTCTCTAAGCAGGTTTTCATTTGTGGTTTTATGTACAATCGTCGTTTTAAGCAGAAGTGTCAACTACTGAACTTTGTTTTAGGGCAGGCAAAGTTGGCTATCTATGTAAGCCGGAGAAGAAAACTTGAAAATGTTGAGAATGATGTTGATGTCAAAATTTTATTTGTGAGGCTACTTAAAGCCAGAATCAGGCTGGACTTTCAGTTTTTTTATGGGGAATGGGGATGTGGAAGGTTTCAGGACCCTCCGGTCCCTGGAGAATGTCCTCTGCTCAGTTCATGATGGACAGCTTTTTTTGCGGCGTTTTTTTGGGGGGAATAATTTTCTGTGTAATATAGCATGACATAGAAATTGTATTGACTGATGGACAAGTGGTTTTATTAAAGATCTTTTAAAAATCAAAATCTCTCTCTCTCTCTGTCTCTGTCTCTGTCTCTGTCTCTCTCTCTCTCTCTCTCTCTCTCTCTCTCTCTCGTGCGCATGCGTGGGCGTTTGTGGGAGCAGGGGTGTGGAGTGGTGTCGAGTGAGTACTTTAAACTTTGTATCTTCTAACTTTTTCTCTATCTTGTGTGTTTGAGGTGTGTGTGTTTAATATAGTGGGTTGAGTGTGTGTGTGCTGGGGTGTGAGTGTTGGAGTGAGTGTGTTGGGGAACGGTAGCTTCTGCTGCCGGTTTTTCCCAGCCGGCATCATGCCGGTGATTGATGGTGGTGTGGAGTTTGAGCGCTTAACCCGGCGTCATGGTGTGAGAATCCTCCCGACAGTTCCCTGTTCTGTGGAGGAGGCCAGCCTCGCTGTAGGACAGGTGGTTGGGCATGGCAGCATAAAATCAGCATCGAGGATGAACAGCGCAATTGTGATCTTTCTGGATTCGACTGAGAAAGCTGATCAGGTGGTGGCACAGGGAGTGGTCATAGGTGACACTTTTACTCCCGTTTTACCGCTGGCGAATCCGTCTAGGAGGATCACCATCTCAAACGCTCCTCCTTTCGTTAAAAATGATCAGCTGATTAGAGAGTTGTCCCGTTTTGGCCAGGTTGTGTCCCCTATCAGAATGGTCTCTCTGGGTAGTAAATCACCCCTGCTGAAGCATGTTGTATGTCACAGGAGGCAGTGTTTCATGGTGTTGAAAGACAGCTCTGCTGAACTGAACGCGTCTTTTAATTTCAGGATTGATGGCTTTAGCTACTTGGTGTTTGCAACATCTGAAACCATGAAGTGTTTTGCGTGTGGCGCAGAAGGCCATCTTATTAGGTCATGTCCTGAAAAGGCGAACACAAAGAGCACTGGCGGTAAGAAAGGTGACGCCGCTGTTTCTGGTGGTCCGGAGGGTAGCGCTACATGTGGTGCGGCGGATGCCGCTGCGGCGCCCGCTTCTGCTGGGGCGGTCGTGGCCGCGACTGCGGCCGCATCCGCGTCCGCGGCCGCGTCCGCTTCTACTTCTGCGGGGGCGTCCGCGTCCGCATCCGCGTCCGCGTCCGCTTGTGCTGGGGCGGCCGCGGCCGCCTCTGCTGGGGTGGCCGCGGCGGGCGCGGTAGTTGTCCCCCCAAACAGTGATGGTGGGGAATTTCTGTCTGGCGGCAGCTCTGATCATTGTGACGAGCCTGTCGCCCGGGGTAGACAGGTGGAGGGTGTAAGTAAAAGTGCAGTTAAACGAAGGAACGTGAATGAACAGACTTTGCAGGCGGGGGAGGAGCGGTTTGAGGCTGTAGCGGACACACAGAGCAAACACTGCATGACAAACGTTGCGTTTCATGAAGAAATGCAGGAATGTAGTTTTGTTGAAGAGGATCCTTTTAAAGCTGCACAAAAAAGGAAAAGTGCGGAAAACTTGCAGAGCTCTGCTAAATCTAGTAGGGTTGGGAATTTAGATTTACTGAATGAGAGCGCTTCTGACGAAAGTGGAGATGAGTCTGAACTGATGCAGACGCAGACGCAGGAGGAGCAAAGCTCCTATTGTTTTGCTAAAATTAGACAATTTCTCCAGGTGACTAAGGGGAGCAGAGCTGTGAAAGTGGAAAATTACTTTCCAGATCTGGAGTTATTTGTGGCATCAGCTCGCAAGCTGATGAAACCGAATGATGGGAATGAGACTTTTACTGATCAGGAAATTTTTCGTTTAAAGAAACTGGTTGTCAAACTGAAATCACAAATTACTAACAGTCATGTTGACTCTTAGTTTGTTTCTTCCCTTTTATGCTATGTGTGTGTTTTTTTACTGTACCTTATTTTTATCCTTTTTAATGCCCCACCTTAGAATTGGCACTCTTAATATAAACGGGGCCAGGGATGATGTAAAAAGGGCCTCTTTATACAAGCTTTTTAATTTAAAGGCACTTGACGTGCTGATGGTCCAGGAGACTCACAGCACTGTAGACATTGAGTGCCAGTGGAGAAAAGAGTGGGATGGCTGCATTTTTTTTAGCCACAAATCCAATAATAGTGGAGGGGTGGCTGTACTTTTCTCTCGGGGTTGTGTGCCTGTCTCTTATGAGGTAGAAGAGGTGGTGAAAGGACATGTACTCTTGCTAAAGGTACAGCTTGAAAATGTAAACTTGGTTCTTATAAACGTGTATGTGCCAACCCAGAGAGCAGAAAGGATCAGGGTCTTTAATATGCTATCAGATACGGTTAGATCCTGTAATCCAAATAGTTTTTTATTTCTGGGGGGTGATTTTAACTGTACATTAAACCACAGACTGGACAGGAACCATCAGGAACCTCACCCTGCTTCTGCCAATAGGCTGAGGGAACTAGTGAAGGCGCATGAACTGGCCGATGTGTGGAGATCACATCATGGGGACCAGAGGCAGTACACCTGGAGCCATGCTAAGGATAACCTCTTATCTATGGCTAGGTTAGACCGTTTCTATGGTTTTAAACACCAAATGAGTGTTTTTAAAAATAGTTGTATCTGTCCTGTTGGTTTCACTGATCACTGCCTGCTGATTTGTTCTGTTTTCATTGAAAATGTAAAGTGTAAGAGTGCTTTTTGGCATTTTAATAATACACTTTTAAATGATGTGTTTTTTAAGGGAGTTTTTCATGATGTATGGAAGTCACACAGGGAACAAAAACCCTCTTTTAGTTCTCTCCAATTGTGGTGGGATTTTGGTAAGGCCCAGATAAAACAACTCTGCCAACAGTACACTCAAAATGTCACTCGTAGCTTGACCCAATCCTTGAAAGTTCTGGAGACTGAGGTGGTAGAACTAGAGGAGTTGCTCAGTTCTACAGGAAAACAGGAGCACTTAGAGGCTCTCAAGTCAAAAAGGTCAGCCTTGGCTAGCTTGCTAGGGGTCACCGCACAGGGTGCTCTGGTCCGCTCACGCTACATGGATGTAGCTCTGATGGACTCGCCCTCCCAGTACTTTTTTGGACTGGAGGGGAAAAATGGACAGAGAAAGCTCATTCACTCCTTGTTGGGCGATGACGGGAGAACAATCTCCACAGCAGCAGAGATCAGGAAACACGCTGCTAGCTTTTACAGTGAATTGTTTAGAGCAGAGTGGAGGGAGGACACGTCACTGGGCCAGGTTTTCCTTGATGGTCTTCCAGTGCTCTCAGAGGACCTTGTTGCCGGCTTGGATGCTCCACTGTCTCTGTCTGAGCTGCATACGGCGCTAATGAGCCTCCAGAATGGAAAATCACCAGGCATAGATGGTCTCTCTGTGGACTTTTTTAAGGAATTCTGGCCCCTGCTTGGTCCAGACCTGCTGGAGGTTCTCCAAGATAGCTTGGAAAGGGGGACCCTACCCACGACCTGCAGGAGGGCCATCATCACACTGTTGCCGAAAAAGGGGGACCTCCAGAGCCTAAAGAACTGGAGGCCGGTCTCTCTGCTCTGCACAGACTATAAGATTCTCTCAAAAGCTCTGGCCCGAAGACTGAGAAAGGTGATGAGCGAGCTCATTCATGTAGACCAGACTTACTGTGTGCCTGGCAGGCTGATTAGTGACAACGTCACTTTAATTCGGGATATTTTGGAGGTCTCTGGTTCATTGGCGGTAGAAACTGGTTTGATTTCAATTGACCAGGAAAAGGCGTTTGATCGGGTTGAACACCAATATTTATGGACAGTTTTAACAGCTTTTGGGTTCAGCCCAGGCTTCATAGCCAGGATACGGGTCTTGTACAGTGACATTGAGAGTGTACTGAAGATAAATGGGGGCCTGTCTGCCCCTTTAAAAGTCCAGAGGGGGGTTCGGCAGGGCTGCCCTCTCTCAGGGATGCTGTACTCCCTCGCCATAGAGCCTTTGCTTCACTGCCTGAGAAGGGACCTATCAGGAGTCACTTTTCCTGGCTGTGACACCACGTTCAAGCTGTCGGCCTATGCAGATGATGTAGTCATTCTGCTAAACAAGCAGAGTGACATTGACGTTCTGGTTAGGAGTGTCAATCTTTTTGGCCAACTTTCCTCTGCAAAAATAAACTGGGGAAAAAGCGAGGCTCTGATGGTGGGGGAGAAACTAGAAAATCAGCTTACGCTGCCTGGTGGGTTGATTTGGAAAAAAGGAGGTTTTAAGTATCTTGGTGTCTTTATTGGAAATCAGCAGTTTGAGCAAAAAAATTGGGATGGGGTCATAGAGAAAATTAACGGGAGACTAAACAAATGGAAGTGGCTAATGCCAAGAATATCTTTTAGAGGAAGAGTGCTCATTTTAAATAATCTTGTTTCCTCATCCCTGTGGCACCGCCTCATGTGCATGGACCCCCCTGCTGGTTTGTTGTCCAAAATTCAGTCTGTTTTGGTGGACTTTTTTTGGGGGGGTGGACTCCACTGGGTTCCTCAAGCCCTGTTATTTCTTCCCAAAGAGGAGGGGGGGCAAGGAGTGATTCATTTAGCTAGTAGAGGTGCTGCTTTTAGACTGACTTTCATACAGAGACTGCTGACGGGCCCCCAGGACCTGGTATGGAGGCCTTTGGCCTGTGTTATTTTACAGAGAGTCCTTGGGCTTGGGCTAGACCTCCCTGTGTTTTTAATGGATTTTAAGAACTCTAATGCACTGTCTTTACCCAGTTTTTACCGCAGTCTCTTTTCAGTGTGGACTCTTTTTAAAAAACAAAGAGGGCCATGCGATTCCCTCTACTGGTTGTTGAGGGAGCCGCTGGTTTTTGGTGGTCGCCTTGGTGTCCTGCCGGGAGTTGGAAGGACCTTCCTTGATAGGCTGTGTTCCAGGAACGTTCTCACTCTGAAGCAAGTGGTGGAACTGGCTGGTCCTGGCCTCAACAACGCCTCAGCTTTAGCAGCTCATCTTGGTGTCAGGTCGAATCGTTTCATCGATGGTCTTCTTGCACACTGGAAACAGGAGCTTCATGGACTTGAGCACTCCCTACTCTTGGACTTTAGCAATGGCACGCTGCAGCCGGAAAGCACTGACCCCTTTCCCTCTCTCACGCTCTATATGGACTTTGACGTCGCTCCTTGCTCCTTACTGGCATTCTGTGCTCCCACTGGTGTGGACTTTGGAGGAGCCAGTGGTAAGGCACTCTACAGACTGGTTGTGATGGCACTCAACAAGGACAGATTGAACACCTGTGTGGACACTCCTTGGAGAGCCTATTTTAAGCTAGGAAAAGGGCATCGGCCTGCCTGGAGGGCTCTTTATAAAGCCCCTCTCCCTAAGAGGCATGGAGACTTACAGTGGAGGGTCTTGCATGGTATTATAGCAGTCAATGCTTTTGTTTCTGTGATTAACAGCAGTGTCAGTGATCAGTGTGTTTTTTGTTCCTCTAGGGAGACTGTTTTTCATTGTTTTATTGAATGTCAGCGCCTGAGTGGCCTCTTTGAACTTCTCACAGAACTTTTTCATATTTTTAAGGAAGTTTTCTCTAAGCAGGTTTTCATTTGTGGTTTTATGTACAATCGTCGTTTTAAGCAGAAGTGTCAACTACTGAACTTTGTTTTAGGGCAGGCAAAGTTGGCTATCTATGTAAGCCGGAGAAGAAAACTTGAGAATGTTGAGAGTGATGTTGATGTCGAAATTTTATTTGTGAGGCTACTTAAAGCCAGAATCAGGCTGGACTTTCAGTTTTTTATGGGGAATGGGGATGTGGAAGGTTTCAGGACCCTCTGGTCCCTGGAGAATGTCCTCTGTTCAGTTCATGATGGACAGCTTTTTTGGGGGCGTTTTTTGGGGGATTAATTTTCTGTGTAACATAGCATGATATAGAAATTGTATTGACTGATGGACAAGTGTGTTTATTAAAGATCCTTTAAAAATCAAAAATCTCTCTTTCTCTCGCTCTCTCTCCCCAGCTGTCATCGCTGCCCCCAACCCCCGCATCCACTTCTCACAGAGAAATCTGCAGCAAACAGAGATAAAAAGCAGAATAAACAGAACAAAAGTAGGCCCATCTTAATAATGGTAATAATGATGGATTGGAATTTATATAGCACCTTTAAAGATACACAAAGTGCTTTACAGTGAGTCCATTATTCAGTCATTCCACAGACAGACAATAGTAGTGGTAAGCTGCTGCTGTAGCCACAGCTGCCCTGGGGCAGACTGACAGAAATGCTGCTGCCGATCTGAGCCCACAGCCTCTCCGACCACTACCAAACATTTATACACATTCCTACCCAGTGTCATGGACACTGGTGGAAAGGTGGGTAAAGTGTCTTGTCCAGGGACACAACGGCAGGATGGCTGAGGTGAGTGGGATTTGAACTGCCAACCTCTGGTTATTGGACGTGGTTATTGGAGGTTATTGGTTATTGGAGGTTATTCTACCTCTTGAGCCACTGCCATTTCTTCTTAAGCACAAGAAACGGGGAAAGCAAGGTGAAGCTAAACATTTCCCAACTTTGCAGGTATAAAAATAAAGCTTGCTTCAAAAGGGAACTTTCAAAATAAGAACTCCTATCCGGTCTCGAAAACTGTCAAAATCAGAGCAAGCAGCAACTGATGAAATGAAGACATATAAAAAATTAAAATAAGTGACAAATTATATTTCTGTCACTTATTAGATGTCGAAGTATTAACTATGTGTGGTAAACTGAAATAAATCTGCCTTTTTTCTAATAAAAATGTAAGTAAAACCAAATTTTAAAGGACCTTGAGTGCACAAAATACAAATCGTGATATACCGCTTATCATATATCGTATATCGTGATACACGATATATATCGTGATATAGAGAAATAACTCAATACTTTTTTTTTGCTATATCGCCCTGCCCTTGGTCATGCTCGGGTGAAGTACATCTGTATTATATATTGTGAAAGATATTTGCTTGCCTGTCCCAGTCTTCTTCAATACGTCACAGAGTGAATGAATTCATAATTACTTTGGTAATAATTAAGTGAGCTTTTAAATTTGCAATTTGATTATTTAACCTCTTTTTTCCCATAATTCCATCTTTAACAACAATGTAACAACTGAAACAAATTAACTGTGCCTCTTGTATGAAGGCCCCTATCATGTCATGTTCCGGGAGGCACCTGAGTCTTACATTATTCAACAATACAGTAAATCAAACCTCTCTACAAGGCTGATATCTCATTCATCTGCTGCTCTGTGCTTCCTCAAGTATTTGCTGGCATAATTAGTTGGCATAATCAACACTGTACGGCTTTGTGGTGATAACGGTGTTGCACAGTGCACATCGTTTTTGCGGTGTATAGGCTGAATGGGGAGCAAAGGGGGCACCTCTCATTCAGACTCTCATTCTATTTCCAAGCCAAAGCAAATCGGAACAGCGGACCAAGAGATTACCACATCATTCACATACGAGGCTTCTTGCAAGCGATCTTAAATGGCATGCCGATTCCACCCTAGCATAGTGGAGGACTTTAAAGCAATCAATATTATTATAAATCACAGCTGTAAGGCACTCAAGGCCGTCCTTTTGGTTTCATCACAGGCCATGGCTGCTCACTTCAGGGCGTGTCAGGCTGTGGCAGCTAGCATTCATTCAGATTTAACAGCGTAAGTAGGTGAGGACAGACGTGGATCAGAACAAGTATAGTACAGGGGCATGGCCAGGGAAAATAATAACAGACTGAATGTTTAACATTCTGCAGCATCACCAGGTAACTCGCTGGTTGCCAAATGTTTCAAAAGAGTCTCTCTCCAGAGACTTGGCTTTATGTATATGACAAATTCACCGATAATGATTTGAGTCTAAATTGGTGAAAAAGCATATGTTGTCACTGGAATGGTTTATTGAGGTGGAAGGGTGGAACAATGACAACCGCTGCTGTCTTGGTTTTTAACACCGAGTTTCTGATGTAAAGTCATCTTGAAGTAGCACATCCCTGGTTCTAGCTCATGTTGCTTCAGTTTCTTGTTTGTCTGTTTGTGTAGTTCACGTTTGATTTGTTTCCTTATGTTGTTGTCACCCATGCCGATGAGGTGGTGTGGATAGAGCGGTCGTCGCTGTCTACAGTGGTGTGAAAAAGTGTTTGCCCTCTTCCTGATTTCTCTTTTTTTTGCATGTTTGTCACACTTAAATGTTTCTGATCGTCAAACAAATTTAAATATTAGACAAATATAACACAAGTAAACACAAAATGCAGTTTTTAAATGAAGGTGTTTATTGTTTACGGTAAAAAAAAAAATCCATACCTACATGGCCCTGTGTGAAAAAGTGATTGCTCCACACACACACCCTTCCCGTTAAAACATAAATTAACTGTGGTTTATAACATCTGTGGAAAGCTGAGTTCAATTTCTCTAGCCACACCCAGGCCTGATTACTGCCACACCTGTTCTCAATCAAGAAATCACTTAAATAGGACCTGCCTAACAAAGTGAAGTAGACCAAAAGATCCTCAATACCTAGACATCATCCAAAGAAATTCAGGAACAAATGAGAAACAAAGTAATTGAGATCTATCAGTCTGGAAAAGGTTATAAAGCCATTTCTAAAGCTTTGGGACTCCAGCGAACCACAGTGAGAGCCATTATCCACAAATGGTGAAAACATGGAACAGTGGTGAACCTTCCCAGGAGTGGCCGACCAACGAAAATGACCCCAAGAGCGCAGCGACGAGTCATCCAAGAGGTCACAAAAGACCCCACAACAACATCCAAAGAACTGCAGGCCTCACTTGCCTCAGTTAAGGTCAGTGTTCATGACTCCACCAAAAGAAAGAGACTGGACAAAAATGGCCTGCATGACAGAGTTCCAAGATGAAAACAGCTGCTGAGCAAAAAGAACATAAAGGCTCATCTCAGTTTTGCCAGAAAACATCTTGATGATCCCCAAGACTTTAGTGAAAATACTCTGTGGACTGATGAGACAAAAGTTGAACTTTTTGGAAGGTGTGTGTCCCATTACATCCAGCGTAAAAGTAACACAGCATTTCCGAAAAGGAACATCATACCAACAGTAAAATATGGTGGTGGTAGTGTGATGGTCTGGGACTGTTTTGCTGCTTCAAGACCTGGACTTGCTGTGGTAAATGGAACCATGAATTCTGCTGTCTGCCAAAAAATCCTGACGGAGAATGTCCGGCCATCTGTTCGTAGCCTCAGGCTGAAGCCCACTTGGGTTCTGCAGCAGGACAATAATCCAAAACACACCAGCAAGTCCACCTCTGAATGGCTTAAGAAAAACAAAATGAAGACTTTGGATTGGCCTAGTCAAAGTCCTGACCTGAATTTGATTGAGATGCTGTGGCATGACCTTAAAAAGGCAATTCATGCTCAAAAACCCTCCATTGTGGCTGAATTACAACAATTCTGGAAAGATGAGTGGGCCAAAATTCCTCCACAGCGCTGTAAAAGACTCATTGCCAGTTATCGCAAACATTTGATTGCAGTTGTTGCTGCTAAGTGTGGCCCAACCAGTTATTAGGTTTAGGGGACAATTACTTTTTCACATAGGATCATGAAGGTTTGGAATTTTTTTTCCCCTTAATAATAAACACCTTCATTTAAAAACTACATTTTGTGTTTACTTGTGTAATCTTTGTCTAATATTTAAATTTGCTTGATGATCTGAAACATTTAGGGGATGGCAGTGGCTCAGGAGGTAGAGCAGGTTGTCCAATAACCGGATGGTAGGTGGTCTGAATCCTGCTCTCCCCAAATATCCTACTGCTGTGTCCCTGGGCAAGAGACTTTACCCCCAATTGCTCCTGGTGGGTCTGTACAGTGCCATGTTGGGCAGCTATGCCGCCATCAGTGTGTGAATGGGTGGATAGCAGGATCTGTAAAGCGCTTTGGTCATCTAGAGATGAGAATAAAAGTACTATATATGTGAATGCCATTTAAGTGTGACAAACATACAAAAAAATGAGAAATCAGGAAGGGGGCAAACACGTTTTCACACCACTGTATGCCCATGCTCTAACTCGGCAGGGAGTCAGGCTACAGCCGCCAAACTTGGCACATAGGTTGACCTTAGGGCTAGCATCTATGGCTATTCTTTTGGGTTCCAAAGGTCAAGGTCAGAATGCCATATAAAGTATACTCACTGTCAATTAAAAGGCAACACCCATGTGGGACTGTCTGCGGGTTCCATGTTGGCCCCATCTGTGTTTGCTCACTTGGACTCTACTTGTGGTACAGGTGAGCAGGAAATGTGTGTACCTGCTTTAAACCCATCTGAGTCTTGTGGTGCCCATCTGGGCACCACAAGAGTTTAATATGGGAGAGCAAGTTTCAGTAACACTTGTGCAACAGGCAAAATTACACAAGAAAGTCACAAATTTATGAGAAAAAAATGTGAAGATTTATAAGAAAAAATGACAAATTTACAAAAAAAATTAGCAAATTTATGAGAAAAACATCACAAATTTACAGAAAAAAAATGTTGAAAATTTATGAGAAAAAAGTGAAAATTTATAAGAAAAAAGTTGCAAATTTGCAAGAAAAAAACTTTAAAATTACTTGAGAAGAGTTAAGGTGTGTTCAGACCAAATGTGGCAAATTTTTTTGCACAGCGGGATTACATATTAACTCAATGTAAACACACAAATGAACGTGAATTCATCATCTGAGTGAGTTGCAGACAGGCAAAGTTGCCTTTATAACTTCTGCAGCTGTGGTGAACCTGCTGTTGAAATTCCCAAAATACCGTCATGCTTAGGTTTACATTTTCTGACTGGGTCTCACCTGAAAAAATTGTCCTTGCCTTCAGAATTTCCCCTGGATGATGGGTTGTTTACATTGCTAGCCTGCTAGCCTTTTTAGCATGTCCGTGGCAGAAGTCCGTGGGTAAAAAAACTGACATTCAGCTGCAGAGCTCCCAGTCCTTCTGTCTCCAGGTGAGTGTCAGTCTCATTTTCAAACTAGTTTACTCTCCAATGTTGATACTTTTACTCTGGCAATGGTAGAATCTCAAGGCTAGCGCTATCTTATTCAATGTACTAAATGGAACAACTTTGCACAATAGAGATCATCCCCTCCAGTTCACAACTAGGACAATAACAATCATTAATGAGGGTGGCAACAACACTGTTGATTCAAATGTGAAATATACTGTCTGGGTCCATATTCATATTCTGCAGGGTAATTTAACAAACCGTAATGCTGTTTATTCCATCTAGCTGCAATGCTCCTGCACTGTATATATATATATATATACGTATATATATATATATATATATATATATATATATATATATATATATATATATATATACATTCATTTACTGCTTTGGCTAACCAGTTCTTATCACTTTATTAACAATTTCTCTGAGTGCTGCTATCCCTTTGCTGCTGTAAACCTGGAATTTCCCCATTGTGGGACTAATAAAGGCTTATCTTATCTTATTTCTCGGATGTGAACACCCGAATGCTCAAGATTTGTGTGTGCTCGCCTTTTTCCATTGACTTCGTATGCATTTGTGCCACCCGTTTGCGTTTGGTCTGAGTGCCCCTTTGCAAACTTACAAGAAAAATTTAGCAAATTTACAAGAAAAAAGTCACAAATTTATGAGGAAAATTTAGAAAAAGTTGCAAATTAACAAAAAAGTAGCAAATATATGGGTAAATACATTGGAAATTTATAAGGAAAAGTCACAAATTTATGAGGAAAAGTTGTGTTTACAGTAAAAAAATTTGGAAAATTTTTGAAAAAGTTCCACATTTACAAAGAAAATGTCTCAAATTTATGGGAAAAAGTAAGAAATATACAAGAAAATAGCAAATTTACAAGGAAAAAAGTGACAAATTTATGAGAAAGTTCCAAAATTACAAGAAAAAGTTAGCATATTTGCAAGAAAAAAGTCACAATTTTACAAGAAAAACTAACAAATTTATGAGAAAAAGTTGCAAATTTACAATAAAAAAAATCACAAATTTATGAGAAAAGATTGCAAGTTTACATTTGAAAGAGTTGCAAATCCACGCTCGAGTCATTTATTATTTTCATTTTTTCTGTCGGTTTAGTCTTGTTTGTTCGGGGATTGACTTTGTGCTTTTATTTTGACAGCGCCGCGGCAGCACTTCCTCCTATCAGGCTGCTCTCGGACTGTCACAGCTGTGGGCTCTTAATCCCTTATTATTTTCTCACCTGTTTGTGGTTTATTGTCAGCACTATTTAAGATCGCAGTGGAGATTCATTCTTCGCTGCGATCTCACACCCATTCAGGCTGGAGTCCCCACGTCCAGCTCCAGCCCCTTTCCAGCGTCAGGTTTCGCCCTCGCTGTTTAAAGTGTACGCGACTCTTTGGATTTGTTTAGTTATTTTGACCCTTTGTGGTCGAGTGTTATAGTTTGTGTTTCGCCCCTCGAGGCACATTATTTTGTACTTTATAATAAAATAACAAAACTCACTGCTGGCGTGTGGTGTCTCATCTTTGCCCTGCAAAGAGCAAATCATGACAGAAAGTTTCAAATTTTAAAGAAAAAAGTTATCAAATTTGAGGGAAAAGTCTCAAATTTACAAAACACAGCAAATGTATGAGAAAATCAGTTGAAATAGGTTAACAGGTAAATTCCATATGGGCAAACACAGATGGGACCAACATGGAACCCGTGGACAAACTCAACGAGATCACAACTTCCAGACAAGCTGTTTCTTTAGATTAGTTTAGTTTGATTTAATGTTTATTTGAAAAGGACATTACATACTAATGAACATTAATACATGTGAAAGTATGCCAGATTTAGCAATACTGCTAATTTGCATCTGTAGTCCTCCAGCGGGTCACAAAAGCACACAAACAAACATACATGAGAAGAACAACTACAATAAAACTGTACAAAGTGGATATGCTAAAGTGCAAGAGTTAAGGTGTTACAAAACAGAACATTCAAATGTCACATGAGTGAAGTGCTGTCTATGCATACACACACACATGCACCCAAGCAAATCACAGCAACAACAAACAGACTGTATTTCTGCTGAGCATCTTAAATATGCTAGCTCAGGAATTGCTCCTCTTCTTGCAATCTGTCTCAACAGCTTCATGATTCATGGGATGTTAACAGAATCATTATTGTCTGTTGTGTTGGTACCAGTCATTAAAGATAAAGCTGGCAAGCTGTGTAGCCTAGACAATTACAGGCCCATAGCTATAGCCAATATAATATCTAAAGTACTGGAAAGAATACTGTTTGAAAAATTAAATGTATTCATTAAATCTACTGATCATCATTTTGGATTTAAACCCCATCATGGAACAGATCTGTGCATATATGCTTTAAAAGAAATTATAAATAAGTATAGAAATCAAAATTCATCAGGTTTTTTTGTGTTTTATTGATACCTCTAAGGCATTTGATCGTGTTAATCACAGAAAATTGTTTAGTACAATGATTGATAGGGGGGTTCCCAAGTACTTAGTACATATCCTGATTTACTGGTCTGCACATCAGAAGATGCTGGTGAAATGGGAGAAGAGTCATTCATCCCCATTTGGTGTGAGCAGTGGTGTCAGACAGGGCAGTATATTGTCCCCTATTCTATTTAATTTTTATATGGATGAGTTGTCAAAGCAACTGAATGCCTGTAAAACTGGGTGTTTAATAGGGAATAAGTTAGTGAATCATTTTATATATGCTGACAATCTAGTTCTTCTCAGTCCAAGTAGTGCTGGTCTTCTGGAGTTATTAAGAGTGTGTACTGCTTATGGAGATGAAAATGACATAAAATATAATACAAATAAGAGTTGTGTGCTGATTTGCCGCAATAAAGAAGATTTGATAATGAAATTCCCTGTCTTTGATTTGGCAGGCAGGGAATTAATTGTAAGGGATAAAGTTAAATATCTGGGACATTTTATTAATGATAGAATGACTGATGATGATGATATTTTCAGACAACGCTGCAAAATCTACATGCAAGCAAATGTTCTTGCACGTAGGTTTGGCTTTTGTTCAGATGAGGTGAAACTGGTTCTTTTTAAAACCTATTGTACACCTTTATACACTGCTCATTTATGGATAAATTGGAAACAAAGCATGCAGAAATTACAGGTTGCTTACAATGATGCTTTAAGAATTTTACTTAAAAAGCCTCGATGGTGCAGTGCTTCTGAGTTATTTGTATCATCACGTGTAAATACACTGCATGCAGTAATAAGGAATCTTATGTATAAATTCATCTGTCGGCTTGATGTATCTGGAAATGAAATCATCCAGGTTATGTCTAGCATTAAGCTCAGTTCTATTCGCTGTCAGTCACAGTTTAGAAGGCATTGGTACAGTTGTCTTTTTAAGTCTTTTTAAAGTCTGTACTGTTTTTGTACTTCTTTTATTAATTGTTTCTTATTGTTTTTTAACTTTTTTTAATTGTCTTGTATTTATTAACTGTTTTAATTGTCTTGTTTTATTTATTTTTATTTTGATGGACCATGAGTCTGGAATAAAGTTTGATTGATTGATTGATAAACAACAGCAACAAACAAGAGGCGGGGCATGTGTGTGACGCACGGGCACACACACACACACACACACACACACACACACACACATATATATATATATATATGCGTATGCCGCAGAGCAACCACTAGTTATGTGTACAGTTTTGGTTGTTTAAAAGCCAATTTTTACAAGGAGTCTTAAAAGTGTTTAGTGTGGTATGTTCTCTGATTGCAGGTGGTATGTTATGCCAGATCTTGGTGCCCCTCACTGGTAGCACAGATTGAGCAAATGTGGTGTGTCTGTGGGGGACCTCAAAGTCTCCTCTAGTGATTGTTCTGGTGGTTGTGCCGGTGACAGTCCTCAGTTTAACATATTCTCCCAGGGAGGGTGGTGCATAGCCATTTAACATTTTGTAAACTGAACAGGCAAATCTGAGAGTTTTATCATTTTCAAAAGACATAAAATTGTATTTCCTGTAAATGTGACAACATTGATATATGGGATCTTTCTCATCAAAGATTTTTATGGCTTTTTTGTAAAAAGATTCAGTGGGGTTGATCATTGCTACACCAGTGAGAAACCAGTTGGTAAACCAGTAATTGATGTGTGAGAAGATCATTGCATGCAGAAACATTTAAGTGGGTCACTCCACTTTAAAAAATACATTTTTCTCCCTTTTTCCCAGCTAATGACATTCTATGCATCGATCCATAGAGGGAAGAACTTATTACCACTGTGCATGACTGCATAGAAGATAAAAGAAAACCTCTCATACACATCAAAGACATTTCAGCACAGACCAGAATGCATTTATCTAGCTTTACTATGTATAAAATGTCATCTTATGTATAGTGAGGTGCTACATTTCTTGCATCACTCTGGTGATGATAATTTCTTTAAAAACCAGCACCAGCACAGCGTCCATGACCCGACCATTGTCTGGCCACTCGTGGCTCTTTATTTTAGCATAGAGAGCCGATCTCTACAGTGCTGGAAAAAATGAAGAGGCCAAAAACACCACTGCAGAATTCTCACTTTATTCATTTTTGCTATTTATATGTATGTGTTTAAGAAAAAATTAACAATTTTGTTTTATTCTCTAACCTACTGAAAACAAATCATCCAAATTCCAAGTCAAAATGTTGTCAGTTAAAACACTTATTTACAGAAAATGACAAATGGCCAAAACAACAAAAAAGATGAAAAATGTTGCTTTTTGATGTGCTTTTAGACCAAATAATGCAAAGAAAACAAGTTCATGTTCATTCTTAAACACTACAATACTTAAGTTTTAACTTGGGAAGAATTCAGAAATCTGTGTTTGTGGAATAACTGATTTTTATTCACAGCTTTCATGCATCTTAAGATGCTTAGATGATCACCTCATCAGCACCTCCTTACGTAGACTGAGGTCTCCTTGTGTTGGAATTCAACAGATACTCAAACGAATCGAATGGCTGCCATAGAGATGATAATTTAGGAAAGATTTTTCAATGGTCTCTTATTTTTTTCGAGAGCTGATGCTTGTCATGCATACTGTATGTGAGAAACCGAAACACACAGGAAAACTCACAGCAAAATCCATTTATCACAGTGGAGACAGTCTTCTTTCTTCTTACATAGCTGATTAGACAGTCCCTCCAGGATTTCGCGGGATGTTTTTATGATTGTTATGGGCCAAAAAGCCTGAATTCGCGGGAGCTTTTTTAAAAAGTTGCGATAAAATTTGCAATGTTTTTAGAGTGTTTTCTGCACTAAAAGTTGTGGGAAGAATTCCAAATTTTAAAGCAGATGATTTTTTTTTCCAGTTTACTGCAGTAATATTCTATATAACAATACAAGAAATGCTCAGGATTGTCAAAAATTTCCTATTATAGTGATTTGTAAATTAAGCAGAAACTTCTATACAGAACAACTCTTGTGCAACAGCAAATACAAACATTAAGACAATATCCATTACAACAGCTAAACTGCATTGAATGCATGTTAAAGAGTAGAGATTTGGAAATTATTGGCAGCACCTTCATTTGAAAACTCCCTATGGTTCCCAACCACTCGGTACCAAGCAGAGAGGAAAAAATAAATTATTCTGTTGCTCTGTATTGAGTATTGGAGTCTGTGTTTTTCTGAAAAAAAAATACAGAGAATATTCTCTCTCTTTCCATGCTTACCTGTCTGTCTGTGCATGTCAGTCTTCACACACACACATCTTTCATTTACAGAGGGACGGCGGTGGGGGGGGGGGGGGGGGGGTCCGTCCAGAGTCCACACCGGAGATTCAGTTTTAAAGCTCACTGACCAGATGTAGTAATGATTTTACCTCTAAAGATGTATAAATGTTCAAACACTGGCTGTAGTGTAGTGTACTCTCCTCATGCGTGCTCCCACGACGGGGTGCTTTTGGGGGAAGTGCATGTTTTTCATCACAAACTCAGCGCTTCGCACATGTGGTCAGGACGGAGATGTGGCGAGGCGTCCACGGGCAGGCTGGGGGAGACAGAGGAAGGGACGGTGATGAAAACCTCGCAGGTGAGTGTTTTTTTAAATCACACTCTCTGTTTGCAGATGTGTTCCATGTTCTCACTGTAAACTATAAATTCACTACTCACTGTAAACACGGAAGTGAACGCGGTGCAACAGTGCATTTAATTGGTCAAACTGAGCGTTTCAGCGCCAGTTAGAGACAAATTTGATTGGTGAAACTGGCAGAAGTTGACGAGGATTGGCCAAAATTGCGGAAAAGTTGCAGTGATTGGACAAAGTTGCAAGGTTGTGCAATAGTGTGCAATAGTGTGCAATAATTTTTTTTTTTTTTTACATCTCTCGGCGCCACACCAGTCGGCTGCCTTTTGCAACAGCGGCTCGATTCCGAGTCTTTTTCCCTTCCTCTCTCTTTTGATCCGTCTTTTTTTTTTCACCCCACTTATATCACGGACACACAGATCGTCCTAAATGTCTCCTGAGCCGGTGGACGGAGCCACTGTTTATAGCAGGAGACGATACAGCAGAGAACAGCTGCTAGCATTCAACCGCCACCCGGTCCCATTGGAAAAACTCGACATACCGAGAGAACTGAGGCGAAAACGCCGCGGCTGCCGGGCTGGAGTAAGGCGGAGGACAAAAAATATAAGGTACAGACCCTCCCTTCCATCTGTTGTCATGGGAAATGTACGGTCGATACTGGGAAAGTTAGATGAGCTAGCGGCTATCTCCCGTTATGATAGCACATACCGGGAGTGCTCTCTCCTTTTGTTTACTGAGACGTGGCTAACTGAACTAGCAGCAGATGCTAACATTGAGCTGGAGGGTTTTCACACGATACGAGCTGACCGAACACCAGACAGTGGCAAGGCTAGGGGCGGTGGAGTGATAATGTATGTTAACAACAACTGGTGCAGACCGGGACATATCACTGTTAAACAACGACACTGCAGCAAAGACATTGAGTTGCTAGCTGTTAGCATGAGGCCTACATATCTCCCGAGAGAACACTCACACGTGATCTGCATTGTTGTTTATGCAAATCCGACGGCGAATGCTGGGACAGCACGTGACGTCATCCATTCAGTAACCAGCAGGCTGCAGACAGAACACCCAGATGCTCTTCTCCTCATCTCAGGCGATTTCAACCATGTTTCACTGTCTCCCATTCTATCCACGTTCACCCAGTATGTCACATGCCACACTAGAGACAATAAAACACTGGATTTATTCTACGCAAACACTAAGGAGGCGTACACCTCATCACAACTCCCCCCACTCGGGAGATCGGATCACAACTTGGTTCATCTCCGGCCGGTGTACAAACCCCTAGTGCACAGACAACCTCCGGCCATGCACACAGTGGAGTTATGGTCTGAGGAGACAATGGACACCCTAAAGGGCTGTTTTGAAGCCACCGCCTGGAAGCAGCTCTGCGATCCACATGGTGAGGACATCGATGGCCTCATTCACACCTTCACGGGCTACCTCAGCTTCTGTGTGGACAAATCCGTTCCCACTAAGACCATACGGCGTCACTCAAACAACAAACCCTGGATCAACCCTGAGATAAAAACACTTCTGAGAGATAAGAAGAGGATCTTCAGGTCAGGGAACAGGGAGATGCTGAAGTCCGTACAGAGGGAGCTGAGGAGAAAGATCAGAGAAGGCAAGGACAGCTTCAGGAAGAAGATGGAGGACAAGCTGCAACAGAGCGACATCAGCGGGGTCTGGAGAAACCTCAAAACCATCTCGGGGCTCCAGAATACCTCCCCCCAGGCCACAGGGGGCAGGGAGTGGGCGAACAACCTGAATCTGTTTTTCAATAGATTTGACCAACCGCCCTCCCCCCTGACTGCACAACAACCACTGCTGCCTCTAAAGAAATCAAGTCCTGCTGCCCACTCCCCACTCCACCAACACCCCCCCACTCCCAACACACAGCCCCCCATCCTGACCCTGACCAGGACCCAGGTGAGGACGGAGCTGAGGAAGATCAAGGCGAGGAAGGCGCCGGGACCGGACGGCATCAGCGCAAAGCTCCTCAAGTCCTGTGCAGACCAGCTGTGTGGGATTGTGACGTATATCTTCAACATGAGCCTGAAACTGGGGAGGGTACCACAGCTGTGGAAAACATCTTGTGTGGTACCTGTACCAAAAACTTCCCACCCCAAAGACCTGAACAGCTACAGACCGGTGGCCTTGACGTCCCACTTGATGAAGACCCTGGAGAGACTGCTCCTTGCTCACCTCCGCCCCCTGGTGGAACCAGCGATGGATCCACTCCAGTTCGCCTACCAGCATGGCATTGGGGTGGAGGATGCGGTGATCTTCCTCCTTCACCGTTCTCTGTCCCACCTGGAGAAGCCCGGGAATATGGTGAGGATCATGTTCTTTGACTTCTCCAGTGCTTTCAACACCATCCAACCGATGATCCTGAAGGACAAGCTGCTGCGCGCAGGGGTGGACCAGCACCTGTCATCATGGATCCTGGACTACCTCACGAACCGGCCTCAGTTTGTGAGAACCCGGGACTGTGTGTCCGACACGATCATCAGTAGCACGGGGGCCCCCCCAGGGAACGGTGCTGGCTCCCTTCCTGTTCACTCTTTATACTGCGGACTTCTCACACAACACAACACACTGCCATCTACAGAAGTTCTCTGATGACTCTGCGATCGTTGGCCTCATCTCCAATGGAGATGAAGCTGAGTACAGAGGGCTTATCCAGGACTTCGTGGACTGGTGCCATCGGAACTGCCTCCAGATCAACGCGAGGAAAACTAAGGAGCTGGTGGTGGACTGCCGCAGGCATGGGCAGCCCCTCACAGTACCAGTAAATATACAGGGAACAGACATCGAGATGGTGACATCCTATAAGTACCTGGGTATTCATCTGAACAATAAACTAGACTGGTCACACAATACTGATGCACTCTACAAGAAGGGACAGCGCAGGCTGTTCCTGCTGAGGAGACTCAGGTCTTTTGGTGTACAAGGGGCGCTGCTGAAGTCATTCTATGACACGGTGGTGGCATCAGCCATCACTTTTGGAGTGGTCTGCTGGGGCAGTGGCATTACTGCAGCCTATAGGAAGAGACTGAACAAACTGATTAAGAAAGCTAGCTCTGTCCTGGGGCAGCGCCTTGATCCGATGGAGGAGATAGGAGAGAGAAGGACGGTGGCTAAACTGTCATCTCTGCTGGAGTCCGAGTTCCACCCTATGCAGGACATACTGAATGCACTGAGGAGCTCATTTAGCAGCAGACTACATCATCCCAGGTGCACAACCGAGAGGTTTCGTAGGTCCTTCCTACCAACGGCTGTCAGACTGTACAACCTAAGCAGGGCTGCTCGCAGAGATAGCAAAAAGACGTAACAAACTAATAGTTTTTTGAATGCAAAAGATGCAATAGACTTACACAATGGTCCCCTCCGGCATACAACTAGGAACTTACCGGTCGCTATGGAGGGTGAGAATATGTATGGGCACATAATCATACCATGTAGGATAACTAAGTAGACGGTTATGCTGTTTCATTCCATCTAGCAACAATGCTCTGCACTGTGTGTGTTTATATATTTACATATTTATTCCATCTAGCTACAATGCTCAGCACTGGGTGTGTTTATATATTTATATATCTACATATTATTCCATCTAGCTACATTGCTCCGTACTGTGGGTGTTTATATATTTACATATTTATTCCATCTAGCTACAATGCTCTGCACTGTGTGTTCATATATTCATATATTTATTCCATCCAGCTACAATGCTCTGCACTGTGTGTCTCTGTGTGTGTGTATATATATAGTATATTTTATAGTAATACGTACATATGTATATTAGCTGCTCTTGCTTGTTTTTTTTTTGTTTTTTTGTTTTTTTTTTCTTGCCTTCTGATTGTTGCTCTGAGTGTTGCTATCCCTGTGCTGTTGCAATCCTGGAATTTCCCCGTTGTGGGACTAATAAAGGCTTATCTTATCTTATCTTAGTTGTGGTGATTGGCTGATTTCACGTGAATTGGTGCGATCGCAACATCGCAAAATCCTGGAGGGACTGATTAGATTATTTTTAAACACTAACAGACCACAACGAAGATTTCAGTCATGTTTTTGTAAAATGTAAGCAGGGCCAGCATGTTCAATAGAGCATTTTTAAAGGTAGTCCATATAACATTTAGTACCACCTTGTGGGCAGTGCATGAACTGCATTCATTGTGGAGACTGCTGACAGACTTTTATCAATGACCAGCAGGGGGCCACTGTGGTGGCCATAAAACATGTCCAGTTGTATTGAAGTCAATGAGAGAAGTCCATAAATATGATAAGATAAGCCTTTGTTCCCCTCATGGATCATCACCTTATCGTGGTGGGGGGGTTTGCGTGCCCCAGTGATCCCAGGAGCTATGTTGTCCGGGGCAATTTGCCTCTGATAGGGTCTCCCAAGACAAACTGGTCCTGGGTGAAGGGCCAGACTAAGAACGATCCAACAGACTCTCATGAATTGTATATCAAGGATTCAGTGTACCCCGCCCGGTATGGGGTTACCGGGGCCCCACCCTGGAGCCAGGCCTGGGGGAGGGGCTCGAAGGCTAGCGTCTGGTGGCCGGGTTTCCACCCATGGGACCCGGCCGGGCTCAGCCCGAAGGAGTTACATGGGTCCGCCCTCCAGTGGGCTCACCACCTGCAGGAGGGATCATGGGGGTCCGGTGCTATGTGGATCAGGTGGCGGTCAAAGGTGGAGACCTTGGCGGACTGATCCCAAGCTTTCTAAACTGGCTTTTGGTACGTGGAATGTCACCTCTCTGGTGGGGAAGGAGCCTGAGCTGGTGTACGAGGTTGAGAGATACCGGCTAGATATAGTCGGCCTCACCTCAACACACAGCTCCGGTTCCGGAACCAGTCTCCTGGAGAGGGGCTGGAGCTTGGCCTTTTCTGGAGTTGCCCCGGGCGAGAGGCGACGAGCAGGGGTGGGTATTCTTGTATCGCCCCACCTTGCTGCCTCTATATTGGAGTTTTCCCCGGTGGACGAAAGGGTTGCTTCCCTGCGCCTTCGGGTTGGGAAACGGGTCCTGACCATCATTTGTGCCTATGCACCAAATGATGTTTCAGAGTACCCACCCTTTTTGGAGTCTGTGACTGGGGTGCTGGAGGGTGCTCCTCTTGGAGACTCCATTGTCCTACTGGGGGACTTCAATGTGCACGTGGGCAACGACAGTGAAACCTGGAGGGGGGTGATTGGGAGGAACGGCCTGCCCGATCTGAACCCGAGTGGTGTTCAGTTATTGGACTTCTGTGCTAACCACAGTCTGTCCATAACGAACACCATGTTCAAGCATAAGGGTGTCCATATGTGCACCTGGCACCAGGACACCCTAGGTCGCAGGTCGATGATCGATTTTGTTATCGTGTCATCAGACCTGCGACCGTATGTCTTGGACACCCGAGTAAAGAGAGGTGCAGAGCTGTCAACTGATCACCACCTGGTGGTGAGTTGGATCCGATGGCAGGGGAGGAAGCCATTCAGACCTGGTAGACCCAAACGTATAGTGAGGGTGTGCTGGGAGCGTCTGGCTGAGGCCCCTGTCCGGGAGGTCTTCAACTCCCACCTCCGGAAGAACTTCAACCACATTCCGAGGGAGTCTGGAGACATGGAGTCCGAATGGGCCATGTTCTCCACCTCTGTTGTTGAAGCGGCGGCCCAGAGCTGCGGCCGCAAGGTGGTTGGTGCATCTCGTGGTGGCAACCCCCGAACCAAGTGGTGGACACCAGTGGTGAGGGGGGCCATTAAGCTGAAGAAGGAATCCTATCAAGCTTGGTTGGCTTGTGGGACTCCCGAAGCAGCTGAGGTGTACCGGCAGGCCAAGCGGAGTGCAGCTCGGGTGGTTGCTGAAGCAAAAACCCGGGTATGGGAGGAGTTCGGTGAGGCCATGGAACAAGACTTTTGGTCGGCCTCAAAGAGATTCTGGCAAACTGTCCGGCGGCTCAGGAGGGGAAAGCAGCTCCCCGTCCACACTGTGTATGGTGCGGATGGGACACTGTTGACTTCGACTGGGGACATTGTCGGGCGGTGGAAGGAATACTTCGAGGATCTCCTCAATCCCACTGATACGCCTTTCACAGAGGAAGCAGGGTTTGGGGACGAGGGGGATGACTCGCCTATCACAGGGGCTGAGGTCGCCAAGGTGGTTAAAAATCTCCTTGGTGGCCGGGCCCCAGGGGTGGACGAGATTCGCCCCGAGTACCTCAAGGCCCTGGATGTTGTTGGGTTGTCATGGTTGACACGCCTCTGCAACATTGCGTGGAGGTCGGGGGCAGTGCCTTTGGCATGGCAAACCGGGGTGGTGGTTCCTCTCTTTAAAAAAGGGGACCGGAGGGTGTGCTCCAACTTTAGAGGGATCACACTCCTCAGCCTCCCTGGGAAGGTCTATGCCAAGGTACTGGAGAGGAGAGTCCGGCCGTTGGTCGAACCTCGGATTCAGGAGGAGCAATGTGGTTTTCGTCCTGGCCGTGGCACATCGGACCAGCTCTTTACCCTCTCGAGAATTCTCGAGGGTTCGTGGGAGTTTGCCCAACCAATTTACATGTGTTTTGTGGACTTGGAGAAGGCATTTGACCGCGTCCCTCGTGGATTTTTGTGGGGGGTGCTTTGGGAGTTTGGGGTATCGGGCTTGTTGTTACGAGCTATTCGGTCTCTGTACGACCGTTGTGAGAGTTTGGTTCGTATTGCCAACACTCGGTCAGAGCCATTCCCAGTGAGAGTTGGACTCCGCCAGGGCTGCCCTTTGTCACCGATCCTGTTCATAATTTTTATGGACAGGATTTCTAGGCGCAGCCAGGGAATGGAGGGTGTCATGCTTGGTGACCACAGGATCTCATCTCTGTTGTTTGCAGATGATGTTGTCCTGTTGGCTTCATCCAGCAATGACCTACAGCTCTTGCTGGGACGGTTTGCCACTGAGTGTGAAGCGGCTGGGATGAGAATCAGCACCTCCAAGTCCGAGTCCATGGTCCTCAGCCGGAAAAAGGTGGATTGTCCTCTCCGGGTTGGGGACAGGCTCCTGCCCCAAGTGGAGGAGTTTAAGTATCTTGGGGTCTTGTTCACGAGTGAGGGGAGAATGGAGCGAGAGATCGACAGACGGATTGGTGCAGCATCTGCAGTGATGCGGACGTTGTACCGGTCTGTTGTGGTGAAGAGGGAGCTTAGTTCTAAGGCAAAGCTGTCGATTTATCAGTCAATCTACGTTCCTACTCTCACCTATGGTCACGAGCTTTGGGTAATGACCGAAAGAACGAGATCGCGGATACAAGCGGCTGAAATGAGCTTTCTCCATAGGATTGCTGGACTCACCCTCAGAGATAGGGTGAGGAGCTCAGTCATCCGGGAGAGGCTCAGAGTAGAACCGCTGCTCCTCCACATTGAAAGGAGTCAGTTGAGGTGGTATGGGCATCTGATTAGGATGCCTCCTGGACGCCTCCCACTTGAGGTGTTTCAGGCACGTCCCACTGGGAGGAGACCCCGGGGCAGACCCAGGACTTGGTGGAGAGACTATGTCTCCCAGCTGGTCTGGGAACGCCTTGGTATCCTCTCTGAAGAGCTGGAGCAGGTGGCTGGGGAGAGGGAAGTCTGGGCTTCTCTGCTTGAACTGCTGCCTCCGCGACCCGGACCTCCGGAAAAGCGGTAGAAGATGGATGGATGGATGGAAGCCTTTGTTAGTCCCACAATGGGGAAATTCCAGGATTACAGCACCGAAGGGATAGCAGTACTCAGAGCACTAGTTAATGAGGTAATAAGTTAAGAACTGGTTAGCCAAAGCAGTAAATAAAATATACATCTGAATTTACTTTATAGTTTCCTTTTAAATTCTTATGTATTCCTTTTGCAACTTGCTGTAATGCTTTAATGTTTTTATGTAAAGCACTTTGAATTGTCTTGTACATGAAATGTGCTATACAAATAAACTCGCCCTGCCTTGATTGCCTTCAATATCAGGATGTTGCACTGGTGATGCTAACGCTACAGTCACAAAGATTCTTGGCAAAGATTTGGCAAAGTAAATCTGTTTGGTACAATAAGAGAAGCAGATTTCTGTTCTGCTTACATATCTGCTTGACAGGACAAGGGGGGAAAAAGTAAGAAAAAAGTCACAAAGATTCTTACAAAGAATCTCCCAGTTCGTACGAATTCTGGAGTTTGCAGACATTCGTGGAGGAGGTCACAGCTTCTTATGGCTGCCGTTCAATTCGCAAGAGCAACTTGAGGTATTCTTTAGAAATGAGGTGCTAGAGTTCTTGCGTTATTCATAAGGGTACCTTGGGATCTTCCTATGGCATACTTGCTGCTATCTTATGAAAATTTTTGTGCGACTCACGGCACTATCAAGTCGTTTGTAGGAAGATCTTTGTCATGTTTTGTCAGCACAAATGTCACATGAATGATGTACTTCCACCTTATGAGCGCCTCACTACCGCCTTACCACCGTACGCCTGTATGAATCTCCGTACGAACTGGGATTTGTACGGCATTTCCTACGGCCACTGTAAGGGGCCCTCAAGAACAACCTGAGGTGTTCTTGAGGTATACTTGCAGACAGCATCTTGTGTAGTTCTTACATTGTTCCTATGGTATTCATACGGCCACCCTACGATGAGGGGGTTTTGTGGGCCATTCGTAGAAATCTTGGACAAGACCATCGGCCTGGCCACAAACTTATGAACAGTCTATGAGCACTGGATTCTCCTATGGCCGCCCTAAGAAGGCCATATGAAATGGCCCAAAAATTGTTTGTACGGTGTCCGCAGCCATTCGTAAGGGTACTTGTGACTGTAACTTTAAATG
Source organism: Pholidichthys leucotaenia (assembly GCA_020510985.1). NCBI lineage: Eukaryota > Metazoa > Chordata > Actinopteri > Cichliformes > Pholidichthyidae > Pholidichthys > Pholidichthys leucotaenia. Next base: position 21,783,401 of record CM035839.1, on the reverse strand, counting down.
AACATGTTTTGTAAGAAATAAATGCCTGTTAACATTCGCTGAAATCAAAAAAGTCGAGCATGGCGAATTTAACCTCACATGATGTATAAGGGGGAAAAAGTCTGTTGTTTCTACTTTGAAAGTTGCACAGAACCTTCTGTCCTAAAGCTGCATCTTCCCTTTAAATAACACAGTATTAAACATGAAGGGATTTGCTGTTAAACTGTATTCTAGTACTAGCATAAATACCCGGTGAATACGGCATGCAGCATTTAATTGTGATGATAGTACAACAGCAACATCAGCTGATGCTGACCTGGCATGCCCCTCTCCAAAAATGCAACTGCATGTTGCAGCAACGTTTTGAATAAGATGGCCTTCCATATGACTAGTCCACTTTCTCAGACTGTGCCCTACACCGTGACGATGTCAGCATTACAGAGGAATGTTGTCTCTCCAACGTGCTCCATTTCAAAAGGTAGTATTTATAGAAGCTAGAGGCAGGCAGCACGACTTAAAAAGCTGATGTTTCCAACCTTCAGTAATGCTTTGTTTTGTGTAGCATTCAAGGAGGGTTTTGCTGCAGTATTCCTACATTCTGGAGGGTATGTAAAGCATTAAACATGCAGGATTTTTTTCATATTAGTTTTTTAATCCAAAATTTCTTTATTGAAGTTTTTGTAATACATTCAAATGGCTGTGCACAGCATGTCAGCTGGTGTCATAGTCAGCACAGATCCACATTTTTCAAACTGGGCATCCACTGCACACCAGCCACCCACACACACACACACCGGGACCGGGGGGGGACTCAGATAACTAATAAAAAGAAAAGTAATATTTAGTAAAAGTAAAGAAACAAATTTTAAAAAATACATAAATGAAACTAAAAAATAAAAAGAGGAAGATAAGATCATATGTTTATGAATGTTTACCACCATGAGTTGTAAAATGAATAGAAAATATAGTCAAGACATTGACAAGGTTAGAAATAATGATTTGTATTTGAAATAATAATTTTTTCCAGATACTCAACCTGCTCAAAGGAAGGTCAGTTTTATAGCTTCTCTAACCAGCTAAACTGTTTTCAGCTGTGCTAACATAATTGCACAAGGGTTTTCTAATCATCCATTAGCCTTCGGACGCAATGAGCAAACACATTGTACCATTAGAACACTGGAGTGATAGTTGCTGGAAATGGGCCTCTATACACCTATGTAGATATTGCACCAAAAACCAGACATTTGCAGCTAGAATAGTTATTTACCACATTAGCAATGTACTGTATATTAGATATTAGAGTGTATTTCTGATTAGTTTAAAGTTATCTTCCTTGAAAAAAACAGTGCTTTTCTTTCAAAAATAAGGAAATTTCTAAGTGAGGCCAAACTTTTGAACGGTAGTATATATATTATGGCGCATATTTAGGGTGCATATATGGTATTCATATTCCCCCACATATACCTAGTAGGCATGACGGTGCATATTCTGGAAGCTTCACGTCTTAATGGCCAAAGAGGACCTGACCCTGCAGAGACCTACGGGAGGTGTGAAGTTGGTCTTGTAGGAGACGGGAAGTTGGAGAGAATGTGAAAGGCATCCTCTACACTGGTGACCTATGACAAACTATGGCCGGTGGCGACGATCTTCCCGCACCGGACTCTTCAGGAGCCAACTGGGTTAACGCAGCTACCACACTACAGCTGCCCGATTTCTGGCAACATAACCCGCGCTCCTGGTTTACCACTGTGGAGGCACAGTTCCACCTTCGGGGAATCTCAGCGGACGCAACGAGGTTCTACCATGTTGTTGCGAAGCTGGACAGCCTCACAGTGCAGCGGGTGGAGAGCCTGACCAACCACCCGCCCCAGGACGACAAGTATGGCGCACTGAAAGCCGCCCTCATTCGAGCTTTCACTCCCTCGCAGGGAGAGCGAGCAGAGAGACTTCTGGCGCTAACAGAAGGGGAAGCAGACAGGCCGGCAGATCTGATGGCGAGGATGATGAACCTGAGAGGCGAAGATGACGACAGTTTTATCTTCGCCCACCTCTTTCTCAGAACACTACCGCCAGCAGTGAGAGTCACCCTGGCCAGCTCACAGCTGCTCAACGACCGCGACTACCACGGGCTGGGCCAGGAGGCGCAGCGGCTCGTCAACGGCCATAGACGACACGCAGCCATGACGGCGGCAACGGAGCTGGACGCACCCCCGCGAGACGAGGGGAGACCAGAGGCCGCAGCACCGGACCCACTGACGTCAGTGGCGGCAGAGACCAGGAGAAGCGGAGCGGACGGCACCCTCTGCTTTTACCATCAACGTTTCACCGAGAGGGCGTGCAAATGCATCCCACCGTGCCGATACAAGCGCCAGGGAAACGCCAAGACCGAGAGTCAGTAGCAGCTGCTGCTCTCCGCACGAAGAACAAGCTGCTTTTCGTGACGGACGCGAATTCAGGGAAGGATTTCCTGGTGGACACAGGCTCCCAGCTGAGTTTTGTCAAGCCTTCCTACGCAGACCTGCTGGCGCCTTCCAGCGGACCCCTGGTGCTAGCGGCAAATAGCTCCATGATCAAAAACTATGGGGAGAAGACGCTCCTTCTATCCTTCCACGGGCGCACCTTCGAGTGGACTTTTGTCGTAGCTGCAGTTAGCAACAACATGCTAGGTGCTGAATTTTTATGCTCAAACAGTTTATTAGTTGATCTTACTAATAGACGTATGGTAAATGCACTGTCTTTCCACTCTATCTCCTGTACAACTCGGGTGGCCCCGCCTTCTGCACATCCCAATGTCACAGCTGCGGGTGGTAAGTTTCATGCACTACCCAATCAGTTCCCAGCACTCACGGTCCCAACATTTTCAGTGTCAGTAGCTAAACACGGGGTCGAGCACTTCATAACTACCTCTGGCCCCCCTGTTTTTGCAAAAGCTCGGCGCTTGGACCCAGCTAAACTGGCCATTGCGCGCGAGGAATTCGCCAACTTGGAAAAACTGGGCATTGTTAGACGCTCTAACAGCCCTTGGTCGTCACCCCTGCGTATGGTCCCTAAGGCTGACGGCTCGTGGCGGCCTTGCGGTGATTTCCGCAGGTTAAATAATGCTTCAGCACACGACCGCTACCCGATTCTGCACATCCAGGATTTTTCGGCACATTTGGTGGGGGCGCGCATCTTTTCCAAAATAGATTTGGTGCGCGGTTATCACCAAGTCCCAGTCCGCGCTCAAGACATACCCAAAACGGCAGTAATAACCCCCTTTGGGCTTTTCGAGTTTTTGCGCATGCCTTTTGGCCTCAAAGGCGCCGCACAGACGTTCCAACGCATGATGGATGCGGTGTTGCGCGGCCTCCCTTTCGTGTTCGCCTATTTGGATGATATTTTGGTAGCCAGTGCATCCGAAGTTGAACACGAACGCCACCTCACAGCGGTTTTTCAGAGGCTGACAGGGCATGGGCTGATAATTAACCCAGCGAAATGTCAATTCGGGGTAGCGCAAATCGATTTTTTGGGCCACCGCGTTTCTCCAGAAGGAGCGGTCCCACTGCCCGATAAAGTACGCGCGATAACGGAGTTTCCCCAGCTGCAGACAGTTAAAGCACTGCAAGAATTTTTGGGGATGGTCAATTTTTATAACCGTTTCCTCCCCAGCGTGGCACAGCTCATGCACCCACTGTACGCGGCACTAAAGAAACAAAAACCTGCAAATAAGGTCAAGTGGTCCCCGGAACGGGAGTGCGCTTTCTCCCAGGTCAAGTCGGCCCTCGCGAACACTGTGTTGTTGGCACACCCAGTGCCAGCAGCTCGCATGGCGCTAACCACGGACGCTTCCGACGTAGCAGTTGGGGCGGTTGTCGAGCAACTGGTAGCAGGGAGCTGGCAACCGCTTGCGTTTTTCAACAAAACATTGCGCGATAACGAGCGGAAATACAGCGCGTTCAATAGAGAGCTTTTGGCCCTGCATTTGGCCATCCGCCACTTCCAGTTCTGGCTGGAAGGGCGCCGTTTCACCGCGTTTGTAGACCACAAACCATTAACATTTGCAATGGCTAAGATCTCAGAGCCTTGGTCGGGCCGACAGCAGAGACAGCTGGCCGCGATTTCGGAGTTTACCACCGACATTCAACACGTGGCGGGTAAACACAATGTAGTGGCAGATTGTCTCTCGCGTGCAGTTGCAACACCAGGCCCCCAGGGGGCAGACTCGGTGGCCGTGGACATGGGCCAAGCTTGCGGCGCGGAAGCGCTCGCAGCCCCGGTCTGCGTGGGCTTAGATTACGCAGCCATGGCCGCCGAGCAGGTTAACGATGCGGATGTGCGCGCACTCCAGTCTGGGCCAACAGGGCTAAGGCTGGAGCACAGGGTGCATCAAATAGGACACGCAGCTGCCCCGTGGCGCCACGGGGCAGCTGCGTGGCGCCACCGCGTTTTTGACTTAATCCATTCGCTGGCACATCCGGGCGTTCGCGCATCGATCAAAATGGTGGGAGAAAAATTTGTTTGGCCGGGGCTGCATAAACAGGTCAAAGAATGGGCCGCAGCCTGCGCAGCGTGTCAAAGAGCAAAGATACACAAGCACACGCGGGCCCCTCTGGAACCTTTTCACATCCCGGCCAAACGCTTCGACCACGTGCATATCGATTTGGTGGGACCCCTCCCGCTGTCGCGGGGGTTCACACACCTTCTAACCATGGTGGACCGCACAACACGCTGGCCAGAAACGGTCCCCCTGGCGTCAACTACAGCAGCAGATGTTGCACGCGCGTTTTTAACGGCTTGGGTCGCACGTTTTGGAGTCCCGTCAGACATAACGTCTGACAGGGGTCCCCAATTCGTTTCTGAGCTCTGGTCATCCATGGCACTCAGTCTGGGGGTGAAAATTCATCGCACTACCGCTTATAACCCCCAGGCCAACGGTTTGTGCGAACGCTTTCACCGGTCATTGAAAGCAGCCCTCAGAGCGGCTGTCACGGACACAAATTGGGTTGATAAACTTCTATGGGTTTTATTAGGGTTGCGTTCAGCACCTAAGGAAGATTTGCAAGCCTCCCCGGCTGAGCTAGTTTTTGCCCAACCCCTCCGGTTACCGGGCGAATTCCTTCCAGAGAACCCCGCACCAAATCGCCCACCCGCTCAGCTGCTGCAGAGCGACACGGGATCAAACACCCTCCCCGGCCCAGTTCATCACAGTTTCCCACGCGTTTTTGTGCCTAAGACCTTAAAGAATGCAGAATTTGTGTTCGTCAGACACGACACTCAGAGGCCAGGTTTAAGACCGCCTTATGACGGACCGTTCAGAGTGTTGGAAACTGGGGAAAAACATTTTTTGCTCGATTTGGGTGACAGGAGGGAATTATTCTGCATTAACAGACTCAAACCCGCTTTTGTGTTGGCTGATGAACAAGTGCAGTTAGCCAGGGCCCCCCGTCGCGGCAGGCCACTGGGGAGACACTCTTCTAAGCTTTCACAAGGATGTGCTAATGACTCTAATCCACAGATGCAAGAAATGGCTACAGTCAGATTGAAACCTGCTTACAGCAGATATGGCAGGAGGTTGAAGCCCAAGCAGTTGGAAGTGTGATATGTTGTGCCATTTTGCTGCTCTGTGTGATATGACATGATTCTATGCATATTGGGGTGTACTTTGTCATTATTTAGACGTTTGGGGGGGGGTTATATGGCGCATATTTAGGGCGCATATATGGTATTCATATTCCCCCACATATACCTAGTAGGCATGACGGTGCGTATTCTGGAAGCTTCACGTCTTAATGGCCAAAGAGGACCTGACCCTGCAGAGACCTACGGGAGGTGTGAAGTTGGTCTTGTAGGAGACGGGAAGTTGGAGAGAATGTCCCAGCAGGAGCCCCGGAGGCTAGAAGGATGAGAGACAATGGAGACGCCAAGGAGCCTCGGGAGCTGTATGTTTACTAAAGGACTGTGGGTTGGGGGGGTGTTATTTGATGTTGGGGGTTTTGTGTCTTTGGAGAGTATAAGAACGGTGAAGGACGATTGTTCTGTCTCTTTTCTGAGATTCTGTGCTTGTTGGAGGATGTGACCTCTCAATAAACCAACCCTGAGAAATAAACTCAGTCTCATTTGTGAAAGGCATCCTCTACAATATATATATATATATATATATACTGTATATATACAGTATATATGTGGGTTTACTCCGGGATTTCTCCGGTTTCCTCCCACATGCCAAAAACATGCATGTTAGGTTAATTGGCTGTTCTAAATTGTCCCTAGATATCTGTTTCCTATAGGCCCTTAGAGTAGAGGGTTAGTATTAATGAAAGCGCTTTGAGTGGTCTTTGTGACTAGAAAAGCGCTATATAAGTGCAGGTTAGTTAGTTAGTTAGATATATATATATATATAGTATATATATATAAGTATACATACATACAGTATATCAGATTAGTGGTATAACTACTTCAGTAGGGATTTTAAAAAAACAGATTAATCCATGTGTATATATAACATATGAGACAGTAAGATGTATGTATGAGGAAGATGTTCAATTATTATCAGTTAATACGTCAATAATCAAGGAATCTGTATAAGTTAAAAAGGGCTGCCATGTCTCGTAGAATGAATTTAAGGAGCCTTTCAGAGAGAATCTGATCCTTTCCAGAGTCAAACAACGGGGCATCTCATGAATCCACCTATTATGAGTCAGGGGACATATTAATTATTTTATTGCTGATAATGGCTTGTAGGCTTTAAACACATAATCTAAATTTATTTGCCTTATTTACTTAATAGATTACTTTATTCTTCAGTTATAATATAGTGTTTTACTCTTGTATGTCCTTACATTTTTATTACTTTCATTTTAGTATATGTATAACTCCAGTTCTCAGATCTTTACACTGGCTTCCTGTCTGTCAGAGAATTGATTTCAAAGTTCTCCTGTTGGTTTATAAAGCCCTGAATTGTTTTGGGCCAAAATACATTTCAGATCTGCTAGTCCATCATGAACAACCCAGAGCCCACAGATCATCAGGGTCAGGACTACTATCTGTGCCAAGAGTTAGAACCAATCATGGTGAGGCAGCGTTTAGTTTTTATGCCCCTCACATATGGAACAAACTCCTAGAAAGCATCAGGGCTGCTGAAACTCTCAGCTGCTTTAAATCCAGGTTAAAAACTTTCCTATTTGCCACGGTCTTTCAGTAGAACAGTTATTAATCTCTGAAAATGACTGTAAATCTTATTTCTGTCATATTTCATTTCCACTTGTTTTTGTTTCTCTTTAATTTACATTTTAGTTTGCTTTTAAATTCTTATGTATTCCTTTTGCAACCTGCTATAATGCTTTCATGTTTTTTATGAAAAGCACTTTGAATTGTCTTGTACACAAAATGTGCTATGCAAATATACTTGCCTTGTCTTGCTAGTGAAATGAATTAAACCCCTTACCATTCCAACCAATTGTTGTAAAAGTGCCTTAAAAAAACAAACCCAAAGTAAATCAAAAACTGTTCTTCAGCCCTTTGCAGTACCTTCATGAGGTTGGTCTCATCAAAAAGAAAACACTAAATCTTTTGGCAAAACAGTCAGATTCCCTCTAAGTGCTTCAGCCACTTAGTACCAGTGATCTAAGCATACTAAATCTGAAGAAAATAAAGTTCGCCTGGGTGTTTTGTTTTGTTTTTTTTTTTAGATACATACACTACCGTTCAAAAGTTTGGGGTCACCCAGACAATTATTTTGTGTTTTCCATGAAAAGTCACACTTATTTACCACCATGAGTGGTAAAATGAATAGAACATATAGTCAAGACATTGACAAGGTTAGAAATAATGATTTGCATTTGAAATAATAATTTTTTCCAGATACTCAACCTGCTCAAAGGAAGGTCAGTTTTATAGCTTCTCTAACCAGCTAAACTGTTTTCAGCTATGCTAACATGATTGCACAAAGGTTTTCTAATCATCCATTAGCCTTCTGATGCAATGAGCAAACACATTGTACCATTAGAACACTGGAGTGATAGTTGCTGGAAATGGGCCTCTATACACCTATGTAGATATTGCACCAAAAACCAGACATTTGCAGCTAGAATAGTCATTTACCACATTAGCAATGTAGATTAGATATTAGAGTGTATTTCTGATTAGTTTAAAGTTATCTTCATTGAAAAAAACAGTGCTTTTCTTTCAAAAATAAGGAAATTTCTAAGTGACCCCAAACTTTTGAACGGTAGTGTATGTCTGAAAATAACATACAGCTGTTAGATACTGGCTGGAATACAATAGGAAACGAGAGCCACACCTTTTTTCTCAAGCTGTAACCAGGCGTTTTTGAGCTGTGCCAAACTGTGCTGAATTGAATCATGGTCGTCCACCTCCGATTTGTCAGCTGACGACTCATCACTCGACCGGGTCAAGTAATTAATAATTTCTTCAATGCTCATGTTAATTTTAGCAATTTTTCAAAAAAGTGAGTGATGTTGCAACGTTGCCACCATTTGGATTTGCGGACTGGTTTATGCCAGCTTTATGCAAGGCTTTATGAGGGCGAGTGCAATGTATACCCCCCATATGGTATCACTGAATTCAGAAATTAATTGACTACGTGACATGACCATCATCAGCATTCTGCCATTAGCTCATTGTGGTCCCGTTAGCCATGTGGCTGGTCCTTCATGCTAGGTTATGACGCATTGGTTATTGAAGGCTGTGGAAACCCAAATGGAGGCCCTATTTGGTCAAATGAGGTGTCAATCAAATCTAGACAGCCACGCCAGTCTTTTGGCCTTCCATTTCCAGCTCTGTCTACCAGAAATATTGTTTTGTTTTGTTTGTTTTGTTTTGTTTGTCTTTTTTATCGCGTATGCCACAGCTGAGTTTCAAACAATGTTCTGATTTTATGGGCAGTTTTCCACATCATCATCTAGATCAGGGATGGGTAACTGGTGGCCCACAGGCCGTATACGGCCCCAAACAACATCCACTGCGGCCCGCCAGTCCATTTCCAAAAATTAATTATTTATTTATATCTCGTTTGAATATATTTGGAACTGCATTCTTAAATGCAGTTATAGAGTCAACCAGCAGAGGGAGCGCTAATTGAAACCTATGTGCTAGTGGTCAAGCCAGAGTGAGGGAGCCAGAGATGGAGCAGTGTGCCCCGCAGTACGTCTTTTAAGGTATGTATGTGTTGCATGCAAAAAAAAAAAAAAATGTGTTGCATGCTGAGATAAATAGGCTGTCAACAGTCGTAGGCTGCTTTTAAACAACAGATGCTACAGCTCCTCTCTGAGAAGTATTTACAGTAACAAGTTTCAAACTGAAAAGCAAATTCATATAAGAAACGGCAAATTTACAAGAACTTACTAATTTAGAAAAACCCCCAGTACAACTAAAAAGTTACAAATTTTTAAATAAAATGATGCAAATTTATCAAGAGATGCCTGGATTCAATTCAATTCAACTTTATTTATATAGCACCATTTCACAACAACAGTCATCTCATAGCACTTTCAACTGTAGGGGGGACCCCCACAGTTGCAGAAAGACCCCAGCAATCAGGCTATCCCCTGTGAGCAAGCACTTGGCGACGGTGGAGAAGAAAAACTCCCTTTTAACAGGAAGAAACCTCCAGCAGAACCAGGCTCAGGGAGGGGCAGTCATCTGCTGCGACTGGCTGGGGGGTGAGGGGACAGAGAAGATGAAAAGAACAGACATGTAGAGAGCAAACAGCACGATGGGGACTTAATCTATGGGAGAGAACAAACAGATGTTAATGACCAGCAAAAAAAAAAAAAATATTTCATTGAGAGCGAAGAAAGGAGTGAGGCCCAGTGCATTATTGGAGGTCCCCCAGCTGACTAAACCTATTAGCAGCATAACTAAGGGAGGGTTCAGAAACACATGATCCCTCCCTAATTGTAGGCTATATCAAAAAGGTAGGTTTTAACCCTATTCTTAAAAACAGAGATGGAGTCTGACTCCCGAATCCAGATTGGCAGCTGGTTCCACAGGAGAGGAGTTTGATAACTGAAGGCTCTGCCTCCCATTGTACTTTTGGAGATTCTAGGTATTGCAAGTAATCCTGCATTTTGGGAGCATAGTGCTCTGTTAGGATAATACGGCAGAATCAGATCTTTTAAATAAAAAGGAGCCTGATTGTTTAGAGCTTTGTAAGTAAGAAGAAGGATTTTAAACGTAATTCTAAACTCTATGGGAAGCCAATGAAGGGAGGCCAGAACCGGAGAAATATGATCTCTCTTTCTAGTGCCTGTTAAAACTCTTGCTGCAGCATTTTGGATCAGCTGAAGACTTTTTTAAGATGTTTTAGGACAACCTGATAATAAAGAATTACAATAATCTAATCTCAAGCTAACAAAAGCGTGGATCAGTTTCTCAGCATCACTCTGAGACAAGATGGTCCTAATCTTGGCAATATTACGCAAATGATAGAAGGCAGTCTTAGAAACAAATTTAATATGTGAATTGAAGGACAGATCTTGATCAAAAATAATTCCAAGGTTCGTCACAGAGCTATTAAGAGAGAGTAACCACATCCAAACTGAAAGTTTGATTTGGAAAGGTATTTCTAAGGTTTTCTGGACCAACAAGAATGACTTCAGTCTTATCAGAATTTAATAGCAGGAAATTACAAGTCATCCAAGCTTTTATTTTCTTTAAGACAGGCTTCCAACTTGGCTAATTGATTACTATCATCTGGCTTCATTGACAGGTATAATTGTGTATCATGTGCATAACAATGAAAATATATAAAGTGCTTTCTAATAATGTTGCCTAACGGAAACATATATAAATTAAAAAGAGTAGGGCCTGGCACAGATCCCTGTGGAACTCCATGACTTAGCTTTGAGTTGAAAGAAAACTCATTATTGACATGAACAAACTGGAACCTATCAGATAAATAAGATCTAAACCACTGCAACGAAGTTCCATTAAGTCCAACATAGTGTTCTAATCTATCAAGTAGAATATTATGATCAATAGTATCAAAAGCTGCACTAAGGTCTAAAAGGACAAGTACAGAAACCAGTCCATTATCAGATGCAATGAGGAGGTCGTTAGTGACCTTCGCGAAGGCTGTTTCAGTACAGTGGTACCTCTACTTACGAATTTAATTCGTTCCGGAAGAATTCTCGTAACGTGAAAAATTCGTAAGTAGAGGCGCGTTTTACATGTAAATGCCGTAATCCATTCCAAGCCCCCAAAATTCGGGCATAAATTTTTTATAAATCGTAAAAACGCATCAAAACATGTAACAAATACATGTTACAATTAGATTACTGCACAATAAACATAAAATGAGAGTTTAAAATGAGAGAAAGAATAATAAAAGAGAATAATAAAAGAGAAAGAATAATAAAAATTATGTTCATTTACCCTTTAACTGCTATCGTCGTCGACGTCGTCACCTTTTGCCTTCTTTGGTTCATGTTCTGATCCAAGGACGTTTGCTTTTGTCGGCTTGTAAGTGCTTCGTTTTGTTTTAATACCGTGCTGATCGTTGATGTATTACGGCCATATTCTTTGGCGAGATCAACCAAACGCATAAAGTTTTGGAAAAAAAAAAAACTTTGTGGCCAATGGGATACCAGGAAGATGCTAGGCGATAGCCAATGGCAGAGGAGCTACAGGTATGTTTACGTTCGGTAAACTACGGAAGCTGCGAGGAGCGCGTACTTTTTTGCCTTTCGTATCCTGAAATTTCGTTCGTAACTAGAGGCAATATTTTCCCGTTGAGGCGTCTCGTAACCTGAAAATTCCGTATGTAGAGACATTCGTAAGTAGAGGTACCACTGTACTATGATGGATTCTAAACCCAGATTGAAACTCTTCAAGTAAACCATTTCCCTGCAGGTGGTCAAATAATTGCGTAGCAACAACTCTTTCTAAGATTTTTGAAATGAAAGGGAGATTAGAGATTGGTCTATAGTTAGCTAAAGCTCCTGGATCTAGTGTTGGCTTTTTGAGTAAGGGTTTAATTACTGAAGTTTTAAATGCCTGCAGTACATGGCCTAAAGTTAATGAAGAATTGATTATATGAAGAATAAAGCTACCAATAAGTGGGAAGACTTCTTTAAATAACCTGGTGGGAATGGGGTCTAAAAGACAAGTTGAAGGCTTGGATGAGGAAATTATTTTGTCTAACTCTAAAAGGTTGATTGGAGTAAACTCATCCAAACAGATATCAGTTGAAGGAGTTGTAGTAATTACTGTATTTAAGTTAACTGTGGGAAGAATCTAATTGATTTTATCTCTGATGGATGAAATTTTATTATTGAAAAAGTTCATAAAGTCCTGACTAGTAAGCTCTAAGGGAATGCTAGGATTGACAGAGTCCTGACTCTTTGTCAACCTGGCTACAGTACTGAAAAGAAACCTGGGATTATTCTTGTTCTCTTCTATTAATGCAGAATAATAATTCGTTCTAGCTTTTCTAAGAGATTTTTTATAAATTAAAAGATGATTTCTCCAAGCTAAATAGATTTCATCTAAATTAGTGGAGCGCCATTTTCTCTCTAACTGACGAGTCTTCTGTTTTAAGCTACGAGTTTCTGTGTTGAACCAATGAGTTAGAAATCTCTGATTAGACTTTTTCTTTTTTAAGGGGGCCACAAGTCTAGAGTCTGATGCAGAGAAGCTGTAACACTATCCACCATGTTATCAATTACAGAAGGAGCAAGCTGTCTACAGCTTATTTCCGTCGTGTTGACACATGGCATAAAGGAAACAATCTGCATAAATTTGGTAACAGCATCATCTGGGAGGCATCTACTGTAGTAATATTTTTCTATAGGAGCCAAATAGTCAGAAATAGTAAAATCAAAGGTTAACAGACAATGGTCTGACAGTACAGGGTTATGAGGAGACACTACCAGATTTTCTATTTCTATGCCATATGTCAGAACAAGGTCCAACGTATGGTGGAGATAATGAGTAGAATTTCCAACTTTCTGAGAAAACCCAATCGAGTCTAATATTGAATTAAATGCCACATTAAGGCAGTCACTATCTACATCCACATGTATATTAAAGTCCCCTACTATAATTATTCTGTCTGATTTCAGCACTAAATCAGCTAAGAAATCAGCAAATTCGGATAAAAATTCTGAATAGGTTGATGGAGGACGATAAACTATGGCAAATAAAATTGGGTTTAGCCTAAAATTGCTAAAGTGCCCAATACTGAGGACCAGGTCCTCAAAGGAATTATAACATGTTTTTTGCTTTACATTAACTAGTAATTTGGAATGGTAAATTGTTGCTACTCCTCCTCCACGACCAGAACTTCTGGGATTTTGACAGTTTAAATAACCAGAGGGAGTTGATTCATTTAAACCAACATAATCCTCTTGCCCTAACCAAGTCTCTGTAAGGGATATTAAATCAATCTGATGATCAATTAACAGATCATGGACTAACAGAGACTTGGGAGTTAGAGACCTAATATTTAACAAACCGCTTTTAATTTTTAAATTATGAGGAGGAACAGAGGCCAAATCATTCAATTTAGAAGCTTCATGTTTGAGTTTTACCAACTTTTTGCTTAATCACTTTGGGATGCTTATATATTATATTTTTATTTGCTTTGGAGGGAGCAGACAACGATTCTCTGATGGGGAAGACAGAGGCTAAGTTGAGGGGTGGCGGATGAAGAGGAGCTGCAGAGAGGCGTGTAAGACTGCGATTCTGCTTCCCGGTCCCAACTCTGAGTAGTCAAGGTTTTGGAAATTTGGATAAAAAAGATGCCAGATTGTTAGATAAATGAGACGCACCATCCAAAGTGGGATGGACGCCGTCTCGTCTCAAAAGACCAGGCTTTCCCCAAAATGAGCTCCAATTGTCAATGTAGCCCACGTTGTTTGCAGGACACCACACAGACAGCCAGCGGTTGAAGGATGACGAGTGGCTAAACATGTCATCGCTGGTCAGATTGGGGAGGGGCCCATAGAATACTACAGAGTTCGACATTGTTTTGGCAAAGTCACACACCGATTCTACATTAAGTTTCGTGACTTCCGACTGCCGGAGACGGATGTCATTAATGCCGGCGTGGATAACAATTGTGGAGTATTTACAGTTACTTTTAGCCAGCATTTTCAAATTTGACTCGATGTCGCCTGCTCTGGCCCCAGGAATGCATTTGACTATGGCCGCTGGAGTCTCTAGGTTCACGTTTCTGACTACAGAGTCGCCAATGATCAGAGTTTTTTCCCCAGCAGGTGTGTCGCTGAGCCGGGAAAAACGATTAGAAACGTGAACAGGTTGGTGGTTAACCAGGGCTTTGCGACTAGGCTTCCTTCTCACTGTCACCCACCCAGTCTCCTCGCTGCTGAGGAGAGCCGGAGGACCACTAACAGGGCCTATGCTAGCTAGCTCCGCTGCAGCTAGAGGACGTCCGTCGAGAGTAACTGGGGCAGACGGTGTTTCAATGCAGTGGAGCCGGGATTCCAAATCAGTCAACCTCGCCTCGAGTGCCTCAAAAAGACAATATTTATTACATTTACCTTTATCACTAAAAGAGGCAGAGGTGTAGCTAAACATCTGACAGAGAGAGCACACCAGAGGAGGAGAGGAAGGAGAGCTAGCAGCCATAGCTAGTGGCTAACCCGAAGCTAACAGAAACACAGATAAAAGGTGAACAGAAGGCTAAAGAGGGTGATTAGGTGACATGGAGTGCACACACAGGTGCAAGAGGCTTGATAAACAGAAGTGAGAACTAACGGTAGATGGAAAAAAGTGGTTAAAATACAATTAAAAGCAAAAACCTCAGGAGAGTGAGGAGAGCAAACCACACGGACAGACAGCAATACAGGAAGTGACGATACGTTACCACAAGTGACATTCCAACCCTGTGTCAGGATATTGAATATCCAATACCAAAATAAAATATAGATTTGCAAAAAAATAGCTAATTTAAAACAGAAATCTAGCATCTTTATCAATAAAACTATTTTTTCTTTTATCATTTTATTCAAATAGGCCTACTATTTTAACCTTGCTTTTGATTAGTGCCCTATTTTAATTGTCTTAATTTATGATTTTATGTCACAATTACTTATCTTACTGAAAATTATTAATACTTATGAATATATGTCTGTTTGACTGTATTTAAGTGTTGTTTTATTCTTCTCGCCATCTTAACTGTCTAGTCTTTTTATCAGCAAATTATCTTCTTTTTTATCAGTGACCGTTTTTGTTTTTATCACCCTGTCCAAGCTACAGTGTTTCCTCATGGGGAGCCCTCCCAGTGGGAATTGTGCCTCTTCTCTGGCTGCGGGGCGCTGGCCTGTGATCACCCTGGTCTACCCGGCTGAGGGGATTGTACACTGTAGCACCACGCCTGCAGTGGTGACCCCTCGGGTTGTACCTGGGCGGTCTCAGAGGTGGCGTTCCTGTAGCCATGGACCTGGTACTTTCCCTGCTAGCGATGGTGCTTCCATACTGGGATCCTCAGTGCCCAGACATAAGTTTTACACTGACGAAAGTTTCTTTGTGTGTGTTCACACACACATTTCACACATTTCAATGTGTGCAGCACTATGCGTTGCATCTTTTTATATGAAAAGTGCTATATAAATAAAGCTTTGATTTGATTCTAATATTTTAAAAGCATTTTTTCTTCATCGTCATATTTCCTTTTCTTCTTGGCTTTTTTGTTAATTACTATCCCAAATTTCTTTGCTCATCATTTTGATAGAGAGAGTTTTAAAAATTAGGTCATAATATAATTTTAGCAGTAATTTTAATTGTAATATGATAAAACACTGAGCAGCTTTTATTTTCCTTTGCATTTTCAGTTTTAATTGTGAAACTTTTGACTTTGAAGAAAATGCCCCCCCCCCCCCCGTTTACACTTAAATCTGGCCCTTGAGAAGCGAGGAAAAAATTGTGGCCCTCACTACCACCAAAGTTGCCCATCCCTGATCTAGATGGACAATAAAACTTTCTCAAATGGATCTACCGGACCTTCTGCAATACAAGTGGACCATATTTGTTGGACTGTCATTAATTACAGGACTCCAAGAAAGCTTCATTGCTGAGTAAACGCTGCGTTGCTATGCTATGTTAGCTTGTTTGGTGTGCCATTTAAATCCAGTGTTATGATTTTGTCTGAAATCTGTTTTAATAACCAAATAGATGAAAATCTAAGCTTTCAAATGATGTGAGGCATGACTACCTACTCTCAACACGTTTACCACACTTCACTGTGTGGCCGCAGAGACATTTAAATGTCCCACCCACAGGACCCAGAACCTTAAGAGGTTCTCAAATGTGTTGCTTCTTTCTTGTACATTTGCTGCTTTGGTCTCAAAAATTTGGCTTTTTGACACCTAAATTTTTTAATGTTTTTGTTGGGAGGGTTTTTTAAATCCATTTTAAAGGTTTTGGTGGATAGATGGATGGCTCTTCATAACAAGACATCTTCCTTGGTCTTTTTTACAAATATTTTAAATCCACAGTAATTTGTGATTTCTATCAGTATGCTAGCTAACATTGTTTAAACACATTTAATAGAGAGCCTAAGTCCTGTCACCTCTACTTCTGCACATGGGACCTTAAATCAGAAAAAATCTCCATAGAAACGAATGGCAATAGTGAAATTATCTTTTGATCCAGATGGAATTTTGCCACGAGTTATACATATGTTTGTCAACGTGAAAGATAATTTTCCACGTAAATAACAGTTAAGTTGTTTTCTGTTAAAGTATAAGGTGGTGAAAATATGTAAATTAAAAAAGTGCAAACTCAGACATCTTAAACTATGTCGCATTTTCAAAGAGCACCCGGGGGAAGTAACAAACAGTCCTCTGGATCAGCTGCAGCTCTCAAAATACAAAACAATACCTCTGTGTTGTTTTTCTCCTCTTTGGATCCTTCATTTATCGGTCAGGGAATAGGTGATGAGGTTTTAGTA
This sequence comes from Pholidichthys leucotaenia, assembly GCA_020510985.1. Lineage (NCBI taxonomy): Eukaryota > Metazoa > Chordata > Actinopteri > Cichliformes > Pholidichthyidae > Pholidichthys > Pholidichthys leucotaenia. The sequence goes on along the minus strand of CM035839.1, from coordinate 21,766,510 downwards.
ATCTTCCGCCATGATTGTGTTTGGTGATGTGGGATGATGGGAGATGTTGTCCACTAATCGTTTTCACAAAAAACTAAATATTACTCTGTTATTATTTAAGGGCAGTGGTGGCCTAAGGGTTAGGGATGTTTACTGGTGAGCGGAGGGTCGCGGGTTTGATCCCTGGACCAGCAGGATTAAATCTGGGTGGGACAGATAACATAGCAGTGTTTGCCCCACCCTCCTTGACCCCACTGTGGTGCCCATGAGCAAGGTGCTTAACCCCATCTGCTCCTGTGGAGCTGCTCAGTGGCCACAGGTCAGTCTGTGGTTGGACTGGGCTGCTTCCAGGTGTGACTGTGTAACTGTGAGTGTGAATGGGGCATCCTTGAAAAAGAGAGGTTGCCTCTCAATGGAACTACCCTGTATAAATAAAAGGTTAATTAAAAAAATAAAATTATACAATAGCTGACAACTTTAATTGCGCGGAAAAGTATCTTTTAAATTGACAAGCATCATGTGTAACTCATTGCAAAATTTGATCGGGATCAAAAGATAATTTTGCTCTTGCCATTCATTTGAATTGAGATTTTTTCTTATTTAAGGTCCTATATGCAGAAGTAGAGAGGGCGTGACTTAGGCTGTCTATTGTGTTCTTCACATTTCCCGCCCTTCCAAAGCGAGTGGGATAAACAACGGTCCGAATTCAAATGAATAGCAAGGAAGTTAGCAGACACAGAATATCTATATGACTTGACCCAACCGCATCAACTTCATAGATTACCTGCTTTAAATCCACTTGACAAACAGATTATCTGCTTACCTGTACCACAGGTAAAGTCCATGTGGACAAACACAGATGGGGCTAACATGGAACCTGTGGACAAACCCACATGGGACCCATAAGAAAGCCCAGATTTATCCTATCGTGGGGCCCACATGGACATGCTGGCAGGACAGCAGTGACCTGTAGCACAATCTCCCCATCAGGTTAAGGTCGGTTAAAAAAGGTCACCGTTAACCTCTGTTATGGTCATACAGCCGGTGAAACCATGTCAGGTGCACTCTTCAGGTGCTGTGGCATCGTCATGGAAGAGACGAGAGCCTGCAGTCAAGTGGCGTCTGAGTTCATAGGAAGACAAAGTTTCTGTGCGCATACATACCCACAGAATCTTATATATATATATATATACTGTATATATACATATATATATATATATATATATATATATATATATATATATATATATATATATATATATATATATATATATATATACTGTATATATACTGTATATATACTGTATATATATATATATATATACTGTATATATACTGTATATATATATATATATATATATATATATATATATACTGTATATATACTGTATATATATATATATACATATTCCTTTTGCAGTGTTTCATTCTTTTCCGCTTTAATATTTCCAGTTGTTTTGGATTATTCCATCAAACCAGCAGCTGAAACTTGAATTAAAAAACTTCTTTTTTTTTAAATCGAGAAACGGTAGACAAGTCAACTAGCCCACATCGCTTCAAGAAATAAAGATTAATTTGAAGGTAATCAAGAATGTGAAAATTGCCGTTATCTTCCCACTATTCCTTTTACTGCTAACGGCCTGTCTGGCTCTGAAGTCATCCCACTGATAAATATTCATATACCTTTCAGGGTCTCTGTTACGTCGACTACCTTCCATCAGTTTGATCTGCTGTGGCACTAAAAACAAGCAAAGGGAAATGAATTGTGGAGGGGGGAAAAAAAAAATAAATAAATATATATATATATATATATATATATATATATATATATATATATATATATATATATATATATATATATAATAAAGACAATGAGTGAGGGGGGTGGGGGGTAAATTTGGAACATCAAAGGCTCCCCTGTCTGTACAGCATGTAAAGTCAGTGAGTGGAAGAGCCCTTCTTAATGATTCTGTGGAAGATTGCCACATCGACAAGCATCCTATAATAAATAAAATTAACAAACATTTCTGTAGGGTCTTTTCAAAGGAAAAGAGGGCCCAGTGTGTGTTTTTTCTCCAGATAAGTGGTCTATACATCCCCCTGCTTCTTCCTGATTAGTCTAATCCAGTGAGAAGTGCGTGCTGGGTTTTTGATTGAGTCAGCCATGGAGGACCCCCGAGGGGGGACCCTCCTGATAAGTGCCTTTACCTTTCACCTCCAGACCCCCACGCACGTCGTTTCGCCGTATCCCGCTCCCGCTAATCTCATTTGGCCCAGGAAGACATGCTCAGGCACAAGGAGCTACGATTAGCATCCTCTTTACCCAGGGATTCCGTTGGCTCGGACTGCCCTCAACCTGAGCCGCCCAGGGCCAGAAAAAAATCAGCCAGGTGTGTGTCCCTGTGTGTGTTTTTGTAGCTTTTACAGGTTGATATCAGAATTTCTGTTTCCTCTCTTTGCAGAAGATCAAACGCTGTTCTTTATTCTTCATTTTATGGCACGAAGGTGGAGGAAAAGCAGAAACAGATCAGGTTTTTTTTAATTTATTTTTAGACATACGTATAGTGGATATAAAAAGTCTACACACCCTTGTTCAAATTCCAGGATTTGCTGATTTTAAAAAAGTTGAGACCAAGATAAATAATTTCAAAACTTTTTCCACCATTAATGTATCCTTAAACCTGTACAACCCAATTGAAAAACAAACTGAAACCTTTTAAGGGGAAAAATAAAAAATAAAAAACTTACAATAACCTAGTTGCATAAATATGCACACCCTGTTATAACTGGGGATGTAGCTGTGTTCAGAATTAACCAGTCACATGTAAACTCATGTTAATGGGAGTCAGCACACACCTGCCACCATTTAAAGTGCCTCTGATTAACCCCAAATAAAGTTCAGCTGTTCTAGTAGGCTTTTCCTGACATTTTTGTAGTCAGATCTTACAGCACAAGCCATGGTCCACAGAGAGCTTCCAAAGCATCAGAGGGATCATTGTTCAAAGGTTTCAGTCAGGAGAAGGGTACAAAAGAATTTCCAAGGCATTAACTATACCATGGAACACAGTTGTTATGTCCATAAACCTGGTATTAAAGGAGACAGATGAGGAGGTTGCACTGGAACTGGAACTTTATTACATACTGGTCACAATACACCGTACACGGTTCTGGTGGAGTCGTCCGGGCAAGAGCGCCCCAAAAGGCAGACGCCCCGTATTATAGGGCGGTGTGATGATGCACTTCACAATAAACTCCGATCCCACATTCTCCTCCACCTCTACAAAATAAAAAAAAACACATCTAATTAAAACCCTCCCAAATTTGGCAAAACAGAAACCCAAGAGACACACTAAAATAAAACAGTAAACACAAAACTATGTATAACGAACTTCAAAACCAAAACTAGGACCTGTGGGTAGACTGCCACATGGCCCGTACGGCAAAATGGGTTATTCTGCCACTATCAGACGATCCGGCCATGCTCCTACCTAAAAGTCTCAAGTCTTTCACTTACAGCCCTCCCCGGTAATGGTGGGTTGGGCGGGGAAACAGTTCGGTCTGATGGGCTTTGAGGCAGCCCCATGGCGGCCTCCTCCCTGGAGCTGTCGGACCCCCATGGTCAATCTTCATGACACACTGCGACACACTACACTTCCTGGAGCCACCACCCAGACACGCCGTAGTCTGTTCGTGTGCCGAACCAAATCTTCCGTCACCCGAGAGCATGATGTTCTCAGCTTCGCCACTGTCCTCAGCGACGCCTGTTGCTTTGCTGGCTGCGGCCCGGACAGTCACCGTCCCGGTCTCTTGCCAGTGCAAACCCGAACCCAGTCCATGACTTGGAGCGGTGCCTTACTAGTGTTAATGCATTTTTTTTTTTTTTTTTTTTTTTTTTTTTTTTTTGCTACTTATTTGTACCCGTAGGTAGACTTGGTTTGCAGTCTGGTGACAAGCCACCGGCTGCTGGTCGCTGCGTGCGCGAGCGCCCTAAACCTACATGTTTTTGGTGTGCGGGAGGAAACCGGAGAAATCCCGGAGTAAACCCGTGCAACACGGGGAGAACATGCAAACTCCACACAGCTCACTGTTGGTCGGGGGCTGGGATCGAACCCACGATCTCATGATCCCCGCGATCCCCCGGCCGAGGGTAAAACTGTGCTGCCACAGTGCTAAACCACTGCGCCACCGTGCAGCCTTGGTGTTGTGCTCCCGGTGGTTCTGCATGCTCGTTTGGCTCGGGACCTCCGCCGTGCTGCAGTGGTTCTGTTGTCACCATGTTTGCTGCAGACGCTTCACCTCCTGTCTACGTCATCATCTGAGGCTCATCGTGGTTACGGAAGGTGTCTGGTGCCTCTCCGGTGTCGCTCATTGAAATGAACTCCTCACCCGTCCGTTTGGTCGTAATCTCCGTGGCTTGTTGAGTGAGGATACGGGAGCAGTCCAGTTCCTCCTCTTTGCCATTTGAAGTGCTCCGCTGTGCCACGCCATGTGTTGTGTCTGTGCCCAGACGCTGCTGCCACCGTTCTTCGGAGAACTCTGCATGCTTGGGCTCCCTCTCCGTGCGGCTCTCATCCTGAGAGTGCGGATTGCGCGCTTTAGTGTCGCCACCGTCCATAATTACCTCATTGGTGTCATTTCCAATGGGCACGGGCTCCCTCTCCTCCTGAGCGCCCGGGCACGTTGCCGGTGTTGTTCCGTATTACCTCATTCCACACCACGACGTCATTATCTAGGTCCGCTGTGCCACAACTGCCACACCTGGACCATTCAAACCCAGTGCTGTCTCTGATAACGAAACCCAGTCTGTAGAAAAGGTCACATCCCATATTGTTGTCAGAGAGCGCTGTCATCTGGAACGTGCAGTCGTACACAATTTTGGTTTTGCAGCAAACAGTCAATTTCACTGTTCCAACACTGCACAGTCTGTGACCACCATAACCGTACAGCAACACTGGGTTCTTCTTGATTTTGTGGTTAGGGAAAAACTCTTTCACCATGGCCCAGTTTAACATCGACCGCATCGCTGCCGTGTCAAGCAGAAGTGGTACAGCTACTCTGTCTAATTCAACCATGCTGTATGAATAACCACTGATGTCGGGGCTTACAAAATGAATGGTCGTTGTTGGCGGGTGGGCGGGCTATCCTGGCGGGCCCCACGGTGTTGACAATCAGCATACTCTGGCAAAATGGTTCAGACACCCACATTTGTTACACCGTTTACCTCTTGCCGGGCAAACATGTGCGCCGTCCCGATGCACTGGGGACCCACAACCCCCAAAGACGGGGCCTCTAGGAGCAGACTTCCAGCTTACCGTATTAGCCTCCTATTCCTCTGCCATGATCTCGTTGTCCTCCTAGTCCACCATGTTAACTAGCGTTGACTCTGTGTTTGGTGCCCATTTAGCTCCATGGCTAACTTCGCTGCAGCTTCCAATTGGAGCACTAGCTCAACTGCTTTACCCAGCATTAGGTAATTTGGCGCCGTTAACAACCTAGCTCGTAGCCCTGTGTGTGTTTGGCCAATCGGCTCCGCACCATTTCATCTTTCAGTGGCCCAAAACAGCACACACTAGCTAACTGTCTCAGGTCAGTGACGAACTGCTGAATTGGATCACCAACTCTCTGTTGTCTCTGGTGAAAGCAAATTCATCGTACCATCACGCTGTCCGGCATAGCAAAATGGTTAGCTATTTGCTTCACAACTTCCTCATACAAGTCCGTCGTGCCTAGTGTCTGGAGAATCCTTTGGCCCTCAAAGCCTAGGTTGTGGACAAGCAGGGTTTGCGTTCTCACCTTGTCAAGCTTTCCCAGGTCCAATGCTGCAACATACACTACCGTTCAAAAGTTTGGGGTCACTTAGAAATGTCCTTATTTTTGAAAGAAAAGCACTGTTTTTTTCAATGAAGATAACTTTAAACTAATCAGAAATACACTCTATACATTGCTAATGTGGTAAATGACTATTCTAGCTGCAAATGTCTGGTTTTTGGTGCAATATCTACATAGGTGTATAGAGGCCCATTTCCAGCAACTATCACTCCAGTGTTCTAATGGTACAATGTGTTTGCTCATTGCGTCAGAAGGCTAATGGAGGATTAGAAAACCCTTGTGCAATCATGTTAGGTCTGCAATGCTGTAATTGCTGCAAATGGAGGATTCTTTGACGAAAGCAAAGTTTTGAAGGAAAAAATTATTATTTCAAATACAAATCATTATTTCTAACCTTGTCAATGTCTTGACTATATTTTCTATTTATTTTACAACTCATGGTGGTAAATAAAAGTGTGACTTTTCATGGAAAACACAAAATTGTCTGAGGTGACCCCAAACTTTTGAACGGTAGTGTACGTTTCAAAACCTTTGAGCCAACATAGCCGTGGAACTGCGGGTTTCCCTGGGTGCTCCAAAAAGGGCCGTAGCGGTGTCACACATGACGCCATGAGTCAATCCTGTCGCCAAATGTTATATCCGCAAACCTGGTATTAAAGGAGATGGATGAGGAAGTTGCACTGGAACTGGAACTTTATTACATACTGGTCACAATACACCATACACGGTTCTGTGTGGAGTCGTATGGGAAAGAGCGCCCCAAAAAATGTGTTTTCAAATGTGATGTGATTTCAAATGTGATTCAAAAATGTGATTTCAAATGTGTTTTTCAAAATGTAGCCAGGCTTGGATGTTTTTCTTCGTAAGATAAGGCTTCCGTCTTGCCACCCTTGATGGGAGATTGTTGTCACATGTGCTAAACAGCCAGTACTTGCCAGAAATTCCTGCAGCTCCTTCAATGTTGCTGTCGGCCTCTTAGCAGCCTCCCTGACCAGTTTTGTTCTAGTCTTTTCATCAATTTTGGAGGGACGTCCAATTCTTGGTAATGTCACTTTCATGACGCCATGAGTTAATCCTCAGTCACCAAATGTTATATCCACAAACCTGGTATTAAAGGAGATGGATGAGGAAGTTGCACTGGAACTGGAACTTTATTACATACTGGTCACAATACACCATACAGGGTTCTGTGTGGAGTCGTCCGGGAAAGAGTGCCTGAAAAGGCAGACCTCCCGTATTATAGGGTGGTCTGATGATGCAACCACAAGGCGGCGTCATCACACTGCACTTCACAATAAACTGATCCCACAACAGTGAAGACAGTCATCATCAAGTGGACAAAATACAGCACAATACTGACATTACCAAGAATTGGACGTCCCTCCAAAACTGATGAAAAGACTAGAACAAAACTGGTCAGGGAGGCTGCTAAGAGGCCGACAGCAACATTGAAGTAGCTGCAGGAATTTCTGGCAAGTACTGGCTGTTTAGCACATGTGACAACAATCTCCCATCTAGGGTGGCACGATGGAAGCCTTATCTTACAAAGAAAAACATCCAAGCCTGGCTACATTTTGAAAAACACATTTGAAATCTCCCAAACGCATGTGGGAAAATGTGTTATGGTCCGACAAAACCAATGTTGAACTTTTTGTCCATAATTCCAAAAGGTATATATGGCACAGTCACAACACTGCTAATCACCAAAGGAACATCATACCTACTGTGAAGCATGGTGGTGGCAGCATCATGCTTTAGAGCTGTTTTTCTTCAGCTGAAGCTGGGACCTTAGTCAAGGTGGAGGGAATTATGAACAATTCCAAATATCAGTCAGTGTTGGCACAAAACCTTCAGGCTTCTGCTAAAAAGCTGAAGATAAAGAGGAACTTCATCTTTCAGCACTACAATGACCCAAAGCACACATCCAAATCAACAAAAGAATGGCTTCACCAGAAGAAGATTAAGGTTTTGAAATGGCCCAGCTAGAGTCCAGACCTGAATCTGATCGAACATCTGTGGGGTGATCTGAAGAGGGCTGTGCACAGGAGATGCCCTCGCAATCTGACAGATTTGGAGTGTTTTTGCAGAGTGGGCAAATATTGCCACATCAAGATGTGCCACACTGATAGACTCCTACCCAAAATGACTGAGTGCTGTAATAAAAGCCAGCAGTGCTTCAACAAAGTATCAGTTTAAGGGTGTGCATATTTATGCAAACAGGTTATTGTAAGTTTTTTATTTTTTCCCTTAAAAGATTTCAGTTTGTTTTTCAATTGGGTTGTACAGGTTATAGGTCACATTAATGGTGGAAAAAGTTTTGAAATGATTTATCTTGGTCTCATTTTTTTACATCACAAAAACCTGGCATTTGAACAGGGGTGTGTAGACTTTTTATATGTACTGTAGGTCAAAATTTTTGTTTGATATAGCCAGGCCCATTCCTAGCTTTTCTCAGGGTCCTATACCAGACTGATGTTGTGAGGGAGGGGGGGGGTGAAAGATTTCAAATTCCTGAGAAAAAAGTTTTACATTTACAAGAAAAAGTTACACTTTTATGATGAAAAGTCACAAATTGAAAAAAAAATCACAAGTTTCACATTTTCTACAAAAAGCCGCAAATTTCACAAACAAAAGTTATCAAATTCATGAGACAAAAAGATGAAACTTCATAGAAAAAAGTTGCAAATTTATGATGAAAAAAGTTGCAAATTTGTGAGAATAAATCACAGAAGTTTCACATTTTCTACAAAAAGTCACAAATTTCATAAACAAAAGTTAGCAAATTCATGAGAAAAAAGATGCACATTCAAAAGAAAAAAGGTGCAAATTTATGAGGAAAAATATGTTGATTTTTGAGAAAAAGTTACAAATTTACAAGAAAAAAATCACAAAGTTAAGAGAAAAAAATCTCAGAAGTTTCATATTTTCCACAAAAAGTCACAAATTTCACAAAAAGTGCAAATTCATGAGCAAAAAATATGCAAATTTATGAGAAAAAAGTTGCAAATTTAAGAGAAAAAAGTTGCAAATTTATAAAAAAAAAGTTGCATATTTGAGAAAAAAGCTGCATATTTACAAAAGTCACAAATTACAAAAGTGTTTCAAATTTAGAAGAAAAGAGTTATAAATTATTGAGAAAAGTTGAAAATTTATCCATCCATCCATTTTCTACTGCTTTTCCAGAGGTCTGGGTCGCGGAGGCAGCAACTCAAACAGAGAAGCCCAGACTTCCGTCTCCCCAGCCACCTGCTCCAGCTCTTCAGAGAGGATACCAAGATATTTCCAGGACAGCTGGGAGACATAGTCTCTCCAGTGTGTCCTGGGTCTGCCCCAGGGTCTCTTCCCAGTGGGACGTGCCTGAAACACCTCAAGTGTGAAGCATCCGGATGGCATCCTGAGTAGATGTCCAAACCACCTCAACTGGCTCCTTCTCAATGTGGAGGAGCAGCGGTTCTACTCCGAGCCTCTCCCGAATGACTGAGCTCCTCACCCTCTCTCTAAGGGTGAGTCAACAATCCTACGGTAAAAGCTCATTTCACCCCCTTGTAACCGTGATTGTCACAGTGGGTGCCCGGGCTGGGCAGAAGGCAGGACTCGGTTGCATGGCAAGCGTTTAACATTTTATTAAAGAACAGAAAATAACTTAGCTTGTGAGCTGAAAGAAAACTATAATGTGGCAAGGCAGGCAGGCAAATGGACAAAACACACAGGCTAAGGCAGACAGACTGAAGCATGTCGTTCACACTGAATATGACAAGGATGCAGCACTGGCCTAACGAGCTGCATCCCATAAATAAGGACAGAACTAATTAACTAGAACACAAACAGTCGTAAACAATCAAGAACATAACAAGACACAAACCAAGGATGACGCTGTGAAAAAAAAAACAAAATAAACATGATCCTATCAACACAAAGGCTAGCCCAGAACTGAAGATAATGACAGGAACAACAGTAATATAAAGATAACCCAAACTGAAGACAAAGCAAGGATAATGGAAACATGACCAAGACACTGATAATAAATGATAAATACAGAAAATCCCAGAATATAAACTCAAAGCAAGGACTTGGCCTAGAGCCCATGTCCTGGTGACAAAGAATAAAAACTATAAATAAAGGCGAGGACATGGGACCCAGCCCATACCCTGACAGTACCCCCCTCTTAAGGGGCAGCTTCTAGATGACCCACAAAGTGATACCAACAAATGACCAAAAAACCCTCCCAGATTGAGTGGTGGGGATATAAGGCTAGGTGGACTGAAACACACTCCTATCCCCCCATTCTTCCCACAGAGTCCAAAACAAAGCATCGTGTGGCTAACAAAAGTCCATGATTTTACACTCAACACAAAACAGATCAGGTGGTCTACCCAAGTCCGTGGACCACCAGATCAACAACCAGATGGGTCAGGGGGCCTACCCCACTCCAAGGGCCTCCCCAAGGCACACAGCTTCTGGAACAAACAGTGGAGGCGCACCGGCCTCTGGAACAGACGGTGGAGGCACACCAGCCCCTGGAACAGATGGAGGAGGCTTACCGGGCCCTGGAACTGATGGAGGAGGCTCACTGGCCTTTGGAACAAACAGTGGAGAATTATTAGCAGTGAACCCAGATGATGATGATCAGCGATGAGCCTAGGTGACTCAAGCTGGAGAACTTCAAACGCAGCTGCCTGGGGATCCATCCCCAACAGCCACCTCAGACGAGGTGGAAGAGACACACAGTGGGTCACTACCAACATAAGCAGTGGAGCCCAGCAGAGGGAGCCCAGGAGCAGATGGCAGCTGCAACTGGGTCCCCCTGCCAAGAGCTAAGCAAGACCCCCCCAAATAATGATGCAGAAGAAATAATGCAAGGGGCTTGCCTTAGCTCTTGCTCCACAGCGAACGAGGACCCTGGTGGCTCTACTGCTGGAGTGATAACTTCTGGAGCATCAGACGTGGGCACAGGAACTAGGGAGGTGACGTGGAGCTGGTACTAGAGCTACAGAGTGACATGGAGCAGGCACAGGATGATCCTCATGGCCTCCTCTGGAGGCCATGAGGTACATGAGGTACAACTGCATGAGGTACAACTGCAGGTACATGGAACCCACCTTTGGAAACAGCTGCTGCTGGTGGAACGTTGGGCGTTTTCCTTGGTGAGGGGACATGCTGTGGGAGAAGTCACACCTTGCAGTCCAACAAGTCCATCTGAGCAAGCAAAGCCTGCCAGCACTCTGTCTGCTCCTCTTCGTCAATCACACACTGAGACGCCGAGGCCACAAACCTGATCTGGCAAACCATGGGGTCATGCAACATCGGCATGGAGGCAGATGCTGCTAGAGGGGCTTCTGGAGCAGCAAACTCTTCCCAGAACAACCGGTTCCCACACAGTATGGGCAAACACTCAGAAAAAAATGCAAAAAAGAGGGGAGATACAAATGAGGGTGGATGGATGGAAGCGGCGGCAGAGAGAATGGCAAAGGCAGGTGGCGAGAGTCCAACAGTGGCAGATGACCGTTGCCGAGACATTCCACCAGGAATAAGGCAAGACCTATCATTTATTAGCATTAAAACATGAAAAGGTACTTGCCAAAGTTCCCGCTCTGCTGCCGCTGATGGTCCAGATGACTCACTCTGGTTGCTGGCCTGGGTGATTGGCCAGCAAACTCTCCTGACCTAAACCCCATAGAGAATCTATGGAGTATTGTCAGGAGGAAGATGAGAGGCACCAGACCCAACAATGCAGACGAGCTAAAGGTCACCTATCAAAGAAACCTGGACCTTCATAAAACCTCAGCAGTGCCACAGGCTGATCACGTCCATGCCACGCCACATTAATACAGTAATTAATCCAAAAGGCGCTCCAATCAAGTACTGAGTGTGTACATGGATATACTTCTCAGTTGGCCAACATTTCTGTTAAAAACTTTTTTTAAATTAATTTTATGTAATATTCTAATTTTTTGAGAAACTGAATTTGGGGTTTTCATGGGCTGTAAGCCATAATCATCCAAATTAAAATAAATAAACACTTGAAAATATCACTTTCTGTGTAGTGAATCTATATAATATATGGGTTTCACTTTCTGAAATGAGTGACAAAAAATATTGAACTTTTTCATGATATTTTAATTTTTTTTAGATGTACTTGTATATAGTATGTTATTTAGACTTGTACACTGTTTGTTGCTTTGGGGGGCGCTGTAGGCATTACACAATAAAACTGGGAAGAGAACCTCATGACTTCCTTTTCACACTTAAGCCGACAGAGACCAGACATGCTCTACGAGACCTGGTATGAAAATGCCATAAAATAGCCCTTTTCGTGAAAATACCTTGATGGTCATTTGCTTATAAGATATTTTTGTCATTAATTTTACTATTTCTGACTATTTGGCTCCTAAAGAAAAATATTACTACAGTAGATGCCTCTCAGATGATGCTGTTACCAAATTTAAGCAGATTGTTTCCTGTATGCCATGTGTCAACACAACGGAGATAAGCTATGGAGAGCTTGTTCCTCCTGTAATTGATAGCATGATAGATAGTGTTACAGATTCTCTGCATCAGACTCTAGACATGGTGGCCCTTTTAAAAAGAAAAAGTCTAATCAGAGATTTCTAACTCCTTGGTTCAACACACAAACCCTTAGCTTAAAACAGAAGACTGGTCAATTAGAAAGAAAATGGCGCACTACTAAATTAGATGAAATCTATTTTGACTGGAGAAATCATATTCTAATGTATAAAAATCTCTTAGGAAAGCTAGAACAAGTTATTATTCCACATTAATGGAAGAGAACAAGAATAATCCCAGGTTTCTTTTCAGCACTGTAGCCAGGCTGACAAAGAGTCAGGACTCTGTCAATCCTAGCATTCCCTTAGAGCTTACTAGTCAGGACTTTATGAACTTTTTCAATAATAAAATTTCATCTATCAGAGATAAAATCAGTCAGATTCTTCCCACCGTTAACTTAAATACAGTAACTACTACAACTCCTTCTATTGATATCTGTTTTGATGAGTTTACTCCAATTGACCTTTTAGAGTTAGATAAAATAATTTCCTCATCCAAGCTTTCAACTTGTCTTTTAGGCCCTATTCCTACCAGGTTATTTAAAGAAGTCTTCCCATTTATTGGTAGCTCTGTTCTTCAAATAATCAATTCTTCATGAACATTAAGCCTTGTACAGCAGGCTTTTAAAACTGCTGTAACTAAACCCTTACTCAAAAAGCCAATGCTGGATCCAGGAGTTTTAGCTAATTATAGACCAATCTCTAATCTGTCTTTCATTTCAAAAATCTTAGGAAGAGTTGTTGCTACCCAATTATTTGACCACTTGCAGGGAAATGGTTTATTTGAAGAGTTTCAATCTGGGTTTAGAATCCATCATAGTACTGAAACAGCTTTAGTGAAGGTCACTAGTGATTTATCACATCTGATAATGGACTTGTTTCTGTACTTGTCCTTTTAGACCTTAGTGCAGCTTTTGATACTACCGATCATAACATTTTACTTGATAGATAAGAACACCATGTTGGTCTTAATGGAACTTTGTTGCAGTGGTCTAGAGCTTATTTATCTGATAGTTTCCAGATGTTCATGTCAGTAATGAGTTTTCTTCCAACTCAAAGCTCAGTCACAGAGTTCCACAGGGATCTGTGCTAGGCCCTCTTCTATTGAGTTTATATATGCTTCCACTATGCAACATTATTAGAGGGCACTGTATACATTTTCATTGTTATGCAGATGCCACACAATTATACCTGTCAATGAAGCCAGATATAATAATCAATTAGCCAAGTTAGAGGCCTGTCTTAAGGAAATCAAAGCTTGGATGACTTGTAATTTCCTGCTATTAAATTCAGATAAAACTGAAGTCATTCTTGTTGGTCCAGAAAAAACTTAGAAATACCTTTCCAAATCAAACTCTTACTTTGGATGTGGTTACTCTTTCTCTTAATAGTTCTGTGAGGAACCTTGGAGTTATTTTTGATCAAGATCTGTTTTTTAATTCACATATTCAACTTGTTTCTAAGACTGCCTTCTATCATTTGCATAATATACTGCTCAAAAGATAAAGGAAACACTAAAATAACACATCCTAGATCTGAATGAATGAAATATTCTTATTAAATACTTTGTTCTTTACATAGTTGAATGTGCTGACAACAAAATCACACAAAAATCATCAATGGAAATCAAACTTATTAACCCAATGAGGTCTGGATTTGGAGTCACGCTCAAAATTAAAGTGGAAAAACACACTACAAGCTGATCCAACTTTGATGTAATGTCCTTAAAACAAGCCAAAATGAGGCTCAATAGTGTGTGTGGCCTCCACGTGCCTGTATGACCTCCCTACAACGCCTGGGCATGCTCCTGATGAGGTGGCGGATGGTCTCCTGAGGGATCTCCTCACAGACCTGGACTAAAGCATCCGCCAACTCCTGGACAGTCTGTGGTGCAACGTGGTGTTGGTGGATGGAGCGAGACATGATGTCCCAGATGTGCTCAATTGGATTCAGGTCTGGGGAATGGGCGGGCCAGTCCATAGCATCATTGCCTTCGTCTTGCAGGAACTGCTGACACACTCCAGCCACATGAGGTCTAGCATTGTCTTGCATTAGGAGGAACCCAGGGCCAACCGCACCAGCATATGGTCTCACAAGGGGTCTGAGGATCTCATCTCGGTACCTAATGGCAGTCAGGCTACCTCTGGCGAGCACATGGAGGGTTGTGCGGCCCCTCAAAGAAATGCCACCCCACACCATTACTGACCCACTGCCAAATCGGTCATGCTGGAGGATGTTGCAGGCAGCAGAACGTTCTCCACAGCGTCTCCAGACTCTGTCACGTCTGTCACATGTGCTCAGTCAATCAGTGTTGCTTCCTAAGTGGACAGTTTGATTTCACAGAAGTGTGATTGACTTGGAGTTACATTGTGTTGTTTAGTGTTCCCTTTATTTTTTTGAGCAGCATATTACCAAGATTAGGAGCATCTTGTCTCAGAGTAATGCTGAGAAACTAATCCACGCTTTTGCTAGCTCTAGATTACATTATTGTAACTCTTTATTATCAGGTTGTCCTAAAACATCTTTAAAAAGTCTTCAGCTGATCCAAAATGCTTCAGCAAGAGTTTTAACAGGTACTAGAAAGAGAGATCATATCTCTCCGGTTCTGGCCTCCCTTCATTGGCTTCCCATACAGTTTAGAATTAACTTCAAAATCCTTCTTCTCACTTTCAAGGCTCTAAATAATCAGGCCCCTTTTTATTTAAAGGATGTGATACTATCCTATTATCCCAACAGAGCACTACACTCCCAAAATGCAGGATTACTTGTAATACCTAGAATTTCCAAAAGTACAATGGGAGGCAGAGCCTTCAGTTATCAAGCTCCACTCCTGTGGAACCAGTTGCCAATCTGGATTCAGGAGTCAGACTCAATCTCTGTTTTTAAGAATGAGGTAAACCTTCCTTTTTGATATAGCCTATAATTAGGGTGGGATCATGTGCCCCTGAAACCTCCCTTAGTTATGCTGCTAATAGGTTTAGACAGCCGGGGAACCTCCAACAGTGCACTAGGCTTCACTCCTTTCTTCACTCTCAGTGAAATATTCTTGCTGGTCATTAACATCTGTTTATTCACTCCCATAGATTGAGTCCCCGTCGTGCTGTTTGCTCTCTAAATGTCTGTTCTTTTCTTCTTCTTCTCTATCCCCTCACCCCCCAGCCAGTTACAGCAGGTGACTGCCCGTCCCTGAGCCTGGTTCTGCTGGAGGTTTCTTCCTGCTAAGGGAGTTTTTCCTTTCCACCGTCGCCAAGTGCTTGCTCACAGGGGATCGCCTGATTGCTGGGGTCTTTCTGCAATTGTGGGGTTTTCCCCTACAGTTGAAAGTGCTATGAGATGACTATTGTTGTGAAATGTATAAAATGTATATAAATAAAGTTGAATTGAATTAGAAGCCAAACTGTGAGCACTGGGGGACAACTGCTGAGTAATTTGTTATTGGAAACTCCGATGAGTTAGTCACTATGACTCCTTATTGACATGTATATGTAATGATGGTGTGATGAAGCCCCTTAAATGTGTTGGGTCTTTCTGGCCAATTGCTTCGCCAAAAGTCTGATTACACGAAGCCCCATTTAACAGCTCATTTGGGAGTACTGACATCTGCCAGTCATTTGATGTACAGCAGTCCTACTGTGATATTACATGTGGGCTACTTAAGATAAGATAAGATAACATAAGATAACACAACATAACATAACATAACATAACATAACATAACATAACATAAACCTTTATTAGTTCCACAATGGGAAAGTTACAGGATTGCAGCAGCAAAGGGATAGCAGCACACAGAGTAATAGTAAACATACCATCCATCCATCCATCCATCCATCCATCTTCTTCCGCTTAATCCTTTTTGGGTCGTGGGGGGGCTGGAGCCTACCCCAGCATCTTTGGGCGAGACGCAGGGTACACCCTGGACAGATCGCCAGTCCATCGCAGGGCCAACGCAGAGAGACAGACAACCATTCACTCTCACAGTCATACCTAAGGACAATTTAGAATCCCCAGTTTGATGCCAATTAACCTAACTTGCATGTTTTTGGCATGTGGGAGGAAACCGGAGTGGATCTGTAAACATAATGATGCAACTGCGTCATTATTTGATGATAATAATAATAACTAGAAAAGCACTCGGAGAGCGCAGACCTCCGCCAAGTGCCACAGTTCCCCCCATACAGTGTTTGTGTGTACGTTTTCAGATTCCTTGACCATGAAAACATATGACTAGCAATTGGATTCACAATGATAGGATTAGTGGTTCAGTAGTTATTCACGAAAATGGCATTTTCTGTAATGGCGGTTTTCTTCTGGACGGTGATCCAGATCACCACCAAAATCTAATCATGTGTAGGATACCCCATTTCTGACAATCTCTGAAAATTTCATGAAAATCCGTCCATAACTTTTTGAGTTATCTTGCTAACAAACAAACAAACAGACAGACAGACAGACAGACAAACCAACGCCGATGAAAACATAACCTCCTTGGCGGAGGTAATAATAATAATAATAATAATAATAATAATAATTAAGTATTATGTTAGAATCCCCATATGAAGTATTGCATGCCAGATGAATTTATGTTGAACACTGAATATCAATAAAGTTTCAGTATATCACAATATATTAGTCATGGTATATTAATAAAGTTCAGTTAAATTCAACTTTATTTATACAGCACCATTTCACAACAACAGTCATCTCATAGTATTTTCAACTGTAGGGGAAAACCACACAATTGCAGAAAGACCCCAGCAATCAGACAATTCCCTGTGAGGAAGCACTTGGCGAAGGTGGAGAGGAAAAACTCCCTTTTAGCAGGAAGAAACCTCCAGCAGAACCAGGCTAAGGGAGGGGCAGTCATCTGCTGTGACAGGCTGGGGGGTGAGGGGATAGAGAAGAAGAAGAAAAGAACAGACATGTAGAGAGCAAACAGCATGACGGTGACTCAACCTATGAGAGAGAACAAACAGATGTTAATGACCAGCAAAAATATTTTGATTGAGAGTGAAGAATGGAGTGACACTCAATGCATTGTTGGAGGTCCCCCAGCTGTCTAAACCTACACTGGTCAGCACCAAATTTATTGTCTCAGTTTTTGTAGCTGATTTAGGACAGTTTTGATATGCTGAATCCAAAAATCACATTGGTTTTGCTCAGTCAGGTCAACTTTTTAAAGTATGGCCACGTTTGTTTGTTTTTTACGTGTTTGTTTACATGTATGGGTATTTTCACTTTATATGATGCAAAATTATTTTTTATTTCTTGAAATTTCTCAAACTGAAGAGTTTGCATGCGTCAATTTATGACATGATGTCATAAATTGTCATGATAGCTGATTACTGTTGGACTCTGAAGAGAGACATCCCTGCCGCTGAGCATTCTAGAGGTTCGAATAAATGGAATTTGAAGCTTTGAATTTTGAACAATGATGACTTAACATTCAATTTACATGTACTTACCTTTATCACTGTCTACTATTCAATTAACAGTAATCAAAGTTTGTAACATTTAATCACAAAATTGTGTTAGAAAATGATTTTTTCTCTTAAAAATCTATTTTGGATGAGAAATATTAACAAAAATCAACCCATAATGTCACAAAAATGTAATCGATTTAGTCAGAAGATCATTTTTTTAAAAAATCAACTTAGCATAAAAACCTGACCTGATCGAGAGAAACGGATGTCATTTTCAGATTCAGCGGTGCAAAATTGTCTTAAATCAGTTGAAAAAACACAGACAACTCACAAAAAAATTATTTTTGTAACCCTGTGTTATTAGCAGCATAACTAAGGGAGGGTTCATGGGCACATGATCCCACCCTAACTGTAGGCTACAGCAAAAAGGAAGGTTTTAACCCTACTCTTAAAAACAGAAATCGAGTCTGACTCCTGAATCCATACTGGCAACTGGTTCCAAAGGAGAGGAGCTTGATAACTGAAAGCTCTGCCTCCCATTGTACTTTTGGAGTACATCAATGTACTCTGTGTTATGGGACATAATTGAAATTGACATGACAAGAATTCATGTCTTGTAAACACACACACACACACACACACACACACACTATATAAACCATATTTAAACTACATCTATATATAAACCATCCTCCATGTGAGTGATTTCAGGAGATATGTATACGTTAGTTTTCCTTAGTTGGTGATATCAAGTCAAAATACTCCAAATCAGCAGATGTTCTTCGCCTTTTTGGTGGCTCCATTTTCTAAGAAATACTGTCAGTCACCTGCACATAATGATCCTCAGCATCACCAGTCAAGCAGAACATTTCCTGTATTTCCCAAGCCTTTTTCAGCAAGTGAATCACACAATGAGGCGGTCACGTGATTTCTAGAGGAACGGGGCCTCGTTTGTCTTGGGTCACGTGATCTTCTGAAACGTGATACGGGCCTCGACACAAGCCTCATTTGGCCATGCCCCCTTTGCTCGAGTCAGGCCTCGGGACTCCAGTGTCAGACATAACATCACTACCCATACGACATGTGACTAGCTTTTTTGAAGAGGGAAAATACACTTTATTCTCAATGTTTAGATATGTCTCATACAACAGATTGGACTTAAGAGAATGTTGTTTGAGGTTACTTAACATTGGTGTATGCTACATCTCTGTAATGCTCTAAAAATGATTGAAAAAAGCCAATCACTAATAGCTAATGCTATCGTGATTGGAATAAGCTAAGGGCTAATGCTAGCTGTGATTGATACAAGCTAATTGCTAACTCATTAACCTTGGTTAGCTGGACTGTGATGAGTTGTGAAGCCTGTTGTGTCCATAACGTAGGCAATAACGACAGAGCGGGAGTACCTTTAATGGAGCTTTATTAACAGGACTCTCTGACAAGACCCTACAGACTTACGGCGCTCTCCTGCAGGCCAGGGTGTCTACTAGGCAAAGACAGCGAACCCCTTCTGCCCATGCCCTTTATACTCTGGGTGGTGTCACTACCAGAACCGGCAGTTCACCACCCCCATCTATTCCCCAGCCAACCCTGCCACCATCTTGCTACTACTAACTATTTCCATATGTAACAAAGCCTTAAGCCCAAATCATAATGGCAAAAATGCACTGGTACGCAAGCCCAGTGGATGAATTCATACACAAATCCTATGCAGAGGGTGAGCACTGACCGAGGGCTTGTCCCCAAAAAGTGACAGCACGTACAAGAACGCAGTGGTTGTAGTGAACTGCACACGCAGCAGGAAACTCCTATTATCCCAGACGGGGAAGTATTGATTAACTGGTGAGGGTAAACAGATGTACATGTGTTTCACTATTAAAACATGTTTTTCGAGACTTCCGGGAAGATGGCGGAGAGACATAACACTTAAACAAAGAGCTCTCCCTAGCCGGATTAAAAATCATCGGTAAATGGCCAACTCGACATAAACGAATCAATAAACTAAGGGATGAAAACACGAAGGAACCGGGCACAAGGACAAAAACAGGGTAAAATTGAAGAATTCCTCTCCAACAACGCAGGAAAAACCGCTGTACGCAAAGCCCAAAAAAACGAGGAGTCTACAGCAGAGAAAATGGAGGACGCCAGACTCGACAACATGAACGCTGGCATCGCCAGTTTGGGTGAAGAGTTAAGAGAATTCAAGCGACAGCTACAACAGGATTTAGCGGCTCTTAAGGAGGAACTGAAAAAAGAAATTAAGGAGGAAATCATGGACCTCCGAAGAGAAATGGAGCGTAAATTAACGGAAAACATGGAGGAGCTGCGCTCCCAGCGGGCGTGTATGACAGAAGCGCAGACCCGAATTTCGGAACTAGAAGATTGGAAAAGCGAGGCAAACGAACAACTACAGACCCTGACGACGCAAACGCAGAGGATGCAGGAGAAAATAAACGACTTGGAGAGCAGATCCCGACGAAGCAATATGCGCATCTTTGGAATTCCGGAGGGCATTGAAGGCAACTCGATGACAAAATTCATGGATCAGTTCTTAAAAAAAGAACTGGAAATACCCGGAGAAACGGATCTGCAGATTCAACGGGCGCACAGAACACCGGCACAGAACCCGAAAACAAACTCTCCACCCAGGTCAGTTGTGGTAAACTTTGTGAAATATGACATAAAGGAAAGAATCCTGACGCAAGCATGGAAAAAAAAGATACGAATCGGCGACAAACAGGTATTTTTTGACCATGACTACCCGACAGAAATCGTGCAGCAGCGGAAGAAATATGCCAATATTAAAAAAACGCTGAAAGAGAAAAAAATTAGATTCCAAACGCCGCTAACGAAAATGAGGATTCATTGGGAGGAAGGCACAAGAACCTACAACACGGCCGAAGAGGCAGCGCGGGATATGATGGAGCGGGGCCTTGAGGTGAGCGTGCCGAAGGAGACGGCTGGAGCAGCGGCGGCCCTGAACGCACCACGACAGACGGAGTGGAGGCGAGTGAACGGCGGAAGAAGGGGGAGAGACGTAGAGCAGCGGGCCCAGGACAAGCTACAAGGCTTTCAACTGAAAGCCTAGATCATAACAAAGATTAAGAAAGGCACAGAAGAAATGAAGGCCAAGAAGACAAGGTAAAAGAGAAACAGACGGCTAGGAGAGGTTTAAGTGATATTTGTTGGACATTTCTAGACTAATGACTATTACTTGGATAGTAATTAGAGGTCTAGGGAGGGCCCTTCACTCTGTGAAGACAAACCCCCCACCCACCAACAGGGACCAGTGGGCAGAAGAAAGGCCCAAAGTACGGAGGTCGAGTTTTTTTAATGTGTTTTTATATAAATATGTGTTATTTTTGTTGTTAAAGGGGTTAGGAGCACAAGTTAAAAAAAATGGAAAAACATGAATATGGGTAAAAATCTTAAGATAATGACATTAAACGTGAATGGTCTGAACTCACCTGTTAAAAGGGAAAGAATAATAAGAAAATTCAAGAAGGAAAAAGCTGAAATTATATTTATGCAAGAGACACATTTGAGCAAGACAGAACATGTGAAACTAAAGAGATTTGGCTATAAGAACTCCTACTACAGTTCATTTAAGGGAGGAGCAAAAAGGGGGGTTATGATACTAATCTCAAACAAAATACAATATGAAAGTGAACAGGAAATCCAGGATAAAGAAGGCAGGTATGTAATAATAAAGGGAAGAATAGATGGTATGCAGATTACATTAGTGAACATCTATGCCCCACCAGAAAGTGACAAGGGTTTTTTTCAACATCTGTTTGATCTCATAGCAACACACAGTGAAGGAGTCCTAATTTGTGGAGGAGACTTAAATGCTGTCATGGATCATGAAGTTGACACAACAAGTGTTAAGAAGACAAAAAAACATGTAACAAAGTTCATAAGAACCTCACTGGCAGAAATGGGTATGGTAGACATATGGAGGGACCTGCACCCACTCGAAAAAGACTATACACATTATTCAGCAGCCCATAAAGTACACTCTAGAATAGATTACTTCCTTATGAATGAAGGTGACAGACACAGAGTGAGAAATTGTTGGATTGGAGGGGCAGAAATATCAGATCATAATCCTATATACATGGAAATATATTTAAACAATAGAAAACGACAAACAACATGGAAACTTAATGTAGGACTGTTAAATGATGAGAAAATGAAAGAAAGAATAAAAATAAACATAAACGAATATATCCAAGAGAATGACAATGAAGAAGTGGACCCAACAATACTATGGGACGCACTAAAAGCCGTGTTAAGGGGTAAATTAATTGTTGAAACAGGAAAAGCAAATAAGACTAAACTGGAAGCGTATGAACAAAGATGTGAGAGACTGAGGGAATTAGAACGTAAACATCAAAGCACAAATGATCCAAAAATATATCAAGAAATCAAAGAAGAAAAAACAAAGATAAAAGAAACACAAATGGATGAAATTGAAAGGAAAAATAGATATCTAAAGCAAAAATATTATGAAACGGGGCCAAAAGCCACAAAACTGCTGGCAAAACGGTTAAGAAAACAACAAACAATGAATAATGTATACAAGATTAAAGACCCCACCACAAATAAAACCACAGTTAACCCAGAAAACATCGAAGAAATTTTCCATAATTTCTACCAAGAACTATACTCGCAACCTGAAGAAACAAATACTAAAGATATCAAAAAATTTCCAGACACATTGGACTTGCCATCAATAGGAAATCAACAAAATGAAAAACTAACAGCAGAAATAACAACACAAGAGATCAGAGATGTGATTAAGTCACTTAAAAATGGTAAATCACCAGGTAGTGATGGATACCCATCTGAGTTTTATAAACTGTTTATAGAAGAACTCAAGCCACAACTCCTAAAGTCATTTAATTGGACGCTGAACAACAACAAAATACCTCCATCATGGAACGAAGCAATCATTTCAGTTATTTTAAAACCAGGGAAAGATAAAGAACAATGCGGAAACTATAGACCAATCTCTTTATTAAATGTAGATTATAAAATATACACAACAATTATATGTAAACGAATAAAGACATTCTTGACGGAATTGATAGAAGATGATCAAACTGGATTCATAGAGGGACGCCAAACACATGACAATATCAGGAGAACAATACATATAATTAACCAAATACATAAAGAAAAGAAAAGCGCAGTAATAATGAGTTTAGACGCAGAAAAAGCATTTGACAGGGTTAACTGGAAATTCCTATATAGTGTGCTGGAACGCTTTGGATTTAACGAAAAATCAGTACAATGCATAAGGACGCTGTATCAAGAACCTGTGGCAAGAATCAAGATAAACGGTAGCTTAACAGACAAAGTAAATATACAAAGATCAACTAGGCAGGGATGCTGCTTATCGCCCACCTTGTTTGCTCTGTTCATAGAACCATTGGCTCAAGCCATACGACAAAATAAGAAATTAAAAGGTGTAACAATAAAGGGGGCGGAACACAAGATTGGGCTATTTGCAGACGATATTATAGTTTACCTTGAACAACCAGATAAATCAATAATGGAAATGATGAACTTGATAGAAAATTTTGGAAAATTATCAGGATACAAGATAAACATAACAAAAACACAAATACTGACATTCCACTATAACCCTCTAAACCAGATAACTGATGAGATCAAACTAAACTGGAACCAAAAAGAAATAAAATACCTTGGAGTGAACATACCTAAAGACCTAAGCAAAATATATAAAGCAAACTATGATAGGTTGGAACAAGAAATAAAAAAAGATATTGATAGATGGTCAATCTTAAATATGGACCTGAATTCAAAAATTGAGACAGTCAAAATCAGCATACAACCTAGATTACTTTACCTCTTCCAGGCTATACCAACAGAGATTCCAGATGCCCAATTCTCAAAGTGGGACAGGATGATATCGAGATTTGTTTGGGGAGGTAAAAAACCAAGAGTGAAATATAAAACCCTCCAATTACCAAAAGAGAAAGGAGGCATGGGCCTACCGAGTCTAAAGGAATATTACTACTCAGCACAAATAAGATATATCATATGTTGGTGCGACGAGGGATATGAGGCAAAATGGAAAGAAATGGAAAAGGAAACTGAGGGACTCCCAGTACAAAGCATAATAGGAGATAAAGATGCATATAAACAAATCAAACAAATAGACCCAATCACTAAATTTACTTTAGAACTGTGGTATAAAATAGTACAAAAATATAATATAAGGGAAGACATAAAACTATTGAAATGGGTAGCATTTGACAGTCAGTTTGAACCGGCAAAACAAGATAGGGGATACAAAAATCTGGTGAACAAGGGAATCACAGCATGGGGCAATATCGGAAAAAAAGATCTCGGGAGCTTTGTAAATATCAGGAGAAAATTTAAATTAGAAAGATCGGAATTTTTCAGATATCTGCAGATGAGAGATTACTATATGAAGAAGATTAGGCATAACCTCCAAACAGATGTGAACGAGATTATACAACTTATTTTAAGCTCATATGCAGGAAATAAAATAAGAATTATTTCAAAACTATATCAGAAACTTATGACAAACAATCATACAAGTAACTATATAAAGGAGAAATGGGAGAAAGAGCTCAATTTAAACATAACAGAAGAAAGCTGGCAGGAAATATGGAAAACACAACACACATCAACAAATTCAAGGGCATGGAGGGAATTTGGATGGAAAAACCTGATTCGCTTTTTCATTACACCACAGATTCAAGGAAAATATACAAATACCCAATCTTTATGCTGGAGGGGATGTGGGGCTCAAAATGCAGACCACTCACATATGTTTTGGAAATGCTACAAAATATCATCATTTTGGAAATCTATACATGTGACAATACAGAGGATATTAGGATATAATATACCAATGAACTGTAACCTGATGTACTTATGTGATCTTAAAAAAGACAATGTTATACAGGCTGAGGACAGATATCTAGTTAAAATCTTGTTGATTGCATGTAAAAAAACTATCACAAAAAAATGGCGATCAGAAGTTCTTCCTGACCAAGAACAATGGACTGACATTGTTGAGGACATACGTATGATGGAAAAACTAACATATCGACGAAGAATGCAAGAAGGAATATGGGAGAAAAAATGGCGGAAATGGACACACTACAAAGTGCAACAACGAGGCAGAAATTGAAAGAATAACCAAAGACACTGAAAAAAACAGAAGAATTAAGAGATGGAAACTAAAAACTTGATGCTCCAACATTTGCCCCCCCCCTTTTTTTTTTTTTTTTTTTTTTTTTTTTTAATTTTATTTTTCCCTACCCTAACCCCTTTGTTTTTTTAAATGTAGAATGTGATCTGAATGCATTATATATGATGAAAAATGAATAAAAATCTAAGTTACAAAAAAAAAAAAAAAAAAAAAAAAAAAACATGTTTTTCACATAACCTCGAAATAAACGTTGTGAATTCTCCTACTGTGAAGTGGCTCCTCTGTCAATTTTTCATCCAGAACACCAAAACAGAGGTTCTACTTTGAGCCTCTCCTGGATGACTGAACTCCTCACCCTATCTCTGAGGGTGAATCCAGCGATCCTGCGAAAAAAGCTCATTTCAGCCACTTCTATCCGCAATCTCGTTCTTTCGGTCATTACCCAAAGCTTGTGACCATAGGTGAGGGTAGGAACGTAGATTGACTGGTAAATTGACAGCTTTGCCTTAGAACTCAGCTCCCTCTTCACCACAACAGACTGGTACAACGTCCGCATCACTGCAGATGCTGCTCCGATAAGTCTGTCAATCTCTCGCTCCATTCTCCCCTCACTTGTGAATAAGACCCTGAGATACCTAACGCTGCTCCTCCACATTGAAAGGAGCCAGTTGAGGTGGTATGGGCATCTGATCAGGATGCCTCCTGGATGCCTCCCACTTGAGGTGTTTTGGGCACGTCCGTCTGGGAGGAGACCCCGGGGCAGACCCAGGACTCGCTGGAGAGGCTATGTCTCCCAGGTGGTCTGGGAACACCTTGGAATCCTCTCTGAAGAGCTGGAGCAGGTGGCTGGGGAGAGGTAAGTCTGGGCTTCTCTGCTTGAACTGCTGCCTCTGCGACCCGGACCTCCGGAATAGCGGTAGAAGATGGATGGATGGAACAACAAAACAGTAAATTATATTCCTACCTGTTTCGTTGCTTGCATTTCCCTGCAGCTTGTGGCAGCAGCTGCTACAGGTGTGTTTTGGGGCTGGGGAAGATTGTTTCAGTCACTTTATGGTAAATATTTATCTAAGACAATTAATCAATCAATCAATCAACTTTATTTATAAAGCACTTTAAAAGTAACACTCGCTACACAAAGTGCTGTACAGCAAGAGAACATAAAAGCAGGGCACTAACACAAAGGGTGCTAACACAAGAACCACAGTAAAAAATTCATAAATAAAATAAAAAGTAAAATAAATAAAAATCAATTTCATTCAATAAAATCAATGTCTCATACTGGGTCGAAGGCCAGGGAGTAAAAATGTGTTTTAAGACGTGTTTTAAAAATGGACAGTGAAGGTGCTTGTCTAATGTCCAGGGGTAAATCATTCCATAACCTGGGGGCCATGATCGAAAAGGCTCTATCCCCTCTGAGCTTGTGTCTCGCCTTTGGTACCTCCAAAAGCAGCTGTTCAGCTGACCTAAGGGACCGGGTGGGAACGTAGGGATGCAGAAGCTCAGAGAGGTAAGGTGGAGCAAGACCATTCAATGATTTAAAAACAAATAAAAGAATTTTAAAATGAACTCTAAAATACACGGGCAGCCAGTGGAGTGAAGCTAAGATGGGTGTGATGTGATCTCTTCCACGTGTACCTGTTAAAAGACGAGCAGCGGCGTTTTGAACCAGCTGCAGATGGGAAAGAGATGACTGGCTGACACCGGCGTAAAGTGCGTTACAGTAATCCAGCCGAGATGAGATAAAAGCATGGATTACTGTTTCCAAGTGGGGTCTAGAGAGAATGGGTTTTACTTTTGCTAAACGCCTTAGATGAAAGAAGCTGGATTTTACCACAGAACGAATCTGCGTGTCTAATTTAAAATCATTGTCCATGATAAAACCAAGGTTCCTAGCTGTGGATTTAACATAAGGAGTAAGGGGGCCCAAGTATACAGGAAGGGACTCGCAGAGGTGACTAGGTCCAAACACCATCACTTCGGTCTTCTTATCATTAAAATTTAGGAAGTTTAGGGCCATCCAAGACTTTATGTCTTCAATGCATGCCAGGAGTGAGTTTACTGATGAGGCAGCTTTTTGTTTTAGAGGGACATAAATCTGACAGTCTTCAGCATACAGGTGGAAAGAGATACCATGCTTTTTAAAAATGGAACCCAGAGGAAGTATGTACAGAGAAAAAAGCATGGGCCCTAGAATTGACCCCTGTGGGACCCCGTAAGGCAGAGAAGCAGAAGAGGATTCAAACCCAGACATGCTAACTTTAAAAGTCCTGTCTGACAGATAGGATCTAAACCAGTTGAGAGCAGTGCCACAAATGCCCACTAGGTGCTGAAAACGGGAAATTAATTAAAACATGATGGTCCACTGTGTCAAAGGCAGCAGTTAAATCAAGCAGCACAAGAACAGCATATTCACCTGAATCACATGCCAAGAGAATATCGTTAAAAACTCTTAACAAGGCTGTCTCTGTGCTATGAAGAGCTTTGAAACCAGATTGAAAAATCTCCAAAATACCGTGTTCATCCAGAAAACATTTCAGCTGCATATAGACAATTTTCTCTAAAATTTATGAGAGAAATGGCAGCTTGGAAATAGACCTAAAATTTTTCAACACGGTATGATTGAGACCAGGTTTCTTAATCAAGGGCAGCATTACTGCATGTTTAAAATTTGCAGGAACCACACCAGATGACAGGCTGCTGTTCAAGATGGTGAGAACTGACTGGCCTATACTGGGAAGCACCTCTTTAAAAAGTCTAGGAGGGACAGCATCACAGGGAGACCCTGAGGGCTTAATGTGGGTAACCACATCCTCTAAAAACGACAGAGTCACAGGCTCAAACTGATCAAAAACAGCAGAACAAGGGACAGAGACAGAGGGATCAGAGGCAGGAGGTGAGATGAGAGCCCTGGTGGTGGCCACCTGATCAATAAAAAAGTTCATAAAATCATTGCATAACTCAGAGGAGGCTCCAAACAGTCAGTCTGTGGGGTGTTAAGAACAGAGTCAATAGTGTTAAATAAAACACGTTGGTTATGACAATGAGATAAAACAATGTTAGCAAAATATTTGCTTTTTTCCTGCTTGACAGTATTTTGATACTGATGCCAGCAGTCTTTTAAAATCTGCAATGACACCTGCAGTTTGTCCTTCTTCCATCTGCGTTCAACTCTGCGCCATTCCTGTCTGACTGTACGAGTTCTGTCATTGAACCACGGCTCAGGTTTGGATCAAGGCTGCTTGGTTTTCAGTGGAGCCACAGAGTCCAAGATGGTTTGGCAGGAGGAGTGAAACCAGGAGCTGAGTTCCTCAACAGATGAGATGGAACCAGGAGGGACACAGAGCTGGTCAAAGGCAGCGGAGAACCGACCGGCAGTGGAAGGGTTAAAAATCCGGCAGCGCTGAGCAGGAGCGCGAGTTTTAGCTGCAGCGCGTGACAGATCAGCCTCAAATAATACAGGCAGATGGTCGGACAACACAGTGTCACAGATTTCTAAATTAACAACAGACAGGCCACACGACAGGACAAGACCTAACGTGTGTCCATGCTTGCGAGTAGCGCCACCAGTCACGGACTGCACCAGATTTAGAGAATCAATGAGATTTAAAAAGTCTTTCACCAGCGGCTTATCAGGACAACACACATGTATGTTTAAAATCTCCAATGATAAGAACACGGTCATAATTTGTTACAATACCAGCCAAGAAAATGGCAAAGTCATTTAAAAAGTCCTTATTATATTTGGGTGGTCTGTATATGACAGCACACAGTACAGGGTTTATTCGACCCACCTCAAAGAAAGTCCGTTCAAAGCTGGAGAATGGAGAAGGTAAAAAGCGCTGCTGACATTTATAGTCATTTAGCCATTAATCCACAGATTACTTAAAGTAAAAAAAAAAAAAAAAGGCTGGGCAACCGAGCTCTTCTTTTGTGTTTCGATTGCAGCTGTTAAAACATTTGGTGGCTCTTGGCTGCTGCCGACAGTATGAGCATGTGAACTGCAGATTATTTTCACTGCACATGTGCGAAATGCGATTACTGAATGGTAGCTGCAGCGGCTCAAAAACAACTCTAAATATTGCCGTGAATGCAAACATTATCACCTTGGAGGGACTCTGAACAGCCCTTCAAAGAGTCACTATTCTTCAGTGGTTTACATTGAAATAGATTGGTTTGGACAGTTTAATGTACTCCTGAATGTTTAAAAATGCAACTTTATGACTGTTTAACAAAGTTTTGTCATAAAATACTTGTTGGTTAAATGCAAGTGATTTAAATTCATATTGATGGTTAAAATGCAGTCATGAAAGAGGTGACTATATGATGAAGTTCATTTGATGTTGAAATGGTCTTTTTTGAGAAAATTCATAACTAAGACATTGTTTAGTTATTAAAATTGTTTATGGTGAATTATATTTAATGATAAATAATTATACAAACTAGTGCATTGCCTGTGGAACGCAAGTATTCCTGTTTGAAACAGGCATCCCAATCAGGCTTTACGGGCCCAAATGTAGGCTGTGTTTGAAAGTGGAATACAAAGAGGTGTAGCCTATATGTCGGCAATCACACGTTAGACTTTGACAAACACGTACAGTATAACAGGGACTAAATGGCACTAAGATTTATTGTGTGAATATTAATTACAGAATATCTAAATATTGAAAATGAATAGGACATCCAATATTAGCGACTGTTTCAGATCCCTTGTTTATATGCTTGTCAGATCACTTATTTGTGTGATCATTTATCACTTATATTCATAATAGTGTATCTTGCACTTTGGGGAATGGGAGTTGTTCATTAAAATACATCTATTGATCTATTATTATACACAGCTGAAGGACCCGTTTGACTACAATTGTTGCATCAATGTTGCCCATTTGCCAGTAAATATTTAACTAAAAATGATTTATTTCATTATTTGGGTGTTTTCGTGCCCTGCGTTTGGTTGTTAAGTCATTCTGGCCATTCTGCTCCACAAACATGGTGGTATTAAGTTTTTAATTTTTAGATGCTCGCAGTTCTGCAAAGTACAGTGGTACCACACGAGTGAAGGACCGTGGTCCGCTCAGTCGGGCTGCTGCTTCTCCCGGCATGTTCTGTGTTGAAACACCGGTATTCTCCCCATTAACACTCAGCTAGGGCTGTCGCAATAATCACAATTATGTAATACCGTGCTATGGACAAGCCTACCATGGAGGAAAACGAGTAATCGCAACAACCACGGTGTTCACTTTTTTTGTGTGTGAGGCTAAATCTCATTGTTCACTTATGTGCCCCTATTGATTAATAAATAAATTAAGTGTCTTTTTATTGCCAACAGCATGTTTGCACCCGGTAATGATGGCGGCAGCACCCGGTGCTGTAGAAGCTTCTGTGTGGGGCACTCTCTCTCCAGACGGACTCCAGCAGGCAGTCAGTGGTAGAAGCCTTTGGACTCCTTGCTAAATACAACCGTAACAGTGAGCACTGAA
This sequence comes from Pholidichthys leucotaenia, assembly GCA_020510985.1. Lineage (NCBI taxonomy): Eukaryota > Metazoa > Chordata > Actinopteri > Cichliformes > Pholidichthyidae > Pholidichthys > Pholidichthys leucotaenia. The sequence continues at coordinate 21,736,023 of CM035839.1, read as the reverse complement.
AGGGCACAAAGCGTGTTATTTCCTTCTGAGCGGAGTGTTTATGATCCTGACAATTGAGCTCAGACAGTGAAACAACTACTGTGTAGTGCATTGCTTGTTTGAACATGATTTTTCGGACAGCGGCAAAAATCCAAAAATCACAGAGACAAGAGCCACGCAGGGTCCTGTACAGAGACTGTCCTGTTTAAATAAGCTGAATGTTGCTGCAGTCTCCAGTCCATACAAACCGTAGTTGAAATACTTGAGCTCCCACCACTGCTTTATGAAAATTATCATTTTTTTTTTTTTTTACATTATCAGCAGTTCATGTCTAGTAAGACCGGAGCTCTGAACAATTGTCACACACGCACATAAAGTTGAGACTGGAACTGCAGCGAGTTTCTCACTGCTTCCATTGTTTTCCACGTAAGTTATGAACGCAGTTTAAATTACGAGACCACAGGGCCCTAAAAACATTTGCAATAATACCACATACCACGGTGTTGAGCTGTCCACCGTCACCGCAGGGAAATTCCTCTACCGCGATAGCCCTACACTCCACCCAGTTTGCTCGTGCACATCATGTTCTCTACATATGGCGAATTATCCTTTAGACTTACGCAATCGGCAACTTTATGGTATAATTTTTTTAAGCATTAAATCTTCAGTATTATCTTTTTCTAGTCAAATTTGTCATTTTTCATTTCCTTGTTTTGTCCAGGGAACACTGTGGTGACTGACAGGTCATGATGCCACGTATTATCCAATCAGCATGGTCATGGTGCCATGTATTATTCAATCAACATGGTTGTGATACCGCATATTATCCAATCAGCACCGAGTCAAGCCAAAACTCCGCCCACACTTCTTGAAGCCAGGGCGTGAAGAGACACAGAGCGGTGACAGAGCGGTGGCTGAACTTTTATTGATAAAAATTTCATATTTTGACTGAGTGACTCCATACTCCGGGGTGCACACCCTCGTAACCTCAGCAAAACACGTATGCCATATAACCCTATGTCAGTCTGATGAATGGCTCAAGAGATATGCATGGAACAGACACACAGATAGACACCCACACACACACACACACACACAGATATGCTGTGTTTATAGACAGATGCACACGTGGGCAACATCAGTGAAACCTGCAGGGGTGTGATTGGGAGGAACGGCCTGCCCGATCTGAACCCAAGAGGTGTTCAGTTATTGGACTTCTGTGCCAACCACAGTTTGTCCATAACAGACACCATGTTCAAGCATAGGGTTGTCCATATGTGCACCTGGCACCAGGACATCCTAAGTCGCAGGTTGATGATCGATTTTGTTATTGTGTCATCAGACCTGCGACCATATGTCTTGGACACTTGGGTAAAGAGAGGCGCAGAGCTGTCAGCTGATCACCACCTGGTGGTGAGTTCAATCTGACGGCAGGGGTGGATGCCATTCAGACCTGGTAGACCAAAACGTATAGTGAGGGTGTGGTGGGAACATCTGGCTGAGGCCCCTGTCCCAGAGGTCTTAGACTCCCATCTCTGGAAGAACTTCAACCACATTCTAAGGGAGTCTGGAGACATGGAGTCTGAATGGGCCATGTTGTCCACCTCCATTGTTGAAGCACCTGCCCAGAGCTGTGGCTGCAAGGTTGTTGGTGCATCTCGTGATGGCAACCCCCAAACCAAGTGGAGGACACTGGTGGTGAAGGGTCCATCAAGCTGAAGGAGTCCTATCGAGCTTGGTTTGCTTGTGAGATTTCTGAAGCAGCTGTGGTGTACCGACAGGCCAAGTAGAGTGTGGCTCAGGTGGTTGCTGAAGCAAAAAGTGAGGTGTGGGAGGAGTTCAGTGAGGCCATGGAACAAAACTTTTGGTCAGCAACAAAAAGATTCTGGTAAACTGTCTAGAGACTCAGAAGGGGGAAGCAGCTCCCGGTCCACACTGTGTATGGTGCGGATGGGGCACTGCTGACTTCGACTGGAGATATCGTCAGGCGGTGGAAGGAATACTTCAAGGATCTCCTCAATCCCACTGGCACGCCTTCCACAGAGGAAGCAGAGTTTGAGGACTAGGGGGACGACTTGCCCATCACAGGGGCTGAGGTCGCTGAAATGATTAAAAAACTCTTTGGTGCCCGGGACCCGGAATTGGACAAGATTCTCCCTGAGTACCTCAATGCTTTTGATGTTGTAGGGCTGTCATGATAAACACGCCTCTGCAATGTTGTGTAGAGGTCGGGGACATTGCCTTTGGCATCGCAAACCGGGGTGATGGTTCCTCTGTTGAAGAAGAGGGACCGAAGGGTGTGTTCCATCTTTAGTGGGATCACACTTCTCAGCCTCCCTGGGAAGGTCTATGCCAGGGTACTGGAGAGGAGAGTCCAACCGCTGGTCGAACCTCGGATTCAGGAGGAGCAATGTGGTTTTCGTCCTGGCCGTGGCACATCGGACCAACTCTTTACCCTCTCGAAAATCCTCAAAGGTTCGTGGGAGTTTGCCCAAACAGTCTACATGTGTTTTGTGGACTTGGAGAAAGCATTTGACCATGCCCCTCATGGTCTCGTGTGGGGGATGCTGCAGGAGTATGGGGTGTTCAGGCTTGTTGTTACAAGCTATCTGGTCCCTATACAACGATTGTAAGAGTTTGATTCGTATCACTCAATCACTCAACTTTATTTATAAAGCACTTTCAAAAGCAACCCTCGCTACACAGAGTGCTGTACAACAAGAACAGCATTGTTGTACAGCATTTGTATTGCCAATACCCAGTCAAACTCCTTTCCAGTAAGAGTTGGATACTACCAGGGCTGCCCTTTGTCACCCATCCTGTTCATAATTTTTATGGACAGGATATCTAGGCGCAGCCAAGGACTGGAGGGTGTCATGCTCGATCATCTCTGCTGTTTGCACATGATGCTGTCCTGTTGGCTTTATTGAGCACTGACCTACAGGTCTTGCTGGGATGGTTTGCAACTGAGTGTGAAGCGGCTGGGATGAGAATCAGCACTTCCAAGTCCGAGTCCATGGTCCTCAGCCGGAAAAGGGTGAATTGTCTTCTCCGGGTTGGGGACAAGCTCCTGCCCCAACTGGAGAAGTTTAAGTATCTCATGTGAAATACAAGTGAGGGGAGAATGGAGTGGGAGATTGACTGATGGACTGGAGCAGCATCTGCAGTGATGCAGATGTTGTACCGATCTGTTGTGGTGAAGATGGAGCTGAGCTCTAAAGCAAAGCTGTCGATTTACCGGTCAATCTACATTCCTACCCTCACCTCTGGCCATGAGCTTTGGGTAATGACTGAAAGAACAAGATTGCGGATACAAGCAGCTAAAATGAGCTTTCTCCGAAAAATTGCTGGACTCACCCTTAGACATAGGGTAAGGAGCTCAGTCATTCGGGAGAGACTCAGAGTAGAACCACTGCACATTCACATTGAAATGAGCCAGATGAGATGGTTTAGGCATCTGATCAGGATGCCTCCTGGACGCCTCCCACTTGAGGTGTTTCAGGCATGTCCCACTGGGAGGAGACCCCAGGGCAGACCTAGGACATGCCGGAGAGACAACGTCTCTCAGATGGCCTGGGAACGTCTTAGTATCCTCTCTGAAGAGCTGGGGCAGGTGGCTGGGGAGAGGGAAGTCTGGGTTTGTCTGCTTGAGTTGCTGCCTCTGTGACCCGGACCTCCAGAAGGAAATGAATGGATGGATGGATGGATGGATAATTATACAAATGTTTAATCTGAAAGGTTTCCATAATATTTGGTAGCTAATAACATGCAGAGCAAACTCAGAATACTAGTTTTTGAAGTGTATAACTGAGTTTAAGAAATTGATGAGTGCTCATGATTGGAACAGAAAGAGAACAGATTGTTCATTGTTTGCACTGTTTGTGTAGACTTTTGTTTGTTTGTTTGTTTGTTTGTTTTTAATACACTGGAAAGGGTCTGGATTCCAAGATGCCAAGCCTAGCCCAACGAGCCAGTGGACTGTTGTGGAAGCATTCTGGACAGCTGTAGGACCTATCCACAGGACGACACCAGATCATCTGATTCACCCATTCATTTGACACCAGATAAGCCTCTGAACACACTACCAACATTTGCCAAGTGTTTGTAGTGATAGGAATTCCCCATTCACAGAACAATCCCACACACAGAACCACTGAACATTGAAGTGAACTTTTCACGGTTCCTTTATTAAGGGAACATTGTGTTTTACACATTTGAGAACAAGAAACACAAACTCATTTTGTTTTGTTTTTTCTTTTATTTACTTTAAAAAGCTCTGGGGTTTTTTTTGTTTTGATGTTGCAAACAAAATCAGAGAGCTATGTACATGTAAAATATGGATAAAATGTTGATGCTGAATTTTGTTGCAGAATGAATGATGTTGCAATAAAAGTGTAACCTGTTCAACTTAGAGCAACTCTCTGCGAGTTACTAAGAGTAATCTGCTATCAAACCTAGGTAGATGTCTAGTGCTTCTAAAGGTGGGGCCAGCCAGGAACTACAGGGGGCGCTACAAATCTATTGTAAAGGTGCCTTCACACCAAACACAAACAGGTGAATTTTTTTGTGCGGAACAATTACATTATAACTCAATGTAAACACACGAATAGACATGAATTCACTGTCTGAGTGAGGTGCAGACAGACGAAGTTGCCTTTATGAAAATTCAGAAAATTCCGAAAATGGCGCCGGAAGCAGGGCGGCCGTACCAGCAGCAACTCTCTCTTGTGTCTTTGTGTTTTTATCTGCCTATTCCTGTATATAGTGTGTCTCTTATTAACCAGGGCTCGGTGGGAAGATTTAGATTAAGACTGGACCAATTTTTTCTCTATTTTAGCCCGGTCTTTCTCTAGTTTTCTTTTCTTTTCCTTGGGCAATGGAGATCAACAGAGATGGGGGCGGACGCATTGTTTACTCATGCGAACAGCTGTATTGCGCTGAGGAGGCCGGCACCTGGAGCGCTGCGGTTGGCAGTGAAGCCCCTCATCCCGGATGAGCTAAAGAGGACACACCACAGGCAAAGGGCTGTAGCGAAGGTGAGGAGGAGGAGGAGGAGGAAGCATAAGCCGGCTGTACCGATGGTCATCACCGGGAATGTGTGATCACTCGGAAATAAAACAGATGAGCTTACAGCGCTGGTCAGGACGCAAAAGGAGTATCGTGAGTGTAGTATCATGTGTTTTACAGAGACGTGGTTACACTCACAGATCCCAGATGTAAACGTTGCGATACCTGGCTTCAAGACTAAACGGGGGGACAGAGACGTGATAAGCAGCAGAAAAAGGAGAGGAGTAGGTTTGGCACTTCTTGTTAATGAACGATGGTGTAATTGTGGACACATTCATGTGAAGGAAAAGTGCTGCAGCCCGAACATTCAACTGCTGGCTGTGAGTATGAGACCTTATTATATGCTGCGAGAAATGAAGTGTGCCTTAATTATTATCATCTATGTCCCTCCGTCAGCTGATGCAGCGGTGGCCTGTGACGTCATCAGCTCCACTACTGCCACATTACTGGAGAAGCACCCAGATGCATTTATGGCCATCATGGGTGGTTTTAATCATGTCTCAGTGTGAAAAACATTACCAAACTTTCATCAGTTTGTTGACTGTCCCACCAGAGGAAACAAAACACAGGATTTACTGTATGCCAATGTCAGAGATGCATATAGTGCAACAGCTCTACCCCCCATTGGCAAATCAGATCACCGCATGGTCATGTTAACACCCAAGTACATCCCCCTTGTGCAAAGGCAACCTGCTTATATAGGGACTGTGAGGAGGTGGACACAGGAGGCTGCTGATGCACTACAGGACTGCTTTAAGATGACAGACTGGGGCGTACTCTGTGAACCACATGGGGTGGACATAGACAATATGACCAACTGCATCACAGAATACAGACACGACCATGCCAGCTCAGACTGGACACTGTTTCTCAAACAACAGACCATGGGTCACGAGCGACCTGAAAGCACTTCTGAACAAAAAAAGGAGCGCTTTTAGGGCTGGAGACAAGGAGAAGCTGAGGGGAGTGCAGCATGAGCTGAGAGAGATGCTGAGGAGGTGCAAGGACAATTATAGGAGGAAGGTGGAAGTCAAACTCAGGCAAAACAACACTAAAGATGTGTGGGAGGGAATGAAACAAATAACTGGGTGTAAGGGGAGAGTCAGGCAGCCATCTGGGAGCCAGGAGAGAGCTGAGGAACTGAATCTGTTTTTTAATAGGTTCAACTGACAGTCTGTCACCCCAGCAACACAACCAGACCCCCACACACCCCTCCCCACCCACCCTCCTCCGCAGAACCTCTCTCCATCTCCCCCCTCCTCCTCCTCAGGGGGCACCAGGACCCTCCCTCACTTCATGGTGACAACAGACCAGGTGAAGAAACAGCTGGAGAGACGCCATCAGCGGAAGGCAGCGGGCCCTGATGGCATCTCCGCCAGGACCCTGAGGACCTGTGCCAACGAGCTAGCTCCAGTACTGAAACACCTGTACAACCTGAGCCTGAGTCTGGAAAGAGTACCGGTGCTGTGGAAGACATCCTGCCTGGTTCCTGTCCCCACGAAGTCATCTCCATCGGACCTGAATGACTATCGACCAGTTGCCCTCACATGTCATGTGATGAAGGTCCTGGAGAGACTGGTCTTAGTCCACCTGAGGCCGCAGGTGAAGACGTGGCTGGACCCTCTGCAGTTTGCTTATCAGTCCAATTTAGGAGTTGAAGATGCTGTCATCTACCTGCTGCAATGAGCCCATCTGCACCTGGATGGCGGGGGATATACTGTGAGAATCACTTTTTTTGATTTTTCCAGTGCCTTTAACACCATCCAGCCACTGCTGCTGGGTGAGAAGCTCCGGATGATGGGGGTTGACAGCTCTGTGATCTCCTGGATTACTAATTACCTGACAGGCAGATCACAGTTTGTCCGGGTGGGTAGTGTCTTGTCTGAAGTGGTGACTAGTTATACGGGAGCTCCACAGGGGACTGTCCTCTCTCCTTTTCTCTTTACCTTGTACACCACTGACTTTCAGTACAACACAAAGTCATGCCACCTGCAGAAATTCTCTGACGACTCAGCTGTTGTGGGGTGTATAAGAGGAGAAGAAGAGGAGGAGTACAGGGCACTGGTAGACAGATTTGTGGAGTGGACAGAGTAGAATCACCTGAGGTTGAATGTCAGCAAGACCAGAGAGATGGCGATTGACTTCAGGAAGAAGAGGACGCCATCACAGTCCCTGCAGATTAGGGGGGAGAATGTGGAGGTAGTGGAGGATTATAAATATCTGGGTGTCATGATCAGCAACAGACTAGACTGGAAATCTAACACTGATGCTGGGTACAAGAAGGGGAGGAGCAGACTTTACTTCCTGAGGAAGCTGAGATCCTTCACCGTGTGTAGCAGGATGCTGGAGCGTTTCTACCAGACCGTTGTTGCTAGTGCCATCTTCTTTGCTGTTGTCTGTTGGGATAGCAGTATCAGGGCCAGAGACACCAACAGACTTGACAAGATTATCGAGAGGGCTGGCTCTGTAATTGGTCTCAGACCGGAGACCTTTGAGACAGTGGTGGAGAGGAGAATACTATATAAACTGTGATCTATCATGGACAATCCTGATCACCCCCTCCACCACACACTGGACAGACAGCGGAGCACTTTCTCCAGTAGACTACTACAGCTTTGCTGTCGAACGGCCAGGTACAGAAAATCTTTCCTGCCGCATGCCATTTCACTGTACAATAACTCACTATGATGTTGTATTCTGGTCATAATAGAATATACATAGAATATCACCAACTACAGGAGACCATCCCCCCACCCTGTGGAAAGCCTCCAGCTGGCTAACGACCTAAACAGCTTTTACTGCAGGTTTGAAAAGAACCTACAGTTCTCACCTCCCACCCACACAAAAGGATTATCTGCAGCCCCAGGAACTCCATCCCTCCTCCACTCTGACCTCCCACCAGCACTAATGATCTGTGAAGAGGAGGTGCGCCGGGTCTTTCAGAGACAAAAGATCAAGAAGGCTGCAGGACCTGATGGTGTGTCTCCGTCCTGCCTGAGAGTCTGCTCCAACGAGTTGGCCCCCATCTTCACCCGGATCTTTAACAGATCACTGGAGCTGCGTGAAGTGCCTTCCTGCTTCAAACGCTCCATCATCATTCCAGTTCCCAAGAAACCCTCTGTTACAGGATTAAACGACTACAGACCTGTTGCCCTGACCTCTGTGGTCATGAAATCCTTGGAGAGATTGGTGCTGAACCACCTGAAGGTCATCACAGGCCCCCTGATGGACCCACTGCAGTTTGCCTACCGGTCAAACAGGTCAGTGGATGATGCAGTGAATATGGGACTACACTACATCCTGCAACACCTCGACTCCCCAGGGACGTACGCCAGGATCCTGTTTGTCGACTTCAGCTCAGCGTTCAACACCATCACCCCAGGCATTCTTCATCAGAAACTCCTCCAGCTCAAGGTGCCCCCCTCCACCTGTCAGTGGATCTCCAGCTTTCTGACTGACAGGTGGCAACAGGTGAAGCTAGGGAGATTTACATCCAGCTCCCGAAAAATTAGTACTGGCGCCCCCCCAAGGATGTGTCCTTTCCCCACTGCTCTTCTCCCTCTACTCCAACGACTGCACCTCAGAGGACCCTTCGGTGAAGCTCCTGAAGTTTGCGGACGACACCACAGTCATCGGTTTGATCCGGGATGATGATGAGTCTGCATACAGGCAGGAGGTGGAGCAGCTGATCCTCTGGTGCAGCCAGAACCATCTTGAACTTAACCCAGTCAAAACGGTGGAGATGACTGTGGATTTCAGGCGACACCCCCCTTCATTCCCCCCACTCACCATCCTCAACAGCACAGTGTCCACTGTGGACTCCTTCAAGTTTCTGGGTACCACAATCTCCCGGAACCTGAAGTGGTCCTCCCATATAGACACTGTCCGGAAAAAGGCCCAGCAGAGGTTGTTTTTTCTGCGTCAGCTCAAGAAGTTTGATTTGCCTCAGGAGCTGCTGGTTGTCTTCTACACCGCCATCATCCAATCTGTCCTCTGCTTTTCCATCACTGTCTGGTTTGGATCTGCCACTAAACAGGACAAGACCAGACTGCAGCGGATCATTAAGTCTGCGGAGAGGATCATTGGTACCGACCTACCCTCCATTGAGAACTTATATCGGTCCATAACCAGGAAACGGGCGGGAAACATCTGTGCTGACCCATCACACCCTGGCCACAAACTGTTTGAACTTCTATCTTCTGGTCGTCGTTACAGATCACTGAAGGTCAAAACCACCCGTCACAGGAACAGTTTCTTTCCTCAAGCCATCACTCTGATGAACTCCTAACATTCACCTAGTCCTACCTGTTGCTGTACTCATGACTTTTCATCCATTATTACATTGCACATAACTCTCACACTGCTTTTTACTTCATTCACATTACGTATATCACTGAATCTGAGTTCACATTGAAATACTGTGTGACTGTATATTTTTTCATATATTTCTGCAAAGTGTGGTTAGTCTGAGTAAATAACTGCATATATTCCTGTATATATTTGCATCCTTTTATAGAAACGTGGACAGACTGTAATTTACTGTACATATTCTGTTGTCATTGAATCCTTATTTAAATCCTCCACCTGAACAACGAGAGCAAGTTTTTAGCCAAAGTCAAATTCCTTGTATGTGTTGTGCATACTTGGCCAATAAAGCTGATTCTGATTCTGATTCTGATTCTGATAACTATGCTGCCACACTGCACCTTGCAGTCTAACAGGTACAGTACCTCACATTTCATTCTGCTCCTGATAGTCCTTTATTGTGCAACGAGATGATTCATGTGTTTATACGGGTCATCATATATTAAGTTATGATGTATATAGGTTTTTATAGTCCTGTTTGTTTTTACTTTCCATGGGTAATCCCTTTGTCTGTCATGCGTGTGTTTCTGTCATTTGGTTGTCTACTGTCATGCTGCTGTAACACTGTAATTTCCCAGTTTGGGATTAATAAAATACATCTATCTATCTATCTATCTATCTATAACGTCTGCAGCTGTGTTCAACCTGCTGTAGAAATCCCCAAAATGATGTCATGCTTTTACATTATCCAATGGAGGGCTCAGCTGAAAAAGTTGTCCCTGCCTCCAAAACTTCACAAGATGATGGATGTTTACATTGTTAGCTTGCTAGCTTTGTTAGCACATCTGTAGCAGGAATCTGTAGGTAAATAACTCCGACATCCGATTCAGCAAAAGAGCTCCCGGTCCTTCTGTCTCCAGGTGAGTGTCTCATTTTCAAACTAGTTTACTTTCCATTGTTGATACTTTTATTCCGATGATGGCAGAATCTCAAAGATAGCACTATCCCTTGGATATGAATGCACAATTTTGCGTGCACTCGCCTCTTTCCATTGACTTTGTATACATTTGTGCTGCCCGTTCGCGTTTGGTGTGAAGGCACCTTGAGAAGTTTAACATTTTCTAGAAAAAGTTGCAAATTTACAACAAAAAAGTTGCAAATTTAGGAGTGTTGCCAGTAAGTTACTGTCAAATCCCCTTATCATGTTTAACAGTGTACATTAGTTGATGAATCCCATAATGCAATGCACAGCTAATAGAGCAGTGAGAGGAGGGCTTCACATCACAACATAAACTACCTAAAGGTATTTATATTTTTTAATACAGCAAAAATGATTTGGTTTAATACATATTTACTACAAAATACATGCAGGTATTCATTTTTTTATCACCATTAATCTGTTACGTTTTTCTGTCTCATAATGATGATGTCATTAACTGCACCATGAAAACAAATGGTAAATGGCGTTCACTTATATAGTGCTTTTTCTCATCTCTAGATGACCAGAGTGCTTTACAGATCCTGCTATCCACCCATTCACACACACTGATGGCAGCAGAGCTGCCATACACACACAGGCGCTGGCCTGACCCACCAACAGCAACTGGGGGTTCAGTGTCTTGCTGAAGGACACTTCGATATGCAGACTGCAGACAGACCGGGAATCAAACCCCTGACCCTCCGATCAGTAGTCAGCCACACTACACTTGTGCCACAGCAGCCCCAAAACAAGCAGAGTAGTGTCCAAAAGCTGATAATTTTATTGTTATATTGAGTTTACTGTATTGTCCACTACATCTGAATTCACTATATAGCAAGTAGGGAGGGAGGGAGGGAGAGGCCATTCAGAACAGAGTTTATGAAAAAAAAGTGAATGAGCAATGCCAACAGAAAATCAGATGAGAAGGACACACGTCCTTTTTGATGAAGACCTGTATAATATTCTAGCCTCACGAAACTAGTTCATCAACTAATATGATGGAGTCTGAAGCAGTTTACTCTTAAAGTGTGGCTACTGATGTGTCCGGAGCTACAGAAAACACCTTGGAGGGTGAATAGCATGTTTGCTAACTACGAGTATGGGCTGACAACACAAATGCTGTCATGACAACATGATAGGGGCTTGCTGGTGAAACTGTTTAGTTCTCTTGGAAAAGAAGCAGTGTGAAACTGAACCTAACTGAACCAAATATAGACACCAGAACAAAATCATGAACCTTGCTCCAGACGTTGAAGTGAACTTTCAGGTGTGAAAATGCTCTGAAACATCACTGACCTTTGTCTTTTAATCCCTCAGCATTCTAGTCAGTTGTCCTCAAAATGCCTAAAAATAGCACACACAAAGTAAATCAAATTCTTTCTTCACTGAGTAGCAGTTGAAAATTTGAAATGGAATTTAAAGGGGTTACAGATTTTATGCACCCCTAGTGGCATAGCTCAGCAACTGCGCCTGTCAACTGAATCTGACATCCCTTTAACGCTTTAACTGCCAAATTCGCCATATGGCGCCTGGGGAAATGCAAGGCCCCCTTAGTGGTCAAGAGTGGTAAAAAAATTTGTCAATAAAATAGTTCAGATTTCCAAGGCTATAACTTGAAAGTTACAAGAGATAATGGCTTACTGTCAATTAGAAAGATGTAGAATATGATCCAAAGTTTCAGATAGGAATAAATTTACGCATCTAATTTGCATAATGGCACGACAGCTATATAAATTACAAAACTCAGTCAAAAGTGGACTTTGGAAACAGTTACATAAAGAATGGCCCTTTTTTTAACGCCGATTTGTCTACAGGGGTATGTTTTTGTCTAATCTTCAAATTATACACGTACATCTCCAAAAATTTTAATATCATGAAAAAGTTCAATATTTTTTGTCACTCATTTCAGGAAGTGAAACCCATATATTATATAGAGTCATTACACAGAATGATATATTTCAAGTGTTTATTTATTTTAATTTTGGTGATTATGGCTTACAGCCCATGAAAACCCCAAATTCAGTTTCTCAAAAAATTAGAACATTACATAAAATTAATTTTAAAAAATAGTTTTTAAATAGAAATGTTGGACGACTGAAAAGTATATCCATGTACACACTCAATACTTGGTCGGGGCTCCTTTTGGATTAATTACTGTATCAATGTGGCGTGGCATGGAGGTGATCAGCCTGTGTTACTGCTGAGGTGTTATGAAGGTCATGTTGCTTTGATAGTGACCTTCAGCTCGTCTGCATTGTTGGGTCTGGTGTCTCTCATCTTCCTCTTGACAATACTCCATAGATTTTCTATGGGGTATAGGTCAGGAGAGTTTGCTGGCCAATCAAACACAGTGATGCCATGGTCAATAAACCAGGTATTGATACCTCTGGCAGTGTGGGGGGTGCCAAGTCCTGCTGGAAAATGAAATCAGCTTCTCCATAAAGCTTGTCAGCAGAGGGAAGCTTGAAGTGCTCTAAAATTTCCTGGTAGACGACTGCATTGACTTTTGACTTGATAAAACAATGTGGACAAACTTTGGACTCTTTGGTGGACATGACATGCTCTTACATGGCTTTTTGCAGGGATATGATCGTTCCACGTAAACGTGTCAAAATATATCCCAACAATAAGCCATGGGTTACTAAATCAGTTAAATCCTGCTTACAGAGGAAAGCACTTGCCTTTAAACAGGGGGTTGCTTCTGAGCTGCAGGCTGCCACAAAAGATCTGAAGTCCGAAATTTTAAGAGCAAAACAGAATTATAAATCAGAATTGGAAAGCAAGATGGCAGCAAAGAAGCTTGATTCAGCCTGGGCTAGTATGAAAACTATTGCAGGCCTTCAGAGCACAGAGCGCAGTAATCGTGTGTTTTTAGATGGTTCTAATTCAGACACAGAGCTGGCTAATGCTCTTAATTGTTTTTATGGTCGTTTTGATCCCTTTGATTTTAGCACAGAAACCCAAGATTTGAAACAGAAACTTAAAGACAATCAGCACTTTAATATTGAGGTGCAGGATGTTAAAAGGGTGTTCTGTGCTGTAAAAGTGAACAAAAGTCAGGGCCCTGATAATATATGTGGGCGCTTGGTAAAGTCCTGTGCACATGAACTGAGTCCTGTGTTTCACTACATTTTTAGTCCTTACAGACACAACATGCGTCTAAGGTCTGGAAAGATTCTGTGGTTATCCCTGTTCCAAAATCCAGCTGTCCAAAAACGGTAAATGATTTTAGACCAGTTGCTTTGACTTCAATTTTAATGAAAATTTTTGAAAAACTGGTCAGATTTGAGGTCCTAAAGCAGACTGAACATGCATTGGATCCTTTGCAGTTTGCCTATAGGTCTCACAGAGGAGTGGAGGATGTCACTGTCACTCTGTTTAACATGGTTTTTAAACATCTGGATTTTAATGGGACACATGCCAGGCTTTTATTTGTGGACTTTTCTTCTGCTTTTAATACAATCCAACCTCATATTTTAGTTGAAATCTAAACAATCCTGCAACAATTTGATTTGAGTAATAATCTGGTGGGTTGGATTCTGGATTTTTTAACCAACAGGACACAGAGAGTAAGGGTCAACAGTACATTGTCTGACCAAAAGTGTTCTTCTACTGGCTCTCCTCAGGGGTTTGTGTTGTCACCACTACTCTTCATCCTGTACACAAACATGTGTCAGGGCAGACATGACAACAGACACATTATGAAGTATGCTCATGATTCAGTTATTGTCAGTCTCCTTCAGGATGGTGAGAGTGGCCACAGCCCAGTAGTTGATGATTTTATTCACTGGTGTGAGGATTTCTACCTGCAGCTGAATACGACAAAAACTAAAGATATGATTATTGACTTTAGAAGGAAAACTCCCAGGCACAAAGTCACTGTACTAAAAGGCCAGACCATTGAAGGTGTGCAATCTTACAAATATCTTGGGACGATTATTGATAGTAATTTAAACTTTGAAGAGAACTGTGAAAGGGTGTGCAAAAAGGACGGAGGTTTGTTGTCCCAAAATGTAAAACCCAGTGCTACAAAAACAGCTTTGTTCCCGCTGCTGTCAAAGAGTTGAACAAGATGTAGCAATATATTGCACATAATTTAGTTCGCTATTTATGAATTGTATTTTATATTTATTTATTTATTTATGTAGGTTTTTTATTTGGGTTTTAAATCTTTTATTGGGTTTTAGACTTTTATTGAGTTTTTAATCGCTTTGACTTTGTTTTTAACTTTTTTAATATGACCCTTCTCGTTTATCTCTGTTTTTTCTCTTATCTCTTTGTCTTATGTCCTGATTGGTGGAGGCTTGAGTACTTTTATCGTGTTTATAGTCAGCTTCATGTGTGCCTGTGTTTGTGTTCATGTTGAATGTAATTGTGGTTTGTAAATATGTGTCTAAAAGGATGTCACCTGACTGCAAAACAAATCTACCTACAGGTACAAAGAAAGTAACCTGAACCTGAACCTGAACCTGAGGGAGTCCAAAACACAAGGAGGACTCTTCCACTCCCACGGTTGTTCATGCTGTGTCCCCGAGTACCAACGGGCATTCCTACTGTATGGTGGAGCTGAACGGGGTGACAGTGCCATTGCTGATTGATACAGGAGCGGTGGGCTCCGTGTTGAATTGGGCAACCGTGAAGACGTTTTTCCCACATTATAGGATTGGAGGTGACCCAGTGCTGCTTTGTGGTTATGATGGAGGGAGATTGGCCACAGTGGGAACTGTGAGACTGACGGCTCCGTACAAGTCGGCAGAGGTGTGTAACCTGAAGTTCACAGTGACTGCTCATGGAGACAATATTATGGGATGTGATTTGTTTTATGGCCTGAGCTTCACCGTCAAGCGCGGTACTGGAGAAGAGTGGTTGGGCTGCGGCTTGTGGGACCAGCCGGTCCCAAGAATGGTGGACGGAGCTGTGTGGGACGAGAACTTGCCTGGCACCCTGGAAAGTGAGCAGGACCAACTCCACCCATGGCCGTCGCAGGAGGGTTCCTGTGCCAGAGCCCAAGTAGCCCTGGACAAGAAACTGGGCGGCACGGTGGGATGCCTGTGACAGCGGGTGGCGCCTCGTGGCTGGCTCCATCGGTTCCCTGATTTCGGCTAGAAGGGGCCAGAGAACATTGAGTCACAATGGTGAGGGAGACAGCGGAGACAAAAGCGGTCAGGGCAGAAACGGCTGGCACGGTAAAACGACGTGCCAAACATAAACACTGTAAGCCGAGTAGGGCCCCTCTGGGGGTCACGGATGTGGTCCAGGCCCTGGAGGAGGCACGTTCATGAAGGATTCGGGCCAAGCGTCGGACGGAAGAACACCAGGGGCGGCTACAGGTGGTGGCAGTACGGGAGGATGCCTATCTCCAGCTGTCAGATGGCTTATGGGGGCATCCAAACTGTTGTGGCATGCCCGGGAGGAGATTGGTGGGCTTGGGCCTGAACAAGGGACATCCCCAGTGGTGGTGAAGAAGAGGCGCACCGGGGTCAGATCAGCCAGCGGTGACCCGAGGGGTGGTTCTTCTCCTGGGGCAGACTAATGGTTGGACAGTTTGTTGAGAAAAGAAGGGGGGACCATGGGTATGTTCTTATTGTTTGATTTGTTTGTGATGTTCTAAATCATAAAAAAAACTCTTAAACCTATTGGTTGGCTATGTTAGTGGGGATTAATTTAATGTGATGGTTAGTCTAAGACATGGTGGTATTTTGTGTTGAATTGTTTATTGTGAATATAAGCTGCAGAACAATCTGCTTCACCATGTGGAGTGAGATGGCAGTCTACCCATCTCCCCTAGTGTAGTCCTTTTAGCATGACTGTGTTATGCCACTTATATTATGTTACTATTCTTCGGGTGTGTTAAGTGTTCGCAGTTGGAGTGGGTTTGAATTGTATGTGTGGCCTTATGGCTTTTTGTGAGGGGGAGGAGGGAATGTTGTGTTGGAGTTTGGACCCTTATTTGTGTGACACGGGTGGTGGCTCCACCTTTCTGGTTCCGCCACCACCCAGGGTATAAGAGAGCAGTGAGTGGGATGGGTGGTCTCTTGGCCACCTCTCTGCCTGGTGGGTATGCTTGTATACTGTGGAGTGTCTACTAATAAATGTGTGTCCAATTCAACACCTGGTCTCCTTCTTGTCTCCTACTACCGACATAACAGTCAACATATTGTTTCTTTTGGGAGGGACAGGCCAATGGCCCCTAGTGATTACGAATGCAGTGCTGATCAGTCTGAAGTGAACCCACCACCTGTCCCTGCTGCTCGTTCTACTCCCATTGCACAGGCATCATTTTGAACCAGTTCAAAGTTTCACTTCGCTGTGGCCCAGAGTTGAGCGGTCCTAAGCTCATCACCACTGTATTTGACATCCTGAAGCACAACTTCAGAGAGTTGGCATGTTCTAATTTGCCAATGAGACTTTTATAACACTTTGCCATGAGCTGGTGAGAATACAATGGAGACTATTGGATCTGCCTAAATAAATCTGTCGATGCAGCCAGTGAGTGTCTTCCAAGACGGGGCAAGAAGGCTGAGGACCCTACTTGAGGTTGTTATGATGTTTGTTAACTACTTCCCTGATCCCAGCCTCTCACTATCATCCCAACTGAAGGCTCCAGAAGAATGGTCTGCAGCTGAAGTACAGGCTCGTCTAGACAATCATATGGGGAAAATCAGGAGAACATTAGTTCACTCACAACATGCTATGAGTCTCACTGCCCACACACAGGTCCCTGCTAATTTTCCCTGCTAGTCTAACATTCATTCAGCAGCTTTTGTAGTGTCAGGTGAGCCAGCACCCCATCCAGTGCATGTTGTCCAACCCGTCATTGTCCCTGATCAGCCTCAGTCTGCATTCATGAGCGTGAGTCAGCAACAGCCTCCGGCCTCTGCCTCCATGCTTCCTCCACATGTTGTTCCATCTACTCTGGTAGTTGAACCGACTGCCCAGCAAGTGGCACAGATGTTTGATAAAACCCTGTCAATGTGTACTGCATCTTTTGCTGTGGGTCGACAAGGTCAAAAGCTGGCGAGGCGGCCCCCTGGTCATCAAACTGTTCAACGTGCTTCATGTAAAGTCTGTAACTTTGGTGAACACACAACTTCTGCTCACTGTCAACTGTTCCGGCTATGCCACAATTGCTTCAACTCTGGCCATATGAAATGTGAATGCCCACAGCCCACCCGATATGCAGCCAGGTCTGTGTCTCCCCCCCTCCAACGGTGTGTTAAACTAGTCAGCCCATGTGATGAGAGGGGCAGCATGGGCAGTGATACAAATACCCTCAGCAGTGCATTGGATCAATGTTCGGTGTACGTGAACTGCTGTAAAAGCTTCCCTGAAAATAATATGGTCATTTTTGTGCAGTCACAGAGAGTTGAAGAAGCGTGTGAATTGTTTTATGCTCCAGTGTCAGTTAATGGCTAGTCTGTTTTGGGGGGCATGCTTGATTCAGAGAGCATGTTATGCACACTGAGTGAGGAAGCTGAATGTAAATTGAGGGCTGCTGGTGTTGTACTGAATCCTGAGCCTGTCCCAGACAGTGTGGTGCTAATTGGCTGCGGTGGCCTTCTCACACAACCTAAGTGCATTTATGTTTGAACATTGAAATATATGGGTTCAAGTTCAATGTGCCAGTGTTTCTAGTGCCTGGACAAAAGATGATTTCATTATTAGCAGTAACATCCTACGCCCTATCATTCAGAACATGAAGTCCGACAAAAAGTATTGGGAACTTGTGTGCTCCAACAGTGCAAACCCAGATTGTGAAGAGTTCCTCCAGCTACTAAGTTGTGTTTCCCGCTGGTCAGGTCCTGAGTTGCCAAGCAAGGCTGGCACAGTGAAACTAAGACAGGCTGTCACCTTACTGCCTCAGCAAGAGTATGTAGTATAGGGGAAGCTGCCATCTTCAGCACCTGTGTCACCAGGGAGCACTGTGATTGTTGAGTCAACAAGTGCTCGCTCTACTCCAAGAAATATTATGGTGGGTCGTGTTGTAACACCTATGTGGGGTTATTATTGGATCCCACTGAAGGTCCTCAACCTCACTCAGATGCCTGTGACACTGCCACATAATACAAAAATTGCTGATGTTTTTTCATGTATTGCTGTGGAAGATGTGTGTCTCAACCAACAATTGTGCAAAATTAAACATGGTCATTCGAATGGGTCAGTGACACCGCCACTTTCCACACCTGACCCTGTAAGACTGCTTCAGGACCATGACCTTGCTGACGTCGACACTGACAATTGTGAGGTGTCTGGTGAGTGGAAAAGGAAGCCGTCTGAATTGGTCCTTACTTATCAGGATGTGTTCTCTAAGGGGAAACTGGACTGTGGTGAGGCCAAGGATTATGTCCACCGTATCCACCTCACCAATGACCGTCCTTTCAGGCTTCCTTACCGCCGGGTCCCCCCAGCACATTACCAGCAGCTCAAGGAAGTGCTGTCACACATGGAAATGAAGGACATCATCAGAAAATTGATCAGTGAATATGCCTCCCCTCTGGTGATGGTGTGGAAGAAGTTGAGTGACCTGCAAATATGCATAGATTTCCACTGGCTTAATGCCAAGACTGTTAAGGATGCCCACCCACTGCCCCACCAAGCTGACTGTCAAGCTGCTCTTGGCGGTAATGCTTTTTTTAGTACTATGAATCTGACATTGGGATTTTACAACATTCCCCTCTCATGAGTCTGACAAACATACAGCCTTTACCACCCCTCTAGGCCTTTATGAATACAACCGCCTCCACCAAGGTCTCTGCAACAGTCCTGCATCCTTTATGAGGATGATGCTTAGCATTTTGGGGGATTTAAACTTTTCAAGCCTACTTTGCTACCTCGATGACCTGTTGGTGTTTGCACCTTCTGAAGAAAAGGATCTGGAGAAACTGGAGGTTGTTTTCAATCACTTGAGAGCCAACAACCTGAAGCTGGCACAGAAAAAATGTAATTTTCTGAGGTGGTCTGTGAGATTTCTGGGTCATGTGGTGGGTGCTGATGGTGTTTCAGTCGACCAAGAAAAAGTGAAGGTCATCTCCGGATTCCAGAAGGAGAACCTAATGAATCCTGATAGTTGCACACCTTCTCAGCAGAAAGTGAGATCCTTTCTTGGCATGGTACTGTTTTACCAACATTTCATTCCATGCTGTTCTCGCATCGCTAAGCTACTCTTTGCTCTGACAGCAGGCCAGAAGAGAAGAGTTAAAGGCCAGGGACATGAAAAAGCTGGATGTTTTTGGACACAAACCCCCCAAGACTGGACCCCTGCCTGTGACAAGTCATTTGAGAACCTAAAGGGTGCGCTCCTTAACTGTGTGGTACTGGCTCACCCTGATTTTGAGAAACCTTTTATCCTGTCCACCGATGCCTCCTTAGATGGACTGGGTGCAGTCATGTCTCAGGTCCCTGCTGGTGAAGAAAGAGCAAGACCCATAGCCTTTGTGAGCAAGTCACTCAGTCGCAGCCAAGCCAAATATGCAGCACACATACTTGAATTCTTGGCACTGAAGTGGGCAGTGTGTGATAAGTTCAGTCATTGGCTCAAAGGTCACAAATTTACTGTCTGGAGTGATAACAATCCCTTGATGTACATCTTCACCAAGCTGAAGCTGGACGCCTGCGAACAACGTTGGTTCTCGAAACTCGCTCCATACTGTTTCGAAATTAAGTATGTTCCTGGCAGGCAGACTGTTGTGGCAGATGCACGGAGTAGGACCCCTTTTGGAAAACCTGTGGAATAGTGCTTTCTAACTGAGCCATATCACAAGCTGTTGGACGAAGTCTGTGACCTTAAGGATGATGCTGTGCAGGATGATTTCCGCTTGACTTGTCAGCCACAGTCATTGAGCAACCACTCATTTTCGGCTGTCATGAATACACCCATGTTGGAGGAGGATGTTTCCTCGCTTCTGTCCTCTCTGAGTGACTGGGACTTTGCTCCAAGGCAATGTGCCGCATCTATGGGTGACCACTTAACACCTCTGGCCCCATTGGGTCAGGATGTTCCTGCCACACTGTCCCTGCCTGACCTGCTATCTCACCAAAAGCGAGACCCTGTTGTTTCCAGAGTGGCCTACTACATTGACAGGAAAAGGCGACCGTCAAGACGGGAGCATTGTAATGAGAGCCAGCAGACGCTAAGGCTTTTAAAACAGTGGGACAAACTCATGCTGCTGAATGATGTCCTTTACAGAGTCATAAAGGACCCACTGACCAAACAAAAAAAAAGCTTCAATTCACCGTGCCGACTCCCTGAAAGCTGTGGTTCTCTCTGGTATCCATGACAATGCCGGCCGCCAAGGCCAGTCACGCACACTGTCCCTCACTCATCAGTGCTTCTTCTGGTATGACATGGAAAAAGATGTGCACGACTATGTGAGAAACTGCCACAGGTGTGTCCTTAGCAAAACCCCAGAGCCTGCTGTCCGAGCCCCTCTGGAAAATATCAAGACTAGTGCTCCCCTGGAGCTAGTGTGTATTCATTTTTGGTCAGCTGAGGACAATAACAACAAGTCTGTGGATGTTCTTGTGATCACAGATCACTTCACTAAGCTAGCACATGCATTCCAATGTCAGGACCAGACTGCTAAGAGAGTGGCAAAGAAGCTATGGGATTGATTTTTCTGTGTTTATGGCTTCCCCCAGGGCATTCACTCTGACCAGGGTGCTAATTTTGAGAGTGAGCTAGTGGCTGAGCTCCTGTAGTTGGGTGGCGTTAATAAATCTCACACCTCACCATACCACCCCATGGGTAATGGGACCACAGAAAGATTTAACCGAACTCTGGGCAACATGTTGAGATCTCTTCCCCCAAAGTCAAAGCAGAAATGGCTGCAGATGATTCAGACTATGACCTTTGTCTATAACTGCACTGCCCATGAGACGGCAGGCTTTGCCCCATTTTTTCTGATGTTTTGGAGGGTCCCGAGATTGCCAGTTGACCTAATGTTCAAAAATGTCCTTCATGATGACACAATATGTGACTACAGCACCTACGTCCAGTCACTGGCTAGTGACCTGCAGTCTGCCGTGCTCGTAGCCCAGCAAAACATCACCAAGGAGCAAAAGCACCAATCTTACCAGTACAACAAAAGAACCAAGGGCCTACCTCTGTCTGTTGGAGATCAGGTGCTAGTTGCCAACAAGGGAGTCAGAGGGAAGAAAAAGCTGTCTGACAAACGGGAGCCTGTTGTGTACATGGTGGTAGCCTCAAAGCCTGTGCTCCATATCTACCATGTCAGAAATTGTGAGGGGAATTAGCGTGTGGTGCACAGCAATCTGCTCCTTAATGCCAAGTTTTTACCACTGGATGTGACTCTTGGTGATGGTTCCACCCATCCTGTCGACAGCGTGGCTGATTCCGATTCTGTTCCTGATCTGCCTGTGACAGAATTATCAGTTGTGGATACTAATGCTGCGACAGCTGCTCTTTCTCTCGTAGAGTCACTCCCCTACATTTCTGAACATGAAGACCGCACAGCTTCATGGGTCCAGCAACAGTCCCCCACTGCCTCAGACCAAGATGCTGATCTGCATCCCCCATCTGTGTCATGCTCCCCTATCCCAAGTGGGTTGGTTGGTGCTGGTGGGCCATCAAATTCTTGTTCTCAGATCCAATCTGTCACTTCTGCTGAGTTGGACACAGGTCATCAATTTACAACACGCTCTGGTAGAGTCATTAAGCCTGTTTGTTGTTTGATCAAATCTATGGTTCAAATTGAGGCTCTCTTTGATACTGAGAAAGTTCAATCAGCTATTACGAATGTGTGATTTTATTTGCTGTTGTTGCATTTGAATGGTTTTTTTTCAGTGATGACATATCGTCTTTGACCGCCCCACATATAGCCAGTATGTTTAATAAGGCCAGTGCTGTGTGGTGTAAAAGGCACCCCGTTTTGTCGATAGAGTATTATGAGATTTTGCTAGGCACCAAGCAGATCTCACATCTCTCAACCTTTTCAGAAGGTAGCTGAACAGCTGATGTAGTAGTTTATGTATCTGCATTTCTTTCTGGCCTGTGTAACCTGTGGCTTGGGCATGTTTGATATTGTTATACAATTTTTGTGTAATTCTTGGGGGGGGGGGGGGTAACAGACTTATACTTGTCTTTCTATTATAATTACACAAAATTATATGTATTTTAGTTTTCTTAAACCTGGCTATAAGTTTTTTGTTTTTTTTTAATCATTCTGTTTAAGCTTGGAGCCCCTCCCTTAGTTCTTCTTCATTGGTACACCCATTAAAAAACTGTGCGCACCTTTCACTTCCTCCCTTTTGCACAATTCTCCAAAGGGAGAGGTGGGTGTCAGTTTTATAATCCCAGTGCATCTTGTTATCCCTTATTCTATATACGTATATCTGTTTTGTTTGATTTATTTTATGTATCATTCTCACTTACCACTTGTGTGAAAATTTTAATATATTTCTGGTAATAATGTTTGTAAGGTTTCTCGCTAGTCCTGTGGGTTTGTGGGATTAGTCTGATTCCTGGTTTTTGTCTTGTACCTTGGTTGTTATATAGGAGCTGGAGTGGGCAAGCAGTAAAGGCGTGGTTTTTCTATCATTTCTTGTGATTGCCAGAATAAATGGAGAGCATCTCCAAAGGTGACAGGCTGACCTGCATTATTCCTCACAACGCAGAAAACAACCGGTTATATATTGTAACGTGCTGCTCGACATGGCGACGTCCCACCGGGAGATTCGAACTCACGCCTCCCGCTCCGGAGTCCCGCACCCTACCTGTGTCGCCAATAGGGTCAACCCACTTGGCAAGCCAAGTAGGGTGCTCATATTGAGTTCGCTACACTACTCCCCTCTGGTTCTCGACATCGTCCCGATGTCAGCGCCCCATTACTGCTTTGGACAGGAGATCCCACTTCTGACACCAGTGTAACGTGCTGCTCGACATGGCGACGTCCCACCGGGAGATTCGAACTCACGCCTCCCCGCTCCGGAGTCCCGCACCCTACCTGTGTCGCCAATAGGGTCAACCCACTTGGCAAGCCAAGTAGGGTGCTCATATTGAGTTCGCTACACTATATATATATATATATATATATGGCAGATATTGCTGGTATGTGAAACTGTCCATTAAAAGTTCAAAAGGAAAAACAGCATTTTGTGATGTTGTTAAAAAAAAAATAGTGTTTTTTGTGAAAAAATCACAGAAAATACGGTGATATCACTTTTTAGCCGTATTGCCACCACCCCTATCTGTGAATCTTCCCTGCTGTTTTGAGCCAGCCTGCAACTGACTGATGCTGTATGGAAACCCAAAAGGTCCAAAACATCAAGTTTGACATATGTGTTAAAGGTGAACTAGACAGTATTTTCATGAAAGCTAAAATTAAAAAATAAAATACATCAGCAAAGTGTCTAGAAATGTATAGATAGATAGATAGATGAAAAAATATGTTTCAAATTTTTATGGGTCCAAAATACTCAGATACAGATGGGCACTTGGATGATGGTAGGTTAACGTAGATGTATATAAACACTAGAAAGGACATGGCTAACATTTTCATTTCAAACAGAGGCACCATATTCTGTAGGTAATTATAATGGTTGACAGCACCTGAGGCATTGTGATAACATGACACACAGACAATTGTTCATTGTATTTATTGTAATCATAAGTAAGATGGAACATGACTAGCCATGTCCTCTCTAGTGTTTACATATCCACGGCCGGTAAATATGTCACAGCTTGTCACAGCCAATAGTATAACAGGGTTTATGTCACGTGTCTCTACCAGCCAGCTGGGGTGAGAGTAAGTGTGACACCTACTGGCCAGAGGTCAGAATGTTGCCTGTATCACATTTAACGTGCAAACTTTTTTGTGCCGTGTCAACATGCAAATTTTTAATCATGATTAGTCAGATGATGTCCGTCGTTAACTCTGGATTAATTGCACTTTAATCGCACATTATCTCTATTAAAATGTAAAAGTAAAGCGGGACTTTCCGTCATCTGTTTCAGCTTTTTTCTCGGGTCTCTGTCCATGACTTGCTGCACTGCTTCCTGATTTCCCCGACTGCGATGTGGACGGAGGACTTTAAGCATGGAAACCCATCAGGATCAAAGACACGTCTGCATGCACCGCAATCACGTGAAAAAGCTAGCGGCGTCAAAAGGGGTGATGACACTAACTCGTTGTTATTATCATGTCATCAGAGGCAGTAGCTATGCATTAATGATTGCTGGCAATATTGTCATCTTCCATATCCTGGAATCCCCAAAAAGCTGTGAGTGTAATAATCGGTGTACCTTAACCATTAAAACAAACACTGGCCTCTGTGGATGGATTCATGAAGCCGAGGAGAGAGGTGAACAACCTGAAGCCATAAAGGTCGTGGTATAGTACCTGCAGATGCTTTACGTTTTTGCTGTTGCATCCCACTGTGTCTGCTCCAGCTTCAGCGGGACGATGCAGCTCCCGCGGCCATGTAGACATCCCCCCCGCCCCCCCCATCCCTGTAAATGTGACGGCATTCACCTCCTGTTGTGGTTCGCCGCATTTCATTTCAGCAGGAACTGTCCTCCCGCTGTGACTCATTTATTTTTTTTCTCCAAAGATGCATTCTGTAAAGGTTTGATGTGGAGATTGTTCGGTGGAAGAAGGAAGTGGTGATTAAAGAAAAGGGTCACATGAGCTCATATGTTAACAGCAAGTATCAAAAGACGCTCTGAAAGAATGATTACAGGATGAAACCAGACGCTTCTGTAGCGTAAACGTGATGGCATCCTTTTCCTTCTTTTATTGTCATAAATCAAGAAACAATGTGCAAAGTCTACTTTTCCTCTTAACCCTCATACCTGACACAGACTAAAATGCCCTTTTCATTTTTTTGATAACTTAGCAGTGGTTATGGTTTTTGCTCTGATATTTGGCAAAAGTGTGGATTTTTTTTTTTAACTATTTTTGATAATTCAAGCACAAATCCCATGTTACTCTATTTTTACACTGTGTCAGCTAAATTGTGACGTTGTTACCATTAAGGGACAAACGTGGCCTCTTCAAGCACCATAAAAATAATATATGTCAGTATATGAATGTGAAAAAAGCCAGTGCAGAATTACAGAAATTTTTATAGGTTTTAATGGGAACTGTTTTACGTATCGCACATGGCACAGAAACCAAAAACCCATCAAAATCCGTGTTGTTGCTCATCACTGACATGTCCAAGACTGTAATTATCCCCACAAGAAAAATCCACTTCGCATTCAGAATACTGAAAATATTACAATTTTTTGTTTGTTTTTTTAAGAAAATTTTGACCTGTCATCAAAAACACTGGCATATAAAGGGTTAAAATGCTGACATTAATTAAATAATTGGTATTTGTGATCAGGACTGAAGTTGATTAAAAGATGTATGAAAAAAAGTTGAAACAAATATGAATGTATACTATTTTATGACATTTTTGAAGAGGTAACTTTTGTCCCTTAATGGTAACAATGTAACTATTTTTTAAAATCTGACGCTACAAAAAAACAAAAAAAAAATCCATCAAAATCAATGTTGTTGCTCATCATTGACATATCCAAGGCTGTAATAATACCCACAAGAAAAATCCACTTTGCATTCAGAATATTGAAAATATTACAATTTTTGTGTTGTTTTTTTTAAAGAAAGTTTTGATGCCATCACAAGCATTGGCATATAAAGGGTTAAAATTCTGAAATTAATAAAATATTTGGTATATGGTTAGGACTGAAGTTGATTAGAAGATTTATGCAAAAAAAGTAGAAAAATATGAACATATAGTATTTTTATTGGTTTTTTTGAAGAGGACACTTCTGTCCGTTAATGGTAACAATGTGTTTTTAAACGGTGTGAGGGTTAAGAGTTAATATGTAAGATTAAAATAATAAAACACAAGTCTTATTAAAGTAATATAACTTATTTCAGCATGCCACCTGCTCATGCTAAGCAATTTTGAAGTTTTATGCATACGGCTACTCAAACAAAGCTGAATTATCACCGACCGTGCACAAAACTTACATTTGATGTACGGAAAGATAAATTTGGACACATGTGATGCTTCACTGTAAATCTCCTCGTTAATATTCAGTCTATGGAAATAAAACTCTCACAGGACGATGAGGAGCTCCAGGGTCAGCGGTGGCAAGTCTGTCTGAAAATAGAACGGAGAAATAAAGAAAAAGTTGCATGGAAATAATGTCAAGTGTATAAAATGTGAATGTAGAGGAGTGGGAAAAAGAAAGTGGATCAGTGCCGTTCCAAGGTGTCAGGAAGTACATCGACGAGGTCAAACGAAAAGACAAAATTCTTCATTTTCTAACTTTTAAAATGATTTTTCCCCAAATGTATCAAAAGTAAGAATAATTTGTATTAAAAAAAAGCTTTAAATTATTCACCTGCAGAGTACTTTTCTGAAACAAAGACCTCCTTTCATATCTTGATATATGTATAAAAAAAGCAAAACACGGACAGGACACTTGACAAACATTATCTGATTTTTATTATTCTTTGCACTGAACCTGCTGAATAAAGTACCTGGACTGGAGGCAGTTTTTTTGGGTGCCATCAATTATCAATAAATAAATGAAGTATCCAGACTTGTTCAAGCGCTGACAAAACCAATTCAAATAAACACAGTTTTTATAGCGGTTAAAGCTGTGGCGCACCGGAGTGGTGGCCCAGAGGTACAGCATCTGCTCCACAACCAGGAGGTCGTGGGTTCAAGGCCAGGTCATGCCAAAGATCATATAAAAATGGTGCTTTCCGCTTTCTAGCTTGGTACTCAGCATAACCGAATGGGGAAAGGAACGTTAATGGCCAGAGCTAGCAGAGGACAGACCTCCCACTGTAGCTTTCACGACTTCCAGCTGTGTGGCCTAGAGTCAGTGAAATGGAGATGGGTGCTGCCACCGTACACCACATGGTGTCCCACACGCTGTGCAAGGGAATTAACTCACTAAAGCTGTGTGGATGACTTAGTACTTGTTTTAAATTGTAGCTCTGTAAATATGTTATTTTTTTTATTTTATAACCAGAAAATGTATTATGAAAAAATTGTGTTTTTTACATTTAGTTGACATTTTGCACATGATTCTATATTTCTACTTTCACAAAAAAGTGTCATATTTATATGGCAAATTTATCTTTCCTTTGTATTTGTCTTTGACATATTTGTGTTTAATTCTTCGCTGCGTAACCACCAAAGCAAATTCTTCCATAGAGGTGAAACAAACTGCAACACTGCATGTGACAGTGATAGACAGCTTGACAGCTTCACAAATCTGAAGCCTAAAATATCGCAGTCGCCCCCTAGTGGCTGGCTGCAGTACAGGTAATGTGAGTCTGTTAACACTGACAAAGGCTGAAAAAAACCCCAATTTTAATAATTATTTTCTTTTAATTTTTGAGAGCATCTAGTCCTCACAGTGTCTGCCAAAAACTGGTGACCCCTGACGGGTACTGTGATTGGTCGATCATCATATCACACTGCTGCAACTACAGACTGCAATCACCTGCAAAAAACATCAAAAATGGATAAATTTATGTCAAAATGTGCTTTAGGCAAATATTATTTAACTTTCTTTTACACGTGATTTTATTAAGCTAAAGTTTTAGCTGCTTTTTGTTGTTGTTGTTGTTCAAGAACGTGCACAGGTTCAGGCTGTTGTTGCCCGGGAAGCCACCCATTTGCCGTCTTTGCCTGAGCTGCCCCTCCAGAGGGGGGAAAAAGAAATGTAATTTGGTTAGAGCAGCCCATCAAACTGTCTCTATATTGTTTCTATTATTATATCAGAATTCATGAAAATTTGAGATGGAAGTTGTAAATTTGTGTGTGGAAACGGTGGCAAATTTATAGAGAAAAGGTACTAAATTAATGGGAAAATGACAAAGTTGCTGAGAAAAAGTTGCAGAGTTATCAGAAAAATGTTTTTAATTTTCCAAGAAAAATGTTACAAAAAACTAACAAAAGTAATTTTTAAATTTTAGAGAAAAAAATCAAATGTTAATACAATTCTCCAGCTTTTGTTCCTGTAACTATTTTCCTCTTTGTGGCTTTATTTCTGTAAATTTGTGGCTTTTTTGGAAATCCCCCCCACCATCACCACCACTGTTGAGGTTTGTGTTTCACAAAGTTGTAGCTTTTTTCTATTTTTTTCATAAATCTGAGGCGTGCTCATGGTAAATTTGTTTTTGTAAATTTGTGCCTTTTGAAACGTGTAAATTAGCATATTTTATCATATTTTTGCACATTGGTTCAGAAAATTTTGTACTTAATATGCAATTGTGTCCAGTAGGCCCTTTGAGGTCAGATGACATAAAATCGTCCTCCTTGTTATCCCCCCCACCCATAAAGAAGGTAAGGACAGGTAATACAGCACAATGAATGTCAGTGAGAGCACAGTTGCAAATGTACAAAAAAAAAAAAAGTTGAAATTTCATGACAGAAAGCAAATAGATGAACCTTGTGTGAAAAAGGGAAACAAATGTGCCCATGACACTGAGGATGAATGAGTAGAAAAGTTCGGTGGCGGTCGGAGAGGCTGTTGGCGTGGACTGGCAGACGCATTTCCGTCAGTCCGCCCCAGGGCAGCTGTGGCTACAGAGGTAGCTTACCACGATCAATGTCTGTCTGGAGTGAATGATAATGTAAGTAATTTGAGATGTCACCTGACATGTAAAGCACCATATAAATCTAATCCATTATTATTATTATTATGAAAAAATGGAAAATTTATAGTTAAAAAAAAAGTACAGAATTTGTAAAAAAGTCACGCAGATTTTCCAGGAAAAAGCTGCAAATTTATCAGAAAAAAAACAGTTTTAAATTTCTAAGTAAAATGTTATAAGTGCAAGAAAACTTCAAAAAAAAATGACTTAAAAGTTTTTCTTTATCAGAGAAACATGCCAAAGTGTAATACAGATCTACAGCTTTTGTTCTTACATGTTTGCTTTTTTTTCCCTCATAAATTTCTTCATACATTTCTGTCATTTTTTTCTTGTAAATCAGTTTTATATGAATTGGTGATGTTTAAGTTACCCATTTGTGTCCCCCTCACAAATGGGTAACATTTTTCTCCTCGTGAAATTCGGGACTTGCTTATGGTAACTTATAGTGACTTTTATGAATTGTAAATTAGCATTTAAAGTTTATATGTTTGTACCTACATTTGTGAACTGAACTGTCCTCCGTGTTAAAAAAAAAATAAAAATAATAATTACATCTGTGCTCATGTTTTAACGTTTAAACTGAATGTCACCCTCCTCCCTCAGCAGTGCCTTTTTTCCCAGGCAGTTAATGGGAATATGTTCTTAATGAGCTGCCGGTGAAATAAAGAAACATTTGGCGGTGAAACCTGACTGTGATGGAAATTTTTTTTTTTTTTTCTCATGGTGGCTGAAAGTTGCAGGAAGTAAAAAAGAAATAAAATAAAAATAAAAATGAGTAAATAATGTGCAGAAATTGCACCTGATAGATGAACTTTCCATCAATATTGCCAGTAGGTGACTTTTTTTTTGGGGGGGGGGGGGTGTCATCCTCCTGTTAACCTCTCATCTCAATGAAAAGTGTAAAGACACCGTATCCCAACAAGCTGCTTTCACCACATCTAACCAGGCTGCTTTTCCACTAAGTTCCACCCGGTGTGTAGTTTGTGTGTTTTTCCCCTCAGCCTCACACCTCTTCAGAGGAAAAAGTCACAGACTGGAATAGCTGCCAGTGTCATGGCCGACGCTGGGAATTTAGGGAGGAAAACGTTGCAAATGTGATAGAAAAATGTCCCTGTGTGGAAATGGGAAACAAACGCATCACAAAGAGAAGCAAATTTATAGGGGGAAAAAAAAGGTACTGCAGTTGTTTTCAGTAGCAAATTTACCAGGAAAAAAGTCATAAATTCTAATAAAAAAATTCTAATTTAAAAAAAAAAGGTTTATCACAAAAGAAGTCACAAATTTACATAAATATGCAGCTTGTAAACTGCAAATTTTGAAAATGCCAAATGTGCAAATTTGTGACTTTATTCTTATGAACTGATGTTTTTTTCTTGGAAATGCCCCCCCCCCCCCAACACAACTCATCTGTAACCTTTTTTTCCTGTAAATTTGAAGACTTGCTTGTATGTTAAACTTGTCGCATTTAAAACTATCACTTAGCATCTCGCCCCTTTATTAAATTTACACTTAATTCATGCGTTAAAACTAACCAGCGGCCCACAGACGTTTGCACCGTGTGCAGACGGCGGATGAGAGCCGCGCAGCGCGTCTCCAGCGCCCGGGACGCCGTCTGCCTGTCGGCTCCCTGGAACTGCTGCCGCGGTTAAACAGCCAGCCATCGCGGGGTCGCTTCCTCTCCATCCTTCCTCCCCACTCCTCTTTCTCTCCATTTATCAGTTCCTCCAACATTTCATTTCTTTCAAAAGAGAATTCACCCCCCACCCCCCCAAAAAATAAGCCTTGGCTCATCTTCAGACAACAAAAAACTGCACGGATTTTTCCTGTTAAAATGGTGTCCCAGATTCAATTTTAGATAGGCTGATGAGGCTTTTTCTTTTCTTTTTTGCTGTTTAAAGGAGTGAAACGGAAATATGATCAGCATCGACATTTTCTCTCTTTTTCTGCTGCTGCTCATTTCAGGTTGACAGTAAAACAAAATAGTATAAACGACCCATAGCTTGTAATTATTGATTTTTTTTTATTATTTCCTCCCTGTATTCTTTCTTTTAATAAAACAATCTTAAAGGAACCCACCCCCACACCCCCTCCCCCTTCCTCGTTGAGTTTTATCACTTAAATGAAGCATATAAATGACCTGAAAGCGCTTTGGCTGTCGCTTTAAATTCAATAAAATAAAGCACAATTATCCTCTCCTTTTTTTTCTTCTTCTGATCTGACGCTAAAAGGGGGGGGGGGGGTCCTGAAGAGATAAGGCAGATTGAATTCTCTCTGTTGTGCTCCAATAAAAACGTTGGCGGGTGTGTGTGTGTGTGGGGGGGGGGGGGGGGTGTTAAACACACTCCTCTGTAATTCCCCCCAATCATAATTCCCCTCCCATTATCCCTCACACACTCCCTTGATCGCCATTATTTATTCCCGCGCAGCTGTCGCCGCAGTCAATTCCCATGACTAAGTTGGACCATTACAGGTGTGGAGTGGCGCCACAGCTGGACTAAAAGAACTGAATTTAAACAGCTTGAAATATATATTTATATATATATATATATATAAATATATATAAAGGGAGGAGATGGGGCTTTTATCCAAGTGTAATTATAATTGTCTCATTTCAAAGTTGAATTAGGACGCTTGGGGGGGGGAATGTAAAACTTCACATTCAGTCCTAATTTCCAGCTGCAGATAACAGCTCAGTCTGTCATATTTAAAGAAATAAAAGGAGAAAAAAAACCCTACCACCTCCTGCCTCCTCCCCTCCCCAGGATGGGAGCTGCACCCTGGGCAGCAGCGGAGCGCGAACCTCAGCCGCGCGTGTTCTCCGCAGATAAGTCCGCGCTTCCAGCGGCCAACGATTGGTCTTGTTTTACCTAATTAATAATGCGGCGTTAATGTGAGCCAACGTGCAGATGTGGGGGTCACAAATCCAACCACTACTGCTAGGACAAATAATAATAATAATAATAATAATAATAATAATAATAATAATAATAATAATAATAATAATATAGAAACGCACTTAAGGTCTAAGGCTGTGGGTTACAGCTTGCCCTCCATGTAAACGATTTTCCAGCCTACAACTATGCTGTGATTGTTTAATAATAATAATAATAATAATAATAATAAATGAGGATGATGTGGATTTAAATCTCTTATTTCCTTTAAAAGTTGCAAACAATAAATCGAGTTTAAATTGATTTTTGTTGGGACACCGTCAAAAATTATTGCTTGAACTAACCTTTATTATTACTTTTTTAAACTGGTTTGGTTAAAGTCAGGTTTGCACTTTATTTCCAACAGGAAATCATGTTTATTTGGAAACTTTTTAAAAAAAATATTTCCCTGTCTTCAACACCCCACCCAAAAAACATAATAATAATAATAATAATAATAATAATAATAATAATAATAATAATATCGGTTAAAACTGAAAATGGGATTTGGCGTTTAAAAGCAGCAGGC
Source organism: Pholidichthys leucotaenia (assembly GCA_020510985.1). Lineage (NCBI taxonomy): Eukaryota > Metazoa > Chordata > Actinopteri > Cichliformes > Pholidichthyidae > Pholidichthys > Pholidichthys leucotaenia. Next base: position 21,703,587 of record CM035839.1, on the reverse strand, counting down.
AGTTTGACGTTGGCACAGGTTTAAATCAACGCACAGAAACATCTAAACCGCATTTACGAAACAAAGAGGGGAAAAAAAATGTTGCAACTGCAGCTACATAGAAGTGAAGCTAAAACAGCTGCAGCAGAAATCGTGCCACTAACATTTAGGGGGACAGAAGCGCGCTGCCGTGCGTGCGGGAGCGCAGCGCCGTCGTTCTCAGGCGGTCGGACGGGTCGGACGGGCGCGTCTCCCCGCGGGGAGACTCGGGCCTCTCCCGCCTCAGACATCCACCAAAACAAACCGGTTCATCCCGGCGGGGCAAAAAGGAAAGTGTTGAGCTCGTGCTGCAGTGAGGCGTCATGGCGGTAATAATGGAGACAGCATGAGCAGAAGGTGAAGGCCGTTCAGAGTCCAGGAGAGCAGGAGCGCGGATTTAAGCCAATCAGCTGCACCGATTGCCTTCACAAACTGGGATAAATCAAATGGAGCATTTTTAGAATAATGCATCTTCATTTCAACACCTTTTAACCGAGCCAATCCTGCTTTTATTCTGGTGGTTTAACCCCCCCCCCCCCCCCCCCAGCGCCGTTCTTTCTATCTAAATAAATGTGAGGAAGTTGTGAAGTTGTTGTGGTTGAAGACAGATTGTCTTTATTGGAAACGTCTTTGCTCAGCACGCGAACAAAGACGGTGGAGGATCAACCTTCTGCAGATACATGATCCTTCCAGAACATGTCAGCTTAAATTATTACCATCTTAATGATATAAAATACACAGACTGTAGAAGTGCTGCAATTTAAATAGAACTCATGGGTTAACAAAAGAAAAAGAAACTGAGGCGCAGCGCCGAACCACAGCAGAAAAAGGAACATTTTGGTGTTTCTGTCTCCTCGAAGAAGGTCTGCTGTTTTCACTAGAACAATAAACCCGTATATAAGCAGTGCTGATTATTCTGACCTCTTCTTAAATTGTTAAAACAGGAAACATGGAGACTAGCTGAGCAGCCAATTCTCTTCTCTTTTTGTCCCAAATCAAAGTAATAATCAACACAAATATCAGCAGTGAAGTGTCCACCATAAACCAGGTTAGAGCCTCCTGTGTGGTTCTGCTGCCATAAAGGTTCTAACATTTACATTTCTTACAGGTCCCAGGGCTCCACACTGCCGCTCCTCTGCGCAGGCGGCAACTTGGCGCGTTTCAGCCAAAGTTTTTCCGCGTGTCTGGACAGTCCCGGCAGGCGAGACCGTTCAGGCCCGGAACGGCCGCTGTCCGCAGTGTCCGCATGCATGTCAGAGTTCAGGTGGGGAGGACGCAGGCGCGCCGGTCTGGGTGTTCGTTTTTACATGGCCGTGGCGTGCGCGGATGAATACGGGTCTATCCCGGTCTTTGTCATACCTGGAAAGAGGATGTAGGCCACCGGCGGCTGTAAGCTGGACGCCGACCAGGCGGAGCAGTTACACGGCACCACGTAACCCGGATTGGTGGGCGACGGGTGGGTGTGGGTGTGCTGGCTGGCGCAGCCCAGCGTGCCGAAAGCGCCGTTCTGGTATCCCAGCGAGGACGCGTACGGCAGCGTGCCGGCGCCCAGCGCGTGCGGCATGTCGGCGCTCATCTTCTGGATGGCGCTGGAGCTGAACTGGCCCGGGTCCAGGAAGGAGTAGGGCGCGGAGGCGGGCGGCAGGAAGGCCCGCGCCTTGTCCGGGGAGCCCAGCAGCGAGTCGGCGGCGGACACGGGCAGAGCCTTCAGGTGGTCGCCGTCCCCCAGGTAGGGCAGCGGGAACACGTAGCGGTCCTTCTTCAGCAGGTTCTTGGGCTTGCGCCGCGGCCGGTACTTGTAGTCGGGGTGCTCCTTCATGTGCTGCGCGCGCAGCCGCTTGGCCTCGTCGATGTAGGGCCGCTTCTCCGCCTCGGACAGCAGCTTCCACTCGGCGCCCAGCCGCTTGCTGATCTCCGAGTTGTGCATCTTGGGGTTGTCCTGGGCCATCTTCCTCCTCTGGCCCCGGGACCAGACCATGAAGGCGTTCATGGGTCGCTTGATGTGATCGGCCGGCTTGGACATCTTTTTGAACCAAAAAAAAAAAAAAAAAAAAGAAAAAGGAAAGAAATGAAAGAAAACTTGTACTTTTATCCCCAGTGAAGGACAGGAGGGAGAAAAAAGTTCTTATCGGGAGTAAAAGAAAAAAAGAGGGACAGTTATTCACCTGTTTAGATGCCAGAGACAAGTCATGCCACGTCTGGGGGGCGACGTTCAGTCCGCGCAGCCGGAAATTAAAAAGAAAACAAAATTAAAGAGGGAAATCCAGCGGCGGACGCGGCGCTTTAATAAGTCCGCTCACAAGTCGGAGCTGCAGAAAGACGCAGGAAAAAATCCACAAAGGTGAGCGCGATGTCCGCGCTCGGCGTGCGGGAGTCGTAAAAAAGTGTGATTTTTTTCTTCCCCCCCTCACGCGCACTCCTCACACACTTCCCTCCCTCTGCGTGTGTCGGTGGAGGTCGGTCTCGAGCACCTGGCTGCCTCGGAAATGAGCGCACGAGCGTGAATACCAGCCAAAAGCGGTGAAGTTCAAAGGCTGGGCTTGGTTTTGCTTTCTGCACGCAATCTGACATAATCTGCAGGGCGTTCACGCGCCAACCTGAGCGCCCAATCAGCACGGAGAGCGCCCATTAGAATACCTTCACCCAAATATGTGGACAGCGCGAGATAAACAAAGAGAAGGAGGGAGAAATGGGGGATAAGGAGGGGTGCAAGTGTGTGTGTGTGTGTGTGTGGAGGGGGGGGGGGGGTACTCAGGATCCCTCCCTGAATTCCGTTTAATGTAATGAATGGCAACAAACACGGACCTTCCACCTCTTTTCCCAGTTAAAACCCGACTTCAATCCGGCGCAGGTGATTTATACCGTGCAGCCAATTTACTATACAGAGGCTGGCAAGCCGGCGAGGGCTGGTGCCAAAAAATTACGCGCAGGGCGCACGTTTACGCACGGGGGGGGAAGGGGGAAAGGTCGGGGATTATCTGGCCCGTTTCAAGCTTTCTCTGGGCTCCGTGCAAAGAACAGCAAACAAAAACACGCAAGAACAACGACAACAGCTAAAGTTGGGCGGCGTAAGGTGAGCAGGAGAACATAAGACTTTATATAGAATCCAAAATGGAACCGACGTCCACACAGAACGATGCAAATTTACAAGAACGTATTTAAAATCTATCAGAATAGGCTGCGAATTTGACAGTAGCAAGAGGGAATAAAAAAGTCACGTCAGTGAGAAAAGATCTGGAATTTACAGGAGAGCGTCACCAACACGGATGTGCACATGTGCGGGCTATTGTTGCCCGGGCAACCACACGTTTTCCATCTTGGTCTGAGCTGCCCATCCACAGCAAAAAATAACAGTTTTTTATATATATAACTGACTTTTTCCTCATAAATGGCGCACTTTATACTTGTAAATTTGCATTTTTTTTCCTTGCCCCTCTTATTTTTTTTTTTCCTCAGGAAGTTGTTTTGTTTTTTTTAGAATATTTCTTTGGTTAATTTGCTTTGTATGTATTTTTTCTCATAAATTTACTGTTTTGTCATGTTTGATATTATTTTTATTCTTTCTTTTTCCTGTAAATAGACTTTTTCCACCAGTTTTGAGACGTAATAAAAATGCGAGCCTTTTTTCACTCACATATTTACATTTTTTATTCAATTTGACTGTATGTAATAAATTCACATCTTACTTTCCTTCCAAATTTGAAAATTTTTGCCATTTTCCCTCTTTGTCTTTCTGTTGTTATTTTAAAAACAGATTTTTTTGTGTGTCTTTCCTCTTGTAATTTTGGAACTTCTTTCCCCAAAAAATTCTCATGATTTTGGGACATTTTGTTAAAAAGTGTGTTTGTTGTTTTCTTATACATTTACAGTGATTGTTATTGCACATACTGTGTGTGTATGTGACGCTTTTCTCCTGAATATGCAGCTGTTTTCATAAATTCATGACATTTACTTTATAAATTCACATTTTTTTCTTGCAATTTGCTCACAAATTTACAAGAAAAAAGTAGCATGCTGATGAAAGAAAGTTTAAATTTAGGAGAAAAAAAAATTAAAATCGGTTATTTACAAAAATTCAGAATTTTATGTGAAAAAGTGACAGATCCGCAAGGAAAAAGTCCAAAATTTGCAAGAAAAAATGTTAGCTTTACAAGTCACAAATTTGACAAATGTTGCAAATTTAAGCTAAAAGGAGCTGAAGGTCATTTTAATCCTCCCTCCCCCCCAAAACAATGTAGAGCTGAACATGTATCTTGAGGGCCCCCTAGTGGCAGACGGGGCCTGTAGCATTTGTGTGTGCTGCTCTAAAACCAGAATATTGTTGTTATTATTACTACAGTAGTATATTTTTGCACTTTTTCATTTTTGCATCTACTTGACTCGAGGAAGCGTTAGCTGTGTGTGTGTGGGGGGGTAACTTCCGCCCACAACATTATCACGTTGCCCCCAAATGCAGGTGACCTCCACGCCACCGAGGCACACGCTGGCCGCCATACACCAGCGCTGGAATCACGAACAGACACGGAGGAAACGATCCATGTGTAATAGTCGTGACAGGTTGTGCACGTGCGCGCCAAGGAGGGCAAAGAGTGATGGTTTTAAAATGCAAATGTTCCAATGAGGACCACCGCTCTAATAGCCCTCGGGCTAATGTGCGTGATGTATGATTCCTTCAGCTGTGATTATTAAACGAAAGGCAGACAGATGATTCTTTTTTTTTTTGGTTGCCCCCCCACCACACCCCCTCCTCCTCTATACAAAAATCTGTAACTGCAGATACAATCCTAGTTAGTTACACTGCTAAGCAGATTTATTTAAGGTGCTCTTCAGCCTATTTTTCTTCTCATTTGTCATCTCCACTCCTGTTATTTTTTGTGAGACACTTATCTCCTGTCAGCATAGGCGTAAATCTTTTTTTTTGGGGGGGGGGGGGCATGTCCCCTCCGACCTGGGGGAAAAAAAAAAAAAAGAATGTTCCCATAAAATCATCATAAACATTTCTGTGTTATTTTACCCAACAGAATAAAATGCAGCCAAAACAGCCATGCCCAGAATACATGTTAAACCATATGGTTGTGTTAACGTGAAAATATTAGCAATGTGCTTGTTACATCCTCACACTCTGTGCTTTTATTAAGAGAGATAAAGGTAAACTTTTATAAAATATATAAGAAATTCTTATAGTGCACTCGGTGGATGAGAAACACCCAATCCAGATCAAACCTTATAAATAAAACAGGGCTGGGCGATTCGCTGAAAACTAACCAAAACCAACATTTAGACCTAAAACTGGCGTGATTTTGTCCATGCTGAGTATTTTGTTTTTTTTCTTCTTTTAATATTTCCCCCACTGTACTTGTTACCTAAATAAATGCTTTGTTAAATACATTATGAAATTTTTGACAGTGGATAACAGCAGCAGTCTGGTACAAGCTGATATTTACTGTGTTTAATGAGTCTCTCAATGCAAAGTGCAGCAGCCATCCGTTAACTCCAGTGTGTGCTTTCCTTTGAAGTTACCCTGCTAAAAACAAAGATGCTAATGATAGACTAGCAGATCAGTTAGCTGCACCGTTAGCAGGGCTGGGCAATATGGCCTAAAAATAAAATCCCACACATTCAATTTTGGATTTTATAATCTGTCTTTGTTTGAAGATGATAGATAGATAGATAGATAGATAGATAGATAGATAGATAGATAGATAGATAGATAGATAGATAGATAGATAGATAGATAGATAGATAGATGTACTTTATTAATCTCAAACTGGGAAATTACAGGACAAGGACAAGACAAGACAAGGAATTATTTCAATTTTTTTTCTCAAACAAACATGATTCTGTCATGATCCTGAGCATGGGTGGGGGCTGGGCTCAGTTTCTAGTTTTCAGTTTAGTCTTTTCCTGTTTGTCTATTTCTTTGTTCGTTATTATCTGCTGTATTTAGTCTCTGTTTGTTAATAGTTGTCTGTATTCTTAGGCTCATCCTTATTATCCTGTCTATTTATTGTGTGTCATTTTGTAGTTATGACATTATTTACAGTTGTTGGGGTTGTATTATCTTATTCTTGTGTTGTTATTTAGTTTCCGGTCGGTGCTTTTATTTTGACAGTGCTGTGCAGCTTCCAGCTGTCAAATTCTGTTTTGCTGGCTGCACAGCTGTCACTTGCTGTTTTGATTGTTTTCTCACTAATGTACCCACACCGGTCTTGCATCTTTGATGATGTCAGTTCACTATTTTAGGGCACTACAACATTCCCCGTTGTGGTGTCCCACTGTTACCGTTCTCAGTAGTTCTTTGTGAGACACTGAGTGTTTTTGGTTTTGCTGTTGAGGAGAACAGAAGCACTCTGACCAGGTAATTTTTCCCTTTCCAGATTCCCTCAGCCGTGAGCCCTGCTTCTCTTCGGGTGTTCCCCCGCTGAGGTTGTCTCCTTTCCCGGGCATCCCCGTGCACCTCAGCCTGTATTTTCCCCAGGCTATTCTCTTTCCTCCTGGTCATGAGCCCCGCTCTCCTCTGGTACCTTCTTCTCATTATATGTAAGTTTAGTGTTTTGTGTAGTGTACGTCTTTATGTTAAAAAATGTGCAAACCACAGCAAGTGTTTGGTGTCCTTCAATAGCCCTTGGAAAGGGCAATTTTTGACAGGACACGACCGGAGTGTGGACACCAGCCGCTGTGGTCTTGCTGTTTTGCTTTTCCACTTTTTCTTCCGTTTTATATTTTTTCTCTCCTATCTTAAAAATCTGTTTGTGCGGTATGTCTGGCCGCACGGACTTCGGGACTTTTGGGCTGGATGAGGAAGAGTGTTGGGCGGCTGGACTGGTGGAGGATATTATTTCGGACATTTGCCTAACCCACACTTCCAAGGAGGCGCTCCAGGTGTGGGATAGTGCAGCACAGGTGATTGAGGCATACCACAGCCTGTGGAGCTATCTGGAACTGGCGGATCTCCTCACCTCAGTTTTCCCCCACCAGCTCCGTGGGCTGGGGAAGGCCCCTTCGCCATCTGAATCTGTGCCACGGAGGAAGCATTCCTGGGGGCGGAAGCCTTGAGCCCGGGGCTACCATCCAGCTGCAGTCTCCCCCCCCCCCCCCCGGCTAAACAGTGTCCCACAGCCTGCCATATTGATCACGCAGCCTTCTTGCCCTCAGACGGTCCCAGCGCGGAGGAGCTGAAGGAGCACCAGCGGGTTTTGGCAGCGGAGGCTGAGCTCCTCTTGGAGTACAAACCATGGCTTCTCCCGGAGTGTATGCCACAGCTGGAGGGAGGTTCACTGGGGAAAGCAGAGTTGGCGTCGTTGACAGTTTCATTGTTGGTGTAACCTCCAGTCTCAGCCACCATGCCGCGAGGCCCACCTGCTTCGGTCATCACACCTAGAGGTCTGTGGGCTGCATCCATCACCATGCCTGCTGCAGGAGTTGCCACAGCAGAGTCATCGGAGTCCTGAACGGCGGTGGAGCGCGAGTCTAGGCAAGTACTCAGTCCAGGCAAGTACTGCTGCCAGGGATTCTCCAGTGTTTTGCTCCTCCTCCCTGTTTGAGGTGGCCATGTCGGAGGTAAAACGTCGGGCGAGTGGAGCCAAGACATCCCTGCTGGATTTGCCGGAGTCCTGGACGGTAGTGGAGCCTGAACCAAGGCAAGTGCTCTTTCCTGTCTCTAAATTGTCAGTGTTAGAGAAATTCTTGTTTTGCTCGTGGTGAGGAGAATCAGCTGCAGTTGCCCTCTGCTCCTGAGTTCTTCTCAACGAGCTCCACTGTCTCCAGTAACATTCCGGTGTTTTCTTCCTCATCCCCATCCAAGGTGGCCATGGCGGAGTTGGATCTTCAGACAGAGAGAGCTGGGATGTCCCAGCCAGGATCACCAGAGTCCTGGACGGTGGTGGAGCTTGAGCTCACGCAAGTTCTCTTTTTTGTTTTCACTTTATCTGTCTTAGAGAGATCTTGCCTGGCTCTTGATAGGGAGGACCAAGTGCAACCACCAGTTGCACCTGGGTCCTCCTCGTCAGGCTCCATTGCTGCCAGTGATCCCTACACAGTGTCTGTATCGTCTTTGTCCAAGCCTTCTCCCAAGGTCACCGTGGGTCTTCCATCCTCGTCTGAGGTTGCTGCAGGTCCTTCCTCTCCAACAGAGGTCTCCGTGGGTTCTTCTACTCCATCTTCGTCTGGCTCCCCATTGATCGACCATCTTCTTTGCTGGATGTTCTCACGGGTCAGTCATTTCTTCTCACCTGGGTTCCTCACGGGTCCATCATCATCACTGGAGGTCATCGTGGGTGCTATGCCTCCATCCCAGGTCACCGTGGATGCTACGCCTCCGTCCGAGGCCACCACAGGTGCCACGCCTCCATCCGAGGCCTCTGTGGGTGCTACGTATCTGTCCGAGGCCTCCGTGGGTCCTACGCCTCTGTCTGAGGCCTCCGTGGATGCTACGTCTCCGCCCGAGGTCGTTGATGGGTCTCTGTTGTCAGCTGAGGACATTGGGAGCTCCTCGTCTTCCCCGAAGGTCCGCGCTGGGCAGTCACTCCCCTCATCCATCTCTTGTTCCTGCGGTCCGCTGGGGGCATGGATTCTAGCTGCTGCTTCTGGGGGGGGTTGTGCCCTGTGGTCCGGTGGCTCAGGGATGTTGTGAGACCACTTGACGGACTGTGCCATTGGGTCAGGTGGCTCATGAACTCTGGGAGGCCGCCCAATGGGCTACGCCATCTGTGCAGGTGGCTCGAACTCAGGGAGGACACCAGACGTGTTCTACCACGCGTTCTGGTGGTCCTGGAACTCTGGCAGGCTGCCCAAACTGCCTTAGCTACAATCCAGGGGTCCTTGAGTTCTGTGCTACCATAGTTGCTCGGGTTGTGGGTCATGAGTGTTTTTTTTTCTTGTTTTGTTTCAGTCCCCCCATGCCTGGGTTCCCCCCTCCCCCCAGGGTGGGTTGTTTTTTCTTGTTGGGAGGGTCTTCTTGTGTGTGTGTGTGTGTGGGGGGGGTTCTTTTCCTTTTTTGATGTCGCCTGGGGGTGTTTGGGCTCCACCCATTGGGAGGGGGGCACTGTCATAATGCTGAGCACCGGTGGGGGCTGGGCTCAGTCTCCAGTTTTGAGTTTAGTCTCTTCCTGTTTGTCTATTTCTTTGTTCATTATTATCTGCTGTATTTGGTCTCTGTTTGTTCATAGTTGTCTGTATTCTTAGTCTCATCCTTAGTGTCCTGTCTATTTATTGTGTGTCATTTTGTAGTTATGACATTATTTACAGTTGTTGGAATTATATTATCTTATTCTTGTGTTGTTATTTAGTTTCTGATCTGTGCTTTTATTTTGACAGTGCTGTGCAGCTTCCGGCTGTCAAAATCTGTTTCGCTGGCTGCACAGCAGTCACTTGTTTTGATTATTTTCTCACTCATGTACCCACACTGGTCTTGCATCTATGATTATGTCAGTTCACTATTTTAGAGCACAACAACATTCTCCTTTGTCGTGTCCCACTGTTACCGTTCTCAGTAGTTCTTTGTGAGATACTGAGTGTTTTTGGTTTTGCCGTTGAGGAGAACGGGAGCACTCTGACCAGGTAATTTTTTCCTTTCCAGATTCCCTCAGCCATGAGCCCTGCTTCTCTTTGGGTGTGCCCTGGCTGAGGTTGTCTCCTTTCCCCAGCGTCCCCGTGCGCCTCAGCCTGTATTTTCCTCAGGCTGTTCTCCTTCTTCCGGGTCGTGAGCCCCACTCTCCTCTGGTGCCTCCTTCTCATTATATGTAAGTTTAGTGTTTTGTGTAGTGTACGTCTTTATGCTAATAAATGTGCAAATCACAGCGAGTGTTTGGTGTCCTTCAATAGCCCTTGGAAAGGGCAATTTTTGACAGATTCCCGACTGGGAATAAAGTACAAACAAATCAAAGTGGATTCTACATGTTTATGGTTAATAAACTCAACTTTTATTAAATTAACTCACCATATTAAGTCTTGTGAATGAGGAAAATCGAATTTCATGATATTTATCTTTTGACATTGTTAATGGACTGTTGGACAACGAGTGGTAGAACATCTGCCCCACAACCTGGAGATCATGTTTCAAGTCATATCAAAGACCAGATAAAAATGGGGCTTTCGGCATTCTAGCTTGGTGCTCAGCATAATAGAGCAGGGGGAGGAAAAATAATTTGACCAATGTATCTCTAGTGCCATTCCCAAGCTCAGGTAAATGGGTAAGGTTGCATCAGGAAGGGTGTAAAATGTTCGCCAAATCAAATATGCAGAGCCATGATCTGCTGTACTGATGAGGAACTTGTATGAGAATCAAGAAGCCACTGTTCGTACAACACATGGAGACACTGTTTGGTTCAGTATTGGTAAAGGAGTTCGACAAGGCTGTATCCTGTCATCGTACCTTTTCAACTTATATGCTGAGAGAATAATACGAACAGCTGACTTGGAGGAAGATGGTGCCGGAATCAGACTGGGCGGTCGAAGGCTGACAAACCTACGACACGCAGGCGATACCACCATCCTTGCAGAGAACAGTCAAGACCTAAAGAGGATTTTCACCAAGGTCAAGTAAGAAAGTGTTAAAGCTGGATTGCATCTAAATATCAGAAAAACGAAAGTCATGATGACTGATGAAACAAGCGACTTAGAGGTGGCGGCAATTTCCTTGGCAGCTTGATCACCAAGGACAGTACAACTTCTGCGGAGATCAAGAGAAGGCTAGGCCTGTCAAGAATAGCTATGATAATGCTCAAACACCTGATGAAAAGCAGTTCACTCAACAAAAAGACCAAGCTCAAGATGATGAGTGTGCTTGTGTTTCCTGTGGCCATATATAAATGTGAGACTTAGACCATCAGGAAACAGGACAGATGTTATATACAGTAGATGCATTTGAGCTATGGTGCTGGAAGAGAGTGCTGAAGATTCCTTGGACCAGGAAGGAATCCAACAAGTCTGTACTTGACAGAATTAGTCCTACAACATCTCTTGAAGGCAAAATTGTGAAGAGGAGGCTCAAGTTCTTTGGCCATAAAATGAGGAAGGACGAGAGTCTGGAGAAAAGTGTCATGCTGGCCAGGTGCGATGGAAGATAAAGAAGAGGAAGGCTGCAACAAAGATGGATGAAAGGCCTTACTAAAGCCACAGGAATGTCACTAGTGCTCCTGAAGGAAAGGATGAGGGATCGAGAAGGATGGAGAGAGTTGGTGTGTGAAGTTGCCAGGGGTCGTACATGACTTGAAAGAACTTGAGAGAGAGATCTGCTATGGTGACACCAAACAGAAAGCTGCTGAAAGAAGAAGTCCAACCCAAAAAAATCAGAATATTGATTTATTACCCATTGTAGTCGTTGCTTTTATCTTTACATAATGAAATTTTTAAAAATCATTAACTGAATGCTGCAGTTTGAAAACAAAGCTGGGTGGGTAGTGCGATATTATCATTATCTTTGGTCCGCATAACAATATTATCATGATACTTGGGCCATGACACTATATATTGTGACACTTGGTCCGTGAAACTACAGTGGTGTGAAAAAGTGTTTACCCACTTCCTGATTTCTCATTTTTTTGGTATGTTTGTCACCCTTAAATGTTTCAGATCATCAAACAAATTTAAATATTAGACAAAGATAACACAAGTAAACACAAAATGCAGTTGTTAAATGAAGGTGTTTATTATTAAGTGTAAAAAAAAAATAATCCAAACCTACATGGGCCTGTGTGAAAAAGTGATTGCCCCCCCCCCATTAAAACATAAATTAACTGTGGTTTATCACATCTTTGGAAAGCTGAGTTCAATTTCTCAAGCCACACCCAGGCCTGATTACTGCCACACCTGTTCTCAATCAAGAAATAACTTAAATAAGACCTGCCTGACAAAGTGAAGTAGACCAAAAGATCCTCAAAAGCTAGACATCATGCTGCGATCCAAAGAAATTCAGGAACAAATGAAAAACAAAGTAACAGATCTATCAATCAGGAAAAGGTCATAAAGCCATTCCTAAAGCTTTGAGACTCCAGCGAACCACAGTGAGAGCTGTTATCCACAGATGGCGAAAACATGAAACACTGGTGAACCTTCCCAGGAGTGGCTGGCCAACAAAAATTACCCCAAGAGTACAGCGACGACTCATTTGCCTCAGTTAAGGTCAGTGTTCATGACTCCACTATAAGAAAGAGATGGGGCAAAAATGGCCTGCATGGCAGAGTTCCAAGACGAAAACCACTGCTGAGAAAAATGAACATAAAGGTTAGTCTCAGTTTTGCCAGAAAACATCTTGATGATTCCCAAGACTTTCAGGAAAATACTCTGGACAGACAAGACAAAAGTTGAACTTTTTGGAAGGTGTGTGTCCCATTACATCCAGCGTAAAAGTAACACAGCATTTCAGAAAAGGAACACCATACCAACAGTAAAATATGGTGGTGGTAGTGTGATGGTCTGGGGCTGTTTTGCTGCTTCAGGACCTGGAAGACTTTCTGTGGTAAATGGAACCATGAATGATGGAACCATGATTGAAATGCTGTGGCATGACCTTAAAAAGGCGGTTCATGCTCTGGCTGAATTACAATAATTCTGCTAAGATGAGTGGGCCAAAATTCCTCCACAGCGCTGTAAAAGACTCATTGCAAGTTATCGCAAATGCTTGATTGCAGTTGTTGCTGCTAAGGGTGGCCCAACCAGTTATTAGGTTTTAGGGGGCAATCACTTTTTCACACAGGGCAATGCAGGTTTGGATTTTTTTTCCCTTAATAATAAACACCTTCATTTAAAAACTGCATTTTGTGTTTACTTGTGTTATCTTTTTTTAATATTTAAATTTGGTTTATGATCTGAAACACTTAAGTGTGACAAACATACAAAAAAATGAGAAATCAGGAAGGGGGCAAACACTTTTTCACACCACTGTAGCCCCGCGATGCAATGTTACCATAATACTTCACCTACAGTGCAATATTATAGTGATACTTTAGCCATGATACTATATTACATATTATGATACAGAAGTTCTCTGACGACTCTGCGATCGTCGGCGTCATCTCCAACAGAGATGAAGCAGAGTACAGAGGACTTATCCAGGACTTCGTGGACTGGTGCCATCGGGACTGCCTCCAGATCAACACGAGGAAAACTAAGGAGCTGGTGGTGGACTGCCGCAGGCAAGGACAACCCTTCACAGCACCAGTAAACGTCCAGGGAACAGACATTGAGATGGTGACATCCTACAAGTACCTGTGTGTTCATCTGAACAATAAACTAGACTGGTCACACAATACCGACGCACTCTACAAGAAGGGACAGCGCAGGCTGTTCCTACTGAGGAGGCTCAGGTCTTTTGGTGTACAAGGGGTGCTCTTGAAGACATTCTACGACACGGTGGTGGCATCAGCCATCACATTTGGAGTGGTCTGCTGGAGCAACAGCATTACAGCAGCCGATAGGAAGACACTGAACAAACTGATCAAGAAAGCTAGCTCTGTCCTGGGGAAACGCCTTGACCCAGTGGAGGAGATAGGAGAGAGAAGGATGGTGGCGAAACTGTCATCTCTGCTGGAGTCCGAGTCCCACCCCATGCAGGACATACTGAACACACTGAGGAGCTCATTTAGCAGTAGACTACATCATCCTAGGTGTGCGACCGAGAGGTTTCGCAGGTCCTTCCTACCTACGGCTGTCAGACTGTATAACCTAAGCAGGGTTGCTCGCTGAGAGAGCAAAAAAACCCAAAAACGTGACGACCTAATAGTATTGAATGCAAAAGACGCAACAGACTTACACAAATGGTCCCCTCCAGTATACAGCTAGGACAATATCAGTCGCTCTGAAGGGTGACAATATGTATGGGTACATATTCATACTATGTAGGGTAACTAAATAGATGGTTATGCTGTTTATTCCATCTAGCTACAATGCTCCGCACTGTGTATATACAGTATATTTATGTGTACATATGTATATTCACTGCTCTTATTTTCTTATCTTCTAAATTATTGCTCTGAGTGTTGCTATCCCTGTGCTGTTGCAATCCTGGAATTTCCCCATTGTGGGACTAATAAAGGCTTATCTTATCTTATCTTAACTTATTATCACGATACTTGCATGTGTGGTGCGATATCATCATTATCCTTGGCCGACAATATAGTATTATGCTACTTGGGCTGTGATATTATATTATTGCAATAATTTTGAGATAATATAGGCCCACAATACAATATTATCATGATACTTGGTCTGCAATACCATATTACTGTGATACTTGGGCCGTGATATTATATTATTATGATACTTTTTTTTTTTTTTTGTTACTTATTTGTACCCGTAGGTAGACTTGGTTTGCAGTCTGGTGACAAGCCACCGGCTGCTGGTCGCTGCGTGCGCGAGCGCCCTAAACCTACATGTTTTTGGTATGCGGGAGGAAACCGGAGAAATCCCGGAGTAAACCCGCGCAACACGGGGAGAACATGCAAACTCCACACAGCTCACTGTTGGTCGGGGGCTGGGATCGAACCCACGATCTCATGATCCCCGCGATCCCCCGGCCGAGGGTAAAACTGTGCTGCCACAGTGCTAAACCACTGCGCCACCGTGCAGCCATGTACATGTGCCAAGCCATGTACTTGGCATGTACAGTGGGATATTATCACTATCATTGGCTTGCGATACAATATTATCATGATGGTTTGACCATGATACTATATTATCACAATACTGGGGAAACAGTGCAATAGTATCATTAACTTTGGGCCCCATTACAATATTATCACCATACTTGGACTGCAATGCAATATTATTGCGATACTTGGGTACATTACAATACTATCACAATACTTGGTTGCTATACAATATTATCATGATGCATGGGTTGCAGTGCAATATTATCATTATGCTTGGGTATATTACAATATTATCATACTTGGCCGTGATACGATATTATCGTGATGCCTTGGCTGTGGTGTGAAATTGTCATTGTCCTTGGGCATGTTACAATATTATCATGATACTTGGTCATGGTACAATATTATAATGATGCCTGGGTTGCAATGTGATATCATTGTTATCCTTGGGCCATGTTACAGCATTATCACAATACTTGGGGAACATTACAATGTTATGACAATATTTGGCTACTGTGATGTCATATTTTTGCCCCACATGGGCCGCGGTCAAATATGGTCGTAATCCTTGGGTCGCAATACAATATTGCCATGATTACTTGGGCCACAATGCAATATTATCATGGTACCTGTGGTACGCCGAGCATTGTGATACCATATGTTGTGATTATCCCGTCCTGATCTCTGTCTTGTTCAACTTCTGACTAGATGCCAGGAGTCACTCCTTTGCTGTGCTGATCTAAACAGCATTTAGCATCATCTGGTGGACTGAAAAGTCAACTGGTTTTTATTACTCCAGCACCTAAATAGGTGACTTTGTATTATTTATTTATTTATTTAATATTTTGCCATTTAATACAAGATGGAATGATAAGATTTGCTCTCCACAATGCAAGCAAGTACTCTGTGTACTGCTGTATGTTTTTTTGCGTTTTAATGCATTCCCCCTAATGCTGCCACTCATTTTTACCACTCAGTGTTTTTTAACTGCCATGAGTTCTGGCCGGTGACATCACAGACATACCCTATATAAAGTATCACAAAACTTGTGTCTCTGAATTGATAATGTATCGCTACAACAAAGTATCATAATATTTTGCCGTATCGATTTTTCCACCTCCCATAGAAAAAAAAAAACAAACGTAAATTGTTACATTAATCATGACGTTGATTTGACGTCACATCACCCAGCCTTACTATAAAGGAAATCCTTTACATTTCTGGAATAAAAACTTCATGTTTGAAATGGGTTTTAGATTGTGTATTATGTAGGTTTACTACAACAATATACTATAAACGTGTCACCCTAATTATTAAGGCTGCACTTAAGAAGAGGCAGTAAACAGTAAAATGAAATATAATATCGCCTTTAAGTGCATACAAATATGTTGATTTTTAGCTTCTTTAACAAGTCACTTGATCACACTAGAATACCAACATATTCAAATAACAATAGCAATAATAATAGTAAATAATAATGGAAGATACAAGCAGACCCAGTGTTAGCCTGCACATAATCATGACCTAATTCCACTCCTCCTTCCTGTGCAGCAAATGTTGTTCTCATTATTTGGTCATTTTCCTTTATGCTAATTATTTCCTCTGTTCCCATAGTTCTGCTCCTCTTTCTCACACTGTCTCTCTCCTCCACATGCACACATGCGTCAGTCCATCAGCATCTTTAACAAGAAGACTTCCATCCAAGAAGAAAAAGAAATGGGGAGAAAGGTCCTCCTCACCCCTACGACCTGGAGAACAATCATCACCCTACCCTGCTGGATCCCTGCCAAAAAGAGAAGGCTCCTCCACAATTCTCCCATGATGCTCCTCTGCACTGGTGCTGCCTGTTTGCACTGCTGTATTGAAGTTTTTAAATTGCATGCATCGCTATCTTTTGCAAAACGGCGCATGCAAATTCTGCAGCATGCCGTGCAAGAGCTTAGGCTTCATTTTGTGATCAATGATCTAGATAACGGGGGAAATTATTTTTTTTAGGGGGGGATCGGGGGTCGGGGGGGCTGAGAATCCATACTCACCAGGGAGAAAGTCCAGCCATGTTTCATATTCAAATCCATGATTGTCTCATAAACGGACGCCCCGAAGTTCCCTCGACAATTTTAGCAGCGTAATGAGAAATGCAATAGGTTTTGATTCGTCGAGGACTTGGATGGTTATTATTTCTGCAGGTTCAGTGCGTGTTGTTTTGCATATTTGTTGTCTATTATGGGTCGGTAAAATACCAGATTTTTATATATATATATATATATACACAATTAGGTTGTTAGCACCTGTATGTAAAAACTTAAAAGTTATGGAAATAATATCAGAACAGAAAAACATAGATGTGTAATTTTATTTCACTGTTGGGGGACAAAAAAAACAGAACATTTTCTTCAAGATTCCAGCTGCTTTGTACCTGTGGTGAAAATCCCAGAAAAAACACCATCATGTTTGAGTTCACAACATTATCCAGAGGGTCACAGTTGAGAAAGCATCACTGCCTCCTCCAGAAACTTCATCTTGATGTCGTCTGTTTTCAGCACTGAACAAGTGGACCGCTGTCCAGTTCCATAAGCCACTAGCCTTCATTAGCAGATTGGTAGCAGCCTAGCAAGATAACGCTCCATCTCAGCTGCGGAGCGCCGGTCCTTCTGTCTCTGGGGATCGGCTATTACGACCAAGCATAAAGTGAATTTTGTGGCTGAGTTGAACAAAATCCAAGTTGTGCAAACACAAATTCCATGACTTCCAATCTGCTCAAACTTCCTGTAGTAACATATTGTCACCTTCTGTGTTGCTGGCTGTGGTGTCATTGGTCTGTGGTTAGCTCTCCTCAATCTCCTGAGGATTACTGCCTTTAATTTATTTTAACCCCTTTTTTCCATCTACCCTCACCTCTCACTTCTGTTTAACAAGCCTCTTGCACCTGTGTGCGCACTCAGTGTCACCTAATCACCCTCTTTAGCCTTGTGTTCACCTTTCATTGGTGTTTGTGTTAGCTTTCGGTTAGCCACTAGCTATAGCTACTAGCTCTCCTTCCTCTTCTCCTCTGGTGTGCTCTCTCTGTCAGATGTTTAGCTACACCTCTGCCTCTTTTAGTGGTAAAGGTGAATGTAATAAATATTGTCTTTTTGAGGCGCTCGAGGTGAGGTTGTCTGATTTGGAATCCTGGATCCGCTGCATTGAAACACCGTCTGCACCAGTTAATAATGACGGGCACCCCTTAGCTGCAGCGGAGCTCCCTAGGATAGGGCGGCCTGCTAGCGGTCTCCCGGCTTAGACCTCTCCTGAGCAGCCAGGAGGGAATAGGTGGGTGACGATGAGAAGAAAGCATAGCCGTAAGCCCCTGGTACACCGCCAACCTGTTCATGTTTCTAATTGCTTTTCCCTGCTCAGCGACACAGAAAAAACTCTGATCATTGGCAACTCTGTAGTCAGAAACGTGAACCTAGAGCCTCCAGCAGCCATAGTCAAATGCAATCCTGGGGCCAGAGCAGGCGACATCGAGTCAAATTTGAAAATGCTGGCTAAAAGTAACTGTAAATACTCCACAATTGTTATCCACCCCGGCATTAACGACATCCAACTTCGGCAGTCGGAAGTCACAAAACTTAGTGTGGAATCGGTGTGTAACTTTGCCAAAACAATGTCTGTCTCAGTAGTATTCTCTGGGCCCCTCCCCAATCTGACCAGTGATGACTTGTTTAGCCGCATGTCATCCTTCAACCGCTGGCTGTCTGTGTGGTGTCCTGCAAACAACATGGGCTACATTGACAATTGGAACTCATTTTGGGGAAAACCTGGTCTTATTAGACGAGACAGTGTCCATCCCGCTTTGGATGGTGCGTCTCTTTTATCTAACAATCTGGCATCATTTTTATCCAAATTTCCAAAACCTTGACTACTCAGAGTTGGGACCAGGAAGCAGAGTCGCAGTCTTACACGCCTCTCTGCAGCTCCTCTTCATTCGCCACCCCTCAACTTAGCCCCTGTCTTCCCCATCAGAGAATCATTGTCTGCTCCCTCCAAAGTTAATAAAAATATAATGTATAAGCATCCCAAAGTGATTAAACAAAAAGTTGGTAAAACTCAAATTAAACATGAAACCTCTAAATTTAATGACTTGGCCTCTGTTCCTCCTCATAATTTAAAAAATAAATGTGGTTTGTTAAATATTAGGTTTCTAACTCCCAAGTCTCTGTTAGTCCATGATCTGTTAATTGATCATCAGATTGATTTAATATCCCTTACAGAGACTTGATCAGGGCAAGAGGATTATGTTGGTTTAGATGAATCAACTCCCTCTGGTTATTTAAACTGTCAAAATCCCAGAAGTTCTGGTCGTGGAGGAGTAGTAGCAACAATTTACCATTCCAAATTACTAGTTAATGTAAAGCAAAAAACATGTTATCATTCCTTTGAGGGCCTGGTCCTCAGTATTGGCCATTTTAGCAATTTAAATTAATTAATTTAATTGGGTTAAACCCAATTTTATTTGCCATAGTTTATCGTCCTCCATCAACCTACTCAGAGTTTTTAATTGAATTTGCCAAATTTTTAGCTGATTTAGTGCTGAAATCAGTTAGAATAATTATAGTAGGGGACTTTAATATACATGTAAATGTAGATAGTGATTACTTTAATGTGGCATTTAATTCAATATTAGACTTGATGGGGTTTTCTCGGAAAGTAGGAAATTCTACTCATTATCTACAGTACACCATACATTGGACCTTGTTCTGACATATGGCATAGAAATAGAAAAGCTGGTAGTGTCTCCTCATAACCCTGTACTGTCAGATCATTGTTTGTTAACCTTTGATTTTACTATTTCTGACTATTTGGCTCCTAAAGAAAAATATTACTACAGTAGATGCCTCCCAGATGATGTTGTTACCAAATTTATGCAGATTGTTTCCTCTATGCCATGTGTCAACACAACGGAAATTAGCTACAGAGAGCTTGCTTCTTCTGTAATTGATAGCATGGTAGATAGTGTTACAGCTTCTCTGCATCAGACTCTAGACATGGTGGCCCCTTTAAAAAAGAAAAAGTCTAATCAGAGATTTCTAACTCCTTGGTTCAACACAGAAACTCGTTGCTTAAAACAGAAGATGTTATGACCCGAGCGCCGGTTCTGATCGCGCTCGGGCTAAGTTATTCTCGCTGCCGGCCTTGACAGTTGCGGGCAGTATTCTGGCCTCACCGGGCTCTTATTGTGAAGGTGCTCGGTGGGGCTTCCGCCTGTCAACGGCCGGTCAGCTGATTGTCATTACCGTCGTTAGTGCTTTGCCCTTTTAAGCCCGGCACTGACGATGGTAAGACGGAGGAGTATTAGTCGACATTGGTCTACATTCTGTCAACGTCTCGTCTCGTTTTCCTTGTCAAGTCTGGGTCTACGCCTCACCATGTTTGGGAGTGCCGTGAGACCTTCATGTCAGGTTCGTGTATCATAGTCTTGTCACAGTTAGCTCGTAGCGGCTGGGTTAGCCCTACGAGCCCAAGTCTAGGTGTTGTGTGTATTTGCCCTAAGGGGTTCATAGTTGTGTTTTGTCACGTCTGGAAATAAATAACATCTTGCCAAACTCTCTGAACTCTGTGGCGTCTCTTGGTGATCCACGAGGATCACCACATGACAGAAGACTCGTCAATTAGAAAGAAAATGGCGCTCCACTAATTTAGATGAAATCTATTTAGCTTGGAGAAATCATCTTTTATTTTATAAAATCTCTGAGAAAAGCTAGAACAAGTTATTATTCTGCATTAATAGAAGAGAACAAGAATAATCCCAGGTTTCTTTTCAGCACTGTAGCCAGGCTGACAAAGAGTCAGGACTCTGTCAATCCTCGCATTCTCTTAGAGCTTACTAGCCAGGACTTTATGAACTTTTTCAATAATAAAATTTCATCCATCAGAGATAAAATCAGTCAGATCCTTCCCACTGTTAACTTAAATACAGTAACTACTACAACTTCTTTGGCTGATACCTGTTTGGATGAGTTTACTCCAATCGACCTTTTAGAGTTAGATAAAATAATTTCTTCATCCAAGACTTCAACTTGTCTTTTAGACCCTATTCCTACCAGGTTATTTAAAGAAGTCTTGCCATTTATTGGTAGCTCTATTCTTCAAATAATCAATTCTTCATTCACATTAGGCTGTACCGCAGGCTTTTAAAACTGCTGTAATTAAACCCTTACTCAAAAAGCCAACGCTGGATCTGGTAGTTTTAGCTAATTATAGACCAATCTCTATTCTGCCTTTCATTTCAAAAATCTTAGAAAGCGTTGATGCTACGCAATTATTTGACCACCTGCGGGGAAATGGTTTATTTGAAGAGTTTCAATCTGGGTTTAGAATCCATCATAGTACTGAAACAGCCTTAGTGAAGGTACTAATGACCTCCTTATGGCATCTGATAATGGACTTGTTTCTGTACTTGTCCTTTTAGACCTTAGTGCAGCTTTTGATATTATCAATCATAATATTCTACTTGATAGATTTGAACACTATGTTGGACTTAATGGAACTTCGTTGCAGTGGTTTAGATCTTATTTATCTGATAGGTTCCAGTTTGTTCACGTCAATAATGAGTTTTCTTCCAACTCAAAGCTCAGTCATGGTGTTCCACAGGAATCTGTATTAGGCCTTATTCTTTTTAGTTTATATATGCTTCCGTTAGGCAACATTATTAGAAAGTACTGTATACATTTTCATTGTTATGCAGATGACACACAATTATACCTGTCAATGAAGCCAGATGATAGTAATCAATTAGCCAAATTAGATGCCTGTCTTAAGAGAATCAAAGCTTGGATGACTTGTAATTTCCTGCTATTAAATTCAGATAAGACTGAAGTCATTCTATCTGGTCCAAAATCCTTAGAAATACCTTTCCAAATCAAACTCTTAGTTTGGATGCAGTTACTCTCTCTCTGAATAGTTCTGTGAAGAACCTTGGAGTTATTTTTGATCAAGATCTGTTTTTCAATTCACATATTAAATTTGTTTCCAAGACAGCCTTCTGACATTTGCGTAATATTGCCAAGATTAGGAGCGTCTTGTCTCAGAGTGATGCTGAGAAACTGATCCAGGCTTTTGTTAGCTCTAGATTAGATTATTGTAACTCTTTATTATCAGATTGTCCTAAAACATCTCTAAAAAGTTTTCAGCTGATACAAAATGCTGCAGCAACAGGTATTAGAAAGAGAAGTCATATCTCTCCGGTTCTGGCCTCCCTTCATTGGCTTCCCATAGTGTTTAGAATTAAGTTTAAAATCCTTCTTCTCACTTACAAAGCTCTAAACAATCAGGCCCCTTTTTATTTAAAAGATCTGATACTACCGTATTATCCTAACAGAGCACTATGCTCCCAAAATGCTGGATTAGGATTACTTCAATTCAATTCAGTTCAATTCAACTTTATTTATATAGCGCCATTTCACAACAACAGTCATCTCATAGCACTATCAACTGTAGGGGGGACCCCCACAATTGCAGAAAGACCCCAGCAATCAGGCGATCCCCTGTGAGCAAGCACTTGGCGACGGTGGAGAGGAAAAACTCCCTTTTAACAGGAAGAAACCTCCAGCAGAACCAGGCTCAGGGAGGGGCAGTCATCTGCTGCGACTGGCTGGGGGGTGAGGGGATAGAGAAGAAGAAAAGAACAGACATGTAGAGAGCAAACAGCACGATGGGGACTCAATCTATGGGAGAGAACAAACAAATGTTAATGACCAGCAAAAAAAAAAAAAAAAATATTTCATAGAGAGTGAGGAAAGGAGTGAGGCCCAGTGCATTACTGGAGGTCCCCCGGCTGACTAAACCTATTAGCAGCATAACTAAGGGAGGGTTCAGAAACACATGATCCCTCTCTAATTGTAGGCTATATCAAAAAGGTAGGTTTTAGCCCTATTCTTAAAAACAGAGATCGAGTCTGACTCCCGAATCCAGATTGGCAGCTGATTCCACAGGAGAGGAGCTTGATAACTGAAGGCTCTGCCACCCATTGTACTTTTGGAGATTCTAGGTATTACAAGTAATCCTGCATTTTGGGAGCGTAGTGCTCTGTTAGGATGATACGGTAGTATCAGATCTTTTAAATAAAAAGGAGCCTGATTGTTTAGAGCTTTGTAAGTAAGAAGAAGGATTTTAAACTTAATTCTAAACTCTATGGGAAGCCAATGAAGGGAGGCCAGAACCGGAGAGATATGATCTCTCTTTCTAGTACCTGTTAAAACTCTTGCTGCAGCATTTTGGATCAGCTGAAGACTTTTTAAAGATGTTTTAGGACAGCCTGATAATAAAGAATTACAATAATCTAATCTCGAGCTAACAAAAGCGTGGATCAGCTTCTCAGCATCACTCTGAGACAAGATGCTCCTAATCTTGGCAATATTACGCAAATGATAGAAGGCAGTCTTAGAAACAAATTTAATATGTGAATTGAAGGACAAATCCTGATCAAAAATAACTCCAAGGTTCCTCACAGAGCTATTAAGAGAAAGAGTAACTGCATCCAAACTGAAAGTTTGATTTGGAAAGGAGTTTCTAAGGTTTTTTGGACCAACAAGAATGACTTCAGTCTTATCTGAATTTAATAGCAGGAAATTACAAGTCATCCAAGCTTTGATTTCCTTAAGACAGGCTTCTAACTTGGCTAATTGATTAGTATCATCTGGCTTCATTGACAGGTATAATTGTGTGTCATCTGCATAACAATGAAAATGTATACAGTGCTTTCTAATAATGTTGCCTAATGGAAGCATATATAAACTAAAAAGAGTAGGGCCTAGCACAGATCCCTGTGGAACTCCATGACTAAGCTTTGAGCTGAAAGAAAACTCATCATTTACATGAACAAACTGGAACCTATCAGATAAATAAGATCTAAACCACTGCAACGAAGTTCCATTAAGTCCAACATAGTGTTCTAATCTATCAAGTAGAATATTATGATCAATAGTATCAAAAGCTGCACTAAGATCTAAAAGGACAAGTACAGAAACTAGTCCATTATCAGATGCAATGAGGAGGTCGTTAGTGACCTTCGCTAAGGCTGTTTCAGTACTATGATGGATTCTAAACCCAGATTGAAACTCTTCAAGTAAACCATTTCCCTGCAGGTGGTCAAATAATTGCGTAGCAACAACTCTTTCTAAGATTTTTGAAATGAAAGGGAGATTAGAGATTGGTCTATAGTTAGCTAAAGCTCCTGGATCTAGCGTTGGCTTTTTGAGTAAGGGTTTAATTACAGCCGTTTTAAAAGCCTGCGGTACATGGCCTAAAGTCAATGAAGAATTGATTATATGAAGAATAAAGCTCCCAATAAGTGGGAAGACTTCTTTAAATAACCTGGTAGGAATAGGGTCTAAAAGACAAGTTGAAGGTTTGGATGAGGAAACTATTTTGTCTAACTCACAAAGGTCGATTGGAGTAAACTCATCAAGACAGACATCAATAGAAGGAGTTGTAGTAGTTACAGTATTTAAGTCAACTGTGGGAAGAATCTGATTGATTTTATCTCTGATGGATGAAATTTTATTATTGAAAAAGTTCATAAAGTCCTGACTAGTAAGCTCTAAGGGAATGCTAGGATTGACAGAGTCCTGACTCTTTGTCAACCTGGCTACAGAACTGAAAAGAAACCTGGGATTATTCTTGTTCTCTTCTATTAATGCAGAGTAATAACTCGTTCTAGCTTTTCTAAGAGATTTTTTATAAATTAAAAGATGATTTCTCCAAGCTAAGTAGATTTCATCTAAATTAGTAGAGCGCCATTTTCTTTCTAATTGACGAGTCTTCTGTTTTAAGCTACGAGTTTCTGTGTTGAACCAAGGAGTTAAAAATCTCTGATTAGACTTTTTCTTTTTTAAGGGGGCCACCAAGTGTAGAGCCTGATGCAGAGAAGCTGAAACACTATCCACCATGTTATCAATTACAGAAGGAGCAAGCTGTCTATAGCTTATTTCTGTTGTGTTGACACATGGCATAGAGGAAACAATCTGCATAAATTTGGAGACAGCATCATCTGAGAGGCATCTACTGTGATAATATTTTTCTTTAGGAGCCAAATAGTCAGAAATAGTAAAATCAAAGGTTAACAGACAATGGTCTGACAGTACAGGGTTATGAGGAGACACTACAAGATTTTCTATGTCTATGCCATATGTCAGAACAAGGTCCAATGTATGGTGGAGGTAATGAGTAGAATTTCCTACTTTCTGAGAAAACCCAATCGAGTCTAATATTGAATTAAAAGCCACATTAAGGCAGTCACTATCTACATCCACATGTATATTAAAGTCCCCTACTATAATTATTCTATCAGATTTCAGCACTAAATCAGCTAAGAAATCAGCAAATTCGGATAAAAATTCTGAATAGGTTGATGGGGGACGATAAACTATGGCAAATAAAATTGGGTTTAACCTGAAATTGCTAAAGTGCCCAACACTGAGGACCAGGCCCTCAAAGGAATTATAACATGTCTTTTGCTTTACATTAACTAGTAATTTGGAATGGTAAATTGTTGCTACTCCTCCTCCACGACCAGAACTTCTGGGATTTTGACAGTTTAAATAACCAGAGGGAGTTGATTCATTTAAACCAACATAATCCTCTTGTCCTAACCAAGTCTCTGTAAGGGAAATTAAATCAATCTGATGATCAATTAACAGATCATGGACTAACAGAGACTTGGGAGTTAGAGACCTAATATTTAATAAACCACATTTAATTTTTAAATTATGAGGAGGAACAGAGGCCAAATCATTCAATTTAGAGGCTTTATGTTTAATTTGAGTTTTACCAATATTTTGCTTTATCACTTTGGGATGCTTATACATTATATTTTTATTTACTTTGGAGGGAGCAGACAACGATTCTCTGATGGGGAAGACAGGGGCTAAGCTGAGGGGTGGCGGATGAAGAGGAGCTGCAGAGAGGCGTGTAAGACTGTGACTCTGCTTCCTGGTCCCAACTCTGAGTAGTCATGGTTTTGGAAATTTGGATAAAAAAGATGCCAGATTGTTAGATAAATGAGAAGCACCATCCAAAGTGGGATGAATGCTGTCTCGTCTCATAAGACCAGGTTTTCCCCAAAAAGAGCTCCAATTGTCAATGTAGCCCACGTCATTTTTAGGACACCACACAGACAGCCAGCGGTTCAAGGATGACGAGCGACTAAACATGTCATCACTGGTCAGATTGGGGAGGGGCCCAGAGAATACTACAGTGGCAGACATCGTTTTTGCAAAGTCACACACCGATTCTATATTAAGTTTCGTGACTTCCGACTGCCGGAGACGGATGTCATTAATGCCGGCGTGAATAACAATTGTGGAATATTTACAGTTACTTTTAGCCAGCATTTTCAAATTTGACTCGATGTCGCCTGCTCTGGCCCCAGGAATGCATGTGACTATGGCCGCTGGAGTCTCTAGGTTCACGTTTCTGACTACAGAGTCGCCAATGATCAGAGTTTTTTCCTCAGCGGGTGTGTCGCTGAGCGGGGAAAAACGATTAGAAACGTGAACAGGTTGGTGGTGAACCGGGGCTTTGCGACTAGGCTTCCTTCTCACCGTCACCCACCCAGTCTCCTCGCTGCTGAGGAGAGCCGGGGAACCGCTGACAGTGGGACCTGAGCTAGCTAGCTCCGCTGCAGCTAATGGGCGTCCGTTGAGATTAACTGGCGCAGACGGTGTTTCAATGCAGCGGAGCCGGGATTCCAAATCAGACAACCTCGCCTCGAGCGCCTCAAAAAGACAACATTTATTACATTTACCGTTATCACTAAAAGAGGCAGAGGTGTAGCTAAACATCTGACAGAGAGAGCACACCAGAGGAGGAGAGGAAAGAGAGGTAGTAGCCATAGCTAGTGGCTAGCTAGTGGCTGGAGAGCTGGAGAGCAAACCACACAGGCAGACAGCAAAACAGGAAGTGACGATACGTTACCACAAGGAAGTGACGATGAATACCTTGTAATACCTAGAATCTCCAAAAGTACAATGGGAGGCAGAGCCTTCAGTTATCAAGCTCCTCTCCTGTGGAACCAGCTGCCAATCTGGATTCGGGAGTCAGACTCGATCTCTGTTTTTAAGAATAGGGTTAAAACCTTCTTTTTTGATACAGTTATAATTAGGCAGGGATCACGTGCCTCTGAACCCTCCCTTAGTTATGCTGCTATTAGGTTTAGACAGCTGGGGTACCTTCAATAATGCACTGGGCTTCACTCCTTTCTTCACTCTCAGTGAAATATTTTTGCTG
Source organism: Pholidichthys leucotaenia (assembly GCA_020510985.1). Taxonomy (NCBI): domain Eukaryota; kingdom Metazoa; phylum Chordata; class Actinopteri; order Cichliformes; family Pholidichthyidae; genus Pholidichthys; species Pholidichthys leucotaenia. The sequence continues at coordinate 21,676,714 of CM035839.1, read as the reverse complement.
GTCATTAACATTTGTTTGTTCTCTCCCATAGATTGAGTCCCCATCGTGCTGTTTGCTCTCTACATGTCTGTTCTTTTCGTCTTCTCTGTCCCCTCACCCCCCTGCCAGTCGCAGCAGATGACTGCCCCTCCCTGAGCCTGGTTCTGCTGGAGGTTTCTTCCTGTTAACAGGGAGTTGTTCCTCTCCACCATTGCCAAGTACTGCTCACAGGGGATCGCCTGATTGCTGGGGTCTTTCTGCAATTGTAGGGAGCGTACGCAGGTCAAAGCGGACTAGAGGGGAAATGTAGCATGAAGCAGGCTTCGGGCCGTGCTGGCTGGTGGATTTGAAATCACGACCTCATTACTGTGAGGCTAAAGTGCTAACCACTAAATCACCATGCTTCCCCATGCCCCTTTCTCAAAAATTTGTGTTTTTTCTCGTAAAATTTAAACTTTTTTATTGTAAATCTGGAACATTCTTATGAATGCTGCCCTTTAGCATTCCAGCTAATTTCCCTAAATTTAGCATCAAATTCTTTCTTCACTGAATGGCAGTAGAAAATTTAACATCCCACCAGCGAAACACTGGAATTTTAAGAGGTTAAATTTTAATGTTTATTTTTTTTTTCAATTTGCATTTTTTTCTTTTAAATTTGCTGCTTTTTCTCAAAAATTTGCAACTTTTTTTTGTAAATTTCATTTTTGTCTCAAATATTTGTGACTTTTTCCTATAAATTTGCATCCTTTATTCTAAAAAATGGTGGCTGGGGAGAGGGAAGTCTGGGCTTCTCTGCTTGAACTGCTGCCTCCGCGACCCGGACCTCCGGAAAAGCAGTAGAAGATGGATGGATGGATGGATGGATGGATTCTAAAAAAATAGCATTTTTCCCCTATAAATTTTTAACATTTTTCTCAAAAAATTTGCAATTTTTTTCTTGTATTTTTTTTTACTTTTTCTCTCAAATATTTGCAACTTTTTCCTATACATCTACAGCCTTTATTCTCATAAGGTTAGCAACTTTTTTCCTGTAAATATGCAACTTTTCTCGCCTCATTTAGCAACTTTTTCCTGTACATTTCCAACCTTTATTCTCAGAAATTAGCAACTTTTTTGTTCAGTAAATTTGCAACTTTTTTTCTCAGTACTGGTATGCATTTTTTTTCCTATAAATTTGCAACTTTTTCTCAAATATTTGCAACTTTTTGGTATAAATCTGCAACCTTTGTTCTCAGAAATTAGTAACTTTTTCCTGCAAATTTGCAACTGTTTCTTTTATATTTGAAACTTTTCTTTTAACCTGCAACTTCTTTCTCAAAAAGTTGCAACTTCTTTCTTGTAAATTTTTAACTTTTTCTCAAATACTTGCAACCTTTCCCTGTAAATTTGCAACTTTTTTCTTGTAGATTTCGAACTTTTCTTTTAACCCCTTAGCATTCCATCCAATTTCTGTAAATTTAGCATAAGCAAAGAAAATCAAATGTTTTCTTCACTGAATCCCAGCAGAAAATTTGCAAGTCGTACTGAGGGCTCAAGACACAATGTGTAACATTCAGCTCAATATTTTAGTCAGATTTCAAAATGCAACTAATTCGCACTCCTCTACCACTTGGGCAGCAGTAACTCAGGAGGTAGAGTGGGTTGTCTAATAACCAGAGGGTTGGTGGTTCAAATCCCGCTCTTTCCAGACATCCTGCCGTTGTGTCCCTGGGCAAGACACTTTACCCACCTTGCCTCCAGTGTCCATGACACTGGGTATAAATGTTTGGTAGTGGTCGGAGAGGCTGTTGGCATGGATTGGCAGCCATGTTTCCATCAGTCTGCCCCAGAGCAGCTGTGGCTACAGTGGTAGCTTACCACTACCATTGTCTGCTGAGTGAATGAATAATGTATCCATTGTAAAGCGTCTTTGGAAAAGTGCTATATAAATCTGATGCATTATTATTATATGAGGGGGCTTAAAAGTTCATAGTGGTCAAATCTGACCAAATGTGGTTTATTTTTCCACTTCGTCCCCCCTTTGGTCCACACGCTTCTTCCATCGGTGCTGCAGCACTTGGAGCCATGCAGTTGCAAAGTAAACCACATCTGGTCAAATTTGACCACTATGAACTTTTCAGCCCCTCCTCATACAGCATATCGGAGCGCCTACAGAAGCCATATCTGCGATTAAAATTTGATATAGGAACTTTAAAAGACATCCAAGATGGCTGCCTACATGGTGGAGGACCCTCTTCCTGTGTGTAAAAAGTTATCCTAAAGCTCCCAAAAATGCAACAACCTTTACTTAAACATTATCCCAGTTATATTTTTAATGTTTTTGCTGGGAGGGGAGATTTTTTAAAGGGCTTGAAGTTCCCCGTTACAAAAACATTTTGCATCGGGTCCCTAAAAAAATCTAGAAATGGCCCTGACTACAATCATATTCCTAGCACCTCTTAATATTTACTCTGCAGAAAATGTTCTGGCTATCCCACCCCCACCCCCACAGCAGTGACATAAATACCCACCTATAGCACACATGCTGATCCACCTCGCCGTAAATAAACAGTGAATCGAGGACATGTTTGCCCTGAAATGTTCCTTATTGTAAAAATCGTCCTTTTGTGAGCGCTAATAGCTCCAAATATTACCGTAGGTGTCACAAACAGCTGAAAAAACGGGATTATCTGAGTACACGTGTCCGTCCACCTCTCCTTTAAAAAGTGACCCCCCCCCCCCCCGCACACACACACACACACGCATGCCCAGAGCGTGATAGCTGGCCCCGGCTCCCGTGGAGAGCAGCGCGGTAAGCGCGCCGCCACCGTAGCTGTCCATGGTGCTGGAGCAGTAAGAGGTTTTCCCCGCCGCGCGCAGGCGTCCTCCCCTCAAAAACTCTTAAAAGCTCGGGCTGACATTTCAATGCCTTTTATTGTATTTCCATCCTATTTAGTGATGGTTCTCCGAGAACGTAGAATGAAATATCAGAAACCGGAGACAACTCATATATAGTCTACAACTTTCCCAACTTTTTTCTTTTTTTCATTTTATATCCCGCTCTTCTCTGCAGCAGGATGTTTTCTAAGCCTATTTTTCCCTCCACAGTGTCGAACCACTTTTGGAAGTAATAAATTGTGGCAATTTGCTGTCAGAATACGCCTGTGTGTCGCTCACTTTGGCACCAGTGAGGGATTAAGTGTATCTCAGCCAGTGCATGTTGGATATGCTGGATTATAGCACGGTTTATTATGCTGCTACATTGAATTATTGCTGATGGTGGACGACTGTCTGCTCTTGGCAATGGGCTGTAACCTGAGCAGAGTACGCAAATGCAGCGGGCCCTCAGCCACTTGGGGCCCCCCGAAGTTACAAGTTCATCCTCAACATTTTTTGGGGGGTGGGGGGGGGGATTAAAAACTACCTTTCTACCTCCGCCAAGGAGGCAATGTTGTCATCCATGTTGGTTTGTTTGTTTGTCAGCAGGATTATGCAAAAACTGCTGGACGGATTTGGATGAAATTTTAACCAGAAATGGTTCCTGGGCGACAGAGGAATCCAGTACGTTTTGGTGATGATTTGAGAGCACATACCTCCACCAACGTTCTTATCTTCTCACAGTGTGTTAGCAAGAGTCCTCCAAAATTGCTGGACAGAGTTTGATGCAATTTTCACCTGAGGTGGCTTTTGGCCTGCACACGAACCCGTTACATTTTGGAGGTGATCCATGAGCACAAACCTCCACCAAGGCCCTACCTTACAGCCTTGGCTGATTTTTTTTTTTTTTTTTTTGTGAATTTGCAACTTTATCTCACAAATTTATAATCACTTCTCACAAATCTGTCTTTTTTCACATAAATGTGCAACTTGTTTTCTTATAAATCTGTGACTTTTTATCACGTTTGAGCTCGGAGACCCAAGAGCAGCACACAGCCACACACGATGGAGAGATGCAGCTTAGGCGTGGTACCGAAGACCGATTCGGTGATGCATCACTTTACTTGGCGCTCGCAATGATGCAGCGATTCCTTAACACATGCACCCAGCCAGCATGTCCATGTGGGCCTCACCAAATGTTAAATTTAGGCTGTCTTATGGGTCCCATGGATTTCACGTTGGCCCCATCTGTGTTTTCCCACATGGACTTTACCTGTGGTGCAGGTGAGCAAGTAATCTGTTTACCCACTTTAAACCCATCTGGGTCCCGCTTGGGTTTAAAATGGGTCAGCAGGTTTCAATAACACTGGCGCCATAGAAAAAATTGAGGAAAAAAAGTGACAATTTATAAGAAAAAACTGACATTGTTGGTGGGCTCATTTTGGGCGCTCTGGGATGACACTTGGCATGTAAAGCGCTGTGTGGATTTGGCCCATTAGTCATTATTATTATTATTATTATTATTATTATTATTATTATTATTATTATTATCTACAGTGTATCCGGAAAGAATCCACAGAGTTTCACATTTTGTTATGTTACAGCCTTATTACAAAATGGATTAAATTTATTTTTCCCTCAAAATTCTACACACAATACCCCATAATGACAACATGAAAAAGTTTTGGTTTTTTTGAGATTTTTGCAAATTTATTAAAATTAAAAACTAAGAAATCACATGCACATAAGTATTCACAGCCTTTGCTCAATACTTTGCTGATGCACCTTTGACAGCAATTACAGCCTCAAGTCTTTTTGAATTTGATGCCACAAGCTTGGCACACCTATCTTTGGGCAGTTTCGTCCCTTCCTCATTGCTGTACTTCTCAAGCTCCATCAGGTTGGATGGGAAGCATCGGTGCACAGCCATTTTTTTTTTTTTTTGATTTTGTATACTTTATTGATCCCCAGAGGGGAAATTGAGGGCATCCACCTGGATGGATGAAGCAGCCACGGTACGGCGCTATCCCTTAACCATTCACACACACATTCACACCTAGGGCCACTTTAGAGTTTCCAGTTAACCAAACCTGCATGTTTTTGGCCTGTGGGAGGAAACCAGAGAAATCCTGGAGTAAACCCACGCAGATACGGGGAGAACATTTTCAGATCTCTTCTGAGATGTTCAGTTGGATTGAAGTCTGGGCTCTGGCTGGGCCACTCAAGGACATTCACAGAATCGTCCTGAAGCCACTCCTTTGATATCTTGGCTGTGTGCTTAGGGTCGTTGTCCTGCTGAAAGATGAACCATCGTCCCAGTCTGAGGTCAAGAGTGCTCTGGAGCAGGTTTTCACCCAGGATGTCTCTGTACATTGCTGCATTCATCTTTCCCTCTATCCTGACTAGTCTCCCAGTTCCTGCCACTGAAAAAACATCCCCACAGCATGATGCTGCCACCACCATGCTTCACTCTAGGGATGGTATTGGCCTGGTGATGAGCGGTGTCTGGTTTCCTCCAAACATGACGCCTGGCATTCACGCTAAAGAGTTCAATCTTTGTCTCATCAGATCAGAGAATTTTGTTTCTCATGGTCTGAGAGTCCTTCAGGTGCCTTTTGGCAAACTCCAGGCGGGCTGCCATGTGCCTTTTACTAAGGAGTGGCTTCCATCTGGCCACTCTACCATACAGGCCTGATTGGTGGATTGCTGCAGAGATGGTTGTCCTTCTTGAAGGTTCTCCTCTCTCCACAGAGGAACACTGGAGCTCTGACAGAGTGACCATCGGGTTCGTGGTCACCTCCCTGAATAAGGCTCTTCTCCCCTGATTGCTTAGTTTATACGGCTGGCCAGCTCTAGGAAGAGTCCTGATAGTTCCGAATTTCTTCCATTTACGGATGATGGAGGCCACTGTGCTCATTGGGACCTTCAAAGCAGCAAAAATTTTTCTGTACCCTTCCCCAGATTTGTGCCTCGAGACAATCCTGTCTCGGAGGTCTACAGACAATTCCTTTGACTTCATGTTTGGTTTGTGCTCAGACATGCACTGTCAACTGTGGGACCTTATATAGACAAGTGTGTGCCTTTCCAAATCATGTCCAATCAACTGATTTTACCACAGGTGGACTCCAATGAAGCTGTAGAAACATCTCAAGGATGATCAATGGAAACAGGATGCACCTGAGCTCAATTTTGAGCTTCATGGCAAAGGCTGTGAATACTTACATACATGTGATTTCTTAGTTTTTATTTCTAAAATCTAAAAAAAAACAAAAACTTTTTTCACATTGTCATTATGGGGTATTGTGTGTAGAATTTTGAGGAAGAAAAAATAAATCTAATCCATTTTGGAATAAGGCTGTAACATAACAAAATGTGGAAAAAGTGGAACGCTGTGAAGACTTTCTGGATGCACTGTATATCTGAGTGTACAAGATGTGTGAGAGTAAGTGTGAGTGTGGCTGCCCCATTGTGCCTCTGAAGCTGGTGAGCAACAGGGCGCGACAATGGTGGTCCTAGGATGCACAGCAATCTGGGTGGATCATACATCTTATTGGATACACTTGGGGTTTTGGGGTGGGGGGGTGCGTACGGTGTGGCTGAAGAGGATCCCTCTGTCTACTACTGCGCTGTGGGGCCTCCTTCACTCCAGTTTTAATTGCACTGTAGACATTGAGGGCTTGGGGGTTGGGAGCTCCGCTGCTCATAGCAGTGGGTAGCAGCACACTGTTCTTTAACAGGTGCAGATTCCAGACTTCTTTTCAGTAGAAGAGACAGTTTGTCTTCTGTTTGTTTCAGTTGTGTCAGTTTTGTTTGTTTTTTTCTTTGTTCTTCTCTCTATTTTCCCCCTCCCCAATCCTCCCTTCCTCATTTTTTAAATAAAGTATTAAAAGTTATTACAAGAGGGGTCTATAAATAATATGTAGTACATAGATATGTACTGTATAAAGCTCTTTTTGGCAAAGTAAATCTGTTTGGCACAATAAGAGAAGCAGATTTCTTTTCTGCTCACCTAGCTGCTTGACAGGAAAAGGGGGAAAAAGTGACAAATTTGCAAAAAAAAAAAATTGTAGCAAATTTATGAGAAAGAAGTCACAAATGGACTAGAAAAGAGTGGTAAATTTATGAGAAAAAAAATGAAAATTTAGGAGAAAAAGTTTAAAAGAAAAAAGACAAATTTACAAGAAAAAAAATTGTTAAAAAATTTTAAAATTACTTGAAAAAAGTTTTAAAAACTTGCACAAAAAATTTAGCTAATTTACAAGAAAAAAGTCACAAATTTATGAGAATTTTTTAAAAAAAAATTAGCAAATTAGTGCAAAAGTAGCAAATAGAGGAGTAAATAAATTGAAAATTTGTGTGGAAAAAGTTCTAAGTTTACAGTAAAAAAAAGTTGTTCAAAAATTTCCAGAAAAATGACTCATTTATGGAAAAAAGTCACAAATTATCAAAAAAATGGCAAATTTACAAGGAAAAGTAACAAATTTATGAGAAAAAGTTGCAAGATCACAATAAAAAGTGGCAAATTTATTAGAAGGTTCCAAACTATCAAGAAAAAGGTAGCAAATTTGCAAGTCACAATTTTACAAGAAAAACTAACAAATTTATGAGAAAAAAGTTGCAAAGTTATGGAAAAAAACAGATTTATTTTAAAACAGTTGCAAATTTATGAGAAGGTTTCAAATTTTCAAGAAAAACATATCAAATTCGGAGAAAACAGTCACAAATTTACAAGTGTACTTGTAAATTCATGTGTACTTCTGAACAGACTCAATGAACACAGAATGTACTACCGGAAACCCAGTGCGGCTTTAGAAGTGGAAGAAGCACAATGGACATGATTTTCTGCTTGAAACAGGTTCAAGAAAAGTTTATCGGACAGAACATGCCACTTTATGTAGTCTTCACTGACTTCAGCAAAGCCTTCGATACTGTATCGCGAAAAAGACTTTGGCAGGTACTCAAGAAATATGGCTGTACAGAGAAGTTTGTCAGCCTGATTGAGGCACTCCATACAGGTATGCAAGCAAACGTGGCAATGAGTGGTTCAGTATTCTAAAGACTTTTCAGTAAGCAACGGGGTGAACCAAGGGTGTGTGCTGGCACCTACACTCTTCTCGCTATATCTGGCAGCCATGCTTGAGGTGGCCTTCAAAGACACTTCAGAAGGAGTATACATTCAAACAAGGAAAGAAGCAGACTTGTTCAATGTGGCACAGTTTAAAGCCAAGAGTAAGACATTGATAAAGGTAGTAGGAGAAATGCTCTTTGCCGACGACAGTGCTCTAGTTGCACGCAGTGCGGAATCTTTAGTGGAGAAATTTGCAAAAGCAGCTAGCCAACTCAAAATCAACATCAAGAAGACGGAGTGCCTTTATCAACTACCAAAGTTCCAATTATCAACATCACTACCAGAAGAGATCAGCAGTGGTACAGAGCCACTAGTCAAGTGTAAGATTTTCAAGTATCTCGGGAGTACTGTTTCAGAGAATGCTAGGTTAGAGGATGAGCTATCTCTCAGAATGGGACAAGCGAGCGCTGTGTTTGGAAACTTGAGGGAGAGACTGTGGAACAATCGACATGTGTCTATCTGTGTGAAATGCAAAGTGTACAGAGCGACAGTACTGGCTACTCTATTGTACGGAGCTGAAACTTGGACAAAAGACGAGTTCTACGAGAATCTCGCAACAACTGTCAGGATCATCCCCAACTCTGAACAACTCATTCTCCTTGGAGACTTCAATGCCAGAGTGGGTGCTGACCACGACTCCTGGCCCTCCTGTCTTGGACCATTTGGCGTGGGCAGAATGAACGACGACGGACAACGGCTGCTCGAATTCTGCACATATCACGATCTGTGCATCACAAACTCGTTCTTCAAGACCAAGCCCCAACACAAGGTTTCCTGGCGACATCCGCGCTCAAAGCACTGGCACCAGCTGGACTTGATCCTGACCAGGTGCACCTCCCTGAAGAACGTGCTAATCACCCGTTCGTTCCAGAGTGCAGATTGCGACACAGACCATTCATTGGTGTGTTGCAAGGTCAAGCTGCAGCTGAAGAAATTCCATCGTGCTAGACAGCCTGGAAAGGCACGGATTGACACCAGCAAGATGGCCCAACCAGAACTTGTTGAGCAGTTTGCCTCCACCTTTGAGAAGGAACTTGGTGTACCACAAGAAGGAGAATCTGCAAAGCAGAAGTGGGAAGAGCTGCGAAACACCATCCACCACACAGCCTTGGCTACCTTTGGGAGGAAGACCTCGAAGTCACAGGACTGGTTTGATGCCAAGTTGACCGAGATGACCCCCGTCATTGAAGCCAAGCGCTCAGCACTTGCTGAGTACAAGAAGTACCCAAACGAGAAGAATCTCCAGATTCTCAGGGCTGCGAGAAGCAAAGTTCAGCACACTGCTCGGCGCTGTGCCAACGAGTAATGGACTCAGCTCAGCCAAGACATTCAAACCGCTGCCATAACAGGGAACATCCGTGGTATGTACGATGGCATCAAGAAAGCACTTGGTCCGGCTCAGAGCAAGACGCCCCCCCTCAAATCCTCCACTGGGGAGATGATCACAGAAAAGAACAAGCAGATGGAGAGATGGGTGGAACACTACTCCGACCTCTACTCCAGACAGAACACCGTGACACCGTCAGCCCTTGATGCCATCGACTGCCTGCCATCCATGGACAAACTTGACGCCGAGCCAACCATCGACAAACTCAGCAAGGCCATTGATAGTTTGGCCGCTGGCAAGGCACCCGGCAACGACGGCATACCCCCTGACCTGATCAAGCACTGCAAGACCGCCCTACTGCTGCCATTGCATGACGTCCTCTGCCAGTGCTGGAAGGAAGGTGCCGTACCACAGGACATGAGGGACACCAAGATCATCACCCTCTACCACAACAAAGGGGAGAGAAGCGACTGCAACAACTACAGGGGCATCTCCCTCCTCAGCGTTGTTGGCAAAGTCTACGCACGAGTTGTTCTCGTTCGTCTACAGAAGCTTGCCGAACGTGTCTACCCCGAGTCTCAGTGTGGCTTCCGCACTGACCGATCGACGGTAGACATGATATTCTCCATCCGCCAACTCCAGGGGAAATGCAGAGAACAGAACATGCCCCTGTACGTCGCCTTCATCGACCTCACCAAAGCATTCGATCTGGTCAGCAGAGAGGGCCTTTTCAAGATCCTGCCAAAGATAGGATGCCCACCAAAGTTGCAAAGCCTCATCGAATCGTTTCACACCAACATGCAGGGGATAGTGCAGCACGACGGCAATGTCTCAGAGCCATTCAACATACACAGCGGAGTGAAACAGGGCTGTGTACTTGCGCCAACCCTCTTTGGGATTTTCTTTGCTATGCTCCTGAGGCATGCCTTCAGCACAGCAACAGAGGGAATCTACCTGCACACAAGATCTGACGGCAGGCTTTTCAACCTCGCCCGCCTGAAAGCCAGAACCAAAGTACGTGAGGCTCTAATCAGAGACATGCTGTTTGCAGACGACGCTGCAGTCGCAACCCACACACAGCAGGAGCTTCAGACCCTGATGGACCGCTTCTCCCAGGCATGCAAGGACTTCGGGCTTACCATCAGCCTGAAGAAGGCTAACGTCTTGGCGCAAGGCACGGAAGCACCACCAACCATCACCATCAACGACTACGAGCTGGAGGTCATGAATCAGTTCACGTACCTGGGGTCCACGATCAGCAACAACCTCTCCCTTGATACAGAGATCGACAAGAGGATTGGAAAATCAGCCTTCACACTCGCTCGCCTCACCACACGAGTGTGGGAGAATCCCAAACTCTCTGTCAAGACGAAGATGGCAGTGTACAACACCTGCGTCATCAGCACACTGCTCTATGGGAGTGAGATGTGGACAACATACGCCCGGCAGGAAAAGAGACTGAACTCCTTCCACTTGCGCTGCATTCGCCATTATCCTGGACATATCCTGGCAGGACAGAGTGCCCAACACAGAAGTCCTGTCCCGCGCCGGCCTTCCCTCCATGTTCACTCTACTCAGGCAGCGCAGGCTCTGTTGGCTAGGCCACGTTCACCGTATGGAGGATGGCAGAATCCCCAAAGACGTCCTCTACGGAGAACTGGCGACTGGCAGGAGAGACGTTGGCCGCCCACAGCTGCGTTTTAGAGACATCTGCAAGAAAGACATGAAGGCCCTGGAGATCAAGACAGAGCGCTGGGAGGACCTTGCAACGGACCGCTCCAAATGGAGAGGCACCCTGACCAGACAGCTCAAGGCGGGTGAAGAGAGACTGACTGCTGCAGCAGATGAAAAAAGGACCTGCAGGAAGAACCGCCACAGACCCAGCAGCACGGAGACCACCCACAAGTGCGACCTGTGTGACAAGGACTGCCATTCGCGCATCGGCCTGTTCAGCCACAGGCGGTGCTGTTCCAGCAGAGTAGACATTTAGGATTGTCTTCCATGGTCATCATAGGCCGACGGAGGCCGACGACGATATATATATATATATATATATATATATATATATATATATATATATATATATATATATGTGTGTGTGTGTGTGTGTGTGTGTGTGTGTGTGTGTAAATGTTGTAGACTGTTGTGTATTAATCAACCAATTATGTTTTCAGTCCACTTGATGGCATAAAGTAAGTATGCGCTGTCAGGTGAAGTCATAGCTTGTCTCGCAACATTTGCAGCCTGGTGTACAAATTAGGAAACAGTCAGATGCCCTGAAAAGTTATGTCAAATGTTTATGTCAAATGTCGGGGCTTGTTTCAATTTTATAACAAAGACAAAATGAAAGACCTTGACACAACACATTCGGAGTGCGAGGGCCAGCATGCTTCTCTTTGAGCCATCCAGCAACAGCGGCGCTTGTGACGGCTAAGCCCAAAACACTCCAGAGCGAGCGGTGCAGACCCCAGTGAACGATCAACGCTGGACACCCCCGTCACGCAGCAGAGCCACCTCGGAGAGCTTGGCTGCTGAGACGGAGGTCTTTACCTGGGGAACAAAGAGCAGTCAAGGTCGCGAGGAAAGGTCCACCACGTGATGGTTCCACGACGAGCAGCTCCAGACTGAAGCTTATAAGCCTGTGGGTCGAGTGGGTCACCTGCAGGCCAGAGATGTTATGCAACCAACAAATAGTAACATGGTACAAGATCCATGACACTTTTATCTTGTCAGTTTCCAACTTTGTTCTTGTATATTTGCAACCGTCATATGGATGCTGGTTTAGCATTTATTCTGTGTAACAGTTTATTTTTTTTCTGTTCATCTAGACAGTGACGCAAGTATAATTTTTAAATGTTTTTGTTGAGAAGGGAGATATCTATCCAAATGTTCCCGATTATAAAAGATTTGAACTCTACAGTCTTGCGTAGGGCCCCCAAAAAGATACACTTATGCAGTGCAATTTACAGCTCTGCCTGCAGCAATTAAGATGCAATTTGCAGCATCTATTCCAGTTTCTCCTTGAACGCTTTCACTTTAACTTTGTGGAAAAGGGTTGTGCAAAAATGTCCAACCTGACTGTAAAACTATTTAAGAGTTAGAGCACAAAGCCCGGGCTCCTTTCATCCGCCTATACAGACAAGCTTCTACTTCACTCATTTATACCTTTAATATACAGAAATACTGAGCGTTCATGGTCAAGGTCTTTGTCCACGGAGGTGGCACAAAAAAGAAGAAAAGAAAGTATCTGCAGACTTGAACTATTCATAATTATACTGGCAATGTTAAACACACACACACGCACAAAAAGGGTTTTCATTCAGTCACAAGGAAGTAATTCTGAAACTCCAATTATGTGCACAACTACGGCGGATCTCGGTGCATTATCAATTTACGAAGACCATTCAGTGACACTGAGAAGCAATCAAAACGGCAATGATTGGCGTTCACATATGGACGTGTTGCCAAAAAGATCTATATATCATATCTTTGTGGCGAAATAGTTTCTCAGAAAGATAGACTTGAATAAAATTTTAAAAAAAGACTGAACTTAAACCGCTCTCCCTTTTATTCCACCGTGCCGGATAATACTAAAGAGAGTGTGAAGAAGAAGAAAAAATTAACAGAGGTTCAAGGCATCAGGTGATAATGAAAGGATAGGGCCAGTACTTCAAAGACCAAGAGGTCCACATCCCACAATTATACAATACAATTAGGATTAAAGGGGCAAAACAGAGATAACAGCAGATAGGGATAAATTATCACAAAAGGAAAGATGTGACTCTCTCCTGACCTTCATTAAGAGGGGAAAAAAACTCATTTAGAGCTGGCCTTCCTTGCTGGGGGATTTCAGCCTTTCACACGAGACTGCCACGCGCCAGATAAGATTTGTTCAGTTTAAATGAGAATCTGAACTACGCTGCTGAACAATAGTGTCTAATGTGTCGAGTAAATCAGACGCAGTAAATAGTGGCATGTATGCATATCAGAGCGAGTCTGTTGCTGTGCAGCTGAATAACATTTCAGACGGTTTCACGCCGTGAAAGCTGCCGGTTTTGCAAGGTTTTCTCGTCAAAATCTTGATTGCAAGTCAGAACCTTGATGTTTTTGTCCTTTGAAACGGTGTTTATGAAGCGCCTCCAGAAGTGTCTAACAGATGAGTGAATCGTGCAGGTGAACTTTGAGGACATTTGAAATTTGCAACTTTTTTCTCAAAAAATTGTAACTTTTTCCGATAAATTTGCAACCTTTATTCTCAAAACTTAACAACCTTTTTTCCTGTAAATTTGCAACTTTTTCACCTCAATTTGCAATTTTTTCTTGTAAATTTGCAACTTTTCTTGTAAATTTGCAACTTTTTTCTCAAAAATTTGTAACTTTTTCCGATAAATTTGCAACCTTTATTCTCAAAACTTAGCAACCTTTTTTCCGGTAAATTTGCAACTTTTTCACCTCAATTTGCAATTTTTTCTTGTAAATTTGCAACTTTTCTTGTAAATTTGCAACTTTTTCACCTCAATTTGCATTTTTTTCTTGTAAATTTGCAACTTTTTCTTGTAAATTTACAAATTTTTCTCAAAAATGTGCAACTTTTTTCTTATAATTTTTTTTTACTTTATTCTTAAAAATGAGCAACTTTTCTGTGAATTTGCAACTTTTTTCACCTCAATTTGCAATTTTTTTTCTGATAAATTTGCAACTTTCTTTGTCAAACATTTGTAACTTTTTCCGATAAATTTGGAACCTTTATTCTCAAAACAGCAACCTTTTTTTCCTGTAAATTTCCAACTTTTTTTGCCTAAATTTGCAATGTTTTTTGTAAATTTGCAACTTTTTCTCAAAAATGTGCAACTTCTTTCTTGTAATTTTTTTTTATTTTATTCTCAAACATTAGCAACTTTTCTGTAAATTTGCAACTTTTTTCAGCTCAATTTGCAATTTTTTTCTTATAAATTTGCAACCTTTTTCCTCAAAAATGAACTATTTTCATCTAAATTTGCAACTTTTTTCTCCTAAATTAGCATTTTTTTTCTTTAAATTTGTAACTTTTTCTCAAAAATCTGCAACTTTTTTCTTGTAAATTTTTTACTTTTTTCTCAAAAATTAGCAACTTTTTTCTTGTAAATTTGCAACTTTTTTCCCAAAATTTGCAACTTCTTTCATGTAATTTTTAAAAAAAAAATTTCTCAAATATTTGCACCTTTTTCTATAAACTTGCAATCTTTTTCTGAAACATTAGCAACTTTTTTCCTGTAAATTAGCATCTTTTTTTCTTGTAGATATAAAACTTTTCTTTTAACCCCTTAGCATTCCAGTTTTAAGGAAGTTGGGAGTGGCAGAGGGGTATGCAAGGGTGGCACAGGACATGTATGAGGACAGTGAGACAATGGTGAGGCGTGCTGTAGAGCAGCAGGTGGATTCAAGGTGGGGGTGGGATCATGTTGAGGACTGGCTCCAAGCCCCTGCTAGAGACGAGGTCAGCCAGGAGAAGTTTGGAGATGACACTGATCTACAGTGATAGTAGGGAGCAGGTGGAGGAGAACCTGGAGAGGTTGGAGTTCAGGTTGAGCGGTTTGGAGACTAAGAGAGACAAAGGTCGAGATGGCTTGGACACATTGAAGATGGAGCTGGCAGGCAGGAGGAGTAGGACCACAGAAGATTTGCGGATGTGAAGTGAAGGAGAACATGGAGAGGGTTGGTGTGACAGAAGAGGATGGAAGGGAAAAGGGTGAGATGGAAGCAGATGAGAAGCTTGATCCATCTGAATTAGTTATCAGCACCCCATCCGTGGTTGCGGTGAACAGAACTGTGCAAACCATAACCACTCACAACCATGAAAAATATTCCTCACTGGTCCTTTGTGTGTGCCGTCGTTGTGGTAACAGGTGGAGACTCTTCTGCCCTGAGGCCAAGATTGTATTGCCACCACAGCTGTGATGAAATAACATGGCAGTCTTTAGGCCTGATTACACGATAAGGTTTAATGGGTGTGCAACCGTTTAAGAGTCAATTTAGGTTTCATTTATTTTTTCATGCATTTGCTTCTTAACTTAAAACCGCGACACAAGCGATCAGAAGAAAAACTCGACCTTGTTAAAACCCGGACCTAAAATTCATTACTAAACAGATTCATTGTTAACAAGATGATGATCATGAGTGGATATTTAATTTCATTGCTTTTTGGGGACCCTATGCAAGACTGTTTGGGGGGGGGGGTATATTTTTGTAGTTGGGAGGAGTTCAAATTGTTTAAAATGGCTCCTCTCCTCCAAAAAAATTGCAAGGAAAAATATTACAAATTTACAAGAAGGAATAACAAATTTATGACAAAAAGCTGCAAATCTGCGAGAAAAAAAAAACTAAATGTTTGAGGAAAAAGTGAAATTCAATAGAAAAAAGTTGCAAATTTATGAGAAAAAAGTCACAAATTGATGAAAAAGTTGCAAATTTATGAAGAAAATTAAATCACCCTTTACTGTCATTCAACCATACATGTACAGTAGAACGAAATTGTGTTTTTCCTGTCTACAGTGTTAATCACACACACACCCCATATGTAGAACCAGAGGGCCACTGCCATGCAAGGCACCGCCACAGATTTCCCTCCTCCATTCCATTATCGCTGAGCACCAAGCTGTACGGCAGGAAGTTCCGCTTTTATATGGTCTTCGGCATGACCCGGCCTGGATTTGAACCCCTGCCTCCCGGGTGTGGGGCGGATGCTCTACCAACTGAGCCACCACTCCATGTATGCGCTTAAATGTACATATTTAAGAAAAAAGTTACCAATTTATGAAAAAGTTGTAGATGTACAAGAAACAAGTTGCAAATTTATGAGAAAATGTTACAAATTTATGAGAAAAAGGTTGCAAATTTATGAAGAAAATATAAATATTTGAGGGAAAAAAGTAATCAATTTTTGAAAAAGTCACCAAATTTATGAAAAAGTTGCAAATTTATGAAGAAAATGTACATATTTGAAAAAAAGTAATCAATTTATGAAAAAGTTGCACATTAACAAGAAACAAGTTGCAAATTTATGAGAAAGCAGTAGAAAATCTACAAGTAAAAATGACAAATTTCACTGGCAAAAGGTTCCAATTTATAAGAAAAAAGTCACAAATTTATGAAAAACTTGCAAATTTACAAGAAAAAAATGACAAATTTATTAGAAAAAAGTTACAAATTTATGATGAAAACTGGCAAATTTATGAGAAAACAGCTGCAAATCCACAAATAAAAAATGGCAAATTTATGAGAAATAAGTTGGAAATTCAGAAGAAGAAATACCACATTTATGACAAAAAGAGATGCAAATCTACAAGAAAAAAGTAGTACATTTTTGAGAAATAAATTCAAATTTAACAGAAAAAAGTTGCAAATTTATGATAAAAAATGACAGTTTGTGAAAAAAGATGCAAATATTTGTGGAAAAAAGTCACAAATTTCTGAGAAGAAAGTTGTAAATTTACAAGGAAAAATAGAAAATTTATGACAAAAAGGGATGCTAATGTGCAAGAAAAAGTAGTAAATCTTTGAGGAAAAAAGTCAAGTTTAATAGAAAACATTTGCAAATTTACGAACAAAACATGCAAATATTTGAGAAAAAAAAGTCACAAATTTATGAAAAAGTTGCATATTTACAAGAAAAAAGCTGCAAATTTATGATGAAAAAGATGCAACTTTATAAGCAAACAATTGCAAATCCATATGGTAAAAATGACAAATTTATTACAAAAAGTTACAATTTTTTGAGAAATAAACATTCAAATTTATGAGGGAAGAAAGTAGCAAAGTCACAAGAAAAAAATGTGTTTTTGTTCATATATGTGCTTAACATTGGTGCTTCAAATGCATTTTATTCAGTTATGTAACATGATATAGAAAGACCATGTGAACATGCCCCCCCCAGCCCTGATTTACGCTTATGAAGACAGTGACTCCTGCTTAACGAGAAGGCTAAAATCACAGCTTGTCTTACGCCCACTTTTGGGAACATTTTCCGATTAGCAGCTGCTTTACAGCCTTTTAAGTCAAATACTCCTGATAACACCAAGAACATATTTATTAGCCCCCATTATGGCCGCAGCCACATCTCATCAGCCGCTGTAATTTGTCGGCTGGAGTGCATGGCCAGCATTGGCATTCAGGCTCCGACGGGCTGCTTTTAATTATTGGAAAATACTTTTCTAAATGTGGCACTTTGTGAAGGAAATGTTTTCAATTAATTGGATTTGGTGCTTAAATAAAGAGAGGACACAGCCAGAGGAAACACAGGAGTAGAGTTTACTGGGAGGGTGTTTCAGTCATGGAGACACCACAGCTTCATTTACATCCTGGAGCTATGTTATAGAGCCCTGTATTTATTACCTGGTGCAGCCAAAGGCGTAAATCAAGGGGGGACGGAGGGGGGACATGTCCCCACCAACATCATCATAAGCCTTTCTAACTAACTAACCCGCACTTATATAGCGCTTTTCTAGTCACAAAGACCACTCAAAGCGCTTTCATTAATACTAACCCTCTATTCTAAGGGCCTATAGGAAACAGATATCTAGGGACAATTTAGAACAGCCAATTAACCTAACATGCATGTTTTTGGCATGTGGGAGGAAACCGGAGAAATCCCGGAGTAAACCCACGCAACACGGGGAGAACATGCAAACTCCACACAGATCACTGTTGGTCGGGGGCTGGGATCGAACCCACGATCCCACGATCCCCACAATCCCCCGGCCAAGGGTAAACTGTGCTGCCGCAGTGCTAACCACTGCGCCACCGTGCAGCCCATATCATCTTACAGAACTGAATAAAATGCATTGGATATGCTTCAAAAATAATGGCAAAAATTAATTTATGACTTTTTTTTTTCTGTAAATTTGCAAGATTTTTAACATAAACATGGAAAACATAGCAGCGCATGCAGACACTGCGGCTACTCTCTGCCCCGATAGAACGGTGTGTTCTTCTTTTTCGTGTGTTTTGTCTTGTGAGTCACACTGTTTTTGTCCGTCTTCTCGTGTATACACATACAGCCGTGAGTTTCTCCTCAACATCGGTGGAACCACGTACATAGAGTTAGACTCTGCACACGCTGATGAGCTACGGGATTGCGGACTGCTCCGTACACCCACCCATATATCTCGCCCGCAGTGGAAGCGCCATAAGTGGTGGGACAGAAAGCAGAAAAGGGTAAACGCGGAGGTACTGGAACGAGGCTAGTGGCTAACCCACGCAAGCCAGCTATCCCCACCATCATACTGGCCAAGGTGCGCTCTTAAGACAACAAGCTGGACCACATCCGTTTGCTACGCTTAGCTTCAAGGACTGTGAGGGAGTGCTGTGTTTTTGTGTTTGTGGAAACATGGCTCAACAGCAACATCCCGGACTCTGAAATCCAACTAGACTGGCTAGCATGCTACCGAGCAGGCAGAGCTGTCGCTGAGGGAGGTCAATGATGCCTGGTGCCGTGACGCTGTTGTGATCTGTAAACACTGCTCACCGTTGTTGGAGGTTATGGTTATCAAGTGCCGGCCATTCTATCTTCCGAGGGAATTTACGGCTACACTGCTAGCTGCTGATTATTTCCCTCCCAGCGCCAACAGCAACAAGAGGAGTGAGGCACTGAATGGACTGTACCAGCACATCAGTGAGCAGCAGACGTCCAACCCTGACGCTTTTCTTATTTTGGCTGGAGATTTCAACCACACCGACCCAAAGACTGTTTCCTGAAATACACCAACACATCAACTTTCCTACATGGGAAAACAACACATTGGACCATGTTTTCACCAACCACAGAGGAGCGTATAAGGCCCTCCCCGTCCCCCTCCCCCACCTCAGTGCCTCTGACCACATCACTGTCATGCTATTCCAGCATTCAGACCACTGGTTAAAGTCACCAAACCACTTCGGAAACAGGTACGTGTGAGGCCAGAAGGCTCCTTGGAGGCAATTCAAGACTGCTTCACCACCACTGACTGGAACATATTCAAGCAGGCTGCCACCTACACCAACACTACAGATCTGCAGGAGTACACAAAGACTGTTACTGCCTACATTGCAAAGTGCATTGAGGATGTCACAGACACCAAGACCATCACCGTTTGGGCCAGTCAGAAACCATGGCTCACAGGGGAGGTCTACAAGCTCCTGAAAGCTCGGAACGCTGCCTTCAGGCCTGGGGATGAGGTGGGCCTGAGGACAGCGAGGGCCAACCTGTCCCGAGGCATCAGACAGGCAAAGAGGTAGTACTCCAGAGTATAGTCCACCATTTCAGCGACAGCAGACACTTGGAGTCTGTGGCGGGGGATACAGACCATCATGGAGTACAAGCCCACACCGCAGACCTGTGACAGCTCCACCTCTCTGCTGAACAAGCTGACTGACTTCTTTGCTCGCTTCAAGGCACTCAACAGTACCCCTGCACAGAAGTCACCACCTCATCCTGGCGACCAGGTGATTATACTGTCCCCAGACAGCGTGAGGAGATCCTTTGGCAGGATCAATGCACACAAAGCTCCAGGTCCTGACAACATACCTGGTCGTGTACTGAGAGCCTGTGCAGATGAACTCACAGGTATCTTCACGGACATCTTCAACAGCTCTCTGAGACATGCTGTTGTCCCCATGTGCTTCAAAGCCACCACCATCATTCCAGTCCCCAAGAAGTCATCCCCCTCCTGCTACAATGATTACTGTCTGGTTGCACTGACTCCCATCATCATGAAATGCTTCGAGCAAGAGGTCATGCAGCACATCAGGTCTGCCCTTCTCCCTCCCTGGACCCATTCCAGTTTGCATATCAGTCCAATTGCTCAACCGCTGATGCCACCTCTACTACCCTCCTTCAGCCCCGACACAACTGGACACAAAGGACTCCTATGTCAGAATGCTGTTCATAGACTTTAGTTCAGCATTCAACACAGTCATCTCCCAACAGCTCGTTCACAAGCTGGACCAGCTGGGGCTCAACACTTCATTGTGTAACTGGCTGTTGGACTTCCTGATGGGGAGACCACAGGCAGTACAAGTTGGCAGTAACACTTCCAGCACCATCACCATCACCATCTGTTTTTCAATAGGTTTGACTAACCGCCCTCCCCCCTGACTGAACAACAACCACTGCTGCCTCTAAAGACATCAAGTCCTGCTGCCCACTCCCCACTCCACCAACACCCCCCCCACTCCCAACACACAGCCCCCCAACCTGACCCTGACCAAGACCCAGGTGAGGACGGAGCTGAGGAAGATCAAGGCGAGGAAGGCGTCGGGACTGGACAGCAACAGCGCAAAGCTCCTGAAGTCCTGTGCAGACCAGCTGTGTGGGATTGTGGAGCACATCTTCAACCTGAGCTTGAAGCTGGGGAGGGTACCACAGCTGTGGAAAACATCTTGTGTGGTACCTGTACCAAAAACTTCCCACCCCAAAGACCTGAACAGCTACAGACCGGTGGCCTTGACGTCCCACATGATGAAAACCCTGGAGAGACTGCTCCTTGCTCACCTCCGCCCCCTGGTGGGACCAGCGATGGATCCACTCCAGTTCGCCTACCAGCATGGCATTGGGGTGGAGGATGCGGTGATCTTCCTCCTTCACCGTTCTCTGTCCCACCTGGAGAAGCCCGGGAATGCGGTGAGGATCATGTTCTTTTACTTCTCCAGTGCTTTCAACACCATTCAACCGATGATCCTGAAGGACAAGCTGCTGTGCGCAGGGGTGGACCAGCACCTGTCATCATGGATCCTGGACTACCTCACTAACCGGCCTCAGTTTGTGAGAACCCGGGACTGTGTGTCCGACACGATCATCGGTAGCATGGGGGCCCCCCAGGGAACGGTTTTGGCTCCCTTCCTGTTCACCCTTTATACTGCAGACTTCTCACACAACACAACACACTGCCATCTTCAGAAGTTCTCTGATGACTCTGCGATCGTTGGCCTCATCTCCAATGGAGATGAAGCTGAGTACAGAGGGCTTATCCAGGACTTCGTGGACTGGTGCCATCGGAACTGCCTCCAGATCAACGCGAGGAAAACTAAGGAGCTGGTGGTGGACTGCCGCAGGCAAGGACAACCCCTCACAGCACCAGTAAATATACAGGGAACAGACATCGAGATGATGACATCCTACAAGTACCTGGGTGTTCATCTGAACAATAAACTAGACTGGTCACACAATACTGACGCACTCTACAAGAAGGGACAGTGCAGGCTGTTCCTACTGAGGAGACTCAGGTCTTTTGGTGTACAAGAGGCGCTGCTGAAGACATTCTAGGACATGGTGGTGGCATCAGCCATCACTTTTGGAGTGGTCTGCTGGGGCAGTGGCATTACCACAGCCGATAGGAAGAGATTGAACAAACTGATCAAGAAAGCTAGCTTTGTCCTGGGGCAGCGCCTTGACCCAGTGGAGGAGATAGGAGAGAGAAGGATGGTGGCTAAACTGTCATCTCTGCTGGAGTCCGAGTTCCACCCTATGCAGGACATACTGAATGCACTGAGGAGCTCATTTAGCAGCAGACTACATCATCCCAGGTGCACAACCGAGAGGTTTCGCAGGTCCTTCCTACCAACGGCTGTCAGACTGTACAACCTAAGCAGGGCTGCTCGTAGAGATAGCAAAAAGATGTGACAACCTAATAGTTTTGAATGCAAAAGACGCAATAGACTTATACAATGGTCTCCTCCGGCATACAACTAGGAAAATACCGGTCGCTATGGAGGGTGAGAATATGTATGGGTACATAATCATACCATGTAGGATAACTAAGTAGACGATTGTGCTGTTTCATCCCATCTAGCAGCAATGCTCTGCACTGTGTGTGTTTATATATTTACATATTTATTCCATCTAGCTACAATGCTCCGCACTGTGTGTTTATATACTCATATATTTATTCCATCCAGCTACAATGCTCTGCACGGTGTGTCTATATATATATATATATATATATATATATATATATATATATATATATATACTGTATATATATATATATATATATATATATATATACAGTATATATATATATATATATATATACATATATATATATAGTAATATGTACATATGTATACTAGCTGCTCTTATTTTTTCTTGCCTTCTGATTGTTGCTCTGAGTGTTGCTATCCCTGTGCTGTTGCAATCCTGGAATTTCCCCATTGTGGGACTAGTAAAGGCTTATCTTATCTTATCTTATCACTCTGAACACAGGGGCACCCCAGGATGTGTGCTGAGCTCCTCCTCTTCACTCTGCTGACCCATGACTGTACACTGACACACAGCTCCAACCTCTTCATCAAGTTTGCGGATGACAAAACTGTGGTCAGTCTCATCAACAATGGAGATGAGACAAACTACAGGAGTGAGGTGAGGTGCCTGGCCATGTGGTGCGAAGACAACAATCTCTCTCTGAGCGAAGATGGAGGAGATTGTTGTAGACTTCAGAAAAGCGCACACCCAGCATGCTTCCCTGACCATCAATGGTGCTGCTGTGGAGAGGGTGAGCAGCACCAAGTTTCTGGCTGTGCACATCACAGAGGACCTCTCCTGGACCACCAACACTGTATCACTGGCCAAGAAAGCTCAGCAGCGTCTCTACTTCCTCCACAAACTGAGAAGAGCCAAATCCCCGGCCCTCATCATGTGTACCTTCTACAGAGGCACCATCGAGAGCATCCTGACCAGTGGCATCACTGTGTGGTATGGCGCCTGCACTGCGTCCTGCCGCAAGACTCTCCAGCGCATAGTGAGAACAGCCGAGAAGATCATCAGTGCCTCTCTCCCCTCCCTCGAGGCCATCTACAGCACCTGCCTCACCCGCAAAGCCCTCTGCATTGCAGGTGATCCCACCCACCCATCATACAGCTTCTTCAGGCTGCTGCCATCAGGGAGGAGACGGCGGGCTTTCTGGGCCAGGACCAGCAAACTCAAGGACAGCTTCATCCACCAGGCTGTCAGGAAGCTCAACTCTCTCCAGGCTCTGCCCCCTCTCCCCCTTCTGCTCCCCCCACACACAAATCCCGAACTCTGACACCCCCCCATCCCTCCCCACAACAACTGAACTCTGCCATCCCCAGGTACTGTTCCTTCCCACACACGCACGCACAGTGATCTCAGAGCTGCACCAGTCACTTTATGCAGACATGGACTGCTCTCTTTGCACTACACACCACTGTAACCCTTCATGTGCCCTGATATATGGCTAAAGTCACTACATGCTGTCTAAATTTTTATCGTATTTAGTTATTTTGCACACCCTTAGTATTTTTAGTAGTTTCTGGTTGGGGGTGGGTTTTCCTTGCACTGATGTTTAATGTTTAGTGTTAGATGTTATACTTTATATTCATATTTCCTTCTTAGTGTTTACTTTGCTGCACCGTGGGTCTCAGAGTAACGTAATTTGAATTTTCTGTATGTGCTGTACATAGGGCAGAACTGACAAAGTTGACTTTGACTTAACTTTGACTTTGATAAATTTGCTTTTTTTCCATCACAAACTTTGTTTTTCATCTAAATTAGCAACTTTTTATCATAAATTTACAACTTTTATCTTGTATAGTTGCAGCTTTTTTTCTCGCAAATTCATAACATTTTTTTATTGTAAATTTGCAAGATTAAGCTACTTTTTTCATCATAAATTTGCAACTTTTTTCTTGTAAAGTTGCAGGTTTTTTTTCAAAAATTCATGACTTTTTTATTGTAGATTTGCAAGATTTTAGCATACATTTGCTATTTTTTCATTGGAAACTTAAAATTTTCATTGTAAATTAGTTACTTTTTCATCATAAATTGATATTTTTTGCAAATTTGCAGCTTTTTTTAAAAAAATTTAAGATTTTTTTCTTGCAAAATTGTAAATTTTTTACATAAATTTGCTACATTTTGCATCATAAATTTGCAGCCTTTTTCATAAATTTGTGACTTTTTTCTTGTAACATTGCAACTTTTTTCCTCATAAATTCATAACTTTTTACTTTAAATTTTCAGATTTTTTAGCATAAATTTGCTCCTTTTTTCATTGTAAACTCAGTTTTTCTACTAAAGGAGCTACTTTTTTCACCATAAACTGGCAGCTTTTTTCTTGATAATTTGGACTTGCTTTTTTCTGTTGCAAATTTGCAACACACCAGTGGATGCTGGCTCAATTTGTTAGCAGGATTACACCAAAACCGTGTGGATTTTGACGGCATTTCCATCGGAGATGACCCGTTACATTCGGGAGGTGATCCGAGAGCACATACCTCCGCCAAGGCCCTATCTCGTAAGGATAAAGAAAGTGAAAAAGTGATCCAGAATCTCCATCTTCCCCATTTACAAAAACATGGACCCCCCACCCCCACCTTCAAAAAAAAAGAAGAAGCTAGAAACAGCCTTGCAGTCAGCCTCTGGAGGAAGGAGAATGAGAGCTTTTGAAGCCCAGCAGACTGACAGAGAAGAAGAAGAAGACGAGAAAAAAAAATACAATTCATCCAATCTGTATCAGCGAATGATTAATTAATTTTCGTTGAATGATCTGTCCTCGCCTGGTGAGATATCAGTTTCCATTCCTTGTGCACTTTTTTTTTTTTTAACAGAAGATCTCGAGAGGCCGCCAGTTCAAAAGGAGGTTCAATTTGTCGCTCCCGTCGGAGAAGGTTCCGGGAAGTCGTCGCTGCGCGCGGAGGCTTTGAAGTGTTTTAACTGTCATAATCTGGCTGCTCACAAATGGAGGGGAAATAAATTTGTTCCACTGTAAACGCTTCTTTCTTGCAACTTCACATTTCATTTTGGCCGTGCCAGGCTTCTATGTGTCTCGGTTCGGATTTCTGTCAAGGACAACCTATATGGTGACGCAGGCGGAGGTGCGTGTACTCAGGTTACTTATTCACAAAAGTGGCTTCATTATGGGATACTCTTTAGCAGGGCTGTTTCTGCCTATAAAGCAGAAATGCAACGGGGGCCCCTCAGCCACTAGGGGGCCCCCCAAGCTACAAGTTCACTCACATTAGCTTTTGGGGGAGAATTGCAATTACCTCTTTTTTTTCTTGTAAATTTGCAACTTTTTTCACAAAAACTTGCAACTTTTCTCGTAAAAGTACATTCAGGGTAGCAGCCTCTATTTTCACCATAAAATTAACCATTTAAGTTCCGTATAATTTAATAATTTCATATAAGCGTGACTGGTGGAGTCCTGTGTTCTATGTGATGTAAGATGAAGACGCCTACTCCTACTCTTCAGAAGTGTTCTCTGTTTATTGTGACAAAAACAAGTGGACAGCAAAAGTCAGTAGAGTTATTTTAACTGCCCTTACAAAAGCTGTCATCTTGGGCCTTATTATTACGATGATCTTAAGCACGCATTTGTGTCCTGCTTTGTGTCTGACATTAGTGCTGTTTATTTATTTTCATACCTTGTGCCCCCAGAGCCCCAGTAATGACTGACCATGTGAACGCTGTACATGGAGTCACTCACTTAAAAGGGGTGCAGCTGGGTGCAAAGTAGGCACATTACTATAATATTTCATTTTCTGGCAAATTAATAAAAAAGACTAAAATCAGTGGTGCATCATCAATAGCTACTGTATTTAAGGGGTGCGTTTTAAAGTCAAACAGAAGTCAGCATGTTCACGTGAGCCCCAACAAAGGTTCAGTCTGGGCTGTCTTATGGGGCCCATGTGGGTTTGTCTATGGATTCCGTGTTGGCCCCATCTGTGTTTGCCCACATGGACTTTACCTATTTTCAACTTTTCTCATAAATTTGCTATTTTCTTGTAAATCTGTTCATTTATCTAATCTGATACATTTTTCTAGAAAATTTGAAACTCTCATAAATTTGCAATTTTTTTTTTTACTGTAAACTTTCAACTTTTTCTTATAAATTTGTAACTTTTTTTCTCATAAATGTTCAATTTATTTTCTCATAAATTTGCAACTTTCTTCTGGTAAAGTTGTGACTTTTTTCCCTCATAAAAAAGTAACAGATGTCAGGCTACGATTGGGGAACCGTGCTCACGCTCCTTTGGTTATTTCTGGTTATTTATTCTGGTTATTTCAGGCGACACCCCCCTTCATTCCCCCCACTCACCATCCTCAACAGCACAGTGTCCACTGTGGACTCCTTCAAGTTTCTGGGTACCACAATCTCCCGGAACCTGAAGTGGTCCTCCCATATTGACACTGTCCGGAAAAAGGCCCAGCAGAGGTTGTTTTTTCTGCGTCAGCTCAAGAAGTTTGATTTGCCTCAGGAGCTGCTGGTTGTCTTCTACACCGCCATCATCCAATCTGTCCTCTGCTTTTCCATCACTGTCTGGTTTGGATCTGCCACTAAACAGGACAAGACCAGACTGCAGCGGATCATTAAGTCTGCGGAGAGGATCATTGGTACCGACCTACCCTCCATTGAGAACTTATATCGGTCCATAACCAGGAAACGGGCGGGAAACATCTGTGCTGACCCATCACACCCCGGCCACAAACTGTTTGAACTTCTATCTTCTGGTCGTCGTTACAGATCACTGAAGGTCAAAACCACCCGTCACAGGAACAGTTTCTTTCCTCAAGCCATCACTCTGATGAACTCCTAACATTCACCTAGTCCTACCTGTTGCTGTACTCATGACTTTTCATCCATTATTACATTGCACATAACTCTCACATTGCTTTTTACTTCATTCACATTATATCACTGAATCTGAGTCCACATTGAAATACTGTGTGATTGTATATTTTTTCATATATTTCTGCAAAGTGTGGTTAGTCCGAGTAAATAACTGCATATATTCCTGTATATATTTGCATCCTTTTATAGAAACGTGGACAGACTGTAATTTACTGTACATACTCTGGTTGTCATTGAATCCTTATTTAAATCCTTCACCTGAACAACGAGAGCAAGTTTTTAGCCAAAGTCAAATTCCTTGTATGTGTTGTGCATACTTGGCCAATAAAGCTGATTCTGATTCTGATTCTGATTCTGATTTTCTGCATTTCCCCACTTCTGTTTAGTATTTAATATTTAGGACGCCTCCCACTTGAGGTGTTTCACGCACGTCCCATTGGGAGGAGACCCCGGGGCAGACCCAGGACTCGGTGGAGAGACTATGTCTCCCAGCTGGTCTGGGAACGCCTTGGTATCCTCTCTGAAGAGCTGGAGCAGGTGGCGGGGGAGAGGGAAGTCTGGGCTTCTCTGCTTGAACTGCTGGTCATCTATCATTTTAATTGACTGTAATTACATCACCCTCCATGTAATCTGTCAAATGATGGACAGCTTTCAGAATTTGTGGTCATTGCTGGCAAAACTCTGGAAATACAATTTTCAGTGAACTAAACCTGATTTTATAGATAGATAGAATGCAGGACTTGATATTAACACCGGCCAATGGCTGGTGAATTTCAGCAGTGGCCCATAAGAGAGCTACACGCTGCACACCGCCCACTCCACACTGATTCACCCAATATAAAGCGGAAGTGTCATAAGCAGTTTTTTTTTTTAATTTAATAGAATAAAGTTCAGTTGGGGACGAGGTCCAGGTTAGGCCTGTGGTTAGCGTTTGTTTCGTGGATAAATAATTGGTAATGGATTCACAGCCTCCGACAAAGCCGTGGGAGAGGCGGATTCCTGGCTCCATGAGTGCTCCTGTGAACTACAGGCACCAACTGGGCCAGCGGAGAGGATGACCATGTCGTGGCCCGAGCGGAGTATGACTTCACAGCTGCATCTCAGGAGGAAATTTCAGTGCGGGCTGGGGCCATGCTCAACCTTGCTCCCAGAGGTGAGAGCTCTTCAGTGACAGCTGGTTAGGATTTTAAGTCTATATTATTTTTTTCCGGTTCCGGTTCCGCCGGACCGGCGGCGCCACACGAGTCGGCTGCCTGTTGCAACAGCCTTTTTTTTTATCTTCCTTCTTCTTTCTACACCTTTCACTCTGTATATATATCACGGACGCACGGATCGCCCCGGGGGTCTCCCGGGTCGGCGGACGGAGCCACGGTTTGCAGCGGGAGACGTTACAGCGGGGAGGAGCTAGTGCTAGCTAGCACTTGGCCGCCGCCCGGTGCTAATGGGAAACTCGACATACCGGGAGCTGTAGCGAAAACGAAGCGGGTGCCGGGCTGGAGTTTAGGCGGTGTGAAAGAAATATAAGACAGAATAATAAAGAGCGATGGCAAGAACCAAGCAGACCGCCCGTAAAATCTACTGGAGGAAGAAGCCCCCCAGGAGACAGCTAGCCACCAGGGCTGCTCGGAGAGGCGCTCCGGCCACCGGCAGAGTGAAGAGGCCTCGCCGTCACAGGTCCGTGGCTCTGAGAGAGATCCGTCGCTACCAGAAATCCACGGAGCTGCTCATCCGTAAGCTGCCCGTCCAGCGCCTGGTGAGGGAGATCGCTCAGGACTTCAAGACCGTCCTGCGTTTCCTGAGTTTCGCCGTCATGGCTCTGCAGGAGACCAGCGAGACCCACCTGGTGGTCTCTTCTTCGCTAAGGGGGTCACCATCATGCCCAAAGACTTCCAGCTGGCCCGCTGCATCCGCGGAGAGAGAGCTTAGACTTTCTGCTGCACATCCACCAGCCATAATGCTCTGCACTGTGTGTCTATATATATACATTTATAGTAATATGGACATATGTTTACTAGATGTTGTTTTTTCTTGCCTTCTGATTGTTGCTCTGAGTGTTGCTATCCCTATGCTGTTGCAATCCTGGAATTTCCCCATTGTGGGACTAATAAAGGCTTATCTTATCTTATCTTATCTTAAAGTACAACATACAAACTCTTGATGAGGATAAAGATTACAAGTTACAAAATCACAACTTTCATAAAAAATATACAATCAGTCAAACTTCACATTCCAATTAACAGGAAAAAAGGGCATATTAAAAGAGTAAAAAGCACAACAATTCTCTTAGTCTTTTTTTTTTAATTATAGTAATAGGAGCTGCCCAATGTCTCTTGCAATTTTTTTTTTGCATCATGACCAGCGCATCGAGTGTTGTTTCAGCACGCCCACAGTCACGTGACCGTAGCAAGCGAGGCCTGTGACTTGAGGGCTCACGGGAAAGTATGCAACACCCAGCCCTCTCAAATAAGCCACTTTCGCATTACGAGTGCGCATGTGCGGACTATGTGAGTTCAAAGTTCACCACTACCAAACATTCCGGTAGCCGCCTTGCTTTTGTATAGAGACAGTATTGTCACACCTGAACAATTGCCGTTTAAAGTCTACTTCAAGCTTTAAATCGCTGTTATGCCAGGTGCACATTGTGCCGTAGTGAAGTGTGGGAACGGCATGTATCATCTAGAGCGGTGGGAAAAGCAAACATGCAGCATACATGCGTGTAACTTCAGGACCAGCGTGTGCACATGTCCGCCACCATTCACGTTATATACATTCCCCACGGAGCTGAAGGATCCGGACGGATGTAATTGTTGGATTAAAGCAGTAAGTCTATATTATAACATAAGTAAATAGTGTTGTGTATTGTTCAAGTTCTAGCCTAGTTGACAGGAGTCTAAACCCTGAAGTAGTCGGTACGGACAGGCAGGCCTGGATCTAGGATGTAGTTCTTTGTATATTGGTAGTGAAGCTTGATCTACACACACGTGTAATTAAGGCCATTGATAAGTAGGCTGGTATAAAATAAAATTGCAAATCACTGAAAGCGTGTGGTACTTAAACTATAGTAGTATCGACCTATAGATCTAAGTAAGCAGGCTAGGCCTTGTAGTGAAATTTACTCCAAAAGTTGAGCTGTCAAACCACTCGCTTACCTTCTTCTACATACAGGGGGACCATCTTGGCCAACTTCTGCAACATGGCCGCGAATGCAAGCGCAACTAGTTTATCCTTGCGTTTGTGGGTACAACCAGGAAGACCCCTACGCATACAATATGCTCGTAGATCAGGAACATTCCATTAATTAAATGCATCGATAGAGCATGTTTGGTAGCCATGTTCCCATGATGCTTTGTGCGAGCCAAGTTGCGAAAGTCGCTTATTTCTCACCAGGTGTCAAATCACATGATGAGACAACGAGGCCTCATTCGCTACGGTCACGTGACTGTGGGCATGTTGACACAGTGCTCGACACTCTGCTGGCGACGCTTCCATGTTATATTGCTCGAGTCAGTCTCGAGTGGGCGGTGTCAAGCATAACATCACTACTCACAGTTCAGTGCATGGGTCTTCTTCCTGCCCTGAAGGGCCAAATCATGACAACAAAATGATGAGAAAAAGGTTCAAGATTACAATAAAATGTTTCAAATTTATGAGAAAGTTCCAAAAATGCAAGAAAAAGTTAGTCAGTTTGCAAGAAAAAAGTGTCATGTCCACTGCATAACTTTGCAGCAAAATAATAAATTAGTTCGAGCCCAAAATGCAGGTGAAGAGGGCGTGTTTATTAACAGAACAGGGAAACCCAAAAATACAAGAAAATGTTCAGTAGAAAAACAGTCTGTCACACAAGTGATGGATGTCCGAGCTCAGCTGGCAGGGGAGGGAGCCCCACTCGCTCCCAGGGCAAAACTAGGCAGCAGATAGGAAGGGCGAATAATAACAAGAGGGAGACTTAGATAGTGCGTCGGAGCGCAAAGGGCTCTGGAAAGACAACAGCAAAGAAGTCCAAAAGGAAGGGGTTCCAACAGCTCCAGGACATCAACATAGGCAGGCGACTTCAGGCTGACTGTGTAATGCTGACTTACACCACAACACTGAATGCCCCCACTGTCACCCAATAAATACCAAGCAGACTAATGAGTGACAAGTGGACGCAGGTGTGCGGTGGGAGTCTGTGTATGAGTGCGTGTCAGGATAAATGTGTGTGTGTGAGAAACCCCAGGTGATGCAATCAGCTGATAGGTGCCTAGCAGAGAGAGGTGAGAGGAGGGCTGTGGCTGAGGACTGACAGAGGAACCAATAATCTGCCAGCTGGAAATGATAACAGCAGCCAGAGGCTAGAGCCACAGGTCATGAAACGGGGCAGGAAACAGCAGCCCCGTACATGACAAAAAGTCACAATTTTACAAGAAAAACTAACAAATTTGTGACAAAAGTTGCAAATTTGCAGTAGAAAAAAATGCAAATTTATGAGGTTTCAAATTTTCAAGAAAAATGTATCAAATAAGGGGGAAAGTCCAAAATTTACAAGAAAATAGCAAACTTATGAGAAAATAAGTTGAAAAAAGTCCATTGATCGTATTACAACGATGGGGTCAGTTGATCAGTTGTCAGTGACCTAGAACGTGTTTATGGGCGTTTCCAAGTTCATTTCCTTATCATAATGGCGTAAAAACAAACTTTCCGCTGGTACATGACGTGAAGAGGCTGGTCTAATCGTTCAGAGATATGTTTTGGATAATCCAATCCAAAGCGCTCCTTCCCATCCCTTTAATACAAAGATGTGCATTATCTAAAGTGACTTGTGATCATGATGGTTTAAGATTGGTTTTGTCTGATTAATGCCCGTGTGTGTGAGCCAAAATGCATGCGATAGTAATGCTGCTTGGTAATAAGGAAGACATTAATCACAGGTGATGCCCAGTTATGTTAGAAAGAACAAACTGAAGAACGGGCTGAAAAAATCAGCTGAATGGCTTTTGTAAATAATAATGTAACCTTGTCGTATTTTTAGGATGACAATTTGAAGCCATTTTGGCTAATTGTGGTGCATTTTACAGTAATGTGAATTAATGTACAATGTCCCTGTCAAATAAATCATTAAATAAAATAAATAAATGTAGTGCACAAGGTTGCAACACACAGACATGAATTGGTTTGAAACTTCAGGAAAAGAGGATGATACCGTTGCAAACTTTTTTTTAACTTTCATAAATTTTCATTAACTTTCATTAACAATGGCACGGAAGTCACTCAATGTCATTGCTTTCTTTGAAAGGAGGCAATGTGGCGCGGCTTACCATCCGCCTCCGGCCCCTGTCATGAAGCAACTCCACTACCGGCAGCCTCTGCCAGGGGCTGACGGGTGGCTGTCAGGGAGCTTGCTGGGAGGGTGTACAGCCGAGGCAGATGTGGACACATCTCCTGCCTCTGTGGGGAGTTACAGTGAAAAGTAAAATGCTGCACACTCCTTGTTCATTCATTTATTCCCCTAAAAATAAACACATTAATGCCTAATAAGCACATGATGAAAATGACCCCCCCCCCCCCCCGTGTGCTGCACATCACACTGGAACACACTGGCACACATCTTCCCTGTTCACTCATTCATTCCCCAAAAAAATTCCTACATTAATGCCTTATCTATAGAGTCCAACAGTAAGTCCACAATTAAAATGAGTGTTGATGGAATAAAAAATAGTGTGTGATCACGGGCGACTGTTAGAACTCTCTATTAAAATAAGATGCCAGAGCTGTTGTTTCCTCATGAGTTCCGGAGCTACGCAATTTCCATCTATCCATCCATCTTCTACCACTTTTCCGGAGGTCCGGGTCGCGGAGGCAGCAGTTCAAGCAGAGAAGCCCAGACTTCCCTCTCCCCAGCCACCTGCTCCAGCTCTCCAGAGAGGATACCAAGGCGTTCCCAGACCAGCTGGGAGACATAGTCTCTCCACCGAGTCCTGGGTCTGCCCCGGGGTCTCCTCCCAGAGGGACGTGCATGAAACACCTCAAGTGGGAGGCGTCCAGGAGGCATCCTAATCAGATGCCCATACCACCTCAACTGACTCCTTTCAATGTGGAGGAGCAGCGGTTCTACTCTGAGCCTCTCCCGGATGACTGAGCTCCTCACCCTATCTCTGAGGGTGAGTCCAGCAATCCTACGGAGAAAGCTCATTTCAGCCGCTTGTATCCGCGATCTTGTTCTTTCGGTCACTACCCGAAGCTCGTGACCATAGGTGAGAGTAGGAACGTAGATTGACTGGTAAATCGACAGCTTTGCCTTAGAACTCAGCTCCCTCTTCACCACAACAGACCGGTACAACGTCCGCATCACTGCAGATGCTGCTCCGATCCGTCTGTCAGTCTCTCGCTCCATTTTCCCCTCACTCGTGAACAAGACCCCAAGATACTTAAACTCCTCCACTTGGGGCAGGAGCCTGTCCCCAACCCAGAGAGGACAATCCACCTTTTTCCGGCTGAGGACCATGGACTCGGACTTGGAGGTGCTGATTCTCATCCCAGCTGCTTCACACTCAGCGGCAAACTGTCCCAGCAAGAGCTGTAGGTCATTGCTGGATGAAGCCAGCAGGACAACATCATCTGCAAACAACAGAGATGAGATCCTGTGGTCACCAAGCATGACACCCTCCATTCCCTGGCTGCACCTAGAAATCCTGTCCATAAAAATTATTTCTAGGTGCAGCTACGCAATTTCAAAACACGGAATTTAAATATCATTAAACAATGCGCTTCTGATGATAGACCTCCTTTTTCCTGCTCAAAAGCAGATTCTCAATGAATACACTATAATAGTAATGCGCATTAGATTGTGCGCCACCACACCTCTTTGAAATGACCCTCCCCCTCTCAGCACAGAGCAGGTGCACTGTCTACTGGTAATTTGATGGCATGACGCAAAGCGTAATAAACGGATAATGCGCTGACAAAAACTAACAAAAACACTGGCGTACGGTGAAAAATCTGTCAGAAAAGTACGCGGATGACCATCAGAATAGGGCCCCATGTGGGCAAACGTGATGGGGCCAACATGGACATGCACAAACCCACATGGGACCCAGAAGACAGCCCAGATTTAACCAACCTCCATTAGAATGCAGCGCTTTTTGAATTTTCTTAGTGTTATTTTCCGTTGATGTTTCTCCACCCCACATGTTACAATTTTATTTTTAGTGCACTCCAGTGTTTAGTTTGGATCAGTTCCTGACTTTGTTCCTCAGTTTTCTGTTTTTCATTTAATAAAAGTCTGTCACCCTCGTTAGTGTTATTCCCCTCGCCTGCCCAGTTTCTCTCAGCTTTTCCCATCCCCGACTGCCTTCTTCTCCTTTATATTCTGTTTCTTTTGCCTCTCCATTGTGGCATTGTTGTAATGGCTACCCTGGGTTTTCCCGTGCCGGTCTCCTTACGCCTTGTCTTCCCTACTCTGGTTAGTGTTTTGCTTTTGGGTTTTTTGGGTTTTCTGCATCTTCGTGCAGCACTTTGTTTTATCTTTACCTAGTGTCATTTTCAGTTGGTGTTTCTATGGCCCACATCCCACGGTTTTATTTTTAGTGTGCTCCAGTTTTTAGTTTAATTTAGTTCAGGGGTCGGCAATCTGTACAACACAAAGGGCCACTTTCAATGATTGTTGCCTAACAAATCTGCATGGAGGCACAAAAATATCAGAGCCTGAAAACTGAGTTAAAACAGCAGAGTTAGAACTGCAACCTGCCCTGGCAACATCAGGATTAAATAGTTTTTCCTAATAAATTTCCAGCTTTTTTGATTGTAAATTTGTTATGTTTTTCTCACAAATTACATTTTTTGGTAATTTTTTGATTATTTGGAAAAAATTGTGATTTTTTTTTCTTGCATGTTTGTACGGGTGTTTTCCTTAGTAAACTGGAATGTTTTTACAAAATTTGCTATATTTTGAAATAAATTTGTCCTGCTTTTTTCATAAATTTGGAACATTTTTTTTTAAATTTGATACCATTGTGGAGTAAAACTACAAACGAATGTGAATTTGTGCCATTTTTCACAATAAAATTACAACTTTTCTTTATAGACTTTGTTCACATAGAAATGGCTTTTTTCAGGTAAATGTGCTACTTTTTCAGGTAAAAAAAATGTAGCATCTTTCATATAAATGTGTGTTTTCTAACAAAACTGCAGCTTCTGGTTTCTGTCTTCAAGTTTGAATTTTTTCAGCAGATCTTTTCTGCCTTTTCTTGCAAATTTGTGGATTTTTTTCCTCATAAAATTGTAGCTTTTGTTCATAAATTTTGAATATTTTGGCATGAATTGGGCTGCACGGTGGCGCAGTGGTTTAGCACTGTGGCAGCACAGTTTTACCCTCGGCCGGGGGACCGCGGGGATCATGAGATCGTGGGTTCGATCCCAGCCCCCGACCAACAGTGAGCTGTGTGGAGTTTGCATGTTCTCCCCGTGTTGCGCGGGTTTACTCCGGGATTTCTCCGGTTTCCTCCCGCACACCAAAAACATGTAGGTTTAGGGCGCTCGCGCACGCAGCGACCAGTAGCCGGTGGCTTGTCACCAGACTGCAAACCAAGTCTACCTACGGATACAAATAAGTAACAAAAGAAAAAAAAAAAAAAAAAAAAATGAATTTTCAACTATTCTCATAAATTTATTACATTTTTATTACCTTTCACGAGTAAAACTGTGGGATTTTTTAGATACAGTGCATCCGTAAAGTCTTCACAGCACTTCACTTTTTCCACATTTTGTTATGTTACAGCCTTATTCCAAAATGGATTAAATTCATTTTTTCTCTAAAAATTCTACACACAATACCCCATGATGACAAAGTGAAATGTTTTTTGTTTTTTTGTTTTTTTTTAGTTTTTTGCTAATTTATTAAAAATAAAAGACTAAAAAATCATATGTACATAAGTATTCACAGCCTTTGCCATGAAACTCAAAATTGAGCTCAGGTGCATCCTGTTTCCACTGACCATCCTTGAGATGTTTCTACAGCTTCATTGGAGTCCACCTGTGGTAAATTCAGTTGATTGGACGTGATTTGGAAAGGCACACACCTGTCTGTATAAGGTCCCACAGTTTACAGTGCATGTCAGAGCACAAACCAAACATGAAGTCAAAGGAATTGTCTGTAGACCTCCGAGACAGGATTGTCTCGAGGCACAAATCCGGAGAAGGGTACAGAAAAATTTCTGCTGCTTTGAAGGTCCCAATGAACACAGTGGCCTCCATCAACTGTAAATGGAAGAAGTTTGGAACAACCAGGTGCTGGCCGGCCATCTAAACTGAGCGATCGGGGGAGATGGGCCTTAGCCAGGGAGGTGACCAGGAACCCGATGGTCACTCTTTCAGAGTTCCAGCGTTCTTCTGTGGAGAGAGGAGAACCTTCAAGAAGAACAACCATCTCTGCAGCAATCCACCAATCAGGCCTGTATGGTATAGTGGCCAGATGGAAGCCACTCACATGGCAGACCACCTGGAGTTTGCCAAAAGGCACCTGAAGGACTCTCAGACCACGAGAAACAAAATTCTCTGATCTGATGAGACAAAGATTGAACTCTTTAGCGTGAATGCCAGGCATCATTTTTGGAGGAATCCAGGCACCGCTCATCACCAGGCAAATACCATCCCTAGAGTGAAGCATGGTGGTGGCAGCATCATGCTGTGGGGATGTTTTTCAGCAACAGGAGCTAGGAGACTAGACAGGATAGAGGGAAAGATGAATTCAGCAATGTACAGAGACATCCTGGATGAAAACCTGCTCCAGAGCGCTCTTGACCTCAGACTGGGACGACAGTTCATCTTTCAGCAGGACAACAACCCTAAGCTCACAGCCAAGATATCGAAGGAGTGGCTTCAGGACAACGCTGTGAATGTCCTTGAGTGGCCCAGCCAGAGCCCAGACTTGAATCCAGTTGAACATTTCTGGAGAGATCTGAAAATGGCTGTGCACAACACGTCCCATTCAGCCTGATGAAGCTTGAGAGGTGCAGCAAAGAGGAATGGGCCAAACTGCCCAAAGATAGGTGTGCCAAGCTTGTGGCATCATATTCAAAAAGACTTGAGGCTGTAATTGCTGCCAAAGGTGCATCAGCAAAGTATTGAGCAAAGGCTGTGAATACTTATGTGCATGTGATTTCTTAGTTTTTTTATTTTTAATAAATTTGCAAAAATCTCAAAAAAAAAAAACTTTTTCATGTTGTCATTATGGGGTATTGTTTGTAGAATTTTGAGGAAAAAAATAATTTAATCCATTTTGGAATAATCCTGTAACATAACAAAATGTGGAAAAAAATGAAGTGTGGTGAAGACTTTCTGGATGCACTGTAAATCTATTGTATTTTTTCCAACTTTTTCCACTTAATTTGTGATTTTTTTTCCAGAAATTTTTGGACTTTTTTTCTTTTAAATCGTGGTCATGTTTTCCTCAGAAAACTGCAACATTTTTTCTAACTTTGCAAGATTTAATTATATATATATATACAGTGTATATATATATATATATATATATTTTTTTTTTTTTTTTTTTTTTTTACTTTTTTTTTTTACTTTTTTCTCATGGATGCCCAATCACCTTTTTTTAAAAATTTCTTTCATCTTGGAAATGTGAGTTTTTGTTTTGTTTTGCTTTGTTTTTTCAAGGCATCATGGAGGCGCTGCCTATGGGCTCCAGAGCCACCGGTTGCAGACCACTGGTTTTGTTCCTGATTTTGTTCCTCAGTTTTCTGTTTATCATTTAGTACAAGTTTCTGTTGCCCTCATTAGTGTCATTGCCCTCATGAGCCCGATGTTCTCAGCTATTTCCCATACCTTATTTGTCGCCTTCCCCTTTATATTCTGTTCAGTTTGTGACACTTTTGTGGTGTCGTAATAACTACCCCGTGTTCTCCCATGCCTGTGTCTTCACTCTTTGTCTTCCCTACTTTGGTTATTATTTAGTATCTTTATTCCCTGCCTTTGTGCGGCACTTTGTTTTGTATTTTCTTAGTGTTAGCCTTGTTTTCATTTGGTGTTTCTCCACCCCACGCGTCACAGTTTTATTTTTAGAGTACTCCAGTGTTCAGTTTAGATTAGTTCCACTTCTTTGTACCTCAGCTTTCTGGTTATCATTTAATAAAAGTCTCTGTCACCCTCATTAGTGTTATTCCCCTTGCATCCCCGCACCACCTTAATCTACGTGTGTTTGGGTCCTCCCTTGCCTGCCCTTTTTCCAATCTGCAACAGACACAAATTTATAAGAAAAAGTTGCAAGTTTAAGAGGAAAAGGTTAAGGTAACTGTAATTTATAATTTGTATCTTGGGGACCAGTAGTTGTTGAGAGTGCCTGTTGCATTTGCGTACTTCGCTTTCTTGCCAGAAATGGCTGATTAGTTTACAAAGAGGTGGCTTTGCATTCATTCGCCGAATAGACGATTTTTTAAACCAGCAGCAGTTGACTTTGATTTGGCCGTTCACCCCTCGCCATCTCTACCTAATAAGCCTCACATTTAGATATGTGGCATTGGCAGGTAGATCTCTGATGGCTGTTTATTCAGAAGCAAAGAGAAAACTTGAAAGGAGGATATAACCTCCAGTCAGAACTCCGGAGGGGTGGACGACGGAGATTGAAATTGGTCTGACTCCCCCCCCTTCTTCTCGAATCGAGGGTCCATTGTCGGGCGTCAAACAAAAGGTTTTTTATCAGAGGCTCTTAATGTAACCCCCCATCCCTCACTCTCTTGGCCACCAACTCGTTCTTCTCTTCCTCTCCTTTTCTCATTCATTCATTCCTCTGTGTGTGCGGAAATAGGCTGGGCAACAATTAATTTCAGAGTGAATTCAGGCAGGATCTATTACCCCTCTCTGCCTCTATTGCTCTAATGGAAATCTATTTCACTTCTCTTTTGTGTCCAATATAATTTAATGCCCATTTTATTAATGGCCTGAAATAATTACGGAAGGCCTTTGTGATTCTTGAGTATGTTTCATTTAATTGTGTAATAAATGTCTAATCAGGGCTCCCATCTGAAGCCATTATGGCATTAAAATTAACAATTACGCCACAAATGTCTTGGTGAATGCGTCGGGGTCTATAGAAATCGTTGCTGATAACAAGACACATATAAATCATTCATGAGAATTTCTTTTTTTTTTTGCAGTGAAAAGCATCGCAAGAGATAGCAGGATGGGAGGGGAGAGAAAAGAAGCGGGGGAAGAAAAGAGGAGAAGAAAGAGGCTGAGTTTTCTTTATTCCATTGAAAAACGGGGATGGCCAAAAGATAGGGCATTTTAAAACTTTGTCACCCTCTCCAGTCCCTTTCTTCCCTCGT
Organism: Pholidichthys leucotaenia; assembly: GCA_020510985.1. NCBI lineage: Eukaryota > Metazoa > Chordata > Actinopteri > Cichliformes > Pholidichthyidae > Pholidichthys > Pholidichthys leucotaenia. Next base: position 21,637,516 of record CM035839.1, on the reverse strand, counting down.
CTCTCTCTTTATCTCCCTTTAATTTGCCTCTCTCTTTATTTTTGAAGTGACAGATTTCCCTTTGGGAATTCATTAAGCGTTAACTCAGGCGATAAAATATCTATCAGGCCCCCTCTGCCCGGCCGCTTTGCTATAAGCCGCGTGGCGCTCCGGTTCGGCGTTGTGGGTGACCGAAGGCAATTAAAGAGTCTTCACACTCGCTCACACAGTCCCGGCATCGCTTTCTCCGTGAAGACAGCAGGGCTGCTTGACGTACCAGCAAGAATTGTTTCCCAAGTAGCCAAGTATACAAATTTCATGGTATGGGGAAACTCTGTTTGGCACAAAAAAAACCCTCATCACTTCCTCTGTGTCATTTCCAAGCTAATATACAACAATTGGTTTTGGTGAATCAGAAGGTCTTGGCCCTCTTTGTTCTCTATTAGCATGGTGCACAAAGGCAGCAGATCACATCCCGGCCCTAGCCCCACTCTTTCATGTGACGCCGAGTCAAAGAAGTGACTTTGATGCAGACAATGTTGTGTGCTAATAGGAAAGTTGATTTTGTTTGCGAATCAAACCTTCCGAATCGAGCAATCTTGGATAAGATGCTTGATATGATCCATGTCGGTCCCATCGGACAAGTACGGACTGCTGCTGCTCAGTAAATCTGATGGCTCCAGCACAGAATCAGTGGGAGTGAATGAAAAGATTGTATAACTGTATTGATGTGTAGTGAGTGTGGTGTGTGTGTGTCCCTCGGGGTTTGCCGTACCCACCCTGGGTAGTGACGTCAAGCGGGCTACGGCCAGACTGTATGGAGTTGTGTATTCTCTAATAAAGAGTCAGTTGGCTGCATGACATAAGACAGACTCAGACTATTATTTACCAACATAACATTTTGGTGATGAGGAGAAACTATGGGGGCCTATGGGCTACCGCCACAATCATCACTGTTTCTGGAATATCCGGGAGAGCCAGCAGTCCTGTGGCCGAACTGCCTGGCCATGTTCGAGGGTTACATTGCAGCACTGGGCTTAAGTAGACTCGACGGAATACGAAGATGAGCACTTCTGGCCCACCATCTCGGCGAAGAAGGTCGGAAAATTCTCTGTATGTTGGGAGAAACGGAGTTTTATGCGGACGATGTCGGGCAGCTGGTCGAATATTTTGCCGAACATATGAGGACCACGAAGCTGCGGGAAGAAGAGCTGTTGGCGCCAAAAGAAGCTAAGCTAGCTAGTTCGGGGAAGCTAGTGGCTCAGTCAGTGACTATGGGGAGGTTAGCCACAAAGCTAGGTGTGCAGCAAAACCAAGCTACGAGCTACCAGCTAGACTTCGAGCTTGAACCGGGGCTACGAGTGGGGGGTGGGGGGGCAGGTCACCAAAGACAACAAGCAAGCTGAAGAGCTCAGCATGCTGGAGTCGGAGCAGTTACAGCTGGACACAGAGGCAGGGCAGCAGAGTACCTTGGATGACGATGCTGGGCGCAGCGACGAGGCGCCTGGGTCAAAGAGTGACACCGACGTGGGTGAAGCTGAAAGTCCCGTGAAGCAGGAGCGACAGCCGGACACAGAGATGGCACAGCAGAGCACCTCGGATGACAGAGAGGAGGTGCCGGGCGCTACGGAGGTCTGGCAGGACCTCAGTGCAGGGGCTCAAAGCGTCTTGTACGAGGGTGCTGGGCCTTACAGCGAGGTGCCTGAGTCGATGAGTGACAGCGATGAGTGCTCTTCAGTTTTCCCTGGAGTTCAGCCACAGGGGGCTGGAGTGTTTGGGGCTACAGCGGCAGCGGTGGCAGCTGCAGTGGTTCCGAAGGTGTTCAGGGGTGGACCAACAGGCACAGAGGGACTGTGTGCCAGGCAGCAGCACTGCAGGTCCAGACAAGAGAAGCAGCCAAGGGTGAGGAAAAGAGACATTTTCGCCAGGGAGGTCAGCTTCAATCTCGGGGGCAGGTGGCTGCCAGGGGTGCGCTTGCCGTGGGGCTGTCCTGGGCCCCCAAGCCAGTTTTACCCTGGGCTGCCTTTGGACTGTGGTGTAACGTGATAAAATTTTTTGAATGTAAATATGTTTATATGGGGTTGTGTTAAATATGTGATGTGATGTGTTAAATATTAATTGTAATGAATGTATGTTTGCATGTGTGTTGAACTGTGTGTTGTACATATGAATGAGTGTGTTGGTACAAGATTATTTTGTCTAAAAACGCTAATTAGGGCCCGAGCCACTGACAAAGTCAGTGGGCGAGAGCCCTATTGTAATTGTTAGAATTTTTTTTTTTCTTCTCCATCTAAGATCTCATTTTTGGGGTAGTCAGCGTGCATGAAAACTCACCATTTTTTTGCAGGGACCTCAAGACTGGCAAGAAATTGAATATTTTGGAGGAAATATGAATGATCCCACAAAAATGGCTCTACAGCGCCACCTAACATGTGAAGTCAAAGGGGAGTGGCACACGCTTACTTTTGCATAGAAAGATGAAAATCAGGTGAGATGCTTATCATGTCAAGACATGCAAAAAACTCCATAGAAGTGATGGTCTACACCCAACAGGAAGTCGACCATTTTGGCATGAAGTGGCAGTGACCTGATTTCCACCATGCGCTACTGACTCGTATTTGATTGAACTCGTCCTAGGGTTTTGTCCGATTGAGCTCATTTGTGGTGACAATCATCTATACCCATGTGCCATTAAAAGTTATTGAAAACTTTTCTTAAAGCTCGACAGATTGGCTGTAGGGGCGTAGCAAAGTTTGATGTCTCGCCATGATCATTCTATGAGCATTCTGACGGCAATAACTCTGGTATACATAGTCGGATTTCAAACAAATTCAATATTATGGATATCAGTCCAATTCCAAACAGTTCTGTAATATTCATAGAAATCTACAGCGCCACCTAGTGGTTAAAGAAAGAATTGCTGAAAACTGTTTTATTTATTACTCACACATCACTTGCCAGAATGACATGAAATTTTCTGAGATTTTCTGAGATTCATCAAACCACAGGGATGATCATAACTATACAACATGATGTCACACTTGTAACCATGGACACGCCTCCCTCGCCATTCACTCCATGATATTGTTGGGAGGCTTGGGAAGTACTTGAACTCATGAAATAAGATAAGATAAGATAAGATAAGATAAGATAAGCCATTATTAGTCCCACAATGGGGGAATTCCAGGATTGCAACAGCACAGGGATAGCAACACTCAGAGCAATAATTTAGAAGATAAGAAAATAAGAGCAGTGAGTATACATATGCACACATAAATATATATATACAGTGCGGAGCATTGTAGCTAGATGGACTAAACAGCATAACCGTCTATTTAGTTACCCTACATGGTATGAATATGTGCCCATACATATTGTCACCCTCCATAGCAACTGATATTGTCCTAGTTGTATACTGGAAGGGACCATTTGTGTAAGTCTGTTTCGTCTTTTGCATTCAATACTATTAGGTCGTCACGGTTTTTTGCTATCTCTCCGAGCAACCCTGCTTAGGTTATACAGTCTGACAGCCATAGGTAGAAAGGACCTGCGAAACCTCTCGGTCACGCATCTAGGATGATGTAGTCTACTGCTAAATGAGCTCCTCAGTGTGTCCAGTATGTGCTGCATAGGGTGGGACTCGGACTCCAGCAGAGATGACAGTTTAGCCACCATCCTTCTCTCTCCTATCTCCTCCACTGGGTCAAGGTGTTGCCCCAGGACAGAGCTAGCTTTCTTGATTAGTTTGTTCAGTCTCTTCCTATCGGCTGCTGTAATGCCGTTGCCCCAGCAAACCACTCCAAAAGTGATGGCTGATTCCACCACCGTGTCGTAAAATGTCTTCAGCAGCGCCCCTTGTACACCAAAAGACCTGAGCCTCCTCAGTAGGAACAGTCTGCGTTGTCCCTTCTTGTAGAGTGCGTCGGTATTGTGTGACCAGTCTAGTTTATTGTTCAGATGAACAGCCAGGTACATGTAGGATGTCACCATCTCAATGTCTGTTCCCTGGATGTTTACTGGTGCTGTGAGGGGTTGTCCTTGCCTGCGGCAGTCCACCACTAGCTCCTTAGTTTTCCTCGCGTTGATCTGGAAGCAGTTCCGATGTCACCAGTCCACAAAGTCCTGGATAAGTCCTCTGTACTCAGCTTCATCTCCATTGGAGATGAGGCCGACGATCGCAGAGTCGTCAGAGAACTTCTGTAGATGGCAGTGTGTTGTGTTGTGTAAGAAGTCCGCAGTGTAAAGGGTGAACAGGAAGGGAGCCAAAACTGTTCCCTGCGGGGCCCCCGTGCTGCCGATGATCGTGTCAGACACACAATCCCGGGTTCTCACAAACTGAGGCTGGTTAGTGAGGTAGTCCAGGATCCATGATGACAGGTGCAGGTAAATCTGGAACATACATCGTGGGCAACACATAGCTGACAGGGAAGTGTTGCCATGGCGACATGGCGAAGGTTGACTTTTCACCATGGAACATCGGAAAGTTGTAACTTGGACAAACTTTGTCTGATTTTTACCAAATTTTCTACGACAGATATTAGTCTGACCCTGCACGCTCCTACGTAAAAATGGTTGACAAATCTTATAGCACCACCTACTGTTCACATGAAGTATTGCGCCAAACGGTTTACTTTATTATTCATGCAGCACTTGCCACGACGACGGGAAATTTTCTGAGCCAGCTAGGTATGACGGGCGCCGGGGTCCCCGATTGCGCGGGGGGTGAGGCCCCACTTACAGCTGCTTGCAGCTTTAATTTTAGTTGGTTTTGAGTGAATGTGGTAGGCTGTTATAGTTCACTCTTCCCTGTTTTTTTAGTGCATGAGTCGGGTCCTCAATTGGGGTGGGTCTGAATTGTGTGTATGTATTTTACACTTTTGTAAGCGGGAGGGAAATGATGTGTAGTGAGTGTGGTGTGTGTGTGTGTCCCTCAGAGTTTGCCGTACCCGCCCTGGGTAGTGATGTCAAGCGGGCTACGGCCAGACTGTATATAGTTGTGTGTTCTCTAATAAAGAGTCAGTTGGCTGCATGGCATAAGAGAGACTCGGACTATTATTTACTGACATAACGTGTATGTCATGTACTTTAAGTCTAGTTTTCTGTAAAGCTCTCTAAACCAAGCGTGTTGTTTCACTTGCAGTAAAAGCTGCCTGTTCCTTTTTTTTTTTGCTAATAACTGTTAATCAGTAATATTTTTTTCTAAATAATCCATATCACTTAAAGTGTTCAGGGCATTCCCTATCTTGACACACTGACAGTTCTCCGAGGTGCTAATGAAGTGCCTGCGACATGCTTTGGTCAGAGCCCATCAGGAGTTAATTACAGTAGTAGCATCTTACATCTGGTTAAAGCAGGCCTCCTCACAACACCTTGTTTTTGATGAGTTTGCTTTAAATGCTAATGAGCCTCAGTTCACCCCAACTAGAGCGTGTTCCAACCCCACCCTTCCTTCTTTGTCATTGCTGATCTCTGTGGCTGATGACACCACTATGTGTCTCATGTTACCTTTTTAGCTCATAGCTTCTGTAGCAAGCGCAAACTGAGCTAGCTAACATGTTGGCTGAGTGTAAAAGCCACCCCCCCCCAAAAAAAAACATTAACAGAAAGTATACTGTATATACAGTATCTCACAAAAGTGAGTACACCCCTCACATTTTTGTAAATATTTTATTATATCTTTTCATGGGACAACACTGAAGATATGACACTTTGATACAATGTAAAGTAGTCAGTGTACCACTTGTATAACAGTGTAAATTTGCTGTTCCCTCTAAATAACTCAACACAAAACCATTAATGCCTAAACCGCTGGCAACAAAAGTGAGTACACCCCTAAGTGAAAATGTCCAAATTGAGCCCAATTAGCCATTTTCCCTCCCCGGTGTCATGTGACTCGTTAGTGTTACAAGGTCTCAGGTGTGAATGAGGAGCAGATGTGTTAAATGTAGTGTAATTGCCCTCACACTGTCTCATACTGGTCACTGGAAGTTCAAAATGGCACCACATGGCAAAGAACTCTGTGTCATAAACGCCTTTCAGGGCAGGATAAAGGCACCACGCACCGGCTGTGAGTTTGCAAGTTTTAATAATGAAAGGCACAAAACAACAAACAGAACCAAACCAAAAATTAGTAGGCAATTGGAAACGCAGGTGAAGCAAGAATAACGAAAGCTAAGGCAACTGGTTTCGCCGGCTCAACCTGGGAGAGCTAGTCGTGGGACACAAGCTAGGAAAAAATAAAATGTAAAGAGACACTTATGGTTCGTAGAGAAAAGTTGCAAGTAGGGTGCTGCACTAGAAAAAAGTGTGCAGCCCCTTAAATAGGGATCAGAACCCATTAACATAATAAACAGGTGTGGGTACCTGAACGGGCAGGAGAAAGCGAGGATACAAAATTGGGATCAGCTGAGGCAGTGAGAGGAAGGCAACCCAAAAACTGACAGCTGACAGGGCACGCCCACACGAAGCTTCAAGCCCCTGACAGCTGTCAACAGTTAGAGGATAATACTAAAGATATAAAGAATAAAGTCATCATCATCATCATAGCAGTCTGTCGGGGGTGACAATGACTGTTTCATTTAGGTCTGATCAGATTCCTCCACGCAGCTCTGTCCTTTGCCTTCAGCTGCCAGGAACTCCTGACCTCGTTAACCTGGGTGACATCCGAGTATGTATCCGGTATGAGTTGCTTTCTGACTGACCATTTCATGAAACTACTTGCAAAGTATTTGAGTACTGCTAGCTTTTGCTGGACTAGAGACACATTCTTGGCAGATAGAGGTATTATCAGTGGCAAGGACAGGCCAAGACAAACTGACTCCAGTATCTGTTGCAGTGACTGACCAGATGATAGGTTTGTTTATCTCTGCTCTTTGTGTAGTGCATGTCACAATGCACCAACTGGAAAAAGTCCACCACAGACCTTGCGACAGATGTGCTTATCTGCCAGGATGTCCAGTCTCACTCCGTGTAACTGGGAGTGGTCCACCACAGACCTGTGACAGATATTGTTTTTAGTTCTGCCAGGATGCCCAGTTTCACCCTCCACGCCCTCGGAAGGGCGGGGTTGCCAGTTGAGTCACCGACGGCCTGACCCATGAGACAGGTAGTACCGGTTTTCATGGTTATCCAGTAGCAAGCAAACCAATGCCTGACCTGACAGTAAGAATAAAGTAACATACCAAATAAATATAAATAAATGCAAAACAGAAATATAACCCTAACACATACAGGAAAAATGACAAGCAGAACAAGAATACATAAACCCTGAAAAGCATAAAATGCAATAAATGAGTAAATAAGCAGAAAAAGCCATGAGACCGAGTCTGGCGGAATCTCCAGCACTCGGCTCATGACACTTAGAAGATCTGAAAAAAAGAATTGTTTCTCGACTTAAAGATAGCCTAGGCTATAAGAAAATTACCAACACCCTGAAACTGACAGGACAGGTTCCACTCAGAACAGGCCTCGCCATGGTCGGCCAAAGAAGTTGATTGCACAGACTCAGCATCATATCCAGAGGTTGTCTTTTGAAAATAGACGTATGAGTGCTACCGGCATTGCTGAAGAGGTTGAAGTTGTGGTGGTTCAGCCTGTCAGTGCTCAGACTATATGCTGCACACTGCATCAAAGTGGTCTGCATGGCTGTTGTCCCAGAAGGAAGCCCATTTTAAAGATGATGCACAAGAAAGCCCACAAACAGTTTGCTGAAGACAAGCAGACTAAGGACACAGATTACTGGAGCCATGTCCTGTGGTCTGATGAGACCAAGATAAACTTATTTGACTCAGATGGTGTCAAGCGTGTGTGGCGGCAACCAGGTGAGGAATACAAAGACAAGTAATAATAATAATAATGCATCGATTTTATATAGCGCTTTATCATATATACTCAAAGACGCTTTACAAATAGGTACATTATTCATTCACTCCAGACAAACAATGGTAGTGGCAAGCTACTTCTGCAGCCACAGCTGCCCTGGGGCAGGCTGACGGAAACGTGGCAGCCAATCTGCGCCAACGGCCTTTCCGGCCACCACCAAACATTTTTATACATTTATACATATTCATACCCAGTGTTATGGACACTGGAGGCAATGCGGGTGAAGTGTCTTGCCCAGGGACACAACGGCAGAATATCTGGGGAGAGTGGGATTCAAACCGCCAACCATCCGGTTATTAGATGACCTGCTCAACCTCCTGAGCCACTGCCGCCCCAAGTGCCGCAAGTGTATCTTGCCTACACTCAGGCATGGTGGTGGGAGTGTCATGGTTTGGGGCTGTATGAGTGCTGCTGGCAGTGGGGAGCTACAGTTCATTGAGGGAACCATGAATGCCAACATGTACTGTGACATACTGAAGCAGAGCATGATCCTATTCATTCTGAAACTGGGCCACAGGGCAGTATTCCAACATGATAACCACCCCAAACACACCTCCAAGACGACCACTGCCATGCTAAAGAAACTGAGGGTAAAGGTGGTGGACTGGCCAAGCATGTCTCCAGACCTAAACCCTATTGAGCATCTGTGGGGCATCCTCAAATGGAAGGTGGTGAAGTGCAAGGCCTCTAACATCCACCAGCTCCGTGATGTTTTCATGGAGGGGTGGAAGAGGATTCCAGTGGCAACCTGTGAAGCTCTAGTGAACTCCATGCCCAAGAGAGTTAAAGCACTGCTGGAAAATAATGATGTGGGTGTCTTCTATAAACTTTGATCTTAAGGTCATTCCATAGATTTTCAATTGGATTTAGGTCAGATGACTTACTGGGCAATTCTAGCAGCTTTATTTTCCTTCTCTGGATCCAGTTGAGAGTTTCCTTGGCTGTGTGTTTGGGATCGTTGTCTTGTTGAAATGTCCACCCTCATTTCATCTTCAGCATCTTGGCAGATGGTAACTGGTTCTTATCAAGGATGTCTCTGTTCATTTGTCCATTCATCTTTCCTTCAATTATATCACATCTGCCTGTACCACGTGCTGAAAAACGCCCCCACACCATGATAGGATGTGCGGTGCCATTTCTTCTCCAACCATGCTGTGTGTCGTTCCATCCAAAAAGTGCAATTTTGGTCTCATCTAACCAGACTGTATTCTCCCAGTATTTCACTGGCTTGCCCAAATGTTGTGTAGCAAACTTTAAATGAGCTTCAACATGCTTTTTCTTCAGCAGTGGAGTCTTGCAAAGTGAGCCGGCATACAGCCCATGTCGGTTGAGTGCATTACTTATTGTTTTCTTTGAAACAGCAGTACCTGCTAACTTCCAGGTCTTTCTTGAACTCTCCATGAGTGGTCTTTGGCTCTTGGATAACTCTTCTGCTAATTCTTTTGACTCTGCTATCAGAAATCTTGCAAGGAGCTCATGGTCATGGCCGGTTTAGGGTAAAATGATGTTCTTTCCACTTCTGAATGATGGCTCCAACAGTGCTCACTGGGACATTCAACAGTTTAGAAATGCACCTGTTTCCATTGCTATTATGTTTTGCAACAAAAAGGCTGTGAAAGTCTAGAGAGAGCTCTTTGCTGCTACCCATCATGAGTCCTTTGTGGTGTGACAATCTGATATTCATAGATGTTTTTAAAGGCTATCAATCAGGACTTTACCAGCTGAAATTAATTTGCACTGATGGGGGTTGGGATGGCTTCCTACTGTACATTCTGAAGGATTTCAGCTGGTTTCTTGGCTTTCTATGCCTTTTGGCACCTCTTTTTCTTGATATGTTCAGTACTTATTCCCTGTGTCATTCCATTTTATTAAATACAACTTATTATGTGAACACAGTGGCCTTGATTTCTTTGTATGTATGGATTACTTGGGTTGTTACTGATATGAGGTGAAAATCTCAGGTCAATGGCTCCATCAGAAATATGTTTAATGAGAAAAATATTGATGTGTTCAATACTTATTTTCCCTGCTGTACAAATAATAATAATAATAATAATAATAATAATAATAATAGTAATAATAATAATGGATTAGATTTATATGGCACTTTACATGTCAAGTGACATCTCAAAGTACTTACAGTGATCCATTATTCATTCACTAAAGATAGTCGTAAGCTACTACAGTAGCCAGAGCTGCCCCGGGGCAGACTGACAGAAACGTGGCTGCCAATCTGCATCAACAGCCTCTCCAACCACTACCGAACATCTATAGACATTCATATCAGGTGTCATGGACACTGGCAGTAAGGTGGGTAAAGTGTCTTGCCAAGAACACAACGGCAGGATGGCTGGGAAGTGCGGGACCGCCAACCCTCTGATTATTGGATGACCAGCTCTACCTCGTGAGTCACTGCCACCTACATTTCTCTCCTCCGTTCCATTTTTGCTGAGCACCAGACTGAACAGCAGGAAGTTACATTTTTTTATATGGTCTTTGGCATGACCTGGCCTGGACTTGAACCCCGACCACGCGGATGATTGAGTCGAGTCTCTGTGTGTGTGTGTGTGTGTGTGTGTGTGTGTGTGTGTGTGTGTGTGTGTGTGTGATCATGTACAAAGCAAATAATAACTGTTAATATTGAGAGACTGTTTAAAAGAAGGGAAAGCAAATATGAGCTAAGTGGAAACTCTGTTTTAAACAAACCAAAGGTCAGATCAAATATAAAGTATCATTGCATGTCTGTCACTGGAGTTAAAATATGGAACAGTTGTTCTGAATTTATTAAAACATGTTCTGCTCTGAAACAATTCAAAAAATTGTACAAAGATTAGAAAATTTCAGAGTATCTCAATGTAAATGCTAGGATCTAAATTTGTAATAACTTTAAGGGTTTTGTTTGTTTGTTTTGTGTCTATTTATTAGGGCCAATGCAGGAGTGGGTGAGAGACGTCAGTGGATGAGAGCCCTATTGTAATTGTGAGAATTTTTTTTTCTTCTTCTCCATCTAAGATCTCATTTTTGGGGTAGTGAACATGGATGAAAACTCACCATTTTTTGCAGGGACCTCAAGACTGCAAAAAAACCCTGAATATTTTGGAGGAAATATGAATGATCCCACAAAAATGGCTCTACAGCGCCACCTAACGTGAAGTCAATGGGGAGTGGCACACACTTTCGTGTAGAAAGATGAAAATCTGGTGAGATATTCATCATGTCAAGACATGCAAAAAACTCCATAGAAATGATGGTCTACCCCCAACAGGAAGTTGGCCATTTTGGCACGAAGTGGCAGTGACCTGATTTCCACCTCGCGCAACTGACGTGCATTTGATCGAACTCGTCCTAGGATTTTTGTCCGATTGAGCTCATTTGTGGTGACAATCATCTATACCCATGTGCCATTAAAAGTTATTGCAAACTTTTCCAAAAGCTCAATGGTTTGGCCATGGGGGCATGACAAAGTTTGATGCCTCGCCATGATCATTCTGTGACCATTCGTATGGCAATAACTGGTATGCATTGTCAGATTTCAACCAAATTCAGTATTATGAATATCAGTCCAATTCCAAACAGTTCTATAGAACAATGTTCATAGAAATCTACAGCGCCACCTATAGGAGACAGAAAGTTTTGCATCAGAAAGTTTGCATCATGTTGTTTTTTTAATACCTCGGGATTTGAATGTCGGATTGGCACCAAGATAGGTATGATGTGTGTGGGTATGCCTCCAAACAATTACAGCTATAAATATTCATGAGTAGCAATAGCGCCCTCTCTTGGAGGCATGAAGGTTACACCAAAGGTTTTCTTCAATATCTCTGAAATCAACAGTCTGACTGGTACTATTTATGGTGACAATCATCTATACCCATGTGCCATCAAAAGCTGTTGAAAACAGGGGTCCGCGGTTGCGTGGGGGGCGAGGGTCTACTTACAGCTGCTTGCAGCTTTAATTATTGCTATTATTACCTCCGCCAGGCCGCAGGCCGCAGGAGGTTATGTTTTTGCCAGCGTTTGTCTGTCTGTTTGTCTGTTTGTCTGTCTATCTGTTGGTTAGCAAGATAACTCAAAAAGTTTTGGACGGATTTCGATGAAACTTTCAGGCGTTGTTGGAAATGGTACAAGGAAGAACTGATTAAATTTTGGGGATGATCCGGATCACCGTCTGGATACAGAAATTTTTTAAAGGATTCTTTAACATTGTGAGATACTGCCATTTTCAACACGTGTGCAGGCGCAATGGAGGGCGCTGGTCGTCGTGTCTGACGAACACGAACTCCGCGTTCTTCAAAGTTTTAGGCACAAAAGCACGTGGAAAACAGTGGTGGGCCGGGCCCGGCAGCGTGCCTGTGTTTGCGCTACGCTGCAAAAGCTGAGACGGGCAGCTGTCCGGCGCGGGATTATTTGGCAGAAATTCCCCGGGCAGCCATAGGGGCTGCGCAAAAACAAGCTCTCTGCTGGGGAAGCTTCCAAATCCTCTTTTGCCGCGGAGCGCATCCCCAATATAAAACCCACGGCAACCTGTCTACCCAATTTGCATCCGTCAGTGAAGCCCTGAGTGCTGCTTTCAGTGATCTATGAAAACGCTCGCATAACCCATTGGCCTGTGGGTTGTACGCGGTTGTGCGATGAATTGCAACGCCCACAGCCTGGGAGGAGATGGACACAACACCAACACTTCAGTTTATTACCTCCGCCAAGGAGGTAATGCTTTTACTACTGAACCACTAATCCTATCATTGTGAATCCAATTGCTAGTCATATGTTTTCATGGTCAAGGAATCTGAAAACGTACACTCAAACACTGTATGGGGGGGAACTGTGGCGCTTGGCGGAGGTCTGCGCTCTCCGAGTGCTTTTCTAGTTATTAATGTAATTGCTGAAAAAAACAGGCCTACACTTATTTCAGGCTTAGCCCGCTGCTGAGCAAATAAGTCAACACTGCTGACAACACCTCAGGGAGTGAACTGACAGCGTTCATTTTTTTTAAATGTGCTAACTGACCCACATTAATAAAGTTAAAGGGTTAATTATCGCAGCCCTAGTATTTATTCTCTTGTCTTCTTGTCTTGTCTCTTCTAGTCTTCTTGATCTACACTCAGAAATTTTGATGTTTTATGCTCAAATATGTATATATTTGTGTGTGTGTGTGTGTGTGTGTGTGTGTGTGTGTGTATATATATATATATATATATATATATATATATATATATATATGCACACACACACAGTATATACAAAATCCATTCAGTATTCTAAAAATTAAAATGAACTACACAAACCAGTGATTTTGCAGAATAAAAACCAGACAATAAACATGAGAAATCCAAGCTGAACAAAATCCTTTCCACATGTCCACTAGTTACTACATTTCTCCTTTATCAGGTTTTTCTTTCTCCAAACAGATCGTTTGCCATTTAATTTCACATTTATCTGATGTGCAAATTAACCTTGGCAATTTCACAAAGACAAGGGCCTTTGTGATCATGCGTCACACCTTTATCCCCCCCAAACACTCACACTCTCTCTCACACACACACACACACACACACACACACACACACACACACACACACACACACACTACTTCTCCTCTTCTTCCAGTCAATTTAATTCCGAGCTCCAGATTTCATGGTCAATTTTATCTCTCTCCCTCTCAAAGACTCCATCATCAATTCTTCACAACTTTTCATGTCCTCTTTCTCCTGCGGATTCACTGCGAAATTGTCTATTCAGGTTATTAAATAACTGTGACTGCAATAAGTTTACGGCAACACCCATTGCTTTGAATCTATGTTTGGATTGCTGACCTCCAGCAGCAATTAGTTATACTCTTTGTTTTTCTGCCTTTCACTAATCAAAGCTCTTTTCTTTATTTTACTCTCCGTGTTGGCATTAGAGAACTGATGCAAATGACTGCCCATATACACAAGTCAGTACTCTGAACACACTGTTAATCCTTCTATTTATTAGCACATGCGGGTACAGTAGCCACTGTACTCATGTAAAAGTATCATTACCCAGCCAGCGTGTCCAAGTGGGCCCACCAAAGTTTAAACTGGGCTGTCTTATGGGTCCCATGTGGGTTTGCTCATGGGTTCCATATTGGCCCGATCTGTGTTTGCCCACATGGACTTTACCTGTGGCACAAGAAAGAAGTTAATCTGTTTACCCGCTTTAAACCCACTGGACCCCATGTGAGTTTAAAACCGGTGAGAAGGTTTCATTAACACTGGCACCATAGATAGATAGATGGATGTACTTTACTGATCCCAAACTGGGAAATTACAGTGTAACAGCAGCATGACAGTAGACAACTAAACGACAGAAGCACACACATGACAGACAAAGGGATTACCCATGGAAATTAAAACTAACACTACTATAAAAGCCTATACACGTCATAGCTGAATAGATGATGACTCGTATAAAGACATGAATCACACCTGCTGCACAATGCAGGACTATCAGGAGCAGAGTGAAATCTGAGGTACCAGTTAGACTGGAAGGTGCAGTGTGGCAGCAGAGTTATGACCAGAATACAACAGCACAGTGAGATATTGTACAGGGAAATTGCATGCGGCCGCAAAGATTTCCTGTACCTGGCCGTTCGACAGCGAGCTATAGTAGTCTACTGGAGAAAGTGCTCCGCTGTCTGTCCAGTGTGTGGTGGAGGGGGTGATCACGATTGTCCATGATGGATCGCAGTTTATTTAGTGTTCTCCTCTCCACCACTGTCTCAATGACCAATTACAGAGCCAGCCCTCTTGATAATCTTGTCAAGTCTGCTTGTGTTGCTGGCCCTGATACTGCTACCCCAACAGACAGCAGCAAAGAAGATGGTGCTGGCAACAATGGTCTGGTAGAAAAGCTCCAGCATCCTGCTAGATACGTTGAAGGATCTCAGCTTCCTCAGGAAGTAGAGTTTGCTCATCCCCTTCTTGTGCACAGCATCGGTGTTGGATCTTTAGTCCAGCCTGTTGCTGATCCAAACACCCAGATATTTGTAGTCCTCAACCACCCCCCATCCTTCCCCCTAATCTGCAATGGCTGAGAAGGCGTCCTCCTCTTCCTGAAGTCAATCACCATCTCTCTGGTCTTGCGGACATTCAGCCTCAGGTGATTCTGCTCCGTCCACTCCACAAATCTGTCTACCAGTGCCCTGTACTCCCCCTCCTCTCCTCCTCTTATACACCCCACAACAGCTGAGTCATCAGAGAATTTCTGCAGGTGGCATGACTCTGTGTTGTACTGAAAGTCAGTGGTGTACAAGATGAAGAGAAAAGGAGAGAGGACAGTCCCCTGTGGAGCTCCTGTATCACTAACCACCATGTTAGACAAGACACTGGCCAGCCGAACAAACTGTGGCCTGCCTGTCAGGTCATCAGTTATCCTAGAGATCACAGAGCTGTCAACCCCCATCACCCGCAGCTTCTCACCCAGCAGCAGTGGCTGGATGGTGTTAAAGGCACTGGAGAAATCAAAAAATGTGATTCTCACAGTGTCTCTTCCACCACCAGGTGCAGATGGGCTCATTGCAGCAGGTAGATGACAGCATCTTCAACTCCTAAATGGGGCTGATATGCAAACTGCAGAGGGTCCAGCCACGTCTTCACCTGCGGCCTCAGGTGGACTAAGACCAGTCTCTCCAGGACCTTCATCACATGAGATGTGAGGCCAACTGGTCAGTAGTCATTCAGATCCGATGGAGATGACCTCTTGGGAACAGGAACCAGGCAGGATGTCTTCCACAGCACTGGTACTCGCTCCAGACTCAGGCTCAGGTTGTACAGGTGTTTCAGTACCGGAGCTAGTTGGTTGGCACAGGTCCTCGGGGTCCTGCCGGAGATTCCATCAGGGCCCACCGCCTTCTGCTGACATAGTCTCTCCAGCTGTTTCTTAACCTGGTCTGTAATCACTGTGATGTGAGGGAGGGGTCTGGTGTCTCTTGAGGAGGAGGAGGGGGTTGTGGGGGGAGATAGGCAAAATCATAAGAAAAAAGTCACAAATTGATGAGAAAAAAGTGACAAATTTACAAAAGCAATAGTAGCAAATGCATGAGAAAAAAGTCAGTAATTAATGGAAAAAAGTTACCAAACTTGCAAGAATTTTTTTTTTTTTTTTTTGCAAATGTACAAGAAAAAAGTAAATTTATAAGAAAATTTTTTTTAAAAAGTTGAAAGTTAAAAAATAGCAAACATATGGGTAAATAAATTGAAAATTTATGAGAAAAAAGTCACAAATTTATGAGAAAAAGTTGCAAGTTTACAGTAAAAAAAAAGTTACAAATTTATGAGAAATATTCAAATTTTTGAGAAAATGATTCAAATTTATAAAATAAGATAAGATAAGCCTTTATTATTCCCAAAATGGGGAAATTCCAGCAGCAAAACCAGCAGCACAGGGATAACAGCACTCAGAGCAATAGTTAATAAGATAAGATAAGATGAACTGGTTAGCCAAAGCACTAAATAAATATACATATGTACACAGATAAATACACAGTGTACCTAAATGGTATAAACAGCATTACGGTTTAAGTTTCCCTGCAGAATTTGAATATATAACCAGACAGCATATTTCGCATTTGAATCAGCAGTGTTGTTGTTGTCACCCTCTGTAATGATTGATATTGTCCTAGTTGTATAATGGAGGGGATGATTTATTGTGCAAGGTTGTTATGTTTAGTACATTCAGTACAACTTCTACAAGCAGCCCTGGTTATGTTATAAAGTCTGACAGCCGTAAGTTAGAAGGACCTGTGGAATCTCTCCGTCATACACCTAGGATGATGTAGCCTACAGCTAAATGAGCTCCGCAGTGCGTTCAGCGTGTCCTGCATGGGGTGGGACTTGGACTCCAGCAGAGATGACAGCTTAGCCACCATCCTCCTCTCTCCTATCTCCTCCACTGGTTCGAGGTGTTGCCCCAAAACAGAGCTAGCTTTTTTGATCAGTCTGTTGAGTCTTTTCCTGTCAGCTGCCGTGATGCCGCTACCCCAGTAGACCTCTCCAAATGTGATGACTGATGCCACCACCGAATTGTAGAAGGTCTTCAGAAGTGCCCTTTGGACTCCAAAAAATCTGAGTCTCCTCAGGGGGAACAACCTGCGCTGCCCCTTCTTACAGAGCATGTTGGTGTTGTGTGACCAGTCTAGTTTATTGTTCAGGTGAACACCCAGGTACTTGTAAGATGTCACCATTTCAATGTGTGTTTCCTGGATGTTTACTGGTGATGTGGGGGGTTGTCCTCGCCCGTGGCAGTCCACCACCAGTTCCTTAGTTTTCCTTGCATTGACCTGGAGGCAGTTCTGTTGACTCCAGTCCACGAAGTCCTGGATAAATCCTCTGTACTCCCCATCATCTCCATCCAAGATGAGGCTGACGATCGCAGAGTCATCATAGAACTTCTGTAGATGGCAGTGTGGTGTGTTGTGTGAAAAGTCAGCAGTGTAGAGGATGAACAGGAAGGGAGCCAGAACTGTTCCCTGGGGGGCCCCCGTACTGCAGATGATGGTATCAGACACACAGTGCTGGGTTCTCAAAAACTGTGGTCAGTTTGTGAGGTAGTCCAGGATCCACAATGAAGATGCTGGTCCACCCCCGCGCACAGTAGCTTGTCCCTCAGGATCACTGGTTGGATGGTGTTGAAAGCACTGGAGAAATCAAAGAACATGATCCTCACAGTGCTCCCAGGCTTCTCCAGGTGGGACAGGGAATAATGTAGGAGGAAGATCACTGCATCCTCCACCCTGATGCCATGCTGGTAAGCAAACTGAAGTGGATCGATCACTGGTCCCACCAGGGGGCGAAGGTTGGTGAGGAGCAGCCTCTCCAGGGTCTTCATTAGGTGTGATGTGAGGGCCACTGGTCTGTAGCTGTTCAGGTTCTTTGGGTAAGGGGTCTTCGGTACGGGTGCCACACAGGATGTTTTCCACAGCTGTGGTACCCTCCCGAGCTTCAGGCTCAGGGTGAAGATGTGCTCCACGAGCCCACACAGCTGGTCTCCCGCAGGACTTGAGGAGCCTCGAGCTGATGCCATCTGGACCTGCAGCCTTCCTTGCCTTCATCTTCCTCGGATCAGCTCTCACCTGGGTCTTAGTGAGGGTCAGGTTGGGGCAGGGGGTCTGTGTGCTGGGAGGGTGGGGGTTGGGAGAGACCGTGGACAGTGGGACTAGATGAATGTGGAGGCAGTAGTGGTTAGTAGTGGCAGTAGTGGTGGAGAAGGGGGCAGTTGGTAAACCTGTTAAAAATACTGGTTCAGGTTGTTCACCAATTCCCTAACCCTCATGGCCTGGGACGAGGTATTCTGGTGCCCAGAGATGGTTTTGAGGCTTCTTCAGACACCGCTGATGTCACTCTGTTGCAGCTTGTCCTCCATCTTTTTCCTGTAGCTGTCCTTCCCCTCTCTGATCTTCCTTCTGAGCTCCCTCTGTATGGACTTCAGCTCCTCCTTGTTTCCTGACCTGAAGATCCTTTTCTTCTCCTTCAGCAGTGACTTTATCTCAGGGTTGATCCAGGGTTTGTTGTTTCAGAAACACTGTATGGTCTTGGTGGGTACGGTGTTGTCAACACAGAAGTTGATGTAGTCTGTGATGGTGTGTGTTAGGCCTTCAATGTCCTCACCATGTGAATCACAAAGCTGCCCCCATACAGTGGATTCAAAACAGTCCTTCAGGGTGTCCTCTGCCTCCTCGGACCATATTTCCACTGTGCGGGTAACAGGAGGTTGTCTGTGTACCAGGGGTTTCTACACAAGCAGGAGGTGAACTAAGCTGTGGTCCGATCTTCCAAGAGGGGGGGGGAGTGGCAATGAGATGTAAGTCTCCTTGGTATTTGCATAAAATAAGTCCAGTGTTTTATTGTTTCTGGTGTTGCATGTGACATACTGGGTGAAAGTGGGCAGAATGGAGGACAGTGAAGTATGTTTCACTGTCTTCAATGACAATCACTGTCTTCAATGTTTCACTGTCTTTCAATTCTTCTTCTTCTGGCCCCCAGAGAGAGCAGTCGCATTTTTCTTCCCTCCTCCTGTCTGCCTTCCTGATCTATTCCCAGCTTTGCAATGTTGCGTTCGTGTCTGTGTTCAGTCGCTCTTCTTCTGCTGAATCTTAATCTAAACGGAAATTATGGATTTGGAAGCGGCTTAAATGTGCTATTGTCACCACTTTTCAACAAGAACCGGGCCAAGGGGGAGCCCAAGAATTGGAACCTGCTGGGTGTATGATTTGACTGGAGATGCAGAAGACATCTATTGGCTATGACACAGGATTTCTATTTTTGGCTCTGGAGTTTTCCTGGTGTTTCAGAAATTGAGGAAGGTGGAGAGCTGTTCAAAATGTGGATCCAGGCAAGCTCCTTCACCAATTCGACCAGTTGGGGAGTGCACAAGGCGGCATGGTGAACTGAATGGTGATTCAGATGGTGGAATACATCTTGAAGTCGCCAGTGCTCTCCAGAGAATGTTAAAGTTTAAGCCTGTACATGGAAATTTTGAAGCACAGAATTGCACGGGTGAGGAAAATTCTATTCTCTGAGTGCACTGTGCAGATTTGACCTTGTCTTTGGCGCCCTGTTTACATTTACATTCCTCCTCGATGAAGAAATGCGGAAGGACCGGCTCTGCTAACCCAAACAATCGACACAATTGTTGTTGTTTCAACAGATGGACGCTCAAGGACAGTGCACCATGTGACAACTTACCATCTGCAAGCAAGAGAGAGACTGCTTTAGATCACATGACTATAACATCTATCCACTGCCAGGAGGCGCCCTCTGCTGTTCACTAGCAATTGACACACCTACACTACTGCATTCAACATTACACCACTGATACAATTACTGATATATATTTACAATACACTGACTCTCTCAACTTGCTTTGTCATTGTGTGATTTCTATTGTCTGCTAATTGTGCATTAGAGAGTTTTTTTCTTGTAATCACAATTTTGGTCATAAAAGGACCTTTATTTTGATTAACAATGCTTTTTTCTCTCTGCCTATTGTGTTTCCCTATCTACCCATCCATCCCCTCCCCCTCTTTACCTCCTACTGTTATGACAGGCGCCTCACCATGGCTGCCGCGTCATTGGATGCGACTTCGTGTGCACCCAATGTCAAGTCAAATTCCTCATATGTTTACTTGTTTACTTGTAAATGTGTTTGGCAATAAAGTTCTTTCTGATTCTGATTCTGATTCTGATATGGTTGAAATCACAAGAGATGAGGAGGACAGCATTTGGGTTTTGTGTCTGCAGCCTGCTAGTGACTGAGTAGATGACGTCGCACGTTGTGTCAGCGCTGGCACAGGGGGCACATAAATAGCAATGCCGACGACATGTGAAAGTTCCCTGGGGAGGTATGCCGGTCACATGCTAACAGCTAGCAACTCATTGTCCTTGCTGGAGTGTTATTCTTTAATCGTGATGTGCCCAGGATTACACCATCTGTTATTCACATACATTATCAGCCCCCAATCTATGTTCTTCCTGCTGTCTGGTGTTCGATCTGCCAGTATTACGTGGAATCCCTCCAGATCAATGTTAGCATCTGTTGTTAGTTCTGTTAGCCATGTTTCAGTAAACAACATAATGCTAACCTCTCTGAAGATGCTCTCATACAAGGACATAGCTGCCAGTTTGTCCGTCTTTTTAAGCAGTGATCTCACATTTCCCATAATAACGGATGGAAGGAGTGCGGTGGCGGAGTGGTTAGCACTGCGGCAGCACAGCAACTCACCCTTGGCCGGGGGATCCTGGGTTCGATCCCAGCCCCCGACCAACAGTGATCTGTGTGGAGTTTGCATGTTCTCCCCGTGTCGTGGGTTTACTCCGGGATTTCTCCGGTTTCCTCCCACATGCCAAAAACATGCAAGTTAGGTTAATTGGCATCAAAAACTGGGGATTCTAAATTGTCCTTAGGTATGACTGTGAGAGTGAATGGTTGTCTGTCTCTCTGTGTTGGCCCTGCGATAGACTGGCAATCTGTCCAGGGTGTATCCTGCCTCTCGCCCAAAGATGCTGGGATAGGCTCCAGCGCCCCCGCAACCCGAAAAGGATTAAGTGGAAGAAGATGGATGAAACGGATAGAAGGATTGTCTGCACTTTGTTTTCCTCGTGCATTGCTTCAATCCAGCTTGACATCCACGTCATTTTCTCCTGATTTCTCTTGGTATATCGAGTTTTTGTGTTAGCACCATGGGGCAGCCCAGTGCTAACAGCTGGCTCCTACTGTAAACAATAGCTCCTTCGCTCACTGGGTCGGGAATAATTGGCGATATGAGCAGAAAGATGGCTAATATCAACACCAGTGCGGCGATCTGTGTCCTTGGTGTCCATGATGGGTACGGGGGTCACAGGATCAGAAAGTTGTGGCAAGAAAAAAGACAGTAAAAAAGAAACGAGAAAGAAACAGAATTGAGCCGCTGCTGCAAAAAGGCAGCTGACTCGTGTGGCGCTGAATTCTATATAGCTTATATAGCTTATGGGGAAAAATGTCCCAAATTCACAAGAAAATAGTACATTTATGAGAAAATAAGTTGAAAATAGATAAATGGGTAATGTCCTTGTGGGCAAACGCAGATGGGGCCAACGTGGAACCTGCAGACAAAGCCACATGGGACCCATAAGACAGCTCAGTTTTAACCTTTGGTGGGGCCCATGTACATGCTGAGTGCACCTTATGATTTTGATTATTCAAGATCTACGAAGAAATTGCTTCAAGGGGACATGTGATAAAAATTTCACTTTTCAGCACTTTTGTGCATCTATGTCACAATCTACAGGAAAACACAACTGTCATTTTGGTAGCATCAGTCTTTGTCTCTCTAAATGAGTGTTTTGATTTTGCTTCAGCTGTGATGTGAGAATCAGAGCTCACTAGAACAATGCCAACCTCCCAGCTTCATCACCACCCATTGTAAGGACAGTGGGAGGATCCCCGTGAACATCCAAAGCCACATTGACAGTGCTGCTATGGCTGCTGGCCTGCTACAGAGTTAGCTTGGCAACTGTGGTTTATACTGCTATTGTCTTGAAATTCTAGTCACCTCACTAGACATCCTTGTTCCCAGATTGTTCATTAATCCGTAGTTGATAATGTACTGTATGTATACAGTATGTATGCATATGTCGTGTTTGCATGTTATAGCCCTTGACATCAAGTCACTAGCACCTTGGCTAGGTGGTCGAGGTTGGACACTGCCTCGGCAGAGAGTGGGCATTGTTAGCAGAGTCAGCCATTCCCTCATTCATTCACTTATGTTTGGAATGTAAAACCGATGCAGTCTCACTCGTCGGTTTACTTAGTTTTCCCCATCTCCCTGTTGTACACTTGTGTATAGAGAGCTTTTCATGTACCGCCCCTTTTAGACGTGTCCGCAGTTAGCACTGTTTGGAAGCAGCAGAAAAATTAAATCTGCTTGTAACAAAAACAAAAGTGGTCTCCAGCCACATAGTATGTGATGACTGACTCTTTATTTAATCTGAAGATTCCAAAAAAAAGTGAGTGAAGTGTGCGGAAATTAACGTGTACGTAGATGCTTTAGCTTGTCAGTCTATGCTAACAGCTAAACTGCTAACATTAGTCTCAAAATGGCATATGCCCCATTTCAATCAAAACTTCTGGTAGAGACAAAAGAGAGAGGGTGGGGTGAACTGGGCCTCATGAGGATTTAAAGAAACATGCACTGAAATGATGTATGTGAAGGTACTGTTGTGTATGTAAATAGGCTGTAGTAGTAAGATGGCGGCCAGGTTGGACATGGGATAGTCTGGGGTGGTTAACTACCGGTTTCCGGTTGTGATGCTGCCCCTAGTATAAAGGAGGTGGGCGGAAGGGGCAAATCCTCTTTCGTTGTGGGAGCCACCTGGCATGCAGGCGAGTGTCGTAAGCCTATGTATGTATGTGACGAGTATTCTAATAAAGTCCCGTTAACTAAGTCAGTTGTGCATTCGTCTTTGCCCATTTATGGATGTAACATTTGGCGACGAGGTAAAAGCGGTCATGGATAGATCGGTTGTCAGTTTTCGGCTGTTTTTGGAGGCCCCGGGCAGGCCGCCCGTGTCATGGCCTCTTTGGTTTGTTGCTTTTACTAAACTACCTCGTAGTTTTGAACCTCGGCGGGTGTGAGAGGCTTCGCGTGGGGGCTGTGTTGGTCCATAATTTGGGCACTGAGGGGCAGAGAATACTGGAGAACCTTGGGGGGGCTGATACTTTTGATGGCGTCGTGGAGTTAATGGCGCGCCACTTTTGCGCGCCGGAGAGCGTCATGGTCCGGCGCATCCGATTTCGACAGTGCCACCAGCGGTTGGGAGAGCCAATGAAGAAGTCTGTGGAGGATCTCTGGGAGCTGGCGAAGGGATGTGGATTCGGACGCCTGGAAGATGAGATGATTCGGGACCAGCTGGCGGAGCACGTCTGCTGCGCAGCAGCACGTAGTGATGGGATGATGATACCTCAAGGAGTGTATTGACACATTACCCAAACTGTGTTGGCACTGTATTGACACTGTGTTGGTCACTCAATAGTGACCTCTGCAGTAGTTCTAAAATCATTGCAGGTAAACAAAATGAAAATAAGATGGAAAAGCTTACATGCTGCAAACCCAACATCAGCCTGTGAAATAATATCCATCCATCCATCCATCTTCTACAGCTTAATCCTTTCGGGTCGCGGGGGGGCTGGAGCCTATCCCAGCATCTTTGGGCGAGAGGCAGGGTCCACCCTGGACAGATCGCCAGTCCATCGCAGGGCCAACACAGAGAGACAGACAACCATTCACTCTCGCATCCATACCTAAGGACAATTTAGAATCCCCAGTTTTATGCCAATTAACCTAACTTGGAAATAATATTTAATCTTTATTTAATTGCTAGTCTTTTACTTAAAATATGATCTCATCGTTGTATAATTTCATTTGCTCAATTTGTTTGCTGAGTTAATTTGTTTATGAGAAGAGTTTAAAATTTGCTTAAATCCTTGTTTGTGTAAATGCTAAAATGAGTTGGTATGTAAAATATAGCGAATTTGTCTATAATAAAATTCAGAGTTAAAATTTTTAACTTATGTATGAATTTTTTTGAACTTAAGTGTTCAATCATACGAAATAACAGACTAAAAATGGATTCATTCATACATTTTTATTGAGGAACAAAAGTTTTTGTAGTCTTTGCTCCAAGGCGATTTCTCTTCTTAGACACCAGTTCCCCTGCCTTAGAAAAAACTCTTTCACAGGGTACAGATGAAGATGGTGTGCATAAAAATTTAAGTGCGAGTTGATAAAGGTGTGGCCATGTTTTCTGCAGTGTGTTTCTGAGGAAAATGCTGCACTCCCAAGACTGATGAACGGAGTTCATGGCTTTCTTTGTCCACATAGTGGCAAGTAACAGCAAGATATGCCTCCATATTAATGGACGTCCACATAGCAGCTGTTAAACTAACAGCAACGACGCTCTGGAGGTCCTTTTTTGTTTTCTCCTTTTCCTCCTGATATTTCTGGCTCACCAAGTCCTTGATGGCCTAAAAATAACCATACAAATACTGTAATACATTATGAATATATATATATATATATATATATATATATATATATATATATATATATATATATACATATATATATATGACATAACAGTACTCATTAATTAATTCAACCATACATTTCTTACACATACCTTCCTGCTTGGTAGAACATATGAGGGTGCAATAAGCGTCAGGAGCTCCCTGAATCCCTCATTTTCAACAATGGTGAGTGGCTGACAGTCTTTGATCATGTTGACCACAGCCTCATCCACTGCTTGCTTGTTAGGAACTGCAAGCCAAAAGGAAATATTTTGCTTAAAGCTTGTTAAAGGACTGTAATTTTTACAAACAATATTACAGAGTCACACAAAGTCTTTTGTGTGTAATAAACTATTTTTGAAAATTCAAATTTTTTGAGAATTTCAACATACCTGGGGTACTCACACGAGTATCTGCCAATTCTTCATTGCCATGCCGAGCTCTATAATGCCTCAGCATTGATGAGCTCTTATTGATGTAAGATAGCTCTGTGGAGCAGAGCCGACACTTCACCTACAATAAAATAAAAAGTTAATTTATCTGAAGACAATTCAAACCTCTTACAGAAAACAGTAGAAACATATTTAATTCAAAAACTAACAGTAAACAATGCCCAAAGGAGAAAAAGATTTACCTTATTTCCCATCAAAAGATCAAAATGATTCCAGACTGGGGAAAACTTCTTCTTATTGGAACGATCCATGAAGTCTGAAGATGAACAAGGTGAGGGCAAGCAAAAATCCGACAGACACAGCAACAGCAAACAATTTCATCTCCAGTCAACAAATCCACAACAGTACATATCAATACAGTTTGTTTCCTTATAAACACAATTTGGCGCGGCACATTCAAATGACACACTTCCTGTATCGGTCACATGATTTTTTCTTAAAGCGATACACGCGTCAATACGGGGTTTCACTCTTGTGCGCTCGGCACAGTGCTGACGCACCAGTGTTGTTCGTCCCATCACTAGCGGCACGGTCCAAGCTTCTAGCTCACCCAGGAAAGTTGACATTGGTCGCGGCTGTCGAGCTCACCCAACAGTTCGAGGCAGCAGAGACCATCGTGAGAGGCCTTCCTGAATGGGCTTTTCTGGACGAGGGTGAGTCTTGTGCTGAGGCACTGTTTTTGGACTCTACTGATGGTGATGTCGGAGAGGATGAGTATGCCTCCGTAAATAAAATAAGGTCTGCCCCAGGTACGCCACGTTGTTATGGTTGTGGGTCCCCTGTTCACCGCTGTAAGTCAAGTGTGTGCCCGGTGAAAGGAAAGCGTTGTGGCAAGTGTGGTTTGCTAGATCACTTTGCCAGGGCGTGCACAAACTTCGAACGCAGGAGCCGTAGGGGTAAACCAGGTGCTGCGCAGAAGACTCCAACAATAGTACACACTGTCTCCCCGGAAACTACGGGGAGGATCGGGTGTGATGTCATGCTCGATGGCGTCGAGGTTCCATTGCTTGTGGACACTGGAGCAGTTATCCCCGTTTTAAACCTGGCGACCATGAATAGTTTGTTTCCCCACCGGCAGATAAAACAACAAGGGAGAGACTATTATGGCTATGGATGGAACAGAGTGGCAGTTTTGGGGTTTGTGGAGATGGAGGCCTGATACAAGTCTGTTGTTGTGCCCCAGGCCCACATTCATGTCACCGCTGCAGGAGTTAACATCATCGGGTGCAACCTATTTTATAGCCTGGGTTTCTCCATTGCCACCGTGTTGGGTGAGGAGTGGTCGGGATGCGGACTACGGAGCCGACCGACTTCGCTGGTGGATGGTGTGGAGGTGCGGGAATCAGACTGGCTGGGCACGAATAACAAGGGAGAGCACGTTCAGCGCCACGTGACGCTGCCTCGGGACGGACCCGATGCTGGTTCTTCTGCTGCCCTGGACGAGGGTGCAAAAACGGCACGACAGGACCCCAGGGGCAGCCTTTAAGGGTGAGGTGCTCACGCCGGATGCTGAAAGGGCGAGACCAAAGAGCATGTGGAAAATCGCTTGAGTCGACGGTCTACCATGGGTGACACGAACCAGACCCGCGAGTTGACCAGATCAGTGGTGGTGACCAGTTACAATCAGTGTGACCCAGGAAAGAAGAAAAGGGCTTCCCTGTGGGTTGGAGATGTGGTCCGACCCAGGGTCGAGGCCCGGATGAGAGGGGATCACGATCCATGCAAGCGGCGTGATGACAGAAGGCGGTTCTGGGTGGAGGCTATTCGGAGTGATGGGTATCTGCACTTGTCTGACCAGACCTGGAGGCATCCGAACAAGCTGCATCGGATGGTGGAGGAGAAGAAGCGCCGCAGCGGGAGCCCTGAGGTCATAAGACGGAAGTGGTCGGAGAAGGACCCGTCAAAGGACTGAGAGTGCTGTTTTGTCTTTATTTTCTGTCTATTGTCTATATGTGCTTTTACTCTCGTCCTGATGTGTTTAGTTTACTGCTGGTGTGGTACCCCGATTTACTTCAAAAAAACAACAAAAAAAACCCGAATGGTGTAGAGAAGAAAATGTGCTATATAAGGAGATTTGAGGTGATTAATGATATCCATGAGCGAAATGTTATTGATCTGTATTGTGGATATGAGATTTTATTGGCTCATTGGAGGTGGATTAATTGCGTAAAAGTGACATTTGCTAGAATTTGGTTTTCTGTCAAATGGGTTTTAATGCCTGAGTTTGGGGTGGTGGGGTGTATTTATCCTGTTCAAGTGACCATTTACATACCCAGCGTTGATTGTCTTAGGATGTACCCATTATGGGGTGAGTGTTGGAGGGGGGGCGCCAGTAGTTTATGTGTGTATTGTAATTTTGTATGTTTTTGTATGTGGAGCTGTTTTGGGGATTATTTTAGTTTAAGAACACAGCTTTATTTTTCTTTACATGTTTGGCGGCAGAATAATCCGCCCAGCCATGTGGGGGTGCTGGCAGTCTACCCGGTCCCCCAGTCTTAGTTGTATGCATGGATAGGAGGTTTATTTGTTTCTGTGACTATTTTGTTTTAGAGTGTGAGTCGGGAAGCAAATTTGGGTGGGCTATCCATGCGCTTGGCATTTTTTTTTGAAGGGGGGGTGGAATGTTGTGTATGTACAGTGATCCCTCACTTATCGCGGTTAATGGGTTCCAGAACCGACCGCGAAAACTAACTAACTAACTAACTAACTAACCTGCACTTATATAGCGCTTTTCTAGTCACAAAGACCACTCAAAGCGCTTTCATTAATACTAACCCTCTATTCTAAGGGCCTATAGGAAACAGATATCTAGGGACAATTTAGAACAGCCAATTAACCTAACATGCATGTTTTTGGCATGTGGGAGGAAACCGGAGAAATCCCGGAGTAAACCCACGCAACACGGGGAGAACATGCAAACTCCACACAGATCACTGTTGGTCGGGGGCTGGGATCGAACCCACGATCCCCACAATCCCCCGGCCAAGGGTAAACTGTGCTGCCGCAGTGCTAACCACTGCGCCACCGTGCAGCCCAAAGTGAAAAACCGCGAAGTAGCGTCACCCCTAATGACGTCATCCATAAATACTACGTACGTTCATTCTCTCATCTCTCTCTCTCATATGATACGTGTGTGTGTGTGTACGTGTACATACATACGTAGATGTAAATAAAGTGTACATAAATATGTTTTTAGAACTCTTTTATTCTTATAACAAGATACGTAACTCAAGATGAAGATGATTTACTGCACAGGTTAATGAGAGCTTTACTGCTCCTCAGGTGACGCCTCATCGTCAGGTGCTAGAAGCGCAGGATCATCGAGGGCAGCTTCCGATAGAGCTGGAGAAGCTGCAGGAGGCGGCGTAGTGGCTCAACGGGAAGACTATTTCGCACAAAATGGCACAAGAGAACAGCGAAAAGTTCCACGCGGCGAGACTACGTAACACGAGCGATAAAGAGCAATGAATGCGGTCTTCCTTCCCTTCATGGGCGCTCGGCAGGGAGAGGAGGTGGGTGAAACGTCTCGGCCAATCAGCTTGCGGGGTGAAACGTCTCGGCCAATCAGCTTGCGAGATTTCCAAGCCGAGCCAACACGAGAACAGCGAACAGAGAGGTGGGGCTCTCAGTGTTGATACCTGATGGTCTAATGTAGTCTCCCTGCCTTCTGCTAGCGCCCGCCCATTATTTCTCAATTTTGAATTTTTGATGAATATTTTTGAAAAATCCGCGATGCACTGAGGGCGCGAAAGGTGAAGCGCGAAGTAGCGAGGGATCACTGTAAATAGGCTGTAGTAATAAGATGGCGGCCGGGCTGGACACCACCTAGCATGCAGGCAAGTGCTAAGCCTATGTATGTATGTGACGAGTATTCTAATAAAGCTCCGTTAACTAAGTCAGTTGTGCATTTGTCTTTGACCAATTATGGATGTAACGGGTACCACCACGAATCAACAACTGTTCCGAGTTTCTTGATTAAGATGATAAATTCCACCTCAGCTCATCAATTTTGTCATTGGCTCATCCACAGTTAGCAGTCGACTTGACACAGCTAACAGCAATTTAGCTTTGCCCCATTTCCTTGTTAGTTTCTGTACACTTTGCCTGCTTCTTCTTGGCATCTTCAACACATAGGTATTACAGTTGGCAAATCACAATATTAAATCCAACTTCACTTTGTCTATTTTGTCGGAAACAGATGTGAAATTTGGAAATGTGGCAAGGACTTGCCTGCTCTTTTCACCCAGAAGTTTACAAATCACCAGGCAGTGTCACGGTGTAGATTTTGAGGAATCGTCTCTCTTCAATTAGGGTACACAACAAAGCATTACAATTCGTGCATATTATAAGAAGCCATTGATAGTTATTATGATTTAAAGATTAATAGAAGTCCAATCAAGTGGAGTGATAAATATTGGATGTGGTTAACGGAGAATATAGTAACTCCTAGAATCCCTATTGTCCAGTCAGGTTGCTTGGTTAGAACTAACTTGTGTATAACATTCTTTTATCTTTAATTGAATGGACCAAAGCAGTGTGATTAGAAAAATGCTTTACCATTTTTAATATCTAAATCTTGTCTGCCAAACTATTATGATGCCATTTAACCTGCATTGTATGCAGCGCTGTGATACTTTTGTTTATCTGGGAAAAGAGTCCTTTTTTCTTATTTGTTGCGTTTAGTAATGCTGCTCTACACTACTGGACAGAGTAATTAAGATAAAGGCAATATCTTTATGACGTTTAGTCACACAGTCTGAGTCCTCCTCTTTGTCTTTTAAGACACCATGGGCTATAATTGGAGACCAGTGCACATCGCCTCTCAGCTGAGAGGGTAAATGAGGGATCCCTAGACTCCAGGATTACCCTATTATTGAGAAGACGTTCCACTAAGCCTCCACCACTGACACATATTCCTGTTCTATGGCCTATTCACTTTGAAATATGTCTTGTCAGGGAGGCTTACAGAAATCTGCATAATCCTTTTTCATCACAATTAAAGATACCACTGAACAATAAAATTGCTTGCTCTCTGGTTTGTTTCATGATGCTCTTTGGAAGTAAAAAAGGGGAAAAAAAGAGGTGAGGAAAATGCAGCTGGGTGTCGCTGAGGGATACAAAATGCTGGGGTGAATTTGGGTTTGGGTGTCTGAGGGACAGTACAGGATAATGTGGTTTGACCTTTACAAGTTTACAGCAGAAACTAGTACAGAAAAATATGAACCAAAGGTGCAACTCGAAAAGCACTCAGAGAGTGCAAACCTCTGCCAAGGTTCCTTCTGTCCCTCATGGATCACCTCCAAAATGCAGCGGGGTTTTTTTGGAGGATTTTTGCTAACACAGTGTGAGAAGATAAGAGCCTTGGTGGAGGTATGCATTCTTAGATCATCACCAAAATGTTATGGGTTCCTCTCCAGCTCAAGGCCCACCTCTGGTAAAAATTTCATCCAAATCCATCCAGTAGTTTTTGTGTAATCCTGCTGCATAAATGCAAACAAGGTCCTCGGTGGAGTTAGTATGCACTCTCAGATCATCACCAAAATTTAATGGGTTCATCCTTGGCCCAAGAGCTACCGCTGGTGAAAATTTCACCCGAATCCATCCAGTATTTTTCGCATAATCCTGCTAACAGACAGACAAACAGACAAACCACCCCAATTACATAACCTCCTTGGCAGAGGTAATAATCAAAATCTAGGTGGTGTGAAGATGCACGTACACATTTCAGAAATGGCTACATACACTATTTCATGATTATTCACAAAACAATGAAAAAAACATGTCTGAACTCAGTGAGAAAAAACATTTAATGGTGAACCCTTGAAGGCATAGTAGTCACACCGGCTGGTCTCCAGTGCTAAGTCAGTCAGCACAAATATTAAGAAAAAAAGCAAAAACAGCTGATAGAAAACAAAACTCACCTTGACATATTTCTGTCAGGACTGGTTAGTCAATGACCCAAATGCAAAACTCAATACAAGGAGACTATGACAATGGCAGCAAGTGTATTTATTTTGCTTTATTTAAGCAATATTACATGAGATGAGATGAGATGAGATGAGAGGAAGTGCGGTATCATGAATATTTTCACTGTGGTATTCCTGACACCACACAACCTTGAGTGTAATATTGCTTTTAAATAACAGTTCCACAAGTACAGTTTATTAAATAAAAGCCCCAGGGGCTGCTGATGCCTCGGTGTTTGTGGACAGACACACTAAAGATGCATTCAGACCAAACAAACTTGTGGCAAGAATACATGTAAAGTTAATGTAAATATGCAGAAGGCGTGCAAATTCTGGCATTTGTGCATCCAAGTGACTAGGTAGTGCTAGCTAGTAATCAGCCATGAGATTGTGCAATCACCAGGTTAAAGTATCAAAACTGGAGAGCGAGTGAGTTTGAAAATGATACTAGTGGTGGTGCACTTATTGTGAAGTGCAGTGTGGTGACGGCAACTTCCTGTCACATCACTGCACTGCCCTATATAGTGGGGTGGGCCGTCATTGGCACTTCCTCTTGTTCCAGATGATCCCGGTGGGTGCTTGCCATGTATTGCATTGTGTTACCATCAATAAATCTGTGTTCGACGTTACCACTCTCTTCGCCTCATTCATCACCAGGTTTGTGGACATAACATTTGGCGACTGAGGATTAACTCATGGAGGCGTGCGTTACACCACTCCATCCTTTCCTCGAGCTCCCGGGTGAGCCAGCAGTGCCTTGGCCACATTGGTTTGAGGCTTTCAAAACCTAGATCACAGCGCTGGATGTCAGGAAGCTCGAGGTGAGGGCACGTGCACTTCTCATCCACAACCTGGGTATCAAAGGCGAGCAAGTCCTACGGACACTCAGCGCGTCGGACTCTTTTTGAGGATGCCGTGGAGCTGCTAGTTAACCATTTCACCACTCCAGACAGCATGACTGTACGGAGAATTCATTTTTGCCAGTGACACCAAAGTGTAGGTGAGCCCATCCACCAATTTGTTGCTGACTTAAGGCAGCTAGCTAGCGAGTGCCGTATTGGGCAGCTTGAAGCTGAAATGGTGTGCAACCAACTAGCAGAGCACACGTGCAAAGCTGGACTGCGAGCTAGGCTACTAATGGTGCCAAATGACTTGACGTTAGCTAGAGCTGTCAAGATAGCTCTCCAATTGGAGGCTGCAGACAAGCTAGCTTTGGAGCTAAACTGGTGCCAGTCACAGGAGCCGCTGGAGCTGCTTGCCACAGCAAATGTTGCGGACTCAGATAGCGAGGATAGTTTGGATGACGATTTTATGGAAACCAATGCTGTCAGCTGAAGTTCTTCCCCGGGAAGACCCCCATGCAAGGGCTGTGGGTCCACAACACACCGCCATAAAGCGAAGGAGCGCCCAGCAAGAGGAAAACGTTGTAGCAGATGTGGACGCTTGAACCATTACTCCAGGGTGTGCCGCTTATCTGAGCCGGAGAGCTCAAGGAAGAAATCACCCTGCCCGCCCCTGACAACCACCCATATGGTGAGTTCTAGTATGAACGGGTACACGTACTGCACAGTGGAGTTAGATGGCGTGGAGGTGCCACGGTTGCTCGACATGGCGGCGGTGTAGTTGATGCTGAATTGGGCCACAGTGAATAAGTTTTTCCCCTACAACAGGATAAAGAGTAACCCGGCGCCGTTGAATGGCTACAGAGATAGCAGGCTGTGCACTGTTGGGACTGTGGAGTTAACTGCTCGTTACAAGTCAGCGATGATGATTGACTTCATTTTCCAAGTGGCGGCACATGGCGATAACATCATGGGCTGTGACCTATTCTACAGACTGGGTTTCACCATTAAAGACAGTGCTGGGAACGAATGGTCAGGCTGTGGCTTCTGGAACCCTCCGGTTCTGGTGGTCGAAGCAGGACGTGGTTTGGGACGGAGGACTAATGGACACTCTCGCTTTCGAGCCAGACTAGTCTCACTCAGGTTCGACGCAGGAAAGTCTCAGTGCCAGTGCTCGGGAAGTTGTTGTGGGGAGTACCAAGCGTGGTGGTGGGGCACCTGCATTGGCGAGTGACACGCTGCTAGCCCCAGATGCCTCCGGTGCTCTGCCGCAGTTTGGTCGGGGTCTACAGCTACGACAGTCTCCGCTACGACGTTTGTAGAAGAGGACAGGGCCAGACCGACGAGCATGGCGCTACTGCATTCTCAGCAGCAGCACACCAGGCCGAGCTGGGCCCCACTTAGGGTTATGGACTTGCTTCAGGTTCGGGGTGATGAACGACCACGGCGAAGATGGGCCAGATGACAGCCAGCAAAACATCAAGCACATCTGTGGAAAGTGGCGAAGTCGTGAGCGGCATACTTCCGGTTGTTTGACGGCTCATCGAGGTATGCCAACCAGCTTTGGTGTGTCCAGGAGGATGCTCCAGGTGGCGGGGATGGATGGGAGTTGGTGATGGCGGTGAGGGATCCAGGCTTCGTCGTCCAGAAGATCAGCCATCATTCCGGGGGCCTGCTGCCTCCAGGGGTGACCTGCTGAGGGGCTGCCCTTGGCCCTGTCATGCCGGTTCTACCTTTCCCACCCAAGTGGCTGTGCTGTAGTAACTTGTTTTTAGTTCTGGTATTATTGTGTGTTTACTGTGTTTACTTTAGGAGCACAGCAGTTATTTTAGTTTGCAATAAAGACTTTTCAGTTTTGTTCTTTGGCAGAATAATCCACCGTGCCGTGCGGGTTGTGTGGTAGTCCACCCACCAGCCCTATTTTAGGTTGTTTTGTGTGAGTGTGTTAGGCCTTTTAATACCTTAGTTTATGTTTTCTTAGAGTGTGATTTGGGCTCCAAGTTATGGTGGGTTCGAATTGTGTGGGGGTTTTTTGGACTTTGTAAAGGGGGGAGGAATGTGGTGGCACACTTACTGTGAAGTGCATTGTGATGACGCTGACTTCCTGTCGCATCACCGCACTGCCCTATATAGCGGGGTGGGCCGTCATGGGCAATTCCTCTTGTGCCGCATGATCCCGCTGGGTGCTTGCCATGTACTACATTGTGTTACCATCAATAAAGCTGTGTTAGATGTTACCACTCTCTTCGCCTCATTCATCACCTGGTTTGTGGACATAACAATACTGTCACTCACCTGCAGACAAATGAATCAGGAGCTCTGCAGTTGAATCAGAGTGTCTGAGTTATCCAACCATGGACTTTTTCCACTTGCAGTGGATATGAAAAGTCTACACACCCTTGTTCAAATGCCAGATTTTTGTGATGGAAAAAAATGAGACAAAGATAAATCATTTCAAAACTTTTCCCCCTATTAATCAGTCCCTCCAGAATTCCGTGCTGTTGCAATTGTATCAATTCCTGCAACTTCAGCGGGTCCTGAATAAATTTGAATTTTGTCCAGTCACCGCAATATTGGCCAATTGTCATCAACTTCTGCCAATTTAGACAATCAAATTTGTCCCTGAGTAGCATGCAAACATGTGCATCATCACTCTGACCAATCAAATGTGGCGCTGCACCACGCCCACTCCCGTGTTTACAGTGAGTAACACTCACCTGCAAGTTTTCCTACATCGTTCCTTCCTCTGTCTCCCCCAGCTTGCCGGTGAACGTCTCCTTGAGTCTCCATAATGACCGCGTGTAAGAAGTGCTAGGGTTGTGTCGAAAAATGTCCGCCTTCCTGAGAGCACCCCCATTTCGGGAGCGCGTGTGAGGAGACGTCGTAAAACCACAAAAAAATGAGTGAATCTATTACTACAGCTAGTATTGTAGCATTTTATACATCTTTAGAGGAAAAAGTCGACTACATCTTGTCAGTGAGTTTTAAAGCTGTGAATCTCTGGTCTGGACACGGGCCAATGCACGATTAAGGCAAATCCCCAAGGCGAGCCCCACAACTTACCGCGACAATAAAAAAAAAAAAAATCTCCTACGAAATCCTGGAGGGACTGATTAATGTGACCTATAACCTGTACAACCCAAATGAAAAACAAGCTGAAATCTTTTAAGGGGAAAAATTAAAAAAAAAAAAAATCTTACAATAACCTGATTGCATAAATATGCACACCCTCTTATAACTGGGGACGTGGCTGTGTTCAGAATTAACCAGTCACATTCAAACTCATGTTAAATGGGAGTCAGCACACACCTGCCATTATTTAAAGTGCCTCTGATTAACCCCAAATAAAATTCAGATGTTCTAGTAGGCTTTTCCTGACATTTTTGTGGTTTAATGACAGAACTCAGGCAGTCAGACAGGAATGCCGCAAAGCTGAGCACAGATGGAAGAAAGACAAGTTGCTCGTATCATTTCAAATCTTGAAGGACTGCTGGCATCTCTACCAGAACTGTGTTAAAGAGGCTTACAGAACATCTATCTAATATTATTGCAGTAAACTGTCATATAACCCGTGTGTGTTATTGAAAACTATTGATTTTGTTCTTAATGCCTCACCATCTGTCAGTATGGAAGCATCATCTGAAATATGCAATGACTTACATTTTTTATCGATAAGGTCACCACTATTAGGGGTCTCATCCCAGCTCCTACCTCTGACCATCTGTGCCTGTCCCTTGCTCTGCTGTTTTCATCCAGTTTGAGCCTCTGACCCTGCTACAATTACAAGATGTGTTTATGATATTAAGCCCTCCTGTTCCCCTTGTGATGCTCTCCCTCCTCAGTTTTTTAAAGAAGTCTTTCCTAGCACAGGTCAGTCAGTTTTAATGATTTTAAACAACTGTTTATCTTCTGGTGTGGTTCCTGCACATTTTAAACACACAGTAGTTAAACCCTTGATTAAGAAGTCTGGTCTTGACCACGCTGTGTTGGCTAACTTTAGGCCAAGCTCCAGGTTGCTTTTGGAGTTCCAAATACCAGTCAGTGTTGACACAA
This sequence comes from Pholidichthys leucotaenia, assembly GCA_020510985.1. NCBI lineage: Eukaryota > Metazoa > Chordata > Actinopteri > Cichliformes > Pholidichthyidae > Pholidichthys > Pholidichthys leucotaenia. The sequence continues at coordinate 21,601,780 of CM035839.1, read as the reverse complement.
AACCATCAGGCTTCTGCTAGAAAGCTGAAGATGAACAGGAACTTCATCAAAGCACACATGCAAATCAACAAAAGAATGGCTTCACCAGAAGAAGATTAAGGTTTTGGAATGGCCCAGCCAGAGTCCAGACCTGAATCCGTTCGAACATCTGTGGGGCGATCTGAAGAGGGCTGTGCACAGGAAATGCTCTCGCAACCTGACAGATTTGGAATGTCTTTACAAAGAAGAGTGGGCAAATATTGCCACATCAAGATGTGCCACACTGATAGACTCCTACCCAAAAAGACCAAATGCTGTTATAAAAGCCAAAGGTGCTGCAACAAAGTATTAGTTTAAGGGCGTGCATATTTATGCAACCAGGTTATTGCATGGTTTTTTGTTTTTTTTTTTTGCCTTAAAAGATTTCATTCATTCATTCGTTCATCTTCTTCCGCTTAATCCTTTTCGGGTCACGGGGGGGCTGGAGCCTATCCCAACATCTTTGGGCGAGAGGTAGGGTCCACCCTGGACAAATCGCCAGTCCATCGCAGGGCCAACACAGAGAGACAGACAACCATTCACTCTCACAGTCATACCTAAGGACAATTTAGAATCCCTAGTTTTGATGCCAATTAACCTAACTTGCATGTTTTTGGCATGTGGGAGGAAACCGGAGAAATTCCGGAGTAAACCCACGCAGACACGGGGAGAACATGCAAACTCCACACAGATTTCAATTTGTTTTTAAATTGTGTTGTACAGCTTATAGGTCACATTAATGATGGAAAATGTATAAAATGCTTTATCTTGGTCTCATTTTTTTACATCACAAAAACCTGGCATATGAACAAGGGTGTGTAGACTTTTAATATGCACTGTATGTGCTAACGAGGGCTAGCAGGCTAGCAGTGTAAACAACCATCTTCCAGGTGAAGTTGGGGAGGCAGGGACAATTTTTCCTGGTGAGAGCCCCGTCAGATAATGTAAACCTAAATATGATGGTGTGATGGGGATTTCCACAGCAGACTGAACGCAGCTGTAGAAGCTATAAAGGCAACTCCACCCATCTGCAACTCGCTCAGATGGTGAATGCATGTCTTTTCGCATAATATAGAAAAGAATAAGCCTATTGTCATTTCACACACGTAAACAAATTTAATTTTGTCCAGTGCAAAAGTCAGTGTTCATAATACATACTGATCACATTTTGAGTTTTGTTTGTTGTTACCGTACCATCGCACCTGTGGCTAGTTAGCATGCTAGCAATTTGGCTTTGGCACACTTTGCTCATATTTTCTTGGCATTTTAAGATTAAATACAGAGCCCATCACCACAAAGGTATTGTGGTTTGCTAATCAAGAAACTAAATCCAACTCTAGCTTGTCTATTTTTCTTTAAACAGATATGGAATCTTTTGCAGATGTTTACAAGGGTATGACTTCTGGATCACAGAGGTATGGTTTCTTTTCAAACAGCACCTCACTGTGAAAATTAAGGTATTCCACACAGTATTACAGTTCTCACCTAAGAAGCCAGTGACAGAGTTGACAGCAATAATGGTTACTAATTAATGGTTACTAGAACACAGCTGAAGTTGAGTGATACATATTTGGTGAAATGTCAGTGTGATTATCGGAGAATATAATAACTCCTGGAGTCCCTATTGTCCAATCAAATTGCTCAGTGGGAACTAACTGTTGTATCTTTCTTAACAGGTCTATTGATCTATCACAACTTTTCCTCAAGAACCTTGCAGTCTGCTGAATGTAAAATCATACTAGACTAGCCACACTGCTAAAAGGTTGTTATTGGCTGCAAAGAATCTAGCTTTGTCTGACTTTATGCCTGCTTCGGATAAGACATATTCAACTAGTCTGAAACTTCCTTCACACTGGATTAAGAACACACTGCAACCTGAGAAATCAGCCAGAATGCAGATGGTCTTTTCAGAGTCTTTGCAATGTCTTTGTAAGTGCACAAAACTTCTATAGCAAGGTCATGGTGGTGGCATCATGTCATGGTCCTGGGTGGAGCATAGTGGCAGTAGTGGTGTCATATCAAATTCATAGGGTCATCAAGAATTTGAAGCAGGACTGACCATGCTGATAAACGTAGCAGCGGTGTGATCTTCTAGTGTATAGCTGCACTTTGACATGGTCTGAGTGGGGGGTAGGCAAGAGCATGGTACGATCATGGGTGTACGGGCTAGAACCATGTTGCTTATGCATGTGGGAAATAGTGGAAAATTGGATGGAAAGACTGTAGTAGTGTCATGATTACCTTCACACTGAAGGAGCTTTTCCAGTTTTTTCCGTGATCCAGCCGTGTTCTGATAGATCGTGGGGAATATAGCAGGGTCTTCATTCAATGTGAAGGGGCCTTACAAAGCTTCCTATAGGCTTAGATGTTTTTCGTAGTCTAATGGCATACAACAACAAGAAGAACTTGCCATTATCATCAACAAGATGTCAGTACATTTTGCGAACTAGTCATTCGAATGTACTCGTTTTTAATGGGTGAACATACTGTACTGAATCACTTACCAGAACTGTACTGGAAGCCAGGGATCACCAGCTGACAGCAAACGAGCCCCACCTGCTCCATTCAACCAACTCTCAGTTCAGTGAAGGGTAGGTGGTTGGAGCTCAACCACAGCACTGAGTGATTTGGTGTACAAATATTTTGAACAGATCTTTTTGATGAATGAACCAGAAGTGACTCAGTATGTTTTAGTGAACTGTGGATACCATCGCTACAGTATAGCCCGAGTTTCCAGGAGTTCCACTCAGTACCTGTAAGTTCCCCTGAAATTCATCACCATAGCCACTCCTCAAATCTTTGGCAACAGCTGATACAGCACCAGGTAAATGGTTACAAGTTTTTAGGAATGACTGATTACTCATATTTAGTCCAAACCTTCAAGGATCTTGCATTTCACGTCAAAATCCTGCTCAGTCCATGTATACAAATGACAGTCATTAACCTAATGTTGAGGAAATTTACCCCATTCATCACAATCCATCACAGACCACCACGTGACGCTGAGATGGATGAAGAACACCCTTCAGTTTTAAGTTTGGGGAAGAAAGTTTTGGGGAAAAAATCTTAAAGGTAATTTTTCCACAAAGTAAATGGTACACAACTCTGAGACAAAGTAAGAATTCATGCTAGGAGTTACTGTATGTTTGGTATGAGCTTCAAATACAGGCAAATGTTGGATGTTACAGTACAACAGAGCCATTACGGATGTAACCAGGAAGAAAGTCAAAAGCAAGTGAAAATTAGATTAATGAGCGACTGACAACAAGCACGGCAAAGTGCAACACTGGATGTAAACTAGAGTGTTGTGGCTAATACATCTAGGATAAATGTACTGTAGGCCCATTAAAAACGGCCTCTATATCTTGGCTGTGTGAAAGCAGCAAAGTACACCTAGTGCTCAACACGGAAACAAAGGTGGCACTGAGAGGAACTCTTTCAACCAAGGATGAAAACATTATGCCTAATTACGTAAAGCTGCACAAATAACAGAAAGAAAAAGCATTTTTTTTTTCTTTTTCAAAGGACATCTTTCACTCATGTTTGTCCGCCAGCTTGGAAATGCTGCCGTGAAACTACTACCTCTCACAGCTGAGCCTCCATCTGAAAACGGAGCCTGCCTCATGGTTGTTTTCTGAGTCTGGGGGGGTTTCTTCCTCCCAACGAGTGAAGAAGTCCCTGCTCTTTGACTCGATGGTACAGACACCAAAACATGACCCCTGACACCGGTGATCTCCAGCTCTCCGATGACCTGTAATTAAACACCGTGAAAACCTGCCAATGTCAGCCTCGTTTATTCAGGCTCATTCAGACCTCTTCCTTCCACCCAGTGAGTCCGTAACCTTTCTAAAGGACTGGTAGAGGCCAAGTTAACAAGTGAGACACAGTCCACCGGCTGCTTCAGGAGTATTTGAAGTGCAGAGTGATGAGGAGGGCACATGGAGAAGGGCAAACATTATCTTGCTCAGAATGCTATAAAAAAAGCTCGTGTTTTTACATCCACTACTTCTTTCATCTCTTGTATCCGTACTCTCCAAGTCCTTAGCTGCGGTATGAGGTGGGCCAGTGTTGTGACACCAGCACGGGTCCTTCTCCGTTACCCTCCACACTCCTCCACCGTCACTGTCAGTGTGCCTCAACAGAGCTCCACCGTGCCTTCAGTATTCCACTCGACTGTTGCACAAAATATATGTGGACCTATGACTCCCACCATAGCACATTATAGCTTTACTATAGGGCTAATTGTTGTGAATAGCACATATAGAAGTCATTCCCTCATTGCACCAAATTTTCCTCTATACATATTTTATATTTACCTCCGCCAAGGAGGTTATGTTTTTGTTGGTGTTGGTTTGTTTGTTTGTCTGTCTGTCTGTTAGCAACATAACTCAAAAAGTTCTGAACAGATTTTGATGAACTTTTCAGGAAAAGTGTGTAATGGCACGGGGAACAGATGGTTAGATGTTGGTGATGATCTGAGAATGCATACCTTCACCAAGGCTCTTACCTTCTCACAGTGTGTTAACAACAGTGCTCCAAAACTAATGGCCAGACTTTGATGCAATTTTCACCAGAAGTGACACGATCAATCAACCAATCAAACTTTATTTATATAGCACTTTTCAAATAAATAGCAATGTTGCACAAAATGCTTTAAATATTTAAAAAAACAAACCAAAAAAAAAAAACCCAAACAACTCTCGGCCTACACACAAACCCATTAAATTATAGAGGTGATCCATGGGTGACGGAAGGAGCCTTGGCAGAGGTATGCACTCTCTGAGTGCTTTTCTAGTTGGCTCTGCATCCCTGCCCCCTGCAACCCTGAAATGAATCAACAATTATCTTAATTTCTCAGTGGCTTATTAAACATTTTTGTCACACTCAGACTGTTTTCAAAACCGTTCACAAGCTGAAACAGCAGTATTTGGGTGAAAATGCTGCAACGCCAACGAAGTCTAACACGCATACAGCAGAAGCAAATGCTTCCCTCATGGTACCCAAATGACAAATCCGTTTAGCCTTACAGTAATTCCACCTGGACATGCTAAAGTTATTTTTTGAAGTTCTTTAAACTGATAGCACTTTTTAATACAGCCCATAAGTTACAGGGTCGGCACCATAACGTGGCAAAAGCATTGTAAACATGACATGGCCCTGGCTGACATAAATACCCTATAAGTATGGGGGGAAGATAAAAACTGTGTGGAAAAAATAGGGCACAAACTGTGTGAAAAACAAAAAGCGATAAGGATAGGGGAAAATAGCTACGTAAGGGGTAAAGGTGCGTTCAGACCAAATGCGAAAGTGTGGTGCAAATACATGTAAAGTTAATGTAAACATGCACATTTGGGCATTCATGTGTCGAGGGATTTGGTAGCACTAGCTTGTAATCAGCCTTGAGATTCTGCTGTCACCGGAGTTAAACTTAGTTTGCCAACAGCCACTGACCTGCAGACACATGGACCGGGAGCTCTGCAGCTGAATCAGGAGCGTCAGCATTATCCCCCCCCCCTGGACTTCTGCCACGGACGTGCTAATGACGGTTAGCAGCCTAGCAGTGTAAACAACCGTCATCCAGGTGAAGTTTTGGAGGCTGGGACAGTTTTTCCAGGTGAGAGCCCTGTCTGATAATGCAGACTTAAGCATGACGTGTTCTGGGGATTTCCACAGCAGGCAGAGCACAACTGCAGAAGTTTTAAAGGCAACTCCACCCATCTGCAACTGGCTCAGACACTGTGCAACCCTGTGTGAGATTTTCAAACTGTTTTGCCCCAGGCGTAGTTTGTAGATCCTGCTCAAAGATAGCATGTCCAAAATTAATTGAGTAGATCTCAACAACCACAAGGTTCATTTGTTTAATCGTAGTACCATAATAAAGGTAACACTTGTGAGATTATTTCAGTGGTGTAAGAATCACACGCTACTGGGTCAGAGGAAATAAAGATGGAGCACATCAGAAAACGGAAAACATTTCTTTCTCGCCTAAAAGAAATTGACATTTTTACACTAAATATCCTTTTATTAGAATAATGCTGCAGTAGCCCAGACCCTCTAGCAAATCAAAACAGTGCATGTAACCATCACTTACACCAAATTCATGCTAAATAATGAAAAATAGAATTTTTAGAGAGGCATTAGTGAAGACATATTTAGGCGGACTGTGCCATTGGGCGCAGCTGGCACCATTTGTCCCATTTTAGATTTCTCAGGTACCAAACAGTAAAAATAATAATTGTTTCAATTATATATCACTACAGATATTAATTCCATAAAAGTCCAGCTGTTTGATTTTGTTCTGAAAACCCATTTGAACTATTTGTGCCAAGTGTGTCTTACATGACATAAGATTTTTTTTTATGAGTAGCGATGCCAGGCCCCAGATGTGGGCCCCCTGGGACTTAAAAGGTTTTACAATGATGTTTCCAAAATTATTTTGCTGGCACATCAACTTTTGACTGGGCGAATGTCACTTCCCCCATTGCCTGAGAGGACCCACATTACCTACAACAACTCTTGCCTTGGTAGGAAAACTGAAAGGACTACAACTATGGCAGTTATGAGTTCAGTCCCAGCAACTAATCACAGAGCAAAACTGTGGCCACAAACAACTGAGCACCCTGTGATTGGCTATTGGGACTGAGGTCATAGCCGCCATAATTGTAGTCCTTTCAGTTTTCCTACCCGGAACAAGAAAGTTACATAGTGCTGCTTTAAGCCGTGTGTCAGCAGAAAGCGTTTATTCTACTGAAAGTGCACTGGAGCTTTTTTTCCCCCCCAGAACACTTGAACATTCCGAGAAAAAGACCTGTGCCCTGTGTCCTAGCAACAGTTTGACCTGTCACTCGTATCTCCATGCATTGACATTTTCCAAAGAGACTCTCTATTGGCTACATTATACCACAACAAAATGACAAGACAACACTGCTTTCAAATATTGGTCATGGCATCATTTTAGCCTAAATCTGATTGGCTGGTTAGACAAGTTGTGTTGTGGACAAGCGATGCGATGTTCTAAAAGGAGAAATGTGTTCATTCTCATGTGCTGTGGGTGCAGTGACAAAAACCACTGACCAGCCAGAATGCCTTAGCGCCGAGGGTACTGACACACTTTAACCGTTTGACTACATCATCATCATCATCATCATCATCATCGCAGTCTGTCGGGGGCAACAATGGCTGTTTCATTTAGGTCTGATCAGATTCCTCCACGCAGCTCTGTCCTTCACCCTCCACTGCCAGGAAGTCCTGGCCTTGTTAACCCGGGTGACGTCCAAGCCGGTGTGAGTTGCTTTCATCAAATCAAATTCATCAAATTTCATCAAAATCTGCTCATAACTTTTTGAGTTATGTTGCTAACAGACAGAAAAACCAACAAACCAACCAACGCCACTGAAAACATTACCTCCTCCCTTGGCGGAGGTAATAATCAGACAATACATGCTTGCAGTGGAAGCCTTATGTTTCAGCTTTTATCCGACATAACTATTTTAATAGAGAAAAACAGGGTTAAAAATAAGGTAAAATATGTGTTGTTGTTGTTTTTTGTTGTCGTTTTGTCATTTTTTTTTTCCCCAGTGTTTGTAACATTTTTTTTCCCTTGTTTTTTTTTTTTTTCCGGGTACTTATCCTGCAACTTGTGGGCTGTATGATAAAGGGCTACCATCAAATCTATTTTACATTCCTTTACAATCATTTATAATTAAGGATGTTTACACACCTTAAAGTCCACACCGAGGTTCATATTTTTGTTACATTTGTTCGGGTTAGGTTTGTTTTCACACTGCTCCTTTTCTAAGTGAACTAAACTTTACGTGATGCACTGCCGTCTTGTTGTCATGACAACATTTGTGTTCTTGGCACAGACTGGTAGTTAGAAAACATGCTACTCACCTTCCGAGGTGTGGTTTTTGTTTGTTTTTTTTGCCGCTCTGGGACACATCGGTAACCACACTTTAAGTTGAAACTTGAAAAGACTCCATCATATTAGCTGATGAACCGGCTTAGCGAGGCTAGAATATTATGCAGTGACATCTTTACAGTACAGGAACCAGTGGCAGATGTCACAACAGAAACACTCAGACACAGATATGCAAGGTTTTGTATTTTTTTTTTAATTAAAAGGATGATGGTGGGGCAGGACGACCAGCATTCGTTCACAGCTGTTGAGCCGAAGCGAACCCACGAGGGCCTGGATCAGCTGAGGTCTGTTAATACTCAGACATCACTTCAATATCATTTTAACATAAGTGAATAAAATGACTGAAGCACCATTTGTAAGCAGAAATGCAAAAATAAATAAATAAATAAATAAAAATTAAAAACTCATGAATTTGCAACTTTTTTCTCAAATTTGTTTTTTGAATTGCAAATTTTTCTCAAATTTGTGATTTTTCTCTTGCAAATTTGCAACTTTTTCTTGTACTTTTGTAAAATTTTCTCATAAATTTGCAACTTTTGCAAAATTTCAACTTCCTCATAAATCTGTTTTTTCTCATAAATGTCCATTTTTGCAAAATTGCAACTTTTTCTCAGAAATTTTCAGCATTTTTACTGTAAATTTTCAACTTTTTTTTTCTTAAATCTGCAACTTTTTTCATCAGATTTGCAACTTCTCTCTCAAAACTTTTTTGTCATAACTTTGCAACTTTCAGGGATGGCAACAGGAAATTCTGATTTCAGCTGAAATCTAATTTGGTCGATTGACTTACGGGGGGGCCGGGGGGGCGCAGCCCCCCTGAAGCTGGGAGGTTTTCAGTAAAATACAAGTAATTTAGACTGAAAAAAATGATTAAAAAAATGAAATACTAGACTTAGATAAATCATTAAATTTAATGAAAAGTTAACTTACTTTTTCTTCAATGTTGTCTCACTGTCTTTAGTCCAACATATTTAACAGTTCTATTAGAGTTTTTTACACTATTTACACTGGTCACCAAGTCACTTCTAATGTGAAACTTTCTTCCTTTTGGCAGCAAGCTGTGTCAGTCTCTGAACTTTGAACTTCATCTCCTTTTCTGGTTTCTTCAGAAACTGTCCAAGTGTTTCTGTTACCTCATTGAACTTTGAGCCAATTTTCACCTTTACTGTCACTTCGCTCCCCGAAGCTCCTGGGTTTTTATGATTTTTAAGTACCAGAACTGTGCTTACATGACATAAAACAAACAGCTGAATGCCACTTATTACTGTATAATATTAACTTATGTTCCAAGAAGATAGCATTCCTAAACTAGAAAAGCACTCAGAGCGCATCCCTCCGCCAAGGCTCCTTCCGTTTGTCATGGATCAACTCCAAAATGTAATGGGTTTGTGTGTAGGCCTATAGCCACTTGTGGTGAAAATTGCATCAAAGTCTGTCCATCAGTTTTGGAGTATTGTTGCTAACACAATGTGAGAAGATAAGCGCCTTGGCTGAGGTATGCATTCTCAGATCATCACCAAAATATAATGGGTTCCTCTCTAGCCCAAGAACCACCTCTGGTGAAAATTTTATCCAAATCCATCCAGTAGTTTTTGTGTAATCCTGCTGCACAAATACAAAAAAAGCCCTTGATGGAGGTATGCACTCTCAGATCATCACCAAAATCTAATCATCTGTTCCCCGTGCCATTACACACCTTTCCTGAAAATTTCATGAAAATCCGTCCATAACTTTTCCTTGCTAACAAACAGACAGACAGACAGACCAACGCCGATGAAAACATAACCTCCTTGGCGGAGGTAAATATTCCAACAAGCATTATCCATCACATGCTTTAACACTTGATCAAATCAAAATCAGTTAATTTTATCTATTCCATAATAGAAATAAAATTCCAACATACCATTACTTTTTATAATTTCAGCATTCATTTCAGATCACCAGTTTCAATCTCCATTGAGTCTTGAGCAGCTCATTTTCCTCCCCCGCGCAGCCCAGCTCAAACAGCCGCTGTACGCTGCACTCAAACGGAAACCGAGTCGACTGGACTCCTGAACGGGAGCAGGCGTTCTGAGGTTAAAACAGCGCTCATTACCCACGTCTCGGACATGGGCATAGCGGCCGTCGTGGAGCAATGCGTTGCCGGTTCTTGGCAGCCGCTCACCTTTTTTTTAAGCAGGTCTTTGCATGACAGTGAGCGTAAATACAGCGTGTTCGACAAAGAGTTAATGGCTCTCTACCTGGCGTACGCCACTTCCGGTTCTGGCTGAAAGGGCACACTTTCACTGCGTCGTGGACCATAAGCCGCTAACGTACTTAACGTACATATAATATACAAATAAAGCGGAATTCGGTGAATTACTGGAAAAATCACATCCCTGAGAACAAGCCGAAATGAATTTTTGACAAAGCATACGAGCCATTTGATTGGTCCAATCGTTTGCAACTATCCAATCGCAGGGCTGTTTACAATACAGCAGTAGCTTGAGTACATCCGGGTTATCGCGAGACTTCGGGGAAGCGCCGAGGGTGTATGTTTTTTTTTTCCAAACTTTATTGAGAACAAGGTAAAGGTACAAAATTATGACATAGATGATGATAAAATCGGCGGAAATCCGCGGATCGGCGGAAAATTGCCATCCCTGAACTTTTTTCCCACCAGAAATTTTCAGCTCTTTCTTGTGTGAAATGTTCATCTGGGTGCTGATTAAATTATTATTTTGTGTAATTAAATTGTAATTTGTGTAGTTTTTTTTTATTTGGCATGATGTTTTTTTAACCTTCTTTACATTTATACATTTGTGAATAAATTTGTTAATACTTGCCATACCCCTTGTTAAAAAAATACAAATCACTTACTACGTTTAACTGTAGACAACTGCCACAGTGACTGAGAAAGGAAAAACCAGATACCATTATTTACATCAGATTAACCTCCTTTAAAATCATATTAAAATGAATAATGTGTGGCTCTTAATTTTAGTTTTTCACATTAGTTTTAGTGGTTAGTTACCATTCTCTCTGTGTTTGTCAGAAGAACTACGATGTTTTCATTATTTAAGCTCGAAGTTCATTCAGTTTAAACCCTTACTTTACATCACAAAGCTTTTCCTTCATTCTAACCTTCCTTAAAAAAAAAATCTCCACCGGTACAAAGTTTGAAGTTGTGGCACCGCTGCCTGCGATCCGCCACCCTCAGGTCTTTGCAAATTGCACTTCTTGTTTTGTTGTCGACGGTGTAATCCTTGAAAGTAAAGCTAATTATCTTCAGAGGCATGTCTTCCAAATACCAATTTGTAGCTGTCTGTGCAGCTGGGGTGGTGTCTAGAAGGGATACGAGAGATTTCAGGAGGGTAATCTCAGCTTGTTCTGTATTCTGAATGGCTGCTGGTGGCTTTGGTTCAGGGTGGATGTGAAACCAGAGAGATTGGGGGAGAAAGAGAGAGAGAGGCGGTATTTTATTTATCTGCAGGGGAAAGAAGATTGTCAGAACAGGTGTCAAGGTGTCAAGCCCAAAGTGAGTCATGACTCACAGGCATTGAAATTAAAGTTTAAGTCACAGGTCTGATTAAATTGGAGACAAGTATGGCGTCTTCTAAATTTTGACTCGGTGCTGTGTGGAGCTTTTTCATATCAATAAGTCGCTATCACATTCGCGGTGACACACAGCATAATCACGTCAAGGTGCGGAGAACACACCGCCGAAGATGTGGAAGCCTGCTGAAGTTTATGTTGGAGTGCAGCCGTACCAGGTGCTTATTTAGATTTAAACAGCAGCCTCACATTTTTAAATCAGTGTTGAACATCCATCCATCTTCTAACACTTAATCCTTTACGGGTCGTGGGGGTGGGGGGGGGGGGGCTGGAGCCTATCCCAGCATCTTTGGGCGAGAGGCAGGGTCCACCCTGGACAGATCGCCAGTCCACCGCAGGGCCAACACAGAGAGACAGACAACCATTCACTGTCACAGTCATACCTAAGGACCATTTAGAATCCCAGCTGATGCCATTTAACCTAGCTTGCATGTTTTTGGCATGTGGGAGGAAACCAGAGTACCCGGAGAAAACCCACGCAGACACTGGGAGAACATGCAAACTCTACACAGAAGAGTCACCGATGGTCAGGGGGTGGGATCGAACCCACGATGGTCAGGGGTGGAATTGATCCCGTGACCTTCTTACTGTGCTGCCACTGTGCTAACCACTGCCCCACCGTGCTGCCAATGTGTTGAACAATGGAATTAAAAAACGGATGGATGGATGAGTGTATTTTTTTCCACTGATGGTTTACTTTAAGCTACGTTCACAAATACCCTTACGAACAGCTGCAAATACCATACGAATGATTTTTGGACCATTTCGTACAGCCTTCTTCTAGGAGAATCCAGCATTCGCAGACTGTTCGTAAGTTCGTGACCAGGTCGATGGTCTTGTCCAAGAGTTCTATGAACACCCCATGAAAACCCATCATCGTAGGGTGGTTGTACTTCATAGTCACAAATTTGTGAGAGAAAAGTAGCAAATTTAGAAGAATGAAGTTGCAAATTTACACAAAAAATCTGCAAAATGTAGGACAGAAAAGTTGCACATTTATGAGAAACAATTGCATATTTATATAAAAAATTCTTTAATTTACAACAAAAAAGTAAACTTATTAGAAAAGCCATTGCAAAATTACAAGCAAAAATGAGTAAATTCGAGGGAAAAAGTTGCATATATACATGAAAGTCTTCAATTTGCATGAAAAAAAGTAGCAAAGTTATTTAGAAAAAGTTGCAATTTTATGATCAAAAATAGTTGCAAATTTACAGTACAAGAAAAAAATTATTCTTTGCATTTATGTATGCTCAGCATTGGTGCTTCAAATGTATTCTGTTCAGTTTTATAACATGATAAATGATAATATTGGAGGCAAGTCTCTCTTTTTCCCTGGTTGGGGGTACATGTCCCCCTGCCTTCCTGATTTCTCATTTTTTTTATGTTTGTCACACTTAAATGTTTTAGATCATCAAACAAATTTAGATATTAGACAAAGATAACAAAAGTAAACACAAAATGTAGTTTTTAAATGAAAGTGTTTATTTGTAAGGGAAAATAAAATCCAAGCCTACATGGTCCTGTGTGAAAAAGTGATTGCTCCTAAACCTAATAACTGGTTGGGCCACCCTTAGCAGCAACAACTGCAATCAAGTTGCATTGCATTCCATTGTCTGGAATTTCCCCATTGTGGGACTAATAAAGGCTTATCTTGTCTTATCTTATCTTATCTAAGTGTTTGCAATAACTGGCAATAAGACTTTTACAGCACTGTGGAGAAATTTTGGAGGACTCATCTTTGCCGAATTGCTGTAATTCAGCCACATTGGAGGGTTTTCGAGCATGAACTGCCACAGCATCTCAGATTCAGATCAGGACTTTGACTAGGCCACTCCAAAGTCTTCATTTTGTTTTTCTCTAGCAATTCAGAGGTGGACTTGCTGATGTGTTTTGGATCATTGTCCTGCTGCAAAACCCAAGTGTGCTTCAACTTGCGGTCCCGAACAGATGGCCGGACATTCTCCTTCAGGATTTTTTGGTAGACAGCAGAATTCATGGTTCCATTTACCACAGGAAGTCTTCCAGGTCCCGAAGCAGCAAAACAGGCCCAGACCATCACACTACCACCACCATATTTTACTGTTGGTATGATGCTCCTTTTCTGAAGTGCTTTCTTACTTTTATGCCAGATTTAATGGGACACACACCTTCCATAAAGTTCAACTTTTCTGTCGTCAGTTTAAAGACTATTTTCCCAAAAGTCTTGAGAATCATTTGTTCTTTTTGCTCAGTAGTGGTTTTTGTCTTCGAACTCTGACATGCAGGCCATTTTTGCCCAGTCTCTTTCTTCTGGTGGAGTCATGAACACTGACTTTAACTGAGGCAAGTGAGGCCTGCAGCTATTTGGATGTTGTTGTGGGGTCTTTTGTGACCTCTTGGAGGAGTTGTCGCTGCGCTCTTGGGGTAATTTTAAGCCTGTTTTCCACTAGCCCAGCACACCTCGGTACGGCTCGGAATGCTTCTGTCTCCATTAGCACGGTGTTGTGCTTGTGCTGTGATGGTTTGTGTTAGGAGGTTTTAGAAGCGGGGCAGCAGCAGATTCTCAGCGAGGCAGGGCCACACTCCCGTGATGTTATGCACCCGACTGAGTCCTTATTTACACGAGACAAAAAATGGAGGATCCAAGGATTATTGCCTTGCTCGCTCTGTGGTTTTATCTCACAATTAATTTTATCTCATAATTAAGCTGCAACAACACAAGTCACTTTTGTTTTGAATTAACTGCCAAATGACCTAGAAATAATGAGCTGAAACTTGTTTTTGTTCGTATTAAATAATGAGACGGTGGCACACTGTCCAACACCACATCCTAGGGCATTTTGGATGTACTGAATTAAAAAAAATTCATGTTTTTCACCTTCAGGTCAACGTTTGGAACAACAGTATTATTATTTTCCGTTTAGATGATGCTACACTCCTTCTAAAGTATTGTAAATCTCTGAATTTGGAATGCCGATAGAACATTCAATTTACATATACTTGTACCTTTGACTTGGTGCTAATTTTTTATGATATTTCAATAAAAAGAACAGAAAGCTTACAAAAAGATTTCTTTTTTGGTCTAGTTAAAAATTACATTACCTTTACAATGGTTGACCCTCAGCATCATTTTGATCAGACTAGGCAATGGAATTTCTATGTAATTATACTGTTTTATAATTCAGTGTTATAACAGACAAACCACACTTTCCAAAACAATTCCATTTTATTATATACAAAATATTAAAATAAAAAAAAACTTTGCAACACAACATGAAGGTTAATCGACATTTTATACACGCCGACCACTGAGTGCTGAGGCTCGGTAGAATGAAGGAGTCTCTGCCAGCTCTGGTTCAGGAAAGCTCGGTTGAATAATCCGTGCGGGCTGTCGCGGCGGACGCGTGGGATGATTCTACAAGGAAAATGCACACAATAAAATACAGCACGAAAGTGCAATATATACAGAAAAGACAATAGTTTTTAACAAGAATACATAAGCTTATTTCAGCATATTGTTCACATGAATAATTACAATAAAAGCTTTAGTCCGCAGTGTGCTGCAATAAAGCAGCGATCCATCCACAAATGAACAGCTTTTTTATTGCATAAATAAACTGAGCGTCTTACCGAATATATTTGCGAAAAAACGCACAATAAAAAAAAATTAAAACTCACCGTTAAAGGACTCCGATGTCGAGACCTCCCGGTATATTTTTTCATTCCGGGCGGCTCCGTCTAACTCGCGCTGAATACGTTTGTCTGGCAATGCAGTGAGCAGACACTGCACCTCCTTATTGGTCCATGGAACACCCTTATTACACGAAGCCATTTTTGATAGAGAATAAATGAAAATAGCACAGCAATACACTGAAAAGGAACCGCCCACAGTGGTTGCGTGCTGAGTAAAGGCGGTCGTGAAGATTCTTTTTTTTTTTTTTTCAAAAACTTTATTGAGAAGGTCGTGAACATTTGGTAGATGAGGAGGAGGAGAGGGGCAGTTACAACCTGACCAATCAGCGCCGGTTACGACCTGACCAATCAGCGGCGACCAGTCTGTTAACGTCACAACACGGCACAGCTCAGCACTGCTGTACCCTGCCCTGGAGCGGGGCTGAGAATCGCGGCTGTTAAACTGTGTTGGGGCTTGTGGAAAAGCGTACAAAGCGTGCTGAGCCGTCCCGTGTCGCGCTAAAGCGTGCTAGTGGAAAAGGCCCTTTAGTTGGCCGGCCACTCCTGGGAAGGCTCACCACTGTTCTATGTTTTCGCCATTTGTGGATAATGGCTCTCACTGTTGTTCGCTGGAGTCCCAAAGCTTTAGAAATGGCTTTATCACCTTTTCCAGACATAGATCTCAATTATTTTGTTTCTCATTTGTTCCTGAATTTCTTTGGATCGCAGCATGATGTCTAGCTTTTGAGAATATTTTGATGTACTTCACTTTGTCAGGCAGGTCCTATATAATTGATTAAAATAGTCAAATTATTCTCCAGGAAGATGAAGTACTTATTGTCCACAAAAATGGTCTAATGGAGGAGGTTGGGGTTGAAGGAGGGGTCAAATTACATTATTGAAGACAACGGGCCTTATTCAAGAACATTAGTATGAGTCCCTCATACTTTGTTAGTAAGCCGTGTTAGTAAGAAGGAGCCACTCTAGATTCAACAAACACTTATTTGTCCTGCAGAGCGATGCAAAAAGCCTGTGGAAAAATCATGAATTCCACCTGTGTGTACGTGAGTAAATGTTCATGAGTGACGCCATAATTCTACCATAGTTTATGCATAATGGTATCATCCAATTAAGCTGATTAGGAGGAGAAGAAGAAGTTCTTCACTGAGCCTCAGAGCTCACATAGCTACACTTAAGCTAACGTAGCTAAGCTAGCTGGTAGCACAGCTGTGGTTTTCAGAGGTGTTCTCTGTAAATTCTAGTCACCCCACTAGACATCCGTGGTCCCAGCTCCTTCATTTATTCACAGATAATAATATATCTCACATCATTCTGGCCTATTTTGTTATTTTTTTCCTGGCATGACTAGGGCTGTGCGACATGACGATATATATCAGAAGACAAAATAAAAATGTCTATCGTTTCATCTAACACTGTCATTTATCGGGATTTAAAATGCATGTACTTGTTTGTTCAGCAAAACTCCTCACACACTACTAGTCAGCGCCTGCCTCTCTCCCCAGTGCGAGCAGCAGAACCGCTGTCTGGGTGGCCATGTGTCATTCCGGTGATTAGCACAGCAGCTAACTCGAAACTAAGGGTTTGGTGAGGTAGCCGCTGCTTCTGTGTGCAAGGGATGTCGGACTGTTTCCCACCGTGCTGCGTCAGAGAGGATATTCTTCTATCCCCATCTTTGAGGTAAATCACGTTAACACCATCTCACTCTAATTATAAAACAGCAAACGCTAAATGACGATGCTAAGTTGTCGCTAAGAGTCTATCAGACCATTGTTTCTTTGGTTTAAATTACTGCTGAGTTTCTTAGTTTTTGTCTGAAAAAAATTGTTGGAGCTGCAAAAATCTGTGATAGCTACACATAAACAAAATAAATAATAAATAAATTAAAACATGTCAAAGGAGCAAATTGGCTCTTAATGTAATTTATTTATATAAATAATTTATATAATTTTAGTCAAGTAGCGATAATGGATAAAGTTAAAGTCATCGCATGCATTTTTTACATTACCTTTTGAACCTTTGATTTTCAGTTCATAGCCAATCTGAAATATTTTTAAAAAGAAGCAAACAGGCTAAATCAGGCCAGAATAGCAGTATTCAGGCTGCCATTTGTTCAGTTTGTACAAATTTGTTCAATTTGTGCAATCAATTTTTTTCAGCACGTAATTTAAAATGTAAAAAAAAAGAGATGGATCTTTTTATGTGATTATCTAAACTGTAGAATATACAGAAAATGTATATTGTGATATATATCGTTATCATGATATAAAATGACTTATATCGTGATATGAAATTTTGGTCATATTGCACAGCCCCAGGCATGACACAGGTACCGGAGCTGTTAGTGTTAGTGCTTAGCGGTGGGAATCTGTGTAACCAGGGATTATTTGGCTCTGTTTTATGAACTGCAGTCACCATACTAATAGAGCTGTGTCATAAATTCAGTCAATTATCTTGCAGCATTCTGGCTTATTTTGGTTACATTTTGGCCGTGATAGCTGGTAGATTTGGCTGCTGGGGTTAACTGGTCAGAGCAGGAACATCAAGTTCGACCTGCAAGGTGCCTACTGAGAGAGGAGTCTTTCTTGCCTTCAGATTGGCTGTGACTCCATGTCTGCTTTATGTACATACATTCTGTCAATCCCTGCTATATTGGGGGGGGGGGGGGGGGGGTGAAAAGTTCATTGGCTCACTAAGAAAGAGTTATGCTTGTAGGTGCTGAGCCAGTAGTGTTTGTGCTTCAGTGGCCGAGGAACAAGAGGGCAGAGTAGAGGTGAGAGTGAGAGAACTGCCAAGAAAAGTATGGGTACAATAAACCACATCTGGTCAAATTGGACCACTGCATCATGGTCAGTCTATGAACTTTTCACCCCCCCCCCCCCGTATGTTTGTTTAGCTACCATTAGCAGAGGTAGCCCTTCACTGATTCAGGGTTGTGATCGTTAAACCCCAGGAAAACGGTCACATGCTGTCGACCACTCAAACCGCACACCCCTTTGTTTGGGTTTGTAAACTCTTACATTCAGCCAATACATGTTAGCAGGTTACATAGTCTGACAGTCAGAGGCCAGCGTTGGCCTCAACATGGTGTTTCCATCAAAACAGAAATCTCAGAGAAAGGATAAAAGAATGAAGGTTGGGTGAACCGGGGCTCATCAACATTTAAAACAATACACTATAAAAAAAAAAAAAACAGGCTGTTTTGAGGAGAGCTCCTTCACAGTGTGTAGAATGGTTCTACAGTAACTAAACCCTGAGTTGTTCTGACTAAATCGTGTCACAGACATTTCATTAACACCTCTAGGAGATGTGTGGAAAAGGAGCATAATAGGGGCTTTTAAACGAGCAATGTAAATTACAGAAAAGCCTAATTTCTTAGCAAATGTTGAGGAAATATTGAATCTGTAGTCTGTTGGGATTGTATTTTTTTATGGTTTCATTTATTTAAATAAAAATCTGAAATATAATTCAGAACAAATCATTATTCTTAACACTATTTATACCAATTTTTATGGCATAATATGTTGTGATTTTTATTGCATCGATGCAATCACAAAATCATTTGTTGACTTTCGTCTTTTGTAAACAGACGAAGACAAGCGAAGGACCCCGATACTCATTGTCTGCTTAACACACAGAGCTGGGAGCCAATCAAACTGAACTGATGACTTTTGACCTTGATAAAAGGGACGCCGAACCCCTAAGGTCCCATAAGCTTTGTGTTGGTGGGTCAGGGAGAGAGTTAGCTTAGCATATAATTAATGTTTAATAACCCCTGGTTGTTTGTCAACACTTTTCCCACTGTCTTTTTCCATGCCTTATAATCTTCGGAGTGCCTGCAGGCACAGCATTCTCTGATAGCTATCTTAAGCCTCTTGTTCCAATACCCTGGCCTGGCAGTAACAACACTGGCCAGTCACTCATTTACAAGCAAAGATAAATGCACAGTCCTTAATCTGTCTCCAGTTAGAGCTCCGGCAACACAACGCGGGCCAGGCCCACGCCGTTAACTCCTCCTCAGGCTTAGCTGCTCCATCATCCCTGCTGCTGCCATGGAGGCGGCCTCCGCCCTCACCTCTATCACCTGCCACACAGGTACCGAGTGATAAGCCTCACACAACCAGGGAAATCTCCCCCAGTAATAATTAGGATGAATTTAAAGCCAAAATTCTGCAGCTTTTGTGAGAGTGTGGTATTGCATCACGCAGCACAGAGGTCCTACTTTGTGAAATAAAGGATCTTAATATTTTATCGGACTTAAAAGTTGAGCTTGGTTGGTTTATTTAAAAAGCAATATTTAAAAACTCAAAGACTTATTATAGCTTCTCACTTCTGAGGATTTATTCTATTTTTTCATGGTTTTAATAATTGAAATAAGCAACTAAAGATGCCACGAGTAGTGATGAACATTTTTTAGGATGTATTGGTTATTTACCACTGTCTGCCACTCACCTGCAGACAGACGGACCAGAGGTCTGCAGCTGAGAGGGAGTGTTGGGAGTTTATCGACCCATGTTCTCCTGCTGCTATGGCTGCTCTGATGTGCTAGGGAAGGCTAGCAGTGTAAACAAACAACCGTCATCCAGATGCATTTTCTGGAGGAGGCAGTGACATTTTTCCGGCTGTGTGCCCGTTGGATAACGTTGTAGAAACCTAAACATGACAGTGTTTTTGAGGTTTCCACAGCAGGTAGAAAGCAGCTGCAGAAATTTTGAAGGCAACCCCGCCCCTCTCCAATGCAAATTTGCATCTATTCACATCTTTGCTTTGAGTTTACATGTAATTGCGCCATGTGCAAAATTTGCACTTTCACATTTGCCTTGAACACACCTTGACTCAACGCTTGTTTCAGTGCATGTCTCTTTAAATGCCCAACAGCAGCATTTAACTCCACCCTCCCTATTTTGCCACGATTGCTAATGTTAGCTGACTAGCTCGTAACTCGGGTAGCGAGCCTAAGTGTACTAACATAAATTCATCTTAAAGAATGAATGAAATAAAGCATCACTGGTGGGCAGGGGTGTGTAGTGTCATGTCCACAAACCTGGTAAAGAAGATGGACGAGGATGCTGTGTTGGAACTTGAACTTTATTACATGTTGCGTTGGTAGTACAATACAGGCTTACTGCACACTTAACCCCCTAGGTCGCCATGAGTTGAGAGAGAGCTGAAATGGCTGACCCTCTTTCTTTACGGGCTGGCGTGATGACGTTACCAGCCGGCTGCGTCATCATGCCACTCCCTGTTGTTAACCCCTTCACAACACCCCCCCCCCCTTGCAAAAACACAGAACACTCCTAATTTAGACCCTCCCCAATTTGGTATATTAGTGGCCCCATTCAACACACTAAAACATTAATAAACGTTCAACACAATTTCACTTTTTTTTTTTTTTTAAACTCAGAACTAGGTCTGTGGGTGGACCGCCACTGGACCCGGCATGGCTAAGTGGATTATTCTGCCAATTTTTTTTTTTTTAAAGCCACGCCCCTAACTAAAACAGTCGCTTCTTACTGACGGTTTTCCAAGGCAAAAACAGTTCTGCCTGAGGGGCTTTGTGGTGGGCCCGTGGCGGCATCATCCCTGGAGCTGTCGGACCTCCAAGGCCGGGGCCAATCTTCATGATGCCGGGGCCCGGGTCCCACACTGTGGCAGCTGACCCCTGCAAAGCCTCTCCATCTGGAGCAGCCACCTGGACACATCGTAGTTGATTCGTGTGCCGAACTGAACCGTCTCTCAGCTGAAAGCACACTGTTCCCAGCTTCGCCGTGCCCGTTGTTTTGCTGGCTGTGGCCCGGTCAGTCGCCGCGAACCTGAACCCAGTCCATGACTTGGAGTGGCGCCTTGCTTGGTTTTATGCGATGTTGTGCACCTGGTGGCTCTGCAGGCTCGTTCGGCTTGGGACCTCTGTCGTGCTGCGGCGGTTCTGTAGTCACTGTGTTCATTGCATTCCCTTCATCCGGTGTAGCTCGTTGAAGCGGACTCCTCACCCGTCTGCTCGGTCATATCCTCCATAGCTTGTTGAGTAAGGGCATGGGAGCAGTCCGGTTCTCCCTGTCTTCCATCTGAAGAGCTCTGCTCTGCCGCGTCTTGCATTGTGTTTATGCTTGTTTGTTGTTGCTGCGCTTCAAGGCCCTCTGCATGCTAAGGTTCCCTCTTCTGTGGTTCCGATTCTGGCTGAGGGGAAACGGAGGCAGGTCCAGCTACTTCCCCTCCGCTCTCCTCCTGAGAGCATGGGGTGGCTGGTGAGGTCACAGTTTTGCTGTGTCAAAACTGCCGCACCCAGACCATTTGAACCCAGCGATGTCCCTAATGGCAAAGCCCAGTCTGTAGAAAAGGTCACATCCCATAATGTTGTCACCATGCGCTGTCACCTGGAACGTGAAGTCGTACACAATTTTGGGCTTGCAGCAAACAGTCAGTTTCACTGTTCCGACACTGTACAGTCTGTGACCACCGTATCCATACAACGGTGTTGGGTTCTTCTTGATCTTGTGGCTGGGGAAAAACTTTTTCACCGTGGCCCAGTTTAACATAGACCACACCGCCGCCGTGTCGAGCAAGAGTGGTACGGCTACTCTGCCTAATTCAGCCATGCCGTACGAATAACCACTGACATCAGGGCTTACCGAATGAATGGTCGTTGCTGGCAGGTGGGCTGGCATACTTGGCAGGTCTCTCGATGCTGTCGACCGACACACTCTGACGAAATAGTTCAGGCACCTGCACTTGTTACATCATTTTCCTCTTGCCATTCAAACTCATGCTCTATCCTGTTGTGTCGGAGACCCATAACCTCCACAGATGGGGCCTCTCGAAGCAGACCTACGGCTCACTGCATTTGCCTCGTACTCTTCTGCCATGTTCTCTTCTTTCTCCGTGTCTACCGTGTTAGTTAGTGTCACCTGTCCAGGTAGCTTCTGTGTTTGGTGCCCATTTAGCTTAGTGGCTAACTTCTCTGCTGCTTCTAGTTGGAACACAAGCTCAATTGCGCTAGCTAGTGTCAGGTCATTTAGCACCATTAGCAATCTAGCTCGTAGCCCAGCATTGCATGTGTGTTCGGCCAACTGGTCCTGCAGCATTTCATCTTCTAATGGCCCAAAACAGTACATGCTAGCCAACTGTCTCAGGTCAGTGACAAATTGTTGTACTGACTCACCGACACTGTCGTCTCTGGCAAAAGCGAATTCGTTGTACTATCACGCTGTCCGGTGTAGCAAAATAGTTAGCCAGTAGCTTCACAACATCCTCATATGAGTCCGTCGGACCAAGCGTGTGAAGAATCCTCTGGCCCTCTATACCCAGGCTGTGGACTAGCAGTGCTTGCATCCTTACTTTATTTAATTTTCCCAGGTCCAATGCTGTAACATAAGTCTCAAACACATCCAGCCATCGTGGCCACGGGATCATTGGTTCCCCTGGAATCTCGAGGAAGGGCTGTAGTGGTGTCACGAATGTCTCCATGGTTTAGTCTCTCGTCGCCAAATGTTATGTCCACAAACCTGGTAAACAAGACGGACGAGGATGCTGTGTTGGAACTTGAACTTTATTACATGTTGCGTTGGTAGTACAATACAGGCTTACTGCACACTGAACTTCCTAGGTTGCTATGAGTCGAGAGAGAGCTGAAATGGCTGACCCTCTCTCTATATGGGCTGGTGTGATGACGTTACCAGCCGGCTGCATCATCACGCCGCTCCCTGTTGTGAACCCCTTCACAACATGTAGTCTCAGTGGTCGGCAGGATATGACTGGTCCCTGGAGTACAATAAGTACAGAAACATTTGTGAATGAGTGAATGGTGGCTCAAAGCAGCTAGCTGACACTGGCTAGCTGCTAGCATCAGCTAGTCACCTTGGATCTCCATTAAAGAAATCAAACTCTAGTAAACTAAGACAAATAAAGATAAAATAACACCTAAGAACAGGGTCAAGTGTGCTCCCCTCTCCTTCTCTTTCCTCCTCTCCGCCTGCAGCTCTCCTGCTGCGCTTAATTCCTCCTTCACTCACACAGACAATCCCGTGATTTCCATAATGTGCCATATATCAATGGAAAGCTCCACTTCTCAGCTTTCAGAATCCATTGGAATTATGTTGCTAGCTTGAAAAGCCAAGGAGTTACGGTCATTTGAATGAGGCGTGTAACACTGCATCTCTGAAGACGCATTAGGACTTAAACTTAGCTTAACTCTAAGCTTAAACTCACTGTTAGCTCGAGTGTTCAGCGGGTGGGTATCAGGGTTGGGTTTACCTCATGGCATACAGTAGCAAACCCGGAAGAGTTGCATCAGCTCTTCACAGACAAGATCCATATAAAGGTTGTGTATGTACAATCATGTGAAAAAATTAGGACACCCTGTATAAGCCTGTTATGTGTGTTTGTTTACCTTGTAAATGTCAGGCCAGGTGCATGATGGAACTCAACTTTATTGGGGTCAGAACACATGGTGTACAGCCACCGGACAGAGGCATCGGCAAAGAGGCCGAACCCGGATAACCGCTGATATTTGTAGGGGCAGTGTAGTGGCAGAAACAGAAGTGGGCACCGCTACACCGCACCTCACAAATAAAGGCATAAATTGCTATACAACATCCCCCCCGTAGAAAAGTCCAAAACACACATACAATTGAGACCCTCCCCAATTTGGGACACAAATCACACACTAAGAAAACTAAAACTGAAAAAAACTAAAGGCCTATCTCATTCATACAGTTATCACATGGGCTGCACGGTGGCGCAGTGGTTTAGCACTGTGGCAGCACAGTTTTACCCTCGGCCGGGGGATCGCGGGGATCATGAGATCGTGGGTTCGATCCCAGCCCCCGACCAACAGTGAGCTGTGTGGAGTTTGCATGTTCTCCCCGTGTTGCGCGGGTTTACTCCGGGATTTCTCCGGTTTCCTCCCGCACACCAAAAACATGTAGGTTTAGGGCGCTTGCGCACGCAGCGACCAGCAGCCGGTGGCTTGTCACCAGACTGCAAACCAAGTCTACCTACGGGTACAAATAAGTAACAAAAAAAAAAAAAAAAAAATACAGCGCAACCTAAACTAGGGAGGACGGGTGGACTACCATCCTACCCTACACAGCAAGGCAGATTATTCTGCCGCCTGAAACGAAACAAAAGTTCATCAAACTTAAAAGAAATACTGCTGTGTTCCTAGACTAAAGAAAAGAAAAAGAAAAAAATGCATAAAACAATCCCATAACAACTTGTCCCACAATCATGTATAAACACGTGAACATCAGAACTATTTACTATTGTTATTTTTTAAAAACTCACAATACCGTCCATTTGGCAGAAAGGGGTGGAACTGGCCTGTGGGGCCCCGGACAGTCTCTCAGTAAGTCTGCCCCTCGAGGCAACATGCTTTTGAGGCCGCAGCTGATCGCGTAGACGGTGATGTGCCCTGTCTTGTCCACCATCAGCCATTCTTCCCGTCCGGACCCACCATCCGAAACCTCCTCCTGGGCACGCAGCAGCTCATTGGCGTGCCTCCACAAACCATCCGACAGTTGAAATTGGGCTGTGCCCCATTTAGCCACAATGTGCAGCCATCCCTAGTGATCCTCAAGCTGTCGTTTGGTCCACCTCTGCCGTGGACATTCCTCCCCGCGAACCCGAACCCGGTCCGTAGCTCTCAGGGGAGCTTTGCTCAGCCTGCAGTGTTGCTGATTGGCACTCGGTCCAGTTGCCTGTTGGTCTGGCCCCGACTCCTTGTAAAGCTGCTGCAGCGGTCGCCGTTGAAGCTCAAGATCATCCGGCCCACTGCGGCTGAGCTCTGGAGGAAACTGAGGCTCACTCATCAGCATCACTCATCGACACAGGCGCCTTGCCGTCACGCTCAGTACCCTTGTCCAGGGCGTCTTGATCGCCGACACTGAGACCCTCCTGTGTTGAGCCTGAGTGAGGCTGGTCCTGCTTGACTGCTGTGGTGCACGACAAATCCTTCCCCCGCACAATGTCGTCCTCTGCCACCGGAACCAGATGGTTCCGCCAGCCACACCCAGTCCATTCCTTCCCAGTGTCATCTCTCATGTTGAACCCCAGTCAATAAAACAGGTAACAACCCATAATGCTGTCGCCTCAGGTCGTCACGTGGAATGTGCAGTTAAGCATCAACGCCTACTTGTACTGAGCCATCAGCTCCAGCGTTCCAACCGTGCGCAGTCTACCACCTCCATAACCACGCTGGGTCATCTCTTATTCTGTAGTAGGGGAAAAATTTCCTCACCATGGCCCAATTCAATAATGACCTCTCTGCCCCCGTGTCGATAAGCAGTGGCACCTCCTTGTCATCCAGCATCACCATACAGTACTTGAACCCGATGGTACTCGGGGACACCGCATGGACAATTATCGGGGCGGGTACAGTTGTTATTCCCTGTGGGCTCTCCGGCTTGGACACACGACACACCCTGGCAAAATGGTTCAAGCGTCCACACATGCCACAGCGCTTCCCTCTAGCCGGGCATTCCCTAGCCTTGTATCGGTGCTTCACGGACCCACAGCCCACAAACACGGGCTTTCTCGGGGCAGACCTCAGGTTGATGGCGTAGGTTTCCGTGCTGTCGTTGGCTGCACTATCCTTGCTGTCAGGGTCCGCTACTAATGCTGCAGTGGCAGGTCCCAGCTGTTGTTGTGAGTGGCGCCATTTTAGCTCTGATGCTAGCTTGTCCACGGTCTCTACCTCGAGAGTTAGAATCAGAATCAGAATCAGAATGAATTTCATTGCCAAGCATGTTTACACATACGAGGAATATGACTTGACATTAGGTGCCTTGGCTAACGTCAGGTCACTCTGCGCCAAAAGCAGCCTAGCTCACAAAACATTGCTGGTTGTGTGTTTCGCCAGCTGGCCACGTATCATTCCCTCCTTCAATGTCCCGAAACAACACTCGCTAGCCAGCTGCTGTAGGTTGGCGACAAACTGGCAGACAGGCTCACCCACTCACTGGTGTCGTTGTCGGAACCGAATCCTCCGGACAGTGACGTTGTCCAGGATGTGGAAATGGCGCGCCAGTAACTTGACCACATCCTCATACCAGTCGGTAGCCCTGAGTGTACACGCAGGATGTGCTGGCCTTCGAACCCCAAATTATGCACTATAAGCACACGTGCCCTCCGTCTATCTAGCTCACCTAGGTTGAGTGCTGCAATGTAGTTCTGAAAGGCAGGAAACCATCTTGACCAAGGCACAGGTGGCTCGCCTGGGACCTCCAGGAAGGGCCAAAACGGTGAAACGCATGCCTCCATTTTTATTCTCATCGCCAAAATGTTATGTCTGTAATTACCTTGTAAATGACGAGGCTAGGTGCACGATGGAACTCAACTTTATTGGGGTCAGAACACACGGTGTACAGCCACTGGGCAGGGGCATCGTAAAAGAGGCCGAACCTGGATACCCGCTGATATTTATAGGGGCGGTTTAGTGGCAGAAACGGAAGTGGGCGGCACTACACCGCACCTCACAAATAAAAGCATACATTGCTATACAATAAAGCTTGTGTGTTTTTTTAACATATTTGGACTTGTGAATATTTAATATCAATGATAAAAACACTGGGAGATCCACGTAATGTAACTAAACAATTAAAAATGAATTAAAGACTTTTTTCAAATTGTCTGTATAATATAATTCTGAACAAATAGTGAGAAATAAGTTAGGACACCCCCATCTTTTTGTAGGACAACCCCACAGTCATTCCCACTTACAATGGCTAAAATATTTTTTTTTTAAAATGCAAATAAAAATGAAAACAAGGTTAGACATAGATATGTGAACATTTCTTAATAAAGAACTGAATATTTAAAGGGGTGTCCAAATTTTTTTGCGACTGTGTGTGTTTTTTTTTAAAGAGAACTGAGCATTTTGATGTTTTTCTTTTTGATAAATGCATTTCTGAAGGCTAAACCTACAAAAACACCCTTTTAAAGCTAAACTAACATCTTGCTAAGCATCATAAATGTTTTGAATCAACCAAATTTTTTTCTTCTGTTTGGTTCCGCTCTCATATGAGGGGAAAACAGACAAACAGAAGGCACCAGTTATGAATTCATTTCCAGTTTGTTTTGTTCACATTTGTGTTCCAGTCACTCCTGAGCTCAGGTAATTTAAGCTGTCAGGCAAGAGCAAAACCAAATCACTGTCGAGAAGGGAAGAAAGAAATAATTAAATGTGAGTCACTTACACAAGCTCATTAAAGCTTATGCTATCCACTCTATTTTCCTTTTGGTTTGAATGAGACAAAGGGAGAACAATATCCCATTAAAGGCTGCTTCCACATCCTATTCATTTGAATTGGTAGTGGAGTGTCAGTGTTTTTTGGTGGATTAAAGTCTGATAGCACTCGCAGGAAAAATGATTCCACCCCCCGTTTGAAGGCTGGTGAATACACACAAGGCGAGAGACAGGCAGCGGAGAAAAGAAATGGAAAAAAGACTGAGAAGAAAAACAGATGAGTGGGAAACATAATGGAAGAAGGCTTCTAATGCACTGTCTGTGGAGGGTGAATCAGGAGGCAAATGGTGTGATTATTGTGTGATGTGCTGCTGCTGCTGCTGCTGCTGATGGTGGTGGTGGTGGTGGTGGCGCTGATGGTGGGATCTTGCCAGCCCCAGGATGCAGATAGAAACCACCAGGGGTACAGGAGGGGAGCGGGCAGTTGTGATTTATGGGTAGTAGCGGGCTGATAAGGCAGCTCCCTTCATTTAACGCCTTATCGGCGGCGTTAAAGAAAGGCCACAATTTGCAGCATTCTTAAAAGCCCCATATGTGACTAATCTCTGCAACCTTCCAGACAATCTGTCTCAGGAAAAAACTATAGATCACTCACTTGTCTCACTGATCTCAGCTTGTGCTCCCCTCAGCATAAGTGGTGGAGAAAGCGTGTGTGCGTGTGTTGGAGCTTAGAAGGTGGATGGATGTGGAGAACACGGAGATGAAACTTTCTACTTTTTTAGTTTGTCAACATAGCCTAAATGTGCCCTTCTATAACTGGACAAAATTTTGACCATGTATTAAAAATGGTAGCAGAGATGTGTTAAAATATGTTCAGTGAAGTCAGCTTATTGTGCTGTTTCTTATTGTTTGGGCTGCTCATTAAAGATTTCCCATAGACTGAGAGGAACCAAACTTGGCACAGTTATTAGTCTAGGTACCGTTGTGTTAGATTTTGGGCACATGTTATTGTGTGACATGGGTGGTGGCTCCACCTTTCCGGTTCCGCCGCAACCTGGGGTATAAGAGGGCTGTGAGGGAGAGGGGCGGTCTCTTGGCCTCCTCTCCGCCTGACGGATGCGCCTGTATTGTGAGAGAGAGTCACAAATAAAGCTGTGTCCAGTTCAACACTCGGTCTCGTCCTTGGCTTCCATTACCACCATAACATTTGACGACAAGGGTAAAACGTTATGGACACGGGGGTTACATCAATTCGGCCGTTTTTGGAGCTTCCTGGTGAGCTTCACGTCTCGCCACTTTTGAAACACATTTGGTGGCTTTGGACCTTAGGAGACTGGAGAAGTTGAGGGCACGGGCACTGTTGGTTCACAACTTGGGAATGGAAGGTCAACGTATCTTAAGCACTTTGGGCAAGAGTGATAGTTTTGAGGAAGCGGTGGAGCTAATGGCATGACATTTTTGTGCCCTGGAAAACGTCATCGTCCGGAGGATCCAGTTTCGACAGTGCCGCCAGCAGACTGGCGAGTCGGTGCAACAGTTTGGAGCAGACCTACACCAGCTGGCCAAGGACTGTCAGTTTGGAGCACTGGAGGAAGAGATGGTCCACGACCAGTTGGCGGAACATCCTGTTTGCCCGGCTACAAGGTCGAAGCTCCTTAAATACTCAGGCGAGCTGACGTTATCCAAGTCCATCAAGTTAGCTCAGCAGTTTGAAGCAGCAGACAAGCTATCACGGGACCTCGGCGAGAGAGTGTCACATCACCAATTTGAACCACAGTCGACGGCGCAGGCAGTAGACCTGGACAGCAATGATAGCGTGGAAGATAAGGAGGAGTATGCTACTGCTATGAAGATAAGGTCCGCCCCGGGATCGCCCAGGTGTTTGGGTTGTGGGTCCACCAACCACCGTTATAAGGCTAGAGAGTGTCTGGCAAGAGGAAGACGCTGCGGCAAGTGCAGACTCTTGCATCATTTCACCAGGGCATGTTGCAGGTTCAAGCAAGGGGATCCAAGACATAAGGAGAGTTCCCCCGTTTCACTTCCAACAGTTATTCAAATCAAATCAAATCAACCTTTATTGTCATATTGCTGTACATACAACAGTAGTGCAGGCAAGATGAAATTGCGTTTCTCTCAGCATCCATATAAGTAGAAGAACATGATTTAAGACACACTCAAACATATCTTCACCCCCCACCCCCCACATCCATTTATGCATCCCTGAGACATACTTGAAAAACTAACTAACTATAATATGCCAATAATGTACATAATGTCCGTAGGTGCAGTAGTTTATACGAAAGATTCCGGATCAACTGTTCAGCATCCTAACAGCTTGTGGAAGGAAGCTGTTAATCAGTCTGGTGGTTCTGCCTCTGATGCTCCGGAATCGTTTGCCAGATGGCAGAAGTTCAAAGTGTTTATGCAGAGGGTGAGAATGGTCCTTGACAATGTTCAGTGCCCTGCTCCTACAACAGTTCTGAAAAAGTTCTTGGACAGAGGGGAGAGAGACTCCAATTACCCTCTCAGCTCCCTTGACTATCCTCTGCATGGCTTTTTTGTCTGACATACTGCAGCTGGAGTACCATGTAGCAATGCAGTACATCAGAACACTCTCCACCACACCTCTGTAGAAGGTCCTGAGGATGCAGATGGGGAGAGAGGCCTGTTTGAGTTTCCTCAAGAAGTGCAGTCTCTGCTGAGCCCGCTTCCTGATCCCCAAGGAATTCTTGCTCCAGGTCAGGTCCTGCGAGATCTGCACTCCGAGGAACTTGATGTTCTCCACTCTCTCCACTAAACGGCCGCCGATGCTGAGGGGGACGTGTTCAGGCTGTGACCGCCGGAAGTTGATAATCATCTCCTTCATTTTGTCCACGTTGAGCACCAGATTGTTCTCCCTGCACCAGCCCTCCAGGTCTCTCACTTCTTCCATGTACATTGATTCCTCATCCCTCTGAATAAGTCCCTCCACCGTGGTGCCGTCTGCAAACTTAATAATTTGGTTCCCCTCGTGTCTGGATAAACAGTCATGTGTTAGAAGTGTAAACAACAGTGGACTGAGTACGCAGCCTTGAGGGGATCCAGTGCTCTGCGTGACAGAGTTGGAGATGTTGTTTCCAACCCGGACAGACTGAGGTCTCTCAGTCAGAAAATTCAGGATCCAGAGACATGTGGCGGTGTTCAGACCAAGAAGGAGTAATTTCTCCATCAGTCTCTGGGGAATAATGGTGTTGAATGCTGAACTGAAATCAGTGTACAGGAGTCTGGCGTAGGTGTCTTTCTGATCCAGGTGGGTGATAACAGAGTGCAGGGTGATGACTATAGCATCCTCCGTGGAGCGGTTTGAACGATATGCAAACTGGAGCGGGTCATGTGATGCAGGGAGGCAGGCTGTAATGTGTGGTTTGACAAGCCGTTCAAAACACTTCATCACAATTGGTGTCAGTGCAACAGGATGATAGTCATTCAGACAGGACACAACTAGTTTCTTTGCCACCGGTACTATGATAGAGGTCTTGAAGCATCTGGGAACGATGGCCTGACTCAGGGAGATGTTATAGATGTCAGTCAGTACATCAGCCAACTCGCTTGCGCAGTCTCGGAGCACACGTCCCGGGATGTTGTCCGGACCTGCAGCTTTACGTTGGTTGACTCTGGTTAGGGTCCTCTGTGTGTCCGCTGTGATGATGGTAAAAGCTGGTCCAACTGATGGTGGGGTGGGCCAGCCCTCCCTCTGATTGTCGAGTTTGATGCTTCAAAACGTGCAAAGAAGTCGTTGACCCTGTCTGGAAGCGAAGCGTCATCATCGTCAACCCCCTACCTAGACTTATAGCCCGTCAGTGTCCGAACTCCCTGCCACATCTGCTTGGTGTTCCTAGTGTCACAGAGGTGTCCCTGGATTTTCTCCGCATAGGCGCGCTTCGCCATCTTAATTCCCTTTGAGAGCGCAGACCTGGCTGAGCGGAGGGCCATCCTGTCCTTCACTCTGAAGGCTGCATCTCTGGCTGTAAGCAGCGAGTGCACCTCTGCGGTCATCCAGGGCTTATGGTTTCCCCGCATGGTGATGGTCTTCACTGTAGTGACATCCTCTGTGCACTTCGCGATGTAGCTGGTGACCGTTTCAGCGTACTCCTCCACATCTGTCTTGTCTTCCTGGGAGGCTGCTATTTTGAAGACCTCCCAGTCTGTGTGCAGAAAACAGTCTTTCAGTGCAGAGGTTGCACTCTCTGGCCAAATCCTGATTTGTTTCACTACTGGCCTGCTGCGCTTCAATAAGGGTTTGTAGGCAGGCACCAGCATCACGGATATGTGGTCAGAAAGGCCGAGGTGGGGGTGGGGTATTGCCTTATATGCATCTGTGTTTGTGTATACTAAGTCCAACATATTCTCTCCTCTGGTCTTAAAGTCTACACATTGTTTAAACTTGGGGAGCACAGTCTTTAAGCTGGTGTGGTTAAAATCCCCCGCACCACCACAAAACTGTCCAGATGTAAAGTTTGGATTTCGCTAATAGCATCATGCAGTTCCCCGAGTGCCTTCTTAGCATTAGCGTTAGCGCTCGGTGCTAAGTAAACAGCCGCTACAAACACGTTGCTGAATTCCCTCGGCAGATAAAAATGGCCGACAATTTACAATAAGGAACTCTGCCAACGGAGAGCAGTGTTTAGATACTAACGTGGCATTAATGCACCAGTTCTTGTTAACATAGATGCATAGCCCACCCCCACGGCTCTTACCGGAGCTCGCCGTTTCTCTGTCTGCTCGGAATACCGTCGTACCTTCCAGTTGAATGGTCTCATCAGGGATGTTGTCGTGGAGCCATGTCTCCGTGACCGCAAGCACACAGCAGTCCCTCCACTCTCTCCGGATTTCTCTCAGCAGACGCAGCTCGTCCAGCTTGTTGTCGAGGGAGCGGACATTAGAGAGAAGAAGCGACGGTACTGCTGGTCTGGAGGGGTTAGCCTTTAGCCTAGCATGGATCCCGGCCCTTTTTCCACGCTTTTGCTTGCGTTCCTTCCGTCTACGCTTCTTCCTCTCCCGGGTAGCTTCCAGCGGGGACTCCGCCAGAATTCCATGCTGGCGTAGAATGTCCAAGTCACAACCGAGCGCCGCGATTCTTGCAGCGTGCAGTACCTTGATGTTTAATAAGGTCTCACGGTTGTAAGTTTACAGAATGTACGTCTTATTCACACTGTATCCCCAAATACCAATGGCCGTTCCTACTGTATGGTGGAACTGGATGGGGTAACAGTGCCGTTGCTGATTGACATGGGAGCGGTGAGATCCGTGTTAAATTGGGCAACCGTGAGGAGTTTCTTCTTACATTATCGGTTTAGAGGTGATTCAGTGTCGCTGTGTGGCTATGATGGAGGAAGACTGGCCATGGTGGGGTCGGTAGAACTGACGGCTAGGTAGAAGTCGGTGGAGGTGTCCAGCTTGAAGTTTATCGTGACTGCCTGTGGAGAAAACATTATGGGGTGTGATTTATTTTATGGATTGGGCTTCGCCATCACAAGCAGCGTTGGAGAAGAGTGGTTGGGCTGTGGTTTGTGGGACCGGCCAGTGCTGCGAACCATGGACGGAGCTGTGTGGGACCTTTGCCTAGTAATCTGGACAATGAGCAGGACCAACACCACCCAGGGCCATCGCGGGAGGGTCCCAGTGCCAGTGCCCAAGTAACCCTAGCTGAGGGAACTGGGCGGCACGGTGGGACGCCCGTGAAAGTGGGTGGCGCCAAGTGGCTGACCCATTCTGCTCCTGGAGTTCGGCTGGAAGGGATCGGAGAGCAGGGGGTCGCAATGGCGATGCTGGCAGCGAAAATGAAAGAGAGCAGGGTAGGACCAGCTGGTACAATGAAATGATGTGCCAAACAGTGACACTGGAAGCCAAGTAGGGCCCCTATGGGCGTCGCGGATGTGGTCTGACCCAGGGAGGAGGCCCGGTCAAGAGGTGTTCAGGCCAAACGTCGGAGAGATGATGACAAGGGGTGGTTGCAGGTGGTGGCTGTTGGGGAGGATGCCTACCTCCAGCTATCTGATGGCTCGTAGAGGCATCCCAATGAGCTGCAGCGCCCCCGGGAGAAGAAGAAAGAGTTTAGACCTGGACGTGGGTCGTCCCCGGGATCGAAGAAGAGACAGGGCACCGGACTGGAATCGTCCAACGGTTTTCCTGGGGGGGTGGTTCCTCTCCTGGTGCAAGCTGACGGTTGGACAGTATATATTAAGCATGGTGATGGAAAAGGGGGACAACCAGTGTGTTATTTAGTTCTGCTAATAGGATTATTTTGTGTTTTATGTTATTTTCAGCAGCATGACAGTTTTTGTTTAGTGGGACTGTTCATTTAGTGTAGACGGCAGAATAATCCATCTTGCCGTGTGGGGGTGAGACGGTAGTCCATCTGTTCCCCCCTAGTTTTAGTTGTTTTGAGTGAATGTGATAGGCCTTTTAGGTATTTCTGTTTAGATTTTTTAGTGCATGATCTGGGTTCCAAATTGGGGAGGGTTTGGATTGTATGTGTGTGTTTTGGACCATTTTTTGAAGGGGGGGTGTTGTGTTTGGTTTTGGGGACATGTGCAGGTCGAAGGAGTAAGGATCTCATAGCTTCAGACCATGCTTTCATCTGGGCAACAAGTGTGTTGTAAACTGGGGCATTGTCTTGCAGGAGGCGGCCACCTTTGATCAGTTTGCCACACCTCTCTGTTTTGATGGCCTTCTGCAATTTCTGCAGCACTGAAGTGGAGTAAGCCCCAGTAATTGTGGTACCCTTTGCCAGGAAATCCATCATGAATCCATCATGCTGGTCCCAATGACACATCACTGTTCCCACTGGTTCATTAACCCACATGTCTTGTGTCATTGTGGCTTATTTTGTTTTAATTTGGATGGAATAGGCTGGCACATCAACCCACTAGTTCCGTGGCTAGCCAGCCAAGGTCAGTGGGAGAGTGATAGATTAGCTCGCCAACAGAGTAAGCTATTCACTCCATCAGGGTTGTTTCAGTGCTTTTCGTACCCCAGGGACTGGTCACACCTCACACCTCTGTCCACGGTAATGTTTTATTTGAGCTCGTACATAATCACATTCAGTTCTTAGCTATGTTTGTTAGCTTTGCCTAATGGTCTTCACCCCTGCTATGAAAAGAACAATTTTAAGCAATTTTCGTCCCAAAAAAGTCTGTATAGAGCAACAAAACTTATTTGGGCCTTAAAAAGAAAAAAGAGCCCAACCAAAGTGCAACATTGCTGTCTCATAAACAGCTTTTCAGTTTTTTGGGGTTTTTTTTGTAAATTTGTGCCATTTTTTATTGATTTTGACATTTTAAAGATAAATGTGCTATTTTTCACATAAATTTAGTTTTACACTCTGAACTTCATCACTTTTTCACACTGAATTTCCCCCCCAAATATAAAATAATTTTGAAGTAGAAACTAATAATTTTTTAACCATAACTTGCAACCTTTTTCTCTAAAATCTGCAACCTTTTCTTTCAAATTTGTGGCTTTTTTGCATTAATTTGCAACTGTTTTCTTAAAAATAACTTATTTCACAGAAATCTGCAAAGTTTTTCTCATAGTTTTGCAACTTTTTTGTAAATGGGCATAATTTTTCTCTCAAATTTGTGACCTTGTCCTCTTTAATTTGCAGTTTTTTTTAAATGGAAATTTGCTAATTTTCCACATAAATCTGACTTTTAACTTTTTTCATAAACCTGGAGCTTTTTTCTTATGAATGTGTAGCTTTTTCTCATGTTTTTAAATGTACAACTCTTCCTGTAAATTAGCATTATTTTCATTTTGTTTTGGAACTTTTTCATCCAAATTCACAATTTTGTTTTCATAAATAAGCAATGTATTCTGGTAAATTTTGTTAATTTTCACTCATATTTTAGAGTTTTTAATTTGCAGCTTTTCTTATCAATTAGCAAATTTATTCTGTCATAAATTTGTGACTGTTTTTCTGTAAATTTTCAGTCTTTCAAAAACCACAGGAAGCCACTGAATTTGGGCAAAAGAGCTGCATGTGGCATCTGGAGGCACAGGCGCCATCCAGAGCTAGCAGCTAACAGGCTAACATGAGCCTCAGCCACACTTGTGGAGGTGACGGGGGTGTGTGTGGGGGGGGGGGGGGGCTGGAGCTCATGAGGATTTAAAGAAACGTCCCAGCCAGCATGTCCATGTGGACCCCACGGTAGCTTCAATCTGGGCTGTCCCATGTGGGTTTGTCTGTGGGTTCTATGTTGGCCCCGTTTGTGTTTGCCCACATGGACTTTAGCTGTGGTACAGATCAGCAGAGAATCTGTTTCCCTGCTTTAAACCCACATGGCTTTAACTGGGTGAGCAGGTTTCAGTTACGCTTGTGCCACAGGCAAAATTACGCAAAAAAGTCACAAATTTATGGGGGAAAATCACCAAAAAAAGTAGTGAATGTATGAGTAAATAAACTGAAAACTTCTGAGGGAAAAGTCTCAAATTTATGATGGAAAAGCTGTAAGTCTACAGCAAAAAAAGTTGAACATTTTTGAGAAAGTTCCAAATTTATAAGAAAAATGTTGCAAATTTATGGGAAAAAGAGAGCAAAATTAACAAGAAAATTGTAAATTTACAAGGAAAAAGGTAACAAATTTATGAGAAATAGTTGCAAGTTTACAGTAAAAAAGTTGCAAATTTATGAGTTTCAAGTTTTAAAGAAAATTTTGTGTAATTAGGGGGAAAAGTCATAAATTTACAAGAAAATAGCAAATTTCTGAGAAAATAAGTTGAAAATTGGTAAACGGGTAAAGTCCATGTGGGCAAACCCAATGGGGTCAACATGGAACCCACATGGCACTCATAGGACAGCCCAGTTAACTTCTGCTGGGGCCCACATGGACATGCTGACTGAGCTACGCCGAAACGAGATGTTCTGAGGAAGGCTGCTTAAACCGGGTGGAAAATGGCGCCGACATAATTAAAGCCTGATGTGTTTTAAACAAAAGGCAAGGCAGATATTTCATTCATACCTCTGGCAACTCTGTTCAGTCTGATCAGCACAAACACAAAACGTTGTTGGTTCTGCCTGCTGTCTTCTGGAGGGTAGCGTGGACTCTGTGAGTGGATTTAATGACCTCATCTAAATCAGAGCACGCAGACGCTTTATGATTGACAAGCCCAGCAACGGCTGTCGTCACAAACGTGTCATGCGTCTCCACACTGTTCCACTAATGAAATGGACAGTTGACACAGCCGGGCCGCTGATCAATACCAATCACTGGAATAATTACTCACTGCAGCTTCATATGCCATCGATTTTTAAGGCGGTTGTTTGCATTACTGCCATATCTGATCTTAATAATCTGAAAAGCCTGTTTTTTTTTTCTCCAACTTTCAGTTCCTCATTCAGGTGGTGTAGAACGCATGAATGTCATTGGAAGGTCTAATCAATGTTCCCTGATGCGTCAAGCAGCAGCCGCGGACACTTTTATGTGCAGGCCTGTCTTCATAGTTTTCAGCACCGACAAGCTGAATTTACACGGGAGAATATCGATCATCGGTCCGTTCGATGTGTCACATAAACAAATGTTCATTCTGTTCCAGCACCGCCCAATGAGCTGCAGACGTCCGCAGGTGGAGGTTTGTGTTCCACCAATCCAGAGCTGCTTCTGGCTGGGAAGCGGAGCGCGCAAGCGCTCCAAGTCAGGCTGCAGGTTCACCCGCAGGAAAAACATGAAGGGAATTTAATTCTCCCTCCCAAAACACTCTTAAATTTACAGCCTTTTCTCTCATAAATGTAATTCTTTATTCATACATTTGTGACTTTCTTCCTGGATCTTAAAAAAGCATTTGATACAGTGGATCATAATTTATTATTAAAGAAACTACAAAATTGTGGTATTAGGGGAGTAGCACTGTCCTGGTTATGTAGTTACTTAAAGAATAGATATCAGTATGTATGTGTTGGTAACAAAAACTCACAGTTACTGAAGGTTACTTGTGGAGTCCCACAGGGTTCAGTTTTGGGGCCATTGTTATTCAATATTGTAGCGAACTCAATATGAGCACCCTACTTGGCTTGCCAAGTGGGTTGACCCTATTGGCGACACAGGTAGAGTGCGGGACTCCGGAGCGGGAGGCATGAGTTCGAACCTCCCGGTGGGATGTCGTCAGTTGGCGCGTACGTTACATTGGTGTCAGAAGTGGGATCTCCTGTCCAAAGCAGTAATGGGGCGTTGACATCGGGACGATGTCGAGAACCAGAGGGGAGTAGTGTAGCGAACTCAATATGAGCACCCTACTTGGCTTGCCAAGTGGGTTGACCCTATTGGCGGCACAGGTAGAGTGCGGGACTCCGGAGCGGGAGGCGTGAGTTCGAATCTCCCGGTGGGACGTCACCATGTCGAGCAGCACGTTACAATATGTATATAAATGATATATGTAAAGTTTCAGAAAAAATGGATTTAATATTGTTTGCCGATGACACTAATTTATTATGCAGTGGAAGCAATTTGGAACAACTTCTGGATACACTCGGAAAGGAATTAGGAAAGCTTAAACTGTGGTTTGATTCAAACAAATTAATGCTCAATTTAAGTAAGACAAAATTTATTGTTTTTAACAACCATCACAACAACTTAGTATCTAAACTCAGTGTAAATGGTGTAGAGATTGAAAGGGTATCCAAAACTAAATTTCTTGGTGTAGTAATTGATAATAAACTGTGTTGGAAGTCA
Organism: Pholidichthys leucotaenia; assembly: GCA_020510985.1. NCBI lineage: Eukaryota > Metazoa > Chordata > Actinopteri > Cichliformes > Pholidichthyidae > Pholidichthys > Pholidichthys leucotaenia. The sequence goes on along the minus strand of CM035839.1, from coordinate 21,563,688 downwards.
CATATTAATTATATTAAAGGTAAAATATCCAAATCAATTGCAATACTACACAGAGTGAAATATTTGCTGAATCAACCCACACTATATACCTTGTATCAATCATTAATACTCCCATACATGACATATTGTACTGAAGTATGGGGAAATACATATAAAACAAACATATATCCAGTCTTTATGCTTCAAAAGAGAGCTATTAGAATAATAAACAAAGCTGCTTACAGGGAACCAACAAACCTACTTTTTCTTAAATTAAAAGCTCTCAAGTTGAAAGATCTGGTTGACTTTAAAACTGCAGTAATAATATTTAAAGTGAAGAATCTATCACTGCCCGCAAATATCCAAAAGCTGTTCCAAATAAGGGAGAAACGATATCATTTCAGAGGAACATGTATATTTCAAAAACCTTCAGTGAGAACTACCACCAAGCAACACTGTGTTTCAGTGCAAGGAGTCAGATTATGGAACAATTTTGGACCTGAATTAAAATCATGTACAACGCTTGGACAATTTAAACAAAAACTAAAGGAAGAAATATTCCAAACATATATACAAGATGACATGTAAAATCACATAAGGATTGTCATATCCAGTCTGCATTGTGTTGTTGCTTAGTTTTTTGTCACATTTGGTCTTAGCTTTGTTCTGAATTGTAATCGCTCTTGTTTTGTTTTTCTTTTGAATTCTTGGATGGAATATGGGTGGGCAATATAAGCTGTGGCTTCAGCCATCACCCATTTCGGATAATTTATGTTGAACTGTATAATCAGAGGAGTTATTGTCTAATTTGACCTTGTTGGATTTTCTTTCCCCCTTTGTTATATTATTCTGTTTCTTTTAATCTGTACTATTAATCTATCCGAAATAAAGATTGATTGATTGATTGATTGATTGATTGATTGATTGATTGATTGTTTGTAAATTTTGCAAATTTGCAATTTTTCCAAATAAATTAGACTTTTAACAAATGCAGGTTTTTTTGTAAGTTTGCAAGCTTTTTCTCATAAAAGTACAACTTTTCTCTCACACTTTTTTCTTGTAATTTTTTTTTCATAAATTAAATTGATAAAATTTATTCATAAATTAATTTTCATATTTTTTTCTCGTAAATTGGTGTGTGTGTCGGGGGGTTCTTATTAATTTGCAACATTTGTCTCAAACATTTTTATTTATTTTTTTTTTTTTTACCAGATTTGCTGCTTCTTTCATAATAATTTTTGCAGCTTTTTTCTCATAAGTTTGCTCCTTTTATCCCCTCAAAATTGCAACTTTTCTCATAAATTTATTTTTTCTTGCAAATTTCTTACTTCTTTTATAATAAATTTTGCAGATTTTTTTTCTCAAAAATGTGCTCCTTTTTTCTTAAAAATTTACAACTCCTAAATTTGTGGCTTTTTTAACCTCTAATTGCTTTTAATGTAAATTTTGCAACCTTTTTCTCATGAATTTATGGGACTTTTTTCTTATTAATTTGTCAGTTTTGTCTCAGAAATTAAATTTTTCTCATAAATTTGTAACTTTTCTCTCATAATTTCTTTATTGCAAACTTGCTGCTTTTTCCCCATAAGTTTGCTCTTTTTTCTCATAAGTTTGCTACTTTTTTCTTGTAACTTCTGCAACTTTTGCAACATTTTTCTCATACATTTATGTCTTTTTTATGTAAATATGTAACTTTTTTCCTCAGAAATATCATTTTTTCCACGTAAATTTAATTCTTTTCCATAAGTTTGACTTTTTTTTTGTACATGTGCAACATTTTTCTCATAAATTTTGCAGCTTTTTTCATCATATATTTCCAACTCTTTCTCATAAATGTGCAACTTGTTTTCATATTTGCTGCCATCTTGTAAATTTTTCAACTTTTTCTTGTAAATTTGCAATGTTCAAATGCATGCCGGTTAAACTTTTATTCCATGTAATAATTTATATTTTCATGATTTTGTTGGGAGGGGGGATAACAAAAGGGACCCCCCCCCCCCAACCTCCAAACAGCTTGAAACAGCCCTGGTGATATGACATCGGGCTTATTCTCCTGCTGAGTTCTGTTAATAGTCATGTGCAACCAGCTCCAGGGAAGTGGAGCAGTGTTCATCTTCAGGCCAGTCATCTGCAACCTGACATTGCCAGATAATTCCCCTCCCACGCTTCGTCATTATTCACCTCTGTGGTTAGCATGAGCAGCCACAATCCCCCAAATCTATGCCGTTTTGGGGCATTAAAATGCTTCCTTTTCTTTAAATTAAGTGCATATATTAATTTATTTCACATGCCTGACTGTGCTCCACAAGTGTAATTAGTCTGGGATACTTGGCAGTTGATTTTTTTTCTCCCCCTCTCCCTCTTCCATTCTTAAGTATTCATGAAAGCCAGTGATCTGACAAATGGAATTTTTCAGCACGGCAGCATCTTGCATCTCAAACCTTATTCCGACAGATAATCCCGTTTTAAGTATCCGGCCCGGTTCACACAGCCCAGGTTAGGGAAGGGTCCGTCATGGCTTTTAAATGCTTTCACATGCATACATATGAGGGATGGTATAGAGTGGAGACAGAGACGGTTCTGGCTATAAAACAGGCTACGCAAATGCAAAGGACCAGCTCAGACACTAGGGGGCCCCAAAACTACAAGTTCCTCCTCAGGTTTCTTCGGGCGGGGGAGGGATTAAAATTACCTTCTTTTTTCTTATAAACTTGCAACTTTTTATTGTCACTTTTTCTTAAAAACTCATAATTGTTTCCTAATAAAGTAGCTGCTGTCTTCTCATAAATAATCAACATTTTTCTTATAAACCAGAGTGGTGGCCTGCAGTAAAGAGGTCATGGGGTCAAACCATGTCCGGTTCCTACCAAAGACTATATAAAAGTGATGTTTCCAGTCCTTCTAGCTTGGTGCTCAGCATAATATGGGGGAAGGAAAGCTGTTTGTTTGTGGCAAACAGCAATCAGTCAGTCAATCAAAACTATATTTATATAGCACTTTTCATACAAAAAATTGTAGCACAGAGTGCTTTACAAAATAAAAAATACAATTACGTCCCTTCCCACCCCACCCCTTCACCCACCAAACCTCGTACAAACACACACACACACACACACACACACATCAATGTGAGACATGGCGGAGCGCCGAGGATCCAGGTGTAGAAGCACCATCTTAGGGAGCCATCAACACAAGGGAAGCACAAAGTCCGCAGCCACAGGGGCACCACCTCTGCCACCACCCAAGACCAGGCATTGGGTGGGCCAGGGCAGTCACAGGCCAGCGCCCTGCAGCCAGAACCAGGCAACCCCCCGTGGGAGTGCTCCCCATGTGGAAACACTGGAGTTGGGACAGGAAAATAAATAAAACCATCAATGATAAATAGTAATAACAGGAAGATACATAATTTGTTAATGAAAAGATAATCATAAACACACACCCCATTTAAACTCAAACTTTAAAATGTAATAGTATTTAATAACAAAGTGAATAATTATAACAAGATCAACATAAAATAAGTTTAAAATCAGAAATTAAGAAAATTAAAATAGGAAACTAATCAAAAGCTAAGTTAAAATAGTAGGTCTTGAGCCTGTTTTTAAAAACATGAACACTCTCGGCAGCCCTGATGCTCTCCGGCAGGCTGTTCCACAGATGTGGGCCATAGTAGCTAAAAGCAGCCTCACCGTGGGTGCGTGTTCTGACAGTAGGAATAATTAAAAGACCAGTGCCAGAGGACCTCAGGTGCCATGGGGGCTCATATGTTAAAACTAGTTCTGATCAATAAGAAGGTCCAAGACCGTGAAGACATTTATAAACCAGCAAAATAACCTTAAAATTGATCCTGAAGGACACGGGAAGCCAGTGCAGTGACTTTAAGACTGGCGTGATGTGAGCCTGCCATCTGGTCCTCATCAGAACACGTGCAGCTGAATTCTGTAATAACTGCAGATTTGAAATTGTCTTTTTGGGAAGACCAGAGAGCAGGGCATTACAGTAATCAACTCAGCTGGTGATAAAAGCATGCATCAGTATCTCCGTGTTTGCTCGAGAGAAGTCGGCGGACTCTGGATATATTTTTTAGGTGGTAGAATCCTGTCTGTGTTATATTTTTAATATGTGGAGTAAAACCAAGCTCAGAGTCTAATATAAGATAACACCCAAATTCTTAACATGTTTGGATTGAATAAAGGACAAACTATGTAATTTTGGTAAAATTTTCTCTCTCTGAGCTTCAGGACCAATAACTAAAACTTCAGTTTTGTCCTGGTAAAGCTGAAGAAAGTTTGCTGCCATCCATGAATTAATGTCTGAAATACAGTTAAAAGGGTGTTAATTGGTTCCATGTCATCATACGGTTGTCATCATACAGCGACATACTGTTGTGTGTCATCAGCATAACTATGGAAATTGACGCCATGTCTCCTGATAACATCCCCAAGGTGCAATATGTACAGATTATAAAGTATTGGACCTAAAATTGAACCTTGGGGCACACCACAATTTATTCTGCAGACTTTGGAAGAACATGTATCCATCCATCCATCCATCCATCTTCTACCGCTTTTCTGGAGGTCTGGGTCACGGAGGCAGCAGTTCAAGCAGAGAAGCCCAGACTTCCCTCTCCCCAACCACCTGCTCCAGCTATTCAGAGAGGATACCAAGGCGTTCCCAGACCAGCTGGGCAACTTTATATAGTCTCTCCAGCGAGTCCTGGGTCTGCCCCGGGGTCTCCTTCCAGAGGGACGTGCCCGATACACCTCAAGTGGGAGGCGTCCAGGAGACATCCTGATCAGATGCCCATACCACCTCAACTGGTTCCTTTCAGTGTGGAGGAGCAGCAGTTTTACTCTGAGCCTCTCCCGGATGACTGAGATCCTCACCCTATCTCTGAGGGTGAGTCCAGCAATCCTACGAAGAAAGCTCATTTCAGCCGCTTGTATCCGTGATCTGTATGGAACATGTAAGTATGGAACACGTATCCATACTTACCAAAAAGTTCCTGTCTGTGAGGTAGGACTTGAACCATTTAAGAACAGTACCAAAGAGGTCAGCAAGATCCTTTAGTCTGGTTAAAAGAATATGGTGGTCTACTGTATCAAAGGCAGCACTTAGATCTAGTAGAACCAGGACTGAAATTCTGCATGAGTCCATGTTGTGCCTTAGGTCATTAACAATCCTGACCAGGGCTATCTCTGTACTGTGGTTTGTCCTAAAATCAGGCTGGTTTTCATCAAATGTTATTTGATATTAAAAAATTATTTAACTGAGTAAAAACAAGTTGTTGTTTTTTTTTTCCAAAATTTTGCTTAAAAATGGTAAGTTGGATACTGGTCTGTAATTGTTAAGGTTATCGGGAACTGAATCACTCTTCTTCAGAAGGGGTCTCACCACTACCGTGCAGCCCCTCTGATTCTACATTTGATTGATATTGTAGATAGGAGAAATGTAACTTTTTTCTACTGTACATGTCTGGCTGTATCCAGTGCTGTATAATATGAAAGTTGCGTCACTCCAGTAGACTTCTATAGAAACTGTGAAAGGCGGAAGTCACGTGGGTCATAGAGCGGAGAATACTTCCAAACAATGGAACTTTCCCCATAGACCACCATTCATTTCACAGAGTGTCTGATTAATAATCCCGGTAAGTTAATGAATGGCCATTGTTTTGGTCATTTTACCTCTTAAGTTAACATGTGTGCATAGATTCTGTAGTCTGTGATCTTGTTTTATTTCACCAGCATTTTTTCTTGTTTATGTGCAATTAAAGCTCATAAACTTGCAATTGTTATTAGCCTGTGCTAGCTCTCTCTTTCTGAGAGACATCAGAGGTGGGTAATGGCATTATATGATGGGACATGACATTCAAACCTGTGACAGAGCAGATGTGACTTATTATCTTGTTCATAGTATTGTCGTAGCAGCATAACAGGATGATGGTGGTGGATTTAAAAGACGGCTTACAAAAATGAAGTTGTTCTACTTTTTTATTGAGGAAAACATAAAACCATGAGAGACCGACATGTTTACCAGCAAACCTGCTTTCTACAAGGAGGAAATGTGGAACAAGGTAGGAAATTACCAAATACAGTTCGCTACATCCTCCAAAGTCCTCATCATCAGTGTCAACCCTGATAATGGCAATGTTATTTTTAACATCCATAAATAAGCGGTATTAATATTTTGTGATTTTGCTGACATATTCTATACTTATTTGAACAAACTGTTGTGAGAAACACGATAAGAAAGGTACTCAGTGTGGTGTAGTGAGTGTGGTGTGTGTGTGTGCTGCCATACCCGCCCCTGGCCTGACATCAGGCGGGCACGGCCCACTGTATAAATAGTTCTGTGTTCTATAGTAAAGAGTTGTTGGTTCCCTGCATGAGACGAGACTCTGACTCCTTTCCTCATCCATAACACTTGGCGATGAGAGAAAATTACGGGAGCATATGGACTACCTCCAACCCTGCTATCATTTCTAGAGTACACGGGAGAGCCAGTGATCCTGTGGCCGAAGTGGCGGGTCATGTTTGAGGATTACATCGGGGCACTGGGCCTAAGTAGACTCGACGGGAGACAACGACAAGCACTTCTGGCCCACCATCTCGGCACGGAGGGCCGAAGAATTCTCGGTACGTTGGGTGAGACGGAGCGCTATGAGGATGCTGTCGAACGGCTGGCCGAATTTCTCACTGGGCAGATGAGGACCACGAAGCTGTGGGTGGCGGGAGTGTTGGCGCCAAATGAGGCTAGGCTAGTTAGCTTGGAGAAGCTAACAGCACATTCAGTGTCTATGGACAGGCTAGCCACAAAGCTAACTGCATGCCGAAAGTGGGCTCCAGGCTACCAGCTAGGCATCGAGGTGGGATCGGGGCTGCGAGTGTGGGAGTCCCCGGTCACTGAAGACAGCGGGCCAGCCAAGAAGTGTTGAAAGCTACAGGACCGTAGCACTGGTGTGTTTGGCGGCACAGTATGTGACGACAGCGGAGAGGGACAACAGCATCAGGAGTCATCCCCGCAGCTGGAGGCTGGGCAGCGGGAGAGTGGGACCATGGAGGCTGAGAGCCCTGGGGGAGAGCAGTGACAGCTGGGCATGGAGACGAAGCAGCGGAGCGCCTGGGACGAGGGTGCTGGGAGCGGCGGCGAGGTGCCTGGGTCGGCAAACTACACCGGCGAAAGTGATGCTGTGAACCCCGGGAGTGAGCAACAGCAGCCATGCACCATGGAGGTTGGGCAGTGTCTCAGTGCCGGAGCTCCACGAACCTTGGACAAGGGCGCTTGAGGGCGCTCAAGGCAGCAAGCAGAGCTGATGAGTGGGCTTCGGGTCTCCCCGGAGTTCGGCCACAGGGAGCTGGAGTGTTTGGAGCCACGGCGGCGGTGTTGAAAGCGGTCGGGAGCGGACCGACAAGCATGGAGGGACAAGCGTGGATGGAGTGCGGACAGCAGAACTGCGGGTCCCGAGAAAAGAAGCAGGCAATGGTGAAGAGGGTCAATCTTGCTGGAGAGATTGTTTTTGATCCCGGAGGCAGACGGCGGCCAGGGGCGCACACGTCGTGGGGCTGCCCAGGGCCTCCAAGCCTGACTTATCTTTGGCGGCCAAGGGCGTGTATGGTTTGGGACTGCCCTGGGCCCCCGGTCCGGTTTTACCCACGGCTGTCAACGGACATTGGTGTCACATAAACGTTAAAGTGTAAATATGTATATATCTTGCTGGTGTGCATGAGAGTATGTGTGGTATGGGGTTGTTTTATATGTTTTCAGAGACTAGGTCCAAGTTTAGTTGTTTTGTGTGAATGTGACAGGATATTTTACTACAGTTCTTCATTCCCTGGTGTTCCTTAGTGCATGATTCGGGTCCTAAATTTGGGCAGGTCTCGACTGTGTGTGTGTGGTTTTGCATTTTTGTAAGGGGGAGGGGAATTGTGGTGTAGTGAGTGTGGTATGTGTGTGTGCTGCCGTACCCACCCCTGGCGTGACGTCAGGCGGGCACGGCCCACTGTATAAATAGTTCTGTGTTCTATAATAAAGAGCTGTTGGTTGTTGGTTCCCTGCATGAGACGAGACTCCGACTCCTTTCCTCATACATAACAATCAGGATGAAGACTTATTTAATAATTTAATGCAGTTGTAAACAACAAAGTGGAAACAATTCAGATCTACACAACTTAATGGAATGGAGGTGATGTTAATGATGTGTGTTTAATTTAACAGTAAATCAAGAACTGAATGCTAAAACCAATCAAAAATATTCTGGAAACAACTGGCGTATTTATAAATATAAAATATTCTCTTGTATCAAATAGTTCACCTGAAATTAATTGTAACTGAACTGTTAACATAGAGGAAGAATATCTAATTTCTTTGTTTTCTGATTTCTTCTCTTGTAATTCAGCAAACAGTTAATTTTGACCATTTACTTTTTATGTATATATAATTTGAATTGTTTCGGGTAGATGGGGCTTGACAACCTGGGAGGGTAGTTCATCTAGAATCAGAATCAGATTCTGATTCTGATTCTAGGGGAAGGAAAACCCCGATTTCAAACCTCTGCTGCCTTGTGGCATACCCGGTAACGGGAAAGGCTTCGGAAGTCAACCCTGAGGTAAAATCCGGAGTCGGAGCACCTAGGGCAGTCTGTCATTGATTTAAACTTCATTCTGGCAGCTCCTGCGACAGTGCTGGTGCCAAACTGTAACAGCCTTGCTTTGCCTTTGGATCTATCGGCGACGTAGAGAGGGGGGGACATGCTACCTGAGCAACAGCCTGTCCTCCAAGTCACATTGCCCAGGCTAGCATCCAGCAACACTCACACCCATGGTCCACCCTGACTGACGGAGGCCTAGGAAGAATTTGAATTGTATGGCACGCTACATGTAGATATTTTTTTTTCCTCGTGAACACATTTGAGAGGAAAAAAAAGCGCTCCGGCCACCGGCGGAGTGAAGAAGCCTCACCGTTACAGGCCCGGTACCGTGGCTCTGAAAGAGATCCGTCGCTACCAGAAATCCACGGAGCTGCTCATCCGTAAGCTGCCCTTCCAGTGCCTGGTGAGGGAGATCGCTCAGGACTTCCAAGACCGACCTGCGCTTCCAGAGCTCCGCCGTCATGGCTCTGAAGGAGGCCAGCGAGGCCTACCCGGTGGGTCTCTTCGTGGACACCAACCTGTGCGCCATCCACGCCAAGAGGGTCACCATCATGCCCAAAGACATCCAGCTGGCCCGCCGCATCCGCGGAGAGAGAGCTTAGACTTTCTGCTGCACATTCACCAACCACAATGCTCCGCACTGTGTGTCTATATATATATATATATATATATATACACTATATATATATATATATATATATATATATATATATATATATATATATATATATATATATATATATATATATATATATTTATAGTAATATGTACATATGTATACTAGCTGTTCTTTTCTGTAATCAGGAAGGAGAAGGAAGCAGCGCTGAAAAGTGGAGACAGGGACTGCTACAGGGAGGTTAAATACCGGTTTAACAGAGAGCTGAAGAGGGCTAAATCTCTATACTCAGAGAGACTCCAGCAGCAGTTCACTGCTAATGATTCGGCTTCCGTGTGGAGAGGACTGAGGCAAATCACCAACTATCGACCTAAGGCTCCTAAAGGTCAGGATGACAAAGCCCTTTGTCAAAGACTGTCCCAACACTATGCCCGTTTTGACACCTCGTCATCTGTGTCCAACTCCCCCCCTCCCTCCAGCTCCACAGCCCCCCCTCCCCCTCTCCCCTTATCATCAGTGAGCAGGATGTGCTCAAACAGTTCTCCAGACTGAACCCGCGCAAGGCCCCCGGCCCAGACGGCGTGTCTCCCTCCACCCTGAGACTCTGTGCGAAACAGCTGGCTCCTGTCTTCACAGACATTTTTAACACCTCCCTTAAGTTATGCCACGTGCCGTCCTGCCTCAAATCCTCCACCATCATCCCTGTCCCCAAGAAGCCTCGGATCACTGGACTTAATGACTACAGACCTGTAGCGCTCACCTCTGTAGTCATGAAGTCCTTTGAGCGCCTGGTCCTGTCCCACCTCAAGTTCATCACCACCCCTCTCCTGGACCCGCTGCAGTTTGCCTACCGAGCCAACAGGTCTGTAGACGACGCATTCAACCTGGCCCTCCACTCCATCCTGCAGCACCTGGACTCCCCGGGAACCTACGCCAGGATCCTGTTTGTGGACTTCAGCTCCGCATTCAACACCATCCGCCCCGCTCTGCTCCGGGACAAGCTGTCCCTGCTCAACGTGCCTGACTCCCTCTGCAGGTGGATCATCGACTTCCTGACGGACCGGAGGCAGCATGTGCGGCTGGGAAAGACTGTCTCAGACTATACTAGCATCAGCACCGGATCACCCCAGGGCTGTGTACTTTCCCCCCTACTCTTCTCCCTTTACACCAACTCCTGCACCTCCAGCCACCAGTCTGTCAAGTTGATCAAGTTTGCGGACGACACCACCCTCATCGGGCTCATCTCCAACGGCGACGAGTCCGCCTACAGGAGAGAGGTGGCCCAGCTGGCGTCCTGGTGCAGCAATAACAACCTGCAGCTGAACGCTCTGAAGACAGTGGAGATGATTGTAGACTTCAGGAAAGTCTCTACTCCTCTGCCCCCCCTCACCCTCTCAGGCTCTCCCATCACCACTGCTGATTCCTTCCGCTTCCTAGGCACTACCATCACCAGGGACCTCAAATGGGAGCTGACCATCAGCTCACTCATCAAAAAAGCCCAGCAGAGGATGTTCTTCCTGCGGCAGCTGAGGAAGCTCAAGCTACCCACCAAGATGTTAGTGCAGTTCTACACAGCCATCATCGAGTCCATCCTCACCACCTCCATAACCGTGTGGTACGCAGGAGCCACTGCCAGGGACAGACTAAGGCTGCAGCGCGTCGTGCGCACTGCTGAGAAGGTGATCGGCTGCAAGCTCCCATCTCTCCTGGATCTGTACATCTCCAGGACCCGGAGGCGTGCTGGCCGGATCATAGCCGATCCCTCACACCCTGGTCACGTACTGTTTGCCCCCCTCCCCTCTGGTAGAAGACTTCGGTCCATCCAGACTAAAACCTCCCGTCACATGAACAGCTTCTTCCCCTCTGCCATCAGACTGCTGAACACTAAGTGACTTATTGACTCTCGTGCACCATGTACAGCAGCTCAACCAGACTCATGTCAATCATCACTGTTTTCTTCCTGCATTACCGACTGCACTATATAGTTCTCCACAGTATCTGCTGCTGGCTAATATATATTTTAACTGTTGACCAGTATCACTTAATCTTATCCTACACTTTATTACATGTATAGTTTATTTCTTATCTTATCATGTTTAATGTTGCAGCATTGTACCGAGACAAATTCCTAGTTTGTGTACTACATGAACAATGGCAATAAACCTGATTCTGATTCTGATTCTGATTCTGATTCTTGTTTTTTCTTGCCTTCTGATTGTTGCTGTGAGTGTTGCTATCCCTGTGCTGTTGCAATCCTGGAATTTCCCCTTTGTGGGACTAATAAAGGCTTATCTTATCTTATCTTATCTTAAAAATGATTCAGTGATTCGACCCCTCATGGATCGTCACCTTATCGTGGTGGGGGGGGTTTGCGTGCCCTAGTGATCCCAGGAGCTATGTCGTCCGGGGCAATTTGCCTCTGATAGGGTCACCCAAGACAAACTGGTCCTGGGTGAAGGGCCAGACTAAGAACGATCCAACAGACTGTCAATTCTAGATCAAGGATTCAGTGTACCCCGCCCGGTATGGGGTTACCGGGGCCCCACCCTGGAGCCAGGCCTGGGGGAGGGGCTCGATGGCTAGCGTCTGGTGGCCGGGTTTCCACCCATGGGACCCGGCCAGGCTCAGCCCGAAAGAGTTACATGGGTCAGCCCTCCAGTGGGCTCACCACCTGCAGGAGGGATCATGGGGGTCCTGTGCTATGTGAATTAGGTGGCGGTCAAAGGCGGAGACCTTGGCGGACTGATCCCAAGCTTTCTAAACTGGCTTTTGGTACGTGGAATGTCACCTCTCTGGCGGGGAAGGAGCCTGAGCTGGTGTACGAGGTTGAGAGATACCGGCTAGATATAGTTGGCCTCACCTCAACACACAGCTCCGGTTCCGGAACCAGTCTCCTGGAGAGGAGCTGGAGCTTGGCCTTTTCTGGGGTTGCCCTGAGCGAGAGGTGACGAGCAGGGGTGGGTGTTCTTGTATCCCCCCACCTTGCTGCCTCTATATTGGAGTTTTCCCCGGTGGATGAAAGGGTTGCTTCCCTGCGCCTCCGGGTTGGGAAACGGGTCCTGACCATCATTTGTGCCTATGCACCAAGTGATGTTTCAGAGTACCCACCCTTTTTGGAGTCTGTGACTGGGGTGCTGGAGAGTGCTCCTCTTGGAGACTCCATTGTCCTACTGGGGGACTTCAATGCGCATGTAGGCAACAACGGTGAAACCTGGAGGGGGGTGATTCGGAGGAACGGCCTGCCCGATCTGAACCCAAGTGGTGTTCAGTTATTGGACTTCTGTGCTAACCACAGTTTGTCCATAACGAACAACATGTTCAAGCATAAGGGTGTCCATATGTGCACCTTGTACCAGGACACCCTAGGTTGCAGGTCGATGATCAATTTTGTTATCGTCTCATCAGACCTGCGACCGTATGTCTTGGACACTCAGGTAAAGAGAGGTGCAGAGCTGTCAACTGATCACCACCTGGTGGTGAGTTGGGTCCGATGGCAGGGGAGGAAGCCATTCAGACCTGGTAAACCCAAACGTATAGTGAGGGTGTGTTGGGAACGTCTGGCTAAGGCCCCTTTCCGGGAGGTCTTCAACTCCCACCTCCGGAAGAACTTCAACCACATTCTGAGGGCGTCTGGGAGGCATGAAGTCTGAATGGGCCATGTCCTCCACCTCTATTGTTGAAGCGGCGGTCCAGAGCTGCGACCACAAGGTGGTTGGTGCAGCTCGTGGTGGCAACCCCCGAACCAAGTGGTGGACACCAGCGGTGAGGGGGGCCATTAAGCTGAAGAAGGAGTCCTATCAAGCTTGGTTGGCTTGTGGGACTCTCAAAGCCGCTGAGGTGTACCAGCAGGCCAAGCGGAGTGCAGCTCAGGTGGTTGCTGAAGCAAAAACCTGGGTATGGGAGTAGTTCGGTGAGGCCATGGAGCAAGACTTTTGGTTGGCCTCGAAGAGATTCTGGCAAACTGTCCGGCGGCTCAGGAGGGGAAAGCAGCTCCCTGTCCACACTGTGTATGGTGCGGATGGGGCGTTGTTGACTTCGACTGGGGATATCGTCAGGCGATGGAAGGAATACTTTGAGGATCTCCTCAATCCCACTTATATGCCTTCCACAGAGGAAGCAGGGCCTGTGGACGAGGGGGATGACTCGCCTATCACAGGGGCTGAGGTCGCCAAGGTGGTTAAAAATCTCCTTGGTGGCCGGGCCCCGGGGGTGGACGAGATTCGCCCTGAGTACCTCAAGGCCCTGGATGTTGGAGGGCTGTCATGGTTGACACGCCTCTACAACATTGCGTGGAGGTCGGGGGCAGTGCCTTTGGCATGGCAAACCGGGGTGGTGGTTCCTCTCTTCAAAAAGGGGGACTAGAGGGTGTGCTCCAACTTTAGAGGGATCCCACTCCTCAGCCTCCCTGGGAAGATCTATGCCAAGGTACTGGAGAGGAGAGTCCAGCCGTTGGTCGAACCTCGGATTCAGGAGGAGCAATGTGGTTTTCGTCCTGGCCGTGGCACATCGGACCAGCTCTTTACCCTCTCGAGATTTCTCGAGGGTTCGTGGGAGTTTGCCCAACCAGTTTACATGTGTTTTGTGGACTTAGAGAAGGCATTGGACTGCGTCTCTCGTGTTTTTTTGTGGGGGGTGCTTCGGGAGTATGGGGTATTGGGCTTGTTGTTACAAGCTATTCAGTCTCTGTACGACCATTGTGAGAGTTTGGTTCGTATTGCCAACACTCGGTCGGACTCATTCCCAGTGAGAGTTGGACTCCACCAGGGCTGCCCTTTGTCACCAATCCTGTTCATAATTTTTATGGACAGGATTTCTAGGCGCAGCCAGCGAATGGAGGGTGTCATGCTTGGTGACCACAGGATCTCATCTCTGTTGTTTGCAGACGATGTTGTCCTGTTGGCTTCATCCAGCAATGACCTACAGTTCTTGCTGGGATGGTTTGCCACTGAGGGTGAAGCAGCTGGGATGAGAATCAGCACCTCCAAGTCAAGTCCATGGTCCTCAGCCAGAAAAAGGTGGATTGTCCTCTCCAGGTTGGGGACAGGCTCCTGCCCCAAGTGGAGGAGTTTAAGTATCTTGGGGTCTTACTCACGAGTGAGGGGAGAATGGAGCGAGAGATTGACAGACGGATCGGAGCAGCATCTGCAGTGATGCGGACGTTGTACCGGTCTGTTGTGGTGAAGAGGGAGCTGAGTTCTAAGGCAAAGCTGTCGATTTACCAGTCAATCTACGTTCCTACGCTCACTTATGGTCACAAGCTTTGGGTAATGACCGAAAGAACGAGATCGCAGATACAAGCAGCTGAAATGAGCTTTCTCCATAGGATTGCTGGACTCACCCTCAAAGACAGGGTGAGGAGCTCAATCATCCGGGAGAGGCTCAGAGTAGAACCGCTGCTCCTCCACATTGAAAATAGTCAGTTGAGGTGGTATGGGCATCTGATTAGGATGCCTCCTGGACGCCTCCCACTTGAGGTGTTTCGGGCACATCCCACTGGGAGGAGACCCCAGGGCAGACCCAGGACTCGGTGGAGAGACTATGTCTCCCAGCTGGTCTGGGAACACCTTGGTATCTTCTCTGAAGAGCTGGAGCAGGTGGCTGGGGAGAGGGAAGTCTGGGTTTCTCTTCTTGAGCTGCTGCCTCCGCGATCCAGACCTCTGGAAAAGCGGTAGAAGATGGATGGATGGATGGATGGATGGTTCAAATTTAAGAGGAATAAATAAAAGTAGTAGAATTAAGAGAAAAGGCACAGATTCATGAAAAAACCCTTCCTGTTTGGGCATTTCTCTGTAGCTGATAGAGGATGGTTGGAGACTGGAGCAGTGACCATCAGGGCTGGTGGAGTCTTCACTACTGTGAGCAGTGATGTCACAGTAAAGTGGGTTTGTGGGGCAGCTGGAACAGTGAAATGATGAAGGAATTCTGATTTGATGATGATTAAGCTGTCAATAAAATGGAACACAATATTGCTTTGAAACATTTAAATGACTGACACTAAACTAAATTAATTCTAAAGAAGTTTTTGACCTCTGAAATGACAATATGGATGTGTTGGTGTTACAGGACAGGTGGGTGTGACATATTCCTAGAATTCAGATATTTTGGTTATTTTTGTGACTCATATTCATACCAAAGTTATTTTGAGAACAGTACATGTGGTCTGTCATCACATGCAGTGGTTCTGGTACACACGTCATGACTCTGGTTACATGGTCACAATAAACCCATTACTGGGAATAAGCTGATAATGGCAATAATCAGTTTTGTTGTGTTTACATGCACTGATTAAATGGATTATTGGAGGGTTAACCACTTGAGTTAATGACCATAGTTACAAGGCCATTTGAATACTCAGATAACTCCAGAAATCCAATCATAACCAGTTTATTCCTGCTCCATGTAACCATGGTCGCTGTTGGACTTTTCCTCATCTTGTGTTTGGGGGGACAGCACCAGTCTTCGGTCTGGGTTTGTCAGTTTTGGTTCTTGTGAATCACTCCCTCTTACCCAGGCTTTCCACTGACTCCAGATGCAGTACATTGCAGATGCAGTGTGGATAGAGGCTTGCGTTTGTCCCTACCAAGTCCATTTCCATCGGTATAGATGACAACAGAGTTTGAAATACAACATCAAGTGAGAATTGTTCAAAATTACGCAAGATCTCGAGAAGGACCCAAGAGTGACCGAGATGAACCGATCGCAATCACGTGATAACAACAAGGAAATGTGATGTAGCGGTGGCTCCCCACCTAGATTGTTGGGATCTAAATAAAACATAAGTAGCCCATTAATTTTAATTCTATGAAGCGTTTGTATGTTATGTCAAGTTTTTACCTTCTCTGACGCAGTGGTGGAGGAGTAGACCTAAGAAAATAATGGATGATCCTTAAATCGTTTTTATAACAGTCAAACGGCTATTAAATACTGCAAGATAGCGCAGGATTTCCTTGCGGATTGTATCCGGCATCCGTCAAACATAGACTTGTTCGTTTTTTGTTTTGTTTTTTTTGATTTTTGATTTTGTATACTTTATTGATCCCCAGAGGGGAAATTGAGGGCATCCACCTGGATGGATGAAGCAGCCACGGTACGGCACCATCCCTTAACCATTCACACACACATTCACACCTAGGGCCACTTTAGAGTTTCCAATTAACTTAACCTGCATGTTTTTGGCCTGTGGGAGGAAACTGGAGAAATCCCGGAGTACACCCACGCAGATACGGGGAGAACATGCAAACTCCACACAGATCACTGTTGGTCAGGGGCTGGGATCGAACCAGGGATCCCATGGCCGAGGGTGAGTTGCTGTGCTGGCGCAGTGCTAACCACTGCGCCACCGCACCGCCCAACTTTTAGCGAACCAAATAGAACAAGCTGGATTTCTTCCACAGTGGCCCAGACCAGGTGGGGATTAGAAAATTGACACAAATGGGAACTACAGTGGCGTGAAAAAGTGTTTGCCCCCTTCCTGATTTCTCATTTTTTCTGTTTGTCACACTTAAATGTTTCAGATCATCAAACAAATTTAAATATTAGACAAAGATAACACAAGTAAACACAAAATGCATTTTTTAAATGAAGGTGTTTATTATTAAGAGTAAAAAAAAAAAAATCTAAACCTTTATGGCCCTGAGTGAAAAAGTTCCCCCCCCCCCCGTATCTGACTGTTCCTCAGATATCTCTCAAACCATTTGTAAGACTGACCTCAGATTTTATAAGTGCTTTGCTGAGGTTATGAGGGTATGCATCACCGAATTTCAGCCTCCTCAGATATGTGGAAGTTTAGGAGGGGAAATCTTTATTGAACATCCACAGGGGAGCTATTAAATGAACACAGAGGTGGAAAAGGTATAACTGCTAAAAGTTGGGGCTGAAATTCACAGGGCCGGCTTTGGGGGCCAGTGGGATAAAATGATAAAAATTTGAGCCCAATCCGAGCTCCAGAACCAGGTCTTCCTTAGAAGGCCTCATACGGAGTTGTTTGGAACTCGTGACCTCAGACTCCTTATAAGGAATTCTGAACAATTCCTTATATGGTCATGTGACCGGGCACTGCACTAGTGGATTGAATGACAGTTTGGTTTCTTCACCTTTTCATTGTAAAATTGTGACTTTTTTTTCATAATTTAGCTATTTTTTCCAATCAAAAATTTGTTACTTTTGCATTGCAAGTTTATTTTTTTTTCTGGTAAATTTGCTACATTGTGTATCACAAATTTGCAGGTTTTTTAATCTCATAAATTAGCAACTTTTTCATTGTAAATTTGCAACTTTGGCATCATGAATTTGCAAACTGTTTTGTCTCCTTAATTTGCAACTTTTTTCATTGTAATTATTCTTTTGTTCTTATTAAAGACAAGAATAGAAAGGAGATGTCTTTACCTTCTTAACATGTTTCGACTGTACACTGCAGCCTTCGTCAGAAGAGTCAGCTGATTGCTGCCAGGTGACATTTATCAGCTGATTTTCGTAGGCGGGGCCAGCTCAGCAGATCTGTCAGATCCACCGAGCCGGCCCCGCCTTCCGCCATCAGATGGTCTCTGAAGAATGTGATCCCAGGTGTGGGAAAGCATAAAGGCCCCCTCATCTCGGTTCATGGGATCTTTTCCCCGCTTCCTGATCTGTATGGCCTCCTTGATCCAGCGTTTGTGTCTGTTGCTCTCCGATCCAATAATCCTTGCGTTGTCCCAGTCCATGATGTGATTATTTCTTTTGCAGTGATCTGATATTGCTGATTTTAATGTTTCTTGTTCTGCCTTTTCTTTTTGTGATCTTGTGAGTCGTCCTTGTGTTTCCTTCTCACATTCCTTCTGGTGTTCTTTTTTTCTTGTGATGAATGGTCTTCCAGTTTCTCCAATGTAGGTTTTGTTGCATGATCTGCATGATATTTCATATATTACATTGCATTTTTTGTCTTGTTCTATTCTGTCAAACAAAATGTCAGACAAAATGAACCTACTTGAGCTATTTTTTCATTGTAAGTTTCAACTTTATTCTTGTAAATTTGATTCTTTTTTTCACCACAACTTTACTACTTTATCTTAAATTTCCAACTTTTATCTCACAATTAGCTATTTTTTCATCGTAAATTTGCAGTTTTTTATCTCATAAATCTGCTACTTTTGCATCAAAAATTTCCCCCCTCCCCATAAATTTGCTTATTTTATTATTTATATATATATAGGGAAGGTTCATTGAGAGGACACCCTGTTCACATTCACACCAGAAGGTGCCCAGTACAACCACAGACTGACCTGTGGCCACTGAGCAGCTCCACCGGAGCAGCTGGGGTGAACGCCTTGCGCAAGGGCACCACAGTGGGGTTTAGGAGGGTGGGGCAAACACTGCTCTGTTATCTGTCCCGCCCAGATCTGTTTCTGTCAGTCCAGTCCACATCCCTAACCATTAGGCCACCACTGCCCCATTGCTACTTTTCATATCCAAATTTATGGTTTTTTTCTCATAAATTTGCAACTTTTTTCAACATAAATTACTGCTTTTTTCTTGTAAATTTTGATTTTTTTATCGCAAATTTGCTACTTTATCTTAAAATTGCAACTGCTATCTCCTAAATTAGCTATTGCAAATTTGCAGTTTTATATCAAGTAAATTTGCAATTTTTTAATTTCATAAATTAAAATAAATAATAAAATTTGCAGGTTTTATGCAGTACATTTGCAACTTTTGCATCTCAAATTTGAAATATTTTCATTGTAAACTTGTTACCTTTGCTTCACAAATCTGCAACTTTTTATCTGGTAACTTTGCTACTTGTCATATCACAAATTTGTGTTTTTTTTATTTCATACATTTGCAATTTTGTTCAACATAAATTGCAACTTTTTTCTTCTAAACTGATTCTTTTTTCCATCACAAATTTGCTACTTTATCATAAATTTGCAACTTTTACTTCATGAGTTAGCTATTTTTTCTTGATAAATTTACTACCTTTGCATCGCAAATTTGAAATGTTTTATCCGGTAAATTTTCTACTTTTTGCATTGCAAAATTGATTCCTTTTTTCATTGCAACTTTGTTACTTTATCTTAAATTTGCAACTTTTTATTTGATAGATTAACTGTATTTTCTACTTTTTTCCCATCACAAATTGGCAATTTTTCCACATATCTCAGCATGAAGTGCTCTGAAATTTCCTGGTAGGCAGCGATTTTGGCTTCGGACTTGATAAAACACAGTGGACCAACACCAGTAGTGACAGGGTACCCCAAATGATCACAGACTGTGGGTACTTCTCCCTGGACTTTAAACACCTCGGAATCTGGGCTTCACCACTCTTCCTCTGAACTCTAGGACCTTAATTTGGCCCTTGATGCCTTGACGCCAGACTCGGTCTACTCCTTGAGAATCTGGCCCAAGATCTTCAATCAACTTTTCTTAACAATCCTCTCAAGGCCTCCACTGTTGCTCATGCACCTTTCCCTACCACACTTTTTTCTCCACAAGAGCGGGCAGGTTTGCTGCTTGAGCATGCTAAACCCAGAGAGGATACGCAGGCAGATGAGGTTTAACCTGGAGAGAATCGGGAGCAGAAGTTTGGCGAGGGGGAGTCAGCAAACAAGACTGCAAGATTCAGGTTTTTCTTCTGGGAGTCATGAGGAGAAGGTTTACCACGTAATAGTCCCACGACGACTGGCTCTCAAACTGAGGCTAAGAGACTTACAGTATGCAAACAAAGAGTAACACCGAATAAGATGGTGTGGCACTCACCCAGATCCATGACAAAGTGGATACTGTTTCAATAGTAATTTGTTCAAATTCAAAATATCCGATTTCTGATTATTTTAAAATCATTAAAATTATAACAAATAAGGCTTGAAATAGTTTTCCTTATAAGAAATATGAAATATATGCAAGTTTGGTTTTGGATTTGAGTTATGGAAAATAAGTCGGGGAGCAGAGCGGTGCAGTGAAGTTTGAATCCCCAGTTTGGCAGGATGGGAACCTTTCTGTGCTGAGTTTGCATCTTCTTCCTGTGCAATGTGGGTTTCCGCCCACAAGCCAAAGACACTGGTGTTAGCTGAATTGGTCATTCTAAATTAGCCCTCAGTATCTGTCTCTTAGAATAGAGGGTGAGTGTAGTTACTAGTTAAGTGACGGGCCTTTGAGATTAGAAAAAGTCCTGATCCTTTAATACAACAGGGGAATAAACAGGAAGTGTTCTCGCAGTATTAAAGCGCTTTGGTTATCAAGAGATGAGAATGAAAGCGCTATATAAGTGAGTGCCATTTACCATTTGCCATTTATTTGCACAGCTCAGCGGCTACCCGACCTCTGTGGTTCTGTCACATGGAATGTCCTACCTGCTATCAGCGTCCACCCCCCGGGCTCGCGCCGCCACCGCTGCTGCCCTGATTGTTCTCGTCCCACTCGCCTAATTCATCACGAGTGCTCCGCTAACACCAAGGTCACTCACATAATGAGGCGGGGTCAGCATGATAAAAGGTAAAAGCTCTGATTGGATCAGAGTGCAGCGACCAGAGACAGTCTTACTCGACAACCCCGGTGATTTAACATGACCCACAGTGTCCCCGTTGCTGTCACACGGCTTCACGCACGGCCCCACCCACCACAGCGGACCGCATATTGTTTTCTCTTGTGGCCTTGGTCCATTGGGAAGCATTTCATAAAGCAGAGGGTGATTAGAGGGGGGGGTATGGGTTGGCTCCATCCCCCACCTCCATAAAGACCCTAGTATCATGGGCCTGAACATTCTCTCAGGGTAAATACTGAGGGAGACGCTACAAGTTTTATTGTAGTCAGGGACATTGCTAGATTTTTGGGGGAACCTCAGCCGCAATAATGTGACCCCCCCCCCCCCCCCCCAGCTACATGTTTACCCTGAGTATTTTTTGGGGAGGGGGGATTAAAAATAACCTTCAGCTTTTTTTCTTATAACATTGACACTTTTTTCTTGTAAATGTTCAACTTTTTCTTCTAAATTTGTGACTTTTTTTCAGGTAAATTGTTTTCTTTTTTCCCTAATACAGTGGTGTGAAAAAGTGTTTGCCCCCTTCCTGATTTCTCTCTTTTTTTTTGTATGTTTGTCACACTTAAATGTTTCAGATCATCAAACAAATTTAAATATTTGACAAAGATAACAATTAAGCACAAAATGCAGTTTTTAAATGAAGGGGTTTATTATTAAGGGAAAAAAAAATCCAAACTTACATAGCCCTGTGTGAAAAAGTGATTGCCCCCTAAACCTAATAACTGGTTGGACCACCCTTAGCAGCAACAACTGCAATCAAGCATTTGCAATAACTGGCAATGAGTCTTTTACAGCGCTGTGGAGGAATTTTGGCCCACTCATCTTTGCAGAATTGTTGTAATTCAGCCACATTGGAGGGATTTTTAAGCATGAACCGTCATTTAAGGTCATGCCACAGCATCTCAGTTGGATTCAGGTCAGGACTTTGACTAGGCCAATCCAAAGTCTTCATTTTGTTTTTCTTAAGCCATTCAGAGGTGGACTTGCTGGTGTGTTTTGGATCATTGTCCTGCTGCAAAACCCAAGTGCGCTTCAGCTTGAGGTCACGAACAGAACGCCGGACATTCTCCTTCCGGATTTTTTGCTAGACAGCAGAACTCATGGTTCCATTTACCATGGCAAGTCTTCCAGGTCCTGAAGCAGCAAAACAGTCTTAGACCATCACACTACCACCACCATATTTTACTGTTGGTATGATGTTCCTTTTCTGAAATGCTGTGTTACGTTTACGCTGGATGTAATGGGACACACCCCTTCCAAAAAGTTCAGCTTTTGTCTCATCAGTTCATAGCGTATTTTCCCAAAAGTCTTGGGGATCATCAAGATGTTTTCTGGCAAAACTGAGACAAGCCTTTATGTTCTTTTTGCTCAGCAGTGGTTTTTGTCTTGGAACTCTGCCATGCAGGCCATTTTTGCCCAGGCTCTCTCTTATGAACACTGACCTTAAGTGAGGCAAGTGAGGCCTGCAGTTCTTTGGATGTTGTTGTGGGGTCTTTTATGACCTCTTTGATGAGTTGTTGCTGTACTCTTGGGGTAATTTTGGTTGACCAGCCACTCATGGGAAGGTTCACCACTGTTCCGTGTTTTCACCATTTGTGGATAATGGCTCTCACTGTGGTTCGTTGGAGTCCCAAAGCATTAGAAATGGCTTTATAACCTTTTCCAGACTGATAGATCTCAATTACTTTGTTTCTCATTTGTTCCTGAAGTTCTTTGGATCACAGCATGATGTCTAGCTTTTGAGGATCTTTTGGTCTCCTTCACTCTGTCAGGCAGGTCCAATGTAAGTGATTTCTTGATCGAGAACAGGTGTGGCAGTAATTAGGCCTGGATGTGGCTAAAGAAATTGAACTCAGTTTTCCAAAGATGTGATAAACCACAGTTAACTTATGTTTTAAAGTGGGGGCAATCACTTTTTCACACAGGGCCATGTAGGTTTGGATGTTTTTTACCCGTAATAATAAACACCTTCATTTAAAAAATGCATTTTGTGTTTACTTGTGTTATCTTTGTCTAATATTTAAATTTGTTTGAAGATCTGAAACATTTAAGTGTCATAAATTGCCCTTTTTAAGGGCTGTAGAAGGACACCAAACGCACGCTGTGAGTTTGCAACATTTATTAACTGAAAGATGCACACTACACAAAAAAACAACACTTACATATAATGAAGTAATGAAAGTGCAGGAGGCAAACGGGGCTTAATGTCTGTAGGAGGAAAAACAACCTGGTAGGGACTCAGGCTGACGTGTGTAGGAGCGCCGGGAAAAAAAGAGATTTATCCTGCTGGAGTCACACCCGGAAGGAAACGGGGCTCACAGCTAAGGATAAGGAGAAACAGATAAATGTACCTGGACGAAGCACACCTGTTCACCTCGGCGCACAACCATGCTCACTCAGGGTTTTGGCTGATACCACTGAGGAATCTAACAGTAAGACACAGCAACGGGGAAAATGTTGTTGTGTCCTTTTAAATAGGTGAATGGGATGAGTGGTAGTGGATGACAGGTGTGGGTACGTGAATGAGGAAATAATCAACACAATAAGTGACAGCTGTTCAGCCAGCGAAATATAGTTTGACAGCTGGAAGCTCCACAGCACTGTCAAAATAAAAGCACAGACCGGAAACCAAACAACACAATAACAAGATAACACAACCCCAAAAGATAAGATAAGATAAGATAAGATAAGCCTTTATTAGTCCCACAACGGGGAAATTCCAGGATTGCAACAGCACAGGGATAGCAACACTCAGAGCAACAATCAGAAGGCAAGAAAAAAAAACAAGCAAGCAAGAGCAGCTAATAAACATATGTACGTATTACTATAAAATATATATATATACACACACACACAGACACACAGTGCAGAGCATGTAAATGCTCTGCAAAAGATGTAAATAATACCATAAGTACAAAATGACACACAATAAATAGACAGGACAATAAAGAAATGCGCCACCGTGCACTGTGGGCTGCACGGTGGCGCAGTGGTTAGCACTGTGGCAGCACAGTTTTACCCTCGGCCGGGGGATCGCGGGGACCGTGAGATCATGGGTTCGATCCCTGCCCCCGGTCAACAGTGATCTGTGTGGAGTTTGCATGTTCTCCCCGTGTTTGTGTGGGTTTACGCTGGGATTTCTCCGGTTTCCTCCCACATGCCAAAAACATGCAGGTCAGGGAGTTAAGGGGCGCTTGCGCACGCAGCGACCGGCAGCTGGTGGTTTGTCACCGGACTGCAGAACAAATCTACCTATGGGTACAAAATAAGTAATAAAAAAAAAAAGGACAAAACTAAGAATACAAAAAAAAATCATAAATAAAGAGACCAACTACAGCATACCGTAATAAACAAAGAAGCAAACAAACAGAAAAAGATTAAACTCAAACTGGAGACTGAGCACGGCACCAAGCCATGTTCCGGATCATGACAGTGCCCCCCCCCCAAGGGGTGGTAACCAGACACCCCAGGGCAACATCAAAAAAGAAAAGAGGACCCTCCCACAAAGAAGAACCCCCCCCCCCCCCCCGCAAGAAAAACAACCCACCCCGGGTGGGAGGAGGGGGAACCCAGGCATGGAGGGACCAAACCCAAGACAGAAAAGCAAAACAAAAAAACAGACTCATGACTCATGCGGGGATATATATATATATATATATATATAAACTTTATAAG
Source organism: Pholidichthys leucotaenia (assembly GCA_020510985.1). NCBI lineage: Eukaryota > Metazoa > Chordata > Actinopteri > Cichliformes > Pholidichthyidae > Pholidichthys > Pholidichthys leucotaenia. Next base: position 21,539,262 of record CM035839.1, on the reverse strand, counting down.
CAGCATAATCTTTATTTTAAAGCGAGATGTGACATCTCAAAGGGTTTGTCCTTTCAATGAAAGGACAAATTGCCATTGCGGCCCTTAGCCACTTAGTCGGTGATGGGCAAAATAGGTCTTTGGTTGGCAAAAGTTGCAGACCCCTGCTTTCTTGTCAATAAATCAATTTTAATCACTTTCACTTATAACTGTACACATCAGAAATAATAGGCAGATCATTTTTTCCTGATAAAGTTTGTGTTTTACATTTTGATCATTTTTGTAACCATACTGAGCCGTGTTTAACAGATTGTCGAGTTAGCTTAGCATAGAACAGCTATCGTGTTGTTTATGGCTGTGCCATCTCAAATACCACTACATGGGCTATAACAGACCTGTGAAACTCACTGAAACATGTCTGACTTCCAGTTGTTACCTGACTTGTTTTAATATTACTTTGTGTATGCAGAATCCCTTGGTTATTGATGTTACCATTGTTGTTTTTGATATTAGCCTAGTTAGCTTCCAGTTGCTATTGTGTTATTTATTCTCGTAATAAACTTCAACTGACTCCTAACAACACTGCATGGACTCAAATGAACGTGAACACTCATGGAAAGACTTTGCACAATACATGTCCATTACACAGGTCCAATCCACTACAGCACATGGAGTGGTATTTGGACAACAGAACAGCTGTGTTATGCTAAGCTAACTGGGTGAAATGATAGGTTTTAATTCTCATAAATGTACAGATTTTTTCTCATAAATGTGCTTTTGAGTTTGCATGAATTTCTGGCTTTTTTGTGTAAATTTGCAGATTTTTTTCTCTCACATCTTTAGCTTGTTTCTCATAAATTTGCATCTCATTTCTCATAAATTTACAACTTTTTTCTCACATAATCGCTACTGTTTTCTTTTAATTGTTTGATTTTTTTTGTAAATTAGAACATTTTTCATAAATATTTGGGACTTTTTTCTTAAATTTGCAACTTTTTAATAAACTTGCAATTTTGGTCATAAATTTGCTACTTTTTTCCTCATATTTTAAATAAATAAATTTCAGAGTTTTTTGTGTAAACCTGAAACTTTTTCCCTATTACATTTGCTACTTTCTTCTTGCAAATTTTTAAAGTTTTTTTGCTTGTTATTTCTCATAAAGCTTTTCTTGTAAATTTGAAATTGTTTTTCTCAAAATTTACAAATTTTTTCTCAGAAATTTACATTTTTCCTCATAAATTTGCTGCTTTTTTCTCACAAATGTTTAACTTTTAATCTCATAACTTTGCCTCTTATTGTTCATAATTTCACAGCTTTTTTCTCCTATTTGTGACTTTTTCAAATTATCAACTTTTTTTCATTAATTTGCAATTTTTGTCATAAATTTGCTACTTTTTCCTCATAAATTTTTAACTTTTTTCTTAAAGTTTACTCTTTTTTTCATAAATTTGCTACTTTTTTCTGACAAATTTTTTAACTTTTTATCTCATAACTTTGCCTCTTATTGTTCATAATTTTACAGCTTTTTTCTGACATTTGTGAGTTTTTTCATAAATTTGCAATTTTTGTCATAAATTTTTATCTCACAACTTTGCCTCTTAAGTTTCTTAAATTTATATCTTTTTCTCATATATTTGCTACTTTTTCCCATAAATTTAAGTTTCTCACAATTTTGTGACTTTTTCTGTATTTGAAATGTTTCCTTCTTACATTTGCTAATTTTTTCTTGAAATTTTTTTAATTCTTTATCTCATAACTTTGCCTCTTAATTCTCATAAATTTACAACTTTTTCCTCATAAATTTGAAAGTTTCTCACAATTTTGTGACTTTTTTCTAAATTTGCTACTTTTTCTCATAAACTTTCAATTTTGCTTTTTTTTTTTTTCTTGTGAATTTGCAGCAATCATGGATGCTGGTTAAAGTTTTTATTCTATGCAACAGATTTCTTTTCCCTGTTCATGCAGACAACGACTCTATTTTATTATTTCTTTTGTCCATCCATCCATCCATCTTCTACCGCTTTTCCGGAGGTCCGGGTCGCGGAGGCAGCAGTTCAAGCAGAGAAGCCCAGACTTTCCTCTCCCCAGCCACCTGCTCCAGCTCTTCAGAGGGGATACCAAGGCGTTCCCAGACTAGCTGGGAGACATAGTCTCTCCACCGAGTCCTGGGTCTGCCCCGGGGTCTCCTCCCAGTGGGACGTGCCTGAAACACCTCAAGTGGGAGGCGTCCAGGAGGCATCCTAATCAGATGCCCATACCACCTCAACTGACTCCTTTCAATGTGGAGGAGCAGCGGTTCTACTCTGAGCCTCTCCCGGATGACTGAGCTCCTCACCCTATCTCTGAGGGTGAGTCCAGCAATCCTACGGAGAAAGCTCATTTCAGCCGCTTGTATCCGCAATCTCGTTCTTTCGGTCATTACCCAAAGCTCGTGACCATAGGTGAGAGTAGGAACGTAGATTGACTGGTAAATCGACAGCTTTGCCTTAGAACTAAGCTCCCTCTTCACCACAACAGACCGGTACAACGTCCGCATCACTGCAGATGCTGCTCCAATCCGTCTGTCGATCTCTCGCTCCATTTTCCCCTCACTCGTGAACAAGACCCCAAGATACTTAAACTCCTCCACTTGGGGCAGGAGCCTGTCCCCAACCCAGAGAGGACAATCCACGTTTTTCCGGCTGAGGACCATGGACTCGGACTTGGAGGTGCTGATTCTCATCCCAGCCGCTTCACACTCAGCGGCAAACCGTCCCAGCAAGAGCTGTAGGTCATTGCTGGATGAAGCCAACAGGACAACATCATCTGCAAACAACAGAGATGAGATCCTGTGGTCACCAAGCATGACACCCTCCATTCCCTGGCTGCGCCTAGAAATCCTGTCCATAAAAATTATGAACAGGACCGGTGACAAAGGGCAGCCCTGGCGGAGTCCAACTCTCACTGGGAATGACTCCGACCGAGTGTTGGCAATACGAACTAAACTCTCACAACGGTCGTACAGAGACCGAATAGCTCGTAACAACAAGCCCGATATATCTCTTTTGTATTTTAGCTTTTTTTTGAAGCTGGACAGGAAATGAGGTGGCCTGCCCACGCTCACGCGCCGTGTGGTGCACATGGCGCCATAGACCTCAGCATCCTCCTCAACATTTACTCTGTAGAAAATGTTCTGTCTATTGCCTCCCCCAACGGTGAAATGAACCCCCACCCCCCACACCACCACCACCACCACCATCATGCCCACCACCTCCTCCTTTGTTAAGAAATAAATAAAAAAAAATCACCTGCCGCCTATAACTGAGCTGGTGTCGGCGGGGGTGCGTATGATGTAGGAGGAAGTGGGAGGCGATGCTCCGCTGTGTTGGGAGTCACCTATTTCCTCTGGAGGCCGGGCCTTTTGGTGTGATGGTCTGTGCCGTTCCCCCCACCCCCGCCGCTGCAGCCCGCCTGCACGCCTGACAGACAGACAGATGCTATCTGCCGCGCATCTCCAGCTCTGGGCCTCTATCACTCCCCACAAACAGCCCCATTGCTCCCACACAGGCTGCAAATTTTCGCCTGCCTCTCTCCCTTTAGATAAGGCCCAATATCAGTGACAGAACATATTTTATGTATGAAATGTAGCTCACAACAAGCAGTCAAGCATTAGGTTTGTTTAAATGGATGATCCTTATCGCCATTCTTTCAATGGCAGAGTTTTGACATTGTTCTCCATTTATTTTTCTTTGCATACCGTTCTTTTTCTGTGCTATCTAGCCCCACAATTGGCTTTTAGAGAGGCTCCCGTCCAGGGGTTGAATTCACTGCTATTTTAATTATAACCGCTCAGTGCAGCAGGACCGACTGAGTGAGGAATATTCCCCTGCCTGACCGCAGTTCTTCCCTCCTAAAGCCATCCATTCGACTTTCCGGCGGATTATTTTCCAGGGATTTCTCTTGTCAGAGAAGCGACACTTTTCCCCCTACTGTTGGCTGTTGTTAGCATCAGATATTGGGTGATTTCCATTTAGTGCTTAGGTTATGCTTGTCAGTTTGTGCCCGGCATTTTTGTAATGATGGAAAATAAGATCTCACATATGCCACGAGTCTGGCTGACATAATAGTTTGGTTCATGCATGTGTGAGTTGGCGTGTGTTTGAACGGCAGCAACAAAAAAATAAAAGATTTTTACGTTTTAAAATGGTTGGGTTTTCTCAGTTTTCTTCATGACTTAATCAAAATGTTGAGATTAGCAACAGATCAGAATATGGCAGATTTGGGATGATAAAATATAACTGAAAGTGCAGGTTTTTCACTCATTTATTGACATTTGTTCTAATATCTTGATATCAGAAAATTAAGCTTGTGGCAATTACAGGAAAAAAGTGAGAAATAAAACAAATAGACAAATATAATATTTATAGTGCTTCCCCTGGGTCAGACAGGTCAAAACTATGGCCCAGGGGCCAAATGGGGCCAACAGGCAGTGTTTTTAGTGGAAACCAACAAATTATGAAATAAAACGGAATAATCATCCATGGTAGTAAAATTGCAGATTACAGTTGAAACCACAAGTTTACATACTCTGTATAAAAAGACACAAAACCTATTTTTTCCTCACTGTCTGACAATGAATCAGTCTAAACTTTCACTATTTTAGGTCAGTTAGGATTACCAAAATTATTTCTATTTGCTAAATATTCTTTTAGAGAATTTTTTATTACTTTCTTCAAAGTCAGAAGTTTACATACACAAATATCAGGAAGAGAATTGTGGACCTCCGCAAGTCTGGTTCATGCTTGGCTACAATTTCCAGATGCCTGAAGGTGCCACATTCATCTGTTCAAACAATTACACACACGTATAAACACCATGGGAATGTCCAGCCATCACACCGCTCAGGAAGGAGATGGCTTCTGTGTCCCAGAGATGAATGTGTTTTGGTGTGAAACGTGCGTATCAACCCCAGAACAAGATCAAAAGACCTTGTGAAGACGCTGGCTGAAGCTGGTAAAAGAGTGTCATTATCCACAGTGAAACGAGTCCTCTACCAACATGGGCTGAAAGGCCACTCAGCGAGGAACATAAAAATGCTAGATTAGTTTCCAAATGCACACAGGGACAAAGACCTTAATTTTCGGAGACATGTCCTGTGGGCTCATGAAACTAAAACTGAACTGTCTGGCCATAAAGAATCACCTGAGGCTGAACGTCAGCAAGACCAGAGAGATGGTGATCGGTTTCAGGAAGAAGAGGATGCCTTCACAGCCATTGTGGATTAGGGGGAGGTTGTGGGGGTAGTGGAGGACTACAAATACCTGGGTGTCATGATCAGCGACGGACTGGACTGGAAATCTAATACCGATGCTGTGTACAAGAAGGGGATGAGCAGACTCTAATTCTCGAGGAAGCTGAGATCCTTCAATGTGTGCAGTGAGATGCTGGAGCTTTTCTCCCAGACCGTTGTTACCAGCACCACCTTCTTTGCTGCTGTCTGTTGGGGTAGCAGTATCAGAGCCAGCAACACCAACAGACTTGACAAGATTATCAAGAAGGCTGGCTCTGTGATTGGTCTCAGACTGGAGACCTTTGAGACTGTGGTGGAGAGGAGGACACTGAACAAACTGTTATCCATCATAGACAGTCCTGATCACCCCCTCCACCACACACTGGACAGACAGCGGAGCACTTTCTCCAGCAGACTGCTACCGCTTTGCTGCCAAATGGCCAAGTACAGGAAATCTTTTCTGCCACATGCCATTTCACTGTACAATAACTCACTCTAATGTGGAATTTTGGTCATAACAATGCTGCCATACTGCACCTTGCAGTTTAATTGGTGCCTCGCATTTCACCCTGCACCTTATAACCCTTCTTTGTACAGTCGGTACTATCCTTAGACTCATAAGGCTCATTATCTACAGTATTTAACCTAGTAGTAGCCTAAGTAGTATATAAAGTTATCTAAGAATTTTTTTACTTCCCTGGGTAACTCTTTTTTCCATTATGCTGTGTGTATTTCTGTTGGTTTTGGGTGGTCTACTGTGTCATGCTGCTGTTACACTATAATTTCCCAGTTTGGGATTAATAAAGTCTGTCTATCTATCTATCTATCTATCTATCTATCTGGAGAAAAAAGGATGTGAAGCTTGCAAGCCTGAGAACACCATCCCAACTGTGAAGCACGGAGGTGGCAGCATCATGTTGTGGGGTGTTTTGGTGCACTTCACAAAATAGAATGCATTATGAGGGAAGAACATTACGTGAAAATATTGAAGGCACATCTCAAGACATCAGCCAGGAAGTTAAAGCTTGGGTGCAAATGGGTCTTCCAAATGGACAATGACTCTAAATATACCACCAAATTAGTTATAAAGTGGCTTATCGGAGTGGTGGCCTAGTTGATAGAGCACCTGCCCCACAACCAGGAGGTTGGGGGTTCAAGTCCCGGCTGGGTCATACCAAAGACCATATAAAAATGGTACTTCCCGTCTTCTAGCTTGGTGCTCTGTGTAACAGAATGGGGGAAGGAGAAGTTGTTTGTGGCGGTGCCTTGCATGGCAGCAACCTCTCTGATTCTACATGTGATTAACTCTGTAGATAGGAGAAACATAATTTTGTTCTACTGTACATAATTGGCTGTACGGACTGAATGGCAATAGAGATGGCTTCTTCTTCTTCTTCTTCTTAAAGACAACAAAGTCACTGTTTTGGATTGGCCATCACAAAGCCCTGATCTCAGTCCCATAGAAAATTTTTGGGCAGAGCTGAAAAGACGTGTGTGACCTACAAGCCTGACTCAGTTCCACCAGTTCTGTCAGGAGGAATGGACCAAAATTCCAGCAAACTACTGTGAGAAGCTTGTGCAAGGATACTCAAAACGTTTGACCCAAATCAGACAGCTTAAAGGCAATGCTACCAAATACTGAGGAAATGGATGGAAACTTCTGACTTTGAAGAAAGTAATAAAAAAAATCTCAAAAAAATATTTAGCAAATAGAAATAATTTTGGTAATCCTAACTGACGTAAAATAGGAAAAGTTTAGTATGATTTAATGTCAGAGAGTGAGGGAAAAAAAAAAGGTTAGATGTGTTTTAATACAGTGTATATAAATATCTGGTTTCAAGTCTCTGAGGTTTGGGCAGATTTTATTGGCTGAATATTGGCATGTTCACTTTACTGACCGATATCAGCAGCGACAGACAACTGTAGACTACAGCTACAAATTCAGAAAATATCTGCGACTGAGCAATTTTAAAGTATTGCAGTTCAGTTACTTTGATATAATTTATGTTCCTTTGTCTGCTTGGCAATAAAGATGGAACAGACAATAACAAAAACAGAAAACAATCAGTATCACAATAAGGCAATCTATTATTTTCAACACTGGTATCGGTACAAAATTTCACAATCAGTACATCCCTAATGAAAATGTGGAAGATTTCCTTATTTTACCAATAAATATTACACTGTGTTCTTGTAATGAGTGCTCCTAGACACATTAATCTAAGACAGCTAGGCTCCATACTCCCACAGAAAGTTCTCATATTATCATTGTTTGTTCTGAGCTATAAAATCTGCCCGCACAATTCTGACTGTGAACATTTCTGCTAAATTGCTGCATGGAATCTTCCTCTTGACCAAGAAAAAAACATATAGAAAGGCATCTTTGACTGTACATCTTATCCCTTTACCAGACTCAAGGGAACATTTAGTGATATAAAGAAAGCCCACAACAAAACCTCACATCTCCATATTTAACCACATGAACAAATCTGTTAACTGCTGACTCCTTCATTTTTCTTCATTTCCTGTTTTGGTGATACGAGGTTTTCATCTGACAGCGATGATACACAAAATATTTGAAATAGCTAATGGATGCTAGCTAATGTGTGTTCCCGAGTAAAGACGATAGAGTTGCTGTTCCCAAAAAAATAAAATACCTGATTTGCTTTTGTTACTGACAGCAATAACCAATCTGTGGTTTTCATCAGATTATAAGCATTGCTCTGATTTTAATGCCATTGGATGTTTTTTATTTCTTTTATAATTATAATCCAGCCTGTGTTTTATCAGGAGAAACCCTACCCATGTACATCCTGTTGGGCTGTCCCATCTAAACTCCCCCGAAAAAAAAAAAGTGAAGCCTCACCCCCACCAGCACTGGTGTGTGTGTGTGTGGGGGGGGCAGGTCATTACCATAACAAGCTGGCATGTTTCTGAAGATACACTTGTTCAGAGTAGATGGGGGCAAGAGGCGTATGGGGGGGTGGGGGTGGGCAGCACAGGCCCCCGTTTATTTCAGCAACAACAGCCAGACACAAGGCCTATCTGGTCGGACTCTGAATGAAACACTTGGGCTCCGATGGCGCGATAAGACGCAGATGCTAAAAAGGGGCCACTGCTGCCCCCACCACCGCCCTTTTGTTTTATATAGAACAAATGAAACTGGTGTATACCCACTGTGCTGTATATGGGGTTTTATCAATCCAACACTGTTAAAAATATCGAACAGCAGCATCGATGTGATGAGGAAAGGAGAGCTGCGCCCTCTCCCAGCAATTTACTCCTGTGTAAACCTGAATTGTTAATTACAACGCGATCATTTTCACATGAATGGCTGCGTGTTTACCGCGAGGCCAACACTGATCTGTCCCCAGGGAAGGCCGTGTCAAGTGCTTTACACACAAACAGATGTGCCCCCCACCACCCCAACCCCCACCACCCAACCAGACTTGTCTCATTTTTTTTTTTTTAAACACAGGTAATCCTCAAGGTTAAATCTGAGCTAAACTGGAATGTTTGGTGGGGGGGATAGAAAGCCTGCAGATTTTGGAAGGAGATGTCCTAAATCTCAGCTTGATTTCCTGCGTTAACCGTGGCTTAGCCGCAGCGGCTGGGCCGGATGCAGGAGAGAGCCTGTTGAGAGTTAGTGGAGTAGTTGTAAATATGTGGTAACACTTTCACTGGTAATCCTCCTGCACAAAGAATTGCCAGAGATTATGGGCCGGTCGTCTGACAGAGAGAATCCTCCGGCACAATCAAATTCCTATGGCTGCCCGAGATTTGCAGAGGGTGACAATGCCGCATGCACTGCTCGGCTCGCCACCGATGTGAGGGCGAGCCGCTCCCTCAGTGGAGAGCTAAGAAGCAAAAATGTACGACATGAAGTGCTTATTGAGTAAACATGGGGTTACAGGCGTAAATTAAAGAAAAAAAAACTGAATTGTCCTCCCAATATCATCATTAACTGTTCTAGGTTGTTTTACAGAAGTGAATAAGATGCATCTGAAGCATCAGTGATGAGCATAAACGTAAAAACGTGGTTGTTTTGATGAGAGGCCATCCCTCTGATGCCTCACAATGGTTTGGTCCACAAAGCATTCCCACATACGTCAGCTTTCAGTAGTAACCGACAGCGGGTTACGATCTTCAGGCTTTACTTCATAAAACAAAGGACTTTAAGTTCCTTCAGATTAAACAGCCCAACATACCTAAATATATTCAAAATACAGTTCTATAATCAATATGGACATAAAGTTCAGACTCTCAGCTTTAAGTGGAGGGTATTCTCATTCAGATTGGAGTTACAGTTTAGGAATTACAACATTTTTTTATGCAAAATTTCCTCACTTTAGGGGCTCAAAAGTAATTGGACAAATCAACATTGCCACAAATAAAATTTTCATTTTTAATACTGTGTTGAGAATCCTTTGCAGACAATGACTGAAGTCTGGAACCCATAGATGTCACCAAATGCTGGGTTTGCTCCTCTGTGATGCTTTGCCAGGCCTTTACTGCTGTCTTCAGTTGTTGTTGTTTGTGGGTCTTTCCGTCTTAAGTTTTGTCTTAAGCGGGTCAAATGCAACTGAATCAGGTTGAGAACTGGTGATTGACTCGGTCATTGCAGAATATTCCCTTCTTTGCCTCCTGGGTTGCTTTCTTAGTATGTTTTGGGTCGTTGACCATCTGTACTATGAAGCGCCATCCAATCAACTGCTGCATTTGGCTGAATCTGAACAGACAGTATATCCCTGTATACTTCAGAATTCATCTGGCTCCTTCTGTCTTCTGTCACATCATCAGTAAACACTAGTGACTCAGGGCCATTGCAAACCATGCATCACACTCCCCCCACCATGCTTTACAGAAGATGTGGTGTACTTTGGATCATGAGCTGCTCCAAGGTTTCTCTGTAGTTTCTTCTTCCCATCATTCTGGTATAGGTTAATCTTGGTTTCATCTGTTCAAAGATCACCAGTCCCGAACTGGGCTGGCTTCTTAAGATGTCTTTTGGTTGTCTACTCTGGCCTTTCTGTTTTTGAGGCTGATCAGTGGTTCACACCTTGTGGCGAACTGCCTATATTTTCTCTCATGATTTTTTCTCTTTATAGTAGATTTAGATACTAATACATCTATGTCCTGGAGATTGTTCTTTACTTACGTGGATGTTGTGAAGGGGTTTTTCTTCACCATGTCTTCTGATCATTCACCACTGTTGTCACCTGTGGACATCCAAGCCTTTTTGAGTTCCTGAACTCACCAGTGTGCTTGGTTTTTTTTTTGTTGGTTTTTTTTTCTCAGAATGAATGTTAATTTGGCCCCTCATTTCCTCCATCTCTCTGATGGATTTCTTCTTTTTTTCAGCCTAAGGGTTGTCTGTTCCACTTCCATTGAGAGCTCCTTTGACCGCATGTTGTGGATTCACAGCAACAGCTTCCAAATGCAAATGCCACACCTGGAATCAACTCCAAACCTTTCACCTGCTTGACTGATGACAGATTAATGAAGGAATAGCCCAAGCAGCCCATGAAATAATGATTGAGTCATTTGTCCAATTACTTTTCAGCCCCTTAAATAAAAACGGCTTCAAATCTGAAACCATAACTCCAATTTGGATGTAAATACCTTCCAATTAAAGTGGAGAGTCTGCACTTTAAGCCCATATTGATTGTATAACTGAGTATTGAATATGTTTTGGTAAACAGCTAAAACAAACCTTGTGTCAACGAGAGCTTGGGGAACTCTACCAATCATTTCCATTTATTAAAAAGAAAAGGCATAAAAATTAAAAAAGTATAAACATTAAAAAGTATAAAATTGAATGCATAAATGTCTTTAAAAATGGAGTTTCTAGCATAAAGGAATATCACTTGGTTCACATAATTATGAAGCAATTGTACAACTCTTAAGTTATTTAATCATAACTTTTACTGTCAATACAATGGAAATTAGAGTTTGATCGATGTGCATTTACTCTATATACCAGGCCTACTACAATTAGCAGCCCGCAGGCAACATGTGCCCCAGAACCAACTTTTGAGTGGCCCAGGCCCAGTCTGTGGTCCAGCCAGAGAAGCGAAGGGCAACATGTTTCACAGAATTGCCAAAATCCATTAATTGCTACAGACAGTAAAAGCAACACTCCACATAGCCTAGCAACCGTCAACCCACAATGCAGCACATTTGTTTTGAAGTGAGGGCTGTATGACTGTGGCTAACGGTGCTAGTGGCAAGATACCAAGCCTACACCAAACGTGAACGGATGGCGTGAATGCATACAAAGTCATTGGAAAGAGATGAGTACACACGAAATCACGCATTCGCATCCGAGGGATAGCGTAAGCTTTGAGATTCTACCATCATCGGAGTAAAAATATCAACAGTGGAGAGTAAACTAGTTTGAAAATGAGACTGTCACTCACCTGGAGAAAGACGGACTGGGAGCTCTTCAGCTGAATTTGGATGTCGTTGTTATTTACCCATGGACTCCTGCCACAGACGTGTTAACAAGGCTAGCAGGCTAGCAACATAAACAGCTATCATCTAGTGAAGTTTTGGAAGCAGGAACAACTTTTTCAGGTGAACCCCCCATCAGATAATGTAAACCTAAGCATGACGTTATTTTGGGGATTTCAACAACAGGTTTAACACAGTTGCAGGTTATTAAGGCAACTTCGCCTGTTTGCAACTCACTCAGATGGTGAATTTATGTCTATTTGCATGTAATTGCACCGCGCAAAAAAATTTGCCCCTTCGTGATTGATGTGAAGGCACCTTAAAACATGTCATTGTCAACTATGAAGCATAAAATTGATTATGAAAACCGTTGGTTTTACCCTGCCTTGACTGATGTGTGTGTGTAATGGAATGTGTAGTTATAAAAAGAGGTTCCTACTCACATGTGGTGATTTAAAACAAAACAAACCACAATAGTGGATGTGCAATGTTTGTTAATGTTAACAATCTTTTCTTGGGGGGTTTGTGCACTGAAGTGTTTGTTCATTTTTTTTTCATCTAAATGCACTTTATGATGTGCGGAGGTCAGTTATGACCAGGATGTAGTATATTTTATTTCAAAAGGGAAACAAATGTTAATGCTACTAACAGTGCACATTGAATTTTTATGCACATTGAGATATGCCTGAGTAAGATGTGACTAAAATGGTTAATTACAGAATTTTATTTTTTTCATTCTATTTATTTAATTGTTGTTCAAGAGGAAACACATTTCTACTACTTCAAGTTCTGCTGAACCCCAGCACTGTTATTGTGTTTTTATGCACTTTTGATGTGCCTTTGTCATGTGCCAAGCGCACATTTAAAACCAAGACAATGAACAAAAAGTGCAAATTTTTTGTCATATTGATCTGTGTTGGTTTGAAATTTGTAATATTCAGCAGATCATTGAACATGTGCAGCCCAGTTACATGTCTTGATTTCAAATTGTGGCCCAGCTGATTTTGTAATTGAACAGCCCTGACATATACAGAGTCCCACTGAATATTTACTCTTCTGTTTAAATTAAACATCCGCCCATGCACAAGCTGGCTAAAAAAATCAAAGAAAAAGGCCCCAGAGCTGGGGATGGCCACCGTCCACTTCACCCCTGTTGATCCCGCCGGCCCATTTCTGCCCCAGACCCAGCGCCAGGGACGACGTGGGAACCGAGAAGCGCGCGTCCGTGTCTCACTGACACTTTTTTTTTTGAGTGGGGTTTAAGGGAGTGAAGAGAGAGAGAGAGAGGAAGGGGCGAGAAAGCCCACCGCAGCCCCTCAGCCCGAGGATGAATAGAAGATAGAAGTCGTTTGGTTTGAAAAAATCAGCCTCTGCACTTGGCTGAACCTTCAATAAAAGCTGATAATTGAGAAGTGAAAGAGTGGGATCAATATGACTGGAGAAAGAGAGGGGAAATGGAGGCTTGGGCTTATGTTTAATGCAGTCTAACTGATATTTAATATTTCTGCTTTCTCTCTCTTCTTCTCCCTTTGTCCACATTAAAATACTTCAAAAAGAATTCTAATAAAGTGGAAATTAAAAGGAGCGTAGATTGGGGTTGGAAAGAGAGGCCTCTAATCCCGCTATCTCTTAATAATTCAAAGTCTCTTTTATTTTCTGAATAAAAAGCGGAATTAATCTGGCACTGTGAAGCCGTCCTCTCTTCTCACTGTTTAAATAAATCCCCGTTCGTACATTAGACGGAGGAGGCCGGCTCTGGCTCCTCGCCAGGCTCTGTGTCAATTCCCTGCTGCCTCCTTCCCTTTTCTCTCCCGGCCCCTCTTTATTCCCTTTCTTTTGCCTCTCTGCCAGGGAGGGGGACCTGCGAGACGAGCCGCCACCAGAGAGCCGCTATCTCCACGACCTGCCCGGCGCGCGGGCCTATCACACGCGGCTAAGACCGCTGGGCTCGGGCCGCCAAAAGGCATCCTGACGCAACTTCAGCCTGATATTAGGCCGCTGTGAAGCCACGTGACACGTTTCAAAGGGGGGCGACCGTTTCGACTATTTATAGAAGGCTGTCCCCGTCACAGGAAGTAGTTAGCGTTGTGTCCTTTAATAGGAAGTGGAGATTTTTTATTCTGCAGCCCCAGCAAAAGGGCGTTTTCAGTCTTTGCTGGGGCTTTAATAAACGCAGAGGAAGAGTTTTTTTGTTTTTCTAGTGATGGATTCTTTAATTACGTGCAGGGCCGTTTCTGGCTATAAAGCAGAGTACGCAAATGTTAGGGGGGGGGGGGGGCACCAAGCTACAAGTTTACATCAGCATTTTATTGGGGGAGAATTAAAATTTGTTTTTTTTTCTTATAAATTTGATTCTTGTCAGTTTGCAAATTGTTTCTTGTAAAATTTGAATTTTTTTTCTCATGAATTTCAAACTTCTTTCTCATAAATTTGAAACTTTTCTCTATTAACTTCCCATTTTTTTCTCATTAATCTGGAAATTTTTGGCTAAAATTTGCCATTTTTTTCTTATAAATTTGATTTTTTTTTCGGGTCAGTTTGCAACTTTTTCTTGTAAAATTTGCATTTTTCGTGAATTTTAAACTTTTTCTCATAAATTTGAAACTTTTTGCTCTTGACATATTTTTCTTATAAATTCACAAATTTTTTTTCTTGTAAATTTTTCTATTTTCTGTCAAATTTGCAACAATTTTGTCTCATATTTGCAATTTTTTCATGTAAAATTTTAACTTTTTTCTCATATTTTTTTTACCTTTTTTGTTAAATTTGCAAAAATTTTCACACAAATTTGCAAATTTCTGTCTTGTTAAAATTACATTTTTTTTCTTAGAAATGTTCAACTTTTTTCTCAAAATTTTGTGATTTTTTTCATGTAAATTTGCAACATTTTCTCATTAATTTGTTACTTGTTGCTTGTAATTTTTCTTCTCTTAAACTTACAGTTTTTTTCTCACAAATTTGCAAAATTTTTTTTGTAAAAATAGTATTTTTTTCTCATAAATTTTTTACTTTTTCTTCAAAGATGAGCAATTTTATTTCTCATAAAACTTGCAGTTTCTTGTACATTTGCTACTTTTTCTCATGAATTTGTGAGTTTTTAATCAGGTAAATTTGTGGTTGTTTTGTGCACATTTTCAACTTTACTCTTAAAATTGCATTTTTTTCTCAAAAAATGTAAAAAAAAATTTGAAAATTTTTGATTTTATTTCTAAATTTCCATTTTTTTGTTAATCAGTGATTTTTTTTTCTTGTACATTTTATTTTTTTCAAATTTTTTTGATTTTTTCCTCATAAGTGTGGGTCTTCTCTCATTAATATATGACTTTTTTTTTCTCTTAAACTTAAAACTTCTTTCTCACAAATTTGCTAATTTTCTTCATAAAAATTTTTCTCTCAAAAATGTTATACTTCTTCCTGAAATTTTTGGCAATGTATTGTAAATTTGTAACTTTTTCTTGTAAATTAGTGACTTTTTCTGGTAAATTGTCCAACTTTTTTTTCTTAAACTTGCAGCTTTTTTAACTAAATGCACAAATTTTATCAGATAAAGTTGTAAAAAAAATTTGTCATAAATGTTCAGCTTTTTGAAAAAAAATGACTTTATTTCTCATAAATTTGCTACTTTTTTCTTCTGAAATTTAAATTTTTTTTCTCAGAAAACTACTTTTTTGTAAATTTGACTTTTTTTCTTTTAAATTTGCAACTTTTCTAAAAAAAAATTTTTAAACTTTCTTTTGTTCATTTTCAACTTTTTTCTCATAAATTTTCAACTTTTTTCATTTTAAAGGGTTTAAAAAGGCTCTTCCCCATGAAAACCCCCCACACCACCTCAGCACTATAGGGCTCTTGCGTAGGGCCCCCAAAAATGTAGAAAGGGCCTTGCTGCAGAGGAAGCGTCTTCTCTAATAATGAATACTGTCATTGTGCTCTTTGTTTCAGTCAAGATTTAGTCAGTGTTTCTGTACAAGAGACAATTTCAACAATTCAACAATAAGTCCACTCCACAGACGGAAGGCTAAGTCGCTCAGGCTTTTTCACGAGACAAAAGACGAGCCTTTGAAAAGTGACACCATGAAATAAAAGAAGCTTAGGTTGTGAGAGCAAAAGAAAAAAAAATGGAGCCAATGCATGCAGTCGACGGCGGAGCGGGGATATAGGAGCGGGCCTGAGCGCGAGCACCAGGGCCTGCAGGCTTCTTGATTAGCGCTGTCCTCTCTATCAGTTCACATTCTGCCTGTCTTCAGAATCCCCCCACCATCCCCCACATGTCCGTGAACCCCTCCTTGGGCGGTGCTGCTGGGGGGAAGGGGGGGGGGCAGGAAGCTGATACAGTCGACACGGCGGCAGTGCTCTCCACATCCCGACGATGAGCACCGAGGCTCTCCTTCCTCTGATAGACGCCTTTGTGGTTCTCCAGAATCAGAAGATCCTGGGCTCCATCCTGGATCGGTCCCCTTCTCCCACCCCCCGGTGGTCTGAGATTTACGGCATCGCTGTCGTGCACATGCCCCAGATCAAACTGCCCACACACTCACGATGGCGGCGATACTTTCCTCCGAGACCCCGACTTGGAAAACCAAACAATGGACTTCAGACTCCACTTCATCCAGCCAGATGCATTTTATGGTTTGACAACATGCAGCAAAGCAGGGCCATTCCTAGATTTTTTGGGGCCCCATGCAAGAATGTGTTGGGGGGGGGGGCACATTTCTGTAAATGGGAAAACATAGAAAAACATCAAAAATTTGGCTTGGGTTAAATTTACAAAAAAATTACAAGAAAAAAAGGTAGCAAATTTATGAGAAAAATGTTTCAAATTTACAAGAAAAAAAGCAACATTTAACAAGAAAAAAAGTAGCAAATTTATGAGGGAAAATCTTGCAAATTTACAAGAAAAAAAGCTAAATTTTACAAGAAAAAGGTTGCAAATTTAGCATAAAAATGTTATGAATTTACAAGAAAAAAAACATTTTACAAGAAAAAAGTTAGCAAATTTATGAGAAAAATTTTTGCAAATTTACATGGAAAGGGTTAAAAATTTATTTTAAAAAGGCACAAATTTTTGAGAAAAATGCTGAAATTTACAAAAAACATTGCAAACATAAGAAAAAGTGATACATTTATGAGCAAAAAAGTTGACATTTTACAAGAAAAGGTTGAAAATACACATTTAAAAAGTAGCGTACTAGTGGGAAAAAAAGTCACATTTACAAAATCACAATTTATTAGAAAAAATAGTACATTTTCAAGAAAGTTAATATTTTGAGGGAAAAAGTTTCAAGTTTAGAAGAAAAAAATCACAAATTTTCATACAAAAACTGAAAACTTATGATTTAAAAAATCCAGTTTATGAGAAAAAGTTTCAAGTTTAACAGAAGAACAAAAAAAAAAAAAAAAATGAAGCTGAACTTGTATGTTGGGGCCCCCCGAGGCTGAGATGACCCTGTTACATTTGCGTATAGCCAGAAACAGTTCTGTAGAAAAATACCAGCATCTTTTCCAGGTGAAGCCTAAAGGAGCGTTCAGACCAAATGCAAAAGAGCGATTTTTTTTTGCACGGTGCGATTACATATAAACTCAATGCAAAGCCGTGAATAGGTGCAAATTCATGACTAAGCGACTTGCAGAGGAACATGGTTGTATTCATAACTTCTGCAGCTACTTCCCACCTGCTGTGGAAATCCCAGAAATGCCATCATGGTTAAGGTTTACGTTATTCGGTGGGGCTCAAAGCTGGGAAAATGTCACTGCCTCCTCCAGAAACTGCACCTGGAAGATGGATGTTTTTTGCCTTGCTGGCCTATAAGTGGGTGGATAAACTCTCGACATGTCGTGTCAGCTGCAAAGCTCCAGTCCATCTGTCTGCAGGTGAGAGTCAGTCTCATTTTCAAACTAGTTTACTCTCCAACGTCGATACTTTTACTCTGGTGATGGCAGAATCTCAAGGCTGATTAACTATCAGGACCAACTCCCTTGGAAGCAAATTTGCATGTTTGCATGTTTACATTAACTTTACATGTATTTGTGTCACGTTTGAAGTGAACATTAGGACTGAACCAAAATTTTAGGATTTGAATACTCCCCTCGAACCGCGGTCCAGACCAGCCAGCCTCCTGGATCAGAGAGGTCCAGGTGGCCTTGGTCCGGATCAGTGTGAAAGCAATTTTCAGATAGGTTCAGACTTTAAGACCAAACACTGGAAGTTAAGGAAGCCAATAAGAGGGAAAATGAACTGAGAACATGAGGAAATATGGTCGTTTGTGTCTTAAGCATGAGAAAAAAAAATGCAGAAACTTACCAGATATTTTTGGAGAAGATGAGACAATTTTTGGACGAGCAATGCCGGCTGATGAGAAGGACAGACATCCTGGATAATATTCTTCCCTCGCTAAACTCGTTCACCGACTAACATGATGGAGCCTGAGCCAGTTTTAAAGTGCAGCTACTGATGTGTCCAGAGCTGCAGAAAACACCTGGAAGGGTGAGTAGCATGTTTGTTAACAACACAAGCGGTCACCTGGATAAAGAGCAGCATGAAACCAAACCTGACTGGACCAAATGTAGACAACGGAGCAAAGATATGAAGCAACACCCACAGCACACACATCTAATTTCTCTGTTCAAAAACACCTTGATTTTTTTTTTTTTTTTGTGAGCCTGTTGAAAATGAGATTGACATACCCGGTCTGGGGCCAGCGTGATTCTCTCTCTTTTTCTTCCATTGCTATATTGCTCCTCACAGAAATCTGCACTTTATATGTTATCAAATGATAAAAAAAAAACCATGAAGAAGAGAAGTAGGAAATAGAAGAGGCCCGAGGAGAAGTGTAAAGGTGTGGCTTCAGTTCCCCCATAGGCAACAAAAAGTCATTTCCACTATTTTTATTTATATACCTCCTTGGCTCTGTTTCTTCGTACGTACTGTTTGTGGGGGCTATCATTATACCAGACAGAGAGGTGTGGGGGGGTAGGAACCATTTGCATTAGCATCACTGTCTGACTCCAGGCGCTAAGCAATGATACTTTATTCCATACCATTCAGAGGGGGCCATTATTACCCCCCCCACCACCACCCTGTCCTCTCTTCCACACATAGACACATGCAATTACCCAACACACCACACACACACACACACACTATTCCCATCCAGCGCTATCGCACGATAGCATCTCCCTCCCGCAGCACTGGCACAGAGGTGCAGGGACGGGCTGAGGGGAAGTGGAAGGGGAGGGGACGTTTCCGGAGGGGGGGTCCTGGCATGTAATTGTCCCGGTGAGCACTCAATAGCACCTTAAACCAAGCAGGCAATCTACAAAGCTTGTGCGGTGAAGGAGGGAAAGGCCCCGTGGCTACGGGGACCCTAATAAGAACTTCTTTCTCACAGAGATAAATGGAGAAAGTTCCCTTTTATTTATCGGTAGCTGCTGTTTGGGACTGGGGCTATCAAAGCGCAGCAGTGCTATTTATCCCTCCAAAAAGGATTTGTCCGACACAGGGCTGAGGGCGAAAGAGGGGAAGGAGAAGGCTAAGGAGTGGGGGGAGGGGGCGAGACCAGTGGAAATTGGCAGAAACAGAAGGTCAAACTGTTTATCTTTTTATTCCCATGTCTCTCCCTCTCCTTCATTCTTCTCCGACTGTCCTCTCTCAGTTTACCTGTTGTGGGAAGATACACGGCGGCGGTAATAAAAACTCCCACCGGCTGGTAGCGTTACGGAAAGGAGGCAGCTTCATGAGCACAGAAAAAAATCAGTCAAAGATCAAACCGGCAGGGTTATTCTAATATATTACAGTCAAGGTGAGGAAATAATTAGTTTTCATACACTCCTCACATGTACAGTGGAGCTCACAAACAGGGATGAAGATTAAATAAAGAGGTAAAACATCCAACCGTATCACGCTCGACACGTTGCCTTGACAGTGAATGGGACATCCTAATGCATGCGCTATTAAACACAGATGCCAGGCGCTGGCCCCGAAGCCTCGGGTGCCTAATTCAGTGAAACAACAGCCGGTGAAATATCACCTCTTCAAGTGCTTGTCCCCTCCGTGTCCCGGAGAAGGGCTCCGCTGAGAGCGTTCACTGTCGCGCCGCCGTGGATGAGTGAGCGTTGTTCAGTGAGCGCCGGTTAGTACTCATGACCCCACATACATATTTGGTAGAGTCAGGGCAGGATCTTGATTTTTGGAGTTCCTGTGCAAGATCTGGGGGGCCTGTTTTTGAACAACACACTGTAGCCTATTACAGCATATCTGTGTATCTGCATTGTTGGTCAAAGGCTCCTTCATACCATACTATGGGGAAATGGAGGCTCTGCATGTCAGTTTTGTTCCCATTTGGAAAAAACTGAGTGGGATAGTTATGTTTTTAATGCATTTTTGAGTTTGTGTTACAGCTGTTTTCAAATATAGGCTGATTGACCTTACTGGGCTACTATTGCTCATTTGGCTTCAGTCCAAAATGTTCCCACACCAGAGCTTTGAAATTCACTTTTCTCTTTATTTTTCGAAACTATCTGGAATCGGGCAGGTGTCAGGAAACTCTGTGCTCACATTGTAATTTGTTTCTACTCAGTGTGAAATGCACCATGATTACATAAAAATCAGTGGTGATATTCCACTGTTACCAAGAGAATAAATTAGTGTGAAAATGAGACTTATGGGGGTGGACAGACGGCTGGGCCCGCTTGTTTGGCACTGAAGGCAGGTGACATCGGGATGCAGTTTCTGGAGGAGGTGGTGAGATTTTCCCGGATGGTGGCGTAGGCTCACACATGGCAGTGTTTTGGGGGGATTTCTGTGGAGTATGCAGTTCATCAAGAAGAAGAAAGATTGCATTCATTCTGCCACCCACATACATGGAAGAGCCACTACAGGCACAGGCACACAACAAAGGCAAATTATTTGTAATTTCTGGACCAAGTAAAATTATTATTATTATTATTATTATTATTATTATTATTATTATTATCTGTTAAATAAATATTAAGTAATTTAATATAATTATATTACTCATTAAAAAGAGAGTTGCTATGCTGGTATGTTTCAGTAAGCAGCCAAATCTGAATTTTGTAGGAAGGGTAGTTATCATAACCATCTGCTTCAACCTACAGCTTTTGGTCCGAACCAAAATCAAACCTCCAAAAATCCAGACCAAACAGTTCAGGTGTGAACGCAGCCTTACTCAGTAAGGGTAGTATCTCACTCGAATGCTGACGGGCATAAGGATTTTTGAATTCTGCAACTTTTCCGACGAATAATGGCAAAAATGAAGCTAGTATATCATGGAGCGGCAAGAAATAATAATTCACGAATGCTGCGCTTTTTGGGTTTCGTCAGAGTTCATTAAAAGTTGCAAAAGAGCTTGCACGCAGTTTTTAAGGTCGTCAACAGTTTTATCGTAAAGGGTCTTAAACAATTGCTAGAGTTTACTACTAGGCCAAAAAGAACTTTAATGATACGCATTACAATCATTTACAAATATGTATTATGGATTGTTTTTTATTGCCCGTTCATTCTGTCTCCTGTAATCATAAATGAAATTACACTCAGTACCTTTCCCATGAGACAACACGGCCTTGAACATTGTAACATAACATTTATATCTCTTTGATGTAGCTCTGACAGACTGCTGACTCAGCATTGTCAAAACAATGCTTATCTGTTTGGTCTATTGTATTAAAACTTTCTGTTCTGTTCTGAGAATTTGAATCTTCTCGCATGGCACTCATTTGTGTGGGACAAGACAGGTTCCCTTCTTGGCCAAGATGCCATAATAAATACACAGAAAAGGCATCTTTGACTCTGTACTTTGTTTATTAACCAGATCAACAAGGTGCATTTATTAATATAAAGAAAATCCACAACACTTTTTATAACTATTTTGCAACTATTTCCAGAAAAATACTGTTGGTGAAGTACTTTGCAACCCTTGTATGAACCCAAAAAGTGCAGCGTTCGCCACTCCATAAAATACCTGGGTCATAATCCCATTGTCTGTGTTCAGGTAGTACCAGAGATTTGTGTATTTTATCTTTATTGATTCAAAAATAACAACAAAACTGCATTAATTGGAATTTCATGATTCATACTTTGCTTATGGAGGAAAACTTTAGCAAGACCATTTTTTATGAGCAGAATTTAAACGTCACTTGGAAGTGATTGATCATCAACCTAATCTGAAATTAATGTCGTCACTCCCCATTTACGTGAATTTCGTATCCTGGCAGGATGAACTCAAAGGCCGTCTCTCTCTGAAGCCAGGAATGGTTTAGGAGGTGAAGGAGGACAGGGTGAACCACACGCTGATGATGAATGACTTCACTGATCCATTACTGTCTATTTTAGTCCAGTAATCCAAGTGGGAATGCCCACATCAAAGCCTGGCTCTCTCCTAAGAGGAGTCCCCCCACTCCGTACTTGGACATGCAAATGAGAAGGGTCTCCTCCAGGCCCCCACACCTGATTGAGGCGTGCGACGCCACTGCCAACGACAAGCCACGGGAATTACATACCAAGGGATGGCGTCCAATTGGACCAAACTCTCCCTAAGCAATTTGCCTTGGCATTATTCACTGGCATAGTCAGGCATGGCAGCACTTCCTTTATTTCACAGCCGTGCCGAAAGATTTCTGGCTGGACCTTGCTTGGAAGCCATATTATGGGCTGGGAAAGGAGGAAAAGAGGGATTTGGTTTTTACAAAAGAATAGCACATGGATCTGTGTCAGCGTCTCCCCTCATTCAGGTTTAGGGGATGTTTTCACTTGTTGCCTGAGCTCATGATGAGATGTTCACGATTCTCCTGCTCTTCCTGATCCTATTTGGGGAGGAAATAAAAACAATTGAGGCTGCTTGGAGTTATCGCTGCCAAACAAGTTTCTACTTCCCAGGAACAAAAGAAAACCATGAATGTGATGACATAAAGCTACTGCTACAATGCTAAGTCATTTATATGCAACAATTTAGAAAAACGACGTGAAACTGCAACACTGAGGAGGTGATTCACAGCGAAAACTGGCAGAAATGATGTGACATTAGTGCTACCAGTCGATTAAAATTTTAATCATGGTTAATCACACGATGTCCATAGTTAACTCTTGATTAAATGTAAAGCTGAACTTGATCTTTTCTTTGTCCGTCTCCGCTCATGGAAGCTTTTTTTCCTCCTTGGGTTGCTGTCCATGGCGTGCTGCATTGCTTCGTCATTTCCTGAGCTGCAGCACTGGTGGAGGGCCTTAAGTATGGAAAGCTATTGGGGTAAAAAATGTGCATGCAAACACGTCAGGCCGGGGTGGTGCGTTAACTCAACACCTCCACCAAGGAGGTTCTGTTTTTGCCGGCATTTGACTGTTAGCAGGATTACACAAAAACTACTGGACGGATTTGGATGAAATTTTAACCAGTGGTTGCCCTCCACCGAAGGATGGATCCATTAGAGTTTGGTTATGATCTGAGAATGCATACCTCTACCAAGGCTCTATCTTCTCACAATGTGTTAGCAAGATTACTCAAAAACTCCTGGACAGATTTTGGTGACATTTTCACCAGAGGTGGCTTTTGGCCTCCACACAAACCCATTAGATTTTGGATGTGAATCATGAGCAGATACCTCCACCAAGGCTCAATCTTCTAGCAATGGTGTAGCAGGATTACACAAAAACTACTGGATGGATTTTGATAAAATTTTCACCAGAGGTGGCTCTTGGTCTGCAGATGGACCCATGAGATTTTGGATGTGAACCATGAGCGCATACCTCCACCAAGGCCCTGTATGGCAGGATGAAGGCAGGGAGGTATGGACAGATGAATGGACAAAGGGACGGAGAGAAGGAGCCTTGGCAGAGGTATGTGCTCTGAGTGCTTTTCTAGTTATTATTGTGTTATTTTTGACAGATTATTTAACGCCCATATTAACACTGCCCAAACATCAGTATTGGGCTAATATTGACCTTGTTGACTGATACTGGCCTTTCAACAAATAAGAGCGTAGCAACATCAGTGGCATATATTTATCTGGTGTGTTCCATTTTTTGAATTGATTTTTAAGAGTGATAATAACAGAACACCAGTTTTTCTCAACACTGGATATTTTCACACTTGAAAGTCTGGACAAAGGTCCGGAAGAAAGTTCCTGTTTTTATCACACCATCTACATTTGATCCAGTTAGGTTTGGTTTCACACTTCTTCTTTTCCACGTGGACTAAACAACTTTACATGGCGCGTGTATATCTTGTTGTCATGACGACGTTTGTGTTATTAGCACACACACTGGTAGGTAGCAAACGTACTACTAACCTGCGGCTCCGGGTACATTGGTAACAACAATAAACTGTCATAATCCCTCGTGCGCCATTACGCGGCGCACGAGGGGAAGAATGGAAAACCCAATAGCGGAAGTAGATTGTGCCATTTTATTAAGGTTCACCACAAAATCACAAGTCCAGTTGACCACCAAAGTACAGGGAAATGAAAATGATGAGAATAAGTCCACCAGACATACAGGGTGTCAGCCGGATGCTCTACAGCCCGGTCAAAGGGAATGCCTAGTGCAGTCAGCACGAAGAAAAAGGCGATCACGAGACTTACGGGGCTGGAGCAATCCTGGGGCGATCTGTGCAGTCTGAAGGATGAAGAGAGAAGCTGGGCCAGCCATAACACCAAGGGGTTTATCAAACTTGCAGTAACGGGCTGGATAACAACGAAGGTAGTGGAAACACATACGAGGAGAGCTAGCTGCCGCATATGGAGGTGAATGCTCCAACAATCTCTTTCCACAACTGCAGCAAACAAATACTCCTGAAGCTAATGAGGAAAGGGAATGCCGGTGCGAGAAAGCGTGGGCTGAACTTAATTGGAACCTGGTGTATGAGAGAGCGTGTATGAGCGTGTCAATGGGAATGAATGGAGCATGTGCATGTGTGTGTGTGTGGATGTGTGGATGTGTGTGAACACCCGTGACAGTACAGCTGATGGCACTTGACAGGAGGAGGGGGCGTGCCCAAGCTGTCAGGGAGCAGAGGCCCAATAGCTCCCTGAAACGCCAGGTGGAAAATAGGGCAAAACATAACAATAAGTAGAACTGGGTTTGGGAGCCAAACCCAGATTCATGACAGCCACCCCCTCCCCCCCCAGGGGTGGATACCAGACACCCTAGTACCATCAGCTAAAAAGAAAAGAAACAACACCCCTAAAGGGAACCCCTCCCCCCCGGCAACAAACACTAACCCAGGGTGGGAGGTGGGGGAAACCGGTTAGGAGGGAACCAACCGGTGAAAACACAACCAGTAAAAAAACAAAATAATAAGCAAACCCCTCCTAACGACACCCAAGCTGGAACACTAACCACCCTCTCCAGAAGTTCAAAGTTCAGGGGGTCAACCAGAGTCCCAGGTCCCCAGCATGGTGAGGAGTGACAGATCGGGTGGCCTGCCTAAGTCCCAAGTCCAGCAGGCAACCCACGTGATAGTGTCCAGCGGCCTGCCCGGCTCGATGGACCACCGACCCATAAGCCAAGTCTCTCAGGTGGCTGCCCAGTGTAGTGAAGCCACCAGAACCGGAGGGGAAGGCAGAGAGGCAGCCTCCATATTCGGGAACATCGGCGGCCAAACCAAGGAACAGGAGCCCCCCTGCCGTTCGAGGCTTGGGGCAGGGGAACCATAGCACCCACGATGGTCCCAGTCTGGGATGTGGCTGCACCCGCGATGGTCCCGGTCTGGGATGTTTCTGCACCAGCGGTGGACTCCAGCTGGAGCTCTGCTGCACCGGCGATGGACTTCGGCTGGGGCTGTGCTGCACCGACAGTGGACTCCGGCTGGGGCTCTGCTGCACTGGCAGTAGACTCTGGCTGGGGCTTTGCAGCACTGGCAATGGTCCTGGTCTGGGGCTCTGCTGCACCCGCGGTGGACCCCGGCTGGGGCTCTGCTGCACCTGCGGTGGGCTCCAATTGAAGCACCGTTGCACCTGTGGTGACCCCTATTGGGAGCCTCATTGCTTCCGCGGTGGCTTCCCCAGTGAGGGAGGTGATGCTCCTCACATCGCCTGATGCTGGACCCCGATCCTCGGCAGCCTCCTCCCAGAAAATTGGACCCGCCTCGTCGTCTGTGGGAGGCTCAGGTGGTGGCAGCTCCTCTCCGGCGATCCTAGGATGGAGCTTGAAGGGGATAGAAGAGGATGAACGGTTAGGGT
Organism: Pholidichthys leucotaenia; assembly: GCA_020510985.1. NCBI lineage: Eukaryota > Metazoa > Chordata > Actinopteri > Cichliformes > Pholidichthyidae > Pholidichthys > Pholidichthys leucotaenia. The sequence goes on along the minus strand of CM035839.1, from coordinate 21,513,377 downwards.
CGGCAAGGGAGGTCCAGATGCGGCTGAGAGCCACACCTGACTCCCCTCCCCAAAAGCCAGACAAGATCCCTCCACCATCAACAAATGAACTGCAGGAGAGATTACTTGCCTGTGCTTAAGCTCTACCGCTGTCCAGGACTCCGATGACGACGCCCCGGGCCCCATTGGCTGGAGGTCTGGTCCGGGGGATGACTCCACTGCAGCAGCCCCTGCAGCGGGCGTAATGGTGGTTGCAGTAATGGTGCTCTCAGGCGCTGTCCTCCATGTCTCCGGTTCCTCTGGCATGGCGGCTGTGGACGACCCTTCTGCTGGCCCATGGGCTGGGCCCTCCCAGCCCTCCAGCTCCTCCTCCCCCAAGCAACCTGGATCCTGGACCGATGGGCTCGTAAGGGCACATAGAATGGAGTTGGTGAGACCGGGTATGAGAGTACTATATGCCACTGGGGCGGAGCACTCAGGTGACTGCACACCCCGAGTCTCCTTGCCAGGAGGCAGGCAACATTGATCATTCATCGTGAAAATTAAATGAGAAGAAACTTGCCTGTTCTCATGACACTGGAGGTCCCCAGTGGTCTCCGAGGCATCCTTTCTCCTCTCCTGGAATTCCTCATCTGGTTGCAGTTCCTCCTCTCTCGGGGAAAGTTTCTTTAGCCTTTCGGCCATCTCCGGGAGGAGCCACGGCTTCACCTCCAAGATGAGGTCCATCTCTGCTAGAAGAGCCCGCCTGCATTCATCCATTTCCTCCCACGACGGAGCGGAGCATGGCTCGGAGTAGGGAGGCGGAGCTGTAGTAAGCGGGGCTGGACACTTCTTGCGGCGGGGGTTCCTCCTCCTCTTCTTCCCGGACGGCGCGGGAACCAAATAATCCGGAATGCGAAGCGTCGTGCCGGACCACAAGGCCGCTGTGCCGAGGTGCTCCGTCTTCTCTGAAGAGGTAGGCGGAGTGGCCACGGGGAGTTCGAGCACTGGGGGATCCTCATCCAACTCCTCCTCCACCCGGCAGTCGAGCCGATCCAGTTTCTGCTTCTCCATTACCCGGCACTCCTCCTTAACCCGGTGGTCTAGCTGAGCGAACAGGATCAACCACTCCTCCTCCGTCGAGCCCGTGGATTGGGTAGGCACGGGGGCTGGAACCCTCTCTGCCAGAGAAGCGCGTCCTCATGCTTCTCTCTCGCGGCGCTCCTCCTCCATCCTCACGTCTAAGGGTTGAGTGAGTGCTGGCCTGGGAGATGAAAGGGATCCGAGGGGGGAGGAGGTCTCCCTCCGACGGGAGCGTTTCTTCTGGTGGGTGGCTGGTGCCGTCCGACTCCACGTCAGGGACGGGAAGGATGACAGAGAGGATGGCGTCTACCCTATGGATTACCCGGAGGTGAGGATAGCGCCGCTCGACGTCCTCCACAACGAGTCTTGCCCGCTCCCGGTCCTCGGGAAACTGAGGCCACTGAATGGCAAACCCAGATTCATGACATAAACAACCGAAAATATCTAGTACATTTCTGCATTTTTAAGATTTTTTTTCTAAGTGACTATTCATGCCGCTAACGGCCATATTTTCTCTGTCTGAGTGTGACCACAGATCATTTCCCCTCTTATCCTTTGCCTTAACTTCCTGTGTCTGGTCCAAAAGTCTGAGACTTTCTGAAAGTTGCTTTAACGCTCTTAACAAACCGGACCAAGGTTCAGTTTGATTCAGACCGAGACCACCTCTTTTTTGCTGTGCCAAATTTTGGCTCTTTGGTCCGGATCGTGGTTCCAGGGAGGTTTCACACCTAAAATTGTGGACCAAATCAAACTGAAAAGCCTGAAAGTCTGGATCAGACAGGTTAGAATAAGAATCTGCATAACGGTACAGAGATATAATGTTTGCAAAGTAAAAAGGGTAAAATTTAACAGTTTACAATTTAGCCCTGTGGTAAATTTTTCAGTAAAATAAATAAAGAAAATGAATTATTATTAAACAAAAAAAGCCCAATTTTTCTTATAATAACAAAAAGTGGCAACTATTCCCCACATGCAACAATTTAATTTTGTTTAATTTTCAATCCTTTAGCTGCTGAACTCCACCTTCTGCGTCCTGTATTTGGCTCCTCATCCTGCCAGTTCCGTACAGCGAGGTCTTGCTATAAAGCCTGAAGCTTCAAATTCCTCTGCTCTTCACATCCTGTTTTCTTAAAAACACCAATAACAAAAGGAGACACTGCACACTCACCTGCTAATGCTGAGTCAGCCGAAAAGTAGGCATGAGTCACAATACAGTCCTGCGGAACAGAAATTAAAAACAGTTTTAATCAGTTAGATGCAAATTTGTTGATATAGGCCTCAGCAGTTAAAAAGTGTTGTTTGTTTCTTGCAGAACTTGTCTGTTAATAATAATGGATTGAATTTATAAAGTGCTTTTCGTGATACCCAAAGCGCTCACAGTGGATCCGTTATTCATTCACTCCACAGACGCACACTGACAGAGGTAAGCTATCTCTGTAGCCACAGCTGCCCTGGGGCAGACTGACAGAAACGCAGCTGCATATCCGCACCAACGGTCTTTCCGACCACCACCAAACATTTAGTCACATTCATACACCAGTGACACTGGAGGCAAGGTGGCTCTATTTCTTGATCCACTACCACCCCACCTACTGGTCATTAGAGAGAATGCATTTCTAAAACATTTTCGCTGTCTCGTGACTGAATAAAATGGGAACAAAAAACGTAGAACTTAATATTCATTCATTCATTCATTCATTCATTCATCTTCTTCCGCTTAATCCTTTTTGGGTCGCGGGGGGGCTGGAGCCTATCCCACCATCTTTGGGTGAGAGGCAGGGTCCACCCTGGACAGATCGCCAGTCCATCGCAGGGCCAACACAGAGACAGACAACCATTCACTCTCACATTCATACCTAAGGACAATTTAGAATCCCCAGTTTGATGCCAGTTAACCTAACTTGCATGTTTTTGGCATGTGGGAGGAAACCGGAGAAATCCTGGAGTAAACCCACGCAGACACGGGGAGAACATGCAAACTCCACACAGATCACTGTTGGTCAGGGGCTGGGATCAAACCCAGGATCCCCCGGCCAAGGGTGAGTTGCTGTGCTGCCGCAGTGCTAACCACTCCGCCACCCTTACTTAATAAATTCTGTAATAATTATTTGCTTCTGACAGCAAAATGTCAGCATGTCAACAACATAACGGGATAACAGGCAGCCTTCCAGTAATGAACCCACCCACCTTGAGGTGGTACTTGGTTGTAATGGAAAATGATCTAAACCATGTCAGGCCGAGTAGAGTCGGGGCGAGTATTAAATTCTTACTAAATAAATTATTAAGAACTTAATAAATTCTAAATAAATCAGTGATGCTGTGTCAGTGTAGTGCTGTTTACGTAGCTCTTTTTAACGAGCTATGCATAGGAAATTAGTGATGTCACTTTAATCGCGATTAATAGCGTTTGGGGGCAATTAATCGCATCAAGGTGCGCAAATGATATGCCGCCGCATCTCACTTCATACATTTAATGCAATTAACACACCCGGATGTGATTATTCATGATTAATCACTATTAATTGTGATTAAAGCGGCACCATGATGAAAGTTTTAATCATGACTAAAATAATGTGATTAATAACGATTAACCTCGATTAAAGTGGCACCACTAATAGGAATACAATTTAGAGTGCCTTATTTTCCTTAGTGAGAAGTCTTTACAAAATTTAGGCTTTAATACTCTTATATAAAGTGCTGTGAAAAAGTATTTGCCCCCTTCCAGATTTCTTATATTTTTACATATTTGTCACATTTAAATGCTTCAGGTCATCACACAAATTTGAATATTGGACAAAGATAACCCAAGTAAAAAGAGAATGCAGTTTTTAAATGATGATTTCATTTATTAAAAGGGAAAAAAGACATCCAAATCTACCTGGCCCTATGTGAAAAAGTAATTGCCAACTTGTTACATCATGAATTAAATGTAATTAACCAGATTTTTTGGAAATCTGAGTTCAGTTTCATGAGGTCACACCCACGCCTGATTACTGCTAGACCTGCTGAATCAAGAAGTCACTTAAATAGAACCTGTCTTACAAAGTTAAGCAGGCTAAAGCCACTGTTCTACTACCACCTACTCAGCTCAACTCGCCCTGACTCTACTCGGCCTGACATGGTTTAGGTCATTTTCCATTACAACCAAGTACCACCTCAACGTGGGTGGGTTCATTACTGGAAGGCTGCCCGTTATCCCGTTATGTTGTTGACATGCTGACATTTTGCTGTCAGAAGCAAATACTTATTACAGCAAGCGCAAAATACAAGCAAAGCATGGAGTTAGCGTTGATGGCTACCTAGCTCATTGTCTGCATACCTGAGACAATGGCGATATCCTTGTTTGTTCAAAGTAAGCTTGCCACCAATGACATAAATAATGTAAAAGATGCTTAAAATCACTCGCCATCTTCCCTGTGAGCAGCCATCAGCTCGGAGACCTCCTGGTATTTCATTTCAGATTGCTCTGCCGGCGACGGGGCTGAAAAGTTCATAGGCTCAAAAGTTCATAGTGGCCAAATTTGACCAAATGTCATTTATTTTTCAAGCACAGGGGTCCAAGCACTGCAACATTGATGGAAGAAGTGTATGGACCAAAGGGGAGACTGTTGAAAAATAACCATATTTGGTCACATTTGATCACTCTATAAACTTTTCAGCCTATGAACTTTTCAGCCCCGTAGCTCCCTCTGGATTCTCTTGTCAGCCACCAGCACAGAAGAGTCAGCACCTTGTCATTGGACCACATTGTTAATTTGTGTGTAGCCATATATCTCGTTGATTATCACAGAAATAATAAAAATTCACAGCCAAATTTACAAATTGCAGTTTTGAATCTACTGAAGACGTTGCTCTCATCCACTGACATTATGCCCTGGCCAATCAGTGGCCTGCAATCTGTTGACGTCACATTTTCAGTTTGACTCAGCATGGTTGGAACCTCACTGTAGTAGGTACCAAAATAATATCTAATACTTGATACTAGGGACTAATGCAAAACCCTACAAACCAAGTAGAGTTGAGGTGAGTTGGGCTGAGTAGGTGCTAGTGGAAAAGGGTCTTTAAAAGATCTCAACAAGCAACACATCATGCCACGAGCTAAAGAAACTTAAGAACAGATGACAACCAAAAGCCCAGAAGAACATCTAAAGGACTGCAGGAGTCAGTTGTTGAGGCAAGTGACTCCTGGGGCAGCTGTGGCTACAGTAGTAGCTTACCACTACCATTGTTTGTCTGGCGTGAATGAATAATGGACTCACTGTCAGCACTTTGACATGTCACTTGACATGTAAAGCGTCATATAAATCCATTATTATTGACTCAGTTTGGACACTGGTCCATGATTCAATAATCAGAAAGAGACTGGGCAAAGATGGAATCCATGGGAGAGTTCCAAGGTCAAAACCACTGTTGACCAAAAAGAATGCAAAGGCTTGTCTCACATTTGCCAGAAAAAACACCTTGATGATCTCCAAGACTTTTATAAAAATATTCTGTTGACTGACAAGAAAAGATTTGAACTTTTTGAAAGGTGTGCATAAAAATAACACAGCATTTCATAAGAACATCAAACCAACAGTCAAACATGGTGGTGGTAGTGTCATGGGTCTGGGGCTGCTTTGCTGCTTCAGGATCTGGACGACTTTCCATAATTGATGGAACCATGAATTCTGCTCTGTACCATAAAATCCTGAAGGAGAATGCCCATTCATCAGTTCGTGACCTCAAGCCCTCCAATGTGGCTGAAAGAAAACAATTCTGTAGAGAAGAGCTGGCCAAAATCCCTCAACAGCAACAGAAAAGACTCATCACCAGCTATCACAACTACTGGATTGTAGTTGTTGCTGCCAAGGGTGTCACACCCATTTAATAGGTTTAGGGGGTGATTACTTTTTCACATAAGGCCAGGTGGGTTTGGACAGCTTTTTCCCCCTTAATAAATGAAATCATCATTTAAAAATGCATTTTGTATTTACTTGGGTTATTTTTGTCTAATATTAAAATTTAGTTGATGAGCTGAAACATTTAAGTGTGACAAATATGCAAAAATTGAAGAAGAGGATAAGGAGGCAAATACTTTTTCAAAGCACTGTATATAGATGAAAATCAATTATTTTTTTGACTTTTAGCACCTTCCAGTTGATTACTTTTCCAGCGGGGGTATTATTAGAATGGCAGAAGCTGTTTAATATGTTAAGCGTCACATTTCATTAATATTAATTGGATGTCACTCTCTTTTCTTTAGTTAAAGTAATAAACATTATTCCTGTGATGACTGCACAAAGGCCCGCGTTGTGCTTGTTTTGTCTACTTTGTTCAGGACACAAAAGGCTGGCTGTTCTTCCGTTCCCCCCACGCCGACTGATCAGAGCGATTTTTTTTATTGAAGCGTTAACTCTGCAGAGAGAGTAGGAATAATGTCGGGACAGCGACCAGAGCAGCAGGGCAATTAAGACAAATTAATTATGGTGGGGTTGTGCGACCGCGGCCCGGCTAAAGCGTGAACTCACAGAGGCGTCGGAGCCACATCAGAGCCCTCCGAGTGAGGTGGGAAAAAAAGGACTTCTGTGTTTGCTATCTCATTATCTACAAGGGGAGAGAACCTCGACTCCTTGACCCCGACATGGAGAGACCCCGACTGTAGTCACAGCGAGAGCAGCCGTCTGCCGTTCCGCCCGCTGAACGCATGGCTGAGCGGGAATTAAAACGTGTGCTCCCGCTCCCTCAGCCAGGTTTCCCCTCCAGAAAATACAGTCCGCCGCCAGCCACTGACCCGTTTTACCTCCTCCTCATCTGCATGAACATAAATTCACTTTTCCTGCTAAGAATCGCTCACTGGCATATCTCTTTCCCCCTTCCCTTGCCATTTCACAGGCTGCAGGTGTCCAGGGAGCCAGGGTGACCTTCGTGTTTTTTTCCCCCCAGTCAGGGCCGTTTCCAGCTATTCGGGGGCCCTATGGAAAATTGTGTTGGGGGGGAGCTATTTTTGTTTAAGAAGAGATAAAAAAACAAATTTGGTTATAGTCTAGATCAGTGTTTTTCAACCTTTTTTGAGCCACGGAATCCTTTTTACGTTGAAAAAAAATCTCAGCACTCCAACCTAAAATGTTATAAAATGACACATTGTACAGCATATGCAATGACAATTTAGTCTTGCAATTTGTTTGTTCTCAGTGTGAAATGCAGTACGATTACATACAGAGTCAATGCAAAGATGCCAGCGCACGAGCATTTGCTCCGGGTGACACCACTGTGTGCAAGTTTGCATCCACACAAGTTGGATTTTTAAAGGATTCAAGGATTCAAAGATTTTATTGTCAATACTACTATATGTGCAGGACATACAGGAGAATTGAAATGGTGTTTCTCTCTTTACATTGGTGTGCATTTTATAAAAAGAAGGCAACTGGTCTGGATTAAAAAAAAGAAAAACAAAAAACAAGAACAATGACAGCAGCAGTCTATGTACAGTCTATATACAGTGATGCAACCCGTGGTGCCAATGGCAGCCAGAAGGACTCTGACCTCCATAGAGGTAAACGATTAGTGGCAATAAACCCAGCAATCCTATATTCGGACAGCTAGAGATGAATAGCCGTAGTGCGTTTCATTGCAGTAGTGTAGGTGCAGGTAGTGACAGATATGATTGCACATGATCAGTATTGCAGTGATATACAGAAAGCAGCAGATATGACATTTGTGCAAATGGTTGCAGTTAAAGTGCAGAGACATACACTACCGTTCAAAAGTTTGGGGTCACTTAGAAATTTCCTTATTTTTGAAAGAAAAGCACTGTTTTTTCAATGAAGATAACTTTAAACTAATCAGAAATACACTCTATACATTGCTAATGTGGTAGATGACTATTCTAGCTGCAAATGTCTGGTTTTTGGTGCAATATCTACATAGGTGTATAGAGGCCCATTTCCAGCAACTATCACTCCAGTGTTCTAATGGTACAATGTGTTTGCTCATTGCGTCAGAAGGCTAATGGATGATTAGAAAACCCTTGTGCAATCACGTTAGCACAGCTGAAAACAGTTTAGCTGGTTAGAGAAGCTATAAAACTGACCTTCCTTTGAGCAGGTTGAGAATCTGGAAAAAATTATTATTTCAAATACAAATCATTATTTCTAACCTTGTCAATGTCTTGACTATATTTTCTATTCATTTTACAACTCATGGTGGTAAATAAGTGTGACTTTTCATGGAAAACACAAAATAATTGTCTAGGTGACCCCAAACTTTTGAACGGTAGTGTATAGCAGCGGAAGTACAACAGAACAACAGTATTATTGTTGGTGTGCCAGTCCTTCTGTGCCAACATCTGAGGTAGTTATTGTGCAGGTGTTACCGTCTGGGAAGCGGGGAGGAGTGAACAAGAGTTCAGGGTCCTGATGGCCTGATGAACGAAGCTGTTCAGCAGTCTTGTGGAGTAGGCCCGGAGGCTACAGTATCTTTTCCCCGAGGGCAGGGAGCTGAAGAGGGAGTGTAGGGAATGGGAGGTGTCACCTGCGATGTTGGTGGCTCTACAGGTGAGGCGAGTGGGGTAGATGTCCGGGGGAGGGGGGCACCGATGATCTTGCTGGCTGCAACCACTATACGTTGTAGTGTCTTCCGGCAGGCAACAGTGCAGCTTCCATACCACACTGTGATGCAGTTGGTGAGGATGCTCTCAATGGTTCCCCGGTAGAAAGACTGCATGATGGGGGGTGGGACTCGTGCTCTCCTCAGTCTGCAGAGGAAATGGAGGCGAGTTTGGGCCTTCTTGACCAGTGATGTGGTGTTGTTGGTCCAGGTGAGGTCCTCAGAGATGTGCACCCCCAGGAACTTGGTGCTGCTCACCCTCTCCACAGCTGCACCTTCGATGATCAGAGGGGGGGTGCTGTGTGTGTCCTCTCCTAAAGTCAACCACAATCTCCTTGGTTTTCCCCACGTTCAGGAAGAGGTTGTTGTCTTTACACCACTGGACCAGTTGGCTCACCTCATTTCTGTAGTTGGCCTCGTCATTGCTGGTGATGAGGCCCACTACTTTGTGTCATCTGCAAACTTGACGATGTGGTTGGTGTTTTAGGCTGGTATGCAGTCATGGGTCGGGCTGAGCATGCACCCTTGTGGGGCCCCTGTGCACAGTGTGATGGTCTGGGAGGTGTTGCTGCCAACCCACACATTCTGTGGCCTCCTTGTGAGAAAGTCCAGCACCCAGTTGCAGAGAGAGGTTTTAAGTCCCAAGTGTCTCAGTTTTTGTATCAGGTGCTGGGGGATGATTGTGTTGAATGCTGAGCTGAAGTCCAAGACCAGCATGCGCACGTACGAGTGTTTTGAATCCAGGTGGGTGAGGGCTGGATGGAGAGCAGCAGCGATGGCATCTTCTGTGGATCTGTTCGACCTGTATGCAAACTGGAATGGGTGGTGAGAGGGAGGCAGGGTGGACTTGATGTGCTGCATGACCAGCCGCTCAAACCACTTCATTATAATGGGTGTCAGTGCTACGGGGCGGTAATCATTGTAGCTGGATGGGACGGGCTTCTTTGGGACTGGTATTATGGTGGCAGTCTTGAAGCATGTGGGGACAACAGCTTGAGACAGGGAGATGTTGAAGATGTCAGCCAGGACATTCTTAAGCTCCTCTGCGCAGTCCTTCAGGATGCGACCCGGTATGCTGTCTGGGCCAGCTGCCTTACATGGGTTGGTCTTGCAGAGGGTCCTCTTCATGCTAGCCGGATCCAGACTTAAGGCCACCTCGTCCAGAGGAGGAGTGGTCTTCTGTGCTGGTCTGCTGTTTTGTGCTTCAAATCAGCCAAAGAAGTTGTTTAGATTGTTAAGCAGTGTGATGTCACTCGCACAGGTCTGAGGTGAAGATTTGTAGTTGGTGAGGGTCTGTATGCCACACCAGAGAGAATGTGCATCTCTGGTGTTGCTGAAGTGTCCAGGTATTTTCTTGCTGTCACTGTCATTTTGCCTCCTTGATGCCATGGGACAGATTGGCCCTAGCTGTTGTTAGTCCTGCAGTGTCGCCAGCCCTGAAGGCTGCGTCCTGAGCCCTCAGGAGTCGGTGGACCTCTGCTGTCATCCATGGTTTCTGGTTGCCACAAACAGTGATGGTCTTGCAGTGAGTAACATCATCAGTGCATTTGGCTGTGTATGCCACAACAACCTCAGTGTACTCCTCTAGGTTTGTGTGTCTATTGTGAGTGGCTGCATGCTTGAAAATGTCCCAGTCTGTGGCACTGAAGCAGTCTTTCAGAGCATCCAAGGCCCCCTCTGGCCACACACGTACCTGCTTCTTTGTAGGTCTAGTGGCTCTAACTCTGGGTTTGTATGCCGGCCTTAGTAGGACGGTGATGTGATCAGAGATGCCCGGGAAGGGGGGGGGGGAATTTGTATGCATTCTTATGAGTTGTGTACACCAGATCCAGCAGGTTGTCTCCCCTCATTGCAAAGTTTACATGTTGATATAGACTCGGTAGGAGGGCCTTTAAATTTGCGTGGTTGAAGTCACCTGCTGTGATGAGAAATCCATCTGGATGCACTGTTTGTGTCTCACTTATAGCTTGATATAGTACTTTCAGTGCTTCCCTCCTCTCACTGGCACCGGTGGGTGGGACATACGTGGCGGCAAGTAGAACCAATGAGATTTTTCTAGGCGTGTAAAAGGGTCTGCAATGTCTGTGAACAGCAACAGAGTCATGGCGCCAGGCATCACTGATTTACACACACACGCCTCCACCCCGGGTTTTTGCTCCTACCGTTAGCACTCTGTCACTGCGATAGCATGTTAGCCCCGCTCGGTGAGTGACAGAGTCCGGTGTGTTGTTGTTTAACCACGTTTCCGTAAAGATAAAAACACAGCAGTTCCGCCCTTCACGTTGTTTGGATCTCAGGAGCTGTATGTGGTCTATCTTGTTGGCCAGAATCAGTGAAGGGATCAGGGGTTTGTGCAGGTTAGCAGTTAGCTTTGCCAATATACCTCCACGTTTACCTCGCTTTCATCTTCTCTCACACCGTCTATGGCGTCTCAATCTGGGATGGGGCACGGCAGTCGAGGCCGAGGGTGTGGAGGACTGGCGGAGGATCCCTAGGCCACGTAGCTCCTCTTTGCTGCTTCCATCTAAGACGTAATCTGTGGCTTTTCTCCTTATCTCCAGAAGGCTGTGGTGACTGTAGCTCGTGTGCAACATTGCATATGTACAATAAACAGTTTAGCAACACTAAGTGGCACAAAACACGAAAAAAAGAAAACCTGAAGAGAGGAAAGAGAGAGGCTGCTGCGTGTTCGCCGCCATCATTTAGTGCTTGGTTGCGATGACCATTCGCGTTGGTGTTCCACCGTTGCCTGGAGAATGAATTAGTTTGAAAATGAGAAAGCCGTTGACTGGAGGCATCTCGTGTTGAGAACGGGGTTGTCTTCACCTCCATGGGTCTGCCACTTGTTTGCTGGTGGCATGTTCACCGTCTGGATGGTGTTGTGGGCTTCGGCCTGGCTGTGTTTGTTTTGGAGATGTAAGGCGGCCCCGCCTTTCTTTCAAGAAGAGGAAAGAGAAGAGGAGGGATTGCATTTTTGCTTCCACCTGCTGACATGGAGGAGCCACTAGAGGCGCCAATGCAAGTTGCTTGTGGGTTTTTTTTTGGCCTAATTAAGAAGTGAAACATTTCCTGCGGGACCCTGAACGTTCTCTCATGGAACTCCCTGAGGTCAGAGGATGTCTGGTGGAAAAACACTGGTCTTGATTAACAGAAAAAAAAAATCATTACATAGAATAAAAATTTAACAATGAACATGGCAAATTTCAAGAAGTGCTAGATTTATGGGAAAAAAGATGCAATCTTACAAGAAAAAAAATTTGCAAATTTACGAGAACCTGAGGCGTGGCGATGGAGTAAGATGCGTCTCCAAACAGCTCCGACAGCCTAATCCTTAAAAATCATAAAAAGGCACAAATAACCGATTTTGCCACCACCCGGGAAGCTTATTGATGACAAGAATCAAAGATACACTTGTGAGATACAAAAACTTCAACATGAGGAAGACAAAACAACAATAACAAATAACAAAGCAACAATTTACCATTCCAAATTACTAGTTAATGTAAAGCAAAAGACATGTTATAATTCCTTTGAGGGCCTGGTCCTCAGTGTTGGGCACTTTAGCAATTTCAGGTTAAACCCAATTTTATTTGCCATAGTTTATCGTCCCCCATCAACCTATTCAGAATTTTTATCCGAATTTGCTGATTTCTTAGCTGATTTAGTGCTGAAATCTGATAGAATAATTATAGTAGGGGACTTTAATATACATGTGGATGTAGATAGTGACTGCCTTAATGTGGCTTTTAATTCAATATTAGACTCGATTGGGTTTTCTCAGAAAGTAGGAAATTCTACTCATTACCTCCACCATACATTGGACCTTGTTCTGACATATGGCATAGAAATAGAAAATCTTGTAGTGTCTCCTCATAACCCTGTACTGTCAGACCATTGTCTGTTAACCTTTGATTTTACTATTTCTGACTATTTGGCTCCTAAAGAAAAATATTATCACAGTAGATGCCTCTCAGATGATGCTGTTTCCAAATTTATGCAGATTGTTTCCTCTATGCCATGTGTCAACACAACGGAAATAAGCTATAGACAGCTTGCTCCTTCTGTAATTGATAACATGGTGGATAGTGTTTCAGCTTCTCTGCATCAGGCTCTAGACTTGGTGGCCCCCTTAAAAAAGAAAAAGTCTAATCAGAGATTTTTAACTCCTTGGTTCAACACAGAAACTCGTAGCTTAAAACAGAAGACTCGTCAATTAGAAAGAAAATGGCGCTCTACTAATTTAGATGAAATCTATTTAGCTTGGAGAAATCATCTTTTAATTTATAAAAAATCTCTTAGAAAAGCTAGAACGAGTTATTACTCTGCATTAATAGAAGAGAACAAGAATAATCCCAGGTTTCTTTTCAGTACTGTAGCCAGGTTGACAAAGAGTCAGGATTCTGTCAATCCTAGCATCCCCTTAGAGCTTACTAGTCAGGACTTTATGAACTTTTTCAATAATAAAATTTCATCCATCAGAGATAAAATCAATCAGATTCTTCCCACAGTTAACTTAAATACTGTAACTATTACAACTCCTTCTATTGATGTCTGTCTTGATGAGTTTACTCCAATCGACCTTTGTGAGTTAGACAAAATAGTTTCCTCATCCAAACCTTCAACTTGTCTTTTAGACCCTATTCCTACCAGGTTATTTAAAGAAGTCTTCCCACTTATTGGTAGCTTTATTCTTCATATAATCAATTCTTCATTAACTTTAGGCCATGTACCGCAGGCTTTTAAAACTGCTGTAATTAAACCCTTACTCAAAAAGCCAACGCTAGATCCGGGAGCTTTAGCTAACTATAGACCAATCTCTAATCTCCCTTTCATTTCAAAAATCTTAGAAAAAGTTGTTGCTACCCAATTATTTGACCACCTGCAGGGAAATTGTTTACTTGAAGAGTTTCAATCTGGGTTTAGAATCCATCATAGTACTGAAACAGCCTTAGCGAAGGTCACTAACGACCTCCTCATTGCATCTGATAATGGACTAGTTTCTGTACTTGTCCTTTTAGATCTTAGTGCAGCTTTTGATACTATTGATCATAATATTCTACTTGATAGATTAGAACACTATGTTGGACTTAATGGAACTTCGTTGCAGTGGTTTAGATCTTACTTATCTGATAGGTTCCAGTTTGTTCATGTAAATGATGAGTTTTCTTTTAATTCAAAGCTTAGTCATGGAGTTCCACAGGGATCTGTGCTAGGCCCTACTCTTTTTAGTTTATATATGCTTCCGTTAGGCAACATTATTAGAAAGCACTGTATACATTTTCATTGTTATGCAGATGACACACAATTATACCTGTCAATGAAGCCAGATGATACTAATCAATTAGCCAAGTTAGAAGCCTGTCTTAAGGAAATTAAAGCTTGGATGACTTGTAATTTCCTGCTATTAAATTCAGATAAGACTGAAGTCATTCTTGTTGGTCCAAAAAAACTTAGAAATTCCTTTTCAAATCAAACTTTCAGTTTGGATGCAGTTACTCTTTCTCTTAATAGCTCTGTGAGGAACCTTGGAGTTATTTTTGATCAGGATTTGTCCTTCAATTCACATATTAAATTTGTTTCTAAGACTGCCTTCTATCATTTGCGTAATATTGCCAAGATTAGGAGCATCTTGTCTCAGAGTGATGCTGAGAAGCTGATCCACACTTTTGTTAGCTCGAGATTAGATTATTGTAATTCTTTATTATCAGGCTGTCCTAAAACATCTTTAAAAAGTCTTCAGCTGATCCAAAATGCTGCAGCAAGAGTTTTAACAGGTACTAGAAAGAGAGATCATATCTCTCCGGTTCTGGCCTCCCTTCATTGGCTTCCCATAGAGTTTAGAATTAAGTTTAAAATCCTTCTTCTTACTTACAAAGCTTTAAACAATCAGGCTCCTTTTTATTTAAAAGATCTGATACTACCGTATCATCCTAACAGAGCATTACGCTCCCAAAATGCAGGATTACTTGTAATACCTAGAATCTCCAAAAGTACAATGGGAGGCAGAGCCTTCAGTTATCAAGCTCCTCTCCTGTGGAATCAGCTGCCAATCTGGATTCGGGAGTCAGACTCGATCTCTGTTTTTAAGAATAGGGCTAAAACCTACCTTTTTGATATAGCCTACAATTAGGGAGGGATCATGTGTTTCTGAACCCTCCCTTAGTTATGCTGCTAATAGGTTTAGTCAGCCAGGGGACCTCCAGTAATGCACTGGGCCTCACTCCTTTCCTCACTCTCTATGAAATATTTTTTTTTTTGCTGGTCATTAACATTTGTTTGTTCTCTCCCATAGATTGAGTCCCCATCGTGCTGTTTGCTCTCTACATGTCTGTTCTTTTCTTCTTCTCTATCCCCTCACCCCCCAGCCAGTCACAGCAGATGACTGCCCCTCCCTGAGCCTGGTTCTGCTGGAGGTTTCTTCCTGTTAAAAGGGAGTTTTTCCTCTCCACCGTCGCCAAGTGCTTGCTCACAGGGGATCGTCTGATTGCTGGGGTCTTTCTGCAACTGTGGGGGTCCCCCCTACAGTTGATAGTGCTATGAGATGACTGTTGTTGTGAAATGGCGCTTTATAAATAAAGTTGAATTGAATTGAATTGAATTGAAAACGTAAGAAAAACAAACAGGACAAACAAGGCCCAGGTCAAATGCCACATTCACCTGACCACAAGGCGGCAGATGATCCAAATGGTCAAGGGAAGGATCCCTCTAACAGAGCCGTGCTTACCGCTATCATAGCACTGCGGAATGAAATGTCCAATTCAAGAGCAACATATGCACTACCACTGATATCCTCATTGAACATGTGCATACTGACCTGAGACAAGAAATCACCGCGACTAAAAAAAGATCTACAAGCAGCTATCGCCTCAATAGAGACTGTGTCTGCTTCACAACTGAACACCATTAAAGGTGTAGAAAAGTCAATGCCATTCCACTCTGCTAGTATTAGCACGCTACAGCGTGAGAGCAGAGAGTACTTTTCACCCGAGCCAGAGAACTACTGCAGGACCTACCAGGCGTCAGATATGGCTTGCTCTTCCTAGCAAAGCTCCTGGTGACCCATAATGGCATGGAGACTTCCTTTACTGACCCCTTGGAAGCTCAGGACTATGCCGAACAGCTAGTCGTGACACCCCAGACCACTCGAAGAGACGAGGCAGGGACAGAGGGCAATGCACAGCACTCCGGTTGCAGACCAAGTAAAACTTGACTGTGACTAACCATATGTTGTGTCTGGAAATGAGAGCGGACACGTCAACGTGTTGAGGTTAGCTTTATTGAAGTTAGCATAGGAGAGAGTGGTACAGACAGTGGGTAGCTGGTAGTAGGTAGGGCTCCAAGAGAGAGGGGGCTGGCACTGGGCAGCCATATAATATACCCCTGACGTGCTGACGTCACATGCACGTACGTGCTACCGCAGCATGATGCGTCCTGCCGTTTCCCATATATCATATTTACTCCCCCCTTGAAAAGCTTAGAACCATTTTCTGCGAATTAGCCTTAGCAAGGGCAGTAAGTAAAATCAACCCAGCCGCAGGGGGTGCACAAGCCAGTGTATTCCTAGTGTCCCAAGCCTGGGTAAATGGGAAGGGTTGTGTCAGGAATGGCATCCGACGTAAAACCTTTGCCAAATCAAACATGCGGATCATGACGAATGAGACTTTCATACCGGCTCGATCAAGGCCCAGGTTAACAACGACCGCCACCAGTGCTATTAACCAACAGGGTGCCGGTAGAAATTGGGCTATTGTTGGTCGAAGATTGAGGAGGAGGAGAGTGGGAATGCGTGTTAGGAGGGAGAGAGAAAAGGAAAGGTAGAAGTGTGGAGGTGAGAATAGGGATGTTAAATGTAGGGACTATGACTGATAAAGGTAGAGAGTTGGCTGATATGATGGAGAGAAGAAAGGTAGATATACTGTGTGTTCAAGAAACCAGATGAAGGGAAGCAAGGCTCGGAGGATTGGAGGGGGATTTAAACTGTTCTACCATGGTGCAGAAAGGAAGAGAAATGGAGTAGGAAGTAGGAGTAATCTTGAAGGAAGAGTATGTGAAGAGTGTTGAGGAGGTAAAGAGGGAGTCGGACAGAATCATGAGTTTGAAGCTTGAAGTCAAAGGTGTGATGTTGAATGTTTTCAGTGCGTATGCCCCACAAGTTGAACTTTCTCATAAATTTGTTATTTTTCCCTTGTGAATTTGCTATTTTCTTGTAAATTTGTGACTTTTTACCATACATTTGCAACATTGCTCTTGTAAATTTGGATTTTTTCAAAAATTTTCAACTTTTTTTTTACCATAAACTTACAGCTTTTCCTTGTAAATTTGGGACATTTTTCTTGTAAATTTTAACTTTATTTAGTCATACATTTGCTACTTTTTTTGTTAATTTGCAGCTTTTTCAAATTTTTTTCCTCATGAATTTGTAACTTTTTTTCTTGTACATTTGCTAAATTTTTCTTCTAAGTTTGTAACTCTTCGAGTAATTTTACAATTTTTTTTCTTGTAAAATTATAACTTTTTTCTCCTAAATTTTCACTTTTTCTCATATATTTGTGACTTTTTTATGAATTTTTCTTATAAATTTATCAGAAAAAACATGAAAATTTATGCCTCTTTTGCATCATTTTATAACTGAAACCTGCTCACCCATGTTCAACCCCCATGGGACCCAGAAGGGTTTAAAGCAGGTAAGCAGATCACCTGCTCACCTGCACCACAAGTAAAGTCCAAGTGGGCAAACACAGATGGGCCAACATGGAACCCACAAGCCAGCCCAGTTTTAACCTTTGGTGGGGCCCACATGGACAAGCTGGCTGGGTCCTGGGTGCTGATTTATGCTAACTGCAGACCAGCGGGAGCGGGACTGGGCTGTCAGTTTAGGACTGATTGACATTCATGAACTTAGCACACATGCCAACGATCAAACCGGGGTTTCACACAGCTTAAGGCTGCTTTCACACCACGATAGGCCGGGGGTCTCGTTTCGACTGGGCTGGGAATGCTGAGAATTTTCACACTTTCGTCTGGTTTGGTTTGCATTCACACTGCAGCGGACCAACTGCCTGGACAACGTCACGCAGTCACAACTGCTCGTTTGGGGCGCTGTAGCCAAAACCACCACTGACCAGGAAGAAAAAATGTCGCCGAAGAAGAAAAATCAGGCTCATGGATTGGCCAGGACCGAAAACAGAAATCCATTCCCTTCAGCCAGGTTGTTTGTCCGCCACAAACAAAACATTTTTTAACTTTTCTCCTCGTCTTTCTCTGGTAAAAGGATTTCTTGGATCTGCGTGGTTGTCTTAATTGTTATTTTCTACCCAAAATGCACTACGGTAAACACCATTTCCTCTTCTCAGACTATGTGTTGCTATGGTTACACAAACACCAAGGGGCACTTCCGCCCTTTGGTCTGCTGGATAGTCCGTTTGGATTCACACTGCAAGCGGAACGCACCAGACTTTGTTTGCAAGCGAACTCAGACCCCTGTTTTTAGGCGGAGCAGACTTCATTTGTTTGGTGCGCACCAGAGTTCCAACGTGAGTTCAGACTGCACCAAACAAACCAAACTATCCCCGGAAACGGAGCCGAGTTCCTTTGGTCCAGACCAAACAGTGGCCGTATGAATGCGCCCTAAGATTTCAGTATTGAGGTGCAGTTCTACTCACAAACTTACTAGTATTTCATGAAAGAAGCCCAGTGTGTTTGGATGTCTGGATTTTTGTAAGTAAATAAGATTGTACGGTATAAACTCAATAAACCAGGCTTATGAATAATAGCCTTTTTCTTTTTTCTATCATGAGACATCCTCCACACCTTGTTCTTTGGCAGAACGCCCGTCCACCTGCTCCTCCTCCTCCTTTCCACTAGACCTCCCCACCCAGAGCGGCCTGCCTGTGTCTTTTCTCCTGCTCCTCTCTACAGAGCGGAGAATGTGGCTGAAAGACAGGTCAGGCTTCCTCGCCGCCCCGGGACCAGTCCAAATTGTAATCCTATTCCTCTGTTTATCAAAAAAAAAAAAGAGGGAGAGAGCAGAGAGAGGGAGGCATTGAGCTGACAGCTTGATTGTGATGCTCCTGTCTGATAACTCGGCTAACCTTATCCATCTATTTCACCTCAACCTTGCAGCCACGTCCCCAGCCCCCTTCCCACCTGCTTCATCCTCCATCCTGTGAGAGCCACACACACACACACACACACACACAGAGGCATGGAGTCTCTCTTTTTCTCTCTCACACACACACAAATAATCACTGCACACCTCTGACCCCTTTATCGAGTGTCGGTGTTAATCCTCATCTCTCTGTTCAATGCAGAGCACAATCAGAGAGACCCGCAGGACCTGCAGTTAGCGCTGTGGTTAAGTAGCCCACGGTGAAGAAGTCTGTGATAAAGGTGGCACAAAGGGTCAGTAGCTGCTAGAAGCACGAAGGGGGGGGGGGGGGACTGAGCCCATGACTGGCCATGGCCTTGAGACGGGACAAAGAGGCGAGGGAGTGAAGGGGACTCACGGAGAGACTGGTGAGGAAGCAGAGGCCAAAAGGGAGAATGTGGCACGGCGAGGGTTCGGCTAATATACCCGGGGGCGTGATGGGGGCGTGTGTGTGAAAGGCTGAAGTTGTTTGTGCAAGTGTTTTAAGGCCCTTCTTACGCCAGTATATCATTACATTAAAAGCCAGCTGGACTAACGAGGAGGACGATGTAAAATTTGATGACGATTCACAGTGAGGGTGGAATTGCAGCCAAATGAAGATCCGTTTCCCACCCCCGCTTCCATGTTTGACAGACAATAGTCATAGGTGTAAATCAAGGGAGGGGCGAGGGGGACGTGCCCCCCCCCCCCAACCTGGGTAAAAGAGAGAAACCTTTCATGTTCATGTTACAGAACAGAATAAAATGCATTTAAAGTAGCAAAAGAGATTTTTTTTTTCATAAATTTGCAGCTTTTTCTTTTGAATCTGCAACTTTTTTTCTAATTGTGACTTTTTTCAAATTTGCTATTTTTCAGTGTAAATTTGCAACTTTTTTCCTCATAATTTTGGTGGTTTTATTGCGTAAATTTGTGACTTTCCTCATAAATTTGTATTTTTTTCATAAATTTGCTTCTATTTTCATCATAAATCTGCAACTTTTTCTCATAAATTTTAAACTTTTTTATTGCAAATTTACAACTTTTTTCTTATAAATCTCCAACTTTTTCCCTCATACATTTGCTACTGCTTTCTTATAAATTTGCACATTTTTCCTGTAAACTTGCAACTCTTTTCTAGTGAAATTTGACCTTTTCCTCATAAACTTGCAACTTTTTTCTCATAAATTTGCAGCTTTTTTCTTCTGAATCTGCAACTTTTTTCTAAAAAAAAAAAGACTTTTTCTCAAATTTGCTGTTTTTCATTGTAAATTTGCAAATTTTATGTAAATTTGTGACTTTTTTCCTCATGGATTTTTTTCCTATAAATTTGTTACTATTTTCATCATAAATCTACAACTTTTTACTCGTAAATTTGCAACTTTTTTCTTTTATATTTATTTTTTCGTCTAAACTTGCTACCTTTTTCTCATAAATTTGCTACTTTTTTCATAAATTTGTAACTGTTTTCTTGCAAATTTACTTTTAACTTATAAATTTGCAACTTTTTTCACATAAACTTGCAACTTTTTTCCACATACATTTGCTCTTTTTTTTCTTATGAATTTGTAACTTTTTTCTACTAAAATTGTGACTTTTTTCTTGTAACTTTGCAACTTTTTTTTAAAATAAGCAACTTTTTTCATAAACCTGCAGCCCTTTTCGTATAAATTTGCAACTTTTTATTGTTAATTTGCAACTTTTTTGTAATAAAATTGTCAGTTTTTCTCAAAGTTGCTATTTTTCATTGAAATTTGCAACTCTTTTTCTTCATACTTTTGCTGCTTTTATCTTGTAAATTTGTAACTTTTTCTGTCATGAATTTGCAGGGTTTTTTCTCTTAAATCTGCTATTTCTATCATAACTCTGCAACTTTCTTCTCTTAAATTTGTGACTTGTTTTCCTTTAAATCTACAGTATTCACAGGGATGCTGGTAACTTTTTAAGTTAACTTTTTAACTTTTTAGTGTTTTCTCACTCTGTGCTCATCTGGACAACGACCGATAAATCCAGTGCCAAAAAAATGCAGATGAGGTTTGTTTTGTGCCAAAGGTTAGGGTTTGGGTTAAAAAAAAAAAAAAAAAAACAGATGAAAACTAAATATATTATTGCAATCAAAGACATAATTAAAAATAAATAAATAAATGAAAAGGAAGACTTACAGACAAATAGATCACCGATTGTATCCACTTTGCATATTTGCTCTGCAAAAAATATTTCTAAGCTGACAGAGTGAATGCTCTTCCTATAATGAAGATCTTTGTTGGTTTGCACCTGGTAGAGCCACGATAGCTCAAACACCCAGCAGCTCTAAATTCAGTCTGAAATGCTCTGAAATAATTTCAAACACATTGGAGACCAGTCTACATGTCTCCCATGGCTGTGATGATGAGCCGAGCTGTTAATTATTTAGGAAGTTAATAAACTGCTCTAAAAAATTTAGGTGTTCAGGCTAAATACAGCAGAAATTTCTTCTGAGATATTTTCTTCCACAATCATAATTAAACATTACAGAAAATGACTAAGAATTTATATTAGAGTTTATATTTGAGCTGTGATGAGGACAGATGTCTGTGACTGTTTATGAGGGCTTCATATCAGATTCAAAATCTTGTTGACAGACTTGGAATCTTGTTGTCATGATGACGGCCTGCAACCAATTGCTCCTTTCATCAAGATTCTTCTGTTTGATTACTGGAGTAATAATATAAATTCTTCTTTTTGCCGCTCCCATTATGGGTCTCCACAGCAGATCATCTACCTCCATCTCACCCTGTCCCTTGCATCTTCCTCTGTAACACCAACCCTCTCCTTCACTGCATCCATGAACCTCCTCTGTGGTCGTCTTCTTTTCGCTCCATCTTCAACATCCAGTACAGTATATCCACTGTGCCTCCCCAGCAGATGTCCAAACCAACTCAGCCTCGCCATCTCGCTCATATGCTCATCTCTAATTGACATATTTACAGAATAATGGGCCCAAATGCAGACAATGAATGGAGACCAGAGTGGATGCAAAAAGTACATGTATTTATTGAAGGTAGGTATTTCAGGAGAAGCTGGTTTAATGATGACAGTTAATTTGTTTTTTACACTCACAGATGCTGAGGGGAACAGTGAGGATTTCTGCAGATTGGCTTCCTTCCTTCTCCACAGGTGAGTGAGATCCAGTTTCTACTCTGGTGAATTTTGGAGAGAGCAAATGTAGAGGTGGTTCCCCGGGCCCGGGACTTCTTGAGAAGTGCATAATCCAGGATTTCCACTGACTCCAGATGCGGACCACTGTGGCTCATCCGAATTGGATCACTAAAAATATGCAAGGAATCTATTTTTGACAGATGCCGGATCCAGTCTGCAAGGAAAAGCCGTGGCATCTACTGTGTTTAATAACTGTTTGTTCATTAAAAATGATTTGATAATCATCTGTAATTTTCTGAGGTCTACCCCTCCATCACTGTGTCAGAGAAGGTAAAAACTTTGACTAACATGAAAATACTTCATGGAATTAAAATTAACCGACTACTTATGCATTTTTACAGCAAAAAAAATCCAGTTGTAGAGCCGCTACATCACGCTTCCTTATCGTTATCATGTGATCACAATTGGTCCTCCTCGGTCTTTCTCAGATCTTTCTTGAGATCTTGCATTATGTTACATAATTCTCATGCAATCTTGTATTTTGAACCCTGTTCTTATCCATGCCATTTCAAAACACAGACAGAAGCTGGTAGGGATGAACAGACTTCATCTGGAGTCAGTGGAAATCCTGGACTAGTTTTAGAGTTGTGCTCAAGACTCACTTGGTTGAGTTGGGGTTCCGGATGAGATGGTTTCTACCAGAGAATGGTCCAGTTCTGCCACAGACGATGGTGATTAGCCTGGTAAGAATCCTGGAAGATTGGGGAGGTACAGATTAATTTTGGTCTCAGGCTTACTTGGATCCAGCACAGGGAGAAGGTGAGGGAAAATAGGAATGCTAGTAGCTGAGCAAGAGAACAAGCTGTTGACATGGAAGAAAAGGAATGACTCCTCTCTTACAGGCAGAAGACAGATGAGACACAGGTGGAGTGACTGCTGCAGCAGAGCAGGATCAGGTAATTGACCGCGGAGAGCAAGGTGAGACAGTGTGCGCTAACCTGAGATGTCACACTAATTGTGTAACTCCCAGCAACTCCCAATGAAAATCATCCATCTTTTATCGCTTTTCCGGAGGTCCAGGTCATGGAGGCAGCGCTTCAGGAAGAGAAGCCCAGACTTCCCTCTCCCCGACCACCTGCTCCAGCTCTTCAGAGAGGATACCAAGACGTTCCAAGGACAGCTGGGAGACATAATCTCTCCAGCGTGTCCTGGGTTTACCCCAGAGTCTCCTCCCGGCGAGATGGGCCCGAAACACCTCAAGGTGGGAGGATCCTCCATCAGATGCCCAAACCACCTCAACTGGCTCCTTTCAATGTGGAAGAGCAGCGGTTCAACTCTGAGCCTCTCCCGGATGACTGAGCTCCTCGCCCTATCTTTAAGATAAGATAAAATAAGATAAGCCTTTATTAGTCCCACAATGGGGAAATTCCAGGATTGCAACAGCACAGGGATAGCAACACTCAGAGCAACAATCAGAAGGCAAGAGAAAAACAAGAGCAGCGAGTATACATATGTACATATAAATATGTACATAAAAAAAAAAAAAAACTTCCGGCGCCACACGAGTCGGCTGCCTTTTGCAACAGTGGCTCAATTCTGAGTTTTTTTCTTTCTTTCTTTACACACTTTATACATCACGGACACACAGATCGCCCCAAAATGCCTCCCGAGCCGGCGGACGGAGCCACTGTTTACAGCAGGAGACGATACAGCAGGGAACAGCTGCTTGGACTTAATCGCCACTCGGTGCTGACAAAAAAACTCGACGTACCGAGAGAAATAAGGCGAAAATGACGTGGTTGTCGGGCTGGTGTTAGACGGCGGACAAGGAGTATAAGGTACAGACCCACCTTCCCATCCGTTATTATGGGGAATGTACGCTCTATACTGGGAAAGGTAGATGAGCTAGCGGCTATCTGCCGTTACGATAGCACATACCGGGAGTGCTCTTTCCTTTTGTTTACTGAGACGTGGCTAACTGAACTAGCAGCAGATGCTAACATTGAGCTGGAGGGTTTCCACATGATAAGGGCAGACCGAACACCAGACAGTGGCAAAGCAAGGGGCGGTGGAGTGATAATGTATGTTAACAACAACTGGTGCAGACCGGGACATATCACTGTTAAACAACGTCACTGCAGCAAAGACATTGAGTTGCTAGCTGTTAGCATGCGGCCTACATATCTCCCGAGAGAACACTCACACGTGATCTGCATTGTTGTTTATGCAAATCCGACGGCGAACGCTGGGACAGCACGTGACGTCATCCATTCAGTAACCAGCAGGCTGCAGACAGAACACCCAGATGCCCTTCTCCTCATCTCAGGCGATTTCAACCATGTTTCACTGTCTCCCATTCTACCCACGTTTACCCAGTATGT
Organism: Pholidichthys leucotaenia; assembly: GCA_020510985.1. Lineage (NCBI taxonomy): Eukaryota > Metazoa > Chordata > Actinopteri > Cichliformes > Pholidichthyidae > Pholidichthys > Pholidichthys leucotaenia. The sequence continues at coordinate 21,489,107 of CM035839.1, read as the reverse complement.
CACATGCCACACTAGAGACAATAAAACACTGGACTTATTCTACGCAAACACTAAGGATGCGTACACCTCATCACAACTCCCCCAACTCGGGAGATTGGATCACAGAGATCCATATATTCCACATATTCTCACCCTCCATAGCGACCGGTATTTTCCTAGTTGTATACTGGAGGGGACCATTGTGTAAGTCTATTGCGTCTTTTGCATTCAATACTATTAGGTTGTCACATCTTTTTGCTATCTCTGCGAGCAGCCCTGCTTAGGTTATACAGTCTGACAGCCGTAGGTAGGAAGGACCTGCGAAACCTCTCGGTTGTGCACCTAGGATGATGTAGTCTGCTGCTAAATGAGCTCCTCAGTGCATTCAGTATGTCCTGCATAGGGTGGAACTCGGACTCCAGCAGAGATGACAGTTTAGCCACCATCCTTCTCTCTCCCATCTCCTCTACTGGGTCAAGGCGCTGCCCCAGGACAGAGCTAGCTTTCTTGATCAGTTTGTTCAGTATCTTCCTATCGGCTGCTGTAATGCCACTGCCCCAGCAGACCACTCCAAAAGTGATGGCTGATGCCACCACCATGTTGTAGAATGACTTCAGCAGTGCCCCTTGTACACCAAAAGACCTGAGTCTTCTCAGTAGGAACAGCCTGCGCTGTCCCTTCTTGTGGAGTGCGTCGGTATTGTGTGACCAGTCTAGTTTACTGTTCAGATGAACACCCAGGTACTTGTAGGATGTCACCATCTCAATGTCTATTCCCTGTATATTTACTGGTGCTGTGAGGGGTTGTCCTTGCCTGCGGCAGTCCACCACCAGCTCCTTAGTTTTCCTCGTGTTGATCTGGAGGCAGTTCTGATGGCACCAGTCCACAAAATCCTGGATAAGCACTCTGTACTTAGCTTCATCTCCATAGGAGATGAGGCCAACGATCGCAGAGTCATCAGAGAACTTCTGTAGATGGCAGTGTGTTGTGTTGTGTGAGAAGTCCACAGTATAAAGGGTGAACAGGAAGGGAGCCAAAACCGTTCCCTGGGGGGCCCCCGTGCTACCGATGATTGTGTCGGACACACAGTCCCGGGTTCTTACAAACTGAGGCCGGTTTGTGAGGTAGTCCAGGATCCATGATGACAGGTGCTGGTCCACCCCTGCGCACAGCAGCTTGTCCTTCAGGATCATCAGTTGGATGGTGTTGAAAGCACTGGAGAAGTCAAAGAACATGATCCTCACCGCATTCCCGGGCTTCTCCAGGTGGGACAGAGAACGCTGAAGGAGGAAGATCACCGCATCCTCCACCCCAATGTCATGCTGGTAGGCAAACTGGAGTGGATCCATCGCTGGTCCCACCAGGGGGCGGAGGTGAGCAAGGAGCAGTCTCTCCAGGGTCTTCATCATGTGGGACGTCAAGGCCACTGGTCTGTAGCTGTTCAGATCTTTGGGGTGGGAAGTCTTTGGTACAGGTACCACACAAGATGTTTTCCACAGCTGTGGTACCCTCCCCAGCTTCAGGCTCAGATTGAAGATGTACTCCACAATCCCACACAACTGGTCTGCACAGTAGGAGCTTTGCGCTGATGCCGTCCGGTCACGAGGCCTTCCTCGCCTTGATCTTCCTCAGCTCCGTCCTCACCTGGGTCTTAGTGAGGGTCAGGTTGGGGGGCTGTGTGTTGGGAGTGGGAGGGTGTTGGTGGAGTGGGGAGTGGGCAGCAGGACTTGATGTCTTCAGAGGCAGCAGTGGTTGTTGTGCAGTCAGGGGGGAGGGCGGTTGGTCAAACCTATTGAAAAACAGATTCAGATTGTTCGCCCACTCCCTGCCCCCCGTGGCCTGGGGGGAGGTATTCTGGAGCCCAGAGATGGTTTTAAGGTTTCTCCAGAACCTGCTGATGTCGCTCTGTTGCAGCTTGTCCTCCATCTTCTTCCTGAAGTTGTCCTTGCCTTCTCTGATCTTTCTCCTCAGCTCCCTCTGTACGGACTTCAGCATCTCCCTGTTCCCCGACCTGAAGATCCCCTTCTTCTCTCTCAGAAGTGTTTTTATCTCAGGGTTGATCCAGGGTTTGTTGTTTGAGCAACACCGTATGGTCTTGGTGGGAACGGTGTTGTCCACACAGAAGCTGATGTAGTCCGTGATGGTGTGAGTGAGGCCATCGATGTCCTCACCATGTGGATCGCAGAGCTGCTCCCAGGCGGTGGTTTCAAAACAGCCCTTTAGAGCGTCCATTGCCTCCTCAGACCATAACTTCACTGTGCGCATGACCGGAGGTTGTCTGTGCACTAGGGGTTTGTACACCGGCCGGAGATGAACCAAGTTGTGATCCGATCTCCAGAGTGGGGGGAGTTGTGATGAGGTGTACGCCTCCTTAGTGTTTGCGTAGAATAAGTCCAGTGTTTTATTGTCTCTAGTGTGGCATGTGACACACTGGGTAAACGTGGGTAGAATGGGAGACAGTGAAACATGGTTGAAATCGCCTGAGATGAGGAGAAGAGCATCTGGGTGTTCTGTCTGGAGCCTGCCAGTTACTGAGTGGATGACGTCACGCGCTGTCCCAGCGTTCGCCGTCAGATTTGCATAAATAACAATGCAGATCACGTGTGAGTATTCCCTCGGGAGATATGTAGGCCACATGCTAACAGCTAGCAACTCAGTCTTTGCTGCAGTGTTGTTGTTTAACAGTGATATGTCCCGGTCTGCACCAGTTGTTGTTAACATACATTATCACTCCACCGCCCCTTGCTTTGCCACTGTCTGGTGTTCGGTCTGCCCGTATCATGTGGAAACCCTCCAGTTCAATGTTAGCATCTGCTGCTAGTCCCGTTAGCCAAGTCTCTGTGAATAGGAACAGGCTACACTCCCGGTATATACTATGGTAGCGGGAGATAGCCGCTAGCTCATCTACCTTTCCCAGTATCGATCGTACATTCCCCATAACAACGGATGGGAGAGTGGGTCTGTACCTTATATTTCTTGCCCACCATCTTACTCCAGCACGACACCCACGCCATTTTCACCTCAGTTCTCCCGGTATGTCGAGTTTTTCCGTTAGCACCGAGTGGCGGTTGAGTGCTAGCAGCTCTTCCCTGCTGTACCGTCTCCTGCTATAAACAGTGGCTCCGTCCACCGGCTCGGGAGACATTTGGGGCGATCTGTGTGTCCGTGATATATATGGAGTGTAAGGTGTCGTCGGATCAGAAAGTTGTCACTGGATCAGAAAGTGAGAGGAAGAAAAAAAACTCAAAATTGAGCTCATTCAGACTCAGTGTCTCCAGACTCCCGCGGAATGTGGTTGAAGTTCTTCCGGAGGTGGGAGTTGAAGACCTCCCACACAGAGGCCTCAGCCAGACAAAACAAAAGAAATGAAAATCAAACAATGTAAAATATGTCTTCAAATTATTCTGAGTCTTAGCACTGACAACATAACTGCCTGTCAAACTGCCAAACACATATTTTTAGCTGCATACAATGCATATACAGACGTGGACAAAATTGTTGGTATCCCTCTGTTAATGAAAGAAAAACCCACAATGGTCACAGAAATAACTTGAATCTGACAAAAATGGTAATAAATAAAAATTCTATGAAAATGAACCAATGAAAATCAGACAATACTTTTGAATTGTGGTTCAACAGAATTATTTTAAAAAACAAACTCATGAAACAGGCCTGGACAAAAATGATGGTACCCTTAACTTAATATTTTGTTGCACAATCTTATGAGGCAATCACTGCAATCAAATGATTTCTGTAACTGTCAATGAGACTTCTGCACCTCTCAGCAGGTATTTTGGCCCACTCCTCATGAACAAACTGCTCCAGTTGTCTCAGGTTTGAAGGGTGCCTTCTCCAGACGGCATGTTTCAGCTCCTTCCACAGTTGTTCAATAGGATTTAGATCAGGGCTCATAGAAGGCCACTTTAGAATAGTCCAATGTTTCACTCTTAGCCATTCTTAGGTTTTTTTAGCTGTGTGTTTTGGGTCATTATCCTTTTGCAAGACCCATGACCTGCGACTGAGACCAAGCTGTCTGACACTGGTCAGCACATTTCTCTCTAGAATACCTTGATAGTCTTGAGATTTCATTGTACCCTGTACAGATTCAAGACACCCTGTACCAGATGCAGCAAAGCAGCCCCAGAACATAACAGAACCTCCTCCATGTTTCACAGTAGGGACGGTGTTCTTTTCTTGGTATGCTTCATTTTTGCGTCTGTGAACATAGAGTTGATGTGCCTTGCCAAAAAGTTCCAGTTTTGTCTCTTCTGTCCATAGGACATTCTCCCAGAAGCTTTGTGGCTTGTCGTCTTGGTCATCTCCCATGAAGTCCACTTTGGCTCAAACAATGATGGATGGTGCGATCTGACACTGATGTACCTTGATCTTGGAGTTCACCATGAATGTGTTTAGAGGTTGTTCTGGGCTCTTTTGTTACCATTCGTATTATCCGTCTTCTCCTGCGGCCATGTCCAGGGAAGTTGGCTACAGTCCCGTGGATCTTAAATTTCTGAATAATATGTGCAACTGTAGTCACAGGAACGTCAAGCTGCTTGGAGATGGTCTTATAGCCTTTACCTTTAACAAGCTTGTCTATGATTTTCTTTCTAATCTCCTGAGACAACGCTCTCCTTTGCTTCCTCTGGTCCATGTTTAGTGTGGTACACACCATGTCACCAAACAGCACAGTGACTACTTGTCACCCTTTAAATAGGCCGACTGACTGATTACAAGTTTGTAGACACCTGTGATGTTAATTAGAGGACACATCTTGGTTGAATGTGTCCCTATGGTCACATTATTTTCAATCTTTTCTAGGGGTACCATCATTTTTGTACAGGCCTGTTTCATGAGTTTGTTTTTAAAATAATTCTGCTGAACCACAATTCAAAAGCATTGTCTGATTTTCATTGGTTAATTTTCATAGAATTTTTATTTATTACCACTTTTGTCAGATTCAAGTTATTTCTGTGACCATTGTGGGTTTTTCTTTCATTAACAGAGGGGTACCAACAATTTTGACCACAGCTGTATTCCAATGATTACACATTCAAAATTCACAGGTATGGCAGATATGACGGGTGTGGTGGAATTCTCACAGCTGCGGGGCTGAATGGCGGAATCTTGAATGAGGATGACACATGTGCAGCTGAGGTGCGTCTGAGTGGCACATTGCTGCCACTTCAACGGGTGTCTTTTATGTCTGAACGGGTGCAGGTGTGACTGATTCCTCAGCATTCACACCGTTGCTCTTCACGTCAACTATGCACTTTTATTCTACTTGATGTCTTTGGTCCCTGTCTTCTTCTGTATATTTGATGCTAGAAACTCCATTCTCATATCATTCTGTTCACATTTTTGTTCTTTAACTTTTCTTCTTTATATATTTCTTACTTTTTAAACCATTTAGGCATTTTTTAGGCTTTAAAAACACAATGAAGGTGAATGGAGAAGTTCTTCAGGCTCTCCTAAAGCCCCATCAGGTTTTAAGTGTCATGGTGAGTTGAAGGAGGTGAACCCAAACGCAAGACTTGTAGTTCCAAATGTTTTATTAGAGCTGGTCCAAACCCTGGCCGGCTCGAGGGTGTAAATCCAAGACGGGCAGGCAAGACAGGCAAACAAGAGTACAAAATAATCCCAGACTTGGCAAGACAGGATCAGGCTAAACAGAAGCATGATTAAATGCCAAATAATGACGAGAACGCAGCACTCAGATGAAGGACTGCATCCCTTAAAAAACAGGTGAACAGACTACCATAATTACAAACTGGTGTGTGCACTTTACAAATCAACTAGGTTAAATCAGGCAATGCAAAAGAGAACTGAGAACACTCGCAAAATAAAGTCAAACCAGGACAGCAGGACGTGACAGAAATAACAGGGCATGACTATGATAATAAAACTAACACACAAGACTGAATGATAAGAAATATTAAAGAAACCAAACATGGGAGGCATGTTATAATACAAATAATAAACAAGGACCGGCAGAGATAAATCTAGGGAATACAAAAAACTGAGACAATGATAAGCAAATACAAAAAACCCTAAAATGCAAAACTCAAAGTGAGAACATGAACTAGGGCCCATGTCCTGAGACCAAAGAACAAACTCATAATTCAGAGTGACGACATGAGGCCCAGTCCATGCCCTGACATTAAGGCTTAAACTTGTTACTTGTAACTTGCTGTTTCTGGCAGGATCATTTAAAAGACTACAAATATGGCCATTATGACCTTAGTCCCAACAGCCAATCGCAGGGCGCTTAGTTGTTGGTGGCTCAAGTTGTGCCCCGTGATTGGCTGTAGGGAATGAGGTCATACTGTAGTCATCATAGTTGTAGGGGGCGTTCAACTCCATGCGGTTCTAGGTCTGCCCCAGTTTATGCATATATTCCTGTATATATTTGCATCCTTTTATAGAAACATGGACAGACTGTAATTTACTGTACATACTCTGTTGTCATTGAATCCTTATTTAAATCTTATTTAAATCTTACACCTGAACAACGAGAGCAAGTTTTTAGCCAAAGTCAAATTCCTTGTATGTGTTGTGCATACTTGGCCAATAAAGCTGATTCTGATTCTGATTCTGATTCTGATTCACACTGCTCCTTTTCCAAGTAAACAACTTTATGTGATGCGACTTCGTATTATTAGTTATGACGATGTTTGTGATGTTAGCACAGATCAGTAGGTAGCAAATATGCTACTCACTCTCTGCACACATAGTCACGCTTTAAGTTAAAATTTGGGAAGACGCCATCATATTAGTCCATGAACTAGTTTAGTGAAGCTAGAACATTATCCAGGTCTTCAGTAGAAAGGACGTCCTTAGCAGCTGTGACGATTTTCAGGAGGCATTGCTTGTCCATTTTTTTTTTCTAATTTCCTAAAACTCTGTCAAATCTCATCGAAAATATCTGGTAAATTTCTGCATTTAATGATTTCTTTCAAGTGAGTATTTATACAGCTAACAACCATATTTTGTGGCTCATTTTCCCTTTTATAAGCTGCCTTAACTTCCTGTGTTTGGTCCGAAAGTCCGAACCATCCTGAAAATCACTTTCACACTCTAAACAAACCGGACCAAGGTTCGGTTTGATCTGGACCAAGACCACCTCCTTTTGTCATACCAGCTCTCTGGTCCAGACTGTTACTCATGGGAGGTTTCACACCTCAGCGGTGGCGGAGTGGTTAGCACTGCGGCAGCACAGCAACTCACCCTTGGCCGGGGGGATCCTGGGTTCGATCCCAGCCCCCGACCAACAGTGATCTGTGTGGAGTTTGCATGTTCTCCCCGTATCTGCGTGGGTTTACTCCGGGATTTCTCCGGTTTCCTCCCACATGCCAAAAGCATGCAAGTTAGGTTAATTGGAGACTCTAGAAGTGGCTCTAGGTGTGAATGTGTGTGTGAATGGTAAAGGGATAGCGCCGTACCGTGGCTGCTTCATCCATCCATGTGGATGCCCTCAATCTCCGCTCTGGGGATCAATAAAGTATACAAAATCAAAATTAAAAAATCAAACTTGGTCCAAATTAAACTGAAAAGTCCAAAAGTCGGGACTGAAGGGGTTAAATGTGAAAGCCCCTAAGTCAGTATATTTCAGCTTTCTTTTTTAAAATAGCATTTCAGAAAAATCATTTTAAAGTTACAGCATTCACACAACATTTTCTTCTAGAAAAGCAAATCGTTAAAAAAAACATTTGATGTTTAAAACAGTCTTAAACATTTAAAGAGGCATTCCAGTGGATATAAATCCCCTATAAAACAAATCTACATTGTCTAAAATGGTATCTTATGCCCTTTTTTCGACAAAAAATCTTTCACTGTCTTACAGTTTTGGTGAATACTACAGAATCGGTGATTACTAGGCCCAACCACATACTACAAGGCTAATGGTGGCTAGCATTACATTGAACAGCATAAATCCTGTGATTAAAAGATTTACCGGTTGAAGGACATACCCAGTTGTATTCACGGTGGCAGAGGATAATGTCTGAAACTGCATCAGTACTTAAAAACTCACCTCTATTTCCTCTGTAAACTGAGGAGAGCACGAGTCCCACCCCCTATCATGTGCTCATTCTACAGGGGCCCCATTGAGACCATCCTCACCAGCTGCATCACTGTGTGGTACAGAAGCTGCACCGCCTCCTGCCGGAAGACACTACAACGCACAGTGAAAGCAGCCAGCAAGATCATCAGTGCCCCTCTGCCCCCCCCCAGACATCTACCACACCTGCGTCACCCACAGAGCCATCATCATCACAGGTGACACCTTCCACCTCTCACACTCCCTCTTTAGCCTCCTACCCTCGGGGAGAGGGTAGCAGAACCTCTGTGCCTGATCCACAAGACTGCTAAACAGCTTTGTTCACCAGGCCATCAGGACCCTTAACTCTGCCCCCCCCCCCCCCCGCTATTGCACTACTGATCATGTGCATTCCAGACTGTCACTGTTTGCACCTCCTCTACCGCATTGAACTTGCACTACAGGTATTACGGTATTACTGTACATAGGATTGCTGTGGGGGTTTTTTTTATCTTTATTTGTACTACGGGTAGCATTACTGTACATAGACTGATATTGTTTTCATCCTTATTCCTTCCTTCACAGCAGTTCGTTAAAAAATGCTAACTAGCCTGGAGGATAACGCCACTTAGGTCAGACAGTCCTGATTGGCTCAACACTACCCACGTGCCAGCACCATGAATAGCTGCATCACCGAAAATGTGCCGTCCCAACTTTTGCAGGAGACGGGACTTACACACGTGGACAAACACTGTATGGGGGGAACTGTGGCGCTTGGCGGAGGTCTGCGCTCTCCGAGTGCTTTTCTAGTTTTCAATCATTTCTAGGGGTACCATCATTTTTGTCCAGGCCTGTTTCATGAGTTTGTTTTTTAAAATAATTCTGTTGAGCCACAATTCAAAAGCATTGTCTGATTTTCATTGGTCAATTTTCATAGAATTTTTATTTATTACCACTTTTGTCAGCTTCACGTTATTTCTCTGACCATTGTGGGTTTTCCTTTCATTAACAGAGGGGTACCAACAATTTTGTCCACGGCTGTAAGTGAAACTTCACAGCAAAAGAACTGAGATATGACACATTTGAGCAATTTCAGTCTTGATATGTCTTGTAAGTCATAAAAAAAAAAACATGTTACAGACACGTTAACAAGAAAAAAACTCAATTTTTGGCAGAGTGTGACTTTAAGTAGTCTTCATGGGGTTAAAAAAACAAATTTTACTAGTACCCATTATCAAGGGCATGATGGCATACGTAAAGAGCTAGAAGTAGGAATCGTGAGTGACCTTGCATTTCGATTCGGATCGCGATTCTTGGGTCACAATGCGATCTTACCACGATTCAATGATAATCACAATATCGCGATACTGAGTATTGCGATACCCTAGCTTTCAATTTTTTTCACCTTATTCAACCTCAACTCATGTCCCAAAATAAAACTGATGACATCTCTTTCATATAATAAAGTATTCTCTGGGCTTCATTTTCAGCGGCGATGCGTCTCTGCACACAGGTGGACGGTGTTTGTTTGGAATAGATTTCCCACTCCAGCTACGTTTATCTGACTCTGTCGACTCTTTAAAAAGTAGCTGAAAACTTTTTTTGTTTGGAGACTTTCTGTTTAGTGTCAATTCAACTGCTTTTTAATGGGTAGTCTGATATTTTTAAATTATTTTAATCTCATGTTTTAATTTGTTTTTGTATTTTTTTTAATTATTTTTATTTATCAATTTCCTTTTATTCTATTTTATTGTACTGCGCTTTGTGACTATATGTCTCTGAAAAGAGCTTCATAAATAAACTTACTTTTTCTTCAGCGCTGCTCACAAGCTCCATGCTGGTGTGCTTTTAGCTTAGCTGTTGCTAATGCTGCCCTGAGATGTGTGCTAGCCCACATGTTTTGGGTTTTTTTTGTGCAGCGCTTCTTGCGTGTTGTGTGTCGTGTCAAGGTATTTCCTTCCATCTTTGTTAAAAGATCCAAATAAGGCCCGACGTTTGAGCTAACTGAGCTAACTACTTCCTAACTTTCACAGCTGGCTGCAAATCTCGTGAGACAAGCTATGACTTCTCTTGACTGGGTGTTTGCTTTGCACCATCTAGTGGACTAAAAACGCAATTGGTTAAATACCCAAGAAAGTATGCAACGTTTGCATGAATATACGTATATAATGAATATAAGATTGATCCATGCGTTTAGGGATTGGTGCATCGTTGTTAGTGTCAAGTACCATGCTTCATCACTGAACCGATCTTTTGTCCCGCCTCTATAGAGCAGGGATGAACCGCACACTTTAAACAAAAAAGGGATGCATTGACAGTGTGTCTCACACACTGTAACTAGCTGCTATACGGTTCATCACCTCTACATCCTACAGCCAAATTAGTTCACTCACGTTTTTGTCATCGGACCTTTTTGCTCCGACTTCCTTCTCTCTGAACACCTTTGCATTCAGGGTTAGCGACGCGGAGTCAAACGTGTACATCAGTCAGCCCGGCAGCCGTCACACGTCAACCAACTTAACAAATGTTTTGTAATTAACGTCATCTAATTATTATATAATGAAAAATTGCACACTTCCCATTAAATTAAAGCTTCCCAAGGACTTTTTTGCATTGATGGACTGTGAAGAGTTGATAAGTAGCTTACTTAAATTGAAGCCATTTGCAGGTTTTATGTTAACATCGAGCCGCTGTGATTTGGCAGATCAATCAAGTGCAGCTCAGGTAGCTGTAACGATACGCTGCTATGTTCACAAAACATTCATCTTCTGCCCTCCTTCCTCTGCAGCCTTTAGTGTGGACTATCCTTAGGAACATGAAAAATGTCTAGATTAACAGAAAAAAATTATGCTGAATAAAAATTTAACCAACATCTATATTAACGGTGCAAATTTACAAGGAAAAACTTGCAAATTTATGTTGAAAAAGTACTGAGTTTACAAGAAAAGTTTAAAATTGACCAGAAAAAAGTCATAAATTTACATGAAAAAAGAAAAAGTTACAGATTTTGAGAAAAAGTTGCAAAATTACAGGAAAAAAGGTTGGAAAAAAAAATTAAAAATTTATAGGAAAAATTTCCAAATGTATAGAAGAAAATTAGTAAATTTTCAAGAAAAAGTTGATAATTTGTGAGAAACTGTTGCAAATTCATGAGGAAAAAAGTTGAACATTTATGAGAGAAAGCAGAAAATTGATGACGGTAAAATGCAAATTTATGAGAAACGTAAGTCTACGAGGAAAAAAAAACACTGAGTTTAAAAGACAAAAGTGGAACATTTACACCACAATAGTGGCAAATCTGTGAGGAATAAGTAGCAAATATACGAGGAAAAAAATAACAAATTTATGAGAAGAAAAGGCCCGAGTTTTCAAGAAAAAAGTAGCAAAGGTTTGAGAAAAAAAAACGTAGTAGATTTATGGAAAAAAAGCAAATTTATGTGGAAGAAAGTTGCACATTTATGAGAAAAAAGTAGCAAATTTATGTGAAAAGTCACAAATACATGAGAAACTGAAAGGCACTAAGAGAACACATACCTTCGCCAAGGCCCTACCTTGCAATGTTAGCGAAAGTGAAAAGTGATCCAGAATCCACATCCTGACCCGGACCACTTCCAAAATCTGAAAGATTCATCCGTAGCTCAAGGGCCACCTCTGGTGAAAATTTCATCCAAATCTGTCCAGTAGTTGTTGCGTAATCTGGCTAACAAACAAACATGAAAACACAGTATTTACGTACTCTGTTTATAGGCAGAAACTTCTACGCTCCTGAGGTCAGAAAACATTCATCTTCTGGCCTCGTTCCTCTGCAGCCTTCGCCATAGTTTGTCCTTGGGACGAGCATGTGACATGCATCCAGCCAGCACAGAAAGAGGTGGACACACACACACACACACACACACACACACACACACACACTTTTTAGACAGCCCCCCTGTCAGAGATAAATGATGCCTGACACTGTGGCCCAGAGACGCGGGCTGACTGAGCAGCTCTGAGATGAAGATACTTCTCACAAAGGTTCCCTGAGCCAAACAAGTAGTGTCCCCGGGAAAGCCCGCGCGGTGGCTCCTGCTGCCTGAGGGCCACACGTCAGTCAAAACATCCTCCAAACAACCACTCTGAAATCTGACAAACTTTATCATCCAGTCACAAAACTGGTAGACTGACAACTTAATGGCAGGACAAGCTCAGCCCAGACTGATGCCTTCATTCAAAACGAATCAGCAGTTACGCATTTATTGGGCTGCACGGTGGCGCAGTGGTTTAGCACTGTGGCAGCACAGTTTTACCCTCGGCCGGGGGATCGCGGGGATCATGAGGTCGTGGGTTCGATCCCAGCCCCCGACCAACAGTGAGCTGTGTGGAGTTTGCATGTTCTCCCCGTGTTGCGTGGGTTTACTCCGGGATTTCTCCGGTTTCCTCCCGCACACCAAAAACATGTAGGTTTAGGGCGCTCGCGCACGCAGCGACCAGCAGCCGGTGGCTTGTCACCAGACTGCAAACCAAGTCTACCTACGGGTACAAATAAGTAACAAACAAAAAAAAAAAAAAAAAAAAAAAAAAAAAAAAAATTTATGCTAATGGACATATTACTGCACGCCTCTGATATTCAGGGCAAGCTTTTGGAGGGGCCCTATGCCAGAACGTGTTGGGGGGGTGGGGTATTTTTGTAATGAGGAACAGATCAAACCCTTCAAAAAGAAGTAAAACAAAGCAAAACCATTAGACAAATAAACTCTGATCACTGTGAACAGAAAGGACGTTAACCATTATTACATAGAATTAACATTTAACCAGCATCCATATGAATGTTGCAAATTTCCAAGAAAATAGAGGGAAATTTATGAGAAAAAAAAATTGTAATTTTATTTTGGAAAAAGTTGCAACTTTATGATGAAAAAAGTAAAAAAACATGTGCAAGAAAAAATTCATACAAAATTACACGGAAAAAAGTGACAAATCTATTAAAAGAAGGCTGCAGTTTATGAGAACAAAAGATGTACATTTATGAGGAAAAACACTGAATATTTATGGTGAAAAAAGTCAAAAATGTTGCAAACTTACAGAGTAAAAAGTTGCAAATTTATTTAAAAAAATGAAAATTAAGAGGAGTTGCAAATTTAAGATTAAAAAGTTGCAAATTTGCAAGATAAAAAGTTTCAAATTTATAAGAAAAAAGTTGCAAATTAAGAGAATTTGCAAATCTATGAGGAAAAAAGTTGCAAATTTATAAGAAAAACTTGCAAATTGAAGAAAAAAATTGTAAATTTTTGAGACAAAAGTTGCAAATTTATAAGAAAAAGGTGCAAATTTAAGAGAAAAACTGCAAATTTGTGAGAAAAAGGTGCACTTTTACACGTAAAAATGGTAAATTTAAGAGAAAAAGTTTCAATTTCATGAAAAAGTAGCAAATTTAAGTGAAAAAGTTGCAGATTTATGAGGAAAAGTTGTAAATTTAAGATAAAAAGTTGCAAATGTATGAGACAAAAGTTACAAACTTGTAAAAAAAAGTTGCAAATTTAAGAGAAATTGTTTTAAATGTATGAGGGGAAAAAATGGTCATTTTAATTCTCCCTCTAAAAAATGTAGAAGGTTAACATGTACCTTGAGGGCCCCCTGGTGGCTGAGGGGCCCACAGCATTTGCGTACTGCGCTTTATAACCAGAAACGTCTCTGTTCAGCTGGGCCTGATGCCTTCATTCAAAACCAAATCAGGAGTGGCGCCTTTATTTCGCATTAACAGACTTATTATTGCAGGTCTCTGACATTCATGAATATTTTTATTTTAATATTCAGTTGTCAGGGCCGATAGCTCGCGTTTTGATTCTTCTGCTGACAAAGACCAATGCGAGTTCACGACGACACAGAGGACTTTTTAATGTGATGTCTGTCTTTTGTGCGGAGGAAACAATACGGTAGCCCGGAGGGGGGGGACTCCTCAGTGCTGTGGGAGCCACAGACACACACGGGAAGGGAAGGCCGTACACAATGTCGGGAGACTTCCTATCCCCTCCAGGACTGCCGGATCAGTCAGTCAGAGGGGCCCTCAGAGGACCCCCGGGGGTCAAGGGCCATGCCAGTCAGACAAGACACAACAGAGCGGCCCCCGTCTCCGAGTGCCGCGCAATTGTGTCAGAAAGAAAAGATTTACAGAATTAAAATATCTGTAAAACTGCTCCAAGTGCTTCTCTTCTAAAAATATCTACAGAGAGAAGGAGGATGGGGTGGGGGGGTGCTTTTACAACTTTGGAGAGAAAGAGGCTGTGGAGCGAACGGGAGAAAATATTTACTCAGGGAATTAGTTCAGGATCATTGTGTGCGTGCAGGGCTTTAGTTCCCTGGCTCCATTTCAAGGCCCAAGTGGCTCAACTGCAGCTCCCTCCAGGGCAGGCCTAATTATCACAGGGCTAGGGCCATTAAAATGCTTAACTAACCTCGTTTCTCCAAAACGCACAGATTAGCGCCAGCCTCCAGCAAAGTGTCGGGAATAACCCTGCTGCCTAATACCCTCTTTGATTTTTCCCCCCTCCCTCCCTCTCTCTCTCTCTCTCTCCAGTGTGCAGAGGCGAGGCGGAGGACTGGTGCAGTGATAGTTCTGGGTGGATAAGAACACTCAAAGTTGAAGTCCCACTGGGCCGACGTCGCTGTGGAGATGTGGATGGGTTACAGGTGAAAGGAGACCGTGCACCTGACGCCGTCTGTTAATGCTAGCAAAGGAGAAGCGTGACAGTGTGGGATTTAAATGCTGTGGTCAGTGGGGTACACAGGAACAATGGTCAGCGCAATATGAGGAAATGAAAACTCTAAGCAGATTTCCAGACAAACTAAGTAACTTTGCGTGACCTGGCACCTGTGTCTTGTTGCAGTGATGACGTTTGTGTTGTTAGCAAACATGCTACTCACCCTCCATTGTGTTTTCTGCTCCGGACCGTGGTTCCAGGGAGGTTTCACATCTGAAATTTGTGGTCTGGACCAAACTAATGGCACTGTCACACCTCTGGGCTTTAGTTCACTTAAATCAAACTGGAGTTTGTTTCTCTGTTAGTGCAGTTCCTTCCCCAGCAGCACACATGTGTACATTGCACCAACTTTGGCCCAACGTACCAAGTTTCCTTTGGGAATGCATCTTGTAGAGGTCATTTGCACATTGGCGGTGTCGGCATTACACCGACACCGCTGTAGTGTAGCCCTTGAGGCAGAGGGCTCCTTCTGGCCTTGGGTCCCAAGCATTTGTCTGCCTTGCCTGCTGGCAGCAGCACCTCTGGTTCTGAGCTATGTTAACTTCAACCTGATCCAAAAAGTATGCAAATGCAGTGGGGGCCCCTATGCTACAAGTTCACACTCAGCATTTTTTTTTTTGGGGGGGGGGGGGGGTTTAAACCTGCCTTCAATGTCTTCACATAATTTATGACTTTCTAAAATTTTCCAACTTTTTAACTCATTAATTTTTAAAGTGACATTCCAGCAAAAATCATTTTTTTTCTGTTGTTAACATGTCTGTAACATGTTTCTTGTGATTTACAAGACGAGAGCAAAATCATTCCAAGCTCCCAAGTACAGTGGATATAAAAAGTATACACACCCCTGTTCAAATGCCAGGTTTTTGTGATGCAAAAAAAAAAAAAAAAATAAGACCAAGATAAATCATTTCAAAACTTTTTCCACCATTAATGTGACCTATAACCTGCACAACCCAATTGAAAAACAAACTGAAATATTTTAAGTGGAAAAATAATATAATAAAAAACTTACAAAACCTGTTTGCATAAATATGCACACCCTTAAACTAATACTTTGTTGCAGCACCTTTGGCTTTTATTACAGCACTCAGTCTTTTGGGGTAGGAGTCTATGAGCATGGCACATCTTGATGTGGCAATATTTGCCCACTCTTCTTTGCAAAAACACTCCAAATCTGTCAGATTGTGAGGGCATCTCCTGTGCACAGCCCTCTTCAGATCACCCCACAGATGTTTGATCGGATTCAGGTCTCGACTCTGGCTGAGCCATTCCAAAACCTTAATCTTCTTCTGGTGAAGCCATTCTTTTGTTGATGTGGATGTGTGCTTTGGGTCATTGTCGTGCTAAAAGATGAAGTTCCTCTTCATCTTCAGGTTTCTAGCAGAAGCCTGAAGGTTTTGTGCCAACACTGACTGGTATTTGGAACTGTTCATAATTCCCTCCACCTTGACTAAGGCCTCAGTTCCAGCTGAAGAAAAACAGCCCCAAAGCATGATGCTGCCACCACCATGCTTCACTGTAGGTATGGTGTTCTTTTGTTGATGAGCAGGGTTGTGTTTGTGCCAAATATAGCTTTTGGAATTATAGCCAAAAAGTTCAACTTTGGTTCATCAGACCATAACACATTTTCTCACATGCGTTTGGGAGATTTCAAATGTGTTTCTGCAAAATGTAGCAAGGCTTGGATGTTTTTCTTCAAAAGATAAGGCTCCCTTCTTGCCATCCTACCCCATAGCCCAGACATATGAAGATGACGGGAGATTGTTGTCACATGTACCAAACAGCCAGTATTTGCCAGAAAATCCTGCAGTTCCTTCAATATTGCTGTCAGCCACTTGGCCCCTCCCTGACCAGTTTTCTTCTCATCTTTTCACCATTTTTGGAGGGACATCCATCCATCCATCCATCCATCCATCTTCTTCCGCTTAATCCTTTTTCAGGTTGCGGGGGGTCTGGAGCCTAACCCAGCATCTTTGGGCAAGAGGCAGGGGTACACTCTGGACAGATCGCCAGTCCATCACACACCCAGTTCTTCCTAATGTCACTGTTGTGCCATATTTTCTCCACTTGATGATGACTGTCTTCACTGTGTTCCATGGTATATTTATTGCCTTGGAAATTCGTTTGTACCCTTCTCCCGACTGATACCTTTGAACAATGAGATCCCTCTGATGCTTTGGAATCTCTCTGCGGACGCTGGCTTGTGCTGTAAGATGTGACTACAAAAATGTCAGGAAAAGCCTATGAGAACAGCTGAACTTTATTTGGAGTTATTCAGAGGCACTTTAAATGGTGGCAGATGTGTGCTGACAACCATTTAACATGAGTTTTTATGTGACTGGTTAATTCTGAACACAGCCACATCCCCAGTTATAACAGGGTGTGCATATTTATGCAAACAGGTTATTGTACCTTTTTCCCCTTAAAAGATTTCAGTTTGTTTTTCAATTGGGTTGTACAGGTTATAGGTCACATTAATGGTGGAAACGGTTTTGAAATGATTTACTTGGTCTCATTTTTTGCATCACAAAAACTTGGCAGTTGAACAGGGGTGTGTAGACCTTTTATATCCACTGTATGTCTTTTTCTGCTCAATCAGTCAATCAAAACTTTATTTATATAGCACTTTTCATACAAAAAGATGCAGCACAAAGTGCTTCACACATTGAAATAAAATACAATTAACCTCCCCCACACACAGATCCATCCACCATCTTCTTCCACTTAATCCTTTTTGGGTCGTGGGGGGCTGGAGCCTATCCCAGCATCTTTGGGCGAGAGGCAGGCTACACCCTGGACAGACCGCCAGTCCATCACAGCACACACACACACACACACACACACACACACACACACACACACACACACACACACACACACAGGGTGATAAAAAAAAGTCACTGATAAATAATAAGATAATTTGCTGATAAAAAGACGAGACAGTTACGATGACTAGAAAAATAAACAATGCTTAAATACAGGCAAACCGACATATTCATAAGTATTAATTTGCAGTAAAACAAGTACTTGTGGCATAAAATAGGTTTAAATTCATAAATTAAGACAATTAAAATAGGAAACTAATAAAAAGCAAGGTTAAAATAATAGGTCTTGAGCCTGCTTTTAAAAACATGAACATTCTTGGCAGCCCTGATATCCTCCGGCAGGCTGTTTCACAGATGTGGGCTGTAATAATTAAAAGCCGCCTCACCGTGGGTGCGTGTTCTGATGTGTAGGGATAATCAAAAAGCCAGTGCCAGAGAACCTCAGGGAACGTGGGAGCTCATATGCCAAAAGCAATTTTGATAAATATGAAGGCCCCAGACCTTGCAGACATTTATAAATCAGTAAAAGAACCTTAAAATCAATCTTGAAGGACACGGGGAGCCAATGCAATGATTTTAAAGCTGGCGTGATGTGAGCCTGCCATCTGGTCCTCGTCAGAACATGTGAAGCTGAATTCTACAGTAACTGCAGTTTTGAAATTGTCTTTTTGGGAAGACCAGAGAGCAGGGCAATACACTAATCAATACAACTGGTGATAAAAGCATGCACCAGTATCTCCATGTTTGCTCAAGAGAGAAGTGAGTGGACTCTGGCTATGTTCTTTAGATGGTAAAATCCTGTCCGTGTTATATTTTTAATGTGTGGAGTAAAACCAAGCTCAGAGTCTAAAATGATACTCATATTCTTAACCTTTTGGGATGGGGTAAAGGACAAACTATGTAATCTTGGTAAAAAAAAAAAAAAAAAATCTCTCTCTGAGCTTCAGCACTGATGACTAAAACTTTGGTTTTGTCCAATTTAAGCCGAAGAAAGTTTGCTGCTAAACATGATTTAATGTCTAAAATACAGTTTTAAAGGGTGTTAATTGGTTCCATGTCATCAGGAGACAAAGCGATATATAGTTGTGTATCGTCAGCATAACTATGGAAATTAACGCCATGTCTCCTGATAACATCCCCAAGGGGCAGCATGTACAGATTAAAAAGTACTGGACCTAAAATTTAACCTTGGGGCACACCACAGTTTATTCTGTAGACTAAGGAGGAACTTGTATCAATACTTACCAAAAAGTTCCTGTCTGTGAGGTAGGACTTGAATCAATTAAGAACAGTACCAGAGAGGCTAACCAGGTCCTTTAGCCTGATTAAAAGAATATGGTGGTCTTCTGTATCAAAGGCAGCACTTAGATCCAGTAGAACCAGGGCTTAAATTCTGTGTGAGTCCATGTTGTGCCTTAAGTCGTAAACATTCCTGACCAGAGCTTTCTCTGTACTGTGGTTCATTCTAAAACCAGACTGGTTTTCCTCAAATATGTTGTTTCATTAATTCATCTTCTTCTGCTTAATCCTTTTTGGGTCATGGGGGGGCTGGAGCCTATCCCAGCATCTTTGGGTGAGAGGCAGGGTACACCCTGGACAGATCGCCAGTCCAGTGCAAGGCCAACACAGAGAAACAGACAACCATTCACTCTCACAGTCTTACCTAAGGACAATTTAGAATCCCCAGTTCGATGCCAATTATCCTAACTTGCATGTTTTTTGGCACTGATATTAAAAAAAAATAACTGAATAAAAACTAGTTTCTCTAAAATTTTGCTTAGAAATGGTAGGTTGGATACTAGCTCAAGTAGGTTCATTTTGTCTTCTTTTAATTATTTATCTTTTGTTCTTATTAAAGACAAGAATAGAAAGGAGATGTCTTTACCTTCTTAACATGTTTCGACTGTACACTGCAGCCTTCGTCAGAAGCTGCAGCTTCTGACAAAATCTACGTTCCAAAAAAAGGTAGATTTGGACAGAGTGTTTCTAGCTAGTCAGTATTCCTACTTAGCCTCATTGGTTAAAACATTAACCAATCAAGCTAAGCACTGAGACCCCTACTTGACTCTCTTGGTGGGAAGAGGGAGGAGGCAAGGAGCAAGCAGGAGCTCAGCTTTTACAAGTTGGAAAAGATGGCAGATTATACGACAGGGAGGGATGGGGGCTGAGAAGTTCATGGTGGTCAGATTTAACCAAATGTGGTTTATTTTTAAACCACAGGGATCCAAGCACTGCAACACTGATGGAGGAAGTGTGTGGACCGAAGGGGAGACTACACACATCAACAAAATTGTTGGTACCCCTCCGTTAATGAAAGAAAAACCCACAGTGGTCACAGAAATAACTTGAATCTGACAAAAGTGGTACTAAATAAAAATTCTATGAAATTTAACCAATGAAAATCAGACAATGCTTTTGAATTGTGGTTCAACAGAATTATTTTAAAAAACAAACTCATGAAACAGGCCTGGACAAAAATGATGGTACCCTTAACTTAACATTTTGTTGCACAAACTTTTGAGGCAATCACTGCAATCAAACGATTTCTGTAACTGTCAATGAGACTTCTGCACCTCTCACCAGGTATCTTGGCCCACTCCTCATGAGCAAACTGCTCCAGTTGTCTCAGGTTTGAAGGGTACCTTCTCCAGACGGCATGTTTCAGCTCCTTCCACAGACGTTCAATAGGATTTAGGTCAGGGCTCATAGAAGGCCACTTTAGAATAGTCCAATGTTTCACTTTTAGCCATTCTTGGGTGTTTTTAGCTGTGTGTTTTGGATCATTATCCTGTTGCAAGACCCATGACCTGCGACTGAGACCAAGCTGTCTGACACTGGGCAGCACATTTCTCTCTAGAATACCTTGATAGTCTTGAGATTTCATTGTACCCTGCACAGATTCAAGACACCCTGTGCCAGATGCAGCAAAGCAGCCCCAGAACATAACAGAACCTCCTCCATGTTTCACAGTAGAGACAGTGTTCTTTTCTTGGTATGCTTTATTTTTGCGTCTGTGAACATAGAGCTGATGTGCCTTGCCAAAAAGTTCCAGTTTTGTCTCGTCTGTCCAAAGGACATTCTCCCAAAAGCTTTGTGGCTTGTTAACATGCAGTTTGGCAAATTCCAGTCTGGCTTTTTTATGATTTGTTTTCAACAGTGGTGTCCTCCTTGGTCGTCTCCCATGAAGTTCACTTTGGCTCAAACAACGACGGATGGTGCGATCTGACACTGATGTACCTTGACCTTGGAGTTCACCATAAATGTGTTTAGAGGTTGTTCTGGGCTCTTTTGTTACCATTCATATTATCCGTCTCCTCCTATGGCCACGTCCAGGGGAGGTTGGCTACAGTCCCGTGGATCTTAAATTTCTGAATAATATGTGCAACTGTAGTCGAAGGAACATCAAGATGCTTGGAGATGGTCTTATAGCCTTTACCTTTAACATGCTTGTCTGTAATTTTCTTTCTAATCTCCTGAGACAACTCTCTCCTTTGCTTCCTCTGGTCCATGTTTAGTGTGGTACACACCATGTCACCAAACAGCACAGTGACTACTTGTCACCCTTTAAATAGGCCGACTGACTGATTACAAGTTTGTAGACACCTGTGATGTTAATTAGAGGACACATCTTGGTTGAACATGTCCCTATGGTCACATTATTTTCAATCTTTTCTAGGGGTACCATCATTTTTGTCCAGGCCTGTTTCATGAGTTTGTTTTTTAAAGTAATTCTGTTGAACCACAATTCAAAAGCATTGTCTGATTTTCAATGGCTAATTTTCATAGAATTTTTATTTATTACCACTTTTGTCAGATTCAAGTTTTTCCTGTGACCATTGTGGGTTTTTCTTTCATTAACAGAGGGGTACCAACAATTTTGTCCATGGCTATATGTTGAAAAATAAACCACATTTGGTCAAATTTGACCACTATGAACTTTTCCACCTATGAACTTTTCAGCCCCACCTACATGTTCAGTTTTTGGCTGTGTGAACAAAAAATCCTCTTAAATTACACGTCTTAGCCACAGACATGAAAATACAACAGCAATGATTAATTTTATTTGGAAAAACCTCAGTGTCCCTGCTAAAATACTGGAGAGGACACGGGTTTGCAGCCTGGATGCCAGAGGAGACAGCCCTGGTGTGCGTGGTGCAACTGCTGGGCGGGTATCGTCGTAGGTGAACATGCGGCGGGATCTGTTATGTCTGTAAATGGCTGGTATTACTAAGATGGCAGCCGGGTTGGTCATGAGATAGACCGGGGTGGCTACTACCGGTTTCCGGTGGTGATGCCGCCCAGGGTATAAAAGAGTGGGCGAAGGAGGCTCCGCCTCTTTCGTCGTGGAGCCACCTGGCCAGCAGGAGGGTGCCGTAAGCCTATGTATGTAGTTGGTGTTAAAGCCTGAATAAACCCTTTTAACTGAGGTCAGTTTTACTCGTCATTCCTAATATTATGGACACAACATTTATCAACAAGGATGGGATGATTTTGCCTCAGTGGTCAGGAAAAGGTCTGCCCCTGGTACGCCAAAATGTTGTGGATGCGGGTCCACTGAGCACCGCTATAAATCCAGAGTGTGCCCAGCGAAAGGAAAGCATTGTGGCAAATACGGGATTTTGAATCATTTTGCCAGGGTGTGCGAAAACTTCTTACGCAGGAGCCGTGGGAGAGAACCAGGTGCTGCGCAGAAGACTCCCAACGGTAGTGCATACCGTCTCCCCAGAGACAACAGGGAGGATCGGTTGCACCATCACGTTTGATGGCGTAGAGATCCCGCTCCTAGTGGACACGGGAGCGGTGATTTCCATCCTGAATCTGGAAACCATGGAGAGACTGTTTCCCCACCAACATATAAGAAGGCAGCAGGTAGAATTTTATGGTTATGGGCAGAACAGGTTGGCTATTTTGGGCTATGTTGAGATGGAGGCCTGGTATACAGTAAGAACAGTGTAGTGCCCAGTGTTTGCATTAATGTTTCTGCATCCGGTGTTAACGTTATGGGTTGCAACCTATTTTACAGTCTTGGGTTCTCCATTACGAACGTTTCGGGTGAAGAATAGTCTGGATGTGGACTGTGGGGCCGACCTGTTCCTGCCATGGAGGGTGCTGAGGTGTGGGATTCAGACTGGATGGACAAAGTAACTTTGGGAGTGCACACACCGCGCCACGCGGAGCCGTCTCGGGATGGACCCAAAGCTGTCATCCAGGCTGCCCTGGATGAGAATCCTGGACGGCACGGCGGGACACCCGATGAGGCTCATCAGGATGAGGTGCCAATGCCGGGAGAAATCGGGGCTCGACTGTGGAGCGTGGTTATCGTAAAGCACTCCCAGCGATGGCCTGCCAAGAGGAGACCCAGGAGGGCCCGCGAGACGGAGCGACTGGAGTCGGGGGCCTGTCGCAGGATCGGTGATCTGAATAAGAGGAAGTGGGCTCCCTTGAAGACCAAGGTTGAGGCTTGAGTACGTATAGATCACAGTCCACTCGAACAGCGGGACAACCAGAGGCGGTTCCAGGTGGAGCCCAAGCGGATGGAGGCAGATGAGTGCAGGTCTTTTCATGTCCGGAGATACCTGAGGGATCTGCGGCTGCCGGAGGTGGAGAGGAGATGGCGCAGCAGGAGCCCTGAAGTGAAGAGACGGAGACGCCTTGAGAGGGATCCATCCGGGGACTGAGGGGTTTAGTTTGCATGTGTGTGATGTCCTCTTCAGTCCTGTTTTGTATTAGTTTCTATTTGGTGCCCCAGTAAATTGTGTTTAAAGGAAATAAAAGGGGGAAAGGGGTGAATTGGTAGGCACAGTATGTTGTGTAGTTGCGAACCTGTATTTTGAGTGTTTGCATGTTAAATTTGATAACCTGTGTGACGCCTGTTTTCCCTGCGTTTGAGATTGATTTCTGAATATTTGAGGTTGAGTGTTAAATTCTATAGCTAATTTGGCGGCGGCTCTGTGTATTTTGGTTTAATTGATAAATTTGAGCCTGCCTGATTTGTTTGGGTTATTGTTATTGAGTGCCCCTATATTGATTTATTATACTCTGAGTACCCATGGTGGGGTGGGAGTTGGGGTGGGGGGCTGCCAATGGAGTTTGTCTTGTGTTTTATTCTGTGTGTGTATTTTTGCATTGTTAAGGGATTATTTTTAGTTAGAAACACAGCTTTTGTTGTTTTATTTGTATGTTCCCCTTTTCAGCGGCAGAATAACCCGCTCAGCCGTGTGGGAGCACTGGTGGTCTATCCAGTCCCCCAGCCTTAGTTGTGTGACTAGATAGGTGTTTTGTTTATTTTTGCACATATTTTTTTTTGATTAGTGTGTGTCTCGGGCGATGGGGGGGGGGGGATGAGCCTGAAGCTGGGGAGGGTACCACAGCTGTGGAAAACATCTTGTGTGGTACCTGTACCAAAAACTTCCCACCCCAAAGACCTGAACAGCTACAGACCGGTGGCCTTGACGTCCCACTTGATGAAGACCCTGGAGAGACTGCTCCTTGCTCACCTCCGCCCCCTGGTGTGACCAGCGATGGATCCACTCCAGTTCGCCTACCAGCATGGCATTGGGGTGGAGGATGTGGTGATCTTCCTCCTTCACCGTTCTCTGTCCCACCTGGAGAAGCCCGGGAATGTGGTGAGGATCATGTTCTTTGACTTGTCCAGTGCCTTCAACACCATCCAACCGATGATCCTGAAGGACAAGCTGCTGCGT
The DNA here is from genome assembly GCA_020510985.1 of Pholidichthys leucotaenia. NCBI lineage: Eukaryota > Metazoa > Chordata > Actinopteri > Cichliformes > Pholidichthyidae > Pholidichthys > Pholidichthys leucotaenia. Next base: position 21,464,824 of record CM035839.1, on the reverse strand, counting down.
GCAGGGGTGGACCAGCACCTGTCATCATGGATTCTGGACTACCTCACGAACCGGCCTCAGTTTGTGAGAACCCGGGACTGTGTGTCCAACACGATCATTGGTAGCACGGGGGCCCCCCAGGGAACGGTTTTGGCTCCCTTCCTGTTCACTCTTTATACTGCGGACTTCTCACACAACACAACACACTGCCATCTACAGAAGTTCTCTGATGACTCTGCGATCGTTGGCCTCATCTCCAATGGAGATGAAGCTGAGTACAGAGGGCTTATCCAGGACTTCGTGGACTGGTGCCATCGGAACTGCCTCCAGATCAACGCGAGGAAAACTAAGGAGCTGGTGGTGGACTGCCGCAGGCATGGACAACCTCTCACAGCACCAGTAAATATACAGGGAACAGACATCGAGATGGTGACATCCTACAAGTACCTGGGTGTTCATCTGAACAATAAACTAGACTGGTCACACAATACTGACGCACTCTACAAGAAGGGACAGCGCAGGCTGTTCCTACTGAGGAGACTCAGGTCTTTTGGTGTACAAGGGGCGCTGCTGAAGACATTCTATGACACGGTGGTGGCATCAGCCATCACTTTTGGAGTGGTCTGCTGGGGCAGTGGCATTACCACAGCCGATAGGAAGAGAGTGAACAAACTGATCAAGAAAGCTAGCTCTGTCCTGGGGCAGCGCTTTGACCCGGTGGAGGAGATAGGAGAGAGAAGGACGGTGGCTAAACTGTCATCTCTGCTGGAGTCCGAGTTCCACCCTATGCAGGACGTACTGAATGCACTGAGGAGCTCATTTAGCAGTAGACTACATCATCCCAGGTGCACAACCGAGAGGTTTCGCAGGTCCTTCCTACTAACGGCTGTCAGACTGTACAACCTAAGCAGGGCTGCTCGCAGAGATAGCAAAAAGACGTAACAAACTAATAGTTTTGAATGCAAAAGACGCAATAGACTTACACAATGGTCCCCTCCGGCATACAACTAGGAAAATACCGGTCGCTATGGAGGGTGAGAATATGTATGGGTACATAATCATACCATATAGGATAACTAAGTAGACGGTTGTGCTGTTTCATCCCATCTAGCAACAATGCTCTGCACTGTGTGTGTTTATATATTTACCTCCGCCAGGCCGAAAAGGCCAGGAGGAGGTTATGTTTTTGCCGGAGTTTGTGTGTTTGTCTGTTTGTCTGTCTGTCTGTCTGTCTCTCTGTCTGTCTGTTTGTCTGTTGGTTAGCAAGATAACTCAAAAAGTCTTGGACGGATTTCCATGAAACTTTCAGGCGTTGTTGGAAATGGTACAAGGAAGAACTGATTAAATTTTGGGGGTGATCCGGTTCACCGTCTGGATACAGGAATTTTTTAAAGCATTTTTCAACACTGTGACAAACAGCCATTTTCAACATGTGTGCAGGCGCAATAGAGGGCGCTGGTCGTCGTGTCTGATGAACACAAACTCCGCCTTCTTCAAAGTTTTAGGTACAAAAGCACACAGAAAACAGTGGTGGGCAGGGCTTGCCAGAGTGCCTGTGTTTGCACTACGCTGCAAAAGCTGACACGGGCAGCTGTCCGGCGCCGGATTATTTGGCAGAAATTCCCCGGCCAGCCATAGGGGCTGCGCAAAAACCAGCTCTCTGCCGGGGGAGGCTTCCAAATCCTCTTTTTTCCGCGGACCGCAAACCCAATAAAACCCACGGCAACCATTAGCGCACCTTCTTTTGTCCTGCGGCTCCGGAACAGAGAGGAATCCCGGCGCCAGTAATGCTGCGCCTGATATGTGTCACTCTAATGCTAAAAGTGACTGCATCAGGGATTTACCACCTTGAATGAATGAATGAATGAATGAATTTATTTCGGATAGTACAGTACAGGTTAAAAGAAACTGTATAATATAACAACAAGGTCAAATTAGACAAAGACTCCTTCTACTATACAATTCCACATGAGTTATCTGAAATGGGTGATGGCTGAAGCCGCAGCTTATATTGCCCACCCATATTCCATCCAAGAATTCAAAAGAGAAAAAAGAGAAAACAAGACAAGAGCGATTACAATTTAAAACAAAGCTAAGACAAAATGTGACTGAGAGAAAAAAAAAAAAAGAAAACTAAGCTAAGCTAAGTTAAGCGGTTACTATTCAAAACAAATCTAAGACAAAATGTCACAGAGAAAAAAAAAAAAAAAAAAAACTAAGCTACAACACAACACAGGCTGGATATGTCAATCCTTATGTGAGTTTACATGTCGTCTTGTAAATATGTTTGGAGTATTTCTTCCTTTAGTTTTTGTTTAAATTGTCCAAGCTTTGTACATGATTTTAGTTCAGGTCCAAAATTGTTCCATAATCTGACTCCTTGCACTGAAATACAGTGTTGCTTGGTGGTTGTTCTCACTGTAGGCTTTTGAAATATACATGTTCCTCTGAAGTGATATCGTCTCTCCCTTGTTTGGAACAACTTTTGGATATTTGCGGGCAGTGATAAATTCTTCACTTTGAACATTATTATTGCGGTTTTAAAGTCAACCAGATCTTTCAACTTGAGAGTTTTTTGTTTAAGAAAAAGTGGGTTTGTTGGTTCCCTGTAAGCTGCTTTGTTTATTATTCTAATAGCTCTCTTTTGAAGCATAAAGACTGGATATATGTTTGTTTTATATGTATTTCCCCATACTTCATTACAATATGTCATGTATGGGAGTATTAATGAATGATACAAGGTGTATAGTGTGGGTTGATTCAGCAAATATTTCACTCTGTGTAATATTGCAATTGATTTGGATACTTTACCTTTAATATAATTAATATGTGACTTCCAACACAGTTTGTTATCAATTATTACTCCAAGGAATTTAGTTTCAGATACCCTTTCAATCTCTACACCATTTACACTGAGTTTGGGTACTGGGTTGTTGTGATGGTTGTTACAAACTATAAATTTTGTCTTACTTAAATTGAGCGTTAATTTGTTTGAATCAAACCACAGTTTAAGCTTTCCTAATTCCTTTCCGAGTGTATCCAGAAGTTGTTCCAAATTGTTTCCACTGCATAGCAGATTAGTGTCATCGGCAAACAATATTAAGTCCATTTTTTCTGAAACTTTACATATATCGTTTATATACATATTGAATAATAATGGTCCCAGAACTGAACCCTGTGGGACTCCACAGGTGACCTTCAGCAACTCTGAGTTTTTGTTGCTAACACATACATACTGATATCTATTCTTTAAGTAACTACTTAACCAAGACAGTGCTACCCCTCTAATACCACAATTTTGTAGTTTCTTTAATAATAAATTATGATCTACTGTATCAAATGCTTTTTTAAGATCTAGGAATACTCCAACTGAATACTCTTTATTTTCAATGGCTGTTGATATTTTTTCTGTAAATTCCATTAGGGCATATGCAGTTGTCCTCTTGTGTCTGAACCCATATTGCTGCTCACATAATAAATCATTCTTCAGTATGAAGTTGTCAATTCTCTCATAGAATATTTTTTCAAGTATCTTGGAAAATTGCGGTAATAGTGAAATTGGTCTATAGTTTGAGAGTTCCCCTCTGTCGCCCGTCTTGTATATCGGAATTACTTTAGCTATTTTCATTGCATTGGGAAATATACCTGATTGGAGAGACAGGTTACAGATATACGTCAGTGGTTTTACTATGCATTCGATAACAGTTTTGACTAGTAGCATGTCAATACCATCACAGTCAGTAGATGTTTTACTTTTGAACGATTTAACAATTTCAATGACCTCTCTTTCGTCTGTGTTCTTTATGAAGATGGAGTCTTTTACAGCAGTGTTATTGCATATTGTATCGCCTGTAGGCACTGTAGTGGGTATTTCTCGGGCCAGTTTAGGTCCAATGTTAACAAAAAAATTATTAAATTCATCTGCAGGTGAAGCTATATTCACACTCTGAGTCGTTTTATTATTTTTTGGAATATTAGTTGGGTAGCTTGTATTTCTGCTTTTATTTCCAAGGATACTGTTGAGTATTGTCCATGTATTTTTAATATTGTCTTAATATTGTTACCTCAAGTCGCACTTTGCTACACAGCGCCACAAAAACTGTGTGGCCAAATTCGATCGATGGATGAACATTTTCAGCCAGTGAGAGAACCGACGCCTTCCAAATCCAATGCATCACTAGCAGAAGTGATGTTTTCTCATTTTGTGGCAGAGCACAATCTACCCCCATTGGTGGCAGATCACTTCAGTGATTTGGTGTCAACATTGTTTCCTGACAGCAACAGCACTCCATTTTTTGGTGCTACTTGGCTTATTATTTTCACAATACCAAAAAGTTATGGCTCAACATTGTGTCCATATAAGTGTACATTTGAATAAATATGTTGGAAATAGTTCATGTTGCAGTTGCTGTTTGCTTAGTTTTTGTTTGTTTGTTAGTTTGTTTTTGCTACAGTTTTCTTTCATCTGCCGATAAATACAGTTTTTAAGTACTCAGTACAGGTGTGAAAGCCCCTCCCCCCAATAAGGGAGGCATGAGGTATGCCTTGACAGGTCGCAGCCTGGCACTTTGCACATGGAGGAGATGGACACAACAGCAACACTTCAGTTTATTACCTCCGCCAAGGAGGTACTGCTTTTACTACAGAACCACTAACCCTATCATTGTGAATCCAATTGCTAGTCATATGTTTTCATGGTCAAGGAATCTGAAAACCTACACACAAACACTGTATGGGTGGGAACTGTGGCGCTTGGCGGAGGTCTGCGCTCTCCGAGTGCTTTTCTAGTTACATATTTATTCCATCTAGCTACAATGCTCCGCACTGGGTGTGTTTATATTTATATATCTATATATTTATTCCATCTAGCTACAATGCTCCGCACTGTGTGTTTATATATCTACATATTATTCCATCTAGCTACATTGCTCCGCACTGTGTGTGTTTATATATTTACATATTTATTCCACCTAGCTGCAATGCTCCGTACTGTGAGTATTTATATATCTACATATTTATTCCATCTAGCTACAATGCGCCGCACTGTGTTTATATACTCATATATTTATTCCATCCAGCTTCAATGCTCTGCACTGTGTGTCTGTGTATATATATATATTTATAGTAATATGTACATATGTATATTAGCTGCTCTTGCTTTTTTTTCTTGCCTTCTGATTGTTGCTCTGAGTGTTGCTATCCCTGTGCTGTTGCAATCCTGGAATTTCCCCATTGTGGGACTAATAAAGGCTTATCTTATCTTATCTTATCTTATCTTATCTTATCTTATCTTATGTCTGTAAATGGCTGGTATTACTAAGATGGTGGCCGGGTTGGTCATGAGGTAGACCGGGGTGGCTACTACCGGTTTCCGGTGGTAACGCCGCCCAGGGTATAAAAGAATGGGCGGAAGAGGCTCTGTCTCTTTCGTCGTGAAGCCACCTGGCCAGGAGGAGGGTGCCGTAAGCCTATGTATATACTTGATGTTGAATCCTGAATAAACCCTGTTACCCGAGGTCAGTCTTACTCGTCATTCCTAATATTATGGACACAACAGGATCATTCTCGGTGGAGGGGAGAGGCAGTCGCTCCCCGGCTGGAGGGCTCCCCTCCTCGATGAGAGCACCTGCCGCTGCGCCCCATCAGTCGCCTCGCCTCTCCCCAGAGTGAGCTTGGGAGAACAAATCTTTGGAAAAAAATAGCAAAATTATGAGAAAGAACTAAATTTATTAGAAAAAAGTAGCAAATTTATGAGAAAATTGTTGTACATTTACAAGTAAAAGTTGTAAATTTCAGAGAAAAAAGTTAAAACTTTGGGAAAAAGTTGCAAATTTATGAGAAAATTATTAAATTTAATTCTTTGGATCATATTTTACATCTGTCCAATTGACAGGAAGCCATCATCTCTTGCAACGTACAAGTTATAGCCTTGGAAATCTGAACTATTTTATTGACAAAAAATATTTACCACTCTTGACCACTAGGGGTTATGTTGCAATTCGGCAATATACACACTCAGAGGGTTAAGAGAAAGAAGTTGACGATTTCTGAGGAAAAGTGTCGTGTGCTGGCGAGCGCTCGCCCCCTCCTTCCTGCTCACCGGCTTCCTCATCAGACGCACCTGCTGATTCCTGCTGGGCAGCGTTTATAAGGAAGCGATCTTCAGTGATTCAACGCTGGCTCGTTTAGGTATACTGCTCAGCAGACAGCTCTCAGAGTAAGCGGTTGTGTTGTTTATGACCATGCCTTACAGTCCTTCTCTTCCACCTTTTCCAGGTTGCTGCAAACGAAGCAGTGTGTCTTCAGGGATTTGGTGCGCTCGCCAGCCTGTTGCTCTGCCTCAAGTCAGCCCTTCCTCTCCACCTGGTCAGACCTCTACAATCATACCTGACTGGCAGTTCTTACCTGCTGGTTCTTCTCCTTCGCTGGGTTCTGTGCCGGTCTCTCCTCATCTCCCACGTGAGTGGTATAATTTGATTCCCATTATTTCTCCAGTTCTCCCTAACCAGTCTCGTCTATCCTCCGCAGGGCTCCTGCTTATCTGGCGAGTGACTGGTGTTTTCCTCAAGATTGCGGTTTTGAAAATTATAATAAAAGGTAAAATGTTCTCTGTGTGTTCTCTTGGTGATTGCACTTTGCACTCAGGTTGCTTGTCCAGCCAATATGACATAACGAGCCAGCCAGAGTCACAACCTGGCAGGTGCATCATCAACTGGGCACTTCGCGCTCCACCGCCTCGACGCTACAGAGAGGCAGGTGGCTGAGCACACTCAGCTGCTGCAGGCTGTTACGCAGCAGCTGTGTCATTTCTGATCAATTGGGCCGTGCGGCTGTCCCGGCCACTCCACCTCTACCTGCTCTTCCTCCATCTACAATTATTCGCCAAACCCTTGCCATTTCCACACCTGCTCCGTATGCGAGGGAGGTGGGGAAATGCAAGGATTTTTTATGTCAGATTCAGCTTTATTTCGAGCAGGTGCAGGGTGAGTTCACGGATGACATTTCTAAAATTCACCCGTTTACTTTTCTGCTTCGGGGCCGCGCTCTTAGTTGGGCGTGGACTGTTATTGATAGTCAGAGAGCTTCGCCACCCACGTTTGACCAATTTGTGTCTGAGTTTTCCCGCACCTTCGACCGTTCCGAGAGTGAGGGGAATATTATGAGTCGCCTGATGTTGCTCCACCAGGGCAGCCGGTCTGTGGCCGACTTCTCGGTGGAGTTCCGGGTCGAGGCAGTAGATTTGGGGTGGAATGAAGTTGCACTGCACAGCACGTTCCTCCACGGACTGAATCCTCGGCTTCGTGACGATCTGGCGGTTCATGCCATTCCTGCCATCTTGGACAGCCTGATAGATCAGGCGGTTGGGCTAGATAATTGATACCATGAACGCACTTGGGAACATGGTACCTCCTCTCGCTGGCTTGCCACACGCTCACTCCTGGCGCTTACTGACCTAGGTGAGTCCGACTCCACCCCCGAGCCTATGGAGCTCAGCTCTGCTCGCCTTCCGCGGGCAGAGGTTGAGCGGCGGCAGTGGATCGGGGCGTGTGCCTACCGTGGTTCACTGAAGCACAAGTTAGACATATAACGCCTACGGCCAAAAGAATTGGCCCGTCAGTAGCCACGGGGGGTCTGGCGGGTGGGACTCTGAATCCCCCCGGTAATTTCTCCATTTCGGCCCTGATTCAGCTACCAGGGGTCGAGAGGAGGGTCTCCACCCTAATTGATTGCGGGGCGGAGGGTAATTTTGTCTCCTCTAAGCTGGTGCACGAGATGGGGATTCCGATGGTTAAACTGCCAGGTACCTGTTCCGTGTGAACCCTTCTGGCCAGACGTTGGCATCTGTTACCCATTGCACGGCGCAGTTATCCGTCCTGTTGTCTGGTAACCACCGGGACAAGCAGACTTTTTACGTGTTTCCACGAGCTTCTCACGCAGTGGTACTTGGTTATCCGTGGCTCCGGAAGCATAATCCAATTATTAATTGGGCACAAAATTCCATCACCTCCTGGAGTCCCAATTGTTTGGCTACATGTCTAAATTCTGCCAAGTGTTCGCCATCCCTCCCCGTTTCCTCTCCTCAGATTGAGCTGCCGGACCTCAGCCTCGTGTCCGAGGTCTATCATGACCTTGGGAAGGTCTTTAGCAAGTCACGAGCATTAGCGCTTCCCCCACATCGCTCGTATGACTGTGTCATTGACCTCCTTCCGGGCGCGAGGCTGCTGTCCAGCAAACTCTATAGTATTTTTGGGCCCAAGAGAGAGACGATGGAGAGGTACATTAAGGACTCGTTGAACACCAGCCTTATTCGGTCATCCTCGGCTCCCCTTGGGGCGGGGTTCTTCTTTATGGGCAAGAAGGATAGTTCTCTGCATCCCTGCATTGACTACCGGGAACTTAACGCCATCACTGTCAAACATAAATACCCTTTGCCCCTGATGAACTCCACTTTTGAGCTCCTGCAGCGTTCGCGTGTATTCTCTAAGCTCGACCTTCGTAACGCATACCATCTAGTTAGAATACGAGAGGGGGAAGAGTGGAAAACAGCATTTAAAACACACTTGGGGCAATTTGAGTATTTGGTTATGCCTTTTGGATTAACTAACGCCCCCGCTGTTTTCCAGCGTTTAATTAACGACGTCCTCCACGATATGCTTAACCACTTGCACTCCGGGCAATTTTCCTAAAAATGCCAAAAAAATAACGTGCCCAAAGTAAATCGAAAGCTGTTATTCAACCCTTTGCAGCATCTTCATGGGGTTGGTCTCATTCAAAAGAAAACACTTTGAATTTTTTGGCAAAAAAACCATAATCTCTCTACATGCTCCGGCCACTGAGTTACAGTCATCTAAACATACTGAACTTGAAGAAAATAAATTTGGACACGGTGTTTTTTTTGGATACAAATGCTTGCAAATAACACAAAGCTGTCCGATCCGGCTGGAAAATGCAACAGAAATGTAGAACCAAGTGTTATCAAGCTGAGATCCAAATTTGGTAACAATACCACAAAAAATGAATATTTTACACAGCTTTGTTCTCAGGCTGTTCCCAGGCGTTTTGGAACTGTGCCAAATTGTGCCAAATGGCACAGTTTGGAAAAACATCTGTAACTTTTGAATAATTCAATGTAGAATCTTCATTGTAGGCTCTAATGAAAGGTCACACTCAGGGCTGTGTCTGTGTGTGTGTGTGTGGGCGGGGGGTCGTCCCCCCCCCCGCTACCAAGGACCGAGTTCGGCCCTCGCTACATGATGGATTACACTCCTTGCATGTTTTCACAGCGGCTCCCCCCCCCCCTCGCTACTGTGTGTGTGTATGTGTGTGTGTGGGGTTGTTCCCCCCCCCTCGCTACAGAAGAGGGCCATCGCTACATGATGGAATAGACTCATATGCTTTCCCCCGCGGACCGGGGGGCGTTCGGACCGTGAACGCCCCCCCCTTGCTCTTCTTCTGCGGGGGGGGGGGGTGTTCACTGTCCAAACACGGCAAATGAACCGTTTATCGCGGCGCACGCACTTCGTACTTCGTGCACAGTACAGTTGTAATTTACCGATTGGTCAAAAGTCATTTTTGGATTACAGTTTTCAGGGATAAATAATAATTTAACTTATAACACCTTACCTCTTCAAAGCAGCAGAGTCGTGGCGAACATCTCTTCCCCATTGTCAGACGAACGCGACGCTGCTCCGCTCGTGGATCCCGATCAAAACATAATTCCATTATTGCCGTTTTGGCAAATGATTTACGACTTTTGTCGTCGGCCTCCGTCGGTCTATGATGACGGAAGAGAATCCTAAACGTCTATCCTGCTGGAATGAGTGCAGGTCCCACTTGTGGGTGGTCTCCATGCTGCTGGGTGAGCCTGGGTCTGTAGCAGGTTCGTCCAGCTTCCTTTGTTTTCATCTGCTGCAGCAGTAAAGCTCTCTTCACCAGCCCGAATTTCTGTGCTTCAATTGGCTCGTGCATTCAAAGTAGGCGGGTCCTCCTTCCTAGGGTTTCATTCATTGGCTCTTCAAGGTTTCAGAAACCCAATTCAAGGCTCTTATTAGTCGAATGAGAGGTCAATCAGATGAACTAATCTGTTCGCGGCTGTGACTGCAGCTTTTTTTTTCAGTGGCGCTTGGAGGCCACACCACCTACATCACCACCATCATGCGTCATGCGTCCAAGCGCGCACAAGTGCGCTCTCGTGCACCCTCGTGCGCCCTAGGACGCAGAGACTTGCCCGCCCGCGGAACAACGGAGTGCAAGTGGTTAATCGGTTTGTTTTCGTCTATTTAGATGACATCCTGGTTTTTCTCGCATGCCAGAGTAGCACAAGACTCATGTTAGAGCCGTGTTACAGCGGCTCACAGAACCAGCTTTATGTCAAGGCTGAGAAGTGTGGATTTTCTACATCTTCCACTTCTTTCCTTGGCTTTATCGTAGCGGAGGGAGAGCTGAGGGCTGACCTGGCCAAGGTGAAGGCTGTGCTAGATTGGCCAACACCCCACTCCCACAAGGAGCTGCAACGCTTCTTCGAGTTTGCAAATTTTTATCGCAGGTTTATTTGAAACTATAGTGGGTTAGCACAGCCTTTAACACAGCTGACCTCAGTTAAGGTACCATTTTTATGGACCGAGGCAGCTGGGCAGGCCTTTACCAAATTAAAGGGCCTGTTCTCTGACAAATCCATCTTGGCTCAGGTCGACCCTCAGCTCCAATTCACCCTGGAGGTGGACGCTTCATAAAAGGGGGTGGGCGCTGTTTTATCCCAGCGTTCTCCCCTGGACTTGAAGCTCCACCCATGTGCGTATTTCTCTCGGCGGCTCACCCCAGCCGAGAGGAATTATGGCGTTGGGGATCACGAGCTGTTGGCCATTAAGTTGGCATTTGAGGAATGGAGACATTGGCTGGAGGGAGCCGCTCACCCGGTAGTTGTGTGGACCGACCACAAGAACTTGGAGTATCTGCGGTCAGCCCGCCGGCTTAATCCTAAGCAGGCTCGCTGGGACCTATTTTTACAGTGGTTTAATTTTACTGTCACTTATAGGCCCGGCTCCCGTAACGGGAAGCCTGATGCTCTCTCCAGGCAGTTCAGTCAGGACTTGGCTGACCCCCCTTCCCGCTCCCAGCCCATTCTTCCGCCTTCGTGCATCCTGGGAACCCTCACCTGGGAGATCGAGAATAGAGTCCACCAGGCCCAGTCCTCAGAGCCCAAACCAGCAGGATCCCCCCCAGCCGCCTGTACATCCCTGCCGCCCTCCGCAGCGAAGTAATCCAGTGGGGGCACACCAGACTGCCACCCGGGGGTGGTGCAAACTATCGACATCATCAGACGAGCGTTTTGGTCGCCCACGTTGCGGCGGGATGTGCAGGAGTATATGAAGGCCTGTCAGACGTGTGCCCAGAATAAGTCTTCCTCCACCCCTCCTGCTGGCCTTCTTCACCCCCTCCCCATCCCCAGCCAGCGTTGGTCCTATATCGCCATGGATTTTGTCACTGGTCTTCCCCCTTCCCATGGCAATACAGTGATTCTGACCATCGTTGACAGGTTCTCTAAGGCCGTACACCTGGTTCCCCTCCCCAAGCTGCCATCCGCCTCCATAACGGCAGAACTCCTATCCTACCACATCGTCAGGCTGCATGGGATTCCTATGGACATTGTGTCTGACCGGGGTCTGCAGTTCACATCACGGGTTTGGAAGTCCTTCTGCCACTGCCTTGGCACCACCGTCAGCCTCACCTCCGGCTATCATCCCCAGAGCAATGGGCAGGCTGAGCGTGCCAACCAGTCCCTGGAGGCCGCCCCTCGTTGTATGGCAGCTGACAACCCCGCTTCATGGAGCTCCCACCTGACCTAGGTGGAATAGTCACTAAATTCCACAGTCTCTTCAGCCACGGGCCGATCACCATTTGAGGCGTCAAATGGTGATCTCTCTCTATGGCTCTCTATGGCAGAGAGAGAGGTTGCTGTGCTGTCCGTGGGGGCCCATTTTCATCGCTGCCGCCGGGCCTGGAGATCCACCAGAGCGGCTCTCCTCCACGCCACCGAGCGTAATTAGTGCTACGCTGACCGCAAGAGGGTCCCGGCGCCAAACTACAAGACTGGACAGCAGGTCTGGGTGGCCACGGATCAGGTCCCACTGAAGGCTGAGTGTCGGAAGCTCACTCCTCGGTTCGTGGGCCCCTTCCCCGTCATGAATAACATTGGCGACTCTGCTGTCCGGCTCCAGCTCCCACGAGTGCGCCACGCGCACTCTACCTTCCACGTCTCTAAGGTGAAGCCTCTCTCTTCCAGCCCTCTCTGCCCTCCCCCGAAGCCGCCTCCTCCTCCCAGGGTCCTTGATGGACACATCACGCATACCGTGAAGGAGATCCTGGATGTACGTCGTCGGGGCTGGGGGTTCCAGTATTTGGTCAACTGGGAGGGCTATGGCTTGGAGCATCGGTCATGGGTCCCTTGGTCTAAGTTCCACGACAAAGGGATGGTCTGGGATTACCGTTGAGCCCACCCAGAGAAGCCTGGGTGACTGCCAGAAGGAGTTCCTTGTGGGGGGGGGGCACTATCATGTGCTGGCAAGCGCTCTCCCCCTCCTTCCTGTTCACCGGCTTCCTCACCAGATGCACCGGCTGATTCCTGCTGGGCCAGCGTTTATAAGGAAGTGATCTTCAGTGATTCAACGCTGGCTCGTTTAGGTATACTGCTCAGCAGACAGCTCTCAAAGTAAGCCATTGTGTTGTTTATGACCGTGTCTTACAGTCCTTCTCTTCCACCTTTTCCGGGTTGCTGCAAACAAAGCGGTGCGTCTTTGGGGATTTGGTGCTCTCGCCAGCCTGTTGCTCCGCCTCAAGTCAGCCCTTCCTCTCCACCTGGTCAGACCTCTACAATCATACCCGACCGGCAGTTCTTACCTGCTGGTTCTTCTTCGCTGAGTTCTGTGCCGGTCTCTCGTCATCTCCCACATGAGTTGTAAAATTTGATTCCCATTATTTCTCCATTCCTCCCTAACCAGTCTCATCTATCCTCCGCAGGACTCCTGCTTATCTGGCGAGTGACTGCCGTTTTCCTCAAGACTGCGGTTTTGAAAATTCTAATAAAAGGTCAAACGTTCTCTGTGTGTTCTCTTGGTGATTGCACTTTGCACTCAGGTTGCTTGTCCAGCCAATATGACAAAAAGTTACAGATTTATGAGAAAAATTAGCAAATTTATGAGAAAAATGTTGCACATTTACGATGGAGGGGGGCTGAAAAGTTCATAGTGGTCAGATTTGACCAAATGTGGTTTATTTTTCAACCACAGGGATGCAAGTGCAGCAACACCGATGGAAGAAGTATGTGGACAGAAGAGGAGACTATGTTGAAAAATAAACCACGTTTGGTCAAATTTAACCACTATGAACTTTTCAGCCCCCCCACCCCCCACCCACCCTCGTACAAGTAAAAATTGGATATTAAAGAGAAAAAAGTTTCAGTTTTATGAAAAAAAAGTTGCAAATTTATGGGAAAAAAACTGTAAATTTATTTGAAAAAAATGCAAATTTAAAAGAAATTGAGTAAATTTATGTGAAAAAAGTTGCTGATTTTTGAGAAAAGTTAGATTTATGAGCATAATTAGCAAATTTGTGAGAAGAAAAATCAAATTTGCAAGAAAAAAGTTACAAATTTATGGGAAAAGTTTCAAAATTATGAGAAAAGACTACATTTATGCTAAAAAAAAGTTGCAGTTTTATGAGAAAATATTGCAAACTTATGAGAAAAAAGTTACACATTTACTAGAAAAAAGTTATAGCTTAATTTTTTCCCATCACCATGACTCAAGTTTATTTTTTAAATGTTTTGGCTGAGGGACCGAGATTTTTCTCTCCATTATAAAAATAAGGCCCCCAAAACAGTCCTTGCATATTTCAGTATAGTCTATACAGGCGACACAGACTTCAAACCTCACTGTAATATTTGCCTAATTTATCAACCGCGTGTAAATATGATGGAAATGTATATCATTCAATATGCCGACCTGAACCTTCACTGTTTATTGTGATGAGTGGAACAACCTTTTAAAAATATTCATCTTTCAGACTGAATGGTGTTTTTCATCAATCACATTTCCCAGCGATGCAGACACAAAAAGACACGACAGCAGCGCCGCTAACCTTCAGCTCCATTTCTCCATCAGTAAAAGTAGGATTTATGCTATACATGGAAAAGAAGCTTGAATTCACATCTAGCCATCTCTGTTTATTCAAATAAAGCTGTAATCACATCGTGTACATTCACGGATTGATGGCTCAGTGTTGTATATCCATTTTACTCCAGAGTGAAGGAGTGCGACCTGCGATAATGACGCGCTCATCTCTGACCCGTTAAACCTGGAAAATAACAGCTGTTGTCAGAATACTCATATCAAGCCAGCAAAAAGCACAGCTAGCACGCCTTTCCATCATGTATGACTGTAGGAATCTGCTCCGCATACCATGGACGGATATTTCATTTTACTGTTGGGGGGACGATGACCAGAACATTTTCTCAAGAGTCCGCATTATTGTAGTCAGGGCTGTTAATAGATTTTTTAGGGTCCTGTGCAACATTGTTTTTTTGTTTTGTTTTGTTTTTTTGGGGGGGCGCTATGTTTTTACTAAAAAAAAAAGAAAGAATAAGTACAATTTGGTCATTGTCTAGGTCAGGGGTTGGCAACCCGCGGTCCTAGGGCCACATGTGGCCCTTCAGCCCCCATGCTGTGGCTCCTTGCAGTTATATCTCAAAACACATGGAAATTGATGAAGCTCATTTTAATTATTTTATTTTTTAAATTAGTGTTTATTGCAATTGGATACATTTCTCGATGGAAATGCATACTTTTATTACCCCTAAAAATGAGAAACAATCCTTAAATTCCTGCTCAATGACCTTATAGTTGCCTGCGCTATAAATGCTGGATTCACAGACATGACCGGTGAAATAGTGTGAATTTTCACCATCACAGCTCAATACATCCTGAGTGATGTAAAAATAAAAGCCCGCTACAGCGATTCAGTTTTCAGAATGGTTGTGTTTATGTGCTTTTATTATGAAATGCCATCAACCAGATATACTTGTCTGAAATCACAGCCGACAGTTTTTCTACACAATTTGTAATCAGAAAAGAAAAAGAGAGAAGATTCTGTGACAGTGATGTAGAGGTCAGCCTTTTCTTTTAAGGATGTTTTCAGCTTTTTGTCTGCAGGATAACTGCTAGTTAGTTATCTGTGGGACTTTGGACAGTGAATTATATGTGCAGCTTGTCTATTAGTGCCACACATTTTTTTTTTAAATTATAACCAATATTTAACTCAGCAGAAGAAGATATGTTTTAAATGTTTTTCTACTCTGTTGTAATTATTTCTAATTGGCTTAATTTGCACCAAATGATTTTTTTTGTAACTTTGATTTTTATTCATTTTTCATCATACATATTACATTCAGATCACAGTCTCTATATTTAAAAAAAGGAGCTAGAGGAAGAAAAAAAAAAGAAAAAGGGGGGGGACAAATGTCGGAGCATCAAGTTTTTAGTTTCCATCTCTTAATTCTTCTGGTTTTTCCAGTGTCTTTGGTTATTCTTTCAATTTCTAGTCTCATTGTTGCACTTTGTAGTGTGTCCATTTCCACCATTTTTTTTCATATTGTCCTTCTTGCATTCTTTGTCGATATGTTAGTTTTTCCATTAAACGTATATCCTCAACGTCTGTCCATTGCTCTTGGTCAGGAAGAACTTCTGATCGCCATTTTCTTGTGATTGTTCTTTTACATGCAATCATCAAGATTTTAACTAGATATCTGTCCTCAGCCTGTATTACATTGTCTCTTTTAAGATCACATAAATACATCAAGTTACAGTTCATTGGTATATTATATCCTAATATCCTCTGTATTGTCACATGAGAAGAACAAGCAGATGGAGAGATGGGTGGAACACTACTCCGACCTCTACTCTAGACAGAACACCGTGACACCATCAGCCCTTGATGCCATCGACTGCCTGCCATCCATGGACGAACTTGACGCCGAGCCAACCATCGACGAACTCAGTAAGGCCATTGATAGCTTGGCCGCTGGCAAGGCACCCGGCAACGACAGCATACCCCCTGACCTGATCAAGCACTGCAAGACTGCCCTACTGCTGCCATTGCATGACGTCCTCTGCCAGTGCTGGAAGAAAGGTGCCGTACCACAGGACATGAGGGACGCCAAGATCATCACCCTCTACAAAAACAAAGGGGAGAGAAGCGACTGCAACAACTACAGGGGCATTTCCCTCCTCAGCGTTGTTGGCAAAGTCTACGCACGAGTTGTTCTCATTCGTCTACAGAAGCTTGCCGAACGTGTCTACCCCGAGTCTCAGTGTGGCTTCCGCGCTGAGCGATCGACGGTAGACATGATATTCTCCATCCGCCAACTCCAGGAGAAATGCAGAGAACAGAACATGCCTCTGTACGTCGCCTTCATCGACCTCACCAAAGCGTTCGATCTGGTCAGCAGAGAGGGCCTTTTCAAGATCCTGCCAAAGATAGGATGCCCACCAAAGTTGCAAAGCCTCATCGAATCGTTTCACACCAACATGCAGGGGATAGTGCAGCACGATGGCAACGTCTCAGAGCCATTCAACATACGCAGCGGAGTGAAACAGGGCTGTGTACTTGCGCCAACCCTCTTTGGGATTTTCTTTGCTATGCTCCTGAGGCATGCCTTCAGCACAGCAACAGAGGGAATCTACCTGCACACAAGATCTGACGGCAGGCTTTTCAACCTCGCCCGCCTGAAAGCCAGAACCAAAGTACGTGAGGCTCTAATCAGAGACATGCTGTTCGCAGACGACGCTGCAGTTGCAACCCACACACAGCAGGAGCTTCAGACCCTGATGGACCGCTTCTCCCAGGCATGCAAGGACTTCGGGCTTACCATCAGCCTGAAGAAGACTAACGTCTTGGTGCAAGGCACGGAAGCACCACCAACCATCACCATTGATGACTACAAGCTGGAGGTCGTGAATCAGTTCACGTACCTGGGGTCCACGATCAGCAACAACCTCTCCCTTGATACAGAGATCAACAAGACGATTGGAAAATCAGCCTTCACACTCGCTCGCCTCACCACACGAGTGTGGGAGAATCCCAAACTCTCTGTCAAGACGAAAATGGCAGTGTACAACGCCTGCATCATCAGCACACTGCTCTATGGGAGTGAGACGTGGACAACATATGCCCGGCAGGAAAAGAGACTGAACTCCTTCCACTTGCGCTGCATTCGCCACATCCTGGACATATCCTGGCAGGACAAAGTGCCCAACACAGAAGTTCTGTCCCGCGCCGGCCTTCCCTCCATGTTCACTCTACTCAGGCAGCGCAGGCTCCGCTGGCTAGGCCACGTTCACCGTATGGAGGATGGCAGAATCCCCAAAGACGTCCTCTATGGAGAACTGGCAACTGGCAGGAGAGACGTTGGCCGCCCACAGCTGCGCTTTAGAGACGTCTGCAAGAGAGACATGAAGGCCCTGGATATCAACACAGAGCGCTGGGAGGACCTTGCAACGGACTGCTCCAAATGGAGAGGCACCCTGACCAGACAGCTCAAGGCGGGTGAAGAGAGACTGACTGCTGCAGCAGATGAAAAAAGGACCCGCAGGAAGAACCGCCACAGACCCAGCAGCACGGAGACCACCCACAAGTGCGACCTGTGTGACAGGGACTGTCATTCGCGCATCGGCCTGTTCAGCCACAGGCGGTGCTGTTCCAGCAGAGTAGACGTTTAGGATTCTCTTCCATGGTCATCATAGACCGACGGAGGCCGACGACTGTCACATGTATAGATTTCCAGAATGATGAGATTTTGCAGCATTTCCAAAACATATGTGAGTGGTCTGCATTTTGAGCCCCACAGCCCCTCCAGCATATAGATTGGGTATTTGTATATTTTCTTTGGATCTGTGGTGTAATGAAATAGCAAATCAGGTTTTTCCATCCAAATTCCCTCCATGTCCTTGAACTTGTTGATGTGTGTTGTGTTTTCCATATTTCTTGCCAGTTTTCTTCTGTTATGTTTAAATTTAGCTCTTTCTCCCATTTCTCCTTTATATAGTTACTTGAATGTTTGTTTGCCGTAAGTTTCTGATATAGCTTTGAAATAATTCTTATTTTATTTCCTGCATATGAGCTTAAAATAAATTGTATAATCTCGCTCACATCTGTGTGGAGGTTATGTCTAATCTTCCTCATATAATAATCTCTCATCTGCAGATATCTGTAGAATTCAGATTTTTCTAGTTTAAATTTTCTTCTCATGTTTACAAAACTCCCAAAATCTTTTTTTCCCATATTGCCCCATGCTGTGATTCCCTTGTTCACCAGATTTTTGTATCCCCTATCTTGCTTTGCCGGTTCAAACTGACTGTCAAATGCTACCCATTTCAATAGTTTTATGTCCTCCTTTATATTATACTTTTGTACTATTTTATACCACAGTTCCAAAGTAAATTTAGTGATTGGGTCTATTTGTTTGATTTGCTTATATGCATCCTTATCTCCTATTATGCTTTGTACTGGGAGTCCCTCAATTTCCTTTTCCATTTCTTTCCATTTTGCCTCATATCCTTCGTCGCACCAACATATGATATATCTTATTTGTGCTGAGTAGTAATATTCCTTTAGACTCGGTAGACCCATGCCTCCTTTCTCTTTTGGTAATTGGAGAGTTTTATATTTCACTCTTGGCTTTTTACCTCCCCAAACAAATCTCGATATCATCCTGTCCCACTTTGAGAACTGGGCACCAGGAATCTCTGTTGGTAGAGCTTGGAAGAGGTAAAGCAGTCTAGGTTGTATGCTGATTTTGACTGTCTTAATTTTTGAATTCAGATCCATATTTAAGAATGACCATCTATCAATATCTATTTTTATTTCTTGTTCTAACCTATCATAGTTTGCTTTATAGATTTTGCTTAAATCTTTAGGTATGTTCACTCCAAGGTATTTTATTTCTTTTTGTTTCCAGTTTAGTTTGATCTTATCAGTTATCTGGTTTAAAGGGTTATAGTGGAATGTCAGTATTTGTGTTTTTGTTATGTTTATCTTGTATCCTGATAATATTCCAAAATTTTCTATCAAGTCCATCATTTCCATTATTGATTCATCTGGTTGTTCAAGGTAAACTATAATATTGTCTGCAAATAGCCCAATCTTGTGTTCCTCCCTTTATTGTTACACCTTTTAATTTCTTATTTTGTCGCATCCAATTAACCCTATCAAATGCTTTTTCTGCGTCTAAACTCATTATTACTGCGCTTTTCTTTTCTTTATGTATTTGATTAATTATGTGTATTGTTCTCCTGATATTATCATGTGTTTGGCTTCCCTCTATGAAACCAGTTTGATCATCCTCTATCAATTCTGTCAAGAATGTCTTTATTCGTTTACAGATAATTGTTGTATATATTTTATAATCCACATTTAATAAAGAGATTGGCCTATAGTTTCTGCATTGTTCCCTATCTTTCCCTGGCTTTAAAATAACTGAAATAATGAATGAATGAATGAATGAATGAATGAATTTATTTCAGATAGTACAGTACAGGTTAAAAGAAACTGAATAATATAACGACAAGGTCAAATTAGACAATGACTCCTCTGATTATACAATTCAACATAAGTTATTCGAAATGGGTGATGGCTGAAGCCGCAGCTTATATTGCCCACCCATATTCCATCCAAGAATTCAAAAGAGAAAAAGAGAAAACAGACAAGAGTGATTACAATTCAAAACAAAGCTAAGACAAAATGTGACAGAGAAAAAAAAAACTAAGCTAAGCTAAGTTAAGCGATTACTATTCAAAGACAAATCTAAGACCAAATGTGACAGAAGAAAAAAAAACTAAGCTACAACACAACACAGGCTGGATATGGCAGTCCTTATGTGATTTTACATGTCGTCTTGTATATATGTTTGGAGTATTTCTTCCTTTAGTTTTTGTTTAAATTGTCCAAGCGTTGTACATGATTTTAATTCAGGTCCAAAATCGTTCCATAATCTGACACCTTGCACTGAAATACAGTGTTGCTTGGTGGTTGTTCTCACTGTAGGCTTTTGAAATATACATGTTCCTCTGAAGTGATATCGTTTCTCCCTTATTTGGAACAACTTTTGGATATTTGCGGGCAGTGATAAATTCTTCACTTTAAACATTATTATTGCAGTTTTAAAGTCAACCAGCTATTTCAACTTGAGAGTTTTTTGTTTAAGAAAAAGTGGGTTTGTTGGTTCCCTGTAAGCTGCTTTGTTTATTATTCTAATAGCTCTCTTTTGAAGCATAAAGAGTGGATATATGTTTGTTTTATATGTATTTCCCCATACTTCATTACAAAATGTCATGTATGGGAGTATTAATGAATGATACAAGGTGTATAGTGTGGGTTGATTCACCAAATATTTCATTCTGTGTAATATTGCAATTGATTTGGATACTTTACCTTTAATATAATTGATATGTGACTTCCAACACAGTTTATTATCAATTATTACTCCAAGAAATTTAGTTTCAGATACCCTTTCAATCTCTACACCATTTACACTGAGTTTAGGTACTGGGATGTTGTGATGGTTGTTAAAGACTATAAATTTTGTCTTACTTAAATTGAGCGTTAATTTGTTTGAATCAAACCACAGTTTAAGCTTTCCTAATTCCTTTCCGAGTGTATCCAGAAGTTGTTCCAAATTGTTTCCACTGCATAATAGATTAGTGTCATCAGCAAACAATATTAAGTCCATTTTTCTGAAACTTTACATATATCATTTATATACATATTGAATAATAGTGGTCCCAAAACTGAACCCTGTGGGACTCCACAGGTAACCTTCAGTAACTGTGAGTTTTTGTTGTTAACACATACATACTGATATCTATTCTTTAAGTAACTGCTTAACCAGGATAGTGCTACCCCTCTAATACCACAATTTTGTAGTTTCTTTAATAATAGATTATGATCTACTGTATCAAATGCTTTTTTAAGATCCAGGAATACTCCAACTGAATACTCTTTATTTTCGATGGCTGTTGATATTTTTTCTGTAAATTCCATTAGGGCATATGCAGTTGTCCTCTTGTGTCTGAACCCATATTGCTGCTCACACAATAAATTATTCTTCAGTATGAAGTTGTCAATTCTCTCATAGAATATTTTTTCAAGTATCTTGGAAAATTGCGGTAATAGTGAAATTGGTCTATAGTTTGAGAGTTCCCCTCTGTCGCCCGTCTTGTATATCGGAATTACTTTAGCTATTTTCATTGCATTGGGAAATATACCTGATTGGAGAGACAGGTTACAGATATACGTCAGTGGTTTTACTAGGCATTCAATAACAGTTTTGACTAGGAGCATGTCAATACCATCAGAGTCCGTAGATGTTTTACTTTTGAACGATTTAACAATTTCAATGACCTCTCTTTCGTCTGTGTTCTTTATGAAGATGGAGTCTTTTACAGCAGTGTTATTGCATATTGTATCACCTGTAGGCACCATAGTGGGTATTTCTCGAGCCAAATTAGGTCCAATGTTAACAAAAAAATTATTAAATTTTAATATGCTTAAAGCGAAATAATGGCTTCGTTCCATGATGGAGGTATTTTGTTGTTGTTTAATGTCCAATTAAATGACTTTAGGAGCTGTGGCGTGAGTTCTTCTATAAACAGTTTATAAAACTCAGATGGGTATCCATCACTACCTGGTGATTTACCATTTTTTAGTGACTTAATCACATCTTTAATCTCTTGTGTTGTTATTTCTGCTGTTAGCTTTTCATTTTGTTGGTTTCCTATTGATGGCAAGTCCAGTGTGCATAGAAATTTTTTAATTTTTTCTGGAAAGGGACCAGGACGACTGATCCGTGTAAAGGAAAGAATGAATGGGGCCATGTATCGTGAGATTTTGAGTGAAAACCTCCTTCCATCAGCAAGGGCATTGAAGATGAAACATGGCTGGGTCTTTCAGCATGACAATGATCCCACACACACTGCCCGGGCAACAAAGGAGTGGCTTCGTAAGAAGCATCTCAAGGTCCTGGAGTGGCTTAGCCAGTCTCCAGATCTCAACCCCATAGAAAATCTTTGGAGGGAGTTGAAAGTCCGTGTTGCCCAGCGACAGCCCCAAAACATCACTGCTCTAGAGGAGATCTGCATGGAGGAATGGGCCAAAATACCAGCAACAGTGTGTGAAAACCTTGTGAAGACTTACAGAAAACGTTTGACCTCTGTTATTGCCAGCAAAGGGTATATAACAAAGTATTGAGATGAACTTTTGTTATTGACCAAATACTTATTTTCCACCATAATTTGCAAATAAATTCTTTAAAAATCCTTCATTGTGATTTTCTGGATTTTTTTTTTTCTCATTTTGTCTCTCATAGTTGAGGTATACCTATGATGAAAATTGGAGACCTCTCTCATCTTTTACAGTGGGAGAACTTGCACAATTGGTGGCTGACTAAATACTTTTTTGCCCCACTGTATGTATTTTAAAAAAAAACTTTATAAGCAGCATAATCTTTATTTTAAAGGTCAAATTGCCATTGCGGCCCTCAGCCACTTCTATTTTAGTTGGCGACGGGCAAAATGGCTCTTTAGTTGGAAAAGGTTGCAGACCCCTGGTCTAGATGAACAAAAATAAATGAAAGCATCGCACAGAATTTAAAAAATAACCAGCATCTATATGAATGTTGCAAATTTACAAGAAAAAAGTTGCAAATTTATGAGAAAAATTAGAACATTTATGAGAAAATTATTGCACACTTACAAGTAAAATTTTTAAATTTAAGAGAAAAAGTTTCAATTTTCTGAAAAGTTTCAAATTTGTGAGAAAAAAAGTTGCAAAATTATGAGAAAAACTAAATTTATTAGAAAAATGTTGCAAGTTTATGAGGAAAAATTAGCAAATTTATAGAAAAAAAATGTTGCACATTTACAAGTAAAAATTGTCAGTCTAAGAAAAAAGTTTAAATTTCAAGGAAAAAGTTACAAATTTATGAGGAAAAAATTCTGGGTCTGTTCCAGGGTCTGTTCCAGGGTCTCCTCACAGTGGGACGTGCCAGAAACACCTCAAGTGGGAGGCGTCCAGGAGGCATCCTGATCAGATTCCCAAACCACCTCAACTGGCTCCTTTCAATGTGGAGGAGCAGCGGTTCTACTCTGAGCCTCTCCTGGATGACTGAGCTCCTCACCCTATCTCTGAGGGTGAGTCCAGCGATCCTACAGAGAAAGCTCATTTCAGCCGCTTGTATCTGCAATCTCGTTCTTTCGGTCATTACCCAAAGCTCATGACCATAGGTGAGAGTAGGAACGTAGATTGACTGGTAAATCGACAAGGCTTCTTAGTTTCAATTTTATGAGAAAAAATTTGGAATTCATGAGGAACTTGCAAATTTAATGGAAAAAGTTGGAAATTTCAGAGAAAAAATAGCAAATTTATGAGAAAACATTGCACTTTTACAAGTAAAACTTGTAGATTTAAGAGAAGAATATTTAAATTTTTTTGAAAACTGCAAATTTGTGAAGAAAAATTTCAAATTTATGAGAAAAATGTGCAATTTAATGGGAAAAATCTGCAAATTTATGAGTAAAATGTTGCACATTTACAAGTAAAATTGGTAAATTTAATAGTAAAACGATTAAATTTTATGAAAATGTTGAAATTTATGACAAAAAAAATAAAATTTATGCAAAAAAAGTTGCAAATTTATGGGAAAATGTTGCAAAATTATGAGAAAAACTAAATTTATTAGAAAAGAGTTTCAAGTTTATGAGAAAAAATAGCAAATTTTTGCAAAAAAACATTGCACATTTACCAGAAAAAAAATATGTAAATTTAGGAGAAAAAAGTTTCAGTTTTAAGAAAAAAGTTGCCAATCTCTGAGAAAAAAAAAAAAAAATATTTACAAGAAAAAAGTTGCAAATTTATGGGAAAATGTTGCAAAATTATGAGAAAAAATAAATTTATTAGAAAAGAGTTTCAAGTTTATGAGAAAAAAATAGCAAACTTTTGCAAAAAATTGCACATTTACCAGAGAAAAAAAATGTAAATTTAAGAGAAAAAAGTTTCAATTTTATGAAAAAAGTTGCAAATCTATGAGAAAAAATTTTATTTACAAGAAAAAAGATGCAAATTTATGAAAAAAGTTGCAGATTTATGAGTAAAAAAAATTCAAATTCATGAGAAAAAAGTTGCAAATTTTGGGGAAAAAGTTGCAAAATTATGAGAATGAACTTAATTTACTAGAAAAAAGTTGCAAATTTACAATAAAAAGTAGCAAATTTATGAGAAAATTGTTGCACATTTACAAGTAAAAATTGTAAATTTAAGAGAAAAAAGGTTCAATTTTATGAAAAAGTTTCAAATTTGTGAGAAAAAGTTGGAAATTTAGGAGAAAAATTAGCAAATTTATGAGAAAAACCGCACATTTACAAGTAAAAGTGGTAGATTTAAGAGAATGTTTCAATTTTTTGAAAACATTGCAAATTTGTGAAGAAAAATTTCAAGTTTACGAGAAAAAAGGTGCAAATTTATGGGAAAAGTTTTGCAAATTCATGAGTAAAATGTTGCACACTTACAAGTAAAAATGGTAAATTTAAGAGAAAAACAATTCAAGTTTATGAAAAAGTTGCAAATTTATGAGGAAAAACTAAATTTATTAGAACAAAAGTTGAAATTTATGAGAAAAAATAGCAAATTTGCGAGAAAATCGTTGTACATTTACAAGTAAAAATTGTGAATTAAGAGAAAAAAGTTTCAATTTTATGAAAAAAGTTGCAACTTTATGAGAAAACAATTGAAATTTACAAGAAAAAAGATGCAAATTTATGAAAAAAGTTGCAAATTTATGAGAAAAACATTGCATATTTACAAGTAAAAATTGTAAATTTAAGAGAAAAAAGAGATAGTTTATTAGGGGGGTGACAATTCTTCTTTCTATTTGGGGAGGACATGCCCCCCCTGCACCCCCATTATTTACTCCCATGCTGCCCACCACATCCAAACCCTGAGTGTGTATCGAAGAGGAAACTGGGCCATTTGCATGCAGTGCACAGCAAAATGAATATAATTAATCTTGGCAAAAAAGGCCCCACGCCTATACAGATGCCGATCATGTTTTAGCTGCTCGGAATGAATTTGTTGTGCAACCCACTTTGTCTTTCAGGCATTGAGGAGACATGAATGAAGTGTCTGGTAGCGGGATCACAGTCTTTGTTGGAGATAACACGAGGATTCATTGGTTCATTTAAACAACTGTTGAAAAATCAGAGCAGTGCAGCAGGATTGTTTTTCAGAAAATGTCTTCTTTCATACATAAGCAGGGTTTCTAAATCTGAAGGGAATCAAATATGATCATAACCCATTATATATCACATTACATAACTGAATAAATGCATTTGAAGCGCCAATGCTATCCAGAAATGTAATGTTTTGGGGGGGGGGGGGGGGTTGTGATTCTGGAACTTATTTTTCTTGTTAATTTGTTTTTTTCTCATGAAATTACTTTTTTTTTTTTTACCTAAATTTGCCACTTTTATAACTGTAATCTTGCAATTATTTTTCATAAATTTGTTATTTTTTTCCAGGTAAAGTTGCCATGGAGCCTACTCTGGAGTTCCCCGGGTGAGAGGCGACAGGTAGGGGTGGGTATTCTCGTATTCTCCCGCCTTGCTGCCTCAACATTTCTGTTCTCCCCAGTGGACAAAAGGGTTGTTTCCCTGCGCCTTCGGGTTGGGAGACAGGTCCTAACCATCATTTGTGCCTATGCACCAAATGATGGTTCAGAGTACCCACCCTTTTTGGAGTCTCTGACTGGGGTGCTGGAGGGTGCTCCTCGGGGACTTCAATGCACGTGTGGGCAATGACAGCGAAACCTGAAGGGGCGTGATTGGGAGGAACGGCCTGCCTGATCTGAACCTGAGTGTTGTTCAGTTATTGGACTTCTGTGCCAACCGCAGTTTGTCTACAATGAACACCATGTTCAAGCATAAGAGTGTCCATATGTGTATCTGGCACCAGGACACCCTAGGTTGCAGGTCAATGATCGATTTTGTAATTCTGTCATCAGACCTGCAACCACATGTCTTGGATGCACAGGTAAAGAGAGGTGCAGAGCTGTCAACTGATCACCACCTGGTGGTGAGTTAGATCTGATGGGAGGGCCGGACGCCACTCAGATCCGGTAGACCTAAATGTATAGTAAGGGTGTGATGGGAACGTCTGGCTGAGGCCCCTGTTCGGGAGGTCGTCAACTCCCACCTCCGCCAGAATTTCAACGACATTCTGAGGGAGTCTGGAGACATGTAATCTGAATGGGCCATGTTCTCCACCTTCATTGTTGAAGCAGCTGCCCAGAGCTGTGGCTGCAAGGTTGTTGATGCATCTCATGGTGGAAGCCCAAGAACCAAGTGGTGGACACCGGGGGTGAGGGGGGAGCCTCAAACTGAAGAAGGAGTCCTCTCGAGCTTTCTTGGCTTGTGGGACTCCTGAAGCAGCTGAGGTGTACCAGCAGGCCAAGCGGATTGCAGCTAAGGTGGTTGCTGAAGCAAAAACTCAGGTATGGGAGGAGTTTGGTGAGGCAGTGTAACAAGACTTTCGGTCGGCTTTGAAGAGATTCTGGCAAACTGTCCAGCAACTCAGGAGGGCAAAGCAGCTCCCCGTCCACACTGTGTATGGTGCAAATGCGGCGCTGCTAACTTCAACTGGGGACATTGTCAAGCAGTGGAAGGAATACTTCGAGAATCTCCTCAATCCCACTGACACGCCTTCCATAGAGGAAGCAGGGATTGAGGAAGACTCACCCATCACAGGGATTGAAGTTGCCAAAGTGGTTAAAAAACTCCTTGGTGGCCAGGCCCCGGGGGTGGATGAGATTCGCCCTGAGTACCTCAAGGCCTTGGATGTTGTAGGGCTGTCATGGTTGGCGCACCTCTGCAATGTTGCGTGGAAGTTGGGGACAGTGCCTTTGGCAAGGCAAACCGGGGTGGTGGTTCCTCTTTTTGAAAAGGGGGAACGGAGAGTGTGTTCCAGTTTTAGGGGGATCACACTTCTCAGCCTCCCTGGGAAGGTCTATGCCAGGGTACTGCAGAGGAGCGTCCAACCACTGGTTGAACCTCAGATTCAGGAGGAACAATGAGGTTTTCGTTGTGGCCGTGGGATATTGGACCAACTCTTTACCTTCTCGAGAATCCCCAAGGGTTCGTGGGAGTTTCCCCCAACCAGTCCACCTGTGTTTTGTGGATTTGGAGAAAGCATTTGACCGCGTTCCTCATGGACTCTTGTGGGGGGTGCTGTATGGAGTATGGGGTATCGGCCTCGTTGCTACGAGCTATCTGGTCCCTATACAACCATTGCAGGAGTTTGGTTCGTATTGCCAGCACCCAGTCAAACTCGTTTCCAGTGACAGATGGACTTTGCCAGGGCTGCCCTTTGTTACCAATCCTGTTCATAACTTTTATGGACAGGATATCTAGGCACAGTCAAGGATTGGAGGGTGTCATGCTTGGTGACCACAGGATTTCATCGCTGCCATTTGCGGATGATGTTGTCCTGTTGATTTCATCAAGCAATGACCTACAGGCCTTGCTGGAATGGTTTGCTACTGACTGGCTGGGATGAGAATAAGCACATACACGTCCGAGTCAATGGTCCTCAGCCGGAAAAAGGTGGATTGTCCTTTCCGGGATGGAAACAAGCTCCTACCCCAAGTGGAGGAGTTTAAGTATCTCGGGGTCTCATTCACGAGTGAGGGGAGAATGGAGAGAGAGATTGACAGATGGGTCGGAGCAGCCTTTGCAGTGATGCAGACGTTGTACCAGTCTGTTGTGGTGAAGAGGGAGCTGAGCTCTAAAGCAAAGCTGTTGATTTACTGGTCAGTCTACGTTCCTACCCTCACCTATGGTCATAAGCTTTGGGTAATGACCGAAAGAATGAGACTGCAGACACAAGCGGCTATAATGAGCTTTCTCCGTAGGATCGCTGGACTCACCCTTAGAGATAGGGTGAGGAGCTCAGCCATCCAGGAGAGGCTCAGAGTAGAACTATTGCTTCTTCATACTGAAAGGAGCCAGTTGAGGTGGTTTGGGCATCTGATCAGGATGCCTCCTGGATGCCTCCCACTTGAAGTGATTGGGGCACACCTAGGAGACCCCGGGGCAGATCCAGGACATGCTGGACAGACTACGTCTCCCAGCTGGCCTGGGAACGTCTTGGTATCCTCTCTGAAGAGTTGGAGCAGGTGGCCGGGGAGAGGGAAGTTTGGGCTTCTCTGCTTGAGCTGCTGCCTCCGTGACACTGACCTCCGGAAAGTGGTGGAAGATGGATGGATGGATGGAAGATGCCATTTTCTTATTAATTTGTGACTTTTTCCCATAAATTTAAACCATTTTTCTTGCAAATTTAAAACAACTTTTTTTACTGTAAACTTACAACTCACTTTTTTCATAAATTTAGGACTTTTTTTCTTGTAAATTTTCAATTTCAATGTATTTACTCATGTATTTGCTACTGTCTTGTTAAATTACAAATATTTCAAATTTTTTCATCATAAATTTGTGACTTTTTTTGTAAATTGACTAAAACTTTTCAGATAAGTTTCTAACTCTTTTCAAGTAATTTTACATTTTTTTTTACAATTTTTTTCATGTAAATGTGTTTTTTTCTTGTAAACTTTTTCTCCTAAATTGTCACTTTTTTCTCCTAAATGTGCAACTTTTTTAATGTAATCTTGCAGTTATTTCCCTCATAAATTTCTTATTTTTTTCCTTGTAAAGTTGCCATTTTTTGTTAATTTGTGACTTTTTCCCCTAAATTTGAGATATTTTTCGTACAAATTTGGAACAACTTTTGTTACTGTAAGTTTACAACTTTTTCTCATAAATTTGGGATTTTTTTCTTGTTAAAGTTCACTTTATTTACTCATGTATTTTCTTTGTTTTTCTTATAAATTTGGAAAAATTTTCGTATGTTTGTAACTCTTTTCAAGTAATTTTACATTTTTTTCCAATTTTTTTCTTGTAAATTTGTTTTTTCCCGTAAACTTTTTTTCTCCTAAATTTTCACTTTTTTCTCATAAATTTGCTACTTTTTTCTGGTAAATTTCTGACTTCTTTCTCATCAGTTTGCTACAGTTTTTTTTTTGTAAATTTGTCACTTTTTTCTTATAAATTTTCACTTTATTTCCCTTATACGTAAATTTGTGACTTTTTCTCGTATTTTGGCCCATGGCGCCAGTGTTACTCAAACCTGCTCACTCACATTAAACCTGTGGGGGCCCAGATGGGGTTCAAGAGGGTCAACAGATTACCTGCTTACTGGCACCACAGATTAAGTCCATGTGGATAAACACAGGTGGGGCCCACATGGAACCCGCGGACAAACCCACATGGACCCATCAGACAGTGGCAACAGCTGAACCACCACGCTGCCAAACCAAACTCTCCTAAAAAATATGACACATTAATGTTCTCTGATCCAGTACTGTACAGGTGCTCCTTTGAAGATCAGGCTTTTTTTTTTAGCTTTCATCTTCAATTGTATGACATAATTCATCATTCTCCAGAAAGGCTATATGGATAAATGCTCTCTTATACACAACAACAGCTTGTTTCTCTCTTTAGGGAACCATCCCGTAATTGTGATGCACTGAGAAGACAGTTGGCAGAAGCGTTGTTGGTGTAATTGGGAAGCAGATGCAAACAGGCTTCCGTTTTATCCAACTCAAGCACCGTAAACCTGCCTGCTGTCCCAGAAATCAGAGATCACTACACTTCGAGCGTTAAACACACTTTAAAACATTTTCACTTTTCACGCGTTGCCTCATAGCCAAGATTTGATTATTACTGGTCATTTGTGTACATAACCCCCCCCCCCCCCCCCGGTATGTTTTCCCACCCCATTATCATATTCATTTGTTTTCACTGGCAGTCACTTTAAATGACTCATTGACTGTACTTTTTCCACATTTTAACAGCTCACAGAGGTCTTAATGAAATGTTTGTGACACATTTTGTTCACATTTTCTTTATTTTTTTTTAATTATTGAAGCAAATTTGTTTTGTCTTTTCCCTGGCTTTCTTGAAACACTCTGATTTAAAGCCTGTCACTTCAAGAAACATCCTTCACCTATTCAACTCCACCCTCCCTCCTACGTCAGTTAGCCATTAGCTGACTAGGTTCTAGCCTTTAGCTTTTTAGCCTCCCTGTAGCTCAGATGAGCAGCGGTGATTCACTGATCCACTGATCAACAGTCGATTGTGTATCTCATATCCCTCCGGTCCATCTCCCAATAATTTTGCCGTGATTCCACAGCAAATTGCTAGCACTGGGTGGCCCTCCGAACGCCGCTCTGCAGGACTCCACTCCGGGCCCACGGCCAGCTGGGACACGCTCCATCACGAGGCAGCTCCCCTAAACTGTCCGTGAGAGTGGAATCGCGCGGAGCCCCGGAGGATGGTGGGCGAGCCGGCTGTGAGAGCTAGCAGCCTCCAGCCGGCAGCCATGGGTCCTGGTGTAGGTGGTTGCCATGACCGGCGCACCACTGCTGGTGATTTACTGTGGAATCACAGCAAAATTATTGGGAGATGGGCCAGAGTGACGCAAGGTATACTGTGGACTGTGGACTGGTGAACCATGTGGTAACAGGGATGGCTATTAGGGTGACTAAGATCTGAAGAAAATAACAATGTAAGCCGTGCTTGGTGCAAGTCTCCTAGTACCAGTGTTAACTCAGAGGCTAATAGCTCTGGGGTTAAGAGGCCACCTGTAGCACCCCTCCCATCTACATGAAAGACAGTTAGTTGGGCCAATAATAGAACAGCGTGTTGGATATAGACATAGTAACAGACGGGCAGTGCAGATGTGAGGACGTAGGCAGGGTGACGTCATCACGCCATGCCTACTTAAGGGGAGTGTTGGTGGGAGTTGTCCTCTTTGCGCTTCACCTTCAAACCGACCACAGTCTGTAGCAGCCTAGTGTTAGCTAATAGCCACTAACCCCTGACACGTGTAACATCTGTGTGTCTTGTAATAAAGTATTGGTTCTGTACAACTCCTGCCTCCGCAGTCCTGCTTTCCAGACATAACAATTGGCGATGAGGCAGGAAACTTCTTCTGGAGGAAAACTGGTTATTTCCCTGAAGATGAAAGTGTGTCTGACGCCATTGCCTCTGTTCCTCGACACCCCAGGTGAGCTGCCCTTCCTATGGCCCCGTTGGTTTGAGTTGCTTCAGGCATTTGTGTCGGCTGAAGGCCTCGCTAACGCTAGCAAGAGTCGTCTACATGCAGTTATATAGTACTGCCTTGGCTTCAAGAGACAGCAGGTGTTGAAAGCATTGGGCCCTGCAGAGACTGTCAGCGAATATGCCACCTTGATGGCCGAGCATTTCACTGACCCACAGAACATGATGGCACAGAGATTCATCTTTTACCAGTGCCAACAGCGAGAGGACGAGTTGTTCATACAGTATGTAGACACCCTTCACTGTTTGGCTAGCACATGTGAGTTTGGGCACACGGAGGATAGGCTGATACAGTCTCAGCTGGAGGAGTACGCCATGGATCCATTGATGCAGGATGTTGCTGGAGGGGCCGTACGTCCAGACATATAACAGGCTCGGTGGACTGGCTATGGTTGGTGCCGTTGGAGATGCTGCACCACCTATCGGTGACGACTGCAAGGGAATTAGCAGCCCAGCTGGAGATGATGGCCCTGGTAGCATCATGGCTGGCGGGCCTCCGCCTGCATTCCCCGCAGTCAGCTCTGCCGGTACAGATGGGGGCCCCGGTGGTTGAGCCTGCCAATCCCACACCTTCTCAGGAGGGCCCTGAGATAGACACCATGGAACAGCAGGACACCACAGCACAACAACCCAGCGGCAAACTCAGCCTGGACGACAACTCAAGTCCGCTGCACACAGACATGGATGCAGCCACTCCCTGCCTCACACCACAAGCCAAACAGAACCCAGTAGAACCAGAGGAATCACAAGAGCCCCAGTCTGCAGCCGACCCAAAGCCAGTCCCTGCGCAGCATGAGTGTTTGCAAGCTGCAGCCTCATCACAGGAGGGAGAGTATGATTTTGCAAATGTACAGCCAGAGAACACAGCACAGAGAGTGAACACAGCACAGAGAGAGAGCACAGACGGGACTCGCCTCTGATCCCCGGCCAGCATGGGCTTCAAGCAGCCACCATGGAGCCGCAGAAGAGGGAGTTCATGGAGAAAGGGGACCCCGAAGACAACCCAGCACCCGTCCTGTCGCCGACAACAACGACACATCACTGCAACCACAACCAGCACCAGGTGAGAGAGAGAAGAAACTGAACTAATCCCGCATCCTCGATGAGTATCAGCCTCAGGGAGCCACTGCAGCACAGCAGGATGGAGAGTTCGTAGCCCAGCAGGACCCAGCAGAGCAACGCCAACCGAGGGCACGTCCTGCCGCTGGCATGGATAGCATGCTGCCACAGCAGCAACCAGTATCAGAGACGAGAGAGCAGCAGCGCCAAGTGCAGCCGAATTGATCACTGTGCACACTACTTGAGTGGGTTCGGGTCCAACAATCCGACTGCCTTGACCCACAGATGGTCCCATCATCGCGGATCAGAACAGCCATGCGAAGGAAGCCATCTGCAGTCTGGATGGCCTACGGTTCGAGCTGGCACGCCAGCATTCTGTGGAAGGTAAGACCAGCTGCCTCAGATCAAGACGCAGTGCTGGAGCCGACCCAGCTGGTGTGGGACCCAGGCTGGGACATTACTGATGAGCAAGCCATGACTCGTCCGAGATGTCACCCAGGTCTACTGCAGGCAGTTCCTCCGAGGGCGCGCCCACCGTGGGCTCGACTGAGGCCCCTGAAGGTGAACTGTTCACATTGTTTAGACAGAGCATGACTGACCCCTTTAGGATTAAATTTGATCACGAGCTACCTCTCCTGTGGCTGGTGTCACAGATCTGCACCTGTCACATGACTGGTCAAAAAGTATGAAAAAAAAAAAACACAAAATAAACCCAGATGTACCAAACATTTCACATCACTAGATGACAGACACGTATAGCTTACTGCTCTTCACTTGAGGACTCAGTTCAGTCCACCAGAACCTCATCGAATCTGATATCACTTCCGGGGCACAGGAGAATAGACGTATAAACAATTGCGCAACATACAGTATATGTCAACAGGGAGGAAGCATTTGCTCCAAATTTTGCCAGCTATGATTCTAAAAGGGACTATTTAGCTTCTGAAGGGAAATATTTACCTTCTGTGACAGCAGAAGATGGACCAGAGCATGTACACTTTTTGTCTACCTTTGGCGAAGCTGCATGTGACATAGAGGATAATACTGCCGGTTCCACGGCATTATCTACCCAAAATCAAGGTGCATTAAATCAGAAAATAAATGTGAGTTTCTGGATGTGGAAGAGAAAGCGAAAATGACCAACAGAAGACAAAATAAGGACTTGGCGACACATGATGAGCGGTAGGTCTGTTGTTTTTATCAGCTTGTTTACATTCTACTGATTTTCTGGTTCATATATTTTGAAGATAAGATAACAAAAAAAAAACAAAGACAAACGAACAAAACTATCCTTTGCATAAGTATGACCAAAGTTCACTTTGAGAGAAGGTTTGTAATCCGATATGGCTGCCGTCACATTATGCAAATTAGATGCATAAATTTACTCCTATCATAAACTTTGGATC
Source organism: Pholidichthys leucotaenia (assembly GCA_020510985.1). NCBI lineage: Eukaryota > Metazoa > Chordata > Actinopteri > Cichliformes > Pholidichthyidae > Pholidichthys > Pholidichthys leucotaenia. The sequence continues at coordinate 21,431,109 of CM035839.1, read as the reverse complement.
ATATTCTACATCTCTTTCTCATTTACAGTAAGTCATTATCTCTTAGCACTTTCAAGTTACAGCCTTCGGAATTTGCGATATCTAAACTGAATATTTTCTTGAAAAAAATCTTCGCCACCAGAGGGTGCATGCAGATGGTGCAGATCTGCGACAGAAAACCTCTCAGGGCTAATTCAGTAGTGGCAGAATAATCCACACAGTCATGCAGGGTTTACCAGCAGTCTACCCGGTGGCCCAGGTTCTATTTCTCTGCCTGTTGTGAGTGTGGTGCAAATAAAAAAATGTGAGAGCTGCTGTGAGCTCTAGTTTCAGTATGTCCATACAACTTTGTTTTTTTAAAGGGGGAGGTAGAAGTTGGATATCGATGTTGGATATAGATATTATAACAGATGGGCAGCGCGGATGTGAATATGCAGGCAGAGTGACGTCATCACGCCTTGCTTAAGGGGACTGTTGGTGGGAGTTGTCCTCTTTGGCGTCTTGCCTTCAAACCGACCGCAGCCTGTAGCAGCCTAGTGTTAGCTATTAGCCACTAACCCCCGACACATGTAACATCTGTGTGTCTTGTAATAAAATTCAGGTTCAGTACAACTCCTACCTCCACAGTCCTGCTTTCCAGACATAACACAGTGAATGGGTCTAAAAAATGGCAATGGGTTGGCTTTGTCAAATCATGACATAAACGATTTACCCAGAAGAGTCAAGAACGTTTCTGTCTGAATTGACTGTTTTGCTATTTTTTTGATAATTACTGTCATGTCTTTGGGTAAAAGACATTGATAAATTTATAAAGTTAATAAATTGGTTAAAAGGAATAAATAAGTTAAAATGAGTGATAAAATTGTCAAAAACCTGTATTTAAAAAGTTATCGAAGTGAGACATCTTTTCCTTAAAGGATTGTTTTTTGTTACTGCAGAGTGTGTGCTCTTCCATTTATAGATGATCTTTGATGTGTTTTTTCCCTCGGCTACAGTCAGCTAGCCACACAGAAACGAAGTTAAAAAGTTCATTGAGTACGCTGTGTTGTTCTTCTTCGTTTGAGTCTTGGGAAACCTTTGTCTTTGTGAGTACTTTTATGTACAAGCACTTGATAGAGATCACTGATGTTCTAAAGTATTACGTGAATGAGTTTTGTTAAAGCGATGATGTTTCTGTTAGTTATTTACGTGTATTAGCTCTTTGTGTTAGCATACCACATGTTAATATGTAGATAGTAATAGCATTGTTCTGTATGTTTCAGTTACCGCGCCATGCTACACACGCATGCAAGAAAACTTTATAAAGACAAGAAAAGCAAGCCTTGTGTGCGAAGTTTTCTTCAATGGTTCGCTGGCTGTCTAGCAGCACAGAGAAACGTGCTGTGAAGGCAGCACAGTAAAAAGACATTAAAGACGTCCGAAGCAAGACGTTTTCTCAGTGGATTCAAGCAACACAGAGTAACATTAAGCAGACATGAGCTTACGTTCAGGAAAAAAGTATTTGAAAAACTATGAGCTGCGAAACGAAGCAGAGCAACGACCAGACATGGACGTGGAGAAGCCAGACGCCGCAGAACAAACGTCGGACATGCAGCCACCATCACCACCATTCGACACCAGGTCCAGGGTTACCAGCAGGCAGTCTCACACATCATCTACAAGGTCTTCAGCCATAAAGGCCAACGCCAGGGTGCAAGCGGCTAAAGCTCAACTAGCCTTTGCTGACTAATATGATGAAACAAAAGGCTGACTTAGATGCTAGCCTCCACATTCTAAAATGTCATAAAATTATAGCAGCAGCTGAAGCAGAAGTTGCGGCCTACGAAGAAGCAGAGAATCAGAGCGGGAAGAGAAGCATAGGGCCCCCTACTGAAACTGAGCCTCTTGATACAGTATGGCGCACCAGCGAATATGTTGCCCGACAATGTGAGTTACTCTCTTCAGAAGCTTCCAAGAGGCCACAGCAGCCCCTTGAAATGAGAGACAATGCAGTAGAAGTGCAAGCCACCAATCAGTCAGTTGATCAGCTAACAACTACAACCCAGTATGTACCTCCTCCAATGAATACAGGCATAAAACAAGAGCAAAAGGTAACCAAGGGTCTGACAAACACCCACCTGTTAAACCCTCTAGCTCACACCTTTCAACCTCTTAACAATAACTCGGCTGAGTTTAATGGAGGACAAGATTTTGCAAAATATCTCATCCGCAAAGAACTAGTCAGTACTGGTTTACTGCATTTCGATGACAAGCCTGAAAACTATTGGGCATGGAAAGCCTCATTTGTTAGTGCAACTAAAGACTTAAATCTGTCAGCAAGAGAGGAACTAGACTTGCTCACAAAGTGGTTAGGGCCAAAATCCTCAGAGCAGGCCAAAAGGATCCGTGCAGTACATGTCCTTAATGCCCCTGCAGGTTTGATAATGGTCTGGCAGCGCCTTGAGGAGTGTTATGGCTCCTCAGAGGCCATCGAAGACGCACTCTTAAAAAAGGTAGAGGACTTTCCAAGGCTAACAAACAAAGACAATGCCAGGTTAAGAGAACTCGGTGACCTCCTTTTAGAGTTACAGTGTGCCAAAGTAGATGGTGCACTACCAGGGCTAGCATACCTAGACACAGCTAGAGGGGTAAGACAAATAGTTGAAAAACTTCCCTTCAACCTACAGGAAAAGTGGACAACTGTGGGGACGACAGACAAAGAGACTCATAGTGTGTCATTTCCCCCTTTCTTTGTTTTTGTGCAGTTTGTTCAGCAACAAGCTAAAATGAGAAATGATCCAAGCTTTGCTATATTTAGCTGTAACAGTCAAGCTTCCACGCGCTCAGAAAAGCCCACTCCATACAATCGCAAAGCCACTGTGTCAGTACACAAAACAGATGTCGCAGAGAAAAGTGGTTCTGAGACTAAGAAAGTAGAAGAACCAGATCGGCAGTGCCCGATTCACAAGAAGCCACATCCACTCAAAAAATGTAAGCTGTTCAGAGATAAACCTATAGAAGAACGTCAAGCTTTTCTCAAAGAGCATCGCATTTGTTATAGGTGTTGTGGTTCAGTTCAGCACATCGCAAAAGATTGTAAAGTGGCAGTCATGTGTAGTGAGTGCAACAGTCCCAAGCACATATCAGCACTTCATCCAGGTCCTGCTCCTGTCTTGAAAAGTGCCACATCAGGAAGTGATGAACAAAACAAAGGTGAAGAGCAAACGGAGAGCTCTCCTTCAGTCATCTCCAAGTGCACAGAGGTGTGTGGTCAAAGTAATAGCCCACGCTCTTGCTCTAAGATCTGCTTAGTGAAAGCCTATCCAGAAGGTCAGAAAGACAGAGCAATGAACATGTATGCAGTAATTGACGAACAAAGTAATAAGTCCCTGGCTAAGACAGAGTTCTTCAGCCTGTTTGACGTTAAAGCTACACCTGCACCGTACACATTAAAAACCTGCTCTGGCAAAGCTGAAACTGCAGGCAGTAGAGCTGTGAACTTCTTCATACAATCCATGGATGGAAAAACAGATATCCGGCTGCCTCCCTTGATCGAATGTGATTCAGTGCCGGACGACAGAACTGAAATACCCTCACCTGAGATTGCTCAGCACCATCCCCATCTGCTCCCTATCGCAAACAAAATTCAACCTGTCGACCACCACGCTCCAATCCTCTTACTCCTGGGAAGGGACATCCTCAGGGTACATAAGGTAAGCGAGCAGATTAATGGGCCAAATAACGCTCCTTATGCACAAAGACTGGACTTGGGTTGGGTTATTATAGGAGAGGTGTGTGTAGGAAAGACTCATAGCGCATCAGAGGTGAATGTTTACAAGACACACACATTAGACAGTGGTCGCACATCTTATTTTGAGCCATGTCCAAACGTCATTACAGTTAAAGAAAACTATGGTATTCTGTCAGAGCAAAACACTCAGTCAGTCATAAGGTGTAAAGACACAATTGACTTTGCTCACAACACAGACAAGCTAGGTCACTCTGTGTTTGACAGAACTGAATCAGATGATAAAGTTGCACTGTCCATAGATGACAAAAGTTTCCTAACTCTTATGGACAATACAGTTAGCCAGAACAAAGAGAATAGTTGGGTTGCTCCTCTGCCCTTCCGCTTCCCAAGAAGGAGACTCCCAAGCAATAGAGAACAAGCCCTGAAACGCCTGTACTCACTCAAAAAGACTCTGGAAAGGAAACCAGAAATGAAGAGTCACTACATCCAATTCATGCAGAAAATGTTAAATAATGATCAAGCTGAAATTGCACCACCCCTGCCAAAAGGTAAAGAACACTGGTACCTGCCTACATTTGGCGTATACCACCCGCAGAAACCAGATCAAATACGAGTTGTTTTTGATTCTAGTGCAGAGTATGACGGCATATCGCTAAATCAAGTGCTCCTTAGTGGACCTGATCTCAACAACTCTTTGATAGGGGTGCTATTGAGGTTTAGAAAAGAACCCGTAGCCCTGACAGCAGACGTACAGCAAATGTTTTATTGCTTTGAGGTGTGCGAAGAACACAGAGACTATCTTCGCTATCTGTGGTTTGAGGATAATGACATCACTAAGGGTGTAGTTGAATATAGAATGAAAGTTCATGTTTTTGGTAACAGCCCGTCACCCGCTGTAGCCATTTACTGTATGAGACGGGCAGCACAAGAGGGTGAGAAAGAACATGGCATTGACGCAAGACAGTTTGTTGAGAAACAGTTCTATGTCGATGATGGACTCACATCAGTTGCCACACCAGAGAATGCTGTTGATCTGTTAACAAGAACCAAAAACATGTTAGCTGAATCTAATGTGAGACTTCACAAGGTTGCATCCAACTAAGATAAGATAAGATAAGATAAGCCTTTATTAGTCCCACAACGGGGAAATTCCAGGATTGCAACAGCACAGGGATAGCAACACTCAGAGCAACAATCAGAAGGCAAGAAAAAAAAAAAAAAAAAAACAAGCAAGCAAGAGCAGCTAATAAACATATGTACGTATTACTATAAAATATATATATATACACACACACACAGACACACAGTGCAGAGCATTGTAGCTGGATGGAATAAATCTATGAATATATGAACACACAGTGCAGAGCATTGTAGCTAGATGGAATAAATATGTAAATATATAAACACCCACAGTACGGAGCATTGCAGCTAGGTGGAATAAATATGCAAGTATATAAACACACACAGTGCGGAGCAATGTAGCTAGATGGAATAATATGTAGATATATAAATATATAAACACCCACAGTACGGAGCATTGTAGCTAGATGGAATAAATATGCAAATATATAAACACACACAGTGCAGAGCATTGTTGCTAGATGGAATGAAACAGCATAACCGTCTACTTAGTTATCCTACATGGTATGATTATGTGCCCATACATATTCTCACCCTCCATAGCGACCGGTATGTTCCTAGTTGTATGCCGGAGAGGACCATTGTGTAAGTCTATTGCATCTTTTGCATTCAAAAAACTATTAGTTTGTTACGTCTTTTTGCTATCTCTGCGAGCAGCCCTGCTTAGGTTGTACAGTCTGACAGCCGTTGGTAGGAAGGACCTACGAAACCTCTCGGTTGTGCACCTGGGATGATGTAGTCTGCTGCTAAATGAGCTCCTCAGTGCATTCAGTATGTCCTGCATAGGGTGGAACTCGGACTCCAGCAGAGATGACAGTTTAGCCACCGTCCTTCTCTCTCCTATCTCCTCCATCGGATCAAGGCGCTGCCCCAGGACAGAGCTAGCTTTCTTAATCAGTTTGTTCAGTCTCTTCCTATCGGCTGCAGTAATGCCACTGCCCCAGCAGACCACTCCAAAAGTGATGGCTGATGCCACCACCGTGTCATAGAATGACTTCAGCAGCGCCCCTTGTACACCAAAAGACCTGAGTCTCCTCAGCAGGAACAGCCTGCGCTGTCCCTTCTTGTAGAGTGCATCAGTATTGTGTGACCAGTCTATAGTCAACTATAGCCTAGTTGTGGAAGCGTTTCCTGTGGAGGACCGTGCAAAGGATTTAAAAGATTTGGACCTTGGAGTAGATCCTCTCCCAGTTCAGAGGAGTCTGGGACTTTGTTGGAATCTACAGACAGACAGCTTCACTTACCTCGTAACCAGTGAGACCAAACCATTCACACGCAGGGGAGTGCTGTCAACAGTTAATAACCCGTATGACCCTTTGGGCTTTGTTGCTCCCATAATCATGCAGGGCAAAGCGCTACTCAGAGAACTGTCATCTGAAGAGAGAGACTGGGACGCTCCACTTCCTCCAGAAAAGGAGGAGATGTGGGTCACATGGAAAGACTCTTTAAAAGCCCTTGAAGATCTGCAAATCAAAAGGTGCTACAGTCCAGGTTCATTAAGTACTATGAAAAGTAATGAACTGTATATCTTCTCTGATGCGTCTACTGTAGCAATAGGAGCTGTAGCTTACTTGCGCTCTTTAGACAGTGACGGTCAGTACCATGTGGGTTTTGTGATGGGAAAGTCTAAACTTGCTCCTCGTCCCGCACACACTGTACCACGGCTCGAACTTTGTGCTGCTGTACTTGCGGTTGAGATGTATGAGCTAATCAGAGGCGAGTTAGACATAAAAATAGACAATGTGAAGTTTTTCACTGACAGTCGTATTGTGTTGGGGTACATACACAATACCTCCAAAAGATTCTACATGTATGTAGCCAACCGTGTCGCACGCATTAGGCTATCCACACAACCTGACCAATGGCATTATGTTGCAACTGAGCTGAATCCAGCTGACCAGGCAACTAGACCTGTTGCAGCCGCCGAACTCAAAAACAGTAAATGGTTCACAGGCCCAAACTTTTTGTATACAGACTATCCTGATAAGTCACACAAAGACAATCTGTATGCACTAGTGGAGCCTGAAGAGGACAAAGAAATACGTCCAGAAGTAAAAACACTGTTAACAGCAGTATCAGTGTCACAGTTGAGCTCTGAGCGGTTTAAAAGATTTTCAAGCTGGACGACGCTATGCAGGGCAGTAGCTAAACTTATTCATGTTACTGCATCTTTCAAACAAAAGTCCAGTGGACAGAAAGGATGGAAAAGTCTCAAAGAATGTACAAACATGAAAGAACTCACTCAAGCCGAGAACGTTATCATTCACTCAGTCCAGCAGGAAGCATACAAAGAGACATTCGAAAAGATAAAAGAAGGAAAACAGGTAAATTCCAAAAATGACACACTCAAGAAGCTCAATCCAATTGTAGACAAAGATGGACTACTACGAGTCGGTGGACGTCTCTCCTCTGCCGATCTCACAGACAATGAAAAGCACCCTCTGATCATCCCTTCTGCCAGCCATGTTGCCACACTTCTTGTAAGACACTTCCATGAATGCTCAGCTCATCAGGGACGACACATTACTGAAGGAGCTGTCCGTGGTGCTGGTTTCTGGATAGTTGGAGGTAAACGACTTGTGTCTTCTATCATATATAATTGTGTTACTTGCCGTAAACTCCGAGGTAAACTGCAAGCCCAGAAAATGGCAGACTTGCCAGCAGACCGTGTAAATCCTGAACCTCCCTTTACTACTGTGGGCTTGGATGTGTTTGGGCCATGGACTGTTGTTACGCGTCGTACTAGAGGGGGTAGTGCTCAGAGCAAAAGATGGGTTGTCCTCTTTACATGAATGTCAACTAGGGCTGTACACATCGAAATGATTGAAGCCATGTCCACAGATAGTTTTATAAATGCATTAAGAAGGTTTTTCTCTGTTTGTGGCCCAGCTAAGCTCTTGCACTCAGACAGAGGCACTAATTTTGTAGGAGCTTGTAAGGAACTGGGTTTAGACACTGACGACACAGCAGTGGGAAAGTACCTCCGGGACAAGAGGAGCTCATGGACATTTAACCCTCCGCACGCATCACATATGGGAGGGTCCTGGGAACGTCTCATAGGGGTGGCAAGGCGTATCCTAGATGCAATGTTGTTAAAAAACACTCAGACATGTCTCACTCACGAGGTTTTAAGCACATTCATGGCCGAGGTAATGGCTATTATAAACACAAGGCCTCTTGTTCCAATATCTGCTGACCCAGACTGTCCAGCAATACTCACTCCAGCGATGTTACTCACGCAGAAGTCAAGCACGGTTTCTGCCCCTTCCAGAAATTTCTCCTCAGGACAGTTGTTTGGAAAGCAGTGGAAACAAGTACAGCATCTTGCAGATACGTTTTGGAAGAGGTGGAAAGGAGAATATTTGTCTACCTTGCAGAAACGCACAAAATGGAATGACAGCAAACCAAATGTCAAAGAAGGAGACATTGTTCTGTTGAAGGACATACAAGTAAACAGAAATGAATGGCCCATGGGACTTGTTGTAAAAACTTTGCCCAGCAGTGACAAAATGGTCCACAAACTGGAAGTACGGATCGTAAAAGAAGGGACTGCAAAAGTATTCCTGAGACCCATCTCAGAGGTCATAGTCTTACTTTCAAAGACTGAGTGATACTGTATTTTTGATGTCATGTAACACTGGAAATGTTTTATTGTGTTTGGTGTTTGTGATGATATAATGTGATTATATCAAGCGGGGAGTGTCATGTCTTTGGGTAAAAGACATTGATAAATTTATAAAGTTAATAAATTGGTTAAAAGGAATAAATAAGTTAAAATGAGTGATAAAATTGTCAAAAACCTGTGTTTAAAAAGTTATCGAAGTGAGACATCTTTTCCTTAAAGGATTGTTTTTTGTTACTGCCGAGTGTGTGCTCTTCCGTTCATAGATGATCTTTGATGTGTTTTTTCCCTCGGCTACAGTCAGCTAGCCACACAGAAACGAAGTTAAAAAGTTCATTGAGTACGCTGTGTTGTTCTTCGTTTGAGTCTTGGGAAACCTTTGTCTTTGTGAGTACTTTTATGTACAAGCACTTGATAGAGATCGTTGATGTTCTAAAGTATTACGTGAATGAGTTTTGTTAAAGCGATGATGTTTCTGTTAGTTATTTACGTGTATTAGCTCTTTGTGTTAGCATACCACATGTTAATATGTAGATAGTAATAGCGTTGTTCTGTATGTTTCAGTTACCGCGCCATGCTACACACGCATGCAAGAAAACTTTATAAAGACAAGAAAAGCAAGCCTTGTGTGCGAAGTTTTCTTCAATGGTTCGCTGGCTGTCTAGCAGCACAGAGAAACGTGCTGTGAGGGCAGCACAATTACACTGGTCAACACCAAATTTTTTACATTTTTGTTTACATGTATGGGTATTTTCGCTTTATATGATGCAAAATTCTTTTTTATTTCTTGAAATTTCTTGAACTCTGAAGAGCTTGCCTGCGCCAATTTATGACATGATGTCATAAATTGTCATGATGGCTGATTACTGTTGGACACTGAAGAGAGACATCCCTGCCACTGAGCATTCTAGAGGTTCAAATAAATGGAAGTTGAAGCTCTGAATTTTGAACAATGATGACTAAACATTCAATTTACATATACTTACCTTTATCAATGTTTACTATTCAATTTACAGTAATCGAAGTTTGTAACATTTAATCAATAAATTGTGTTAGAAAATGATTTTTTCTCTTAAAAATCTATTTCGGATGAGAAATGTTCACAAAAATCAACCGATAATGTCACAAAAATGTAATCGATTTAGTCAGAAGACCAGATTTTTTTAAAAATCAACTTAGCATAAAAATCTGACCTGATCGAGAGAAACAGATGTCATTTTCGGATTCCTTGGTGCAAAATTGTAATAAGAAATCAGTTGAAAAAACACTGACAACTTACAAAAAAAATATATTTTTGTAACCCTGTGTTTTGTGACCAACAGACACATTTCAGAAAGTTAAAACCTACAAGCACACCATTTTTCAGTCAATGACCCCTTTAAAGTGAAGCATGTATGTCACGGAGCGGCGAATGCTGGGGAACATTTACGAATGTTGCGATTTTGGGGATTTCGTCAGGATTTTGTAAAAGGTTGTGTGACGTTGCCTTTATTGTGAAGTGTGGTGTAGTGGCAGCCACTTCCTCTTCCGCCACTGCACTGCCCTATAAGTAGCAGAAGGTATCTCTTTTCTGCCTCTTTTGCCGATGCCCCTGCCTGGTGGCTGTGCTGTGTGTCCAACGGCAACAAAGCTGAATTCGACTGTTTACCCTGACTCCTCCTTACACAAAGATATTTACAGACATAACATTTTGGCAACGAGAATAAACTATGGAGGAGTGTGTTGCACAACTTTGCCCCTTCCTGGAGTGCCTGGGTGAGCCGCCTATGCCTTGGCCACAGTTTTTCGCAGCCTTCCAAAATTACATCATCGCGCTCGACCTGGGTGAGCTTGATAAGCTAAGAGTATATGTGCTCCTGGTACATAATTTGGAGGTTGAGGGCCAGCTTGTCCTGCGCACACTCGGGGCTTCGGACTCATTTGAAGATGTAGTCAAGTTGCTGGCAAACCATTTTCACACCCCAGATAGCATAATTGTACGGAGGATTAGGTTCCGACAATGACACCAGCAAGTGGGTGAGCCTGTCCTCCAGTTTGTCGCCGACCTGAGGCAGCTGGCTAGCGAGTATCATTTTGGGCCTTTGGAGGAGGAAATGGTACTTGACCAGCTGGCGGAGCACACAACCAGCGCTGCTTTATGAGCTAGGACTCACGGAATCATGTGACTTGACATTAGCCAGGACTGTCGAGCTAGCTCTCAAAATGGAGATCGCGGACAAGCTAATGTTGGAGCTAAATTGGCGCCAGTCACAATGGCAGCTGGAGCCTTCTGCCGTGGCATTAGTAGCAGACACGGATGATGAGGATAGCATGGATGATGGCGCAATAGAAACGAATGCTAGCAGCCAAAGGTCTGCCCTGGAAAAACTCCTGTGCAAGGGTTGTGGGTCCGCAAAACACCAATACAAGGCTAGGGACTGCCTGGCTACAGGGAAGCGCTGTGGCAAGTGTGGACGCTTGAACCATTACACCAGGGTGTGCCGTGTGTCTGAGCCGGAGAGCCCACGGAGGAAATCACCCGCCCCCGACAACTATCCATACAGTGTCCCCGAGTACCAACAGGTACACGTTCTGCACGGTGACGCTGGATGGCATGGAGGTGCTGCTGCTGCTCGATACGGGGGCGGAGGGATCATTACTGAATTGGCCCACGGTGAGGAAGTTCTTCCCCCACTACAGGATAAGAGGTAACCCAGCGCGGCTTTACAGTATGGAGGTAGCAAGCTGTGCACGGTCGGAAAGTTGGAGTTGACGGCTTGGTACAAGTCGGCGGTGATGGCTGATTTCACGTGCCACGTCACAGCCTGAGGCGACAACATCATGGGCTGTGGCCCTTTTTTTTGGACTGGGGTTAGCCATTAAAGACGATGCTGGGGAAGAGTGGTCTGGCTATGGCCAGTGGAACCTTCCGGTTCCGGTGGTGGAGGACGACGCTGTGTAGGACGAAGGGCTTCCGAGCACCACGGTGGTCAAGCAGGACCAGCCTCGCTCAGGTTCGACGCAGGAGGGTCTCAGTGCTGGACTTCGGCGAATGGTAGAAGAGAGTACCGAGCATGGCGGCGAGGCGCCTGCGTCGGCGAATGACGCCAACGTGCTAGCCCCAGATTCCTCCAGAGCTTGGTTGCAGAGGGCTGGAGGATCTGCAGCTACAATGGCAACCACTGCAGCGACTTTAAAAGAGGTCGGGGCCAGACCGACAGGCACGGAGAGACCGCGTGCCAAACAGCGCCATAGCAGGCTGAGCAGAACCCCTTTGAAAGTTATGGACTTGGTCCGGGCTCGGGGAGCGGTACGTCCACAGCGGAGACGGGCCAAGTGACAGCCAGCAGAACACCAGGAATAGCTGCGCATCGTGGCCAAGCGGGGCGCAGCTTGCTTCCAGCTATTGGACAGCTCGAGGAGGCACGCCAACGAGCTGTGGCATGTCCGGGAGGAGGCTTCTGATGGCGGGTCCGGATGGGAGAGGTGGTCAGAGGTGATGAGAAGGGGCACTTTCGTCCATGAGGTCAGCTGCGACCGTGGGGGCATGCTGCTCCCAGGGGCGGGTCAGTTGAGGGGCTGCCCTGCCCCCCCACAAGCCAGTTCTACCCTTTTCTGCCAGAAGGACAGTAGTGTAAATTTAACAATTAGTTCTATTTTCATGTTTGTGAATGTTTGAAAAAAAAAAGAAGAAAACAGAAATGTTATGGTCTTGGGTGTTTTGGCTAGTATAGGAACACGGCAGTAATTTTGAGTTATTAATGGACTTTGTTTAGTTTACAGGTGGCAGAATAACCTACCTTGCCATGTGGGGCAGGACAGTAGTCCACCCGTCCTCTCTATTTTAGGTTTTGTTGTGTGAATGTGGTAGGTCATTTAGTGATTTTAGTTTTGTTAGCACGTGATTCGGGTCCTAAATAGGGGAGGGTCTTAATTGTGTGTGTGTGGTTTTGGACTTTCTCCGGGGGGAGTGGGGAATGTAATGTTGCCTTTATTGTGAAGTGCGGTGTAGTGGCGGCTACTTCCTCCACTGCACCACCCTATAAGCAGCAAAGAGCATCTCTATTCTGCCTCTTTGCCGATGCCCCTGCCTGGTGGCTGTGTTGTGTGTCCAACGGCAATAAAGCTGAGTTCAACTGTTCACCCTGACTCCTCATTACACAAAGGTATTTACAGACATAACAGGATGCACAACAGTTCCCCAACATTTTTTCTTGTTGCAAAGAAATTCTCTTCAAAATTTACGAGAAGAGTATTATGAAACATAAAATCAACTGCTCATGTCAGGGCAACCAAACAATCAAGAAGTAAATGTCATTAAGTCAGAACTACAATCAGAACAACAACCTCAAAGTGGATGTAAGCTTGGACAGCTGTGTTAGCACAAACAGTGGATGCTTACTTACAAAGTTAGCAATTAGCATTTAGTAGCAGCCAGGCTAACAATAACAGCCACACATACGCAATGAAAAAACTGTCAGTTTCAAAATAATATTCTCTATCTGTTCAGTCAATTCCTGATCTGTGGGCTGTAGAAATTTTGATTAACAGCTGCAAACAGTTATGAACACTAGATGTTTCTCAAGTATAAATCGCATTAGCTTGTCATTGGCCTGCCAGATAAAAAAAAAAAAATTGAAACACTACCTGTGTAGCTCAGTTGTTGTTTTATTTTGGAGTCGGTTTGAGGGCAACTGAATCAGTTTTCACACCTAGTCCACACCAAGGTTCATATTTTTGTTGCGTTGTTCTATATTTGGTTTGGTTTGGTTTCACGATTGAAAATAAACAGCTTTACATCACATGCCTACTTCTTGTTGTCACGGCGATGTTTGTGTTGTTAGCACAGACCAGTAGTTAGCAAACATGCTGCTCACCCTCCAAGGTGTTTTCTGAAGCCCTGGACACATTGGTAACCACACTTTAAGTCTAAACTGGTTCTCGTTCTATATACTGGTGGGTGAACTAGTTTGGTGAGGCTAGAATATTATCCAGGTCTTCATTATAAAAGACGGTTCCTTCTCAGCAGCTGAGATGATTTTCAGGTGGTATTGCCCATCCATTTTTTTTTTTTAAAACTCTGTCACATCCTCTCTCAAAATATCTGGACACTGTCCCTCCCAACTTGGAAAAAAGAGAGAATTGCCCCCGAATAAAACTATAAACCTTTCTATATCATGTTGCATAACTGAATGACTGAATGGCCAATTCTAATCAGAAATGTAAAAAAGAATCTTATAATTTTTCAACCTTTTCCTCATAGATTTGCAATTTTTTTCCGTCATAAATTGCAACTTTTTTCTCAAAATTTTTTGACTTTTTTCCTCATAAATTAGAATTTTTTTCCTATAAATTGAAACTTTTTTCATGAATTTGCAACTTTCTTTCCTTATAAATTTGTGACTTTTTCTCAAAAATTTGCAGTTTTTTTCTTGTAAATCTGCATTTTTTTTCCCTGTAAAATTTTTAACTTTTTTTTCTGAAAGAATTGCAACTTTTTTCCTCAAAAAAATTGTTTTTTCTGTATATTTTCATATTTTTTCCTGATAAATTTGCAACTTTTTCCTCATAAATTTGCAGTTTTTCCCTGTAAATTTTAAATATTTTTCTCATAAATTTGCAATGCTCATTTGAACGCTGCTTAAATTTTTACTTTGTGTTATTAAATTGTAATTTGCAACTTTTTAAATTGGCATTTTTTGTCATATTTTTCCACCTTTTATTCTTGTAAATTTGTATCTAATTTACATTTATACATTTGTACCTTATCCTATAAACAAAACAAAACTACAGTCTCTGTAATAACTGGCAACTGAAAATAGTTTAACGTGCCAGTATTTGAATATGTTCCTTTGAACATACTCAAATTTCCCTTTTGATTGCTACCTATAACTCTTCACCTGGTTTAAAAGAACTTGCAGGTTATGTTTTTAACTATGATTATCCAATGATTACCCATGGCTCATTTTCCATCTCATCGGCTGTCTTCACTTCCTCTGCTTGGTCCACAAGTGCAAACCTTTCTGAAAACTGCTTTCACACCCTAAACAAGCCAGACCAAAGTCCCATTTGATCCATGCTGAGACCACCTGGTTTTGCCGGGCCAAATTTGGTTCGGACCATGGTTCAGGGGAGGCTTCACACCTAAAATTTTGGTGTGGCTCAAACTGAAAAATCGGGTTAGGTGTGAAAGCAAAGATACAAAGTGTTACCGTCCATAAGCTTGGAATGCCTCTTCACAAATATACAGTATTTGTATGTATTGATGTTGATGCTGCTGTTGTAAATGTCTGACATTGTTCTTTGAACTATGGCAGCGTTTATTTCCCACATGTAAGTGAAGCACTGTAGTCTCCTTTTTTCCATCCTTTTGTCAGTTTCATAGACTCCAAACCCTTTTGTGCCTCTCACCTACTCTATGCTAATGCTAATTCTTATATTCAAGGAAAAACACAGTGCTGTTCGCTTTAATTTAAAAGGCATGAGCATTGCTAATTATTGTAGCTATTCCACCAATAATCCTTTTAGTGATTTTTATTTGGCTTCACAGAATGGGAGAAATATGTGGTGGTAAATAAATAAAAAGGCTAACTTGAATGCAGCGTCGGGGGAGATGTAGTGCAAAGGCGCGATAATAGCTAAGCTAGCTTATAACATCTTTGTTTTTCCACTGAGCGCCGTGCTGCTTCGGTCTCCTGGGCCGTGAGAGGATTTTTTTTTTTTTTTTTTTGGCAGAGCCGTTCTTCTCAAGGTCCACACTTTGCAAAACACTCAAGGAGGCTGCAGCATTGTTATCGGAGAATCGGATCCACTCACAGTCTCATCGTGGTGTACGAGGTGGAGGAGGCTGCTCGTAGTCAGCGACTTCCCCCCACGGACATGTGTTAGTGGATCTGACACTCGGGGCAGGCTGAACGGGGGAAAACAGAAAAACAAAGACGCCAAATAGTAGTCTTTTCAGGGAGATTAGTTCCACATTTTAAGGCCTTGAATGGAGTGCTGCACCCAGGATATTATTCTGCTCCACAGGCAAACAGCACTCGCCGCTAAGACGCTGACAATTTACTGTGATTTCTTATATCCGCAGTGAATTTATTGTGGTTTCTCAGAATTCCATTCTGCCTCTGTTTTGACACGAATAAATGACTTTGGGACCTTGAAGGTTTCATTTGAAATAGCACATGTCTTCCAGTCGAGACACCGCAGTGAAACAATTGCTTTAGGGCTGGGAACCAGACTTGGAAGTGACACGGCGGACGGGAAGTGAGGTATGATATTTATTTCCCTGCCCTTGGAGATGTGGCGCGCACATCCAATTCATCCACGTCTCCATCAGAGAAGAATGAAAGCGTGGGTACAAAAAAAAGAAAAAAAGAGGAGTTCTTTTCATTACGGCAACATGGACCGTTTATCATGTTGAGTTTGAGCCGTCACACGTCATCGATTATGAGGGTTTGTCCTGAAACAGAGGGGCGGCTGGCATGAGAGGTGGAACACAAACAGCCCACCACCGCCACACCAGCCGGGATTACCGCACAATATCTTTAAGGTGAGAGAAGACATCTGCGGACAGGCCTGTGGGGGTAAAATATGGGGATGTATACTTCATAGTCAGTTTCTACATGTTGGGGAAGAGTTCAAACCCTTTAAAGGTGCAGTGTGGAATAATTAGTGTAATCTAGTCAGCCAGAGTGCTGCAAAATATAAAACTGCAAACTTTTCTGTTATATTGGTCAGTACTCCCTTCCAGTGTGTTTAGGATAACCTACATTAGTCACTTGTACAATATGATTTTAACATATAAACTTGGAAAGAGATTATAAATGTCCAAAATGGCCGCCTGCATCGAAGGGGATCCTCTTCCTTTGTATAAAAATCTAATCTTATAACACAGAAAATGCAACAAATTTTATGAAAGAATTATTAAATAACATTTATAACCAAAATTATGAATTAATGCCGCATCAAATTTTAGAATTCAGATTACTTAAAATATTTCATACTGCACCTTCAAGATAGAATAAAATAAAATATTTAAAAAGTCCCCTCCAACAAAAACCTTAAAAAATCAACTTGGCTTGTCACCTAGATGAATAGTAATAACAACAACAACAATAATAATAATAATAACTAGTCCCCTAGGAGGAGTTTTTTTTAAAATGCAAGGGGTGGAATTTGGAAAAATTGGCGGCGGTCCTGCTTTGAAGCAAGATGGTGGACTTCCTGTTGGCCGTGGTGTTATGTCAGGAAATCAAGCAGGTGGAGAATGTCATAGAGAACATACAACTGAACTTTATTTGGCACACATTACTATTTATACTCCCAGCGTAGCCCACCTTACATCATCCCGTTCCCCACCCCAGCAGTGCTACAGCAAACCCCAAAGGCCAGTCTCCATACACAACACCCCCCCCCCCCAACAAGGTCAAACTATAATACAGTGAAAAATTATCTATTAAAACAACACAATAATCACACAAAACAAAATCCTCCATATATACATATATAAAAGTCCATCAGTGGGTGAAAAAGCATGCTACCAATACGCCCAGCTGATACTGTCCATAACGGTCCTCGTTACATAGTCCTCAAAATAGGCAGGCCTCCGACGCACTCTAGCCGGGCGTCCCCCCCCAGGGGACCCTGCCCCAGGCACCATCGGAACCACCTGTGAGCCCACACCTGGCGTTGCTGACCAATCCAAAGATCTGTCAGAATGTCTGACAGCGTCTGAACTCCAGCCAGATACCGCACGCCTCAGCCTACTGGCGTGCCACCTGGAACCATCGTCCAGTTCGAACGTGTCAGGGCCCCGCCGGCTCCTAATCTCCCACGGCCCCATCCACAAGGGCTGAAGCTTGTGGGCCCTAACAGGGTGTCTAATCCACACCCGATCCCTCTCTTTCAGGCCATGGTCTCTCACCTGGTGCCTTCTATCAAACCGTCCCTTCATCCTACGCTGCTGGTCTGTGACTCTTCTCCTCAGCTCCACACACTCGTCCAGGGCAGCGCTCTTAGAGGCTCCAACCGATTGACTGACAGCGACAGCTCCTGCCCCAACATGAGCTTCAGTGGGGAACAGCCCGTTGTCGCGTGGACCGACGCTCTGTAATGGAGCAGCGTGTTCTGGAGCGCCTCCGGGAACAAAAACCCGTCTGCCAGATGAGCTCTCAGCCCGTTCTTCAGGGTCTTGTTAAATCTTTCGACCCCTCCATTAGCTTGGGGGTGGTAGAATGCTATTCTAATATGTTTCACCCCTTTGCCGGTCAAAAAGTCCTCGAACGCCCCCGACACAAACTGAGGCCCATTGTCCGTCGTGATGGTGTCCGGGACAAGAAAAATCTAGACGATTACAACAGGGCTCTCGCCTGTCACTGTGTGAGGACTCAGGCCCTAATAGTAATAACCAGCATACATATGAGCATTGTAGATTTACAAGAAAAGGTCAGAATTTGATGAAAAAGTGTGAGTTTATAAGAAAGAAGTTGCAAATTTATGATTGAATTGATTTATGAAAATTTGCAACTTTTTCTTGTCGTCGTCGGCCTCCGTCGGTCTATGATGACCATGGAAGAGAATCCTAAACGTCTACTCTGCTGGAACAGCACCACCTGTGGCTGAACAGGCCGATGCGCACCGGTGTTCTACCTTCCAGCGTTGGGCGTTGGTAGGATCCAAGCCTGGGCAGGAAGATATGGAGGACAAGATGTTACCCATGCAGCATGTCCCCCCTCTCCACGTCACTGATGAATCCAAAGGAACAGCAGAGCTGCTATAGTTTGGCACCAGCGCTGTCGCAGGAGCTGCCAGAACGATGTTGAGCACAACAGAGAACTGCCTTAGGGGCTCCGACTCCGGATTTTTCCCTCAGGGTTGACTCCCGAAGCCTTTCCCGTGACCGGGTGTGCCGCAAGGCAGCGGAGGTTTGAAATCAGGGTTTACCTTCCCCTAGATGGGCTACCTTCCCAGGTTGACGAGCCACCATCTACCCGAAGCATCTGGTTTTAAGGCGCCAGAGATCCGCCCTCGCCCCTTCTCCTATTAGTAAAAGCAGTTCCGCCGGGCTTAGAGACTAAACCACACGGGCAGGCTAGGAGTTGGACTTAGTTGTCAGAGGCTTTTCGAGACGCACACCGTAAGGAGCATTTTATGAGCACTGGGAGCTTAACCCCAGTGCCGCTCCTGGCTATGACAACCTTGGAACCACTTTTTCTTGTAAATTTGCAACATTTAGACACTGGTAAGAAGTTTATTCTACAGAGCAGGGGCGCAAATCCCGGGGGGGGGGGGGGGGTTGCAGGGGTCATGTACCCCCTTCCATAAATTTGTCCCCCCCCAAAAAATCACATTGTAAACACAAACATTTTTTATTTGAATAGCATCATAATGTTCATTGAAGGCACAAGTGGTGTGATTTAAAAACACATTGTTTGACATTATCACTATTGAAAGATTAGAACCCCCCCCCCCCCCCCCATCGTTACAGTGGTTTAGTCCAATCTGTTTCTCCCCTGCGGGTGGGGCTGCTGTGGCTCCTTACACACACGCTGACAGAGAGGCAGAGAGCGGTTAGGGGTAAGTAAGTGCATTGAAAGCTTAATGAGTGAACAATTAAGTTATTTATCAGTCCGTGTTTTCAACAGTCACATACAGAGCATGAAAAGTGATATTTCATCTCATTTGTCCAAAGTCTGCTGGCATGTTTTACATAAACTCAGCATATAACATGTTAAGCTAATTAGTAGGGATGTAATGTAATGTTGCATCACGGCACGGATACACTGTGTTATGAAGTTTAGACTGGACCATAAATCTGAATCTGAAGTCATGCGTTTTCATCAGGATATTTAGTTCACAGTGTTCTGGACTTGTAGCCTACACATTCATGCCAAAACTCTTTTACTTAAGGCAAAATAAATCTCGGCTAATCATGCACATTATCTGTAGTCAGGTGTTGCATCTCTCTTAAATCTGAAAATAACCTGTGTGCTTGTGCTTGTCCAGTTATGGCAGAGAAAAGAAAAGTAACAGATATCCGGTCATTTTTCAGTGCACCGAAACGACAAGTAAGTAGAAAGATCCCAATAATATTGAGGCAGTTTGTTGAAAAATGTCCATTTAAAGGAATGAGGAGTTTATGGAAATGTTTAATAATTGTTTCATTAGGGACAGCAAAGTCAGGGCAGAGAGTTGAGCACAGAGAGACGCCGTCAGTCAACCAGACATATAGAGTCTCAGGGAAGTCTGCTGAGCTTTTGTTTCGTGTGATGAAAGAAGGAGAACTCTCTTGTTTAGACTACTGCAAAAATGACAGTGCTTTGCAAAACATTCCCCCTGTTTGCTTTTTACCTATTTTGTTACAACATGCAATTTATATGTATTTAATCTGGATTTTATATAATAACTTGCAAAAAAAAGTCTACATTTGTGAAATGAAATGAAAAAAATATGAAAATGCAAAAAAGTTAAACATTAAAAACATACATTGGCATGTGCATATGTACAGTATTCACCCCTTTGCTATGAAGCCCCTAAACGTTCCGGTGCGACCAGTTACAGTACCTTCAGACGTCACAAGAATAGTAAAATAAAGTCCACCTGTGTCCAATCTAAGTGTCACATGATAATCTTGAATGAATTGGCAAGGCTCCGACCCCCCAGTACAACTTTTGGTATCGCTGGTTGATCGTGTAAAAATCTTTAGACAGGTGGGATATGGAGTGATCAGGAACAATGACGTAATTATCTAATATCAGGATACAAGACATTTGAGAAAGTATCAGACAACACAGCAAAAAATTGCATTTTTTTATGTCCCCTTCAAAAATTAAGCTCCCAAATTTTCCTGTCCCCCCTCCCCCAGCAATAAAATAGGATTTTTGCCCCTGCTACAGAGGCAAAGAAAAAGTCTACAAACCCTTTGGAAACCCTATATTTCCTCTCTGAGTGCCCATTTTGCCTCTTTTAAACTGCCTTAACTTCCTGTTTTTGGTCAGAAGGTCCGACCCTTTCTGAAAATTGCTTTCCCGCTCTGAACAAACCGGACCAATGTTCAGTTCAGTCTGGACCGAGACTATTTCCTTCTGACAGGCCAAATTTTGGCTCTTCGGTCCTGACCATGGTTCGGGGGAGGTTTTGATCTGAATCAGATTAAAAAGTCCAAAAGACTGGAAGCAAATGGGTTATGTTCTGCACTGCTGCATATATTTGCATATATTTGCTTAAACTGCACATACTGTTAATTACCGTATATACTGCACTGCTGTCCTTTGCACTTCTGATTGGATGCTAAACTGTGTTTCGTTACCTTGTATTCATACATGTGTAATGACAATAAAGTTGAATCTAATCTAATCTAATGTGTGAAATCAACCCATGCAAAACGTCTGCAATACTACAGGCCCTCTCAGCTACTAGGGGGCCCCCAAGCAACAAGTTCACTGTCAACATTTTTGGGGGGAGAATTAAAATATGCCTTTAACTTTTTTCTCTTAAACATGTAAATCCCCCCCCCAAAAAAATATGCTTTTCTTGTAAATTTTCAACATTTTTTCTCACAAATTTTAATAATTTTTCTCATAATCTTGTCACTTTTTCTTGTAAATTCATAACATTTCTCATAAATTTCTGATTTTTTGTAATTATGCAATTTTGCTACTTTTTCATCTTGTAAACTTGCAACATTTTTTATCTTTTAAATTTGCAATCTTTTTCTCATAAACTTGCTAATTTTCTCCCATTGATTTTTTTACTTTTTTCTCTCATATTTGGACCTTTTTTTCATTGCAAATTTTGCATTTTTGTCAACTTTTTTAGTTAGGTGTGAAAGCACCAAGGGACGCCTATCAAAATTTTTAACCCCTTGGCATTCCAGCCAGTTTCCCTAAAACTGCCTACGTTTAGCTTGGCAAACAAGGTCAAATTCCTTCTTCACTGAGTGGCAGTAGAAAATGTGAAATGTTTTGATTTTAAAAAGCCCCAAATTTATATGAAAAAAAGTCCAAAATTTATACAAAAAAGTTCCAAATTTACATGAAAAACTTCACAAAATTAATTAAATGCTACTGGCCAACAGCACAAAATCTTGCAGTCTACAGCTGCTTGGAACCCAGCGATCACTTCTTGTGGCTGTTATTTATGTTTTTGTTGGGAGGGGAGATTTTTTTTTGCTTCATTTGAAAGGATTTGAACTTCGGCACGTTACAACAACATTGGGACCCAAACACAATCTGATATACACCCCCCCCCCCCCCACACACACACAAAAACGCTTAAACTTAGTGTATTTGTTCTAACTGAAGTTTCTGCTTGTGCGTGTAAGGCCTGATTCGTTGTTCCTAAACCTCACATTAGTGGGTGGTGAAGCTCAGCTGTCCATCTCAGCCTGTTTAGTATTCTGCCCATGAAATGGTTTAACCCTCATTCCCCCATCCATCCATCTAGCAAAAGATATGAGATAACTTTTTTTTCTTCTCAGCAGATGATATTAAGTGCCTCCCATTATCTCAGCAGGTCTGTATCATATTAGAATCTGCAATCGCGGGTCAGAAAGTATGCGGCGCTCTTGTCTCGGCCGGTGCTGCAGAATTACTTTCCTGCACACAATGGCTGAATGGGTTGAGGCTTTGTCATTTAAACTGCATAAAGAGGCCAGAAATTGATTTTTATTGTAGATCTTCATATCTAATAAAGCTCTGAGGATCTCCTTTCTTCATTGTCTGAATGGCCGCTGAATGCTTTCAATCTACCTCTCTGTTTCATGCATAAAAGTGGTGGCTGGAATGATAGGAGGAGAATAAGAGGGAGGAGAAAAGCATCCCTTCTCTCCTTTTTTCCCTCCTCTTCTCCTTGGAAACTAGACCTGGGGAGGATGGGAGAGGTGAAGGAGCTGGGGTAATTGAAAAGTGAAATGTTGTTTTTTTTCTTCTCCCATCCTCTTTAGAAAGAATGTGTCTTTTTCAAAGAGAAAACATAACCAGGGTACGCTTCTAGCTAAAGAAAGCCCCCCTTTAGGAGCGTCGGAAGCACAGAAAGCCCACAGAGATATCAATCTTCTTTCACTGGAGGTCAGCCTGTTTTCTCATTACTACAGTTTACATGGACAATAACGAAGCGGCTGTTGTGTTGTGTGGAAAAGCGTGGTTGGTTCTTTGTGTGTGCGGGCCTCCTTTCTACTCCAGCCTGTACCGCCTTACGGGAAAAAGCACGAGAAACTTGACACGAACAAAGAATTTACTAAGCGTGACTAGTTGGAGAGGAAAGAAAACTGAAGCGAAAACTCAGTTTAGCCCCCGACTCTTCAGCAGCTCAACAAGTGTGGACCCAGCCAGCGTGGCCTTGTGGGCCCCACCAAAGGTTAAATCTGGGCTGTCTGCTGGGTCCCATGTGGGTTAGTCCACGGGCTCCGTGTTGGCCCCATCTGCGTTCGCCCACATGGACTTGGCCTGTGGTGCAGGTGAGCAGGTCTCAGGTACACTGGAGCCGCCAGGACGAGGAACAAAGAGTCACAAATTCTGGATGTCAAAAAGTGACAATTTAGAAGGGAAAGGTGATGCATTTGCAAACAACTGAGGCAAATTTATGAGAAAGAAGTCGCAAATTCATTAGAAAAAAATGGCAAATTTATGAGAAAAAAGTGAAAATTTAGGAGAAAAAGTTTACAAGAAAAGAGTGAATTTGCAAGAAAAAAACAGAAAACTTCAAAAGAGTTGCAAACTTGCATGAAAATTTTAGCAGTTACAAGAAAAAAATCACAAATTTATGAAGAAAAAATTAGAAAAATTTGCAAAATAACAAAAAAGTAGCAAATACATGAGTAAATAAACTGAAAATTTATGGGAAAAAAGTCCCAAATTTATGAGATTTTATTAGTATTTACATTTATTTACTTTTATTTATGTTTTATTTTTATATCTGTAGTCTCATTTTAGTTTTTTATTTTGGTGTTTTAGTCAGTTTAACTTGCTGCTGCATTATTTATCATCACTGTGTTTTTTAATCATGTTTGTGAAGCACTTTGGTCAACCGTGGTTGGTTCTAAATGTGCTATATCAATAAAGGTGACTTCAGTTACGGGAAATAGTTGTAAGCTTACAATAAAAACAGGCTGTTCCAAGTTTGCAAGAAAAATGTCTCAAATTTAGGGGAAAAAGTCACAAATTAAAAAGAAAATGTCAACTTTACAAGGAAAAAATTAACAAATTTATGAGGAAAAGTTGCAAATTTACAGGAAAAAAAATCACAAATTTAGGAGAAAAAAGTTGCAAGTTTTTAGTAAAAAAAAGTTGAAAATTTATGAGAAGGTTTCAAGTTTTCAAGAACAATTTATCAAATTAGGGGGAAAAGTCACAAATTTAAAAGAAAATAGCACATTTATGAGAACCTAAATAACAGGTGAAGTCCATGTGGACAAACACAGAATGGGCCAACATGGAACCCACCAACAAACCCACATGGACCCATAAGACAGCCCAGTTTTAGCATTTAGTGGGGCCCACATGGACATGCTGGCTAGGATATGATATCAGATTCTCAACACATGGTTACGCTGCTTTGAAATATGCTTTTTTTTGGGGGGGGGGGTCATATGATTATCCCCAAAACATTAAAATCGCTCTTCATTGACAAACCTGTATATTTTCAAATGTATGCAGAATGAGTAGAAGCCGGTATCACTCTCCCAGGTTTCTTTTCCTGACGTCACATAACAGATAATCCGGTCTTCAGCTGCAACCATCACCGTGTTACTGGCTGTGATATCGATCTGGTCAAGAAGCTCACTTCGGACCTAACGGTGTTACTATGGAGTTAGCTTAGCGAGCATGGTTTTTATTGCCGTTTTCTTTAAACTCCAGTCACTCCAAACAACTGTATTGCTACCGTGTTCACTCGTTCACAGTCAATCATATATCGCACATCAATCTGGCTTATTTTGTTATTTTTTTAGTGCGATAGTAGATACCTACAGGAAGGCACAGAGCAGGCTGAGACTGGAGACTCCCCAGCCAGCATGTCCCTATGGGCCCCACCAATGGTTAAAACTGGACTTTATTTACTGTAAACTTGCAACTTTTTCTCATAAATTTGTGATTTTTTTTTCTTGTAATTTTGCAAGTTTTTTTTCATAAATTTGTGAGTTTTTCTTGTACAATAGTGACTTTTTTCTTGCAAATTTGCTAACTTTTTCTTGCAATTTTGGAACTTTCTCATAAATTATGAACCATCTTTTGCAGCTTTACTCAGAATGGCTCATTCCAGTGCATGTCTCTTTAAATACCCAAATTATTATACCCAAAATGTTGCAGCTAACCCCATCTTCCCTTCTTAAATCAGTATTGCTAATCTCAGCTGACTCAGGTAGGAAGCCTGAGCCAACTAACTTGAATTTGTCTTGAAGAATGAATGAAATAAAGCATCACTGGTGGACAGGGATGAGTGGTTTCAGTGGTCAATAGGATGTGACTGATCCTTGGAGTACAGTAAGCACTGAAACATTTGCAAATTAGTGAATGGTGGCGCAAGGCTATCTAAAAATGATGTCTAACAACTACATATAAGGTCAAGTGTCGGTAGATGAATAAGGATTCCAGTGGGCATAAGAAAAATTTATAGAAAATAGCCATGAAAACCAGACAGACTGACAGTTAATGCCAGACAGCCTGTCTTGCAGCCTCTCCCCATTGAGGTGAGATAAATTTTATCACACAAAAATAAATTTTATCCTTCACTGACCAACTCTGAACGCCTAGCAAGGTTAATGCTAACAGTTCGATGTAGCATCATAGGAAAATTTTTAACAAAATAAGCCAAAATGATGTGATATATTATTAAGTGTGGACTAGTGAACCAGGAGGAAACAGGGACGTCTGTTAGGGGGACTGAAATTTAAAGAAAATAACAACAGAAACCTAGTAGCACTGTTGGCTCTGAAGCTAACACCTTCTGCTCCCCACTCACCTAGGTGGAGATTAAAATGTTGGTGAAATAATCGAAGATGCATATGCTTTTCTATCTATGATTTGGTTGGTTGGTTGGTTGGTTGTGTGGTGTGGTGTCGGGGTTTAACACCTTTATTGTGAAGTGTGGTGTAGTGGAGGCCACTTCCTGTTCTGCCACTGTACTGCCCTATAAACAGCAGAGGGCATCCATTGCACGGTCTCTTCAAACAGTGCCCTCTGCTTGGTGTCTACTGTATGTCTGTTGTGGTTCCAGCGTTTAATAAAGCTGAGTTTGTCCAGTCACCTGGCCTCATCATTTCAGAGGTATTTTACCATACATAACATGTGGTGACAAGGATAAACTAATGGAGGTGTGTATTACACCTCTTCACCCCTTCCTCAAGCTCCTGGGGGAGCCGCCCATTCCATGGCCAAGATGGTTTGAAGCTTTCCAGACCTACATCACCACACTCGACCTAGGTAAGCTCGACAAGTGAAGAGCACATGCACTACTTGTTCATATCCTCGGGATTGATGGCCAGCGTGTCCTGCGCACACTCGGGGCTTCAGACTCTTTTGAGAATGTTGTCGAGCTGCTAACAAGCCACTTTTATACCCCGGATAGCGTGACTGTGCAGAGGATTCGCTTTCGGCAGTGACATCAATGTGTGGGTGAGCCTGTACATCAGTTTGTTGCCGACTTGAGGCAGCTAGCTAGCGAGTGTCATTTCGGGCCACTGAAGGATGAATTGGTACGTTACCAGCTTGCGGAGCATACAAGTAGTGCCACTATACAGGCTAGGCTACTCACGGCGCCAAGTGACCTAACGTTAGTCAGGGCTGTCGAGCTAGCTCTCCAGGTGGAGGCCGCAGACAAGCTAGCTTCGGAGCTAAACTGGCGCCAGTCACAGCGGCTGCCGGAGCCTCCCGCCATGGCATTAGCAGCAGACTCAGATAGCGAGAATAGCTTGGATGACGACATTACGTAAACCAGTACTACCAGCCGAAGGTCTGCCCCGGGTAAACCCCTTTGCAAGGGTTGTGGGTCCGTGAAACACCAAAATAAAGCTAAGGACTGCCAGGCTAGAGGGAAGCATTGTAGCAAGTGTGGACGGTTGAACCATTATGCTAGAGTGTGTCGTGTATCTGAGCCAATGAGCCCATGAAAGAAATCACTCCGCCTGCCCCTGACAACCATCCATACGGTTTTCCCCAGTATCAATAGGTACACTTTCTGTTTAGTGAAGCTGGATGGCATGGAGATACCACTGCTGCTCGACACGGAGGCGGAAGGGTCATTGCTGAATTGGGCCACGGTGAGGAAGTTTTTCCCCTACTACAGGATTAAAGGTAACTCGGCGCCGTTGTGTGGTTATGGAGGTGGCAGGCTGTGCACGGTTGGGACTTTGCAGTTAACGGTCCCGTAAAAGTCTGCGAAGATGGTTGACTTCACGTTCCACGTGACAGCATGAGGCAATAACATCATGGGCTGTGATTTGTTTTACAGACTGGGTTTCGCCATAAACGACGACGCCGGAAACGAATGGCAGGGTTGTGGCCAATGGAACCCTCCGGTTCCAGTGATCGATGATGACGTTGGGTAGGACAATGGACTAAGGGACACCATGGAGGTCAAGCAGGGCCAGGCCCACTCAGGTTCGGTGCAGGAGGGTCTCAGTGCCGGTGCTCAGGAAATGGTTGAGGGGTGTACCGAGCATGACGGCGAGGCGTCTGCTGACGAGTGACGCCGATATGCTAGCCCCAAACTCCTCCGGAGCTTGGCCGCAGAGGGATGGAGGATCTGCAGCTACGATGGTGACCACTATGACGGCTTCAGAAGAGGACGGGGCCATACCGACTAACCGCATGCTAAGCAGCACCATGTCAGGCCAAGCCGAGCCCCTCTTAGGGTTATGGACTTGGTCCGGATTCGAGGAGAGGAACATCCACGACAAAGCTGGGTCAGACGACAGCTAGTGAAACATCAGGAATGTGTGCGCATAGTAGCTAAACTGGGTGCAGCATACTTCCAGCATTCTGATGGCTCGGCGAGGCATGCCAATCAGCTTCAGCGTGTCCAGGAAGAGACTTCTGGTGACGGGGCTGGACAAGATTGGGAGTCGGTGGTGAAGAGAAGAGGCGCTTTCGTCCAGAAGACCAGCCATTGTCCTGGGGGCCTGATGCTTCCAGGGGCTCGTCTGCTGAGGGGCTGCCCTGGGCCCCCCCACACCGGTCCTACTCTTCGTGCCCAAGGGAAGAGTGCTGTAAATTTTGTTACATAGCTCTGATGTTTATATGTTTATGTATGCAGTAAAATGTTAGTTTTGTGTGGGTTTTATTAATTTAGGAACAAAGCAATGATTTTAGTTGTTTAATGGACTTTTCTTAAGTTTAGCAGGTGGGAGAATAATCCACCTTGATGTGTGGGCTGGGCAGTAGTCCACCCATCCGCCCTATTTTGGGTTTTGTTGTGTGAATGTGTTAGGCCATTTAGGAACGTCAGTTTTCGTTTTGTTAGTGTGTGATTCGGATCCCAAATTGGGGGTGGGTTCTAGTTGAGTGAGTGGTTTTGGACTTTCTGGGGGGGGGGGGGGGTGTTGGGGTTTAACACCTTTATTGTGAAGTGCAGTGTAGTGGCAGCCACTTCCTGTTCCGCCACTGCACCGCCTTATAAATAGCAGAGGGCATCCATTACACAGTCTCTTCGACAAGTGCCCTCTGCCTGGTGTCTACTGTATGTCCGTTGGGGTTCCAGTGTTTAAAAAAGCTGAGTTCGTCCAGTCACCTGGCTTCATCCTTTCAGAGGCATTTTACCATACATATCAGGTTGTTTCTTTTTTTATTGTCGGACTCGCTGTTGTCCTGCTTTTTTTTTTTTTTTTTAAATCCCAGCTGTTGTGATTAACAGCTTGTGTTAGCAGTTAGCTTAGCAATTTAGCAGTGTGTTGCTACTTTTTGGCCTTTACTGCATTTAGCCCAGAACAAACTTTGACCAACCAGATAAGGGGTTAATGAATGTAAATCAGTTGGCAGAAAAAGGCGGACACAAGAACTGTTTTTGATGAGCTGTGAAACACTGGAATGTTTTTTGGTCTTCAAAGCTATACATGTCGCTAAAGATGTCAATGCTTACAGTTAATCCCTGTAAAAGGCAATAAATTAAACTTGAAATGGTACAGCTAAATATGATGGGTAAAGAAATAGTAGACTTCAATAATGGATGTCATACAGTATTTCCCATGATTTCTAAAATATGTTCGTGGGGACAAAAAGAATGTAAATTTCTTTGTATACCCCAACCAACTCAGCTTCATACTGCATGAGAACATTACAATTAACAGTCAATACTGAAAGAGTTCCCAAAGAAAGCAAATGACACTTTAACTTTTCTTTTTCTTCATTTCACAAAATATATCCTGGTGGAAAATATGTATGAAGGGTTATATGAAGTGAATTTAAATTGTAAAGTTGTTCTGAAGGCTTGTTTAAGGAAGTAAAAAAATTCTTAATTTGAAGGTTGCTACAGACATCAGTAAGAAGATGCCAAAAGTTAAATGTACAAAAAATATGTTTCTATGGGAGGTGGAAGGAGGTGAAATTCACTGCATATTCACACCAAACACATTATACAGTGGCAAGAAAAAGAATGCGAACCATTTGGAATTACCTGGTTTTCTGGATTAATTGGTCATAAAATGTGATCTGATCTACATTTAAATCCCAAGTATAAACAAAAACAATGTGCTTCACCTAACTAGTGCTGTAGTAAAGACCAGACCAAGACCAGAGTCTCCTAAGACCAAGACAAAGACCAAGTCAAGACCAACAAAATTGTGTATGTTGGTCATGGTCCTGGTCTCAGTTTCAAGAGACTCTGATCTTGACAAAGTCTCAACTACAGCACTATCTAATATCACACAAATAATTACAATATTTCATGTCTTTATTGGACGCATCCATTAAACATTCACAGTGCTAGTGGAAAAAGTAAGTGAACCCTTATGCTAATGACTTCAACAAAAGGAGTTAGCCAACCATGAGTCCAGGCAATGAAACAAGACTGGCACAAGGTGTAGCGCTATTTTGACTTATAAAAAGACTCAAACTTTTTGAGCTTGCTATTCACAAGAAGCATCTGCTGATGCCAACCATGCCACACAATAAAGAGATTTCCAAAGACCTATGATCAAGAATTGTTGATTTGCATAAAACTGGAAAGGGTTACAAAGTAATCTCCAAGAATTTAGGTATTCACCAGTCCACAGTTAGACACATTAACTACAAATAGAGATTTAGTACTGTTATTACTCTCCCTCAAAGTGGGTGCCAAGCTAAGTTGACTCTAAAGGCACAACACAGGATGTCCAGTGAGGTAAAAAAAAAAAAAAAAAGAACCCTAGAGTAACAGCTGAAAGCTTGAAGGAATCGTTGGAACTTGTTTACATCTCTGGTCATGAGTCTACCAAATCATTGAACAGGTATGGTGTCCATGGCAGGACACCATGGAGGAAGCCGCTGCTTTCCAAAATCCTGCACACCTGAAGTTTGCCAAAGGGCACCTTGACATTCTCCAACACTACTGGAAAATGTTTAGTGGATTGATGAATCTAAGGTTGAGGAAGAACATGCAGTGCTATATATGTGATATGGTATATATCCCCATGTGATATGGTTGGATCTGGCAAAGGCTTATGGATCTGTTCCACATCACCTGATCATGTTAGCACTCGATTTCTTCCACATACCTGCTTGTATAAAAAACATGGTCTCTGCCTACTTCAATAGCTTCTATTTCTCCTACACCACTCAAGAAATCACAACTTGTTGACATCAGCTTGAGAAAGGCATTGCGATGGGATGTTCAGTCTCACCCATCCTGTTTACAGCAGCCTTTGAAATCATCCTTATTGGTGTAAGACAGATGGTCAGAGGAGTGAGAGCAGAATCAGGACAGCGTCTTCCAGCTCTAAGAAGTTACATGGACAATGTCACAACATTCTTGCAAACAGCCGCTTGCTCAAGGTGCCTGCTGAACAGACTGGAAGAGCTTTTTTGCTAGACAAGGATGAAAATCAAACCAGCTAAGTCCAGAAGTCTGTCATTTCAGAAAGGCTCAAGAAACAACAACATTGTCTTTTCTATCGGTGCAGAGAAGATTCCACTTTTAGTAGAACAGGCAGTGCCAAGCCTTGGGAGGTTGTACACCTCTGACCTCTTTGATAAACATATGGCTCACTCTGTCATGACACAGTTCTCAGAAGGCCTAGTGAGGATAGCTCAAAACCATCTTCCAGGAAAATTTAAAACCTGGTGCTATTAATTCACCCTTTACCATCGTTTGATGTGGCCGCTGTAGATGTGCGAGATCTCTGCATCAGCAGTACAGAGAATGGATGCAAAGGCAAACAATTACATCCAGAAATGGCTAGGACTACCTCGCTGCCTTTCCAATGCTGCCTTGTTTGGAAAGAACACCCTCCAGCTACCCTTGGAGTCCCTCAACCTGGGCTATAAGGTGGAGAAAGTGAGGCTCATGTTTGAGTTCAAAGACTCACCTGATCCAACTATATTAGCAGCAAAGGTACCAGTTCAAACAGGGTGCAAATGGCAAGTCAAGCAAGTTGTTGATCAGGCAATTTGCCAGTTACAGCACAAGGAAATAGTTGGGTGGCTACAGCAGGGCAAGGCAGGGCTGGGGTGGGCACTAGCCCCCAAGATGTGGTCAAGCTCTTCCGAGAAAGAAAGGAAGGAGCTGGTGATTTCAGAAGTCATCAGGATGGAAGCTGAAACATATAAGATCAGAGCAGTGACCCGGCGACAGCCAGGTCACTGCTCTGACCTGGCAGTGACCTGGCTGTCAGAGCAGTCACAGGGGGCCTTAACAGGGGGCCAAGTTAAGGCCAAGTTGGGCCTTAACTTGGCCCAACACCAGGGCCTTAACTTGGGCTGACATGTGGAAGATCCCACAGGCAAGGCTGTTTCCTTATTAGGTCCACATATGATACTCTCCCAAGCCCCCAAAACATATCGGTCATATCGGTCGCTATGGAGGGTGAGAATATGTATGGGCACATAATCATACCATGTAGGATAACTAAATAGACGGTTATGCTGTTTCATCCCACCTAGCAACAATGCTCTGCACTGTGTGTGTTTATATATTTACATATTTATTCCATCTAGCTACAATGCTCAGCACTGGGTGTGTTTATATTTATATATCTATATATTTATTCCATCTAGCTACAATGCTCCGCACTGTGTTTTTATATATCTACATATTATTCCATCTAGCTACATTGCTCCGCACTGTGTGTGTTTATATACTTGCATATTTATTCCACCTAGCTGCAATGCTCCGTACTGTGGGTGTTTATATATTTACATATTTATTCCATCTAGCTACAATGCTCTGCACTGTGTGTTCATATATTCATATATTTATTCCATCCAGCTACAATGCTCTGCACTGTGTGTCTGTGTGTGTGTGTGTATATATATATTTTATAGTAATATGTACATATGTATATTAGCTGCTCTTGCTTGCTTGTTTTTTTTCTTGCCTTCTGATTGTTGCTCTGAGTGTTGCTATCCCTGTGCTGTTGCAATCCTGGAATTTCCCCGTTGTGGGACTAATAAAGGCTTATCTTATCTTATCTTATCTTATCTTATACACCTTTGGTATGGTTCAGACACAAGCTGCAGCCTCCACGAGGCCCAAAATCCCAGTTGTAGCACATTCTGGTTTCCTATAGTCAGTTAGAAACTATTATTCATGCCTTTGTTTCTTCACGTTTGGACTACTGTAATGCTCTCTTTACATGCCTCAGTAAATCCTTTATACACTGCTAACAGTTAGTCCAGAACTCTGCTGCAAGACTACTGACTAGGTCCAGTAGGTTCTGTCATATCACTCCCACTTTGGTCTCCTTGCATTGGCTTTCTAATTATAGAGTTAATTTTTAAGTTCTTGTTCTTACTTGCAAAGCCATTCATGGTGAGGGACCATCGTATGTCAGTGACCTGCTCCACTTATACCACCCCAGCAGGTCTCTCAGGTCTTCTAATCAGAACCTACTGACAGTCCCTAGCATCATCATCATCATCATCATCATCATCATAGCAGTCTGTCATGGGCAACAATGACGGTTTCATTTAGGTCTGATCAGATTCCTCCACACAGCTCTGTCCTTAGCCTTCTGCTGCCAGGAACTCCTGTCTATGTCCAACTTCTTCAAGTTTCTTTTTACAGTGTCTTTAAATCTGAGCCTTGGTCCACCCTGATTGCGTTTGCCCTCACATAACTGTGAGCAGAGTAACTGCCGAGGGAGACGCTGGTGGTCCATCCTCTCAGCATGTCTGAGCCATCTCAGGTTCATCTGTATTAGCATGTCCTCCATTAATGGTAGACCAGCTCGTTTCAACACTTCTATGTTGGTTATTTTGTCTTTCCATGAGATGTTCATTATGGCTCGAAGGTGTCTCATCATGTAGGCGTGGAGTTTCTTCACCTGCACTCTGTAGACAGTCCAAGTTTCAGCACCGTACAATAGAGTAGCCACTACTGTCGCTCTGTACACTTTGCATTTACACGGATAGACACATGTCAATTGTTCCACAGTCTCTCCCTCAAGTTTCCAAACACAGCGCTCGCTCTTCCCATTCTGAGAGATAGTTCATCCTCCAGCCTAGCATTCTCTGAAACAGTACTCCCTAGATACTTTAAAGTCTTGCACTTGACTAGTGGCTCTGTACCAATGTTGATCTCTTCTGGTAGTGATGTTGATAACTGGAACTTTGGTGGTTGATAAAGGCACTCTGTTTTCTTGATGTTGATTTGGAGGCTGAATTGGCTAGCTGCTCTTGCAAATTTCTCCACTAAAGATTGCATATCTTCCACACTGTGTGCAGCTAGAGGTGTGAAGTTTGGCCCAGCCGTTCCCACTGATGTCATGGGGGGGGTGATCTGTTGGGTGTCATGGGGACAGTCCCTAGCACTAGGTTCAGAACCAAAGGCAACAGAGCCTTTGCCACTGTTGCTCCCAGACTTTGGAACTCTACCATCTTAATTACCTCCGCCAGGCCGAAAAGGCCAGGAGGAGGTAATGTTTTTGCCGGGGTTTGTCTGTGTGTTTGTTTGTCTGTCTGTCTGTCTGTCTGTTGGTTAGCAAGATAACTCAAAAAGTCTTGGACAGATTTCCTTGAAACTTTCAGGTGTTGTTGGAAATGGTACAAGGAAGAACTGATTAAATTTTGGGGATGATCCGGATCACCGTCTGGATACAGGAATTTTTTAAAGCATTTTTCAACACTGTGACATACGGCTATTTTCAACATGTGCGCAGGCGCAATGGAGGGCGCTGGTCATCGTGTCTGACCAACATAAACTCCGCCTTCTTCAACGTTTTAGGCACAAAAGCACGCGGAAAACTGTGTTTGCGCGACGCTGCAAAAGCTGAGACGGGCAGCTGTCCGCCGCCGGATTATTTAGCAGAAATTCCCCGGGCAGCCATAGGCGCTGCGCAAAAACGAGCTGCTCGGCAGCGTGCTGTGTGCCTGTGTTTGCGCAACGCTGCAAAAGCTCAGACGGCCAGCTGTCCGCCGCTGGATTATTTGGCAGAAATTCCCCGGTCAGCCATAGTAGCTCCGCAAAAAGAAGCTCTCTGCCGGGCAAGTTTCCAAATCATCTTTGGCCGCGGAGCGCAACCCCAATAAAGATAAAGATTAGATGTACCACGAAGGTCGAGTGCAAGCAAGATGTTTGTGTCTGTGAACATTCCGTCTTTTGGCGAGTTGATACGTAACGATGTTTACAGTTTGATGAGAAGGTTGCTGCCATGTAACAATCATCTTGTCACCCACACTTAAGCATTTGGAAGTGGTGGCGTTCCATTTTATACTGAGTCCAATATTGTATGTTATTGTTGTTACAAGACCGCCGACTGTCTGCTGATCTGTATATACTTTTATTTATTTATTTATTTATTTTCTACGCCTTTTAGTTCTGCATTTAATATGAACCCTGAGTTTGAAATAAACGTTTGAATTTTGAATAAAACCCACGCCAACCCATCTACCTAATTGGCATCCGTCAGTGAAGCCCTCAGTGCTGCTTTCAGTGATCTAAAACGCTCACATAACCCATTGGCCTGTGGGTTGTACGCAGTTGTGTCAGGACTTCTTTTGTTTTTTCTTTTGAATTCTTGGATGGAACATGGGTGGGCAATATAAGCTGCGGATTCAGCCATCACATATTTCGGATAACTTATGTTGAACTGTATAATCAGAGGAGCTATTGTCTAATTTGACCTTGTTGGATTTTATTACCCCCTTTGTTATATTATTCACTTTCTTTTAACCTGTACTCTTAATCTATTCGAAATAAAGACTAATTCATTCATTCATTCAATTGCAACGCCCCCAGCCTGGGAGTTTGCAGATGCACGACATGGACACAACACCAACACTTCAGTTTATTACCTCCGCCAAGGAGGTAATGCTTTTACTACTGAACCACTAATCCTATCATTGTGAATCCAATTGCTACTCAGATGTTTTCATGGTCAAGGAATCTGACAACGTACACACAAACACTGTATGGGGGGAACTGTGGCGCTTGGCGGAGGTCTGCGCTCTCCGAGTGCTTTTCTAGTTTAGATCTGCAACTTCCACTGATGTTTTTAAGAAGCAGCCAAAGATCCACCTTTCAGCCTGGCTTTTTATTAACTATGTGTTGATTGTACTTTTATGTGTTTTCCATTGTTTACTCTGTCTTTTATTGCTTTATGTGCCTGTATTTTTATTTGCTCTTTTATTGTATTTTACTATCTTGTTAAGCACTTTGTGACTTTGTCTAAGAAAAGTGCTCTATAAATAAACATTATTATTATTCTAAGTGGCTGCAGATCAGCCTTGACCCAGGGACGGATCAGATGGCGTCACGACCAGGTGCTAAAAAAACTGGCTGGGGTTGTCAAGGAGTGCAGACTTAAATCCAATAGGTCCAGCTTGCTCTCTTCCAAGCCACAGGTATGCTTCATTAGACCTGGAGATACAGGAGGAAAGCTTGTTCACAAAGAATGGTCCATACTGAAGCCAGGATGTGAGTGGCAAATAAAGGCTGACCTGAATAAGCATCTGAAATTTCCACCAGAGATTGCTACAACTTCCCTATGGCCAGATATAGTTCTGTGGTCCATCCCTGTGAAGACTGTTATTATGGTAGAACTTACAGTTCTATGAGAAGAAGCGATAGAGGCGGCCTTTGAGCGTAAAAAGGAGAAGTACACAGAGCTTGCTGCATCATGCACTGAAGCAGAGTGGAAGGCATACATCTACCATATGGAAGTTGGACGCAGCGGCTTTGTTGGAAAATCCACCCAGCATCTGTTGAAAGTCCTTGGAGTCACTGGTTTCAAGCAGAAAAAGGCACTCGGGGAACTGGCTGAAGAGGCAGAAAAAGGGAGCTTCTGGCTGTGGCTCAGAAGGATTTTAGGGCTGGCCACAGGGGGCGGTAGGGAGACATCCCTACTGCTGCCCCACCACCCAGAGATGTCCTAGGATTAAAGGGGTGGAACATCAAGGAAGGGTGGCTCCCAGCTGATGACCCTGTGGCTGGCCCATCGGCACTGGCAGAGATGCAGCAGGCAGAAATGCCTTGCAGGTTACACCTATGCTCACATCTTGGCACAAAAAGAGCACCACATACCAACATGAAAACATCATCCCAATGGTGAAGTACGGTAGAGGAAGCATCATGATTTGGGGCTGCTTTGCTCCCTCGGGGTCTGGATTGCTTGTCATCATTGGGGGGAAAATTAATTCTCAAGTTTATCCACGTATCATACAAAATAATGTCAAGGTGGTTAGCCACCAGCTGAAGCTCAGTAGAAGTTGAGTGATGCAGTAGGACAATGACCTGAAACGTCAAGTCACGTCACATTTATTTATAAAGCATGTTTAAAACAACTAATGTTGACCAAAGTGCTGTACCGTTAAAGGACAACATAAAAAGTGTTTGATAGCTGTTATTGCTGCCAAAGGAGGTTCGACCAGTTATTAAATCCAAGGGTTCACTTAGTTTTTTCCACCAGCACTGTGAATGTTTAATGGATGTGTCCAATGAAGACATGAAATATT
This sequence comes from Pholidichthys leucotaenia, assembly GCA_020510985.1. Taxonomy (NCBI): domain Eukaryota; kingdom Metazoa; phylum Chordata; class Actinopteri; order Cichliformes; family Pholidichthyidae; genus Pholidichthys; species Pholidichthys leucotaenia. The sequence goes on along the minus strand of CM035839.1, from coordinate 21,394,583 downwards.
ATAAATGTTTGTGTGGTATTAGGGTGACCACATTCTGTTTGTCTATACTTTGGACTTGGATGTAGATCAGCTCACATTTTATGATCAATTACTGCAGGAATGCAGGTTCACTGTATCTTCTTCTTCTTTCAGCTGCTCCCTTCAGGGGTCTCCACAGTTGCTCACCTGCCTCCATCTCACCCTATTCCTTGCATCTTCCTCTGTAATACCAACCCTCTTGCCAGTGTATACACAATACACTATATGGAGTATTTACAACAGTGGGTGAGTAGTGATTGAGCGGAAGCCTTTATTGTCAGCTGAAAATGCACAGAATCAAAGTAGAAGTGTAATTACACCAGGATTAGATGTACAGCAGGAATGTTGATTTTTGTTTGACTTGACTTTTAACAACTCCATAACACAAAAAAACCAAAAAAAAAACCGCCCCCCTGTTGCTTGTGCGATAAAACAGATTAACTGTGACTTCAGTGCAGAATATAATTTGCATTCATCCAATCAGACTGCATGCATAATCAGTTGAGTTTAGTTTTTTTTTAAGACTGCACATGATCCATCAAATTAACAAGTCTGCTTTTAGGAAATATAATAAGTAAAATAAATAAAATGCTCGTATCTCAATGTAGTTTGAATGAAAAATGAAAAGACGTACCCCCTTCAAACAAATCACCCGAATGTTATGCAAATGCTGGCCTCACTTCGGTGGCAGGAGGCTGTGAACTCCTCCCTCATTTTTCCTCATTTTTAGGTGATCACAAACATGTAAACAAAATTTGTTTTCATGCATCTGAATATGATTAATTATCGCCGAGTAATCCAGCCGCACTCGTAAAGACTTTTCAGGCGAGATTAGGGAATTTCAAAGTGACAGCCATGATAGATGGGAGTGTTCTGTAAAGTAGTAGATTAAAGGTCACAGCCATGAACTGCAAAAAAACAAAACAAAAAAAAACCTCACCAGGCCTTGTTTAAGAGTTGAGGCAGATGCAATCAAACGGAGGAGCGCCTCAAACGGGCGGGAATGATTATGGAAATGGGGTATCTGCTACACAGCTAAACATATGGCGGCGCCTAATGCCACAGAACACTAGGGGCTGGGTTTAATCAAACTTTGCCCAATTAAAAACACAAATGATATGCAAACATCTGAAAGTCTGAAGAGAAAATGAAGAGGATTGTTATTAATGATAGCGGATGGATCTATCTATCCACTAATTCTCTCAGTGCTTCCTCTGTTGCTCTGATAAGGCTGATCGGCATCGTTTAAGTCGTTCAAACAAACAGACTGAGTGGAGAAGAAGAAGAAGAAAAAAACATGGTGGAATGCCAAAAAATAAATGTATAATGGCACGTATTTACTCAGAGACAATGAGTGTATATTGTTAGAAATATGTGAAGGTCCAGTAGTTAGCAGCTGCAGTTTAGTGGAAATATGTTACCAATAAAGTGACTTGCAATGGAAAATATGCACAAAATAAAGAAAAATAAACTCAAAGAAAAATACTTAATTGCCTAAAATAGTGACGTCAGACTGCTGTTATATTGGCCATTCAGCCAGGACCAATTTGCCTTGGGAGGCCCATCCAGGGAAAAATTGTTTTTTGTTACCAAGGTGTCATATGAGAAACATCTCATGGTGGGTAAAAGACAAGCGCCCTGCCAAGGCCTTCACAACCTGATCGTTACAAAACACACTGATGGATTTGGTTTCAGATGCACAGTCTGTATATCAAAACTTCTGAATCTCCCAGTATGCACCATGGGCAGGAAGGGATGTAACAACCTGCCCCATGTAACTTTGTACCCTATATACAGCTCTGGAAAAAAGAGACCACTGTGAAATTATCACTTTATCTGGTTTTATTATTTATTTATGTGTTTGAGTAAAATGAACAATGTTGTTTTATTCTCTAACCTACTGAAAACAACTCAGCCAAATTCCAAGTCAAAATATCATCATTTAGAGAATTTATTTACAGCAAATGACAACTGCCCAAAACATCAAAGATGTCTATTTTAGATGTGTTTGGAGATCAAATAATGCAAAGAAAACAGATTCATGTTCATTCTTAAACACTACAATAGTTAAATTTTAAATGGGTAAGCGCTCGGAAATCTGTATTTGTGGAATAACTCTGATTATTGTTAGGCCATAAGTCATCATATTGCTGTTTTTTGTTTTTTTGTTTTTTTCCTTTTCTTCTCTTTAGCCTTTAATTCTGCTCTACTTTTGGTGGGTGTATTTTAGGAATTTTCCATGAACAGTAAGAGGTCAAGTGGGCAATGTGGAGTTGTTTTAGTTTGTAGGTGTGGCAGCTCAGCAGGCAGAGGTTTCATTAGGCAGTTCACTTGAACAGCTGGGACTTGTTTGCTCAGTGTTGCAGAGAGCAGGGTTCCTTGATGCATGGGTGACCACAGAGCCACAACTGGTGAGATTTATGTTTTATCAGCATGGTGGTGCAGTGGTTAGCACTGTTGCCTTACAGCCAGAAGGTTCCTGGTTCAAATCCCCAGGCTGGCAGGGGTTGGAACCTTTCTGTGTGGAGTTTGCATGTTCTCCCTGTGCTGCGTGGGTTACTCCGGGGGCTCCGATTTCCTCCCACAATCCAAATACATGCATGTTAGGTTAATTGGCTGTTCTAAATTGTCCCTAGATATCTGTTTCCTATAGGCCCTTAGAATAGAGGGTTAGTACTAGTGAAAGCGCTTTGAGTGGTCTTTGTGACTAGAAAAGCGCTATACAAGTGCAGGTCAGTTAGCTAGTTATTCAAGATAATTTGGGCATTAATAATGTAACGTGAGAGAAAGTGTGCAATTTGAGTTCATATAATGGTGTATTTGCAGGTTACAGGTGTGTTTAAGTTCTTTTGTTGGTGGCTGATTCCAATTAAGAAGGAAAGGTTCTTCATTTGGCATTTAATGGTGAAAGAATGGTGAAATTGAGTTTGTGTAGTGCTTAATTTAGTGAATAAATTTAATAATATGGAAAATTTCTTATCTGGATGAGTAGGTTAGAATGGTTTGTAACAAATTAGATAAACATGGCAAATAAGTGTTTATTCAATTTTATTGGACTTAATAGATTTGGCAAAAATTAAAGATTGAATTAGGGTACTTTTAATTCTTATCTGAGTTTGTTGACTTGATATGTTCTTTTTCTTTTTTCTTCTCTTTTGAAGGTTTTCAACCTGCTACCATGCTTGTCATTCCGTGAATTTGTTAAATAAATGAAGGAAAATTGATGAGTAGAGTTGTCCAGCGTTCTCTGTTGGTTGCCATGCCAAGTCGAGTTTAAGCAGGCATCAAGGCTAAGACCCAAATAACTTAACAATTATTATATAGTATTCATGTGTTTTACCATGCTTACAGTGGTGTGAAAAAGTGTTTGCCCCCTTCCTGATTTCTCATTGTTTGTCACACTTAAATGTTTCAGATCATCAAACAAAAGGGGCTGATTTCTGCTTCAGGACCTGGAAGACTTGCTGTGGTAAATAGAACCATGAATTCTGCTGTCTACCAAAAAATCCTGAAAGAGAATGTCCGGCCATCTGTTCATGATCTCAAGCTGAAGCGCACTTGGGTTCTGCAGCAGGACAATGATCCAAAATACACCAGCAAGTCCACCTCTGAAGGGCTTAAGAAAAACAAAATGAAGACTTTGGAGTGGCCTAGTCAAAGTCCTGACCTGAATCCAATTGAGATGCTGTGGCATGACTTTAAAAAGGCGGTTCATGCTTGAAAACCCTCCAATGTGGCTGAATCAAAACAATTCTGGAAAAGATGAGTGGGCCTAAATTCCTCCACAGCGCTGTAAAAGACTCATTGCCAGTTACTGCAAATGCTTGATTGCAGTTGTTGCTGCTAAGGGTGGCCCAACCAGTTATTAGGCACACAGGGCCATGTAGGTTTGGATTTTTTCCCCCCTTAATAATAAACACCTTCATTTAAAAACTGCATTTTGTGTTTACTTGTTATCTTTGCCTAATATTTAAATTTACTTCATGATCTGAAACATTTCAGTGTGATGAACATACAAAACAATGAGAAATCAGGAAAGGGGCAAACACTTTTTCACACCACTATAAAACTGTAAACTTTAACCCCTTGCACTCCGGTCAATTTTCCTAAAAACGCCCAAAAATAATGTGCCCAAAGTAAATCGAAAGCTGTTCTTCAACCCTTTGCAGCATCTTCATGGGGTTGGTCTCATTTAAAAGAAAACACTTTGAATTTTTTGGCAAAACTGTCATAATCTCTCTAAGTGCTCCGGCCACTGAGTTACAGTCATCTAAACATAGTGAACTTGAAGAAAATAAATTTGGCCTGGGTGTTTTTTTGGATACAAATGTGTGCAAATAACACACAGCTTCAGATCCGGGCTGGAAAATGCAACAGAAATGTAGAATCAAGTGTTATCCAGCTGAGGTCCAAATTTTGTAGCAATACCACAAAAAATGAATATATTACACAGCTTTGTTCTAAGGCTGTTCCCAGGTGTTTTAGAACTGTGTCAAATTGTGCCAAATGGCACAGTTTGGAAAAACGTCTGTAACTTTTGAATAATTCAATATAGAAGCTTCATTTTGGGCTCTAATGAAAGGTCACATTCAGGGCTGTGTCTGTGTGTGTGTGGGGGGGGGGGTTGTTCCCCCCCCTCGCTACAGAGGACGGAGATCGGCCCTTGCTACATGACGGATTACACTCGGATGTGGCATGTTTCCACAGCAGCGCAGTCACCGCGCCCCCCCCTCGCTACAGAATAGCAGCGGCGGGGGGGGGGGGCGTTCACGGTCTGGAGGCGTGCGCCGCACAGTTGTAATTTACCGATCAGTCAAAAGTCATTTTTGATTACAATTTTCAGGGATAAAAAATAATTTGGCTTATAACACCTTACCTCTTCACAGCAGTGTCCTGGCGAACTTCGATTCCTCACTGTCAGAGGAACGCGACGCTGGTCCGCTCGTGGTTCTGGTCTTGCGACCCGATCAAAACATAATTCCATTATTGCGGTTTTGTGCTTCCATGATTGCGGTTTTTGGCGAATGATTTTTCAAAACAAATAACAGTAGTACTTAAAAAAGACTGGCAAAGGCGTGTGTGTCACTCAGCCTTCGTCGTCAGCCTCCGTCGGTCTATGACCATGGAAGAAATCATAACGTCTACTCTGCTGGAACAAAAACAAAATAAGCACACAGCGTCACAGCGTTGGGAGGCGGGTCCTTCTGGCTAGGTTTTCAGTCATTGGTTCTTCAAGGTTTCAGAAACCCAATTCAAAGCTCTTATTAGTCGAATGAGAGGTCAATCAGATGAACTAATCTGTTCGCGGCTGTGTCTGCAGCTTTTATTTTCAGTGCGCGCTTGGACGCCATCACCACCTACATCACCACCATCAGGATCTCCATCATGTGTGCGCTCTCGTGCGCCCTCGTGCGCTCTAGGATGCAGAGACTTGCCCGTCCGCGGTACAACGGAGCGCAAGAGGTTAAATGGCTCATCTCAGACTATAACTCTATGGTGATGCTAGAGCTTGCTGCTAACTTGTGGGAACTATTTTGTGCTCCATTATCCACCATTGATGTAAAAAAAAAAAAGTGGTTGATTGAAGTGAAGTGAGTTGGCGCTACTTTGTCTGTCTCTAGTGCTTTATCCATACACACAGGCAGTCCAAAAAGAAAACATCTTAAAACACAAAAGAGGGAAGACTTGGTCTGCTGTGGCTAGCCTTGCACTAATTTATGGTTAACAGACCAAGCTCTAAGAGATTTGTTCCCCATGGTTGCTCCTTTCAGTGTAATTTATGGTCCACATGTGCACATAGTACGACAGCAGTATTCCAGCAAACTGATTTGAAGACCTAGAATTAAATAAAATGTGGAGTTTATGCGAGTCTATTGTGTGTCGTACCAAAGACTGTCCAGGTGGGTGCCAAGTGCGGGCCGCGAGTTCTGCATATAACAGAAATAATTTATGTAAAATGTTTAAAAATCTGTTAATTGGACAACTGCAATTAAATGTGTTAACATGATATTCACAGTAGGGCTGCCACTAACAATTATTTTAGTAGTCGACTAATCTAACAACTATTTTTTCGATTAGTCGACTAATTGTGATTATTTCTCTCACGTCCGCCATCTTAGCTTCCTGTTGGCACAGCTCCTGTTCGGCGCTCCAGGTCATGTTTTACCTCACCTGTTTAAGCCTGCAAACCTGTGAATATCACTTTGTCAGTCTCTGCCTTAATATAATGTAGCCTATTATAAAAGGGTCCCATAGCGAGATAAAATAAAGACCCATCAAACATGAGTTGGAAACTTAAACTTGACAGCTTAATCACAAGTGTTTGTAGTAACGCAATTAAATAACAGATGTTAAAGTTCAGTCTTTTAACCCCCAAAATAAAGTGCAAAAACTCAAATAGCAGCCTCTGCTACTCCATAAAGGCTGCTGTAACTTTGCATGTTCAAAACAAACTACACTGGTGTGAAAAAGTGTTTGCCCCCTTCCTGATTTCTCATTTTTTTATGTTTGTCACACTTAAATGTTTTAAATCATCAAAAAAATTAAATATTAGACAAAAATAACACAAGTAAACACAAAATGCAGTTTTGAAATGAAGGTGTGTGACGACGGGGTGTCACCACTGTTATGATTTCTTGTATGTGTAACTGTATTATTTGTGTAGTATTGTAAATGTCAATTTGATTGTTTGTAAAGTGCACATTATTGTATCTGTCTTTGACTAATTGAATGCCTTTGTGAGATAATTGTTGGGTTAATTATTTGGGGTAAACAACTGATAATTATTAATTCCCATACCTTTGCCAACATGCTTCCTGAGGGTGTCCGGGCAAAAGACTCTGTCAGAGGTTGAATGCCTTTTAAAGGACACCAGCAGGAAGGAAGCATACGATGGTGAGTCATAGGGGAGATTTAAAATTTGTAAATAGGGGATTAAAATATTTAGTGAATTATTTATAGTATTTATTCTGTGTTATTTATATTTATTCTGTTTATAGCTGGGGGAAGTATTATGGACTTTTAGATATTAATGGGTATGTGTGGGAAAAAAGGAAAATGTTATTGTTTTACCTGGGATACGGTATTGTCCTAATTAACGCTAATTATCTCTGATAGTATATAACAGGTGGTGGTTGATTGTTAATGAGATGGCTGAGAGATTTTCATTGTGGATCATTGAAGATCGTGTCATTGGATTATTGATGTCTGTGTCGTTTTATTACCTGTAAGTTTGTGAAAATAAAATTTGACAAATTAAAGATTTGGCCAGACAGCAATTCGTTACAAGGTGTTTAATATTAAGGGGAAAAAAAATCCAAACCTACCTGTGTGAAAAAGTGATTGCCCCCTAAACCTAATAACTGGTTGGGCCACCCTGAGCAGCAACAACTGCAATCAAGCATTTGCGATACCTGGCAATGAGTCTTTTACAGCGCTGTGGAGGAATTTTGGCCCACTCATCTTTTCCAGAATTGTTTTGATTCAGCCTCATCGGAGGGTTTTCAAGCATGAACCGCCTTTTTAAAGTCATGCCACAGCATCTCAATTGGATTCAGGTCAGGACTTTGACTAGGCCTCTCCAAAGTCTTCATTTTGTTTTTCTTAAGCCCTTCAGAGGTGGACTTGCTGGTGTGTTTTGGATCATTGTCCTGCTGCAGAACCCAAGTGCGCTTCAGCTTGAGATTATGAACAGATGGCCGGACATTCTCTTTCAGGATTTTTTGGTAGACAGCAGAATTCATGGTTCTATTTACCACAGCAAGTCTTCCAGGTCCTGAAGCAGAAATCGGCCCCAGACCATCCCACTACCACCACCATATTTTACTGTTGGTATGATGTTTCTTTTCTGAAATGCTGTGTTACTTTTACGCCAGATGTAATGGGACACATACCTTCCAAAAACTTCAACTTTTGTCTCGTCAGTCCACAGAGTATTTTCCCAAAAGTCTCGGATCATCAAGATATTTTCTGAAATGAGCCTTTATGTTCATTTTGCTCAGCAGTGGTTTTCGTCTTGGAACTCTGCCATGCAGGCCATTTTTGCCCAGTCTCTTTCTAATGGTGAAGTCATGAACACAGAGCTTATCTGAGGAAAGTGAGGCCTGCAGTTTTTGGATGTTGCTGTGTGGTCTTTTGTGACCTCTTGGATGAGTTGTCGCTGTGCTCCTGGGGTAATTTTGGTCGGCCAGCCTCTACTGGGAAGGTTCACCACTGTTCCATGTTTTCACCATTTGTGGATAATGGCTCTCACTGTGTTTCGTTGGAGTCCCAAACACTTTAGAAATGGCTTTATAACCGCTTTCAGACTGATAGATCTCAATTACTTTGTTTCTCATTTGTTCCTGAATTTCTTTGGATCACAGCATGATGTCTAGCTTTTGAGGATCTTTGGTTCTACTTTGCTTTGTCAGGCAGGTCCTATTTAACCCTCTAATTGTCCGGCTGTCATAAAACATGTGCGTCACCTGCTGCGTAAGTCACAGGTCTGCGCCTGTCGCGTGATGTGCCCAAAAAGCACAGAAAACCCACTTGTACCAAGCATTTCACATCACAAGATGTCAGACACGTATAGTTTACTGCTCTTCACTGGAGGACTTCACCCAAACGAATCCCCTCAAACATCATTTCCTGGAACATGAAGAAGAGAATGTAAACAAAGGCTCCATCTTAACATATATTTCCACACAGAGGAAACATTTGCTCCAAATTTTGCCAACTATGATTCTAAAAAGAGATTTAGCTTCTGAAGGGAAATATTTACCTTTTGTGACAGCACAAAATGGTCTGGAGCGTGTACACTTTCGTCTGCCATCGACAAAGCTGCACGTGACAATAGAGAGCAATAGCGTCGGTTTGGCAGCGTTATGATTTATTCCACCTCAATTTCAGTTACATAAGATTCAGGTGAGACTTTCTGGATGTGGGAGAGAAAGCGAAAATGACTGGCAGATGATGAAATAAGGACCAGGGCTGATGAAAATGGACAAATGAAGAGACATGGTGTGCGATAGGTCCAATGTATTTATTTATTTGTGTACATTCTACTGATTTTCTGGCTCATATACTTTGAAGATAACAAAAAACAAAAACGAAGACAAAAAACAAAACCATCCTTTGTGTAAATATGTCCAAAGTCCACTTTTGACCAAAAGTTATGTAATTCGATATGGCTGCTGTTGCATTATGCAAATTAGATGCATAAATTTAACTCATCTCAAACTTTGGATCATATTCTGCATCTTTCTAATTGACAGTAAGCCAATATCTCTTACCACTTTCAAGTTACAGCCTTTGGAATTTGTAATATCTAAACTGAATATTTTCTTGAAAAAAAACTTGACCGCCAGGGGGTGGTGAGCTGACGGGAGCGTTGCTGCGCCATAGACAGAAAATGGGTTAAGTGATTTCTTGATTGAGAACAGGTGTGGCAGTAATCATGCCTGGGTGTGGCTAGAGAAATTGAAAGCTTTCCAAAGATGTGATAAACCCAGATAATTTGTTTTAAAAGGGGAGAATCACTTTTTCACACAGGGCCATGTAGGTTTGGATTTATTTATTTTTTTTACCCTTAATAATAAACATCTTGGTTTAAAAATTGCATTTTGTGTTGTTAGCTTTGTCTAATTTTTAAATTTGTTTGATGATCTGAAACATTTAAGTGTGACATACAAAAAAATGAGAACTCAGGAAGGGAGCAAACACTTTTTCACACCACCGTAGAGTAATATTCATCTCCATTAAACTCTTGCACTCCGGGATACCGCGGGCGGTCACGTCTCTGCATCCTCGTGCATCTCAGTGCGCACTGTGCGTCTCAGTGCACACTGAAAAAAAAAAAGCTGCATTTCTGTTCTTCCAGTACAGACACAGCCACAAACAGAAAGCCGAAGGAGTGTTTTGATTGGTTTAGATTTGATTGACCTCTCATTCGACTAATAAGAGCCTTGAATTGGGTTTCTGAAACCTTGAAGAACCAATGACTGAAAACCTAGCAAGAAGGACCAGCCTATCAATGACTGCGAATACAACGAGCCAATTGAAGCAGAGAAGTTTGACGATTGAAACGCGTGCGTCCCGTGCGTAAAATCTGTTTTGTCTAAGCCGCTGGGTGACATACATTGAGACCTGTGTGTAACGGTAGCGTTGGCCAGTCTTTTTTTATTACTACTGTTCTTATTTGTTTTGAAAAATCATTCGCCAAAACCGCAATCATGGAAGCCGAGATGGTTTGACAGAACCACGAGTCCGTAACAAGCGGACCAGCTTCATGTTCATCTGACAATGAGGAACAGATGTTCGCCAACGACACTGCTGTTGTGGACAGGTAAGTGTTATAAGCTAAAATATTCTTTATCAATGAAAATAGTAATAAAAATGACTTTTGACCGATTGGTAATTACAACGGTGCGTCATGGCCACATGACGGACCGTTGGCGGACCATTTTTTTGTGTGCCGAGCTCCTCTGTAGCGGGGGGGGGGGGGGGGGGGGTGGAGTTGTTATCCTCTACATAGCAGATACTTTAGTATAATTTTTATTGCACTGTAGGTTATTTTTTCTTGTAAAAAAAAAAAAAGGCCACACATTTTTTACGTGGCATGCTTCTTTGTGTGTGGGGGGCTTGTTTGTTCATTCATTCATGAATGAATAAACAACCCCCCCCACACACACACACACACACAGCCCTGAGTGACACCTTTCATTAGAGCCCAAGATGAAGCTTCTATGTTGAAGCATTCAAAAGTTATAGATGTTTTTCCAAACTGTGCCATTTGGCACAGTTCAAAAACGCCTGGGAACAACCTGAGAAAAATGTTGTGTAATATATTCATTTTTTGTGGTATTGTTCCAAAATTTTGACCTCAGCTTGATAACACTTGGTTCTACATTTCTGTTGCATTTTCCAGCCAGTATCTGACAGCTGTGTGTTATTTGCAAGCATTTGTATCTAAAAAAAACACCCAGGCGAACTTTATTTTCTACAGATTCAGTATGTTTAGATGACTGTTACTCAGTGGCAGGAGCACTTAGAGAGATTATGACTGTTTTGCCAAAAAAATTCAAAGTGTTTTCTTTTAAATGAGACCAACCCCATGAAGATGCTGCAAAGGGTTGAAGAACAGCTTTTGATTTACTTTGGGTACGTTATTTTTAGGCATTTTTAGGGAAATTGACCAGAGTGCAAGGGGTTAAAGTAAAAAAGGAAAATCACAAGCTAGTCCATCCTGTTTGAAACCACTGGGTCTAGAAGTTTAAAAGTTTAATTAGGCTTCAGATGAAAGTTAAAAGAATTTCTTCCAGTCCAAAATAAATTTACAAACACTTTAAATATCAGTGCAGGAATGTGAGCCTCCACTACACATACGGTGAAATAGTTAAGCCATTTTAATCTATTTGTCATGATTATGTTTACCTTTTTATGATTAAATTACAAATCATGATATTCTAATTTACCAAGAAGCACTAACATTCAGAATGAGGGCTTAAAATATATTACCACAACAATAATGGAGCATACAAAAAAAAGTAAGATACTCCCGTAATTCCCTCATTTACTGTATTAATGTATAGCTAGCATAAGTGAAGCAGCTCAGCTGTCAGCAACCATCGTAAGAGAGATTACTGTCCGACAACAGGTAAACTATTTAAACAGCACACACTAATAGTTTGGTCAGTTTTCTAAAGCTGAGAGATTTGCTCATTGAAAATAAGAAGCGCTAACGTTACCCGCTAACCTTACCGGTTTAGTCCACTGACACATGGGCGGAGATGGAGGAACAGACAGGAAGAGGGAATGATGCATCACTGTAGTGCAGCTGTGATATGACAACACTGCTTTACAGTCTACATTTAACTTGTTTCATTTATTTATTTTCGGTAAAAACCTCCCATACTTTGGAAAGTTTTTGGCCTTCTCTCTGATTTTCTCTCAATGTCGCCATGATGCACCTCCCTTCTTCTTCGCTGGAACAGTTAAACTGAACATTGCCGCAGCATGCATATAAACTTTAAAATTAAACAATCCATCGACAATAAAAATCTGTGTTGACACATTTTTATTATCCTTATTGACAACATCGCCTAATGGCTGCAGCCCAAGTTTGCAGCACTAATGCATGCATGCACGCGCACATACCATCTCTAGTTAAATTCAGACATGAATAATTGCTCTTCCTCACATGACGCCCCACCTTCAGCTCTCTAAAACTGCTTTAATATTTTGATTGGCCAACTCGTGAATCCTTTACCCAATCAGATTAAAGGGCTTATGAATATTCATGAACGGGCTGAAAATGGATGGAAAATGGACTTTCTGAAAAGCTTTTAAAGGTGTAAAAACAACCCAAATTGTTTTTGATCAAACTGAAAAACTACATAAATAAATACAGTATGTCCTTTGCAATGTAAAGATCTAAAGTAATTTCTGAAAAGTGCATGATATAAGACTTTTAGGTCTGACATCAAAAACTCTAAAACGATGGAAAGGTTTGAGTATTACATAGACACGTGGAGTTTAGCACAGTTGTTCAAATTGTTTCACACTGTATTTTATTCTGGATACGTTTACAGAGAAAGCATCTTTACTGAATGATCAGCTAGTCTGATGGGGTGGCCTGCTATGAACGCTTTTTCCTCACTACTCCCAGCAAAAACAGGAACACTATTCATACTTACTCATCAAATACAGCAGCAGCCAACAGGCAGACTCCTCATCATCGACTTCCACACGTTTGACAGTCAAGACGCTGTGACTCATCTTTAAAATGACGTTCCGGTCTGTACACGCGCTCTCTCTGTCGTCACATCTGTCTCCACTTAGCAGGGAAGGAAGTGAGGAGCAACATTAGCCAAAAAGAAATGTACCAGTGGACATCGGCCAATAAAAACTCAGTGCCACAGTGTGGCTGGAGGAGACATCAGAGGCACCAGTTGCTTACATGTCGGCCTCAAAAAACCACTATGATCTATGTGAGGAAGTTTCATTCTAGGTTTAACAGGAAAGAAAACTCGATGCTTGAGGTGTGTGAACAGTGTAGGGCTGTTTCTAGCTTTTTAGGGGTGCTAGGCAAGATTGTGTTTGATAGGGGCCCCAAAGAAAAAAGCTGCAAATTAAATGGAAAAAAAGGTCTAAAATTTACAACAAAAGTGACTAATTTAAAGGGGTCACTGACTGAAAAAGAGCACTCTGAGGCGAGTGCAATATCCCCCGCCTCCATTTTCTTTGAAGATCCCAGTACTTGCTGACGGAGAGGAGTTTTCAACTTTATAATTGCTGTGGCAGAACCAAATTATGATAAACCCATCATCCATGAATATACAACAATGTATACAACTATAGTTGTAGAGTAAGATTCCAAGGTGAACCTGGGTAGCAAGGTTGGTGACCCTAGAGAGCTTTACATGTTTTATTGTAAGAGGGCATACGGAGTGCCAACCTTGATCTTGGACCTTTTGGCCCCAAACCTGTAGTCAGAGGTCATGGCCACAGAGTGAACCTGTGTACCAGATTTGGTGACCCTAGCTTCCTTTGTTGTTGAGATATACTTCACAAGCCAGTTTGATGTTGACCTTTGACCTTGTGATCCCAAAACTATAGTGACACTTCATGGTCACAGGTTGAACCTGTGTACTAGGTTTGGTGGCGCTAGCTTTACTCGTTGTACAGTAATGAGGATAGGGAATGTTAACCCTGACCTTTGACCCCAAACCCATAGTCTGAAGTCAGGATCCTGGGGTGACCCTGTGTACCGGGTTTGGTGGCGCTGTGGAGGAAGGAATCGGACGAGACCACGAACTGACGACAGACTTTATTTCTCCTCCAACAAGTAAAACGTACTGAATCTGAGTGCCAGTGCGATCTCTCTTATACACTTTATTCCCGCCTCTCTGGTACCCAGGGTAAGCACATTAACATACACGCTGTGAAACATGCACACACATCCATACACACACTGACATACGTTACAGAGCAGGTCTTAATACAATACATTCGCACCCCTGTGTCCTCAGGTGTGAACCTGGCACAGCGGGGGAGGAAGGCACATCTTTCTTTGACTTATTACCCCCTAGCGCTCTGGCACCCTTAGAGGACAAACTCTTCTCGCCTTTTCCCCATTACCGTTTCTGACTATCTTCTCCCCCCACCAACCCCCTGTCCTGGGTGGAGTGCCGTGACCTATTATGTCCCCCACAGCCCTACCTTTACTCGTTTTATAGTAATTACTATAGTAACTGGAATGCTAACCTTGACCTTTGACCTCCTGACACCAAACCCATATTTAGAAGTCATGATCCCAAGGTGAACCTGAGTAGCAAGTTTGGTGACCCTAGCTTTCTTTGTTGTTGAGATATAGTTTGTAAGCCAGTTTGATGTTGACCTTTGACCATAATCACAGTTCAGGGTCACAGGGTGAACTGTTTACCAAGTTTGGTGAACCTACCTTTACTCATTGTACAGTAGCACGGTGGCGCAGTGGTTAGCACTGCGGCAGCACAGTTTACCCTTGGCCGGGGGATTGTGGGGTTCGTGGGATCGTGGGTTCGATCCCAGCCCCCGACCAACAGTGATCTGTGTGGAGTTTGCATGTTCTCCCCGTGTTGCGTGGGTTTACTCCGGGATTTCTCCGGTTTCCTCCCACATGCCAAAAACATGCATGTTAGGTTAATTGGCTGTTCTAAATTGTCCCTAGATATCTGTTTCCTATAGGCCCTTAGAATAGAGGGTTAGTACTAATGAAAGCGCTTTGAGTGGTCTTTGTGACTAGAAAAGCGCTATATAAGTGCAGGTTAGTTAGTTAGTTAGTAATAAGGCATAGGGAATGTTAGCCTTGACCTTTGACCTTTTGACCCCAAACCCATAGTCAGAGGTCAGGATCCCAAGGTGAGCCTGTGTACCAGGTTTGGTGGTCCTAGCTTTACTTATTATATCCATCCATCCATCCATCTTCTACCGCTTAATCCTTTCGGGTTGCTGGGGGGGGGGGGGGGGGGCTGGAGCCTATCCCAGCATCTTTGGGCGAGAGGCAGGGTACACCCCGGACAGATCGCCAGTCCATCGCAGGGCCAACACAGAGAGACAGACAACCATTCACTCTTGCATCCATACCTAAGGACAATTTTTTAGAATCCCCAGTTTTTTTTTGATGCCAATTAACCTAACTTACATGTTTTTGGCATGTGGGAGGAAACCGGAGTGCCCAGAGTAAACCCACGCAGACACGGGGAGAACATGTTATATAGTAATAGTAAATTTACCATAGTGCAACTGGAATGTTAACTTTGACCTTTTGACCCCAAACCCATAGTCAGGCCAGGAAAGCATCAGGGCTGCTGACAGTCTCGGCTGCTTTAAATCCAGGTTAAAAATGTTCCTGTTTGCTGCTGCCTTTCAGTAGAACAATTGTTAATTTCCCACGATGCATTGCAACTTTTATTTCTTGCACTTTATCTGTCTTATCATATTTTAGCTTGTTTCTGTTTCTCATTAATTTTTTTTTTAGTTTGCTTTTAAATTCTTATATATTTGCATCCTGCTGTAATGCTTTAATGTTTTATGTAGAGCACTGTGAACTGTCTTGTACATGACATGTGCTGTACAAATAAACTTGCCCTGCCTAAAAAATTCACAAATTAATGAGGAAAAAAAGTTGAAGGTAATTAATTTTAACTCTCTTCCTTAAAAATATTGAGGGTTAGCTCATAGCTCGGCCGCCCCCTAGTGGGTGACGGGTGCCATATCATTTGTGTACTCTGCTTTATAGCCAGCAACGGCCCTCGTTCAGCGTGCAGGCTCCCTCCCTTCTCTGCATCCTGCTTCATTTCCAGTGCCAGCAACATCTAAACAGGAGTTGATTTCGCTCCTTCCCGAGGCTGTGTGTGTGTGTGTGTCAGCAGGGAGTCATGGGTGTTTGTGAAGAATCTGGACACCTTAATGGCGTGCCAGTTGATTCAGGCAACTGCCGCCGTATCTGCACTGACGTCGGTATGACTGCAGCGGTATGGAGCTCAGTCGTCCCTCCCTGAATAAACAGTGTTGTTGTTATTCCATCAGCTGGTACAGTCTGCACACAAACCACATCCATTAGTCCTGCCATACTTCCACCGAAAAATGCAGATATAGGATACAGTGTTGCATTTGCTTTATGGTCACACGGACTAAGTGAACATTTGCTAATGCTGAAATCTTTCTGTGTGAATGTTTTTGGAGGTTGGTGGATAAGAACTTCTCAAAAGATTCTATTTTTATCATTTTCAAGGTGTGGGTGAGTAGCAAGATACATACGTATACAATGGTGGAAACAAGTTTTGAATGCATCAGCTTTTTTTAGAACATATTTCTAATGAGGCTACTCATAAAATTTTCACCAGTTTGGTATTAACTCCAGAAATCCACACACAGAGAGAAATAAAAACATTTAAGTTCATAAAATAAGGAAAAAAGTATCAGAAATGTTTACTAAAATTCATTTAATATCAATACGGTATATTTATTTAATATACTGTAGTTAATATATATATATATATATATATTAATTAATTAATATAATTATTATTATACAACAGTTAGTTCCGACCGAGCAGTTTGATTGGCCAATGGGGTTTCCAGGAGCTACTAAAATCCACGATAATTGCAGTCCAACTTTCACTGGATATGTTTCACTCCACTTCAAAGACGTTCTAGTAACCTTTATTTACTCAGCGTTATTTACTGTCGACTCCTGGTCAGCACTTTAAGGCAACATTAATGTAATATGGCAAAATGATGGACATTTTTTCTGAATATAATAGTTGAGTTAAATTATGAATGGTCATCAGAAGAGGAGGAGGAGGAGAAGGGAAGAAGCCAGGCTATTTCCAGGGAAACTTCCCAGTGTGCAAGAATTTCATCGGCTGACCTGGACTATCTGGAGAAAAGCAAAAATGAGGAGAACACGGTAAAACCACAATACTTTTGTGGTGATGGACTCAAAAATACCAAGAAAAGTGAGCAAAGTGTACCGAAGAAATCGCGAGCATGCCAACTATTAGCCACCGGCTAGCTACGGGCATCGGCCAATGGCCACATTTTGACTCAGGTCTTCTGCAGTACCGACTCAACAGGTATACGTTTTATAAACCAAAACTTTTGCACCTGACAATATTTAATTTGTTTACGTGTGTGAAATGACAAACGATGTCTTCATGCTGATTGAGATGTTTAGCAACAGTTGCTGGCTACATTTAGAAGGGACTATTTTTTCTGCGCAAAATAACCTGGTTAAACAAACAAATCAATATGTTATCCAGTATTGCTGTCATTTAATAAATTGTGCTTGCCGGAACTGTTGTATAAAAGCAATATTACACTTGATGTGACGGCATCACGAATATACTAACTGTGGATGTGACACTCTAATATTAATAATAATAATAATTATGCATCAGATTTATATAGCACTTTTCATAGACACTCAGATGCTTTACAATGGATACATAATTATTATTTTATATATTAGACGTATCACACCCACAGTTATGTTCATTGATACCATCCTCCCTCTTGGGTTATATTGCTTAAACACATTATAACATATAACATATATGTAACCCAGTGTTAAAAACGTGAATAGAATTATGAATATCGATACCGCTTTGACAGACACTCATTTCACAATGGGAATAGATATTTTGAAGATGGGTATATAAATACAATATAAGTTCATAAAACATGTTCATAAATAGTTAGGAACATTTTCTGGAAAGCTCTCCTAGAGTTCCCAGTGTTTTTATTTGGTATACTGAGCAACCAATAGCTGTGTCGGTTCTTTGGCAGTATCAGCCAATGGGGTCACGCGCTTTCTCGCTCGGTCTTGGTGTAATCTGCAGAACGCTTTCAGACACTGCCTAGACACGACCGAGAGAACGCGATCCCTCGCTGAGACGATGAGCTAACGTGCTAGTAGCAGCCTTTGCCTGGATAAAACTTTGAGATTGACTTGAACCCAAAGGCTGTGAACTCACGTGAGCGCGGGAACCCTTTGGAGCACATGTTGCTTAGCATGGTCAGGTTTTTTTCTTTTTTAACCTGGATTACAAGAAAGCGTGGATCCTCCAGATCTGGATGGCGAGCCGATTGCCCGAACATACCGCCTGGTAAAGGTGACTCAACTGGTCACCTGGAACGGACACTAGAAAATTGTGCATACTGTAAATATATTTTGGAGTACTTTAATTTTATTTTTTCCCTTCTATTATTGTATTCATAAGCGTTGTGTTTTTGTTTAAGTGTACATACCTGTAAAAATACACATAGTTGCAAGTTCCCATATATCTGTGTTGTGTCATCTGTTGTTACGCCCTCCAGGCTCCTATGAACCTAGGGTCTATCTGACCTGGCCCAATTGTCTCTTCTATCCATGTAGTAAGGTTAAAGGTAACTACACTGCCATACCCAGTACTACAAAAGGGTACAAGACTGCACCTAAAGTAGTATTACACACCTAAAGTGCTACAGGAGGTGTTACAGTGGTCTTGCATATATAATATCTAAAATTTATTTAATATGCCTTCAAGATGCTTCACGTATGAAGAAACTAATCCAACTGATGCTTCCACCTACAAACTTCATTGTTGGAGTGGTGCAACCCATGGACAACAGATGGAAATTAGCCATTGGCTACAATCTGGCAAGTTTACATTGATATCAATGCTCATCAGCTTGCACTGTCCTTAAGAAAACAGCAATGTATTTTGGGTAATGTGCGGTGCCATTTCTACTCCAAACATGGCGTATAGCATGGTAGCCAAAAAGTTGTATTTTCATCTCATTTATACACACCATTCTCTCAGTATTCCATAGGCTTGTCCAAATGCTTCGTAGCAAACTCACAATGGAGTGAAATGATTGTGAAATGATCATACATGGAACCAATGAAGGTGGAGCCACAAGTCTTTCTGGAACTCTTTCCCAGGGGTTACTTTTATGACTATCCTTCTGACTCCCTGGTCAGATATCTTGTGAGGAGTTCCTCTGTGTGGCCAGTTAATAAGATAAGATAAACCTTTCTGTCCCACAATGGGGAAACTACAGATGGTAACGCCTGTAACAAAATCCATCAGTGTGTTTCACAACAATTAGACTGTGAAAGTCTTGGGGAAAGCTCTTGGCTTTTGCCTATCATGAGATACTTCCTGCCTGACACATTGGTAACAAAAACCTTTTTACAGCCACTCATGAAGTGTGTGTGTGTGTGTGTGGGGGGGGGGGGCTGAAAAGTTCATAGTGGTCAAATCTGACCAAATGTAGTTTATTTTTCACCATAGTCTCCCCTTCGGCCCACACACTTCTTCCACCAGTGTTGCAGTGCTTGGAATCCCTGCAACTGAAAAATAAACCACATTTGGTCAAATTTGACCACTATGAACTTTTCAGCCCCCCCCCCCTCGTACCTACCCAGCTGATATTAACTCCCATAGATAGGAGATAGAACTGCTTTCTAATGACTTATGGATTTCAGTTCAACCTACTGCTTTTTCTAACGTGTTCAATACTTTTTTCAATGTTTCATTCTACTTTTTTTTTTTTTTTTTACAAATAACTTGTAAATGTGTTTGATTTCTTTCCATGTGTGGATTTCTGATGTATTCACTGCTTATGTCCTCCACTGTAAATGGCATTTTTTAGACAGAGGAAGAAGGGAAAGGCTTCACTTAGGCCTGGGATAAGATAAATAGGGATGAGCATGCATTGCGAATCACAGAAAGCTGCTCTAGCAAAGCATTTGATGCATTTTTTTTTTTTAATTTCACATGCACATTGCATTTCTGTACTTGATCTGTAACCTTTTAAAAATACATGTGAGCATCACCAAGTGTATCGGAATATTTTAACTCTGAGCTCATCGACCCAGGCAGAGGTGCTACTTGTCCATTACAGACGTGGCTCGGGTGTAGCTTCCCCCCCCCCCCCCCCAGGAGAAGGTAGGCATGTAGGGTGAGGAGGAGGGGGGGGGGCTCAGAGGATTCTTTATACGGCTCTGTGTATTGCTTTCATGTTGTCCAGCCAGTAACTAAGTTGTGCCGCCCCGAGCGATGGCTAATTCACACCCTCAGATCGCGGGCATGAAATGAGAGAGCAGGGAGCGCTTAGAGCCCCGAGGTTAATGATAGCTCCACAGCACCACCACACAGACAGCAACCCCCCCACCCCACCCCTTCCATATAAATCTGGTCAAATGGTTTCATTTCTCAGATGATCCCCCGTCACCACCATCAGAATCTTCTGCACACACTATAAACAGCCAGGGAAGAAGCTACACACCAGAGATGGGAGGAGTGATTTTTGGTGCTCAGGTTTTGTTTTGCTCTGATTTTCAGTCTCATTGACTAAATCATGGTGTGTTTGTGGGTTTTAACCTTCTGGAATGTTTTCTTTGGTCGTATGACTGCAGTAAAAATATTACAATTTCTCTTCACTTAGAAATATTGACGTATTGACATTTTGGAAGCCAGTATAGCTCTTCCAGGTTCCGTCTACAACCTAGAGTTTGTGAGCTCAAGGCGTTAGCTTAGGAGATAACAGTGCTACTATGGAATTAGCTTACCAAGCAGTTTTTGTTTTTTTGTTTTTTATTCCAGTCACCCCACTAGAAATCCCTGTTCATATACAGTTCACTAATCCACAGGTGAGGATATATCTCATTCCTTACTTATTTTGCCATATTGTCACCTAGCATTAGCTTAACTGCCTAATAGTTTTGATCACTACTTTTTATAAATTCTATTCACCCTCACTAGACATCCTTTTTCATCTAATAACTCTTGATCACATATGTTGTTCTTAGACGTTATTTTAGCTTATTTGACTAGTGGTGGTTGTTCTCCGATCAGGAATAAAGGTGGCTAGCTGCTGTTAGCAGTTTTCCATTCACTCTTTCATGGTTGTTTCTGTGCTTACTGTACTCCAGGGACCAGCCATGCACACACCTGTCCAGCAGTGATGTTTTATTTCATTCCCTATTTTCAGATGATTTTGTGTTCATTAGCTGAGGCTGTGCTGGTGCTAGGAGCTAGAAAGCTAACATTAGCAATCAACCTCATGACTTTTGAAAGAGGGAGTGTGGGATGAACTGGGGCTCATGGGCATTTAAAGAGACATGCACAGAAATGAGCTGTTCTGAAGTTGGGTCAAAATAGTATTGCAGTAATTAAACCCTGAGGTATTTTGACCAAAACATGACACAATATTTCATTAAAGGTCCTATTCACTCAAACATGGTGCATTTCAACTTTTTAAAATGACTTCTAGGGTCATATGACTAAAGTGAAAATGTTAAAATCTCTTCTCTTACAATATTTTTTTTTTTACCTACATCACTGAAAAAGGATCCAGACTTCAGTTACAACCATTAATGTGTTATTGGCTGTGATGATTCAGTCCCTCCACAGTGTGAGCTCAAGCATTAGCTTTATAGCTAACAGTGCTAAGGGAGTTAGCTCACCTAGCACAGTTTATATTGTTATTTTCTTTAAATTTCATTCACCCTAACAGACATGCCTGTTTCCACCTGGTTCAATAACACATCTCGCATCATTCTGGCTTATTTTGTTGTATTTTCCGCATGACGGTAGCTTGAACCATTTGCATTAGCTTGGCTAGGTGGTCAGTCAGTCAGTCTAACTGCATTAAGGTGCATTGAGAACAAACGCGAACATGCAACACAAATACATGAAAAGTTAATGTAAACATAAAGAAAAAAATGCAAATTTGGCCATTCATATGTCCGAGGGATTTCATAGCGCTAGCTAGAAATGAGCTTTGGGATTCTGCCATCACCTGAATTAAAATATCAAAACTGGAGATTAAGCTAGTTTGAAAATGAGACTGCCACTCATCTGCAGACAGGTGGACCATGAGCTCTGCAGCGGTGTGTTGGCATTATCCACCCACGGACTCTTGTCACGGATGTGCTAATGAGAGCTAGCAGCCTAGAGTGTAAACAACTGCCATCCAGATGAAGCCTTAGAGGCAGGTGTTGTGCTGTTTTGGGGACATATTATTGTGTGACACGGGTAGAGGCTTCACCTTTCCGGTTCTGCCGCCAGCATAAAAGGGCTGTGAGGGAGAGGGGCGGTCTGTTGGCCTTCTCTCAGCTTAGCGGATGTGTATTGTGAGAGTGAGTCACAAATAAAGTTGTGTCCAGTTCAACGCTTGGTCTTGTCCTTGGCTCATATTACCAACATAAGATTTGGTGACGAGGGTAAAAAGTATGTATGCGGGGGTTACTTCAATTCAGCCATTTTTGGAGCTTCCTGGTGAGCCATTCGTCCCTTGGGCGAGGTGGTTCGCCGCCTTTCAAATTTATTTAGTGGCATTGGACCTTGGAAGACTGGAGAAGTTGCGGGCACAGGCAGTGTTGGTTCACAACTTAGGAATGGAAGGACAACGTATCCTAAGTACTTTAGGCGAGGGTGATAGCTTTACATTTTCACACCCCGGAAAACGTGATCATCCAGAGGATCCAGTTTCAGCAGCGCCGCCAGCAGACTGGCGAGTCAATACAGCAGTATGTAGCAGACCTACGTCAGCTGGCCAAAGACTGTCAGTTTGGAGCGTTAGAGGAAGAGATGGTCTGTGACCAGTTGGCGGAACATACTGTTTGCCCAGCGACAAGGTCGATGCTCCTCACACACTCGGGTGAGCTGACGTTAGCCATGTCCATCAAGTTAGCTCAACAGTTTGAGGCAGCAGACAAGCTATCACGGGAGCTCGGTGAGAGAGCATCACACCGCCATTTAAAACCACAGTCAACGGTGCAGGCAGTGGACCCGGACAGCAACGATGGCATGGAGGATGATGAACAATGCGCTAACGCTGTAAAGATGAGGTCCTCCCTGGGATTGCCCAGGTGTTTGGGTTGTGGGTTCACCAACCACCGTTATAAGGCTAGAGAGTGTCCGGCAAGAGGAAGACAATGTGACACATGTGGACTCTTGCATCATTTCACCAGGGCATGTTACAGGTTCGAGCGAGGGGACCTGAGACACAAGGAGGATCTCCCCGCTTCATCTCCCACAGTTATTCGCAGTGTATCCCCAAGTGCCAACGACCGTTCTTACTGTATTGTGGAGCTGGACAGGGTAACAGTGCCATTGCTGATTGACACGGGAGCAGTGAGATCCGTGTTTAATTGTCAACCGTGAGGAGTTTCTTTCCACAGTATGGGGTTGGAGAAGAGTGGTTGGGCTGTGGTTTGTGGGACTGGCCGGTTCCGTGGACAATGGACGGAGTTGTGTGGGACGAACCTTTGCTTAGTAATCTGGACAATGAGCAGGACCAATTCCACCCAGGGCCATTGCGGGAGGGTCCCAGTGCCAGTGCCCAAGTAACCCTAGTTGAGGGAACTGGATGGCATGGTGGAATGCCCATGACGGTGGGTGGCACCGAGTGGAGGGTCCATTCTACTCCCGGAATTTGGCTGGAAGGAACCAGAGAGCAGGGGGTCACAACAGCGATGTCGGCAGCGAAAATGAAAGACAGCGGGGCAGGACCGGCTGGCACGGTGAAACGACGTGCCAAACAGAGACACTGGAAGCCAAGTAGGGCCCCTTTGGGGGTTGCAGATGTGGCCCGTCCCAGAGAGGTGGCCTGGTTAAGAGGTGTTTGGGGCAAACACCAACGAGAAGATGACCAGGGCGGCTGCAGGTGGTGGCTGTTGGGAGGATGCCTACCTCCAGCTATCTGATGGCTCATGGAGGCATCCCAATGAGCTGCGGCACACCCAAGAGAAGGATGTGTTTGGACCTCAACGAGGGTAATCCCCAGTAATGAAGAAAAGAAGGTGCACCAGAGGGGAGCCGTCTGATGGTTTTCTGGGGGTGGTCCCTCAACTAGGCCAGACTGATGCTTGGGCAATGTACAGTATGTGATGCATGGTGATGGAAATGGGGGATAACAGAGTTGTGAATTAGTTCTGTTAATGGGATTGTTTTGTGTTTTATATCATTTATTTTAGGAACACATCAGTTTTCTGTTTAGTGGACTGTTCTTTTAGTATAGATGGTAGAATAATTCGTCTTGCCGTGTGGCGGTGGGATGGTAGTCCACCTGTTCCCCCCTAGTTTTAGTTGTTTTGAGTGAATGTGATAGATTGTTTAGGTATTTCTGTTTAGTTTTAGTGCATGATTCGGGTTCCAAATTGGGTAGGGTCTCGATTGTGTGCATGTGTTTTGGACCATTTTTTTGATGGGGGGGGGGGGGTGTTATGTTGTTATGGGGATAAATTATTGTGTGACATGGGTGGTGGCTTCACCTTTCCAGTTCCGCCGCCACCCGGAGTATAAAAAGGGCTGTGAAGGAGAGGGGTGGTCTCTTGGCCTCCTCTCAGCTTAACGGATGTGCCTGTATTGTGAGAGTGACTCACAAATAAAGTTGTGTCCAGTTCAACGCTCGGTCTCATCCTTGGCTCATATTACCAACATAACAGCAGGGACAATTTTTCCAGGTGAGAGCCCTGTCCAATAATGTAAACCTTAACATGACGTTGTTTTGGGGATTTCCACTGCAGGTAGAACACAGCTGCAGAAGTTATAAGGACAATTCCGCCCATTGGCAACTCACTCAAACAGTAAATTCATGTCTCTTCACATGTTTACATTGAGTCAACGTGTAATCGCATCATGCGAAAAATTTGCACATTTGCATTTAGCCAAACACACCTTTAGAGCTTGTCTCAGCAGGGATAGGCTGACAGTCTGCCTGCCTAGTTTGCTCAGGCTAGCTACCCGAGCTAGGAACTAGCCTGTTAAGATTAGCAACAATGATGTAAGTGGGAGGGCGGGATTAAGTGTGGCTCATGAGCATTTAGAGACAGACACTGAAACACACAGATGAATGCTGCAATGATTAATTCAATTAAACTTTATTTATATACCGCCATTTCACAACAACAGTCATCTCATAGCACTTTCAACTGTAGGGGGAACCCCCACAATTGCAGAACGACCCCAGCAATCAGGCGATCCCCTGTGAGCAAGCGCTTGGCGACGGTGGAGAGGAAAGACTCCCTTTTAACAGGAAGAAACCTCCAGCAGAACCAGGCTCAGGGAGGGGCAGTCATCTACTGCGACTGGCTGGGGGGTGAGGGGATAGAGAAAATGAAAAGAACAGATTTGTAGAGAGCAAACAGCACAACTCAATCTGTGGGAGAGAACAGATGTTGATGACCAGCAAAAATATTTCATTGAGAGTGAAGAAAGGAGTGAAGCGCAGTGCAATATTGAAGGTCCCCCGGCTGTCTAAACCTATTAGCAGCATAACTAAAGCCTGCTTCATGCTACACCTCCGCTGTCCACGTACGCATAACCGGAAACCATGTGTGATGAAATTTACATCATCGTCTCCACTTCGCTAGTGTCTGCAGTGCTCGACCATGAACGACCATGTGCAGGCCAAATTTTGTGACCGCACCGCATGTCCACGACCTGAACGCGTTGAAAAGCGCATGCGCAAGACTGAACATCCCATTCACGAGGTGGCGATATCAGCACAGAATACCAAGACAAAGTAGACGAAGAGGACCACAAGGAAGGAGAAGATGAGAATAAACATACATGAATCATACATAAATACTTCAGCAGCAGCAGCATCTTCATGGAAAAGGAGTGAAAACCGGGAAGTCAAGCAGCAGAAACCAAGCAGCTTTCACCTTCATTGGTGAAAATCCTGGTGCATCAGCACATTGGCGCTACCAATTGGGTAGGGATGAAACTACAAATGATGGTTGTCTGCATGCGTCAACCCCTTGGCCTGGGTAGATGAAAAAAGCGAGCATGTACAGCGCCACGTGCATGCCGGGCTCGTCCAAAGTGTATGCGGACCACAGTGGACTAGAGGGAAATGTAGCATGAAGCAGGCTTAAGGGAGGGTTCAGAGACACATGATCCCTCCCTAATTGTAGGCTATATCAAAAAGGAAGGTTTTAACCCTATTCTTAAAAACAGAGATCGAGTCTGACTCCAGAATCCAGATTGGCAGCTGGTTCCACAGGAGAGAAGCTTGATAACTGAAGGCTCTGCCTCCCATTGTACTTTTGGAGATTGTAGGTATTACAAGTAATCCAGCATTTTGGGAGCATAGTGCTCTGTTAGGATAATAAGGTAGTATCAGATCTTTTAAATAAAAAGGGCCCTGATTGTTTAGAGCTTTGTAAGTGAGAAGAAGGATTTTAAACTTAATTTTAAACTCTATGGGAAGCCAATGAAGGGAGCCAGAACCGGAGAGATATGATCTCTCTTTCCAGTACCTGTTAAAACTCTTGCTGCAGCATTTTGGATCAACTGAAGACTTTCTAAAGATGTTTTAGGACAACCTGATAATAAAGAGTTACAATAATCTAATCTAGAGCTAACAAAAGCGTGGATCAGTTTCTCAACATCACTCTGAGACAAGATGTTCCTAATCTTGGCAATATTACACAAATGATAGAAGGCAGTCTTAGAAATGAATATAATATGTGAACTGAAAAACAGATCTTGATCAAAAATAACTCCAAGGTTCCTCACAGAACTATTCAGAGTAACCGCATTCAAACTAATAGTTTGATTTGGAAAGGTAATTCTAAGGTTTTTTGGGCCAACTAGAATGACTTCAGTCTTATCTGAATTTGATAGCCGGAAATTGCAAGTCATCCAAGCTTCAATTTCCTTAAGACAGGCTTCTAACTTGGCTAATTGATTACTATCATCTGGCTTCATTGACAGGTATTATTGTGTCATCTGCATAACAATGAAAATGTATACAGTGCTTTCTTATAATGTTGCCAAACGGAAGCATGTATAAACTAAAAAGAGTAGGACCTAGCACAGATCCCTGTGGAACTCCATGACTGAGCTTTGAGTTGGAAGAAAACTCATTGACATGAACAAACTGGAACCTATCAGATAAATAAGATTTACACCAGGTCAGGCATCGGCTTGCTTGCTACCGGATAACCATGAAAACCGGTACTACCTGTCTCATGGGTCGGGCCATTGGCGACTCAACCGGCATCCCTGCCCTTCCGAGGGCATGGAGGGTGAAACAGGGCATCCTGGCAGAACTAAAAACAATATCTGCCACACGTCTGTGGTGGACCACTCCCAGTTACATGGGGTGAGACTGGACATCCTGGCAGATAAACACATCTGTCGCAAGGTCTGTGGTGGACTGTGCCAGTCGGTGCATTGTGACATGCACTACACAAAGAGCAGAGATAAACAAACCAATCATCTGGTCAGTCACTGCAACAGATACTGGAGTCAGTTTGTCTTGGCTTGCTCTCGCCACTGATAATACCTCTATCTGCCAAGAATGTGCTGCTAGTCCAGCAAAAGCTAGCAGTACTCAAATACTTTGCAAGCAGATTCATGAAATGGCCAATCAGAAAGCAACTCATGCCGGCTCGGACGTCGCCCGGGCTTACAAGGTCCATGCTGATCTGTTCACACTCCGACAGGCAGCGAAAAGTAAGCTAGGATCAGGAAGACAAAAGAAGAGGAAAACAGCAGCCTTGTGCATAGCAGAATGGAATGTACGCACTCTGTTGGACAGAACAACATCACAGCACCCAGAAAGACAGACCGTGCTTGTGGCCCTGGAAATGAACAGGTACAATGTAGACATAGCTGCACTTAGTGAAACAAGATTGCCTGGATATGACAGCTTGGAAGACCATGGGTACCTCTTTTGGAGTGAGAGATCAGCTCAAGAAAGGAGAGAAGCAGGAGTGGGCTTTGCAGTTAGAAAGGAGATAGCAGCAATGCTTGATGAGGAACCGGTGCCAATCAACGACAGGATAATGACTGAGACTCCCACTACAGCGGAAGATGTATGCCACACTCATCAGTGTATATGCCCCAACAATGACCAACACAGAGGAGGTGAAGGAAGCGTTCTACAGTGATTTACGTGAGACTATTAAGCGTGTACCAACTGATGACAGGCTGATACTCGTTGGAGATTTTAATGCCAGAGTTGGTTCGGACACTGAGAAATGGAAAGGAGTGCTAGGCAGTCATGGAGTAGGCAAGTGCAATGCTAATGGAGAACTTCTACTTGCACTATGTTAAGAGTACAACCTTGTGATAACCAACACTCTAGTTAAGCACAAGGACACACACAAGAAGACATGGATGCACCCAAGATCCAAGCACTGGCACTTATTAGATTACATCATAGTCAGGCAGAGAGACAGAAGGGATATATTGGACACCAGAACAATGACAGGTGCGGACTGTGGTACTGATCATGTTATGCTGAGATCTAGATTAAGGATTTGCAGATGAAAACAGCACTGCAGGACTGGTGCGAAGCCACCACAGAAGCTAAACACTAGTGCACTGAAAGGCCAAAAGAAGCAGGAAGAACTTACACAGGGAATGGATGAGAACTTGAAAGACTGGGACAGCAACAACTCAGAGAATGACATAGAAGAGAAATGGGCAACACTGAAGGATACGGTGTATCAGACTGCGAGTGATGTATAAGGCCACCCTGAGAGGAAACATCAAGATTGGTTTGATGAGCATGATGAGCACCTGAAGAAACTACTAGAAGTGAGGAATACAGCTAGGCAGGAAAACCTACAGTGTAACACAAGGTCGAAGAAGAAGAAATACTCAAAGGCTCAGAGTGAGCTACAGAAGTACACCAGAGAGATGAAGTCCAACTGGTGGGATGAAAAAGCAGAGGAACTTCAAACTGCAGCAGACAGAAAGGACATGAAAACATTCTTCACAGGTTTGAGAGAAATCTACGGCCCTAAACCAACAGGATTGATCCAACTAAAGGCTATGGATGGTGAAACGGTTTTGCAGGAGAAAGACAAGATCCTGGACAGATTTGCAGACCACTTTGACCAACTAAT
Source organism: Pholidichthys leucotaenia (assembly GCA_020510985.1). Lineage (NCBI taxonomy): Eukaryota > Metazoa > Chordata > Actinopteri > Cichliformes > Pholidichthyidae > Pholidichthys > Pholidichthys leucotaenia. The sequence continues at coordinate 21,365,683 of CM035839.1, read as the reverse complement.
AAACAACCCTGGAGATCTCACTGAAGAGCCTAAAGAAGTTCTAGTGCAGTGACCAGCTGTACCAAGTCTGGATGAACCACCAAATTTGGATGAACTAATGGCAGCTATCAGGACAACACAGGATGGTAAAGCTCCAGGAAGGGATGGAATTCCAGCAGAAGTGTGGAAATTTGGTGGTGTTCAGCTGACCAACTGCCTGCACAAGCTCATCCAAGAGATATGGGATGCCCAGAAAGTACGTCAAGACTGGAAGGATGCAAGTATTGTGCCTTTGTTCAAGAAAGGTGACAGGAAAGACTGTGGAAATTACCGAGGTATATCACTGCTAGCCACTGTTGGTAAGATTCTCTCACGTGTACTACTGAACAGACTCAATGGACACATCTCGCAGAATGTACTACCAGAAACCCAGTGCAGCTTTAGAAGTGGAAGAAGCACAATGGACATGATTTTCTGCTTGAAACAGGTTCAAGAAAAGTGTATCGAACAGAACATGCCGCTTTATGTAGTCTTCATAGACTTCAGTAAAGCCTTCGATACTGTTTCGCGACAAGGACTTTGGCAGGTACTCAAGAAATATGGCTGTACAAAGAAGTTTGTCAGCCTGATCGAGGCACTCCATACAGGTATGCAAGCAAACGTGGCAATGAGTGGTTCAGTATCTAAAGACTTTTCAGTAAGCAGTGGGGTGAAACAAGGGTGTGTGCTGGCACCTACACTCTTCTCACTATATCTGGTAGCCATGCTTGACGTGGCCTTCAAAGACACTTCAGAAGGAGTATGCATTCAAACAAGGAAAGAAGCAGACTTGTTCAATGTGGCACAGTTTAAAGCCAAGAGTAAGACATTGATAAAGGTAGTAAGAGAAATGCTCTTTGACGACGACAGTGCTCTAGTTGCACACAGAGTGGAAGATATACAATCTTTAGTGGAGAAATTTGCAAGAGCAGCTAGCCAATTCAGCCTCCAAATCAACATCAAGAAGACAGAGTGCCTTTATCAACCACCAAAGTTCCAATTATCAACATCACTACCAGAAGAGGTCAGCATTGATACAGAGCCACTAGTCAAGTGCAAGACTTTCAAGTACCTAGGTAGCACTGTTTCAGAGAATGCTAGGCTGGAGGATGAACTATCTCTCAGAATGGGAAGAGCAAGTACTGAGTTTGGAAACTTGAGGGAGAGACTGTGGAACAATCGACATGTGTCTATCCGTGTGAAATGCAAAGTGTACAGAGCAACAGTACTGGTTACTCTAAGATAAGATAAGATAAGTCTTTATTAGTCCCACAATGGGGAAATTCCAGGATTGCAACAGCACAGGGATAGCAACACTCAGAGCAACAATCAGAAGACAAGAAAAAACAAGAGCAGCGAGTATACAACCGAGAGGTTTCGCAGGTCCTTCCTACCAACAGCTGTCAGACTGTATAACCTAAGCAGGGCTGCTCGCAGAGATAGCAAAAAGATGTGACAACCTAATAGTATTGAATGCAAAAGACGCAATAGACTTACACAATGGTCCCCTCCGGTATACAACTAGGAAAATACCGGTAGCTACGGAGGGTGACAATATGTATGGGTACATAATCATACCATGTAGGATAACTAAGTAGACGGTTATGCTGTTTCATTCCATCTAGCGACAATGCTCCACACTGTGTGTTTATATATTTACATATTTATTTCATCTAGCTACAATGCTCCGCACTGTGTTTATATATTTACATATTTATTCCATCTAGCTACAATGCTCCGCACTGTGTGTTTATATATTTACATGTTTATTCCATCTAGCTACAATGCTCCACACTGTGTGTTTATATATTTACATATTTATTCCATCTAGCTACAATGCTCCGCACTGTGTTTATATATTTACATATTTATTCCATCTAGCTACAATGCTCCGCACTGTGTTTATATATTTACATATTTATTCCATCTAGCTACAATGCTCCGCACTGTGTGTTTATATATTCATATATTTATTCCATCTAGCTACAGTGCTCCGCACTGTGTGTGTTTATATATTCATATATTTATTCCATCTAGCTACAACGCTCCACACTGTGTGTGTGTTTATATATTCACATATTTATTCCATCTAGCTACAATGCTCCGCACTGTGTGTGTTTATATATTCATATATTTATTCCATCTAGCTACAATGCTCCGCACTGTGTGTTTATATATTTATGTTTATATGTACATATGTATACTCACTGCTCCTGTTTTTTCTTGCCTTCTGATTGTTGCTGAGTGTTGCTATCCCTGTGCTGTTGCAATCTTGGAATTTCCCCATTGTGGGACTAATAAAGGCTTATCTTATCTTATACAAATGTACATATAAATATATAAATATATAAACACACAGTGTGGAGCATTGTAGCTAGATGGAATAAATATATAAATATATAAACACACAGTGCGGAGCATTGTAGCTAGATGGAATAAATATATAAATATATAAACACACAGTGCGGAGCATTGTCGCTAGATGGAATAAATATATAAATATATAAACACACACAGTGCGGAGCATTGTAGCTAGATGGAATGAACAGCATAACCATCTACTTAGTTATCCTACATGGTATGATTATGTAACCATACATATTGTCACCCTCCGTAGCGACCAGTATTTTCCTAGTTGTATACTGGAGGGGACCATCGTGTAAGTCTATTGCGTCTTTTGCATTCAGTACTATTACGTTGTCACGTTTTTTGGGGTTTTTTTTTGCTATCTCTGCGAGCAGCCCTGCTTAGGTTATACAGTCTGACAGCCGTAGGTAGGAAGGACCTGTGAAACCTCTCGGTTGTGCACCTAGGATGATGTAGTCTGCTGCTAAATGAGCTCCTCAGTGCATTCAGTATGTGCTGCATAGGGTGAGACTCGGACTCCAGCAGAGATGACAGTTTAGCCACCATCCTATGTCTCTATTGTACGGTGCTGAAACTTGGACTGTCTACAGAGTGCGGGTGAAGAAACTTCATGCGTACATGATGAGATACCTTCGAGGCATAATGAACATCTCATGGAAATACAAGATAACCAACATAGAAGTGTTGAAACGAGCTGGTCTACCATCAATGGAGGACATTCTAATACAGATGAATCTGAGATGGCTTGAACATGTTGAGAGGATGGACCACCAGCGTCTCCCTCAGCAGTTAGTCTACTCATAGTTATGCGAGGGCAAACACAATCAGGGAAGACCAAGGCTCAGATTTAAAGACACTGTAAAAAGAAACTTGAAGAAGTTGGACATAGACAGGAGTTCCTGGCAGCGGGAGGCTACGGACAGAGCTGCGTGGAGGAAACTGATCAGACCTAAATGAAACAGTCATTGTCGCCCACGACAGAACTGCTATGATGATGGTGAAACCACTGCAGTGAAGTTCCATTAAGTCCAACATAGTGTTCTAATCTATCAAGTAGAATATTATGATTAATAATATCAAAAGCTGCACTAAGGTCTAAAAGGACAGGTACAGAAACAAGTCCATTATCAGATGCAATAAGGAGGTCATTAGTGACTTTCACTAAGGCTGTTTCAGTACTATGATGGATTCTAAACCCAGATTGAAACGCTTCAAATAAACCATTTCCCTGCAAGTGGTCAAATAATTGCGTAGCAACAACTCTAAGATTTTTGAAATGAAAGGCTTATAGGGTCTAAAAGACAAGTTGAAGGCTTGGATGAGGAAATTATTTTATCTAACTCTAAAAAAGTCAATTGGAGCAAACTGATCCAAACAGATGTCAGTTGAAGGAGTTGTAGTAGTTACTGTATTTAAGTTAACGGTGGGCAGAATCTGACTGATTTTTAAGATAAGATAAGATAAGATAAGCCTTTATTAGTCCCACAACGGGGAAATTCCAGGATTGCAACAGCACAGGGATAGCAACACTCAGAGCAACAATCAGAAGGCAAGAAAAAAAACAAGCAAGCAAGAGCAGCTAATATACATATGTACATATTACTATAAAATATATATATATACACACACACACACACACAGACACACAGTGCAGAGCATTGTAGCTGGATGGAATAAATATATGAATATATGAACACACAGTGCAGAGCATTGTAGCTAGATGGAATAAATATGTAAATATATAAACACCCACAGTACGGAGCATTGCAGCTAGGTGGAATAAATATGCAAGTATAAACACACACAATGCGGAGCAATGTAGCTAGATGGAATAATATGTAGATATATAAAAACACAGTGCGGAGCATTGTAGCTAGATGGAATAAATATATAGATATATAAATATAAACACACCCAGTGCTGAGCATTGTAGCTAGATGGAATAAATATATAGATATATAAATATAAACACACCCAGTGCAGAGCATTGTAGCTAGATGGAATAAATATGTAAATATACAGTATAAACACACACAGTGCAGAGCATTGTTGCTAGGTGGGATGAAACAGCATAACCGTCTATTTAGTTATCCTACATGGTATGATTATGTGCCCATACATATTCTCACCCTCCATCTCTGATAGATGAAATTTTATTATTGAAAAAGTTCATAAAGTTCTGACTAGTAAGCTCTAAGGGAATGCTAGGATTGACAGAGTCCTGACTCTTTGTCAGCCTGGCTACAGTACTGAAAAGAAACCTGGGATTATTCTTGTTCTCTTCTATTAATGCAGAATAATAACTTGTTCTAGCTTTTTTAAGAGATTTTTTTTATAAATTAAAAGATGATTTCTCCAAGCTAAATAGATTTCATCTAATTTAGTGGAGTGCCATTTTCTTTCTAAAAGACGAGTCTTCTGTTTTAAGCTACGAGTTTCTTTGTTGAACCAAGGAGTTAAAAATCTCTGATTAGACTTTTTCTTTTTTAAAGGGGCCACCATGTCTAGAGTCTGATGCAGAGAAGCTGTAACACTATCTACCATGCTATCAATTACAGAAGGAGCAAGCTCTCTATAGCTAATTTCCATTGTGTTGACACATGGCATAGAGGAAACAATCTGCATAAATTTGGTTACAACATCATCTGAGAGGCATCTACTGTAGTAATATTTTTCTTTAGGATCCAAATAGTCAGAAATAGTAAAATCAAAGGTTTAACAGACAATGGTCTGACAGTACAGGGTTATGAGGAGACACTACAAGGTTTTCTATTTCTATGCCATAGGTCAGAACAAGGTCCATCGTGTGGTGGAGATAATGGGTAGAATTTCCTGCTTTCCGAGAAAACCTCATTGAGTCTAATATTGAATTAAATGCCATATTAAAGCAATCACTATCTACATCTGCATGTCTATTAAAGTCCCCTATTATAATTATTCTATCTGATTTCAGCATTAAATCTGCTAAGAATTTGGCAAATTCGGATAAAAACTCTGAGTAAGCTGAGGAAGGACGATAAACTATGGCAAATAAAATTGGGTTTAACCTAAAATTGCTAAAATGCCCATTACTGAGGACCAGGCCATCAAAGGAATTATAACATGTTTTTTGCTTTACATTAACTAGTAATTTAGAATGGTAAATTGTTGCTACTCCTCCTCCATGACCAGAATTTCAGGGATATTGACAGTTTAAATAACCAGAGGGAGTTGATTCATTTAAACTAACATAATCCTCTTGTCCTAACCAAGTCTTTGTAAGGGATATTAAGTCAATCTGATGATCAATTAACAGATCATGGACTAGCAGAGACTTGGGAGTTAGAGACTTAATATTTAACAAACCACATTTAATTTTTAAATTATGAGGAGGAAGAGAGGCCAAATCATTAAATTTAAAGGCTTCATGTTTAATTTGAGTTTTACCAACTTTTTGTTTTATCACCTTGGGATGCTTATACATTATATTTTCATTTACTTTGGAGGGAGCAGAAAATTAAATTAAACAGTTAATATGACCAATGTACTGTATGTTGCAAACATTTCATTAAGACCTGCAAATGCCATCAACATGTGAAATGTCTCTAAGAGAAGCATCCATGATTTTCTTTGTTACCCTAATTCAAGTACATGAATGGACACAGCCCACATAAACACACGCAAGCAATTTTTTTATTATGATTGAGGCTGTTTTTTTTTCACAGATCAGCAACAATAAAGAAATAAATATTTCAAAGAATAATACAACTGTGAAGGACTTTAAAGATCTTTTTAGTCCTCAGCCGAACAAGCTTGTGGAAGAAGACCCTCCCTCCCTTTCCACCCCCCACCCCAAAACCCCCCTCTTTAAAGTTATTTCAAATTTCCCAGCATGGCTTTGAGAAATCTGTTTGTTTGAGGGCAGCATTAGATGTGACCAGCGTTTTATTGTGACATAAAACCGCATTTCTTCCCTGGCAGATTAAAAATAAAATCGGTTAATAAGAAAAGCTGTCAGCAGCAGAAAATGGTTGACATAATCCGTTTATCCTCCAAGCAATAAAGATATTGGTCCTTGGGAGTCTATCTTTCCTCTTATGTTATTTCGCCCAAAACATTATCTTCTATGCATTCAGTTGGATTAAGAAGTCATATGGGAGATAGAGGAGAAAATGACAGATACAAAAAAATATAGAATATCCCTTTCATAACGCATCACAGAAGGGTACACGTATGATCTTGTGTTAAGTTAATGAATAAATAGAGAATAAGGAAGAGAAAGAGAAAAGAGGAAGGAAGCAGGTCACAGATATCCTGAAACTCTGATTGGGGGGATGGGGATTAGAGAAACGAGAGGGGTCAATGGAGCAGGAGAGCAGAGTGGATCGACCCCGGCTCAGCCTGAAAAAGAAAAATCTCAACCCTGCACTCAACTCCACCAGGCTGGCATGCAGATAACTGAAAGAGGAGCGAGTTGTTGGCAGGGGGGAAAAAAGAGGCACCGATGCAGAGTTTAACACCAGACGGAGAATTAACGGTCATCTCATCTTACACCGCACGGTGTGACTCCCAATTCAACAGGAAACAGAAACAGTTGCCGTTTTGACGTGAATATGTGTGTGCTGTCATTATAAGCAGGCACAATAGAGCAGAAAGTTAAAGCAGCCATACATAGCGTTCCTGTTTCTGGTAGGAACACGGAAAAGGCTATAGCTGGAGTCCCGGTAGCCAATCACAGGCCTCGTGCTTGTACTCAGCGGATCCTGTGATGTGAGTCCTTCATTTAAAAAAATGTAGCTGTGGACTCGTACCATAAAGCTTAACCAGGTGGAGTGGAAGCAAATGGCTGATGTATTCCAAATGCTAAGATTAGTTTAGCATTTAAGCTAGCATTTTTTGAGGATGTAGCTTGTATTTAGCATTTTTCGGCTTTCACAATTAGGCTATTTTTGCAATTCAGCTAGCATTTTTTAAGTTTTAGCATTTTTAAGCTAACCTTGTGCACCTTTAAACTAGCGCAGGGTGATATACCAAATATATTCAGTGTATTTGTACATTTGCCCACCTGTGATACATAAAATGCCTATATCACACATACTGAGTATAATTTGTCACATTAATATGATTCAGAACTTCACTCCATGCAGCGTCTCTCTCTCCCCAGCTGCCACTCCTCAGCATCGCTGCCCTGCCCCGCCGCATGTGGCTGCCCACAGAGAAGTCTGCTGCCAGCACAGATTAAAAAAAAAAAGCAGAATAAACAGGATAAAAGTAGGTCCATCTTAAGCACATGAAATGGGTGCAGCAACATGAAGATAAATATTTGCAGTCTGGGCTGTGCAGGCATGAAAATTAAACTCTTTTCGGAAGCAAACTTTCAAAATAAAAGCTCCTATCCAGTCTCACAAACCTTCAAAATAAGACAGTGGCTGGCCAAATGAACTGATGAAACGTAGAAGCGTAAAAAACAAAAATAAATGACAAATTATAGTTGTCACGTATTAGACCACCAAGTATTAACTATGTTTAGTGTAGTTTAATATTTATTTGAAAGGGACATTACATACTAATGAACATTAATACAAATGTAAGTATGCCAGATTTAGCAGTATTGCTAATTTACATCTATAGTCCCCCGGCGGGTCACAAAAACACACAGTCATACATGAGAAGAACATCTGCAATGAAACTGTACAAAGTTGATATGCTAAAGTGCGACAGTAAAGGTGCTACAAAACAAAACATTCAAATGTCAGATGAGTGAAGTGCTGTGTATGCGTACACACACACATGCAACCAAGCATCTCACAGCAATGACAAACAACAGCAACAAACAAGAGGCGGGGCATATGTGTGTGATGCACAGGCACATATATATATATGCACATGCCACAGAGTAAACACTGGTTATCAGCACAGTTTTGGTTGTTTAAAAGCCAATTTTTACAATGCATCTTAAAAGTGTTTAGTGTGGTACGTTCTCTGATGGCAGGTTGTATATTATTCCAGATCTTGGTGCCCCTCACTGGTAGCACAGATTGAGCAAATGTGGTGTGTCTGTGGGGGACCTCACAGTCTCCTTTAGTGATTGTTCTGGTGGTTGTGCCGGTGACAGTCCTCAGTTTAACATATTCTCCCAGGAGGGGTGGTGCATAGCCATTTAATATTTTATAAATTGAACAGTCAAATTTGAGAGTTTTATAATTTTCAGAAGACAGAAAATTCTGTTTCTTTTAAATGTGACAACAATGATATGTGGGATCTTTCTTATCAAAGATTTTTGTTGCTTTTTTGTATAAAGATTCAGTGGGTCTGATTATGGTTACACCAGTGAGTGACCAGTTGGTAAAACAGTAATCAATGTGTGAGAGGATCATTGCATGCAGAAACATTTTGGCCACACTAACTCAGTGATGGTCTAGTTTGTTTAAAATTTTTCAGATTGAATTTTATTATGTTTGAGATTTTTTTTAATGTTTTTTAAAGGTTAATGAGGAATCTAAAATCATGCTGAGGTACTTAAATTTCTTGACTAATTGTAGCTCCTCCCCTTTTAAGAAAATGTTTGAGTTTTTAATATTTGATCGTTGTTTGGTAAACATGATGCAAACAGATTTTTTTAGTGTTTAGTAGGAGACATGAATTATTAAGCCAGTCATTGATTTGAGTGATTCCTGTTGTAAGAATACAGGCGGCTTTTTGTGTGTTTTTTGCAGATGTGAATATTACCTTGTCATCTGCATACATTCATATATGAATGTTTCTGCATGCATTTGGTAAATTATTTGCATATAAGGAGAATAATATAAAGAGAATAATATTGGTCCATGTATGGAGCCTTGTGGGACACCCATCTGACATTTCAAATACGGCGATTTGACATTGTTGACCATTATGCATTGCTGTCTTTTGGATAAATAGAATTTCATCCATATGATAGCGTGTTCTGAAAAATTAAACTGTGTGGTAAACTGAAATATTTCCACCTATGCAGATAAACTTGATTACTTGATAATGTGGGTTTTGTTAAGCAAGGGGAAAAATACTTTCATCATATTATATAATGTGAAGAACTTTCTGAAGTGAGCTTTTATTACCTCCGCCAGGAGGTTATGTTTTTGCCGGGGTTTGTCTGTCTGTTTGTCTGTCTGTCTGTCTGTTGGTTAGCAAGATAACTCAAAAAGTTTTGGACGGATTTCGATGAAACTTTCAGGCGTTGTTGGAAATGGTACAAGGAAGAACTGATTAAATTTTGGGGATGATCTGGGTCACCGTCCAGAAGAAAACCGCCATTACAGAAAATGCCATTTTTGTGAATAACTACTGAACCACTAATCCTATCATTGTCAATCCAATTGCTAGTCATATGTTTTCATGGTCAACGAATCTGAAAACGTACACACAAACACTGTATGGGGGGAACTGTGGCCGCCATTACGGAAAATGTCATTTTCGTGAATAACTACTGAACCACTAATCCTATCATTGTCAATCCAATTGCTAGTCATATGTTTTCATGGCCAAGGAATCTGAAAACGTACACACAAACACTGTATGGGGGGAACTGTAGCACCTGGCGGAGGTCTGCGCTCTCCGAGTGCTTTTCTAGTTTTATTATATTATGCAGCTATTTCATAAGTGAAATGAAACTCTCCCTCTAGTGTGTGTACATGCATTAAATATGATTTTTTTTCTAATGTAAGTAAAACCAAATTTTAAGGAACATTTAGTGCACAAAATGCATATCGTGATATATCGTCCATAGCGATATAGACAGATTATATTGCAGAGCTTTTTTTCCTGTCACTATATGGCCTAGCCCTGTTTGAAGCCATTTCCACTTTTTTGCTATAGCTTTTAAAGACTTGGCTCTTTTAGCAATCTAGTCATAGAGCTCTTTCTCAGGGGAAAGACTGTCATTGGCCCTGCTGCTGAGAGAACTGAGGCTCCACCTGATTAGTTAACATATCCAGCCATGGGGAGTCTACAACCAGATTTCAGACTCTGAACAACATGGTGGATCCTAAGTAAACTCTTCCGATTATCTTTGAAAGAATTTAGTGAAAAGTGTTTCCAGCAACATCTGAGGTCAGAAATAAGAGGTATTTGACTTGGTTTTGGACGTTTCAGTTTGATTTGGACAAAAATTTAAGACTTTTTTTGTGAAGTTGTGAGTTTTTCCTTCAGTTTTGTAAAATTGTGACCCCCCCAGCCCCCAAGTTCCATGAATTTGCCATTTTCCCCAATTTTAAAATTTGCAACTTTGTCATTTTCATTAATTTGCAACTTTTTTCCACAGTTTCTTAAATTTATAACTTTTTTGTGAGATTTCCCTTCAGTTTTGTAAAGTTGTGACTTCCCTCCTCTTAAATTGGTTCCACTTTCTCCCTATCTTGTAAATTTATAACTTTTTTGCTAACTTTGGGACTTACCTCATGGTGAATTCTATCCATCCATCTTCTACTGCTTTTCCGGAGGTCCGGGTCACGGAGGCAGCAGTTCAAGCAGAGAAGCCCAGACTTCCCTCTCCCCAGCCACCTGCTCTAGCTCTTCAGAGAGGATACTAATGTGTTCCCAGACCAGCTGGGAGACAGTCTTTCCAGCGAGTCCTGAGTCTACCCTGGTGTCTCCTCCCAGTGGGACGTGCCCGAAACACCTCAAGTGGGAGGCATCCAGGAGGCATCCTGATCAGATGCCCATACCACCTCAACTGGCTCCTTTCAATGTAGAGGAGCAGCAGTTCTGCAATGAGCCTCTCCCGGATGACTGAGCTCCTCACCCTTTCTCTAAGGGTGAGTCCAGCAGTCCTATGAAGGAAGCTCATTTCAGCCGCTTGTATATGCGATCTCATTCTTTCGGTCACTACCCAAAGCTCATGACCATAGGTGAGGGTAGGAACGTAAATTGACTGGTAAATCGACAGCTTTGCCTTAAAGCTTAGCTCCCTCTTCACCACAAAAGACCGGTACAACGGCCGCATCACTGCAGATGCTGCTCCAATCCGTCTGTCAATCTCTCGCTCCATTTTCCCCTCACTCGTGAATAAGGCCCCGGGATACTTAAACTCCTCCACTTGGGGCAGGAGCTTGTCCCCAATCTGGAGAGGACAAGCCACCTTTTTTCTGGCTGAGGACCATGGACTCAGACTTAGAGGTGCTGATTCTCATCCCAGCCACTTTACACTCAGAGGCAAACCATCACAGTAAGACCTGTAGGTCATTTGCTGGATGAAGCTAACAGGACAACAACATCTGCAAACAAAAGAGATGAGATCCTGTGGTCACCAAGCATGACACCCTCCATTCCCTGGCTGCACCTAGAAATCCTGTCCATAAAAATTATGAACAGGATCGGTGACAAAGGGCAGCCCTGGCGGAGTCCAACTCTCACTGGGAATGAGTCCGATCGAGTGTTGGCAATACGAACCAAACTCTCACAACGGTGGTATAGAGACCGGATAGCTTGTAATAACAAGCCTGATACCCCATATCCCAAAGCACCCCCCCACAAAAAACCACAAGGGACGTGGTCGAATGCCTTCAAGTCCACAAAATACATGTAAACTAGTTGGGCAAACTCTCATGAGCCCTCGAGGATTCTCGAGAGGGTAAAGAGTTGGTCCGATGTGCCACGGCCAGGACAAAAACCACATTGCTTCTCCTGAATCCGAGGTTCGACCAATGGCCGGACTCTCCTCTCCAATACCTTGGCATAGACCTTCCCAGGGAGGCTGAGGAGTGTGATCCCTCTAAAGTTGGAGCACACCCTCTGGCCCCCTTTTTTAAGGAGAGGAACCACCACCCTGGTTTGCCATGCCAAAGGCATTGTCTCCGGCCTCCACACAGTGTTGCAAGGCATTGTGTTAACCATGACAGCCCTACAACATCCAGGGCCTTGAGGTACTCAGGGCGAATCTCATCCACCCCCGAGGCCCGGCCACCAAAGAGATTTTTAACCACCTTGGCAACCTCAGCCCTTTTGATGGGCGAGTCGTCCCCCTCGTCCACAAGCCCTGCTTCCTCTGTGGAAGGCATGTCAGTGGGATTGAGGAGATCCTCGAGGTATTCCTTCCACCGCCTGACGATATCCCCAGTCCAAGTCAGCAGCGCCCCATCCGCACCATACAGTGTGGACCGGGAGCTGCATCCCCCTCCTGAGCCACCGGACAGTTTGCCAGAATCTCTTTGACGCCGACCGAAAGTCTTGTTCCATGGCCTCACCGAACTCCTCCCAGACCTGAGTTTTTGCTTCAGCAACCACCCGAGTCGCACTCCGCTTGGCCTGGCAGTACACCTCAGCTGCTTCGGAAGTCCCATAAGCCAACCAAGCTTGATAGGACTCCTTATTCAGCTTAATGGCCCCCCTCACCACTGGTGTCCACCACTTGGTTTGGGGGTTGCCACCATGAGATGCTACCGCAGCTCTGGGCAGCCGCTTCATCAATGGAGGTGGAGAACATGGTAAATTGACTTTTTTTAAAAATTCTTAAATTTGCATCTTTACCTCCGCCAGGAGGTTATGTTTTTGCCGGGGTTTGTCTGTCTGTCTGTCTGTCTGTCTGTCTGTCTGTTGGTTAGCAAGATAACTCAAAAAGTTTTGGACGGATTTTGATGAAACTTTCAGGCATTGTTGGAAATGGTACAAGGAATAACTGATTAAATTTTGGGGATGATCCGGATCACCGTCCAGAAGAAAACCGCCATTACAGAAAATGTCATTTTTGTGAATAACTACTGAACCACTAATCCTATCATTGTCAATCCAATTGCTAGTCATATGTTTTCGTGGTCAAGGAATCTGAAAACGTACACACAAACACTGTATGGGCGGAACTGTGGCCGCCATTACGCAAAATGTCATTTTCGTGAATAACTACTCAACCACTAATCCTATCATTGTCAATCCAATTGCTAGTCATATGTTTTCATGGTCAAGGAATCTGAAAACGTACACACAAACACTGTATGGGGGGAACTGTAGCGCCTGGCGGAGGTCTGCACTCTCCAAGTGCTTTTCTAGTTTATCATACTTTCAAATTTATAACTGAGTTGCATTCATACATTTCAGAATCAGAATCAGAAATCAGAATCAGCTTTATTGGCCAAGTATGCACAACACATACAAGGAATTTGACTTTGGCTAAAAACTCAGGTGAAGGATTTAAATAAGGATTCAATGACAACCACAGTATGTACAGTAAATTACAGTCTGTCCACGTTTCTATAAAAGGATGCAAATATATACAGGAATATATGCAGTTATTTACTCGGACTAACCACACTTTGCAGAAATATATGAAAAAATATACAATCACACAGTATTTCAATGTGGACTCAGATTCAGTGATATAATGTGAATGAAGTAAAAAGCAGTGTGAGAGTTATGTGCAATGTAATAATGGATGAAAAGTCATGAGTACAGCAACAGGTAGGACTAGGTGAATGTTAGGAGTTCATCAGAGTGATGGCTTGAGGAAAGAAACTGTTCCTGTGACGGGTGGTTTTGACCTTCAGTGATCTGTAACGACGACCAGAAGATAGAAGTTCAAACAGTTTGTGGCCGGGGTGTGATGGGTCAGCACAGATGTTTCCCGCCCGTTTCCTGGTTATGGACCGATATAAGTTCTCAATGGAGGGTAGGTCGGTACCAATGATCCTCTCCGCAGACTTAATGATCCGCTGCAGTCTGGTCTTGTCCTGTTTAGTGGCAGATCCAAACCAGACAGTGATGGAAAAGCAGAGGACAGACTGGATGATGGCGGTGTAGAAGACAACCAGCAGCTCCTGAGGCAAATCAAACTTCTTGAGCTGACGCAGAAAAAACAACCTCTGCTGGGCCTTTTTCCGGACAGTGTCAATATGGGAGGACCACTTCAGGTTCCGGGAGATTGTGGTACCCAGAAACTTGAAGGAGTCCACAGTGGACACTGTGCTGTTGAGGATGGTGAGTGGGGGGAATGAAGGGGGGTGTCGCCTGAAATCCACAGTCATCTCCACCGTTTTGGCTGGGTTAAGTTCAAGATGGTTCTGGCTGCACCAGAGGATCAGCTGCTCCACCTCCCGCCTGTATGCAGACTCATCATCATCCCGGATCAAACCGATGACTGTGGTGTCGTCCGCAAACTTCAGGAGCTTCACCGAAGGGTCCTCTGAGGTGCAGTCGTTGGAGTAGAGGGAGAAGAGCAGTGGGGAAAGGACACATCCTTGGGGGGCGCCAGTACTAATTTTTCGGGAGCTGGATGTAAATCTCCCTAGCTTCACCTGTTGCCACCTGTCAGTCAGAAAGCTGGAGATCCACTGGCAGGTGGAGGGGGGCACCTTGAGCTGGAGGAGTTTCTGATGAAGAATGCCTGGGATGATGGTGTTGAACGCTGAGCTGAAGTCGACAAACAGGATCCTGGCGTACGTCCCTGGGGAGTCGAGGTGTTGCAGGATGTAATGTAGTCCCATATTCACTGCATCATCCACTGACCTGTTTGACCGGTAGGCAAACTGCAGTGGGTCCATCAGGGGGCCTGTGATGACCTTCAGGTGGTTCAGCACCAATCTCTCCAAGGATTTCATGACCACAGAGGTCAGGGCAACAGGTCTGTAGTCGTTTAATCCTGTAATAGAGGGTTTCTTGGGAACTGGAATGATGATGGAGCGTTTGAAGCAGGAAGGCACTTCACGCAGCTCCAGTGATCTGTTAAAGATCCGGGTGAAGATGGGGGCCAACTCGTTGGAGCAGACTCTCAGGCAGGACGGAGACACACCATCAGGTCCTGCAGCCTTCTTTGTAGCTTATACTAAATTTGTGACAACCACTACTATCGCCTACTGACAGTATCTCACTTCGGGGCCTTTGTAGTGACTTGGGACCTGTAGCATTTGCACACACTGCCCTATGGAGAAACAGCCATGGTTTCAAGGCCGCACTGTAACTCTGTTTCACCTTAGTTTACATTCTCAGATATTTTTGTGGCTATATTTTTTTAGATTAGACAAAACCACTCAAAGTGGCTCTTTGTGAAGCACGGGTTGCCGACACCTGCCTATAGTTATTCACTGCACAATTTAAAGGGGTCTCTGACTGCACTTTTCCCACATTTTAACAGCTCACACCACCGCACCACCACCAGGGCGGTGCGGTGGCGCGATGGTTAGCACTGCACCAGCACAGCAACTCACCCTTGGCAGTGGGATCCCTGGTTCGATCCTAGCCCCTGACCAACAGTGATCTGTGTGGAGTTTGCATGTTCTCCCCGTATCTGCGTGGGTTTACTCCAGGATTTCTCCGGTTTCCTCCCACAGGCCAAAAATATGCATGTTAGGTTAATTGGAGACTCTGAAGTGGCCCTAGGTGTGAATGTGTGTGTGAATGGTGTAAGGATGGTGCCGTACAGTGGCTGCTTCGTCCATCCAGGTGGATGCCCTCAATTTCCCCTCTGGGGATCAATAAAGTGTACAAAATCAAAAAAAAATGTCTTAATGAAATGTTTGTGACATACAGTGAATATAAAAAGTCTACACACCCCTGTTCAAATGCCAGGTTTTTGAGATGTAAAAAAAATGACCAAGATAAATCATTTCAAAACTTTTTCCACCATTAATGTGACCTATAAACTGTACAACCCAATTGAGAAACAAACTGAAATATTTTAAGGGGAAAAATAAAAAACTTACAATAACCTGTTTGCATAAATATGCACACCCTTAAACTAATACTTTGTTGCAGCACCTTTGGCTTTTATTACGGCGCTCAGTCTTTTTGGATAGAAGTCTATCAGCGTGGCACATCTTGATGTGGCAATATCTGCCCACTCTTTGCAAAAACGCTCCAAATCTGTCAGCTTGCGATAGCATCTCCTGTGCACAGCCCTCTTCAGATCACCCCACAGATGTTTGATCAGATTCAGGTCTGGATTCTGGCTGCTTCTTCTGGTGAAGCCATTCTTTTCTTGATTTGGATGTCAGCTTTGGGTCATTGTCATGCTGAAAGATGAAGTTCCTCTTCATCTTCAGCTTTTTAGCAGAAGCCTGAAGGTTTTGTGCCAACACTGACTGGTATTTGGAACTGTTCATAATTCCCTCCACCTTGACTAAGGCCCCAGTTCCAGCTGAAGAAAAACAGCCCCAAAGCATGATGGTGCCACCACCATGCTTCACTGTAGGAATGGTGTTCTTGTTGGTGTTCTGGAATGGTGTTCTGTTGAGCAGTGTTGTGTTTGCACCAAATATACCTTTTGGAATTATGGCTAAAAAGTTCAACCTTGGTTTCATCGGCCCATAATACATTTTCCCACATGCATTTGAGAGATTTCAAATGTGTTTTCACAAAATGCAGCCGAGCTTGGATATTTTTCTGCGTAAGATAAGGCTTCCATCTTGCCACCCTAGACTGGAGATTGTTGTCACATGTACTAAACAGCCAGTATTTGTCAAAAATTCCTGCAGCTCCTTCAGTATTGCTGTGAACCTTTTGCCAGCCTCCCTGACCAGTTTTCTTCTCATCTTTTCATCAATTTTAGAGGGATGGCCAGTTCTTGGTAATGTCACTGTTGTACCATATTTTCTCCACTTGATGATGACTGTCTTCATTGTGTTCCATGGTATATTTAATGCCTTGGAAATTCTTTTGTACCCTTCTCCTGACAGATACCTTTGAACAATGAGATCCTTCTGATGCTTTGGAATCTCTCTGCAGACCATGGCTTGTGCTGCAAGATGTGACTACAAAAATGTCAGGAAAAGCCTATAAGAACAGCTGAACTTTATTTGGAGTTAATCAGATGCACTTTAAATGGTGGCAGATGTGTGCTGACTCCCATTTAACATGAGTCCGAATGTCATTGGTTAATTCCGAACACAGCCACATCCTCAATTATAACAGGGTGTGTATATTTATGCAACCAGGTTATTGTAAGTTTTTTTATTTTTTATTTTTCCACTTAAAAGATTTCAATTTGTTTTTTAATTGGGTTGTACAGGTTATAGGTCACATTAATGGTGGAAAAAGTTTTGAAATGATATATGGTCTTGTTTTTTTACATCACAAAAATCTGGCATTTGAACAGGGGTGTGTAGACTTTTTATATCCACTGTAGTTTGTTCACATTTTCTTTAATTTTTTAATTATTGAAGCAATTTTTTTTTGCATTTTTTCCTGGCTTTCTTGAAATGCTCTGATTTAAAGCCTATCACTTTAAGAAACATCCTTCAACTATTCAACTCCGCCCTCCCTCTTACGTCAGTTTGCCATGAGCTGACTAGCTTCTAGCCTCCTCCTAGCTTGGATAAGCAGCATTGGTTCACTGATCCACAGTCAACTGTGTATCTCGCGTCACTCCAGCCCATCTCCCAACAATCTCACCAGGATGCCGCAACAAATCACCAGCACCGCGCGCCGGGCGACCCACCAATCGCCGCAACCCAAGGCTGCTAGCCAAGCCCAGCTGCCGAACTACAGAGTCCCAAAGGGCAGTGTCTCTCTCCGCGAGACTCTGCTCCTCTCCCATGGCCAGCTGGGGGATGCCCCGTCACAAAGCGGTTCCCCTACGTTGCCTGCGAGAGTAGAGCAGAGTCGCGCAGAGCCCAGGACGATGGTGGGGGAACTGGGCGTGAGAGCCAGCAGCCTTGGGTCGCGGCACAGACAGTTGCTACAACTGGCACGCTGGCAACCTGCTGCAGAATCACGGCAAAACCAGCGGGAGATGGGCCGGAGCAACGCGAGGTGCTATATTGTGGACTGGTGAACTATGTGGTAACGGGGATAGTTATTAGGTTGACTAAGATCTGAAGAAAATTATAAAGCACGCTTTGTTCGAGCTTCCTGGTACCAGTGTTAGCTTGGGGGCTAATAGCTCAGGGGCTAATAGGCTACCTTTAGCACCCCTTCCATCTAGGTCACAGACAGCTCAGTGGCCAATAATAAAACAGTGGGCGGGGCTCAAGGACAGCGGCGGGTTGGCTTTTTCTAATCATGACATATACGATTTACGTAGATGAAAGAGTCAAAAACATTTCTGGGAGAGAAAAACGAGATAAAGGATGGTTTTTTTTTAGAGAATTGACTGTTTTGAAAATTTGTTGATCATTAAGTTATCAGTAGACTCATTTCAGACAGTTAAAACCTACAAACACACCATTTTTCAGTCAATGACCCCTTTAAAGCCGTGAACCGTTTTGTTGCAGACCATACTGAAGGAGTTTGGCTTTTTAAAGTTTCTTTTGGTTTATCATTTTTTTCCACAAAATGCAGCAGCTCCTCATTAGTGTGCAAAGACCTCTACACTTCCTAAGTCGATGTTCCCCATTCTTCTACTGTTCTGCTCAGTGACAATCATTGTGAAGCCCTGCAGTGGAATTTTCTTTCTCCACATCATGACTACTTAATTATATCCCCTCTTTTACTATGCCAGCACTTTTTTTTTTTTTTTTTTTTTTGGTGCTTGGGTGTTTAGTTAGTTTTCCTCTTTTAACAAATGAATGTGATGGCACTTTAATAGCTGGGTGTTCTCAGACGGACAATAGCAGCTCATTGAGCGCGGTAGGCCAGGGCCGGTGGCATTGTGAGTTATGCGCCCCCCTTCCCCCCTCCCGACCACAACAGATCAGTAGATGGCCTTTCTTGAGCGTGCCGGGGCGTTTATCTACACGGTGGAGTGCATGATGCATCTGCAGTGATCGGTTAACACCACATTGATGATAAACTAATGAATTAAGGCCTACATTAATCACACCGCAGCCCGTGCAGAAAAGACGAATGGAAATGCAAAAGTTCCACGCTGATGATGAACTACTAACAATCTGCAGGTGGACAAGGAGAGGAGGGGGAAATTACACAGCCAGGTTTCATGCATAATCGTGGAAGATATTAATATCTCAGCCCCCCTGCCTTTAGAGGCATAATCAAATTTCATTACCAGTCAGACCAGCATGATTAAACAGAACAGAGTCGGAGTTCAGAGCCTTGCGCTGCAGCACACGTCGGCCGCCACTCACAGGCATCTCCGCCCCCTCCATCATTCAGGACCCGCGGCTCGGCCCCCGCTGCAGCTCACGCAGATCCAAATCGGCATTTCATGACCGGCCTCACGTTGCATCATTGACCACACATTTACTCTCCCCGTGCCTTTATCTGTCACTCATGTGGGTCCCACAGGGGCAGCTCATCTGCAGAATCTGCCGCTGAAAGTCTGCCTTTAATAAAGATAGAGACAAGAGTTGTACAGTGAATGCCTGTCTGGTACCATGCCTTATGCACTGAAGATATACCAGGAAAGTGTGTGACTTCAAGGTGGCGTAACAACACTGCATCAGTGGTGTGCAGGGACTTTTATAGAAAGACACCCAGAGAATTTGAGCCACTTGACCCTCCTTTTTCCAGGTGAAGTATAAGACTTCGGTCATTTTCACACCTGAAAGTCCAGACCAAGGAACATATTTTTGTTACATTATCTGCATTTGGTCCGGTTAGGTTTGGTTTCACACTGCTCCTTTTCCAAGCGAATTAAACTTGACATGACACGCCTCTGCCTTGTTATCATGACAATGTTTGTGTTATTAGCACAGATTTGTAGTTAGCAAACATGCTACTCACCCTCCGAGGTGTTTTCTGCAACTCTGGACACATCGGTACCAGCACTTTAAGTGTAAACTGGTTCAGACGCTGTCATATTAGTCACAGAACTAGTTTAGTGAGGCTAGAATATTATCAAGGACTTTGTTAAAAAGGACGTTTGCCCTTCTCATCAGCCGTGATGATTTTCAGCTGGCATTACCCATCTATTTTTTTTCCCAAAAAACTTTTGCATCTTCTCCAAAACTACCTGGTAAGTTTCTGCTTTTTAATGAGTTTTTTAAAAGTGACTATTTATGCTCCTAACAGCCATATTTCCTCTCTCCTCGTGCTACCAAGGCTCATTTTCCCTCTGATTGGCTTCCTGTGTTTAGTTTGAAACCAAACTTCCTGTATTTGGTTTGTTTGAACCGAACCCAGGTTCAGTTTGATCTGGACCAAGACCACCTCTTTTTGCCAGACCAAATTTCAGCCCTTTGGTCTGAACCAAATTTGCCAGTGTGCAAAGAACCTCTATAAGACGTATTCCCGATGTAATCTTTGTACACTGGGCCAATATTGGCGCGATGTACAGTATGTGTGCTGTTGGGGAAGTTGCAAATTTATGAAAGTGCTGGAAAGAGTTGCACATTTATAAAACTATATGTGGAAAGTCACAAGTTTATGAAACTGGGAGGAAAACCTCGCGAATTTATGAAAACAGAAAAAGTTGCAGATTTGAAACATGGGGGAATTTCAAGTTTTTGAAACTGATGAAAAAGTCATAAATTTACAAGATGGGAAAAGTTGCAAATTTATGAAGCTGGGGAAAAGTAACAAATTCACAAAACTGGGGAGAAAGTGTTGCAAGTAAAACATTTTTTGGGAAAAAGTGTTAAGGTTCAAGGCATATGACCCAAAAACAGACACGGAAGGAAATAAGTGAGGTGAAACAATAATTTTTATTACAATAAATGTGCAAAGCAAATGTGCAGTGGTGATTTTCACAGGGAGCAGGTGAAGAACCTCCACGCTGGGGAGTAGGTTGCCAGGGCAGAATATGCTGAGGTGCTGCTGGGGAGCTTCCAGGGGTTTGTTGCGAACAAGCTGCCAGGCCTGAATGCTGGGGAGTGAGAGTGAAGACAGACGGTGATAAGTCGACCTAGTTGGAGAAAGTGGTGATGTGTACAATCCAGGTATATCCATATCTAGTCCGTGAAGCAAACTCGAGAGTTGGGGCAGGCAGAGGGTCAAGCATGGCAGATAAACACAAGGCAGCCAGACAGTTCAAACGTTAGGCAGTCTTAGGGTCTAGGGCAAGCAAAGGATCAGAAGCACGGCAAGGCAGGATCAGATAAATAATACTGAGCTCAGACAGATTACAGGCTGTGTGCAGGTTAAAGTGATCAGGCAGAGTGAAAGGAGAGTGTCCAATTTAAGGGGTTCCTCTGATTAACAGTAAGTGGTGAATAGAGCTGCAAGGAGTGAGCCTAATCAGTGGGAGAGGCAGGGAGACAGAGCACACACAGAGACCATTTCAAAAAGTTACTTGAGAACTTTGCTCAGTGTCAGAAAGCTTGGTCTCAGTCACAGGTCATGGGTTCTCCAACAGGATAATGACTCAAACAACCAAGAATGGCTAAGAACAAAACTGGACTATTATGAAGTGGCCTTCTGTGAGCCCTGATCTAAATCCTATTGAATATCTGTGGCAGGAGCTGAAACATGCAGTCTGGAGAAGGCACCCTTCAAACCTGAGACAGCTGGAGCAGTTTGCTGACGAGTGAGCCAAAATACTCGTGGACAGGTGCAGAAGTCTCATTGAGAGATACAGAAATCGCTTGATTGCAGTGATTGCATCAAAAGGTCTTCAACCGATGGGGAATAATTAAGGGTATCATCATTTTTGTCCAGTCCAGTTTCATTAGTTTGTTTTTTAAAAGTGATTCTGTTGAACCAAAATTCAAAAGCAACATCTGCTTTTCATTAGTTCATTTTCTGAAATTTTATTATTCCTTTTGCCAGTTTCAAGTTATTTCAATGTCCATTGTGAGGTTTCCTTTGTTTAACCCCTTGCACTCTGGTCAATTTCCCTAAAAACACCAAAAAATAATGTACCCAAAGTAAATCAAAAGCTGTTCTTCAACCCTTTGCAGCATCTTCATGGGGTTTGTCTCAGTTAAAAGAAAACACTTTGAATTTTTTGGCAAAACGGTCATAATCTCTCTAAGTGCTCCTGCCACTGAGTAACAGTCATCTAAACATACTGAACTTGAAGAAAATAAATTTCGCCTGGGTGTTTTTTTGGATACAAATGCTCGCAAATAACACACAGCTTCAGATCCGGGCTGGAAAATGCAACAGAAATGTAGAACCAAGTGTTATCCAGCTGAGGTCAAAATTTTGTAACAATACCACAAAAAATGAATATATTACACAGCTTTTTCCTCAGGTTGTTCCCAGGCGTTTTTGAACTGTGCCAAATTGTGCCAAATGGCACAGTTTGGAAAAACGTCTGTAACTTTTGAATGATTCAACATAGAAGCTTCATCTTGGGCTCTAATGAAAGGTGAAGGGCTGTGTGTGTGTGTGGGGGGGGGGTGTTGTTTATTCATTCATTCATGAATGAATGAACAAACAAGCCCCCACACACGAAGAAGCATGCCACGTAAAAAATGTGTGGCTTTTTTTTTTACAAGAAAAAATAACCTACAGTGCACTAAAAATTATTCTAAAATATTTGTAATGTAGAAGATAACAACTCCCACCCCCCCACCCCCCACCCCCGCTACAGAGGACAGACATCGGCCATCGCTACATGACGGAACAGTCATGTGGCGATGTGGCGACCGCGGCACACAGTCCCCGCGGTCTTCTGTAGAGGGCGCGGGGGGGGGGGGGGGCGTTCACGGTCTGGACGCGGCGCATGAACCGTGTACCGCGGCGCATGAACCGTGTACCGCGGCGCACAGTTGTAATTTACCGATCGGTCAAAAGTCATTTTTGATTACAATTTTCAGGGATAAAGAATAATTTAGCTTATAACACTTACCTGTCCACAACAGCATGTGGACGGTCTATGATGACCATGGAAGAGAATCCTAAACGTCTACTCTGCTGGGACAGCACCGCCTGTGGCTGAACAGGCCGATGCGCGAATGGCAGTCCCTGTCACACAGGTTGCACTTGTGGGTGGTCTCCGTGCTGCTGGGTCTGTGGCGGTTCTTCCTGCGGGTCCTTTTTTCATCTGCTGCAGCAGTCAGTCTCTCTTCACCCAGCCTTACGCAAAACAGACAAAACGCTTTCGAACCTCTGTGCTTCAATTGGCTCGCTGCATTCGCAGCCGTTGGTAGGCGGGTCCTTCTTGCTAGGTTTTCAGTCATTGGTTCTTCAAGGTTTCAGAAACCCAATTCAAGGCTCTTGAATTGGGTTTCTGTGCGTTTCTGTGAATTGGGACACTGTGCGTCCTAGGGCGCACACTGTGCGCTCTAGGACGCAGAGACGTGCCTGCCCGCGGTACACCGAAGTGCAACAGGTTAACAGATCGTTACCAAAAATTTTGTCCATGTCTGTATGTACTGTGCAAAGTTTTGTGTACGGTAACACAGATCAATCACTAAGGCAGCTATTATTAACAGAATGGAAATCCAGTATATCAAATATTAAATAACCTTGAAAGCAGCCAGCTCAGTTTTAGATCAACTCAGATCAGTAACAACTCAACAGACGAGACGTCCTCTGCTTGGGAACGAAGGTCTTGTAGTCTTAAAACAGCTTTCGGTAACTTTTCGGGGTTATGGTATAGGGAGGTCTGTCCGTCCGTCTGTCCCACTTTTCTGAAATTAACTCCTACAGTCCTACAGTTTATTTCTGGTTGTTTTGAAACTTAGTACCAGGGTTTGATATACACTGATGATGTGTATATTACAATTTGGTTCCAATCAAATGCTTATTGCAAGAGTTACAGCCCCTGACTTATGTCCTGTTTCACCTCTGTTAATAGACAGTAACTGTCGTGTGAAATCAACTCATCCTAGAGATTTTGTCCAAATGTTGTGAAAATTGGTACCAGGGTTTGATATACACTCACGATGCGCATATTGCTATTTGACTCTGATTTTTTTTCAGGAATTACAGACCTTGAGGTCAAGGTCAGAGGTCAGTTTTTCCCTAAATCTTGTAAACAATAATAAATACTGAAAGAAATGATGTAGGCTTTTGAAATCGATACGATAGTTGCATCTAAGACAAATCTTGGATGGTTTATACCCTGACCTGATGATGGGTTTGGGGTCAAGAGGTCAAAGTTAACATTCCATTTGTACTATGACTATAGAAGGAGTTAAGCTAGGCTCACCAAACTTGGTACACAGGTTCACCCTGAGACCCTGACCTCTGACTATGGGTTTGGGGTTAAAAGGGTAAAGGTCAAGGTAAGTATTGCCAATGCCCTCTTTCAATAGAGCCTAAAGCTCTTTAGGGTCGCCAAACTTGCTACACAGGTTCCCCCTGGAATCCTAACCTACAACTATGGCTTGTATAAAAATATTTTTGTTGTTTATTCATGGATGATGGGCTTATCATAATTTGGTTCTGCCTCAATATTTATATGGAAAAAGGTGCAAACTGACAGATCGCCAAAAGGATTAAGTGGAAGAAGATGAATGAATGAATGAAGGTGCAAACTGTTCTCCAGTAACATATTGCGGTCTTAAAAGAAAATGAAGCCGGGGGATATTGCACTCGCCTCAGAGTGCTCTTGTTGAAAGTGCAATCAGCACCAAACAAACTGCACTGAGTAAAAACTTGTGCAACCACAAAGCAGACACCGATGAAGTTTTTTTGAAATATATATCATTACAGTGTGAATCACAGCCCAACTGAATGATATGATGAAAACTATGAAAACTTGGACTGAATGATGTCTGTTTTTTTTAATCGCAGTTCATTTACAATCACAGTTATTTCCGCAGGTCAGACTAAATGTCCAACTTTAACTATAAAGGTTAAAGGAACAGTCTCATAAAAGGCAGAAGCCATTCAACGAAGTGAGATTTCATCATTAACAGAGAACATTGGTCACATTCAGCTAACCATGTAAGAGATGAGGTTTGAAGGCGGTGAAAGAGAGTGGATGAACCTTCAAAATGTTATAATTGTACTAAAAAGAAATTATTTTTTGATTGTCTGCTGGAATGCTTGAAATTAAATCTGTCCGAAGAAAGAAAGGGCCAATATGGAAGCACAGAAGGGCTCCGATTAGCTCAAGCCTCACCTTTAGAGTCATGATAAACAGAGAGACTGAGGGAGGGATAATATAATTGGCCATTAAAGAAAAAACCTTGAGTATTTTTGTCTTTTAAAGGCAGTCAAATGAATGCATGACTTTCTGAATCGGAGAGGTTCATCTGTTTCATATCCTCTTTCACTCCCGTTCTTTATCTCAACCTTATGAAAAGGTTTTAATTGAGTTTAGAAACCAAATTTTTCTGATGAATTTCTATACAGAAGAAAGACATAATGACGATATGCTCTGGCATTATTTAGCGACGACCCCTTCAGAGGATTGCAGCCGACGGGGAATGCGCGCCGCTGAAGTCACAGGGGTAAATACAGTAGGGGACATGGGGGTAAAACAGGCCATGTTCAATACTCCTACATAGCCTTCTCTTTTTTTTGCAGTGGAAGGAAGGCGGTTGGTCGGATTGGAAATGTTCCACATGAAAAAACACAAGCGCCATAGAGAGCTTAATGGGAGAATTTATACATTACCAATTGCTGCGCAGTTGTCACAATGTCAGCGCCAGTTGGCGCCATATTAGCTGACAACTGCTGATAATCAGGGTCTGAGTCCAGCGCAAATCCGTCCACATTCATTTACCCGTGGCTCCCGCAGCCCCCGTATCAGCCTGGGCTGGAACAGACACGGACTTTACAGCATCAGAAACTTAATAAGCACTCAGTCCCACTTAACACTAAGTGCTACCAGATATGCGTTTAATATCTGCTAGTCCAGGTAGTCGGCAGTTTAAGCTATAAAAATGTCATTTTGAGTCTGTAATCCTGTCTATTAGTCAGAGCTTTTAGGGGTCTAGTTGTTAGTGGAACGCCGTCACAAAGAACGAGCAGCGGAGAACCTTGGTATGTGAGATGTTCAGCGGGAAAGGATATGTGGTGTCAGTTTATGTTGCTACTGAATAATCTCCGGCTCGTGGCTGAAACAGCAGAGAGGTCTGACTGCCGATGGCATCCTACGGGTACATGAGCAGTGTCACCAATAACCATTTAGGCCAGGGGTCGGCAACCTGCACTACACAAACAGCCACTCTGAGTGATGTTTGTATTAGAAAAGTCTGCAGGGAGCCATAAAAATACTTGAGCCTAAAAACTGGTAAAACAGCAGAATTACAATCTGGCCTGACATCACAATTAAGGTTGTTTTGTTTTGTTTTTTAATAAATTTGCAGCTTTTTTGGATATTTGTAACCTTGTTCTCACAAAATTATTACTTTTTCTGCTATTTTTTTTTAAATTATTTTCAAAAAGTGTCTCTTTTTTGCAAAATTGTGTTGGTGTATTCCCTTATTAAACTGTACTTTTTTTTCTAAATTTGCCATATTTTTCTCTGCAAAATTGAAGACTTCTTTCTTGTAAATTTGTGACATTTTTCCTAATAGTTATTAACCTTTTTTCATGAATTTTGATATTTTTGGCATAATCTTCTGCTTTTCTCATAAGATTGTCTTGTCTGATTATTACCTTTTTTCCAGGTAAAAATGCTGCCTTTTTCATATAAATTTGCAACTGTTTTCTATTAAAACTCTAGCCATTTTGGGTTAATTTGACTTTTTTTCTTGCTAATTTGAGGGTTTGTTTTTCTCTCAAAAAAAGCAACATTTTCTATACATTTTGAAAATTGTTTTCATTAATTTTCAGCTATTCTCATAAATTTGTTTATATTTTTCTTTGTACATTTATTAGCTTTCATTGGCAAAACTGCAACATTGTTTATGTAAATTTATTACATTTCTCTCAAAACTCCATTTTTTTTCCAGTAAATTTGATTTCTTTTACAGAAATGTTATGACTTGTTTTTTTCTTAGAAATTTGTGGGTGTTTTCCTCAGAAAATTTCCATAAATTTGGGTTTTGTTTTTTGCACAAGTTTTCAAATTTTCTCATTTTATGCTTTTTAGGATTTTTTTCATGAATGTTGCAACATTTTTTTCTTTTACATTTATTGGTTCTTGCAAATTTGAGTTTTGTTTTTTTTCTCAAGGCCTCAGGTAGCCACTATCTATGGGTAAAAGGGCTACATGTTGCCCCAGAGCCACAGGTTGCAGACCCCTGATATGGACAAAGTAATAGTTTGGAGTTTACTGTGCATTTACATTTTTAATTAGAGACAAGTTCAGCTCTGATTATTAGACTAATATGTCACACATACACACAGAAAACTTTATTTAAGGGTGTTTTCTGGCTGGTCCCTGGAGTGCAATAAGCACAGTGGTGGCCTAGTTATGGATGTGATTGGTGAGCGAAGGTCACTGGTTCAATCCCAGGACCGGCAGGATCAAACCTGGGTGGGACAGATGACATAGCAGTATTTGCCCCACCCTTATTAACCCCACTGTGGCACCCTTGATCAAGGCCCTTAATCCCAACTGCTCCAGTGGAGCTGCTCAGTGGCCACGGGTCAGTCTGTGGTTATACTGGGCAGCTTCCCGGTGTGGATGTGTAACTGTGTGAGTGTGAAGAGGGCGTCCTTGAAAAAAGAGAGGTTGCCTCTCAATGGACCACCCCTGTATGAATAAAGGTTAAATAAATAAATTAACCACCGTCCCCATCCCCAAAAAGTCCACAACTGACAGCCTACAGCCGGTGGCCCTCTGCCCTCCCTGGAGGACATGTGCAGATCCTCCTGTCTCGGAAGGATCAAGGCCATCACAGGAGACCCCTCACATCCCCCCCACCACCTGTTTTACCGGCTTCCCTCTTGACAGCGGTTCAGATTGATCAGGTCCCACACCTCCAGACTGAAAAAGTTTCTTCTCCTGGGCCATCCGAACTGCAAACAGTCAGAGCACCCCCCCTCCCCCCAAATCTTCGAATGTTCACAGGCACAGAACTGAGGGCCTTTTTAATTATCACAATAACACCATTTGTCCGATTACAAATGGTTTTTTAGGCTCAAACGGACTGACTGGGTTCAGACGAGTGAACAAGCCCCCATTTATCACAAGCCCGGCTTGAGGCCTGGACAAAAAAGGGAAACCAGATAGAGGTGCCAGTTTGGAAAGTCACTAGCCACAGTGGCCGGTGAGCAAAAAAGTTAATGTCAAGCCCTGGATGTAAGAGTCTGTGAGCTCGAGCCGCAGCTTGGATGTCCTTTGGGTCAAATTTTATTTTCCATAAAAAAAACTAAGTATTCAGAATAATGTGATGTTATAAATCGAGTGCATTGCAAGACAGAAGGCTATTGTGCAACATTTATCATCACATTCAGATATAATGGCTTTTGCTATAAAGATTGTTTTCATGTAAATTTGTACCTTTTTTCATGAATTTGAAGCTTTTCGTGTAAATTTGAGAGCCTTTTTTTCTTGTAATTTTGTTATTCTCAGCTGCTCGATCACAGGGAGGTGAGAGCCAGCAGACCCACTAAGAGCTCCTTCGTGATGGGGCATCCCCCAGCTAGCCGTGGGAGAGGAGTGGAGTACCACAGGGCGAGACATTGCCCAAGCTGGAAGGAGCCGGCTAGAAGCTACTCAGCTAATGGCTAAATGATGTAAGAGGGAAGGTGGAGCTGAACAGCTGAAGTCTGTTTCTTAAAGTGACAGACTTGAATAAGAGTGTTTGAAGAAGGCCAAGAAAAATAAAGAACAAATTTGCTTCAATAATTAAAAAATTAAAGAAAATGTGAACAAAATAATGTCACAAGCACTTCATTAAGACATGAGTGAACTGTTAAAATGTGTAAAAAGTGCAGTCAATAAGCCCTTTAAGTGCTCCATTAGCATAGAGAAGTTGAATAATGTACTTTTCAGTTTTGGATGGCAACAGCAATAGAAAATAAGAGACCACTGTGAAATCTTTCTTACATTATCATCTCTGTGTATGGCAGCTATTCAGTTTTAGTATCTATTGAATTCCAACACAAAGACATGTCAGTCGACATCAGGAGTTCTTCCACAAATACAGATTTCTGAGTTCTTCCGAAGTTACAAGTTAAGTATTGCAGTGTTTCAGAAAGAATGTGAACTTGTTTTCTTTGCATTATTTGATTTAAAAGCCGCATCTTTTTTGTGGGTTTGGCCAGTTGTGATTTTCTGTAAATAAATGGTCTCAATAACGATATTTTGACTTGGAATTTGGGTGAGTTGTTTTCAGTAGGTTAGAGAATAAAACAAAATTGTTCTTCTGAAAATAATGTATATGACCTCAAAACTTGAAATTTTATCACAGTAACTCAGTTATTTATTTTTATTTTATTTTGTAGAACAGTTAGTTCCGCCTGAGCAATTTGATTGGACAATAGGGATTCCAGGAGTTACTAAAATCCATGATAATTGCGTTCCAACGTTTCACTGGATATGTATCACTCCACATTAAAGGTGTTCATGTAACCGTTAATTACTAACAGTAATTTACTATCAACTCTGTGACAATTGCAGTATTGTTTTGGATACCGTAATTTCCATAGTGAGGCGCTGTTTGACAAGAAATTATACATCTGTGACCCAGAAGTCCTATCCTTTTGAAAAAAAAAAAAACTGTTATTAATTTCTGCTCTTGTATAAACATCACTAAGCTATTTCACGGCTGTTCAAAAAAAAAAAAAATAAGTAGTGCTAGAGATGAATTTATTGTCTTGATTAACAAACTACAATACCTTTGTGGTGATGGACTCTGTTTTATCTAAAAATGCCAAGGAAAAGTGAGCAAAGCATGCGATCACTACCGTGCCAACTACTAGTCACTGGCTAGCTATCGGCATCTTGAGCTCGGGTCTTCTGCCATACCGACTCAACAGGTTACCAGTATGTAAACTTACTTTCACACTTGACAATATTTAATTTGTTTCAACAGTTACTGGCTACATTTAGAAGGGACTATTTTTCTCAGCTGTGCAAAATAACTAGATAGATAGCGGTGTGAAAGTTATTGCTCCCTTCCTGATTTACATATTAAATTTGTTTCTAAGACTGCCTTCTATCATTTGCGTAATATTGCCAAGATTAGGAGCATCTTGACTCAGAGTGATGCTGAGAAACTGATCCACGCTTTTGTTAGCTTGAGATTAGATTATTGTAATTCTTTATTATCAGGCTGTCCTAAAACATCTTTAAAAAGTCTTCAGCTGATCCAAAATGCTGCAGCAAGAGTTTTAACAGGTACTAGAAAGAGAGGTCATATCTCTCCGGTTCTGGCCTCCCTTCATTGGCTTCCCATAGAGTTTAGAATAAAGTTTAAAATCCTTCTTCTTACTTACAAAGCTCTAAACAATCAGGCTCCTTTTTATTTAAAAGATCTGATACTACCGTATTATCCTAACAGAGCACTACGCTCCCAAAATGCAGGATTACTTGTAATACCTAGAATCTCCAAAAGTACAATGGGAGGCAGAGCCTTCAGTTATCAAGCTCCTCTCCTGTGGAATCAGCTGCCAATCTGGATTCGGGAGTCAGACTTGATCTCTGTTTTTAAGAATAGGGCTAAAACCTACCTTTTTGATATAGCCTACAATTAGGGAGGGATCATGTGTTTCTGAACCCTCCCTTAGTTATGCTGCTAATAGGTTTAGTCAGCCGGGGGACCTCCAGTAATGCACTGGGCCTCACTCCTTTCCTCACTCTCTATGAAATATTTTTTTTTGCTGGTCATTAACATTTGTTTGTTCTCTCCCATAGATTGAGTCCCCATCGTGCTGTTTGCTCTCTACATGTCTGTTCTTTTCTTTTTCTCTATCCCCTCACCCCTCAGCCAGTCGCAGCAGATGACTGCCCCTACCTGAGCCTGGTTCTGCTGGAGGTTTCTTCCTGTTAGAAGGGAGTTTTTCCTCTCCACCGTCGCCAAGTGCTTGCTCACAGGGGATCGCCTGATTGCTGGGGTCTTTCTGCAACTGTGGGGGTTCCCCCCTACAGTTGATAGTGCTATGAGATGACTGTTGTTGTGAAATGGCGCTATATAAATAAAGTTGAATTGAACTGAATTGAATTGAATTTCTTTTTTTTTTTTTTTGTATGTTTGTCACGCTTAAATGTTTCAGATCAAACAAACTTAAATATTAGACATAGAAAACACAAGTAAACACAAAGTGCAGTTTTAAATGAAGGTGTTTGTTATTAAGGGGAAAAAAATCCAAACCTACATGGCCCTGTGTGAAAAAGTGATTGCCCCCTAAACCTAATAACTGGTTGGGCCACCCTTAGGTTCAGGTTCAGGTTCAGGTTACTTTATTTGTACCCGTAGGTAGATTTGTTTTGCAGTTGGTGACATCCATATTTACAAGCCACTAATTACATTCAACATAGACACAAACACAGGCACACATCTTACAAAATAGGTAAATACCTTGGAGTTCAACATGAATGTGTTTAGAGGTTGTTCTGGGCTCTTTTGTTACCATTCGTATTATCTGTCTTCTCCTGTGGCCACGTCCAGGGAGGTTGGCTACA
This sequence comes from Pholidichthys leucotaenia, assembly GCA_020510985.1. NCBI lineage: Eukaryota > Metazoa > Chordata > Actinopteri > Cichliformes > Pholidichthyidae > Pholidichthys > Pholidichthys leucotaenia. The sequence continues at coordinate 21,334,104 of CM035839.1, read as the reverse complement.
GTCCCGTGGCTCTTAAATTTCTGAATAATATGTGCAACTGTAGTCATAGGAACATCAAGCTGCTTGGAGATGGTCTTATAGCCTTTACCTTTAACATGCTTGTCTATAATTTTCTTTCTAATCTCCTGAGACATCTCTCTCCTTTGCTTCCTCTGGTCTATGTTTAATGTGGTACACACCATGTCACCAAACAGCACAGTGACTACTTGTCACCCTTTAAATAGGCCGACTGACTGATTACAAGTTTGTAGACACCTGTGATGTTAATTAGAGGACACATCTTGGTTGAACATGTCCCTATGGTCACATTATTTTCAATCTTTTCTAGGGGTACCATCATTTTTGTCCAGGCCTGTTTCATGAGTTTGTTTTTTAAAATAATTCTGTTGAACCACAATTCAAAAGCATTGTCTGATTTTCATTGGTTAATTTTCATAGAATTTTTATTTATTACCACTTTTCTCAGATTCAAGTTATTTCTGTGACCATTGTGGGTTTTTCTTTCATTAACAGAGGGGCACCAACAATTTTGTCCACGGCTGTAAAAGTGTAACAAAACTAAAACAAACAGGAAAATAGCAAACAGTACATGAATTACAGAAAGCCATGAGACCGAGCATGACGGAAACATCCAGTGCTCAGCTCATGACACACAGTTAATTTATGTTTTAACAGGGATGGGGGGGCAATCACTTTTTCACACTGGGCCATGTAGGTTTGGATTTTTTTTACCCTTAATAATAAACACCTTCATTTAAAAACTGCATTTTGTGTTTATTTGTGTTATCTTTGTCTAATATTTAAATTTGTTTGATGATCTGAAATATTTAAGTGTGACAAACATACAAAAAAAATGAGAAATCAGGAAGGGGGAAAACACTTTTTCACACCATTCATATAGATAGGTAGATAAACTTTATTGATCCCCAAGGGGAAATTGATTTGTCTTAGTAAATCAAACTATATACAGAGTGCCGTAGCCCGCCTGACGTCATACACATTGGTGGGTACGGCAGCACACAGACCACACAACATTCCCCTCCCCCTTACAAAAGTGAAAAGCACATGCACACAATCCAGACCCACCCTAATTTAGGACCCGAATTATGAACTAAGGGAAATAGCAGAGAAACAGTGAGCTAGAATAGCCTAACACATTCACCCAAAAAACAAAAATCAGCATTTCTTTATACTACAAACACAAAATAATCCCATACCACACATTCATATCTCACACCATATGAACATATTTACATTTTATGTTATACCACAGTCCACAGGTAGCCAAGAATAAAACCAGCTCTTAGGCCCAGGGCAGCCCCACAGCATGCGTGCCTCTGGCCGCCACCTGCCTCCTGGATCAATACTGACCTCCCCGGCGAGAATGTCCCTTCTCCTCACTGCTTCTCTCTTCTTGACCCACAGTGCTGCTGCCCGGCAACAGTCCCTCCGTGCCTGTTAGTCTACTCCCGACCATCTTCAGAACCGCTGCAGCTGCTGCCGTTGTAACCCCAAACACTCAAGCCCCCCGTGGCCGAACTCCGGGGAAAACCAAAAGTCGCTTGTCGGCGCCGCTCATTGACCCAAGCGCCTCTCCGCTGCTCCCGGCACCCACGTCCAAGGTGCTCCGCTGCGCTGCTTCTGCACCCGGCTGTCACTGCTCTCTCCCGGGGCTCCCAGCATCACTCTCATCAGCATCACTCACTGACCCAGGCACTCCACCGCTGGGCCCAGCACTCTCATCAAAGACACTCCGCTGCGCTGCCTCCGTGCCCGGGTGTCGTTGCTGCTTCCCAGGGCTTCCAGCCTGCTTGCTCCCGCTCTCCTGCTGCCCAGAATATAGCTGCGGGGAAGACTCCGTTCGCTGCTGTCCCTCTCTGCTGTCGCTGCTCACCACGCCATCAACAACACCAGCGCTACAGTCACACACCGTGCTGAGCTCCTCGGCTGGCTTGCCGTCTTCGGTGATCAGGGGCTCCCCCACTTGTGACCCCGGTTCCACCTCGAAGTCTGGCTGGTAGCTCGTAGCTTGGTTTTGGCATGCACCTAGCTTTGTGGCTAACTTTCCCATAGACACTGACTGAGCTGCTAGCTCCCCCAAGCTAGCTAGCTTAGCTTCTTTTGGCGCCAACAGCTCCATTACCTGTAGTTTCGTGGCCATCGTATGTTCGGCAAAATATTCAGCCAGCTGCCTGACAACATCCGCATAAGACTCCGTTTCTTCCAACATACAGAGAATTTTCCCACCTTCTTCGCCGAGATGGTGGGCCAGAAGTGTTCATCTTCATACTCCGTCGAGTCTACTTAAGCCAAGCGCCACAATGTAACCGTCAAACATGCCCACCCAGTTTGGCCACAGCGTCACTGGCTCTCCCAGATATTCCAGAAATGGTGATAGTGATGGAGGTATCCCATACGCCCCCATAGTTTCTCTCGTTGCAAAAATGTTATGTCTGGAATCAGAGCCGGAGTCAGACTTATGCCATGCAGCAAACTCAACTTTATTGGGAAGAACACAGAACTATATACAGAGTGCCATAGCCTGCCTGAGGTCACACGCGGGGGCGGGTACGGCAACACACACACCACACAACAATACTGTTATACAGTTAAATCTTTTCAAATGCTCTTATTTGTGAAGTGCAGTGTAGTGGTGCCCACTTCTGTTTCCACCACTACACTGCCCCTGTAAATAGCAGCGGGCATCTGAGTTCGGCCCCTTTGCCAAAGCCCCTGCCTGGTGGCTGTATGTTGTGTGTTGCCAACCCCTTCAATAAAGCTAAGTTTGATTGTGCACCTGACCTCGTTATTACAAGATATTTCCAGACATAACATTTTGGCGACGAGAATAAAAATGGAGGCGTGTGTTTCACCGCTTCGGCCCTTCCTGGAACTCCCGGGCCAGCCACCTATGCCTTGGCGAAGATGGTTTGCCGCCTTTCAAAACTACATTGTGGTGCTCGACCTGGGTGAGCTAGACAGGCAGAGGGCACGTGTGCTTCTGGTGTATATTTTGGGGTTCGAGGGCCAGCGTATCCTGCATACACTCAGAGCTACTGACTTGTATGAGGATGTGGTTGAGTTGCTAGCGTGCCATTTCCACACCCCAGACAACGTCACCGTCCAGAGGATTCGGTTACGACGACGACACCAGCGTGTGGGTGAGCCTGTCCACCAGTTTGTCGCTGACCTGCGGCAGCTTGCTAGCAAGTGTTGTTTCAGGACGTTGGAGGAGGGAATGATATGTGACCAGCTGGCGGAACACACAACCAGCAATGTTTTGCAAGCTAAGCTGTTTTTGGCACCGAGTGAACTGAAGTTAGCCAAGGCTGTCAAGCTAGCTTCAGAACGAAAGTGGCGCCAATCACAACGACAGCTGGGACCTGTCGCCACAGCATTAGTAGCGGACCCTGACAGCGAGGATAGTGCAGCCGATGCCCTGAGAAAGCCCATGTGCGTGGGCTGTGGGTCCATGAAGCACTGATATAAGGCTAGGGAATGCCTGGCTAGAGGGAAGTGCTATGGCACGTGTGCACATTTAAACCATTTTCCCAGGGTGTGTAGTGTGTCAAAGCTGGAGAGCCCACAGAGGATAACATCTGCACTCGCCCCGATAATTGTCCATGCGGTCTCCCCGAGTACCAATGGGTTCAACTACTGTACGGTGACGCTGGATGATGAGGAGGTGCCGCTGCTAACTGACACAGGGACGGAGAGATCTTTATTGAATTGAACCACAGTGAGGAAATTTTTCCCCTACTACGGAATAAGATGACTCAGCACCGCTCTGTGGTTATGGAGGTGGCAGACTGCGCACGGTTGGAACGCTGGCGCTGACGGCTCGGTACAAGTCGGTGGTGATGCCTAATTGCACGTTCCACATGACGGCCCGAGGTGACAACATTATGGGCTGTGTCCTGTTTTATGGACTGGGGTTCGCCATTAGAGATGACGGTGGGAAGGAGTGGGCTGGTTGTGGCTAGCAGAACCGTTTGGTTCCAGTAGCGAAGGACGACACGGTGTGGGGGAAGGATTTGTCTTGCACCACGGTAGTCAAGCAGGACCAGCCTCACTCAGGTTCGACACAGGAGGGTCTCAGCGCCGGCGCTCGGGATACCTTGGACAAAGGTACAGAGCGTGACGGCGAGGCGCCTGTGTCGACGATTGATGCCGACGAGCGAGCCTCAGTTTTCTACGGAGCTCGGCTACAGTGGACCGGAGAATCTGGAGCTTCAATGGCGGCCGCTGCAGCAGCTTTACAAGAAGGTGGGGCCAGACTGACAGGCACAGGACTGAGTGCCGATCAGCAACACTGCAGGCCGAGCAAAGCTCCCCTGAGAGTTACAGATCGGGTTCGGGTTCATGGGGAGGGACGCCCATGGCAAACATGGGCCAAATGACAGCTTGAGAATCACCAGGGACGGCTTCACATCGTGGCTAAACGGGGCGCAGCCCACTTTCAGCTGTCGGATGGTTTGTGGAGGCACGCCAGTGAGCTGCGGCACGCCCAGGAGGAGGTTTCAGATGGAGGATCCGGATGAGAGGAGTGGCTGACGGCGAAGAAGACGAGACGCATCACCGTCTACACGATCAGCTGCGGCCCCGGGGGCATGCTGCCTCCAGGGGAGGACGTACTGAGAGACTGTCCGGGGCCCCCACAGGCCAGTTCCACCACTATCTCGCCAAGTGGAGTGTGAGTTTATGTATATAATACAGAGAAAACGGGTTCTAATAGTGTGGTCCTTTGTAGGTGTTTAGAGGAAAATTATAATAATGGAAAAAAAAAAGTTTCAATGTTCGTATGTTTGTGCATGTGTGGGAAAAAATAGAGAGTTCTAACGTTGATACGGTTGTATATTGTTCTGGGATTATTTTGTGTGTTTTATTTAGTTTAGGAACACGGCAATATTTTTAGTTTATGAATGGACTTTCTTTTATTTAATATACAGGTGAAAGAAAAACCCACCTTGCCATGTGGGGTGGGACGGTAGTCCACCCGTCCCCCTTAGCTTAGGTTTGTGATGTGAATGTGATCGGCCCTTAAGTGATTTCAGTTTAGTTTATTAGTGTGTGATCCGTGTCCAAAATTGGGGAGGGTCTCAATTGTATGTGTGTTTTGGACTTTTCTACGGGGTGGGGGTGGGGTGTTTTATAGTGAAATGTTCAGATGCTCTTATTTGTGAAGTGCGGCGTAGTGGCGCCCACTTCCGTTTCCGCCACTGCACCGCCCCTATAAATCGCAGCGGGCATCTGAGTTCGGCCTCTTTGCCGATGCCCCTGCCTGGTGGCTGCATGTTGTGTGTTGCCAGTCCTGCAATAAAGCCTCGCCATTACAAGGTGTTTCCAGACATAACAGACACCGTATTCTCTCTCGTGTAATATTGCTTCATTTTGCACAAATTAGCACAATTCAGAATACAAGAGTATGAAACTGAGCATGCAAAAAGACCTTTTCAACAATCATTTCCAGTATTGACATAATTTTGGGGTTTTATTTTCAAAGATCCCTGTATTTTAGCAGTTCCATGGTAGTTCTGATGTAAACCTTTCTATACAGTGAATTCTGCTGCTTTTTGTGGTCGATCTATAATAGAATCTTTGTCTTCTGATATTGTTTCAGGCAGACCTGTTTTCTCTCTGCTTTAAAAAGGAGCCGAGATTCTCTTTTTCTCCCAGCCCGAGACGCACACAAATGGCGGCGGCTCCCCTCTTGCCGCCCCGCGCCTCTTCTCCGGCACGCCTCTAATGCGTCCTAATCCCGGCTGAAGACAGACGCCGGGGCTGTGTGTGTGTAAGAAATATCTCTTTGCTTTTTCTGCCTCAGTTCATTATTTTTCTTTCTTGTCACTTAGTGTGATAGGTTGGACAGAGGCGCACAGATGAGCACTGAAGACACAGTCACAAGGCCTTAATCTAGTCTTTAATGCGTGACTTCAGAGATGTCATTTATCTTGTGACTGCAGCAGGCGTCCACAAAACTTTATCTCTAATAATATATTGATGGATTAAAGGGGTCAGGCAGGAGACCAGGCAAGAAAAATTGCTTATTGACATCAAAATACAGTGCCCCAAAACCTGATAAACATAGGGACAGGAGAGTGGAAGTCGGAGAGAGAGAAGAGGGAAGAGAGAGATGGGGGTGGGGGGGTATTGTGAATGTTTGCACCCGGTAATTTCCTTCCTTCACAAGAGCCTCTGGTGGTCTGAGCCCTTGGCTTGATAAAAAAAGCCCCAGCCTCTCCTGTTCTCCAGCTCGGCACTGCACGGTTGCCGAGAGGGGGGTGGGGGGTGGGGGGGGGAGCCGGTGACTGCTAGGTCATTTCCACGTTTATCTTGACATAAAACTCCCCACCGCCGCCGCCACCACCGACCAACACACACACACTCACACACGACGCTGCACCTTATTAATCACACTTAAGTGCCGTGTGAGACTGGAGCGCTGGCGTGGAGGCGACTGAAAGCAGACCCCCCCACCACCGCCCCAATGTGTGGCATTATCAGGAAAAGGCACAGCTGTACAAAGTTGGGCTGGAGCACCGGTAGTCTCCTCCATTTTCACCGTTTTTCCCTCGCAGCTCAGAGGGAAGTGTGGAGCTTTTATCTGGGCCAGTTGGCTTGATTTACCTTTAAAGGGACCGTTTGAGTCTGCGTAGTGTACTCGGACGCATTAATGGCGGATTAATTTTTCTTCTTTTGAAGGTCCCACTGACTAAAGCGGGTCTGTCTGTGGGCTTTCACCTTCTAAAACGCTCTCTTGGGTCATCTGATTACAATAATGATATTAAAGCGTCTCCTCACTGAGAAACATTTATATTTAAATATTTTCGCAGAATGGTCAGGAGTTGGCGTCGCTCTTCCAAGTTCCATTTCCCTGTGATACCAACATATAATCCGGTCTTGAGTTACAAGTCACTGTGATATTGATCCAGTCGACACCCAGAGATTCTCAGCCCGAGGTGTTAACTTCAGCACTAAAAGTGCAACTATGGCGTTAGCTTACTAAGCAAAGTTTTTATTAGGGCTGGGCAATTTTACGTTAAATCAGCATCACGATTAATTGACCCATCCATGTCAGTTTTTGCTATTTTTTTTTTAGCTATTTTCCCCTCCCTTCTTCTTACTGACGAGGCCTGTAATTAAGCAGTATTACGGAAGGGTGTGGTAGTAAATGAGCATAATATAATAAAGAATACAGATGGGCAATATAGCCTAAAATGATATCACAATATTTTTGCAGTTTTTCACGATAACGATATTGTTCACAATATCAGCTTTTTTTTTTTTTTATTTCTGAAGAACAGTTTCACAGGCCAGCGTTATTTACCTTCAACATATTTAGCAAAACAAAACAGCAACTCTCTTGTTTCTCCAGTTTATAAACAACAGCTCAGATTAAGTTTCAAATATTTTTTATTCTGTATCAAATGTTACAAGAAAATAATATAAACCACATCTTAAGTGCACTCATGTAGTCAGGGTTTTATGCTGCGTCAGAAGTATGGACGTCTCCTGGGACTTCTCGGCTGTCAAAGTGAAGGGATGTTTTTTTTTTTTTTTTTGTTCAGGTGGAATAAAATCAAGCTTAAGCAAACGAAAAGGAACAAAATTACAATTCCAGACACTTTGGATGTCAACACCACTCCAAGGCAACGGTGTTGTTGACGGGCAGATTATCCACATTGCTTCAATGTTTTTGTATTTTTTTTTTTTACATTGCAGCAGTCTGAAACTACCTTAAAACTAAAATATTTAAACACAACTCGATGCAGATGCGCCGATCACGGAGTGGTAGCTTCCCGTTACATGTTTGTTTTGCCGTTTCTATAGTAATGCGTAACTTCCATTGGCAGCATAACAGTATGACGTCATCATGCAACAGACCCCAGATATTGCGATATTCAGTTTTATACCAATATCAAAATTTATACTGGTATTATCATGAATGATATGATATGGCATACCCCTAATAAAGAACAGGCCTATTGTCACTTCACACAAAAAGTAAATATTGTCGAGTGTTTACCACACATTCCTCTTGAGGGTTAGTGGGTCACGTCACGTGTGCGGCGGCTAATTAGCTTGTTAGCTGTTTTGGGGGAGTCCTTTATACACCCAAGATTGTGTTACCAACACATAGTGACTATGAGTCTCTAATCAGGGTCTTTAATACAGCCTTAGCTTGTCCATTCATTCTGTAAAACGGTTGCAATGACACGGATAGCCGTCGGAGGCTAACAGCAACTTAGCCTCTGCTACTCTTAGTGTTAGCATCTGCACATGTCGCTCGCTTTTTCTTGGCATCCTCAGATGAAAGAGTCAATCATCACATACCATGTAGATGGAGACCGCGTTTGTTTTTGTTACAACCCGTCTTCAGTTGTTCCGCCCGTGTTCTGCTGCATCTGAACAGCGCTGGCTGCGTTGCTTCCAGAGTTACAGTACATGCCCGCGTCTATAACTCTGTGGCGCGCATATCTTAAAGGGGCGGTACATGAAAAGCTCTCACACTCACAACAGAGAGAGGGGAATAACCGACATGAACAAAATTATGTTGGTTCCGGTTATATTTATTGTTATTTTCTTTAAATTATATTTGCAATAACAGAATAGAGCTTTATTTGTCACTGTTGCATGAACAATGACAACCTCTTTCATACTGCTTTTTTCCCCTTCTTTTTTAAAAGTCAGGAGTGCTGCCCTTGGAGCCATTAAAAATGTAGTCCAGCCAGTGTCGCACACAACATATCAGCCGTTACAACAGCCAGGGCAGCGTTGGTGCCAGACAGGAACACCGGCAAAAAATGTTCATCCTGTAACAAATCCCCAAACATCACCTTGGATGACTTTAAGAGAATGCAGCAACAGAAATGACTTTGCTAAGTGTTCTAACGAACAAACGGATCATCTGCTACACATTTTTACTGAGAGATGATATCTGTCTTATTCTATTTGAGCTTGTTTCTGTTTCTTTTTTTTAGTTTGCTTTTAAATTCTTACATTTACTATTGCAACTTGCTTTAATGGTTTAATGTTTTATGTGAAGCACTTTGAATTGTCTTATACATGAAATGTGTTGTACAAAAAAAGTTGCCTTGCCTCACCTGAATAAAAGGATGATTGGCTGGAGTTGTTACGTGACGTTTTAGGTCCCAAGGTCACATCCATCTACCCTCAAAAAAGACAAAAAATTTTAAAAAGGAAGCTAAAACAGAGCGGTTACAGTTTGCACTTTTGTTTTAAAGAAGCTGAACTCAGCTGGCTCATTACACGTCTCCATAAGCCAATCACAAAAGCAGGTTCAGCCATGAAAGCTTACTCTGTGCTGCTGTGTATAATGACCACACTGGCCTGCCAGAATAGGTCTGTACACATCTGAGGTGAATCCCCGTCACGCCAAGTGGACTTTCAATTCTGATTTTGTTAAGAAAGCCACCCCTGGAGAAGCCTTTAATTACTCAGATCCTGCTCCTCGTGATGGATTGTGATAAAGCGGCGGGCTTACTTAAGGAATCTACCGCTGAATGCATGTTTTTTCTCCTCCTTCTCCCTCTGCACATCTTTAGCAGAAAAAAAAAATCTTTGGAAGTCGCTTCAATCCCAAATAGAGTCAATTCTAACCCTTCACACTCTCTTCCAGTCCAGGAAAAATTAATACACTTTACTATTACAAGATAAAGCTATGGGGACATATTACAGCAGGCATATCTGCAAGCCGGTAATACTACAGAGTCAGCATTCAATAAAAGACATTTGCAACCAGGCATTTCTCACAACACTTGCGAAAGATTTAAAAGCTTCTAAATTAGGTGCAGCTCAACATGCGCGAAAGGTGCCTGGTAAGCAGGGCCATGCTTACTTAAAATGACAGAGTTGTTTATGAAGGGAAGGGTGGGGGGGGATCCTCCCTCACTCCTGGGTGGCATGCAAGTGGAACAGTTTATGATCCACACACTGGGTTATTTAGCCTCAAACAGGGTGCATAATGTTGGGTGACAATCAGCGCTCATAACTCACATCGGCTCCCGCTTCACAGCACCCCCTCCTCCTGAATAACCATTGATTCCTCATCGGGCCGTTCACCTGGAGCCTCGCCGGCTCAGACCCAGAGCCATTTCTGGCTATAAAGCAGAGTATGTGATTGCAGTGGCCCCTCTTAGCCACCAGGGTGCCCCAAGCCACAAAGTCTTTTTTCCATGTAAATTTGCAACTTTTTTCACATAAATTTGCAGGGTTTTTTTTCTCATAAATTTGCTCTTTTTTCATCATGAATTTGTATCTTTTTTCTTGTAAATTTGCAACTTTTTCTTGTGAATTTGAGACTTTTTTCATCATAAATTTGTAACTTCTGTATTAAATTTGCAACTTTTTCTTATAAATCTGCAACTCTTTTCTTGTAAATCTGCACTTTTTTTTTTTAAATCATCACCTGTTTGACCTGCTGCCCTCTGGACAACGGTTCAGATCGATCAGGTCCCACACCTCCAGGCCGACAGTTTCTTCCCCCGGGCCATCTGGACTGCAGTCAGAGGCCCCACCCCCCTCCCTCCGAACGCTCACATGCACAGCGCTGAGGACCTTTTTAATTATCACAATAACTCACCTGTCTTTGCACTCCTCACTTTCATGTATATTGACCCATCCGTGAAACCACTACCATACCTACTATGTCTATATTTTCCATAATCCTTGGGCCATTTTACTCAGTCGTGTGTTCTGCACGTCGCACTTTTACATACATTGTTTCATCCGTGAAGCCACTACCGCACCTGTGTATATTTCCAGATTCCTGGGCCATTTTTATTTCAGTCGTGTCTTTAACCATGTATTCTGTAACCGTGTTTTATCTAATCCTTCTCTCTTCCTTTATTGCGCAGTAGCCTGGTGGAGCTCCCACAGTGTCACTGAACTGTACAGCTGGACAATGACTATAAAGCCTATTCTATTCTATAAATTTGCAACTTTTTACATCATGAATTTGTATCTTTTTTCTTGTAAATTTGCAACACTTTTCTATTACATTTGCAACGTTTTCTCATAAATTTGCAACTCGCTTCTTGTAAAATCGTTTTTCTCATAAATTTGTAGCTTTTTCTTGTAAATTTGAGACTTTTCCTCATAAATTTGCATCTTTTTCCACATAAATTTCCATTTTTTCATAAATTTGTATCTTTTCTCGGAAATTTGCAACTGTTTTCTTATAAATTAGATACTTTTTTTCGTAAATTTGAGACTTTTCCTAAAAATTTGCTACTTTTTCCCCACATAAATTTGCTTTGTCATCACAAATTTACTTGTAAATTTGCAACTGTTTTTTTGTTAAATTTGCAACTTTTTTCTCATAATTTTTTATCTTTTTTTCTTGTAAATTTGAGACTTTCCTCATGAACTTGCAACTTTTTCCCCCTTGTAAATTTGCCGTTTTTCATCATAAATCTGCATGTTTTTACTTGGAAACTTGCAACAGTTTTCTACTAAATTTGCAACTTTTTTCTTATAAATCAGCCACTTTTTTCTTGTCAATTTGAGACATTTTTCCTCATAAATTTGCCAAATTTTTCACATAAATTTGCTGATTTTTTTTCATCATGAATTTTCTTGTAAATTTGCAACTTTTTATCATAAATTTGCATCTTTTGTACCGGAGTGGTGGCCTAGAGGCAGAGCACCTGCCCCACAACCGGGAGGTCATGCCAAAGACCATATAAAAATGAAACTTTCTGCCATCCAGCTTGATACTCAGCAACAATGTAAGGAAGGAGAGAAATCAAAAATGCTCAGTAGGTAGAGCAGGTTGTCTAATAATCGGAGGGCTGGTGGTTTGAATCCCGCTCTCCCCAGACATCCTGCCGTTGTGTCCCTGGGCAAGAGACTTTACCTCACCTTGCCTCCAATGTCCATGACACTGGGTATGAATGTGTATCAGTGTTCAGCAGTGGTTGGAGAGGTCGTTGGCGTGGATTGGCAGCCACGTTTCCGTTAGTCTGCCCCAGGGCAGCTGTGGCTACAGCAGTAGCTTACCACTGCCAGTGTCTGTGGAGTGAATGGATAATGTATCCACTGTAAAGTGTCTCAGTGGCTGTGAAAAGCGTTGTATAAAGCTGATGCAAAGTCTGCAACAGTTTTCTATTAAATTTTCAACTTTTTCCCCCTCATAAATTTGTGATTTTCTATCATAAATTTGCAATTTTTTCTTGTAAATTTCAGACTTTTTCATCATAAATTTGCGATGGTTTTCTCTAAATTTTGCAGCTTTTTTCCTCATAAATTAGCTACTTTATTGTTGAAATTTCTTGCGTTTAGCTTCTCTAAGTTTGCAACTTTTCTCACATAAATGTGTGACTTTTTCATGTAAATTTGCACCTTTTCCCATTACAAATTTGCCAGTTTTCCTCACCATTTGTGTCTTCACTTTTCTTGTAAATTTGCGACATTCATATGGACGCTGGTTGCATTTTTATTCTCTTCTTTAATTTTCTCACTTTATCCAGACAGTGTGTCTACTTTTTTATTTAATGTTTTTCTGTTGGGAGGGGAGATCTTCCTCATTAGTGACCCCCAAACACAATCTTGCATATAGGGCTCCCACAAAGCTTGAAGCGGGCCTGTTCAGACGGACAGCTTCTGTAATTTTTCAGAGTTGCAGAAATATTTGTTGGAAGGTGTTTAACAACCCTTTGAGAGAAGAACAGAAATGTATTTGCAATAAACCTCTTTCACACAGCTTTTTTCCCCCCCCCACCCTTCTCTTTTTACGGTCAGGAGCACTGCCCTTGGAGCCATTAAAAATTTAATCCAGCCAGCGTCGCGCACATATAACATATCAGCCGTTACAACAGCCAGGGCCGTGTCGGTGCCAGACAGGAACGCTGGCAAAAAGTGAAAAGAAAAAAAAAAAAAAAAACACAGAGGGGGATGGGGGGAGAGGTCATTTTTCATCCTGTAACAAATCCAGAAACATTACCTTGGATGCCTTTAGACAGAAATGACTTCGCTAAGTGTTCTAATGAGCAGACAGATCATGTGCCACGCGCGTGTTTTTACTGGGAGGTGGTAGTAAAGTGTGCTCGTGTCACCTGAAGGACGGGCAGTGCTCATCAGTTAATCCCCCGCTGGACAAAAAGCCAAGAGGAAGGAAGGGATGATTGTGGGGGGAGGGGGGGTTGGTTGGTTGTAAAGCAGGTTTACAAGCAAACTCAAAAAAAAAAAAATCGCTCGTATTAAACCTGGTAAATCTGTCTCCCCGCCGCAGCGATGGCCATAAAACAGGAAGAGTTTGCCGCCGAGCTTCAAGGTTGCACGACGCTCCCGCGACGCCGCGCACACCCCGCCGTTCACGGGGGGCAACAATGATAACAGGCGAACGGCCGCAGTTCCCCGAGTCACAAAGTCATTGTGAGATGATTACATTCTGCCTGCAGTTCTGCTCTGCATCTTTTATCGCGACCATCACTCACCGCCGCATGTGCATCGCTCCCCCCCCCCCCCAAAAAAAAAGCCACCCAAACCGGACGCTTCATACGCGCATACGTGCACACACAGCTCAGTGCAGCGTATTGAAATGACCTACGGCGTCACACATGTGAAGCTCCACTGGGGAGCAATAAAAAAAGCACCCCCCCCCCCCCAATTTCCATGATGAATAAAATGTTTCTCTTTCTTTAGTCACAAACAGAGGGGATGACGGCCAAAAGGGTTGCCCAGAGTAATCTACCTTTGGGGGCGTCGTACATTAATTCTATTTTCATATTCAGAGGCCTGCCGCCCCCTCCCCTCCCCTCCCCCTCCTCATAGGTCTGAGGAGGGGGAGGGGAGGGCCCGGGCCAGTCCGGGGCCTGGGAATACCCCAGAGCCCGCACGCCACGGTGCCCACATAATTCTGGTCCGCCTCATTATTTAGCATGTCACCGCTATTTTACATGTTAAAAAGCCCCCATGCATCGCCATCTAATTTGTTACAGGCATATAGAATGGGCGAGCCCGGAATGGGGTCAACTCGCTTTCAGGCGGCGCGGGGAAATAAATTCGCACAAAAAGTCAGCGGAGTCAAGGTGAAACCCGGTGTCAGCGGGATGTATTTTGTCATTTTTGGTGGGTTTTTTTCCCCTTCTCGCTCAGCCTCGGTCTTTAACTACTTTAATCTTTTACTTTCGTACTCAGGTTCCTCCCTGCAAGTAGAAGAAGAAAAAAGAAAAACAGAGCTGAGTCCTGCCAAGAGTTGAATTGGCTTTGATGAGATTCAGCTGTAATTATTTCTCAGCAATAACAATAAGGACAACAACAACAGAAGACTTAATCCGCCAGTGAGAGGGCCTGATTCTGCTTCCTGGTGACAGTGATTAGGCCTAATCTGGGGGTTTTGGTGTGTTCTTTGGAGAAATGCAATTTTAAATGGGCACACTTTGTTTCCTGAGAGTTTTATTTGAACAAATATATACAGTTATACAACACCGCAGTGAAGTGCAGTGCATCTTTTGTGGCACTGATACTCAGAGCAGAAGGATTAATATGGCTGCAACAGATTTTTTTTTCTACTATCGACAAACTTAAAGAACATTTTCCCTTTTGCTGATGTAAAGTTTAGCATAATAGCATCCAAACAGCAGGGGTGGGGGGAGTAAGCATTTTTCTGATGCATTGCACAAGTGTCAAGAATTTGATTCTTAAATAATATAATACAACACTTAGTTCTGACCAAGTAATGTGATTGGACAACAGGGATTCCAGGACTTATATTCCATGATAATTGCATTCCAGCATTTCACTGGATATGTGTCACTCTGCTTCAAAGGTGTTCTAGTTGCCGTTAATTACTCACAGTAATTTACTGTCAAGTCTGCAGGCTTGAGAATTGCAATAATGTGTTGGATCCCTTAATGTCCACAGTGAGGTGCTGTTTGAAAAGAAGTTATACATCCATGACCTGGAAGTCCCACCCTTTTAAAAACTCTTTGAATTTACAAAGTCTGCCCTTGTATAAACATCGTTAAGCTATTTCACATCTGTTTAAAAAAATAGGCAGTGCTAGAGTTGGATTTATTGTCTCAATTAGCAAACCACAACACCTTTGTAGTGATGGACTCTCTGTTTCATCTGAAAATGCCAAGAAAAAAGGAGCGAAGTGTGCCAAAGCCAAATCGGTAGTATGCTAACTAGCCACCAGCATTTGCCACGTTTCGATCCCGGCACTTCTGTGGTGCTGACTCAACAGGTGACCAGCTTGTTTTACGAACAATGACCTTTGCACTTGACAATATTTAATTTGTTTACGTGTGTGTGAAATGACAACAGACGTCTTCATGCTGACTGAGATGATTAGCAACAGTTACTGGCTACATTTAGAAGGGATTATTTTTTTCTCAGCTGTGCAAAATAACTGATTAAACAAACAAATCATAATATTTTGTCAAGCATTCCTGTCATTTAAGAAAATGTGCTTGTGGAACTGTTGTATAAAAGCAATATTACACTCGAGCTCATTGTGGTATCATGAATATTTTTATTGGCGGTGATTAGTAAAACGTCCTCAATTCCACGTCAGGCGTACGATGAATCACCACCAGTTAAAATATTCATTGACACCACACTCGCTCTCGTATAATGTTGCTTAAATAACTAGAAAAGCACTCGGAGAGCGCAGACCTCCGCCAAGCACCACAGTTCCCCCCATACAGTGTTTGTGTGTACGTTTTCAGATTCCTTGACCATGAAAACATATGACTAGCAATTGGATTCACAATGATAGGATTAGTGGTTCAGTAGTTATTGACGAAAATGGCATTTTCCGTAATGGCGGTTTTCTTCTGGACGGTGATCCGGATCACCACCAAAATCTAATCATCTGTAGGATGCCCCATTTCTGACAATCTGTGAAAATTTCATGAAAATCCGTCCATAACTTTTTGAGTTATCTTGCTAACAAACAAACAGACAGACAAACCAACGCCAATGAAAACATAACCTCCTTGGCGGAGGTAACAAATCATGAAAAAGGCAGAACTCTTAACACGGAATTGTAGTGATAAAACAGGCATGATAGCGGAGCGGCACCCTCTTCATTAAAAGCAAACGTATGTCAGCACAAGTCCAAAGAAGCGGTGTCAAAACTTCCACCCAACTCAGAAAGGGCGGCTGTTTTCCATTGTCGAGAACTGGGACTTTCGTGCTACGTTGTGCACTTTAGAGCTGCAGTACAATGCCCCACCACCTCATTGTAGAGTACGGTCCCCACACTCTACAATGAGGTCACAAAACCAAAATCATGGAAATCACTGTAGGCAGCAAATCTGTGTACTCTCGTTATTTCAATATTTCATTTCTGAAACAAAAATGACTCGGTCGGAGTCATTCCCAGTGAGAGTTGGACTCCGCCAGGGCTGCCCTTTGTCACCGATCCTGTTCATAATTTTTATGGACAGGATTTCTAGGCGCAGCCAGGGAATGGAGGGTGTCATGCTTGGTGACCACAGGATTTCATCTCTGTTGTTTGCAGATGATGATGTCCTGCTGGCTTCATCCAGCAATGACCTACAGCTCTTGCTGGGACGGTTTGCCGCTGAGTGTGAAGCGGCTGGGATGAGAATCAGCACCTCCAAGTCCGAGTCCATGGTCCTCAGCCGGAAAAAGGTGGATTGTCCTCTCTGGGTTGGGGCCCCAAGTGGAAGACTTTAAGTATCTTGGGGTCTTGTTCACGAGTGAGGGGAAAATGGAGCGAGAGATTGACAGACGGATCAGAGCAGCATCTGCAGTGATGCGGACGTTGTACCGGTCTGTTGTGGTGAAGAGGGAGCTTAGTTCTAAGGCAAAGCTGTCAATTTACAAGTCAATCTACGTTCCTACTCTCACCTATGGTCACGAGCTTTGGGTAATGACCGAAAGAACAAGATCGCGGATACAAGCAGCTGAAATGAGCTTTCTCCATAGGATTGCTGGACTCACCCTCAGAGATAGGGTGAGGAGCTCAGTCATCTGGGAGAGGCTCAGAGTAGAACCGCTGCTCCTCCACATTGAAAGGAGTCAGTTGAGGTGGTATGGGCACCTGATTAGGATGCCTCCTGGACGCCTCCCACTTGAGGTGTTACAGGCACGTCCCTCTGGGAGGAGACCCTGGGGCAGACCCAGGACTCGGTGGAGAGACTATGTCTCCCAGCCGGTCTGGGAACGCCTTGGTATCCTCTCTGAAGAGCTGGAGCAGGTGGCTGGGGAGAGGGAAGTCTGGGCTTCTCTGCTTGAACTGCTGCCTCCGTGACCCGGACCTCCGGAAAAGCGGTAGAAGATGGATGGATGGAAACAAAAATGGAGAAGAAATAGCCGATATATGGTTTGGGTTCAAAATAAAATCAGAATTGAACTAAAACGGAATAACACATCTGAATTTGTTATTTTGTTTTAGTGACAGCGGGAAGTAACAGTCGTAAATTACCAATTTGCATTGTGTTAATTTATTGAAATGTCAATGTGATCATTTCCATAAAACAAACATAACTGGCAAAAGCAACAGCTAAATCTGATACTTTACAAAAAAGGTAAGTAGGTCTAGATATGGGGGAGGTTGTTTAAATGGACTTCTGGCTGTGACCAAAACAGTAAAACAAACAAATAAAGGAATAAGATCTGTTATCCTGTTTTTGCTCAAGTCTGATTTTATTTTGACAAGGCCAAAACAATATAACGGCTATTTCCAGTTTTTTTCTTTCAGAAACTGAATATTGAAAGAATGAAGAGTCCACAAATCACAATGGGTAGGATTGCTTCTAATTTTCATTAGAAGTCTAATATTGAAGCAGTAATTGTTTATTTTTTCTTTATTTACCCCCCCCCCCACCTCCGACAACTTCATATCCCTTCAACTCCCTCCCCCATTCCCTCATCAGGTCCAGCATATATAAGACAATTTAAATAAAGTGTTAAAGTTATTATACCACAAGAGACTATAAATACTATTTAGAAACAGTATATATCAAACATGAGCAGAAGTCCTTTTGGCAAAGTAAATGTTTTCAGCACAACAATGCAATCAGATATCTGCTCTGCTTACCAAGGTGCTGGACAGGAAAAGGTAAGAAAAAAAAAAGTCTATTTATATGTTAGAATTTCTGAGTATTTTTGATTAAATGGTAAATGTCATTCACTTATATAGCGCTTTTATTCTCATCTCTAGATGACTAAAGCGCTTTACAGATCATGCTATCCACACATTCACACAGTAATGGCGGCGATGCCGCTATACATGTTTTTGATTGAAGGACTATGTTACTTGTTGCACATGTTCGTTAGAATTCCATTACTTGTTAAAATTCAGCTTATTCTCAAGTCCATTACAACAGATATGCTGCTGCAGGTGCACTTCATATTGTTTGTTAAGTATTGGCAAATGTAACATTCCATGTGACTTGTACATTTCTTTTTGTTTTATCAAAAGATATTGGACGTGATTAATGGATCAGTGCAAATACTTAAAAAGTACCAGATTGTCACACAGATAGAGGGGAAAAATCCTGAATAGAAAAAAATGCATTAAGCTTAATTTCAGAATCACATCGGAACCCTGTGAATCGTAACTGAATCATGAAATGCGTAAAGAATCCCACCCCTACCAAACAGTGTCAAAAAAATATTAGCGTTAAGGTTTCAAATCTTCACGCAAGTTTGTCAACTGTTAAAGGTCCCATTCACTGAACCATGGTGTGTTGTGGGTTTTAACCTTCTAAATGTTCTCTTTGGTCATTTCATTACAGTAAAAATATTAAAATCTCTCTTCACATAGAATAATAACACATTTTTAAGTAGTTCTGTCAAAGATGATGCAATAATAGCAAATTGATGCAACGCGCCTTTTGATGCTGCCTTTTAATGCACATGTGAACACGATGGATTTCCATACTAAAGGCCCTCCGCCCACACGGTCCAGGAAGTCAGACAGCAACCCAAGCAAAAAGGCTCCATTTTTAAGGCAAGTTCAGCTTTGCATTTACATTATAAAGATAGAAGAACAATTAAAGTGAAATGAATAAAGAGTTAACTACAGATGTTAAACATGATGAAATATTTTAACTGACTGACAGCACTAGGGTAATGGTTTCAAATCTGAACTTCATTGTTCCACAACACACAGGCTTAGTTTCAGCCATCAAATCAAAGCACCACATTCTTGATGGTTTAGAAATTTGAACTGAAGTCGCTCAGTTAACTTACAAATAAAGGATGGACCAGGTCAAAAGTTTATTGTTTAAAAACAGCTCTTTCACTTTGCTTTAACTTGTCCAACATCAGTGTAGGCCAAATAACTCATTAAAACACTGTGGTAGTGGTGACTGGTTTTTCTCAGCAGCTGGTTCAGCTTAAAAAAAGAACAGATCTTTTTTTTTTTTTCGACATTTAAATTTAAACCACACTAAACTGGTCCTCCAGTACTCAGGGTGACCTCGTTCTGTGCACACACTCCACTTAAAAGTGCAAACACTGTCAAATTAGTTGTGTTTTAGCTTCAATGCCTGCCTAAACTAGACTTGGCACAGGTGTCAATAGATGACGGTGGACAACTCCACTCTTTTCTTCTTTATTTGTTCCTTCTTAATGAAAAGAAGATCAGACTGAGTGCCTGTAATTAGGTTGGAAACAGGTTGATAATGCTTAAGAAGAAAAGAACAAAATCATGTTAATGGAATCACATCATTCACACAAGGTAATTAATTCTTATTTTAACCACCGTGGAGTTATATAAATCAAATACAGCGGGGAAAATAAGTATTTAGCACATCAACATTTTTCTCATTAAGCATATTTCTATGGAGCCATTGACCTGAGATTTTCACCAGGTATCAGTAACAACCCAAGTATGCATACAAAGAAATCAAGGCAACTGTATTAAATATAACTTGTTTTGTGAACAAAGTGGAAAGACACAGGGAGTAAGTATTGAACACGAAGAAAGAGAGGTGCAAAAAGGCATGGAAAGCCAAGAAACCAGCTGAAATTCATCAAAATTTAGGAAGTCATCCCCCATCAGTGCAAATTAATTTCAGCCGGTTAAGTCCAGACTGATAGCCTTTAAAAAGGTCTGTGAATATCAAATTGTCCCAACACAAAGAACTCATGATGGGTAGAAGCAAAGAGCTCTTTCTAGACCAGAGGTCTCCAACCTGGGGCTCCTGGAACATTCAGATTTCTGTGGGAAATTTTCTAATTTTGGTTCTTAATTGGTCCAAAGATTTGCAAATAATTTGATGTTGTTGTGCATGGGTGCAAGGGTACCTACAGAACACATGCACAACAATGACAAATTATTTGCAAATATTTGGACCAATTAAGAAGTGAAATTAGA
Source organism: Pholidichthys leucotaenia (assembly GCA_020510985.1). NCBI lineage: Eukaryota > Metazoa > Chordata > Actinopteri > Cichliformes > Pholidichthyidae > Pholidichthys > Pholidichthys leucotaenia. The sequence continues at coordinate 21,313,781 of CM035839.1, read as the reverse complement.
AAATTTCCCACAGAAACCTGAACATTCCAGAAGCCCTACGTTGGAGACCCCTGCTCTAGACCTTCGCAACCTTATTGTTGCAAAACATGATGACATTGGTTACAGGCACATTTCTGAACTGCTGAATGTTCCAGTGAGCACTGCTGGAGCCATCATTCGGATGTGGAAAGAACATTATTTTACCATAAACCGGCCATGACCAGGAGCTCCTCCCAAGATTTCTGACAGATGAGTCAAAAGAATTATAAGAAGAGTTACCTGAGAGCCAAAAACCATTCGTGGAGAGCTCCAGAAAGACCTGGAGTTAGCAGGTACTGCTGTTTCAAAGAAAACTAAGTAATGCACTCAACCGACATGGGCTCTATGCCCATTCACCTCCCAAGACTCCATTGCTGAAGGAAAAGCATGTTGAAGCTTGTTTAAAGTTTGCTGCACAACTTTTGTGTAAGCCAGTAAAATACTGGGAGAATATAGTCTGGTGAGATGAGACCAAAATTGAACTTTTTGGATGCCACAACACACAGTATGTTTGGAGGAGAAATGGCACTGCACATCAGCCCCCAAAACACAATACCAATAGTGAAGTTTTGAGGTTGGAACATCATGGTGTGGGGGTGTTTTTCAGCACATGGTACAGGCAGACTTCATATAGTTGAAGGAAAGATGAATGGACAAATGTACAGAGACATCCTTGATAAGAACCTGTTGCCATCTGCCAAGATACTGAAGATGAAACAAGGGTGGACATTTCAGCAACAATTAGCCCAAGCACACAGCCAAGGAAACGTTCAACTGGCTCCAGAGAAGGAAAATAAAGCTGCTAGAATGGCCCAGTCAGTCACCTGACCTGAATCCAATTGAAAATCTTTGGAACGAACTGAAGATCAGAGTTCATAGAAGACACCCACAGAACCTTCAAGATTTGAAGACAGTTTGTGTGGAAGAATGGGCTAAAATCACTACTGAGCCTAGTTTCTCCGTACAGGAGGTGTCTGGAAGCTGTTGTTGCCAACAAAGGCTTTTCTACTAAATGAATGAATCAATTTCACCAAGCATGTTCAATACTTATCCCCTGTGTCATACCACTTTATTAAATATAACTTGTTTTTTGAACACGGGTGTCTTGATGTCTTTGTATGTATGGATTACTTGGGTTGTTACTGATAGTATCTGGTGAAAATCTCAGGTCAGTGGCTCCATCAGAAATATGTTTGATGAGAAACATGTTGATGTGTTCAATGCTTATTTTCCCCGCTGTACATGACCATCTTTGGCTTCTGTTAATCTAATCTGGTGATTATAATTTTAACCTACTTATTGTAACAAAGATTTTTAATGTAATAAATAAGATTCCGCATCCTTCCACACCAAAAATGAACCACCCGTTTCCCCCAGTCATTCCAAATGTCAATTCACTTCTCACCAAAATGGCAACAACTCAAGTTTACTTTGACAATTTAAACTTAACTGTATCCAAATAATTTTTACAACTACACCTACTAATCCACATTATATTTTTACATTTCTAAATTACAAGCAAGATTAAGAAAAGTAAAGGGTTAAAGGAAGTTAACAAAAGTAGAAGCACTGAATTCCTTTTTGACCATTACAAAATAAAACAGGAAATGAGACCACCATCAGAAACTGTAGTAAATATGGTAGTGAACTGAAAAAAATATTGCAAATTGTTACCATAAATTTTTAATTGATTATGACCTACACAACAAATAAATGAAAATGCAATTAAAAGGTGCAAAAGTACACCGCTTTTTCACTGATTCTTTTATGCAAGTTCAGTTAATTATCAAAAAATGTGCAATTAATTTGTTAAAATGTGTTAATCGATCATTGTAATAATCTTCTGCTATCCTCAAGTCGTGGTTTTGGGTTGAAATTTCCATGTAAATTAGTGAGTGCCTTACACACAATGGAAGATAAAACAAAGACCAAAAAAAAGTCAAATCAGAAACGGCTCCGTTACAATAAAACAATCAAGCATTTTAATTCAGAAATGGAACCATAAGGCACCTCTGCATTAAGAGCATTAGTGATAATTTCCTTTCTCTGACGCGCCACACTATCAGCCCTTCTTTAAAAAAAAAAAAGACTGAGAAGCAAAGAGGAGGAGAAGTGGGAGAAGGAGAAAGGTCAGAGGTCAGGGCGCTGCAGGAAGAGGATTGCTCGGCGGTGTGAACACTTTTCACAAACCATGTTTTGTGCCTCAAACATCTTGCTTACAGCAGCAGGGTCTGATCCAAGCATTATGTGCGAATACATCAGTAGCCCGGACCCCCTCCACAGACGGGCACGGCAGCGTGCACGTCAACACACACGCACCCGTTTCCCAGTAACTGAGGCCCCCTCCTCCCGCCGCCTCCTCCTCCTCCTCCTTCTTCTTCTACAGAAGTAAATTATCAAAACTGTGTTTGAAAGTGAATGAAGGGTGACTCGCTCTCCCTTTCTCTCGCTCTCTCTCCCCCTTCCTGCTTTGACATCTCAGTTTTTTTTTCCTTTTTTTCCCCTTACTTGCCACCGTTTCTGGGCTAGGTGATAACTGCCGGTAATAGGATTAACATTGATTTCTTTTTGCAAGAACAGAGATGTGCCAGTTCCAGCTATTTATTGAACTGCCAGCTTTGAACTATGAAAACTGACTGCAGGAAAAGACCTAATGCAGCATTTTAAAGAAAAGAAAAGCCTCTGTGCATTTCTCTCTTTACTTTTTGTTATTTCTCCCTCCTGTCTTCTTCTTCTCCTTTTTGTTGTTGCAGGATAAAAGAGAAATCGGGCTGCTGTGTTCTAAGCTCCTGTAATGACTTTATTTATTGACTTTGTTGTTGCTTTTTTATATATATAGAAATACCCTTACCAATCAATATAGCTGTGATTTGATCTATAAATTGTTTGACTTCTCTTTCACCTTGAAATAAAGATCCACGTTTGTTTCCTTTGTAGCGTGCAGGAAAAAAAGCTTTTCTATTGCAGATATAAATATTTAGGTTTATTTTAAAAGAGCAGAGCACACTTGGGCAATTTTAACTGCTCCCATTCAGATAAATCACTCATCTCATGAAATTTTACTAATTGAGTGTGACTGTCTTAATTAGCTGTGAATGGGGTTCATTGATTAGTGAGCCATGTCTATTGACGACACTACTTAAGCAGCTAACAGCTAAAAGCCAGACAAGAGGAGACCGTTAACTAATTAGTGACACGAGCTGCTGCTGCGTCATTATGCGCGCGCTATGGCACGTTCCGTCTGTCAGTCATTACATTTTAACAAAGTCACCAGTGAATTTAAAACAACTGAATAACAAGTGCATATTTACTTTTTTGGCGTTGCATGAGGAAGAGAAGTTGAAGGATTTCCAAGATCAGCTTTTCAAACTTAAAAAGAGAAAAACACATTAGCCTTCTCCACTTTAAATGGCTGCAAATCTGGGATCGTCGCTCCAGTTTACATCAAGTTTCTATTTCCCCAAGATCGGTGCTGCAAACAGATTATTGCATTTGAGTAAAACGCCTGAATCTAGACTCTACAGCCACAAACGTTGAACTGAAAAGGCCACAAATTTAAAAGAAATAAAGCAGCAAATGTGTCAGAGAAAAGTCACATATTTACAAGAAAAGAGCTACAAATTCACTGCTGCCTTTTAAGCTCATTTCACTTTATATTATGTTAAAATTAGGGCTGAGAATTGACTAAAATTAAATATATGGATATTAATTGTGATTAACTGTGAAAATGACAATGAATAAACAATGAAAAAGTGTTTAAAGCAATTTTTAATTGCATTTTTCATAAATAAAATATACCTCTGACCATCATATTCAACAAAAATACTACTAGAACAACATAAAACACTTGATAATCATGAATGTATATTTAAAACATTTTCATAACATCAATTTGTAGTCCTCTTTTTCAGTTTATTATAAAGAAGAGGAATTTCTCTGCAAAACTAGAATTTTTTTTAAAAAACGTATCGTCACATTTCCTGTTTTATTTTCACACAGTAAAAGAGGAAGTCGCTCTTTCAGCTAACTTAAGCTAAGAACAAACTGAGCAATTCTTCACTGATTTCCAGAGCTTCGGACCTTAATGGTGAGTTAGAAGCCTTCATTCACTTCATGTCAGAATGTGTGTGTTTCTCCACAAACTCCGCCTCATTTCAGACTTTCATACAATCAACCAGAAAGGCACTCAGAGAGTGCATACCTCTACCAAGGCTCCTTCCGTCCCTTATGGATCACCTCCAAAATGTTATGGGTTCCTCTGTAGGCCAAGGACCAGCACTGGTGAAAATTTCATCCAGATCCATCCAGTAGTTTCTGTGTAATCCTGCTGCACAAATACACACAACATCCTTGGTGAAGGTATGCACTCTCAGATGAGCACCAAAATTTAATGGGCTCATCCTTGGCCCAGGGGCTACCGCTGCTGAATATTTCATCAAAAGCCGTACAGCAGTCTTTGCATAATCCTGCTAACAAACAGACCCCAGTTGCATTACTTCCTTGGTGAAGGTAATGACGCAAAATCAGGTGTGTGTGTGTGTGTGTGTGCGTACACGTGTGGGGTTTGGAGGTTGCCCCGTGTGCAGGAGGCTCAGTTTAGTGTGGTGTTAAATTTAAGCGGTGAAAACAACGCTGTTCTGAGCTGAGCCGGCCGCTGAGGCAAACCAGTCGTCACTGCTGACGCCGCCTCAGGGCCCACGTTAATCAAAAAAGTTAACACAGTAATGTTCCAACCCTAGTTATTAATACATATGAAAACTATGATTGCAGTCTCACAAAACTGAGTGTAAGGATTTTAATATACAGCAGTCAGATTTAAGGGATTTTGCCTGATGGGAAATTTTGGGCTCATGTCAATACCGGAGATCAAAATGCTGAGTGATGAGCGGCAGCTGGCACGGATCCTTTCTTTTGTTATTTCATCTTCACTGCCAGGGAGACAAAGGAAGGAGGCATTATCAAAAAAATGACTCAGATACTTTAAAATGATTCAGTAATGGGTGTTTTCTAAATCTGCTGTCTGATTCTGGGCGGTATGCTCCACTGGGACGCACCAGTGCGTATACGGGATGATTTTAAGACTTTCAGCAGACAACCTTCAGTTGCTTGGTTTATAATTTACGAATTTATAATGTTGACTGCTTCTGTTAAATTATCAGCTGAATTAAGACAGAGCGAGAGAGAGACTGATTTACACAAAAGGAACTGATCATAGTGTCATTAATATTTTAAAAAGGAGCAAATAATCAAAAGGCTTCAATATTCTTTAAAGGTACAATATTTAAAATTTCAGGGTAATTGGAATTCTGAAATGTAATGTAGCATTAAATATGAACTTTGTTTTCACAGTTATATAATCACTCCTAATTAAAAGTTGTTGGATTTTCTGTACGTTAAAATAAGTTTTCACACACGGGAAGGGGGTCCATCTCCATGTAGGAAGCCATCTTGGACCACCATAACATCCTTTCAAAATTCAATGTCAAAGTTTAATTACAAAATTGGCTTCTGCAGGTCCCCCTAGGTACGCTGGAAGAGGGTGGGGGGAAAAAAATAAGAATTGCTTGCGTTTTGAAATATGACTCCCATTATGAACTGCACCTTTAAAAAAATTAAAAATCAGTCTGAGTGTAAAGAAAAAGTTGAAATGGATCTGAAAATAAACGCAGGCAGCTTCATAATAATCGTTAATGATGGCACTGCTTCATCCTGCTGCTCAGATCAGAAGCACGAGGCCTAAATGAGGCGAAAGAACAGTTGTGACACCGCAGCAAAACAGCAGCCTCAGCCAATCACCGTCAATTCTTCACAGCGGAGCGAAGCAGTAACAATACAAGCTAGAAAAGCAGCGTTAAAATTGCCACGGGCTATATGGGCTTATGCGGTGTAGGACAGGCAGACTGAGTGAAGGGCTGTGCTGCGCTGCGCCATCCCATGTTGTGTTTGACAGCATCACCCCCACGCGCGTCTCCCGCTATCAGCTCGACTGAAAACAAGAAAACAACCCCTCCCAACCCAAAACAGACGCCTGTCAGCAGGCTAATGTCCCCCGACCAAAACGCGCCGGGAATTAGAATCGCCACAAACAGTGTGTGAGGGGAGGGGAATAAGAGAGAGAAAACTCATCTGTGTCACCGCCTATCCCCCCGGGCAATCAACGGAAAAAAAAAAAAAAAAAAAACAGTCATTAGCAACTGGTGGTGCTTGCTCCAGCAAATCGCCGTTTGAGCGAAGATTTATGCAGACTCTCTGGCTGGAAATGATTTATTTATTTTAGCACAGGCTGTGAGATCATTAACCTCTGCTGTGTCTCTGGGGGACGACATCTGCGGCCCCCCACACCGCCGCAGACAAAAGGGCCCCCACGCGTCCCCTGGCTTCATAGAAGAAGAAGAGGAAGGGCAGGAGGAGGAGGAGGCGGAGCGCCGGCTGAGTGGGTCTGTCGGCGGGGTGAAAGGAGACGGGGCCTCAGCCGGATCGCTGAGCGGTGATCAGACTCACTTGTTGACAGTGAGGATATTTTTAGATGGGCTTTTTTTTTTTAACACACTGTTTGTAAATATAACTGTTACATCACAAATCCATTTATAGGTTGTACACATATATAATTCAGTTTCAGCCTATAAAGCAGAGTATGCAAATACATGGTGGGGGGGGGTATCCAAGCTACCACCTCAATATTTTTCTGGGGAGAATAAAAATTACCTTCAGGTTTTTTTTTTTAAACTCATAAATTTGCAACTTTTTTTGTAAATTTTCAACCTTTTCTGATAAATGTGTGACTTTTTCCCCCTCATAATTTGTTTCTTTTTATGGGAATTTAAAACAAAATAATAAAACAAAAACATTATACAAAGTCTTAAATCTGTAAAAATGTGTGAGAGAAAAAGTCAAAAATTTACAAAAGAAAAAATCTATAGGGAAAAAATTTGAAAATGTGTAAGTAAAAATGCTAAATTACTTAAACTCAGTTAGACACACACTTCACATTTGTGCATAAAAGTTTAAAAATGCGCACTGAAAAAATCCAGAATTTATGAACAAAAATTCACATATTCAAAAGAAAAGTCTCAAATTAGAATAAAGGCACAACCAGCCGCTGCTCTTCGGAGTTCACACATGGGCCGCCCACATGTGGGAAGTTAGCTAACAGCTCCTAGCTACTAACGCCTGCTGTCGGCGACAGCTTCTCTGTTGCCACGGGGGTTAATTTGGAAGACTAAGACTTGGCAAAAGAGAAACAAAGTGACCCGCTGTCGGCTGCCAGACGTCCGGAGGCCCTCTCTGCTTCATCAGTGTAACCCAGGTGGAAGGGTGGACGCCGGTAACCTGATGTTGGGTCACTGACGTTGGGTCACCTGCAGGGGATGCCAAAGATCATGTTGAACAATGAGGACCACTCGCCTTTGTAGGATCCCCAGCACCCTTTGCCCAGATCCCCACTTACCTGCTGCTTTCAACAGTCCTTGCAGGCCATCACGGCTCTTGAAGCAGTCCTGGAGGGAAGCTGCATTGTACTTCGCCCTGCAGGGCCGTTCCCCACCGTGCACCATGTACAGATGGAGTAGCGTACAGGGGTACATCGTGAGCATCACTGTTAGATTACTGCTTGGGACGGGACTTGATAAGATTTTATCAATATCAATGGAACTGTCGATTTTGCTTATCAATCCAATTCTTTATCGATTGCCTTATCAATTCTTGATCAGTTTTCCATGGGGAAAAAAGCAGACCCTCACAGGATTTCAGCATCAGTGCAAGAGTTTTGTTATTTTTCTGACTTTAAACAATGCTGCTTCTCTTAAAACGATATAATAAAATCAAACAAAGACTGTAAACATGTGTTCCTTAGAAAGATGAGCATTTATGCCATGTAACATTTGTTATGTTTAAATGCTGAAAAGCAATATAAATATAAAGACACTATAAATGGAACGCTGAAGTGATTAGAAACAATTGCACAATTATGTTATTTTGGCAATTACGAAAATATACATCCAAATATGCAAATACAAATATACTTGGGTGTAATTTTTGCATGTTTTTTTTTAGAATATATGCAGTATAGTATATATGCACAGTGTATATACACCCAAACATGCATAACAACATACATAAAAAACTCAGTTGTACATTAACATACTGGTAAAACCTCAGACATTGCTCAGTCTGGGAAGGAGTCTAGTTCAGTATTAATCTGTAACCTACATCACACGTACCACCTACCCAAACTCCAGCTGCTCCATGGTCATGAATGGATGCAGGCCTTTAGATACAAACTTCATTAGAGTGCCGTGAACAGCTGGTGTCAGTGGGTTTTCCTGGCAAGGGCGAGCCAGTTCGTAAAACCTCTGAGCTACCTGTTGCTGTAATTGTCTAAAAAGAATGAGCTCATATTTAAATATCAAATGTCTTTAGTTGGGTTTTGTGAGTTAAAAATTGATTAAACTTAGCCTGCAAGGCTGCTAGCATTGCACTAATATTACGCTACCAATAAAAAGCTGATATTACCGTCACTCACGGAGGTGCTGCTGTTTGGGAATCAGGTGTGGGCACACTTCGGAAACTGTTGAACACATTGCAGTCTTTCATTTTATCCCATGCTGCCGCATCAAGAGATGTTTCAATTCATGTTTATCATACGCCATGCTGCTTGTGTATTCTTCCACCATTATCCCGTGGTAGCAACGGCATCATGGCATGTTTAAGCCATGATGTTTAAGCCCGCAATATCAATAAGAGGAACTGATAACATCAGCGACGTACGATTCGGGGGGGAGGGGGGGATCTAAAAACTTGGAACCGGTTCCCAACAGGAACCAGTCCTAAATTCCCATACCTAATTACTGCAAGAGTAATGTCTACCCCAATCCCACAGCACTCTACCCACAGCAACGGTACTACTGAAGTAAATACAGCGCAGTCGTAAGATACCAAATGGTGACAAAGACTCAGCCTAAACTCCATCAGACGATCCGAGATGCAGACAGGACGTGTGTCTAATTTTTTCAGGAGGTTAATTCTTAAGGCAAAGCCTTCCTGATGAGTGTCACTTCTCCAGGTGGCCAAAATATTTTGGCCCAAATCTGGCAGGCCAGAAAGCAAGAGTCACGCCAAATGCAGGAGTGAATGATGCGCCAGAATCTGTCCGACACAGCGGGCCAGGTGCAGGCTGAGTCCACCTGCATCTGGTGGGCAAGTATTAATAATAACAATTCATATTATAAACACTGATTAAATACATTAATGCGTATAACTGTAAATAAATACAGTATAGGAAAATACCCCCCTTCTCCAACATCATCACCACAGTCTGTTCTAAATGTGCCATATCTCAACCATCAGTGGGCTTGATCCGGGCACACAAAATCCAGCCAGGTTCGGCAACCGATAGTGGCCCAGATCTGGCTTGGCTTTGGTGGGCTGTTGCCAGAGCAGAGCCGAAGGTGCCAGAACTCAACCAGAATTGGCCTGATTCCATTGGCTACCTGGGTCTGGACCACACGAAGGTGTAGTTTTGTGAATCGAGTCTTGGATTCAAGAATAAAGATATCATTCACTACTTAAGTAATTTCTTTTGTGGATACTTCCTTACTCTTGTGTAAATTTTTGGTGACTACTTTTATGTTGAGTGTTAAGGTAGAGCTACTTTTACTCAAGTCCACCTCTGCAGAATGTGACTAATGTTCAAATTTAATTTTTAAGGCACATACATGCCAGTGTTTTCCCTGTCATTATATGGGGGGAAGGGATGTGCCACCCAAACAAACCCCCCCACCCCCCACCCCCCCAGAGTGTCAGGTTAATCTTCTATCCATCTGTAAATGCAAGGAATCTCTGTGTAGAAAGGGTAGTCCCCACAAGTGATGATCAGAAATTGGTCCCCATAAAACATGAAAACCAGTATGCGTGTGTGTATGCTTCTGTCTTTCTATTCTTGTGTGGACCACCCTTGGACAAACCACCTTTTTTGTGAGGACATTTTTCCTTGTGAGGACATTTGGCCAAGTCCTCATAAGGAAAAATACTAGGATCCATTCCCCAAAGTGCAAGATACACTGTTATGTATATAAGTCATAAAAGATCACACAAATAAGTGATCTGACAAACAAATAAACAAGGGCTCCAAAACAGTCACTAATATTGGATGTCCTATTTTGTTCTCAATAATTAGGTATTCTATAATTTTTCTATATTTACTTTTTTATATAGAGCCAGAACTCCAAGACTTTATCATTGTCGACCTTCATGCTGCCCCCCCCCCCCCAAGGCTGTAAACCTAGGAGAAACACTGTATATTTAAATATGGTTCCAATGTATATCATGCACATTGCTGCTGAAAAAAAGGTCCAAATGAGAATTCTTGGTTACATTAATGCAGCATTTATGGTCAGGGTAGATGAGCCAATGCATATTTTTGCATGTTTTAATTTCACAGAAGTGAAGGGACGTGTTCTCTTGGTACTGGCAACATTAAAGGTTGGTTGGTCTCCGGCGCCATCACGGTCCCACTGCCTCGAGTATGTCAATACACTCATTATGACATGTACCACTATATTCGTGTCCGTCCAATTAGGAAAGCAGAGCAACTCCAAACTGATTCCTAATGGTGGGAGAAATTAGAGGTGATGCTGAAGATGGCAGTATGAATCTGAAATTAATCAAGGCCTGAAGTGAACACCGGCCATCCTGTGGGCTCACCTGTGCCTTTTTAAGTAAGTGTAATTGAACACTAATGACAACCTCAAAGCAGCAGCAAAGAGCATCTGCATTAACCCTCTGCACCCGGAGCGAAGCAGGGCAGATTAATTCACTTTTTTCCTTCAATCCCCCCACTCTCATCCCTCTGGTGTTACTGCAGTTCTCTGTTTTCATCTGGTTTCATGAGTTTAAACCATCATGGTTGCTCTAAAACACAGGTCCGGGGGCCTGATACAGCCCTCCAAAATATTTTGTCAGGCCTTCTAATAAATTTGTGACTTTTTTCTTTCTTGTAAGTATCCTTTGTTTTAAAAAATTGTAAATGTACCTTTTTCCCCAAGGAGTCCCATACATGTGTGGCTTTTCCCCCATCCCACAATTTCATTGTACTGTACAAGTGTATAATGGCAATAAAGCCTATTCTATTCTGTTCTATTCCATGCTTGTGAAATTCTGACATTTCCCCTCTAGTTTCATAAACAGCTTCAAACTTTTGTCCCCCAGTCTTGTGATTTTTGATCCCCCCCCCCCCACCATTCTGTCAAAATTCCTATTTTTCTCCCAGTTTGAAAAATTTCAGTCTTTTCCCCCCAGTGGTGTGAGACTGATGAACTTTTTTCCTCCAGTTTCATAAATTTTTTTGTTCTCTACTTTGTAAATTTGAAACTTTCCCCCCAGTCTCGTAACTTTAAGACTGTTTTCAACAGTCTCAATTTTTTTAAAAAACTTACCCAAGTCTTTTTGTATATTTCTGACTTTACCCTCCAGTGTTGTGAATTTCTGAAATTTTTCTCCAGTTTTGTAAAATTTCCAACTTTTTCCCCAGTCTGACAATTCTACAGCAGATTCATATGGCCTTTTTCCACTAGTACCTACTCAGCCCTACGCGCCTTCACTCTACTCGGTTTGTAGGGTCTGCTGAGATGCCTTGCAGCACCTGCTACTGGTGGGCGGGAGTATGGGTGGAGCTAATTAGAATATTCATAGATCCGCTCATACTTAAGTCGATGGAAGCTGTAAAAGCTCTTTCCAAGCAATTCTAAGGCAATGAAAGTTTTTTGGGGGGTAAAAAGCCACAATATACTATTTTGGGCAATACACATTTGTTTTTGAGGCGGTTTTAGAGCCGCTGGAGTGTGTCTTTAAAATTCTGACTTTTTCTTGTGAATTTGAATTTTTTTTTTCCCACAATTTCGTAAATGTGTCACTGTTTTCACCAGTCTTGTAATGCTCGTGAGTTTGACTTTATCCCCCAGTTTCATAAGTGTCCGCCCGTTTCTAAAATTTCCAAATTGTCCCCCAGTCTCACAAATTTGTGACTTTTCGAAAGTCTCTAAAATGTTTTATCTCATCTAGGACAGGGGTCACCAACTGGTGGACTCAGGTGTGGATCTGGACCCCGAAGCTTTTTGATACAATTTGGAAAACAAAGGGATACTGTTTGGTTTTGATGGAAAAAAGTGGAATGAAACACTGTATCGGCAGCTGCCCATACATTTTATGGCATGGCGCCTTAGGCATTCTCAGCAGAGTCGAGTTTTGGGGTGATGGGAGATGTAAAAATCACCGTTCACTGCGGGTGCCATACAAGGTGGACAGCCAGGATATGCACCACGGACACGCTTCGTTCCCAGTTTGTACCCGTGGAATGAAGCAGCATTTTGTAATTGTAGCTACTCTTTGAAACGGTATCACTCTGGCTGCCTCCGATGGCACGTACCCACCTAGGCGTCTGTTGACGGAAGGTCTCCGCGCCTCCTCTGCATCTCCCCAGTTCTGCTGAATGTAGTCCATGCTGGGATGCAGGAGGAGGATACGTTCCCCAGGACCACATCCACGTTGGGCCCACATATCTCCAGTTATGGATGTGATTTCTGTGGCCCACCGATATCACGTAAAAACAATAATGCTCCATGTGTTACTGAACATGAAAAGCTCCACACATCCACCTCCTGTCTCCCTGTGACAAAGTTTCCCGAACAGACACAAACAGGTGAGAAAGATAAGAACATTGTTAACATTTAAAAAAAAAAACAAAACCTCAGAGGGATTCTGTAGTGTGGAATTATATTTTGTCCTTTTTTAGGCTTAAAGTTTGAAACAGTATTTTCTATACTGAAAATATAGTATAGAGGTGGACTTTCTGTGAGATTGTATTTCAAATGTATGTAATTTAGTTTGTGTTCTCCTGTAAAACTGAACACTTTTAGGATTTAAGTTGTAGATTTTATGATTTGGAGCTATTTATTTAGAGAAAACAAACACATTTAGTGTTCTCCTGTAGTTATGATTAAAGTATTACATGTTTCGTTTGAAATTGTGCACAGAATTTGTTTGACTTTTTTTGTTTAAAAAAAATAATACAGAGCTAAAAGCAGCTAAAACATTTTAATAAATTAATGTGTAAAAGCAAATGATACTGGCCTGCATGCAGACAATTGTGGGCTTCTGAAAGACTGTCTTTGAAAGGATGGCAGTTTTTAAAAGCACATTTTAAGATAAAGTCCATGTGACTCGTTACTTTTCTTTTCTATTCGTTTTATTAAAAGATATTTTAAGTAAATTCATGGGGTCACTGCAAATAATTTGTTTTAAAGTACCAAGTTGTCACACAGTGGGAGGAAAGAAATCCTGACTAGAAAAAAAATGCTGCATTAAGAGCAATTTTAGAATCAAATGGAGACCCTGAATTGTAATCAAATCGTGGTGCCGAAAGATTTCCACCTCTAGTTCGGACCTCAGCTGGGGAGGAGGACTGACTTATCGGACCTCCACCACCTTGGGTGGTGACCCCTGGCCTAGGAGGTAATGTTTTCACCAGCATTTGTTTGTCTGTCTCTTAGCAACATTATTCAAAAAGTTATGAACAGATTTTGATGAAATTTTCAGGAAGGGCAGCTCGGTGGAGCAATGGTTAGCACCGTTGCAGCACAGTAAGACAGTCACAGAATCGATTCCACCCCTGACCATCGTAGGTTCGATACCCCCCCCCCCCCCACCCGACCATCAGTGACCCTTCTGTATGGAGTTTGCATGTTCTCCCCGTGTCTGCGTGGGTTTATCCTGGGTACCCTGGTTTCCTCCCACAGGCCAAAAACATGCAAGTTAGGTTAACTGAAGACTCCAGAGTGGCCCTACGTGTGAATGGTGAAGGGATTGGCGCTGTACAGTGGCTGCCTCACCAATTCAGGTGGATGTCCTGAATTTCCCTCTGGGAAAACTATACAAAATACAATAATAATAATAATAATAATAATGGCACGGGGAACAGACGATTAGATTTTGGTGATGATCTGAGAGCACATACCTCCACCAAGGGTTTTGTTTGTATTTGTGCAACAGGATTACACAAAAACTACTGAATGGATTTGGATGAAATTTTCACCAGAGGTGGTTCTTGGGCTACAGAGGAAGCCATTACAGTGCATCGGGAAAGTCTTCACAGCGCTTCACTTTTTCCACATTTTGTTATGTTACAGCCTTATTCCAAAATGGATTAAATTCATTTTTTTCCCTCGAAATTCTACACGCAATACCCCATAACAACAATGTGAAAAAAGTTTTTGTTTTGAGATTTTTGGAAAAAGTGAAGTGCTGTGAATACTTTCCAGATGCACTGTACATTTTGGTAATGATCTTAGAATGCATACCTCCACCAAGGCTCTTATTTTGTCACAGAGTGTTAGTAACAATACTCCAAAACTCATGGATAGATTCTGATGCAATTTTCAGCAGAAGTGGACCTAGGCCTACACACAGACCCATTGCTTTTTGGAGATGATCCGTGAGGGACAGAAGGAGCCTTGGTGGAGGTATGTGATCTGAGTACTTTTCTCGTTTTTTGAATGCAGTTCAATAGAGGGTGGTGGAAAACTCCTCCCACATTTTTCAAAATAGGGCTTTTTTAATTTCACACTGTTTATACATGTATTCAAGATGTGCATATTGTCGGGGGTTAAATTATTTTTTGATATTTTCTCTAAATTTTCTCCACTTTAAATCGTACATGGTTTGCTTTGCTTAAACTCATTGAAATTACATGGTTATTAGTTTTATTACAGATCTAGTGTATATTGAATCTTCAATGTGTTATCAAATTTTCGGTTGTGGGTGTGCTAGCTATGCAGTATTGGCTAAGAATAGGAGTATAATGTACTGTAGCATCCTGGCCACCCTCTGGGATGTGATTGGCCAGCTGAAGGGGGAGTGGCTAAATGAGGCCGGAATGGAGGATTATGGGAGTTGTTGGTGGGGAAAACCCATCACTGAAAGTGTGGGTTCAATTAATGACCTTCGCCAGTGTGGCATCTTGAAGGTGTGTGAAAAATAAAAGCTAACTGAGCAATAAAAATGCCTCTTTATTGCCTGAAACCCACTGCTCGTTGCATTGGTGTCAGAAGTGGAATTTCAAAAGAATGGCAAATCAGCAGGAGATTGACAGTCTCATTGCCGGTGTGGAAGCTGCCATAGATCAAATCCCCACAGTAGGGCTCCATGATGAATGCCGGCATCGGAACAAGAGCGACCTACCAGATGGAGCAAGTGTACCACACTTTCTGCCTTTTTCAAGGCAGAACGGACCAGACGGAGCAAGGGAACCCCATTTTCTGCCTTTTTAAAGGCAGGGCGGAGAGCACCAACGGGGGACTTATGACCCGGCGATCCCACTGTGACTGAGGGCAGTGATCGACAGGGAAGCGAACCGTCCTAAGTCACGTGAACGGCATGCAGAATAGCAGCCAGAACAGCTGATGGGGCACACTGAGCAGCAGATGGAGCAGTTGGCAGAACCTTGGCGCCGAGACCCCTCCCCAGTCCTGGCTACTGGCCTGCCCAATGCTCCTCTCTACGAGAACCCACGAAAACCTACAGTGACGCTTTCTCACTACAATGGAGAAGAGCCAGCAGACACCTACCTAACACAGATCCACCTGGCAGCATAGCTTAATGCATGGTCCCCCGAAGAGACAGCATGCAATGTCACCCTCTCCCTCGAAGGTGGAGCTCAGCAAGTACTCACAGATCTGCAGCCGTCTGAACTCCAAGACTGGGCATCATTAAAGGCAGCCATCCAACAGCGCTTCGGTCACCAGGTCTATGCTAACGACACCAGAGACCAGCTTGCCAAGTGGCGGAGATGGGCTGGAGAGAGTCTCGGGGCATACGCGGCTAATCTGCATATGTACACTCGCCAAGGACACCCTGGGTTCATGAAGGAGGTCCAGGAGGAGCTCGCCATCCAGGCTTTCATCAGAGGACTTCAGCCTGAATGTCTCTGACCACCTACACCTCCTGACTCTCACCACCTTGGCAGCGGCCTTGAAAGAAGCAGAGAGGGTTGAACATATGCTATGCCCTGAGGGACTTCACCTCCACCATGGGCATCAGGTGAACCAGACTGACTATGACAAAGGTGAGGTTCATGAAGCAGCTGGCCAGGCACTCCTGGCTGCATCGCTACACCGCCACCCCAGGAAAAGGGATTCCAATAGCTGCTGCTGGTGTGGGGTTCCCAGCCACATGGCCCGCAACTGCCCTGCTCCAGTACCCAGGGTTCCACCACCAGCATCTCCATTAAAATAAGAGAGGGCGGCATCGAGGGGAGGCTGCCGCCTGGGACTTTTCTAATCCCCAACCAACCAACTCAGCGCCTGGGCCACCTTGACCAGGTACACAGACTATGTGGACTGTACCCTCGAAGGGATTTCCTGCCAAGCCCTGGTAGATGCAGGGTCCACCATTTCACTCATCCACCCAGGGACTGTGCTGAGCTCCAGTGGACATTCACTACAAGGATGGGACCCCACCAGGCATCACATCACCACAGTCACTGGTGAGCGAGCACAGATCCTGGGAATGAAGGTGCTACAGGTCATCGTTGCCGGCCACCTGTCACAACAGCAGTTCTGGTTGGCTGACATCCAGGACCCCTGCATTGTTGGCCTTGACCTGCTGGATGAGCGGGGAGCTGTGGTGGATGTGCCCAGGCCCATCCTCTACTTGGGCTCGGAAGCCATAGCTCTTCACAAGTCCAGTGGCACTGGGGCCTGCCAAGCATCAGCGCTGACCACCAACTTCTGCAGAGCAACAAGCACAGCTAACCGGGCCAGCTACACCGATGTCTGCAGTGTCACCTCAGCCGTCGTCTACAGAAACCCAATAGGCCATCGAGGACCTCTTCGAGATGAGCTATAAAAGCTTGGACGAGGAACAACAGGTCCAACTGAAGAGACTGTTAGAGGCCTTTGCCGATGTCTTTGCTGCCAGGGATGAGGACTGCACTCACTCCAACATGGTCCTCCACGAGATCAACAAAGGAGAGGCCGCCCCATCTGCATCCACCCATGACTCCTATCACTGGCCAAAAGGTTGGCAGCTCAACAGAAGATCGAGGAGATGCACTGGGCAGAAGTCATCAAACCCTCACAGAGCCCATGGGCTGACCCAGTAGTTCTGGTCCGCAAGAAGGATGGTACCTGACAGTTTTGTGGGGACTAAAGGCACCTCAATGAGGCCACTCGTAAAGATCTCTTACCCCCTCCCACGAATTGATGACGCCTTGGACTATGTTGCAGGCTCATCCTGGTTCAGCTCCCTGGGCCTCCGCAGTGGGTACTGACAGGTGGAGGTGTCACCGGTGGCCCGCCCCAAGACAGCATTCTCAATAGGATGGGGGTTTTGGAAGTTCCGGGTGATGCCATTTGGACTATGTAATGCACTTGCAACTTTTGAGTGCCTCATGGAGAGAGTCCTTGCCAGTATTCCCCCGTGACCTGGATGATCTCCTGGTCCATGCTACAGACTTTCAAGGGGCACTCCAGAACCTGTGGGAGGTCTTCTAGACCATCCATCGGGCGGGGCTATGCCTCAACCTAAAGAAATGCCACCTCTTCCGCCAGAGTGTGTTGTTCCTGGATCATGAGATCAGCACTGATGGGGTGTCCACTGACCTGGATAAGGTAAGGACAGTCTGGGAGTGGCCACCCCCTGGTGATGTGTCAGAGCTCTGCAGTTTCCTGGGCCTTGCCTCATACTACAGGACGTTCATCAGGGACTTTGCCATTGCTAACCCCCTTCACCCCTTCATAGCTAACCCCCTTCACCAGCTGACCCAGAAGGGCAAGGCCTTCCAGTGGATTGATGATTGTGCCGTGGCCTTCTCCTGCCTCCGCTTTGCCCTGTCGGAGGCCCCCGTACAGGCATATCCAGATCCGGGGAAGGTCTTCATTGTTTATACTAATGCCAGCAATGTGGGTCTGAGTTCTGTGCTCTCCCAGGAAGGAGAACATGGTGAGCAGGCAATTGCTTACTTCAGCCGGTCCCTCAGCAAACCCAAGAGGAACTATTGTGTAACCCACTGGGAGTTGTTGACTGTTGTCCAGGGCCTGCGACACTTCCATCCTTACCTGTAAGGACAAAAGTTTATCCTGAGGACTCACCATGTTTCACTCACGTGGCTGCTGAGCTTTAGGGTGTCGGAATGGCAGCTGGTCAGGCGAGTGGAGGCCCTCCAGGACTACCATTTTGAGATCCAGCACCGACCCGGATGACTGCTTGGCAACGCCGACACTGTTTCCCACCCGTGCAAGGTGGAGAGATGCTGATACTGCCGGAGACAGGAGGACTGTTGCCTGCCAGAACCAAAAGTTGCTGCACTCCGGGATTCTGTGGCACCTGACAGTGACTAGGAGACCCTCGACTCCCAGCAGATCCAACAAGCCCAACACCAGGATGCAGTTCTCTCCAAGGTCCACGCCTGGGTGGGGGCTGGCCAGCGGCTTTAGTGGCCAGCAGCCTCTGTTCTAGACCCAGAGTCCAAGGCACTGTACTCTCAATGATCCAGCATTGTCAGCCGGAATGGTATCCTGCACCATCGGTGGAAGTCACCAAGGGGACAATGAGACATCCTACAGCTCCTGGTTCCTTGCCAGCTGCAGGGCCAGGTCCTCAAACTAGTCGATGGCTCTATACGGGCTGAGCACTTTGGCATAATCAAGACTCTGCATCATTTTCAAGGAGGGTTCTACTGTCCAGGATGTTGCCAAGATGTGGAGACGTTTGTCCACCGCTGCGACACCTGCACAGTGCAGAAGGGCCCCACCCAGCAATCCCGTGCCCCTCTGCAACAGTACCAGGTGGGGGCCCCAATGGAAAGAGTAGGTGTGGACATTCTGGGCCCATTCCCTGTCACTGACTGGGGGAGCAGCTATGTCTTAGTGGCCATAGACTACTTCACAAAGTGGCCCGAAGCATATGCGATCCTGACCAGAGTGCAGCAATCGCTGTGGAGAAGCTGTTGGAGGAGATATTCTGTCACTTAGGGGTCCCGGAGGAGCTCCATAGTGACCAGGGGTGGAATTTTGAGTCCAAGGTCTTCCAGGAGGTGTACCAGTGCCTGGAGGTCAAGAAAACTAGAACTACTACCCTGCATCCCCAAAGCCACAGTCTAGTGGAGAGGTTTAACAGGACTTTGTCCACCCAGCTGGCCATCCTGGCAGATAAATGACAGCAAGACTGGGACTGCCATCTTCCTCTGGTCTTGTGGTTCTACCGGACCACAGTGCAGGAGTCCACGAAGTGTACCCCTGTGGCACTGATGTTTGGGTATGAACTGCACACCCCAGTGGACTTGGTATTTGGGCCCCCTCCAGAACCAGAGCTGAGAGGGGAGCCTGGAATGGATTATTACTACAATCTCTGTGAGCAGCTGCGGGAGACCCGTGAACTGGCCAGAAAGTCACTGACCGAGGTGGGGGCACAGCAGAAGCAAACTTATGACACCCGGTGCCAGGGAGATGACTTTTCTCTAGGTACTAAGGTGTGGGTCTACAACCCGGTGAGGAAGAAGGGCCGTTCCCCAAAGCTCACTAGCCACTGGATTGGACCCTGCATTGTTTTGGAAAAATTATCTGATGTGGTCTACAAAGTGCAACTATGCCAAAGGAACTGGGTGGTGGTGCTCCACCGGGACCGCTTGGCACCCTACCAGCCACGAGCTTCAGCTACGGAGCTGTCTGAGGAGGAGGAGCCACAGATACCCTCATCACCATCCCCCTTAGCTGGCTGGAGCCTACGAGACGGAGTTCGGCGACAATACCGTCTCCCCCAACATCTATGGGACTTTGTGGTCGATGTATGGATTGCTAGGGACACCTAATCCTCTTAGGTGGGGGCAATGTGGCATCCTGGCCACCCTCTGGGACGTGATTGGCCGGCTGGAGGGGGAGTGGTTAAATGAGGCCGGACTGGAGGACTATGGGAGTTGTTGGTGGGTAAAACCATCACTGAAAGTGTGGGTTCAGTTAATGACCTTGGCCAGTGTGGTGTGTTGAAGGTGTGTGAAAAATAAAAGCCAACTGAGCAATAAGACACCTCTTTACTGCCAGAAACCCACTGCTTGTTACAGTACCATGTGTGGTGCTTTTGCTGACTTTTACCCGAGTTGTAAATTTCTTACTTTTTCCCACCACTTTTGTACATTTTTTACTTTTACCCCAGATGCATAAATTTTAGACTTTTCTGCAGTCTTGTGAATTTCATATTTCATATTTTTTGCCATTTCACAAATTTACGCCACCCCACACACATGCACAAACTGTGTTGCAAATGTCCACATTTTTCCTTATTTTTAATATAAATTTCCAACATTTTTCACCAGTCTCATTAATTGCATACCCCATACCCTGTAAAATTTCTGATTTTTTTTCCCAAAATGTCATTAATGTGCAACTTTCCCCCTTTTGTAAACTTGCAACTGAAGCAACTTTTTCATTTGAAAAAAAAAGCATAAATAATATTCATGTCTGGCTCCTGTCTTTATTCGTTGTCCTCTAGGAGGAGGCATGGAAAGACAAGTGGGAGGGAGGTGTGGGTTTGTCAGCTCGCTGGAAGTGATGACTCTGCTCCTGCCTTATCAAGCAAACACTTGAGAGCACAACAAATCAAGATTTTTATTAAGGGTTATAAAGTTGAGCATCCAATTGGAGATGAAGAGGAGAAATTTATGGGAAATGTTAATGGCAGCTTAATTTCGTCCACAGATGGTGAGGTTTTTTTCTTTAAGGTTGTGTCCCTTGTATAGGTGAAGTTTAAACAAACATTTAATCTCCTCGATCAATAAAACTGGACATGACAACATGTGTGTGTATATCTTTTGAAATGTCGTTACTAGGACCATTTTGGAAGGGGGGACAATTTTCAAGCAAAATTTAACGAGCATCCATATGAAGGCTGGAAATTTAGAAAAAGTCACAAATCTACGATTCAAAAAAGTGGCAAGTTTATGAAAAAAAAAAGATCCACATTACAAGAGAAATTCAAAAGTTTGCAAGAAAATACAACTTTACACAAAAAATTAGCTGGTTTATAAGAAAAAGTAACAAATTAATGACAAAGAACTTCCAAATATACAAGATAACGGTTGAAAATTTATGACAGAAAAGTTTTATATTTACGAGAAAGTAACAAATTTACAAGTAAAACATTCATCTTTGAAACAATCAGAATCAGAATCAGAATCAGAATCAGGTTTATTGCCATTGTTCATGTAGTACACAAACTAGGAATTTGTCTCGGTACAATGCTGCAACATTAAACATGATAAGATAAGAGAAATAAACTATACATGTAATAAAGTGTAGGATAAGATTAAGTGATACTGGTCAACAGTTAAAATATATATTAGCCAGCAGCAGATACAACTATATACAACTATATATATACAGTATATTCAACTATATACAAAGTTGAAAGTCACAAATTTATGAGGAAAAAGTCACAAATTAGGAGAAACGAGTAGCAAATTTATGAGGAAAAATCAACAAATTTACAAAAAGGCGTCAAATTCATGAAAAAGCCAAACTTTTAAGAGAAAAAAGTTGAGGGTATTTTTAATCTGAAAAACTTGTAGTTTAGAGGCCCTCTAGTGGCTGAAGGAGCCTGTTGCATTTGCATACCCTGCTTTATAGCAGAAACAACAGTAATCCTGTGTTCTCTGCAGTTTGTAGGATTATGCAAAAACTACTTGACGTATTTTGATGAAATTTTCTTTGAAAGTGGCCCACATCTGAATCATGCACACATTCTGTATAACTTTTTAAAGATGAGATTTTTTTTAAAATAGATTGATGCTAATATCACCAAAAAAAAAATAAAATAATGCACTATTCTCTTGAGGTGGGAATCACCAGCGGAGTCACAATATGTTAATACCACGATACTATCATGATCTTGCAATGCACTGAAGATTGTGATATCTTATACTGCAACGTTCCACTCTCATGTTTGCATTGCCCAACTCCCATCTATATTTCTGCAGTTACTCCTTTGCTGTGTTGACCTAACTGGACAGGGACCATTTAGCACCAGTTAATGCAGTAAAAAGTCAATTGCTGTTTTTTTATTACTTCAGTACCTAAATTGTCAGGTCATTCATTGGTTTGTTTGCTACCAGAAAACCATGAAAACCGGTACTATCTGTCTCATGGGTCGGGCCATCGGCGACTCAACCGGCAACCCCGCCCTTCCGAGGGTGTGGAGGTTGAAACTGGGCATCCAGGCAGAACTAAAAACAATATCTGTCACAGATCTGTGGTGGACCACTCCCAGTTACACGGGGTGAGACTGGACATCCTGGCAGATAAGCACATCTGTCGCAAGGTCTGTGGTGGACTTCTGCCAGTCAGTGCATTGTGACATGCACTACACAAAGAGGAGAGATAAACAAACCAATCTTCTGGTCAGTCACTGCAACAGATACTGGAGTCAGTTTGTCTTGGCCTGTCCTTGCCACTGACAATACCTCTATCTGCCAAGAATGTGCCACTAGTCCAGCAAAGGTCAGCAAAAGCTAGCAGTACTCAAATACTTTGCAAGCAGTTTCATGAAATGGTCAGTCAGAAAGCAACTCGTACCGGCTCGGACGTCGCCTGGGTTAGCAAGGTCCTGGCAGCAAAGGGCGAAGGACAGAGCTGCGTGGAGGAATCTGATCAGACCTAAATGAAAGTCACTGTCGCCCCCGACAGACTGCTATGATGATGATGGCATAAATAGGTAAGTTTGTATTTGCAACATTTATTGATAATTTTCACCAAGGAGGTAATGTAATCGGGGCAGTTTGTCTGTTAGCAGGATTATGTAAAAACTACTCAACGGATTTTGATGACATTTTCACCAGAGGTGGCCCTTCCATTTGATTTTGAAGGTGATCCAAGCGCGCATCCCTCCACCAAGGTCCTATCTTCTCACAAACTGTTAGCGGGATTACACAAAAACTTCTCCATGGATTTGGATGAAATTTTCACTAGAAGTGACTCATGGACTACGGATGAACCCATTAGATTTTGGAGGTGATCCATGAAGTATACCTCAGCCAAGACCTTTCTCACAATGTACGAAAGAACAGAGGTACGGATGGCCAACGGGAGGTGGCGGTACGAGCTTGCTGACTGCCCTCTAGTTAATAAAGTTTCACAATACTGGTGTCTCTGTATTGATACAATGTCGCCACCGCAAAGTATTGCAGTATTGCGATGTATCGATTCTCCACCTCCTACTCCTAATATTCACCATACTGACTAGGTATGGGTGATAGCAACATTTTTCCTTTCAATACCATTAGTTTATGGTACTTTTTCATTGATACCGATACTTTTTCCCCTTGAAGGAAAATCACATGATTGCACAGTGTTCATTAAAAGGGCAATATAAAATATGAATAAAACTCGTGAAAATAAATACTTGAAAAAAATTCTTATAAAATGATAATAAAATAGATCAATGACTAAATTAAAAATTAGAATACAAGTAATTAGACTTCAAAATAACACAAAATTGATTTCTGGCAGAACTTTTTTCTTGCGCAGTGTCCAAGAACTACTGTGTGACTGGTCAGAAATGTGAATTTCCCAGGAGTTTTGCACTTGAGTTTCTTGTGACGTATGAAATGTCCTGGCCAGAAAGAACTTTGTTCTTGTGACCTCAAGAAAAAGGAAAAATTTCTTTGTGCTTGTGGAGCATGTTAAGGCCTTGAGACTCATCATGGTGAAAAATACAACAGCTTGCAGATCAAACTTTTCTTTAAAAAAAATTAGGTTGTTATAACATGTTTTGTAAAAGAATGGTTAATTATATGTAAATATTTCATAATATATTCATATGTCTTTACGCTAAAATAAATTTGTAGTCGTCTTTATTTATAGGTCATTATGCTATTATTTTACTGGTCTGGCCCACTAACATACCATCTGCAATCAGAGAACGTACCACACTAAACTCTGTTAAGACTCATTGTAACATTGTAAAAATTGGGTTTTAAAAAAACCAAAACTGTACCCATAACTAGGGGACGCTCTGCGGCATGGGCATACAGTCGTGAAAAAATTAGGACACCCTGTATAAGCCTCTGTGTGTGTGTGTGTGTGTGTGTGTGTGTGTGTGTGTGTGTGTGTGTGTGTGTGTGTGTGTGTTTTAACATATTTGGACAAAAGGATATTTAATATCAATGTTAAAAATACAGGGAGATTCATGTAATACAACTAAACAATTATAAATGAATTAAAGGCTTTGTTCAAATTTTCTGTAAAATGTAATTCTAAACAAATAGTGAGGAATAAATTAGCCCCCCCCCCCCATCGTTTTTAGGACACCTGCACATTCATTCCCACTTAAAATGGCTAAAATAAATGTAAAAAAAATGCAAATAAAAACAAAATCAAGGTTAGACAGATATGTGAACATTTCTTCATAAAGAACTGAATATTTAATGGGGTGTCTCAATTTTTTCACATGACTGTATATGTCCCCATGTGTCACACACATATGCCCCGCCTCTTGCTTGTTGCTGTCATTTATTGTTGCTGTGAGGCGCTTGGGTGCATGCGTGTGTGTACACATACACAGCACTTCACTCGTGTGACATTTGAATGTTTTGTTTTGTAGCACCTTAACTCTTGCACTTTAGCATATCCACTTTGTACAGTTTGATTGCAGTTGTTCTTCTCATGTATGATTGTGTGTTTTTGTGACCTGCCGGGGGACTACAGATGCAAATCAGCAGTATTGTTAAATCTGGCATACTTACATTTGTATTAATGTTCATTAGTATGTAATGTCCCTTTCAAATAAACATTAAACTAAACTTGAGATTAAATCAGGCTTTATGTGGCCCCTGAACTAAAATGAGTTTGACACCTCTGCTCTAGTTTATTAATCTAATGACGAGCAGATGTTAAAAAAAAGATTCCTGTCTCCTGGTTTTTTTGTTCAAAAATGGCAAAGCAAACATAAAAGAAAGTGAACTTTTTTCCAGCTGTCTTCTGTAGCTGTTTGAATAAGCAAAAAAACAGAAGGCACTGAAAATAGAAAACAAAATGGAGCCATGTTTCAAATTCAAATAAGCGTAGTTTTCTAATTTAATAAAGGAAGTTGGGTAAATATGCAGAATAAGTTGGAGAAAAAAGAGGCAGAATAATTTGGCATGGTGGGAGACAATAGTGTATGGCGAGAGTGGAGGGGGGGTGAGGGATAAACACACAAACCTTGACAAGGGCAGCGGTGGAGGATCAGCCTGGGGAGCGGTGGGGTCTGCGGTCGGGTGCAGACGGCCCCAGTTGAGAGGGGGACTTGCCAAGTACCGACCCTGAACTGCGGCGCTCCGGTGCTGCCTGGCTGCACTGAGCGGCGGCTGCCAGCACATGCTGATTTATCTGGGGGGCAAACGCCAGCCGCCACCTCGCTCTCCCTCGTGCCCTCCCTTTATAAAGAACCTCCCTGACGGCTCTGATAGTGCAATCAGGGCTACGGCAGAGCCAAGGCAATTTCTCCTTCACTCTTTGATAACCCCCTGCCTTATTGAAAGCCAATAGCAATGGCAGCAACAACAACTCAATTGGAAAGTGTTGCTGCATTCTGAACGGAGGAGGGTAAAAAGGTTATGCCTTGACAAAAATGAGGAGGGAGTAAAAGGGATGTCTGTCCCACTTTATGTGAAAGGTTCATTGTCCTCCAACAGGTGGCGTGATTCCTGAGTGGCCGCTCTCCCCTCGCTGGTTGTCACGAGGACTGTCAGATGGTTCCTCCTTTTTTCCCCTCATCATTGAAATTCTGTCCGAGTGGCTGGAGTTCAACTACTGTTTGACTTTGTGTCCACGGCGAGCAATGAATGACAGTGAGACAGCAGCCATGTTAATGGCTCTGTGGAGCCATGTTAATACCACTGGCAGCATGCTAGCGTGTCGCCTCCAAACGCTGACACGCTGCTGTTTGTGATAGAGGGAGGATGGTTAGGTGTGTTCATCATCTATTCAAGCAAGTTTGTAATGTTTTCTAGCTTAAAGCTATCAGGCTCTTCTCCTGTGGAATCAGCCTCCAGTTTGGCTTCAGAAGACAAACAGCCTCAGTATTTTTAACAGTGGGCTTAAAACTTTCCATTGTCATAAGGTTTGCAAAGGTAGGTGTGAAACGGTGACGCTCACTTTATCGCTCCGTTATGCTGCAGCAGCACTGAGGACCTGCCTGTTTTTGCTGGTAATTTAAGTTTTTCCATTCTCGCTCTTTGTGCTGTGATGATGTTTTTACATGCAGAAGCAATTGGAATATTCCACTTTGCATGCATGTAATCTGCATCTTCTGAATAAACTACTGGTATTGCTGTTGCCAGATTTTGCTCAACAAACAACCAGCTTTATTATATCTATCTATATATATTTAAAAAATCTGTTTGTTTTGGGGGTTTTTTTTGTATTTACAAGTGTCAGTGAGTAAGCACACATACAAGTAAATACAAAATTCAAACTGATTGAGATTTATAGTTTAACCCACCAGTATGGTCTCTCAAGGAATAAACCAAAAATATAGAAAAAAATATAAACTATAAATAAGTAAAACTATAAACTATAAATAAGTATTTGATCTTAATTTTAATATACTATGTTATTATCGATGACTGATGATAACAAAGTTTAGTTTAAATACTGATCAATTTAGTAAATTATAGCCACACACACAGTGGTGTGAAAAAGTGTTTGCCCCCTTCCTGATTTCTCATTTTTTTTGTATGTTTGTCACACTTAAATGTTTCAGATCAAACACATTTAAATATTAGACAAAGATAATACAAGTAAACACAAAATGCAGTTTTTAAATAAAGGTGTTTATTATTAAGGGAAAAAAAATCCAAACCTACATGGCCCTGTGTGAAAAAGTGATTGCCCCCTAAACCTAATAACTGGTTGGGCCACCCTTAGCAGCAACCGCAATCAAGCGTTTGCAATAACTGGCAATGAGTCTTTTACAGCGCTGTGGAGGAATTTTGGCCCACTCATCTTTGCAGAATTGTTGTAATTCAGCCACATTGGAGGGTTTTCGAGCATGAACCGCTTTTTTAAGGTCATGCCACAGCATCTCAATCGGATTCAGGTCAGGACTTTGACTAGGCCACTCCAAAATCTTCATTTTGTTTTTCTTAAGCCATTCAGAGGTGGACTTGCTGGTGTGTTTTGGATCATTGCCCTGCTGCAGAACCCAAGTGCGCATCAGCTTGAGGTTACGAACAGATGGCCGGACATTCTAGTTCAGAATTTTTTGGTAGACAGCAGAACTCATGGTTCCATTTACCACAGCAAGTCTTCCAGGTCCTGAAGCAGCAAAACAGACCCAGACTATCACACTACCACCACCATATTTTACTGCTGGTATGATGTTCCTTTTTTGAAATGCTGTTACTTTTACGCCAGATGTAATGGGACACACACCTTCCAAAAAGTTCAACTTTTGTCTCGTCAGTCCACAAAGTATTTTCCCAAAAGTTTTGGGGATCATCAAGATGTTTTCTGGCAAAACTGAAACGAGCCTCTATGTTCTTTTTTCTCACCAGTAGTTTTTGTCTTGGAACTCTGCCATGCAGGCCATTTTTTCCCAGTCTCTTTCTTATGGTGGAGTCACAAACACTGACCTTAACTGAGGCAAGTGAGGCCTGCAGTTCTTTGGTTGTTGTTGTGGGGTCTTTTGTGACCTCTTGGATGAGTCGTTGCTGCGCTCTTGGGGTAGTTTTGGTCGGCCGGTCACTCCTGAGAAGGTTCACCACTGTTACATGTTTTCGCCATTTGTGGATAATGGCTCTCACTGTGGTTCGCTGGAGTCCCAAAGCTTTAGACTTGGCTTGAAACTTGAACTCAGCTTTCCAAAGATGTGATAAACCACAGTTAATTCATGTTTTAACAGGGGGGCAATCACTTTTTCACACAGGGCCATGTAGGTTTGGATTTTTTTTTACCCTTAATAATAAACACCTTCAATTAAAAACTGCATTTTGTGTTTACTTGCATTACCTTTGTCTAATATTTAAATTTGTTTGATGATCTGAAACATTTAAGTGTGACAAACACAAAAAAATGAGAAATCAGTAAGGGGGCAAACACTTTTTCACACCACTATACCAGTGCACCTAAAATTGTTATAATATGATTCAATAATTAATTTCAACAGCCAAGTCATAATCATCTAAATTTCAAACAAAAAAAATGCTTGAAATAGCTCACTTTATATGAGGCAATTAGAGAAAATATGAAAGCATAGATTTTTTAAAATTAATTAGTTTAAAAATACTTTGTTCACAATATTACTTACTTGTGATGCGCTAGTGCAGTAGCCCCCAATCACCAGGCCACGGACAGTGGACTTAAAAGTGTGCTTGGGACACACCATCTTCACTGCTAACATTTTGGACTGAAACCAGGGTGGAGTGGGTGGCTCAGGGCTCCCACTGGAGGTGAGTTTTTTTAATTGCACACTTTGTTGTTGTGCTGATATAGTCCATTCATTTTAACCCCCCTGCTCACGTCCCTCTGGTCCATGGGAAAAAAAGCTTTTACGTGCAACCGATCTGTTAGGCAAAAGGTTGCGGACCACTGCCCTTGTATATATAATGTACTTCTCTATATAAGGCACTTTTCACCCCCCAGTCATATAAGCCTGCTTATGTTAAATAAATCCAAAAGGCCACGGCTCCAGGTTGCTAGTATGTATAAAGGCCTGTTCAGGGAAAACGTTTGTGTTCTGTAGACTGCGTTTGCGTACACAGCAGTATTCAGGGTGGTTTTTGAGCCACTGCAGCTGCTGCTCAGCAGCCGTGTTTCACGCAT
This sequence comes from Pholidichthys leucotaenia, assembly GCA_020510985.1. NCBI lineage: Eukaryota > Metazoa > Chordata > Actinopteri > Cichliformes > Pholidichthyidae > Pholidichthys > Pholidichthys leucotaenia. The sequence goes on along the minus strand of CM035839.1, from coordinate 21,284,922 downwards.
GCGCAGTGAGAGTAATCTGCAGTTCACATGCCCGTACTGTCAGCGGCAGCCAAGAGCCACCAAACTGATTTGAACAGCTGCAATCCAAACACAAAAGAAGAGCATGGTGGCAGACATTTTAAATGGCTGAAGCGATGGAGGTACATGAATACAATGACAATCAAGACGAATAGGAGCTTTTGCTGTTTGGTCTCAGAGGAAGAAAACAGACGGGCCAAAAGACAGACATTTGTTCACCCAGTAATGGCAGATTGCTCAGTACTTCCCTCTGGTGGGAGTTTTTGGGTGCATGAGCAGTTCACTTGTACTGTACTTGTACGCGCATTCACTTTTTGGTGGCTGAATGCGCTCGGTCAACGCTAACCCTCTGCGTAGGGTTTGTGCTCAAATATATCCACTGCGCTTGTTTGCGTACCAGTGGATTTTTGCCACTATGAGTTGGGCTTAGGAAACTTTATGAAAGAAAGAAAATAGAATCAAAATAAGGTGTTTACATGTCAGAATATGACCTTATTCCAGCTTAAAAGTCACAAAACTGCTGTTTAAATGCCCTTGTTTAATTCAGACGCTGTGTTTATACAAGTTAAGATTGCAATATTGGTTTGAAGAGTGTCATTTTGCCAGAAGTAAGGCAAGGAGGAGAAAGTCGAGCAAGAAGGAAGTTCCTCATCCGCATTATCACCAGTTACTTGGGCTCCTCTCTAATACCAATGAGGTGCTTTATATTTAAATACATTAAAGGTATTAAAGATTGGAACACAAACTATACATCCATCCATCCATCTTCTACCACTTATATGGGGATCCGGGTCACGGGGGCATCAGTACAGGTAGAGTAGGCCAGATTTCTTCCCAGTTCACATAGCACCATGATCCCTCCTGCAGGTGGTGAGACCACTGGACGGCGGACCCATGCGCCTCCTTTAGGTACACTGGGTCCTTGATGTAACGTTTTCATGGTGATCCCATTGACCGCTCCTAGTGTGGTCCTTGACCCAGGACCAGTTTGCATTGGGAGACCCTACCAGGGGCAAGTTGCCCACATCAACATACTGTAGCTCCAGGGATCATTCGGGCACTCAAACCCCTCCACCATGATAAGGTGGCAATCCACAGAGGGGAACACAGACTACAAGCTGCTAAAACGTCAGTGTGCATATAGTTTGATCGAATTACAGCACTTGTCTGAAGTCATTATGGTATTTTTCTTGGTAAACACAAGAGCATTTCACGATAAGTCCTGCATACATCAGCTAGGAGCCACAACATCACAGAAAAGTAGAAATTAATGGACCAATGACCAGCTGGTGACGTGCGAGGAACTACTGAGTGTTAGCAGACTTAGAATGACAGGAATTTAAAGCTGAATAATAAATTGGATATTAGATGACTAAAGGAAGGTTGAGGGGTCTCACATGCCATTCTGAAGCAATACTGTATATAAAAGGTGCTTTATGGAACTTCTGGAAGCTGTGTCTTTATAGGCTTTATGCCCTCTTATGCACTTTTACTCCTTTTTGCAGCAGACTAATTGAATTTTCTACCTCTTTTTACTTTAACACTGGTTACATTTAGTTGTGGAAGCAATGGCAGTTAGGGTTAAAACATGCCATTTTATCACAGAAACAGTCCTTGCTGTCCAAAGATGGTTTCAGAAGTGTCTCCATACAATACCTTTTGGTGACATAGCACAGCCAAAGGATTCCTGCATAAAAGATGCACCAACAGCCCTGATGAAAAGGCAGCCTTCGAAAGAATACAGTCTGACACACAATACCATGGGGTCACCAAAAAGCAGTAGGAATCATGAATATGACTGGATTTCTTGGCTATCTATCAAATACACTTTGAGATATTAAAGGTAGCAAATGTCTGACGAATGTCACCACCCCTGGAGCCAGGGTACAAACATGATATAAACTGAAAACTGAAAACAAGAGCAAAACTTTGCTTTAGAACACCAAAATCTGAGCTTCACCGTAAGATGACTTGTGCTGCCTTGTTTCTTTGTTTGAACTGGTTGTTTCTTCCAGATTTAATATCTGAATACTGGAGTCTTGAGGCAATGCCTATTCACAAGCTTCTCATGAAATATTTGGTCCTTGGAATGAAGCGAGTCTGTATAAAAGAAAACACAAAGGCAGGACCAAGGGGGATGTCTTATGGAGATGTTTTCTGAAAGATGTCTCTTTGAAACAGTTACTGTAACATTTTATGGAATAAAAAGTGAACAAAAGGCAAAGACAGTTGTTGGAGAGGCCTGAGGTTTTGCATTGATATCGGTAATAACGAAACCTTGCTTGTTTAATTTTAAGTTTGTCAAAAATATGGAAAATTATTTTTAACCACTTTTTAATAGTGTGCACTCAGCGATGCAAAAGGATGTGCTGCATGCAGTACACCTCCATTTTATACACCAAACAGCCTAAATTCAGATGAAGAGGTGCTAAAGTTCAGGACTTTGAAGTAATAGGAAAAGATCAAAGAACAAGAGGAAATTTGCAAAAAGTTTAAGGATCTATGGGAGGACAGGGCATTTTCAAGAGCTGCAGAGACGGAGGACAAAATGTTGCACAGCATTCAAGAGGCTGCAGAAGAGGAAGTTTTGGAGAGTCAACAAGGTACGAATGATTAGGAAATTACATAATTTTAAGGTGCTATAAGGGCTGCTGAGGTTGAAAGCAGTTTGGCATCGACAGGTTCCAAAGGCCAAATAAGGATCCACAGCTTGAAGAGCTCCTAGAAGGTGAATTTTATAGAAAGATTGAAAAGCTGCAGAATTTCATGATATACGTACATCATCATGTGTACACCCACAGAAAGAAAATCTGGCCTTTTCCTGAAATGTCATGTTATGTGTGAGATACTCAGTCAAATGTAGCCTGCATACAGTTACAGTTTCCCCCCTCTTTATAAGAGATCATGGGTCTTTGAGGCAGAAATGAAGTATATAATCATTTGAACATAATCGTCAAGGACTATCTCTTCATACAGAAACTGAATTAAGTTCAAACTGAATAAAAGCAGCAGTCATCTTTTGTTCTTTGAAAAACTGAGTACAGCACCCAGTTGGTGTACAAATTTTCCCTTTTTTAAAATCAAGCCAAACAAGGTGGTCTCAGTGGCAGAGGCTAAAGCGGTGTGACATTTTTTATTGTCACAGAGTGTCTTATAGAGGAGGCAGAGGTGCTTGATGGTCTTAATAGATGTCTGAGAATATAAACCATGATATGCATCCCAGATGCTGGGACTGAGTAGGTGTGATGGCTGCATCAACAGCCACACAATGGAACTGATAATTTGGTTTATGATAATTTGGAACTGATAATTTGGTTTATGATAATTTGGAATCAACTCCCTCTGGTTATTTAAACTGTCAAAATCCCAGAAGTTCTGGTCGTGGAGGAGGAGTAGCAACAATTTACCATTCCAAATTACTAGTTAATGTAAAGCAAAAAACATGTTATAATTCCTTTGAGGGCCTGGTCCTCAGTATTGGGCACTTTAGCAATTTTAGGTTAAACCCAATTTTATTTGCCATAGTTTATCGTTCCCCATCAACCTACTCAGAATTTTTATCCGAATTTGCTGATTTCTTAGCTGATTTAGTGCTGAAATCTGATAGAATAATTATAGTAGGGGACTTTAATATACTGTACATGTGGATGTAGATAGTGACTGCCTTAATGTGGCATTCAATTCAATATTAGATTCGATTGGGTTTTCTCAGAAAGTAGGAAATTCTACTCATTACCTCCACCATACATTGGACCTTGTTTTGACGTATGGCATAGATATAGAAAATCTTGTAGTGTCTCCTCATAACCCTGTACTGTCAGACCATTGTCTGTTAACCTTTGATTTTACTATTTCTGACTATTTGGCTCCTAAAGAAAAATATTATTACAGTAGATGCCTCTCAGATGATGCTGTTTCCAAATTTATGCAGATTGTTTCCTCTATGCCATGTGTCAACACAACGGAAATAAGCTATAGACAGCTTGCTCCTTCTGTAATTGATAACATGGTGGATAGTGTTTCAGCTTCTCTGCATCAGACTCTAGACTTGGTGGCCCCCTTAAAAAAGAAAAAGTCTAATCAGAGATTTCTAACTCCTTGGTTCAACACAGAAACTCGTACCTTAAAACAGAAGACTCGTCAATTAGAAAGAAAATGGCGCTCTACTAATTTAGATGAAATCTATTTAGCTTGGAGAAATCATCTTTTAATTTATAAAAAATCTCTTAGAAAAGCTAGAACGAGTTATTACTCTGCATTAATAGAAGAGAACAAGAATAATCCCAGGTTTCTTTTCAGTACTGTAGCCAGGTTGACAAAGAGTCAGGACTCTGTCAATCCTAGCATTCCCTTAGAGCTTACTAGTCAGGACTTTATAAACTTTTTCAATAATAAAATTTCATCCATCAGAAATAAAATCAATCAGATTCTTCCCACAGTTAACTTAAATACTGTAACTACTACAACTCCTTCTATTGATGTCTGTCTTGATGAGTTTACTCCAATCGACCTTTGTGAGTTAGACAAAATAGTTTCCTCATCCAAACCTTCAACTTGTCTTTTAGACCCTATTCCTACCAGGTTATTTAAAGAAGTCTTCCCACTTATTGGTAGCTTTATTCTTCATATAATCAATTCTTCATTAACTTTAGGCCATGTACCACAGGCTTTTAAAACATAATTAAACCCTTACTCAAAAAGCCAACGCTAGATCCAGGAGCTTTAGCTAACTATAGACCAATCTCTAATCTCCCTTTCATTTCAAAAATCTTAGAAAGAGTTGTTGCTACGCAATTATTTGACCACCTGCAGGGAAATGGTTTACTTGAAGAGTTTCAATCTGGGTTTAGAATCCATCATAGTACTAAAACAGCCTTAGCGAAGGTCACTAACGACCTCCTCATTGCATCTGATAATGGACTAGTTTCTGTACTTGTCCTTTTAGATCTTAGTGCAGCTTTTGATACTATCGATCATAATATTCTACTTGATAGATTAGAACACTATGTTGGACTTAATGGAACTTTGTTGCAATGGTTTAGATCTTATTTATCTGATAGGCTCCAGTTTGTTCATGTAAATAATGAGTTTTCTTTCAACTCAAAGCTTAGTCATGGAGTTCCACAGGGATCTGTGCTAGGCCCTACTCTTTTTAGTTTATATATGCTTCCGTTAGGCAACATTATTAGAAAGCACTGTATACATTTTCATTGCTATGCAGATGACACACAATTATACCTGTCAATGAAGCCAGATGATAGTAATCAATTAGCCAAGTTAGAAGCCTGTCTTAAGGAAATCAAAGCTTGGATGACTTGTAATTTCCTGCTATTAAATTCAGATAAGACTGAAGTCATTCTTGTTGGTCCAAAAAACCTTAGAAATTCCTTTCCAAATCAAACTTTCAGTTTGGATGCGGTTACTCTTTCTCTTAATAGCTCTGGGAGGAACCTTGGAGTTATTTTTGATCAGGATTTGTCCTTCAATTCACATATTAAATTTGTTTCTAAGACTGCCTTCTATCATTTGCGTAATATTGCCAAGATTAGGAGCATCTTGTCTCAGAGTGATGCTGAGAAACTGATCCACGCTTTTGTTAGCTCGAGATTAGGTTATTGTAATTCTTTATTATCAGGCTGTCCTAAAACATCTTTAAAAAGTCTTCAGCTGATCCAAAATGCTGCAGCAAGAGTTTTAACAGGTACTAGAAAGAGAGATCATATCTCTCCGGTTCTGGCCTCCCTTCATTGGCTTCCCATAGAGTTTAGAATTAAGTTTAAAATCCTTCTTCTTACTTACAAAGCTCTAAACAATCAGGCTCCTTTTTATTTAAAAGATCTGATACTACCGTATTATCCTAACAGAGCACTACGCTTCCAAAATGCAGGATTACTTGTAATACCTAGAATCTCCAAAAGTACAATGGGAGGCAGAGCCTTCAGTTATCAAGCTCCTCTCCTGTGGAATCAGCTGCCAATCTGGATTCGGGAGTCAGACTCGATCTCTGTTTTTAAGAATAGGGCTAAAACCTACCTTTTTGATATAGCCTACAATTAGGGAGGGATCATGTGTTTCTGAACCCTCCCTTAGTTATGCTGCTAATAGGTTTAGTCAGCCAGGGGACCTCCAGTAATGTACTGGGCCTCACTCCTTTCCTCACTCTCTATGAAATATTTTTTTTTGCTGGTCATTAACATCTGTTTGTTCTCTCCCATAGATTGAGTCCCCATCGTGCTGTTTGCTCTCTACATGTCTGTTCTTTTCTTCTTCTCTATCCCCTCACCCCCCAGCCAGTCGCAGCAGATGACTGCCCCTCCCTGAGCCTGGTTCTGCTGGAGGTTTCTTCCTGTTAAAAGGGAGTTTTTCCTCTCCACCGTCGCCAAGTGCTTGCTCACAGGGGATCGCCTGATTGCTGGGGTCTTTCTGCAACTGTGGGGGTTCCCCCCTACAGTTGATAGTGCTATGAGATGACTGTTGTTGTGAAATGGCGCTATATAAATAAAGTTGAATTGAATTGAATTGAATTAATATTCACCCAAACTAACACTCACATCATTTAGATATATTATTTACATCATTTCGCATTTAAATTAATTTGCAGTCACTTAAACTAAAAGAATGTTTTGACATACTGCTGTAAATAGTGACATGAACATTGGTTTTAGATTGTTTTGTCATTAATTTATGTAAGTTGCATTAATTATATTTGTCTCCATTTTCTGAATTACCTGCTGGTTCACTCCTTCCTGTCTGGTGTCAAAGAGGAGGCTGAGGGTGAAGCTGGTTTAAATGCAGAGGCCAAGAAAGCGGACTGAACCATCTGCCATGACAGCATGGGGGAAAATGAAGCTACTTTGTATTCCATTCCAGTATTATTTCTGTAGTTTCTACCTTTTAATTTAAGATGGTTTATTCTGCTGGTATATCAGTTGAGTTTTTCCTCATTTACTCAGGTCAATTTGTTGAGTTTATGTTTTGCTATGTTGAGCCTCATTTTTTGAGTAGAGTTCTGTTTAGTTGGCCTCTTTTAAAAACAAATGGACTATTTTTATTATGTGTTTTTGAGCTTTCTGTTCACTGGGGTATAATAAAACCCAGATTTTGAGAATTATACCTGTGTCGGTATATCTTTTGACTACTTGGTCCCTCACAGTAGGTATCAGTCGTCATGCGAGCGATGCCCATAGTCTTATTGCTCTGTTCATGTGAATGGATTATCTGTCCTCTGGCATCCCCAACACACTGGAATTTAACATGTTGGAAAGTTAGAATTTCAACATAGATTTGAACCCACCACACACTACAGGAAAATCTCCCAAGATGACTGGTAGGACCACCAAGATGATCAGGATTTTGTCTATTGTCGGAAAAGGAGGCTTGGGCCTCAAATCCGACATATTGTGGTGTGTGGCTGGCTTCAGGATGCATACATCTGAGCATACTGCTCATCTGCAGTTGATTTCTGATTTGAGTACAGCTACAGGGATCTTTCTTGTATGTCATGCTTTTTCTTGGTGACTCTACTTCAACCTTTCTGTAAAGGTCTTGCAGAATGAATCACTCTATCACCAAGATCACAGGTTTGTGGTGGACCACTCCCAGTTACACGGGGTGAGACTGGACATCCTGGCAGATAAGCACATCTGTCGCAAGGTCTGTGGTGGACTTTTGCCAGTCAGAGCATCGTGACATGCACTACACAAACAGCAGAGATAAACAAACCTATCATCTGGTCAGTCACTGCAACAGATACTGGAGTCAGTTTGTCTTGGCCTGTCCTTGCCACTGATAATACCTCTATCTGCCAAGAATGTGCCACTAGTCCAGCAAAAGCTAGTGGTACTCAAATACTTTGCAAGCAGTTTCATGAAATGGTCAGTCAGAAAGCAACTCATACCAGCTCGGACGTCGCCCGGGTTAACAAGGTCAGGAGTTCCTGGCAGCGGAAGGCGAAGGACAGAGCTGCATGGAGGAATCTGATCAGACCTAAATGAAGCAGTCATTGTCGCCCCCGACAGACTGCTATGATGATGATCACCAAGATCAAGATTCAAATAAATAAAGACTCACACACAGTGGCAAGAAAAAGTATGTGAACGCTTTGGAATTTCATGGTTTTCTGCAAAAACTTGATCATAAAATGTGATTTGAGCTACATCTAAGTCGCAAGTACAGACAAACACAATGTGCTTAACCTAATATCACACAAACAATTATAATATTTCATGTCTTTATTGGACACACCCATTAAACATTTACAGTGAAAAACTAAGTGAACCCTTGGATTTAATAACTGGTCGAACTTCCTTTGGCAGCAATAACCTCCAACAAACACTTCCAGTTGTTGATCAGGCCTGCACAACATTCAGGAGGAATTTTGGATCATTCTTCCATATAGAGCTGCTTCAGCTCAGCCATATTCTTAGGATATTTGGTGTGAACAGCTCTTTTGAGGTCGTTCCACAGTATCTCTATTGGACTTTGGTTTGGACTTGTGACTGAGCTACTCCTAAAGACAGATTTTCCTTTATTGAAGCCATTCTCTAGTAGATTTACATTGATGTTTCAAGTCATTGTCCTGCTGCGTCACCCAACATCTACTGAGCTTCATCTGGTGGACAACCACCCTGACATTGTTCTGTACAGTGGTGAGAAGGTTCACCACTGTTCCATGTTTTCAATAATGGCTCTCACTGGAGTTCACTGGAGTTCCAAAGCTTTAGAAATGGCTTTATAACCTTTTCCAGACTGATAGATCTCAATTACTTTGTTTCTCATTTGTTCCTGAATTTCTTTGGATCACAACATGATGTCTAGCTTTTGAGGATCTTTTGGTCTACTTCACTTTGTCAGGCAGGTCCTAGTTAAGTGATTTCTTGATTGAGAACAGGTGTGACAGTAATCAGGCCTGGGTGTGGCTAGAGAAATTGAACTCAGCTTTCCAAAGATGTGATAAACCACAGTTAATTTATGTTTTAACAAGGGAAGGAAAACACTTTTTTACACAGGGCCATGTAGTTTTGCATTTTTTTTTGCCCTTAATAATAAATACCTTCATTTAAAAACTGCATTTTGTGTTTACTTGTGTAATCTTTGTCTAATATTTAAATTTGTTTTATCTGAAACATTTAAGTGTGACAAACATACAAAAAAAAAAAGAAATCAGGAAGGGGGCAAACACTTTTTCACACCACTGTAGGATACCTTGATAAGCTCAAGAATTCATTTCCCCCTTGATGACGGCAAGCGATCCAGGCCCCAAGGCAGCAAAGTAACCCCAAATCATCATGCTTCCTCCACCGTACTTCTGTTTTCATGTTGGTATGACGTGTCCATTTTATGCCATACATAGTGTTGCATGTTCTTCCTGAACAAGTCAACCTTAGATTCATTAGTCCGCAAAACAATTTTCCAGTAGCATTGTGGAGTTTCAAGGTGCTCTTTGGCAAATTTCAGGTGTACAGTGATGTTTTGGAAAGCAGCGGCTTCCTCCATGGTGTCCTGCCATCGACACCATACCTGTTCAATGATTTGCATATGTAGACTCATGACCAGAGACAGGCAGGGTGGAGTGGGTGGAGATGAGTGTCAGGGGTGATTTGTGACAGAAGCATAGCAGCAAGAGTGAAAGGGAAGATTTACAAGATAGCAGTTATGCCTGCGATGATGTATGGTTTGGAGATGGTGACGTTGACAAAAAGACAGGAAATGGAGCTAGAGGTGGCAGACTTGAAGATGCTAAGATTTTCATTGGAGTGACTAGGAGGTACAGGATTAGAAATGAGTATATCAGAGGCACAGCTCAGGTTGAGCAGTTTGGAGACAAAGTAAGAGAAGCAAGACTGAGATGGTTTGGACATGTGCAGAGAAGGGATAGTGGATATCCCTATCATCCTAACAGAGCACTACGCTCCCAAAATGCTGGATTACTTGTAATACCTAGAATCTCCAAAAGTACAATGGGAGGCAGAGCCTACAGCTATCAAGCGCCTTTCCTGTGGAACCAGTTACCAATCTGGGTTCGAGAGTCAGACTCGATCTCTGTTTTTAAGAATAGGGTAAAAACCTTCCTCTTCAATATAGCCTACGATTAGGGAGGGATCATGTGTCTCTTAACCCTTCCTTTGTTTTGCTGTTAATAGTTTTAGACTGCCGGGTGACCTCCAATAATGTACTTGGCTTCACTCCTTTAATGTTTGCTCTCTACATGTCTGTTCATTTCATCTTCTCTATCTCCTCACCCCCCAGCGAGTCACAGCAGATGACTGCCCCTCCCTGAGCCTGGTTCTGCTAGAGGTTTCTTTTTGCTAAAAGGGAGTTTTTCCTCTCCACCGTCACCAAGTGCTTGCTCACAGGGGATCGCCTGATTGCTGGGGTCTTTCTGCAATTGTGGGGGTTTTCCCTACATTTGAAAGTGCCATGAGATGACTATTGTTGTGATATGGCGCTATATAAATAAAGTTGAATTGAATTGAATTGAATATATAGGACAAAGGATGCTGAAGATGGAGCTGCCAGGCAGGAGGAAAAGAGGAAGACCACAGAGAAGATTCATGGATGTAGTGAAGGAGGACATGGAGAGAGTTGGTGTTACACAGGAAGATGCAAGGGATAGAGTGAGATGGAGGCAGATGATCTGCTGTGGAGACCCCTAAAGGGTGTAGCCAGAAGAAGAAGAAGAAAACTCATGACCAGAGACATTAACCACTTCCAGTGATTCCTTCATGCCTTCAGCTGTTAGGGTCTAGGGTTCTTTTTTTTTTTACCTCATTGCACATTCTTTGTTGTGCCTTAGGAGTCAACTTGGCCAGGCACCCACTTCAAGGGAGAGTAGTCACACTACTAAATCATTTCCATTTGTAGATAATTTGTCTGTACTGTGGACTGGTGAATACCTAAAATCTTGGAGATTACTTTGTAACCCTTTCCTGTTTTAGGCAAATCAACATTTCTTGATTGTAGGTCTTTGGAAATCTCATTTTTGTGAGGCATAGTTCACATTAGTGATGCTTCTTGTGAATAGCAAGTTCAAAAATTTATTTTCTGCCGGGTAATTTAACTGTAATGCTGTTGATACCATCTCGCTGCAATGCTCCTGCACTGTGTTTATAACTGTGTACATATGTATATTTATTTACTGCTTTGGCAAACCTGTACTTATCTTATTATCTTATTTACTGTTGCTATCCCTTTGCTGCTGCAATCTTAGAATTTCCCCATTGTGGGACTAATAAAGGCTTATCTTATCTTAAAAAGTTTGAGTGTTTTTTTATAAGTCAAAGTAGCTCTACACCTCGCTCCAATCTTGTTTTGGATAGCCTCCAGGTTTGCTAACTCCTGGCTTTTCTTGAAGTCATTAGGATTTGGGTTCCCTTACTTTTTTCCACCAGCACTGTGAAGGTTTAATGGATGTGTCCAATAAAGACCTGAAATATCATAATTGTTTGTGCAGTATTAGGTGAAGAGCATTGTATTTGGGACTTAGCTGTTGATCAAATCACATTTTATGACCAACTGATGAGGAAAGCCAGGGGAATTCCAAAGGGTTCACATACTTTGTCTTGGCACTTTACATATGAGGCCACATGTTTGTTGTTTTCATGAGGCTTTCTTCTGATGCTGTGTTCTGGTTTAAAACCATAGAAAAAAAAATACCACATGGAACATCATGAGGACAGTAGTGGGAGATAATTTCCATCCAAATGTGAACAGGCTGAGGGGAAGGCTAAAGGAAAACAGGACATCCCGAAGAGCACGGCGACTCTCATACTGCCGTTACCCTTGTGATCGCTGCACTGCTTCAGACTGATGAAGGAAATTTTTGCTGGAAAGAGTGGGGTCCCGCTGACGCCAGACTTGAAAATCTTGCAAATATTCATGCCCATTTGTGCGATGAATGTGCTCGCTATTGATGAGGTAAGCCGACAGGTTGCCCCAGATTTGCACGACTCCCAAGCGGAGGTGAAGAGTTTAAAGTTAGCATGACATTTAGATTCACAATAGCCAAAAAAGGGGAAATAAGCCAGGAAGAAATAAACCAGAATTCTCCAGTAAATGTGCGATTACAGTTAAAATACGGCCTGCATGTTGCTTTGAGGAGAAAAGTATTGAGGCAGAGAAGGAATGTTGACTTTAAAATAACATTTCACAGAGTGTCTGAACATCAGAGGTCGGATCCATGCATAAACCAGGATTACCCTGTGTGTTATTCCTGCCCTCTGAAAATTGTGAAATTTACTTCTTTCCTTCATTTTTGGACATGCCAATAGAATTTAGGCAGTTTTCAATAAAAATGGCAGTGTGCTATTTTTGCAGAGCCACAGTACTATATATGAAGGGGGTTTTATGTCCATAATATCAAAATCAAATGTCCGTTACCTTGCTGCTATAGGAGTCTCAGCCCCATGCTAAACTGCTCCAGGTCAATAATGCTTCTCTTCTCCTCCAACTGAATCTTTATGGTGCATCCGAATCTTTTATGTGAGCCTCTAACACACAACACAGGCACACGGAAAGTATTTTACTACTGTCAGTTATTCTGTCAACAAAAACCATCTCACAAGATCAGAAAAGTTACTTAACAGATTCAGCTCTCCAATTGCCAGTAGGCCAAAACATTACTGAGGCAAGAATGTTATCCAGTTTTTCATTAAAGCCTAGTCCACATGTACATGTAGGCTGCTTTTACAAAACTGGTTTTTGTATGCGGTTTTCCCATGCCGTTTTGGGCACCAAAAACAAACTTAAAGATGCTCTCCGGTGCCTCTAAAACAAAACTAGATTGTCTAAGATGGGATCTCATGTCCTTTTATTGTCTTATAGTTTCATGTCACAGTCTTTCCACTTTCCCCCCTCCTTCAAATACAAAGATCTGTGGTTACTAGGCCACCCACATCCCACAAGGCTAATAGTGGCTAGCATGACATTATCAGAATAAATTCTGTGACGGAAAGGCTTACCGGTTGAAGGACATGCCCAGTTGTCATCGTGAGGGTTTATAGGCAGGGCCCATGGTGCAGGCAGGAGTAGGTGCAATGATAATTTATTAAACAAAACTCAAACATAAATGAACAGCAGCACATGGGCCGGACAAATAACTCAGACATAAACTCACAGGTAACTAGGGACGTGGGCTAATCACTGCAGAAACCACGGGGAGTCAACGACGAGGACGCCAGACAGAGCACAGGCAAAAACTCACATAAATAGGGTAACCGATAATTAACTTAACGTCAGAAAGTTGGGCAGACAATCAAGGGCAGCAGGTGAGGAAAACAGGACGGGCGGGGCTACACTGACACTAAGACAGGAGATGCACAAGAGACACGACAATGAACATGCAGGACAGCTTACAGAGAGGACAGCGGCAAAACCATGACTAAACACACTCACAAATAATCCCAGAGAAAACAAGGAATAAACACAAGGCGTGGGCACGATCCTAGGATCCTGCCCAGATATGACAGTTGAATGCAGGGTGGCCCAAGACAATGACTGAAACGGCACTGATCCTTAAAAGCAGTTAAATGGTGAAACCCGTCTTAATTTAGGTCAACTTTTCAATGCAGCTAGTTATTAAATGCTAACTCTCCTGGAGGATAACTTCAGTTAGGCCAGAGAGTCCTGATTGGCTGACATTACCCACGTGCCAGCTTCACGCATAGTTACGTCACCAAAAACCTTCCGTCTCAACCCGCCTTTTTGCAGGGGGCGGGGCTTAAGTGAAACTTTACAGCAAAAAACAGATATGAGACATTTGAGTGATTTCGCTCTTGATATGTCTTGTAAGTCATGAAAAAACATGTTACAGACATGTTAACAAGAAAAAAACTTGATAATTGGCGGTCTGTCACTTTAAAAAAAATCCATTCATGGTGTAGATTTTCACTGACTCTGGCGACAACATTTGCGCGTGGACAGGATAACTTGAATTTCTCTTGGTTGTTTCCATGACAACAGCAAATTCATGATTGTGTTTCTGTTATAACCTTTTAACAGGAGTTTTTTCATGTTTGCACATAGTAGTGTATCTCAGTAAGTTAGAATATAATCGAAAAAGTTGATGACTTCTTGCAGTATTAATTCAAAAAGATAAACGTTCATGCATTTAATACCGATTACACACAGATATATTTCAAGCTCTTTTGATATAACCTAATTTTATAGTATTACTATTTGAAACTGAATTAGACATCATGATTGTTGGAACTAGCAAGCGTACAGACACCCATTATATTGAGGAACAGAAACGTCAGATTGGCATTTGTGCATTTTCATGAGGGCAGGGATTTTTTTTAAAGCAGTGATGTGTGGCCATGACTTGGTTTTAGTAAGTACAGGAAGAAAACCCAGTCTTTAAAAAAACAGCTGTGCACATGTGGCCTCGGCCGAAAAATGATAGTTGTCCTTCTCTTCGGCTGTGATGATCTTCAGGTGTCATTGCTCGTCCAATCATTCATATACTCTTTTGCATCCTCCCCGAAAATATCTGGTACGTTTCTGCATTTTTATGATTAAAAAAGACTATTGAGAAAGCGTCTCTGACATCACTTCCTGCTATGGCCACCATATTGGGAGAGTCGTGCTGTAGTATGTTTGCGTTTCACTGGTGCAGAAAAACGTGCGGAAAGGTAAAATGCAAGTTATGCTCCTGTGTCAACACAACGCAGCTGTGACGCCGTCAACGCAGCAGCGACATGCTATTGCGTAGCCCAGCATGCTGGCTACGCAATGGCAGGCTGTAAGAGCTGTGATTGGTCCGCTTTGTCTCCTTCCCATTCCCCGGTTCTCGCCGCTGCTTCGCTCTGCCCATTCACAGCGGAACAACTTCCAAGGCGAGTCTGTTAAGCAGCGGTTCAAATTTAAAACAATATTGACAAAGTAAGCACGAACAGTGGCATATTTTTAAAATTGATAATATGTAAACGCAATCTCTGTAGGATACGGAAAAAAATTACAGTACTACCACCAAACTATACTGTTATGTTGTTGGGCTGTGAGTAGGAGGGGCGATCTCTCTGACCTCACCTCTGCCTGACGGGAGCGCCTGTCCTGTGACAGTCAGTCAACAATAAAGTCGTGTTCAGTTCAACATCCAGCCTCATCCCTGGTTCTCGTTTACTGACACAGCATACACAGCCTGGTGATTTTTTATTTCATGAATTAAAAAAGAAAAACCTGATAAATTAATGGCATTGGCAAAAATCTGGCACCCGACATACTTAATGAATGAAGCACCCTTAAAAAGTCACTATAATATGCTGTGGTCTGATTCAAATATTTTGCCACCCTTTGAAAAATAGGATATGATGCCTGTTTAATTGGTGTGTTTAATTAATTATGGATGTGGGGTGCCTGGACCTTTGCACTTTCATACTTGTGTATTTTTTTACGCAATCAATTTTAATTCTGATCATTTTGTTAAATAGAGAAAATATACCTTTATGTCTTACAGAGAATGTGTAAACATTTTTTCAACTTAAGAACACGCAGACTGTCCAAATTTTTGTAAATAAATTATCTAGAGCTGGCCAACTTTTTTAAAACGGATATAATTATTTTATTAACCTTTTTCAAACTGTGATCGGAAACCTCTTCATAATCAACATCCTAAATTGCTTCCTGCTTCCGTAGGTCCTGCACCGTCAACAACTTAACGAACTTCCTGAGAGCCGTGGGTAATCCTGACAACTGACGGACGTGCCGAGTGTGCACACTGCACATGCAAGGCTGGGTGCATTAATATTTACCTCTTTTTTGCATGTGTGAATTTTATTTCTGTTAAACACCCATCAAAGGTGCATTTATTAAAGTGAATTCACAACAGCACACGTTCATAGCCTGCTAGGCTGTACTTGTTCACTCTTTACATCATTTTTGTGCATAGATGCATATTTTCATGTTGAGTTTGATATTTTGATTCTTCTGTAAAAATGACCTGTTCACCTGTGTACATTCATTCCAGCTTAATATGTGTACTGACATGTCCCAAAGTTTAAATATCATGATTCATAATTTAATTCAAAGAACTAATTTCTTATCAAAATTTAAAGCTAAAAAGGCTTGAAATAACTTTCTCTGATGGTGAATATCAAAAACATAAAAGTTAATTGTTTGAAAAGTTTGTTTTCCGCAATATTATAACTTGAGATACACGAGTATTCTAAGAGAAATGAAAAGACACCTTAAATACTACTCTCCTTACGTGCTACTCTCCTTACATACTACTCTCCTTACATACTACTCTCCCAACATGACGGACCTGTCCTAATTGGTTGCGCCACTGCCGTCAGTGCGTGTTCTCTGTCTGCCACTAAGGGACCATATTTCAATTAAAAGCTGGGTCTCTTCCTTTGCTGGAGTGCTACTCTGGCTCATCTTTCCTCTTATTTCCCGTTTGATCTGAAAGTCTGAATTCCGAACCTTTTTTCTTGTTTGTAAATAGAGTTAATTGGTACCATCAACAGAAGCGTATAATTTACCATCAAGAAGAAGGATGTGTTTGAAGTAATGAGATACGACCTGAAAGGATTATGGTACAAAGTTACAGGAAAAGTGAGTGCAGTTTTGAGCCTCCCTGACCTGAATAATTCCAGTGTGTTGTAGGGCTCCAGCTCACCAGGTCCCAGGCTAAGCACTGATCCTCACTTATTCCACATCTCTCTGAACTTGGCTGTCCTGTGGTGGAGCAGCCTCTGCGCCCGGTTTGATCGACTTCAGGGGGCCTCAAGGTCGGCACACAATGCAATTCTGAGGCGGAAATCCTGGGTCTTATCAGCGTGACCTTCAGGGCTGCTGCTACTTCTGATTTAACCAATACTACAACCCTTCGACTCGACACCGTGGCACTGCGGTTCCTCGGGAGCGCCGCCAGATAACGTCATTATTGCCACTGATGCAATTAGTCTTCTTCATCAGCTCAATGGAGGCGTATCATTTCAGGATGGATAGGAAGAAAGACCTGACAGTGGAATATTCATTGGTATGTAAGGGATATTTTAAGAGATAAAATCATAGATCGCTCTGTTAAAAACTTGTCCCAACCCAGCTAGCATGTCCATGTGGGCCTCACGATAGGTCTAAACTGGGCTGTGTTATGGATCCCATGTGGGTTTGTCCACATGGACTTTACCTGTGGCACAGGTGAACGGATAATTGGTTTACCCGCTTTCAACCCAGCTGGGCCCCACTTGGGCTTATATGGGGCAGCAGCTTTCAGTAACACTGGTGCCATTGGCAAAATTATGCAAAAAAGTCACACATTTATGGGAAAAAAATGAAAAAAGTGACAAATTTACAAAAAAAAAATACATAGTGGCAAATTTAAGAGAAAAAGTCACACATTTACTAGAAAATAGTCGCAAATTTATGAGAAAAAAATGAAAAAAAAGTGACAAATTTATGAGAAAAAAATTTTTAAAAAGTGACAAATTTACAAAAAAAAAATATAGTGGCAAATTTAAGACAAAAAGTCACACATTTACTAGAAAATAGTCGCAAATTTATGAGAAAAAAATGAAAAAAAAGTGACAAATTTATGAGAAAAATTTTTTTAAAAAGTGACAAATTTACAAAAAAAAATATAGTGGCAAATTTAAGAGAAAAAGTCACACATTTACTAGAAAATAGTTGCAAATTTATGAGAAAAAATGAAAAAAAGTGACAAATTTATGAGAAAAAAAATGAAAAAAGTGACAAATTTATGAGAAAAAAAATTTTAAAAAGTGACAAATTTACAAAAAAAATATAGTGGCAAATTTAAGAGAAAAAGTCACACATTTACTAGAAAATAATCGCAAATTTATGAGAAAAAATTGAAAAAAAAGTGACAAATTTATGAGAAAAAAAATTTACAAAAGTGAAATTTACAAAAAAAAATATAGTGGAAAATTTAAGAGAAAAAGTCACACATTTACTAGAAAATAGTTGCAAATTTATGAGAAAAAAATGAAAAAAGTGACAAATTTATGAGAAAAAAAATGAAAAAAGTGACAAATTTGCAAAAAAATGTAGTGGCAAATTTATGAGAAAAAGCTGAAACAAATGGTAAATTTATGAGAAAAAAATGAAAAAAGTGACAAATTTACAAAAAAAAGTATAGTGGCAAATTTATGAGGAAAAAGTCACACATTTACTAGAAAATAGTCGGAAATTTATGAGAAAAATTTTTTTTAAAAAAAAGTGACAAATCTATGAGAAAAAAATGAAAAAAGTGACAAATTTACCAAAAAAATAGTGGCAATTTTATAAGAAAAAGTCACAAATTTACTAGAAAATAGTAGCAAATTTATGTGGATAAAAGCAAAAAAATTAGGAGAAAAAGGCTGCAAATTTACAAGAAAAAAAATTGTAAAATTACTTGAAAAACATTACAACCACAAATGAAAAATTTAGCAGATTTACAAGAAAAAAGCCAAAAAATTATGAGGAAAAAATTTGAAAAGCTGCAAATTAACAAAAAAGTAGCAAATATAGGAGTAAACTAGAAAAGCACTCATAGAGCGCATACCTCCGCCAAGGCTCCTTCCATTTCTCATGGATCACCTCCAAAATGTAATGGGCTTGTGTGTAGGCCTATCGCCACTTGTGGTGAAAATTGCATCCAAGTCCGTCCATTAGTTTTGGAGTTTTGTGGCTGACACACTGTGAGAAGAGCCTTGGCTGAGGTATGCATTCCCAGATCATCCCCAAAATGTAATGGGTTCCTCTCTAGGCCAAGAACCACCTCTGGTGAAACAGACAGACAAGCAGACAAATGGCAGTAAAAGCATTACCTCCTTGGCGGAGGTAATAAACTCAAGTGTTGCTGTTGTGTCCATCTCCTCCATCTCCAAACTGCCAGGCTGTGGGCGTTGCAATTCATCGCACAACCGCGTACAACCCACAGGCCAATGGGTTATGTGAGCGTTTTCATAGATCACTGAAAGCAGCACTCAGGGCTTCACTGACGGATGCAAATTGGGTAGACAGGTTGCCGTGGGTTTTATATTGGGGTTGCGCTCCGCGCCAAAAGAGGATTTGGAAGCTTCCCCGGCAGAGAGCTCGTTTTTGCGCGGCCCCTATGGCTGCCCGGGGAATTTCTGCCAAATAATCCCGTGCGGGTCAGCTGCCCGTCTCAGCTTTTGCAGCGTAGCACAAACACAGGCACGCTGCCGGGCCCGGCCCACCACTGTTTTTCGCGTGCTTTTGTGTCTAAAACTTTGAAGAACGCGGAGTTTGTGTTCGTCAGACACGACGAGCAGCGCCCTCCATTGCGCCTGCACACATGTTGAAAATGGCCCTATCTCACAATGTTAAAGAATCCTTTAAAAAATTCCTGGATCCAGACGGTGATCCGGATCATCCCCAAAATTTAACCAGTTCTTCCTTGTACCATTTCCAACAATGCCTGAAAGTTTCATCGAAATCCGTCCAAAACTTTTTGAGTTATCTTGCTAACCAACAGACAGACAGACAGACAAACAAACAAACCCCGGCAAAAACATGACCTCCTGCAGCCTGGCGGAGGTAATAAATTGAAAATTTATAAGGAAAAAAACCCCAAATTTATGAGTAAAAGTTAAGTTTATAGTACAAAAAAAGTTGAAATTTATGAAAAAGTTCCAAAATTACCAGAAAACATTAGAAAATCTGCAAGAAAAAGTCACAATTTCACAAGAAATACTAACAAATTTATGAGGAAAAAAATGTGAGTTTAGAGTAAAAAAAAGTTGCAAATTTATGAGAAAGTTTCAATTTTTCAAATTTACAAGAAAATAGCAAATTTATGAGAAGATAAATGAAAATCGGTAAACAAGCAAAGTCCATGTGGACAAACCCACATGAGACCCATAAGACAGGCCAGGTTTAACCGCTGGCGGGCCCACATGGACTTGCTGGTTGGGAAACCGCGCTTGTGGAGGTTTGAAACTGGAGAAGATTCCAGCACACGTGTCCAAATATTCTCTACAGTCTTTTCCACGTATGTTTTATTTGTAAATTCTTCCCTCAATTTGAAATTTTCATTATAGGTTTGACTGAGTGTTTTTCTCAGATAATTGCAATGTTATTAATGCAAGTTTGTGACATTTTTTATTAGTAAATTTTGTGACTTTTTCAGCAAGTTCGACAGAGCTAAAGAAAGGTTCCAGAACCAATGCTGACGTCCTACTGTGTGTTCCACAAGGAAACCAAGGCCACAGGTCAAAGTTCACCAAGCTGCTTCTTTCTTCCTTGCGGTTTTGTGAGATTTTTCTTCTGAAATGGAACGGCCTTCAATGTTTTTCATAAATGTGGTCATTTAAACTTGCAGACAGCCTTTTGTAAAATAAACCTTTTATGGAGAAAAGCACATATCTGAATACCAAAGTTGAAAACTGAGTACTAGTGAAATGAATGAAAATCCAAATCATTTAATATTTGGGTACAACCCTTTTAAAAATGTACTGTTACTAAAATTAAAAAAAAAGTGCTTAACATTTCTCAAATGAAATTTAACAAATTATTAAAAAAAAAAAAAAACTCGGGTACCTGGATTTAAACATGTCATGATCTGTGCACGGGGGGATTTCACCGTGCTCTGCTTCTTTGCTTTTTGTTTTTCCTTATTGGTCTAATTTTGCATTTTGGAATTCTATGCCTGGCAGCGCGGTGGCGGAGTGGTTAGCACTGCGGCAGCACAGCAACTCACCCTTGGCCGGGGGATCCTGGGTTCGATCCCAGCCCCCGACCAACCGTGATCTGTGTGGAGTTTGCATGTTCTCCCCGTGTCTGTGTGGGTTTACTCCGGGATTTCTCCAGTTTCCTCCCACATGCCAAAAGCATGCAAGTTAGGTTAATTGGCATCAAACTGGGGATTCTAAATTGTCCTTAGGTGTGACTGTGAGAGTGAATGGTTGTCTGTCTCTCTGTGTTGGCGCTGCGATGGACTGGCAATCTGTCCAGGGTGTACCCTGCCTCTCGCTCCAGCCCCCCCCCCCCCCCCCCCCCCGCGACCCGAAAAGGATTAAGTGGAAGAAGATGAATGAATGAATTCTATGCCTGTTCTGTTTTTTAGTTTGTTGTTTCTGTGTATGATTTATTTTCTTGTTTACATTCAAGTGTCTTCTCTTTTCTTTCTCCCTGAGGAGCTGCAGTTGTCAGAAGCCCTTCTGGGTTTTTCCCTGGTGGTGGGCGGTGCTACTGTCAAACTGTCAGCTCCGTCTCCTCATGACTCACAGCTGACTGTCATTCTCTCCTCAGCCCGCTTATGTGATGCGCACCTGTCATCATTTGTTTCATTTGTGTTTAGCTGAATTTAAGGGCTGTTATGTTCATTCCTCCTTGCCGGAGTCTTAAGTCCTCAACCCTCATCTCCACCAGAACCCAGCCCTTCTTCTGGTGTGGTAAGTTGTAAGTTTTCTTTGCTTGTCTTTTAGCATTGAGCATGGTTTTGGATGTTGTGTTTTGTTTTTCTTAATAAATTCACAAACTGCAGTCCTGCGTGTGGGTCTCTCCTCTCTGCCCCGAGGGGCAATTCATGACAAAAAGTCTGCAGTATAAGAATATTAAGGTTACGTAAACTCAACTCTTCAGGACAAGTTACTGTATGACAGTTCATCATTCTGAGGCCAACTCAAACTCCTGATGTCTGTAGAAAGTCACCTAATAATCAATATCAAATAACTGTCTTGTTTAGATCATTTATATTTCATGCGTATAGTACTTTAGCATATAGCCCTGTATCACACGGAGCAGTGAACGTGGTGATTTGTTTTTTTGTTTTTTTGGTGGGGGGGTTCATCAGGGTTTGCAAAATGTTGCCAAAACAGTTTGCAAACAGCGTTTACAGTCCTCAACAGTTTTTCTTGTTGAATGAGTTTTTCTGCAAATGGTTGTAACATGTGTTGCTAAACATTGGATTCAAGTATTTTTTACTCTGGAATCTTTCTCCATTCATCCAAATGGCTTTGTCACTCAGGAAAGCCAAGCAGTCAACGTAGACATTGTATGTAAGTAATTTTTGCTGACATTCGGCAATCTAAAAATCGCCACATTCATCAACATTTGCCACTCTACTTTAAATTCAATTCAATTCAACGTTATTTATATAGTGACAATTCACAACAACAGTTACCTCATAGTACAATCAAGCTGTATGGGAAACTCTCACAACTGAAGAAAGACGCCAGTAATCAGGCGATCCCCTGTGAGCAGCACTTGGTGACAGTGGAGAGGAAAAACTCCTTTTTAGCAGGAAGAAACCTGCAGCAGAACCAGGCTCAGGGAGGGGCAGTCATCTGCTGCGACTGGCTGGGGGGTGAGGGGATAGAGAAGATGAGAAGAACAGACATGTAGAGAGCAAACAGCACGACGGGGACTCAATCTATGGGAGAGAACAAACAGATGTTAATGACCAGCAAAAATATTTCATTGAGAGTGAAGAATGGAGTGAAGCCCAGTGCAGTTTCAATACTGCTAATAATAATACTATATTAATACTACATTTAGAGTTGTAAAGAATAACAATTCCAAAAATTTAAAATTAAACATAAAGAAGAAAGATCATCTGTATAATTTGTGCTATATAAAGCACTTCAGAAACATGCAAAATGAATGAAGAATATTAGTACTTTTAATACATTTCTGAACAAACTGCAAACCCTCTAAGTTGGTCCAGACCCCTCTTCCATTTCTGTGCAAATCTGTCTATAATATAAAACAGATAAACATACTAATACTACTTGGTAATGGTGCTGTGCAAGGCTGCAAATTTGGTTTCGATATGATAATAAATACTTGGCAAATATCGTTGCTATTGATATCGGTAATGATATTTTTTGCTTACATATGCAGCTTATACTTTCAGTATAATTTTTGTTGGAGAGATTGGTGTGATGTTGAGGTGAACGCAAGTTCAGTATTCTAAACCTGAATGCATTTTTATAAGCACTAAATGACTTTTTGATTTTTTTCTTCTTCCAGTTGTAATAATCCAATGGGAAAGGAAAGGGATGAACAAAACTGGGTTTACCAGGACATAACTACTTTTAGATGAAATGAGGACAGGAAGACGAAGCGAAACGTTAGATTTTCTACTCCAATGTAATTTTTTATCTATTAATGGTAATGATTTGTATATTTTTCCTTTTCTATGGTTAAGAAATTGGTCTCTCTTTTGCTAAGTGTTCTCCGGTTAGGATATTTCCTGTTGTAAACCAGAGTTGTGGTCAACAGATTGTCAGGTTTATTACCCAGGATGGAGAGAGCTGGAGGGGGTTGACAGGTTTCCTGTGTGATGCTTGTTTGTCACTGATTAATGGAATAGAGCCGGTATGTGTTTTATTGTTTTATGGCCTCCTGTGGATGTGTGCATTTAACTGAAGTGTTCACTCTGCTTTGACAGACTTCTTCACTCACTGCTGTGGGCTCTGTGTGACCAGTTGTCTTGCTTGTGTGACAGAGATCATCCTGCGCAGTTCGCCCCACACGGGACACGAACTCGCGACCTCTCAGTCAACTAACACAGTTCGAGCATGGGAGACACAGCACGATCGCGCTGAGCTAAAGGTCCGACCGATAGCTCAGCGCTACCGATACTGTATGAGGCTTTGGGAGGGAGGTTTACTAACGTTCTACGCCGAACAGCACTAGTTGGCATCCGTTACACTTGTACAAAACCAAATCAGACAAAAGACAATAATGTGTTGATTCTTTAATACTCTAAGAATGACAAATAATAATTTCCATGGCAGAAACTAAAGCATCGGTAGAGTCTTGCTAGTTTGATATGATACTCACCACACGAGCCGGCAGCCTTTTGCAACAGCAGTTCAATTCTGAGTTTCTCGTTTTTATTCACTATCCGTTTTTTTCTTTGCCACAGCTTTTCTGATCCTGTTAACCAGTATCCACCATGGACGCCAAAGACACAAATATCGCTGCATTGGCATTGATATTAGCCATCTGATGAACTAGCAGCTGTGTCCTGGTATGAGAGCGTCTTCAGAGAGATTAGCATCATGTTTACTGAAACATGGCTAACAGAGCTAGCGACATATGCTAACACTGAACTGGAGGGTTTCCACTTAATAGGGGCAGATCGGACACCAGATAGTGGGAAGAGCAGAGGCGGGGGGCTGACTATGTTTGTGAACAACAGATGGTGTAATCCTGGACACACCATGATTAAAGAACAACACTGTAGCAAGGACAGTGAGTTCCTAGCTGTTAGCATGCAGCCGGCATATCTTCCCAGAGAGCTCTCACATGTCATCATGATTGTTATTTATGTACCCCCCCTCTCCAAGCACTGAGGCAGCGTGTGACATCATCCACTCAGTCACCAGAAGGCTGCAGACGCAGCACCCAAATGCTGCCCTCCTCATCTCTGGTGATTTTAACCATGCTTCCCTGTCCTCCATTTTGCCCATTTTCACCCAATATGTCACGTGCCACACCAGAGACAATAAAACATTGGATTTATTTTATACAAACACCAAGGAGGCTTACACCTCACCAACCCACCCCACCACCCCTTGGAAGATCTGATCACAACCTGGTTCACCTCCTGCCTGTGTACAAACCCCTGGTACACAGACAACCTCCTGTTACCCACACAGTGAAGATAAGATCCAAGGAGGCGGAGGACACTCTGAAGGACTGTTCTGAATCCACTGTGTGGGAGCAGCTCTGTGATCCACATGGTGAGGACATCGATGGCCTCACACACCACCACAGATTACATCAACTTCTGTGTGGACAACATCTTACCCACCAAGACCATTCGGTGTTTCTCAAACAACAAACCCTGGATCAACCCTGAGATAAAGTCACTGCTGAAGGAGAAGAAAAGGATCTTCAGGTTGGCAAACAAGGAGGAGCTAAAGTCCATACAGAGGAAGCTAAGGAGGAAGATCAGAGAGGGGAAGGACAGTTACAGGAAGAAGATGGAGGACAAGCTGCAGCAGAGTGACGTCAGTGGTGTCTGGAGAAGCCTCAAAACCATCTCTGGGCACCAGAATACCTCCTCCCAGGCCACGGAGGGTAGGGAGTGGGTGAACAACCTGAACCTGTTTTTAACAGGTTTGACCAATCGTCCTCTTCACCGCCTCCCCACCAACCACTGCTGCCTCCACCTTCATCTAGTCTCGCTGTCCTCTGCCCTCTTCCCACCCTCCTCATACATCCCCCGCTGTTTTTCCCCTCACAGACCCAACATCCCCCCCCCCCCCCAGCACACAGCCTCCCTGCCCCAACCTGACTCTCATTAAGAACCAAGTGAGAGCTGAGCTGAAGAAGATCAAGGCAAGGAAGGCTGCAGGTCCGGACGGCATCATCTTGTGGCTCCTCAAGTCCTGTGCAGACCAGCTGTGCGGGATCGTGGAGCACATCTTCAGTCTGAGCCTGAAGCTGGGGAGGGAACCAAAGTTGTGGAAAACATCCTGTGTGGTACCCGTACTGAAGGCCCCGCACCCCAAGGACCTGAACAGCTACAGACCAATGGCCCTTACATCACACCTAATGAAGACCCTGGAGAAGCTGCTCCTCACCCACCTCCACTCCCTGGTGGGACCAGCGATGGATCCACTTCAGTTTGCCTACCAGCATGGCATCGGGGTGGAGGATGCAGTGATCTTCCTCCTACATTGTTTCCTGTCCCACCTGGAGAAGCCTGGGAGCACTGTGAGGATCATGTTGTTTGATTTCTCCAGTGCCTTCAACACCATCTAACCAGTGATCCTGAGGGACAAGCTGCTGTGTGCAGGGGTGGACCAGCACCTGTCATCGTGGATTCTGGACTACCTCACAGACCGACCACAGTTTGTGAGAACGCAGGACTGTGTGTCTGATACTATCATCTGCAGTACGGGGGTCCCCAGGGAACAGTTCTGGCTCCCTTCCTGTTCACCCTCTACACTGCTGACTTTTCACACAACACACCACACTGCCATCTACAGAAGTTCTCTGACAACTCGGTGATCGTTGGCCTCATCTCTGATCAGGATGATGCGGAGTACAGAGGACTTATCCAGGACATCGTGGACTGGTGCCTGTGGAACTGCCTCCAGATCAATGTGAGGAAAACCAAGGAACTGGTGGTGGACTGCTGCAGGTTAGGACAATCCCCCACAGCACTGGTAAACATCCACGGAACAGACATTGAGATGGTAACATCTTACAAGCACCTGGATGTTCACCTGAACAACAAACTAGACTGGTCACACAACACCAACGCGCTCTACAAGAAGGGGCAGTGCAGGCTGTTCCTCCTGAGGAGACTCAGGTCTTTTGGAGTGCAAGGGACACTCCTGAAGACCTTCTACGATTTGGTGGTGGCATCAGCCATCACATTTGGAGTAGTCTGCTGGGGCAGTGGCACCACGGCAGCCAACAGGAAGAGACTGAACAGGCTGATCAAAAAAGCTAGCTCTGTTCTGGAGTGACGCCTCGACTCAGTGGAGGAGGTAAGAGAGAGGAGGACGGTGGCTAAGCTGTCATCTCTGCTGGAGTCCAAGTCCCACCCCATGCAGGACACGCTGAACGCACTGAGGAGCTCATTTAACTGTAGGCCGTGTCATCCTAGGTGCACGACGGAGAGGTTCCTCAGGTCCTTCCTACCTACGGCTGTCAGACTTTATAACCTAACCAGGGCTGCTTGTAGAGGTTGTACTGAATGTGCTGAGCGTAACAACTTTGCACAATAGAGATCGTCCCCTCCAATACACAACTAGGACAATAACAATTATTATTGAAGGTGGCAACAACACTGTTGATTCAAATATGAAATACTGTATAATGTCTGGGTTCATATTTATATCCTGCTGGGTAATTTAACAAACTGTAATGCTGTTGATACCATCTAGCTGCAATGCTTCTGCACTGTGTATACAATTGTGTACATATGTATATCTATTTACTGCTTTGGCTAACCTGTTCTTATCTTACTATCTTATTAACTATTGCTCTGAGTGCTGCTATCCCTTTGCCGCTGCAACCCTGGAATTTTCCCATTGTGGGACTAACAAAGACTTATCTTATCTTATCTTATACTGATAACGACACTGTTATCGATATTTTTGATAATTTTATCAATACGTCAACCCCTACTTAGTAATTATAACCTTTTTTAACAGAGGCAGAAACATGCTTCTTTGTTTCAGCATTTTACTTAATATTTAAAATATTCAATTCAATTCAATTCAATTCAACTTTATTTATATAGCGCCATTTCACAACAACAGTCATCTCATAGCACTATCAACTGTAGGGAGGACCCCCACAGTTGCAGAAAGACCCCAGCAATCAGGCGATCCCCTGTGAGCAAGCACTTAGCGACGGTGGAGAGGAAAAACTCCCTTTTAACAGGAAGAAACCTCCAGCAGAACCAGGCTCAGGGAGGGGCAGTCATCTGCTGCGACTGGCTGGGGGGTGAGGGGATAGAGAAGAAGAAAAGAACAGACATGTAGAGAGCAAACAGCACGATGGGGACTCAATCTATGGGAGAGAACAAACAAATGTTAATGACCAGCAAAAAAAAAATATTTCATAGAGAGTGAGGAAAGGAGTGAGGCCCAGTGCATTACTGGAGGTCCCCCGGCTGACTAAACCTATTAGCAGCATAACTAAGGGAGGGTTCAGAAAACACATGATCCCTCCCTAATTGTAGGCTATATCAAAAAGGTAGGTTTTAGCCCTATTCTTAAAAACAGAGATCGAGTCTGACTCCCGAATCCAGATTGGCAGCTGATTCCACAGGAGAGGAGCTTGATAACTGAAGGCTCTGCCTCCCATTGTACTTTTGGAGATTCTAGGTATTACAAGTAAACCTGCATTTTGGGAGCGTAGTGCTCTGTTAGGATGATACGGTAGTATCAGATCTTTTAAATAAAAAGGAGCCTGATTGTTTAGAGCTTTGTAAGTAAGAAGAAGGATTTTAAACTTAATTCTAAACTCTATGGGAAGCCAATGAAGGGAGGCCAGAACCGGAGAGATATGATCTCTCTTTCTAGTACCTGTTAAAACTCTTGCTGCAGCATTTTGGATCAGCTGAAGACTTTTTAAAGATGTTTTAGGACAACCTGATAATAAAGAATTACAATAATCTAATCTCGAGCTAACAAAAGCGTGGATCAGCTTCTCAGCATCACTCTGAGACAAGATGCTCCTAATCTTGGCAATATTACGCAAATGATAGAAGGCAGTCTTAGAAACAAATTTAATATGTGAATTGAAGGACAAATCCTGATCAAAAATAACTCCAAGGTTCCTCACAGAGCTATTAAGAGAAAGAGTAACTGCATCCAAACTGAAAGTTTGATTTGGAAAGGAATTTCTAAGGTTTTTTGGACCAACAAGAATGACTTCAGTCTTATCTGAATTTAATAGCAGGAAATTACAAGTCATCCAAACTTTGATTTCCTTAAGACAGGCTTCTAACTTGGCTAATTGATTAGTATCATCTGGCTTCATTGACAGGTATAATTGTGTGTCATCTGCATAACAGTGAAAATGTATACAGTGCTTTCTAATAATGTTGCCTAACGGAAGCATATATAAACTAAAAAGAGTAGGGCCAAGCACAGATCCCTGTGGAACTCCATGACTAAGCTTTGAGCTGAGAGAAAACTCATCATTTACATGAACAAACTGGAACCTATCAGATAAATAAGATCTAAACCACTGCAACGAAGTTCCATTAAGTCCAACATAGTGTTCTAATCTATCAAGTAGAATATTATGATCAATAGTATCAAAAGCTGCACTAAGATCTAAAAGGACAAGTACAGAAACTAGTCCATTATCAGATGCAATGAGGAGGTCGTTAGTGACCTTCGCTAAGGCTGTTTCAGTGCTATGATGGATTCTAAACCCAGATTGAAACTCCTCAAATAAACCATTTCCCTGCAGGTGGTCAAATAATTGCATAGCAACAACTCTTTCTAAGATTTTTGAAATGAAAGGGAGATTAGAGATTGGTCTATAGTTAGCTAAAGCTCCTGGATCTAGCGTTGGCTTTTTGAGTAAGGGTTTAATTACAGCCGTTTTAAAAGCCTGCGGTACATGGCCTAAAGTTAATGAAGAATTGATTATATGAAGAATAAAGCTACCAATAAGTGGGAAGACTTCTTTAAATAACCTGGTAGGAATAGGGTCTAAAAGACAAGTTGAAGGTTTGGATGAGGAAACTATTTTGTCTAACTCACAAAGGTCGATTGGAGTAAACTCATCAAGACAGACATCAATAGAAGGAGTTGTAGTAGTTACAGTATTTAAGTTAACTGTGGGAAGAATCTGATTGATTTTATCTCTGATGGATGAAATTTTATTATTGAAAAAGTTCATAAAGTCCTGACTAGTAAGCTCTAAGGGGATGCTAGGATTGACAGAGTCCTGACTCTTTGTCAACCTGGCTACAGTACTGAAAAGAAACCTGGGATTATTCTTGTTCTCTTCTATTAATGCAGAGTAATAACTCGTTCTAGCTTTTCTAAGAGATTTTTTATAAATTAAAAGATGATTTCTCCAAGCTAAATAGATTTCATCTAAATTAGTAGAGCGCCATTTTCTTTCTAATTGACGAGTCTTCTGTTTTAAGCTACGAGTTTCTGTGTTGAACCAAGGAGTTAAAAATCTCTGATTAGACTTTTTCTTTTTTAAGGGGGCCACCAAGTCTAGAGCCTGATGCAGAGAAGCTGAAACACTATCCACCATGTTATCAATTACAGAAGGAGCAAGCTGTCTATAGCTTATTTCCGTTGTGTTGACACATGGCATAGAGGAAACAATCTGCATAAATTTGGAAACAGCATCATCTGAGAGGCATCTACTGTGATAATATTTTTCTTTAGGAGCCAAATAGTCAGAAATAGTAAAATCAAAGGTTAACAGACAATGGTCTGACAGTACAGGGTTATGAGGAGACACTACCAGATTTTCTATTTCTATGCCATATGTCAGAACAAGGTCCAATGTATGGTGGAGGTAATGAGTAGAATTTCCTACTTTCTGAGAAAACCCAATCGAGTCTAATACTGAATTAAAAGCCACATTAAGGCAGTCACTATCTACATCCACATGTATATTAAAGTCCCCTACTATAATTATTCTATCAGATTTCAGCACTAAATCAGCTAAGAAATCAGGAAATTCGGATAAAAATTCTGAATAGGTTGATGGGGGACGATAAACTATGGCAAATAAAATTGGGTTTAATATTCAAATCCCACACTGTAAAGCCACATTTACACCAGGAATATTAACATTATTTTGTACCTAAAATGCTGTCTACATAAATAAGGTAACTGTCTAGGTATTTACTGTAAATCTTTTTAAGATGTTACAGCAAACTGAATTCAGTGTCCCTCTGAACAATGATGCAGTGGCAGCAATGGTAGCACAAGTATCTGTGAGAGGCCCCCATATTGGGCCTGGTAAGAGCCTCATTCAGCGTTCAAGGTCCGTGCTTTTGTAAAGAGAAGTGCAGCTATGGTAACTGTCCTTCTGTCAAGCAGCCCCTTCACTCATCAGCTGCACAGTGACCGTTGTGCCTCGTCTTCACCCTTCTTCCTGCAACTTTTTTTATGCTATAGTAACAGTAGCTGAACACTAAAGAAGCAGAGCGTCCCTTGTTGATGCAGAATAGCTGTAAATGTGAACTGATCTGGCAGCTACAATCATGCCAATCACAGCAAGGCTAAGGATGCTACCTGAAGTTGGCACTTCAGAGCAAGAGAAAATGCTGCGTCACCTCAACAGGTGCGTTTCCAGATTAGTGGAGCTCCCACAGTTTGACAGTGTCGATGAGTAAAGACTCCACACTGGAGACTATTTACTGATCTGTCTGTTTTTATGGAGGGGATTAAGATTCAGGCTCCTGCAGTGGCAAGTCTGTTTGTTAAATGCAGCATCACAAGTGTTTCATTTCTGTTTCGATAAAATAGACCCAGCAAGGTAAATGAGTTGCACTTGCTAAAAGGTTTTATTCATGTTTTTCTATTGTGATTTGATAATTCTAACCCTTTGATATCAGTTTATAAATGCTTGTCTTCATGTGTACCCTTACAGAAAAAAAAACCAAAACATTAATACTCTCGCCCAAAGATGCTGGGATAGGCTCCAGTCCCCCGTGACCCGAAAAGGGTTAAGCGGAAGAAGATGAATGAATGAATGAATGTATGTACTCATCTATGGGAAAAATGAAAAATGTTCCAAAACCATGTTCAGGTAACATGGGAAGTGTGTGTTTTACAAATGCATTTGCATAATTTTATTTTAATCACAAATTAATGAGGAAAAAATGCAATTTCATCTGAAAAAAAAAGTTGTAAATTTACAATGTTGTAATGCAAAATTTGGCAAATTTATGAGAATGTCTTAAAAGTGGTAAAAAAAAGTCCCAATTTCTTCTCAAAAATGTACAAATATATGAGAAAAATTGAAATTTGATCAGTAAATAAAAATCACTACCTACTCAACTCTTCTTTTGTACCTTTGTCAGTGACTATTCTTATCTGTATTTGAATAGTTGTCATAAGGTAAGCATTACTTTTACCAACTAAAAAATGTACAAATGCATGTTTTCCACTCCTCAAAAATTATGTGTACATGTAACAAAAAAAATGTACCTGAGTAATGTCTTCACTCACTGTGCATGTGCGAATTCAATGCACCATTGTCATTCTGCGCATGCACAAAAAAAATTGGAAAAATTTATTGTAGGGGACTTACTAGTTTTCAGTTTGGCAAAATGTCACACACAATAATGGGAAGAGTGAGGGCTTTTACTGCAACCAGCCATCAGAGGGCGACTGAAACGCAAGGGCTTCACTTTTGAAGAGCTCACATGCTGTTCATCTTTATTTTTTGGTCGGCGCTTCTAATGATCTGGATGGTTCTGCATCTACATATGCTCCCACCTAATGGTCATTAAACAGGAGGTACAAGTTAGCTACAAGTTTATCATCAACGTGTTTTGGGGGATAATCAAAATTAACTTAAACCTTTTTCCCCCATTGGCCCACGCATGGTGGACGTCGCCCCGTAGCTCTGTGCTGACCATGTGCGCCGAAGAGCCCTGGGAGTTGGTTGCTGCAGTCAGGGTAAGGCCGCGGCCAGGGCGCCACCACTCCGACCACCATGAGCCTCCGGTGCCGACCCTGAGCCGTGTTCTCGCCTCCGCTAACCCCCTTCTCCCGATATGTCTCAAACTGTTTTAACAGTAAAGATTACTTGGGGGTTTTATTTTTGAGCATCATGCTAATTAGCCTACTGATGAGATAGGTGTGTGCCAAGACACGCAAACAGACACAGCAGGCCGGAAGTCAGGCACAGGAAGTGAGAGAATATTTGGTAATTTTTCAAAATAAAATAAACTTGTAGTGGTGATACTGGACTGATTCAGAGATGGAGTATTGTGATACATCCATCCATCCATCTTCTACTGCTTTTCCGGAGGTCTGGGTCACGGAGGCAGCAGTTCAAGCAGAGAAGCCCAGATGTCGTGATACTTTATTAACAATTATTAATAAATGTTACAAATACAAACTTAACTATTTAGGTAGGCTACCTGTGTTATGAAAACCATTTGCCTTTTCAGTCCATTAGATGGCGGTAGCGGAGGGGCAAAAGATTGATTCAGCATAGTATTGCAATACTTGATGCTAGGGATGTTAATGATTATGGACTTTTGATTAACTGTAAACGAATTTAGTCAACTAAACTAAATTAGCTGTCAATTAATTAATAATTCACCACTGTCTGTGCTGTGACGTGGTGACGGTGACACCTGCTTCACCGTGTGTTTATCCGCATTGTCCTATTCAAATGTCCGCTGAGATGAGGTGGCCAACTGACCCACATTGCTTGCAGGATCATTTAGCCCGTGGCAAGCAGCGTGCATTACCTTATTCTGATAACAGAGGGAGGCCACATCGTACTGGGTTTTCCTCCATTGTGTACTCTGATAACATCTGACATGCAACAGATAAAGCAGCTTAAAATTGATTTTCCTGTTAAGACAGTCTATTAGTGCTTCTCATTAATTAGAACACCTTGAAAGTAATTTTTTTGATAGGAAACAGCAATAGCAAAATAATTTAACACTTAAAAATATATTAATCTAATTAACTGCCACTAAACATTTTGTGAAGAAATGAATGTCCAGAATGGCAACATTTCATGAAGCGGTGTTCCTACTCAGTGTAATCTGCTTTGCTGCAAACATAAAGTTGTGAAATTAACTTGTTAGGAATAAAAACTTGATTTTCCTTGTGCGTGAACATTATAAAGCATCCACATTGTTTTCTGTTCGGCACCGAAGTTTCCTCCGAAATTTCTGAAGAAAGAGCAAGCGGTAATTGATGAGCCCCTTAAAAAGTGATTAGGCTGTGGTGGCGCTCCTCCGTGCACGGCGGTGGATGGCGTGCCCCATCCAGTCCAGCGGCTGAAGTGGCTGATTTGCAGACGCGGGGGCCTTGGCTTTGTGAGGGCTTTATGGCCCCTTTATGGGAGGCCAGGAGACACCTGCATGGGCGATATGTTGCCGGGGACATTTTTCTCTCTCCCCACTCTTGTGGCTCCTTTGCTTTTGTATCATTAGCGGAGCGAGGCGGCCGTGAATCACTCGTCTGCCCACCCTCCCCGCCGCCGCAGCCACGATTCCCCTCCCTCTTTAGGGTGCTAAACGGCTTGACAGAAGGGTGCCCAGACCGCTGGCAGTAGCCATCGACAGGAAGGGAGAAGCTGCCAGGAGCCCTTGATGGATAGGCTCATTTTCCAGCCGGCAGCAAGTCTCGGCGAAGCATCCGTGTCATTTGTAATGTCAGCCAACAAAATGTAATCAAACATTCCAGCGGTTTAATCACAGAGGGCTGCTCGAGAGATGATTGTAGTGTCAATATAATGCTATTTCATTATCTGTTTGTATTTTATATTGACAGTGTCAGATAAACAGTGTGGAAAATTAAGATTAAAAATATGGTAATTTCATTTCAATCACCCCGGCTACAGTTGCTGGCCCATTATGCGATTGATTACTTCTGAATTAAATTTGGGGCTGAATGTAAAGTTTAATCTTCTTTCTTCTCTGCAATTCAGCTCCCCAAAGGCCTCTTAGTAAGTAAGTACCCATTTCATTTGATCTTTAATGAAAAGTAATGGCCCAAATGAATTGTATAAATCAGCTGTCGTGTGTACCTAGTTGACATTCTGTTTCATTTTCCCCTTTCATTTTTTAATCCACTTCATATAGCAACGCTATCATGGCCCAAACTACATCCAGCAGCGCCTTTTAAAGACCTTCACTTTTCTTTATTTAATCTCATGTGGTGATTTTAGTAATTATCCTCCATGATATTTTTAGTTTGGTTTAAAATACTGCATACTTTTTTTTCCCCCTTTCTGTTCTGTAAAATGAGGGAATAATTTATTTATATCAAATAAAGAAAAAGGTCGAACACAAGTACTCTGCTCGGTGCCTGAGCAAATAAATTAAGAGGAATGTTTTACAGCCTAGAGTGCCTCTTTACGGAGGAAATGCAAGCTCTAAACCAGCCGAGGGGTGATAGACATTTTAATTCCATGGTACATTTTGATATTTTTCTCTGTGCCCGGGCAGGACTCGAGCGCTTGTCGTGCACTCCAGATTTGGCATCAACCCCCCAACCCACTTCTGCAGCTACATGCAAAGTGACACAACTGCTAACGAGAGCGCGCAGAAAAGGGAAGGGGCTGGGGAAAAAAAAGGAGCGCCTCTTTGTGAGTCCCATTCAGCGCCATTTGTCCCCCTTTGTAGTCCTAATTATGTGCCAAAGTAGGATAACAGAAGTTCTCAACTCGGCCATTATGCCAGCACAAAAAAAGAGACGCATACAAGAAGCTGATCACTTTGGAATTAGCAAACATGATACTATGCGAGGAGGAGAAAAAAAAATCATTAATACCGTCAGGGATTAGAGGTTCTGATTAAAGGCTAGCTTCTACCATATGCAAATTAGTGATAGGCATTTATCAGCGCCTGGGCAAGCTGTCTTAGCTGCAAAGCCACATATGTTTTTTAGCTGATTAAAAAACTGCTTGAAGTTGCATGCTTTTTAATGGCGGGGAGAGAGCGAGACAGAGAGGTTGTGAGGCAACTCATTTCCTGTTGGCCAAATTCCCACAATGGCTCACAGCATTTGCCTTAATTCCCTCCTTTATTAGCCACATTCTTTTGTATATAATTAAAACATTTCTCAAGTGAGCATGTGCGTGCTTGTTTTATTTTCCTGATATATTTTTCAGTGGCAAACACATTGTATTCCAGGCAGACTCCCCCCCCCCCCCCGTTATCGCCACAGCCTCTCCCCCTGAAAGAGCCCAAGTTTCCAATGGCAAATATAAGGCAGAATTAGGTGAGAATTTGTCAGCGGTCGGCCATTGTGCCGCGGTCTCTGTGTTATTATATTTCCTTTCATATGGAGGTGACCCCCTTTGTGTTAACAAAGAAGGCGAGGATGAAACTGAGCTCTGTGTGCTCGCGCCCGCCGCTGATAATGCTGTGGTACCCCAGCCCCCCTCCTCCCCCCCCCCCCTCTACTTGAGGGAGCGCTTTAATTTATGCTTTTTCATCTCCCTGGGCGCAGGACTGTTAACCTGCTCTGTGCACTACTGATTCAGGGGAAGGGAACCCTCTTATCCGCACCAGACTGCTGCGTCAAGGCTCCTCTTCTCTCACTCCGCCAGGAGGAAGTCGGTTCCTGATGCAGGCTAAATGTTCCACCCGGCAAAATAACAAACGGGAGAAATCAAAACATTTACCGGCAACGCGGTACACAAAAAAGAGGCTTTTGTGTGTATCAGACTGGGCGTCCCAACACATGTAACACCCACCATCAGAGGGCTGGGTGATGAGCGAGTGTCGGGTTTTATGATTTTTAATGTTTTTCTATTGATTTTGGGGAGGGCTTACAGAGCTGTCATCTTCACCTCCTTAACCACTTCATCCTTTTCGGGTCGTAGGGCCCTAGAGCCTATATTAGCTTCTTTGGGCGAGAGGTGGGGTAGACCGTGGACAGAGCTCCAGTCCATTGGAGGACCAACACAGAAACAGACAGCTATTATCATTAATACCTAATGACAATTTAGAATCTACAGCTGGTGCCAAATAACCAGTCACCTCAGTTTACTTTGTTTTTCAGCCATCACTATAAAAATTATTTAAATTTATCATTGATAATTATCTTGCTTTTATTGTGAAAGCTCCGCTTTTATTTTTTAAATTTCATAATATAAAGTTCCTTCTGCTGAAACTAAAGCAGCTCTACATCACTAGCCATGTTTACATGGACACAGTAGCCGGATTAAAAGCCTGATCGGAATGAAATGCTTCATGTAAACACGCCAATTTGAATATTCTGACCCGATCACACTCATTTGGATCAAAATTTCATTCCGGTTGAGGCGGGTGGGTTATGCCAATTGTTAATGCGATTGGTGCACATATAAACACTTATTCCGAAGTTTGGGTAGAAAATGTTTACTGCACACGTCTGTACGTCAGCCACACGTCGACGTGACGTATTTCCGCCTTTACAGCAGCTCACGGAAGACATGGCGGGAGTAAAACGGATCTGGTCTGTATCGACCTGCGGTCTTCCTCTGTTGGTCACATGCAGAAGTATGTACTGCTGGACTTGTAGCTTCATTACGGAGACCAGCAGAAGGAA
The DNA here is from genome assembly GCA_020510985.1 of Pholidichthys leucotaenia. NCBI lineage: Eukaryota > Metazoa > Chordata > Actinopteri > Cichliformes > Pholidichthyidae > Pholidichthys > Pholidichthys leucotaenia. The sequence continues at coordinate 21,248,242 of CM035839.1, read as the reverse complement.
AACTACAGTGTGAATAACACAATACAGGTCCGTTTCAAAAAGAGAAAGACACGAAGCGGGGTTTGTTTACATCGGAAGTTGCTTCTTCTTCTACTATTTCCGAAATGTCGGATAATTGTGCGCATGTCAAAATGATTTAGTCCGTTCACACGTGTGACAGATGGAAACGCGCGTCCTAATCAGATCAGCTTTTTCAGGATCCATGTAAACAGTAAAGTTCTGATCTGAATTGTAATCAGATTGAAGAAATTTTGCACATGTAACCATGGCTACTGTTACTTAGGGACCATCAACTACATTTGTCCAAGGGCCAGACACGCTTGTCAAATAAAATAAAATTAAAATTGTGTCCTATGTAACATATTATTTGATATACTAATTTTCCTTCCAACTTTATTTTTTTAGCCTTTGTCAGTGTTAACAGACTCATATTACTTGTACTGCAGCCAGCCACCAGGGAGCGATTGCAATATTTCAGGCTTCACATTTGTGAGGCTGTCAAGCTGTCCATCACTGTCGCATGTGGTGTCGTAGTTTGTGAAGAACACTGGCAGGAGAAAGGCCTTCTGCATATATTTCAGACATGAAAAATGCCGCTCTCGAAGAGCCTTATGCAGGAAGTTGATGCAGAAAACTGCAGCTGTGTGCCTCATATGCGACAAACTATTCCCAAATTCAGTAATATTCTGGGGGCCGAATGGAAGATTCTGGTGGGCCAGATGTGGCCTGCGGGCCGCCAGTTGATATTCACTGCTATCAGTGATCTTCTGCTAATCTAGCATTAGCATCTTTGTTTTTATCAGGACAAATCCAAAGAAAAAGAGGTAAGGTCAATAGACTGCTGCTGCCCTGTGCACAGAGAGACTCATTAAACACATTAAATATCAGCTGCCGTTCCCACAGCTCTTAAGGTGCATTCACACCAAACATGAAGCAAATTTTTCGTGCAGCGCGAATGTATACAAAGTCAATGGAAAGAGGCAGGTACACGCGCGAATCTCACTCATTTGCACGTTCATATCCGAGGGATAGCGCTAGCTAGGAATGGCCTTGAGATTCTACCATCACCGGAGTAAAAGTATCCACACTGGAGAGTAAGCTAGTTTAAAAATGAGACTGACACTCACCTGGAGACAGACGGACTGGGAGTTCTGCAGCTGAATCGGAGTGTCAGAGTTTTTACCCACAGACTCCTGCCACGAACATGCTAACAAGGCTAGCAGGCTAGCAAAGTAAACAACCCATCATCCAGGTGAAAGTTTGGAGGCAGGGACAATTTTTTCAGTTGAGTCCCCGTCACATAATGTAAACCTAAGCACGACCATCTTTTGGGAATTTCCACGCCAGGTTGAACACAGCTGCAGAAGTTTTAAAGGCAACTTTGCTTGTCTGCAACTCACTCAGACGGTGAATTCATGTCTATTTGTGTGTTTACATTCAGTTAAAATGTAATCGTGCCGTGCTAAAAATGCACCCGTTCGCAATTGGTCTGAATGCACCTTCAGACAGCGCAGTAGTGCAGTGTTTAGCACTGTTGCCTCACAGCTAAAAGGTTCCAGGTTCGTATCCCCAGGCTGGCAGGGGTGGGAACCTTTCTGTGTGGATGTGTTTGCATGTTCTCTCTGTGCTGTGTGGGTTTACTCTTGGGTCTCCGGTTTCCTCCCACAATCTAAAGACATCCATGTTAGGTTAAATGGTGGCTCAAAATTGTCCCTAGGTATCTGACAGGCCCTTAGAATAGAGGGTTAGGGTAGCTACAAGTTAGAAAAAGTGGTGTATAAGTACAAGTCTTTATCCCTTAACGTGTCCATGTTATTTCCTGTAATATGTGCTCTATGTTTGCAGTTTTTATGGCTGCTCACCACTCTTGACATCCCTGTTCTGTTATTAGTCTGACATATTTTGTTACACTTTGGCCAGGATGGCTCTGTAAACACCAGTACCACTACTCACGAGTTAACCTAGCTTACCTGATGCCACACCTAATACCCCACCCCATTGTTTGTCTCACTTTCAGGAATTATTCTCCTATTTTGTTATATTTTGCCTGGGATGGCCCAGTACTGACACTGCTAGTACTGCTTGTCAGCTTAGCCTAGCTTATTATCTATCAGTTATGGCATGCTCCACATAGTGTACTTCTTCCACCCAACCAGCATCCATTATCTCAGCTGATCATATTTAAGCACACTCATTTGTACAGTGTGTAACAGCAGCTAACAGAGCCACTTATTCAGGCTAGCTTGACAAGTCCCCGACAATTTTTTAGTTAGCCTTTTACCCTCTCACATTCAGCCAATTTTGTTAGTCAGCTCAAGCTATGTCTGACACCCAGAGCTAGCCTAGTAATGTCAGCATCACTAATGGATCTCAGAAGTGACAAAAGAGGGACGATGGGGTAATAATTGCTCATTAGCATTAAAGAGACAGACACCATTTGCTGTGAAGAAAAGTGTTTATTTTGGGTTTCATATGACCAAAGCATAATCACCATTTCTTCAAAATCTCTTGGAATTGTGTCAACCTGTGGAAAAAAGGGCATAACACATCCCCTTCAATGTTTATTTATAGCGTTGTCTTGGATAACAAAGTAAATAAAGGCAAGAGTCAAAGATGCCTTTTCTGGCCATTTACACCTTGGCCAAAAAGGGAAAATGTTGTGTCCTGCACACAGGCAGGTACCATGAGAAGATTCAAAGTCTCAGAACTGAGCAGAGAGTTCTAATACAGTAGACTAAACAGATAATTATTGTTTTGAAAATGCTGAGTCAGCAGCATTCAAGGCTGGGCTGGTTCCTCGTCTCATGGGAAAAGTATTGGGTGTAATGTCATTTATGATCACAGGAGACAGAATGAACAGACAATAAAAAAAATCCTTAACAATGTCCTGTAGTTTTTCATCATACAGTAGAATCTCCTTCTGTCTAGAAGCAGAAATATTGCATATAGTTAATATACATAATCTAGAGATATCATTTAAATGAATCTACTTCAACAGATTCCACTTTAACAGGTAACAGTGATAATCAAAATTGGTACTGAGTATACAATAGAAACATTTAAAAGATAACAATCTTCAGAAACATTTTGAGTTCAGGAATATTTTTGAGTAGTATTCAAATAATAAATACACATCTTAACAACAGAAATAATATTACCTTTAGAGCTTATTGCCAACAACAGAAAGAATCCATGATTCAGCTTCATCTCCCACAAACCAGTGATTCAGTAAATTACATTGGGGCAAAGAAGCCATGTAATTGAAATATCTCAATGAGGATAACAGTGACTCTAAATGATACAGAATGATGAAGACAGAGAAAAAACTTGCATGGTCCAAAGAGGGGCTCGTGGTTGCCTTGAACAGTCTAGAAGGGAAAGCCTAAATAGCACAGCCATAGAAACATGCTGAAAGGATCTATTGTTGCTTTTGAAGGTAACCTCTATTGCTCAAGGACATCTAATTAACAGACAACAGCTGAGTCCATTTCAAATGGTAATATATTTTCTCTTAAATGCATCATTTTCAATGCCTTACTGCTTTCCACTGCAGACATTAGTACTATTTTAAGAGGATTTCATGCTTTATATACTACACTCTGTATATTGTCAGCACTTGTACTGGTATTTCTCTGTGACCTCTCCAGTACACAATAGTAAATTGGCAGTTAATGAAAGGTAAGCACTTGAGCATGCATTTTCATCTTTGGCTCAATACATCATTTCAATTAACTTCTTTCACAGTGTTTCAATTAGGTCCTATCTGTCCACAAGGCAAATCGAAATTAATGACTTCCTAGATAGATCTGGGTTCCTATATTTAATAACAAGCACTCTGGTAACATTTTCCGGCAAATACAATACAGGAATACGAGAAACATGCTGCCTTTATATCATTATACAGTTCTACATACTATTGAAGGTCTTGGCAGCCATCTTATCAAACCTAGTTTAGACTCTAGTGTCTCTCACTCATACTGTCGACGTTTCTTGGCGAGGCCACCCAGGTATAATTTCCCACTCATTCCTAATTTTTCACCTATCTTCAAATATCTCCTGTGGGTACTCCAGGAAATATTTAGAAACTTGGGTTTTATTTACACCTTTGGACACTAATTCAACTGCAGCCCCACTGGCTTGTTTTATTTATGGGGGTTGAAGACCTGCAGTCCTTTAGTGTTGGTTGTGCAATTTTAGTGACCTTCTTAAAATGAATTTGCAGAGAATCTGAATGGCAACATCGTGTACTTACTCGGTTCTGGGCTGTATTTGTCAATTATTTGGGCTGTTTGTAATTTCTCCAAAATTACCCAGTACTTAACGGGATTTCAGGGTATATTCTATAGTCATTTTACTCATTTGTAACTTCCCCAAAAATACAAATATACAGTATTCTGGACTGACTACAAAATTAAAATGCAGCAAACACTAGTTAATTTAACTTGAAAAATTACCAGCTAGTCTCTGTTCCCTCTCCCTCTTGCTTGACTTCATTCCTTTCTGCAGATTCTCTCTGCTCATCTTGACATACACCTGTCGTAGTAATTAGCAGTGATGCTCAAATATGAAACCCACAAGCTAGCTTGTTAAAGCTATGGTCACAAACATTCTTACGAACGATAAATTTGTAAGAATCTCCCAGTTCCTATGAATTCTGGAGTTTGCAGACATTTGTGGAGGGGGGGATAGTTTCTGTTGGCTGTCATTCAATTCACAAGAGTAGCTTGAGGCATTCTTGAGAAATGAAGTGCTTTTCTGTTGTATGATAGCCCTAGAGTTCTTATGTTCTTTGTAAGGGTGCTTTGGGATCTTCCTATGGCATACTTACTGCCATCTTACGAAAATTTTTGTGCAACTCACAGCACTCTGAAATCATTGGTAGGAAGATCTTATGGTTTTCAGCAGATTTTGTTGGCACAAATGTCACACAAATGACGTACTTCTGCCTTATAAGCACCACACTAATGCTGTATGAATCCCCGTTCGTACAACGTTTCCTATGACTGCTGTAAGGGACCCTCAAGAACAACTTGAGGTGTTCATGAGGCATACTTATGGCCAACATCTTATGTAGTTCTTATGTTGTTCCTATGGCATTTGTATGGCCGTCCTATGATGATGGGTTTTCGTGAGGTGTTTGTAGAAATCTTGGACAAGACCATCGACCTGGCCACGAGCTTACGAACTCTGGATTCTCCTATGACCGCCTCAAGAAGGCTGTGTGAAATGGTTCAGAAATCATTTGTACAGTATTTGCAGCCATTCGGAGGGGTATCTGTGACCATAGCTTTAATCGAGTTAAAAACAGTCATCTTTAGAGTTTTGTTAGAAAAGTCCCAATGATGACACAGCAGAGCAAATGAGAACCATGTCATTCTAGGGAAACAAGCTCAGGGCTCCCACTGATTTTGCATTAAGGTGAGTATTTTAATCACAGACTTTGTTTTTATGCTGATGAATTCCATTAAATTAACAGCCATGGGTCACATGGCTTTTTTTTGGGGGGGGCTGTTTTTGTAAAGGGGAAGAGTTCATACCCTTTAAAATTTGGGAAAAAATGTCTCCCCTCCTAACAAAAACACAGAAAACTAAACTTGGGTTATTGTTGAGATGAAGAGAAAACAAAATAAACCATTACTTAGAAAAACATTTTAACCAGCATCCATGGTGAATGTTGCAAATTTACACACAAAGAAGTCACAAATTCATTCATGTAACACATATTCACAACAGTCATCTCATAGCACGTTCAGCTGTAGGGGAAAACCCCACAACTGCAGAAAAGACCCCAACAATCAGGCGAGCTCCCTGTGAACAAGCACTTTGTGACAGTGGAGAGGAAGAACTCCCATTTAGCAGGAAGAAACCTCCAGCAGAACCAGGCTCAGGGAGGGGAGCAGTCATCTGCTGCGACTGGCTGGGGGTGAGGGGATAGAGAAGAAGAAAAGAACAGACATGTAGAGAACAGACAGCACCATGGAGAGCAAACAGATGTTAATGAACAGCAACTGAGAATGAAGCCCAGTGCATCATGGGAGGACCCCTGGCTGTCTAAAAGCATATAAGGAAAAGGATTGAAACTTTATGATAAAAAATGTCCATAATTCACAAGAAAAATTGTAAATTTATGAGGAAAAAGTTGCAAATTTGCAAAAAAAAAAAAGATCACACATTTATAAAGATACAAATTTACAATGAAAAGTTGGAAGTTTACAAGAAAACGTCAATTTGTAAGAAAAAAATTACAAAAACAAAGTTCTAAATTTGCATGAAAATGTAGGAAATTAAAGATAAAAATGTTGTAAAATTGAGGAAAAAACTGAAGGCAATTTTAATTCTCCACCCAAAAAATGTTGAGGGTTAACTTGCAGCCCCTCCTTCCCCTCCAATGGTGGCTGAGGTGGCCTGCAGCATTTGTGTACTCTGCTTTACAGCCAGAAACGGCTGTGGAAAACCCCACTAACCTCTCGTGTGAGCTTTATTTGAGTGAAATAACCGATGTGTTCTGTGTGCACCTGATGCGTTCGGCCAGTGGCTTCCTCCCAAAATCCCTCACCCACCCACCCACCCACACAGAGGAGGCACTGACGTTTTGTGTCTCCCACGGGGCGAATCTAAAATCAATAGCAGCTACGTTAAAGTTGCAGCTCGCCATCTGACCTGGCCTCCCCGCGCCTTCATCACAGGCGTTCAGCCTTTCTCTCCCAGTGCCCTTCACCCCAGTGAATAATGTACTCCTGTGTTCTCAACAAGGCACAGATTGTTTAAGTCGGCTGAGGTGAAGAGAGTCCCGCGTCCTCGGGCCAGCAGCGATTATGTTGTGGAGGAGCAGCGGGTGAGAGTTCAGACAAAAGACTCCATCCCAGCCCGCTTGGTTTCTGAGGACGGGGGAAATTGAGTGCGCTTAAATGTCTTGGGAGTCGTTTGGCTCTCGATTTTGGAATCAATGGAGGGGGGCGGGGGGTTCTGTAGCAGAAAATGGCATTAGAGTTAATGACCAAGTTTGTCCCAGCGGGGTAGTCCATATTAAAGCTATTTCAACAGTGACAGCGCTTGCCACATGACCTGACTGATTAATAACAAAACGATGCTCAAATAGGAATAACAATAAGTGTCAGTCAGTGTGAAGGGGAAACAATTATTCTGCAGCATTCTCACTGCTTTTCCACCTTTTTTATGAGTAATGGGACATACCAAAGTTTCCTCCACAATAGAAATACTGACTGAATTCTCCCCAAAAATCTTTGATTTATACATATACACTACTCACAAAAGGTTAGAGGTATTCAGCTTTCTGGTGAAATTTCAGGATGCACCTAAAACACACTATAACCTTTCCAGGTGAACTTAATCTGACCTTCTCTAACCCTTTGAATGCACATGTCCAACTGTTCAATGTTTCAGTACTTTTTGCATAACTTGCTGTTCTCTATCAAGATGCTTAACAACAAAATTCACAACAGGTGTTTGATCCATGAATCGACCAATAAATTTTCTGGTTCAATTAGAGTTGCTATTTAAACAGTCCTCTTCATCATGCTGTTCACGTTTTGACATCATGAGACCAAGACAACGCCTAACATTTGATCAACAGTACCTCACCATTGCGAGGCTTCAAACAGGATGTTCTCAGAAGGAAGTGGCCACTGAGCTTAGAGTGTCACAAAGTGTCATCAGCAGATTGCAACAGAGATAGAGAGACACTGGAAGAGTCAAAGAAAGGCACAGAAGTGGACGTCCTTTGGCCACATCCCATGCTGGTGACCGCTTCATTGTGAGCAGTGCCCTGTGGAAGCAGATGATCAATGCCACTCAACTCCAGGCACATTTAAGAGGGGTGAGAGACACTCAAGTGTCACGTCAGACCATTCGAAACTGTTTGCATCAGCGTGGTCTGCGTGCTACGTGACCTACAAGGGTACCTGACCACACCACCAGGCACAGGCATCATTGTCTTGCATGGGCAGGGAGCATTTACGCTTGACAAGAGACCAATGGGCTTCAATGCTGTTCTCTGATGAAAGTCAATTTACGATGAGCAGAAATGATGGCCGCCAACGATGTTGGAGACGTCAAAGAGAGCGCTATGCATCAGCCACTATTGTCACCAGATGAGCATTTGGTGGTGGTGGTGTTACAGTCTGGGAAGTTGTGTCTAGTCAATACAGAACTGTCCTTCACCTTATGAATGGTACAGTGACAAGCCAATACTACTTGAATAACATCATTAATTCAATCATTGTGCCCCTGCATGAACAACACGGGCCTAATTTCATCTTCATGGAGTACAATACTCCAGCTCATTGAGGTCACATCATTTGGGAACAGCTGCTGGAGGTTGGGGTACATCAAATGGAGTAGCCTGCACTTTCTCCAGACCTGAATCCCATAGAAAACAACTGAGTTGGCGAGGCTCATAACCCTGCACCCCACAACCTCAATGATCTGACGGCTGCCCTTCAAGAAGAATGGAATGTCATGCCTCAGCAGACAATAAGTCGACTTGTGAACAGCATGAGACATCATTGTTAAGCTGTAATTGATGCTCAAGGGCACATGACAAGTTATTGAGACACTGACATTTTTTGTTGTGGTATACCAACCACTGTTGTTTGCTTTTGTTTCAATAAATTGTTTAAAGTGAGGAAATCACCATTGCATGCTTCTACAAAAATGCCCTACTTTCATGATATAATATCACTGTAGCATGAACTTTTTACATTTTCCATAAATTTCACCAAGAAGCCCTAACTTTTTGTGAGTAGTGTATACTACGTATCTTCTCATAAAACTCTATAAAACCTTTTCCAGTAAATTTGTGACTTTTTTTTTGCAAATTTGTGAATATGCTAAAGGAAACAAGTTTGCATTACACCAATGCCTAGCCAGTGTCTTGCTAATGTGTAAATGACCTCTATAAGATGTAGTCCCGATGCAAACTTTGTACATTGGGCAGATGTACAGTGGTGTGAAAAAGTGTTTGCCCCCTTCCTGATTTCCCATTTTTTTGTATGTTTGTCACACTTAAATATTTCAGTATCATGAACTGAGCCAGTTTATTCTTCAGGCTCAGTTCTGACCTTTCTCTGTGTCTCAGGTTATCTGTGTATTTATGTATTGTGTTATCTTTGAGTTTCTTGTAGTTTCTATTTTCCCTAGTTTTATTTCCATACCTGTGTCCACTGTGTTCTGGCCGGCAGCTGTGAGGCAGTCTCCTTTGGCCTACACTCGTGTGGACGCTGTCTGACACTTGCCGGTCCGACCATGCCCCCTCTCTCATGACAGCAAGCTGGTTCCACTCCTGGTAATTGTCCTTGCCGCGCCTCGCCCAGGTGCACCCAATCTTCCTTGCCAGCAATGCTTGTACTTAAGCAGCCCTTTGCCAGCCAAGCATTGCTGGACTATTGTTTTGTCACATGTGCCTGTCTCGGTCGTGGTTCACCATGGCAGCACACGCCATGGTACACTGTGGTGTGCCCGCAACACATCGCCCCGTGTTTGCCTGCAAATGTACCCTTCTTGTTGTTTTTGTATGTCTGTACGTTTTCAGAACTGTTCGTCTTTTCTTTAATAAATGTGTTGTGGTGTAACCCTTGCTCGTAAATCCGTCCCATCTCCTCACTCCTCCGTGCGCTGTGTAATAGCGCACGGGGAGGCCCATGACATTTTAGATCATCAAACAAATTTAAATATTAGACAAAGATAACACAATTAAACACAAAATGCAGTTTTTAAATGAAGGTGTTTATTATTATGGGTTAAAAAAATCCAAACCTACATGGCCCTGTGTGAAAAAGCCCCTTTCTTGTTAAAACATAAATTAACTATGGTTTATCACATCTTTGGAAAGCTGAGTTCAGTTTCTCTAGCCACACTCAGGACTGATTACTACCACACCTGTTCTCAATCAAGAAATCACTTAAATAGGACCTGCCTGACAAAGTGAAATAGACTAAAAGATCCTCAAAAGCTAGACATCATGCTGTGATCCAAAGAAATTCAAGAACAAATGAGAAACAAAGTAACTGAGATCTATCAGTCTGGAAAAGATAAAGCCATTTCTAAAGCTTTTGGACTCCAGCAAACCACAGTGAGAACCATCATCCACAAATGGAGAAAACAAGGAACAGTGGTGAACCTTCTCAGGAGTGGCCACTGACCAAAGTTACCCTAACAGCACAGCAATGACTCATCCAAGAGGTCAAAAAAGACCCCACAACAACATCCAAAGAACTGCAGGCCTCACTTGCCTCAGTTAAGGTCAGAGTTCACGACTCCATTATAAGAAAGAGTCTGGGCAAAAATGGCCTGCATGGAAGAGTTCCAAGACAAAAACAACTGGTGAGCAAAAAGAAAATAAAGGCTCATCTCAGCTTTGCCAGAAAACATCTTAATGATCCCCAAGACTTTGGGGAAAATACTCTGTTGACTGACGAGACAAAAGTTGAACTTTTTGGAAGGTATGTGTCCCATTACATCTGGCATAAAAGTAACACAGCATTTCAGAAAAGGAACATCATACCAGCAGTAAAATATGGTGGTGGTAGTGTGATTGTCTGGGGCTGTTTTGCTGCTTCAGGACCTGGAAGACTTGCTGTGGTAAATGGAACCATGAATTCTGTTGTCTACCAAAAATCCGGAAGGAGAATGTCTGGCCATCTGTTCGTGACCTCAAGCTGAAGCGCACTTTGGGTCTGCAGCAGGACAATGATCCAAAACACACCAGCAAGTCCACCTCTGAATGGCTTAAGAAAAACAAAATGAAGACTTTGGAGTGGCCTAGTCAAAGTCCTGACCTGAATCCAACTGAGATGCTGTGGCCTGACCTTAAAAAGGCGGTTCATGCTCGAAAACCCTCCAATGTGGCTGAATTACAACAATTCTGCAAAGATGAGTGGGCCAAAATTCCTCCACAGCGCTGTAAAAGACTCATTGCCAGTTATCGCAAACGCTTGATTGCAGTTGTTGCTGCTAAGGGTGGCCCAACCAGTTATTAGGTTTAGGGGGCAATCACTTTTTCACATGGGGCCATGTAGGTTTGGATTTATTTTTTTTTTTACCCTTAATAATAAACACCTTAATTTAAAAACTGTATTTTGTGTTTAGTTGTGTTATCTTTGTCTAATATTTAAATTTGTTTGATGATCTGAAACATTTAAGTGTGACAAACATACAAAAAAAATGAGAAATCAGGAAGGGGGCAAACACTTTTTCACACCACTGTATGTGTGCTATTGGGGTATTTGTATACATTTTCAGGTTTTCTCATTGTCTGCTTTTTAGAATATTTTTCTCATGAATGTTGCAACATTTTTTTCTCAGAAATTCATGAGTTTTTTCCTCAAGGCCTCAGGGAGCCACTGTCTATGGGCAAAAGAGCCACATGTGGCCCCAGAGTCGCAGGTTGCAGACCCTTGGTCTAGCTTCTAGATGAACAAAAAAAAAATTAAAGTAGTACATAGAATAAAAATTTGATCAGCATCCATATGAACATTGTGACTTTATGGGAAAAAAGTTGCAAATTTACAATGTAAAAACTAGTGAATTTATACAAAAAAAATCATAAATTTATAAGAAAAAAATGCAAATTTATTATGAAACAAAATCAAACTCCGAGAAATGTCATCAATGAATGAGAAAAAAGAAACAAGTTTATTATGAAAAAGTAGCAAATTTATGAGAAAAAAGTAAAAAAAAATTATGACAAAAATATGGAAATTATGAAAAAAGTCAAATCTGAGAAATGTCAGATTTATGGGGGAAGGGTTAAAAATTTATGAGAAAAACGTTTCAAATAAATTACACAAGTCTCAAACTTACAAGAAAAAAAGTCATAAATTTATGAGAAAAAAAGTGAAAATTTAGGCATAAAGTGGTGAATTAATAAGAAAAAGTCAGAAATTTACACAAAAAAAGCTGCTAAATTACTTGGGGAAAAAATTACAAAATTTATGAGAAAAGTCACCAATTTGTGAAAAAACAGGTGAAAACTTACAATGAAAAAAAATGAGGAAAAGCAAATATTTATACGAAAAAAGTTGCAAAAATTATTATGAAAGAATAAAAATTCTTAGAAATGTCACCAGTTTATGAGAAAAATTAACCAGATAGTCAGTGATGGAATAGCTCAATCCAGCCTGATGAAATCACTCCAGGAGTGCTCAGATCTCCTGACCTTTGACCTTAAGCACCGCCAGTATCCAGACCCATCGAGGATGTAGTCAAAGTCAAGGTCAATAAGCTAGGAGGAACATCATTTTTCATGAAATCATAAATGCCCAGATCTCCTGACCTTTGACCCTGAGCACAACTTGGATACAGACCCACCTGAGGATCATCGTGAGTGAGTTAGGTGAGCATCTCTGCAAATGCCTAGGAGGAGCAGCAATTCCCGTGAAATGTGGACAGACAGACGGACGGGCGACACGTGCCACGTCACTGCATTAGTTCCTTTCATCTTCACCGGAATGAGATAAACATTTCTGATGAAAAACATGACAAATTTATGAGAAAAAAGTTTCAAATTGACTACAAAAGTCTCAAATTTATGGGGAAAAAGTCATAAATGTTTGAGAAAAAAAGTAGCAAGTTTACAATGAAAAAGTTACAAATTTTGAGAAATGTGAGAATTTATCTGGAAAAACCTGCAAAATTATTATGAAAAAAGTTTTTAAAAATTTATTTAAAAAGGTTCAAATCAATTAGAAAAGTCTCAAATTTGTAAGAAAAAGGTGAAAACGTACAATGAAAAAAGTAGCAAATTTATGAGGATAAAAAGGAAAAATTTATGGGAAAAAGTTACAAAATTATTACAAAAAATTGTGAGATTTATGAGAAAAAAGTTAAATATTTACAAGAAAAACATGACAAATTTATGAAAAAAAAATCAAATTAACTGCAAAAGTCTCAGATTTACAAAGAAAGTCAGAAATTTACAAGAAAAAATTGAAAATAGTTGAGAGAAAAGCAAATTTACAATGAAAAATGTAGTGAATTGTTAAGAAAAACGTAACAAATAGACAAGAGAAAAGCTGCAAAATTACTTGAAAAAAATTGCTAATTTATGAGAAAAAGCTGTAAATATGAGAAAAAACTGAAATTAATTACAAAAAAGTCTTACAGGAATTTACAGGAAAAAAGATGCAAAATTACAAGAAAAAAGTAGCAAATATGAGAAAAAAATGAAATTTAATCAGGAAAAGGTTTCAAATTAAAAAGAAAAAAGTATAAATTTATGAGAAAATTTATAACAAAAAACTGCAAATTTAAAAGAAAATATATTCAAAATTATAGCAAAAAAAGTAACAATTGTTTGAGAAAGATGAGAAAAAAGTTACAAGTTCAAAAGAAAAAGTTGCAATATGAGGAAAAAGTTGAAGGTAATTATAATTCTCCGGAGTGGTCAGCACTGCGGCAGCACAGCAACTCACCCTTGGCCGGGGGATCCTGGCAGCCCCCGACCAACAGTGATCTGTGTGGAGTTTGCATGTTCTCCCCGTGTCTGCGTGGGTTTACTCCGGGATTTCTCCGGTTTCCTCCCACATGCCAAAAACATGCAAGACAGGTTAATTGGCATCAAAATGGGGATTCTATTGTCCTTAGGTGTGACTGTGAGAGTGAATGGTTGTCTGTCTCTCTGTGTTGGCCCTGCCATGGACTGGCGATCTGTCCAGGGTGGACCCTGCCTCTCGCCCAAAGATGCTGGGATAGGCTCCAGCCCCCCCCCCCCCGCCCCCCCGTGACCCGAAAAGGATTAAGCAGAAGAAGATGGATGAATGAATGAATAATTCTTCCCCCAAAAATGTTGACAGTGAACTTGTAGTTTGGGGGCCTTCTAGTGGCTGAGAGGTCTGTTGCATTTGCATACTCCGCATTATAGCCAGAAACGGCTCTGTTTAGGATGAATTATCAATCTTGATAAAATGCCTGTTTCCAAACCAATGTAAAATGCACACATTTTTAGTAGAAAAATCACTTAGATCAGAATTTAATTAAAAATTTTCATTGTACAAAAAAGTTTTAACTCAACTGCTGTATTTTTTTCTAATCAAATAATAGATTTAACAGATGTATTAAAGCTGTTAAACATTTAAGATTTGACGGCATTTCAAAAATCAGATAACACCTGCAGACATGACGGTAAAAAATACAGATAAAACAGATGAGGAACGAAAACAGCAAACAGGAACCTGATAAAAATGGCAGAATGTAGATACAGAAAGTGTCAGATAAAGAGAAGAACCAAAACTTACTTCAGTCTATATGAAGGCGAAGAAAACAGGATTCTTTCTGGGTGCTTTCATACTTTAGCCAGTGTTCATTTTTTAAATTATTACACAGAACTTTAGAAAATTTGTCTTCCAAATAGATTAAAGTAATTATAGGGCTGAAGTTTATTTAGTAATGAAAAATGTGTCAGTGATGCATGAGTTTCCCAGTGATCTGAACAGTATAACTGATGATGACGCTTGAGCGTTTCTGCTCAGCAATGATGCACTTACTTTTTAAAGTGAATAAAAAGTCGTAAAAAGTGTAGTGTAGTGTAATGTAGTGTAGTAAAAAGTGTTGCAGTATTCCAAGTCCATTCTGCTTTATCCATCTGATATGAAAGCTAGTTACCTAACCACTCTCACCATCTTTCCATGTCACAGCTGGTCCATTGTTAAGCAATATAAAGAGGGTTTGGCAGCTTATTTGGTAAGCTGTCATTTAGTTGACGATGTTTCATGTTTGTAATACAGCCCATATTTTCGATATTGCATGGGCTGCACAGCAACACCATGACGACTGCCTTCTGATATTCTCCGAAACATTGTAGTTGGAACTATGTTAGTTGAAACCAATGTTGCTCGAACTTCAATAGTCCCATGTTGGTTCGGAACGTTTTGGGGAAGAGGCGTAAGTTAGATGTTCGTTAGTTGGACGATGTATTGTCCTGTGTTGGTTCGGTGCTAACCTCAGTCCTACGTTTTCATTAAAAAGTACACTTTTCCTCATTCTCGGCCGTGATGATCTCCAGGTGGCATCGCCCTCCCAATCTTTCATATACTGCCTGTCGTACCCTCTCCTAGAATATCTGGGAAGTTTATGTATTTTTATGATTTTTTTTCCAAACTGACTATTTATTAATGATGTCAAACAATTAAAAATCTTAATCGCAATTAATCTCCACAAAAAAATTAGCTTATTTGTGATTAATCACAATTAAAAGCAACATTTTTTCTCCAATGTAATGTACCCTGAACGTGTTATTTTTCAAGTTTTTGGGACAAACATGCTTGCTTTCTGCAACTGTGGGTCCATTTAAAGCTTTCAACGTGTTAAAATTGTCAACTATTAAGAATATTCTCAAAAAAAAAAAGTGCTGCAGAAATACTGCAAGCAACTAACAACCACTTATTACACCAGTTGTTATCTCATCTGTTAGATTTAGCTTAGCTACTAAACCTCTTCATTAGCAGTATTAGCCTCTTCTCTCCAGCGTTCAGGTCAAGATTGTGGATTGATACTGTCCACATAGTATGACAGCAATACTCTAGCAAGCTGACCCACATGCCCATTGTTTTGACTGTGACCAAAAACTCTCCAGTGGGAAAGTACCCATGTTTTGAGAGTTGGAGCGTGCATTGATACGGTTCAAATATCCACTTACTATGACAGCAATACTCCAGAAAACTAATTTAAGCACCCAAAGTTAAATAAAATGAAGAGTTTAAGTGAAATCAATTGTATTTTGAGTCACACCATAGACTGACAATAAAAACAGTATTGGAGGTTCCAAAGTTCTGCTTTTTTAGTTCTGTCTCACTGTTTTCATCTCTCCCTGATAAACCACGATCAAAAAATTGTTAGCATTACAAGGTTAACGCGTTGCCACCAATACTACTTATGTCCCTGACGGGCTATTATTATAAGCATTTCCTGTTGGTAGTAACCGATAAACTACTAGCAGATTATATTTTTTGTGTGTGATAATGCGCGATAGCACATTAGCGTACCACCCTTGTGATGCCACAATTTTTTGATGTGCAATTAGCATGCAGGAAAAAAGACGTGTTTTTGACCCTGATGGCTTTCCATACCCTTGGCCCATGCTGCAGTTCGGGAAATCAGAACAGAATGCATCATGCTAGCCAGCAACCTAGAAAAATACTGGCAACTACCAGCAGTACCCCCCAGCCTCTTTTTGTTGTTGAAATGTAGTTTATGTGGCATTTTGACCTTGACCTTTGACCTTGCAATCCCAAAATCTTAGTCAGAGGTCAGAGTGAACCTGTGTACCAAGTTTGGTGACCCTAGATTTACTCATTCTGTAGTGGCATATAGGGCATGGGGAAGGTAACTGTGACCTTTGACCTTTTGACCCCAAACCCAGAGCTGGTCGGGGTCCCAAGGTGAATGTGTGTACCAAGTTTGGTGATCCTAGCTTTACTTGTTCTATAGGAATAGTGCCAAGAGAATGTTAACATTGACCTTTGACCTTTTGTATACTTTATTGATCCCCAGAGGGGAAATTGAGGGCATCCACCTGGATGGATGAAGCAGCCCCTTTTGACCCCAAACCCATAGTCAGGTCAGTGTCTAGGCCATCTAAGACTTATCTTAGATATGATGATATTCATTTCAAAAGGCTACATCATTCCTTTGTGTAGTTATCGTGTTACAGCATTTAGGGAAAATTGATTTGAGGTCAGAAGTCACCCAAAGGTCAAAGGTCACCCAAAGGTCATTGGTCACCCAAATTAAAACTCGTCCAAGATTTTTCAACGATACAACTCTGACATCAATTTGAAAAAAAAACCCACATCATTTCCATCTGTAGTTATCGCATTCACAAGATTTTGAGAAAATTGACCTCTGACCATGACCTAAAGGTCAGAGGTCACCCAAATTTGAACTTGTTTGAGTTTTTCATAGATACACCCATGGCATCAATTTGAAAAGTCCATGTCATTTCTTTCTGTAGTTATCGCGTTGACAAGGTAGGTACGCCACCACCGACACCACCAACAGTGCCACCCATCTGCCCGGCAGGGTGACGACAATAACCCTTCAGTCTTTAGAGGCTGAGGGGTAAAAAAGCCTCCATGAGCCAACATGGACAAAGAAAATGTCTTGAATGGCAAGTTCAGCTTTACATTTACATTATCACAGATTTTTAAAAAATGTGATTAAAGAACTGTGGACAATAGAAACATAACTTTTAAAACAAGAAACAGTCACAAACAATTCATTTTTAATTAGTCAACTATTTTAAATATAGTTGAAAATCAGTCATTTGTTATTTTTTTAACATAATTTTCCAATAACAGATTGAAAACAAATATTCTCATTGGTTTTTCATAGAGAACCAAGCAACAATAACAACAGTTTGAGGATTTTAATCAAAGAAAAATTTTTATACACCTTCAAAACTGTCTGAAGTGGGTTTTTACTGTATGTTAAAAAACCAACCTGGTCTCAGCAAAAAATGTATCTAATAAACATTTTTCCACCCCTCTAAAAACGCACATTTGCATGTTAAATCTAAAAAAAACGTGCCTCGGTATGTTTTTACAAGTTCACTGTAATGCACATACAGTCCTCATCATGCATGCGCAGAACAACGCATCTCTTACTTTGGTTTCCCAACTCTAACTCGGTTGGTGGGAGGGGGATGGCGGGATGGTTACCTACACAGCCGTCTCAAGCAATATACACATAAACACACGAGTTTGATTCCCACTCTCGTCTGTCACTGATTTCTTTCTTTGTTTTTTTTTTCCTTACTTTGTTTTTCACTCCACTAATGAAAGGTTCCTGTGGGGTTTGTTGGATATTACACTATAATAACTATTGTAATAATATAATAACTATTGTTGGATATTATACTGCATATATATATTAGTATGGCGGTGTCCTAGGGTAAAGAGGTGGTGACGCCCCGCCTCCAGGGGGTGGTGTCACCTGGGGTATATAAGACATCTGTGGGAGACATCTTGTCTCTTCGCTGTGGACTCTTGGGCTAGCGTAGTGACTCCCGTGTTCCTGTTATTGTGTTCTAATAAAACTATAAAATGTCACCTCGACTTCTCCTCATTTTCGGACATAACATTTGGCAATGAGGACATACTGCATGGAGAGGGCAGCTACCGCATTCCGACCATTCCCGGAGGCTCCAGATGAGCCACTGGTCCCATGGGCCAGGTGGTATGCAGCCTTCGAGAGTTATCTCACAGCGCTGGACCTCGGTGACCTGGACGAATTACGTGCAAGGGCTGTTCTGGTCCACAACTTGGGTATGGAGGGCCAGAAGATTCTGAGCATGCTAGGAGGAGGTGACACATTTGGCGATGTCGTGAGGTTCATGGCGGGCTACTTCCGCGCCCCTGAAAATACCATAATGAGGCACATTCAGTTCAGACAGCGACGCCAGCAACCGGGGAAATCAGTTCAGCAGTTTGTGGCGGACCTCTGGCAGCTGGCGGGCGAGTGCAGGTTTGGGGCCTTGGATGAGGAGATGATCTGCGACCAGCTAGCGGAGCACGTGGCGTATTCCTCCACAAGCGTCCATCTGCTAACTCATGCTGGTGAGCTAACGTTGCTAGCAGCCATGGAGTTAGCGCAACAACACGAAGCAGTGGAAAGAATTACAAGAAATCTCGGTGACAGGGAGGCCCTGCCCAGGAATGAGAGATAGTGGAAGGCACTGGCCTTGGATCCGGACGATGGCAGCAACGATGAATACGTAGCTGTAGTGAAGATTAGGTCAGCCCCGGGGACGCCAAGATGCTACGGCTGTGGATCCAGCAGGCACTGCTATAAGGCGAGGTAGTGCGCAGCGAAGGGGAAGCATTGTGGACGGTGCGGTTTGTTCCACCACTTCGCCAGAGTCTGCCGGAACTTTGAAAAGGAAGACCGGGGCCCAGAGAGGGGGACTTCGGCTAAGAAGATACCCACGGTGGTCCACACGGTTTCGTCCAACACAGACGGACAAATCCTTTGTAACATCGTGCTGGACGGAGTGCCAGTCCCGATGATGGTAGACACGGGATCGGCAACTTCCATTTTGAATTTGGCAACCATGAAGACGTTTTTCCCACACTACACAGTGAGTAGAACAGACATTGCCTGTGACGGTTATGGTAACAACCCCCTGGACATTGTGAGCTCGGTATGGCTATCAGTGAGGTACAAGTCGGCCTGAATGTGTGCAACCGAGTTCATGGTGGCTCGTGAAGGAGACAATCTGATGGGCTGTGATTTGTTCTACGGGCTTGGTTTCTCTATCACCTGCGACATCAGAGAGGAGTAGTAAGGCGATGGACTGTGGGATCGGCCGTTTTACGTGGGAAGCGGTAAAGAAGTGTGGGACTCAGGCTTGCCCGGACCGAGTGGGGGGAGGGGGGGTGCCACCAGCACCAGAGAACGCCGCCATGGCGAGTGTCCTGTGCCAGTGTTTGCGGTTCCCTGGATGAGGGACCCGAATGGCATGGTTTGACGCCCGTGGGGGTGGATGAGTCCAGAGAGCAGGCGCAGCGAGACTCCGGTGGCCGACCAAGTACCAATGTTGAGCCGGGCGCTGTCACAGCCACTCCAACGCAAGAAATGAAAGCGACTGGGGCCAGACCGGATGGCACGAGCCCTAGACGTGCCCAGAATGAAAACCAGGGACAGAGCTTGGGCCAGATCGGTGGGACGCTACGACACCGTGTGTGAACCAGGTCACGACGCCATGGAAGAAAGAAGCCAGTGAGTACTCCCCTGGGTGTGGGTGATAACATGCGCCCTAAGGTTGAGTCTCGGCTTGGACGGGTCCACAAGTCAAGGGAGCAGCGAGGTGATCAGGGGGTGATCTGCGGGTGGTACGAACTGGTGGTGACGGTTAACTTGAGCTGACGGATGGGTCCAGATGGCACCCGAACGAGCTGCAGTGTTTGGAGGGGAAGAAACGCCAGTGCAGCCCATCTCTGGTAAAGAAGAGGCGGAGACGCTTTGGCAGCGGGCCGCAAGTCAAACGCTCCAGAGGGGAGCCATCGTGAGACCTGTGTTAGGACTTATTTTTCTTTGGGGGGCTAATGGTGTGTCTAGTTTCAGTGTGTTTTGAAATTTTATTGCTAAGGTTACTAGTTTAAAAAAAAAAGAAAGAAAAGAGATGACCACCGTTGTGTGTTTTGTGTGCTATATACATGTGTGTGTTGAGTGAAGTAACGCTGAGGTGTGAAAGTTTGATAATGGCAGAGTGTGAAATGCAAATGTGCCCCGTATTGTTAAGATGTTGTGCCCAGGTTATGGGGTGGGAGTGCTAGTATAAAGAGTCCGGTACTGCCATTGTGTTAGTTTACAGTGTTCATAATTGTATATAGTTTAAAATGTTTACGATGTATATATTTATTTATTTCGGGATTAATTTATTTTGGCGTGTGGCCCTTTTATGTTCACTGACTGGTTATTTACGTAGCGGAGTGGTCCGCTGGGCCGGTGTGGTATGAACAGATAGGCTTGTACATTTCAGACATAACAGGGTTAGGGTTAGGGATTAAAGTATGGGGTAGTTGGTCGATTCTGAAAGACAATAAAAGTGAAAAAAAACTGCCATTACACAGCTTTCTTAAAGCTGTTCACACCACGTACCCACTGCACGTCAAAAATCTTTTTTATGTGCCTCTGTACATTTTCTCTGAGTGATAAAACGTGCAATTGAACTTTTTTTTTTTTGCTGAGACTGGGCTCTAAAAAACCCACAATAGAAAAAGAAATGTATTGTGGAAATAAGAAAAAAAAAAAAAAGACATCAGTGTGCCATAGAAGTTCACAAAATCTACATTCCAGCATCTACTGGGGTGATAAAAGTCAGAGAGGAGTTTTCATTGTTACTGTTATTTTCCGAAGTGTGCGCCTGACAAAACAGTCCTCCAAAAACACTTTTGGTCTGTAGCCACCCGAGGAAAAACACCTATTATCCTGGGGACTGTTCTGAATGCTGACTATATCGCGTCTGTGCGGCGGCAGAGGCCCCATCTGATATTTACCACCACGAGTCTGCCAGGGTGACGAGGGGGCAAGGCCGAGTCCCACGTGTCCAGCTGGAGAGCAGATTAAAGTGCTCTGAAAAGCCACACACTGCCACCGCCATGAGAAATATAATAATGTGGACATGGCCTTCCCTTTATGACAGTAACAACACATTCTCCAGGGACCAATCTTTTTTTATCAATTCCAAAGAGTGACAAACAGCGCGCACCCAAAGCTGGAATTGTATGAGAGGATGTATGGAGTATTTATGGTGCTGCCGCATCCTGGAGGTGCTGATCACAAAAGCGGTCAAACAAACTTGGATTACTACCTGCCGTTTTTTATCTGAACGGGCACATTGTATCTCGTTATTTCTTTCAAAATGAATGAGGAGACCTACAGAAAATCCTTGAACAAATGTGGCTGCGGTGGGGAAATGTGAATAAGAATGGCTGCATTTAAGTTGTTCTACAAAGGAAACAAGAATCCTGTAATTTAGTGGTGGAGGAATACGGAAAGACATATTTAAAAGAAGATATTACTAGTGAAAAGCCTTTATTGAACATTGTAGTTAAATCTGCCATAGTAAATCAATATTCAACTTTAACGATAAAAAATGAACTTGAATCTTGCAAAATAACTGCAGAATTCACAGTTTAAAACACTTATTTCTTATCATATACTGGATCTTCTGGTAGGTCTTTTTGGCTGCTTTGACAACTTAGTGTATACACCCATAATTGGGTATAAAAGCAGCATCCCCGAAAGGCTCAGTCGTTCACACGTAAGAATGGGGCGAGGTTCACCACTTTGCGAGCAACACTTTAAGCCCATTTTTCAATGCACAATTGCAAGGAATTTAGGAATTTCATCATCAACAAGCCATAATATCATCAAAAGATTCAGAGGATCTGGAGAAATTTCTACACTTAAGCAATAAGGCCAAAAGCCATTAATGAATGCCCATGACCTTTGATCACTCAGGTGGCACTGCATTGAAAACCTACGTCATTCTGTAAAGGATGTGCCATGTGGGCTCAGGAACATTTTGGAAAACCATCATCAGTTATCACAGCTTTTTGCTACATCTGCAAGTGAAAGTTGAAACTCTACCGTGCAAAGCAAAAGCCATAGATCAGGGGTGTCCAGTCGTGTGCCATGGAGGGCCAAGAGCCAGGTTTTCTCTTCTACCCAGCAATCAGTAGGAAGAAATTCAGTGAAATCTGCTGTTGAAGACACTGGTTGGAGGTAAAGCCTGCGAGGTCTTGCCCCTCCATGGCACATGATTGAACACCCCTGCCATAGGTCAACAACACCCAGAAACACCAACAGAGACACCAGACCGTCGAGCAACTGAAGTTGTACATGAAGCAAGAATTGGAAAGAATTCCACCTACAAAGTTTCAGCAATTAGTGTCCTCAGTTCTTAAATGCTTGTTGATTGTTGTTAAAGGTAAAGGTGATGTTGTGGTCACCCAGCACAATGCAGACTGATACTATTCACGCTCAACAGGGATTGCATACGGACAGAGAACCCCTGGGGGGACAACCAGAACAACAGACTATTGTTATACATCCCCGGATTAAGGAGAGGAAGTCTGGGCGCCAGTTGGTCACGCAATTGATATGTATTGACTGATATGTATAGCAATATGCAAATGTGCCATGCATTCTCTCTTTGTGTAACATGTATAAAAGAGCTTGCTATACATACCTCAGGAGGACACACAGCACACACAGCACAACACGGCGCACAGCGCTACAGTGTGTCTCATGATGATGGAGGAAATAAAACTCTGAAACCTTCCAGCTCGTCGCATCTCGCCTGAACTTATTTGTTCCTCCACACTGGTGACCCTTGACGAAGAATGAACCACGAGGTGAACACCCCGGAGATGACCCGGACGGGAAGCCTCAGCACACGTCATGATGCGCCCTTCGTCTGAGCTTTTACCACCACACTGGTGACCTGACAAGGGAGAATGACCGTCTCCTCCCTCTCACCGCGCTGTGGATCCCAGAGGACCAGAGAACGCCTGCAACCTCTTCATCCTCACTGAAGCGCGCTCCGGAGCACAGTGCTGGGACCAAAACGCACCATGAACGACACGAGTGAACGAAGGAAGCAGCCTGAACGGGGACAATCATCGACGCCGACTGCGTTGATTTCCACCGAGCTCCCCGACTCTGACTAAACTCCAGACAGCGGACCTCCCCCGCACAGAAGCCCCGCACGCACACCGCAGGATTACGAGGACAGCGCAACTGCCAGCTATGTCATCACTGCGCCAGGCGCGCGCCACGCACCAGGGACAAACCGGCTCCACAGACTTTTACATCGTCCTCCGCCGCTGCACATGCCCGAGAAACATGGCCGATCGCCATTCTTGGAACCTATAGGGCTGCTCTCGCACCTGAAGCATACGTGCAGCCCGCACACAGGACTTTGTATGGGTTTCTCAGCCACGGCGCACAAGGGGAATTTAGCAGATTGCTTTCCCCAATGACTTTAGGGCTGCTCCCGCACCTAAAGCCAAACCGCCTCACACCCTCACACAGCTGCAGTTGTTTCACAGCCGCTACGCATCCTCGGGGAATTTGGCCGCTCGCCTTCCCCACATCCTCGCTGGATCGAGCCACGAGAGGAGTCAGATAAAATGTTTTTTTCACAGCCGCTGTGGATCTCCGCCAGGTTTACCAGGAAAGTCCCTCACCATCGCGGATCCACACGCAATTTTTGTGCGGCCCAGACATCTTTGACGTCCCAGGCCTGCACTCGCATACTCCCACCCCTTCCCCCTCCTCCTGCACAGCGCTTTTCCCGCACCTCACTCCCTAAAGCCGGCCGATCGCCGTCTTGTTCCATTACGCACTAAACACACCAGCCCGTGCGCCCACAATCCATGGCCGTTCAACGTGCTGGAACTCGGAGCAGAGCACACGTTTTTTTCCACCCCTCCCTGTCGTCCCCACGGACTGACATGCCCTCTGACAGTTCTACCGAATCTGGAGCCAAACGACGGGGGGGGGGGGGGTGTCACAGCCCCTTCCGAGCGTTCTGGGGGGAGCCCTGTGGTCACCCAGCACAATGCAGACTGATACTATTCATGCTCAACAGGGACTGCATACGGACAGAGAACTCCTGGGGGGACAACCAGAACAATAGACTATTGTTATACATCCCTGGATTAAGGAGAGGAAGTCCGAGCGCCAGTTGGTCATGCAATTGATATGTATTGACTGATATGTATAGCAGTAAGCAAATGTGCCATGCATTCTAAGTTTGTGTAACATTTATAAAAGAGCTTGCTATACATGCCTCAGGAGGACACACAGCACACACAGCACAACACGGCGCACAGCGCTACAGTGTGTCTCATGATGATGGAGGAAATAAAACTCTGAAACCTTCCAGCTCGTCGCATCTCGAGTGAACGTATTTGTTCCTCCACAATGTAACACAGCGGTCCACATGCCACTGTCCCAGCTTTTGTGGAACAAAATTTACCAGTTTGAACATTAAATATCTTGTGTTTGTAGTGGATTCAATTGAATATAAGTTGAATATGATTTGCAAATCATTATATTCTGGTTTTATTTACACAGTGTCCCAACTTCCTTAGAATTGGGGTTTGGAACAATTACTTTGTTTACTGATTGTTTTTTTGATTAGTCGACTCCTCATTTGGACATTTGTGTTTTCTGTTTCCCCAGATGAGTTTGTGACTCTTGTGTAAGTTTATGATTTTTTACTCAAAAATTTTAGACTTTTTGTTTAGGAATTTCACAAGTTTCTCTTCAGAAATTTGCAACTTTTTTCCTTGTAAATTTGCATGTCTTTTTCCTCAGAAATTTGTCATTTTTTAACCCAAAATCTTTTTCCTCATAAGTTTGTTATATTTGGTTTTCCAGATTTGCAAACTTTTTGTAGAATTTTTTTTTCTCTTAAGTTTGTATTTTTTTTTCTATGTATCTATTATCAAGAGTGCATAGGTAGCACACAAACAACCCGAAAATTAAAGACAAATTCACGATTCAGTATAGTGCAGCGCGGTGGTGGAGTGGTTAGCACTGCGGCAGCACAGCAACTCACCCTTGGCCGCGGGATCCTGCATTCAATCCCAGCCCCCGACCAACAGTGATCTGTGTGGAGTTTGCATGTTCTCGCCATGTCTGCGTGGGTTTACTCCGGTATTTCTCCGGTTTCCTCCCACGTGCCAAAAAAAAAACAACAAAAAAAAACATGCAAGCTAGGTTAATTGGCATCAAAACTGGGGATTCTAAATTGTCCTTAGGTGTGACTGTGAGAGTGAATGGTTGTCTGTCTCTCTGTGTTGGCCCTGCGATGGACTGGCGATCTGTCCAGGGTGGACCCTGCCTCTCGCCCAAAGATGCTGAGATAGGCTCCAGCCCCCCCGCGACCCAGAAAGGATTAAGCGGAAGAAGCTGGATGGATGAAGTATAGTGCAGATCTGTAGTAATAAAACTAATAACCATTGTCACGCACCCCTACATAGGGAATTAGTCAGTGCTGCAGTCCCTGACACCATAGAGCAGGCCTATTCAATTAGCGGCCAGCGGGCCACATGCGGCCCACAACCAACCTCCAAGTGGCCCAGGTCACGCCATGGAAATATAAATTTAAGAAAAAAATATGAAGGAATGATGGTCCGCAAGCGCGCACACCAACAACACGAGTGACCGTCATCTGCACAGAGTTCAGAAGCGCCCCGCCCACGTGAGCGTCCCAGTTGGTAGGCAGGCAAAGTGTTTTTCTAGCATTGCTATCCGAGAGAAGCATGAGCTTATTAAAGTACTTTAAAAGCAGAAAAAAAGCAGAAGAGATATGTAAGCAGTGAAGGTATTTATGGTGGTTTTAACCGGCTGGTAACGGGAACAATAATGAAGAGTCACTTAGCAAACAGGTGTGGTTAAGCTTTATACTGCACTGTAAACCCAGACAGTACAAGTTTGATAAACAAAATGACTAGTAAATACTCAAAACTGTTTAAATTTTTATAAAAATAACTTTCAAGGGTATAAGATGGGCTTAGAGCTAGAGGCTACCATATTTACTTTTGTGAATGGGAAAGTTAATTTTCATGATTTTAAAATTAATTTATCACCCAGCCCTAGTTGCCTCTTATGGTAGGGAGTAAAGTCCCTGAAGGAGATGAAGCTTGGGCCATACTGACGGACATTAAAGAAACTGTGCAGTTTTTGTTGGCTTCTTTCACCGGGGAATCCATCCAGTACACGCAAACTAAAATAACTGACCACAAATGAGGTCTGACAGCAGTATTTTCAGATTTTAAACTACGTCCCAAGCATGATTATGTTGAATATCATCCAGAGCTGACAAGATGGTTTGGGCATTTGGTTCATCTATGGACTATGAGGTTTAAATGAAATATTCTTTTAATAGGAGTGATACAGGACACAAAGAATGTGTTGAAAACACTTGCTTCCAGGCATCAACACATGATGGCCCATCACCTCAGTGTGCCATTGTTTTTCAGACCCTACATACAAGCCTCCATTCTCACTTCTGTCCAAGTTGCTACTATGACTCAAGTGGCCAAAGATTTCATAGCGACCAGGTCAGACAGCCAAAACATACACAGTACATCAAAAGCCTCTGTAAGTGGCATATGGTATGTAGATGGAATGTTTGTTTCTGTAGACCAGGCAGGAGGACTGCCAAAGTTCAGCAGAATTGAACATTTTCTACTTGTGAACAACTCTGATTTCTTTCTTTGCAGGAACTGGTCCAGTGCTGGTCCAGTGAGCATTTAAGATCCTTCAAGCTAACACCATCGGACCACTTTGCTGTGTGTCAACTGTCTCACCTAAATGACACAGTAAGTCTCACAGCGTATTGATGGATATTTGTTGTTAATGCAGAAATGACTAATTTTGGTTGAGAGACTAAAAGGACTAAAACAATTTAGAAGTGAGCACAAGTACAGTACAATCTCCTAGAATAGTCTAAATAAAAAATAGACCAATTAATGATCTCATTAATTCTTATTTTCTCTTCAACAGTCCATGTCCATACTTCCACAGACACTGTGAGGAAGATGACTCTGTTTTGTTTTGGGAAATTTTATTTTTCTTTTGTGCAGGGCTAACTCTACGTCATACACATAAACTCTTCTCAGACCAGTGTTGCCAACTTGGCAACTTTCTTGCTAAATCTGGTGACTTTTCAAATCCTCTTGGTGGCTATTTTTTGCCAAAAGTGACTAGTGACAAGTCTAGTGACTTTGTGGTGTTATTGGAGACTTTGTTGGTGTTTTGGAGACTCTGACGTGATAGCACTATTGCTCTTAACCCAATGGCTGTGGATGGTGCTCAGTTGCGTCATCAGCCCCTAGTGGTGAAGGTTTTTTCAAGAAAATATTCAGTTCAGATGTCAGAGATTTCCAAAGCTATAACTTGAAAGTGGTAAGAGATAATGGCTTACTGTCAATTAGAAAGATTACTAACTAACCTGCACTTATGTAGAATATGATCCAAAGTTTGAGATAGGAGTAAATTTACGCATCTAATTTGCATAATGCCACAGCAGCCATATTGAATTACATAACTTTCAGTTGAAAGCGGACTTTGGACATATTTACGCAAAAAATGGTTTTGTTTTTTTTGTCGCTGTTTTTAGTTTGGGGTTTTTTGTCATCTTATCTTTAAAATATATGAACCAGAAAATCAGTAGAATGTTTTTTATCGGTTTGTGTACAATCAGACCTACCACTCGTCGCTGTTATGGTCCGTGCGCCGATCTCGTCCGCGCTCCGGCCATACACCATCTTTGTCGACTTTTGACAGTAGTGGTTACCTTCTGGCTCCCCGGGCTCTTATTGTGACAGCGCTCGGAGGGGCTTCCTGCTGTTAGAGCCGAACATCTGTGCTGCATTTACGGCTTGTTAGCGGCCGGCATTTATACGGGTGCTGACAGCAGTACAATGCAGCAGTCTTGTCTAACATCATCAGAGATTCCTTGTGTGATGTCAACCTTATCGTGATTATCCTGCGCCAGACGCTGAGCGAGCGGCTCTTGTCTCAGACGTCTCCTGTTCCTTGCTCTTGGTCAAGATTGTAAGTAGCTGGGTGTAGCCTTATGGTCCCATGTATCTTCTGTAGTGTGTTTTGCCCACAGTAGCTCATTGTTTTGTGTATGTAACTTTGTGTTCTAGTATTAAACATCATTGCAAAACTCACTGGTGACTTTTGGCGTCTTATGGTGGCTCGCGAGGGCCACCGCGTGACAGTCGCGTCTTTATTCATCCATTTTCATCCTCCACAGTCCTTATTTCATCTTCTGCCAGTCATTTTTGCTTTCTCTCCCACATCCAGAAAGTCTCACATGAATCTTGTGATTTATTCCACCTCAATTTCGGTTATGTAATGCCGCCGAACAGGCGCTATTGTTCTCTGTCGTCACGTGCAGCTCCATCGATGGCAGACAAAAGTGTACACACCCCAGACTGTCTTCTCCTGTCACAAAAGGTAAATATTTCCCTTCATAAGCTAAATAATCTCTTTTTTGAATCATAGTTGGCAAATTTGGGAGCAAATGGTCCTCCGTCCGCGACCGAGTACGTCCACAGCAATCGGTAATGTCCATTTGTGTTTGTCTAAAAATTTCTTCATCTCTGGTGTAAATAAGGATGCTTCTATGTTGGCCATAATTCCTCCAAGGCAAGAGCAGTAAGTTATACGTGTCTGCCACCTTGTGAGGTGGAATTCTTAGTACAACTGGGGAGTGTGTCACAGGTGTAGTGCACATCGCAGCACTGTGCCTTTCACAGTGGTGGCACTATCCATTCATGCACTCAACAATGCTAAAGGGTAAGGTGCCTTGACACCAAACGCGAACGGGCGGTGCAAATGCATACAAAGTCAATGGAAAGAGGTGAGCACAAACAAAATTGTGCATTCACGTCCGAGGGATAGCGCTAGCTTTGAGATTCTGCTGTCATTGGAGTAAAAGTATACAACATTAGAGAGTAAACTAGTTTGAAAATGAGACTGACACTCACTTGCAGACAGAAGGACCGGGTGCTCATCAGCTGAATCGAGATGCTGCAGTTGTTAACCCACGGATTCCTGCCACAGATGTGCTAACAAGGCTAACAAGCTAGCAACGTAAACACCCATCATCTTGTGAAGTTTTGTAGGCATGGACAAGTTTTTCAAGTGAGTCCCCCATCGGGCAATGTAAACCTAAGCATGACGTTATTTGGGGGATTTCCACAGCAGGTTGAACACGGCTGCAGAAGTTATAAAGGCAACTTCACCTGTTTGCATCTCACTCAGTTAGTGAATTCATGTCTATTCATGTGTTTACATTGAGTTATAATGTAATCATGCCACACGAAAAATTTGCCCATTGGCATTTAATGTGAAGGCACCTTTAGTCTGCAGTTACTCTCCTCAACAAGCAGCGGGTGTTACCATGAGCCTCTCCCCAAACCAAAGCACTCACAGATGGTCAGTCTCACAGTAGCTTCATGCAGCAGGTAGCTGCAGTCAGAGAGGAGACTCAAGCCACTCGCATCCAGACTCCAAATGAATTGTGCGTGCACAACCCCCCCCCCCCCCACCGCCCCCGCCAATCCTGTCCTGTTTTACAGGAAGCCGTTTATTGGAGATGATGCACGGGCATACCACCTGTACTGTCCCAAGCCAGGATAAAAGAGGAGGGCTGGACATAGAGCTAGCAATTCCACCCCACATAACAGTCTTTTGATTAAATGTGGCCCGTGCTCGCAAAATGAGTCGGAATGCACACCGGGTAATTACGAGCTACAGGCACGTGAAGTCATAAATCATGATTCTTTCTTTGTTTGCTGGTGGCAAATCCCAGGACAACCCCCATCAGTGCCTGGTATCATTGTAAAGTTTGGACCTCCTACTTTCTAAAAATACACGTTTTTGCGGAAGACGTAACTCAGAACCAATAGAACACGAGTTTTCAAACCAGCAAAATAAAAACAAAATTGGCTTGTTGCTGGTCAGTTTTTGTCCAATTCCTACAAATTAAATATCATTTTGAAGATCTTTCAATACAAAATATGAAAATAATGTTACCTCAGTTTTGAAAATTTCCTCATCGTAACTCATTTTGCCAACACGGGTCACAAATTTGATATGCTAACATTAACAATGCAGAACAAAATTGATTTATACGATATCAGTCCAGACAAAGCATTAAAGTCATGAAATTATTTTGAGAAGTGATGGCCTATTTAAATGGCAGAATTAAACAAACCAAGAATCAACAGAGGAACGTTAATTTGTCGTTCTAAACGTATATAAGGTGGTTTTTTTACTCATTTTTTGTCTCTCCCATGACATTATTCTTCTCTCCTACAGCATCTATTACAATTACATGATCAGTTGTGCAAATTAGGCAATGATGTCATTTGGCAACTTCTAGCAACTTTTAGGACAGCCAATAGCTACTTTCCTTACGGAGGAGTTGGCAACACTGACTCAAACACACATTTTTATTCTCAGGTCTATGGCGAGTTACAAAATTACAAACATCAACTTGAAGACCAACTTCGGTGCTGCGTTTGACCAACTTGCACCCCGTCTTCTCAGCTTATTCAGAAAGAAAGCTGCTCTCGCAGGGAATGTGTCTGAATGTCTGGGACAGCTCTTTTTACCTCTTCCAGGTAAGTCGTTAGATTTTTTTTGATGTCTGTATTTGTCTTTAATTGTGTTCCTATCTATACAGATATGTGAGAACAATGCACAGGATCATATGGCTGTGCTGATTTACATCCACAGTGAATCAAGAACATGTTCTCCCACTGCAGAAACAAGCTGACATCCATGTCAGGCGTACTGTTGTCCTCCACTCTTCCTGCCTATCTGCATGAGGATGACTTTAGCTTCCTAAAGACTCGGGATGTAAGTGAACATCTTTGGAATTTGCTTTGTGACAGTTAATC
The DNA here is from genome assembly GCA_020510985.1 of Pholidichthys leucotaenia. NCBI lineage: Eukaryota > Metazoa > Chordata > Actinopteri > Cichliformes > Pholidichthyidae > Pholidichthys > Pholidichthys leucotaenia. The sequence goes on along the minus strand of CM035839.1, from coordinate 21,217,286 downwards.
ATGTTTTATATTTGGGGGGGGGGGGGGTGTTTGTCAAAGGGTTACCTTTTTGTCATTTGTTTCTGTACAGAAGAAAATTCTGAAATTTTGAAAAGTATGACCTTCCATATGTGATGTCTCCACTTGATTATATCAGTAACGAATACCTAATCAAACTGTTATTTCTGGCTTGCCTCTGTTTCATTTTAAGAAATGCAAAGATTCCCAAAGTCAGTCTGTAGAGTGAAACAATGAGATGAGAAACTTGTTCAGAAGTACTGTATTTCTTAACCAGTGGAACTGGTCTACAGCACATCACAGCCGTGGCTGTAAGCTCCTTATGTAACTGTATTATTACACCAATATAAAAACAATTCCTATAGCCATTTTGTGTTGTTTTTTAGGTGGACCAGTGTGATGAATCAGACATCGATGATACCAGTTGGGCTCCTTGCAGTCAACGCCATTTCAGCAGATGACACGTTCTTCTGTCCAGAGAAGGTTGCGGTTGTTTTTGAGGGTAACAGTGTTATTGATTTTCCCACACTAACTGATGCAAGCTGTTTACACTGATTTATGCCCTTGATTTGTTACCCAAAACAATGGCCAACACATTTGACTTTGTCCAGAATGTCTTGATGGGTCTGGAGGATGGGAAGTTAAGGCCCAGAAGGCTGAGTCTAAAGAATGATCTTTTGGTTGAGGAGTAATCTCAGTGTTTACAGAGCTGATAACTTAGATGTTAGGAGTTTTCATTTTTTGCATTTGTCGTAGCACATAACATGAAGCAATGAAAGGAATTTTTGAAAAAAAACATCTTCCTAAAGTGTTTTAAAAGTATTGTTTAACCGAAAAGTTTCTGTATCACTATTTAAATTGAAAGGCAGCCTGCTTGTACTACAGGTGCATCTCAATAAATTAGAATATTGTTGAAAAGTTGGTTTATTTCAGTGATTTAATTCAAAAAATTAAACTCCTATATTACATAGATTTCACAATACACTGAGTAATAGATTTCAAGTGTTTATTTATTTTAATTTTGATGATTATAGCTTACAGCTAATGAAAATCCAAAATTCAGTTTCTCAGAAAAGTAGAATAATACATAAAATTAACTTTAAAAAAATAGATTTTAATAGAAATGTTGGCATACTGAAAAGTATGTCCATGTACACATTCAATACTTGGTCGGGGCTCCTTTTACATGACTTACTGCATCAATGCAGCATATCATGAAGGTGATCAGCCTGTGGTTCTGCTGAGGTGTTATGGAAGCCCAGGTTGCTTTAATAGCAACCTTCAACTCGCCTGCATTGTTGGATCTGGTGTCTCTCATCTTCCTCTTGACAATGCTACATAGATTCTTTATGGGCTTTAGGTCAAGAGAGTTTGCTGGCCAGTCAAACACAGTGATTTGATCGTCACTTCCTGTTTTGCTGTCTGTCTGTGTGGTTTGCTCTCCTCACTCTCCTGAACTTCTGGGTTAGCCACTAGTGATGGCTACTAGCTCTCCTTCCTCTCCTCCTCTGGTGTGCTCTCTCTGTCAGATGTTTAGCTACACCTCTGCCTCTTTTAGTGATAACGGTAAATGTAATAAATGTTGTCTTTTTGAGGCGCTCGAGGCAAGGTTGTCTGATTTGGAATCCCGGCTTCGCTGCATTGAAACACCATCTGCGCCAGTTACTCTTGACGGACGCCCCTTAGCTGCAGCGGCGCTAGCTAGCATAGCTAACCCCGTTAGCGGTCCTCCGGCTCTCCTCAGCAGCGAGGAGACTGGGTGGGTGACAGTGAGAAGGAAGCCTAGTTGCAAAGCCCCGGTACACCACCAACCTGTTCACGTTTCTAATCGTTTTTCCCCGCTCAGCGACACACCCGCTGAGGAAAAAACTCTGATCATTGGCGACTCTGTAGTCAGAAACGTGAACCTAGAGACTCCAGCGGCCATAGTCAAATGCATTCCTGGGGCCAGAGCAGGCGACATCGAGTCAAATTTGAAAATGCTGGCTAAAAGTAACTGTAAATACTCCACAATTGTTATTCACGCTGGCATTACTGGCATCCGTCTCCGGCAGTCAGAAGTCACGAAACTTAATGTAGAATTGGTGTGTGACTTTGCAAAAACAATGTCGGACTCTGTAGTGTTCTCTGGGCCCCTCCCCAATCTGACCAGTGATGACGTTTAGCCGCTCGTCATCCTTGAACCGCTGGCTGTCTGTGTGGTGTCCTGCAAATGACGTGGGCTACATTGACAATTGGAACTCATTTTGGGGAAAACCTGGTCTTATGAGACAAGACAGCATTCATCCCACTTTGGATGGTGCTTCTCATTTATCTAACAATCTGGCATCTTTTTTATTCAAATTTCCAAAACTTTGACTACTCAGAGTTGGGACCAGGAAGCAGAGTCACAGTCTTACACGCCTCTCTGCAGCTCCTCTTCATCTGCCACGCCTCAACTTAGCCCCTGTCTTCCCCATCAGAGAATCATTGTCTGCTCCCTCCAAAGTAAATAAAAATATAATATATAAGCATCCCAAAGTGATTAAGCAAAAAATTGGTAAAACTCAAATTAAACATAAAGCCTCTAAATTGAATGATTTGGCCTCTGTTCCTCCTCATAAGTTAAAAATTAAATGTGGTTTATTAAATATTAGGTCTCTAACTCCCAAGTCTCTGTTAGTCCATGATCTGTTAATTGATCATCAGATTGATTTAATATCCCTTACAGAGACTTGGTTAGGGCAAGAGGATTATGTTGGTTTAAATGAATCAACTCCCTCAGGTTATTTAAACTGTCAAAATCCCAGAAGTTCTGGTCGTGGAGGAGGAGTAGCAACAATTTACCATTCCAAATTACTAGTTAATGTAAAGCAAAAAACATGTTATAATTCCTTTGAGGGCCTGGTCCTCAGTATTGGGCACTTTAGCAATTTTAGGTTAAACCCAATTTTATTTGCCATAGTTTATCGTCCCCCATCAACCTACTCAGAATTTTTATCCGAATTTGCTGATTTCTTAGCTGATTTAGTGCTGAAATCTGATAGAATAATTATAGTAGGGGACTTTAATATACATGTGGATGTAGATAGTGACTGCCTTAATGTGGCATTTAATTCAATTCTTTAATTCATTTCTCAGAAAGTAGGAAATTCTACTCATTATGGGTAACCCCCACAACAGCCACGGACAAGCAGAGTGCTCAGCGGGAGCAATTAACATAGCAGTGTGATCTATGGACTGATAACAATATGTAGATGTGCCTTGTAACCTCTTTTGTCCTACAGCTCCGGAGCAGAGGCGAATTCCGGCCAGTAATCTTCCTATTGTTATGTGTGTCTCTCAAATGCAAATGTCCATACCTACTGCTGTGAATGCATTGTCTGTAGTGGGGTATAAAAACTGCATTGCTCTGTAACACTCTCTCTCTCTCTCTGACCACTGCTCATCTGACTAGACGCATCCACTGTCTGCTAGGAGAGCCTCCGGGCTCGCTCTGGCATGCTGCACGGCGCTGGAGTGAGTTCTCGTGATGGCGGCATGATTAATAAACTCCCTTAAAAACTCGCAGTTCGCAGCCTTATTATTCCATGCCGCCACATTGGTGACCCGACGACAACGAACGCAGCACCCAGCGGTGATTCTCCGACGACAAGCGAACGCAGCAGCCTGACGCAAATGGACTGCCCTCCCTTCTGCCACAGGGGAGACCTCGACGCAGAGCCACCACCAGGCAAAACTCTCCGGAGATCACCCACGACCGGGAAAGCTGCAGAAAGCTTCATGGTGAGATCTGCATGCCTGAGATCTGCACATCCACGCTGGGACCGGCCACTCTCACAGCTCCTCCACACAAGAGCGCACGCACCTCGTCCTCTCTCCACGACAGCGACCTCCAGGGCCGGCGGAGAACGCAGTGCGTGGACCTGAACGCACTATGACCGAACTACAGCAACAGCTCAACAGGGATGGCCATCGGCGCCGACGACGCTGATCTCCAGCAAGCTCCCTGACCCTGACTCACCTCTACAGCGGACCTGCCATGCACTGAACCCCGCACGCACACCGGTGGGTTATGAGGACAGCGCACCACGCACGGGACAATACCGGCTCCTCACAGACCGCCATCGTCCTTCGCCGCTGCACACAGAACCTTCAGGGCTGCTCACGCACCTGAAGCACGCACGCAGCTCGCTCACAGGATTTTGTACGGGTCTCAGCCACGGCGCACAAAGGGAATTCAGCCGTCAGCTGTTCCCGAGGGCTTTAGGGCTGCGCGCGCACTTAAAGTCAACACGCCAAGTCCCTCACTGCTGCAGCTCCTTTTTTTTTCCCTTCATAGCCGCGAGAGGAGTCAGAGACAAATTTTTCTTCATACAGCTGCTGTGGACCTCCGCACGTTCAACGGGACAGCCCCTCAACATCACGCATCCACAGGCAATTTTTGCGCAGCCCAGACAATTTTGCCGTCCCGGGCCGGCACTTGCTACCCCCACCCCCCTCCCTCCACCGCCGCCTGCAGCGAGCTTCCCCCGCAGCTCGCTCCCGAAGCCGGACTATCGAGGCCTCAGCTTCCCGCTGAGCCCTCTGGGGGGGAGTGTATGGGTAACCCCCACAACAGCCACGGACAAGCAGAGCGCTCAGCGGGAGCAATTTACATAGCAGTGTGATCTATGGACTGATAACAATATGTAGATGTGCCTTGTAACCTCTTTTGTCCTACAGCTCCGGAGCAGAGGCGAATTCCGGCCAGTAATCTTCCTATTGTTATGTGTGTCTCTCAAATGCAAATGTCCATACCTACTGCTGTGAATGCATTGTCTGTAGTGGGGTATAAAAACTGCATTGCTCTGTAACACTCTCTCTCTCTCTCTGACCACTGCTCATCTGACTAGACGCATCCACTGTCTGCTAGGAGAGCCTCCGGGCTCGCTCTGGCGCACTGCACGGCGCTGGAGTGAGTTCTCGTGATGGTGTTATGATTAATAAACTCCCTTAAAAACTCGCAGTTCGCCGCATATTATTTCATGCCCCCACACTCATTATCTCCACCATACATTGGACCTTGTTCTGACATATGGCATAGAAATAGAAAATCTTGTAGTGTCACCTCATAACCCTGTACTGTCAGACCATTGTCTGTTAACCTTTGATTTTACTATTTCTGACTATTTGGCTCCTAAAGAAAAATATTATTACAGTAGATGCCTCTCAGATGATGCTGTTACCAAATTTATGCAGATTGTTTCCTCTATGCCATGTGTCAACACAACGGAAATAAGCTATAGACAGTTTGCGCCTTCTGTAATTGATAACATGGTGGATAGTGTTTCAGCTTCTCTGCATCAGGCTCTAGACTTGGTGGCCCCCTTAAAAAAGAAAAAGTCTAATCAGAGATTTTTAACTCCTTGGTTCAACACAGAAACTCGTAGCTTAAAACAGAAGACTCGTCAATTAGAAAGAAAATGGTGCTCCACTAATTTAGATGAAATCTATTTAGCTTGGAAAAATCATCTTTTAATTTATAAAAAATCTCTTAGAAAAACTAGAACGAGTTATTATTCTGCATTAATAGAAGAGAACAAGAATAATCCCAGGTTCCTTTTCAGCACTGTAGCCAGGTTGACAAAGAGTCAGGACTCTGTCAATCCTAGCATTCCCTTAGAGCTTACTAGTCAGGACTTTATGAACTTTTTCAATAATTAAATTTCATCCATCAGAGATAAAATCAATCAGATTCTTCCCACAGTTAACTTAAATACTGTGACTACTACAGCTCCTTCAATTGATGTCTGTCTTGATGAGTTTACTCCAATCGACCTTTGTGAGTTAGACAAAATGGTTTCCTCATCCAAACCTTCAACTTGTCTTTTAGACCCTATTCCTACCAGGTTATTTAAAGAAGTCTTCCCACTTATTGGTAGCTTTATTCTTCATATAATCAATTCTTCATTAACTTTAGGCCATGTACCACAGGCTTTTAAAACGGCTGTAATTAAACCCTTACTCAAAAAGCCAACGCTAGATCCAGGAGCTTTAGCTAACTATAGGCCAATCTCTAATCTCCCTTTCATTTCAAAAATCTTAGAAAGAGTTGTTGCTACGCAATTATTTGACCACCTGCAGGGAAATGGTTTACTTGAAGAGTTTCAATCTGGGTTTAGAATCCATCATAGTACTGAAACAACCTTAGCGAAGGTCACTAACGACCTCCTCATTGCATCTGATAATGGACTGGTTTCTGTACTTGTCCTTTTAGACCTTAGTGCAGCTTTTGATACTATCGATCATAATATTCTACTGGATAGATTAGAACACTATGTTGGACTTAATGGAACTTCGTTGCAGTGGTTTAGATCTTATTTATCTGATAGGTTCCAGTTTGTTCATGTAAATAATGAGTTTTCTTTCAACTCAAAGCTTAGTCATGGAGTTCCACAGGGATCTGTGCTAGGCCCTACTCTTTTTAGTTTATATATGCTTCCGTTAGGCAACATTATTAGAAAGCACTGTATACATTTTCATTGTTATGCAGATGACACACAATTATACCTGTCAATGAAGCCAGATGATAGTAATCAATTAGCCAAGTTAGAAGCCTGTCTTAAGGAAATCAAAGCTTGGATGACTTGTAATTTCCTGCTATTAAATTCAGATAAGACTGAAGTCATTCTTGTTGGTCCAAAAAACCTTAGAAATACCTTTCCAAATCAAACTTTCAGTTTGGATGCGGTTACTCTTTCTCTTAATAGCTCTGTGAGGAGCCTTGGAATTATTTTTGATCAAGATTTGTCCTTCAATTCACATATTAAATTTGTTTCTAAGACTGCCTTCTATCATTTGCGTAATATTGCCAAGATTAGGAGCATCTTGTCTCAGAGTGATGCTGAGAAACTGATCCACGCTTTTGTTAGCTCGAGATTAGATTATTGTAATTCTTTATTATCAGGCTGTCAATAAAACATCTTTAAAAAGTCTTCAGCTGATCCAAAATGCTGCAGCAAGAGTTTTAACAGGTACTAGAAAGAGAGATCATATCTCTCCGGTTCTGGCCTCCCTTCATTGGCTTCCCATAGAGTTTAGAATTAAGTTTAAAATCCTTCTTCTTACTTACAAAGCTCTAAACAATCAGGCTCCTTTTTATTTAAAAGATCTGATACTACCGTATTATCCTAACAGAGCACTACACTCCCAAAATGCAAGATTACTTGTAATACCTAGAATCTCCAAAAGTACAATGGGAGGCAGAGCCTTCAGTTATCAAGCTCCTCTCCTGTGGAACCAGCTGCCAATCTGGATTCGGGAGACAGACTCGATCTCTGTTTTTAAGAATAGGGCTAAAACCTACCTTTTTGATATAGCCTACAATTAGGGAGGGATCATGTGTTTCTGAACCCTCCCTTAGTTATGCTGCTAATAGGTTTAATCAGCCTCCAATAATGCACTGGGCCTCACTCCTTTCTTCACTCTCAATGAAATATTTTTTTTTTTGCTGGTCATTAACATCTGTTTGTTCTCTCCCATAGATTGAGTCCCCATCGTGCTGTTTGCTCTCTACATGTCTGTTCTTTTCATCTTCTCTGTCCCCTCACCACCCAGCCAGTCGCAGCAGATGACTGCCCCTCCCTGAGCCTGGTTCTGCTGGAGGTTTCTTCCTGTTAAAAGGGAGTTTTTCCTCTCCACCGTCGCCAAGTGCTTGCTCACCGGGGATCGCCTGATTGGTGGGGTCTTTCTGCAACTGTGGGGGTTCCCCCTACAATAGATAGTGCTATGAGATGACTGTTGTTGTGAAATGGCGCTATATAAATAAAGTTGAATTGAATTGAATTAAATTGAAGTGATACCATGGTCATTATGCCTTGATGAAACTGAGGCCTACAGTAATCACTCAGTGCTTTGTGGCTGTATCTGTATGTCTGTCCGCCTGTCTGTTTCAGCTTGCTCAGTCAAAATTAAGTGCAACTAAAGGCTTGTATCATTGTATCGCCATATTTTCTCGACTTTTAATTTGCCAGAATTCCCAGATAAGTCTTTGTTTTTGAAATGAACATAAATTTAACTCACCTCTACCATCAATGGAACGGTATTGTAATAACTATGCCGGGCCACTAGAGGCGGCAGTACAAGTCCCAACATTCCTCGCCTGCAAATAGTTGCAGTGAACTGCACATGCATCCGGAAACTCCCACCAGAGGGAAGTACTGAGCAATCCGCCAATACTGGATGAACAAATGTCTGTCTTTTGCCCATCTGTTTTCTTCCTCCGCCACTAAACAGCAAAAGCTCCTGTTTGTCTTGATTATCATCATATTCCTGTGACACCATCGCTTCCGCCATTTAAAACGTCTTCTACCATGCTCTTCTTTTGTGTTTAAATTGCAGCTGTTCAAATCAGTTTGGCTGCTGCTGACAGTATGAACATGTGAACTGCAGATTATTTTCACTGTGCATGCATGTACTCCAAAACTATTGGAATGATTTGGATGACATTTTTACCAGAGGTGGTCCTTGGGCTAGAGAGGAACCCATAACATTTTGGTGATGATCCCAGAACGCATACCTCCACCAAGGCTCTGGCACCGAGGCATCAGCACCTTAGTGCTTTCATTTAACCAAGTTTTGGTGATTTTGGCAGTGTGGGCAGGTGCCAAGTCCTGTTGAAAAATGAAATCAGCATCTCCATAAAGCTTGCCAGCAGAGGGAGGCATAAAGTGCTCTAAAATTCCCTGTTAGACAGCTGCGCTGATTTTGGACTTGATAACACACAGTGGACCAACACCAGCAGATGACATGGCTTCCCAAAAAAGGGGCCAAGTCATTTAATTTGGAAATCAAGGTCCCAGAGTCTGAAGGAAGAGTGGAGAGGCACAGAATCAGAGTTGTTTGAGGTCCAGTATGAAGTTTCCACAGTCAGTGATGATTTGGGGAGCCATGTCACCTGCTGGTGTTGGCCCACTGTGTTTTAATAAGTCCAAAGTCAGTGCAGGAGGCTGATCACCTTCATACCATGCCACGTTAATGCTGTAATTTGTGCAAAAGGAGCTCCAACCAAGTATTAGTGTGGACATGAACATACTTTTCAGTCAGCCAACATTTCTGTAAAAATCATTTTTTAAAATTAATTTTATATAATATCTAATAATCTAGTTTTTTGGGGGGTTTTTTTGAGAAACTGAATTTGAGGTTTTCATGAGCTGTAAGCCATAACCGTCAAAATTGAAAGACATAAACACTTGAAATATATCACTCTGTGTGTAATGAATCTATATGAGTTTCATTTTTTTGAACTGAATTACTGAAATAAATCAACTTTTTGATGACATTCTAATTTATTGAGATGCACCTATATATGGACGTGTAAAAGAGAATATGCTTCGGTCTTCTGTTTTCAGCATAAAAAGAATGATGTGCTTTTAAGGTCTCTACAGGCACCTTTAATCATACTGAGCTGTAGTGCCATCACCTTGGCAAAAGAAAAAAAAACTGAGCAGTATCATAGTATAATGTGAAAATTATGTTGTAACAATGTTTATTTTATGATCTTTTTCAAATCATAATAATGTACAGTATTATGTTATTGCAAAATAAATCAACAGCATTACAATATAAAAATTTATAACTTTAATATACTGTTCAAACAATATAGTTATATTGTTAGAACGCATTACTGTTACACATACCTACTTTAAGAGTGATATCTGGATATTTTGCTATAATGCCCACACTGAGTTAGAGGTCTTAATGTTGCATCTCTTAGACCATTATGCAAAGTGTTAAATTAATATACACAAACAGCTTGTGGTACTGCTCTATTTTTTTTTTCTGTTATTATTTTTGTAATCAGGTGGTGAATTGCCTAGCTCTGGATTTGTTCTGTATTTTTATTTTTCAGACATTTTTGTCATTGGGCTAACGTTTTGTGGTTGGTTACTTGCATCTCATTTATGCATTAACCAGTCATTTATATTAAAATGTGTGTAGTTAGCAAATAAAATTATGTTGTATATGTTATTTGCATTTAAAACAAGTTAATATAACTCAAAAAAAATGTTTGCAAAACTGATTACGTAAAAACTTTTGAGTAACAGTAACTCAAATTTCTAAGTTAAAAAAAATTGCTTTTCTTAAGCATTTTTTACTTGATAATGTTGCGTGATACTAACAAACAAAATGTAGTTGGTGTCACTCAAAATAACCAAGTAAAAATACTTAATAAAGTCAAGTTTTTTAAACTCAAATTTCTAAGTTTTAAAACAAGTTAATAAAACTTGCTTTTATTAAGTATTTTTTACTTGGTTATGTTGAGCGACATCAACTACATTTTATTTGTTAGTGTCACTCAACAATACTAAGTGAAAAAATACTTAATTAAAGCAAGTTTTTTTAATTTAAAAATTTGAATTAATGTTACTTAAAAAAAATTTTAAGTTATATTAACTTATCGGGTTTTACAGACTGTATGCAGGGAAAGGCAAGAGTGACTGAATCGCTGAGGACTGACTTCACCAGCTACTACAACGTTACAATATTGTGTACCTGGCAAGAAGATGTCCGAAGTCAGTGACTTTAATCCGTCAACAGCCTTCAGACAAACTAAACGTGCCAACATTTGGATTTAAAAATAAGGGAGGTTTTTCCTGCTGTCTGGGTGGTGAGGAGATTTTAAAAAAAACAAACAAAAAAACCACTATAAATATATAGAAATATTTTTACAAAAAAAATGCATCTTTGGTCCATTCATCCATCCATCTTCTTCCACTTAATCCTTTTCGGGTCGCGGGGGGGCTGGAGCCTATTCCAGCATCTTTGGGTGAGGCAGGGTACACCCTGGACAGATCGCCAGTCCATCGCAGGGCCAACACAGAGAGACAGACAGCCATTCACTCTCACAGTCATACATAAGGACAATTTACAGTAGAATCCCCAGTTATGATGCCAGTTACCCTAACTTGGATGTTTTTGGCATGTGGGAGGAAACCGGTGAAATCCTGGAGTAAACCCACGCAGACACGGGGAGAACATGCAAACTCCACACAGATCACTGTTGGTCTTGTTAATATTTTTTCTTTGAAATCAGAGTTAAATTATTGTTCTGTTCTGGCTCTGCAAAATTATAGTCAAAAGTGTAAATTGTATAAGGAAAAAAAGTCAAAATTTTACCAAAATGTTTTTCAAATTTATAATGAAAAAACACAGTAATTTTATTTAAAAAAAAATCAACAAAAAATTAGCCATAAAAAACACAAATTTATAATAAAGTCTCAAATGTACAAGAAAAGTCAATTTTACAACAAAAAATTACAAATTTGAGGAAAATTGTTTCAAGTTTAGATAAATTTACAGAGAAAAGTAGAAAACTATGAGAAAATTATAATAAATTTTAAAGGAAAAACCTCAAACCTTCAAGACTGAAGTCGTTACTCAAGTTTTTAAGTGAGCACTTTTTGCATCCTTAACTCTACTAGAAATTTTTGGTTAACTGATATGTGTGTGTAATGGAATGTGTCGTTATAAAAAGAGGTTCCTACTCACACATGTGGTGATTTAAAACAAAACAAACCACAATAATCAAATCAAATCAAATCAAACTTTATTGTCATATTGCTGTACATACAACTGTAGTGCAGGCAAGATGAAATTGCGTTTCTCTCAGCATCCATATAAGAAGCAGCATGATTCAAGACACACTCCCACATAGCTCCACCCCCCACCCCCACTCCCTCATCCATTCACACATCCCTGAGACATACTTGGGGAAAAAGAATAACTAACTATAATATACAAAATGTCCGTAGGTGCAGTAGTGTGTATGAGAGATTCCGGGTCAGCTGTTCAGCATCCTGACAGCTTGTGGAAGGAAGCTGTTGATCAGTCTGGTGGTTCTGCCTCTGATGCTCCGGAATCGTTTGCCAGATGGCAGAAGTTCAAAGTGTTTATGCAGAGGGTGAGAACGGTCCTTGACAATGTTCAGTGCCCTGCTCCTACAACGGTTCTGAAAAAGTTCTTGGACAGAGGGGAGGGAGACTCCAATTACCCTCTCCGCCCCCTTGACTATCCTCTGCAGGGCTTTTTTGTCTGACATACTGCAGCTGGAGTACCATGTAGCAATGCAGTACGTCAGAACACTCTCCACCACACCTCTGTAGAAGGTCCTGAGGATGCAGATGGGGAGAGAGGCCTGTTTGAGTTTCCTCAAGAAGTGTAGTCTCTGCTGAGCCCGCTTCCTGATCTCCAAGGAATTCTTGCTCCAGGTCAGGTCCTACGAGATCTGTACTCCGAGGAACTTGATGTTCTCTACTCTCTCCACTAAACGGCCGCCGATGCTGAGGGGGACGTGCTCAGGCTGTGACCACCGGAAGTCGATAATCATCTCCTTCGTTTTGTCCACGTTGAGCACCAGATTGTTCTCCCTGCACCAGCCCCCCAGGTCTCTCACTTCTTCCCTGTACATTGATTCCTCATCCCTCTGAATAAGTCCCACCACCGTGGTGTCATCTGCAAACTTAATAATCTGGTTCCCCTCGTGTCTGGATACACAGTCATGTGTTAGAAGTGTAAACAACAGTGGACTGAGTACACAGCCTTGAGGGGATCCGGTACTCAGCGTGACAGAGTTGGAGATGTTGTTTCCAACCCAGACAGACTGAGGTCTCTCAGTCAGGAAATCCAGGATCCAGAGACATGTGGCGGTGTTCAGACCGAGAAGGAGTAATTTCTCCATCAGTCTCTGGGGAATAATGGTGTTGAATGCTGAACTGAAATCAATGTACAAGAGTCTGGCGTAGGTGTCTTTCTGGTCCAGGTGGGTGATGACAGAGTGTAGGGTGGTGACTATAGCATCCTCCGTGCAGCGGTTTGAACGATATGCAAACTGGAGCGGGTCGTGTGATGCAGGGAGGCAGGCTGTAATGTGTGGTTTGACAAGCCGTTCAAAACACTTCATCACAGTTTGTGTCAGTGCAACAGGACGATAGTCATTCAAATAGGACACCACTGGTTTCTTTGCCACCGGTACAATGATAGAGGTCTTGAAGCATCTGGGAACGATGGCCTGACTCAGGGAGATGTTATAAATGTCAGTCAGGACATCCGCCAACTCGCTCGCGCAGTCTCGGAGCACACGTCCCGGAATGTTGTCTGGACCTGCAGCTTTGCGTGGGTTGACTCTGGTTAGGGTCCTCCGTGTGTCCGCTGTGTTGATGGTAAAAGCTGGTCCGACCGATGGTGGGGGTGGGCCAGTCCTCCCTCTGATTGTCGAGTTTGATGCTTCAAAACGTGCAAAGAAGTCGTTAAGCCTGTCTGGAAGTGAAGCGTCGTCATCATCGACCCCCTGCCTAGACTTAAAGCCCGTCAGTGTCCGAACTCCCTGCCACATCTGCTTGGTGTTCCTAGTGTCACAGAGGTGTCCCTGGATTTTCTCCGCATAGGCGCGCTTTGCCGCCTTAATTCCCTTTGAAAGCGCAGGCCTGGCTGAACGGAGGGCGATCCTGTCCTTCGCTCTGAAGGCTGCATCTCTGGCTGTAAGCAGCGAGCGCACCTCTGCAGTCATCCAGGGCTTATGATTACCCCGCATAGTGATGGTCTTCACTGTAGTGAAATCCTCTGTGCACTTCGCGATGTAGCTGGTGACCTTATCAGCATACTCCTCCACATCTGTCTTGTCTTCCTGGGAGGCTGCTATTTTGAAGACCTTCCAGTCTGTGTGCAGAAAACAGTCCTTCAGTGCAGAGGTTGCACGCTCTGGCCAAATCCTGATTTGTTTCACTGCTGGCCTGCTGCGCTTCAATAAAGGTTTGTAGGCAGGCAGCAGCATCACGGACATGTGATCAGAACGGCCGAGATGGGGGCGGGGTATCGCTTTATATGCATCTGTGTTTGTGTACACTAAGTCCAACATATTCTCTCCTCTGGTCTTAAAGTCTACACATTGTTTAAACTTGGGGAGCACAGTCTTTAGGCTGGTGTGGTTAAAATCCCCCGCAACCACCACAAAACTGTCCGGGTGTGAAGTTTGGATTTCACTAGTCGCATTGTGCAGTACCCTGAGTGCCTTCTTAGCATTAGCTTTAGCATTAGGGCTCGGCGCTATGTAAACACCAGCTACAAACACGTTGCTGAATTCCCTCGGCAAATAATAAGGCCGACAATTTACAATAAGGAACTCCGCCAAAGGAGAGCAGTGTTTAGACACTAACGTGGCATTAACGCACCAGTTCTTGTTAACATAGATGCATAGCCCACCCCCCCGGCTCTTACCGGAGCTCGCCGTTTCCCTGTCGGCACGGAACATCGCCATATCTTCCAGTTGAATGGCCTCGTCAGGAATGTTGCTGTGGAGCCATGTCTCGGTAAAAACAAACACACAGCAGTCCCTCCACTCTCTCCGGGTTTCTCTCAGCAGACGCAGTTCGTCCACCTTGTTTTCGAGGGCGCGGACGTTAGAGAGAAGAAGCGACGGTACCGCTGGTCTGGAGGGGTTAGCCTTTAGCCTAGCATGGATCCCGGCCCTTTTTCCTCGCTTTTGCTACAGTGGATGTATCAATGTTTGTTAATGCTATCAATCTTTTCTTGGGGGGTTTATGCACTGAAGTGTTTGACAGTTCAGTTTTTATTCAGCTAAATGCACTTTGTGATGCGCCAAGGTCAGTTATGACCAGGATGTAGTATATTTTTATTTCAAAGGGAAAACAAATGTTAAAGCTACTAACAGTGCACATTGAGTTTTTATGCACTTTGAGAAATGCCTGAGTAAGATGTGACCAAAATGGTTATTTACAGAATTTTTTTCATTCTATTTATTTAATTGCTGTTCAAGAGGAAAAGTATTTCTACTACTTCAAGTTCTGCTCAACCCCAGCGCTGTTATTGTTTTTATGCACTTTTGAAGTGCCTTTGTCATGTGCCAAGTGCACAATTAAAACCAAGACAATGAATAAAAAGTGCATATTTTTCATCATATTGAGCTGTGTTGATGTGAAATTTGTCATATTCAACAGATCGCTGAACATGTGCGGCCCAGTTACATGTCTTGATTTCAAATTGTGGCCCAACTGATTTTGTTATTGAACAGCTCTGTCTCAGAGTACACTTCCACTACTAGCCGAGAGCTAGTGAGGAGTTCCTCTTTGGCTCGGTGGCAGAGTAAGAGGTTTCAGATCACAGTGTCGTGGGTTCAGATGTTGGCCTGGGATATTAGGAGGTGTATGTCTACCTTGCCCGAGGGCAAAAGTAACTTGGGTCTGTCCACCTTGACTGAGGGTCGAAACAGACTTGGTGATCCCAGGCTGAAATAGGCAATTCTGGCCTTGGCCCAGCAAGTGGGTCATAATTGCATGGAGCTCAGGCAAAGCAAACAATCTACAATTCAAAGTGGAACTAATTTAGAGAAAATATCAGAAAATCATTTGATACAATATTCACATCTTCAATGCATATACAAACACTGAAAACTGTAGGAGTTAGCTGGACAAGATGTATGAATGGATGGACAGACATCTTCATACCATAACACGTCCCATCTTTAGAGACTTGCTTGGTGTTCAGCATATTAGAATAGAGAAAGGAATGCTAATGCACAGCTTACACATACAGTATATACATACACCAGTGGTTGCGTTAACTGAGAATTCTCTTTCATTGATGCAGTGACGGAAAAATCTCAAGGCCAACTGTGATTTAATTCTAAACCTTGTAAGTTTGGAGCTTTATCTGTCTGTTGGCTTAAATTCAGTTTGAGCACGAAAAAGCTCCTGCTAGTATCTTAAATAATACTGGTTTACCTTCCAAGCTGAGATATAGCAGGGAGGCTCGTTGAGGGCCTGTTTGTCTGGCTCCCATCACAACACGGATCGTTCCTATCCCCTTTGCTTGGCGGTGCTCAGTGGACCCCGCTGACTCCTGGCTGGTACCTGTGTCGCTGGCTTTGATCAGGGGATCTGCAGCTGCTGTGCACACTCAGCCTTCTACAGCTGCTCTGACGCAGCACAAACCGGGATGGATCTGGTCAAAAGTGCCAGAATAAATAGATAAAACTTTTATCCAAAGGAAATTTCTTCTCCCCTCTGGGAATTAATTTTCTCCTGTGACTGAAATTAATCCCCAACCCAGGTGAGTCCTGCATGTTTTCTGTACTATTTTCGGTATTTATAAGTATTTCTTTCATTAGAAAAACATTCTTATTCGTTAGAAAAAATATTAAAAAATATGTTACTAAATAATTTCATATGTATTAGATAGCATTTTATTAATCAAATAGCTGGAGGTGATTGTTACTCAGTGCTGATGCTGTGCTCCTGTGGTGATTTACAGCACATTTTCTTTTAAAAATACACCAAAAAAATTGTTTAAATACAACATTTTGTTTATATTGCTAGTTGGCAACTTTGAGTGCAAAAAGTACTTAAAAAATTTGTGGTGTCACTGTAATTGTGATTAAAACTTTCACCACTATTCATTACAGAGTGATATGTTTCAAGTAGGATGTAGTTTTAATCTTGATTAATCGCATGAAACTGCATCAAACGTCAGGCATTTAACACAATTTAAAACTCACTATGATGCGATTAATCGCAATCAAACACTATTGATCACGATTAAAGTGCCGCCACTAAAAAAACCAAATACAGCTTGTGACGCAGTGGTTAGCACTATGGCAGCACAACAAGATGGTCATGGGTGTTCGAGCCCACCCTTGGCCACTGGTGACCTTTCTGTGTGGAGTTTGCATGTTCTCCCCGTGTCTGCATGGGTTTTCACCAGGTCGTCCGGTTTCCTCCCACAGGCCAAAGACATGCATGTTAGGTAAACTGGCATCAACTGGGGATTCTAACTTGTCCTTACAGTGGTGTGAAAAAGTGTTTGCCCCCTTCCTGATTTCTCATGTTTTTGTATGTTTGTCACACCTAAATGTTTCAGATCATCAAACAAATTTAAATATTACACAAAAATAATACAAGTAAGCACAAAATGCAGTTTTTAAATGAAGGTGTTTATTATTAAGGGGGAAAAAACATCCAAACCTACATGGCCCTGTGTGAAAAAGTGATTGCCCCCCCATTAAAACATAAATTAACTTTGGTTTATCACATCTTTGGAAAGCTGAGTTCAACTTTTCTAGCCACACCCAGGCCTGATTACTGCCACACCTGTTCTCAATCAAGAAATCAGTTAAATAGGACCTGCATGACAAAGTGAAGTCGACCAAAAGATCCTCAAAAGCTAGACATCATGCTGCAATCCAAAGAACTTCAGGAACAAATGAAAAACAAAGTAATAGAGGTTTATCAGTCTGGAAAAGGTTATAAATCCCTGGTGAGATAGCAGGAAGGAGTCAAGGATGAATGCAGTGTGATGCAAATGTCATGTTGTGTGTGATGAAAATGCCATGAAACTTAAGAGAGGAGTTTCTGCTGGAGAGTTCAGTCTGTTCTGTGCTTGAAAGATGGAGTGTGAAATAAATCGTCTGAAATGATTCCGCCTTTGATTTCACACACTCCACACTGGCCATTTCTAAAAAGCTATTTCTAAAGCCTTGGGACTCCAGTGAACCACAATAAGAGCCATTATCCACAAATGGTGAAAACATGGGACTATATCAGCATATACTATATCAGCATGAGTCTATATCCCACAATAACACATCCCAGTAGAATCACAGCTCACTCTGCTACACTTATTGACAACCTGTTTGTCAATGTTCTCGACAAGAAAATAGAAAGTGGATTATTGATAAATGATATAAGCGACCACTTGCCAATCTTTGCACTTATCCATGGCCACACGGGGCCCAACCCAGAAAAAATCTCAAAATCGTTCAGACACAAATCACCAAACGCAATCAGTTCTTTTAAAGAGGACTTGCTGAAGCAAGACTGGACAGAAGTCTATGTATCAGATGTAAATGAAGCCTATGACACATTTACAAACATTGTAACCACTCTTTATGAAAAAAACTGCCCATTAGTTAAAAAAAAAGCTTAAACACAAATTTACTGACAAACCATGGCTAACCAAAGGACTACAAAAGGCGTGTAAAAAGAAAAATTTATTATATAAAGCTTTCATAAAGAAAAGGACAAAAGAAGCAGAGCAGCGGTATAAAACATACAAAAATAAGTTAACATATATAATAAGATGTAGTAAAAGAGACTATTACAGTAAAGAACTGGAAAAAAACAAAGACAATATTAAAAATACATGGACAATAATCAACAGTATCCTTGGAAATAAAAGCAGAAATACCAGCTACCCAACTAACACTCCAAAAAATAATAAATCGACTCCGAATGTGAATATAGCTTCACCTGCAGATGAATTTAATAATTTTTTTGTTAACATTGGCCCTAAACTGGCCCGAGAAATACCCACTACGGTGCCAACAGGTGATTCAATATGCAATAACACTGCTGTAAAAGACACCATCTTCATAAAGAACACAGACGAAAGAGAGGTCATTGAAATTGTTAAATCGTTCAAAAGTAAAACATCTACTGACTGCGATGGTATTGATATGCTACTAGTCAAAACTGTTATCGAATGCATAGTGAAACCACTGACGTATATCTGTAACCTGTCTCTCCAATCAGGTATATTTCCCAATGCAATGAAAATAGCTAAAGTAATTCCGATTTACAAGACAGGCGACAGAGGGGAACTCTCCAACTACAGACCAATTTCACTATTACCGCAATTTTCCAAGATACCTGAAAAAATATTCTATGAGAGAATTGACAACTTCATACTGAAGAATGATTTATTGTGTGAGCAGCAATATGGGTTCAGACACAAAAGGACAACAGCATATGCCTTAATGGAATTTACAGAAAAAATATCAACAGCCATTGAAAATAAAGAGTATTCAGTTGGAGTATTCCTGGATCTTAAAAAAGCATTTGATACAGTAGATCACAATCTATTATTAAAGAAACTACAAAATTGTGGTATCAGAGGGGTAGCACTGTCCTGGTTAAGAAGTTACTTAAAGAATAGATATCAGTTTGTATGTGTTAACAACAAAAACTCAGAGCTACTGAAGGTCACCTGTGGAGTCCCACAGGGTTCAGTTTTGGGACCATTATTATTCAATATGTATATAAATGATATATGTAAAGTTTCAGAAAAAATGGACTTAATATTGTTTGCTGATGACACTAACCTGCTATGCAGTGGAAACAACTTGGAACAACTTCTGGATACACTCGGAAAGGAATTAGGAAAGCTGAAACTGTGGTTTGATTCAAACAAATTAACGCTCAATTTAAGCAAGACAAAATTTATAGTCTTTAACAACCATCACAACTACCCAGTACCCAAACTCAGTGTAAATGGTGTAGAGATTGAAAGGGTATCCGAAACTAAATTCCTTGGAGTAATAATTGATAACAAACTGTGTTGGAAGCCACATATTAATTATATAAAAGGTAAAGTATCCAAATCAATTGCAATATTACACAGAGTGAAAAATTTGCTGAATCAACCCACACTATACACCTTGTATCATTCATTAATACTCCCATACATGACATATTGTAATGAAGTATGGGGAAATACATATAAAACAAACATATATCCACTCTTTATGCTTCAAAAGAGAGCTATTAGAATAATCAACAAAGCAGCTTACAGGGAACCAACAAACCCACTTTTTCTTAACTAACTAACTAACTAACTAACCTGCACTTATATAGCGCTTTTCTAGTCACAAAGACCACTCAAAGCGCTTTCATTAATACTAACCCTCTATTCTAAGGGCCTATAGGAAACAGATATCTAGGGACAATTTAGAACAGCCAATTAACCTAACATGCATGTTTTTGGCATGTGGGAGGAAACCGGAGGAATCCCGGAGTAAACCCACGCAACACGGGGAGAACATGCAAACTCCACACAGATCACTGTTGGTCGGGGGCTGGGATCGAACCCACGATCCCATGATCCCCACAATCCCCCGGCCAAGGGTAAACTGTGCTGCCGCAGTGCTAACCACTGCGCCACCGTGCAGCCCAAAACAAACAAAAACAAAAAACTCTCAAGTTGAAAGATCTGATCGACTTTAAAACCGCAATAATAATGTTCAAAGTGAAGAATCTATCACTGCCCGCAAATATCCAAAAGTTGTTCCAAACAAGGGAGAAACGATATCACTTCAGAGGAACATGTATATTTCAAAAGCCTACAGTGAGAACAACCACCAAGCAACACTGTATTTCAGTGCAAGGTGTCAGATTATGGAACGATTTTGGACCTGAATTAAAATCATGTACAAAGCTTGGACAATTTAAACAAAAACTAAAGGAAGAAATACTCCAAACATATTTACAAGACGACATGTAAACTCACATAAGGATTGACATTTCCAGCCTGTGTTGTGTTATAGCTTAGTTTTTCTTTTTTCTCTGTGACACTATGTCTTAGATTTGTTTTTGAATAGTAACCGCTTAACTTAGACTAGCTCAGTTTTCTTTTTCTCTCAGTCATATTTTGTCTTAGCCTTGTTTTAAATTGTAATCGCTCTTGTCTTGTTTTCTCTTTTTTCTCCTTTGAATTCTTGGATGGAATATGGGTGGGCAATATAAGCTGCGGCTTCAGCCATCACCCATTTCGGATAACTCACGTGGAATTGTATAGTAGAAGGAGTCTTTGTCTAATTTGACCTTGTTGTTATATTATACAGTTTCTTTTAACCTGTAATGTACTATCCGAAATAAATAAATTCATTCATTCAAATTCATTCATTCATTCATTCATTCATTCATTCATTCATTCATGGGACAGTGGTGAACCTTCCCAGGAGTGGCTGGCTGACCAAAATTCCCCCAAGAGCACAGCGATGACTCATCCAAGAGGTCACAAAAGACCCCACAACAACATCCAGAGAACTGCAGGCCTCACTTGCCTCAGTTAAGGTCATTGTTCATAATTCCACCATAAGAAAGAGACTGGGAAAAAATGGCCTGCATGGCAGAGTTCCAAGATGAAAACCACTGTTGAGCAAAAAGAACATAAAGGCTCATCTAAGTTTTGCCAGAAAACATCTTGAAGACTTTTGGAAAAATACTCTGTGGACTAACAAGACAAAAGTTGAACTTTTTGGAAGGTGTGTGTTCCATTACATCCAGTGTAAAAGTAACACAGCATTTAAGAAAAGGAACATCATACCAGCAGTAAAATATGGTGGTGGTGGTCTGATGGTCTGGGGCTGTTTTGCTGCTTCAGGACCTGGAAGACTTGCTGTGGTAAATGGAACCATGAATTCTGCTGTCTACCAAAAAATCCTGAAAGAGAATGTCCGGCCATCTGTTCATGACCTCGAGCTGAAGCGTACTTGGGTTCTGCAGCAGGACAATGATCCAAAACACACCAGCAAGTCCACCTCTGAATGGCTTAAGAAAAACAAAATGAAGACTTTGGAGTGGCCTAGTTGACCTTAAAAAGGCGGTTCATGCTCAAAAACTCTCCAATGTGGCTGAATTACAACAATTCTGCAAAGATGAGTGGGCCAAAATTCCTCCACAGTGCTGTAAAAGACTCATTGTCAGTTATTGCAAAGGCTTGATTGCCGTTGTTGCTGCTAAGGGTGGCCCAACCAGTTATGAGGTTTAGGGGGCAATCACTTGTTCACACAGGGCCATGTAAGTTTGGATTTTTTCCCCCCTTAATAATAAACACCTTCATTTAAAAACTGCATTTTGTGTTTACTTGTGTTATCTTTGTCTGATGATCTGAAACATTTAAGTGTGACAAACATGCAAAAAAATGAGAAATCAGGAAGGGGGCAAACACTTTTTCACACCACTGTAAGTGTGAATGTGAGACTGAATGGTTGCCAGTCTCTGTGTTGGCCCTGTGATGGGCTGGCAATCTGTCCAGGGTGGACACTGCCTCTCACCCAAAGATGCTGTGATAGGTTCCAGCCCACCGCGACCCAAAAAGGATTAAGCGGTAGAAGATGGATAGATGGACATAGGTATGTACATATATAATTATAATGGGTCATGTTGGAATTTTTATAATCCTCTCCATCATCTTGACGGACATCAATAAATAAAAGCATAACCTCTGACATACACATATTTCACATAAGTTAATTACTGCCAATTAAATGTGTGTAAGAAAACTTCAAGAAAACTTATTTATTGTCATACAAAAACACCAAGTTCAAGTCTGCTGCTTTCAACCCTTTTATTTTGTGTTTTGAAAATATTTTTGTATGATCCCCCCAAGCTCTAATTGTTCCCAAGAAATACAATGACACCCCATGAAAGAGCACTTCAAATTAACTTAAAAATAGACCCCAAACTGAATGATTATAATATATTTAGTAGACAATATGGAGAGGAGAGTCACTCCAATGAATGCTAGCGGTGTGCTGATGAGCGAAAACAACAAAGGAGCATTCAAGACAAAAGCTTCACATCTCTGTGAGATCTTTCTAACTCGGAATAATAGCACTTGATCCCGTTCTCGGATTTCATTTTTTAGAAGACTGCGGAGTAAATAGAGGGTGCATTGAGGGAGTGAAAAAGGGGTATAAATAGATGTTGTTATTCTAAACCAGCTAATGTGAAACAACATAATTTTCCTGACAATGCTTCCTGGCTCCTTTAAAGCCAAACAGAGCACTCTAATACAGTGCTTTTGTTTCGCCTGTCTTCTCTGTTCTGTTATTGCAAAGAATTGTTGCTCCAGATCTACAGAGGAACTCACATGCTCGAGATTAAACTGGTCACCGTAATCAGGCGGCAGATTTTAATTGTAAGAGCTTCTGCTGGCACTGTTTTCTCTCCCTTTCTGTCCTCCTTGACAAAAATCTGACAGTGGCTTTGCATGGCAAACCTGTTTAATGAATGACTAATCCAGGAAGAGCGCATTATGGCAAACTGTCACACACACATTGTACCAATATTAACTTGAATTTACATTATCATCCTCTGGTAATGCTGGAATATTTGGATTTCCATTAATGCATGGCCTTTTCTGTGTGAAAAGCAAACAGCAGTGAACTAAATCTGCCCTCCCCCCCTTGACTGCATGCTGGTGTTAACACTGAGCAGAGGAGCCTCTTTATAGGGATGACAACTCCGAGGCTTCCCCACTTCTCACAATCAAGCTCACAAACAAAAGACCCTGCTTGCATTACTCAAAACCTCTTCTGAAGCAGCAAAGCCAAACTCCTATTACACCATTGTAACGGCGCTGTAAATCAACAAAAACAATGAGAAGAGGGACAATCACATGGGCCGGAACCATCATCATGATAGAACTTGAACTTAAACAACAATGAATCAGACACCCATGTGGAAAAGTGCTTTCCTCCTCTGGTTACTTACTGGGTTCATATCAGAACTCTCTGTTTAGCTTCTTTATTTTTTCCATTCCAGACACAAAGCCTGGGTAAAGTCTTCATGTGAATGTTTAACCTCTTAAAATTGTGACTTATTCAGTCACTAAAGCAACCAGGCCCGCTGGGTTGAGTTGCCAGCTTGTCAGGAGTAAGACAGCACCTGCAGCGCTGCATGTTTCCTGGTGTGGTCGTGGAGTAAAATAGTTGGTCTGGAGACTAGAGGCTTACATTCTAGGAGTCATCGTGGGCGGGATGCCCAAAGCTATGGTGCCCCCGGCCACGGCCTCCCCCACCTGTTCCCCACTGCAGCATCAGCAAGCCTGGGTTTATGAAGGAATGAATGAACCCCAGCCCCCAGGATTTTTTACAAAACTTGTTACCGATCTGCGAAGCAAAAATGTCGGGGACAACTGCTCTGGAAAGTGAAGTTTTTGGCAGCCGTCCTCTAGCTGGACACGAGTCGGGAGTGAGTGAGTGGGTGGGTGGGGGGCAGTCATGTGTTTAGAGCAATGGAGATGAAGAGGAGGTGGCGTGAGGTGCAGGTGGGGGCAGAAGGAAGGAGAAAGCAGACAGAGTATCGGTACAAAAGATACTGATATTATATACTGTAGTTCTTTATATAGTTCATATGCTCTTATTTGTGAGGCACAGTATGGTGGCACTCACTTCCGTTTCCGCCACCACCCGTGCCTATAAAAAGCAGTGGGCAGGAGGGGCGGGTATCTTGGCCATCACTCCTGCCTGGAGGTTGTAATGTGGCGTGTGTGAAGTTCAGTAAAGAGAAGTTCAGTCGTGCACCTGGCTTCATTATTGTTAGTCCATTTTCATAC
This sequence comes from Pholidichthys leucotaenia, assembly GCA_020510985.1. Classification (NCBI taxonomy): domain Eukaryota; kingdom Metazoa; phylum Chordata; class Actinopteri; order Cichliformes; family Pholidichthyidae; genus Pholidichthys; species Pholidichthys leucotaenia. Next base: position 21,193,139 of record CM035839.1, on the reverse strand, counting down.
ATAACATTTGGCAACAAGGATAAAAATTATGAAAACGTGTGGGTCTCCAATTCGGCCTTTTCTGGAACTCCCGGACGAGCCACCTGTACACTGGCCGAGATGGTACGCTGCCTTTCAAACGTACACGGTGGCACTAAATCTGGGCAAGATGGACAAGCTGAAGGCACGCGCGCTGTTGGTGCACAATTTGGGAATTGAAGGCCAGCAGATATTGAGCACACTTGGTGAATTGGACGATTTCGAGGATGTGGTCGAGTTGATGGCGTGCCATTTTCGCACCCCAGACAGCATCATCGTCCAGAGGATCAAGTTTTGGCAGTGCCGCCAACAGGTGGGCAAGCCTATTCAGCGGTTCATAACCGACTTGAAACTACTGGCTAGTGAGTGTCGGTTTGGGCCGTTGGAGGAGGAGATGGTTCATGACCAGCTGGAAGAGCATACCAACAGTGCTGCAATAAGGACGATGCTGCTCACTTTTCCGGGTAACTTAACACTGACCAGAGCCATCGAGTTAGCTCTACAGCTGGAGGAAGCAGATAGGCTGATGCTGGAGCTGAGTGAGCATTTGTCACGTCGACAGCTGAAGTTTCCCGTTGCCACACAAGTAACGGACCTAGACAGCGATGGGAGCATGGAAGACAACGCTGAGGAGGCCAATGCTACGAGATTGAGGCCTGCCCCAGGAAAACCCATATGTCTGGGTTGCGGGTCCATGAAGCACCGCTTCAAGGCCAGGGACTGTCCGGCGACAGGAAAACACTGTGGCAAGTGTGGCCGCTTGAACCACTATGCCAGGGTGTGCCGTATGTCTGAGCAGGGAAGCCCACAGAGGAACTCGACTCCCCTCTCCCCGACGGTTGTCCACACAGTGTCTCCGAACACCAACAGATACACGTTCTGCACGGTGGAGCTGGATGGTGTGGAGGTGCCGTTGCTGATTGACACGAGGGCAGAGGGTTCCCTACTGAACTGGGCTCCAGTGAGAAAATTCTTCCCCCACCCTAGGATTGAAGGAGACTCAGTCTCGCTTTATGGCTATGGAGGTGGATGGCTGTGCACGGTGGGAACGCTGATGCTGACGGCCCAATACAAGTTGGCGGAGATGGACAATCTCGAGTTCACTGTGACGGCCTGGGGCAACAACATCATGGGCTGTGACCTCTTTCATGGTCTGGGTTTCGCCATCAAGAGCAGCACTGGGGAGGAGTGGTCGGGCTGTGGACTATGGGACTGGCTGGTTCCAAGAGTGGAGGGTGATGCGGTGTGGAACGAAGAGTTAATGAGCACCCCAGAAGGCGAGCAGGTCCAGCCTCACTCAGGGTTGTTGCAGGAGGGTTTCAGTGTCAGAGCCCAAGTCGCCCTGGACGAGGGTACTGGGCGTCACGGCGAGGTGCCTGCAACGACAAGCGACGCCGAGGAGCTGGCTCCAGTTGTTCCCGGAGCTCAGCTAAAGTGGGATAGTGAACATGGGGATACAATTGCAACAGCTGCAGGAAAGTTAAAAGAGGTCAGGGTCAGACCATTAGGCACGGAGGGATCGCGTACCAGGCAGAAACACTGCAAGCCGAGCAAAACCCCTCTGAGAATCGCAGACCTGGTTCAGGCTCATGAGGAGGGGCGACCACAGCGAGTACGGGCCGGGCGTCAGTCTGAGGATCACCAAGGGCAGCTGCGCATCATGGCCAAATGAGGAGGTGCCTATTTTCAGTTGTCAGACGGTTCGTGGAGGCACACAAACAAGCTGAGGCGTGCCCGGGAGGAGACTGCAGGTGGCAGACCCAGACGAGAGGGACACCCGACGGTGAGGAAGAGGAGACACAACTGGGTCTATGTGATCAACTGCAGTCCGGGAGGCAGGTCACCTCCAGGGATGGACTTAAGAAGAGACAGTCCGGGGGGGGGGGGGGCTGCAGGCTAGTTCCTCCTTTTCTAGCCATGTGTTGAGTTATATGTTCAAGTAAAGGGAGTTATGACAGTTTTCCTGTTTTGATAATGGGATTGAAATGGTTCTGTATTTATTTGTGTGCATGTGTGAAGGACATCCATCTATCCATCCATCCATCTTCTACCGCTTTTCCGGAGGTCCGGGTCGCGGAGGCAGCAGTTCAAGCAGAGAAGCCCAGACTTCCCTCTCCCCAGCCACCTGCTCCAGCTCTTCAGAGGGGATACCAAGGCGTTCCCAGACCAGCTGGGAGACATAGTCTCTCCACAGAGTCCTGGGTCTGCCCCGGGGTCTCCTCCCAGTGGGACGTGCCTGAAACACCTCAAGTGGGAGGCGTCCAGGACGCATCCTAATCAGATGCCCGTACCACCTCAACTGACTCCTTTCAATGTGGAGGAGCAGCGGTTCTACTCTGAGCCTCTCCCAGATGACTGAGCTCCTCACCCTATCTCTGAGGGTGAGTCCAGCAATCCTATGGAGAAAGCTCATTTCAGCCGCTTGTATCCGCGATCTCGTTCTTTCGGTCATTACCCAAAGCTCGTGACCATAGGTGAGAGTAGGAACGTAGATTGACTGGTAAATCGACAGCTTTGCCTTAGAACTAAGCTCCCTCTTCACCACAACAGACCGGTACAACGTCCGCATCACTGCAGATGCTGCTCCAATCCGTCTGTCAATCTCTCGCTCCATTCTCCCCTCACTCGTGAACAAGACCCCAAGATACTTAAACTCCTCCACTTGGGGCAGGAGCCTGTCCCCAACCCGGAGAGGACAATCCACCTTTTTCCGGCTGAGGACCATGGACTCGGACTTGGAGGTGCTGATTCTCATCCCAGCCACTTCACACTCAGCGGCAAACCGTCCCAGCAAGAGCTGTAGGTCATTGCTGGATGAAGCCAACAGGACAACATCATCTGCAAACAACAGAGATGAGATCCTGTGGTCACCAAGCATGACACCCTCCATTCCCTGGCTGCGCCTAGAAATCCTGTCCATAAAAATTATGAACAGGATCGGTGACAAAGGGCAGCCCTGGCGGAGTCCAACTCTCACTGGGAATGAGTCCGACCGAGTGTTGGCAATACGAACCAAACTCTCACAACGGTCGTACAGAGACCGAATAGCTCGTAACAACAAGTCCGATACCCCATACTCCCAAAGCACCCCCCACAAAAATCCATGGGCCATGTTCTCCACCTCTGTTGTTGAAGCGGCGGCCCAGAGCTGCGGCCGCAAGGTGGTCGGTGCATCTCGTGGTGGCAACCCCCGAACCAAGTGGTGGACACCAGTGGTGAGGGGGGCCATTAAGCTGAAGAAGGAGTCCTATCAAGCTTGGTTGGCTTGTGGGACTCCCGAAGCAGCTGAGGTGTACCGGCAGGCCAAGCGGAGTGCAGTTCGGGTGGTTGCTGAAGCAAAAACCCGGGTATGGGAGGAGTTCGGTGAGGCCATGGAACAAGACTTTCGGTCGGCCTCAAAGAGATTCTGGCAAACTGTCCAGCGGCTCAGGAGGGGAAAGCAGCTCCCCGTCCACACTGTGTATGGTGCGGATGGGACACTGTTGACTTCGACTGGGGACATCGTCGGGCGGTGGAAGGAATACTTCGAAGATCTCCTCAATCCCACTGATACGCCTTCCACAGTGGAAGCAGGGTTTGGGGACGAGGGGGATGACTCGCCTATCACAGGGGCTGAGGTCGCCAAGGTGGTTAAAAATCTCCTTGGTGGCTGGGCCCCGGGGGTGGACGAGATTCGCCCTGAGTACCTCAAGGCCCTAGATGTTGTTGGGTTGTCATGGTTGACACGCCTCTGCAACATTGCGTGGAGGTCGGGGGCAGTGCCTTTGGCATGGCAAACCGGGGTGGTGGTTCCTCTCTTTAAAAAAGGGGACCAGAGGGTGTGCTCCAACTTTAGAGGGATCACACTCCTCAGCCTCCCTGGGAAGGTCTATGCCAAGGTACTGGAGAGGAGAGTCCGGCCGTTGGTCGAACCTCGGATTCAGGAGGAGCAATGTGGTTTTCGTCCTGGCCGTAGCACATCAGGCCAGCTCTTTACCCTCTCGAGAATTCTCGAGGGTTCGTGGGAGTTTGCCCAACCAGTTTACATGTGTTTTGTGGACTTGGAGAAGGCATTTGACCGCGTCCCTCGTGGATTTTTGTGGGGGTGCTTCGGGAGTATGGGGTATCTCTGTATATGTGAAGGACATATACAGAGAAAATGGAACAGTGTTTTATTGTATATATGTATATATTGGAGAGAGAAATGAGCAGGCAAAGCAGTGAGCTGGATCAGAGTAGACTTTATTCTCTCTATCCATCAGTCAACAAGAAGAATAACCCAGGTCGCTGGCATCTCTCTTTTATAGCTTACATCCTCGCCCAGCGACCTGGGAGGTTCACATCACAATACATCAATTACAATCCCCTTTGTCACCCAGCCTGTCATCGCATTATTATGCAGTCCAGTGGAGAATGCATATTATCATTCAGTCCGGTGGAGAAGGCGCATTCTCATGCGGTCCTATGGAGGAAACCACGGTCTGCCCTGCATATCCGTCTCCTCCTGTGCCATTCAGTCTGAGCGGAGAATGTAATGTCTAGGTCCCCCACTATATATACTGTATATATATATATATATATATATATATATATATATATATATATATATATATACACACACACATACACACATATTCTGTTTCCGCCACCACCCCTGCCTATAAAGAGCAGTGGGCAGGAGGGGCAGGTCTCTTGGCCATCACCCCTGCCTGGCGGTTGTTGTGTGGTGTGTGTGGAGTTCAATAAAGGAAAGTTCAGTCATGCACCTGGCTTCATTATTGTAAGTCCATTTTCATACATAACAACTGGGTTTTACATTTTAAAGTGTCGAGATATTGCCCAGCCCTAAGGAAGACTGCCAAATGATGGCAGTGGCAGTGCTGGTACATCTCTTTTTTCTGACGTACTTTCTCTTTCCTAAATTGCAGTGATTATAGTAAAGTTGCTGTTTTTCAACAATTATCAGCTCTGAATCCATCACAATCTGCTTGATGTCCATCATCACTCAGTAAATAAAATCACACAAAGTACATCAAGGAAATTACTCTATGCATCGGCAAAAACACATTTTGGCAGCGCTATAATGCATGCTAACTAGTGCACAAGTGTAAATGCTGACAACGGTGTAGGCCGTGCATGTAGGCTTCACCAATGGCTCTTCATAGGGTTATGCAGAAATATAATTTAGGCTTCAGGAGTATCTCACTATCAATGTATGTCACATACTGTAGCCAAAGGATGTTGTCATCTGCACAGAAAAGACATGCCAACTGCTCTAGTGCAGGAGCACTAATTGACTCCACGTGAAGCAAAATGAGCCAAACAGACATTTGTATTTTCTTTAATTTTATCTATATGCACTCATGGGAAACTTTAATACCGTAAGTACACCTTGCTTTACAGGGTTGGGCCCCCACAGCGAAGTTTTTCAACCAGGGTTCCCTGGAACATTCAGGTTTCTGTGGGAAATTTTTTAATTTCACTTCTTAATTGGTCAGAAATGGAAAATAATTTGCTGTTGTTGTGCATGGGTGCCTAGAGAACCCATGCACAATAGCAATATTTTAAAATTATATATACTGTATACTAGGGCAGTGTGATATGACCACAATTTCATATCACGATATAAGTAATCTTATTTGATGATAATGACATATATGACGATATACATTTTCAGTAAATTCTATAGTTTATATATAATAACCAATAAAAAAGGACCATCTCTTTTTCTACATTTTAAATATCAGTGAAAAAAATCAATTGTACAAATTCATCTGTCATTAATTTTATGCACCTTTTCCCCTCTTAATTTTGCAGTGTTGTTATAAAATTGTTTTTTAATGTGCATTTGAGATGACTTCAACTATTCATTATCTCTATTTGACTAAAAATTATTAGAAATCAAGTTACATAAAGAGCCAGTTTGTTCCCCCGGCATGTTTTAATTTATTTATTATTTATTTAGTGTGTGTGATGGCTGTCATGCACTTTTGCAGCTTCAGTAATATTTTTTCAGGCAAAATTAAGAAACAGCAGTAATTTAAACCAAAGAAACGATGGTTTGATAAACTATAATGTTTCCTATTAGCGACAAGTTAGCATCGTCATTTAGCGTTTGCTGTTTTATAATCAGAGAGAGATGGTGTTAATGTGACTCTCAGGACTATCGTCTCTGACGCAGCATGGTGGGAAAAAGTCCCGCATCCCTGACACAGAAGCAGCAGCAAAATTACCAAATCATTAGCTTGCAGTTAGTTGCTGTGCTAACCACCGGAACAAACCATTGCACACACCTGGTGCACTGCAGGGGAGAGGCGGGGCAGTGACAAGTAGAAACGGGGTATGTATCTTTTAGATCCTGATATAAACGATAGAGATTTATATGAAACGGTAGACATTTCTTATCGCGTCACCAATATAGATCGTCATATTGCACAGCCCTTACTACAGTATATACTGTATATATGTATATATTGCATCTATGCTAAGTATGGGTGCTCCAAATGGATTTTTTACACCTATGTTTCCAGTGATCAAATGAGCAAAAAAGCAGAATTGAATAAAATAAAATTAAAAGCATGAATGCAGAAAACCAGAAAAGTATATGAACAGTTAAGAGGGGGAAAGTGAGGCAAGGACAAGTTTGAGAGCTGTTCAGTACTGTATGTATGAATGAATGAATGAATCTTTTTTTCAGATAGATTAGATTAAAAGATTAGAAGAGAGGAACAGAACAATATACCAGGATGGGGGAAAAAAAATCCAACAAGGTCAAATTAAACAGTAACTCCTCGGATTATACAATTCAACATAAATTATCCAAAAAGGGTGATGGCTGAAGCCGCAGCTTATATTGCCCACCCATGTTCCATCAAAGAAATCAAAAAAATAAAAGTAATTGTAAAACAAAACAAAGCAAAACAAAACGTGATAAAAAGAAAACTAAGCAACAGCACAACACAGACTGGATATCATAATTCTTATGTGATTTTACATGTCATTTTGTATATATGTTTGGAGCATTTCTTCCTTTAGTTTTTGTTTAAATTGTCCAAGCGTTGTACATGATTTTAATTCAGTTCCAAAAGCGTTCCACAGTCTGAATCCCTGCATTGAGACACAGTGTTGCTTGGTGGTAGTTCTCACTGAAGGTTTTTGAAATATACATGTTCCTCTGAAATGATATTGTTTCTCCCTTATTTGGAACAACTTTTGGATATTTGCGGGCAGTGATAGATTCTTCACTTTAAACATTATTACTGCAGTTTTAAAGTCAACCAGATTTTTTTAATTTGAGAGCTTTTATTTTAAGAAAAAGTGGGTTTGTTGGTTCTCTGTAAGCAGCTTTGTTTATTATTCTAATGGCTCCCTTCTGAAGCATAGAAACTGGATATATGTTTGTTTTATATGTATTTCCCTATACTTCAGTACAATATGTCATGTATGGGAGTATTAATGAATGATACAAAGTATACAGCGTGGGTTGATTCAGCAAATATTTCACTCTGTGTAGTATTGCGATTGATTTGGATATTTTACCTTTAATATAATTAATATGTGACTTCCAACACAATTTATTATCAATTATTACTCCAAGAAATTTGATTTCAGATACTCTTTCAATCTCTACACCATTTACACTGAGTTTAAATACCGAGTTGTTGTGATAGTTGTTAAAAATCAGTGTTCTCTCTGGCTTAAAGACCTTAGCGTGGTGGTGGTGGTGGTGGTGGGGGGGGGGGGGGTTAACATACCAGATTAAAAAGTGTTCCTTTAATCTGAGTTAGCTGGACTAGCCTGCCACAATTTCAATATCCAGCTTATTTTTTCCCATTAAAATCTGATGTGTTTTCAAATTGTTCCCTTTATTTTTTTGAGCAGTATATATTAACTTATTTTTGTATGTTTTATACCGCTGCTCTGCTTCTTTTGTCCTTTTCTTTAGAAAAGCTTTATATAATGAATTTTTCTTTTTACACGCTTTTTGTAATCCTCTGGTTAACCATGGTTCGTTGAAAAATTTCTGTTTAAACTTTCTCTTTACTAGTGGACAATTTTTTTCATAAAGAGTGGTTACAATGTTCATAAATGTGTCATAGGCTTCATTTACATCTGATACATAATTTTGTCCAGTCTTGCTTCAGCAGGTCTTCTTTAAAAGAACTGATTGCATTTTGTGATTTATATCTGAATGATTTTGAAGTTTTTTCTGTATTGGCCCCCGTGTGGCCATGGATAAGTGCAAAGACTGGCAGGTGGTCACTTATGTCATTTATCAGTAATCCACTTTCTATTTTCTTATCAATAATGTTAACAAACAGGTTGTCAATAAGTGTAGCAGTGTGGACTGTGATTCTACTAGGATGTGTTATTGTGGGATACAGACTCATACTGTACATATAATTCATGAACTCTGTAGTTACATTTTGTTGAAATGGATTTAGTAAATCAATATTGAAGTCTCCACAGATTACAACCATTGTTTTATTGGTTATATTATTGTACAGCTCTACTGACTTATCTCTGAATGTCTCAATGTAAGTTCCCAGCATTCTGTATATGCAACTTAGAATTAGATTTGTTGTTTTATCTTGGTCAGTCTCAACAGTAACACATTCTAGAATACCTGGTAGTGCAAAGGACATTGCATTTACAAGTTTACACCTATACAATTCATCAATATACAGTGCAACACCACCATCCTTTTTTGAGATCTGTTGTGTGGTGAAGCATTCTATTGTGATGTCATGTCTGCCATTCAACCAGACCCAGTCAAACTCATGATGCAAATGTTCTCCAGGGATCTATAAATGTACAGTTGATCTGGAAGAAGGATCATTGTTAGGTTGGAACTTTTCCAAAATATGCATATCACTTTTAATTTTTTAAGAACAGAGGAAGTATGAAGTTAGACACGCTTATATTTTCACTTCGTTTTTTTTGGGGGGGGGGGGGGGTTGGGGGGGGAGTTGCTGTTTTGCACTTGGATGGCAGCCGTATTTGATATGCATGTAGTAGGAAATAATTCTACTGTAAGCTTAAATATATAGTCGTGAAAAAATTACGACACCCTGTGTAAGCCTGTGGGGTATTTTTTTTTGGGGGGGGGGGTACATATTTGGACATATGGACATTTAATATCAATGTTTAAAATACTAGGAGATTCATGTAATACAATTAAAAATGAATTCAAGACTTTTTTCAAATTTTCTGTAAAATGTAATTCTAAACAAATAGTGAGGAATAAATTAGGACACCCCCCATCTTTTTTAGGACACCCCCACATTCATTCCCACTTACAATGGCTAAAATAAATTTTAAAAAATGCAAATAAAAACAAAAGCAAGGTTAGACATAGATATGTGAGCATTTCTTAATAAAGAACTGAATATTTAAAGGGGTGTCCAATTTTTTTCACATTACTGTATGTTGATACACTGGAAATGACTCCCCACTGTGGAGCAAATAAAGGTATTCTTATTCTTAAACACATCACAGCTGTTAAGCAGTCCTATAAAAACTGTATCTTTACATTTTTCTTCATCAGCCTGAGGTATGCGGTTAATAATTCCCGCACTTCATTTATTTTGTCCTGCTGTGGATCTCCACCAGACGAGAAAGCAGGTGTGGAAAGGACATCCATAAACCTGAGATGTGCCGAGCAGCGCGCTGGGCGGGGGGGGGGGGGGGGGTTCCGAAGAGCAAAGCTGCAAGTTTTGAATATTACTGACCCAGCAGTTGGAAAAGGCAATCCACAACAAGACGAAAAATGAATGCTTTTTAGTCTGAAAATCCTTTCACCCTCTCACATTCAGCAGATCAGATTAAGAGAGAGGTTTAAGAAGATTTTGACATGCACAAAAAAAACCTTCTGAGCCACGGGAGGGGGGCGAGTTGAGGAAGGTGGTAGGGAGCAGTTTGTAATTCAGTGGCTTCAGGCAATTCATCACAGAAATTGAGTTTCTAATGCAGCATCTTGTGAATCCCTTTTGCCCTGTCAACGTTTTAATACATTACATTGAGAATGTAAATCATGTTTGAAATTTGGCACAAACTGCACAGCCTCCACCGCTCTCACCCTCACTGTATCACACCATGCTAGTCTGACATTATGCACACGCACGGCATGCACAGGCTGGCATGAGCACACTGCAACTGGGGCAAGGAGGGTGCAGGGACATTCTGCTGGCAGAATATTTTCATGTTCTCAGTTGTTTCCTTTGGAGAAGAAAAATAATGTTCATTTAAACCTTTATTTTTATAACCCAATGACTGCCCAGGTACTCTGTTGCGCCATAAGCCCCTAGTGGTCAAGGTTGTTTTTTTTTCCAAGAAAGTATTCAGTTCAGATGTCAGAGATTTCCAAGGCTATAACTTGAAAGTGGTAAGAGATAATGGCTTACTGTCAATTAGAAAGATGTAGAATATGATCCAAAGTTTGAGATAGGAGTAAATTTACGCATCTAATTTATATAATGCGATGCAGCCATAACAAATTACATAACTTTCAGTCAAAAATGGACTTTTGGACATATTTACACAAAGGATGGTTTGTTTTCTTGTCACCGGTTTTGTTTTGTGTTTTTTGTTATCTTCTCTTCAAAGTATATGAACCAGAACATTAGTAGAATGTCAACAAAGAAATTTGTCAGACTTACCGCTGGCAAAGCGGCTCTCGCTTCGTCCATTTTCGTCCATCCTGGTTGTTATTTTGCCTTCTGTTGGTTATTTACGCTTTCTCTCCTACATCCAGAAACTCATATGATTATCCCACCTCAATTTCGCTTTTATTCCACCGCAATTTATCTCATATGATGACCGGGAACTGGCATGATTGTTTTGTATAGTCACATGGCACTGGGGGTCGATGACAGGTGCAAATCAACCAGCTTCGCCCACCCTCTGTTATAAAAAAAATGTTGATATTTACCTTCATAATCTAAATAATCTCTTTTTAGAATCATAGTTGGAAAATTTGGGAGCAAACGCCTCCTCCGTGATGGCGATGGCGAACATCAACATTCGATTGCAAACTCTTTTTCTGTGGTGTCCAGAAGTGAGGTTTTAGGATGGTTCTATGCCCGCTATCAGTCCTCCAAGGCAAGAGCAGTAAGTTATACATGTCTGCCACCTTGTGAGGTGGAGTTCTTAGTACAACTGGGGAGTTTTTGGCCACGTCATATAACATCACATGACAGGCGCTGTGCTGCGCTTGTGGCAATGGGGGAGCTATCTGTTCATGCAATCTTGCCACAAGAAGGGTTAAATCTAATATTTTGCAGGTTTTGTATAGAGATGGATTTGTCTACTCCAAAACCGACTCCATACCATCCCTGTGGTTGATGTCAAGACTCAGTGCACACTGACTACGTCATCATGCACGTCATCAGAGCACTGCTATAAACCTGTATGATAACAATGCCCTACGACAACTGCAGACTGGGAGGGGAAAAAGACCTGGAGTGGATTACAGTTTACTGCACCTGTTACATATGGAAAACAGCAGTAAGATGGCGGCTGGGGAATTACCGGGGAATAGAGGGGGTTAGCAGCCCACCTTTCTGGTGGTGACGCCAGCCAGGGTATAAAGGCCTCGGCTGGAAGGGGCACGTCCTCTTTCACTGTTGACGCCTGGACCGAGAGCACTGTGGCCCACTGTTGTATTGGTTGTAAGTTATATACTAAACACTGTTAACTGCCTTGCACCCTACTCCTTATTTCATCAATTATGGACACAACATTTGGCAACGAGGAGAACACGGTTATGGAGCATGCTGCAACTAGTTTTCAACAATTTCTGGAGACCCCTGGCGAGCCTCCCGTGCCTTGGCCTAGGTGGTTTGCTGCGTTTAGCATCTACCTGGTGGCCCTCAACCTCGGTGAGTTGAAAAAATTGCGGGCTAGAGCAATATTGGTCCATAATTTGGATATGGAAGGACAAAGGATCCTCAAAACATTAGGGGGAGTCGAGAATTTTGAAGAGGTAGTAGACCTAATGGCTCAATACTTTCGGGCGCTGAACAACGTCATTGTTCGGCGCATCCAGTTTCGACAGCACCACCAGTGGACAGGAGAGCGGGTGAAGAGGTTTGTGGCAGACCTACTGTACGTCAGCTGGCGGTGGGGTGCAAATGTGGAGCTCTACAGGATGAGATGGTCCGGGATCAGTTAGCGAACCATGTTCACTGTTCTGCTACCCGGTCACGGTTTCTGATCTACTCAGGCGAATTGACTCTGGCTGCCGTTATTGAGATTGTTCAACAGTTGAGGCAGCTGAAGTTTTAGCGAGGGACCTGACGCTCTCCGAGTTGGGAGGCGGGTCAGCGGTCAAGTTAATGGAGAAGATGTTGGCGTTGATGGGCACAGATGACAGGCATTTCCTCTTTGCTCACCGTTTCCTCCGGAACCTCCCAACAGCGGCCAGGGTGGTCCTTGCCAATTCGCCGCTGCTGGCCGCGCGCAACTACGGGGTGCTAGCGCAAGAGGCAGTTCGGATAATCCTCACCACAAGAGCCCTCGCAGTGAACGCAGCGGCGTCGGAACCCAGCGAGATGGCCAGCGGGGGCAAGGAGCCAACAACGGTGGCTGCAGCAGAGGCCAAGAAGCACCGGCGAGACACACTCTGCTTCTACCACCGCTGTTTTGGAGAGGACGCATGCCAATGTGTGCCACCGTGCCAATTCAAGCACTCGGGAAACACCAGGACCGGCAGTCGGTAACAGCTGCAACCGCAGGTGAAGCGAGCAAGCTGCTCTATGTGACACACTCACGCTCGGGGAGACGGTTCCTCGTGGACTCCAGCTCCCAAAAGAGTCTCATCCTGCCGTCCTACACAGACCGGCTGGCAGGAACTAGCGGCCCCGAGCTGACGGCTGCAAATGGCTCAGACATTAAGACTTTTGGTGAGTGGACACTGACTGTATCCTTGCACGGCCGTACATACCAATGGACATTCGTCATAGCGGCATGCAGCTTCCCCATTTAGGGCGCTGATTTTTTGAGTGTACACGGTCTACTAGTCAATGTGGCTAACAGATGCCTGATTAACACAATGTCTTTTGAGTCTCTCCCCTGTACAGCTAGAGGAGCCGGGCCCACAATGCTAGCCAACGTCACAGCTCCAGGGGGTAAATTCCACACACTACTCACCCAGTTCTCAACACTCACAGTCCCGACTTTTTCAGTGACTGTCACTAAACACGGGGTGGAGCACTTCATTACCACCACGGGGCCACCCATTTTCTCACGACCTCGGCGTCTGGATGCAGCTAAACTGGCCATAGCGCACGAGGAGTTTGTCAACTTGGAAAGGTTGGGCATCATCAGATGCTCAAACAGCCCATGGGCATCCCCGCTACATATGGTTCCTAAAGCTGAGGGATTGTGGCAACCGTGCGGATATTTCTGCAGACTGAACAATGCCACAGCGCACAACTGCTACCCGGTCCCCCATATTCAGGACTTTTCTGTTCACTTCACCGGGGCACGCATTTTTCCAAGATAGACCTAGTCCGCGGATACCACCAGGTGCACGCTGAGGACATACCTAAGACGGCAGTAATAACCCCGTTTGGTCTTTTTGAGTTTTTAAGCATGCCTTTCGGGTTAAAAGGCGCGGCACAGACATTCCAGTGCATGATGGATGCGGTGTTGCGCGATCTGCCGTTTGTGTTTGTCTACCTGGATGACATCCTGGTGGCCAGCGCGTCCGAGGACGAGCACATAGCCCACCTCAGGACAGTTTTCCAGAGGTTGGAGGAGCAGAGATTAATAATCAACCCGGCGAAGTGCCAGTTCGGGGTGACAGGAATCAATTTTTTGTGCCACTGCATCTCACCGGAAGGCGCGATACCCTTACTGGACAAAGTGCGCGCAGTGGCAGATTTTCCCCGGCCTCAGACAGTCAGGGGGCTGCAGGAGTTTTTGGGGATGGTTAACTTTTACAACCGTTTCCTCCCTCGTGCAGCCCAGCTCATGCAGCCGTTGTACACCGCGCTTAAGAAACGGAAACCGGCAGACAGAGTTGACTGGACTCCTGAGCGAGAGCAGGCATTTTCCGAGGTTAAAACAGCTCTGGCAAACACCGCACTGCTGGTGCACCCGGACCCGGAGGCTCGGATAGCGCTCACTACTGACACGTCAGACGTGGCCATAGGGGCCGTCGTGGAGCAGCGCGTCGCAGGTTCTTGGCAGCCGCTTGCTTTTTTTAGCAGGTCTTTGCCCGACAGTGAGCGTAAATACAGTGTGTTCGACAGAGAGTTATTGGCTCTCCACCTGGCCATACGCCACTTCCAGTTCTGGCTGGAAGGGCGCACCTTCACTGCGTTCGTGGACCACAAGCCGCTAACGTACGCTATGGCCAAGACTTTGGAACCATGGTCAGGTCGACAGCAGAGACAGCTGGCCGTGATCTCAGAGTTTACGACTGGCATCCAGCATGTGGCCAGTAAACTCAACGTGGTGGCGGACTGCCTCTCACGTGCATTAGTGGCCCCAGTCTATGTGGAGATAGATTACACGGCCATGGCCGCTGAGCGGCGATGTGGACATTTGCGCGCTCCAGTCTGGACCAGCAGGGTTAAGGCTGGAGAGCAGAGTACTGCAAGACATCCATCCCCCCAATCTGTGACGTTGCCGCATTTTTGAGTTGGTTCACTCCCTGGCGCACCCAGGAGTGCGCGCGTCAATCAAAATGGTGGGAGCAAAGTTCGCTGGCCGAGCCTGGGCAAACAGGTGAAAGAGTGGGCTGCAGCCTGCGTAGCATGCCAGTGAGCCAAAGTGCACAGGCACACAAAGGCCCCCTTGGAGCCGTTCCATATCCCGGGTAAGAGGTTCGACCACGTTCACGTGGACCTCGTGGGCCCCCTCCCACCATCACAGGGGTTTATGCACCTCCTGACAGTGGTGGACCGCACCACGTGCTGGCCCGAAGCAGTCCCGCTAGCTTGCACCGCGTTCACAGACGTTGCACGCGCTTTTTTGACGACATGGGTGCCACGTTTCGGTGCCCCTTCGGATATCACGTCCGATTGGGGCCCGCAGTTTGTTTCCGACCACTGGTCCACAATGGCCCGGAGCCTGGGCATCACACTTCATCGCACGACCGCGTACAACCCCCAGGCTAATGGGTTTTGCGAGCATTTCCATAGGTCGCTTAAAGCAGCGCTCAGGGCTTCACTTATGGATGTAAATTGGGTGGACCGGTTGCCGTGGGTTGTATTAGGGTTGCATTCAGCACCGAAGGAGGATTTGGCAGCCTCCCCAGCAGAGCTGTTTTTTTCCCAGCTGCTGCGGCTCCCAGGGGAATTTTTGCAGGACAGCCCCGCGCCAAACACCGATCCATCCCCGCTTTCACTGCATAGCACAGTGGCAGGAACGGTACCCGGTCCGGTCCACCACAGTTTTCCACGCGTTTTTGTGCCAAAGGCCTTGAAGGACGCAGAGTTCGTATTTGTCAAGCACGATACCCACCTGACCCCTTGCGCCCACCCTACGATGGCCTGTTCAGAGTGCTGGAACCTGGGGAGAAACATTTTGTGTTAGACTTGGGGGGACGCAGGGAAACAGTCTGTATAGACAGGCTTAAGCCCGCTTTCGTTTTAGCAGACGAGCAGGTGGTGTTAGCCCAAGCTCCTCGGCGCGGACAACCCCCACTGAGAACTCCCCAGGTAAATGACTCGTCAGATCAGTCACAATGGCATGCTAAAGATGTCCTCCCCCTCCCAATGTTCCCCCACAGACGGATGCACCCCCAAGAGCCCCCCACCGGTACAGCAGCGCCTTGGAGCTGCAGATCCCCCGTTACAGCCGCTATGGACGTAGGCTGAAGCCCAAAGGACATGAGGGTTATGGCTCAGTCTGAGTTTCGGGGGTGGGGGGGGCGGGGTGGGGAAGCCACTCAGTATGTTTCCACTCAGACAGAAGGACAAGGGGAATCGTCATGGGGGGTTTGTGTGTTGATGCGGGGGTTGGTGTGTTGATGCGAACAGTGACAAAGAGAATGGGAATTGCAAAGGCTTTCATGTTAATGCACTACCACAGAAGGCTGACCAAGTTGTATGCTATAAAAGGAGAGGTGCCTGTGGCCTGTGATTCTTTTGATGCTTGTGATTCTGGTGAATGTGAGAGAGAGAGATTAATAAAGCTCGTTCTACTCTGGACCTGTCTGCCTGATTATTTCTCTCTCCACAATATATATAAACAGAATAATGAGAGAAGGAAGATATTTTGATGTTGTGGTTGAATTGGATATTCAAGTAAATTATTTCTGATGGTGCCTTCCAACACTGTGAATTTTGTGGTATACCCGAGTGTGGGGTGGATGTGTTGGGGGTGGGCAGTATGGAATGTTAGAGATGTGTACTAGAATTATTTATTGTTGCTGTTACTGTGTATATGTTTGTATAAAAGGTTCTGGGATTAATTTTTTTAAATACATGGCTATATTTTGGTTTGGACTGTTAGGGACAAGGCAGCAGAATAACCCGCCTGGCTGTGTAGTGTAGGCGCTAGTAGTCTACCCAGCCCCCCCCCCAGCCTTGGTTGTGTGAATGGATAGGTTATTTATTGGTTTGTGCATACTGTTTTCCCCTGTTAGAGTGTGTGACGGGTGATAGATTTGGGTGGGTTAATCTGCGTGCCTGATTTTTTTAAAGGGGGGAGGATGTTACATATGGAAAACAGCGGTAAGATGGCGGCCGGGGAATTACCGGGGAATAGAGGGGGTTGGCAGCCCACCTTTCCGGTGGTGACGCCAGCCAGGGAATAAAGGCCTCAGCCAGAAGGAGCATGACCTCTTTCGCCATTGACGCCTGGACCGAGAGCGCTGTGGCCCACTGTTGTATTGGTTGTAAGTTATATAATAAACACTGTTAATTGCCATCCGCCCTACTCCTTATTTCATCAATTATGCACACAACAGCACCCACTTCCCAAGCATAATACTCTGTCTGAAATTAAATTTCAATATCCAGTCACTGTCAAATACATGTTGCTTAATTCAAGACCACATTTTGGACAAAAGGATTGACTTGATGTGCCTCACAGAGACATGGCACAAATCAGAGGAGTACTCTGTTCTCAATGAGACTTGTCCACCTGGATACACATACCTGGCAAAGGCCCGCAACTCAGGTTGTGGAGGGGGCTTAGTGGTTATCAATCACCCTAGCTTTAAACTATCCACTGTTCCTCTGCCTAAACTCACCTCATTTGAATGCTTAGTATTAAGATGTAAGCATTCACTGTCAATGACAATTGTTTTCACCTACCGTCCACCAAAACCAAACCCAGCATTCATTACAGAAATAAATGAGCTTCTCATGTCGCTATGTACCACATCAACAAATGTTATAATACTTGGAGATTTCAACATTCATGTTGACTCCCCCTCCTGTCACTCTGCTGCAGAATTCTTACAGCTCCTTGATTTTCTCAATCTCAAGCAGCACACCAATGCTCCTACACACAACAGAGGACATGTCCTCGATCTGGTCATCACGGATTGCATCCCCATTATCGACCTCCAGGTGTACGACATGGGTGTGTCTGATCATAGGACTGTTTCATTTAAAGTGTCATTACAAGGACCATACATCAAGCCAAAGTGACAGATACAGTTTAAGAATTTCAAGCCATGACAGCTTGACTACTGATATTAAAAACCTTTGCGCTGTCTCCCAGTTTTCCTCACCATCTGAATCTGTTGACTATTGGGCCTTTTCCATTAGTATCGCTTTGGCCTTACTCACTTCTACTCTACTCGCTTTCTCGCCCTTTCCACTGTACCCAGCACGGTTTAACCGACACTATTTTCGTGCCCTTTCGAAGGCAGGGTACAACCGAGCTGAAGCGAGCCGAGACGTCAACAGACTGCGAGCCGCTGATTAGTCAGGGCGTAACGTCACGAAAGCGCCCGTCTTCAGTGGAATCTTTACGACTGCCATTTGCAATCTTTCACGGACTAACTCGGTCACGGAGTAAATACGATATTAATACAGACAGCGTTGTAGGTTTTGCGGAAATCTACACCGTGGTCCAACGAAGAGGTGCAGGATTTTCTCTGCTTGGTGGCAGATACACAGTGAGAGAAGTGATCCGGACCGATACAGATGGCAGCCCAGCATAGAACCGTACTACTGACAAGCTGAAGACGAACGTGAGAGAACCATCGATGGTGAGTGATTTGTAATAATATGCATCTGTTCGTTTATTTATCCTGTTGGTGGTAAGCTCACTTTTTTTGAGCAATACAGCGCCGTCCTGTGCTGGCTAACGAGTATTAGCTAGTAGCTAGCTAGTACCAACTGCTGATTCGCGCTTGTTTTCTCCTAAGTATTCGCTTGTGAGAGCAAAATGATGAAATATGTTAATCCTGGTTAAAGTCCTGGTTTTTGTACGTGCTGCACTTTGGTGCTGCGCATTAAATTGTGTGCAATTTAATGCTAGAATGTGTTTCCACATGCCAGGGGTTAGCCTCCCTGTTTATAGTGGATACTGGTGAAATGGACCACAGGAGCCGAAATCTCAACAATATAAAAGTGCTTTTTCAAACCAGTGATTTATAAAGTCATTCATATAATTTTCTAAAGCGTCAGAATAGACCCACACACCTATTCTGTGGATTTTCCATAAAAGGTGCTGGAACAGTATTGTGCTGTTCCACCATGAATCCCTGGATTGAAAATGTTCTTGTTCATGTACAGAGTGGCTCCTGCAGTGCTTGTCAGGGAAACGAAGCATTTTTGTCACATCCCACCACTGACTTTCACAGGTGTATTTCCCTAACACAGGTACATCTCCAAAAATTAGAATGTCATGAAAAAATTCAATATTTTTTGACACTCATTTCAGAAAGAGAAATCCATATATTATATCGATTCATTACACAGACAGTGATATATTTCAAGCATTTATTTATTTTAATTTGGATGATTATGGCTTACAGCCCCTGAAAACCCCAAATTCAATTTGGCAAAAAATTAGAATATTACATAAACTTTAAAAAATAGTTTTTAAATAGAAATGCTGGCCGCTGAGGTGTTGGTTAATATGGGCTGTAGCCATAATCATCAATATTAAAATAAACACTTTCAATATATCACTGTCCCTGTAATGAATCTATATATGGGTTTCACTTTCTGAAATGAGTGACAAAAATATTGAACTTTTTCATGATATTCTAATTTTTGAGATGTGCCTGTATAAGTGTTGAACTTGCTTGAAACTAACCACCATCCATTTCTGTCGTTCGTCTAGGCAGGAGGAAAGCAGCCGCTCAACAACGGACGTCGCCACTGTGGAAAGTACTGAAATCCTTTGCTTTTATAAGTAAAGTGTCAAAACCAAAGTAGCACAATTTCCACTTAATATAAAAGGGACTGAACTGAGATTTATTTGATTATGTGAGTATTAATTACAGAATAATTGAAAAAGACTGGTGCATCAACTGTAAAATAAACCACTTGTTAATGTATTTATTTTTTTTGTCAGATCACTTGTGTGATCCTTTGTGAGTTATGTTCATAACTGTATCTTTTGGGGAATGGCAGTTGTTCAGTCATCAATATAATTTAGTTTATATGTGTAGTTTATACTCTATCATCAATAAACTCATGCAGTAACAGGAGACATTACAAATATTTGAGACCCATTGTAGTGCATCCTTTTATATTTTAGCAATAAAAGTACAAAACACCACCCACACTTGAAGCCAGTGCAAGAAGAGACACTTTTACATTCAAGACAAACTTTTATTGATAAAAACTCCATATTTTGACTGAGCAACTCCATACTCGGTGATGCACACCTTCAGTTACAGTACTATATTCCATTCAAGTGAATGTATTAATTCATTCTGATTGCTGAGGCCACAGTAAAAACAGATGATTTTAAATGTAACCCAGCCCTTGTAAAATCAACTTTACATCAGTGCAGCTACATGAAAATTGTGGTTAAATACAACAACGAAGTACTTTATTGTCACATTGGAACTGGAATCGCTCCTGTTTTGTTTTTCTTTTGAATTCTTGGATGGAATATGGGTGGGCAATATAAGGTGCAGCTTCAGCCATCACCCATTTCAGATAACCTATGTTGAACTGTATAATCAGAGGAGTTATTGTTTAATTCGACCTTATTAGATTTTTTTCCCCTTTGTTATATCATTCTATTTTCTTTTAATCTATCCGAAATAAAGATTCATTCATTCATATTCCACCACTGGCTTTTAGCAACAAGTGTATTTCCCAAATACGTTTTAAACTTCCTTTATTTAACCACCACCCATTTCTGGGTTAGGGTTAGGGTTAGGACCCTTTTCTTGTCTAGGCAAGAGGTAAACGATCGATCCACCCCAAACTGGACCTTGCGTCACTATTTACAGAGATGCAGGCCTAAGATCTGCTGATCTGAGACCAGTGTGAGCTGCACATCCCAGCTGCTGAGTGAACCAGTCTTACAGTTTGAGTTTTGCACATTCTGAATAATCTGGAATTTGCTGCTGATTGTAATAAACAATTTAGTGACTTATGTGTTTGCATCATGATTTCTATTTTTGTCTGTTAATACACTGGTGGCAAAAGAGTCAGTAGTACAAACCATTAATGGGTGACCTTGAAAATAATGGCTCATTTTTAAGAAATTTATGTCACATGGTGGTAACCTTCACATATAAAAAAGAGACATCTGCAAAAACTTCAGAGGTTTATTGTCAGTGCAATACTACATGAATGCATGTATAGTATATTGTTGATGCAGAGAATATATATTTCTACAGTATATGTATCTAGTAAATCAAGCATTTTCCATGTAACCTTGTGACTGCATTATTTTAATTGCTTTTAATCCTAGATCAAGTTTGTTTTGGCCTAAAATGCATCATAACTGTCAAATATATCTTATTATACCGAACTCAGTACTGTTTACTTTTTGAATATATATTTTGTGGCTAATATAGTTATTAACATGGCGATCAAGTTGTGTCAGCTGATCATTTTTTGCTATGACACCATCTCAGACTCAGTGCAGCTGGAGCAGGTACGTCCATGATGTCTCAACAGTCTCTCCATGGTTTTCACGCAGATCAGAGCAATTTTTTTTCCCACAATATTTTTATTGAACCTTTTTTTTTTTTTTTTTTTTTTTTTACAAACAGCACACACAGTCAGACACTAACACAAAAGTAATTTAAAAACTAAAAAGAACAATAACAAAATAACAAAAAAAGGGTAATAAAAACAACAACCATTAACAAAAACAAGTCAACAACAATGCTCCTCTGTTTAGTCTAGGTAATCTATTACATAAGAATACATATTATACATTCACCAGCTTGGAATTTGCAAGGTCCACACATATCATTCACCTTCTTCTTCAGAAGTTATGTTTAATTTCTTTACATAATCAATGAAAGGTCTCCATATATTCTCAAACACATTTTCCTTTGATTTCAGTATGTATGTTATTCTTTCTAATGGAAGGTTGGTAACATCTGTCTTAACCACTGAGTCACATCTGGTCTATGAGTTTTTCCACAGTAATGCAATACATTTTTTGGCATTAAGCAAACTGAGGTCTATGAATGTTCTTTCACTCTTATTAAAGTTATGTTTTTCTGGATACAGACCCAACAAAAACAGTTTAGGGTTCAATGTGATTTGTTTTGAAATTATTTTTTCAATTGTTACCCTCACCTCTTCCCAAAACATTCTGATTTTTCTATATTCCCATAAACAGTGAAATAGGGTTCCTTTACTTAGATCAGAGCAATTTTTTGCACAGGAAATAAACCAGACATTCTTAAGCTCTACAACCACTGATCGTTTGTGAAGCTGTGTTGACATCAGTGACAGGCTGTGCTGAACACCAGACTGACCGTTTGAAGCGGTAATTTTCCCACAACAGAGCCATCTGAAACACACACAGCGTACATATTTTAGTACCTAACAGCGATAACTTGCAGAGATTACAGTGTAGTATGACGTACTTATAGCAAACTAGCATTAGCAACATTAGCTTACCGTCATATATGACCTAGTTTGTATCCTCACGTCTTCGGCTCTCCCAGAAGCTGCAGAACTATTCCAGAGTGTTTCGTCTCACTGCCTGTACCCTCGTCTGGTGGTCCTTTTTGGCATTAACGGTGAAAAAAGCCACAGACCGAGTCGCCTTGTAAAGCCGCCATGTTGTGTTTGGCTTGGGTCGCGTGTTTTACGTCACGGGAGTGTGGCGCCGCCTTGCTGTAAAAAAAATCCCGCCCACCACAGCTTAACCCCGCTTTACCCGGCTGCTATGGAGACACAACCGCGGCCGAACCGAGTAGTAACGAAACGAAACGAGGCGAGTCGAACTGGGCTAGTGGAAAAACGGCATATTATAACAAAAATCTTCAACAGATCCTTGAGAGACATGCCCGACTCAAAATAATAACTGTCTCATTCACATCCTCTGCTCCATGATTCACAGATGAACTGTGGAAAATGAAGACGGCTGGTCACACCCTGGAACAGAGGTTCTTGGCCTCAGGCCTGACAGTGCATAAACTGGCCTATTGTCAACATCAAACATCAAAAACATCAACATCAAAAAGCCTATTCCAAATCCCTCACCACTGTAAGATCACAGTACTACTCCAGCATCATCCAGCATCTGGCGTGGCATACAGACCCTCACCAACTACAAACCTCCACCTCAGACCTGTGCGAGTGACACCACACTGCTCATCAATTTAAATGACTTCTTCGGCCATTTTGAAGCACAAAAAAAGCACATCAGCACAGAAGACGGCTCCTCCTCCAGACAAGCAGGCCATGAGTCTGGATCTGGCTGGCGTGAAGAGGACCCTCTGCAGGATCAACCCATGCAAGGAAGCTGGACCAGACAACATACCGGGTTGCGTCTTGAAGGACTGTGCAGAGGAGCCCAAGAATGTCCTGACCAACATCTTCAACATCTCCCTGACTCAAGCTGTTATCCCCACGTTTCAAAACTGCCACCATAATACCAGTCCCAAAGAAGCCCGTCCCATGCAGCATACAATGATTACCAGACCATAGCAGTGACCCCATTATAATGAAGTGCTTCGAGCGGCTGGTCATGCAGAACATCAAGTCTCTCCTCCCTCCCTCCCACGACCCATCTCAGTTTGCATACAGGTCGAACAGAGCCACAGAAGATGCCATCGCTGTTGCTCTTTATCCAGCCCTCACCCACATAGACTCAAAGAACTCCTATGTGCAAATGCTGTTCTTGGACTTCAGTTCAGCATTCAACACAATTATCCCCCAGCACCTGATACAAAAACTCAGACACTTGGGACTCAAAATCTCTCTCTGTAACTGGGTGCTGGACTTTCTCACAGGGAGGCCACAGAACGTGCGCGTTGGCAGCAACACCTCCCAGACCATCACACTGAACACAGGGCCCCCACAAGGGTGCATGCTCAGCCAGCTGCTTTTCATCCTGCTGACCCATGACTGCGTACCAGCCTACAACACCAACCACATCATCAAATTTGCGGATGACACGACAGTGGTGGGCCTCATCACCAACAACGAGGAGGCCAACTACAGAAATGAGGTGAGCCGACTAGTCCAGTGGTGTAAAGACAATAACCTCTTCCTGAACATGGGAAAAGCCAAGGAGATTGTGGTTGACTTCAGCAGGGGACACACACACAGCACCCCCCTCTGATCATCGATGGTGCATCTGTGGAGAGGGTGAGCAGCACCAAGTTCCTGGGGGTGTGCATCTCTGAGGACCTCTCCTAGTCCAACAACACCACATCACTGGCCAAGAAGGCTCAAACTCACCTCCATTTCCTCCGCAAACTGAGGAAAGCACAAGTCCCACCCCCCATCATGTGCTCATTCTACTGAGGCACCATTGAGAGCATCCTCACCAGCTGTATCACAGTGTGGTATGGAAGCTGCACCGCCTCCTGCCGGAAGACACTACAATGCACAGTGAAAGCAGCCAGCAAGATCATTGGTGCCCCTCTGCTACCCCTCTCGGACATCTTCCTCACCCGCCTCACCTGCAGAGCCATCAACATCGCAGGTGACACCTCCCACCCTTCACACTCCCTCTTCAGCCCCCTGCCCTAGTGGAAAAGGTACCGGAGGCTCCTGGCCTGGGCCCACTCCACTTTAGACCGGGCCTTTAGACTGCTAAACAGCTTTGTTCATCAGGCCATCAGGACCCTGAACTCTGTCCACTCCCCCACCCCTCCCCCGGACCGTAACACACTCACCTGCACAATAACTACCTCAGCTGTTGGCACAGAAAGACTGGCACATCAACAGTAATACATTTGCTGCTATATGTCTCTGCACTTTACTGCGACCATTTGCACAAATGTCATATTTGCTGCTGTCTGTCTGTCTTTGCAATACTGATCATGTGCAGTCCTATCTGTCACTGTCTGCACCTACACTACCGCATTGAACTTGCAACTATGGGTATTACATCTCTACTTTTCTGTATACAGGATTACTGGGTTTCATCATCGTTAATCGTTTATCTTTATTTGCACTATAGGAGGTCTGGGTCTGTCTTTTGTTGCCATTTGCACTACGGGTTGCATTACTGTATTTTATTTTTACTTTATTTGTTTATTTGACAGGGACAGTACAATAAACATAGACAAAAAAAAACCTGATGTGTTGCACAAAGAGTGTATAGCTATTAGCTAATTTGCAACTCTTGTCCCTGGATGGGCTTTAGAAAGAAGAAACAGGTAAAAAGAGAGAAAGATAAGGAAAAAAAAAAAAAACGAAAACAGAATAAACAATAACCACATACATCAATGCAAACAAAATTATAAATACACAATATAAAAACCTGGTTCACATTTGCCTATTACAGGCCTCCCTCCCTCAGTCACTCACTATAATCAAACACATTCATTCCTTCCCTTCATTCACTCACACCCTGCAATCATTTCATACATGGGTACATTCTTGTTTATTTTTCAGCCACTTTTTAACCTTTGTAGTAAATGTTTTAAAATCCGTTATTATTTTGATTTCATTTGGCATTGTGTTCCAGATATAACTGCCCTTTATAGAGAAAGCTGTTTGTCCAAATGTGGTTCTGCGGTGGAATATTTTACAGTTGCTGTTAACTGCTGCTGTCCTGTCTTTGGATGAATCCAGCAAGTGGCTCTGGCGCTGATTTATGGAAACATTTGAAAATTAATTTCAGAAAACAGAGGTCAATGAAACTCTCAAAACTCAATAGATTGTATTTTTTTTAAATATAACAGTGATGCCACCTAATGGGCTTTTTATCCAAGATTTTTAGTTTGATTATATAATGAACCTATATGTTTTATTGTAGAAGGAGCTGCTTGAGCCCAGACTGTCAAACAGTATGATATATGAGAAAAAACCATAGAATGCATATACAGTACAGCTGCTTGATATGGTATGTAATATCTAATTAATTTAAAGAAGTTCAGATTTTTTTTACTGTTTTAGAAATCTTCTTTATATGAAGATTAAATTTGAATTGAGGATCTAGTACAATGCCAAGGTATTCGAATTCTGTAACTAAACTGATGTCTTGATCATGTATATTAACTTTAAAATGTTGCAGGTTACATTTTTTGATTGAAAAGCACATTGAAACTGTTTTCTGAAGGTTCAGCAATAGATGGTTCTGAATGAGTCACTCTTGGACATCAACCATTCTTGTAGACAGTACATCTGCAGCCTGTGCTGGAGTCTTGGCAGCTGTGTAAATAACTGCATCATCTGCATAAAGTTGACATGTTGCAGCTGAGCAGTGTAATGGCAGGTCATTAATAAAAATGCTGAAAAGTAAAGGACCAAGAATGGACCCTTGTGGGATACCCATACGGTTATTTAAAAAGAAGGATTTATCCTGGTGAACTTTTACACACTGTTCTCTATTCTGGAGATAAGATGCAAACCATTCTATTGTATCTGGACAGAAGTTAAAAGATACCATTTTGGATAAAAGCAACTGTGGTTTACAATATAGAAAGCCTTTTTGAGGTCCAGAAAAACAGCCCCCACCACATTACCCCTGTCCAAGGACTGTTTGACATTTTCAATAAGGCAGCAATTTGCTGTTTCTGTTGAGTATCCTGGTCTAAAACCAAATTGGTGTGGATGAAGAAGTTGACTGTCTTGTACATAGTCTATCAGCTGTGTAGCTACAACTTTTTCAAGAACCTTAGACAGGACTGGTAAAATTGAGATTGGGCGGTAATTACATATATCATCTTTACTACCTGATTTATAAACTGGTATGACGACAGATTTTTTCCAACCAGATGGAAATGTACTAGACCTAATGGAGAGATTAATGAGATGATTCAGTGGTTTGATTAATATTTTGCTGTGCGTTTTGAGAAAGGAAGTGCATAGACTGCTGTTGTTGTTTTTTTAGCCTTATTCCTTTTTCTTTTTTTATATTGTGCACACCACTGAAGAGAGAGAGAAACGGCATTTCAATTCTCCTGTATGTCCTGTACGTATAGTAATATTGAAAAATAAAATCTTTGAATATTTGAATAATAGCTCTGGTAACTCCAAAAGACTTTTTTTTTTAACCAAGTCACCTCCTTAACCTGTTGCACTCCGGGATACCGCGGGCGATCACGTCTCTGCGTCCTAGTGCGTCTCAGTGCACACTGTGCGTCTCAGTACGCACTGAAAAAAAAAAAAAGCTGCATTTCCGTTCTTCCAGTACAGACACAGCCGCGAACAGAAAGCCAAAGGAGTGTTTTGATTGGTTTAGATTTGACTGACCTCTCATTCGACTAATAAGAGCCTTGAATTGGGTTTCTGAAACCTTGAAGGACCAATGACTGAAAACCTAGCAAGAAGGACATGCCTACCAACGACCGCGAATACAACGAGCCAATTGAAGCAGAGAAGTTCGACGATTGAAATGCGTGCATCCCGTGCATAAAATCTGGTTTGTCTAAGCCACTGGGTGACACACATTGAGACCTGTGTGTAACGGTAGCGTTAGCCAGTCTTTTTTTATTACTACTGTTCTTATTTGTTTTGAAAAATGGTTCGCCAAAACCGCAATCATGGAAGCCGAGATGGTTTGACCGGGTCGGGTGACCAGAACCACGAGTCCGTAAACAACCGGACCAGCTTCATGTTCATCTGACAATGAGGAACAGATGTTCGCCAACGACACTGCTGTTGTGGACAGGTAAGTGTTATAAGCTAAATTATTCTTTATCAATGAAAATAGTAATAAAAATGACTTTTGACTGATCAGTAATTACAACGGTGCATCATGGCCACATGACAGACCGTTTTTTGTGCGTCGAGCTCCTCTGTAGCGGGGGGGGGGGAGTTGTTATCCTCTACATTGCAGATATTTTAGTATAATTTTTATTGCACTGTAGGTTATTTTTTCTTGTAAAAAAAGGCCACACATTTTTTACGTGGCATGCTTCTTTGCGTGTGGGGGGATTGTTTGTTCATTCATTCATTCATTCATGAATGAATAAACACCCCCCCACACACACAAACACACACAGCCCTGAGTGTCACCTTTCATTAGAGCCCAAGATGAAGCTTCTATGTTGAAGCATTCAAAAGTTATAGACGTTTTTCCAAACTGTGCCATTTGGCACAATTTGGCACAGTTCAAAAACGCCTGGGAACAACCTGAGAAAAAAGCTGTGTAATATATTCATTTTTTGTGGTATTGTTACAAAATTTTGACCTCAGCTTGATAACACTTGGTTCTACATTTCTGTTGCATTTTCCAGCCAGTATCTGACAGATGTGTGTTATTTGCAAGCATTTGTATCTAAAAAAAACACCCAGGCGAACTTTATTTTCTTCAAGTTCAGTATGTTTAGATGACTGTTACTCAGTGGCAGGAGCACTTAGAGAGATTATGACTGTTTTGTCAAAAAATTCAAAGTGTTTTCTTTTAAATGAGACCAACCCCATGAAGATGGTGCAAAGGGTTGAAGAACAGCTTTTGATTTACTTTGGGTACGTTATTTTTAGGCGTTTTTAGGGAAATTGAATTGAGTGCAAGGGGTTAAACATCAATCTTTTTTTCTCACTTGAGCAGTAATGAGGAATAATGCAATAAATTTATTACCAGTTTTGCTGACAAAATCAGCAGTATCCGTTCCTCTTTCACCCAGTCTCACTCATCACCAGAATATACATCTGAAAATATCACAGTCAAAACAGAGATCACACTTCCTGATTTTTCTAATGTCATCCAAGGAGAGGTGGAGGATTTTATACGACAGACGAACTCTTCTACAACTGCATTGGATCCCATGCCTACAGTTCTCATTTTATTTATTTATTTAGCGAATGCAAAGTCCTCAAGCCAAGCAGTTGCCTCCTGGTTTGCTGTATGGAGAGTGTGTAATCCTCCTTCCAGTCTTTGGAGCGGGCAAGCCTCTATGATCTGTTCCATTGTTTGCTCCTCTCCACATGCGCACAGTGGGCTAGGGCTACTGCCCCATCTGTGAAGGCTGGCCAAGCAGGGGCCATGTCCAGTCCTGAAGCGATTGAGTGTAGACCACTGTCTCCTTGGGAGGTTGGTGCCCGGGACCTGTTGGTTGGGGTTCGTCACCAGGTGTTTGTTTGGGACCTCCTTGGTCTCCCATTCCTCTTGCCAAGCTGTCTGGATGGTGAAGTCAGCTGGGGGAGGGTTTTTCCAAATCGGCCGTCTGGATGGAAGTCGAGCAGTGGGTGGGGTGTAGATATCTGCATAGATTGGTAAGTGAGGAGAATCTTTGGCTTTTTGAAGCATCCTTTGAGTTAGTGCTGCTCGCCGGATGTGTGGGGGGGCTATGTTTGACAGTACAGGGAGCCAGGGGAGTGGTGTTGAGTGGATTGTCCCAGTTATGGTTCTCATGGTTGTGTTGAGCTGGGTGTCTACGTGGTGTGTGTAGGATGACTTGGACCAGACAGGGGCACAATATTCTGCTACAGAGTATGAAAGAGCCAGTGCTGAGGTGCACAGGGTGGAGGCTGCCACCCCCCATTTTGCACCAGCGAGCTTGCAGAGCAGGTTGTTTCGTGCCTTCACCTTAGCAGCCGTCCCCTTTAAATGTTCCTTGAAGGATAGGGTCCTGTCAAGGGTCACTCCAAGGTAGGTTGGATTTGAGGCATGCTTAAGCTTAAGTCCGCTCAGGTGGATGTTTAGTTCTCTGGCAGCTTTTACATTGTGGAGATGGAATACACTGGAGACGGTTTTTGCTGGGCTTGGTTTTAGGTGCCAGGTTTTGCAGAACTGGTCCAGTTTGGCAAGATCTTCCGTGAGCACCCGTTCCAGTGGCTCAAAGTCTGGTGCTTGGACTGCCAAACAGATGTCGTCTGCATAGATGAATTTGCGGGATTTTGTAGTGGGCAGGTCGTTTATATAGAGGTTGAACAGGGTTGGAGCTAGAACTGAGCCTTGTGGGAGTCCGTTTTTCTGCGTTCTCCATGCGCTTGTGTTCTGACCGAGGTGGACTCTGAACCTTCGGTTGGTCAGCAGAGTTTTTATAATTGCTGATGCCCAGGCAGGGATCGCCTTTGTAAGTTTCAGGAGGAGGCCTTTGTGCCACACCGTATCATAGGCGGCTGTAAGATCGAGAAGCACAGCCCCTGTCTTCAGTCTGCTCTCAAAACCATTTTCGATGAAGGTGGTTAGGGCCAGTACTTGCTCTCCTGTGCTGCGGTCCTTGCGGAAACCTGCTTGATCCACATTTAGAATTTCCTCTATTCCTGGGGAAATACGTTGCAGTATTAGGCGCTCCATGATTTTATAAGGAACGCTGAGTAGGGAGATTGGGCGGTAGCTTGCTGGTAGTTTGTGGTCTTTGCCAGGTTTTGGTATAGCAATGACCTTTGCTGTCCGCCATTTCTTTGGGATCGAGTTTGTTTGTATGATTCTTGTGTAGAGTTGTGTCAACCAGGTTAGGGCTCTGGGGCCAAGATTTTTCATGAATTCTGGGAAGATGTTGTCATATCCTGCTGCCTTTCCACATTTCAGGCCCTGTAGGACTTTCTCCAGTTCAGAAGGGAGGGCAATGGATCAGCGTTCTCGTCGCGCCCTCTGCCAGTACCCGGGCTTGCCCGGGGAAGCTAATGATCCTACCAGCAGACTAAATTCGAAGAGACGACGCCTCAGTGCCAAGTCAAAGAAGAATCCTAGTCACAATCCCAAAGCCAAAAGCAAACAGACAGTTCTCATTAAATCTAATGCAACCATCAGAACTCCTCTCATTACTACTATTATTAACAGCTCTCTACAAACTGGCCAAGTTCCATCGGCACTTTAGACTGCATTTATCAGGCTCAAACTCAAAAACCCTCATTAGAACCTGGAATTCTATCTAACTACTGTTATGTCTGAACGAATACCTTACAGAATGATGAGGCCAGGTGAATGGACAAACTCAGCTTTATTTATACTTGAACCTCAACGGACACACAACAGCCACCAGGCAGACAGCACCGGTCAAAGACAAAATATCATGGATGCCCTCTGCTATTTATAGGGTGGTGCAGTGGTGGGACAGGAAGTGGCCGTCACTACACCACACTTAACAATAAAAATGGTAAATGGTAAATGGCATTCACTTATATAACGCTTTTATTGTCATCTCTAGATGACCAAAGCGCTTTACAGATCCTGCTACCCACCCATTCACACACACATTCACACAGTGATGGCGGCATAATAAGGGTGTAAAACCCCAACACCACAACCCCCCCACTCAAAAGTCTAAAACCACTCACTCATTTAAAACCCTCCCCAATTTAGGACCCGAATCACACAATAACAAAACGGAAACTGATATCTCTAAATGGCCTAACACATTCACACAACAACTTAAAACAGGGAGGACGGGTGGACTGCCGTCCTGCCCACACAGCAAAGTGGATTATTCTGCCACCTGTTAAAGTAAATAAAAGTCCGTTAATAACCTAAAATCATGTGCTCACGTGTTCCTAGATTAACAAAACACACAAAACCCTAACATCTCACCGATATAAACACATGAACATTAGAACTATTTAGTAAAATTTACAACACTGTCCTTTGGGTAGAAAAGGGTGGATCCAGGGCAACCCCTCAGCAGACGCACCCCTGGAAACAGCAGGCCCCCAGGATAGTGGCTGATCTCCCGGATGATAGCACCTCTCCTCATCACCACCGACTGCCACTCTCATCCAGCTCCACCATCAGAAGCCTCTTCCCAGACACGCTGCAGCTCATTGGCATGTCTCGCCGAGCCATCAGAGAACTGGAAGTAAGCTGTACCCAGCTTAGCCATGATGCGCAGGTATTCCTGGTGTTTCACTGGCTGTCATCTGGCCCATACCTGAGGTGGACGTTCCTCTCCTCAAACTCGGACTAAGTCCATGACCCTAAAAGGTGCTCTGCTCGGCCTGATATGGGGCTGCTTGGCACGCAGTTTCTCCGTGCCTGTCAGGCTGGCCCCATCCTCCTCTGAAGCCATTGCAGCGGTTCCCATCGTAGCTGTCGATCCTCCGTCCCTCTGCGGCCAAGCTCTGGAAGAATCAGGGGCTAGCGCATCAGCATCACTCGCCAACGCAGGCACCTTGCCACCAAGCTCAGTACCCCCTACTACTATTCCCAGAGCGCTGGCACTGAGACCCTCCTGTGTCGAACCTGAGTGAGGCTGGTCCTGCATGACCGCCGTGGTGTCTGTTAGTTTTTCGTCCCACACAACATCCTCCTCCGCCACTGGAACCGGAGGGTTCCACTGGCCACAACCAGACAATTCTTCCCCAGCGTCATCTTTGATGGCGAAACCTAGTCCGTAAAACAAGTCACAGCCCATGATGTTGTCGCCTTGGGCCGCCACGAGGAACGTGAAGCCAGCCATCGTCGCAGACTTGTACCAAACCATTAACTCTACCATTCCAACAGTGCACAGCCTGCGACCTCCATAACCATACAGCAGCACTGGGTTAGCTTTTATCCTATAGTAGGGGAAAAACTTCTTCACCGTGGCCCAATTCAGCAACGACCCCTCCACCCCTGTGTCGAGCAGCAGTGGCACCTCCACACCGTCCAGTGTCACTGCGCAAAATGTGCACCCGTTGGTACTCGAGGACACCGTGTCGATAGTTGTCGGGGGCGGGCGGAATGATTTCTTCCGTTGGCTCTCCGGGTCAGATATATGGCACACTCTAGCATAATGGTTCAAGCATCCACACTTGCTACAACGGTTCCCTCTAGCCAGGCAGTCCTTAGCCTTATTTTGGTGTTTCATGGGCCCACAACCCATGCAATGGGGTTTTCCCGGGGCAGACCTTCGGCTGGTAGCATTGGCTTCCGCGGTGTCGTCGTCCAAGCTGTCCTCGCTATCCTCACTATCCAGGTCCACTACTAATGCCACGGCAGAAGGCTCCAGCTGCCATTGTGACTGGTGCCAATTTAGCTCTGAGGCTAGCTTGTCTGTGGTTTCCATTTGGAGAGCTAGGTCAACAGCCCTGGCTAACATTAAGTCACTTGGCGCTGTGAGTAGCCTAGCTCATAAAGCGGCGCTGTTCATGTGCTCCGCCAGCTTGTCACATACCATTTCTTTCTCCAGTGGCCCAAAATGACACTCGTTAGCTAGCTGCCTCAAATTGTTGACAAACTGGTGGACAGGCTCACCCGCACGTTGATGTCGCTGCCGGAACCGAATACTCCGGACAGTCATGCTATCCGGGGTATGAAAATGGCTTGCTAGCAACTCAACGACATCCTCAAATGAGTCTGAAGCCCCGAGTGTGCGAAGGATATGCTGGCCCTTAATCCCTAAATTGTGTACAAGGAGTGCACGTGCACTTAACTTATTTAGCTCACCCAGGTCGAGCGCGACGATGTAATTTTGGAAGGCCACAAACCATCTTGGCCAGGTCACAGGCGGCTCGCCCAGGAGCTACAGGAAGGGGCGAAGTAGTGTAATACATGCCTCCATTAGTCAATCCTTGATTGCCAAATATTATGTTTGAACGAATATCTTATGGAATGATGAGGCCAGGTGAATGGATGAACTCAGCTTTATTAATACTTGAACCTCAACGGACACACAACAGCCACCAGGCAGAGAGCACTGGTCAAAGACACCGTATCATGGATGCCTTCTGCTATTTACAGGGCAGTGCAGTGGTGGGACAGGAAGTGGCCACCACTACCCCACACTTCACAATAAGGGTGTAAAACCCCAACACCACAACTACCACCCTATCTCAAACCTCCCATTCCTTGCCAAGGTCCTGGAGAAAGTTGTGACTGCACATCTACAGAAACATCTTCAATCAAATTCATCTTTCGAAAAATTTCAATCTGGTTTTCGCCGGGGCCACAGCACAGAGATAGCCCTGGTCAGAGTCACCAATGATTTACTGATGGCTGCTGACCAGGGCTCTCCCTCACTGCCCATCCTCTTGGACCTCTCAGCTGTCCTTGATACAATCAACCATAAATCTTTACTAAACTGGCTACAGCTATACACTGGACTTGCTAGGAATGCCCTCCAATGGTTCCACTCTTATCTCATAGGTAGGTTTGAGTATGTGGTCCTGGGGGAGGTTAAATCAAGGCCCCATCATGTCACCTGTGGGGTATCTCAGGGGTCTGTCCTTGGGCCAACTCTGTTCAACATCTACATGCTCCCCCTGGACCATATCATCAGCAAGTATAGAATCTCTTTCTATTGCTATGCTGATGATACTCAACTCTACCTCAGGACAGATCCTACCTCCTCTGCAGCCACACCACCAGCTCTCACAGCCTGCCTGGAGGAGATGAGGGTGTGGATGAGTGAGAATTTTCTTCAGCTACACAACAACAAAACTGAGGCCATACTCACTGGCACTCCACACCAGCTTCAATCCCTCCCTGTCACCAGCATCTCACTTGCTTGTCAGACCATTCCTCTTTCTTCATATGTTACTAACCTCGGAGTCTGATTTGACCCCCATTTAACATTTGAACTTCACATTCAACAACTTTGTAAAACTGCCTTCTTTCATTTGAAAAACATAGCCACACTTTGCCCCTTCCTCTCCCTGCCAGATTCTGAGAAGCTGGTCCATGCCTTCATCTCCTGCAGGTTGGACTAATGTAATGCGCTCCTCGTTGGGGTTCCTGGCAGGAACCTTCAGAGATTCCAGTACATCCAGAACAGTGCTGCCAGGATCCTGAAGAGGAAGCAAAAATACGACCACATCACCCTGATTCTCCACTCTCTACACTGGCTCCTGATAAATGTGAGGATTGAATATAAACTCTGTCTCCTCACATACCAGTGCATACATGGCAATGCACCTGATTACTTAAAAGGACTCCTTCAACATCAGAAACACACTAGAACCCACACTAGAAGGGTTCATTCTTAGGCCAACGGCCACCTTTGGTGAAAATGTCATCCAAATCCATCCAGTAGTTTTTGCATAATCCTGCTGACAGACAAACCAACACAGCTGAAAACATTACCTCCTTAGTGGTGGTAACAATACTGCCATAATCAGAGCAATTTCTGGCTATAAAGCAGAGTACACAAATGCTGAGGAGACCCACAAGCTACAAGTTCAATATCAATGTCAAATGAGGGGAGAATTAAAATTACTCAATGTTTTTTCTTGTCATTTTTTATTACCCTTTATTTATACAGGGATGGTCCGCTGCACTGATAAAAATGATTCTGGGAAGATGCATCTATGATATTAACATTAAACTTGTATGTTTATCTCCCTCACAAAAAAATATTTCCCTCAACTCAATTGGCATTTGTTTAATTGGTGACAGGAAAACGCTGCGGCAGGTGTGGCCGCTTGAACCACTATGCCAGGGTGTGCCGTATGTCTGAGCAGGGGAGCCCACAGAGGAAATCAACTCCCCCGCCCCAACAGTTGTCCACACAGTGTCACCGAACACCAGCGGGTACACGTTCTGCATGGTGGAGCTGGATGGTGTGGAGGTGCCGCTGCTGATCGACACGGGGGTGGAGGGCTCCCTGCTGAACTGGGCTCCGGAGAGAAAATTTTTTCCCCCCACTATAGGATTGAAGGAGACCCAGCGCCGCTTTATGGCTATGGAGGTGGACGGCTGTGCACGGTGGGAATGCTGGTACTGATAGCCCGGTACAAGTTGACGGAGATGGCGAACTTCAAGTTCATCGTGACGGCCCGTGGCGCCAACATTATGGGCTGTGACTCCTTTTATGGTCTGAGTTTCGCCATCAAGAGCGCTGCTGGGGAGAAGTCGTCAGGCTGTGGACTGTGGGACCAGGCAGTTCCGAGAGTGGAGGACGATGCGGTGTGGGATGAGGAGTTATCGAGCACCCCGGATGGCGAGCAGGACCAGCCTCGCTCATAGTCGTTGCAGGAGGATCTCAGTGCCGGAGCCCAAGTCGCTCTGGACGAGGGTACTGGGCGTCACGGCGAGGCGCCTGCAATGACGAGTGACGCTGAGGAGCTAGCTTCAGTTGTTCCCGGAGCTATGGCTAAAGTGGGTCGGTGAACATGGGGCTACAACGGCAACAGCTGCAGCGAAGTTAAAAGGGGCTGGGGCCAGACCGTTAGGCACGGAGGGACGGCATGCCAGGCAGAAACACTGTAAGCCGAGCAAAACCCCTTTGAGAGTCGTGGACCTGGTTCAGGCTCGTGAGGAAGGGCGACCACGGCGAATACGGGCCAGGCGTCAGTCTGAGGATCACCAAGGGCGGCTGTGTATCATGGCCAAATGAGGAGATGCCTATTTTCAGCTGTCAGGCAGTTTGCAAACGAGCTGCGGCGTGCCCGGGAGAAGACTGCAGGTGTTAGACCCAGATGAGAGGGACACCCGACGGTGAGGAAGCGGAGACGCACCTGTGTGTATGCGCCCAGCTGCGGTCCAGGAAGCAGGCCACCTCCAGGGGTGGACTTATGAAGAGACGGTCCGGGAGGTCCCACAGGCTAGTTCCTCCCTATCTTGCTGTGTGAACTATGTGTGATGTTATATGTTCGAGTGAAAGAAGTTGTGATAGTTTTTTTTTTCTTTTCTGATAATGGGTTTGAAATTGTTAAATGTTTAGTTGTGTGCATGTAAAAAAAACTGATGAAAAATATTTTGTATATATATATATATATATATACACAGTATATATATATATATATATATATATATATATATATACGGTGGGGCAAAAAAGTATTTAGTCAGCCACCAATTGTGCAAGTTCTCCCACTTAAAAGATGAGAGAGATCTCCAATTTTCATCATAGGTATACCTCAACTATGAGAGACAAAATGAGAAAAAAAAAATCCAGAAAATCACATTGAAGGATTTTTAATGAATTAATTGGTAAATTCCTTGGTAAAATAAGTATTTGGTCACCTACAAACAAGCAAGATTTCTGGCTCTCACAGACCTGTAACTTCTTCTTTAAGAGGCTCCTCTGTCCTCCACTCGTTACCTGCATTAATGGCACCTGTTTGAACTCGTTATCAGTATAAAAGACACCTGTCCACAACCTCAAACAGTCAGACTCCAAACTCCACTATGGCCAAGACCAAAGAGCTGTCAAAGGACACCAGAAACAAAATTGTAGACCTGCACCAGGCTGGGAAGACTGAATCTGCAATAGGTAAGCAGCTTGGTGTGAAGAAATCAACTGTGGGAGCAATTATTAGAAAATGGAAGACATACAAGACCACTGATAATCTCCCTCGATCTGGGGCTCCACACAAGATCTCACCCCATGGGATCAAAATGATCACGAGAACGGTGAGCAAAAATCCCAGAACCACATGGGGGGACCTAGTGAATGACCTGCAGAGAGCTGGGACCAAAGTAACAAAGGCTACATCAGTAACACACTACGCCGCCAGGGACTCAAATCCTGCAGTGCCAGACGTGTCCCCCTGCTTAAGCCAGTACATGTCCAGGCCCATCTGCAGTTTGCTAGAATGCATTTGGATGATCCAGAAGAGGACTGGGAGAATGTCATATGGTCAGATGAAACCAAAATAGAACTTTTTGATGAAAACTCAACTTGTCGTGTTTGGAGGAGAAAGAACACCATACCTACTGAGAAGCATCGGGGTGGAAACATCAATGCTCTACACTGTGTGTCTGTGTGTATATATATATATATTTATAGTAATATGTACATATGTATATTAGCTGCTCTTGCTTGCTTTTTTTTTTTCTTGCCTTCTGATTGTTGCTCTGAGTGTTGCTATCCCTGTGCTGTTGCAATCCTGGAATTTCCCCGTTGTGGGACTAATAAAGGCTTATCTTATCTTATCTTATCTTATCATACTTTGGGGCTGTTTTTCTGCAAAGGGACCAGGACGACTGATCCGTGTAAAGGAAAGAATGAATGGGGCCATGTATCATGAGATTTTGAGTGAAAACCTCCTTCCATCAGCAAGGGCATTGAAGATGAAACGTGGCTGGGTCTTTCAGCATGTCAATGATCCCAAACACACCGCCCGGGCAACGAAGGAGTGGCTTCGTAAGAAGCATTTCAAGGTCCTGGAGTGGCCTAGCCAGTCTCCAGATCTCAACCGCACAGAAAATCTTTGGAGGGAATTGAAAGTCTGTGTTGCCCAGTGACAGCCCCAAAACATCACTGCTCTAGAGGAGATCTGCATGAAGGAATGGGCCAAAATACCAGCAACAGTGTGTGAAAACCTTGTGAAAACTTACAGAAAACGTTTGACCTCTGTCATTGCCAACAAAGGGTATATAACAAAGTATTGAGATGAACTTTTGGGATTGACCAAATACTTATTTTACAGAGGAATTTACCAATTATTTCATTAAAAATCCTTCAGTGTGATTTTCTGGATTTTTTTTTTCCTCATTTTGCCTCTCATAGTTGAGGTATACCTATGATGAAAATTGGAGATCTCGCTCATCTTTTAAGTGGGAGAACTTGCACAATTGGTGGCTGACTAAATACTTTTTTGCCCCACTGTATATACTGTATGTAGTTCAACACCAATAGACTTGACAAGAGTATCAAGAAGGCTGGCTCTGTGATTGGTCTCAGGCTGGAGACCTTTGAGACTGTGGTGGAGAGGGGAACGCTGAACAAACTTATCCATCATAGACAATCTTGATCACCCCTGCACCACACACTGGACAGACAGCGGAGCACTTTCTCCAGCAGACTGCTACAGCTCCGCTGCTGAACAGCCAGGTACAGGAAATCATTTCTGCCACATGCCATTTCACTGTACAATAACTCACTCTAATGTTGAATTTTGGTCATAACTATGCTGCCATACTGCACCTTACAGTATAACTGGTACCTCGTATTTCACCCTGCTCCTTATAATCCTTCTTTGTACAGTCAGTACTATCCATAGACTCATAAGGATCATCTATTTAGCCTAGTAGTAGCCTATGCTGTATATAAAGTTATCTAAGCATTTTTACTTTACTTTCCTAGGTAACTCCTTTTTCATCGCTATGTGCTTGCTCACAGGGGATCGTCTGATTGCTGGGTCTTTCTGCAATTGTGGGGTTTTCCCTGCATTTGGTAGTGCTATGAGATGACTTTTGTTGTGATATGGTGCTATATAAATAAAGCTGAATTGAATTGAATTATTATGCTATGTGTATTTCTGTTGGTTGGGTGGTCTGTGTCATGCTGCTGTTGCACTGTAATTTCCCAGTTTGGGATCAATAAAGTACATCTGTCTGTCTAAACTACAGTTTCACAGCATTCTACCAAGCCCCCATTTGTCTCTGTGTGTACAGTAGTTATGTCAAAAAACACATGCGTAAAGTTTGAAATGCAACAGTGTCACCCGTTCCCTGGTACACTTCATTCATTTAGTAGTGTGTGTAATCCATGAAAGTTGTATATAACTATAAAGGATGAGATCTGCATTTTGGACATAAAATATGTACTTGTCAAGTCTAATATGATCTGCTTTCAACTGATAGGTGAACATAGCTACCCACTAAATAGGTTCAAATTGTCTTCTTTTTCGTTACTGTTTTCCTTTATCCAATGAGTTGATCACCCGGCTGGTCACAAATCACAGCGATCAACTGACGCTTCTGAGGACAACTGCAGACATCAGTCGAAACATGTCAAGGTTAAAATAAACATCTCCTTCTCATCCCTGTCTGAATAAAGGAAAACAGTCAACAAATCTTATAGGGCTGTGAGCAGGCTATTGAATTACCTGTATCCGGCGCTAATGCCGGAGGAAAGCGTGCCAAACAAAATGTTTTTATGCACCTCTACCTCATTCAGGAGCTCCTCTAACTCACTGTCCATGAAATTCCATTAAATCCATGATTTTTGATTGTGGATACAGGAGAATCAAACGTGCAGCAGTTGTATTTATCTATTTAAGATAAGAGAAGATAAGATAAGCCTTTATTAGTCCCACAATGGGGAATCTGGAATTTCCCCATTGTGGAATCATTTGCCTAGACTCATTTGTCTGTTTGTCTAGAATCATTTGCATATCTATTTGCATCTAATTGCATATTCAAATGGAGGCGTGTCAAGGAAGGAGTCCGGTATTTCCTCACATGCGGTCAATTTCAAGTAGAATGGGATGGGCAAAGGAAATGTGCTTGTATTCCTGCCTACGCACTGTTTCATACATCTGGGTTTTTTTGTTAGTTTGTTTTTGCTTACGGCATTTTGATTTAAATGTACGTCATCTCTCAGTAGGAAATCCACACAAGTTTTTGTACATGAGGCCCCTGGACTCAATTAGCAGCTCAGGACCACAACCGTCAGAGGAACCGTCCAATGAGGAAGACAGTCGGTGGCACACCAATGTAAGTTTTGTCTTATCAAAACATTTTAAACACAGTAAAACATGCAAGTTAGGTTAATTGGCATCAAAACTGGGGATTCTAAATTGTCCTTAGGTGTGACTGTGAGAGTGAATGATTGTCTGTCTCTCTGTGTTGGCCCTGTGATGGACTGGCGATCTGTCCAGGGTGGACCCTGCTTCCCGCCCAAAGACGCTGGGATAGGCTCCGGCCTCGCCGCGATCCGAAAAGGATTAAGCGGAAGAAGATGAATGAATGAATGAATAATGTATAATGCCAAATCCTTTATTTTGAATTTTTAAATGTTTATGAGATTTTTTAACCGTTTTTGAAATGTTAAGGAGTGTTGTTTTTTTTAAAAATATTTAGTGAGTAACCTGGTCAAAGCAGTCATATTTATGGATTATTTTTGCCAAAAGTAGAGGCAACATAAAATAACCAACCAATAAACAACCTAAAATAAACTGGAACTGATTTAAATCACTGCTGGAGCTTTATAGCAACAACCATATTTTAAGCATGCGTAGCTAAAACGGATGAACATAAACGGACCATAAAAGTGTGATTCAGCATATTTACAAAAACCACAGAACTACTAACAGCAGTCAAAGTCCTCACAATATGAACTAAAGTGTTGTCATAATTACGTTGTCAAAACTAGAGAGCTATCCTGATCACAGCTGTGCTGCATTAGCATAACTGTCAATTACACTGTACGATATAGTTATTCAACAAAAATGTTTACCGGAGATGCACATCGGAGAAGATTATGTTAAATTCACGATTCTGCACCACAAGAGTCCTCACTTGACGTGCTGTCTGGCTCATAAGAACCACAGGTCTGAGATGTTAGCAGTCTGCAGTATACTGATGTTAGCCTCCGGGAAGTACTGTTTATCTCTCTACCTGGCAACCGGTATGAAATTATAGTGAGTCACCAGTGAATGCGACACCTACTGGCCAGGAGGTCAGAATGCTATGTCTCGCACCTTTAAAGAACTGAAGTAAAATCAACCTAATTTTGTGAATTTGCAAATAGTGAATTTAAGTTGACCTTACTTGAAACATTAAGTTAATTTACTTGCAGATTAAATTGATTTTACTTAAAATGTCTACCTGTCTCTGCTAGAAAATGTGTCTTTGGCTTACAAAAAATCTGTAGTTCTTACAAGGAGTAGTCTTGCATAATCTACATAAAAGTCTTATGCAAAAAAAATGCCTTAAATTTTTTAAGTAAACAGGGCAGAATATTTTTACCAGTGTGAGAGGAAATCTCTCTTTTGGAAGTTACCCAGTACAGCCACAGACTGACCTGTGGCCACTGAGCAGCTCCACTGGAGCAGTTGGAGTTAAGGGCCTTGCTCAAGGGCACCACAGTGGTTTTAATGAGGGTGGGGCAAACACTGCTATGTCATCTTTCGCACCCAGAGCTGATCCTGCCGGTCCAGGGACTGAACTGGCAACCCTCCTGTCACCAGTCTGCATCGCTAATCATTAGCCCACCATTGCAGTTATTTTTTCCCAGTAAATTTCCAGCTTTTAACATGTCAATTTTCAATCTCTTTTGAGCCATAGAACCTTTTTTTACACTAAAGAAATGCAGCAGAATCACAAAAACCTCAGTGTTATAAAATGACACATTGTAGTCTATTACAGCATACCTTAAAGACAATTTAGTCTTGTCATTTGTTGATAGTATGAAATGTAGTGTGATTACATACGAAGTCAATGGTAAGATGTAAATGTGCGCATTTGCTCCAGGCAATGCAAGTGTCCGTGCTAGATGGATTTTGTTCACCTTGTACCAGGACTTTGCTTGATGCTTTCGGCATTAGAATTAGTTTCAAAATGAGACAGGCAGCCGCTTACCGGAGACACCAGGGGTCATTTTCAAGGCAGATGTCCTTTTCTCAGCTCAACACCGGCAGACCTCCATATCCATCGCTTGTTTTGTGCTTGGGATGGGCGCATTTCCTTTGGGAGGTGGTGACATTTTTTCCATCTGGATATTGTGGATTCAGCAATAGTAAACCTGAAGGTCCTGAAACTTCTGCTGACAGTTATGCAGGAATCCCCAACTCAGGTTCAGCCTCCATCAGAGGAGGAAGAAGAGGAGGGATGGGATTGTGTTCATGCTGCCACCCGCTGACATGGAGGAGCCACTGCAGGCGCTAGTGCACAACAGCAAGTTGTTTGCAGTTTTTGGACCAATTAAGGAATTAAATTAGACAATTTCCCAATTACTCCCAGTTGAAGAAACAAAAAAATAGCGAATTACCTGAGTTTATTTTTTGAGATTGTTTTTTTTTTCAATAACATTTATATTTTATTTGCTACTTTTTTCTTGTAAATTTGCCATTTTTCTCAAAAACTTGAAATTTTTCCTCATAAATTTGCAATTTTTTTCACTTTTTCCTGTTCATCTGCAGTGATCCCCAGCCACTGGGTCACAAACCACTTGGTACCATTTGCAGAGAGCCACAGAA
Source organism: Pholidichthys leucotaenia (assembly GCA_020510985.1). Lineage (NCBI taxonomy): Eukaryota > Metazoa > Chordata > Actinopteri > Cichliformes > Pholidichthyidae > Pholidichthys > Pholidichthys leucotaenia. The sequence continues at coordinate 21,150,888 of CM035839.1, read as the reverse complement.
AAAACTAGAAAAACATTCAGAGAGTGCATACCTCAGCCAAGGATCCTTCCTTTACTCCCTTTTTCCATCTATCTGTCTGTGACATGATTCAGACAAAACCTAAGTGCAGACACAGGCTCGAATTACCACAGTGATCTTTACTGAATGAGTGAGAGTGTGTGTGTGGATGTGTGGATTGAAGCGTGCAGTGCGGGACAAGTCTGGCAACCCTGTGAAGAGAAGAGAGACAGGAAAATGAGCTCTCTGAATTTACTGGTTGAATGAGCAGAATAATGAAATAATCTTACGGCGTATGAGGGGTAGTTTAAGCACCGAAGAGTAGTCTGTCCTTCACCTGTTAACCAGAGTCCCGCTGAATGAAGTAGTGTTTGTGCAGATAATTACAGTGCTGGGTGTCTGAGTTGAAGAGAGAGTTCAGTTTTAGGATACAGAACTTCTGCTGTACAGATGAGTGGAGCCCACAGCTCATAGGTTATGGTCCAGTCCGCCGCCTGGAGGAGGAGGAAGTCCGCCAAGAGCTAGGTACACCTGTGCACAGGGAAGAAAGCGAGAGAGGCAGGAGCAAAGGCGATAATTTCCAAGAAGTAGCTTATGGCTGAGTTGGGGAGACGAGACTCCCAGACGATGAATCGTAGTCGTAGAGGTGAGGGAGGCCAAACTCCGTTTGAAGGAAAGGGAAGACTCAAGCACAGAGTTCTTCACCCAGGAGGAGCATTGACGTCTCCGTGCAGGCTGCAGGGCACCACTTCTGATAAAGGCTGCGTTAATAGGGAGCAGCAGGTGTGAGTGCAGCGGTGGAGATAATTAGTGGCAGAGAACACACAGCGCGGATCACCACAGTAACCCCACACTCCCCCACCCGCAAAGGGACACCTCACGGTGGCCGGTTCAACCTGTCCGGGTGAGTCCGATGGAACTCCCTGATAAGTTGCAGATCCGTGATGATGGAGAATCACACCGAAGACCTCATCTCCGAACCATACCATTCCCAATCCACCAGATACTGGAGACCACGGCCCCTGCGTCAAACTTCAATAATGCGGCTGACCTTGAACGCTGGACCACCATCAAGCATTAGAGATAATTAGCGACAGAGAACACACAGTGCGGCTCACCACAGTCTGTACCTCCATCACACTATACATTGCACAGGGCCTTGGTAGAGGTATGAGCTAATAGATCAGCTCCAAAATCTATTGGGTTCTTCTGCAGCCCAAGGACCATCTCTGGTGAATATTTCAGCAAAATCCATCCAGTAGTTTTTGCATAAACCTGCTAAACCACGGCAAGAAGATTGAGCCTTGGTGGAGGTATGCACTCATGGATCACCTCCAAAATGTAATGCGTTCGTATGTAGGCCAAGAACCACCTCTGGTGAAAATTTCATCCAAATCCATCCAGTAGTTTTTGTGTAATCCTGTTGCACAAATACAAACAAAACCCTTGGTGGAGGTATGCACTCTCAGATCATCACCAAAATCTAATCATTTGTTCCCCGTGCCATTACAACCTTTCCTGAAAATTTCATGAAAATCCATTCATAACTTTTTGAGTTATGTTGCTAACAGACAAACCAACCAACAAGTCAACGCCGGCAAAAACATTACCTCCTCCACTGGCGGACATAAAAAGTAATTTATTCTGTTCCTCTATACTGACTATCGGCAGTCTTTCAAGGTGTCAGTTAACTTATTTATAGTGTTATGTAAACATTCAATAAGAATTATGTGAATATTTGAGTCAATAAAAAATATATTTCTGCCCTTGGTGATGTAAAAAAAAGTTTTCTAAATGAAATGATATGTCTATTTTTGGCTGAATGGTGGAACTGGGAGGTAAATATGCAGCAAAATCAATGTTATTTCTGTTTCGCTTTACTGTAACTGATTATACATTCATTGGCTAAATATGCATGTTCACATCTGAAAAACAGACATTTTCATGAATTAACATCTTTATCTTGATGTTTTCAGGTGAAGATGCATCAGGATGACCAGATTGCACAAAACAGTCAGCTTCTTCAAATGAGCTGATCTTGTGATGTGAATTCATGATTTTTTTAACCATTCCATTGCCTTCCCTCTCTATTCACCCACAATACTGATAACATATCTACAAACCCAGTTTCACACATATGAGTAAGCTATGCCATGAATGTGATATTTCATAGCAGATATAAATAATATAAATAATGTAACATGTGGAATCACGCAAAATAGTTCTTTCAAATATATTGTTTTCCTCACAGCCCCCATTGTATATCTAAGAAATCAACAGCCATACTGTTATGTCCACAAACCTAATGATGAATGAGGCTGACAGAGACGTAACACTGAACGTGTCTTTACTGAATGTTTAAGAACACCGTATATGTAATGCACCCAGCGGAGTCATCCGGCCTCACCACCTGGATCATCCTCCTGGACACACCGCAGCTGTATAGCATGCCTCATCAACCCTCTGGCCCTCAATACTCAGGTTGTCGACAAAGACATGCCCTCACTTTTTTGAGCTTCCCATGGTCCAGCGCCATGATGTACGTTTGAAAGGCTTCGAGCCAACGACACCATGGCACCGGTGGCTCGCCCGGGAGCTCAAGGAAAGGACGGAGTGGTGTGACGCACGCCTCCATATGTTAATCCTCAGTCGCCAAATGTTACGTCCACAAACCTGGTGATGAATGAGGCTGACAGAGACGTAACACTGAACTTGCCTTTACTGAATGTTTAAGAACACCGTACATGTGGGCTGCACGGTGGCGCAGTGGTTAGCACCACGGCAGCACAGTTTTACCCTCAGCCGGGGGATCGCAGAGATCGTGGGTTCGATCCCTGCCCCCGGCCAACAGTGATCTGTGTGGAGTTTGCATGTTCTCCCCGTGTTTGCGTGGGTTTACTCCGGGATTTCTCCAGTTTCCTCCCACATGCAAAAACATGCAAGTTAGGGAGTTAAGGGGCGCTTGCGCATGCAGCGACCGGCAGCTGGTGGCTTGTCACCGGACTGCAGAACAAATCTACCTACAGGTACAAAATAAGTCCAAAAAGAAAAAAAATGTAATCCACCCAGTGGAGTCATCTGGGCCAAGAAGAAGTCCTCATGGCGGCTGTCCCTTAATATAGGGTGGTGTGATGACGCAACAGGAAGGCGGCATCATCACACCACTCTTCACAATAAATCACCACATAACACATACAGTACCATTAATATGATTTATGTGCATCAGCTGTCATGACCCATTATAACAGAAATATTACAATTCTTTATGACTAGGAATCATAGCCTTCGAAATGCTATTGTATTCTCTGTAGCCCCTATAATATACGGGTTCCAACAATGATTACTACACAGGTACCTTGATTGACCTTGTTCACCACCTACTACCTAAATTCATAGTTTACCTGCGAAATAAACTCAATATGATGATTTAAAGGGTTGTTTTTGTTACTCCAGTTCACATTCAAAGCATGTTGTGATGTTGGTGTATTCTCCGTAGCCCTGTATTTTTATGAGTTGGGGTACCTACGTTTTACTGTAATGCTGTAACTTGAATACTATTTGAGGATATTTCATGAAATTTTCATATCAAATTGCAAAACCATTATAGGTTTCAAAGCAAGCTTGGATTTGTTTCTGTCTTCACTTTGATTTTTTTTTACCTTTTTGGAACACAAACTGAAACCTTAAAAATTTCCTGGATATTCTGTTCTCACCCGACAGTGTCTGTGTGACAAATAACTATCTCAGTAGTTAGCGGTGATGCTCGAAAATCAAACCCACAAGCTACCTAGCCAAACTGAATAAAAAGACAGTCATCGTTAGAGAGCTTGAGCGTTACTTTCCCACCACAAAAGACCCACAGACTGACAAGCGAGCATACCACGTGAGTCAACCCTGCCCATGCAGCCCTCCCTAGATGTGGCCATTTCCTTGCAGAGAAACAACCTCATGAAGGTAAGTTTTTTTAATCACACTTTGCTTTTATGCCAATATGTTACATTCGTTTTAAACCACTGCCTGCCGGGTGATGAAAAAATTTCTTACATTTTTTAGAGATTTTTTTAAGTAAATTTATGCTATTTTTTTTTCTCAAAATTTGTAACTTTTTTCTTGAAACTTGTGACTTATTCTTTTATTGTAATTTTTTTTTCTTGTAGATTTGTAACATTCACATGTATGATTAACGCCCCTTCAGGGCAGAAAGACATACCCATGCACTGAACTGTAGTTGTGACATTTATTGACAAAAAGAACAAAACTGCAGACACGACAAAAATGCAAACAAGGTTATATACAGGGAAGGCACTCCAGAGGAGACAAGGAGAAAAAACTTACAGAGAATGAAGTCCAGTTACATCAAGCAGTGCAATCCATGAAATACTGCCACAGTGAAACATCTTCTTCTTTAGAGTTTAACGGCAGCTGGCATCCGTGTTGTTGCATTGCTGCCACCTTCTGATTTCCACATGCCTCTAATCATCCTGCTTTACATCCGTCTGTCCAGTCTGGTCGCTCTTAGGAACTGTATTATCCATTTCCTCCCCTGCACACAGTCCCCATAGTCCAGTATGCTTTTAACAGTCTTTTCTACCCGTCCTATTTTCTGTAGCTGTTGAATCATTTCCTCCCTTTCCTGATTAAATTTCCTACAAGACAACAATACATGCTTTATTGACTCTGGTTCCTGACAATTTTCACATAAGCCAGTTGGGTGCTTTCCTAAGATGTATAAGGTGCCGTTGAGATAGCCATGGCCAATTCTCAGTCTACTTATTAGTACTTGTTCTTTGCGTTTGGTTCCACTGCTTCTTGTTTTACCTCCTGTATTCTGAATGGAGTGCAAATGTCTGGCTTTTGTTTCTGTGTCCCACATCTGCTGCCACTGTTGTTTTGCTCTCCCCCACACTATGCTTTTCCCCTCCGACTTTGACATCTTTAATCTAGTGTCTACCATTTCCTTCCTTGTTGCCTCCTTTGCCAGCTTGTCAGCTCTCTCGTTCCCTGGGACACGTGAGTGTGCTGGGACCCACAAGAATGTGACATTCTTCCCCCCCCACTACTCCTGAGTACACATGCAGTATTTCGTACACTAGGCCTTGATGACTTTTAGCCACACCTGACTTGATGCTTGTCAGAGCTGACACAGAGTCACTGCATATTAGAATGTTCCTATAGCTTACAGCTACACTCCACTCTAATGCCATCAACATGGCATACAGTTCTACAGCATAAACACTTAAAAAATCAGTTGTCCACTTGCTGATCCCCACCTGACAGCTTGGCACCACCACCACTGACCCCGTCGTCCCCATCTGAGGGTCCTTTGACCCATCAGTGAAAATCTGTGTCCAGTCTTTATACTTATAATCCATATAACTAAAATACTCACTTCTAGCCACAGTGAAACAATGAAATGGCAGTGCTTAAATAGTGGGCAGACTAATGAGCAGCAGGTGTAGGCTGAGCAGACAGGTGAGCTAATTACCCAACTGCTCACAGCTGGGAAACAGACTGAACAGCAAGTGGGAGAGTCTGAGAGAGGAGGGCACATAAGTGTCAAAAAACAAAATATATTGCTCAAAAAAATAAAGGGAACACTAAACAACACAATGTAATTCCAAGTCAATCACACTTCTGTGAAATCAAACTGTGCACTTAGGAAGCAACACTGATTGACTGAGCACATGTGACAGACGTGACAGAGTCTGGAGACGCCGTGGAGAACATTCTGCTGCCTGCAACATCCTCCAGCATGACCGGTTTGGCAGTGGGTCAGTAATGGTGTGGGGTGGCATTTCTTTGGGGGGCCTCACAGCCCTCCATGTGCTCGCCAGAGGTAGCCTGACTGCCATTAGGTACCAAGATGAGATCCTCAGATCCCTTGTGAGACCATATGCTGGTGCGGTTGGCCCTGGGTTCCTCCTAATGCAAGACAATGCTAGACCTCATGTGGCTGGAGTGTGTCAGCAGTTCCTGCAAGACGAAGGCATTGATACTATGGACTGGCCCGCCCGTTCCCTAGACCTGAATCCAATTGAGCACATCTGGGACATCATGTCTCGCTCCATCCACCAACACCACGTTGCACCACAGACTGTCCAGGAGTTGGCAGATGCTTTAGTCCAGGTCTGGGAGGAGATCCCTCAGGAGACCATCCGCCACCTCATCAGGAGCATGCCCAGGCATTGTAGGGAGGTCATACAGGCACGTGGAGGCCACACACACTACTGAGCCTCATTTTGACTTGTTTTAAGGACATTACATCAAAGTTGGATCAGCCTGTAGTGTGTTTTTCCACTTTAATTTTGAGTGTGACTCCAAATCCAGACCTCCATGGGTTAATAAATTTGATTTCCATTGATAATTTTTGTGTGATTTTGTTGTCAGCACATTCAACTATGTAAAGAACAAAGTATTTAATAAGAATATTTCATTCATTCAGATCTAGGATGTGTTATTTTAGTGTTCCCTTTATTTTTTTGAGCAGTACCGGTATATATACAGAAAACTGACAACATAATAATAACAGACGTACAAAACTCAAATAAACTGAGTCTGAGCTCAGAGGGAACATTAGAGCTCAGACTCATGACAACATGACAGTGACCCGGGGTTTTATTTTTTTGAGAGATTTTTCCATTCTTTTCCATTTTAAAGAGTTTGAACCCTTCCTCATGATAAAAATAGCAGCCTCCAATCACAATCTTGCATAGGGTACACAAAAAGCTAGAAAAGGCTCCGACTTTACAGATTGAAGATTGTTGTTACTTTCTTCTTGGGTAACTCTTTTAGTGAATACTTTATTACTCTAAGGGCGTTTTCACACCTGAAAATCCGCACCAAAGTCCGGACAAAAGTTTTTGTTACACTGTCTACATTTGGTCCGGTGAGGTTTGGTTTCACACCGCTTTTTATCCAAGCAAACCAAACAGCTTTACGTAACACACTTACCTATTGTTGTCATGACGACGTTTATATAGTTAGCACAGACGCTGCAGTTAGCAAGTGTGCTACTCACCGTCGGAGGTGTTTTCTGCAGCTCTGGACACATTGGTAACCACACTTCAAATGGAAACTGGTTCAGACAATGTCATATGAGTTTTTGAACTAGTTTAGTGAAGCTAGAAAATTATCCAGCTATTACTTTTGTCCTTCTCATCAGCCATGATGATTTTCAGCTGGCATTGCTCCTCCAATCTTTCACATACTCTCCTTCATATCGGCTCCAAAAATATCTGTTCAGTTTCTGCATTTTTATGATTTTATTTTAATTGACTATTTATGCTTCTAACCGACCATATTTGAATTAAAATCTGAGTCTCTCCCTTTCTCCAAGTCATGCCACGGCCCATTTTCCCTCTTAACTCTAAATGAACCGGACTAAGGTTCAGTTTTATCTGGACCAAGACCACCTTTTTTGCCGAACCAAATTTCAACTCTTTGGTGTGGACCGTGGTTCAGGGGAGCTTTCACACCTAAGATTTTGGTCCAAACCAAACTGGAAGGTCCAACAGTCCGGACCAACCAGGTACGTAATTGTTTGGTGGTTAGTCTTGCTTATCTCAAGTGTTTCATATCATAAGGTAATGCTGTGGAGTGTGTGAAATAAGAGTCGGGCTCATGGCACGCAGTTTATTACACACTTCACATCACTCTAGCACAGAACAGACTGAACATTTCAGCCATGAAACTCTTAATTTTCATGGCATTTCTCCACACACAACATGACATTTGCATCACACTGCATTCAACCCCCTTCGTCTTTGACTCCTTCCTGCTATCTTGCCAGGAACCTCCTGATCATTGTTCTCCCATGTTTATCCACTGTCTCTTGTCTGAGATGCTAAATAATCTGGCTCCCCCAAGGTGCTAAACTCCCCCCCCCACCAGCATCTTAGATAGAACAATAGAATAACAGTCCACATGCTGTGATAGAACCATAGAATATCAGTCCACATGCTGTTTGGGCTTCCGTCTCCTCCCGTATCTGCTGTAACTGGGGTTTACTGCCTCCGTGGCGCTGCTGTGCCGGTGGGGGGCTGCTGGGAGTGTGTCTGACTGCGGGTGGGCTGTGACTGGTGGGGGGGCACTTCGGTCTGTCCGTGTGGCTGCTTTGGTGAATCGTTTCCCTGGGGAGCTCTCCGTGGGGGTCTTCCACATGCTCGTCTGCCACAACGAAAGCGGGTTTGAGTCTGTCTATGCCAATTTTTTCCCACCTACCCCCCAAGTCTAGCAAAAAATGCTTATCCCCTGTTTCCAACACTCTGAACGGTCCATCATAGGGTGGGCGCAATGGAGGGCGGTGGGCGTCGTGTCTGACAAACACGAACTCCGCGCTCTTCAAAGTTTTAGGCACGAAAACACGCGGAAAACTGTGGTGGGCAGGGCCCGGCAGCGTGCCAGTGTTTGCGCTACGCTGCAAAAGCTGAGACGGGCAGCTGTCCGGAGCGGGATTATCTGGCAGAAATTCCCCGGGTAGCCGTAGGGGCTGCGCAAAAACGAGCTCTGCCGGGGAAGCTTCCAGATCCTCTTTTGGTGCGGAGCGCAACCCCAATAAAACCCACGGCAACCTGTCTACCCAATTTGCATCTGTCAATGAAGCCCTGAGTGCTGCTTTCAGTGATCTATGAAAACACTCGCATAACCCATTGGCCTGTGGGTTGTACGCGGTTGTGTGGTGAATTGTAACACCCAGGCTGCGGGCCATCGCGGACCAGAGTTCGGAAACAAATTGAGGGCCCCTGTCGGAGGTAATGTCCGATGGGACTCCAAAACGCGCCACCCATGCTGTTAAAAAAGCGCGCGCTACATCTGTGGACGTGGTTGCTGCCAGAGGGACTGCTTCTGGCCAGCACGTGGTGCGGTCCACCACTGTCAGGAGGTGCGTGCACCCCTGTGATGGCGGGAAGGGGCCCATGAGGTCCACGTGAACATGGTCAAACTTCTTAGCCGGGATACGAAACGGCTCCAAGGGAGCCTTCGTGTGTCTGTGTACCTTGGCTCGTTGGCACGCTACGCAGGCTGCAGCCCACTCTTTTACTTGTTTGCTTAGGCTCAGCCACACAAACTTCTCTCCCACCATTTTGACCGACGCGCGCACTCCTGGGTGCGCCAGAGTGTGAACCGACTCAAACACGCGGCGGCGCCACGCGACCGGGACCACCGGACGCGGGCGACCCGTGGAGACATCGCAGATTGGGGGGGGGCGCCATCTTGCAGCACCCTGCTCTCCAGCCTTAACCCTGTTGGTCCAGACTGGAGTGCGCGCACGTCTGCATCGCTAATCTGCTCCGCAGCCATGGCTGCGTAATCTATCCCCACGTAGACCGGGGCCACCACGGCGCGCGAGAGGCAGTCCGCCACCACATTCAGTTTACCCGACACATGCTGAATATCGGTAGTAAACTCTGAGATCGCGGCCAGCTGTCTCTGCTGCCGGCCCGACCACGGTTCTGAAACCTTGGCCATCGCGAATGTCAGCGGCTTGTGGTCCACGAACGCGGTGAAGCTGCGCCCTTCCAGCCAGAACTGGAAGTGGCATATGGCCAGGTGGAGAGCCAGCAACTCTCTGTCGAACGCGCTGTATTTACGTTCGCTGTCGCGCAAAGTTCTGCTGAAAAAGGAGAGCGGCTGCCAAGCCCCAGCGACACGCTGCTCCACGACAGCCCCTATGGCCACGTCTGAAGCGTCGGTGGTGAGCGCTATCCGGGCCGCCGGGTGCGGATGCGCCAGCAGTGAGGCGTTTGCCAGGGCTGCTTTAACTTCCGAGAACGCCCGCTCTCGCTCCGGGGTCCATTCGACCCTATCCGCGGGTTTCTGTTTCTTGAGCGTGGCGTACAATGGTTGCATGAGCCGCGCCGCGCGGGGAAGGAAACGGTTATAAAAGTTCAACATCCCCAAAAATTCCTGCAGCGCCCTGATCGTCTGAGGCCGGGGAAAATCCGCCACGGCGCGCACTTTGTCGGGCAGCAGGATCGCTCCTTCCGGAGAGACGCGGTGCCCCAAAAAATCAATCTCCGTCACACCGAACTGGCATTTCACCGGGTTGATTATTAACCCATGCTCCTCCAACCTCCGGAAAACCGTCATGAGGTGGGTTTCGTGTTTGTCTTCGGACGCACTGGCTACCAGGATATCGTCCAGGTAGACGAACACGAACTGGAGATCGCACAGCACTGCATCCATCATGCGCTGGAACGTCTGTGCCGCTCCTTTTAACCCGAATGGCATGCGCAGGAACTTGAATAGACCGAACAGAGTTATTACCGCTGTTTTGGGTATGTCCTCAGCGCGCACTGGGACTTTGTGGTAACCGCGGACCAGGTCTATTGGAAAAAATGCACGCTCCGGCGAGGTGAACGGAAAAATCCTGTATGTGGGGAATTGGGTAGCGGTCGTGCGCTGTGGCGTTGTTCAACCTGTGTTAATCCCCGCACGGTCGCCACGAGCCCTCAGCCTTAGGGACCATGTGTAGCGGGGATGCCCATGGGCTGTTCAAGCGCCTGATGATGCCCAACCTTTCCAGGTTGGCAAACTCCTCGCGCGCAATGCCAGTTTAGCTGCGTCCAAGCGCCAAGGTCTTGCAAAAACGGGCGGCCCGGTGGTGGTGATAAAGTGCTCCACCCCATGTTTAGCGATGGCCGCAGAAAACGTCGGGACCGTGAGTGCTGGGAACTGAGTGAGCAGTGTGTGGAACTTACCGCCTGTAGCTGTGACGTTGGCTTGTGCTGTTGGCTGGGTCACTCGAGCTATACATGGGAGAGAGTCAAAGGACAGTGCATTAACCAGGCGCCTGTTAGCAACATCAACCAGTAAACCAGGTGCACACAGAAAATCAGCCCCCAGGATATGGTAATTCAGTGCTGCTACGACAAAAGTCCACTCATATGTACGGCCGTGTAGAGATAAGAGCAGAGTCCTCTCACGAAAGGTCTTAATATCCGAGCCGTTTGCTGCCAACATCTCGAGGCCGCTAGGTCCTGCCAGCCTGTCAGCGTAGGTCGGCAGGATGAAACTCTTCTGGGCTCCGGTGTCCACGAGGAAGCACCTCCCCGAGCGTGCATCCGTCAAGTAGAGCAGCTTGTTCTCTTCACCGAGGGTCGCAGCTGCTACCGACCCCCGGCCTTGGCGTTTCCCGAGCGCTTGAATTGGCACGGTGGCGCACATCTGCGTGTGTTCTCTCCGAAGCGGCGGTGGTAGAAGCAGAGTGTGTCTCTCTGGGGCTCCTTGGCCCCCTCTGCTGCTATCGTCGGTGGCTCCTCGCCTCTTCTGGTCGTCTCGCTGGGCTCCGCTGCTGCCGCGTTGACTGTGATCGCCCTGGTGGTGAGGATGATCCGGTCTGCCTCCTGGGCTAGCGCACGGTAGTTGCGCGCGGCCAGCAACGGCGAATTGGCCACAACCGCTCTCGCCACTGTCAGAAGGTTCCAGAGGAAGAGATGGACAAACAGGAAGTGCCCGTCGTCCGTGCCCATTAACGCCAGCATCTTCTCAATCAGGTCTACAGCCGAACCATCTCCTAACTCGGTCCGCGTCAGGAGCCTCTCCGCTCTCTCACAGTCCGAGAGCATGTCGCGCTGGATGAGCGCAGCCTTGAGCGCTTCATATTTGCTGCTGGCTGGTGGCTGATCGAGCAGGCTCGCTACCTGCTGAGCTGTGCGGGAGTCCAGTGCTGTGACCACATGGTAGAATCTGGTGTCGTCTGCCGTTACTCCCCGGAGGGCGAACTGGGCCTCGGTGAGGTGGAACCAAGAGTGCGGGTTGTGCTGCCAGAAATCCGGTAGCTTGACTGAAACCGCACACGCGTGGCTGGAGGTTCCAGTCCGGGCTGTCTGTGGGATGGCTGCCGCCTCGCTGTAGATTCCTGACCAGGCCAGCTCCGGGGATCTTGCCTCGTGTTCCGTAATACGTCTTGGGTCACCAGTGTGGCGTGTGTGAAATAAGAGTCGGGCTCATGGCACACAGTTTATTACACACTTCACATCTCTCTAGCACAGAACAGACTGAACATTTCAGCAGGCACTCTCCTCTTAATTTTCATGGCATTTCTCCACACACAACATGATATTTGCATCACACTGCATTCAACCCCTTTCGTCCTTGACTCCTTCCTGCTATCTCGCCAGGAACCTCCTGATCATTGTTCTCCCATGTTTATCCACTGTCTCTTGTCTGAGATGCTAAATAATCTGGCTCCCCCAAGGTGCTAAACTGCTACTTTTACTTCAGTACAGTTTTTGGCAACTCTATGAACCTCTACCACTCATGGTTTAACATGAATTAAGATAATACTGTTTAAATTTGGTCTTCAGTATCAGGTCCTTTTGGGAGGCAGAACACACACATGGTCACTTGATACGATGTTTCCCAAAGCACACAGCACATCTGTTTGTCTGTTGTTTTTATTAGGCATCCATTTAAGATATTACCTGTCCCTCAGATAATCCTGAACAAATGGCTCTAGCATATCATATACCATAGAGGAGAATCCGTTATCGAGTGAGGCGATCAGCCACAGCAAATGTTCTGCTGTGTGTATGACAGATCTGGATCTTTGTAAAGCCTATGGTGAGATAATTTATCAAAACACCAGAACCGAGAACAAGAGGCACCTTATTAATAATATGGGGGACATGTTTGCAAACATGTCCCACTCTTTAAGCGATGTTTCCTTTCAGTTGTCATTATTGCTATTTTCCCCTCGTCTTTACTTATGGTTCATCCTGTGTATTTTTATGCCCCTTGTTCTGTCCTGCTCTGCGTTTTGTGTGGCCTTGTTATGACAGCGCCCTCAGTAATGCTTGTTCCCCGTTACTGCTCTTTGTTATTAATTGTTCACGGCTGTGCCTCCTCTGTTAATCATGGCCAGCCCTAATTATACACTTCACGCCGTACTCTCAGTAGGATGTCGTCGTCAATTCACGCCACATGTATGGTACGTGTTATTGGACTGTTACATTTATCCGTGTTTGTCTGCCATTACAGCTTTATTTTCTGTTCTGCCTTTGTGCAATGTTTTCTTTCCTGAATAAATATGCTTAAATGTCACTCCACAGTTGAGTCTACCCTTAAGCCCAGTAGGGGCAAACATGGCAGTAACGACGCCCTCAAAGAAGGACTGAGCAGGCAAACGGGTAAGGAAAGGAAGAGGTGGAGAACGGAGCAACTCTGCATTGTTTACCAGGTGCTGGACTGTGCGACCGCTGTGTGATGCAGCTCTAATTCTGAAGAAGCTGCAGAGCATTGGGAGGCTACCGCAGCGCTGATGGAGGTGAACGCGGACATCGTTCCCATCCTTGGATACGGGAGCTTCCTATCCCCTGAGCTCCACGCCCGAGGAACTTGCCCATCACAAAGAGATGTGACACTTCATCTGGGAGCTGGGAGAGTGGTACAAGCTTTTCCTCTGGATGGAGGGAAAGAAAAATGCGGTATGGAGGGGCATCGCATGGGAGAGCGCTCTCCAGCTAGTGACAGAGAAGTCCCATTTGAGGGAGAACATTCCTACTTTCCTCCTCGAGTTTCTTTTTTTTTTTTTTTTTTTTCTTTCCCCTGTCCTGTCAGGCAGCTAGGCAAACAGAACAGGGATCTGTCACCCTATTGTGCCAAAACAGATTTACTTTGCCAAGAGGAGCCTATACAGTGCCTAACTTTGCACTGTATATTGTTGTAAACTCCTCCTGTAATAATTTTTAATACTTTATTTTAATTGTTTTACCCATGGAAGACCCAACAGGATGGGGAAGAGGGAAAGAAAGTGTGTGAAGGGGGGAAAGAAAAGGGAGGGGAACAGACAAAAAAAAAAAAAAGACAACTAAAACAAACAAAAGACAAACTGCTTCTTCCACCGGAGATGTCTCAACACGAGTCTGGTTTCTGCACCTGTTAAAGGAGAGACACTTGTACATGTATGTCTGTGTGCCTATATATGAGAACGCGCGCAAAATAAGTGTGTGCATGTGAGTGGTTTGTCAGGAAACATACGAGCGGAGGGCCGGTCGCAGCAGCCCTCCCCCCCGAGGACCCCGAGCAGGCAAGGCAGCGCCACCAACCCCCAGCCCCGAGGTCAGCAAGCCCCAGGAAAGCCAAACATCCACCCCCGGAGAGACGATCAAGGGAGGGCAGGCCGCCCGGCGGCCGGCGCGGTGAGCCCACACCCCTGGACCCGCCCGACCCCCACCCCTCCAGCGGGGCCAACATTCGTCCCCGGGCCCCAGGCACCAGGAGGCCAGCGACCCCACCCCCCAGGACAGAGGCCAGCCAGCGCCCCCCGGCGCGAGCCCCCCCAGGTACCCCCACAGCGGTCCCGCCCCAGCGCCTCGGCCACACACCCCGGGGACCCCCACGTCAAAAGAAGTCCCCTCGCCCAGGTGAGCCCACATTGCTGAGAGGCACTACCCCCCTAATCCAGCCCCTCCCGACTCGCAGGCACACCCCTCCCCATACCTTCACACCCACATCCTCCTCGAGTTCCTGTGGTCAGATGAGTACTCCTTCACGCTAGAGACAGGGAAGCCGTCCACCTTCGATTTGCCGGAGACAAGGGTCTCCTCTCCAGCCACAGCTTCAGCCTCTTGCCACCCACCAGTCCCAGCCTGTCTCTCCCCAGCTCCACAGCCGTTTCTTGGGTTGGAGGACAGCACCCCGGATGAGACAGAGTCTGTGCCAACGAGGCAGCGTCCCCTGATTCCGACACCATCCTGATCTTTACTCCATCCACCAGTCCTGCCATCACGTCATGAGCAAGAGAAGGGACTGCTCTTTACACCAAGACCTGTGCCGACGACAGAGCGTCCCCTGGTTTTGGCATTACGGGACTCAGTGCCTTCTGTGAGACATTCTTTGGCTCTTTTACGCACGTCTCCATGCTCCGCTCCTGTTCCAGCTCTCTCCATGGCACAATCACGAGCTTCACCTGTCATTAAGCATGTAGCTTCGCCTGAGGTTTCCACAGCAGCGGCTTCGCCCGTCATCATGCCTGCAGTGCCGGCTCCACCACCTTCAACATTGGTGCCCATGCCCACAACTGTTTCCTCATCGGGACCGCCAAGGGTGGCGTTTGAAGCGGCAGAGCAGGCCAGGCAAGTACCTTTTCCTTCTATTACACCTGTTGGGAGGGGGTGTCTTACCTGCTATTAGACGGGGGTTCACAGTGGCAGTCATCAATCACTGTTGAGCCTCCACTGCCTGTCTCTGCTGCCATTTTCCTGGTTTTTGCATGGCACTCACCTGTATTTTTCGTTCTCTGTCCGAGGTGCATGCCACAGCTCTAGCTGACCCTGAGGTGAATGCTACAGCTCTAATTGACGCTGAGGTGCACACCATAGCTCCAGCTCACTCCGAGGCACACGCCATAGCTCCAGCCTTCCCCGAGGTGTGCATAATAGCTCCTGTTGTCCCCGAGGGGCACACAATGGCTCTTGCTGCCCCTGAGACACAAGCCACAGCTCCAGTTGTTCCTGTTCTGTCTGAGGCGCATGCTGCAAGTCCTGCGGCTCATCCAGAAGCGGTCACCCCAGCAGCAGTGAGCCAGGAGCTCAGGCAAGTACTTTTCTTTACTTTTTTAACATCAAACAGAGAGGAGTCTCCTAGCCTTCTGCTGGCTTGGCTGCAACTTGCCATCCGACTTTTGTTCATTCTGCCAAAACCAGAAGGAGCTAACACGAAGACATGTCCTCCATCTGTTCACATTTCAGAATCGCTATGCCTCCCAGACAGTTGCCTCAATGCTCACCAAACTCACACACAATGATCTTCAGATGGGTCTACATCAAGGTTGTGCTCAAGGTCAAAGGTCAGAGGATCTGAGCACTCGGGGGGATTTTATCTGGCTGGAATGCACTACTCTGTCACTGACAGTCTGGTTGTCCGTTTTCTATACTTTATATTCTACGCATCTGACGGGGTTTACTGACCCAGAGAGCAGACTCGGACTCAAAAGTAGATACAATTACCTTTATTGTGATTAGTGTATGTGTGTGCGTGTGTGTGTGAAAGTGTAGCAGCGGGGGCGAGCAGAGCACCGTGCAACCTGGCAACCCTAGGGACAAACAGAGACAGGGAGAGTTAGAAACGGACCCCGGAGGGGATGTACAGAATTGTCCAGTGCTTACTGTTTGTAAAGATGGTGTTAAGCTCAGGTTCAGCTCAGTGGCTCCGGCCAGGAAGACAATGCCCGCTGTCCCGGTTGCAGCTGGAGGAGGCTGGAGAGTCAGGGAAGCGTGGAGCAGCTCGGTCCGCCGCCAGGAGGGAGAGTGGTCCGCCGCCACGGATCTCCGCCTGTGCACAGGGGAACGAGTGAAGATTATGGTGAATTGAGCGAGGGCTTACTTTGAGCTGTGGTGTAGATCCTTCCTGACATTGGCTGGCAGGAGGCTGGATTCAAAGACGAAGGTAGGCTGAAGCAAGGAAACTCAGGAACGAGGATGAAGGCGAGTGCGGGTCTCATTAGGAATGGAGACAGACAACTCCGCGCTGATCCGAGGGCAGCGCGATCTAAATAGCCCTGGTCGTGATGGGGAGCAGGTGTCCGCGCAGCTCAGGATGATAGGCACCCAGAGCCAACCATCACATTACACCCCCCCCCCCCCCACGAGACGCCTCTCGGCAGTCGATCCAGCCTACCTGGGTGCGTCCGGTGGAAGTCCCTGATGAGTTGATTGTCCAACACGAAGGAGGGACGCACCCAGGACCTCCATTCCGGGCCGTAACCCTCCCAGTCCACCAGGTACTGCAGGCCGCAACCCCGGCGGTGGACGTCCAGGATGGCATTCACCTTCCACGCCGGGTCGCCATCGACCACCAATGGAGGAGGTGGAGACCTGGGAGGGGGACACAGAGGGCTGGAACAGAAGGGCTTGACCTGCGAGACATGGAAGGTTGGACAGATGCGGAGGGAGGGGGGAGGGCTAGGCACATAGACACAGGGTTAATAATGCGGGTTATGGCGAAAGGCCCAGTGAACCGCTAAGACATCTTTCTCACCTCTGCCTTCAAGTTAATATGCTTGGTAGATAGCCATACCTGCTGACCCACCCGGTAGGGAGGGGCCGGTGTCCTGCGACAATTAGCGGTCATGGAGTTGCGCTCTGCCACGCGTCGTAGTGCGGTCCGGGTCGCTCTCCACAGCCGGTGGCAGTGCCTCAGGTGAGCTCGGACGGAGGGAACGCCGATGTCCTTCTCTTCTTCAGGAAACAGCAGGGAGGTTTAGCCCAGTGAGGCCTCAAATGGGGACATGCCGATCGCTGAAGAGACGGTGGTATTATGAGCATATTTGATCCATGGGAGATGGGTGCTCCATGACGCCGGGTTGGCGGTGGCGACACACCACAGCGCAGCCTCCAGCTCCTGGTTCACCCGCTCACACTGTCCATTACTCTGCGGGTGGTATCCTGAAGACAGACTCACTGTAGCCCCAAGGGCGTTGCAAAACAACCTCTGAACCTGGGAAATAAATTGGGGTCCCCGGTCGGAGACGATGTCCAGGGGGATACCATGTAATTTCACCACATGCTGGACGAGAAGGTCCACTGTCTCCCTCGCCATAGGCAGCCCCTGCAGGGGGACAAAATGGGCAGCCTTAGAAAACCTGTCAACGATGGTGAGAATTACAGTGTGGTGGTTAGAAAGTGGGAGACCGGTAACGAAGTCCAAAGCCACATGGGACCAGGGCCTGCCGGGAGGGGCAGGGCCCCTCCACGGGAGGGGGTGGAGCAGACTGGCCGGAGGAAAATTGGACGTCTTGCCGGCGGCGCACTGGGGGTAGGTGCGGATGTACTCTCCAATGTCCTTCTGGACCGAAGGCCACCAAAATGTCCTTTGCAGGAGCGCCACTGTGTGAGCCCTCCCAGGGTGACACGAGAACCTGGAAGAGTGGGCCCAATGGATCACCTCGCCCCGAACGGCAGATAGGACAAACAATCTCCCCACTGGCCCCCCGCCCGGGTCCGCCTCAGCCTCCTGCACTCTCAGGACCTTTTCTTTGATGCCCCACAAGAGGGTGCCCACGATACACGATGGGGGAAGAATAGGATGCTCTGCCACCTCCGCAGCATCCGGGGCAAACTGTCTGAACAGGGTGTCCAGCTGGGTATTCTTGGACCCGGGGTGGTAGGTGATGGTGAAATCAAAGCGTCCGAAGAACAGGGACCAGCGGGCCTGGCGCGCGTTCAGGCGCTTGGCTGTCCTGAGGTACTCCAGGTTCTTGTGATCCGTCCACACGACGAACGGCTGGGAGGCCCCTTCCAGCCAATGGTGCCACTCCTCCAGTGCGAGCTTTACCTCCAGGAGCTCCCTGTCACCGATGTCATAATTTTGCTCAGCTGGGGATAGACGACAGGAGAAGAACGCACAGGGCCGGATCCTGCCATCAACCAGGGAGCACTGGGATAACACAGCTCCAACCCCCGAGTCCAAGACGTCCACCTCCACCAGGCATTGAAGGGTGGGATCCACCTGTGCTAGAATGGGAGAGGAAGATAATTTACCCTTGAGCTCAGCAAAGGCTGCAGCCGCCTCCTCCATCCACCGGAAGGGCACCTTGGAAGAAGTAAGCCTCACACTTTTCGGCCTTCACGTAGAGCTTATTCTCCAGGAACCGCTGCAATACTCACCTCATGTGCACCCAATGCTCATCCAAGGACTGTGAAAAAATCAGGATATCATCCAGATAGACAAACACGAATGCACCCAAAAAGTTCCTCAGCACATCGTTAATAAGGCACTGAAATATGGCGGGGGCGTTGGTCAGTCCGAACGGCATCACCAGATACTCAAAATGCCCACTATGGGTCCAGAAACCCGTCTTCCATTCGTCGCCCTCCCAGATCCGCACCAGATGATAAACGTTGCGGAGGTCCAGCTTGGTGAACCAGGAGGCCCCCCGGAGGGAATCGAACGCCGTTTTAATTAAGGGAAGGGTATACTTGTCTTTAATGGTAATATTATTTAATTCCCGAAAGTCAATACATGGCCTCAGCGAGCCGTCCTTCTTGCCCACAAAAAAAATCCCACCCCACCGCCGTGGACGAAGGCCGGATTATGCCCGAGTTCAATGACTCCTTAATATAGGCCTCCATAGCCTCCCACTCCGGTGCTGACAGGCTGTAGAGTCAACTTGACGGCAGCAGGGCTCCAACACGGAGATTGATTGCACAGTCGTATGGGCGGTGAGGGGGGAGGGAAAGGGCCTGGGTCTTACTGAAGACGGCCCCCAAGTCGTGATACTCTGGAGGGACCTTAGACAAGTCGGGAGGGGGGGTGATGGGGGCACCCAGGTGCACGGACGGCGAGCAAGCAGCGGACTGCAGGCACGCACTGAGGCAGAATGAGCTCCATGAAACCACACTCCCAGAACGCCAGTCAATAGAGGGGTTATGAAGTTGGAGCCAGGGATAGCCGAGGATTACCGGGGAAGAGGAAACCAGCAGCACGAATAGCCTCAGCTCCTCCCGATGATTACCAGACACTATGACTGACACCGGGGCGGTCTGTTGAGATACTATGGCAAGGGGGGCTTTAGACAAGGCAATGAGTTTGAGAGGGGTCTTTAACGATTGACAGGGGAGCCCCAGCCGAGTTGCCAGTTCCCCTGAGATGAAGCTCTGCTCAGCCCCTGAATCAATCTATGCGTGTGCGGCTATTTCAGTTTGATTATGAATGAAACAGATAGGAAGGAGAAATCTAGAGAGGGGATTGGATTGAGGTGAGTCTGTTAGTCCCCCTACTGCGACGCACGGACTCCCTCTTTTGGCTGTTAACTTTGCGCGCTAGCGCGCTGTCTGCTGAGTTACTTTGGCGGAGTCATACTGACATGGTTTACTGACCCAGAGAGCAGACTCGGACTCAAAAGTAGATACAATTATCTTCATTGTGATTAGTGTATGTGTGTGCATGTGTGTGTGTGAAAGTGTAGCAGCTGGGGGTGAGCAGAGCACCGTGCAACCTGGCAACCCTAAGGACAAACAGAGACAGGGAGAGTTAGTAACAGACCCCAGAGGGGATGTACAAAATTGTCCAGTGCTTACTGCTTGTAAAGATGGTGTTACGCTCAGGTTCAGCTCAGTGGCTCCAGCCAGGAAGACAATGCCCGCTGTCCTGGTTGCAGCTGGAGGAGGTTGGAGAGTCGAGGAAGCGTGGAGCAGCTCAGTCCGCCGCCAGGAGGGAGAGTGGTCCGCCGCCACGGATCTCCGCCTGTGCATAGGGGAACAAGTGAAGATTATGGTGAATTGAGCGAGGGCTTACTTTGAGCTGTGGTGTAGATCCTTCCTGATGTCGGCTGGCAGGAGGCTGGATTCAAAGACGGAGGTAGGCTGAGGCAAGGAAACTCAGGAACGAGGATGAAGACGAGTGCAGGTCTCAATAGGAATGGAGACAGACGACTCCGCGCTGATCCGAGGGCAGCGTGGTCTAAATAGCCCTGGCCGTTATGGGGAGCAGGTGTGCGCGCAGCTGAGGATGATAGGCAGCCAGAGCGAACCATCACAGCATCCCCAATGGATACCTGTTTTCCAAGCCAGTTCAGTTCCCAACCCTTAATCATGTATTATTTTTTTTTACATTATTTGACTAGAGTTTATTATACTTTGGATCAGACACTTCCTCCTCCATCAGCAGAGTTAGCCGTTCACTCATTTAGGGTTGTTTCTATGACTGATCTTATGCTATTGACTACTCAAACCGCACACCCGTGTCTCCAAAAATGCTTTATTTGGGCCACTGTTATAGATAAAAACAAAAATGTCAGTGTGAAAGTGATGGACATTCGTGATCTGTCACCTTATTGTGTCTCTATTTGCAAGTCTTGAGAGTTTTTGCAGCAGTTGTGTGTTGCCATTTTGATGAAGATTCTTTCCAGATTTGATTCTATTTTGTTTGTTTTCAGTTTTCATCATTCGTGCATTTAACTCTGTGGGGCACGTAGATCAGGACAAAAATAAAGCTCTGTCGTAAGGGTAGACTTGTGAAATTCGTTTAAAGTTGGTATTATAAACATGTATCACGTAAATTTTAAAAATAACATGCAAGTTTTAAAAAATGTTGAAAAATAAAGTGGTGAGCAAAAATAAAACTGAAATATGGATACTGTTGTAGGTGGACATTGAATGTATTTCTGTTTTGGTTGTAAAATTTAGAAGCAATGTGTTTCCATTTAGAATTAAAAACCTGTGCGGTATGAGGGCTTCACTTAAAACACATCTGTTTTTCATGTTGAGACCCATCTTCTCTTCAATGATTTATTTACTCAGTAAGTTTTTTGTTTTTTGTAAAGTGGCACCTAACCTTCCCTTTAGTGATTCACAGTCATCCTGGAGTAGCAGTTTCTACTTGAAAAAATAAATAGAAGCACTCTTTAATTGTAGTGATAAATTCAAATGGGCTACGAGCCAACAACTTGTTTCATCAAAAACATCATGTTAAGAAAAATCCACATCATATTTAATTGAAAATATGGAACAAAAAGATAACTCACCCACAAAAATGTGAGTGACCCAGAGTTTATTCTTTTTTGCTCAAGCATGCAACAACAAATACTTTAGAAAAACCTCTAGATGATGAAAAAGTTTGTCAGTGGCAAACTTTTCACAACTTTAATCACCTGATTGTTGCTTTTCTGAGGAGCTTTGTGGATCATCAGCAGAGAATGTTTTTATTTTAATTCTGAGGTCAATAGTTTTTCTGAAACTTGACTAAAGCATGGATATCAAAACATGGCCGTTAACATGTGTTAAAAGTCTCAGTTTGTAGCCGATGGGTCAACCTCAAAACTGTGGCCGCTTAGACTAGCAGGTAAATGTACCTGCTGTTACAGCCAAAATATGAGGGTCACACGGGTCCGGTGCTATGTGGATTGTGTGGCAGAGACTTTGCCATTTGACCCCCGGCTTCCTATCTAAGGGTCTTATTCATGAGTGAGGGAGAATGGTGCAGGAGATTGATGTTGTGCTAGTCTGTTGTGGTGAAGAGGGAGCTAAGCTCCAATGCAAAGCTATTGATTTACTGGTCAATCTACATTCCTACCTACACCTATGGTCATGAACTTTGGGTAATGACTGAAAGAATGAGATCACCGATACATGCAGCTGAAATGACCTTTCTCCATATGTTGGCTGGACTCACTCTTAGATATAGGGTGAGGAGCTCAGTTATCTGGGAGAGGCTCAGAGTAGAAATGCTGCACCTCCACATCGAAAGGAGCCAGCGGAGGTGGTTTGAGCATCTGATCAGGATGCCTCCTGGTGCCTCCTTTGGATATGTTCCACTGGGAGGAGACCCCAGGGCACACCAAGGACACACAGGAAAGACTATGTCCTTTGGTAACCTCCCTGAAGAGCTGGAGGAGCTGGGTGGCAAGAAGGAAGTCTGGGCTTCTCTGCTTAGACTGCTGCCCCCGCGACCTGGAACCTCTAATAAGTGGTAGAAGGTGGATGGGTGGAGCCATAGACTTCATGGTCATGCTGATTGGCTTTGCAAAGCTAGCCATGCTAATAGTTCTGGAACCAATGTCTTGCTGGGAACAAAAATAACAACATAGGTCAGAATGATGTGTGAAACTGTATATTGTTGACTGTAATGAATGAACACATCACTGCACTCTATATTTCTCTCTTAATTGACCATCATTATATGTCCACCATAAAATTCACTGGTTTATGTTAATATACAAAACTCTCCTTGGTCTGTCCTTTCCCTACTTGAATCAACTGTTGCACACTTTATCCTGTGTATACAACACCTGTTCTGCAAATTTAATTTGGTTGAAAGTCCCTAAAACAAAATCATCAATTGGTTTGTCATCCTTTTAGTCTGCTGCAGCCAGAGATTGGAATGACCTACAGAAAACACTAAAGTTGGATGCGTTCATCTCTTTTTTTTTTTTCCCCTTGTCCTGTCAGGCAGCTAGGCAAACAGAACAGGGATCTGTCACCTTTATTGTGCCAAAACAGATTTACTTTGCCAAGAGGAGCTTGTACAGTACCTAACTGTGCACTGTATATTGTTGTAAACTCCTCCTGTAATAACTTTTAATACTTTATTTTAATTGTTTTACCCATGGAAGACCCAACAGGATGGGTAAGAGGGAAAGGAAGTGTGTGAAGGGGGAAAAGAAAAGGGAGGAGAACAGACAAAAAAAAAACCACACACACAAACAAACCAACAACTAAAACAAACAAAAGACAAACTGCTTCTTCCACCGAAGATGTCTCAACACGAGTCTGGTTTCCGCACCTGTTAAAGGAGAGACACTTGTGTGTGTATGTCTGTGTGCATATATATGAGAACGCGCGCAAAATAAGTGTGTGCATGTGAGTGGTTTGTCAGGAAACATACGAGCGGAGGGCCGGTCGCAGCAACTCTCCCCCCGGGAACCCCGAGTAGGCAAGGCAGCACCACCAACCCCCAGCCTCGAGGTCAGCAAGCCCCAGGAAAGCCAGGCATCCGCCCCCGGAGGGACGATCAAGGGAGGGCAGGCCGCCCGGCGGCCGACGCGGTGGGCCCACACCCCCGGACCCGCCCCACCCCCACCCCCCCAGCGGGGCCAACATCCACCCCCGGGCCCCAGGCACCAGGAAGCCAGCAACCCCACCCCCCGGGACAGAGACCAGCCCGCGCCCCCCGGTGTGAGCCCCCCCAGGCACCCCCACAGTGGCCCCGCCCCAGAGCCTCTGTCGCACACCCCAGGGACCCCCACGTCCAAAGAAGTCCCCCCACCCAGGGGAGCCCACGTTACTGAGAGGCACTACCCCCCTTAATCCAGCACCTCCCGACTCGCAGACACATCCCTCCCCATACCTTCACACCCACATGCTCCCATGTACACCCCTCTCACTCACCCAACCCATTCTCTCTCACTCCTGTACCCACTCAAATTCACTCCTCATTCACCTTTGTTTCAAAAGGCAGCTGCGAAGCAGATGCAGCGAGCCTGAACACGCACCAGTGCCCGGCAGTGACCAGGGAGACCACCGGCGTAGGCCACAGAAGCAGACCCCCACCCCCCGGCACCCATCTGAGCGAACAATCAGCAGACCACCGCAGACGCCCCAAGATGCCACCTGGCATGCAAAGAGCCGCACAAAACCGACCCACCATCACTACCTCCATTCATCACCCCCTCACTCACACTTAGACTCATATTCAGCCCCCCATCACTTCCTTAGTTGTATCTATATATTCAGCAGCACCCAGGGATTTTGACAACATGATAGGTCCCAGGCTCCCCACCAGGCCCCCACGCCCCCAGCAAGAGCAGGGCAACAGGGGTGGGGGAAGACCCCCACCCCCTCCCCCCGCACAGAACATGGTGTGTGTGTGTCAGTAATGTGATATAATTGTGTGTAAATGTGTGGATTACCAAAGTGCAATTGGGGGGGGATAGTGATTGGAGCATCACTAGCCACTGCGATGGGCAGCAGGGCCCCCATCCCCCCAAGCCCTCAGTGTCTAAAATGCAATTAAAATTGAGGTGAGTGCAGCCCCACCACGCAGCAAAGGTATCCCCTTCACCGACACAGTGCAGCACACCCCCACCCCAAAGCCCTAAATGTAACAAAAAAGATGTATATTCCACCCAGAGTCAGGGGGAGGGGGAGGGCGGGAAATAAGACTGGGAGGTAGGCGGTGTAAAAGCGAGCCCCCCCCCTTCCCGAAGCCAGCTTGCAGACTGGTTTATGAGGCCACCCACTGCCCCCAAATCCCAACCCAGGGCGAGGGCCGCCAGCGGAAGCAGCCCAGGACCCACCAGCATCACGCCCTGGCGCTCCCAGCACCACTAACATGATGGGGCAGCCAAACATATTTCCACTCATCATACACACACGAACATGGACAACAACAGTCACAATAGTGAACAATGGGCCGGACCCACACGACGCCCAACACGCCAGGCAACACCCCCGAGCACCCACGCAGGCCCACGACCACCCACCCCAGACGCACACCAACAGCTGCAGGCCGCCCTGCAACCACAGCCACCCCGGAGCAACCCAATGGAAACACGGCCATCAACCCGCGCCAATGACCCCCCAACCACCCCCAAGCACCAACACACACCCGCTGCCAATGACACCAGGGGCAATGCAACAAAGTGCCTCACCCCGCAACACAACAGCAGGGCGGCCGGGACAAGCAGGCCCCGAAACACCAGCCCTCATGCCACTAGATGGACTGCCCAACCCCTGCCACCCAAGATGCTTTCATCTCTAAAGCAGCTTTTAAAACTATGATCATGAACCATGTTAAGGAAGAATGCTGCTGTCACTTAGATTGCTAGACATTAACCAATCTCTCCTATTTGGCTGCCTTCATGTATATATTTTAGCTATGTGTATGTAATGTCTTGTGATAGTGTGTTTTGTTTTAACTGTTATTATGACTGTATGTATTTTAACTGTGCCTTGAAAATGTTTCTTTTATATATTTGCCTAGTGTTAGTTTGCCCCCTGTCCCTTACCCCAGGCCACAGCTGTAAATAAGAATGTACCCTTAAACTGTCTTGCCTGGTTAAATAAAAAAATTAAAAACATTTAAAAATGAGTTGGGACCATAGAAGTCTACCAGGGTGATTTTCAGAGAAGAGCTCCAAAAGCCACAGTCAAGCCACTAGCTAAGCTAGCTGCACTGTAGCTATGTGGGAAATGTCTTCTCCAAGTGTGGACCAGACTGTCCAGGTGGCAGGTGTGTATCAAGTCTGTTAGGTAATGGCGTGATGACCTCACAGAAGAGAACAACCAATCCAAATGAGGTGTTTCAGTCAGAGCTGTAGTCTTAGTTTCTGTGAGAGAGGAGAACTCCTGTGCAGAAGGACTTTGAGCTGTTTGACTTTGCAGATCATAT
Organism: Pholidichthys leucotaenia; assembly: GCA_020510985.1. Classification (NCBI taxonomy): domain Eukaryota; kingdom Metazoa; phylum Chordata; class Actinopteri; order Cichliformes; family Pholidichthyidae; genus Pholidichthys; species Pholidichthys leucotaenia. The sequence goes on along the minus strand of CM035839.1, from coordinate 21,125,061 downwards.
AGGCAAGGTGTGATGGGGGTTTATTGTGAAGTGCGGTGTGATGACTCCGCTTTCCGGTTGCATCCTCACACCACGATATAATAAGGGGCATCTGCCATTTGGGCTTCCTCTTGGCCCAGGACAACTCTGCCTATGGTGTGTTTCCTGTAGTGCAACCATATTATTATTAAAGCTGTGTTCCAGTCCAACCTCCTCGTCCGTCTCCTTTTGTACCAGGATTGTAGACACAACATTTGGCGACTGAGGATTGAACCTTGGAGGCGTGTGTTACACCTCTGCGGCCTTTCCTGGAGCTTCCTGGCGAACCACCGGTCCCATGGCCTTGCTGGTAGGAAGCCTTCAAGACCTACATCATGGCCTTGGACCTCGGGAGGCTAGACAAGATGAGGACGCGAGTGCTCCTTGTCCACAACCTTGGTATCGAAGGCCAAAGGATTCTGCGGACGCTCGGCGTGACGGGCTCAGCGCGACAGACTTGTACAAGGACGTCATGGAACTGTCAGCTAACCACTTTACCACACCGGACAGCATGACGGTACGACGGATCCGCTTTCACCAGAGACGCCAAAGGGTCGGTGAGCCAATTCAACAGTTCATCGCTGACCTCAGACAGTTAGCTAGTGAGTGCCATTGGAGGGCAAGATGGTGCGGGACCAATTGGCCGAGAACACGTGTAATGCTGAGCAACAGGCTAGGCTGCTAACAGTGCCAAATGACTTGATGTTAGCTAGGGCTGTCAAGCTAGCTCTCCAGTTGGAGACTGCAGATAAGCTGCCTTTTGGGCTAAACTGGCGGCAGTCACAGAAGCCGCCGAAGAGGACTACGTCGGCGAATGTGGTGGACCCGGAGGATAAAGACAGCATGAACAAGGACTACGAGGCTAGTGGAGTGAGCTGGAAGTCTGCCCCGAGAGGCCCCGGCTGCGGGGTTTGTGGGTCCCCAACACACCAGTTAAAAGCACGAGTATGCTCGGCAACAGGGAAGTGATGCAGTAAGTGTAGGCGCTTGAATCATTTTGCTATAGTATGCCGATTTCCAGCGCCGTAGAGCCCGCTGAAGAAGCCAACCTGCCCACCTATAACGACCATCTACTCAGTGAATCCCAACACCAATGGTGGAATTGGACAGCGTTGCTTTGCACAGCTCGATACAGCGGCGGTGCAGTCGATGCTGAATTGGGCCACGGTAAAAAAGTTTTTCCCATACCACAGGATCAGGAGTAACCCAGTGCCATTATACGGCTACAGCGGTAACAGACTATGCAATGTCGGGACTATGCAGTTGACTGTTCGTTACAAGACTAAAGCGATGCATGACTTCACGTTCCAGGTGGTGGCACATGGCGACAACATCATGGGGTGTGGCCTGTTCTATGGACTGGGTTTCACCATTAGAGACAGCGCTGGAACTGAACAGTCTGGGTGTGGTCGTTGGAGCTTGCCGGTTCCGGTGGACAATGACATCATGGTTTGGGACAAGGCGCTTACAGACAGTACCAGCACCAAGATACCCACTTCAAGCTTCAGTGGAGGAACAGGACGGATTCAGTACCCATGCTCAGCTCAGAGGTAGTAGAGGTGGCTGACTTGGCAGGTGAAGCGCCCGTTCTGACGAGCAACACCAGGGAGGCACCGAACATCTTCAGTGCCCATGTTGGGTTTTAGCTGAAGATGGATGAAGGGTCTACTGTAACGACGGTGACTGCTGCATCGCCACGGAGTAACAACGGGACCAGACAACATGAGAGTATGGAGCTGCTGCGTAAACAGCGGCACATCACGGTGCTGCACGGTGGCGCAGTGGTTTAGCACTGTGGCAGCACAGTTTTACCCTCGGCCGGGGGACCGCGAGGATCGTGGGTTCGTGGGTTCGATCCCAGCCCCCGACCGACAGTGAGCTGTGTGGAGTTTGCATGTTCTCCCCGTGTTGCGCGGGTTTACTCCGGGATTTCTCCGGTTTCCTCCCGCACACCAAAAACATGTAGGTTTAGGGCGCTCGCGCACGCAGCGACCAGCAGCCGGTGGCTTGTCACCAGACTGCAAACCAAGTCTACCTACGGGTACAAATAAGTAACAAAAAAAACAAAAAAAATCACACCGAGCAAGGCACCGCTCCAGGTCATGGACTGGGTTCGGGTTCGGGCTGATGAAAGACCAGGGTGACAGCCGGACGGACAACAGCCGGCGAAATATCGGGCACCGCTGAGGACTGTGGCAAGGTTGGGAGCTGTGTGTTTCCGGCTGATGCATTGTTCGGTTCAGCATGCAAACCAGCTGCGGCGTGTCCAGGGGGACGCTCCAGGTGGCAAGGCTACACAGGAGCCAGCGAAGGTGGTGTGGGATCCGGGCTCCTGTGTCTTGAAGATCGGTCCTTGCCCCACAGGCCTGCCGCCTCCAGGGGCGCGTCTGCTGCAGGGCTGCCACAGCCCCCCCCCTCGCCTGACCCACCATTACAATGGGGGACTGTAAATAAAAGACTTAAAATTGTTTAGTTAGGAGCACGGCTGCTCCAGTGCAAGTGGCACAATAACCCACTTTGCCATGCGGGCCGTGCAGCAGTCGACCCACTGGTCCTAGTTTTAGTGTTCTTTATAATTTTATAAATTTAGTGTGTTTGTTTGGGGGTTCTGTGTTTCCAAATTTGGGTGGGTTCTAATTAGGTGTGTTTTCTTATTTTGTAAAGGGGAGAAGAATGTGATGGGGGTTTATTGTGAAGTGCGGTGTGATGACGCCGCCTTCCGGTTGCATCATCACACCGCCCTATAATTAGGGACATCCACCATTCGGGCTTCCTCTTCGCCCAGGACGACTCTGCCTAGGGTGTGTTCCCTGTAATATATGTGGACGCCTGGTAAAGTCCTGTGCACATGAACTGAGTCTTATATTTCATTACATTTTCAATAAGTCCTTACAGACACAACATGTGCCTAAGATCTGGAAAGATGCCGTGGTTGTTCCCGTTCCAAAATCCAGCTGTCCTAAAACGGTAAACGACTTTAGACCAGTTGCTTTGACTTCAATTTTAATGAAAATTTTTGAAAAACTGGTCAGACGTGAGGTCCTAAGGCAGACTGAACATGCATTGGATCCTCTGCAGTTTGCCTATAGGCCTCACAGAGGAGTGGAGGATGCCACTGTCACTCTGTTTGACATGCTTTTTAAACATCTGGATTTTAATGGGACACACGCCAGGCTTTTATTTGTGGACTTTTCTTCTGCCTTTAAAACAATCCAACCTCATATTTTAGTTGAAAGGCTCCTGCAACAATTTGATTTAAGCAATAATCTGGTGGGTTGGATTCTGGATTTCTTAACCAACAGGACGCAGAGAGTAAGGGTCAATGGCACATTGTCTGACCTAAAGTGCTCTTCTACTGGCTCTCCTCAGGGGTGTGTGTTGTCACCACTACTCTTCATCCTGTACACAAACATGTGTCGGAGCAGACATGACAACAGACACATTATAAAGTATGCTGATGACTCAGTCATTGTCAGTCTCCTCCAGGATGGTGAGAGTGGCCACGGCCCAGTAGTTGATGACTTTGTTCACTGGTGTGAGGATTCCTACCTGCAGCTGAATACAACAAAAACGAAAGATATGATTATTGACTTTAGGAGGAAAACTCCCAGGCACAAAGTCACCATACTAAAAGGCCAGACCACCGAATGTGTACAATCGTACAAATATCTTGGGACAATTATTGATAGTGGATTGAACTTTGAAGTGAACTGTGAAAGGGTGTGCAAAAAGGGTCAGCAAAATTTGCATTGTTTGAGGAAACTTGCACGCTTCCAAATTGACCGAACCATAATGACTATGTTCTATCGGGCTTTTAGTGAATCTGTTTTATCCTTTTCTTTAATGTCATGGTTTGGTCAGATAAAACTGAAACAGAGGAAATCCTTGGATCAGGTAGTCAGATGGTCCAGTCGTTTGCTTGGTGAGTCACAGCTGAGCCTGACATCCCTGTACACCAGACAAGTACAGAGGATGGCCGACTCGATTTTAAATGATGACTCCCACCCTTTGCACTGCAACTTTCAGCTTCTTCCCTCCAGACGGAGGTTTGCTGTCCCAAAAAGTAGAACCCAGCGCTACAAAAACAGCTTTGTCCCTGCTGCTGTCAAAGAGTTGAACAAGCTATAAAAATTATATTGTACATATTTTATATTTACCTATTTTGTAAGATGTGTGCCTGTGTTTGTGTCTATTGAATGTAATTAGTGGCTTGTAAATATGGATGTCACCAACTGCAAAACAAATCTACCTACGGGTACAAATAAAGTAACCTGAACCTGAACCTGTAGTGCAACCATATTATTATTAAAGCTGCACTCCAGTGCAACCTCCTCATCCATCTTCTTTTGTACCAGGTTTGTGGACACAACACAAGGCACATTTATTTGGATAGCACATTTCAAGTGCAAGACTTTTTAAAGTGTTATACATAAAACCTTAAAGCATTACAGCATATTGCAAAAGAAATAAATAAGAATTTAAAAACAAACTAAAAATTAATTTATAGAGAAACAGAAAGAAGCTAAAATAGAATGACAGAAAAAAGTTACAGTGTACTGTGGGTGATGACCTATTGTTCTACTGAAAGACAGTGGCAAATACGTAGGAAAGCTTTTAACCTGGATTTAAAGCAGCTGAGAGTTTCAGCAGCCCTAATGCTTTCTGGGAGTTTGTTCCACATGTGAGGGACATCAAAACTGAACGCTGCCTCACCGTGTTTGGTTCTAGGCCTGACCCTGACAATGTGAGGGCTCTGGGTGGTTCATAACAGACCAGAAGATCTGACATGTATTTTGGCCCTAAACCATTCAGAGCTTTAAAAACCAGCGGCGGTATTTTGAAATCTATTCTTTGACAGACAGGAAGCCAGTGTAAAGATCTGAGGACAGGAGTTATATAATATATAATGCCACAGAAATCCTACATAACCCACTGAAATAAAGGGGGGACCCCAAAAAGCAAAATAGGACACAACTTCACAGGGCTTCACAAGGATCATTCTAGACAGGAACCTGCAATTTGATAAGCAGGTGCATTACATTTGTAAGAAGGTCAAACCCAATTTAAATTGTTCCGTCTCATTAGAAGGGATTTGTCATTCGGAACTGCTCATACATATATGCACGCGATGATTCTTTCACATCTGTCATACTGTATCACATCTTGGTCACAAACATCTCAAATTACACTAAAACCCATAACTGCAATATATAAACAGGCTATAAAAATCTTGGACCGCAATCCAATGCGGTGGCATCACTGTGGTATTTTAGTCAAGCACAATCTTCTTACTTTTGAAAAGTTTATTATCTTCTGTAATATCAGACTGGTTTTTAAATGTCTATACAATCTTGTTTCACCTCTTTTCTCTGGTTTGGTGGCTAGACGCTCGAGCTCTAGCAGAGCAAGCACACGAGCTTCCATCAACGGTGACTGCATTGTCACCATGTCTAGAACTTCATTTGGTCAGTCTGCTTTCTCCATAAAAGGGGCAAACTTATGGAAATCTCTGCCAACTCACCTAAAATTGGAGACAAATGCCAACCTCTTCAACAGAGGCGTTAAAGATTGGCTAAAATCCCACCAGCAATGTGTGCATGTCTAGTCTGAATTATTATGTTTGTTGTGATCATGGATCTCTTGCTCTATTTATAATTTGTAATGTATTTGTAATTTTAATTAACTTGTAAATTTTGTTTGTACAGCCTAATTTATGACCTATATAAGCCACCTATGGACTGGTGTTGAGAATTAGCACTTGTGCTATATACACCTATGCAAAACATCTGGTCTCTCCTTGTGATTGTACTAATGTAATTTGTTATGTCCATATTAAATAAAATAAAAATAAAGAAAATAAAAGAAAGAAAGCTTTATTTCAACTTGTGGTTAAAATTTGTTAAAAGGTCCAAGTATATTGAGACTGACTTTATTCATCCACTCTGATTCAAGATTAAGTGAAGCAGGCTCAGGACATACAGTTTCACCACGTGACCCCCCCCCCCCTGTGCCCATGGTTCTGGGCTCCAAAGGTCAAGGTCATTTGAATGCTTTATCGATGCGGCACAAATCCCTTCACAATTCACACTAGGGCCACTTGAGAGTCTCCATATAACCCAACTTGCATGTTTTTGGAATGTAGGAGGAAACTGGAGCACCCAGATAAACCCATGCAAGCATGGGAAGAACATTCATAGAAGCACATAGGCCTTGTTAGCCAGTGGATGACCTGTCTTACTGACCACTACACCACTATCTGCACTTTAACCACTTGCACTCCATTGTTCCGCGGGCGGGCAAGTCTCTGCGTCTTAGGGCGCACGAGGGCGCACGAGAGCGCACTCGTGCGTCCTCATGCGCATGACGCATGATAAGGGTATTGATGGTGGTGGTGTAGGTGGTGTGGCCTCCAAGCGCCACTGAAAAAAAAATCTGCAAACACAGCCGTGAACAGATTAGTTCATCTGATTGACCTCTCATTCGACTAATAAGAGCCTTGAATTGGGTTTCTGAAACCTTGAAGAACCAATGAATGAAAACCTAGGAAGGAGGACCCGCCTCCCAACGCTTTGAATGCAGTGAGCCAATTGAAGCAGAGAAGTTCGTGAGCTGTTTTTTTTAAGGCTGGGTGAAGACTGGCTGCTGCAGCGGATCAAAAAAGGACACAGGAAGAGCTCCACAGACCCAGCAGCATGGAGACCATCCACAAATGCAACCTGTGTGACAGGGAGTGCCATTCGTGGATCGGCATGTTTGGCCACAGGCGGTGCTTATTTTGTATTGGTTCCAGCAGAGTAGACGTTATGATTTCTTCCATGGTCGTTATAGACCGACGGAGGCTGACGACGAAGGCTGAGTGAAACACATGCCTTCGCCAGTCTTTTTTTAATTACTACTGTTATTTGTTTTGAAAAATCGTTCGCCAAAAACCGCAATCATGGAAGCACAAAACCGCAATAATGGAATTATGTTTTGATCGAGTCGCAAGACCAGAACCAGAGCGGACCAGCGTCGCGTTCGTCTGACAATGAGGAAGAGAAGTTCGCCAAGACTCTGCTGTGAAGAGGTAAGGTGTTATAAGCTAAATTATTCTCTATCCCTGAAAATTGTAATCCAAAATGACTTTTGACCGATCAGTAAATTACAGCTGTGCGGTTCACGAAGTCTGAAGTTCGTGCGCCGCGGTACAAGGGGTTGCTCGCAGTGTACAGGCTGTGAACGCCCCCCCACCCCCGCTATTCTTCTGCAGCGAGGGGGGGGGGAGCCGCAGTGACTGCACTGCTGTCCTACATCACCACATAAGGCTAATCCGTTGTGTAGCGATGGCTAAAGTCCATCCTCTGTAGCGAGCGGGGGGGGGGGACAACCCCCCCCACACACACACAGTAGCGGGGGGGGGGGGGAGCCGCTGTGACAGCGTTGCTGTGGAAACATGCAACGAGTGTAATCTGTCATGTAGCGAGGGCCAAACTCTGTCCTTGATAGCGGGGGGGGGGACGACCCCCCCACACACACACACACAGCCCTGAGTGTGACCTTTCCTTTGAGCCTAAAATGAAGATTCTACATTGAATTATTCAAAAGTTACAGACGTTTTTCCAAACTGTGCCATTTGGCACAATTTGGCACAGTTCCAAAACGCCTGGGAACAGCCTGAGAACAAAGCTGTGTAAAATATTCATTTTTTGTGGTATTGTTACCAAATTTGGATCTCAGCTGGATAACACTTGGTTCTACATTTCTGTTGCATTTTCCAGCCGGATCGGACAGCTGTGTGTTATTTACAAGCATTTGTATCCAAAAAAACACTGTGTCCAAATTTTTTTTCTTCAAGTTCAGTATGTTTAGATGACTGTAACTCAGTAGCCGGAGCACGTAGAGAGATTATGGTTTTTTTGCCAAAAAATTCAAAGTGTTTTCTTTTAAATGAGACCAACCCCATGAAGATGCTGCAAAGGGTTGAAGAACAGCTTTCGATTTACTTTGGGCACGTTATTTTTTGGCATTTTTAGGAAAATTGCCCGGAGTGCAAGTGGTTTTTAAGTCCAGAACAAATTAAACGTGAGTCGCCAAAGTAACTGAGGTACGTAGTTTGACCTTGAACTCCTCAATTGTGGCTATGGTCTAGCTAACTTTTAAAATTGGTAATACATGTGGCAGTGACCTGGCAATTTGGCGGTTGTACTTGGAGGCCGCCCATTGGGCCATTGCCCAGCCACCATGTCCATGTGGGCCCCACCAAAGGTTAAATCTGGGCTGTCTTATGGGTCCCATGTGGGTTTGTCGGCAGGTTCCATCTTGGCCCCATCTGTGTTTGCTTACATGGACTTTATCTGTGGTACAGGTAAGCAGGTCGACTGTCGACCCACTTCAGACCTACATGGGTTTAATGTAGGTGTGCTGGTTTCAGGAACACTGGCATCATAGGCAAAATTAGGAGAAAAAAGTCACACATTTAGGAGAAAAAAGGAAAATTTAGGAGAAAAAAGTAGCAAATTTACAAGAAAAAAAAATAGAATTACTTGAAAAGAGTTACAAACTTACAAGAAAAAAATTAGTAAATTTACAAGACACAAAGTCACAAATTGATAAGGAAAAACTCAGAAAAAGTAGAAAATTAACAAAAAAAAGTAGCAAACATATGAGTAAATAAATTGAAATGTTACAAAAACAAAAAGTCCCAAATTTATGAGAAAAAATTACAAGTTTACAGTAAAAAAAAGTTGAAAATTTTTGAGAAAGTTCCAAATTTACAAGAAAAATGTTACAAATTTTCAAGGAAAAAAAGGAACAAATTTATGAGGAAAAAGTTCCAAGACCACAGTAAAACAAAACTGGCAAATTTATGAGAAAGTTCCAAAATTACAAGAAAAGCTTAGAAAATATGTAAGAAAAAAGTCAAACTTTTACAAGAAAAACTAACAAATTTATGAGAAAAAGTTGCAAGGTTACAGTAAAAACAAAAGCTGCCAACTTATAAGAAAGTCTCAAATTTTCAAGAAAATAGCAAATTTTTGAGAAAACAAGTTGAAAACAGGTAAAGTCTATGTGGGCAAACACAGATGGGGCCAACATGGAAGCCATGGCCAAATCCACATGGGACCCAGGAGACAGCCCAGAGTTAGCCTTTGACATGCTGGCTGGGTGTCACATCCACCACTGCAGTACATCAGTGTCAGTGTGTCAGACCGGCTAAACGTTCTGCCATGACACCTCCCGTTAAAGCGGAAGTATTACCGCAGTGCTTTCCTCCCGTCACTTTTATTTCAGGATCCTTCGTTTTTTCACCGCAGCGTTTGTGTGAACACAGTACTGCACACATGTCTTCTTTGGTGGAGCCTGGCACTCATGCCGCTCCACAAGGTAAAGTGCACAATGAGCACATTTGCTTCAAATACAGTGCTATCATTTTCAGAGTGGGGGATCATAATATTCAAATCCGTATTTAACCTTTCAAGGCAGGCGGATTATGCAGCAAAGTCTCCATTCCGAGCGGTTTCCTCGCCCCCTACTCCCCTGCCATAATAATGATCATTATCATCATTGTGTGAAAAGAGGATTATCATATCGTTGTATAAACCCAGGAACACCCTTACCATTATGAAGTAATTTCACTCTCATCAGTGGACCGGTTCTGTGTACGGCAGTCAGCTGAGCCGTCACAGGTGACCGTGGCGGTCTTCCATCATCCTGCGAGCTGGCAGCAGCGGCGGCGGCCGTGACAGAATAGAGGAGCGGCTTTCTGATAATTGCTTTCAGACTCTGAAGGAGCTGGACCAGGGCTCTGTTTGATCTGGACCAACGCAGGCAGCGTGTCCATGTGGGTCACACCAAAGGTTAAACTCGGCTGTCCCACAGGTCCCACTGAGTTTGCCCACATGGACTTTACCTGTTTACCTATTTTCAGCTCTCTCATAAATTTATTTTCTCATTGATTTGTGATCTTTGCCCCCTAATTTAATACATTTCTTAAAAATTTGAAACTTTCTTATAAACTTGCAACTTTTTTCTCATAAATTTGCCACTTTTTTATAATCTTGCAACTTTTTCTCACAAATCTGTTACTTTTTTCCTTTGAAATTTGTGACTTTTTTTCCCATAAATTTGCAATATTTTTCTTGTAAATTTGGATATTTTTTTTTTTTAAATCAACTTTTTTTATTGTAAACTTACAGCTTTGCCTCATAAATTTGGGACTTTTTTCTCATAAATTTTCAGTTTATTTACTCACAGATATACCATTTTTTGTTAATTTGTAACTTTTTCTATTTTTTCCTCATAAATTTGTGACTTTTTTCTTGTAAATTTGCAATTTTTTTTTTCAAAAATTTGTGATTTTTTTCCTTGTAAATTTGCTGTTTTCTTGGAAATTTTGACTTTTTCCCATAAACTAGTTCATACCCGTGCATGCCCATAGAAAACAAGTGTAAGCAAGCATTTCTGCATGCCTGTAGAAGGTTACTGTTACTATGGCAACAGTAACCATGGTGATGCCTGCCTTTGATCTTTAACTCATCACTGAATGAGTTTGTGGATTTTTTTTCTTCTAAATTTGTCACTTTTTTTACTATAATCTTGCAGCTTTTTTTCCTTTTCCTCAAATGTTACTTTTTCCTTGTAAATTTGCTATTTTCTTGGAAATCTGTAACTTTTTCCCATAAATTTGCAAAATTTTTTGTGTAAATTTGGAACTTTTCCAAAATTTTCAACTTTAACTGTAAACTTACAACTTTTCCTCATAAATTTGGGACTTTTTTTTCCCCATACATTTTCAATGTATTTACTCATATATTTGATACCTTTTTTTGCAAAGGTTTGGGAAGCTGCTTGTTCCTGGTCTCATATGTATGTATGCAACGGAAATTATCTTATGATTTTTTTCTTGTTTTGACTTTGCTATAATATATTCCACATTTGCATCATTTCTTAAAAACGACGCTCGTCGAGGACAGATCCTGCATGAACAGCAGCCATACAGGGGCAGGTGTGGCTCTGCAGCGAAACGCTGACCAGCAGCTTCAGCCGACGGTGACGTGAAGTGTGTGTCTGTCAGTTTTACTTCTACGGAACGTCACATTAAAATTTTAATCACCCTGAAAGACATCTTGGGACGTTGAGAGCCAGGCAGCAGCTTGTCCTGTCAGTGCATGAAACTATAACATAAAATTAGTCTGAGCACCGTCAGAGGGATAAATTTAGATCGTCTGTAATCTTTGGCATAAGCTTTGGCTGTCAGACGCCACTTACCGACAGTTGTCTTTAGCGTTACTAGTCCTCAGATTTTCCACAATGAACTAAAGTTTAAACCTTTTAACAGAGAAGAACAAAAAATGTGGACTCCACTGTCTTTGGACACGCACATTAAATCTGTCACCAGAGCTGCCTTCTTCCACCTGAAAAATATCTCCAGACTCTGACATCACTCCCTGATTCTGTTGCAGAAACTCGAATACATGCCTTCGTAACCTCACGCCTGCACTACTGTAACGCCATCCTCCACGGGGTCACCAATAAAACGCTGGACAGACTGCAACATGTACAAAACTCAGCTGCCAGGGTTCTCACTCGGACCAAACCATGGCAGCACATCCCCCCTACTCTGAAGCAATTGCACTGGCTCCCCGTTAAAATTCTGGATCATTTTCAAACTTCTCCTCCTCACCTACAAGTCCCTTCATGCACTGACTCCACAGTACCTATCTGATCTCCTCCATGTTCACCACCTCTCTCGGAACCTTCGGTCTGCTGACCTAGGTCTCCTCTCCATTCCCCATACTTGCAGGAGAACCTTTGGGAACGGGACCTTCGGTGTGGCACCTCCTACCCTGTGGAACTCGCTCCCTCTGACAGTTCGCCAGGCACCAAACTTGGAGTCTTTTAAATCCAGGCTGAAAAGACACTTGTTCCTGCAGGCTTTTCCTGCTAACTTGTTTTATTTTTGTCTGTGTCTATTATGCGTTTGTTTGTTTGTTTGTTTGTTTGTTTGGAAAGTGGCCTCGGGTTTCTTGAAAGGCGCTATACAAAACTAAACTAGTATTATTAAATCCCATGACAGACAATCCCCACTTTGGTTTTTACATAGGCAGACCGTCCTGCCTATAAAGCAGAGTATGCAAATGCTATGGCACCCCTCACCCACTAGGGGGCTCCCAAGATACAAGTTAACCTTCACAAAGAGAATTAAAATAACCTTTAGTGTTTTATCTTGTAAACTTACTACTTTTCCCCTCAAACTTTTGCTACATTTTAATCAGAAGTTTGACTTTTTTCTTGTAAATTTTAAACTTTTCCATAAATTTAAGATTTTTTTTCTTTTGTAATTTTGCCATTTTTTTTCTTCTCATGAATTTATTACTTTGTTCTTGTAAATTTATGATTTTTTTCATTTTAATTTAGTAATTTTTTCCTCATGCATTTGTGACATTTTCTGGTAAATTTTAAAATTTTTCTCACAAATTTGTTACTTCTCTTATCGTAAATTTGCTGCTTATTTCATAAATTTGCAACATTTTTTTAATAAATTTGTGACTTTTTCCTTGTGAACTTTCAAGGTTTTTCTAATAAATTTGTGACTTTTTTTTCTTGTAATTTAGTAAGTGGGCGGAGCGGTGGCGGAGTGGTTAGCACTGCGGCAGCACAGTAACTCACCCTTAGCCGGGGGATCCTGGGTTCCATCCCAGCCCCCGACCAACAGTGATCTGTGTGGAGTTTGCATGTTCTCGCCGCGTCTGCGTGGGTTTACTCCGGGATTTCTCCGGTTTCCTCCCACATGCCAAAAACATGCAAGTTAGGTTAATTGGCATCAAACTGGGGATTCTAAACTGTCCTTAAGCGTGACTGTGAGAGTGAATGGTTGTCTGTCTCTGTGTGTTGCCCTGTGATGGACTGGCGATCTGTTCTGGGTAGACCCTGCCTCTCGCCCAAAGATGCTGGGATAGGGTCCAGCCCCCCCGCGACCCGAACAGGATTAAGCGGAAGAAGATGAATGAATGAATGAATGAATTTAGTAAGTTTTTTTTCCTCATACATTTGTGACTTTTTCTGGTAAATTTTAAAATTTTTCTCATAAATTTGTTACTTCTTTCATCGTAAATTTAGTACTTATTTCAGAAATTTGCAGCATTTTTTATCCCCCATCGGCTGAAGCCCAGCGGGAGATTATGTTATGGGTCAGTCTGTCCGTCTGTTTGTCCCACTATTGTGAAATCAACTCCTCCTACAGTCTTGGCCCAATTGTTTTGAAACTTGGTACCACGGTTTGATATATTCTGATGACGTGCATATTGCATTTTCACTCTCATCGGATGACCTTGAGATCAAAGGTCAGATTTTTCCATAACTAAACACAATAACTACTGAAACAAATGATGTAGGCTTTTCAGATCAATACAGTAGTTGTATGTAATACACATCTTGGATGACTTACACCCTCACCTAACTATGGGTCTGGGGTCAAGGGGAACGTGCATGGCAGTTTGCAGTGCATGCTAAGCTGCCTGTTGTCAGACTTTAGGTTAATTTGCAACATTTTTTAATAAAATTGTGACTTTTTCCTCATGAACTTGCAGTGTTTTTCTCATAAATTTATTACTTTTTCCCCTTGAATTTAGCAACTTTTTTCCTGATGCATTTGTGACTTTTTCTGGTAAGTTTTAAAAATTTTCTCATAAATTTGTTACTTCTAAATAATTTACTACTTTATTCTTGTAAATTTTATACATTTTTGTTATAAGTTTGTAACGTTTATTAATACATTTGTAACTTTTCTCTCATAAATTTGTGACTTTTTTCTTTGGAATTTGCAGTGTTTCTCATAAATTTACAATCGTCTTCCCTGTAAATTTATGAACTTTTCCCCACAAATTTGGAGCTTTTTTTTCACTTAAATTTATGATTTTTTTTTCTCATATTTAAAACGAGCCCCAAACACAATCTTGCATTGGTCCTAGTGTTGTAGCACTCGAGACTGATCTTGGTCTTGAGAGAGGTCTTGAGACCACGTTTTCAAGGTCTCAGTCTTGCCTCAGACAAGACAGACGCAGGATTTTAAATCAAGACTATTAAAGATCAGGATTTATTTTTTTGTCCACTTACAGTATAGGGTCCATGGCATTAAGGTTTTGACACCAAGACCTTAAAGTAATGGTTTTGTCGTGGTCTCAGTACACTCTGGTCTCCGTCACGTCTTGACTACAACAAAAAATCTAGAAACGGCCCTTCATATGGTTGCAGTGTCTTTTCTGAAAGGGACACTAGCACCATATTGTGGATAAAGTCAGCATTACTGGACGCTGATTAAAAAAGAGAAGAAATAAACGACCTAAGGCGAGCGACAAACAAACACGGGCCTTATTCAAGGGGAGTTTTTCTCCTTCGCATTTCTCATCAAATTATTTACACCGCACCACGTGCTGTCATTCTTAGACTCGATGGCGAGGTCGGCGCTGTCACTCCCGAGAACCCCAATGTTTCTGCACCTCCGTGGGTGCAGTCTTAAACATATGGACTCTTTTAATTAAATCATGCCTTGACTCGGTCCGTCTCAGTCTTACTGACAGCAAGGTCATTAAACTATTAAAGGGAGTCACAGGCAAAATTGTTGCGAGCAGATTGAGGCAGGAAAGGTTAATTAAATGGCCATTGCTTCTCCTTAACTCAAGCAAAGCAGCATTCTTCTATTCCAGACAGGCCAATACGAGAGAATGTGGCCTTTTTTTTCTCTCCTCTAGATGTGGAGGCACTCAGCTATTTCTTCCCGCACCAAGAAGAAAGAAAGAGGTTTATCTTTCAAAATATTTCCCCTCCTCCTCCCACAATGCCGATACAACACTGCGACCTCTGACTGTGAACCCTGCAATACCGTAAAAAAAAAACAGGAAGCAAAAGGGGCTGAGATAGCACCTCTGTATCTGCTGCTGTTAAGGACAAATTGTTTTAGAGAGGTTTGGAGATAATTCGAAAACATCCTTACACTGTGGCCATGTGCATTTTAAAAAAAAATATATTAATAATGTTTGCTGTAAGGGTCAAGACTCATTATTATACACCCTGTTTCAAATAATTAGCTTTTAATTGGATAGCGCATACCATAGTGAGGAATTTGCCTGATTTTCACTTTGGTTTGTCCTTGCAAACATTCCAAAAACATAAACATGACTTTGATGGCATTAAGGTATGTGGAGTCGTCACGAATTCATCACATAAGAAAAACATGGTCTCCAGCTTTGCTGCTCGCAAGGTTCCTCTTCACAGTCAATATCAAAATATTTACAGCAATTATCATAAAAGACATTAATTCCTTTTCAAAACAGCCAATCACTGAAGAAAAAAGTAATCTCAGTATTCTTCTCCACCCTGCAGCTTCTCCACCTTCATGGTACGGTGGAGATTCTGTGGCCGATCACGAGACGAGATGGAATCTGTATTGTGGCTACAATCACGGCACTCTATTATAGCCAACTTTGCATCAGACAATACAGCCTTTTGACTGTAGACAGCTGTGATGGTTTTAACAACAGCTGGAAGTGATACTTTACAGATCTGAAGAATTTTATCTCCTCTGGACCTGCTGCCAGGATTCCACAACAACCCCTCACAGTGTTTGGTCTGTCATGTATCTTCAAACGCTAACAAAGGTCTCTGTGGTAATCTCGGCGTGCTGTATATTTTAGGATCTAATGTAGAAAACAAAACAAAACAAAAAATCACTTCAAAACATCCCAAACTTCTCCATACCAAATGTGTGAGAATAGGCCAGCTATGTTTGCAAAGTTTCACCTTTCACTTACAGCTGGTGCATTGTTTTCAACACTTTTGCAACCTACTATGAACTATTAAATAATAGTGGTGGGGGAAAAGGTGGATGTGGTGTAATATAATACACCACATCATGTGGAGTAATACTTAGCACTTACAGTGATACACTAATCTCTGAAGACTACTTAGCTATCTTTTATTAAATTATATAAGGAAATGTTGAAAACTCGGATATCAATTAACCAGTTGAGCTTTCAGTTCACTACTAGATGGTGCAAAGTAAGCATGCATTGTCAGGTGAAGTCATAGCTTGTCTTGTGAGATTTGCAGCTAGGTGGATAAATTAAGAGAGCAGGAGGAAGGAACTGAGAAATGTTGGGACTTGGATTTTATAACAAAGACAGAATGAAAGACCTTGACATGACTTGACTCAACCCATGTGGAGCGCCACATGAAAAAACACTCGGGGTACACTGCGAACATGAAGGCCAGCGCCCACCCCTCTTGGCACAATCCGGCAGTAGCAGCAATAGCAGACGACAGTCGAGCCAAAACAGCACTGGGTGAAAATCAGCCAAGTTTGGATGCACCAAGCAAGACGAAGTTACCTCCAAATTCCAAGCAAGCTGAGAAGACATCATAGTCTACTTTGCACCCTATGTGCAAACACCTGAGTCCATACAGCGCAGCGAGAAACGAAGGCCCCCTGCCACATGATCAAGACGCTGGAGCCCAGACATGTGACCGTCGCGCCACCACTTTGGTCCCAGAATGCCACCAAGAAGCGAAGCCAAAAAGCCGAGGAGTCTCTGAGCACAGCATGAAAGGTTGCACCTACGCACAGCACGTGGACCTCCAGAGCAGTGAACCCACATGCAACTACCACAGCACACCATCCCACAGAGGTCTGAGATCCTCCAGCACCTGAAACAGACTGAAAACTTTATTATATGAAACAGATGTCAACAATTTTACTTGGTGGACAAAATTTGACATTGAATAAGGGGGAAAATAAAGTATATGTTACTGTACATGGTATTGCAATATTGAATCTATCATATCAAAATATTTAAAGGCTTTTGTGACTGTCGTATCTTATAAAACAACAATTAAGAAAAGCAGTAAGAGGTGGCTTAGCTCCATGGATGCAACAGTTCTTTCTGCCAGTTAGCAACTGTTGTGAAAGTCTCAAAGACCCCAGAAACCCCAGTGGTAAGTGCACATCTGGAAAGGCACAGTCTCACAATTGCAGTTCTGGGACCAAAGTTTTGGCGCTGGACATTGTTAGTGCTATGGGAGGTTAACTAACTAACTAACTAACCTGCACTTATATAGCGCTTTTCTAGTCACAAAGACCACTCAAAGCGCTTTCACTAGTACTAACCCTCTATTCTAAGGGCCTATAGGAAACAGATATCTAGGGACCATTTAAAACAACCAATTAACTTAACATGCATGTCTTTGGATTGTGGGAGGAAACCGGAGCCCCCGGAGTAAACCCACGCAGCACAGGGAGAACATGCAAACTCCACAAGGTAAGGGTTAGGGGGCGGGGGGGGGGGGGGTGTTACGGTCAAAAGTCAAACACATTTTTTCCTCTACTACAAAAACTAGGACAAATAAACATTGTCCAAAATGTGCCGTTCTCTTCCGTGAACTAAACTCATCATTACTAAACAAGACTTGATACAGACCTGCCCCTGGCTAGTGAGGCACTGTAGAGGCTGGGTTCATCATCTCAGACTGGATGTAGAGGGTAAAGAGAGAAGGACAATAGGGATGGAGATTATGGTGAGATATCAGGAAGAAGGAGCTGGGGGAGAAGGGATGAATGTATTGTGATGCGAGATATCATGCAAATGTGAGATGGGCGGTTGATATAAAGGAGAGCCACTGGTGTATTGAGACATACTTTTTCTGTGTATGACTGATGTGAGAGTGAATAAAGTCTTCTGCTGCATAAATCTGTTTCCGTTATTTACACTCTCCACACTGGTAACCCCTTGACGAATTGTGGAACACGAAGCAAGAACCCCGGAGTCGGTCCGGACGGGAGGCCCTAGCGACGCGGCAAGCATCCCAGAGACGGCCCGGACGGGAACCCCCAGCAACGCGTGCGCTGTTTCAGTCAAACTACTGGACTTTTGGCTGCACGAGCCGCGGTCTTGGGTCCACCACACAAGAGGCTCAGTTCGCCCTCCGGGGAATAACGGCAGACAACACCAAATATTACTATGTGGTCGCAGCGCTGGACGCTCGCACGTCTCAGCAAGTAGCGAGCCTGCTCCAACAGCCTCCAGCCCACGACAAATACGAGGCTCTCAAGGCCACGCTGACCCGGCGCTACACACTCTCGGACTGTGAGAGAGCGGAGAGGCTCCTGAGGCGCTCCGAGTTAGGAGACGGGTCGGCAGTCGAACTGATGGAGAAGATGTTGGCATTGATGGGCACGGACGACAGGCATTTTCTGTTTGCCCATCTTTTCCTCCGGAACCTCCCAACAGAGGCAAGAGCGGTTCTTGCCAATTTGCCGTTGCTGGCCGCGCGTGACTACCATGCGCTAGCCCAGGAGGCAGATCAGATCATCCTCACCACCAGAGTCCTCACAATGAACGCGGCGGCATCAGAACACAGCAAGACGACCAGCGGAGGCGATGAGCCGCCGACGGTAGTGGCAGCGGGGGCCAGGAAGCGGCAGAGAGACACGCTTTGCTTCTACCACCGCCGCTTTGAAGAGAACACACGCAGATGTGAGCCACCATGCCAATTCAAGCGTTCGGGAAACGCCAAGGCTGGCAGTCGGTAGCAGCTGCGACCGTCGGTGAAGAGAACAAGCTGCTCTACATGACGGACTCGCGCTCGGGGAGACGGTTCCTCGTAGACACCAGAGCCCAGAAGAGCATCATCCTGCCGTCCTACGCCGACCGGCTGGCAGGAGCTAGCGGCCCCGGGCTGGTAGCAGTAAACGGCTCGGACATTAAGACTTTTGGTGAGAGAACACTGACTTTATCCCTACACGGCCATATGTACGAGTGGACCTTTGTCATAGCGGCATTGAGTTTCCCAATCCTGGGAACTGATTTTCTGTGTGCACACGGGTTGCTAGTCGATGTTGCTAACAGACGCTTGGTTAATGCAATGTCTTTTGATTCTCTCCCCTGTACAGCTCGAGGGGCCGGGCCAATAACACAAGCCAACGTTACAGCTCCAGGTGGTAAGTTCCACACACTGCTCACTCAGTTCTCAGCACTCACAGTCCCGACGTTTTCGACGGCTATCGCTAAACATGGGGTGGAACTCTTTATCACCACCACCGGGCCACCCGTTTTCGCACGACCTCGGCGCGTGGATGCAGCTAAACTGGCCATAGCACGCGAGGAGTTTGCCAACCTGGAAAAGTTGGGCATCATCAGGCGATCGAACAGCCCATGGGCATCCCCGCTACATATGGTCCCTAAGGCCGAGAGATCGTGGCGACCGTGCGGAGATTTCCGCAGATTGAATGACGCCACAGCGCACGACCGCTACCCGATTCCTCATATTCAGGATTTTTCCGTTCACCTCGCCAGAGCACGCATTTTTTTCTAAAATAGACCTGGTCCGCGGTTACCACCAGGTCCCAGTGCGCGCGGAGGACATACCCAAAACAGCGGTAATAACTCCATTTGGCTTGTTTGAGTTTTTACGCATGCCCTTTGGATTAAAAGGAGCAGCACAGACATTACAACGCATGATGGATGTGGTGTTGGGCGATCTCCCGTTTGTGTTGGTCTACCTGGATGATATCCTGCTGGCCAGGGTGTCCGAGAACGAACACGTAACCCACCTCAGGACGGTTTTCCGGAGGTTGGAGGGGCACGGGTTAATAATTAACCCGGTGAAATGCCAGTTTGGCGTGACAGGGATTGATTTTTTGGGGCACCGCGTCTCACTGGAGGGAGCGATACCCTTGGCCGACAAAGTGCGCGCCGTGGCGAATTTTCCCCGGCCTCAGACGGTCAGGGCGCTGCAAGAATTTTTTGGGATGGTTAACTTTTATAACCGGTTCCTCCCCCGCGCAGCTCAACTCATGCAGTCATTGTACGCCGTGCTCAAGAAACGGAAACCCGCGGACAGAGTCGAATGGATTCCGGAGTGGGAGCAGGCGTTCTTTGAGGTTAAAACAGCCCTGGCAAACGCCGCACTATTGGCGCAACCGGACCCGGCGGCCCGGATAGCGCTCACTACCGACGCCTCGGACGTAGCCATAGGGGCCATCGTGGAGCAACATGTCGCCGGTTCTTGGCAGCCGCTCGCGTTTTTCAGCAGGGCTTTGCGCGACAGTGAGCGTAAATACAGCGCGTTCGACAGAGAGTTGCTGGTTCTCCACCTGGCCATACGCCACTTCCTGTTCTGGCTGGAAGGGCGCAGTTTCACCGCGTTCGTGGACCACATGCCGCTAATGTTCACGATGGCCAAGGTTTCGGAACCATGGTCAGGCCGGCAGCAGAGCCAGCTGGCTCCAATCTCGGAGTTTACGAACGATATTCAGCATGTGTTGGGTAAACTGAATGTAGTGGCGGACTGCCTCTCGCGCGCAGTAGTGGCCCCAATCTGAGTGGTGATAGATTATACAGCCAAGGCTGCAGAGCAGATTGGCGATACGGATGTGTGCGTGCTCCAGTCTGGACCAGCAGGGTTAAGGCTGGAGAGCAGAGTGCTGCAAGACGGCAAGCCCCCCCTAATCTGCGACGTCTCCACGGGACGCCCACGCCCGCTGGTCCCAGTTGCTTGGCGCCGCCGCGTGTTTGAGTCAGTTCACGCTCTGGCGCACCCAGGAGTGCGCGCGTCAGTCAAAATGGTGGGAGCGAAGTCCATGTGGCCAGGCCTGCGCAAACAAGTGAAAGAGTGGGCTGCAGCCAGCGTAGCGTGCCAACGAGCCAAAGTACACAGACACACGAAGGCTCCTTTGGAGCCATTTCATATACCGGGGAAGAGGTTCGACCATGTTCACATGGACCTCGCGGGCCCCCTCCCGCCATCGCAGGGGTGCACCCACATTCTGACAGTGGTGGACCGCACCACACGCTGGCCAGAAGCAGTCCCGCTGGCGGCAACCACGTCCGCGGACGCAGCGCGCGCTTTTTTGACGACATGGGTGGCACATTTTGGCATCCCGTTGGACATCACGTCCGATAGGGGCCCTCAGTTTGTTTCCGACCTCTGGTCCGCGATGGCCCATAGCCTGGGTGTTGCAATTCATCGCACAACCGCGTACAACCCACAGGCCAATGGGTTATGCAAGCATTTTCATAGGTCACTGAAAGCAGCGCTCAGGGCTTCGCTGACGGATGCAAATTGGGTAGACCGGTTGCCGTGGGTTTTATTGGGGGTGCGTTCCACACCAAAAGAGGACTTGGAGGCTTCCCCGGCGGAGCTTGTTTTTTCTCAGCCACTGCGGCTGCTCGGGGAATTTTTGCCAGATAATCCCGCGCCGGACAACTGTCCGTCTCAGCGTTTGCAGCATAGTGCAGACACAGGCACGCTGCCCGGCCCACCACTGTTTTCCATGCGCTTTTGTGCCAAAAACTTTGAAGAACGCGGCGTTCGTGTTTGTCAGGCACGATGCCCACAGCCCTCCATTGCGCCCACCCTATGATGGCCCATTCAGAGTGCTGGAAACAGGGGACAAACATTTTTTGTTAGACTTGGGGGGTCATTGGGAGAAAATATGCATCGACAGACTTAAGCACGCCTTTGTGGTGGCGGACGAGCAAGTGATGTTGGCTCGGGCCCCTCGGCGTGGAAGACCCCCACTGAGAACTCCCCAGGTAAACGATTCATCAGAGCAGCCACACGGGCAAGTCGACAGTTCCCCCCCCACTCGCCATGGCCCACCCGCAGACAGACTCACCCCCAGGAGCCCCCTGCTGGCACAGCAGCGCCGCGGAGGCGGTAAACCTGAAGCCAAAAGGACTGAAGCCAAAAGGACTGAAGCCAAAAGGACGTGAGGACTGAAACTCGGTCTGAGATTCTGGGGGGGGCCGTGTAGAGGCTGGGTTAATCATCTCAGACTGGATGCAGAGGGTAAAGAGAGAAGGACAATAGGGATGGAGATTATGGTGAGGTAGCAGGAAGAAGGAGTTGGGGGAGAAAGGATGAATGTATTGTGATGCCAGATGTCATGCAGATGTGAGATGGGCGGTTGATATAAAGGAGAGCCCCTGGTGTATTGAGACATGCTTTTTCTGTGTATGACTGATGTGAGAGTGAATAAAGTCGTCTGCTGCATAAATCTGTTTCAGTTATTTACACTCTCCACAGCACGCTCTGTCCGAGGACATTTCTTACTGTACTTTATTCTCTGGTCTTTTTCTACTTTTCTGACCTTTGTGCTGCTGTAGCTAGTGGATTTCCCCAGTGTGGGATTAATAAAGTCTTATCTTCCCACTGAACCTTGGAGTTGACATAGTTACAGTATAGCTAGCTGAGCTCGTGAGCTAGCCAGCTAGCTAGCTAGCAGTCCAACTGTGGTTTGTAGAACTCTTGTCTGTAAATTCCCACAAGACACCCGTGGTCCTAGGGCACGACAATTTGACCTTAAATCAGCATCATGGTTAACTGACCCTTTCATGTCTTTTTTTTCCCCCCTTCTTTCTTCTTCCTGACAAGACCTGTAATTAAGTAATATCACACAAGATTGGTATCATATCACTGCAGTGCAGTAGTAAATGAGCATCATATTACAAAGAACAGGTCTATTGTCATTTCACACAGAAAATAAACATTGTCCTGTGTTTACAACACATACTGTACCTCTTGAGGGTTTGTGGGTCATGTTACCTGCACGGTGGCTAATTAGCTTGTTAGCTGCAATGGGGGCGTCTTTGATGAACCCATGATTGTGTTACCACCACACAGTGATAATGAGTGTCTTATTGGGTTCTTAAATACAGCCTTAGCTTGTCCATTCCCTCTGTAAAACAGTTGAGTTGATGTGGATAGCCATCAGAGGGTAGCTGCAACAGCTTCTGCTCCTTTTAGTGTTAGTATCCACGCATTTCGCTCGCTTTTTCTTGACATCTTCAGGTGAAATAGAAAGTCAATCATCACATACTATGTAGATGGAGATCGCTTTTGTTTTTGTTACAAGTTCAATTCAATTCAACTTTATTTATATAGCGCCATATCACAACAACAGTCATCCCATGGCACTTTCAAATGTAGGGGAAACCCCACAATTGCAGAAAGACCCCAGCAATCAGGCGATCCCCTGTGAGCAAGCACTTGGCGACAGTGGAGAGGAAAAACTCCCTTTAAACAGGAAGAAACCTCTAGCAGAACCAGGCTCAGGGAGGGGCAACCATCTGCTGTGACTGGCTGGGGGGTGTGGCGATAGAGAAGATGGAGAGAACAGACATAAAGCGAGCAAACATTAATGGAGGGAAGCCGAGTACATTATTGGAGGTCACCCGGCAGTCTAAATCTATTAACAGCAAAACAAAGGGAGGGTTAAGAGACACAAGATCCCTCCCTAATCGTAGGCTATATTGAGGAGGAAGGTGTTAACCCTATTCTTAAAAACAGAGATCGAGTCTGACTCCCGAACCCAGATTGGTAACTGGTTACACAGGAAAGGAGCTTGATGGCAGAAGGCTCTGCCTCCCATTGTACTTTTGGAGATTCTAGGTATTACAAGTAAACCAGCATTTTGGGAGCATAGTGCTCTGTTAGGATGATAGGGTAATATAAGATCTTTTATATAAAAGGGGGCCTGATTATTAAGAGCTTTGTAAGTGAGAAGAAGGATTTTAAACTTAATTCTGAACTCTATGGGAAGCCAGTGAAGGGAGGCCAGAACCGGAGAGATATGATCTCTCATTCTAGTACCTGTTAAAACTCTTGCTGCAGTATTTTGGATCAACTGAAGACTTTTTAAAGATATTTTAGGACAACCTGATAATAACGAGTTACAATAATCTAATCTAGAGCTAACAAAAGCGTGGATCAGTTTCTCAGCATCACTCTGAGACAAGATCCTCCTAATCTTGGCAATACTGCGCAGATAATAGAAGGCAGTCTTAGAAACAAATTTAATATGTGAATTAAAAAACAGATCTTGATCCAAAATAACTCCAAGGTTCCTCACAGAACTATTCAGAGTAAGAGTAGCCACATCCAAACTAAGAGTTTGATTTGGAAAGGTATTTTATTTCTAAGGTTTTTTTGGACCAACAAGAATGACTTTGGTCTTATCCGGGTTTAATAGCAGAAAATTACAAGTCATCCAAGCTTTGATTTCCTTAAGACAAGCATCTACTTGGCTAATTGATTACAATCATCGGGCTTCATTGACAGGTATAATTGTGTGTCATCTGCGTAACAATGAAAATGTATATAGTGCTTTCTAATGATGTTGCCTAACGGAAGCATATATAAACTAAAAAGAACAGGGCCTAACACAGATCCCTGTGGAACTCCATGACTGAGCTTAGAGTTGGAAGAAAACTCATTATTGATATGAACAAACTGAAATCTATCGGACAAATAAGATCTAAACCACTGCAGTGAAGTACCATTTAGTCCAACATAGTGTTCTAATTTACAGTGGGGAAAAAAAGTATTTAGTCAGCCACCAATTGTGCATGTTCTCCCACTTAAAAGATGAGAGGTCTCCAATTTTCATTATAGGTATACCTCAACTATGGGAGACAAAATGAGAAAAAAAAAATCCAGAAAATCACATTGAAGGATTTTTAATGAATTAATTGGTAAATTCCTCGGTAAAATAAGTATTTGGTCAATAACAAAAGTTCATCGCAATACTTTGTTATATACCCTTTGTTGGCAATGACAGAGGTCAAACGTTTTCTGTAAGTCTTCACAAGGTTTTCACACACTGTTGCTGGTATTTTGGCCCATTCCTCCATGCAGATCTCCTCTAGAGCAGTGATGTTTTGGGGTTGTCGCTGGGCAACACAGACTTTCAACTTCCTCCAAAGATTTTCTAATAGGTTGAGATCTGGAGACTGGCTAGGCCACTCCAGGACCTTGAAATGCTTCTTACAAAGCCACTCCTTCGTTGCCCGGGCAGTGTGTTTGGGATCATTGTCATGCTGAAAGACCCAGCCACGTTTCATCTTCAATGCCCTTGCTGATGGAAGGAGGTTTTCACTCAAAATCTCACGATACATGGCCCCATTCATTCTTTTCTTTACACGGATCAGTCGTCCTGGTCCCTTTGCAGAAAAACAGCCCCAAAGTATAATGTTTTTACCCCCATGTTTCACAGTAGGTATGGTGTTCTTTCTCCTCCAAACAAGACAAGTTGAGTTTTTACCAAAAAGTTCTATTTTGGTTTCATCTGACCATATGACATTCTCCCAATCCTCTTCTGGATCATCCAAATGCTCTCTAGCAAACTTCAGACGGGCCTGGACATGTACTGGCTTAAGCAGGGGGACACGTCTGGCACTGCAGGATTTGAGTCCCTGGCGGCGTAGTGTGTTACTGATGGTAGCCTTTGTTACTTTGGTCCCAGCTCTCTGCAGGTCATTCACTAAGTCCCCCCGTGTGGTTTTGGGATTTTTGCTCACCGTTCTCGTGATCATTTTGACCCCACGGGGTGAGATGTTGCGTGGAGCCCCAGATCGAAGGAGATTATCAGTGGTCTTGTATGTCTTCCATTTTCTAATAATTGCTCCCACAGTTGATTTCTTCACACCAAGCTGCTTACCTATTGCAGATTCAGTCTTCCCAGCCTGGTGCAGGTCTACAATTTTGTTTCTGGTGTCCTTTGACAGCTCTTTGGTCTTGGCCATAGTGGAGTTTGGAGTCTGACTGTTTGAGGTTGTGGACAGGTGTCTTTTATACTGATAACGAGTTCAAACAGGTGCCATTAATACAGGTAACGAGTGGAGGACAGAGGAGCCTCTTAAAGAAGAAGTTACAGGTCTGTGAGAGCCAGAAATCTTGCTTGTTTGTAGGTGACCAAATACTTATTTTACCAAGGAATTTACCAATTAATTCATTAAAAATCCTTCAATGTGATTTTCTGGATTTTTTTTTCTCATTTTGTCTCTCATAGTTGAGGTATACCTATGATGAAAATTGAAGACCTCTCTCATCTTTTAAGTGGGAGAACTTGCACAATTGGTGGCCGACTAAATACTTTTTTGCCCCACTGTATCAAGAAGAATATCATGATCGATAGTATCAAAGGCTGCACTAAGATCTAAAAGGACAAGTACAGAAACAAATCCATTATCAGATGCGATAAGAAGGTCATTCGTGACCTTCACTAAGGCTGTTTCAGTACTATGATGAATTCTGAACCCAGATTGAAACTCTTCAAATAAACCATTTTCCTGTAAGTGATCAAATAATTGCATAGCAACAACTCTTTCTAAGATTTTTGAAACGAAAGGCAGACCAGAGATTGGTCGATAGTTAGCTAAAACTCCTGGGTTGAGCGTTGGCTTTTTGAGTAAGGGTTTAATTACAGCAATTTTAAAAGCCTGCGGTACATGACCTAAGGTTAAAGAAGAATTAATTATTTGAAGAATATGGCTACCAATAAATGGGAAGACTTCTTTAAATAACCTGGTAGGGATAGGGTCTAAAAGACAAGTTGAAGGCTTGGATGAGGAGATTATTTTATCTAACTCTAAAAGGTCAGTTGGAGTAAACTAATCCAAACAGATATCAATTGAAGGAGTTGTAGTAGTTGCTGTACTTAAGTTTACAGTGGGAATAATCTGATTGATTTTATCTCTAATAGATAAAATTTTATGATTGAAAAAGTTCAAAAAGTCCTGACTAGTAAGCTCTAGGGGGATGCGAGGATTGACAGAGTCCTGACTCTTTGCCAGCCTGGCTACAGTGTTGAAAAGAAACCTGAGATTATTCTTATTCTCTTCTATTAATGCAGAGTAATAACTTGTTCTAGCTTTTCTACAAGATTTTTTATAAATTAGGAGATGATTTCTCCACGCTAAATAGATCATCTAAATCAGTGGAACGCCATTTTCTTTCTAGTTGACGACTGTTTTAAGCTACGAGTTTCTGTGTTAAACCAAGGGGTTAGAAATCTCTGATTAGTCTTTTTCTTTTTTAAAGGGGCCATCAAGTTTAGAGTCTGATGCAGAGAGGCTGTAACACTATCTACCATGCTATCAATTACGGAAGGTGCAAGCTCTCCATGTTTGATTTCCGTTGTTCTGCCCTTGTTCTGTTGCATCTGAACAGCGCTGACTGTGCTGCTTCCTGAGCTATGTACTCATGCTTATAACTGCGCGGGCACATCTTAGAGGGGCAGTACATGAAAAGCTTTCACATACATGCGCACAACAGGAAGAGGATCATGTCATTTTAGCCTATTTTGTTTTTCGCCCCCACATGACATGGGTACCCTGACCGTTTGCACTGCTAGCTTTTGAAAATCAATGCGATCAGGGATTTTATGACTCTTTCATAAATTTAAAATTCTAGTCACTGTATACCAACTTGTTTCATTAATCCACAGTCAGTTGTATATCTCATTCCATTCCGGCATATTTTGTATTCTTTGGCTGTAACAGCTGGATAGACTGGGCTGCTCAAGTACACCGTGTTCCAAATTATTATGCAAATAGGATTTTAGTGTCATAAACATTCTATTTTTTGTTTTTCAGTTAAATTCATGGATGATATTGTGACTCAGGACTCTTTGGATCACTGATATCAATCTCAGACACCTGTCAAAATCAGTTTGCCAAGTGAGCCCAGTTAAAGGAAAACTACTTAAGAAGGATGTCCCACATTATTAAGCATGCCACAGGTTTCAAGCAATATGGGAAAAAAAAAGGATCTCTCTGCTGCCGAAAAGCATCAAATAGCACAATGCCTTGGATAAGGTATGAAAATATTAGATATTTCATGAAAACTTAAGCGTGATCATCGTACTGTGAAGAAATTTGTGGCTGATTCAGAGGACAGATTGGTTTGTGCAGATAAAGTGCAGATAGAGTGTTGCTATCCCTGTGCTGTTGCAATCCTGGAATTTCCCCATTGTGGGACTAATAAAGGCTTATCTTATCTTATCTTATCTTATCTTATAAAGGCATAATGAGGAAGGTTTTTGTCAAACAAATTCATCGGATTAAGCAAGCAGCTGCTAAAATGCCATTACAAAGCAGCAAACAGGTATTTGAAGCTGCTGGTGCCTCTGGAGTCCCACGAACCTAAAAGTGTAGGATCCTCCAGAACCCCAAACCAATGCTCATAAGCAGAAACGGTTGCAGTGGGCCCAGAAATACATGAAGACTAATTTTCAAACAGTCTTGTTTACTGATGAGTACCATGCAACCCTGGATGGTCCAGATGGATGGAGTAGTGGACGGTTGGTGGATGGCCAGCGTGTCCCAACAAGGCTGCAACGTCAGCAAGGAGGTAGCAAAGTCATGTTTTGGGCCAGAATTAAGGGGAGAGAGCTGGTAGGCCCCTTTAGGGTCCCTGAAGATGTGAAAATGACTTTGGCAAAGTGTATAGAGTTTCTGACTAACCACTTTCTTCCATGGTACAAAAAGAAGAACCGTGCCTTCTGTAGCAAAATTTTCTTCATGCATGACAATGCACCATCTCATGCTGTAAAGAATACCTATGTGCCATTGGCTGATATGGGCATAAAAGGAGAGAAACTCATGGTGTGGCCCCCATCTCAACCCTGTTGAGAACCTTTGGCGCATCCTCAAGCAAAAGATCTATGAGGGTAGGAGGCAGTTCACATCAAAACAGCAGCTATGGGAGGCTATTCTGACATCTTGCAAAGAAATTAAAGCAGAAACTCTACAAAAACTCACAAGTTCAATGGATGCAAGAATTCTGAAGGTTATATCAAAGAAGGGGTCCTATGTTAACATGTAACTTGGCCTGTTAAGATGTTTTTGATTGAAATAGCTTTTGATTTCACTAAATATAACCTCCTAATGCTACAAATTTAACAAATGACCATTTTCAGTTATTTACAGCCAATAAAATGTTTTGAAACTCTGTTGTGCATAATAATTTGGAAGAGTGCATTTTGAGTTTTTTAATTTATGCAAAAAATAGTTATTGGGAGGTTTGTTCAATAAATCTTGAATTATGCTCTAACGGTTGATGACTTGAAAATTATACTGACTGTCATTTGCATCGACTAGGAAAATCAGAGACAAATATCATTTGCATAATATCTTGGAACGCGGTGCAAAGCTGGATTCATGCTGCACCTCTGCTGTCCATGTACATGCAACCGGAAACCTCATGTGACAAAATTTACATGATCGTGTCCAGTCCACTAGTATCCGCAGGGCTCTACTGTGGATGACTGCGTGCAGCTCAAATTTTATGACCGCGCAGCCTGCCCACGACCTGAACGCGTTGACAGTGCATACACAAGACTGAACATCCCATTCATGAGGTGGCACTACCAACACAGCACACAAAGACAAAGTAGACGAGGATGACAATGACGACACGGAAGATGAGAATAAACATACGTGAATCCTTTTGCAGCATCAGCAGCTTGAGCGGAGAAGAGCACTGGACAACAACGCCATTGTTGTTGCTACAAAAACAAATGTGTGTTACTTGTTATGTATGGAAATACCTGAGTGAAGGATGAGGCAGGATGATGGTTGGCGAACACAGCTTTATTACAGGAACTGTGTACAAGCAGATGCACGGTATGCACCAGGAGAGGCATCCGGCAAAGAAACTACAAGATGGTGCCCTTGCCTTATATATGGCCAGTGCGGTGACGTGACGGGAAGTGCACGTCACTACCCAGCACTTCACAATAAGGTGCCGGAACCGGACACCACATTCTCTCCCCCCTTAGAAAAGTCCAAAACCACACATACAATAAACCTCCCCAAATCTGAGACCCAAATCACGCACTAAAATAATGAAAACTAAGGTACTAAATTGGCCTAACACACTCACTTAAAATAACTAAAATAGGGCTGACGGGTGGACTACCGTGCAGCCTGCACAGCACAGTGGATTATTCTGCCACTGGTAACTAAAAGTCTTTATTTGGAACTAAAATTACAGCTGTGCTCCTAAGCTAAAACACAAAAGCACATACATATAACCTCATAACATAACATGCTAAACATTAGAACTATAAATAAAGTTCTACCGCACAGTCATTTGGGTGACAAAACCTGGAACTTGCATGGGGGGTCCAGGGCAGCCCATCACAGGCACGCCCCTGGAGGCCACAGACCCCAGGAGCGATGGCCGACCCTCTGGATGACGGAGGCTGGATCCCACACCGCCATCACCAACTCCAGTCCAGCCTCACCACCTGGAGCATCTTCCCAGACATGCCGAAGCTGATTGGCATGCCTCAATGAGCCATCAGACAACCTGAAGCACGCTGCGCCGAGCTTAGCCACAATGCGCAGACACCCTCGATGTTTTTCTGGCTGTTGTTCGTCCCATCTTAGCCATGGACGGCCTTCACCCCGAACCCAAGTCCATAACCCACAGTGGAATTATACTTGGCCTGATGTGTTGCTGCTGAGCATGCGGTAACTCCATGCTAATCGGTCTGACCCCATCCTCTTCACCATTGTAGCTGCAGACCCCCCCAGTCAACTGTAGCCAAGTACCGGAGGCATCTGGAGCTAGCATGGTTTCGGTCGTCAGCATGGGTACTGACCCTGGGCAAAAACTGGTCGACTTGACTGCCGTGGTGTCCGTTAGCTCTTCATACTGTTCGCTTCCAGTGTCCATCGGGGGTGAGCGGGGTGATTTCTCCTGTGGGTTCCCTGGGTAAGACAAACGGCACACCCTGGAGTAATGATTCAAGCATCCACATCTACCATAACGTCTTCCTCTAGCCGGGCAATTCTTAGTTTTATGTTGGTGCGTCGCGAACCCACAACCCTTGCAAAGGGGTTTTCCCGGGGCAGACCTTTGGCTGGCAGCATTGACTTCCCAAAAATCTTTGTCTGAGCTATCCTCGCTATCAGAGTCAGCAACATTAGCAGAGGCAAGCGGCCCTGGCGTCTTCTGTGACTGGTACCAATTTAGCGCCACAGCTAGCTTATCAACAACTTCCCACCGGAGAGCTAGCTCGATAGCTTTAGCTAACATCAAGACATTAGGCGCCATTAATAGCCTAGCACATTTTTCCCCCCCCATTCTTAACATGTCTGTAACATGCTTTTTGTGACTTACATGACATATCAAGAGTAAAATCAGACCCGTCCCAAATCTGTTTTTCTGCTGTGAATGTCCAGTTAAGACCCCCCCCCCCCAAAAAAAGGCAACTTTGGACATAGCGTTTCTAGCTACGTAAGCATTCATGCTGAATTATCCTGATTGGTTATAAAATTAACCAATCAGGCTAAGCACTGGGCAAGGCTAAACACCTGAGTTCACTCCCCCAGGGGAAGAGGGGGGAGCCAACGTGGCTCAGCAGACAAAGGCTCACGGTCTACCTACCACTGACCACGCTGACAGTCAGCGTCCCTTCCCGGGGACGGCGTGAAACCGACCACGGCTGCCTGTAGTTTTCCACTGCTGGGGCTACTGTATTCCGGAACCCCGTAGTGCATGTGAGGCACGGTCAGCTCGGAGATTGGAGTCCAACGGCTGCCGCCCCTGCACATGCGGGGTCCCAGAGGTGCCCACAGAAGAATGGGAGGCACACGGTTGGAAGGCCAAACCAGAGAGAGATGTCTGCTCTTAGGGGGATGAAGGCGCCAAGACCGCCACCCGTCCGTTTTGCATTTGTTTGACTTGGTTCGGTGTAGGGTTGTTGTTTTTTTTGGGGGGGGGGCACAAAACCCCCGGGTGCACCATTTCATTCCGTCCCTGCTGAGGATAAAGGAGGAGACATTATACCCCCCGGAGGAAGGCGAGCTGGTAACTGGGGGGCGCATGCTGCAACAACTGGGGTGAGACCGCGTGTGCCACACTGAAGTTATGGTTCTGCGGCAGGCGGACGCACCGGACCATCAGCCCCCAGCGGGCTGCCTGGCAGGAACCCGTCAGCTCCCAGGTTGGACCGCCAAGAGCCAGCTCGCTTTGGCAGGGGTCGGCAGTGTGTACACGTACGGCTGAATCACTCCGATGTTTTGATCTCAGGTCAGATGAGAGGGGAGGGCTGGCCTTGCAGCATCTGCTACTGGTCGGCAGGAGTATGGGTAGAGCTAATTAGAATATCCATACATGCATTCTTAAGAAGGTGGAAGATGTAAAAGCTCTTTCCAAGCAATTCTAAGGCAATGGAAGTTTTTTTGTGGCTCAAAAGCCCCAATATACTATTTTGGGCAATACTCATTTGTTTTTGAGGTGGTTTTAGAGCCACCGGAGAGCATCGTTAAAACCTTTAAATGTAACAAGACTACTAGAAAACCAGATGCTGTGTTTTAGCACTGGATTATAATCCCAAATCAATAAATACTCTTCCAGCTCATTACTTGCACATCCAACAGCAGCACACCTTTGCAGGAATGTTAGCATCTAAATCTTAGATCACCTAGTTTTAGATAACAGAGAAAATTACATCTTATCCAGCAGAATATAAAGAAGGACAATAAATAAGCAACTGTTTCTCTATAAAGATGAATCCCCCTAAATGTTTAGTGAACTGCATCTAAAAGCCTCTCACTCTGTTCACTCTATTATCCATTTAGTAAAAAGAGGCAGGAGCTTATGGCCATTAAATGCAACCACTATCATCAGCTCACTGGTGGATGAAGCCCCGCAGCTTTATTAAGACAACAGTGAAGACAGAGGAGTCCCAGGTGAGGTGTTAGAGCTCGTGCCTGCGTAATTAAAAAAAAGGAGGAAAGTGCTGGACTTAATTACCAGATACAGTACATTGTTTAAGGCACAATGTGTACCACAGCTACAGGCCGAAAATGAAGTTAGCCCGGCCTCATTCTTTTGTGCTCACATGGCATGCAAACATGACCAATGAATCACTTCGTCAGGTGGAGGTGCCAAGTGGGCAAAACGCTGGAGCTCGTATGAGGCATGGGTGGATTCAGTAAATAAAGGGTTTTTATTTCAGTAGTTCTGAGGTACGTTTGACAGTAAAGTGTCTGCGACATCCGAAATTTGTCCTGTTTTTGTCTTAGCATGACTTCCACCATCTTCAACTGGGGCAAAGTTTCAAAAATCACTGCAAGAAATGTAACGTAGTGAGTAAAAATAGCCGAGTTTTTTCTGCTTTTATTATTTTTCTCATCTGTATACAACTAGTCTTGGCTTGATTATTTAATCTCAGGGGGGGTCTATTAGCCAATGAAAAGAAGGTTAAATGGGTGAAAACTAAGTTCAGAAGAATTTTTTTTTGAAGTTCTGCATGTCCAGCTGTAAAATGCAGGAGACATGCTGTAACCATGCAGGGCCCACAACCACGAGTTCACCCTCAACATTTTCTGGATTACCGTTACATTGTTTCTCGAGAATTTGCAACTTTTTTCTCCTTAACTTGCAGCTTTTTGCATCAAAATTTGTGACTTTTTTTTTGTCTTGAAATTTTTTCTCAAAATTTGTGGGGGGGGGGGGGGGGGGTTCTTGTAAATTTGCTGCTTTTTTTCTCCATGAGTTTGTCATGTTTTTCCCAGAGATTTTCAACGTTTGTCTTGCAGTTTTTCTCTTGTAAATTTGCAGCTTTTTTCATTGATATGTGCAAGTAGTAACTGGTAAATCTTCAAGTTCTTTATCATAAATTAGCTCTTTTTTTTCGTATAAATTTGCTAATTATTTCTTGTAAATGTGCAACTTTCTAAAGTTTGTACCTCACTAGGCTGCAACTGTTGGCAGCAAATTGCAAACAACATTCGTGAAGGACTTGTCAAAATCTCTCGAAACATTTGTGGGGGTTCTCTATTTCATCTTGTGAGTCGCAGGGTCGTGCTCTCATGCTGCTGGAATTCTGAACATTCATTCATCTTCGGGTCGTGGGGGGGCTGGAGCCTATCCAAGCATCTTTGGGCGAGAGGCAGGGTACACCCTGGACAGATCGCCAGTCCATCGCAGGGCCAACACAGACAGACAGACAACCATTCACTCTCACAGTCATACCTAAGGACAATTTAGAATCCCCAGTTTGATGCCAATTAATCTAACTTGCATGTTTTTGGCATGTGGGAGGAAACCGGAGAAATCCCAGAGCAAACCTACGCAGACACGGGGAGAACATGCAAACTTTGCACAGATCGCTGTTGGTTGGGGGCTGGGATCGAACCCAGGATCCCCCGGCCAAGGGTGAGTTACTGTGCTGCCGCAGTGATAACCACTCCGCCACCGTGCCGCGAATGTTCAAAAAAAATTCTAATAATGTAATTCTATCTTTTTAATATTCTTGAATTCTCAGTGCAGAAATTTGAAAATATGTACAATAAAAACTACAGAAATATAAAAAAGTGGAAATGTGAGTAATTCTTGAATTGCATAAAATATATGAAATAAAAATTAAAAATAAAAAAAATAGAGAAAGTTAAAAATACAGAAAGGTGAAAATATATACTATAGAATACATACTGGTATAGTATTTTTTTTTTTACAAAATTTAGCTGTGTTATTAGATTTGCAGGTAATTCCCTCTCTGCATTTTGGTAATGACTGATGTTGCAACACTGCCCCCACACTGCACTGTGGGACATGTAGTTTATTGTCATTGTAATGGGGTTCTTTAAAACTACAAAAAAAACAACAACAACAAAAAGCATATTAAAATAAGAATTTGGTCACATATTTCTGATATCACATGATATGCATTCAGGTCTTATTTGATTAAAATGTAGCTCAAAGTCTCAAAATAAGCATTTTTTCAGCTAGGTTAATGCTAACATATAATAGAAATTCCCATAGACGGGGTAACACATTAGCACTGACAAGATAACCATCTCAAACAGGTCCTCAGAGAACTATTTGACTTCACTTATTACCTCCGCCAAGGGAGGAGGTAATGTTTTTGCCAACATTGGTTTGTTGGTTTGTCTGTCTGACTGTTAGCAACATAACTCAAAAAGTTCTGAATGGATTTTGATGACATTTTCAGGAAAGGTGTGTAATGGCACAGGGAACAGATTAGATTTTGGTGGCAATCCAGAACACGATCTGGATTCAGGAATTTTTAAAAAAAAATATTTTATATATTGTGAAGGAACAAATAAGTTCAGGCGAGATGCGGCGAGCTGGAAGGTTTCAGAGTTTTATTTCCTCCATCATCATGAGACACACTGTAGCGCTATGCGCTGTGTTGTGCTGTGTGTGCTGCGTGTGTGCGTCCTCCTGAGGCATGTATAGCAAGCTCTTTTATACATGTTACACAAAGAGAGAATGCATGGCACATTTGCATATTGCTATACATATCAGTCAATACATATCAATCGCGTGACCAACTGGCGTCCGGACTTCCTCTCCTTAATCCAGGGATGTATAACAATAGTCCATTGTTCTGGTTGTGCCCCCAGGGGTTCTCTGTCCGTATGTAATCCCTGTTGAGCGTGAATAGTATCAGTCTGCATTGTGCTGGGTGTCCACACGGCTCCCCCAAGAATGCTCAAAAGGGGCTGTGACCCCCCCTTCCCCATCGTTTGTCTCCAGCTCCGGTAGAACTGTCGGAGGACATGTCAGTCCGTGGGGGGGACGGGGGAGGGGTGGAAAGGGCAGTGTGCTCCGCTCCGAGTTCCAGCACGTTGAACGGCCGTGGATCGTGGGCACACGGGCCAGTGTATTTCATGCGTAATGGAACCAGACAGCGATCGGTCGGCTTTAGGGAGTGAGGTGCGGGAAAAGCGCTGTGCAGGAGGAGGGGGAGGGGGTTGAGACTAAGCGAGTGCCGGCCCGGGACATCAAAGGTGTCTGGGCCGAGCAAACATTGCATGTGGATCCGCGATGGTGAGGAACTTTGCCGGTAAACCTGGCGGAGATCCACAGCGGCTGTGAAAAAAACATTTTATCTGACTCCTCTCGCGGCTCGATCCAGCGAGAATGTGGGGAAGGCGAGCGGCCAAATTCCCAGAGGATGCGTTGCGGCTGTGAAACAACTGCAGCTGTGCGAGGGTGTGAGGCGGTTTGGCTTTAGGTGCGGGAGCAGCCCTAAAGTCATCGGCGAAAGCAATCGGCTAAATTCCCCTTGTGCGCCGTGGCTGAGAAACCCATACAAAATCCTGTGTGCAGGCTGCACGTATGCTTCAGGTGCAAGAGCAGCCCTAAAGGTTCCAAGGATGGCAATCGGCCGTGTTCCTCGGGCATGTGCAGTGGCGGAGGATGATGTAAAAGTCTGTGGAGCGGGTTTGTCCCTGGTGCGTGGCGCGCGCCTTGCGCAGTGACCACATAGCTGGCAGTTGTGCTGTCCTCGTAATCTTGCGGTGTGCGTACGGGGCTTCTGTGCGCGGGAGGTCCGCTGTCCAGAGTTTAGTCAGAGTCGGGGAGCTTGGTGGAAATCAACGCAGTCGGCATCGATGATTGTCCCCGTTCAGGCTGCTTCCTTCATTCGCTCGTGTCGTTCATGGTGCGTTTTGGCCCCAGTGCTGCACTCTGGAGCACGCTCTGGTGAGGATGAAGAGGTTGCAGGTGTTCTCTGGTCCTCTGGGATCCACAGCGTGGTGAGAGGGAGGAGACGGTCATTCTCCCTCGTCAGGTCACCAGTGTGGAGGTAAAAGATCAGGCGAGGGGCGCACCAGGCTTCCCGTCCGGGTCATCTCCGGGGTGTTCGCCTCGTGTTCCATTCTTCCTCAAGGGTCACCAGTGTGGAGGAACAAATAAGTTCAAGCGAGAGGCGACGAGCTGGAAGGTTTTAGAGTTTTATTTCCTCCATCATCATGAAATGGAATGAAAGGAATGTGGTCTCCAGCCACATAGTATGTGATGATTGACATTTCTCTCTCTCCCTTCTAACACACCTTTCCCCTTCCTCCTCCTCGATCTTCAACCAACAGTAGCCCAATTTCCACCGGCACCCTGTCGGTCAACAGCACCAGTGGCAGTCGTTGTTAACCCAGGTCTCGACCGCTCCGGTATGAAAGTCTCATTCGGGGTGATCAGCATGTTTGATCTGGCAAAGGTTTTACATCGGATGCCCTTCCTGGCACAACCCTCCCCATGTACCTGGGCTTGGTACCAGCACTAGGATTACACTGGTTTGTGCACCCCTTGTGGCTGGGTTGTTTGGTTTTTTTTAAATTCTCATAAATTTGCATTTTTTTCTGGAAATTTTCAACTTTTTTCATATAACTTTACAACACTCACCTGGATGCTGGTTAAATTTTTATTCTGTGTAATTAATTTGCAATTTGTAACTTTTTTCATTTTTAAATTGGCATCATTTATCATATCTTTGTGTAGCAGGGTTAATTATTCCACTTGTAATTTGTCATTATGTTCTCCAACTGTAATATTTTTATTGTTTTTGTAATAAGGTTGTAATCTATTATAGTGAGCTTCCATGGTGACTAAAGGTTGGGTGTGGCTCATGCCCCCCCCCCCCACACCCGGCCTTAGCGGACTTAGTGGGAGTTTTACATGCTCCAGTGCTAGTCTGCTGAGTGCTGTCACTGTGGTAAGCTGTGTAGTAATAAGCTCCGGTGAAAAACTTGAAATAAATCTTGTTTTATGCTAAAAGTGCATTCTTCAGTAGACATGTTCAACAAGATTACCAAACTTAATGTCTGATATATTTGTGGTGAGTAAATTTCTTAAAATTATAACTTATGGAGCTCAGCAGTTCATAGAGGTCTGTTAGTGTAAGTGTTGCCTCGTAGCATGGCCGATGTAATAACTTGCAATTAGCTGAAATATATTCTGTGTTTTAGTATTTGCTGGAACTTATTACTGCAGACCAGGCTGTGAGAGACCATATGATTCTGTTGTTACAAGGTACTGTTCTTGTCATGGTTTGGTTGCACACTGCTCTGTCTCTCTCACTAATCAGTCTCATTCTCCACAGCTGTACTCACCACCTGCAGGCAATCACCAGTCTCTAAATAGCCCATGCATCCTCCACTCATGAGGAGATTGTTGATGACTACACTGGCCCCAGATGCATGTGCAGCTAGTGATGGCCTGATGAAGCTTTCTAGAGGATTTGAGGCCTTTCATCAAAATGTTTCATATAGACGAGGCCTCATGTGACACTTCATTTTCTCTACAGGGATGGCAACAGGAAATTCTGATTTCAGCTGAAATCTAATTTGGTCGACTGACTTATGGGGGGGGGGGGGCGGGGGGCGCAGACCCCTGAAGCTGGGAGGTTTTCAGTAAAACAGAAGTAATTTAGACTGAAAAAAATGATTTAAAAAAATGAAATACTAGACTTGGATAAATCATTAAATTTAATGAAAAGTTAACTTACTTTTTCTTCAATGTTGTCTCACTGTCTTTAGTCCAACATATTTAACAGTTCTATTAGAGTTTTTTACACTATTTACACTGGTCACCAAGTCACTTCTAATGTGAAACTTTCTTCCTTTTGGCAGCAAGCTGTGTCAGTCTCTGAACTTTGAACTTCATCTCCTTTTCTGGTTTCTTCAGAAACTGTCCGAGTGTTTCTGTTGCCTCATTGAACTTTGAGCCAATTTTCACCTTTACTGTCACTTTGCCCCCCGAAGCTCCTGGGTTTTTATGATTTTTAAGTACCAGAACTGTGCTTACATGACATAAAACAAACAGCTGAATGCCACTTATTACTGTATAATATTGACTTATGTTCCAAGAAGATAGCATTCCTAAACTAGAAAAGCACTCAGAGCGCATACCTCCGCCAAGGCTCCTTCTGTTTGACATGGATCAACTCCAAAATGTAATGGGTTTGTGTGTAGGCCTATAGCCACTTGTGGTGAAAATTGCATCAAAGTCTGTCCATCAGTTTTGGAGTATTGTTGCTAACACACTGTGAGAAGATAAGCGCCTTGGCTGAGGTATGAATTCTCAGATCATCACCAAAATATAATGGGTTCCTCTCTAACCCAAGAACCACCTCTGGTGAAAATTTTATCCAAATCCATCCAGTAGTTTTTGTGTAATCCTGCTGCACAAATACAAAAAAGCCCTTGGTGGAGGTATGCACTCTCAGATCATCACCAAAATCTAATCATCTGTTCCCCGTGCCATTACACACCTTTCCTGAAAATTTCATGAAAATCCGTCCATCACTTTTCCTTGCTAACAAACAGACAGACAAACCAACGCTGATGAAAACATAACCTCCTTGGCGGAGGTAAATATTCCAACAAGCATTATCCATCACATGCTTTAACACTTGATCAAATCAAAATCAGTTAATTTTATCTAATCCATAATAGAAATAAAATTCCAACATACCATTACTTTTTATAATTTCAGCATTCATTTCAGATCACCAGTTTCAATCTCCACTGAGTCTTGAGCAGCTCATTTTCCTCCCCCGCGCAGCCCAGCTCAAACAGCCGCTGTACGCTGCACTCAAACGGAAACCGGCGGACAGAGTCGACTGGACTCTTGAACGGGAGCAGGCGTTCTGAGGTTAAAACAGCGCTCATTACCCACGCTGTCGTGGAGCAATGCGTTGCCGGTTCTTGGCAGCCGCTCACCTTTTTTTTAAGCAGGTCTTTGCACGACAGTGAGCGTAAATACAGCATGTTCGACAGAGAGTTAATGGCTCTCCACCTGGCCATATGCCACTTCCGGTTCTGGCTGAAAGGGCACATCTTCACTGTGTTCGTGGACCACAAGCCGCTAACGTACTTAATGTACTTTATCTTCCTGGAAGATAAAATAAAGCGGAATTCGGCGAATTAGCAGAAAATCACATCCCTGAGAACACGCCGCCATGAATCTTTGAAAAAGCATACAACGAGCCATTTGATTGGTCCAATCGCAGGGCTGTCAAGCTACTGCAATACAGCAGTAGCTTGAACACAACACATCCGGGTTATCGCGGGAGACGACTTCCGGGGAAGCGGCGAGCGCTTATGTACTCTTGTTGATTTTCGCTAAAATCGGTAACAATAAGGTACCTTACCCCCCCTAAAATTTTCTCAATGGATTTAGACGATTCACAGAAATGATCAATTTGAAAATAAATCGGCGGAAATCCGCGGATCGGCGGAATATTGCCATTCCTGTCTCTACTAGGCCATCTAGTGGACAAAATGTATACAACATACAGATTTTTACAAGGGCCTTATCGGTTTAATGTGGGTTTTTTTTTTTCATTTTAATAAATGCAGTCTTTTGAGAAATATCAATGATCATAAGTGAAAAAAGAAAAGAAAACTGAGGTGACTACAGTGAATGTGTCTGTGCTACTTACCCATTTTTATTAAGAAATAACTTCAACAGTCTTTGGACTAAGGCGATTTCTTTCTTTTTTTTTTTTTAGATTATTTCTCCAGCTTTGGAGAATACTCTCTCAGAGCACAGAGGATGCAGGTGTGGAAAGGAAGGCTACTGAAAGTTTGTACAGTGTAGGATAGACACATTTCTGTCTTTCCCAGTACATTCACCTCTCTTTATTCTCATGCAGGGCACAATAGTGCCTCAGTATAATGATGCATAATAATGATCCAAGTTCTTTGAAACACAACAGACACTTCACCTTGCAAATAAAAATAAAATTACAAGAATGACTTAACTGGGACTTGAACCACAGCCTCCCAGTTGTGGGGCAGATGCTCTACCTCTAGACCATCACTTCAGTTACAAGAAATATCCACTATTTGTGAAAAATGCATCAATAGGAGAAATGAGATCAAAATATTTCCAAACGGGAGGAGTCCGTGTTTTTGGCGCTGGCTCCATCTGAAAATTGGCTGTGACAAATCCCTTACACAGTCAAACGTCGACAACACAAAACATGAGGGACAGGGATTTCCATTGTGTATCGCTGCTCACTTTATTTCATGTTGTGTGCAAAATCATGAATGGTTTCCTGACCCAGTCATGTGGTACGACCAGCCGGCAAGGCTAATGACAACAATACATACGTCAGCAATACACGCCTCGCCAAATATTTCCTGGACAAGCTCGGAGCACTCTCAAAGCTCCGGAGCCTGCCGTCCCATCACTATGTGCAGCCAATACCTCTCCTCCAACGCATCTGTAAAGAAAAAAGGAAGTAACTTTCTTCCATTGTTTATTCCCTCTCCTCTTCTCCAAGATACCCCAGGCGGATGGTGGACCCCAACTCTGGCAGATTGGGCTCCCTGCTCTGTGAAAGGCTTCACCTGGACCCTCTCAACCCATTCAACCATAAGTGCACTTACCAACATTCCCTAATCTGTCTGCCTTTCTCCCCAAGCTCTGCAGTCTTCCCCCTTCAAGCACTCATTAGTCCCGCTGCGATGCTGCAGGTTCCAGCCATTCCCTTCATCGCCCAACTCTCTGCAGTACCTGTAGACAAATAAATAATTATCAGCATTGTGAATTTGTTGCCTGCTGATGTTGTACTCACCGTTTTTCCGGTGCTGATGTTGTACTCAACGTTTTTCCTCTCCTTCCATAGGGTTGTCAGACCTCTTGCCGCAGCTCACAACCCTTCTTAATAAAATCATTGTCATCTCACTACCTGTTCTCTCTGTTGCCTGCTTTTGGGTCAATACTATTTGAATCATGACAGTTCTGTTGTATTAATTGTTTTATTTCACACTTAATGGCCAGTCTGCTGAGTGCTGTCACCGTGTATTTACTGGTACTTATTAGTACAGACCAGGCTGTGAGAGACCACATGATTCTGCTGTTACCAGATTCTACAATAAATGGTGTGGTACTGCCAAAGAGAGGCCATCTGCGCCCGATTAATAAACATAATGCAAAGAGAGAGTACACAGCCACTACAACAGTGCCATGGCCCTGTCTACTGCCTGGGAGTTGCTGATTCATTGTCATGAGTGACGCCGGTAACAGCAGACACAATAACTAGAGACGCCAAGGCAGTGGCGTGGAGTGAAACATGAAGTGGGCGAAACAACTAAGGATGGTGCAAGGAAGGACTGGAGGCGGCAAAATAAATAGAGTGACTACTGATTAAGAAATAAAGCACAGCTGTGATAAATTAACAACCTAAGAGAGAACAAGTCAGAACGGAAAATGCATTATTTTTTTTTATTTTTTATTTTTTTTGTTACTTATTTGCATTATGCTAGAAACGGAAGTAAAAGAGCGCTGTCAAACTAAAAGCCAACTCAGAAATGATGATAATGAGAGAGGCTTGCTTCAGCAGATTGTTTGGCTAGTGAACTGAATAATGGCTCCACTCACCTCTCCGCCCAGTTGTAATGGCTGCGCCTTCCTCAGTAAAAAGATAATTGATGGGAAAATTTCATGTTTTCTAAAATGCTGAGTCTCAGAGCCGGTGTGAAAGAATGCTTGCTCAGGTGTATTATCTTTCTGTGAAAGTACGGATGTAGTGAAATTAAGGGTTTTTATAGGTAATTTAATGTTGATACACATATTAATGTAAATATGAATGTGAGTACAGTGGGGCAAAAAAGTATTTAGTCAGCCACCAATTGTGCAAGTTCTCCCACTTAAAAGATGAGAGAGGTCTCCAATTTTCATCATAGGTTACCTCAACTATGAGAGACAAAATGAGAAAAAAAAATCCAGAAAATCACATTGAAGGATTTTTAATGAATTAATTGGTAAATTCCTCAGTAAAATAAGTATTTGGTCACCTACAAACAAGCAAGATTTCTGGCTCTCACAGACCTGTAACTTCTTTAAGAGGCTCCTCTGTCCTCCACTTGTTACCTGTATTAATGGCACCTGTTTGAACTCGTTATCAGTATAAAAGACACCTGTCCACAACCTCAAACAATCAGACTCCAAACTCCACTATGGCCAAGACCAAAGAGCTATCAAAGGACACCAGAAACAAAATTGTAGACCTGCACCAGGCTGGGAAGACTGAATCTCAAATAGGTAAGCAGCTTGGTGTGAAGAAATCAACTGTGGGAGCAATTAGAAAATGGAAGACATACAAGACCACTGATAATCTTCTTCCATCTGGGGCTCCATGCAAGATCTCACCCCGTGGGGTCAA
The DNA here is from genome assembly GCA_020510985.1 of Pholidichthys leucotaenia. Classification (NCBI taxonomy): domain Eukaryota; kingdom Metazoa; phylum Chordata; class Actinopteri; order Cichliformes; family Pholidichthyidae; genus Pholidichthys; species Pholidichthys leucotaenia. The sequence continues at coordinate 21,082,295 of CM035839.1, read as the reverse complement.
AATTATCACGAGAACGGTGAGCAAAAATCCCAGAACCACATGGGGGGACCTAGTGAATGACCTGCAGAGAGCTGGGTCCAAACTAACAAAGGCTACATCAGAAACACACTACGCTGCCAGGGACTCAAATCCTGCAGTGCCAGACGTGTCCCCCTGCTTAAGCCAGTACGTGTCCAGGCCCGTCTGAAGTTTGCTAGAGAGCATTTGGATGATCCAGAAGAGGATTGGGAGAATGTCATATGGTCAGATGAAATCAAAATAGAACTTTTTGGTAAAAACTCAACTTGTCGTGTTTGGAGGAGAAAGAACACCATACCTACTGTGAAGCATGGGAGTGGAAACATCATACTTTGGGGCTGTTTTTCTGCAAAGGGACCAGGACGACTGATCTGTGTAAAGGAAAGGATGAATGGGGCCATGTATCGTGAGATTTTGAGTGAAAACCTCCTTCCACCAGCAAGGGCATTGAAGATGAAATGTGGCTGGGTCTTTCAGCATGACAATGATCCCAAACACACCGCCCGGGCAACGAAGGAGTGTCTTCGTAAGAAGCATTTCAAGGTCCTGGAGTGGCCTAGCCAGTCTCCAGATCTCAACCCCATAGAAAATCTTTGGAGGGAGTTGAAAGTCTGTTGCCCAGCAACAGCCCCAAAACATCACTGCTCTAGAGGAGATCTGCATGGAGGAATGGGCCAAAATACCAGCAACAGTGTGTGAAAACCCAGTGAAAACTTACAGAAAACGTTTGACCTCTGTCATTGCCAACAAAGGGTATATAACAAAGTATTGCGATGAACTTTTGTTATTGACCAAATACTTATTTTACCGAGGAATTTACCAATTAATTCATTAAAAATCCTTCAATGTGATTTTCTGGATTTTTTTTTCTCATTTTGTCTCTCATAGTTGAGGTATACCTATGATGAAAACTGGAGACCTCTCTCATCTTTTAAGTGGGAGAACTTGCACAATTGGTGGCTGACTAAATACTTTTTTACCCCACTGTAAGAATGAAGATCTACTTTCATCACACTCAATTCCTCGTTAGGGCACCATCCATGTTTTATAGAGGTGGAGCCTCTTATGAACAAAGACTTAAGCTTAAGAATTTAGCAATTGGTAAGTTAAGCCTTAATAATTCTATTGAAAATATTTGATCAGTCTCATAGTAAACCCTTGTGTGCGTTCTTGTCACTGATGATCAAGAAGATGGACATGAAATCAAACAATAATTCTCATGTGTCTTTCAATGGTTTAATAAGAAATGTCAGAATAGGTAAACATATTTGCATAACTTTAAAACAGAGAATTTACATGTATCATGGGCATCATAGACTGTTACTGGGTTACTTATTAATCAAGTATTTGTGGAACCAAATGAAGCATAGTTCAATTTGTCAGCATACTGGAAATTGGAAACCCATAAAAGAGCATTGGTTAAAAAAGTGGATGTAATTTTATGAAGAAAATGCTAATTAACTTCATAAAAATTTAGAAAATTTGTTTTACTCTGAAAAAGAATATAAATTAATGAAAGATGACATGCATTTTGAGATTCTTATTGAGGTTTGCATAAATTAGGTTAAAAGAACTTATACCAGGAATATTCTGAAGAATTAAGGTTAAATTGACAACAGACCATCAGCCAAGCAGAATCATTGCATCCCAGCAGGTAGCAGGCGGGTCCACCGGATTCTGTTTCACAGGATCAGCATGGGTCTGTGGGAAGGCTGGCAAACAGGCTCCTTACCACTTATGGCCTAACTCCCAGGATCACAACGGCTGGTCTCCAGCAGGCTGGGCAAGGTCTTCTCCGATGCACTGAAGAAGGAATTAGTTAATGGTGCAAAGTCCCATCATAAATACAGGTTACATCTCAAACTTGTTTCTTCCAATGTTGGTGGTTTAAATGAGTTGGTTTAAGCTTTAAAAAAAATTAAACAAAATCTTTTTGCAAGATGATTTAGAGAAAAAAGAAGAAGAAAATAAGAAAAATGAATTTTAAAGAAAAGAAACAGGATTTACACAGAGCATGACAGGCTCTGGGCCCTTCTTAAAAAGATAGGAGAAAAAATTGGAGAACAGAGAGGGCTCCTTACAGCTTCGGCCAACGCCCCAGAACAGACTCTGCAAAGAGCAATAAAACTCAAGTTTTCTCTAGTGTTGCAGGGTGGTCCAAAAACTTCCTGAGACCTGAGTTGGACCAATTATATCTGAGCTTTGTTCACAAAGGTAATAAACTCAACCTAAAAAGGGAAATGCAATGAAGCTTTGAACTCTATTGGCCAGTTTAAATGCAGCTATGGACTCCTGCAGAACAGAGGAGAGAGGAGGGGGAGAGAGACATTTGATCTGAGAGTGAGACCCCCCTTTAAGACACATATTGCTGAATAAAGCATAAATTCCTTAAACTTTAGTGACTAAGATATTCTACTCAATAAAGGAACATAAAATGCATCTACATCTACTGTAATTAACTTGTGATATTAAGCATGCAAGAATTAATTCCTTCTTGAAAATAGCAGCACATATCAAGTTATATCAAATCATTTCAATAAAAGAATTTGAAACCCAAATAGTCCATCCCAGAGTTCAGTCAGGTCTTTGTTGGCAGATACTGTCTTAAGAGAAAAAATATGAGTTTGTTCATAGTCCATAAGGCATAAATTCCACTGAAAATTCGTCGGCCTCCGTCGGTCTATGATGACCATGGAAGAGAATCCTAAACGTCTACTCTGCTGGAACAGCACCGACTGTGGCTGAACAGGCCGATGCGCGAATGGCAGTCCCTGTCACACAGGTCGCACTTGTGGGTGGTCTCCGTGCTGCTGGGTCTGTGGCGGTTCTTCCTGCGGGTCCTTTTTTCATCTGCTGCAGCAGTCAGTCTCTCTTCACCCGCCTTGAGCTGTCTGGTCAGGGTGCCTCTCCATTTGGAGCGGTCCGTTGCAAGGTCCTCCCAGCGCTCTGTGTTGATCTCCAGGGCCTTCATGTCTCTCTTGCAGACGTCTCTAAAGCGCAGCTGTGGGCGGCCAACGTCTCTCCTGCCAGTTGCCAGTTCTCCGTAGAGGACATCTTTGGGGATTCTGCCATCCTCCATACGGTGAACGTGGCCTAGCCAGCGGAGCCTGCGCTGCCTGAGTAGAGTGAACATGGAGGGAAGGCCGGCGCGGGACAGAACTTCTGTGTTGGGCACTTTGTCCTGCCAGGATATGTCCAGGATGTGGCGAATGCAGCGCAAGTGGAAGGAGTTCAGTCTCTTTTCCTGCCGGGCGTATGTTGTCCACATCTCACTCCCATAGAGCAGTGTGCTGATGACGCAGGCGTTGTACACTGCCATCTTCGTCTTGACAGAGAGTTTGGGATTCTCCCACACTCGTGTGGTGAGGCGAGCGAGTGTGAAGGCTGATTTTCCAATCGTCTTGTTGATCTCTGTATCAAGGGAGAGGTTGTTGCTGATCGTGGACCCCAGATACGTGAACTGATTCACGACCTCCAGCTCGTAGTCTCGTGCTTCCGTGCCTTGCGCCAAGACGTTAGTCTTCTTCAGGCTGATGGTAAGCCCAAAGTCCTTGCATGCCTGGGAGAAGCGGTCCATCAGGGTCTGAAGCTCCTGCTGTGTGTGGGTTGCGACTGCAGCGTCGTCTGCGAACAGCATGTCTCTGATTAGAGCCTCGCGTACTTTGGTTCTGGCTTTCAGGCGGGCGAGGTTGAAAAGCCTGCCGTCAGATCTTGTGTGCAGGTAGATTCCCTCTGTTGCTGTGCTGAAGGCATGCCTCAGGAGCATAGCAAAGAAAATCCCAAAGAGGGTTGGCGCAAGTACACTGCCCTGTTTCACTCCGCTGCGTATATTGAATGGCTCTGAGACGTTGCCATCGTGCTGCACTATCCCCTGCATGTTGGTGTGAAACGATTCGATGAGGCTTTGCAACTTTGGTGGGCATCCTATCTTTGGCAGGATCTTGAAAAGGCCCTCTCTGCTGACCAGATCGAACGCTTTGGTGAGGTCGATGAAGGCGACATACAGGGGCATGTTCTGTTCTCTGCATTTCTCCTGGAGTTGGCGGATGGAGAATATCATGTCTACCGTTGATCGCTCAGCGCGGAAGCCACACTGAGACTCGGGGTAGACAAGTTCGGCAAGCTTCTGTAGACGAACGAGAACAACTCATGCATAGACTTTGCCAACAACGCTGAGGAGGGAGATGCCCCTGTAGTTGTTGCAGTCGCTTCTCTCCCTTTGTTTTTGTAGAGGGTGATGATCTTGGCGTCCCTCATGTCCTGTGGTACGGCACCTTCCTTCCAACACTGGCAGATGACGTCATGCAATGACAGCAGTAGGGCAGTCTTGCAGTGCTTGATCAGGTCAGGGGGTATGCCGTCGTTGCCGGGTGCCTTGCCAGCGGCCAAGCTATCAATGGCCTTGCTGAGTTCGTCGATGGTTGGCTCGGTGTCAAGTTCGTCCATGGATGGCAGGCAGTCGATGGCATCAAGGGCTGACGGTGTCACGGTGTTCTGTCTGGAGTAGAGGTCGGAGTAGTGTTCCACCCATCTCTCCATCTGCTTGTTCTTTTCTGTGATCATCTCCCCAGTGGAGGATTTGAGGGGGGCCGTCTTGCTCTGAGCCGGACCAAGTGCTTTCTTGATGCCATCGTACATACCACGGATGTTCCCTGTTATGGCAGCGGTTTGAATGTCTTGGCTGAGCTGAGTCCAGTACTCATTGGCACAGCGCCGAGCAGTCTGCTGAACTTTGCTTCTCGCAGCCCTGAGAATTTGGTGATTCTTCTCGTTTGCGTACTTCTTGTACTCAGCAAGTGCTGAGCGCTTGGCTTCAATGACGGGGGTCATCTCGGTCAACTTGGCATCAAACCAGTTCTGTGACTTCAAGGTTTTCCTCCCAAAGGTAGCCAAGGCTGTGCGGTGGATGGTGTTTCGCAGCTCTTCCCACTTCTGCTTTGCAGATTCTCCTTCTTGTGGTACACCAAGTTCCTTCTCAAAGGTGGAGGCAAACTGCTCAACAAGTTCTGGTTTAGCCATCTTGCTGGTGTCAATCCGTGCCTTTCCAGGCTGTCTAGCACGATGGAATTTCTTCAGCTGCGCGAGATTCTCGTAGAACTCGTCTTTTGCCTCTGGTGTGGCTGTCAGTGTTGGGGCATACACACTGACGAGGGTGACTGGGCCTTGAGTGGTGTTCAGGCGGAGGGTGAGGAGTCGTGCAGAGCCAGTGCTGCCCGGTTCCACCATCTTCAGCAAGGTGTTCTTCACTGCGAAACCCACTCCGTGTTCCCTGTGTTCATCACTGCCCTTTCCCTGCCAGTAGAACGTGTAGTCCTTCTCTCTCAATGTGTCTGCGTCAGCCAACCGTGTTTCCTGGAGAGTGGCGCTCTACACCAATTGAGCGGTGGCTTATAACCGGTAACTGTCATTCCCCGTGTTTTGTCTACGCCAAAGGCGAAGCTGGAGTGTCCTCTCCAGTGATCCGGTGTTCTACCTTCCAGCGTTGGGCGTTGGTAGGATTCAAGCCTGGGCAGGAAGATATGGAGGACAAGATGTTGCCCATGCAGCATGTCCCCCCTCTCCACGTCACTGATGAATCCAAAGGAACAGCAGGGCTGCTACAGTTTGGCACCAGCGCCGTTGCAGGAGCTGCCAGAACGATGTTGAGCACAACATAGAACTGCCTTAGGGGCTCCGACTCCGGATTTTTCCTCAGGGTTGACTCCCGAAGCCTTTCCCGTGACCGGGTATGCCGCAAGGCAGCGGAGGTTTGAAATCAGGGTTTACCTTCCCCTAGATGGGCTACCTTCCCAGGTTGACGAGCCACCGTCTACCCGAAGCATCTGGTTTTAAGGCGCCAGAGATCCGCCCTCGCCCCTTCTCCTATTAGTAAAAGCAGTTCCGCCGGGCTTAGAGACTAAACCACACGGGCAGGCTAGGAGTTGGACTTAGTTGTCAGAGGCTTTTTGAGAGGCATGCCATAAGGAGCATTTTATGAGCACTGGGAGCTTAACCCCAGTGCCGCTCCTGGCTATGACAGCCTTGGAAACAGAGGATGGAGGAGGAGACATCAAACCTCCCATGCTCCCGCCGGAGGAGGGAGGAGAGTTGGGTACCCGGAGGCATGCGTCGTGACGGCCGGGGCGAGGCCGCGCGCCGCGCTTAGGTCGGTGTTCCGCAGCGGCGGGCGCAACGGACCGCCGGCCCCCAGCGAGCTCCACAACGGGCACCCGTCAGCCCCCGGGAGGGACCGCCAAGACAGAGTTGGCTCGGACGGGGGCCGGCGGCGGCCGGGGCACTGCGCCGGCCGGCCCTCCTCCTTCCCTCCCGGCGGAGGGACTGGGACAGAGAGCCGGGCAGAGTCTCGGGAGACTCCCCCCCTCCCCCACACGGGGGAGGGGAGAAAGAGATCCTCGGCGGGCAAAGGTTCATAGCGGAGGGCGGCGGGGAGCCCCTCGGCGGCCGGGCGGCGACTCTCCGCTCCACCGTTAATGATCCTTCCGCAGGTTCACCTACAGAAAGAGAATTAAATATTCCTGATTCATCCACCAGATGGCACTGTGAAACTGTCTGGTTGTTTAGTGGAGAGTCTTGGCTTCCCCATACATCTTGACTATGTCGATCATAAAACTGTCAATCAGAACATTCCTTTGCCAAAGAGTCTTGGAGAAAGGGATTAACTTTTTTTTTTTTTTCCCCTCTCGGCGCCACACGAGTAGGCTGCCTTTTGCAACAGCGGCTCGATTCCGAGTCTTTTTCCCTTCCTCTCTCTTTTGACCCGTCTTTTTTTTTCACCCCACTTATATCACGGACACACAGATCGTCCTAAATGTCTCCTGAGCCGGTGGACGGAGCCACTGTTTATAGCAGGATACGATACAGCAGAGAACAGCTGCTAGCATTCAACCGCCACCCGGTCCCATTGGAAAAACTCGACATACCGAGAGAACTGAGGCGAAAACGCCGCGGCTGCCGGGCTGGAGTAAGGCGGAGGACAAAAAATATAAGGTACAGACCCTCCCTTCCATCTGTTGTCATGGGAAATGTACGGTCGATACTGGGAAAGTTAGATGAGCTAGCGGCTATCTCCCGTTATGATAGCACATACCGGGAGTGCTCTCTCCTTTTGTTTACTGAGACGTGGCTAACTGAACTAGCAGCAGATGCTAACATTGAGCTGGAGGGTTTTCACATGATACGAGCTGACCGAACACCAGACAGTGGCAAGGCTAGGGGCGGTGGAGTGATAATGTATGTTAACAACAACTGGTGCAGACCGGGACATATCACTGTTAAACAACGACACTGCAGCAAAGACATTGAGTTGCTAGCTGTTAGCATGAGGCCTACATATCTCCCGAGAGAACACTCACACGTGATCTGCATTGTTGTTTATGCAAATCCGACGGCGAACGCTGGGACAGCACGTGACGTCATCCATTCAGTAACCAGCAGGCTGCAGACAGAACACCCAGATGCTCTTCTCCTCATCTCAGGCGATTTCAACCATGTTTCACTGTCTCCCATTCTACCCACGTTCACCCAGTATGTCACATGCCACACTAGAGACAATAAAACACTGGATTTATTCTACGCAAACACTAAGGAGGCGTACACCTCATCACAACTCCCCCCACTCGGGAGATCGGATCACAACTTGGTTCATCTCCGGCCGGTGTACAAACCCCTAGTGCACAGACAACCTCCGGCCATGCACACTGTGGAGTTATGGTCTGAGGAGACAATGGACACCCTAAAGGGCTGTTTTGAAGCCACCGCCTGGAAGCAGCTCTGCGATCCACATGGTGAGGACATCGATGGCCTCATTCACACCTTCACGGGCTACCTCAGCTTCTGTGTGGACAAATCCGTTCCCACCAAGACCATACGGCGTCACTCAAACAACAAACCCTGGATCAACCCTGAGATAAAAACACTTCTGAGAGAGAAGAAGAGGATCTTCAGGTCAGGGAACAGGGAGATGCTGAAGTCCGTACAGAGGGAGCTGAGGAGAAAGATCAGAGAAGGCAAGGACAGCTTCAGGAAGAAGATGGAGGACAAGCTGCAACAGAGCGACATCAGCGGGGTCTGGAGAAACCTCAAAACCATCTCGGGGCTCCAGAATACCTCCCCCCAGGCCACAGGGGGCAGGGAGTGGGCGAACAACCTGAATCTGTTTTTCAATAGATTTGACCAACCGCCCTCCCCCCTGACTGCACAACAACCACTGCTGCCTCTAAAGAAATCAAGTCCTGCTGCCCACTCCCCACTCCACCAACACCCCCCTACTCCCAACACACAGCCCCCCATCCTGACCCTGACCAGGACCCAGGTGAGGACGGAGCTGAGGAAGATCAAGGCGAGGAAGGCGCCGGGACCGGACGGCATCAGCGCAAAGCTCCTCAAGTCCTGTGCAGACCAGCTGTGTGGGATTGTGACGTATATCTTCAACATGAGCCTGAAACTGGGGAGGGTACCACAGCTGTGGAAAACATCTTGTGTGGTACCTGTACCAAAAACTTCCCACCCCAAAGACCTGAACAGCTACAGACCGGTGGCCTTGACGTCCCACTTGATGAAGACCCTGGAGAGACTGCTCCTTGCTCACCTCCGCCCCCTGGTGGAACCAGCGATGGATCCACTCCAGTTCGCCTACCAGCATGGCATTGGGGTGGAGGATGCGGTGATCTTCCTCCTTCACCGTTCTCTGTCCCACCTGGAGAAGCCCGGGAATATGGTGAGGATCATGTTCTTTGACTTCTCCAGTGCTTTCAACACCATCCAACCGATGATCCTGAAGGACAAGCTGCTGCGCGCAGGGGTGGACCAGCACCTGTCATCATGGATCCTGGACTACCTCACGAACCGGCCTCAGTTTGTGAGAACCCGGGACTGTGTGTCCGACACGATCATCAGTAGCACGGGGGCCCCCCAGGGAACGGTGCTGGCTCCCTTCCTGTTCACTCTTTATACTGCGGACTTCTCACACAACACAACACACTGCCATCTACAGAAGTTCTCTGATGACTCTGCGATCGTTGGCCTCATCTCCAATGGAGATGAAGCTGAGTACAGAGGGCTTATCCAGGACTTCGTGGACTGGTGCCATCGGAACTGCCTCCAGATCAACGCGAGGAAAACTAAGGAGCTGGTGGTGGACTGCCGCAGGCATGGGCAGCCCCTCACAGTACCAGTAAATATACAGGGAACAGACATCGAGATGGTGACATCCTATAAGTACCTGGGTATTCATCTGAACAATAAACTAGACTGGTCACACAATACTGATGCACTCTACAAGAAGGGACAGCGCAGGCTGTTCCTGCTGAGGAGACTCAGGTCTTTTGGTGTACAAGGGGCGCTGCTGAAGTCATTCTATGACACGGTGGTGGCATCAGCCATCACTTTTGGAGTGGTCTGCTGGGGCAGTGGCATTACTGCAGCCGATAGGAAGAGACTGAACAAACTGATTAAGAAAGCTAGCTCTGTCCTGGGGCAGCGCCTTGATCCGATGGAGGAGATAGGAGAGAGAAGGACGGTGGCTAAACTGTCATCTCTGCTGGAGTCCGAGTTCCACCCTATGCAGGACATACTGAATGCACTGAGGAGCTCATTTAGCAGCAGACTACATCATCCCAGGTGCACAACCGAGAGGTTTCGTAGGTCCTTCCTACCAACGGCTGTCAGACTGTACAACCTAAGCAGGGCTGCTCGCAGAGATAGCAAAAAGACGTAACTAATAGTTTTTTGAATGCAAAAGATGCAATAGACTTACACAATGGTCCCCTCCGGCATACAACTAGGAACATACCGGTCGCTATGGAGGGTGAGAATATGTATGGGCACATAATCATACCATGTAGGATAACTAAGTAGACGGTTATGCTGTTTCATTCCATCTAGCAACAATGCTCTGCACTGTGTGTGTTTATATATTTACATATTTATTCCATCTAGCTACAATGCTCAGCACTGGGTGTGTTTATATATTTATATATCTACATATTATTCCATCTAGCTACATTGCTCCGCACTGTGTGTGTTTATATACTTGCATATTTATTCCACCTAGCTGCAATGCTCCGTACTGTGGGTGTTTATATATTTACATATTTATTCCATCTAGCTACAATGCTCTGCACTGTGTGTTCATATATTCATATATTTATTCCATCCAGCTACAATGCTCTGCACTGTGTGTCTGTGTGTGTGTGTGTATATATATATTTTATAGTAATACGTACATATGTATATTAGCTGCTCTTGCTTGCTTGTTTTTTTCTTGCCTTCTGATTGTTGCTCTGAGTGTTGCTATCCCTGTGCTGTTGCAATCCTGGAATTTCCCCGTTGTGGGACTAATAAAGGCTTATCTTATCTTATCTTATCTTAACTTCCACTTTATGGCTCAGGGATCGTGTTACAGCTCTAGTCACTGGGTGAGAGGAGCAGTCTCAAAATCCATACTTTTGAGTTGAAACAATTTTCTTCAGCAAAGAATGATTTTAATAAATTGGAACTCAAGGTCACGCTACACGGACGTACAGTATTTGGGTGAATGATGCATGAGAGAGTGATAATCTGTAGAACCAGTCTGTGCCAGATGTACTGAACCAAACCTTATGGACGATTTCAAGCCACCCCTCAGATAAGGAAGAGCATAAGTGGACTCAGTGATGCATATTTGATCAGAATGATGAAACTTTGATCCTGTCTGATTTTTGACTTCTGGTTATAAGGAATTTTTCCAACAATAATCGAGCTGGAACAAAGAATATCCAACCTTTACAAGATCCAGGAAGTCGAGATTCACCTGGATACAGTTATTCTTGGCCAAACTCAATCTTCTCCAACTGGCAAATTGATTTGATATTTTCGATCTGCAGGATTTTCCTCTTTTGGCTGCTGACTACGGTCCTCCAGCTCCTTCAGTGGCGTCCCTCTGGCCACTATCAACACAAGTTCCCATCTCAAAAACTCAGGCAAAAAAACATCCTGGCGGAGGTGAACTTTACTCCGGCCCCAGAGTCTGTCAGACTGCGGGAGTGTGGCACTGAGCAGCAGCTCCAGGTCCCTCTGCTGCCACAGCCGTGCCCCTCATCAGTGAAGTCTCTCCCGCTGGAGCCTCTCCCGACTGCCCTGAATATCGGTGACTCCATCACAAGGAACATTAGATCCAGGTACACCGTGACCCAGTGCTTCCCAGGCGCTAGGGTTGCTGACATTACAGCTCTGTTACCTAATCTGCTGGATGAATATCCCTATTATTCAGACTGTCATCGTCCACGTCGGATGTAATGATATTCCCAGCGAAACATCTGAGATCTTAAAAGGTGATTTTAGAAGGCTCTAAAATGTTCTTAAAAACTGCAGTAAACGTGTTTTTATTTCCGGATCTCTTGCTCCGTATGGAAGAGGCAGCAATCGTTTTAGCAGAACATTAAGTTTTACCTGGCTGCAATCAGCATGCCCATCTTTTAACATAGTTTTTATTGACAATTTTAATTTGTTTTGGAACCAACCAAAATGGGCGCATGCGCACACAGCGACCGGCAGTGGGTGAAAAAAGTTTGACGTCTCTGTCTGTTTTTATGCACTTTAATGTGTTTTAACGTAATTCTCTGTGCCGTTTTTGTCCTTGAATGTTTGTGGACTATATAACGAAGAGCTCCCTGGTTCCATCAGTATGGATTTCCTTCTTGTGTTTGCACTGTGGTTTCTTTCCTACCGGCTCTTTGTCTTGGAGGTAAGCGCGATTGCGATCATGTCGGGAAGAATACAGTATTCCTGAGACATGTTACTGCATTTAAACATGGATAATGCAGCATCTGTGTTTGAGTCTGTGCCGCAACTGCTGGACTTTATTTTAAGAGATTTTCATGGACATAGCAATGAAAAGAGAGACAAGAGGAGGAAACGCGGAAAGCGTGGAGGCATAAGATTAAACCTGAGGAGGCGTCAGCTTAACCGCATTCCTCTTCCTTCCACTATTATGGGGAACGTACAATCCCTGAGAAATAAAGTGGATGAAATTCAAGGGAATGTACGATATCAGAAGGATTTCAAGAACTGCTGTGTCATGGCTTACACGGAGACGTGGCTTACGGCGCATGACCGGGATGCAGACCTGTGTATTGACGGCTTTGGAGCCCCACTTCGCTCGGATTGGCAGGAAGAGGTAACGGGGAAACGTCAGGGGGGCGGCGTATGTTTATATATTAATAAACAGTACTGTTCATCTGTCACGGTCAGAGAGCGCATCTGTACACCAGATGTGGAGCTTCTGTCTGTGTCACTACGCCCCTTTTATCTGCCCTGCGAGTTCCCCCAACTTTGCATAACGACTGTGTACATTCACCCGAGAGCGGATGCTGACTCCGCCTCCAGCACCGTTTTTGATGTGGTACAGCAGTTGCAGTCGATTTCCCCAGAGGCTCCAAATTTTATTCTTGGGGATTTTAACCATGTTTCTTTAAAGAAGACACTTAAAAACTTTTATCAGTATGTCTCCTGCTCAATCAGGTGAAAAAAGACATTGGACCTGTGCTACGGCTCCATAGAGAGGGCCTATAAATCACTTCCCCTTCCTCCTTTAGGATCCTCAGATCACAACTGTGTACATTTGCTGCCCACATATAAAACTGCTCTCAGAAGAGGCAAGGCGAAGACCAGAGACAGACGTGTGGACAGAGGATTCAGTGCACTGCCTCCAGGAATTGCTTTAACTGTACGGACTGGGAGGTGTTCACACTGGCCTGCGGGGATGATTTGGACTCTTTGGTGGACGTGACATGCTCATACATGGCTTTCTGCAGAGATATGATCGTTCCACGTAAATGTGTCAAAATATATCCCAACAACAAGCCATGGGTTACAAAATCAGTTAAATCCTGCTTACAGAGGAAAGCACTTGCCTTTAAACAGGGGGTTGTTTCTAAGCTGCAGGTTACCACAAAAGAGCTGAAGGCCGAAATTTTAAGAGCAAAACAGAATTATAAATCAGAGTTGGAAAGCAAGATGGCAGCAAATAAACTTGGTTCAGCCTGGGCCAATATGAAAACTATTGCAGGCCTTCAGAGCACAGAGCGCAGTAATCGTGTGTTTTTAGATGGTTTTAATTCAGAGAGGACACTCCAGCTTCGCCTTTGGCGTAGACAAAACACGGGGAATGACAGTTACCGGTTATAAGCCACTGCTCAATTGGCGTAGAGCGTGGCGCCAGGGGTTGTTCCCGATGGTGGGAGGGATCATCAGATCTCACTGGACAGCTACCGCCCGCCTCAAGCTGGGCAGCCCCCAGCCAATAAGGTGTTGTCCCGCCACAGCTTGCTTTCCTCATTGGGTGCATGGGGATAAGGAGAAATCCAAACAGCAGGCTGAGAACCTTCGCACCAGGCAAGACAATAAAACAAAAGAGACCAACTCTAAAACTGGGAACTTGGAACGTCCGCACTATGATGACAGGACTCGCTGCTAACCTAAAGGACATCAACGACACCAGGAAGACTGCCATCATCAATAATGAGCTGAAGAGACTGGGAGTGGATATCGCCACTCTCCAGGAAACACGGTTAGCTGATGCAGGCACACAGAGAGAAGGACTACACGTTCTACTGGCAGGGAAAGGGCAGTGACGAACACAGGGAACACGGAGTGGGCTTCGCAGTGAAGAACACTTTGCTGAAGATGGTGGAACCGGGCAGCACTGGCTCTGCACGACTCCTCACCCTCCGCCTGAACACCACTGAAGGCCCAGTCACCCTCGTCAGTGTGTATGCCCCAACACAGACAGCCACACCAGAGGCAAAAGACGAGTTCTACGAGAATCTCGCAACAACTGTCAGGATCATCCCCAACTCTGAACAACTCATTCTCCTTGGAGACTTCAATGCCAGAGTGGGTGCTGATCACGACTCCTGGCCCTCCTGTCTTGGACCTTTTGGCGTGGGCAGAATGAACGACAACGGACAGCGGCTGCTCGAGTTCTGCACATATCACGATCTGTGCATCACAAACTCGTTCTTCAAGACCAAGCCCCAACACAAGGTTTCCTGGCAACATCCGCGCTCAAAGCACTGGCACCAGCTAGACTTGATCCTGACCAGGCGCACCTCACTGAAGAACGTGGTAATCACCCGTTCGTTCCAGAGTGCAGATTGCGACACAGACCATTCATTGGTGTGTTGCAAGGTCAAGCTGCAGCTGAAGAAATTCCATCGTGCTAGACAACCTGGAAAGGCACGGATTGACACCAGCAAGATGGCCCAACCAGAACTTGTTGAGCAGTTTGCCTCCACCTTTGAGAAGGAACTTGGTGTACCACAAGGAGGAGAATCTGCAGAGCAGAAGTGGGAAGAGCTGCGAAACACCATCTACCGCACAGCCTTGGCTACCTTTGGGAGGAAGACCTCGAAGTCACAGGACTGGTTTGATGCCAAGTTGACCGAGATGACCCCCGTCATTGAAGCCAAGCGCTCAGCACTTGCCGAGTACAAGAAGTACGCAAACGAGAAGAATCTCTAGATTCTCAGGGCTGCGAGAAGCAAAGTTCAGCAGACTGCTCGGCGCTGTGCCAACGAGTACTGGACTCAGCTCAGCCAAAACATTCAAACCGCTGCCATAACAGGGAACATCCGTGGTATGTACGATGGCATCAAGAAAGTACTTGGTCCGGCTCAGAGCAAGACGGCCCCCCTCAAATCTTCCACTGGGGAGATGATCACAGAGAAGAACAAGCAGATGGAGAGATGGGTGGAACACTACTCCGACCTCTACTCTAGACAGAACACCGTGACACCGTCAGCCCTTGATGCCATCGACTGCCTGCCATCCATGGACGAACTTGACGCCGAGCCAACCATCGACCAACTCAGTAAGGCCATTGATAGCTTGGCCGCTGGCAAGGCACCCGGCAACGACGGCATACCCCCTGACCTGATCAAGCACTGCAAGACCACCCTACTGCTGCCATTGCATGACGTCCTCTGCCAGTGCTGGAAGGAAGGTGCCGTACCACAGGACATGAGGGACGCCAAGATCATCACCCTCTACAAAAACAAAGGGGAGAGAAGCGACTGCAACAACTACAGGGGCATTTCCCTCCTCAGCGTTGTTGGCAAAGTCTACGCACGAGTTGTTCTCATTCGTCTACAGAAGCTTGCCGAACGTGTCTACCCCGAGTCTCAGTGTGGCTTCCGTGCTGAGCGATCGACGGTAGACATGATATTCTCCATCCGCCAACTCCAGGAGAAATGCAGAGAACAGAACATGCCTCTGTACATCGCCTTCATCGACCTCACCAAAGCGTTCGATCTGGTCAGCAGAGAGGGCCTTTTCAAGATCCTGCCAAAGATAGGATGCCCACCAAAGTTGCAAAGCCTCATTGAATCGTTTCACACCAACATGCAGGGGATAGTGCAGCACGATGGCAACGTCTCAGAGCCATTCAACATACGCAGCGGAGTGAAACAGGGCTGTGTACTTGTGCCAACCCTCTTTGGGATTTTCTTTGCTATGCTCCTGAGGCATGCCTTCAGCACAGCAACAGAGGGAATCTACCTGCACACAAGATCTGATGGCAGGCTTTTCAACCTCGCCCGCCTGAAAGCCAGAACCAAGGTACGCGAGGCTCTAATCAGAGACATGCTGTTCGCAGACTGCACTGCAGTCGCAACCCACACACAGCAGGAGCTTCAGACCCTGATGGACCGCTTCTCCCAGGCATGCAAGGACTTCGGGCTTACCATCAGCCTGAAGAAGACTAACGTCTTGGCGCAAGGCACGGAAGCACCACCAACCATCACCATTGATGACTACAAGCTGGAGGTCGTGAATCAGTTCACGTACCTGGGGTCCACGATCAGCAACAACCTCTCCCTTGATACAGAGATCAACAAGAGGATTGGAAAATCAGCCTTCACACTCGCTCGCCTCACCACACGAGTGTGAGAGAATCCCAAACTCTCTGTCAAGACAAAGATGGCAGTGTACAACGCCTGCGTCATCAGCACACTGCTCTATGGGAGTGAGACGTGGACAACATACGCCCGGCAGGAAAAGAGACTGAACTCCTTCCACTTGCGCTGCATTCGCCACATCCTGGACATATCCTGGCAGGACAAAGTGCCCAACACAGAAGTTCTGTCCCGCGCCGGCCTTCCCTCCATGTTCACTCTACTCAGGCAGCGCAGGCTCCGCTGGCTAGGCCACGTTCACCGTATGGAGGATGGCAGAATCCCCAAAGACGTCCTCTATGGAGAACTGGCAACTGGCAGGAGAGACGTTGGCCGCCCACAGCTGCGCTTTAGAGATGTCTGCAAGAGAGACATGAAGGCCCTGGATATCAACACAGAGCGCTGGGATGACCTTGCAACGGACCGCTCCAAATGGAGAGGCACCCTGACCAGACAGCTCAAGGTGGGTGAAGAGAGACTGACTGCTGCAGCAGATGAAAAAAGGACCCGCAGGAAGAACCGCCACAGACCCAGCAGCACGGAGACCACCCACAAGTGTGACCTGTGTGACAGGGACTGTCATTCGCGCATCGGCCTGTTCAGCCACAGGCGGTGCTGTTCCAGCAGAGTAGACGTTTAGGATTCTCTTCCATGGTCATCATAGACCGACGGAGGCCAACGACGAGAATTCAGACAGAACTGGCTAATGCTCTTTAATTGTTTTTATGGCCGTTTTGATTCCTTTGATTTTAGCACAGAAACCCAAGATTTGAAACAGAAACTCAAAGACAATCAGCACTTTAACCCCTTGCACTCTGGTCAATTTCCCTAAAAACGCCAAAAAATAACGTATCCAAAGTAAATCAAAAGCTGTTCTTCAACCCTTTGCAGCATCTTCATGGGGTTGGTCTCATTTAAAAGAAAACACTTTGAATTTTTTGGCACAACAGTCATAATCTCTCTACGTGCTCCTACCACTGAGTAACAGTCATCTAAACATACTGAACTTGAAGAAAATAAATTTCGCCTGGGTGTTTTTTTGGATACAAATGCTTGCAAATAACACACAGCTGTCAGATCCGGGCTGGGAAATGCAGCAGAAATGTAGAACCAAGTGTTATCCAGCTGAGGTCAAAATTTTGTAACAATACCACAAAAAATGAATATATTACACAGCTTTTTTCTTCGGTTGTTCCCAGGCGTTTTTGAACTGTGCCAAATTGTGCCAAATGGCACAGTTTGGAAAAACGTCTAACTTTTGAATGATTCAATATAGAAGCTTCATCTTGGGCTCTAATGAAAGGTGAAGGGCTGTGTGTGTGGGGGGGGGGGGGGGTTGTTTATTCATTCATGAATGAATGAATGAACAAACAAGCCCCCACACACAAAGAAGCATGCCACATAAAAAATGTGTGGCTTTTTTTTTTACAAGAAAAAATAACCTACAGTGCACTAAAAATTATACTAAAATATCTGTAATGTAGAAGATAACGACTTCCCACCCACCCACCCCACTACAGAGGACGGACATCGCCCATCGCTACATGAAGGACAGCGGAGACGGTGCGCCGCGGTCTACTACGCACAGTTGTACTAAAATATCTGCAATATATCTGCAATCCGCTACAGAAGAGTAGCGGGGGGGCGTTCACAATATGACGGGGGGGGGGGGCCGTTCGCAACATGACGGACCTGGACCGCGATAACGCACAGTTGTAATTTACTGATCGGTCAAAAGTCATTTGGATTACAATTTTCAGGGATAAAGAATAATTTAGCTTATAACACTTACCTGTCCACAACAGCAGTGTCGCTGGCGAACTTCTCTTCCTCATTGTCAGACGAACATGACGCTGGTCCGCTTGTTACGGACTCGTGGTTCTGGTCACGTGACCCGGTCAAACCATAATTCCATTATTGCGGTTTTGCGCTTCCATGATTGCGGTTTTGGCGAACGATTTTTCAAAACAAATAACAGTAGTAAGAAAAAAAAACTGGCGAACGCCTGTGTGTCACCCAGCCTTACACAAAACAGATTTTAGGCAAGGGACGCACGCTTTCGAACTTCTGTGCTTCAATTGGCTGGCTGTATTCGCAGCCGTTGGTAGGCGGGTCCTTCTTGCTAGGTTTTCAGTCATTGGTTCTTCAAGGTTTCAGAAACCCAATTCAAGGTTCTTATTAGTCGAATGAGAGGTCAATCAAATCTAAACCAATCAAAGCACTCCTTTGGCTTTCTGTTCGCGGCTGTGTCTGTAGTGGAAGAACGGAAATACAGCTTTTTTTTCCAGTGCGCACTAGGACGCACAGTGAGGGCACCCTCGTGCGCTCTAGGACGCAGAGACGTGTCCACCCGCAGTACACCGGAGTGCAAGAGGTTAATATTGAGGTGCAGGATGTTAAAAGGGCGTTCTGTGCTGTAAGAGTGAACAATAGTCAGGGCCCTGATAATATACAGTGGGGCAAAAAACTATTTAGTCAGCCACCAATTGTGCACGTTCTCCCACTTAAAAGATGAGAGAGGTCTCAATTTTCATCATAGGTATACCTCAAGTATGAGAGACAAAATGAGAAAAAAAAAAATCCAGAAAATCACATTGTCTGATTTTTAAAGAATTTATTTGCAAATTATGGTGGAAAATAAGTATTTGGTCACCTACAAACAAGCAAGATTTCTGGCTCTCACAGACCTGTAACTTCTTCTTTAAGAGGCTTCTCTGTCCTCCACTCGTTACCTGTATTAATGGCACCTGTTTGAACTCATTATCAGTATAAAAGACACCTGTCCACAACCTCAAACAGTCAGACTCCAAACTCCACTATGGCCAAGACCAAAGAGCTGTCAAAGGACTCCAGAAACAAAATTGTAGCCCTGCACCAGGCTGGGAAGACTGAATCTGCAATAGGTAAGCAGTTTGGTGTGAAGAAATCAACTGTGGGAGCAATTATTAGAAAATGGAAGACATACAAGACCACTGATAATCTCTCTCGATCTGGGGCTCCACGCAAGATCTCACCCCGTGGGGTCAAAATGATCATGAGAACGGTGAGCAAAAATCCCAGAACCACACGAGGGGACCTAGTGAATGACCTGCAGAGAGCTGGGACCAAAGTAACAAAGGCTACCATCAGCAACACACTACGCCGCCAGCGACTCAAATCCTGCAGTGCCAGACGTGTCCCTCTGCTTAAGCCAGTACATGTCCAGGCCCATCTGAAATTTGCTAGAGAGCATTTGGATGATCCAGAACAGGAATGGGAGAATGCCATATGGTCAGATGAAACCAAAATAGAACTTTTTGGTAAAAACTCAACTTGTCGTGTTTGGAGGAGAAAGAATGCTGAGTTGCATCCAAAGAACACTATACCTACTGTGAAGCATGGGGGTGGAAACATCATGCTTTGGGGCTGTTTTTCTGCAAAGGGACCAGGACGACTGATCCGTGTAAAGGAAAGAATGAATGGGGCCATGTATCGTGAGATTTTGAGTGAAAACCTCCTTCCATCAGCAAGGGCATTGAAGATGAAACGTGGCTGGGTGACAATGATCCCAAACACACCACCCGGGCAACAAAGGAGTGGCTTTGTAAGAAGCATTTCAAGGTCCTGGAGTGGCCTAGCCAGTCTCCAGATCTCAACCCCATAGAAAATCTTTGGAGGGAGTTGAAAGTCCGTGTTGCCCAGCGACAGCCCCAAAACATCACTGCTCTAGAGGAGATCTGCATGGAGGAATGGGCCAAAATACTAGCAACAGTGTGTGAAAACCTTGTGAAGACTTACAGAAAACGTTTGACCTCTGTCATTGCCAACAAAGGGTATATAACAAAGTATTGAGATGAACTTTTGTTATTGACCAAATACTTATTTTCCACCATAATTTGCAAATAAATTCTTTAAAAATCCTTCAATGTGATTTTCTGGAATTTTTTTTCTCATTTTGTCTCTCATAGTTGAGGTATACCTATGATGAAAATTGGAGACCTCATCTTTTAAGTGGGAGAACTTGCACAATTGGTGGCTGACTAAATACTTTTTTGCCCCACTGTATGTGGACGATTGGTAAAGTCCTGTGCACATGAATTGAGTCCTGTATTTCACTACATTTCCAATAAGTCCTTACAGACACAACATGTGTCTAAGATCTGGAAAGATGCCGTGGTTGTCCCCGTTCCAAAATCCAGCTGTCCTAAAACGGTAAACAACTTTAGACCAGTTGCTTTGACGTCAATTTTAATGAAAATTTTTGAAAAACTGGTCAGATTTGAGGTCCTAAAGCAGACTGAGCATGCATTGGATCCTCTGCAGTTTGCCTATAGGCCTCACAGAGGAGTGGGGGATGCCATTGTCATTCTGTTTAACATGCTTTTTAAACATCGGGATTTTAAAGGGACACACGCCAGGCTTTTATTTGTGGACTTTTCTTCCGCCTTTAATGCAATCCAACCTTGTCAAGGTCCGTGCGCCGATTTCGTCAGCGCTCAGGCCATGCATCATCTCCGCCAGGTTTGACAGCAGTGTTTACCTTCTGGATCCCCGAGCTCTTATTGTGACAGCGCTCGGAGGGGCTTCCTGCTGTCAAAGCCTGACAGCTGTGCTGCATTTGCGGCTCATCTGCAGCCCTGTATTTGAGCGGGCGCTGGGAGCAGTATGATGCAGCAGTCTTGTCAATAATCGTCACGATTCCATGTCAACGAGTGTTTCCTGGTCTAGATCGTAAGTGTGCTTGGTGTTAGCCTTATGATCTCCTGTGTCTAGCGTTGTGTGTTTTAGCCCACCGCGGCTCATTACTTTGTGTGTTCCTTTGTTCATTAATAAACATCAATGCAAACTTCACTGGCGACTTTTGGCGTCTTATGGTGGCTCGCGAGGGCCACCGCATGACAAACCTCATATTTTAGTTGAAAGGCTCCTGCAACAATTTGATTTGAGTAATAATCTGGTGGGTTGGATTCTGGATTTTTTAACCAACAGGACACAGAGAGTAAGGGTCAATGGTACATTGTCTGACCAAAAGTGTTCTTCGACTGGCTCTCCGCAGGGGTGTGTGTTGTCACCACTACCCTTCATCCTGTACAAAAACATGTGTCGAAGCAGACATGACAACAGACACATTATAAAGTATGCTGATGATTCAGTTGTTGTTAGTCTCCTCCAGGATGGTGAGAGTGGCCATGGCCCAGTAGTTGATGATTTTGTTCACTGGTGTGAGGATTCCTATCTGCAGCTGAATACGACAAAAACTAAAGATATGATTATTGACTTTAGGAGGAAAACTCCCACGCACGAAGTCACTGTACTAAAAGGCCAGACCACTGAATGTGTACAATCCTAAAAACATCTTGGGACGATTATTGATAGTAATTTAAACTTTGAAGAGAACTGTGAAAGGGTGTGCAAAAAGGGTCAGCAACATTTGCATTGTTTAAGCAAACTTGCACGCTTCCAAACTGACCGAACCATAATGATAATGTTTTATCGGGCTTTTATTGAATCTGTTTTATCCTTTTCTTTAGTGTCATGGTTTGGTCAGATAAAATTGAAACAGAGGAAATCCTTGGATCAGGTAGTTAGATGGTCCAGTCGTTTGCTTAGTGAGTCACAGCTGAGCCTGACATCCCTGTACACCAGACAAGTACAGAGGATTGCTACCGCCATTTTAAATGATGACTCCCACCCTTTGCACTGCAACTTTCAGCTTCTTCCCTCCAGACGGAGGTTTGCTGTCCCAAAAAGTAAAACCCAGCGCTACAAAAACAGTTTTGTTCCTGCTGCTATCAAAGAGTTGAACAAGTTGTAACAATATATTGCACATAATTTAGTTACCTATTTATTAATTTCATTTTATATTTACTTATTTTTGTAGGTTTTTTATTTGGGTTCTAAATCTTTTATTGGGTTTTAGACTTTTGAGTTTTTAACCTCTTTGACTAGTCTAACTTTTTAACATGACCCTTCTCTCTTATCCCTTTGTTTTTTCTCTTATCTCTTTGTCTTATGTCCTGATTGGTGGAGACTTGAGTATTTTTATCGTGTTTATAGTCAGCTTCATGTGTGCCTGTGTTTTGTGTTTATGTTGAATGTAATTGTGGTTTGTAAATATGGATGTCACCTGACTGCAAACCAAATCCACCTACGGGTACAAATAAAGTAACCTGAACCTGATTGTTTAAGATAGACAGCATCCACCCAAATAGACTGGGCTCCCACGTTTTAAAGGACAATATTTTTTATTTTGTCCCAAATTTTTATCTTATTGACTAAAGCCTTCTACATGCTCGCCTTCTCTGCCTGCTGATCACGCCCCCTCAGACCTGTCCACTACAAACTGTTATTCACCTCCAGTCTCCATCAGCATCCCCTCCAGACACATATATATTCCCATTATAGTAAACACCAGACGCATACACAAACGGAATCCCACCTGTAAAACCTGCAACATCAATAACCTCAGATGCATCACTGTTAATAAAGCCCCCCCCCCCCCACCCCACTGGTACATCACCAAACAAGACTACACCAGTGACCCTCAATATGGCGCTTTTCAATATTCAATCACTTTTAAATAAGACTTTTCTTATCAATGATTTTATGCAAGATAGTAACCTAGATGGTTTGTTTTTAACAGAGACCTGGCTTAGCAGTGATGCACCAGCAGCCCTCATTGAAGCCTCCCCACCCATCACCTCTCTTACTCCTGCAGGAATGGTCGAAAGGGTGGGGGTACGGCAACAATTCTGTCACAGACACTTGGTTTTAAGGACATTAATTTTCCATCCATCCATCTTCTACCGCTTTTCCGGAGGTCCGGGTCGCAGAGGCAGCAGTTCAAGCAGAGAAGCCCAGACTTCCCTCTCCCCAGCCACCTGCTCCAGCTCTTCAGAGAGGATACCAAGGCGTTCCCAGACCAGCTGGGAGACATTGTCTCTCCACCGGGTCCTGGGTCTGCCTCGGGGTCTCCTCCCAGTGGGACGTGCCTGAAACACCTCAAGTGGGAGGCGTCCACTTAATTAATTTTAATCATTACAAATTTTTTGAATATTACTGCCTTGGTTTTTATCATCATTCTATTCTCTGTTTGACAGTTTATCATCCTCCGTGAAGATGTGTCTTTTATTTCTGATTTTGCAGAATTGCTTTCAATTATTTTAATAACGCATAATACAATTATTTTTTAGGTGATTTTAATATACATGTAGATAATCAGACACATTTGCTTTAGAATTTTTGAACTCAATTGCCTGAATTTTAACCAACATGTTACTCGATCTACTCATGCCAAAGACCACATTTTAGTTCTTGTAATAACTCATGGTTTCTCATGTGATTTCACCCCAGTTGATGATATAGGTTTGTCTGATCACTACTGTGTGTTTTTTAAGGTTCATGGTTTTATTCCAGACAGGATCACTGAACGAACTGTTAGGAAGCACTATCTTACTGCTGAAGTGGCAGCAAATTTTATCAAGCTTTTATGTGATTCTCCCACTGATATTTTACCCTCTTCCTGTGATTTTAAGGTGGATAGTTTTAATAGTAAATTACAATCCATTCTTGACAAAGCGGTCCCTCTGAAAACCAAAAAAGTGTCATGGTTGGCCCTCACGGGCAGATGCACAGACTCACTTGCGGGGTGAAGTTGAAGCACATTTTAATGGAATAAAACTGTAGCATGGCAGAGACAATGATACTCACAACCGGCGGTAATGACAGGTAGATAAAGATGGGAAAATATTGATAGTGACGATGAGGAGATAATGACGATGGTAACGATGAAGACCCAACAAAGAAATGAGGGAATCAATCCCAATAAATAGGATTTAACATAATCAGACTAATGAGCAACAGCCCTGACCAATAAAGACTGACATAGGGAATAGCTGTGCTCAAACGGAAGTAAACAAACACTGTCAAAATAAAAGTCCAACCAGAAACAAATGAATAGGAAAAAAACAAACATACAAATGTAGCTTGATGGATGATCATAATAATAACACTGATGACAATAACAACAATAATAATAATAAAAATAATGATGAGACCAAGATGGAAACAAAACCCCAAAGATGATAATAATGAAGAAAAATAATAAACACTGACGATCACAAAGTGTGGCCTGGTCTGACCCAGCCCAAACCACCACAGTCCCCCCCCCTTTAAAGTCGGATTCCAGACGACCCCAGGGAACATCAAAAAAGGGAAAAGAGAAAAGGAGGGAAAAAAAACCCAAATCCTAATAGAGTGGGAGGTGGGGGGAAATAGGCCCGGCGGGCCGAAACAGACCAGAACCCAGGATAGAAAATACAGGTGCCCCAACCTTAGGGGAGAAACATGAAAACCCACAGCCTAGGGGGCAGGAAAAGAACAAAACCCAAAAGTCACACTAGAACCCCAGGACAAAAAAATTATGTGCTCCAACCTCAGGAGAGAAATAGCACAAACCTACAGCCTAGGGAGATGGAAGGAAAAAAAAAAAAACACAAAATAGTAATGTAAATAAGAGCCCGTAGAGCAGAATATGCCAGGAGCTCCTTACTCAGAAAAACAAAACATATGCTCCCAACTCAGGAAAACGGCATGAAAACACTAGACTGAGCAGGTAAGGGACCCTCAAAAAATACCCCTCAATACAGAAGAAATGGTGAGCACTTGAGCACACAACGGTAAACATAACAGTGAACAGGTTACTATGTACAAAACATACTACAGAACAGACAAGTAAACTACAAACTCCCAGCTGAGCTGGATATACGAGGAGGGAGAAACACATCCAAAACTGAAGTCTGATGAAGAAAAAAAAGCCATTGAGGTGCGCTGACCCCCAAAAGGGAACGGCAGGAGAGCGCCAACCTCTGGCCGTCGAAGACTGGGGTGCGATAACCTTGAGCGCTAGAAGTAAGAGCATGCTGACCTCTCGAAGAGACGGCTGGAACGCATCCAACCCAGATGCCCAGGAAACCCTCTCCACCCCCGTGCCCCAGACAGGGAGGAGAGAAGCAGGTGGAAGGAAAAAAAAAACATCACCACAGTCAGTAAAAAACAGTACATGAAAACTTAGCAGTAAAAAACTTAGTCGATCCAAGATGGCGCCCACAGTGGCCGCCATGGTGTTTCGCTGCGCCTTTCTTTGTATGTTTCTGTTCGTCAATTGTGTGTCTGCCTGCTCTTACACCCGTGAAGAGCTATTAAATATCAGGACTTTCACTCCCACTGACCTACTCCCGGTTTTTTTGGCTCCTGCCACCGATCTGGTTCACTTTTTGGCCCAAAAAGTGAGACAGCGAAGGAGAGGAAGGCGAGCGGGCACTCTCGTGCGGCTTCGCAGGAGAGGCACGCGCACGGCTTTGCCTGGCATATTTCTCTCCAATGTCAATTCTCTCTTTAACAAGGTAGATGAACTGAGACTGCTGATGCGATTTAAGGACCTCTCTACCTCGTCTGCCCTCTGTTTTACTGAGACCTGGCTTAAGGAAGTGACTCCGGACAGCGCGCTCCTCCTCGAGGGATTTCAGCTGTTTCGTGCTGATCGAGACACAGAGCTCTCCGGCAAGTCCTCAGGAGGAGGAGTCTGCTTTTACATCAACAGCAGCTGGTGCTCTGATGTAACGGGTGATTTCCCAATACTGTTGTCCCGCTCTGGAATATTTATTCATTAACTGCAAGCCTTTTTATTCCCCGCGGGAGTTCGCTTCATTCATCCTGGCCGCTGTTTACGTCCCGCCCGACGCGGACGCGCGCGAGGCTCAGCGCACACTCACAGATCACATTCAACAAATGGAGCACACTTTCCCGGACTCTCTGGTTATTGTGGTTGGCGACTTTAACCAGAGCAACCTGTGCCACGATCTCCCCCGATACAAACAGTTTATTAAATGCCCCACCAGAGGAAAGAACACGCTGGATCACTGTTACACTACAGTGAAGGACGCGTATCGCGCTGTTCCCCGCGCTGACTATCTGATCACGTGATGGTCCACCTCATTCCCACATACAGAGAGACTAAAGCTCACTAAACCTGTTGTGAACACTACGAGAAAATTGACCAGTGAAGCTGGGGAGAAGCTGAGCACATGCATGGAAATAACTGACTGGGGCATGTTTAAAGGAGCCATGTATGATCTGGATGAGTATACGGACACTGTGAACTCATATATCCACTTTTGTGAGGAGAGCATTCTTCCATCGCGCACCAGGGTGAGGTACTCCAATGACAAGCCTTGGTTCACTGCTAAGCTCAGACAGATCAGGAAGGAGAAGGAAGCAGCGTTGAAAAGTGGAGACAGGGACTGCTACAGGGAGGTCAAATATCGGTTTAGCAGAGAGCTGAGGAGAGCTAAATCTGTGTATTCTGAGAGACTCCAGCAGCAGTTCACTGCCAACGACTCTGCTTCTGTGTGGAGAGGACTGAGGCAAATCACCAACTATCGGCCTCAGGCTTCTAAAGGTCAGGATGACATAGCCCTTTGTCAAAGACTGTCCCAACATTATGCCCATTTTGACACCTCGTCAGCTGTGTCCATCTCCCCCCCTCCCCCCAGTGCCACTGCCTTCATGGTCCCCACCTCATCAAAGGCGGCCCCCCTCCTCCCCCCCTGCCCTTGTCATCAGTGAGCAGGACGTGCACAGACAGTTCTCCAGACTGAACCCGCGCAAGGCCCCTGGTCTGGACGGCGCGTCTCCCTCCACCCTGAGACACTGTGCGGATGAGCTGACTCCTGTCTTCACAGTCATTTTTAACACCTCCCTGAAGTTATGCCACGTGCCGACCTGCCTCAAAACCTCCACCATCATCCCTGTCCCCAAGAAGTCACGGATCACTGGACTTAACGACTACAGACCTGTAGCGCTCACCTCTGTAGTCATGAAGTCCTTTGAGCGCCTGGTCCTGCCCCACCTCAAGTCCATCACCACTCCCCTCCTGGACCCGCTGCAGTTTGCCTACCGAGCCAACAGGTCTGTGGATGACACAGTCAACCTGGCCCTCCACTCCATCCTGCAGCACCTGGACTCCCCGGGAACCTACGCCAAGATCCTGTTTGTGGACTTCAGCTCTGCATTCAACACTATCCGCCCCGCGCTGCTCCGGGACAAGCTGTCCCTGCTCAACGTGCCTGACTCCCTCTGCAGGTGGATCACCGACTTCCTGACGGACCGGAGTCAGCATGTGCGGCTGGGAAAGACTGTCTCAGACTCTGTTAGCATCAGCACTGGATCACCCCAGGGCTGTGTACTTTCCCCCCTACTCTTCTCCCTTTATACCAACTCCTGCACCTCCAGCCACCAGTCTGTCAAGCTGATCAAGTTTGCGGATGACACCACCCTCATCGGGCTCATCTCCAACGGCGACGAGTCCATCTACAGGAAAGAGGTGGCCCAGCTGGCGTCCTGGTGCAGCCACAACAACCTGCAGCTGAACGCTCTGAAGACAGTGGAGATGATCGTGGACTTCAGGAAAGTCACAACCCCTCTGCCCCCCCTCACCCTCACAGGCTCTCCCATCACCACTGCAGATTCCTTCTGCTTCCTGGGCACCACCATCACCCGGGACCTCAAGTGGGAGCCGACCATCAGCTCCCTCATCAAAAAGGCCCAGCAGAGGATGTTCTTCCTGCGGCAGCTGAGGAAGCTCAAGCTACCCACCAAGATGTTGGTACAGTTCTACACAGCCATCATCGAGTCCATCCTCGCCACCTCCATAACCATGTGGTACGCAGGAGCCACTGCCAGGGACAGACTAAGGCTGCAGCGCGTCGTGCGCACTGCTGAGAAGGTGATCGGCTGTAAGCTCCCATCCCTCCAGGATCTGTACAGCTCCAGGACCCAGAGGCGTGCAGGCCGGATCATAGCCGATCCTTCACACCCTGGTCACGTACTGTTTGCCCCCCTCCCCTCAGGTAGAAGACTTCGGTCCATTCAGACTAAAACCTCCCGTCACATAAACAGCTTCTTCCCCTCTGCCATCAGACTGCTGAACACTAAGTGGCTTATTAGACTCTCGTGCACCATGTACAGCAGCTCAACCAGACTCATGTCAATCACTGTTTCCTTTTTGCATTACCAACTGCACTATGGGGTACTCCACAATATCGGCTGCTCGCTAATATATTTAAAAATTGCTTTGTCTAGTATTACTCATTCATATTCTACATTTTATTGCATGTATAGTTTTTTATTTCTCTTTTATTTTTATCATGTTTAATGTTGCAGCATTGCACTGAGACAAATTCCTAGTTTGTGTACTACATGAGCAATGGCAATAAATCTGATTCTGATTCTGATTCTGAAAAAACACTGCTGAGTCCCTTCACTGGGGACAAGGCAGCACCTCTCATTATTGAAGGGAAAAAAGGGAAAAGAGAGTACTCGCCTTGCCCCCGCTCCGTCGTTGCTGAAGCCGCTAAACAGGTCCGCAGCCGGAGGACCAGACGAACGTTCCTGGACCAGCGGTGACAGTCCAGCACGGCAGCGGGGTGTAGATGTAGAAGGAAGGGGAAGCGTGGAAGCCAGGGGACGCTGAATCGTCGGCACAAGCCCCCAGGGAACTGCAGCCCGATGAAACGAAACTTCACAGTCTGTTGACAGCCAGTCACTCTCCTCCCTTCTGCCTCCTCCGGGTCCTGCTTCACTTCTCCCGCTGAGTCTTGTTTGGTTGGGTCCTATTGTCATGGTTGGCCCTCACAGGCAGAAGCACAGACTCACTTGCGGGGTGAAGTTGAAGCATATTTTAATGGAAGAAAACTAGCATGGCAGAGACAATGATACCCACAACCGGCGGTAATGACAGGTAGATAAAAACAGGAAAATAACGATGGTGACGGTGAGGAGATAATGACGATGGTAATGACGAGGACCCAACAAAGGAATGAGGGAATCAATCCCAATAAATAGGATTTAACATAATCAGACTAATGAGCAACAGCCCTGACCAATAAAGACTGACACAGGGAATAGCTGTGCTCAAACGGAAGTAAACAAACACTGTCAAAATAAAAGTCCAACCAGAAACAAATGAATAGGAAAAAACCAGACATACAAATGTAGCTTGATGGATGATCATAATAATAATAATAATAATGAGACCAAGATGGAAACAAAACCCCAAAGATGATAATAATGAAGACAAAATAATAAACACTGAAGATCACAAAGTGTGGCCTGGTCTGACCCAGCCCAAACCACCATAAGAACCAATGTTAAACCCCCATGGAGAAATGAGGAAATTATTGTGATCTCCCCATGTGCTTTTACACAGCGCACAGAGGAAAGGAGATAAATCCACTCGCAGGAAATCGTTGTGCATATTTATTGACAAACATGATAATACAGTCCAAAAACAACAGATGAGAGGCACAGGATACACAAGGAATACTTCAAGGACACTCTACAGAACACAGGTGAGTACTAACCGGGAGGAATTGTTCCAAAGCGCAGGCAGGCAGAACTGCAGCGGGGGAATGGAAGAGTGAGCCCAGGAAAGGAACCGCCAGACGGGACTGGCTGGCAGGGGCGAAGGAGATTGTACTCACGAGGCTGGAGCAGTCTGAGTAAGTCCAAGCAATAGTCCCAGCAGAACAAAAACTAGCTGCAGAGAAAGATAAACACCACACAGAGTGATGCGGTACCGATAAACAGGCAGGGCATCTAGTCATGTGTGGCGTAGCAAAAACACAGAGTTGAATAAACCCAGTGAAAGACAATAATCCGGTAATGCTTGACTGGCAATGAGCTGCTTAAGTACAAGCACTAATGGCAGAGGGAGATTGGGTGCACCTGGGCGAGGAGCGGGAAAAGTAATTACCGGGAGTGGAACCAGCTGACTGTCAAGAGAGAGGGGGCGTGGTCGGGCAGACAAGCTGTCAGACAGCGCCCACACAAGTGTAGGCCAAAGAAGGCTGCCTCACAGCTGCCGGCCAGAAAACAGTGGCTACAGGTACAGGAAAAATCTAGGAAACATAGAAACTACAAGAATACTCAAAAGATAACACAATACACAAAATACACAGATGAACCTGACACACAGAACGGTCAGAGCCGAGCCTGAAGGAAACCCGGCTTGGTTCATGACAGAAATAAATCAATTAAAGAGGAAATGTCGTATGGCAGAAAGAAGATGGAGAAAGAATAAACTAACAATAAATCTCAAACATGTCGAGAACAGATGACCATCTATAACAGAACCATAAAACAAGCCAGATGTGAGGAATGTTTGTGAGACGACGCTGAGCTGACCCAGAGAAGGTTCTGTTTCTGCTTTCTTCATCACCACTGCTGCCCCAGATAAAATCCCCACAGCAGTGAACACTCTGCCTGTTTCTTCGGGTTAAAAGCCCATCATTCATCTGGTGTCAGAGCAGCAGTGAAGCAGAGACCACACAACGCGTTCGTCTGAACTTCTTCCACCACCATGTTGTCCAGGAGGAAGCTGACATCCATCCAGGAAGGAGAGACGGCGCCAGTCACCAGTGAGGATGCCGAGCTTTGCTGATTGCAACGCAGAGCAGTTTTCACCTTGAAGAAGGAGCTGAGGCTAGGAGCGGACCTAACTGCTAACTAGCCTCAGAGCTAACGCTACAGCTAGTCGTAGCTAACACCGACACAAAGGAGTGACTCTGCCCCCGGTTTGTCTCACCGACCCGGCATCGGCCGGTAGATGACGGCTGAGCCTCCCACACAGATTCTTAGAATCTTGTGATTGGGGCTCGGCGGAGGAGCTAACCGAGGCCCCAGCTGGATAGGAGCCGGATCGGAGCTCAACTAGAGCGGTGGTAGGTGGCCGGGCTCGGCGGAGGAGCTAACCGAGGCCCCAGCTGGACAGGAGCCGGATCGGAGCTCAACTACAGCAGCGGTAGGCAGCGAAGCACAGCGGGGAAGCGGAGGAGCTAACCAAGGCCCCAGCTGGATCTGAGCTCAACTACAGCGGCGGTAAGCGGCGGGGCTAGCAACAGAGGGGCTAGCTGAGGCCCCAGCCGGATCTGAGGTCAGCTGGATCAGACACCAACAACACCAGCAGAAATAATCCTGCTATCATCAGGTCAGTAAAAAATGCCACCAAAGAAAGAGGAAATGGAAGAGATTAAAAAATCTCTGAACTTCATGTCAGAAGAGCTTACTAAAGTGGCCAGTCAGCAGTCCAAATTACTAGGGCTAATGGAGGAAGTCCGAGAGTTAAAATTAACAATTAAGGAAAGAGACAAAAAAAATTGTAGACTTGGAGCGACGCATCGAGGATCTTGAATAATATACTCGTATGGATGATTTAATCATTAGTGGACTAGACATTAAATATCAATCATATGGTCATGCTACGGCAGGAATGAGAGGTGAGGAGGCTCCCCCAAGTGAATCAGTCTCCTTGGAAAACCAGGTGCTTCAGTTCCTTGAAAGCAGAAACATAAAGGTTGATGTAAATGCAATTTCAGCCTGCAATACTCTACCCAGAAAGGATAATAAAACAAAGAAATCAATTGTGATGCACTTTGTGAACAGAAGAGTAAAAAATGACATACTGAGGCAGGCCAGAAAGCTGCGGGGAACAGAAGTTTACCTAAATGAACAATTAACAAAGACTAATGTTGAAATAGCACGGCAAACACGGATGTTGAAAAGACAAAACAAGATACAGGCAACATGGACAAGAAACTGTAGAGTCTGGATCAAACTAAATGGAACACCTGAGGAAGCAAAGGCCATAATAATCAGAGATCTCACTGACTTAAATAAATATAGATGAACACTGATTAAGAAAATTAAGAGACTACGATAATCCATATCCACACACACACAGCAAGAACAGTCCTTTTGTGACATAACATGATAATGCACTTTAAAAAAAAACAACTCATGACTGACTTTAGTAGACATCAATCATCCCCAATTGGAGGAAGTCATTTGGCACAGAGAGAGGAAATTCAGACTCTGAAAATATCTCATTATGCTGAACACAAACTACAAGAGATGGACAATGATATTGATCCTGATAACCACTTCTTCAATAATATTCATAATCAGTGTGAATATTACACTGAAAAGCAATCCAAAAGTCAAGTGCAAGTAGGTGATAAATTATCAATAATACACTTTAACAGCAGAAGTCTTAACAAAAACTTTCCACAGATTCAAGACTATTTACAGCTAGATAGACAATTTACTGCTATTGCAGTCTCTGAAACTTCGCTCAATGAAGAGCAGGCTTCTTTGATGGCAATAGAGGGATATCAGATGTTTCATATGAACAGATCTCAAAAAAAGGGTGGTGGTGTTGCACTGTATATTGATGAACTGCATAGGTGCAAGCTTGTAAATGGAATGTCCTTTGCACTACCAGGGATTCTGGAATGTGTTACTGTTGAGATTGACCAAGATAAAACAAAAAATCTAATTATAACTTGTATATATATATATAGAATGCCGGGAACTTGCGTTGAGACATTCAGAGATAAGTTAGTCGAGCTGTACAATAATATAAGTAATAAGAAAATGGCTGTAATCTGTGGAGACTTCAATATTGATTTACTAAATCCATTTCAACAAAATGTAATTACGGAGTTCATGAATTCTATGTACAGTATGAGTCTATATCCTACAATAATACATCCCAGTAGAATCACAGTTCACACTGCTACACTTTTTGACAACGTGTTTGTTAATATTATTGATAAGAAAATAGAAAGTGAATTATTGATAAATGACATAAGTGACCATCTGCCAATCTTTGCACTTATCCATGGCCACATGGGTGCCATCCATCCATCCATCCATCCATCTTCTTCTGCTTAATCCTTTTCGGGTCGCGGGGGGCCAATGCAGAAAAAAAAAACTTTAAAATATTTCAGATACAAATCACAAAATGCAATCAGTTCTTTTAAAGAAGACTTGCTGAAGCAAGACTGGACAAAAGTCTATGTATCAGATGTAAATGAAGCCTATGATACATTCATGAACATTGTAATCGCTCTTTATGAAAAAAATTGTCCATTAGTAAAGAAAAAGCTTAAACAGAAATTTGTCAACAAGCCATGGTTAACCAAGGGATTACAAAAAGTGTGTAAAAAGAAAAATTCACTATATAAAATTTTTCTAAAGAAAAGGACAAAAGAAGCAGAGCAGCGGTATCATTGTCATCATTGTCGGCCTCCGTCGGTCTATGATGACCATGGAAGAGAATCCTAAACGTCTACTCTGCTGGAACAGCACCTCCTGTGGCTGAACAGGCCAATGCGCGAATGGCAGTCCCTGTCACACAGGTCGCACTTGTGGGTGGTCTCCGTGCTGCTGGGTCTGTGGCGGTTCTTCCTGCGGGTCCTTTTTTCATCTGCTGCAGCAGTCAGTCTCTCTTCACCCGCCTTGAGCTGTCTGGTCAGGGTGCCTCTCCATTTGGAGCGGTCCGTTGCAAGGTCCTCCCAGCGCTCTGTGTTGATCTCCAGGGCCTTCATGTCTCTCTTGCAGACGTCTCTAAAGCGCAGCTGTGGGCGGCCAACGTCTCTCCTGCCAGTCGCCAGTTCTCCATAGAGAACGTCTTTGGGGATTCTGCCATCCTCCATACGGTGAACGTGGCCTAGCCAGCGGAGCCTGCGCTGCCTGAGTAGAGTGAACACGGAGGGAAGGCCGGCGCGGGACAGAACTTCTGCCTTTTTGTATGTATAAAACATACAAAAATAAGTTAATATATATATGATGAGATGTAGTAAAAGAGACTATTACAGTAAAGAACTCAAGAAAACCAGATAACACTAAAAATACATGGACAATACTTAACAATATTCTTGGAAATAAAAACAGAAATACAAGCTACCCAACCAATCTTTCAAAAAAAAAAAAAAAACAACTCAGAGTGTAAATGCAGTCTCACCTGCAGATGAATTTAATAAATTTTTTGTTAACATTGGTCCTAATTTGGCACAAGAAATACCCATTATGGCACCTATAGGTGATACAATAAGCAAAAACATTGTTATAAAAGACTCCATCTTCATAAAGAACACAGATGAGAAAGAGGTCATTGAAATTGTTAAATCGTTTAAAAGTAAAACATCTACGGATTGTGATGGTATTGACATGCTTTTAGTCAAAACTATCATTGAATGCTTAGTGAAGCCACTGACGTTTATCTGTAACCTGTCTCTCCAAACAGGTATATTTCCCAATGCAATGAAAATAGTCAAAGTAATTCCGATATACAAGACGGGTGACAGAGGGGAATTTTCAAACTATAGACCTATTTCACTATTGCGGCAATTTTCTAAGATACTCGAAAAAAATATTCTGTGAGAGAACTGACAACTTTATAATGAAGAATAATTTATTGTGTGAGCAACAATATGGGTTCAGACACAAGAGGACAACTGCATTTGCTCTAATGGAATTTATAGAAAAAATATCAACTACTGTAGAAAATAAAAAGCATTCAGTTGGGGTATTCCTGGATCTTAAAAAAGCATTTGATGCAGTGGATCATAAATTATTGTTAAAGAAACTACAAAATTATGGTATTGGGGGTAGCACTGTCCTGGTTATGTAGTTACTTAAAGAACAGATATCGGTATGTATGTGTTGGTAGCAAAAACTCGCAGTTACTGAAGGTTACTTGTGGAGTCCCACAGGGTTCAGTTTTGGGGCCATTGTTATTCAATATGTATATAAATGATATATGTAAAGTTTCAGAAAAAATGGATTTAATACTGTTTGCAGATGGCACTAATTTATTATGCAGTGGAAGCAGTTTGGAACAACTTTTGGATACACTCGGAAAGGAATTAGGAAAGCTCAAACTGTGGTTTGATTCAAACAAATTAACGCTCAATTTAAGTAAGACAAAATTTATAATTTTTAACAACCATCTCAACAACTCAGTATCTAAACTCAGTGTAAGTGGTGTAGAGATTGAAAGGGTATCCAAAATTAAATTCCTTGGAGTAATAATTGATGATAAACTGTGTTGGAAGTCACATATTAATTATATTAAAGGTAAAATATCCAAATCAATTGCAATACTACACAGAGTGAAATATTTGCTGAATCAACCCACACTATATTCTTTGTATCATTCATTAATACTCCCATACATGACATATTGTACTGAAGTACGGGGAAATACATATAAAACAAACATACTGTATATACAGTCTTTATGCTTCAGAAGAGAGCTATTAGAATAATAAACCGAGCAGCTTACAGGGAATCAACAAACCCACTTTTTCTTAAATTAAAAGCTCTCAAGTTGAAAGATCTGGTTGATTTTAAAGCTGCAGTAATAATGTTTAAAGTGAAGAATCTATCACTGCCCGCAAATATCCAAAAGTTGTGCCAAATAAGGGATAAACAATATAATTTCAGAGGAACATGTATATTTCAAAAACCTTCAGTGAGAACTACTACCAAGCAACACAAAAAAATATAATTTATCTAAACTGTGTGCTAAATTTGTTCAATGTGATACATTCACTGACAAGATAAAGATCAAGTTTCCTTTTTTTCCTTGTATATTTCTTAGTGCAAGGAGTCAGATTGTGGAACGCTTTTGGACCTGAAATAAAATCATGTACAATGCTTGGACAATTTAAACAAAAACTAAAGGATGAAATACTCCAAACGTATATACAAAACGATATGTAAAATCACATAAGGATTATCATATCCAGTCTGTGTTGTGCTGTTGCTTAGTTTTTTATCACGTTTTGTCTTGGCTTTGTTCTGATTTGTAATCACTTTTATTTTATTTTCCTTTTGAATTCTTAGATGGAAAATGGGTGGGCAATATAAGCTGCGGCTTCAGCCATCACCCATTTCAGATAACTTATGTTGAATTGTATAATCCGAGGAGTTATTGTTTAATTTGACCTTGTTGGATTTTTTTCCCTTTGTTATATTATTCTGTTCCTTTCTTTAAATCTTTTAATCTAATCTATCCGATACAAAGATTCATTCATTCATTCATTCAGACATGTGTGTTTTTCTAAACTCATTCAAGACAACCATAAAAATACCAAAATCCTCTTCTCCACCATCAACCGTTAAACCAACCCCAGTACCAAACAATATATTTTAAACAAGTTTACCTGTTGTGATTTTGCTGTCCACTTCATCAGTAAAATTGAAAATGCTAGATCATGTTTGACAAATCAAGAACTGATAAAGTCTTACTCTGCAGAATGTTTTTATCTATGTGAGGGAAAACTGGAGGAGATTGTCCTGGTTGATGTTCAAATGCTTTCTAAAATTATTTCTTCACTCAATTCCGCTAGCTGTAATTTCACACAATATATGTGAAAAATATCAATCTGGTTTTCAGGCTTAACACAGTACAGAGACTGCATTAGTCAATTTTTTAAATGATCTCAGATCCAATATGGATCAAAATAAGCCTTCAGTTTTAGTGCTACTTGACTTAACTGTAGCTTTTGATACTGTGGACCACTCAGTTCTTTTAGATAGATTTCATTTTATTGGCTTTTCTGGTTCAGTTTTAAAATGGTTTCAATCATATCTCACTAACAGAGAGTTCTTTGTAAATATTGAGGGTCAGTCATCTAAAAGCTATAAGATAAATTACAGTGTTCCGCAAGGTTCAATTTTAGGTCCATCACTTTTTAATCTCTATATGTTGCCACCGGGTGAGGTCATCAAGACCCACGGCATAAATTTCCATAGTTATGCTGATGACACCCAGCTGTACATGGCCATGTTTCCTGATGACCCTAGACCTATTGATTCTCTTTTAAACTGTATTTACGATATTAAACAGTGGATGACAGACAACTTTTTACAGCTTAACCAGGACAAAACAGAAGTTTTAGTTATTGGGATGAAAGCTCATAGAAACTGTCAGCACATTTACAGATACTGGCAACAAAGTCCTCCAAAACTGTGAAAAATTTGGGAGTGATCTTTGACCAAGATCTTAGTTTTAAACAAAATATTAGAAATGTAACTAAGGCTGGTTTTTATCATCTAAAGAATATCTCCAGAGTGTGGCAGTTTCTCGCTCAAGCCGATGCAGAGACACTTTTACATGCTTTTATCTTACCAACGTAACTGAGAAGATAATAACAAGATTAATAATAATAACAATAAGGAAAGTCCAAAACCAACCAAAAGCGAGAACATGGTCATGCTCATGTTCTGACCATGACACCAGCAGCTGGGGTTTAGCACTCCTGCTAATTTTTGGGCTAGCACAGCCGTGTAGGAGTTGGCGTGTGGTTAAAAAGAAAATGACAGAAAACATTAATGAAAAGTCCAGTGACAGCATTACCAAAGAAGACACCAAAACAGACGTCTCCCAATGCTCAATAGACGAGGAGATTATTGAAAAGAAGGGTTTGAGGAATTCATCAGTGCACACAGAATGTGGGATTTAAGCAGCTGATTAAAGTAATTGAACCTCGTTACTAATTCCCTAGCCGTAAATATTTCTCCCAAACAGCACTTCCCCAGCTGTACATGGAATGTAGAGAAACAGTTGAAAAGGAGCTGCAAAGTCTGCCATACTTCGCTACTACGTCAGATTTGCGGTCAAGTCGCACATCTGAACCATATATGAGCCTCACTGCCTACTTCATTGATCAAGACTGGAATTTGAAAAGAAAATGTCTTCAAACTTTCCTGAAGACCGTACAGGTGAAGTAATTTAGGACTGACCGAAGCATCCCGGAGACTGAATGGAGACAAGTCTGCATCACGACAGACAGTGGGACAAATATAGTGAAGGCCACATCACTAAACGACACGGCTGCAGTGATTTGGGCATGTATTTCACTCAGCTGTGGGTACGTTGGTGAGCAGAATATTATAAAATATTTATATTTTATGTTTTATAATTATTTGAAATACAGTTGTAGAATGTTCTACACTACATCTGTCAAGTTTAACTGACAGAAAATAAATATTTAAAATTAATCTTGTTATAGCTTCACATCTCATGAGTAAAATGGAACCTTTAAGCTTGACAGAAATAGTGATTTGATTCATATTGCAATATACAGTATATCAATATCGATCAATATGATTTTTTTTTTATTGTGACTGGAATTTTTTCATATCTCTCAGCCTTACTGCAGACCAGGCTGCGAGAGACCATATGATTCTGTTGTTAACAGATTGTACAATAAATGGCGTGGTACTACCAAAAACTTCTGCACCTGATTAATAAACACTATGCAAAGACAGAGTACACAGCCGCTACATTTGTACCTTTATTCTTGCCAATTTGTACCTAATTTACATTTATACATTTGTACCTTATGCTGAGTACCCCCACCCTTCTTGTTAGAAAACAACAAATTGCCTGTTGAATACAGGTTCATGAAACAAGCAGCTTACTAGTTAATATAACCTGCTGTGAGGTACAGGTCCTGATTACAGACAATAAAGCATGCTCTCCATCCTTTTTTGCCACAGGGGTTATGGCCAGAGTGACAAAGGTGAGTTAAAAGTGAGAAAATCAAAACTGCCTTCATTGCTGCCACGGCATTACCTATGCAGATCTTTATCCAGGAGGCCAGTGACTCTATTGTGACTATTTTGCTAGCTTTACAATGGCTTTCTGTGCACCCATGCTACCTGGAGATTGGCTGAAATTATATTCTCTTCATGCTTGGCTAGGTTGCAGCTTAGAAACAAGCTGCTTATGGAAGCCAGGGGAAGATTGCTGATAATAGGAGCTTCACATCCAGTTGACCTTTTTCCTGCTCCTTTTTCCTCTTTTGCAATAGCTCAATTGCAGTGACAGGAGGAAAAGGAAACAATCTGTTCTGTGGCGGGCGCACAACCTGCACCATATAAGCCAAGGCCCAAGTCCACTAAATGGCAAGGTCTTGGCTCCTTAAACCAAACACTGATTTCCAGCAGCCCTAAAAGCGATCACTGGGGTTCACTCATTATTTATGTCTGTCAGTCTGCACATCTCTTTGCATGTTGTTGCCTAAAGCAGGGATTGCGGACCATCAGGTCTCAGAGCAGCTCTGGGGCCCCGGGGTTTTTTTGCCGCAAGACAGCAAAACATCTGAAAATCCTCAATTTTATCTGTCCTTTGTACAACATATACAAACAACTTTATAGGTTGCAAAAATATTGTAAAACTTGGAAGACGTATGCAACTTGAAAGCCTTCAAACCCTGATGTTAGTAACATGTAGGAGCTTCTTCTCCTACAGATGTGTTCTGTTGGAAACAGTGGAGAAGAAGTTAGATTTTATTTAACTGGCTTTGATGTTAGCATAATAGAATTTTACATGTAGTATTTGTGAAATAAAAAGAGAAAAAGTTTTGGTATATCTTAAAACCAGAAGAAATCTTCTCTTAAGCTATTCAAATTTCCACCACTTTATTGGAAGTCCTTGAAGGTAGAGTAAGTCAGATTTTACTTTTTTTTATTTAACTAAATGAACAAGTGAAATCTTCAGCAATGGCTGAATGCTGTCAGCCACTGCGATGAACTGACTCCCCCTGGCTGTCTTTTGTTGAATCACACTCTCGTTTACATAGCTGGGCACACCCACTTTTCTCGGCCTGTCTCTGTAGCTTGGCAACATGTCATGCACCATCATGCCACAAAGGCTCATGGGAGTGAGTTGCCATATTGCTCACCTAGTGTGTTTTTACTGCAAATTTCAGGAGCTAAGGATGCTCACCGGGAATAAATAAGGCACAGTGGAACAAAATTTATTTTATTTTTTATTTAACCTTTATTTATACAGGGTAGTTTGAGAGGCAAACTCTCTTTTTCAAGGACACCCTGTTCACACTCACACAGTTGCACATTCACACCTGGTAGCTGCCCAGTAAAAACCACAGACTGACTGACCTGTGGCCACTGAGCAGCTCCACTTGAGCAGTTGGGGTTAAGGGCCTTGCTCAAGGGCACCACAGTGGGGTTAAGGAGGGTGGGGTGAACACTGCTGTGTTATCTGTCCCACCCAGGTCTGATCCTGTCAGTCCAGGGATCAAACCTGCAACCCTCTGCTCACCAGTCCACATCCCTAACTCATTAGGCCACCACTGTCCCCAAAATAAAGACTGATCGCAGCTGCAGGATATTTCCTTCTACTACAGTATTTATTATCAAACATTTACCAATTCCAAATTTCACAGAATGTGCTCCAA
This sequence comes from Pholidichthys leucotaenia, assembly GCA_020510985.1. Taxonomy (NCBI): domain Eukaryota; kingdom Metazoa; phylum Chordata; class Actinopteri; order Cichliformes; family Pholidichthyidae; genus Pholidichthys; species Pholidichthys leucotaenia. The sequence goes on along the minus strand of CM035839.1, from coordinate 21,042,256 downwards.
TGACCCTGCGAATCACATCCAAACGTACATCTTACTTCCACATGTTTCATTATTAACTTATTTGTGCAGTTTCCTGTGGTCAGGTTTGTTGCTTTGGATGGCGTCATAGTGTAGTTAATGTGTTTGTTTTAATCAAACCTTTACCTATTCCAAATGAAAGCACAAAGGTGCTGATGCCTCTGTGCCAGAGCCTTGGCAGAGGTATGCGTTCTCGGGTTATCACCAAAATGTTATGGGTTCCTTTCTAGCCCAAGGACCACCTCTGGTAATAAATTTCATCCAAATCCATCCAGTAGTTTTGGAGTGCACACATGCGCAATGAAAATAATCTGTAGTTCACACACCCATACTGTAGGCCGCAGCCAAGAGCCACCAAACTGATTTGAACAGCTACAATCCAAATACAAAGAGCACGTGGCAGACATTTTAAATGGCGGAAGCGATAGAGGTACATGAATACAATGACAATCAAGACGAACAGGAGCTTTTGCTGTTTAGTGGCAGAGGAGGAAAACAGACAGGCAGAAAGACGGACACTTGTTCACCCAGTATTGGCAGATTGCTCAGTACTTTCCTCTGGCGGGAGTTTCCGGGTACATGCGCAGTACTGTTCCATTGATGGTAAAGGTGAGCTATTTTTGTGTTTATTTCAAAAATAAAACATTATTTCAAAATTCTGGCAAATTAAAAGTCGAGAAAATAGGGTGATACAATGATACAAGCCTTTAGTTCCACTTAATTTTGACCAGGCAAGCTGAAACAGAGAGACGCACAGACGGACAGATACACACACAGAGCCACAAACAGACGCAATAACTGATTACCGTATGCCTTTCAATTTCACCGAGGCATAATAACACTGAATGGGCTCTAATCAACCTGTGAATCACATCATAACATATTATATATCATACTTGTAGTTGTGATCTGCTTTATTTTATTAGTATCTATGTGCTCAGCATATGGTGGCTGATGTTTTTTAACACGGCTAGCCTAGCTTAAGCATTATCTTATTTCCTTATTTTATCTAATCCAAATAACTATGCACAGACTTGAATGAAGTTTGTAACAAACTAAAACACGTGTTAGTTACAAGTACAGTAGTCATACGGCGTCTTTTATATTTAACTTATGTGTGTATCCATCAGTTATAGCTCTTAGCATCACTGTTAGCTTTCCATCTTCCGACAGCCAATTGTCGGTGCCTTGGGAGGTTCAGCAAGTAGCGAGCTGGCTTGCTTTTTTTGGGCCTCTGTCGTCTCCCATTTTCAGCCTGCGGGTCGCTCAAGGTTCTTTTTCGGCGTCTATTGCACATGGGCCCCCGGGGGTGGAAGCCAGCCTCTGCTCCACAGTGAGCCTGCTCTCGAAGGCTCTTCTAGTGGGCCCATTGGAGGCTGCAAATGAACCACGGGAGACTCACTGACTGGGAGGGGTGACCCTCAGTCTGGATTTTGAGACGGTCCTCAAAATCGAAACCTCCGTGACCTGGAAGTGTCATCCTTGTACACAACAGGCTCCATACTGGGCTGCACGGTGGCGCAGTGGTTAGCACTGTGGCAGCACAGTTTTACCCTCGGCCGGGGGATCGCGGGGACCGTGAGATCGTGGGTTCGATCCCTGCCCCCGGCCAACAGTGATCTGTGTGGAGTTTGCATGTTCTCCCTGTGTTTGCTTGGGTTTACTCCGGGATTTCTCCGGTTTCCTCCCACATGGGTTGATATGAGTGTAGTCAGGAGTTTACTTGGAGCTGGTATACTTGGTAACAGCCTTGGTTCCCTCAGACACGGCATGCTTGGCCAGCTCACCGGGCAGCAGGAGGCGCACTGGTCACACAATACTGACGCACTCTACAAGAAGGGACAGCGCAGGCTGTTCCTGCTGAGGAGACTCAGGTCTTTTGGTGTACAAGGGGCGCTGCTGAAGTCATTCTATGACACGGTGGTGGCATCAGCCATCACTTTTGGAGTGGTCTGCTGGGGCAGTGGCATTACTGCAGCCGATAGGAAGAGACTGAACAAACTGATTAAGAAAGCTAGCTCTGTCCTGGGGCAGCGCCTTGATCCGATGGAGGAGATAGGAGAGAGAAGAACGGTGGCTAAACTGTCATCTCTGCTGGAGTCCGAGTTCCACCCTATGCAGGACATACTGGATGCACTGAGGAGCTCATTTAGCAGCAGACTACATCATCCCAGGTGCACAACCGAGAGGTTTCGTAGGTCCTTCCTACCAACGGCTGTCAGACTGTACAACCTAAGCAGGGCTGCTCGCAGAGATAGCAAAAAGACGTAACAAACTAATAGTTTTTTGAATGCAAAAGATGCAATAGACTTACACAATGGTCCCCTCCGGCATACAACTAGGAAAATACCGGTCGTTATGGAGGGTGAGAATATGTATGGGCACATAATCATACCATGTAGGATAACTAAGTAGACGGTTATGCTGTTTCATCCCATCTAGCAACAATGCTCTGCACTGTGTGTGTTTATATATTTATATATTTATTCCATCTAGCTACAATGCTCAGCACTGGGTGTGTTTATATTTATATATCTATATATTTATTCCATCTAGCTACAATGCTCCGCACTGTGTTTTTATATATCTACATATTATTCCATCTAGCTACATTGCTCTGCACTGTGTGTGTTTATATACTTGCATATTTATTCCACCTAGCTGCAATGCTCCGTACTGTGGGTGTTTATATATTTACATATTTATTCCATCTAGCTACAATGCTCTGCACTGTGTGTTCATATATTCATATATTTATTCCATCCAGCTACAATGCTCTGCACTGTGTGTCTGTGTGTGTGTGTGTGTGTATATATATTTTATAGTAATATGTACATATGTATATTAGCTGCTCTTGCTTGCTTGTTTTTTTCTTGCCTTCTGATTGTTGCTCTGAGTGTTGCTATCCCTGTGCTGTTGCAATCCTGGAATTTCCCCGTTGTGGGACTAATAAAGGCTTATCTTATCTTATCTTATCTTACATGCCAAAAACATGCAGGTTAGGGAGTTAAGGGGCGCTTGCGCACGCAGCGACCGGCAGCTGGTGGTTTGTCACCAGACTGCAAAACAAATCTACGGGTACAAAATAAGTAATAAAAAAAAAAAAAAATACTTCACATATGTCTCAAACAAAACAGATGAGCTAGAATTGGATCTATTATCTCGATTAGCCAACTCTATTATCTGTGTGGTGATAGACTCTTTTTATTTCATCTAGAGATGCCAAAAAACACAAGCAAAGTGCACAGAAACTTGCACAGAAATGGGCTAAAGTTAAACCACTGTCAGCCTCTAACTGCTATTCGCACCAGCTAATCCACTAACAGTGAATGAGCCAATGACAAAATAAGTGAGCTAAGATTGGATTTAACATCTCGATCAGACTCGTAATACTGATGTGGCGATAACACAATCGTGGACGATAACCTAAAGTTTGATTCAAACTACAATGTTTGGACCGACATTTACTGACATTTTAGCAAATGTCTGGCTCCGCTGGTAAAAGTTAGTGATAGAAGGTGTTCACTGAAAATTTTCAACATGCCGAAAATTTACAGATGCATGGAAATAAATGTTGGTTAAAGTTGTGCTCAGTTTGTAAAAGTTCCTGAGTGCTAGGATAAGTTGTGCAGAGCTAGCCTAAATCGGCCCTCAATTGGCAAACATCAACTGGAATGCTGGCGGAAGCAGATGTTTTTAGACAAAACTCTTGAGACTTTTCCTTGCTTCAGTGAAAATGTAGAACTTACCCCATAGAAGCTGTTCAGTCTCTCTCCCTCAAAAAAAGTCCATGCGGTCTCAACTTCAATCCAAGCAGGAATAATAACAAACTTAAAATTATCTAATGAAACTGACAGTGTGCCCAAGAAGGGAGACAGGGAGATGTGTACTGTCCAAAAACAGGTCCAGAATGCCAGAAAGCTTCCACCAATACTGACCTTAGTTGACCTACGCTGAGTATTCATTCGCTTAAGTCAACCTAAATTGGCAACTACTGCACATACGTTAGTTTAAACTGACAAAAGTTTGTTTCTGCTAATTGAAAATGAATCCAACTCTGACAAATGCTGCCAAATGCTAGCAAATGCTTGCAAACGTTCGTAAAAGTTGGTGTGCACTAGATTAAAAAAATCCTGCTCGCAAACGTAATTTCACCGACATCTGAACTCATTCCTCTGATTTTCAAAATGTCGGTCCAAACGTATGTTGTAGTGTGAATCCACCATAATTCAGGACTACCTCAGTGTAGCTAACAAGCTAACTAGCATCCATATGTGTAATTCCTGTGACCCACAATCCCAGCTCAAGAGGTGGACACTATGTACTGTATATAAACACTGACTTGTATACTGCTCAATATTTCATTTCATTGTACATGTACAGTATGTGAAATAACAATAAGCCTATTCTATTCTATATTGTGCTCATTGAGATGCTTAGCAACCGTTAACTGAGTACATTTGGGAACAACAATCTTATCATACCATAGTTTAGCTCATATTGTTTTGTTCTGTATTGCTGTCAGTTAATACATTGTGCTTGTGGAATTATTCTATAAAAGCAATTTTACATTAGTTGTATGTTATCATGAAAATGTTACTGTGGTGATTTGGTTGTTGGCCCAAATGCTTCACAACCAGCTTACCTCCTTCCTCTTAGCCTTCCCCTGTTGTCAGTGTCATTATTATAGTACAAGCCTGTACATACTGTAGCTTCTAGTTACAGTCCTGTAAATGAATAAAACATTACTCAAATATTTTGGATCAAAGGGCTTAATTCTGAGGTAACAAGTTTAGTTGTTGATGCAGTCATTTTAATGGTTTCCAGTATTTTATATGGAAAATCTCACCAGAGTCACACGGAAAAGAGTGCAAACACACATGTTCCTCCTCTGATGCTCGGCGTGGTGCCGAACCAGGAAATTGTAAAGAGTCGAGTATGCTAAGTTTGAAATTGAATTTGGTGTGTTTTCTCAAAGCCGCTGGGTGTAAATGCCACCGGCCCCTACCCATCCACGGTTGTCTGTCCTTCCAAGCCAGAAGGTGGAATTTGCATATTACAGAAAAAGGAGTTCAAGAACTTTAAACAGGAACATTTATCTTTTTTTTTCCCCCAGAACCAGTGTAATGTGTGTCCTGATTACTTTGGGTCTGGGACTTATTACAGACTGAGATGGTGTGAATTCCTAAGTTGGAGCATGGAAATGACTGTTATTTAGTGTGGTTTAAATTTTTGTTTTGTACTGACAAAGCCAGAAATGTAAAAGTTTAATTTAAATTTATTTTTAAATTTGAATCTAAGCTGTATGTACTCCGGCTGAAAGCTAAATATTTTCATATAGTATATGTGGAAATGTTAAGAAAATGAGAATTAATTATAAAGCAACAGTAGCATATTCAAAGTTCTGTAATATGTAAGAAAATCTACAGAAAATGTTCTGTTTGCATGTTTTATTTTTTAAATTTTTGGTTCTGATGTGGGCTGGCAGAGTGATATTTCATTTCGTGTGCGCGCGTGTGTGTGTGTGTCTGTGTGTGTGTGTGTGTGTGTGTGTGCGCGCATGCACACACATGCAGGGAAATCAAATCTAAACAAATCTTGAATCTTCAATGTTTTGGTAAATAGGGGTTTTTTTATAAGGCAATTTCTTTAATCCATAAACTGACATGACTTCAATGACTAATACATGATGATAATAATAGATAAAAGATGATATATAATGAATTATTGGAGCTTCTCAAACAGTAGAATATTGTGAAAAGGCTCTTTTTTGAATAATTCATTTTTTTTAAGTTAACCTTTCATATATTCTTTTCAGCGTGACAACTTTGAGTCTGTGACTTATTACAAGGGGAGCATGGAAATTACTAACATGGAGTCCAGTTTTAATTTTTGTTTTGTACTAACAAAGCTAGAAATAAGATTAATGATTTGTTTTTAACAAAGTTTTATATAGTGAGGGATGCTTGTAGTTCTAAAGTGTGACAAAAATGTCAAACATGTTAAATAATTAGTCTTCATCTTTCACTTTAACATCTCAGTATTCCACAAAGATCTTTATTCTATTTTCATTCATTGTATATTCTCTGAACCTTGAGTACAAATTTTGTTCTTTCATGTCTGAATGTTGGAATGACAATAAAGCACCTTAATCTTAAACTTAGTTCATATAAAGGCAGGGTGAAACCTTTACAAAGGTCTCTTTTTGCAAAATAATAACTGTATATACTCGTGCTAAAAGCTTAATATTTTCATTTCATGTAGTATTTGTGGGAGACAATCCTGCACTTCATTTTAAGGGAAATGTGAATTAATTAAAGGCTAGAGTAGTATATTCAAAGTTGTGTAATATGTATGAAAATCCACAGAAAAGGTTTCGGTAAACAGGCAACTGGTTAAAAAAAAATAATAATTTAAGGGGAAAAAAAAGCAATTTCCTTAATTCCTACATTTCCTAAATCCATAAGCAGACATGAGTTCAATCACAAAAATTCTGAGATTTTTTTTTCTTATTTTTAAATGCTAATAATAAATAAAACATGATATATAATGAAAACTTTGAGCTTTTCCAAAAAATAAGAGTATTGTAAAATAGTTATTTAAAAAATACCCTCAATATTTCTTTTCTAAAGTCATCACATATAAAGAAAGCTATTTCAAATCTTTTTTTAACATTTTTATGACTATGACTTAATTACATTATCAATCATAATACTGTAAAGTCTGAGATACACTAGAAATTTATTTATCTATTTCATAAATAAATAAATCATCAGATGGGTTTGACAATAAAGAGATGACAGATCTATACAAAAATGCCTTCTGCAATTAAAATACAAATAAGACTCTTTTTAACAATGTCAAAAATAGACCTTCTGATAAGTTATGTAATATCGTTAAATTATATATTGTATTATGTTAAGACTTTTTAATTTTAGACAATTGTAGAAAAAAGGCATTTGAATGTGGGGAGCATTTACTAGGTGTGGGTTAATTCACAATGATATGGACGTGTCTGCAAATACTGAATAGTGAAGATGAGATTGTTGAAGTTATTAATGTATAGCGGGGAAAGTAAGTATTGAACAAGTCAACATTTTTTTCATTAAACGTATTTCTGATGGAGCCATTGACCAGAGATTTTCACCAGATATCAGTAACAATTATCTGAGCAGATAATGAGAAATGTCTTGGCAGAAGAAAGTTATGACACAGTCACAGCTGGTGGAAGAGCAATATCCAAACTGTGATACAGTGGTGTGAAAAAGTATTTACCCCCTTCCTGATTTCTCTTTTTTTTGCAAGTTTCTCACACTTAAATGTTTCAGCTCATCAAACAAATTTAAATATTAGACAAAGATAACACAAGTAAACACAAAATGCAGTTTTTAAATGAAGGTGTTTATTATTAAGGGTAAATAAAAATCCAAATCTACATGGCCCTGTGTGAAAAAGTGATTCCCCCGTTAAATCATAAATTAACTGGTTTATCACAACTTTGGAAAGCTGAGTTCAATTTCTCTAGCCACACCCAGGCCTGATTACTGCCACACCTGTTCTGAATCAAGAAATCACTTAAATAGGACCTGCCTGACAAAGTAAAGTAGACCAAAAGATCCTCAAAAGCTAGACATCATGCTGCGATCCAAAGAAATTCAGGAACAAATGAGAAACATAGTAATTGAGATCTATCAGTCTGGAAAAGGTTGTAAAACCATTTCTAAAGCTTTGGGACTCCAGCGAACCACAGTGAGAGCCATTATCCACAAATGGCAAAAACATGGAACAGTGGTGAACCTTCCCAGGAGTGGCCGGCCCACCAAAATTACCCCAAGAGCGCAGCAATGACTCATTCAAGAGGTCACAAAAGACCCCACAACAACATCCAAAGAACTGCAGGCCTCACTTGCCTCCTTTAAGGTCAGTGTTCATGACTCCACCATAAGAAAGAGACTGGGGAAAAAAGGCCTGCATGGCAGAGTTCAAAGACGAAAACCACTGCTGAGCAAACAGAACATAAAGGCTCATCTCAGTTTTGCCAGAAAACATCTTGATGATTCCCAACACTTTGGGGAAAATACTCTGTGGACTGACGAGACAAAAGCTGAACTTTTTGGGAAGGTGTGTGTCCCATTACATCTGGCATAAAAGTAACACAGCATTTCAGAAAAGGAACATCATACCAACAGTAAAATGTGGTGGTGGTAGTGTGACGGTCTGGTGCTGTTTTGCTGCTTCAGGACCTGAAAGACTTGCTGTTGTAAATAGAACAATGAATTCTGCTGTCTACCAAAAAATCCTGAAGGAGAATGTCCGGCCAACTGTTTGTGACCTCAAGCTGAAGCACACTTGGGTTCTGCAGCAGGACAATGATCCAAAACACACCAACAAGTCCACCTCTGAATGGCTTAAGAAAAACAAAATGAAGACTTTGGAGTGGCCTAGTCAAAATCCTGACCTGAATCCAATTGAGATGCTGTTTCATGACTTTAAAAAGGTGGTTCATGCTCGAAAACCCTCCAATGTGGCTGAATTACAAGAAGTCTGCAAAGATGAGTGGGCCAAAATTCCTCCACAGCACTGTAAAAGACTCATTGCCAGTTATCGCAAATGCTTGATTGCAGCTGTTGCTGCTAAAGGTGGCCCAACTAGTTATTAGGTTTAGGGGCAATCACTTTTTCACACAGGGCCATGTAGGTTTGGATTTTTTTCCCTTAACAATAAGCACTTTCATTTAAAAATTGCATTTTGTGTTTACTTGTGTTTTCTTTGTCTAATATTTAAATTTGTTTGATGATCTGAAACATTTAAGTGTGACAAACATACAAAAAAAATGAGAAATCAGGAAGGGGGCAAACACTTTTTCACACCACTGTACGCTGATGACACAGTTCTCCTATCGACCAGTGAAGATGAGCTATCTAGACTCCTGGAATGCAACAGATTGCACAGTGAAGAAGCGGGCTTACTGATCAACAAGAGTAAAACAAAACTCATGAGACTGGACAAATCACTAAGCACGATGGGAATAAGATTGGATGGCCAACAACTGGACGAGGTATCTAGTTTTGAATACCTTAGGGTATGAATCCAAAACTACGTGGACAATTTTCAAGAAATTAGAAGAAGAACTGCACTCGGCATGAAAACTCTGCATCAACTCCAGAGTTTATGGACGGACACTGATGTGACAACCAGAATCAAAATTCTGAAAACCATTGTTCTTCCAGTCACAACGTGCGGCTGTGAAGCACGGGTGTTTACCAAAGGTGCAGAAGACAAAATCACCATGTTTGAAAACAAGTGCCTAAGAAAAATTTTAAGAATACCGTACACTAAACAAGTGACTAACAAGGAAATCAGGAAAACGTGCAAAGTCAATGACAAGGAATTACTGAGAACAACGAAACAAAGGAAACTGAGATTTTTTGATCACATAGCACAACATGACAGTCTGCACCGAACGATTCTGCAAGGAGGAACGGCGGGTTACAGAGGGCGAGGAAGACCAAGGCAACAGTGGGAGGATGACATTCGCCAAACGATGGAAATGCCCCCCTATTGCTTGGGACAGCTGGCTAAAGATAGAGACAGATTCCGGACAGCCATCATGACTGCTACATCCAAGTCTGGATGAGCACACACACATCAGTAACAACCCAAGTAATCCATACATACAAAGAAATCAAGACAACTGTGTTCACAAAACAAGTTATATTTAATAAAGTGGAATGACACAGGGAATAAGTATTGAACATGCTTGGTGAAATTCATTTAATATTCAGTAGAAAAGCATTTGTTGGTAATAACAGCTTCCAGACGCCTCTTGTATGGAGAAACTCGATGCAGGCATTGCTCAGGAGTGATTTTAGCCCATTCTCCCACAAAAACTGTCTTCAAATCCTGAAGGTTCCGTGGGTGTCGTCTATGAACTCTGATCTTCAGTTTGTTCCAAAGATTTTCAATTGGATTCAGGTCAGGTGACTGACTGGGCCATTCTAGCAGCTTTATTTTCCTTCTCTGGAGCCAGTTGAGAGTTTCCTTGGCTGTGTGTTTGGGATCATTGTCTTGCTGAAATGTCCACCCTCGTTTCATCTTCAGCATCTTGGCTGATGGCAACAGGTTCTTATCAGGGATGTCTTTGTACATTTGTCCATTCATCATTTCCTTCAATTATATGAAGTCTGCCTGTATCATGTGCTGAAAAACACCCCCACACTATGATGTTCCCACCACCAAACTTTACTGTTGGTGTGGTGTTTTGGGCTGATGTGCAGTGCCGTTTCTCCTACAAACATTTTGTGTGTTGTGGCATCCAAAATGTTCAATTTTGGTCTCATCTAACCAGACTATATTCTCCCAGAATTTTACAGGTTTGCCCAAATGTTGTGCAGCAAACTTTAAACGAGTTTCAACATGCTTTTTCTTCAGCAATGGAGTCTTGCAAGGTGAGCGGGCATAGAGCCCATGTCATTTGAGTGCATTATTTATTGTTTTCTTTGAAACAGCAGTACCTGCTAACTCCTGGTTTTTGTGGAGCTCTCCACGAGTGGTCTTTGGCTCTTGGATAACTCTTCTAATAATTCTTTTCACTCTTCTGTCAGAAGTCTTGCGAGAAGCCCCTGGTCGTGGCTGGTTTATGGTAAAAGGAAGTTCTTTCCACCTCCGAATGATGGCTCCAACAGTGCTCACTGGAACATTTAGCAGTTTAGAAATGTGCCTGTAACCAATGCCATCTCTTTGCTTCTACCTATCATGAGTTCTTTTGTGGTGTGACAATCTAATATTCACAGACGTTTTTAAAGGCTGTCAGTCAGGACTTTTTTTTTTTTTGTATTTTGTATATTAATCCCCAGAGGGAAATTCAGGGCATCCACCTGGATGGATGAGGCCACGGTACAGTTTCAATCCCTTCACCATTCACACACACATTAACACCTAGAGCCACTCTTAGAGTCACCAACTAACCTAACTTACATGTTTTTGGCCTGTGAGAGGAAACCAGAGTACCTGGGGTAAACCCACACAGACATAAGGAGAGCATGCAAACTCCACACAGAAGGGTCACCGATGGTCAGGGGGTGGGATCAAACCCACGATGGTCAGGGGTGGAATCAATCCCGTGACCTTCTTACTGTGCTGCCACAGTGCTAACCATTGCTTCACTAAGCTGCCCATTTTTTTTATTCTCAAATGACTAAATTCTTTTTTTAACCAGCTGAAATTAATATGCCCTGATGGAGGATGGGATGGCTTCCTAAATTCTGATGGATTTCGGCTGGTTTCTTGGCTTTCTATGCCTTTTTGAACCTCTTTCTTCATGTGTTCAATACTTATTCCCTGTGTCATTCCACTTTGTTTACAAAACAAGTTATATTTAATACAGTTGCCTTGATTTCTTTGTAGTTATGGATTACTTGGGTTGTTCCTGACATCTGGTGAAAATCTCAGGTCAATGGCTCCATCAGAAATGTTTAATGAGAAAAATGTTGACGTGTTCAATCGAAATACATTCATGTGAAAAAATTAGGGCACCCTGTATAAGCCTATGTGTTGTTGTTTTTTACATATTTGGACATATGGATATTTAATATCAATGTTAAAAACACTGGGAGATTCATGTAATACAACTAAACAATTAAAAATGAATTTAAGACTTTTTCAAATTTTCTGTAAAATGTAATTCTAAACAAATTAGGACGCCCCCCCCCCATCTTTTTAGGACACCCCACATTCATTCCCACTTAAAATTACTAAAATAAATGTTAAAAAATGCTAATAAAAACAAAAACAAGGTTAGACTGAATATTTCAAGGGGTGTCCAAATTTTTTCACATGACTGTATAATCCAATAAATGAAAATAATAAACTGACATAAAAATGAATAGGAAAAGGAATACCCAAACATCTTTTAACACCCCCCTTAAAATTCATTATATGTTCATTTAAAGTATAACTAAAATTTTGCATAAAAGTCAATCTGCAGTGCTCAACCAGGATATTCTCATGATGGTTCGAAATATGTTTGATGGCTCAACATGAACCAACTGATACTACATTTTTTAAATAGTCATTAATTAAATAACATCTACTGTTTCCTTCTTTTAGTAGCGACAAGAACAGAGAGCCTAAGTAACAGGGCCTGTACTTCTGCATGTGGGAAAAATTGGCATCAAACTGGGGATTCTAAATTGTCCTTAGATATGACTGTGAGACTGAATGGTTGTCTGTCTCTCTGTGTTGGCCCTGTGATGGACTGGCGATCTGTCCAGGGTGGATCCTGCCTCTCGCCCAAAGATGCTGGGATAGGCTCCAGCCCCCCGCGACCCAAAAAGGATCAAGATAAGATAAGATAAGCCTTTATTAGTCCCACAACGGGGAAATTCCAGGATTGCAACAGCACAGGGATAGCAACACTCAGAGCAACAATCAGAAGGCAAGAAAAAAACAAGCAAGCAAGAGCGGCTAATATACATATGTACATATTACTATAAAATAAATATATACACACACACACACAGACACACAGTGCAGAGCATTGTAGCTGGATGGAATAAATATATGAGTATATGAACACACAGTGCAGGGAAAAGCCAGTGTGAACACACAGTGCAGAGCATTGTAGCTAGATGGAGTAAATATGTAAATATATAAACACCCACAGTACGGAGCATTGCAGCTAGGTGGAATAAATATGCAAGTATATAAACACACACAGTGCGGAGCATTGTAGCTAGATGGAATAATATGTAAATATATAAACACACACAGTGCAGAGCATTGTTGCTAGATGGAATGAAACAGCATAACCGTCTACTTAGTTATCCTTCATGGTATGATTATGTGCCCATACATATTCTCACCCTCCATAGCGACCGGTATGTTCCTAGTTGTATGCCGGAGGGGACCATTGTGTAAGTCTATTGCATCTTTTGCATTCAAAAAACTATTAGTTTGTTACGTCTTTTTGCTATCTCTGCGAGCAGCCCTGCTTAGGTTGTACAGTCTGACAGCCGTTGGTAGGAAGGACCTACGAAACCTCTCGGTTGTGCACCTGGGATGATGTAGTCTGCTGCTAAATGAGCTCCTCAGTGCATCCAGTATGTCCTGCATAGGGTGGAACTCGGACTCCAGCAGAGATGACGGCTTAGCCACCGTCCTTCTCTCTCCTATCTCCTCCATCGGATCAAGGCGCTGCCCCAGGACAGAGCTAGCTTTCTTAATCAGTTTGTTCAGTCTCTTCCTATCGGCTGCAGTAATGCCACTGCCCCAGCAGACCACTCCAAAAGTGATGGCTGATGCCACCACCGTGTCATAGAATGACTTCAGCAGCGCCCCTTGTACACCAAAAGACCTGAGTCTCCTCAGCAGGAACAGCCTGCGCTGTCCCTTCTTGTAGAGTGCGTCAGTATTGTGTGACCAGTCTAGTTTATTGTTCAGATGAACACCCAGGTACTTATAGGATGTCACCATCTCGATGTCTGTTCCCTGTATATTTACTGGTGCTGTGAGGGGCTGCCCATGCCTGCGGCAGTCCACCACCAGCTCCTTAGTTTTCCTCGCGTTGATCTGGAGGCAGTTCCGATGGCACCAGTCCACGAAGTCCTGGATAAGCCCTCTGTACTCAGCTTCATCTCCATTGGAGATGAGGCCAACGATCGCAGAGTCGTCAGAGAACTTCTGTAGATGGCAGTGTGTTGTGTTGTGTGAGAAGTCTGCAGTATAAAGAGTGAACAGGAAGGGAGCCAGCACCGTTCCCTGGGGGGCCCCCGTGCTACTGATGATCATGTCGGACACACAGTCCCGGGTTCTTACAAACTGAGGCCGGTTCGTGAGGTAGTCCAGGATCCATGATGACAGGTGCTGGTCCACCCCTGCTCGCAGCAGCTTGTCCTTCAGGATCATCGGTTGGATGGTGTTGAAAGCACTGGAGAAGTCAAAGAACATGATCCTCACCATATTCCCGGGCTTCTCCAGGTGGGACAGAGAACGGTGAAGGAGGAAGATCACCGCATCCTCCACCCCAATGCCATGCTGGTAGGCGAACTGGAGTGGATCCATCGCTGGTTCCACCAGGGGGCGGAGGTGAGCGAGGAGCAGTCTCTCCAGGGTCTTCATCAAGTGGGACGTCAAGGCCACCGGTCTGTAGCTGTTCAGGTCTTTGGGGTGGGAAGTTTTTGGTACAGGTACCACACAAGATGTTTTCCACAGCTGTGGTACCCTCCCCAGTTTCAGGCTCATGTTGAAGATATACGTCACAATCCCACACAGCTGGTCTGCACAGGACTTGAGGAGCTTTGCGCTGATGCCGTCCGGTCCCGGCGCCTTCCTCGCTTTGATCTTCCTCAGCTCCGTCCTCACCTGGGTCTCGGTCAGGGTCAGGATGGGGGGCTGTGTGTTGGGAGTGGGGGGGTGTTGGTGGAGTGGGGAGTGGGCAGCAGGACTTGATTTCTTTAGAGGCAGCAGTGGTTGTTGTGCAGACAGGGGGGAGGGCGGTTGGTCAAATCTATTGAAAAACAGATTCAGGTTGTTCGCCCACTCCCTGCCCCCCGTGGCCTGGGGGGAGGTATTCTGGAGCCCCGAGATGGTTTTGAGGTTTCTCCAGACCCCGCTGATGTCGCTCTGTTGCAGCTTGTCCTCCATCTTCTTCCTGAAGCTGTCCTTGCCTTCTCTGATCTTTCTCCTCAGCTCCCTCTGTACGGACTTCAGCATCTCCCTGTTCCCTGACCTGAAGATCCTCTTCTTCTCTCTCAGAAGTGTTTTTATCTCAGGGTTGATCCAGGGTTTGTTGTTTGAGTGACGCCGTATGGTCTTGGTGGGAACGGATTTGTCCACACAGAAGCTGAAGAAGATGGATGGATGGAAGGCAGAAATTATTTTTCCATCCTGATTCAATCTTTATCATGAATTACGCATATGATGTTAGTCAATTTCAAAGCCATTTTTCCACCTAAATAAAGTTGTAGGTTGTCATTATAATAAAAGAATTTCAGAACCTTAGTGCACGAGCTCACATATCCCACACGTCTGCATATCAGGGGGCCCTAATGAGAACCATGATCGATATAAAATGGCTGAGTCAGAGCTCCTGTATAAATTTGAAGTGAATCTGATGAGAAACGTGGAAGCTACAGTGGCAAGAACATATAAAAGGATCCCTCCAAAAAATAAATGGAACCCCTCTTTAGTGTGTCTGAAAATCGAGTGTGTCCAAGGTGAGTTAAAGCTTCTGTCTAAAACTGAAGTCAATCCAATCAAAAATGTAGAAGTTATAGTGATGAGAACATAAAATGTTGAACGAGTGGATGGCTGGATGGGTCAGAAACATATTTTTCATTCTGTGTGAAATCTCTTAGTGAACGACATCTAGACTGCACACATCACCAAACCATTATGGCGGTTACCCTCTCAAAGCGCAACACCTTTATTTCCGACTGAAGGACGAGGCATCCGAAGAGGAGAAAAACAGCACAGATATTGTTTTGTTGAAAGCTGCAGCTGAGTCCTTCTATGCTCTTTTTGAAAATGACGACGTAACTTACACGACTGCATCTGTAGTATTTTCACAACTTTACGCTTTAACAGTTAGACGACAACCTACAGTGTTTTTATGTCCCGATCTGCGTCAGGCATGGAGAGAGGACCCAGGATGCAGGCAGTGAACCGTTCAAAGGAATGTATTAATAATAAACCACAGCGTCGCCTCGCGCCAGAAACCAACGATCTAACTGAAACAGCCAGAACATGAACGACGGCATGGGAGCTGGAAATGACTCATCAAAACTTAACATAAAGGAGGCAAATAACAAAGAACAGAACACACAGATAACTAATAATAAATAAGGAGCCAGGAGAACAGATCTGTAGCATCCATGGGGGGAATCATGTTGCTGGAAGGAGCAGCCCAAAACAAGCTAAACTTATACTAGAGCTCATAATTACACAAGGCGAAACAGCTGGAGACACAGAAGTGGCGCATTTGATTTGATTTGGAGATCCCACGTGTACAATAGAAACATACATAAAGCACCAATTACACGTAAAATCTCAAGGATGACATAAGAAAATCCTGAGACTGATTTCCATTGTGGTCCTCAAAAACTAAACAACAAAACAATCTAACAAAGACAAAATGAGGCAAAAAATGTTGTGATTAAATTTTGAGTAGATATAAGTAAAACTGTCCCAGAATAAATATCACAAAAATTATTTGCGTAAACATGTGAAGAATTGCTGTTTACAGTGTATAATAATACCCCAACAACACACATATGTTGGGCCAATGTCAGCAAGTTGGCATCAGGAATACATCTTGTAGGTCGCTGGCACATTGGCAAGACATTGGCTAGACATCAGCAGAACATAATTTGATTAAAACAACACACAAAATATAGCAAATTAAAATGTATAAAGGGAATCAAATTATTCTAACTGCATCTTAAAGAAACTTCTTTTTACAGATTTTCTAAAACTGTTTTTGTTTGCGTTTGTCTGGACATGTGGAAGAAGGTTGTTCCACTCTACAGCACCTAAACAAGCTCTGTCCCCACACACATCCAGTTCCTATGCTGTGGTTTTGAGTAACAGTACTAAAAAAAGGAAGAGTGATAGGAAGGGGACATAGCAGTTACAGTTCGATAGACATGAAGCTGGGCAACATACTTTTCTATTAGTAACCGCTTTAGCTGAGGATCAACTAATGACAATGCACAACACACCAAAAGGTAAAGTAGTAAATCATAACCAAGGATAATAAACAGGAAGACATTACCAAAAATAAAACTAAACAAAGCCAAAACAGGAAGTACTTTCAAAATAAACCTAATAACAAATGAGGCTAACACAGAGAATACTATAGGATACACAAGAGACCAGGGAGACGAGACTAAATAAGATTATATTCGAAGAGTGGTAGTAGTCGCTTCTTCTGAATCACATCCCACTAAGTGTTTTTGTGTGTTTAATCACACTTTAACTGCATAGTGCGAGTAATCAACATTTTGCGATTAATTCAACCCAGCTCCCTCTCACCTATGTGCTGCCAATGACCATAAAACAAAAATTGTGATTAATCGCGATTAAAGTGACACCACTAATTCTAAAAACTAAGGACTGAAGAACTTAAACTGAAATAAGAATGACAGGAAATAATGGCAAAATAAAGCAGGAACAATGGAAACCAAGCTAGACAAGACCTGAGGCAAGACACACATTATACACAACCCAGAACAGAGAATAATCACATCAGGCCCAACATAAACAGCAACTCAAAGAGTGATGACAATGTAGTGTGCAATTTAAGGTGTGATTAATGGCAAAATTCACTTGGGATCAAAAACAGTTTGCCTCTTGCCGTTCACTCCACTACAGAATTTTTCCAAAGTTGGGTCCCATATGTGGAAGTAGAGGGGGCGGGACTTAAGGTGCTTTCACACCTAAATTAGTTTAATTTGCTCCGAATCAGTTGACTTCGTATCATTTTCTCCTTGGTTTGGTTCCCTTTCACATGGGCAAAAATTCAAGCGGACCAAACTGTGTCACGTTAAATCCCGCGAGACTTACATCAGAACGTTCTCTGTTCTTATTGGTCAGATTTTTTTTGCTGCAAGAACAGGAAAGGTAAATACAGGAGGTAGGTTGACTGCTGTGTATTTATGCATTTCTGGGGAGAAAATAATACAAATCCTAGTGTAATGTACGGGGGTTTCATTGGCCTGGTTATTGTTTATTACATTACGTGCATATACCACTTTTGGCAAATCATACAGTTTGAAAATGAAGCACAGCTACGGATGGAAAATAACATGTTAACGTTCATTAATCCTCCAGAACTGTGACGTGTCAGCCACAGATATTTTCAAAGCTCCATCAGGTATGTACAGTGGCAAATGTACAGTCGCTTTCTCACCTGCAGGACCGCACCAGAATTCGCCAGTTGAGTTGAATCGAGACCACCGCTTTCAGGAAGTCTCGGTATGGTTTCCTTGGTACGCACCTGAGTGCGATTACTGTGTTCTCACCAGACAAAACGAACTGCACTAATGGAGAAAACGAACTTGAGTTTGATTGAAACAAACTAAAGCGTGCAGGTGTGAAAGCAGCTTTAGGCTCTCTGTTACTGCTGATGCAATGCTTATAGTGAGTGTAGCGGCTCCAGCGCTTGCACACAGTACTGTAGTTATTCATAATAGGAAACATGGGGGGGGCACCAGCAGCCCACCTGCAGAGTAAATTATATGTGAAAACTGAGTGCTCAGTGCCTCCATTTCTCTCACATTAATAGCACACATGCAGTAGTGCTAAACTAGAAACCTCAGTTTAAAACTGATGCACCGCCTTGAAAATCAAATCTGACAACATCCAGTTTGTCCAGTTAAACCAAAGTCTCACAATCTTTTAACCCTTTCTGATAAAAAAAAAACATGAATAAAAGTGATGGCAGAGATAGCCAGGGCCCTCATGTGGAGGGCAGTGGTTGCAGGGGATATGTATATCTGCAGATAAAGCCTTGTGTTCCGAAACAGTATTTACCAGGCCTTTTTAGATACACATCAGCTGTGAAGCCACGGGTCCAGCCTTCATTATGCTGTGTGAATCTTCCCTCATTTAGGCCGGATAGCATCTTCTTTCTTCCACCTCCAAATACCCCTATCCCCGCTGCCATTCGCTCCGCACAGCCAGCAAGCAAGATGCTGCCGCTGATGGTGGGAAGAAAGGGGGGGGGGGGGGGATCTGGAAACAAATGTCTTTGTTCGGTCTTTTCTCTGACAAACCTCGAAAGAGCCGGGAGAGGGGAAAAAAAGCCGTGTTCAAGGGGACTGTGCAAAGTCAGGTGCAAAGACTGTTCCGATAAGGTGACAAGATAACCTTTTAGAAGCTATTGCAGCGGGGATAAACAACAAAGTTGACGCGATCTTTTATTTAAAGAACACGCACGCGTGATTTCAGAGGGAGACTGTTGAGTGCGGATCCACGGAAGCTCAGCGGCCGCGCGCCCAGCCCTTCACGCGGTGGCTCCGCGGCCGCTGACGACCTCTGACGCGGCTGTAATTAGAAGCGCTCAAAGCCGCGAACGCCCCTTCCGCGCACGATCGCAATCTGCCCTTTCTCCGCAGCGACAGTTTACACCATCAGCCACAAATACGCACCAGAATCCCGCTCATTTCCGAGGTGAAATAAGAACATCCGAGCAAAGGTGCCCCCCCACCCCTTTACGCTCTTTTCCATACAAGGGGGTCAGAAGACGCCCCTCGCATTTAGCGAGACGCGTCCCCCTGACGCTCCCGTCGACGCCCCCATCCTCGGAGGACACCAGGGCCCGGGGAGCATAAACATTGGCTTGCTGGGCGTGCACCCGCGCTGATGTGGAGATGGGAGCCATTCCCCTATCAGATCTCCGTCATATTTCTCCAGCTGACTAGACTAAGCACAAGTCAGAGGTATGAGCCGATAAAGGGTGTCTTTCACACGGCGACAACACGTACCGGCGCGCTTATCGCCCGGTGACTAACGCGCAATCACAAGGAGGCCAGGGGCGAGACTGTTACATTTGCTGATTTGTTTTGGGTTGGGTTTTTTTTTTTTTTGGAACTGATAAAAAAGTGGAAATCTGAGCAGGCACGACATGAGGCAGGCCCAGATTTGTTCCCTTATGTCTTAATGTAAATAAAGCGGTTTTTAGTCATGGAAATAAAAGGCGCGCGTACACTTGATGCTTTTATTTCTGTGAAAACATTCCGTGAAGCTCCGGCTTTGTTCCTTTTAGCTCTAATGGCAGCAATTTAAAAAAAAATGGAAGGTAAACTTTTATTTTTCTAGATAAAGCGCCTTTTCTCCACTGCTTAGCAAAATGGTAATAACGCATTCATCCTCGGTAAACGTCCCCGCCACGTCCTTTATAAACAACAGCAGCCAACAAAATGGAAGTGATCATTTCTCTCCCCTTCGAGAATTCTTCTTCTTTAATTCTGACAGTAAACTCGTGGCTGTTACGGGGTGTTAAGTAGGATTTAAAACTTGTCAGACAAGACATGTTTGAAATTGCTTTAAATAAAGTGCACTGTGTTGCTGTCAACCGCAGGCTTAGAGGAAAATATCCCCACAATTGAAGCACTCATCTGGGCTCAGAGAGCAACCGGCAGCCAAACGCTTCCTCCCCGCCGCCGACCGCGAGGGTCCGAAGCCCTGTGAGCCAGCACCCCCTGCTGGCCGAGGGACGAACTGCGCACACACACACACACACACACACACACACACACACACACACACACACACACACACAAACGATGCTCCTTTAACCTGCAGGGGAAGGTTGAGACTCTTAGGCCTTAAAAAAAATTAAAAACAAAATGAGGATTTTGCCAGCTGGATCATAAACCCAGCTGGCAAAATCACAGGAAAACGACAGACGACTTGCATCTATGGGTAAAAGGCAAGTGAAAGACAAAGCCCGGCATCCTATAATGCTTCAGAACTGGTTAAATTGCAGAGCTGCTGCAGTAAAAAGGATCATTTACAAGAAGTCAGTCATACCGAATGCAATAACTCTGCTGAACTTATCATTTTGTTCAGTCTATACAATGCCAGTTGCTGTTCTTTGGGTTGTGCTTGGTGGTACTTATGCACTGTGATTTATTTTTTTCTGTTTAATTTACATATTTGTAGATGATAAAAGATCAGTGATAGAGGGGGCTGCTTGAAGGGTTTTCTTTTGCTCTTCCAGTGTTTCCTCTGGCTTAAAGACCTTTGCGTAGTGGCAACATATTTTTTCTTGGGGGTGGGGGTGGGGGGGTCAGAAAACGCATGACACTATTGTAACCCAAATATGTTAATTTTATACTATTTTTTTAATTTAAATTTTGCACAGTAACTTTGCATTTGGAGCTTACCATCTGAAGTACTGTAAACCCAAGGCCTGAATGTTGGAATATTGGGCCAGCTGTGTTCCCACCCAGATGTGCTGTGTTTGGACTTTTTACTGGAGTTATCCTTCAGTCTTGAAGGTTTGAGGTTTTTCTCCAAAATTTATAACAATTTTCTTATAGTTTTCTACTTTTCTCTGTAAATTGATCTAAATTTGAAACCATTTTCCTCAAATTTGTAATTTCCTCTTGTAAAATTATGACTTTTCTTGTACATTTAAAACTTTATTATAAATTTATGGATTACTATATGGGTAATTTTTGTCTATTTTTTAATAAAATTACTGTTTTTGTTTTATAAATTTGAAACAGATTGTGGTAAAATTTTGACTTTTTTTTCCTCATACAATTTTGACCATAATTTTGCAGAGCCAGAACAGAACGATAATTTAACGCTGATTTCAAAGAAATGTAATTATTAATAACATTATATTCAATTAAATAAATTCACTAAATTAGCCAAAGACGCAGTTACTTCTGTTAGAATTTGTCTATATTTTTACATTTTTTTAGAACTCTCCTCACCACCCAGACAACAGGAAAAATCTCCCTTTTTTGAAATCCAAATGTTGGCAGGTTTAGTTTGTCTGAAAGCAGGAGGATGTTTACAGATTAATCACTGTCTTTGTGAATTTCGATCATTTTAAATTGTCAGGTACATAATAATGAACATAAATTAGTTAATATTGTAGTAGATGTATCATGATCTGGACATGGTCAGTGATCATGTCAATGCTTTCTGTTGGTTTTTGGACTGATTGCACCAGTATTATTGTTCTGTTATCATTGTATTCTGTGTTTATGCTTAGTTTCTTGTGTCAGTTCCTGTTTTGAAAGGTTCCCCTGTTGTTTTCCCTACCTGTAGCCTCTCACATTTGTTATCATTTGGCCCCTGATTAGTCCCTGCTGTTTTGTGTTCAGTATTCATTAGTTTCCTATATTAGTTCTGACTTTCAGTTACCCTTTGCTGCATAATTGTGTTTGTGTCATTTCAAGACATGGGCTGTTCCTCTGGCCCCCGTTCTTGTGCCAAGCCATTGCCGTTCTGTTTACAGCCCCCGTGCTGTCTTGTTTTGTGCTGTTGAATAAACTGTTTCTGCACTGTCATTGGCCCACCTTAAGGAGTTATTCTTCCCTGTACCAGCACCTCATGACAGGTTGGTGAAGTAAAAATCCTCAGCAATTCAGTCACCCTTGTCTTTCCCTCAATTAGCCTGCATCAGAGCCATTTTTCGATAGCTTTGGCCGGCATATGAAGCCTAACCACACCTGTTTGCTAAGCAACTCATTATTGTTCCCATTACCAGTGGGTTAAAACCACGATAAATACCTCCACTGCTTGTATAACTCTTCTGCTTTTTTCCTTCATTTTAAGTACTTCAATAATCTTGTGCTTTACTCTGATGCGGAATCAGATTTGTCTCTCTGACAGCGACACTAGGTCCACCTGCGACTGGAACGGTTACGCAGGCAGCATGTTCCGGAACTCCAACATGCGGGTGACTGTCACATGCATTGTTTGCATGCACACTTGCGGAGCATCATTTCTTCATTTATTTTCTTAGCGTGGCAGCTGAGTTGTAGGCGTGGTGGGTCGCCATGCAGAAATATTACCAGTGGAAAACCTGTCTTCACTTATTTATTAGTCTTTATTCTGTTTTAACCAGTTAGATATTCTCTATACTGACAAGATAGAGCCAAATTCAAAAGTGAATCTACTAGGGCTGTACCCAAATTTGGTCACTACACTGATGATCAGTTTTAAACTTGTATTGGATATTTGCATTTTCCCACAAGCCCCAAAATGTCGAAATTCAGCTTGATTAATTTATCAAAAAAAAAAAAAATCCCCTGCAAATTTGAGAGAAAAATCTAACAAATTTAAAAGAACAAAAATGAGAAATTTGATGATAAAGTAAAAAAAAAAATTACCATAACAGTAAGTACAAGGACAAAAAAGTATGAATAAAAAGGTAATAAAATTAGTGATGTTGGTATTATTGCATTAATTGCCCGTTAAAGCTTTGCCCCCCCCCCCCAACAGCAACAAATTTTGTGATCGTGGTTAACAGCAGTTAACGACAGAAAGCACAAACAGTACTTTTTGGCCTAGCGGCTCTCCATACCACAGCCGCTCTGGCTACAGACACTGTGTGCACCATGCAGACATTGCTAAGTCAAACAAGCTGGATTACAGCCATGGAAATTCCCAAAGTGCTGTCATGTTTAAGTTTACAACGTGATCTGTCGGACCTCTCACCTGGATAATTGTTACAGCCTCCTCCAAAACTTCGCCTGGATGTTGGGTTGTTCTTCTTCTGTGGAAGCGAGCTAAATGGCTAGTAGCTAGATGCTAGGTTGTAGCTGACCTCCAGCAGCTGACACGGACAGAAATTTGTCTGTTTTCATCCTCATAGCTTTGGGTCCAACTGTTGGTGAGTAGCAGTCTAAAAAATTTCTCAAGCTGTATTTGTAATGTCCATTCACTCCCCCGCCATTTCTGCAGCACGGTGGGGTTCCATCATGGGCGAGATAGTTGTTTATGTTTGCAATTTTTCTGCTATAAGGGAAACTGTGTCTGTTGTGACACACGAGGTCCATGGTTTTGTGTTGATCTGCTTAAAAGTTGTGGATGTTTGCTATGGGAGAAAGAGCAAGCTCCATTTGTGGCTGCTGGCTGGTTGGATGCTGACGTTAATGAGCCCTGGCACATGCAGTCTACTTTTGATAATTTTCTGGGGAATATTCTGGATAATTTTTGTCATTTTGGATATGTTTAATAAACTTGCAGGTGAAGACAGCAAGCACATTTGCCCACTGCCATGTTCATAACAGTATGACAAACTTGAAAAATTACCAATCTGTATCTGTATGGAAAAACATGTGATTAATGCGTTATTAATTGCAATTAATGCAACATTCCAAAAGATTAATCACGATTAAACATTTTAATGGTCCAACACCACTAAATAAAAAATATATATAAGATATAAAAATAAGACATTCATCAGCCCCTCGATGTCCACATTCACTGGCCCCTTAAATGTTATACTTTAACAGCATTTAATGCTTTGATGGTTGTGAGATGAAAAACTGTTTTCAGTCTATTTGTTCTTGTTTTTATCACCCTGCATCATCTACCTGATGGCACAAACTGGTGTTTAGAACAGACCTGAGAATTAAATGTCACATGTTAGAAAATAATCAAAATAAATTCATATGAGGGTCTAATTTAGTTTAATATGGTAACATTCCTGGATCTAGGACCATTGCCATTGTTAAATTATAGGTGTTAATTTATACCACAGACATTTTCTGAATCCACCTCGACTTATGTGATATTAAAAAAAGAGAATCAAACACACATCTGGGACTGCAAGCAAGAAAATATAAAAAGTAACCCCAAAAATGATTAAACTGCACTGACTTCAGTCACATTGTGGTAATTAAGGACTTAACTGCTGATAAGTCAAACTCACATTTGTGTTCATTGTTAAAACAGAAACAAAAGTTTAATTCATCACCAGAAAATAATACTTTTGTCTGTTTTCTGTTAAAACTATTAAGAACACAAAGCTGTTACGAGTGTTAATTCAAAATAATCACCATTGATGCTGCAGTTTACCATTTCTGACTTCTAACATGAACTTTAATGACAATCTTTGGTTGGGATTAATGTAGTTTCAGAACGTGGTCTCAGTTTTATATCAATTTCAATGAATATCTTAGACAATAAGATGTGGATCCATTTTTAAAAGCAATTTCTGCCAGTTTCATTTCAGAATTAACCACCATTTAATCCATTATAACCAAAAGGGGGACATGTCCTCCCCAACCTAGAAAAAAGAGAACTGCCCTCCCAAATTTAATCATAAACCTGTTTACATCATAGTGTTACATACAGTATCTCGCAAAAGTGAGTTTATCCCTCACATTTTTGTAAATATTTTATTATAACGTTTCATGGGACAACACTGAAGATATGACACTTTGACACAATGTAAAGTAGTCAGTGTTCAGCTTCTATAACAGTGTAAATTTGCTGTCCCTTCAAAATAACTCAACACACAGCCATTAATGTCTAAACCGCTGGCAACAAAGCTGAGTACACCCCTAGTGAAAATGTCCAAATTGTGCCCAAAGTGTCAATATTTTGTGTGGCCACCATCATTTTCCAGCACTGCCTTAACTTTCTTGGGTCTGGAGTTCACTAGAGCTTCACAGGTTGCCACTGGAATTCTCTTCCACTCCTCCATGACAACATCACGGAGCTGGTGGATGTTAGAGACCTTGCGCTTCTCCACCTTCCCTTTGAGGATGCCCCACAGATGCTCAATAGGGTTTAGGTCTGTTGACATGCCTGGCCAGTCCATCACCTTTACCCAGAGTTTCTTTAACAAGGCAGTGGTTGTCTTAGAGGTGTGTTTGGGGTCGTTATCATGTTGGAATACTGCCTTGCGGCCCAGTTTCTGAAGGGAGGGGATCATGCTCTGCTTCAGTATGTTACAGTACATGATGGCATTCATGGTTCCCTCAATGAACTGTAGCTCCCCAGTGCCGGCAGCACTCATGCATTCCCAAACCATGACACTTCCACCACCATGCTTGACTGTAGGCAAGACACACTTGTCTTTGTATTCCCCCCCGGTTGCCGCCACACACCCTTGACACCATCTGAATCAAATAAGTTTATCTTGGTCTTATCAGACCACAGGACATGGTTCCAGTAATCCATGTTCTTAGTCTGCTTGTCTTCAGCAAACTGTTTGCGGGGTTTTTTTGTGCATCATCTTTAAAAAGGGCTTCCTTCTGGGACAACAGCCATGCAGTCCAATTTGATGCAGTGTGCGGCGTATAGTCTGAGCACTGACAGGCTGACCCCCCACCCCTTCAACCTCTTCAGCAATGCTGGCAGCACTCCATCCACCCATCCATCCATCTTCTACCACTTTTCTGGAGGTCCAGGTCACGGAGGCAGCAGTTCAAGCAGAGAAGCCCAGACTTCCCTCTCCCCAGCCACCTGCTCCAGCTCTTCAGAGAGGACACCAAGGTGTTCCCAGACCAGCTGGGAGACATAGTGTCTCCAGTGAGTCCTGGGTCTGCCCCGGGGTCTTCTTTCAGTGGGACGTGCCCGAAACACCTCAAGTGAGAGGCGTCCAGGAGGCATCACGATCAGATGCCCAAACCACCTCAGCTGGCTCCTTTCAATGTGGAGGAGCAGCGGTTCTACTCTGAGCCTCTCCTGGATGACTGAGCTCCTCACCCTATCTCTGAGGGTGACTCCAGCAATCCTACGAAGAAAGCTCATTTCAGCCGCTTGCATCCGTGATCTCCTTCTTTCGGTCATTACCCAAAGCTCATGACCATAGGTGAGGGTAGGAACATAGATTGACTGGTAAATCGACAGCTTTGCCTTAGAGCTTAGCTCCCTCTTCACCACAGCAGACCAGCACAACGTCCGCATCACTGCAGATGCTGCTCCGATCTGTCTGTCAATCTCTCGCTCCATTCTCCCTCCCTTCACTTGTGAGTAAGACCCCAAGATACTTAAACTCCTCCACTAGGGGTAGGAGCTTGTCCCCAACCCGGAAAGGACAACCCAGAGAGATGGCAGCACTCATACATTTATTTTCAAAAGACAACCTCTGGATATGATGCTGAGCACATGCACTCAACTTCTTTGGTCGACCATGGCGAGGCCTGTTCTGAGTGGAACCTGTCCTGTTAAACCGCTGTATGGTCTTGGCCACCGTGCTGCAGCTCAGTTTCAGGGTGTTGGCAATCTTCTTATAGCCTAGGCCATCTTTATGTAGAGCAACAATTCTTTTTTTCAGATCCTCAGAGAGTTCTTCGCCATGAGGTGCCATGTGGAATTTCCAATGACCAGTATGAGAGAGTGTGAGAGCGATAACACGAAATTTATCACACCTGCTCCCCATTCACACCTGAGACCTTGTAACACTAACGAGTCACGAGTCACTGGGGAGGGAAAATGGCTAATTGGGCACAATTTGGACATTTTCACTTAGGGGTGTACTCACTTTTTTTGCCAGCAGTTTAGACATTAATGGCTGTGTGTTGAGTTATTTTGAGCAGACTGCAAATCTACACTGTATTACAAGCTGCACACTGACTACTTCACATTGTTTCAAACTGTCATGTCTTCCGTGTTGTCCCATGAAAAGATATAATAAAATATTTACAAAAATGTGAGGGGTGTACTCAGTTTTGTGAGATACTGTAACTGAATAAAGTGCATTTGAACGAGAAATTCTTGTTCTTCTTTTGGCTGCTCCCTATTTTTAATCTGCCTCCACCTCTTTGTGACGATGCGCATATTTGGTTTGGCACAGATTTTATGTCAGTTACACTTCCCAACACAACCTACCCACTTGGGATCAGCACTAGGAGTACACTGACTTGTGTTCCCCCTTTGGCTGGGTCTTGCAACTTTCCTTTCCCCGTTCTGTTTATGTTGAGCACCAAGCTACATGGCAGAAAACATTTTTATATGGTCTTTGTTGCATTTGAAGCATCACTTCTAAGGATAAATGTAAAACATTTTTTTCTCATAATTCTGCATTTTTTCTAATAAAATACTATTTGTTGTAAACGTTCAACTTTTTCTCATAAACTTGCAACTGTTTTCTTGATCATTGGTGTTGCAATTTTTTATCATAAACCTGACTTTTTGTAACTGCAACATTTTTCATGTAAATTGACTTTTTTTGTTGCAAAGTTGACTTTTTGGGACAAATTAATAAGGTTTTTTTCTTGTAATTTGACAGCTTTTTTGTCATAACTTTGTGACTTTTTTCTTGTAATTTTGAAGCTTTGATCTTGTAAATTTGTATTTGTGAACTTTCAATATTTTTGCAGTTTGTTCTGCAACCTGTTTTTTTTTTTTGTAAATGTGTAACTTTTTTCTCCAAAATTTGCATAATTCATATTGGCGCTAGTTAAATTTTTATCCCTTGTAGTAGTTTAAAGGGGTCATTGACTGAACATTTTTATTGTTGTAGGTTTTAACCTTCTTTAATGCATCTGTTGGTCACATGATTATCAAAAAAATATCAAAACACTCACTTATCTTACAGTGACACTCCGGAAAAAATCAAGTTTTTTCTGTTGTTAACATGTCTGTAACATGTTTTTTGAGCAAAGACCAAAATCTCACCACAGTCCCAAGTCTGTGTTTTTCTGCTGTGAATTTCCAGTCAGGGAACGCCCCCACAAACGGATGAGTTTGGACAAACCGTTTCTAGTTACGTAAGCATTCCTGCTTAGCCTGATTGGTTATAACATTAAGCAATCAGACGGATACTCTTGGCTACAGTGGGGGAAGAGGGGGGATCCAAGGAGCAGGCAAAGAGAGAGTGGAGAGAGGCAGACAGAAAAGGGAGGGAGGGACCCGGCTTGAATGTCCGTCACCGGCGAGCCCCCAAACAGCTGCTCTTGGTGAGACTGCGGTCTCGGCGAGCTGCTCTCGGCTCACTCACTCCAGGGACAAGAGTTGCAAATTAGCTAATAGCTATACACTCTATGTGCAACACATCAGATTGATTGTCTTTGATTAATTGTCTATGTTTATTGCACTGTCCCTGTCAAATAAACTAATCTACTACTACTACTACTTTGCTGGCGGACGGAGCTGCAGAATGCGAGCCGCCCAGTGGGCCACTGTTGATAAACAGAACTGGCGCCGGCTCGTCATAGCTGCTGGTGGATGGGGCACCGCGCTCAGCAAGCAGGGCGCCCCATTCACCTCCGGGGTGACTACGGCGAGCCAGCACCAGTTCTGCTTACCAAAAGTGGCCCACTGGGCGGCTCACAATGCAGCCTCAAAGCAGAGCCAGGTAGCGACTTTCCACTCCACTGACAATGATCCTTCCTCAAGTTAGATCACCTTCTCGGAGCCCTGGCTCAAAGTCCTCTTCTTCCAGCTATTGGTGGGTGGGAGTATGGGTGGAGCTAATTACAATACTCATAGATCTGTGCATACTTAAGTAGGTGGAAGATGTGGAAAGCTCTTTTCAAGCAATTCTAAGGCAATGAAAGTTTTTCGGTGTATTAACCCTTTAACTGCCCGGATTAAATGGACGGGTCACGCACCCCCAGTGCCACAGCGCAGCAACTGCACATGTCAACTTATTGACTGAGTTATGTAATTTATATGGCTGCCGCAACATTATGCAAATTAGATGCGTAAATTTATTCCTATCTGAAACTTTGGATCATATTCTACATCTTTCTATTTGTCTGTAAGCCATTATCTCTTGTAACTTTCAAGTTATAGCCTTGGAAATCTGAACTATTTTACTGACAAATTTTTTACCACTCTTGACCACTAGGGGGGGGGGCCTTGAGTTGCCTTGCATTTCCCCAGGCGCCACATGGCACCTAGGGCAGTTAAAGGGTTAAAAGCCACAGTATACTATTTTGGGCAATACACATTTGTTTTTGATGGCGTTTTTTTGGTGGTTTTAGAGCCACCAGAGTGCGTCTTTAAAAAAAAAAAAAAAAAAAAGCCTTTACATGTTTTATGTGTCTGGTTAGCTTCTTTGACTCTTCTGGATTTTCCACATCATTAACGTAGCAAACCCAGCCCAGTGCCGTAGAGTGCTTTACTTGATATCTGCCCACTTCTCTATTATTAGCCAGCCTGTTTGTCATGTAGCTAACACTGTTTGTAAGTTTGCTTACCAAGCAGAGTTTATATTGTTATTTTCTTTAGATTTTTGTCACCCAACATGGCTCACTAATCCACAGTCAGTAATACAGTTCATGTCATTCTGGTTTATTTTGTTATATCTTCACCATGATGCTACATCAAGCAGTTAGCATTAGCTTGGCTAGGCTGACAGATAGGCCACTTGATATTTAAATTAGGGATGGGTGTATCGATACTCAAGCATTGATACTTCGATAACAGCTGTTTGATACTTTGGAGTCGATACTTTTTAAAATATCGCAATACCATTGTGTTAATACAAAATGTGCAATTTGTTTTCGTTTCTGAGAGTTTTAGGCATTACATTTATGTGTGAAAACCAGTGGAAAACCAGCCCAGGCATGTTTTCGATGGTGTGCCGTGTCGCATGATTATGGCAGCCTATCAGATGTCAGAGCTGAAGACTCGCTGCGTACTGGTAGCCTCCAGTCAAGCAGTTTCTACTGACTGCGGTGCAGAGCAGTGAGCTCAGCAGCATCCTGGGCAGCAGAAAAAGTATTACTTCTGCAATCTTACACCATTCATCCAAATTCTATGACGATACCAAGCAGCATAATTTTGAAAAATAAACAAAATAAGTACTATTTAAGTTTGTAAAATAATAGTGTAAAAATAAAATAAAATAAAATAAATAATAAAATTAAAAAACATTGCATTGTGGAAAAAAATTGCACACATATGCTGCTTGTTATTACCATAGAATGTGGATGAATGGTGAAACATTTTAGAAGTAAAAAATACTTGAACCCAGCTGACTTGACTGAGCTTTCATACAGCTTACTTACCCGCCTGGATGACTGAGAATCTTCATCAAATTAAGAAATTGAATTAATTTTGCATTCATTTTATGTCTTAATTATTTTTTATTATAATTGAATTATATTTCATTTTATTTTTATTTGGGGCAGCACGGTGGCGCAGTGGTTAGCACAGTGACAGCACAGCAAGAAGGTCATGGGATCGATTCCACCCTTGACCATCGTGGGTTCAATCCCACCCCCAGACCATCGGTGACCCTTCTGTGTGGAGTTTGCATGTTCTCCCCGTGTCTGCGTGGGTTTACTCCGGGCACTCCGGTTTCCTCCCACATGCCAAAAACATGCAAGTTAGGTTAATTGGCATCAAAACTGCTTTGCTCATTATACTATTTTATTGTCGTTTTATAAGCATTTCTTTCAAGTATTTATGTTCATGAGTTTTTTTTCCTATTACCCTTGCAATAAAGTTATTAATGAAACTTCAATCCTGTGATTTTCCTTTAAAGGGCAAAAAGTATTGTATCGAAGAAAAAGTCCCATAAATTAATGGTATCATATCAAAAGGAAAAATGCTGGTATCACCCATCCATGATTTAAATTCTGTTCACCTCCACTGGAATCCTTGTCCATCTACAATACTTGACCGTATACATCACTCAGATGTTATTTTAGCTTATTTTCTTGAGATACTACCACTAACCAGGACCAAAGACAGCTAGCTAAAGCTAGCAGTTTAGCCACTCATTCACAAATGTTCCTGTGCTTATTGTACTCCAGAGACTGGTTATATCATATTGACTGTTGTCCACCATTGATGCTTTTTTTCATTCATTCTTTAAGACAAATTAACATTAGTTGGCTCAGGTTTCGCTTCCATGCTAAGTGATAGTTAGCAATTGTTACGAAGACCTGTGGGAGCTGTTAAAATGTGGGAAAAGTGCAGTCGCTGACCCCTTTAATTTTTTTCTCATCTAGAATGACTCCGTTTTAAAGACACACTCTGGTGGCTATAAATCCCCTATAAAACAAATCTACATTGTCTAAAATTGTATCTTATGCCATTTTTTCTACAAACAACAGTTTCATGTCAAAATCATTTCGCCCCTCACCCCACCTCCCCCCCCCTTCAAATACCAGGAATCTGGGACTCGGCCCAGGCCTAGGGTGTCCAGCTTGTGGTGTAGTGTGTGTGTGATGCCGTACCTGCCCACTGGCGTGACGTCAGGCGGGCAGGTTCGCTGTTCAGTTCAGCACGGCTCCTGTCTCACATTATTCATACAAAACATTTTGGCAACAAGAATAGTTATGGCAGCGTATGGGCTACCTCAACCCCTAGTGCCATTTCTGGAGTACATGGGAGAGCAGGTGATTCTGTGGCCGAAGTGGAGGGCCATGTTTGAGGGTTACGTCGGGGCGCTGGGCCTAGGTGGACTCGACAGAAGAAGACGACGAGCGCTCCTGGCCCATCATCTCGGCGCGGAGGGCCGAAGAATTCTCGGTACGTTGGGAGAGACGGCGCACTATGAGGATAATGTCGAGCAGTTGGACAAATTTTTCACCGGGCAGACGAGGACCACAATGCTGTGGGTGGCGGGAGTGTTGGCGCCAAACGAGGCTAAGCTAGTTAGCTGGGAGAAGCTAGCAGCACAGTCAGTGTCTATGGACGGGCTAGCCACGAAGCTAACTGTGCACCAAAAGAGGGCTCCAGGCTATCAGCTGGGCATCGAGGTAGGACCAGGGGAGTCCCCAGTCACTGAAGACAGCGGGACAGCCGCGAAGCGCAGGAAGGTGGAGGACCGGAGTGCTGATGAGTTGGATGGTGCAGTGTGTGACGACAGCGGAGAGGGAGAGCAGCAGGAGACATCCCTACAGCTGGAGGCTAGGCAGCGAGTGAGCAGGACCATGGAGGCTGAGAGCCTCGGGGAAGAGCAGCGACAATCGGGCGCACAGACGATGCAGCAGAGTGCCTGGGATGACGGTACTGAGAGCAGCAAGGAAGCGCCTGGGTCAGAGAGCGGAGCCGATGAGAGTGACACTGAGAGCCCCAAGGGAGAGCAGCTGCAGCCGGACATGGAGTCGATGCAGCAGAGCGCCTGGGATGAGGGTGCTGAGAGCAGCAATGAGGCGCAGGGGTCGGAGAGTGACACTGACCAGAGCGAAGCTGAGAGCTCCAGAAGAGAGCAGCTACGACCGGGCATGGAGACAGTGCCTGGAACGAGGGTGCTGGGAGCAGTGGCAAGGTGCCTGGGTCGGGAAACGACACCGGCGAAAGCGATGCTATGAGCCCTGGGAGAGAGTAGCTATGGCTGGGCATGGAGACAACACAGTGGAGCGCCTGGGACGAGGGTACTCAGAGCAGCGGCAAGGTGCCCAGGTCGGCAAGCGGCGCTGACAAGCAGGCTTCAGGTTTCCCCGGAGTCCGGCCACAGGGGGCTGGAGTGTTTAGAGGCCATGACGGCGGTGCTGAAAGCGGTCGGGAGCAGACCGACGAGCGCGGAGGGACCGTGTGCCAGACAGCAGCTCGGTAGTTCCCAAGAGTGACACAGTCGGCAGTGAAGAGGGACATTATGGCAAGAGAGATTGTTTTTGATCCCGGAGGCAGATGGTGCCACAGGCGCACATGTTGTGGGGCTGCCCGGGCCCTCCGAGCCGGTCTTATCTTCAGCGGCCAGGTGTGTATATGATTTGGGGTTGCCCTGGGCCCCCGGGCCGGTTTTACCGCTGGCTGCCAGTGGACAGAGCTGTGACTTGAACACTATTAATGTAAATATGTATATATGCTGCTGGTGTGCATGCGAGTGTGCGTGATATTCATTCATTCATCTTCTTCTGCTTAATCCTTTTCAGGTCACGGGGGGGCTGGAGCCTATCCCAACATCTTTGGGCAAGAGGCAGGGTCCACCCTGGACAGATCGCCAGTCCATCGCAGGGCCAACACAGAGAGACAGACAACCATTCACTCTCACAGTCACACCTAAGGACAATTTAGAATCCCAGTTGATGCCAATTAACCTAACTTGCATGTTTTTGGCATGTGGGAGGAAACCGGAGAAATCCCAGAGTAAACCCACACAGACACGGGGAGAACGTGCAAACTCCGCACAGATCACTGTTGGTCAGGGGCTGGGATCGAGCCCAGGATCCCCCGGCCAAGGGTGAGTTGCTGTGATGCCGCAGTGCTAACCACTCCGCCACCGCGCTGTGTGTGATATAGGATTATTTTATGTATTTTAGAGACGTGGTCCAAATTTTGTTATTCTTTTGGATGAGTGTGTTAGGATATTTTATTACAGTTAATTATTCCTCGTTCCCTTAGTGCGTGATTCGGGTCCTTAAGTGGGGAGGGTCACACTTCTTCACTTCTTCACTTCCGCCCTCCAAAGAGAGCAGACGCTTTTTCTCCCAGCTCCAGCTTCTTATCTCTCTCCTTCCCTAACTGACTGGATCCCAGCTTGCTATTGTCTGTCTGCGTGTCTTTACTGCTGATTATCAAACGAAATTATGGATTTAATAAGCTGGGCTTTGAACGCAATTGACACTGTTTTTTCAACAAGAAAAAGTGGCCCGGGGGAGCCGATTTGCCCCGCAGGAACAGCTGCCGCGGGTTATTTGAAGGACACAAGTAATTGGAAACTCTTGTGCCTGTGTGATCTCTCTATCGAAGATGTTGAAGATTTATACCTCTTCGTAGCAATGGTCATCGGAATTCTACTGATTGGATCTGGGATTGTTCTGGTGTACCGCAAATTGAAGAAGATGGATGGAGCCTATCAAAAAGCGGACCCGGCGAGGCTTAACCATCAAATTGACCAACTGGGCAGGACTCTGACAGCGGCTAATGGAGAACTGTACAGGAAAATGGATTACATCACGATCACGCTGACAGCCATCCATGAATTGATTTCAACGCCTGCATGAAGGATTTGAGAACTGAATCTGTAAGAGAATAGAAAGTTTTTTTCTCTGAAGTCAGTGCTATTCGACCTGTTTTGACGCCCTCAGCTCCCAGTCCTCCAGATAATCTCCAGTATATTTGTTTTTCATAACATGGCGGGCAGCATTTGACTCTCAAGGACAGCCAGCTGTCTGGCAGACTATTCCATCTGCCGTGCCAAGGTCACGCGCCTCTGCTCAGACGGCAGCCATAACATCTGCTGAGAAGAGACTTTTGTTGTCCTTAACTGATAACACTGTTTGCACTCAACACCCACTCACACTGACTCACTATACTGACTTGCAGATTCATTCACTCACTGCTCTCCTTGTGTCATTGTATGGATTCTATTGTCTGCTAATTGTGCATTGAGAGTTTTTTTCCTTGTAATCATAATATTGATCATATGAACTGTATTCTGATAAACAATGTTTTTTTCTCTCTCCTATTGTGTTTACCTCCTCTCTCCCCCATTGCTTCCTGTTCCCATTCTGTTGACAGGCGCGTCACTGACGCTGCCGCGTCACTGAAAATGTCACCTATGTCGTTCTCAGTGTCAAGTCAAATCCCTTGTATATTTACCAGTTATTTACTTGTGAATGTACTTGGCAATAAATCTTTTCTGATTCTGATTCTGACAATTGTGTGTGTGGTCTTACACTTTTGTAAGGGGGAGGTGAATGTGGTGTAGTGTGTGTGTGATGCCGTACCTGCCCACTGGCGTGACGTCAGGCGGGCACGGCCCACTGTGTATATAGTTTTGTGTGTGTCTAATAAAGAGTAGTTCGCTGTTCAGTTCAGCACAGCTCCTGTCTCACATTATTCATACATAACACAACTCTCCCGTTTTAGTCGGGACGTCCCGTTTATTGGGCTCAATATGTTTGTCCCAAGTGGGATGTGTGCTGTCCTATATTCAAGGCTGCCTTAATGAATGGGCTAGGCTGAAGCCCAGGGGCCTACAAAGATCAGGGCCTATCATGAGCCAATGAAAAAGATCACATTGTTATTAATTGGTCAGATTCTATGTCTGTCACTTGATATTCATGTGTGGCTGCTGATTGGTCTAATTTACAAGTGCCTCACATAGGTACCACCATAGCCATATAGTATGATAGTTGCGACACTCCGATAGACTTCAACAGAAACTTTGGAATGTGGACGTCACGTGGGTCACGGAGCAGCGATTAGTTCCAAACAATGTAGTTTTCCCCACTGACCACCATTCGCTTCCCGGAGTGTCTACTTAATAATCCCTGGTAAGTTAATGAATGGTTGTTTCTTTGTTCATTTCACCACTTAAGTTAATATTTAGATTATGTAGTCTGTGACAGTGTTTTATTTCGTCAGCTTTTTTCATGTTTATGTCCGATAGAAGCTCACAAACTTGCTCATTAGCTTGCTCCACACTAGATTCAGGTGAACAGCAGCTAGCTCAACTTGATAACCTGGTTATCGGTGGCAGTGTTGTTTAACATTCATAAATTAGCAATATTAATATTTTATCATTCTGTTGTGTTGAAAATATTCTGTACTTATTTGAAGAAATTGTTGGAAGAAACATGGGGTGAAAGACACTTGGGACATAGACTGGTTTATTTTTTCAATACATTTAAAAACAAGCAATTATTTTAAGTTGGTAAATGAAAAGTCGAATGTTAAACACAAATATTCTAAAAACAATTGTCATATTTGCAAATGTGAAATATTCGGGTTTTTTTAAATGGCTCACTTGAAATTAATAGAAAAAACTTAACTGAACTATTAACAGAATATATTTTTGATCCTTTGTAATTCTATTGTGGAACGGAAATTCATTTTATTTATGGCTGTCTGTATATGAATTTGATTGTTTTACAGAGCACACGTGTATAGTTTGTATTTTTTTCCTCATGTTTAAACTTTTCAGAGAAAAATGTAACGTTTACAAAATTAGCAATATTGTTGCTAACACACTGTGAGAAGATAAGAGGCTTGGCTGAGGTATGCATAGTCAGATCATCACCAAAATATAATGGGTTCCTCTCTAGCCCAAGAACCACCTCTGGTGAAAATTTCATCCAAATCCATCCAGTAGTTTTTGTGTAATCC
Source organism: Pholidichthys leucotaenia (assembly GCA_020510985.1). Classification (NCBI taxonomy): domain Eukaryota; kingdom Metazoa; phylum Chordata; class Actinopteri; order Cichliformes; family Pholidichthyidae; genus Pholidichthys; species Pholidichthys leucotaenia. The sequence goes on along the minus strand of CM035839.1, from coordinate 21,005,803 downwards.
TGCTGCACAAATACAAATAAAGCCCTTGGTGGAGGTATGCACTCTCAGATCATCACCAAAATCTAATTATCTGTTCCCCGTGTCATTACACACCTTTCCTGAAAATTTCATCAAAATCCATTCATAACTTTTTGAGTTATGTTGGTAACAGACAGACAGACAGACAAACCCCGGAAAAAAAACATTACCTCCTTGGCGGAGGTAATGATACATACAATATATATCTATAAACATATTCTATAAATTAGGATAACACAATAAAGTGTGAGCACTTATTTCCATGTGGTGCATTGTTTGAATCAGGAATACTTCACTGATGTAGTCTTATGCCGAAGGCAGTATCTGTCACACTGTAAAAAGGGAAATCTCAGTAAGATAAAATATCCTAAATCAAGGCTTTATGCTTGTTTTCCTCTCACAAGATAATTTTGACAAGACAAGAATTTCCTTTTGTTGTGCAGTTTTCTGTAAGATTTTACTTGCTTTACGAAAGTTTTTACTTGTTTTAAGCAATTTAATCTTACTTTGTTGGCAGACATTTTTTTCTAATTTTAACTAGAATCATCTATTGCCAGATGTTTTTTTCTCTTAAATAAAATTATGTGTCAACAGGGTGAGAAAATTTGACTAATCAAATTGCATAAAGCAAGTTAGAACTATTGGAAAGCATGTAAAATTTTCTTACACGAACTCCACAGCAAGAATAAATATCTTGTTAGACAAAAAAAAAAAAACAAGCACAAACAATCTTAATTTAATTCATTTTACTTTTTCAGTGTAGTTGTGTTTTCCATCCATCTTCTTCCGCTTAATCCTTTTCGGGTCGCGGGGGGGCTGGAGCCTATCCCAGCATCTTTGGGCGAGAGGCAGGGTCCACCTTGGACAGATCGCCAGTCCATCGCAGGGCCAACACAGAGAGACAGACAACCATTCACTCTCACAGTCACACCTAAGGACAATTTAGAATCCCCAGTTGATGCCAATTAACCTAACTTGCATGTTTTTGGCATGTGGGAAGAAACCGGAGAAATCCTGAAGTAAACCCACGCAGACACGGGGAGAACATGCAAACTCCACACAGATCACTGTTGGTCGGGGGCTGGGATCGAACCCAGGATCCCCCGGCCAAGGGTGAGTTGCTGTGTTGCCGCAGTGCTAACCACTCCACCACCGCACTGCCCTAGTTGTGTTTTCTCGCTCAAAATTGCATCAAACATGACACTGAATACAGTATTTTTTAAGGTATTATCAAGGTAAAAAATCCCAGCATTATGACAACACTAATGTCCACAACATCGTGGCACCGAGCAATAGTTAAAACCCTCTGTCCTTTATTTGGCTGTGAGAAAGTTGGCAACCCTACCCAGGCCACATACCACAGGGCTAACAGTGGCTAGCACCACATCAAACAGCATAAATCCTGTGATTAAAAAAAAAAAAAAACTTAAAGAGGGTTGGGGGGTGCGGAAAAGTTCATAGGCCTACCCTGATGCAGTGGTCAAATTTGACCAAATGCAGTTTATTTTTCAACATATTTTTCTACACTTCTTCCATTGGCGCTGCAGTGCTTGGATCCCTGCAGTTGAAAAATAAACCCCATTTGGTCAAATTTGACCACCGCATCATGGTCAGCCTATGAACTTTTCAGCCCCCCCATGAACTTTTCACCCTCCCCCTTCCCCCCATATCAGTTGAAGGACATGCCCAGTTGTATGCATGGTGGCCCACGATCATGACTGAAACTGTATCGGTCCTTAAAAGCAGTTTAATGGTAATACCCATCTTAATCTGGGTCAAGTTTTCAAAGCAGCTGCCCAAAAATGCTAACTGGCTGGAGGCTAGCTTCAGATAGGCCAGAAAGTTCTGATTGGCTCAACATTACTCACATAACAGTGGCTGTATATATCTACATCACCAAAAATGCTCAGTCTAAACTTGCCTTTTTTCAAGGGGCGGGGCTTAAGTGAAACTTCAAAGCAAAAAACAGACATGAGACTTGAGTGATTTTGCTCTTGATATGTCTTTTAAGTCATAAAAACATGTTACAGACATGTTAACAAGAAGAAAAACTTGATTTCTAGTGGAGTGTCACTTTAATTTTCAAATGTTTGTGTTGGGAGATTTTTTTTCATGCAACTTTTTGTATTAGCCTAATAACTTCAGCTGCCGCACCTCAAATTGCTCGTATTTCTGGGTGAAAAGAGGCGGGAGAGAGGAGGTTGGGAGGGTACTAAAACCTCCGCAGCACCTTGTCCTGTGATCTGGCACACACCACTCCTGCTAAGACAAGTCTTTATCACACAAAGGGATTAGATTGCCCAGTGTGTAAGTGCCTTCAAGTTATTAGCACCTTCTTATAGCAAAGTACAACAGCAAACCCAAAGACATTGATTGCAAGGGAACAGTTCAAATATGATTTCCTTATAGCTATTAATATGTATGCCTTAAATAGAAGCACACCGCTAAGCAGCTTATGATATTATGAAAAGAATGTTCCCTCAGGGGCATAATATGCCAGCAGTGACAGTAAGGAGAGATTGGTATTTACCCAGATTGGCTGTACTTACGTCAAGCATTCTCAGAGCTGGTGGGAGGGAAGATGGGGCAGTGGCAACAGCTCGGCTTCGATAAGCACTCACCGTGAATAAAAGACAAGCATGAAAGTGAGGTTTAGCCTCTTTAAAGATTCCCCAACCAAATGTAGAGGCAGATAGGGCAGGTGCCTTTGGTTCCGGACGTGATTAGCTGTCTGTGCGGCACTGTTCCCGCAGAAATGAGACATAGCAGAGACATTGTCCAAGCTTGTCCAGGTGGGGGACCTGTCAACCCAAACCAGAGCTTAGCAGTGCAGCGCTCGGAGCGAAAGATTAGGACCCACAAATTCAGATTTTTTTTTTTCTTCTTTCAATGTAATGCTTAATTCAGATCAGTCTTTTTTTTTTTTCCACATCCGTGTTCCTTCTGCCTGCCTTACACCAGCTTTCCTTTTATTTTATTCATCTTTTACCTACATGTTGTACTGATCTTTTACATCAGAGCCATTTCTGGGTCTTTGGGGACCCCGTGTAAGATTGTGTCTGGGGGAAGGGGGGCTGTTTTTGTCATGGAAATAGTTAAAAACTCTAAAAGAATCTCTCCCCTCCCAACAAAAACATTAAAAATAAATTTGTGTCATTGTCTAGATCAGTGGTCCCCAACCACCGGGTCGACCACTTGGTCCCAGGTCACAGAGGGCCACAAAGGAAAAACTAATTTATTCTGTTCCCTGTATTGCTTAAGTCTGCCGAGTGTTTTATTTTGAAAAATTACCAGATGTTCTCTCTCTTCCTGTGCAGTGTGTCTGTCACACACCTGTTGGTGGTCGTCAGTGTTGCCAGACATACGATAATTATCGGATTTGTATGACAGTTTTGCCCTCTATAGGATGTAGGATCAGTAATTCCAAAAATCCCATAATCTATGATAATTTAACCCCTTCATTACCTGGCTAAGTTAATACATTAGCAAACACAATCAGGATACATATCCTGCGCATAATGGGCTGCACGGTGGCGCAGTGGTTTAGCACTGTGGCAGCACAGTTTTACCCTCGGCTGGGGGATCGCGGGGATCATGAGATCGTGGGTTCGATTCCAGCCCCCGACCAACAGTGAGCTGTGTGGAGTTTGCATGTTCTCCCCGTGTTGCGTGGGTTTACTCCGGGATTTCTCCGGTTTCTTCCCGCATACCAAAAAAAAAACATGTAGGTTTAGGGCGCTCGCGCACGCAGCGACCGGCAGCCGGTGGCTTGTCACCAGACTGCAAACCAAATCTACCTACGGGTACAAATAAGTAACAAAAAAAAAAACAAAAAAAAATACATACTACACTTGTTTTTACGCATCGTGTGTGCGGGCTGCGTGGAAAAGAAGACAGAAGTTTTGCGGTAGCAGAGAGGCTGTCTCGGATGGAGACTAGTGATGGGATCCACAGTTCACTGAAATGTACTGAGTCAAGCTAAAAAGATCTGTTAGAAATAACTGAACACCAAATCACTCAGTGCTGGAGCTCCAACTGTCTACCACTCATTGAACTGAGAGTCGGCTGCAGTGTTGCCAGGTGGGAAATGAAGAAATATTGTACTGTCGCTTTAAAATTATCGTATTTTGACCCAAACTATCATATGTATTAAAATAACTTGAAAAATCACAGGCTAGGACAGTGCATTTAAAAACAAAACTATTTTCTATGTATGGAGCTGCAGCAACCTAAGGAATAAACCCGGAGGCTCGGCCATTTGAATGAACCAACTGCTTTATTCATTGTCACACTTAAACACACCCACCCACACAGTGAATTGCACGTCTTTGCACAACCACTGCTTCTGTCCTTAAATGTAGGGTCAGACCGATAAAGCGGCTGTGCTCAGCAGGGTTGCTTTGTTTTCTTACCGGTGTCTGTGTCTGTGCTGCCGGACTCTTTTCTTTTAGTACTTTTTTCCTCCGAGTCCGAACTGATGTTCACTGATTTTTTTTTTTAATTTGTTGTGGTGCCAGTTCTGCTGCACATACAAACGTGAGCTAAGCGCTGCTGATGTGATTGGCACATTTGGTGGTGAGGAGGAGCCAGTCAGGTATGAGCTGATCAGCTATGAGCAGGCAATAGTTTCTGGTGATGTGAGGGTGTTCATATAAATTAAAATGACGTTTTTTTTGGGGGGGGGGGTGCACAGAAATGCCAAAACTATCCTATATTTGGTCTTTTTTTTTTAAACTATTGACTGTATATCGTATAGGCCCTAAAACTATCGTTTAAATATGATAATTATCACATATCTGGCAACAGTGGTCGGCTGAACCGAGTGGACGGGGCTCATTTGCTGCTCAGGCAGGTGATTCAGCTGGTGATCCCTGGCTTCCAGTAGTGATGGGATCTACAGTTCACTAAAATGTACTGAAACACTTTGGCTCATTCACTAAAAAAAATCTGTTCTAAAGAGCCATACACCGAATCACTAAGTGCTGTGCTGGAGCTCTAACTGCCTACCACTCACTGAACAGAAAAATGCAGCTGAAATGAGCGGGCGGGGTTTGCTCCTTCACTGCTCTTCAGTACACTCACTGACTGAACTGATGAGAATGTGAGAGAGGCAGCTGCTGAATGAAGCAGCAGCTGGTATATCGTCTCTGCTCCTAAAGCCCAATTCATGGTGGCAAGAACTCGTTGGTACTTGAACGAGCACAGTGGACGCATTCGTGCACAAACCCTATGCAGAGGATGAGCGCTGACCGAGTGCATGAGCCCAAAAAAGTGTATGCACATACAAGTACGCAAATGGTGGCAGTGAACTGCGCATGCGTCTAGAAACTCCTGCCAGAGGGAAGTACTGAGCAAACCGCCAATACTGGGTGAACAAATGACCGTCTTTTGGCCCATCTGTTCTCTTCCTCTGCCACTAAACAGCAAAAGCTCCTGTTTGTCTTTGTATTCACGTACCTCCATCACTTCTGCCATTTTAAACTTCTGCCACCGTGCTCTTCTTTTGTGTTTGGATTGCAGCTGTTCAAATCAGTTTGGTGGCTCTTGGCTGCCACCAACAGTACGGGCATGTGAACTGCAGATTATTTTCACTGTGCATGCGTGAAACGCAGCTTCTCTGAGCGGCAGCTGCAGTGGCTCAAAAACCGCTCTGAATACTGCTGCGTAGGCAAACGCCGTCTACACAACGCAAACGTTTTCCCCTCGGAGGGACTCTGAACAGGCCTTCACTCAGTACACGTTCATGTACTGAGAACGTGAGGGAGGCAGCTGAACAAAGCGGCAGCCAGGCAAGGCGGCTCTGATTTGTGCTGGCGTTTAAACATGGTAAACAGACACCTTTTACGAGTCTGGCATTTTAGAGGTTTGCTTGACAATTGTTAGATATGACCGCAGGTTTTATTATGATTTTTTAAGTCTTTTTAACTGATCTGGATCATGTTCTTAGACTTGCTAAGTCCGATTCCAGCAGTTTACCATGAAGTGTAAAAAGGGGACGAGGTGAGATCAGAGAGTGCATACTTTTTAAGTTTAAATAATGGCTGAAAGAAAACCCCTCTTTCAGTCATACAAGTCTTTAACATTGTGATCATATTACATTGTATTTTAGATTATGTATTGCCTTTTACTGTAATTTTACTATGCTGCCCAGAAATCTCAGAAATACATATATAAATATATCCTATATGATATACAATATATCTATATACGATGATGTAGTCTGTTTTCTCTGTCAAATAAACAAAACCTGTATACAACTATACAGCTGAACATTTATTATACTGAATTAAAAAGAATATGTAATAAATGTAAGAAATATAAATTATAGTGCAAACGCAAACAATATTAACATGAAAATAGAAAAGAAACTGCAGTAACCAAAATATTAAATGAAGAGCAACTGAGAACTAAAATACAAATAAACATAAATACTGTGCATTAAAAAAAACAATATTAAATATTCACCCAAAATAGAAAATAAATAACCTTAACTGTAGGGCAAAACAAATACAAAGTTAAAAAAACAAATAGAAAATACACATCCATGCACTGGTGCAAAGCACAGCTGACTGTTTTTACAAATAGAAACTTAAAATACTGTGCATTTCAAATACAATATTACCTTAAATGTCCAACCAAAAAATAAAAGTATGGCCTAACTACAGTACAAATACAACCCCAAAAGACTAAATATGTAAAGAGCATTTGTGCAGGTGCTAAACAGAAGATGGACCACTTGGCTGAAATAAAGGATCTGAGCACCCAAGTATGTAATGTTATTGCTTTATTACAGGTTTGCATTATAACTATCTTGTGTTAACTCCCAAATATTAGATTTAAGGTCGTACATACAGGCAAACACGGTCGGTCAGTGTATCATAGATTCAGTACAGCTGCGGTGCAGACAGCAAATCAGCTGTCTACTTATATGCATTTTTCACTCCGCCGTTCCCCATTCATTGTCTATGTGGAAAGCTTTGTGGCACATTCAGGGCAGGTCATGTGAGATTTTTTTTTTAAGCTGTTGAACTGAGTCAATTAAAAACTTTTAAACAAGCAGATGTGTGCGTCATATTAAAAACAGATTCAGCAACTAAATGATATAGTTCTCGCTTCAAAATCACTTTCGCCATTTCATTTCGCCATGTTGAATCCATCCATTGTTAACGTCCTGGTTCCTGCAGCAGACCAAGCAAGAGGAGCCTTTCATGAATGACTCATTCAATAAAAGCAGCTCCTTCCGGAGCTCCAGGTTTGCGAGGCTGTAATAGGCTGTAGAAAGCTAGGAGAACTACCAGTCAATGATGTGCACGTGATTCGGAAGCGGGGGGATGAAATGGCCGCTATTTCCTAAGTGGTTCGTTCAGTTACAGAAAGTGATTCAGTACAGTTCATTCACCCAAAAGAACTAGTACAAGCGAACAAATCATTCATGAACATTACAACTCTAGCTTCCAGTACAGTTCAAGTACTCTCATTACTGCACTAATGCAGGCATAGCAGACTCGACAAGTAAGCAACATCGCAGGAAAATTGAGAAATGAATGGGGGGAAACAGAGCCCAGTTTTATTGGGTGGTTCAAACCTGTTGTTGGCATTAGCACTAAAGCTTTCTGTCACTGCTGCAACATGCAAATGTCTGTGCAAAAATGTCACTGGATTGTGGTTCTCAGGTTTCTCCAATTATCAGAGGCACTTTTGTAGTAGTTTAGATGGATTGATCAATGTTTATTCCTAATGTATAAACAGAGGACTTCTCAAAATATTTATGGGGCAAGACCTTGATATACAGTATGATGATTCAACAAAAGCCATGTAGAAGAAAAAGAAAAAGTCACAGATTTATCAGTAAAAACAAGAGAAAAGTCACAAATTTATGAGAAAAATTCACAAATTTACAAGGAAAAAGTTGTCAAAAAGAAAAAAGTAGCAAATTTATGAGAAAAAAGTTCTTGTCAGAAATGCCTCTGATAGGCAGGGAATAATGGACTCAACTGTGGGCTTGGTTCACGTGCAAGATTTGCACGTGAAGAATGCAGAAGAATGCAAGATTTATTAATAATGCCAAAATAAAGACAGCGCGGGGGCTGTAAAACAAGAAGAGCCGTAAGGCAAATAACATCTTCTAAAGCACGAACATGGGACACAGCAAAACCAGAGGGTATAACTGATGATGACACCACACCAAAACACAAACTCAGATAGACATACATATATATAGGGTAACTAATAATTACATGGATGCAAGACAGCTGAGAGACAATCAGGGGCAAAGCAGAAACACACGTGAGGGAACGTGGCTATGAGCACGGGAAACATAAGGGGATACACACAGGGGAAACACACAAGACTTACACAGAAGACCAAGGGAAGACACAGAGGACAGACACGACAGACTGGGGACCGGGGAAAACACAAAAGACAATAATGATAACAAGGGATCACACAATAATACAAGAGGCCAGGGAACACAAAAGGCAAATACAGTGGTACCTCTACTTACGAATTTAATTCGTTCCGGAAGAATTCTCGTAACGTGAAAAATTCGTAAGTAGAGCCGCGTTTTACATGTAAATGCCGTAATCCGTTCCAAGCCCCCAAAATTCGGGCATAAATTTTTTATAAATCGTAAAAACGCATCAAAACATGTAACAAATACATGTTACAATTAGATTACTGCACAATAAACATAAAATGAGAGTTTAAAATGAGAGAAAGAATAATAAAAGAGAAAGAATAATAAAAATTATGTTCATTTACCTTTTAACTGCGATCGTCGGCGTCGGCGTCGGCGTCACCTTTTGCCTTCTTTGGTTCATGTTCTGTCTCATCAGTGGTTTTTGGCTGACGTTTTTTGAAGAAACGATCCAAGGACGTTTGCTTTTGTCGGCTTGTAACGATCCTTCGAAAATGTGCAAGACAAACATCATCATAGTGAGCGATAGCCCGACTAGTGAACACTTTTTCCGGGTGATTCTTTTCAACAAATTCCGAAACTTCATGGAATTTTCCTAAAATTTCTTTAATTCGGGCTGTTGGAATAATGGATGCCTCCTCCTCCACCTCCTCCTCCTCCTCCTCCTCTCTGAACTCCTCCTGCACTGCTGTGTGCTGCATTGCCTCCAACTCCTTCAGCTCCTGCGTGGAAAGCTCCTCGTTGTGCTCCTGAATCAACTCGTTGATGTCCTCATCATTCACCTCAAGACCCATGCCCTTTCCCAGCGAAATTATTTCTTCAACCTCAGATTCAACTTCACCCTCCACCTCAACCCCCTCAACATCAACATCTTGTGGGGCAGCAGCATCGGGCCACAGCTTTCTCCAAGCTGCATTAAGGTTACGTCTGGTCACCTCCTGCCAAGCCATGTCGATTATCTTGAGGCAAACAACAATATCGAAGTGCTGCTTCCAAAACTCACGAAGGGTAAGCTGGGTGTTTTCAGTGATGTCAAAACACCTCTTGAACATGTGTTTTGTGTAGAGTTTCTTGAAGTTCGAAATGACTTGTTGGTCCATGGGCTGGAGGATAGAGGTGGTGTTAGGTGGGAGGTACAGCACCTTAATAAAGGAGAACTCCTCCAGGATATCATCTTCGAGGCCGGGCGGGTGGGCAGGGGCGTTATCGAGAATGAGGAGGCACTTGAAGGGGAGATTGTTCTCCTCTAGGTAACTCTTAACAGCAGGGGCAAAAACCAAATTGACCCACTCAACAAAAAATTGTCGGGTGACCCAGGACTTGGCATTGGCCCTCCATAGCACCTGAAGTTTTTCTTTTAATATTTTGTGAGCCTTGAATGCTCTGGGATTTTCGGAGTGGTACACCAGCAGGGGCTTAATTTTGCAGTCCCCACTGGCATTGGCACAAAGGGCCAGCGTAAGGCGGTCCTTCATGGGCTTGTGGCCTGGCATTTTCTTCTCTTCTACTGTGATGAAGGTACGGCGAGGCATCTTTTTCCAAAAAAGGCCCGTCTCATCACAATTAAAAACTTGCTGTGCAACGTAGCCTTCATCAATCACCAATTGTTGGAATTTTTGCACAAATTCGTCGGCCGCTATGCGGTCGGCGCTACATGCCTCGCCATGCCGAACAACAGAGTGAATTCCAGACCTCTTTTTGAACTTCTCGAACCACCCATGCGATGCCTTAAACTCCTGGTGTATTTCTTGGGCCGAAGTTCCCTCGCCTGCGTCTTCGCCTGCGTCTTCCTTCACGAGGTCATTAAAGATGGCGGCCGCCTTTTCACAAATTATGGCCTCGGTCACTGTGTCACCAACTATCTCTTTCTCCTTTATCCACACGAGTAACAACCTCTCCATCTCATCGTTCACACCTGACCTCCTCTTCGAAATGACAGAGAGGCCTTTGGAAGGAGTCACAGCTTTAAGGGCTTCCTTTTGTTTTAAAACTGTGCAGATCGTTGATGTATTACGGCCATATTCTTTGGTGAGATCAATCAAACGCGCCCCCTTTTCATACCTTTCAATTATCTCTTTTTTTGTCTGTATGGACAAAAAAAGTCTCTTCTTCTTTTCTCCTTTCCCACTTACGTCCGTCACCTTCTTGGGGGCCATAGCGAATAAATGGTAGTTCTGTACTGTTAACACACGTAAAACTGCCCGAACACTTCGTGGCCAATGGGATACCAGGAAGATGCTAGGCGATAGCCAATGGCAGAGCAGCTACAGGTATGTTTACGTTCGGTAAACTACGGAAGCTGCGAGGAGCGCGTACTTTTTTGCCTTTCGTATCCTGAAATTTCATTCGTAACTAGAGACAATATTTTCCCGTTGAGGCGTCTCGTAACCTGAAAAATTCGTATGTAGAGACGTTCGTAAGTAGAGGTACCACTGTAATGCAAAATAATAATGACCAGGGGCAGCACAATGACATCAAAGTAAACACAAAGCATGGACATGGACCAAAGCCATGTTCAGACCATGACAGTTCTAGGCTGCTTTCACACGTAACCCGATTGGTCCGGTCTTTTGGATTTTATTCAGATCAAACTTTTAGGTGTGAAACCACCCCCACAGAGCCAAAATTTGGTCAGGCAAAAAGAGGTGGTCTCAGTTTGAATCAAACTGAACCATCGTCTGGTTTATTTAGACTGTGAAAGTAATTTTTTTTTTGTTTTTTTTTGATTTTGTATACTTTATTGACCCCCAGAGGGGAAATTGAGGGCATCCACCTGGATGGATGAAGCAGCCACGATACGGCACTACCCCTTTACCATTCACACACGCATTCACACCTAGGGCCACTTTTAGAGTCTCCAATTAACCTAACCTGCATGTTTTTGGCCTGTGGGAGGAAACCGGAGAACTCCCGGAGTAAACCCACGCAGACACGGGGAGAACATGCAAACTCCACACAGATCACTGTTGGTCAGGGGCTAGAATCGAACCAGGGATCCCATGGCCAAGAGTGAGTTGCTGTGCTGCCGCAGTGCTAACCACTGCACCACTGCACCGCCCAGTGCGCCCAATTTTCAGAAACTTTCGGAATTTTGGACCAAACACGGGAAGTTAAAGTGTCTGTGACACAATTTAGGAACTATGGCTCAATATTCAGTATGAATTTAACTTCAATCATCCATATAGTTGGTTCTTTTGACTCTGAATGCTAAATAAGTGGAAATATATTTCCAAGTGAATTCAAATTTAGCACCGTGTTGCACTAACACGATCTCCTGAGACTCGCCTCGTTTCCGGACATGACATAATGAGGTGTAGTTCATCTCGGCTGATCCGTGTGTTGTCAATGAAAACAAGCTGTTTAGTTTCTATATCAGAAAAGAAATGCCAAAACGTTGCGTGGCGGCTGGGTGTTCTAATTGCTCCAGTGAACATATAAGCCTGTTCTCATTCCCAAAAGATCCAGATCTTCTTAAAAAATGGGCAAAGCAAGTATAGAGAACAAGGGACAAATGGCAACCAACACCATCTTCTGTCCTCTGTAGCGATCATTTCAATACAGACAGTTTTGAGGAGGCGCCTGCTATACAGGAATGTTTAGGCTTGAAAGTTCGTTACAAACAGGTTCTAAAACCCGTTTGTCCCTTGCTCTCTGTACTTGCTTCGCCCATTTTTTAAGAAGATCTGGATCTTTTGGGGATGAGAACGGGCTTATATGTTCACTGGAGCAATTAGAACACCCAGCCGCCACGCAACGTTTCGGCATTTCTTCGCTGATATAGAAGCTAAACAGCTTGTTTACATTGAAAGCACACAGACCAGCCGAGATGAACTTCACCTCATGACATCATATCCGGAAACAAGGCGAGTCTCAGGAGATAGCGTTACTGCAACACGGCGCTACTTTTTTCCAAGTGAATTCAGACTGAATTCACTTGGAAATATTTTTCCACTTATTTAGCGTTCTAAGTCAAAAGAACAAACTATATGGATGAATGAAGATAAATTCATACTGAATATTGATCCATAGTTCCTAAATCGTGTCACAGACACTTTAAGGTAGCCGATAAGAGGGAAAATGTTTCACGTGCACCCCAATGTGGCGCACAGAGGAAAAAACAACCTAGGCGCTGAACTGCGAGTTAGTGGAGTTTATTAACAGAAATAGCAAACAAAGTGCATAAGGTGAACAGACGGTGGAATAACAAGGAGACAACTTACTAATGAGGCACGCCAGAGCAAGATTGGGTTCTTGCGGAGACGAGGAAGAACGTTCCTTCTAGGGCAGGGGTGTCAAACTCATTCCATGAAGGGCCAAGACCCTGCAGGTTTTACCTCCACCCAGTGTCTTCAACAGGTGATTTCACCAAATTTCTTCCAACTGATTGCTGATGAGTGAAAACACCTGCTGAAGGCACTGGGTGGAAGTAAAACATGCAGGGTCTTGGCCCTCCGTGGAATGAGTTTGACACCCCTGTTCTAGGGCGAGACAGCGACAATGAATATGAAACACAATCTCCCTTAAATAGGGATCTAACTGATTACAAGCAGTGACAGATGTGGACTGACCTGAGTAAGGGAAGACAGAAATAACTAACAATTGAAAACAGCTGATAATAATAATGAGGGAGAGCTGCTGGCAGTGATGACAGGTGAGAGAGGGGAAGCTGGCAATTTGACAGGCGGCAAGCACGCCGACGCGAGGCTGCACAACCCTGACAGCTGTCAAAAGTGAAAAGGGGAGCACAGGAAAAAACAAATAAAATGACATCTTAAAATAATACATATCAACAACTGCAAAAATAAGACACAACAGAGAAATGGCAAACAGAACCTAAACACAGGCAACAGATGATGATGAACACAAGAAAAACAAAAGGCGGTATAGAACTCACAGGAATAGCAATATGGCAGATAAATGTGAATATACAGGAAAGTCATGAAACTGAGTTTGGGGAAAATTCCAAACTCAGTAGACAACAGAAGCCCCCCTCCCCAAGGGGTGGAAACCAGACACCCAACGTAACATCAAAGGAAAAGACCCCCTCTCCCCCCAGCAAGAACTACCACAATCTACCCAGAGAACAGGCCAGGAGGAAACAAAAAATAACCTTACTCAGGGCCCACACCGGAAAAAACAAACAAATTAGCCACCCCCAAGATCAGAGTCTAGAAGGCTCAGGAGGCCACCCAAAGTCCCAGGCCCAGCGGATGGTATGGTGCACGCAGTCTGGTGGCCTGCCGAAATCCCAGACCAGCCAGACGGCAGGTTGAATGAGTCAGGTGGCCTGCCAGGAAAAACTGGCCACCCAACCCAATGGCTCAGTTGATCGGGCGGCCGGTCTGGGTTCTTCAATCACCAGATCAGCCGAGGAGAGGAAGTCACGTTAGCGACTGGCAGCGAAGGTGAGGGAACCACGTCGGTGACTGGCAGCAGGGGAGAAGGAACCTCAATGCCATCTGGCAGCAGGGAAGAAGGAACCTCAACGGAGTCTGGCAGCAGGGGAGAAGGAACCACAATGGCGTCTGGCAGCGGGGAGAAGGAACCTCAACGGAGTCTGGCAGCAGGGGAGAAGGAACCACGATGGCGTCTGGCAGCAGGGGAGAAGAAACCATGACGGCGTCTGGAGTAGAAAGAGGAGAGGCAGCGCCTTCGATAGGAAGGAGAATGGTTGCACCCGCGGGAGTCCCAGTCTGGGACATGGTTGCACCCGCGGTGGCTCCGGGCTGGAGCTTAGCTGCACCTGCATTGGCTCCAGGCTGGAGCTCTGCAGTACCTGCGGTGGACCCAGGCTGGGCCAACGCTGCACCCATGGTGGACACAGCTTGGGCCAACGCTGCACCCACAGTGGACCCAGGCTGGGCCAATGCTGCACCCACAGTGAGCTTCAGCGGCGAGCCTGGACCCATGGAGACCTCTGGTGGAACTGGAGCATTTCCGGTGACCCTGGGAGGAAGCTCAGACAAGACACACAGAGATGCAAAGTCAGGGTCACTGACAGCGACAGAGCCCAGCAAGGCGAGCTCAGGAGCAACGGGTGGCTGCACCCGGCTCTCCTCACCAAGAGCCAGACAAGATCTCTCCAGGGCAGAAAAGAGAAAAATAAAAGAGATCACTTGCCTGAGCTTGAGCTCCACCGCTGTCCAGGACTCCAACAATCCAGGCGATGATGGTTCTTTGGGCTCACCCCTCTGGAGGTCTGGCTAGGAAGCCGACTCTGCTGCTGCCTCCGCAGCAGGCATGATGGATGTTGCAGTTATGGTGCCCCCAGAAGAAATCATCCATGATGGTGGCTCTTCCAGCATGGCAGCTGGGGTTCGGCTCACTATAGGCGCTGGGACTGAACCCCCCAGGGCCACGGCCTCTTTCATCGTCCGGTGGTCTGGTTCCGGGGCCGGCGGACACTCAGAGGGGAAAGAAGGAGACACGGAGAAAGCGGAAGAGCAATAAGTTACTGCAGCAGATTGTGAGGACTCAGGAGACTGCATATCCTGAGCCTCTCTACCGGGAAGAAGACAAGGCATATCATTACAATTAGAGATAGGATGAAATGAAACTTGCCTGTCTCCCCGGAGTTTGCTGTTGTCCGCTGCAGCAGGTGTTATGTCATCCTTCTCCGTGGCTATGATGAGTGGGGCCCCCGTGAGGATTGTCGAGGAGCCGCTTCAGCAGTCACAGAAACAGACGTCGCTGGAGAACAAAAGGAAGACCTCTTGGCAGCAGGAGAGGGCGCCGAAGTGGAGCACGGAACATCAGCTGCAGACCCGGAGGAAGCTGGGAATTCAGCCAAAGAAGAAAGAGAAGAAGGCTGCACTGCTGCAGTGTCAGCGTTGGGAGAATGGCTGCTCAAGAGGCAGAAGGATTCCTCCGGCTGTCATTAGCGAGGTGACGTTGCTGTGGTGGAGCGGGAGTAGATGAACCGGGAGAGGTGAAGAGCTTCTGCTGAGGTGAGCGCCTCCACAACGGCTTCAGTCCAACGAGACGCCCCTATCATCAGTCCGGGGAAGGAGCGCTGAAGCGCGGAGACCGTGGACAGGAGCGCCGCATATTGGGGATATCTTCAGAAACCAGGGTGTGCCCTGAGAATTATCATCACTCCATTCAAACTCTCCCAGGCTTCCTTGGGACCACGGGCAGAGAGAGCTTCATCCACAAAACTCTGGATGAAGTCTGTCGCCCACTCCTCCTCCAAGCTAGGCGACCCCACTGCCAATCTCCCTTTGTTCATGTTGGACCGACGAGCCAGGGACATACTGAGCTCCACCATACAGGTGAGTGGGATAACACAAAAACGATGGAAAAAGCACAAACTCACAGCAGCTGGGTTAATCACTGTTCACTGTCTACTGTCACATGCGCCTCAACGCAGTGCATGGAGGAAAAAACAACCCAGGCACTGAACTGCGAGTTAGTGGAGTTTATTAACAGAAATAGCAAACAAAGTGCATAAGGTGAACAGACGGTGGAATAACAAGGATACAACTTACTAACGAGGCACCCCAGAGCGAGATTGGGCTCTGGTGGAGACAAGGAAGAACATTCCTTCTAGGGTGAGACCGTGACAATGAATATGAAACACAGTCTCCCTTAAATAGGGATCTAACTGATTACAAACAGTGACAGATGTGGGCTGACCTGAGTAAGGGAAGGCAGAAACAACTAACAATTGAAAACAGCTTATAATAATAATGAGGGAGAGCAGCTGGCAGTTTGACAGGCGGCAGGTACGGCCACGCGAGGCTGTATAACCCTGACAGCTGTCAAAAGTGAAAAGGGGAACACAGGAAAAAACAAAATAAAATGACATCCTAAAGTAATACATATCAACAACTGCAAAAATAAGACACAACAGGAAAATGGCAAACAGAACCTAAATACAGGCAACAGATGATGATGATGAATACAAGGAAAACTAAAGGCGGTATAGAACTCACAGGAATAGCAATACGGCAGATAAATATGAATATACAGGAAAGTCATGAAACTGAGTTTGGGGAAAATTCCAACCTCAGTAGATGACAAAATGAGCTGTGATAGCACTCGAAGAAAGAAGATGTGGCCTTTAGTAACATAAATAATCTGTTTTGTTTTTTTTAAATCATAAAAATGCATAAACTTTCCAGATATTTTTGGAGGATACAACAGGTTTTGATGAAAAACAGTGACAAAGCATCTCTGTACCCTATAAACATGGTAGCTTTTTTCCAGTACTATCCCTGTAATTTACGATCTGGATTATAAAGTGCCTCCAAATGAAAAGAGGAAGGTGGACCTGATGTTTGATTCTTTTTTTTTTTTAAACTGTTGTCCCACCTTCTCATGGATTAAGGAAGTGTCCGAACACAAATTCCACCTGGTCAGTCAAAGGTGTTCAAGATCTGCGTAAAACAGGAACCAGACATTAAAAAAGGTTTATAGAACAAAACAGACTTGAATGAATTTTAAGGATTAAATTTAAACTATTTTGTCATAAAACTCAAACACTATCCCTTTGCAAAGCTTTCAGGGGCAGTGAGTCAGATTTACTGCCCCAGAGGTCAAAATTTATCTAAGATAGACTGGGAGGATTACTGATCAATACCAGTGACTCAATAGCTGCTTTGCAAAAAAAAAAAAAAAAAAAAGACAAGATTTGTGGATTACCAAACTCATTTTCCAGGCCATAGAAGTGGCTGTAAAGCCAGCTGAGATCTCCTCTAGACCCATTAACGTTATCCAGGAGAAAATTTATTCAGTACAGTGGGCGTATTTAATATTTGGATAAATATGGTGGCTGACTCATCTCTGCTGTGAAAACATGACTATATTGTACTGCTTAGTCACTGTTGCTCTGGATGTGCAAAATATAATGCATTCCTAATATTTGTGAAGGAAGAAAAAAGCTTAACGTTAGTTTTGAAATTATTAAGCATTAAATTGACAGGTTCATATTATAAGGCTTGGTCCCTCATATGAATACACTCTTATATTTTCCTCCTCTTCAGAGGACAAACTACTGCAGATGTTCATCACTGACAGTGACCAGATGAATTTCCTTCATTTGTTTGTAAAACTCTTAACACAAACAGATTCAAACACCTATAGTTAGATGGGCTACTTCAGCTCAGTCTAACTTGTGATTTTTATGAAACAAAATATCCATCCACACGTTTTCTGCTGCTTATCCAGGGGTCCGGGTTGCAGGGTCAGCAGTGAAAGGAGAGAAGCCCAGGCTGTCATGGATGGCCCTCACGAGCCATCAAAAGACGCCATATATCACCGGTGAGTTTGCACAGTTTATTAAAGGAAAGAAAAAGGACAAAATAACGAGCCACAGGGGGCTAAAACACACTATAGTTGTTACACAGTCTATGACAAGGAGGAATAAAATCACAATGGAATAAACTTACAACAATAGATGAAGGGATGCAAACGTCTGACCAGAGGGATGCGCGACGATGTCAGACGAGGGGTTTGTCCGATGAGACTGCCACACATTTCGCTCTCAGCTGCCCTCTTAAGTAGGGAGCAGCTGATGAGGCAAAATGCAGCTCAGCTGTCAGGGCCTCAGCTCTGACAGCCAGAAGACCCTCCGAGCGCTGTCACAATAAAAGCTCGGAGAGTCATAGGAACACACACGTCAGCTGGGAGGAAAATACTGCATGGCCCGAGTGTGGACGAGATCGGCGCTCGAACCACGACACAGGCTTCCCTCTCCACAGCCACATCCTCCAGCTCCTTAGGGAGGATACCAAGGTGTTCCCAGGCCAGCTGGGAGACATAGTCTCTCCAGCGTGTCCTGGGTCTGCCTCTGGGACTCCTCCCTGTGAGAAGTGCCCAAAGCACCTTACATGGGAGGTGTCCTGAAGCCATCCTGATCAGATCCCCAAACCCACCTCAGCTGGTTCTTTTCGATGTGGAGGAGGAGCGGCTGTACTCTAAGCCTCTCCCAGATAACTGAGCTCCTCACCTTATCTCCAAGGGTGAGTCCATCCACTGTATGGAGGAAGCTCATTTCACCCACTTGTATCCGGAATCTCATTCTTTCGGTCATTACCCAAAATTCATGGCAATGTTGTAGGTGAGGGCAGGGACTTAGATTGGCCGGTAATTTGGCAGCTTTGCTTTGGAGCTCAGCTCTCTCTTCACCACAACAGACTGGTACAACTTCCATATCATTGCAGATACTGTACCAATCTGTGTGTCAGTCTCCTACCCCATTCTCCCCTCTCTTGTGAATAAGACTGCAAGATACTTAAACTCCTCCACTTGGGGCAGGAGCTTGTCCCCAACCCGGAGAGGACAATCCACCTTTTTTGGGCTGATGACCATGAACTCAGACTTGGAGGTGCTGATTCTCATCCCAGCCACTTCACACTCAATGGCAAACCATCCCTGTAAGACCTGTAGGTCATTGCTGGATGAAGCCAACAGGACAACATCGTCTGCAAACAACAGAGATGAGATCCGGTGGTCACAGAGCATGACACCCTCCGTTCCCTGGTTGTGCCTAGAAATCCTGTCCATAAAAATTATGAACAGGATTGGTGACAAAGGACAGCCCTGGCGGAGTCCAACTCTCACTGGGAATGAATCCGATCGAGTGTTTGCAATACAAACCAAATTTTTGCAACAGTCATATAGAGACCAGACAGCTCGTAACAACAAGCCCGATACCCCATACTCCCGAAGCAACCCCCGCAAAAAAACATGAGGGACACAGTTGAATGCCTTCTCCAAGTCCACAAAACAACATGTAAACTGGTTGGGCAAACTCCCACGAATCCTCGAGGATTCTCGAGAGGGTAAAGAGTTGGTCAGATGTGCCACGGCCAGGACAAAAACCACGTTGCTCCTCCTGAATCCAAGGTTCGACCAATGGCCGGACTCTCCTCTCCAGTACCTTGGCATAGACCTTCCCAGGGAGGCTGAGGAGAGTGATCCCTCTAAAGTTGGAGCACACCCTCCGGTCCCCCTTTTTAAAGAGGGAAACCACAACCCCAGTTTGCTATGCCAAACCATGACAGCCCTACAACATGTAGGGCCTTGAGGTACTCAGGGTGAATCTCATCCACCCCCACTCCCCGGCCACCAAATAGATTTTTACCACCTTGGTGACCTCAGCCCCTGTGGTGGGCGAGTCATCCCCCTCGTCCACAAGCCCTGCTTCCTCTGTGGAAGGCGTGTCAGTGGGATTGAGGAGATCCTCGAAGTATTCCTTCCATCACTCAACGATATCCCCAATCGAAGTCAGCAGCGCTCCATCCGCACCCATACACAGTGTGGACAGGGAGCTGCTTCCCCCTTCTGAGCCACCAGACAGTTTGCCAGAATCTCTTCGAGGCCGACCGAAAGTCTTGTTCCATGGCCTCACCGAACTCCTCCCACACCCGAGTTTTTGCTTCAGCAACCACCTGAGCCACACTCCGCTTGGCCTGACGGTACATCTCAGGTGCTTCGGGAGTCCCACAAGCCAGCCAAGCTTGATAGGACTCCTTCTTCAGCTTAATGGCCCCCCTCACCACTGGTGTCCACCACTTGGTTCGGGGGTTGCCACCACGAGATGCCCCGACAACCTTGTGGTCACAGCTCTGAGCAGCCGGTTCAACAATGGAGGTGGAGAACATGGCCCATTCAGACTGCATGTCTCTAGACTCCCTCAGAATGTGGTTGAAGTTCTTCCGGAGGTGGGAGTTGAAAACCTCCTGGATAGTGGCCTCAGCCAGACGTTCCCAGCACACCCTCACTATATGTTTGGGTCTACCAGGTTTGAATGGCGTCCTCCCCTGCCATCGGATCCAACTCACCACCAGGTGGTGATCAGTTGACAGCCCTGCACCTCTCTTTACCCGAGTGTCCAAGACATACGGTCACAGGTCTGATGACATGATAACAAAATCGATCGTTGACCTGCAACCTAGGATGTCCTGGTGCCAGGTGCACATGTGGACACCCTTATGCTTGAACATGTTGTTCGTTATGGACAAACTGTGGTTAGCACAGAAGTCCAATAACTGAACACCACTCAGGTTCAGATCGGGCAGGCCGTTCCTCCCAATCACCCCCCTCCAGGTTTCACTGTCGTTGCCCATGTGCACATTGAAGTCCCCCAGTAGGACAATGGCATCTGCAAGAGGCACACCCTCCAGCACCCCCAGTCAGAGATTCCAAAAAGGGTGGGTACTCTGAACCATCATTTGGTGCATAGGCACAAATGATAGTCAGGACCCATTTCCCAACCCGAAGATGCAGGGAAACAACCCTTTCGTCCACAGGGGAAAACTCCACTATAGAGGCCGCAAGGTGTGTGTGTGTGTGGGGGGGGGGGGGGGTATAAGAATTCCCACCGCTGCTTGCCTCCTCTCACCCGGAGCAACTCCAGAGTAGGCCATGCTCCAGCTCCTCTCCACGAGACTGGTTCCGGAGCTGTGTGTTGAGTAAAGGCCGACTATATCTAGCCAGTATCTCTCAACCTCATGCACTGCTCCTTCCCCACCAGAGAGGTGACATTCCACATCCCAAAAGCCAGTTTAGAAAGACTGGGATCAGACCGCCAAGGTCTCCACCTTTGATCGCCGCCTGATCCACATAGCACCAGACCCCCATGGTCCCTCCTGCAGGTTGTCAGCCCACTGGAGGGCAGAGCCATGTAACTCCTTCGGGCTGAGCCCAGCCGGGTCCCATGGGCGGAAACCCGGCCACCAGGCGATAGCCATCGAGCCCCTCCCCCAGGTCTGGCTCAAGGGTGGGGCCCCGGTAACCCCATACCAGGCAGGGCACAATGAATCCTTGTTTTAGCATTCATCATAACAGTCTGTTGGATCATTCTTAGTCTGGCCCTTCACCCAGGACCAGTTTATCTTGGGTGACCCTACCAGAGGCAAATTGTCCCGGACAACATAGCTCCTGGGATCACTAGGGCACGCAAACTCCCCACCACGATAAGGTGACGATTGTAATATAAATGTGTTTTTAATGTGTGCCCTGATTTGTTTCTCAGTTGTTTTTAATATGTTTTAACAATCCAGTTCTTTTCTCATGGTGGATTTATCTTAAGGCACACCATGACCTGGGCAGTATGACCTAAGAAACTGTTACTCCTTACAGCTGCTACTCCTTCCAACTATGCTTATAAAACAAAGGCACCTTTATTCCTCATATGTGTGTGTGTGTGATGGAGCAGGTGTTCGTGTATGTTTTGGGAGCCGGGCAAGGAGTTGTCTGGGGGGCTGGGACTGGCCCTCCCCGCTCCCCATGCAACTCTGAGAATGTGGGAGGGAGGCTTACTCGGAACAGAGATGGCCACTCTGTCCTGCACATAGCCTTTCCTTTAAAAACAGGGGTTTTCCCTCAATACGGAAGAGTCTGCTGTGAGTTTTTTGCGCAAAACGTCCAGCTGAGAAATCATACGCTCTTTCTGGACTGCCGGCTCCCAGTCATCTGTATCACGGTAAGAGCTAATGGAATGACATGAAATGCATTAATTCTTGTGTGAAGGAAATGTGTGACATGCAATGATTTCTCTGTGTGTGAAGGAGATACTGTGGGGAATAAAAGATACAGTTTATTCTAGCAGTCTGTCTCAGTGTGAATTCCTTTCCTGTGTGCCGACTCCTCACGAACCTGTCTAAATATTTTCATAAAACATTTTGGCGTCACGAACAGGATTTGAAATTTTAAAAAAAGGGGGTAAAGGGGAGCTGTGCATAGGAAAGTCATGTTTAAGAAAAGAATTAAACAAAGTGCAGCTGGGGGCTCTCCCAGCTATTGTGCTGATGATTGTGCTGTTATCCCAGGCTGGGATGGTTTATGGGAGCAGGTTGGTGTATGTTTAGCGGATGGTGGTGGAAGATCAGAGCCATGGGCAGATCTGGTAGGGGATGGGTCGCCTTCGGTGGTGTTTAGGTGTCTTCGGGGAATTGAAGTTGCCCCGAAAGCACCGCTGAGTGGAATTCAGCGGTGGATGTGGTGTTGTGCGGGCGGCTGTTCTCTCTCTCCCATCAGCAAGGGGAGGGGCGAGCAGCGCTCTCTCTCTCTCTCTGTTCCTCGCTCTCCCAGAGGGGGCGGGTGAGGGATAGTGCTCTTTCTCTCTCTCTCTCTCTCTCTCTCTCTCTCGTGCGCATGCGTGGGCGTTTGTGGGAGCAGGGGTGTGGAGTGGTGTCGAGTGAGTACTTTAAACTTTGTATTTTCTAACTTTTTCTCTATCTTGTGTGTTTGAGGTGTGTGTGTTTAATATAGTGGGTTGAGTGTGTGTGTGCTGGGGTGTGAGTGTTGGAGTGAGTGTGTTGGGGGACGGTAGCTTCTGCTGCCGGTTTTTCCCGGCCGGCATCATGCCGGTGATTGATGGTGGTGTGGAGTTTGAGCGCTTAACCCAGCGTCATGGTGTGAGAATCCTCCCGACAGTTCCCTGTTCTGTGGAGGAGGCCAGCCTCGCTGTAGGACAGGTGGTTGGGCATGGCAGCATAAAATCAGCATCGAGGATGAACAGCGCAATTGTGATCTTTCTGGATTCGACTGAGAAAGCTGATCAGGTGGTGGCACAGGGAGTGGTCATAGGTGACACTTTTACTCCCGTTTTACCGCTGGCGAATCCGTCTAGGAGGATCACCATCTCAAACGCTCCTCCTTTCGTTAAAAATGATCAGCTGATTAGAGAGTTGTCCCGTTTTGGCCAGGTTGTGTCCCCTATCAGAATGGTCTCTCTGGGTAGTAAATCACCCCTGCTGAAGCATGTTGTATGTCATAGGAGGCAGTGTTTCATGGTGTTGAAAGACAGCTCTGCTGAACTGAACGCGTCTTTTAATTTCAGGATTGACGGCTTTAGCTACTTGGTGTTTGCAACATCTGAAACCATGAAGTGTTTTGCGTGTGGCGCAGAAGGCCATCTTATTAGGTCATGTCCTGAAAAGGCGAACACAAAGAGCACTGGCGGTAAGAAAGGTGACGCCGCTGTTTCTGGTGGTCCGGAGGGTAGCGCTACATGTGGTGCGGCGGATGCCGCTGCGGCGCCCGCTTCTGCTGGGGCGGTCGCGGCCGCGACTGCGGCCGCGTCCGCGACTGCGGCCGCGTCCGCATCCGCGTCCGCTTCTACTTCTGCGGGGGCGTCCGCGTCCGCGTCCGCTTGTGCTGGGGCGGCCGCGGCCGCCTCTGCTGGGGTGGCCGCGGCGGGCGCGGTAGTTGTCCCCCCAAACAGTGATGGTGGGGAATTTCTGTCTGGCGGCAGCTCTGATCATTGTGATGAGCCTGTCGCCCGGGGTAAACAGGTGGAGGGTGTAAGTAAAAGTGCAGTTAAACGAAGGAACGTGAATGAACAGACTTTGCAGGCGGGGGAGGAGCGGTTTGAGGCTGTAGCGGACACACAGAGCAAACACTGCATGACAAACGTTGCGTTTCATGAAGAAATGCAGGAATGTAGTTTTGTTGAAGAGGATCCTTTTAAAGCTGCACAAAAAAGGAAAAGTGCGGAAAACTTGCAGAGCTCTGCTAAATCTAGTAGGGTTGGGAATTTAGATTGACTGAATGAGAGCGCTTCTGACGAAAGTGGAGATGAGTCTGAACTGATGCAGACGCAGACGCAGGAGGAGCAAAGCTCCTATTGTTTTACTAAAATTAGGCAATTTCTCCAGGTGACTAAGGGGAGCAGAGCTGTGAAAGTGGAAAATTACTTTCCAGATCTGGAGTTATTCGTGGCATCAGCTCGCAAATTTATGAAACTGAATGATGGGAATGAGACTTTCACTGATCAGGAAATTTATCGTTTAAAGAAACTGGTTGCTAAACTGAAATTGCAAATTACTAACAGTCATGTTGACTCTTAGTTTGTTTCTTCCCTTTTATGCTATGTGTGTGTTTTTTTACTGTACCCTATTTTTATCCTTTTTAATGCCCCACCTTAGAATTGGCACTCTCAATATTAATGGGGCCAGGGATGATGTAAAAAGGGCCTCTTTATACAAGCTTTTTAATTTAAAGAAACTTGACGTGCTGATGGTCCAGGAGACTCACAGCACTGTGGACATTGAGAGCCATTGGAGAAAAGAGTGGGATGGCTGCATTTTTTTTAGCCACAAATCCAGTAGCAGTGGGGGGGTGGCTGTACTTTTCTCTAGGGGTTGTGTGCCTGTCTCTTATGAGGTAGAAGAGGTGGTGAGAGGTCATTTCCTCTTATTAAAGGTACAGTTTGAAAACGTGAACTTCGTTTTTATAAACGTGTATGTGCCAACACAGAGAGCAGAGAGGATCAGGGTCTTTGACGTGCTTTCGGATACGGTTAAGTCCTGTGATCCAAATAGTTTTTTTATTTCTGGGGGGTGATTTTAACTGTACATTAAACCACAGACTAGACAGGAACCATCAGGAGCCTCACCCTGCTTCTGCCAATAGGCTGAGAGAACTGGTGAAAACACATGAAATGGCCGATGTGTGGAGATCACATCATGGGGACCAGAGGCAGTACACCTGGAGCCATGTCAAAGATAACCTTTTATCTATGGCTAGGTTAGACCGTTTTTATGGTTTTAAACATCAAATGAGTGTTTTTAAAAATAGTTGTATCTGTCCTGTTGGTTTCACTGATCACTGCCTGCTGTTTTGTTCTGTGTTTATTGAAAATGTAAAGTGTAAGAGTGCTTTTTGGCATTTTAACAATACACTTTTAAATGATGTGTTTTTTAAAGAGGTTTTTCATGATGTTTGGAAGTCACACAGGGAACAAAAACCCTCTTTTAGTTCTCTCCAATTGTGGTGGGATTTTGGTAAGGCCCAGATAAAACAACTCTGCCAACAGTACACTCAAAATGTCACTCGTAGCTTGACCCAATCCTTGAAAGTTCTGGAGACTGAGGTGGTAGAACTAGAGGAGTTGCTCAGTTCTACAGGAAAACAGGAGCACTTAGAGGCTCTCAAGTCAAAAAGGTCAGCCTTGGCTAGCTTGCTAGGGGTCACCGCACAGGGTGCTCTGGTCCGCTCACGCTACATGGATGTAGCTCTGATGGACTCGCCCTCCCAGTACTTTTTTGGACTGGAGGGGAAAAATGGACAGAGAAAGCTCATTCACTCCTTGTTGGGCGATGACGGGAGAACAATCTCCACAGCAGCAGAGATCAGGAAACACGCTGCTAGCTTTTACAGTGAATTGTTTAGAGCAGAGTGGAGGGAGGACACGTCACTGGGCCAGGTTTTCCTTGATGGTCTTCCAGTGCTCTCAGAGGACCTTGTTGCCGGCTTGGATGCTCCACTGTCTCTGTCTGAGCTGCATACGGCGCTAATGAGCCTCCAGAATGGAAAATCACCAGGCATAGATGGTCTCTCTGTGGACTTTTTTAAGGAATTCTGGCCCCTGCTTGGTCCAGACCTGCTGGAGGTTCTCCAAGATAGCTTGGAAAGGGGGACCCTACCCACGACCTGCAGGAGGGCCATCATCACACTGTTGCCGAAAAAGGGGACCTCCAGAGCCTAAAGAACTGGAGGCCAGTCTCTCTGCTCTGCACAGACTACAAGATTCTCTCAAAAGCTCTGGCCCGAAGACTGAGAAAGGTGATGAGCGAGCTCATTCATGTAGACCAGACTTACTGTGTGCCTGGCAGGCTGATTAGTGACAACGTCACTTTAATTCGGGATATTTTGGAGGTCTCTGGTTCATTGGCGGTAGAAACTGGTTTGATTTCAATTGACCAGGAAAAGGTGTTTGATCGGGTTGAACACCAATATTTATGGACAGTTTTAACAGCTTTTGGGTTCAGCCCAGGCTTCATAGCCAGGATACGGGTCTTGTACAGTGACATTGAGAGTGTGCTGAAGATAAATGGGGGCCTGTCTGCCCCTTTAAAAGTCCAGAGGGGGGTTCGGCAGGGCTGCCCTCTCTCAGGGATGCTGTACTCCCTCACCATAGAGCCTTTGCTTCACTGCCTGAGAAGGGATCTATCAGGAGTTACTTTTCCTGGCTGTGACACCACGTTCAAGCTGTCGGCCTATGCAGATGATGTAGTCATTCTGCTAAACAAGCAGAGTGACATTGACGTTCTGGTTAGGAGTGTCAATCTTTTTGGCCAACTTTCCTCTGCAAAGATAAACTGGGGAAAAAGCGAGGCTCTGATGGTGGGGGAGAAACTAGAAAATCAGCTTACGCTGCCGGGTGGGTTGATTTGGAAAAAAGGAGGTTTTAAGTATCTTGGCGTCTTTATTGGAAATCAGCAGTTTGAGCAAAAAAATTGGGATGGGGTCATAGAGAAGATTAACGGGAGACTAAACAAGTGGAAGTGGCTAATGCCAAGAATATCTTTTAGAGGAAGAGTGCTCATTTTAAATAATCTTGTTTCCTCATCCCTGTGGCACCGCCTCATGTGCATGGACCCCCCTGCTGGTTTGTTGTCCAAAATTCAGTCTGTTTTGGTGGACTTTTTTGGGGGGGGTGGACTCCACTGGGTTCCTCAAGCCCTGTTATTTCTTCCCAAAGAGGAGGGGGGGCAAGGAGTGATTCATTTAGCTAGTAGAGGTGCTGCTTTTAGACTGACTTTCATACAGAGACTGCTGACGGGCCCCCAGGACCTGGTATGGAGGCCTTTGGCCTGTGTTATTTTACAGAGAGTCCTTGGGCTTGGGCTAGACCTCCCTGTGTTTTTAATGGATTTTAAGAACTCTAATGCACTGTCTTTACCCAGTTTTTACCGCAGTCTCTTTTCAGTGTGGACTCTTTTTAAAAAACAAAGAGGGCCATGCGATTCCCTCTACTGGTTGTTGAGGGAGCCGCTGGTTTTTGGTGGTCGCCTTGGTGTCCTGCCGGGAGTTGGAAGGACCTTCCTTGATAGGCTGTGTTCCAGGAACATTCTCACTCTGAAGCAAGTGGTGGAACTGGCTGGTCCTGGCCTCAACAACGCCTCAGCTTTAGCAGCTCATCTTGGTGTCAGGTCGATTCGTTTCATCGATGGTCTTCTTGCACACTGGAAACAGGAGCTTCATGGACTTGAGCACTCCCTACTCTTGGACTTTAGCAATGGCACGCTGCAGCCAGAAAGCACTGACCCCTTTCCCTCTCTCACGCTCTATATGGACTTTGACGTCGCTCCTTGCTCCTTACTGGCATTCTGTGCTCCCACTGGTGTGGACTTTGGAGGAGCCAGTGGTAAGGCACTCTACAGACTGGTGGTGATGGCACTCAACAAGGACCGATTGAACACCTGTGTGGACACTCCTTGGAGAGCCTATTTTAAACTAGGAAAAGGGCATCGGCCTGCCTGGAGGGCTCTTTACAAAGCCCCTCTCCCTAAGAGACATGGAGACTTACAGTGGAGGGTCCTGCATGGTATTATAGCTGTCAATGCTTTTGTTTCTGTGATTAACAGCAGTGTCAGTGATCAGTGTGTTTTTTGTTCCTCTAGGGAGACTGTTTTTCATTGTTTTATTGAATGTCAGCGCCTGAGTGGCCTCTTTGAACTTCTCACAAAACTTTTTCATATTTTTAAGGAAGTTTTCTCTAAGCAGGTTTTCATTTGTGGTTTTATGTACAATCGTCGTTTTAAGCAGAAGTGTCAACTACTGAACTTTGTTTTAGGACAGGCAAAGTTGGCTATCTATGTAAGCCGGAGAAGAAAACTTGAAAATGTTGAGAATGATGTTGATGTCAAAATTTTATTTGTGAGGCTACTTAAAGCCAGAATCAGGCTGGACTTTCAGTTTTTTATGGGGAATGGGGATGTGGAAGGTTTCAGGACCCTCTGGTCCCTGGAGAATGTCCTCTGTTCAGTTCATGATGGACAGCTTTTTTGGGGGCGTTTTTTGGGGGATTAATTTTCTGTGTAACATAGCATGATATAGAAATTGTATTGACTGATGGACAAGTGTGTTTATTAAAGATCTTTTAAAAATCAAAAAAATCTCTCTCTCTCTCTCTCTCTCTCTCTCTCTCTCTCTTTCTCTCTCTCTCTCTCTTTCTCTCTCTCTCTCTCTCCCTCTGTTCCTCGCTCTCCCAAAGGGGGCGGGCGAGGGATAGTTCTCTCTCTCTCTCTCTCTCTCTCTCTCTCCTTTTGCCTCAGGGGCGGGGGAGAGGCAGATTTGGCCTCTAGGAGAAAAAAACAGAAGGTGAATTTTTTGCTCAGCTGAAGTGAAGAATGCAAGAGGCGGGGCTGCCTGCCTCACAAGGCTTGGGAGATGCTGGGTTGCATAAAGGAAATATAAAAAACAATAGGATTCAACAGTGACTCAAATGCGCTAAATTTAAACAAAGAGGACAGTTTGACCCAGTTTTAATGGATTTGGAACAAAGCAGTCACTGTGGGGAAGGTACATATGGAACCTTTTCCCATTCCATTGGCAAATAAGGTGGTGAACATGAAGCAGTATCGAATCCCTGGAGGACATGATGAGATTACTGCTACCATAAAAGATTATGTGGAGGCTGGAGTGTTGAGAACATGTACCACCGCGTGGAACAACCCCATTTGGCCAGTCCGAAAGTCTGACGGCTCCTGGCGAATGACGGTTGATTATCGGGAACTAAACAAACACACTCCTCCATTGACAGCGGCAGTACCTGATTCTCCCATCATAATTGACCGGGTGCAGCACCATCCGGGAATATGGTATGGGGTGATTGATCTGGCTAATGCCTTCTTTACGATTCCAATCCCAGAAGATAGGCAGGAGCAGTTTGCGTTTACTTGGGAGGGACGACAGTATACGTTTACTAGACTCCCACAGGGCTATCTCCATAGTCTTACTATCTGTCACCGGACGGTGGCAGAGAATCTGGACGGGCTAACAACACCCCCTGGGGTGTTGATATCCCATTATATTGATGACATCATGGTACAAGCGACCTCTGAAAAAGAAGTCCAGCAGGTACTGGATCGGCTGATCCAGCACATGAAAAGTCACGGTTGGGAGATTAATCCAGCAAAGGTGCAGGGACCCTCCCAGAGGGTGAAATTTCTGGGGATCTGCTGGAATAAGGGAGAAAGGGAAATCACAGACAAAGCCCGAGAAAAGATAATGGCTTTTGCCACCCCGCACACCAAAAAGGATGTGCAGCGGTTTATTGGGTTGTTTGGATATTGGAGGAGTCACATTCCTCATTTGGGGCAAATTTTGCAACCTTTATATCAAGTGACAAGGAAAAAAGAGCAGTTTGAATGGACAGAAAAACAGCAAGTGGCTTTTGACATGGCCAAAGAGGCCATACAGCAAGCCCTATCATTAGGAAAACTGCAATCTGGTCCGGTTGAGTTGCAGGTGTCGGCTCGGAATGATTATGCAAATTGGAGCTTATGGCAAAAACAAGGCAAGCAACGGAAACCTTTGGGTTTCTGGTCAAGGAAGCTGCCGAGTGCAGGAATTCGTTACACGCCTTTTGAAAAACAACTATTGGCATGTTATTGGAGCTTGGTGGAGATGGAGGCATTAACTGCAGGGCATGAGGTGATCATGAGGCCATTGATACCTATTCTGACGTGGGTAATGAGTAACCCCACCACACATCGGATAGGTACCGCCCAGGAGAGTAGCATCATTAAGTGGAAATGGTACGTGTCTGAAAGAGTGAAATCTGGACAAAAAGGAGTTTCGGTCTTGCATGAACAAGTTGCTGATGTCCCAGAGGCAGATGAGTCTTGTTTTGAAGTTGAGCAGCTGCAAGAATCTCCTGTGTTAGCAGGGCCCCGCTATGACGAACTCACAGACGAGCAAAAGAGTAGGGCGTGGTTTGTAGATGGTTCTTCTCAGTGGGTAGCGGGAAAACGAAGGTGGAAAGCCGGGGCTTTCAACCCTCATCTGGGGCAAATTTTGGAAGAAATGGGTGAGGGAAAAAGTAGCCAATGGGCCGAGTTGAAGGCCGTGCACATGGTGATACAACATGCGGGTGTGTCAGGAGCGTATATCTACTCTGACTCCTGGTCAGTGGTTAATGGGTTAACCACATGGATGCCTACATGGCAGTCCAATCAATGGCGGATTCAAAAGAAAGAGGTGTGGGGTAAAGAGTTGTGGGAGGAAATCTGGCAAAAGGTCCAAGGGGTCACTATCCATGTCACCCATGTTGATGCCCATACCCAAAATATGGACTCAGAAGCCCTCCACAACCGTTATATTGATGGAGTGGTCAGAGCAATGTCAGTGGAAAGGCAATCCACTGTGGATTTGGCCCGGTGGGCCCATGAAAAGAGTGGACATTGGGGAATTCAAGCTACCACCCAATGGGCCAGGGATAGAGGCATTGATCTAAAAACTGATGATGTAAAGACAGCCATTGAACAGTGTGAGGCCTGTCAGCATCACAGAAGAGGTGTCCCACAACATCTCACTGGACATATACAAAGGGGAAAGAGTCCAGGACAAATCTGGCAAATGGATTTTATTGGTCCTCTTCCAGAGTCACAACGATGTAAATATGTATGCACGGCTGTGGATACATTTTCGGGTGTGGTAGTGGCACACCCAGCCAAAGTGGCTAATCAGAAGGCCACGCTGGCCTGTGTGGAACTAATTGAAAGGTTCTATGGGCTACCTGTACAGATTCAAACTGACAACGGGACCCATTTCACCAGAAACCTGGTGAAAGATTGGGCCAAACACAATCATGTGGAATGGATATATCACGTTCCATATCATCCCCAAGCTGCGGGTTTAATTGAAAGAATGAATGGGTTGTTGAAAGCCACCTTGAAAAAAGGAGGGATAAACAATAGTTTGGAAGGGTGGAAAAAACGCTTACCACAAGCGCTGAAACAGCTAAACAATAGACCCATTGCCCCTGGTACAACACCACTGAACCAAATGATCACTGTCAATCTTGAACATTCTGAAGGACAAACTATTAAAATGTGGAAGATTAACCCAGAAGCAACACTACCAGTGCGAGCGACGAAAGGCTCGGCTGGATTAGATCTAAGAACTATGGAAACCCTTACCTTGGTACCAGGAACACCTACTGTGGTAAAAACAGGGCTAGGGTTGCAATGCCCGAATGGAATGTATGGTCACATATTGCCAAAGTCTGGATTATCCCTAAAAGGTTTAACGACTCTGGCAGGTGTGATTGACAGTGATTATCAAGGGGAATTGGGAGTGGTGTGCTACGTACTGGGATCAGAGCCCATAACCCTGAATAAGGGGGATGAAGTGGCCCAATTGGTCATTATACCATGCCTAATGACTGACCCTGAAGAGATTGCTAAGCCGGCTCTGATGACGCAAAGGGGCGAAAAAGGCTTTGGTTCCACAGATAAATCTGGGGCCAAAGTATGGGTGAGGCAAGAAAATGGCCCTCCCCGCCCGGCTGAGATCATAGCTCAAGGGACGGATCAGGTGGTGACCATTTTGTATCCAGGAGAGGAAACCTGGATAAATGTACCAGTATCAAAATGTTATCTAAGGGAGAACTAATTCTGTGCTTTCTCTTCTCCTAAGTATGTGCTTGCTTTGCAGGAATGTTCGGGTGGAGACTGGTGATTGGACACCCGCCACGTCATGGGTCTTCTTCAACACCCCCACAAGCACCGAGGACATGGCTATGTCGTCTGCTGGGACATGTGCCGCCCTGCCCTCGTTGTGATCCTGTGGATGAGTATCGCCGGTTGCTGGATCCAGATCCACGCCACACCAGGCCAAGAAATGTTTGAGGTGGACCAATCTGTTTCGTTGGAGTGGAGGGAAAGTCGAATCGGTGCCAATCGGAGTCAAGACGGTTTCTATTGTTTATCAAACCAAAAGTGCAAGATACTGAACTTAACCAGCCACTGTCCTATCTACATATGCCCCAAATGTGTCAAAAATCAATATAATGTGCCTGCGGTGGAGAAGGGGTGCATGGTGAACTTAACTGCCAATGTAACCATATGCGTGGCCAAAACGACTAATGATTCACTGAAATGTGATACTACCTTAAATGTGGTCGACAAAAACCCGAAGCATATATCCCCAACGAACCTGGCACCCATACTGTCGACCTGTACAACGGTGGCCACACAAACCAGCCATATCACCGTCAATTGGATGGTAAGGATACCACCCATTCCCAAATGTTCAACCAAGAAGAAGAGAGCATGGTATGACACATTGCTGGGAGGATTTGGCACAGTTTTGGGAATCTCCAACACCATTAACAACGAGGTAACCAGATCAGTGTTGGCAGATACTGGACATCAAACGTCTTTAGGCATTCAACAAGTTGGGTTTTGGATGCCTATGGTGGTGGGGCCTCAAATGGAGGCCGCCAATCTGTTTCAAAAACGTCTGAATTGGGATTTGACCATGTGGAATGCTACGAGTGAATTGATGACGAACATCACTCGCGCTTTCAATTGGACTGTGTGCAACATTCAAGTTTTGGATATCCGCACGCAGTTGGAACGTTTCACTCGCATTGTCACTACCAATCACGCTCGACAATGGCGAGAAGTGTGGAACATTACTGAAGAATGGTGGTTAATTCCGCATCCTGAAAAAACCATCTGCAATAGCACGATGTGTAGCGGGCAATGGACTCAATTAAATGTCACAAGAGCTGTTGACGTGTGCAAATATCATGTGTTACCAGTAATTACTGCCACGGCATTTTGGTTTATTCAATTAAAAGGGGGATGGTTTGATCCAGGGCAAAATAATACATATGATTTATCAGAATGTGATTTGACTGACCAAGGATATGCATGCCTAAGTCGAGAAATATATACTGAACCATGCTTAACCATGACAGAGGCACTATGTGAATGGAGAATAGAAAAACCTCGTGACATGATGTGGCAAATAGGGCCCCATACTCTATGTGTAGCCACTTTAAATTTCCATCCAATGTTGCCTAGGGTACCTTTCACTGGGTGTCTGCATGGTGTTCACATGTGGCAATGGCATAATCGGACATATCGTCTTACCAACTTTTCCAGTGAGGTTCACCTGACCGCCCTGCAATGGCGGGTGCTGGAAGTTCCATGGCAGGTGTCCCTGGATCGATTCAGAGGCGCACTGAATGGATCCACGGAGATACAAAAGCTCATTGGTGATCATATGTCTAATGTGCGTGCTGCAGTGATATCCACTGTGGTGGCCCAAGGAAAGGTATTGCATGCAGCTCATCAGATAGAGCAAGTTTCTGCTCATCACTGGTGGGATATATTCTCAGGCATGTCAGTCACTGCTCGCAAAACACTGGTGCCTCCCCTAGCTATATTAATTGCTGTTCTATCTGTCTTAACAATATGCAATTTCAGTGCTTTCTGCTATATTAGAAGAGTAAAACAGGTTTTAAGTAAAAGAATATATAATTCTCTGGCAATATGAAAATCAAAGTTATCTTTCGAGATGGAGGATATGGTACCACATCTTGCAAAGTAGAGGTGAGTGCTGACCCTCCTGGTCACTGGATATGTTATGATTATGCTGTAGGTACGACTAATGAATGGAATTACTACAATAGACATTTCAATACAAGGAGTGAGCTATTGTGGCATGTTGTAACATGCATTTGGGACGTCAATTGGGTGGAATTATCTCACCATAATCATGTCGGCATACCTTATGAGGATGAAAGTATTCCCCAAGAAGACAGTAATTACCCAATGTTCTTCACCAACTGATAGAACAAATAAGGTCAAAGGGTGGAAAATGTGATATAAATATTTTTAATGTGTGCCCTGATTTGTTTTTCAGTTGGGGAAGAAAGCACTTAGTTGGGGAAGAAAGCAATTATCTTTACCAACTGATCACAAATAAGGTCAAAGGGTGGAATGTAATATAAATGTGTTTTTAATGTGTGCCCTGATTTGTTTCTCAGTTGTTTTTAATATGTTTTAACAATCCAGTTCTTTTCTCATGGTTGATTTATCTTAAGGCACACCATGACCTGGGCAGTATGACCTAAGAAACTGTTACTCCTTACAGCTGTTACTCTTTCCAACTATGCTTATAAAACAAAGGCGCCTTTATTCCTCATATGTGTGTGTGTGTGATGGAGCAGGTGTTCGTGTATGTTTTGGGAGCCGGGCAAGGAGTTGTCTGGGGGGCTGGGACTGGCCCTCCCCGCTCCCCATGCAACTCTGAGAATGTGGGAGGGAGGCTTACTCGGAACAGAGATGGCCACTCTGTCCTGCACATAGCCTTTCCTTTAAAAACAGGGGTTTTCCCTCAATACGGAAGAGTCTGCTGTGAGTTTTTTGCGCAAAACGTCCAGCTGAGAAATCATACGCTCTTTCTGGACTGCCAGCTCCCAGTCATCTGTATCACGGTAAGAGCTAATGGAATGACATGAAATGCATTAATTCTTGTGTGAAGGAAATGTGTGACATGCAATGATTTCTCTGTGTGTGAAGGAGATACTGTGGGGAATAAAAGATACAGTTTATTCTAGCAGTCTGTCTCAGTGTGAATTCCTTTCCTGTGTGCCGACTCCTCACGAACCTGTCTAAATATTTTCATAAAACAACGATCCATGAGGAGTCTTTGGATTCTAGGACGTGCAAAGAAGAGAGAGATGTTTTACTTCTTTTACTTCATGTGCATCACAAAACAAAGAACAGGTATGACCTCTCTGTGCTTCTGTGTGGAGTCAAAGTCCTGCATTTACAGGACTGAATACACCAATGGAGAATCAACGGTGCAATATGGACCCAAAATGATTGTGTACCGGCAATGACCCCCGCATAACGTAACAAAGAACTATGAAATTATCAGAGAAAAAGAATCCTGGCTTTATGTTTAAACAAGTAAGCAGCCTTTTGCAGCTGCAGCAGGACAAGGTGGGGTTCATTTCAACAGCTTTTTGTGTCTGCTTAGCAAAAGTTTACAAAGACATTTTTGATTTTGATTGATTCCTAAAATCTGTTTTTGCAGAGAGAAACTTTTCAGAAATGTACTTTAGAAAATCATTTTTCTTTCATGTTGTTCAGCGCTGACTTTTTTAAGAGAAATTAAGAGTTTCAGACAAGATAGAAAATATATTCTGTATCCTGTTTTTTTCTATTGCATTATTCTATTCGGTGATGAATGATGGATTTTTTTTTTAAAAAATCGACAAGCAATGCTGCCTGAAAATCATTGCAGCTGATAAGAAAGGCAAGCTGTAGTCATTCAGGTTTGTGCACACATTCCACTGCTAATTACCTGATCTTGCCCATATGCTCTAATTTACCACCTGTGTCTCATCAGCTGCAGCCTTTATAAGGGGGTGGTTCCCCTTTCTCACTATGGAAATGTTAGACTCTTCACGCCCGCGGTGCGATGTGCTCTCTACTCTTTTGTGCGAACCTTAAGTGTTCTCGTGCCTACCTCCTCACCTTCTTCCAACACTGGAAACTACTGTATATGAACAAACTTCAAAATCTCACCTTTTCCTCTGCCTCCATAAGCCCTAGGACATCTATTACTTACCATTTCTCTGGCGGACTTCAATCCCTACCCGGCAGAACCGAACCCAGAAATCCACCGTCCTGTGCCAAGTAAGTCAGAACACTAAATTGAAATATTCTAACCCACAAAGTCCTCGAGCTCAGGGCACCCTCTCCAACTACATTCAGACTCACAGCTTACCGAAGCCAACTCGGGAAGAACAGCAGCCAACCTGAAAAATACTCCTAAATATCATCACCTATAAGAAAATATCATTTAAACAAATTCATTCTCATTAATCATAATCAATATACTCACCGTTGTTTCTCATCTCCTCCACAGGGTTGTCAGATTGTCATGACTTGCAGATTTTGTGTTCAAACTTTTAAGGTTTCTCTTCTCAGTGTCTGCATTTGGGTCCCTTCAATTAAAACATGTCACAAATGTCCTTTTTAATGATGAACTAGACAATATTCTAGCCTCGCTAAACTACCTCACTGACTAATATGATGGAGTCTGAACCAGTTTCAACGTAAAGTGTGGTTACCGATGTGCCCCAAACTGCAGAAAACACCCTGGAGGGTGAGTAGCATGTTTGTTGACTACCGGTCTGTGCTAACAACACAAACGTCTTCATGACAGCATGAAGTCATCAAGACAACAAGATATAGGGGGTGTTACATGTTACGTGAAGTTGTTTAGTTCACTTGGAAAAGCAGCATTGTAAAACCAATCCTAACCAAATGTAGACAATGGAACAAAAATATGAACCTTGATCCGGACCTTGGTAAAACACCCTTAAATTTTTATTTCACATGATTAATCACATGATGTTAATGCTGGATTAATCTCACTTTAATAGCACATTCTCCATCAGTTAAAATATAAAGTTGGATTTGCTGCTGAAAATGGCCTTTTCTTTGTCCATTTCAGCTAATGGAAGCTTTTTTCCGGTCTCCTGCGTTGCTTCCTGATTTCCCGAACTGCAAAACAATAGTGCTGTGGCGGTACAGGTGAGAGATTCTGTACCCAGAGAAGGTAGCTGGGGAAGGGGGGAACAATGGACCAAAGGAGGAAGTGTCACAGGGGGGGTCTCAGACGGGACAGAAAGGACTATGCACCCCCCAGGGAGAGGAGGAACTGCCAGAGCCACTGGAAGAGAAAAGGGTGTGAGAGCAGTGCCAGCGTTATGTCATGTTAATGTGCCACACAGGTCTTTGTTCCAAACAATGTATTATGGTCGGAAGTTCCGGGTCTCAATGCATGGAATTAAAGGTATAAAAGAGAAATGCACAGAGACCCGGGAGCTCTTTTACTGTACATGACATTGGAGAAAGAATAAAGTTCGTGTGTCATCCAGCTCGCTGCCTCAAGTGTTTCCTTTCTCCACATTGGTGACCCCGAGACGTGCCATGGAAAGCGAGCCGAGCACCGCCCCAGAGACTACCTGGAGGGAGAGCACCAGCGCTGCGTGCACTGTCTCAGTCAAGTTCCCAGACTTCTGGCTTCACAACCCAACCGCGTGGTTCTTGCACATAGAAGCCCAGTTCGCACTCTGTGGGATAACAACGGATGATACCAAGTATTACTACGTGGTCACCACGCTGGATGCGCATGCTACGCAACAGGTGACGAGCCTGCTCCAGGAGGCGCGAGCCCAGGGGAAATATGAAGCACTCAAGAGGATGCTACTCCAGTGCTGTACCCTTTCTGACAGTGAGAGGGCAGAGAGACTCATAACGCGTTCGGAGTTAGGTGACAGATCAGCAGTGAAGCTCATGGAGAGCATGTTGGCGCTGAGGGGGAAGGACGATAAATCTTTCCTGTTCGTCCACTTGTTCCTCAGGAATCGACCGGCTACGGCGAGGGCGATCCTGGGCAACTCGCCGCAGCTGGTTGCCAAGGACTACTGCGCCCTGGCACAGGAAGCAGACCACATCATTTTGGCAACCAGAACTCTCAGCGTGCAGGCAGTGGCACCGGCATCCATAAGGGACTCCAGCGAGGTTCAGGAGCCGCTGGAGGTAGCCAGGACGGACACCAAGAGATGAAGGAACGGGGCGATCTGTTTTTATTATCGCTGTTTCGGCTCGAATACCCAGCACTGCCTGTCACCATGCCAATTCAAGAAGCCGGGAAGATGGCACATTCAGCATTCAGTTGCAGCTGCAACCGATGGCGACAGGAACAAACTGCTTTATGTCACGGACACACGTTCGGGGAGATGGTTTTTGGTGGACTCCAGCTCCCAGAAGAGCCTCATCCTGCCGGTCAATGCAGACAGGTTGGCAGGAGGCAGCGGTCCTGAGCTCACGGCCACCAACGGATCCACCATCAGGATGTTTGGCGAACGGACACTGACGATATGCTTGCACGGATGCAATTTCCAGTGGGACTTTGTGATAGCTGCATGTTCTGCCCCCATTTTAGGCGCAGATTTTCTATGTGCTTATGGGTTGTTAATCGATGTTGCTAGTAGGCGATTAGTGGATGCTGTCTCTTTTTCCTCACTCCCCTGCACAGCTCGGGGAGCCGAGTCAAAAACACTGGCTAATGTGAGAGCTCCAGGAGTTAAGTACCAACATTTACTTGCACAGTTCCCAGCACTCACAGTCCCGACTTTTTCGGCTACAATAACAAAACACGGGGTCAAACATTTCATAATTACAAAAGGCCAGCCGGTGTTTGCGTGTCTTTGGCACCTGGACACGACTAAGCTGGCCAGCGTGCGCGAGGAGTTTGCCAACTTAGAGCAGTTGGGCATCGTCAGGTGCTCCAACAACCCGTGGGCATCCCCACTTCACATGTTGCCTAAAGCCGACGGGTCGTGGAGGCCGTGCGGCAATTTCCGGCATTTGAACAACGCCACGGAACACGATCATTATCCTATTTCGCACATCCAGGATTTTTCCATGCACCTGCCCGGGGCGCGTGTTTTTTCAAAAGTGGATCTGGTCCACGGATACCATCAGGTCCCAGTGCATGCAGAAGATGTTCCGATAACAGTGGTAATAACTCCTTTTGGCCTTTTCGAGTTTTTACGCATGTCGTTCGGATTAAAAGGCACAGCGCAGACTTTCTAGAGGATGATGGACACAGTGCTTCGTAACTTGTCCTTTGTTTTTGTCTACTTAGATGACATTCTGGTAGCTAGCGCATCCGAGGAGGAGCACATCGCCCATCTCAAGATGGTTTTCCAGAGGTTGGAGGCGTACAGACTTAAAGTAAACCCGGCGAAGTGCCAGTTTGGTGTGCCAGTGATTGATTTTTTGGGCCACCGCATTTTGCCGGAGGGCATGGTTCCGCTACTGGATAAGGTGTGTGCCGTGTCAGACTTTCCACATCCGCAGACCATGAGAACCCTGCAGGAGTTTTTGGGAATGGTCAATTTATATAACCGTTTCCTTCCCCAGGCAGCCCAGCTGATGCAGCCGTTGTATGCTGCACTGAAAGAAAAGAAGCCCGCGGAAAACATCGACTGGACTCCCGAGTGAGGCCAGGCTTTCACGGATGCCAAAACAGCACTGGCGGATGCCGCGTTGTTAGCCCATCCGGAACCGTCAGCACGGATAGCGCTCACTATGGACACGTCTGATGTTGCCATA
Source organism: Pholidichthys leucotaenia (assembly GCA_020510985.1). Taxonomy (NCBI): domain Eukaryota; kingdom Metazoa; phylum Chordata; class Actinopteri; order Cichliformes; family Pholidichthyidae; genus Pholidichthys; species Pholidichthys leucotaenia. The sequence continues at coordinate 20,966,476 of CM035839.1, read as the reverse complement.
GGAGCAGTGGTGGAGCAGTATGCCTCCGGTTCGTGGCAGCTGCTCGCATTTTTTAGTCGAACTTTGCACGACAACAAACGCAAATACAGCATGCTCCAGTCGGCGCCTACTGGGTTAAGGCTGGAGAACAGGGTGGTGCAAGAAGGGTGACCTCCCTTGCTCTTCGACGTCTCCACCGGCCGCCCACGCCCAGTGGTTCCGTGCTCTTGGCGCCACCGCATTTTTGAGTCAGTCCACTCCTTTTCACATCCTGGAGTGTGCACTTCGGTGAAGCTAGTGGGGGCAAAATTCGTCTGGCCATGCTTGCGCAAGGATGTGAAAGAGTGGGCTGCAGCTTGCATCGCGTGCCAGCAGGCCATAAAGTGCACAAGCACACCAGAGCCCCCCTCGAGCCCTTCCAAATCCCAGCCAGGAGGTTCGACCATGTTCACGTGGATTTGGTGGGACCCCTCCCGCTGTCACAAGTTTTCACACACCTTTTGACAATCGTGGACGGCACCAGGCGCTGGCCTGAAGTGGTTCCACTGGCTTCTACCACGTCCGCAGAAGTAGCTCGCGCTTTTTTGTCAGTTTGGGTTGCACGGTTCGGATCCTCATCGGACATCACTTCCGACAGAGATCCGCAATTCGTTTTGGAACTCTGGTCGGCGATGGCCCAGAGCCTAGAGGTCAAAATTCACCGCACTACCACGTACAACTCCCAAGCTAATGGGTTATGCAAGCATTTTCATAGGTCGCTTAAAGCAGCGCTCACAGACACAAGTTGCGTCAACCGCCTGCCCTGGGTTCTTTTAGGGTTGCGCTCCCCGCCTAAGGAGGATTTGGCAGCCTCCCCGGCAGAACTCGTTTTTTCTCAGCTGCTACGGATCCCCGGAGAGTTTTTACCAGAAAACCCTGCGCCCAAGGCTGATCCGCCCGCACAGTTTTTGCACAGTATGGAGGCTTTTAACGTATCAGGCACCATTGTTTTCCCCGTACTTTCGTCCCCAAGAGTTTACAGAACGGCAGCTTTGTTTTTGTCAGGCACGATGCGCACCGGGCCCCGCTGCGCCCACCGTATAATGGACCGTTCAGGGTGTTGGAACCTGGGGCGAAACATTTTGTGTTAGACTTGGAGGGGGGGCATAGGGAGATCATCTGCATCGACAGGCTGAAGCCCGCTTTTGTGTTGGTAGACGAGCAGGTGGTGTTGGCCCAAGCTCCCCGGTGCGCACGCCCACCATTGGTGGCTCCGCAAGTTGGTGTTCCCTCGGTAGGGACCTGCGCCTGCAAAGCTGATGTGTTTTCCCCCCCTCCCTTTTTCCTTCCACAGACTGACGTGCCCTCCTGTACACCTCACCAGCAGGGTGTTTTGATTGGATCGGTGACCCCCAGGCTACAGCTGCTATGGGTGCCAGCTCAAGCCCAAAGGACGGGGGGGTTAGTGCCCCTTCTGGTTGTTCGGGGGGGGGGGCTGTGTGTTCTTATGGGTGGGGGATTCTCCACCCAGAGAAGGCAGCTGGGGAAGGGGGGAACAATGGACTGAAGAAGGAAGTGTCACTGGGGGGGTCTCAGACAGGCCGGCGTTATGTCATGTTAATGTGCCACACAGGTCTTTGTTCCAAACAATGTATTATGGTCGGAAGTTCCGGGTCTCAGTGCATGGAATTAAAGGTATAAAAGAGGAATGCACAGAGAACTGGGAGCTCTTTTACTGTACTTGATGTTGGAGAAAGAATAAAGTTCATGTGTCATCCAGCTCGCTGCCTCGCCTGTTTCCTTTCTCCACAGTGCCATTAAACTGGGTGTTGTGTTAACTGGTTATTATCATGTTACTTTGGCACCACTGATCTTATCCTATTTTTTCAGAAAGTATTCTTTGCACCACATGTTGCTTTTTTCCTCTGTTGTCTCATCTTTCTTGTCCTTTCTTGTCCTTTTCTGGTTTTGTGTGTGTAATTTGATTTACATGTCAGGTTAGGCATCGGTTTGCTTGCTACCGGATAACCATGAAAACCAGTACTACCTGTCTCATGGGTCGGGCTGTCAGCAACTCAACTGGCAACCCCACCCTTCTGAGGGCATGGAGGGTGAAACTGGGCATCCTGGCAGAACTAAAAACAATATCTGTCACAGATCTGTGGTGGACCACTCCCAGTTACACGGGGTGAGACTGGACATCCTGGCAGATAAGCACATCTGTCGCAAGGTCTGTGGTGGACTTTTGCCAGTTGGTGCATTGTGACATGCACTCCACAAAGAGCAGAGATAAACAAACCTATCATCTGGTCAGTTACTGCAACAGTTACTGGGGTCAGTTTGTCTTGGCCTGTCCTTGCCACTGATAATACCTCTATTTGCCAAGAATGTGCCGCGAGTCCAGCAAAAGCTAGTGGTACTCAGATACATTGCAATCAGTTTCATGAAATGGTCAGTCAGAAAGCAACTCATACCGGCTCGGACGTCACCCGGGTTAACAATGTCAGGAGTTCCTGGCAGTGGAGGGCGAAGGACAGAGCTGTGTGGAGGAATCTGATCAGACTTAAATTAAACAGTCATTGTCACCCCCGACAGACTGCTATGATGTGTGTAATTTGTTTTGTTTTGTTTTTCATTTTTATGTTATTTTATTTTTGCTGTTGTTTTTGCTGCACCTTCTCACAGGCCAAATTCCTTGCAATGAGTAAACTTTACTTGGTAATAAATTCCATTCCAGGGTTTCCGTTTTGTGTGGAAATAAATGGTAAAATATCAATAAATGTAACTGTTTTGTTTTCATGTTACACACTCTTCTTGAAGTTAAGCAGAAATTGACATTACATGTTTACTGGTATGTCTACCGGTGCAGATAGGGCATCCACCACTTGCTGGCAGAATTTCAGACTTCTGGGAGCAGCAGAGTGTTTGATATGCCCCTAAAACCGAAACAGGTAAAGGCTCAATTGATTAAATGAAGGAAAAGAAGAAGGTGAAAATGGAAACGTTAAGAAAAATCAAAATGGCAGCAGCAGCTCCAGTATCACAGGTGTGAAACATCAACTGTTTTTTGTGACTCTGTAACATCCATTGACTCAGTTACTATGCATAAGATATAAAACTGTTTTTGTGCCATCAAGGTTTTTCAAATAAGACCTTGAATTTCTCATTCAGGTTTCATGTGACTCGAAATTTACCAGGCACCATTCCTGGGAGGAATAAATTCAAGAGAGCGGGAACTGTTTCTGCTCTTTTATACTGTTGTTTGTAGGGTTATTGTTACTAATAACCTTACAAAAACACTAATTTTGGATCAGTGAGGAAAATTAATGGCTTTTTTTCCATTTCTATTGAAGGTACAATTGGCAGTTTTCAAGGCATGTAGTGTCTTTTAAAAGATGAGATGAAGGTATTATGACAGCTTTCTTCAGCTCATGTTTATTTAAACACAAAAACTGTATAACAAACTAAAATATTTGCAATAGATTAATAACTTACATTATGATAAACCAAAAAATGCCTGATTACCATCACAGCTGGACCAACTACCCAGTCTGCTGTCATGGAAATGCGTCTGAATGACACTGTTTGTTAAAGAGGCCCAATTCCACTTTTTGGGGTAACCCTTTATTTTAGTGGGTTATTAAAACAAAAAAAAAGTACCTGGATACGTTTTAAAAACGGAGTACATATGGAAGCAAAACAACACCTGTTTTAACCCGGCTTCCAACACTCAAATCAATTGATGGGTGGGGGATGGCGGACGGTTACTTGTGGTTTCAGTCAGCAAGTCATGAGTTCCCGTCCCACACAGAAGTGTGAGTGAGATTGTTTATCTGTTTTTACATTTTTCACTCCACTAATGGTTCTTCTTTTAGCTGCTCCCTTTAGGGGTCTCCACAGCGGATCATCGGCCTCCATCTCACACTATCCCTTGCATCCTCCTCTGTAACACCAACCCTCACCATGTCCTCCTTCACTACATCTGTAAAAACTTTGGATGTTTAGGCAGGAAGGATTATTTGACCACCTGAGTGGTGTGCACATTTAAACACTGAATCCAGCAGCTCCAACAATATGCTTTATTTCCAACAATTTCCTTTACTGTAGCGACAACACTGATGTTTGGAATGATGAATGAATAATGGTTGGATGGTAGATGAATGGTGGGTGAAAGGTGGCTGAATGATGGATGAATGGTGGATGAATGAATGGTGGCTGGTGGATGATTTCCTCTTAAGGGAAAACATAAACAAACATTAGTTGCAAGAGAACAAACGGGACGCTCATCTCACCTCGAGAATGCACCAAATCAAGTCCACAGACAAAAACCCACCTCAGCAAAGCATCCACCATTAGGCATCTCCTTCACTTGCAGGTGTTGCTGGTTTGGGAGGTAAAGGATTAACTAGGCCACATGCCAGGGGTTATATGAGGTTAGAGGGGGTGTCCTTTGATTGGCAGGCATGGTATAGGAAGGAGAGTGTGGTTAAGGAGAGGTTGGAAACTTGTGATTTGACAACATCCATGAATCTTCTCTGTGGTCTTCCTCTTTTCCTCCTGCCTGGCAGCTCCATCTTCAACATCCTTTGTCCAATATATCCACTATCCCTCCTCTGCACACTTCCAAACCATCTCATCCTTGCCTCTCTTACTTCATCTCCAAACCACTCAACCTGAGCTGTCCCTCTGATATACTCATTTCTGATCTTGTCCCTCCTAGTCACTCCCTATGAAAATCTTAGCATCTTCAACTCTGCCACCTCCAGCTCTATTTCCTGTCTTTTTGTCAGCACCACCGTCTCCAAACCATACATCATCGCAGGTCTCACTACCATCTTGTAAAGCTTCCTTTTCATTCTTGCTGCTACGCTTTTGTCACAAATCACCCCTGACACTTGTCTCCACCCACTCCACCCTGCCTGCTCTCTCTTCTTCACCTCTCCTGTGCATTTTCCATTGCTTTGGATAGTTGAACCCAGGTATTTAAACTCACCTACTTTCACTACCGCTACTCCATCTTCACTGTTACATCTGCCTCCCTCTCATTCACACCCATGTATTCTGTCTTGCTTCTACTGACTATCAATCCTCTTCTCTCCAGAGCATACTGGTGGGACCAGCGATGGACCCATTTCAGTTTGCCTACCAGCATGGCATCAGTATGGAGGTTGCAGTGATCTTCCACCAACATTGTTCCCTGTCTCACCTAGAGAAGTCTGTGAGCACTGTAAGGATCATGTTCTTTGATTTCTCCAGTGCTTTCAACACCATCCAACCAGTGATCGTGAGGGACAAGCTGCTGTGTGCAGGGGTGGACCAGCACCTGTCACCTTGGATCCTGGACTACCTCACAGACCGACCACAGTTTGTGAGAACCTAGGACTGTGTGTCTGACACCATCATCTGCAGTACGGGGGCCCTCCAGGGAACAGTTCTGGCTCCCTTCCTGTTCACCCTCTATACTGCTGACTTTTCACACATCACACCACACTGCCATCTACAGAACTTCTCTGATGACTGCAATCGTTGGCCTCATCTCCAGTGGGGATGACGCAGAGTACAGAGGACTTATCCAGGACTTTGTGGGCTGGTGCCTGCAGAACTGCCTCCAGATCAAGGAAAACCAAGGAATTGGTGGTGGACTGCCCCAGGCGTGGACAATCCCCCACAGCACCAGTAAACATCCAAGGAACAGACATTGAGATGGTGACATCTTATAAGTACCTGGGTGTTCACCTGAACAATAAACTGGATTGCTCACACAACACCAACGCACTCGACAAGAAGGGGCAGCACAGGCTGTTCCTCCTGAAGAGACTCGGGTCTTTTGGAATACGAGGGACACTCCTGAAGACCTTCTACAATTCTGTGGTGGCCTCAGCCATCACATTTGGAGTGGTCTGCTGGGGCAGCAGCATCAAGGCAGCCAGCAGGAAGAGACTGAACAGGCTGATCAAAAAAGCTAGCTCTGTTCTGGGGTGACACCTCGACCCAGCGGAGACGATAGGAGAGAGGAGGTGGCTAAGCTGTCATCTCTGCTGGAGTCCGAGTCCCACCCCATGCGGGAGACGCTGAATGCACTGAGGAGATCATGTAGCGGTCGGCTGTGCCATCCTAAGTGCTCGCAGGAGATGTTCCGCAGTTCCTTTCTACCTGCTGCTGTCAGACTTTATAATCTAACTGGTGCTGCTCATAGAGGCCGTATTAAATGTAACAGCTTTGCACAATAGAGATCGTCTCCTCCAATACACAATTTATACAAATACAGTTATTATCGAGGGTGGCAACAACACTGTTCATTCAAATGTGAAATACTGTATACTGGCTGGGTCCATATTTATTTTTTAGCCGGGTAATTTAACTAACTGTAATACTGTTGATTCCATCTAGCAATGCTAACTGTGTACATATGTATATCTATTTACTGCTTTGGCTAACCAATTCTTATCTTTATTATCTTATTTACTATTGCTCTGAGTGCTGCTATCCCTGTGCTGCTGCAATCCTGGAATTTCCCATTGTGGGACTAATAAAACCTTATCTTATCTAATACCTCCACCTGTCACGGTGGCCCTCGCGAGCCACCATAAGACGCCAACAGTCACCGGTGAGTTTGCAAAGGTGTTTATTATTAAAGGTAAGGGAACAGGGGATAACACACACTACAAAGGAAAGAGCCACGGTGGGCTAAAACACACTACAACGAGGATAGGATAACAACAGGATAACTTACAATTGAGGATGATGAGAAGACAGCGTTTGAGCCGGGGGATGCCCGATGCTACAGACAGCGAGGAGTCTTCACGGAGCTTTGATAGGGAGATAAACAGAGACTGCTGCATCGGGGTGCATTCGGCGTCCGCTTTTAACGCCGGTCACTAATGACCCCGAATGCAGCACAGCTGTTTCGGCCTTGACAGCAGGAAGCTCCACCGGGCGCTGTCACAATAAGAGCTCCGGAGAGCCAGAAGGGAGACACTGCTGTCAAAGCCTGAAAAAGATGATGTATGACCCGAGCGCGGACAAGATCGGCGCTCGGGTCATGACACCACCTCTCCGGGTTCTCTTCCACCTGTTCCCTACTCTCACTACAGATCACAATGTCGTCTGCAAACAACATGCTCCATGAAGACTCCTGCCTGACCTCATCTGTCAGCCTGCCCATCACCATGGCAAACAAGAAGGGGCTCAGAGCCCATCCCTGATGTAATCCCACCCCCACCTTGAACTCATCTGTCCCTCGTACAGCACACCTCACCACTGTCTCGCTGTCCTCATACATGTTCTGCACCACCCTCACATACTTTTCTGCCACTCCTGACTTTCTCATACAGTACCACACTTCCTCTCTTGGCACCCTATCATATGCTTTCTCTAGAGCCACAAAGGCACAGTGCATCTCCTCCTGACCTTCTCTACGCCTGTTCAGCCTATAAAATATTAAATGCTTATGCACCCCCCCCCCCGGAGAATATGTTAAAATGAGAACTGTCACTGCTACAACCACCAGAGCAATCACTACAGGAGACTGTGAGGTCCCCCACAGACGCACCACATTTGCTCAATCTGTGCTATCAGTAAGGAGCACCAATATCTGGAATAACATACCACCTGCAATCAGAGAATGTACCGCACTAAACACTTTTAAGACTCAGTGTATAAATTGGCTTTTAAACAACCAAAACTGTACCCATAACTAGTGGTTTCTCTACAGCATACGCATATATACTGTATGTGCCCGTGTGTCACACACATATGCCCCACCTCTTGTTTGTTGCTGTCTGTTGTTGCTGTGAGATGCTTGGGTGCATGTGTGTGTACGCATACACGGCACTTCACGCTTGTTACATTTCAATATTTTGTTTTGTAACACCTTAACTGTGCACTTTGTACAGTTTCATTGCAGTTGTTCTGCTTGTGTATGAATGTGTTTTTGTGACCCGCCAGGGGACTACAGATGTAAATTAGCAGCATTGTTGAATCTGGCATACTTATATTTGTATTAATGTTCATTAGTATGTATTGTCCATTTCAAATAAACATTAAACTAAACTGAACCAATCTTTTGTCTCAGCACTCTTAGATCAAACATTACATCTGTAGTACTCTTTCTTGGCATGAAACCACACTGCTGCTCACTGATCATCACCTCTCCTCTTAACCTGGCTTCAACAACTCTTTCCCATATTTTCATAGTGTGGCTGATCAACTTTATGTCTCTGTAGTTACTACAGCTCTGAGCATGACCTTTGTTCTTGAAAACTGGTACCAAAACACTTCTTCTCCACTCCTCAGGCATCCTCTCACTATTCTATTTAAAAAGTTCACTGCCATCTCTCCTAAACATCGCCATACCTCCACAGGTATATCATCTGGACCAACCACCTTTCCATTCTTCATCCTCTTCAAAGCTGCCCTCACTTCTGCCTTGCTAATCCTTGGGATTTCCTTGTTCACCATCTTCCCATGCTCCTCTCTCTCTCTCATTTTCTTTATTCATCAACTCTTCAAAGTACTCCTTCCACCTTCTCAACACACTCTCGTCATTTGTTAGTACATTACCATTTCTGTCCTTAATCAGCCTAACCTGCTGCACATCCTTTCCAGCTCCATCTCTCTGTCTAGTCAATCGATACAAATCCTTTTCTCCTTCCTTATTGTCCAGCCTCTCATACAACTCACTATATTCCTTATACTTTGCCACCTCTCTCTTTGCCATGCACCTAGATTCCAAATACTCCGGTCTACTTTCTTCATCTCCCTCACTATCCCGCTTTTTCTTTGCTAACCTTCTCCTTTGGATACTTTCCTGTACCTCCTCATTCCACCACCAAGTCTCCTTGTTTTCCTTCCTCTGTCCACTGGATACACCACATACCTTTCTACCCATTTCCCTCAATACTTTTGCTGTACTTTCCCAGTCATCTGGTAATTCTTCCCTACCACCCAGAGCCTTTATCAACTCCTTCCTGAACTCTGTGCAACCTTCTTCCTTCTGTAACTTTCCCTACTTAATCTTTGGCTCTGTCTTCACTCTCTTCTTCTTCTTGCTTTCCAAAGTCATCCTACAGACTACCATCTGATGCTGTCTAGCTACATTCTCCCCTGCCACCACCTTGCACTCTTCCATCTCTTTTAGATTTCTCCTTTTGCATAAGATGTAGTTCACCTGTGTGCACTTTCCTCCACTCTTCTGTCACCCTATGTTCCTCTCTCTTCTTAAAGTATGTGTTCACCACAGACATTTCCATTCTTTTAGCAAAATCCACAACCATCTGTCCTTCCACATTTCTCTCCTTAAGACCATACCTACCCAAAACCTCCTCATCACCTCTGTTCCCTTCATCTACATGCCCATTAAAGTCCGCTCCAATCACCACTCTGTCCTCCGGGAACACTCTCTACAACTTACTCCAGAATTCACCTCTCTTCTACCTGACATCCAACTTGTGGGGCATACGCACTGACAACATTCAGCATCACACCTTTGACTTCTAGCTTCAAACTCATGATTCTGTCTGACTCCCTCTTTACCTCCTGAACACTCTTCACATTTTCTTCTTTCAAGATTACTCCTACTCCATTTCCCTATCTATCTACACCATGGTAGAACAGTTTAAATCCACCTCCAATGCTCCTAGCCTTACTTCCCTTCCATCTGGTTTCTTGAACACACAGTATATCTGCATTTCTTCTCTCCATCATATCAGCCAACTCTCTGCCTTTACCAGTCACAGTTTCTACATTTAATGTCACTACTATCACCTACAAACTTTTCTCTCTCTCTCCTTTCTAACACACCTTCCCCCTCTCCTCTTCCTAGATCTTCAACCAACAATAACCCAATTTCCACCGGCACCCTGTCGATCAACAGCACCAGTGGCAGTCGTTGTTAACCTGGGCCTCGACTGATCCGGTATGAAAGTCTCATTCGTCATGATCAGCATGTTTGATTTGGCAAAGGTTTTAAGTCGGATGCCCTTCCTGACAAAACCCTCCCCATTTATCCGAGCTTGGGACCAGCACTAGGAGTACACTGGCTTGTGCACCCCATGTGGCTGGGTTTTTGACTCCACTAATGGTTAATGGTCACTAACTAATGGTTAGGAAAAAGTTAAGTTTAGGTGTCACCTCCTCTTATGATTAAGGTTAGGAAAAATGTTTTGATTAGGTATCACCTCTAATGGTTAAAGAGAAAGAGACAAAGAGAAAGTGGCAGACAAATGTTATGGTGCCAGCAGACACGTTTCTTAAAGGTGTAAACATAATGTATCCACTCCATGTGAAAAATATTTTTTCCCTGTCTATGCACGTTTTCTCAGAGTGAAAAATCGTGCAATTGTGTGTTTTTCAAGTGAGACTGGGCTGGACTAAAGACCTGCCTGAAACACAATTTTGATTGGCTCTTCTCTTTGGTGAGGTTATCATGTCATTACTTACCAGACCTGATACAGACGTGTTTCCTGTACAGCTCACATAGCTACAGTGAAGCTAGCTTAGCTAGCTAAAGAAAAGGTGCTTCTTAGCCTTCGGTGGGTCCGGTTAACTCTAGTGAGCATTAGGCTCTGTTCTTTTTGACAGATTGTTTTTTAGTACATTTATGTGTTGTTTTATAGAAGGTCAGTAATCAGCTCAGTAAAAATGTCAGCAAGGCTACTTTGTGATACAAAATTTTCATAAGGTAAGGAACCATGGTAGCAAAAATTAGTTGAAAAAATATTGAAAAGACCATTTGCCAAATGCCTAAAAAAAAATGTCTGGACTTGGTTTAAAAGTGAAAGATGAAAGACCTTTTTTAGATCATTGAAAAACTGACTTTTTTTTCGGGGGGGGGGGGGTGTTAAACTGGGTCTATATTAGGAACAGCCCAGTTTTCAATAACAATTTTTGGGCGAAATGAAGGCTTAGATGGATGGACCAGATTTAGTCCCCAAAACAACATCTAAATTCTTTGGTACTGGGAGGGGAAGTGTGGGATCTGAGTTTATTGTGAAGTGCAGTGTGATGACACCGCCTTCCGTTTGTGTCATCACACTGCCCTATAATAAGGGGCATCCACCTTTTGGGGCTCTTGCCCGGACGACTCCACACAGAACCATGTATGGTGTATTGTGACCAGTATGTAATAAAGTTCCAGTTCCAGTGCAACCTCCTCGTCCATCTCCTTTTGTACCAGGTTTGTGGACATAACATTTGGCGACTGAGGATTAACTCATGCTGGCATGTGTGACACCGCTATGGCCCTTTCTGAAGCACCCAAGGGAACCAGCAGTTCCATGGCCACGTTGGCTCGAAGTTTTTGAAACGTATGTTGCAGCGCTGGATCTGGGAAAGCTTGACAAGGTGAGGACGCGAGCACTGCTTATCCACAACCTAGGCTTAGGGGGCCAAAGGATTCTCCGGACATTCGGCGCAACAGACTCATATAAGGAAGTTGCGGAGCTAATAGCTAATCATCTTGCTACACCGGACAACAAAGAGTCAGTGAGCCAATTCAGCAGTTCGTCGCTGACCTGAGACAGTTAGCTAGTGTGTGCCATTTCGGGCCGCTGGAAGATGAAATGGTGCGGGACCAATTGGCCAAACACACATGTAACGCTGGGCTACGAGCTAGGTTGCTAATGGCACCAAACGACCTGATGCTAGCTAAAGCAGTTGAGCTAGCACTCCAATTGGAAGCAGCAGAGAAGTTAGCCACGGAGCTAAATGGGTGCCAAACACAGAGGCTACCCGGACAGTCAACGCTAGCTAACGTGGTGAACTCAGAGGACGATGAGAGCATGGCAGAGAAGTATGAGGCCAATGCAGTGAGCTGGAGGTCTGCTCCAAGAAGCCCCATCTGTGGGGGTTGTGGGTCCCCGCCGCACCTGATGGAGCACATGTTTGCCCGGCAAGAGGTAAAGGGTGTAACAAATGCAGGCACCTGAACCATTTTGCCAGAGTGTGCTGGTTGTCAACACCGTGGGGTCTGCCAGGAGAGCCCGCCCACCCGCCAACAATGACCATTCATTCGGTAAGCCTCAGCATCAGTGGTTATTCATACAACATGGCTGAATTAAACAGAGTAGCTGTACCACTTCTGCTCGACACGGTGGCGGTGCAGTCGATGTTAAAGTGGACCACGGTGAAAAAGATTTTCCCCACCTACAAAATCAAGAAGAGCCCAGCGTTGCTGTATGGTTATGGTGGTCACAGACTGTGCAATGTCAGAACAGTGAAATTGACTATTTGCTGCAAAACCAAAATTGTTTACGACTGCATGTTCCAGGTGACAGAGCGCGGTGACAACATTATGGGATGTGACCTTTTCTACGGACTAGGTTTCGCTATCAGAGACAGCACTGGATTTGAATGGTCCGGGTGCAATAGTTGGCGGACCTGGATAACGATATTGTGGTGTGGGATGCAGTAATACAGAACAGCACCAGCAATGTTCCATCCACCCCGGGCGTTCAGGAGGAAAGGGAGCCCGTGGCCATCAGGAACGACACCGACGAGTTAATTATGGACAGCGCCGACACCAAAGCGCACACTCCGCGCTCTCAGGAGGAGAGCCACACAGAGAGGGAGCCCGAGTATGCAGAGTTACCTGAAGAATGGCAGCAGCGGCCGGGCACAGACACAATGCACGGCGCGGCACAGCAGAGCGCTTCAGACGGCAAAGAGGAGGAACCAGACTGCTCCCGTGCCCTCTCCCAACAAGCTACGGAGGTTGCAACCGAGTGGATGAGTGAGGAGTTCATTTCAACAAGCGACTTGTTGAAATGCGACTTTGATCCAAGATGGCGCCCACAGCGGTCGACATGGTGCTTCGCTGCGCTCTTTGTTTGTTTTTGTTTGTCAATTGTGTGTCTGCTTGCACTTATACCCGTGAAGAACTTCTAAATATCAGGACTTTGACCCCCACGGACCTCCTCCCAGTTTTTCTAGCCCCTGCCGCCGATCTGGTTTATTGTTTGGCTCGGAAAGTGAGACGGCGGAAGAGAGGAAGATGAGCGGGCGCTCTCGTACGACTTCGCAGGAGAGGCTCGCGAACGGCGCTGCCTGGCATATTTCTGTCCAATACCAACTCTCTCTCTAACAAGGTAGATGAACTGAGACTGCTGATGCGTTTTAAGGACCTCGCCTCCTCAGCTGTCCTCTGCTTTACTGAGACCTGGCTCCGGGAAAATATACCGGACAGCGCGCTGCGCCTCGACGGCTTTCAGCTCTTCCGTGCTGATCGTGACACAGAGCTTTCCGGCAAGACCACAGGAGGCGGTGTCTGCTTCTACATCAACTGCAACTGGTGCTCTGATGTAACGGAAATTTCCAAACACTGTTCTCCTGCCTTGGAATTTCTTGTTATCAATTGCAAGCCCTTCTATTCCCCGCGGGAGTTTGCTTCTTTCATACTCATCGCTGTGTACGCCCCTCCCGACGCGGACACGCGCGAAGCTCAGCGCGTGCTCGCGGATCACATTCAACACACAGAGCGGAGTTTTCCAGACTCGCTGATTATTGTGGCTGGCGACTTTAATCAGTGCAATCTGAGCCACGATCTCCCCCGCTACAAACAGTTTATTAAATGCCCCACCAGAGGATTAAACACACTGGATCACTGTTACACCACAGTGAAAGACGCATATCGCGCTGTTCCTCGCGCTGCGCTGGGATTATCTGATCACGTGATGGTTCACCTCATTCCCACATACAGACAGAGATTGAAGCTCACTAAACCTGTTGTGAGCACTACGAAGATACGGACCAGTGATGCTGAGGAGAAGCTGGAAACGTGCATGGAAATATCTGACTGGGGCATGCTTAAAGGAGCCACGCATGATCTGGATGAGTACACGGACACTGTGAACTCATATATCCACTTTTGTGAAGAGAACATTCTTCCATCACGCACCAGGGTGAGTTACTCTAATGACAAACCCTGGTTCACAGCTAAACTCAGACAGATCAGGAAGGAGAAGGAAGCAGCGCTGAAAAGTGGAGACAGGGACTGCTACAGGGAGGTTAAATACCGGTTTAACAGAGAGCTGAAGAGGGCTAAATCTCTATACTCAGAGAGACTCCAGCAGCAGTTCACTGCTAATGATTCGGCTTCCGTGTGGAGAGGACTGAGGCAGATCACCAACTATCGACCTAAGGCTCCTAAAGGTCAGGATGACAAAGCCCTTTGTCAGAGACTGTCCCAACACTATGCCCGTTTTGACACCTCGTCATCTGTGTCCAACTCCCCCCCTCCCTCCAGCTCCACAGCCTCCACATTCCTTACTTCATTTAAGGCACCCCCCCCTCCTCCCCCCCTCCCCTTATCATCAGTGAGCAGGATGTGCTCAAACAGTTCTCCAGACTGAACCCGCACAAGGCCCCCGGCCCAGACGGCGTGTCTCCCTCCACCCTGAGACTCTGTGCGAAACAGCTGGCTCCTGTATTCACAGACATTTTTAACACCTCCCTTAAGTTATGCCACGTGCCGTCCTGCCTCAAATCCTCCACCATCATCCCTGTCCCCAAGAAGCCACGGATCACTGGACTTAATGACTACAGACCTGTAGCGCTCACCTCTGTAGTCATGAAGTCCTTTGAGCGCCTGGTCCTGTCCCACCTCAAGTCCATCACCACCCCTCTCCTGGACCCGCTGCAGTTTGCCTACCGAGCCAACAGGTCTGTAGACGATGCAGTCAACCTGGCCCTCCACTCCATCCTGCAGCACCTGGACTCCCCGGGAACCTACGCCAGGATCCTGTTTGTGGACTTCAGCTCCGCATTCAACACCATCCGCCCCACTCTGCTCCGGGACAAGCTGTCCCTGCTCAACGTGCCTGACTCCCTCTGCAGGTGGATCATCGACTTCCTGACGGACCGGAGGCAGCATGTGCGGCTGGGAAAGACTGTCTCAGACTATACTAGCATCAGCACCGGATCACCCCAGGGCTGTGTACTTTCCCCCCTACTCTTCTCCCTTTACACCAACTCCTGCACCTCCAGCCACCAGTCTGTCAAGTTGATCAAGTTTGCGGACGACACCACCCTCATCGGGCTCATCTCCAACGGCGACGAGTCCGCCTACAGGAGAGAGGTGGCCCAGCTGGCGTCCTGGTGCAACAATAACAACCTGCAGCTGAACGCTCTGAAGACAGTGGAGATGATTGTAGACTTCAGGAAAGTCACAACCCCTCTGCCCCCCCTCACCCTCTCAGGCTCTCCCATCACCACTGCTGATTCCTTCCGCTTCCTAGGCACTACCATCACCAGGGACCTCAAATGGGAGCTGACCATCAGCTCACTCATCAAAAAAGCCCAGCAGAGGATGTTCTTCCTGTGGCAGCTGAGGAAGCTCAAGCTACCCACCAAGATGTTAGTGCAGTTCTACACAGCCATCATCGAGTCCATCCTCACCACCTCCATAACCGTGTGGTACGCAGGAGCCACTGCCAGGGACAGACTAAGGCTGCAGCGCGTCGTGCGCACTGCTGAGAAGGTAATCGGCTGCAAGCTCCCATCTCTCCAGGATCTGTACATCTCCAGGACCCGGAGGCGTGCTGGCCGGATCATAGCCGATCCCTCACACCCTGGTCACGTACTGTTTGCCCCCCTCCCCTCTGGTAGAAGACTTCGGTCCATCCAGACTAAAACCTCCCGTCACATGAACAGCTTCTTCCCCTCTGCCATTAGACTGCTGAACACTAAGTGACTCTCGTGCACCATGTACAGCAGCTCAACCAGACTCATGTTAATCATCACTGTTTTCTTCCTGCATTACCGACTGCACTATATAGTTCTCCACAGTATCTGCTGCTGGCTAATATATATTTTAACTGTTGACCAGTATCACTTAATCTTATCCTACACTTTATTACATGTATAGTTTATTTCTCTTATCTTATCATGTTTAATGTTGCAGCACTGTACCGAGACAAATTCCTAGTTTGTGTACTACATGAACAATGGCAATAAACCTGATTCTGATTCTGATTCTGATTCTGACACTGGAGAGGCTCCGGACACCTTCCGTAACCACGATGAGCTTCAGCCGACGACAGAGATAGCACAACGGCAGTCCAGAGCCGAACAAGCACACAGGGTCACCGGGAGCACAACAACAGTGCATTAAAACTAATAAGGCGCCACTCCAATTCATGGACTGGGTTTGGGTTCGCACCAGTGAGAGACCAGGACGGCGACTGACCGGGCCTCAGCCAGCGAAGCAACAGGCACCGCCGAGGATTGTGGCTAACCTGGGAACAGTGTGCTTTCGGATGATGGACGATTCGGATTGGTACGTGAACAGACTACGGCGTGCCAAGGTGGTGGCTCCAGGCGGCGGGGCTCCGCGGGAGTCGACTGCTGCAGTGTAGGACCCGGGCCCCGGTGTCATGAAGATTGACCGTGGGGGTCTGACAGCTCCAGGGGGGTGGCCGCCACGGGCCCGTTTCAAAGCCCATCAGACTGAACTGTTTTCCCTGCCCAACCCACAATTACCATGGGGGACAGTAAGTGAAAGACTTGAGATTTTTAGGTAGGAGCACGGCCGGACCGTCTAATAGTGGCAGAATAACCCACTTTGCCGTGTTGGCCGTGTGACAGTCTACCCACAGGTCCTAATTTTAGTTTTGAAGTTCTTTATAGTTTTGCGTTTACTGTTTTATTTTAGTGTGTCTCTTGGGGTTCTGTTTTGCCAAATTTGGGAGGGTTTTAATTAGATGTGTTTTTTTTTTTTTTTATTTTGTAAAGGGGGAGAGAATGTAGGATCTGAGTTTATTGTGAAGTGCAGTGTGATAATGCCGCCTTCGGGTTGTGTCATCACACTGCCCTATAATAAGGGGCGTCCGCCTTTTGGGGCTCTCTTGCCCGAACGATTCCACACAGAACTGTGTACGGTGTATTGTGATCAGTATGCAATAAAGTTCCAGTGCAACCTCCTCGTCCGTCTCCTTTTGTACCAGGTGTGTGGACATAACACGAAGCCCTCATCTTCAGCCACTGAAAATTGCTGCAAATCCTGACCAATTAACAGCCCCACTGCATCCACAACTGACTGTTGTGTTTTTGTGGTTGGTGGCACTTGCAACCTGCGCTGCTGTCCTGCTGCTGGGCAGTGACACAGCTGGGTGATGGTGGTGCAGACGCATGGTCGTGTTGGAAGCGTCTCCCTTGATGAAGTGCGTGAGACAGCAGTTGCAGACAGCTACACTTTTGCTAAGAAATTTTTTCTCTGTCACCATTACAGTTGATACTAAAATGTGCCCACACATATGATTTAAATTCCGCTGGCCCTTTCATGAACCTTTGTTGCTTCTTTTCCTGCTCACCATTTTAGATTGAAACCTGACAACAGCAGGGAGAACGTTGGGAGCATCCTGACATGGAGGCAGATGATCCACTGTGGAGACCCCTAAAGGGAGCAGCTGAAAGATGATTTTGTTTTACTTGAGTAATTATGAAGCTAACAGCCAGATTTCAATTAAAAACTGGGTCTCTTTCTCTCCCTGAGTGCTGCCACTGTCATGTGTCTGGGGGATTATGTCACTCCAGACCCCAGACACAGGCTATTGTTGTATTTTGTTTCCTTGTTTTGTCCACTTATTGTCTAGGTTGATTCTGTGCTCTGTTCTGCCTCTCCCTCTTCCTCCAGGCACTCCCCATCGGCTGCTCAGCCTGCCACTGCAGTCAGCAGTCTGTAATCAGTACACCTGCTGCAGCTACTCACTGGTATTCACTCTGGGTTATTAGTTCACTGTGTATTTATTCCTGATCAGTGCACTCACTTATGGTCACAGCGTTAGTCCATATTCTGCACAGTCAGTCTCTATGTTCAGTCATCTCTGTGTTTGGTCTTCTCTCCCTTTGGATTGCATTTGGTGTTGTTTTTTCCCAGAGCCCAGCTGTGCTCCGACACACTCATGTAAGTCCTCCTTTTCTTGGTCCACGTTTCTTGTTTCCCCCAGCGGCCAGTTTTACCCTGGGGCATGACGTGAACCTTTTCCTCATAGGCAACCAGACTCTCCTGACCCATACTCATCTGTTGTGTAGCTTATTATTTTGTTTACCTATGTTGGACACTCTTTGTATTATTGACTCTTTGTTAATAAAGCACACACTTCACCTGCAAGTGGGCTCGTCTCTTTTCATCCGTGCGCTGCATAAAAGCGCATGTACATGACAACCACAGCTCATTTTCCCACTAATCATCTGCTGTAACTTCCTGTGTTTGATCCAAAAATCTGAACCTTTCAGAAAATTCCTTTCACACTCTAAATGAACCGGACCAAGCTTCAGTTTCATCTGGACCGAGACCACCAAATTTTTGCTCTTTGGCCCAGACCATGGTTCGAGGGAGGTTTCACGCCTATAATTTTGGTTCGAATTAAACTGAAAAATCTGAACCAAACAGGTTAAGTGTGAAAGCACTCTTCTGTAACTTTTTTTTTTTTTTAAATTGGCCAATGGTCCAAGTTGAAATAAAATGGCCAAGAGCCTCTTTGGCCTTTTAGAAAGGGACAAAAATCTCAATTTTATCCCACAGGATAACTCTGGAGTTTAAAAAAAAAATGAAGAGGAGTGACATTTTAACAACCACTGGAAAATGGAAGCACAATATTTTAGAAAAAAGAAGAAAATGATGCACATTTGCAAGCGCCAATGTGGTCTCAGTAGAAGTTCCTCTCTCGTCTCTTCAACTTTCCTCTTAAATTCATGTTTAATGATTGAAAATTATCTATCATTATATACAAATAAAATGATAATGTGACAGTCACACTGCACACGCCGTCACGGAAACCAGTTTAATCAGCACGGCTGACTTCTAGGCCAGGAAACAGAAATTGCTCACAGCTTGTTTGCCATTTGCCTAATTTCTCCATGCATCCACATCACTTCAGCATGCACGAACACGTCACGGTTTTCACATCGGGGGTTGTATTCTTCAATTTTTGTGAAACAGCCGTACAACGTCTCTGCCGTTGCCAGCCGGCTGTTAGGAGCCGGTGACCAGCAGCGAGAGCTTCGAGCGCTCGTAACCAATCACATCCGTCACGGTCGCAACATTCTCCGGGGTCAGACCGAGGCGTTTTTTTTCCGTGTGACCTATTTCTACAGAGCATGCCGCAAATTATACAGATTTCCACATCACAAACGTAGAATCAGAGCGGTCGATCTTTCAGCTCAGATGTGAAAATAAATTGCAGAGTGCATTACACCGAAAAAAGGCAGGCAGATTCGATGTGACCCTTACCTGTCCCGTTAACTAGTACCCACACAATCACAGCTTAGCCAAGTAGCCCTTCCTGGGTCAATTCTCGCTGTTATGGCAAATAACTAAAATATGGTAATATCTGTATTGATATTGGACTAAGCAGCGCCTGAACAAGCCCTACAACAATGATCCTCACCCTGACCTTAATGTTTATCGACTCAATTATCCTTCTATCTCCACATTTGGACCGTACACTCACACTACTTATTTGTCCTTCGTAAAGAAAAAGATGAAAGCAGGTGAAGAGTGTGGTGAAGGGGGAAAAATGAGGGATATGGAGAGTCAAAGAGTTTCATTTATAAGAGGGAGGGAGGAGGTATTATGAGCACATTTATCCAAAATTGGAAAATAATGAAGAAAGATTAAAGCCCTCCCAGTATTTTAGATGTTCCAAATGGACAACCAGTCCCGCGGTTGACAATGGGACCACAGAGAGATCCAGACGCCATTATGTGGCAAAAATGAGGGAGCGACAATGTGAAAGCCTCTTTGCAAAGATAGAGGGGAAGGAAACTTGAATAAGGTGCACATCCCCTCTTTCATTCATTTTGTGTTGTGGCAAGAAGACAAGAGATAAGCGCTCGCCGTCTCAAATGAAGTAAAAACTCTAAAGAGGCTTTTACATCGCCCATTATGACTTATTATTCTCAACATTTGCAATTGCAGCTGCTTCGGGTTTGGTCAGGCTCACCTCGTATTCATCCAGCATGTGTTGCAGATACAATCCTGCACACAGACCTGCTCATTCAATCACCTGATTGAATTTTCAAAAATTTTATTATTTCCAATTTTCTGCAATGGATCAGCTCCTGTGAACTTGGGGTTGTAGTTTCAGGTGTATATTACCACAGGCATAAAGGGGGGATGGGGGACAAAATAAATTTGAAACACCAATGCTAAGAATAAATTCAAAAACTTTTTTTTCTTGTAAATTTGCTACTTTTTCCCTTCTTCTTTTGTATGACTCCCAAAGTCACTAAGCAATGTTGTGTAAGCTGTGAAGCCAGGTCACTGTCTCCGAGGTGGGGTTGGTGAGGTCCACATAGATACCCTCAGGTGGTCCACGGTCAGGGCACTCTAATAGGACATGATGTGCTGTCTGCTCTGGGTTGCCACAAATATAAGCTGGTGACGAGCGAAGGCCCCAACAATGCATGCTGGCAATGAAACGGCCGACTCCCCTTCGCAGACGGTTGAGTATAACCCAATCTCTGCAGCCAAGCTGGGCACCTGTTGGTGGTTTTGTGCTTGGAGTGGCATTGAGCTGAGGTGGTTTTCTTGTCTCTTGCCAAATGAGTCTCCAACATTCCAGAATATTAAAGTTGGAAATCTCAGGGGAGTCAGCATATCTACTTTAGGGTTTGCGAGAGCGTAGGTGTGGAGCACCTAGATCTTGGGCAGCTTGGATGCGATGATGTAAAAGATGCTTGTTTTCTTCAGTGGCCTTCTACACAAGCATGTGTGTTTGGTGTTTTCTGTGAAGGGAAGGAACAGCAATGCCAGATAAAACAGGCAGGTAATCCACAGTTGTGGCATGAAGGCAGCCTGTGATTATCCTCATGGTCTCACTGAGTGTGACGTCCAGCTTCTTAGCATGAACACTCCTACTTCAGACTGGAGAGGCATATTCCGCTGCACTGTATACCAGTACAAGTGCTCTAGTATGGAGTGTGCTCGTATACCCTCCCCATGAAGAACCAGCAAGGCGCCGCAAGAGATTATTCCTTGATAACACTTTAGCACACAAAGAGACAAGATGGTGTTTGTAGGTAAGTTGTCTGTCAAGTTTGACTCCAAGGTATGTTGGCATGGGGGTGTATGGCAAGGTTGAATCTCCTAATGTGACACTGAGCTGGTGGTTAGCATCCCTGTTAGTGAGGTGGAATGCTGCAGCAGTAGTGTTTTCCATGCCGAGTTTCAGCCTCCACATCCTTAGATAGTCTGAGATGGCAGCAATGTCTTCAGTGAGAATTTCCTCCATCTTGGACCAACTGACACTGGAACACAGCTAAGCAAGATCGTCAGCATAGCCGTACTGTAGGGAGGTTGTCTGTGGTAGATCGCTAATGTAGATGTTGAAGAGGGTAGGTGCCAGAACAGAGCCCTGGGGGACACCATTTCTCAACCGGTGGAATCTACTGACTTGTCCATCACTGGTCTTAAGGATGAAGCTGCAGTTCGAGATGATTGTAGCAATGAACTGTACGATATGACAGTCAGGAAATACCCGCAGAATCTTCAGAATCAGCCCTTGGTGCCATACGGTGTCATATGCTGCCATTAGATCAACCAGGAGGACGCCTGCCTTATGACCTTTTTCATAAGCTTCCTCGATGTCATCTGTGAGCTGTACAACTTGTTGGACAGTGCTGTGTCCTCTGCGAAAACCAGCCTGCTCATTGGGGAGCTGGGAGTTGATTACAGGCTCAAGGTGGCTTAGTTTGAGTCGTTCAAGTAACTTGAAGGGCATACACAAAAAGTATCACTTTTTCCCTTGTTAATTTGCAACCTTTTTCTGCTAAATTTGCTGCCTTTTTCATAAATTTACTACTTTTTTCTTGTAAATTTCCTACTTTTTGTTAAAAATTTGCACCTCTTTTCTCATAAATTTGCTACTTTTTCTTGTAAATGTGCAACCATTTCTGGTAAATTTGCTGTTCTTTTATCCCATAAATATGCAACTTCTTCTCATAAATTTGTTCCTCATAAATTTGCTCTTGTATTTTTTTTCTCAAAAATTTGCTACTTTTATTTTTAAAATTTGCTGGAGTTGTTTTCCATAAATATGGAACTTTTTCTAGGAAATTTGCAACATTTTTCTTCAAAATTTGTAACTTTTCCTCATAAAGTTGCACTTTTTTCTCATAAATTTGCTACCTTTTTCTAATAAATTTGCAAATTTTTGCTTGTAAATTAGCAGTGTTATTCTCATAGATTTGCTATTTTGTCATTTTTTTTCTCGCACTTTTCCTTGTACATTTGCTAGTTTTTCCCTTGTTAATTTGCAACCTTTTTTGCTAAATTTGCTGCATTTTTCATGAATTTGCCCCGTTCTTCTTGGAAACTTGCTACTTTTTATTAAAAAATTTGCACCTTTTTCCTCATAAATATTCCATTTTTTCTCATAAATTTGCAACTTTTTTCCACATAAATTTGCAACCTTTTCTGTTAAATGTGCTCTTTTTTAGAATAGAACAGAATAGAATAGAATAGAGTAGAATATGTCATAATTCCTAGTGCGCCATAACGTGGCACACAAGGGAGGGAATGAAAAACTCAATTGCTGGAGTAGAACGTGCCATTTATTAACATAAACTACAGCCAAAATAACAAGTCCAGTCAACCACAAGAATACAGAGCTTTGTAATAATGGAGTAAAGGCCACCAGACAAACAGGAACGCCACCCGGATGCTCTACAGCCCGGCGAAGGGAATGCCTAGTGCCGCAGAGCTGCTGACGGCACAGGGAGAAAGGCAAACATGAAACTTACGGGACTGGAGCGATCCGGGGCTGTTCATGCAGTCTGCTGGATGAGGGAGTGAGGCAGGGTCAGCCGCTAACATCAAGGGATAAACCAGCTTCAAATGTCCGGCTGAATAACGAGCAGGTGATGAGACAACATACGTAGAGGAACACGCTGCCAGGTACGAGGGTGAATGCGCTGACAATCTCTTTCCACAAACGCAGCATATTTATAATCATGATGCAAACGAGGAAAGAGATCGCCGGTGTGAGGAAGCATGGGCTGACCCTAATTAAACCCGGTGTGTATGAGTGTGTGTATGAGCGTGTGAATAGGAATGAACGGAGTGTGTGTGTATGTGTGTGGAAACGCCCCTAGTGTGAAACAGCTGATGGCACTGACAAGAGGGCAAGGCCTGCCCAAGCTGTCAGGGAGCGAAGGATCCAAACAGCTGCCTGACGCGTCCGATGGAAAATAGGACAAATAACTAAGTCAGAACTGGGTCTGGAACCACCAAACCCAGGCTCATGACAGAATAGAACAGAATAGAACAGAATAGAATAGGCTTTATTGTCATTGTACAGTTGTACGCGCAACAAAATTGTGAGTGTTCCACCAGGCTACTGCACAATAAAGTAGGAGAGAAGAATTTGAAATAAAACAGTTACAGAGCACACGATTAACCATACGACTGAAATAAAAATAAAAGTAAAAATAACAAATAGCCCATAGGTACTGTATATACACAGGTATGGTAGCGGCTTCACGGATGGAACTATGTACGTAAGAGTGTGGAGTGCAGAACACATAAAAGAGTAAAATGGCTCAAAGATTATGGAAAATATGTACAGTAGTGATTTCACGGATGGGTCAATATACATGAAAGTGAGGAGTGCAAAGACAGGTGAGTTATAGTGATAATTAAAAGGTCCTCAGTTCTGTGCATGTGAGCGTTCAGAGGGAGGGGGTGGGGCCTCTCACTGTTCGCAGTCCGGATGGCCCAGGGGAAGAAACTGCTTGTCAGTCTGGAGGTGTGGGACCTGATTGATCTGAACCGTCGCCCAGAGGGAAGCAGGTCAAACAGGTGGTGGGCGGGATGTCAGGGGTCTCCTGTGATGGCCTTGATCCTTCTGAGACAGAAGGCTCTGGAGATGTCTTCCGGGGAGGGCAGAGGGCTGCTGATAATTTTTTGGGTGGTGTTGATGACCCTCTGCACAGCCTTCCTGTTCTTGGCCATGGAGCCGGTGTACCACACACCTAGACAGTAGGTGAGCACACTCTCCACTGAGCAGCAATAGAAGGCCAGCAGTAGCTTCTGGTCCAGGTTGTTCTTCCTCACGATACAGAGGAAGTGCAGCCGCTGCTGGGCTTTCTTCACCAGGGCCTTGGTGTTGACAGTCCAGGAGAGGTCAGAGGAGAGGAGATGTAGGTGCCCAGAAACCTGAAGGCGGGGACATTTTCCATGCGTTCGCCATTTATGTGGGGGGGGGGGGGGTCCTGTATGTTCTTCATGAAGTCCAGAATGGGTTCTTTGGTTTTTTGGACATTCAGTTCCAGGTTGCTTGCTTGGCACCACAGCAGCAGATTCTCTACCTCTGCCTTCTCATAGTCGTCAGTGATGAGCCCAACCAAGGTGCTGTCATCCACGTATTTCACAGTGACAGTGGTTGGGTGGGTTGGAATACAGTCAAAGGTGTACAGGGAGTACAGTAGAGGGCTTAGCACGCAGCCTTGGGCGGAGCCAGTACTGAGGGACAGTGTGGAGGAGTTGTGGGGGCCCAGTCTGACTGTTTGTGGGCGGTTGGTGAGAAAGTTCTTTATCCAGGAGCAGTTGTGTGTGTGTGTGTGTGTGTGTGTGTGTGTGTGCACGTGTGTGTGTGTGTGTGGAGGGTGGTCTGGAGGAGGTGCAGTTTGTTGATCAGGATGTCCGGGATGATGGTGTTAAAAGCTGAGCTGTAGTCCACAAAGACCATCCTCACATAGCAACTTGGGATCTTCAGGTGGCTCAGCGGTCTGTGGAGAGTTGTGGTGGTGGCGTCTTCCGTACACCAGTTCTCCCTGTAGGCAAATTTATTTAAAATAAATAAATTTCCCTACAGGGACTTTTTTCTTGAAAATTTGCAGCTTTCTTCTTGTAAATTTGCAACTTTTTTCTAAGAAATTTGCAATTTTTTGCTTGTAAATTGGCTACTTTTTCTAAGAAATTTGCAACTTTTTGCTTGCAAATTTGCAATGTTTTCCTCATAGATTTACTACCTTTTCTGATAATTTTTTTTTGTCATACTTTTATCTTGGAAAGTTGCAGCTTTTTTCATAAATATGCAACTTTTTTTGGGAAATTTGCAACTTTTCCTTGGAAATTTGCTACTTTTTTCTCATAAATTTGGTACTTCTTGTAAATTTGAAACTTTTTTCCTGTAACTTTGCAACTTTTTGCTTATAAATTTACAAAAATTTCTTTGAAATTTGCAGACGTTTTTTTCTGAAATTTGCAAATTTTTCTCATAAATTTTCAACTTTTAATTATAAATATGTGATTTTCTTATAAATTTGCAGCTTTTTGTAATCTGACTTTTTCTTGTAAATTTTAACGTTTTAGCTATAAACATATGTTTACAACATATGGATGCTGGTTAAATTTTCACTCTACATGTAACCAGTGTTGCCAAGTCCGCTTATTATAAGCGACTTTGGGCTTGTTTTTCTCTAAAGTCACTTACAAATCTCATCAGTCGTGAGTTGCGGGATTTGGGGCTTGTTTTTTAACGTGTAGTTGCTTGTTTGGGCTTGCTTTGCTGTCTGTGTGACAGCTCTCCCAGCTCCCCACAATATGGGGCCTAAGTCATGGCCCCTTTACGTCTGCATATGGGGTCTTAAAAAAAAAAAAATGTCCATTGAAATGAATGGCAAGAGCAAAATTATCTTTCGATCCCAATCAAGTTTTGCCACGAGTTATACATATGATGTTTGTCAATTTAAAAGATAATTTTCCACATAATTAAAGCTGTCGGCTGTCGTATAATGACAGAGTAGCATTTAGTTTTTGTTTAAACGACTAGCGGACAACAACTCCCATCATCCCACATGACTAAACTGTAGTCATGTCTAATTTTTAGATATGTGATTTCTGTGTTACAGAGGAACAGACCTGATGGTGACGCAAAGAGGACGAGGACAGAAGGTTTTACACTAGGCCTGTTGAGATGGTGCATGTGTGTCTTTTCTTTAAAACAGAGGTTAAAAGCATAAGCTTTTCAGTTTTTTTGGTGACTGTCAACTATACTGTCAGTTTGTTGTTACTTATGCAGAATGCTCCTGTCTTTTCTTTTGATCAGAGTGTAAGAATTTAAGTTATTCAAAGTTTTTATGTTGACTGTGTTTACTATAAATTTGCTGTTGTTTATGCAGAATGCGTGAGAAGATGGCGGCCGGGATGGTCACACTTTTTCAATGCTGAGACAAAGTTGCTGATTTTGCCACTAAAATAACTAACCAACAGCAAATATCTGATCGGCATTTGTGACGCACACGCACGGGCTGAATTTCCACCTTGGTTGAAATACCCCTTTGTTCGCCTTTCACCGGGCTCTGTGAGTAAACTG
The DNA here is from genome assembly GCA_020510985.1 of Pholidichthys leucotaenia. NCBI lineage: Eukaryota > Metazoa > Chordata > Actinopteri > Cichliformes > Pholidichthyidae > Pholidichthys > Pholidichthys leucotaenia. Next base: position 20,940,203 of record CM035839.1, on the reverse strand, counting down.
ATCGGCGTTTCTTTTCGTGGTTCGCTGCTACGCTTTACCCGAAGCGTTTGCTAAGCTAAGGCTATTGCTATAGCTAACGCCATAGCTAGTCGTAGCACCTAACACCGACACAAAGAAGCGACTCTGTCCCCGGTGATTGGGGCTCGCCGGAGGAACTAACCGAGGCAACAGTTGGACAGGAGCCGGATCGGAGCTCGGGTGCAGCGGTGGTGGGAGACGGGGACCAGTGGAGGACCACCGGGGCCCCAGCTGGACAAGAGCCAGAGTCGGAGCCCAGTTACAGCAGTGGGGCTCAACGGAGGATCTACTGAGGAAGACGGCGGTAGGTGGCAGGGCTCAGCAGACGAACTACCGGGACCCCAGCTGGACAGGAGCAGGATCGGAGCTCAACTACAGCGGCGGTGGGCGGCGGGACTCGGTGGAGGAGCGGCCAGTACTCCGGCTGGACAGGACCTCAATTGCAGCGGGACTAGCAGCGGAGGGGGCTAGCTGAGGCCCAGCTGGATTCGAAGTCAGTTGGATCGGATACCGGCGACACCAGCAGAGATTGTTTTACTATCAACAGGTCAGTAAAAATGCCACCAAAAAAGGAGGAAATGGAAGAGATCAAAAAATCTCTGAACTTCTTGTCAGAAGAACTGACAAAGGGGGCTAGTCAACAGGCTAAAATATTAGGGCTAGAATTAAAATTAGCAATTAAAATTAACAATTAAGGAAAAAGACAAAAAAATTGCGGACTAGGAGTGACGCGTCAAGGATCTTGAACAATATTCTCGTATGGATGATCTAATTATAAGTGGACTAGACATTAAATATCAATCATATGCTCGTGCTACAGCAGGAATGAGAGGTGAGGAGGCTCCCCTGAGTGAATCAGTCTCCCTGGAAAACCAGGTGCTTCAGTTCCTTGATAGAAATATAAAGGTTGAAGCAAACGCAATTTCAGCCTGTCATGCTTTACCCAGAAAGGATAATAAAACAAAGAAATCAATTGTGATGCACTTTGTGAACAGAAGGGTAAAGAATGACATACTGAGGCAGGCCAGAAAGCTACGGGGAACAGAAGTTTACCTAAATGAACATCTAACAAAAACTAATGCTGAAATAGCACGGCAAGCATGGATGCTGAAAAGACAAAATAAGATACAGGCAACATGGACAAGAAATTGTAGAGTTTGGATCAAACTAAATGGAACACCTGAGGAAGCAAAGAGTATAATAATCAGAGAGATCACTGACTTAAATAAATACAGATGAACACTGATTAAGAAAATTAAGTGCAACACCACCACCCTTTTTTTGAGATCTGTTAATATGAAACATCTGATATCCCTCTATTGCCATCAGGGGAGCCTGCTCTTAAGAAAATTAAGAGACTATGATAATCCATATCCACACACACGGCAAGAATAGTTCTTTTGACATACCATGTCAATGTACTTTTTAAAAAAAAAAACTAAACAAAACAAACAAAAAAACTTATGACTGACTTGAGTAGACATCAATTATCCCCAGTTGGAGGAAGTCATTTGACACAGAGTGAGGAAATTCAAACTCTGAAAATATGCCATTATGCTGAACATAAACTACAAGAGATGGAGAATGATATTGATCCTGATAACCACTTTTTCAATAATATTCATAATCAGTGTGAATATTACACTGAAAAGGAATTCAAAAGTCAAGTGCAACTAGATGGTAAACTATCAATAATACACTTCAACAGCAGAAGTCTTAACAAAAACTTTCCACAGATTCAGGACTATTTAAAACAGCTAGACAGAAAATTTACAGCCATCGCAGTCTCTGAAACTTGGCTTAATGAAGAGCAGGCTCCCCTGATGGAAATAGAGGGATATCAGATGTTTCATATTAACAGATCTCAAAAAAAGGGTGGTGGTGTTGCACTGTATATTGATGACCTGTATAGGTGTAAGCTTGTAAATGGAATGTCCTTTGCACTACCAGGGATCTTGGAATGTGTTGCTGTTGAGATTGACCAAGATAAAACAAAAAATCTAATTATAAGTTGTATATATAGAACGCCGGGAACTTGCATTGAGACATTCAGAGATAAATTAGTCGAGCTGTACAATAATATTACTAGTAAGAAAATGGTAGTAATTTGTGGAGATTTCAATATTGATCTACTAAATCCATATCAACAAAATGTAATTACAGAGTTCATGAATTCTATGTACAGTATGAGTCTATATCCCACAATAACACATCCCAGTAGAATCACAGTTCACACTGCTACACTTATTGACAACCTGTTTGTTAATATTATTGATAAGAAAATAGAAAGTGGATTATTGATATATGATATAAGTGACCATTTGCCAACCTTTGCCCTTATCCATGGTCACACGGGGGCCAATACAGAAAAAATTTTAAAATCGTTCAGATACAAATCACAAAATGCAATCAGTTCTTTTAAAGAGGACTTGCTGAAGCAAGACTGGACAAAAGTCTATGTATCAGATGTAAATGAAGCCTATGACACATTTATAAACATTGTAACCACTCTTTATGAAAAAATTGTCCATTAGTAAAGAAAAAGCTTAAACATAAATTTGCCGACAAGCCATGGTTAACCAAAGGATTACAAAAGGCATGTAAAAAGAAAAATTTATGGGACTTCCGGTCTGGACACCATGGTGATTGCAGCTTAACGCTGAAGCTCCCAGACCTAATCCGGGAAAATATCTTGAAAATCAGAATTATCGGATTTTTGGAAGAGTGAAAACCAAAAGACAAAATCACCATGCCTAAAGGGAAAACAGAAGAAACCGGAATTTTCCAGGCCAGGACACACATCAGCCGAAGAATCTGATCCGGAAGATTTCCGTTCAGAAGACGAGGAGCAGAATGTAGCTAACAAGAAGGTTAGCTTGAAAACGCTATTTGAAGAATTACGACGATTCCGCCGAGAGGTTTGGGCCGAATTTCGTGAATTCAGAGACGAATTAAAAAGGACAAACAGCAGAGTGGACCAGGCCGAGAACCGAATCTTGGAAGCAGAAGAAAGAATAAAAGTGCTTGAAGACTCCGTGTTAGACCTATGCAAAAGACAGTCAACAATAGAGGCTAAGCTAACCGACCAAGAAGGAAGACTGAGAAGAGACAACATAAGAATTCACGGTCTGAAAGAAGGAGCCGAAGATGGTTTCAACACAATGGCAGAATGCGTGGAATCTTTACTGAGAGAGAAGTTGGATATTCCCCAAACCATCGACTTGAAGATAGAAAAGGCCCATCGTACATTAGCCGCTAGGCCAGCGGCAGAAGCGCCCCCACGTTCGGTGTTGGTGAGATTTTCCAATTTCAAAATAAAACAAGAGGTTGTAAGACTGGCTTGGCAGAAAAAAGGATTTATGCACCAAGAGAGAAAAGTCTTTGTGGAACACGATTACGCCCCGGAGGTTCTTAAAAAGTGCCGGGAATACAACGATGCAAAAAAGGTGCTACGAGAGAAAAAACTGCGCTTTCAGATGCCATTTCCTGCAAAGTTAAGGGTCTTCTACGGTGAAGAGACATGTCTCTATAATTCGGCGGAAGAAGCAACAATTGACATGGCGAGAAGAGGGCTCCCGATAACAGTGTTTAAACCCGCAGCAGACCCGAGCGATAGGATCAAGGCTCAATCGTGGTCCACACAGAGACCTTCAAAATCCACGGGCCAGCAACGGGAAACCCAGCGCCAGAGCTACAAGGATAAGCTTGCCGTTTTCAGGAGGGAATAGCGACCGTTTTTTTTGTTGTTGTTTTTTAGTCATTCTGCACTTCCAATGCCCCTCCTACAAGGTAACAAACATTAAAGGAGAGGCAGAATCAGCATGTGGTAAAACATTTCATGGATCAGTTATAGTATTAGAAACAAATAAGTCTTTTTAATATAAAAAAAAACTTGTTAAAATAGAAATGTGACAATAATCCACATGTTCTCCCCACACTAACAAATACTGTATTAGTGTGAATGTTTGCTGTGATGGGGGTGGGAGGGTGCACACAATTTCATAAGGTATAGGCATAAAAAAAAATCATTACAAGTTCGGATTAGGATCTGATATTCACGTTAAAAACATGAGACAACTTACAGGGGTAAGAGAGGGCCCTCAACACGTAACAGAGTTTGAGGAATTCCCCTCAGAGCCTACACTCCATCAAGGCTCTTCTAGGGTCTTTAAAAAGACCCCAGCTCAGGAAGTTCTTTTGACAGTTTTTTGTTTTAAAGTTTTATACACTATGTTCTTAATGTTTTTTATGTTCTTAATGTTCTTTCAGTTTCTGAGTAGCATAAAAGAGGGCCACCACAATGTTATACTAAATAAGACAACACAATGGAGAAACAGGGTGTAACCAAAATAATCTCATATAATGTAAAAGGGATCCTGAATCCAGTTAAAAGATCCAAGATTCTAGGCAAAATGAAAAAAGACAAAGCAGGAATAATATTTTTACAAGAAACCCACCTAACAGACGTGGAACACACTAAACTCAATAGACAAGGGTTTAAAATGATCTCTTCATCTTCATATAAGTCAGGGAGGAGGAGGGTTGTAGCGACATTGATATCAACCAAAATTATATTTGAAAAAAAATCAGAACACAAAGATAAAGAAGGGAGATACAGTTTGGTAATTGGGCGGCTAGAGGGAGAAGATATCACCCTGCTGAATGTATATGCACCTCCAGGGGCTAACTGGAAATTTTATAAAAATGTATTTGACCTAATGATAACCAAAGCCCAAGGTTTAGTGATATGTGGTGGAGACTTCAATCTAAGACTGAATCCATACTGGGATGCATCAGGTAATTCTCTACATCAAAATAACACTCAAAGTAGGAAAACTCGAATGCTACTAAAAGAAATGGGAATCTGTGATGTGTGGAGGGAATTCAACCCCAGTGTAAAAGACTATACATTTTACTCAACGCCACATTCATCTTACTCAAGGATTGATTACTTTTTTATGTTTAATAGAGACATTGGAAGAGTAAAAACATGTAAAATAGGACTGATGGATCTCTCTGACCACAGTCCGATCTATATGGACTTAAGTATCCAAAAGTACACAAATAATACATTTTCTTGGAGGTTGAATTCAAATGTCCTGAAAGGACCACTGAAAGATGAATTGGAATCAGATATTCTCAGATATTTGGAAGAGAACAATAATGGAGAAGTATCCCCTTTAATATTGTGGGATGCATGCAAAGCTGTAATAAGGGGAAAGATTATTGCAAAACTGGCAATCCAAAAGAAACTGAGACAAGAAAAACTAATCACATTAGAGTCAGAACTTAAGAACCTAGAAAAAGAACACAAAGGCAACACCCATTCTAATGACTCGCTCAAGATTAAGGAAATTAAAAATCAAATAAATGAGATCTACACAATTGAAATCCAGAAGAAACTTACATTTCTGAAACAAAAATACTATGAAGCAGGCAGTAAATCGGCAAAATTACTAGCCTATAAATTGAGGAAACAACAAACAGAAAGAGCAATCTACAAAATCAGAGACCCAGTATCAAAGGAAATAAAATTCAGAATTCAGGATATTCTTAAAAGCTTCGAGAACTACTATAAGAACTTATACTCCCTCAAAAAACATAAAAACACATCCAAAGCATTCCTAAACACATTAAACCTTCCCCAACTTACGGAGTCTCAAAACAAAACACTACTGTCAGAAATACAACCCAAAGAATTGGAAAAAGCAATTATGAAACTTAAAGCTAACAAATCCCCAGGAGCAGATGGCTATACAGCAGAGTGGTACAAAACCTTTAAACAGCAACTATCTCCTCTCCTCCTGAAAACATTTAACTATGTCCTCCACACAGGGGAAATCCCCCCCTCCTGGAGAGAAGGGGTCATTGCAGTGATACCTAAACCTGAAAAGGATAAACTAGAATGCTCCAACTACAGACCAATCAGTGTATTAAATCAGGACTATAAGCTTTTTACCACTATCCTTGCCAAAAGGTTAGAAAATATACTGACAGACTTACTTCATTTAGACCAAACAGGTTTTATAAGACAAAGACAGACACAAGACAACATTCGACGCACTTTACACATAATTCATCATATAAAAAAATATAACTTAAATGCAGTCATATTGGGATTAGATGCTGAAAAAGCATTCGATTCGGTTGATTGGTCTTTCCTATACAGAATCTTATCCAGTTTCAATTTTCATAACAACTTCATTAGAACTATCCAGGCACTATATAAAAAACCAACAGCTAAAATAAAGATTAACGGTAATTTATCATCATCTTTTGAGCTGGAAAGAGGATGTCGTCAGGGCTGCCCCCTGTCTCCACTGCTCTTTGCAATCTTCATAGAACCTCTGAGCCAATGGATAAGACAGAATCAAAAAATTCAGGGTATTACACTTGGTCAGAAGGAACATAAAATGGCACTCTTTGCTGATGACATTTTAATATACCTGGGGCAGCCGGACATCTCTTTACCAGAACTAATCTCAGTTTTTTCAGAGTATGGAGATTTATCGGGGTACAAATTAAACATGCATAAAACCCAAGTTTTAACATTCAACTATAACCCAAATCATTATTCACTAAGCAAACTCAAAACTAACTGGGAGATGGAATCTATGAAATATCTGGGGGTCAATATCCCGAAACAACTCAACAAAATTATAACACTAAACTATGATCCACTGGTGGCTAAAATAAAATCTGACCTAGCAAGATGGAATATGATACCATTCTTGGGTACTGCACAAAGAATTGAAGCAGTCAAAATGAATATACTTCCACGTCTTCTATACCTTTTCCAAACAATACCAGTAGAACCTCCCAAAAAAACATGGCAGGAGCTGGACAGAAGGATCTCAAGATTCATATGGCAGGGCAAGAGACCTAGAATCAGATATAGAACCCTACAGCTAAACAAAGACAAAGGTGGGCTCGCGCTGCCAAATATCAGGGACTATTTTAAAGCTGCACAAATTAAAACTTTAGTAGAGATATGTAACCCAGTCTACACTGCACAATGGAAGGAGATGGAATGCCAAATAACAAGTGACATCCCCCTACAGGCAATAATAGGGAACAATGCCTTACCTAAACTTTTGAATAGCACTAACCCGTGGATAGAGACCCCACTAAAAATATGGTTTAAGATAGTCAGAGAGAATCATACTAAAGAGCCCTATCGATTTCTACAATGGATTGCCTATGATAAGATAAGATAAGATAAGATAAGATAAGCCTTTATTAGTCCCACAACGGGGAAATTCCAGGATTGCAACAGCACAGGGATAGCAACACTCAGAGCAACAATCAGAAGGCAAGAAAAAAAACAAGCAAGCAAGAGCAGCTAATATACATATGTACGTATTACTATAAAATATATATATATACACACACACACAGACACACAGTGCAGAGCATTGTAGCTGGATGGAATAAATATATGAATATATGAACACACAGTGCAGAGCATTGTAGCTAGATGGAATAAATATGTAAATATATAAACACCCACAGTACGGAGCATTGCAGCTAGGTGGAATAAATATGCAAGTATATAAACACACACAGTGCGGAGCAATGTAGCTAGATGGAATAATATGTAGATATATAAATATATAAACACACCCAGTGCTGAGCATTGTAGCTAGATGGAATAAATATGTAAATATATAAACACACACAGTGCAGAGCATTGTTGCTAGATGGAATGAAACAGCATAACCGTCTACTTAGTTATCCTACATGGTATGATTATGTGCCCATACATATTCTCACCCTCCATAGCGACCGGTATGTTCCTAGTTGTATGCCGGAGGGGGACCATTGTGTAAGTCTATTGCATCTTTTGCATTCAAAAAACTATTAGTTTGTTACGTCTTTTTGCTATCTCTGCGAGCAGCCCTGCTTAGGTTGTACAGTCTGACAGCCGTTGGTAGGAAGGACCTACGAAACCTCTCGGTTGTGCACCTGGGATGATGTAGTCTGCTGCTAAATGAGCTCCTCAGTGCATTCAGTATGTCCTGCATAGGGTGGAACTCGGACTCCAGCAGAGATGACAGTTTAGCCACCGTCCTTCTCTCTCCTATCTCCTCCATCGGATCAAGGCGCTGCCCCAGGACAGAGCTAGCTTTCTTAATCAGTTTGTTCAGTCTCTTCCTATCGGCTGCAGTAATGCCACTGCCCCAGCAGACCACTCCAAAAGTGATGGCTGATGCCACCACCGTGTCATAGAATGACTTCAGCAGCGCCCCTTGTACACCAAAAGACCTGAGTCTCCTCAGCAGGAACAGCCTGCGCTGTCCCTTCTTGTAGAGTGCATCAGTATTGTGTGACCAGTCAAGTTTATTGTTCAGATGAATACCCAGGTACTTATAGGATGTCACCATCTCGATGTCTGTTCCCTGTATATTTACTGGTACTGTGAGGGGCTGCCCATGCCTGCGGCAGTCCACCACCAGCTCCTTAGTTTTCCTCGCGTTGATCTGGAGGCAGTTCCGATGGCACCAGTCCACGAAGTCCTGGATAAGCCCTCTGTACTCAGCTTCATCTCCATTGGAGATGAGGCCAACGATCGCAGAGTCATCAGAGAACTTCTGTAGATGGCAGTGTGTTGTGTTGTGTGAGAAGTCCGCAGTATAAAGAGTGAACAGGAAGGGAGCCAGCACCGTTCCCTGGGGGGCCCCCGTGCTACTGATGATCGTGTCGGACACACAGTCCCGGGTTCTCACAAACTGAGGCCGGTTCGTGAGGTAGTCCAGGATCCATGATGACAGGTGCTGGTCCACCCCTGCGCGCAGCAGCTTGTCCTTCAGGATCATCGGTTGGATGGTGTTGAAAGCACTGGAGAAGTCAAAGAACATGATCCTCACCATATTCCCGGGCTTCTCCAGGTGGGACAGAGAACGGTGAAGGAGGAAGATCACCGCATCCTCCACCCCAATGCCATGCTGGTAGGCGAACTGGAGTGGATCCATCGCTGGTTCCACCAGGGGGCGGAGGTGAGCAAGGAGCAGTCTCTCCAGGGTCTTCATCAAGTGGGACGTCAAGGCCACCGGTCTGTAGCTGTTCAGGTCTTTGGGGTGGGAAGTTTTTGGTACAGGTACCACACAAGATGTTTTCCACAGCTGTGGTACCCTCCCCAGTTTCAGGCTCATGTTGAAGATATACGTCACAATCCCACACAGCTGGTCTGCACAGGACTTGAGGAGCTTTGCGCTGATGCCGTCCGGTCCCGGCGCCTTCCTCGCCTTGATCTTCCTCAGCTCCGTCCTCACCTGGGTCCTGGTCAGGGTCAGGATGGGGGGCTGTGTGTTGGGAGTGGGGGGGTGTTGGTGGAGTGGGGAGTGGGCAGCAGGACTTGATTTCTTTAGAGGCAGCAGTGGTTGTTGTGCAGTCAGGGGGGAGGGCGGTTGGTCAAATCTATTGAAAAACAGATTCAGGTTGTTCGCCCACTCCCTGCCCCCTGTGGCCTGGGGGGAGGTATTCTGGAGCCCCGAGATGGTTTTGAGGTTTCTCCAGACCCCGCTGATGTCGCTCTGTTGCAGCTTGTCCTCCATCTTCTTCCTGAAGCTGTCCTTGCCTTCTCTGATCTTTCTCCTCAGCTCCCTCTGAACGGACTTCAGCATCTCCCTGTTCCCTGACCTGAAGATCCTCTTCTTCTCTCTCAGAAGTGTTTTTATCTCAGGGTTGATCCAGGGTTTGTTGTTTGAGTGACGCCGTATGGTCTTGGTGGGAACGGATTTGTCCACACAGAAGCTGAGGTAGCCCGTGAAGGTGTGAATGAGGCCATCGATGTCCTCACCATGTGGATCGCAGAGCTGCTTCCAGGCGGTGGCTTCAAAACAGCCCTTTAGGGTGTCCATTGTCTCCTCAGACCATAACTCCACAGTGTGCATGGCCGGAGGTTGTCTGTGCACTAGGGGTTTGTACACCGGCCGGAGATGAACCAAGTTGTGATCCGATCTCCCGAGTGGGGGGAGTTGTGATGAGGTGTACGCCTCCTTAGTGTTTGCGTAGAATAAATCCAGTGTTTTATTGTCTCTAGTGTGGCATGTGACATACTGGGTGAACGTGGGTAGAATGGGAGACAGTGAAACATGGTTGAAATCGCCTGAGATGAGGAGAAGAGCATCTGGGTGTTCTGTCTGCAGCCTGCTGGTTACTGAATGGATGACGTCACGTGCTGTCCCAGCGTTCGCCGTCGGATTTGCATAAACAACAATGCAGATCACGTGTGAGTGTTCTCTCGGGAGATATGTAGGCCTCATGCTAACAGCTAGCAACTCAATGTCTTTGCTGCAGTGTCGTTGTTTAACAGTGATATGTCCCGGTCTGCACCAGTTGTTGTTAACATACATTATCACTCCACCGCCCCTAGCCTTGCCACTGTCTGGTGTTCGGTCAGCTCGTATCATGTGAAAACCCTCCAGCTCAATGTTAGCATCTGCTGCTAGTTCAGTTAGCCACGTCTCAGTAAACAAAAGGAGAGAGCACTCCCGGTAAGTGCTATCATAACGGGAGATAGCCGCTAGCTCATCTAACTTTCCCAGTATCGACCGTACATTTCCCATGACAACAGATGGAAGGGAGGGTCTGTACCTTATATTTTTTGTCCTCCGCCTTACTCCAGCCCGGCAGCCGCGGCGTTTTCGCCTCAGTTCTCTCGGTATGTCGAGTTTTTCCAATGGGACCGGGTGGCGGTTGAATGCTAGCAGCTGTTCTCTGCTGTATCGTATCCTGCTATAAACAGTGGCTCCGTCCACCGGCTCAGGAGACATTTAGGACGATCTGTGTGTCCGTGATATAAGTGGGGTGAAAAAAAAAGACGGATCAAAAGAGAGAGGAAGGGAAAAAAACTCGGAATCGAGCCGCTGTTGCAAAAGGCAGCCTACTCGTGTGGCGCCGAGAGAAAAAAAAAAAAAAAAAACTTTGATCAAGACTTTACTCCTAATAAAACAGACACTAGATTTAAAAGTGGAAAGAGAACGGACTGATAAAATATTACGATTTTTTTAAAGGGCAAATTTTAAGAAGTTTTGAAGATTTGAAAAAACAAGGTCTAATAAATCAAGACCTTTACAGGTTCTTTCAGCTTAGACACCACATAAACAATATACTTAAAAAGGAGGACTTGGAAAGGGCCCAGTCAGGTGTTCTGAATGTCTTCTTATTGGCATACAAAGGGATCACAGGGATCAGATACATTTCTAAAATATACCAAGGTCTTCAAGACCTTGAGGTAGTTTCCCCTCATGGATCGTCACCTTATCGTGGTGGGGGGGTTTGCGTGCCCCAGTGATCCCAGGAGCTATGTTGTCCGGGGCAATTTGCCTCTGATAGGGTCTCCCAAGACAAACTGGTCCTGGGTGAAGGGCCAGACGAAGAACGATCCAACAGACTCTCATGATAAATTGTATATCAAGGATTCAGTGTACCCCGCCCGGTATGGGGTTACCGGGGCCCCACCCTGGAGCCAGGCCTGGGGGAGGGGCTCGAAGGCTAGCGTCTGGTGGCCGGGTTTCCACCCATGGGACCCGGCCGGGCTCAGCCCGAAGGAGTTACATGGGTCCGCCCTCCAGTAGGTTCACCACCTGCAGGAGGGATCATGGAAGTCCGGTGCTATGTGGATTAGGTGGCAGTCAAAGGCGGAGACCTTGGCGGACTGATCCCAAGCTTTCTAAACTGGCTTTTGGTACGTGGAATGTCACCTCTCTGGTGGGGAAGGAGCCTGAGCTGGTGTACGAGATTGAGCGATACCGGCTAGATATAGTCGGCCTCACCTCAACACACAGCTCCGGTTCCGGAACCAGTCTCCTGGAGAGGGGCTGGAGCTTGGCCTTTTCTGGAGTTGCCCCGGGCGAGAGGCGACGAGCAGGGGTAGGTATTCTTGTATCGCCCCACCTTGCTGCCTCTATATTGGAGTTTTCCCCGGTGGACGAAAGGGTTGCTTCCCTGCGCCTTCGGGTTGGGAAACGGGTCCTGACCATCATTTGTGCCTATGCACCAAATGATGTTTCAGAGTACCCACCCTTTTTGGAGTCTGTGACTGGGGTGCTGGAGGGTGCTCCTCCTGGAGACTCCATTGTCCTACTGGGGGACTTCAATGCGCACGTGGGCAACGACAGTGAAACCTGGAGGGGGGTGATTGGGAGGAACGGCCTGCCCGATCTGAACCCGAGTGGTGTTCAGTTATTGGACTTCTGTGCTAACCACAGTCTGTCTATAACGAACACCATGTTCAAGCATAAGGGTGTCCATATGTGCACCTGGCACCAGGACACCCTAGGCCGCAGGTCGATGATCGATTTTGTTATCGTATCATCAGACCTGCGACCGTATGTCTTGGACACCCGAGTAAAGAGAGGTGCAGAGCTGTCAACTGATCACCACCTGGTGGTGAGTTGGATCCGATGGCAGGGGAGGAAGCCATTCAGACCTGGTAGACCCAAACGTATAGTGAGGGTGTGCTGGGAGCGTCTGGCTGAGGCCCCTGTCCGGGAGGTCTTCAACTCCCACCTCCGGAAGAACTTCAACCACATTCCGAGGGAGTCTGGAGACATGGAGTCTGAATGGGCCATGTTCTCCACCTCTGTTGTTGAAGCGGCAGCCCAGAGCTGCGGCCGCAAGGTGGTCGGTGCATCTCGTGGTGGCAACCCCCGAACCAAGTGGTGGACACCAGTGGTGAGGGGGGCCATTAAGCTGAAGAAGGAGTCCTATCAAGCTTGGTTGGCTTGTGGGACTCCCGAAGCAGCTGAGGTGTACCGGCAGGCCAAGCGGAGTGCAGCTCGGGTGGTTGCTGAAGCAAAAACCCGGGTATGGGAGGAGTTCGGTGAGGCCATGGAACAAGACTTTCGGTCGGCTTCAAAGAGATTCTGGCAAACTGTTCGGCGGCTCAGGAGGGGAAAGCAGCTCCCCGTCCACACTGTGTATGGTGCGGATGGGACACTGTTGACTTCAACTGGGGATATCGTCGGGCGGTGGAAGGAATACTTCGAGGATCTCCTCAATCCCACTGATACGCCTTCCACAGAGGAAGCAGGGTTTGGGGACGAGGGGGATGACTCGCCTATCACAGGGGCTGAGGTCGCCAAGGTGGTTAAAAATCTCCTTGGTGGCCGGGCCCCGGGGGTGGACGAGATTCGCCCCGAGTACCTCAAGGCCCTGGATGTTGTTGGGTTGTCATGGTTGACACGCCTCTGCAACATTGCGTGGAGGTCGGGGGCAGTGCCTTTGGCATGGCAAACCGGGGTGGTGGTTCCTCTCTTCAAAAAAGGGGACCGGAGGGTGTGCTCCAACTTTAGAGGGATCACACTCCTCAGCCTCCCTGGGAAGGTCTATGCCAAGGTACTGGAGAGGAGAGTCCGGCCGTTGGTCGAACCTCGGATTCAGGAGGAGCAATGTGGTTTTCGTCCTGGCCGTGGCACATCGGACCAGCTCTTTACCCTCTCGAGAATTCTTGAGGGTTCGTGGGAGTTTGCCCAACCAGTTTACATGTGTTTTGTGGACTTGGAGAAGGCATTTGACCGCGTCCCTCGTGGATTTTTGTGGGGGGTGCTTCGGGAGTATGGGGTATCGGGCTTGTTGTTACGAGCTATTCGGTCTCTGTACGACCGTTGTGAGAGTTTAGTTCGCATTGCCAACACTCGGTCGGAGTCATTCCCAGTGAGAGTTGGACTCCGCCAGGGCTGCCCTTTGTCACCGGTCCTGTTCATAATTTTTATGGACAGGATTTCTAGGCGCAGCCAGGGAATGGAGGGTGTCATGCTTGGTGACCACAGGATCTCATCTCTGTTGTTTGCAGATGATGTTGTCCTGTTGGCTTCATCCAGCAATGACCTACAGCTCTTGCTGGGACGGTTTGCCGCTGAGTGTGAAGCGGCTGGGATGAGAATCAGCACCTCCAAGTCCGAGTCCATGGTCCTCAGCCGGAAAAAGGTGGATTGTCCTCTCCGGGTTGGGGACAGGCTCCTGCCCCAAGTGGAGGAGTTTAAGTATCTTGGGGTCTTGTTCACGAGTGAGGGGAAAATGGAGCGAGAGATCGACAGACGGATTGGAGCAGCATCTGCAGTGATGCGGACGTTGTACCGGTCTGTTGTGGTGAAGAGGGAGCTTAGTTCTAAGGCAAAGCTGTCGATTTACCAGTCAATCTACGTTCCTACTCTCACCTATGGTCACGAGCTTTGGGTAATGACCGAAAGAACGAGATCGCGGATACAAGCGGCTGAAATGAGCTTTCTCCGTAGGATTGCTGGACTCACCCTCAGAGATAGGGTGAGGAGCTCAGTCATCCGGGAGAGGCTCAGAGTAGAACCGCTGCTCCTCCACATTGAAAGGAGTCAGTTGAGGTGGTATGGGCATCTGATTAGGATGCCTCCTGGACGCCTCCCACTTGAGGTGTTTCAGGCACGTCCCACTGGGAGGAGACCCCGGGGCAGACCCAGGACTCGGTGGAGAGACTATGTCTCCCAGCTAGTCTGGGAACGCCTTGGTATCCCCTCTGAAGAGCTGGAGCAGGTGGCTGGGGAGAGGGAAGTCTGGGCTTCTCTGCTTGAACTGCTGCCTCCGCGACCCGGACCTCCGGAAAAGCGGTAGAAGATGGATGGATGGATGGTCTTCAAGACTTGAAAGGAGACAACACATCATATATAAAAGAGAGATGGGAAAAAGAGGGGAATTTCACTTTACAACTGGAAATATGGGAAAAGCTAAATAAACAGCAATGGAAAACTACCTCATCCCTGCAGTGGAGAGAATTTGGATGGAAAAATTTGGTAAGATTTTTCAGAACACCTGCACAAAACAAATTTACTCATAAGGGGCTGAATTGTTGGCACTTGTGTGGTGAAGAGACTGCAAATCATTTTCATGTGTTTTGGTCATGCCCAGTTATCCACCGATATTGGACCAATGTACAGACAATATTGGGGAAAATATTCAAAATAACAGTCCCCTTTTCTTTTGTAACTTTGTATTTGGGTTTACTTCCGGACTCACTGGAAAGACGAGGAGAAAAATACTTATTCACTGTTTTAATATTGGCAAGTAAAAAAGCCCTAACTAAAAAATGGATGCTGAAGGACTGTCCTACACCTGAAGATTGGATTAACGTGATCCAAGACATTTACTCGATGGAAAAGTTGACATTCGCACTGAGACAGGACATGGATGGGTTCTTGAACTTTTGGCAACCCTGGATCGCATATGTGTCTTCCATTAGATCTATTCTTTGACGAATACCATTTCAATAATGGCTCCGCTCTTTGTTCCAACGCTACTCAGATGCTCTTTTATTTTTAACTATTTATTTTTATTTTTCTGTCTGTTTGTTTGTTTGTTTGTTTGTTTTTTATTCGCTTTAATTTCACTTTTTCTTTCACTTTAAAAAAAAAGGGGTGTTGTAATAATTATTCTTCCAATGTTGTCAAATAGCAAAAAATAAGGGAACATGTGATGAAAATGTAAATAATGCAATGCTGTAATGACCTGTATACCCTTTACAAAAACTTAAATTAAAAAAAAAGAAAAATTTATTATATAAAGCTTTCCTAAAGAAAAGGACAAAAGAAGCAGAGCAGCGGTATAAAACATACAAAAATAAGTTAACATATATAATAAGATGTAGTAAAAGAGACTATTACAGTAAAGAACTGGAGAAAAACAGACAATATTAAAAATACATGGACAATACTTAACAATATTCTTGGAAATAAAAACAGAAATACTAGCTACCCAACCGATTTTTCAAAAAATAATAAAACGACTCAAAGTGTGAATGCAGCTTCACCTGCAGATGAATTTAATAACTTTTTTGTTAACATAGGTCCTGATTTGGCTCGAGAAATACCCATTACGGCACCCACAGGTGATACAATAAGCAAAAACACTGCTATAAAAGACTCCATTTTCATAAAGAACACAGACGAGAGAGAGGTCATTGAAATTGTTAAATCGTTTAAAAGTAAAACGTCTACGGACTGTGATGGTATTGACATGCTCTTAGTTTGGGTTTAGAATCCATCATAGTACTGAAACAGCCTTAGCGAAGGTCACTAACGACCTCCTCATTGCATCTGATAATGGACTAGTTTCTGTACTTGTCCTTTTAGACCTTAGTGCAGCTTTTGATACTATCGATCATAATATTCTACTTGATAGATTAGAACACTATGTTGGACTTAATGGAACTTCCTTGCAATGGTTTAGATCTTATTTATCTGATAGGTTCCAGTTTGTTCATGTAAATAATGAGTTTTCTTTCAACTCAAAGCTTAGTCATGGAATTCCACAGGGATCTGTGCTAGGCCCTACTCTTTTTAGTTTATATATGCTTCCGTTAGGCAACATTATTAGAAAGCAC
The DNA here is from genome assembly GCA_020510985.1 of Pholidichthys leucotaenia. Classification (NCBI taxonomy): domain Eukaryota; kingdom Metazoa; phylum Chordata; class Actinopteri; order Cichliformes; family Pholidichthyidae; genus Pholidichthys; species Pholidichthys leucotaenia. The sequence continues at coordinate 20,923,831 of CM035839.1, read as the reverse complement.
TGTATACATTTTCATTGTTATGCAGATGACACACAATTATACCTGTCAATGAAGCCAGATGATAGTAATCAATTAGCCAAGTTAGAAGCCTGTCTTAAGGAAATCAAAGCTTGGATGACTTGTAATTTCCTGCTATTAAATTCAGATAAGACTGAAGTCATTCTTGTTGGTCCAAAAAACCTTAGAAATTCCTTTCCAACTCAAACTTTCAGTTTGGATGCGGTTACTCTTTCTCTTAATAGCTCTGTGAGGAACCTTGGAGTTATTTTTGATCAGGATTTGTCCTTCAATTCACATATTAAATTTGTTTCTAAGACTGCCTTCTATCATTTGCGTAATATTGCCAAGATTAGGAGCATCTTGTCTCAGAGTGATGCTGAGAAACTGATCCACGCTTTTGTTAGCTCGAGATTAGATTATTGTAATTCTTTATTATCAGGCTGTCCTAAAACATCTTTAAAAAGTCTTCAGCTGATCCAAAATGCTGCAGCAAGAGTTTTAACAGGTACTAGAAAGAGAGATCATATCTCTCCGGTTCTGGCCTCCCTTCATTGGCTTCCCATAGAGTTTAGAATTAAGTTTAAAATCCTTCTTCTTACTTACAAAGCTCTAAACAATCAGGCTCCTTTTTATTTAAAAGATCTGATACTACCGTATTATCCTAACAGAGCACTATGCTCCCAAAATGCAGGATTACTTGTAATACCTAGAATCTCCAAAAGTACAATGGGAGGCAGAGCCTTCAGTTATCAAGCTCCTCTCCTATGGAATCAGCTGCCAATCTGGATTCGGGAGTCAGACTCGATCTCTGTTTTTAAGAATAGGGCTAAAACCTACCTTTTTGATATAGCCTACAATTAGGGAGGGATCATGTGTTTCTGAACCCTCCCTTAGTTATGCTGCTAATAGGTTTAGTCAGCCGGGGGACCTCCAGTAATGCACTGGGCCTCACTCCTTTCCTCACTCTCTATGAAATATTTTTTTTTTGCTGGTCATTAACATTTGTTTGTTCTCTCCCATAGATTGAGTCCCCATCGTGCTGTTTGCTCTCTACATGTCTGTTCTTTTCTTCTTCTCTATCCCCTCACCCCCCAGCCAGTCGCAGCAGATGACTGCCCCTCCCTGAGCCTGGTTCTGCTGGAGGTTTCTTCCTGTTAAAAGGGAGTTTTTCCTCTCCACCGTCGCCAAGTGCTTGCTCACAGGGGATCGCCTGATTGCTGGGGTCTTTCTGCAACTGTGGGGGTTCCCCCCTACAGTTGATAGTGCTATGAGATGACTGTTGTTGTGAAATGGCGCTATATAAATAAAGTTGAATTGAATTGAATTGAATTAGTCAAAACTATTATTGAATGCTTAGTGAAGCCACTGACGTATATCTGTAACCTGTCTCTCCAAACAGGTATATTTACCAATGCAATGAAAATAGCTAAAGTAATTCCGATATACAAGACGGGTGACAGAGGGGAATTCTCAAACTACAGACCAATTTCACTATTGCCGCAATTTTCCAAGATACTTGAAAAAATATTCTATGAGAGAATTGACAGCTTCATACTGAAGAATAATTTATTGTGTGAGCAGCAATATGGGTTCAGACACAAGAGGACAACTGCATTTGCTCTAATGGAATTTATAGAAAAAATATCAACTGCCGTTGAAAATAAAGAGTATTCAGTTGGGGTATTCCTGGATCTTAAAAAAGCATTTGATACAGTGGATCATAATTTATTATTAAAGAAATTACAAAATTGTGGTATTAGGGGGGTAGCACTGTCCTGGTTATGTAGTTACTTAAAGAATAGATATCAGTATGTATGTGTTGGTAACAAAAACTCACAGTTACTGAAGGTTACTTGTGGAGCCCCACAGGGTTCAGTTTTGGGGCCACTGTTATTCAATATGTATATAAATGATATATGTAAAGTTTCAGAAAAAATGGATTTAATATTGTTTGCCGATGACACTAATTTATTATGCAGTGGAAGCAATTTGGAACAACTTTTGGATACACTAGGAAAGGAATTAGGAAAGCTTAAACTGTGGTTTGATTCAAACAAATTAAAGCTCAATTTAAGTAAGACAAAATTTATAGTTTTTAACAACCATCACAACAACTTAGTATCTAAACTCAGTGTAAATGGTGTAGAGCAGGGGTGTCCAACCATGTGCCATGGAGAGCCAAGACCCTGCAGGTTTTACCTCCAACCAGTGTCTTCAACAGCAGATTTCAGTGAACTTCTTCCCACTGATTGCTGATAAGTGAAAACACCTGCTGAAGAGACTGGGTAGAAGAGAAAACCTGCAGGGTCTTGGCTCTCCATGGCACATGGTTGGACACCCCTGGTGTAGAGATTGAAATGGTATCTGAAACTAAATTTCTTGGAGTAATAATTGATAATAAACTGTGTTGGAAGTCACATATTAATTATATTAAAGGTAAAATATCCAAATCAATTGCAATACTACACAGAGTGAAATATTTGCTGAATCAACACACACTATATACCTTGTATCATTCATTAATACTCCCATACATGACATATTGTACTAAGTATGGGGAAATACATATAAAACAAACATATATCCAGTCTTTATGCTTCAGAAGAGAGCTATTAGAATAATAAACAAAGCTGCTTACAGGGAACCAACAAACCCTCTTTTTCTTAAATTAAAAGCTCTCAAGTTGAAAGATCTGGTTGACTTTAAAACTGCAGTAATAATGTTTAAAGTGAAGAATCTATCACTGCCCGCAAATATCCAAAAGTTGTTCCAAATAAGGGAGAAACAATATCATTTCAGAGGAACATGTATATTTCAGAAACCTTCAGTGAGAACTACCACCAAGCAACACTGTGTTTCAGTGCAAGGAGTCAGATTATGGAACAATTTTGGACCTGAATTAAAATCATGTACAACGCTTGGACAATTTAAACAAAAACTAAAGGAAGAAATACTCCAAACATATATACAAGATGACATGTAAAATCACATAAGGATTGTCATATCCAGTCTGCATTGTGTTGTTGCTTAGTTTTTTTGTCACATTTTGTCTTAGCTTTGTTCTGAATTGTAATCGCTCTTGTTTTGTTTTTCTTTTGAATTCTTGGATGGAATATGGGTGGGCAATAAAGCTGCGGCTTCAGCCATCACCCATTTCGGATAACTTATGTTGAACTGTATAATCAGAGAAGTTATTGTCTAATTTGACCTTGTTGGATTTTCTTTCCCCCTTTGTTATATTATTCTGTTTCTTTTTAATCTGTACTTTTAATCTATCCTATCCGAAATAAATAAAGATTCATCCATTCATTCAATGCACATGTATTTTCCTTTAATTGGAGTTTATAAAATTCAGTTATTCAATGCTGATTTTTTTTTACAGTCAATTCACTGCAAACAAAAATAAATCTATATATCTAAACTGTTATCAAACAGCCTCCCTTTTACACAGTGTGGTAGGTTGCCTATTGGGCTTTTTTGGGGGCTTGAGCTGGTTGCATGCTTCTCTCACGAGATGTGGCAACACTGTGTATAACTTTTTCCACGGTTTTTATCCAAAATGTTGGCAGTGGAGGATGACAAAAAAACGGTCTCATGATGATTTTTTTTTAAATTTATTTTGGCGAGCTAAAAGCCCCAAAAAGCTACAAACAACAATACTTATCGTGTCTCTTCAATATTTACTCTGGAAAAAATGTTGTTTATCCCCCCCCCCCCCCCCAGTGAAATGAAATATCCGCCCATGCACAGGACAGGCTGGGTTTTGTGGTTCAGTGGAGCTGGATGAGAACTCCTCCCTGCCCCCATCACCTCCACCTAAGCTGAGAAAATACAGACAACCAGGTCACAGAAATTCTGTCACAAGTTATTGGGCACCTAAGAGTGTGGGAAATCGTACAGTGCAATATTATTCTCTGTAAATCTCAAACTGTGAATAACACAAGCCAAGCAATTTAAGCAGGAAGGTCATAGCAAAGTAAAGCAGGAAAATTGCCGGGTGGAGGGAAAAAAAAACCTTGGCTTTCTGCGAGAGTGAAATAGATGAGAGATGAACGGAGATGAAAAGTTGACGGGCTACCCAGGCAGGTCTACAAAAAGTAATGAATATCCCTTGGTGTGGAGCGATTTTGAGGAACTGTCATTCTGAATGAAGTGAGATAAAAATTATATTTCACCCAGATAAAAAACCCCAACCATTACAAAAGCAGAAAGGACATATGTCTGCCTGATGCTGCCCTTAATCCAAGACAAGGCCTGACAGCCGGCGCCATCAAATGTCAGAGCCGCCGAAGCGTCAAAACAGTGATTATGTGACACAAACGGCAAAAATAAAAACAGCAGCACATTCAGGCGAAAAAAGCAAAATTTACAGCTATAATTTAATGCTCCCATATTCTGCATTTTGCAGGACTGAAATTTGTTTTGACAAAAAAGACTGAAACCCATTTCCTTCTGCCTTTAAACCCAACTTAATTAATTGCTTTTAGCATTTATCAAGTTGTATTTTATTCATATTCACTGAACTTGTAGTCAGCATTTGTTTAAGTGATGTAAGCAGGGCTGTTTCTAGATTTTGGGAGATTCAGATCCTTTAAAACACAGGTGTCAAACTCATTCCATGGAGGGCCAAGACCCTGCAGGTTTTACCTCCACCCAGTGTCTTCAACAGGTGATTTCTCTGAATTTCTACCCACTGATTGCTGATCAGTGAAAACACCTGCTGAAGAGACTGGGTGGAAGTAAAACCTGCAGGGTCTTGGCCCTCCATGGAATGAGTTTGACACCCCTGCTTTAAAATGAAGAGAAAACAACTGCAACGCTCCCAGTCAGAACATAAAAAACACAACATAAAGAAAATTAAACCATTAAACAGAATAAAAAATTAACAAGCATCCTTATGAAAGTTGTAAATTTCTAAATTAGAAAAGTAGGTTTACAGGAAAAAAAACTAGTAAATCTGAGATGTAAAAAGGTGTGAATTTACAAGAAAAAGTTATAAAAAAAAAAAAGGTAATAGCTGCAAATTCATGAGGAAAAAGGTGCCCGTTTACAAGAAAAACATTGAAAATCCATGAGAAAAAAAGTTGCAAGTTTATGAGAAAACGATCACATATTTAAAAAGAAAATAGTTGCAAATTTACCAGAAAAAAAGTTGAAGTTAATTTTCATCCATCCATCTTCTACCGCTTCATCCTTTTCGGGTTGCGGGGTGGGGGGTGGGGTGGAACCTATCCCAGCATCTTTGAGTGAGAGGCGGGGTCCACCCTGGACAGATCGCCAGTCCATCACAGGGCCAACACAGAGAGACAGACAACCATTCACTCTCACATTCACATCTAAGGACAATTTAGGATCCCCACTTGATGCCAGTTAACCTAACCTGCATGTCTTTGGATTGTGGGAGGAAACCGGAGTACCCGGAGGAAACCCATGCAGACACGGGGGGGAACATGCAAACTCCCCACAGAAGGGTCCCTGATGGTCAGGGGGTGGGATCGAACCTGTGACCTTCTTGCTGTGCTGCCACAGTGCCAACCACTGTTCTATTGAGCTGCCCAATTTTCATTTTCTCTGTTAAATAAAAAAAAGGTGATCTTGTAGCTTGGGGGCCAGCTAGTGGCTTATTTGCATACTCAGCTTTATAGGTGGAAACGGCTGTGCCTGTAAGCGCTATGCTATGCTTTATGGGATGAGGAAATGAGTACAGAGTAAAGTTGTAGTCAAGACCAGACAAGACCAAGACCGTCTCTGTCACTCACACACACACACACACACACACACACACACACACACACACACACACACACACACACTCACACTCTGCCTGGTTTGGTCTTGTCTTGATTTGGGTCTCAACCCCTTAAAGTCTTGGTCTTCGTACCCTCTGCTTTGACTAGTATTACTCATTATTATTATTATTATTATTACTTATTATTCTACACTTATTGCATGTTTTTAGTTTTTTAGTTTATCTCTTTATCTTATCATGTTTTTAATGTTGCAGCATTGCACCGAGACAAATTCCTAGTTTGTGTACTACATGAACAATGGCAATAAATCTAATTCTGATTCTGATTCTGGTCTCGACAACACTGGTCCAGATGAGCACGTGGTGCATACAAGAGGCTTCACCTCATGTCTCTAAGCTTTCCAAAACCCCCAAAGCAACAGCTGTGCGTTTCTGATTGTTGGTGACGTAGCTTGGCTTTCATGCATATGGCTGTTTCAGGCTCAACTCTTGTGTTTTCATGATGCTAATTCACATAATGTAAGGTGACATTAGCGCTATTTGGTAGGGATTGTGATATTAGCACACGTTAGCCTACCGCTGTGATGGCTTCAGCTCTCACATTCGCCCCATGCTTATGCCGCATCGCAGCAGTGCTGATATGCCGGGACATCACTCCCTATTGTGTGATGTTGCTATTATATGTGTTAACCGTTCCTGCTTCTCGTCTCCTAACTGTGGTTGGGGGACGCAGGGGAGAGCTGTCTTCTCCAGGGCCGGAGGCGCTTTTTCCTCCGGGGTCAACTCCCAAGTAAAACCTCACTCTTGTTAAACAGGATATGGTGGTACACAGAGGCGCAGGCCATATTGCTGAAGCGTTGGGGCTTTATTTACAGACTGCACTGCTGATAGCAATGATATCTACCTGCTCCGGTCGCCTCGCTCTCTGTCTCTCATCTGCACCAAAATCATACACACCGTTCACTCGTCGGGGCCGTTCCACACACCCCCGGGGCGCGCCTCGGCTGCGCGCACGCACTCACTCACGTTCACGCACTGAGCTGTCCTATCTAAACACCTGCATTAGGCACATCTTACAACACTACCCCCACCATGGATTGGCAATTAACACTAATTCCATTCCATCCAAACCATATAAAATTGGTACACACTCTCTACATTCATACGCCTAGCAGTAGCAGTAGCAGTGTCCAATATATAACAGGGATTCAATAGGTAGGTAGGTTACGAGTGTCTATGCAGTGGTAAAACTAGCTCATTTGGCAGTGAAAACGTGAGGGGCAAATACATTGAAGTACCATTGTTTCTAATTAAACAAGGAGTACATTACATTCTGAAACCTATTTCTTGGCGACTGGGAGTATTACTGTCTAACTAATCAAAATACAATACATTCAAATGGAATCAAGTGCATGTGGTATATGAAAGCATTGTTACTTCAGCTTTTTTTTTTTTTTCAAACAAACATATAGAACATTATAACTAGAGTCCAAAAATGTGAACTGGAGAGTCTCTAGTGCAAACAGGAACTACCACAGTTGGCTCACTCAGTAACCCAGTCCCCGTAACGGTCCGGTCCTCTGCGCCGACGTTTGGGCCGTGACACGTGCTGAGCCTGATGGCGTGGTTCTCCCACCGCACCCCCACCATGGCCAAATATCACATGGGAAGGAGTGGGTGGAAGAGACCCGATCACATTGGGGGCATTAGCAGGTGGAGCGGACGGCCGGGAACTGCTGAGGCCATCACTGGAGGTAGTAGCGAACAGGTTGTACAGGCTGAGGTCCTGGTCTGCTGGGTCCCCGTCCACAGCCGGTGGCAAATTGCGCGGGGCTGCCGAATGGCGCGAACAAATCCTCTCCATCAACAGGTGCGCCCGCGCAGCTCTCATCACACAGAAATGGGCCACAATGTCCACACTTCGTCTCAGCCTGACATTCATGAGCCCTCACAGCACCTCGTCTGCACTCCTGACGATTAGCCAGCGACATGAACGTGTTTGAGTAGTTAGTCTCTTGTCTGTAGATATCGGCGGGATAGCGAGCAGCCGCCATGTCTCATTAGCTTAGCTGCCATCACAGTCACTCGGCCCAGCTGCCGCTGTCCTTTTCGTTCGGTACTCACCACCCTCTTAACAACGTGAGAGTCCCTTCGTGGTCGCCAGTGTTAACCGTTCCTGCTTCTCGTCTCCTAACCGTGGTTGGGGGACGCAGGGGAGATCCGTCTTCTCCAGGGCCGGAGGCGCTTTTTCCTCCGGGGTCAACTCTCGAGTAAAACCTCACTCTTTAACTCTTTAACTCTTGTTAAACAGGATATGGTGGTACACAGAGGCACAGGCCGTATTGCTGAAGCGTTGGGGCTTTATTTACAGACTGCACTGCTGATAGCAATGATATCTACCTGCTCCAGTCGCCTCGCTCTCTGTCTCTCATCCACACCAAAATCATACACACCGTTCACTCGTCGGGGCCGTTCCACACACCCCCGGGGCGCGCCTCGGCTGCGCGCACGCACTCACTCACGTTCATGCACTGAGCTGTCCTGTCTAAACACCTGCATTAGGCACATCTTACAACATATGACAGTTCCGCACGAGAACCTGGGGTGAGGCGAGAGCAGCAGCTGCTACTACAGCTGGATGGAAGCGTTCAGACGAGGCCTTATGTGCCGAAAGGCCCCAAGTGGATGGCTAAAGGAAGTACAAGTTATTTTCTTCCACCAAGAAAAATAGTCCCTCTTGACTTTAAGTACCACAATGAGCATAACATGGAATAAAATGGGCTTATTGTCTTATAACGCACACGTACAATAAAATTAGATATTCTGCAGTGCACAAATCATTGATTTTATAGTCACGCTCCTTTTGAAGTTGTCTGCTGGATCATGTGACTTGCAGCATCTTGATGCTTGCTAGTTTGTTAGCTGCAATGAGGCGGGGTGGGGGGAAAGACTGATGCATCATAATATCGCAATACTTTGTGGTGGCGATACTGTTTACTCAGAAACACTAGCATCATGATACTTATTAAGAAAAATCATGTTGCAAATACAAATTTTCCTATTGAGGTACCAGAGTAATCAAAACTAATTGACTTTTCAGTCCACTAGATGGAGCTAGAGTAGCTTGGGGGGTCACAGTGGTTAGCACTGTGGCAGCACAGCAAGGCCAGGGGATCGATTTCACCCTTGACCATCGTGGGTTCAGTCCCACCCCCGTGTCCATCGGTGGCCCTTCCGTGTGGAGTTTGCATGTGTTCCCCGTGTCTGCATGGGTTTTCTCTGGGTACTCGAGTTTCCTCCCACAGGCCAAAGACATGCAGGTTAGGTTAACTGGCATCAACTGGGGATTCTAAATTCTCCTGAGGTATGACTGTGAGAGTGAATGCTTGTCTGTCTCTCTGTGTTGGCCCTGTGATGGACTACCGATCTGTCCAGGGTGCACCCCGCCTCTCACCCAAAGATGCTGGGATAGGCTCCAGCCACCCGCAACCCGAAAAAGACTAAGCGGTAGAAGATGGATGGATGGATAGATGGTGCTAAATGCTCACTGTCTGGTTAGATCAACGCAGCAAAGGAGTGACTGCTGAGATCTAGCCAGGACAAGACAAAGATCGGGATGGGAAATCACAATATATGATGTTGCAATACTCAGCATATCACAAGATTGTGATAGTATCACATTGCAGCCCAAGTATCATGATAATATCGCATTGTGTGACCTCTAACAATTCCCACATCTGGCACTGAGGGACTCCTGGATAAAGTCACGATTATGTTCTCGCCACATACATACTACAAGTGATTGATTGGTACAGTGCATCCAGAAAGTCTTCACAGCGCTTCACTTTTTCCACATTTTGTTATGTTACAGCCTTATTCCAAAATGGATTAAATTCATTTTTTTCCTCAAAATTCTACACACAATACCCCATAATGACAACGTGTAAAAAGTTTTTCTTGAGATTTTTGCAAATTTATTAAAAATAAAAAACTAAAAAATCACATGTACATAAGTATTCACAGCCTTTGCCATGAAGCTCAAAATTGAGCTCAGGTGCATCCTGTTTCCACTGATCATCCTTGAGATGTTTCTACAGCTTCACTGGAGTCCACCTGTGCTAAATTCAGTTGACTGGACATGAGTTGGAAAGGCACACACCTGTCTATATAAGGTCCCGCAATTGACAGTGCATGTCAGAACACAAACCAAGCATGAAGTCAAAGGAATTGTCTGTAGACCTCCGAGACAGGATCGTCTTGAGGCACAAATCTGGGGAAGGGTACAGAAAAATTTCTGCTGCTTTGGAAGGTCTCAATGAGCAAAGTGGTCTCCATCATCCATAAAGGGAAGAAGTTTGGAACCACCAGGAGTCTTCCTAGAGCTGGCCGGCCATCTAAACTGAGTGACTGGGGGAGAAGGGCCTTAGTCAGGGAGGTGACCAAGAACCCAATGGTCACTCTGTCAGAGCTCCAGCATTCCTCTGTGGAGAGAGGAGAACCTTCCAGAAGGACAACCACCTCTGCAGCAATCCAGCAATCAGGCTTGTATGGTAGAGTGGCCAGACAGAAGCCACTCCTTCATAAAAGGCACATGGCAGCCCGCCTGAAGTTTGCCAAAAGGTACCTGAAGGACTCTCAGACCATGAGAAACAAAATTCTCTGGTCTGATGAGACAAAGATTGAACTCTTTGGCATGAATACCAGGTGACATGTTTGGAGGAAACCAGGCATCGCTCATCACCAGGCCAATACCCTCCCGACAGTGAAGCATGGTGGTGGCAGCATCATGGTGTGCAGATGTTTTTCAGCGGCAGAAACTGGGAGACTAGTCAGGATAGAGGGAAAGATGAATGTACAGAGACATCCTGGATGAAAACCTGCTCCAGAGCACTCTAGACCTCAGACTGGGGCGACAGTTCATCTTTCAGCAAGACAACAACCCTAACCACACAGACAAGATATCAAAGGAGTGGCTTCAGGACAACGCTGTGAATGTCCCTGAGTGGCCCAGCCAAAGCCAGACTTGAATCTAATTGAACATCTCTGGAGAGATCTGAAAACAGCTGTGCGATGCTTCCCATCCAACCTGATGGAGCTTGAGAGGTGCAGCAAAGAGGAATGGGCCAAACTGCCCAAAGATAGGTGTGTCAAGCTTGTGGCATCATAGTCAAAAAGACTTGAGGCCGTAATTGCTGCCAAAGGTGCATCAACAAAGTATTGAGTAATACTTTGCATCAACAAAGTATTGGCTGTGAATACTTATGTACATCTGATTTCTTAGTTTTTTATTTTTAATAAATTTGCAAAAATCTCAATAAAACTTTTTCACATTGTGGTTATGGGGTATTGTGTGTAGAATTTTGAGGAAAAAATTAATTTAATCCATTTTGGAATAAGGCTGTAATATAACAAAATGTGGAAAAGTGAAGCACTGTGAAGACTTTCCGGATGCACTGTATGTTTAATCAAACCTCACCTCTTCTATTTTATTGTCAGCTTGTCTATGGTTTATGGACGAGCTGAGGAGGTTAGCTGCCAACATGGTGTGGCTTCAGTTCATTCTCATGCTAGTTTCCAGGTAGTTTGCCCACTTTTTCTTGGCATCTTTCGATGAAATAAACATTCTATCTTCCTATAGGTATTACAGTTGGATAATCAGGTTGAAAAATCCAACTTCAGCGTGTCCACTTTCAACAGTGGCATAACTCCAAACATGAGCACTAAATGCTAAGCTACATGGTTTTGCCTTGTCAAAATAAAACTGGTATTGAGTCAAAATGGGATAAAAGACCTATTTTTGTTTTTGCTTTGTTTTTTTATTCATTGTTTTGGTCACAGCCAGAAGTAATAGCCGGAAGTCATGAAAAAAACATGTGGCTTTACAATTTGTATTGTGCTAAATTATTGAAAAGACAATGTGATCATCACTCTATATGTAATTCAAGAAATCTCTGTCTATCACGACGTCACGATGTCACGATCATAGAACTCGCTAGAAGATCATAGGACTCACTATGACATCATCAAAGATCAAAGGCAACCATCACAGATTTTTGATTTGATTTTGTATACTTTATTGATCCCCAGAGGGGAAATTTAGGGCATCCACCTGGATGGATGAAGCAGCCACGGTACGGCGCTATCCCTTTACCATTCACACACACATTCACACCTAGGGCCACTTTAGAGTCTCCAATTAACCTAACCTGCATGTTTTTGGCATGTGGGAGGAAACCGGAGAAATCCCGGAGTAAACCCACGCAGACATGATCAAAGGCAGTCATCACTGAACAAGTGGTGACATCAAAGATCAAAGCAGGTTTCACCATGGTTACTGTTGCCATGGTAACAGTAACTTTCTATGGGCATGCAGAAATGTTTGCTTACACTTGCTTTCTGTGGGCATGCACGGGTATGCACTAGTTTCTATAAAGCAAGCATTACTAGTAGGTTTAAAAATGAAAAAAAAGTTGAGTGCACTTCTAAACAATAAAATGAAAAACCAGACTAACAAAATTGCATCCTTTATCCCGTTTTAGCTCCATTTCCAATTTTATTTTGACGAGGCCAAAACCATATAACGACTACTATGGCTTCCGTTTCACTTCAGAAACGAAATACTGAATGAACAAAGAGTACACGACTTTACAGTGTATTAATATCCAGTAATATCCAGTGTATCTGGAGAAAATGTTCTGACCATGCATGAATGTATTTTATGAGGTAAAAAAAATTAGAGCCCCATCTTGCACAGTATCTAACCGTTAAAGTCAAGCAAAATTTATTGAAATCTCCTTCCATTAAATTATTTGTTTAAATAAAGAACTGGATGGGGGAAAAGCAACATGAAATTTGTCATTAAAAATTATTTTAGAACATAATTCCCTTGGACAAAATGATTTCAAAAGTACAAACTGAATCTAGACGTACTTGCAGGGTTACAATCTTTGTCCCCAGTCACCCATAAATGGTCCACAAGGCTATCAGCTTTGAAATTTGCATTACCACAGTATTTGATTAAATGTGTTTTTCAGGGGACCATCTGCGAATTTAGCCAAACTTTTCCCTCCTTCCCCTCATCTCCCTTTTTATCAGTTCAGTTTCTTTTGTGCACCACAGAATGAATTGAGCAGCCACAGATTTCTCCTTCTGTTCTAGGAAAATAACATGTCCTTCACTAAAGAATACAGTCATGCTTCTCAATCCAAAGTCTTAGTGCTTTTTCCTTGAATAAATCGTCCACATCTATTGAATCCTTTTCATTTCGCAACACAAGCCGACCATTCAGAATGAAAAGAGAGGAGTCTGAATTACTTCAAGTTGGAGAGTTACCTTGCATAGAGAGGAATTAAGGACCATTTGCCAATATTGTGGATCAACTATGCTGCAGATAAAAGTGGCATTCTTGTGTTACCTGGCTGGGGAATTTAGCCACAATGGACTTCAAACAATGACCAGCATACAATCCACAGACTGATTTTTTTTTTTTTTTTTACTTGAGGGACCTTGGACTTTTCACAACAAACCGTTTCCAGCAAAGACAAGCATAAAGGGAAGCGTCTGAATAGTCGTTGTATTACCCTCTTGCCCTTTGTCAAGAAGAATGTAGGCTGTTTATTGTAAGTCAATGGATGACCTCAATCTCAATTTATCACTGTCATTCCGAGATGTAAATGGCTGCCTTTGGAAACTGTTGTTTCGCATTGTTCAAAAGCTGTCTGGCATGGTTTAGAGTTCAGAAGGTTTTGCTGCATATTTGAACATTTCAGCACCGTCATACACCCCGCGGCTGTTCCACAAAGAATTACTCCGAGCAACTGGAGGAGCTCTCACAGAGCAATAACTGATGTAGAAATGTGGAAATGAAAATTAAATCAAAAATTTGGTTGGGGTCCAAATGGTACAGGGCGATATGGCAAACGAGATATGCACAGCTCCAGAGTAAACAATACCCATGGAAACGGTCAACCAAAGACACCCATTTTCACTGAATCCAAATAAATATTAAACACATTATTGAAAAGCTTTGCTGCTGCCTGATGTTCTCCTGTAAATATATTAAATATACTGTACTTGTTTTAAGATGTTTCATACCTAAACCGTTTGATCCGGACTTGTCAAACTTTTCAGTTTGATTCGTATGTAACAACAATGTAACAAAGCCTTGGTCTGGACCTTGGTCTGGACTTTCAGATGTGAAATGCCCTAGATTAATGTAAGAGAGCTTCGACTGAAACAAACTAAAGCCTATGTGTGAAAGCACCCTCAGTTGATCTCAATATTGCACTGATAATCGTCAATAAACAAATCTACCTCCAAATTGTGTTTGGTGGCTGTCTAAAATGAGACAGTGTGATTTTAAAGGAAAAGATATGTGTAAAATGGCAAAATAAATGAAAAAAAGGAGGGAGAAATGTAAAGAAAAGAAAGGCGTAAACTATAAATGAACAGGCAACAAATTTGCTGTCAATAATACCTGAAAGGAAATTAGTTTCTCATGGCATCTTCCGATTCTAAATACATGAGTGCATTTGCAGGTGTGATGTTTGCACATGTCATTGTGGGCACAGTACAGCGAGGCGGCCGACTATCCTCCTGCTGCTCTTAAAAGATGCCCGCACTCCTCCCACCTGAGTGACACTCACTTGAGCTCTGCTCCAGTCTCTAGCCCCTCTAACAGCAAGATAAGACTCTTATCACATCCAAGAGTGAAGATTTGGCCTCAATCCAAGGGAAGCAACGGAGCAGGGAAACCACTGTCTAGACACTTATGGTGAACTAAAAGCAACAATGCTCTGTTTGACAGGAAATACTAAAGGGCTGTCGCCGAGGCACGCCGATCCGAGGAAGCTGCAGTTCAGACAATGTCATTGTGCAAAAGCGCCTCACCAGATCCCCTTACCTGCAGTCGTTTTTTCATCAGCAGCTAGCATGAACCCTTAGCAGGATAGGGGAAGAGAGGTCACATACAGCTTTGATATCAGTAGACCAAAGGTGTTTCATGGATTTTTTTTCTGTCTTCTGTTTAAATCGTGATATTGGTGTATTTTTCCATCTGTTTACTGTCACCTGTCAGTCAGACATCATCGTCCATAGGCTTAAGTCAATCATGCCCCCCCACCACCACCCCTGAACCTAGAAAAAAGACAGAATTGTCCCCAATATCAACATAAACCTTTCTATAGGAATATTTTTTCATCATAAATTTTCAACTTTTTTCTCCTAAATTTGTGACTTTTTCCTTGTAAATTTGGCAAAATTTTTATTCTATGTAATTTCTGTTCATCTAGACCTTTGTTTTTCAACCAGGGGTTCTAGAACCTCACTGGATCCTTGAGAGAATGTTCAGGGCTCCTGGGGAAGTTGTCCCATTCCACTTCATAATCAGTCCAAAAAAACTGTAAATAATTTGGCTTTGTTGTGCATGGGTGCCTGTAATGGCTCGTCCATGTCAACAGATGGCAGTATGAATACAGTGATAATGGCTGCCATCTTCCTACTCTTCTTTTTCATTACAGAGGTCATTACAGAGGTTAATGGCCTTGTTAGACATGCTAGAGGTCATTTAGTCCGGTCAGTTATGCTTTCATACTGCTCCTTATCCAGGAGAACCAAAGAGCTTTACGTGACATGCCTATTTCCTGTTGTCATGATGACATTTGTGTTGTTAGCACAGACCGGTGGTTAGCAAATATGCTACTCACCATCCAAGTGTAGAAGAGCTTGAAAGAACGAGGCGGTATGATATATAAACCAAAGTTTATTATCAGCTCCTGTAACAAGTCTCATCTAAGTGCAGAAGCAGAAGAAGGAAAAAGAGGCCGAACACCTCCGGCTCTAAGAACTTATACTTGCACATAACAAAAGACATGCAAATCCAAAGCTGACATCCCTCCTTATCTTAATCCCCCCATTGTCTTTGTACTCCTCCTCATGGCCCTGGGGGGTGAGGGCAGCTCCTCCGGTCTCCACCACAGTGCCTGGGAAACTCTTTAATCCTCACTGGCGGTTGAGATCTCTTTGTCCTGTTCTGAGGTGTGAAGTCGCCTTACATATGTAGTCACCAAACATTCTCACATGCTTCAACATATGTAGGTTATGGAATATATGATAAATATAGACCACAGCCCCCCCCCCCAAACGACTAAGAAAAGGACAATAGAAAAATTCACAGTTTAAGATAATTACTATGACATACTAACTGTTACACCTCTTGCCACAGAAGAAACTTTCCAGCAGCCATGCTCCTAAGAGAGTTCAGTGGTAATCATAACAGCATAGTAAAATCACAAGTCAGTCCTAAACTGTTACAGCACAATTAGTGAACAACTGTTGAGTAGTTTGTATCAGTCTCTGTGCCGTCTGGGTTTTAATCTTCTCCCGAAACTGCTGTGGGTCCGCTTGGGCATCCCGCTGGGACCTTCCTGTAAGGAATCTGCAGCTTGGGAAGGAGAGTGATTATTTGTTCCCTGCAGGGGGGCTGAGTCTTTTCTCTTGGGAGGTCTACCCCTCCGAGGTGCTCTCGCCAACCGTGCAGGCTCGTCTTTCAACAAGAAGGCAGGTTTAAGTCTGTCAATGCTGACTGTTTCTTTTCTATCCCCAAAATCAAGCACAAAGTGTTTATCACCAGGTTCCAGCACTCTGAATGGCCCATCGTATGGTGGGCGGAAAGTTGGTTTTAAAGCTTCATGCCTAACAAAAACGAATTCAGCGTTCTTTAAAGCTTGAGGGACAAAAACCCGTGGAAAAGAGTGATGAGCCGGACCGGGGAGAGAGTCCGGTCCGCTGCTGCCTAAAAACCTCGGGGCTGGAAGGTGCCCTGGCTCTGGGTTCTCTGGTAAAAATTCACCTGGGAGCCTGTGAGGTTGTGCAAAAACTAATTCTGCTGGAGAGGCGTCTAGATCCTCTTTGGGTGCAGCACGCAACCCCAATAAAACCCAGGGGAGTTTATTTACCCAATTTGTATCCGTTAGTGAGGCTCTGAGGGCGGACTTTAAAGATCTGTGAAAACGCTCGCATAACCCATTAGCCTGAGGGTGATAAACAGTGGTGCGGTGAATTGTCGCTCCTAAGCTGCTGGACATGGCTGACCAAAGCTCCGAGACAAATTGAGGCCCCCTATCGGACGTGATGTCCGATGGGACGCTGAAACGTGCCACCCAGTTTGTCAAAAAAACGCGAGCGACTTCCTCCGCTGTGGTTAACGCCAGAGGGACCGCCTCTGGCCAGCGCGTGGTGCGGTCTATCATTGTTAACAGGTGTGTGAAACCTTGGGAGGAAGGTAGTGGTCCCACGAGGTCGACGTGAACGTGGTCGAACCTTCTAGCAGGGATTGGAAAAGGCTCCAGAGGGGCTTTTGTGTGTTTGTGTATTTTGGCGCGCTGACAAGAAATGCAAGTTTTTGCCCATTCTTTTACGTTTTTGCGCAGGCCAGGCCACACAAATTTTTCGGCGACCATTTTAACCGAGGCGCGCACACTTGGGTGCGCGAGGGAGTGAATTGAGTCGAAAATACGGCGGCGCCATGTAGCTGGGACTAACGGGCGCGGTCGGCCGGTTGAAATATCGCATATTAGGGGGGGCACGCTGTCGCGTAAACCCCTTTCCTCCAGCCTTAACCCTGTTGGTCCAGACAGGAGTGCGCGCACGTCCGCGTCACTACTTTGTTCCTCTGCCATGGCTGCATAATCTATCCCTGCATGGATTGGTGCTGCGTATGTGTCCGCGTTAGTGAAGAGTTTTGCGGCTGAGGTAGTATAATCTGTCTCCTCGCGCTCTGGCGATGTCACAGCGCGAGAGAGGCAGTCTGCTACCACGTTAAGTTTGCCTGCCACATGTCGAATGTCTGTGGTGAACTCTGAAATCGCAGCCAGCTGTCTTTGTTGCCTGCCTGACCACGGTTCGGAAATTTTAGCCATAGCAAAGGTGAGCGGTTTGTGGTCTACAAAAGCCGTGAAACTCCGCCCTTCTAACCAGAACTGGAAGTGGCGGATGGATAAATGAAGCGCTAGCAGTTCCCTGTCAAAAGTGCTGTATTTACGCTCAGTTTGGTTTAGCGATTTGCTGAAGAATGCTGAAGAATGCTGAAGAATGCCACGAATGTGGTTTTCGTCCTGGCCGTGGCACATCGGACCAGCTCTTTACCCTCTCGAGAATTCTTGAGGGTTCGTGGGAGTTTGCCCAACCAGTTTACATGTGTTTTGTGGACTTGGAGAAGGCATTTGACCGCGTCCCTCGTGGATTTTTGTGGGGGGTGCTTCGGGAGTATGGGGTATCGGGCTTGTTGTTACGAGCTATTCGGTCTCTGTACAACCGTTGTGAGAGTTTGGTTCGTATTGCCAACACTCGGTCGGAGTCATTCCCAGTGAGAGTTGGACTCCGCCAGGGCTGCCCTTTGTCACCGATCCTGTTCATAATTTTTATGGACAGGATTTCTAGGCGCAGCCAGGGAATGGAGGGTGTCATGCTTGGTGACCACAGGATCTCATCTCTGTTGTTTGCAGATGATGTTGTCCTGTTGGCTTCATCCAGCAATGACCTACAGCTCTTGCTGGGACGGTTTGCCGCTGAGTGTGAAGCGGCTGGGATGAGAATCAGCACCTCCAAGTCCGAGTCCATGGTCCTCAGCCGGAAAAAGGTGGATTGTCCTCTCCGGGTTGGGGACAGGCTCCTGCCCCAAGTGGAGGAGTTTAAGTATCTTGGGGTTTTGTTCACGAGTGAGGGGAAAATGGAGCGAGAGATCGACAGACGGATTGGAGCAGCATCTGCAGTGATGTGGACGTTGTACCGGTCTGTTGTGGTGAAGAGGGAGCTTAGTTCTAAGGCAAAGCTGTCGATTTACCAGTCAATCTACGTTCCTACTCTCACCTATGGTCACGAGCTTTGGGTAATGACCGAAAGAACGAGATCGCGGATACAAGCGGCTGAAATGAGCTTTCTCCGTAGGATTGCTGGACTCACCCTCAGAGATAGGGTGAGGAGCTCAGTCATCCGGGAGAGGCTCAGAGTAGAACCGCTGCTCCTCCACATTGAAAGGAGTCAGTTGAGGTGGTATGGGCATCTGATTAGGATGCCTCCTGGACGCCTTCCACTTGAGGTGTTTCAGGCACGTCCCACTGGGAGGAGACCCCGGGGCAGACCCAGGACTCGGTGGACAGACTATGTCTCCCAGCTGGTCTGGGAACGCCTTGGTATCCCCTCTGAAGAGCTGGAGCAGGTGGCTGGGGAGAGGGAAGTCTGGGCTTCTCTGCTTGAACTGCTGCCTCCGCGACCCGGACCTCCGGAAAAGCGGTAGAAGACGGATGGATGGATGGATGGATGGATGGATGAAGAATGCCAAAGGTTGCCAGATTCCGCTGACATGTTGTTCTACAACTGCCCCTATAGCTAGGTCCGAAGCGTCTGTGGTTAGCGCAATGCGGGCCGAGGGATCGGGGTGAACCAACAATGTGGCATTAGCTAGGGTGCTCTTTACTTCCGCGAAGGCGCGTTCGCACTCCGGGGTCCATTCGACCGCGTTGGAAGCTTTTTGTTTTCTGAGCGCGTCATATAGGGGCTGCATGAGCTGAGCTGCGTGGGGGAGGAAATGGTTGTAAAAATTAACCATTCCTAAAAATTCTTGCAGCGATTTGACCGTTTGTGGCCGTGGGAAACTTTTTATCGCGTGAACTTTGTCTGGAAGTGGGACTGCCCCCTTCGGAGAAACTCTGTGTCCTAAAAAATCAATTTGTGACACGCCGAATTTGCATTTGGCTGGATTGATTATTAACCCGTGCTCTTCTAACCTCTGAAAAACCGTAGTGAGATGCTGCTCGTGTTCTTCCTCAGACGGGCTGGCTACCAGCATATCGTCGAGGTAGACAAAAACAAAAGGAAGGTCGCGTAATACTGCGTCCATCATCCGCTGAAAGGTTTGAGCCGCGCCTTTGAGGCCGAAAGGCATTCGCAAAAATTCAAAAAGGCCGAAAGGGGTTATTACAGCTGTTTTAGGAATTGTCCTCTGCTCGAACTGGGACTTGATGATAACTGCGGACCAGGTCTATTTTTGAAAAAATGCGCGCACCCGCCAGATGCAGTGAAAAATCTTGGATGTGAGGAATTGGGTAGCGGTCATGCGCTGTCGCATTGTTTAATCTGCGGTAATCGCCGCACGGTCTCCAAGAACCGTCGGATTTCGGAACCATGTGAAGTGGTGAGGCCCAGGGGCTTTTCGAACGTTTAATAATGCCTAATTTTTCAAGGGTAGTAAACTCGTCCCGAGCTATGGCGAGCTTGGCCGCGTCTAAGCGCCGAGCTTTGGCAAATACGGGTGGGCCCGTTGTGGGAATAAAATGTTCCACCCCGTGTTTAGCCA
This sequence comes from Pholidichthys leucotaenia, assembly GCA_020510985.1. Lineage (NCBI taxonomy): Eukaryota > Metazoa > Chordata > Actinopteri > Cichliformes > Pholidichthyidae > Pholidichthys > Pholidichthys leucotaenia. The sequence continues at coordinate 20,903,729 of CM035839.1, read as the reverse complement.
CTGTGGCTGAGAATTTGGGAATTGTGAGTGCTGGAAATTGGGTGAGGAGTTGATCAAACTTACCTCCTGCTGTGGTGACGCTGGCCTGCACGGGTGGTGGAGAAATACGAGCTGCGCAGGGAATAGAAGCAAAAGACAGTGCATTAACCAAGCGTCTGTTCGCTAGATCAACTAATAACCCATGTGCACACAAAAAGTCTGCGCCCAACAAGTTAAAACTCACCGCCACTACAACAAATGTCCATCTGTAGTTGCGGCCGTGGATGCGGAGGTGCAGGCTTTTTTCGCCAAAAGTGTCAATGCTGGAGCCGTTGGCTGCCACCGCTCCGTTGCCCCGGGTGCCCATGGCTCGATCTGCTTGGGAGGGCATGACAAAGCTTAGTTGAGCTCCTGTGTCAATAAGGAACTGCTTGCCGGCGTGACCGTCCGTCACATATAACAGCTTACTTTTCTTGCCGAGAACCGCTGCCGTTAACGGCTCTCGGCTTTGGCGTTTCCCGAAATCGTAAATTTGCAGGGGGGAACGCATTTGTGAGCCTTCTCAGTGAAGCGGTTGTGGTAATAACAAACGTCGCTCCGTCTGTTACGTTTTGGCCTTGTCGCTGTCACCGCGGGCTGGTTCTGCTCAGTGGTTTGCGGCTCCCCGTGGTTCTGGGCATCAGCGTTGAGGTCTGCGGATGCTGCTGTGGGTGTCTGCTCCTTGCAGGCGTTGACGAGCCGTTGAGCTTCGTTGGCCAGCACGCGGAAGTCTTGCTGGGTGCTGCATCGCATGTTGGCGAGTGTCCCTCTCATGTGTGGCGGCAGCGTACTGAGGAATATAAATTGGAAGAGGAAGTTGTCATTGTCCTCTTCTTTAAGCTGCAGTAAGTCCTCCATGAGGGCCTTAGGTCTGCATCCTCTGTGGCCGTAGACTGCCAGGATCCTCTCGGCTCTCTCTTCGGCTGAGGGGACGTAATTTGCCACGATGGTTGCTTTCAGTATTTCATATTTGTCTTGGGCCGGCGGCCGCTGGATTATGCTCCGCACACACCTCGAAGTGGCGGCGTCGAGTTTGGCGACGATGTGATAGAACTTTGTTTCGTCAGCCGTGATGCCCACAAGTGCAAACTGGGCTTCAGCTTGCTGAAACCACGAGGCGGGGTCTTCCTGCCAGAAGTCCGGCAGCTTGACGGTGACGGCATTTGTGTGGACCGTCACTGATGTGTCCGCAGGGTGAGAGTGTCTTCCTTCGGCTCTCACAGCGGTGCTGGTGCTCGGTTGAGCCCTCTCTATCACTTCTGCCGTGGGGGAACGTCGTCCATCTGTTCCCCTGTCTGCATGGGCGCCGGCGTCTGCCTGGGTCGCCACAGATGAGTCGATCGCTGGAGAATGCCTCTGGTCCATCCTCGCGTCAGGGTCACCAGTGTAGAAGAGCTCGGAATGACGAGGCGATGTGACTTATAAACCAAAGTTTATTATCAGCTTTGCTCCTCTAACAAGTCTCATCTAGTGCAGCAGCAGAAGAAGTAAGAGGGCAAACACATTCGGCTCTGTGTACTTATACTCACGCACAACAAAAGACATGCATACAAAGCTGACATCCCCCATTAACTTAATTATCCTCCTTTGTCTCCGTACCCCTCCACCTGGCCCTGGGAGGTCAGGGCGACCTATCTGGTCTCCACCGCAGTGCCTCGGATGCTCTTTGATCTTCACTGGCGGTTGAGACCCTTTGTCCTGTTCTGAGGTGTGAAGTCGCTTTACATATGTAATCACCAAACATTCTCACATGCTTATACATATGTAGGTTATGGGATATATGATTAATATAGACCACAACCATCTCTTTTTCTACATTTTAAATGACACACTGGAAAAAAATCAATTGTACATATTCATCTGTCATTAATTTTATGCAGTTTTTCCCTTTTAATTTTGCATCACATGACCCGCTCCAGTTCACGTATCGCTCAAATCGCTACACAGAGGACGCTATAGTCACCACCCTGCACTCTGTCATTACCCACCTGGACCAGAAATACACCTATGCCAGACTCCTGTACATTGATTTCAGTTCAGCATTTAACACCATTATTCCCCAGAGACTGATGGAGAAATTACTCCTTTTCGGTCTGAATACCGCCACATGTCTCTGGATCGTGGATTTCCTGACCGAGAGACCTCAGTCTGTCCGAGTTGGAAACATCTCCAACTTCATCACACTGAGCACTGGATCCCCTCAAGGCTGTGTACTCAGTCCACTGTTGTTTACACTGTTAACACATGACTGTGTGTCCAGACACGAGGGGAACCAGATTATTATTAAGTTTGCGGACGACACCACAGTGGTGGGACTTAATCAGAGGGATGAGGAATCAATGTACAGGGAAGAAGTGAGAGACCTGGAGGGCTGGTGCAGGGAGAACAATCTGGTGCTCAGCGTGGACAAAACAAAGGAGATGATTATCGACTTCCGGCGGTCACGGCCTGAACACGTCCCTCTCTGCATCAGCAGCCGTTTGGTGGAGAGAGTGGAGAACATCAAGTTCCTCGGAGTGCAAATCTTGCAGGACCTGACCTCGAGCAAGAATTCCTTGGGGATCAGGAAGCGGGCTCAGCAGAGACTGCACTTCTTGAGGAAACTCAAACAGGCCTCTCTCCCCATCTGCATCCTCAGGACCTTCTACAGAGGTGTGGTGGAGAGTGTTCTGACGTACTGCATTGCTACATGGTACTCCAGCTGCAGTATGTCAGACAAAAAAAGCCCTGCAGAGGATAGTTAAGGGAGCTGAGAGGGTAATTGGAGTTTCCCCTCCCCTCTGTTCAAGAACTTTTTCAGAGCTGTTGTAGGAGAAGGGCACTGAACATTGTTAAGGACCACTCTCACCCTCTGCACAAACACTTTGAACTTCTGCCATCTGGCAAACGACTGAGCAACAGCTTCCTTCCACAAGCTGTTAGGATGCTGAACAGTTGATCCGGAATCCTTTACGCATACTACTGCACTTTATGGACATTATGTATATTATAGTTTTAGTCAGTTTTAAGTATTTATTTCTCTTAGCTTCTTAGATTCACTTAGCCATTTTAATTGTTTTATATACACATATGCAGTTATTATCATTTTAACTGCAACTGTAATAAGTTAACATTACTGTAATATCCAAATGTGTCTCAGGGATGTGTGAATGGCTGTCGGGGTGGGGGGTGAGGGGGTGTGTGAGTGTGTTTTTAATTTATGTTCTTTTTACAATACGGATGCCTAGAGAAACGCAATTTCATCTTGCTTGCACTACAGTTGTATGCATAGCATCATGACAATAAAGGTTGATTGATTGATTGATTGATTGCAGTGTTGTTATAAAATTGTTTTTAATGTGCATTTGAGATCACTTCTACTTTATTCTGTATACCTACTGGACTAATTCAAAATTTATTAGAAATCAAGTTACATTAAGAGCCAGTTTGTTCCTCTAATACATTTTAACTAATTACCTCCGCCAGGCCGAAGGCCAGGAGGAGGTTATGTTTTTGCCAGCGTTTGTCTGTCTGTTTGTTTGTCTGTTTGTTTGTCTGTCTGTTGGTTAGCAAGATAACTCAAAAAGTTTTGGACGGATTTCGATGAAACTTTCAGGCCTTGTTGGAAATGGTACAAGGAAGAACTGATTAAATTTTGGGGATGATCCGGATCACCGTCTGGATACAGGAATTTTTTAAAGGATTCTTTAACATTGTGAGATACAGCCATTTTCAACATGTGTGCAGGGGCAATAGAGGGCGCTGGTCGTCGTGTCTGATGAACACAAACTCCGTCTTCTTCAAAGTTTTAGGCACAAAAGCACGCAGAAAACAGTGGTGGGCAGGGCTCGCCAGAGTGCCTGTGTTTGCGCTACGCTGCAAAAGCTGAGACGGGCAGCTGTCCGGCGCCGGATTATTTGGCAGAAATTCCCCGGCCAGCCATAGGGGCTGCGCAAAAACCAGCTCTCTGCCGGGGAGGCTTCCAAATCCTCTTTTTTCCGCAGAGCGCAAACCCAATAAAACCCACGGCAACCATTATCGCACCTTCTTTTGTCCTGCGGCTCCGGAACAGAGAGGAATCCCGGCGCCAGTAATGCTGCGCCTGATATGTGTGACTCTAATGCTAAAAGTGACTGCATCAGGGATTTTCGACCTGAAGTCGCACTTTGCTACACAGGGCCACAAAAACTTTGTAGCCAAATTCGATCGATGGATGAACATTTTCAGCCAGTGAGAGAACCGACGCCTTCCAAATCCAATGCATCACTAGCAGAAGTGACGTTTTGTCATTTTGTGGCAGAGCACAATCTACCCCCATTGGTGGCAGATCACTTCAGTGATTTGGTGCCAACATTGTTTCCTGACAGCAAGAGCACTCATTTTGTGCTACTTGGCTTATTATTTTCACATTACCAAAAAGTTATGGCTCAAGATTGTGTCCATATAAGTGTACATTTGAATAAATATGTTTGAAATAGTTCATGTTGCAGTTGCTGTTTGCTTAGTTTTTGTTTGTTTGTTTGTTTTTGCTTCAGTTTTCTTTCATCTGCCGATAAATACAGTTTTTAAGTACTCAGTACAGGTGTGAAATCCCCCCCCCCAGTAAGGGAGGCATGAGGTCAGTACAGGTGTGAAAGCCCCCCAATAAGGGAGGCATGAGGTATGCCTTGACAGGTCGCAGCCTGGCACTTTGCAGATGGAGGAGATGGACACAACAGCAACACTTCAGTTTATTACCTCCGCCAAGGAGGTAATGCTTTTACTACTGAACCAGTAATCCTATCATTGTGAATCCAATTGCTAGTCATATGTTTTCATGGTCAAGGAATCTGAAAATGTACACACAAACACTGTATGGGGGGGAACTGTGGCGCTTGGCGGAGGTCTGCACTCTCCGAGTGCTTTTCTAGTTAATTATTTATTTAGTGTGTATGTGGCCACTGTCACGCACTTTTACAACGTTAGTAATATTTTTTCAGACAAAATTACGAAACTCGGCAGTGATTTAAACCAGATCAGTGGGCTGATACACTATAATGTTTCTCATTAGTGACAAGTTAGCATTGTCATTTAGCATTTGCCGTCTTATAATTAGAGAGAGATGGTGTTAACGTTACTTACTTCCAATTAAAACGAGGTTAGAGGACTATCCTTTCTGACACAGCACAGTGGGAAAAAGTCCATCATCCCTGGTTAGCAGGCTCCACAGAAGTAGCAGCAAAACATTAGCTTGCAGTTAGCTGCTGTGGCGTACCTGCTGCACTGCAGGGGAGAGGCGGGGTGGTGACAAGTAGAAACGGCTATGTTGTGATGGACACAATACCCAGGTCTAGCATGCTCTCACACCCAGAAAGGCAGGAGGAAACACGAGGACAATGGACCGCGGGAGGGAGCTCACCGGGAGGTTCAGACTGGGCACAGCTTAGACACCTCCAGGGAAAAGGAAAATTTACATGTAAACAGATCAGACAAAGATGCGCCTTTCGCCACCTGCAGCAACGGGCAGGAAAGGTCTGCCTTGCAAAGTCTGCATTTTACTTGTTTTTGTTTTTTTTTTCTGTGAAATGTTCCCAGTAGGAGTGATTTCCGGCGGTACTTCCGGTGCTGCACTTGTAATGCTTGATATGAGCCGAGAATTTTAAGCAAAACCATCAAAATAAGGACTTCTGTTGGCTACCAACAAACGTGGGGAATACCCTTACGACCCAGTGCTGACCTGGTGAAGGTTCTGGTAGATCTGGCTCCGTTTCGCCCCGTTTCCGACCTCTAAAGGCTCGCCTCTGATGCTAACCCAGATGCTAACCCAGAGTAACTGCAGCAGTGAGAAGGTATTCTTTACATCTGGCCATCTGGAGCCGAGGAGAGAAGGATTTAAAAGGAGGACGAACCAACCGAGGCGGCGATTGGGAGCTCGGGCGCGGCGTTGGTGAGAGACGGGGGCCACCTGGATCCAGCAGGACAGTGGTCTGAACCGGTGCTCAATTGCGAGGCCCAGCCGAGGAACGACCAGACTGACGGCGGTCGGTGACGGGGCCTAGACGGGGCCCAGCGGAGGAGCCGCCTAGCCAGACGGCGACGAGTGGCTGTGATCGGTGGATTCCGGCTGCGCCGGCGGTGCACGACACAACTGGCCAGGTAGACGGAGGCAGGCGATAGACGGCGGTGATCTGCGGAGCTGAGCAGCGTCACTCGGCGGAGAAGCTGCGCAGGAGCGGCGGGTCCAGTAGTGACCGAGCTAGTTGAGGCCTAGCCGGATTCTCTGCTTATTTCTATCCACAGGTCAGTAAAATGCCACCCAAAAAAGAGGAAATGGAAGAAATTAAAAAAACTGAACTTTGTGTTAGATGAACTGGCCAAAGTGACTAGCCAGCAGGACAAAATATTAGACCTAATACAGGAGGTACAAGCCCTACATTCAATAATAAAAGAAAAAGACAAAAAAATTATGGACCTGGAGCAACACGGGCGTCTTTTGGAGCAACGCGTTGAGGATCTTGAACAAGGTTCTCGCATTGATGACATAGTTATAAGTGGACTAGACATCAGATATCAGTCGTACGCCCATGCCGCTACAGGACTGAGTGGTGAACATGCTTCCATAAGTGAATCAATGTCCTTAGAAAACCAAGTGCTTCAGTTCCTTAATGATAAAGACATTAAGGTAGAAGCCAATGCGATCTCAGCCTGTTATGCTTTACCGAAGAAAGATAACAAAACAAAGAAATCAATTGTGATGCGCTTTGTGAACAGGAGGGTGAAAAATGACATACTGAGGCAGGCCAAAAAACTAAAGGAAACTCAAGTTTACCTAAATGAACACCTGACAAAAAAAAACGCTGAATTAGCACGGCAGGCACGGATGCTAAAGAAACATAATAAGATACAGTCAACCTGGACAAGAAATTGTAGAATTTGGATTAAACTAAATGGAACACCTGAGCAAGCAAAAAGTATAATGATCAGAGATGCTACTGACTTAGATAAATACAAATGAACACTGACTATGAAACACAGAGTGAGGAAACTCAAACTCTAAAAATATGCCACTATGCTGAACATAAACCACAAGAGATGGAGAATGATATTGATCCTGATAACCACTTTTTCAATAATATTCATAACCACTGTGAATATTACACTGAAAAGCAATTCAAAAGTCAAGTGCAATTAGATGGTAAACTGTCAATAATACACTTCAATAGCAGAAGTCTTAACAAAAACTTCTCACAGATTCAGGACTATTTAAAACAGCTAAACAGAAAATTCACAGCTATAGCAGTCTCTGAAACCTGGCTTAATGCAGACCAGGCTCCCCTGATGGCAATAGAGGGATATCAGATGTTTAACATTAACAGATCTCAAAAAAAGGGTGGTGGTGTTGCACTGTATATTGATGACCTATATAGATGTAAGCTTGTAAATGAAATGTCCTTAGCACTACCAGGGATTCTGGAATGTGTTACTGTTGAGATTGACCTAGACAAAACAAAAAATCTAATCATAAGCTGCATATATAGAACGCCGGGAACTTGCATTGAGACATTCAGAGATAAATTAGTCGAGCTGTACAATAATATTACTAGTAAGAAAATGGTAGCAATTTGTGGAGATTTCAATATTGACCTACTTAATCCACATCAACAAAATGTAGTTACAGAGTTCATGAACTCTATGTACAGCATGAGTCTATATCCCACAATAACACATCCCAGTAGAATCACAGCTCACTCTGCTACACTTATTGACAACCTGTTTGTCAATGTTCTCGACAAGAAAATAGAAAGTGGATTATTGATAAATTATATAAGCGACCACTTGCCAATCTTTGCACTTATCCATGGCCACACGGGGCCCAACCCAGAAAAAATCTCAAAATCGTTCAGACACAAATCACCAAACGCAATCAGTTCTTTTAAAGACGACTTGCTGAAGCAAGACTGGACAGAAGTCTATGTATCAGATGTAAATGAAGCCTATGACACATTTACAAACATTGTAACCACTCTTTATGAAAAAAACTGCCCATTAGTTAAAAAAAAGCTTAAACACAAATTTACTGACAAACCATGGCTAACCAAAGGACTACAAAAGGCGTGTAAAAAGAAAAATTTATTATATAAAGCTTTCATAAAGAAAAGGACAAAAGAAGCAGAGCAGCGGTATAAAACATACAAAAATAAGTTAACATATATAATAAGATGTAGTAAAAGAGACTATTACAGTAAAGAACTGGAAAAAAACAAAGACAATATTAAAAATACATGGACAATAATCAACAGTATCCTTGGAAATAAAAGCAGAAATACCAGCTACCCAACTAACACTCCAAAAAATAATAAATCGACTCCGAATGTGAATATAGCTTCACCTGCAGATGAATTTAATAATTTTTTTGTTAACATTGGCCCTAAACTGGCCCGAGAAATACCCACTACGGTGCCAACAGGTGATTCAATATGCAATAACACTGCTGTAAAAGACACCATCTTCATAAAGAACACAGACGAAAGAGAGGTCATTGAAATTGTTAAATCGTTCAAAAGTAAAACATCTACTGACTGCGATGGTATTGACATGCTACTAGTCAAAACTGTTATCGAATGCATAGTGAAACCACTGACGTATATCTGTAACCTGTCTCTCCAATCAGGTATATTTCCCAATGCAATGAAAATAGCTAAAGTAATTCCAATTTACAAGACAGGCGACAGAGGGGAACTCTCCAACTACAGACCAATTTCACTATTACCGCAATTTTCCAAGATACTTGAAAAAATATTCTATGAGAGAATTGACAACTTCATACTGAAGAATGATTTATTGTGTGAGCAGCAATATGGGTTCAGACACAAAAGGACAACAGCATATGCCTTAATGGAATTTACAGAAAAAATATCAACAGCCATTGAAAATAAAGAGTATTCAGTTGGAGTATTCCTGGATCTTAAAAAAGCATTTGATACAGTAGATCACAATCTATTATTAAAGAAACTACAAAATTGTGGTATCAGAGGGGTAGCACTGTCCTGGTTAAGAAGTTACTTAAAGAATAGATATCAGTTTGTATGTGTTAACAACAAAAACTCAGAGCTACTGAAGGTCACCTGTGGAGTCCCACAGGGTTCAGTTTTGGGACCATTATTATTCAATATGTATATAAATGATATATGTAAAGTTTCAGAAAAAATGGACTTAATATTGTTTGCTGATGACACTAACCTGCTATGCAGTGGAAACAACTTGGAACAACTTCTGGATACACTCGGAAAGGAATTAGGAAAGCTGAAACTGTGGTTTGATTCAAACAAATTAACGCTCAATTTAAGCAAGACAAAATTTATAGTCTTTAACAACCATCACAACTACCCAGTACCCAAACTCAGTGTAAATGGTGTAGAGATTGAAAGGGTATCCGAAACTAAATTCCTTGGAGTAATAATTGATAACAAACTGTGTTGGAAGCCACATATTAATTATATAAAAGGTAAAGTATCCAAATCAATTGCAATATTACACAGAGTGAAAAATTTGCTGAATCAACCCACACTATACACCTTGTATCATTCATTAATACTCCCATACATGACATATTGTAATGAAGTATGGGGAAATACATATAAAACAAACATATATCCACTCGTTATGCTTCAAAAGAGAGCTATTAGAATAATCAACAAAGCAGCTTACAGGGAACCAACAAACCCACTTTTTCTTAAACAAAAAACTCTCAAGTTGAAAGATCTGATCGACTTTAAAACCGCAATAATAATGTTCAAAGTGAAGAATCTATCACTGCCCGCAAATATCCAAAAGTTGTTCCAAACAAGGGAGAAACGATATCACTTCAGAGGAACATGTATATTTCAAAAGCCTACAGTGAGAACAACTACCAAGCAACACTGTATTTCAGTGCAAGGTGTCAGATTATGGAACGATTTTGGACCTGAATTAAAATCATGTACAAAGCTTGGACAATTTAAACAAAAACTAAAGGAAGAAATACTCCAAACATATTTACAAGACGACATGTAAACTCACATAAGGATTGACATTTCCAGCCTGTGTTGTGTTATAGCTTAGTTTTTCTTTTTTCTCTGTGACACTATGTCTTAGATTTGTTTTTGAATAGTAACCGCTTAACTTAGACTAGCTCAGTTTTCTTTTTCTCTCAGTCATATTTTGTCTTAGCCTTGTTTTAAATTGTAATCGCTCTTGTCTTGTTTTCTCTTTTTTCTCCTTTGAATTCTTGGATGGAATATGGGTGGGCAATATAAGCTGCGGCTTCAGCCATCACCCATTTCGGATAACTCACGTGGAATTGTATAGTAGAAGGAGTCTTTGTCTAATTTGACCTTGTTGTTATATTATACAGTTTCTTTTAACCTGTAATGTACTATCCGAAATAAATTCATTCATTCATTCATTCATTCATTCTATTGAAAGTTTGGGTCTGTTTTTTTTTTTTTTAGCTCCGATTCCACTTGTTTGGCTTTTCACTTCATCATGTTGTGCTCCTCTTCTTCTTCGCTGAAAATTGTTCACGCATGCCAGACAACAGGGGCACTACTGCCCACAGCAGTTCCGGTCGTGCATTGCAGTTACAACTGAACATTTCTGCGGTATGCATGTAAACTTAAAAATTAAACGATTTGTCGACAACAAAAATTTGAATAAACAAATTTTTATTATCGACATTATCGACAACGTCGACTAATCATTTCAGCCCTACACATGACTCTAGCAAAGAAGATAGAGAAGATTCAACATTGATTTAGTAGTGGTGTAGTCAAGACCAGATTCCAAGGATTAAGACCGAGTCAAGTCCAAGACATTCATACAGAGGTCTTGGTTTCAACCCTTTAAAATTTTAGTCTTTTACACTGCTTTTGGTCTGGTCTTGACCACAACACTAGCCTTCTTCTGTAAGGTCTCAGGTCTGTGAGTGCTAGTTTCCATCCATCCATCCATCTTCTACCGCTTTTCCGGAGATCCGAGTCGCAGAGGCAGCAGTTCAAGCAAAGAAGCCCAGACTTCCCTCTCCCCAGCCACCTGAGGAGAGACGACACCATGGCGTTTCCAGACCAACTGGGAGATACAGTCTCTCCAGCGAGTCCTGGGTCTGCCCTGGGGTCTCCTCCCAGTGGGACATGCCCAAAACACCTCAAATGGGAGGCATCCAGGAGGCATCCTGATCAGATGCCCAAACCACCTCAACTGGCTCCTTTCAATGTGGAGGAGCAGCGGTTCTACTCCGAGCCTCTGAGTCTATCCTAAGTGTGAGTCCAGCAATCCTACGAAGAAAGCTCATTCCAGCCGCTTGTATCCGCGATCTCGTTCTTTCGGTCATTACCCAAAGCTCGTGACCATAGGTGAGGGTAGGAACGTAGATTGACCGTTAAATGGGCAGTCTTCTCCAGTCTTAAAACTGTCGTGAAAAGAAAACAAACACCGATTTCTGTAAGTGTCCTTTGATATATGATTCATAAACAAGACAGGACAGGCTAAAAAGGTGTTTAGACTCAGCTCCAGTGGGGTTAACACCTGCAGAATTGCTTGTCTTTTCATTGAGAAAAACACATGAATTATGAGTGGGAGATTCATCAACAAACAGGAACGTGCAGTGCCATCTCGTCTGTTCATCGCTTTGTTGTGGTGGAGCTCGTCTTATAAAACAATGATGAGCAATGAGAGATAGCAGCAGCCGTGGGCCAGAGCATGCAGGAACATGAGTCCAAGTGCTATCAGACACCTTTGAGGTAAGAAGTTTGCTTCTGTTTTCCTCTCTCTGCTTTGTTTAGATGGTAAAACTATTTAAAAACACCCAGATATGGTTTGGATCGGCACACCTGATCAAGATCCAGATTACTTACACAACGAATTAAGAAACACAAACCTTTTCAAAAGATAAACAAGACCTTTACCAGATAGGCAGAGATTTAAACAGCTACTGCTGCAGAATTTAACTTGCAATTTTAAGGATTCTGTTTAATGGGTTTTTTTTCTTAGTACGTCTTAACCAAAAATGCTGAAGGACTCTTGTACAAAACTGGCGATAGAAAACTTCACCATTGGCCAACGTTTGAACAATAAAGCTGGAATGCTTTCTGCTTTTAATCAAGCAGCTGTATTAGGATCAAAAGGTCAGCAGGGTTTTTTAACATAAATTTAAACTCACATAAGCGCTATCCTCCTTTGAAATTACGTTATAGTCACACTTGTGCTTCTGGCTCCTATCGCTCCCTCTTTTTGATGGCTGAGCCTAGTTGTTCAAACACATCCTGTATGAAGTACACAAATGTTAACAACTCCTTTTACAATTCTTTTTTTTAATCACAGTTTCCTCATGCCCACACATACACACACATTGACTTGCCAGTCATGCGATACATTGACCATACTTAACCAAAAAAACAGCCCAATGATTGGGCTGCTTAGTCCACAGGGTTTGGTTCAAATTTATTCTCAAAATAGTTTTTGGCATTTGTTGATGGTGGTGGGGTTCTGTCTCTCAAAAGTCAAATATACTTTTACTGGGACTGCTTTACAAAAAATATACATTTTTAACAGCTTTTTTTTTAAGTTTGACAATTGGCATAATTGTTGCATAATATCTGGAACAATTCAGTGACACGTGGTGAGGTTTATGGGTGGCGAGGCACTGACTCTTTCAAAGTCAGATTTACAAATATATGAACACAATAGCATAAGCTTGAATTTAATTTCAATTGAAAGCTTATATGCTTTATGATATGCTAATTCCACATTATAAAATCCAATGATATAAATAATTTATTAACAAAATTAAAGCACCATAGGTGCTGGTGCCTCGGTGCAGACAGACATATACACAGAGTGAGTCACCACCATTTGCCTCTTGCACACTGAGGTGTAATAAACTAAGAAAAGAATACATTAAATACAAACTTGAAAGTAGACCAGAAAAAAAAATCACAATAGCATTAAGTCTAAAATAATAAAACAACTCAAAAGGTGGGGCATAAGCACTAAATTCAGTTTTATTTGTATAGCGCCTAATCACCACAAAAGTCGTCTCAAGGTGCTAGATCAGGGGTGTCAAACTCATTCCATGCAGGGCCAAGACCCTGCAGGGTAGGGCTGTGTGATATGACAATATACAGTATATCGGTGATGCGATAAAAACATGTCTGCCGTTTCATATAAAACTGTATCGTTTATATCGGGATTTAAGAGACATACCCGTTTCTACTTGTCACCACCCTGCTTCTCCCCCGCAGTGCACCAGGTGCACCACAGCAGCTAACTGCAAGCTAATGTTTTGCCGCTACTTCTGTGCCAGCCAGAGATGTTGGGACTTTTTCCCACCATGCTGTGTCAGACAGGATAGTCCTCTAATCTCATTTCAATTGGAGGTAACTAACGTTAACACCATCTCTTTCTAATTATAAGACGGTAAATGCTAAATGACGATGCTAACTTGTCGCTAACAGGAAACATTATAGAGTATCAGACCATCATTCTGGTTTAAATCACTGCTGAGTTTCTTAATTTTGTTTGAAAAAAACATTATTAAAGCTGCAAAAGTGCATGACAGCGGCCGCATACACAATAAATAAATTAAAACGTGTTGGAGGAACAAACTGTCTCTTAATGTAACTTGATTTCTAAACATTTTTAATTAGTCCAGTAGCGATAAAGAATAAAGTTGAAGTCATCTCAGATGCACGTTAAAAGCAATTTTATTACAACACTGCAAAATTAAGAGGGAAAAAGTGCATTATGGCGATGCATATTGGTGATATAGCAATGTATAGTGTGGTTGTGTCAGCAGACAGCGTCTCAGGCAGGAGGCAGTGTTTAGACACAAGAGAACAATAGGCAGGGACCTCATGGGGAGTTGGCAGGAAGAGAGAGCTGGGGGTTTAAGGAAAATGTATGGTGGAGGTGAAATGTCATGCAGATGTGAGATGATCTGTGGGGTTTTAAGGGATGAAACCTGGTTTGGCTATTCAGTGCTTTCTGTGTATGATGTTGTGAGAGTGTGAATAAACTTCGTCTGATCGTAACTTGGCCTCATCATTTCCACACTCTCCACACTGGTGACCCTGGACGTATTATGGAACACGAGGCAAGAACCCCGGAGTCGGCCCGGACGGGAAGCCCCAGCAACGCGGCAGGCATCCCACAGACGGCCCGGACGGGAACCCCCAGCAACGAGTGTGCTGTTGCAGTCAAGCTACCGGATTTTTGGCAGCACAACCCGCGCTCTTGGTTCCACCACACCAAGGCCCAGTTCGCCCTCCGGGGAATAACGACAGACAACACCAAGTTTTTCCATGTGGTTGCAGCGCTGGATGCTCGCACAGCTCAGCAGGTAACGAGCCTGCTCGACCAGCCCCCAGCCCACGGCAGATATGAGGCTCTCAAAGCTGCGCTGATTCAGCGCTACACGCTCTCGGACTGTGAGAGAGCAGAGAGGCTCCTGAAGCGTTCCGAGTTAGGAGATGGTTTGGCCGTCAATCTGATGGAGAAGATGTTGGCATTAATGGGCACGGACGACGGGCATTTTCTGTTTGCCCACCTCTTCCTCCGGAACCTTCCAGCAGAGGCGAGAGCGGTCCTGGCCACGCGTGACTACCGTGCGCTAGCCCAGGAGGCAGACCGGATCATCCTCACCACCAGAGCGCTCACGGTGAACACAGCGGCGTCAGAACCCAGCGAGACGACCAGAGGAGGTGAGGAGCCGCTGACGGTAGCGGCAGCGGGGGCCAAGGAGCGCCAGAGAGACACGCTCTGCTTCTACCACCGCCGTTTTAGAGGGAACGCACGCAGATGTACGCCACCGTGCAAATTCAAGTGCTCGGGAAATGCCAGAGCCGGCAGTCGGTAGCAGCTGCGACCGCCGGCGAAGAGAACAAGCTGCGTTACGTGACGGACTTGCGCTCAGGGAGGCGTTTCCTTGTAGACACCGGAGCCCAGAAGAGCATCATCCTGCCGACCTACGCTGACCGACTGGCAGGACCCAGCGGCCCCGGGCTGGTAGCAGTAAACGGCTCGGACATTAAGACCTTTGGTGAGAGAACACCGGCTTTATCTCTACACGGCCACACATACGAGTGGACTTTTGTCATAGCAGCACTGAGTTTCCCGATCCTGGGAGCTGATTTTCTGTGCGCGCATGGTTTATTAGTTGATGTTGCTAACAGGCGCCTGGTTAATGCACTGTCCTTTGACTCTCTCCCCTGTACAGCTCGAGGGGCCGGGCCAGTAACACAAGCCAACGTCACAGCTCCAGGCGGTAAGTTCCACACACTGCTCACTCAGTTCCCAGCACTCACGGTCCCGACGTTTTCAGCGGCCATCGCTAAACACGGGGTGGAGCACTTTATCACCACCACCGGGCCGCCTGTTTTCGCACAACCTCGGCGCTTGGACGCAGCTAAACTGGCCATAGCGCGCGAGGAGTTTGCCAACCTGGAAAGGTTGGGCATCATCAGGCGATCGAACAGTCCATGGGCATCCCCGCTACACATGGTCCCTAAGGCTGAGGGGTCGTGGCGACCGTGCGGCGATTTCCGCAGATTGAATAACGCCACAGCACACAACTGCTACCCGATTCCCCACATTCAGGATTTTTCTGTTCACCTCGCCAGAGCGCGCATTTTTTCTAAAATAGACCTGGTCCGCGGTTACCACCAGGTCCCAGTGCGCGCGGAGGACATACCCAAAACAGCGGTAATAACTCCGTTCGGCTTGTTCGAGTTTCTGCGCATACCCTTCGGATTAAAAGGAGCGGCACAGACGTTCCAGCGCATGATGGACGCGGTGCTGCACGATTTCCCGTTTGTGTTTGTCTATCTGGATGATATCCTGGTAGCCAGCGCGTCCGAAGACGAACACGTAACCCACCTCAGGACGGTTTTCCAGAGGTTGGAGGAACACGGGTTAATAATCAACCCGGCGAAATGCCAGTTCGGCGTGACAGGGATTGATTTTTTGGGGCACCGCGTCTCACCGGAGGGAGCGATACTCTTGTCCAACAAAGTGCGCGCTGTGGCGAACTTCCCCCGGCCTCAGACGGTCAGGGCGCTGCAGGAATTTTTGGGGATGGTTAATTTTTTATAACTGTTTCCTCCCCCGCGCAGCTCAGCTCATGCAGCCACTGTACGCCGCGCTCAAGAGACGGAAACCCGCGGATGGAATCGAATGGACTCCGGAGCGAAAGCAGGCATTCTCTGAGGTGAAAGCAGCTCTGGCAAACGCCGCACTGTTGGCACACCCAGACCCGGCGGCCCGGATAGCGCTCACTACCGACGCCTCAGATGTGGCCATAGGGGCCGTCGTGGAGCAACGTGTCACCGGTTCTTGGCAGCCACTCGCTTTTTTCAGCAGGGCTTTGCGCGACAGTGAGCGTAAATACAGCGCGTTCGACAGAGAGTTGCTGGCTCTCCACCTGGCCATATGCCACTTCCAGTTCTGGCTGGAAGGGCGCAGCTTCACCGCGTTCGTGGACCACAAGCCGCTGACGTTCGCAATGGCCAAGGTTTTGGAACCATGGTCGGGCCGGCAGCAGACAGCTGGCTGCGATCTCGGAGTTTACGACCGATATTCAACATGTGTCGGGTAAACTGAATGTGGTGGCGGACTGCCTCTCGCGCACGGTAGTGGCCCCGGTCTGTGTAGGGATAGATCATACAGCCATGGCTGCAGAGCAGATTAGCGATACGGATCATGCGCGCGCTCCAGTCTGGACCAACAGGGTTAAGGCTGGAGAGCAGAGTGCTGCAAGACGGCAGCTCCCCCCAATCTGCGACGTCCCCACGGGACGCCCGCGCTCGGTGGTCCCGGTCGCGTGGCGCCGCCCTGTGTTTGAGTCAGTTCACACTTTAGCGCACCCAGGAGTGTGCGCATCAGTCAAAATGGTGGGAGCGAAATTCGTGTGGCCAGGCCTGCGCAAGCAAGTGAAAGAGTGGGCTGCAGCCTGCGTAGCGTGTCAACGAGCCAAAGTGCACAGACACACCAAGGCTCCTTTGGAGCCGTTTAGGATACCGGCTAAAAGATTCGACCATGTTCACGTGGACCTCATGGGCCCCCTCCTGCCATCGCAGGGGTGCACGCACCTTCTGACAGTGGTGGACCACACCACACGCTGGCCAGAAGCAGTCCCGCTGGCAGCAACCACGTTCGCGGACGTGGCGCGCGATTTTTTTTTAGCATGGGTGGCTCGTTTTGGAATCCCGTCGGACATCACGTCCGATAGGGGCCCTCAGTTTGTTTCCAAACTTTGGTCCGTGATGGCCCGCAGCCTGGGTGTTGCAATTCACCGCACAACCGCGTACAACCCACAGGCAAATGGGTTATGCGGGCGTTTTCACAGGTCACTGAAAGCAGCACTCAGGGCTTTGTTGATGGATGCAAACTGGGTAGACCAGTTGCCGTGGGGTTTATTGGGGTTGCGTTCCACACCAAAAGAGGATTTGGAGGCTTCCCCGGCTGAGCTTGTTTTTTCTCAGCCACTGCGGCTGCCCGGGGAATTTTTGCCAGATAATCCCGCGCCGGACAGCTGCATGTATCAGCGTTTGCAGTGTAGTGCAGACACAGGCACGCTGCCCGGCCCAGCCCATCATTGTTTCCCACGCGCTTTTGTGCCAAAAACTTTGAAGAACGCGGCATTCGTGTTCGTCAGACACAATGCCCACCGCCCACCATTGCGCCCACCCTATGATGGCCCGTTCAGAGAGCTGGAAACAGGGAACAAGCATTTTTTGTTAGACTTGGGGGGGCGTCTGGAGAAAATATGCATAGACAGACTTAAGCCCGCCTTTGTAGTGGCGGACGAGCAAGTGCTGCTGGCTCGGACCCCTCGTCGTGGAAGACCCCACTGAGAGCTCCCCAGGCAAACGATTCACCAGGATAGCCACAAGGGCAGAGCGAAGTCCCCCCGCCCTCCCCTTGGCCCACCTGCAGTCAGACACACGTCCAACAGCCCCCCGCCGGCACAGACACCCCCATTACAGCAGATATGGGAGGAGACTGAAGCCCAAAAGACGTGCCGACTGAAACTCTGTCTGGGGGTGGTGATTATGGCGATGCATATTGGTGATATAGCAATGTATATTGTGGTTGTGTCAGCAGACAGTGTCTCAGGCTGGAGGCAGTGGTTAAACACAAGAGAACAATAGGCAGGGACCTCATGGGGAGTTGGCAGGAAGAGAGAGCTGGGGGTTTAAGGAAAATGTATGGTGGAGGTGAAATGTCATGCAGATGTGAGATGATCTGTGGAGTTTTAAGGGATGAAACCTGGTTTGGCTATTGTTACAACCCGAGTGCTGGTTCCGTCCGCACTCGGATCTTATATCATTTCCAGGCTTTGACAGCAGAGGATTCCTTCTAGCTCCCCGGGCTTTTATTGTGACAGTGCCCGGTGGAGCTCCCTGCTGTCAGAGTCAACAGCTGTGCTGCATTCGGGGTCATTAAATTAAATTAAATTAAATTAAATCACCCTTATTGTCATTCAACCGTACAACCAATCATGTACAGCAGAACGAGATTGTGCTTTACTTATCTACAGTGTTAATCACACACACCCCAAGTGCAGAATCAGAGGGCCGCTGCCATGCAAGGCGCCGCCACAGAGTTCCCTCCTCCATTCCATTTATTGCTGAGCACCAAGCTGGACGGCAGGAAGTTCCACTTTTTATATGGTCTTTGGCATGACCCGGCCGGGATTTGAACCCCTGCCTCCCGGGTGTGGGGCGGATGCTCTACCAACTGAGCCACCACTCCGGTAACTGAGCGGTAACATTAGTGACTGGGGTTAAAAGCAGGCGCTGAATGCTCCCCGATGCAGCAGTCTCTGTTAAAGTTCCTGTTATACTTCCCTGTTAAGGTATGTTCTGTTATGACACGTCCTGTTATACTACGGTCTGTTAAACTACCTTCTGTGAGACTTCACCTTCGTCACTACATCGTCTGAAGCATCGGGTGTTCCCCGGCTCAGACGCTGTCCATTCATCATTCATTGCAAGTTATCCTGTGATTGTCCTACCTGCACTGTCGTGTGTGTTACCCTCTGTTCCTGCACCTCTTAATAAAACATCACTGCAACTCACTGGTGACTGCTGGCGTCTTATGGTGGCTCATAAGGGCCACCGTGACAGTAGACTGCTGCCAGTACGTCCGGAGAGGGGCGTCGCGCCGAGACGCCATTCACTGTGAGTTTAGCAGTATTGGACTGTTGCTCTTACCTGTTTGGGTACCGTTGCTGAAGCATGCCGTCGCGGAGGTCCCGCACTCAGAGTCCGAGTGATGTCCTCGCAGACGCCCTCGAGTGCGTGGACGGAATCCTTAACATCGCCTCCCTCCTCGACTTCAGCAGCGACGTGCACCGGTACCTGGACCAAGCTGAGGAGGTCCTCGACTATCTCCCCCACTTCGCCTGTCATCCTGAGGTGAGCGCGAGGAGGTTGGACATTGCCGCACAGCGAGAGATACTCCGTGGGTTGGAGGGAAATCCCGGCAGGAAACCGAAGAGGAGGAGATGTCACCCTTCACTTCAGGATCCCGCTCCTGCCTCCGCTCCGGCCCGGGAGTTCGCGCCATCCAGAGGTCTTTCCCCATCCAGCACGACATCACTCGGGATTCCCCCGGAGGAGCTGCAGCTGACTGCAATCAAGGTCCGGGATCGAGTGGCTGCTGCTCGCTCTGCTGTGCACCCGTCCATAATCATTAAGCATGTGATGGCGGCAGTTAGACTGGTGGGGAGGAATCCGGAGCTGCGTGATTTCCCCAAGTTCGACGTCCTCCTTGCCTCTGTCTCCGCACAGGAGCGGCGGTTCCCGGACCTCACTTTCGCTTCGCCTTCCACCAGAGACCGTCGTAACCTCCATAACCCTCCTCAGCGTGAACCCCGTCCGGATCCAGCTCCGGGTTGCCGCAAGGGCTTAATCCCTCGCACAGCTGCCTCTCCTGCGCCTCGTCAGAGGGGATTCCCCGCAGCCTCATCTCCCCCCGGGCCATCTACCGCTCTCTCGTCAGCGTCCCGTGCCCGGCTCATTTCGGCTGTCGCCCCCCTCCTCCTCGACGCATTTCCCGGCCGCTGTGTGTGCTCCGAGTCCAGCCCTGGCGAGTCCCGTCCCGGAACCATCTCCAGCAGATCCACCTCGTCCTTCCAGGAGGCCCGCTGTCACCGTCCGGAGGGGGAAGGGAGGAGCAACGTCCGCTACAGCAAGCACCACTCAACCTTCAGGAGACAGGCAAGTCCAAATTCATTCACACACTCGTTATTGCGATTTGCTCTGTCAGACTCCTAGAGGTGGAGTTCGGGGTTCGCAGCTCCCTGAGCTCCACCTGCTGTGGCTGTAATGATTAACCCCGCATCCTCTGTGTCTCCCTCCGCTGAGCAGTCCTCGACGCCAGGCCAACGTCGTGGGATGAGGAGGGGGCCTGCGGTTCTGGAGAGCCTGGTTCCGGTTCCGCAGCCACGTCGTGGGTGGAGGAGAAGGGCGGACTGCAGCGTGGAACCTGCGCCGACGAGGAAGCGTCCCCGGGGCTCCACGGACGAGCGGTGCGGTCCAGCGGGTCAAGGGTCCCCTGCCACCACGCCGTGTGGGCCGTCGGCATGGGCTTCGGTGCCGGAGGATCCAGGAGCTGCGCGTACCATCATGCCAGCTGCGGAGCCCGACGTAGCTGAGTGGGAGCCTGAAGACAACCTCCTGCCGTCAGAGCCCGGATCGCCGAAGTCCTGGACGGCGTCAGAACTCGAGATCAGGCAAGTGCTCTGTTTTGTCTTTCTTTACTCCATCTTAGAGCACTTTTGCCTGTCTCTTGGGGAGGCGGGCCGGGTGCGGCCACCCACTACATCCGAGCTTGTCTCGCCGGGTTCTGGCGCTACCGGTGATCCTGATCCCGGTTCTTTTCTCTCTCCCGAGCCTTCTCCCAAGGTCGCCGGTGCGGATCTGAAGTCGCCCGCTGTGCCAGAGGTTCCGGGTTCGGGGTTGGAGGTCAGTCCTGGTGCGGCGCCTACCCAATCGAGGTCCAACACGGATGCTACTGAGACCCAATCGGGGTCCTTCGCGGGAGCAACCGCGATCCAATCGGGGTCCGACAAGGACGCGGCACCAGCTGTTTCCAGGTTCGGTGGGGAAGCTGCAGATCCCCTGCCGCCGGATACTGGACGGGCTCATCTCCATCATCTTCATCTTCACCATCATCACCCTCCTCGTTCTCCTGAGGAGCTCAACCCATCTCCACCTGGGGCCGTTGGGGTTCCGAACGCTCCGCCCGGTTCTCCCTCGTCTTTCCCTTCTCCAGCGAGACCGCCGGCTACTTCCCCCCTACGGTTCTGGTGGGCAAGCGATGCGGGTCGGCCGCCTGAAGGACTGCCGCGCCCATTTGGCTCTCTGGGCCGGCCTCCCAACCCATTGGACCCCCTGTTTGGCGACCTGGTCCGGCCGCCTGAAATTAACTGTTTCCGAGCATGGGACTGGGGTAGGCCGCCCGAACTGTCCTTTCCCCCCCTGCCTGCATTGTGGCCGCTTGATGCCGGACGGCCCCCCGACCTTTCAGCCTCCATGCCTCAGAGCCAGGACTGCAGTCATCCCGGGTTTTTTCATTATATTCGTCTGTAAACTTTTGGGATGTGCGTGGGGGCCTGATATGTGATTTTGTGTCTCATTCCTTTTTTTTTCTTGGCTGTAATCGGTGGGGTTTTTTTCCCTCCTCTGTCTTATGTCCATTTATTGTTTAATACCGATGTATGTATTGCCTGTTGGGTTCTGTCCCTGTTACCCACACGTTAGGGAGTATTGGTTTTTTTTTTTTCCTCAACCTGTCTCTGTAGTTGCTTTGTTGGTGCCCTGTTATCATTTTGTTCTTTTTGACTCTCTCCCTCCTACCGGCGCCCCATCCACCCACCCTAGGGGGGTGGGGGTGGGGGGGGTTTGGGTGTTACTTGGGCCACTCAGGTGCTCGGCCTTGAGGGGGAGGTACTGTTACAACCCGAGTGCTGGTTCCGTCCGCACTCGGATCTTATATCATTTCCAGGCTTTGACAGCAGAGGATTCCTTCTAGCTCCCCGGGCTCTGGAGAAGACCCTGATAGCGACTACTGGAGAACTGTCTCGTAAGGTGGATTACATCATGGGTTCGCTCAGGTCTTTCCACGACGAATTCAAAGCTGCGCAATGAAGGATTAATGTACTGAATCTACAGAAGAAATACAAGTCTTCTCTGTGATCAGTCCTATTGGCATTATTATTCCCCATGAAAATTCCTCCTGGCTGTCTGCAGACTGTGTTTTTTCAAAATCATGAGCACAAGGCCTTGGACAGCCAGCTGCAGCGCCAGATAAGACTGGGCGCCAGACAGACAAAACATCTTCTGCCAAGGGTCCTTGGGTCTCTCTTATTATCATCAACACTGCTCAACACCGCACACACATTGATTCATGAACTGAATAAAGATATACTGTACACTGCTCTCTTGTGTCTTGTGAAATTCTGAGTGTAGCGAATGTATGTGCATTGAGAGCTTTTTTTTTTCCTTGAACTCTTAATATTGATTAAGTATGTAACCAGTATTTTGAATCAATGATTTTTTTGCTCCTTCCCATTGTATTATCTTTATGCTTCCTGTATCCTCCTGCTGATAGGCGCGTTTCAGATGCGCCGCGGCACGGAAATGCAGGTCATTACTGTGTCAAGTCAAATTCTCTCGTATGTTATCAGTGTTCTGTTAATGTACTTGGCAATAAATCCTTTTCTGATTCTGATTCTGATTCTGATTCTTATTGTGACAGCGCCCGGTGGAGCTCCCTGCTGTCAGAGTCAACAGCTGTGCTGCATTCGGGGTCATTAGTGACCGGGGTTAAAAGCAGGCGCTGAATGCTCCCCGATGCAGCAGTCTCTGTTAAAGTTCCTGTTATACTTCCCTGTTAAGGTACGTTCTGTTATGACACGTCCTGTTATACTACAGTCTGTTAAACTACCTTCTGTGAGACTTCACCTTCGTTACTACATCGTCTGACGCATCGGGCGTTCCCCGGCTCAGACGCTGTCCATTTATCATTCATTGTAGGTTATCCTGTGATTGTCCTACCTGCACTGTCGTGTGTGTTACCCTCTGTTCCTGCACCTCTTAATAAAACATCACTGCAACTCACTGGTGACTGCTGGCGTCTTATGGTGGCTCGTGAGGGCCACCGTGACAGCTATTCAATGCTTTCTGTGTATGATGTGAGAGTGTGAATAAACTTTGTCTGATCATAACTTGGCCTCATCATTTCCACACTCTCCACAGCATAAAATTAATGATAGATGAATTTGTACAATTGATTTTTTTTTTTTCAGTGTGTAATTTAAAAGTAGAAAAAGAGATGGTCCTTTTTATTGGTTATCATATATAAACTATAGAATTTACAGAATTTTTTTATCATGATATATATTGTTATCATCAAATAAGATTACTTATATCGTGATATGAAATTCTGGTCATATCACACAGCCTTACTGCAGGTTCTACCTCCCCCCAGTGGCTTCAACAGATGATTTCACCGTGAGGTGATTTCTTCCCACTGATTGGTGATCAGTGAAAACACCTGCTGAAGACATTGGGTGGAAGTAAAACATGCAGGGTCTTGGCCCTCCATGGCATGAGTTTGACACCCCTGTGCTAGATACATAAGGCACGAATCATACAATCATGCGAAAAAATTAGGACACCCTGTATAAGCCTGTGTGCTTTTTAACATATTTGGACATCCATCCATCCATTTTCTTCCGCCTAATCCTTTTTGTGTTGCGGGGGGGCTGGAGCATATGGATATTTAATATCAATGTTAAAAATACTGAGAGATTTGTGTAATACAACTAAACAAGTAAAAATGAATTAAAGACTTTTTTCAAATTTTCTGTAAATTCTAAACAAATAGTGAGGAATAAATTAGGACACCCCCATCTTTTTTAGGACACCCCCACATTCACTCCCACTTAAAATGGCTACAATAAATGTTGAAAATGCAAATAAAAACAAAAACAAGGTTAGACATAGATATGTGAACATTTATTAATAAAGAACTGAATATTTAATGGGGTGTCCTAATTTTTTCACATGACTGTAAGTAATGCAGACAAAAGGCCAACGATCCTCTATGAGCAGCTCTAGGCAACAGTGGGAAGGAGCACACAGCCTGAGGATGAGTGTTGTTCTAGAAATAATTAATAAAACCTTATTGGAAGTCCTTTTTTCCAAATCTATTGCACCTATTATCTTTGAATTGATAACTGAAGCTAAACAAACTGTGGTCATTCAAATAGTAATGGACATATTTTTTCTCTCTTGTAAGATAAATATAATTGGTTTTAATTATTTTCTCTCACTCTCTTCTTCAACTTTTTTTTAAATTTGTTGTATATTTTAAATAGATTTTCACTTTGAAATATTTTAAGCTTCCCATTACCATATTCATTCCTGTCATTTTTATGTGCTAGTCTGTGAATTGTAGACATCAATAAAATAACTGATTTGTGTTCTTGGTAAATTAGATTTAGTTGAAGTATTTTTTTAATTAATCCATTTATCTGGATTTAAGTAAAATCCAAGTTCCTGTTAAAATGATCAGTTTTTATCCGAGGGAGAACAAGAGTTTTTTGTAATCCTAAAGACTGCAGTGATATCAGGGGTCGTCCTCAAAGGTAAGAAAGCCGTTTATTAACTGATGAGTTGTTGCACGTACATGAGCTAATTATTACATTTAAAAAGAAGAGAAAACAGTGGTGATCTATTTTGCTTAAATCAGAATCAGAATCAGAATCAGGTTTATTGCCATTGTTCATGTAGTACACAAACTAGGAATTTGTCTCGGTGCAATGCTGCAACATTAAACATGATAAGATAAAAGAAATAAACTATACATGCAATAAAGTGTAGAATAAGAGTAAGTGATACTGGTCAGCAGTTAAAATATATTAGCGAGCAGCAGATACTGTGGAGAACTATATAGTGCAGTCGGTAATGCAGGAAGAAAACAGTGATGATTGACATGAGTCTGGTTGAGCTGCTGTACATAGTGCACGAGAGTCAATAAGTCACTTAGTGTTCAGCAGTCTGATGGCAGAGGGGAAGAAGCTGTTCATGTGACGGGAGGTTTTAGTCTGGATGGACCGAAGTCTTCTACCAGAGGGGAGGGGGGCAAACAGTACGTGACCAGGGTGTGAGGGATCGGCTATGATCCGGCCAGCACGCCTCCGGGTCCTGGAGATGTACAGATCCTGGAGAGATGGGAGCTTGCAGCCGATCACCTTCTCAACAGTGCGCACGACGCGCTGCAGCCTTAGTCTGTCCCTGGCAGTGGCTCCTGCGTACCACACGGTTATGGAGGTGGTGAGGATGGGCTCGATGATGGCTGTGTAGAACTGCACTAACATCTTGGTGGGTAGCTTGAGCTTCCTCAGCTGCCGCAGGAAGAACATCCTCTGCCGGGCTTTTTTGATGAGTGAGCTGATGGTCGGCTCCCATTTGAGGTCCCTGGTGATGGTAGTGCCTAGGAAGCGGAAGGAATCAGCAGTGGTGATGGGAGAGCCTGAGAGGGTGAGGGGGGGCAGAGGGGTAGTGACTTTCCTGAAGTCTACAATCATCTCCACTGTCTTCAGAGCGTTCAGCTGCAGGTTGTTATTGTTGCACCAGGACGCCAGCTGGGCCACCTCTCTCCTGTAGGCGGACTCGTCGCCGTTGGAGATGAGCCCGATGAGGGTGGTGTCGTCCGCAAACTTGATCAACTTGACGGACTGGTGGCTGGAGGTGCAGGAGTTGGTGTAAAGGGAGAAGAGTAGGGGGGAAAGTACACAGCCCTGGGGTGATCCGGTGCTGATGCTAGTAGAGTCTGAGACAGTCTTTCCCAGCCGCACATGCTGCCTCTGGTCCGTCAGGAAGTC
Source organism: Pholidichthys leucotaenia (assembly GCA_020510985.1). Taxonomy (NCBI): domain Eukaryota; kingdom Metazoa; phylum Chordata; class Actinopteri; order Cichliformes; family Pholidichthyidae; genus Pholidichthys; species Pholidichthys leucotaenia. The sequence continues at coordinate 20,877,823 of CM035839.1, read as the reverse complement.
GGTGATCCACCTGCAGAGGGAGTCAGGCACGTTGAGCAGGGACAGCTTGTCCCGGAGCAGAGCGGGGCGGATGGTGTTGAATGCGGAGCTGAAGTCCACAAACAGGATCCTGGCGTAGGTTCCCGGGGAGTCCAGGTGCTGCAGGATGGAGTGGAGGGCCAGGTTGACTGCGTCGTCTACAGACCTGTTGGCTCGGTAGGCAAACTGCAGCGGGTCCAGGAGAGGGGTGGTGATGGACTTGAGGTGGGACAGGACCAGGCGCTCAAAGGACTTCATGACTACAGAGGTGAGCAATCACCACTGAGGAGGTACTTGCTGCACAGCCTAGAGTTTAGTTGAAGAGAACTGACGTTAGCACACGTTACCTCTACGCTAACAGTCTGTGCAGTGATCTGTGGACACCAGACTTTATCAGAGAAAAATCAGACGGAGAACAGTAGGATCAGACTTGAGACCTTTCTATCTGATGAACCACCAGGCCCTCTGACTTAAAAAAAAAAAAAAAGTCTCACTGTCAACATAAAGGATTGTTGCACACATTAGCATCGCGGCTAACGGCAGCTCCGTCATTTCAATACAGACATCAGTCAGCTGTTGAAGATGTCATAAATTAAAGCGGGCGATCTCTCCTCGTTTTGACCACATAAAATATACCACTACAGTCGGGGTAATATAATAATCTATATATAAGTACATTTGTTATTAGTTTTGGTCTAATAATCATCCATTAACCTGCCGTTGTAAAAACACTCCCCAGTTGCTAATGCAGACCTCTGAGCACGGGCTGTAAAACAAAAAAAAAAAATTGCACTGCCACCTCTAGTGGCCCGGCATAGTTATTACAATACCCAGGGGTTAAAGCAAAAAAATTTCCTGAGCCTGAACTTTTTTCCGGGGGCAGGGTCATCGTGGTGGACGCACACACATTGTATATTATATATACATATACAGTCATGAAAAAATTAGGACACTCTGTATAAGCCTGTGTGGGGTTTTTTTTAAACATATTTGCACATATGGATATTTAATATCAGTGTTAAAAATACTGGGAGATTCATGTAATCCAACTAAACAATTAAAAATGAATTAAAGGATTTTTTAAAATTTTCTGTAAAATGTAATTCTAAACAAATAGTGAGGAATAAATTAGGACACCCCCACATTCATTCCCACTTAAAATGTCTAAATAAATGTTAAAAAATGCAAATAAAAACAAAAACAAGGTTAGACATAGATATGTGAACATTTCTTGATAAAGAACTGAATATTTAATGGGGTGTCCTAATTTTTTCACGACTGTATATATACACACATTTTTTCACATGACTGTATACACACACACACACACACACATATATGTATATATATATACACTACCGTTCAAAAGTTTGGGGTCACTTAGAAATTTCCTTATTTTTGAAAGAAAAGCACTTTTTTTAAATGAAGATAACTTTAATCAGAAATACACTCTATACATTGCTAATGTGGTAAATGACTATTCTAGCTGCAAATGTCTGGTTTTTGGTGCAATATCTACATAGGTGTATAGAGGCCCATTTCCAGCAACTATCACTCCAGTGTTCTAATGGTACATACGTCAAACAGGTTCATTTTGTCTTCTTTCAATTATTTATCCTTTTTTTTTTTTTTTCCTTTGAAAGACAAAAGTAAAATAGAAAGATGTCTTTACCTTCTTTACATGTTTCAACTGCACTGCAGCCTTCATCAGAAGAGTCAGCTGATTGCTGCCAGGTGACATTTATCAGCTGATTTTCGTAGGCGGGGCCAGCTCAGCAGATCTGTCAGATCCGCCGAGCCGGCCCCGCCTCCCGCCGTCAGATGGTCTCTGGAGAATGTGGTCCCAGGTGTGAGAAAGCATAAAGGCTCCCTCATCTCGGTTCATGGTGTCTTTTCCCCGCTTTCTGATCTCTATTGCCTCCTCAAGGAGGAGATCTGACAGATCTGCTGAGCTGGCCCCGCCTACGAAAATCAGCTGATAAATGTCACCTGGCAGCAATCAGCTGACTCTTCTGATGAAGGCTGCAGTGCAGTTGAAACATGTAAAGAAGGTAAAGACATCTTTCTATTTTACTTTTGTCTTTCAAAGGAAAAAAAAAAAAAGGATATTCTAATGGTACAGTGTGTTTGCTCATTGCGTCAGAAGGTTAATGGATGATTAGAAAACCCTTGTGCAATCATGTTAGGTCTGCAATGCTGTAATTGCTGCAAATGGAGGATTCTTTGACAAAAGCAAAGTTGGAAGGAAAAAATTATTATTTCAAATACAAATCATTATTTCTAACCTTGTCAATGTCTTGACTATATTTTCTATTCATTTTACAACTCATGGTGGTAAATAAGTGTGACTTTTCATGGAAAACACAAAATAATTGTCTGGGTGACCCCAAACTTTTGAACGGTAGTGTATATATACATATATACACATATAAACAGCAATAGTGAACTTTATATAATACTCTAAATGCAGCGATTGTGCTATATGGATTATACTACATTGCCCGTCTGTGGTGTTGACCATCTTATCCTGTGGACCCGTGAGTGAGCTTGTTAGCCTTATGCCTCCCTGTGTGTGTAGACTTGTTTGTGTCATAGCCTCAGCGGCTTCGATTATTGTGATTTCACCGTGAATAAAGACACTAACACAATTCTCTGGTGACAGTGTGGCGTCTTATGGTGGCTCGCGAGGGCCACCGCATGACAGTACACTGCTGCCAAAAACGGCGTTTTTTACGGTGACGCCAACCCGAGACGCCTTTCGCCAGTGAGGTTGTGTTAATTGGCCATTGCTCTTTTCTTGTCTGGGTACGGTGTGCTGGAGGAATACCATCGCGGAGGGGCCGCGCTCGGAGTCCGAGCCACGAGCTGGCGGACGTCCTGGAATATGTGGATGAGATGCTCATCTCTGCTTCCCTCCTCGATTACGACCGCAGCGTACTCTGGTACCTGGACTGTGCTGAGGACTCGCTCAATCATCTTTCTCCCCGCTACGCCGACCACCCAGAAGTCGCTGCGAGGAGGGATGACATCGCTGCGCAACGCGAGATACTCCGTATGGTGGAGGAGGAATACGGCAAGAAGCAGAGGAGGAGGTGTTCACGCTCCTCGCTTTGAGATCCCGTTCCTGTCCTCGATCCACTCCAGGAGTTCGCACCATCCAGGGGTCGTCGTAGACATCAGCGCCACGGCCGAGGGCAGCCCCAGCAAGCTCCTGTTCCGGGCCGCCGGAGTGACCCAATCAACCAGCCAGCTGCTATGTGTGACAAGAGTCCTGCTTCGGCGAGCCCCGTCCATGGGTCCTTGAGAGCGGCTCCCCTTTGTCCTCCTGGGGGGCCCTCTGTTTCCATCCAGCGGGCGAAGGAAGGAGCAATGCCCCCTACAGCTGGCACCATCCTCTCTCCGGGAGAAAGGCAAGTTCAAGTTCACTCCCCTACTTATAATAGTGATCTGTCTTGTCTGACTCCTGGGGTGGAGTTCGGGGTTTGCAGCCCCCCGAGCTCCCACCACCAGCTGTAGTCATCTGTACTGAACCTGCTGCCTCTGTGTTTTCCTCCGCTGAGCGGTCCTCGGCGTTAGGTCTACGTCATCGAACGAGGAGGAGGCCTGCGGCTTTGGGAATAATCCCGGTCCCGCAGCCACGTTTTGGACAGAGGAGAAGAGCGGACTGCGGTGTGGAGCCTGAGCCGACGAGGAACCGTCCCCAGGTCTCCACGGAGGAGCAGCCCGAGCCAGCGGGTCGAGGGTCCCCTGCCGCCACGCCGTGCGGGTTATCGGTGTGGACAACAGCACGAGAGGATCCAGCTGCAGAGACCATCATGCCGGCTGCAGAGCCCGACGCAGCTGAGCAGGAGCCCGACGACGAGCTTCTACCCAAACCTGGATCGACGGAGACCTGGACGGCTCCAGAGCCCGAGTGCAGGCAAGTGCTCTTCTTTGTTTTCCTTTGTGGTGTGTTAGAGCATTTTTACCTGCCTCGCAGGGAGGCGAGCGAGGGGCCTCTGTCTGCTGCGCCCGAACTCGTCTCGCTGGGCTCTGGCGCTACCGAGGATACTGATCCCGGTCCTCTCTGTTCCTCTGAGCCTCTTCACAGTGTCGCCAGCTTGGAATCTGTCGAGGTCACGGTGCAGGAGGTCCCAAGTTCAGGGGTGGAGGTCGTCGCCGATGCAGTGCCGACCCAGTCGGGGTCCGACAAGGACCAGTCGGGGTCCGACGCAGGGGCAGCTGTGACCCAGCGGGGGTCCGATGCAGGTGCAGCTGTGACCCAATCGGGGTCCAACGAGGTCCAATCGGGGTCTGACGCAGGTGCTGCTGTGACCCAATTGGGGCCCGACGTGGGTGCAGCTGTAACCCAATTGGGGTCCGACGAGGTCCAGTGGGGGTCCGACGCAGGTGCTGCTGTGACCCAATTGGGGTCCGACGCGGATGCAGTGGTGACCCAATCGGGGTCTGATGAGACCCAGCGGGGGTCCAACGCAGGTGCAGCTGTGACCCAATCGGGGTCTGACGAGGTCCAGTGGGGGTCCGACACAGGTGCTGCTGTGACCCAATCGGGGTCTGACGCGGGTGCAGCTTTGACCCAGTCGGGATCCGATGCAGGTGGAGCTTCAACGGTCGCATCAGTGTGGATCGAGGTCGATGGAGGAGCCGCAGACCCTTCGCCGCCTGATGTGATGTGGGCTCATCATCACGATTATTCCCCTCTCAGGAGCCACCAGCTGGGGTCGTCAGCGCTGGGGGCCATTGGAGGTTTTCTTCCTGCAAGCTGGCGCTCCCATGTAGTTTCTTCATTGGGGAGGCCGCCACATGCTGTTCCTCCATGGTTCTGGTGGCTGAGGGATGCGGGTCGGCCACCCGAGGAGCTGTTTTGCCTGTTTGGCGCCTTGGGTCGGCCACCCGATGAACTGTGTTTGTTACTGGGTGGCCTGGTACAGCCACCGGAGGACTTGACTCTTGGGGCCTGGGACTGGGTCAGGCCGCCCGACCACGTACTGTTTCCCGTGACCACCTGTCGGCCATCGGACGCAGGGAGACCGCCGGAACTGTGCCTGGGGCGTTTGGCCTCTGCCTGCCATTGTCTGTTTGGACTGTATGGTGTGAGGGTCATTTGGAACAATAAGATTGCCGCATGTGTACGTTGATGTAGTATGGGGTTTTTTTTTTCCTATCGGAGGGGTTATAGCATGTTACTTTGTGGGTTTTCATAGGCACTCTGGTGTTCGAGGATGATTTTTTTTTGGGGGGGGGAGGTTAAATAGTACTTTTGTGAAGAATGTGGCAGAGGTTTCATGCACTTGGGTAACTTAGAAGCATAAACTGATCCATTGTGGCATTTAGGAGTTTGTGTGTGAACTGCGTGGAAGGACCTTCACTCAGATGAGTTCCTTAAGACCACATGAAGTCATGCATACTGGAGTTAAACAGTTTGTCTGTGGTCACTGTGGGAAAACCTTTCTGTGTCTGGTAAATTATGCTCTGTATGGTTTGTGCCCCATGTATTGTAACTCTTGCCCTATTTGTTTCGTTATTTTCTGTGGGAATGTGATGGGTATGTCAGGGGATGTGGTTTTTTTTCTTTTTTTTCTGGGGCCTTGTTGGTGTTTGTTTCGCTCCCTCCTTGCCTGTTCCTCCATTCACTTGCCCTGTGGGTGGGGGTGGGGGTGGGGGGCTAGGTGTTACAGGGCGTTCGGAGCCCACCTTTGAGGGAGGGGTACTGTTATGACCTGAGCGCTAATGTTATTTGCGCTCGGGCTATTCCTGTCAGGTCTTGACAGCGGCATTATTATTCCGGCTCTCCGAGCTCTTATTTGTGACAGCGCTCGGGGAGGCTTCCGCTCAGCTGTCAAGACCTGAACAGCTGTTCTGCTTTTGCGGTCGTTAGCGGCCGGCTTCTTAAGCCGACGCCAGCGGCTGCATCCTTGCAGCAGTGTCTGTCTCTGATCGTCGGATCGATCATGCTATATGGATTATACTACATTGCCCGTCTGTGGTGTGACCGTCTTATCCTGTGGACCTGTGAGTGAGCTTGTTAGCTTTACGCCTCCCTGTGTGTGTAGACTTGTTTGTGTCACAGCCTCAGCGGCTTGTATTATTGTGATTTCACCGTGAATAAAGACACTAACACAACTCTCTGGTGACGGTGTGGCGTCTTATGGTGGCTCGCGAGGGCCACTGTATGACACCAAATTGCATTATTTCCATAATTGTTTTGTTCAAAACAAATAATCCCTAGGCTTCATAAACTTCCTCTCTATCCTACAGAATGTATGAAAGGTTTTGTGTATGTTGAAGGATGAAACACTCACGCAGGGCCAGAGTGGGACCAGTTTTCAGCCCGGCAGTTTCATGCCCAAGGCCAGCCCACTTTTTGCCAACTGGAGGAAATTGGAGCAAAAGTTCTATTTCTGTCCAATAGTTTTTATTGCAGACATGTTTTGGCAAGAACTTAGAACTTAGTTCACCTCAGTAAACCAGCTGACAAATAAATGAGAAAATGAAAGATAAGCAGTATTTGATCTTAAAATCAAGATAACAGGTAAAAGACCGTAACTACAAGGAATGTTTAGGCGATTATGAATATGCAGCTTTTTCTATAAATGTGACTTTCTTCATTCTTTTCTTTTAGAACTTTTTGAATGTATTTTTTTCCCTTTTTAACCATAAAAATGCAGCTTTTGCTCATAATTTTTCATATTATTAGGTTAGTAGGTTCATGTAGCTATTTTTTTCTTGGAAATTTAAAACTATTTCAAAATCTTTGTAATGAGGAATTAGTTTTTCAGTTATGAGAAAAATACGTGGGAGTCAGAGAATTGTGAACTATCTGATGGCAGCTAAACATTATAGAATTTATTCTGAGAGTCACTTCACTAAGCTGCGGTGCTGAGAATCTCCCAGCCTCTGTGCTGTAGCAGAACACGCTCCTCTGCTGCCTCCTCTCCCCTCACCTGTGCTGTTTGATTCATTTTTCTTTGGGAAAATCACCTCTTCTGTCAATTTCTGTCATTTGTTAACCACCAAAACGTGAACACACCTTCTGGAGTCCCGCACCCTGCTGAATGCTATCAGTCTGTCTTTCAGTCGGACCAGTCATTACTGGCACCAGATTGTGAGGGATGCTCTGGTGTGTCCTTCAGTCAGGCAGATTTAGGGCTACTAAACATCGGGATAGTGCTAACAACATGCCTGCTGCAGATTATCAGATTATATTGATGCTAATTAATTTTACTTCCAACTAGAACACCAGCCCATCAGTGAAGCGGCCCACTGGGATATGGGCCACTCCGGTCCTGCACTCACGCCTCCAGTCACGCTACATACGGCAACAACGCTTGGACAAAAAGCACTTCTGTGTATAGGAATAGGACATAAATCTTTTGTTTTTATAGGACACGGGTCCTCAAATGTTTGCAGTAGACCAGCGGTCCGGAGCAGTGAAAGCATGCTGCATGGGTGGATATTTCATTTTTATGAGGGAGGGGCAATAAACGGAACATTTTCTCCAGAGTAAATATTGAGGGGACACCAAATATTACTGTTGTCAGTCACAAATTTATGAGAAAGAATGTACAAATGTACACTTATGGGGAAAACGCTGCAAATTTACAAGAAAAAAGTCATAAATTTATGAGAAAGAAAATTGCAAATTAAAAAAAAACAATTGAACATTTACAAAAACTCAAGTTTACTAGAAAAAAGTTGCAAATTTAGTGAGGAAAAAAATGTAAATTTACAAGAAAAAACTCACATCTATTATAAAAAGGTTACAAATTTACAAGAAAAAAATAGAGATTTAAAGATGCAAAAACAGCAGATTTATGAGGGAAAAGAGGCAAATTTACAATAAAAAAAAAAGTTTTACATTTACAAATAAATGTAGTAAATTAATGAGAAAAAGTTACACATTTATGAGAAAAGCTGCAAATTTTAAAGAAAAAAACCGGTCCCCCCGGACGCCCTTGATTTAGGCCCGTGTCACCAGGCTGCTGTGCTGTGGGAGTAGCTGCTGAAGGCAGCCAGCCGCTTTCACAGCACACTTTACAACTCTGCTGCTTTTTGTTGGGTCGTAGATATAACAGGAATCCTGCTCGCAGCTGGATATGACCATTTTAGTGTGCTGTGTCCACCAAATGCATTTTTTCTGCTGTGGGCGACTATTTTCTATTCACTCTCTATGTAGTTCAGCATCTACAGCGCTGATCGCTGTTATGTATGTAAACAGGCCGGTATTAGCAAGATGGCGGCCAGGTTGGTCATGAGACAGACCAGGGTGGCTACTACAGGCTTCCGGTGGTGACGCCACCCTAGGTATAAAAGAGAGGGCAGAAGAGGCTCTGCTTCTTTTGTCGTGAAGCCACCTGGCCAGCAGGAGAGTGCCGTAAGCCTCTGTACATAGTTAAGTATTGTATTTGATAAACCCTGTTAACTGAAGTGAGACTCACTCTTCATTGCTACAATTATGGACATAACAAATGGCGACGAGGTAAAAGCGGTAATGGAATGCTCCATTGCTAGCTTTCGGCCATTCCTTGAGGTTCCAGGCGAGCCGCTCATGCTGTGGCCTAGGTGGTTCGCTGCCTTTTTCCAACCACCTTGTGGCACTGGGTTTGGGCGACATGGAGAAGCTCCATGCATGAGTTGTGTTAGTCCATAATTTAGGAATGGAAGTGCAGAGGATTCTTGAAAACTTGGGCGGAGCGGACAGTTTTGACGATGTGGTACAGCTTATGGCGCGCTACTTTAAGGCGCCAGAGAACGTCATCATGAAACGGATCCAGTTTAGACAGCGCCGCCAGCAGTCGGGAGAGCCCGTATGAAGATTCCTGGTGGACCTCCGAGAGCTGGCGAAGGAATGCAGATTCGGGATCCTGGAGGACGAAATGATTCGGGACCAGTTGGCGGAGCACATCTGTTGCACAGCGGCCCGGTCCAGGTTGTTGACTTAGGTTCAGGTTCAGGTTCAGGTTACTTTATTTGTATCCACAGGTAGATTTGTTTTGCAGTCAGGTGACATCCATATTTACAAACCACAATTACATTCAACATGAACACAAACACAGGCACACATGAAGCTGACTATAAACATGATAAAAGTACTCAAGGCTCCACCAATCAGGACATAAGACAAAGAGATGAGAGAAAAAAACAAACAAACAAGGAGATAAGAGAGAAGGGTCATATTAAAAAGTTATAAAGACTAGTCAGAGAGGTTAAAAACTCAGAAGTCTAAAACCCAATAAAAGATTTAGAACCCAAATAAAAAACCTACAAAAATAAGTAAATATAAAATAAAATTAATAAATAGGTAACTAAATTATGTGCAATATATTGTTACATCTTGTTCAACTCTTTAAAGTCCAAATGTCACGTAATAGGGTCCTTAAAATGTCTTGAAACTAGATATAAAAGGGAACCGATCCGTTCGGGTCTTGGTGCATATGCTTCAGTAACGCCGGAACATTCGTTAATTTAAAACTGCCGCGCTTGGCCTGACGTTCCTACTCACAGCCCCCGGAATCGCCTGGGGAAGAAGGCGGAAGTGACGAAACAGATTGTACCTTAGTTTGATGCTTGGGGTATCCCGATTGATTGTTTATATGGAGACTGGAAGAGGCACCGCATATTTTTAATACATAGACAGTTTTTTTTCCTTTGTTTGTGGAAGGCAATCACTATTTTTGTTCTTAGTTACCCCTCGTTACCAACGTAACAACGACCAACAATTTTATCCTTAGAAATAAATCATCTATCGTATTGCTGGATGGCACCGTAAAACGGGGCTATAAGGGACGGCTGGGTAATAAGGGACACTTTTCTGGGAAATGTTTTAAATGTAATTCGTGTTGTTATTGTCAAATATTTTAAGGATTCATGGATATTTGACAATAACAACACAACTCAGCGTCCTGCTCAAAATAAAAAAAGCAGAATTCTGGATTTGGAAGGCGATTCCTCTCTGTTCCGGAGCCGCAAGACAGTAGAAAGTGTGAGGCCATCAGCCTAGTGATTGAGTCCACACTTCTAACTGTAGTGAGAATAGCTCACGCTGAGCGCTTTGCCCGCCCCGGCCATCAGCCTAATGATTGAGTCCACACTTCTAACTGTAGTGAGAATAGCTCACGCTGAGCGCTCTGCCAGCCTCCTAGCTGTGGGGGTCACACACACGACGTGTTCCTCAACACACTCAATAATTTTTTTTCCCGTATATTTTTCTTTTGGGTGTACAGAAATGGCAATACGCCCGTATTTGCTAAAACTGCATTTTCCCCGTATTAAAATACGGCGAAAACGTATCACTTGACAGGTATGCTCTCATTCTGATCTGGTCAATTTCTTGACAGCAGCGGCTCTCCTCCACTGTTGGCATTGCTTGGCAACACTCACAGATGCACCTATTGAATGAATGAATGAATGAATGAATTTTATTTCGGATAATATAGTACAGGTTAAAAGAAACTGTATAATATAACAACAAGGTCAAATTAGACAAAGACTCCTTCTACTAAACAATTCCACGTGAGTTATCCGAAATGGGTGATGGCTGAAGCCGCAGCTTATATTGCCCACCCATATTCCATCCAAGAATTCAAAAGAGAAAAAAGAGTAAACAAGACAAGAGTGATTACAATTTAGAACAAAGCTAAGACAAAGTGTGACTGAGAGAAAAAAAAGAAAACTAAGCTAAGCTAGGTTAAGCGGTTACTATTCAAGACAAATCTAAGACAGAATGTCACAGAGAGAAAAAAAAAAAAAAAACTAAGCTACAACACAACACAGGCTGGATATGTCAATCCTTATGTGAATTTACATGTCGTCTTGTAAATATGTTTGGAGTATTTCTTCCTTTAGTTTTTGTTTAAATTGTCCAAGCGTTGTACATGATTTTAATTCAGGTCCATAATCGTTCCATAATCTGACTCCTTGCACTGAAATACAGTGTTGCTTGGTGGTTGTTCTCACTGTAGGCTTTTGAAATATACATGTTCCTCTGAAGTGATATCGTTTCTCCCTTGTTTGGAACAACTTTTGGATATTTGCGGGCAGTGATAAATTCTTCACTTTGAACATTATCATTGCGGTTTTAAAGTCAACCAGATCTTTCAACTTGAGAGTTTTTTGTTTAAGAAAAAGTGGGTTTGTTGGTTCCCTGTAAGCTGCTTTGTTTATTATTCTAATAGCTCTCTTTTGAAGCATAAAGAGTGGATATATGTTTGTTTTGTATGTATTTCCCCATACTTCATTACAATATGTCATGTATGGGAGTATTAATGAATGATACAAGGTGTATAGTGTGGGTTGATTCAGCAAATATTTCACTCTGTGTAATATTGCAATTGATTTGGAAACTTTACCTTTAATATAATTAATATGTGACTTCCAACACAGTTTGTTATCAATTATTACTCCAAGGAATTTAGTTTCAGATACCCTTTCAATCTCTACACCATTTACACTGAGTTTGGGTACTGGATTGTTGTGATGGTTGTTAAAGACTATAAATTTTGTCTTACTTAAATTGAGCGTTAATTTGTTTGAATCAAACCACAGTTTAAGCTTTTCTAATTCCTTCCCGAGTGTATCCAGAAGTTGTTCCAAATTGTTTCCACTGCATAGCAGATTAGTGTCATCGGCAAACAATATTAAGTCCATTTTTTCTGAAACTTTACATATATCGTTTATATACATATTGAATAATAATGGTCCCAAAACTGAACCCTGTGGGACTCCACAGGTGACCTTCAGCAACTCTGAGTTTTTGTTGCTAACACATACATACTGATATCTATTCTTTAAGTAACTACTTAACCAGGACAGTGCTACCCCTCTAATACCACAATTTTGTAGTTTCTTTAATAATAAATTATGATCTACTGTATCAAATGCTTTTTTAAGATCTAGGAATACTCCAACTGAATACTCTTTATTTTCAATGGCTGTTGATATTTTTTCTGTAAATTCCATTAGGGCATATGCAGTTGTCCTCTTGTGTCTGAACCCATATTGCTGCTCACATAGTAAATCATTCTTCAGTATGAAGTTGTCATTTCTCTCATAGAATATTTTTTCAAGTATCTTGGAAAATTGCGGTAATAGTGAAATTGGTCTATAGTTTGAGAGTTCCCCTCTGTCGCCCGTCTTGTATATCGGAATTACTTTAGCTATTTTCATTGCATTGGGAAATATACCTGATTGGAGAGACAGGTTGCAGATATACGTCAGTGGTTTTACTATGCATTCGATAACAGTTTTGACTAGTAGCATGTCAATACCATCACAGTCAGTAGATGTTTTACTTTTGAACGATTTAACAATTTCAATGACCTCTCTTTCGTCTGTGTTCTTTATGAAGATGGAGTCTTTTACAGCAGTGTTATTGCATATTGTATCACCTGTTGGCACCGTAGTGGGTATTTCTCGGGCCAGTTTAGGTCCAATGTTAACAAAAAAATTATTAAATTCATCTGTAGGTGAAGCAATATTCACACTCTGAGTCGTTTTATTATTTTTTGGAATATTAGTTGGGTAGCTTGTATTTCTGCTTTTATTTCCAAGGATACTGTTGAGTATTGTCCATGTATTTTTAATATTGTCTCTGTTTTTCTCCAGTTCTTTACTGTAACAGTCTCTTTTATTACATCTTATTATATATGTTAACTTATTTTTGTATGTTTTATACCGCTGCTCTGCTTCTTTTGTTCTTTTCTTTAGGAAAGCTTTATATAATAAATTTTTCTTTTTACACGCCTTTTGTAGTCCTTTGGTTAACCATGGCTTATTAGCAAATTTGTGTTTAAGCTTTTTTATTACTAATGGGCAGTTTTTTTCATAAAGAGTGGTTACAATATTTATAAATGTGTCATAGGCTTCATTTACATCTGATACATAGACTTCTGTCCAGTCTTGCTTCAGCAAGTCCTCTTTAAGAGAACTGATTGCATTTGGTGATTTGTGTCTGAACGATTTTGAAGTTTTTTCTGCGTTGGGCCCCGTGTGGCCATGGATAAGTGCAAAGGTTGGCAAGTGGTCACTTATATCATTTAGCAATAATCCACTTTCTATTTTCTTATCAATAACATTGACAAACAGGTTGTCAATAAGTGTAGCAGAGTGAACTGTGATTCTACTGGGATGTGTTATCGTGGGATATAGACTCATGCTGTACATAGAGTTCATGAACTCTGTAACTACATTTTGTTGATGAGGATTCAGTAAGTCAATATTGAAATCTCCACAAATTGCTACCATTTTCTTACTAGTAATATTATTGTACAGCTCGACTAATTTATCTCTGAATGTCTCAATGCAAGTTCCCGGCGTTCTATATATGCAGCTTATGATTAGATTTTTTGTTTTGTCTAGGTCAATCTCAACAGTAACACATTCCAAAATCCCTGGTAGTGCAAAGGACATTTCATTTACAAGCTTACACCTGTACAGGTCATCAATATACAGTGCAACACCACCACCCTTTTTTTGAGTTCTGTTAATATAAAACATCTGATATCCTTCTATTGCCATCAGGGGAGCCTGCTCTTCGTTAAGCCAAGTTTCAGAGACTGCAATAGCTGTGAATTTTCTGTCTAGCTGTTTTAAATAGTCCTGAATATGTGGAAAGTTTTTGTTAAGACTTCTGCTATTGAAGTGTATTATTGACAGTTTACCATCTAATTGCATTTGACTTTTGAATTGTTTTTCAGTGTAATATTCACAGTGGTTATGAATATTATTGAAAAAGTGGTTATCAGGATCAATATCATTCTCCATCTCTTGTGGTTTATGTTCAGCATAATGGTATGTTTTCAGAGTTTGAGTTTCCTCATTCTGTGTCAAATGACTTCCTCCAACTGGGGATAATTGATGTCTACTTGAGTCGGTCATAAGTTTTTGTTTGTTTTGGTTATTTTTATTAAAGTACTTTGGCATGGTGTATCAAAAGAACTATTCTTATCGTGTGTATGAATATGGATTATCATTGGCTCATAATTTTCTAATCAGTGTTCATCTGTATTTATCTAAGTCAGTAGCATCTCTGATCATTATACTCTTTGCTTGCTCAGGTGTTCCTTTTAGTTTAATCCAAATTCTACAATTTCTTGTCTAGGTTGCTTGTATCCTATTTTGTTTTTTTAGCATCCGTGCCTGTCGTGCTAATTCAGCGTTTTTTTTTGTCAGGTGTTCATTTATGTAAACTTGAGTTTCCTTTAGCTTTTTGGCCTGCCTCAGTATGTTATTCTTTACCCTTCTGTTCACAAAGCGCATCACAATTGATTTCTTTGTTTTGTTATCTTTCTTCGGTAGAGCATAGCAGGCTGAGATTGCATTGGCTTCTACCTTAATGTCTTTATTATTAAGGAACTGAAGCACTTGATTTTCTAAGGACAAAGATTCTCTCATGGGTGCATCTTCACCACTCAGTCCTACTGTGGCATGGGCGTATGACTGATATCTGATGTCTAGTCCACTTATAACTAGGTCATCAATACGAGAACCTTGTTCAAGATCCTCGACGCGTTGCTCCAAAAGACGCCCGTGTTGCTCCAGGTCCATAATTTTTTTGTCTTTTTCTTGAATTATTAAATTTAGGGCTTGTACCTGTTCTATTAGGCCTATTATTTTGTCCTGTTGGCTAGTCAATTTGGCCAATTCTTCTGACATAAAGCTCAGAGCTTTTTTGATTTCTTCCATTTCCTCTTTCTTTGGTGGCATCTTACTGACCTGTAGATAGAAGTAAACAGAGAATCCGGCTAGGCCTCAACTAGCCCGGCCGCTGCTGAACTCGCCGCAACAGCTCCTGCACAGCTCCTCCGCCAAGTAGCGCTGCACAGCTCCGCAGATCACCCCCGTCATTCACCACCGCCTGCTGCCGTCTGCCTGGCCGGTTATGCCGCACACCGCCGGCGCAGCCGAGCTTCACCGATCACCGCCGCCGCTCGCCGCCGTCTGGCTGGGTGGCACCTCCGCTAGGCCCCGTCACCGACCGCCGTCAGTCTGGTAGTTCCTCAGCTGGACCTCGCAACTGGGTTCCGACTCAGGCCACTGTCCTGCTGGGTCCAGGTGGCCCCGTCTCTCATCAACGCCACGCTCGAGCTCCCAACTGCCACCTCGGTTGGTTCCTCCGATAGGCCCTCACCGGGGACTGAGCCGCTTCGTGTCGGAGTTAGGTGGCGCACTGGGGCCAGCGTTAAGCTAACTAGCGTTAGCGTTAGCGTTACAGTTGAAAAATTCAAGTACAAGAATTTGCAAATATTTTCTGAATGCATGTATACATAAATATGCTTGTTTGTTGATATTGTAAGCACAGGTTTGTTGATATTGCAATTGTGAGCTTTTATAAATTTTGTAACAATATATATGATATTCAATAATGTGTTCACATCCTGTCCATATTATTTACACCATATCGACCTCATAAATGCCTTGCAGAACTCATGTAAAATAAAGTGAAAAGATCCATTGCATTATTCATGTTGTCTTTGTTTATTAATAGAACTTTCAAGCCCTCCCCATGAAGTGCCATGTGCTAGAGACATAGTTTTTTCCCAATTATTTCTAGTTATCAAATGAAGCTGGCGTACAAAACAACAAGCTAGATTTCTAATTCGTCTACACTGAGAAAGGAACATTCCTGGTTATGGCCCTATACACACGATCCTGGGGATTTTAATACAAGTCATTTTCCACTGGGCTGCACGGTGGCGCAGTGGTTTAGCACTGTGACAGCACAGTTTTACCCTCGGCCGGGGGATCGCGGGGATCATGAGATCGTGGGTTCGATCCCAGCCCCCGACCAACAGTGAGCTGTGTGGAGTTTGCATGTTCTCCCCGTGTTGCGCGGGTTTACTCCGGGATTTCTCCGGTTTCCTCCCGCACACCAAAAACATGTAGGTTTAGGGCGCTCGCGCACGCAGCGACCAGCAGCCAGTGGCTTGTCACCAGACTGCAAACCAAGTCTACCTACGGGTACAAATAAGTAACAAAAAAAAAAAAAAAAAAAAAAAAAACTGCTTTTGTAGCGCTGGGTTTTACTTTTTGGGACAACAAACCTCCGTCTTGAGGGAAGAAGCTGAAAGTTGCAGTGCAAAGGGGGGGAGTCATCATTTAAAATGGAGGTAGCAATCCTCTGTACCTGTCTGGTGTACAGGGATGTCAGGCTCAGCTGTGACTCTCCAAGCAAACGACTAGACCATCTAACTACCTGGTCTAAGGATTTCCTCTGTTTCAGTTTTATCTGACCAAAACCATGACACTAAAGAAAAGGATAAAACAGATTCAATGAAAGCCCGATAAAACATTGTCATTATGGTTCAGTCAATTTGGAAGCGTGCAAGTTTCCTTAAACAATGCAAATGTTGCTGACCCTTTTTGCACACCCTTTCACAGTTCTCTTCAAAGTTTAAATTACTATCAATAATCGTCCCAAGATATTTGTAGGATTGTACACATTCAGTGGTCTGGACTTTTAGTACAGTGACTTCATGCCTGGGAGTTTTCCTCCTAAAGTCAATAATCATATCTTTAGTTTTTGTCGTATTCAGCTGCAGGTAGGAATCCTCACACCAGTGAACAAAATCATCACCTACTGGGCCGTGGCCACTCTCACCATCCTGGAGGAGACTGACAACAACTGAATCATCAGCATACTTTATAATGTGTCTGTTGTCATGTCTGCTCTGACACATGTTTGTGTACAGGATGAAGAGTAGTGGTGACAACACACACCCCTGCGGAGAGCCAGTAGAAGAACACTTTTGGTCAGACAATGTACCATTGACCCTTACTCTCTGTGTCCTGTTGGTTAAAAAATCCAGAATCCAACCTACCAGATTATTACTCAAATCAAATTGTTGCATGAGCCTTTCAACTAAAATATGAGGTTGGATTGTATTAAAGGCGGAAGAAAAGTCCACAAATAAAAGCCTGGCATGTATCCCATTAAAATCCAGATGTTCAAAAAGCATGTTAAACAGAGTGACAGTGGCATCCTCCACTCCTCTGTGAGGCCTATAGGCAAACTGCAAAGGATCCAATGCATGCTCAGTCTGCTTTAGGACGTCACATCTGACCAGTTTTTCAAAAATTTTCATTAAAATTGAAGTCAAAGCAACTGGTCTAAAATCATTTACCGTTTTAGGACAGCTGGATTTTGGAATGGGGACAACCACAGCATCTTTCCAGATCTTAGGCACATGTTGTGTCTGTAAGGACTTATTGAAAATGTAGTGAAATACAGGACTCAGTTCATGTGCACAGGACTTTACCAAGCGCCCACATATATTATCAGGGCCCTGACTTTTGTTCACTTCTACAGCACAGAACGCCCTTTTAACATCCTGCACCTCAATATTAAAGTGCTGATTGTCTTTGAGTTTCTGTTTCAAATCTTGGGTTTCTGTGCTAAAATCAAAGGAGTCAAAACAACCATAAAAACAATTAAGAGCATTAGCCAGCTCTGTGTCTGAATTAAAACTATCTAAAAACACACGATTACTGCGCTCTGTGCTCTGAAGGCCTGCAATAGTTTTCATACTAGCCCAGGCTGAACCAAGTTTCTTTGTTGCCATCTTGCTTTCCAACTCTGATTTATAATTCTGTTTTGCTCTTAAAATTTCAGCCTTCAGCTCTTTTGTGGCAACCTGCAGCTCAGAAACAACCCCGTTTAAAGGCAAGTGCTTTCCTCTGTAAGCAGGATTTAACTGATTTTGTAACCCATGGCTTGTTGTTGGGATATATTTTGACACGTTTACGTGGAACGATCATGTCTCTGCAGAAAGCCATGTATGAGCATGTCACGTCCACTTAAGAGTCCAAATCATCTCCGCAGGACAGTGTGAACACCTCCCAGTCCGTACAGTTAAAGCATTCCTGGAGGCAGTGCACTGAATCCTCTGTCCACACGTTTATGTCTCTGGTCTTCGCCTTGTCTCTTCTGAGAGCAGTTTTATATGTGGGCAGCAAATGTACACAGTTGTGATCTGAGGATCCTAAAGGAGGAAGGGGAATAGATTTATAGGCCCTCTCTACGGCTCCATAGCACAGGTCCAATGTCTTTTTTCGCCTGGTTGGGCAGTAGACATACTGATATAAGTTTTTAAGTGTCTTCTTTAGAGACACATGGTTAAAATCCCCAAGGAATAAAATTTGGAGCCTCTGGGGAAATCGACTGCAACCGCTGTACCACATCAAAGACGGTGCTGGAGGCGGAGGCAGCATCTGCCCTCGGGTGAATGTACGCAGTCGTTATAAAAAGTTGGGGGAACTCGCGGGGCAGCTAAAAAGGGCGTAGTGACACAGAGAGAAACTCCACATCTGGTGTACAGATGCGCTCTCTGACTGTGACAGATGTACAGTACTGTTTATTAATATATAAACATACGCCGCCCCCCTGACGTTTCTCCGTTACCTCTTCCTGACGATCCGAGCGAAGTGGGGCTCCAAAGCGGTCAATACACAGGTCCGGGTCCCGGTCATGCGCCGTAAGCCACATCTCCGTGTAAGCCATGACACAGCAGTTCTTGAAATCCTTCTAATATCGTACATTTCCTTGAATTTCATCCACTTTATTTCTCAGGGATTGTACGTTCCCCATAATAATGGAAGGAAGAGGAATGTGGTTAAGCTGACGCCTCCTCGGGTTTAATCTTACGCCTCCACGCTTTCCGCGTTTCCTCCTTTTGCCTCTCTTTTCATCGTTGTGTCCATGAAAATCTCTTAAAATAAAGTCCAGCAGTTGTGGCACAGACTCAAACACAGATGCTGCATTATCCATGTTTAAATGCAGTAACATGTCTCTGGAATACTGCGTTCTTCCCAGCGTGATCGCGATCGCGCTTACCTCCAAGACAAAGAGCCAGTAAGAAAGAAACGACAGTGCAAAAACAAGAAGGAAATCCATACTGATGGAACCAGGGAGCTCTTCGTTATATAGTCCACAAACATTCAAGGACAAAAACGGCACAGAGAATTACATTAAAACCCATTAAAGTGCATAAAAACAGAGACACAGACGTCAAACAAGGCTGAAGAGCCGATGGTGGTGGCCGAGATGGCCACGTGGAGATGTAGGAATGGGACGGCGTGTTTATATCAGCAGCATTTTGGTGCGGAAGCGCAACTTTGTCTGCCGCTGTGTCGCTTCAAGAAGTTGGGAAACGGGCCGGCCAGCGGTCAGTAGCAGTTAAGGCCACTGGCAACAGGGAGAAGCTGCTTTTCATCGAGGACACATGTTTTGGGAGACGGTTCTTGGTGGATTCTGCCTCCCAGAAGAGCCTCACTTTGCCAGTCAGTGTGGACAGGCTGGCAGAAGGCTGCGGTCCATCGTTAACAGCCGCCATTGGATCCCCCACCAGGACATTTGGTGAAAGGTCGGTGACTGTATGTTGCATGGACACAATTATGAGTGGGACATTGTGGTAGCTGCATGTTCAGTTCCTATTTAAGGTGCTGATTTTCGGTGTGCTTATGGTCTCCTTGTTGATATTGCTAACAGACGTTTAGTGGATGCTGTTTCTTTTTCCTCATTATCCTGCATAGCTCGTGGTGTTGGGCCACTAACACGTGCAACTGTTTTAGCTCCGGGGGATAAGTACCAGCGTTTGCTTGCCGAGTTTCCCGCTCTCATGGTGCCCACCTTTTCCGCTACCATAACCAAGCATGGGGTCGAGCAATTTATCACCATGAAGGGCCCACCGGTTTTTACACGGCTAAGCTAGCCATCCTGCACAAGGAGTTTGCTAGCTTGGAACGCCTAGGGATTGTTAGGCGCTCCAACAGCCCTTGGGCATCCCCGCTGCACATGGTGCCCAAGTCCAATGATTCGTGGCGACCGTGCGTTAATTTCTGTCACTTGAACAATGTCACCGAACACGACAGTTACTCCATCCTGCACAACCAAGATTTTTCTGTGCACCTGGCCGGAATGCACATTTTTTCAAAAGTGGATCTGGTCCGCGGTTACCAGCAGGTCCCGGTTCGTGCCGAGGACGTTCCCAAAACGGCGGTAATAACTCCCTTCTGTCTTTTTGAGTTTTTACACATGCCGTTTGGGTTAAAGGGCGCAGTACAAACTTTTCAAAGGATGATGGACACTCCATCCGGTGCTCCGTGACTTGCCGTTCATTTTCGTCTACTCAGACAACATTTTGGTGGCTAGCGCGTCAGAGCAGGAGCACCTCGCCCATCTCAAGCAAGTTTTCCAATGGTTGGAAGCACAGGGGCTGATTGTTAAGCCGGTGAAGTGTCAGTTCGGGCTGTGGGTAATCGACTTTTTGGGCCACTGCATCTCGCTGGAGGCTGCCAGATAAGGTACGCGCAGTGTCAGATTTTCCGCGTCCGCAGACCATGAGGATGCTGCAGGAATTTGGGAGGATGGTCAATTTTTACAACCGCTTCTTTCCTTGCGCAGCCCAGCTGCTGCAACCGCTGTACGGTGCGCTCAAAAAGAAGAAACCCGCGGATAGCATTGACTGGACCCCCAATCAGGTCCAGGATTTCACAGGTGCCAAAACGGCGCTTGCCAATGGGGCTTTGCTGGCCCACCCAACCCCGTCAGCGCGGACAGCGCTCACCACAGACGCATCGGATGTTGTGGTAGTAGCTGTGGTGGAGCAGTACGTCTTGTTGAGTTGTTGGCTCTCCACCTGGCTACGCGTCATTTTCAGTTCTGGCTTGAAGGTCGCAAGTTTACAGCGTTTGTAGATCACAAACCACTAACCTACACAATGTCCAAAGTCCCAGAACCGTGGTCAGCTTGGCAGCAACAGCACTTGGCCGCAATTTCGGAGTTCACGAGCGACATCCAACATGTAGCCGTTAAACTTAACGTTGTGGCAAACTGCCTGTTGCACGCATTGGTCTCTCCAGGCTACGTGGGTATTGATTTTTCCGCAAGGGCCACTGACCAAATTGGGGACGCGGACATTCGCACACTCCAGTCCGCAGGTACTGCATTAAAACTGGAGAGTGGGGTGGTACAAGAAGGGTGTGTCACAATCTGCGCACGGAGGGATTCTGCTGTGCTCGGTCTCTTTACCTTTTTTTCTTATTTGTATGGTGTTGTATTTTTGAGTTCTTATTCCTGTTATTTTATCTTTGGTTAATTTTCACTTATCCTGTATTGTTCCTTAGTATAAATTATTTTATTTTCATTGTAGTGTTGTTGTTTTTATGTTTGGGTTTATTTGTCTTTGTTATCTCATTGTATTTATATTCTGTTGTATCTTCTCTCTTAATGGGGCTGCAGCTGTCAGCAGCACTTTTGAGGGTTTTGCTCCGTTGTGGGCGGTGCTCCTGTCAGCTGTCAGTCCCAGCTCTCCCCCTCATTGCTCCCAGCTGATCCCAGTTGTAATCTTTGTTACCTCCTGCCCGCTCATGTGACCCACACCTGTCATCACTTGTATCATTTGTTTCTGACCCTATTTAAGGGCTGTTATTTTCGTTTCTCTTTGCCAGAGTCTTAAGTCCTCTTCACTCATCTCCACCAGAACCTAGCCCTTGTTCTGGTGTGGTAATCTGTAAGTTTACTTTGTATGTCAGTTTGGCTTTTGTGTTTGAGCATCGTTTGGACTTGGTGTTTGCTTTTTTCAATAAATTTCACAAACTAGTAGTCCAGCACATGGGTCTCTCCTCTCTGCCCTGAGGGGCAATTCATGATAGAAGACTATGGCCAGTAAGAGGGTGTTGTGGGTTTTTGTTTTTTTTTGTTGTTGTTGTTGTTTCACTCACCTGTTTGTGGAGCTCATCATGTCCCCAACACGCCGACCTCCAGCAATCAAAGGGAGATTGGCAGCGGGATCCCCGAGCATGGAGGAGCAGTGGGCCACTGATTTCGTCTAGAGCTTCATGGATGAAGCTCTCGCCTCCCGCAGCCCTAAGAAGATCTGGGAGACCATGAAATCGGCAGCCGTTATTGTCGAGGTGTATCCTGGGTTGTGGAGGTTCCCCCAGTTCGCAGAGTTGCTGGCTACGCTCTCCATCCTGCAGCAGTCTTTCCCCAGGCTGATGTGGGGGCCACCTCCAGCGAGCCCAAAGACGACACGGAAGCACGCTCCGTGGCAGACACCCTGCTCCACTACTTGTCCACCTGTTCCTGCTCCCGCTCCATCGGCTCCAAGATGCCACCATCAAGCTCCGGACCACCAGAGGAATACCCCCACCTCTCAGGCAGTAGTTTCCCCGTCACTAAGGTTGAAAGCTCCCGCAGCAGTCCCCTTAACTAGTTTTTCTTCTCTGGCTGTCCCGTCAGCTTTTTCCTCTGCTGCTGCTGCTTCTTCTTCCTCCTCTGTGATTCCTCTCACTGCTGAGGGTCCGGCTGTTTCCTCCCTGGCCCTGCCCATTGCTGTGGCTGCAGGGGTGGCTTCTCAAGGGTTCCCTGGGAGGACCTCTTCTACTGAAGTCACAGAGAGGGCTGATTACCAACCTGCTGCAGCAGAAGACATCACAGCCCAGGAGTTCAGGCAAGTGGTTTTTCCCACTCATTCAGTTAAGCAAAAATTATCTTGCCTGACTCCTGACGGCAAGGTTCAGATTAGGCAGTCCTCTGAGTCCTCACTGTTCACCTGCTCTCTCAGTGTCTCCTCCTTTTCCCCCTGAGTGTCCGCCGGCGCCAGAATTGAGCCACTGGACGATGGAGGAGCCTGCGGTTTTGGAGGACCTGGTCCCAGCCCTGCAGCCACAGTCTGGATGGAGGGAGAGCGCTGCGACCGAGCTGAAGCCTGTGCCGACAATGGAGCATTCCCTGGCCTTAGCAGAACAGGATCCAGCACCAGCAGGAAGCCGACCTCCTGTGTCCACGTCGGGTGAGCCACCTGCGTGGGCCACTTTGCTGGGGGGGGTCTCGGGATGGCATCCACCACCATGCCTGCTGCTGGGGCCACCACAGCAGAGTCCAAGCTGGACTTCCAGAGGGCCGGGCCCAAGACATCGTCATCTGGATCAATGGAGTCCTGGCCAATAGTGGAGCTTGAGCTCAGGCAAGTGCTCTCCTTTGTTTTTGTTGTTTCTATATTGGAGAGATCTTGTCTGGCTCTTGGTGGGGAGAGCCAGGTGCAGTTGTCAGCGACGCGTGAGCTTGCCTTGCCGGGCTCCACTGCCGCCGGTGACCTTTACTCTGTTTCTCTGCCTTTACCATCTGAGCTTTTCCCCAGGATCACCGAGGATTGTCCAGCTTCACCAGAAGTCTCCGTGGGTCCAGCCACGCCACCCGAGATCACTGTGGGTCCAGCTCCTCCAGCCAAGATCCTCACGGGTGCTCCGACCCAGTCCGGGACCTCCGAGGGTGCTGATCCCCAATGGATGAGGTCTTTGTCGGTGCTCCGTCACAGGGTGCTGCTTCTTCGGCAGCTGAGGTCGTTGCAGGTGCTCCATCCCAGTCCGGGACCTCCATGGGGCCTGCTTCCCCTCTGGACGAAGTCTTTGCGGGTGCTCCATCCCAGCCAGGGACCTCCGTGGGTGCTGCTTCGCTTCCTGCTGAGGTCATTGCGGGTGCTCTGTTCCAGCCCAGGACCTCTGAGGGTGTAGCTCCTCCTCAGTCCAGGTCTCCATGGATGCTACGTCCGAGTCAGGGACCATCATGGGTGCTGCACCCCAGCCTGAATCCAACATGGGTGCTACGCTCCAGTGGGGGCCCGCTGTGGGTGTTACGCTCCAGCCCGGGGGCCACTGTGGGTGCAGTTCTGGCCCAGTCCGTGTCCACCACAGGTGCTGCTCTGCCCCAGTCTGTGTTTACCACTAGTGCTGCTTTGCTCCAGCCCGGAGCCAGTGCAGGTGCTGCTTTGGTCCAGCCCAGAGCCACTGTGGGTGCTGCGATGTCCCAGTCCGGGACCACCGAGGGTGCTACTGACCCGCCCAGGGGTGTCGTGGTTCGCCCTCCTCTGCCAGGCACCGTCATGGTTCGCCCTCCTCTGCCAGGCACCGTCATGGTTCCCTCTCCTCTGCCAGATGCTGTCGTGGTTCCCCCTCCTTTGCCTGACGGCGTCATGATTCCCCCTCCTCTGCCTGACGCCGTCGTGGTTCCCCCTCCTCTGCCTGGCGCCATTGTGGTTCCTCCTCCCCTGCCTGATGCCGTCGTGGTTCCCCTTCCTCTGCCAGATGCCGTCGTGGTTCCCCCTCCTCTGCCAGACGCCATCATGGTTCCCCCTTCTCTGTCAGAGATTCCCCCTTCTCTGCCAGACTCCATCATGGTTCACTCTCTTCTGCCCGAAGCTGTCGTGGTTTCTCCAACTCCACTGTCCTCTTCCTCATTGATCATCCCCGTGGGGCAGCCACCTCCTGGGCCACCCCTGCTGTTTAGGTGGCTAAAAAACTCTGGCTGACCGCCTGACAGACTGTGCCGCTAGGTTGGGTGGCCCACGTTCTCTGGCAGGCCACCCGACTCTTACCACCATGCCATCTGTCAGGTCTGGGACTTTATTCGGCCACCTGAACTGTCTAATTCTTTGGTTGAGGGGGCCTAAGTGCCTGGTTCTGCGTGGGTGTGAGTCCTGAGTAGGGTCTTTGTTTTTTGTTTTGTTTCCTCTTAGTTTGGGGTTGCTGGGGTGTGTGTTCTGAGAGTATTGCTTATTTCCTCTGGTTTGTTTCAGTCTCTCCATACCTGGGTCCCCCACCTCACACCCGGGGTGGGGTTGTTTTGTTGTTGGAGTGGTTTTTTTGTGGGGGGGGGGGTGTCCTTTTCTTTCGATGTTACCCGGGGTGTCTGATATCCACCCCTTGATGGGGGGGCTCTGTCACGATCTGAACATGGAGGGATTCCGCCGTGCTCGGTCTCTTTACCTTTTTTTCTTATTTGTATAGTGTGTAGAAGCATGCTCAAATAATGAGGCTGAGTTTCAGTCATAAAACCAGCTTTATTTGACAGAACGCAGCTTCTAGCATTCTCA
Organism: Pholidichthys leucotaenia; assembly: GCA_020510985.1. Classification (NCBI taxonomy): domain Eukaryota; kingdom Metazoa; phylum Chordata; class Actinopteri; order Cichliformes; family Pholidichthyidae; genus Pholidichthys; species Pholidichthys leucotaenia. The sequence continues at coordinate 20,852,936 of CM035839.1, read as the reverse complement.
AAGCAGGAAAGAGAAAGAATCATACTTCAACCCCCTTTTATACATTTCCAGCATCAGAATTCAAGCCACATGGTGTCTTCAGTCAACATACAGTTACAAAGCATCCCTTTGAAGCTTCACCATTGTCTCTCATTTCTTGATGAACCGGAATACCCTCCGGGGCGTCTTCTGTGGGACAAAGAGACAAATCTCACACTTCCTTGTTACCTCCTGTAGATTCGAGTCCTTAGTCCTTGCAGACGTGACACTCCACAATACACATTCAGTCCTGTCTCTGTGGCAGCGTGAGCCCACAATATGTGTCGGCCACACTACCCCCCCCCACACGTCTAGTAAGGCAAAATCTGCATGGCATAACAAAAAGAAAAACACAAAGCACTCCATACATCGCTAATCAATCCACCAACTGCCTAGGTTTTAATCTTCTGCCGAATCTGCTGCAACCTGGCTTGGCTGCACCTGCAACATCTCTCTGCACCTGTGGATTAAAGCCGTTAGCACCTCTCTGTGAAGACTTTGGAGAATGTCCCCTCGGCGGCCTGCCCCGGCGGGGGGGCCTCGCGAGCTGCACCTCCTCGTCAGCCAGAACAAAAGCGGGTTTGAGTCTGTTAATGCAAATCAGCTCCCGTCTGCCCCCTAAATCTAGCAGAAAATGCTTCTGCCCGGTCTCCAGCACTCGAAACGGTCCGTCGTAAAACGGCCGCAAACTTGGACACTGGGCGTCATGTTTAACAAAAACGAACTCTGCATTTTTTAAAGCTTTGGGCACAAAAACGTGTGGGAAACTGTGATGGATTGGGCCAGGAAGTGTGTTTGCTCCTGAGCCGCTCTGCCACGGCTGAGCGGGGGGGCCACTAGGTGCGGGATTATCAGGAAGAAATTCCCCGGGCAAACGAAGCGGTTGGGCGAAAACTAATTCAGCCGGGGAAGCGTGCAAATCTTCCTTAGGTGCAGAACGCAACCCTAATAACACCCATGGAAGTTTGTCTACCCAATTTGTATCCGTTAGCGACGCTCTGAGGGCTGCTTTCAATGACCTGTGAAAGCGTTCGCATAAACCATTAGCCTGGGGGTTATACGCGGTGGTGCGATGAATCTTCACCCCCAAGCTGCGGGCCGTCGATGACCACAGCTCGGAAATAAATTGGGGACCTCTGTCGGACGTTATGTCCGACGGTACACCAAAACGCGCAACCCATGCTGCTAAAAATGCTCGCGCAACTTCTTCCGCTGTGGTTGATGCCAGAGGAACCGCCTCTGGCCAACGCGTGGTGCGGTCTACCATCGTCAAAAGGTGTGTGTGCCCGTGTGATAACGGAAACGGCCCGACCAGGTCAATATGCACGTGATCAAAACGCTTAGCGGGGATGTGGAAAGGTTTTAACGGGGCCTTAGTGTGTCTGTGTATTTTAGCTCGCTGACACGCTACGCAGGCTGCTGCCCATTCCTTGACCTGTTTGCGCAACCCGGGCCAAACAAATTTCTCCCCCACCAACTTAATCGATGCGCGCACCCCCGGGTGCGCGAGAGAATGGACCAAGTCAAAAACACGGCAACGCCACGCGGTTGGCACCACAGGGCAGGGCCATCCCGTGGAGACATCGCAGATTAGCGGGGGCATACCGTTTTGTTGCACCCTGTGCTCCAGCCTTAACCCTGTTGGTCCAGACTGGAGCGCGCGCACGTCCGCGTCGTTAACCTGCTCCGCAGCCATAGCTGCATAATCTAACCCAACACAGACTGGGGCTGCGCGCGCTCCCGCGTCGCTGCCCGGGCCCGCGGCCATGGCTACAGAGTCTGCCCCTATGGGGCTTGGCGGTGCTACTGCACGCGAGAGGCAGTCTGCCACAACATTGTGTTTACCCGCGACATGCTGAATATCAGTAGTGAACTCCGATATTGCGGCTAGTTGCCTTTGTTGCTGGCCTGACCAGGGTTCTGAAATTTTGGCCATCGCAAACGTTAGCGGTTTATGATCCACAAAAGCGGTGAAACGTCGCCCCTCTAACCAGAACTGAAAATGACGGATGGCCAAGTGTAGGGCCAAAAGCTCCCTGTCAAACGCGCTGTATTTCCGTTCACTATCGCGCAAGGTCCTGCTGAAAAACGCGAGGGGTTGCCAGGTACCTGCCACAAACTGTTCAACTACCGCCCCCACCGCTACATCGGAAGCGTCAGTGGTGAGCGCCATGCAGGCCGTTGGAACTGGGTGCGCTAACAAAACTGCGTTTGCCAGGGCTGATTTGACCTGGGCAAAAGCGCGCTCCCGCTCCGGAGACCATTCAACTTTATTTGCGGGCTTTTGTTGTTTTAACGCGGTGTACAATGGCTGCATGAGTCGTGCTGCGCTTGGGAGGAAACGGTTGTAAAAATTAACCATCCCTAGAAACTCCTGAAGCGCCTTGACCGTTTGAGGTTGCGGAAAATCCGTTATGGCACGCACTTTATTTGGAAGGGGAACTGCTCCCTCTGCCGAAACGCGATGTCCCAAAAAATCAATCTGCGCCACCCCAAACTGATACTTCGCTGGGTTAACTATTAACCTGTGCTCTGCCAACCTCTGGAAAACTGCTGTGAGGTGTTTTTCATGTTCGCCTTCGGACGCGCTGGCTACCAAAATATCGTCCAAATAAACGAACACGAAAGGCAGGTCGCGTAAAACTGCATCCATCATGCGTTGGAAAGTCTGCGCGGCCCCCTTGAGGCCAAAAGGCATGCGCAAGAACTCAAAAAGGCCGAAAGGCGTTATGACCGCTGTTTTGGGTACATCCTGCGCGCGCACTGGCACCTGGTGATAGCCGCGCACCAAGTCTATTTTAGAAAAAATGCGCGCCCCCGCCAAATGGACAGAAAAGTCCTGAATGTGCGGAATCGGGTAGCGGTCATGAGCTGAAACGTTGTTCAACCTGCGGAAATCACCGCAAGGTCGCCACGAGCCGTCAGCTTTTGGGACCATGTGTAACGGCGAAGCCCAAGAGCTCTTGGAACGTCTAACAATGCCCAGTTTTTCCAGATTAGTGAACTCCTCGCGCACGATGGCCAGTTTAGCTGGGTCCAAGCGCCGAGCCTTTGCAAACACGGGAGGGCCTGTGGTCGTTATGAAATGTTCTACCCCATGTTTGGCCACCGTTGCTGAAAACGTGGGGACTGTGAGTGCTGGAAACTGAGCAAGCAGAGTGTGAAACTTACCACCCGCAGCTGAGACGCTGGCATGTGCAGTTGGCGGGGCCACCCGAGCTGTGCAGGGAATAGAATGAAAGGACAGTGCATTAATCAGACGTCTATTAGCAAGGTCAACCAATAAACCATGTGAGCACAAAAAATCAGCCCCTAACATGTTGAAACTGACTGCTGCTACAATAAATGTCCACTCAAATGAACGGCCCTGTAAGGACAGAAGCATGGTCCTCTCACCAAACGTTTTAATCGTGGAGCCGTTCGCTGCTGACACTGACACCCAGGGGGCTTTAGAAGGCGACAGCCGTTCCGCGTAGGTGGGTGTGACGAAACTCAGCTGAGAGCCCGTGTCCACGAGGAACTGTTTCCCCGAGCGTGCATCCGTCAGGTAAAGCAGCCTGTTCTCGTTGCCGAGGGTCGCAGCTGCTACCGGCCCTCGGTCTTGGCGTTTCCCTGGCGCTTAAAATTGCACGGTGGGACGCACCTGTGCGCTCTCTCTGCAAAACGGCGGTGGTAGAAGCACGAGCCGTTCTCCGCTCCGCGTCGTCTGGCTCCTGTCGCCGCCGTCGTTGGTGCGTCTGGCGCCGCGGCCGCTGGACCCGCACTGTCTCCGGACGCCGTTCCTGGACTGGCCGCCGCGGCCGAGACCGCGTTCGGCTTGTGGGCGTCGACCAACCTCTGCGCCTCCTTGCTCAACCCATGGTAGTCTCGCTTGGCCAATCGGGGTGACTCTGCCAGGGCCACTCTCACTGCTGGTGGTAGGGTTCAAAGGAAAAGGTGGGCGAAAATGAATTCGCCATCCTCAGAGGCTTTGAGCTGCAGCATCTTCACCATCAGGTCCGCAGGTCTATCGTTTTCGGCCTCCGTCAGCGCCAGGAGCCCCTCTGCTCGTTGTTGGACTGAGGGGGTGAAATGGCTGATCAGCGCGTCCTTCAATGCGCTGTACCTGTCGCTGTCTGGTGGATGATTAACCAGATCTTCCACTCTCTGGACCGTGTTGCTGTCCAGCTTCGCTACCACGTGGTAGAATCTTGTGTCATCGTTGGAGATTCTCCGGAGGTTGAACTGCGCCTCGATTGCGCTAAACCATGAGCGCGGGCTGTGCTGCCAGAAATCGGGCAGCCGGATCGTGGAGGCGGCCATCAGGCTGGCTTCCACAGAGCCCCGCTCGGGAGAATTCTGTCTGCTCATTCTCCGTCGTAGGTCACCAGTGTAGAAGCATGCTCAAATAATGAGGCTGAGTTTCAGTCATAAAACCAGCTTTATTTGACAGAACGCAGCTTCTAGCATTCTCAAAGCAGGAAAGAGAAAGAATCATACTTCAACCCCCTTTTATACATTTCCAGCATCAGAATTCAAGCCACATGGTGTCTTCAGTCAACATACAGTTACAAAGCATCCCTTTGAAGCTTCACCATTGTCTCTCATTTCTTGATGAACCGGAATACCCTTCGGGGCGTCTTCTGTGGGACAAAGAGACAAATCTCACACTTCCTTGTTACCTCCTGTAGATTCGAGTCCTTAGTCCTTGCAGACGTGACACTCCACAATACACATTCAGTCCTGTCTCTGTGGCAGCGTGAGCCCACAATATGTGTCGGCCACAAGTGTTGTATTTATGAGTTCTTATTCCTGTTATTTTATCTTTGGTTAATTTTCACTTATCCTGTATTGTTCCTTAGTATGAATTATTTTCTCGTTGCATTCATTGTAGTGTTGTTGTTTTTATGTTTGGGTTTATTTGTCTTTGTTATCTCATTGTATTTATATTCTGTTGTATCTTCTCTCTTCCTGGGGCTGCAGCTGTCAGCAGTACTTCTGGGGTTTTTGCTTCGTTGTGGGCGGTGCTCCTGTCAGCTGTCAGTCCTGGCTCTCCCTCTTATTGCTCCCAGCTGATCCCAGTTGTAATCTTTGTTACCTCCTACCCACTCATGTGACCCACACCTGTCATCACTTGTATCATTTGTTTCTGACCCTATTTAAGGGCTGTTATTTTCATTCCTCTTTGCCGCAGTCTTAAGTTCTCTTCCCTCATCTTCATCAGAACCCAGCCCTTGTTCTGGTGTGGTAATTTGTTAGTTTATTTTGTATGTCAGTTTGGTTTTTGTGTTTGAGCATCGTTTGGACGTGGTGTTTGCTTTTTTCAATAAATTTCACAAACTAGCAGTCCAGCGCGTGGGTCTCTCCTCTTTGCCCCAAGGGGCAATTCATGGCAGGGTGCCCCCCCAACTCTGCAACGTCTCCGCCGGTCATCCCCGCCCAGTGGTTCCGAGCTCTTGACGCCACCGTGTTTTCGAGTCCGTCCACTCCCTTTCAAATCCCAGTGTACAAGCTTCAGTTAAGCTAGTGGGGTCCAAATTCGTCTGGCCCCACTTACACAGGGATGTGAAAGAATGGGCTGCAGCATGCGGTGTGTGTCAACGGGTTACGGTGCAGAGGCACACCAAAGCCTCCCTCGAGCCTTTTTAAATTCCGACCAGGTGGTTTGATCAAATGCACATGGATTTAGTGGGTCCCCTTCCGCCATCGCAGGGGTTCACACACCTTCTGACGATCACGGACCGCACTATGCATTGGTCAGAGGTGGTTCTTCTGAATTCCACCACATCTGCCAAGGTAGCCCATGCTTTTTTGTCATCTTGGGTCGCACGGTTCAGATCCCCATTAGGCATCACTTCCAACAGGGGTCCGCAATTCGTTTCGGAACTCTGTTCCTTGATGGCCAAGAGCCATCCATCCATCTTCTACCGCTTTTCCGGAGGTCCAGGTCGCAGAGGCAGCAGTTCAAGCAGAGAAGCCCAGACTTCCCTCTCCCCAGCCACCTGCTCCAGCTCTTCAGAGAGGATACCAAGGCGTTCCCAGACCAGCTGGGAGACATAGTCTCTCCACCGAGTCCTGGGTCTGCCCCGGGGTCTCCTCCCAATGGGACGTGCCCGAAACACCTCATGTGGGAGGCATCCAGGAGGCATCCTAATCAGTTGCCCATACCACCTCAACTGACTCCTTTCAATGTGGAGGAGCAGCGGTTCTACTCTGAGCCTCTCCTGGATGACTGAGCTCCTCACCCTATCTCTGAGGGTGAGTCCAGCAATCCTACGAAGAAAGCTCATTTCAGCCGCTTGTATCCGCGATCTCGTTCTTTCAGTCATTACCCAAAGCTCTTGACCATAGGTGAGAGTAGGAACGTAGATTGACTGGTAAATTGACAGCTTTGCCTTAGAACTCAGCTCCGTCTTCACCACAACAGACCGGTACAACGCCCGCATCACTGCAGATGCTGCTCCGATCCGTCTGTCAATCTCTTGCTCCATTCTACCCTCACTCGTGAGTAAGACCCCAAGATACTTAAACTCCTCCACTTGGGGCAGGAGCCTGTCCCCAACCCTGAGAGGACAATCCACCTTTTTCCGGCTGAGGACCATGGACTTGGAGTTGGAGGTGCTGATTCTCATCCCAGCCGCTTCACACTCAGCGGCAAACCGTCCCAGCAAGAACTGTAGGTCATTGCTGGATGAGGCCAACAGGATAACATCATCTGCAAACAACAGAGATGAGATCCTGTGGTCACCAAGCATGACACCCTCCATTCCCTGCCTGCGCCTAGAAATCCTGTCCATAAAAATTATGAACAGGATCGGTGACAAAGGGCAACCCTGGCGGAGTCCAACTCTGACTGGGAATGAGTCCAACCGAGTGTTGGCAATACGAACCAAACTCTCACAACGGTCGTACAGAGACCGAATAGCTCGTAACAACAAGCCCGATACCCCATACTCCCGAAGCACCCCCGACAAAAAACCACGAGGGACACAGTCGAATGCCTTCTCCAAGTCCACAAAACACATGTAAGCTGGTTGGGCAAACTCCCACGAACCCTCGAGAATTCTCGAGAGGGTAAAGAGCTGGTCCGATGTGCCATGGCCAGGACGAAAACCACATTGCTCCTCCTGAATCCGAGGTTCGACCAACGGCCGGACTCTCCTCTCCAGTACCTTGGCATAGACCTTCCCAGGGAGGCTGAGGAGTGTGATCCCTCTAAAGTTGGAGCAAACCCTCCGATCCCCTTTTTTGAAGAGAGGAACCACCACCCCGGTTTGCCATGCCAAAGGTATTGCCCCCGACCTCCACACAATGCTGCAGAGGCATGTCAACCATGACAGCCCAACAACATCCAGGGCCTTGAGGTACTCAGGGCGAATCTCGTCCACCCCCGGGGCCCGGCCACCAAGGAGATTTTTAACCACCTTGGCGACCTCAGCTCCTGTGATAGGCGAGTCATCCCCCTCGTCCACAAACCCTGCTTCCTCTGTGGAAGCCGTATCAGTGGGATTGAGGAGATCCTTGAAGTATTCCTTCCACCGCCGACAATATCCATAAGGGTGTCCTGGTGCCAGGTGCACATATGGACACCCTTATGCTTGAACATGGTGTTCGTTATGGACAAACTGTGGTTAGCACAGAAGTCCAGTAACTGAACACCACTCGGGTTCAGATTGGGAAGGCTGTTCCTCCCAATCACCCCACTCCAGGTTTCACTGTCGTTGCCCACGTGCGCATTGAAATCCCCCAGTAGGAGTCGCCAAGAGGAGCACCCTCCAGCACCCCAATCACAGACTCCAAAAAGGGTGGGTACTCTGAAACATCACTTGGTGCATAGGCACAAATGATGGTCAGGACCCGTTTCCCAACCCGAAGGAGCAGGGAAGCAACCCTTTCATCCACTGGGGAAAACTCTAAACAAAGCGGTAAAAAGGGAGCATTATTCCATGCGCACCATAGAAGAGGTCATATCAGCCATACCAGGCGCAAAAGTGTTTTCGGTCCTGGATGCTAAGTCTGGATTTCTTCAGACAGAGCTAGAAGAAGCATCATCTCTCCTTACAACCTTCAACACACCAATAGGCAAGTTTAGATAGTTGAGGCTGCCTTTCGGCATAAAATGTGCTCCTGAGATATTCCAGCGAATCATGGATCAAATGCTCAAAGGCATTAGTGGGGCTACAGGCGTGATGGATGACATTCTCATAGCAGCGCACTCCATGGAGGAGCATGATGCAATAGTTATATCTATTAGTTATATATCTCAAGTAGTTGAGAGAGCTACAAGCTACAATCTATAGCTTAACTTCAACAAGTGTCACATCCAGCAATCAGCATTGCCATATGTAGGTCATCTGATTATAGCTGATGGTCTGCTCCCCGACCCAGCAAAAACAGAGGCCATAAGGAGCATGCCCCCACCAACAAACAAGAAAGGTGTCCATCACTTCTTAGGGTTTGTAATATACCCATCCATCCATCCATCTTCTTCCGCTTAATCCTTTTCGGGTCGCGGGGGGGCTGGAGCTATCCCAGCATCTTTGGGCAAGAGGCAGGGTACACCCTAGACAGATCGCCATTCCATCACAGGGCCAACACAGAGAGCCAGACAACCATTCACTCTCACAGTCATACCCAAGGACAATTTAGAATCCCCAGTTTTGATGCCAATTAACCTAACTTGCATGTTTTTGGCATGTGGGAGGAAACTGGAGAAATCCCAGAGTAAACCCACGCAGACACGGGGAGAACATGCAAACTCCACACAGATCACTGTTGGTCGGGGGCTGGGATCGAACCCAGGATCCCCTGGCCAAGGGTGAGTTGCTGTGCTGCCGCAGTGCTAACCACTCCGCCACCGCGCTGCCCTGTAACATACTTGTTGAAGGCTTGCTGTTGTGCTGGCTGCCATGAAAACTCAACATTAGTCTTCATGGGCTGTCGCAGAAGAGTGTCTACTTCACTTAGGTTTGGAATAAATTTTGAAGGGTATGTTACAAAACCCTTCAACAAGCTCAAGCAGCTATGCACCCCACCACCACCACAGTGCTCAAATTCTATGACCCAGTAAAGCCTGTGAAAATATATTGTGACGCCAGCAGCGTAGGGTTAGGAGCTGTGCAACTGCAGGACAGCCAGCCTGTCGCCTTCTCATCCAGATCACTAACAGACGCTGAAACACGCTATGTACAAATCGAAAAGTAGATGCTCTCCATTGTACATGCCTACATAAAGTTTCACAATTACATATTTGGGAAACATGTCACAATATCAATGACCACAAACCACTTGAGGACATCTACAAGAAAACGCTCTTGTCTACTCCAATGTGCATCCTGAGAATGTGCCTACGACTGCAGTGGTACGATATCACAGTGAAATACTGAAGAGGACAGGACATGGAGCTGCCTGACACCCTGTCCAGGGCACAACTACCAGAGTGCACGCCAGAGGCCACTGGTTTGGAATGTGTGTCTATGCTCAGCTTTATATCGGTGAGTGATGAAAAATAGGCTGAACTGCAAGAACGCACAAAAGAGGAGCTAAGCCTTCTCCAACAGACAATTCAGCAAGGCTGGACAGAGAACAGACTTGATGTGCCTGCTCCTGTTCAACCCTATTGGGAAGCCAATTAGCCTCATCTGACGGCACAGTGTACAAGGGACTGTGCATAGTGGTGCCCCCTACCATGCGAAAACACATGCTAGAGCTTATACATCAGTCTCACTTAGAGATAGTAAAGAGCAAACAGCGAGCCCATGAAGTACTGTATTGGGATAGAAAAGAACAAACAGCGAGCCCATGAAGTGCTGTACTGGCCTGGAATGAGTGCTGAAATTGAAAGCATGATCAGAAATTGTTCCAAGTGTGCTGAAATCCAAAACAGACTCCCCAAGCAGCCACTTATGCCATCAGAAACACCAGAGCTACCATTTGAGGAGGTCGTCTCTGACCTATTCGAGTTTGAAGGTAAACAGTACATTGTACTAGTGGATTATTACTCGAAATACATTGAAATGGATGAACTGAGAGATGAGCGGAGCTGCACTGTAACAGAGACTCTGAAAGCTCAATTCAGTAGGCATGGCATTCCTGTCATCCATAGGACAGCTAATGGTCCCCAGTATTCATCAGAGGAATTCAGGGAGTTCTGTAAGAGCTTTGGTATCAAGCACAAGACATCCTCCCCATACACGCCACATTCGAATGGTGAAGCAGAGCATGCAGTGCAAACAGTCAAGAGGCTTTGGAGCAAAGCACCTAACACCTTGCACTTCTAGACCACAGGACCACTCCACTTGAATAAGTAGGTCTGTCACCTGCTCAACTGCTCATGGGCAGGAGGCCGAGCAACAAAATGCCTACTGCTCATGCGCTACTTAGACCCATAGTCCACAACCCTGTCAGAGTCAAGTGTCTGCTAGACAAGACCAAGCACACTCAGAAATTCTATTACAACAGCAAGATAGCAACCAAGTCCTGTACTGCCCTGCAGCCTGGAGATGAAGTCAGGATGGAACCATATCCTGGAAGCCACAGGTGGGTCCCTGGAGTCATAATTCAGCCACACAGTGCACCACAATCCTAAATTGTGGATAGTGGAGGTAAGATGCTCCGCCGCAACAGCCAACATCTCCGCACCAGCACTGCAGCTGCCAACAAGTCACACCACATGATGTGTGATGAAGCCTGGCATGAGACCCCTGATCTACCCACAGCAAAGGAGCAGCAGCCCCCTCCAGTCCCTCCAGAACTACATCCTTCAGCAGTCGAGGTACCGATGTGTTCCCCACGAGCACAACCAAATGAACTGTATACTACCAGACGGGGCAGAGTAGTGAAACCCCCGATAGACTGAACTTGTGATAGCACTTGGAGTCCATTTGATGTTCAGGGACAGGTGTGGTAAAGTCTCCTGAAGGAAGTGATGTGCTAGTAACCTCTCCTTCCTAGTTAATAGCTTGAGTTCTGTTGTTCTTTATCCTGAAGACACAAAAACATTGGACAAGTTTGTTGCTCTTTAAAAGAGAGAGCGAGAGAGAGAGAGAGAGAGAGAGTTTTGAGTTTTAAAAAAATGGCTTTATTGTACAATTCAAAAATGTAAGAACACCAATATCATGCCCCCAAGTGTGTCACATCTCAAAAGTGCAAACATAACTCATCCCCCTCTCCCACAGAACACAAAACATTCCCTACAGTCCATCTATTGGTGAATGCCTCCAAATTGTCCACCATTTGATAGTAAGAGAACTCCACCTGGAGTCTGACTTTCAACAAGGCCTTGAAAGCAGACACAGGATCCACATTGCCAGCGTTGGTAGTCCAATTTTTCCTTGTCAGCCAAAGAGAGAGAGAGAGAGAGAGAGAGAGAGAGAGAGAGAGTCATTTTATCATTGTTCTGTTGTAGTAATAGTAATGTATTATTCCTAACCAAGTGTAGCGGCGTTTACTGTTTACAATACAAATAACTCAGGCTGCAATAATTTTCTTTTATTGAGGAAGGGAGATGTAATGTATTGTTGTTGTGAGTTCGCGTTTTGGGTCTGGGCTTCTGTAGCTGCCTGTTACATGTTTGTCCCTAACTGCAGCCTGTACCAGCTAGGTGGCTACAGTAATTTTAAAAAAAGGCTATTGCTGACTTCCGGGAAGATGGCGGAGAGACATAACACTTAAACAAAGAGCTCTCCCTAGCCGGATTAAAAATCATCGGTAAATGGCCAACTCGACATAAACGAATCAATAAACTAAGGGATGAAAACACGAAGGAACCGGGCACAAGGACAAAAACAGGGTAAAATTGAAGAATTCCTCTCCAACAACGCAGGAAAAACCGCTGTACGCAAAGCCCAAAAAAACGAGATGTCCACAGCAGTGAAAATGGAGGACGCCAGACTCGACAACATGAACGCTGGCATCGCCAGTTTGGGTGAAGAGTTGAGAGAATTCAAGCGACAGCTACAACAGGATTTAGCGGCTCTTAAGGAGGAACTGAAAAAAGAAATTAAGGAGGAAATCATGGACCTCCGAAGAGAAATGGAGCGTAAATTAACGGAAAACATGGAGGAGCTGCGCTCCCAGCGGGCGTGTATGACAGAAGCGCAGACCCGAATTTCGGAACTAGAAGATTGGAAAAGCGAGGCAAACGAACAACTACAGACCCTGACGACGCAAACGCAGAGGATGCAGGAGAAAATAAACGACTTGGAGAGCAGATCCCGACGAAGCAATATGCGCATCTTTGGAATTCCGGAGGGCATTGAAGGCAACTCGATGACAAAATTCATGGATCAGTTCTTAAAAAAAGAACTGGAAATACCCGGAGAAACGGATCTGCAGATTCAACGGGCGCACAGAACACCGGCACAGAACCCGAAAACAAACTCTCCACCCAGGTCAGTTGTGGTAAACTTTGTGAAATATGACATAAAGGAAAGAATCCTGACGCAAGCATGGAAAAAAAAGATACGAATCGGCGACAAACAGGTATTTTTTGACCATGACTACCCGACAGAAATCGTGCAGCAGCGGAAGAAATATGCCAATATTAAAAAAACGCTGAAAGAGAAAAAAATTAGATTCCAAACGCCGCTAACGAAAATGAGGATTCATTGGGAGGAAGGCACAAGAACCTACAACACGGCCGAAGAGGCAGCGCGGGATATGATGGAGCGGGGCCTTGAGGTGAGCGTGCCGAAGGAGACGGCTGGAGCAGCGGCGGCCCTGAACGCACCACGACAGACGGAGTGGAGACGAGTGAACGGCGGAAGAAGGGGGAGAGACGTGGAGCAGCGGGCCCAGGACAAGCTACAAGGCTTTCAACTGAAAGCCTAGATCATAACAAAGATTAAGAAAGGCACAGAAGAAATGAAGGCCAAGAAGACAAGGTAAAAGAGAAACAGACGGCTAGGAGAGGTTTAAGTGATATTTGTTGGACATTTCTAGACTTATGACTATTACTTTGATAGTAATTAGAAGTCTAGGGAGGGCCCTTCACTCTGTGAAGACAAACCCCCCACCCACCAACAGGGACCAGTGGGCAGAAGAAAGGCCCAAAGTACGGAGGTCGAGTTTTTTTAATGTGTTTTTATATAAATATGTGTTATTTTTGTTGTTAAAGGGGCTAGGAGCACAAGTTAAAAAAATGGAAAAACATGAATATGGGTAAAAATCTTAAGATAATGACACTAAACGTGAATGGTCTGAACTCACCTGTTAAAAGGGAAAGAATAATAAGAAAATTCAAGAAGGAAAAAGCTGAAATTATATTTATGCAAGAGACACATTTGAGCAAGGCAGAACATGTGAAACTAAAGAGATTTGGCTATAAGAACTCCTACTACAGTTCATTTAAGGGAGGAGCAAAAAGGGGGGTTATGATACTAATCTCAAACAAAATACAATTTGAAAGTGAACAGGAAATCCAGGATAAAGAAGGCAGGTATGTAATAATAAAGGGAAGAATAGATGGTATGCAGATTACATTAGTGAACATCTATGCCCCACCAGAAAGTGACAAGGGTTTTTTTCAACATCTGTTTGATCTCATAGCAACACACAGTGAAGGAGTCCTAATTTGTGGAGGAGACTTAAATGCTGTCATGGATCATGAAGTTGACACAACAAGTGTTAAGAAGGCAAAAAAACATGTAACAAAGTTCATAAGAACCTCACTGGCAGAAATGGGTATGGTAGACATATGGAGGGACCTACACCCACTCGAAAAAGACTATACACATTATTCAGCAGCCCATAAAGTACACTCTAGAATAGATTACTTCCTTATGAATGAAGGTGACAGACACAGGGTGAGAAATTGTTGGATTGGAGGGGCAGAAATATCAGATCATAATCCTATATACATGGAAATATATTTAAACAATAGAAAACGACAAACAACATGGAAACTTAACATAGGACTGTTAAATGATGAGAAAATGAAAGAAAGAATAAAAATAAACATAAACGAATATATCCAAGAGAATGACAATGAAGAAGTGGACCCAACAATACTATGGGACGCACTAAAAGCCGTGTTAAGGGGTAAATTAATTGTTGAAACAGGAAAAGCAAATAAGACTAAGCTGGAAGCGTATGAACAAAGATGTGAGAGACTAAGGGAATTAGAACGTAAACATCAAAGCACAAATGATCCAAAAATATATCAAGAAATTAAAGAAGAAAAAACAAAGATAAAAGAAACACAAATGGATGAAATTGAAAGGAAAAATAGATATCTAAAGCAAAAATATTATGAAACGGGGCCAAAAGCCACAAAACTGCTGGCAAAACGGTTAAGAAAACAACAAACAATGAATAATGTATACAAGATTAAAGACCCCACCACAAATAAAACCACAGTTAACCCAGAAAACATCGAAGAAATTTTCCATAATTTCTACCAAGAACTATACTCGCAACCTGAAGAAACAAATACTAAAGATATCAAAAAATTTCTAGACACATTGGACTTGCCATCAATAGGAAATCAACAAAATGAAAAACTAACAGCAGAAATAACAACACAAGAGATCAGAGATGTGATTAAGTCACTTAAAAACGGTAAATCACCAGGTAGTGATGGATACCCATCTGAGTTTTATAAACTGTTTATAGAAGAACTCATGCCACAACTCCTAAAATCATTTAATTGGACGCTGAACAACAACAAAATACCTCCAACATGGAACGAAGCAATCATTTCAGTTATTTTAAAACCAGGGAAAGATAAAGAACAATGCGGAAACTATAGACCAATCTCTTTATTAAATGTAGATTATAAAATATACACAACAATTATATGTAAACGAATAAAGACATTCTTGACGGAATTGATAGAAGATGATCAAACTGGATTCATAGAGGGACGCCAAACACATGACAATATCAGGAGAACAATACATATAATTAACCAAATACATAAAGAAAAGAAAAGCGCAGTAATAATGAGTTTAGACGCAGAAAAAGCATTTGACAGGGTTAACTGGAAATTCCTATATAGTGTACTGGAGTGCTTTGGATTTAACGAAAAATCAGTACAATGCATAAGGACGCTATATCAAGAACCTGTGGCAAGAATCAAGATAAACGGTAGCTTAACAGACAAAGTAAATATACAAAGATCAACTAGGCAGGGATGCTGCTTATCGCCCACCTTGTTTGCTCTGTTCATAGAACCATTGGCTCAAGCGATACGACAAAATAAGAAATTAAAAGGTGTAACAATAAACAATAAACAATATTAAATTGTATATCAAGGATTCAGTGTACCCCGCCCGGTATGGGGTTACCGGGGCCCCACCCTGGAGCCAGGCCTGGGGGAGGGGCTCGAAGGCTAGCGTCTGGTGGCCGGGTTTCCACCCATGGGACCCGGCCGGGCTCAGCCCGAAGGAGTTACATGGGTCCGCCCTCCAGTAGGTTCACCACCTGCAGGAGGGATCATGGAGGTCCGGTGCTATGTGGATTAGGTGGCAGTCAAAGGCGGAGACCTTGGCGGACTGATCCCAAGCTTTCTAAACTGGCTTTTGGTACGTGGAATGTCACCTCTCTGGTGGGGAAGGAGCCTGAGCTGGTGTACGAGATTGAGCGATACCGGCTAGATATAGTCGGCCTCACCTCAACACACAGCTCCGGTTCCGGAACCAGTCTCCTGGAGAGGGGCTGGAGCTTGGCCTTTTCTGGAGTTGCCCCGGGCGAGAGGCGACGAGCAGGGGTAGGTATTCTTGTATCGCCCCACCTTGCTGCCTCTATATTGGAGTTTTCCCCGGTGGACGAAAGGGTTGCTTCCCTGCGCCTTCGGGTTGGGAAACGGGTCCTGACCATCATTTGTGCCTATGCACCAAATGATGTTTCAGAGTACCCACCCTTTTTGGAGTCTGTGACTGGGGTGCTGGAGGGTGCTCCTCCTGGAGACTCCATTGTCCTACTGGGGGACTTCAATGCGCACGTGGGCAACGACAGTGAAACCTGGAGGGGGGTGATTGGGAGGAACGGCCTGCCCGATCTGAACCCGAGTGGTGTTCAGTTATTGGACTTCTGTGCTAACCACAGTCTGTCCATAACGAACACCATGTTCAAGCATAAGGGTGTCCATATGTGCACCTGGCACCAGGACACCCTAGGCCGCAGGTCGATGATCGATTTTGTTATCGTATCATCAGACCTGCGACCGTATGTCTTGGACACCCGAGTAAAGAGAGGTGCAGAGCTGTCAACTGATCACCACCTGGTGGTGAGTTGGATCCGATGGCAGGGGAGGAAGCCATTCAGACCTGGTAGACCCAAACGTATAGTGAGGGTGTGCTGGGAGCGTCTGGCTGAGGCCCCTGTCCGGGAGGTCTTCAACTCCCACCTCCGGAAGAACTTCAACCACATTCCGAGGGAGTCTGGAGACATGGAGTCTGAATGGGCCATGTTCTCCACCTCTGTTGTTGAAGCGGCAGCCCAGAGCTGCGGCCGCAAGGTGGTCGGTGCATCTCGTGGTGGCAACCCCCGAACCAAGTGGTGGACACCAGTGGTGAGGGGGGCCATTAAGCTGAAGAAGGAGTCCTATCAAGCTTGGTTGGCTTGTGGGACTCCCGAAGCAGCTGAGGTGTACCGGCAGGCCAAGCGGAGTGCAGCTCGGGTGGTTGCTGAAGCAAAAACCCGGGTATGGGAGGAGTTCGGTGAGGCCATGGAACAAGACTTTCGGTCGGCTTCAAAGAGATTCTGGCAAACTGTTCGGCGGCTCAGGAGGGGAAAGCAGCTCCCCGTCCACACTGTGTATGGTGCGGATGGGACACTGTTGACTTCAACTGGGGATATCGTCGGGCGGTGGAAGGAATACTTCGAGGATCTCCTCAATCCCACTGATACGCCTTCCACAGAGGAAGCAGGGTTTGGGGACGAGGGGGATGACTCGCCTATCACAGGGGCTGAGGTCGCCAAGGTGGTTAAAAATCTCCTTGGTGGCCGGGCCCCGGGGGTGGACGAGATTCGCCCCGAGTACCTCAAGGCCCTGGATGTTGTTGGGTTGTCATGGTTGACACGCCTCTGCAACATTGCGTGGAGGTCGGGGGCAGTGCCTTTGGCATGGCAAACCGGGGTGGTGGTTCCTCTCTTCAAAAAAGGGGACCGGAGGGTGTGCTCCAACTTTAGAGGGATCACACTCCTCAGCCTCCCTGGGAAGGTCTATGCCAAGGTACTGGAGAGGAGAGTCCGGCCGTTGGTCGAACCTCGGATTCAGGAGGAGCAATGTGGTTTTCGTCCTGGCCGTGGCACATCGGACCAGCTCTTTACCCTCTCGAGAATTCTTGAGGGTTCGTGGGAGTTTGCCCAACCAGTTTACATGTGTTTTGTGGACTTGGAGAAGGCATTTGACCGCGTCCCTCGTGGATTTTTGTGGGGGGTGCTTCGGGAGTATGGGGTATCGGGCTTGTTGTTACGAGCTATTCGGTCTCTGTACGACCGTTGTGAGAGTTTAGTTCGCATTGCCAACACTCGGTCGGAGTCATTCCCAGTGAGAGTTGGACTCCGCCAGGGCTGCCCTTTGTCACCGGTCCTGTTCATAATTTTTATGGACAGGATTTCTAGGCGCAGCCAGGGAATGGAGGGTGTCATGCTTGGTGACCACAGGATCTCATCTCTGTTGTTTGCAGATGATGTTGTCCTGTTGGCTTCATCCAGCAATGACCTACAGCTCTTGCTGGGACGGTTTGCCGCTGAGTGTGAAGCGGCTGGGATGAGAATCAGCACCTCCAAGTCCGAGTCCATGGTCCTCAGCCGGAAAAAGGTGGATTGTCCTCTCCGGGTTGGGGACAGGCTCCTGCCCCAAGTGGAGGAGTTTAAGTATCTTGGGGTCTTGTTCACGAGTGAGGGGAAAATGGAGCGAGAGATCGACAGACGGATTGGAGCAGCATCTGCAGTGATGCGGACGTTGTACCGGTCTGTTGTGGTGAAGAGGGAGCTTAGTTCTAAGGCAAAGCTGTCGATTTACCAGTCAATCTACGTTCCTACTCTCACCTATGGTCACGAGCTTTGGGTAATGACCGAAAGAACGAGATCGCGGATACAAGCGGCTGAAATGAGCTTTCTCCGTAGGATTGCTGGACTCACCCTCAGAGATAGGGTGAGGAGCTCAGTCATCCGGGAGAGGCTCAGAGTAGAACCGCTGCTCCTCCACATTGAAAGGAGTCAGTTGAGGTGGTATGGGCATCTGATTAGGATGCCTCCTGGACGCCTCCCACTTGAGGTGTTTCAGGCACGTCCCACTGGGAGGAGACCCCGGGGCAGACCCAGGACTCGGTGGAGAGACTATGTCTCCCAGCTAGTCTGGGAACGCCTTGGTATCCCCTCTGAAGAGCTGGAGCAGGTGGCTGGGGAGAGGGAAGTCTGGGCTTCTCTGCTTGAACTGCTGCCTCCGCGACCCGGACCTCCGGAAAAGCGGTAGAAGATGGATGGTAACAATAAAGGGGGCGGAACACAAGATTGGGCTATTTGCAGACGATATTATAGTTTACCTTGAACAACCAGATAAATCAATAATGGAAATGATGAACTTGATAGAAAATTTTGGAAAATTATCAGGATACAAGATAAACATAACAAAAACACAAGTACTGACATTCCACTATAACCCTCTAAACCAGATAACTGATAAGATCAAACTAAACTGGAAGCAAAAAGAAATAAAATACCTTGGAGTGAACATACCTAAAGACCTAAGCAAAATATATAAAGCAAACTATGATAGGTTGGAACAAGAAATAAAAAAAGATATTGATAGATGGTCAATCTTAAATATGGATCTGAATTCAAAAATTGAGACAGTCAAAATCAGCATACAACCTAGATTACTTTACCTCTTCCAGGCTATACCAACAGAGATTCCAGATGCCCAATTCTCAAAGTGGGACAGGATGATATCGAGATTTGTTTGGGGAGGTAAAAAACCAAGAGTGAAATATAAAACCCTCCAATTACCAAAAGAGAAAGGAGGCATGGGCCTACCGAGTCTAAAGGAATATTACTACTCAGCACAAATAAGATATATCATATGTTGGTGCGACGAGGGATATGAGGCAAAATGGAAAGAAATGGAAAAGGAAATTGAGGGACTCCCAGTACAAAGCATAATAGGGGATAAAGATGCATATAAGCAAATCAAACAAATAGACCCAATCACTAAATTTACTTTAGAACTGTGGTATAAAATAGTACAAAAATATAATATAAGGGAAGACATAAAACTATTGAAATGGGTAGCATTTGACAGTCAGTTTGAACCGGCAAAACAAGATAGGGGATACAAAAATCTGGTGAACAAGGGAATCACAGCATGGGGCAATATCGGAAAAAAAGATCTCGGGAGCTTTGTAAATATCAGGAGAAAATTTAAATTAGAAAGATCGGAATTTTTCAGATATCTGCAGATGAGAGATTACTATATGAAGAAGATTAGGCATAACCTCCAAACAGATGTGAACGAGATTATACAACTTATTTTAAGCTCATATGCAGGAAATAAAATAAGAATTATTTCAAAACTATATCAGAAACTTATGACAAACAATCATACAAGTAACTATATAAAGGAGAAATGGGAGAAAGAGCTCAATTTAAACATAACAGAAGAAAGCTGGCAGGAAATATGGAAAACACAACACACATCAACAAATTCAAGGGCATGGAGGGAATTTGGATGGAAAAACCTGATTCGCTTTTTCATTACACCACAGATTCAAGGAAAATATACAAATACCCAATCTTTATGCTGGAGGGGATGTGGGGCTCAAAATGCAGACCACTCACATATGTTTTGGAAATGCTACAAAATATCATCATTTTGGAAATCTATGCATGTGACAATACAGAGGATATTAGGATATAATATACCAATGAACTGTAACCTGATGTACTTATGTGATCTTAAAAAAGACAGTGTTATACAGGCTGAGGACAGATATCTAGTTAAAATCTTGTTGATTGCATGTAAAAAAACTATCACAAAAAAATGGCGATCAGAAGTTCTTCCTGACCAAGAACAATGGACTGACATTGTTGAGGACATACGTATGATGGAAAAACTAACATATCGACGAAGAATGCAAGAAGGAATATGGGAGAAAAAATGGCGGAAATGGACACACTACAAAGTGCAACAACGAGGCAGAAATTGAAAGAATAACCAAAGACACTGAAAAAACCAGAAGAATTAAGAGATGGAAACTAAAAACTTGATGCTCCAACATTTGTCCCCCCCCCCTTTTATTTTTTATTTTTTTTTATTTTTTATTTTTATTTTGTTTATTTTTTTTTTATTTTTCCCTACCCTAACCCCTTTGTTTTTTAAATGTAGAATGTGATCTGAATGCATTATATATGATGAAAAATGAATAAAAATCTAAGTTACAAAAAAAAAAAAAAAGGCTATTGCTAGCATGCTCGTCTCGTTGCTGTCTCTCAACTACGTTAAGTACTAAATAAGTACATTACAGTGACGTGACCCACAAACCTCAAGAGGTATGTGTTGTAAACATTGGACAATGTGTATTTTGTATATGAAATGACAATAGGCCCTAATGTAAGCCTGGTGATCTTCGCTAGCTGGGCAGTGCTAAAAACATTACTGTTGCATGGTAAGCTAGGTAGCTGCATGCTAATCATTTTGCTGTTGTTATTGGAAAGAAAATCCTTGTTGGTAATAATCCTGACCGGCTTCTGTTGAGCATCTCTGTCCGTTTTACACACAGGGAAACTGAGTAAATTGTACTGTCTCAGTCAGAGACGCTCTGTACAGTAAAGGCTTGAAAATCTACAGTATTTCACATTCATTTTTCTTTACAAATCTGAAGTTTGCCACTGCTGTTGGAGCATCTGAAAACCACACATGTTCTTCCAGCTTTCCTTGACATTTTTGTCAACTGTGACATTAAATGGTGGGGGGGGGGGTTTAAATTGTAGAGTTGTAGAGACAACTTGTTATCAGACAGGCACATATCTCTTGAAGTAGTCATCACATTAATGGCGGCTCATTTACTTCTGGTATTTTGCTGGCTTGGTCAATATAGCATAGACCAGGGGTCTCCAACCTAGGGCTCCTGGAACATTTAGGTTTCTATGGGAAATGTTGTGTGAGGATTTGACTCTCAGGGCTTACCGTAGCCTGTCCGGGGGAGTTGAGGTAATATGACGTCAGGCGGGCTACGGCTAGAGTAGGCCTATATATTGTGTTGTTCATGATAATAAAGAGAGTTCAGTGTCCAGTTGAATACGGCTCCAGTCTCACGTTATTTGGACATAACAGGAAATTTTCTAATTTCACTTCTTAATTGGTCCAAAGATTTGCAAATAATTTGCTGTTGTTGTGCATGGGTGCCTACAGAACACATGCACAACAACAACAAATTATTTGCAATATCTTTGGACCAATTAATGTTTGAAAATTTAAGACATTTGAAAATGTCTTAAAACGTGTACATGCTTTAATAAAAAAAATTGTTTTTGTTAGAGGGTTTTTAGAGTGAAACATGTTATTTGAAAGACAAAATGGTTATCACTTAAGGGGGAGTTACTTTTAATGACTTAGGGTGCATGAACAACAAGGAGAAGATTTTTTGTTTCGATCTGTGAGGTCAAATTGTGGAATGGATTCAATATGGAGTAAAAACAATGTCCAAACACTGCATTTTTTTAAGTACAGAAAGGAGAAATTAACCAAATAGAGGGAGAAAGATGGCTTTGTTGATCAGGTTTTGGGAGTTCACTGGTCACCTGGGTGTTTGATTCATTGTGCCATATATCTAGTTTGTAAATAGAGACATAATACTGCTGCTTGCATTGGAAGAAAGTGTGTTGATGACAAAAAAGGAGTTATGGGATCAGTGGTTGGGATTGCGCATGGGTAGATAACACTGAAATCAACTGTAAGAAAATTAAGGGGTAGGTTTGGATAAGTATTGACTTCTTCCTACTCCTTTTTGGACATGAATATGGTGGAGATGGATATTTGTGAAAGAAATTGCTCTGCCACTACTTTTGTTGTAGTAAACCATGTTTTTTCTTTATAATTTTACAGACGTGGACAAAATTGTTGGTACTCCTCTGTTAATGAAAGAAAAACCCACAATGGTCACAGAAATAACTTGAGTCTGACAAAAGTGGTAATAAATAAAAATTCTATGAAAATTAACCAATGAAAATCAGACAATGCTTTTGAATTGTGGTTCAACAGAATTATTTTAAAAAACAAACTCATGAAACAGGCCTGGACAAAAATGATGGTACCCTTAACTTAATATTTTGTTGCACAACCTTTTGAGGCAATCACTGCAATCAGACGATTTCTGTAACTGTCAATGAGACTTCTGCACCTCTCAGCAGGTATTTTGGCCCACTCCTCATGAGCAAACTGCTCCAGTTGTCTCAGGTTTGAAGGGTGCCTTCTCCAGACGGCATGTTTCAGCTCCTTCCACAGATGTTTAGTAGGATTTAGATCAGGGCTCATAGAAGGCCACTTTAGAAAAGTCCAATGTTTCGCTCTTAGCCATTCTTGGGTGTTTTTAGCTGTGTGTTTTGGGTCATTATCCTGTTGCAAGACCCATGACCTGAGACTGAGACCAAGCTGTCTGACACTGGGCAGCACATTTCTCTCTAGAATACCTTGATAGTCTTGAGATTTCATTGTACCCTGCACAGATTCAAGACACCCTGTGCCAGATGCAGCAAAGCAGCCCCAGAACATAACAGAACCTCCTCCATGTTTCACAGTAGGGACAGTGTTCTTTTCTTGGTATGCTTAATTTTTGCGTCTGTGAACACAGAGCTGATGTGCCTTGCCAAAAAGTTCCAGTTTTGTCTCGTCTGTCCATAGGACATTCTCCCAGAAGCTTTGTGGCTTGTCAACATGCAGTTTGGCAAATTTCAGTCTGGCTTTTTTATGATTTGTTTTCAACAGTGGTGTCCTCCTTGGTCATCTCCCATGAAGTCCACTTTGGCTCAAACAACGACGGATGGTGCGATCTGACACTGATGTACAGTACCTTGACCTTGGAGTTCGCCATGAATGTGTTTAGAGGTTGTTCTGGGTTCTTTTGTTACCATTCGTATTATCCGTCTCCTCCTGCGGCCATGTCCAGGGAGGTTGGCTACAGTCCCGTGGATCTTAAATTTCTGAATAATATGTGCAACTGCAGTCACAGGAACATCAAGCTGCTTGGAGATGGTCTTATAGCCTTTACCTTTAACATGCTTGTCTATAATTTTCTTTCTAATCTCCTGAGACAACTCTCTCCTTTGCTTCCTCTGGTCCATGTTTAGTGTGATACACACCATGTCACCAAACAGCACAGTGACTACTTGTCACCCTTTAAATAGGCCGACTGACTGATTACAAGTTTGTAGACACCTGTGATGTTAATTAGAGGACACATCTTGGTTGAACATGTCCCTATGGTCACATTGTTTTCAATCTTTTCTAGGGGTACCATCATTTTTGTCCAGGCCTGTTTCATGAGTTTGTTTTCTAAAATAATTCTGTTGAACCACAATTCAAAAGCATTGTCTGATTTTCATTGGTTAATTTTCATAGAATTTTTATTTATTTAGTAAAATATTATTTATTTATTTATTTATTCCCACTTTTGTCAGATTCAAGTTATTTCTGTGACCACTGTGGGTTTTTCTTTCATTAACAGAGGGGTACCAACAATTTTGTCCACGTCTGTAAGACATCAATAAAAAAACTAATAAAAGACTTATTTTCCAGCACTTTTCATAGAAATTGAAGAAAACTCACAGAAAGAAGACAAACAAAGGAAATTTGGTGATGGATGACCTTTTTTGTTTGTGTTTTGATGCCATTAAATACATGAAAGTGAATTCCCAGACTGGCCACCATAACAGCCCTCCCCACGTTTCTCGCCTCCTTTTTCCTGCAGAAGTGCTGACACAGTCAAATAAATACTTGAGTTCTGCAGTCAGGCCCATTCTCCCACTAAAGTCTTTGGACACGCTCCTCATGTCCTGTCAACGGATCTCCGAATGTACTCAAAAGTGGATGTTGATTTTTTTAAAAACTTGCCCGAGGCAGGACAAATCAGATGGCAAATTGGATGTTTTTTATGGGACTGTTCAAGTTCAGTAAAATTTCATACAGTGGCCTATTCTGGGTGTGTGTCTGGGAACCTTGTAGCAGCGCCTCTCATCATTTGATGGAGCCCTGCCAGTCTTGATCACAGAGGGGATTCCACAGTCTGCCTATGCCATTTAAAAATCCAAATTGACCTCAGCAGACAGACGGAGTTCTCTCTCTCTCTGAGCAAATAAAATGTGAAAATTAGAGAGTCAAGCTAGGAAACACTTGTGACCATTTTCCCTCTTTTTTCTGTTTCAAACAAAAAGTCAAATGACAGTTTTAACATTAAGGTCCTTAAACATAAATTTGATCAGGGGTGGATATTTTAATTGACTGTTTGGGGACAATAAACAGAACACTTTCTCGAGAGGAAATGTTGGGGGGGGGGGACACTACCTCAACAGCATACATATTTTGTGCTGACGTCTGCAAGTTTACATTGCGAATACATCTTATAGAGGTCATTTGCCCATCGACCATCAGCCGATGTTTAAACAAGCACAGCCACATCTTCTTCCAACTGCTCCCCTTTGGGGTCACCACAGTATATCATCATCTGATACCATGATGAGCTGCATACTTGATTTGACAAGGGTTTTACACTGGACGCCCTTCCTGACTCAGTTGTGAACCCATGACCTTCTGGCCATGGAACGACACGGCACACGACAACATTTTCGTTTACAGCTGGAGAAAAAGATCTGCGTGCATACGACACACCACAGAAGCAACCGCACCTGCACACGGATCCACTGAAAGTGTGAAAACTGCAGTTGTAACTCATAATGACAAGTAGAAGTTTTACTCAGAGGGATTTTGGATTATAAAACTACAACTATAAATGCCAGATTCCCCCCTCCAAGAAATATTCAATTCAAATTCAAAGGCGTTATTATCATGTGCACAGTTAAGAAATGCAACATTTCCTGAGCAATGAAATTCTTACTCTGCTCTCCGAACGAATGCCAAGGTAATAAATACACATCAATACGAATAAAGGTCATAAACACACCTTAATACTAACTATTAATAAATACTAATACATACACTGTAGAGAAAGGAAGCAGGCAAGGGGCCGGGGCCCACCACGGGTGCAACCTTGGCCCAGCCGGGGCCCACCGTGGGTGCAACCTTGGCCCAGCCAGGGCCCTCCATGGGTGTAGCTGAGCTCCTGCCCAGAGCCACTGCGGGTGCTGCTGTGTCCCAAGCCGGGACCCCCGCGGGTGCTACTATCTTCCTGCCTGAAACCATCAAAAGCATCGTCCTTCCTCCCTCTCCGCCAGATGTCTCCGAGGGTCCAGAATTGCCACCAAAGACCACCCAGGGTCCAGCTCTTCTCATAGAGATCACTGTGGGTGCTGCCATGGGTGTGGCACAGTGGCACAGTGCTGCCACTATGCCCACTGTGGTCAGTTCCTGACCACAGTGGGCATAGTGGTTTCCTCCCCGTCGCTGCCTGATACCGTCATGGTTTCCCCCCGTTGCTGTTGAACACCGGGGCTCCCTCTCCTCGGCTCTCCCCTCCAGTTGTGGGTCTCTCTGTGGGGGAGCCGCCACCCGGGCCGCCTCTCCCGAGCTGGTGGCTGAAGAACCCAGGCCGGCCGCCCGATGAACTGTGCTGTTGGGTTGGGTGGCCAAAGTTCCCAGGCAGGCCACCCAACTCGTTCCCCCGGGCTGTCCGGTTGGTCTGGGATGCTGGCAGGCCACCTGACCGGTTTCATTGTATTGACTATGGAGCCTGGGACTTTGGGCGGCCTCCCGAGCCTCTAGCTCCAGAACTTTGGCGGGGGGGGGGGGGGTTCGTTTTTTGTTGTGGGTCTTGAGCTGAGTTGTTTTTTGTTCCCTCCTGGCCTGTTCCCCCCACCACCCACCCTGGGTGGTCTGTGATAGTTCCTGCGTGGGGGGGGGGGGGCAGGTTCTGTTTCTTTTTGTTCTGTTGATGTTACTTTGGGTGTCTGGTCTCCACCCCTTGAGAGGGGGGCTCTGTCATGAACTGAGTTTAGACTTTTTCCAAACCCATCTTCATCGCTTTGTGGTTGTATTTATTTCTCCAGCTATATTTCTGGCGCCTGTTATTTGTCTGTTTATGGTTTGGTTTGTTCTCATTTATTTTTTGACTGGCAGCTGTCAGGGAGCCTTCCAGGGTTTGCCCTGCCTCCCATCAGCTGGCAGCCACGCCTCCCTCTCCTGTCATTGCATGACAGCTGAATCCTATTACTGTTTGCTTCTACCACTCAACTCAGCCCACACTCACACTCATACACACAGTCACACACTCTCACACCTGTGCTCATTCAGCTTATTATGTTACGTATTATTTAAGCTCTGCTTGTTCACCTGTTGCTCAGCGGTTCATTGGATTGTCAACCCCTACTTCAGAGCACGAACCGCTCTGTCAAGTTCTGTAAGTATTGCTTCCCCACCGCTCCTCAGTTTCGCTTGGGAGCGCCTTGGGTTATTTTCTATTTCCCCCCACGCCACAGTTACACCTGGGAGCGCCTTGGGTCTTTGTCCACATTTTATCCACTCTCCAATGAACCATAGAGCGTTGTGCTTGTCTCTGTCTTGCTGCACAGTTCACTCGTTGGAGCACTTGTTAACCTTATGTTCAATAAACACGCACAACACTATCCTGTATTTGGGTTTTTGTCTCTCCTGCCCTGGAAGGGCAGGAATTCATGACAAAATACAGCAGCTGCAGCCCGCCTGACATCATCCCACAGGGCAGCAACAGCAAGCCCCAAGGGCCAAACTCACATACAACACACACAAATCGACCTGTTTTAAAGCTGCTGCAGTGGTCACCGTCATAGCCCCAGATCCTCCGGCCCGCTGCAGCCGAGCTCCAGGGAAAACTGGAGCTACCTTGTCAGCATCACTCATTGACGCAGGCGCCTCACCGTTACACTCAGTACCCTCGTCCAGGGCCTCTCGAGCGCCAGCACTGAGACCCTCCCACATCGACCCTGAGTGAGGCTGGCCCTACTCGACCGCTGTGGTGCCCAGCTGTCGCTGCTGTTTTCCGGGGTTCTCAGCATGCTCGCGCTCCCCGTCCTGTTGCTCTGAGTCTAGCTGTGGGGAAGACCAAGCCGAGTTTGGTCGCTGCTGTCCCCCCGTGCCATCTTCACTCACCACGCTGTGTTCACCTCCAGTGCTGTGGTCACTCACTGTGCTGTGCTGTTCGGCGGGCTTGTCATTCTCGGTGAACATGGGCTCCCTCACTTGTGGCTCCGACTCCACCGTGATATCTAGCTTGTTGCTTGTAGCTTGTATTTGGCACCCACCTAGCTCCATGGCTAATTTTGCCGTTGCCACCAGCTGGGCTGTTAGCTCCCCCAAGCTAGCTAGCTTAGCTTCTTTTTGGGCCAACAGCCTTTCAACCCACAGCTTCGTGTTCCTTGTGTGCTCGGCAAAGTAGTCAGCAAGCCGCCCGACAACATCCACATAAGACTCTGTCTCCCCCAACGTATGGAAAACTTTCCAACCTACTAGGCCAAGATGGTGAACCAGAAGTGCTCGCCTCCGCACTCCATCGAGTTTACTCAGGCCCAACGCCACAATATACCCTTCAAACATGGCCAACCAGATAGGCCACAGGATTGCTGGATCTCCCGGATACTGTAGAAACGGTGGTAGAGGTGCCCCGTACGCCTCCATAGTTTATTCTCGTCGCCAAAATGTTACGTATGAAATCAGTGAGACAGGAGTCAACTTATGCCAAGCAATGAATTGACCTTTATTGGAACTAGCACAGAATAAATACAGCAGCTGCAGCCCGCCTGACATCATCCCACAGGGCGGCTACAGCAAGCCCCAAGGGCCAAACTCACATACAACACACAAATATAGAAAGTACACTGAGGTTGTTGTAGCATACATAACTAAATGCATTTGTAGTGTGTGTAGCATGTAACACACACTTTGCTGTGTAACTTGTATTTATACCTTGCAACACATCAAAAGGAATGAATGGTTGATCAACACGAGTAATTCAACTGAACCAGTAGGTTTGGCAGCTGGAGCACAGTGGAGCATTTAAATGAGACACAGAAGCAGGATTATGAAGTTGAATAATTGCCGGCTTTAGTAAAAAAAAAAAAAAAAGTTATTTTTTTTTTAAAAATGACATCCACAAACAGCTCTCTTATCACTGGATGCCGAAAAAGCCTTTGATAGAGTTGAATGGCCCTTTCTTTTTGAAGTCTTACAAAGGTTTGGACTTGGAAATAATTTCATAAAATTATTAATTCTTAATTAAAATTCTTATTTATTAATAATTCTTAAAATTATTAATAAAATTATTAATTTAATTTCATAAAATTGTTCATACAGGGAACAGACATCGAGATGGTGACATCCTACAAGTACCTGGGTATTCATCTGAACAATAAACTAGACTGGTCACACAATACTGACGCACTCTACAAGAAGGGACAGCGCAGGCTGTTCCTGCTGAGGAGACTCAGGTCTTTTGGTGTACAAGGGGCGCTGCTGAAGTCATTCTATGACACGGTGGTGGCATCAGCCATCACTTTTGGAGTGGTCTGCTGGGGCAGTGGCATTACTGCAGCCGATAGGAAGAGACTGAACAAACTGATTAAGAAAGCTAGCTCTGTCCTGGGGCAACGCCTTGATCCGATGGAGGAGATAGGAGAGAGAAGGACGGTGGCTAAACTGTCATCTCTGCTGGAGTCCGAGTTCCACCCTATGCAGGACATACTGGATGCACTGAGGAGCTCATTTAGCAGCAGACTACATCATCCCAGGTGCACAACCGAGAGGTTTCGTAGGTCCTTCCTACCAACGGCTGTCAGACTGTACAACCTAAGCAGGGCTGCTCGCAGAGATAGCAAAAAGACGTAACAAACTAATAGTTTTTTTTTTAATGCAAAAGATGCAATAGACTTACACAATGGTCCTCTCCGGCATACACCTAGGAACATACCGGTCGCTATGGAGGGTGAGAATATGTATGGGCACATAATCATACCATGTAGGATAACTAAATAGACGGTTATGCTGTTTCATCCCACCTAGCAACAATGCTCTGCACTGTGTGTGTTTATATATTTACATATTTATTCCATCTAGCTACAATGCTCTGCACTGGGTGTGTTTATATTTATATATCTATATATTTATTCCATCTAGCTACAATGCTCAGCACTGGGTGTGTTTATATTTATATATCTATATATTTATTCCATCTAGCTACAATGCTCCGCACTGTGTTTTTATATATCTACATATTATTCCATCTAGCTACATTGCTCCGCACTGTGTGTGTTTATATACTTGCATATTTATTCCACCTAGCTGCAATGCTCCGTACTGTGGGTGTTTATATATTTACATATTTATTCCATCTAGCTACAATGCTCTGCACTGTGTGTTCATATATTCATATATTTATTCCATCCAGCTACAATGCTCTGCACTGTGTGTCTGTGTGTGTGTGTGTGTATATATATATTTTATAGTAATATGTACATATGTATATTAGCTGCTCTTGCTTGCTTGTTTTTTTTTCTTGCCTTCTGATTGTTGCTCTGAGCGTTGCTATCCCTGTGCTGTTGCAATCCTGGAATTTCCCCGTTGTGGGACTAATAAAGGCTTATCTTATCTTAAAATGGGTTCAGATAATATATAATAATGCTACAGCAGAAATCCTAACAAATAACAATATTTCAAAATCAATAAAAATCAATAGAGGATGTCGACAAGGCTGTCCACTTTCACCTTTACTGTTTACTATGGCAATTGAACCTTTAGCGATGGCGATACGTTTACAGTCACAAATATATGGAATTAAAGTTGGACCAACAGAACATAAAATCTCCCTGTATGCCGATGACATAATTTTGTTTATGTCGAATCTTAAAAAATCAATTCCGACCTTGTTGAATTTAATAAAGAATTTTGGGGAAATATCAGGATATAAAATAAATAAAACTAAATCTTCAATATTAATGCTAAATGAGACCCAGAGAAATTACCCAACCCCTGAGGTAAATCAATTCAATGTTGTAAATCAGTTTAAATATTTAGGAATCCAAATTGTGCCTAAGCTAGAATCAATCGCCAGTGTCAATTATGAAGCCTTAATGACAGATATTGATGAGTTACTTCAGAGATGGATGTCACTACCAATGTCGATGATCGGGAGAATTAATATACTTAAAAGTAATATCTTACCTAAAATACTTTATTTATTTCAATACATTCCCTTACCACCACCTTTAGATTTATTCTCAAGAATTAAAAAAAAGTTAGTGGAATTTATATGGAATAACAGGAGGGCTAGATTACGTCTGTCTTTATTATATTTACCATTTGATCGTGGAGGTCTGAAATGTCCAAATTTTATGTTGTATTATTGGTCGGCACAACTGAGGTCTATGACATATTATTTTTCATCAAATGATCTCCCTCACTGGACTGAAATGGAATCATACAATTTACCTTTACCTCTTCCCATATTCATATACTCAGATTCGGCAAAAAAATTACAAAAACAAGTTAAAAATCCATTTGTAAAGCATATGATCAAAATATGGTGTGAAGCTAAAAACTATTTAAAAGAACCACAGTTATTGTCACAATTTAGTCCAATATGGGGTAATCAATATTTTAAACCAGGGAGAGCGGACGCTGTATTTAAAGTATGGAATTTAAAAGGAATACAAAAGATTCAGGATTTATATTTGCCATGTGCAGAAAACATAATGTCTTTTGAAGAGCTGAGGATCAAATTTAATCTCAATAGAACACATTTTTTTAAATATCTTCAACTTAGAAACTTTATTCGATCAAATCAAAATAAAGCTCTCACTCGACCTATCTATTCATCCTTGGAAAAAATGTTGATGAAAGATAGTAAAAGAAAGGGTATTATTTCAGAGTTTTATAACTCATTGACACTATCTTCAAGTGAAAATTCACTGAAAAGATTAAACTACTGGAAAGAAGATCTGCAAACTGAAATTTCAGAGGAACAATGGGAATTGGCTTGTACAGAAGCTCAAACCAAATCAATAAATGTACGCCTTAAATTGATACATTTCAAATGGTTAATGCGGATGTATGTTACACCGGAGGAGTTAAATAGATATAACAAAAATATACCAGATGCATGCACAAAATGCATGGAAAGTAAAGGAACCCTATTTCATTGTGTATGGGAATGTAGATTAATAAGAATGTTTTGGGAAGAGGTGAGGGTAACAATTGAAAAAATAATCTCAAAACAAATCATATTGAATCCTAAACTGTTTTTGTTGGGTCTGTACCCAGAAAAGCATAATTTTAATAAAAGTGAAAGAACATTCATAGACCTCAGTTTGCTTAATGCCAAAAAATGTATTGCACTATTATGGAAAAAGACTCCTAGACCAGATGTGACTCAGTGGTTAAGACAGATGTTAACAAACCTTCCATTAGAAAGAATAACATATATACTGAAATCAAAGGAAATTGTGTTTGAGAATATATGGAGACCTTTTATTGATTATGTAAAAAATTTAAACATAACTCTTGAAGAAGAAGGTGAATGATGTGTGTGGACCTTGTAAATTCCAAACTGGTGAACATAATATGTATACTTATGTATTGGATTGTCTAGACTAAACAGAGGAGCATTGTTGAAGATTTGATTTTGTTGGTGGTTGTTGGTGTTTTTTAGTGCATTTTTTTTTTTTGTAGTACTTTAGTGTTAGTGTTTGATTGTTTGTATCATGTTTGTTAAAAAAAAAAGGTTCAATAAAGATATTGTGGAAAAAAAAATGACATCCACAAAACATTCACCAAATGACTGTTTACCACCAAATCAACAAAACTGGTACCTTTCTCAGTTTCAGATTTAACTGGGGAGCTTTATTTGTCATTGTCACATATACAATGAAATTTAAAGTGACAGCCAGTCAGAGCATCATTCATGAAATATATAAAATATAGCTCAATATAAAAATGTATAAAAACAAACATAGACATACAAACATACACACATGCAATCACACATTCCTGCAATTGCACAGTCCCTTAATACACCGTCAGCATCTAACTATACTGCATTCTCTATGTTTATTGTGTAGCGTTAACCGCTGGGTTCCAGTTTATAAAATCATTTTTTACTGAGGAGAAATTGTTTCACCCAAATGTCTGGTCATGAATTGCTCTTCTTCACCCAAGACCAGAGCTGTGAAACCCTATGCCATAGGCCATAAAGGGGCTACGTTAATCCCTGCTCAAGACCTGGAGTCATTTCCCCTCACATCCATTTGCCAAAGGAATGTGAAAATGATAGGCTTACGATGATGTTCCACAGACCCTGAGCAGTAAGACTCCTCACTGAAACTCAAAAGTCCAACATTGCCCTTCAATGGATACCACAGGAATATTTCTTTCTCTGAAGTTAACTATGAATTGTGAACAATGAATTAACTCATCCTTCTCCGCAGACAGTATCCGCTATTGAATATATGGCAGGACCCTGTGAATGACAATTATGGTTTGAAATGCTTTTATTGATATGATTTGATATGTGTTGCTTTATTTTCAGGAAGAATTAATTTTGCATGCCTACCATAAAGAAATTACCACATTTACAATATAGACACATTGTTTGTTCCTTTATTATTAAGTAGAATACCTCAGTCACTAAAGTTTTAAAGAATTTATGCTTTAAGGCAGCATACACATGTTTTAGGAGGATTGCACTTTTCATATCAAATCCTCTCCCCTTTTCTGTGGGAGACACACATTTCAGAACTTTGAACTGACAAATCAGCTTCCAAGTCCCTATGCATCTCCTTTTAGTCAGGTTTATGACCTCTGCTGAACAAAGAAACTCAGTGCAATTGGTCAAAAGTTTACGCTAATGGGTAGATCCAACCTGTCATGTGTCTGAGCTCATTTTCTCATTGAGCTCAGACCCTCACTTTATTTCTAAGTTTGATTGTTTTTGAACACTTTATGTTCATGACACTTTATGTTCTTTTGTTAGTAAACTGCACAAAACACAATTCAGCACCTGGGGTTGTCCTCTCTGCCCCAAAGGGGCAAACATGACAGAATTTAGCAGCCATTGAAAAACCCAGCTGTGGTGATTGTGAACATTTTTTTCACTTTTTTGTGTTTTTGACCCACCTGTGTGTTGGAGCTTGCCATGTCCGCTCTTAACAAGGTGAAGCAGCGGGCGGTGTGCTTCCTGGAGGGAATTTGGTTGCAGATGCAGGCCTCCCATTCCCCCAAGATGATCCAAGGGAGTCGGGGTAGAGCAGTGCAAGTGATGAAGGCATTCCCCTGCCTGTGGAATCACCTGGAGGTGACAGACATTCGCCGCTCCATATTCTCCTTCCAGGCACGAGTGAGGAGCCGGGGGAAGCAACCACAGCTCTAATACAACCACATCATCCTGCAGTTAATCGTCAGAGGAAGCCTTCCTCCTCTTCAGTGGCCACCTACTCAACATCCAGCCTGACAATTCCCGCAGCAAAGCCTCTCTCTTCTCTTTCCTCACAGGCTGTTCTGCCAGCCCATACTCTCTCCGCTGCTGCCGCAACTCCGGTCACCTTGACGTTCCCTCTGGCTGCCGAGAGATCCTCCAGGGTTTCCCTGGTAACGCCCACTTCAATGTCATCTGAGTCGGCTCCTCCACAATCCATTGAGAGGGCCAGGATAGCCATTAACATGGAGGGGGATGACTGCCCATCACCTGCAGCAGAGAATACTAAGATCCAGAATGTCAGGCGAGTGGTTTTTCATTCTGTTCCATCTTGTAATGATAGGCCTTGTCTGTCTCCTGGGAGAGAGGCCCAGGTAAAGCAGTCACCTGAGTTCTCGCCTCCTTCTGCAATTGTTAAACCTTTTCCTATCCTCTCCGTATCTCCCGCATCAACCCCTGAGTGTCCATCAGTTCCAGAACCAAGCCATCAAATGGTAGAGGAGCCAGTGGCCCTGGAGGATCCAACTCTGGAGCCAACACGGAGCCTATCCCCAGTTCCCACGCCGGAGGAGTCACCAGCGTGGGTCACGACAGCTGGGGCGAATAAGACTGCTACAACCATCATGCCTGCTGCGGAGTCCGAACTGGACCTCCTGAGGGCCAAGCCCAAAAATTCATCGCCACCTGGATCGTTGGAGTTCTGGATGGCGCTAGAGCGCGAGCTCAGGCAAGTGCTCTCTTTTGTTTTTCTCCTTTCAGTCCTTGAGAAATCTTGCCTGGCTCT
This sequence comes from Pholidichthys leucotaenia, assembly GCA_020510985.1. Taxonomy (NCBI): domain Eukaryota; kingdom Metazoa; phylum Chordata; class Actinopteri; order Cichliformes; family Pholidichthyidae; genus Pholidichthys; species Pholidichthys leucotaenia. The sequence goes on along the minus strand of CM035839.1, from coordinate 20,818,604 downwards.
TGGTGAGGACAGCCAGGTGCAGCCACCTGCTACACCTGAGCTTGCCTTGCCGGGCTCTGCCGCTGCCAGCAACCCTGACCCCCCCCCCCTTCTTTTTGTACGGTGTCTGAGTTCTCTTCCAGGGTTGCCAGAGAGGATCCAACACCACCAGATGTCTCCGAGGGTCCAGGTTCACCACTGGAGGTCGCCCAGGGTCCAGCTTCTCCCGCCAAGGTCGTCTTATGTGTCCCGTCCCAGTCCGGGACCTCCGTGGGTGCAGCTTGTCCCCTGCCGGAGGCCATCGTCTGGGTTCCCCCATCGTAATCCAAGTCTCCATGGGTGCTGCGGTCCATGCAGGGACCGTCATGGGTGCTATGCCCTAGCTTGGAGCCAACGTGGGTGCTGCGTTCCGCTATGGCCCATCTTGGGGGCTACCCTCCAGCCCGGGGTCTACCGTGGGTGCAGCTTTGGCCCAGTCCACCGTGGGTGCAGTGTTGGCCCAGCCGGAGCCCACCATGGGTGCTACGTTGGTCCAGCCGGGGCCCGCCGAGGGTGCTGCAATGCTCCAGCCCGGAGCCACCGAGGGTGCAACAAAGCTCCAGCCCAGAGCCCCTGCGGTTGCAACTGTGCTTCTATCTGAGACCACCGAGGGCGTCGGGGTCCCCCCTCCTCCTCAGCCTGACGCCATCGGGGTCCCCTCTCCTCTTCAGCCTAACACCGTCGGGGTCCCCTTTCCTCTTCAGCCTGACACCATTGTGGTCCCCCTTCTTGCTCTGCCTTACAACGTCGTGGTTCCCCCTCCTCGGCTCTCCTCCCCAGTATTGGGTCTCCCAGTGGGGGAGCCGCCTCCCAAGCCATCTCTTCTATTTAGGTGGCTGAAGCACTTGGGCCGGCCGCTGGAAAGACTGAGCCACCGGGTCGGGTGGTCCATATTCTCCGGTAGACCACCCAATTCGAACCACCTGGCTGTCCGGCTGGCCTGGGACTTTGGCAGGCCACCTGAATTGTTCCATCTAGCCATCCGCCGTGCCTGGGACTTTCGTCGGCCCCCTGAACCCTTGAGCTCTTTGTACTGGGGGGGAAGGGGGGCATGATTCTGTGTTTTTTCTGATAGGGGCCTGGGGTTTGGTTAGCGCAGGTGTGGGTCTTGAGCGAGTTCGTGTTTTCCCTCCTGGCCTGTTCCCCCCACCTCCCATCCGGGGTGGTTTTGCTGTACCTCTTTCTCTCGGGGGCAGGGGGCATTTTTTGGGTGTTACCTGGGGGTGTCTGTAATCCACCCCTTAAAGGGGGGCTCTGTCATGTGTCTGAGCTCATTTTCTTATTGAGCTCAGACCCTCACTTTATTTCTAAATTTGATTGTCTGTTGTCATTATTATGTGGTCAGTTTATGAATATTGATCTTTTAATCTAATCTATCTGAAATAAAGATTCATTCATATTTGTTTGGTTTGTGACAGAGCCCTACCTCTCTCTCTCCAGACTGTCCCCACCAGTTGGCCACTGCCTGCTTCTCTGACAGCTCAGCTGTGGTAGCTTGGTAATTAAGATAAGATAAGATAAGCCTTTATTAGTCCCACAATGGGGAAATTCCAGGATTGCAACAGCACAGGGATAGCAACACTCAGAGCAATAATTTAGAAGATAAGAAAATAAGAGCAGTGAATATATATGTACACATAAATATATAAATATATATACACAGTGCGGAGCATTGTAGCTAGATGGAATAAACAGCATAACAGTCTATTTAAGGCCCTTTTCCACTAGCACGCTTTAGCGCAACACGGGACGGCTCAGCACGCTTTGTACGCTTTTCCACAAGCCCCAACACGGTTTAACAGCCGCGATTCTCAGCCCCGCTCAAGGGCAGGGTACAGCAGTGCTGAGCTGTGCCGTGTTGTGACGTTAACAGACTGGTCGCCGCTGATTGGTCAGGTCATAACCGGCGCTGATTGGTCAGGTTGTAACCGCCCCTCTCCTCCTCCTCTTCTACCGAATCTTCACGACCTTCTCAATAAAGTTTTTGAAAAAAAAGAAAAAAAAAAGAATCTTCACGACCGCCATTATTCAGCGCGCAACCACTGTTTGCGGTTTATTTTCAGTGTATTGCTGTGCTATTTTCATTTATTCTCTATCAAAAATGGCTTCGCGTAATAAGGGTGTTCCATGGACCAATAAGGAGCTGCAGTGTCTGCTCACTGCATTGTCAGACGAACGTATCCAGCGCGAGTTAGACGGAGCCACCCGGAATGAAAAAATATACCAGGAGGTCTCGACATCGGAGTCCTTTAACGGTGAGTTTTAATTTATTTTTATTGTGTGTTTTTTCGCAAATATATTCGGTAAGACGCTCAGTTTATTTATGCAATAAAAAAGCTGTTCATTTGTGGATGATGATCGCTGCTTTATCGCAGCACACTGCGGACTCGCTTTTCTTTTAATTATTCATGTGAACAATACGCTGAAATAAGCTTATGTAATCTTGTTAAAAACTATTGTCTTTTCTGTATATCTTGCACTTTCGTGCTGTATTTTATTGTGTGCATTTTCCTTGTAGAATCATCCCACGCGTCCGCTGCTCCAGCCCGCCCGGATTCTCCAATGTGAATCTGTCCCGCCACCAGGCGCAAAATGTATTCAATGATAAATATTTGCAACATTTAAATGAGGTTGCAGAAAACGCAAGGGTATCGCTGGACCTGGCAGAGATGGCTTCATTCAACCGAGCCTTCCTGACCCAGTTTGGGAAGCTGGTGTAGAGGCACTCAGTGGTCGGCGTGTATAAAATGTTGATTAACCTTCATGTTGTGTTGCAAAGTTTTTTTTTTATTTTAATATTTTGTATATAATAAAATGGAATTGTTTTGGAAAGTGTGGTTTGTCTGTTATAGCACTGAATTATAAAACAGTATAATTACATAGAAATTCCATTGCCTAGTCTGATGAAAATGATGCTGATCATCCTGTCAGGGGTCAACCATTGTAAAGGTAATGTAATTTTTAACTAGACCAAAAAACAAATGTTTTTGTAAGCTTTCTGTTCTTTTTATTGAAATATCATAAAAAATTAGCACCACATGATACAGTTCTAAACTTTGGGTAAATTTTTTATGTTAACTTATAAGAAGTTGCACAGTTGGACTTTAAAATGCAGCAGGAGAGACTGATCAAGCTTACAAGTCAAAGTAAGTAAAAAAAGTAAGTATATGTAAACTGAATGTTCTATCGGCATTCCAAATTCAGAGAATTACAATACTTTAGAAGGAGTGTAGCATCATCTAAACGGAAAATAATAATATTGTTCCAAACATTGACCTGAAGGTGAAAAACATGAATTTTTTTTATTCAGTACATCCAAAATGCCCTAGGATGTAAAAAATAATACAATTTGGTGTTGGCCAGTGTGCCACTGTCTCATTATTTAATGCGAATAAAAACAAGTTTCAGCTCATTATTTCTAGGTCATTTGGCAGTTAATTCAAAACAAAAGTGACTTGTGTTGTTGCAGCTTTTTTATCAGAGAGTTTCTCCAGTTTTGGAGCATATAATCATCCGTCCCTTAACTGTTAAACATTAAATAACAGCAGACAGAGTGGCAAAGGATACACAATTGTGTAGCTGTTGCCCAAAACCGCTGTGACCCACTGCTTGTGGTGCTACCTTTCATGTGTGTGCTTTTTATGAATATTCACACGTTTTTGTAAGTACAAGTGGGATAGTATTAAATTGAAATATTCACTCATATTTCATCTCGCTGCCTGTACCCTTGTCTGGCGGTCCTTTTTGGCGTTTACGGTGAAAAAAGCCACAGACCGAGGAGTGGCCTTGTACAGCTATGTGTTATGTTTTGCTTGGGTCTTCTCAATAAAGTTTTGGAAAAAAAAAATGTTTTGCTTGGGTCGCGTGCGTTACGTCACGGGAGTGTGGCACCGCCTCGCTGTTATAAACCCACCCACCCCAGCACAACACCCATGCCAAACACCGTGCTAATGGAGACAGAAGCATTCCGAGCCGTACTGAAGTGAATCGAGCCGTACTGAGGTGTGCTGGGCTAGTGGAAAAGAGGCTTTAGTTACCCCACATAGTATGAATATGTATCCATACATATTGTCACCCTCTGTAGCGACTGATATTGTCCTAGTTGTATACTGGAGGGGGACCATTTTGTGTAAGTTTGTTGCATCTTTTGCATTCAATACTATTAGGTTGTAATGGTTTTTTTACAATCTCTTTGAGCAGCCCTGCTTAGGTTATAAAGTCTGACAGCCATAGGTAGGAAGGACCTGCGAAACCTCTCCGTCGCGCACCTAGGATGATGTAGCCTACTGCTAAATGAGCTCCTCAGTGCGTTCAGTATGTCCTGCATAGGGTGGGACTCGGACTCCAGCAGAGATGACAGCTTAGCCACCATCCTTCTCTGTCCTATCTCCTCCACTGGGTCAAGGCGCTGCCCCAGGACAGAGCTAGCTTTTTTTGATCAGTTTGTTTAGTCTCTTCCTGTCGGCTGCTGTGATTCCGCTGTCCCAGCAGACCACTCCAAAAGTGATGGCTGATGCCACCACCGAATCGTAGAAGATCTTCAGGAGCACCCCTTGTACACCAAAAGACCTGAGCCTCCTCAATAGGAACAGTCTGTGCTGTCCCTTCTCGTAGAGTGTGTCAGTATTGCGTGACCAGTCTAGTTTATTGTTCAAATGAACACCCAGGTACTTGTAGGCTGTCACCATCTCAGTGTCTGTTCCCTGGATGTTTACTGGTGCTGTGAGGGGTTGTCCTTGCCTGTGGCAGTCCACCACCAGTTCCTTTGTTTTTCTCGCTTTGATCTGGAGGCAGTTCTGATGGCATCAGTCCACGAAGTCCTGGATGAGTCCTCTGTACTCAGCTTCATCTCTGTTGGAGATGAGGCCGACGATCGCAGAGTCGTCAGAAAACTTCTGTAGATGGCAGTGTGTTGTGTTGTGTGAGAAGTCCACAGTATAAAGGGTGAACAGGAAGGGAGCCAAAACCGTTCCCTTGGGGGCCCCCGTACTGCCAATGATTGTGTCGGACACACAATCCTGGGTTCTCACAAACTGTGGCCGGTTTGTGAGGTAGTCCAGGATCCATGATGACAGGTGCTGGTCCACCCCTGCACACAGCAGCTTGTCCCTCAGGATCACTGGTTGGATGGTGTTGAAAGCACTGAAGAAGTCAAAGAACATGATCCTCACTGTGTTCCCAGGCTTCTCCAGGTGGAACAGGGAACAGTGAAGGAGGAAGATCACTGCTGGTAGGCGAACTGGAGTGGATCCATCGCTGGTCCCACCAGGGGGCGGAGGTGAGCAAGGAGCAGTCTCTCCAGGGTCTTCATCAGGTGCAAAGTCAGGGCCACTGGTCTGTAGCTGTTCAGGTCTCTGGGGTGGGAAGTCTTTGGTACGGATACCACACAAGATGTTTTCCACAACTGTGGTACCCTCCCCAGCTTCAGGTTCAGGTTGAAGATGTGCTCCACAATCCCACACAGCTGGTCTGTGCAGGACTTGAGGAGCTTCGCGTTGATGCAGTCCGGACCCGAGGCCTTCCTCGCCTTGATCTTCCTCAGCTCCACCCTCACCTGGGTCTTAGTGAGGGTCAGGTTGGGGCTGGGGGTGTGCTGGGAGTGGGGGGGTGTTGGTGGAGGGGGGGTGGACAGCAGGTCTCGATGACGGTAGAGGCAGCAGTGGTTGTTGTGCAGGCGGAGGGGAGGGCAGTTGGTCAAACCTATTAAAAAACAGGTTCAGATTGTTCACCCACTCCCTGCCCCCAGTGGCCTGGGAGGAGGTATTCTGGAGTTCAGAGATGGTTTTGATGTTTCTGCAGACCCCGCTGATGTCGCTCTGTTGCAGCTTGTCCTCCATCTTCTTCCTGAAGCTGTCCTTGCCTTCTCTGATCTTCCTCCTTAGCTCCCTCTGTACGGACTTCAGCATCTCCCTGTTCCCCGACCTGAAGATCCTTTTCTTCTCTCTCAGTAGTGATTTTATCTCAGGGTTGATCCAGGGTTTGTTGTTCAAGCAACATCGTATGATCTTGGTGTGTACGGTGTTGTCCACACAGAAGTTGATGTAGTCCGTGATGGTGTGAGTGAGGCCGTCGATGTCCTCACCATGTGGATCGCAGAGCTGCTCCCAGGCAGTGATTTCAAAACAGTCCTTTAGAGCGTCCATTGCCTCCTCAGACTATATCTTCACCGTGCGCATAACCGGAGGTTGTCTGTGTACTATGGTTTTGTACACCGGCAGGAGATGAACCAAGTTGTGATCCGATCTCCTACGTGGGGAGAGTGGCGATGAGGTATACGCCTCCTTAGTATTCACATAGAATAAATCCAGTGTTTTATTGTCTCTGGTGTGGCATGTGACATACTGGGTGAACGTGGGTAGAATGGGGGACAGTGAGATATGGTTAAAATCACCCGAGATAAGGAGGAGAGCATCTGGGTGTTCTGTCAGAAGCCTGCCAGTGACTGAGTGGATGGCGTCACACACTACCCCAGCGTTCTCCGTCGGATTTGCATAAATAACAATGCAGATCACATGTGAGTATTCCCTCGGGAGATAAACAGGCCTTATGCTAACAGCTAGCAACTCCATGTCTTTGCTGCAGTGTTGCTCTTTAACCGTGATGTGTCCTGGTTTACACCAGCTGTTATTGGCATATATTATCACTCCTCTGCCCCTTGCCTTCCCACTGTCTGGTGTCCGGTCTGCGCATATTGCATGGAAACCCTCCAGTTCGATGTTAGCATCTGTTGCTAGTTCTGTTAGCCACGTCTCAGTAAACAACATCATGCTAATATCTCTGAAGAAGCTCTCATAGCGGGACATGGCCACTAGCTCGTCTGTCTTATTTAGTAGTGATCATACGTTCCCCATAACAACGGATGGGAGGACGGGTACCTTGTATTCCTCACCCGCCGTCTTACTCCAGCTCGACATCCACACCATTTCCGTCTGATTTCTCCCGGTATGTCGAGTTTTTGCGGTAGCGCTGTGGGCCGGTTAAGTGCTAACAGCTGGTCCCTGTTGTACCGTCTCCTGCTATAAACAGTGGCTCCATCCGCCAGCTCTGGAGACATTTGGGACCGGAGTCATTAATTAGGTCACGGCTTACCTGTGATTCACACCTGCAGCTCATTTACTTTTGTGTATTAAGCACTGGCTTTCCATTGTGTCAGTGTGGCTAAATTGATGTTCAAGACTGGTTTCTTCTGGTATTATTCTCCTCCTGATCATCACGCTGATCAGCTCCTTGTTTCCTCCTGAGTCAAGCTGGCTCAGGAGTGCCTCAGTCAGTAAGTGTTTCTTATTTTGCATTTTTGTGTGTATGGCACTATTTTTGGACACTTTATGTTCTTTTGTTCATAAACTGCACAAAACACCATTCAGCGCCTGGGTTTGTCCTCTCTGCCCCGAAGGGGCAAACATGACACAACCCTGATCTTTGAATGTAATTGATCAAGCTCAGTTGTCATAAAATTTATTGTGCTATCCTGCCACACCTTGAGAAAACTTTCTTTTGTTCCTCCAGTCAGTTACAGTCAAGTTGCAGGCTAGGAGTGACTCCTGAAGGAGCAGTATCTGCTCTGCCTTTTTTCCCCCTTTCTAAGAAGGCCCAGAGTCTATCAATGCTCTGTGTAAACTTTTTCTTTTCTTTAAAATTCACTTTTTCCTCTTTTCCTCCTTTTTCTTAAATCACCGTATTAAAAGATTTTGTTTGATTTTTTCTAAGCTTAAACCAGCGTTGTTCTGACCACAACACATCGGAAGAAACGGATTTGTGGTTTGTTTTTTTCAGTTTGATTTTCTGATTGAACTTTGAACGATAAACAAATATCAGGAATTTGGCAACCTGACAAAATTCCTTTTCAGTGCATAAGAAGACCTTGGCCAGCGTGCTGGACACCCAGCTCACATTTGTGATTCCCGGAGTAGGCCCAAGCCGTGGGGCTGAACCCGCCTGCCATTCTCTCTCTCAACAGAATCCACGGACATCCATCCAGATCAAGATGGTTTCGGACTGCCTGCTACCACCAGGGGGCGCAATCTGACTCTGCTCTGCTGAAGGTCTGCTGTCCAAATTAGATTTAACTCTTCAGAATATTCCTGGTATAGGTTCTACAAACCTAATATCTTCAAACTCCTTTCAGAACTTCAAGTGCATTTGTCTTTTCATTAATCTCCGTTCCTTTTCAGAGTAACACAAATTTTCTTTTTTATGAAATAATTTAATCATTATTTTCTTCATAAAATTGCATAAAATTGCATCCATATTTCTTACCTAATGCTATTTTATGGTTTCTCATTTTCCATTACATTGACAATTTAAGCTATGGTTTTCCTTGGTTCCACAAATGTTTGATAATACACGTTATGCTCAGTAATCCAATAACAGTCTATTGTACTCATGATATATGTTGAATTCAGTGTCTTAAAGCGAGGCAGTCGGATCTGGGAAAAAAAAATTTTTTTGCGTGCATGGAAAGAAAATCCTATAGACACATATAGCGCGATTGTCTGCGAGTGTGAATGACCTGTTCCATGAGCAAATGTGCGTTTTTTGGTCCGTGGCTGTTTACATCGGCCAGGATACTTCGTGCGCTGATGGGCCGTAGGGATCCCGTATTTTACATCCGGAAAAAAACAGTGAAACGGGAACAGCAGGAAGAGCCATAGTATCGTCGTCTAATCGTTTTATAACATATTTCACAACTAATAATAGTAACATTTCTGCAAAAAATGTTCTATATTAACAACACGATCGCATTTTGCACACGGTTCGCTCTCTGCCGGCGGCCCCGAGAAGTAAACAAATGCAGGGACGCTTGAATTCTTTCGTCCCGAAAATATCATTTTTGAATATTAATTACAGCTAAACGGGAGCAGTTTCGATGCCGAAATTTCACATACAAATCCTAATATACGTGTTCTATACACCATCGGCTTTTGGGTATCCGACTACCTTGCTTTAAAGTTATCTGAATGTGTTCATCTATCCTGAAATTTCACATTTAACTACTGAAAAGACATATGGGAGTTATTGTTTGATTTCATGTCCATCTTCTCGATTAAAAGCAGACAAGAACTCACAGGGTTGTTGGGTTTTTTTTAGACCGATTCATTACTGGTACAAATACAGAATTATTTTTTTTTCCACAGTATTTTTATTGAATGTTTTTACAAACAAAACACAAACAATCAAACACTAACACTAAAATAATTTTTAAAAAAAAGAAAATACTAAAAACACCAACAACCACTAACAAAAGCAGGTCTTCAACAATGCTCCTCTATTTAGTCTAGGCAATCCATTACGTAAGTATACATACTATACATTCACCAATTTGAAATTTACAAGGTCCACACACATCATTCACCTTCTTCTTCAAAAGTTATGTTTAAGTTCTTTACATAATCAATGAAAGGTCTCCATATATTCTCAAACACAATTTCTTTTGATTTCAATATGTATGTTATTCTTTCTAATGGAAGGTTTGTTAACATCTGTCTTAACCACTGAGTCACATCTGGTCTATGAGTCTTTTTCCACAATAGTGCAATACATTTTTTGGCGTTAAGCAAACTGAGGTCTATGAATGCTCTTTCACTCTTGTTAAAGTTATGCTTTTCTGGATAAAGACCCAACAAAAACAGTTTAGGATTCAATATGATTTGTTTTGAAATTATTTTTTCAATTGTTACCCTTACCTCTTCCCAAAACATTCTAATTTTTCTACATTCCCATAAACAATGAAATAGGGTTCCTTTACTTTCCATACATTTTGTGCACGTATCTGGTATGTTTTTGTTATATCTATTTAACTCCACCGGTGTAACATACATCCGCATTAACCATTTAAAATGTATCAATTTAAGACGTACATTTATTGATTTGGTTTGAGCTTCTGCACAAGCCAATTCCCATTGTTCCTCTGGAATTTCAGTTAGCAGGTCTTCTTTCCAATAATTCAGTCTTTTCTGTGAGTTTTCACTTGAGGATAATGTCAATGAGTTATAAAACTCTGAAATAATACCCTTTCTCTTACTATCTTTCGTCAAGATTTTTTCCAAGGATGAATAAGTAGGTCGGATGAGAGCATTATTTTGATTTGATCGAATGAAGTTCCTAAGCTGAAGATATTTAAAAAAAAAATGTGTTCTATTAAGATTAAATTTGATCCTCAGTTCTTCAAAAGACATTATGTTATCTGAACCTGATAAATATAAGTCTCGAATCTTTTGAATCCCTTTTAAATTCCATACTTTAAATACAGCATCCGCTCTCCCTGGTTTAAAATATTGATTACCCCATATTGGGCTAAATTGTGACAATAAGTGTGGATCTTTTAGATATTTTTTAGTTTCACACCATATTTTGATCATATGCTTTACAAATGGGTTTTTAACTTGCTTCTGTAATTTTTTTGCCGAGTCTGAGTATATGAATATGGGAAGAGGTAAAGGTAAATTGTATGATTCCATTTCAGTCCAGTGAGGGAGATCATTTGATGAAAAATAATATGTCATAGACCTCAGTTGTGCTGACCAGTAATACAACATAAAGTTTGGACATTTCATACCTCCACAATCAAATGGTAAATATAGTAAGGACAGACGTAATCTAGCCCTCCTATTGTTCCATATAAATTCCACTAACTTTTTTTAATTCTTAAGAATAGATCTGAAGGTGGTGGTAAAGGAATGTATTGAAATAAATAAAGCATTTTGGGTAAGATATTACTTTTAAGTATATTAATTCTCCCAATCATCGACATTGGTAGTGACATCCATCTCTGAAGTAACTCATTAATGTCTATCATTAAGGCTTCATAGTTGGCACTGGCGACTAATTCTAGCTTAGGCAAAATTTGAATTCCTAAATATTTAAACTGATTTACAACATTAAATTGATTTACCTCAGAAGCTGGGTGATTTCTCTGGGTCTCATTTAGCATTAATATTGAAGATTTAGTTTTATTTTATATCCTGATATTTCCCCAAAATTCTTTATTAAATTCAACAAAGTCGGAATTGATTTTTTAAGATTCGACATGAACAAAATTATGTCATCAGCATACAGGGAGATTTTATGTTCTGTTGGTCCTATTTTAATTCCATATATTTGTGGATGTAAACATACTGCCATCGCTAAAGGTTCAATTGCCATAGTAAACAGTAAAGGTGAAAGTGGAACAAATACAGAATTATTAATAAAACTGTCCATTCTTTTGGACTGGTGCCCCACAACCTTACAACACAACCTTGTGTGTTGGCAATGAAAAGAAATCTTCATTCCTATTCACATAAATTTTTACATTAATACTTGTACCAACAATAAACTATCATATAAAACCCTACAATTGCAGTTGGATAAAAACTGCTTTTAATTCTCTTGGTCCTTATTTTAATTGATCTATATTGCCTGCCTGATGGCAGTAGTTCAAACAGAGTGGCCAGCGTGGGAAGTGTCCTTTATAATGTTCTGCACTTTTTTGAAACAACGGGAACTGTGTAGGTCTTCCAATGTGGAGAGAGGGCAGCCAACGATCTTCTGAGCCACTTTTATAACTTTCTGGAGCACTTTCCTCTGAGCTGCTGTACAATTGTACTAAAACTCCCAATTCATGAAGATTAGATTTATAGACACTTTGCCTGTCTCCAGAGATGCCACAAGGATGTCTCCCTCTTTGTTTATCTATTCTTAGAACTATAAAAATACCAAGCTCAGAATGTATGGTCAGAGAGGTGCATGGATGACTCTGTTGGGCAGTTCGATGTATACTCTCTCCTGGCCAGAAATAATTGGCTCATAACTCAGAATCCGCCTATTGAATTTTTGACTCAGCCTCATTTAATTCAATTTTATTCTAACAATGTCTCTGAAAAGCACTTCATAAATACACTTTACTTACTTGATGCTCAGAGAAAAAGCTCCATGCTGGTCTCTCTTTAGCCGTTGCTAATGCTGCTCCAAGACGTGTGTGGCTCGCCGTATTCAAGTGTCTTTTCTTTTATTTGTGCAGTGCTTTTTGCAAGCTGTGTGTCATGTCAAGGTCTTTCCTTCCATTTTTGTTATTAAATGCAAAAAAGGCCTGCCATTTGAGCTAACTTTGAGCTAACTGCTTCCTAACTTTCAAAGCTGGCTGCAAATCACAGAGACAAGCTATGACTTCACTTGATTGGGTTTTTGCTTTGCACCATCTAGTAGACTGAAAACGCCATTTATTAACTGATAATCCAAAAGTACTGTATATGTGTGCGCATTTTTTTAAAATAAAAGATTGATCCAAGTGTTTATGGATCGATGCATTGTCGCCAGTGCCAAGTATCGCGATCCATCACTGAATCAATCTTTTTTCCCACCCCTACTTTCTTCACACATTCAAAAAAAAGGTAATTTATATTCCCTGAACATCACAAGAAATAAAATTATCAGACAACTAAATTCAACAGAAATGCAAAACAGTGCAATGGACAATTCAAATAAATGAAAGAACAAAATCCCTCCATGAAAAGAAAAAACTCATGCTCATCGATCTTTCTTGGGGGGTTGGATGCAGCACAAAATGGTGGCACCCAGCTAAACCACAACACGAGGTCTCTAAACAAACAACAGTGCAGGACTATTCAATTAGCGGCCTGTGGGCCACATGCGGCCCAGTGCCAACTTCCGAGTGGCCCAGGCCCAGTTTGTGGTCCAACCAGAGAAGCAAAGGCCAACAAGTTTCACAGAATTGCAGAAATCCATTAATTACTACAGACCGTAAATGCAACACTCATCAGCCCAACCATCAATTCACAATGTAGCGCATTTGTTAAACATGCTAACACAAACATTACTTGGTTTTTTTTTGTTTGTTTTTTTACATGGGCAAATAATAATAACACATCGTAAACACATTGCCCCTTTAACTTATCAGTCACACATCACGGAGAACCACCCCCCCCCCCTCCCCAGAGACCCGTCAGGCAGGTCCCGACCAGAGCGTCGTCTCTTCCTGGCACCCGGGAATGACCCACACCGGCACTGAAGCGCCTCACCTTCCTCATAAACACGCTGCAGCTCATTGGTGTGTCTCTCCGTACCATCTGTCAGCTGCAGGTAACCATCCTCCTGGACAGCCACCACCTGTAGCCGCCCTTGGTCCTCCTGTCTCCTCCGCTTCCTGTGGGCTCCTCTCAGTTGGGCCTCTTCTCTGGGTCGAATCAAATCAGTGACCCCCAGAGAAGCCCTGCTCGGCTTCCAGTGTTCCTGTGTGGCCCGTTATTTAACCATGTCAGCTGGTCCTGCCCCGCTCACTTTCATTTTAGACGCCGGCGAAGCCGTTGTAACCCCCTGCTTCTCGGTACCTCCCAGCCAAACTCCAGACGCAGAATGAATCAGCCACTCGGCTCCATCCGCCATCACGGGCGTCCTACGGTGACGCCCAGTTCCCTCAGCCAGGGAAACTTGGGATCTGGTGCAGGAACCCTCCCGCAATGGCCCTGGATGGGGTTGGTCCTGTTCACCTTCCAGATTACTAGGCCAAGGTTCGTCCCATACCACATCATCCGTCACTGCTGGCATCGATCGGTCCCATAAACCACAGCCCGACCACTCCTCCTCAACGTCGCTGATGGAAGACCCCAGTCCATAGAAGAGGTCACACCACATCACATTCTCACCACCGCCAGTCACAGTAAACTTCAGGTTGGCGACCACCGCCAACTTGTATCGGGCCGTCAGCTCCACTAAACCCACGATGGGCAGCCTCCTTCCTCCATAGCCGCACAACAGCTTTAAATGACCTCTCAGCTGATAATATGGGAAGAAACTCCTCACAGTGGGCCAATTCAACATCGACCTCACTGCGAACATGTCAACCAATAATGGTACCTCCACTCCATCCAGTTACACCGTACAATATGTACGGCCGTTGGTGTCCGGGGAAACGGTGTGGATAACCTTGGGAGTTGGAGCAGGGGTGTCCGCTTTACGTTGCCGTTCCCCTCGCTCAAACCTATTACAGGCCCTGGCAAAGTGATGCAGGAGTCCACACTTGCCACAATGTTTGCCTCTTGCCAGACACTCTCTCGCCTTGTACCGGTGCTTAGTGGACCCACAACTTGAACACTTGGGTGATCCTGGGGCAGGCCTCATCTTTACATCTGCAGCGCATTCCTCTTCTTTGCTGTCTTTGCTGTCCGGATCCACAGCCTGCATTGTTGATTGTGAGTTGGGGTGGCATACTGTAGCTCTCTCACTGAGGTCGTGTGACAGCTTGTCCGCTGCTTCACACTGTTGAGCTATCTCCACAGCCGTGGCTAAAGTCAATTCGCCGGCGTGCATAAGCAATCTCGACCGTGCTGACAAACACAGCGTGTGCTCCGCCAGCTGGTCACAGACCATTTCTTCCTCTAAATCAGTTCAATGTGGTCCAGCCAGAGAAGTATAATACATAATTCAATAATAAAATTTCATCTATCAGAGATAAAATCAGTCAGATTCTTCCCACCATTAACTTAAATACAGTAACTACTACAACTCCTTCAATTGATATCTGTTTGGGTGAGTTTACTCCAATTGACCATTTAGAGTTAGACAAAATAATTTCCTCATCCAAGCCTTCAACTTGTCTTTTAGACCCTATTCCTACCAGGTTATTTAAAGAAGTCTTCCTATTTATTGGTAGCTTTATTCTTCAAATAATCAATTCTTCATTAACTTTAGGCCATGTACCGCAGGCTTTTAACACTGCTGTAATTAAACCCTTACTCAAAAAGCCAACGCTCGATCCAGGAGTTTTAGCTAACTATAGACCAATCTCTAATCTGCCTTTCATTTCAAAAATCTTAGAAAGAGTTGTTGCTATGCAATTATTTGACCACTTGCAGGGAAATGGTTTATTTAAAGAGTTTCAATCTGGGTTTAGAATCCATCATAGTACTGAAACAGCCTTAGTCAAGGTCACTAATGACCTCCTTTTCGCATCTGATAATGGACTTGTTTCTGTACTTGTCTTTTAGACCTTAGTGCAGCTTTTGATACTGTGCTGACCTGTCAGATATTGGGTGGGGTTATGTTCCCTCTAGTGGTGGTTTGCGTTACTGCACCTTTAATTGTAGCTACTTCCTGTTTCCTATAAAAACCCTTTTTCTTTGTTCAATCTGCCATGATGAAAGCAATGTGAAAATGTGCTCGCCAGAAATTTGGTTGTACTAACCTAGGAGTGGAACCAACAGTAAGTTAATGCTGAAAATTGTTGTAATACTTGTTTAAGATGACCATAGTTTGGAATATGATGTTAAAAACGCTAAATTTAAGCTATAAAAGATCGCGATTAAAAGGTGTTAATGGCTAATCGTTTGCAATGGTACTTAGCTAACTGCTGAGTCATTTAGCCCTTTGTTAGCCCAAGTTATATTGTGTTGTAATGGTGCTTCGTGTGAAAGCTAGTTAGCTATTCATTTGGCTATGCTTACCTGCTTACTTAGCTGTGTAGCTGTCCTCTGTAAAATAAAAATGTGTTAGTATAATTTCGTAATACTTACCTGATTTAACTTACCTTAACTTTGTAACCTGTGGAAACTGTGAAATACTTACCTTAGTTTGAATCTGTAGAGCAAATTACTTACCTGAGTTAAGTGCCTGTAATAAGAGAAACTGTTTATATACAGAGTGTTGTATTATTATTTCTTATGTAACATTCTGTATTATGTATATTTCATTGTGTTTCAGTTTTACAAAAAAAACAAACAAGACAAAAACGGATTTCAGTAAATCAGTCAACCTGGAATCAGCCTGCTGTCTTTATTGTTCGCTATCTGTCTACAATACCCAGCCGTATTACCAGGACAGAATAGTAAAATGTTGATTACGCAGCGGGGATAGGCAGCTGAAATACGGTGAACAGCACACAGAAGCAAGCCAAGATGAGCCACGCTGGTGAGGAGGACCGTCCGTCTCAGTTGGAGACAAGGTCTCAAGCCTCAAATTCACACAAGTCCTCCAGAGCATCAACCCGGTCATCTGCCAGCATCGTTGCAGCAAGAGCCAGAGCTAAGGCTGAAGCAGCTAAAGTCAAAGCATCCTTTGCAGAGAAGGAGGCAGCCATGATGAAACAAAGGGCTTCAGTAGAGGCTGCCATGATTAAAGAAAGGGCTTCAATAGACGCAAATCTTCACGTGCTACAACAAGAGAAAGAAGCAACTGCAGCATCAAGAGAGGCAGCTATATTGGAAGAAGCTGCAGCAGCAGAGCTCGATCCAAGACGCAGCGACTCTCTTGGTGAGCTACAGAATCTAGCCCTTGATGATCCAGTGAGACGCACACGACGCTACGTGGAAACACAGCCATTCGATGCACATGCACCACAGTTGCAACCAGGCCCAACTCCACAGCAACAAATTGATCATCAAGCACCGGTGAATTCACACCTCTTTAGCATTAAAGAACAAGATTCACTGTATGAGTCTTTCGTGGACAGAAATGAACACAAGCCCATGATGGTTGGACACAACGTTCCTCATTCTGCCCCAAGGCCATTTGTTCCAAAGCAGGAACATTCACCTGTTCTCCCTGACATTAAAAGGAAAGACACTGCAGCTAACCCTCCAGCCTCTCATCCCAACCAGGGAAACAAATCCTCACCTCCATCAACACAAACCCATGTCTTGGCCCAGTATCTCATGAGAAAAGAGATGGTGAGCTCAGGACTCCTTACCTTTGACGACTGCCCAGAAAACTACTGGGCGTGGAATGCCTCCTTCCTAGCAGCTACAAAGGAGCTTAACCTCTCAGAGCAAGAAGAGCTCAACCTACTGATCAAATGGTTGGGGCCCAAGTCGTCAGCTCAAGCCATGAGGATCAGGTCTGTGCATGTAAACAATCCTAGACTAGGTGTGTGGACGGTATGGGAGCGCTTGGAGGAAACTTATGGAAGCCCAGAGGTGATTGAAAGTGCCCTAATGAAAAAATTGGACGCCTTCCCAGTCATCTCTAACAAAGAGACACACAAGCTCAGAGAGTTAGGAGACTTGTTAAAAGGGCTACAAGCTGCCAAGTCAGAGGGATTCTTACCTGGGCTCATGTATCTTGATACAGCTCGAGGGGTAAATCCAATTGTAGAGAAGCTTCCATTCTCACTTCGTGAACGCTGGATGACACAGGGATTCAGGTACAAGGAAGTTTATCATGTGCCTTTCCCACCATTCAGCTACTTTGTGGAATTTGTATGTTCTCAAGCTAAGACTCGCAATGACCCCAGTTTCGCATTCAACCTTTCCTCTACTCCCAATCAGTCAAAAGGTGAGAAAGACCAAAAACACATCTACAAATCCGCTGTAACAGTGAGGAAAACTGATGTCACAGCCGCAGGTGGTGCATCTCAGGACAGCACATCTGTGAAGAAAACTGAACCGGACAAAGAATGTCCAATCCACGACAAACCACATCTGCTCACAAAATGCCGTGGGTTCCGAGGAAAGCACCTGGATGAGAGGAAAGCGTACTTAAAGGAGAACTCGATCTGCTTTAGATGTTGTGCCAGCACCAAGCACATTGCCAAAGACTGTAAGACCGCACTCAAATGCAGAGAGTGTGAGAGTGACAAGCACACTTCAGCGATGCATCCTGGTCCAGCACCGTGGTCGCCTCATGGGCAGGCTGGGCACTCACCTGGGAATGACCAGAGCGGGGAGCAAGGAGGGGAGCAAAGCGGGGAGAGTGAAGTTGCAGCAACTCCTGTTGTCACTTCTAAGTGCACAGAGATATGTGGCGATGCACCCCAGCCTAGATCCTGTTCTAAAATCTGCTTGGTCAAGGTTTCCCATGCTGATAATCCAAGCAAGTATCACATAGTATATGCTGTACTCGATGACCAAAGCAATAGGTCTTTAGTGAAATCTGAGTTCTTCAGTCTGTTGGGTATTAACAGCAGGACATCCCCCTACACGCTAAAAACATGCTCAGGTAGAGTGGAGACTGCAGGAAGGAAAGCAACCAACATCATTGTGGAATCTCTCGATGGGAAGACCAAGGTCACACTGCCCACATTGCTGGAGTGTGAATACTTACCTGGTGACCGGTCAGAGATCCCAACCCCTGAGTGCGCACAATATTTCCCTCACCTCAGACCAGTGGCTGACAGAATCCCTGCACTTGACAACAGTGCACCCATTCTTCTGCTACTAGGCCGAGATGTTTTGAGCTTGCACAAGGTGCGAGAGCAGCGCAACGGACCACACGACTCGCCATACGCTCAGCGCCTTGATCTCGGCTGGGTTATAGTGGGAGAGCTGTGTCTGGGTGGCGCTCACAAGACTCAGGAAGTCAATGCTTATAAGACCCATGTCCTCCAAAATGGACGCCCTTCCTTCTTTAAGCCCTGCACTAACAGCATTCACATCAAGGAAAGACCCAGTGAACCGATTCAGTGCAGCCTTCAGTTCCCAACTCGCAGTGAGGAAGCCATTCCAGAGACATGTAGGGATGGTCTTGATGAAAGTGTGTTCCAGACAACACCAGCCGACAACAAACCAGCCATGTCAGTAGATGACAGTGAGTTTCTGAGAATAATGGAAGACGAGGTGTATAAGGACAATGAAAACCACTGGGTGGCGCCACTGCCCTTTCATACTCCTCGTAAGCGTCTTCCGTGCAACAGAGAGCAGGCTGCTCAAAGACTCCAATCCCTCCAACGCTCATTCGGGAAGAAACCTGACATGAAACAGCACTTCTTTGATTTTATGCAAAAGGTCATTGACAACCAACAGGCCGAGCCAGCTCCTCCACTACAGCTCGGGCAGGAGTGCTGGTATCTGCCGACATTTGGCGTATACCACCCCCAGAAGCCGGGAAAAATAAGAGTTGTATTTGACTCCAGCGCGGAGTACAAGGGGACATCATTGAATGATGTGCTTCTCAGTGGACCCAACTTGAACAACACACTAATAGGAGTCCTATTACGGTTCAGAAGAGAACAAATTGCTGCTACCGCCAACATAGAGCAAATGTTCTATGGGTTCAAGGTCAGAGAGGACCACCGCCACTTCCTCAGGTTTCTCTGGCACAAAGACAATGATCCAGACAAGGACATCATTGACTACTGGATGACTGTGCATGTATTCGGCAACAGCCCGTCTCCAGCAGTAGCGACTTATGGGCTGAGGAGAGCTGCGGAGCAAGGAGAAGCTGAGCATGGTAGTGATGCAAAGGAGTTCATCTTCAGGAACTTTTACGTCGACGATGGGCTCACGTCATTGGCCAAGGAGCATGAGGTGATCGATCTCCTGCAGCGAACCAAGGCTCTGCTAGCTGAGAGCAACTTAAAACTCCACAAGATCGCCTCAAACAGTCCGAGGGTCATGCAGGCTTTCCCAGTGGAGGAACGAGCAAGTGACCTGAAAGATCTCGATCTGGGAGCAGACCCATTGCCCCTTCAAAGGAGCTTAGGCCTGAACTGGGTGCTCCAGACTGACAGCTTCACATTCCGAGTCTCAAGAGACATTAAGCCATTTAGTCGGAGAGGCATGCTGTCCACCATAAACAGTCTTTACGATCCCCTTGGATTCGCTTCTCCCATCACTGTCCAGGGAAAGGCATTGGTGAGAGACATCTCCTCTGAACAGTATGAGTGGGACACGCCTCTCCCACCAGAGAAAGAGGCACACTGGAGAACATGGATCAACTCCTTAACAGACCTGGAGCAGCTTTGCATTAGCAGATCATACCTACCTACCTCCTTGTCATGCTGTAACAGGATAGAACTGTGTTTTCGCAGATGCTTCAACTCTAGCGATAGCTGCCGTAGCTTACCTGCGTGCCTTAGATTCTGAAGGAAGATGGCACGTAGGATTTGTTATGGGTAAATCAAAACTTGCACCTTACCCCATGCACACCATTCCACGCCTGGAGTTGTGTGCAGCTGTCTTGGCCATTGAGCTGGTAGAAGTGATCCAGTCTGAGATAGACATAGAGCTACAGGCAGTCAAGTTCTTCACTGACAGCCGCATTGTGCTGGGCTACATTCACAACAGTTCACGAAGATTCTACACCTACGTAGCTAACCGAGTAGCTCGCATTCGTGGATCTACTGAACCAGAACAGTGGCAGTACATCTTGACAGACCAGAACCCTGCAGACCAGGGAACCAGACCACTTTCAGCAGCTCAACTTTCATCTTCCAGCTGGTTGCTCGGTCCCCAGTTTCTCAGGCAGTCAGCCACGGATAAGGTTGAGGAGGCTGAAACGTTTGAGCTTGTTGATGCACACACAGACGAAGAAGTTAGGCCACAAGCCACCTGTCTACTTACCAAAGTTACAGAACAGCCTCTTGGCTCAGAAAGATTTGAACGCTTCTCTTCTTGGAAGAGCCTAGTAAGAGGTATGGCACTTCTTGTTCATGTAGCCAAGTCTTTCTCTGGAGAGAATAGTGATGGTTGCAAGGGATGGCATCAATGCAGCCAGCTTCTCGCCACAGAGCGGTCCCAAGCAAAGACGAAAATCTTCAAGGCTGTACAGGAGGATGTTTATGAAGAGGAGCTGAAATGCTTAATTCAGGGTTCCACAGTGCACTGTCAAAGCTCCCTTGCAAAGCTTGACCCCTTCATCGATGAGAATGGATTGATCAGAGTCAGAGGTCGGATACGCAGGGCAGACTTGGGAGACCAAGAGAAACACCCACTGATCCTACCAGCCGGCCATCATGTGACCACTCTCCTGGTCCGACACTACCATGACAAAGTAACCCACCAGGGTCGGCACTTCACAGAGGGTGCACTGCGTACCGCTGGTGTTTGGATAGTAGGAGGTAGGAAGCTCATCTCCAGCATCATTTTCAAATGTGTTACTTGTAGGAAGTTGAGAGGACGGAGAGAAGTGCAGAAGATGTCAGATCTGCCGGCAGATAGGCTGGCAACGGATCCCCCCTTTACTCACGTAGGGCTCGACGTCTTTGGCCCATGGACTGTCACCACTCGGCGGACACGAGGTGGTGCCGCTGAGAGCAAAAGGTGGGCAGTCATCTTTACTTGCTTGAGCACCAGAGCGGTGCACCTTGAGGTTATTGAATCCATGTCGACCTCAAGCTTCATCAACGCCATGAGGCGTTTCCTATCCATCCGTGGACCTGTCAAGCACTTAAGGTCGGATAGAGGCACTAATTTCATTGGTGCATGCCATGAGCTTCAAATCAACACTGACGATCCTGAGATCAAGAACTATCTGCAAGAGCAGGGATGTACATGGACCTTCAATGCTCCCCATTCTTCCCACATGGGTGGAGCCTGGGAGAGGTTAATTGGAGTGGCAAGACGCATACTGGATGGACTGCTTGCGAAGGATGGTGCTACCCGACTGTCTCATGAAGTCCTTACAACCTTGATGGCTGAGGTTATGGCTATCATGAATGCACGCCCGCTAGTCCCAGTCTCCAACGATGCAGAGGTACCTGAAATCCTCTCACCTGCCACTCTGCTCACCCAGAAGGCGAGTGTCAGTCCTGCACCCCTGGGAGACTTCGACCTGGATCACCTCAGCCAGGTCCAGTGGCGCCAGGTCCAGAGCTTGGCGGACTCCTTCTGGAAGAGGTGGCGGTCGGAGTACCTGGCCACACTTCAACCACGGAGGAAGTGGACCTCCGAGAAGTCCAGTCTCCAGGAAGGTGACATTGTTTTGATAAAGGACAATCAAGCAAAGCGCAACATGTGGCCTCTAGGGCGAATAGTTAAGGCCATTCCTAGTTCAGACAACAAGGTCCGTAAGGTCACAGTTAAGACCTCTAGCCAAGGGGTAGTTAAAGAGTACCTTAGACCCATCTCTGATGTTGTGCTATTGATGTCACTAGAGAAGAGTAAATAGTGGTATACATGTATACCAAGCGGGGAGTGTGCTGACCTGTCAGATATTGGGTGGGGTTATGTTCCCTCTAGTGGTGGTTTGCGTTACTGCACCTTTAATTGTAGCTACTTCCTGTTTCCTATAAAAACCCTTTTTCTTTGTTCAATCTGCCATGATGAAAGCAATGTGAAAATGTGCTCGCCAGAAATTTGGTTGTACTAACCTAGGAGTGGAACCAACAGTAAGTTAATGCTGAAAATTGTTGTAATACTTGTTTAAGATGACCATAGTTTGGAATATGATGTTAAAAACGCTAAATTTAAGCTATAAAAGATCGCGATTAAAAGGTGTTAATGGCTAATCGTTTGCAATGGTACTTAGCTAACTGCTGAGTCATTTAGCCCTTTGTTAGCCCAAGTTATATTGTGTTGTAATGGTGCTTCGTGTGAAAGCTAGTTAGCTATTCATTTGGCTATGCTTACCTGCTTACTTAGCTGTGTAGCTGTCCTCTGTAAAATAAAAATGTGTTAGTATAATTTCGTAATACTTACCTGATTTAACTTACCTTAACTTTGTAACCTGTGGAAACTGTGAAATACTTACCTTAGTTTGAATCTGTAGAGCAAATTACTTACCTGAGTTAAGTGCCTGTAATAAGAGAAACTGTTTATATACAGAGTGTTGTATTATTATTTCTTATGTATTATGTACTGTATATTTCATTGTGTTTCAGTTTTACAAAAAAACAAACAAGACAAAAACGGATTTCAGTAAATCAGTCAACCTGGAATCAGCCTGCTGTCTTTATTGTTCGCTATCTGTCTACAATACCCAGCCGTATTACCAGGACAGAATAGATACTATCGATCATAATATTCTACTTGATAGATTAGAACACTATGTTGGACTTAATGGAACTTCGTTGCAGTGGTTTAGATCTTATTTATCTGATAGGTTCCAGTTTGTTCATGTCAGTAATGAGTTTTCTTTCAACTCAAAGCTCAGTCATGGAGTTCCACAGGGATCTGTGCTAGGCCCTGCTCTTTTTAGTTTATATATGCTTCCGTTAGGCAACATTATTAGAAAGCACTGTATACATTTTCATTGTTATGCAGATGACACACAATTATACCTGTCAATGAAGCCAGATGATAGTAACCAATTAGCCAAGTTAGAAGCCTGTCTTAAGGAAATCAAAGCTTGGATGACTTGTAATTTCCTGCTATTAAATTCAGATAAGACTGAAGTCATTCTTGTTGGTCCAAAAAACCTTAGAAATACCTTTCCAAATCAAACTTTTAGTCTGGATGTGGTTACTCTTTCTCTAAATAGCTCTGTGAGGAACCTTGGAGTTATTTTTGATCAAGATCTGTTTTTCAATTCACATATTAAATTCGTTTCTAAGACTGCCTTCTATCATTTGCGTAATATTGCCAAGATTAGGAGCATCTTGTCTCAGAGTGATGCTGAGAAACTGATCCACGCTTTTGTTAGCTCTAGATTAGATTATTGTAACTCTTTATTATCAGGTTGTCCTAAAACATCTTTAAAAAGTCTTCCATTGATTCAAAATGCTGCAGTAAGAGTTTTAACAGGTACTAGAAAGACAGGTCATATCTCTCCGGTTTTGGCCTCCCTTCATTGGCTTCCCATAGAGTTTAGAATTAAGTTTAAAATCCTTCTTCTCACTTTCAAAGCTCTAAACAATCAGGCCCCTTTTTATTTAAAAGATCTGATACTATCCTATTATCCTAACAGAGCACTATGCTCCCAAAATGCTGGATTACTTGTAAAGTAAGCCTTTGTAGCGGTTTGATTCAACCCCCACAACACACAGACAGAACACAGAGACAGTCAGCTCGCACTCCTGGGTTTTTTCCGCTGCATGCTGCGTTTACAGCCATGAGGTTAAAGTGTCATCCATGCATTGTGTTCATGCATCCTGTCTGTACCTCTGATATGCAAATGCCCAGACTGACTGCTGTGAATGTCTTTGATCTATTGTTTGAGTTGAGTATATAAGCTGCACTGTGCTGTAAATCTGCCTCTCAATCTCACTTCTGCATCTGCTGCTGCTGGACACAGACATTGTGTCCTCCTTCTCTGAGAGCCGTGGGCTCGCTCTCGGCGCGCATGCACGGCGCCGGGAGCGGAGCTTGTGACGGCGGTATGATAATAAAACTCTACTTAAAACCTCCAACAACGCCGCTTTATTTCATGCCGCCGCACTGGTGACCCCTTGAAGACACACACGTTTTGTGCGACGCAGCCTTCTGATTTGGACGGCCACGCTGGCGAACCGACGCTGAAAAAAACAGGCTGCCAGCGAACACAGCAGCCTGACGAGCTGCTCTCCCTTCGGCTTCAGGGAGACCTCGACGCGGAGCCAACACAGGCGAGCCGTTCCCCGGACATCACCCACGACCGGGAAAATCTGAAGAAAACGTCATGGCGCGACCCTTGCCTGAGATCGGGACGTCCACGCTGGACCAGCCGAGGGACACAGAACATTTTCTCCCTCTCACCGCTACTCCCCCCTCTCAGCGATCCATCTCATCTACCCGAGCCTGAGGAACAAAGATCGTCTATTCCCTCCCGCCGCTCCAACGCATCTGCACGAGCCTGAGGGACAAAAGATCGTCTATTTCCTCTCACCGCTCCAACGCACCATGGCCAATCTGCAGCCACAGCTCAACCTGGATTTTATCGGCGCCGTCTGCGCCGATCTCCACCAAGATTCTGCACCCTGGTTCTCCTCTCCAGCTGGCCCACCCACGCACGAGCCCCGGCGCAAGCACCCGGGAGTTACGAGGACGGCGCATCACGCACGGGACAAATAACGGCTCCAGAGACCGCCATCGTCCTCCGCCGCTGCTCACAGAACCCTCAGGGCTGCTCGTTCACCTGAAGCAAGCACGCAGCTCGCCACTGGATTTTTTTAATGGTCTCAGCCACGGCACATAAGGGATTTCAGCCGTCAGCTGTTCCCGGGGGGTTTTAGGGTTGCTCCTGCACCTAAAGCCAACAAGCCGAGTCCCTCTGCTTCTTTTTTTTCTTACAGCCGCTACGCAGCCTCGCCGCTCCTGTTTTCTTCATGGCCACGAGAGGAGCCAGAGACTAATTTTTCTTCTTCTGATCTCTGCATGTTCAGACGGGACATCATGGAGCAGCAAACACTTTTGGCGCGACTCGAACGATTTTCCCGCGCCTGGTCAGCATGTACTACCCCGCCCCCTCCTCCTGCACAGAGCTTTTCCCTGCTCGCTGCCCAGACTGCAACATCGAGGTCACGGTCCCCTACCGTTCCCTCTGGGGGGGGAGCAGTGTAGCGGTTTGATTCAACCCCCACAACACACAGACAGAACACAGAGACAGTCAGCTCGCACTCCTGGGTTTTTTCCGCTGCATGCTGCGTTTACAGCCGTGCGGTTAAAGTGTCATCCATGCATTGTGTTCATGCATCTTGTCTGTACCTCTGATATGCAAATGCCCAGATTGACTGCTGTGAATGTCTTTGATCTATTGTTTGAGTTGAGTATATAAGCTGCACTGTGCTGTAAATCTGCCTCTCAATCTCACTTCTGCATCTGCTGCTGCTGGACACAGACATTGTGTCCTCCTTCTCTGAGAGCCGTGGGCTCGCTCTCGGCGCGCATGCACGGCGCCGGGAGCGGAGCTTGTGACGGCGGTATGATAATAAAACTCTACTTAAAACCTCCAACAACGCCGCTTTATTTCATGCCGCCGCAGCCTTCAGTTATCAAGCTCCTCTCCTGTGGAACCAGCTGCCAATCTGGATTCGGGAGTCAGACTCGATCTCTGTTTTTAAGAATAGAGTTAACACCTTCCTTTTTGATCTAGCCTACAATTAGGGAGGGATCATGTGTCTCTGAACCCTCCCTTAGTTATGCTGCTAATAGGTTTAGACTGCCGGGGGGCCCCCAATAATGCACTGGGCTTCACTCCTTTCTTCACTCTCAATTAAATATTTTTTTTTGCTGGTCATTAACATCTGTTTGTTCTCTCCCATAGATTGAGTCCCCATTGTGCTGTTTGCTCTCTACATGTCTGTTCTTCTCATCTTCTCTATCCCCTCAGCCCCCAGCCAGTCGCAGCAGATGACTGCCCCTCCCTGAGCCTGGTTCTGCTGGAGGTTTCTTCCTGTTAAAAGGAAGTTTTTCCTCTCCACCGTCACTAAGCGCTTGCTCACAGGGGATCGCCTGATTTCTGGGGTCTTTCTGCAATTGTGGGGGTTTCCCCTACAGTTGAAAGTGCTATGAGATTACTGTTGTTGTGAAATGGTGCTATATAAATAAAGTTGCCTCTCGCCCAAAAGATGCTGGGATAGGCTCCAGCCCCCCGCGACCCAAAAAGGATTAAGCGGGAGAAGACGGATGGATGGATGAACTAAATCACCAAATTGGCGGTCTCCAGCCAGCTGCCATAGATCTGTAACATACTGCTGCACCGACTCGCCGGTCCGCTGGAGGCGCTGCTGAAACTGGAATCTCCTGACGATGACATTTACAGGCACGCGAAAATGTCACACCATTAGCTCAACCACGTCATTGAAGCTATCGCTAGCTCCCAAGGTAGAAAGGAGACGCTGTCCCTCCATACCTAAATTGTGAACTAAAATTGCCCATGCTCATACCTTCTTCAGTTCGCCGATGTTTAGTGCCACCAGATAGTTCTGGAAAGCGGCAAACCACCTCGTCCAAGGTACCAATGGTTCCCCCAGAGTCTCCAAAAATGGCTGATTAGACAAAACACCCACATCCATATTTTATCCTCATTGTCAAATGTTATGTCCGTAAAATGTGACACAATAATGAGGTGGGTGGTGAACTGAACAGGACTTTATTATGGAACTCACAGTATACAGACTGCATACTGTGCTCGGCAGAGAAGTGGTCGAAAGAGACCGTGCCTCTTCTGCATCAGCCATTTATACCCCAGGTGGTGGCAAAACCGGAAAGGTGGAGCCGCCACCCATAACCACAGTAATACATGGTATTAATATTAATAAACAACATCACAGGCACCTTAACAGGAGCACTCTGATTCAGACTGGTCAGTTCAGCTGGACCGTTAAGGTGTTGCCCTGGTGTTACGTTTGTAGCACTTGATATTGAATGTGAGTATAGAGTGCCCTCTGTTGGCAATGGTGTGCTTAGCAGTAGTAAGACAACCACATAGCAAAGGATGCACTAACAGGTAAGTTTTCATTGTTTTAAAAAAGGTAGGGCTAATACTTTTTACTGTTTATTTCACCAAACAGTGCCACATGATTTGAAATTGTGGCTGTTATGTCTGACAAAACACCTTTTTGTAATGATGAGGCCAGGTGAATGGACGAACTCAGCTTTACTGATAGTTGAACCAGAACGGACGCACGACAGCCACCAGGCAGAGGGTACCGGTTAAAGAGACCATATCATGGATGCCCTCTGCTATTTATAGGGCGGTGCAGTGGCGGAACAGGAAGTGGCCACCACTACACCGCACTTCACAAAAAGGGTGTAAAACCCTAACACCACATTTCCTCCCCCCTTCAGAAAGTCCAAAACCACTCACTCAATTAAGACCTTCCCCAAATTGGGACCCGAGTCACGCACTAACAAACAATAATTAATCTCTCTAAATGGCCTAACACATTCACACAACAGAACTTAAAATAGGGAGGACAGGTAGAGTACTGTCCTTCCCATATGGCAAGGTGGATTATTCTACCACCTCCTACAATAAATCGAAGTCCATTGATAAACTAAAATCATTGCTGTGTTCCTAAACTACTAAAACACACACACACACACACACACACAAACAACAACATTTTACTGCATGCATAAACATATGAACACCATAACTATTTAATAAAATTTTACAACTCTGTCCTTTGAGTAGACAAGGGTAGAATCAGCTTGGGAGGGGCCCAGGGCAGCCCCTCAGCAGACGCACCCCTGGAAACAGCAGGCCCCTGGGATAGTGGCTGATCTCCCAGTTGAAAGCACCTCTCCTCATCACCACCGACTGCAGCTCTCGTCCAGCCCTGCTATCAGAAGCCTCTTCCCGGATACGCCGCAGCTCATTGGCATGTCTCGCCGAGCCATTAGACAGCTGGAAGTAAGTTGCGCCCACCTTAGCCACAATGCACAGGTGTTCCTGGTGTTTCGCTGGCTGTCATCTGCCCCGTACCTGCCGTGGACGTTCCTCTCCTCGAACCCGGACCAAGTCCATGACCCTAAGAGGTGCTCTGCTCAGCCTGATATGGTGCTGCTTGGCACACGGTTTCTCCGTGCCTGTCAGTCTGGCCCCGTCCTCTTCTGAAGCTGTTGCAGCGGTCGTCATCGTAGCTGCTGATCCTCCATCCCCCTGTCGCCAAGCTCCGTAGGAATCGGGGGCTAGTGCATCAGCATCACTCGCCGACACAGGTGCCTCACTGCCCTTCTCAGTACCCCCTTCTACCCTTCCCCTAGCGCCGGCACTGAGACCCTCCTTCGTCACACCTGAGTGAGGCTGGTCCTGCTTGACCGCCATGGTGTCCATTAGTTTTTCATCCCACAAAATGTCCTCCTCCATCACCGTAACCGGAGGGTTCCACTGGCCACAACCAGACCATTCTTCCCCAGCGTCGTCTTTGATGACGAAACCCAGTCCATAAAACAAGTCACAGCCTATGATGTTGTTGCCTCGAGCCGTCACGTGGAACGTGAAGTCAGCCATCGTCGCAGACTTGTACTGAACCGTTAACTCCACCGTTCCAACTGTGCATAGCCTGCGACCTCCATAACCATAAAGTGGCAGTGGGTTACCTCTTATTCTGTAGGGGGAAAAACATCTTCACCGTGGCCCAATTCAGCGACGGCCACTCCATCCCCGTGTCGAGCAGCAGCGGCACCTCCATGCCGTCCAGTGTCACTGCACAGAACATGTACCCGTTGATATTCGGGGACACTGTGTGGATAGTTGTCGGGGGCAGGCAGAATGATTTCTTCCGTGGGCTATCCAGCTCAGATACACGGCACACTCTAGCATAATGGTTCAAGCGTCCACACTTGCTACAATGCTTCCCTCTAGCCGGGCAGTCCTTAGCCTTATTTTGGTGTTTCACGGACCCACAACCCATGCAACGGGGTTTTCCCGGGGCAGACCTTCAGCTGGTAGCACTGGCTTCCGCAGTGTCGTTGTCCAAGCTATCCTCGCTATCCGGGTCCGCTACTAATGCCACGACGGAAAGCTCCAGCTGCCGTTGTGACTGGCACCAATTTAGCTCCAAGGCTAGCTTGTCTGTGGTCTCCATTTGGAGAGCTAGCTCAACAGCCCTGGCTAACGTTAAGTCACTTGGTGCTGTGAGTAGCCTAGCTCGTAAAGCGGTGCTGTTCGTGTGCTCCGCCAAATGGTCATGTACCATTTCTTCCTCCAGCAGCCCAAAATGACACTCGCTAGTAGGTTTTCTGGTTATAAAATTAATTTTAATAAGAGTGAATTGTTTCCGATTAATGAAAAGATTCGAGTTCAGGATCTTGAAAATTTTCCTTTCAAGGTTGTTATTGATCATTTTAATTATCTTGGGATATGTGTTACTAAACAACTTAATTACTTGTTTAAAAATAATTTTCTCCCCTTATTTGACCATTGCAAGCTAATACTTTCCAAATGGTCCCCATTATCCTTGTCCTTAATTGGCAGAATCAATTCTGTAAAAATGATGTTACTTCCAAAGTTTTTATATTTGTTTCAATGTCTCCCCATTTTTATTCCTAAATCGTTTTTTAAGTCTTTGGACTCTCTGATTACCTCATTTATTTGGAATGGTAAACATCCGAGATTGAGGAAAGTTTTTCTTCAAAGACCCAAATCAGTGGGTGGCATGGGTCTACCTAACTTTCAATATTACTACTGGGCAGCAAATATCAGGTGCATGTTATATTGGAAACATTTCTATCTGGAACCCAAATCACCAATTTGGATCCTTATGGAGTCACATGTGGACAATCAAACCTCCCTACCGGCAGTTTTAGGTTCACCACTTCCCCTTGCTTTGTCTACACCGGGTAATAACAAAGTAGTTCGTCAGTCTCTTAGAATTTGGTCTCAATTCAGGAAAAATTTCGGTCTTCAGTTTTTCTCCATTAGAAGTCCAATTGCCGCAAATCATTTATTTACCCCATCAACTATTGATAGTGCATTTCATATATGTCACAGAAAAGGTTTAAAATCTTTTGCGGATTTATATTTTGATGGTCAATTTGCAAGTTTTTCTCAACTTTCCACTAAATTCGACATCACTTCTACACATTTTTTCCGCTTCCTTCAGGTCAGACATTATGTGCAAACCATGACAAAACAATTCCCTCAAAAACCTTCTGATAATCCTCTAGATGATTTTTTATTAGTTAAACCAACTTCTAAGGGGGAATATTAGTTTTATATAATTTAATTTCAAATTTACAATCTTCTTCTCTGGCCGCTATTAAATTGAATTGGGAACAAGATCTTAATTTTACTTTTACTGATGAACTGTGGGACTCTATTCTTGGCCAGGTTCACACTGTATCAATGTGTGCTCGTCACGCTCTTATTCAATTTAAGATCGTGCACCGGGTGCACCTGTCCAAGGTTAAGTTAGCACGTATTTACTCGGATATAGACCCAACTTGTGAAAAGTGTGGTAGCGCTCCTGGCACTTTGCTTCACATGTATTGGCCCTGCCTTTCATTGATGAATTTTTGGCATTCTGTTTTTATCACTATATCTGAAGTCCTGCAATATCAAATTAAACCTGATCCATTATGCGTCATTTTTGGTGTGGCTCCAGAACTTCTCTTGCCAAATTCCAAATTAAAAGTATTCAAATTTTCATTATTATTGGCTAGACGTGCTGTATTACTGAAGTGGAAAGACTCTTCGCCCCCTTCACATTTACAGTGGATAAAAGATATAATGTCCTGTTTGGATTTAGAAAAAATCAGATATACAGTCTGTGGCTCTGAAAACAAATTCTATAAATTATGGCGCCCGTTTCTTGATTTCTTTGAAAGACCCACGATTATAGTTTCTGAGTAGCTCATATCCCCTTTACCCCACCCCCACCTCAAACACACAATTTTTCTTTTTCTTTTTTTTTTTGTATTTTTTATTATTATTATTGTTTATTTAAAGGTTTTTGTGTTTTGAAGCATCCACATTTGTTAGTTTTAAATTCTAGTTTTGCACTGTTTGGTTAAAACAAAAATGAAAATTTCAAATACTTGGTATTGTATTGATACTTCAATTAATAATAATAAAAAGACGTTTGAAAGAAAAACTATCCACCTTATTCCTGGGGGTGCCGCTGTAGGAACGATTATGGGCGGAACTTATGGTTTTGGCTGAAGTCGTGTTAAATCAGTCAGCAAGAGTGGAGTAGCAGGGGCATTTAAAATAGCGTTTTTAAAAGTTTTTCAGATTCATTTTAATGTATAGTCCACATATGTGTTTTGCACTCAAGTGGCAACTAATTTCTGCACTTGTAGTTTTTGTATTTTTTGAATGTTTTGACATAGTTCTGGTACTTGTTGCTGGTGTTCATGGTTGAGCCATAGACTGTATAAATGGAGGCTTCTCACCGGCAATGCGTAGATCATGCACTGAAAACAAAAAAGGACTGTTGGTGTGATCGGTGGTACAGACACAGGACCAACACAAGAGCACACCAGGTATGTTTTCACTTGTATAAATGTCACAGATCTAACGTTTATGTGTTATATACAGTGGTGTGCAAAAGTGTTTGCCCCCTTCCTGATTTCTCATTTTTTGTATGTCACACTTAAATGTTTCAGATCATCAAACAAATTTAAATATTGGACAAAGATAGCACAGGTAAACACAAAATGCAGTTTTTTAGGTGAAGGTGTTTATTATTAAGGGAAAAAAATCCAAACCTACATGGCCCTGTGTGAAAAAGTGATTGCCCCCTAAACCTAATAACTGGTTGGACCACCCTTAGCAGCAACAACTGCAATCAAGCCTTTGCGATAACTGGTAATGAGTCTTTTACAGCGCTGTGGAGGAATTTTGGCCCACTCATCTTTGCAGAATTGTTGTAGTTCAGCCACATTGAAGGTTTTTCAGGCAAGAACTGCCTTTTTAAGGTCATGCCACAGCATCTCAATTGGATTCAGGTCAGGACTTTGACTAGGCCACTCCAAAGTCTTCATTTTGTTTTCCTTAAGCCATTCAGAGGTGGACTTGCTGGTGTGTTTTGGATCATTGTCCTGCTGCAGAATCCAAGTGCGCTTCAGCTTGAGGTCACAAACAGATGGTCGGACATTCTCCTTCAAAACAGCCCCAGATCATCACAGCACCACCACTATATTTTACTGTTGGTATGATGTTCCTTTTCTGAAATGCTGTTACTTTTACACCGGTTGTAATGGGACACACACTTTCCAAAAAGTTCAACTTTTGTCTCATCAGTCCACAGAATATTTTCCCAAAAGTCTTGGGAATCATCAAGCTGTTTTCTGGCAAAACTGAGATGAGCCTTTGTGTTCTTTTTGCTCAGCAGTGGTTTTGGTCTTGGTCTCTTTCTTATGGTGGAGTCATGAACACTGACCTTATCTGAGGCCTGCAGTTCTGTACATGTTGTTGTGGAGTCTTTTGTGACCTCTTGGATGAGTCATCACTGTGCTGTTGGGGTAATTTTGGTTGGCCGGGCACTCCTGGGAAGGTTCACCACTGTTCCATGTTTTCAGCATTTGTGGATAATGGCTCTCGCTGTGGTTCGCTGTGTTATGTCTGGAAATAGGACAGCGGGGGCTGGAATTGTACTGAACCCAAACTTTATTACAAGACACAAAAGGGGTACATTTGTCGCGGGGGTTAGTAGCTAATAAGCTAATACTACGCTGTAGCAGGTTGTGATCGGCTAGGGGGCGAGGCGCCAAAGAGGACAGCTCCCGCCAACAGTCCTCCTAAATAGGCACAGTGTGCTGATGTCACCCTTGCTTCCAACGTCACGTCCGTGCTGCCCATTATTAACATACCCATATCCAGCATCTACCTCCCCCTTGAAAAACTCAAAACATTATGAACACACTAAATCACAGCAGCTTTTTTTAACATTGCACACACAACAGCTTTTCTGAACCTCAGCCACCAGGTAGACCACTGGCTGGCTCTGCATGACTGGGTGGATTATTCTGCCACCTTGAACCAGTCGTGCTCTACTAAACACATTAAAACAGAGTCATTGTTTTGATTTGAGTTCAGGGGGGCCTCTGGCGAGCCCGCGGTGGGCACGGCCCTGGAAACGCTGGCAGTGGCGGGCCTGGATGCCATACCAAATCATCGGCCATCTGGAAAATGGTTGCAACCTTGTGGCAGTCTGCATCGGCGGGGACAGGAACATCTGTTGGCTGTCCAGGCATTCGGGTCGGCGGACCTGAACCCAATCAAGTACTGTGAGCAGCGATCTGTTTGGCTGCACTCAGCGCTGCTGCTCGCTTGTCCCTGATGCTGGTTGCAGCTGTGTCGGCGTGACACTCGCACTGGCGGCAGGACGTACCCCCGTTTGACGTTGTCCCATTGAATCCTGCTGCATCACAAATTCTGTATCCCGCAGCACTGCGGCGGCTCTTTGCTTTGGTTAGCACAGAAGTCCAATGTGGTTTTCGTCCTTGCCGTGGCACATCAGACCAACCCTTTACCCTCTCAAGAATCCTCGAGGGTGTTTTGTGGATGTGGAAAAGGCATTCGACCGTGTCCCTCGTGGTTTTTTGTGGGGGATGCTTCTCAAGTATGGGGTATCAGGCTTGTTGTTACGAGCTATTCGGTCTCTATACGACCGTTATGAAAGTTTGGTTTGTATTGCCAACATTCGGTCGGACTCATTGCCAGTGAGAGTTGGATTCTGCCAGGGCTGCCCTTTGTCACCGATCATGTTCATAATTTTTATGAACTGGATTTCTAGGTGTAGCCAGGGAACCGAGGGTGTCATGCTTGTTCTCTGTTGTTTGTAGAGGATGTTGTCCTGTTGGCTTCATCCAGCAATGACCTACAGGTCTTACTGGGATGGTTTGCCGCTGAGTGTGAAGCGGCTGGGATGAGAATCAGCACCTCCAAGTCCGAGTCTATGGTCCTCAACCGGTAAAGGTGGATTGTTCTCTCCGGGTTGGGGACAAGCTCCTGCCCCAAGTGGAGGGGTTTAAGTATCTCGGGGTCTTATTCATGAGTGAGGGGAGAATGGAGCAAGAGATTGACAGACAGATCGGAGCAGCATCTGCAGTGATGCGGACGTTGTAAAGGTCTGTTGTGGTGAAGAGGGAGCTGAGCTCTAAGGCAAAGCTGTCAATTTACCAGTCAATTAATGTTCCTACCCTCACCTATGGTCACGAGCTTTGGGTAATGACCGAAAAAATGAGATTGCGGATACAAGCGGCTAAAGTGAGTGTGACAGAGATCATCCTGCGCAGTTCGCCCCACACGGGACACGAACCCGCGACCTCTCAGTCAACTACACAGTTCGAGCATGGGAGACACAGCACGATCGCGCTGAGCTAAAGGTCCGACCGGTAGCTCAGCGCTACCATCTGGGGCTCACAGCACCACTTTTAACTAACTGAGGTCATCAGCGCAGTTCGCCCTACACAGGACGCGAACCCGCGACCTCACAGTTAACTGGTCAGAGACACGCACAGCACGATCGTGCTGAGCTAAAGGTCCGACCGGTAGCTCAGCGCTACCGATACTGTATGAGGCTTTGGGAGGGAGGTTTACTAACGTTCTACGCCGAACAGTACTAGTTGGCATCCGTTACACTCTCCCCCTTAAACCTCACTCCCATGCCGGGTTCACGGCACCATTGTGACAGAGATCATCCTGCGCAGTTCGCCCCACACGGGACACGAACCCGCGACCTCTCAGTCAACTACACAGTTCGAGCATGGGAGACACAGCACGATCGCGCTGAGCTAAAGGTCCGACCGGTAGCTCAGCGCTACCATCTGGGGCTCACAGCACCACTTTTAACTAACTGAGGTCATCAGCGCAGTTCGCCCTACACAGGACGCGAACCCGCGACCTCACAGTTAACTGGTCAGAGACACGCACAGCACGATCGTGCTGAGCTAAAGGTCCGACCGGTAGCTCAGCGCTACCGATACTGTATGAGGCTTTGGGAGGGAGGTTTACTAACGTTCTACGCCGAACAGTACTAGTTGGCATCCGTTACACTAGCTTTCTTCGTAAGATTGCTGGACTCACCCTTAGAGATAGGGTGAGGAGCTCAGTCATCCGGGAGAGGCTCAGAGTAGATCCGCTGCTCCTCCACACTGAAAGGAGCCAGTTGAGGTGGTATGGGCATCTGCTCAGGATGCCTCCTGGACGCCTCCCACTTCAGGTGTTTCGGGCACGTCCCACTGGGAGGAGACCCCGGGGCAAACCCAAGACTCGCTGAAGAGACTATGTCTCCCAGCTGGTCTGGGAATGCCTTGGTATGCCCTCTGAAGAGCTGGAGCAGGTGACTGGGGAGAGGGAAGTCTGGGCTTCTCTGCTTGAACTGCTGCCTCCGCGACACGGACCTCTGGAAAAGCGGTAGAAGATGTATGGATGGATGGTTTTTTCCAGTTGATTGCAGTGATATTCTATATAACAATACAAGAAAAACACAGGATTGTCAAAAATTTCCTGTTATAGTGATCTGTAAATTAAGCAGAAGCTTCTGCTATACAGAAAAACTTTTGTACAACAGCAAATACAAACATTAACACAATATCCATTACAACAGCTAAATTGCATTGAATGCATGTTAAAGAGTATAGATTTTAAAATTATTGGCAGCAACTTCATTTGAAAACACCCTACGGTCCCCAACCACTCGGTACCGAGCAGAGTGGAAAAAATACATAATTTATTCTGTTACTCTGTATTGTCTATTGGTGTCTGCCTGAAGACTCCTGCCTGTCTGTCTGCTGCATGTCGGTCTTGACACACACACACATCTTTCATTTACGGTGTGTGTGGGGGGGTGCGTTTGTCTGTCCAGACTGGAGATCCACAGCTTTAAAGCGAGGTAGTCGGATACCCAAAAGCCGGTGGTGTATAGAACACATATATTAGGATTTGTATGTGAAATTTCGGCATTGAAACTGCTCCCGTTTAGCTGTAATTAATATTCAAAAATGATATTTTCGGGACGGAAGAATTCAAGCGTCCCTGCATTTGTTTACTTCTCGGGGCCGCCGCCGTAGAGCGAGCCGTGTGCAAAATGCGATTATGTTGTTAATATAGCACATTTTTTGTGGAAATGTTACTATTATTAGTTGTGAAATATGTTATAAAACGATTAGAAGACGATACTATGGCTCTTCCTGCTGTTCCCGTTTCACTGTTTTTTTCCGGATGTAAAATACGGGATCCCTACGGCGCATCAGAGCACGAAGTATCCTGGCCGATGTAAACAGCCACGGACCAAAAAAACGTACATTTGCTCATGGAACAGGTCATTCACACTCGCAGACAATCGCGCTATATGTGTCTATAGGATTTTCTTTCCATGCACACAAAAAAAATTTTTTTTCCCAGATCCGACTACCTCGCTTTAAAGCTCACTGACCAGATGTAGTAATTATTTTACCTCTAAATATGCATAAAATGTTCAAACACTGACTGTAGTGTTAGATTTGCTCGCTGTGTTTGTGGTTTTACGGTGCCTGTCCTCACACACCCTCCCATGATGGAGTGTTTTTGGGGCAGGCGGATGTTTTTCAACACAAACCCAGCGCTTCACACACGTAGTCAGGATGGAGACGTGGTGAGACGTCCACCGGCAGGCTGGGGGAGACGGAGGAAGGGACGGTGTTGGAAACCTCACAGGTAAGTGGGGTTTTTTTTTAAATCACACACTCTGTTTGCTGATGTGTTCCGTAAACATGGAAGTGAACTCGGTGCAGCGAAGCATTTGATTGGTTAGACTGAGGGTTTCAGTGCCAGACAGAGACAAATTTGATTGGTGAAATTGGCAGAAGTTGATGAGGATTGGCCAAAATTGCAGGAAAGTTGCGGTGATTGGACAAAGTTGCAAGGTCGCGCAATAGTTGCGCTGATTGGCTGATTTCGCATGAATTGATGCGATCGCAACATCACGAAATCCTGGAGGGACTGCTTACTGCAACCATTTGCACAAATGCCATACCTGCTGCTGTCTGTTATTGCAATACTGATCATGTACAGTACAATCTGTCTCTGTCTGCACCTCCACTACCGCATTGAACTTGCAGTTATTGGTATTACGGCTCTACGGGGGTGGCTGTGGCGCAGGTGTAGTGTGGCCGACTTCTTATCGGGGGGTCAGGGGTTCAATTCCCGCTCTGTCTGCAGACTGCATGTCAAAGTGTCCTTGAGCAAGACACTGAACCCCCAGTTGCTCCTGGTGGGTCAGGCCAATGCCGGTGCATGGCAGCTCTGCCGCCGTAAATGTGTGTGTGAAGTGGTGGATAGTGGGATCTGTAAAGTGCTTTGGTCATCTAGAGATAAGAAAAAGCACTATGTAAGTGAATGCCATTTACTTTTGTTTCTGTACATGGGATTGCTGTGTTTTATCTTTACTTGCACTACGGGTAGCATTACTGTACATAGACTGCTGTTGTTTTTCATCCTTATTCCATCCATCCATCCATCTTCTACCGCTTTTCCGGAGGTCCAGGTCGCGGAGGCAGCAGTTATTCCTTCTTTTCTTATATATTGCGCACACCACTAAGAGAGAGAGAAACAGCATTTCAATGTTCCTGCATGTACTGTATGTATAGAAGTATTGACAAATAAAAATCTTTGACTCTTTAAGAGAAAATACTGGCAGTTGCCAGTGGTACCCCTCAGCCTCTGTTTGCTGTAGAGATGCGGTTTATATGGCATTTTGACCTTGACCTTTGACCTTACAATCCCAAAATCATAGCAGAGGTCATGGTCTCAGGGTGAACCTGTGTACAAAGTTTGGTGACCCTAGTTTTACTCGTTCTATAGCAATTTTTTTAACCTTTATTTGTACAGGGTAGTTCCTTTTAGAGGCAACCTCTCTTTTTCAAGGACACCCTGTTCACAATCACACATTCACACTTGGAAGATGCCCAGTACAACCACAGACTGATCTGTGGCCACTGAGCATCTCCACTGGAGCAATTTTTATGGTTAGGGGCCTTGCTCAAGGGCACCACAGTGGGGTTAAGGAGGGTGGGGCAAACACTGCTATGTCATCTGTCCCACACAGATCTGACCCTGTCAGTCCTTGGATTGAACCAACGACCCTCTGCTCACCAGTCTACATCCCTAACCATTAGGCTACCACTGTCCTAATGGTGGCCCTACGCCCCAATAGGGCATAGGGTAGCTAACTGTGACCTCTGACCTTTTGACCCCACACGCATAGTCAGAGGTCAGAGTCTCAGAGTGAACATGTGTACATAGTTTGGTGACCCTAGGATTTATTGTTGTTGATGTATAGTTTATATGGCATTTTGACCTTGACCTTTGGCCTTTTGACCCCAAACCCATAGTTGTGGGTCAAGGTCCCAAGGTGAACCTGTGTACCAAGTATGATGACCCTAGCTCTCTTTGTTGCTGAGCTACAGTTTAAAAAAGCAATTTGACCTTGACCTTCGACCTTGTAATTCCAACCCACAGTCAGAGGTCAGGGTGAACCTGTGTACAACGTTTGGTGAACCTAGCTTTATTTGTTCTATAGCAATAGAGCATAGGGAAAACTCATTGTGACTTTTGACCTTTTCACCCCACACCCATAGTCAGAGGTCATAATCTAAGATAAGATAAGATAATCCAAGATTTGTCTGAGACATGGCATCGATTTGAAAAGGATACAACATTCCTTTGTGTAGTTATCTCACTGACAAGGCATGCTTCTTAGAAGTAAGGAGAGTTCAAACCCTTTAAGGAGGAAAAAAAACTCTCCCTACCTGACAAAAACATTAAAAATAAGACTTGAAAGTTGAATAAAATAAATAAATAAAAAATAATCAATTAAGCCATTACATAGAATTAAAATTTATGCAGCATTCATATGAATGTTGCAAATTTGCAAGAAAAAAGTGGGAAATTTATGAGAAAAATGTTGCAAATTTATGATTAAAAAAATAGCTAATATACATGAAAAAAAGTTGCCAATTTACAAGAAAAAAGTTGCAAATTTACCAAAAAATGTAGCAAATTTATGGGAAGTGTTATGAAAGAAGACCCCCCCCCCCCCCCCCGATTTACACCTGAGTGTAATCACTTCCTGTGGTGCATCAACCTTATTTAATACTACTTGATGTTGCTACACACAAAAAAGTTGCTTGATATATCTACACAAGGTAGAATAAGACTGCGCTCGTCTTCACGTATTTCAGTGACCCGTTATCTCCTTATTATTAAAATCTATTTTCAAGTCACACTGCACAGTTCACAAACAGGAACGCTAATGCAAAACTATATATTTATTTAAAGAAAAATCACAATTAAAATCAAACCAAAAGAGTGAAAACACTTCAAATATTAAAAACAAAAGCCTCACTTGGTTACAACTGATCAATAACCGAATTGAAGATATATGAGGAATTCAATTAAATCATTCTGGCGCAATTCAAGTCGATTTTGAAGCATGTTTAACATCTCTGAGAAGAGCTGCACTGTTGAGGATGATGCCTGAGAGATCAAATGCAAGTCTCCCAATGCCATCTAGTGGATGTGGCATTACTTCAACATCCCGCTATTTCCAATTTTAAGGTCCTATATTGTCTACAATGGTGCTTTCACTGATTTTTCACACATACATACTTTTAAATAAGTGGCCACTTCACATAAAAGTCTGTTAAAGATCTTGCTTCAAACTCGTCTCACTTCAGCAGTGACTGGAGTTGTACAGCCTCTGACGTACATCATGATGTCATCAACTTATTTCAGATCATAGAAGTTGATCAATCGGCTGTCTTAAAAGCTGTAAATAAATTAAATACCACCAGCTCAAAAGATATATACAACCTGGGCACAGCATTTCTAAATGAAATAAAGTTCAGCCTTCCCAGCCAGCATGTCCAAGTGGGTCCCACCATGAGTCCATGTGGGTTTGTCCCAGGGTTCCAAGTTGGCCCCATCTGTGTTTGCCCACATGGACTTTATCTATGGTACAGGTGAGCAGGTGATCTGTTTACCGGCTTAAAACCCACCTGGGTCACGCTTGGGTTTAACAATGGGTGAGCAGTTTCCGTAACACTTGTGCCATAAGTAAAATTATG
This sequence comes from Pholidichthys leucotaenia, assembly GCA_020510985.1. NCBI lineage: Eukaryota > Metazoa > Chordata > Actinopteri > Cichliformes > Pholidichthyidae > Pholidichthys > Pholidichthys leucotaenia. The sequence goes on along the minus strand of CM035839.1, from coordinate 20,778,525 downwards.
CAAAAAACCACAGATTTATGAGAAAAAAATGTGAAAATTTATAAGAAAAAAGTGACAAATTTACAAAAAAAAAAATTATAAAATTACTTGAAAAGAGTTACAAACTTTCAAGAAAAATTTAACACATCTCCAAGAAAAAAAGTCACAAATTTATGAGGAAATAGGGAAAAACTCATAAATTAACAAGAAAATAGCAAACTTACAGTGCATCCAGAAAGTCTTCACAGCACTTCACTTTTTCCACATTTTGTTATGTTACAGTCTTATTCCAAAAGGGATTAAATTCATTTTTTCCTCAAAATTCTACACAAAATACTCCATAATGACGTGAAAAAAAAATTTTTTTGAGATTTTTGCAAATTTATTAAAAATAAAAATCAAAGAAATCACATGTACATAAGTATTCACAGCCTTTGCCATGAAGCTCAAAATTGAGCTCAGGTTAATCCTGTTTCCACTGATCATCCTTGAGATGTTTCTACAGCTTGACTGGAGTCCACCTGTGGTAAAATCAGTTGATTGGACATGATTTGGAAAGGCACACACCTGTCTATATAAGGTCCCACAGTTGACAGTGCATGTCAGAGCACAAACCAAGCATGAAGTCAAAGGAATTGTCTGTAGGCCTCCGAGACAGGATTGTCTTGAGGCACAAATCTGGGGAAGGGTACAGAAAAATTTCTGCTGCTTTGGAAGGTCCCAATGAGCACAGTGGCCTCCATCATCCATAAAATGAAGAAGTTCGGAACCACCAGGACTCTTCCTAGAGCTGGCCGGCCGTATAAACTGAGCAATCAGGGGAGAAGAGCCTTATTCAGGGAGGTGACCAAGAACCCGATAGTCACTCTGTCAGAGACCCAGCGTTGCTCTGTGAAAAGAGGAGAACCTTCCAGAAGGACAACCATTTCTGCAGCAATCCACCAATCAGGCTTGTATGGTAGAGTGGCCAGATGGAAGCCACTCCTTAATAAAAGGCACATGGCAGCCTTTTACATACATAACACAGCCCGCCTGGAATTTGCCAAAAGGCACCTGAAGGACTCTCAGACCATGAGAAACAAAATTCTCTGGTCTGATGAGACAAAGATTGAACTCTTTGGTGTGAATGCCAGGTGTCACGTTTTGGAGGAAACCAGGCACCGCCCTTAACCACACCAATGTTCGTAGCAGCATCATGCTGTAGGGATGTTTTTCAGCGGCAGGAACTGGGAGACTAGTCAGGATAGAGGGAAAGATGAATGTAGCAATGTACAGAGACATCCTGGATGAAAACCTGCTCCAGAGTGCTCTTGACCTCAGACTGGAGCAATGGTTCTTCTTTCAGCAGGACAATGACCCTAACCACACAGCCAAGATATCAAAGGAGCGGCTTCAGGACAACTCTGTGAATGTCCTTGAGTGGCCCAGCCAGAGCCCAGGCTTGAATCCAATTGAACATCTCTGGAGAGATCTGAAAATGGCTGTGCACCAACACTTCCCATCCAACCTGATGGTATTGTGTGTAGAATTTTGAGGAAAAAAATAATTTAGTCCCTTTTGGAATAAGGCTGTAACATAGCAAAATGTGGAAAAAGTGAAGCGCTGTGAATAGCACTGCACTGTACGAGGAAAAAAGTAACAACTGTATGAGGAAAAAGTTGCACGATTATAGTAAAAAAAGTGGCAAATTTATGAGAAAGTTCCAAAATTACAAGAAAAAGCTGGTAAATATGCAAGAAAAAAGTCACAATTTTACAAGAAAAACTTACAAATTTATGAGGAAAAATTTTTCAAGAAAAAAATCACAAATTTATGAGAAAAAGTTGCAAGTGTACAGTAAAAAAAAGTTGCAAATTTATGAGAGTTTCAAATTTTCAAGAAAAAAATGATCAAATTAGGGGAAAAAACATCACAAATTTACAAGAAAAGGGCGCAAATTTATAAGAAAATAAGTTGAAATTAGGTAAACAGGTGAAGACCATGTGGGCAAACAGATGGGGCCAACATGGAACCTGTGGGCAAACCCACATGGGACCCATAAAACAGCCCAGCTTAACATTATGTCCACTTTTTAGAAAATAGAAACAGGAATGCCCCAAGGAGCTGTACTGGGACCTGTCATTTTTACCCTGTACATAAATGATTTACCAAATACCTGCCCTGGTACAGGCCTTCAGATGTATGCTGACGATACAGCTGTATATGCTTCAGACAAAACTTGTGATGCTTTCACAGATAAATTAACTGGAAACTTAGAAAACATATCAGTGTGGCTTGATGCCTCTTGTTTGGTACTAAACATTAAGAAAACAAAGTCAATTTGCTTCTTCACTAAAAACTCACCTACAGCAGAAACATTGAAAATTAGAATAAAAGGTGAACCTGAGGATTATTTTAGACTCTCAGTTAAATTTTAAAAGTCATGTTAAAAAGATTTGCCAGAAAGTCGAGGCTAATCTTTGCTCTTTTAAGATGATGAGAGACTATTTGACAGTTAACTGTTCTTTCCTGATTTGAAACTCGATGATCGTCTCACATCTGTGGTACTAGTGCAGTGCCTGGTCACATGACCATATAAGGAGTTGTTAAGTTCCTGCTGAACTGAACAACACCTTATAAGGAGTTATTCAGAATCCCTTATAAGAACTCCTTATAAGGAGTCTGAGGTCAGGAGTTCTAAACAACTCCTTATAAGGTCTTCTAAGGAAGATATAGTTTTGGAGCTCGGATCGGGCCCAAATTTTTTTTATCATTTTATCCCACCGGCTTCCAGCACCTGCCCTGTGAATTTCAGCCCCAACTCCCAGCGGTTATACCTTTTTCAACTCTGTGTTCTTTTAATAACACCCCTCAGTAAAGATTTCCCCTCCTAAACTTCCACATGTCCAGCGAGGCTGAAATTTACAGGGATTATTGGGTTTAATATTATAGACATAAATCCAAATTTTCAGCTCCTAAATCCCAGTGGTTATGTCTTTTCCACCTCCATGTTCATTTAATAGTTCCCCTATGGATTTTCATCAAAGATTTCCCCCCTCAACTTCCACATATCCAGGAAGGCTGAAATTTGAGGATGCACACCCCCGTAACCTCAGCAAAGCACTTATAAAATCTGAGATCAGTCTAACAAATGGTTCGAGAGATATGTGAGGAACAGATAGACACACAAACAGAGATTCCTTGCATTTATAGATACGTAGATGGGTTAACAGCTCAGTCTCAGACAAACCAATCAGTCATCAAAGCCTTAGAATACCTCTGCAATTGGACCTCTCCATTACTCAGAGACCAAATGTCTATGAAATGTTTATTAGCCATTTTGTCTCATCAATGGAATATTTTGTTAGCGTGTGAGAAAGTCAGCATGTGACCCGAAGCATTTGTGTGGTGTAGTGGTTAAGTTGGTTATCTGCCATGCTGGAGACCAGGGTTCAACTCCTCCTGGCAACATATAATTCTTGTGAAGTGCAGCATACTGTACCTCTTCTATGCATTTGAAACCAAATGTAAGTGTAACACATTTTGCTTTAAATGTTGTTGTTCTGCTGCTGCTGGGAATCCTTTCAAACGTTTATCATTTGAGAAAGTTAGAATGTAAGCTGAAGCAGTTGTGTGGCGTTCCATTGCATTTTAAAGCAGCAACGTGTAAGACTTTCACCTCAAAATTATTTTGACGATACGCCTGTTAGATATTGACATTTTAACAATAGACAACACGGACGTAGGGACGTACACACGACGTAACATCATCATGCCATGCCTATATTAGGAGTCTTATGGCGGGAATCATTCTCTTTGGTGCTCTGCATCCGAGTCAACCTTAGTGCTAGCTTTATAGCTATTACCCCCGACACATGTACCATCTGTATCTGTGTATAATAAAGTACAAGTTCGGTACAATGCCTGTCTCCGATGTCCTATTTCCAGACATAACAATTGGCGACGAGGAGAAAACTTGGTTTTCTGGAGGAAAACTAATCATTTTTCCGAAGATGGAAGTGTGTCTGGCACCACCTCCACCGTTCTTCATGACCCCAGGTGAGCCACTCGTTCCATGGCTCTGTTGGTTCAAGTTGTTTTGCACTTATTTGGCGGCGATGGACCTAGGAAGACATGGTAAACTGAGACTGCGAGCGATTCTACTTCACTGCCTGGGCTCCAAGGGTCAGTGGATATTAAACACCCTTGGACAAGCGGACACATATCAGGAATGCATCACGCTATTGGCTGGACACTTCACGCCGCTGGCGAGCACATGTGAGTTTAGCTGTTTGGAGGACAAAATGCTGCGGGACCAGCTAGCGGAGCACACCAGCAACCCACGGCTGGGGACGAAGCTAATCAGAGCGCCCGACGACCTACCGCTGGTGAAGGCAGTGGAGCTGGCATTCCAGTTGCAGGCCGCCAACAAGCTAACATCACAACTAGGTGAGCCACACCAACAAATCTCGCTAGCTTTTGCAGTTACCCCAGCAGAAGTACCCATTAACACTGTGATTCACTTGGAGGACACCGAGGTGAACGTTACGGGGCAACGGAACATCATGGGACACCATTCGTGTGGTAACTGTGGCTCCCTGAAGCACCGAGAGGGAACGCGTTCCTGCCCAGACAAAGGGCAGCAATGCAGACACTGCGGCAAACTCAACCACTTTTCCAAGGTGTGACGATCGTCACAACAGACATCAGACCAGACACCCAGCCCAAAAAACCCACCAATGACCACCACCCGCACTGTAAGCTCCAGAGGCTTGGTGTACATCTAGAGCATCTGTCCCATACCCGGGAGGCAGGGGTTCAAATCCCGGCTGGGTCATGCCGAAGACCATATAAAAGCGGAACTTCTTGCCGTCCAGCTTGGTGCTCAGCAATAATGGAATGGAGGAGGGAAATCTGTGGCGGCGCCTTGCATGGCAGCGACCCCTCTGATTCTATATATGGGTGTGTGTGTGATTAACACTGTAGATAAGAGAAACACAATTTCATTCTACTGTACATGATTGGCTGTATAGATTGAATGACAATAAAGGGTGATTTAATTAAATTTTAATTTAACATGTGGTACACGATGAAGGTGGGCGACGTCAGCTTGCCATTGCTGCTGAACACCGCCGTTGTGAGGTCAGTGCTGAATTGGGTTTCAGTTAAGAAATTCTTCCCTGACCATCCTATTGGGAAGAATCCAATGGAGTTATATGGCTACGAGCACACACGCATCAGCTTAGTAGGGACCATGTCGCTGCCGGTTCACTACAATTCAAGAGCCCTCCCGGCGTTCATTTTCCAGGTGGCTATACACGGGGATAATATCCTGGGTTGTGACCTGTTTTACGAACTGGGTTTTACCATCTGCAACAACCTGGGGCTCTTTTGGAATGCTGATGTTGGGAGCGCAACACGCACAGACAGGGATACAACTGCTCCGAGTTTAAGACTGCAGGGAGAGGACAGCGGGAAGGAAGGGCAGAAATCGGACTCATCCAGTATCAGCGGCTGGCGTAGACAACAAGGGGCCACCACGGGGCAGTAGGATGGAGAGTTCGTGGCCCAGCAGGATCCAGTGGGACAACCGGTCAACAACCGGAGGGCATGAGATAGCAACCTGGACAACCGGGGGCATGAGATAGCAAAAAGACGTAACAAACTAATAGTTTTTTTTGAATGCAAAAGATGCAATAGACTTACACAATGGTCCTCTCCGGCATACAACTAGGAATATACCGGTCGCTATGGAGGGTGAGAATATGTATGGGCACATAATCATACCATGTAGGATAACTAAGTAGACGGTTATGCTGTTTCATCCCACCTAGCAACAATGCTCTGCACTGTGTGTGTTTATATATTTACATATTTATTCCATCTAGCTACAATGCTCAGCACTGGGTGTGTTTATATTTATATATCTATCTATATATTTATTCCATCTAGCTACAATGCTCCGCACTGTGTTTTTATATATCTACATATTATTCCATCTAGCTACATTGCTCCGCACTGTGTTTATATACTTGCATATTTATTCCACCTAGCTGCAATGCTCCGTACTGTGGGTGTTTATATATTTACATATTTATTCCATCTAGCTACAATGCTCTGCACTGTGTGTTCATATATTCATATATTTATTCCATCCAGCTACAATGCTCTGCACTGTGTGTCTGTGTGTGTGTGTGTGTATATATATATTTTATAGTAATATGTACATATGTATATTAGCTGCTCTTGCTTGCTTGTTTTTTTTCTTGCCTTCTGATTGTTGCTCTGAGTGTTGCTATCCCTGTGCTGTTGCAATCCTGGAATTTCCCCGTTGTGGGACTAATAAAGGCTTATCTTATCTTATCTTATCTTATCTTATGTCCCGGCGCCGACATGAAGGATATATCACCACAACAGCAATGCTGTGTGCGGTGGAACCAATCGCCTCTCGCAGTGTTGGATTGGTTTGGGTCCAACGATCTGGACATCTGGACCCACAGGGAGCCTCGTCATCGCCAATGAGAATCACTGCACAGTTGGGGCCAGCTACTTTCCAGCTGGCTGAGGGATTGGGATGGCACGCCAGCCGTCTGCGAAGGGTGAGAACAGCTGCCCAGGAGCCAATCCAGCCAGTGTGGGACCCGGACTGAGACTTAACAGCGGGACCACCGGACCCACCACGCTCACCGCCTCCAGGGCCACGCCCATGAGAGTCTTCCAGGGGGCTCCAACCTGTAATCTCAGTGGTGACTGTGTTCAGGGCTGTTCAGCAGAGCACAACTGCTTTAAAGTGGCAGAATAATCCACACAGTCATGCAGGGTCAACCAGTGGTCTACCCGGTGGCCCAGGGTCTGTTCTTGTAAAAAAAAAAAAAAAAAAAAAAAAAAAAAAGAACTGCTGTGATTTGAAATGTTTATAATGTTTTGGCTTTTTCAAGGGGGAGGTCAGTGTTAGATATTAACAATAGGCAGCACAGACATGGAGACGTATGCATGACGTGATGTCATCACGCCGTGCCTATATTAGGAGTCTGACGGCGGGAGTTGTTCTCTTTGGCACTCCACCTCCAAACCAACCACAGCCTGTATGACCTTAGTGCTAGCTTTATAGTTATTACCCCCGACACATGTACCACCTGTGTCTGTGTATAATAAAGTATGAGTTCTTTACAATGCCAGCCTCCGCTCTCCTATTTCCAGACAAAACAACGCCGACATTTGACCGAGTGAATGTCGCTTCCTCCATAGCGTCAGTGGGCCCACATTGCCTGTAACAGCTCTGTTTGTGGTGGGATCACAAATCCCCCTGCGGTCTGGAGTCACCATGGTTGTGGCCTTTTTAGTGTCCCTACCAGGAACAGGAAAGTTACATAATCCTGCTTTAAAAACTAACGTAGCACATCTTAGGTTTGAAATGCTGTTGCTAAACAGTACAAGACCTTGGAGTCTACATCTGCTTGGAACCCGGTGACCGCTGCTTGTGGCTACATTATATATTGTTTGTGTTACATTACTGAAGTCTTCCTAGAAGGTAGCTACACATTTTGCTATTTTTGGGAACAGATATAAGACACAGAAGACATGGCCGCTTTTCTGTGTTAAAAGCTGCCCGTAGTTTCTTTCACAGAAAAAACTGTCAGTGTTTAACGTATTTTAATGTAGATTTTATTTAAAGTCCAGCAGTTGGCAGTATTTGTAACTCCGAAACACATCTGGCTTTGGCTTGTTTTAACATGTGAGGATTGTAGTGTGCTGTGTTCCTTAATTTTCAAAGTGAGACACTGTTTGAAAACAGACGGACTTCGAACCCGAACATAATAACCCTAAAGTTTCAATTGAATCTCACAGCGAACAGATTCTAGATTCTGTTGAAGCTTCATAACTGATTCACCTGAAGATGGCTGTCAGAAGAGGGAAGAAGGACATAAACAAACGTGGAGATACTCCTCAGGCGCTAGTAGCTAGCATGCTAGCAGTTAGCTCACTTTTAAGGTTACATCAGTTTAAATGATAACGTCACAGCACAAAAGTCTCACAAATTATGCGTGCTTCTGACTCTATTTGAAGATGGTTCTAAGACGACAGCAAAAAGAATATAACACAGCCTTACACAGATGGAGACCGTTGGGTGACCATTGAGGGATCAAAAATTAACCTGATCTCTCAACGATCTCCCAAAGCCTCAAAAAAGCTTTTTCTGTGTCAAAGTTTGGGAGATTGTTGTAAGATTTTCATGGTGATCTATGGAGATCTTTGAAAGATGCTTGAGAGATCAGGAGAGATCACTGCAAGATCATTGAGAGTTTGTTGGTGGGACCAAAGAAGTATATACTGTACATCTATATATACATATTACAGTGGATATAAAAAGTCTACACACCCCTGTTCAAATGCCAGGTTTTTGTGATGTAAAAAAAATGAGACCAAGAAAATCATTTCAAAACTTTTTCCACCATTAATGTGACCTATAACCTGTACAACCCAATTGAAAAACAAACTGAAATCTCTTAATGGAAAAAATTTAAAAATAAAAAATTTACAATAACCTGTTTGCATAAATATGCACACCCTTAAACTAATACTTTGTTGCAGCACCTTTGGCTTTTATTACAGCACTCAGTCTTTTTGGGTAGGAGTCTGTCAGTGTGGCACATCTTGATGTGGCAATATTTGGCCACTCGTCTTTGCAAAAACGCTCCAAATCTGTCAGCTTGTGAGGGCATCTCCTGTGCACAGCCCTCTTCAGATCACCCCACAGATGTTTGATCGGATTCACATCTGGACTCTGGCTGGGCCATTCCAAGACCTTAATCTTCTTCTGGTGAAGCTATTTTTTTGTTGATTTGGATGTGTGCTTTGGGTCATTGTCGTGCTAAAAGATGAAGTTCCTGTTCATCAGAAAAACATCCAGGCCCGGCTGTTTTTCTTCGTAAGATAAGGCCACCCTACCCCATAGCCCAGACATATGAAGAAGATGGGAGATTGTTGTCAATATACTAAACAGCCAGTACTTGCCAGAAATTCCTGCAGCTGCTTCAATGTTGCTGTCAGCCTCTTGACAGCCTCCCTGACCAGTTTTCTTCTTGTCTTTTCATCAGTTTTGAAGGGACGTCCACTTCTTGGTAATCTGCATCACAGATTACAGGTGAAATGACTATCAACCTGAATTACTATCGACCAGTTGCCCTCACATCTCATGTAATGAAGGTCCTGGAGAGACAGGTCTTAGCCCACTTGAGACCGCAGGTGAAGACGTGGCTGGACCCTCTGCAGTTTGCATATCAGCCCCATTTAGGAGTTGAAGACGCTGTCGTTTACCTGCTGCAACGAGCCCATTTGCACCTGGTTGGCAGAGGAGTCGCTGTGAGAATCACATTCTTTGATTTCTCCAGTGTCTTTAATACCATCTAGCCACTGCTGCTGGATGAGAAGCTGCAGGTGATGGGAGTCAGCAGCTCTGCGATCTCCTTCTCCGAGTCATGCCACCAGCATAAATTCTCTGATGACTCAGCTGTTACTGGGTGTATAAGAGCAGGAGAGGAGGGGGAGTACAGGGCACTGGTAGACAGATTTGTGGAGTGAACCGAGCAGAATCACCTGAGGCTGAACGTCAGCAAGGCCAGAGAGATGGTGATTGATTTCAGGAAGAAAAGGACACCTTCACAGCCATTGCAGATTAGGGAGGAGGGAAAAACCTGGCATTTGAACAGGGGTGTGTAGTTTTTATATCCACTCTGTGTGTGCTTGCGTGCGTGCGTGCGTGCGTGCGTGCATGCGTGCGTGTGTGTCCAGTTCAAATGCCAGGTTTTTGTGATGTAAAAAAATGAGACCAAGATAAATCATTTCAAAACTTTTTCCACCATTAATGTGACCTTTATCCTATACAACCCAATTGAAAAACAAACTGAAATTTTTTAAGGGAAAAAATAAAAAACTTACAATAACCTGTTTGCATAAATATGCACACCCTGTTATAACTGGGGATGAAACCCATGTTAAATGGGAGTCAGCACACACCTGCCCCCATTTAAAGTGCCTCTGATTTAACTCCAAATAAAGTTCAGCTCTTCTAGTAGGCTTTTCCTGACATTTTTGTAGTCGCATCTTACAGCACAAGCCATGGTCCACAGAGAGCTTCCAAAGCATCAGAGGGATCTCATTGTTCAAAGGTATCAGTCAGGAGAAGGGTACAAAAGAATTTCCAAGGCATTAAATATACCATGGAACACAGTGAAGAGTCATCATCAAGTGGAGAAAATATGGCACAACAGTGACATTACGAAGAGCTGGACGTCCCTCCAAAATTTATGAAAAGACGAAAAGAAAACTGGTCAGGGAGGCTGCCAAGAGGCCAACGGCAACATTGAAGGAGCTGCAGGAATTTCTGGCAAATACTGGCTGTTTAGTACATGTGACAACACCCTCCTATCTAGGGTGGCAAGATGGAAGCCTTATCTTACAAAGAAAAACATCCAAGTCCTTCTACAGTTTGCAAAAACATATTTGAAATCTCCTAAACACATGTGGAAAAATGTGTTATGATCCAATGAAACCAAGGTTGAACTTTTTGGCCATAATTCCAAAAGGTAAATTTTGCGCAAACACAACACTGCTCATCACTAAAAGAACACCATACCTACAGTGATGCATGGTGGTGGCAGCATCATGCTTTGGGGCTGTTTTTCATCAGCTGGAACTGGGGCCACAGTCAAGGTGGAGGGAATTATGAACAGTTCCAAATAAAAGTCAGTGTTGGCACAAAACCTTCAGGCATCTGCTAGAAAGCTGAAGATGAAGAGGAACTTCATCTTTCAGCACTACAATGACCCAAAGCACGCATCCAAATCAACAAAAGAAAGGGTTCACCAGAAGAAGATTAAGGTTTTGGAATGACCCAGCCAGAGTCCAGACCTGAATCAGACTGAACATCTGTGGGGTGATCTGAAGAAGGCTGTGCACAGGACATGCCCTTGTAATCTGACAGATTTGGAGCGTTTTTGCAAAGAAGAGTGGGCAAATATTCCCACGTCAAGATGTGCCATGCTGATAGACTACTACCCAAAAAGACTGAGTGCTGTAATAAAAGCCAAAGGTGCTGCAACAAAGTATTAGTTTAAGGGTGTGCATATTTATGCAAACAGGTTATTGTAAGTTTTTTATTTTTCCCCTTAAAAGATTTCAGTTTGTTTTCCAATTGGGTCGTACAGGTTTTAGGTCACATTCATTGTGGAAAAAGTTTTGAAATGATTTATCTTGGTCTCATTTTTTTACATCACAAAAACCTGGCATTTGAACAGGGGTGTGTAGACTTTTTAAATCTACTGTATGCAGTGAAAAGCCCAGTGTGATTATTGGGAATATACAGTGGGGAAAATGAGTATTGAACACATCAACATTTTTCTCATTAAACATATTTCTGATGGAGCAATTGACCTGAGATTTTCACCAGATGTCAGTAACAACCCAAGTAATCCATACATACAAAGAAATCAAGGCAACTGAGTTCACAAAACAAGTTATTTTTTATAAAATGGAATGACACAGGGAATACGTATTGAACACACTTGGTGAAATTCATTTAATATTTTGTAGAAAAGCCTTTGTTGGTAATAACAGCTTCCAGACACCTCCTGTATGGAGAAACTAGGTGCATGCTTTGCTCAGGAGTGATTTTAGCCCATTCTTCCACACAAACCATCTTCAAATCTTGAAGGTTTCGTGGGTGTTTCCTGTCAACTCTGATCTTCAGTTCGTTCCATAGATTTTCAATTGGATTCATGTCAGGTGACTGACTGGGCAATTCTAGCAGCTTTATTTTCCTTCTCTAGAGCCAATTGAGCGTTTCCTTGGCTGTGTGTTTGGGATCATTGTTTTGCTGAAATGTCCACCCTCATTTCATCTTCAGTATCTTGGCAGATGACAACAAGTTCTTATCAAGGATGTCTCTGTACATTTGTCCATTCATCTTTCCTTCAATTATATCAAGTCTGAAAACACCCCCAAACCTGATGGGATGTACAGTACCATTTCTCCTTCAAACATGCTGTGTGTTGTGGCATCCAAAAAGTTCGATTTTGGTCTCATCTGACCTGACTATATTCTCCCAGTATTTACTGGTTTGCACAAATGTTGTGCAGCAAACTTTAATTGAGCTTCAGCATGCTTTTTCTTCAACAATGGAGTCTTGCGAGGTGAGCATTACTTCTTGTTTTCTTTGAAACAGCAGTACCTGCTAACTCCAGGTCTTTTTGGAACTCTCCACAAGTGGTCTTTGGCTTGTGAATAACTCTTCTGATAATTCTTTTGACTCCTCTGTCAGAAATCTTGCGAGGAGCTCCTGGTCATGGCTGGTTGATGGTAAAATGGTGTTCTTTCCACTTCCAAATGATGGCTCCAACAGTGCTCACTGGAACATTCAGCAGTTTAGAAATGCACCTGTAACCAATGCCATCATTATGTTTTTGCAACAATAAGGTTGTGAAGGGCAAAGAGAGCACTTTGCTTCTACCCATCATGAGTTCTTTGTGGTGTGACAATCTGATATTCACAGACCTTTTTAAAGGCTATCAGTCTGGATTTAACCAGTTGAAATTAATTGGCACTGATGGGGGATGGGATGGGTTCCTAAATTCCGATGGATTTCAGCTGGTTTCTTGGCTTTCTATGCTTTTTGGCACCTCTTTTTCTTCGTGTGTTCAATACTTATTCCCTGTGTCATTCCACTTTCTTAAATTTAATGTTTTGTGAACACAGTTGCCTTGATTCCTCTGTGTGTGTGGATTACTTGGGTTGTCACTGATATCTGGTGAAAATCTCAGGCCAATGGCTCCATCAGAAATATGTGTAATGAGAAAAATGTTGACGTGTTCAATACTTACTTTCCCCGCTGTATATAGTAACTCCTGGAATCCTTATTGTCCAATCAGATTGCTCAGTCGAAACTAACCGTTGTGTAAAAAGCAGTTTTAAAAGTACAACTTTGGGGAACTGATGCCCAAAAAGCAGACAATTTTAGTCATTAAAATGAAATTTGTTTTAAATATGAAAATGCCCTTCGTTTAACCTCTTAAAATTACAGCGATCTGCTAGTGGGATGTTTCAAATTTTCTATTGATGAAGTGAAGAAAGAATTTGATTTTCTTTGTGTATGCGAAATTTAGGGAAATTCCTGGAATGCCAAAGGGTTAAAAGAAAAGTTCCAAATCTACAAACAAAAGTTGCACATTTACAGGGGAAAAAGTTGCAAATATTTGAGAAAAAAGTAAAAAATTTACAAGAAAAAGGTTGCAAAATTGCAAGAAAAAGTAAAAAAAAAAAATTGAGAAAAAAGTTGTACATTTACAAGAAAAAGTTGCAAATTTTTGAGAAAAAGTTAAAAATTTGCAAGAAAAACATTGCAAAATTGCAAGAAAAAGTTGAATTTTTTTGAGAAAAACGTTGAAAATTTACTAGAAAAAAAATGCAAATTGAGGAGAAAAAAGCTGCAAATTTAATCAAAATCACCACATACCCAGATGTCAACATGATATTAAATGAATTAGCAATGTCATCCATCCATCCATCCATCTTCATCTGCTTAATCCTTTTCGGGTTGTGGGGGGGCGGGGGGGGAGGCTGGAGCCTATTCCAGCATCTTTGGGCGAGAGGCAGGGTCCACCCTGGACAGATCGCCAGTCCATCGCAGGGCCAACACAGAGAGACAGACAACCATTCACTCTCACAGTCATACCAAAGGACAATTTAGAATCCCCAGTTGATGCCAATTAACCAGTTGCCAATTTCAATGTAAATTTGTCCTTTTTTTAATTAATATTTTATTGTTGTCAGTATAATGGATGATAGACTGAATTTCACAAAGTAGGGCAACCTGATTTTTTTTTTTTTTTAAATTTCAAATCAGAAAAAAGAAAAATGCCCTGACATGTTTTGCTCTGATTTCCTCCCCCACTCCTGCTAATCTCTCCACTGTGTCTTCAGTCTGGAGTTTGTCATTGGATGTAAAGTGAAAGACAGAAAAAGGAGACCGAGATAACGGGGCCACTTGGCTCTTTCATGTGGGTGAGATGCAGGGAGTAGATGGCAGCAGAGGCAGGTAATAAGGCGACAGATGGCCCACAGACACAAATCCAACCACTCAAACGCTCTCCTTTCATTTTGAAGATCGCAACTGCATTACCTCCCAGGCAACCTTCAACAGGCAGGGAGACACCTGAGGCCACCTGGATCCCCCACTCCAAAGAGTCAGCCAAGACAATTTCCCTCAAATCACCTGCTATCTTAATCTGACAGCCAGACTCGATTACAAGGCGTAAAAATTGCTTTTCTCGCCACCAGCGGTCGTTGGGAAATTATCTTAATTGTGTCGTGATTATGCCTCAGAGCTCCGCGGCGAGAGCGCTACCGCTGCTCCCCTTCAAACGGAGGAGAGTGGAGAGCACGGCAGTTGGCTCCGGAGAGGAGGTGGGCTGAGTGGAAAACAGGGTTTTCTGTCCGCCTCCCAAACATGTACACATGTAATCCACAGGAAAGGAGGAGAGCTGTGAGAGAGCTCGACGGGGAAATGTGTTTAACACCGGCGACAGCCTGGCCCTTCAGAAGATTCATGTGGAATAAGTTTGGTTTATCAAATTAATAAACACCCACAGGCTTATTATGATTCTCACATTACTGTGAATTTATGTTATATTTATATAGCTCAGTCAAGAAATGTTTGCTTGTGCAAATGTTCATTTTTATACAGCAGTTACTTCCCACCGAGCAATCTGATTGGACAATAGTAATTCCAGGAGTGACTACCACCACCAACACACGTGTTGGGCCAACATCAGCAAGCTTACATCGGGAATGCATCTTATAGAGGTTGTTTGCACATTGGCAAGACATAGAGGCGATTGTGGTATAGCATTTTTATTGTGAAGTGCAGAGTAGTGATGCGCACCTCCAATGATGTCACTGCACCGCCCTACATAAGGCCGGGGTCGGCCATCTTACGGTCTCTTTCTCGCCTGTGCCTTGGCCGGTGCCTTGTCTGTAACTGCCATATTTCTCACATTCAATAAAGCTGTGTTCGACAAGTCACCTCGCCTCATCTATGAACCAGGGTAAAACCCATACATTGTGGTGGACACAGTACACATGGCACTCCACCCAGGACAAAGGGGCTGGTGGGGGAGAAGATAGGGATGCTAATGGAGAAAAGTGAGGGGAGCTGTCAGGGCAGAGCAGTTCAGGTGTGTGTGTGTGTGTGTGTGTGTGTGTGTGTGTGTGTGTGTGTGTGTGTGTGTGTGTGTGTGTGTGTGTGTGTGTTATGTTTTTTTTTTGGTTTGTTACAGCTGTGGGGCTGTTCAGAGAGAATGTTACTATTAATACAATGTATATTGGATTTGTGTGTTTCTTTGTATATTTTGATGTTTGTGTGAGTGTACTTCTGTTGTTTTGGGTTGATTATGGTTTGCACCTGAGCTGACTGATTGAATCAGCGGGAGCCAATCAGCAACTCTTGTCCGGAAGGACCTATTTAAGGATGGCGCGTGACTGTGGCAAGAGATTTTTGCAGATTGGAGATTGCAGATGGGAGACTGGAGATTGGAGATTGGACGTTGTCATTATTGATGCTGACGAGGTGAAGGATAAGAGGTCAAAGGACATGTGGACAGCAGGATGGAGAAAGGACCTGAGGATATGTGGAGGTGAATTAAAGAGGAGTACGGAGGAAACGAGGGCAGGAGCGGAGGAGTGGAGAAAGGATGGAGGAAGAGCAGGTGCGGTGATTGACAGCAGCAGCACAGGACCAAAGACGCCGTGAAGGTCCAGACGACGGAGACGCCGTTGTGTTGGAGGAAAGGCGTATGCACAGCTAAGTGAAAGGAATGTGCTCAATGTCTGTGCATGTGGATGATTATTAGCCCCCGGTGTGTTCACGGGAGGTTGAGTTTGTGCTGCGCTGTGTGCTGCAGGTTTTCCCAGATGACGAAATTGTAAGAGCCGCTCCTCTTCTCTCTTCCTGTTCACCTCCTCTCCCCGGGTCCAGAGTTCTTCACCTTCGAGGCGTATAAGAGGGTCTTGGATGAGTCTGGACAAATCGTGCCTTCTTCTGGGTCAAGGAGGACGACAGCTTGTGTTCATGGTCAGACAGTCAGCGAATGAGTCACTGCTCTATTGTGGACACGCTGAAGGTTTTCTCATTAAGCGTAGGGAGGGACTGTCATTTGTAGTTTAATTGCATTGTTTTTCTTGTATGAATTTTAGGGTATTTATAGTATTTATTGTGGGGGTATTTTCTTAAATTGTGCACATTCTGAATTTATGGTTCATATTGGGGATTGTTGTAGTCTATAACTATTTTAAGATTTGTCTAATAAAGTGCATGATTGCTTTTCTGCCTTCCTGAGTGTTTGTGTTGTTGTGGCTCAAGAATCGTATATTTTAATCATGTGTTCACAGTGATTTGCACTTTCAAACTGTGACATTTATTTGGTGTTGTCGGCAGGATTTGCTTTCCACACAACACAAACATGGAAGAGCATGATGAACCCTCGACCTCAGCTGTGAATAATCAGGCTGTAATCAATACGGCTGTTATGCCATGGTTTATGGGGGTACCTTGGGTCCCAAAGTTTTCTGGGGAGATTAGCCAGATTAAGTTTGGGGAATGGTTGTGCCAGATGGAAGCGCTGTTGAGAGCTCAGGGCCTGAGTGATGAGCAGAAAGCTGATTTTGTTATTGGGGCTTTGGAAGGTGATGCTAGGAGGGAGATTCGGCTGTTAGATCCCACTTTAAGAAGAAATGTTAGAGAAATTTTGTCCCACTTTAAAAGGCTGTATGGTGAACAAACACCTTTAGCGGAATTATGGGTCCAGTTTTTCAAGTGTAGGCAGGGGGATGGAGAAACTGTGGGGTCCTTGATCCTGTGCCTACGAGAACTGTTTGGTAGGTGCCATGAGCAGGAACCTGATGGCTCAGCACAGGATGAGAATACAGCTCGTGATCAGCTAATATTGGGTCTGAGGGCTGGTGCTGTCCAACAGGAGTTGCAGAGGCTGGTGAGACATGAGCCACAAATGACTTTCTTTGAGGCCTGTAATGAAGCTAGAGTGTTGGACGGAGAACATCTGACCCAAGAGAAAGCATGGACATCGAGGATAAATGCACCCGCACAGACTACACACAGGCCAGAAACCAATGATTGGAAAGAGAGGTTCAAGGCAGAAATATGTCGTGAGGTGCAGGAAAAAATTTCCATACTCAGCCGTACTGTGATGGAAGAGATAAAACAGCTACTATTTGGCATGTGCCACAGTAGTCCACCAGGGGATATTTCCTCTAGAGGAAAATCTTCTTCTACTTCCTACCGCAGGCCAGCCTTCCAGTGGGATGAACAGGGTCATCCAATTTGCAGAGGCTGTAGTAAGCCAGGCCACATTCAAAGGTGTTGTCCGGATAGAACTCAACAGGCACAGGTTTCTGAAGTAGCTGTCTCACCTGCCACTGGGCCGGTGACTGAGGAAGCTGAAACCGGGACCTTGAAGGAGAAAATGGTTGGTTCATGTCCAGGAGTAGAAGTAAACGTGGCTGGCATAAAAGTTCCTTGTGTTTTAGACACAGGGTCTCAAGTGACACTTTTCTGAATCTTTCTTCCCCTTAGCAGATGCGGGAGAGCTGAAGTGGCTGACTCCTAAAGCAGCAAATGGCTTGAATATTCCCTATGTGGGTTATGTGCTGTTCGACTTTGAGGTTGCAGGAGTTATGGTACCGAGTAAAGGGGCGGTTATTGTGAAGGATGCCTGTTTAGGCTCTGATAAGGAGATTTTGGGGATGAATGTTATCTTTAGCTGCTGGAAGTCAGTGTTTCAGGGACCCCGTCCTGGTGTCTCCACTTTTAAAGTTACAGTGTCTCCACCTGCCCTAGGACAATGGGAAAGAGCTTTTGCTATTTGTAGCCGGGTGGCCCAGGAGGAATCGATGGATGGGAGGATAGGTGTGGCGCGGTTGTCCAAACAGTTTCCGGTGGACATTCCAGCCTGTAATGAGATGGTGATTTGGGCCCCTGTGTTGGGGGACCACCACCTCCCAAGTGGACCTGTTCTGGTAGAAGGGGTGTCTGACAGAATCAGAATCAGAATCAGAATCAGGTTTATTGCCATTGTTCATGTGATACACAAACTAGGAATTTGTCTTGGTGCCATGCTGCAACATTAAAAACATAATGAGAAAAAGGGATAAACTAAAAAACTAAAGGACTAGAAACGTGCAATAAGTGTAGAAAAATATCCATCCATCCATCCATCCATCTTCTACCGCTTTTCCGGAGGTCCGGGTCGCGGAGGCAGCAGTTCAAGCAGAGAAGCCCAGACTTCCCTCTCCCCAGCCACCTGCTCCAGCTCTTCAGAGGGGATACCAAGGCGTTCCCAGACTAGCTGGGAGACATAGTCTCTCCACCGAGTCCTGGGTCTGCCCCGGGGTCTCCTCCCAGTGGGACGTGCCTGAAACACCTCAAGTGGGAGGCGTCCAGGAGGCATCCTAATCAGATGCCCATACCACCTCAACTGACTCCTTTCAATGTGGAGGAGCAGCGGTTCTACTCTGAGCCTCTCCCGGATGACTGAGCTCCTCACCCTATCTCTGAGGGTGAGTCCAGCAATCCTACGGAGAAAGCTCATTTCAGCCGCTTGTATCCGCGATCTCGTTCTTTCGGTCATTACCCAAAGCTCGTGACCATAGGTGAGAGTAGGAACGTAGATTGACTGGTAAATCGAGAGCTTTGCCTTAGAACTAAGCTCCCTCTTCACCACAACAGACCGGTACAACGTCCGCATCACTGCAGATGCTGCTCCAATCCGTCTGTCGATCTCTCGCTCCATTTTCCCCTCACTCGTGAACAAGACCCCAAGATACTTAAACTCCTCCACTTGGGGCAGGAGTCTGTCCCCAACCCGGAGAGGACAATCCACCTTTTTCCGGCTGAGGACCATGGACTCGGACTTGGAGGTGCTGATTCTCATCCCAGCCGCTTCACACTCAGCGGCAAACCGTCCCAGCAAGAGCTGTAGGTCATTGCTGGATGAAGCCAACAGGACAACATCATCTGCAAACAACAGAGATGAGATCCTGTGGTCACCAAGCATGACACCCTCCATTCCCTGGCTGCGCCTAGAAATCCTGTCCATAAAAATTATGAACAGGACCGGTGACAAAGGGCAGCCCTGGCGGAGTCCAACTCTCACTGGGAATGACTCTGACCGAGTGTTGGCAATGCGAACTAAACTCTCACAACGGTCGTACAGAGACCGAATAGCTCGTAACAACAAGCCCGATACCCCATACTCCCGAAGCACCCCCCACAAAAATCCACGAGGGACGCGGTCAAATGCCTTCTCCAAGTCCACAAAACACATGTAAACTGGTTGGGCAAACTCCCACGAACCCTCAAGAATTCTCGAGAGGGTAAAGAGCTGGTCCGATGTGCCACGGCCAGGACGAAAACCACATTGCTCCTCCTGAATCCGAGGTTCGACCAACGGCCGGACTCTCCTCTCCAGTACCTTGGCATAGACCTTCCCAGGGAGGCTGAGGAGTGTGATCCCTCTAAAGTTGGAGCACACCCTCCGGTCCCCTTTTTTGAAGAGAGGAACCACCACCCCGGTTTGCCATGCCAAAGGCACTGCCCCCGACCTCCACGCAATGTTGCAGAGGCGTGTCAACCATGACAACCCAACAACATCCAGGGCCTTGAGGTACTCGGGGCGAATCTCGTCCACCCCCGGGGCCCGGCCACCAAGGAGATTTTTAACCACCTTGGCGACCTCAGCCCCTGTGATAGGCGAGTCATCCCCCTCGTCCCCAAACCCTGCTTCCTCTGTGGAAGGCGTATCAGTGGGATTGAGGAGATCCTCGAAGTATTCCTTCCACCGCCCGACGATATCCCCAGTTGAAGTCAACAGTGTCCCATCCGCACCATACACAGTGTGGACGGGGAGCTGCTTTCCCCTCCTGAGCCGCCGAACAGTTTGCCAGAATCTCTTTGAAGCCGACCGAAAGTCTTGTTCCATGGCCTCACCGAACTCCTCCCATACCCGGGTTTTTGCTTCAGCAACCACCCGAGCTGCACTCCGCTTGGCCTGCCGGTACACCTCAGCTGCTTCGGGAGTCCCACAAGCCAACCAAGCTTGATAGGACTCCTTCTTCAGCTTAATGGCCCCCCTCACCACTGGTGTCCACCACTTGGTTCGGGGGTTGCCACCACGAGAGGCACCGACCACCTTGCAGCCGCAGCTCTGGGCTGCCGCTTCAACAACAGAGGTGGAGAACATGGCCCATTCAGACTCCATGTCTCCAGACTCCCTCGGAATGTGGTTGAAGTTCTTCCGGAGGTGGGAGTTGAAGACCTCCCGGACAGGGGCCTCAGCCAGACGCTCCCAGCACACCCTCACTATACGTTTGGGTCTACCAGGTCTGAATGGCTTCCTCCCCTGCCATCGGATCCAACTCACCACCAGGTGGTGATCAGTTGACAGCTCTGCACCTCTCTTTACTCGGGTATCCAAGACATACGGTCGCAGGTCTGATGATACGATAACAAAATCGATCATCGACCTGCGGCCTAGGGTGTCCTGGTGCCAGGTGCACATATGGACACCCTTATGCTTGAACATGGTGTTCGTTATAGACAGACTGTGGTTAGCACAGAAGTCCAATAACTGAACACCACTCGGGTTCAGATCGGGCAGGCCGTTCCTCCCAATCACCCCCCTCCAGGTTTCACTGTCGTTGCCCACGTGTGCATTGAAGTCCCCCAGTAGGACAATGGAGTCTCCAGGAGGAGCACCCTCCAGCACCCCAGTCACAGACTCCAAAAAGGGTGGGTACTCTGAAACATCATTTGGTGCATAGGCACAAATGATGGTCAGGACCCGTTTCCCAACCCGAAGGCGCAGGGAAGCAACCCTTTCGTCCACCGGGGAAAACTCCAATATAGAGGCAGCAAGGTGGGGCGATACAAGAATACCTACCCCTGCTCGTCGCCTCTCGCCCGGGGCAACTCCAGAAAAGGCCAAGCTCCAGCCCCTCTCCAGGAGACTGGTTCCGGAACCGGAGCTGTGTGTTGAGGTGAGGCCGACTATATCTAGCCGGTATCGCTCAATCTCGTACACCAGCTCAGGCTCCTTCCCCACCAGAGAGGTGACATTCCACGTACCAAAATGAAAAATAAGTAATAATAGTGCAGTTATAATAATGCAGTTATAATAATGTAGAAAAATAAGTAATAATAAATAATAATAATAATAATACTAGTAATAATGAGTAGTACTAGTCAAGGCAGTTTTAAAAAATTAGCATGTAGCAGATAATGTGAAGTACCACATAGTGCAGTCAATAATGCAACAGAAAAACAGTGATGATTGACATGAGTCTGGTTGAGCTGCTGTACATAGTGCACGAGAGTCAAAAGTCACTTAGTGTTCAGCAGTCTGATGGCAGAGGGGAAATAGCTGTTCATGTGCCGGGAGGTTTTAGTCCGAATGGACCGAAGCCTTCTACCTGAGGGGAGGGGGGCAAACAGCACGTGACCAGGATGTGAAGGATCGGCTATGATCCGGCCAGCACGCCTCCGGGTCCTGGAGATGTACAGGTCCTGGAGAGATGGGAGCTTGCAGCCTATCACCTTCTCAGCAGTGCGCACGACGCGCTGCAGCCTTAGTCTGTCCCTGGCAGTGGCTCCTGCGTACCACACAGTTATGGAGGAGGTGAGGATGGACTCGATGATGGCCGTGTAGAACTGCACTAACATCTTGGTGGGTAGCTTGAGCTTCCTCAGCTGCCGCAGAAAGAACATCCTCTGCTGGGCCTTTTTGATGAGGGAGCTGATGGTTGGCTCCCATTTGAGGTCTCGGGTGATGGTGGTGCCCAAGAAGCGGAAGGAATCTGCAAAGGTGATGGGAGAGCCTGTGATGGTGAGGGGGGGCAGGGGGGATGTGACTTTCCTGAAGTCCACAATCATCTCTGCTGTCTTCAGAGCATTCAGCTGCAGGTTGTTGTGGCTGCACCAGGACACCAGCTGGGCCACCTCTTCCCTGTAGGCGGACTCGTCACCGTTGGAGATGAGCCCGATGAGGGTGGTGTCGTCCGCAAACTTAATCAGCTTAACAGACTGGTGGGAGGAGGTGCAGGAGTTGGTATAAAGGGAGAAGAGTAGGGGGGAAAGTACACAGCCCTGGGGTGATCCGATACTGATGCTAACAGAGTCTGAGACAGACTTCCCCAGCCGCACATGCTGTCTCCGGTCCGTCAGGAAGTCGGTGATCCACCTGCAGAGGGAGTCAGGCACGTTGAGCAGGGACAGCTTGTCCTGGAGCAGATCGGGGCGGATGGTGTTGAATGCGGAGCTGAAGTCCACAAACAGAATCCTGGCGTAGGTTCCCGGGGAGTCCAGGTGCTGCAGGATGGAGTGGAGGGCCAGGTTGACTGCGTCGTCCACAGACCTGTTAGCACGGTAGGCAAACTGCAGCGGGTCTAGGAGGGGTGTGGTGATGGACTTGAGGTGAGACAGGACCAGGCGCTCAAAGGACTTCATGACTACAGAGGTGAGCGCTACAGGTCTGTAGTCGTTAAGTCCAGTAATCCGTGGCTTCTTGGGGACAGGGATGATGGTGGAGGATTTGAGGCAGGTTGGCACGTGACATTGCTTAAGGGAGGTGTTAAAAATGTCTGTGAAGACAGGAGCCAGCTCTTTCGCACAGTGTCTCAGGGTGGAGGGAGACACACCGTCCGGCCCGGGGGCCTTGCGCGGGTTCAGTCTGGAGAACTGTCTGTGCACGTCCTGCTCACTGATGACAAGGGGAGGGGGGGAGGAGGAGGAGGAGGAGGGGGGGGACCGCTCTTGATGAATTAGGGGCTGAGGAGGCAGTGGAGCTGGGTGGAGTGGGTGAGTTGGACACAGCTGACGAGGTGTCAAAACGGGCATAGTGTTGGGACAGTCTTTGACAAAGGGCTTTGTCATCCTGACCTTTAGAAGCCTGAGGCCGATAGTTGGTGATTTGCCTCAGTCCTCTCCACACAGAAGCCGAGTCATTAGCAGTGAACTGCTGCTGGAGTCTCTCAGAATATACAGATTTAGCTCTCCTCAGCTCTCTGTTAAACCGATATTTGACCTCCCTGTAGCAGTCCCTGTCTCCACTTTTCAACGCTGCTTCCTTCTCCTTCCTGATCCGTCTGAGCTTAGCTGTGAACCAAGGCTTGTCATTAGAATATCTTATCCTGGTGCGCGATGGGAGAATGTGCTCTTCACAGAAGTTGATATATGAGTTCACAGTGTCTGTGTACTCATTAAGATCATGTGTGGCTCTTTTAAACATGTCCCAGTCAGTTATTTCCATGCATGTGTTCAGTTTCTCTCCAGCTTCACTGGTCAATTTCTTTGTGGTGGTCACAACAGGTTTAGTGAGTTTCAGTCTTTGTTTGTATGTGGGGATGAGGTGAACCATCACGTGATCAGACAGTCCCAGCGCAGCGCGGGGAACAGCGCAATATGCGTCCTTTACTGAAGTATAACAGTGATCTAGCATGTTATTTCCTCTGGTTGGACATTTAATACACCGTTTGTAGCGGGGGAGCTCGTGACTCAGATTGCTCTGGTTAAAATCGCCCACCACGATAACCAGGGAGTCTGGAAAGTTCCGCTCCGTAAGTTGGATGTGATCTGCGAGCACGCGCTGAGCTTCGCGCGTGTCTGCGTCAGGAGGGGCGTACACGGCGACGAAAATGAATGAGGCAAACTCCCGCGGGGAATAAAATGGCTTGCAGTTAATGAAAAGAAATTCCAGGGCGGGAGAACAGTGTTTGGAAATCACCGTTACATCAGAGCACCAGCTGTTGTTAATATAGAAGCACACTCCTCCTCCGATAGACTTACCGGACAGCTCTGTGACGCGGTCAGCACGAATCAGCTGGAAACCCTCAAGGCTGATCGCGCTATCTGGAATGTTCTCATTAAGCCAGGTCTCAGAGAAGCAGATGACAGACGAGGAAGCGAGGTCCTTGAAACGCATCAGCAGTCTTAATTCTTCTACCTTGTTCAGGAGAGAATTGGCATTGGATAGAAATATGCCAGGCAAGGCTGTTCGCGAGCCTCTTTTTCGTAGCCGAGCGAGAATCCCTCCTCTCTTCCCTCTTTTCCGCCGTCTTGCTTTTTTGGCCAAACAATGGATTAGATCAGCGGCAGGAGCTAAAAAAACTGGAAGAAGGTCCATGGGGGTGAGAGTCCTGATATTTAGTAGTTCTTCACGGGTGTATGAACCGGCAGATGCACAATCAGTGAACAAAAACAGACAAATTATAAAAATTAAAGGGCAGCGATACACCACGGCGGCCGCTGTGGGCGCCATCTTGGAAAAAAACTTTCATGGAGTGGCAAGTTGCCCAGGTTGTGACTAACTTGGAAGGGGTTAAAGTACCAATTAAAGTATGTAACGTCAACCCTTACCCCATTGGTCTTCCACCGCGGCAGGCTCTGGCCTCTGTATTCTTTGTCTCTTGATCAGATATATGGTGACAAGCAATTAGCGCTGCATGTTGTTGACCAGGACACGGTGGAGGTGGATATTCGGACTGTCCAGGCACCTAGAACCAGTGAACCTGTTTCATGGACTTTTGAGGGGGATAACCTTAGTCCAGAACAGCAAAGGGAACTGAAACAACTTGTAAGCAGATGGAGCTTTGTTTTTGCTAAGGATGAGGAGGATTTTGGCCATACCAAGGCGGTGTTGCATCAGATACCAGCCAGAACCACACCTCCAAGTAGAGAAAGACATCGGCCTGTCCCCCCCCTCTCTTTACCCTGAGTTGCGAAGTCTGCTGCAGAGTATGTTGGATCAAGGAGTGGTGACAGAGAGTGCTAGTCCATGGGCTGCACCAATTGTGCTTGCAAGGAAGAAGGATGGGTCCCTACGTTTTTGTGTGGATTACAGAAAATTGAACTCTGTGACCCATAAAGACTCATTTCCCTTACCACAGATTGAGGAGTCCTTAACCTGTCTTAAACAAGCATGTTGGTATTCCACCCTTGACCTGGCCAGTGGGTACTGGCAGGTGGACGTGGACCCAAGGGATAAGGAGAAGACCGCTTTTATAACCGCTACAGGATTGTATGAGTTCCAGCAGATGCCATTCTGTCTTTGTAATGCCCCAGCCACTTTTCAGAGGCTGATGCATCAGTGCCTGGGCAGTATGGTGAATGATTTTATTCTAATTTACCTTGATGATGTTATTGTTTTCTCGTCTGAATTCCATTCCCATGTCACCCATTTGGAACAGGTTTTTGAGCGGCTGGCAAAACATGGACTGAAGTTGCAGCCGCAGAAGTGCCATCTTTTCCAACGCGAAGTGAGGTATCTGGGGCACATCATTAGCAAGGATGGGATGGCTACTGATTCTGAGAAGACCAGGGTGGTCCAGCAGTGGGAGCCACCTGGTACAGTGAAAGGGGTTAGATTTTCCTGGGTTTTGTGGAGTACTACAGGCGTTTTATTCCTGGGTTTTCCAAGATTACAGCACCTTTACATGCTACTCTGGCTGGTAAGGTAGTTTCAAACAGGAAAAATTAGGCCATAGTTTGGTCTCCGGAATGTCAGGTTGCCTTTGAGAGACTTAAGTCGGCGCTGTTGAGTGCTCCAGTGTTGGCTTATGCTGATTTTTCCAAACCCTTCAATCTCTATGGATGCTAAACTGTGTTTCGTTACCTTGTATTCATACATGTGTAATGACAATAAAGTTGAATCTAATCTCTATACCGATGCAAGTTTTGAGGGGCTGGCAGCAGTGCTTGCCCAGGTTCAGGATGGGCGTGAGAAAGTGATTGCCTATGCCAGCCGTAGTCTTCATCCCACGGAGGGAAATGATCAAAATTATAGCTCCTTTAAACTGGAATTGTTGGCACTAAAGTGGGCTGTAACAGAAAAGTTTAAGGATTATTTGTGGGGTGTGCCTTTTACAGTTTTTACAGATAATAACCCCCTTGTCCACCTGGACACGGCGCAGCTTGGCGCAGTAGCGCAAAGGTGGGTGGCCCAGCTATCCAACTATCAGTTCACCATTAAATATCAACCTGGAGTGGCAAATGGGGATGCTGATATCTTGTCCAGGCTTCCACAGGATGAATCCCAAGCTGAGACTGGTACGAACTATGTGATGGCTACCCCGGAGGATACCGAAGATTGGCTTGCTCGTCAAAGGGCGGATCCGGCAATGCAACAGATTTGTGCATGGCTCCAGCAGGGTAACTGGCCATCTAAAGAGAGTCAGCAGGAAGCTCTACCACTGGCCCGACAGCTGTTGAGGAATTGAAAAAGGTTACGGTTGAGTCAAGGCCTTCTCCAGAGGAAGGTGGAGGATTTCCAAACAGGCCAGGTGTTGTACCAAATTGTGGTCCCTTTAGGGAATGCGAGGCCGCTGTGGGAACATTTTCATGCCTCTTGTGGTCACATGGGAGCGAATAGAGTTGAGGCTACTTTGAGAAGGTGGTTTTTCTGGCCTCGGATGAGTGAGGACGTATGCAAGTGGGCTACAGAATGCCCTACTTGTTGTGAGAATAAGGCCAGGCGAGAAGTAAGGGCACCCCTTCAGCCAATTATCTCATCTTATCCTCTTGAGACTGTGGCTATTGACTTCCTGTCCCTAGGAAGCCCTCAAGGCACATATCCATATATTTTGGTTATGACTGACTTGTTTTCGAGGTATGGATGGGCAGTGCCAACTAAAGACCAGACTGTGGTTACAACAGCTCAGGTACTGTGGAGGAACCTAATTCAAATATGGGGCTGCCCTGAGAGGATTCTGTCAGATAGAGGGGCTGCCTCTGAGTCTGCAGTGTTACAACAACTTTGTGTTTTATATGGCTGCAAAAAAAGTGCAGACTACCCCTTACCATCTCCACAGAAATGGGGCAGTAAACGCTTTAATCAGACTTTGCTGTCCTTGTTGTGTTCATTGACTGAGGAGGAGAAGACTAGATGGACAGAAAGTTTACCTGCTTTGCTCCTTGCCTATAATAACACAATCCATAGCAGCACAGGTTTGACTCCTCATTTTGTTCTGACGGGATGGCATGCAAGGTTGCCGGTGGAGATTGCCACAGGAGTTTGCCCCCAGCCTGAGCAGTATACGATGGAGGAGTGGGTTCGTTATCACCACAGAGTTTTGTATGGAGCCTACAAACGAGTTTTGGCCCAAACGCAGCAGCAGCAACAAAGAGACAAGCAGCGGTATGGTCGTTATGCCAAGGATGTTCCGTTGGTGCCAGGAGAGAGGGTGTTGCTGAGGAATTTCAGACACCGTGATCAGAATAAGCTTGCCCCCCGATGGCAACCCTCCCCTTTTGTAGTAGTGTCTCAGTTGGGTCCACACACACCCGTGTATAAGATCCGACCAGAGGGTCGGAGTGGGCCAGAAAGGACTATACATAGGAACAATCTGAGACCATGTCCCATCAGACCCAGTGACTCACCGAAGGATGTGCTAGTTCCACCAGCTGAGCCTGAAAGCATTGGGGCACGCCTATTTCTGCCTATTTCTTTGCCTCTTGCAGGGCCAAGTTTAGTTCCAAGTCCAACCGTGGAAGCAGAACAGTTGCAAGATGTGGTGCAGGCATCTGATCCGTCTGCTTCGGTGTCCCCACAGGAACAGGTACCCCTGAGATGTTCCCAGCGTAGTAATTTGGGTAAAAAGCCGGTTAGATATGGTGACTGAAATTAATAGTCGGGGACGACTATCCAAAAGGCTGGGAGGAGAAATGTCAGGGCAGAGCAGTTCAGGGGTGTGTGTGTGTGTGTGTGTTATGTTTTTTTTGGTTTGATACAGCTGTGGGGCTGTTCAGAGAGAATGTTATTATTAATACAATGTATAATGGATTTGTGTGTTTCTTTGTATATTTTGATGTTTGTGTGAGTGTACTTCTGTTGTTTTGGGTTGATTATTGTTTGCACCTGAGCTGACTGATTGAATCAGCGGGAGCCAATCAATAACTCTTGTCCGGAAAGACCTATTTAAGGATGGTGCGTGACTGTGGCAAGAGATTTTTGCAGATTGGAGATTGCAGATGGGAGATTGGAGATTGGACATTGGACATTGTCATTATTGATGCTGACGAGGTGAAGGATAAGAGGTCAAAGGACATGTGGACAGCAGGATGGAGAAAGGACCTGAGGATATGTGGAGGTGAATTAAAGAAGAGTACGGAGGAAACGAGGGCAGGAGCGGAGGAGCGGAGAAAGGACGGAGGAAGAGCAGGTGCGGTGATTGACAGCAGCAGCATGGGACCAAAGACGCCGTGAGGGTCCAGACGACGGAGACGCCGTTGTGTTGGAGGAAAGGCGTATGCACAGCTAAGTGAAAGGAATGTGTTCAATGTCTGTGTATGTGGATGGTTATTAGCTCCCGGTGTGTTCACGGGAGGTTGAGTTTGTGCTGCGCTGTGTGCTGCAGGTTTTCCCGGACGACAGATTTGTAGGAGCCGCTCCTCTTCTCTCTTCCTGTTCACCTCCTCTCCCCGGGTCCAGAGTTCTTCACCTTCAAGGCGTATAAGAGGGTCTTGGATGAGCCCGGACAAATCGTGCCTTCTTCTGGGTCAAGGAGGACGACAGCTTGTTCATGGTCAGACAGTCAGCTAATGCGTCACTGCTCTATTGTGGACACACTGAAGGTTTTCTTATTAAGCGTAGGGAGTGACTGTCATTTGTAGTTTAATTGCATTGTTTTTCTTGTATGAATTTTAGGGTATTTATAGTATTTATTGTGGGGGTATTTTCTTAAATTGTGCACATTCTGAATTTATGGTTCTTATTGGGGATTGTTGTAGTCTATAACTATTTTAAGATTTGTCTAATAAAGTGCATGATTGCTTTTCTGCCTTCCTGAGTGTTTGTGTTGTTGTGGCCCGAGAATCGTATATTTTAATCATGTGT
Organism: Pholidichthys leucotaenia; assembly: GCA_020510985.1. Classification (NCBI taxonomy): domain Eukaryota; kingdom Metazoa; phylum Chordata; class Actinopteri; order Cichliformes; family Pholidichthyidae; genus Pholidichthys; species Pholidichthys leucotaenia. The sequence continues at coordinate 20,749,615 of CM035839.1, read as the reverse complement.
TCATAGTGATTTGCACTTTCAAACTGTGACAGAGCCAAACAAACAAAGATGTGCCTTTCGCCCCCCACCATGCCGGGTTCACACTTGAAGACGCAGGGGTGCGGATGTATAGTACCAAGACCTGCTCTGTGACATGTGGGTCAATGTCATGTTAATGTGTGTGCATGTCTTTCATGTCTGTATGTTAAGGTGTTTACCCTGTGTGCCGGAGGCGGGAATAGAAGTGTATAAAAGAGTTTGCCCAGGTACTCAGAGGCACAGTTTTTTGTGTTTTATGTTGGAAGGTGAATAAAGTTCATGTGTCGTCCAGCTCCCTGTCTAGTCTGTTTTCATCTTTCACAACATAACATTTGGTGACGTCGGATTAAACCATGGAGGCTTGCGTAGCTCCAATTCGCCCTTTTCTCGAGTTTCCTGGGGACCTTCTGGTGCCCTAGCTTAGGTGTTTCAAGACCTTTGAGACCTGTGTTGCTGAGCTGGGACTCGGTAAGTTCGATAAGCTGGGCCTGGGCGCTTCTGGCTCACAATTTGGGCATAGAGGGCCAACGAGTCCTGCGAACGCTCGATGCTTCGGACAGTTATGAAGATGTAGCGGAGCTGCTAGAAAGCCATTTCCACACCCGGGATAACATGACTGTCCGGAGGATCCGTTTTCAGCAGCGGCATCAGCGGGTAGGTGAACCCATTCGGCAGTTTATAGCCGACTTGAGGCAGCTGGCTAGCGAGTGTCGCTTTGGAACGCTGGAGGAGGAAATGATTTGTGACGAGCTGGCAGAGCATACATGCAGCGCTGCATTGCAGGCTAGGCTACTTACAGCATCTAGTGACCTCACGTTGGACAGAGCCGTTAAGCTAGCTCTCCAAATGGAAGCCACGGACGAGCTAGCTCTGGAGCTAGCCTGGCGCAGTCACAGCAGTCACTGGAACGTCTCGTCGTGGCAAATGTCGTGGACCCGGATAGCAACAATGGCTTGGAAGACGAAGATACGGAAGCCAGTGCTATCAACTGAAAGTCTGCCCCGGGAAAACCCCTGTGCATGGGTTGTGGGTCTGCGACGCACCGAAAAAAGGCTAAGGACTGTCCAGCAAGAGGAGCACGTTGTAGCAGATGTGGTCACTTGAATCATTTTGCCAGGGTGTGCCCTGAATTCAAACTAGAGAGCCCTCGGAAGAAATTGCTCCACACACAGTGTCCCCCAACACGAACGGGTACACGTTTTGCACAGTGGGACTGGACGGCGTGGAGGTTCCGCTGCTGATCAGCACAGGGCGGAGGGGTCGTTGCTGAATTGGGCCACAGTGAAGACGTTTTTTTTCCCCCACCACAGGATTAGAGGTGACCCAGCGCCGTTGTACAGTTATGGAAGTGGAAGACTGGGCACGGTCGGGACTTTGGAGCTGACTGTTTGGTACAAGTCTGCGACAGTGACTGACTTCACATTCCACGTGACAGCACGGGGTGATAATATCATGGGCTGTGATTTATTTTACGGACTGGGTTTTGCCATTAAAGACAATGCTGGAGAAAAGTGGTCGGGCTGTGGCCAGTGGAACCCTCCAATTCAGGCAATTGATGAGGACGTGGTGTAGGATGAAGGACTAATGGACACCACGGCAGTCAAGCAGGACCAGGCCCACTCAGGTTCGGCACAGGAGGGTCTCAGTGCTGGTGCTCGGGAAATGGTTGAGGGGGTACCGAGCATGACGGCGAGGCGCCTGCGCTGGCGAGTGGCACCGATGTGCTAGCCCCAGATTCCTCTGGACCTTGGCCGCAGAGGGATGGAGGATCTGCGGCTATGATGGCGCATGCTACAACGGTGTTAGAAGAAGTCGGTTCAAGACCGATGAGCACGGGGGATCAGCGTGCTCGACAACGTCGTCTCAGGCCGAGCCGGGCCCCGTTGGGGGTCCGGGATTGGGTTCGGACTCAAGGTGAGGAGCATCCGAGCATCCGTGGCAAAGATGGACCAGATAACAACCTCAGGAGGGTTGAGAGCATCTGCGCATTGTGGCCAAATTGGACAAGGCGTACTTCAGGCTGTCTGATGGCTTGGTGTGGCATGCAAATTGGCTTTGGCATGTCCGGGAGAAGGCTCCGAGAGACCTGGTTGGACTTGAGGTGAGGTCGATGGTGAGGAGGAGCGACTTCAGCTTCCGGAGGGTCAGCCATCACCCCGGGGACTGGCTGTCTGCAGGGGCGCATCTGCTGAGGGGCTGCCCTGTGCCCGATGCCATTTATATCCTTTCACCCACAAAACTGGTTGTAAATAGTGTATATTAAAGTTCTGGTGTTAGCAGAAATGTTATATATAGGATCATTTTGTGTTTCTCTTTAGTGTAGTAGCGCGGCGCACAATTTTAGTTGAAGGTCTGATGACACGTTTTTGACTTTATCTAATTTTTCAGCACATAATACAATATGACAAAATAGGTTGTTCTGTGCAGTTCTAAGTCAAACAGGCATTTTTTCATGCGAATATCCACTTTGATGAGTCCCACATCACCAATTACATCAGTGGCTGGAAAACCCCCCAGCCATGTTGTAACATCATCGACAGAACACAGCGCTTGGCTGCCCATTGTACACACAGGATGGAAGCAGTAGAAAACATCGACGATGGTTCCAGCACATGTAGTCTGGAATTGGTTTGTATTGTCCAATCTTCAGACGATTATAGTTCCGAAGAATGGGATGACAATGAAGAACCTGGGGGCATCAGACCGTATAGGTTTGAGCCGTGCTAAGTGGGCATCGTGCCTAGTGAGTCAGACTCAGAGAGTGACAGTGGAGAGGCACACATGCCCGCTGCAGCAGCAGCGACAAACACACGGCAGGGGAACACCGAGTGTTATGCTTTTGTTACAGATATTGCAACAAATTATTTGTTCGTAAATATAATTTATTTAAACCTGATTTTTCAATAAAATCATAGCAGTGTGTTCTCTGTGGCTCAGGCATCGGGTTTATTATGTATTATATTTTGAGTTCTTGTTTTTGTTTTGTACATGTGTTTTATGTGCGTTTTGACCCACTTTCAGGTGGGCACTGTCCAAGATTCGCCAGTCTGACCACACGCCCTCTCTCTTTGACAGTCAGCTGTTCATGATTTGTGTGCATCATCTGCCGTGCTGTCAGCATGCGATCACAGAAAGCAGGTCAAAGCTGCGCGTAAATCCATTAATCCTTCCCCTCCTCGTGCGCTCCTCCTGCATAAAAGCGCACAAGGAGGCCTGTGACACAACGCAAAGGCATAGCTGTAAAATTAAAGCAAGAAACCGGAGAAACTGTGAGCTACAAAGCTCCTGTCATTCCAGTCAACAACACCAGAGTCCGTTCTCCCGCTTACGTCATGGTGGTGCCGCCCCTCATTCGGTGGGCGGCACCACAGTCCAGTCAGCGGCTGCGGTTTTTTGATGATAACTAGTTCTTGCAGGTGTGGTTGCAAATGTTGTATTGATCATCGACAATGACTTTTGGGTTTGCACAACATGCTAAAAAATGTCAAAATCGTGTCATCAGACCTTTAAACAGTGGACTTTTCTTTTGTTAGGGGTGGCAGAATAATCCACCCCGCCGTGCGGGCTGCTTGGTAGTCCACCTGTCAGCCCTATTTTTAGCTGGTTTGTGTGAGTGTGTTAGGCCACTTCCCTTTAGTCTTAATAACCCAGTACGTGGTTCGGGTCCCCAATTTTTCTTTTTTTTTGTTTGGGGTGGGGGGGGGGGGTTCTGATTGTGTGAGTGGTTTTGGACTTTTAAAGTGGGAAAAATGTGGTATAGCACTTTTATTGTGAAGTGCAAAGTAGTGATGCGCACCTCTGGTGATGTCACTGCTCCGCCTTATATAAGGCCGGGGTCGGCCATCTTACGGTCTCTTTCTCGCCTGTGCCTTGACCGGTGCCTTGTCTGTGACTGCCATATTTCTCACGTTCAATAAAGCTGTGTTCGACAAGTAGCCACGCCTCCTCTCTGAACCAGGGTAAAACCCATACATAACAGCGATGTCTAGTCTATGTCTAGGATTTTCTCTACGTGACTGAAACGGGAACAGGCCCGCTGAGTCCAGTGCCTTTGATGAACTAGTTTTGTCAGAAAAAATATTAAAATTAATAATAATTGTATGGACATTATCATTTTATTAATAGGTGGAGGGTATTTGTAATTCGGGGATTTACAGCACATTTTCTTCTAAAATACACCAAAAGTAATTAAAAATAATTATTTAAATGCAAATGTTTATTTTGCTAGTTATAAAAGGCAACTTTGACTGTAATAAGGACTTTAAAAGTGATTTATATACATTTTCTTTTCATTTAAAATGGTCATGAAAATTTTTGCAACCCTCTCTGTCAAAATGACAGATTCTAGCACATCCTCTGACTAGTACACAAACAAGAGACTCAGAGGTGAGGGCAGTATCCTCGCCTCGGCTTTCTTTGAACATCCCAATATGTTACTGAAGAAGAGCAGTTTTCAACTTTTCTATATAATTAATCAGGGCAGAACAAAATTATGATAAGCCTATCATCCATGAATACACAACAAAAATACTTGTATACAACCCATAGTTATTGGTCAGGATCCCAAGGTGAAGCTGTGCAGCAAGTTTGGCGTCCCTAGAGAGCCTCTCTAGTAACAGGGCATAGGGACTCCTAACCTTGACCTCACCTTTACTCATTCTATAGTAATAGTGCAAAGGGAATATTAACATTGACATTTGACCTTTTGACCCCAAACCCATATTCAGAGACCAGGATCCCAAGGTGAACCTGCGTTGCAAGTTTGGTGATGCTAGCTTTTTTGTTGTTGTTGTTGAACTTTGACCTTGTGATCCCAAAACCACAGTCACACTTCAGGGTCACAGAAGAGTGACTGTGGTTTTTTATAGTAAATGTGCAATTTTTCCATATAATTTGAAATAATTTCCCCAAAGTTATTTGTTGCAGATTTCTTTGTAAATTTTTTTTTGTTCATAAAGTTGCAATTTTTGTCACATGAATTTGAAGTTTTTTCTTTATACATTTCTAAATGTATTCAGGCAATTTTGTGACCTTTTTTGGAAATGTAGTAAACCAGAATTAGCATAGTTAAAATTGAGCAGTTTGGGTGAAGGAGCAAATATCCAAATACCAAATTTAGAAATTGAATCCAACTGTCATGAACAGTTATCCAGATAAGAGAAAACAGTGGTGTGAAAAAGTGTTTGCCCCCTTCCTGATTTCTCATTTTTTTGTATGTTTGTCACACTTAAATGTTTCAGATCAAACAAAGTTAAACTGGTTGGACCACCCTGAGCAGCAACAACTGCAATCAAGCATTTGCAATAACTGGCAATGAGTCTTTTACAGCATTGTGGAGGAATTTTGGCCCTGTGGCCACACATGGCCAAAACATAATGAGCAGCATCTTTGATAAGAACAAAGGGCAGAGTTTTCTTGAAGATAACAGGAAGCTGTGAAATGTGATCTTTTGTATGTCAGAGACGGCTTGGAGGATCCTTTGTGTGCCAGAGACTGTGAGGGGGATGTTAAAGGATTAAGTGCATGCAATGTGATCTTTTATGTGAATGCAATGTGACCTTTTGATATGTAGAAGGACCTGAGTATTTAAGTGAAGAGTTCTGTGTGAGATGTCTTCTTTTCTACTATGCTCATGTGAGAGAATGTGTAATAAACTGCCTGAGACAAACTTGCCTCATCATTTACACACTCTACACTGGTGACCCAAGACGAAGCATGCAACACGAAGAGAATTCCCCGGAGCCAGCCTCATTGGGAGCCCCCAGCCAAGCGTATGCCGTTACAATCCAGCTACCGGATTTTTGGCAGCACAATCCGCGCACCTGGTTCCACCTGGTTGAGGCGCAGTTCGTCCTCCGGGGGATATCGATGGATGACACGAAATTCTACCATGTGATCGCAAAGCTTGACACCCACACGGCTCAGCATGTGGAGAGCCTGCTGGATCAGCCACCAGCCAGCGACAAATACGGCGCGTTGAAGGCCGCACTTATCCAGCACTACACACTCTCGGTTGAGGAGAGAGCAGAGAGACTCCTGATGCGGACCGGGTTGGGAGATTGCACGGCTATTGACCTCATGGAGAGGATGCTGAGATTGAAGGGCTCGGACGACGACCACTTCATTTTTATCCACCTTTTCCTCCGGAACCTTCCGTCGGCGACAAGAGCGGCCCTGGCCAGTTCGCCGTTGCTGGCCAAGCGGGACTACCGTGCACTGGCCCGGGAAACACACCAGATCATCATGGCCAGCAGAGAGCTCGCGACCACGGTGGCGGCGACTGAGCTCGGCGCGACGACCGGAGACGGCGAGGAGCCATCGACGGCGGTAGCAGAACCACCGACGACGGCGGCGGCGGGGACCAAGGAACGCGGAGGAGACACCCTTTGTTTCTACCACCACCGCTTTGCAGAGAGGGCACGCAAATGTATACCACCGTGCCAGTTCAAGCGCTCGGGAAACGCCAAGACCAGGGGTCAGTAGCAGCTGCGGCCCTCAGGGAGGAGAACAAGCTGCTCTACTTGACGGACGCACACTCGGGGAGGCATTTCCTCGTGGACACCGGCGCCCAGTTCAGTTTCATCATGCCGTCCTACGCCGACCGGCTGGCAGGATCCAGCGGCCCCAAGATGGCAGCAGCAAACGGCTCGGAGATTAAGACCTTTGGTGAGAGTACTCTACTCCTGTCTCTACACGGCCGTACATTTGAGTGGACTTTTGTCATAGCAGCATTGAATTTCAATATATTGGGGGCTGATTTTTTGTGCTCACATGGTTTGTTGGTTGATGTCGCTAACAGGCGCCTGGTTAATGCGCAGCTCGAGCGTCCCGGCCAACAGCACAAGCCAACGTCACAGCTGCAAGCGGTAAGTTCCACACACTGCTCACTCAGTTCCCAGCACTCACGGTCCCGACATTTTCGGCAGCCGTCGCTAAACACGGGGTGGAACATTTTATTACCACCACCGGGCCGCCCGTTTTTGCAAAACCTCGGCGCTTGGACGCAGCTAAACTGGCCATAGCGTGCGAGGAGTTCGCCAACCTGGAGAGGTTGGGCATCATCATGCGTTCAAACAGCCCATGGGCTTCCCCGCTACACATGGTCCCTAAAGCCTACGGTTCGTGGCGACCTTGCAGGGATTTCCACAGGTTGAACAACGCCACAGCACACGACCGCTACCCAATCCCTCACATCCAAGATTTTTCCGTTCATTTGGCAGGAGCGCGCGCTTTTTCTAAAATAGACTTGGTCCGCGGTTACCACCAAGTCCCAGTGCGCACCGAGGACATACCCAAAACAGCGGTGATAACTCCGTTTGGTCTATTCGAGTTTTTGCGCATGCCATTCGGGCTTAAAGGGGCTGCACAGACGTTCCAACGCATGATGGATGCGGTGCTGCGCGACCTCCCTTTCGTATTCGTCTACCTGGACGATATTTTGGTAGCCAGCGCGTCCGAAGATGAACAAGAAACCCACCTCACAGCGGTTTTCCGGAGGTTGGGAGAGCACGTATTTAATAATCAATCCAGCGAAGTGTCAGTTCGGGGTGACGCAGATTGATTTTTTGGGGCACCGCGTCTCTCCCGAAGGAGCGGTTCCGCTGCCTGACAAAGTGCGCGCGGTAGCAGATTTTCCCCGACCACAAACGGTCAGGGCGTTACAGGAGTTTTTGGGAATGGTGAATTTTTATAACCGTTTCCTCCCCCACGCAGCGCAGCTCATGCAACCACTGTACGCCGCGCTCAAAAAGCAGAAACCCACGAATAAGATCGAATGGTCCCCGGAGCAAGAGCGGGCGTTCTCGGAAGTCAAGGCAGCCCTGGCAAACGCTGCATTGTTGGCACATCCAGACCCAACGGCCCGCACAGTGCTCACTACTGACGCGTCAGATGTGGCCATAGGGGCGGTCGTGGAGCAGTGTGTAGCCGGGGCTTGGCAGCCGCTCGCCTTTTTCAGCAGGACTTTGCGCAATAGTGAACGTAAATACAGCGCGTTTGACAGGGAGTTGCTGGCTCTCCACTTGGCTATTCGCCACTTCCAGTTCTGGCTGGAAGGGCGCTGTTTCACCGCGTTCATTGACCACAAGCCACTAACATTCGCGATGGCCAAGGTTTCAGAACCTTGGTCGGGCCGGCAGCAGAGACAGCTGGCCGCGATCTCAGAGTTTACTACCGATATTCAGCATGTCTCAGGTAAACTGAATGTAGTGGCAGACTGCCTCTCACGCGCTGTGGCGGCCCCGGTCCACGTGGGGATAGATTACGCAGCCATGGCCGCGGAGCAGGTTAGTGACGCGGATGTGCGCGCGCTCCAGTCTGGACCAACAGGGTTAAGGCTGGAGAGCAGGGTGCTGCAAGACGGTATGCCCCCCCCTAATCTGCGATGTCTCCACTGGGCGACCGCGTCCTGTGGTACCGGCCGTGTGGCGCCGCCGCGTTTTTGATTCGGTTCATTCTTTAGCGCACCCGGGAGTGCGCGCGTCAATCAAGATGGTAGGAGAGAAATTTGTGTGGCCGAGTCTTCGCAAACAGGTGAAAGAGTGGGCAGCAGCCTGCATGGCATGCCAACGAGCCAAAGTACACAGACACACGAGGGCTCCCTTGGAGCCGTTTCACATCCCGGCTAAGAGGTTCGACCATGTTCACGTGGACCTCGTGGGCCCCCTTCCGCCATCACAGGGGTGCAATGCACCTTCTGACAATGGTGGATCGCACCACACGATGGCTGGAGGTGGTTCCACTGGCGTCAACCACAGCCGAGGAGGTAGCACGCGCGTTTTTAACAGCATGGGTGGCGCGTTTTGGAGTCCTGTCGAACATTACGTCCGACAGAGGCCCTCAATTTGTTTCCGAACTTTGGTCAGCAATGGCCCACAGCCTGGGTGTCACAATTCACCGCACAACCGCGTACAATCCTCAGGCTAATGGGTTATGCGAACGTTTTCATAGGTCATTGAAAGCGGCTCTCAGGGCGTCACTGACGGATGCAAATTGGGTAGACAAGCTACCGTGGGTTTTATTAGGGTTGCGTTCTGCGCCATTTCCCCAGCTGAACTCGTTTTTGCCCAGCCACTTCGGCTGCCCGGGGAGTTTCTCCCGGATAATCCTGCGCCGGGCAGCTCCCCGTCTCAGCTGTTGCAGCGTAGCATTGACACAGGCACGCTGCCGGGCCCCGTTCACCACAGTTTTCCGCGCATTTTTGTGGCTAAAACTTTGAAAAACGCGGAGTTTGTTTTTGTCAGACATGACGCTCATCGCCCCCCACTACGACCACCTTATGATGGACCGTTCAGAGTGCTGGAAACAGGGGACAAGCATTTTTTGCTAGATTTGGGGGGTAGGAGGGAAAAGGTTGGCATTAACAGACTTAAACCCGCTTTTGTGGTGGCGGACGAGCAAGTGCTGTTGGCAAGGGCTCCTCGGCGTGGAAGACCCCCACGGGGGGCTTCCCAGAGTAGAATTTCCCCAGAACACCCGCAGGGACAGACAAAAGGTTTTCACCCCCAGACAGCAGCTCCCCAACATGACAGCGCCGCGGAGGCGGTGAATTCTGGTTACAGCAGATACGGGAGAAGACTGAAGCCCAAGCAGCATGTGGATTGATGTGTAATGATTCAGCATACAGACTGTTATTCTTTTGTTCGATCCAATATGCTCGAGGGGGGTGGTGTGGCCGCACATGGCCAAAACATAATGAGCAGCATCTTTGATAAGAACAAAGGGCAGAGTTTTCTTAGAGATAACAGGAAGCTGTGAAATGTGATCTTTTGTATGTCAGAGACGGCTTGGAGGATCCTTTGTGTGCCAGAGACTGTGAGGGGGATGTTAAAGGATTAAGGAAGTGCATGCAATGTGATCTTTTATGTGAATGCAATGTGACCTTTTGATATGTAGAAGGACCTGAGTATTTAAGTGAAGAGTTCTGTGTGAGATGTCTTCTTTTCTACTCTGCTCATGTGAGAGAATGTGTAATAAACTGCCTGAGACAAACTTGCTTCATCATTTACACACTCTACAGCCCACTCATCTTTGCAGAATTGTTGTAATTCAGCCAAACTGGAGGGTTTTTGAGCATGAACCGCCTTTATAAGGTCATGCCACAGCATCTCAATCAGATTCAGGTCAGGACTTTGACTAGGCCACTCCAAAGTCTTCATTTTGTTTTTCTTAAGCCATTCAGAGGTGGACTTGCTGGTGCATTGGAGCAAATCATTATTAAAAAAAAAAAAAAAAAAAAAAAAAAAAAAAAAACAGCTACTCCTCCTCCTTTCTTATGCAGCTTGGGTTCACTTATAAAGCTGTAGTTGGGAGGGGCTGCTTCGATAAGAAGAGATCCACCATTATCATGTAAGCAAGTCTGTTAAAAACATAAAATCCAGTTTTTGTTTTATAATGAGATCATTAATTAAAAATGTTTTTCCTGCCAAAGACCTAATATCTAATAAAGCTAGTTTCAGTGTACACCTCTAAGACGAAGGAGCTGGTTATTGATTTTGGGAGGTCTAGACCAAGACCTCAACCAGTCCTGTTAAGAGGGAGCTGAGGTGGAGGTTGTGGATTCATACAAATATCTCGGGTTGTGGTTGGACAATAAATTGGATTGGACAACATGCATTAGCCACTTGTATGGGAAGACACAAAGTAGGATGTACTTCCTAAGAAGAATGCAGTCCTTCAACATCTGCAGCAAACTTCTGCGGATGTTTTACCAGTCGGTGGTTGCCAGCATCCTCTTTTACTCTGTGGTGTGCTGGAGGGGCAGTATATCCAAGAAGGATGCGTCCAGACTGGATAAACTGATCAGGCGGGCCGGCTCTGTGGTCGGCACGAAGCTGGACACCCTGGTGACGGTGGCAGAGATGAGGACTCTGGATAAACTGTTAGATATAATGGACAACGTCAGCCACCCTCTGCACACCGTCATCAGTGACCAGAGGAGCCTGTTCAGTGAAAGACTGCTCCTTCCCAAGTGTCGGACCAACAGGCTCAAGAACTCTTGTCCACCATGCCATCACACTCTATAACTCCTCACTTGGGGGGGGGGGGGACATAGAGGACAGTAGGGTATTCATAGTGCAATAACCTTAACTTAACCATACTTGTACAAGCCATATTTAGCCTTGTATTTATATTGTGTATATTATGTTAAGTGTTTATTTTTTTCTTTTTTGCTTTTCTGATCTGTATGCTCCTTTTATGTGCTGCTGGAAATTTTAAATTTCCCAGAGGGAGTCATCCCAAAGGGATTAATAAAATTAAGTCTAAGTCTTAAGTGTGTTGAGAACATCATCTGACAAATTTTTATTTTGTTTAGGCTGTGACTGGCGAGAAATGAACACTAGATTTGATAAATTTACAGGATGTGTAGGATGGACTTTGTTTCTCTGTAAATTTACCAAGCTTTTTCTGCTACTTATTAAAACAGGAATTAAGGAAACTACTTCCATACCGGGCCCCAGCTTGTCTTGGAAAGAGCTACGAGTACCAGTGGTATCAGAGCCTGGGCCCAATACGTCAAACCCAACTTGCGTTATCGGGCTGTGGATTTTGGTTCAAGCAAGGCTTGCATAGTGATGCCTTATTGTAATCGCAATACGGGAAAAAATAAAATCCATACCGTAAAGTATAATCTGATTAACTAGGTCTGTGGGGAAAGTTAAAATGCCTTAGCAGAGCTTCTTAAAATAAACAATGAAGGATGGAGTCATCAGACTCTCACATTTTACCAGGGCAGAACCCACAGTGGTGTGAAAAAGTGTTTGCCCCCTTCCTGATTTCGCCTTTTTTTTTTTTGTATGTTTGTGACACTTAAATGTTTCAGATCATCAAACAGATTTAAATATTAGACAAAGATAACACAAGTAAACACAAAATGCAGTTTTTAAATGAAGGTGTTTATTATTAAGGCTGTGATGGTACGGGTGGGGGATTCTCCACCCAGAGAAGGCAGCTGGGGAAAGGGGGAACGATGGACTGAAGGAGGAAGTGTCACCAGGGGGTCTCAGTCAGGACAGTAAGGACTATTCGCCCCCCCCCCAGGGAGAGGAGAGAACGCCGGAGCTGCTGGAAGAAGAAAGGTGTGAGAAGTGGTGCTGGCGTGATGTTATGTTAATGTGCCACACAGGTCTTTGTTCCAGTGTATTATGGTCGGAAGTTCCGGGTCTCAATGCATGGAATTAAAGGTATAAAAGGAGAATGCACAGAGACCCGAGAGAGCTTTTTCTGTACTGAATGTTGGAGAAGGAATAAAGTTCTTGTGTTGTTCAGCTTGTTGCCTCTCCTGCTTCCTTTCTCCACAAGGGAAAAAAAAAAAGTCCAAACCTACATGGCCCTGTGCGAAAAAGTGATTTACCACCCCCCACCCCTCCCGTTAAAACATAAATTAGCTGTGGTTTATCATATTTTTGGAAAGCTGAGGTCAATTTCTCTACCTACACTCAGGCCTGATTACTGCCACACCTGTTCTCAATCAAGAAATCGCTTAAATAGGACCTGCCTGACAAAATGAAGTAGACCAAAAGATCCTCAAAAGCTAGACATCATGCTGTGATCCAAAGAAATTCTGGAACAAATAAGAAAAAGTAACTGAGATCCATCAGTCTGGAAAAGGTTATAAAGCCATTTCTAAAGCTTTGGGACTCCAGCGAACCACAGTGAGAGCCATTATCCACAAATGGCAAAAACAAGGAACAGTGGTGAACCTTCCCAAGAGTGGCCGGCCGACCAAAATTATCTCAAGAGCGCAGCGATGACTCTTCCAAGAGGTCACAAAAGACCCCACAGCAACATCCAAAGAACTGCAGGCCTCACTTGCGTCAGTTAAGATCAGTGTTCATGACTCCACCATAAGAAAAAGACGGGGCAAAAATGGCCTGCATGGCAGAGTTCCAAAACAAAAACCACTGCTGAGCAAAAAGAGCAAAAGCTCGTCTCAATTTTGCCAGAAAACATCTTGACGATCCCCAAGACTTTTGGGAAAATACTCTGTGGACTGATGAGACAAAAGTTGAACTTTTTGGAAGGTGCATGTCCCATTACATCCAGCTTAAAAGTAACAGCAGTTCACAAAAGGAACATTATACCACCAGTAAAATATGGTGGTGGTAGTTTGATGGTCTGGGATTGTTTTGCTGCTTCGGGAACTGGAAGACTTGCTGCGGTAAATGGAACCATGAATTCTGCCATCTACCAAAAATATCCTGAAGGAGCATGTCCGGCCACTGTGTGTTTATATACTCATATTTATTCCATCCAGCTACAATGCTGTGCACTGTGTGTCTATATATATATATATATTTATAGTAATATGTACATATGTATACTAGCTGCTATTGTTTTTTCTTGCCTTCTGATTGTTGCTCTGAGTGTTGCTATCCCTGTGCTGTTGCAATCCTGGAATTTCCCCATTGTGGGACTATTAAAGGCTTATCTTATCTTATCTGTTCGTGACCTCAAGCTGAAGCGCACTTGGGTTCTGCAGCAGGACAATGATCCAAAACACACCAGCAAGTCCAAATGTGAATGGCTACAGAAAAAAAATGAAGACTTTGGAGTGGCCTAGTCAAAGTCCTGACCTGAATCCGACTGAGATGCTGTGGTATGACCTTAGAAAGGCGGTTCATGCTCAAAAACCCTCCAATGTGGCTGAATTACAACAATTCTGCAAAGATGAGCGGGCCAAAATTCCTCCACAGTGCTGAAAAAGACTCATTGCCAGTTATGGCAAATGCTTGATTGCAGTTGTTGCTGCTAAGGGTGGCCCAACCAATTATTAGGTTTAGGGGCAATTACTTTTTCACACAGGGCCATGTAGTTTTGGATTTTTTTCCCCTTAATAATAAACACCTTCATTTAAAAACTGCATTTTGTGTTTACTTGTGTTATCTTTGTCTAACATTTAAATTTGTTTGATGATCTGAAATGGGGGCAGCGCGGTGGCAGAGAAGTTAGCACTGCGGCAGCATAGCAACTCACCATTGGCCGGGGGATCCTGGGTTCAATTCCAGCCCCCAACCAACAGTGATCTGTGTAGAGTTTGCATGTTCTCCCCGTGTCTGCGTGGGTTTACTCCGGGATTTCTCCGGTTTCCTCCCACATGCCAAAAACATGAAAGTTGGGTTAATTGGCATCAAACTGGGGATTCTAAATTGTCCTTTGGTATGACAGAGTGAATGGTTGTCTGTCTCTCTGTGTTGGCCCTGCGATGGACTGGCAATCTGTCCAGGGTGTACCCTGCCTCTCGCCCAAAGATTCTGCGATAGGCTCCAGCCCCCTGCGACCCGAAAATGATTAAGCAGAAGAAGATGGATGGATCTGAAACATTTAAGCGTGACAAACAACAAAAAAAAGAGAAATCAGGAAAGGGGCTAACACTTTTTCACACCACTGTAACTGGTGTTAGGAAACCACAGGTTTGGTCGGCGTGATGACACAGCCGCTTGGTGACGTCATCACGTCGAGCATATAACTGTAAGGGACAGCCATTTTACAGCCTTTTTCACGGCTCTCTTCACTCTGCCTCCTAACAACAATACTCTGTACCACCAGCATAGAGTTTGTGTAATAAAGTTCATGTTCCCAGTAAGACCCTCTCTGTCAGTTCCTTCCAGTTTTCTACACATAACAAATGGTAATGAGAAAAATGGGTCTTCCAGAGGAAAATACGTCATTTTTCCTTTAGACGGACACGCATCTGGAAGAGGACCCCTTATTCCTAAAACCGTTCCTCAAGACCCCAGGTGAGCCACCCATCCCATGGCCATGTTGGATTGAGGACTTTTGTCAGTTGTGTCGGCCATGGGCCTGGCTAACACTAGCAAGCGTTGTCTGCAGGCTATGGTGGATCATTGCTTTGGCACCGAGGAGCAGCGTGTGTTGGAAGCATTGGATCCTGCGGAGACTTTCAATGAGTGTGTCGCCTTGATGGCTGAGCATTTCACTGCCCCATGGGACGTGATGGCCAAGCGGTTTGTGTTTTACCAGCGCCAACAGCGAGAAGACGAGTCGTTCTTACAGTACGTAAACGCCCTTCACAGTTTGGCTAGCACGTGCGAGTTCGGACACGCGGAGGACAGACTGATAGTGTCACAGTTGAAGTGGTTCGACTCATATACGGTGACACGGGTCACGCTTGAGGGGGGGCCGGACGACCAGTCAGTGGCAGACACAGTGAAAGAGCTGCAGGAGATGCTGCCAGAGATGGCACACTACCTATCGGAGACAGAGGTGATGGTTTTGGCGTTCCAGCTGGAGATGACAGCTCAGGTGGCACCGCAGCTGGCGGGACCACACCTGTGTTCCCCACAACTAGCTTTGCTGGTGCAGATGGTTGCCCCGGTTGCTGAGCCTGCCAACTCCACACCATTTCGAGGGGACCCCAAGGTAGACACTGTGGGACAGCAGGGCACCACAGAGCAACAACCCAGCAATGAACTCACCTTAGAAGACAAGCTAAACCGTGACAAGCTAGCAGAAGAGCACAGCACAGAAAGAGAGACAGCAGCAACCGGACTCGCCTCAGATCCTCCCCCAGCATAAGCCTGAGGGAGCCGCTGCAGAGCTGCAGGAGAGGGAGCCCGCATCTATCGGGAACCCCGGGACACGACAACCCGGCACAGGTTCTACCAGCGTAAAGCGACATATCGCCACAACCAGACTTCTCAGGAGGGAGAGAGAAGAAACCAGACTGCTTCCGAATCTATGCCCAGCACCATGCTCCAGGAGCCGCTGCTGAGCTGCAGGATGAAAAGTCTGCGACCCAATAAAGTGCAGTAGAACTACCAGGTGTCTTCCGAATCCACGACTGGCATCAGCCCCCAGGAGCTGCCATTGAGCCACAGGATGAAGAGCCCCGTGACCCAACAGGATGCAGCAGAACCACCACAACCTGGTGGACGCCCCACAGCAGATGTGAGAGTCACACCATCACACCCATGACGCCAAATGCAACCGAACAGAGCGCCACTCACGGTGTTGGACTGGGTTCAGGTCCACAGAACTGAACAACCGGACCCACAGTTGGCCACAACATTGTCACCACCACTGACACCCATGAAAATCGCAGCACAGCTGAGACCAACCACTATTCAGATGGCTGATGGTTCAAGATGGCAGGCCAGCCATCTGCGGAAGGTAAGAGCAGCTGCCACGGATCAAGACACAGCTTAGGAGCCAACCCAGCTGGTGTGGGATCCTGGCTGGGACATTTCTGATGAGCGAGCTGTGGCTCTGTCTGCATGGCACCCAGGTCCACCGCAGCCAGCGCCTCTAGGGGCGTGTCCGCCACAAGTTCACTTCATATCCCTTGAACTGAACTGCCTTCCTCAATGGAAAAAAAAGGACTCTTTAGCTAGGAGCATGGCTGCCAGCGAATAGTGGCACAATAAACCACTCAGCCACGCTGTACTATGCGGTAATCTCCCCGCTGGCCTAGCTAGTTTTGGGGTTTTACATTTACCAAATTGGGGAGGGTTAATTGATAGTGTTTTTCTGCTTTTTGTTGGGGGGTGGGTGGGTTAGGAAACCACAGGTTTGGTCGGTGTTGGCGTGATAACGCGGCCGCTTGGTAATGTCATCTTGCCGAGCATATAGCTGTAAGGGACGGCCATTTTAAGATAAGCCTTTATTAGTCCCACAATGGGGAAATTCCAGGATTGCAACAGCACAGGGATAGCAACACTCAGAGCAACAATCAAGTAGACAAGAAAAAAAGAGCAGCAAATATACATATAAATATATAAACACACAGTGCAGAGCATTGTAGCTAGATGGAATGAACAGCATAACCGTCTACTTAGTTATCCTACATGGTATGATTATGTACCCATACATATTGTCACCCTCCATAGCGACCGGTATTTTCCTAGTTGTATACCGGAGGGGACCATTATGCAAGTCTATTGCGTCTTTTGCATTCAATACTATTAGGTCGTCACGTTTTTTTTTGCCATCTCTGCGAGCAGCCCTGCTTAGGTTATACAGTCTGACAGCTGTAGGTAGGAAGGACCTGCAAAACCTCTCAGTTGCGCATCTAGGATGATGTAGTCTGCTGCTAAATGAGCTCCTCAGTGTGTTCAGTATGTCCTGCATAGGGTGGGACTCGGACTCCAGCAGAGATGACAGTTTAGCCACCGTCCTTCTCTCTCTCCTATCTCCTCCACTAGGTCAAGGCGCTGCCCCAGGACAGAGCTAGCTTTCTTGATCAGTTTGTTCAGTCTCTTCCTATCGGCTGCTGTAACGCCACTGCCCCAGCAGACCACTCCAAAAGTGATGGCTGATGCCACCACCGAGAGATCTTTACAGCGTCTCTCTCGACTCGGCCAACTAACAATACTCTGTACCACCAACGTAGAGTCTGTGTAATAAAGTTCGTGTTCCCAGCAAGATGCTCTCAGTTCCTTCCAGTTTTCCAGACATAACAACCTGAACATAACCTAGTCAGGAACAGGTTATGTTCACAGCCTTTGTTACCAGAGTTACAAACATAATCCAACTTTTTGGAACCAAAAACTCAGTTACCACAAACTCAGAGTTAACTTACCCTTGTAAGCCACTAAACCTGATTTCTGAAATACCCCCGTTTTACTGCAGCCATTGCATCATTGTTGCCCATTTATTAAACTAAAAATGATTTATTTCATTATCTGGGCATTTTTGTCTCCCGTTTGGTGACGGTCGTCCTTTAGTCAAAGCGTATATATGTGGCTGCATATGATACGCAGTTGATCTGGCCATTCTGCTCGACAACCATGGCGGTATTATTAAGTTTTAATTTTTAGATATTCGCGCGACCAATTCAGGAGGCGCACCATCAGGGACTCTGTCCTGCAAAGGACAGCGGTAGCACACAAAGCAACAGCCGACACTACAGTCTACCGCTGACCTGGCAGGCTGGGCTTGTCTCCCCGCGAAGGACCGTGGTCCGCTGCTTCTGTCCTGTGCTGGATACACCGATGTTCTTTGCCAGATCCCCAAGTCCCCGCTGGCGCTTCTCCCAGTGTATTTTCGTGCCTTGTGTTCTCCACATATGCTGAATTATCCTCTACACCTATGCAATCGCAGCAACATTATGGTGTGATTTTTTTTTATTTTTTTTTTTTTTAAGTCTAGTGAAACTTATTCTTTCACATCCTTGTTTTGCTCACGGAGCACTGTGGTGACTGCCTGGTCATGATGCTGCGTATTATCCAATCAGTATGGAGTCAATCCTAAACCCCGCCCACACTTCTTGAAGCCTGAGCAGTGGCTAAACTTTTGATAAAATTACATATTTTGACTGAACTCCATACTTGGGGATGCACACCCTCATAACCTCAGCAAAGCACAAACCTGAGGTCAGTCTGACGAACAGTTTGAGAGATGTGAGGAACACACAGATTCCTTGCATTTATAGATTGTGTGTACAAGATTTAGGGAAAATCTGACCTCTGGCCTCAAGGTCGTCTGATCTGAGTCAGATTGCAATATGCGGTTCATCAGTGTATAGCAAACCCTGGTACCAAGTTTCAAAACATTTGGAACAGTGGGAAGAGGTGATTTCAAGTGGGACAGACGGACTTGCCCCATAACATAATCCCCCTTCAGTCTTTGTCCAGAAGGTGATTTAAAAAAAAAAAAAAAAAAAAAAGGGTCCAGATTCATAAGAAAAGCCACATTTCTGAAAAAAAAAAAAAAAAAAAATAAATAAATACTTGAATCCAGTTGACCGAGTTTTCATACAGTATTACTACTGATGCAGTTTACTGAGGAAGGGGACAAAACAACAACTACAAAAAAACTTATTCAGAAATTCACTCTGGATCACTCCTGAATCTCCAAAGCCCCCAAACTGTTATTCAGGACATTCAGTTTCCAAAGTGTTGCTTTTCATGAAAGGATAAATGACTCCGAGTTTAGATTTTCAATTTTTATTGACTTTTTTTGGACAATTTCTTTTCCAGTGTCATCCATGACCGTTCATTCACTTCAATGGTATTTTGCATAATCTTTCATTCAATACTAGGAGGATAGAAACCAAGGTAGTGTGATGCTGGATGTCTGAATCAGCAGCGTAGCAGAACTAAACCTGCACTCATAGAGCTAACTTTAACTAACGTCTGTGTTTGGGTGTGGTGGGGGAGGGACAGGTGGTGGTTATGTTCAACCTTCCAGTTGTTTAAGAAAAGCACCTCGACATCATCTCTACCTGGTTTGTATCTTTCTAGCGGTAAGGCTGATTGAGAGAGGAAAACAAAACTAAAAAAAGGACCATTGCTATTGGACAGAGCCACCTGCATAGCAACTGGAAGACAAAAGGACTGGACACTGACCCACAGATGGAGGACATGAGTAACATGGGACGTCACTGGACAGGTACGTTGGCACATGATGGTTCTGCTGTTTTGCTCAAACATACAGTCGTTTTTTTTTTATAGTTTGATTCATGTCAAAAGGAAATAAAATAATAATAAAAGGTCCATTTATAACAGTTAGTGTGAGGTTGGATACGTTGGAGCTCTAGGCCTAGTGTTGCAAGAGGTTTTAGTTCTGGCGTGATCTCCAAGCATCTGGCAGTTTAAGGGCACCCTCCACTCCTTTAACGCCCCCATTTTTTCCCCTCTGTTTTTTAACATTTTGAAACATTTACCAATTTGTAAGGCTACAAGGTACGCGCCACTACTCAACCACACCCACAGAAGCACAGTTTACAAGCAAAAAGGGGAGGATGCGATGGAGGACGACCAGTACGAGTGTGCTTCAGAGCTTGATGGCTGACACGTTTCCACTCGGCTACATGGATAAAGAAGCAGGAAGGGTGGTGGTGGAGGTGGGGGGTGGCCTTGGTCAGGCATCGTATCAGGTCAGCAGCAGTAACTCGATCCCTTCACCCCCAACCTGCAAAGGCAACTAAGATAAGGGCAGCTTAAAATAGAAAATGAATAATACTTGAGTCTGGCCACCACTGAGTTTTGGTATCAACAGTTCAAACCACAATGAAATGTCAGGCCGAATCAACACTTAAACGTCAGTCTTTTTTACAGACATAACCGCAACACCCATGATTTTTTTTCCTTTTAAGCATAAGACAGTATCGTGTAATGCAGACAAGAGATCACAAGTCGATTACAGTTTCTGGAAAGCACTTTTAGACTGACGGATCTGAGGACAAACCGAGATGGGCGACACTCTCAGAACTTTTAGGGTCAGCAGTCAGTCCAGGCCAAGAGGAAGAGGGGGAAGGGTGATGACCAGGAAGATTGTGTTTAACTTCGGACTAATCCGTAGCAGCACGGCTTAGAAGCGCTTTGGTCCCCAGGGTGAGGCCTTGGTAGTCACCGGGGCCCCGAAGCTCGGGAAGTCTTCAGAGCTGCTCATGTCAGGGGCCTGAAAGCAGGAGGAGAAAGAAGAGTTACTGCAGCTTCATATGGTGAGATGCTTTTAAATGGCCCCAATTATTCTCTCTTAAATCACATGGTGACACAGCTCACAGAAGCGTTAATGAAATGTATGAGATGTGCTTTGGTCAAAATGACTCAGAGTTTAATTACTGCAGTACCATTTTACACACAGGGAGGACTGCTCCTCAAAACAGGCCGTTTTAGAGCATAGTGCTTTAAATGCTAATGAGTCCCAGTTCACCCCATCCTGCTTCCATCAGTTCTCTGAACACTGTTTGGATGGCGGCGTCATGTTTGAGGCTAATGTTAGCCTTTACAGGGGTTAAAGCCAAAAATTTTCCTGAGCCTGAACTTTTTTCCGGGGGCAGGGTCATCAGGGTGCACACGCACACATTTTTAATTAATTAAATTACACACACACACACAGTATACACACACACGCACAGTGAACTTCAAATAATACTCTAAATTGCATTATTTCCATAATTGTTTTCTTCAAAAGAAATAATCCCGAGGCTTTAAAAACTTACTCTCTATCCTACTAAATATATGAAAGGTTTTGTGTACGTTGAAGGATGAAACACTCGCACAGGGCCAGAGTGGGACCAGTTTTCAGCCCGGCAGTTTCATGCCCAAGACCAGCCTACTTCTTGCCAACTGGAGGAAATTGGAGCAAAAGTTCCATTTCTTTCCAATAATTTTTGTTGCAGACATGTTTTGACAAGAACATAGAACTTCGTTCACCTCAGTAAACCAGCTGACAAATAAATGAGAAACTGAAAGATAAATCCAAAATGGGAACATCAGTTCAGTTCAGTGGCATAAAAATTCTACAGAAACAAAACAGCTATCCATTAGACAACTTTAACTTAGTATGTAATAATAATATATAGTGTCATGTCAGTTCAGCATCAGTAATGATATCATATCACTGTGTAATTTCCCCATATAGATTTTTTTTTGTCCTGTTCCAATCTATGCATATCTGTGTCACAAATTTACCAGAAAAAAGTTAAAAATGTCCAAGAATGTTTACAAGAAAAACCTCACTAATTGCATAAAAGATCGAAAAACAAACATTTATACTAAACAGCAGCTTTTCTTTAAATTTTTGACTTTGTTCTTGTGAATTTATAAAAAAATTTTTGTAGAGATGTGCCATTTCTCCCCTGCATTCATTATTTTTCATAAAAAATTGTAACTTTCCTCACAAATTTCCTATTTTACTTGTAAATTGGCCTCCTATGTCATATTTTACACCTTTATTCTTGTTAATTTATACTTAATTTACATTTATAGGCTTTACTAAATTTGTGAGTCTACATCCCCCTTGTTAAAAAATAAATCACCTGAGAACAAGCAAGGGTTTTTTTTCTTCATTCAGCAACATCTACTGTAGAAAGAGGCTTTTTCACCAAACTGTCCACAAAAATCTGCATATTTGATCTTAAAATCAAGATAACAGGTAAAAGGCCGTAACTACTAGGAATGTTTAGGCCGTTATAAATATGCAGCTTTTTCTATAAATGTGATTTTCTTCATTCTTTTCTTTAATTTTAGAACCTTTAATGTTTTTTTCCCCCTTTTTAACCATAAAAATGCAGCTTTTGCTCATAATTTTTCATATTATTAGGTTAGTAGGTTCATGTAGCTAATTTCTTCTTGGAAATTTAGAACTTTATTTAAAAATCTTTGTAATGAGGAATTAGTTTTTCCAGTTATGAGAAAAATACGTGGGAGTCAGAGAATTGTGAACTATCTGATGGCAGCTAAACATTATAGAATTTATTCTGAGAGTCACTTCACTAAGCTGCGGTGCTGAGAATCTCCCAGCCTCTGTGCTGTAGCAGAACACGCTCCTCTGCTGCCTCCTCTCCCCTCACCTGTGCTGTTTGACTCGTTTTTCTTTGGGAAAAATCACCTCTTCTGTCAATTTCTGCCATTTGTTAACCACCAAAACGTGAACACACCTTCTGGAGTCCTGCACCCTGCTGAATGCTGTCAGTCTGTCTTTCAGTCGGACCAGTCATTACTGGCACCAGATTGTGAGGGATGCTCTGGTGTGTCCTTCAGTCAGGCAGATTTAGGGCTACTAAACATCGGGATAGTGCTAACAACATGCCTGCTGCAGATTATCAGATTATATTGATGCTAATTAATTTTACTTCCAACTAGAACACCAGCCCATCAGTGAAGCGGCCCACTGGGATATGGGCCACTCCGGTCCTGCACTCACGCCTCCAGTCACGCTACATACGGCAACAACGCTTGGACAAAAAGCACTTCTGCGTATAGGAATAGGACATAAATCTTTTGTTTTTATAGGACACGGGTCCTCAAATGTTTGCAGTAGACCAGCGGTCCGGAGCAGTGAAAGCATGCTGCATGGGTGGATATTTCATTTTTATGTTGGGAGGGGCAATAAACGGAACATTTTCTCCAGAGTAAATATTGAGGGGACACCAAGTATTACTGTTGTCAGTCACAAATTTATGAGAAAGAATGTACAAATGTACACTTATGGGGAAAACGCTGCAAATTTACAAGAAAAAAGTCATAAATTTATGAGAAAGAAAATTGCAAATAAAAAATACAATTACACACTTACAAAAAGTCAAGTTTACTAGAAAAAAGTTGCAAACAGTGAGGAAAAACATGCAAATTTACAAGAAAAAACTCATCTATTATAAAAAGGTTACAAATTTACAAGAAAAAAAATAGAGATTTAAGATGCAAAAACAGCAGATTTATGAGGGAAAAGAGGCAAATTTACAATAAAAAAAGTTTTACATTTACAAATAAATGTAGTAAATTAATGAGAAAAAGTTACACATTTATGAGAAAAGCTGCAAATTTTAAAGAAAAAAAAGCGGTCCCCCCGGACGCCCTTGATTTAGGCCCGTGTCACCAGGCTGCTGTGCTGTGGGAGGAGCTGCTGAAGGCAGCCAGCCGCTTTCACAGCACACTTTACAACTCTGCTGCTTTTTGTTGGGTCGTAGATGTAACAGGAATCCTGCTCGCAGCTGGATATGACCATTTCAGTGCATTTATTGTTGTTCTTGCCTCTGAATTTTGAGGAAATGTCTCTTCAAAATTCTTATGCTTGCTCTCACAATGCCGTTTCAAATTGTAAATCTTTATCAAGCTGTGGTCTTGTGCTGGTAAGAAGGAGAACAAATGCGAATCGCTCAGTCCATTCATCTTTGAATTGTCGATCTTCACTGTCCACTTTTCTTTCAGCAGCTAACTTGGAGCATATCATTTTCGTTCAATCTAGGCTCCTACTGCCCGTCGCTACGAAAGTGAAAGTAAAGCGTGCTGCTCGGCTGCAGCCGCTCACACGCTGACAGGCTGTCAGTGCATCGCTGCCATGGAGGCAACAGTCCACGTTTACAGGTGCTGACCTAACCAAAACACGTAGTGAAAGAATCACAACTCGGGGGCCACAAATAGGGAGTTCACCGCCTATTCAGGGCCACCGTTATATCATTTTCATTTTTATATCATCGTTATATCATTTTTATCATTTTTCCCCACAGCCAAACGGGACACGCCGGAAATCCGGCACAGTGCCGGAAAACTTAAGCCCCGCCTTTAGCGTCAGCTTAAAAAAAATTTGCTGAATATTAGAGTTTAAAAGTTTAAAGCGACATGCCGCCAAAAATCGAGGGATTTTTTTTGTTAACATGTCTAACTTTTTTTTAAATGACTTACAAGACAGAGTGAAATCACTCAAATGTATGACATCTGTTTTTCTGTGAAATTTCAGTTAAGCCCCTCCCCTTGGAAAAAGAAGCGTTTTGATTGAGCGTTTTAACTGGCATCACTATAACAGGTCTGTAGTGTTGAGCCAATCAGGACGTAAAAACCGTCTCTGGCCTGATTGACTTTAGCTTTCAGAACCAGTTAGCATTTTTTTTAACCAGCTGTTTTGAAAACTTGACCCAAATTAAGATGGATTTCACCATTAAACTGCTTTTAAGGACCAACGCAGTTTCAGTCATTATCCTGGACCACCATGCATACAGCTGGGCATGTCCTTCAACTGGCAAGTCTTTTTATCACAGGATTTATTCTGTTTAATGTAGCACTAGCCACTATTAGCCTTGTGGGATGTGGGCGGGCCTATTTACAGATCCTCACATTTGGAGGAGGGACAGTGAAATCAAGTTTTCTGTGAAGAAAAAAGAGCACAAGATACCATTTCAGACGGTGTAGATTTGTTTTTATCGGGGATTTTTTTTGTATTTTGTATACTTTATTGATCCCCAGAGGGAAATTCAGGGCATCCACCTGGATGGATGAGGCAGCCACGGTACGGCGCCAATCCCTTCACCAGTCACACACACATTCACGCCTAGGGCCACTTTAGAGTCTCCAGTTAACCTAACCTGCATGTTTTTGGGCTGTGGGAGGAAACCGGAGTACCCAGGGTAAACCCACACAGACACGGGGAGAACATGCAAACTCCACACAGAAGGGTCACTGATGGTCAGGGGGTGGGATCGATCCCGTGACCTTCTTTTTTTTTCCACAATATCTTTATTGAACCTTTTTTTTTTTTTTTTTAACAAACATGATACAAACAATCAAACACTAACACTAAAGTACTACAAAAAAAAAAAATGCACTAAAAACACCAACAACCACCAACAAAATCAAGTCTTCAACAATGCTCCTCTGTTTAGTCTAGACAATCCAACACATAAGTATACATATTATGTTCACCAGTTTGGAATTTACAAGGTCCACACACATCATTCACCTTCTTCAAGAGTTATGTTTAAATTTTTTACATAATCAATAAAAGGTCTCCATATATTCTCAAACACAATTTCCTTTGATTTTAGTATATATGTTATTCTTTCTAATGGAAGGTTTGTTAACATCTGTCTTAACCACTGAGTCACATCTGGTCTATGAGTCTTTTTCCATAATAGTGCAATACATTTTTTGGCATTAAGCAAACTGAGGTCTATGAATGTTCTTTCACTTTTATTAAAATTATGCTTTTCTGGGTACAGACCCAACAAAAACAGTTTAGGATTCAGTATGATTTGTTTTGAGATTATTTTTTCAATTGTTACCCTCACCTCTTCCCAAAACATTCTTATTAATCTACATTCCCATAAACAATGAAATAGGGTTCCTTTACTTTCCATGCATTTTGTGCATGTATCTGGTATATTTTTGTTATATCTATTTAACTCCTCCGGTGTAACATACATCCGCATTAACCATTTGAAATGTATCAATTTAAGGCGTGCATTTATTGATTTGGTTTGAGCTTCTGTACAAGCCAATTCCCATTGTTCCTCTGAAATTTCAATTTGCAGATCTTCTTTCCAGTAGTTTAATCTTTTCAGTGAATTTTCACTTGAAGATAGTGTCAGTGAGTTATAAAACTCTGAAATAATACCCTTTCTTTTACTATCTTTCATCATCATTTTTTCCAAGGATGAATAAATAGGTCGAGTGAGAGCTTTATTTTGATTTGATCGAATAAAGTTTCTAAGTTGAAGATATTTAAAAAAATGTGTTCTATTGAGATTAAATTTGATCCTCAGCTCTTCAAAAGACATTATGTTGTCTGCACATGGCAAATATAAATCCTGAATCTTTTGTATCCCTTTTAAATTCCATACTTTAAATACAGCGTCCGCTCTCCCTGGTTTAAAATATTGATTACCCCATATTGGACTAAATTGTGACAATAACTGTGGTTCTTTTAAATAGTTTTTAGCTTCACACCATATTTTGATCATATGCTTTACAAATGGATTTTTAACTTGTTTTTGTAATTTTTTTGCCGAATCTGAGTATATGAATATGGGAAGAGGTAAAGGTAAATTGTATGATTCCATTTCAGTCCAGTGAGGGAGATCATTTGATGAAAAATAATATGTCATAGACCTCAGTTGTGCCGACCAATAATACAACATAAAATTTGGACATTTCAGACCTCCACGATCAAATGGTAAATATAATAAAGACAAACGTAATCTAGCCCTCCTGTTGTTCCATATAAATTCCACTAACTTTTTTTTTATTCTTGAGAATAGATCTAAAGGTGGTGATAAGGGAATGTATTGAAATAAATAAAGTATTTTAGGTAAAATATTACTTTTAAGTATATTGATTCTCCCGATCATCGACATTGGTAGTGACATCCATCTCTGAGTTAACTCATTGATATCTGACATTAAGGCTTCATAGTTGACACTGGCGACTGATTCTAGCTTAGGCATAATTTGGATTCCTAAATATTTAAACTGATTTACAACATTGAATTGATTTACCTCAGGGGCTGGGTAATTTCTCTGGGTCTCATTTAGCATTAATATTGAAGATTTAGTTTTATTTATTTTATATCCTGATATTTCCCCAAAATTCTTTATTAAATTCAACAAGGTTGGAATTGATTTTTTTAGATTCGACATAAACAAAATTATGTCATCGGCATACAGGGAGATTTTATGTTCTGTTGGTCCAACTTTAATTCCATATATTTGTGAATGTAAACGTATCGCTATCGCTAAAGGTTCAATTGCCATAGTAAACAGTAAAGGTGAAAGTGGACAGCCTTGTCGACATCCTCTATTGATTTTTATTGGTTTTGAAATATTGTTATTTGTTAGGATTTCTGCTGTAGCATTATTGTATATTATTTGAACCCATTTTATGAAATTATTTCCAAGTCCAAACCTTTGTAGGACTTCAAAAAGAAAGGGCCATTCAACTCTATCAAAGGCCTTTTCGGCGTCCAATGATAGGAGAGCTGTATCCGGTGCTTCTTTATTAAAATAAATAATATTAAATAGTCTTCTTACATTATGGAAGCCTTGTCTACCCTTTATAAAGCCATTCTGATCTCGATTAATAATATTTGGTAAAATTTCTTGTATTCGTCTTGCTAAAATTTTACAGATTATCTTAAGGTCGGCGTTTAATAGGCTTATTGGTCTCATATTTTCACATTTATTAGAGGGCTTACCTGGTTTTGGCAGCAGTATAATTAAGGCATTATTTATGTATGATGGTAAATTATTATTTTGAAATGCTTCTAAAACCATTTCCAAAAAAGGTTTTATTAATTTATTCTTAAATTTTTTATAAAGGTCAACTGGAAGACCATCTGGTCCTGCACTTTTTCCTGATTTCATATTATCAATGGCTAGCCCAACTTCTTCTTGACTAATTTTAGACTCCAATATCTCCCTGTTTTCATTTGGAATACACGGTATAGATAGTTCGTTCAAAAACCCATTTAGTTTTGTTAAATCAGGTTCATTTTTGGTATCATATAATTTTTCATAGTAATCTCTAAAGGCTCTATTAATTTCTAAAGGATCTATAACTACCTGTCCATTACTTATAATACTGGTAATTGGTGTTTTAATTTCCAATTGTTTAATCTGCCATGCTAATAATTTTCCTGATTTTTCACCTTGTTCATAAAAAGATTGTTTCAATCTTAGAAGACTCGAGGCAGCTCTATTCGCTGCTTTTTTGTCGTATTCAGCTCTCAAAATCAGTAATTCATTCTCCAACCTTGGGTCACTTCCTGCATACACTTTTTCCTGAAGATTTTTTATTTTATGTTCCAATTTAGCTCTCTCCTCTCGAGTCTTCTTAGATTTTGATCCTGTATAACTAATAATATGTCCCCTAATAAAAGCTTTGAAAGCCTCCCACTTTACACATGCTGATGTTTGTGTAGTATTGATGTCAAAGAACTCGTCTATCTGTTTTTCTATATACTTGACAAATTCCTCATCCTGAAGCCATTTATGCTGAAATTGCCATCTACCTGATTCCTTTGTCAATTTTTTATCTACATATATTAGACAACAGGGTGCATGATCAGAGATCACGATGTTATCATAAAAGCAGTTTTGAATCTTGGATCTTAATTCTGTGGAAATCAAAAAATAATCAATACGTGAGAATGTCTTGTAGGTACTGGAATAACAAGAATAGGCTTTAACTTGTGGTTTCATTTCTCTCCATATATCTAACAATCTCAATTCTTTCATAAAATGATTAATAGTCATCCTACATCCAATGTGCGTACAATCCAGTCCTGTTGATCTATCCACACCTGGATTCAATGTACAATTAAAATCCCCTGCTATTATATGTTGCCCTGTAAGTGATGATAAGATGAGAAATAAATTAGCAAAGAACTTCTGATCATCTATATTGGGACCATATAAATTCACAAGATTTATATTTTCTAATAGCAAAGAACCTTGAATGATTACATATCTTCCAAATTTGTCTCCAATTACATTTTTCACTTGAAAAGGAACTGATTTATGTATGAGAGTCATAACTCCCCTGGCTCGGGATGAAAATGAAGAGGTGAATACACTTCCCTGCCATCTACTCCTAATTCTTTTAACATCCTCCTCTATCAGATGAGTTTCTTGTAAAAACACAATTCTTGAACCCATGTCCTTTATTTTATTCATAACTTGTTTAAGTTTTTTTAAATTTTGTAGACCTCTGCAATTCCATGAAGTTAAATTAAGGTTAACACTTTGGTCCATGATCAATAGAGAGTTTGGGATTACCTTGCAGTGTAAACATGCTCATACAGAGAAGCAAAAACATGAGTGGTTGAACATTCATCCTACAAACTACACACAAACAAATTTCCCCTTCCCACACTTGTGGCAAACCCCCCAAAATCAAAAGAAAAATTCTGTCTCCCGATATAGCCATCGACCGTTCCACACCCACGGGGAACAGCCTAAGCCACTCCTTCTTCATCCTCCCAATCACCCTAACTCTACTGCTTTTAATGACGTAACATTAACTCTCCTCTGTAGTTTTCCAACTTAACTCCAAAATTTTTAACAACTTTGTACATCATAGTTTTTTTTTTGTTTGTTTGTTTTGTTTTTGTTTTGTTTTTTTAATATATAATACAATCTATATTTTGTAAACTTACTATTTACTTCAAGTCAGTCAGATGCCTGTGCAAATGCTTAATTATTCTACCTTATATTTTGTTCATGCTTAGCTCCCACCAGTCTCTTCTTCTTTTTTGATCTTCTTGATGAACTCCTGCGCCTCCTCTGGGGTCTTGAAGATGTGGGTTCTGCCCTCATACGTGGTCAGCAGTCTCGCAGGATAGATTACACCATGACGAATCCCAAGGTTGCGCAGCTCCTTACGTACGGGATCAAACTGCTTCCTCAATTGCTGGATTCCTGTGGCCAAATCTGGGTAGAACCGCACCTGCTGGTCCTGGTGTTTAATCTCTCCTTTAGCACGTGCAGCGTTGAAGATCTTCATCCTGTCTCTGTTGCTAAGAAACTTCATAATTAAGGTCCTCGGCGGTCCCTTATCTCTCCGTGGGCCAATACGATGTGCTTTTTCCAGAACCACTGCTGATTGCAACTCCTCGCTGCCCAGCACCTCCGGAATCCACTTTTCCAGAAAGGAACATACGTCCCGACCTTCTGATTCCTCTGGAAGACCCACCAGCCTCAAATTATTCTGTCTCGACCGAGATTCCAAATCCAAAATATTATCTTCCAGAGATTTTTTTTTTTTTTTCCAAAGTGCGCACCTTTAATTGAAGACGGGTGACGTCATCTTCAGCACTAGCGAGACGGAGCTCCATCTGCGCCGTTCGTTCTACACAGTCACCCAATTCCTTTCTTATTCCTTCCAGCGCTGTCATAATCCCATCAAATCTAGAGGAAAAGTCCGCTCTCATTGAACTCATGGCAGCCATCAGCGCATCTGCGCCATTCCCCGCAGAAATCGCACCGCCGCCAGCTTCCTCCGCCATATATGGAGCCTTGTTTGCTGCGTCACAGACCTGAAAGTCCGTTAATTTGGACTGTTTCGGCGGCTCGCTTTTTCCTTTTCCTGGTTTTCCAGCCTTAGGCTTCGCCGACATATCCTCGCCCAAATGCTGGGATACGTTCTGTCCCAAATGAGAGAGTTATTTGCCGATTTTTTTCTCCAGGAGCAGAGCAGAGCGAGACACGTCCGTCCTACGTGGCAGCCATAACCGGAAGTCCCCCGTGACCTAGGCCAGCAAAACGGCCTGTGCTTCTGTGTACCACAAGAGTGAGGTTTACTCGGGAATTGACCGCGGAGGAAGATAGATCTCCCCTGCGTCCCAAAACCACAGTTAGGAGAGGAAAGGCAGGAACGGTCAACACAAGCGTGCGATCACAGACATGTCTCATGCGCGCGCTTTGAGCGATATTGTGCTATTATCACAGCGTGATTAATACATATGTCAGTTTTATCAGGCATACGCTACAGCGCGTGATCACAGACAGAGTGACGGAAATGTGGCTGCCAATCCGTGCCAACAGCCTCTCTGGCCACCACCGAGCATTTAAACATTTTTACACATTCATACCCAGTGTTATGGGCACTGGAGGCAATGTGGGTGAAGTGTCTTGCCCAGGGACACAACGGCAGGATATCTGGGGAGAGCGTGATGCGAACCGCCAACCATCGGGTTATTAGAGGACCTGCTGAGCCACTGCCGCCCCACTTTTTCCTCCACTTTCCCTCTTTAGGAAAGCTATGGAGGCTCACCCCGCTCTCTTTATTTCCCTTTGATTGGAAATTACATCCAAAAGCGGCGCAATGTGGCATTTTCACTGACAAATGGCAGTAGTTAGGAGCTTCGCCTCTTGGCTTGTATAAGACAGAAAAAACGGCTGCAACCATTCTACGTCACTACCCAGAATGCATTGCGACGTAAACACAAATGGCGATTTACATCGTAATAAAGTTTTTTTTAAAAATATATAAAACTGGGAATTATTTTCAAAAAAATTAAATTATAGTTATGTTACTAACATAAAAATAAAGCATATAGAGCCAACATGCCAATATAATCAGAGTTCCTTTTAAGATCAACTGAATACCAGTGTAAAACAAATACCCAATCAGTCAACCATTTGGGTAAAACTATACTTTTTAATGACAACATGAACCTGAGCATACTGTCATTAATATAAGTCATGTTCGTGCATGACTAATAATCCAGAGTGCTCACCTTCTCATTGGCAGTAGCCCAGGGAGCCTCCCTGACCACAAAGCCTTTAGACGGACCACGCTGTTCTTCTGAGGCAGCAGCGCTCCTACCAGAAGGCCTCATGTACACCATCTTCGCCTCATTTTCCGCAACATCTACCATCTGACAAACCCAGAAATGGTGCATGAGAGCCAATTAGGAGACATTCAGCATGTTTTTAAGTGAAGGGGAACACTTACGTATTCCTCTTCCAGGTTAAGGAGATGGTCGATGGCCTCATCCACCAGATCGGGCAGACCTGTGATGGTAACCAGGTTTGGGTCAGCAGCTCCACTCTGGGGAAACCTGAGATCAACCTGAAACAGAAGAACAAACCACATCAGATCGAGGGCATTTAAGCAAGAACAAGTGTGATGAACATGCATCTAAACACAGCAGGGTCATTCTGACACAAACTGGAGAACTAGATAACTACATCAATAGTAACTTGTGAAATTAATCTTTTAAAAGGGCGTGGGATGTTAAATCATTTTTTGCTTGTAAGAGTTTTATTTCACTCAGATGGCCTCACCTTAAACTCTTCCATGATCCTGCGGATGCCCTTGCCACGGGCTCCAATAATGCGGGCGTGGACTCTGCTGTTCAGGGTGATGTCCTCGGAGATCATCTCCTCCAGCTTGTCCACGATGACCTGGATGGCGTTGCGTGCGGCGATGGCATTTTGCTCATACCCTGTTATAGTAATCTGGTCCTGGAGAAAAGTGGGAAGGAAAAAAATTCACGAAACAATGAAATCTAAAAACCTCAAATCAAAGACCAATGTATCCTTATAAGGCTCGAGTAGTGACATTCACTACATTTACTGCCACCTGATGAACTGATAAATGCTGCAGCACTATTTTTCAGTATAACTTCATTCACACAAATAATACACAATGTCCAAAAGTTACTTGCGGTGTTCCACAGGGTTTGGTGCTCGGTTCTTTACTTTTTTCTTGCACATAAATGATTTATGTAAGGCATTAAAGAGTTTAAAATGTAGACCATTAGATGATACTACCATGTCTAGTAGCAGAGAAAATCTGGATCAAGTCCTGGATTTTATAGAGAAGGAATTAGAAACCATCAAGCATATTCATTCATTCATCTTCTTAACCACTTAATTATTTTCTGGTCATAGGGCTGTGTCCCAGTGTCAAGAATAAATTTAGGTTAAAGAAAATTCAAAATATTTGAAAGTCAATCCATAAAAAAATGACACTGAAATTGACACATAACAGAAACTGAATCTTTAGGTATGTTATGGACCTCTTACACCGTGTAGAGTGATGTACATCTGCTTTATGGTCCTCCGCAGGTCTGGTTCCAATTCCAATATATTTGCCCACTTAGTAGTGCTTTCTCGTCAGTAAATCATTTCTATCACTTTCACTTATAATTGTACATATTGGAACTAGTGCATTGGCAGATAGTTTCTCTTTTTCAAGTTCATTTTTTGTAATCATACTGTGCCATATCATTGTTCGCCCAGTTAGCTTAGCATAGCGCAGCTATCCTGTTCATGTCTCACATTC
This sequence comes from Pholidichthys leucotaenia, assembly GCA_020510985.1. Classification (NCBI taxonomy): domain Eukaryota; kingdom Metazoa; phylum Chordata; class Actinopteri; order Cichliformes; family Pholidichthyidae; genus Pholidichthys; species Pholidichthys leucotaenia. Next base: position 20,716,631 of record CM035839.1, on the reverse strand, counting down.
CAAATACCACTGCATGGGCTGTAATGAGCCCGTGAAACTCACTGGAACATGTCTGACTCCCAGTTGTTACCCAACTTATTTTAACATTAGTGGAAAAAGGAGCTTCTGCGCTTCCTCTCCAATCATCTGAAGCTGTAGCAGGTGCCTCTCAGCTCATCCCACCCCATCAACCAATGGAGTTGAACTTTTTTGGTCTTAATTATCCAATGAGTTTCTCACATATGGTCTTGTCTAATGGCCGCCATTTTGTTCAGTTTTGTGTGACACTGAAGACACACTGTCAAAACATTAGTCCTTGCACCAATAAAGGCTGTAAATTGGACAGTGTGCTCCAAAATATTACTCTGTGTATCCAGCATCCATTGGTTATTGCTGTTAGCATTACTATTATTGTTGTTATCAACCTAGTTAGCTTCCAGTTGCTAGTGTGTTATTTATTCTTCTATTAAACTTTGACTCATTTCTAATAACATTTGCATGGACTGAAATAAACATGGGGAATAAAGAACCTAACAACTGGCTTTACTTAAGACAATAAATGACACTAGCAACTGGAAGCTAACTAGGCTAAAAATTCTGCATACAAAGTCATTTTAACCTCTTAAAATTGTGTGGTGTACCAGCGTGCCAGTCAGCCTTTCCCCTCTGGTGGTCAAGGTTTTTTTTAAAGAAAATATTCAGTTTTGATATCAGACATTCCAAAGTCTGTAACTTGAAAGTGGTAAGAGATAATGGCTTACTGTCAATTAGAAAGATGCAGAATATGATCCAACATTTGAGATAGGAGTAAATTTATGCATCTAATTTGCATAATGTGACGGCAGCCATATCAAATTACATAACTTTCAGTCAAAAGTGGACTTTGGACATATTTACACAAAGGATGGTTTTGTTTTTTATCTTCATTTTTGTTTTTAGCTTTTTGTTATCTTCAGGGATGAGAATGGGGTTTGGGGAAAAAAAGAGGAAACTAAGCCGGGGGTCTTGGGGGACGCAGGCCCCCAAGCCGGATCCAAGGCGGAGCCTTGGTGGGGGGTTTGGGGGGCAATGACCCCCAGAAGCTAACGAAATCTGGTGTTTTAGAATGCTCAAATGTAGTCTTATATTTAAAGTTAGAAGTAAGTACAAATGCATTTATAGTTTACCTTTTTAATCTGCTGCTGCATCACGTGTAAATTTATGATATCTGAATGGTATGTTGATGTAATAATACTAAATTATATTTTACTACTATTTAATATGTTTAGAACTGACAGAATTACATTTACATTGTTCTAGAACAGACAAAATAATTTAACCAAGTAAAATAAATTATAAATATTAACAAAATTCCATCACCAGGTCCATCACCCATTTATTAAAATATACTGACATTCTGCAAACATTTTGATTTATTAATGTGTGCATTTGTTAGTGTTACTCGGAATATAAAAAAGTTGCATATTAGTATATTTTAAAGATAATCTAAGAAAGTAAGTAAAACCTAAAAGATGTTTAATATTTTTTATGCAATGACCATAAAGAAATTATGTTTACTAATAAAAGCAAAGATATCTTAGGAAAGGCAACCCATCACCACCCATGACAAAAAAAACTTACACATGCATTATGTAACTCCTCCTAGTGAAACAAAAAATTATAAATTATATTCAAAATTCTTAGATTGCATTTCAAATTGTGAGGAAAATATGCAATAACATTTATCTATTAACAATCGATTATCAGCATTCAAATGCAATTAGTGTTTCAAAACAGGCATGACATCACAACTTACACATGCTATTTCATAACAAATTTATTACACAAAAATTGTCAGGTACATTACTTATAACGGGAAAAAAAAATCTTACCTCGGAATGTGTCTTCCGATCACTAATTGCTGTAATCGGGGCCGATTGTGATGAACTTTGATTGACTGGCATCTGAATTTGACCGTGTCCATCGATCGTTTTGAATGCAGCACCGAGCGAGTAGTTTGATCTCCTTGTAGCCACAATTTTGAGATGTTTCTGTTTTGAACAGTGTTCAACTAGGGCAACGCAACCACGAGATCCATAACTCAAGAAATTGTTGCAATAAACATACTGGGCTTTCCCTGGTACTTCGCATTTCGCTATGAAGTCGGCCATTTTTTCAACCACAACTTTGGTATTTTTACCGATCTTTACAGTCATTGACAGTTTTTTCGAGCCATTCCCAACGAAACTTGTTCCTTATCCCTTTGTCGGTTTCTAAAATTCTTGCTTTGTTGTCTTTCGTGAGTTTTAGGTTCACCATTTTCACGAAATCGGGAAAACTCGGTTGATTGAACTGTCTGCCATTTGCATTTTGCTCCACGTGTTGGATATGACAAAGTAATAACAAAATCGCCGATTGGTTGCTTCAATAAGTATCAGCCAATCAGTGGCCTTGTTACATTACATTACTGGTCTCGCTGGGTAGCGCGTTCTGCGCGGTGGATTTTAGCAGCCGATCGAAAATACGACTCGCCGCTCATAACAGACCTCACCCCACCCCCCCCCAAAAAAAAAAAAAATTTCTCCTCGAATTTAGACGATTCACGAGAATGATCCTAGACATGATCGGATTTCCGCGGAGGATTCTCATCCCTGTATCTTATCTTCAAAGTATATGAACTAGAAAATCAGTAGAATGTACACAAACCAAACGATCAGACCTACCACTCGTCATGTCTTCATTCGTCCATTTTCTTCATCCACAGTCCTTATTTCATCTTCTGCCAGTCATTTTCGCTTTCTCTCCCACATCCAGAAACTGTCACATGTATGTTATGAATTATTCCACCTCAATTTCGGTTACATTACGCCACCGAACCAGCGCTATTGTTCTGTCGTCACGTGCAGCTCCGTCGATGGCAGACGAAAGTGTACACGCTCCAGACTGTCTTCTGCTATTTCCCTTCAGAAGCTAAATAATCTCTTTTAGAACCATAGTTGGCAAAATTTGGAGCAAACGCATCCTCTGTGTGGAAATATATGTTGGGATGGAGTCTTTGTTTACAGTCTCTTCTTCGCGTTACCGGAAATGATGTTTGCAACGGTTTGCTGGGTGAAGTCCTCCAGTCCTCCAGTGAAGCGCAGTAAGCTATACATGTCTGACATCTTGTGATGTGAAATGGTTGGTACAACTGGGTTTTCTGTGCTTTTGGGACGCATCACCTGACAGGCACAGAACTACGCCAGGGAGAGCAGGTGACGCTGATGTCTTATGAAAGCATAACGTCAAAGGATTAAAACAAGTCAGTTAACAGCTGGGAGTCAGACGTATGTTTCGGTGAGTTTCACAGGTCCATTACAGCCCATGCAGTGGTATTTGAAATGTGAGACAAACACCACAACACAGACATGAACACCACAATAGCCACGCTATGCTAAGCTGAGTGAACAATGAAACTGCCCAGCATGATAACAAAAAAAAAAAAAACAATGTGAAAAATGAACTTTTATAAAGAAAAAAACATCTGTCAATGCACTAATTCCAGAAACCACTACGAAGTGGGCAAATATAACAACCAGAACTGGACCTGCGGGGGACCAGAAAGCAGAAGCACGTCACTCTACATTGTGCAGGAGGTCTATTAGATGGTAAACTCAAGTTGGAAACCTCATAAAACATATTACAACAAATACGGCAAAGTCCATTGCATTATTACACAAAGACCTCATCACTTTTGTTTTATCCTACAGAAATTTCTGCAGTGAAGGTGGCTTACCTGGTTTTCATCATTCTTCTCTGGGAACTGGATGTTGACGTCGTGCTCTGTGCGGATGTTTGTAATAACGGCACCCTTGCGGCCGATAATTTTGGGGTGATACTTGGGGTCCACAGTGATGGTCAGCTTGAAGCTCCTGAGAGCCTACAGTGGATTTCACAGAAGAAATGATGAGTTTTCCTAAAGGCCAGAAGGTGAGCGCTTAAGATGATGATTGTTCCAATTTATTGTGACAGAAGGGCAGCTGGTTTGAAATGTTACTCTTAATTACAGTTATTGTAAGGGAGCTTTTCAGTGTGTGGATCCTTTCCCAGAAGTCTGACAACTGAGATTTAACTTTAAACAGCTCCTTATCATTAATTATGATGAGGCAGCTGTCCTAAGATTTAATATTTAAGATATACACTAAGGCTGCACAAAATATCAACATTTTTATCACTGCAGTATGACCCAACCCCCCCCCCACAAATTTAAGAGTATTTTCCTCATAAATTAGATTTGTTTTTTTAAACATGAACTTTGCTGCTTTTTTCCCCTAATAAATTTCTCACTTTTTTCATGTACAAGGGGGGCTGAAAAGTTCATGATGGTCAAATGTGACCAAATGTGGTTTATTTTTCAACATAGTCTCCCCTTCGGTCCACACACTTCTTCCATCGGTGTTGCAGCGCTTGGGTCCCTGTGGTTGAAAAATAAACCACATTTGGTCAAATTTGCACTTCCACTGACACGCCTTCCACAGAGGAAGCAGGGTTTGGGGGACGAGGGGGATGACTCGCCTATCACAGGGGCTGAGGTCGCCAAGGTGGTTAAAAATCTCCTTGGTGGCCGGGCCCCGGGGGTGGACGAGATTCGCCCCGAGTACCTCAAGGCCCTGGATGTTGTTGGGTTGTCATGGTTGACACGCCTCTGCAACATTGCGTGGAGGTCGGGGGCAGTGCCTTTGGCATGGCAAACCGGGGTGGTGGTTCCTCTCTTCAAAAAAGGGGACCGGAGGGTGTGCTCCAACTTTAGATGGATCACACTCCTCAGCCTCCCTGGGAAGGTCTATGCCAAGGTACTGGAGAGGAGAGTCCGGCCGTTGGTCGAACCTCGGATTCAGGAGGAGCAATGTGGTTTTCGTCCTGGCCGTGGCACATCGGACCAGCTCTTTACCCTCTCGAGAATTCTTGAGGGTTCGTGGGAGTTTGCCCAACCAGTTTACATGTGTTTTGTGGACTTGGAGAAGGCATTTGACCGCGTCCCTCGTGGATTTTTGTGGGGGGTGCTTCGGGAGTATGGGGTATCGGGCTTGTTGTTACGAGCTATTCGGTCTCTGTACGACCGTTGTGAGAGTTTAGTTCGTATTGCCAACACTCGGTCGGAGTCATTCCCAGTGAGAGTTGGACTCCGCCAGGGCTGCCCTTTGTCACCGGTCCTGTTCATAATTTTTATGGACAGGATTTCTAGGCGCAGCCAGGGAATGGAGGGTGTCATGCTTGGTGACCACAGGATCTCATCTCTGTTGTTTGCAGATGATGTTGTCCTGTTGGCTTCATCCAGCAATGACCTACAGCTCTTGCTGGGACGATTTGCCGCTGAGTGTGAAGCGGCTGGGATGAGAATCAGCACCTCCAAGTCCGAGTCCATGGTCCTCAGCCGGAAAAAGGTGGATTGTCCTCTCCGGGTTGGGGACAGGCTCCTGCCCCAAGTGGAGGAGTTTAAGTATCTTGGGGTCTTGTTCACGAGTGAGGGGAAAATGGAGCGAGAGATCGACAGACGGATTGGAGCAGCATCTGCAGTGATGCGGACGTTGTACCGGTCTGTTGTGGTGAAGAGGGAGCTTAGTTCTAAGGCAAAGCTGTCGATTTACCAGTCAATCTACGTTCCTACTCTCACCTATGGTCACGAGCTTTGGGTAATGACCGAAAGAACGACATCGCGGATACAAGCGGCTGAAATGAGCTTTCTCCGTAGGATTGCTGGACTCACCCTCAGAGATAGGGTGAGGAGCTCAGTCATCCGGGAGAGGATCAGAGTAGAACCGCTGCTCCTCCACATTGAAAGGAGTCAGTTGAGGTGGTATGGGCATCTGATTAGGATGCCTCCTGGATGCCTCCCACTTGAGGTGTTTAAGGCACGTCCCACTGGGAGGAGACCCCGGGGCAGACCCAGGACTCGGTGGAGAGACTATGTCTCCCAGCTGGTCTGGGAACGCCTTGGTATCCCCTCTGAAGAGCTGGAGCAGGTGGCTGGGGAGAGGGAAGTCTGGGCTTCTCTGCTTGAACTGCTGCCTCCGCAACCCGGACCTCCGGAAAAGCGGTAGAAGATGGATGGATGGATGGATGGATGGTCAAATTTGACCACTATGAACTTTCAGCCCATCCAGACTATCGTGAGCAGGCAGACTTCTCTCAGGATGGGTAAACACCTAACCGAGTTCAACTTTCAGCCTATGAGCTTTTCAGCACCACCTCGTAAGCAGCAAATTTTACATGAAAAACTCAAGAATCTACATAAACAAAGTAACAAGAAAAAAAAAAAAGCTGGTTTCAACCACTCTGAAAAAGTTACAAAATTTACATGAAAATTACAAATTTATGAGGAAAAAAGTAGGAAATTTTATGTGAAAAGAGTTGTAAAAAAGTTGCAACATTTACACAAAGTCACAAATTTACATGAACAAACTTCAACATTGAAGAAAAAAGTAGCAAATTTTATGAGAAAAAAATTGCACAATTGTGTGTGCTGTTTTTTTGTTTTTGTTTTTTTTTGGGGGGGGGGGGGTAGTGTCATTAATTTATTTGAAAAGAAAGTTGCAAAATTTACACAAAAAGTCACAAATTTATATGAAAAAACTTCTCCAACGTAGAAGGAAAAAGTAGCAAATTTTGTGTGGGAAAAAAAAAATTCACAATTGTGTGTGTTGGTTTTTTTTTTTTTTGGGGGGGGGGGGTAGTGTCAATTTATTTGAAAAAAAATGTTGCAAAATTTACACAAAGTCACAAGTATATATGTAAAAACTGACAAAAAGTTCATCTAAAAAAATTATTTTTTGACAAAAGTTGCAAATTTTGCATGAAAAGTCCCAAATTTAAAAGCAACACAAACTATCAAATTTTAAGTTGAAAAAGTTGCATTTATACAGGAAAAAAAATGCAACAAGTATTTGCTTGGATATGGCAATATCCAATATAATATATACTGCAATATTCAATATTACTGCATATTTTTTTTTTTTTGTTACTTATTTGTACCCATAGGTAGACTTGGTTTGCAGTCTGGTGACAAGCCACCAGCTGCTGGTCGCTGCGTGCACGAGCGCCCTAAACCTACATGTTTTTGGCATGCGGGAGGAAACTGGAGAAATCCCGGAGTAAACCCGCGCAACACGGGGAGAACATGCAAACTCCACACAGCTCACTGTTGGTCGGGGGCTGGGATCGAACCCACGATCTCATGATCCCCGCGATCCCCCGGCCGAGGGTAAAACTGTGCTGCCACAGTGCTAAACCACTGCGCCACCGTGCAGCCCATTGCACATTTTCCTATCATGTAGCCCTAACATACTGTAACATTTTTTGTATACTGTCGTAATCCCAGAGGGCAATTCAAAGGCATCCACCTGGATGAGGCAGCCACGGTGCAGCGCCAGTCCCTTCACCACACACACACACACACACACACACAGCACCACTTTACAGTCTCCAATTAATCTAACTTGCATGTCTTTGGAATGTGGGAGGAAACCAGAGCACCCGGAGTAAACCCATGCAAGCATGGGGAGAATATACAAACTCCACACAGAGAGGCCCTGCTGGCTGGTGGATTTGAACCCATGACCTTCTTACTGTGAGGCAATAGCACCAACCACTACACCACCATGACTGCGACTGAATCCGGATGCCTCAACTGTTACACTTTGGCCGATACTAACCCGATCCTCCTGCTCGGCCTGCAGCTCTCTGACGCGCTCCAAGAGGCCCTCTTTGGCGCGGTCAAGATGATTGGCCAAGCCGGTGATGGCGATTTTATCAGACTGCTGCTCAGGAGCAGGCACTTGAATATTAACCTGGGGGGAGACAGTCGGGCCCGTAAAATAAGAAGCAAAGACACAGGAAAAAAACAAATGCATGCACAAAAGTCTGAAAAACGCACCTCAAATTTATCCATCATTTTGCGAATTCCACTTCCTTTCTGTCCAATGATGTAGCGATGAAGCTCAAAAGGCACTTCCACCTCAATAGTGACAGGAACTAAAGCCTTAAAAAAAAAAAAAAAAAAAAATGAAACACAGGGTTAACCAAAGGTGACCATTTCAGGGAATAAAACAGAGCTTTGAGACAGAAATCCACCGACCTTCAAAGCCTCTATGGCTGCCTCACACCGCTCTTTGCGACCAGACAGGATGATCACGTCACACTTTTTGGGAGCATTTGGGTCAACCGAGTCCTTCACTTCACCGTTGGCCTCGCCGTTCTCCTGGATAGGAGCTTCTGCAGGAGGAGCTGCTGCAAGAAAATAAGGAAAAATGTGAGAAATCACAACAGCATCGGGTGTTTGACAGAAATGGATGTCACAATTTTACCAGAACACAAAGTTACAAGCTGACGAGCAAAGCTGCAAATAGACAAGAAAAAGTTGCAAGTTGATCAGGAAAAAGTTGCAAATTGCTGAGGAAAAAATGCCGACAATTTCCAAGAAAAGAGGGGAAAAAAAGTTTAAGGTAATTTCAGTCCTTCCCAAGAAATGTTGAAGATGAACTTAAATAGATAAACAGTTATGAAATCTGATCCAAAATCTTTCACTGCCTTAGAATTGCTTGGAAAGAGATATTAAATCTGGCACCTATTTATGTATGCGCAGATCTATGAATACTCTAATTAGCAGCCTGCAGGGCTTGCATGTGATTGTTTGCCGTGACTCCTGGTGGGTGGGCTGCTAGTCTGTTCAAGATGCTTCCAGACATTAAAGTTTTGCCTACATCTTATAAAGGAAAAAGCAAAAAAAAAAAAAGCGGTCGAGGTGAGAGAAATGTGTAGTTGTCAAATCTGTATTTACTTTTTACTAGCAACCAGTTCCCCGTCCACCGGCGACAGAGGGACCCGATTTGAATGTGGCTCACAGTGCAGCACCCTGTCTGCTGGCGAAGAGAGCCGAGAGCAGCCCGCCTCTCTCCGCTCTTTCTCTGCTGCTACCCCAACCCGCTCTGCCTCAATCCTGCTGCTCCTCGGCTCCTCCCTCTTCCCCCGAGGTAGCCAAGGGTAACCCTCTGGTTAATGTTTTAACCAACCAGGCTAAGCAAGACTAGTTATGTAGCTATTAGGGATGTTAATGATTGACTTTCGATTAATTGTCGATAAGAATTTAGTCGACTAAATTACATTGTCAATTAATTGATAACTCAGCAGTCCTTTTCAATAGGAGCTTATTCTATGAAATGTAGTGACGTCGCTGTCCAGGCGGGGGTGCACGCGGTCACCCACTGCCGCATTTCAACCCAAAAAGCAGAAGAAAACGCCAAGCCCCCAGAGCGCATGCGCTGTGCAGAGTGGAAAAAACTCTTCAACATAACCCCGAAGAGCAAGTCACAGCAAGTTCCAATGGCATGTTCCAATGTCCACTCACCTTCTTCAAATCAACAGGGCAGAGAGACTGCTGCGAGGAAAAAGACTACATGAGCGCAAAAATCTTTCCCCACTGCCTTCAAGCAGACGGAAAAACAGACCGGACTCAAGTTCCCACTGAGGTAACGGACAACAGAGGAGCCCAGACCACTGTGGGTTTGCCTGGATTGCCGGCGTACTGTGATAATGTTTAACATGCAACAGATGAAGCAGCTTACAGTTTATTTTCCAGTTTAAACAGTCTACTTCTGCATCTCAGTAAATTAGAACGTGAAAGTTATTTTCAATATTACTAAAAAAGATAAATTTGTGATATTGGTAATAGTTTATAAAATAAAAAATCATGACATTTGTAATATATTGAGATGTACCAGCACGTAGTACACACTATACAGTACAAAATTTGTTAAAACTACAAAAAATGCCATTGTCTGTAGTAAAAAAAAAAAATGCAAATGGTACAATAAATCACTGAGGAATATAATGTTCATGTTTTATTCAGTATATAAAAAAACAGCAAATTTTTACATGTTAAAGATAGACCGTACTGTACCGAGGGAAATTCAGATTCTCAGGAAAAACGCTGCTTATCGATTAATCGTTTATCGATAAGGTGAATCAATTATCAATTGATGAAACTGATAACTTGCATCCCTAATAACTACTAACAGTCTGTCCAAATCTGCCTTTTTTGGGGAGCTTAAGCAGACATTCACAGCAGAAAAACATTTGGGAGTTTGGAAAGATTTTGTTCTTGATATGTCTTGTAAATCATGAGAGACATGTTACAGATACGTTAACAACAGAAAAAAAAAATAAAAAAAAAAAAATTGATTTTTGCCGGAGTGTCACTTTAAAAAAACTGCTTCACAACAGAACTTCTGGAAACTGATTTCATGGCCTTTTATTTATTTATCTTTTGTCTTCTGATGAAGGCTGCAGTGCAGTATTTTATTTTTTTGTCTTTTATATGAACAAAAGATAAATAATTAAAAGAAGACTAAATTAACCTATTTGACGTGATTTCATGGTCCTTTTCCACTAGTACTTACTCAGCCCGACACGCTTCAACTCGGTTTGTAGGGTTTTCCATTAGTACCTGGTACTTTTTTGGGACCTACTTCAGTGAGGTTCCAACCGTGCTGAGTCGAGCTGAAAATGTAACGTCAACAGATTGCAGGCCACTGATTGGCCAGGGCATAACATCAGTGGATGAGAGCGACGTCTTCACAAGATTCAAAACCGCCATTTGTAAATTCAGCCATGAGATTTTATTATTTCTGTGATAATCAACAAAATAAATGGTTACTAACAAATCAACAGCGTCATAAACACTCACCATCTTCCCCGTCAGCAGCCATCAGCTCGGACACCTCCTGGTATTTCATTTCGGAACGCGGCGCTGCGGCTGAAAAGTTCATATAGTGGTCAAATTTGACCAAATGTGGTTATTTTTCAACAGTCTCCCCATCGGTGCGCACACTTCTTCCATCGGTGTTGCAGCACTTAGATCCCGGCGCTTGAAAAATAAACTACATTTGGTCAAATTTGACAACTATGAACTTTTCAGCCCCGTCGGCCCTGCTGCGGCTGAGCGACCCAAAATGAAAAAGTGTACCAGCAGGTTGCCGAGCGGATTGCTGCTCACAGGCAAGATGTTGAGTGTTTTGTGATTTTAAGCATCTTTTACGTTATTTATCAGTGAAAACGTCAGCATGTAAACAACATAACAGGATAACGGGCCACCTTCCTGTAATGAACCCACCCCCACCCACTTGAGGGGGTACTCAGTTGTAACGGAAAACCAACCACACCGTGTCTAGGCAAGTCGGGCTGAGGAGGTGCTAGTGGAAGAGGGGCTTTAGTGTCATGTCTGAATGAGTGCGTGGGGCTTCAGTTCACATAAAATGTCATGATTATTACAATGGTGCATCTCAGTAAATTAGAATATTGCTAAAAAAAAGTTTGTCTTTTGGAATCCAATTCAAAAAGATAAATGTTCATATATTCTGCCATAATCACCCACAGAGTGAAAGACTTTACACCTTTGTGATTTAACTTTGATGATTATAGTTACAGTTTTTAAACTAAATAAATTACAGATCCTGATGTTAGTTTAGGTGCAGCTCTAAACTTTAACGCCGCCTTTACCTTGTGGGTCCTCGCGCTCTGGAAACTTTATCTGGACATTGTGATCTCGTGTGATCTGCTGGATCCGGGAGCCCTTGGGACCCATGATGGAACGGTGAAACTTCTGAGCAATCACACACTCCATGGTCACCTGAGCTTCCTGGAAAAGAAAAGAAAATGCATTGAATCTGGTTACATCTCTAATAATGAGGAAACTCGGAGCATCTCAGCAGAACCAAACTACCAACCAGGTCCTCAATGATCTCCTGCATGCGCTTTTTGGCCGCCTCAACACACTCTTTGGCTCCTTTGAGGGTGACCTTGTCGCTCTGAGAACCAGTGCGAGGGAAGCTCACCATGACGCCACCATACTCGTCGGCGAGTTCCCTCAGGACTTGGCCTCGACGAGCCACAAAGTATCGATGGTGCTTGGGGTCGACGGTCATCGCGTCCTCCACAACATTGTCCTGAAATCCAATACAGAAACACATTTGTAAAGCAGGAATTGGGAGAAGTCTGAAATTCATTTTTTTAACCTACCAGACTCTTGATGAGCTCCTCCAGCTCCTTCTGGGCCTCCCGCACCGCCTCCTCTGTGCCGACCACGGTGATCAGCTCCTGGTCTTTGTCATCGGGGGTGGGGAAGATGATTCTGGCCCCGGTATTGTCACGGACCTTACGGATGTTCCCACCACCTTTCCCAATGAGGAACTTGTGATATTCTGGCTTGGCCTGCAGCTCGGCGGTGTGACTCTTAGTTTGCTGATGGAGCGTTCACACGAAAAACCAGATGTTCAGTACATAATTAAAAAAAAAAAAAAAAAAAAAGTTAGGCGCAACACTAAAATGACCTGGAAATCTGTCAACTAAACTCAACCAAAACCCTGCATTAACGTTTAAAGACCACAAATTACTCTTTTTTTCCCAGATGTTGACACGGCTCCCAGAGGTTCTGATATGTCTGACATGATTTGGTCAGAACACCCCAGGGTTTAATTACTGCAGTACCATTTTACACATGGGGAAGGAGACCTTCTCAAAATGGGCTCATTGCTTTAAACACTAATGACACCCTGTTCACCACACCCTCCGTCATTTGTCATTTCTCAGGGATTTGGGTTTTAACAGTGATGGCATGTTTGAGGCTTTGGTTGCTGGACTAACATGCGAACAAATACTGGCCAAATTTTACAGTGTAAAAGCCAAAACAAAGCATTATTAGAGTGCAGGTGTGTGTTCTGAGTGGTTGATAGCCTATGACAAGTCCCCGTGGAGTAACAAGCATAAACAACCTTGAATGAGTGAATGGCTAACCCTGGGTTTACACTAACTCCAGATCCGGTCCGTTACGGATGCAGTGCGGATGGAGCCTTGCATCCATCCCTACCAGCTCCATTTGTGTTTTGAAGCAGCATGGATAAGAACAAGGTTTGAAATATAAGATCACGTGATAACTGTATAAAATGACGCAAGATCTTGAGAAAGACCCGAGTGAGACCGAGGAAAACTGATCGTGATCACGTAAGTGTGATGTAGCAATTCTACACCTGGATTTTTGTGTTCTAAATAATACGCAAGTAGCTCGTTAATTTTAGTTCTATGAAGTGTTTGTGTGTTATGTCAAAGTTTTTACCTTCTGACGGTGGTGGAGGAGGACCCCTCAGAAAATAAGACGATCCTTAAATCATTTTTAATGAACAACGGCTATTAAATACCATGGCATTTCCTTGCGGCTTGGATCTGGCATCCGTCAAAAACAGACTCATTGCGTTTCATTAGCGAGCCAAATCTGACGGGTTGGATTTGTTCTGCAGTGGTCTGGACCAGGTGGGGATTAGAAAATTGACCAGAATAGAATTATATGCTGTGGAGTCCAGATTGCAGCCGTAACAGACCGGATCCGGAGTCACTGTAGATCCAGGGTAACTCTGCTAATGGCAAATAACCACTGCTGAACAGTAAGCCATCCAGTAATAAACATTAATAAATTATGTTAAAATTATATATTAAAAACAAAAATGATACCAAGCTGCACTCAAGCCAGCAGAAGGGTAGTGTTCACCTCTCCTCCGCTCAGACCAGCTAGCGTTAGCAACCCAATATACCCGGTTATTATTATGGTCAATATAATGAAACGGTCAATAACGGAGTAGCTCATTCTTCCCTGATGAAACCACCACAACAGGGCAAAGATATGACCTTCGATCTTGACCACAACCTGGATGTAGACCCATCTGAGGATAACTGAGTATGAGCTTGGTGAGTATCGGGGAAATTGCCTATGACTGTCCACAGCTAGATGGACATTTGGGTCCGTCAACAGTCTCCCATTTTCACTAGCAGCGTTCCTGTCATATCTGTGATGCATCCCCACCAAAATAACAGGTTTATCAGAAGGGCTGCTGTTTAACGCTTCATTGATGCCATTTCTAATTCCTGCAAAAAACAGGACAGAAAACAAGGAAGTAGTCACATTCTTCTGGAGTCCCCGCCTCAGTTTGACTGAAACGCTGAAATGTTTTGGCAGTGGAGACATGAGCCAGGTACCAGGGCACGCTTTATTTATGAACAAGCTGGTCTAGTACGGTGATCATGGCGACTACAGTTTACAAAAATAAAATCATGGATGGATGTGCAGGAGGGCTTTGGCCTGCTCGACTTTGCAGACCATGTCAGAAATTCAACACAACCCACTAAAAGGAAACCTCAAAAAGTAAAATTTGGGCACCTTATTAGAAAAATACAGCTCAGTCTGATGTGTGTGCGCACCCCAAAACAGTGTAGCATCAATTTTCTTTCTGCAGTCGTTAGGTACGACCAATAAGACACAGGCGTAGCTTTTTTGGGGGGCCTTTTCACTTCAGTCTTTCAACTCCTGAAACATCTGCCAGTTAATAAAATGCTGAACTTTTTCTGAACTTGCTGAATACTTTCATACAAACCTTCTCCTCTGCCAAAGCAAGCAGTTGCTGCTTGGCTTTCTGCACCTCTTCTGCAGGACCCCTGATGGTGACCTTATCAATCCCTGAGCCCTCGGAGGGAAAGTGGATGTGCACGCCACCGCACTCCTCCATGATGGAGCGCACCAAGCGGCCCTTGGTGCCGATCAAGGAGTTGTGCAACTTTGAGGGAATGGATACATCTATTTCTGTGATGTTCGCCTAGAGAGAAGAAAGGGGATTTGGTTCAATATGAGAGTCCACCAGCTAAAGAATATAATGTCCTCATACCCTGAGTGGTTTCTGGCTATAAAGCAGAGTACGCAAATGCTATGGACCCCCTCAGCCACTAGGGGGCCCCCAAGCTATGAATTCAGTCAACATTTTTCAGGGGAGAATAAAAATTACCTTGAACCTCCCCCCCCTAAACTTGCAACCCTTTTCCCCTAAACTTTGCCATTTTTTTTTTTCTCCATACAAGTTTTCAATTTTTTTCCCTTGCAAACTTTCAGCATTTTATGATAAATTTTCTTTTGAAAGTCTGCCACTTTTTATTGTAAATTTTCAACTTTTTCATGTAAATTTAAAAAAAAAAAAATTCAACTTCTGCTCTTACCAGCTCCTTCTGAATGGCTAGAATACGACTCCGAGCAGCTTCGCAGTTTGCCTTCTTCCCTGTAATGATGATCATCTCAGAGTTGCTGTTCTCAGCGGGCAGGTCAATTTTAGTGTTAGTTTCCTCCCGAATCTAGAGAGCAGAATTTGGTCAAAACCAAAGTGGAACCGATGAAGAACCCATTTTTAGCAGCACTGATCATATTACTCTGCAGTACCTTCTTGATGTTTGAGCCTCCTTTTCCAATTATGTTTCTGTGAAATTGCTTGAAGATGGGGACTGAGACAGAATAGCTGTTCTCCACCTGAGCAAAGGAATCTCAGACGGTTAACATTCATCTGATAATATCTTATTTTTAAAAAAAAAACGAACAAACAGGATTACCATTTCAGCCACTATCTTCTGCATAAACTTGGAGCATTTTTCAACCTCGGTTCTGGGTCCTCTGAGTTGAACGATGTCACTTTTCTGTGCTGGGTCGGGGAAATTAATGATCACCTGTAGCACAAAGGACATTTTATTGGATACACAAGAGACAAAAACATATTATGCAACAGTTTGGTTTGACAGAGCAGGCTGACTGGACAACAGGTCTTATCAGAATGCCAATGTTGAAGCATAGCATCACTTTCTGCACAACACCCTCATCACTCTGCATCGTAAATAATCATCAGTAATTAGCCAAACTGATGTTTACTTATTATAATGTGAACATGTACATATTACCAGAGGGTGGCCTAGTTGGTAGAGCATCCACCCCACAAGCAGGAGGTCATGGGTTAGTATCCCTGCCAGGTCATACCAAAGACCATATAAAAACAAACAGTACTTTCGGCCTTCTAGCCTGGTGCTCAGCATAATAGAATGGGGAAAGGAAAGTTAATGCACAGAGAGGACTGACCCCCCACCCCACCCCCACCCCACTGTAGCTTTGGGCTGCACGGTGGCGCAGTGGTTAGCACTGCGGCAGCACAGTTTACCCTTGGCCGGGGGATTGTGGGGATCGTGGGATCGTGGGTTCGATCCCAGCCCCCGACCAACAGTGATCTGTGTGGAGTTTGCATGTTCTCCCCGTGTTGCGTGGGTTTACTCCGGGATTTCTCCGGTTTCCTCCCACATGCCAAAAACATGCATGTTAGGTTAATTGGCTGTTCTGAATTGTCCCTAGATATTTGTTTCCTGTAGGCCCTTAGAATAGAGGGTCAGTATTAATGAAAGCGCTTTGAGTGGTCTTTGTGACTAGAAAAGCGCTATATAAGTGCAGGTTAGTTAGTTAGTTAGCTTTCACTACTCACAGTAGCTGTGTGGCCTAGGGTCAGAGAAACAGAGATAGATGCCGCCCTATACACCACATGGTGTTTTACATGCTGTGGAAGGGATTAACTTAGCTAAAGTACATACTACACTGCACCTTCTTTTCTACAACTTTTGACTCTTTACTTCATCTGAAAATGCCAAAAAGAAACTGGCAAAGCGTGCAGAAGTTCTCACTGGAATGGCACTAGCTTAGTGTTTAGCACTCATGTTTGCTGTTGATTCACATCTGCTGGAAACAAAACGGACAAGCTGAAGTTGGATTTATCCTCCTGATGATCCAACTGTGAAACCTGGGAGGGAGGGGGGACCGTTTCATCAAAAGGTGCCGAGAAGAGGTGGACAAAGTGTGTGGAAACTAACATGGAAATGGGTTGAAGGTAAACCAGGTTAGCTGCTAACCACTTTGGCTCATCCAATAACTGTAGAGAAGCTGACAAAAATGGCGGAGGCGAGGGTGAATTAAACATTCCCCATCAGCCATTTATAATGTATATGTGGTGATAAGATAATGGTGGCTTCACACAGGACTCCCTCAGCGCAGCCATAATGCTAACTAGCAGTCGGAAAGAAGATGCGAGTCACATGACCCACCAGACACGCTCAAGAGGTAGGGGTTATGTATATGAACAATGACTTCTGCACAGCACTATACCCAGTATCATCATACACGAGTGTGAAATGACAATAATCCTACTGTTATGCATTATGCTCATTGTGGTGCTTAGACAGTCAACTGTGGTCAAAGTAACTGGTCAAAACAAGCATCCTTTGACCTACATCTGGAAATTTGTCGCGCACTTCCTTTATCTTCTCCCCTTTTTGGCCAATGATGGCTCGGTGAAAACGCTGTTCAATGATCAGGTCCTTTGTACGCTCGTTCTCCTGCAAGATAAAACGCCTTTAGTAACACAAGATGCAGTAACAGTCCACCGTCTGTACGTTGGTGTTTGTACCGACCATGCGTAACGCCAGCTCAAGCAGCTCCTTCTTGGCCTCCTGCACACCCTGGGGATCCCCCTCGATACGGATCAGGTTGCTCTTCTCGTTGTCGGGGGGGATGCGGACAGTCACCTTGTGCACCTCTTTGATGCGGTTGACTATAAACGGATCAGATGCATTGTTTATAAGGACATGTGTATTTTTGTTGCCTCAACTATAATGTGTGAAATCAAAGAACACTTACTGTTGACGCCTCCTTTTCCAATCAGGTGACGGTGGAATTTGGGGTCCACACTAATCTCTGCAAAGTCCATTCGGTTTACCTGTTCAAAAACATTGAGGTGTGTTGCTTTTAAATTCAGTTATTAAACACAATATCACATGCTTTAATTGAAAAGAAAATATGCTTTCAATTATCAATTAAAAAGCCAAGATTTGGAAAAAAATGAGGCCAAACCAAAAGATGATCAAGCTGCAGTTCCTCTACGTACCACTTGAGGCTGCCAACCCTTAAACACCTGCTTTATTTTACTTCACCAGGTGAGCAACAATGAGATTCAAAATCTCTCTTACAAGAGCAAATTTGCCAAAATAAGAGCAGTAAAAGCATCGACATTCTTACTTGTAAACAGATCATTTTTAAATACATCCATTTTTTAAACCACTTTTCCAGGGATCCAGGTTGTGGAGGCAGCAGTCCGAGTAGAGAAGTCCAGACTTCCCTCTCCCCAGCTACCTCCTTCAGCTTTTCTGAGGGGACACCAAGGTGTTCCCAGGACACACTAGAGAGTCCTGGTCTGCCCCAGAGTCTCCTCCCAGTGGGACGTGCCCAAAACACCTCAAATGGGAGGCGTCCAGAAGGCATCCTGGTCAGATGCCCGGATCACCGCAACTGGCTCCTTTAAGTGAAGGAGCAGCAGTTCTACTCTGAGCTCCTCACCCTGTCTCTAAGGGTGGGTCCAGCCACACTACGGTGAAAGCTCATTTCAGCTTCTTTCGATCATTTCCCAAAGTTCATGACCATAGATGAGGGCAGGAATGTAGATTGAGCGGTAAAGCGACAGCTTTGCTTCACAGTTCACTCCCTCTTCACAACAACAGACCGGTACAACGTCCGCATCGCTGCAGATGCTGCTCTGATCCATCTGCCAAGCTCCTGCTCCATTCTCCCCTCACTCATGAATAAAACCTAAAGATACTTTAACTCGTCCACTTTGGGCAAGTGCTCATCCTCAATAAATACAACAGAAATAAAATACAAATCTCAGAAGATTAAGGGCATTTGTTTTTTTTAAACAACCTGAAAGTCCGCACCAGCGTTCATGTTTGTTCCATTTAATTCCACCTCAGAAGAGTCAAATAAATTATGATCACTAGCCCTTTATTGTGGTTGTATCCATATACACAAACTCACCAAATCTGTAACAATGTCTTCAATCTGGCTTTGCATCATCTGTACTTCTTTGGTTGGACCTTCCAGGGTGATCTTATCCTCACCCTCAGTGAACTCAATGTGCACCTTTATAGAAAACATGAGAAAAAAATTAAAAACTGAAGCAGAAAAGAATCATTTTTGAAGCCAAAAATCCCTGATAACTGAGCAGACCTTGGGCGTTTGTTGGGTAATCTTTGCCAAGTTCTGGCCCTTCTTTCCAATGATGAAACGATGAAGCCAAGAGGGAGCTGAGACCGAGGAAACAGTGTAGCTGTTTGCCTGTCAAAGGACAAATATTGGGTTAATTGATCCTTTTCTTTAAAAATCTAAGTTTAATAATAAGTTCATTAATATTAAGCTTATTATTAAGTTTATTTTTTATAATTATTAAGTTTAGCGTAGTTATTCAAAGGAAACGGGCACCTTGGCATAAACTTCAGTGAGAGCCTGACCTAGACGGTCGGGCTCTCCACGAAGGATGACTGTTTCTGAGCTGCTGTCAGACGGTGGGATCTCGACTGAAACGCCAGTTCTATCCAGGATCTCCTGCAGGGTGTTTCCCTTGGGGCCGATCACATACTTGTGCTGGGACTTCTTTACCTCCACCGCAATGGTGGTGGTGTTCTTCTTCTGCAAAACAGCAGGAAGTTGTAAAACAAGACTCTGCAGCATGTGAAGCCTCTCCCTGAACACTAGAGCAGTGCTTTCCAACCTGAGGTCCTACTTTTATTTGAATTAAGCAGCTGGAGGTTCAATTTTATGTGAGGTGAAAACTGCTGTTCACTATATGTACAAATTCAAGGAGCTCAAACCCCTAAAGGAAACCAAATCATTATCACTAATTTTGTGCGTACCTTCTCTTCATAAATCTTCTTGATCAGTGCCACAGCAAGGGCCACTTGCTCCTTCTCCCCAGTGATGACGATCTCAGTCTTATTCACGCTCTGTGGGGGGATGTTGATGCGAGAACCAGTATCCTGCATCATCTCTCCTACCAGCTTGTTGTAGGCCCCAGTGATGAAGGGATGGTACACCTTTTCAATGTTCACCCGCTCCACAGCACGCTTGTCCTGTGAGTATGAAGGGGGAAAAAAATAGGGTGGACAGTAAGTAGCATTCATATAAATATAACAAGAAGAACGGAATCACTTTGTCAAACAGAGCGTCTGCCTCAGGGACCCAGGCTGGTAACTAGTTCTGTAAGAGAGGAGCCTGATACAGTGGGGCAAAAAAGTATTTAGTCAGCCACCAATTGTGCAAGTTCTCCCACTTAAAAGATGAGAGAGGTCTCCAATTTTCATCATAGGTATACCTCAACTATGAGAGACAAAATGAGGGGAAAAAAAATCCAGAAAATCACATTGAAGGATTTTTCCATCCATCCATCCATCCATCCATCTTCTACCGCTTTTCCGGAGGTCCGGGTCGCGGAGGCAGCAGTTCAAGCAGAGAAGCCCAGACTTCCCTCTCCCCAGCCACCTGCTCCAGCTCTTCAGAGGGGATACCAAGGCGTTCCCAGACTAGCTGGGAGACATAGTCTCTCCACCGAGTCCTGGGTCTGCCCCGGGGTCTCCTCCCAGTGGGACGTGCCTGAAACACCTCAAGTGGGAGGCGTCCAGGAGGCATCCTAATCAGATGCCCATACCACCTCAACTGACTCCTTTCAATGTGGAGGAGCAGCGGTTCTACTCTGAGCCTCTCCCGGATGACTGAGCTCCTCAACCTATCTCTGAGGGTGAGTCCAGCAATCCTACGGAGAAAGCTCATTTCAGCCGCTTGTATCCGCGATCTCGTTCTTTCGGTCATTACCCAAAGCTCGTGACCATAGGTGAGAGTAGGAACGTAGATTGACTGGTAAATCGACAGCTTTGCCTTAGAACTCAGCTCCCTCTTCACCACAACAGACCGGTACAACGTCCGCATCACTGCAGATGCTGCTCCAATCCGTCTGTCGATCTCTCGCTCCATTTTCCCCTCACTCGTGAACAAGACCCCAAGATACTTAAACTCCTCCACTTGGGGCAGGAGCCTGTCCCCAACCCGGAGAGGACAATCCACCTTTTTCCGGCTGAGGACCATGGACTCGGACTTGGAGGTGCTGATTCTCATCCCAGCCGCTTCACACTCAGCGGCAAACCGTCCCAGCAAGAGCTGTAGGTCATTGCTGGATGAAGCCAACAGGACAACATCATCTGCAAACAACAGAGATGAGATCCTGTGGTCACCAAGCATGACACCCTCCATTCCCTGGCTGCGCCTAGAAATCCTGTCCATAAAAATTATGAACAGGACCGGTGACAAAGGGCAGCCCTGGCGGAGTCCAACTCTCACTGGGAATGACTCCGACCGAGTGTTGGCAATGCGAACTAAACTCTCACAACGGTTGTACAGAGACCGAATAGCTCGTAACAACAAGCCCGATACCCCATACTCCCGAAGCACCCCCCACAAAAATCCACGAGGGACGCGGTCAAATGCCTTCTCCAAGTCCACAAAACACATGTAAACTGGTTGGGCAAACTCCCACGAACCCTCAAGAATTCTCGAGAGGGTAAAGAGCTGGTCCGATGTGCCACGGCCAGGACGAAAACCACATTGCTCCTCCTGAATCCGAGGTTCGACCAACGGCCGGACTCTCCTCTCCAATACCTTGGCATAGACCTTCCCAGGGAGGCTGAGGAGTGTGATCCCTCTAAAGTTGGAGCACACCCTCCGGTCCCCTTTTTTGAAGAGAGGAACCACCACCCCGGTTTGCCATGCCAAAGGCACTGCCCCCGACCTCCACGCAATGTTGCAGAGGCGTGTCAACCATGACAACCCAACAACATCCAGGGCCTTGAGGTACTCGGGGCGAATCTCGTCCACTCCCGGGGCCCGGCCACCAAGGAGATTTTTAACCACCTTGGCGACCTCAGCCCCTGTGATAGGCGAGTCATCCCCCTCGTCCCCAAACCCTGCTTCCTCTGTGGAAGGCGTATCAGTGGGATTGAGGAGATCCTCGAAGTATTCCTTCCACCGCCCGACGATATCCCCAGTTGAAGTCAACAGTGTCCCATCCGCACCATACACAGTGTGGACGGGGAGCTGCTTTCCCCTCCTGAGCCGCCGAACAGTTTGCCAGAATCTCTTTGAAGCCGACCGAAAGTCTTGTTCCATGGCCTCACCGAACTCCTCCCATACCCGGGTTTTTGCTTCAGCAACCACCCGAGCTGCACTCCGCTTGGCCTGCCGGTACACCTCAGCTGCTTCGGGAGTCCCACAAGCCAACCAAGCTTGATAGGACTCCTTCTTCAGCTTAATGGCCCCTCTCACCACTGGTGTCCACCACTTGGTTCGGGGGTTGCCACCACGAGATGCACCGACCACCTTGCGGCCGCAGCTCTGGGCTGCCGCTTCAACAACAGAGGTGGAGAACATGGCCCATTCAGACTCCATGTCTCCAGACTCCCTCGGAATGTGGTTGAAGTTCTTCCGGAGGTGGGAGTTGAAGACCTCCCGGACAGGGGCCTCAGCCAGACGCTCCCAGCACACCCTCACTATACGTTTGGGTCTACCAGGTCTGAATGGCTTCCTCCCCTGCCATCGGATCCAACTCACCACCAGGTGGTGATCAGTTGACAGCTCTGCACCTCTCTTTACTCGGGTGTCCAAGACATACGGTCGCAGGTCTGATGATACGATAACAAAATCGATCATCGACCTGCGGCCTAGGGTGTCCTGGTGCCAGGTGCACATATGGACACCCTTATGCTTGAACATGGTGTTCGTTATAGACAGACTGTGGTTAGCACAGAAGTCCAATAACTGAACACCACTCGGGTTCAGATCGGGCAGGCCGTTCCTCCCAATCACCCCCCTCCAGGTTTCACTGTCGTTGCCCACGTGCGCATTGAAGTCCCCCAGTAGGACAATGGAGTCTCCAGGAGGAGCACCCTCCAGCACCCCAGTCACAGACTCCAAAAAGGGTGGGTACTCTGAAACATCATTTGGTGCATAGGCACAAATGATGGTCAGGACCCGTTTCCCAACCCGAAGGCGCAGGGAAGCAACCCTTTCGTCCACCGGGGAAAACTCCAATATAGAGGCAGCAAGGTGGGGCGATACAAGAATACCTACCCCTGCTCGTCGCCTCTCGCCCGGGGCAACTCCAGAAAAGGCCAAGCTCCAGCCCCTCTCCAGGAGACTGGTTCCGGAACCGGAGCTGTGTGTTGAGGTGAGGCCAACTATATCTAGCCGGTATCGCTCAATCTCGTACACCAGCTCAGGCTCCTTCCCCACCAGAGAGGTGACATTCCACGTACCAAAAGCCAGTTTAGAAAGCTTGGGATCAGTCCGCCAAGGTCTCCGCCTTTGACTGCCACCTAATCCACATAGCACCGGACTTCCATGATCCCTCCTGCAGGTGGTGAACCTACTGGAGGGCGGACCCATGTAACTCCTTCGGGCTGAGCCCGGCCGGGTCCCATGGGTGGAAACCCGGCCACCAGACGCTAGCCTTCGAGCCCCTCCCCCAGGCCTGGCTCCAGGGTGGGGCCCCGGTAACCCCATACCGGGCGGGGTACACTGAATCCTTGATATACAATTTATCATGAGAGTCTGTTGGATCGTTCTTCGTCTGGCCCTTCACCCAGGACCAGTTTGTCTTGGGAGACCCTATCAGAGGCAAATTGCCCCGGACAACATAGCTCCTGGGATCACTGGGGCACGCAAACCCCCCCACCACGATAAGGTGACGATCCATGAGGGGGGGGATTTTTAATGAATTAATTGGTAAATTCCTCGGTAAAATAAGTATTTGGTCACCTACAAACAAGCAAGATTTCTGGCTCTCACAGACCTGTAACAACTTCTTTAAGAGGCTCCTCTGTCCTCCACTCGTTACCTGTATTAATGGCACCTGTTTGAACTCGTTATCAGTATAAAAGACACCTGTCCACAACCTCAAACAGTCAGACTCCAAACTCCACTATGGCCAAGACCAAAGAGCTGTCAAAGGACACCAGAAACAAAATTGTAGACCTGCACCAGGCTGGGAAGACTGAATCTGCAATAGGTAAGCAGCTTGGTGTGAAGAAATCAACTGTGGGAGCAATTATTAGAAAATGGAAGACATACAAGACCACTGATAATCTCCCTCGATCTGGGGCTCCACGCAAGATCTCACCCTGTGGGGTCAAAATTATCACGAGAATGGTGAGCAAAAATCCCAGAACCACATGGGGGGACCTAGTGAATGATCTGCAGAGAGCTGGGACCAAAGTAACAAAGGCTACATCAGTAACACACTACGCCACCAGGGACTCAAATCCTGCAGTGCCAGACGTGTCACCCAGCTTAAGCCAGTACATGTCCAGGCCCGTCTGAAGTTTGCTAGAGAGCATTTGGATGATCCAGAAGAGGATTGGGAGAATGTCATATTAGATTAGATTAGATTCAACTTTATTGTCATTACACATGTATGAATACAAGGTAACGAAACACAGTTTAGCATCCAATCAGAAGTGCAAAGGACAGCAGTGCAGTATATACAGTAATTGACAGTATGTGCAATTTAAGCAAATATATGCAGCAGTGCAGAAAGTTAAGAGTACCGTTATGTGCAAATAATGTACAATAAGTTAGGTGGGCAGTTATGTACAGGTGAGGATGGTAAGAGATGATGGTAAGAGAGTCAGCGGGGAACTAAGTTCAATAACATGACAGCTGTTGGAAAGAAACTGTTCCTAAACTTGCTGGTTCTAGTCCGAAGGCTTCTGAAACGCCTTCCAGAGGGGAGAAGCTGGAACAGTCCATGAGCAGGATAGTTGGAGTCCCTAAGAATGCTGCGTGCCCGGCGCAGACATCTTTTCCTGTAGACGTCCTCTATAACTGGAAGTGGAGTCCCTGTGATGCGCTGGGCGGTTTTCACCACCCGCTGCAGCGCCTTACGGTCAGCGACAGAGCAGCTCCCATACCAGACTGTGACACAGTTGGTCAGGGTGCTCTCTATCACGCAGCGGTAGAAGTTGCCCAGGATGTCAGTTGACAGATGGTTCTTCTTCAGTGTCCTCAAGAAGAAGAGGCGCTGATGGGCCTTCTTGATCAGGCTGGTGGTGTTAACTGACCAGGACAGGTCCTCCGAGATGTGGGTCCCCAGGAATTTGAAGCTGGGGACACGTTCAACAGCTATGCCATTGATATGGATGGGGTCATGTGTCTCTCCCCTCTCCTTCCTGTAGTCCACTATGAGCTCCTTGGTTTTGCTGGTGTTAAGGAGCAGGTTATTGTCAGCGCACCAACTAGCCAAGTGCTCAACCTCTGCCCTGTAATCTGACTCATCGTTGTCCCTGATGAGTCCAATCACCGTGGAGTCATCTGCGAACCTTATGATGGAATTGGATCCATACATAGGCCTGCAGTCATGGGTGAAGAGGGAGTAGAGGAATGGGCTGAGCACACAGCCCTGTGGTACACCAGTGTTGAGTGTGATGATGGAAGAACGGTTGGGGCCTGACCTAACATGCTGGGGTCTGTTGGTCAGAAAATCCATGATCCAGTTGCAGGTGGAGGTACTGATTCCCAGGTCCCCAAGTTAAGTGATCAACTTGGAGGGGATAACTGTGTTGAATGCCGAGCTGAAGTCAACAAACAGCATTCTTGCATAGGTGTTCTTGTCATCCAGATGTGAGAGTACACAGTGCAGCGCTGTAGAAACCGCATCCTCTGTACTCCTGTTGCTCCGGTAGGCAAACTGGTGAGGGTCCAGTGTAGGGGGCAGGCCTTTTTTGAGCTGTGCCAAGACCAGTCGCTCAAAGCACTTCATGGCTATGGGGGTCAGTGCCACAGGGCGATAGTCATTTAGGCACGATGGTGTTGAATGTTTCGGCACTGGTACTATAGAAGTGGTCTTGAAGCACGCTGGTACCACCGCCTGGGCCAGGGACAGGTTGAAGATGTCCGTGAAGACCCCTGCCAGCTGCTCAGCGCATGCCTTCAGCACACGCCCAGGAATGCCGTCAGGGCCAGCAGCCTTACGTACGTTGATATGACTCAGTGCGTTACGAACGTCGGTGTGGGTGAGTGTGAGGTGGTGGAGGTCGTCAGAGGGTGGGAAATTGATATTCTTTTCGTTATTGTCCTTGTCAAAACGAGCATAGAAGTCATTTAGCTCATTGAGAAAGGACACAGTCATGGCTATAGGTATGGAGTTGCTGGGCTTATAATCAGAGATCGCTTGAATGCCCTGCCACATGCGTCGGGGTTCAGAGTCCCCAAAATGTTCCTCCACCTTCAGCTTGTAGCTGTGCTTGGCCTTCTTGATGCCCCTCTTCAGATCTGCCCTGGATGAACTGTAGGCCTGTGCGTCACCAGATCTAAAGGCATTGTTACGTGCCTTTAGCAGAAACCGCACTTCTCTGTTCATCCACGGCTTCTGATTTGGGTACGTGGTGATCTGTTTTTCCGTGGTGACACTGTCAATAGTGGTGTTGATATGGTCCAGGACTGAGTGGGTGTAAGAGTCGATGTTTATGTGGGAGCCACAGGTAGCCTGAGAGGTGAACATACTCCAGTCTGTGTTCCTAAACTTTTCCTGGAGTACAGAGTCAGCCCCCTCTGGCCACACTTTGATGGTCCTCACTGATGGCTTTACCTGGTTGATGAGCGGTACATACTTGGGGGTAAGGAACAAAAATAAGTGATCAGACTGACCTAGGTGGGGGAGGGGAGTTGCTGTGTAGGCTCCCACAATATTGGTGTAAACGTGGTCCAATGTTTTGTCCCCTCTTGTGTGACAGGAGACAAGCTGGTAGAATTTAGGAAGCACTGTCTTGAGGTTAGAGTGGTTAAAATCACCCGCCACAATAAATGCTGCCTCTGGGTGTGCAGTTTGCGGTTTGCCAATAGCTGCATGCAGTTCTTTCATAGCAAGCTTAGCATTAGCATCCAGAGAGATATAAGCAGCTGTTATGATGGTACAAGTGAACTCGCGTGGCAGATAGAAAGGTCTACATTTAACCATGAGAAACTCCAGGTTAGCTGAGCAATGTCTCCCAACAGTGACAGAGTTTGTGCACCAAGCCTTGTTAATATAAATGCACACTCCCCCACCTCTGGTCTTACTGGAGTCATCAGCTGCTCTGTCTGCCCGGAGAGTGTGTAGGCCGGCTAGCTCGATAGCATTGTCGGGTATTCCACTGTGTAACCATGTTTCCGTGAAAATCATGATATTGCAGTTCATAAGTCTCTTATTGTTGGTGATCCGAAGCCGTAGCTCATCCATTTTGTTCGCCAGTGACCGTACATTAGCGAGGAAAATACTGAGTAGAGAAAGCCGGTGCGGTGGTCAGATGAAACCAAAATAGAACTTTTTTGGTGAAAACTCAACTTGTCGTGTTTGGAGGAGAAAGAACACCATACCTACTGTGAAGCATGAGGGTGCAAACATCATACTTTGGGGCTGTTTTTCCTGCAAAGGGACCAGGACGACTGATCCGTGTAAAGGAAAGAATGAATGGGGCCATGTATCGTGAGATTTTGAGTGAAAACCTCCTTCCACCAGCAAGGGCATTGAAGATGAAACGTGGCTGGGTCTTTCAGCATGACAATGATCCCAAACACACCGCCCAGGCAACGAAGGAGTGGCTTCGTAAGAAGCATTTCAAGGTCCTGGAGTGGCCTAGCCAGTCTCCAGATCTCAACCCCATAGAAAATCTTTGGAGGGAGTTGAAAGTCTGTGTTGCCCAGCGACAGCCCCAAAACATCACTGCTCTAGAGGAGATCTGCATGGAGGAATGGGCCAAAATACCAGCAACAGTGTGTGAAAACCTTGTGAAAACTTACAGAAAATGTTTGACCTCTGTCATTGCCAACAAAGGGTATATAACAAAGTATTGAGATGAACTTTTGTTATTGACCAAATACTTATTTTACTGAGGAATTTACTAATTAATTCATTAAAAATCCTTCAATGTGATTTTCTGGATTTTTTTTTTTCTTATTTTGTCTCTCATAGTTGAGGTATACCTATGATGAAAATTGGAGACCTCTCATCTTTTAAGTGGGAGAACTTGCACAATTGGTGGCTGACTAAATACTTTTTTACCCCACTGTAACTGAAAGCTCTATATCCCTTAGCACTTTAGAGATTCTAGGAATTACTAACAGTTCTGTTAGAACAATATGGTACAGTTAT
This sequence comes from Pholidichthys leucotaenia, assembly GCA_020510985.1. Lineage (NCBI taxonomy): Eukaryota > Metazoa > Chordata > Actinopteri > Cichliformes > Pholidichthyidae > Pholidichthys > Pholidichthys leucotaenia. Next base: position 20,688,744 of record CM035839.1, on the reverse strand, counting down.
GCATTTAGAATAACAAGAGGACAGATTATGAAGAGCTTTCAGTCAAGAGGAGGATTTTAACTTTGATTCTGGTTTTTACAGGGAGCCAACGAAGAGAGATTAATACAGTCTCTTTAGCGTTTGCTGATGCTCACTGCAGCATTTCTGATTAACTGAAGAACTTTTATGGAGCTTTTAGGCCAACCTTATAAAAAACAATTAGAATATTCTAATCTAGAGGTGACAAAGGTGTGGATTAGTTTCTCAGTTCTCGGGGGGAGTAAAGAATTATGCTAGCTACCTGCTCCGCAGAGATCAACAAGATCTCGTGCTTAGCCTTCTCCAGGCCCTCCTTAGTGCCAGAGATCTTGATCTGGTTACTGGGGTCTTCAGGTCGTGGGATCTGGATTTTGGTGGCGGTCTTCAGCTCCAGCTCCTGAAGCTTCTCCCCATTTTTGCCGATGACAAAACGATGGTGCTCTTTGGGGATGGCAACAGCTGCTGTAGCCTATTAGGGTGAAAACACAGTAATCATTCAAGGACATCCAGGAATTGGTGTTTTTTTTTTTGTTTTTTGTTTTTTTTTTTTTTTTAAGATTAATAAATTAATAAATGGCTCTTGACCTGAGTCTGCAGCCGGGACACAATCTCCTTCCGGGCCTTCATCACGGCATCCAGCTTTCCAGAAACCATGATGGAGAGTCCCTGATCTTTGGCCAAGGAGAGTTCCAGGTGGGCTCCGGTCTTATGCATGATGTCCACGCACACCTTCGCTTGGTCGCCCTCCCCAAACTGGTTGATGTCCTTGTACTTGCGCTCCTCTAGCGGCACATGGAAGACCTGTGTAATAAAGGAAAAATATAGGGTACCATGATAAAAATACAATGCAAATACAGCAGTCCTGGACAAGGAAGGATATCAATTATCAACTATTGATAATGTAGCATCATCTTGCTTTGGTTCATCTACAAAATAGACTTTGCATCTTAACCCCTTGCACTCTGGTCAGTTTCCCTAAAAACGCCAAAAAATAATGTACCCAAAGTAAATCAAAAGCTGTTCTTCAACCGTTTGCAGCATCTTCATGGGGTTGGTCTCATTTAAAAGAAAACACTTTGAATTTTTTGGCAAAACAGTCATAATCTCTCTAAGTGCTCCTGCCACTGAGTAACTGTCATCTAAACATACTGAACTTGAAGAAAATAAATTTCGCCTGGGTGGGTTGTTTTTTTTTTAGATACAAATGCTTGCAAATAACATACAGCTGTCAGATACTTGCTGGAAAACACAACAGAAATGACCAACCCCATGAAGATGCTGCAAAGGGTTGAAGAACAGCTTTTGATTTACTTTGGGCACATTATTTTTAGGCATTTTTAGGGAAGTTGAACAGAGTGGAAGAGGTTTTAAACAGGTATAAAGTGAAATTAATTAATTGTTCACCAAGGAAGAGGTGAGCTGGTGCCCCTACGAGTGTTTACTATCAACGTTTTCTGTGTGTGGACCCAGAATAAATCTCAGGTCCCAATACAATAATACAAATTAAATAATCTTTATACCTGATCATAATTATAAATCACATATCGCTACAATAACCTCATTATCAATAACACTGGTAAACACCAACTTTATTGTCTAAGTTTTCTTTAGCTGATTTAGGACAATTTTGGTGTGCTGAATCCAAAAATCACATTGGTTTTGCTCAATCAGGTCAACTTTTTGAACTATGGCCACATGTTTTTTTGTTCACATGTACGGGTATTTTCGCTTTATATGATGCAAAATTCTTTTTATTTCTTGAAATTTCTCAAACTCTGAAGAGTTTGCATGCGCCAATTTATGACATGTCAAATTGTCATGATGGCTGATTACTGTTGGACTCTGAAGAGAGACATCCCTGCCGCTGAGCATTCTAGAGGTTCGAATAAACGGAAGCTGAAGCTCTGAATTTTGAACAATGATGACGTAACATTCAATTTACATGGACTTACCTTCATCAATGTCTACTATTCAATTTACAATAATCAAGGTTTGTAACATTTAATCAATAAATTGTGTTCAAAAATGATTTTTTCTCTTAAAAATCTATTTTGGATGAGAAAAATTAACAAAAATCAACCGATAATGTCACAAAAATGCAATCGATTTAGTCAGAAGATCAGATTTTTTAAAAATCAACTTAGCATAAAAACCTGACCTGATTGAGAGAAATGGTTGTCATTTTCGGATTCAGTGGTACAAAATTGTCTTAAATCAGTTGAAAAAAACACAGACAACTTACAAAAAAAATATTTTTGTAACCCTGTGTAATTAGCCTTATTATAACCTTATTATTCAAAGACCATGGCAATTATATTACCACGTTCCTTCCTGCAGCATGAACCACCTGTAGCCAGACAACTTCCACTCAAAGGATCCAAGTGTGCCCCATTAGCATCAAAGCCAATATTAGCAACACCTTGATTAAAACAAGGTTTGTGTTTTGTTGTGAAGCCACTTATTAGGGATGCTGATGCCTCCACATCAGTGAGCCATGCTTCAGACCCACACCCTGCAAGTTAAATTATTTAATATTTTATTGCTGAGGCTAAAAAACCTGAAGGTTTTTGCTGCTGAAGCTGGTAGCCTTGCATTCACATGCAACTGAAACAAGGGAAGACACAGGATTTGCTATTTATGATTGTTTTTTTTATTTTTGGAATTGCTGCTGCCCTGTCCCAAGTGGCTGAACATGAAGGATGCAAGAGGAGTCATTTTTAAATGAGCTGTAAAAACTCAGGACTTTTTTTTTCTCTCTCTGAAACTATAGAAATGGCAGTAAATGAGACCTTGAAAAGAAAGGTAGAAAGAGGAAAGTGTAGCTCACTGTCATTTTATTGCATGAGACATAAGGAGCTCCAGCTCCTTATATGCATATAAGGAGCTGGTGGTGGACTGCCGCAGGCAAGGACAACCCCTCACAGCACCAGTAAATATACAGGGAACAGACATCAAGATGGTGACATCCTATAAGTACCTGGGTGTTCATCTGAACAATAAACTAGACTGGTCGCACAATACTGATGTACTCTACAAGAAGGGACAGCGCAGGCTGTTCCTACTGAGGAGACTCAGGTCTTTTGGTGTACAAAGGGCGCTGCTGAAGACATTCTATGACACGGTGGTGGCATCAGCCATCACTTTTGGAGTGGTCTGCTGGGGCAGTGGCATTACAGCAGCAGATAGGAAGAGACTGAACAAACTGATCAAGAAAGCTAGCTCTGTCCTGGGGCAGCGCCTTGACCCAGTGGAGGAGATAGGAGAGAGAAGGATGGTGACTAAACTGTCATCTCTGCTGGAGTCCGAGTCCCACCCTATGCAGGACATACTGAATGCACTGAGGAGCTCATTTAGCAGCAGACTACATCATCCTAGGTGCACAACCGAGAGGTTTCACAGGTCCTTCCTACCTACGGCTGTCAGACTGTACAACCTAAGCAGGGCTGCTCGCAGAGATAGCAAAAAGATGTGACAACCTAATAATTTTGAATGCAAAAGACACAATAGACTTACACAATGGTCCCCTCCGGTATACAACTAGGAAAATACCGGTCGCTATGGAGGGTGAGAATATGTATGGGTACATAATCATACCATGTAGGGTAACTAAGTAGACGGTTGTGCTGTTTCATTCCATCTAGCTACAATGCTCCGCACTGTGTGTGTGTTAATATATTTACATATTTATTCCATCTAGCTACAATGCTCCGCACTGTGTTTATATATTTATATATCTATCCCATCTAGCTACAATGCTCCGCACTGTGTGTGTGTTAATATATTTACATATTTATTCCATCTAGCTACAATGCTCCGCACTGTGTTTATATATTTATATATCTATCCCATCTAGCTACAATGCTCCGCACTGTGTGTGTTAATATATTTACATATTTATTCCATCTAGCTACAATGCTCCGCACTGTTTATATATTTATATATCTATCCCATCTAGCTACAATGCTCCGCACTGTGTGTGTGTTAATATATTTACATATTTATTCCATCTAGCTACAATGCTCCGCACTGTGTGTTTATATATCTACATATTATCCCATCTAGCTACAATGCTCGGCACTGTGTGTCTATATATATATATATACATTTATATTTATATGTACATATGTATACTTGCTGCTCTTGTTTTTCTCTTGCCTTCTGATTGTTGCTCTGAATGTTGCCATCCCTGTGCTGTTGCAATCCTGGAATTTCCCCATTGTGGGGACTAATAAAGGCTTATCTTAATCGTTCAGACCCTCCGCAATCATGGCAGCATTATATTCGAAATTTTTAAGAATTAGAGCTTCACCATTATCTTTTTTTCTGGTCAAATCTGGCACTTCTCATTTCCTGAGTTTTATCCAATCAGCACCGAGTCAATCCTAAACCCCACCCAGCAGTCTTTCTAACCAGGACCTTATTTCAGCCCCTACCAGTTCCTGAAAACTTCCCCCTTCAGGGAGGCTCCTGTGCTGGAAACACACGTCACAAGGGAAGTTTCTGTAAAACTGGTTCCTGGTTCCTGTAATGAAAACTTAAGACGTTTAACCCGGCAGCTGCATAGTACAAAAATCTGTGTGCAGTTAACTGTCTGAAGAATTCCTGTCAACATCTTATCCAGGTGTGTCACTTGACTAAAAGACAAAGCAATTCATCCAAAACGTTCTAATCAAATTGCTTAAAAAAAAAAAAAAAAAAATTCTCCTCCTCTTCCTGAGTTTGTTTATAATATGCAGACCACAGAAGGAGCCAATCACATGAAATTAAGGTTTCCCAACAAAGCAAAAGATTAGATCTAAAGTCCAACTTTTTAAAACCTAAATTATAACCACCTGTTTGCATGCCCACTACCCTAGAACAGACCGACTTCTACTTATCACCTGACTGACATTTTTAAAGTAGAACTGAACCCACCTTTTGGCGCAAAAAAGTAGAATAGCAGATTAATTCCTTATTACCTATTGTATTTTTCAACACATAAAAGAAATTTTTAGGCCATGCGATGGCCAAGCTATAAGCCGATAAACTTTTGCCTCTGGCTGGCAGTGCCAAACAAACCGGAAGTAGTGCAGACGACGCTGCGTGACGTCACGAGTGTGATCCCTAACCAAAACAACAATGGCAGAGTTTTCAGAGTGAAGAGGCATTCAGGATCGGTGACGAGACAGAGGAGGATGCAGGAGTGTGGCAGGTGGCAGGCGTGCACAAGGGCGAGCCCGGGAGACAGCGACCTGATGCACCTGTGACAGCAGCTGGCAGACGGCGATGCAGAGGCGAGGTCCGCCGCCGGGGAATCCACCTGTGCACAGGGGAGAGACTGGAAAGGCAAAGGTAGGTATGCTTACGCTGTAGATCTTGCTGGGAGATGAGGGGGTTCCTCTGCAGCAAGAGGGCTGAAGGAATCAGACGGCTTCATGCTGAAGCCCAGGGCAGAGTGGCTTATATCCCACGCTGCTGACGAGGCGCAAGTGTGTGCGCAGCTGGCGCCGCTAATGAGCGGCGAGTTGTAACATATCCAGCCTGTGTTGTGTTGTAGCTTAGTTTTCTTTTTTCTTGGTCACATTTTGTCTTAGTTTTGTTTTGAATTGTAATCGCTCTTGCCTGTTTTCTCTTTTGAATTCTTGGATGGAATATGGGTGGGCAATATAAGCTGCGGCTTCAGCCATCACCCATTTCGGATAACTTACGTTGAATTGTATAATCAGATGAGTCATTGTTCAATTTGACCTTGTTGTTATATCATTCAGTTTCTTTCAACCTGTACTGTACTATCCGAAATAAATAAATTCATTCATTCATTCAAAAAATTGGGCTATGTATTACAATACTTCTACAGACTATAGTGGCAATACACATGAACAGAACTGGCCTCTGCATTTGACTGTGCTATTTATAAATACAGTGATCCCTCACTTATCGCGTTTAATGGGGACCAGAACCGACCGCGAAAAGTGAAAAACCGCGAAGTAGCGTCACCCCCCCCCCCCAAGGGCGTCACAAGCACTATTTTGCACAAAAAGGCACAAGAGAACAGCGAAAAATGCCACTAAGCAACACGAACGATAAAGAACAATGAATGCGGTCTTCCTTCGCTGGGTATGTGCGCTCTGCAGGGAGAGAAGCTGGGTAAAACGTCTCAGCCAATCAGCTTGCGAGATTCCCGAGCGGTGAAGAGGTGGGCGGAGAGGAGTGGAGCGGTGGTCAGAGAGGTGGATTTTGAGTTGTGCGGGCTCTCCGTGTTGATACCTGATGTTCTAATGTAGTCTCCCTGCCTTCTGCTAGCGCCCGGGCAACTTTCGTGCCATTTTTTCTCAATTTTGAATTTTTGATGAATATTTTTGAAAAATCCGCGATGCACTGAGGGCGCGAAAGGTGTAATATCTATATCTAGAAACGCATCGCTTCCCGGTCGCTTTTCCTCCCCCTTTCTTTTCTTTCGTCGCCGTGACAGCTTTCCTTGGCCACTGAACAGATCTTCCCAGGTGTTGGAAGTGTTTTGTAGTCGACTATCACGACAAAATGCACCAAAAACAACCAGTGTCGACGTGCTCGCAATGGTAAACATGGAGGACTGTGTCACACTCGTGACGTCACGCGGAACTCCGGCTGCACTTCCGGTTAATCGGCGGATTTGTCCGATTTTTCAGGGCGGGAAATTCAAAATCGCGATTTTCTCCAAGATTCCGGGATTTGTGGAGGGGGTGCCAATGATAAATTATCTTTATAATTGTATGTACTATCACCCAGTGCTGTTCAATGCCGTTCAGTTCAGTTCTACTTTAAGCTGCAATTCCATCTTCTCCCCCTCAGCCATTCAGTCAAGTCTAATCTCTTCCAGTAACCATTAAAAAAAAAAAAAATCATACAAATCTTCAGTTATTTATATGTAGTTAAGCTGCTGGGGACACTGTCGGACCTCTGGGCAACTTTCCTTTTTTTTAGCTCTGCTACAAAGATGGAAGCATATGTTCAGAATGCCGCCTTCCTTACAGTCAGTGTCACAAGAAACATTTCAGAGGTTGACAAAACAAGAGCACGAAAGGTAGAAATCATCTTTTTGGTATCCACGACAACAAACAAGAAGGGATAGCAACCGTCTGATGGTATTTTTAGCTGCAGACGTCTTCATGTTTCAGGTTCAGCAGTGACAGAAACAAAATGGTTTAATTCATTTCAAATTCACTGGGATGCAATAAATGAAGTGGTTTTAGAGCAGCTGAACATTCACACCATCGTTTATTTTGACCATTTTTATTCTTTTGTACATTTTTTTGGACCTTCACTCCTTCCACGTACTTTCAGCTGGAAAATCTGATCAAATTTTGAAATGTTCAGATCATTGAGGAGAGGTCTGTCATTAATTTTGGTGTTAATATATGATAAGATAAGCCTTCATTAGTCCCCACAATGGGGATCTTTTCATATTTAAGATATGTGTTTTTCTGATGTTAAAAAGCTATGTTACATGGTCACAATAATCCAATCACTGGAAATAAACAGATAATGTAATAATCAGATTTGATGCATTTACATTCACTGAATAAACTTCGACTTAATGTGACTTCTCATAACTGGATAATTGCCTTGACATGATTATTCAATTTACATGACTGAATAATCAGATAACTCTAGAAATCCAATTATAAGAAGAAGCAATCTCCGTTGTCATTCAGTCCATACAGCCAATCATGTACAGTAAAAACGAAATTACGTTTCTCCCATCTACAGTGTTAGTCACATGTAGAATCGGAGGGGTCACTGCCATGCAAGGCAGGATTATCCGTGTGCATGTAAACATTGCCATTGATTTTAATGGAGAAGTTTTTTCAACTTTGGCCATTTTTGCCTTTAAACTAGTATTTTTAAGGTTTGAGCTTTTATTTTGAAATTTTATCCCAACATGTTTCTACTTTTATCCCAAACTGTACAAAATGTATACCATATTTCCTCTTAATCTAATTTTTGCAGGTTTAACCTCATACTGCACCTTGCAGTCTAACTGGTACCTCGCATTGCACCCTGCGCCCGACAGTCCTGCATTGTACAGTGAGTACAATTCATGTATCAATACGGGTCATCATCTATTCATCTACAAAGAATGTAAGTTATCTAGACAGTTTTACTTTCCATGGGTAATCCTTTTTTTCTTTTATGCTGTGTGTGTTTCTGTCGTTTTGGTCGTCTGTCATGCTGCTGTTACACTGTAATTTCACAGTTTGGGATCAATAAAGTACATCGATCCATTTAAACCAACTTTCTTCAACATAAAGCCATTTTTCCTTTGAGCTTAGATTTTTAAGCGAGCCTTCATCAACTTTAGACCGTCTACACCTTTTACACCGATACTGTACTACGTTTAGGCCATTTTACCTTTTAAGACAGCTAGAGCTGTCCAATATGACAACAGACCATATATCAGATGATGAAATAAAAACATTTATTGTTTCACATAAAACTCCATTTACATTGGATCTTGCAAAATACACCGTTTACAGCTGTATCTTTACGTCATTTTGGTGACGGTTTGTGGTCTGGCCCGCCAAGTCTGGACAGAGCGTGTGAAACGGTAAAACAGGTTTTTGCCTGTGGAATGTCATGTAATAAAGACTTGCAAAGATGGAAAAATAACAGTGGCTATTTCAACCATATTCATCCAGCCATCGGTGAATTTGTTAATGTATTGAGCTTATGATCGTGGCTTCCAAGGCGTTGCTCCAGAAGGTTGGAGATCTTTTTTTTCTTTTTTGTTCCCCCACGTGGATAGCTGCTCCATCCATCTCCTCCGAAGCACACAGCCTGAGCATCATCCTTGAGTCCACCCACTCCTATGAATCTCATATCAAATCTGTCACCAAATCACTTTTTATCACCTCAGCAATACTTCCAGACTCTGTTCTTCTCTCTCTTGATTCTACAGCTGAAACCCTAATTCATGCCTTTGTTAACATCCTGGCTAGATTATTGCAACAGAGTCCTGTTCGGGGTCCCCAAGAAAGTCCTGGACAGGCTTCAGTATGTACAGAACTTAGCTGCCAGGGTTTTTACTTGCACCAAGACTCGGCATCACATTACTCCCACCGTCATCCACTTACATTGGCTTCCAGTTAAATTTTGCATTGCCTAGAAGCGCCTCCTCCTGACCTACAAATCACTCCACAATACTTAACAGGCCTTCTCCACCAGCAAAGCACAACTCGGAACCTGAGATCCTCTGACTCAGGCCTCCTCTCCATTCCCCACATCAAGAAGCAGACTTTTGGGAGCAGAGCCTTCAGTGTTGCTGCCCCCACCCTTTGGAATGCTCTCCCATCAGAAATCCACCGTGCAATTTCATTGGACTTTTTCAAGTCTGCACTGAAAAGACATTTATTCATTCAGGCCTTTGGCAGTTAATCTTTTGTCTTGTTTTGCCTGTAAAGCAACCTTGGGTATCTTGAAAGGCGCTATACAAACTTAAGCCATTCTTCTTTCGGCTGCTCTCTTTAGGGGTCGCCACAGTGATCATCAGCCTCCATCTCACCCGATCCATGACACTATTGTAACTTGTAATTTTGCACTGTACCTTTGCCTACGGAATTTACCATTTGACAACCAAGGTTTGAATCTTGGAATATTGGGCCAGCTGTCCTGTGTTTGAACTTTTTACTGATCTTATTCTTCTCTCCTTCCTTTCCCTGAACACTCTTCTCTCCTTGGCTCCTCTCTTCTGCCTCATCTTTCCCTCTGAGCCCCATCTAATTCAGGTTCTCTCTCTGTCTATGGTGGTATACAAACAAGTTAGAAAATACCAAGTGTAACATTTTGTCCTGCAGGATTTGTTGTCATGATTTACATAAATGACATACGTACATTTTCTGTACTTTCATTAGTGTTTCTCTTTTCCACTGAGAAAGAGTAGGAAAGAGGCAAGTTTATCTGCATAGCACATTTTGTGTACAAGATAATTCAAAGTGCTTTACATAAAAACATTAAAGCATAACTAACTAACTAACCTGCACTTATATAGCGCTTTTCTAGTCACAAAGACCACTCAAAGCGCTTTCATTAATACTAACCCTCTATTCTAAGGGCCTATAGGAAACAGATATCTAGGGACAATTTAGAACAGCCAATTAACCTAACATGCATGTTTTTGGCATGTGGGAGGAAACCGGAGAAATCCCGGAGTAAACCCACGCAACACGGGGAGAACATGCAAACTCCACACAGATCACTGTTGGTCGGGGGCTGGGATCGAACCCACGATCCCACGATCCCCACAATCCCCCGGCCAAGGGTAAACTGTGCTGCCGCAGTGCTAACCACTGCGCCACCGTGCAGCCCAAAGAGCAAACTGCAAAAGGAATACATAATTAAAAAGCAACCTCAGATGAAAATTGAAGAGAAACAAAAGCAGGTTAAAATAGAATATGACAGAAATAAAAATTTACAATGCATTGTAGGAGATTAACAATTGTTCTACTGAAAGGCCACAGCAAATACAGTGGTGTGAAAAAGTGTTTGCTCCCTTCCTGATTTCTCATTTTTTATATGTTTGTCACACTTAAATGTTTCAGATCAAACAAATTTAAATAATAGACAAAGATAAAACAAGTAAACACAAAATACAGTTTTTAAATGAAGGTGTTTATTATTAAGGAGGAAAAAATCCAAACCTACATAGGCCTGTGTGAAAAAGTGATTGCCCCCTAAACCTAATAAATGGTTGGGCTGTGGCGGATGAAATAAGAGGTACCCAGTGTGGAGGCACGGAATAAGTGCAGGCAGGACACGGCGAACTGAGGTTTAAAAGGGTGTTTATTCATCCTCCAACACGAGGGTCGCTCCAGCGCTGTGGGAGCGCGCTGGAGCGAGCCCTCTGTCTCTAGTCAGCAAACAGGCAATGCGAGTGATCAAAAAGAGAGTGAGAGAGAGAGCAAGCAATATGGTTGACTTATATACCCAACTAGACAATGCATGCATGGCACATTAGCATCACAATAAACTGCAGGAAGGCATGGACATTTGCATTAGCGTCACACATATCAACAGCAAGATTACTGGCGCCAGGATTAGACAAAGAGAGGCTGCCTATTGATATCAGTCCATACATCTCACTGTTCTGCTAATTGCTCCAGCTGAGCGCTCTGCTCGTCCGTAGGCTGTGGGGGTCGCCCACAGGGCCACCCTTAGCAGCAACAACTGCAATCAAGCCTTTGTGATAACTGGCAATGCGTCTTTTACAGCGCTGTGGAGGAATTTTGGCCCACTCATCTTTGCAGAATTGCTGTAATTCAGTCACATTGGAGAGTTTGAGCATGAACCACCTTTTCAAGGTCATGCCACAGCATCTCAAGCGGATTCAGGTCAGGACTTTGACTAGGTCACTCCAAAGTCTTCATTTTGTTTTTCTTAAGTCATTCAGAGGTGGACTTGCTGGTGTGTTTTGGATCATTGTCCTGCTGCAGAACCCAAATGCGCTTCAGCTTGAGATCACAAACAGATGGCCGGACATTCTCCTTCAGGATTTTTTGGTAGACAGCAGAATTCACGGTTCCATTTACCACAGCAAGCCTTCCAGGTCCCGAAGCAGCAAAACAGCCCCAGACCATCACACTACCACCACCACATTTTACTGTTGGTATGGTGTTCCTTTTCTGAAATGCTGTGTTACTTTTACGCCAGATATAATGGGACAAAAGCCTTCCATAAAGTTCAACTTTTGTCTTGTCAGTCCACAGAGTAATTTCCCAAAAGTCTTGGGGATCAACAAGAGGTTTTCTGGCAAAACTGAGACGAGCCTCTATGTTCTTTTTGCTCAGCAGTGGTTTTTGTCTTGGAACTCTGCCATGCAGGCCATTTTTGCCCAGTCTCTTTCGGTGGAGTCATGAACACTGACCTTAACCAAGGCAAGTGAGACCTGCAGTTCTTTGGATATTGTGGGGTCTTTTGCGACCTCTTGGATGAGTCATCACTGCGTTCTTGGGGTAATTTTGGTCGGCTGGCCACTCCTGGGAAGGTTCACCACTGGTCCATGTTTTCGCCATTTGTGGATAATGCTTCTCACTGTGGTTCACTGGAGTCCCAAAGCTTCAGAAATGGCTTTATAACCTTTTCCAGACTGATAGATCTTTGTTACTTTGTTTCTCATTTGTTTCTGAATTTCTCTGGATCGCAGTTGTCTAGCTTTTGAGGATCTTTTGGTCTACTTCACTTTGTCAGGCAGGGCCTATTTAAGTGATTTCTTGATTGAGAACAGTTGTGGCAGTAATCAGGCCTGGGTGTGGCTAGAGAAATTGAACTCAGCTTTTCCAAGATGTGATAAACCACAGTTAATTTAGGTTTTAACAGGGGGCAATCACTCCCCCCCCCCCCCCCCCACATAGGGCCATGTAGGTTTGGATTTTTTTTTTTTTTTTTTTTTTTTTTTACCCATAATAATAATAATAAACACCTTCATTTAAAAACTGCATTTTGTGTTTACTTGTGTTATCTTTGTCTAATTTTTAAATTTGTTTGATGATTTGAAACATGTTAAGTGTGACATACAAAAAAATGAGAAATCAGGAAGGGGCAAACACTTTTTCACAACACTGTAGGAGAGTTTTTAACCTGGATTTAAAGCAGCTGAGAGTTTCAGCAGCCCTGATACTTTCTGGGAGTTTGGTTCATATGTGAAGGGCATAAAAACTAAATGCTGCCTCAGCATGTTTGGTTCTAACTCTGGGCACAGATAGTAGGCCTGATCCTGATGATCTGAGGGCTCTGGGTGGTTCATGATGGACTAGCAGATCTGAAATGTATTTTGGCCCTAAACCATTCAGAGCTTTATAAACCAACAGCAGTATTTTGAAGTCTATTCTTTGACAGACAGGAAGCCAGTGTAAAGATTTGAGAACTGGAGTTATATGATCTACTTTCTTGGTCTTAGTGAGGACTCAAGCTGCAGCGTTCTGAACCAACTGCAGCTGTCTGATGGACTTTTTAGGGAGACCTGTGAAGACAGCACTACAGTACTCCAGTTTACTGAAGATAAATACATGGACAAGTTTTTCTAGATCCTGCTGAGACATCAGACTTCTAATCCTCGCTATGTTATTTAAGTTATAATAGCCTGATTTCACTACAGTCTTAATGTGGCTGTTAAAATTCAGGTCTGAGTCCAGAACTACACCCAGATTTCTGGCTTGGCTCTTGGTTTTTAGCATTATTGGTTGCAGCTGAGCACTAACTGTGAGGCTTTCTTCTTTGGCTCCAAAAACTATTATTTCAGTTTTGTCTTTGTTTAACTGAAGTTCTGGCACATCCACCCTTTAATTTGACCAATGCATTTGATCAGGGTTTTAATTGGACCATAGTCTCCTGGTGAGACAGTTATGTAGATTTGTGTATGAGCTGCATAATTATGGTAATATATTTTGTTGTTTTTTATGATTTGAGCTTGTGGAAGCATATACATGAAAGGCAAAGGTCTCAAAATGGAACCTTGGGGAACTCCACAGGTTATTTTTGTTCACTCGGATTTGTAGTTACCCATTGACACAAAATAGTCCCCGTCTTTTAAATAGGACTCAAACCAGCTAAGTGCTGTACCAGAAAGTCCCACCCAGTTTTTCAGCCGGTCTAGTAAGATGTTATGGTCGACCGTGTCAAATGCAGCACTGAGGTCCAGTAAAACCAAGACTGAAATGTTGCCATTATCTGTATTGGAGCAGATGTCATTAAGGACCTTAACTAGAGCCATCTCAGTGCTGAGGTGTGGCTGAAAAACTGACTGGAAGACATCAAAACAGTTCTTTAATGTCAGGAAGTTGTACAACTGTTGAAAAACAGCTTTTTCTATTATTTTACTAAGAAAGGGGAAGTTTGATATGGGCCTATAGCTATTCATGAGTGAGGTGTCTAGGTTGCTCTTTTTTAGAAGTGGCTTGATAACAGCTGTTTTTAAGCACTGAGGGAAGACACCTGAATGCAGAGACATATTTATGATCTGTAGTAGATCTAAGGCCATACAATATGAAACTTTTTTTAAAAAAAACTGTTGGGAGGGTATCAAGACAGCAGGTAGTGGATTTCAGGTGGTGTACAGTATGATGTCAATCAAGATTTTATGATTGATTCGGGGAAAAAAATTGTCATGGTGTTTACATCCTCTCTACGTGGACACAGAGGAAGCACAAGTCCAGCACATGGCATAGGAGCACCGACTTGTCAGTAAAGAAATAGGCAAAGTCATTGCAGGCATGGCTGGATGGAAGTTCAGGAGCTGCCGACACATGGGGATTTATTCGCCTGTCAACAGTAATGAACAAGGTGCGTGCATTATTGTTGTTTTTAGCAATGATGTCAGAAAAATATGCTTGCCTTGCATTTCTCAGCTCTAAATTATAAATGCTCAATCTCTCATTATAGATTTCATAATGAACCTGTAATTTAGTTTTTCTCCAGCTGCGTTCACTTTTTCTCTCCTTTTTCAGCTCTTACTAGTTTGGCATTTCTTCATGGAGGTTTCTTTTTAATAGTGACCACCTTCACCTTGATGGGAGCAATGGCATTGATAATATTAGTAATTTTACCATTGAAATTTTCCACGAGCTCATTTACTGAAGGTGACGAGAGGGATGAGGAAGAAAAAGCTTGGATGAATGTTTCACTGGTATCATCACTGATGTACCGTTTTTTGATGACCTCTGACTAGATATTTCTGTTGACATTAATGGCACTCTCAAAGAGGGGAATAGAACATTCATAACAGTAATTAACTCATGCACACTTAAATTATATGATCAGAGGTGGGTATAGTAGCCATAAATTCTACCCATGTAAAAACAGTGTTATCTTACGAAATTAATAATTAAAAGTAGACACCCAAAAATTTCTTGTTAAGTAAGGATACAAAAAGCACCCACTTAAACAAAAACTTAAATAATGACTTCAGTCTTGAAGGTTTGAGGTTTTTCTTTCAAAATTTCTAACAATTTTGTTATAATTTTCTACTTTTCTCTGTAAATTTATCTAAATTTGAAACCATTTTCCAGTTTTGTAATTTCCTCTTGTTACGTTATGACTTTTCTTGTACATTTGACATTTTATTATACATTTGTGGATTATTTTATGGCTAATTTTTGTCTGTTTTTTATAAAAATTACTGGGGTTTTTTTTTATAAATTTGAAACAGAATGCGGTAAAGTTTTTACCCCCCCCCCCGCATACAATTTAGCATTTTTACCATAATTCTGCAGAGCCAAAACAGAACAATAATTTTAACTATGATTTCAAAGAAATAATTATTAATAAAATTATATTCAAAGAAATACATGAACTAAAATGCACACACAATGCTCTGCACTGTGTGTTCATATATTCATATATTTATTCCATCCAGCTACAATGCTCTGCACTGTGTGTCTGTGTGTGTGTGTGTGTATATATATATTTTATAGTAATATGTACATATGTATATTAGCTGCTCTTGCTTGCTTGTTTTTTCTTGCCTTCTGATTGTTGCTCTGAGTGTTGCTATCCCTGTGCTGTTGCAATCCTGGAATTCCCGGTTGTGGGACTAATAAAGGCTTATCTTATCTTATCTTATCTTATCTAAAATGACCAAAGATGCAGTTATTTCTGTTATAATATTTCTATACATTTACAGGTTGTTTTTTTTATTGTTTTTTTTTTTTTAAGATCTCTCCTTAACAGGAAAAACCTCCCTTATTCTTATTTTGAAATCCAATTGTTGGCAGGTTTAGTTTGTCTGAAGACTGGAGGATGTTGATGGATTAGTCCAATGACTTCATGAATTTTGGTCATTTTAACTTGCCAGGTACATAAAACATAAATTAGTTAATATTGTAGTGGTTGGTGAAGTAAACCCTTAGCAATTCAGTCGCCCTTGCCTTTCCCTCAATCAGCCTGCATATGAAGCCGAGCCACACCTGTTTGCTAAGCAACTCATTGTTCCCGTTACCATCCATCCATCTTCTTCCACTTAATCCTTTTCGGGTCGCCGGGGGAAGGGAGGTGCTGAAGCCTATCCCAGCATCTTTGGGCGAGAGGCAGGGTACACCCTGGACAATCACCAGTCCATCGCAGGGCAACACAGAGAGACAGACAACCATTCACTCTCATAGTTATACCTAAGGACAATTTAGAATCCCCAGTTTGATGCCAATTAACCAGTGGGTTAAAACCAGGATAAATGCCTCTGCTGCTTTTTTCCCTCGTTTAATGTACTTAAATAAGCTTGTGCTTCGCTCTGATGTTTATTTATTTATTTACCTTTATTTAACCAGGAAATAAAACCGTTGAGATTAAAACCTCTTTTTCAAGGGAGTCCTGGCCAAGAGGCAGCAACCTGATTCCAGTGGAATCAGGTTTATCTTTGGGACAGCAACACTAGACAGACCGGTCTGTCTGCCTGCCGATGGAAACAGTCACAAAGGCAGTGCGTTCCCCAACTCTGAAGCACGGGTGACTCATGTGTGTTTTTTGCACGTGCATTTCTTCATTTATTTTCTTTAGCGTGTTGGTGTGGCGACTCAGATTCTAGTGTGGTGGAACGCCACGCATAAATGTTACCAGTGGAAACCCTGCCTTCATTCATTTTAGCTCAGGTGTGTTTGAAGTCATACCTGGGTGATGATAGAAGACTTGAGAGGACGGATCTTGGCTGTCCAGGCATTAGAAGTCTCCTGGGTTCCCTCAGGCATGGCCACCTTCTCGGGCAGAGGTGGGAAGGCCTCCTTGTAGGTAGGAAGAACGTCCTCATCCTCTGCAGCACTGGGTCCTGCCACAGCAGCTGAAACAGAAATAAAACGTCAATTATTTTAAACTCTCTCAATGATCTCCACCTCTGCGTACAGGGGCATTACTGATGACGTAAAGCCACGCATGTCAGTCATTTTCAGCACCGTGTCAACAGCAGCAGCGCTTCAGACCGGCTGTGCTAAAAACAACGCAAGTGTTGGAATGACTGTGGCTAAGTTTTGAGACGGCTGCACAATTCCACAGCGTTTGGAACAATAAACTGAATTATTTCCAAAGCTTCGGCATGGGATCATTTCAGATTAAAGTCGAATGAGCGACGAGAGCAAAGTGACGCCAACGAGCCGGTATGTTGCCTAGATTTAAAGACAGCTGCAATGAAACCTGGAAAAACTAACCTGAAAATGGCATTTTAAATTTAGGCCTTTTTTTTTTTTTTTTTTTTTTTTTTTTTTTTAAAGTTCCAGTATATAATATTGTTAATAAATTAAATTCAATGCCCTTTGAAAATATGTACATTGTCATTATATCACTATATCCTGGGCATAAAATGGTCTTCATGAAGTCAAAGAAAATATAATTTATCATGATCATTTCTGGGGAAAAAAGTTATCCTCCACAAAAATTTCTTATTGCAGGTTACTCCTGTTCTAGTCGAAAATCATCAAAAGTAAGTTTTTTCATCTGTGTTTATACATCACAAAATAAAAAGCCTTGAAGCGGCGAAGCACTCACCACCACTCTGCTCTGGCAGGAGCCCACTGCGGTGCTCGTTGAAGCTTTCCTGCGTAAGTACAGCGACTGAGCTCATGGTCAAAATCCCACGTTAACACAGAGTCCGAGTGTGCCACTGCAAAGAAGAAGAAGAAGAAGCCAACTTTATTGTCATTCAATACACACAGCCAATCATGTAAAGTAGAATGAAATTATGTTTCTCGTATCTACAGTGTTAATCACATCTAGAATCAGAGGCCGCTGCCATGCAAGGCACCACCACAAACAATTTGAAATACTACAAGAGAAGCTTGCATTACTACAAGTATAAAAACTGTAAACAATCGTTTTAATAACCGATACAAGATACCTGGTTCAGCACTATTCATCCTGGCTTAATACATGTGAGAAATTAAGCCTTACAACTGAACAGAATAGGCTTTGTCGTCATTGTACAGAATGTTGCTCAAAGAAGAGCAGTTTTAATCTTTTACATTTTTTAGCCTTGACAGGTTTTAATGATCTACAACTTTAAAACCTGAGGATCTTTTGAGATCTACTTGCAGTCTTGTCAGTTAAATACCAAACCACTGAGTACCAAAGGATAAAGAATAAACTGGATAAGTAAATGTTAAAATCAGTGGTCCCCCCCACCCCCACCCCAAAAAAGGAGAAACATTGTGTGACTGCAGTGGTTGGGCAACAATAAGTTGAGTTCACTTTCCAAGACTCATCCTGCTGGCTTTTCCCCTGTAAATAATCGACACATAACTGAACACAGTGATACACGGGGTTCTTGATTTAACTCAGTAACTGATTTTTTTTTTTTTCCCCACGCACTCCTTGGTCATGACGGCCCATCCTGTTTAAATGGAGTAAAGGGAATCCTGTGAAGTGTCAAGTTAAACGTGCCAAACAAGCTTATCACAGGTGGACTTTGGTGTTTTCATCATTATCTAATCAACACCTCTCCCACAGAATAATCACATCTGGCACATGAGTGTATCAGTATAGCGTTGATGGCTGCTAAGAGAGCGAGGTGAAAAAAAAAAAAAAAAAAAGATTAAACCCCAGCAACATAAAGGAAAACGCTGCTCTAGGGAGGGTTGCAGTTGCACCGTTTTTTATGTTTCCAGGAGCCTTTTTTGTCTTTGTCCAGTGCTGTTCTCAGAACTGTAACAAAGTGCCAAGTCTCCAAAGTTAAGAGGATTTTACCCCACCGACACCATCTCCACAGCGGATGGGATTAAAGCAAAAAAAAAAAAAAAAAAAAATCCACCAATGCAAAACTCTAGGCCTGTCTAGAATCTCTGAAATAAATGATTACTATTAGTCCACTCTCAGAAATTTGCAACTCCCCACACACACACACATGCAAATTTGCAACTTCTCAGCAGTCTCATCTTGTAAATGTACAGCTTTTTTCCCCTGCATGCTGTAAGTTTGCAACTTTTTTCAGAGTATAAATTTATGACTTTTTCCTCCTCTTGTAAATGTAGTGTTCCCCCCACATCTCAACGTTGCAACTTTTCCCTAAAGTTGCAACTTTTCATCTTTGTTGGAAATTTGCTTCTTTTCCTCTCCTTCTCATATACAAGTCTTTATTCTACATGTAACACTTTTTTTTTTTTTTTTTTTTTTTTTTTTTTTTTTTTTAAATTAAGCAGTGTCCCCCCACCCCCATTTAAAAAAAAAAAAAAAAAAAAAAAGACCTTTTTGTTGGCCCTCTGCAAGATTTATTAGATACTCCTGGCACAGGGGTCGGCAACCTGAACTTTATAGAGAGCCACTTCTTGTGATTTTTGTCTACAAAAAAAATCTGCATGGAGCCCGAGAGAACAGAGGTAAAACAGCAGAATTACAGCCGACTTGAGAGTTTGTCCAAAATTTGTAGCTTTTTGTCACTACCCCCCCTCCCCCAACAAAATTGCAACTTTTTACCAGTGAAATTTTTGATCATTTGCAAAAAGCAATTTTTCTTATAATTTTTTGTGGACATTTTCCCTCATTAAACTGATGTTTTTAAAAGATTTGTTCTGTTTTTGGCACAAATATCCTTTGCTTTTTTTTTCATAAATTTGGCCTATTTTTCATTGCAAATTTGGCACCTTTGTTGAATAAAATGAAAAGATTTCTCATAAATTAGTGACATTTTTTCTGATAAAATTTCCACTTTTTCATGATTTTTTTTATATTTTGGATAATCTGCTTTACTCATAAATTTGGCTTATTTGTAAATTAGTTACTTCATGTAAAAATGTGGCCATTTTTCCACATAAATTTGTGACAGCTTTCCAGTGAAACTGTAGCTTTTTTATGATTTTTTTTTTTTTTTTTAGCAGATTATGACTTTTTCCTTGCAAATGTGTCAGGATTTTTTTCTTATAGAATTGCAACTTTTCTATGAATTTTTTTTTTCAGAAATTTTGTGACACCGCAAAATTTTTTCCTCATAAAATTGCAACATTTTTCTCTAAATTATGGAGATCATTTTCCTTTTTTTGCATATATTTTCAGGTTTACTCATTTTCTGCTTTTTTATATTTTTCTCCTGAATGTGCAATCTTTTTTCGCTTGAAAATTTATCTTTCTTTTCTTAGAAATTTGTGATCCCCCCCCCCCCCCCCCAAGACCTCAGGAAGCCACTGGCTACATGCCAGAAGTGGTTCCAGACCCACAGGTTGCAGACCCCCGTCCTCCTGGCATAACCCTATTTTTACTACAGGAACCAGAAACTAATCTGAGGGGACAGAAACTTGGTATCAGGTCCTCTCCCCTGTCGTGTCTCCATTATGGGGGTCGGAACCTCCAATCTCCGGAGGATTTGTTCGTGACATGATTGACAATTTCGACCATGACACGGTGCGGCAAAGTAAAAAATGTTAAAATATGTTGAAATAATACAAAAATGATTATGCACAACATGAATGTAGAGATGTACATGATGGGACCAACTTTTTTTTTTTTTTTTCCTTCATACTTTATTGATCCCCAGAGGGGAAAACTTGCCAACACTGTTGTTCCCGGATCCCTGTGGTAACGTATCGTCACTTCCTGTGTTGCTGGCCGTCGGTGTGGTTTGCTCTGTGGTTAGCTCTCCTCTCTCTCCTGAGGATTATTGTCTTTAATTGTATTTTAATCCCCCCCCCCCCCATCTACCGTCACCTCTCACTTCTGTTTAACAAGCCTCTTGCACCTGTGTGCGCACTCAGTGTCACCTAGTCACCCTCTTTAGCCTTCTGTTCACCTTTCATCGGTGTTTGTGTTAGCTTTGGGTTAGCCACTAGCTATCCTTCCCCTTCTCCTCTGGTGTGCTCTGTCAGATATTTAGCTACACCTCTGCCTCTTTTAGTGTTAATTGACATGTCCATAACTTGTATGATGAATAACCAGGCTGGAAGTGCAGTGAACGTAACTTTATTATATCAAATAACAGCGATAACAGGTGCTCCGTACAGGCCAGGGGTCAACAGCGAAAGAGGAAGAACTCTTCCACGTCTGTCCTTTATACCCCTGGTGACGGCAGAACCGGAAAGGCAGGCCATCACCCCCACTACACCTAGGGTACACAGTACATCATATTGGTACACCACATCCCCCCCCCCCCAGAGAAAAATGCCAAACACACCAATTAGGCCCTCCCAAATTTAAACCCGATACATGCGCTAATAAATACAACACTTATGTACAAAAAATATATTTACAGGCCTATCCATTCACACAACAAACTAGAGGGGGCCAGGTAGACTGCCAACCCACCTCGACACGGCTTAGACGGGTTATTCTGCCATCTTTGGAATAATAGAGTCCATAAAAACAAAATGGCCATGTTCCTGAAAAACTAAAACAATCCCCTAAACATATGTACACAATCAGAACTTCCATAACCAAACACAGTCAATATGTACACCTATAACATGTTACCAGCCCCCACCCCAACACACCCACTCCACAACTTGAGCATTTCAACTTATCCAACATAATACAGACAGTGTTAGGGTTTTTGTTTTTTTGTCGTTTTTTTTTTAACACAGGGCAAAAATGCAACCAGTACATATTAACTACATGACAGGGGAAACTGGCATACTAGCAACATCACCACACCGTGCTAATAGCCCCCCACAGTCACCTTACAGTCTCAGTGGGAGACCCACCCCTAGGATTTCCATCAGGCAGATCCCTCCCAGAGTGCCTTCGCCTCTTCTCTGGGGACGAGCCACGTCGGCGTCTCTTTTCATCCACTCGTCGCAGCTCGTTAGGGTGTCTCCATGATTCATCGGACAGCCTCAAGTAGCCGTCCTCCCGGGCAGCCACCACTCACAGCCACCCGTGGTCATCTCGTCGTTTTCTTTTTCATGCACGCCCCTCACCCGAGCTTCTATCCTGGGCCGGACCTCTTCACTGATGCGCAGATGAGCTCAACTGGGCTTCCGATGACTACTATGTTGTAACCTGGGTTGAGCCTCGTCACCAACCCGATCCGGAGTTCTCCTTGATCTCCAGTGTTGCCGTTTGGCGTGCCATAGAATCGCGCCTGCTGGTTCTGCCCCATTCTCTTTCATCCTAAACGCCGGCACAGCCTCTGCAGCTCCTTGCTTCATGGTATCACTCTGACAAACTCCGGAAGTTGAAGGAGCTAGCGTCTTGGCTCCATCAGCCATCCCGGGCGTTCTGTTGTGCTGTCCAGTTCCCGCATCCAGGGCAACTTGGACACTGGCATCAGAACCTGCCCGAGATGGCACTCCACGTTGCTGATCTTGCACTCCTCCCATAATACCAGGCCAGTCAATGTCCCAAACTGTGTCATCCTCCATGTGCAGAGCAGGTCAGTCCCACAAACTGCAGCCCGACCACTCCTCTCCAACGCCGCAGGTGATTGCGAATCCCAGGCTGTAGAACATGTCACATCCCGTGATGTTCGACCCACCAGCGGTCACCACGAACTAAACGTTAGACATCATTGCCGACTTGTACCTCACCGTCAATTCCAACGAATCCACGATGGATAGGCTGCTTCCTCCATAGCCAAAGCACGGCGTTGACAGGTCTCTCACACGGTAATGTGGGAACGGGAACAGACTCCTCACAGTGGGCCAGTTCGACAGGGAAATCACTGATCCTGTGTCTACCAACAACGGCACTTCCACGCCATCCAGCGCAACGTCGCAGTAAATCCGCCCATCTGTGCTCAGGGAGACGGTATGAACAACCGTAGGAGTCGCTGCGGGAGAATTTGCCTCACATCTTCGGTCCCCTCGCTCAAAATTTTTGCAGGCTCTGGCAAAATGGTGTAGAAGACCGCACTTGCCACGGAATTTGCCCTTCGCCAGACACGCTCTTGCCTTGTACCGGTGCCTGGTGGACCCACAGCCATAGTATCTTAGCGGACCCGAGGCAGACCCAATTTTCACAGTGGCAGGGTATTCCTCTTCAGTCACGCTGTCTTCGCTGTCCGCAGCCAGCACCTTCAAATGTGGTTCGTTTTGCCCCGACGTGCTTCTCTCACCGAGGTCTTTTGACATCTTCTCCGCTGCGCTATCTCAATAGCTGTGACTAACGTCAGTTCACCCAAGTAGGTCAGGAACCTCGATCATACCACAGAACAAAGTGTGCTCCCCCAGTTGATCACGGACAATTTCTTCCTCAAGGGCTCCAAAGTGGCACTCCCCCGCCAGCTGACGTAGTGCTGCAACGTAACGCTGCACCGACTCTCCTGTCCGCTGGTGGCGCTGCCGAAACTGGATTCTCCAGACTAGGACGCTTTCTGGCGCGCAAAAGTAGCGTGCCATTAGCTCCACCACATCTTCAAAATTAACAGGCCCCTCTTAATGTGCTGAGGATTCTTTGACCCTCCATGCCAAGATTATGGACCAGTATCGCCCTTGCATGCAGTTTCTCGAGCTCACCGAAGTTAAGGGCCACCAGATAATTCTGGAAAGCCACGTACCACCTAGCCCAGGGGATCAGCGGCTTGCCCGGAACCTCCAAAAATGGACGAAAAGTAGAAACAGCTCACTCCATACCTTTTTCCTCATCGTCAAATGTTATGTCCATAACTCATATGATGAATAACAAGGCTGGAGATGGAGTGAATGTAACTTTATTATATCAAACAACGATAACAGGTGCTCCGTACAGGCCAGGGGTCGACGGCAAAAGAGGAAGAGCTCTTCCGCGTCTACCCTTTATACCCCTGGTGACGGTGGAACCAGAAATGTGGGCCATCACCCTCACTACACCCAGGGTACACACTACGCCATATTGGTACACCACATTAATGGTAAATGTAATAAATGTTGTCTTTTTGAGGCACTTGAGGCAAGGTTGCGTAATTTGGAATCCTGGCTCCACTGCATTGAAACACCGTCAGCGGCAGTTAATAATGACGGACTCCCCTTAGCTGCAGCAGAGCACCCTAGCATAGGGCCTGTTAGTCGTCCCCCAGCTTCCACCTCTCCTGAGCAGCCAGGAGAGAATGGGTGGGTGACAGTGAGAAGGAAGCATAGTCGCAAGCCCCTGGTTCACCACCAACCTGTTAATGTTTCTAATCGCTTTTCCCCACTCAGCGACACACCCGCTGAGGAAAAAACTCTCATCATTGGCGACTCTATAGTCAGAAACGTTAACCTAGAGACTCCAGTAGCCATAGTCAAATGCATTCCCAGGGCCAGAGAAGGCGACATCGAGTCAAATTTGAAAATGCTGGCTAAAAGTAACTGTAAATACACCACAATTGTTATCCACGCCAGCATTAATGACATCCGACTCCGGCAGTTGGAAGTTACAAAACTTAGCGTGGAATCCGTGTGTAGCTTTGCCAAAACAATGCCTGCCTCAGTAGTATTCTCTGGGCCCCTCGCCAATCTGACCAGTGATGACATGTTTAGCCGCTTGTCATCTTTCAACCGCTGACTGTGTGGTGTCCTGCAAATAATGTGGGCTACATAGACAACTGGAACTCATTTTGGGGAAAACCTGGTCTTATTAGATGAGACGGCGTCCATCCCACTTTGGATGGTGCATCTTTTATCTAACAATCTGGCATCATTTTTATCCAAATTTCCAAAACCTTGACAACTCAGTTGGGACCAGGAGGCAGAGTCGCGGTCTTACACGCCTCTCTGCAGCTCTTCTTCATCCGCCACCCCTCAACTTAGCCCCCGTCTTCCCATCAGAGAATCACCGTCTGCTCCCTCCAAAGTAAATAAAAATATAATGTATAAGCATCCCAAAGTGATTAAACAAAAAGTTGGTAAAACTCAAATTAAACATAAAGCCTCTAAATTTAATGACTTGACCTCTGTTCCTCCTCAAAATTTAAAAATTAAATGTGGTTTGTTAAATATTAGGTTTCTAACTCCCAAGTCTCTGTTAGTCCATGATCTGTTAATTGATCATCAGATTGATTTAATATCCCTTACAGAGACTTGGTTAGGGCAAGAGGATTATGTTGGTTTAAATGAATCAACTCCCTCTGGTTATTTAAACACTCTTTATACTGCGGACTTCTCACACAACACAACACACTGCCATCTACAGAAGTTCTCTGATGACTCTGCGATCGTTGGCCTCATCTCCAATGGAGATGAAGCTGAGTACAGAGGGCTTATCCAGGACTTCGTGGACTGGTGCCATCGGAACTGCCTCCAGATCAACGCGAGGAAAACTAAGGAGCTGGTGGTGGACTGCCGCAGGCATGGGCAGCCCCTCACAGTACCAGTAAATATACAGGGAACAGACATCGAGATGGTGACATCCTATAAGTACCTGGGTATTCATCTGAACAATAAACTAGACTGGTCACACAATACTGATGCACTCTACAAGAAGGGACAGCGCAGGCTGTTCCTGCTGAGGAGACTCAGGTCTTTTGGTGTACAAGGGGCGCTGCTGAAGTCATTCTATGACACGGTGGTGGCATCAGCCATCACTTTTGGAGTGGTCTGCTGGGGCAGTGGCATTACTGCAGCCGATAGGAAGAGACTGAACAAACTGATTAAGAAAGCTAGCTCTGTCCTGGGGCAGCGCCTTGATCCGATGGAGGAGATAGGAGAGAGAAGGACGGTGGCTAAACTGTCATCTCTGCTGGAGTCCGAGTTCCACCCTATGCAGGACATACTGAATGCACTGAGGAGCTCATTTAGCAGCAGACTACATCATCCCAGGTGCACAACCGAGAGGTTTCGTAGGTCCTTCCTACCAACGGCTGTCAGACTGTACAACCTAAGCAGGGCTGCTCGCAGAGATAGCAAAAAGACGTAACAAACTAATAGTTTTTTGAATGCAAAAGATGCAATAGACTTACACAATGGTCCCCTCCGGCATACAACTAGGAACTTACCGGTCGCTATGGAGGGTGAGAATATGTATGGGCACATAATCATACCATGTAGGATAACTAAGTAGACGGTTATGCTGTTTCATTCCATCTAGCAACAATGCTCTGCACTGTGTGTGTTTATATATTTACATATTTATTCCATCTAGCTACAATGCTCAGCACTGGGTGTGTTTATATATTTATATATCTACATATTATTCCATCTAGCTACATTGCTCCGCACTGTGTGTGTTTATATACTTGCATATTTATTCCACCTAGCTGCAATGCTCCGTACTGTGGGTGTTTATATATTTACATATTTATTCCATCTAGCTACAATGCTCTGCACTGTGTGTTCATATATTCATATATTTATTCCATCCAGCTACAATGCTCTGCACTGTGTGTCTGTGTGTGTGTGTATATATATATATTTTATAGTAATACGTACATATGTATATTAGCTGCTCTTGCTTGCTTGTTTTTTTTCTTGCCTTCTGATTGTTGCTCTGAGTGTTGCTATCCCTGTGCTGTTGCAATCCTGGAATTTCCCCGTTGTGGGACTAATAAAGGCTTATCTTATCTTATCTTATCTTATCAAAATCCCAGAAGTGCTGGTCATGGAGGAGGAGTAGCAACAATTTACCATTCCAAATTACTAGTTAATGTAAAGCAAAATACATGTCATAATTCCTTTGAGGGCCTGGTCCTCAGTATTGGCAATTTTAGGTTAAACCCAATTTTTATTTGCCAGTTTATCATCCTCCCTCAGCCTACTCAGAGTTTTTAATCAAATTTGCCGGATTCTGAGCTGATTTAGTGCTGAAATCAGAATAATTATAGTAGGGGACTTTAATATACATGTAGATGTAGATAGTGATTGCCTTAATATGGCATTTAATTCAATATTAGACTCGATGGGGTTTTCTCAGAAAGTAGGAAATTCTACCCATTATCTCCACCACACGTTAGACCTTGTTCTGACATATGGCATAGAAATAGAAAAACTGGTAGTGTCTCCTCATAACCTTGTACTGTCAGACCATTGTCTGTTAACCTCTGATTTTACCATTTCTGACTATTTGGCTCCTTAAGAAAATTGTTACTACAGTAGATGCCTCTCAGATGATGCTGTTACCAAATTTAAGCAGACCGTTTCCTCTATGCCATGTGTCAACACAACGGAGACAAGCCATGGAGAGCTTGCTCCTTCTGTAATTGATAGCATGGTAGATAGTGTTACAGCTTCTCTGCATCAGACTCTAGACATGGTGCCCCCTTTAAAAAAGAAAAAAAGTCTAATTAGATTTCTAACTCCTAGGTTCAACACAGAAACTCATAGCTTAAAACAGAAGACTTATTAGAAAGAAAATGGTGCTCCACTAAATTAGATGAAATCGATTTAGCTTGGAGAAATCATCTAATTTATAAATAATCTCTTAGGAAAGCTAGAACAAGTTATTATTCCGCATTAATAGAAGAGAACAAGAATAATCCTAGGTTTCTTTTCAGCACTGTAGCCAGGCTGACAAAGAGTCAGGACTGTCAATCCTAGCATTCCCTTAGAGCTTACTAGTCAGGACTTTATGGACTTTTTCAATAATAAAATTTTATCTATCAGATAAAAATCACTCAGATTTTTCCCCACTGTTAACTTAAATACATTAACGACTACAACTCCTTCAACTGATATCTGTTGGGATGAGTTTACTCCAATTGACCTTTTGGAGTTAGATAAAAATAATTTACTCATCCAAGACTTCAAATTGTCTTTTAGACCCTATTCCTACCAGGTTATTTAAAGAAGTCTTCCCATTTATTGGTAACTATTCTTCAAATGATCAGTTCTTCATTAACATTAGGCCATGTACCGCAGGCTTTTAAAACTGCTGTAATTAAACTCTTACTCAAAAAGCCAACACTGGATCCAGGAGTTTTAGCTAACTACAGACCAATCTCTAGTCTGCCTTTCATTTCAAAAATCTTAAGAGTTGTTGCTACGCCATTATTTGACCACTTGCAGGGAAATGGTTTATTTGAAGAGTTTCAATCTGGGTTTAGAATCAAAGGCTGAAACAGCCTTAGCGAAGGTCACTAATGACCTCCTTATCACATCTGATAATGGGCTTGTTTCTGTACTTGTCCTTTTAGACCTTAGTGCAGCTTTTGATACTATCGATCATAATATTCTACTTGATAGATTAGAACACCATGTTGGACTTAATGGAACTTTGTTGCAGTGGTTTAGATCTTAGTTATTTAATAGGTTCCAGTTTGTTCATGTCAATAATGAGTTTTCTTCCAACTCAAAGCTCAGTCACGGAGTTCCACAGGGATCTGTGCTAGGCCCTATTCTTTTTAGTTTATATATGCTTCCACTAGGCAACATTATTAGAAAGCACTGTATACATTTTCATTGTTATGCAGATGACACACAATTATACCTGTCAATGAAGCCAGATGATAGTAATCAATTAGCCAAGTTAGAAGCCTGCCTTAAGGAAATCAAAGCTTGGATGACTTGTAATTTCAAGCTATTAAATTCAGATAAGACTGAAGTCATTCTTGTTGGTCCAAAAAACCTTAGAAATACCTTTCCAAATCAAACTCTTAGTTTGGATGCAGTTACTCTCTCTTAATAATTCTGTGAGGAACCGTGGAGTTATTTTTGATCAAGATCTGTTTTTTAATTCACATGTTAAACTTGTTTCTAAGACTGCCTTCTATCATTTGTGTAATACTGCCAAGATTAGGCGCATCTTGTCTCAGAGTGAAGCTGAGAAACTAATCCATGCTTTTGTTAACTCTCAATTAGATTATTGTAACTCTTTATTATCAGCTTGTCCTAAAACATCTTTAAAAAGTCTTCAGCTGATCCAAAATGCTGCAGCAAGAGTTTTAACAGGTACTAGAAAGAGATCATATCTCTCCGGTTCTGGCCTCCCTTCACTGGCTTCCCATATAGTTTAGAATCAAGTTTAAAATCCTTCTTCTCACTTACAAAGCTCTAAATAATCAGGCCCCTTTCTATTTGAAAGATCTGATACTACCCTATTATCCTAACAGAGCACTACGCTCCCAAAATGCTACATTATTTGTAATACCTAGAATCTCCAAAAGTACAATGGGAGGCAGAGCTTTCAGTTATCAAGCTCCTCTCCTGTGGGACCAGCTGCCAATCTGGATTCGGGAGTCAGACTCGATCTCTGTTTTTTAAGAATACGGTTTAAAACCTTCCTTTTTGATATAGCCTATAATTAGGGTGGGATCATGTGCCCCTGAACCCTCCCTTAGTTATGCTGCTAATAGGTTTAGACAGCCTGGGGACCTCCAACAATGCACTGGGCTTCACTCCTTTCTTCACTGTCAATCAAATATTTTTGCTTTTCATTAACATCCGTTTGTTCTCTCCCATAGATTGAGTCCCCGTCGTGCTGTTTGCTCTCCACATGTTTGTTCTTTTTCTCTGTCCCCTCACCCCCCAGCCAGTCGCAGCAGATGACTGCCCCTCCCTGAGCCTGGTTCTGCTGGAGGTTTCTTCCTGCTAAAAGGGAGTTTTTTCCTCTCCACCGTCGCCAAGTGCTTGCTCACAGGGGATTGCCTGATTGCTGGGGTCTTTTTGCAATTGTGGAGGTTTCCCGTATAGTTGAATCAGAATCAGAAGAATCAGAATCAGGTTTATTGCCATTGTTCATGTAGTACACAAACTAGGAATTTGTCTCGGTACAATGCTGCAACATTAAACATGATAAGATAAGAGAAATAAACTATACATGTAATAAAGTGTAGGATAAGATTAAGTGATACTGGTCAACAGTTAAAATATATATTAGCCAGCAGCAGATACTGTGGAGAACTATATAGTGCAGTCGGTAATGCAGGAAGAAAACAGTGATGATTGACATGAGTCTGGTTGAGCTGCTGTACATGGTGCACGAGAGTCACTTAGTGTTCAGCAGTCTAATGGCAGAGGGGAAGAAGCTGTTCATGTGACGGGAGGTTTTAGTCTGGATGGACCGAAGTCTTCTACCAGAGGGGAGGGGGGCAAACAGTACGTGACCAGGGTGTGAGGGATCGGCTATGATCCGGCCAGCACGCCTCCGGGTCCTGGAGATGTACAGATCCTGGAGAGATGGGAGCTTGCAGCCGATCACCTTCTCAGCAGTGCGCACGACGCGCTGCAGCCTTAGTCTGTCAAGTGCTTTGAGAGGACTGCTGTTGTGAAATGGCGCTATATAAATAAAGCTAAATTGAACTGAAAGTTGAATAACTGTGGAGAGGACCGAATCGATTATACGGTACCGGCTGGGGGACTCCGTCCACTCTCCAGACTTGCCACTGCTGTGTTCGTACTACCCTGATGCACATGTGGCTGCATACGATATACAATTGATTTTTCCATTCCTCTCCACAACCATGGTGGCATTTTAAATTTTTAGGCATAATAGCTGCATGAGCACATTGGGAGAAGCACCAATAGGAACTCTTGTCTCCTACTGGGTGGCTGTGTGGGTTCACATCCCGTCAAAGGCCAGGATCTTGGTGTTCTGTGCCATCCAGCTCTATCATCAGGCTTGTTTCCTCCCCAGGCTTACACTGCATGGCCACATACGCTGAATAAGCCTTCAGACCCTCAACAATCGCAGCAGCATTGTATTATAATTTAAAGATTAGATCTTTTCTGGTCAAATTTGGCACTTAATTAAATTAATTCTTCTCATTTCTTCTCATTTCCTTGTGTTTTATATGCACATCACGATGCAGAGTTTTATCCAATCAGCATCGAGTCAATCCTAAGCCCCACCCAGCAATTTTCAGGGCTGCTCTTAAGTACCAACCCTTGACCAGTGTCTTATTTCGGCCCTATGAGTTCCCGAAAACTTCTTTTGGAGACGTTCCTTTAAAATTTGTTCCTGGTTCCTGTAGTGGAAACGGGGCTATGAGCCCATGAAAAATACACCACTACCATTTTTCAAGCCATCTTTTGCTAGACACATACTGTACTGCACACACCTCTTCTTCTTCTACTAGCTATTCCCACATTCTGGTGGGGTCGCTGTGGCAGACACCGATATATCTGCCACATCCATATAGGATATAGGTTGGAGCTGAGTTTTATGCCGGATGCCCTTCCTGACACAGCCCTGCCCATTTTATCCGGGCTTGGGACTGGCACAATGAGTACACTGGATTGTGTACTCCCTGTGGCTGGGTAACCAACATTTCCCTCCTCTGTTCCATTTTTGCTGAGCACCAAGCTGGACGGCAGGAAGTTCCATTTTTATATAGCCTTTGGCATGACCCGGCCAGGACTTGAACCCCAACCTCCCGGTTGTGGGGCAATGCTCTACCTCTAGGCCACCACTCTGGTTCTGCAATGCACACACCAATATCCCAAAGAATGACATGCTGTATATCAATGTAATGTGCAGCCTTAATTTACATGATCACCCAAGTGTCATTTGACCTGGAAGTGACTACCCATTGTGGACAAAAGCCAGATGTTTCCAAGTGGTTTTGGCCGATGGAAAAGGAGTGAAGACGAGAGACGCTTATTTTAAAAAAAAAATAAATAAATAAAAAAAAACTGCTGCTATTTTGATTGTCGAGTTATATAAAGCTGAAAGGTTCTGACAGAACTGTTGGCAGCAATTTTATTTTGGAAAATAAAAAGAAGAAAGCAGCCCATCTAAAGCTCAATAGTATTTCACCATCAACAATCAAAGTCAACACATCAGCAGGAGGTCTCGCCCTTGTGTGTGGCCGGTTACAGAAACTTTAGTCTCTGGCCAGTGAGCAGAGGAATGTGTGGATTTTGCCCCCTCGGGCATGTCTGAAATTGAGCTAACACTGTGGAAAGGCAATTCCCAAACGTTCCCGAGAATGGGCTGATTTTGAGTTTCTCTTCTCCACAAGCCTGGTAACTGAAGCAGATTGGCTCTGAGCTTCAACATGGTGGTCATACGTGTAGCACATTTCTGAGAAGAGACCGTTCAGAGGCTTTCATAAACTTAAAGCTGCGGCGCCCATTAATGGCTTTCATGCACACACAGCAGCCGTTTAGGTGTATGTACTCATTCCAGCACTTTGTCCACATTTGTAAAGAAGGATGAAAAGAATATCCTGTTCTGACTGTTGGTTTTAGGATTAATGTGGATTTTGGACTTTCAAACAACAGGAACTTCAGGATGGGGTCATTCCTGGTTTGTTTATTTTTCTGCAGCATGAGACATGTCAGAGTGATCCATCACAAAGGAAAACAAAGCCTCTTCAAATATAAATAAAAACCTGATTAAATGCATGCTTAATTTTAATCATGCAGCAGGTTACTGTGTACATTCAGGAAGGATTATTTAGCATTTCCCCCTGAGCAGCTTAACTGTACTTAAAGATTACACAATGACAGTAATAAAAATCCAAGCATCTCTGTAGCCAATTTGTTCTACCAAAAGTCATTTCAAATGCTACAAACTCCTCATACAGATTACAGCAGCTGTAAAAACTTACCAGCTAAATGGTCAGTTACCAGATAATCCGTCCTGTAAAGATTCAAGTTCCCGTCAGCCTGCCAGCTTTTGCCTGAGGAAAACAAAGAAAAAAAAAAGGTTTGATGAAAATGTTTTGAAAAGACGATATAGATGACACTCAAGAGGACAGAAACTGTACTCAAGTAAAAGCAGCATTACCTGATGAAGCAATATTACCGAGAGAGAATTCAGTATTGTGAATATAGTAACTCCAAGGTGTGATACTCTTGTAACGAACTCGTGTAATATTGCTTTAATACAACAGTTCCAGCAAGCACAATTTATTAAATGACAGCAATACTGGACAAAATATTATGATTTTTTATTGACTGGTTATTTTGCACAACTGAGAAAAAAAAATAGTCCCTTCTAAATGTAGCGAACTGTTGCTAAACATCTCAATCAGCATAAAGAAGTCTCGTCATTTCACACACATGTAAACTAGGGATGCAAGTTATCAGTTAATTCATTAATTGTTAATTGATTCATCTTATTGATCAATTAACGATTAATTGATAAACGTCAATTTTCCTGAGAATCTGAATTTTCCTTGGTACAGTCTCTAACAAAAAGTTAATTACCGTTTCTGATACAGTGGGGTAAAAAAGTATTTAGTCAGCCACCAATTGTGCACGTTCTCCCACTTAAAAGATGAGAGGTCTCCAATTTTCATCATAGGTATACCTCAACTAAGAGAAAATAAAAAAAAAAAAAAAAAAAAATCCAGAAAATCACATTGAAGGATTTTTAATGAATTAATTAGTAAATTCCTCGGTAAAATAAGTATTTGGTCAATAACAAAAGTTCATCTCAATACTTTGTTATATACCCTTTGTTGGCAATGACAGAGGTCAAACGTTTTCTGTAAGTTTTCACAAGGTTTTCACACACTGTTGCTGGTATTTTGGCCCATTCCTCCATGCAGATCTCCACTAGAGCAGTGATGTTTTGGGGCTGTCGCTGGGCAACACAGACTTTCAACTCCCTCCAAAGATTTTCTATGGGGTTGAGATCTGGAGACTGGCTAGGCCACTCCAGGACCTTGAAATGCTTCTTACGAAGCCACTCCTTCATTGCCCGGGCGGTGTGTTTGGGATCATTGTCATGCTGAAAGACCCAGCCACGTTTCATCTTCAATGCCCTTGCTGGTGGAAGGAGGTTTTCACTCAAACTCTCACGATACATGGCCCCATTCATTCTTTCCTTTACACGGATCAGTCGTCCTGGTCCCTTTGCAGAAAAACAGCCCCAAAGTAAGAGGTTTCCACCCCCATGCTTCACAGTAGGTATGGTGTTCTTTCTCCTCCAAACACGACAAGTTGAGTTTTTACCAGAAAGTTCTATTTTGGTTTCATCTGACCATATGACATTCTCCCAATCCTCTTCTGGGTCATCCAAATGCTCTCTAGCAAACTTCAGACAGGCCTGGACATGTACTGGCTTAAGCAGGGGGACACGTCTGGCACTGCAGGATTTGAGTCCCTGGTGGCGTAGTGTGTTTCTGATGTAGCCTTTGTTACTTTGGTCCCAGCTCTCTGCAGGTCATTCGCTAGGTCCCCCCATGTGGTTCTGGGATTTTTGCTCACCGTTCTCGTGATCATTTTGACCTCACGGGGTGACATCTTGCGTGGAGCCCCAGATCGAGGGAGATTATCAGTGGTCTTGTATGTCTTCCATTTTCTAATAATTGCTCCCACTGTTGATTTCTTCACACCAAGCTGCTTACCTATTGCAGATTCAGTCTTCCCAGCCTGGTGCAGGTCTACAATTTTGTTTCTGGTGTCCTTTGACAGCTCTTTGGTCTTGGCCATAGTGGAGTTTGGAGTCTGACTGTTTGAGGTTGTGGACAGGTGTCTTATACTGATAACGAGTTCAAACAGGTGACATTAATACAGGTAACGAGTGGAGGACAGAGGAGCCTCTTAAAGAAGAAGTTGCAGGTCTGTGAGAGCCAGAAATCTTGCTTGTTTGTAGGTGACCAAATACTTATTTTACTGAGGAATTTACCAATTAATTCATTAAAAATCCTTCAATGTGATTTTCTGGACTTTTTTTCCCTCATTTTGTCTCTCATAGTTGAGGTATACCTATGATGAAAATTTGAGACCTCTCTCATCTTTTAAGTGGGAGAACTTGCACAATTGGTGGCTGATTAAATACTTTTTTGCCCCACTGTATACTGAATAAAACATGATCATATTCCTCAATGAGTCATTGTCCATTTGCATTTTTTTATTTTACTACAGACAATGGCATTTTCTGGAGTTTAGCAAATTTTGTACTGTACAGTGTGTACTTATGTGCTGGTACATCTCAGTAAATTACAGATCTCATGATTTTCAACTTATTTTAAAAACTATCACCAATATCATAAATTTATCTTTTATAGTTACATTAAATGGTAAATGGAATTCACTTGTAGCCCTTTTTCTCATCTCTAGATGACCAAAGTGCTTTACAGATCCTGCTATCCACCCAGTCACACACTGATTGTGGCGGAGCTGCCATGCTCCGGCACTGGCCTGACCCACCAGAAGCAACAGGGGGTTCAGTGTCTTGCTCAAGGACACTTCAACATGCAGACAGAATGGGAATCAAACCCCCTGACCCTCAGATCAGTAGTCGGCCACACTGCACCTGCGCCACAGCCTATACCAGGCTTGTGGCGCAGGTGTATATTACAGAATAGTAACTTTCAGGTTCTAATTTACTGAGCTGCACTAGTAGACTGTTAACAGGAAAATAAATTGTGAGCTGCTTCATCTGTTGTGTGTTAAACATTATCACAGTACCCAGCAATCCAGACAAACCCACAACGATCTGGGCTTGTCTGCTGTCTGTTAACTCAGTGGTAACTTGAGTCCGGTCTGCTTTTTCACCTTGCAGCATCGGGGCGGGGTTTTTGTGCTCGTGTTGTCTTTTTCTTTGCTTCGGTCCATTTCTCCGCTATGTTAATTTGAAGCAGGTGGACCTTTCAAACTTGTGTGCCATTAGAACTTGTGGCGCTCTGACATAACCTGGAAGGGCAAGTTTTTTCACTCTGCACAGCGCATGCATGCGCTCTGGGGGTTTGGCATCTTCTGCTTTTTCGGGTGAAATGCAGCAGTGGGTGACTGCGTGCGCCTGGACGGCAACACCACTACATTTCACAGAATAAGCTCCCATTGAAAAGGATGGATGAGTTATCAATTAATTGACAACTAATTTAATTTAGTCAACTAAATTCTTACAATTAAGTGAAAGTCAATTAAACATTAACATCCCTAATGTAAACAAATTAAATATTGTCAAGTGCAAGAGTAGTAAGTGTTTATAAAACGTATACCTGTTGAGTTGGTATTGCAGAAGACCCCAGAGCTGCGAAGGGGTGCTTTCCATGGCAGACATGGTTTTCTCAGCATGACACCTGTCGCCAGAACACCGTAGCGAGCCAGTAGCTAGTAGCTAGCATGCTAGCGATTAGCACACTTTGCTCGCTTTTCTTCGCATTTTCAGATGAAACAAAGCATCCATCACCACAAAGGTATTGTGGTTCGTTAATCGAGACAATAAATCAAACTCTAGCACTGCCTATTTTTTTTTTACCAGGTAAAATGTTTGAGAACCAATTCTCATTTACAAACCAATTAATCATTAACATCCCTATCGCGGATTATAGTAACGCCTGGAATTCCTATTGTCCAATCAAATTGCTCAGTCGGAACTTACTGTTGTATAATGATATTCATTACTCAATTACAAGTAAGAGTGAGAAAGTATCTACTAAAAAAAGTTAATTGATTAGTCGTTTGGTTGAGGATCTGCCCCACAACCATGAAGCTGAGACTTCACACTCTACCGGGTCATACCAAAGACAAAAATGGTACTGCCTTTGAGCTTGGCACATGGGATAATTGAATGTGGAGAGCAAAGTTAACACAGAGCTGCCAGAGGACTGACACACACCCCAATCCCCTACCTAAGGTGCATTCAGACCAAACACAAACGGGTTAATTTTTCATGCAGCACGATTACATTTTAACTCAACATAAACACACAAATAGATGTGAATTTGCCATCTGAGTGAGCTGCAGACGGGTGGAGTTGCAGCCGTGTTCTTCCTGTTGTGTTTTGGAGAAAACATTGTCATGCTTAGGTTTACATTATCCGATGGGGGTCTCACCTAAAAAAAAATTGTCCCTGCCTCTAAAACTTCAGCTAGATGATGGTTGTATTCATTGCTAGCCTAACAGCCCTCATTAGCACATCCGTGGGTAAATAACTCCGACACTCCGATTCAGCTGCAGAGCCCACAGTCCATCAGTCTGGAGGTGAGTGGCAATCTCATTTTCAAACTCCCGACTTTCCAATGTTGATACATTTACACCGGTGACGGCAGAATCTTGTCATATCTTTCACCCGTTACGTTACTCGATATAACAAATAACTCGGACCATCGACGTATCGTTAACGGTTTATTGGCGAGCAGCCACTCATAGCACACAGCCAACGACAACACACTCAACATACACTACATTACCCATAATGCTTTGTAGCAAAGGCACTACTACGGGTGCCGTAGTAAACCAAAATACATGACATCTCCTCCCCTCTTACAATAGATGTCCTACAGGAGATATCAAGTGTCTGCTGCAGTTCTTGTGTCTTTGTTTGTCTCTTTTTTTTTTCCTTTAATTATTATGCTACCTTAGGAGTGAGGGTAGACTACCTCATCCCATAACTGTACCACTGGGGATTATTCTGCCCCATAAATGTGGGTCAGTTACCATCTAGTCTAATAACTCAGACGGACAGGAGGTCGTCGCTCCCTGGTAGGGTATCGGCGCTCTACAGGAACATGAGTCTGAGTTCTTTCTAATGTGGAGGTTGCTTCTGGTGCTGATGCAGAAGAAGATGTCACATCTCCAGCTGGAACTCCGGTCTCTGAAGTGGTTGAGTTCTGTTCTGGTGTAGGTGGATCGTTAGAATATCCAAGAGACGGTTCTGCAGGCGCTGGTGGTGTCTGCAGGAGTTGATCCACATGCCTTTTCCAAACACTGTCAGTGGTTTGAACTATATATGAGACTGGTCCAGTTTGTGCGATAACAGTGGCAGGAACCCACTTAGGTTCACCTCTGTAGTTCCTGGCCAGCACAGATTCTCCTGACGTGAACGCTCTGTCCTTTGCCCGATGCTCTCTGTGCATGTTGTGGATTTAGCTGTAACATCAGTTGTTATAAGGAAAGAATGTCCAAACACCCAACTTTACCTTCATTTGGCTTTACTGGAGAATGCTGCATCTCAGTTTACAACACATTTGTCGTTCCCGCTGGCTAACATGCGTCCGTCTCTCTGATAGCACTGCACTGCTTAGCACTGACTACTACTTCTTCGGTCTGCAGCTTGAACAATAACATTTCATGGCCAAAGGTACAGTACCAGCGCCGTCTAGTGGACAATGTCTAACGACTGCATTGAAGGAAAACACCTTTGGGATTCTAATTAAATTACTATTATAAATAGCTTTTCTGATTAACTATAAAGTGTTTATAATATCTATTTGTCCTATATGTATTTCAATATGTAATAACTATCAACTTATGT
This sequence comes from Pholidichthys leucotaenia, assembly GCA_020510985.1. Classification (NCBI taxonomy): domain Eukaryota; kingdom Metazoa; phylum Chordata; class Actinopteri; order Cichliformes; family Pholidichthyidae; genus Pholidichthys; species Pholidichthys leucotaenia. The sequence goes on along the minus strand of CM035839.1, from coordinate 20,650,836 downwards.
GTATGAACCATTCTGAACTATTAAATATTCAACATCCCCTCTTCGTTTTCATCCCGAGCCAGGGGAGTTATGACTCTCATACATAAATCAGTTCCTTTTCAAGTGAAAAATGTAATTGGAGACAAATTTGGAAGATATGTAATCATTCAAGGTTCTTTGCTATTAGAAAATATAAATCTTGTGAACTTATATGGTCCCAATATAGATGATCAGAAGTTCTTTGCTAATTTATTTCTCATCTTATCATCACTTACAGGGCAACATATAATAGCAGGGGATTTTAATTGTACATTGAATCCAGGTGTGGATAGATCAACAGGACTGGATTGTACGCACATTGGATGTAGGATGACTATTAATCATTTTATGAAAGAACTGAGATTGTTAGATATATGGAGAGAAATGAAACCACAAGTTAAAGCCTATTCTTGTTATTCCAGTACCTACAAGACATTCTCACGTATTGATTATTTTTTGATTTCCACAGAATTAAGGTCCAAGATTCAAAACTGCTTTTATGATAACATCGTGATCTCTGATCATGCACCCTGTTGTCTAATATATGTAGATAAAAAATTGACAAAGGAATCAGGTAAATGGCAATTTCAGCATAAATGGCTTCAGGATGAGGAATTTGTCAAGTATATAGAAAAACAGATAGACGAGTTCTTTGACATCAATACTACACAAACATCAGCATGTGTAAAGTGGGAGGCTTTCAAAGTTTTTATTAGGGGACATATTAGTTATACAGGATCAAAATCTAAGAAGACTCGAGAGGAGAGAGCTAAATTGGAACATAAAATAAAAAGTCTTCAGGAAAAAGTGTATGCAGGAAGTGACCCAAGGTTGGAGAATGAATTACTGATTTTGAGAGCTGAATACGACAAAAAAATCAGCGAATAGAGCTGCCTCGAGTCTTCTAAGATTGAAACAATCTTTTTATGAACAAGGTGAAAAATCAGGAAAATTATTAGCATGGCAGATTAAACAATTGGAAATTAAAACACCAATTACCAGTATTATAAGTAACGGACAGGTAGTTATAGATCCTTTAGAAATTAATAGAGCCTTTAGAGATTACTATGAAAAATTATATGATACCAAAAATGAACCTGATTTAACAAAACTAAATGGGTTTTTGAACGAACTATCTATACCGTGTATACCAAATGAAAACAGGGAGATATTGGAGTCTAAAATTAGTCAAGAAGAAGTTGGGCTAGCCATTGATAATATGAAATCAGGAAAAAGTGCAGGACCAGATGGTCTTCCAGTTGACCTTTATAAAAAATTTAAGAATAAATTAATAAAACCTTTTTTGGAAATGGTTTTAGAAGCATTTCAAAATAATAATTTACCATCATACATAAATAATGCCTTAATTATACTGCTGCCAAAACCAGGTAAGCCCTCTAATAAATGTGAAAATATGAGACCAATAAGCCTATTAAACGCCGACCTTAAGATAATCTGTAAAATTTTAGCAAGACGAATACAAGAAATTTTACCAAATATTATTAATCGAGATCAGAATGGCTTTATAAAGGGTAGACAAGGCTTCCATAATGTAAGAAGACTATTTAATATTATTTATTTTAATAAAGAAGCACCGGATACAGCTCTCCTATCATTGGACGCCGAAAAGGCCTTTGATAGAGTTGAATGGCCCTTTCTTTTTGAAGTCCTACAAAGGTTTGGACTTGGAAATAATTTCATAAAATGGGTTCAAATAATATACAATAATGCTACAGCAGAAATCCTAACAAATAACAATATTTCAAAACCAATAAAAATCAATAGAGGATGTCGACAAGGCTGTCCACTTTCACCTTTACTGTTTACTATGGCAATTGAACCTTTAGCGATAGCGATACGTTTACATTCACAAATATATGGAATTAAAGTTGGGCCAACAGAACATAAAATCTCCCTGTACGCCGATGATATAATTTTGTTTATGTCGAATCTAAAAAAATCAATTCCAACCTTGTTGAATTTAATAAAGAATTTTGGGGAAATATCAGGATATAAAATAAATAAAACTAAATCTTCAATATTAATGCTAAATGAGACCCAGAGAAATTACCCAGCCCCTGAGGCAAATCAATTCAATGTTGTAAATCAGTTTAAATATTTAAGAATCCAAATTATGCCTAAGCTAGAATCAGTCGCCAGCGTCAACTATGAAGCCTTAATGTCAGATATCAATGAGTTAACTCAGAGATGGATGTCACTACCAATGTCGATGATCGGGAGAATCAATATACTTAAGTAATATTTTACCTAAAATACTTTATTTATTTCAATACATTCCCTTATCACCACCTTTAGATCTATTCTCAAGAATAAAAAAAAAGTTAGTGGAATTTATATGGAACAACAGGAGGGCTAGATTACGTCTGTCTTTATTATATTTACCATTTGATCGTGGAGGTCTGAAATGTCCAAATTTTATGTTGTATTATTGGTCGGCACAACTGAGGTCTATGACATATTATTTTTCATCAAATGATCTCCCTCACTGGACTGAAATGGAATCATACAATTTACCTTTACCTCTTCCCATATTCATATACTCAGATTCGGCAAAAAAATTACAAAAACAAGTTAAAAATCCATTTGTAAAGCATATGATCAAAATATGGTGTGAAGCTAAAAACTATTTAAAAGAACCACAGTTATTGTCACAATTTAGTCCAATATGGGGTAATCAATATTTTAAACCAGGGAGAGCGGACGCTGTATTTAAAGTATGGAATTTAAAAGGGATACAAAAGATTCAGGATTTATATTTGCCTTGTGCAGACAACATAATGTCTTTTGAAGAGCTGAGGATCAAATTTAATCTCAATAGAACACATTTTTTTAAATATCTTCAACTTAGAAACTTTATTCGATCAAATCAAAATAAAGCTCTCACTCGACCTATTTATTCATCCTTGGAAAAAATGATGATGAAAGATAGTAAAAGAAAGGGTATTATTTCAGAGTTTTATAACTCATTGACACTATCTTCAAGTGAAAATTCACTGAAAAGATTAAACTACTGGAAAGAAGATCTGCAAATTGAAATTTCGGAGGAACAATGGGAATTGGCTTGTACAGAAGCTCAAACCAAATCAATAAATGCACGCCTTAAATTGATACATTTCAAATGGTTAATGCGGATGTATGTTACACCGGAGGAGTTAAATAGATATAACAAAAATATACCAGATACATGCACAAAATGCATGGAAAGTAAAGGAACCCTATTTCATTGTTTATGGGAATGTAGATTAATAAGAATGTTTTGGGAAGAGGTGAGGGTAACAATTGAAAAAATAATCTCAAAACAAATCATACTGAATCCTAAACTGTTTTTGTTGGGTCTGTACCCAGAAAAGCATAATTTTAATAAAAGTGAAAGAACATTCATAGACCTCAGTTTGCTTAATGCCAAAAAATGTATTGCACTATTATGGAAAAAGACTCATAGACCAGATGTGACTCAGTGGTTAAGACAGATGTTAACAAACCTTCCATTAGAAAGAATAACATATATACTGAAATCAAAGGAAATTGTGTTTGAGAATATATGGAGACCTTTTATTGATTATGTAAAAAATTTAAACATAACTCTTGAAGAAGAAGGTGAATGATGTGTGTGGACCTTGTAAATTCCAAACTGGTGAACATAATATGTATACTTATGTATTGGATTGTCTAGACTAAACAGAGGAGCATTGTTGAAGATTTGATTTTGTTGGTGGTTGTTGGTGTTTTTAGTGCATTTTTTTTTTTTTTTTTGTAGTACTTTAGCGTTAGTGTTTGATTGTTTGTATCATGTTTGTTAAAAAAAAAAAAAAAAGGTTCAATAAAGATATTGTGGAAAAAAAAAATATTCAACATCCTCCCCCCCAAGAAGACAGTTCAAATATTAACTTCAAAAGGATATAGTAGCTGAACTGGTCTTCTTAACGTCGTCCCAGTTGGAGTGCGCATAGCGCAGGATCTGACTAGTCCATCTCTCCCTGGGAACACCTCTATGATTAGTCCTGTTTTCCATGTTTGACGTGGTATCTTGTCATCTCCAATGAGGACCAAATCTCCTGGTTTGAGTTGTGTTGGATTTGGGGTATGACGAGTGTGAGCCGATCTGAGGTCCAGCAAATACTCCCTCCTCCATCTGTTCCAAAATTCCTTGACAAGTCTATGGCGATATTTCCATCTTCGGGTCAGCCTTTCTTTATTTGCATTTGCTATCTGACCTGTTGTGGAAAATGGCTTTGGTGGTAAAGAGGTAAGTCTTTTCCCTATGAGGAAATGAGCTGGCGTCAGAGGTTCTGGTTCTTGTAAATCGTTGTACACAAATGTGAGTGGTCTTGAGTTAATAGTGGCTTCTATTTCTGTCAACAGAGAAGTTAACTCTTCAAAGCTCAGAGATGCTCTGCCCATTACTCTTTTGAGGCATCCCTTTACAGAGCGCACTAACCTTTCCCAAAAACCACCCCACCAAGCCGCTCTTTCTGCAATAAATTTCCACTTGATTCCCTTTTCAGAAAAATATTCCAGCAGCTCTGGCTCCTTCATAGCCTTCCACAGTTCCTTTAGATCTTGATCTGCTCTCTTGAACGTTTTTGCATTGTCCGAGTAGATTACTCTACAAAGTCCTCTCCGTGAAATAAATCTCTTGAATGCCAAAAGGAAACTTTCTGTTGATAGACTCGATATTAGTTCAAGGTGCACTGCACGTGTAACTGCACAGGTGAAAAGTGCTATGTATGCTTTCTCTGCAGAATTCTTGGACTTTACAAACAGTGGGCCTGCAAAGTCAACACCTGTGACTTCAAACGGCGGTGCTTCAGTAACTCTGTCTTTGGGAAGAGGTGCAGCTGTTTGCTGTGCTGCTTTTACTTTGAATCTTTTACAGATAGTACAGTCTGAAATGCATTTTTTGACTAACTGTCTCGCGCGTGGAATCCAATACTTCTCTCGTAGATGAACTAGAGTGTCTCTCACGCCTGAATGCATGACATTTTCGTGACTGTATTTTATCAGAAGTTGTGCAAATCTGTGATTTGAGGGTAACAACCACGGGTGCTGCTCATTGAAACTCATGTTTGACTGATGCAGCCTTCCTCCTACACAGATTAAGCCTTGCTCGTCTAGAAAGGGTTTAAAGTCTCTGATTTTTGAGTCTTTGTGCACATTTTCTCCAGTTTTCAACTCTGTTATTTCTCTTTCAAAACTGTTAAGTTGCGCTTCACGTATCCATACCTTTTCAGCTTTTGCCATTTCCTCTGCTGTTAGTTCTCCCCTTTGTCTTTGCTTTGAATGACAGTTGTGGAGAAATCTTTGGATTCATGCAGTTACTCTTAGTACGGTCTGTAGTTTGCTGTATTTGTCCAGCTGTAGCAATGGTTCAGATTGCACTCTTTCACTGTTACTGAGATGTACTGCGACTTGACTTACCTTTAGCTCAGCTTTAACCTCTTCTTCTGATAGTATTTCTTGTGCTGTTTCTGGCGGTGTAGTTTGAAGCTCCTTTTCTTTCAAAAATGATGGGCCTGACCACCAGAGATTTTCCTCTTTCAACCTTGATGCGGACTGACCTCTTGTGGTGAGATCAGCTGGGTTCACCTTTCCATTACAATGTGTCCATAGTTCTGGTGGTGTCAAAGTTTGTATCTCCATCACTCTGTTGGCAACAAACTGTTTCCATTTCTTTGATGAACTGCGAATCCAGTGAATCACTATCATGGAGTCTGACCACATTCTGAGTTGAGTGATCTGCATATTCAGTGCCTTCAAAAGGTTATTTGCCAACCTTGCTCCAATCACAGCTCCCATCAGTTCCAAGCGTGGCAGTGTGATTGTTTTGATTGGTGCCACTCTTGACTTGGATGCAACGAGCGCAGTAACAGTCTCTCCTTCTGTTTTTTGTCCTTGTAGATACGCAACTGCGCCATACGCCTTTTCGCTTGCATCTGTGAAGACATGGAGAACTTGTGATTTATCTGACAGCTTTTCTGTTCCATACCACCGCGGAATGACTATTTGGTGGATCTGAGGAAGCTCCATGCACCACTGCTGCCATGCCTGTGAAAGGTCTGGAGGCAGCTCGTCGTCCCAGCTCAGGCCCCGTCGCCACATTTCCTGAAACAGACATTTAACTCGAATGGTAAATGGCGTTAGGAACCCTATAGGATCAAAGATTCTGGCGGATGATCTCAAAACACTCCTCTTTGTGTTTTCTTTTCCTTTTAGAATGTTCATCAAATGTTTGAGGTCAAAGGCAAAGTCATCTGTGTCCGGTCTCCACACCAAACCAAGCACCTTCAACACACCTCCATGTGTTTCTGTTTCTTGTGTGAAATCAAGCTTGCTGTTTGACCACTTGGTTTTCAGTTCAAGGGAGTTTGTTGTCCACTTACAGAGGTTCATGTTGGCAGCAGCCAGTATTTCTCTTGCTCCTGTAGTAAGTCTGTATGCCTCGTCTGAGTTACTTGAGCTAGCGATCAGATCATCCACATAAAGTGAGTCTCTCATTAGTTTTACCGTGTCTGGTTGGTTAGCTTCATATTTCTCCAGATGATGTCTGATAGTGGCTGCAAGTAAAAATGGACTTGAAGTTACTCCAAACACAACACGTGCCATTCTCATTATACGCGTGTTGGTGCCTTCAACATCTGGGGGTCCTGTAAGCCACAAAAATCTCACAGCATCTCTGTCACTTTCAGTTATAGATATCTGAAGGAAAGCTTTAGTAATGTCTGCTGTGAAAGCTACAGGATTTTGTCTGAATCTGATCAAAATGCTCATGAGGTCAGCATTCAGGTTTGGGCCAGGTAATAAACAGTCATTTAAAGAGGAACAACCTTCTTCATGTGACGAAGCATCAAACACTACCCTTAACTTGGTAGTTACTTTGTCCTCTCTGATTACAGCATGATGAGGTAAGTAGTAGGTTACATTCTCTGTCTCTGCTGAATGACTGCTCTGTGGCACATCTTCACATATTCCTTGTTCTGTGTAATCCTCTATTACATCGTTGTATCCTTTAAACAGTGTCACGTCAGATTTCAGCTTTCTTTTCAGGGTTTCAAACCTCTTTTGTGCAACCTTCTTGTTGTCTGAGAGTTCGGGTGTGTCTTGGCGCCATGGCAACGCCACTTCATATCTCCCATTAATGAATCTGACTGACCTGTCAAAGCTCTCCTTGGCTTTCTTGTCATCAGGTGTTTCCTCACCTTTAGTAGTGATGCCCAGCGACTCGATCTCCCAAAATGCTCTTAGCTGGTTTGAGATCTCCACTGAGTCTTCACTGAGTCCAATGTGCATACATGTTGCTTCATTCATACTGGACATGACAACTGGTCCTTGCACTGCCCAGCCGAATCTGGTTTCTACGGCAACCAAAGCGTCTGACAGTCTCTCAGTTTTACCTGTGACTACTCTCCAGTAGTAATCTGCTCCGATCAGTACTGATAGCTCCAAACCATCTTTGTCTCCCGCTGACACATTTGCTACTGGTAGCCCTTTTTTCTCCAGCTGCCGTTGGATGTGTTCACTGGGGACTTTCATGACTGCAGTACAAAGCTGTGGGGTTTGAACAGCTTCAATCTCGATTTTCTGATCTTTGTTTCTCACATTCTCCAGGACTAGTTTTATGACATTGCATTTTGTGGTCACTGGGTTTTTTGAGCCAAACGTGTGAAGGTTTAATGTCTCTTGTTTTAGTATTGGCAGTTTTAAATCTTTCACTTGTTTCTCATGGACAAAACTCCGTTGGCTTCCTCCATCAATTAAGCAACGCACAATCTTCTTTCCTCCAGGTCCTTCAATCCTTGCTCTCACAGTTTGCAATAGTACTGTTTCACATTTTTCTGGGGTTGGTTTGGCTGCATATGGAAACACTGAGGAGACCACTGCATCACTCGTGTTTTCAGCGGCATCTGTCCTTTCTATTGGTTGCTCACTTCTGTCACACACAACAGCATGATGTCTTCTTCCACAATCAGTGCATGTCACATTTTTGGATCTACAGTCTCGAGCAAGATGTCTGGGTTTTAGGCATATGAAGCACCTTCCCGTTTTCTTTAGTTTTTCTTTCCTGCTTGTGACTGTGTCTTCAGTGCACTGTTCTGACTTGTGGCTGGTACTGTTACAGAATATGCAACTGTGCACAAATGGTGTATTCGAACTGCCTGTGTGGAGGGCTGCAGCTGAGGGCACATTAGGTCCTTTCCACCTTTCTCTGCTTGAATCTGGTCTGTAGTGCTGATTCTGATTTGCATGTGTATCTTTATGATTCTCTCTCATTTGTGTCAAACGTGCAGCACGCTCCCTGCTTTCAACTTCTTGTTGCAAAAACTTTACAAGGCCATCAACATCCCACTTTTGCCCTACATCTGTCTTGCGGGTGTACTCAAGGGCAAGATCAGCAGGAATCATTTTGAACAGTATGGGGCACAGTAAACCTCCATAACTGTCTGACATGACTCCTAAAGCTTCTAAGCTTCTGATTTGTACTTCAACATCATCAAAAAATTGTCTCAAGGCAACAATGTCTGAGGACCCTTTAACTGGACTTAGATTTAGTAACTTAGACATGTGTGCACTTACAATGAGCTCTTTCCTTCCAAATCTTTGCTTAAGCATGTCTACTGCAGCATCATAGTTCATGTCAGTTACCTTCAGCCCTGCGACGGCGCGTGCAGCTGGCCCGATGAGATATGACTTCAAGTAAGTGAACTTTTCAGTTTTGCTCAAATCTGGGTTTTGGTGAATTGCATTTTCGAATTGGTCCCAAAACTCCTGCCACATGCACACTTCTCCGCTGTATTTGTTTATTGAGAGCTTGGGTAGCTTTACCGAGGGTCTGCTTGTATTTGACCGTGTACTCACGTCACTCAGCCGATGTGGATTCGCTGATACGGTGGCGTCTCTTGCCTGTTCTTGTTGCTGTAAGGCAGCCCGTTCAATTGCTCTCTCTGCCCGCGTCCTCCATAAATTTGTGTTGTCCTGATACTCAAGTGTCCGCACCATGTCCGCATCTAACTTGTCCAAAGGGATCTCCTGCTCTATATCTGGTTCAATGTCTTGCAGGCCTTTCTCTTTCTGTGACAACATGGCTAACAGCTCCCGCAAACGGTCACTGTTTATATCAGTCTTACTTGTTTCATCTTGTATAATTTGCAGCAGCTTTGTAACGGACGTCCGCAGCACGGTCCGTTTCTGTTTTAGCCTTTGAAGTCGCTCCGCCATTTTTTCCTTTCGTCTCCGTGTTGTTACAGCTATCGGCTTAATCCCAACAACGTTCTCTCTTCACTTTTCCCGCTTCCAGCTTCCGGTTCCCGGGTTTCGGCACCAAAAAATATGTTGTGGATTTAGCTGTAACATCAGTTGTTATAAGGAAAGAATGTCCAAACACCCAACTTTACCTTCATTTGGCTTTACTGGAGAATGCTGCATCTCAGTTTACAACACATTTGTCGTTCCCGCTGGCTAACATGCGTCCGTCTCTCTGATAGCACTGCACTGCTTAGCACTGACTTCTTCTTCTTCGGTCTGCAGCTTGAACAATAACATTTCATGGCCAAAGGTACAGTACCAGCGCCGTCTAGTGGACAATGTCTAACGACTGCATTGAAGGAAAACACCTTTGGGATTCTAATTAAATTACTATTATAAATAGCTTTTCTGATTAACTATAAAGTGTTTATAATATCTATTTGTCCTATATGTATTTCAACATGTAATAACTATCAACTTATGTGTATGAACCATTCTGAACTATTAAATATTCAACAGTGCATAATTTGTTTCTCTTGTTGCTTTTGCACAGTGTCCTTTAATCCTGAGGGTTTCAAAAGGTCAAAGGTAGTGCGCAGGTCTCTCTTGAACATCAGACTAGCAGGGGTTGTCTTTGTGATTGCATGTGGAGTGTTGCAGTAGTTTAGCAGGAACTTGTGCAGCCTCTGATGTAGTGTTCCTTGACCTTGTGATGCTTTCAATGCATGTTTCATTGTCTGCACAAACCTTTCTGCAAGGCCGTTCGTCGCAGGATGGTATGGAGCTGATTTAATGTGCTGCACTCCATTAGCTTGTAGAAAAGCATCCATTTCTTGTGAAACTAACTGAGGTCCATTGTCAGAAACTAGTTGTATAGGAGACCCAAAACGACTAAACATTTCTCCTAATGCCTCTGTGGTCTTCTCTGTGGTGGTTGACCTCATAATAGCCACTTCAGGCCATTTACTGTGTGCATCCACAGCAACGCCCACCTCTGCAGTCGGGACGCTGCAAGAGATGGTATTCCTGTGTATGGTCCAAGGATGGTTGTGAGAGGTCGGTGGTCAGTAAAAAGTGTAAACTTCCGTCCATACAAGTACTGGTGGAATTTTCTGACACCAAACACAATGCTCAGAGCCTCTCTTTCCAGTTGAGCATAGTTAGCGTCTGCCTTGTTTAATGTCCTTGACGCAAAAGCGATTGGCTTTTCCTCACAGTCTAGCATTACGTGGGAAATCACCGCCCCTACGCCATAAGGAGAGGCGTCGCAGGCAAGCTGGATCGGAAGTGATGGGTTGAAATGGGTCAGAACCTCTGATGCCGTCAGCGCATCCTTTGCCTTCTGAAAAGCCTCCTGACAGCTTGCTGTCCACTTCCATGCTTCCTCTTTGCGCAGCAGGTTATGCAGTGGTTTTAATAGTGATGCCAAGTTTGGTATGAAACGTCCATAATAGTTCAGCAGTCCTAAGAAAGACTTCAGCTGACTGACATTTTGGGGTGGAGGTGCATCCACAATGGCTGTGATTTTCGATGGTGCAGTGTGCAGTCCCTTAGCATCGATCACATGACCTAAATATTCCACGGATGACTGGAAAAACTCGCATTTATCCTTGCGGATTCTCAATCCATATTCCTCCAGTCTCGTGAGAGTTGCATCCAAGTTGCGCAGATGCTCTTCATCGTCTGCTCCTGTACACAAGATATCATCCAGGTAGCACTGCACTCCTGGTAATCCACTCAGGATTTGATCCATAGCTCGCTGAAAGTGCTGGAGCAGATGTGATGCCAAAAGGCAGTCTGCAGTATCTGAAGAGTCCTTTATGGATGTTGATAGTCAGCATTTCACGTGACTGCTCGTCTACATGCATTTGTAAGTAAGCCTGGTTGAGATCTATTTTGCTGAACTTTTGTCCCCCACTCAGCCCCGCAAATAAGTCATCAATCAGTGGAAAGGGATACTGCTCTGCTGTTAGTACAGGGTTTACCGTTACCTTAAAGTCTCCACAGGTTCGGATTCCTCCATCCTTTTTGGGTACTGGAACTATGGGCGTGGCCCACTCACTGGTTGTCACAGGCTCCAGAACTCCATTCTTGACCAGAGCATCCAAGTCAGCCTCCACCTTTGGTCTGATGGCGTACGGCACTGGTCTGGCTTTCATAAACACTGGTTTACTGTCAGGTTTGACATGCAGCTTCACTATAATTTTTTTCATACTGCCTAGTTCATCGCGAAAAACCTTTTTGTGCTTTTCCAGTATGGCCTGCAGCTGAGTGGAACTGTGTGACAGCTTCCTTACTTCTTGCCAGTCAAGTTGGATTTTCTTTAGCCACACACGCCCCATTATAGCTGGACAGTTGTTCTTGGTAACATAAACTGGAAGCTCAGCAGTTTGGCCATTGTACTGAACAGTTACCTCTGTCATCCCTTTCATGGGCACTCGGTGTCCAGTATACGCCCTGAAGACGGTGTCTGAAGGTCGGAGTGGACGATGTTTCAGAAACTTCTTGTAAATGCCATGCGACACAAGTGATGCCTTTGATCCAGTGTCTATCTGCATTTTAATAAAATGTCCCTCCACTTTTGGTTTAGTCCAAAAGCCTTCTGAGCCTTCATTCACATTCATAATCCGGACAGTATTTATTGCAGTTGACATCTCTTCCTCTGAGGAGTCGCTCACTCTGTCCTCGCCATGTTTAACTGTGTGAACATTTCTTTTCTTTTTGTATTTTACCGTGTCACTTTTATTCCTTGTCTTTGGGCCTTTGTCTTTGCTCCTTTTGCTTCTACATGCCCGCTGCACGTGGTCTTTTTTCCACAGTTGTTACAGTTCATCTCTTTGTACCAACAGTCATTAGGAAGGTGTCCCACCTTGCCACAGCGGAAACATGGACCTGTTGCATTGGTTTTACCACTGTTGAGCTTATGTACTCTGCCTGTAGCATGCAGTTGGTGTGCTTCTTTGGAAGCCATCTCCATCATCACACTAATGTTAATGGCTCTTTCAAGCGTCAAATCACTTTCTATGAGTAACTTCTTCTGTGCTGCTTCATTCCGTAGTCCACACACAAGCCTGTCTCTTAATGTGTCATTTAAAACATCTTTAAATTCACAGTGTTCGGATAACTTGCGTAGCGCTGCAACAAACATGTTAACAGACTCACCCTCTTCTTGGTTACGTCTGTGAAACCTGTATCTTTCTGCAATCACTAGAGGCTTGGGTGAGAAGTGGTGGGTCAGTGTGTCCACCAGCTCTTTATAGGTTTTAGAGCCTGGCTTTACTGGCTGTATGAGGTTACGTAGTAGGTTAAATGTCTTGGGACCCATCACACTCAAAAAAGTGGGCACTAACTTTTCATCCGTTATTCCATTTGCCACGACGAAATAGTCAAAGCGCTCTGTATAGGAGCTCCATTGCTCCGCGCTCTCATCAAAGGGCCCGATAGAGCCAATGACTCCAGCCATTTTAACACTCCTGGCTGAATGTCGCTCTTTCCCTCGCGGCTCCTTTCTGTAACGTCGTTTCTTCCCTCCGGCGTTACTCACGGAGTTTTTTTGTCCTTAACGATTTCCACTGCTCCGCTCCTCCCCGCTTAGCAGACAGCCCGCAGCATCCACCTCAGCACAGCGGCGCGGTGTATCACCCTGTCAGCACGAAGTAGCGGCGGGAAAAAAAAACGACAAAAAAAACTCTCCTCCGTCGCGGACTGCAGCGTCGGTCCAGACGTCCTCGTCGCCACTTTTTGTTATATCTTTCACCTGTTACGTTACTCGATATAACAAATAATAACTCGGACCATCGACGTATCGTTAACGGTTTATTGGCGAGCAGCCACTCATAGCACACAGCCAACGACAACACACTCAACATACACTACATTACCCATAATGCTTTGTAGCAAAGGCACTACTACGGGTGCCGTAGTAAACCAAAATACATGACAAATCTCAAGGTGCATTACGAGCTAGTGCTATCCCTCGGATGTAAATGCACAAATTCGCATGTGTTCCTCTTTCCATTGACTTTGTACATATTCACGCCACATGAAAAATTTGCTTCATGTTTGGTCTGAACACACCGTTATAGTAGCTGTGTGGTCTAGGGTCATAGAAACTGAGATAGGCACCACCCCTATTCACCACATGGTGCCTCATATGCTATGGGAAAAAAAAAAACTAAGCTTTAAATGTATTATTTTTGTCATAAACTTCAGGCTTGGGCGGCGCGGTGGCGGAGTTGTTAGCACTGCGGCAGCACACCCTTGGCCAGGGGATCCTGGGTTCGATCCCAGCCCCCGACCAACAGTGATCTGTATGGAGTTTGCATGTTCTCCCCCTGTCTGCGTGGGTTTACTCCGGGATTTCGCCAGTTTCCTCCCACATGCCAAAAACATGCAAGTGAGGTTAAATGGTATCAAAACTGGGGATTCAAAAAAACTGTCCTTAGGTATGACTGAGAGTGAACACAGTGTCTCTCTGTGTTGGCCCTGCGATGGACTGGCGATCTGTCCAGGGTGTACCCTGCCTCTCGCCCAAAGATGCTGGGATAGGCCCCAGCACCCCCACGACCCAAAAAGGATTAAGCAAAAGAAGATGAATCAACTTCAGGCTTTAATTCATGCAAAATTGCAAGTTTTTCTTCTTTAAAATAATAATTTTTCAGCTCCTTTGTTGTATAGTTGCAATTTCAGGATTTGGTCTTTGGTGTATTACAGTAAAATGAAAACTGGCTAAATGTGTCTGGCAACATGAAACAAGTCATGTGTATAAACGGTAATAAATCAACTATTTACTAAGCTACCATTTTTTTAAAAATTAAATAAAAGTACCCAAGCACCTCCAAGTTCAAGTCCATAGATCTCAGCTGGAAAAGGGTGTATTGTCCTCCCTGGGTTGGGGTTAAGTTCCTGCCCCAAGTGCAAGAGTTTAAGGGTGCTTTCACACCCACAGGCTTTAGTTCATTTCCAATCGAACTAGAGTTTGTTTTCTCCGTTAGTGCGGTTCGTTTTGTCTGGTGAGAACACAGTTATCGCACTCGGGTACGCACTAAACCTACCGTACAGAGACCTCCTGAAAGAGGTGGTCTCAATTCGAATCAACTGGTGAACTCTGGTGCGGTCCTGTAGGTGAGAAAGGGGCCATATTAACCCTTCTTGTGTCTTGGTTTCATGGACATAGACAGTGAGGGCACTGTCTATGTCGCAGTTCTGCACCTGTCATGTGATGTGGCCATAAAGCATAAAAAAATCCCCAGTTGTACCAAGTATTCCAACTCACAAGGTGGCAGACACGTATAACTTACTGCTCTTGCCTTGGAGGACTGATGTCTCCCAAACAACCACCCGAAAACCTCACTTCTGGGACACCAAAGAAGAGGAGTTTGTAAACAAATGTTGATGTGCTCCATCACAACATGGAGAGGCATTTGCTCCCAAATTTGCCAACTATGATTCTAAAAAGAGATTAATTAGCTTATGATGGTAAATATTTACATTTTGTTATAACAGGGGGTGGCCGAGGCTGGTTAATTTTCACCTGCCATAAGACCATGTGACTGGATAGAACAATCACGCTGGTTCTGTGTCGTCATATAAGAAACTGCGGTGGAATAAAAGTGAAATTGAGGTGGAATAATCATAAGGGTTTCTGGATGTGGGAGAGAAAGCGAAAATGACCAACAGAAGACAAAACGACCAGGATGACAAAAATGGACAAAACGAGCCGCCTGACCAGCAGCAAGTCTAACAAATTTCTTTGTTAACAGTGTACCAATTTTCTGGTTCATATACTTTGAAGATAACAAAAAACCCAAAACAAAAAACAGTGACAAAAAAACAAAACCATCCTTTGTGTAAATATGTCCACAGTCCACTTTTGACTGAAAGTTATGTAATTTGATATGGCTGCCATGGCATTATGCAAATTAGATGCGTAAATCTACTCCTATCTCAAACTTTTGATCATATTCTACATCTTTCTAATTGACAGTAAGCCATCATCTCTTACCACTTTCAAATTATAGCCTTGGAAATCTCTGACATCTAAACGGAATATTTTCTTGAAAAAAATCCTGACCCCATCAATAACAGTTTTCACAGGAAAACAGCTGAAAAGTTTAATAAAAAGTGATAGAAAAGATAGGATTTAACAGAGGCAAAATGAAAGTAAACAGTTCTAAATAATAACTGAATAAGGAGAAAATGACTACATCAGTGATTACATTAGTGTGAAGCTACAGGTGCATATGTGTAAAGGTAGAACAGTCTTTTATTGTGCATAAATTTACTCCTCTCTCAAACTTTGGATCATATTCTACATCTTTCTAACTGATAGTAAGCTATTATCTCTTACCACTTTCAAGTTATAGCCTTGGAAATCTCTGACATCTAAACTAAATATTTTCTTGAAAACAATCCTGACCACTGGGGGGGTGGGGGTGCCTGGTGCAATAATGCACCATAGACAGTCAAGAAAAACAGGACCAGTGGCAGACAGTAAACATTTTGCCACTGGACATACCCGATTGATCTTTGAAAATATCTGTGGCTGAGCATGTCACGGTTCTGGAGGATTAATGAACATTACCATGTTATTTTCCACCCGTAGCTGTGCTTCATTTTCAAACTGTACGATTTCCCAGAAGTGGTATATGCATGTAATGTAACAAACAATAACCAGGGCAATGAAAATCCCCCGTAGATTATGTTATGATTTGTCTCATTTTCTCCCCAGAAATGTATAAATACATAGTCATCCTACTTCCTCCATTTACCTTTGCTGTTCCCACGGGAAAAAAAAAAAAAAAAAAAAAAATCTGACCAATAAGAACAGAGAACGTTCTGATTCAAGTCTCACGGGATTTAAAGTTTGGTCCACTTGAATTTTTGCCTGTGTGAAAGGGAACCAAACAAAGGAGAAAATGATACAAAGTAACAAACTTAACTGATACAGACCAAAGTAAACAAATTTAGGTGTGAAAGCACTCCAAGTATCTCAGGATCTTATTCACAAGTGAGGGGAGAATAGAGCGGGAGATTGACAGATGGATCGAAGCAGCATCTGCAGTAATGTGGACGTACCAATCTGTCGTGGTGAAGAGGGAGCTGAGCTCTAAGGCAAAGCTGTCGATTTACCACTCAATCTACACACCTACCCTCACCTATAGTCATGAACTTTGGTAAATGGCGTTCACTTATATAGCGCTTTTTCTCATCTTTAGATGACCAAAGCGCTTTACAGATCCTGCCATCCACCCATTTACACACCGATGGCGGTAGAGTGGCCATACACAGGTGCTGGCCTGACCCACCAGGAGCAACTCGGGGTTCAGTATCTTGCTCAGGGACACTTCGTCATGCAGACTGCAGACAGAGTGGGAATCAAACCCCTGATCAGTAGTTGGCCACATTACACCTGTGTCATACCGCCTTTGGGTAATGACAGAAAAAATGAGATTGTGGATACAAGCAGCTGAAATGAGCTTTCTCCATAGGATTGCTGGACTCACCCTTAAAGATAGGGTGAGGAGCTCAGTCATCTGGGAGGGGCTCAGAGTAGAACCTCCGCTCCTACACACTGAAAGGAGCCAGCTGAGGTGGTTCAGGCATCTCATTAGGATGCCTCCTGGATACCTCCCACTTGAGCCGTTTCGGGCATATCCCAATGGGAGGACTACCCGGGGCAGACCCAGAACACGCTGGAGAGACCATGTCTCCCAGCTGACCTGGGAACACTTTGGCATCCACTCAGAAGAGCTGGAGCAGGTGGCTGGGGAGAGGGAAGTCTGGGCTTCTCTGCTTGAGCTGCTACCTCCATGACCCGGACCTCTGGAAAAGCGGTAAAAGATGGCTGGATGGACCCAACACCATTTATCACATTTCAACAGTCACTGTTCTGGTAAACTGAACAGGTAAAAAAATACTGACTGAAGCTGCTATGGCAGACAGCTGAAACCTCTAAACTGAACCATTTTTGTACACAGTAAATGCCAGAAGTGCATTACTGAACACTCTCCTTGACAAGCATCTGGCTTCTATAATTGGGACACTGCCCTGTGATACAGCAGGATGGAGCCGGTAACCGATGAGGCCGTTTTGGGTGTGTCAGGTAAACAGGCCATTGTTCCTGTATTCCTCAGTCCAGAAGAATTACACAGTCACTGTTTCTTATTGAAGAACATGATCTGTGTGTCTTACAATTGCACAACCTTCTGTACCACAGCCATGATGACACCATTTCACCGACACACCACTTGTGTCACTGAATTCCTTTCATGACCCAGAAAGTCCAAAAGCATGGGTAAACATTTCCATGAAGTTTTACTTGGGATCTTATGAAACTTCTTCCTAAACCCCAACTGATGTTTGGCATTTTGTGCATTTTCAGCACCTCTAGGTATGAATTTGATACAAAAGTTTTGGCACAAGCTACAAAACATTATTGGCAATATGACTGATACTGTCTACACCCACAGCAGATAACAAAAGGCTAGGTACATATTAATAAAATGAAATGATCTCAAAGAAAAACATGGGCTCATCTGGGTCTATAAAATTTTTTAACCTGGCTCTCAACATTTCTCACAAAAATGAAGAACATCCCAGAGAACTGAGAATTGTTTTCATTTGTTGAACAACTGATACAAAACCAAAAATTAACCAACTCGCAACGCAAAAACAAGGAGAGTTGCAAACTTTAATGTTTGAGGACCTGGAACGATCATATTTTTAGAATTTTTACTGGGAAAAGGGTGCAAAGGTGATTAACTGATTATAAAATTAGTCTAGCCATCCATCCATCCAGTCTAGCCATCCATCCGTAGACATCTTCTACCGCTTATCCAGGGGTCCAAATCATGGAGGCAGCAGTCTTGTTGATTCATTTTCTGTCAAACGACTAGTCGGTTAGTTGACTAATCATTGCAGTGCTAGTAGGGGTGGGGAATCTTTAGCCACCTCCCGATTCGATTCAGAGGGCTGCAATGTGATTATAAAAAGATTCTCATCCAGGATATCCCTCTCTCACACACTCGTTGACCATTTGGTACACTCAAAGCACAGTATTTGTCAGACCCATAAATTTACTTCCAATATTTTTGTTAATAAAACAAATGGAACACAGACATGACAAGTCAACTGGAATGTTACGTTTACTCTTTACTTCCTTTTCAGTTCTGGCTGAACTCCGGACATTATTTAAAAAAAACAAAAAAAACATTGACATTTGTGCACCAGTTAAGAATATTCCACATGTGCCAATTCGATGCATGTACAAAAAAATAAAAAAAAAAAAGATTATTTCCCCCACCCCTAAGCCCTAGTATGGATTCTTCAAAATCAGATTACTTTTTAGAAATTAAAAATAAAGAGGAAAGCTGCAAGTTTATTATACAAGTTTAAAATTTACTGGAAAAAAACATCAAAATTTGAAAGAAAAGTTACATTTCATAAAAACAGTGATGCTGGTGCAGTCACTGAGGGAGGGGAAAAAATTTTTCAAGCGTTCACTCTGGATTTCTCTGAAATATTTTATGCTCCAAAACTGGGATTTGGGAGAGGCCCAACCCTTATCCAGATGATGAAAAGCTTTTGCTTGGTATTAGGGGTATGCCATATCTTATCAGTTCAAGTAAGTTCATTCTTTCTTTTGCAATTATAGTCGTTTGTTTTTCATCATTTCAGACAAACCAAAAAAAAAAAAAAAAAAAAAATCGTATCATTCACGATAATACTGGTGTAAAAATTAATATTGCGATATTTGGGATCTGTTGTGTGACAACGTCACACAGTTACGCTGCAGAGAGAAGTTACGTGTTACCATACGAGAGGGGGCTGAAAAGTTCATGGGCTAAAAAGTTTATAGCGGTCAAATTTGACCAAATGTGGTTTATTTACCAGAGTGGTGGCTCAGTTGGTAGAGCGTCCACCCCACACCCAGGAGGCCAGGGTTCAAATTCCAGCCGGGTCATGCCGAAGACCATATAAAAGCGGAACTTTCTGCCATCCAGCTTGATGCTCAGCAATAATGGAATGGAGGAGGGAAATTTGTGGCGGTGCCTTGCATGGTAGCGACCCCTCCGATTCTAGATGTGATTAACATTGTAGATAAGAGAAACGTAATTTCGTTCTACTGTACATGATTGGCTGTATGGATTGAATGACAATAAAGTTGGCTTTACCTTTACTTTTCAACCACAGGGATCCAAGCGTTGCAACACCGATTGAAGTGCGTGGACCAAAGGAAAGACTATGTTGAAAAATAAACCACATTTGGCCAAATTTGACCACTACTAACTTTTTAGCCTATGAACTTCAAGATTCAAAGGCTTTACTATCATGTGCACGGTTGAGAAATGGTACATTTCCTGAGCAATGAAATTCTTACTTTGCTCTCCGAACAAATGCCAAGATAAGAGGCACAGAAACAACAATTCTAGGTCATGGCACAGTAACTTAGAGTAACTCAATCCTAATACTAATGGATGCTAATAACACACACCAACACACTGGACTCCTTAAGCACACCTTAATAAATACTAAAACTAACGAGTACTAATAACACTATGTACAGTGTGCAAATAAACTTTTGCAGCCAATAAACTTTTCAGCCACTCCATGGTACAGGAAGATGCTGCTCCAAAGTCGAAGCATCTGCATCCAGTTGAGTGGAAATGTTTGTTTTAAGGCCGTTTCAGACTGCTGCAATGTTTAAAACAAAAACAGCACAACAATGTGGATAATCTGCCTGCATTTTTTCCACACAACACCACCACTGGAGTGGGGGTGTGTGATATGACCAAAATTTCATATCACGATACAAGTAATTTTATTTGAGATATACAGCCAAAAACATGCAAGTTAGCTTAATTGGCATCAACTGGGGATTCTAAACTGTCCTTAGATATGACTGATAGTGAATGGTTGTCTGTCTCTGTGTTGGCCCTGTGATGAACTGGCAATCTGTGCAGGGTGGACCCTGCCTCTCGCCCAAAGATGCTGGGATAGGCTCCAGCACCCACCCCCACCCCCCACCCCCCCGCGACCCCAAAAGGATTAAGCGGAAGAAGATGGATGGATATACAGTGTTGTGAAAAAGTATTTGCCCCTTCCTGATTTCTCATTTTTTTGTATGTTTGTCACACTTGGATATTTCAGATCATCAAACAAATTTAAATATTAGACAAATATAACAAGTAAACACAAAATGCGGTTTTTAAATGAAGGGGTTTATTAAAGGGGGAAAAAAAATCCAAACCTACATAGGCCTGTGTGAAAAAGTGATTGCCCCCTAAACCTAATAACTGGTTAGCAGCAACAGCTGCAATCAAGCGTTGGCAATGAGTCTTTTACAGTACTGTGGAGGAATTTTGGCCCACTCATCTTTGCAGAATTGTTGTAATTCAGCCACATTGGAGGGTTTGAGCATGAACCGCCTTTTTAAGGTCATGCCACAGCATCTCAATCGGATTCAGGTCAGGACTTTGACTAGGCCACTCCAAAGTCTTCATTTTGTTTTTCTTAAGCCATTCAGAGGCGGACTTGCTGGTGTGTTTTGGATCATTGTCCTGCTGCAGAACCCAACTGCGCTTCAACTTGAGGTCACGAACAGATGGCCGGACATTCTCCTTCAGGATTTTTTGGTAGACAGCAGAATTCATGGCTCCATTTACCTCAGCAAGTCTTCCAGGTCCTGAAGCAGCAAAACAGACCCAGACCATCACACTACCACCACCATATTTTACTGTTGGTATGATGTTCCTTTTCTGAAATGCTGCGTTACTTTTACGCCGGATGTAATGGGACACACACCTTCCAAAAAGTTCAACTTTTGTCTCATCAGTTCACAGAGTACTTTCCCAAAAGTCTTGGGGATCATCAAGATGTTTTCTGGCAAAACTGAGACGAGCCTTTACTCAGCAGTGGTTTTCATCTTGGAACTCTGCCATGCAGGCACATTTTTGCCCAGTCCATCTGTTAGCAGGATTACGAAAAAACTACTGGATGGGTTTTGATTAAATTTTCACCAGAGGTCACCCTTGGGCCAAGGATGAACCCATTAAATTTTGGTGATTGAGAGTGCATACTTCCACCAAGGACCTTGTTTGTATTTGTGCAGCAGGATCACACAAAAACTACTGCATGGATTTAGATGAAATTTTCACCAGAGGTGGTCCTTGGGCTAAAGAGGAACCTATAACATTTTGGTGATGATCTCAGAATGCATACCTCCACCAAGGCTCTTATCTTCTCACTGTTGGCAAGAATCCCCCAAAACAAATCCATGACATTTTGGAGGTGATTCATGAGGGACCAAAGGAGCCTTGGCAGAGGCATGTACTCTCCGAGTGCTCTTCTAGACATTTATTATTAGAGAAGGGTATGTTTTTGCCAGTGTTGGTTTGTTTGTTTGTTAGCAACATTACTCCACAAGTTCTGAATGGATTTTGATGAAATTTTCAGGAAAGGTGTGTAGGAAACCGATGATTACATTTTGGTGATCTGAGAATGCATACCTCCACCAAGGGCCTTATTGGTATTTGTGCAGCAGGATTACACAAAAACTACTGGATGATTTGGATGAAATTTTCACCAGAGGTGGTCCTTGGTCTAGAGAGGAACCCATTACATTTTGGTGGTTATCTGAGAATGCAGGTAAACTGATACAGCATAAAACCAGGCATCTGTGTGCACTTAAGATGTAATGGTTTATATTATTATTTTTTTTTAGATTTAGTATACTTTATTGATCCCCAGCGGGGAAATTTTCTTGTAATATTTGATACAGAACAAAATATATTTAAACTAAATCTGAGCTGCTCATAAACTGGAAAAATAAAAGTTTTTCTTTTGTTTTTCAAGAATATGTTGAAGGTAAATAATGCTGGCCTGTGAAACTGTCCTCTTCACATAAATTCAAAAAGAAAAAATGTATTATGTAATAGGGCTGTGCAATATGATATATAAAGGTGACGCAATAAAAAGCATCTTCCATTTCATATAAAACTGTATCATTTATATCAGGACACATAGGCCGTTTCAACTCGTCACCGCCCTGCCTCTTCCCCACAGTATGCCAGGTGGGTTCCTGGTTAGTGCCACAGCAGCCAACAGCAAGCTAATATTTTGCCACTACCTCTGTGCCAGGGATGTGGGACTTTTTCCCCACCCTGCTGCATCAGAGAAGATAGTCCTCTAATCTCATTTTAATTGGAGGTAAGCAACATTAACACCATCTCTAATTATAAAACGGCAAATGCTAAATGACGATGCCAACTTGTGTTAGATAGAGATAGAAAGATAAAGATAGATTTTATTGATCCCAAACTGGGAAATTACAGTTTGGGAAACACACACAGCATTATAGAAAAAGGAATTGCCCAGGGAAAGTAAAACTGCCTAGATAACGGTGGCGCAGTGGTTTAGCACTGTGGCAGCACAGTTTTACCCTCGGCCGGGGGATCGCGGGGATCATGAGATCGTGGGTTTGATCCCAGCCCCCGACCAACAGTGAGCTGTGTGGAGTTTGCATGTTCTCCCCGTGTTGCGTGGGTTTCCTCCCGCATACCAAAAACATGTAGGTTTAGGGCGCTCGCGCACGCAGCGACCAGCAGCCGGTGGCTTGTCATCAGACTGCAAACCAAATCTACCTACGGGTACAAATAAGTAACAAAAAAAAAAAAAAAAAAAAAAACTTTATATACGTCACAGATTATCAGTGTTTCCTCTGGCTTAAACACCTTGGTGCGACGGCAACATATTTTTTTATTTTTTTTTTGGGGGGGGGGGCAGAAAACACATGTATGAATATGTTAATTTTATACTATTTATTTCTTTTTTTTTTAATTTTGCACAGTAACTTTGCATATAATGCATCAAATTTATATAGCGCTTTATCATAGACACTCAAAGACACTTTTTACAGATACCTTATTTATTCACTCCAGACAGACAATGGTAGTGGCAAGCTACTACTGTAGCCACAGCTGCCCTGGGGCAGGCTGACGGAAACGTGGCTGCCATTCCAGACCAACAGCCTCTCCAGCCGCCACCTAACATTTATACACATTCATACCCAGTGTTATGGACACTGGAGGCAAGGTGGGTAAAGCGTCTTGCCCAGGGACACAACGGCAGAATATCTGGGGAGAGCGGGATTCGAACCGCCAACCATCCAGTTATTGGACAATCCGCTCTACCTCCTGAGCCACTGCTGTGCATATGGAACTTACAATTTGAAGTATTGTACAACCAAGGCTTGAATGTTGGAATATTGGGCCAGTTGGGGTCCCACCCATACGTCCTGTATTTGGACTTTTTACTGGCATCATCCTTCTCTCCTTCCTCTGCTCTCACCTCTCCTGGACCCTCTGCCTGAACACTATCCTCTCCTTGGCTCCTCTCTTCTGTCTCATCTTGCCCTGTCTGAGCCCTGTCTATGGTGGTATACAAACAGGTTAGAAAATATCAAGTGCCATGTAAATTAAAGGAGACAACCAAAAATTTCTAGTTAAGAGTACAAACAGCACCTGCTTAAAACTTGAGTAATGACTTCAGTCTTGAAGGTTTGAGGTTTTTCTCCAAAATTTATAACAATTTTCTTATAGTATATATACTTTTCTCTGTAAATTTATCTAAATTTGTGGATTATTTCAAGGCTTATTTTTGTCTTTTTTTTTTAAATAAAATTACCTTTTTTTAAATAAATTTGAAACAGTGATATTTTTTTTTTAACTTTTTCCCCTATAAAAACCTATATTTTTGACCATAACTCTGCAGTCAGAACAGAACAGTAATTTAACTCTCATGACAAAGAAAAATATTAATAAAATTGTATTTAATGATTTAAATTAACTTAAATGACCAAGGATGCCATTATTTCTGTTATAATATTCCCATATATTTATAGTTTTTTCTAGAAATCTCCTCACCGCCAAGAAAAACCTCCCTTATTTTGAAGTCCAAATGCTGGCATGTTCAGTTTGTCTGAAGGCTGTTGACGGATTAAAGTCACTGACTTCATGAATTTCAGTCATCTTAACTTGCCAGATACATAATTGGGAACATAACTTAATATTGTAGTGGCTGATGAAATATATCCTCAGCATCATCAGTCCCCTTGCCTTTCCCTTCATATGAAGCCGGCTGCATATGAATTCTAACCACATCTCATAGCTAAGCGACTCTTCCGTTATTGCTCCCATTTCCAGCGGGTTCAAACCATGATAAATGCCTCCAATGTTTACATACCTCTTATGATTTTTTTTTCACGTTTAAAGTACTTTATAATAAAGTCATGTTTCTGTCGGACAGTCAAGCCTTATTATGCTGCATTTCCCCTCTAGACCGCCTTGGTCAGCTTATGCTTTGGACGAGCCCAGCACGCACGCGGTGCTGTTCATGCTCACTTTTTTCCATCTACCCAGGCCAAGCAGTTGACGCATGCACACAACCATCATTTGTAGTTTCACTCCCGCCCGATAGGTAGCACCAAGGCGCTGGCACGCCAGGATTTTCACCAACGAAGAAACGGCAGACTTCTTCACAAAGTTTCTCTTCAAATAGAGTCTATTTCTGCTGTTTGACTTCCCAGTTTTCACTCCTTTTCCACGAAGACGCTGCTGCTGCTAGCGAGACACTACCTGCTGACTGACTGGAAAGCTCGCGTGGGCGGGGTGCTTCTCAACTCCGCACGGATGATGGCCATGCGCGTTGTTCGTGTGCGCGCTTGTGGAACGTCATTGCTTCATATAGTTTTCTTGGGGCAGCACAGTGGTGCAGTGGTTAGCACTGTTGCCTTACAGCTAGAAGGTTCCTGGTTCGAATCCCCAGGTTGGCAGGGGTTGGAACCTTTCTGTGTGGAGTTTGCATGTTCTCCCTGTGCTGCGTGGGTTTACTCCGGGGGCTCCGGTTTCCTCCCACAATCCAAAGACATGCATGTTAGGTTGATTGGTTGTTCTAAATTGTCCCTAGATATCTGTTTCCTATAGGCCCTTAGAATAGAGGGTTAGTATTAGTGAAAGCGCTTTGAGTGGTCTTTGTGACTAGAAAAGCGCTATATAAGTGCAGGTTAGTTAGTTAAATTCATATCTCCGTCTTGGCAAGGCGGTAATACTTCTGGTGCGGTGGGCCGCCACCAAGAAATATTACCAGAGGAAACCCTGGATTGTGGACTTTCTGGAATTTCCCCATTGTGGGAGTAATAAAGGCTCATCTTATCTTATGATGATCTGTATGGATACATAATGGGAAACATTATAGTGCATCAGACCATCATTCCAGTTTAAATTACTGTTAAGTTTCTTAATTTTGTCTGAAAAAATATTACTGAAGCTGCTAAAGTGTTTGACAGCAGCCGTATACAAACTAAATAAACAATAAATTAAAACATGTTGGAGGAACAAACTGGCTCTTAGTGTAACTTGACATCTAATAATTTTTAATTAGTCAAGTAGCAATAACGAATTAACGAATAAAGTTGAAGCCATCTCAAATGAAGATTAAAAAACAGTTTTATAACACTGCAAAATTAAGAATGGCAAAAGTGCATAAAATTAATGACAGATGAATTTGAACAATTAATTTTTTCCATGATGTAATTTAAAATTTTGAAAAAGAGATTGTTCTTTTTATTGGTTATCATATATAAACTATAGAATTTACTTAAAATGTACATCGCGATAGATATCGTTATCATCAAATAGGATCACTTATATCGTGATATGAAATTTTGGTCATATTGCACAGCCCTATTCTGTAATATCATGAAAAAAAACAAAACAAAAAAAAAACAAAAAAAAAACAGGAAAATTCACAGAAATATCGTGATATAATTTTTAGGCCATACTACCCACCCCTATTTGGTATTACAACAATAAAACCATCAGATTAATTGTACCGCCTTTTGTGTGAATGATCACAGTTTATATTGATAACATCCAAAAACAACTGGTTTTTAGCAAGGAACTTTCAAAATAAGAGCAGTTAAACACTGCATACCTCCAAACTGAAGAAGGATCTGTCATAATCCAGATTGATTGTCCTCAGTCATGCCAACATTACAACATATGTAGTTAAGGATTTCCTTTGGTACCCATGGAAAAAGCCTTTGCAACTGCTTTGTATCTGGTCTTGCCTTCTGTCATTACACAGACACACAACTACTGTTCAGAAAGTGTGATTTTGGACAAGTCCATCGTCAGAGAAAAGAAGTACCTCAAGCACGAGCTTAAGTGGTTGTGTCTGTTGCAAAGTCACAGTTGGCCCACGCAGTGGTGAACGGGCGGGTACTCCAAAGCTGGAGTACGTCAAGGTTTGGAAAATAGATGTGATGTTGTCTCATTTGGTCTGAGACAACATAGATCGCACCAAGTAATCCACAGCTTCAGGAGACATGAAATTTGAAATAAATACACTACCAAAAATAAACTACCATTTTTAGCATCTTTTTGGTTTTTTTTTTTTTTTTTTTTTTAAAGAACAAGAATGACAAGCCTCAGCCAAGGACCAATAACGGCTACATTGTCACACATGTCTCATTTTGGCATTAAGACAAACTAGTAAATCAATTCAAAGTCTTAACTGTCTTAATACAATATTGTTGAGTGTGTTTTTATTCATTTACTACAGATCCTCCAGTACCACATTTACATTTACTACAGATGCTGTACCAGTAGCCTGGTGGAGCACCCACAATTTTGTTGAACTGTACAACTGCACAATGACAATAAAGCCTATTCTATTCCATCCTCATTATCTTCTGCTAAGCAGTCATGATTGAGAAGACTGAAAAATGAAACCCAAAAAAACAGAAGCCCAAAGATTAGATCTGTGACACAAAATGTATCACCTGAGGTTAATCGTAAAGTCTGGAGTGTAGTTTGTTGTTCTGAATTTAAATAAATACATGTTTAGGCATAGTGTTAACTAGTGCTGCAACTATTAGAAAATTAATAATCCACCAACACCTACAGGCCGTTTTCACCCATTTCAAATTTATGACGAAAAAATTTGAGGGAAAAAAGCCATAAATTTCAGAGGAAACAGTTGTACATTTACAAGAAAAAGTGTCAACTTTCCATGAGGGTGGGGATCACAAATTTCCTTACAAAAAGTCACACATTTTGAGAAGAACAAACTTGTCACGTCAGGTGAATTAAAAGTAAATCCACAGAAAACACCTGCAAATTTGTCATGAAAACAGTTGTACATTTACAAGAGAAGCTGCAAGTTCACAAGAAAAAAAAATAGCAAACTTAAGGGGAAAAAACTTCTTAGGAAAAGGTATCAAATTTGTGAAAAACGTACAAATCTGTGAGGAAAAATGTCACCAATTTCAGAGGAAAACGATGCAAATTTACAAGGAAAAATGTTGCAAATTTATGAGGAAAAATCATATGACAAAATAAACCAAAAATAACAGTTGCAGTCATACCATTACCACAAAGCCATATTCTATTTCCAGCACAAACTGGGTTACAAGTGTAAAGTAATGCTACAATGTATGGCATTACTGCATTATTAATTATTGTCAATCATCATCATCATCATAGCAGTCTGTCGGGGGCGACAATGACTGTTTCATTTAGGTCTGATCAGATTCCTCCACCCAGCTCTGTCCTTCGCCCTCCGCTGCCAGGAACTCCTGACCTTGTTAACCCGGGCGACATCCGCACTGGTATGAGTTGCTTTCTGACTGACCATTTCATGAAACTGCTTGCAAAGTATTTGAGTACCGCTAGCTTTTGCTGGACTAGTGGCACATTCTTGGCAGATAGAGGTATTATCAGCGGCAAGGACAGGCCAAGACAAACTGACTCCACTATCTGTTGCAGTGGCTGACCAGATGATAGGTTTGTTTATCTCTGCTCTTTGTGTAGTGCATGTCACGATGCACCGACGGGCAAAAGTCCACCACAGACCTTGCGACAGATGTGCTCATCTGTCAGGATGTCCAGTACCTGTGATAGATATTGTTTTTAGTTCTGTCAGGATGCCCAGTTTCACCCTCCACACGCTCAGAAAGGCGGGGTTGCGGCTGAGTCGCCGACGGCCTGACCCATGTAGGGCTCCCAAAAAGCTACAAACGGCCCTGATCCCACGCCCAGTTGCAATATTGCAAAAGCTGCAGAGTGATGAGAAAATGTGCATATTAACAGGAATAAACTTGGCCTTTTTACCCTCCTACAAGACCTAAATATGTTTTGCCGTTTGCCATAGATTTTCCATTTGTTTTCTCAGAAACTTAACCCTTTTTCATCTCTCACTATGAGTTTGTGTATATTCAGCGCAAAACTCAAATATTACTGTTTTCACTGCATTTTACTCACTTGTTGGACATAAACTTAAACTGAATACATCACTTGGCTTCTTTCGTTTATTTTCCTCGTTAACTCAGGCTGCATCTGTGCAGTACTTCCATACAAACCATCCACGTAATTAAATAACAAACAACCGCCATAATAAAATACATGGAAGCGACACCTAAAGCCAAAGCTTGATTATTAAATACTAATCATACTGCATTTGAAACATTTCGGAGGAAATAACCGGAGATTGTCAGCTCAGTGCAAATGATCGCACACTCCAAGTAAACTGCCACTTCACAAAAAATAAATAAACAAACGGCACCAAACTCAACAACGCCGGACATGTATAAACTTTTTTTTTTTTAACGTACTGTTTCACATTATCGCCGATTGCATCCGTTAAATTCTTCTTGGCAATCTCCAGCTCGCTAGCATGAGCCGCCATGGCGACTTTAATTATTATTGTCACTAATGTAATATAAAAAGTGTATGGTTTCGTTTTCCCGTCTGAACGTCGCTGCAAAGCCAGAGTTGAGCGTTTCCAGTGCTGAGACACCACGGGACCAACAGCCACGTTACAGCTGCCGATATGGCAGCTAATAGGTTAATTACAAGTTAAAACCAATGTAACCAAGCCGTATCAAATATGAGGGTTATTCTCGTTAATAACGAAGGGCTAACAATTCACCAGTGACTGGCTCGTCTTGGCTAATAAAACTTAAAATTAGCTGCAGTAGGACGGTCTGAGCCTTTATGACATTTATGCACAAATCCCGGATTAAGGACGTTAAGTAGCCGGTGAGTGCGAGTGCCAGCTAACACGGTATGAAGTTAACTAATAGCAGACAGCTGTCAGAAAAGACACTGCAGTCGAGGCTAGCTGGCGCTAGCATTCAAAGCAATACCTCAGCAAAATGCACTGAGGTCTAAATCAGCTGACAAAAATCCTACCTTTGGGTCGTCGTGTGTCTCTCGTCTTAATCATCGAGGAATTGATTACTAGTCCCGAACCGTTAGCTGATTTGCAAACTCGCTAAAAACTTTGTGCCGTGTGACACGTAGCCGCTCTGTTAGCATGGGGCTAGCTCAGAGACCTTCACACAACTTCAGCCTGTTCCTTTTCACGCCAATGACAACGAAAAACAACAGCGGATCTACAGCAAAAAATACGGACCGCTCGGAACACACACACAAACCCATTCGGAATCATATTTTAGTGGAATTAGCCAGCGCGTTAATGCTCGTTAGAAGTAGTGGAGGAGCTAGCGAGCTAATGCTAGCTAAAGTCCACGTAGGCACACAGCTGAGCAGGGGAGAGATGACACGGTGTCAGGCCAGAACAGAGTGTAATACTCAGTTTTTAGCTATAAACTCTGTCCTCAATAAAGACCAACGTGTCACCTACATGACAGGCACACTTCTGGTGTGATAACCCGTGTGTTTGGATCGGAAGAAAACTGAATTACTCACTTATTTGTGTGTTCTCGTCTGCCCTGAAGGTGCAGAAGCTGAAATGAAATTCCACTGGCGAGAAGGTGGGACTGAAGTCTGACGTTTATATACCAAACCCGCCCACCAATCACGTCCTCAGACGTCACTAACAAGAGTCCGATTACGAGCAACTTTTTTCCACGTCCGGGCAGTAAGTCCAGCAGAGCTTTGTATAGACTTTGAACACACTGTACTATTGCTCCTGCACTAAAACCATGTGGGATCAATATGTGTCCTCTAAAGAACATAAACTCTGATTAAATGATTAAATAAACTCTGATTAAATTAAATTAATTGTTAATGAAATTCCCTGTCTTTGAATTGGCAGGCAGGGAATTGATTGTCAGGGATAAAATTAAATATCTGGGACATTTTATTAATGATACCAAAAGCCAGTTTAGAAAATTGCTGGACTCACCCTCAGAGATAGGGTGAGGAGCTCAGTCATCCGGGAGAGGCTCAGAGTAGAACCGCTGCTCCTCCACATTGAAAGGAGTCAGTTGAGGTGGTATGGGCATCTGATTAGGATGCCTCCTGGACGCCTCCCACTTGAGGTGTTTCAGGCACGTCCCACTGGGAGGAGACCCCGGGGCAGACCCAGGACTCGGTGGAGAGACTATGAGAGACAAGGCGTTCCCAGCTGGTCTGGGAACGCCTTGGTATCCCCTCTGAAGAGCTGGAGCAGGTGGCTGGGGAGAGGGAAGTCTGGGCTTCTCTGCTTGAACTGCTGCCTCCGCGACCCGGACCTCCGGAAAAGCGGTAGAAGATGGATGGATGGATTTTATTAATGATAGAATGACTGATGATGATGATATTTTCAGACAACGCTGCAAAATCTACATGCAAGCAAATATTCTTGCACGCAGATTTGGTTTTTGTTCAGATGAGGTGAAACTGGTTCTTTTTAAAACCTATTGTACACCTTTATACACTGCTCATTTATGGATAAATTATAGGAAACAAAGTATGCAGAAATTACAGGTTGCTTACAATGATGCCTTAAGAATTTTACTTAAAAAGCCTGGATGGTGCAGTGCTTCCGAGTTATTTGTCTCATCACGTGTAAATACTCTGCATGCAGTAATAAGGAATCTTATGTATAAATTCATCTGTCGGCTTGATGTATCTAGAAATGAAATCATTCAAGTCATGTCTAGCATCAAGCTCAGTTTTATTCGCTGTCAGTCACAGTTTAGAAGGCACTGGTACAGTTGTCTTTTTAAGTCTTTTTAAAGTCTGTACTGTCTTTGTACTTCTCTTAGTAGTTGTGTCTTAGTGTTTTTTGTAACTTTTTGTCTGTTTCTCTTATTAACTGTGTTTCAACTGTCTTGTTTCTTTTTTTACTTTTTTTGATGGACCATGAGTCTGGAATAAAGTCTTTGATTGATTGATTGATTGATAAATGGTAATCTATTAGAATCAACTGTACGGCATGGGGCGGGTTGGGCATCCATCGCACAGTCAACAGACATCTTCACACTTGACTAGTTAAACTAGCATGTTTGAGTTTTGTCGTCCCCTTCATGTGGAAGTAAACCAGAGCATCCGGACTGAAACCCATGCAGGGAGAGCATGCGAACCCCACAGAAAAGCTTGAAGACAAGAAGCGCTAAAGAGGGAGGACATCCCTCCCAGTGTCCCACAGAACGGGCTGCTGTTCACTGTTATGGAAACCAGTCGCAGTTTTTGATTAGCCATTCGCCATCAGTGTGCCCCGACTCTCATCTGCAGCTGGTGTTCTCCTGTCCTGGGGAAGAACCGCTAATGTGGTGAAATGACAGGAAGAAGCACTTTTAATGGAAATGCTGAGCGAAGGCAATCTCTTAACTTTCTGCAGGTGTTTGTCTGAAACCATTTAGAGGTTTCAGGATGCTTTTTGGGGGGTCAGAGGAGGTGAAGCGTTCTTTCACATGTAAATGCAAGAAAAAAAAAACTGCATCAACAAGTACAGTTGTGGGGAATGTTTTACTTAAATACAATAAGTAAGCGCCATAAAAGGGCCTCATATTGGATAACTGAATCATTAAGTGTGCGCTGAAAATACTGCTACCATCACAAAAAGCTTTTTTAATGCACTGGATCAAATTTTATAAAATACTGTTTGATTTTCTTACTTTTCATTATTTTCTGTTTTTACTAGTCTCTTTCCCCTCACTCCAAATAATTCTGTTTAACTGTATTTACTGCATATAGCGTTAATACACAACATTAATTGTCTCATAGCACTTTCAACTGTAGGGTAAAGACCTCACAATTGCAGAAAGAGATCCCAATAATCAGGTGTTCCCCATGATCAGACACTTGGCAACAGTGGAGAGGAAAAACTCCCTGAAACCTCCATCCATCAGAACCAAGGTCAAGGAGGGGCAGTCATCTGCTACGACTGGTTGGAGGGTAAAAGGATAGAGAAGTAGAAGAAGAAGAAAAGAGCGGACGTGTGGAAATCAAACAACACACAGGGGACTCACGATCTTATGAAGAAGAAAAAATCTTACAAAACACACAGAGTGGAACAGGCAAAAGCCCAGCTATTCAAACCTATAGCACCATAGCTAAGGCTCAAGGTCACCTGATCCAACCTTAACTATAAGCTTTATCAAAAAGGAACATTGGAACCCTATTCTTAAAACCAGTCTACTGAACAGAAAGTGGCAGCTGGTTCTATAAGAGAGGAGCCTGATGACTAAAAGCTCTCCTTCCCATTGTATTTTTAGAGATTCCAGGTATTAGAAGTAATCCTGTGTTTGGGGAGTGCAGCACTCTTGTTAGGATGATAAGATCTTTACCATAACAAGGGACTTGATCTTTTAGAGCTTTGTAAGTGTGGAGAATGATTTTAAATTTAACTAGTGCATACCTGTGCATGCCCATAGAAAGCAAGTGTAAGCAAGCATTTCTGCATGCCCGTAGAAAGTTACTGTTACCAGGGCAACAGTAACCATGCTGAACCCTGCCTTTGATCTTTGATGTCACCACTCATTCAGTGATGACTGCCTTTGATCTGTGATGGCTGCCTTTGATCTTTGATGATGTCATAGCGAGTCCAATGAGCATGAGTGATGCCTGCTGTTGATCTTTGAAGATGTCATAGCAAGTCCTATGATGGTGAGTGATGGCTGCCTGCGATCTTTGATGATGTCATAGCAAGTCTTATTGTGGCGGTTCGGTTAACCCCCACAACAGATTAAGGACACTCAGCTCTCTTCTCTTAGTTTTTTCCGCTGCACTACTGAGATGTAATGTGCCATTCATGTATTGTGATGCAATGTGCCATGCATGTATTGTGATGCAATGTGCCATTCATGTATAGTATTCATGCGTCCTGTCCTTACTGTGACCTAGAGACAGTTCAATATGTAGATGTGCCTGGTAACCTCTTTGTCCTGCAAGCTGGAGCAGAGGCTGCATCTGCCTATTGTTATGTAGGTCTTACAAATGCAAATGTCTTATGCCTGTTCTGCAGTCCCTTTGACCAGACCAACTGCTGTGAATCTGCTTTGATGTATTGTTTGAGTTGGGTATAAATACTGCACAGGTTCTGTAACTCATCCTCTCCATTCCACTTCTGCAACTGCTGCTGCTAGACACAGACATTGTGTCCTCCTTCTCTGAGAGCCATTTGGGCTCGCTCCCGGCGCCATGCATGGCGCCGGGAGCGGAGCCCGTGACGGCGGTATGATAATAAAACTCTACTTGAAACTCTTCACCATCGCTGCTTATATTTTTATCATCCGCCGCACTATGATCTTTTAGCGAGTCCTATGATCTTTATCTTTACTTCTGAGAGAGAAGAAGAAGATCTTCAGGTCGGGGAACAGGGAAATGCTGAAGTCCGTACAGAGGGAGCTGAGGAGAAAGATCAGAGAAGGCAAGGACAGCTTCAGGAAGAAGATGGAGGACAAGTTGCAACAGAGCGACATCAGCGAGGTCTGGAGAAACCTTAAAACCATCTCTGGGCTCCAGAATACCCCCACCCCCCAGGCCACGGGGGGCAGGGAGTGGGCGAACAATCTGAATCTGTTTTTTTAATAGGTTTGACCAACCGCCCTCCCCCCCGACTGCACAACAACCACTGCTGCCCACATCAAGTCCTGCTGCCCACTCCCCACTCCACCATCACCCCCCCACTCCCAACACACAGCCCCCCAACCTGACCCTCACTAAGACCCAGGTGAGGACGGAGCTGAGGAAGATCAAGGCGAGGAAGGCATCGGGACCGGACGGCATCAGTGCAAAGCTCCTCAAGTCCTGTGCAGACCAGCTGTGTGGGATTGTGGAGCACATCTTCAACCTGAGCCTGAAACTGGGGAGGGTACCACAGTTGTGGAAAACATCTTGTGTGGTACCTGTACCAAAGACTTCCCACCCCAAAGATCTGAACAGCTACAGACCAGTGGCCCTGACATCCCAGGTGATGAAGACCCTGGAGAGACTGCTCCTTGCTCACCTCCGCCCCCTGGTGGGACCAGCGATGGATCCACTCCAGGTCGCCTACCAGCATGGTATTGGGGTGGAGGATGCGGTCATCTTCTTCCTTCACCGTTCTCTGTCCCACCTGGAGAAGCCCGGGAATGCAGTGAGGATCATGTTCTTTGATTTCTCCAGTGCTTTCAACACCATCCAACCAATGATCCTGAAGGACAAGCTGCTGTGCGCAGGGGTGGACCAGCACCTGTCATCATGGATCCTGGACTACCTCACAAACCGGCCACAGTTTGTGAGAACCTGGGACTGTGTGTCCGACACGATCATCGGTAGCACGGGGGCCCCCCAGGGAACGGTGCTGGCTCCCTTCCTGTTTACCCTTTATACTGCGGACTTCTCACACAACACAACACACTGCCATCTACAGAAGTTCTCTGACGACTCTGCGATCGTTGGCCTCATCTCCATCGGAGATGAAGCTGAGTACAGAGGGCTTATCCAGGACTTTGTGGACTGGTGCCATCGGAACTGCCTCCAGATCAACGCGAGGAAAACTAAGGAGCTGGTGGTGGACTGCCGCAGGCAAGGACAACCCCTCACAGCACCAGTAAACATCCAGGGAACAGACATTGAGATGGTGACATCTTACAAGTACCTGGGTGTTCATCTGAACAATAAACTAGACTGGTCACACAATACTGACGCACTCTACAAGAAGGGACAGCGCAGGCTGTTCCTACTGAGGAGACTCAGGTCTTTTGGTGTACAAGGGGCGCTGCTGAAGACATTCTACGACACGGTGGTGGCATCAGCCATCACTTTTGGAGTGGTCTGCTGGGGCAGTGGCATTACAGCAGCTGATAGGAAGAGACTGAACAAACTGATCAAGAAAGCTAGCTCTGTCCTGGGGCAGCGCCTTGACCCAGTGGAGGAGATGGGAGAGAGAAGGATAAGATAAAATAAGATAAGATAAGCCCTTATTAGTCCCACAATGGGGAAATTCCAGGATTGCAACAGCACAGGGATAGCAACACTCAGAGCAACAATCAGAAGGCAAGAAAAAAAAAAACAAAAAAAAAAAACAAGAGCAGCTACATATTAATATATATATATATATATATATATATATAGACACACAGTGCGGAGCATTGTAGCTGGATGGAATAAATATATGAGTACAGTGATCCCTCACTTATCGCGGTTAATGGGTTCCAGAACCGGCCGCGAAAAGTGAAAAACCGCCAAGTAGCGTCACCCCCCCCCATTTTTTACATACATTTTTTTTGTGTATATATAATATCAATAAGTGTATATTAACCCTATAAATGCATATGCTATCATTAGAACATTATTGTTATCATTAGAACATTAAAGAATAGTTTGAAACATGTAAATAAAAAAAGTTCCACGCGAAAAGTTCCACGCAGCAAGACTAAGCAACACGAGCGATAAAGAACAATGAATGCGGTCTTCCTTCGCTGGGTATGGGCGCTCGGCAGGGAGAGAAGCTGGGTAAAACGTCTCGGCCAATCAGCTTGCGAGATTCCCGAGCCGAGCATCAGAGAGGTGGATTTTGAGTTGTGCGGGCTCTCCGTGTTGATACCTGATGTTCTAATGTAGTCTCCCTGCCTTCTGCTAGCGCCCGGGCAACTTTCGTGCCATTTTTTCTCAATTTTGAATTTTTGATGAATATTTTTGAAAAATCTGCGATGCACTGAGGGCGCGAAAGGTGAGGCGCAAAGTAGCGAGGGATCACTGTATATAAACACACAGTGCGGAGCATTGTAGCTAGATGGAATAAATATGTAAATATATAAACACACACAGTGCAGAGCATTGTTGCTCGATGGAATGAAACAGCACAACCGTCTACTTAGTTATCCTACATGGTATGATTATGTACCCATACATATTCTCACCCTCCATAGCGACCGGTATTTTCCTAGTTGTATGCCGGAGGGGACCATTGTATAAGTCTATTGCGTCTTTTGCATTCAAAAACTATTAGGTTGTCACGTCTTTTTGCTATCTCTGCGAGCAGCCCTGCTTAGGTTGTACAGTCTGACAGCTGTTGGTAGGAAGGACCTGCGAAACCTCTCGGTTGTGCACCTAGGATGATGTAGTCTGCTGTGTTGTTGTGTTGAATCGGTGTGTGAGTTTGCAAAAATGATGTGTGCCACTGTAGTATTCTCTGGGCCCCTCCCCAATCTGACCAGTGATGACATGTTTAGCCGCTCGTCATCCTTGAACCGCTGGCTGTCAGTGTGGTGTCCTAAAAATGACGTGGGCTACATTGACAATTGGAGCTCTTTTTGGGGAAAACCTGGTCTTATGAGACGAGACAGCATTCATCCCACTTTGGATGGTGCTTCTCATTTATCTAACAATCTGGCATCTTTTTTATCCAAATTTCCAAAACCCTGACTACTCAGAGTTGGGACCAGGAAGCAGAGTCTTACACGCCTCTCTGCAGCTCCTCTTCATCCGCCACCCCTCAACTTAGCCCCTGTCTTCCCCATCAGAGAATCGTTGTCTGCTCCCTCCAAAGTAAATAAAAATATAATGTATAAGCATCCCAAAGTGATAAAGCAAAATATTGGTAAAACTCAAATTAAACATAAAGCCTCTAAATTGAATGATTTGGCCTCTGTTCCTCCTCATAATTTAAAAATTAAATGTGGTTTATTAAATATTAGGTCTCTAACTCCCAAGTCTCTGTTAGTCCATGATCTGTTAACTGATCATCAGATTGATTTAATTTCCCTTACAGAGACTTGGTTAGGGCAAGAGGATTATGTTGGTTTAAATGAATCAACTCCCTCTGGTTATTTAAACTGTCAAAATCCCAGAAGTTCTGGTCGTGGAGGAGGAGTAGCAACAATTTACCATTCCAAATTACTAGTTAATGTAAAGCAAAAAACATGTTATAATTCCTTTGAGGGCCTGGTCCTCAGCATTGGGCATTGGGCACTTTAGCAATTTTAGGTTAAACCCAATTTTATTTGCCATAGTTTATCGTCCCCCATCAACCTACTCAAAATTTTTATCCAAATTTGCTGATTTCTTAGCTGATTTAGTGCTGAAATCTGATAGAATAATTATAGTAGGGGACTTTAATATACATGTGGATGTAGATAGTGACTGCCTTAATGTGGCACTTAATTCAATATTAGACTCGATTGGGTTTTCTCAGAAAGTAGGAAATTCTACTCATTACCTCCACCATACACTGGACCTTGTTCTGACATATGGCATAGAAATAAAAAATCTTGTAGTGTCTCCTCATAACCCTGTACTGTCAGACCATTGTCTGTTAACCTTTGATTTTACTATTTCTGACTATTTGGCTCCTAAAGAAAAATATTATTACAGTAGATGCCTCTCAGATGATGCTGTTACCAAATTTATGCAGATTGTTTCCTCTATGCCATGTGTCAACACAACGGAAATAAGCTATAGACAGCTTGCTCCTTCTGTAATTGATAACATGGTGGATAGTGTTTCAGCTTCTCTGCATCAGACTCTAGACTTGGTGGCCCCCTTAAAAAAGAAAAAGTCTAATCAGAGATTTCTAACTCCTTGGTTCAACACAGAAACTCGTAGCTTAAAACAGAAGACTCGTCAATTAGAAAGAAAATGGCGCTCCACTAATTTAGATGAAATCTATTTAGCTTGGAGAAATCATCTTTTAATTTATAAAAAATCTCTTAGAAAAGCTAGAACGAGTTATTACTCTGCATTAATAGAAGAGAACAAGAATAATCCCAGGTTTCTTTTCAGTACTGTAGCCAGGTTGACAAAGAGTCAGGACTCTGTCAATCCCAGCATTCCCTTAGAGCTTACTAGTCAGGACTTTATGAACTTTTTCAATAATAAAATTTCATCCATCAGAGATAAAATCAATCAGATTATTCCCACAGTTAACTTAAATACTGTGACTACTACAACTCCTTCAATTGATGTCTGTCTTGATGAGTTTACTCCAATCGACCTTTGTGAGTTAGACAAAATAGTTTCCTCATCCAAACCTTCAACTTGTCTTTTAGACCCTATTCCTACCAGGTTATTTAAAGAAGTCTTCCCACTTATTGAAGCTGAGGTAGTCCGTGAAGGTGTGAGGCCATCGATGTCCTCACCATGTGGATCGCAGAGCTGCTTCCAGGCGGTGGCTTCAAAACAGCCCTTTAGAGTGTCCATTGTATTTCTCCCGGCGCCACACGAGTCGGCCGCCCTTTGCAACAGCGGCTCGATTCCGAGTCTTTTTTTTCCCCTTCCTCTCTCTTTTTGATCCATCTTTTTTTCACTCCACTTATATCACGGACACACAGATCGTCCCAAATGTCTCCTGAGCTGGTGGACGGAGCCACTGTTTATAGCAGGATACGATACAGCAGGGAAGAGCTGCTAGCATTCAACCGCCACCCGGTCCCATTGGAAAAACTCGACATACCGAGAGAACTGAGGCGAAAACGCCGTGGCTGCCGGGCTGGAGTAAGGCGGAGGACAAAAAATATAAGGTACAGGCCCTCCCTTCCATCTATTGTCATGGGAAATGTACGGTCGTTACTGGGAAAGGTAGATGAGCTAGCGGCTATCTGCCGCTACGATAGCACATACCGGGAGTGCTCTCTCCTTTTGTTTTCTGAGACGTGGCTAACTGAACTAGCAGCAGATGCTAACATTGAGCTGGAGGGTTTCCACTTGATACGGGCAGACTGAACACCAGACAGTGGCAAAGCAAGGGGTGGTGGAGTGATAATGTATGTTAACAACAACTGGTGCAGACCGGGACATATCACTGTTAAACAACGTCACTGCAGCAAAGACATTGAGTTGCTAGCTGTTAGCATGCGGCCTACATATCTCCCGAGAGAATACTCACACATGATCTGCATTGTTGTTTATGCAAATCCGACGGCGAACACTGGGACAGCGCGTGACGTCATCCATTCAGTAACCAGCAGGCTGCAGACAGAACACCCAGATGCTCTTCTCCTCATCTCAGGCGATTTCAACCATGTTTCACTTTCTCCCATTCTACCCACGTTTACCCAGTATGTCACATGCCACACTAGAGACAATAAAACACTGGACTTATTCTACGCAAACACTAAGGAGGCGTACACCTCATCACAACTCCCCCCACTCGGGAGATCGGATCACAACTTGGTTCATCTCCGGCCGGTGTACAAACCCCTAGTGCACAGACAACCTCCGGCCATGCGCACAGTGAAGTTATGGTCTGAGGAGGCAATGGACACTCTAAAGGGCTGTTTTGAAGCCACCGCCTGGAAGCAGCTCTGCGATCCACACGGTGAGGACATCGATGGCCTCACTCACACCTTCACGGACTACCTCAGCTTCTGTGTGGACAAATCCGTTCCCACCAAGACCATACGGTGTTGCTCAAACAACAAACCCTGGATCAACCCTGAGATAAAAACACTTCTGAGAGAGAAGAAGAGGATTTTCAGGTCGGGGAATAGGGAGATGCTGAAGTCCGTACAGAGGGAGCTGAGGAGAAAGATCAGAGAAGGCAAGGACAGCTTCAGGAAGAAGATGGAGGACAAGCTGCAACAGAGCGACATCAGCGGGGTCTGGAGAAACCTCAAAACCATCTCTGGGCTCCAGAATACCTCCCCCCAGGCCACAGGGGGTAGGGAGTGGGTGAACAACCTGAATCTGTTTTTCAATAGGTTTGACCAACCGCCCTCCCCCCTGACTGCACAACAACCACTGCTGCCTCTAAAGAAATCAAGTCCTGCTGCCCACTCCCCACTCCACCAACCCCCTGCCCCCACTCCCAACACACAGCCCCCCATCCTGACCCTGACCAGGACCCAGGTGAGGACAGAGCTGAGGAAGATCAAGGCGAGGAAGGCGTCGGGACCGGACGGCATCAGTGCAAAGCTCCTCAAGTCCTGTGCAGACCAGCTGTGTGGGATTGTGACGTACATCTTCAACCTGAGCCTGAAGCTGGGGAGGGTACCACAGCTGTGGAAAACATCTTGTGTGGTACCTGTACCAAAAACTTCCCACCCCAAAGACCTGAACAGCTACAGACCGGTGGCCTTGACGTCCCACTTGATGAAGACCCTGGAGAGACTGCTCCTTGCTCACCTCCGCCCCCTGGTGGAACCAGCGATGGATCCACTCCAGTTCGCCTACCAGCATGGCATTGGGGTGGAGGATGCGGTGATCTTCCTCCTTCACCGTTCTCTGTCCCACCTGGAGAAGCCCGGGAATATGGTGAGGATCATGTTCTTTGACTTCTCCAGTGCTTTCAACACCATCCAACCGATGATCCTGAAGGACAAGCTGCTGCACGCAGGGGTGGACCAGCACCTGTCATCATGGATCCTGGACTACCTCACGAACCGGCCTCAGTTTGTGAGAACCCGGGACTGTGTGTCCGACACAATCATCGGTAGCACGGGGGCCCCCCAGGGAACGGTGCTGGCTCCCTTCCTGTTCACTCTTTATACTGCGGACTTCTCACACAACACAACACACTGCCATCTACAGAAGTTCTCTGATGACTCTGTGATTGTTGGCCTCATCTCCAATGGAGATGAAGCTGAGTACAGAGGGCTTATCCAGGATTTCGTGGACTGGTGCCATCAGAACTGCCTCCAGATCAACGCGAGGAAAACTAAGGAGCTGGTGGTGGACTGCCGCAGGCATGGACAACCCCTCACAGTACCAGTAAGTATACAGGGAACAGACATTGAGATGGTGACATCCTACAAGTACCTGGGTGTTCATCTGAACAATAAACTAGACTGGTCACACAATACTGACGCACTCTACAAGAAGGGACAGCGCAGGTTGTTCCTGCTGAGGAGACTCAGGTCTTTTGGTGTACAAGGGGCGCTGCTGAAGACATTCTATGACACGGTGGTGGCATCAGCCATCACTTTTGGAGTGGTCTGCTGGGGCAGTGGCATTACTGCAGCCGATAGGAAGAGAGTGAACAAACTGATCAAGAAAGCTAGCTCTGTCCTGGGGCAGCGCCTTGATCCGGTGGAGGAGATAGGAGAGAGAAGGATGTTGGCTAAACTGTCATCTCTGCTGGAGTCTGAGGAGATCACAACAACAGGCTGGTGAGTGCACCGCGATCCCTGGAGACACACCGCTTCAATGGCAGCAACCCAAACGAGCCAGCGTTGAATCATGGGAGAGCTGGTCCTTATAAACGCTGGCTCAGCAGAAGCAGCAGGCGCATCAATCCTCCCAGGTGAGATGATTAGCAGTGAAGCAGGAGAACAGGACGGAGGGGGCGAGCACTCACCAGGATATGACAGGGCCCCCCCCCCCCAAGGAACACCTCCTGGCGGTCCACTGGGTTTTTCTGGGTGAGCTCCATGGTAGGCCCAGACCATGCCTTTGTCATGGAAAGATGACCTCGGGATCCACGATCTGTGTTCCGGGCCATAGCCCTCCCAGTGCACCAGATTCTGGAGACCCCGGCCCTGACAGCGTACATCCAGGATCTTGTGGACAATGTGAGTGATGTGACCATTGAGAACTCGGGGAGGAGGAGGAGGCTTGGGGCGGGGGGCAGAGGGGACTGGCGGAGGGGGGCTTGACATTCAAGAAATGAAAGGTGGGATGTACATGGAGCGCCCATGGAAGCTGGAGCCGGACAGCGGAGTCACCCACGACTTCGGTGATGGGGAATGGGCCCACAAAGCGAGGCCAGAGCTTCTTGGCCTCAGCCTTCAGCGGGATCTGGCCTTGCTGACACCCAGACCTGCTGTCCAACCTTGTACTCCGGCACTGGGACCCTCCTCGGATCCGCATAGCAGCAGTTGCATTCGGTAGCCCAGAGGATGGCAGCTTGAGTGGACCTCCAGGCTCGGCGACAGCAGCGAAAATGGGCTCCCACGGATGGCACCACAACCTCTCTCTCCGCCATGGGCAGCGGGGGGGGGGGGGTGTATATCCCACAGAAGCCTCAAACGGCGTGAGCTCCGTGGCCAAGGAGACTGTGGAATTGAGTGAGCACTCCACCGAGGTCAGATGAGAGCTCCAGGAGGATGGATTATCGGCTGCCATGCATCGAAGGGCAGCCTCCAGGGACTGGTTGGCATGCTCAGCCTGCCCATTGCTCTGAGGGTGATACCGGGAGGTGAGGCTGACGGAGGTACCAAGTGAGTGGCAGAATGACTTCCAAACTCGGTAGATGAACTGGGGTCCCCGGTCAGACACGATGTCCATAGGGATGCCATGGAGTCTGATGACATGGGAAGAAAGGAATTCAGCAGTCTTGATAGCAGACGGCAACTTAGGGAGAGGCACCAGGTGGATGGCCTTGGAAAATCTGTCCACTATGGTAAAAATGACCGTGTTGCTGTTGGGGGGGGGGGGGGGAGTCCAGAAATAAAGTCAACTGCAATATGGGACCAAGGTCGGCTAGGAACAAGAAGGGGATGAAGGAGGCCAGCGGGGGGTGTGGAACTGGTTTTATTCTGGGCACACATTTGACAGGCCTTGATGTACTCCTGCATGTCCCTCCGCAGCGTGGGCCACCAGAACACCTACTTAATGAGGTCTATAGTGCGCACCACACCAGGGTGACAGGCGAAACGACTGGTGTGCCCCCACTGGATGACTTCGCTGCGGAGGGCGGCAGGGGCAAACAGACGATTAGGGGGACACCCCGCTGGTTCAGGCTCCGAGGACTGGGCCTGATGGACCCTCCGCTCAATTCCCCAGGTAAGGGCTCCCAGGATGCACGAAGGCGGGAGAATAGGCTGGGAGTGGGAAGGGGGGCGAACGAGTCCGGGCTAAACTGCCTGGAGAAAGCGTCAGGTTTAATATTACGGGAGCCAGGCCTATAGGTGACAGTGAAATTAAACCGTTAGAAGAATAAGGCCCTGCGGGCTTGTCTAGAATTTAGTCGGCGGGCCGACCGCAGATACTCAAGGTTCTTATGGTCAATCCACATGACTACAGGATGAATCGCTCCCTCCAGCCAATGTCTCCATTCCTCTAGAGCCAACTTAATGGCCAAAAGCTCCTGGTCCCTGACGTCATAATTCCTCTTGGCTGGGGTAAGCCGCTGAGAGAAATACACGCATGGGTGGAGCTTCAAGTCAGAGGATGAGCGCTGGGAAAGCACTGCACCCACCCCCATGTCTGAGGCATCCACCTCCAGGGTAAATTGGAGCTGGGGGTCGACCTAGATCAAGATGGGTTTGTCAGAAAACAGGTCCTTTAATTTTAGAAAGGCCTGCTCAGCTGCCTCAGTCCATATGAATGGCACCTTAATGGAGGTCAGCTGGGTCAGAGGCTGTGCAATCCCACTACAGTTCCTGATGAACCTGCAATAAAAGTTTGCAAAACCCAAGAAGCGTTGCAGCTCCTTACGGGAGTGGGGTGTTGGCCAATCCAACACAGCCTTCACCTTGCCCGGGTCGGCTCTCAGCAACCTCTCCGCTACTACAAACCCAAGGAAAGAAGTGGAATTTGGTGGAAAACGCACACTTCTCTGCCTTGATGTAGAGTTGGTTCTCTAAGAGCCG
This sequence comes from Pholidichthys leucotaenia, assembly GCA_020510985.1. NCBI lineage: Eukaryota > Metazoa > Chordata > Actinopteri > Cichliformes > Pholidichthyidae > Pholidichthys > Pholidichthys leucotaenia. The sequence continues at coordinate 20,606,813 of CM035839.1, read as the reverse complement.
CTGTAACACAGCTCTAACGTGGACTTGATGCTCCTCTGGCAAGTGAGAAAAAATCAAAATGTCATCTAAATAGACAAAGACAAATTGATTGATCGTGTCTCGGAGGACGTCGTTAATAAGGCATTGGAAAACAGCAGGGGCATTGGTGAGGCCAGAGGGCAGGTTCAGGTTCAGGTTCCTTTATTTGTACCCGTAGGTAGATTTGTTTTGCAGTCTGGTGACATCCATATTTACAAGCCACAATTACATTCAACATAGACACAAACACAGGCACACATGAAGCTGACTATAAACATGATAAAAATACTCAAGGCTCCATCAATCAGGATATAAAGACAAAGAGATGAGAGAAAAACCAGAGGTAAGAGAGAAGGGTCATATTAAAAAGTTAAAAACTAGTCAAAGAGGTTAAAAACTCAAAGGTCTAAAACCCAATAAAATATTTAGAACCCAAATAACATCCTACAAAAATAAGTAAATATAAAATTGAGTTAATAAATAGGTACCTAAATTATGTGCAATATATTGTTACAACTTGTTCAACTCTTTGACAGCAGCAGGAACAAAGCTGTTTTTGTAGCACTGGGTTTTACTTTTTGGGACAGCAAACCTCCGTCTTGAGGGAAGAAGCTGAAAGTTGCGGTGCAAAGGGTGGGAGTCATCATTTAAAATGGAGGTAGCCATCCTCTGTACTTGTCTGGTGTACAGGGATGTCAGGCTCAGCTGTGACTCACCAAGCAAACGACTGGACCATCTAACTACCTGATCCAAGGATTTCCTCTGTTTCAGTTTTATCTGACCAAACCATGACACTAAAGAAAAGGATAAAACAGATTCAATAAAAGCCCGATAAAACATTGTCATTATGGTTCGGTCAATTTGGAAGCGTGCAAGTTTTCTCAAGCAATGCAAATGTTGCTGACCCTTTTTGCACACCCTTTCACAGTTCTCTTCAAAGTTTAAATTACTATCAATAATCGTCCCAAGATATTTGTAGGATTGTACACATTCAGTGGTCTAACCTTTTAGTACGGTGACTTTGTGCCTGGGAGTTTTCCTCCTAAAGTCAATAATCATATCTTTAGTTTTTGTCGTATTCAGCTGCAGGTAGGAATCCTCACACCAGTGAACAAAATCATCAACTACTGGGCCGTGGCCACTCTCACCATCCTGGAGGAGGCTGACAATAACTGAGTCATCAGCATACTTTATAATGTGTCTGTTGTCATGTCTGCTCTGACACATGTTTGTGTACAGGATGAAGAGTAGTGGTGACAACACATACCCCTGAGGAGAGCCAGTAGAAGAGCACTTTAGGTCAGACAATGTACCATTGACCCTTACTCTCTGCGTCCTGTTGGTTAAGAAATCCAGAATCCAACCCACCAGATTATTGCTCAAATCAAATTGTTGCAGGAGCCTTTCAACTAAGATATGAGGTTGGATTGTATTAAAGGCGGAGGAAAAGTCCACAAATAAAAGCTTGGAGTGTGTCCCATTAAAATCCAGATGTTTAAAAAGCATGTTAAACAGAGTGACAGTGGCATCCTCCACTCCTCTGTGAGGCCTATAGGCAAACTGCAGAGGATCCAATGCATGCTCAGTCTGCTTTAGGACCTCACATCTGACCAGTTTTTCAAAAATTTTCCTTAAAATTGAAGTCAAAGCAACTGGTCTAAAGTCGTTTACCGTTTTAGGACAGCTGGATTTTGGAACGGGAACAACCACGGCTTCTTTCCAGATCTTAGGCACATGTTGTGTCTGTAAGGACTTATTGAAAATGTAATGAAATATAGGACTCAGCTCATGTGCACAGGACTTTACCAAGCGCCCACATATATTATCAGGGCCCTGACTTTTGTTCACTTTTACAGCGCAGAACTCCCTTTTAACATCCTGCACCTCAATATTAAAGTGCTGATTGTCTTTGAGTTTCTGTTTCAAATCTTGGGTTTCAGTGCTAAAATCAAAGGAGTCAAAACGACCATAAAAACAATTAAGCACATTAGCCAGCTCTGTGTCTGAATTAAAACCATCTAAAAACACACGATTACTGCGTTTTGTGCTCTGAAGGCCTGCAATAGTTTTCATACTGGTCCAGGCTGAACCAAGTTTCTTTGTTGCCATCTTGCTTTCCAATTCTGATTTATAATTCTGTTTTGCTCTTAAAATTTTGGCCTTCAGCTCTTTTGTGGCAACCTGTAGCTCAGAAACAGACCCCTGTTTAAAGGCAAGCGCTTTCCTCTGTAAGCAGGATTTAACTGATTTAACTGAATATTTAGCATGACTAAATATTCAAACTGCCCTAGATGGGTTTTAAATGCCGTCTTCCACTCGTCCCCCTCGCGTATTCGGATAAGGTGATAAGCGTTGCGCAGATCGAGATTGGAGAATACGTGCATGCGCTGCAGGAGCTCAAATGCAGAGTTCATCAGGGGCAAAGAATATTTATCTTTGATGGTGATGGCATTAAGTTCACGGTAGTCGATGCACGGATGCAGAGACCCATCCTTCTTACCAACAAAGAAAAACCCCGCCTCGAGAGGAGCCGAGGATGGCCAAATGAGGCCGGCGTTCAAAGAATCTTTAATGTACCTTTCTATTCCCTCCCTCTCCAGCCCGGAAATGTTATACAGCCAGCTGGACGGAAACCGCGCGCCCGGGAGGAGGTCAACAGCACAGTCATATGAGCGATGTGGGGGAAGTGCCAATACTAGTGACTTGCTAAACACCTCCCAAAGGTGATGATAGACCTCGGACACGAGGCTGAGGTCCGGCAGTTCAAACGGAGGGGAGGAGATGACAGGGACAGAGAACACTCGGCTGAACTTAGACACATAGCCAAACAGTTAGAGCTCCAGGAGGTGATGGAATTTTGAGCCCAATTAAGAATTGGATTATGCCTCCAGAGCCAAGGATACCCCAGGCGTGAGAGGCCTGGGAACAAACATAGAAAGACAGCCTCTCCCGGTGGCTGCCGGACAGAAGGACAGAGATCTGCGCCATGCAACGAGTAATGGATGCCACCTTCTGGCCAGATAGGATGGTTACACTACAGGGAACCAACAATTTACTGGTCGGAATCCCCATCCGCTGAACGAGCTGGGAGGAGATGAAATTTCCCTCTGCCCATGAATCAATGAGGGCAGAGACTCTCCTCTCGACCCCCGGCAACTGGACCAGGGCCGAAATAGAGAAGTTACCGGGGGAATAAGAATGAGTCCTGTCCACCAGACCACCCACAGCTACTGACCAGCTGCGTCTTTTTGGCCGCAGGTGGCATGCGTCCGCCCGTGCTTTAAGGAGCCACAATACGCACACTCACCGATCCCCCTCCGCCGCTCAACCTCCTCCCGAGGGAGGCGGGTCCAGCAAACCTCCATCGATTCGGAGGCAAGATCGGAGCCACCTCTATCAGAAGCCGTTGAGGGCGCTCGCACAGCGGATGAGCGAGAGGAGGAGCCACACTCCTTAGCGCGCTCGCAATACCGGTTATCCAACCCGACAACTTGATCGACCAGACAGTCCAGAGAGGAGGGAACAGCATAAACTGCCAAGTTGTCACGGAGGTGAGGATTTAAACTGTGGAGGAACACGCTGTGTAGAGCAACGTCGTTCCACCCCGATTCTGCTGCTTCAACCCAAAACTCCACCAAGTGGTCGGCCACCGACCGGCCACCCTGACGGAGTGACAAGAGGCGGCTCAAGATACTCCCCTCGCTCTCCGTACGGGCGAATGTGTGGGAGAAATCGGCCACAAATTGGTCAAACGTCGGGAGTGCGTCCCTTTGGCTATCGAATATGGACTGGCCCCAACTAAGAGCTCGGCCCCGAAGCAGAAGAATGAAATAATTAATTTTGGACATGTCGTCCGGGTACTCCTTCCCCACCTATTCCAAATAAAGCCAAACTTGACAGAGGAAATCCCTGCATCCCCCCACCTCTCCTGCATACGGGGCCGGTGAAGGGATGGAGGTGGTTTGGCGAACAGTAGAAGAAGCAGAGGCTACAGGAGGGGCTGGATTAGCCGGAGAAGACATGTGGGCCAAATGATTAGGAACCACGCTCAGCTGCTGCGTAATGGTCTGCAGCTGCTGAGCGAGTTCAGCCACCTGCCTCTCTGTAACGTCGAGGCGGTGGAGCGTGGAGTGCTTCGTTGGTGCGGCACCCGCTAGGCTGTGACCGTGGCTGGCTCGTTCTGTCATATTGACTGGACTGTCAGCCTAAGTGCAGGGTGCAACACCAAAGGAGACAAAGAGAACAACAGGAACGTTTGACAATTTATTAAATCTCAAAAGGAACAGGATTAGAGGAAAATAGTCACTTGCCAGAGTAGCAGCAGCCTGCGGAGAAAAGACGAGAGCTGATTAGGAAGAGCAATGGAGGAGTGAGTGGGAATACAAATTATGCCACTTACGTGGGGAATGAGAGAACCCAGCACAGTGCCCAGCAAGGAGAGACGAACCAGCAGGATGAAGCTGCTGGGAAAGGGGAATGATGGGCTGAGTCTGACCAGGTGGAGATGAGGAGCTGCAACGGGCAGAACAACAGGTTGGTTATTTTATTTATTTAGCGAATGCAAAGTCCTTAAGCCAAGCAGTTGCCTCCTGGTTTGCTGTATGGAGGGTGTGTAATCCTCCTTCCAGTCTTTGGAGCGGGCAAGTCTCTATGATGTGTTCCATAGTTTGCTCCTCTCCACATGCGCACAGTGGGCTAGGGCTACTGCCCCATCTGTGAAGGCTGGCCAAGCAGGGGCCATGTCCAGTCCTGAAGCGATTGAGTGTAGACCACTGTCTCCTTGGGAGGTTGGTGCCCGGGACCTGTTGGTTGGGGTTTATCACCAGCTGTTTGTTTGGGACCTCCTTGGTCTCCCATTCCTCTTGCCAAGCTGTCTGGATGGTAAAGTCAGCTGGGGGAGGGTTTTTCCAAATCGGCCGTCTGGATGAAAGTCGGGCAGTGGGTGGGGTGTAGATATCTGCATGGATTGGTAAGTGAGGAAAATCTTTAACTTTTTGGAGCATCCTTTGAGTTAATGCTGCTCGCCGGATGTGTGGAGGGGCTATGTTTGACAGTACAGAGAGCCAGGGGAGTGGTGTTGAGCGGATTGTTCCAGTTATAGTTCTCATGGTTGAGTTGAGCTGGGTGTCTACATAGTGTGTGTAAGATGACCTGGACCAGACAGGGGCACAATATTCTGCTACAGAGTATGAAAGGGCCAGTGCTGAGGTGCGCAGGGTGGAGACTGCCGCCCCCCATTTTGCACCAGCGAGCTTGCAGAGCAGGTTGTTTCGTACTTTCACCTTAGCAGCCGTCCCCTTTAGATGTTCCTTGAAGGATAAGGTCCTATCAAGGGTCACTCCAAGATAAGTTGGATTTGGGGCATGCTTAAGCTTGAGTCCGCTCAGGTGGATGTTTAGTTCTCTGGCAGCTTTTGCATTGTGGAGATGAAATACACTGGAGACGGTTTTTGCTGGGCTTGGTTTTAGGCGCCAGATTTTGCAGAACTGGTCCAGTTTAGCAAGATCTTCCGTGAGCACCCGTTCCAGTGGTTCAAAGTCTGGTGCTTGGAATGCCAAACAGATGTCGTCTGCATAGATGAATTTGCGGGATTTTGTAATAGGCAGGTCGTTTATGTAGAGGTTGAACAGAGTTGGAGCTAGAACTGAGCCTTGTGGGAGTCCGTTTTTCTGCATTCTCCATGCACTTGTGTTCTGACTGAGGTGGACTCTGAACCTTCGGTTGGTCAGCAGGGTTTTTATAATTGCTGTTGCCCAAGCAGGGATCGCCTTTTTAAGTTTCAACAGGTTGGTGAGCGCACTGCGATCCCTGGAGACACACCGCTTCAATGGCAGCAACCCAAATGAGCCAGCGTTGAATCATGGAAGAGCTGGTCTTTATAAACGCTGGCTCAGCAGAAGCAGCAGGTGCGTCAGTCCTCCCAGGTGAGATGATTAGCAGGGGGCAGGAGAACAGGACGGAGGGGGTGAGCACTCACCAGGATATGACACACGGGTTTTACAGAAGCACTCCTTCTTCTTTTAGATTTGATTGGCATCCAGCTTACAGGTGCATTACCACCACATACTTCACTCTATATATATAGAGTATATATACTCTATATATATATATATATATATTCTATATATATATATATAGAATGATACTCCCGCTAGGCTGAGAGGTGGTCAAAGAGACTCTTCTTCTTCTTCTTCCTCTTCTTCCTCCTCTTCTTCTTCTTCTAGATTTGATTGGCGGTTGGCAACCAGCTTACAGGTGCACTACTGCCACCTACTCTATCTTCAGACATCACTCAACAATTATCACTCTGTATCTGCTAGAAAGCTACACCAAAGCCTCCATTTATCACTCTATATATCAGACATCACTCTATATATAATTCAAGAAATCTCTGTCTGTGTCAGGACCGCCCCTCTTCCGCACAGCCCTCTTATACTCTGGGCGACGTCGCCACCCATGTTACACCATAATATGTCCTGTGAACAACACTACCCCCCCTTCAAAATGGTCCAAAACACACATACAATTGAGACCCTCCCCAATTTGGAACCCAAATCATGCACTAAAATAAACGTACTGTAAGTATATCAAAGTTTATAACAGTCACAAAACAACTAAGACTAGGGGGAAACACGTGGACTTCTGTTCCACCCACACACGGCAAGAAGACGGTTTATTCTGCTGTCTCTGCTAAAACACAGTCTTTTAAACCTAAAATCGCCGTGCTCCTAAAATAAATAACATAAAACAATCCCCATAACAGAACATATATACAAACAGGTTAAACCATCATCAACAGATCCCATAAACAACTTAAACAATTCTTATCCCACATCATGCATAATTACCATAACCCGGGCAATTTACATGCTAACAACGTGCAGTGAACACATTGCCCCCCAAACTACCAGTCAGTCCCAGTAGAGAAACCACCCCCCGGAAACCCATCAGCCGGGTCCCCTCCAGAGCATCTTCTTCTCTTCGCGCCTGGAGATGACCCACGCCAAAACCCAGACACCTACTTCTTGTCATTAGTGCGCCGCAGCTCATTGGGATGTCTCCATGAGCCATCAGACAGCTGAAGGTAACCGTCCACCCGAACAGCCACCACCTGCAGCCGCCCCTGGTCTTCCCGTCGTTTGTGCTTGCCACGAACTCCTCTCGACCGGGCCTTCTCCCCGGGTTGGCCCACATCAGCGACCCCCTGAGGAGCCCAGCTCAGCTTCCAATGTCCCTGTGTGACATGTCGTTTTACAGTGCCAGCCAGCCCTGCCCCGCTCGCTTTCGTTTTTTGCTGCCGGCGTCGCCATTGTGACCCCCTGCTCTCCGGTCCCTTCCAGCCAAATTCTGGGAGTAGAATGGGCCCTCCACTCGGCACCACCCACTGTCACGAGTGTTCCACCATGCCGCCAGTTCCCTCAACTAGGGTTACTTGGACACTGCCACTGGGACTCTCCCGCGATGGCCCTGGGTGGAATTGGTCCTGCTCATTGTTCAGATTACTAGGCAAAAGTTTGTCCCACACAGCTCTGTCCATTGTTCTCGGAACCGGCCAGACTCGCAGACCACAGCCCAACCGCTCTTCTCCAACTCGAGACTGTGAGAAGGAACTCCACACAGTTTCCCAATCCAACACCGATCTCACCGTTCCGGTGTCAGCCAGCAACGGCACCGTCACCCCATCCAACACCACCATGTAGGAAGAATGACCGTTGCCACTTGGGGATACTCTGCAAACAACCGTGGGAGGTGAAGTAGGGAGATCCTCTATGCGTCTCGGATCCCCACGCTCGAACCTGTAACATGCCCTGGCGAAATGATGCAAGAGTCCGCACGTGCCACAGCGTTGTCCTCTTGCTGAACACTCTCTAGTCTTATAATGGTGCTTGGTGGACCCACAACCCAAACGCCTGGGCGATCCCAGGGCGGACCTTATCTTCACAGCAGTAGTATCATCCTCCTTATCTTCCACGCTATCATCGCTGTCCAGGTCTACAGCCTGCACCGTAGACTGTGGTTCAAAATGGCGGTGTGACGCCCTCCCACCGAGCTCCTGTGATAGCTTGTCTGCCGCCTCAAACTATTGAGCTAACTCGATGGACATGGCTAACGTCAGCTTGCCCGAGTGTGTGAGGAGCTTTGACCTTGTCGCTGGGCAAACAGTATGTTCCGCCAACTGGTCGTGGACCATCTCTTCCTCTAGCGCTCCAAACTGACAGTCCTTGGCCAGCTGACATATATCTGCTACATACTGCTTCACTGACTCACCAGTCCGCTGGCAGCGCTGCCGAAACTGGACCCTCCAGACAATGACGTTTTCTGGGGCGTGAAAATGTCGCGCCATTAGCTCAACCACTTCTTCAAAGCTATCACCTCCGCCTAAGGTACTAGGGATACGTTGTCCTTCCATTCCCAAGTTGTGAACCAACAGTGCCCATGCCCACAACTTCTCTTGTCTTCCAAGGTCCAATGCTATTAAATAATTTTGAAAGGCAGCAAACCACTTCGCCCAAGGAATGGGCGGCTCACCGGAAAGCTCCAAAAATGGCCAAATTGAAGTAACCCCTGCATCCATACTTTTTACCCTCATCGCCAAATGTTATGTCTATAATTGAGTGTGAATGACGAGACTTAAGGTGGAACTGACCAAGACTTTATTATAGACTCACGGGTTATACAGAAGCACTCCCGCTAGGCTGAGAGGTGGTCAAAGAGACAGCCCCTCTTCTGCACAGCCCTCTTATACTCTGGGTGACGTCACCACCCGTGTTACACCATAATATGTCCTACGAACAACACTACATTTACCACTGTGTTACATCACCTTTCCTTATAACAACACTCAATAAGAAATTAGGAACTGGTGACTGTTGTGATGGGTTTTATTGTGATATGTGGTGTGATGACGTCACCTTCCAGCTGCGTCATCACACCGACTTATATAAGGGAGCGTCCACCATTAGAGGCTCTCTTGCCCAGACGACTCTGCACATACTGTATAACCACATACAGTGTATCGTGACCAGTTCTTTAATAAAGCACAGTTCCAGTGCAGTCTCCTCGTCCATCTCTTTTATGCCAGGTTTGTGGACATAACATTTGGAGACTGAGGACTAACTCATGGAGGCGTGCGTAACACCACTGTGGCCTTTCCTTGAGCTCCCCGGGGAACCACCAGTTCCATGGCCACGCTGGTTTGAAGCATCTGAAACATACATCACAGCGTTGGACCTGGGGGAGCTGGATAAGGTGAGGACGGGAGCGCTACTTGTCCACAGCCTAGGCATTGAGCACCAAAGGATTCTCCGGATGCTCAGTGCAATGGACTCATACAAGGATGTTGTGGAGCTGCTAGTTAACGATTTCACCACACCGGACAGTGTGACGGTATGACAGATTCACTTTCACCAGAGATGGTAAAGAGTCGGTGAGCCAGTTCAGCAGTTTGTCGCTGACCTGAGACAGTTAGCTAGTGTGTGCCGTTTTGGGTCACTGGAAGATGGGATGGTGTGGGACCAATTGGCCGAACACATGTGTAGTGGTGGGCTTTGTGGTAGTCCACCCACGGGCCCTAGTTTTAGGTTGTTTAGTGTGTTTACAGTTCTCATTTTTTTGGTGTGTTTTTGGGGGGTTCTCTATGTACCAAATTGGGGAGGGTTTTAATTGGATGTGTTTTGTGTTTGTAAAGGGGGGAGAATGTTATGATGGGTTTTATTGTGATATGCAGTGCAATGACATCACCTTCCAACTGTGTCATCACACCGACATATATAAGGGAGCATCTGCCATTAGAGGCTCTCTTGCCCGGACATCTCTGCACATATAACCACATACAGTGTATCGTGACCAGTTCTTTAATAAAGAACAGTTCCAGTGCAGTCTCCTCATCCGTCTCTTTTATGCCAGGTTTGTGGACATAACAGGGACTAATTGTTGAAGCTTGGTGGAATTCTATCCCATTCTTGCTGAATGCATGCCTTCAGTTCCTCAGCAGTGCGGGGTCTCCATTGGTGTATTTTGTGCTTCATAATGTGCCACACATTTTCAACTGGAGACAGGTCTGGACTCCAGGCAGATCAGTCTAGTACCCGTACTCTTCTACCAAAAAAGCCATGCCATTAACACATGTAGAATGTGGCTTGGAATTGTCTTGCTGAAATAAGCAGGGACGTCCCTGAAAAAGACGCTGCTTGAATGGCAGCATGTGTTGCTCCAAAACCTGTATGTACCATTCAGCATTAATGGTGTCTTCACAGATGTGCAAGTTACCCATGCCATGGGCACTGACACACCCCCATACCATCACAGATGCTGGCTTTTGATAATCTGGATAGCGTCACGTCTGGCCCTCACGAGCCAACATAAGACGCCACAGACCAGTTAAGTTGCACTTAGGTTTATTTACAGTTCAAGGCAAGGACAAGATAGCTAGCCACGTGGGCTGAGCAGCAAGATTAATCATTAACATAACAATGACTGATGACGGCGGAGACGAGGAACGCTCGCTCACCGTCAGATAACGAGAAAGGCAAGAAACACGAACAATAACTACAACGATAAACCCACTTACATCAGCGGAGAATCGTGGATAAACACAAGGAACTTTTAACACAAATGATGACACGAACGTCGACAAGAATGCTTGACAGGAATGTTGACGAGACAGCTGCAAGATGCAGCCACTGGCGCTGGCATTTAAAGTCGGCTGCTAATGACCGCAAATGCAGCACAGCTGCTCAGGCTCTGACAGCAGGGAACTCCCGAGCGTTTGACCAATCAGAGACCAGGGAGCCAGAATGGCAACACAGCTGTCAAAGCCTGACAGGCATGACGTGTAGCCTGAGCGCGGACAAAATAGCGCTCGGGATATGACAGTCCTTTTCCTCTTTAGCCTGGAACACACCATGATTTTCAAAAACAATTTTAAATGAGGACTCATCAGGCCACAGCACACTTTTCCACTTTGTGTCAGTCCATCTCAGATAAGTTTGGGTCCAGATCAACTGGTGGCGTTTCTGGGTGTTGAGTCAAAGGCTTTGGCTTTGCATGATAGAGTTTTAACCTGCACTTGTAGATGAAGCAATGGACTGTGTGAAATGTCAGTGGTTTTCCAAAATGTTCTTGAACCCACAAGGTAATATCCTTTAGAGAATGTCGTCGGTTTTTTAATGCAGTGGCGCCTGAGGGATCAAAGGTCATGGGTTGGATGAAGTGGTAGAGTGTTCCCAGGGGGGGAAGAGAGTGGTGATTGGAGCGGACTATAATGGACATGTAGGTGAAGGGAACAGAGGTGATGAGGACGTTCTGCGTAGGTATGTCTTACGGCAAGAGATGTGGAAGGACAGATGGTTGTGGATTTTGCTAAGAGGATGGAAATGACTGGTGTGAGCACATACTTCAAGAAAAGAGGAACATCGGGCGACTTACAAGAGTGAAGGGAGGTGCAGTCAGGTGGACTACATCTTATGCAGAAGGAGAAATCTGAAAGAGATAGGAGACTGCAAGGTGGTGGCAGGGGAGAATGTAGCTCGACAGCATCAGATGGTAATATGTCCACAAACTTGGAATGAAGACGGACGAGGATGGTGTAGTCAAACTGAACTTTATTACAAAAGACTGAGTAGTAAAGCACGTGTACACTTAGTGGTAACCATAATGAGCAACAACTTACAACCAATCCAGTAAGATGGCGGACCACCCAATATATAGTAGTGGTAACGTCAGCCGCAGGCCACATTCCACTCCAGATGTCCCTCTAGTTTATACACCATATTCTCCCTCTCCCCCCCCGGCAAAAATGCAGAACACAATAATCAAATAGTTAGCAAATCAGCCCTCCCAAATTTAGCATAGCAGTAATCCCACATTATCAACATTTCCTATTTCACTTAACACATACACGTAAACATTATATGCATTCAGACATTCAACAGTATTATTTAGACAAAAGATCTAACATTAGTATTCAGTCAAATTATTCAAGACATTTAACTTCTTTTATTTCCAAAGAACTTTTTTTTTTTAGAACCTAGAACTAGGGTCTGTGGGTAGACCACCGCTGGACCCAATGTGGCTTGGTGGGTTATTCTGCCACCTTCTCAGCCGCGCTCCTACCTGAACAGTTTTTTTGTTTTTTTATTTACAGTCTTCCGTGGAGAAAGCAGTTCTGCCGGAGGGGCATTGTAGCAGACCCATGGCGGATGCATCACTGGAGCTGTCAGACCCCCGGGGCCAGGGCCAACCTTCATAACGCTGGGACCCAGGTCCCACACTGCAGCAGCTGACTCCCACGAAGCCTCGCCGTCTGAAGCAGCCACACCATCTGTCAGCTGAAACCACGCTGATCCCAGTTTTACCATGATCCTCAGTGGTGCCCGTTGTCTCATCAACTGTGGCCCAGTCAGCCATCGTCCCGGTCTCTCGCCGGTGCGAACCCGAACCCAGTCTATGATCTGGAGCGGCGCCTTTCTCGGTTTCATGTGCCGTTGTGATCCCGGTGGCTCTGCATGCTCGTCTGGATTGGGATCTCCGTTGTGCTGTGGCGGTTCGATTGCTACCGTGTTCATTGCAGACCCTTCACCCATTGTCTGTCGCTGTTTCCGTAGGCTGAAGCTGATTGTGGGTCCAGAAGGTGTCCGGTGTCTCTCCCGTGCCGTTCGTTGAAGTGGACTCTTCACCCATCGGCTCGGTCGTAACCTCCATAGCTTGCTGTTGAGCGCGGGTATGGAAGCAGTCTGGTTCCTCCTCTCTCTCGTCTGATGTGCTCTGTTGTGCCACATCGTGAGTAGTGTGTGCCCGGTTGTTGTTGTTGCACCTCGGGGGTTTTCTGCTTGCACGGGCTCCCTCTCCTCCAGCTCCAACCGAGCAAGGCTGTTGCCCCCCTCCCTGGCAGCTTTCCTCCTGAGCGCCCGGGGTGAATGGTGTGCTGTCGGTGTTGTTCTGAATTATCTCAACGGTGTTGTTCTCGATAGGCACAGGCTCTCTCTCCTGCAGCTCCAGTCGGATGAGGAACAGAGGTGAGTCCAGCTGCTGCCCCCCTCCCAGGCAGCTCTCCTCCTGAGCACCCGGGGTGGATGGTGTGTTGTCGGTGCTGTTCTGAATTACCTCGTCGGCACTGATCTCGATAGACCCGGGCTCCTTCTCCTCCAGCTCTGACTGAGTGAGGAACGAAGGCAAGTCCGGTCGCTGGTCTTTCACCATGTCATTGTCACTGTCCATGCTGTATTCACTCTGTGTGCCGTGCTTTTTGGCTAGCATGTCACGGATTAGCTCTATGGTGCTCTGTTGTCCCGCCAGTTACAATGCCACCTGGGCGTTACCTCTAGCCGAAACGCCAATGGTAAGAAGCACGCCGCCAGCGGCAGGTTCTCCTGCAGCACCCTCACCATCTCTGCCACCATCTGGTTGTCCAGCTCATCCTCCAGTATGGCCCGCATCTCCGAACTCAGCGTGAACCACATCAACTGCAGCATTATTAATCCATCCTCCATGTTCCCGAACTCGCATGTGCAAGCCAAACAGCGAAGAGCATCCACATACCGTATAAACGACTCATCCTCCTGTCGGTGCTGGTAGAACATGGACCTTCGGGCCATTACATACTCTGGGACATCGAAGTGTTTGGCTAGCAGACCAACAAACACATTGTAGTCATCGCAGGGTGAAGTGTGGCAGCCAACTAGCAGCCCAACCGCCTCGGCACATGAAACTGGTGGTCTTATCGCGCCGTAAAAACGAGCACCCTCCACGCCCAGACAGTAATGCAGTAGAGCTGACTTCTGTATCTCGTCCATCTCATCCAGGCTAAATGTTGATAAGTAGGTGGTGAAAGCATCAAACCAGTGCGCCCACGGAACTGGCGACTCACCAGGCTTTTCCAGAAACGGTTGTGGTGGCCTCATGCACGCTTCCATAGTTCGAAATTCTCATCACCAAATTTTACGTCCACAAACCTGGAATGAAGACGGATAAGGATGCTGCAGCTGAACTGAACTTTATTACAAAAGACTGAGTAGTAAAGCATGTGTACACTTGGTGGTAACCCTCTTGAACAACAACTTACAACCAACTCAGTGAGATGACAGACCGCCCAATATATAGTGGTGGTGACATCAGCCGCAGGCTGTGTTCCACTCCAGATGTCTCTCTAGTTTATACACCACAGGTTGACTGTAGGATGACTTTGGAAAGCAAGAACAGGAAGAGAGTGAAGGCAGTGCCAAAGATTAAATAGGGGAAGTTACAGAAGGAAGAGGGTCACACAGAGTTCAGGAAGGAGTTGATAGAGGTTCTGGATGGTAGGGAAGAATTACCAGATGACTGGAAAAGTACAGCAAAAGTATTGAGGGAAACGGGTAGAAAGTTACAGTATGTGGTGTATCCTCTGGACAGAGGAAGGAAAACAAGGAGACTTGGTAGTGGAATGAGGAGGTACAGGAAAGTATTCAAAGGAAGAGGTTAGCAAAGAAAAAGTGGGATAGTCAGGGAGATGAAGAAAGTAGACAGGAGTATTTGGAATCTAGGTGCATGGCAAAGAGAGAGGTGGCAAAGGTAAAGAATTTCCCCATTGTGGGACTAATAATGTCTTATCTTATATAATGAGTTGTGTGAGAGGCTAGACACTAAGGAAGGAGAAAAGGACTTGCATCGATTGGCTAGACAGAGAGATCAAGCTGGAAAAGATGTGGAGCAGGTTAAGCTGATTAAGGATAGAAATGGTCCTCAACTTGTCTTAAAACTCATTTTTACTCCTTGGCCTTTAACCCAGCATGAGACATTGACTTTACTTGTTTTATTGCTTGTATTATGTGATTGTCATTTTTACCTGTCTTGTTTTATACTTTAGTTGTATTTTGTTGTCTTTAATTTATTTTTATGTCTTAGATGTCTTTCCCATTTTATTTATTCCTGATGTACAGCACTTTGTCAGGTGTAGTTGATTTTAAAGTGCTTTAGAAATAAAGTTGGATGGGATTGGAGAGTGTGTTGAGAAGGTGGAAGGAGTACTTTGAGGAGCTGATGAATGAAGAAAATGAGAGAGAGAGGAGGATGGATGGATAAAGAAAAGATGGGGAACAAGGAAGTCCCAAGGATTAGCAAGGCGGAACTAAGGGCAGCTTTGAAGAGAGTGACTTGTAACAGAAGGATAGCAGCTAGAATGAAAGGGAAGACTTAAAAGACGGTAGTGAGACCTGCTATGATCTATGGTTTGGAGACGGTGGCACTGAGAAAGAGAGGAGGTGGAGCTAGAGGTGGTAGAGTTGAAGATGCTAAGATTCTCAATGGGAGTGACTAGGAGGGACGGGTTTAAAAATGAGTATATCAGTATATCAGAGAGACAGCTCAGGTTGAGTGGTTTGGAGACAAAGTAAGAGAGACAAGGCTGAGATGGTTGGACATGTGCAGAGGAGGGATAGCGGAGATACTGGACAAAGGATGTTGAAGATGGCACTGCCAGGTAGGAGGAAAAGAGGAAGACCACAGAGAAAATTCATGGATGTAGTGAAGGAGGACATTGAGAGGGCCAGTGTGAGAGAGGAAGATGAAGGGATAGGGTGAGATGGAGGCAGATGATCTGCTGTGGAGACCCCTAAAGGAAGCAGCCAGAAGGAGAAGATGGACTGTAGATGATGAAATCCTTAAATTCCATGCAATTGTACATTGAGAAATGTTGTTCTTAAACTGTTGGACTATTTGCCCACGCAGTTGTTCACAGCGGTGAACCTTCCTCATCCTTGCTTTTGAACGACTGAGCCTTTTGGGGATGCTCCTTTTATACCCTTATACTCAGTCATGAATCTCACCTGCTGCCAATTACCTGTCTACCTGTGGAATGTTGCAAAAAGGTGTTTTTTGGGCATTCCTCAACTGTCCCAGCTTTTTTTGGAACGTGTTGCAGACATCAAATTCAAAACAAAATGAGTGAGTATTTGCAACCAAACAATAAAGTTTATCAGTCTGAACATTAAATATGTGTTTGTAGTGTATTCAGTTGAAATGAAAAGACTTTTTAGATCATTCTCTTTTGTTTTTATTAACATTTTACACAATGTCCCAACTTCACCGGAGTTGGGGTTGTACTTTCCAGTAAAATGCTAGCTACAGCATTTTGGACCAGCCTAGGGATTAACAGACGCAGATGGCTGCTCTTCCTGCTCCAACTGGAGGTCTCTTCTCATTAAAACAGACTTCGTTCTCTTTACTGTTGTCACCTAATGATTGGAGCAATCTTTCTATTGTGGGTCTTTAGCTAAAAAGGCCATAAAACGAGAGATTTTATTAGTACCAAGTAAAACTGAATACTGAAAGCCAATGTATATTGTATAGCTGAAATGGGATTGGATTAAATAGAAGAGATGTATTTCTTCTCAATACTGGGGGGGGGGCGGGGGGTTTGTGCAAGATTGTTAGTGGGTTGTTTTTTTTTTTTTTTTTTTTTAGGCATGTACCACCATGACTATATTCTGACTGGACCATCATCCATCCCAATCCCTTCACCTAGCAGACTAACTCCCACTGGAGGTTACTCTACAGACTCTGACTGGCAGCTGGCAGTCCAGTTGGAGGTCTCAGAGGTTTTCAGGATTGACTGAGCCACATTGACGATCACGAGTTCAGACCCTGACAAATATGTCTGTCATAAACAGGAAGACAACCGATTTTTTTAGTCCAACTGACAGCATTCATCATGCAAATCATATACAGTAAGCACACATTTAGCCCTTACTGAATTTACTGAAGACCTGTCTCTGTGGTGTTTGGCTCACCAAATTTCATTCACCCTCGTTATCATTAACAAGTCAGCAAAACTGGCCCAGTCACATTCCTCTAAACTGGCATTGTTCCCAGAGAGAGGCAACACCTTTCACAAGGATGGAATCAAATGCTGAGGGTTTTAGGGGTGTGATTCCGAGCTAAAGATGGTGAGGGTGTGAGAGGAGGGAGCAAATCAACCACCTCCATACTGGTGTCACTAAGACCAGAGTTTCCCAGTTCCGCTGCACATTTAAGCAGCTGCTTTCAACTGAGATTCAGCTAAGTCAGATAAGAGGTTAAGCAAATGGACGTCTGTGCTTTATGCAAAACTATAAACATTCCTTTACATTCCTTTTGGACTGTCTCATTGTGTGACTCACTTGCTGAAAAAGGCTTGGTAAATACAGGAACTGTTCTGCTTGATAGGTGATGCTGAGGATTGTAATATCCTGACAGAATTTCTTGGAAAATTGAGCTACCAAAACGAAGAACATCTGCTGATTTGGAGCATTTTGACTTGATATCTCCAAATAAGGAAAACTAATGTACATCTCCTGAAATCACTCACATGGAGGATGGTTTATATTATATACTGTAAAGCATGGACAGGGTTTAATCCTGTCCAGATCATGACAGTACCGCCCCTTTAAGGGTCACATGCCAGACAACCCTAGAAGAGAGAAAAAGAGAGGAAAAAAATAGAAAGGAAGATCATGGAAGGGGGCTAGAATGTAGCTGACCTCAATATGAACCTTCCGACTAGGGTGGGCGGAGGGAGGACATGGAGGAGGGCTAGAGCATAGCCGTCAACATGTACCTCCCAACCAGAGAAGGAAGGGATAAAGGAGGGAGGAGAGAGGATAAGGGGGTGGGCTGAAACACAGCCCATCTCATCATGAACCTCCCAACCCTGAGTGAAAGAGGGATAAGGGAGGGAGGAGAGAGGACAGAGAGGTGGGCTGGAATGCAACCCATCTCAATGTGAGCCTCCTGACCACGGAAGGAAAGGGGAAGGACATTGAGGTGGGCTGGAGTACAGCCCATGTCAAAGTGAGTCTCACAACCCAGAGTGGAAAGAGGGATCAGGAAGGGACACAACAAAAATGACCAGCACAAAAAATAACCCAAAAATAGGAACAACTAAAATGAAACAACAAAATACCACAAAACAATTATGCAGCTTTTTCTTTTTTCCTCTTTTTTCACATTTGTTTTTCACGAATGGTACACAGTCCAAGGCTGGATAGTGGGGAACAGAGTTGGTCAGGTGGCCGACCCCAGTCTGTGGACCACTTGATGAAGGGGAACAGTCTGTCGGGTGGTATGCCAGAGTCCATAGACCACCCAGTGAATGAGGACAGTTTGTCTGGCAGTCGTCCAAGGTCTGTGGACACCAGATTGAGGAATGCCGGTCAGAAGACCAACCAAGGTCCCGAGCCAACCCGGCCGCCACAGGAGGCTGATCTGGCGGCAACTTGGTGGTAGGAGTGTCAATGCTACCCTCCTGGGGCACAGATGGTAGGGTGTGTACCTCCTGCGGTGATGTGGATGGTGAAAGTTGGACCCCCCTGAAACACAGGAGGTGATGGTAGGGCCCCTTGGTGTACAGGAGTCAATGGTTGGACCCCCCCTGGGGCAGATGAGGCAAAGTGGCAACCCCTTCAGACGGAAGAGGCGCAGAGATATGGACCCCCAGTGAGAATGAAGAAACACTGACCTTCGCCAAGTGAGAGCAGATGTTGACCTCCACCATAAACCCACGCGACACCACCTCAATCAAGGGGGAGAGGGAAGGGGTTAGTTGAACAGATGCACACTAACTGAGACAGCTGGTGAGGGGTCAGCAACCCGTGGGTGTCCAGGCTGACACCCCCCGCCAACAGCAAGGCAAAACGTACAAATTGATGGAATAATGATTTGTAACAATACTTGCCTTACTCCCTCCTGCTCAGCTGCTGGTGAAACCCCAGGTTGTGCTGCAGCAGATGAGGCGACCTCGGGTGATGCTATCTGGGAGACGACCTCTGGGGAAGCTGCAGGCGAAGTGGTCTCAGCAGGAGCGTGCACGTGAAGAGGAGCCATCTCTGCGGGGGTGTGCACGTGGAGGGGCGCCGTCTCCGCAGGGGCGTGCAAGTGGAGGGGAGCCGTCTCTGCAGGGGCGTGCAAGTGGAGGGGAGCCGTCTCTGTAGGGGCATGCCCATGAAGAGGAGCACTCACCCTCTCAGATGTGGAGGCCATGGAGGTGGAGATGACCTCAGAACGAAGAGGGAGAGCAGGGGTGAGAGGTGGCAAAAAAAGGAGGTGACAGCATTAACAGGTGGCGAGGGGCCAGAAACAGCAGGCAGCTGTGACTGGGAACCCTCGCTCGGCGCAAGGCAGTATATTTCATTAATCTATCTATAAATGCATGGAATCTGTGTGTGTCTGTTCCACGCATATCTCTTGAACCATTTGTCAGACTGACCTAAAATGTTATACATGTTTTGCTGAGGTTACGAGGGTGTGCATCCCCTAGTATGGAGTTTGGTCAAAATATGTAATTTTTTTTTAAATCAATAAAAGTTTAGTCATTACTCTCTCCTCATGCTCTGGCTTTTAGAGGTGTGGGCGGAGTTTTGCGTTCTGACTGGATAATACGTGACATCATGGCATCAGTAACCAGAATCAGAATCAGGTTTATTGCCATTGTTCATGTAGTACACAAACTAGGAATTTGTCTCGGTACAATGCTGCAACATTAAACATGATAAGATAAGAGAAATAAACTATACATGTAATAAAGTGTAGGATAAGATTAAGTGATACTGGTCAACAGTTAAAATATATATTAGCCAGCAGCAGATACTGTGGAGAACTATATAGTGCAGTCGGTAATGCAGGAAGAAAACAGTGATGATTGACATGAGTCTGGTTGAGCTGCTGTACATGGTGCACGAGAGTCACTTAGTGTTCAGCAGTCTAATGGCAGAGGGGAAGAAGCTGTTCATGTGACGGGAGGTTTTAGTCTGGATGGACCGAAGTCTTCTACCAGAGGGGAGGGGGGCAAACAGTACATGACCAGGGTGTGAGGGATCGGCTATGATCCGGCCAGCACGCCTCCGGGTCCTGGAGATGTACAGATCCTGGAGAGATGGGAGCTTGCAGCCGATCACCTTCTCAGCAGTGCGCACGACGCGCTGCAGCCTTAGTCTGTCCCTGGCAGTGGCTCCTGCGTACCACACGGTTATGGAGGTGGTGAGGATGGACTCGATGATGGCTGTGTAGAACTGCACTAACATCTTGGTGGGTAGCTTGAGCTTCCTCAGCTGCCGCAGGAAGAACATCCTCTGCTGGGCTTTTTTGATGAGTGAGCTGATGGTCAGCTCCCATTTGAGGTCCCTGGTGATGGTAGTGCCTAGGAAGCGGAAGGAATCAGCAGTGGTGATGGGAGAGCCTGAGAGGGTGAGGGGGGGCAGAGGAGTAGTGACTTTCCTGAAGTCTACAATCATCTCCACTGTCTTCAGAGCGTTCAGCTGCAGGTTGTTATTGCTGCACCAGGACGCCAGCTGGGCCACCTCTCTCCTGTAGGCGGACTCGTCGCCGTTGGAGATGAGCCCGATGAGGGTGGTGTCGTCCGCAAACTTGATCAACTTGACAGACTGGTGGCTGGAGGTGCAGGAGTTGGTGTAAAGGGAGAAGAGTAGGGGGGAAAGTACACAGCCCTGGGGTGATCCGGTGCTGATGCTAGTATAGTCTGAGACAGTCTTTCCCAGCCGCACATGCTGCCTCCGGTCCGTCAGGAAGTCGATGATCCACCTGCAGAGGGAGTCAGGCACGTTGAGCAGGGACAGCTTGTCCCGGAGCAGAGCGGGGCGGATGGTGTTGAATGCGGAGCTGAAGTCCACAAACAGGATCCTGGCGTAGGTTCCCGGGGAGTCCAGGTGCTGCAGGATGGAGTGGAGGGCCAGGTTGACTGCATCGTCTACAGACCTGTTGGCTCGGTAGGCAAACTGCAGCGGGTCCAGGAGAGGGGTGGTGATGGACTTGAGGTGGGACAGGACCAGGCGCTCAAAGGACTTCATGACTACAGAGGTGAGCGCTACAGGTCTGTAGTCATTAAGTCCAGTGATCCGTGGCTTCTTGGGGACAGGGATGATGGTGGAGGATTTGAGGCAGGACGGCACGTGGCATAACTTAAGGGAGGTGTTAAAAATGTCTGTGAATACAGGAGCCAGCTGTTTCGCACAGAGTCTCAGGGTGGAGGGAGACACGCCGTCTGGGCCGGGGGCCTTGCGCGGGTTCAGTCTGGAGAACTGTTTGAGCACATCCTGCTCACTGATGATAAGGGGAGGGGGGGAGGTGGGGGGGGTGCCTTAAATGAAGTAGGGAATGTGGAGGCTGTGGAGCTGGAGGGAGGGGGGGAGTTGGACACAGATGACGAGGTGTCAAAACGGGCATAGTGTTGGGACAGTCTCTGACAAAGGGCTTTGTCATCCTGACCTTTAGGAGCCTGAGGCCGATAGTTGGTGATCTGCCTCAGTCCTCTCCACACGGAAGCCGAATCATTAGCAGTGAACTGCTGCTGGAGTCTCTCTGAGTACACAGATTTAGCCCTCTTCAGCTCTCTGTTAAACCGGTATTTAACCTCCCTGTAGCAGTCCCTGTCTCCACTTTTCAGCGCTGCTTCCTTCTCCTTCCTGATCTGTCTGAGCTTAGCTGTGAACCAGGGTTTGTCATTAGAGTAACTCACCCTGGTGCGTGATGGAAGAATGTTCTCTTCACAAAAGTGGATATATGAGTTCACAGTGTCCGTGTACTCATCCAGATCATGCGTGGCTCCTTTAAGCATGCCCCAGTCAGATATTTCCATGCACGTTTCCAGCTTCTCCTCAGCATCACTGGTCCGTATCTTCGTAGTGCTCACAACAGGTTTAGTGAGCTTCAATCTCTGTCTGTATGTGGGAATGAGGTGAACCATCACGTGATCAGATAATCCCAGCGCAGCTCAAGGGACAGCGTGATATGCGTCTTTCACTGTGGTGTAACAGTGATCCAGTGTGTTTAATCCTCTGGTGGGGCATTTAATAAACTGTTTGTAGCGGGGGAGATCGTGGCTCAGATTGCACTGATTAAAGTCGCCAGCCACAATAATCAGCGAGTCTGGAAAACTCCGCTCTGTGTGTTGAATGTGATCCGCGAGCACGCGCTGAGCTTCGCGCGTGTCCGCGTCGGGAGGGGCGTACACAGCGATCAGTATAAAAGAAGCAAACTCCCGTGGGGAATAAAAAGGCTTGCAGTTGATAACAAGAAATTCCAAGGCAGGAGAACAGTGTTTGGAAATTACCGTTACATCAGAGCACCAGCTACAGTTGATGTAGAAGCAGACTCCGCCTCCTGTGGTCTTGCCGGAAAGCTCTGTGTCACGATCAGCACGGAAGAGCTGGAAGCCGTCGAGGCGCAGCGCGCTGTCCGGTATATTTTCCCGGAGCCAGGTCTCAGTAAAGCAGAGGACAGCTGAGGAGGCGAGGTCCTTAAAACGCATCAGCAGTCTCAGTTCATCCACCTTGTTAGAACCACAGCGCTCTATGAGCAAAGCAAGAAAGCGAAAAGTGACAAATTTGACTAGAAAAAGATAATACTGAAGATTTAATGCTTAAAAAAATTACACCATAAAGTTGCCGTGATTGTGTAGGTCTAAAGGATAATTCGGCATATGTGGAGAACATGAGGTGCGTGAGCAGACTGGGCAGAGTGTCGGCGGGGACTCTGGGTCTGACAAAGAACACCAGTGTGTCCAGCACAGAACATGCTGGGAGAAGCAGCGGCCCGACCAGGCAGACCACGGTGCTTCGCGGGGAGGCATGCCCAGCCTGCCTGGTCAGTAGTAGACAGGAGTCCCTGCTTCTGCTTCACCCATGTGGTACCACTGTACTTTGCAGGACAGCGAGTTCCACCTCCCGCGCAAGTATCTAAAAATTAAAACAGGACATGCCGGGAGAAGCAGCGGCCCAACCGGGCAGACCACGGTCCATCGTGAGAAGGCAAGCCCAGCCTGCCCAGTCAGTAGTAGATGGGAGTCCCTGCTTCTGCTTCACCCATGTGGTACCACTGTACTTTGCAGGACAGCGAGTTCCCCCTGCTGCGTGAGTATCTAAAAATTAAATTTAATACCACCATGACTGTGGAGCGGAATGGCCGGAAAGACTTAACCAAACATAGGACACAAAAATGCCCAAATAATAATATAAATCATTTTTAGTTAAATATTTACTGACAAATGGGCAGCACTAATGCAACGGTTGCAGTCAAACGGGTCCTTCTGCTCTGTATAATAATGTTGGGTGTTTTGCAGTTAATTCGGTTGATTACAGTTTAAAAAAAAAAAAAACTTAACAAAATTTTGCTAAAATATAAAATGATGCACTGCAATTGTCTCAAATATTTGTAAACATGTCCTGTTATAGCACTGCATGAATTTATTGATGATACACAGAAGAAATTCAATATTACACTGAACTCTAAAATAATTATAATGGTGACTGGCCAACTCCCATTCCCCAAAGTGTAAGATAGACTATTATGAATATGTGATAAAAGATCAAACAAATAAGTGATATGACAAACAAATAAACAAGGGATCTGAAACAGTCGCTAATATTGGATGTCCCATTCATTTTCAGTATTTAGGTATTCTGTAATTAATATTCACACAATCAAATAAATCTTAGTGCCATTTACTCCCTTTTATATTTGTCAAAGTCTAACATGTGATTGCCTACATATAGGCTGCACCTCTTTGTATTCCACTTTCAAACACAGCCTACATTTGGCATGTAAAGCCTAATTGGGATACATGTTTGACAGGACTACTTGCATTCTACGGGCATGCACTAGTAGGTGTTAAAACAAATGAAGGTACTTGCCTTGCTCCGCCCTCTGTCGCTGCTGCTGGTGTAGAGATGACGGCCTCATGCTACGTGTCCACTGGTCCAGATTTTTCAGAAAGGAATTGGTCACCGGTATTGGTGAGGTGCGGGAAAGGAGCGTGGACGTGGGGTTGGTAGAGTTCTCAGATAGGTGGAGTCAGAGCAATGCAGGAGGAAATACTGAAATAGCCATTATTAACCAGGAGCAGATTGATAAGTCTGTTTTTAATAGTGCTCATCGTTGCTGCCGGTTTTGGGTTCACCCAATCCTACAGACCCGCACAGTGCATGGTGAATTTGACCGCCTGGTTCATGAGCTTCGGCTGGATGAGCCCATGTTCCACTGCTCTCCACACCTTCTTCTTTTGTATGTTTGTATATGACAGCAAGGACTGGTTATATAGTATCGGGTTGCCTGAAACAGCGGTTATTAATTTGTCCTTCATGTCTTCACAACAACAGGTAACGTACAGATCTGCCCCCCCCCCCCCCACCCCCGGCGGGTTCACTGGATTGGTCAACGGGTCCATCCGTGGGTGGTCTTCAGCTGTCAGCTGCTACCGGACAATATGGCATCCTTGGTCTCCAAATCTTTAAAACAAACCAGCGAAAAGGGTTTCTAACATCACTTAGTGCGAGAAATAATAGGATCAGTAAATGAATCTGTTATTTGACATCAAAAACCGCCGATTTAATAATTCAGGACGAGAGCGCTGCCTCCGGTGCATGACCATACGGAAAACATCATGACCAATTTTCATGACTATGCAAATGAGCTGTAGGGGAACCCACGGGAGATTCTGTATGCCACAATCACCATTCCGGACCCAAATGCTTTCCATTGCGTTTCCAATACACAATGAATGGGAAGCAGAAAAACGACGGAACCAGTGGACACGTACCATCAGGGTGAGCTGTTGAGACGGCGGCCTCAGGATGACCTGTGGGAACAGCGGCTTTGGGATGAGCTGCAGGAGTGACAACCTCCAAATGAGCTGCAGGAGGGGCAGTCAGCGGAGGAGCAGCAGGTGAAGTGGTCATGAGCAAAGCAGCTGGTGAAGCATCTGGGAGAGGAGCAGCAGATGAAGCAGCCGGGAAACACGCAGCAGGTGAGGCGGCCGGAGGCGAAGCAGCAGGTGGAGCTCTCTGGAGAAGAGGGGATGCAGCTGCTGGAGCTCTCCGGGGAGCGGTGGGGCCGGGCGGGAGAGGAGCCGAGGGTGGGGCTGGAACAGAGCGCCGAGTGAAGTGGCGTCTCCCAGAGTCTTCCTTCCACCCAGGTCCCCCGCCTGCCAACCCACTACCATAAAAAAAAAAATTAAAAAAAAACCTCCCTCCACTCCGCAGAAGTTACAAGTGGGCAGTTGGCTGGCTCCGGTGAGGAGAAGGCTGGCGGTGCTGGTCAGGCCGGAAGAAGAAGCCCCTGCACCCAGGGACACAGCATCTCACTCACCTTTGCAGCGATGTGGTGACAGCTCAGTTGTGCTTATGGAGTCTACCACAAGACCAACAGTCACGTCCTGTTAAGTTTGCAGCACTTTTCTTTTTCTTGTGCAAAGAATGAAAATACATAATTTAGCTAATGAAAAACTCTGTCATGCACTTTTACAAATTACCAGTCATGAATTGACCCTAAAGCAGAAAGAGGTTTACATAGGAGTGATTACACTCCTGACTTACTTGACTTAAACCCTTTAGTTCCTTAAGGAACATAGGTCGTCCACCAGAGACTGCCACCCTCTTCTGCCCTGTGCCTTCCTCTCCAGCTGTCCCCACGTTAATCCTACTTCTTGGACTTCTTTCTCCAGACTGTGGTTCCATTTGTTCATGGGCTTTCCTCTTCCTTTTTCCTTGGGGCGCTCATCTCAGAGCTTTTCCAGTGGGGCTCTCTGTGGCTTCCTCAGGGTGTGGCCCAACCACCTCCACTTTCTTTCTCTTGATTTCAAGTTCCACTAGCTCTTGTGCTGTTCTTATCCAGATATCTTCGTTGTTCAATTTGTCAAACCATGCGACACCCAGGATGTTGCAGAGACTTCTGTTCAGAAAGACTTGAACTTTCATGATGGAGGCCTTCAGGTAGCACCAGGTCTCCCAGGCATATAAGAGGATGCTCTTAACATTAGAGTTAAATATTTGGATCTTGGGCTTGAGTGAGATCTTAGTTGAGAGCCAGATGGGTTGGAGTATCATGAAAGCTGATGTTGCTTTCCCAATACAGGCTTTGATGTTCTGATCTGTTGTGCCAGGGGTGGCAACTGTGCTGCCTAGGGAGGTAAATTCCATTACATCTTCAATATCTGTATTGTTCACAGTGAAACCGCTGTTATTGATGCGGTTGATTCTCAGGCTCTTTGTCTTCTGCGTGTTGATCTTCGGTCCTGTTTCTTCTGAGTTCTTTCATTTTTGTGATTTTATTCTTCATATCTGAGAAGTGGGCAATATCAGCTGCATAATCAATGTGTTCTAAGTGTTGCATGAGCGTCCATTGAATTCTGTGATGGCTAGCTATAGTTCTGCGCATGAGCCAGTCCATGACTAATAAGAATAAAAAGGGGGATAGTAGGCATCCCTGGTGCACTCCAGTCTGCAAGGTAAAGGCTTCACTGAGGGTGTTGCTGTGCACTACCCAACATGTCGATGGTTCAAAGGATAGGTGAATCATGCATGTGATCTTGTTTGGGATACCATAATGGTAAAGCAGATCCCAAAGCACATTTCAGTCTACGGGGTCAAAGGTTCTCTCAAAGTCTATAAAGGAAACCTATAGCGATGAATTCCATTCCATGCTCCGTTCGATTATCATATGGAGTGCTGTGATCGACACAAGAGCGTTCTTGACTAAAACCAGCCTGCTCCTCACAAAAGGATGTCATGAGACTCCCCTTCCCTCTTGATTCTTTCCAGAAGGATTCTCTTAAATACTTTGCCGGGGATTAATAAGAGTTTTATTCCTCGCCAATTGAAGCAAATCTTCAGAGAGCCTTTCTTTGGGATCTTAATGAGATGACCATGTTTCCAGTCCGATGGAAGTTGTTCAGTTGTCCAGATTCTTTTACATAGCTTGTGGAGGGCTTCAGCTAATATTTGTGGGGTTGTTTTCAGTGCTTTAGGGGGAATTTCGTCAGGTCCAGGTGCCTTGTTGTTCCTCAGAGCCTTTATAATCATGCTCTTGCCTGGAGGTTCTGTACTTATTCTGAGGTCTTGGTCAGCTCTGGTGATGTCTGGAGGTCTGGTGGGGGGTGGTCGATTGAGTTTTTCTTCAAAAATGTTCCTGCCAATGTTTCAGTTGTTCACACTCTGTGGACAGGAGGTTTCCATCCTTGCTGCAGACATTATGTAAGTGACATGTTCTCTTCCCTGCCAGTTGCTTGGTGATCCTGTACAGCTCCTTGATGTCGCCTCTTCCCACAGCATCTTCTGCATCTTGAGCCAGGCTCTCAATGTAATTCCTCTTGTCATTTCATGCACTTCTTTTCACTTCTTTATTGAAGTCTGTATGTTCCTTGGATTTCTATGCTTTCAAAGCGCTGGTCCTTGCCCTGTTCAGCTCTTCCTTCTTGCACTGTTCTTCAGTGAAGTTCTTTGTTCGGGCCGAACAAGCTGAGGCTTCTTCTTCACAAGCACCTCATCACAAGTTAACGTCATTGCCTTCTTGGATGCTTCCCACAGTATGTCAACTTCCTCCTCATCTGATAGTTTATAGAGTCCTTCAAACCAGTTTGATAGGATTAATTTGAAGTGTGTCACAGTGGCTAGATCTTGTTAAAAAAAAAAAAAAAAAAAAAAAGTGTTGTACCTTTTTCTTGTTTTGTCATGATCTAACGAATATTTCTTCAATTTCAGCCTAAATATTCCAATCAGGAGGTGATGATCTGAAGTGATGTCAGCCCCTCTCACTCGTATATCCTCCATAGTTTGTCTGAATTTCTGACAAATGGTGATATGGTCAATTTGATTTTCAGTGTGATGATCAGGAGACACCCAGGTTGCCTTGTGGATTCTTCTGTGCTGAAAGATACTTCCTCTGATGACTAGGTTGTTGAACATACAAAAATCTGTAAAAAGTTCTCCATTTTCATTTGCTTGGCCGAGTCCTTTGGTTTCCATGATGCACTCCTTTCCCAGGTTGTTGCTTCTGATTTGGCGATTTTGGCAAAGAGGCCTTTCTTCAATGGTTCTCTGAAGGTCATCAAAAAAGATGTGTTTCACGTCCTCTTCTGCATCATTTATAGGCGCATAACATTGAATAACTGATATTCTTGGTATTACTTCGGAACCTTGCGTTGATGATGCGTGATGAGATGGAATTCCATTCCATGAGAGCGGCCTTAGCTGTTCCTTTCAGGAGCAGTCTAACTCCTTCCGTGTGTGGAGCTTTGTCTTCTTCATGACCCGAAGTCGAAGAGAGGAAGAGCTGGCCGGGTGATAGCAATGTCTGTCCTGACTTGATCCATTTCGTCTCTGATTGGCCGAGCAGGGACATCCGGTACCTCTTCCTTTCACTTGCTGCTTGTACCAGTCTTGAGGTTTCGAAAAGTGTGCATACATTCCAGGTGCCCAATTGAAAGGTTGTTCTGGTTGAGAGAAGTTTCAGCGATGTGGCTTCCTTATAGCTTTCACCATTATGCGTCATCTGCAGCTGAAAACTGCAGATGACCTAATTTTCTTCCCAGAAAATTAGAAGGTGAAAAGTCTCTGGTATTCGTTTCTGTAGCAGTGTCTTCTTTCACAGGGTGAGGTTGCTGACCTTATGCCCAGCCCCCTAACCTGGACGACCACGGGTTTCCCTCTCATCTGACTTCTACCCTTTGACCTACCCAGCAACGTTGGACCTGCCAGGGGACAAGCCCCCGCAGGTATAGCTCTCAGGGTCGAAGAGATACACAAGCTCCCCCACCACAGCAAGGCAGCAATCCAAGGGGGGAGGATTACACTCCTATGTGAATCTATTTCTGTATTTTGAAATAGTAAAACATAGAAGCTGTTTCTGCATTTTGAACACAGAAGCTAGAAACAACTTGGTGACTAATAGAAGGCAGGATGGAGGAATACCGGCTGACGGCCTGTATAGGCCTGGTAAAACAGTGCCCTGAAGCTCTGCTTCTTGTTGGACTCACTCAATCTAGTTTTGTGTCTGTTCTTGCAATGGTTTGGTGGCCTGCTGGTCGGATCTAGTGTCATCTCCGCTTCATTTGGAGCTGACTCTGGGAGGAACGGACGGATTTGGGGCTACAGATAATCTTCACAGGTTACGCAGAAGGGCTATGCTAATCGGCTAACAAGAAAAACAGCTGCCGTGACTTACCATCTAGTGGAGAGAAGCAAATAGCGGGGATTTGTAGTTGGTTTGTCTCCAACGCAGGACAAAGCCTAGTCATTGATTGATAAAACTGATTTCATGGCTGAATTCACCATTGTAAATATGGCAAAATCAAGTGGCGTGAAAACCAAAACAAGATCGGAGCTGGCCTCTAGTCAACAGAAGGACAATGCAATTACGGTTGTTTGTCCAGAGTGTAAGAAGGTGATAAAAGACAACACTCAGGATTCCATACTGTGTGAAAATTGGAACCACATAGGATGTGTTGGAATTACCAAAGGAGAGTTTAATTTCCTAAATGATCATAACACGTTTCACTGGTACTGTCATATAAGTGTGATGGTCAGGTATTAAAAATGGCCAAAAATATGAAAGGTTTGCATGGCAGGCAATTGAGACTTGAAAAAGAAGTAAGTGAAATTAAAGACTTGCTTGCCAGACTGACCAGAAACGTAAATGATGAGGTGTTTACAACAAACCAGGCTGGAGCTGTAAGCGGTACCATCTTAGGAGATGAAGAAACCATGAGAAGTGATGGAAAGAGAAAGGAGAAAGTGTAATATTGTTGTTAGGAACCATAAGGAAGATGCAACAGAAAATGAATTTTTTGCAAGCATCTGGAAGTATCTGGGTGTGGGTGAAGTGGCGGTACACAAGTTGTCGAGAATTGGAAAATCAAGAGGAGAAGGTAGTCAACCTATATTAGTGAAGCTAATTTTAGTTGATGAGAAGAAAAGAAACAAGATTATTAGAAAAGCCAAAACTCTGAAGGATGCACCATCCCAGGCTCTGAAAGATGTATTCATATCGCCAGACCTGACTAAAATGCAGAGAGAACAGGGCAGGAAATTAAGGCAAGAGTTCAAGGACAGAAGGGAAAAGGGTGAAAGAGACTTGGTGACTCAGAGGGAAGATAATGAAAAATACACAAGTTGCCCCTGAAAACACGAATCGGGCAGAGGCATGAGAGATAGATGCCTTAAGTGACTTTAAACCCTTCACCCCAAATTGTTAATGAGCTACAACATCTTAACGACTACACACATCAGGAGAGGGATTATATACTGTAAAGAGCGCACTGTTATGTATGAGAATATGGGTGTCTGGGTGGGCATGCCCACCCACAGGGTGACGTCAGGCGGGCACGGCCCACTCTGTATATAGCTGAGTGTTCAGCCTAATAAAGTTCAGTTGACTGTTCCTCAAGAAGCTCTCCGTCTTGTGTCTTTTACGATATAACATTTGGCGACGAGGTAAATCGGTGTTGTTTTGAATAATGGAATAAGCGTGCGAAGATTCTTTCACTCTCTCCAGGAGAAGAGGCAAATTCATGTGCCTTAGCCAGCGGACGGGCGAGTCCCTTACGTCATTTCTGGCGAGACTTCGTAGCCTAGCTAAGAAGTACAGGTTTGGGACTTTGGAGGACAACATGGTGAGGGACAAATTGGCCCATGGCACCAGTGACATTCGGCTGATGTACACACCGAGGACAGCTAAGGTGCCACCGTCGTTGGAAGAAGTGCTGGCCTTGGTGGAGCAGAGGGAGTCCGTGATCCAGTGCGAGCTAGCGGCTAAGGCTAGCGTGGGGCCGACCACGTGCGATTCCCCACCGAGAGCGGAGGTTTACATGCTAACTGGGCAGCAAGACACAGTGACGGCACAGTGGAGCACCAAGACCGTGAGTACTGGAGACAGCGGCCGGGAGCCGGGGTCGGAGGACAAGACTGGTGAGGGTGACGTCATGAGCCCCGGAGGTGAGCAGCAACAGCCGCTTATGGAAGCTAAGCAGCGGGTGAGCGAGGCCAGGCAGGCTGACGGCCCCGGGGAGGAGCAGCAGCCACAGGACACGGTGACAGCGCAGCAGAGCACCAACACCGAGAGCACTGAATGCAGCCGTGAGGAGCCCAGGTCGGTGAGCGGGCCCTGCGAGGGTGATGGAGCATGTCCCGGAGGTGAGCAGCAGCAGAATATGGAGACTACACGATAAGGCACGTGGAACAAGGGCGTCGAAAACTGTGTCGAGGTGCCTGGGCCGGAGAACGATGCCAGTGAGGATGACACTATGCTCCCCAAAGGTGAACGACATGAGCCGGACACGGTGGCAGTGCGGCGGAGCGCCCTGGACGAGGATACTGGGTGCTGCGACGAAACACCCAAGGCAGCGAGCAATGCCGACAAGCGGATTTCGGTGGTCCCTGGAGCATGACCACAGGGGGCCGAAGTGTTTGGGCCCAAGAGAGAAGAGAGCGGAGCAGGACAAATTGGCGTGGTTCTGCAGAGCACCAAATGGCATCATCGGGATAGGAGTTCGGGCCGGGTCGGCAGGACAGCACAATGCAGGAAGGAGGTCCAGAGACGACGTGGTGGGCATGGGAGACCAGGTCAGGTTCCCCTGCGGGTCGGCTGCGGGGTCCGGCCCAGAGAAGAAAAACAGGTTTTGGCAGTTGGAGACATTTTGGCCAGGAAGGAGTGTTTCGACCCTTGGGGAGGCAGCGGCCGGACTTACTGATGCCATGGGGATGCTCAGGCCCTCCGTGGCTGTATAGAAGATGGTGGTGGCAAAAGGACATTCGCCAGGGAGGGGGGCTTCAACCCTGGAGGTGGACAGAGGCCAGGGGCGCATATGCTGTGGGGGTGCCCGGGGCCTCTGAGGCAGTTTTGTGGATGGTGGCTGCCCAGAGACATTGGGGTTACCTGAAAAAAAAAAAAAAAAAAAATTCTTCCTTGTGTAAATACCTGTGTGTGTGTGTGTGTGTGTGTGTGTGTGTGTGTGTGTGTGTGTGTGTGTGTGTGTGTGTGTGTGTGTGTGTACGTACACACACACACACACACACACACAGTCTGGGTGCTCCCGTGCGTCATCTTCCATGGCATCGGCTACTCTGGTGTGATGGCTATGAACGACCTCTCCGCTGACCCATGGGCTGGACCCTCCTGGGCCTTTGATTCCTCTCCCCTCGAGTGACCTGGATCCAGAGCCAGCGAGCTTGTAGGGGCACATGGATAGGGTTTGGTGAGGTCGGGTAGAGAAAGACAATATGCCGCTGGGGCAGAGCACTCAGGGGACTGCACACCCAGAGTCTCCTCACCAGGAGGCAGGCAAAATTGTTCAAACGTGAAAGTTAAATGAGAAAAAAAACTTGCCTGTTCTCCTGGCACTGGACCTCCCCAGCGGCCTCTGAAGCGTCTTCTCTTCTCTCCAGGCGTTCCTCATTGAACTGCGGCTCCCCCTCCCTCGGGGAAAGTTCCTTTAATCTCCCGGCCATCTCCGGGAGGATCCACAGCTTCACCTCCAGGATGAGGTCTGTCTCTGCCAGAAGAGCCTGCCTACGTTCCTCCAGTGACGGAGCAAAGCACAGCTCGGAGCAGGGAGGCAGGGCTGTCATCAGCAGGACCGGACGCTTCTTTCGGCGGGGTTTCCTCCTCCTCCTCCTCACGGGCAGCTCGGGAACCAGATAATCAGAGATGCAGAGCACCAAGCTGAGCAGTGGGTCACCCATGCTGAGAAGCCCCGTATTTTCTGGAGAAGTGAGCAGAGTGGTCGCGAGGAGCTCGAGCACTGGGAGATCCTCAGCCAATTCCTCACATGGCATGGCGAAGATGTCCCAGAGGATCTCCATTGCCTCCAGATGATCCCAGAGGCTGTCTCGCTCCATTACCCTCCTCGCTGTGTCCCGAGCCTGTCGAATAGCCAGGGAGGAACAGGGCTTCTGCGTCCATGAGAAAACCTCCAGGAAGCACAGCAAACGCAGCTCCTGCTCCAGCTCCCTCTCCGTCTGAACCACCATGTTAAAACTCAGGGAGGAAGGAAAAAGAAAAAACGCACGTCTACTCTGCTGGTTTTTTTTTTTCCTAAATTGCCGGGGCATTCTGTTATGATTCCTCGTGCGCCATTACGCGGCAAACAAGGAAGGGAATGAAAAACCCAATCACTGGAGTAGAACGTGCCATTTATTAACATAAACCACAACAAAATAACAAGTCCAGTTGACCACAAAAATACAGAGAGTTGTAAATGATGAGATTAAGGTCGCCAGACATACAGGGCGCCAGCCGGATGCTCTACAGCCCGGTGAAGGGAATGCCTAGTGCCGCAGAGCTACTGTCGACACAGGGAGAAAGGCAAACATGAAACTTACGGTGCTGGAGTGATCCAGGGCTGTCCGTGCAGTCTGGTGGATGAGGGAGTGAGGCAGGGTCAGCCGCTAACATCAAGGGATTAACCGACTTCAAATGTCAGGCTGGAAAACACGAAGGTAGTGGAAACAACATACGTGGAGAACACGCTGCCATGTATGACGGTGAATGCCCTGACGAGCTCTTCCTACTAACCTCTTGTTTAAATAATAATCCTAATGAGGGAAGAGATCGCCGGTGTGAGAATGCATGGGCTGGACATAATGAACCCCAGGTGTGCATGAGTGAGTGTCTGAACGTGTGAATGAGAATGAATGGAGTGTGTGTGAACCACCCAATAACAGAGCACAGCTGATGGCACTTGACAGGAGGAGGGGATGTGCCCGAGCTGTCAGGAAGCAAAGGCCAATAGGTCCCCGACGCGCCCGAAGGGAAATAGAGCAAAACAGCCATAAGTCAGAAATGGGTTTGGAACTAACAAACCCAGGTTCATGACATTTTAAAACTGAACAGTGAAGAGGCCTGTCTGATGGACAAAGGCAGATTATTCCCAATTTAGGAGCAGCAACAGAAAAAGCTCTGTCCCCTCTGCGCTTCCTCTTCGATTCTGGTATCTCCAGGAGCAGCTGATCAGCTGACCTGACAGACCAAGCAGGAGTGTGAGAGTGAAGCAGCTCAGAGAGGTAAGGTGGGGCAAAGCCATTTAATGATTTAAAACAAAAAAAAAAATTTAAAATGAACCCTAAAATGCACAGGCAGCCAGTGAAGGGAAGCTAAAATGGGTGTAATGTGGTTCCTCTTATGTGTTCCAGTTAAAAGATGTGCAGCTGCATTTTGAACCAACTGGAGATGTGAGAGGGAAGACTAGCTGATTCCAAAATAAAGTGTTACAGTAATCCAGCCAAGACGTGATAAAGACATGGATTACTGTTTCAAAGTGCTGCTTTAAAGGGACTGGTTCAACCTTTGCCAGCTGCCTTAGATGGAAAAAAGCTGGACTTCACTACTGCACTGATTTGAGGATCTAATTTAAAATCACTGTCCATCTTAAAAACCAAATTATTAATGGTTGGCTTAAACCGTGCCAAGGGGCCCAAGTCAACAGGTGGACTCACGAGAGCCACTGGGTCCAAACACCATCACTTCAGTCTCATTTTCATTAAAACTTAAATATAATATAAATATCATAATACCATATATTAAATACCATATAAAACAAACATATCCAGTCTTTATGCTTCAGAAGAGAGCTATTAGAGTAATAAACAAAGCTGCTTACAAGGAACCAACAAACCCACTTTCTTAAATTAAAAGCTCTCAAGTTGAAAGATCTGGTTGACTTTAAAACTGCAGTAATAATGTTTAAAGTGAAGAATCTATCACTGCCCGCAAATATCCAAAAGTTGTTCCAAATAAGGGAGAAGCAATACCATTTCAGAGGAACATGTACATTTCAAAAACCTTCAGTGAGAACTACCACCAAGCAACACTGTGTTTCAGTGCAAGGAGTCAGATTATGGAACGATTTTGGACCTGAATTAAAATCATGTACAATGCTTGGACAATTTAAACAAAAACTAAAAGAAATACTCCAAACATATATACAAGATGACATGTAAAATCAAAGCTTGGCATATCCAGTCTGTGTTGTTGCTTAGTTTTTTTGTCACATTTTGTCTTAGCTTTGTTCCGAATTGTAATCGCTCTTGTTTAGTTTCTTTTGAATTCTTGGATGGAATATGGGTGGGCAATATAAGCTGCGGCTTCAGCCATCATCCATTTCAGATAATTTATGTTGAACTGTATAATCAGAGGAGTTATTGTTTAATTTGACCTTGTTGGATTTTTTCCCCTTTGTTATATTATTGTTTCTTTTTAATCTTCACTTTTAATCTATCCGAAATAAAGATTCATTCATTCATAAAAAAAAAAAACAAAACTTATGTTTAAAGCCATCCAAGCTTTAATGTCATCAAGCTATGCAAGGAGTGATTTTAATGAAAAGGCTTCCTTCCACTTTAATGGTACATATATCTGAGTGTCATCAGCATAACAGTGGAAGGAGATACCATGCTTTCTAAGAAAGAAACTGTTGGATAGTAATATTGTGTACATAGGGTGTACCAACATGGCGGTGCCCTGGGTGTAGTGGGAGGTGACGCCCTGTCTTTCCGGTGGTGGCGTTACAAGGAGTATAAGAGGACACAGTGGAAGGGGCTCTGTCTCTTTTCTGCGGACTCCTTGACTGTACGGAGTGACTCCTGTTAGTTCCTATTCATTCTTAAACCAGTAAACCGTCACCTCACCTCCTCCTAATTTCTGGATGTAACATTTGGCGACGAGGACAAAAGGGTATGGAGCAAGCTGCTACTGCTTTCCAGCCATTCTTTGAGGCTCCAGGAGAACCACTCATCCCCTGGGCCAGGTGGTATACAGCCTTTGAGAATTCTCATTGCGCTAGACCTCAGCGACCTTGAAAAGCTGCGTGCAAGGGCAATTCTGGTCCACAACTTAGGAATAGAGGGCCAGAGGATCCTGAGTACATTGGGAGGTGGACTCATTTGACGACGTGGTGAGACTAGTGGCGGGCTATTTTTGCGCCCCTGAAAACACCATCATGAAGAGGATTCAGTTTAGACAGCGACACCAGCGGCTGGTGAATCGGTGCAGCAGTTTGTTGCAGTCCTGCGGCAGCTGGCAGGAGAGTGTCGATTTGGAACCTTGGAGGAAGAGATGGTCCGCGACCAACTGGTGGAGCATGTCCTATATTCCTCTGCAAAGGTTTCTCCTCACTCATGCTGGGGAACTGACACTGTTAGCTGCCATGGACTTAGCACAACAACACGAGGCAGCGGAGATGCCAACTAAAAACCTCGGTGAAGAAGTCAAGCTGCCAAGGAACGAGAAACAGTGGAAAGCACTGGCCGTGGATCTGGACAGCAAGAGTGACGAAGAGTATGCCTCCGCCGTGAGAATTAGGCCTGCCCCGGGGATGCCAAGATGCTATGGATCCGCCAGGTACTGCTACAAGGCGAGGGAGTGCCCAGTGAGGGTGAAGCACTGTGGAAAGTGCGGTCTGTTCCATCACTTCGCAAGAGCCTGCCAAAAATTTGAGCAAGGGGACCAGAAACCAGAGAGGGGTTCTTCTTCTCGTTGTTGCTGTCGGCAAGACCCAAATCAGCGTCAATGTGTGCAGTGGAGTTCATGGTGTCCACTGCAGGAGCTAACCTAATGGGCTGCGACCTGTTCTATGGACTCAGATTCTCCATTGCCTGCAGCGTGGGAGAGGAGTGGTCTGGCTGTGGGACCGGCCCTTTTATGTGGGAAATGACAATGAAGTGTGGGACTTAAACCTGCCCGGGACGAGCGACGACAGGCATGACCAGCACCATGGAGCGCCGTCACAGGGAGTTTCCAGTGCCAGTGTTCATGGTACCCTGGACGAGGGACCCGAACGGCACGGTCCGACATCTGTGGGGGCAAATAGAGCCAGCGAGCAGACACAGCGTAGTTCCGGTGGCTGACTGAGTACCACCGTCAAACCAGGCATTGCCCTGGCTGATTCAGCACAACAAATGAAAGAGTGGGGTGAGACTGAGTGGCACAATTCCCAGGCGTGCCTACAAGCAAGATCAGAAGCAGATCTCGGACCGGGCCAGCGGGACCCTCCGACACCGTACAGAAACCCGGTTACAGCACCGTGGACCACGAAGGCCAGTGAGTACTCCCCTGGGAGTGGGTGATAAAGTCCACCCTAAGGTTGAGTCTCGACTTGGTGGGGTCCACAAATCATCAGAACAGCGGGATGACCAGGGACAGCTGCGGGTAGTGAGGGCCCGAGAAGACTGTTATTTAGAACTGTCAGATGGATCCAGAAGGCATCCAAATGAGCTGCAGCGTATGACAGAGGAGATGCCCGAGCAGCCCATCTCCAGTGAGGAGAAGATGCAGACGCTCTGGGAGTGGGCTGCCAGACAGATGTTCCAGAGGGGAGCCTCCAGGGGGTCCTTAGTGAGACTAAGGGGAGTTAGCGGTGTGTTTTGCGGTGTTGTGTTTGTTATTGCTATTTTGGTGTTACAAAAAAAAAAAAAAAAAAAAAACCAAAACACTAACTTCTGGTGCAAGTTTTCCCCTGTCTGTCTGTGTGTCTGTTTGTGTGTGTGTGTGGGGGGGATGGGGTATGTGGGTGTGTGAGTGGTTAAGGTAAATAGTGATGTGTGAAATGCAAATTTGCCCCATTGCTGTGAGTGTTTGATGTGCCCATGTTGTGGGGTGGGAATGCTGGGGTGGAGGGATCTGGAACCACCATTAGGTTAAGTGTACATATTGTTTATAAATGTTTATAGTTTGAAATGTATTAGAATTGTATAGGATATGTCGGGATTGATTTTATTCCTGTGTGTGGCCCTTTTACGTTCACAGACTGTACTGACTAAAATGGCAGAAGAGTCCAGTGGGCCTATGTGGTGTGCATGGATAGTTTTGTGTACTTATATTGTTTACAGTAATGTGTAGAGTGTGCATAGGGTTGCAAATTTGGGAGGGTCTGATTAATGTGCTTGCAGTTTTTTTTTTTTTCGGGGGGGAGGGGGGGGATGTTGGATAGTAATATTGTGTACATAGTTAGGGTGTACCAACATGGTGGTGCCCTGGGTGTAGTGGGAGGTGACGCCCCGTCTTTCCGGTGGTGGCGTCACGGGGAGTATAACAGCACACAGCAGAAGGGGCTCTGTCTCTTTGCTGTGGACTCCTTGACTCCTGTTAGTTCCTATTCGTTCTTAATAAAACTAGTAAACTGTCACCTTGCCTCCTCCTCATTTCCGGACGTAACAAGAACCCAGTGGAAGCAGATAAAGGGAGAAAAGCAGGAGCCCTAAAACTGAGCCCTGTGGAACCCCACATGACAGGGAAGCAGAGGAAGATTCAAAACCAGCAAGGCTTATACACATGGTTCTGTCAAGTAGGACCTGAGCCATTCCAGAGCAGTACCACAAATACCCACAAGATGCTGTAGACGATATATTAAAATGTCATGGTCCACTGTATCAAAGGCGGCAGTTAAGTCAAGCAGGATGAGAATCACAAAATCACCAGAATCAGATGCCAGGAAGGTGTCATTAAATGCCATTAACAAAACTGACTGTGCTATGGAGGGTTTTAAAGCCAAACTGGAACACCATTCTCATCCAGAAAAGCCTTGAACTGAGAGTAAACTATTTTCTCCAATATTTGACAGAAAAGGCAGCTTTGAAATAAGTCTAAAATTAGCCAACACGGTCTGATCAAGACCAGGTTTCTTTATCAAAGATTTTACTACTGCATGTTTAAAATTTGCAGGAACCACACCAGAAGACAAACTGTTTAAAATTGTTAAAACCGACTGACCTATACTAGATAAAACCACTTTCAAAAAGTGAGGAGGGAGAGCATCACAAGGGGAACCTGAGGGCTTAATATGATCAACCACATCCTCTAATTGCAATAGGGTCACAGGCTCAAACTGATTAAAGACAGCAGCGCAAGGGACAAAGAGGCAGGAGCTGGGATGACAGCCCGAATGGTGGTGACCTTATGAATAAATAAAAAAAATAAATAAATTTTTTTTTAAAAAAAATGTAAAAAGTCATTGCATATTTCAGATGATGCTTCCATAATGACAGTCAGTGAGGCAGTAAAAACAGAATCAATGGGCTTGAATAACACACGTGGCTTATGACGGTTAGATGCAATATTAGACAGATGTTCCCTTTTAGCCTCTTTTACAGCACTCTGATAACAATGCCAACAGTCCTTTAAAATTTGACGAAATACCTGCAGCTTATCCTTCTTCCACCTGCACTCAGCTTTGCGGCATTCCCTTCTGACTGCCCAAGTTCTGTCATTGAACCATGGCTTGAGTTTGGCTCTGGGTTGTTTAATTTTTAATGGCGCCACAGAGTCTAGGATGGTTTGGCAGGAGGAATAAAACTAGGAGTTTTGCACCTTCGTATCAGAGAGAATGTCAGGGGGAGGACAGAGCTGGGTAAAAGCAGACGAAAACTGACCAGCAGTGGAGGGGTTAAAAATACGACAGCACCGTGTAAGAGCACAGGTTTGAACTTTGGTACATGAGAAGGCAGCATCACAAAATCGGTGTATGATCAGAGAACACGTCACAGATCTCCAAGTTAAACACAGACAAACCATGTGAAAGATCAAGGTCTAATGCAGGGATGGGAAACTGGCTGCCCGCAGGCCACATGCAGCCCCCGACGTCATCCACTGCGGCCTGCCAGTCCATTTCCAAAAATCAGCTATTTATATCCTGTTTGAACGTATTTGGAACTGCATTCTTAAATGCAGTTAGAGTCCGTCAGCAGAGGGTGCTCCAATTGAAACCTAGGTGCCACTCTGTGCGAGTGGTCGAGCAAGAGTGAGGGAGCCACAGATAGAAGGAGCAGTCTGCTCCAGAGTACATCTTAAGGTATGCAATTGTTGCATGCTGAGACCACATTAATAGGCTGTGAACAGCAGTAAATGTACAGAGTAGGCTGCTTTTAATTAAACAATAAATGCTAAAGCTCCTCACTAAGGAGTATTTACAGTAACAAGTTTTATATTGTGAGGCAAATTTATATAAGAAACGGCAAATTTACAACAGAAAAACACTAATTTAGAAAAAACTCGAGTACAACAAAAGTTATAAATTTTTAAATAAAATGATGCAAATTTATCAGTAGAAGCCTGCACATCTAATACCAAAATAAAATACAGATTTGCAAAAAAAGGCTAATTTAAATCAGAAATGTAGCATATTTATCAGTAAAACTATTTTTAACTTTGATCATACAGTATGGTTCACATTGAATTTACAAATTCATTGTGGATAGACCTCAAAATAGTAGACAGGAAGAAAATAATTGTAGGACTGCTGTACAGATCTCCAAATAGTGACGAGGGGTATTCTGTCTTTATAAATTGACTAGTTCTCATTACAGTATTTCATGTAAGTGAGCTTGGTTCCCTCTAGTGGTGTAATTAAAGTATTGTTTTTGAACTGATAAAGTGTTGCACATGCACAGTAACCATATAAGATAAGATAAGCCTTTATTAGTCCCACAATGGGGAAATTCCAGGATTGCAACAGCACAGGGATAGCAACACTCAGAGCAATGATTTAGAAGATAATCAGAATCAGCTTTAAGAAAATAAGAGCAGTGAATATACATATGTACACATAAATATATATATACACAGTGCGGAGCATTGTAGCTAGATGGACTAAACAGCATAACCGTCTATTTAGTTGCCCTACATGGTATGAATATGTACCCATACATATTGTCACCCTCCATAGCAACTGATATTGTCCTAGTTGTATACTGGAGGGGACCATTTGTGTAAGTCTGTTGCGTCTTTTGCATTCAATACTATTAAGTCGTCATGTTTTTTTGCCATCTCTGCGAGCAGCCCTGCTTAGGTTATACAGTCTGACAGCCGTAGGTAGGAAGGACCTGCGAAACTTCTTGGTCGTGCATCTAGGATGATGTAGTCTACTGCTAAATGAGCTCCTCAGTGCATTCAGTATGTCCTGCATAGGGTGGGACTTTGACTCCAGCAGAGATGACAGTTTAGCCACCATCCTTCTCTCTCCCATCTCCTCCACTGGGTCAAGGCGCTGCCCCAGGACAGAGCTAGCTTTCTTGATCAGTTTATTCAGTCTCTTCCTATCGGCTGCTGTAATGCCGTTGCCCCAGCAGACCACTCCAAAAGTGATGGCTGATGCCACCACCGTGTCGTAGAATGTCTTCAAGAGCACCCCTTGTACACCAAAAGACCTGACCCTCCTCAGTAGGAACAGCCTGCACTGTCCCTTCTTGTAGAGTGTGTCGGTATTGTGTGACCAGTCTAGTTTATTGTTCAGATGAACACCCAGGTACTTGTAGGATGTCACCATCTCAATGTCTGTTCCCTGGATGTTCACTGGTGCTGTGAGGGGTTGTCCTTGCCTGCGGCAGTCCACCACCAGCTCCTTAGTTTTCCTCGCGTTGATCTGGAGGCAGTTCCGATGGCACCAGTCCACGAAGTCCTGGATAAGTCCTCTGTACTCAGCTTCATCTCCGTTGGAGATGAGGCCAATGATCGCAGAGTCGTTAGAACTTCTGTAGATGACAGTGTGAGAAGTCCGCAGTATAAAGGGTGAACAGGAAGGGAGCCAAAACAGTTTCCTGAGGAGCCCCCGTGCTGCCGATGATCGTGTCTTACACACAATCCTGGGTTCTCACAAACTGTGGCTGGTTAGTGAGGTAGTCCAGGATCCATGATGACAGGTGCTGGTCCACCCTTGCGCACAGCAGCTTGTCCTTCAGGATCATCGGTTGGATGGTGTTGAAAGCACTGGAGAAATCAGAACATGATCTTCACCGCATTCCCGGGCTTCTCCAGGTGGGACAGGGAATGGTGAAGGAGGAAGATCACTGCATCCTCCACCCCAATGCCATGCTGGTAGGTGAACTGGAGTGGATCCATTGCTGGCCCCACCAGGGGGCAGAGGTGAGCAAGGAGCAGTCTCTCCAGGGTCTTCATCATGTGACACGTCAGGGCCACTGGTCTGTAGCGGTTCAGGTCTTTGGGGGGGGGGGGAGGGGAGTCTTTGGTACAGGTACCACACAAGATGTTCTCCACAACTGTGGTACCCTCCCCAGCTTCAGGCTCAGGTTGAAGATGACTTCCACAATCCCACACAGCTGATCAGCGCAGGACTTGAGGAGCTTCACGCCGATGCCATCCGGTCCTGAGGCCTTCCTTGCCTTGATCTTCCTCAGCTCCGTCCTCACCTGGGTCTTAGTGAGGGTCAGGTTGGGGGGCTGTGTGCTGGGAGTGGGGGGGGGGGGGTGTTGGTGGAGTGTGGACAGCAGGTCTCGATGACTTTAGAGGAAGCAGTGGTTGATGTGCAGTCGGGTGGGAGGGCAGTTGGTCAAACCTATTTAAAAAAATGGGTTCAGATTGTTCGCCCACTCCCTGCCCCCCCATGGCCTGGGAGGAGGTATTCTGGAGCCCAGAGACGGTTTTAAGGTTTCTCCAGACCCCACTGATGTCTTTGTTGCAGCTTGTCCTCCATCTTCTTCCTGAAGCTGTCCTTGCCTTCTGA
Source organism: Pholidichthys leucotaenia (assembly GCA_020510985.1). Taxonomy (NCBI): domain Eukaryota; kingdom Metazoa; phylum Chordata; class Actinopteri; order Cichliformes; family Pholidichthyidae; genus Pholidichthys; species Pholidichthys leucotaenia. Next base: position 20,564,551 of record CM035839.1, on the reverse strand, counting down.
TCTTCCTCCTCAGCTCTCTCTGTACGGATTTCAGCATCTCCCTGTTCCCCGACCTGAAGGTCTCTTCTTCTCTCAGAATTGTTTTTGTCTCCGGGTTGATCCAGGGTTTGTTGTTCGAGCAACACCGTATTGTCTTGGTGGGTACGGTGTTGTCCACACAGAAGTTGATGTAGTCCGTGATGGTGTGAGTGAGGCCACCGATGTCCTCACCATGTGGATCGCAAAGCTGCTCCCAGGCAGTGGTTTCAAGACAGTCCTTTAAAGCGACCATATCTTCACCGTGCGCATGACCAGAGGTTGTCTGTGTACTAGGGGTTTGTACACCGGCAGGAGATGAACCAAGTTGTGATCTGATCTCCCAAGTGGGGGGGAGAGGTGATGAGGTGTACGCCTCCTTAGTATTTGCATAGAATAAGTCCAGTGTTTTATTGTCTCTAGTGTGGCATGTGACATACTGGGTGAATGTGGGCAGAATGGGGGACAGTGAGATATGGTTGAAATCACTGGAGATGAGGAGAAGAGCATCTGGGTGTTCTGTCAGCAGCCTGCCAGTTACTGAGTGAATGGCGTCACGTGCTGTCCCCGCGTTTGCTGTTGGATTTGCATAAATAACAATGCAGATCATGTGTGATTATTCCCTCGGGAGATAGGTAGGCCGCATGCTAACAGCTAGCAACTCAATGCTTTGCGGCAGTGATGTTGTTTAACCGTGATATGTCCTGGTCTGCCCCAGCTGTTATTGACATAATTACTCCTCTGCCCCTTGCCTTCTCACTGTCTGGTGTCTGGTCTGCCCGTATTGTGTGGAAACCCTGCAGTTCGATGTTAGCATCTGTTGCTAGTTCTGTTAGCCACGTGTCAGTAAACAACATCATGCTACTCTCTCTGAAGACTCTCGTAGCGGGAGATGGCCGCTAGCTCGTTAGTCTTAGAGTAGCGATCGAACATTCCCCATAATAACAGATGGAAGGACGGGTCTGTACCTTATATTTCTTGCCCGCCGTCTTGCTCCAGCATGGCATACACGTCGTTTCCATCTTATTTCACCTGGTATGTCGAAGTCTTGTGCTAGCATCTTGGTCCGGTTAAGTGCTAGCAGCTGGTCTCTGTTGTAACGTATCCTGCTAAAAACAGTGGCTCCGTCTGCCGGCTCAGGAGACATTTGGGCGATGCGTGTCCGTCCGATGTATAAGGTGTTGTCAGATCAGAAAGATTAGCAAGAGAAGCGAAATAGTAAATAGAAATAGGAAGAAATTGATCCGCTGTTGCAAAAAGACAGCCTACTCATGTGGCACCGGAAGTATAACAGGAGACCGGTAGGAACGTCACCCCATGTATGAACGCTGTGAATGTTGTTTAACTATTGTCGCCTTGGACATCATTGGCCCATGAGTATGCTATATGGTTTGACAGTGTTAACAATTACCATGAGAACCGTACAGTTACATTGGTGTATTTTAAGTTACTGTTTAGTTCGTTGCCAACATTGTTATCAAGCAAGTTGGAGCTAATGCTAACATGTGCCAAGCTAGACACGGTAACCATATCATTAATGGCGTATGTTTACTTTGTTTCAGTTTTACACGGATGTAGGAATGGATGTAAGACCAGAATAAAATGAGTACATCACATTGAGTTCCTTGTGGTGTTGCATCAATAAACAAGATATAAGGAAACATCTTATCATTGAGGCCTGCACCACACGTGTTAGCTTGCTGTCTACCAGTCGATAACTAGGAAACGCGATGGGAGGGCAGTAAAGTAAAAAGGACTACAGCGCAGCGGGCACAATAAAAGCAACAAGCAGCGAATGAGCCTCAGGGCAGGAAAGCAGTACCAGCCAACTCCCCAACCCAGAAGTGAGGTTATGGAGACTGAACACAGATCCCTTGGCTACAGCTGTACAAGGTAGCTCGCTATAGTCACGTAGCTTTAAGTCAAGCAAGGCTTCTTCAGCTACCTCCTCAGCCGTAAAAGCTAGAGCTAAAGCAGATGCTGCATGAGCTAAATTAGCTTTTTCAGAGAAAGAAGCAGCTCTCAAACGGAAAGCTAATCTTGAAGCACATATGCACATTCTGAACCATCAGAAGGCTGCTGCAGCTGCAGAAGCTGAGGCCTATGAAGAAGCAGAGCAATGTGCAAGAAGTGAATTTAGTCAAGTATTGATGGACTTGCCAGTTAGCTCAGCACAATGTACATCTGAGTATGTCCAGAAACACTGATATGCGCTTTGAGGAAGTTCCATTTAAAACTGATCCGGCCACCTCCTTTAAGAGCCAATGTGAACAGTTTGAAATGGCCACAAATGTACCATTCATCCCATCTAATGCGGTAGATGGTAAGAGTAAGCTCAGCGTCAACATTGAGGAGGAGCATGGAACTACAGAGACGATTAATCCCCCCAACATTACAACCGTATTATGCCCCTGCAACACATTACGCGGAAGCACAAGGCATTCAGGATCTGACCAAATATCTCGCGCGCTGGGAAATGTTGAGCATGGGACTCCTACAGTTTGAGGACCTCCCAGAGAATTATTGGGCATGGAAGGCATCTTTCCAGAACGCTATACAAGACCTCAGTCTCTCACACCATGAGCAATTAGATTTGATGATAAATGGCTCGGCACAGAATCAGCAGAACAAGCGAAGAGGATCCTCTCTGCACATGTCTTCAACCCAAATGCAGCCCTCAACTTAGTCTGGGAAAGGCTAGAAGAGTGTTATGGGTCACCGGTGTTATGGATGGCTCTCATGAGCCATCAGTGAGATGCTATAGGCAGCCGTGGGTTTGTACATTTATTAAATAAAGACACAGAATGACAAAATAACAAGCCTCGTGGGGCAAACACAAATAAATGCAAACACTTACATATGGACAGCGAGGGCGGAACCTGACACTGTGGGAACTGACCTCAGGGTTGGGGAAGCCAGACAGGAATGTTCGTGTAGGTCGCAGCCCGAGCAAATAGAGCTGCTTTCTTAAATAGGGAGGAATAGATTGATCAGCTGATGAAGGGTCATCAGCTGATTAGAAACAGGTGCTCAGCGGAGCTCCACTGACAGCCGGAAGCCCTGCTGAGACGCTGTCAAAATAAATGTCTAGAACTGTGCCAGAGGAGAGAAGGGAGACTACCGCACAGCCCCGAGTGCCGACAGTCAGCACACGACCCATGACAGTTGCCCCCATTTCCGATGCGGATTCTAGACGCAGTGCAACACTGGGCTCCCCTCCAACAGGAAGGCCAACAACACCACCCCAGGGAGGGAGGAGGGGGAAGAAAAGGCTGTGGAGGGCTAGATCCTGAACAGGAGACACTACAGAGTATGAGAAAAAAAAGCACAGCAACACACTATGATGTGCCAACAGGTGGAATACTACACCCAAATAATGCCATAAACAGAAGCTCGGGTCAAAAAAAAAACCCCACACACACACACAACACACTACACACATTGAAACCCTGCCGTTGTAAATCCACACACAAACTGTACAGGCAATGAATGGATATTTGAACAAAGGAAAAAAAAAAAAAAAAAAAAAAAAAAAAAAAAAAACACACCTCGCTAGGAAGCGGTGACAATTTCATCCATATACAATTTTGTACACAAGACCCCCGCACATCCCAAATGGTCACAGGAGAACCCAAACAGAACTCAGGGATAAAAGCAGTTTAAACATCACGGCATGAAAGCCGATAGTTCGGGGGGCCGCCCTGCATCTAGCGTCCATATCGCTGGCAGGGGAAAAAGGAATGGTTCGGGCGGCCTACCCCAGTCCCATGCCAGGAAACAATCCTTCTGGCGGCCGGGCCAGATCACCGAACGGATATGAAAGTTTGTCGGGTGGCTGACCCAGAACGCCAAACAGGCAGGGCAGTCCTCCAGGCAGCCAACCCGCATCACCCATCCCCCAGGAGAGCAGTGTGGTGATGAAGATGATGAGCCAGTCTAGCGTCAGAGGATCTGCAGCTCCCTCACCAACGTTGGACCAAACCGGCGATCAACCCTGATTGGGTCTCGTCGGTACCCACGTCGGACCCCGCACAGCGACCGAGAATGACTCCACACCGGTGACCCTGGGAGAAGGCTCAGGAAAAGATCCGGGATCAGGATCACCGGTAGCGACAGAGCCAAGTGAGACGGGCTCAGATGCAGCAGACAGCTGCACCTGGCTCGACTCCGAGAGGCAGGCAAAATTGCTCCAGAATTTATAGAAGACAAAATAGAGCACTTGCCTGCACTCGAGTTCTGTCGCCATCCAGGACTTCGTCGATCCGGGCTCAGGACGAAGAAGGTCGTCGTCTGGCTCCCACTTGGCTGTGGCAGGTTCTGCAGCCGGTATGATGTCTTTCACAGCCTGAGGAACCTCCAACGCTGATGTCCATGCTGACGACCCGCACGGCGTGGTGGCAGGGGTTCCTCAACCTGCTAGATTGGACCGCTCTTCCGTGGAGACCCGAGGATGCTTCATCGTCGGCGCAGGCTCCAAACTGCAGTCCGCTCTCCTCCTCTGCCCATGACATAGCTGGAACCAGGCTATCCAGGGCCACAGGCTCCCACCTCGTCCGGCGGTGTAGGCCTGGCGCCACGGAACGCTCAGAGGAAGAAGACAGAGGTAGCAGGTCCATTACCATTTACTGCAGCAGGTGGAGAGAGTTCAGGGGACTGAACCCCGAACTCTGCCCCCAGGAATCAAGCAAGACAATTCATCTAATATGGAAACAGAATGAAAAGTTACTTGCCTGACCCGTGGAGGCCCGATGGAGCCCGCTGCAGTGGACTTTGCTTCTCCCTTGCCCTGCTGGATGGTGACAGAGGGCCCCCTGGGAGGACGAGGAGGAGCCGCTCGCCGTGGACCCATGACGGGCGTCGCCGACACAGGACTCATAACTTTCACAGGTGCCGAGGAAGACGTCGAGGAGGAGGGGATGACAGCCGAAGCTATCCAGGCACCAGGAGCTGATGGAACAGCGGGAGGAGGTGACCCTGGGAGAGAGGCTGCGGAAATTCCTTCCTGACGAAATGTAGGAGTGACAGCTGTCAGAAAGGTGGAGTCTTTGATGACTCAGAACAGGAGCCAGACGAGGTTCTTGCTGAGGCCTTTTGTTAGCTTTGTGACGATGGTTACCGGCAGAGGGCGAGGCGAATGAGACCCAGGAAATGCCGCTCCTGTGCAGAAACAGAAGCGAGCAGGTCGGCAAACTCTGGATGGTCCTTTAATGCTGGATTCCTCTCCACCAGCCTGACTGCCGCTGTCACATGCTTTATCACCTGCGTAGGGTGAATGGCCTAGCGAGCAGCTGCCACTCGGTCCCTGATGGAAACAGCCGTCAAACGTAGCGTCTCCGGGGGAATTCTGACTGACGACACTCTCGGGGGGGGGGGGGGGGGGAATCATCCCTGGGCAGCGCAAACTCCTGGCCTGGAGCGGGGACAGGAATGGGATCCTGAAGCGAGGAGTGAGGATACCTCCTCTTTGGCTTCCTGCCAGAGTTTCCCTCCAGCCCACGGAGTCTCTCCCGCTGCACAGCGATTTCAGCCTTCCTCGCCGTGATTTCTGGGTGGTTGGAATAGCGGGGAAGGTGATTAATAGTGTCCTCAGCAAGGTCCAGGTACCAGTGCAAGCCACTGGGAAAGCGATGGCTACGAGCGTTGGAAAGGATTCTGTTGACCTTGATAAGAGCCATAATTAGCTTGTAGCCCAGGCTTGTGGCGTAGCCCATCAGCGGCGACGCCATCTCCCAGCACTCTGGTACGCTGAACAAGGGAACTGACAAGTCCAATTAAACAAACTACAGCCACCGGCGTCTCCTTGGGCTGCGACCTACTGTTATGGATGGCTCTCACGAGCCATCAGTGAGACGCTATAGGCAGCCATGGGTTTGTACATTTATTAAATAAAGACACAGAATGACAAAATAAGCCTCATGGGGAAAACGCAAATAAATAAACACTTACATATGGACAGCGAGGGCGGAACCTGATGCTGTGGGAACTGACCTCAGGGTTGGGGAAGCCAGACTGGAAGGAAGACATAGGAATGTCCGTGTAGGTCGCAGCCCTGAGCAAACAGAGCTGCTCCCTTAAATAGATTCATCAGCTGATGAAGGGTCATCAGCTGATCAGAAACAGGTGCTCAGCAGAGCTCCACTGACAGCCGGAAGCCCTGCTGAGATGACCTGTGCCAGAGGAGAGAAGGGGGACTACCGCACAGCCCGAGTGCCAACGGAGTCAGCACACGACCCATGACAACCTGAAGTAGTAGAAAATGCACTGTTAAAAAAGCTTGAACATTTTCCCAAAATCAGCAACAAAGACGCATTCAAGCTGAGAGAACTTGGCGACGTTCTACAGGAAATCGAATGTGCAAAGGATGGCAGATACTTACCTGGGCTCTCATACCTGGATACAGCCTGTGGAGTGAATCCTGTTTTAGAGAAACTGCCCCACAGCCTACAGCAGACATGGATTGCAGCAGGTGCCAAATACAAAGTTGCCTTCCCTTCTTTCAGCTTTTTTCCAGTTACGTCAGACAACAGGCCAAAATAAACAACCCAAGTTTCAGTTTCTCTCCACCGGCCTACATGAACGCCAGAGTTGAAAAGCCCCCCCCCCCCAAGTTCGCTAGTAAGCATCTCATTAGTGTCCACAAAACAGACATCCCACCAGCGTCACCTGCAGCTAAAGGCAACCACGCAAACAAAAGAACAGAAAGGCCAGATAAACAATGTCCCATACACAGAAAACCACACCCATTAAAGAAATGTAAAACGTTTAGAGCAAAACCAATAGAAGAACGTAAACTGTTCTTGAGAGAGAATCACATTTGCTTTAAGTGTTGTGGATCCACTCAGCATCTGGCAAAAGACTAAACAGTCAATCCAGTGCTCTGACTGCGGTCATGGTAGACATGGAGCAGCACTACATCCTGGCCCCTCTCCTCCTCCCATAGAACCTCATAAACCTGAGAGACCATGGCGGGGAGCCACACGATTATGAATGCACACTAGTCACGTCTAGATGCACAGAAATTTGTGGTGATGCAGAAAGCTCACATTCCTGCTCAAAAATTAGCCCCGTGTTAGTTTATCCTGCAGAACAGAGAGAAAGCCCCCCCCCAAAAAAATGTATGCAGTGCTTGATTTAGCAAATCATCTGTTGCTTTGTTCAGAGTTTTTCCAGCTGTTTAACATTAAAACACCTTCTGACCCTTATACACTGAAAACGTGTTCAGGAGCTATTACGACTTGGGGACAGAGAGCTTCAAACTTCACGATATAGTCAATGGATGGTAAAGTACAGCTCCAGCTTCCAAACTTGATCGAGTGTGACATGATCCCTGATGACAGGGAGATTCCATCTCCAAAGGCTGCACTCACGTGTCCACATCTGAGAAAAGTTGCAGACAAGATTCCACCTGTAGATGAACATGCTCCCATCCTCCTACTACTGGGAAGAGACATCCTACAGGTACACGAGGTGACAGAAATTAATGGACCCCACAGTACTCCCTATGCACAATGCTTAGACTTGGGATGGATTATTGTGGGAGAAACGTGTTTGGGGCAGCACACAAGCCTTTGACTGTTAACGTGCTAAAGACACATGTGCTCTACAATGGTCGTGCGTCTTCCTTAGCCCATGCCCAAACACATTTGTCAAAGAGGTTTCAGGTTGCTCTACCTCACACCAACAGCATACCACCATATGCCTCGCAGTGTGAGCAAGACACAGACCACTTAGGAAGCACAGTTTTTGATAAGACAAAAGAAGACGATAAACCAGCGCTGTCAATAGAAGATCAAGTTTTTGACATTATGAACAAAGACGGACAGACTATGGACAAAATTGTTGGTACCCCTCTGTTAATGAAATAAAAACCCACAATGGTCACAGAAATAACTTGAATCTGACAAAAGTGGTAATATATAAAAATTCTATGAAAATTAACCAATGAAAATCAGACAATGCTTTTGAATTATGGTTCAGAATTATTTTAAAAAACAAACTCATGAAATGGGCCTGGACAAAAATGATGGTACCCCTAGAAAAGATTGAAAATAATGTGACCATAGGGACATGTTCAACCAAGGTGTGTTCTCTAACATCACAGGTGTCTACAAACTTGTAATCAGCCAGTCAGCCTATTTAAAGGGTGACAAGTAGTCACTGTGCTGTTTGTTGACATGGTGTGTACCACACTAAACATGGACCAGAGGAAGCAAAGGAGAGAGTTGTCTCAGGAGATTAGAAAGAAAATTATAGACAAGCATGTTAAAGGCTATAAGACCATCTCCAAGCAGCTTGATGTTCCTGTGACTACAGTTGCACATATTATTCAGAAATTTAAGATCCAGGGGACTGTAGTCAACCTCTCTGCATGTGGCCACAGGAGGAGACGGATAATATGAATGGTAACAAAAGAGCCCAGAACAACCTCTAAACACATTCATGATGAACTCCAAGGTCAAGGTACAGCAGTGTCAGATCGCACCATCCATCGTTGTTTGAGCCAAAGTGGACTTCATGGGAGACGACCAAGGAGGACACCACTGTTGAAAACAAATGATAAAAAGCCAGACTGGAATTTGCCAAACTGCATGTTGACAAGCCACAAAGCTTCTGAGAGAATGTCCTAGCTGACAGTATTTTCTGCAGACAGCAACAGGTGGGCTGAGCCTTTCACATGCATGTCAACAAGAGCTGTGCACAGTAGTAGTAGTAGTAGTAGATTAGTTTATTTGACAGGGACAGTGCAATAAACATAGACAATTAATCAAAGACAATCAATCTGATGTGTTGCACATAGTGTATAGCTATTAGCTAATTTGCAACTCTTGTCCCTGGATGGGCGACAGGGACAAGTCTAACTGAAACTAACTGTTTCAGTTAGTGAACTAACTGAAACAATGCCAACGTCCGGTTTCATAAATGGTCTGAGAAGATTTGTCTCCATTCGGGGATCCGCACAGCTTCTGCGATCTGATAGGGGCGCAAACTTTATTGGTGCATGCAAAGAACTGAAAATTGGTCACAGTGATGCAACATTAACAAGTTGCCTACAAGAAAAGGGTTGCAAATGGTTTTTTAACCCACCACATGCATCACACATGGGTGGATCCTGGGAAAGACTCATTGGGGTTGCCAGACAGATTTTGGATGCAATACTTCCTAAAAACAAACTACAGCTTACGCATGAGGTACTGAGTACCTCAATGGCAGAGGTTATGGCAGTGATGAATGCAAGACCACTTCTGCCAGTCTCAACAGATCCTGACAATCCAACCATCCTAACTCCAGCAATGCTACTGACCCAAAAAAAACCAACCACTTGACGGCACCATCGGGAACCTTTGTTGCACCAGAACTCCATGCTCAGTGGAAACAAATGCAGGCGCTTGCGGACAGTTTTTGGAAACAATGGAGACAAGAGTATCTTGTGATTCTTCAGAGCCGAAGAAAATGGACTGATGAGAAACCGAACATCAATGTTGGAGATGTCGTTTTACTCAAGGATGGGCAAACACACAGAAATGACTGGCCCATGGGGCGGATTGTAAAGACATTTCATGGAAAGGACAGAGTCCGAAAAGCGGAGGCGAAGCTAATAAGAGATGGGACTGTTAAAGTGTTTCTGAGACCAATTACAGAAGTGGTTTACTGATGGCAGATGGGAATAGACAGCGATATAGTTAACATTGTTATGCACTGCTGTTTAAAATGTCATAAAGCTAAATAGTGGTACAATATTATTGCACCAGACGGGGAGTATTCTGCCTTTATAAATTAAGTTGAGTAGTTCTCATTACAGTATTTCATGTAAGTGAGCTTGGTTCCCTCTAGCGGTGTAATGAAAGTATTGTTGTTGAACTGATACACAAAGTGTTGCACATGCGCAGTAACCATATAACAGGAGACCGGTCGGAATTTCACCCGATGTATGAATGCTGTGAATGTTGTTTAACTATCGTCACCTTGGACATTAGTCCGTGAGTATGCTATATGGTTTGACAGGGTTAACAATTACAATGAGAACCGCACAGTTACATTGGTGTATTTTAAGTTACTGTTTAGTTTGTTGCCAACATTGTTATCAAGCTAAGTTGGAGCTAATGCTAACATGTGCTAAGCTAGACACAGTGACCATATCATTAACGGCATATATACGTTTACTTTGTCTGTTTTACACAGATGTAGGAACGGATGTAAGACCAGAATAAAATGAGTGTACATCACGTTGAGTTCCTTGTGGTGTTGCATCAATAAACAAGATAAAAGGAAACATCTTGTCATCACTGAGGCCTGCACCACACGTGTTAGCTTGCTGTCTACCAGTCGATAACTAGGAAATTCAATGGGAGGGCAGTTAAAGGGGAATAATGCCAAAATGTACGAAATGATGAAAACCATGCTAAGATCCAAAAATCTGACTGTGCTCAGTGATTTTAATTATCCCTCTATAGGCTGGCAAAATTTGACTGCCAACTCTGAAGATGAGTGATTCTTGGACTTCACACAGGACAACTTCTTGACACAGCATATGAATGTAGCAACTAGAGCCAACAACACCATAGACCTGGTCCTCTACTGAACCTGAAATGATATTGGATGTTACAACTATTGGCAAACTTGTTGCCAGTGACCACAATATTTTGGATTTTGACTTGCATGTGAGAACATATATTGAAGACAGCTGCGAACTGATCCCAGATGTCACACAAGCCAATCTAAGTGGCCTCAAGGAAGAATTACAAGAAATCAATTCGGACTCTTAACACCAGAAGCAAAATGGTTGTCATTCAAGGACAAATTTGAGGAGATCGTGGATAGATGTGTGCCTTAGAAAAAGAGAAGAAAAAGCAAGCCCTTGTACTTTATGCGCAAAACTGTCAGAGCTGTTAAAAAGAAGTGCAAATTGTGGAAGAAATATAGAGAATCTCGTGAGCATAGTGACTACGTAGTGTATGAAGAATGGGAAAGAAATGCCGACAAGGAAATCAAAAAGGCTCAAAGTGAGTTTGAAGAGAAGCTAGCTAGTAATATTGTGGTGTATAGATAAAGGACATTCGGAGTGGAACGCGGCCTGTGGCTGACATCACCTCCAATATATATTGGGTGGTCCGCCATCTCACTGGCGTGTTTGGCGAGTGAGAAATAGGTGAGGACTGAGAACGAGAGTTATAACTAAGGGTGTACGTGTGCTTGTATTACAACGGTTCTGTAATAAAGCTCAGTTCGATTACAACATCCTCGTCCGTCATCATTGCCAGGTTTGTGGACATAACATTTGGCAACGAGAATTAAGAACCACGGAAGCATGCTTGAGACCGCTACAGCCTTTCTTGAGTCCCCAGGTAAACCAAGTGTTCCGTGGCCACGGTGGCTGTATGCATTTGAAACCTACGCTGCAGCATTGCACCTGGGAAAGCTCGACAAAGTAAGGAAACAAGCACTTCTTGTCCATAACCCAGAGGTGACAGGGAGTCGGTGAGTCCATACAACAATTTGTCGCCGACCTGAGACATTTGGCTAGCATGTGCCGTTTTGGACAGTTGGAAGATGAGATGGTGCAGGACCAATTAGCTGAGCACACATGTAACCCGAGGATAAGAGCTAAGATGCTAACGGCACCAAATGACATGACTCTAGCTAGTACGAGATACTTGAAATGCCAAAATCAACAGATCACTTCCGATGCACTGATCTAGAAAGGCTCAGCAACATTGACTTCTCACCAGGGGATGTGGAGAAACATCTGTTGAAATTGAAACCATCTAAGGCTTCAGGATTGGACTCCCTACACCCAAGAATCTTGGCAAGAGGCAGCAAAATGGATAAGTAACCCTTTGGCAGAAATTTTTAACAGCTCCTAGCAATCAGAAATGGAGCCAGTAGACTGGATAACGGCCAATATCACATCTCTATTTAAGAAAGGGAGAAGAGATACTGCCTCAAATTATAGACCAGTGACCCTGACATTAGAGATTTGTAAACTTTTAGAGACCTTTATCAGAGATGTTGTAGTAGAGCATTTGACTACCCACAAACTACTAAATTTGTCCCAGCACGATTTCCTCAGAAAAAGATCATGCTTGACAAACTTGCTTCATTTTCTTGAAATTGTCACAAATTATGTCGACCAGGGCCTACCGATAGATGTAATATACCTGGATTTTCCCAAGGCCTTTGACAAGGTACCTCACAAAAGACTTGTAGGAAAGTTAAGGGCTCATGGCATCACAGGCAACATTCTCCACTGGATTGAAAACTGGCTAGAAAAGAGATCACAGCTTGTAGTGTTAAACAGAAAGAAATTGGTGTGGAAAACAGTGACAAGTGGGGTTCCTCAAGGATCCGTACTGGATCCTGTCTTATTTTTGGTGTTTATAAACGATAGACAGTGTAGTGGAAAGTATTGTCCTCAAGTTTGCTGATGACAGACTTTTTCATGCCATCAGTACTCAACAAGATGCCACCAAACTTGAAAATGATCTGCACAACCCAGCAAAATGGTCTAGCCATTGGCAAATGCTATTTAATGTTAGCAAATATAGTTATGCATTTTGGCTTTGGAAATCCTGAAAATGACTACTCTATAAATGAACAAATCCTTGAGACTGTAATGGAAGAGAAGGACCTTGGTGTGATCAACACGAAGCTGAAGCCCAGCAAGCAATGTGTTGAAGCAGTGAAGAAAGCCAATAAACTGGTTGGATTGGTGAAGAGGCACTTTGAATACAAATCCAAGGAAATGATCATTGCACTCTGGAAAGGGAAGAAACATAACTCAGAGTATTGTATTCAAGCATGGCCTCTGTATTAAAGGAAAGACATCATATTGATGGAGAAGGTTCAAAGGAGAGTAGCCAAGATGATACCCAGCTTGTCGGAACTACCTTATGAGGATTGACTAAAGGAAGTAAACCTCACAACACAAGAACGACGAGCCCGTGGCAATATGATAGAAACTTATAAGATAGTCACTGGAAAAGAGGAACTGGACAGAGATACATTCTTTAGCATGATCAATCCGGAGAGGAATACCAGAGGACATCGACTAAAAAAATTTATAAGAAAAGAGTAAGGTTAAACTGTAGAAAGTATTTTTTTCTCAGAGGATTGTGGATGGATGGAATAATTTGCCTAGTGAGGTCATCGAAGCAGAATCTGTGAATGCTTTCAAGAGACAATATAATAAGCACAGAGGGGCTGTAAGTGAGCCTAATGCTCTCTTGCCCCTTATGCCGGGACGACGATAGACATCCAGGTGAATACAGGGAAGGGTACACAGGCTCAGGTGAGCTTCCAGGATGTTCACGACGACCCCCCAGCAGCTTGCAGCGCATTCTGGGATGGGGGAGTTACAGGCCGAAACAATGAGATTCTGTAGCACCTCTGACCGGCAACTCTCTCCCTCTCCACCTTCGATCACCCACTGACTCCTTCTGATGGCATTCTTTTGTTATGAGCAATTAGCAGGAGCTAATTAACAAAATGAGGAACAACCATGAATGATTAACAACAACAGAACCAATAAACAAAGGAGCAGAATGAACTGAGTGCTGTCACAAAATAAACAATATGATTAACAGGACAGGATAATGGCAATAATAATGATAACTATAACTAGAGTGGACATAGGTGAAGTGAGGGTGAGAATACTGATAATGATGTATAACAAATGATCAACCAGAAAATAAGGGTGCTGTCAACATAAGAGTAACACAGGATGATGAGCAGGACAGGAATAATAAGTCCAAAAAGAGAATGTAAAGCACGGACAGAGTCTAACCCTGCCCAGATCATGACACTCTTGACCCGTAGCGAACCAACAGCATAACGGTTCCTGCTAGGGATGCAAGTTATTATGCGGCAGTGAAACAGAGAGGCATACGGTAATCACTCCCTCCCTCTCTCTCTCTGTGTCTGTGTCTGTGTGTCCATCCGCCCGTCTGTTTCAGCTTGCCTGGTCAAAATTAAGTGCAACTAAAGGTTTGTATCACCATATTTTCTCGACTTTTGATTTGCCAGAATTCTGAGATAAGGCTTTGTTTTCAAAATAAACACAAATTTAACTCCCCTTTAACATCAATAAAGCCAGGGGAAAAAGTATTGTAATATCTATTCCAGGCCACTAGCGGTGTCATGAAACACCCCTCAGGCACAAAAGACATACTCAAGCACTTGACAGAAGTGAGAAACACTTATTTACAGAAAAACATAAAAGTCCAAAAAATAACTGTGCAGACATACAAAAAGGCAACACAAAAAACTTACACTGATGAGTCTCTCCTGGGCAGAGAAGTCCCAGGAAGATCATGATTAGGAGACTGCCCTAGGAGCAGGAGACCAGTCTAACATCATGATTAACTGCCACACTGGAGAAGAGTGCTGCAGTCAAATAAATAGTGGGGCACTAATGAGCTGCAGGTGTAAGTGGCAGGATGACCTAATTACCAACTGATTATAGCTGAGGAACCTGAAGCACAGCAATCAGTTGGTGGGTGTGTCAGAGGGATGAAAGCAGAGTTAGTGTAGGCTCATTTGTAATTTCGTGTAATTTTTTTGGGAAAAGCTCATTTGATTTCAAACTCATTTGATTTTGAAAGAAGATATCATAAGTTTTAAAAAAAATTAGGGTGCCATTTTTTCTTCACATTCTAAGGGTCCGAAATCCAAGATGGCGGCCAAAATAGCCGCTGTTTAGCAATAATTCAATATCTTCGCTAGTACACATGATATAATTACAAACAAAGTATCTAAACATAAGTTTTCTGACACAAGAAAACCAATGGAATCATCAAATTTAGGCTAAAGCTGTGATTTATATGCCTAATTTCAAGATGGCAGTGGCAGCAAGCATGCATAATTGAAATGGTCGTGTGCAAAGAAGTACTTTATAAGTGCTTCCAGACTCTGCATATGTAGCAACATGTCTCGTCTGGTTGCTCGAACAAATTGGAGAATGGTCTCAAACTGCTTCATGTAGTTGCTGATGAAACGCTGAATCTTGTTTGCAGTGCCTTCAGATTGTTTGATCTTTTTGAATATGTCCCTGGATTCAGACATTTCGATTGTTTTTGTAATGGCATCGCTCAGGTTATGTCTGCTTTCTGGGTCCAGATTGATGTCTTCCTTATACGCTTCTCCCAAACGAGTGGAGGTTTCTTTCAAGAAGGCTTCTTCATCGGGCTGAAGTTGGAGAAACTTTCGGAAGAACAAGCTGTACAAAGCGAGCACGGTAACTGTATGAGCTTCCAGTGCCCGATACATGTGTTTTCCGTTGAGTATTTGTGTTACTGTTGTTGGTGAATATAGTCCAGCTTCGACCCATGCTTGGTCAATACCACTCCCTTCCACATATTTACCCAAGGCTGTCAAAGCCCAGAAGACAATGTGGAGCTCACCAGGCCGAAACAGAAACTGCTTCTTGATGTCCTCACGCTCCATCCACAACTTCATGGCCATGCCGTATAGCTGAAGATCAAGAGTCACAACTGTGATAGATTCTGGTCCCATGGCATGAGTGGCGATAGCACGTGTTCTCATCAGACCTGTATAGAGAGTGTCATACTCTGTTGGAGGTAAGCGTATGAGTGGAGGTACTAGGGCAATGTTTGTCCTCGGACCAGAAGGAGACAACAAAGAGTTGAAGGCCCCCCATGTTCCTGGACAAGAGGTAGGTTTGACTTCTACTTCACTTTCTTTGAAGTCCAAGCATCCAGTAATCCATGCCAGATCCTTCTCCTTGTTCATCTCTGTGCTAGACGTGCCAGAGTTCAGTGTGCAAGCACACTTTTTGGCTGTTGGTACCGGTTTGTCACATGGTAAGATTTCACATGGAACTGTAGCCTCCAACGTTTCAGAGTGTGATGAACGATCAATGTCAATTGGTATTGTTGAGTAACTGTCAGATGGCAGTGCCATGGAGTGTATTCATCCTGGAAGGTGTGGATTCAAGAAAATCTATGTTGTCCAGGGCAAACCAAACAAACATATTGTGGACCAACCAAGGTGGACGATAAACTCCTCCTGTGGAATTCATCCGCTCAAGAACAGCATTTGCGATGGCAGTCTCTATTTCCATAACCTTTTTGTATGGGACAGTGAGGTCTAGTTGGCCTAGCTTCTCTACAAGGGACTTTGATCTGATGCTTTTGTGTACCTCTAGAGCTAATCCGACATTGAGGGGAGTTTCAGTTTGGTGTTTGAAAGCGACGTTTTCGTGTTTTGTTTCATAAGTAACCTGCCGATCAGTCTTGTATGCACACATGAACTGCTGCGCCAGCACAGATGCACTTTGATTCATAGATTCGGTACTGCTGGTAGTTTTAACTTCATGCAAACCTTGGATAGCATGTTTGCAGAAGAGTTGGAGCAAAGCCGGTGGTTCATAATTATCAAATGTTCCTTGAAATTTCCACGGAGGTGCGTTTGCAATGTCTTCTCTCAGGATTTTAGCAGCTTTGAGAAGGACTTTCACATCTTCTCTTATGTGTTTTGGGTCGCTGGCAAGAGCACCAGCTAACAGGGTTTCCTTGGCCTTTGTAGAAAGTACTTGTTCTGGTTTTGTTTTGTCTGGAGGTCTGGTGAAGTGCACATCAGGGATATTGTCCAAAATCAGTTGCTTTAGGTATGGTTTGTATCGCGGATAATCGGGTAAAGTAAACCCGTTTGCTTCCAGCAAACATACATAAGATTTTTTAGTGTCGTTCATATTCAAAACAGATTCATGCGTTGAGTTGTTAATTTCTGTTTCCACCATTTCGAGAATCTCTACATCAGACACTAACTGTGCAAACTTAATATCATCTTTTGGGAGTTGTCTCTTCGCCTTTTCTATGTCTCGTTTTGCATGGCTTAAGCACAGCAGGTGATACTTCATGTCCTCTGCAACTGCTGTTAAAAGATCTGATGATGCAACAACATTGCTCAGTCTGACTTTCAACTGTTCATTTGTTGTCTGTTGGCCAATTGCCTTGAGCTGAGCTCCCATGTGTTCTGTTGAGACATCATGCAAGTTGTCTACTCTCTCTTCTTGGCAAATGACACACATCTCCTTGTCGAAAGTCTGACGGCTGGTACATATAGGTAGTGACGTAGAAGTACAGGTAGAAGTGGATTTTGATGGTCGTCCTTTTTTCTTCTGTTTTACGTCACTGACACTGCCTGTTGCTTGTCCCTTCTCATATCTCCTTTTTGCTCGTTCAATGTGTGTTTTGTTTGTGAGATCCTTGTAACATGTCTTGTGGTAGGAAACACTTTTCTGTAGCAGTTCATCGGCAGACGAACCACTTATGCGATTCTTTAATGCAGAGAACTCTGTTTCCCCGTATGAACATCGAACATCAGTTGATGCAATTAGTTTCTCTACTGAAAGCAAAGAAGGGTGAAGCACATAGTTTGTATAATCTGTTTGTTTGCTCCTCAGCTGACAAATGAAGCAAAGTTCAAAGTCCACAGTTTTTGACTTCTTGTTAGATGAAGACTCTGCCATGTTGGTTAATATATGGACTCTAAGCTACGTTATGGTTGCTGTGGGTAATTGTTTCCTGCAAATACAAAGAAAATACATCTTTGTATACACATACTGTATATACCAAATGTTCAAACCTTAAGCTAATGCGGAAAAACTGCGTCCAGCGACTGCATTCAAACATCAATTATGGGGCCGCCGTGTTTAATTCAAGATGGCAGTCTGTCTGAAACACAAAATAAAAAGATTAGTAATTATAGGGAAGTTGTTATCCATGTGGAAATCTCTATTTAAAGTTAGTTTTATAAGTAATAGATGCTGAAAAAAATATTGGAACCAGATTTATATCAATCGTAATGTCTAATTTATGCCGTTTTTGTATCATGGCAGCAATCTTGGATTTCAGGGCATTAGAGCGCGAAAAAAAAATGGCACCCTATTTTTTTCTTATGTTTATATCATATTCTAACAGAATCAGGTGAGTTTTTGCTTTTACCAAAAAAAATACACGAATTTTTATTTCATAACAAATGAGCCTACACTAAGTTCTGCCAAGCAACAAAAGGTAAACCACAACACAAATACAGAAAATAACCAGACACAAATTTTACAGATAAATAATACTGAAACATAAAGTAAGGGTCTGAGCTCAGAACATGACAAGGTGGCAGTGTGACTTTTTTACAGCACAGCACATTTTTGTTTACAGCATGTGGAGCTGAACTGTTATAAAATAGCGGTTACTGAAAAAAAACACGTATTCAACAACTACACCATTTATTCATCACAGTGATTGTTTTCACACTGGATTTGCTGTTTAGTTTGGCAGAGGAAGGACAAGGTAAAACTCATTAAAAACTCACTAACAACTCCAACTCCCAACTTTCCTCGCCCCACATGGTCGCAGTGAACTACGTATGTGCCCGGAAACTCCTGCCACAGGGAAGTACTGAGCAATCAGCCAATACTGGGTGAACAAATGTCTGTCTTTTTGCCCGTCTGTTTTCTTCCTCTGCCACTAAACAGCAAAAGCTCCTGTTCGTCTTGCTTGTCATTGTATTCACATACCTCCATTGCTTACATCATTTAAAACATCTGCCACCTTGCTCTTCTTTGTGTTTGGATTGCAGTTGTTCAAATCAGTTTGGTAGCTCTTGGTTGCTGCCGACAGTATGGGCATATGAACTGCAGATTATTTTCACTGTGCATGTGTGTAGTCCGAAACTGCTGGATGGATTTAGATGAAATTTTTACCAGAGGTGGTCCTTGGGCTATAGAGAGGAACCCATAACATTTTGGTGATGATCCCAGAGCACATACTTCCGCCAAGGCTCTGGCACTGAGGCATCAGCACCTTGGTGCTTTCATTGATTAATTCATTAATTGTTAATTGATTCACCTTATCAATTGATTAACAATTAATTGATAAGTAGCAATTTTCCTGAGAATCTGAATTTCCCTCAGTGCAATACAGTCTTTCTATCTTTAGCATATAAAAAGTTAATTATTACTGTTTTTGATATACTGAATAAAACATGAACATCATATTCCTCAATGATTTATTGTACTATTTGCATTTTTTTTTTATACTACAGACAAAGGCATTTTTTGTAGTTTAACAAATTTTTGTATTGTATAGTGTGTATTGATGTGCTGGTGTATCTCAGTAAATTACAAATGTCATTATTTTTTATTTATTTTAAAAACTATTACCAATATCATAAAATTTATCTTTTTTAGTTATATTACAAAAAAATAACTTTTACGTTCTAATTTACCGAGATGCGCTAGTAGACTGTTTTAACAGGAAAATCAATTGTGAGCTGCTTCATCTGTCGCATGTTAAACATTATCACAGCACCCTGGCAATCCAGGCAAACCCAGTACGATTTGGGCTCCCTCTGATGTCTGATAGGTTATGTGCGCTAGTTGACCCTGTAAGCAATGTGGATCCTTGGTCACCTCATCTCAGCAGACATTTGTCAAAAGTCAAAGTCAAAGTGCCTTTATTGTCATTCCATTGTTAACTAGAAAAGCACTTGGAGAGCGCAGACCTCCGCCAAGCGCCACAGTTCCCCCCATACAGTGTTTGTGTGTACGTTTTCAGATTCCTTGACCATGAAAACATATGACTAGCAATTGGATTCACAATGATAGGATTAGTGGTTCAGTAGTTATTGACAAAAATGGCATTTTCCGTAATGGCGGTTCAGCGCCACAGTTCCCCCCCATACAGTGTTTGTGTGTACGTCTTCAGATTCCTTGACCATGAAAACATATGACTAGCAACTGGATTCACAATGACAGGATTAGTGGTTCAGTAGTTATTGACGAAAATGGCATTTTCCGTAATGGCGGTTTTCTTCTGGATGGTGATCCGGATCACCACCAAAATCTAATCATCTGTAGGATACCCCATTTCTGACAATCTGTGAAAATTTCATAAAAAGCCGTCCATAACTTTTTGAGTTATCTTGCTAACAAACAAACAGACAGACAAACAGACAGACAAACAAACAGACAGACAAACCAACGCCGATGAAAACATAACCTCCTTGGCGGAGGTAATAAACAATGCAACGAAATTGAGATACTGCGCCCTAAAAACAAACTATCACACTCACAGTTCACTCATGCATTTAACATTCTTATAATTACAACAATAAATAGTGCTTGAAACAATATTACCTAAAAGTTGAATACAATATGTACATAGCGATAATGAAAACATACTGAGCGATAAATATAGACCAGCTTCTACACACAGGGTTATTGCCACAAAATAACATAAAATAATATCAGCAGTCTGTGCGTGTTACATAAATCCGTTCAACATATGTACTGATGCTGGGAAAAAACTATGATTAAACCTGGTAGTCCGGGTTTTATGGGATCTGGACCGCTTTCCCGAGGGGAGCAAGTGAAAGAAATCATGGCCAGGATGAGTGCAGTCTTTAATGATGGCAGTAGCTCTGTTGAGGTACCGAGACCTGGAAATCTCTTCCAGAGAAGGGAGAGAACAGCCAGTGATTTTTTTTGCGCAGTCTCGATCACTCTCTGGAAGGCTTTGTGGTCTGCTGCTGAACAGCCCTCATACCAAACCGTGATGCCATATGACAAAATGCTCTCAATAGCAGAGTGATAAAATAAAACCAGCAACTGTGCATTCAGGCCATTCTTCTTGAGGAGCCTCAGAAAGTGTAGATGTTGTTGAGCCTTTTTTATCATAGCTATGGTGTTAACTGCCCAGATAAGGTTGTGAGAAATATGAACACCCAGAAACTTAAAAGCCTCCACCCTTTCCACACACTCCTTGCCTATATATAGAGGAGGCGGCTCACTACTATGCTTCCTAAAATCAATAATGAGTTCTTTTGGGGTTTTTTTGTATTCAATAGCAGATTATTATCTGAGCACCAGCTCACCAGTTTCTGGACCTCATCTCTGTATGCGGACCCATCTCCTCCTGATATGAGCCCCACTACTGTTGTGTCATCTGCAAACTTCACTATAATGTTTGTGGGATGAACAGGTATGCAGTCATATGTGTACAATTAATACAAAGTGGGGCTCAACACACAGCCCTGTGGCAAGCCTGTGTTAAGCATGACTGTAGAGGAGGAATGGGGTCCGAGTCTAACAGTCTGTGTTCTGTTTGTTAGGAAGTCCTTAATCCAGCTGCAAGTGTGAGTAGGCAGACCAAGCTGAAGCAATTTGGTGATGAGAACGTTGGGAATAATTGTATTAAATGCCGAGCTATAGTCCACAAACAACGTTCTTACATAGCTCCCCTTGTCTTCTAAATGGCTGAATGCCAATCCATCCATCCATCCATCTTCTACCGCTTTTCCAGAGGTCCGGGTCGCAGAGGCAGCAGTTCAAGCAGAGAAGCCCAGACTTCCCTCTCCCCAGCCACCTGCTCCAGCTCTTCAGAGGGGATACCAAGGCGTTCCCAGACCAGCTGGGAGACATAGTCTCTCCACCGAGTCCTGGGTCTGCCCCGGGGTCTCCTCCCAGTGGGACGTGCCTGAAACACCTCAAGTGGGAGGCGTCCAAGAGGCATCCTAATCAGATGCCCATACCACCTCAACTGACTCCTTTCAATGTGGAGGAGCAGCGGTTCTACTCTGAGCCTCTCCCGGATGACTGAGCTCCTCACCCTATCTCTGAGGGTGAGTCCAGCAATACTACGGAGAAAGCTCATTTCAGCCGCTTGTATCCGCGATCTCGTTCTTTCGGTCATTACCCAAAGCTCGTGACCATAGGTGAGAGTAGGAACGTAGATTGACTGGTAAATCGACAGCTTTGCCTTAGAACTAAGCTCCCTCTTCACCACAACAGACCGGTACAACGTCCGCATCACTGCAGATGCTGCTCCAATCCGTCTGTCGATCTCTCGCTCCATTTTCCCCTCACTCGTGAACAAGACGCCAAGATACTTAAACTCCTCCACTTGGGGCAGGAGCCTGTCCCCAACCCGGAGAGGACAATCCACCTTTTTCCGGCTGAGGACCATGGACTCGGACTAGGAGGTGCTGATTCTCATCCCAGCCGCTTCACACTCAGCGGCAAACCGTCCCAGTAAGAGCTGTAGGTCATTGCTGGATGAAGCCAACAGGACAACATCATCTGTAAACAACAGAGATGAGATCCTGTGGTCACCAAGCATGACACCCTCCATTCCCTGGCTGCGCCTAGAAATCCTGTCCATAAAAATTATGAACAGGATCGGTGACAAAGGGCAGCCCTGGCGGAGTCCAACTCTCACTGGGAATGACTCCGACCGAGTGTTGGCAATACGAACTAAACTCTCACAACGGTCGTACAGAGACCGAATAGCTTGTAACAACAAGCCCGATACCCCATACTCCCGAAGCACCCCCCACAAAAATCCACGAGGGACGCGGTCAAATGCCTTCTCCAAGTCCACAAAACACATGTAAACTGGTTGGGCAAACTCCCATGAACCCTCAAGAATTCTCGAGAGGGTAAAGAGCTGGTCCGATGTGCCACGGCCAGGACAAAAACCACATTGCTCCTCCTGAATCCGAGGTTCGACCAACGGCCGGACTCTCCTCTCCAGTACCTTGGCATAGACCTTCCCACCTGGCTGAATGCCAAGTGGTGAGCTATAGCAATAGCATCTTCAGTGGATCTGCTCTGCCTGTAGGCAAACTGGTACTGATCAAAGTCTGGGGGGAGACTAGGCAAAAGATGTTTCAATACCATTTTCTCAAAGCACTTCATAACAATAGGTGTTAATGCTACTGGTCGATAGTCATTCAGACTGCTAATAATATGTTTTTTAGGCACAGGAATAATGACTGCAGATTTTAAACACTGTGGAACAACGGCTGCCTTGAGAGACAAGTTAAAAATGTCAGTCAAAACAGAGCATAGCTGATCTGCACATGCTCTGAGCACCTTTCCTGGCACTCCATCGGGACCAGTAGCCTTTCTCGGATGAACTGTTCTCAGTGTCTGTCTCACCTCATGATCCTGCAGGGTGAGCACATCAGAGCTGGCATTCAATAACATCAGTGGGTCCGGGCGAGGTGTATTTGCCTCAAACCGTGCGAAAAAGCAGTTCAATTCTTCTGCCAGTGAGGCGCTGATGTCACTGGAAATGATGCTGCTGCCCTTATAGTTTGTGATATGGTGAAAGCCTTGCCATACTCGTCTCGAATCATTATCAGAAAAAGGTCCTCGACTTTCTTCTTATAGGTCTGTTTAGCCTCCTTAATGCCTTTCTTCAGATTAGCCCGGGCGGTGCTATACAGATCTGTATCCCCTGACCTGAAGGCTGTATCACGGTCTCTGAGGAGTGTCTGGACTTCTTTTGTCATCCAAGGCTTCTGGTTAGGAAAAACCCTGATCCATTTTTCCACAGTCACCTGGTTGATACAGTAGGTGATGTAGCATAATACAGTCTGTGTGTACATTTCCAGATCCTCATTTTTGAATAAATCCCACAGAGTGTTTGAAAAACAGTCCTGCAGCTGAGAAAGAGCTCCCTCAGGCCATGCTGTGATGTTCTTTATAGTCGGTCTAGCAGTTCTCCTGAGGGGGGTGTATGCTGGGATGAGGAGCAATGATAGATGGTCTAACAGGCCAAGATGTGGACACGGCACAGCTCTGTAAGCATGCTTCAGGTTCGAATACACCCGATCAAGACAATTCTTTCCCCTGGTGGCACATTTCACATACTGTGTGAAATTAGGCAGCACAGTTTTCAAGCATGCTTGATTGAAATCACCAGCAATGATGTGAACACCCTCGGGATAGGCCTGCTGCTGTTTATTTATTACACTGTACAAATGACTAAGGGCCGCTTTAGTATTTGCATCAGGAGAAATATAGACCGCTGTTATAATAACCACGGTCAGCTCTCTTGGAAGATAAAAAGGCCGACATAAAACTGACATTGTCTCTAGATCAGGAGAACAGTAAGGGTTAATAATACGACTGTGGTTAGTCCAAGTGTTGTGAAGAAAAATGCAGAGACTGCCCCCTCTCTTTTTACCGGATTCCGCTGTTCGGTCCATACGGTGAAGTGTGCGCCCTGGTATCTGCACTGCAGCATCGGTGATCAGCGGGTGGAGCCAGCTTTCCGTTAACAACAGCACACAGCAGTCTCTCACAGTTTTACTAGTTGCCAGCTGTAGCTCTAGATCATCCATCTTGTGGACGATGCTTCTGGCGTTGGAGAGAAAAATGCTGGGTAGCGGAGGTCTATGCGGCTGTCTCTTTAGCCAAGCTAGCAGACCCGACCGGCATCCCCGCTTTTTCTTTCTCTCCCTCCTCCATCTGCATCGCTTCCCAGGACCGACAACAATCCATGGTGATCCCGCTGGTCTACAGATAGCCTCCGGTATGTTTTGTGTGTTCTCAAAAACTGCTGTAACAGCAGACTTTTGTTGAAGTCCAATATTTATCAGCTCAATACGACTGTACACAAATCCAGCTTCACACGGTCCAATATCCAAAAACAGCATACATACAAACAAAAATAGGGAGCAAAGAGCCGCTGCGCAGACGCGCACCGCCATCTTGCAAAATTTGAATAGGAAACATGGATAAATATGCAATGAAATGGCTGTCACTGTCACCATGTCACAGCACAGAGAGTGGAAATGAATCAGCGGGCTGTCTATCATTATTCTGACAGATTATATTAATTTCAAAGTTGCAGCAGATAACTGTGTCTGCAACAATGACACAAATATCACAGCAGTTCAGAGTGAGAGTGAGCTGCTGTCTGACCGTCTCTAGCTGCTGTGAAGCCAACGCCAGCCTGTCCTGTTAATGCAAACCCGGCTCCTCTGCTGCTGTGTTGAAATGTTACCTCAGTAACTTGGGTCCAGTCTGCTTTCTCGTCTAACGGGGGGTGAAGGCAGTGAGGATGGGTTTTTGTGCTCATATAGTTTTTTCCTTGCCTCGGTCTGTTTCTCTGCTCTGCTGATTTGAAGCACGCGGCTCTCCAACGTAACCCGGAAGGGCAAGTTTTTTTGCTCTGCACAGCGCATGTGCTCTGGGGGCTTGGCGTCTTCTTCTGCTTTTTCTTAACTATTTAGCTGTGTGATTTCATGTGCCCCTAGCAGCAGAGCATGGTGCTGTGCCTGTCAACTGATAATAACGTGCAGAAACACTGCCCAGCTGTACTGAGGATTTGTACTGATCATGCCAGTTCACAAGGTGGCAGGCACACATTGGAGGACTCATGGATGACACATAATACACGAAAGAGGAAGAAATCCTTCTTCTTCTTCTTCATCTTTGAAATTATAACACAAAATGGACGGTAGCCATCATTGTGGACATACGCGATTACAGACAGAGGAGGAAATTCGGAGGATTTGGTCCCGAATATGCCAACATATGATTCTAAAAAGAGATTATTTAGCTTATGAATGTACGTAGCTGTTTACATGTCCTTATAACACAGGGAGTGTGAATCTTGTTGATTTGACCTACCAGCACCCGGAGCACCATGTGACTGTAGAGCAATCGCCAGTTGCATGTCGTCATATAAGATAAATTTGCTGCGGAATAAAAGTGAAATTAAGGTGGAATAATCAATAACAGTTTCTGGATGTAGGAGAGAAAGCTAAAATGACCAGGAGAGGACAAAATTACGAGCAGAATGCCGCAAAAGGATCCCACCTTGCCAGCGGTAAGTGATGAATGTCTTTGTTTGTATGCAAATTAGATGCGTAAATTTACTCCTATCTGAAACTTTGGATCATATTATACATCTTTCTAATTGACAGTAAGCCATTATCTCTTACCACTTTCATGTTATAGCCTTGGAAAGTTCTGACATCTGATCTCAATATTTTCTTAAAAAAATCTTTACCGCTGTTGACCACTAGGGGTTATGTTGCAGTTTGGCGACATACACAGTTTGAGGGTTTCAGTTGAAAGGCACAGTTTCGGTTGAAAGGCCATAGTGGGTGACCGTGTGCGCCCCCACCTGGATGGCGACACCACTACATTTCATAGAATAAGCTCTGTTGAAAAGGACTGCTGAGTTATCAGTTAATTGACAACTAATTTAATTTAGTTGACTAAATTCTTATCAACAATTAATCAAAAGTCAATTAACCATTAACATCCCTAGTTCCTACCATGCTGATTTTCGTGTTTCCATACCTGGACAGTTCCGCTGCGTCTGGCTTGATTGGTTGTAGGAGACTCAGGTCGTCATCAGGAAAACTGACCTTACCGCTGGGTTGGTGCACTGTGGCGTCAACCTTGGGGCTGTCATGAAGAGGCGTGGGGTCATGGGGTTGAGCAGACGGGACAAAGGCTTGTACCAGCAGAGCTGAATGTGGGAAGTGTGGGTTGGGGCTCACTAATAATGCTAACTCAGGGTCCATTAGCTCTAGCTGGGACACTCATCATCATCATCATAGCAGTCTGTCGTCGGCGATAATGACTGTTTCATTTAGGTCTCATCAGATTCCTCCACACAGCTCTGTCCTTAGCCTTCCACTGCCAGAAACTCCTGTCTATGTCCAACAGACATAGACAGGAGTATATAGACACTTCTGTAATAATGTAATAGACACTCCTGTCTATGTGGAAGAATTAACAAAAAACTTTGTGCTACCAAATGTGCTCAACAATACAAAATCAATACTTTCAACAGTTCCTTTTCACATTAATGAGGTAAATGAAGAATTGAAGAAAAATGAAGAAGGTAAATGAAGAATTGCTGGCATTGTTAAAACATTGTCAAACTCTAAAACTAATGATATCTACAATATGAGCACTTCCTTTCTCAAAACGCACAGCAAAGTATTAATCAAACCACTGACTCATCTCATTAATCTCTCCATTAGGTCTTGTACATTTCCATCTGGCTGGAAAAAAGCTGTTGTCATACCAGTTTTTAAATCGGGTAGTAAAGACGATATATGTGGGGAGACTTGAATAACGAAACCGAATTGCCTTTAATTTCGGTTTATTTCAAGTAACCATTCCACTGTCTGCTCTCATTCCTGAGCAGCGAACAAAGAAGTGAACACACCAAAGTTCTCTCATTTAAACATTCTCACCTCAAACCATTTCCCTCGTGGGGGAAATCACACCTCTATATCAAAATCTCTTTATTCACATTCATTAGCCTTTTATTTACATAACTCCCCCTTCTCTCCTCTCGAGCCTCAGTGGTCAGGAAGTCTTCTGTCCCCTGTCCTCCGCAGGGGGTCTAGGCTCTGTGGCTCCGCACCATAGGGGGCTGGCTCTCCTTCATCGTGGTTAAATCACATATGCAGTGTCCAACATATACATGTCTCACAACACAGCCATATAACCCCCCCCCAAACGATGAAGAACAGACTAATTCCTAAAATTTAATAGCACCTTACTCACTACTGAATAATCAACACCAACATTCAGTCTGTGCGCCGCTTGGGCTTCAGCCGTCTGCCAAATCTGCTGTGAGTTGGCCCCGCCTTGCCTGCGGTGCTTTTCTGCTTCGGCTCTGTTGACTGAGGAAGAGAGTGATTAATTGCCCCCTGCGGGGGCCTGCCTCGTCGAGGCGCCACTGCGACCGGTACAGACACGTCCTTCATGACAAAAGCAGGTTTTAGTCTGTCAATACTGACTGTCTCTTTTCTGTCTCCAAAATCTAGCACAAATTGCTTATCACCTGCCTCCAGCACTCGAAATGGCCCTTCGTAAGGTGGTTTGAGCGTTGCTTTAAGGGCTTCGCGCCTGACAAAAACAAAATCGGCATTTTTCAAAGCCTTGGGGACGAAAACTCGTGGAAAAGCGTGATGAACCGGACCCGGGAGCGTGTCTGCCCCCGTGCCGACTAACGGTCCCAGAGCCGAGAGAGGTGGGGGCTCTGGGTGCTCTGGTAAAAACTCGCCCGGCAGCCTCAGAGTTTGTGTGAATACCAGCTCCGCTGGGGAGGCGTCTAAGTCCTCTTTAGGCGCAGAACGCAACCCTAATAAAACCCATGGAAGTTTATTTACCCAATCTGCATCCGTGAGCGACGCTCTGAGTGCTGCCTTCAAAGACCTATGAAAACGCTCGCATAAACCATTGGCCTGAGGGTGGTAAGCCGTAGTGCGGTGAATTTTGGCTCCTAAGCCGTTGGCCATCGCTGACCACAGCTCAGAGATGAATTGCGGTCCTCTATCAGACGTAATGTCCAACGGAACCCCGAAGCGCGCCACCCAAGCCGTTAAAAAAACGCAAGCCACCTCCGCGGCCGTGGTCGTCGCAAGTGGGACCACTTCCGGCCAACGTGTGGTGCGGTCCACCATTGTCAAAAGATACGTGAACCCCTGTGATGCCGGTAGGGGGCCCACAAGGTCGACGTGCACATGGTCGAACCTTCTGGCCGGAATGCGGAACGGTTCTAACGGGGCTCTTGTGTGCCTGTGAATTTTGGCCCGTTGACAGGAAATGCAGGTTTTTGCCCATTCCTTCACGTGCTTGCGCAGGCACGGCCAAACAAACTTTTCCGCCACTAGTTTCACCGACGCGCGCACCCCCGGGTGCGCCAGTGAGTGGACCGAGTCAAAAACACGGCGGCGCCACGTGGCCGGAACCACCGGACGCGGGCGCCCCGTCGACATGTCGCAGATCAGGGGGGGCATACCGGTTTGTAAACACTTGCTCTCCAGCCTCAACCCTGTTGGTCCAGACTGGAGCGCGCGCACGTCTGCGTCCGCCCCCTGGTCCGCTGCCATGGCTGCGTAATCTATACCCACGTGCACCGGGGCTGCGCGCGCCACCGTGCCGCTCTCCTGCGGCGCGGTCACGGTGGCCTGTTCTGCCTCTGCGCGTGTTGGGGTCGTGAACGCGCGTGAGAGACAATTCGCTACTACATTGAATTTGCCCGCGACGTGCCTAATGTCAGTGGTAAATTCCGAGATTGCGGCCAGCTGCCTCTGCTGCCTGCCGGACCACGGATCTGAAATTTTGGCCATGGCGTATGTGAGCGGCTTGTGGTCCACATAAGCGGTGAAGCACCGTCCTTCCAGCCAGAACTGGAAATGACGAATAGCCAAATGCAGCGCCAACAGTTCTCTGTCAAACGCGCTGTATTTTCGTTCAGCCGCGCTTAAAGATTTGCTAAAGAAAGCCAAAGGCTGCCAAACTCCGGCTACCTGTTGCTCAATAACAGCCCCTATGGCTAAATCTGAAGCGTCTGTCGTCAGCGCGATACGTGCTGCAGGGTCTGGGTGGGCCAGGAGCGCAGCGTCAGCCAAGGCTTTTTTAACCTCTGTGAACGCGCGCTCCCGCTCCGGGGACCATTCGACCGCCTGGGTCGGTTTTTGTTTTTTGAGCGCGGCATATAACGGTTGCATGATTTGAGCTGCGTGGGGCAGGAATCGGTTATAAAAATTCACCATCCCCAAGAATTCCTGTAGTGATTTGACCGTTTGTGGACGGGGAAAATCCGCTACCGCGCGTACTTTCTCTGGTAACGGAACCGCTCCCTCCGGGGAGACGCGGTGACCCAAAAAATCGATCCGCTCGACGCCGAACTGGCACTTGGCTGGGTTAACTATTAAGCCGTGCTCTCCCAGCCTCCTAAAAACTGCTGTGAGGTGCGTTTCGTGCTCGTCCTCTGAAGTACTCGCGACCAAAATGTCGTCGAGGTACACAAACACGAAAGGGAGATCGCGTAACACGGCATCCATCATCCGCTGAAATGTTTGCGCCGCCCCTTTGAGACCAAACGGCATGCGTAAAAATTCGAAAAGTCCGAACGGGGTTATTACCGCTGTTTTAGGAATGTCCTCCGGTTGGACCGGGACTTGGTGATAGCCGCGAACTAGATCAATCTTTGAAAAAATGCGCGCCCCCGCCAGGCGCACCGAAAAATCCTGAATGTGCGGGATGGGATAACGATCGTGCGCCGTAGCGTTGTTTAGCCTGCGGTAATCCCCGCACGGTCTCCAGGAGCCATCGGCTTTCGGTACCATGTGCAGCGGCGAAGCCCACGGGCTCTTCGACCTACGAACGATGCCCAGCCTCTCCAGGCTGGCGAACTCCTCGCGCGCAATGGCGAGCTTAACTGCATCCAAGCGCCGAGCTTTTGCAAACACGGGAGGACCAGACGTGGGGATAAAGTGTTTCACCCCGTGCTTCGCGACCGTCGCTGAAAAAGTGGGCACAGTGAGCGCTGGAAATTGGGTGAGGAGTGTGTGAAACTTACCACCTGCTGTAGCGACGTGGGTCTGTACTGGTGGCGGGGACACTCGAGCTGAACAGGGGAGAGAGTAAAAAGAGAGTGCATTTACCAGCCGTCTATTAGCAAGATCAACTAACAGATTGTGTGAACACAATCTGTTAGTTGATCGCGCCCAACATGTTGATCGCGCCCAACATGTTGAAACTCACCGCCGCTATTACAAAAGTCCATTCATATGTGCGGCCATGTAAGCACAAAGGCAAGGTCCTTCTCCCGTAGGTGTTGATGTTCGAGCCATTTGCCGCTGTAGCTCCGCTACCGTGGGGTCCAGCCACCCGGTCCGCGTATGTTGGGGTGATGAAGCTCACTTGTGCTCCGGTGTCGATGAGGAACTCTCGTCCGGAGCGTGCATCCGTGATGTAGAGCAGCTTGTTGCGTTCTCCGAGGGTCGAAGCTGCTAGCGACCCCCGGTCTTGCCGTTTCCCGAACTCCTGAAGATGCAGGGCGGCACACACCTGCGTGCCTTCTCTGCGAACCTCCGATGGTAAAAGCAGAGATCTTCTCCTCCGCTGTGTCGTGCCCGCGCCTCTGCCGCCGGGCTATTGGCTCCACCTCGTCGCGGCCGTGTTGCCACCATCGTCGGCCAGTCTGGTTCTGCCGCCTCTGGCTCCCCGCTGTCTCGGGTCGCCGCTGTGGTTGCTTGCCCGCCGCAGGCGTCCAGGATCCCATCTGCCTCCTGGGCCAGCTCCCGGAACTCCTCCAGGGTGTGACACTTTTTGCCGGCCAGCGTGCTTCTCGCATGCGCCGGGAGGTTGGAGAGGAAGATGAACTGAAAAATGAAATCATCGTTGTCCAACCCTCTCAGCTGTATCATCTCCTCCATCAGGGCGCTCGGCCTGTGTCCACCTTGGTCTAGCAAAGACAGGATCCTCCTCGCCCTCACTTCAGCCGAGGGGGTGAAAAACTTGATGAGGGTGGATTTCAGCTTGCCGTACCTGTCGGTCGCGGGTGGCTGCTCCACCAAGCTCTGCACGCACCGAGCTGTGCTGTTGTCCAGTTTAGCGATGACATGGTGGAACTTAGTGTCATCCACCGTTACTCCTGCGAGCGCGAACTGCGACTCTGCTTGCAGAAACCACGACCGTGGGTTATCCTGCCAGAAATCAGGCAGCTTAACGGCCACTGCGCTCGCCAGCTCTGAGCGCTGTGAGTCCGGGACCCTGAGAATTTCTTCGTTCATTCTCAACGTCGTCAGTCACCAATGTGGGGAGACTTGAATAACGAAACCGAATTGCCTTTAATTTCAGTTTATTTCAAGTAACCATTCCACTGTCTGCTCTCATTCCTGAGCAGCGAACAAAGAAGTGAACACACCAAAGTTCTCTCATTTAAACATTCTCACCTCAAACCATTTCCCTCGCGGGGGAAATCACACCTCTACATCAAAATCTCTTTATTCACATTCATTAGCCTTTTATTTACATAACTCCCCCTTCTCTCCTCTCGAGCCTCAGTGGTCAGGAAGTCTTCTGTCCCCTGTCCTCCGCAGGGGGTCTAGGCTCTGTGGCTCCGCACCGCAGGGGGCTGGCTCTCCTTCATCGTGGTTAAATCACATATGCACTGTCCAACATATACATGTCTCACAACACAGCCATAATATATGTAATTACCGCCCAATCTCTATTTTACCAGTCCTGTCTAAGGTTCTTGAAAAAGTTGTAGCTACACAGCTGATAGACTATCTACAAGATGGTCAACTTCTTCATCCACACCAATTTGGTTTTAGACCAGGATACTCAACAGAAACAGCAAACTGCTGCCTTATTGAAAATGTCAAACAGTCCTTGGACAGGGGTAATGTGGTGGGTGCTGTTTTTCTGGATCTCAAAAAGGCTTTTGACACTGTTCAGGTTCAGGTTCAGGTTACTTTATTTGTACCCGTAGGTAGATTTGTTTTGCAGTTGGTGACATCCATATTTACAAGCCACAATTACATTCAACATAGACACAAACACAGGCACACATCTTACAAAATAGGTAAATATAAAATATGTACAATATAATTTTTATAGCTTGTTCAACTCTTTGACAGCAGCAGGGACAAAGCTGTTTTTGTAGCGCTGGGTTCTACTTTTTGGGACAGCAAACCTCCGTCTGGAGGGAAGAAGCTGAAAGTTGCAGTGCAAAGGGTGGGAGTCATCATTTAAAATCGAGTCGGCCATCCTCTGTACTTGTCTGGTGTACAGGGATGTCAGGCTCAGCTGTGACTCACCAAGCAAACGACTGGACCATCTGACTACCTGATCCAAGGATTTCCTCTGTTTCAGTTTTATCTGACCAAACCATGACATTAAAGAAAAGGATAAAACAGATTCAATAAAAGCCCGATAGAACATAGTCATTATGGTTCGGTCAATTTGGAAGCGTGCAAGTTTCCTCAAACAATGCAAATTTTGCTGACCCTTTTTGCACACCCTTTCACAGTTCACCTCAAAGTTCAATCCACTATCAATAATCGTCCCAAGATATTTGTACGATTGTACACATTCGGTGGTCTGGCCTTTTAGTATGGTGACTTTGTGCCTGGGAGTTTTCCTCCTAAAGTCAATAATCATATCTTTCGTTTTTGTTGTATTCAGCTGCAGGTAGGAATCCTCACACCAGTGAACAAAGTCATCAACTACTGGGCCGTGGCCACTCTCACCATCCTGGAGGAGACTGACAATGACTGAGTCATCAGCATACTTTATAATGTGTCTGTTGTCATGTCTGCTCCGACACATGTTTGTGTACAGGATGAAGAGTAGTGGTGACAACACACACCCCTGAGGAGAGCCAGTAGAAGAGCACTTTAGGTCAGACAATGTGCCATTGACCCTTACTCTCTGCGTCCTGTTGGTTAAGAAATCCAGAATCCAACCCACCAGATTATTGCTTAAATCAAATTGTTGCAGGAGCCTTTCAACTAAAATATGAGGTTGGATTGTATTAAAGGCAGAAGAAAAGTCCACAAATAAAAGCCTGGCGTGTGTCCCATTAAAATCCAGATGTTTAAAAAGCATGTTAAACAGAGTGACAGTGGCATCCTCCACTCCTCTGTGAGGCCTATAGGCAAACTGCAGAGGATCCAATGCATGTTCAGTCTGCTTTAGGACCTCACATCTGACCAGTTTTTCAAAAATTTTCATTAAAATTGAAGTCAAAGCAACTGGTCTAAAGTCATTTACCGTTTTAGGACAGCTGGATTTTGGAACGGGAACAACCACGGCATCTTTCCAGATCTTAGGCACATGTTGTGTCTGTAAGGACTTATTGAAAATGTAGTGAAATACAGGACTCAGTTCATGTGCACAGGACTTTACCAGGCGTCCACATATATTATCAGGGCCCTGACTTTTGTTCACTTTTACAGCGCAGAACTCCCTTTCAACATCCTGCATCTCAATATTAAAGTGCTGATTGTCTTTGAGTTTCTGTTTCAAATCTTGGATTTCTGTGCTAAAATCAAAGGAGTCAAAACGACCATAAAAACAATTAAGAGCATTAGCCAGCTCTGTGTCTGAACTAAAACCATCTAAAAACACACGATTACTGCGCTCTGTGCTCTGAAGGCCTGCAATAGTTTTCATACTGGCCCAGGCCGAACCAAGTTTATTTGCTGCCATCTTGCTTTCCAATTCTGATTTATAATTCTGTTTTGCTCTTAAAATTTCAGCCTTTAGCTCCTTAGTGGCAACCTGTAGCGCAGAAACAGACCCCTGTTTAAAGGCAAGTGCTTTCCTCTGTAAGCAGGATTTAACTGATTTAGTTACCCATGGTTTGTTGTTGGGATATATTTTGACACGTTTACGTGGAATAATCTTATTTTGACAGTGAGCCATGTATGAGCATGTGAGCTCAGCCAGAGAGTCCAAATCATCCCCGCAGGCCATTATGAACATCTTCCAGTCTGTACAGTCAAAGCATTCCTGGAGGCTGTGCTCTGAATCTTCTGTCCACACATCAGTGTCTCTCATCTCCACCTTGCCTCTTCTGAGAGCAGTTTTATATGTGGGCAGCAAATGAACACAGTTGTGATCTGATGATC
This sequence comes from Pholidichthys leucotaenia, assembly GCA_020510985.1. Lineage (NCBI taxonomy): Eukaryota > Metazoa > Chordata > Actinopteri > Cichliformes > Pholidichthyidae > Pholidichthys > Pholidichthys leucotaenia. The sequence goes on along the minus strand of CM035839.1, from coordinate 20,530,327 downwards.
CTAAAGGAGGAAGGGGGAGTGATTTATAGGCCCTCTCTATGGATCCATAGCACAGGTCCAATGTCTTTTTTCGCCTGGCTGGGCAGGAGACATACTCTGTAAACCACAGCTTGCTTTTATCCAAAATGGTATCTTTTAACTTTTCTCCCAATACAATAGAATGGTTTGCATCTTATCTTCAGAACAGAGAACAGTGTGTAAAAGTTCACCAGGATAAATCCTTCTTTTTAAATAATCGTATGGGTATCCCACAAGGGTCCATTCTTGGTCCTTTACTTTTCAGCATTTTTATTAATGACCTGCCATTACACTGCTCAGCTGCAACATGTCAACTTTATGCAGATGATGCAGTTATTTACATAGCTGCTAAGACTCCAGCACAGGCTGCAGACGTCCTGTCTTCAAGCATGGTTGATGTCCAAGAGTGGCTCATCCAGAACCATCTACTGCTGAACCTTCAGAAAACAGTTTCAATGTGCTTTTCAATCAAAAAATGTAACTTGCAACATTTTAAAGTTAATGTACATGATCAAGATATCAGTTCATTTACAGAATTCAAATACCTTGGCATTGTACTAGATCCTCAACTCACATTTAATCTTCACATAAAGAAGATTTCTAAAACAGTAAAAAAAAAAAAATTTTGAATTGCTTTAAATTAATTAGACATTACATACCACACCAAGCAGCCTTACTGTATATGCATTCTATGTTTTTTTTTCGCATATATCATACTGTTTGACAGTCTGGGCTCAAGCAGCTCCTTCTACAATAAAACATATAGGTTCATTATATAATCAAACTCTAAAAATCTTGGATAAAAAGCCCATTAGGTGGCATCATTGTTATATTCTAAAAAAAATATAATCTACTGAGTTTTGAGAGTTTCATTGACCTTTGTTTTCTGAAATTAATTTTCAAATGTTTCCATAAATCAGCGCCAGAGCCACTTGTTGGATTCATCCAAAGACAGGACAGCAGCAGAGCCACCAGGAGTTCTGTTAACAATAACTGTAAAATATCCCACACAGCTTTCTCTATAAAGGGCAGTTATATCTGGAACACAATGCCAAATGAAATCAAAATAATAACGGATTTTAAAACATTTACTACAAAGGTTAAAAACTGGCTGAAAATAAACAAGAATGTACCCATGTATGAAATGATTGTCTGCAGGGTGTGAGTGAAGAAGGGAAGGCAAATGTGTAAACAGGCATTTTACTGTAACAGGCAGATATGAATCAGGTTTTTATATTGTGTATTTATAATTTTGTTTGCATTATTTATTTATTTATTTATTTATTTATTTAGCGAATGCAAAGTCCTTAAGCCAAGCAGTTGCCTCCTGGTTTGCTGTATGGAGGGTGTGTAATCCTCCTTCCAGTCTTTGGAGCGGGCAAGCCTCTATGATGTGTTCCATTGTTTGCTCCTCTCCACATGCACACAGTGGGCTAGGGCTACTGCCCCATCTGTGAAGGCTGGCCAAGCAGGGGCCATGTCCAGTCCTGAAGCGATTGAGTGTAGACCACTGTCTCCTTGGGAGGTTGGTGCCCGGGACCTGTTGGTTGGGGTTTATCACCAGCTGTTTGTTTGGGACCTCCTTGGTCTCCCATTCCTCTTGCCAAGCTGTCTGGATGGTAAAGTCAGCTGGGGGAGGGTTTTTCCAAATCGGCCGTCTGGATGAAAGTCGGGCAGTGGGTGGGGTGTAGATATCTGCATGGATTGGTAAGTGAGGAAAATCTTTAACTTTTTGGAGCATCCTTTGAGTTAATGCTGCTCGCCGGATGTGTGGAGGGGCTATGTTTGACAGTACAGACAGCCAGGGAAGTGGTGTTGAGCGGATTGTTCCAGTTATAGTTCTCATGGTTGAGTTGAGCTGGGTGTCTACATGGTGTGTGTAAGATGACCTGGACCAGACAGGGGCACAATATTCTGCTACAGAGTATGAAAGGGCCAGTGCTGAGGTGCGCAGGGTGGAGACTGCCGCCCCCCATTTTGCACCAGCGAGCTTGCAGAGCAGGTTGTTTCGTACTTTCACCTTAGCAGCCGTCCCCTTTAGATGTTCCTTGAAGGATAAGGTCCTATCAAGGGTCACTCCAAGATAAGTTAGATTTGGGGCATGCTTAAGCTTGAGTCCGCTCAGGTGGATGTTTAGTTCTCTGGCAGCTTTTGCATTGTGGAGATGAAATACACTGGAGACGGTTTTTGCTGGGCTTGGTTTTAGGCGCCAGATTTTGCAGAACTGGTCCAGTTTAGCAAGATCTTCCGTGAGCACCCGTTCCAGTGGTTCAAAGTCTGGTGCTTGGAATGCCAAACAGATGTCGTCTGCATAGATGAATTTGCGGGATTTTGTAGTAGGCAGGTCGTTTATGTAGAGGTTGAACAGAGTTGGAGCTAGAACTGAGCCTTGTGGGAGTCCGTTTTTCTGCATTCTCCATGCACTTGTGTTCTGACTGAGGTGGACTCTGAACCTTCGGTTGGTCAGCAGGGTTTTTATAATTGCTGTTGCCCAAGCAGGGATCGCCTTTTTAAGTTTCAGGAGGAGGCCTTTGTGCCAGACCGTATCATAGGCGGCTGTAAGATCGAGAAACACAGCCCCTGTCTTCAGTCTGCTCTCGAAGCCATTTTCAATGAAGGTGGTTAGGGCCAGTACTTGTTCTCCTGTACTGCGGTCCTTGCGGAAACCTGCTTGATCCACACTTAGAATATCCTCTATTTCTGGGGAAATGCATTGCAGTATTAGGCGCTCCATGATTTTGTAAGGAACGCTGAGTAGGGAGATTGGGCGGTAGCTTGCTGGTAGTTTGTGGTCTTTGCCAGGTTTTGGGATGGCAATGACCTTTGCTGTCCGCCATTTCTTTGGGATCGAGTTTGTTTGTGTGATCCTTGTGTAGAATTGTGTCAACCAGGTTAGGGCTCGGGGGCCAAGATTTTTCATGAATTCTGGGAAGATGTTATCGTATCCTGCTGCCTTTCCACATTTCAGGCCCTGTAGGACTTTCTCCAGTTCAGCAGCCTCGAAGGGTTCAGGGTTCATTTCCTCTACAGGCATTTTTTGGTGTTTTTTTAGCTCAGTTGTAACTGCTCTTCTGGTGTCTTTGTCTTGGGGTGCTTTGGCGATAGTCAGTAGGTGGGATGCAACTTGGTTGGGTGTGACGGATGCTCGGCTTTGGCTAGGGGGCTTCTGTGCAGCTCCTAGGCGACGGATGAGGCTCCAACATTTCCTGCTAGAGTGGGTAAAGCTCCGGTCAGCAACTGTCTCCTCCCATTTCTTTCGCCAGGCTGTATTTAGCGATTCAATGAGATGGTCTGCTATCTCTGGGTCCCCTGATGTTTGATAGGATTGTAGGAGGGCAGCACTTTCTCCGTCCAAACATGGGACATAGAGGGGTCGGTAGCCTCGTGGGATTGCAGTATGGGCAGCCTTGAAGATTGCGCTGCAGAAGCGGTTGTATGCTTCATCTACAGTGATGGTGTGGAGTGGGATGGTAACAACGCTCCGGTCCAGAGTTTCACTGAATTTCTTCCAGTTGGCTTTGCGGAAGTTCCAGCGCATCTTCCTTGGGCTGTATATGACTGGAAGTTGTAGGCCAATGTGTACAAGCAGGGGCCGGTGTTGGCTGTGTGGAAAATCATCAAGAATGAGGATCTGTGTAGGATATGGCTCCCCATTCAAAGAGCTGACCCAACACAGGTCAGGAGAATAGTCCTTCTTCCACCTAGCAGAGTGGAAGGTTCCTCTTTGTTTGGGGTCGTATATCAAAGCGAGGTCATTTCTGGATGCCCAGTCTGAAAGTGCCTCCCCATCACTGTCCACTGCTGGGTACCCCCAGTCAGGGTGATGGCTGTTAAAGTCCCCCACATAGATGGCAGGGTGGGGTAGGGTGGGTAAGACCTGCAGATCCCAGTTGGCATTAGGGGGCTTGTACACATTGACAATATGGAAGCCACCAATGATTATGGTGTCTGAGAAATGTGTTGTTATCAGGGGATTTGCTTCAACTATGTCAGAACGCACATAGGTGGCACGCCCATGTTTAGCATGTAGAACATAGCACAGGAGGTCAAAGCCTTTGATGGTGAAGCGGCCAGCTTCCTCTGTGCCAATATGAGTCTCTTGGAGGCAGATTACATCAATCGAATGTTGGAAGGCGAGGACTTCGATAAGGCTTCGCTTGGCTGCAGATAGGCCTTCAACGTTTAGTTGTAATATGCGAAGGGCAGATCCTACCACAAAGTGCTCTTGGGGCTGTTTGCTTTCAGCTTTAGGACTGTGACTAGGATTCTTCTTTGACTTGGCACAGAGGCGTCGTCTCTTCGAATTTAGTCTGCTGGTAGGATCATTAGCTTCCCCAGGCGAGCCCGGGTACTGGCGGAGGGCGCGACGAGAACGCTGATCCATTGCCCCCTGATCCATTTTGTTTGCATTGATGTATGTGGATATTGTTTATACTGTTTTCAGTTTGTTTTTTCCTAATCTTTTTATCTGTTTCTTTTCTGTAAAGCCCATCCAGGGACAAGAGTTGCAAATTAGCTTAATGCTATACACTCTCTGTGCAACACATCAGATTTTTGCACTGCACTGTCCCTGACAAATAAACAAATAAATAAATAAATAAACTTCTTCAAGTTTCTTTTTACAGTGTCTTTAAATCTGAGCCTTGGTCTGCCCTGATTGCGTTTGCCCTCGCGTAACTGTGAGTAGAGTAACTGCCAAGGGAGACGCTGGTGGTCCATTTTCTCAACATGTCCGAGTCATTTCCAACACATCTGCACATGGCAGGTTGTCCGACACCATCATTAGCTTGTCCCGCAGCCTCGGGTTTGTTGCATGCACCACTAACTGGCCTTGCACCATCTTCTCTTCCAAATGGCTGAGTTCACATGCTCTAGCCAAACAACGGAGGGCGGCTACGTACTGCTGGACCAACTCGTCCGTTTGCTGTTCGCAGTTGAGAAAAGCAAGCAACCAGGCTGTCTTGTTCCATTTATCAGTGAAATGTTCAGTCAATAAAGCCATACAGTCATCATACGTGTTTGCAGGTCCAAGAGTTCAGAAGATACGGTGGCCCTCATTGCCCAGGCTATGAATTAGCATACCTCATAGCCTAGCCTTGCTAGCTTTAGCTAAGTCAGTGGTGGACACGAATGTTTCAAACAACTCGTGCCAACAGGACCAAGGAATAGGTGGCTCACCAGGTAAAAGTGAGAAACGGTGGCGGTTTTGTGATTGGGTTCTTCATCCTCAGTTTTGCGTGGGTCATCCTCGTCACCAAAGTGTTGTGTCTGGAAATAAGGCGAACAGCGACTGTGAGCTGGGGTTAACTTTATTAAAGGTTAGCATGAAAAGAACGGCTCAGAACAGTGGGTAGCTGGTAGTGGGTATGGCGCTAAGGGGGAGGGCTGGCCCGGGGCAGCTGTATAATATACTCCTTAACATGCTGATGTCACCTGTGCATGCATGCGTCCACAGCACAATGCATCATGTAGTTTCCCATACACTACATGATATATTGTGATGTACTGATACTTTATTGATATCCCATGTTCAAGATAAATTCATTTCATCTGGCATGTAATACCTCATATGGGGATTCTGACATAATACTTAAGTATCATCATCATCATCATCATCATCAAATAATGATGCAATTGCATCATTATGTTTACAGATCCACTGGTATGTAGCCCACATGTAATATCACAGGAGGACTGCTGTACATCAAATGACCAGCAGATGTCATTAATCCCAAATGAGCTGTTAAATGGGGCTTCGTGTAATCAGCCCTTTGGCGAAGCAATTGGCCAGAAAGACTCGACATATTCACTGGGCTTCATCACACCATCACTACCTGTAGCTGTGGGGTCACTGAGGCTGGATGTAACTCATTGAACCTGCCCATTACAGGAGTGGACTAAACCATTTAGCACCTCTTTAAAGGGATGATGGGGCCTTGTCACGCCGCGCCATTCATCAGCGGCGCCACCTGCTCACACACCTGATCCTCATCAGCGGCGAGGGATAAAAGCCGCCTCGCCCGGAGGCTCGGCCTGAAGCCGTCAGACTTTGTTCCCTCACCGTCGTGAGCATTCCTTTCTTCAGCATCACTATTCTGGGTAAGAACCCTTACCTCCTTTTCCAGTCTGCTCCCCTGTGCACAGGTGGATTCCCCGGCGGCGGACGTCTCCGTTCCATCGCCCATCCTTCGCTGCTGCACGGAGCTCTCCAGGTGGCTGTCTCCCGGGCTACGTCCCCCTTGCTGTGCGAGCTATCCTGACAACTCAAGTAAGATCTTCTCTTGCCATAATTCATCCTGTGTTGGTGTATGCCCGTCACCCTCTCCCTGTGTTCTCTCCATAGGGTTGCTCGGCCGAACGGTCATCTGCCTCTGTGCCTGAAGCAGACGCCACCACCAACACATCTACATCCCGCAGACACACACTCATACACTCCTGCTGTAAATAAACTCTTTGAACTACTCTAAGCCTGTGTGTGTGCGTCTCCTGAGCCGTGCGTTATGTCAGTACGGCTTCAGCAGAGCGGCTCGGCGGACGGCGGGCTCGCACACCGGTTTTCCACTCTCGAGGCTAGGGTGGATCAAACAGCTTATCAACAGCAGGTGATCCTTAATCAATTATTGAATTTAACTAACCGGTTGGGCCGCTTGGATCCTCAACAGCCATTCCCCCCGGCTCGTCAGGGTGGCGCGGCTCCTGCTGTTCCAGCGGCCGTCCAGCCGGCTCCAGTGGCACCGGTTCGGCTCACACCGATTCCGACCCCCGCCCGCTTTAGCGGTAAGCTCGGCGGAGCGCGGGGGTTCATTATGCAGTGTGAGTCCGTGTTCCACCGTGTGCCTGGAGATTTCCCTCGGATCATAGCCGAATTGGGTACATAGGGAATCTCCTGGAGGGGCGTGCGTTAACTTGGGCCTACGCCGTAATGGCGAGGCCCAGTTATGCCACCCTCACCTATGACCAATTCGTGGGGCGCTTTCTGGAGGTCTTTGACCATTCTCTAACCGAAACTGTCCAGGTCGATCGGCTTCTCGCTCTCCAGCAGGGAGACCGGTCGGCAGCGGACTATTCGGTCGACTTCCGGGTAGCGGCGGAGGAATTGGGCTGGGGGGAACGCTCCCTCTGCGGCCTGTTCCTCCGCAGCCTCAACGATGATCTGAGGGATGAACTGGCTGGACGGGATATCCCTGGGACGCTAGCGGAGCTGACATCCTTAGCTGTAAGTTTGGATAACAGGCTGCGTGAGCGCTCCTTGGGGCGGAAGTCTTCTTCTTCTCGCCTTCGTGGAGTCTCACCGCACCTGTTCCAAGCTCGCCCCCTGGCGGCGCCGCCAGCATCGTGCCCCGAGGAGTCGGAGCCGATGGTGACGGGCTGGACCAGGCTTTCCCTTGCGGAGAAACAACGCCGCCGTGAGCTGGGCCTCTGCATGTATTGCGGAGGTGACCAACACACCGTGGAGCGTTGCCCACGGAAAGCCAGTCGGCGGGGTCCACGGATCACTGTAGGGGGCCTCGCGGATCTCCACCGGTTAGACACACTTACCCAATTGAAGCTGCCCATCCGTTTCTGCCACAATCCCACTGGGCACCTCACCCACGCACTGGTGGATTCGGGCGCAGAAGGCAGCTTCATTTCACAAGGCCTGGCAACCCGATTGGGCATCCGCTGTCAGGCACTCAAACACCCCATCTCCCTGGTCCATCTCTCCCGTGCCTCCCTTGGGAGAGTTACCCATCAAACCATTCCTGTCCCAGTCATCATCTCAGGGAACCACCGGGAGGAAATGATTTTCTACGTCCTGCCCAACTCTGTGTCGCCCGTCATCCTGGGGTATCCCTGGCTATGCCTCCACAATCCTGTCCTGGACTGGAGGTCAGCTGGGGTGTCGGCGTGGAGTACCTTCTGCATGGGCACCTGCCTTCAGTCCGCTGCCTGCTCCCCGTCCGCGGCTCCTCCTGTGGCGGATACAGCACCCCCGGACCTGTCACTGGTGCCCCCAGATTTTCACGACCTGGGTATGGTATTCAGCAAGTCGAAAGCTATGTCTCTTCCCCCGCATCGACCATATGACTGTGCCATCAATCTCCGCCAGGGGGCCCCCCTGCCATCTGGTCGGCTCTACAGCCTGTCGGCGCCGGAGAAGGAGACTATGAATACGTACCTGAAGGAATCACTGAGCGCTGGGATTATCCGCCCATCGTCATCACCCGTGGGGGCGGGGTTTTTCTTTGTAGGGAAGAAGGACGGTTCCCTCCGTCCCTGTATTGACTACCGAGCACTTAATGACATCACTGAGAGGGACCGTTACACCCTGCCCCTCATGGACACTGCCTTCCACTCCCTCCAGGGGGTGACCTGGTTTACCAAGCTGGATCTCCGCAGCGCTTACCACCTCGTCCGGATCCGGGAGGGAGATGAATGGAAAACAGCCTTCCGTACCCCGAACGGCCGCTTTGAGTATCTCGTCATGCCGTTCGGGCTGACCAACGCTCCTGCCGTCTTTCAGCGCCTCATCAATGACGTCCTCCGGGATTTCATTGGCCTCTTCGTGTTCGTCTACCTGGACGACATTCTGATCTTCTCTAAGTCCAGAGACGAGCACCAGGTCCATGTGAGGCGGGTCCTCCAAAGACTGCTGGAGAATCGTCTGTACGTGAAGGCTGAGAAGTGCGAGTTTTACGCTAGGACCACATCCTTCCTGGGATTCATCATCGCCCAAGACCAGGTGCTCCCGGACCCAGAGAAGGTGAAGGCGGTGGTGGAGTGGCCTACTCCCGCATCCCGGAAGCAGGTGCAACAGTTTGTTGGCTTCGCCAATTTTTACCGCCGTTTTGTCCCGAAGTTCAGCTGGATCGTCGGACCACTGACCCGCCTCACGTCCCCGAAGGTCCCGTTCTGGTGGACCGAAGAGGTCGATGCTGCCTTTAAGGCGCTGAAGGCGGAGTTCTCCTCCTCCCGGGTCCTTCGCCAGGTCGACCCCGCGCTGCAGTGCATTGTGGAGGTGGACGCATCGGAGTACCTACGATCTGCCAAGCACCTGAATGCCCGCCAGGCGCGCTGGTCTCTGTTCTTCGCCAGGTTCCAGTTCTCTATCACCTTCAGGCCAGGCTCCAAGAACGGCCTGCCTGACGCCCTCTCTAGACAGTTCACCCCCGTGGAGGCTGAGGAGACGCCCCACACTATCCTGCCCAGGTCGTGCGTCGTGGGAGCTATCTCTTGGGACATTGTGGACAAGATCCGGAAGGCACAGGAGGTGGAACCTGATCCTGGCGGCGGACCGGAAGGAAGACTGTTCGTTCCGTCTGCGGTCCGAGGAGAGGTCATCCACTGGCTCCACACCTCCCGGCTCACCTGTCATCCCGGCACCTCTCGGATGATCAGCCTCCTCCAACGGTCCTTTTGGTGGCCGGGCCTGCGGAGGGATGCAGCCCGCTACGCCCGGGCTTGTCCAATTTGTGCCACCAGCAAATCGGGAAACGCCCCTCCAGCGGGTCTGCTCCAGCCTCTGCCCGTCCCTGGCAGGCCATGGTCGCACATCGCACTGGATTTCGTCACCGGGCTCCCAGTTTCCAACTCATTCGACACCATCCTGACCGTCGTGGACCGTTTCTCCAAGGCGGCACACTTCGTCCCCCTGCGAGGTCTCCCTACCGCCCTGGAGACGGCGGGCTTCCTCGTCCAACACGTGGTCAGGCTGCATGGGATCCCGGTGGACGTGGTCTCGGACCGGGGCCCCCAATTTTCATCCGAGGTTTGGAAATCCTTTTGCAACGCCATCGGAGCCAAGGTGAGCCTCTCCTCCGGCCATCACCCCCAGTCTAACGGGCAGTGTGAGAGGACCAATCAGGAGCTGGAGGCTGCGCTCCGCTGTGTTGCAAGATCCAAGCCGACATCATGGAGCAACCATCTCGCCTGGGTGGAGTACGCCCACAACACCGCCCGCTCTTCTGCAACGGGGATGTCCCCCTTCAAGGCGTCCCTGGGTTACGACCCCCCGCTGCTTCCAGCGCAGGAGAGCGAGGTAACTGTTCCATCAGTTAGGGCGCACGTGAGGCAGTTCCGCTCCACCTGGGCCGCCGCGCGTCATGCGCTTTTACGCACAGCGGAGCGCAACAAGACCGTGGCGGACCGGCGTAGAAGACCTGCCCCGGCGTACAGAGTTGGGCAACTTGTCTACATTTCCACCCAGGACGTCACCCTAAAAGGCGAGAGGAGGAAGCTGGCACAGCGCTTCATGGGTCCCTTCCCCATCACCCGGATCATCAACCCGGTGGCTGTGCGCGTGGCTATTCCCCCCTCCCTCCGCATCCATCCCACTTTCCACGTATCAAAGGTGAAGCTGGCAGTCACCGACCCCCTTTGCCCTCCTCCTGCAGCGCAACCCATGCCCCGGATGATTGGTGGCCATCCGGCCTGGTCCTTCTCCTCCATCCTGGACTCCCGGCGCCGGGGTCGTGGGTTGCAATACTTGGTGGACTGGGAGGGCTATGGGCCCGAGCATCGACAATGGGTGCCCCCGTCGTTTGTGTTGGACCCATCGCTCATCGCGGACTTCCACCGAGCGCACCCGGATAAGCCATCGCCAGGAGGCGCTGCTAGAGGGGGGAGTACTGTCACACCGCGCCATTCATCAGCGGCGCCACCTGCTCACACACCTGCTCAAACAGTTCTCCAGACTGAACCCGCGCAAGGCCCCCGGCCCAGACGGCGTGTCTCCCTCCACCCTGAGACTCTGTGCGAAACAGCTGGCTCCTGTATTCACAGACATTTTTAACACCTCCCTTAAGTTATGCCACGTGCCATCCTGCCTCAAATCCTCCACCATCATCCCTGTCCCCAAGAAGCCACGGATCACTGGACTTAATGACTACAGACCTGTAGCGCTCACCTCTGTAGTCATGAAGTCCTTTGAGCGCCTGGTCCTGTCCCACCTCAAGTCCATCACCACCCCTCTCCTGGACCCGCTGCAGTTTGCCTACAGAGCCAACAGGTCTGTAGACGATGCAGTCAACCTGGCCCTCCACTCCATCCTGCAGCACCTGGACTCCCCGGGAACCTACGCCAGGATCCTGTTTGTGGACTTCAGCTCCGCATTCAACACCATCCGCCCCGCTCTGCTCCGGGACAAGCTGTCCCTGCTCAACGTGCCTGACTCCCTCTGCAGGTGGATCATCGACTTCCTGACGGACCGGAGGCAGCATGTGCGGCTGGGAAAGACTGTCTCAGACTATACTAGCATCAGCACCGGATCACCCCAGGGCTGTGTACTTTCCCCCCTACTCTTCTCCCTTTACACCAACTCCTGCACCTCCAGCCACCAGTCTGTCAAGTTGATCAAGTTTGCGGACGACACCACCCTCATCGGGCTCATCTCCAACGGCGACGAGTCCGCCTACAGGAGAGAGGTGGCCCAGCTGGCGTCCTGGTGCAGCAATAACAACCTGCAGCTGAACGCTCTGAAGACAGTGGAGATGATTGTAGACTTCAGGAAAGTCACTACTCCTCTGCCCCCCCTCACCCTCTCAGGCTCTCCCATCACCACTGCTGATTCCTTCCGCTTCCTAGGCACTACCATCACCAGGGACCTCAAATGGGAGCTGACCATCAGCTCACTCATCAAAAAAGCCCAGCAGAGGATGTTCTTCCTGCGGCAGCTGAGGAAGCTCAAGCTACCCACCAAGATGTTAGTGCAGTTCTACACAGCCATCATCGAGTCCATCCTCACCACCTCCATAACCGTGTGGTACGCAGGAGCCACTGCCAGGGACAGACTAAGGCTGCAGCGCGTCGTGCGCACTGCTGAGAAGGTGATCGGCTGCAAGCTCCCATCTCTCCAGGATCTGTACATCTCCAGGACCCGGAGGCGTGCTGGCCGGATCATAGCCGATCCCTCACACCCTGGTCACGTACTGTTTGCCCCCCTCCCCTCTGGTAGAAGACTTCGGTCCATCCAGACTAAAACCTCCCGTCACATGAACAGCTTCTTCCCCTCTGCCATTAGACTGCTGAACACTAAGTGACTCTCGTGCACCATGTACAGCAGCTCAACCAGACTCATGTCAATCATCACTGTTTTCTTCCTGCATTACCGACTGCACTATATAGTTCTCCACAGTATCTGCTGCTGGCTAATATATATTTTAACTGTTGACCAGTATCACTTAATCTTATCCTACACTTTATTACATGTATAGTTTATTTCTCTTATCTTATCATGTTTAATGTTGCAGCATTGTACCGAGACAAATTCCTAGTTTGTGTACTACATGAACAATGGCAATAAACCTGATTCTGATTCTGATTCTGATTCTGACCTGATCCTCATCAGCGGCGAGGGATAAAAGCCGCCTCGCCCGGAGGCTCGGCCTGAAGCCGTCAGACTTTGTTCCCTCACCGTCGTGAGCATTCCTTTCTTCAGCATCACTATTCTGGGTAAGAACCCTTACCTCCTTTTCCAGTCTGCTCCCCTGTGCACAGGTGGATTCCCCGGCGGCGGACATCTCCGTTCCATCGCCCATCCTTCGCTGCTGCACGGAGCTCTCCAGGTGGCTGTCTCCCGGGCTATGTCCCCCTTGCTGTGCGAGCTATCCTGACAACTCAAGTAAGATCTTCTCTTGCCATAATTCATCCTGTGTTGGTGTATGCCCGTCACCCTCTCCCTGTGTTCTCTCCATAGGGTTGCTCGGCCGAACGGTCATCTGCCTCTGTGCCTGAAGCAGACGCCACCACCAACACATCTACATCCCGCAGACACACACTCATACACTCCTGCTGTAAATAAACTCTTTGAACTACTCTAAGCCTGTGTGTGTGCGTCTCCTGAGCCGTACGTTATGTCAGGCCTCAGAGAACATCCATCCTTATTATTAATGCAAAATTCATTTTCTCAGCCACTTCATTCAGTCAGGGCGAATTTCATTATGACATTAAATAATAATTAGAAATTTTAAAAATGCGACACAAAAAAACTTTTTATTCCAAGCTTTTTGAGGGCCCCTCCCTGCTGTGGGCCCTGGGTAAACAGTACCCCCCCCCCCCCCAGTCCACTGCCCCTGCCTTCACCACCTTCACATACTTCTCTGCCATTCCTGACTTCCTCATACAGTACCACACTTCCTTTCTTGGCATATTTTGTGTGGGTTTTTCAAATTCATTTTATTCAGTTATGAGAAATAATACAGAAAAGTTCATGATGATATTGGGGGACAATTCTCCATCTTTTCCCAGTCGTTTCCCCCGAAACTCCCCCTTGATTTACACCTATGTACACATGTGACCCAAAACTGTATTTTATGTGATTACAACTCACAAAACACCATTTTTCACAATGTGCAGCTCTCGGCAACAACAAATTAAGTGACCGAGGATATTAAACACCACAGAGAGCAAAAGGGTAGATGAATGCAGCTGCACTACCAAAAACAGTCTTTCAGAGAGAGCCAAGCGGAGATGATTCACAAAAAAAATTATCTTCAAAGTAGAGCTGAAACCTTTTCACAAAAGCCAAAATCTGCAGTATGCAAAGCAACATCTGCCCGGGCCAGATGAGCTTCAGAAACAAATGCTGTGAACAGATTCAGAAACTGAGACTGAAAAGAGTTTATTTGTGAAAGAGGAGCTTTTAGACTGGCCTCAGTCCCTTTAAGCATCTCACAAGATGAAATGATCTACACTGAACATTTTATTAAAAATCAAAATGAGCTGTAAATATTGATCAAAACAGTTTTCAATTGTAAGTGATATAACTTCGCAATTGAATAATTATTTTTCACTCTCCATGGCATAAAAAGTGACTGTTAGCCAGCCAACGTGCCCACCGGGTCCCACTATGCGAGGTCAAACCTGGGCTGTCGCACGGCTCCCATTTGGGTTTGTACGTGGGTTCCATGTTGGCCCCGTCTGTGTCTGCCCACATGGACTTTACACGTGCATTAAACGCAACCGGGCCACATGCGAGTGTGTGTGGGTGAGCAGGTTTCAGTAACACTGGTGCCAAAATTATGAGAAAAAAACATTTATGAGGAAAAAGTCACAGATTTACAAAACAAAAACTGTAGCAAATGTATGAGAAAAAAGTAAAAAAATACTTAAAAAAGTTGCAAGTTTATGGGAAAAAAAGGGAAATTTTGGAGAAAAGAAGCTGCAAATTTACAAGAAAAAAATAGCAAAATTACTTCAAAAAAGTTACAAACTTACAAGGAAAGTTTAGCAAATTTACAAGAAAAAGTCCCTAATTTATGAGGAAAAAATGAGGAAAAGCTGCAAAGCAACAAAAGTAGCAAATATGAGATGAGATGAGATGAGATTCAACTTTATTGTCAATATGAGTAAATAAACTGAAAATTTACATGAAAAAGTTACAAATTTATGAGAAAAGATTGCAAGTTTACAGTAAAAAAAAGTATCAAATTTATGAGAAAGTTCCAAAATTACAAGAAAAAGTTTGCAAATTTGCAAGAAAAAAAATCACAATTTTACAAGAAAACAAACAAATTTCTGAGAAAAAAATTGCAAATTTATAAGAAAAAAATAACAAATTTATGAGAAAAAGCTGAAAGTTTATGGTAAAAAAAAAAAAATTGAAAATTTGTGAAAAAGTTTCAAATTTTCAAGAAAAATGTGTCGCATTTATGGGGGAAAAAAAGTCACAAATTTACAAGAAAACAGCAAATATATGAGACAAAATGTTAATGGATGAAGTCCATGTGGGCAAACACAGTGGGGCCAATATGGAAGACGCAGACAGACCCACATGGACCCATAAGGCAGCCCAGCTTTGACCTTTGCTGGGGCCCACATGGACATGACAGCTGGGTAGTTTCCACTCTGAGAAAAACCAAATATTTGTGTGCCTGACGTGAGAGTTTAATTTGCTTTTTTGTTGAAATTATACTGTTATTATTGAGCCAAACTTTGTATTCTGGAGTCATGTGAGGCTTTTGCTGACTCCGGGCTGCGGCAGCTGTTGGGTTTCTCCATCCCAGTGAAACGTGCTGGGCTTTACGTGTCTGACCCGAGAGTTTCTTCACGCCTGCAAAGCTGAGCCCTTGCTGTCGGAAACCCTCTCACAGACGTATTTTCACCTGCGTCTGTCGTCTACCGTCACCGCAGGAACTGCAGCTTCAGAAGGGACAGACGGACACCGACGACGAAGGGCATCAGGTCGTATATTGAAGTGGCACAAGCACAGCTGTTTCCGGCTACAAAGCGGAGTACGCAAACGCAACGTACCTCCTCAGCCACTAGGGGGCCCCCAAGCTACAGGACTTCAGTATTTTTTGGAGAGAAGAATTAAAATTGCCTTCAACTTTTTTTGTTGTAAATTTGCAGCTTTTTTTCCCCCTCATAATTTTGTTACTTTTTCTTATAAATTTATAAAGTTTTAAAAATAAATTTGTGACTTTGTAAATTTTCAATCTTTTTCTTGCAAATTTGGACATTTTTCTGATAAATTTGTAATTTTTGTTTTTCCTCATAAATTTGCACCTATTTTCTCATAAATTTGCAGTGCTTTTCTCATAATCTTGGAACCTTTTTCTCATACCTTTTTTCATAAATTTGCAACTTTTTTGTTGTAAATTTGCACTTTCTTCTCATATAATTTCAAATTTTTGTTATAAATTATTAATATAAATCAATATAAACTTTTTGTCATGAATTTACTTTTTTCTCAAATTTGCCATGTTTTTACTGTAAATTTGTGCCTTTTTCTCAGAAATTTGTAATGTTTTACACATAAACTTACAAACTTTTCCACATAAATTTGCCACCTTTTCTCATCCATCCATCCATCCATCCATCTTCTACCGCTTTTCCGGAGGTCCGGGTCGCGGAGGCAGCAGTTCAAGCAGAGAAGCCCAGACTTCCCTCTCCCCAGCCACCTGCTCCAGCTCTTCAGAGAAGATACCAAGGCGTTCCCAGACCAGCTGGGAGACATAGTCTCTCCACCGAGTCCTGGGTCTGCCCCGGGGTCTCCTCCCAGTGGGACGTGCCTGAAACACCTCAAGTGGGAGGCGTCCAGGAGGCATCCTAATCAGATGCCCATACCACCTCAACTGACTCCTTTCAATGTGGAGGAGCAGCGGTTCTACTCTGAGCCTCTCCCAGATGACTGAGCTCCTCACCCTATCTCTGAGGGTGAGTCCAGCAATCCTACGGAGAAAGCTCATTTCAGCCGCTTGTATCCGCGATCTCGTTCTTTCGGTCATTACTCAAAGCTCGTGACCATAGGTGAGAGTAGGAACGTAGATTGACTGGTAAATCGACAGCTTTGCCTTAGGACTAAGCTCCCTCTTCACCACAACAGACCGGTACAACGTCCGCATCACTGCAGATGCTGCTCCAATCCGTTTGTCAATCTCTCGCTCCATTTTCCCCTCACTCGTGAACAAGACCCCAAGATACTTAAACTCCTCCACTTGGGGCAGGAGCCTGTCTCCAACTCAGAGAGGACAATCCACCTTTTTCCGGCTGAGGACCATGGACTCGGACTTGGAGGTGCTGATTCTCATCCCAGCCGCTTCACACTCAGTGGCAAACCGTCCCAGCAAGAGCTGTAGGTCATTGCTGGATGAAGCCAACAGGACAACATCATCTGCAAACAACAGAGATGAGATCCTGTGGTCACCAAGCATGACACCCTCCATTCCCTGGCTGCGTCTAGAAATCCTGTCCATAAAAATTATGAACAGGATCGGTGACAAAGGGCAGCCCTGGCGGAGTCCAACTCTCACTGGGAATGACTCCGACCGAGTGTTGGCAATACGAACTAAACTCTCACAACGGTCGTACAGAGACCAAATAGCTCGTAACAACAAGCCCAATACCCCATACTCCCGAAGCACCCCCCACAAAGATCCACGAGGGACGCGGTCAAATGCCTTCTCCAAGTCCACAAAACACATGTAAACTGGTTGGGCAAACTCCCACGAACCCTCAAGAATTCTCGAGAGGGTAAAGAGCTGGTCCGATGTGCCACGGCCAGGACGAAAACCACATTGCTCCTCCTGAATCCGAGGTTCGACCAATGGCCGGACTCTCCTCTCCAGTACCTTGGCATAGACCTTCCCAGGGAGGCTGAGGAGTGTGATCCCTCTAAAGTTGGAGCACACCCTCCGAATCAGAATCAGAATCAGAATCAGAATCAGAATCAGATTTATTGCCATTGTTCATGTAGTACACAAACTAGGAATTTGTCTCGGTGCCATGCTGCAACATTAAAAACATGATGAGATAAAGGGATAAACTAAAAAACTAAAGGACTAAAAATGTGCAATAAGTGTAGAAAAATAAGTAATAATAATAATGATAATAATAATGAGTAATAATGAGTAATACTAGTCAAGGTCCGGTCCCCTTTTTTGGGTCCCCTCCGGTCCCCTTTTTTGAAGAGAGGAACCACCACCCCGGTTTGCCATGTCAAAGGCACTGCCCCCGACCTCCACGCAATGTTGTAGAAGCGTGTCAACCATGACAACCCAACAACATCCAGGGCCTTGAGGTACTCGGGGCGAATCTCGTCCACCCCCGGGGCCCGGCCACCAAGGAGATTTTTAACCACCTTGGCGACCTCAGCCCCTGTGATAGGCGAGTCATCCCCCTCGTCCCCAAACCCTGCTTCCTCTGTGGAAGGCGTATCAGTGGGATTGAGGAGATCCTCGAAGTATTCCTTCCACCGCCCCAGTTGAAGTCAACAGTGTCCCATCCGCACCATACACAGTGTGGACGGGGAGCTGCTTTGCCCTCCTGAGCCGCCGAACAGTTTGCCAGAATCTCTTTGAAGCCGACCGAAAGTCTTGTTCCATGGCCTCACCGAACTCCTCCCATACCCGGGTTTTTGCTTCAGCAACCACCCGAGCTGCACTCCGCTTGGCCTGCCGGTACACCTCAGCTGCTTTGGGAGTCCCACAAGCCAACCAAGCTTGATAGGACTCCTTCTTCAGCTTAATGGCCCCCCTCACCACTGGTGTCCACCACTTGGTTCGGGGGTTGCCACCACGAGATGCACCGACCACCTTGCGGCCGCAGCTCTGGGCCGCCGCTTCAACAACAGAGGTGGAGAACATGGCCCATTCAGACTCCATGTCACCAGACTCCCTCGGAATGTGGTTGAAGTTCTTCCGGAGGTGGGAGTTGAAGACCTCCCGGACAGGGGCCTCAGCCAGACGCTCCCAGCACACCCTCACTATACGTTTGGGTCTACCAGGTCTGAATGGCTTCCTCCCCTGCCATCGGATCCAACTCACCACCAGGTGGTGATCAGTTGACAGCTCTGCACCTCTCTTTACTCGGGTGTCCAAGACATACGGTCGCAGGTCTGATGATACGATAACAAAATCGATCATCGACCTGCGACCTAGGGTGTCCTGGTGCCAGGTGCACATATGGACACCCTTATGCTTGAACATGGTGTTCGTTATGGACAGACTGTGGTTAGCACAGAAGTCCAATAACTGAACACCACTCGGGTTCAGATCGGGCAGGCCGTTCCTCCCAATCACCCCCCTCCAGGTTTCACTGTTGTTGCCCACGTGCGCATTGAAGTCCCCCAGTAGGACAATGGAGTCTCCAGGAGGAGCACCCTCCAGCACCCCAGTCACAGACTCCAAAAAGGGTGGGTACTCTGAAACATCATTTGGTGCATAGGCACAAATGATGGTCAGGACCCGTTTCCCAACCCGAAGGCGCAGGGAAGCAACCCTTTCATCCACCGGGGAAAACTCCAATATAGAGGCAGCAAGGTGGGGCGATACAAGAATACCCACCCCTGCTCGTCGCCTCTCGCCTGGGGCAACTCCAGAAAAGGCCAAGCTCCAGCCCCTCTCCACGAGACTGGTTCCGGAACCGGAGCTGTGTGTTGAGGTGAGGCCGACTATATCTAGCCGGTATCGCTCAACCTCGTACACCAGCTCAGGCTCCTTCCCCACCAGAGAGGTGACATTCCACGTACCAAAAGCCAGTTTAGAAAGCTTGGGATCAGTCCGCCAAGGTCTCCGCCTTTGACCGCCACCTAATCCACTTAGCACCGGACCCCCATGATCCCTCCTGCAGGTGGTGAACCCACTAGAGGGCGGACCCATGTAACTCCTTCGGGCTGAGCCCGGCCGGGTCCCATGGGTGGAAACCCGGCCACCAGACACTAGCCTTCGAGCCCCTCCCCCAGGCCTGGCTCCAGGGTGGGGCCCTGGTAACCCCATACCGGGTGGGGTACACTGAATCCTTGATATACAATTTATCATGAGAGTCTGTTGGATCGTTCTTAGTCTGGCCCTTCACCCAGGACCAGTTTGTCTTGGGAGACCCTATCAGAGGCAAATTGCCCCGGACAACATAGCTCCTGGAATCACTGGGGCACGCAAACCCCCCCACCACGATAAGGTGATGATCCATGAGGGGGATTTTCTCATAAATTTGTAATTTTTTTGTAATAAATTTGTACTTTTTCTTGCAAATTTGCAATTTTCTCATATAATTTCAATTTTTTTTCTTATAAACTTGCAGCTTTTTTGTCATAAATTTATACTTTTTTCCTCTTAAATTTGCAACTTTTTTATTGTAAATTTGTGACCTTTTTCCCCAGAAATTTGTCATGTTTTTCCTCACAAACTTGCAACCTTTTTCATAAATTTGTGACCTTTTGATGATAAATTCGCACATTTTTTCTTGCAAATTTTTAATTATTCTCATATAACTTCAATTTTTTTCTTATAAATTTGCAACATTTTTGTCATAAATTTATGCATTTTTTTCTTCTTAAATTCCCAGCTTTTTTACTGTAAATTTGTGACTTTTTTTCTCAGAGATTTGTAATGTTTTGCCTTGCAAACTTACAACCTTTTTTTCATAAATTTGTAACTTCTTTGTGCTAATTATTACCGGAGTGGTGGCCTAGTTGGTAGAGCATCCGCCCCACAACCGGGAGGCTGGGGTTCAATTCCCAGCCAGGTCATACCAAAGACCAGGTAAAAATGGTACTTTCTGTCCTCTAGCTTGGTGCTCAGCATAATAGAATGAGGAGTGGTGACTCCTGTCCTGTATTAGCTTTGTAAAGCGACTGAGATGTGGTTGCTCGCCTCATAGCTGACCAAATTGTAATAAATTTGCACTTTTTTTCTTGCAAATTTTCAATTTTTCTCATATAATTTCAATTTTTTTCTTAGAAACTTGCAACTTTTTTGTCAAATTTATGGATTTTTTTCATCTTAAATTTGCAACTTTTTTATTATAAATTTGTGACTTTTTTTCTCAGAAATTTGTAATGTTTTTCCCCACACGCTTGCAACCTTTTTAATAAATCTGTGACTTTTTTTATTATAAGTTTGCACTTTTTGCTTGCAAATTTTCAGTTTTTCTCATATAATTTCAATTTTTTCTTGTAAATTTGCAATTTTTTTTTATCTAAAATTTATCATGTTCACCAGGCTGCTGCTTGAAGTTTTATTTCATGTAATAATTAAATTTTTTCTGTTCATCTAGGCAGTGACCAAAGTTTATATTTTAATGTTTTTGCTGGGAGGGGAGATATGGTTAACTCTTATATAGATACAGTGGGGAAAAAAAGTATTTAGTCAGCCACCAATTGTGCGAGTTCTCCCACTTAAAAGATGAGCGAAGTCTCCAATTTTCATCATAGGTATACCTCAACTATGAGAGACAAAATGAGGAGAAAAAAATCCAGAAAATCACATTGAAGGATTTTTAATGAATTAATTGGTAAATTCCTCGGTAAAATAAGTATTTGGTCAATAACAAAAGTTCATCTCAATACTTTGTTATATACCCTTTGTTGGCAATGACAGAGGTCAAACGTTTTCTGTAAGTCTTCACAAGGTTTTCACACACTGTTGCTGGTATTTTGGCCCATTCCTCCATGCAGATCTCCTCTAGAGCAGTGATGTTTTGGGCTGTCGCTGGGCAACACGGACTTTCAACTCCCTCCAAAGATTTTCTATGGGGTTGGGATCTGGAGACTGGCTAGTCCACTCCAGGACCTTGAAATGTTTCTTACGAAGCCACTCCTTCGTTGCCTGGGCGGTGTGTTTGGGATCATTGTCATGCTGAAAGACCCAGCCACATTTCATCTTCAATGCCCTTGCTGATGGAAGGAGGTTTTTACTCAAAATCTCACGATACATGGCCCCATTCATTCTTTCCTTTACACGGATCAGTCGTCCTGGTCCCTTTGCAGGAAAAACAGCCCCAAAGTATGATGTTTTCATCCCCATGCTTCACAGTAGGTATGGTGTTCTTTCTCCTCCAAACACGACAAGTTGAGTTTTTACCAAAAAGTTCTATTTTGGTTTCATCTGACCATATGACATTCTCCCAGTCCTCTTCTGGATCATCCAGATGCTCTCTAGCAAACTTCAGACAGGCCTGGACACGTACTGGCTTAAGCAGGGGGACACGTCTGGCACTGCAGGATTTGAGTCCCTGGCGGCGTAGTGTGTTACTGATGTAGCCTTTGTTACTTTGGTCCCAGCTCTCTGCAGGTCATTCACTAGGTCCCCCCATGTGGTTCTGGGATTTTTGCTCACCGTTCTCGTGATCATTTTGACCTCACGGGGTGAGATCTTGCGTGGAGCCCCAGATCGAGGGAGATTATCAGTGGTCTTGTATGTCTTCCATTTTCTAATAATTGCTCCCACAGTTGATTTCTTCACACCAAGCTGCTTACCTATTGCAGATTCAGTCTTCCCAGCCTGGTGCAGGTCTTCAATTTTGTTTCTGGTGTCCTTTGAGAGCTCTTTGGTCTTGGCCATAGTGGAGTTTGGAGTCTGACTGTTTGAGGTTGTGGACAGGTGTCTTTTATACTGATAATGAGTTCAAACAGGTGCCATTAATGCAGGTAACGAGTGGAGGACAGAGGAGCCTCTTAAAGAAGAAGTTACAGGTCTGTGAGAGCCAGAAATCTTGCTTGTTTGTAGGTGACCAAATACTTATTTTACCAAGGAATTTACCAATTAATTCATTAAAAATCCTTCAATGTGATTTTCTGGATTTTTTTTTTTTCTCATTTTGTCTCTCATAGTTGAGGTATACCTATGATGAAAATTGGAGACTTCGCTCATCTTTTAAGTGGGAGAACTTGCACAATTGGTGGCTGACTAAATACTTTTTTGCCCCACTGTAACTCGCCCCCATTACAAAAACAGGGGCCTCCAAACGGTCTTAGGTAGGGAAAAGTTAGAAACGACCCCAACGATGTAAGACAAAAATAAATGCAACTAAATGTCCCATCATTTTGACACGGTCTCATTGTTGACACTTGTTTTTACAGCTACTTATCTTACTCACCTTTTCCATGATTATTTGCAGGTTTTAGAAGATTGCTGTCACACTGACTCGTGATCAGAGACACTGAGAAGCCATCCAGGGATCTTTGAAGCTGTGAGCACAGATCAGAGGACACTGTGGAAGCAGAGGAAAGTTAATTAGCTCAGGCTCCATGATTCATCTGCGGGCCATCCTGGTCATTTCCTCACGGGCTTTACAGCCGTACAGTTTACGCAGACGGGGACAGAGACGGTATGAAGCAACAGTCCGTCTCCTCAGCTCAAAATCTTCTGACTACAGGATTTTTGGAGAATTTTAAATCTTATTTAAAAGGTCCGTTCTTGCAGATTTTGAGACATTTTTCTTGCAGATTTCTGAATTCCTTCTCCTTGTGAATTTAGAACTTCTTTTGTTTGTGAATCTTAAATTTGTATTTTTTTTTCCATTGAAATGTGTGGTTTTATTCTTGAAAACTGTAATATTGTAACATTGTTTCTGTAATTTGTGACTTTGCTTTCTAGCAATTTAGTCCCTTTTTCCTCACAAATTTGCACCCCGTCTTCTATAAGCATTTGGCTGGTGGGCAGATGATAATGTCAGTCCCTGCAAATATTGCCTTTTAAGAATTAATTGCAGTAAGTTGTATCTATCTATTAATTGTTTATAGTAGTTGCATTCATTATTTATAATAAATATGTTATTCTTAAACATATATTGATTTGTTTATTTGTTAAACATAAATCTAATCATTTCATATTATCTGTTAAAACTATTTTGAGTTTAACATTAGTGAAATAACTCTCAGACAGGGCCGTTTCTTCATATAAAGCAGTCAGAATACACAGATGCGGAGGCACCATCAGCTGCTCTGGGCTCCCGAGCTTCAAGTTCACCATCAACAGTTTTTAGGGAGAAAATCAAAATCACCTTCAACTTTTTTTCTCATACATTTTCAACATTTTGTAACTCCCCCCCCCCCCATAAATTCGACTTTATGAATAAATTTGCAATTTTTGTATGGACTGTAGGCGATTTTATTTTTAACAAGGGGGGGTGGGGGGCATCCACCAGTTTAGCATAAGGTATAAATGTAAATTAGGTACAAATTTGCAAGATTAAAGGTGCAAAGATATGATAAAATATGCTAATTTAAAATGGGAAAAAAATCACAAATTACAATTTAATTACATACAATAAAAATTAAACTAGCATCCAGATGAACATTGCAAATTTATGAGAAAAATAATGAAAATTTACAGGAAAAAATGGCTAATTATTCAAATAGTTATATAGACAAAATAATTTAATTTTCTTTATCAGATAACGGTCATAATCAGATAAATACACCTGGTTTATTCGCCATAACCCATTTATTTAATTCATATAAATATCACATATCTGATCATTACCGTTATCTGATAGATTTTTTTTTTTTAATTTATGTTGTAAGGGGAGAGATTTTCACCCCTAATTTTAAAGGGTTTGAACTCTGCCACATTTAAAAAAAAAATAAAATAAAAATTGACCCCCCACCCCCCCCACCCCCCCAACCCAGTCCAGTCTTTCCATTAGAAACGAGCCTGACGACCGCGACTTTCTCTCTGGAATCACACAGGTCGAAGATGCTTAAGTGGTCCAGCAGGGGGCGCTGCATGATAACATGGGAATCAGAACAGCTCCACTCCTCTTCTCAGGTAAAGGTTTTTTTTTTTTTTATCTTTAAGGCGCGGTGTACAGGACATCGGACCTGGGTGTGAAACTGACCACCATTACAGAGCCATCATGGCCGATGTGACTGAACTGGAGAGCTGAAGGGCCCGTCGGTTAGACCGGACAGGTACGGGTTTATGTCTTTGATGCTTTCTGAGGTCTGTGTTTCTAAATCTGTTTCACTTTGACAACTACCGGGAGTCTGTTTGCATTATCTACGGGTCTAAATTTAGCCCAGACTTTAAGAAAAACAGTGCTGCTTTTTAAAAGAAATTAGACCAAACTTTTAAAGATGAAATAAATATATTATTCCCATGAATGTTGTGACGTTTTCTTCAATCTAATGGCGTTTCCTATTCAGGCCACCGCTGTTTTTATTGTTCAGCCATTAAAAAAAAAACTAAAGTAAATTAAGGTAAATCTTCAGCGCCACTGAGCCACTTTTGAACCAATCAGAAAACGCACGGGCTCTGCTGTGGCCAATCAGAAAGCGCACGGGCTCTTCTGTGGCCAATCAGAAGCCAGCGTGAGTGCGCACAGCTTTGGGCTGGTTCAGTGACGACGACCATGGAGTGGAGCTGCGTCCTCTGTGCTGTTACCAACTTTTAGCATTTAGTTTTTATTTTTGGGGGAAAACGGTAAGTTTGTCACTACTTTATAACAGTTAAAATAGTTTCTGATAGAGAGAAGTTTTCTCAAAGCCGTTGCGCGATAAATGTTGTTTTTGTTCACGTTCCGTCGCTTTTCGAGCGCAGTTTTGCTGAAAAAGGCTGAGCTCCGAAACGGTTTTATTGTGACTCGCAAACGGGTTCCATTTAAAACTCCACGGCCTGTTTTTGACAAACTTTGGCCAGCTTTTGTCGCATTTGTAATGGTGTTTTTTCCTTGCCACACTCCTGTTAAATGGCACAGGAAAGAAGCATTTTGAGCCATTTTTTGGTCCCCTAAAATCTGCAGGGAGGCGCAGAGCGGTGCCAGTCTTCAGTGAAGGCAAGCAGGGAGGCAGCAGTGGCACGAAAACTTTTTCCCTTATCAAGACGCTATTTTCCCATTTTAGCTGAAGCAACTTTTCCTTCACAAAGTTACCACTTCCTTTCTCGTACTTTTTTTTTTGTAAAACTGTAACTAGCAAATTTACCAAAAAAAAAACCTCATGAACTAGCTTTTCCTTCAAAATTTTGAATTTTAAACATTTAAAAGTTTCTCATAAATTAGGAATTTTAGTTCTTGTAAATTAGCTATTTTTCTTATTTTATCAGTTTTCTTCCTAAATTTGCTGAGATTTTCATAAAGTTGTGATTGTGTTTCCAATAAAATTGTTCCCCTTTTCTTCCGAGGTTTAATCAGTTTTTTCTTAGAAATTTCAAACTTTTTTTCCTCATAAATTTCCAACTTCTGGCCTTCAGAATTTGTGTCTTTTCTTTGAAAATTTGTGAGCAGTTCTCTCTTAACCTTGGTCTCTTCAGCTGAAGACTTGTACATTTAACCCCTTGCACTCTGGTCAATTTCCCTAAAAACGCCAAAAAATAATGTGCCCAAAGTAAATCAAAAGCTGTTCTTCAACCCTTTGCAGCATCTTCATGGGGTTGGTCTCATTTAAAAGAAAACACGTTGAATTTTTTGGCAAAACAGTCATAATCTCTCTAAGTGCTCCGGCCACTGAGTAACAGTCATCTAAACATACCGAACTTGAAGAAAATAAAGTTCGCCTGGGTGTATTTTTGGATACAAATGCTTGCAAATAACACACAGCTGTCAGATATGGGCTGGAAAATACAACAGAAATGTAGAACCAAGTGTTATCCAGCTGAGGTCAAAATTTTGTAACAATACCACAAAAAATGAATATATTACACAGCTTTATACTCAGGTTGTTCCCAGGCATTTTTGAACTGTGCCAAATTGTGCCAAATGGCACAGTTTGGAAAAACGTCTGTAACTTTTGAATGATTCAATATAGAAGCTTGATGTTGGGCTCTAATGAAAGGTGACACTCAGGGCTGTGTGTGTGTGTGTGTGGGGGGGGGGGCGGGGTTTGTCCCCCCCCCCCCCCCCCCCCCCCGCTACAGAGGACGGACATCGCCCGGTGCGCCGTGGTCACGGTGCGCCGCGGTCTACTACGCACAGCTGTAATTTACCGATCGGTCAAAAGTCATTTTTGATTACAATTTTCAGGAATAAAGAATAATTTAGCTTGTAACACTTACCTGTTCACAACAGCAGCGTAGCTTGCGAACTTCTCTTCCTCATTGTCAGACGAACATGAAGCTGGTCCGCTTGTTACGGACTCGTGGTTCTGGTCTCGCGACCCGGTCAAACCATAATTCCATTATTGCGGTTTTGCGCTTCCATGATTGCGGTTTTGGCGAACGATTTTTCAAAACAAATAAGAACAGTAATAAGAAAAAAAGACTGGCGAACGCCTGTGTGTCGCCCAGCCTTACACAAAACAGCTTTCGAACTTCTGTGCTTCAATTGGCTGGCTGTATTCGCTGCCATTGGTAGGCAGGTCCTTCTTGCTAGGTTTTCAGTCATTGGCTCTTCAAGGTTTCAGAAACCCAATTCAAGGCTCTTATTAGTCGAATGAGAGGTCAATCACATCTAAACCAATCAAAGCACTCCTTTGGCTTTCTGTTCGCGGCTGTGTCTGTAGTGGAAGAACGGAAATGCAGGTGTTTTTTTTTTTTTTCAGTGCCTCCTAGAACGCACAGTGTGCATCCTAGGACGCAGAGACGTGCCCGCCCGCGGTACACCGAAGTGCAACAGGTTAAACCTTTTTCTTCCTCATAAATTTCCCACTTTTTCATTGTGGTATCCATATGTAGTCACTGGCTTATGGATAAAAATTTGAAAAAGTAGAGTGAGATCTGCTCATTTTGTTGTGTTTGTGAATAGATGTACTTGATAGAGCCTTGTTGAATTTGTATTTTTATGCATTTTACCATTAACAAGTTTATTTTTAAATGTTATTGTCATTCTGTCTGAGGACTCATAAACTCCACATAAAATATTAGCAAAATCCTCATGTGTTTTGTGTCAGACATATTTTAAAACTCCTTTATAGTTCTGGGTCTCAGTACAAGTACTGGTATTGCTGTAGGTGCGTTCCTGTTAAGTTCTACAGTGATCTGTTGCCAGCGTGTTTCTGTTTCTCACTTTTTTTTATGACACAATCTTTTCTGTGGTTTCCAGGAGCAAGCGTCCCCACCCCCTTGATTAGCAGTAGTAATGGGGGAGATAGAGGGTTCGTACCGGGTCCTGCAGACCCCCGGTACCAGACTGGGAGCGCAGTTCAACGCCGGTATCAGCACCCTGGAACCGGGCCAGAGCCTCAGTGGCAACGTGGGCGGCGGGAGTAAAAACCAAAGTGGACGAGGGGTGCAGATCCGCGTACAGGGGCTGGATGACTCCCTGGAGTTCTTTGACGTTGATGTGAGTTTTTCCACTACACGCTCCTTTATTTACACTGAGATACTGTAAGTCTGCAGCTTGTTAACAAATTAGGCTGCTTCTTCACCTTGCAGTGCTCCAGTGCTTGGCTTGTGTGCTTGGTTTGTGCTGGTGACAGCTGCCACATGGCTTTGGTGCTGAAATCCCCTCTTCCTTTAAGGCGTCTTATTGGGGGCAACTTTGTGTTACTGGGGCTCTTTTTAGTTTGCTTGGCTGGGAGTTCTGGTCAAATCCCAAAGAGTTGACATCAGCCAGTAAGTTTCCCCCCCCCCCCCCCCCCCCCCCCCCGGGAGGCAATGGTGATTATTATTAAGGGGACAGAAAAGTGATCTAATATACATTTGTAGTAGTAGAGTAAATTTTGAATAGAGGACATTGCCTCAGTCTTTAAAAGGGCCCCAGATGTACACTTTTTTTACATGTTGACATATGTATGTGACAGGCTGTTTTGTAGCATATTGATTTAAATGCAAATGAGCCCCAATTCACCCCAACCTCCATCTTTGGTCATTTCTCTGAGATCTTTGCTTTGATGGCGACATCATGTTGGCTTCGCTTGTTTGACTAAGTAACATACTAACAGATATTAGCTGAATATTAGAGTTTAAAAGCCCAAATAAAGCATTACTAGAGACAGGGGTGTGTGGTTTTAGCAGTCAGTGGCATATGACCCATCCCTGGGGTGTAATAAGCACAGAAACAACCCTGAGTGAATGAACGGCTAACTCTGCTAACAATACTACGTATATAATATATAATAAAATAAGGTAAAACTAGAAAAGCACTTTGTCCATCCGTCTGTCCATACCTCCCTGCCTCTGTCTCTTCATACACTGCAAGATGGGGCTTTGGTGGAGGTATGTGCTTATGGCTCTCCTCCAAAATTTGATGGGTTCCTCTGTAGCCCAAGGATCACCTCTGGTGAAATTTTCATCAAAATCCATCCAGTAGTTTTTGTGTAATCTTGCTAACACATTATGAGAAGATAGAGCCTTGGTGGAGATATGCACTCTCAGATCCATCACCATGATCTAGTTAATGGGTTCGTCCTTAGGCCAAGGGCCACCTTCCATTTTGTAGTTTTTGCATAATCCTGCTAACAGAAATGGACAAATGCCAGCAAAAACATAACCTCCTTGGTGGAGGTAATGATGTATATAAGATAAGATAAGCCTTTATTAGTCCCAC
The DNA here is from genome assembly GCA_020510985.1 of Pholidichthys leucotaenia. Lineage (NCBI taxonomy): Eukaryota > Metazoa > Chordata > Actinopteri > Cichliformes > Pholidichthyidae > Pholidichthys > Pholidichthys leucotaenia. Next base: position 20,501,689 of record CM035839.1, on the reverse strand, counting down.
AATGGGGAAATTCCAGGATTGCAACAGCACAGGGATAGCAACACTCAGAGCAACAATCAGAAGGCAAGAAAAAACAACATCTAGTAAACATATGTCCATATTACTATAAAAGTATATATATAGACACAGTGCAGAGCATTATGGTTGGTTGGTGAATGTGCAGCAGAAAGTCTAAGCTCTCTCTCCGTGGATGCGGCGGGCCAGCTGGAAGTCTTTGGGCATGATGGTGTCCCCCTTAGCGAAGAAGAGACCCACCAGGTGGGCCTCGCTGGTCTCCTGCAGAGCCATGACGGCGAAGCTCAGGAAACGCAGGACGGTCTTGAAGTCCTGAGCGATCTCCCTCACCAGGCGCTGGACGGGCAGCTTACGGATGAGCAGCTCCGTGGATTTCTGGCAGCGACGGATCTCTCTCAGAGCCACGGGCCTGTGACGGCGAGGCCTCTTCACTCTGCCGGTGGCCGGAGCGCCTCTCCGAGCAGCCCTGGTGGCTAGCTGTCTCCTGGGGGGCTTCTTCCTCCAGTAGATTTTACGGGCGGTCTGCTTGGTTCTTGCCATTTTGGGTTCTATATGAGTAAAATAATGTGGTCAAGGACGAGTAGATGATCCTACTGGGAAAGCAAGCGTGGAGTGGGAATGGATCAAATGTACTGAAAATGGATAAAAACAAGTCTAGTGGCTAGGCTAGTAGACTCGTCTCTGTTTGTACCCAGAAGGTTGACGTCGGAGTTGGTCAGAAATCCCAGCTGTGACCACTTTCCCCAGGCTAACATTTTCAGCCCAATATACCCAGTTATCACAACCAAATATATAACAAAATAAGCCAGATTGGCACGTGATATATGCATAATAGACTGTGGATTAAGGAATGAGCTGCTCTTGTATGGTGACTACAAAGATCCATAAAATCCCTGGGCGCACTGATTGTATCAAGGCTAGCAGTGCTAATGGCCCCTGTACCCATGTCACGATCAGTGTTGGGCAGGTTACTAAAAAATAGTAACTAGTTACTTCTTTTCAAAAGTAACTGAGGTACTTAGCAATTACTGCATGATTAAAGTAACTAGTTACTTGGAAAAGTAACTTTCACGTTACTTTTAAATGCATGTCTGCTGGCAACAGCTTCTGAAGAAATCCAGTTTTCTTGCAAGACTAAAATTTGGTTAAGCCTAAGGTAACGCATGCTCCAGTTCTGCTGTGGAAGCATCATCAACCTGACAGATCTGTGCTGCTTCATCAGATGTTCTTTCCTCCAGCTCAGCCAGGGGTGTGGTGTCATCTGTTGGTGATGAGGACAGTATACTACTTTAGTTAATATATTTTGTAATGAAAAGGATTCCCAAGATACATTTTAGAATGAAAAACGTATAGGCCAAAAACAAAGACTACCTGAACATGAAGGAGCTACATTATCCATCTCAGACACGGGGCCAGTGGTGTTGGGGGTTCACTTGCATGCGCTGCCGATTCTTTTTGTTGTGATCTCCTCACCCTTCTGCATAAGTGGTTAAACCTATCAGGAGTTGTAGCGCGAACCTCTGCATGCCCAATCTGCATTTCATAAGCTGGTCTGCCTGTAAAAGCAAAGATAACGGGAAGAAAATACTTATTAGGTGTAGAACAATTTCAACCACTTACATATTCGGGAGTGTGTACTGATATACTTTTTCTAGCTACTCGGATATCGGAGTCTTTGTTTAGCTTTGCACTGCTAACATAGGCAAAACGCTGTGACCAAGCAAGTTGTAACCACTCGGCAACAACAGAGTTATATACAGTAAATCGTAACGTACCTTTATGAAAATGCTTTGAACACACCACCATCGATAAAGGAATGTGGTTGAAAGTTATGATGGATCTTCTCACAGCTGCAATCCATTCCATGCGTCGTCTCTTTGTTAGATCTGAAACATGGGCTGTGCTTTTTTTCTTCTGCGTTGGAAAACCATAAAAGCCTATTCCGTCGGTCATCTTTTTTTGTGAGAACGACTATTGCAGTTTACAACACAGCAATACTTGCCCCATGACTGCTTTTGTTGTGATGCTAGGTGTAGAAGTAATCTCCCTGAACCAACCTCGGGCTTCTTTTCCCGCAATGCACTTGGTCACTTTTGTAAACATGACTGCACACTGGCGAGTTCTATAGGGGCTCTTTAAACCAATGTAGTTTAGTGGAAGAAAATTTGAACCGATGTTGAAAATGTAATTGTAGTAACCTGTATTTGCTGTGTATTGTTAATTGTAAAAATGGGACTAATGACCCTGAGAACTGCCTGTCCTACAAATTGTATCAGTACTGATGGAGAGCTTCTCTGTGTGTTTGCAGGCAAAATATCTCCATAGCATTTCTGATTTCCTAACAAAGTGAAGTTATCACTTCTTTTTAAGAGCGGCAGTTGCTCAGAACAAACTTTTATGTTCACACTGCCGCTCGGCTGTCCTGTGTTTATTTGCCAATCTGCTGCATGACCCATTCAGAAGCCCAATAGGAAGCAATAAGGAAGCCAGTATATCAGAGCGTGTTTCCTGTCTTTTTTTTTTTTTTTATGTGGGGCAGGAAAAAAAAAAAATCAAAGTGGAGTGTCCACCATGATGAATTACCCAATTCAGTGGCTGGCTGATGGTGAAGTGTAGTAAGTGGACCTGGCGGCCGGTAATTGTGTTAGAATGTGTTATTTATACCAGGCCATATCTAGCCTAAATCCTGGTGCAGGCACAACAATAGCGGTCAGTTCTGGCAGATGTAGCTTGGGAGCTCTGCTGAGGCAGACGTTTCATAATCTTATTGGCCATATGTTGTCTCAGAGTCTTAAGCTAATAGCGTGGAACATGTGTGACGTGGAAGAAACGGGGGTCTGAGTGCAGGTCGGCACTTCTGTGTTTAGAAAAGACCATTTTGGGATGGAGTCGCAGAAATATCTGAACCCTGAAATGAAGGTAGCACAGTCGGGTTATAAAAATGGTCTGTCAATGTTAGTCATAGGAGAGATTTTTTTTCTTACTAAATATGCAACTTTTCACTAATAGGTTTAGATGGATAGATAGATGTACTTTATTAATCCCAAACTGGGAAATTACAGTGTAACAGCAGCATGACAGTAGACAACCCAAAACCAACAGAAATACACACAGCATAATAGAAAAGGAGTTACCCAGGGAAATAAAAAAATGCTTAGATAACTTTATATACTACATAGGCTACTACTAGGTTAAATAGATGATGATCCTTATGAGTCTATGGATAGTACTGACTATTCAAAGGAGGATTATAAGGCGCAGGGTGAAATGTGAGGTACTAATTGGACTGTAAAGTGCAGTATGGCAGCATTGTTATGGTAAATAGTAAAATGGTAGATGGCATTCACTTATATAGCGCTTTTTTTTCTCATCTCTAGATGACCAAAGCGCTTTATAGATCCTGCTATCCACCCATTCACACACACACATCCACACACTGACAGTGGCGTAGCTGCCATGCGCCGGCCTGACCCACCAGGAGCAACTGGGGGTTCAGTGTCTTGCTCAAGGACACTTCGACATGCAGAATGCAGACAGAGCGGAAATCAAACCCCTGACCCTCCGATCAGTAGTCAGCCACACTACACCTGCGCCGCAGCCGCCCCCAAACTTGGATCTTATGTCCAAAGTTCCACATCAGAGTGAGTTACTGTATAAATGGCATGTGGCAGAAAAGCTTTCCTGTACCTGGCCGTTGGGCAGCGGAGCTGCAGCAGTCTGCTGGAGAAAGTGCTCCGCTGTCTGTCCAGTGTGTGGTGGAGGGGGTGATCAGGTTGTCCATGATGGATCGCAGTTTGTTCAGTGTCCTCCTCTCCGCCACATTCTCAAAGGTCTCTGGCCTGAGACCAATCACAGAGCCAGCCTTCTTCATGATTTTGTCAAATCTGTTTTGTGATGCCTCTTAGGAATTTGCAACTTTTTCAGTAAAATTTTGACTTTTTCCTCCCCATAAGCTCCCCCCCCTGAAAAATATTAAGCAGAAGAAGATGGAAGGATGGATACTACCTGACTGTATGCAGTCAGTGTACAGTTACCTATACAGTAACTTAATGCAATGAATAAATTCAATAAGAACTGAATGCAATTGATGCATAAAATAAGTAACATTAATTTCAAGCCTGCACAAATATAAATTTAAGTATCTAATTCCTTTGGAAACTTAAAAAACTAAAGTTATAATACAAAAAGTGCTGTTTTAAGATTTCGGGGGGGGGGGGGGGGTAATTAATTAATTAATTAATTTATTTTTTTGGCTGTTGAGAATTTGCTGGGAGTTTGTTAAAGTGGTTCAGTGTGCGTTGTTGTTCAGCAGGAGGACTCACAACTTTTTCCACTTCTTTCAGCTCTGGGGGATTATCTGGTCATGGTCCTTTGCCTGGTGAAGCTTCTCCAGTAAAAGTAAAGTAAATGCAATAATTTAAAACAAGCAAACAAAGATAAACCTCCATCCAGTATTAATTTCGTCAACTAAAACATATCAGTTTTTTTTCATCCATTAAAGCTCTAAATTTAACTAAAATTACCATTTATGCATTTTACTTTTGACACCTAATTTGAGTTCAGATTTATTGTGACGATTTTATTTTTATACTTTTATTTTAGTCTGTTCATTATCAATAGTTTTTGTCTACTTTTAGTCAATAACAAGATTTGGTTTTTATTCAGTGAAAAGAGCACTGCTTCCATCGCTGTCAAAAACTGTTGGAGAAAAAAAAAAACCTCAACTGCAGCTGTCAGGGTTGCTAGGCAACAGGGTAGCGCGTGGTCACACAAACGTCATTCAAAGACTAGACCACAAACTTTTTTTTTTTTTTAACCATCTATGTCACTGTTCATAAACTGTAAACCCTTTTATTCACCGCGAGAGTTCTCCTCATTTATTCTGGTCGGAATTTATATCTCGCCTGTTGCTTGTACAACGGAGGCACTGCAGCTCCTCGCTGACCAGATAGCAGAGGTGGAGGAAAAACATCCAGACTCTCTGCTTATCATTCTGGGTGATTTCAATAGAGCTAATCTCACAAATGAGCTTCCTAAATACAGACAGCATATTAAATGTCCCACCAGGGACACAAATACACTTGACCACTGTTACACAGTTTTAAGAAATGCCTATCATGCCGTCCCCCGTGCAGCTCTGGGTTTTTCTGACCACTGCCTGCTCCATCTTATTCCAACATACAGACAGAAACTAAAAACTTCCAAGCCTGTTGTAAGGACTGTGAAGAAATGGACTGAGGAATCAAAGCTGAAGTTACAAGCCTGCTTTGACTGCACAGATTGGAGTGTTTTTGAAGCTGCAGCCATTAACTTAAATGAACTCACTGACACTGTGACATCATACACCTGTTTCTGCGAGGACATGTGTGTGCAGACCAAGACCTTCTGCATATACAACAACAATAAACCCTGGTTCATTCCTAAACTGAAGCAGCTACGTCAGACCAAGGAGGAGGCCTACAGGACTGGTGACTGGACTCTGTACAAGCGGGCCAGAAACATGCTGACGAAGGAGACCAGGCTTGCTAAGAGGAGCTACAGTGTGAAGTTACAAAAAAACTTCTCAGCTAACAACTCTGCTTCTGTCTGGAGAGGCCTACGGAATATCACCAACTACAGGAGACCATCCCCCCACCCTGCGGAAAACCTCCAGCTGGCTAATGACCTAAACAGCTTTTACTGCAGGTTTGAAAATAACCTACAGTTCTCACCTCCCACCCACACAAAAGGATTATCTGCAGCCCCAGGAACTCCATCCCTCCTCCACTCTGACCTCCCACCAGCACTAATGATCTGTGAAGAGGAGGTGCGCCGGGTCTTTCAGAGACAAAAGATCAAGAAGGCTGCAGGACCTGATGGTGTGTCTCCGTCCTGCCTGAGAGTCTGCTCCAACGAGTTGGCCCCCATCTTCACCCGGATCTTTAACAGATCACTGGAGCTGCGTGAAGTGCCTTCCTGCTTCAAACGCTCCATCATCATTCCAGTTCCCAAGAAACCCTCTATTACAGGATTAAACGACTACAGACCTGTTGCCCTGACCTCTGTGGTCATGAAATCCTTGGAGAGATTGGTGCTGAGCCACCTGAAGGTCATCACAGGCCCCCTGATGGACCCACTGCAGTTTGCCTACCGGTCAAACAGGTCAGTGGATGATGCAGTGAATATGGGACTACATTACATCCTGCAACACCTCGACTCCCCAGGGACGTACGCCAGGATCCTGTTTGTCGACTTCAGCTCAGCGTTCAACACCATCATCCCAGGCATTCTTCATCAGAAACTCCTCCAGCTCAAGGTGCCCCCCTCCACCTGCCAGTGGATCTCCAGCTTTCTGACTGACAGGTGGCAACAGGTGAAGCTAGGGAGATTTACATCCAGCTCCCGAAAAATTAGTACTGGCGCCCCCCAAGGATGTGTCCTTTCCCCACTGCTCTTCTCCCTCTACTCCAACGACTGCACCTCAGAGGACCCTTCGGTGAAGCTCCTGAAGTTTGCGGACGACACCACAGTCATCGGTTTGATCCGGGATGATGATGAGTCTGCATACAGGCGGGAGGTGGAGCAGCTGATCCTCTGGTGCAGCCAGAACCATCTTGAACTTAACCCAGCCAAAACGGTGGAGATGACTGTGGATTTCAGGCGACACCCCCCTTCATTCCCCCCACTCACCATCCTCAACAGCACAGTGTCCACTGTGGACTCCTTCAAGTTTCTGGGTACCACAATCTCCCGGAACCTGAAGTGGTCCTCCCATATTGACACTGTCCGGAAAAAGGCCCAGCAGAGGTTGTTTTTTCTGCGTCAGCTCAAGAAGTTTGATTTGCCTCAGGAGCTGCTGGTTGTCTTCTACACCGCCATCATCCAATCTGTCCTCTGCTTTTCCATCACTGTCTGGTTTGGATCTGCCACTAAACAGGACAAGACCAGACTGCAGCGGATCATTAAGTCTGCGGAGAGGATCATTGGTACCGACCTATCCTCCATTGAGAACTTATATCGGTCCATAACCAGGAAACGGGCGGGAAACATCTGTGCTGACCCATCACACCCCGGCCACAAACTGTTTGAACTTCTATCTTCTGGTCGTCGTTACAGATCACTGAAGGTCAAAACCACCCGTCACAGGAACAGTTTCTTTCCTCAAGCCATCACTCTGATGAACTCCTAACATTCACCTAGTCCTACCTGTTGCTGTACTCATGACTTTTCATCCATTATTACATTGCACATAACTCTCACACTGCTTTTTACTTCATTCACATTATATCACTGAATCTGAGTCCACATTGAAATACTGTGTGATTGTATATTTTTTCATATATTTCTGCAAAGTGTGGTTAGTCCGAGTAAATAACTGCATATATTCCTGTATATATTTGCATCCTTTTATAGAAACGTGGACAGACTGTAATTTACTGTACATACTCTGGTTGTCATTGAATCCTTATTTAAATCCTTCACCTGAACAACGAGAGCAAGTTTTTCGCCAAAGTCAAATTCCTTGTATGTGTTGTGCATACTTGGCCAATAAAGCTGATTCTGATTCTGATTCTGATTCTGATGGACTAAACTCATTTTTAGATTCTTTTACATTTGTCCTTCGAAATGTGTGGCCACCGTTAGCCTGTCTACAAGGCTACAGCACCGGAATTTGTGTATGATCAGCCCATTGCTGCTCAGCCATATTTGCACGGTCAGCTACGGCCAGCCATTTTGTGGAGTGACATAATGAGAGGGCGTAACTTGCTGAGGGAGCGTAACTAGTTGAAAGGGTGTTGACGGAGTCTACGAGCTGCAGACGGACCGGTCTCAAATTTTTTGCTTCTCCATTTTTTTTCCTCTATTCCTACTGTTTCATCCCTCTGCTAGCTTAGTAAGCTGCTGCGCGTGGTTCTCCTGCGTCAGCGTGTAATTGTGTATCACAAAACGGCAATGCGTGTCACGTGATGGGACTCCGGCACCACTGCAAAAAAAAAATAAATATATATATATATATATATACACTACCGTTCAAAAGTTTGGGGTCACTTAGAAATTTCCTTATTTTTGAAAGAAAAGCACTTTTTTTCAATGAAGATAACTTTAAACTAATCAGAAATACATTCTATACATTGCTAATGTGGTAAATGACTATTCTAGCTGCAAATGTCTGGTTTTTGGTGCAATATCTACATAGGTGTATAGAGGCCCATTTCCAGCAACTATCACTCCAGTGTTCTAATGGTACAATGTGTTTGCTCATTGCGTCAGAAGGCTAATGGATGATTAGAAAACCCTTGTGCAATCATGTTAGGTCTGTAATGCTGTAATTGCTGCAAATTGAGGATTCTTTGACTAAAGCAAAGTTTGAAGGAAAAAAATATTATTTCAAATACAAATCATTATTTCTAACCTTGTCAATGTCTTGACTATATTTTCTATTCATTTTACAACTCATGGTGGTAAATAAAAGTGTGACTTTTCATGGAAAACACAAAATTGTCTGAGGTGACTCCAAACTTTTGAACGGTAGTGTATGTATATATAACAATAATAATAAAAAATCGATTCTTATTTTTTATTAATTGGTTCTGGATCGTGTAAAATGGGAATCTAGATTATGTGAATTGATTTTTCACCCCCCAACACCCCTAATACTAATGAACATTAATACAACTATAAGTATGCCAGATTTGGCAATACTACTAATTTGCATCTGTAGTCCCCCGGCTGGTCACAAAAATACACAGTCATGCATGAGAAGAACATCTGCAATAAACTGTTCAAAGTGGATATGCAAAAGTGCAAGAGTTAAGGTGCTACAAAACAAAACCTTCAGATGTCACAAGTAAAGTGTGTATGCATACACATACACATGCACCCCAGTACCTCACAGCGACGAACAAGAGGTGGGGCATATGTGTGTGTGACACACGGGCACATAATGTATATATGCACATGCCATAGTGCAACCATTAGTTCCATATGTGTACAGTTTTGGTTGTTGAAAAGCCAGTTTGTTCAATGAGTCTTAAGTTCATAGCCAGGTCGATGGCATTGTCCAAGATTTCTACAAACGCCCCATCGTTGGGTGGCCGTACGAATGCCATAGGAACAACGTAAGAACTATGCAAGATGTTGGCCGTAAATATGCCTCAAGAACACCTTAAATTGTTCTTGAGGGCCCCTTTTTGCGGTTGTAAAAAACGCCGTATGAATCCCCATGGAGATTTGTACAGTGTGCATAAGGTGGTAGTGAGGTGCTCATAAGGCCGAAGTATGACATTTGTGCAGACAAAATGTGCCAAAAGCCGTAAGATTTTCCTACCAACGACCTGAGAATGCTGTGAGTCGCACTAAAATTTCCGTAAGATGGCAGTATGCTGTAGGAAGATCCCAAGGCACCCTTACATAGTAGCACAGATTCTCCTAAAACTTGCCCACAATGATCTCGGATCACTTCTTGTCATTCTGCTTTTTTTTTTTCATTTGCAATTTTGTTTAAATTTATTATTGTTTTCCCTCTGAAATTTGCAGCTTTCCTTGTAATTCTTTCCCCCTCAATTATGTGAGGTTTTGGGCAACTCATGAACAAAATGGCCACATGTAGCTTCAGATCATTGGTGTACAGGGCTCTGTTCTTCATTGACAGATTTGCCCATCGAGGTCAGTTTACATGTGCACATGGTGCTGGTTGTAGGTGGCAGACAGACAGAAATACATGATGGCGATCCTGTTGTTAAGCAGACTGCAGTTTTCTGGGAACAAGATGGCCTCTGTTGTTTACTGCTGAATATCCGAGTTCATCAATTCATTGTGAGGAGTCGTGGGTTGGTGGGAGAAGGGCATCTCATTTTCAGTTAAAACCACTTCCACAGTGTCATGCCCAGCACTGTAGCTGCTTATCCAGTCACTCTACTTTTGTAAAGAAAAATGAATGGAACTGCTCCTGCACTGTAATTGTATTTCTTTTCCCGTCATGGAGACGGTCTGTAAAAATAGATCTGAAATTGCAGTGTGGAATGTTTGCAATGGCTGTGGTCCTTGGAGTAGCTGCCTCCCTTCGTTGTGGCGTCCCGGTTGCTCAGCTGCCCAAATATCTCATGGGCAGTCTTCATCAGCTGTCACTTACTGCTGCTCTCACTGTACAGTCCCAGTTAGGCTCATGGAAGGCAGCAGGCACCTATGGCTTTTTTAACCTCTGCCAAGGAGGTTATGATTTCCATGGTGTGTGATTGTCTGTTAGCAGGATTACACAATAACAACTAGTGAACTGATTAAGTTTCTGAGATCACATGAGATCAGGATTATTCAAGATGGTATGGCTGTACTCCTCTTTGTATTAAACAATGTATGTTCTTCAGATGGCTGAACAAATTCAGCCTGATGTGGCCAAAGCAGAACAAAAATAGGACTCTGTCCAGCAGAAACTTTGCACCGGAGGGGTGTGAATAGTGTAAAACGGGCTGAAAACCAAAATATTTCCATACTACCATCCTTTTTTTTTTTTTTTTAAGGTAAATTCAACTGAACAGCGGTTGTTGCTCCTCCGTTGGTTGATATGCAGTATCGTCATTGAATATTGCTCTAACACTATGACGTATAATATCTAAACCAATAATTACCTCCGCCAAGGAGGTTATGTGATCATCGGCGTTGGATTGTCTGTCTGTCTGTCTTTGTTTGTTTGTTAGCAAGATAACTCTGCACGGTGGCGCAGTGGTTAGCACCACGGCAGCACAGTTTACCCTCGGCCGGGGGATCGCGGGGATCATGAGATCGTGGGTTCGATCCCTGCCCCCGGCCAACAGTGATCTGTGTGGAGTTTGCATGTTCTCCCCGTGTTTGCGTGGGTTTACTACGGGATTTCTCCGGTTTCCTCCCACATGCCAAAAACATGCAGGTTAGGGAGTTAAGGGGCGCTTGCGCACGCAGCGACCGGCAGCTGGTGGCTTGTCACCGGACTGCAGAACAAATCTACCTACGGGTACAAAATAAGTCCAAAAAAAAAACCTCAAAAACTTATGGATGGATTTTCATGAAATTTTCACAGATTGTCAGAAATGGGGTATCCTACAGATGATTACATTTTGGTGGTGATCCGGATCACCGTCCAGAAGAAAACCACCATTACGGAAAATGCCATTTTCGTGAATAACTACTGAACCACTAATCCTATCATTGTCAATCCAATTGCTAGTCATATGTTTTCATGGTCAAGGAATCTGAAAACGTACACACAAACACTGTATGGGGGGAACTGTGGCGCTTGGCGGAGGTCTGTGCTCTCCGAGTGCTTTTCTAGTTATATTAATGTCTCTCTGCATTAGTTTCATATAATACATAAACCCTAGAAGTAAGTAGCCTATGCGAATACTGAAAAAAAGTGAAATGCATTATTTCTACTCCATCATCATTGTTTTATTAAAAAAATCATCAGGCCAAAGTTGTGAAATTTACAATGAACAATAGCTTGTATAGCCATACATTTTCTTGTATGCCTTACGACCTGGATTGATGATACAAAAACATCTGAAAACAACTTAAACAAACTAGAAAAGCACTTGGAGAGCGCAGACCTCCGCCAAGCGCCACAGTTCCCCCCCATACAGTGTTTGTGTGTACGTTTTCAGATTCCTTGACCATGAAAACATATGACTAGCAATTGGATTGACAATGATAGGATTAGTGGTTCAGTAGTTATTCACGAAAATGGCATTTTCCGTAATGGCGGTTTTCTTCTGGACGGTGATCCGGATCACCACCAAAATGTAATCATCTGTAGGATACCCCATTTCTGACAATCTGTGAAAATTTCATGAAAATGCGTCTATAAGTTTTTGAGTTATCTTGCTAACAGACTCATGTCAATCATCACTGTTTTCTTCCTGCATTACCGACTGCACTATATAGTTCTCCACAGTATCTGCTGCTGGCTAATATATATTTTAACTGTTGACCAGTATCACTTAATCTTATCCTACACTTTATTACATGTATAGTTTATTTCTCTTATCTTATCATGTTTAATGTTGCAGCATTGTACCGAGACAAATTCCTAGTTTGTGTACTACATGAACAATGGCAATAAACCTGATTCTGATTCTGATTCTGATTCTAACAAACAAACAGACAGACAAACCAACGCCGATGATCACATAACCTCCTTGGTGGAGGTAATAAACTTTAAAGGTAAACATACCGTAAGTTGATGTCATTAGCCTTCTTCAAGCTGTCTTTTGCATTGTACATATTGAGCACGTTTATGTGCAACACTGTTACGTATCCAGAAAAATGTCTGGAACTAGGATCTGTGTTGGCTGAGATACACTTTTTGGTTTGACAGGGTTCAGTCAGTTTTGCCTTTTTTGAGATGACTGCGAATTGTAAAACCATACAATGTGGAAGTTGAAATGGACTTGGTGTCAGATAGTGTTTTTTGCTTTTGACAAATGCAGACAGATCAAATCAAGTAGCGTAGACTTTGATGTATTGGCCTTCATCTGCTGCAGGTACCCACCATGGGGTCATCATCATGGTCATCTGTGGACACTCTTGCCTGTGTGGCTTTGGTCCACAGTCTCCACCTACAGCCAGCGCAGGAGAAAGCTCGGCCTTGTGGTTTCTGGATAGGGAGGGCAGGGGAAACACAGGCTTCTTTTATCTTGTATGACCGGCCGCTCTGCTGGCCTGAACTTCCAGCTCAAAACTTACAAAAAACAACAAAAAAGACTGAGGGTGAGATGTGGGGCCTTACTGTGTGAAAATGCTGTATAGTCAGGGAGAAAGGAGCTTGGTGGGAAGGGAATCCGGGCAGCCTTTTGCTTTTAGTGTTAGCAAACAAGCACATAAATAGCAAGGTTGACAACCAAGAGAGAGGCAGTTCAGAGGGAGCAGACGTGGCCAGGACAAAGTTTGAGCTGGAGGGGGGAGGGGACGTCGATGGAAGTTTCGGCCAAGGAATTTCAGCCCCTAGCCTGTTGGGACTATGCCAAAAGCAGGTGAAAAAACTGGTGTAATTTAATGGGGAATGAGTGCTACTGCTGCTGCTCTGAAACTGGTACCAGCAAAAAAGAGCAAGCAGAAGTGCCTTTGCACTTGTCATGAAGGGAGATGTTTTGGGGGACATTTTTTTAGTTCAGCCCACAATTTGTTTTGTTTTTAGTGTTGTAGTCAAGACCAGAGTCACCCAAGACTGAGACAAAGTTGAGACCAAGACCTACGTATGTACACAGTGGTCTCAGTCTTGGGAGACTCTGGTCTAGGTTTGGTCTCGACTATAACACTAGTTTTTTTTTCCCTCTGATTTGCAATGCTATTTTACAGTACGGGGGGGCTGAAAAGTTCATAGGCTGACCATGATGCAGTGGTCAAATTTGACCAAATGTGGTTTATTTTTCAACATATTTTCCAACAGTTCAACACTGGTGTTGCAGCACTTGGATCCCTCCGGTATAGAAGCTCTCTTCTTGATCCTCAAAGACATAACTCCTTCTTAGTCAGCCGATGAAATTTTCAGGCCCCCCTCATAAGTGTCAGCTCTTCAGTTTCAGGGGTCTTTCAATAACCAGCAAGAAGGGGGGGGGGGGACTACTGAGGAAAAAAGGCTCAAATTTAGCAGAGAAAATGCAAATGTATAAGAAAAATGTGTTAAAAATTCTTATTCATGTTAATTTTTGTATTAAAGAATGTAGAAAAATGTTGCAAATTTACAAAAAAAAGTATTTGGGTGCATTCAGACTAAATGCGAAAGTACAAATTTTTTTGTGTGGTGTGATTACATGTTAACTGAAAGCACCAAGGTGCTGATGCCTTGGTGCCAGCTGTTTTTAAAAAAAAAAAAAAAAAAAAAAAAAAAGCACACTGCTACCTCTACTGGCCTGGCATAGTTACTGTATTACAGTACCTTTTTTCCCAGCTGCAGTGACAGTAAAGGTGAATTAAATTGGTGTATTTTGATAGCAAAGCCACATGTGGAAATTTTGCCAGACTGAGACATAAACTGAAAGGGATTTTAAACTTTGTTTACTCATGATTTGAGCCTGTTATTTACAAGCAGCCTAAGGATGAGTGTTGTGCTTGAAATAATTAATAAAACCTTACAGGAAGTCATTTTTCCCAATATATTGCTATTATCTTTGAATTGATAACTGAAGCTGAACAAACTGGTCATACAGATAGTAATGGACATATTTTTTCTCCTGTAAGATGAATACAATGGGTTTTGATTATTTTCTCTCACTCTCTTCTTCAATTTTTTAAAATTTGTTGTATATTTTACACAGATTGTTACCTTAAAATAGTTTAAGCTTCCCATTGTCATATTGATTCCTGTAATTTTTATGTGCTAGTCTGTGAATTGTAGACATTAATAAAATAACTGATTTGTGTTCTTGGTAAACTGGATTTACTTGATGTCTTTTTTTTTAATTAATTCATTTATCTGGATGGAAGTAAAATCCAGGTTACTGTTAAAATGGTCAGTTTTTGCCAGAGGGAGAAAAAGCTTTTTTTTTTTTTTTTAATCCTAAAGACTGCAGTGATATTAGGGGTTGTCCTCAAAGGTAAGAAAGCTGTTTATTAACTGATGAGTTGTTGCACATACAGGTACATCTCAAAAAATTAGAATATCATGAAAAAGTTCAATATTTTTGGTCTCTCATTTCAGAAAGTGAAACCCACATAGTATTGTAGGGAACCCACGCTGGGATATTCATCTCAGACTGGAAGCAGAGGGGAGGGCAATATTCCCTCTGCCGGCAGAGTGTGGGGGATTTAATGGAGGACAGTACGTATTGTAATGTGTGAATGTATTGTGATGCAAGATTTCAGGCAACGGGGGAAGGAGTGGAGTGATATAAAAGGAGAGACCCTGGTGTATTAGAGAAGTCTTTTTCTGTGTATGAATGAAGTGAGAGAGAGAAATAAAGTTTGTCTGTCGTGCAGGTCTGGTTCTCTTATTTGCACTCACCACAGTATATACTGTAGATTCATTACACAGAGAGTGATATATTTCAAGTGTTTATTTATTTCAATTTTGATGATTATGGCTTACAGCCCATGAAAACCCCAAATTCAGTTTCTCAAAAAATTAGAATATTACAGAATTTTTTTTTTTTTTTTTTTTTTTTTTTAATAGAAATGTTGGCCGACTGAAAAGTATGTCCATGTACTACTCAATACTTGGTCGGGGCTCCTTTTGGATTAATTACTGTATCAGTGTGGCGTGGCATGGAGGTGATCAGCCTGTGGTACTGCTGAGGTGTTTTGAAGGTCCAGGTTGCTTTGATAGTGACCTTCAGCTCGTCTGCATTGTTGGGTCTGGTGTCTCTCATCTTCCTCTTGACAATACGCCATAGATTACACCACATAACAAAAATAATTTTTTTGTAAGTTGTCTGTGTTTTTTTTCAACTGGTTTAAGACAGTTTTGCACCGCTGAATCTGAAAATGACATCCATTTCTCTCGATCAGGTCAGGTTTTTATGCTAAGTTATAAGCAGTTGTACAGTTGTACTGTAAATTGAATAGTAGACATTGATAAAGGTAAGTACATGTAAATTGAATGTTACGTCATCATTGTTCAAAATTCAAGAATTTCAAGAAATAAAAAACAATTTTGCATCATATAAAGCGAAAATACCCATACATGTAAACAAAAACGTAAGAAATCATGTGGCCATAGTTCAAAAAGTTGACCTGATTGAGCAAAACCAATGTGATTTTTGGATTCAGTACGTCAAAATTGTCCTAAATCGGCTAAAAAAAAAACCTTGGACAATAAATTTTGGTGTTGACCAGTGTTATCTATGGGGTTTGGGTCAGGAGAGTTTGCTGGCCAATCAAACACAGTGATGTCATGGTCATTAAACCAGGTTTTGATACTTTTAGCAGTGTTGGGGGGGGGGGGTGCCAAGTCCTGCTGAAAAATGAAATCAGCTTCTCCATAAAGCTTGTCAGCAGAGGGAAGCATGAAGTGCTCCAAAAATTTCCTGGTAGATGACTGCGCTGACTTTGGTCTTGATAAAACACAGTGGACAAACACCAGCAGATGACATGGTTCCTCAAATCATCACTGACTGTAGAAACTTCACACTAAACCTCAAGCAACTTAGATTCTGTGCCTCTCCACTCTTTTTCCAGATTCTGGGACTTTGATTTCTAAATGAAATGCAAAATTTACTTTTATCTGAACACAGGTCATCAGCTGGTGTTTGTCCACTGTGTTTTATCAAGACCAAAGTCACCGCAGTCGACTACCAGGAAATTTTAGAGCACTTCATGCTTCCCTCTGCTGACAAGCTTTATGGAGAAGCCAATTTCATTTTTCAGCAGGACTTGGCACCTGCCCACACTGCCAAAAGTATCAAAACCTGGTTTAATGACCATGACATCACTGTGTTTGATTGGCCAGCAAACTCTCCTGACCTAAACCCCATAGAGAATCTATGGAGGATTGTCAAGAGGAAGATGAGACACCAGACCTAACAATGCAGACGAGCTGAAGGTCACTATCAAAGCAACCTGGACCTTCATAACACCTCAGCAGTGCCACAGGCTGATCACCTCCATGCCACGCCACATTGATACAGTAATTAATCCAAAAGGAGCCCCGACAAAGTATTGTGTGTACATGGACATACTTTTCAGTCGGTCTACATTTGTATTAAAAAACTATTTTTTTTAACTAATTTTATGTAATATTCTATTTTTTTGAGAAACTGAATTTGGGGCTTTCATGGGCTGTAAGCCATAATCATCAAAATTAAAATAAACACTTGAAATATATCACTGTCTGTGTAATGAATCTATATGATATGTGGGTTTCACTTTCTGAAATGAGTGACAAAAAAACTGAACTTTTTCATGATATTCTAATTTTTTGAGATGTACCTGTACATGAGCTAATTGTTACATTTAAAAAGAATAGAAAACAGTGGGGATCTATTTTGCATAAATCACCACTGAGGAGGTATTTTCTGTTCAGCCTAGAGCTTAGAAGAGTTGAACTGACGTTGGCACACATTATCTCTATGCTAACAGTCTGTGCAGTGATCTGTGGACACCTGACTTTATCAGAGAAAAAAATCAGTCGGAACAGTAGGATCAGACTTGAGACCTTTCTGTCTGATGAACCACCAGTCCCTCTGACTTTAAAAAAAAAAAAAAAAAAAAACCTGTCATTGTTGATATAAAAGATCGTTGCATACGTTAGCATTGCAGCTAACGGCAGTGCCGTCATTTCAATACAGACATCAGTCAGCTGTTGAAGATGTCATAAAATAATGCGGGCGATCTCTCCTCGTTTTGACCACGTAAAATATACCACTACTGTCAGGCTAATACATAATAATGACCGCCCTTCCATCTGTTTTTAGTTTTGGTCTAATAATCATCCATTAACCTGGTGTTTGTAAAAACTCTCCACAGTTGCTAATGCAGACCTCTGAGCATTAACCCAGCGCCATACTAACCAGCCTAGTGATGTTACGGAAGTGGTCCATCATGTGCTGTAAAAAAAAAAAAAAAAAAAAAAAAAAAAAAAGTTACGGTGTCATCTTTAGTGGCCTGGCATAGTTATGACAAAACCTTTTTTTTTTCACGGCTGTATTGACAGAAATGGTGAGTTAAATTCGTGTTTATTTTGAAAACAAAGCCTTATATCGCAATTCTGGCAATTTAAAAGTCGAGAAAATATGGCGACACATTGATACAAGCCTTTTGTTCCGGTTAATTTTGACTGGGTGAGCTGAAACAGAGATGCGGACACACACCAGACACACTGAGTGATTACTGTATGCCTCCATTTTCACCGTGGCATAATAAATGTAAACATAGACATGAATTCACCATCTGAACGAGTTGTCGACGGGTGGAGTTGCCTTTATAACTTCTGCAGCTGTGTTCTAACTGCTGTGGAAATCCCCAGAACAGTCATGTTTAGGTTTACATTATCCGGTGGGGCTCTCACCTGGAAAAATTGTCCCTGCCTCTAAAACTTCACCTGGATGACAGTTATTTAAACTGCTAGCCTGCTAGCCCTCGTTAGCACATCCATGGGAGGGGTCCGTGGGTGGATAACTCCAACTCCGGTTCAGCTGCAGAGCTCCCGGTCCATCTGCAGGCAAGTGGCTGTCTCATTTTCAAGCTAACTTATTCTCCAGTTTTGATACTTTAACTCCAGTGGTGGCAGAATCTCAAGGCTCATTACTAGCTAGTGCTACCAAATTCCTTGAACATGTGAATGGCCAAACTCACATGTTTTTCGTATGTTTACATTAACTTTACATGTATATATGTGTCACGCTTTCACATTTGGTCTGAAGACACCTTTAGCGTTAACTTGGGATGCTTTCACATCTAACCCATTTGGGTTAGATGTTAGTTTGGGTTTCGGACTTTTCAGTTTGATCCAGTCCACAATTTTAGGTGTGAAACCTCTTCTTGAACCACGGTCCAGATCAAGCAGCCAGAATTTGGTCCAGCAAAAAGAGGTGGTTCCGGCCGAATCAAACTGAACCTTGGGCTTGTTCATTTAGTGTGTGAAAGCAATTTTCAGAAAGGTTCGGACTTTCAGACCAAACACGGGAAGTTAAGGCAGTTGATCAGAAGGAAAATGAGCCATGGTAGCACTCGGAGAGGGGAAATGTCGCCTTTAGAAGCATAAATAGTCACTTGGACAAAAAAACAATTGCAGAAAATTACCAGATGTTTTGGAGAGGCTGTGACAGTCATGCCACCTGAAAATCATCACGGCTGATGGGTGGGACCAGCGTCCTTTTTAATGAAGACCTGAATAATATTCTACCCTCACTTAACTAGTTCACCAACTATATGATGGAGTCTGAACACTGGGGGTGGGAATCGCGAGGGACCTCGTGATTCAATTTGGATCGTGATGCTTGGATCACATTACAGTCCTATAATGATTCAACGATATTGCGATAGAGTATATATACATAGAGTATATAGAGTATCGCAATACCATAGCTTGCAAATTTTTTCACCTTATTCAACCTCAAATCTTGTTCCATAGTAAAAGTGTTGCCATCTTTCATATAATAAAGTATTCTCTGGGCTTCATTTTCCACGGAGACGCATCTCTGCACACAGGGAGAGCGGTGGACGGTGTTGTTTGGAATAGAGTCCCACTCCAGCGATGTTTATCTGACTCTCTGGACTCTTTTAAAAAGCAGCTAAAATCTTTTTTGTTTCACGAGGCTTTCCGTTGAGTTTCAATTCAACTGCTTTTTCAATGGCAAGTCTGATACTTTAAAATGATTTTAATCTTGTTTTAACTTGTTTTTATATTTTTTAAATCATTTTTATCTATCAGATTCCTTTTATTCTATGTTACTGTACAGCACTTTGTGACTACGAGGGGGCTGAAAAGTTCATAGTGGTCAAATTTGACCAAATGTGGTTTATTTTTCAACCGCAGGGATCCAAGCGCAGCAACACCGATGGAAGAAGTATGTGGACAGAAGAGGAGACTATGTTGAAAAATAAACGACATTTGGTCAAATTTGACCACTATGAACTTTTCACCCCCCGTATACGTCTCTGAAAAGTGCCTCATAAATAAACATTACTTAATTTTTCTCCGAGCGCTGCTCACAAGCTCCATGCCAATGTGTTTTTAGTTTAGCTGTTGCTAGCGCTGCTCTGAGACATGTGCTGACCCGCATGTTTGTTTGTTTTTTGTTTTTTTTCCATGCAGCGTGTCTTGTGGGTTGTGTGTCATGTCAATGTCATTTCTTCCATATTTGTTATAAAATCCAAATAAGGCCTGGCATTTGAGCTAACTACTTCCTAACTTTCAAAGCTGGCTGCAAATCTCAAGAGACAAGCTGTGGGTGCATTCTGATCACGCAATGGTATACTCCGAAGCGGACTGCACAGGGTATTCCGCCATATTAACTGAGATTCCAAACCAAAGGGAGCGAACGGTCTAAAGTTCAAAGGGAACTGAAGACCGTTCAGTGTATATCAAGCCCTAGCTTGATATACGCTGATGATGTGCATATTACAATTTGGCTCTGATTGGATAATTTTTGCAGGAGTTAAAGGCCCTGACTTATGATCTCCTATTTCACCTCAGTTAATAAACAGTAACTTGTGAAATTAGCTCTTCCTACAGTTTTGTTCTAAATGTTTTTAAATGGGGCACCAGGGTTTGATATACACTGATGATGCCATATTGCAATGAGACTCTCATCTGGTGATTTATGCAGGAATTGTATATTAATCGGAGCTTTTCAGTGTGTGGATTTTCTTTGATTTTTCTGAAGTTGTGATTACTTGTTGCCTTCATTACGCATGGATTTAATATCAGCTGGGGACTGAAGTCCATAGAATGTTTAGTGTCATTAAATTAAGCAGATTCTCCTCTTTCAGGTGACTATAGAAACATCACTGTCCTGGTTTAGTTTGTTTTTTAGCAGCTACAGTATTTATACCAGTAGTATTTTTCGGTGCACCAGTGCGAGCGTCGGGTTTAATCACATTATTGGATTAGTATTTAATGTCCTGTTGGTAATAATGTGTATATACTTAACAAGCATCATATGACAAATTTTTTTTTCCCACAATATCTTTATTGAACCTTTTTTTTTTTTTTTTTTACAAACATGATACAAACAATCAAACACTAACACTAAAGTACTACAAAAAAAAAAAAAAAAAAGATGCACTAAGAACACCAACAACCACCAACAAAATCAAGTCTTCAACAATGCTCCTCTGTTTAGTCTAGACAATCCAATACATAAGTATACATATTATGTTCACCAGTTTGGAATTTACAAGGTCCACACACATCATTCACCTTCTTCTTCAAGAGTTATGTTTAAATTTTTTACATAATCAATAAAAGGTCTCCATATATTCTCAAACACAATTTCCTTTGATTTCAGTATATATGTTATTCTTTCTAATGGAAGGTTTGTTAACATCTGTCTTAACCACTGAGTCACATCTGGTCTATGAGTCTTTTTCCATAATAGTGCAATACATTTTTTGGCATTAAGCAAACTGAGGTCTATGAATGTTCTTTCACTTTTATTAAAATTATGCTTTTCTGGGTACAGACCCAACAAAAACAATTTAGGATTCAATATGATTTGTTTTGAGATTATTTTTTCAATTGTTACCCTCACCTCTTCCCAAAACATTCTTATTAATCTACATTCCCATACACAATGAAATAGAGTTCCTTTACTTTCCATGCATTTTGTGCATGTATCTGGTATATTTTTGTTATATTTATTTAACTCCTCCGGTGTAACATACATCCGCATTAACCATTTGAAATGTATCAATTTAAGGCGTACATTTATTGATTTGGTTTGAGCTTCTGTACAAGCCAATTCCCATTGTTCCTCTGAAATTTCAGTTTGCAGATCTTCTTTCCAGTAGTTTAATCTTTTCAGTGAATTTTCACTTGAAGATAGTGTCAATGAGTTATAAAACTCTGAAATAATACCCTTTCTTTTACTATCTTTCATCATCATTTTTTCCAAGGATGAATAAATAGGTCGAGTGAGAGCTTTATTTTGATTTGAGCGAATAAAGTTTCTAAGTTGAAGATATTTAAAAAAATGTGTTCTATTGAGATTAAATTTGATCCTCAGCTCTTCAAAAGACATTATGTTATCTGCACATGGCAGATATAAATCCTGAATCTTTTGTATCCCTTTTAAATTCCATACTTTAAATACAGCGTCCGCTCTCCCTGGTTTAAAATATTGATTACCCCATATTGGACTAAATTGTGACAATAACTGTGGTTCTTTTAAATAGTTTTTAGCTTCACACCATATTTTGATCATATGCTTTACAAATGGATTTTTAACTTGTTTTTGTAATTTTTTTGCCGAATCTGAGTATATGAATATGGGAAGAGGTAAAGGTAAATTGTATGATTCCATTTCAGTCCAGTGAGGGAGATCATTTGATGAAAAATAATATGTCATAGACCTCAGTTGTGCCGACCAATAATACAACATAAAATTTGGACATTTCAGACCTCCACGATCAAATGGTAAATATAATAAAGACAGACGTAATCTAGCCCTCCTGTTGTTCCATATAAATTCCACTAACTTTTTTTTTATTCTTGAGAATAAATCTAAAGGTGGTGATAAGGGAATGTATTGAAATAAATAAAGTATTTTAGGTAAAATATTACTTTTAAGTATATTGATTCTCGCGATCATCGACATTGGTAGTGACATCCATCTCTGAGTTAACTCATTGATATCTGACATTAAGGCTTCATAGTTGACACTGGCGACTGATTCTAGCTTAGGCACAATTTGGATTCCTAAATATTTAAACTGATTTACAACATTGAATTGATTTACCTCAGGGTCTGGGTAATTTCTCTGGGTCTCATTTAGCATTAATATTGAAGATTTAGTTTTATTTATTTTATATCCTGATATTTCCCCAAAATTCTTTATTAAATTCAACAAGGTTGGAATTGATTTTTTTAGATTCGACATAAACAAAATTATGTCATCGGCGTACAGGGAGATTTTATGTTCTGTTGGTCCAACTTTAATTCCATATATTTGTGAATGTAAACGTATCGCTATCGCTAAAGGTTCAATTGCCATAGTAAACAGTAAAGGTGAAAGTGGACAGCCTTGTCGACATCCTCTATTGATTTTTATTGGTTTTGAAATATTGTTATTTGTTAGGATTTCTGCTGTAGCATTATTGTATATTATTTGAACCCATTTTATGAAATTATTTCCAAGTCCAAACCTTTGTAGGACTTCAAAAAGAAAGGGCCATTCAACTCTATCAAAGGCCTTTTCGGCGTCCAGTGATAGGAGAGCTGTATCCGGTGCGTCTTTATTAAAATAAATAATATTAAATAGTCTTCTTACATTATGGAAGCCTTGTCTTCCCTTTATAAAGCCATTCTGATCTCGATTAATAATATTTGGTAAAATTTCTTGTATTCGTCTTGCTAAAATTTTACAGATTATCTTAAGGTCGGCGTTTAATAGGCTTATTGGTCTCATATTTTCACATTTATTAGAGGGCTTACCTGGTTTTGGCAGCAGTATAATTAAGGCATTATTTATGTATGATGGTAAATTATTATTTTGAAATGCTTCTAAAACCATTTCCAAAAAAGGTTTTATTAATTTATTCTTAAATTTTTTATAAAGGTCAACTGGAAGACCATCTGGTCCTGCACTTTTTCCTGATTTCATATTATCAATGGCTAGCCCAACTTCTTCTTGACTAATTTTAGACTCCAATATCTCCCTGTTTTCATTTGGAATACACGGTATAGATAGTTCGTTCAAAAACCCATTTAGTTTTGTTAAATCAAATTCATTTTTAGTATCATATAATTTTTCATAGTAATCTCTAAAGGCTCTGTTAATTTCTAAAGGATCTATAACTACCTGTCCTTTACTTATAATACTAGTAATTGGTGTTTTAATTTCTAATTGTTTAATCTGCCATGCCAATAATTTTCCTGATTTTTCACCTTGTTCATAAAAAGATTGTTTCAATCTTAGAAGACTCGAGGCAGCTCTATTCGCTGATTTTTTGTCGTATTCAGCTCTCAAAATCAGTAATTCATTCTCCAACCTTGGATCACTTCCTGCATACACTTTTTCCTGAAGACTTTTCATTTTATGTTCCAATTTAGCTCTCTCCTCTCGAGTCTTCTTAGATTTTGATCCTGTATAACTAATAATATGTCCCCTAATAAAAGCTTTGAAAGCCTCCCACTTTACACATGCTGATGTTTGTGTAGTATTGATGTCAAAGAACTCGTCTATCTGTTTTTCTATATACTTGACAAATTCCTCATCCTGAAGCCATTTATGCTGAAATTGCCATCTGCCTGATTCCTTTGTCAATTTTTTATCTACATATATTAGACAACAGGGTGCATGATCAGAGATCACGATGTTATCATAAAAGCAGTTTTGAATCTTGGATCTTAATTCTGTGGAAATCAAAAAATAATCAATACGTGAGAATGTCTTGTAGGTACTGGAATAACAAGAATAGGCTTTAACTTGTGGTTTCATTTCTCTCCATATATCTAACAATCTCAATTCTTTCATAAAATGATTAATAGTCATCCCACATCCATTGTGCGTACAATCCAGTCCTGTTGATCTATCTATACCTGGATTCAATGTACAATTAAAATCCCCTGCTATTATATGTTGCCCTGTAAGTGATGATAAAATAAGAAATAAATTAGCAAAGAACTTTTGGTCATCTATATTGGGACCATATAAGTTCACAAGATTTATATTTTCTAATAGCAAAGAACCTTGAATGATTACATATCTTCCAAGTTTGTCTCCAATTACATTTTTCACTTGAAAAGGGACTGATTTATGTATGAGAGTCATAACTCCCCTGGCCCGGGATGAGAATGATGAGGTGAAGACACTTCCTTGCCATCTACTCCTAATTCTTTTTATATCCTCCTCTATTAGATGAGTTTCTTGTAAAAACACAATTTTTGAACCCATGTCTTTTATTTTATTCATAACTTGTTTAAGTTTTTTTTAAATTTTGTAGACCTCTGCAATTCCATGAAGTTAAATTAAGATTAACACTTTGGTTTATGATCAATAGAGAGTTTGGGATTACCTTGCAGTGTAAACATGCTCATACAGAGAAGCAAAAACATGAGTGGTTGAACATTCATCCTACAAACTACACACAAACAAATTCCCCCTTCCCACACTTGTGGCGAACCCCCCAAAATCAAAAGAAAAATTCCGTCTCCCGATATAGCCATCGACCGCTCCACACCCACGGGGAACAGCCAAAGCCACTCCTTCTTCATCCTCCCAATCACCCTAACTCTACTGCTTTTAATGACGTAACATTAACTCTCCTCTGTAGTTTTCCAACTTAACTCCAAAATTTTTAACAACTTTGTACATCATAGTTTTTTTTTGTTTGTTTTGTTTTTGTTTTTTTAATATATAATACAATCTATATTTTGTAAACTTGCTATTTACTTCAAGTCAGTCAGATGCCTGTGCAAATGCTTAATTATTCTACCTTATATTTTGTTCATGCTTAGCTCCCACCAGTCTCTTCTTCTTCTTGATGAACTCCTGCGCCTCCTCTGGGGTCTTGAAGATGTGGGTTCTGCCCTCATACGTGGTCAGCAGTCTCGCAGGATAGATTACACCATGACGAATCCCAAGGTTGCGCAGCTCCTTACGTATGGGATCAAACTGCTTCCTCAATTGTTGGATTCCTGTGGCCAAATCTGGGTAGAACCGCACCTGCTGATCCTGGTGTTTAATCTCTCCTTTAGCTCGTGCAGCGTTGAAGATCTTCATCCTGTCTCTGTTGCTAAGAAACTTCATAATTAAGGTCCTCGGCGGTCCCTTATCTCTCCGTGGGCCAATACGATGTGCATTTTCCAGAACCACTGCTGATTGCAACTCCTCGCTGCCCAGCACCTCCGGAATCCACTTTTCCAGAAAGGAATATACGTCCCGACCTTCTGATTCCTCTGGAAGACCCACCAGCCTCAAGTTATTCTGTCTCGACCGAGATTCCAAATCCAAAATATTATCTTCTAGACATTTATTTTTTTTTTCCAAAGTGCGCACCTTTAATTGAAGACGGGTGACGTCATCTTCAGCACTAGCGAGACGGAGCTCCATCTGCGCCGTTCGTTCTACACAGTCACCCAATTCCTTTCTTATTCCTTCCAACGCTGTCATAATCCCATCAAATCTAGAGGAAAAGTCCGCTCTCATTGAACTCATGGCAGCCATCAGCGCATCTGCGCCGCTCCCCGCAGATATCGCACCGTTGCCAGCCTCCTCCGCCATATATGGAGTTTTGTTTGCTGCGTCACAGACCTGAAAGTCCGTTAATTTGGACTGTTTCGGCGGCTCGCTTTTTCCTTTACCTGGTTTTCCAGCCTTAGGCTTCGCCGACATATCCTCGCCCAAACGCTGGGATACGTTCTGTCCCAAATGAGAGAGTTATTTGCCGATTTTTTTTCTCCAGGAGCAGAGCAGAGTGAGACACGTCCGTCTTACGTGGCAGCCATAACCGGAAGCCCATATGACAAATTTTAATATAAATCCAACATTTCACTACTGGGACTTAGAAATGCCTGTAGTTGCAGAGACACATGCTAGTGCAAAAAACTGTAGAAAAAATGACTGCTTACCTTTGTGCAAACAACGGTTTTCTGGTCGTTCACCCAGAGGATTTGAGGTGGCTGGACTCATCCATCGGTGAATTGAACATGAGCCTCTAATGATTTATAGTTTTAAATTGCTCATGGTTGTATGTGCTCACCCCACAAACCAGGGAGGCAAACACATCTGACAGCATGACTCGAGGCAGTTGGTCGAGATCCGTGGTCCATTTCTTGTGCTCATATCGATTAATCCCATTTAAGTGTTTTTAGAGGTAGTGCTCCTTTGCTTCCTTATTCAGCTTCTCTGAATAAGGAATTTTAATTTTCTGTTTGCTCCGTTCCATTGCACGTATGTCTGCTCCTGTTAGCAGTTGCCTAGACTACAGGTAAACAAAGAAGCCAGACCATGACGATGGCAACAACGGCCCACAATGCAGCGTGGCATGACGTCAATGCCCATTCTCTATTAGGGATGAGAATTGAGAACCGGTTCCTTTTGGGATCCAGTTCTCAATTTTTTAAGCCCCTGGAATCGGACGTCGCTGATGTTATTAATTCCTTTTATCGATGCTGCAGGTTTAAACACTTCTGTGTTTGTTTTTTTTAAACGGCATCCGTCATGGCGTCACACGCTGCTACTGCTGCTACCAAGCAACACCATGATGCCGTTGCTTCCGGGAGATAATGGCAGAAGTGCATGGTAAACACTAGCATCATGGCATATGGTAAACACAAGTTGAAACATCTCTTGATGCGGCAGCATGGGATAAAACGAAAGACTGCAATGTGACTGTCTACGAATTGTGCCCACACCTGATTCCCAAACAGCAGCACCTACATTAGTGACCGTAATATTAGCTTATTATTAGGAGAATATTAGCGCAATGCTAGCAGCCTTGCAGGCTAAATTTAATGTTATTTTTTAACTCGCAAAACCCAACTAAAAACATCTGATATTTAAATATGAGCTCATTCTTTTTAGACGATTACAGCAACGGATAGCTCTGAGGTTTTACCAACCTGCTCACCCTCTGCCAGGAAAACCCACTGACACCAGCTGAACATGGAGCTGTAATGCAGTTTGTATTTAAAGGCTTGCATCCATTCATGTCCATAAAACAGCTTGAGTTTGGGTAGGTGGTACGTGTGATGTAGGTTACAGATTAATACTGAACAAGACTCCTTCCCAGACTGAGCAATGTCTTGAGGTTTTATCAGTATGTTAATATACAATTGAGCATTTTGTGCATGTGTTTATATACACTGTGCATATATACTGTATATATTTTAAAAAACATTGCATCCAAGTACAGAATGTATATTTTTGTGATTGCTCAAATAACATAATTGCGCAGTTGTTTCTAATCACTTCAGTATTCCATTTATACTGCTTTTATTTATATTGCTTTTCAGCATTTAAACATAACAAATGTTACAAGACATAAATGGCCATTTTTCTAAGGAAAGCATGTTTACAGTCTTCTATTTTATTTTATCTTTTAAGAGAAGCAGCATTGTTTAAAGTCAGGAAAATAATAAAACTCCTGCATTGATGCTGAAGTCCTGTGAAGTTCTGCTTTTTTCCACATGGCAAACTGATCAAGAATTGATAAGGGAATCGATAAAGAAAAGGATTGAAAAGCAAAATCAACAATGCCATTGATATTGATAAAACCTTATAAATTTCCATCCCTATTCCCTAAACCCTATTACTGTTGAAGCTCTGTAGGGTCACCAAACTTACCACGCATGTTCACTTTGGAATCCTGACCTACAGCTGTGGGTTGTATACAACAATTTTTGTTGTGTTTTCATGGATGATAGGCTCATCATAACTTGGTTCTGCCCCAATAATTATATGGAAAAATTGAAAACTCCTCTCCTTCAGTGACATATTGGGATCTTCAAAGAAAACGGAAGCGGGGGATACTGCACTTGCCTTAGAGTGCTTTTGTTCACACAGAACAGTCACACGGTCCCTGTTGTCCTGAAGTGGCTGAACCATCTTGTAACTGTGCCTTGAACAGAGAGGCTGGCAATTTCTACAGTGGAAAGATGCATTTTGAAGAGTTTTTGTACCAGAAAAATCTGTCGAACTGCAAAACAATTTAGAGTATTATATATACTGTATATATAGTGGTTAGCACTGCGGCAGCACGGCAACTCGCCCTTGGTCGGGGGATCCTGGGTTCGATCCCAGCCCCCGACCAACAGTGATCTGTGTGGAGTTTGCATGTTCTCCCCGTGTCTGCGTGGGTTTACTCTGGGATTTCTCCAGTTTCCTCCCACATGCCAAAAACATTCAAGTTAGGTTAATTGGCATCAAAACTGGGGATTCTAAACTGTCCTTAGGTATGAATGTGAGAGTGAATGGTTGTCTGTTTCTCTGTGTTGGCCCTGCACTGGACTGGCGATCTGTCCAGGGTGGACCCTGCCTCTCGCCCAAAGATGCTGGGATATGCTCCAGCACCCCCCCCCCCCCCCCGGATATACGTACAGTTCACTGTTGCTGTTTACAATTTATTAAAAATACATGGTGCAAATGTTGCACATTCCATTAAAAATAGTAAATCAATGGCCTTCTCCATATACCCTTTACTGAATGGTTGCTAATCAAATCTTATTCAACTGGTGAATTAGTTCACTTGATTTGAGTTTCACATACCCTTATTCATAAAGTTCATGTTATAGATTGTAGGTCATTCTAGACCTTCCTCGGTATTGCTGTTTTAAACGGTCCACCATAATCTAGTCTGAATTTATCAATGGGTATGGCAGATATGTTACTAGCTAGTTTCAAGGAAAATCATTTTCATATACACTACTCACAAAAAGTTAGGGATATTCAGCTTTCAGGTGAAATTTCAGGATGTACCTAAAATGCTCTGTAACCTTTTGAATGCACATGTCCAACTGTTCAGTGTTTGAGTACTTTTTGCATAACTTGCTGTTCTCTAACAAGATACTTAACACCAAAATTCACAACAGGTGTTTGATCCATGAATTGACCAATAAATTTTTTGGTTCAGTTAGAATTGGTATTTAAACAGTCCTCTTCATCATGCTGTTCACATTTTGACGTCATGGGACCAAGACAACACCTAACAATTGATCAACAGTACCTCGCTGTTGCAAGGCTTCAAACAGGATGTTGTCAGCGGGAAGTGGCCACTGAGCTTAGAGTGTCATAGACTGTCATCAGCAGGTTGCAACAGAGATACAGACACTGGAAGAGTCACAGAGAGGCATAGAAATGGACATCCTTTGGCCACATCCCACACTGATGACTGCTTCATTGGCCACAGTTACATGGGCAAAATTTCTTCAATCTGATTACAATTCAGATCAGAATTTTACTGTTTACATGGATCCTGAAAAAGCTGATCTGATTAGGATATGCGTTTCCATGTGTCACACGTTTGAACGGAATAAATCATTTTGACATGCACACATCGACATTTCGATATTCCGAAAATAGTAGAAGAAGAAGCAACTTCCGGTGTTGGCGAGCCCCGCTTCGTGTGGAAATTGACCTGTATTGTGTTATTCAGATTGTACTTTTGCTTCTGCTGGTCTCCGTAATGAAGCTACAAGTACATACTTGTGCATAAGACGAACAGAGGGAGACAGCAGGACGATACAGACCAGTTTTGTTTTACTCCCGTTATGTTTTCTGCTAGCTGCTGCTAAGGCGGAAATACGTCACGTCGACGTGTGGCTGGTGTACAGACATGCACAGTAAACATATTTTCTGCCCTACGTTCAGAATAAGTGTTTTCATGCGCACCATTCTGATTAACAATTGGCATAACCCTCTCCTCTCAATCGGAATGAAATTTTGATCTGAATGAGCGTGATCGGGTTAGAATATTCAGATTGCCATGTTTACATGAAGCATTTTTATTCCGATCAGGCTTTTAATCCGGTTACTTGTGTCCATGTAAACATATTCATTGTGAACAGTGCCCTGCAGAACCAGATGATGAATGCCACTCAACTCCAGGCACATTTATAGGGGGTGAAAGGCATCCAAGTGTCATATCAGACCATTTAAAACCATTTACATCAGCGTGGTCTGCGTGCTAGATGACCTGCAGGGGTACCTGACCACACCAGGAACAGGCGTCGTCGTCTTGCATGGGCCAGGGAGCATTTACGCTGGACAAGGGACCAGTGGGCCTCAGTGCTGTTCTCTGATGAAAGTCAATTCACGCTGAGCAGAAATGATGGCCGCCAATGATGTTGGAAACGTCAAAGAGAGCGACTATTGTGGTGGCATTACTCTGTGCAGGTGTGTCTAGTCAATACAGAACTGCCCTACACCTTGTGAATGGTACAGTGACAAGCCAATATTACCTGAATAACATCATTTATCCAGTCATTGTGCCCCTGCATGAACAACACAGGCCTAATTTGGTCTTTATGAACGACAGTGCTCCAGTCATCGAGGTCACATCATCGGGGAATGGCTGCTGGAGGTTGGGGTACCTCAAATGGAGTGGCCAGCACTTTCTCAAGACTTAAATCCCATAGAAAACCTATGGGATCAGCTGACTCACCATGTAGAGGCTCGTAACCCTGCACCCCACAACCCCAATGACCTGAGGGCCACCCTTCAAGAAGAGTGGAATGCCACGCCTCAGCAGACAATAAGTTGACTTGTGAACAGCACGAGACATCGTTGTCGAGCTGTAATTGATGCTCAAGGGCACATGACAAGTTATTGAGACACTGACATATTTTGTTGTGGTACAGTATACCAACTACTGTTGTTGGCTTTTGTTTCAATAAATTGTTTAAAGTGAGGACATCACCATTGCATGCTTCTACGTAAATGCCCAACTTTCATATTTTATCACTGTAGCATGAACTTATTACATTTTCCATAAATAAAAGCCAAATATCCCTGACTTTTTGTGAGTAGTGTGTGTGTGTCAGCCACTAGTTATGGGTACAGTTTTGGTTGTTTAAAAGCTAATTTTTACACTGAGTCTTAAAAAGTGTTTAGAGTGATACGTTCTCTGATTGCAGGTGGTATATTATTCCAGATCTTGGTGCCCCTCACTGATAGCACAGATTGAGCAAATGTGGTACGTCTGTGGGGGACCTCACAGTCTCCTCTAGTGATTGCTCTGGTGGTTGTGCCGGTGACAGTCCTCAGTTTAACATACTCTCCCAGGGGGGTGGTGCATAGCCATTTAATATTTCATAAATTTTAAGTTGAAAAGCTTACATGGTGTTGCTTTAAGTCCTACCAGGTTTTAAGACGGCATATTTAAGCTCATTTGTAGCATTTCAGGAAAGAATTTTAAACTTTCGGCATTCACACTGCATTTTCTGTAAGCAGTGCAATTTTAAAAGTGTTTAGGAGACCAGGCTAAAGCCGTGAAGTATCTAGGTTACACAGGTGACCTGAGCAGAAGACTCATTATAAAACATCTGATCCCAATTACCACCATGCAGAGTTGATCTGCCTGTAGACGTGGCTGCCAACTGTCTTCGGGTGTGTTCTTCAGCCAGGTGGAGGGAAATAAGCCTGCGCTGTTTCTAGAAAATAAATTTCCATTCAGTTAAGAAAGGCATGTTGAGCTTTAAAATGTATATAAGAGGGAAAAGTCATCCCACAGTGCCAAATACAAGCCCCAACACACCCCTGCTGCTACATCTCAGTACCTTTCACCATAAAACCACGTCTAACCTGTTAGGCAAGGTACACTCAAGTCCTGGATTTGAATTGGGCTGGAGGATATTTTGGGGGTTTTCTGTTCTTCTTTCCGTCCATGAGAACATCAGTCGCCCTCGTGGGTGGATGCTTTTAAACTTCAACTGATATGCCACATGGACACCCTCACACAGGGAGGAGATTTGTCTCCCACAGAAACATCTGTTTCCCATAATCCCCGCTGCTGCTTTCTGGGCTTGATTGGTTGACCCACTGACCTGCCTTAATGTTGGCTTCAGAGATGAGACTGAGGTCGTCACCACGAGCTGAGTGTGAACAAACTGAATCTGATCCCACTGTCTAAGAAGTAATGCCAGCTGGGGTTTTAGGAAGCAGTCCAGTGGGATTGGGAAAAGAGTTTGGGGAAATTTTCGTTCAAATTATGGTTAAATGTCAAGGGCTGTGGACAAATATTTGATTATTCAGAGGCATTTCTAGTTATAAAGCAGAGTACGCAAATGCTACCGGCCCAGCCCACAACCTGCAAGTTCACCCTCAACATTTCTTGCAGGAGAATCAAAATTGGCTTCCACTTTTTTTCTGATGATGAAATACTTTATTTTGAAAAAGGAAAAAAAAAAAGCAAAACAAATAATAAATTAATTAAAAAGTGACAAAAGATTTCTCATAATATTGTGAGGAAATCTTAATTATAAATTTGCAATTTTTTTCTCAGAAATTTGTGGCTTATTTCTCATAAATTTGCAACTTTTTTTAAAAGTAAATTTGCTACTTACTGTATGCTTGTAAACTTGCATATTTTCCCCCTCATAAATGTACTACCTTTCTTCTGGTAAATTTATTCATTTTTTCCTTGCACATTTGCAACATTTTCTTATAAATGCAACTTTTTAAAAATTTGCAACATTAATATGGATGTCTGTTAAATTTTTATTCCCTATTATGCTTTAATTATATGGAATGAAAACAGGGGCTGCGGTAGCTCAGGAGGTAGAGTGGGTTGTCCAAGAGGGTTGGTGGTTCGAATCCCGCTCTCCTCAGCCGTCCTGCTGTTGTGTGCCTGGGCAAGACACTTTACCCATCTTGTCTCCAGTGTCCAGGACACTGGGTATGAATGTGCATAAATGTTGAGTAGTGCTCAGAGAGGCCGTTGGCGCGGATTGGCAGCCATGTTTCCGTCAGTCTGCCCCAAGGCAGCTGTGGCTACAGAAGTAGCTTACCACCATCAATGTCTGTCTGGAGTGAATGAAAAATGGACTCATTGTAAGTGCTTTGAGATGTCACTTGACATGTAAAGCGTCATATAAATCTGATCCATTATTATTTTAATTTAATTTCCCCTCCCGCAGTTTTAAAGGGTTTGAACTCTTCCCCCTTACAAAACTAGAGGCTTCCAAACACAATCTTGTATAACGGGGAAAAAAAAACAACAAAATTACAGGAATAAATTAGAAAGTAGTACATCTAAATTTAAAAGTCACACATTTGTAAGAGAAGAAAGACAAAAGATAATATTTGGAGCCCCAAAACTGATATTCATAACCGGCCTAGAAATAAATTGAATATTATTTTGTTTAAATCAAATGTTTGAAATTTAGATATTTTTGTAAGAATTTTCTTTTCAGACATTCATCTGCAGAGATTTTTCCTGTCTTATCAGCTGCGTGTCGTAACTTGACAGCTTGTGCAAAATAGGACTATGAAACTGACGTTATTGTTTAGCATGAAGCAGCTGTGTGAAAAGAGGCCAGCTGACAGGAATTGATAAGATTGGAGGTGAACAGTTTGGAATCTGTTCCTCATTCCCGACCCTCACATCAGAGATGATCATCTTATTTATTAACTAAACAATTACTTCACACTGGATGTATGTTTTTGCAGCTGCATGGCTGATCTTTTCATGATTCCAATTTAATTGATATAATATTAAACATTAGCGATCGAATTGCCAAAAAAATAAAATAGGCTGCTGAGAAAAATGGGTATCTGTTAAGTCAAAATGGGAGTAATGTGAGATTAATATTGCTGCCAAATCTCAAATCTGGATCAGTTCAGGGAGAAATTTGAGCTAAAATCATCATGCATGTTTTCAACTTTTTTTTAAAGTTTTGAAATGTCTCCCTCAATCGGAGAGCAGGATATTTTTTATTTTTTATTTTTATTTTTTTTTTGAGGGGGGGGTTATGTGGTCAGTGTTCACCTGTGGCTTAAATCTGCTGTAAAATCATCTGTTTGCATGAGGCTAAAAGTGATGATAATAACAACATAACTTCCTTTTTATTATACATTTCCACATGTCCCAATAATTTATTTTTACAGTGTTTTTATGCTTTATCTAAATTGATTGGCATATTAAAAACCCCATGTTATGCTGTTATTCCACGTGTTGACCTCTCCCAGAGGTATTAATGAAATGTCTGTGAGGATTTGGGTAAAATACCTCAAGCTTTAATTATTGTAGTGCCATTTTGCACAAGTAGAAGG
This sequence comes from Pholidichthys leucotaenia, assembly GCA_020510985.1. Classification (NCBI taxonomy): domain Eukaryota; kingdom Metazoa; phylum Chordata; class Actinopteri; order Cichliformes; family Pholidichthyidae; genus Pholidichthys; species Pholidichthys leucotaenia. The sequence continues at coordinate 20,467,358 of CM035839.1, read as the reverse complement.
TGCACTCCTCAAAACGGGCAGTTTTTAACTCATATTGTTTTAAATTCTAGAGAGACAAAGTTCATCCCACCTTCCCTCTTTCATAATTTCTGAGATCTCTATTTTTATTGTTTCTTGATTCTAACGTTGGCCTTTAGCTATGGTTGTTGGACGATGTAACATGCTAACAATTAATTATTTTGTCATAAAGCTAGCAAGGCTAACAGCCTTTGTACTCGTGTCATGCTGTGAATAAAAAGTAGCAAAATAGGCAAGACTGGCATGAGCCGTGTTATCGACTGTGGATTAATGAATAAGCTGGGACCACAGATGTCTAGGTGGGGTGACTAGAATTTACAGAGAAGAGCTCAGAAATAAGCCGTCAGGCCACTAGCTAAGGTAGCTGCACTGGAACTACAGTGGTGTGAAAAAGTGTTTGCCCCCTTCCTGATTTCTCATTTTTTTTTGTTTGTCACACTTAAATGTTTCAGATCACCAAACAAGTTCAAATATTAGACAAAGAAAATACAAGTAAACACAAAATGCAGTTTTTAAATAAAGGTGTTTATTATTAAGGAGGAAAAAAATCCAAACCTACATGTCCCTGTGTGAAAAAGTGATTGCCCCCTAAACCTAATAACTGGTTGGGCCACCCTGAGCAGCAACAACTGCAATCAAGCTTTTGCAGTAACTGGCAATGAGTCTTTTACAGCGCTATGGAGGAATTTTGGCTCACTCATCTTTGCAGAATTGTTGTAATTAAGCCACATTGGAGGGTTTTCAAGCATGAACCACATTTTTTAAGGTCATGCTACAGCATCGCAATTGGATTCAGGTCAGGACTTTGACTAGGCCACTCCAAAGTCTTCATTTTGTTTTTCTTAAGCCATTCACTTTCTACTTTTTCACACAGGGCCATGTAGGTTTGGATTTTTTTTTACCCTTAATAGTAAACGCCTTCATTTAAAAACTGCATTTTGTTTACTTGTGTTAGCTTTGTCTAATATTTAAATTGTTGTGAAGGTTGTGAAGACACCTGAGGTTGTGAAGACACCTGCGATAGAAGTGGTTGATCTGTCGCTCGTGCCTTCTGTATACAGTCCACGTTTCGCAGCCATAGAGTAGTGTGGTTAGGACGACTGCACGGTAGACCTTCAGCTTTGTTGTGAGGCTGATCCCTCTCCTCTCCCAGACATTTTTTCTGAGTCTCCCAAATGCGCTTCTTGTTTTGGAGATCCTGTTGTTGATCTCAGCGTCGATGGTGGCATTATGGGAGAGGGTGCTACCCAGGTAGGTGAAGGTCTCTATCGCCTGGAGGGTCTGTCCATTTACCTGTATCTGTGGCTCGTGGTACTGGTTTCCCGGGGCTGGCTGGAACATCACCTTGGTTTTCTTGGTGCTGATGGTAAGGTTATTGACAGTCTGATACCTTAAACATTTATGACATAGTTAAAGGTTGGCATTTGTATAACTCTTTGCTCATGATGTAAACATCATTTTGCATAAAGATAACCAGTACGATGAAGTTATTTGTGGTCAAATGTTGTCTGCGCACACCTCTGTGAGAACACTCAATGCATATTTTTTTGCTAAGAATTGGTGAATACTCGTGCGGTAGCAATATCATCCTTATTGGTCTCTGCTAGAGGAAAGAAGGTAAAGATTAGCGTGTTAAAGTTTAATGGTGTCTGTAGCAGTTTTAACAGCCTGCTGCAGGTTAATGAGTAACCCTAAAAAAAGCAGTTGGCTTGGAGTACTTTACTCATGAGTTGTCTGACAAAATGATCAACAGCCGTTCCAATGTGCAGTTTTTCTCTGGATTTTGGCTAATCTTGTGTTAGCGAGGGGCAGCTAATCAAGGAGAAATTTGTCTTGAAGAGAGGAGACTTTTTTTCCAGAGTAGGAAACAAATGGTCTAAAATAGGATTGTTATGGACTGTGAATCCTGAAAAATTGAGTTCTCAACTAGCAGAGAAGTGGGGGGGGGGCTTTTATTGCTCAGTTTGCTTGCCGATTTGCGTGTTTTTATATTGGCATCCATCAGATTTAGGCTGTGAGTCCATGGACATTTTTTCCTGCTGGGAGCATCCGTTTTCTGTTCATGTGTGCTGGTAGCATTTTCTGTGCACAAACATTCTCAGCGGTGAGGATCGTTTGTCACTGAGCTTGGAGCATCTAAAGTTGAAGAAAGTTCAGCTTTTGGAGTGCTGCATCGCTCATCGGCGGCCCACCTGTGTAACCAGCCAACCAGAATTAGACTAATAAAACAACAACATGGTCAGTATTTGAAAGCAAAAGCTTGGTTAGCTTCAGTGACATTAGCAGAGGGTTTCGGTGCAAAATTTATGAGTGGCAGGTCAAGTGGTTGCTCACATACAAGGCAGAGACAACTCCCCCTCCCATTTTAAAGGATTTGACTCTTCCCAAGTGCAAAAATGGTGCCCCCCCCCATCCCCCTCTAAGAACAGCGTTGCATAGGGCCGGGCCTGGATGCTGAAAAGAAAAAGGGATTTACTGTGTGGAAATATTGGAATGCAGCATGGATACTGTTTTGCTTTAATAACTCTGTTGATGAAGCAGTCACTGAATGAATAAATCTGATAACATATACTCAAAGTGTTCCTTACATGAGACTGCTGACCCATTCTGAATATTTGGCGTTCTGCTACCGTTCGTATGGCATGTTTTTGGCCCATTCTCAAAGACGTCCCAAAGTATTTTAACACACCATGTTTTGTTCTCTGGTTGAGGTCAGCTTAAAACCAGACACAGCGAATGCACGGAAAATGGGATCCTTTTTACAAGAGATTCCTACATTTATAGATGTTGTCAGTAGGTTTCACCTGCAATTTATAGATGTTTCTGTGATTGTATCAAAGTAAGGAAAAGATGTAACTACAGTAAATCTGTTGGTTTGTAATGCTTCACTTTACCCTGATGCAAAGCAGCATTTTTTCCTTTTTTCTTTTTAAAGGCATTTAAAAATACTATTTCACATTACAACCAGATGTTTTAGGCTATAATTTTCTCAAAAAGTCACAGGCTAGGTTTCCAAACCTCAAGTGCAGCGTGTTCTTAGTACATAGTAATTAGTTCTTCGTTTAGTGAAAACAGAACCCAGAGCACTGAGATGCTAAACTTGTGCAGATTTCCTGCCTGTAAGGGGGGGGGGGGGGGTTGCAGTAGAGTGGGACACATTTTAGCAGATTTACCTGATTGAGTAGAAGAAAGTATCAGAAGGAACGTGGGAAGTCATAAAACACAGAATGAGAGGATCATTTACAGACAGCATAATATTTTCTGCACCACAGAGGGATAGTTTAAACAACACTTAAACTGGGTTCACACTATAACGTTTGAACTGACTTTTACTGACGTTTTGAAAAATCAGAGAAATCAGTCCAAATGTTGGTGAAATTACGTTCGTGAGCACACACCAACTTTTACAAACTTTTACGAACTTTTGCTAGCATTTCCCAGCATTGCATTCAGCATTGTCAAACTTTTGCCAACTTAGGCTAGCGTATGTGTAGCAGTTCCCAACTTAGGTTCACTTAAGCAAAGGAATACTCAGTGCAGTTCAGCTGACATCAGTGTCAGGCGACGCTCATATGAACATCAGTGTTTGTGGAGGCTTCCTGCCATCCTGGACCTGCTTTTTTGGGTGGATTCGCACTACAACGTTTGACCAACTTTTACTGATGTTTTGGCAAACGTCTGGCTCTGCTGGCAAAAGTTGATGAAAGTTGGTGTTTGTTGGCAAATGCTAGCAAAAGTTGTGTTTGTTGAGAATTTTCAGCATGCTGAAAATTTGCCGATGTTTGGAAGTAAACGTCGGTGAAAGTTGTCCTTAGTTTGTAAAAGTTCCTGAGCGCTGAGCTAAGTTAGGCAGAGTTCACCTACATGTAAGTCAGCCTAAGTTAAGCTCCACTGGCAAACATTGACTGAAATGCTGGTGAAAATAGATGTTTATAGATCAAAACTCAGTTCAGACATGCAGGAACGAAACAGAAATAGAGAGAAGGGGGAGTTAAAAAAAAAAAAAAAAAAGAAAGAAAATGTATATGTAAGAGGACAATGTAGAATATTTGTTTGGTGATAACATTGTGTGTATTTTATTTTTTTTTAATGTATGGGATATATATAGATATATTTATATTACAGATATTTATGGGTTTGTTTGCAGGTGATGGGTTTGGTGGGTGCTTTCGTATCTTTGCAGTGTTATTTTTCTACCACCAGGCTGTGCTATTGTGCAAACATGTCTTTTGCCAATAGGGATTACAGGTTGCCTTGGAAACAACAGCCGTGTTTTGTTTTGTTTTTTTCTGTCTGAAAAAACATTTTCTTGGTCCGTGGAATAAAGGTTTTTCATGAAATTTTTAGTCTGTCTACTCTCTGCCTGCTACATACATACATATATATATAACCTCCCAAAAAATGTGACGGCCCCCAAAAAAAAAAACATCTCCTCATTGAGAAATTTACTGTTTTTTAAATTTACTGTATTTTCTGCTCCATGCGTAATCATTCTCCAGGATTTATTGGTTCACTTCCATTGTGGGAATCAAACAGCGCTGATGTGGAGTCAAAAAGTAAATGACATTTAACGGGATTTTATGTTATTTTAATGGAGTGAGTTGTAACAGTCAAAATATAATCAACCGTCATTTTATTTATATGATGATTCATTAATAGTTTTTTTTAATTCCATCCACATTCACATTTTAAGTGTGGCCTTAGTGTTGGAGTTTGTAGCATTATTTTTTTAGATGAATGAACAGGGGAAAAGGGTATGCAGAAGTATCTACATAGGAATATCAAACGAAAATAAATACTGAAACGTATTACCAAGGGAGATGTGTTCACTCCAAAAACGGGTACAGACCAGCAGGAAGCCTCCACAAACACTGATCTTTACATGAGCGTCACCTGACGCTGATGTCAGCTGAGTATTTCTCTGATTTTTCAAAACGTCTGTAAAAGTCAGTCCAAACGCTATAGAGTGAACCCAGCTTTAACGTAAGCTGACTTGGGTAAACTGTGCGTAACTTAGCTCAGCGCTCAGGAACTTTTACAAAATGAGCACAACGTTCACCAACGTGTATTTCCAAACATGGGGAAAATTTTCAGCAAACTGAAAATGTTCAAAGAACACAACTTTCACCAGCATTTGTCAACAAACACCAGCAATCATGAACTTTTGCCAGCAGAGCCAGACGTTTGCCTAAAAGTCAGTCCAAACGTTGTAGTGTGAATCCACCTTTACTTTGCTTTACTGTACAGAATCCCCATATGAGAGACGGTTGTGATTATAAAGCAGAGTACGCAAGTGCAGTGGATCTCCGCAAGTTCACTTTCAGATGTATTGTGGGAAAAATTAGAATTACCTTAAACTTTTTTCCTCATAAATTTGAAACTTTTTTTCTTCACGGTTTGTAAATTTTTGATATAAGTTTAAACCTTTTCCTCATAAGTTTGACTTTTTTTTCTCATAAATTTGGCATGTTTGTCTTGTGAAACTGCAATGTTTTCTTGTTAATTTGCAGCTGTTTTCCTTTTAAATTTTTGACTTTTTTCTCATAAATTTGCAACTGTTTTTCTTATGAATTTGCAGTGGTTTTCTTGTAAATTTGACTTTTTTCTGTAGAGTGTTAATTTGCAGCTTCTCAAATTTTTTTCTTGCAATTATTCTTTATATGGATGCTGATTAAATTATTATTCTGTGTAATGGTTTGCATTTTTCCCTCATCTCGTGACCGGAGTATATTTTTTAATGTTTTTGTTTTGAGGGGAGAGTTCTTATTTTGTTTTTCCCCCATTTTAAAGAGTTTGACTCGTTCTCGTAGCAACAACCCCCCCGCACCCCCCAAAACAAGCTTGTATAAGACCCCCCAAAAAGCTAGAAACGTCCTTGATGTTTATAGGCCCTGCTTGTGTTCTTGCGGATTTTCTAAATATTTTTCTGTTTTAAATCATTGCCTCATTGAGTCATAGCATCAGAGGAATCTTTGTGTTGACACAGTGCTGAGAATAATAACTCATTCTTCCTTTCCTTCTTCCTTTCAGCCAAAATCTCTTGGACAGACCCTCCTCTCTGAGGTTTTCCACAGAGGCAACCTCATAGAGAGCGATTACTTTGGCCTGGAGTTTCAGAACATGCAGATGAACTGGGTAAGAACACGCCAATGACCGTGTCTTCCTTTTTTGTTTGTTTGAAGCAGACATGCTGAATATGCAGGAGCTCAGTTGCAAATTGATGACGTGTGTCAGGCTGCCTTCTAACAGGTCAGCAGGTCACAGCATGATGACAGCAGCAGTCAGTCGGGAGAAACCCTGGTTATTATTATTATAATTTGCTAATGCCATGACGTGGTGTCTGTCCACATTTCAGGGGGACTTGCTACTCCTAGGCATTTGCCCCGATGCTCACCAAACTCGTTCACAATGATCCTCAGCTGGGTCTGCGTCCAAGTTGTGGTCAACGGTCAGAAGATCTGGGCATTTACGACTTCACGAAAAGCAGCACTCTTCCTCAGTGTTTCCTCTTTGGCGTGGTGGCAACATGTATATAATTTTGTTTTTTTGGGGGGTGGGGGATGTATGTGAAGTGTGTAAACATGAGAAAACACACAACACCCAAAGTGAAAAAATGTTCATAATGCTGTAGAAATTAACTCATGCATACTTAAATTATATGATCAGAGGGTGGGTATAGTAGCCAGAAATTACACTCATGTAAAAGCAGTATTGTCTTGTGAAATTAATAATTGAGAGTAGGGTGTGCTCCAACTTTAGAGGGATCACACTCCTCAGCCTCCCTGGGAAGGTCTATGCCAAGGTACTGGAGAGGAGAGTCCGGCCGTTGGTCGAACCTCGGATTCAGGAGGAGCAATGTGGTTTTCGTCCTGGCCGTGGCACATCGGACCAGCTCTTTACCCTCTCGAGAATTCTTGAGGGTTCGTGGGAGTTTGCCCAACCAGTTTACATGTGTTTTGTGGACTTGAAGAAGGCATTTAACCGCGTCCCTCGTGGATTTTTGTGGGGGGTGCTTCGGGAGTATGGGGTATCGGGCTTGTTGTTACGAGCTATTCGGTCTTTGTACGACCGTTGTGAGAGTTTGGTTCGTATTGCCAACACTCGGTCGGAGTCATTCCCAGTGAGAGTTGGACTCCGCCAGGGCTGCCCTTTGTCACCGATCCTGTTCATAATTTTTATGGACAGGATTTCTAGGCGCAGCCAGGGAATGGAGGGTGTCATGCTTGGTGACCACAGGATCTCATCTCTGTTGTTTGCAGATGATGTTGTCCTGTTGGCTTCATCCAGCAATGACCTACAGCTCTTGCTGGGACGGTTTGCCGCTGAGTGTGAAGCGGCTGGGATGAGAATCAGCACCTCCAAGTCCGAGTCCATGGTCCTCAGCCGGAAAAAGGTGGATTGTCCTCTCCGGGTTGGGGACAGGCTCCTGCCCCAAGTGGAGGAGTTTAAGTATCTTGGGGTCTTGTTCACGAGTGAGGGGAAAATGGAGCGAGAGATCGACAGACGGATTGGAGCAGCATCTGCAGTGATGCGGACGTTGTACCGGTCTGTTGTGGTGAAGAGGGAGCTTAGTTCTAAGGCAAAGCTGTCGATTTACCAGTCAATCTACGTTCCTACTCTCACCTATGGTCACGAGCTTTGGGTAATGACCGAAAGAACAAGATCGCGGATACAAGCGGCTGAAATGAGCTTTCTCCGTAGGATTGCTGGACTCACCCTCAGAGATGGGGTGAGGAGCTCAGTCATCCGGGAGAGGCTCAGAGTAGAACCGCTGCTCCTTCACATTGAAAGGAGTCAGTTGAGGTGGTATGGGCATCTGATTAGGATGCCTCCTGGACGCCTCCCACTTGAGGTGTTTCAGGCACGTCCCACTGAGAGGAGACCCCGGGGCAGACCCAGGACTCGGTGGAGAGACTATGTCTCCCAGCTGGTCTGGGAACGCCTTGGTATCCCCTCTGAAGAGCTGGAGCAGGTGGCTGGGGAGAGGGAAGTCTGGGCTTCTCTGCTTGAACTGCTGCCTCCGCGACCCGGACCTCCGGAAAAGCGGTAGAAGATGGATGGATGGATGGATGGATGGAGTAGACGCCCAAAAAATTACTAGCTGAGTAAGAGTACTAAAGCACCCACTTAAAAATACTTGAATAATGACTTAGTCTTGAAAGTCTGAGGTTTTTCTCCTAAATTTATAACCATTTTCTACTTCCACCATTTTCTACTTCTACTTTTTTCTCTGTAAATTTGTTTTTACTTAAATTTGCAACTAGTTTCCTCATAAATTTGTAATTTCCTTTTGTAAAGTTAGGATTCTTTGTATACATTTGAGACTTTATCATTAATTTGTGGATTATTTTATGGCTAATTTTTGTCTATTTTTATAATGAAATTACTGTTTTTCTAATGCATTTTAAACAGTTTACGGTAAAATTATTTTTTTTCTCATAATTCAAACTTTTGATCATAATTTTGCAAAGACAGAATAGAACAACAATTTCAACTCTGATTTCAAGGAAATACAAAAGTATTAATAAAATTATATTTAATGAAATAAGATTAACTAAAATGACCTTATATTTCTATATATTCACAATTTTTAGAACACTCCTCACCAACCAGACAGCAAGAAAAACACCATAGTTTGAAATCTAAATGCAGGCAGGATTAGTTTGTCTGAAGGCTGTTTAAGAATTTAAGCCACGGACTTCGTGAATTTGGGTCATTTTAACTTGTGAAGAGACTACAGTCGCAGCGCAGCGACAGAGTGGAAATGAATCTGCCAAATTAGATGAATTTTGAAGCTGCAGCAGACGAACATGTATGTCTCAATTACAAAAATATCGGAGCATCTGAGAACGAGGAGAAGAAGAACAGTTTTTTACTCACTCCCGCGTGGAGCCTGCAGGGCTCTGACCTGCTGGAGACAGCCGTCTGGCGGCGTCCTTCTTCAGCTCCGCTCTGTGCTCGTTTCTACATCCTGGTTCTTGGTTCACCTCGCATTAACGGAGACCTCTACTATTCTTTTTGTCTGTGACAGCTCCCTCTGGGAAAAAACAAAACACACACACGCCACACTCTTAAATATAAACTGTTGAGTGCTGACATGAAAAAAATGTGGTAGGCTAATTATGTCAGGTGCATTTTGCAACTCAGTTTGTGAAAATGGAGGACAAGAGCAGCAACCACTGAACTATAGCTTGGTGTATTCCAGTCAACCACTGATCTGTGCGGAGTCTGACACAGGGTGGCAAAATTAAAATACTTGTAAAAATGCCGGTGACTCTCGTTTAATCAGTAGGGACCAGCATCAAAGCAGTCACTGTGTTCATGTGTTTACTTACTCGGACCCGGAGCAGAAGAGCTACTGCTGCCATCTTCACCACCCAGGAGCGTTTTAAAAAGCAGACCGTTTTCTTAGGTGGCATGCTTCCGATCTCCCGATAACGTGAGTCACTGTTTTGACATACATTGTTCGCTTGCAGAGTGACATCCCTTAATTTATTTTCTGAGCAAAAAAAAAAAAATATTTGTCAGGGTGATAAACCTGCTGCTCTTGAGTCACATGTGGCTCTTTGACGTCTCTTTTGCAACTTTTCTTTTTTTTTTGAATTGGTTCCTGTGCTGCTCTTTTTTTTTTTTTTTTTTTTTTTTTTTTTTTTTTAAATTGCAGGCCTCAATTTTTCTTGGTGTGGCGGCTCAGTTACGCAGAAATGTTACCAGCAGAAGCCCTGCTTCCTAGGTCACTGACCTTGACTTTAAGCACATTCTAGGGTCTGGATCTCGGCTGTACTTCAGGTCAGGGTCAGTGGTCAGGACATCTGAATACTCCTGGGGTGATTTCGTCACACCGGAATGAACTACTCTGTCATTGACGGCCTGGTTTTAAGAAGTTCCTCTGTTGCTCCTTTTTAGCAGTGTCATTTTCACTGGACCTCAGTGCCAGAGCTTTTCTGGCTATAAAGCAGTGTCGAGGTGTTGTAAATTGTGTTGTAAATTGCTGTAAAGTTGTCTTAAACTTGCTACTTTTTTCTTGGTAAATTTTTAACTTTTTCTCATATTTCAGCAATTTTAAACAATAAATTTGCAACTTTTTTTCTTTTGAATTTGCTTCTTCATGATTTTTCTGCTTTTGTCTTGAAACTTTGTGACTTTTTTCCTTATAAATTTGCACCTTTTTTCTCATGAATTGACAACTTTTTCCTTGAAAATTTGCAACTTTTTTCCTTGTATTTTGCAACATTTTCTGGTAAATTTTTTACTTTTTTCTTGTAAGTTTGCAACTTTTTTTCCTCGAATTTGCAACTTTCTGTCTTGTAAATTGGCTACTTGTGTCTCATAAATTTGTGACTTTTTTCTAGAAAATCTTTTATTTGTTCTTGTTTGTTTCCTACTTTTTTCTCATAAATTTGGAACTTTTCCCTTCTAAATTTGTAAAGTTTTCCTCATAAATTTGTAGCTCTTATCCTCATGACTTTGCAACTTTTTCCTCATGAATTTGTGACTTTTTGTTTGTAGATTTGCAATTTTTTTCTCATAAATTCACAACTTGTTTCCCCGTAAATTTGCTACCCTTTTTTTTTTTTCAAACATTTGTGAATTTTATTTATTGTGAATTTGCATCTTTTTCTCATAGATGCTGGTTATTTTTTTTTTCTTCATTTTAAAGATTTTGAACTCCTCTTCATTGCAAAAGCAGTTAAAAAGAAAAAGACAGTCCTGCATGGGGCCCCCAAAAAGCTTGAAATGCTTGAAAAATTGCTCAGTATGGTATAATCTGGGAATATTTTTAACTTGATAGGCTCAAATGTTCACATACAGCTGTCAGACTTTCCATTGTTTTACTCTTCCAGAAACATAAGTGGAATTCAAGACCACCAAGAGCAGCACAGAGGAGTTCTTTAAAAAGAAACGCCATATATCTTCTTCAAAGAGAACAGAGCCTGTGTTTTTTAGTGACACCCACAGGCCTCTTTGCTCATATTCAACAGGATGAGCATTTAAAGGGGCAAAAGTACAGTGTTCCTAGAATACAGACATGGACAGAATTGTTGGTACCCCTCTGTTAATGAAAGAAAAACCCACAATGGTCACAGAAATAACTTGAATCTGACAAAAGTGGTAATAAATAAAAATTCTATGAAAATTAATCAATGAAAATCAGGCAATGCTTTTGAATTGTGGTTCAACAGAATTATTTTAAAAAACAAACACATGAAACAGGCCTGGACAAAAATGATGGTATCCTTAACTTAATATTTTGTTGCACAACCTTTTGAGGCAATCACTGCAATCAAACGATTTCTGTAACTGTCAATGAGACTTCTGCACCTCTCAGCAGGTATTTTGGCCCACTCCTCATGAGCAAACTGCTCCAGTTATCTCAGGTTTGAAGGGTGCCTTCTTCAGACGGCATGTTTCAGCTCCTTCCACAGATGTTCAATAGGATTTAGATCAGGGATCATAGAAGGCCACTTCAGAATAGTCCAATGTTTCACTCTTAGCCATTCTTGGGTGTTTTTAGCTGTGTGTTTTGGGTCATTACCCTGTTGCAAGACCCATGACCTGCGACTGAGACCAAGCAGTCTGACACTGGGCAGCACATTTCTCTCTAGAATACCTTGATAGTCTTGAGATTTCATTGTACCCTGCACAGATTCAAGACACCCTGTGCCAGAAGCAGCAAAGCAGCCCCAAAACGTAACAGAACCTCCTCCATGTTTCACAGTAGGGACAGTGTTCTTTTTTTGGTATGCTTCTTTTTTGTGTCTGTGTTTTGTGTCAGCTGATGTGCCTTGCCAAAAAGTTCCAGTTTTGTCTTGTCTGCCCATAGGACATTCTCCCAGAAGCTTTGTGGCTTGTCAACATGCAGTTTGGCAAATTCCAGTCTGGCTTTTTTATGATTTGTTTTCAACAGTGGTCTCCTCCTTGGTTCGTCTCCCATGAAGTCCACTTTGGCTCAAACAACAACAGATGGTGCGAACTGACACTGATGTACCTTGAACTTGGAGTTCACCATGAATGTGTTTAGAGGTTGTTCTGGGCTCTTTTGTTACCATTCATATTATCCGTCTCCTCCTGCGGCCACGTCCAGGGAGGTTGGCTACAGTCCCGTGAATCTTAAATTTCTGAATAATATGTGCAGCTGTAGTCACAGGAACATCAAGCTGCTTGGAGATGGTCTTATAGCCTTTACCTTTAACTTGCTTGTCTATAATTTTCTTTCTAGTCTCCTGAGACAACTCTCCTTTGCTCCCTCTGGTCCATGTTTAGTGTGGTACACACCATGTCAACAAACAGCACAGTGACTACTTGTCACCCTTTAAATAGGCCGACTGACTGATTACAAGTTTGTAGACACCTGTGATGTTAATTAGAGGACACATCTTGGTTGAACATGTCCCTATGGTCACATTATTGTCAGTCTTTTCTATGGGCACCATCATTTTTGTTCAGGCCTGTTTCATGAGTTTGTTTTTTAAAATAATTCTGTTGAACCACAATTCAAAAGCATTGTCTGATTTTCATTGGTTAATTTTCATCGAATTTTTATTTATTACCACTTTTGTCAGATTCAAGTTATTTCTGTGACCATTGTGGGTTTTTCTTTCATTAACAGAGGGGTGAGCATTTAAAAGGAAAGTACATGGCAGTTTTTCTTTCAAGGTGTCAGTTTGTGTTCCAAAAAGGTGGGGAAAAAAAATTGAAGTCAAATAGAAACAAAACCAAGTTTGCTTTGAAACCTATAGTGTTTTAGCAATTTGATGTGAAAATTTCATGAAATATGCTCAAACGCTATTGAAGTTACAGCATTACAGTAAAACGTAGGCACCCCAACACATAGAAATACAGGGCTACGGAGAATACATCAACATCATAACATGCTTTGAATGTGAACTGGAGTAACAAGAACAACCCTTTAAATCATCATATTGAGTTTATTCCACAATTAAACTATACACTTGGATAGTCAGTGGTGTCAAGGGTCATTCAAGGTACCTGTGTAGTAATCATTGTTGGAACCAGTGTATTATAGGGGCTACAGAGAATACATTAGAGTTTCGAGAGCTGCGGTTTCTAGTCATAATGAATTGTAATATTTTTCTTACTATGGCTTATGACAGCTGCTGCACATAAATTATATTAATGATATTTTACTTTAATTGGCTGGTGATTTCTCAGATATACATTGGGGCTATGGAGAATACAATATATCTGAAAGAACTATACACTTTGCGTGATTCCACATGTCACATTATTTATGTCTACTGTGCAATAATCACGACAAGGTATTTATTCATCGCATAGCCTACTTATGTGTGAAATTTGGTTTATAGATATGTTATGTCAGTATTATGGGTGAGTGGAGAAGGAAGACAATGGAATGGTTAAAAAAATCATGAATTCAAAATGCAAAAAACACATGACACTATTGTAACGGGAATATGTTAATTTTATACTATATCTTTCTCTTTTTTTTTTGTAATTTTGCACAATAACTTTGCATATGGAACTTACCATTTGAAATATTGTACAACCGAGGCTTGAATGTTGGAATATTGGGCCAGTTGGGGTCCCACCCAGACATCCTGTATTTGGACTTTTTACTGGAGTCATCCTTCTCTCCTTCCTCTGCTCTCACCTCTCCTGGACCCTCTGCCTGAACACTTTCCTCTCCTTGGCTCCTCTCTTCTGTCTCATCTTGCCCTCTCTGAGCTCTGTCTAATGCAGCTTCTCTCTCTGTCTATGGTGGTGTACAAACAGGTTAGAAAATATCAAGTGTCATGTAAGCAGAAAAAGATTCAAAACACCTGGACATCAAGCTGTAAAATATACATCAAATTAAATGGATCACCTGAAGAATCCAAGGTTATCAACATCCGTAATATTATGGAACTGGACAAATATCAATGAATATTATGAACTGGAGTCGACAGCAACAAGAGACAACTGTAGGACACTGAAGGTTATACTCATCTGCAGCAGGACATTTAATTACATGAAACAAAAGATCAACAAACAGGAACAAGAGGAACTGAAAGTTTTTGAATATACGGATCACAACCCACAGGACGTAGAATATAACATAGACCCTGATAATAATTTATTTAGCTCCGTCAATAATAACTATAGTTACTACACGGATGAACAGTTTAACACAATGGTCACATCTGATTTCAGTATTTCTATGATCCACTTCAACAGCAGAAGTCTCTATGCCAACTTTAATAACATTAAAGATTATTTACATCAGTTTAAAGAGCCATTCAATATAGTGGCAATATCAGAGACGTGGCTCAGTGAAGAGAAAGGAGTGGATTTTACCATGGACGGCTATGAATTAAATTATATAAATAGAAGAGTGAAAAAAGGAGGAGGAGTTGCAATTTATGTTGACAAGCGCTTGCAATACAAGGTTGTTGAAAATTTGTCAGTAACTGTGGATGATTTATTTGAATGTATTACAATAGAAATCTGTCTGGACAATGTGAAGAATGTAGTAGTGAGCTGTGTATATAGAACACCTGGATCAAACATTAACTTATTTAAGGGCTGAATGGAAAAATGTATGCAAAACTAACTCATCAAGTTATCTTCATCTGTGGGGATTTCAGTATAGATCTTATGAACTCAAAACAACATAGTTTGGCAGAAGAATGTATCAACACAATGTACAGTATGGGCTTACATCCAACAATTACCGGACCTAGCAGAATCACATCACACAGTGCCACACTAATAGATAACATATTCACAAACATTATGGAAAATAATATCATGAGTGGGCTTTTATTGAATGATATCAGTGACCACCTGCCGAATTTTGTTGACTATCAATGTGATTATAGGAAGAAAAAGTATTTATCAAAATTATTAAATATAAAAGAATAAGAACTGAAGAATCTATGTATTTACTGGCAAAGGAATTATTAATACAAGACTGGAAGATAGTTTGTGATGAAAATGATATAAATAAAGCATATGACAAATTTTTACAAATATTTCAATCATTGTACAATAAAAACTGTCCAATAAAACAATACAGTGACAGACAACAAAACAAAAATATTCCTTGGGTCACCAAGGGGTTACTAAATGCATGTAAAAAGAAGAATACATTATATAAACAATTCATTAAGTGCAGAAAGGAAGAGGCTGAGATCAAATATAAAAGATATAAAAACAAGCTTAATAATATAATGAGGACTTGTAAGAAAGAATACTACAACAGAACATTAGAGGATAATAAAAATAACTTGAGAGGAATATGGCAAGTACTCAATGGGATTATTAGTAACCGACCTAAGAATGCTAATTATCCAGAATATTTTATTGAAAATGGCAATTTGATAAATAATATGGAGGATGTGGTCAGTGGTTTCAATAAATTTTTTGTAAACGTTGGTCCTGAATAAGCAAAATCAATAGTGACACCAGAAACAAATAACAGTGGTTCTGTAAATGAAATAGAAGATAGAAATCCAAACACAATCTTTTTGGTGCAGTTACTGAAAAGGAAATTATCGAGACTGTGAGTAAATTTAAGAACAAAAAATCAACGGACTGGAATGAAATTGACATGACAGTAGTGAAAAAAGTAATTGAAGGAATTGTTAAACCACTCACCCACATCTGTAACCTGTCATTTCAAACTGGTAAATTTCCAAAAAAATGAAAATAGCAAAAGTAATACCACTATACAAAACAGGAGACAGTCATTATTTCACAAATTACAGGCCGGTCTCTTTACTCTCACAATTCTCCAAAATACTTGAAAAAATCTTCACTAAGAGACTGGATGATTTCATTGAAAACCACAACCTCCTTACAGACAGCCAGTGTGGTTTTAGAGCAGATAAATCTACATCTTTTTTTTTTTTTTTTTTTTTTTTTTTTTTTTTTTGTACTTATTTTGTACCCGTAGGTAGATTTGTTTTGCAGTCTGGTGACAAGCCACCAGCTGCCGGTCGCTGCGTGCGCAAGCACCCCGTATCCCTAACCTGCATGTTTTTGGTATGTGGGAGGAAACCGGAGAAATCCCGGAGTAAACCCACGCAACACGGGGAGAACATGCAAACTCCACACAGATCACTGTTGGCCGGGGGCAGGGATCGAACCCACGATCTCATGATCCCTGCGATCCCCCGTCCGAGGGTAAACTGTGCTGCCGCAGTGCTAACCACTGTGCCACCGTGCAGCATCTTTGCACTGATCGAACTTGTAGAAGAAATTACTAGTTGTATAGATTAAAAAAAGTTGCTGTAGGAGTATTTATAGATTTAAAAAAAGTTGCTGTAGGAGTATTTATAGATTTAAAGAAAGCTTTTGACATCATCGACCACAGAATTTTACTGAGGAAATTGGAAAGGTATGGGATAAGAGGGGTCGGACTGGGTTGGGTGGAAAGTTATTTAAGTAACAGACAACAATTTGTACAAATTGGTGAGCACAAATCACCCTTCATGGACATCACTTGTGGTGTGCCCCAGGAGTCAGTTTTGGGACCCAAACTCTTTATCTTGTATATAAACGACATATGCCAAGTATCAGAAATTCTGAAATTTATTTTGTTTGCTGATGACACAAATATCCTTTGCACTGGTGAGAATTTGCAGCAAGTTTTAGAGGTGGTCACAGCTGAAATGAAAAGGTTAATGCAGTGGTTCAACAAAAATAAATTATCTTTAAATCTGGAAAAAAAAAGATTGTTTGGAAATTATAAAATAAATCGTGAAATAATGGTAACGATAGATGATACCAGAATAGAAACAGTACAGGAAAATAAGTTTCTGGGGGTGACACTAGACAGTAAAATCTGCTGGAAACCTCACATCAGTCACATCCGGGCCAAGTTGGCAAAATGTATAGGGATACTGGGGAAGACAAGATACATCTTGGACTATAAATCATTGTTCTTACTGTACAATTCACTGTTTCTACCTTATCTTAACTACTGTGTAGAAGTCTGGGGAAACACCTACAAGACCAACGTACAGCCAATGTGCACATTCCAAAAAAAAAAAGCCATAAGGATAATAAATAATGTAGGATATAGAGACCATACCAATTCGTTGTTTTTAAAGTCACATGTCATAAAGTTTATGGATTTAGTTAAATTTAAGACAGCACAACTCATGTACAGGGCAATTAATAATCAACTAATATACAAAAAATATTCAAAAAAGAGACGATGATTATAATTTGAGAGGAGACTTAAACTTTACAAAACCTAAGACACGAACAACTAAGAAAAGTATGTGCATATCTGTCTGTGGGGTGGATTTGTGGAACAGTCTGGAGCTGGAACTGAAACTATGTACAAACAGAAATCAATTCAAAAATAGGTATAAACATTATTTGCTGAAAGAATATATGTTAGAAGGGTAGTATTTATATGTACGATTCACTATGCTCACTCTGGGACACTATGGAATGGTAGGTGGGACAGTACTGCGTATATCTGTGTGTTTGGAGCAGGTTTTGATGTATGGACTGTATGTATGTTGGGATGGATGGGTGTTAATGTTGATATGTACAAAATGTAGTTAATTGTTTACTTGGGGTCTTAAATGTGGTAATTTGTATATATTTCACTTGGGTTGTATTTATGGAAAAGAGGAGTTGGAGTTGATAAGTGTTCACTTCCTTCTCCCTTTCAAGCACTGTATACTGTCACTTTATCGCACTTGTCTTTTTTTTTTTTACTTTTTTGTTCGAAATAAAGTATCTATCTATCTCTATCTATCTATCTAAATTGAGACAACCAAAAATTTCTATTTAAGGATACAAAGAGCATCCACTTAAAACTTGAGTAATGACTTCAGTCTTGAAGGTTTGAGGTTTTTCTCCAAAATTTATAACAATTTTCTTATAGTTTTCTACTTTTCTCTGTAAATTTATCTGAATTTGAAACCATTTTCCTCAAATTTGTAATTTCCTCTTGTAAAATTGACTTTTCTTGTACATTTCTTGTACATTTGAAACTTTATTATAAATTTGTGGATTATTTTATGGCTGATTTTTGTCTTTTTTAAAATAAAATTACTGTTTTTAAATAAATTTGAAACAGACTGGTATTTTTTTTTATTTTTTTTTACTATAACTTTGCAGTCAGAACAGAATAATTTAATTCCGATTACAAAGAAAAAAATATTAATAAAATTGTATTTAATGATTTAAATGAACTTAAATGACCAAGGATGCAGTTATTTCTGTTATAATATTTCTATATATTTTTGGGGTTTTTTTTAGAAATCTCCTCACCGCCAAGAAAAACCTCTCTTATTTTGAAACCCAAATGCTGGCACGTTTAGTTTGTCTGAAGGCTGTTGACAGATTAAAGTCATTGACTTTGTGAATTTCGGTCATCTTAACTTGCCAGGTACATACAGTGGGGTAAAAAAGTATTTAGTCAGCCACCAATTGTGCAAGTTCTCCCACTTAAAAGATGAGAGAGGTCTCCAATTTTCATCACCTCAACTATGAGAGACAAAATGAGGAAAAAAAAAATCCAGAAAATCACATTGTCTGATTTTTAAAGAATTTATTTGCAAATTATGGTGGAAAAGAAGTATTTGGGCAATAACAAAAGTTCATCTCAACACTTTATTATATACCCTTTGTTGGCAATGACAGAGGTCAAACGTTTTCTGTAAGTCTTCACAAGGTTTTCACACACTCTTGTTGGTATTTTGGCCCATTCCTCCATGCAGATCTCCTCTAGAGCAGTGATGTTTTGAGGCTGTCGCTGGGCAACACAGACTTTCAACTCCCTCCAAAGATATTCTACGGGGTTGGAGATCTGGAGACTGGCTAGGCCACTCCAGGACCTTGAAATGCTTCTTACAAAGCCACTCCTTCATTGCCCGGGCGGTGTGTTTGGGATCATTGTCATGCTGAAAGACCCAGCCACGTTTCATCTTCAATGCCCTTGCTGATGGAAGGAGGTTTTCACTCAAAATCTCATGATACATGGCCCCATTCATTCTTTCCTTTACACGGATCAGTCGTCCTGGTCCCTTTCCAGAAAAACAGCCCCAAAGCATGATGTTTCCACCCCCATGATTCACAGTAGGTATGGTGTTCTTTCTCCTCCAAACACGACAAGTTGAGTTTTTACCAAAAAGTTCTATTTTGGTTTCATCTGACCATATGACATTCTCCCAATCCTCTTCTGGATCATCCAAATGCTCTCTAGCAAACTTCAGACGGGCCTGGACATGTACTGGCTTAAGCAGGGGGACACGTCTGGCACTGCAGGATTTGAGTCCCTGGTGGCGTAGTGTGTTACTGATGGTAGCCTTTGTTACTTTGGTCCCAACTCTCTGCAGGTCATTCACTAGGTCCCCCCGTGTGGTTCTGGGATTTTTGCTCACCGTTCTCGTGATCATTTTGACCCCACGGGGTGAGATCTTGTGTGGAGCCCCAGATCGAGGGAGATTATCAGTGGTCTTGTATGTCTTCCATTTTCTAATAATTGCTCCCACAGTTGATTTCTTCACACCAAGCTGCTTACCTATTGCAGATTCAGTCTTCCCAGCCTGGTGCAGGTCTACAATTTTGTTTCTGGTGTCCTTTGACAGCTCTTTGGTCTTGGCCATAGTGGAGTTTGGAGTCTGACTGTTTGAGGTTGTGGACAGGTGTCTTTTATACTGATAACGAGTTCAAACAGGTGCCATTAACACAGGTAATGAGTGGAGGACAGAGGAGCCTCTTAAAGAAGTTACAGGTCTGTGAGAGCCAGAAATCTTACTTGTTTGTAGGTGACCAAATACTTTTTTTTCCGCCGTAATTTGCAAATAAATTCTTTAAAAATCAGACAATGTGATTTTCTGGATTTTTTTTTCCTCATTTTGTCTCTCATAGTTGAGGTATACCTATGATGAAAATTGGAGACCTCTCTCTTCTTTTAAGTGGGAGAACTTGCACAATTGGTGGCTGACCAAATACTTTTTTACCCCACTGTAATTGGGAACATAACTTAATATTGTAGTGGCTGGTGAAATATATACTCAGCAAGTCATCAGTCCCCCTTTCCTTTCCCTTCATATGAAGCTGGCTGCATTTGAATTCTGACCACATCTCTTAGCTAAGCGACTCTTCCATTATTGCTCCCATTTCCAGCGGGTTAAAACCATGATAAATGTCTCCACTGTTTACATACCTCTTGTGATTTTTTTTTTTTTTTCCCCCACGTTTAAAATACTTTAATAAACTCATGTTTCTGTCGGACAGACAAGCCTTATTCATTGCTGCGTTTCCCCTCTAGTCTGCCTTGGTCCACGTACGCTTTGGACGAGCCCGGCACACACAGAGCGCTGTACATGCTCACTTTTTTCAACTACCCAGGCCAAGCGGTTGACGCATGCACACAACCATCATTTGTAGTTTCACCCCCGCCTGATAGGGTAGCGCCAAGGTGCTGATGCACCAAAATTTTCACCAACGAAGAAACGGCAAACTTGTTCACCAAGTTTCTCTTCAAATAGAGTCCATTTCTGTTGTTTGACTTCACGATTTTCACTCCTGTTCCATGAAGATGCTGCTGCCGCTAGCAAGACACTGCCTGCTGACTGACTGGAAAGCTCACGTGGGCGGGGCGCTTCTAAACTCCGCGCGGATGACGGCCACGCGCGTTGTTCGTGTGCGCGCTTGCGGAAAGTCATTGCTTCATATATTTTTCTTAAATTCACATCTCCTTCTTGGCGTGGTGGTAAATTTTCTGGCGAGGTGGGCCGCCACCCAGAAATGTTACCAGAGGAAACCCTGCTGTAGACCTCCGAAACAGGATTGTCTCAAGGCACAAATCTGGGGAAGGGTACAGAAAAACTTTTGCTGCTTTGAAGGTCCCAATGAGCACAGTGGCCTCCATCATCCATAAATGGAAGAAGTTTGGAACCACCAGGAGTCTTCCTAAAGCTGGCCGGCCGTCTAAACTGAGTGATCGGGGGAGAAGGGCCTTAGTCAGGAAGGTGACCAAGAACACCCTTTCAGAGCTCCAGTGTTCTTCTGTGGAGAGAGGAGAACCTTCCAGTAGAACAACCATCTCTACAGCAATCCACCAATCAGGCCTGTATGGTAGAGTGGCCAGACAGAAGCCACTCATTAGTAAAAGGCACATGGCAGCCCGCTTGGAGTTTGCCAAAAGGTACCTGAAGGACTCTCAGAACATGCGAAACAAAATTCTGTGGTCTGATGAGACAAAGATTGAACTCTTTGGTGTGAATGCCAGGCATCATATTTGGAGGAAACCAGGCACTGCTCATCACCAGGCCAATACCAACCCTATAGTGAAGCATGGTAGTGGCAGCATCATGCTGTGGGGATGTTTTTCAGTGGCAGGAACTGGGAGACTAGTCAGCATAGAGGGAAAGATGAATGTAACAATGTACAGAGACATCCTGGATGAAAACCTGCTCCAGAGCGCTCTTGACCTCAGACTGGGGCGACGGTTCATCTTTCAGCAGGACAACGACCCTAAGCACACAGCCAAGATATCAAAGGAGTGGCTTCAGGACAACTCTGTGAATGTCCTTGAGTGGCCCAGCCAGAGCCCAGACTTGATTCCAATTGAACATCTCTGGAGAGATCTGAAGATGGCTGTGCACCGACGCTTCCCATCCAACCTGATGGAGCTTGAGAGGTGCAACAATGAGGAATGGACGAAACTGCCCAAAAATAGGTGTGCCAAGTTTGTGGCATCATATTCAAAAAGACTTGAGGCTGTAATTGCTGCCAAAGGTGCATCAACAAAGTGTTGAGCAAAGGCTGTGAATACTTATGTACATGTGATTTTTTTAGTTTTTTATTTTTAATAAATTTCCAAAAATCTCAAAAAAAAAAAAAAACTTTTTTCACATTGTCATTATGGGGTATTGTGTGTAGAATTTTGAGGAAAAATGAATTGAATAATATTAATAATATAATATTCCCTTTTGGAATAAGGCTGTAACATAACAAAATGTGGAAAAAGTGAAGCGCTGTGAATACTTTCCGGATGCACTGTATTTATTATAAGTAATCCTGCATTTTGAGAGTGCGGTACTTTTTTTTGACAAAAGTACTATAAGATCTTTTATATAACAAAGGCCAGATCATTTAGAGCTTTTGTAAGTGATTTTAAATTAAATTCTAGATTCTGTAGGAAGCCAATGAAAGGGGGACAAAACAAGAGAGGGATGATCTCTAGTTCTAGTACCCGTTAATACTCCAGCTGCAGCATTTTGGGTCAGAGAGATTTTAGGATAGCCTGATAATAAAGAATTGCAGTAATCTAATGTGGAACTAATTAGATTACTGCTTCATCTTTGAAATGGATACTATTTTTCAGGAATTCATTAGCTTAAGGGGTTTGACTTGATGTTTTTTTCAGCGTGTCAGTTGAGTAAAGCAACAATTTTTGCCATTAAGAAGCTAGACCCATGAAGTTCTTTAGAAACCGTTTATTTTCTAATAAGTGAAATTCTCAAAAGCAACAAACTTTTGTCGATTGCACTGTTACAGTTACAGGTACTGGTTGGTTAGTTTAGTACATTACAGTGAGAAATTTTACAGAAATGTCAGCAGATACCAATTCCTCACTGTATCTGTCTGGATAAAGAACATACTTTCCACAATCAGAGACAGATGTAATGAAGCAAGTGAGGCAGTGAAGGCTGATTTTTTTTTTTTTTTTTTTTTTTTGTAAACAACATTCCAACATTTCATCAACTGTTGTCAAGACATTTGTGTTTTAATCTCGATTCATCTTAACATGTGATGTATAGCCTGCACTACATGGGAACATCTGCTATAGCTAAATATAGTGTGAAGAGGTTATTCACATATTTTGAGAAAAATAAATTGATTTACGATTTAATTGATGATTTAAACAGCCCTGGGTGCAAAAAAAACATTTTGTGGTTAGCTAAAAATGGACAGTAGATGGTAGAATTGGACAGAAGAAAGGCTTATTGATTTAAATTTAATAGGAGTTAGAAGGGGTTTAGGGGCTCAAAGCAAGATTGTTTTTTGTGGTTGTCCCTCTTTCTGTCAGCGGGAAGCGTGGTAGTGGCCCAGGAGATAGAGCAGGTTGTCCAGTAATCGGAAGGTTGGTGGTCTGAATCCCACTCTCCCCACCCTGCTGCTGTGTCCTTGGGCAAGACACTTTACCCAGCTTGCCTCCAGTGTCTGTGATACTGGTGTGTGAATGTGAATAAATGTTTGGTGGTGGTTGGAGAAGCGGTTGGTGTGGATTGACAGCCACGCTTCTGTCAGTCTGCCCCAGGGCAGCTGTGGCTACAGAAGTAGCTTACCACTACCATTGTTTGTGGCATGAATGAATAATGGACTCATTGTAAAGCGTCTTTGGGTGTCATGATAAATGTATAAATGCAATCAATTAATTATTATTAAGAGAAAATGCCTCCCCAACCAACAAAAACATTAAAAAAAATAAACTTTGGTCATTGTCTAGATAAACAGAAAAAAACTACATTGAAAAAGAATTTAACCAACATCCATATGAACAAATTTATAAGAAAAAAGTCACAGAATTGTGAGAAAAGAGTTGAAAATTTGCAATGAAGAAAGTGGCAAATCTGTTAGAAAAGTAGCTGATTTACAAGGAAAAATAGTGTTTAAAAAAAAAGCTAATTCAGAAGAAAACAACTGCAGATTTATTAGAAAGTTGCAATTTTACTAGAGAAGTCGTAGATTTATGACAAAGTAAAAATATTTAGGAGAAATTTGCAAATTTTGAGGGGAAGTTACAATTGCATGAATAAAAAAAGTAGCAAATTCATAAAAAGAAAGTAGCAAATTTCTGAGATGAGAAAAGGAGCAAATGTCTGAGGGGGAAAAAGTAGCAAATTTGTGACCCGCTACGAGTAAACCAGCAACAAGTCAGCCTGACGTGATTCCTAAAAAAAACCACAATTTTTTTTTTTAAAATTTGTGATTTTTCATTTGTTTGCAAAATATGCTAGTTGAAATCATGAAGAAACTACTTCTTGCTTCAAATAACAGTGTGGGAGATTTTAAAACCGTAAACTTTGTATTTGAAATAGAGTAGTCAATAGACAGTAGACAATCCTTGGAAACTTTGAACCTGATTTTCCTTAGAGAAGTAGTTTGGGAGATGCTAACATTCAAAAGGCCACATTATCTTCAAATCTTTTCGGATTTCCATGTGTTAACATCATTGTAAAGCTTAGATTCCACACTTTTAGAATCTGTAAATAACTCAGAATACCCTTCAGGAGACTTGTTCCTGATTTTTCCATGGCTGATCACATTTCTGAGGAAAAAAGTAGCAAATTTACAAGAAGAAAGTAGCAAATTTATGAGAGAAATGTTGGGGGTAATTTTAATTCTCCCCTAAAATATGTTAAAGGTAAACTTGTAACTTGACAATCCCCTAGACTAGAGGCTGAGGGAGTCCACGGCATTTGTGTAGTCTGCTTTAGATCCAGAAATGTCTCTGGTTCACACTGACCATGGACGCTTATACAGTGCATCCGGAAAGTCTTCACAGCGCTTCACTTTTTCCGCATTTTGTTATGTTATAGCCTTATTCCAAAATCGATTAAATTCATTTTTTTTCTTCAAAATTCTACACACAATACCCCATAATAACATGAAAAAGTTTTTTTTGGGGGGGCGGGGGGATTTTTGCAACTTTATTAAAAATAAAAAACTAAGAAATCACATGTACATAAGTATTCACAGCCTTTGCTCAATACTTTGCTGATGCACCTTTGGCAGCAATTACAGCCTCAAGTCTTTTTGAATATGATGCCACAAGCTTGGCACACCTATCTTTGGGCAGTTTGGCCCATTCTTCTTTGCTGCACCTCTCAAGCTCCATCAGGCTGAATGGGAAGTGTTGTGCACAGCCATTTTCAGATCTTTCCAGAGATGTTCAGTTGGATTCAAGTCTGGGCTCTGGCTGGGGCCACTCAAGGGCATTCACAGAGTTGTCCTGAAGCCACTCCTTTCATAGCTAGGCTGTGTGCTTAGGGTCGTTGTCCTGCTGAAAGATGAACCGTTGCCCCAGTCTGAGGTCAAGAGCACTCTGGAGCAGGTTTCCATCCAGGATTTCTCTGTACATTGCTGCATTCATCTTTCCCTCTATCCTGACTACTGTCCCAGTTCCTGCTGTTGGGAAAAACATCCCCACAGCATGGTGCTGCCACTACCATGCTTCACTGTGGGAATGGTATTGGTCTGGTGATGAGCAGTGCCTGGTTTCCTCCAAACATGACATCTGGCATTCTCACCAAAGAGTTCAATCTTTGTCTCATCAGACCAGAGAATTTTGTTTCTCATGTTCTGAGAGTCCTTCAGGTACCTTTTGGCAAATTCCAGGCAGGCTGCCATGTGCCTTTTACTAATGAGTGGCTTCCATCTGGCCACTCTACCATACAGTCCTGATTGGTGGATTGCTGCAGAGATGGTTGCCCTTCTGGAAGGTTCTCCTCTCTCCACAGAGGAACACTGGGGCTCTGACAGAGTGACCATCGGTTTCTTGGTCACCTCACTGACTAAGGCCCTTCTCCCCTGATCACTCAGTTTAGACTGCCAGCCAGCTCTAGGAAGACTCCTGGTGGTTCCAAACTTCTTCCATTTACGGATGATGGAGGCTACTGTGCTCATTGGGACCTTCAAAACAGCAGAAATTTTTCTGTACCTTTCCCCAGATTTGTGCCTCAAGACAATCCTGTCTCGGAGGTCTACAGACAGTTCCTTTGACTTCATGCTTGGTTTGTGCTCTGACATGCACTGTCAACTGTGGGACCTTATATAGACAGGTGTGTGCCTTTCTAAATCATGTCCAATCAGCTGAATTTACCACAGGTGGACTCCAATGAAGCTGTAGAAACATCTCAAGGATGATCAGTGGAAACAGGATGCACCTGAGCTCAATTTTGAGCTTCATGGCAAAGGCTGTGAATATTTATGTACATGTGATTTCTTAGTTTTTTATTTTTAATAAATTTGCAGAAATTACAAAAAAAACCTTTTTTCACAATTATCATTATGTGGTATTGTGTGTAGAATTTTGAGGGAAAAATGAATTTAATCCATTTTGGAATAAGGGTGTAACATAACAAAATGTGGAAAAAGTGAAGCGCTGTGAATACTTTCCGGATGCACTGTATAACTGCTAAAGAGCCTTTTATTGGAGTAATGGTGTGGTTATTATGTTGTGACATTTCCTTTTTTCTCTCTCTCTCTCTCGCTCTCTGCAGGTTTGGCTGGAGCCCACCAAACCCATTTCAAAACAAGTCCGAAGTAAGTAAGCTGAGATATTTACTCAGATTCCACCTTATAAAAATGTTTTATTCTGTATGGCTAAGATCCATGTTCATCTTGTTCAGGACCAGCAAATACACTTTTCAGGCTGTCGGTGAAATTCTTCCCCCCAGACCCTGGTCAGCTACAGGAGGAGTACACCAGGTCAGTAATTTCCTTCTGGATATCACTTTTATCTCTGCCCATGCAGAGGAGCTTTAGACTCTTCTTATCAATATGGATTTTATGTTTAGATTTTTTTTCCCCCTAGACCTCTGCATTCTTAATCAGATTTGTGACTCCCCATGTTATTTGCTTAAGTGCCGTTTTATGACACTTAACATTCCTACAGATGCCTAATCCTTGATAAGTCTGGTTTGTGCTTATTTACTTCTCATGACTGTAAACAGATGGACTCTAAGCCTCTGTGTTTCTTTTCATAGGTACTTGTTCTCCCTGCAGATGAAGCAAGATCTGATGGAGGGCAGGTTGATCTGCACAGAGAACACAGGAGCACTGCTCGCCTCTCATTTTATCCAGTGTATGTTTGAAAGCTTGTATTTTAACTATTATAGAGGATTGTACATTGATTAAGACAGAGACAATGATTCCTATGGTCTAGTTCATGTAGCTGCTTTTAACTACAGTTACTGATTTTCAGTTTTTGAGCTTTTGTTCAGCAATTCTTCCCGTCACTATCTTGTGCACAGGTGCTAGTCTGAACCTGTGTGTGGTGTTTGGCGAACATAGCATCATTAGTTCTGGGGTTGAGCTGGATTTGTGGTTGCATTTCTTGATCTGCACAACCGCATGGTGCACACAGTGTAAAGTTTATTTTTCAGTCTGTTGACCCCGTGCAGTGTAAAGTTTGACTGCACGGACCGTACACAGGGGGTCCACACTGAATCTGTATGCATACCCTGTATGCCAGGGTACTCATGCTCTTGTATTCTCGCGAAGACATCAAATACATTTTTGCCTTTTAACTACATGTCCATTATCCTCCTCATCTGCCAACAACAACACACTGTAAAGCTCCTCTTCCCCGTGGTCTCAGACTTCAGTGCCTACTAAAACACGGAATGAATGATATGGAGCATGTTCCGTACAGGATGTCTGCTGGTCCTGCCTGCTGTCACTTTTATGTCAGTGTGCCTTCATCATGAGCCACAGTCCGCACATAGCATGTTCCGTACCTGACGGATCTAAATGCAATTGCAATTATCAATCAATAAATAAATAAATACACATAATAAGAAATTAAGGAACATGCCGTTAGGTTTGTTAGTTGTCAGGTTTCCCGGTTGTGTTCGTTCATTAATTCATTAATCCAGGCAGTCAGTTTTTTCCAATAGGTCTGGTTTTATAAAAAACTCCTTTATAAACAAACTGTCTCTGTTGCCTATGTTTTTTCTACCATTCCACATGTAACATTCAGTATCTACAGAACACGTTTGGACCATTAGCTAGCAGGACCATTATGGAACATGTACATGTAATGTTATATTTTCATGTTAGTAAAACATTTGAGCTAGCAGGACTAGCTAGCGTTTCATAAGGAACGTTCCGTATGTACAGCACTTGAGAATGGCAGTGTACAGGACATTCCATACCGTTTGTTCCATGTTTTAGAAATCTCCTCAGACTTCGGCCATTTTTTCTACACTGAAACCCATTTTTTGTTTACACTTTAGTTTGATTCTGGGTGTTAAAAATCAGTTTTGCTGGTTCTCTACTGTGTGGACATGAGCCACAGATTATAATCGGTGTGGCTGTGTGGCAGTTGGCTTCACTGCCTAAAAGCTCCTTTGTTGTGTACGCTCCTGCAGTCAGCAGTCGGTATCGTTCTTCCATTTGGACCCCATGAATCCAGCCATATTGTATGAACAGACAAACTGGTCCTGCAGTTATTATTCAGCGCAAAGCTCCTCAAGTCCTGCGCAGACCAGCTGTGTGGGATTGTGGAGCACATCTTCAACCTGAGCCTGAAACTGGGGAGGGTACCACAGTTGTGGAAAACATCTTGTGTGGTACCTGTACCAAAGACTTCCCACCCCAAAGACCTGAACAGCTACAGATCAGTGGCCCTGACGTCTCACATGATGAAGACCCTGGAGAGACTGCTCCTTGCTCACCTCCGCCCCCTGGTGGGACCAGCGATGGATCCACTCCAGTTCGCCTACCAGCATGGCATTGGGGTGGAGGATGCAGTGATCTTCCTCCTTCACCATTCCCTGTCCCACCTGGAGAAGCCAGGGAATGCGGTGAGGATCATGTTCTTTGACTTCTCCAGTGCTTTCAACACCATCCAACCGATGATCCTGAAGGACAAGCTGCTGTGCGCAGAGGTGGACCAGCACCTGTCATCATGGATCCTGGACTACCTCACTAACGGGCCACAGTTTGTGAGAACCCGGGACTGTGTCCCCGACACGATCATCGGTAGCACGGGGGCCCCCCAGGGAACGGTTTTGGCTCCCTTCCTGTTCACCCTTTATACTGCGGACTTCTCACACAACACAACACACTGCCATCTACAGAAGTTCTCTGACGACTCTGCGATCGTTGGCCTCATCTCCAATGGAGATGAAGCTGAGTACAGAGGACTTATCCAGGACTTCGTGGACTGGTGCCATCGGAACTGCCTCCAGACCAACGCGAGGAAAACTAAGGAGCTGGTGGTGGACTGCCGCAGGCAAGGACAACCCCTCACAGCACCAGTAAACATACAGGGAACAGACATTGAGATGGTGACATCCTACAAGTACCTGGGTGTTCATCTGAACAATAAACTAGACTGGTCACACAATACCGATGCACTCTACAAGAAGGGACAGCGCTGGCTGTTCCTACTGAGGAGACTCGGGTCTTTTGGTGTACAAGGGGCGCTGCTGAAGACATTCTACGACACGGTGGTGGCATCAGCCATCACTTTTGGAGTGGTCTGCTGGGGCAACGGCATTACAGCAGCCAATAGGATGAGACTGAACAAACTAATCAAGAAAGCTAGCTCTGTCCTGGGGCAGCGCCTTGACTCAGTGGAGGAGATGGGGAGAGAAGGATGGTGGCTAAACTGTCATCTCTGCTGGAGTCCGAGTCCCACCCTATGCAGGACATACTGAACGCACTGAGGAGCTCATTTAGCAGTAGACTACATCATCCTAGATGCGCAACCGAGAGGTTTCGCAGGTCCTTCCTACCTACGGCTGTCAGACTGTATAACCTAAGCAGGGCTGCTCACAGAGATGGCAAAAAACGTGATGACCTAATAGTATTGAATGCAAAAGACGCAACAGACTTACACAAATGGTCCCCTCCAGTATACAACTAGGACAATATCAGTCTCTATGGAGGGGGACAATATGTATTGGTCCATATTCATACTATGTAGGATAACTAAGTAGACGGTTATGCTGTTTATTCCATCTAGCTACAATGCTCCGCACTGTGTATATACTATATACAGTGTGTGTGTGTGTGTGTGTGTGTACACACTACCGTTCAAAAGTTTGGGATCACTTAGAAATTTCCTTATTTTTGAAAGAAAAGCACTTTTTTTCAATGAAGATAACTTTAAACTAATCAGAAATACACTCTATACATTGCTAATGCGGTAAATGACTATTCTAGCTGCAAATGTCTGGTTTTTGGTGCAATATCTACATAGGTGTATAGAGGCCCATTTCCAGCAACTATCACTCCAGTGTTCTAATGGTACAGTGTGTTTGCTCATTGCGTCAGAAGGCTAATGGATGATTAGAAAACCCTTGTGCAATCATGTTAGGTCTGCAATGCTGTAATTGCTGCAAATGGAGGATTCTTTGACGAAAGCAAAGTCTGAAGGAAAAAATTATTATTTCCAAATACAAATCATTATTTCTAACCTTGTCAATGTCTTGACTATATTTTCTATTCATTTTACAACTCATGGTGGTAAATAAGTGTGACTTTTCATGGAAAACACAAAATAATTGTCTGGGTGACCCCAAACTTTTGAACGGTAGTGTGTGTGTGTGTGTGTGTGTGTGTGTACATATGTATATTCACTGCTCTTATTTTCTTATCTTCTAAATTATTGCTCTGAGTGTTGCTATCCCTGTGCTGTTGCAATCCTGGAATTTCCCCATTGTGGGACTAATAAAGGCTTATCTTATCTTATCTTAACAAATGTCAGAGCAGCTCTAATTAAAGGAAAAACTAATGCTCTGCTCTTTGTTCATTTATCACAGCTGAGATTGGGGACTATGATGATGTGGCAGACAGGGAGTACCTGAGGACAAACAAGATGTTGCCTTACCAAGAAAAAGTACAAGAGAGGATCATGGAGCTCCACCGCCGACACCTGTAAGTTAAACCATCTAGCCTTTTGTCTTTGATTCACGTTGATGTAATTACTGCTCCTGAACTGCCTTAACTATTGGAATTATTCCTTAAAGGAAACGTGATGCAGTTTTTCCACATATTGACACTGTTCACAGAGGTCTTAATGAAATGTCTGTGAGATGCTTCGGTCAAAATACTTCAGCATTTCATAATTTCAGCACCATTTTCAACCCATTTTAACAGGTATCTGCAGAATGCCTTCTTTCAGTGCATGTTTCTTTAAGTTCTAATTTGCTCCAGTTCACCACCAGACGTATGCCATCTGAAGCCAACAGCTACAAAGCTAGCATTAGCCTCCAAACAGTGCCTGCACCTCCTCAACCAAAGACAAACTGAGCTAACTAACATAACTTACAGCTGAGTGTGATAATGTGAAAGACCAAATAAAGCATTTTTGGGGACAGAGGTGTGTGGAATGACTGGTTGAAAAAATACTGCCAGTGTCTGGGGTACAAAAAGCACTGAAACAAACCTGAAAGTGTGAATGGTTAACTCTGCTAATGTGAGGTAGGCTAATCTGATGCCCTCAGGTGATAGACAGCTTTGACCTCCAATCCCCTAGTGGGTGGATGTGCTGGTCTATTACAGCCAAAGTACAACAAAATAAGCTAGAATGACACGAGATGTATTGTCAAGTGTTGATTAGTGAAACAAGTGATTAAAATTTAAAGAAAATAGCCTTATAAACTGCGGTTATCAAGCTAACCCTGTAGCAAGCTAGCAGCCATAGTAGCACTGTTGCTGTGGGTTTGGACATTCACAAGGACCTTCCATCATCATTAAAATGGGTGGAGGTGATGCTGGGAAGGTGGTATCATTCCAATGAGCTCCAGTTCTCAGAGCAAATTCAGAACCGTTCATTTAGAGCAGTTTTTCACCTGGGGGTCCCTGGAACATTTAGGTTTCTGTGGGCAGTTTTCTAATTTCACTTCTTTCACTTCCACCACCAGAGTGGTGGCCTAGTTGATAGAGCATCCGCCCCACAACTGGGAGGTTGGGGGTTCAAGTCCCAGCAGGGTCATACCAAAGACCAGATAAAAATGGTACTTCCCATGTTCTAGCTTGGTGCTCAGCATAATAGAATGGGGGAAGGAGACATTGTTTGTGGCGGCACCTTTCATGGCAGCGACCCCTCTGATTCTACATGTGATTAACATTGTAGATAGGAGAAACATAATTTTGTTCTACTGTACACGATTGGCTGTATGGATTGAATGACAGTAGAGATGGCGTCTTCCTCTTCTTCTTAATTGGTCCAAAAAATTACAAATAATTTGTCGTTGTTGTGCATGGGCTCTGTAGGCACCCACGCACAACAATGGCAAATTATTCCAGATACCCAAATAGAGGCACAAAAGCAATGAAAAAGTAACATTTTCATCATATGTCCCCTTTTGCCTGGTCTCAGCCTGTCTTGGTTTTAGTACAGTCTTGTCTCAGGCTGGTATTGGTGTGATCTTCACTATAACATGAATCAACAGACAGAGGGGATGGTGTCTTGAACCATCTAAACCAGGGGTGTCCAATCATGTGCCATGGAGGGCCAAGACCCTGCAGGTTTTCTCTTCTACCCAGTCTCTTCAGCAGGTGTTTTAACTTATCAGCAATCAGTGGGAAGAAAATCAGTGAAATCTGCTGTTGAAGACACTGGTTGGAGGTAAAGCCTGCAGGGTCTTGGCCCTCCATGGAACATGATTGGACACCCCTGATCTAAACAAACGGAAGCATTCTTCAGGCATCTTGAGATCACTCCAGTCCTCCACTCAGATGTCTGCTGCAGAACAAACGAGCTGTAGTGCCAGGCTAGCATACAGATCTGTCACTGTTTTGTTTAACCATCCTGTGCATAGGTCAAAAAGAGTGAATGTAGCTCATTACCTCCGTCACCTGATCAGGGTGTTAAGCCTGTTTTAAGCCCGTTGACTGGGATGTTGACACAGCTCCAACATGAAGGACTGTCGCAGTTGGACCTCGCTCCGCATCGTGATTAAAATGTTGTGATTCTGTGTGAATAACCTGCAACTTTGTTGCTCGTAAATTTGCAGATCCAATCTCTCACAGGGCCCAAAAAAACTAGAGCCATGTACACACACCCTACACAGGATATTTACACTTTTACCATTGTTTGAATTTATTTGGAGTATTTTGCTCATGGTTTTTTTTTGTTGTTGTTGTTTTTTTTACTGTGATAATGTGCCTGAACCAAGACAGCTGAGTGGTGTGGCTGAGTTTTCTCCCCATCTAGGATTCCTAACATCCCCTTACTGCCCTGCCTGCTCCCCCCCCCCCCCCAACCGCCTTCCGTTTAGCCACAGTGCTACCCCACAGCTAACAGGGGCTCTTTTCATCCCTGTGGACTGGACTGCTCTAAAGACTTCTGCTAATCTCTTCCCTTGGTTGCCAGTGTGGAAGCGTCACGCTCCCCGGCCTAATCTCTTTGCTCTGGCCGCTCTATTAGCCATAAGGCCAGTGGGGCGGGAGGGCAGGGCTCTAAGGAGATTTCACCGCTTAACGGATGAGCAAAATTAGAAGGGGGTGATGATTGGATGGATATGTCTTCCTAACATACTGTTTGGTTGTAATCACATGGGTTTAGATAACGCCTCTCAAATCCTTGAAGTTTGAAAGGGATTTGAGGTCTCACTATGGGGCCACAAGTCACAATATGTGGTACATAAGGAGAATAATAAGTACAATCATCATTCAGAAAATCTATTAATTTTCCAGATAAGTGTTCCTTACCCTGATATTTGATATTCAAATGTGGTAGTTACGTAGATATTTGGTTGATTCAATGAAATACAGATTTAACTTTATTTTTGAAAAAAGCAGCAAATTTAGGAGAAAAAAGTTTACAAATAGCAACGTGACAATCACTAATTTACAAAATTTAAAGATATGACACAAAAGTCCTAAATATTTACAAGAAAAGTTACAAAATCAAGGGGGAAAAATGCATATTTATGATTAAGAAAACGTAAATTTACAAGACAAAAAAAGGTCTGAAATTTAAAGGAAATTTAGCAGGAACAGCTTACAAATGTAGAAGAAAAGGTAACGGCTTAATGATAGTCACAAATTTGCATAAAAAAGTACAAATTTATTAAAAAAATCAAATTTACTTGATCATGTTGCTCATATAATGCAAAAGAAGCAAATTTATTCAGCAAAACAAACATTTATTAGAAAAATTATATTCATTATATTTTAAATTATAAAAAAGCTGCAAAATTAAGGGGGGAAAGCTAAATATACAAAGAAAAAAAAATCACAGATTTATCATAAAAAAATAAATCTACAAGAAACTAAGGTCTCATCTTTACAAGAAAAGCCACAGATTTATGAAAAAGGTCCAAATTTACATAAAAAGGTTCCAAATTTATGAGAAAAGTCGCATAGCTGAAAAAAACACTGAAGCTGATGCTGTTTACTGAGGGGGAAAATGTACAGAAAATTGGATATCGGCTCTAAATTGCTTCTGAAAACCTAAAACTGGTTTTCAGGAATGCCAAGAATCACTCCAACCCAAAACTGGACAAGAAAATAGATTATGTATTGATTAAACTTGGTGTAAGGTAGATTATTTTACTTTATGTATACCAGCAATTTACCCCATAAGGTCTAAAGACGAGGGGTTGTGGGAAAGTAGGGTCAAAGTTTCCTGCAAAACAAGTATAAACAGTGGAGCAGTAACCTACAAATCATAACTAACTTAAAGCCAACAACATATTTAGATTTCAATCATAGGAATAGACCCTCACAATTCTTAGACCCCATAGGGTGCAAATGTGGTGACTGGATGTTACACAACTGTCATGTCAGAGAGCACCTCAGACCTATGGTGCAGCCACAGCCCAGGTTATTTGTGTGACGGATCATATGCAAAGCCACTTCAGAGCACATGACGTAACACATCAGACAGGCGGGCTGCATGTCACACTGCACGCCCTGAAATAAATGAATTAATAACTGGAGAGGGACACATGCAAGTAACCAGTTGCTGTTTTAGGAGTTTGATTAAATCAGCAGTGTGTTAATGTGTTGATGAACTAGTTTTTAGTTTGACTTTTTCAGGACTTAAAAAAACAAATGTACACACACTTACTTTCAAATGGGTCATGGAATATAACCACTTGAATCTTTTTAAATATACGTCCTTTATCATTTTGGTGAATTTAGTGAGTGAACATGTAGTAGTCAGGGTTTATTTGGGTCATTTTGAACTAATGCCACTCTCCCTACTTTTTCTCCACTCATTTTAATGACCGTGGGAATAGAAATGTTGCGGCGAGTTTCTGCATCTACACACCTGCAGCACAGTTAGCTTAACCAAGTGACCATGGTTTTTATGACTACTTAACATGTCCCTCGTCACCCCACTAGACATTTGGCTTCAGAGCTGGTTCATTAATCAACAGTCGCATCTCACTTCCAGGCATTATTCTGGTCAGCATGGCCTTATAATCATTCCTCCACCCTAAATTGGTAATCAGTTTTTATGGCTACTCTATATTGTACTCACCCCCCAGCTAGTTCATTAATTCACGCACGATCATGTATTTTGCTTCCAGGCACTATTTTGGCTTGTTTTGTTATATTTTGGTCAGGATGGCTCTGTAACGCCGACAGACACGCTAGCTGAGTTAGCCTAGCTTAGCTAGGCTGACACGCTAGCTGAGTTAGCCTAGCTTAGCTAGGGCTCGTAGCGCCCCTTGATGTAGCTCATCCAACTCAACCACCAGCCAGATCATCTACCAACACTTGACCATATACACTACTCACAAAAAAGTTAGGGATATTTGGCTTTCAGGTGAAATTTATGGAAAATGTCAAAAGTTCACGCTATAGTGATATTATATCATGAAAGTAGGACATTTAAGTAGAAGCATGCAATGGTGATTTCCTCATCTCAAACATCCATCCATCCATCCATCTTCTACCGCTTTTCTGGAGGTCCGGGTCACGGAGGCAGCAGTTACAGCAGAGAAGCCCAGACTTCCCTCTCCCCAGCCACCTGCTCCAGCTCTTCAGAGAGGATACCAAGGTGTTCCCAGACCAGCTGGGAGACATAGTCTCTCCACAGAGTCCTGGGTCTGCCCCGGGGTCTCCTCCCAGTGGGACGTGCCTGAAACACCTCAAGTGGGAGGCATCCAGGAGGCATCCTAATCAGATGCCCATACCACCTCAACTGACTCCTTTCAATGTGGAGGAGCAGCGGTTCTACTCTGAGCCTCTCCCGGATGACTGAGCTCCTCACCCTATCTGTGAGGGTGCGTCCAGCAATCCTACGGAGAAAGCTCATTTCAGCCACTTGTATCCGCGATCTTGTTCTTTCAGTCATTACCCAAAGCTCGTGACCATAGGTGAGAGTAGGAACGTAGATTGACTGGTAAATCGACAGCTTTGCCTTAGAACTCAGCTCCCTCTTCACCACAACAGACCGGTACAACGTCCGCATCACTGCAGATGCTGCTCCAATCCGTCTGTCGATCTCTCGCTCCATTTTCCCCTCACTCGTGAACAAGACCCCAAGATACTTAAACTCCTCCACTTGGGGCAGGAGCCTGTCCCCAACTCAGAGAGGACAATCCACCTTTTTCCGGCTGAGGACCATGGACTCGGACTTGGAGGTGCTGATTCTCATCCCAGCCGCTTCACACTCAGCGGCAAACCGTCCCAGCAAGAGCTGTAGGTCATTGCTGGATGAAGCCAACAGGACAACGTCATCTGCAAACAACAGAGATGAGATCCTGTGGTCACCAAGCATGACACCCTCCATTCCCTGGCTGCGCCTAGAAATCCTGTCCATAAAAATTATGAACAGGATCGGTGACAAAGGGCAGCCCTGGCGGAGTCCAACTCTCACTGGGAATGACTCCGACCGAGTGTTGGCAATATGAACCAAACTTTCACAACGGTTGTACAGAGACCGAATAGCTCGTAACAACAAGCCCGATACCCCATACTCCCGAAGCACCCCCCACAACAAACCACGAGGGATGTGGTCAAATGCCTTCTCCAAGTCCACAAAACACATGTAAACTGGTTGGGCAAACTCCCACGAACCCTCAAGAATTCTCGAGAAGGTAAAGAGCTGGTCCGATGTGCCACGGCCAGGACAAAAACCACATTGCTCCTCCTGAATCCAAGGTTCGACCAATGGCCAGACTCTCCTCTCCAGTACCTTGGCATAGACCTTCCCAGGGAGGCTGAGGAGTGTGATCCTCTAAAGTTGGAGCACACCCTCCGGTCCCCTTTTTTGAAGAGAGGAACCACCACCCCAGTTTGCCATGCCAAAGGCACTGCCCCTGACCTCCACGCAATGTTGCAGAGGCGTGTCAACCGTGACAGCCCTACAATATCCAGGGCCTTGAGGTACTGAGGGCAAATCTCGTCCACCCCTGGGGCCCGGCCACCAAGAAGATTTTTAACCACCTTGGCAACCTCAGCGCCTGTGATAGGCGAGTCATCCCCCTCGTCCCCAAACCCTGCTTCCTCTGTCGAAGGCGTATCAGACCGCCAAGGTCTCCACCTTTGACCGCCACCTAATCCACATAGCACCGGACCTCCATGATCCCTCCTGCAGGTGGTGAGCCCGCTGGAGGGTGGACCCATGTAACTCCTTCGGGCTGAGCCTGGCCGGGTCCCATGGGTGGAAACCCGGCCACCAGACACTAGCCTTCGAGCCCCTCCCCCAGGCCTGGCTCCAGGGTGGGGCCCCGGTAACCCCATACTGGGCAGGGTACACTGAATCCTTGATATAGAATTTATCATGAGAGTCTGTTGGATCGTTCTTAGTCTGGCCCTTCACCCAGGACCAATTTGTCTTGGGTGACCCTATCAGAGGCAAATTGCCCCGGATAACATAGCTCCTGGGATCACTGGGGCATGCAAACCCCCCCACCACGATAAGGTGACGATCCATGAGGGGGCGTATCATCTCAAACAGTTTATTGAAATAAAAACTAACAACAGTGATGGGTATACCATCCATCTTCTACCGCTTTTCCGGAGGTCCAGGTCGCAGAGGCAGCAGTTCAAGCAGAGAAGCCCAGGCTTCCCTCTCCCCAGTCACCTGCTCCAGCTCTTCAGAGAGGATACCAAGGCGTTCCCAGACCAGCTGGGAGACATAGTCTCTCCAGCGAGTCCTGGGTCTGCCCCGGGGTCTCCTCCCAGAGGGACATGCCCCAAAACACTTCAAGTGGTAGGCGTCCAGGAGGCATCCTGATCAGATGCCCAAACCACCTTAATTGGCCCCTTTCAATGTGGATACATACAACAAAAAATGTCAGTGTCTCAGTAACTTGTCATGTGCCCTTGAGCATCAATTACAGCTTGACAATGATGTCTCGTGCTGTTCACAAGTCAACTTATTGTCTGCTGAGGCGTGGCATTCCACTCTTCTTGAAGGGCGGCCCTCAGGTTATTGAGGTTGTGGGGTGCAGGGTTACGAGCCTCTACTCGGTGACTCAGCTGATCCCATAGGTTTTCTATGGGATTCAGGTCTGGAGAAAGTGCAGGCCACTCCATTTGAGGTACCCCAGCCTCCAGCAGCCATTCCCAAATGATGCGACCTCGATGAGCTGGAGTATTGTCGTCCATGAAGATGAAATTAGGCCCGTGTTGTTCATGCAGGGGCACAATGACTGGATTAATGATGTTATTCAGGTAGTATTGGCTTGTCACTGTACCATTCACAAGGTGTAGGGCAGTTCTGTATTGACTAGACACACCTGCCCAGACTGTAACATGATGACAAAAGTGACTGATGCATAGCGCTCTCATTTATATCTCCAACATCGTTGGCGGCCATCGTTTCTGCTCAACATGAATTGACTTTCATCAGAGAACAGCTCTGAGGTCCACTGGTCCCTTGTCCAGCATAAATGTTTCCTGGCCCATGCAAGACGATGACACCTGT
Organism: Pholidichthys leucotaenia; assembly: GCA_020510985.1. Taxonomy (NCBI): domain Eukaryota; kingdom Metazoa; phylum Chordata; class Actinopteri; order Cichliformes; family Pholidichthyidae; genus Pholidichthys; species Pholidichthys leucotaenia. The sequence continues at coordinate 20,428,771 of CM035839.1, read as the reverse complement.
TCCTGGTGGTGTGGTCAGGTACCCTTGCAGGTCGTCTAGCACACAGACCACGCTGATGTAAACGGTTTTGAATGGTCTGATATGACACTTGGGTGCCTCTCACCTCCTTTAAATGTGCCTGGAGTTGAGTGGTGTTCGTCATCCAGTTCCACAGGGCACTGTTCACAATGAAGCAGTCCTCAGCGTGCGATGTAGCCAAAGGACGTCCACTTCTATGCCTTTCTGTGACTCTTCCAGTCTGTCTGTATCTCTGTTGCAACCTGCTGGTGACACTCTGTGACACTCTAAGCTCAGTGGCCACTTCCCTCTGAGAACATCCTGTTTGAAGCCTTGCACTGGTGAGGTACTGTTGATCAGTTAGGTGTCGTCTTGGTCTCATGATGTCAAGATGTGAGCAGCATGATGAAGAGGATTGGAAATACCAATTCTGATTGAACCAGAAAATTTATTGGTCAATTCATGGATCAAACACCTGTTGTGAATTTTGCTGTTAAGCACCTTGTTAGAGAACAGCAAGTGACACAAAAAGTACTCAAACATTGAACAGTTGGACATGTGCATTCAGAAGGTTAGAGAAGGTCAAATTAAGTTCACCTATAAAGGTTATAGTGCATTTTAGGTGCATTCTGAAATTTCACCCGAAAGCTGAATATCCCTACCTTGAACTTTAGCTTATTTTGCTAGCTTTTTCCTAGCCCTACACTCCCAGTTACACGGGGTGAGACTGGACATCCTGGCAGATAAGTACATCTGTCGCAAGGTCTGTGGTGGACTTTTGCCAGTCGGTGCATCGTGACATGCACTACACAAAGAGGAGAGAGAAACAAACCTATCATCTGGTCAGTCACTGCAACAGATACTGGAGTCAGTTTGTCTTGGCCTGTCCTTGCCACTGATAATACCTCTATCTGCCAAGAATGTGCCACTAGTCCAGCAAAAGCTAGCGGTACTCAAATACTTTGCAAGCAGTTTCATGAAATGGTCAATCAGAAAGCAACTCATACCGGCTCGGATGTCGCCCGGGTTAACAAGGTCAGGAGCTCTTGGCTACGGAAGGCGAAGGACAGAGCTGTGTGGAGGAATCTGATCAGACCTAAATGAAACAGCCATTGTCGGCCCCGACAGACTGCTATGATGATGATGATGTAATCTGACTCGGATGGCTCCTCTGCAGTTAGCCACAGCTAACGGAGCCAGACATTGACTCGTTCAGACTTGTTTTCTCACTTCCCAGGGACCAGTCCTATCTTATTGACAACAAAACCACACACCCCTGTCCCTGATAATACTTTATATGGTCTTTTCCATTTTCACATTGAGCCAATTTTACATAGCTCAGGCTGTGTCCAATAACCGGCGAATGTTAGCTTCAACCAGAGATCTCAGAAGTGACTAAAGTGGGGGGGCTGGGGTGACCTGGAGCTCATTAGCATTTAAAGAAGCAGACACTGAAAAAAGTCAATGTGAAGAAGGAAGGGTTTTTAATCTGGTTGGAAGACGTGATGTAGTATTTAATCCTTAAAGGTATTTTGATCAACGCATGTCACAGGCATTTCATGAAGACCTCTGGGATCTGTGTCAACGTGGGGAAAAAGTGGATAATATGTCCCCTTTAAATCATTGAAAGTCAAACAGCAGTGGCAGAAGCTCAGGCTGAATTATTTGAGCTTGGTTTAAATGTCCATCCATCCATCTTCTTCCGCTTAATCCTTTTCGGGTCGCGGGGGGCTGGAGCCTATCCCAGCATCTTTGAGCGAGAGGCAGGGTCCACCCTGGACAGATCGCCAGTCCATCACAGGGCCAACACAGACAGACAGACAACCATTCACTCTCACAGTCATACCTAAGGACAATTTAGAATCCCCAGTTTGATGCCAATTAACCTAACTTGAATGTTTTTGGCATGTGGGAGGAAACCAGAGAAATCCCGGAGTAAACCCATGCAGACACGGGGAGAACATGCAAACTCCACACAGATCACTGTTGCCCCGAGCTAAATGACTAAAAGAGAAAAGACTAAAAGAACGATGAGTGATGTTGCTTCTTACAGGGGCCAGACTCCTGCTGAATCAGACTTCCAAGTCCTGGAGATCGTCCGTAAACTGGAAATGTACGGCGTCCGCTTCCACCCAGCAGCTGACCGGGAGGGCACCAAGATCAACCTGGCTGTGGCTCACATGGGGCTTCAGGTCTTTCAGGTGATTACACTTCTCATGACAGCTGTTTACTATGAGCTTGGCGTCTTCATTTTCTTATGGTATTTGCTATGGTTTCTTTTTCTCCTTCTAGGGTCATACAAAAATAAACACCTTCAACTGGTCCAAAATTCGCAAACTGAGCTTCAAGAGGAAGCGGTTCCTCATCAAGCTCCACCCAGAGGTCCATGTGAGTGTTTGTGAAAATGTGAATGCCCGTTTAATCTCTGATCATTAATTGTTTTCACTCATTCTGTTTTTCTTTAATTTTTCTTCCAGGGCCCTCATCAGGACACTCTGGAATTTCTGATGGCCAGTCGAGACCAGTGCAAAATCTTCTGGAAAATCTGTGTGGAGTACCACTCGTTCTTCCGTTTGTTTGACCAACCCCAACCCAAATCCAAAGCCATCCTCTTCACAAGAGGTTCTTCCTTCAGATACAGGTAGGGACATAAAAGCAAGACATATCATTTTTATCCCCCACCGTTCTTCGCCCAAAGGGGATTATGTTATGGGTCTGCCCACCTGTCCGTCCGTCTGTCCCACTATTGTGAAATTAGCTCCTCCTACAGTTATGTTCTGACTGTTTTGAAACTTGGTACCATGGTTTGATATACACTGATGATGTGCATATTGCAATTTGACTCTTATCAGATGACCTTGAGATCAAAGGTCAGAGATCAGATTTTCCTTAAATCTTCTAAACACAATAACTACCGAAAGAAAAGATGTGGGCCTTTCAAATTGATACAGTGGTTGCATCTAATACACATCTTGGACGATTTACACCCTGACCCGAGTATAGGCTTGGGGTCAAAAGGTCAAAGTTAATATTCACTATGGTGACAATGTGGCACTATGGTAAATTTACTATTACTATAAAACAAGTAAAGCTAGCACCACCAAACCTGGTACACCGGTTCACCCTGTGACCCTGAAGTGTTACTGTGGTTTTGGGATCGCAAGGTCAAAGGTCAACATCAAAATGGCTTATAAACTCTATCTCAGCAACAAAGAAAGCTAGGGTCACCAAACCTGGTACACAGTTTCACTCTGAGATCATGACCTCTGACTACAGGTTTGGGGTCAAAGGTCAAGGTTGGTACTACCTATGATCTCTTACTATAGAATGTGTAAAGCTCTCTATAGCCACCAAACTTGCTACACGGGTTCACCTCGGGATCCTGCCCTATGGGTTGTATATTCGTGGATGATGGGTTTATCATAATTTGGTTCTGCCGCAGTAATTATACTGTATTCAAAAGTTGAAAACTGCTCTCCGTCAGTAAGTATTGGGACCTTCAACAAAATCTAAGGCGGGGGATATCGCACTTACCTGAGTGCTCTTGTAATATGTTGACGTGGCATCCATCGTCTGTCCGTTCGTCTGTCCTTCCATATTTCATGGGAATCACTTCTAGTCCTGGGCATTTGCCCCAGTGCTCACCAAGCTCCCTCACAATGATCCTCAGATGGTTCTGCATCCAAGTTGTGCTCAAGGTCAAAGGTCAGGAGCACTCCTGGGGTGATTTCGTCAGGCTGGAATGAGCTACTTTGCTATTGACTGTCTAGTTGTTAAGTCTTGTTTATTGAAGTGTTTTATTGTTCAGTATTTATTTTAAAACTCTGTTCCTCAGTGGAAGAACTCAGAAGCAGCTGGTGGAATATGTGAGAGAGAACGGCGTAAAAAGAACCCCTTACCAGAGGTGGGTGTTCACACTCCTATTCCTTTTTTTTTTCTCCTGCAGCCCGTTGTGCTTTCATCCACCTATATTATCTCAGATAAGCACTTGATGAGCCATATATTGGCTAAGTGGATTTTTTTTTTTTAATAAATGGTAGAAGGATGTAGCCTCTGCAGGACAACTTTCAAGGAAAAACTCTAGATGTATTTGATTTTAGAGTAAGCAACACTTTCTTAAGCAATGAGTAGAAAATAAGAAAATTTTTAATGATGTGAACTTTGTTGTTCAGGAGGAACAGTAAAGTCAGAATGTCTTCTCGCTCCCTTGCTTCAGACGTGCCAAAACAAGTAAGAGCCATGACATTAAGCGCTGCCAAAAATGTTACTCTGATGTCTAAAGTAACACAAATCTTCTCTTTATTTCACTCTTTCCCTGCTCTCATCTTCTTCTGTATCCTTTTCCTCTTTGAATTTTATTGCAGAACTTCTCCTTCAGCGACGGCCTCAGATCCACGGGCTCACCCGTCTCCGCTGCCGTGGCCTTCCACCCAGCACACATCTCCAGCAGTTTCCCGTGGCCGGACCTCCAGCCTAAGCCCACACCTTTGTCCACACTGAGCCCGTGTCCAGCCTCTCCCCAGCAGCAGCAGCCGCTTCAGTCCCCTCTGCAGTCTACCAGACCCCCCAGCCCTCCGAAAGAAGAACCTGTCCAGGCCACCTCCCCATCACCCTACACTTTTCAAGGTGCCCCTAGCAACCCGGCAGCAGGACACTGCAGCCCCATGTTTGTGTGTTTAGAGAGCGTCACTTCCCAGTCACAGCACTCCAGAAATGCCAATGAGGATAGTGAGTGTGGTGGGAGAAGGGGGGTGGGATACGCTGTGGGGGGGGGCGGAGGGAAGAGTAAGGGGGTCCTCACACCCGAGGCCTTTAAGGCGGAGCTTTTGCGTACAAAACGGAACCCGATGTTTTCACTGTCCAGCTCGCCGCTGCAGGTTACAGAGGAGTTCATAGATGACGATCCCACAGAGATCTCGTTCTATGGTGGGGGGGTGGAAGCCTACTCCTACGGGCTTGAGGAGAAAGGGGATCAGTTTGATTTCATGGAGGAGCCTGACCTCTGCAAAAATGGGCTCTTTAGCGTTGGGATTGAGGACCTGAATGGGAACACCAGTCGCTTCCCTGATAGCACCGTGGGTCACTCAGAGACCAGCTCTCTGGTCAACAACCGTTCAGAGTGCAGCTCCCTGGACAACCTGGGGCTCAGCTCTGCATGTGAGTCCGTGTCGGTAGGCTACGGAGGAGGCAACGACTCCTCCTCACTCCGCCTACCGGGGTCCGAGATCCAGTCGGAGGCCAGCTCCATGGTGAACTTCCCAACGTACTCTGTGCGCTCTGAGAGCAGCTCGGCCATGCAGTTCAGTGACCTGGTGGAGCAGCTCGAGCAGCTCAGCTACCCGCCCACGGCGACAGAGGGCTCTGGTAACGGAAGCTCAGACTCAGACTCTGACTGGGGCTCCGACAGCGTCCTTCCCCCAGAGCAGAACCTGTTTTATAGTAATCCCCTGACAGGGAGCAGCGGCATAGAAGGGTTCCTCCTGCAGTGCACCAACCTGCAGGCCCTGGCACTCGGAGACCCCTCAGGATCTCCCCAAATTAAAATGTAGAGCGTAGAGCCCAGCAGCACTTCAGGCCTTATGGCACATGTCCACAATGGTGTTTCGTTTTTTTTTGTTGTTGTTTTTTTTTTCATTCTTATTAATTTGAGATTGTGCCACTTCTCAGTGTTGAACACTTTGTGGGTTCCTCTCCAGAAAGTAAAGATAAATGACTGACAGCTCTCGGAGAGCCTCGGACAGCTGTGCAAATGCAGCGCCGCTCCTGATTGGACGTGTACTTGTGGGTGGTCTGCTCCCAGATTTGAAAACGCATTCATCAGGGTGGATTGGCACCAGACTTTCTCTGTCCTTAAAACAAGCATCATAGTGTTTCTAGCCCTGTTTCCACTGCAGGGACCAGGAACTAATTTCACAGGAACTCCACCCACGGTGTGCATCTCCACCGCAGAATCCTCCCAGTAAGGGGCCAAAATAAGTCCCTGGTCTGGGGTAGGCACTTCAGACCATACCCAAAAAGGTGGTAGGTGGGGTTTAGGATTGACTCGGTGCTGATTGGATAGAACTTTTCATCATGATATATATAAAAAAAAAAACCGAAGCCAGCAATGTCATGTAAGAGCAGTGCAACTAATTTGCTTTGCTGTGCTGCCAACAATTGCACCACAAGCAAAACTGCTGGAGACTGATGAGTTCTATCCCAACAACGGGGACAGGATGGGTGAGAGGACCAGATCCAGGAACGTTCCCATACCCTAAAATGAGTTCTTACCTCCTGCAGTGGAACATGGCTTCTGAAACCATTTGAGGTGTGAAATCAGCCGTTTAGTTGCTTAATCTGTGTTTATTTGACATTGATAGCTACTGGTGTAAACATTTAGCACCAGTTTCCTGTAGTTGAGGCTTTGCACTGGTTGCACCTCATTTGCATAATGTAAACTAGGCTTCATCTTTATGCAAATAAGGTGTGTTGCAAAGCATTCTACACAGACAGCAAATGGGGTAAACCACAGATCCTGTGGACACGTACCATCAGTCAGTGGTTTCGCAATTATTGTCAGTGTTGTAATTAATGTAGACAACAGCATATTTCACCACTTGGATGTATTTAATATCATTTAACCTTGGCATCAGCAATACTGAAAACAATAGTACAGCTGTTAAAATGCTTATAAGACTGGTTTGCATCATGTGAATGGATGCTTTGGTGCTGGCTTGGCTTCCATCACCCCTCCTCTGTCATCAGCTGTGAGGCTTTTCTGTGAAGACGCCACATCCCTGCACTTAAATTGAAACGGAGGGAAAACATCTGCTATTCTGTAAGCTGTGGGGCTTTTTTTCCCTCCTGCTGGCAGTGCAGTTGTTTTTGTCATCGGTGGTCTGGGGCTTCCCTGCCATGGTGGTGTTTTTTTTTTTAAATCCAGTTTTTCTTGATTCATTGATACATGGCTTCTTTTGTTTTATAATAAGAGTCTCGATATCTTGTGTGTCCATAGGAAGTCTTATCTACAAAATTCAGCCTGACTGTAGAAGAGTGTAGTATCAAGTTGGCTAGTTCTCTCATTATTGCACACACATTAAAAAAAAAAAGCTTTGAGCGGTTTCTAAGCGGTATGCACATCAGCATAGCAATGTCCGCCTGGATTTACCTCCACTGTGATGAGAAACATTCATTTCTCTATATGGCATAAATATTTTATATACAGTGGCAGAAATAAGAATTGAGCATGTCAGTTTTTTTCCAACATATTTGCAATGTGGCTACTTACTGTATACAAAATTTTCACCAGACTTTGGTATTAACTGAAGAAATATAAAAATAAATCTAAATAAAGTTATGTGCAATAAAATGGAATGAAACAGGAAAAAAATGATTTAACAAAGTAAGTGGCGTATTAAATACTGAGCAGAGAAGCTATGTTTGCCATGCCAGCTTTAAGACCCTTCCTGTATGATGAAACTAACCTCCCACAGTGCTCAGAAGGAAGTTTGGCCCATTCTTCTGAACAGACTGACTTTTAAACCCACAAGATTCCGGCAGTGTCGTCTTTCACACCTAACCCCGTTTAGTCCAGACTTCTGGACTTTTCACTTTGATTCGGATGAAAATTGTGGGTGTGAAACCTCCCCCTGAACCACGGTTATGACCAGAGAGCCGAAATGTGGTCCAGCTAAGGGTGGTGGTCTCAGTCCAGATCACGCTGAGCCTTGGTTCGGTTTGTTTAGTGTGTGAAAGCAGTTTTCAGAAAGGTTCACAATTTTGCACCAAACACGGGAAGTTAAGGCAGCCGATTAAGAGGGAAAAAAGCAGAAACTTACCTGATATTTTCAGAGAAGATTTGACAGAGTTTTTGATAACAAATCAAAACAAAAATGGACGAGCAATGCCACCTGAAAATCATGGCTGATGAGAAAGACAAACGTCCTTTTTAATGAAGACCTGGATAATATTCTAGCCTCACTAAACTAGTTCACTGACTACTGTGATGGAGTCTGAACCATTTTACACTTAGTGCGGTTACTGATGTGTCCAGAGTGGCAGAAAACACCTTGGAGGGTGAGTAGCATGTTTGCTAACTGCCGGTCTGTGCTAACACAGATGTCGTCATGACAACGAGATAGAGGCACAGCACGTAAAGTTGTTTGGTTTGCTTGGCAAAGAAGCAGTGGGAAACCAAACCTTAGCAGACCAAATGTAGACGATAGAACAAAAATATGAGCCTTAGCCTGGACTGTGGCACGGTGTGCAAATGCCCGAAATCTGCCAGTTTTTACCTCCACTCATGAGGTACCTATTCAGATGCTATCAGTTTGCACAGACAGGAGATGGAGCGACTTTCTAATAACGTACGGATTTCAGTTCATTCCTTGCCTTTCTCTGCTTTGGTGTACCAGGTCTGGTGGAAAATTTCATGCGAGTTGCCTACTAGGAAATGGATGCAGTGGAAAAATGCTGACAAATACTTATTTCCCTCATTGTAAATGAAACTGTCATATAATTAATGAAACTAAAATAACAGAGATTTTCTGATGAGTTCTACTTTTGTTTTAACCCTGTGAAGTTTGGGGTTGATTCTGCTTTAAAGAATTGTTTCCTTTTTTATTTTTTGTCTCCTTTAAAAGACTAAAGGTGAATTATTATAATGGTTTAATAAAGTTTTAGTTTTTTAAACCTCCAAATGAAATCTTAAATTCTCCACCATTTAGGGAATAAGGCAGACTAATTGTCTCCTTGGTTTTTAGTTATTTGACGTCTAATCTTTTCTTTCTGATCTCAGGGTTTAAATGAAGCCACACGTGCCAAGAACGTTTAACTTTAAATACACTTCTGTCCCTGACTGCCACCTGCTGGCTGAAGTCTGAATTTTCCTCATCAGCACAGTTAAATGCAGTCCGAAGGATTGAATAAAAAGCAGATATTCCACCTGCTACCACTTTCCCTTCATGCTGAATTAAATTTAAGAATGTAAGCAGTGTACTAACGAGCCATTAATTACACTTAACTCCATTTTTCTATATCATGAATGTATCACCTTCCATGTATGTAAAGCTTCAGTGAACCTTGTCGAATAGTGTTTGATGAAAGGTGGAATGTAGAGCAACACGGTGCCATTTAATGTAAAACATGTAGGAAACCTTTTTGGTTTGGCTGGTACTAATTTCTCATAACTGCTATTTCTCTCTTCTGGGTTTTTGCCCTTTTTTTTTTCTTTGTGGGGGCGTTTACTACATCTAGAATCCCATCTGGATGTTCTGCTTTTGGAAGGAAATGGGACCTCTTTTGCACATTTTTAAGAACTTAATGTTATAAGCTGTTTTATTCACGTATTGATAAAGGAACAACATTAGTTACTTACTCATCAGCATTGGAAAAGCTTTATATTTTTCCTTAATTTCTCTGGCATTTGGGCTTGGTTCATTCTTCTTTTTGTTCTACTTTGAGCACTAGAAATTTAAACAGGGTTGTTTTCCTCTCATTAACCTGCCTGAAGTCAAACTTCACTTGGATTCCTGCACAGTTTTATTTCTGCACACTTTTACAGGATCCTTTTTTCTTTAATCTGCAGCACTTGCACCACAATCCCTCAAAGGTTTTACTTTTGCCCTTTTTCATTGAGTTTGGTTTTACCTCAAGTATGTGTTCTCTGTGCTTTATTGCTGCCAAGGAGGAATTTTATTTAAAGAGAAGCATGTTTTCTTATGAAGAGGCACTTAATAGATACAAATTTGTTCTTGTTGTCATTTTGAAGGATGGCAAAAGGCCAAAAACATATCAGAAGTGTTCATTATTATAGTCTCTCTTCAGTCAAACTGCGGGTCATAGACTGTATTTAAAAGATGGACGCAGATGCCATGAGGTCGAATGTTCATTTTGGGGGAGTTTGGACATTGGCACGTTAGCTAAAACTTACCCAGCCTCATCGTCCCTTTGATTCAAAATGAGACGCATCATACCTGCCAACATTTACTAGAGGTTTCCATGATTCTGTTATATTTCTATACTATAAAAATATAGTAGGAATGACTGTGCCTTTGGTCGTTTTATTTAGTTTTGTTTCATTAAATAAAGTTTTAGTCATAATTTTACTTCTCTGAAATCATTGTTCTATTCTGACTGCAGATTTATGAGTAAACGGTTGAATTAAATGAGGAAAAGTCAGTTTTACTGCAAACTTGGTAAATTCCTCATAAAATAGATGTGATGTTACCACAGATTTATGGGGAAAAGTAATGAATTTACAAGAATAATGTCCATAATTAATAATAAAAGAAAATGTTTTAAAACATTTTAAATGTACAAGAAAACAGTCCTAAAATTGTACATTTTTTCAAAAATTTCAGACATTTTTTCTTGTAAATACTTTTTACTTTATGAATTAATGATCATCATCATGATAGCAGTGTGTCGTGGGCGACAATGACTGTTTGATTTAGGTCTGATCAGATTCCTCCACACACCTCTGTCCTTCGCCTCCCACTGCCAGGAACTCCTATGTCCAACTTCTTCAGGCTTCTTTTTACAGCGTCTTTAAATCTGAGCCTTGGTCCGCCCTGATTGCGTTTGCCCTCGCATAACTGTGAGTAGAGTAACTGCCGAGGGAGCCGCTGGTGGTCCATCTTCTCAACATGTCCGAGCCAGCTCATAAATTTATGGATATTTTATGAGGAATTTGCAAGAGGAAAAGCTGCAGATTTGCATTAAAATGTCAGAACTGTATCACAAAAAATTTAACTGAAAAACTCACAAATTTATGAGAAAAACTTCTTATTGGTGAGAATAAAGTCGTTTCTCTTACTCAAGTAATTTTTTGTTGACTAGTCTTACTTGAGTAATATCATAAGGTAACACTACTTTTACTCGAGTACAGTTCCTGGTTACTCTACCTGCCTGACAGTATGTTGTATATATATATATATTTTTTTTTTTGAAAACCCTCAAAGCAATTTTTGTGATGAAGCTAATTGGAGAAAGGCACAGAAAAGCCCTAAAAGAACAGGTGTGCTTTGGTCTTATTTTGCAACCGTAGGCACTGCCCCCTGGTGGCTGTTAATAGAATCCAGCTTTAACAAACTTCAGCTGCGTCCATCTTTAATAAAGTCTGTGATGTGCCCGGGTGGAGAGCATTCATAACTGTTTTTTGATGGACAGTTTGTCTTAATGGCTTCTTTATTTTTCTTACATGTGATTCTTCCGACGTAATCTCTACTAAAGATTTAATTCATGATGAGCTGACATTTATCACCAGCTAACTGCACTTAGGCACCAAGTAATCACCACTTAATTCTGAACATGTATATACTTTTTTTTTTTTTTTTACTAATTACCTGTACTTAATGTTTTTGTATGTTCTACTCTCAAGAATAAAGGAATCACTTTTGGGTACCACGAATGTCGGACTTAAAATTTCTTTTTCTTTTAAAGGTACGGTATGTTAAAAAAAAAAAAAAAATAAAATTTGGGGGAGAATCTGAATTCTGACAATTAATTCATCATAAAATCTTTGTTTTAATGTTCTATAATCATTTTAAGTAAAATTTCCTGCATTTTCTGTACCTTTATTTTTTAAAATGCACAAGAAGAGGGTCCATCTCCGTGCAGGCAGCCATCTTGGACCACCAAGTTTTTCTGTCAAAGTTTAATGACAGAAATGGCTGGTGCTGAGGGGTGGCTTATTAAAGATTTCCCCTGACCCACATCTGGTTATTGTAGAAGGCTGAAATTGCACATGTATAATAATACATAGAGGTCATGTGGTAGTTTCCAGCTATCAGCTCATAAGAGTTTCTTCTACAGGAGCCAAGGTGAAGTAAGGTGTGATAATGGAGCCAGTTGAATCCAGACCGGTCATGAGGTTCCTGTACTTGAGAGGCCGCACACCACGGGAGACGTTCGATGAGGATGCCCCATTGTATGACGTAGTCAAGCACTGACATCGACAGTTTAAGTGTGCTTAGACATTGGTGGAAACGGCATCCATTCCCGGGCAACCGCTGTGCGCCGTTAATGAAGACACCATCTGTTTTCTGTGGAAAAAGTCATCCGTGACTATTTGTACCTGCAGACTTTGTCTTCACAATGGATTCTCCAGTTGCTCACACCTTTCCAAAAGCAGGAACGAGTCATGTGCTCCCAGGCTAATTCAGCCATGTGCCAAGAAAACCAGGAGGACTTCTTCTTCGACAGACTAATCAGGCAGGATGAAACATGGGTCCATCACTATGATCCAGAGACTAGACCCCAGTAGAAGCACTATGACTTGCCACCCATGAAGAAGGCACGTGTCCAACCCTTGATGGGCAAGCTCATGCTCACAGTCTTTTGGGACTATCATGTAGTATTGATGGATTTCCTGGCAAAGGGTACCACAATTACCAGGACTTACTACACTTCTGGACAACTCGCGCGTTATCCAGACGGAGGCACAGTCCTGTGGCTATGAAATCCTTCCTCACCCCCCCCCCTTACTCTCCCAACCTCGCACCATTTGACTTCTACCCATGTCCAATTGCGAAGTCGTTTTTGAAGGGAAAGCACTTCCAGGGCGATGAAACGCTGATTTCTGAGGTTGTAATGGCTTCAAACTGTGGACTCCTACAGGCAAGGTCTCCCCACCTGCATAAAGCAACTGGATAAGTGTGTGTGACCCTTGGTGGTTCCTTTGTAGAGAGAGACGAATAACTGTGCCAAGTTTAGTTCCTCTCAGTCCATGGGAAATGAGTCAGAGGAAATCTTTAATGAACAGCCCGTATATATGCTTTGGAAGAGGGTGATGACTGATAGAATATGAATTGGTTGCATTTTGAAATTGTGTTGAATATTACATACAGTCCCTTCAATTAAGTCATAAAGGAGCCGTATGAGTGTTTGATGATGGAGGGCTTATAACTTCTGTTTTTATGCAGCATCAGTTCAAGTGCACCACATGCCTCTGTGGAGAATTTAAAGGTTAATTATGTAGCAAAATTAGCAGAAGAATTTTAGCCACTCAGCAGTTTCCCCTCATATTTGAGGCAGCTGGATGGGATGCGTACACAGGATTCCTCAGCCTAATTCCAGCTGTGTGTGCACCATGTTTGACTAGGCTTTGTGCCAAGTCATTCCACAGTTACCCCCCCCCCCCCCGCCTCCTCAGTCATCCGGCCATAGAGCTCGGCATTTGCTTCCCCCCGCCCCCCCCCCCCCTCCAGTGTGCTTGTCCCTCATGGGGCCCTTCAAATAAACCATAAACAAGCTGTTTGCCCTCCAGACAGGCCACATTCCTGATAAGTGTTTGCAGGAGCAATTATTTCCGGGTCGAGTATGGAGTCGTCTTTTTTTTCTTTCCTCCGTCTCTGTCTCTCTCTCAGCCTGCCCCCACTCTCTTTCTCTCTTTCTCTAATGGAAGTGGAAGAGCAGCTGTGCTGACCCGTGATGTTTAAAGAGAAAGGCCGGCCGTTTCATCTGTGTGTTGGTGGCAGGACAAAAAGCTGTAGAAAGTCTGAAATCAGGCGTGCAGACCTTCCAGTTTATCATTTGTTCTTCTTAAAGGAGGCCGAATGTGGGAATTAGTAGTTGCCTTGATCCTCCTTTTTTTTTGTTTTGTGTTGAATTATGCTGGTGGGGAGGTTTTTTGAATGTGAAGGGGTGGATAGCAGGATCTGTAAAGCACTTTGGTCATCCAGCAATAAGTGAAATGCGCTATATAAGTGAACGCATTTAAAGGCGTATAAAGGTATTTCATGTGTTTTTTAAAAGCCTCGCTGTGCAGAGAGTGTGATTGTTTGACTTGAGCTCCACCCACCTCCAAAGATCATGTTTGACCTGTTTTGGTACAGTCTTTTAACCCTTTCATAAATATTTTAATCTATAAAATTATATATTTCACCTAAATACACGTGTTAAATAAATCGTTGTCTGCCCTCGTTCCCCCCCGCCCCCCCTTTTCCCGCAGACCCAGTGACGGACAGCCCTCAGCTCTCACCCCTGACCTCCAAAGGTCCCCACTGCCTGTCGCCCTCCTTCCAGATGTCCACGCTGAGTCTGCCGGGCCAGGCCCCGTCACCTCTGCAGAGCCCCATCCTGAGCGAGGCAGGAGGCAGTGCCCGGCTGGAGGAGGAGGACGAGGGCAGGAGGAAGGTACAGCCCCAGTTTGTGTTCATCTGCTGCAGGTGCAAGGGTGCATGTTTCATCTGAGCAAAATTGTGACACCAGGTAGCCAGAAGTGGGTAGACTAGTCAGAAATGGTACTCATAAAAAGCAGCATTAACTTTTGATATTAATGACTTGAAAGGGGTCATTTTCTTCCACGTTTTAACAGCTCACACATGTCTTAGTGAGATGTTTGTGACGTATTTTGTTCAAATTTTCTTTAATTGTTGCAGCAAATTAGTTTTGTTTTTTTTTATTTTCCCAGCCTTTCTGAAAATGGTCCGTTTTGAGCGTCTATACCTTTGATGTTCAGACTGGATTCAACTCCGCCCTCTCTCTTGCATCATATTGCTAACATTGAGTGGCTAGCTCCTAGCCTTTAGCTCAGCTGTATCTCGGAGCCAAATACAAGTCAAGTCGGCTGCCAAAGTGGGCCCTGGGATCTTTAAGGGTAGCGTCTCATGGAGCGGCAAAGAGAGGCGAATGCTGGTGTAGCGGTGGAATATATTTATTCGAGCTCTACTGTCATTTCAAATGTATTTATTTTCCTTGTATTTTATTTTGGTAAATGGGTTTCCATCTCTCCACTGGGGTTGGTGTGGTACGGGATGGGAGGGTGAACTTGAGACGTGAGGGCCGTGTCTCAGCTACCCCTGCAGCCTGGGTTGTGCGTCCCCTTGCTCTTCCTCTTTCTTGTCCGTGGCCTACATGTGTCTCACTGTGAGCCGGAGCAGAGGCCTGAGCCTTTTGTGTTTTTGTTATTCATTATGCAGCAATCACAGCACTGAAGCGAGTGAAAAGTCCCTTCATTTTGGGGAGAAAAAAAACCACAGCACAGAAGTATGACCGCTACACTGGCATTTGCTGGCAGATTTTATGGTGGTGGACTGCCAACGGACCAGCGTCCCCACCAACATAAGCTGTCATCTCTGCTGGAGTGAAAGTCCCACCTCATGCGGGACATGCTAACTGCACTGAGGAGCTCATTAGTGGCAGGCTGCGCCACCCCAGGTCCTTCCTACCTGCTGCTGTCAGACCTGATAACCTGCGCTGCTCATAGATAGACAGATGCACTTTATTGATCCCAAACTGGGAAATTACAGTGTAACAGCAGCATGACAGGAGACGACCAAAACGACAGAAACACACAAAGCATAATGGAAAAAGGAATGGCCCAGGGAACGCAAAACTGCCTCCATAACTTTATATACATCGCAGATGAATAGATGATGACCCGCATAGATACATGGATCGTACTAGCTGTACACTGCAGGGCTATCAGGTGCAGGGTGAAATGTGAGGTACCAGTTAGACTGTCAGGTACAGTATGGCAGCATAATTATGACCAAGATTCAGCATCAGAGTGAGTTACTGTACAGTGAAATGACACGTGGCAGGAAAGATTTCCTGTACCTGACCATTTGGCAGTGAAGCTGCAGCAGTCTGCTGGAGAAAGTGCTCCGCTGTCTGTCCAGTGTGTGGTGGAGGGGGTGGTCAGGATTGTCCATGATGGATAACAGTTGGTTCAGTGTCCTCCTCTCCACCACAGTCTCAAAAGTCTCTGGCCTGAGACCAGTCACAGAGCCAGCCTTCTTGATAATCTTGCCAAGTCTGTTGGTGTCTCTGGCTCTGATACTGCTACCCCAACAGACAGCAGCAGAGAAGATGGCGCCGGTAACAACGGCCTGGTAGAAAAGCTCCAACATCTTGTTGCACACGTTGAAGGATCTGAACTTCCTCAGAAAGTAGAGTCTGCTCATCCTCTTCTTGTACGCAGCATCGGTGTTAGATTTTCAGTTCAGAGACTGCACTTGACACCACTACTTTGCACAGTAGGGATCATTCCTTTCCAATACACTACTAATACAATTACGCTTATTACTGAAGGTGGCAACAACACTGTTCATTCAACTGTGAAAGATGCTGTCTAGATTTATATATCACGGGTAATTTAACTGTAATGCTGTAAATACCATTTAACTACAATGCTCTTGCATTGTGTCTATCAGGAATGGGCAGTGAGGGCCATTCCACTGCAAATTTTCTGTTCCACTCAGTCTCTTCAGCGGGTGTTTGCACTGATGAGCAGTGTTGGGAGTAACGCGTTACAAAGTAACGCCACTGCTTTTGCAGTAACGTGCTCTGTAACGAAATTACTGTTTAAAAATTCAGTAATGTGTTTCAGTTACTCAAATTTGATCAGATGCGTTACTTGATTTATTAATATGGATAGATATTTTAGCGCCAACAGGCAATCATACAACTTGCCGTTGCTAGACACCCCCCTCATCAGCTGCCAAATGGGGATGAATACACAGTTTCAGTGGCTATTGGCGGGACTGCCATCACTAGCGTCACCAGCTACCTCAAGCCACTGGAGGTTGTCATGCTAAAGGCAAGCAAATGAATATAAACTGACCCTACCATAACTGACGCAGCCGTCACACAGTCTGCTCCACGGGTCCGTTTCCTGTCCTGCCCCAGTTCACAGCCTGGGAAAGAAATGCCATGGCGGTGGCAACTTCTCATATTGAGCCCTGATCACCTGTTGTCTGAGCGGTGAGTAGTCCCTACCAGCTCTCAACTCTGTGGTTAAACATGAGTATTTTTTTGAACAAGAAGCTCTGCATTAAATGCATTTAAAGTTTTCTTACGCACAGAGAAAAAGTGACTGTGATTTTTTGCAGTAAAGAACAGCTTCTTCTAAGCGGTGACCTTTCATTTATCTGTGCTTTCTATTTTATTTTACCTCATTCATTTACATGCTGTTGTGATCTACAGCTATTTCATGGAAGTAAATCCTCTAAATATGCATTTTTAATGGACTGGTCGAGGGGTGTCAAACATATGGCCCGTGGGCTAAAAACGGCCCACCAGGGGGTCCAAAATTTTCTGTGAATTCACAGCTTTATTTCTAGTAAATTTCTGACTTTTTACTGATTACAGTAGTTTGTGTAAATCTGAGACATTTTTTCTCTGTAAGATGAGACTTTTTTTCTCATCAGTTTTCGTTCTCTTCTTTTTTCTGATGACAACAAGGGGCCCTTGATCTGGCTGTATGTGCAAGAGGATTTAAGTATGCATTTAAAAGTAACGTAAAAGTTACTTTTCCAAGTAACTAGTTACTTTAATCATGCAGTAACTCATAAGTAATCATGCAGTTACTCATAAGTAACTAGTAACTGTAACTAGTTACTATTTTTAGTAACTTGCCCAACTCTGCTGATGAGCCTCAAGGATTGCTGATTAGAGAAAGCAAGTGCTGAAGAGACTGGGTGGAACAGAAAACCTGTAGTGGAATGGCCCTCCATGGCACATAGTTGCCCATCCCTGGTATATAAACGGTTTTCTACCCAATTTTTAATCTTATTTTTTATTGCTCTGAATGCTGCTATCCCTTTAATACTGTAATTTCCCTGTTGTGGGACTAATAAAGGTTTATCTTATCTTAACCCCAACAGAACCCCTCAAATCACAACAACATTTTCCACTCCCCATCACTCCGTGAGATTCAGGGAGAATGGCGCTAGTGGAGAATTTCTGTAAAACTGTTAAGACTTTTTTTCTCAGTCACCAACAAACGTAAGGGATTCTGTAAGGAATTGTATGCTTGAGATATCAAAGATTTCAGATCCGACCCGACCGGCTACCCCTGAGCTTGAGATAATGCGTCGCTGTTTGACAGGGGTGTGTGGTTTCAGTGGGCGATTGGATGTGACTGTTCCCTGGAACCAGTACAGAAACACATGTGAGTGAGTGGCTAAATGCCTCGGATCCCGGTTTGAGAAAATAAAACTAAGCTAAAATAACATTGAAGAATGAAAACAACGGGGGCTGAAAAGTTCATAGTGGTCATATTTGACCAAATGTGGTTTATTTTTCAACCGCAGGGATTCAAGCGCTGCAACACCAATGCAAGAAGTGTGTGGACCAAAGGGGAGACTGTGTTGAAAAATAAACCACATTTGGTCAAATATGACCACTATGAACTTTTCAGCCCCCCCATATATGGTCAAGCATTGTTAGATGAACAAGGATTCAAGCAGCGGTGAATAGAATTTATAGAGAAAAAAAAAAAATCAAAACAGACCGACAGTTAAGCTCACGCCGGGCAGCGTGCCGGTCACCTCCCTGCTGAGGCGAGCTGTATCAGGTTTCTTCCGACTGCCTAGCATGCTAGTGCTAATGGTTCAGTATTGTGTCAAGGTGAAAATATAACTTAAACTAGAGGGCACTCAGAGAGCACATACCTCCGTCCCTTTGTCCATCCATATCGCCATACATCTGTACATTGTAAGATAGGGCCTTGGCAGAGTTATGCACTCACCGATCACCTCCAACATCTCTTGAGTTCATCTTTGGGCCGAGGGCCACCTCTGGTGAAAATTTCATCCAAATCCATCCAGTAGTTTTGGAGTACTGTTGCCAACCCTCTGTGAGAAGATTAGAGCCGTGGCGAAGTGTTTTGAGATCATCACCACAATCTAATCATGTGTTCAGTGTGCCATTACGCACCTTTCCTGAAAATCTGAGTGAAAGGCGCTATATAAATACAATCTATTATTATTATTATTAACAGACAGAGAAGCGACAGCAAAAACAATATTTTTTTTCCTCCTCTCTTCTCCATTACAGTTTACTGACAAGGTTCATAATTATTAAGCAATATTACAAAACAGTGTGGTATCATTCCATTTTTTTGCAGTTATCAACTACAAATTCACATAGTATCCATGTCATCTACTGCAACAAACTTGTAAGAAATATGACCATGACAAAGGCACCAACGCTCACCTGGCGGCACGCTGACAGATGCGGACATGTTCCTCCAAGTGTTTGCTTTCAAATTTTGATCATGATATCCTTTCAGTGTCAGATCAAAGAGTACCGGGTTGTTTGATGCAGCAAAGTTCAGCCTCCACCTCCTCCACCATCACCTCCCGTTCTCGTCTTCCTGTACCGGCGTCCTATGTCCCGCCCTTCCTTAATTCTGATTGGCTGCTTAGAAAGGTCTGACATTGACAAGCGCAGCTGTGCAGTAGTCTGACAAGTTGAACTTTTTTCAGTCCTGAGCACCGCGACAAGCGGCCACCGCTCAAAGCGTTTCAGCGCTGAGGGCGCTCAGCACTGTGAACGTTGGACTACATAGAGAATGAATAGAAAATAGTCGCCCACAGCAGAAAAAATGAGTTTGGTGGACACGCCCAGTCATACTTTTTCTGCAGTGTTTGACTTCCAGGTTGCCGAGGCGTGTGACCGTGCACATAACTCAGTGGACATGTCTTGCAGGGGTAGTGCATGAAAAGCACCAGATTAATATATAAAATAATATTCAAAAAAATTCCTGCATCCACTGTGTGCTGGTCGATAATCGAGCAGTGGGCGGGTCTCATGGACGGCACTGGCCTGGGTTTACTATTTCTTGACGTACAAGAAAATCCCTGGAAGAGTCAAAACCATTTCTTGGAGAGAGAAACGAGATGAAGGCTGTGTGTGTTTGTTCGGAGGAGTGAGTGTTTTGATGTTTCTTTATAGTCACATGACTAATAGACACATTTAAGATAAGATAAGCCTTTATTAGTCCCACAATGGGGAAATTCCAGGATTGCAACAGCACAGGGATAGCAACACTCAGAGCAACAATCAGAAGGCAAGAGAAAAACAAGAACAGCTAGTATACATATGTACATATTACTATAAAAAAAAATATATATATATATAGACACACAGTGCGGAGCATTGTGGTTGGTGAATGTGCAGCAGAAAGTCTAAGCTGTCTCTCCGCGGATGCGGCGGGCCAGCTGGATGTCTTTGGGCATGATGGTGGTGACCCTCTTGGCGTGGATGGCGCACAGGTTGGTGTCCACGAAGAGACCCACCAGGTAGGCCTCGCTGGCCTCCTGCAGAGCCATGACGGCGGAGCTCTGAAAGCGCAGGTCGGTCTTGAAGTCCTGAGCGATCTCCCTCACCAGGCGCTGGAAGGGCAGCCTACGGATGAGCAGCTCCGTGGATTTCTGATAGCGACGGATCTCTCTCAGAGCCACGGTACTGGGCCTGTAACGGTGAGGCTTCTTTACTCCGCCGGTAGCCGGAGCGCTTTTTCGAGCAGCCTTGGTGGCTAGCTGCTTCCTGGGGGGCTTTTTCCTCCAGTAGATTTACGGGCGGTCTGCTTGGTTCTTGCCATCGTTCTTTATTATTCTGTCTTATATTTCTTGCACGCCGCCTAAACTCCAGCCCGGCACCCGCGTCGTTTTTGCCACAGTTCCTCGGCATGTCGAGCTTCTCCGTTAGCACCGGGTGGCGGTTGGAGCTAGCTAGCCAGCTAGCTAGCTCTTCCCTGCTGTATCGTTCCCCGCTGCAAACAGTGGCTCCGTCCGCCGACTCGGGAGACCCTTGGGGCGATCTGTGTGTCTGTGATATATATATATATAGAGTGAAAGGTGTAGAAAGAAGAAGGAAGATAAGAAAAAGGCAGTTGCAAACGGCAGCCAACTCGTGTGGTGCCGCCGGTCCGGCGGAACCGGGAAGGAAAAAAAATTAAAAAAAATTTCAGACATCTAAAACCTACAAACACGGTGGCGTGCACGGTGCACGCCACCGTGCACCGTGGCTGCACGGTGGCGCAGTGGTTTAGCACTGTGGCAGCACAGTTTTACCCTCGGCCGGGGGACCGCGGGGATCATGAGATCGTGGGTCCGATCCCAGCCCCCGACCAACAGTGAGCTGTGTGGAGTTTGCATGTTCTCCCCGTGTTGCGCGGGTTTACTCCGGGATTTCTCCGGTTTCCTCCCGCACACCAAAAAAAACATGTAGGTTTAGGGCGCTCGCGCACGCAGCGACCAGCAGCCGGTGGCTTGTCACCAGACTGCAAACCAAATCTACCTACGGGTACAAATAAGTAACAAAAAAAAAAAAAAAAAACACGCCATTTTTCAGTGAGTGAGCCCTTTAAGTAAAAAGTTACTTGAGCAGTGAGTATTGACTTTATTCTCACTAATTTGAGATTTTTCTCTTGAATTTGTGGCTTTTTGTACACCAATTTAGGACTTCTTACTTGTGATTTTTAAACTGTAATTTATGGAAATGATAACTTTTATGTAATTTTAATAAATGTAATGCATAATTTTACATTTTCTTGCTTGTATTTTTTCAACATTTTTTTTCAAATAAATTTCTGTTTTTAGCTCATTATGGCAAAGCTGTCTGTCTAGCTGTTCACATTTCACAGGAACTGCTACTCCTTTTAGACAGTTGCCCAGATGGTCACCAAGCTCACACACAGTGACCCTCAGGTGGGTCTGCATCTAGGCTGTGCTCAAGGTCAAAGGTCAGCAGATCTGAGCGCACTCAGGGTGATTTCATCCGGCCAGGATAAGCTTCTCAGTCATTGTCAGTCTGCCTGTCTTACAATTTTTTTTTTCTTTTTCTTGCTTATTGAGACAAATTTGTGAAGCTTTTCTAATAAATATGGTATTCTTACAAATGTCACACTTTTTTCTTCTTTATAAATAAAACTTGAGTTTTTGTGATGAAACTTGTTTTTTTTTCACATATTTTAAACCTTTTTCTTGTTCTTTTGGAACTGAACTAGACATAAAATGATAAAATTCCCAAGTGAATGAAACAAAAATGCCTGATTTTGTCCCCAGCGGTTCCCCACTGATAAGGCCTACTTCATTGCCAAAGAGATTCTGACCACAGAGCGAACGTACCTGAAGGACCTGGAGGTCATCACTGTGGTGAGTTTATACACCACAAAGAACAGAATGTTCAGTATGGGACCTTTCGTAGCCTTCCTGTTGTACAGAGTTTAATATTAAACTGAATATGCTGATCCTGCTGTCCCTCCTGCTGCCTTCAGTGGTTCCGCAGCGCCGTGATCAAAGAAAACGCCATGCCCGAAGGCCTGATGACGCTGCTCTTCTCCAACATCGACCCCATCTACGAGTTCCACAGAGGCTTCCTGAAGGAGCTGGACCAGAGGCTGGCTCTCTGGTAGGAGCTCCGTCACGTCTTCTGCGTGTAAGATGAGACTCCTGAAAACTGCTGCACGATGACGTGAGGGATCTGGGTTTGTTTCTCCTCTCTCAGGGAGGGCCGGTCCAATGCTCACGTCAAAGGTGACTACCAGAGGATTGGGGACGTGATGCTGAAGAACATGAGCGCCCTAAAGGTCGGAGGCCTTCATCAGATTTTAACAGGAGCGTTTCTTTTCATTCCTGCATGTTTTGAAGGGTCATTTTTAGCTGTTGCCGGGGGGGGGGGGGTGATATATGCAAGATTGGGTTTAGAGGGCCCTGTTTTTGAAATGGGGAAAAGTTTTAACCAAAAAAAAGCCTTGGGTCATTGTCTTGAGCACAAAAATTTAAGCCATTACATAGAAAAACAAAAACTGTAACCAGCATCCATGGAAATTGCAAATTTACTAGAAAAAAGTTACAGATTGATAAGAAAACTTTCAAGTTTACAAGGAAAAAATCTGCAAATTTAGAAGAAAGAAATCACAAATTTCCAATAAAATATTAAGAGAAAAAACTAAAAAAAAATTATGAGAAAGCTGTCCTAAATTTACAAAAAAAAAAGTTTAAAAAATTACTAGAACAAAGTTAAAAATTAATGGAAACAAGAGCTGTAGGGACAAACGGCTCTGCTGTTTGGCCTTTCTGACAGAGTGTCATGTGTTCGATTCCCAGGAATTCACCAGCTACCTGCAGAAACACGACGAGGTGCTGACGGAGCTGGAGAAGGCCTCCAAACGACTGAAGAAGCTGGAGACGGTTTACAAAGAGTTTGAGCTGCAGAAGGTGTGCTACCTGCCCCTCAACACCTTCCTGCTGAAGCCCATCCAGCGCCTCATGCACTACAAACTCATCCTGGAGAGGCTGTGCAGGCATTACTCCCCCGCCCACCGCGACTACGACGACTGCAAGGGTGAGTAAATGAGTTACCGTTTGGGACACTTTTCTGAAGGTTTGTGATTTTTTTTTCTAATAAATTTGCAGCTTTTTTTCTAGTGGGTTTTTTTTTTTTCCTCCCTCCACAGAGGCGCTGAAGGAAGTGGCGGACATAGCTGCTCGGCTTCAGAGCAGTCTCATCCGTCTGGAGAATTTCCAGAAACTGACGGAGCTGCAGAGGGACCTGATCGGCATCGAGAACTTAACGGCTCCGGGGAGAGTGAGTGCAGTCACATAGAGCAGAGGCTAGGGGGCGCTGGGGAGGAGAGTAGGTCGACTTTATGGTGTCTAATAAAGTTTCTTGTTTTTAGGAGTTCATTCGAGAGGGATGTCTGTACAAGCTCACCAAGAAGGGTCTCCAGCAGAGAATGTTCTTCCTGGTAGGAGCAAAAACTGAAAATGATTAAAAGAGCCCCTGTTCTTCTGTTTTACTGGGTTCTGTGGGATTTCAGACGTGATACAGACCTGCCTCTGGTACACCCTCTCCTTGACCGAAAAGTGGAAGTTTCCCACTGAACCTCAGAGCTCCCGTAACTACAGAGCTGCTAGCTTAGGTAGTGAACTAGCTAGTGGCCTGACCGTGGGTTTTAGAGCTCTTCTCAGTAAATTCTAGTCACCCCACTCAACACCTCATTCATTAATCCACAGTTGATCGTATAGCTCACGTCGTTCTGGCCTGTTTTTTAATGTTTGGCCCAGCATGATGCAGGTACTGAAACAGTTAGCATTGCTAGCTTAGTGATGTGATTCAGCACAACCAGGGATTTTATGTTTTTTGGGTTAGTATAGTCAAGATACTAGATCAGCTTGTTCATTAGTCTACATTTTTCTATTTTGCCATAATATCCTGGTAGTTGGCTGCTAATATTAGCTGATCTAAGCAGTCACAGCCAGGATTTATGATGGTCTTCAAGGCTGACCTGCCAGGTACAGATTGAGAGAGGAGTTTGCTAGCCTCCAGCTTAGCTGCAACTCAGTGTCTGTTTGTGTAGTTTCTATGTTTTATCAATTCCTGCTAGACACCAGTTTACCCAACTAGAGCATCTACAAACCCTTTACCATATATTTCATTCATAGACATTATTTTAATTTATTTGATCATGGTTTATTATGCTCTGGACTGGACACCTCCTTGATTAGCAGTGGTTAGCTGCTGTTAGCAGAGTTAGCTATTTATTTTTAGTCTGACCACCGAAGCTAAAGGGAAGCATGGCATGGCCATGCCATCAACACCAAAATCTTTTAGAAATGAACAAAGAGGGAGGCTGGAGTAAACTGGAGCTCATTAACATTTAAAGCAATACATTATACCACAGCCCAGTTTGAGGAGAGCTCCTTCCCCGTGTGTAAAATGGTGCTGCATTAAGTAAATCCTGCAGCTGTGTTGGCCAAAGCATGTCACAGACATACCATTAACACCTCTGGGAGCTGTGTCAGCATGTGGGCAAAATGTCATAATGTGGGCTCTTTAAATTTTGAAATGCTAATGTTTGTTTCTTGTCTTAGTTCTCAGACATGCTCCTCTACACCAGCAAAGGCGTCACAGCGACCAATCAGTTCAAAGTGCATGGACAGCTGCCTCTTCACGGCATGATCGTAAGTCTGCCGTCCTCTTTAACCTCCTTCAGTTCCTCTCTCTGTGTACACTGATGATTTGTTAGTTTTGAATGCAATGTGTGTTGGGAAGGGAGGGCGTGGGTCTCCTAACGTTTGCATGTCTCTGCTCTACTCCTGGCTGCAGCTCATAGTTCTGGAAGCGCCGGTAAGTCCTCTGAGCTCTGCCAGCTTGGATGCTCAAACCCTACCCTCCTGTTCCCCGTTCCTCTGTAGATGAAGGAGGGAAAAAATACAAACTTCAGCACTCTAGACTGATTATACAGTTAACTTTAAACAATCTTGCATTTATACAAAAAGGTACAATAAACTTTACAAGAAATGTGAGCCTTGGGGCTCACACTGCAATAATGGAGATAGCCTAGCTAGCGCCCCGACTGGTTTTTAGAGCTGTTTAAATTCTAGTCATCTCTCTAGACATCTATGATCCTCGCTTGTCCATTAATACACACTTGATAATGTATCTTACGTCATTCCGGACTATTTTGTTATTTTTTTTACTGGCCTGACACAGGTGCCAGGACTGTTAGCATTGTTAGTTTTGTGGCACAAATCAGCACAAGCAGAGATTTTACGGCTCTTTTTTTTTTGTAATTTGTAGTTACCGTACGAGACCATCTCATTTGTTATCCTGCCGTTGATTATACATCTCGTCCCATTCTGGCTTATTTTGTTCTATTTTAACAATGGTAGCTGTGTAGCTCTGGCTGCTAACGTGGGCTGGTCTGAGTGGCCACAGCCAGGATTTCAGACCAGTTTTGAGTTCCACCTGCAGGAACAAACTGAGAGAGTGGTTAGCTTAGTGTTGTTCCTAGGGCTGGGCACTTAGACCTTAAATCAGCATCACGGTTAATTGACCCTTTCACATGGGTTTCAAGGTTTTTTCCCCCTCCTTTCTTCTCTGTTATGGTTCACTGATAAGGCTCGTAATTAAGCAAAACTGCACAAGAGTGTGGTATCATATCACTACGGTGCGGTAGTAAATGAGCATAATATATTAAAGAATAGGACTATTTTCCCATTCACACACAAATTAAACATTGTCCAGTACAGAAATCAGTGTTTGTTTACATGCCTCTTGAGGGTTTGTGGGTCACGTGACTTGTGATAATGGCTAATTAGCTTGTTAGCCTCATTAGGGGAGTCCTTTACGCACCAATGATTGGGTTGCCACCACACAAAAAGCACTATATAAGCGCAGATCCCTATCCCTTATAAGTCTATTATCAGGTTCTTAAATACAGCGTTAGCTTTTCCAGTTGAGATGATGCTGGTAGCCGTCAGAGGCCAACAGTGACTTGGCTTCAGGCATCTACATGTTAGTTTTCATGCACTTCACTCTTTTTTCTTCTCATCTTCAGGTGAAATTAGTCAATCATGACGTACTATGTGGACGGAGACCACACTTCTTTTCGTTACAAGCCGTTTTATTTTTTCTGTCTGCTTCTGAATAGCGCCAGCTGCGTTGCTTCTGGGGTGTGGAGTTACATGCCCATGCACGTCTTAAAGGGGCAGTACACGATAAGGTCTCTATACGCACGCACACAACATTGAAAAGGGAAAAAAACAAGATTGTGTTGGTTTTACACCTGAATGTCTGTTTCAGTTTTATTTTGGCAGATCGCCCAGTCCTAGTTGATTCTGTGCTTATTACGCCCAGGGACCTAGGGCTGTCATGGTGGAGGAATTTCCCCTCCAGTGGCGGTGGATAGCTCAACATCGTGATATGCAATACTGCAAATGTTTTTAGGACCCTGTGGTCTCATAATTTAAACAGGTTCATAACTTATGCAGCAAACGATGGAACCTGTGAGAAACTCGCTGCAGCTCCGCTCTCAACTTGTGCATGTGTGACAGTTGTGCGGTGCTCCAGTCTTCCTACAGGCATGAACTTGTGAGTCTGTTAAAAAAACAAACAAAAAAAAACTTGATCATTTTCATAAAGCAGTGGCAGTAACTCCAGTATTTCCACTAAAGGGTGTGTGGACTGGTTGGAGACTGCAGCAACATTCAGCTTATTTAAACAGGACAGCCTCCGTACAGGACCCTGCATGGCTCTTGACTCTGTGATTTTTGGATTTTTGCCACTGTCCAAAAACTCACGTTCAAACAAGCAATGCACTACACAGTAGTTGTTTCGCTCTCGGAGCTCAGTTGTCAGGATCATAAACACTCTGCTCAGAAGGAAATGACACTCTTTGTGCCCTTTCAGTACTCACTGTCACGGCTGTATTTAGCAATTCGTCCAAACGCTTCTACCACTATCTGCCTGCTGGACTCCGTCTGGAGAAAGTGTGCCCCACACAGTGCTGTGGAAGCTTCCAGGTGCAAACATGCTGTTGGAAATAAAAATACATTCAACATTTAACATTTTATTTAATAATAGGGGCACATAGGGAGACGGTCGGTGCACGCCATGAAGGCAACAGCATAGAACCTCTGCTCCCGGCAAGTTCATATTGAAAAAAGCCCTTAAAACGCGAAAACCTATAGAATTACCAGCTCAAGACGATCAACTAAAAGGGCAATGGTAAAAGGCAAGTCAAAAACCAAGAAACAGGCTGAAACTACGGAGTTTGATACCGAAGAAACTGAAGCTAACGACGACAGCGTCGGTTTGGCTAGTGCTGGTGCCAGCAAAATGGAGGAAGACGACAGCATTGATTTGAAGGCGATACTGATGGAAATCAGGGACTTCAGGAAAGAAAATACGCAACAGTCGAATGAAGTTAAAGCAGAAATCAGCAAGATTAATGCAAGACTCGAAACAGCGGAGGGACGCATTTTGGAAACGGAGGAACGAGTGGAAACAATAGAGGAGGTGATTACAGAGCTCGTGAAACTCCAGTCTAAGCTACAGGCGCAAATCACCGACCAGGAGGGGCGTTCTCGTAGAAATAATGTACGGATATATGGTGTGATTGAAAACGAAGTGAAAGGTTCTCCGACTATGATAGATTTTGTCGAAAATCTTCTGAGGGAAAAGCTCCAACTGCCCTCGACACTGGACTTGCATATTGAACGCGCACACCGCGCCCTGACGGCAGTTCCCCCGGCCGGAGCACCACCTCGATCCGTCATTGTACGCTTTACCAGTTACAAGAGCAAGGAAGAGGTGCTCAGGAAAACTTGGCAAATGAGGGGATTTCAGTGGAAGGACAAACAGATTAACCTTGATCACGATTATGCACCCGACGTCCTTAAGCAGAGACAGACATACG
Source organism: Pholidichthys leucotaenia (assembly GCA_020510985.1). NCBI lineage: Eukaryota > Metazoa > Chordata > Actinopteri > Cichliformes > Pholidichthyidae > Pholidichthys > Pholidichthys leucotaenia. The sequence continues at coordinate 20,400,858 of CM035839.1, read as the reverse complement.
CAGAGGCTAAAAAGATCCTAAAACAATGAGGGGTACGTTTCCAGACCCCGTTCCCAGCTAAACTCCGAGTGTTCTACCCAGACGAAACAAAACTTTATAACACCGCTGAAGATGCAACTAAAGACATGTTTGACAGAGGATTCCCAGTCACTGTATACAAGCCACCGGAGACACTGACAGCGCGGATTCAGAAAACAGCGTGGACCACTAAATGAAGCACAAGAGGAGAGCGACGCACACCGCTGGATCCGGGTCAGACGGGACCGTCATCAATAAAGGAGAGACTGCAACATTACAGAAGGGAATCCATGTAAAAACGCCAATATATATGGAAAAAGACTCATAGACCAGATGTGACTCAGTGGTTAAGACAGATGTTAACAAACCTTCCATTAGAAAGAATAACATATATACTGAAATCAAAGGAAATTGTGTTTGAGAATATATGGAGACCTTTTATTGATTATGTAAAAAATTTAAACATAACTCTTGAAGAAGAAGGTGAATGATGTGTGTGGACCTTGTAAATTCCAAACTGGTGAACATAATATGTATACTTATGTATTGGATTGTCTAGACTAAACAGAGGAGCATTGTTGAAGACTTGATTTTGTTGGTGGTTGTTGGTGTTTTTAGTGCATTTTTTTTTTTTTTGTAGTACTTTAGTGTTGGTGTTTGATTGTTTGTATCATGTTTGTTTAAAAAAAAAAAAAAGGTTCAATAAAGATATTGTGGAAAAAAAAAAAACGCCAATATAAATCTGCTGTTCAATTTATAACCCAGTTACAGGTAATCTGATTTAATAATGACTTATCCGTGGTTTATTTTATTTTATTTTATTTATTTTTTTTATTATTATTTTTTATTTTTATTTTTATTTTTTTTATATATACATGGTTTTTCTATTAAGAGATAATACAATAGCTAAACACGAGAAATGAGTGAAACCTAAGACTTATTGCCAATCTAAATCAGCTGCCGGGAAATGACTGTTCAGGCATAATATGGAGGAATTGCGTGACGATGGACGCTCCACTAGAGGGCCCACCCTGACGCAAGTGACTTACCCTCTTAAAGACTCAAACATCAGGTCTTACAGGGTTTGTTTTTCTTTAAACCCCACAAACGGAAACCCTGGTTTATTTCCTCAAATGTTTGTTATTGTTTTGTTTGGCTGCAGTTCAGAGCAGCACTGTTTGGACAAGTGGTATACTTATGTTTATTCCGATTAATCAGGAAGAACAAATTATAGCCAACAATCGGACTATCAATGTCCTCTCCTTTAATGTAAATGGAATTATCAGCCCACAAAAAAGGTCCAAAATACTCTCCAAACTCAAAAAAGAAAAGATACATGTGGCCCTTCTACAAGAAACGCATGTATTAGACCAAGAACTCAAAAAGCTTGAACGAGGTTTTTATAAGTATGTCTATGGATCATCATACAAACATGGCCACCATAGAGGTGTTGCAATTCTCATTTCACGACAGATTTGTTTTGAATATTTATCTGACAAGAAGGATAAAGAGGGGCGATATATATTGGTAAAAGGAAAAATTGATGGCTCATTAGTAACTATTCTCAACATATACGCACCACCAGGAAGTAATTGGAATTTTTATAAACAGATGTTCGAAATGATGGTATCTGAAACTGAAGGAATGTTGATATGTGGAGGGGACATGAATATACGGTTGTCAAAACTGGACAGTTCTAAGAATGATCTAGCACAAAAAAAATCAATAATAAAGAAAATAAACAGTATCATGAGTGAAACCGGAATTATCGATATGTGAAGAGGATGATAAAATAAAGGCAGGGTTGGATTTTTAAGTAGCTTTATTATCATCCGCCTTCATCAGAACTCAGCTGCAGCCCATGGCTTGAGCAGGCTGCAACTTCATTCCTCCAGCTCTCAAAGAGGAGGAGACACACAGTGCGTGTGTCCAGCAGCAGTTGAAGAGTGAGTGAATGAGAGTCAGATTTACAGCACAGTGCAGCATATATGCTCAACTCAGACAGTACATCAAAGACCTTCACAGCAGTCAATCTGGGCATTTGCATATCAGAGGTACAGACAGGATGCATGAACACAATGCATGGATGACACTTTAACCTCACAGCTGTAAACGCAGCATGCAGCGGAAAAAACCCAGGAGTGCGAGCTGACTGTCTCTGTGTTCTGTCTCTGTGTTGTGGGGGTTGAATCAAACCGCTACAGATATCTGGAGAGATTTTAACCCTTCTGGACGCGATTATACACATTTTTCTGCCCCCCATTCTACATATTCGAGAATTGATTACTTCTTCACATTTAATAAAGACAGATATAAGATTAAAACAAGTGATATTGGCACAATTGATCTGTCAGATCACTCTCCAATATATCTATCTATCTGTATGAATGATACTCGCAAAACCACAACTTGGAAACTTAATTCCAATATTTTGAATGATTCAAAAATGAAAGAGAAATTAAAAGAAGAAATTGATGAATACTTTAAGGAAAATGATAATGGGGAAGTGTCACCATCCATTTTATGGGATGCTTTTAAAGCGGTTATAAGAGGCAAAATTATTGCCAGCACCTCTTTCATTAAAAAGCAAAAAAAGAAAAACTCGAAAAATTACAAACGGATCTTAAGGAACTACAAAGACAACACAAAATTACTTTAAACAATGACAAACAATATGAAATAAAAAGATTACAAAAAGAAATTGATAACATACTGTATATTCTGATGAAACGCAAAAAAAGCTTATCTATCTTAAACAAAATTATTATGAGGCTGGAGGGAAGTCACCGAAATGGCTCGCTTTTAAACTAAGAAAACAACAGGCTGATAACACAATTTATAGAATAAAAAATCCCAAAACTGGGATTACACATGATGATATTACAGAAATTCAGGAGAGTTTTGTAACCTATTACAAAGACCTTTACTCATGGCCTAAATTAAACAATGGTGACCACATTGAAATCTTTTTAAGTTCACTAAATCTCCCCAGTCTCACTGAACAGGAGAACAGTAACCTAATAAAAGAAATCACAAATAAAGAAATCAATGATGCAATTACAAGACTAAAACCACATAAAAGCCCTGGCCCAGAGGGCTACTCTGGTGAATGGTATAAGACCTACAGGGAGGAATTAATTCCAAGACTGAGGGAAGTGTGTAACTGGGTATTGAAGGGAGGGGATCCACCTCCCTCATGGAAAGAAGCGATTATCACTGTCATCCCAAAAGAGGGAAAAGATAAATTGAATTGTAGCCAGTATCGACCAATATCAGTCTTAAACTTAGACTACAAAATATACACGTCCATAATAGCAAAACGACTTGACAATATTATACCCAGACTTATTAATCATGATCAAACTGGTTTTATCCGCCAGAGGCAGACTCAAGACAGTATTAGAAGGACCCTCCATGTTATACACCATATTAAAAAAAATAAGATTGAGTCATTGCTTATGGGTTTAGATGCTGAAAAAGCATTTGACTCAGTGAGATGGGCATTTCTTTATAAAGTTTTGAATAAATTTGGATTTCACCATATAGTCATTAAGGCCATCCAGGCAATTTACCACAAACCAACAGCCAAAATAAAAATAAATGGTAGTCTTTCAAAACCAGTCTCACTTGAAAGATCATGTCACCAGGGCTGCCCCCTTTCACCAATTTTATTCACTTTATTTATTGAACCACTTAGCCAATACATTAGACAAGATAATTTAATTGAAGGAATTGATATACATGGGGACATTCAGAAGATATCACTTTTTGCAGACGATGTCCTAATTTATTTAGGTCAACCAAATAAATCTCTACCTAGATTGATGGAGATATTAGAGCAGTTTGGATCACTTTCAGGTTACAAATTAAATATTGAAAAAACACAAATTATGATCTTAAATTATCAACCCTCAATGGAGTTAAAAAATAAATACGATTTTAAATGGGACAAAGACTCCATGAAATATCTTGGCGTGATATTAAGTAGAGACACTGGAAAGTTGTTTGAAAAGAATTATGGCCCATTAAATTCCAAAATAAAATCGGATTTAAGAAAATGGCGTCTAATACCAACCTTAGGACTAATTAATAGAATAGAATCAATAAAAATAAACATTTTACCCCGATTACTTTACCTTTTCCAAACTCTCCCAATTGAAGTGTCAAAACAACAATTTGTAGAATGGGACAAGTTGATTTCTCGCTATATATGGCTCGGGGAAAAAACCTCGAATAAGATACAGTACATTACAACTGCCAAAGGACAGAGGTGGCTTATCTTTGCCATGTATGAAGGACTACTACTACTCTGCCCAATTAAGACCATTGGTTTGCTTATGTGATCCAATGTTCAAATCTAGGTGGAAAGATATAGAGGAAAAAGCCACTAAGGGCCCTCCTATACAAGCAATGATAGCAGACAGGAAATTGCAATCACATTTGAAAGACCCGGATAATCCCTGGCTAAAATTCACTTTTAAGATTTGGAATGACGTAAGTAGAGAGAACAAACTAACCAAGACTGAAATGATGTTAAGATGGTGTGCTTACGACACAGAATTTTTACCAAACCGTAATGACACAAGATTTCAAAAATGGACGTCAGTGGGACTCACTTCATACTTCACATTTAACCACAAGGGGGAGCTAGCAGACTTCCAAACCCTTAAATCAAAAAAGGGGCTAAATAACCAAGACTTTTTTAGGTACCTACAGTTGAGACATAGATATAATGAAATTATAAGGACCAAGACTGATAAGGAGGATAATAAAATTCTAAATATATTTCAAATGGCCTTTAGCACTACTACTGTTCAGAAAATTATAGCAAGATTTTATCAGGGACTTCAAGCAAACAAATCCACCAATACCCTATATATTAAGAAGAAGTGGGAAAAAGAAACAGGATCAGCAATAGATGATAGTGACTGGGAATCATTATGTACAGTGCAATGGAAAACTACTTATTCAACTATTTGGAGGGAATTTGGATGGAAAAATTTAATTCATTTCTTTATCACCCCAGTCCAAAAAAACACCAAAATTTAGGTACCGGTTGTTGGAGACTGTGGAAATGAAGAGGCTAGTCATTATCATGTATTCTGGGCCTGCCCAAAAGTTACCCCATTTTGGAAAGACACACATAAGTGCCTGGAAAAGGTTTTTTCTGCCCATGTCCCCTTTGACTTCCTGTACATGTTCTTAGGTTTGGAAATTCCTAACATAGCCTCATTTGCAGATAAATATTTAATGAGAATTGTACTATTGTCAGCAAAGAAAGTCTTAACGAGAAAATGGCTCCAAACAGACATATCAAAAATTCAGGATTTACATGATATGGTATACCAGATATTTATGATGGAAAGGATTGCCATGTCTTTACGACTACAAAGAGATAAATTTGATAAATACTAGCTTAAATGGACCCAATATACAGGAAATCAAAGGAGACTTTAAGTAATCTATCCCATTGAAGGGAAGAAAAGAGCAAAACCGAAAAATTTAATACCACATGTCCACAGTTCAGTTTATTTGTCTACATGTTATTTTTTTATACTGCAAAAAAAAAAAAAAAAAAAACTTATGGGAAGATTAATCGAGGGCATTTTCTTGTGTATTACTTTTTATTTACCTTTCTTTTTATTCTATTTGAATGATGGCAAATTCTAAGCTTTTACTAATTTTTACTCCCTTGTAATAAAGTACTGCTCTCAATGTAAACAATCTGACCAAGATCACCAATAAAAATATAATTGAAAAAAAATAATAGGGGCACATAAGTGAACAATGAGATTTAGCCACACACAAAAAAAAGTGAACAATGCCTGTACGGTTCCCCGTAATATGTGATGGCAATGGTCTTGACTGCTGGTGAAGTTTACAGTTTTATTTTCTTGTTTTAGCACATGTTATGGCTTGACTCAAGGGCCACAACAAAAAGGAGGATGCACCAAGTGGAGTTGAAATTAAACATAACTTTATTAAACCAAATTGGACCAAATCAAAGAATGCATAACTGAAGTATTTACAAAATGTAAGTGCTTCGTCAGTGACATCAGTAGTGTAGGGTGTGAGTGAGTGTAAAATATGGTGTAATGATGTTGAGCAATGCATAACCTAAATGTATCACCCACTAACACCCACTTGTGTGTAATATTACTTGAGGTGCAGTCTTGTACCCTTTTGGTAGTACTGGGTATGGCAGTGTAGTTACCTTTAACCTACTACCTGGACAGAAGAGACAATTGGGCCAGGTCAGGTAGACTCTGGGTTCGTAGGAGCCTGGGAGGTGCAACAACAGATGACTCACACACCGATATATGGAACTTGCAACTATATATAGTTTTTTTTACAAATGTGTATTATTTACAAATATGTACATTTAATCAAAAAAACACACACTTGTTACAATAATGGATAAAAAAAAATAAAATAAAATAGAATACCCAAAATATACTCCAAATATATTTATAATATATACAGTCCTTCTAGTATCTGTCCCAGGTGACCAATTTGATCACCTTTACCAGTCAGTCGGGTTCAGGCTTCGGCTCACCATCCAGATCTGGAGAATCCACGCTCTGGTCAAACCAGTCCAAAGAAAAAAAACCTGACCAAGCTAAGCGACACGTGCGTCATGGGGTTCCCGCGCTCAACAGCGTTAACAGCCTTTGGATCCCAATCAATCTCAAGTTTTATCCAGGCAAAGACTGCTATTAGCACGTTAGCTCACCGTCTCCGTAAGGGAAACGCGCTCTCTCGGTCGATGTCTTTCGGCATCTGACAGCGTTCTACAGGTTACACACAGACCGAGCGAGGGAGCGCGTGACCCCATTGGCTGTTGCTGCCAAACAAAAGACGCAGCCATAGGTCGCTCAAAATACCAAACAAAAACATTTGGAACTTTATCAAAACTCCCCAGAAAATGTTCCCTACTGTTTTATGAATATATATTTATTTAAATATTCATCTTTAAACTACTTACTCCCATTGTGAAATGGGTGGTTTTCTCTTCAAAAGCGGTATCAATATTCATATTCCCATTTGCGTTTTTAACACTGGGTTACATAAATAACCCAACAAAGCATAACAAAAAGGAATCCAAACGCAACCAAACCAGGACAGAGGATTGCCTGTAGGAGAAAAAGCACAAACAAAGGCTAGAGGGGTGTAGAGGTGCGAGGCCAGAATGGCCCTAATGCTGAGCCCACTACCAGTCTCAAAAATTTCTTGGGTCACCTGTGCACCACAGGTGAGCCCACTTGGCAATCAATTACCGACACCAAGCTGGAACATAGTACCACCTACAGGCCCCAAGGGGCCGTAACACACAGTACACATTAAGTAAAACACATAAACTACGACCACCGTAAGAGCTTATGCCTCATTACGGGTCCATAAACCAATCAGCGTTAGGGTTCGTAGCTCGACTGTCTCTGCTAAGTGCTGTAGCCTTACTGACAATTCCACAGGCAGGCACAGGAAGCGAAAACAAAACCACCATTATCAAAATAAAAGCTTGCTTTTTTACTTCAGTGCATAGGATGGCATAAGGCTTCTGTACTTTGTAAAATTAACTACTAATAGGAAAACATTTATGCAAATATCAAAAAATGCATATCTCAGAATTATTGATCAGGTAATTAACCTAAAATAATAAACCTTTCAGGGGGTTATACACTGTGGTTGTTGCGGTTGCTCGTTATCCTCCGTGGTAGGCTTGTCCATAGCGTGGTACTACATAATTGCAGTTATCATGACAGCCCTACAGGGAACAGTCATATGTTAATTGCTAATAATGCTTTAAACTCTAACATTACTTAGTCCAACAATCGATGCTAAAAACTAACGTTAGCTTCAAACATGGCATCAAAATCAAACCGTAGATGTCAGAAATTACAAAAGAGGGAGGGTGGGAGAACTGGGGCTCATTTGCATTTAAAGCTGCTTTAAATGTGAATGAGCCCCAGTTCTCCCCACCCTCTCTCTTTTGTTTCCTCTGGCTTAAAGACCTTGGTGTGGTGGCAACATATTTTTCCGGGTGGGGGGGGGGGGTGTTAATTTTAGACTATTTCTTTTTTTTTTTTAAACTTTGCATTTGGAACTTACCATTTAAAGTATTGGACAACCAAGACTTGAATGTTGGAGTAGCGGGCCATTTGGGGTCCCATCCAGATGTCCTGTGTTTGGACTTTTTACTGGTGTCATCCATCTCTCCTTCCTCTGCTCTCACCTTTCCTGGACCTTCTGCCTGAACACTTTCCTCTCCTTGGCTCATCTTGTCTGTCTCATCTTTCCCTCTCTGAGCCCTGTCTAATTCAGGTTCTCTCTCTGTCTATGGTGGTGTACAGACAAGTTAGAAAATATCAAGTGCCACGTTTTGTCCTGCAGGATTTTTTTGTCATGATTTACATAAATAACAAAAATATGTTTATTTTTGTTGTATTTTTATTATTCTAGTGTTTCTTTTTTCCATTGAGAAAGAGTAGGAAAGAGAAGGGAAAAAAATTCATAATAATTTACTCATGCATATACTTATCAGAGGTGGGTGAAGTAGCCAGAAATTCTACTCATGTAAAAGCAGTGCTTTGAAATTAATAATTAAAAGTAAACAAAAATTTCTAGTTGAATGAAGCCCAATTCATGGGGGCAACAACACACTGGTACGCAAACGAGCACAGTGGATGCATTTGTGCGCAAACCCTGCACAGAGGGTGAGCGCTGACGAGCACATGCAGCCCCCCAAAAATGTATGCATGTACACAAATGGTCGCAGTGAACTGCGCATGTGACCGGAAACTCCCACCAGAGGGAAGTACTGAGCAATCTGCCAATACTGGGTGAACAAATGACCATCTTTTTGCCCGTCTGTTTTCTTCCTCTGCCACTAAACAGCAAAAGCTCCTGTTCGTCTTGATTATCATTGTATTCATGTACCTCCATCGCTTCTGCCATTTTAAACTTCTGCCACGGTGCTCTTCTTTTGTGTTTGGATTGCAGCTGTTCAAATCAGTTTGGTGGCTCTTGGTTGCCGCCGACAGTACGAGCATGTGAACTGCAGATTATTTTCACTGCGCATGCGTGAAACGCGGCTTCTCTGAGCAGCAGCTGCAGTGGCTCAAAATCCACTCTGAATACTGCTGTGTACGCAAGCGTTGTCTACAGAACGCAAATGTTTTCCCCTCTGAGGAACTCTGAACAGGCCTGTTATGTCTGGGAAAACTGGGGAAGGACCAACAGACAGTGGCGTTTGCCGAGAACACAAACTTTATTAGGCAAACTGTTACTATCAAATACAGATGGTTGTCGGGAGGTGGAGCCAAAAAGAGAACAAAGGGCCAGCAGGCCGTAAGATGGCTGTCCCTTGCTTTTATGTGCTCGGCATGATGATGTCACCAAGTGGCTGCGTCACCATGCCGATGCCAACCAAACTTGTGGTTTTCTTACACCACATTCATCCCCCCTTGGAAAAATGGAACAACACACACATAACCGAATTAACCCTCCCCAGTTTGGTACACAGTGAACCCCCAAATTAACTAGGGCCAGCAGGTAGACTACTGCATGACCCAGCGCAGCTGAGTGGTTTATTATGCCACTTCTGTTGGCAGCCGCGCCCCTAGCTACACACGGTCCTTTTTTTTTTTTTAATATATATTGAGGAAGGCAGTTCAATTCAGGATGCCCTGAGGCGAGCCCATGGTGGATGCACCCCTGGAGGCACCGGCTGCAGCGGACCTGGGCGCCATCCCGCCGGAGCCATGGCTTGCTCATCAGCAACATCTCAGCCAAGATCCCACACCAGCTGGGTCAGCTCCAACGCTGCATCTTGATCCGCGACAGCTGCTCTTACCTTCCACAGACAGCTGGTTTGCCATCTCAAACCATCAGCCATTTGGACGGCGGCTGGTCTCAGCTGCGCGGCGATCTTCATGGGTGTCGGTGGTGGTGATGATGTTAAGGCTAACTGTGGGTCCAGTCACTCGGTTCTCTGGACCCAAACCCAGTCCATCACCACGGGTGGAGCTCTGTTCAGCTGCATTCAGTGTCGTGGGTGTGATGGTGTGACTCTTACGTCTGCTGTGGGGCATCCACCAGGTTGTGGTGGTTCTGCGGCGTCCTGTTGGGTAACGGGCTCTTCATCCTGCAGCTCAGTGGCAGCTCCTGGAGGCTGATGCCAGTTGTGGATTTGGAAGGCATATGGTGGCTCTACTGCATTTTGTTGGGTTGCAGACTCTTCATCCTGTAGCTCAGCAGCGGCTCCTGGAGGCTGGTGCCAGGTATGGATTAGGAAGTAGTCTGATTTCTTCTCCCCCTCTCCTGGGAAGTCTGGTCGTGGCAATGTGTTGCTGTCGCCATTGGTAGAACCTGCGCCGGCTTGTTTTGTCCTGGGGTTCCCAGTAGACGCGGCTCCCTGAGGCTTATGCTGGGTGAGGATCTGAGGCAATCGCTGCTCTCTTTGTGTTGTGTTCGCTCTCTGTGCTAAGTTCACTCTGTGCTGTGCTCTTCAGCTGTACCCACATCCATGAACAGCAGATTTGAGTCATCATCTCCCAAGCTAATTTTGTCACCGGGTTGTTGTGCTGTGGTGCCATGCTATCCCGCTGTGTCTACCTTGGGGCCCTCCTGAGAAGGTGCGAGGTCAGCGGGCTCAGCAACCGAGGCTATCATCTGTACCAGTGGAGTTGACTGTGAGGAGCGTAGGCCGGGGCCCGTTAGCTGCAGTGCTAACTGAGCAGCCTCTTCTAGCTCTAGCTGGTATGCTATCTCCAGTGCTTCAGCCAGCGTCGGGCCGTCTTTCACCGTGAACAGTATCTCCTGCAGCTTCCTAGTTGTAGTGTGCCCTGCCAACTTGTCTCGCACCAACCCTTCCTCCAAGTCTCCAAATTCACATCCTAGCCAAATGGCAGAGGTCGGTGACAAACTGCTGGACCGACTCACCCACTTTCTGTTGGCGCCGGCAAAACTTGAGCCATCTAGCCAATACACTCTCCAGCCAGCGTGCCAGACATTCTTCCAGATGCGCGTCCGTCTTCAGGAAAAACGTATTTTCCTCCGGAAGACCCATTTTTCCTCCTCGTTGCCATTAGTTATGTCTGGGAAAACTGGGGAAGGACCGACAGAGTAGTGTTTGCTGAGAACACGAATTTTATCACACAAACTGTTATCAAATACAGATGGTTGTTGGGAGGCAGAGTGCTGTAATGGTGAGCCAAAAAGAGCAAAGAGCCAAGAGGCCGTAAGATGGCCGTCACTCGCTTTTATATGCTTGGCATTATGATGTCACCAAGTGGCCGCATCACCTCTCCGATGCCAACCAAACTTGTGGTTTTCTTGCACCACAAGGCCTTAAGGGTACAAAAAACACTCACTTAATCCCTTGCACTCTGGTCAATTTCCCTAAAAACGCCAAAAAATAACGTGCCCAAAGTAAATCAAAAGCTGTTCTTCAACCCTTTGCAGCATCTTCATGGAGTTGGTCTCATTTAAAAGAAAACACTTTCAATTTTTTGGCAAAACAGTCATAATCTCTCTAAGTGCTCTGGCCACTGAGTAACAGTCATCTAAACATACTGAACTTGAAGAAAATAAATTTCGCCTGGGTGTTTTTTTGGATACAAATGCTTGCAAATAACACACAGCTTCAGATCCGGGCTGGAAAATGCAACAGAAATGTAGAACCAAGTGTTATCCAGCTGAGGTCAAAATTTTGTAACAATACCACAAAAAATGAATATACAGTGATCCTCCACTTATCGCGGTTAATGGGTTCCAGAACCGACCGCGAAAAGTGAAAAACCGCGAAGTATCGTCACCCCTAATGACGTCACCCGTAAATAATACGTACGTTCATTCTCTCACTCTCTCTCTCATATGATACGTGTGTGTGTGTGTGTGTGTGTGTAAGTATACATACATACGTAGATGTAAATAAAGTGTACATAAATATGTTTTTAGAACTCTTTTATTCTTATAACAAGATGCGTAACTCAAGATGAAGATGATTTACTGCACAGGTTAATGAGAGCTTTACTGCTCCTCAGGTGACGCCTCATCGTGAGGTGCTAGAGGCGCAGCATCGTCGAGGGCAGCTTTCAATAGAGCTGGAGAAGCTGCAGGAGGCGGCGTAGTGGCTCGACGGGAAGACTATTTCGCACAAAATGGCACAAGAGAACAGCAAAAAGTTCCACGTGGCGAGACTAAGCAACACGAGCGATAAAGAGCAATGAATGCGGTCTTCCGTCGCTGCATGGGCGTTCGGCAGGGAGAGAAGGTGGGTGAAACGTCTCGGCCAATCAGCTTGCGGGGTGAAACGTCTCGGCCAATCAGCTTGCGAGATTTCCGAGCCGAGCCAACACGAGAACAGCGAACAGAGAGGTGGATTTTTGAGTTGTGCGGGCTCTCCGTGTTGATACCTGATGGTCTAATGTAGTCTCCCTGCCTTCTGCTAGCGCCCGCCCATTATTTCTCAATTTTGAATTTTTGATGAATATTTTTGAAAAATCCGCGATGCACTGAGGGCGCGAAAGGTGAAGCGCGAAGTAGCGAGGGATCACTGTATTACACAGCTTTGTTCTCAGGTTGTTCCCAGGCGTTTTTGAACTGTGCCAAATTGTGCCAAATGGCACAGTTTGGAAAAACGTCTAACTTTTGAATGGTTCAATATAGAAGCTTCATCTTGGGCTCTAATGAAAGGTGACACTCAGGGCTGTGTGTGTGTGTGTGGGGGGGGGGTTGTTCCCCCCCCCCCCCACTACAGAGGACGGACATTGCCCGTTGCGCCGTGGTCTACGACGCACAGCTGTAATTTACCGATCGGTCAAAAGTCATTTTTGATTACAATTTTCAGGGATAAAGGATAATTTAGCTTATAACACTTACCTGTTCACAACAGCAGCATAGCTGGCGAACTTCTCTTCCTCATTGTCAGACGAACATGAAGCTGGTCTGCTTGTTACGGACTCGTGGTTTTGGTCTCGCGACCCGGTCAAAACATAATTCCATTATTGCGGTTTCGCGCTTCCATGATTGCTGTTTTGGCGAACGATTTTTCAAAACAAATAACAGTAGTAATAAAAAAAAGACTGGCAAACGCGTGTGTGTCACCCAGCCTTCGTCGTCGGCCTCCGTCGGTCTATGATGACCATGGAAGAGAATCCTAAACGTCTACTCTGCTGGGACAGCAGAGTAGACGTTTAGGATCATCGGCCTGTTTAGGATCATCGGCCTGTTCAGCCACAGGCTGAACAGGCCGATGCGTGAATGGCAGTCCCTGTCACACAGGTCGCACTTGTGGGTGGTCTCCGTGCTGCTGGGTCTGTGGCGGTTCTTCCTGCGGGTCCTTTTTTCATCTGCTGCAGCAGTCAGTCTCTCTTCACCCAGCCTTACACAAAACAGCTTTCGAACTTCTGTGCTTCAGTTGGCTCGCTGCATTCGCAGCCGTTGGTAGGCGGGTCCTTCTTGCTAGGTTTTCAGTCATTGGTTCTTCAAGGTTTCAGAAACCCAATTCAAGGCTCTTATTAGTCGAATGAGAGGTCAGTCACATCTAATCTGTTCGCGGCTGTGTCTGTAGTGGAAGCACGGAAATGCAGCTTTTTTTTTTCAGTGCGCTCTAGGACGCAGCGCCCTCGTGTGCTCTAGGACGCAGAGACGTGCCCGCCCGCAGTACACAGAAGTGCAACAGGTTAAAAACTTGAGTAATGACTTCAGTCTTGAAGGTTTGAGGCTTTTCTCACGAAATTTATAACAATTTTCTTAATAGTTTTCTACTTTTCTCTGTAAATTTATCTAAATTTGCAACTGTTTTCCTCGTTTGTAATTTCCTCTTGTAAAATTATGACTTCTTGTATATTTGAGACTTTATTATAAACTTGTGGATTATTTTATAGCTAATTTTTGTCTATTTTTTGATTAAAATTAGTTTTTTTTTTTAAATAAATTTGAAACTGATTGTGGTAAAATTTTGACTTTTTTTTTTCTTATACAATTTACACTTTTGACCATAATTTTGCAGAGTCCGAACAGAACAATAATTCTGCTGTGATTTCAAAGAAAAAAAATTAATAAAATTATATTTAATGAAATAAATTAACTTAAATGACCAAAGATCCTGTTATTTCTGTTATAATATTTCTATATACAGTATGTATAGTTTTTTTAGAACGCTCCTCACCAACCAGACAGCAGGAAAAACCTCCCTTTATTTTGAAATCCAAATGTTGGGACATTTAGTTTGTCTGAAGGCTGCTGACTAGGGATGGGCATAATTTACCGATTAACCAATAATTGATCATTAAGAATTTCACCGAGGAAGTTCATTTTCGTCGACAAACCGTTTTTTTTTTTTTTAAACAATCCAAATGTAGGTTATTAGGCCTAGTGCACGGCCGTTCTCAAACAATGCAATGCATTTAACTGTGCCACTGGCAAAATTTGGGCACCAGGGGGCAACATTACACCATCGCCGTACCCTGGCGTGCCTCAGTTGATACATGCGAGCTTCCGTAGGGCAATCGCCAAATCATGAAGCGGTTACGGCGAAGTGTTGCGTGGGACCATTTCAATTTAAAAAATGACCAGGTGTACTGCAATCACTGCAATGCAGCATACAAATATACCTCATCGACAACACAAATGATGTATCATTTGAACACCACTCATCCAAGCCTGATAAAAGACACTGCACCTCCTTATTGGTCCATGGAACACCCTTATTACGCGAAGCCATTTTTGATAGAGAATAAATGCAAATAGCACAGCAATACACTGAAAAGAAACCGCCAACAGTGGTTGCGCGCTGAGTAATGGCGGTCGTGAAGATTCTTTTTTTTTTTTTTTTTTTTCAGAAACTTTATTGAGAAGGTCATGAAGATTCGGTAGAAGACACACACACACACGTGTGTGTGTGTGTGTGTGTGTAAGTGTACATACATACGTAGATGTAAATAAAGTGTACATAAATATGTTTTTAGAACTCTTTTATTCTTATAACAAGGTGCGTAACTCAAGATGAAAATGATTTACTGCACAGGTTAATGAGAGCTTTACTGCTCCTCAGGTGCTAGAGGCGCAGGATCGTCGAGGGAAGCTGCAGGAGGCGGCGTAGTGGCTCGACGGGAAGACTATTTCGCACAAAATGGCACAAGAGAACAACAAAAAGTTCCACGCGGCTAGACTAAGCAACACGAGCGATAGAGCAATGATTGCGGTCTTCGTTTGTTGGGTGGCCGCTCGGCAGGGAGAGAAGCTGGTAAAACGTCTCGGCCAATCAGCTTGCAAGATTCCCGAGCCGAGCCAACACGAGAACAGCGAACAGAGAGAGAGGGATTTGAGAGAGAGAGGTGGATTTGAGTTGTGCGGCTCTCCGTGCAGATACCTGATG
This sequence comes from Pholidichthys leucotaenia, assembly GCA_020510985.1. Lineage (NCBI taxonomy): Eukaryota > Metazoa > Chordata > Actinopteri > Cichliformes > Pholidichthyidae > Pholidichthys > Pholidichthys leucotaenia. The sequence goes on along the minus strand of CM035839.1, from coordinate 20,385,458 downwards.
TTCTAATGTAGTCTACCTGCCTTGTTACCTACCTAAAAATGTTAATGATTAACCGATTATTAATCATTAATTCTCCCAACGATCGGTGAAGAAAATTTCACCGAATGCCCATCCCTACTGCTGACGGATTAAAGTCATTGACTTCATGAATTTTGGTCAACTTAACTTGCCAGGTACATGATAATGAACATAAATTAGTTAATATTGTAGTGGCTGGTGAAGTAAATCCTCAGCAATTTATCAGTCACTCTTGCCTTTCCCTGCATATGAAGCCTAACCACCCCTGTTGGCTAGGATAAGTCGTTATTAGTCCCACAAAGGGGAAATTCTAGGATTGCAACAGCAAAGCGTTAGCTAAGCGACTCCTCATTATTGTTCCCGTTACCAGCGGGTTAAAACCACAATAAATGCCTCCACTGCTTACATACCTCTTCTGCTTTTTTTCCCACGTTAAAAGTACTTTAATAAGCTCTTGTTCCTCTCAGACAGCGACACTACAGAGACACTCTGCCCGCTGACTGGAACAGTCACGTGGACAGGGCGCTTCCAAACTACGATGCGCGGATGATTGTCACGGTTATTGTTTGTGTGCGTGCTTGCAGAGTGTCATTCTTTCATCTATTTTTGTTAAATTTATTTTTCCTTGGCGTGACGGCATAGTTTCGGGGGTGGCAGCCCGCCATGCGAAAATATTACCAGCGGAAACCCTGCAGCAGTATGCCACAAAAACAGCCTGTGTCAATTAGAGCTCCTTCCCTGTGTGTACAGTGATGCTGCAGTAATTAAACCCTGAGGTGTTTTGACCAAACACATCTGGGAGCTGTGTCAGCACCTGAAAAAAGCACATAATGGAGACTCTTTAATAACATAATAAAAGCAGAGCCTGGTGATTATGTGTGATTTGACCTAGACATGAACCTCAATAGGAATTTTAGATCCTGCATTAGAGGCTCTTTATCTGCTTTATTCAGAACTTCAGTCAGGCTAACTTTAGTTCTCTTCCTTTTCCACCATTCCAGCCAGATAAAACTCTAGACTGTAACCACCTGGCTGATGTTTTTCTGTATTTTTTTTCCTCTTTTGTGTGCAGGTGGAAGAAAGTGAAAACGAATGGTCTGTCCCCCACTGTTTCACCATTTATTCTGCTCAGAGGACCATCGTTGTGGCTGCCAGGTAAGACACGGGGACTTAGAAATCTGTGACTTCTTTAACAAAAATGGACAGTAAAAAGCTGAATATTGTAAATATCAATGTAGTAATGGTATCCCCATCTAATATTTGTTTACAGTCAAATAAATTAAAAAAGGAGTAAATGACCCAGAAAATCTCACAAATTGACAAGGAAAAAAATTGCTATTTTACTAGGACAAGGTTACAGTTTTACCAGATAAGCTTTTTTAGAGAATAAAAGTTGGTGACTTTCTCATAAAGAAACAGGAACGTTGCTTGTGGTTTCAGCTCTAAAGTGGAGATGGGGAAGTGGATCGAGGATCTGAACTTGGCCATCGACATGGCGAAGAAGTCCCAGGAGAAATCCAGCATCTTCCTCGACACGGGGCTCGGCGATCGCTCCAACCGTAAGAGCTTTGATGTCGGTGGCCCTTTTCAGTCGTGAAATCTCCAGAACCTCACCGCCTTCATCGACCCATTAAAGTGACACCGTGAAATAATTCAGACACGTTCCAGTTTTATGTGAATTATCCTCCAGATTCATTCAGACAAACAAGAGATTAAAGGGACACAGGCAAAGATCCTTTAATCTGTGCAGACATTTCTTTGAATTGGAAAAAGTTGACGAAAAGGTCGCAAATTTAAAAGTGAAAAAAATCAGAGAGCCTCAGGAATTTCAGTGAAAAGTTACAAGAATGTTCACCAATTTATAAGGAAAAAAGGTTGCAAATTTATGAGGGAAAAAGTGGAAATTTGTGAGAGAAAAGTTGCCAGTTTACAAGAAAAAGGCAGACAGAAATCCAAGAGAACCTCTGGAATTAACTGGAAAAAAATTACAAGAAAATTCACTAATTTACAAGGAAAAAATGGACGATTACAAGAAAAAATGCAGTACTTTACAAGAAAATTGTTGCAAACTTCTGAGGAAAGAAAGTTGTTGATTTACAGGAGAGTAGGAGTACACAGAGAGGGTATACCTCCACCAAGGCTAAAAAAAGAGAGGGGAAATGTGACCCAAAATCCCCATTTGATCAGGGTGTAGGCGGATGGGAATTCTCTCTCATTTCTCGGTTGTCACCCCCCCACCCCCATGATTATACAGCTATGGAGAACATGTCTGAAAGGGGCGGGACTTGTTTCTGCCTCTGACTGGAACTGTGTGCTGTGTCTGTGTACTCAGTGTTTCTCCCAGTCTGGTAAACAGAAACTCCCCTCTGGACCCAGACGTGCTGTTAAATCCTCTCCTCCACACAACCTCCTCCTCCTCTCCTTCCTCCTTCAGGATCGTCTGACGAGGTTTCTCTGGAGCAGGAGTCAGAGGATGACATGAACTCCTCCCACACTTCCCTGGACAAGCAGTCGCACCACCGGGCCAACACAACCATGCATGTGTGCTGGCACCGCAACACCAGTGTGTCTATGTCTGATCACAGCCTAGCTGTGGAGGTACTCTTCCTCCTCCTCTTCCTCCTTGTCGTCCTCCACCATCAGTGACACAAACACATCTTTACACGCACCAGAACTCCAATCTTCAGACCTGCATCACTGGTCTGAAAAAAATTGTCATTTTGGTTTCCTTTTCTTCCTCTGAACCTTTTACTTCCCTTTAAATGAGCTGTTTGTAGTTTCTCTAAAAATTAAATATATATTTAATTAGAAACAACATCTATGTTGTTCTGTCAAGGATTGCATTACACTACAGTAATCTGTACTGAATTTACAATTGGGGCTGATCTGGACATCATGTAATAGCACTGTTTCACCTGCAGGGGTAGTGATGACAGTCACAGGCCTCAGCAGTGATCTGTCCACATCCTTTTTGTCTCAGTGCTACACCTAGTGGTGATAATTGGAATTATTTAAAAACTACAAACGGCAACATCTAAAATTTTCTTCCCTCCTCGCTTCCACTGTAGCCGTGTTCCTGCAGCAGGATATAACAGGAACTATCTGATCGGAGGAAGATTTCTTCTCAGGAACCGTTTTAGCTCCTATTTGAGGGCAGGGACTCTGATGGTATGGGAGCGTTCCATTTATGGGGGAATGTGATCATTTGAATGTAAGAAAGAAATTAGGGCTGCAATGATTACTCGAATAATTTGGTTACAAAGAATTCTTGATTCAAAATTTATGTGATGACGTGCCGTTTAATGTAGCACTTCCAGTCTATATGACCTTCTTCCTGTGCAACCTTCTTCCAGTCACACTACCTAAACAAAATGCAGATTTGTTTAACGGCGCCATGTCAGAGCGGCATAGTGACGGGCCGGCAAAGATAAAGAAAAAATTTTTAAAAGTGACTAAAGAATCTCAAGTCTGGAATTATTTCAAGCTCGGATTGAAGTTAAATATTGTGCAGTGTGTACATGGTAAAGCCGAGTGTTGCGCTAGCATGCTATAACGTCGGATGTTACATTGTCTCGGCAGAAAGCATCCCACATCGTGGACAGCTAGCCAGTGCACCCGAGACAAGGTACGTGATTGAGATTTAAAATTAAGATGAATAGAATGTAGTCAACTACACTAATAATGCTTATATGACCAAAAAACATATAGCCACCACCGTTAGCATCCGGATGCTAATGGCGTCTGCTAGTGGATGCTAATGGACGCTAACAGCTAGCGAAAGGAACTTGATGGTGTAATGTACCATTTAAAGTTATGTTCTATGCAATAAACATTGCAATAAGCATTGCAATAAATGTGTACCTACCTATTGAGTGTTTGGTACGATTACTACTGCTCTTTAGGAGAGAAAGTTCTGCAAAAGTTGGTCAGTGCAAGTTTCTTTAAAAAAGTATCAGATTACTTGAGTATTCTTTGATTAGAATGGGTGATTACCTGAGCTGTAAAATAGTCATTAGCTGCAGCCCTATGTTGTATGTGTGTGGCCCTCAGGGCTTGCTGTAGCCGCCCTGTGTGGTGACGTCAGGTGGGCTACGGCCAGACTGTATGTAGTTCTGTGTTCTCAAAATAAAGGTTCAGTTTGCTGCATGTTGTAACCCTTGCCTTACGTTAACTGGTAAGGGAAATTATTAAGTGTAGACCAGTTGCTAGGTTCGTAAGGATTACAATAGGGAATTAAAATGAGTGTGGAATGAAATAACTGGAGTCAAGAAATGAGCAATTCATGGCTGTTATTGTTAAAGATAAAGAGAACAAAATATACAAACAATTTACAAATATACAAATATAACAACGGCCGGCATGAAATAAAACCCCAAAAATGTCCTACTGAGCTCAGTGTTTGTTTGTCTTTTTGTTTTAGTCGTTTGACCAGTCAAGATATCTTGTATTTCCAGACTCAGGTTTCTTTTCCTCTTTTAAAGCGGCGGCTTGAGTTGTTACCACTTTGAATTTTGTGCACTGGAGAGAGGAAGGATGTTCTTCAATCTAGATCTTGGTTCAGATCTCGGTTCAGTCTCGGTTCAGGTCTCGGGTCAGGCTCGCCATCTCCATTCGGATAGAATCCAGGATCCAGAAGGTTCTTAATCAGCAACCAAAAAAACCTAGCCTGCACAACAATAATGGTATTATTGTTTACAGCTAGAGTAATTCATTTTCCAATCTCTTCTTATAGAACACTATAGCTTAGTGTTTAAATTCTTCCCTCATATTACTATTGTTACAATCCAGTAATATAGTAATATCTTACAATTCACATTTCACATCTTACATCTTACATGCATGTGTTCTTTTCTCACAATCTCTCTGGTAGTACATGAAATCCTTTTTTTCTCATGTAACCAATTAAATTTATTTCTCTTTTTATCTCTACATCATTTAACCATGAAATTATGATTAATCCTTTTTAACCTTGTCTTTGTAAATCATGAAATGAATTACAATTAATTTATCACATGACCAGGGAATATACTGTCCCATTACTTCCAATATCCCCTTTTTAAAAATCAGTAAAACCCTGTCTGAGCTCTGGGTTTAGCATAACCTATGAATTTACATAGGAAACCAACACAGTGTGCTTTTAGCATCAAACTACACATTACATTCAACAGAAATAGTGCAAAAGAACTAAAAGTACTTCAGCATACTGTAGTGAACTGAAATCACATTTAGGAAAACCATACAGACCCAAAATTAGCCTTTTCCACTGCTTTTAAACAGGAAAAATCCACTCGCAATTAGCATTAGCATAATGTTAACATTAGCATGGCGTTAGCATGCTTCATTTAGTACACGCTCGGTTTTCACTCACCAAGATGAGATATCAGCATGAACACAGCAAAAGTCACAGCCTCACGGCCTCTCAAGCTCGTGCTCCCATCAACTTAAGACAATAAAGGTTTCAATTTAGCATTTGGAGAGTGTTTAGATCCATTTATAGCACCTTTCAGTAGTAACTCACCAAGAAGACCCACAGGCCTCCACACAGATCGTCCACAGCCTCTCTCGTCCGCTCTCAGATCGCAAAAGACCGAAAACCCGGGTGCGCGCCTCGGCACTCTGTTCGGAAGGCGGGGCTAATATCGCTCTTAACGAATGAAAAGACCAAGATCGCCCAACATGACCATGAAACGAGAATTTAAAAGTTGGATAACGAGGATCACACTTCCTCTTCCCAAAGTAGTCGTTTTTCAAAATAAAATCACACAATTGTATTAATACAAATGAAATCTGAGAAAAAGGGTCATTTTCTCAGCTGGGTTACAATGTCATAAGACCGACTCCGACCATTATTACATACATAACATTTTGGCAACGAGAAGAAACTGTGGGGGCGTATGGGCTACCTCCACCCTTATTACAGTTTCTGGAGTACCCGGGGGAGCCAGCGATCCTGTGGCCGAAATGGGTGGCCATGTTCGAGGGTTACATTGTGGCACTGGGCTTAAGTAGACTCGACAGAGTACAAAGACGAGCACTTCTGGCCCATCATCTCGGCGAAGAAGGTCGAAGAAACGGAGTCTTATGCAGATGCTGTCGGGCAGCTGGCTGAATATTTTGCCAAACATACGAGGACCACGAAACTGCGGGTAATGGAGCTGTTGGTGCCAAAAGAAGCTAAGCTAGCTAGCTCGGGGAAACTAGCAGCTCAGTCTGTGTCTATGGGAAAATTAGCCACGAAGCTAGGTGCATGCCAAAATCAAGCTACAGGCTACCAGCTAGACATCGAGGTGGGACAGGGGCCACAAGTGTAGGAGTCCCTGGTCACCAAAGACGGCAAGCCAGCCGAGGAGCTCAGCACGGTACGTGACCGTAGCACTAGTGATGTTGACGGTGCCGTGAGCAGCGACAGCAGAGAGGGAGAGCAGCGACTGGACTCAACTGCGCCTTCCCCGCAGCTGGAGTCCAGGCAGCGGGAAAGTAGGAACAAGCAGGCTGAAAACCCCAGGAAGTAGCAGCGACAGCCAGGTGCAGAGGCAGCACAGCGGAGTGCCTTGGATGACAGTGCTGGGCGCAGCGACGAGGTGCCTGGATCGAGTGACACCGACGAGAGCAATGCTGGGAGCCCCGGGAGAGAGCAGCAACAGCTGGGCGCAGAGGCAGTGCAGCGGGGCGCCTTGGACAAGGGTGCCAGGAGCAGCATCAAGACGCCTGGGTCAAGGAGCGGCGCCGACGAGCAAGTTTTGGTTTTCCCCAGAGTTTGGCCACGGGGGGCCGGAGTGTTTGAGGTTACAACGGCGACAGCTACAGCGGTGTTGAAGGCGGTCAGGAGCGGACCGACAGGCATGGAGGGACTGCGTGCCGGGCAGCAGCACTGCGGGTCCAGACGAGAGAAGCAGTCGAGGGTGAGAAGGGACATTCTCGCCGGGGAGCGGCAGCGGCCAGGGCCACACATGCCATGGGGCTGCCCTGGGCCCCGAGCCGGTTTTACCCTTGGCTGTCTGAGGACAGTGGGATAACCTAAATGGTTTTAATGTAAATATGTTTATACGGTGTAAATAATATATTCATATGGGCATGTGTTCTGAATAAGTGTTTGATGCAAGTGTGATGTACATATGGATGTGTGTTGTTGGGGATTAATTTTATGTATCATTGTTTAGTTCAGGAGCACGGCAGTAATTTGAGTTTATCAGTGGACTGTTTTGGGGTTTTTTTTAAATTTAGTATTAGCGGCAGAATAATCCGCCTGGCCGTGTAGGGGTAGGACAGCAGTCCACCTGTCTCCCCTAGTTTTTAGTTGTTTTTGGATGAATGTGTTAGGCCATGATAGTTCACTGTTCCCCATCATTTCCCTGAGTACTTATTCATGCTGCATTTCCCCTCTAGTCCTCTTTGGTCCACGTGCGCTTTGGACGAGCCCGGCATGCACGCGACACTGTTCATGCTCACTTTTTTCGTCTACCCAGGCCAAACAGTTGACGCATGCACACAACGATCATTTGTAGTTTCACTCCCGCCCAATAGGTAGCGGCAGTGCGCTGACGCACCAGGATTTTCACCAACGAAGAAACGCTGCTTGCTTTCTGCTGCTTGACTTCCCGGTTTTCACTCCTTTTCCATGAAGCTGCTGCTGCTGAAGTATGTATGCATGATTCATGTATATTTATTCTCGTCTTCTGCTACCCCGTTGTCTTCTTCGTCTACTTTGTCTTGGTATTCTGTGCCGATATCGCCACCTCGTGAATGGGACGTTCAGTCTTGCGCATGGGCTTTTCAATGCGTTCAGGTCGTGGGTAGGCGGCGCGGTCACAAAATTTGGTCTGCACGCAGACGTCCACAGTTAAGCACTGCATACACTAGCGGAATGGGGACGATGACGTAAATGTCGTCACACAAGGTTTCCTTTTACACGTACACGGACAGCAGAGGTGCAGCATGAATCCAGCTTTAGTGCATGATTCAAGTCCTAAATTGGGGAGGGTCTCGATTGTGGGTGTGGTTTTGGACTTTTTAAAAGGGGGGAGATTGTTGTGTGTATGTGTGTGGCCCTCAGGGCTTGCCGTAGCCGCCCTGTGTGGTGACGTCAGGCGGGCTACAGCCAGACTGTATATAGTTATGTGTTTTCATAATAAAGGTTCAGTTCGGTGCATGGCATAAGACCAACTCTGACCATTATTACATGCATAACACCCTAGAAGAAATGATGTTCTTCCTTCCAAACAGTTCTTGGTCGACCAGTGATCAGACTTTAAAGTAAATAGTTGACTTGCTCCTTTCAGCGTAACCCAGGAACCCAGGCAAGACCTCTATAACCTCCACTGACTGTGGATGCAGTCTGTTATTGCTGCGATCTGGTCTCCACGAAAATACAGTAGTTCCCATTCTAGTCAATGCTCTACCCCCCACCTGGTCTGGATCACTGAGGAACAAATCCGATTCGCTAGACCCAGACTGCTAAAAAATGTGCAACAAGTCTATTTTTGATAATGTTGGATCCATTCTACAAGGAAATGCCGCGGTGTCTGTGTTTAACTGTTTGTTCGTTAAAACAACTAAGGATCAGCCATTATTTTCTGCAGTCTACTCCTCCACCACTGTGTCAGAGAAGATAAAAACTTGGACATGACATACAAACATTTCACAGGATTAACGCATATGGGCTACTTAGGCACTACTAGAGCACACAAATACAGGTGGAGAGCCGGCGCTCCCTTGTTGTTAACGCATGATTGCGATTGGTCCTCCTTGGTCTAACTCAGTTTCTCTAGAGCTCTTGCGTTATTTTATAGAATTCTTGCATGATCTCATCATGCAAACCTTGTTCTGCTCTGTGTCGCTCCAAAACACAAATGCATCCGGTAGGAAAGGATGCAAGGTTGCAACTGTCGTTGTTGTGAATAAGACCAGGGTTGTGTCTGCAGCTTGAATAGTCACCCAGAATGGGTTCCCTGGTCACACTGAAGGTACGTCTCCACCCAGGCGTGCATTTTCATGCTTTCCTTTCATTGTGTATGTGGCACACCCCGTATGCAATCTGGTAGCGTGGCGTCAAGAATCCCGCTTCTCCTCCTCCTGAATCCCCACTGCAGTCCCCATTACCCAAATGAGGAGTGGGTGTGTGGAGCTGATCATTTCCTGGAGCTCATGCTGAACTTTTAAAATAGTAATGTTAGTAAGAAACAAACACATCCAGCAACTACACATTTATTTCTTGCCTCAACTGTTTTTGGAAGCATGTTTTGCTGTTTATTTTTGAAGATGCACATCAGGAGTCGTGTCGCATCAACCAATGATGTGCAGGTCAGGGAGGACAGAAGAAGTTCTGTGACCAGGCGGTGATGTTGCCATGCACATTGTGGCTCCAGAGTATCGTTTGGTGTGACTCTCACCTGGTTACGTCAAGTTCACGCTTGTGGCTGATGCCGACGTGGAGGAGGAGCGGGGACCTTAAGTCAACAGACGCGTATGTGGACACGTACTTTGACTGCAAGCGACCAGGGTCGTTGTCCATCTCACCTCTGCTCAGCAGTCTTTTGAAAAGGAAGTACATGACACTATCACCACATCACGGCACAGCAACGAGAGTGGAAAGGAATCTGAAGGCTGTCCATCATTCTTCTGACAGATTATACAGTATTACTGCAACTGAAGGTGAAAAGTTTCTTTTTAGAACATCTTTTCATTAAATCCCTCAGGTCTGCAGTAGGGCTGCAACTACTGACTGTTTTGGTAGCCGACTAATCTAACGACTATTTTTTTTCGATCAGTCCACTAATATAATTATTTCTGTCATGTCCGCCACCTCTGCTTCCTATTGGCACGGCTCCTGTTCAGGGCTCCGGTGCATGTTTAGCTTCACCTGTTTAAGTCTGCACACCTGAGAATATCACCTTGTTCTCAGTCTCTGCCTTTAATATAAAAGGTCCCCATAGCTAAATAAAATAATGACCCATCAAGCATCAGTTTGGAGCTTGACCGCATAATCAAACGTATTTGTAGCAACACAATCATCAGACGTTAAAAAAAACTTTATTTATTCACGTCATAATGCACAAACAAGAAAAACGGCAATTTTTCATCTTTCAGAGCCTGAAACATGAATATTTTTAGAATTTTTCCTGGAAAAGGCTACACAGGTGATTAGTCGACGATCAGATTAGTTGTTCATTAATTTTCTGACACTCAATTGTCAGAAAATTAATCAACTAATCTGATTGTCGACTAATCGCTACAGCGCTAGTCTGCTGTGACAGCCGCCAGCTCATGCATGATCCAATCTTCCACTTCGTGCACGTTTGTGCGTCGCAGTTCAGGCAGCACGTGCATGGTGTGGTTTCCCACTTCACTTTATCTTTTTAAGCGACAGCCCCTCTGCTGTCACTGAAAAATAAACTTTATTCTGGACATGGAAGATTATACCCACAGACCGTGCTGTTCATCTGTTCACTGAAAAAATAAATTGATACATAATCTATATAATTGTTCTGTGTTAATTAAAATATAAATGAAAGCTATTCAGTGTAGTTATGAAAATTAAAATGACTGTAATCATGAATTGATGCAACAGGGACCAAACCTTTTCTCAAGTTGGTGAGAATGTGACTTAGTGATGTCAAAGGGGAAGTAGCGCCACCCTGTGATGTCCTTCAGCATCACAACTGAGTGTCAGAAGCCGCAACCAGCTGACCAGTGAAAATTTAGCTGACTTTTTTTTTTCCTCAAACTTTGTCGTCTGTAGAGGGCGGCCCTAACCAGCAGCATCCACGTCGCAGCCACAACGTAAGTTTTAACAGAACTGTTTACCATCTCCCCCGTTTGCGTTCCCGTGGTCTTCTTTCAGTTTGGGCTACTGCCATGTTGTCGCTTCTCTTGCTTTTTGAAGACCGAACCCTAAATTCACACACCTGATCTTCAGGTAAACCGATGTAACGAACACACAGCTGCAGTGACGTTGTCACGAATCAGTTGATTATCTCTGTGGGAACGAGACAAGGAAAAAAAGACCCCCAAGAAACATGTTCCTGAAAGAGTTCCTCTGTTGATAGTGCTGTATTTTGCAGTAGGAATGCGGCTTCTGTGTCTCTCCTGTTCTTTATAATAAATAATGAGCATGTCAGTACTGCCCTCTCACACTCAGATTTCCCCCCACAGAGCCGAGGACTTCCTAACTGGTTCTTCTTTTCTCTTCCCTCACAGCTAACATGCTAACACCATCTGTACTCGTCTGCCCTTTTTTCCCCTCTTTTCTCACCACCAACCGTCTTCTCTCTCCAGTCTTCGGCTCTCCGGCTGTCTCACCAGAGCTTCCTCCTCGTTATCTTCTTGGTCAGGGCCAAAGACCAAACACCATCACTCATGTCTGCTGGTACCGAAACCAGAACCTCTCTCTCGCTGATTACCTCCGCATGAACCAGGTATTGGACGGATGGCTCGGGTTAAGAAAAAAATGGCTGTGCTCATAACAGAAAACGTCAAAAACAAACACAGGAAGAGTTTATTAATATTCACACTGCTTCCTCTGAGGCCCAGGAGATAAACCCTTATTAAATTCTAGTTTTGGCACAAGCAGCAAAACAAGTGTCCGCAGTCCTTCAGCAGCGTTTAGGCCCTTTTTAGGTAAAGGAAGAGTAGGATGAATTTAAATAAAACAAGTGTAAGAACTGATAGGTTTCCAAATTTGAACCAAACCAAAGGAGCCTCTCTTTGTAATAATATACTGCATTATTGGGGTCATGTAGGATGAAAATAAGCTAACAAACGTCTAGATTCTGTTTAGAATTTTAACCATTACTCAAATCTGTTTTTGCACAGGAAAAACAAAAGTTTACGTGTTGAAGTTGGATAAAGTTCAAACCAGGAAGCTGATGTGTAAACTTGGATGGATGTCATTGTTTAGTTTGTAACTCAAACTTTGACCTTCTTATTATCATAAATGGTGCTCATTAAAAAAACTCAAAAATGATTTGTTAAGACAGTGATAAATACATTTACATCAGGCTTCAGATTTGCTTTTCAAATTGGCCTGGTTTTATTTTCATTCTACAGCATAGCCCCGTTTCCACTGCAGGAACCAGGAACCTGTTGTCTCTGTTATGGGGGTGGGAGCCATCGGTCTCCAGAGGATTTGTTTGACACAGTCATCTGACATTTTCAACAAAGACGCAGCGTGAAAAAGTACAATACATTGAAATCATACAGAAATGATTATGCACTAAATGAATGTCGAGTGGAGTGCATGGGACCGACTTGCCGCTGTTGTTTAATAAATGCAGAGAGGACTAGACCGAGATTATATGGCATAGCTGTGTGAGCAGCACCAGTGGGGACTGTGTCTCCAGCCAGCCGACTGTGAATGTCCACCCTCTGGCTGCAGACAGCCCAAGCTGCCGCCCTGTGCCTTGCCTCTCTGCTGTGTTCGTGCCACCCCAATGCATGTGTGGTCGCATGTGATATACAGTCGATTTAGTCATTCCTCTCCATAACCATGGCAGTATTAACTTTCTATTTTTTGGCCACTATACGGAATAACTGCAGGAGCACCAGTGGGGATTTTGTCTCCTGTTGGCCGGCTGCCTGGTTTCCCATCCCACTAGTGGCCAGTGTTAGTGCGTTGTGCCGCTTTGCTGTAAAGCTCGTGTCCTCCACATATGCCGAATAATCATTCTGACGCTTCACAATCATGGCAGCATCAAAGTATAAATTTTTAAGCATTCGATCTGAACAATTATCTTTTTCTGGTCAGATTTGGCACTGTTCGTCTTCTTGTGTTTTGTTTCCATTATGATGCAGACTTTTATCCAGTCGGCATTGAGTCAGTCCTAAACCCCACCGAGCAGCTTTCAGGGCCACTCTGAAGTACCTACCCCTGATTAGGGCCTCATTTAGGCTGATACGAGGTCCTGAAAACATCCCCTTTTGGGAAGGTTCCTGTATGGGGGAAGGTCCTGTAAAACTGGTTCCTTTAGTGGAAACAGGACTTATGCAAGTACTTGGTTACTTTAGATACAATAAGGGGATATAAGTAAATTTCATTTTTTTTACTGCTTTTGGGGCATGAATGTGGGTATCTGGAGTAGCTAGCAATGCAAAAACTCAGAAAAAAACACAACGCCGTCACTTTGTTACCATCCATCTTGGTCTCATTAGGTCTCCCTCAGTGAGCCATTAAGATTTACCTCCGGTCGTGATGTGAGAAAGAAGCGGAGTTTATTGAAGTGACACTAACCCCCCAGTCTTTGTTTCCCACTTTTTTAATGATGATGGGAGTAGGCGTGTCACACACCAGCAGCACAGCTAGCCCAGTTAGCTTAGGAAATCAGCCAGTTTTTATGGCTGCTCCATGTTCTACTCGTCTCATTGACATCCATGTTCCCAGCTGATTGATTATTCCCCACTCCATCATATAGCTCACTTCCATCTTGTGTTGTGAATTATTTTATTATATTTTGGCCCTGTAGTCACACCTGCAGACGTGCTAATGGAGTTAGCCTAGCTTAGCTCCCACTTTTGACTAAATAACTCAGCCACCCCATCCAACATCTGTGTTCCCAGCCGGATCATATACCACCACTTGATCACATATCTCATTCCAGGTTTGTTTTTACTACAGTTCATTATACTCTGGCTAGAATGGGTATTCCACCAGTAGTGGTTAGCCACAGCTAGCAGAGCCAGCTAGTCACTCATTCAGGGTCGTTTATTATGTGCTTGTTATATTCCAGGGACTGATCCTGTTCTGTTGACCACTCAGACTCCACACTGTCCCAGATGACTCTTTATTGGAGCTTTTATCCTCACATTCAGCTTTTTTATGTTTGCTAGCTAACACTGACAACCAGAGCTAGCCAGCTAATGTTAGCCTCAAACACAGATCTCAGAGGTGACAGAAAGGGGGGGCACTGGGAATAATGTTGTTTAATCACTTTTAGGTTGTTAAAAGTTGTTGAATTTTCTGCACCTTAAAAAAAGTGTGATAGATTGTGGTGAATATTAGACACGTCACCTTTAACCGACACGATTCCTTACATGATTAGTGGGACCGTGTGTTTTGTGCATGTGCATGAGACCAACAAAACAGAAACTCGTCACGTAAAATATGACTCCATAACACAACTAAAACTAATTATTCTAGCAGATCTAATTGGCACACAAACCTCATTTATTCTAACATCTGCTCCAGTCATTTTTCTCTTTATTAACCTCGTTAAAAGCTGCCGTTTTCCTGTGTGCAGAATCAGCTGTCTGGTTACCTCCTGAGGAAGTTTAAGAACAGTAACGGCTGGCAGAAGCTCTGGGTGGTTTTCACCAACTTCTGTTTGTTCTTCTACAAGACTCACCAGGTGAGTGTGCACACCCCAAAGACAAGACAGCAGGATGAGTTAAACTAAAGGTGGCAGGATGTTGTAAAATAAACCCTGATTTTTTCCGTGTTTGTTTCCTTCCTTTCTCTCTCATCAACGACGACTTCTTATGAAAGCCAGTTGAGGTAAAATGGTCTTTATTATTTCTTTCTCTTTGCAGGATGACTTCCCGCTGGCGAGTCTGCCGCTGCTCGGCTACACGGTCAGCACCCCGGAGGAGTCCGACAGCATCCACAAGGAGTACGTCTTCAAGCTGCAGTTCAAGTCTCACGTTTACTTCTTCAGAGCGGAGAGCGAGTACACCTTCGAGAGGTACATGATGAGTCTGCCAGTGCCAAGGAGGTCACGTCTGTCTGTTAGGCCTTCTTCACACCGCATGAAGACTCTGCAAAGTTCTCTGACCTGCTATCTTTGAAATGCTCTCCACCACAATCCTTCAATTATCCTCTGGCACTAGCATGATGCTGCTGCCATTATCGGCGTGGTCAGTCCTGTTTTAGATTTCTTGATGACCAAGCCACGCCCACACAACTTTGATACGATGCCGCCATGATCATTAAGCACCACCACCTCTCTACAGAAGTTTTGTGCATGGTCAGAACTCTCTCTGTATCACGTGTAATGGGGATCGCAGCATAGGCTCCCCAAGAGCTCGCCAAGACCCTGCAAAGACTGTCTACGTTCTGGCTGGTTTCTTAAGTCACAGTGAGGTCTTCGTCCAGTGTAAGAGGAGTTTTAGCAGAGCGAAACAAAATCTATTTGTCTGGTTTTAGTGAAGTTTGGTGGAAGGCTGACGCTTGGGCACTGAAGATCAGAATCAAGGGGTTGATCCAGATTTTTCTTTTTTTTTTACTTTTTAAGAAGAGCGCTTTTTGATATTTTCATTAACTTGTAATAATAATCTGATTTTGTGAGGAAATTGATGAATAAAATCCATCCGTATATGGGAGGTGGGTGTCCATGAGTGTGTGGATCCTTGGTGGTGCTAGGAACCAGGTAACTGGGGTAACTTTTTAACTGAAGTTTACTTTCATGAGTAGTTTTATTACAGGAAACGCTCTGCTCTACCAGAGTAAAACCTGTTCTTGTTCTCAAGAACATTCAGTTGTCCCCTCTGTGGATCGCCACCTTATCATGGTGGAGGGGTTTGAGTGCCCTAATGAACCCAGGAGCTGTGTTGTCAGGGGCCTCTCAAGACTTATTGGTCCTGAGTGAAGGGCCAGAGCAAGAGTTTATCACTTTGAAAAAAGTTAAATCAAGGACTCGGTGTATCCAAAGGAATCACATGGATCCATCCCCCAGTGGGCTCACCACCTGCTGGATGGACAGACAGACAGACAGTTGTGCTCTGGGTTACTTTTGATTTTACAGATTTGAACAAAGTGGAAGTTGTTTTTCCTCTCACACGATTTTCTTGCCATCAGTTTTCAAACCACTTTTCTTCTGTTCTGGGTGAGGGAATATTTTTTGTTACTATTACTAGTTAATGTTTCATTTTCATCAGATTTTAGAGGGGAAAAAACTCACAAATTTGTAAAGGTAAAGCTGCAAAACTAAGAGGGAAAAAGTTACAAATGCACAAGAAACTAGTTTTATAATTAGTAAAGTATCAATTAAGTTACGTTGTAAAACAATTTTATCACAAAAAGGAGCAAAACAATGAGACATCAAGAAAAAAGTCATTAAAGAATTTTACAAAAAACCCTACAAGCTGGTGAGAAATCACAAATTTATTGAGATGAAAAGTGTACAATTTGTAAGAAAACGGTGTTTGATTTAGTAGATAACAAAATTACGAATTTATGAGGAAAAAACACGTTAATGAAAAGTTACAAATTTAATAGAAAAACCTTAAATTAGCAGCAGCGAAGTTTTGTTGGTGGCTGCTCTTTCTAGTACTTGAGTAGTGAATATCATAAAGTAAAGCCCAATTTTTGCTTCTGAATCAATGCCCAACACATGTGGCCTACACCATTATCGGCTATTTTTATATTATTTTATTTGGATGTGTCATTGTGTTGCCAAAGTGTTTTTGCTGATGTGTAGTGAATTTGTTGTTTGTTTATTAAATATCGATAGACAAGAGCAGAGTGATGGAGTTGGAAGTAATAAACATTAAAAAAGGAACTTTTCATATGATTGTTACAACAGAGTTAAAATGTAGAAGACGGTACATATATCGTTTGACGATCTGTGTAACTAATGGGGTTAGGGCAAGTCATACAAATGTTCTGTATCTGCCAGCTTCCTCAATAGTCTTTTGAATTTGGACTGTTGTTTATCTGACTTGCTTTGGAAGTGGCGCCGCAAAAAAAATGGAACGCAAAGGCAACATGTACAAGGAAAAACGAATAGGGTCCAAAACTGAGCCCTGAGGGACCCCACAGGAGAACCCCACAGGAGAACCAGGAAATATGAGGGAGACAAAGTGGTCCAGTCACAGCTCTTGTGGTCTGTGTCACTGTGATGGGTGGTTGCATTTCTGGAGAGGGGGCACGTCACGCTACGCAGTCAGGTACCACGTCACTGCTGTGTTGGGTCCCCCGCCACGCCATCACCACAGCGTTGTTTTGGCGCAGAAGCATAGGTGTATATCGAGGAGCGGAACCTGGAAAAAAGAGAATTATCCCCCCCTCCTCAATATCATCATAAGCCTTTGTATACCATGTTATGTAACAAAATAAAATGCATTTGAAGCACCAATGCTGAATTTGGGGGAGGGAATAATTGTAAATTTGGAACACTGTAAGTTTGCATTTTTTTTCCTCATAGGTTTACAGATTTTTTTCTTTTAAATCTGCAACTTTTTTCTTGCAAATTAACAATATTTTTCCTAATAAAATTGCGACTTTTCCTCAAATATATTTTTCATTTTAAATTTGCTAATTTTTTTGTAAATTTGCAACTTATTTAATTGACTTTTTTCTCAAATTTGCTGTTCATTGTAAATTTGCAGCTTTTTTCCCCTCATAATTTTGCTACTTGTGTAAATGTGACCTTTTTTTTCCTCATAAATTTGCTACTGTTTTGTCACCTCTCTGCAATGTTCTTGTAAATTTGTGATTTTTTTTTCTTTTAGATTTGAAACATTCATAGTGAGGCTAGTTAAATTTTTATTCTATGTAATGGCCTAAAAACGTCTCTGTTCTCTGCTCATCTAGACAATGGCTCAGGTTTTTAGAATGTTGTTGTTTTAAAAGGTTTGAACTTTTCTCTATTAAAAAACAAACATGGGTCGCTAAACACAATCTTGCATAGGTCACTGACTACAATAAGACCTATAGTGTCCCTCTCAAGTTTTACTCTTGAGAAAATGTTCTGTTGATTGCCCCCCCCCCCCCCCATCCACCCCGTGCTAAACTTGGTCATCTTTCACTGAAACGTCTCCTGTCGTCTCCTCCTCACAGGTGGATGGAGGTGATCAAGAGTGCAGCCAGCACCACAGGCCGGATGAGCCTCCTCATCCCTAAAGGAGATCCCGTGGAGATCAACGGAAACTGAGACGGATTTGTTGTTTATTATCCGGGGGCTGGGCCTCCGTCATCGTCCGAATCGTTTCAGAGTGAAACAAAAATGACCAGTAAAGACTGGCAGAAAAAACCCACAGCTGCAGTGTTCGGTGTTAACATTTCTCTGCTTTATTCTAACGGTCTGGTTGGTTTTTTTGTCTTTATTGTTGATGTAAATGGTAACATTTGTCCCACTATACTGGTTATAATGGAAGGGAGATGTGTACATTGTGATTTTTTTTTTTTTTTTTTTTGTGCGTAAGTAGTTGTCAGTTTGTTTGTCCACGATGTTTAATGGGACCAACACAAAGGGCTGAAATCAAGTTTTTGATTATTTTTTTCTCTCCTCGGCGTCTTTATTGAGTGATTTAGTAGCTGATGGGGAAACGGATGAAGCACGTATGAAGGAACCTGAAGGTGCAGCAGAGGGTTTCAGTTCTTCTGTGTCTGCTTTGACAGATGAGGCGGAGGTGAGCGAGACGTGGCTGAAGTGTCGCAGGAAGTGTCAGAGACGTTTTGGGAGACGAATAGGAGGTTTTAGGAATCTAAGCTGCTGTAAGGACAAACAAAGTTGGCTTCAGATGGTACAACTTTTGATATCGACCAGGGGGTCTGCAGACATATACTGTATGTAAAAGAAATAAACAGGAAAAAATATTTAAATTTATGAAAAAAATCTTATGAAAAAGTTTCAGATTTACAAGTAAAATTATGAGAAATGAGAAGCAAATTTACAAAAGAAAAAGTGTAATTTTGTAAGATAAAATGAGTCGTTTTACAAGAAAAAGTTTCAAATTTGTTGGGAAAAAAGTTATAAATTTAAAGGGAATATATGTGAAGTTAGAGGGGAAAAGTCGCAAATTAATACAGAAAAATCCCCACAAATTTACATGGTTACAAATTTATAGGAACAAAAATCACCGTTTTAGTTTAGTTGCAAATAACAACAAAAAAGGGTTTATATTTATGAGGGAAAACTAGCAAATTTACAGAGGAAAAATGCCAATTTTTAATATTAATTTATGTGGGGAAAATCCCCATTAAATTTATGGGAAAAAGTATGTTTAGGAGCAAAAGCTGCAAATTTATGGAACAAAAACGACACAAAATTGCAAATTTATAAGAAAAACATTTAAGTAAAGTAATTTTCAGGTACAAGTTGTAAATTCATGAAAGAAATGGTTGACAAATGTAAGTAAAAAGTTTCAGATTTACCAGAAAAAAGTTGCAAATTTATGAAAAAATGTTGAAAAATTTATGATAAATGATAAAAAATTCCCACAAATTTAAATGAAATGTTGCAAATTTATTGGAACAAAAACCACAACTTTACAAGAAAAAGGTTCCAAATTTATGTGGTTCCAAAATGTGAATTTATGGGGGGAAGATCTTAAATTCATGGGAGGAAATCCTCACAGTGTACATGAAAGGTTAACAGATTTTGGAGCAGAAGTTGAAAATTTATGGGAACAAAAGCAAGTTTCGAATTTACAAGAAAACCAACTAAAATAATAATTTTCAGGGACAAGTGACAAACTGATGAAAATATAGTACAGACAAATCTAAGTACAAAGTTGCAAATTTTCAAGAAAAAAGTGGCAAATTTGAGAAAAAAGTTGAAAATTAGCAAGAAGTTTCAATTTTACAAGAAAGAAGTTGCATATTGATGAGGGGGAAAGCAAATGTATGGGGAGAAAAAGTTTCAAAAAATTATAAGAGCCGAGATCTAAATTTATGAAAATAAAGTTGCAAGTTTGTGACAAAAGCAAATTTATATGGAAAAAGTTTAAATTTACAGTTAAAAAGGTGAATTTACAAGGAAAAAGTAAATTAATGGGGGAAAAGGGTATCAAATTTAAAAGAAAAATTTCTAAATTTATGCAGAGAAAAAGCACAATTTTATTAGGAAAAAAAATTGCTTTAAAATGGAAAAAAAATTCATTGCATATTTTGACGACATTTATAAGTCAGTTGTTTTGCCTTCATTTTAAGATGCTAATATTTGTGACTTATGAGTGAAAAGTTGTAAATTCATGGAAGAAAAATCACCCAGATTTGCATCAGGAGTTAGGAGGAAAACTGAAAAATTAGTGGGGGGAAAATGTATATTTATCGGAATTTTACAAAAAAAAATGGTTCAGATTTAAATGGGGGGGTGGAGTATGAAATATTTAGAAGAAATTCACACTTATGACCAATATTATAACTCAGTTTTTTTTTTGCCTTCATTATAATAATTTATGATGCAGATATTTGAGGTAAAATGGTTTAAAATGATGCTTCTCATGGGTACGGAGAATATTTAAACTCTGATCCAGATTTTAGGCTTTTGTTTGCCTGTTAATAAAATGATGAAACCAGTGTTTAAAGGTTCTGCTCAGTCATCCTGATTAGTTAGGCAGTGTTATGGTGCTACATTTTTATGAACAATAATGAAGCTGTTGTGTCATGTAGGGATAACTATAGAGGGAATCATGCTGAGTGGATCCTCTGTGTAAAAGTTGCTGATTTAAGATAAAACTGAAGAACATATTTGAAGATGATGATGATGTATTTATGTGTGTTTGGCTCTTTTTTTTTTTTTAGACAAATCTGAGTTATGTAGTGATTTCCATGAAGCCCTGCTATTATCGGGAGCATATATATTTTTATGAAGACTGGAATCTTTCCCTTTCCGTGTGTTTTTGGTACTTGTGAGTGCATGGAGGTGCCGTGTAGACCACACCCCCCACCCTGCTCCTCGTCTGCCTCTGGAGCTCCCAGAACAGTGATAAGAGGTCGTCTCCAGCCGTCGGACGTCCAGAGCGTGACAGAGACGGACTGTGAGTCACAGTGGAATTTACAGTCTGTTCTGACCCCTATTTATTGTTGTCTTAGGTTTGTCTTCAGGGCCGGGATCCTGAGGGGGCCCTCATGTAGTCCTCATGTTATTCTGTTGGAAACCTAACAAATAAAGCAGAAATTTGACTGGATTTTTCTGTTTCTTCTGTCCTTAAATGTGCTGAACATTGTTTTGCTAAATTTGTGTGGTAGTATAAAAATTTTTTTATTAGTTTCTTCAAAGTCAGAAGTTTCCGTCCATTTCCTCAGTATTTCGTAGCATTTTGGCCCATTCCTCCAGACATAACTGGTGGGACTGAGTCAGGTTTGTAGGACGTCTTTTCAGCTCTGCCCACAAATTTTCTATGTGATTGAGATCAGGGCTTAAGGTGCCTTCAGACCAAACGCGAACGGGCAGTGCAAATCCATACAAAGTCAATGGAAAGAGGTGAGTACACACAAAATCGCACGTTCACATCCAAGGGAATATGCTAGTTTTGAGATTCTGTTGTCATCAGAGTAAAAGTATCACCATGGCAGTAGGAAAGGAGTTTTTTTAGTCTGGTTGTCCTGCATTTCACACCTCTGTACCTCAGGCCTGAGGGTAGAAGTGTGAACATTCTGTGTTGGGGGTGGGTCGGGTCCTGGAGGATGGCATCAGCTCTCCTTTGGACTCTGCGGTGGTAGGTGCTCTGCAGAGAGGGGAGTGGAATCCTGATGAACTTCTCCACTGTCTTCACCACTCTCTGCAGGCGTTGGCGGTCCAGGGCAGTAGTGCTGCCGTACCACGCAATGATGCAGTTGGTCAAAATGCTCTCGATGATGCAGCTGTAGAAATTGAGAATCCTGGAGGACATGCCAAACTTCTTCAGCCTCCTCAGAAAGTATAGCCGCTGTTGAGCTCTCTTAACCAGCTCTGTGGTGGTGTGTGTCGACGTAAGGTCCTCGCTAATGTGGATGCCCAGGTATTTAAAGCTGCTCACCCTCTCCACCTCAAGCTCCCGGATGAACAGCGGCTGATGGGGTCTCCTCCTCCCCTTCCTCATGTCCAGTATCATCTCCTTTGTCTTGTCCGTGTTGAGGGTGAGGTTGTTATTCTCACACCATGACACCAGGTTGGCCACCTCCCTCCTGTAGGATGCTTCGTCATCACCAGTGATGCGTCCTGTCACTGCTGTGACATCCGCGAACTTTAGGATGATGTCGTCTTTATGGGAGGCAACACAGTCATGGATGAAGAGGCTGTAGAGGATGGGGCTGAGAACACAACCCTGCGGGACACCTGTGTTCATGATGCTGACTGAGGTTCTGTACCCATTCTGACAGACTGGGGCCTGCCAGTCACAGAGGGTGGGATGCAGGCCAAGTGAAGACAATTTGTTGGTGAGTTTGTGGGGAATGAACGTGTTGAAGATGGAGCTGTAGTCAACAAAGAGCCTTCTAATGAAGTCTTTATCTTCCAGGTGGGAGAGAGAATAATGGAGTGCTGCAGCAATGGCATCTGAAGTGGACCTGTTGGGCCGGTAGGCACACTGCAGGGGGTCCAGGGTATCCGGTATGCTGTCCTGAATGAGGGGCAGCACCACTCTCTTGAAGCACTTCATGATGATTGGAGTGAGTGCTACCAGTCTAATCATTCAGACAGGTCGGCGAGCTCTTTTTGGGGAGGGGGATGATGGTTGTGGTTTTGAAGCAGGAGGGGACTATGTTCTGGTTGAGGGAGAGGTTGAAGATGGATGCGAGAATGTCAGTCAGCTCGGCAGCACATACTCTGAGGGCCCACCCAGGGATGTTGTCTGGTCCTGCTGCCTTGCGGGGGTTGATATTTCTCAGTGCTCTGTTTACCTGGCCTGATGAGACATCAGTGGAGGGGGAGGAGGTGTGTGTGTGTCTCTTTTCTCTGCACTGTAGCTGGAGGTTTCAAAGCAGGTGTAGAAGATGTTGAGATCATCCGGCAGGCTGTCTGTGGAGCTAGTGGTGTTGTCATTGGTCCTCTTGTTGTCTGTGATGTGTTACAGGCCCTGCCACATGCACCCCGGGTCAGGAGTGGAGTAGAGACTGTCCAGCTTTTGCCTGTACTGCTTCTTGGCTGTTGTTATAGCCTTCCTCCGTCCATACTTTGCAGCTTTGTACTCGACCTCATTGCCTGATTTAAATGCAAGAGAGTGAGCACGCAGCATCTGACGTACCTGATTGTTACCCAGTCACATACTCAGCATAGTCCTGTATGTTTAAAGAAGGGTCCTCCCGGGTGGCTGCAGTAAACACATCCCAGTCTGTATAGGCAAAACAGTCTTGCAGGGTGCTCTCAGCCTCTGGAGTCCAGCGTTTAATCTGTTTAATAACAGGGTTTGTTTGTTTCAGCTTTTGTTTATAGGCTTGGTACATAAACAGGGAGATGTGATCTGACCGTCCGAAGTGGGGGCGGGGTGCCGCTTTGTATGCACCGCGTATGTTGGTGTAAACATGATCCAGTGTGTTCTTACCGCGGGTGGCAATGTCCACATGCTGGTAATATTTGGGAAGTACAGTCCATAAAGTGCACTGGTTAAAGTCACCAGCAACAACAAAAACGGCATCGGGATGGGTCGTCTCTACTGCACTGATGACGTCATGTAGTTTGTGTAGCACTGCTGTGTAGTTGCTTCACGGACAGATGTAAACAGTGGCCAAAAACACGGCAGTGAACTCCCTCGGTAGATAATAGGGACGGCATTTCAGCAGTAAAAACTCCACATCAGGTAAACAGTGCTTGTAAACAGTCTGTACATCTCCACACCACTAACTAACTAACCTGCACTTATATAGCGCTTTTCTAGTCACAAAGACCACTCAAAGCGCTTTCATTAATACTAACCCTCTATTCTAAGGGCCTATAGGAAACAGATATCTAGGGACAATTTAGAACAGCCAATTAACCTAACATGCATGTTTTTTGGCATGTGGGAGGAAACCGGAGAAATCCCGGAGTAAACCCACGCAACACGGGGAGAACATGCAAACTCGACACAGATCACTGTTGGTCGGGGGCTGGGATCGAACCCACGATCCCCACAATCCCCCGGCCAAGGGTAAACTGTGCTGCCGCAGTGCTAACCACTGCGCCACCGTGCAGCCCACCACGAGTTGTTTATAAACACCCACCCCCGTGTTTTACCCGAGGCTTCAGTTCGGTCTGCCCGGTGTGTTGAGTGAGTCTGTAGTTGAAGACATGCAAGATGGTGCCCACCATTGGCGAATGTCTTGGCTCGTTCCGCTCCCAAATGCCGACTTTTCTCCTTTTTTGCATAGTTGCTGTTCTTTCTACAGTGCATGGAGGTCATGCACTGCTAACATATGACCGACAGACACTACTGGATATCGCCAAGTCAAGTAGCCACACAGAGTTTACTGGCTTTATACCACCCGGCCTGCAATGCATCATCCGCCCCCGTGGTGATCATCAGCACCCCCAGGAAGGTCCCGAAGCACCAAGCCTGCGTGAGCATGCTGACCCCAAGAGAGCGCATCAGAGGCGGTGCTGAAGGGGCTGAAGGCGAGACAAGAGAGGAGGGCTACATGCTAGGCTAAAGGCTCGCTCTAGCCAGCCACTGCTACCCAGTCTCTTAATGGCAAACGTTCAGGCTGTGGAAAATAAGCTAAACGAACTAAGAGCAAGGATTGAAGACCAGCGGGAGACAAGAGAGTGCTGTGCCCTAATTTTCTGCGAGACCTGGCTTTCAGACAGAGTCCTGGAGAGTGCTATTCAACTACAGACCCACTCAACACACCGGGCAGACAGAACAGGAGACTCTGGTAAGACAAAGGGTGTGTGTGTGTATTTATAAACCACTTGTGGTGTTTAGATGTACAAACTGTCTACAAGCACTGCTCGCCTGACGTGGAGTTTTTACTGCTGAAATGCCGTCCCTATTATTTACCGAGGGAATTTACCGCTGTGTTTTTGGCTGCTGTATACATCTGTCCACAGAGCAACTACACAGTAGCACTAAACAAACTCCATGAGATCATCAGCGCAGTAGAGACGAAAAATCCCGATGCTGTTTTTATTGTTGCTGGCAACTTTAACCAGTGCAATTTACGGACCGTACTCCCCAAATATTACCAGCATGTGGACATTCCCGCCCACAATAAAAGCTCATTGGATCATGTTTATTCCAACATACGTGGCGCCTACAAAGCGGCACCCCACCTCCACTTAGGACAGTCAGATCACATTTCACTGTTTATGTACCCAGCCTACTGACAAAAGCTGAAACAAACAAACCTTGTTATTCAGTAAATTAAGCGCTGGACTCCAGAGACTGAGAGCACCCTACAAGACAGTTTTGCCTGCACAGACTGGGATGTGTTTAAAGCTGCAACCACCCGAGAGGACTCTTCTGTAAACATACAGGATTATGCTGAATACGTGACTAGCTACATCAGCACGTGCGTTGATACTATCGTACCCACCATACAAGTCAGGAAGTTCCCGAACCAGAAGCCCTGGATCAACAGTCAGGTATGTCAGATGCTTCATGCTCGCTCTCATGCATTTAAATCAGGCTGTGAGGTCAAGTACAAAGTTGGAAAGTATGGACTGAGAAAGGCTATAACAACAGCCAGGAGGCAGTACAGAGAAAAGCTGGACAGCCTCTACTCCACTTCTGACCCGGGGCGCATGTAACAAGGCTTGCAACACATCACAGACTACAAGAGGACCAACAGCAGCACCACTAGTTCTACAGACAGCCTGCCGGACAATCTCAACATCTTTTACACCCGCTTCGGGACCACCAGCCACAGCACAGAGACACACACTCACGCACCCGCACCCCTAAGAGTCTGACCTGGCCAGGTAAACAAAGCACTGAGGAATATCAGTGCCCGCAAGGCAGCAGGACCAGAGAACATACCTGGACGGGCCCTCAGAGCATGCGCTGCTGAGCTGACCAACATTCTCACATCCGGGCACACTGGACCCCCTGCAGTACACCTGCCAGTCCAACAGATGCACCTCAGATACTATCGTTGCAGCACTCCATTATTCTCTCTCCCACCTGGAAGATAAAGACTCCTACGTTAGGATGCTCTTTGTCGACTACAGCTCCGCCTTCAACACGGTCATCCCCCACAAACTCACCGACAATCTGTCTTCTCTTGACCTGTCTGATCCTGACAGACGGGTAACAGGACCTCAGACAGCATCATCACAAACACGGGTGTCCCACAGGGCTGTGTTCTCAGCCTCATCCTCTACAGCCTCTTCACCCATGACTGTGTTGCCTCCCACAAGGACAATATCGTCCTAAAGTTCGCGGATGACACAGCAGTGATAGGATGCATCACTGGTGATGACGAAACATCCTACAGGAGGGAGGTGGCCAACCTGGTGTCATGGTGTGAGGACAACAACCTCACCCTCAACACGGACAAGACAAAGTTGATGATAGTGGACATGAGGAAAGGGAGGAGGAGACCCCATCAGCCACTGTTCATCCGGAAGCTTGAGGTGGAGAGGGTGGGCAGCTTTAAATAACTGCATCCACATCAGCGAAGACCTTAAACGGACACACAACACCACAGAGCTGGTTGAGAGTTCAACAGCGACTGCACTTTCTGAGGAGGCTGAAGAAGTTTGGCATGTCCTCCAGGATCCTCAACAATTTCTACAGCTGCATCATCGAGAGCATCCTGACCAACTGCGTGGTACGGCGGCACCGCTGCCCTGGACTGCAAACGCCTGCAGAGAGTGGTGAAGACAGCGGAGAAGATCATCAGAACTCCACTCCCCTCTCTGCAGAGCATCTACCACCGCAGAGTCCAAAGGAGAGCTGATGCCATCCTCTGGGACCCCACCCATCCCCAGCACAGAATGTTCACACTTCTACCCTCGGGCCAGAGGTACAGAAGTGTGAAATGCAGGACAACCAGACTGAAGAGCTCCTTCTTTCCCACTGCCATCAGAGTCCTGAACAGCTAACTCCCAAAACTCCGTAACACAGCTTTGCATATTGGAACTCACACACTGGCTGCTAAATTTGCACACTGCTCACCTGTACAGTAGATATAGTCTCACCCGTCTGATGTCCATATCATCTCTGCTGCTAATGATCATCTCTGCTGCTACTTATCATGTACAGTCTACTGGTACTACCGTTACAGAAATTAGCATTGGGTGCTAATTTGTAATTATACACTGCTCGTTGCACAATGCTCATTTGCACACTGTACATAGGTTCATGCCATCTCAGGTTCACATCATCTCTGATATCAATATACCACTATCACTTTAGTCATCCGGTGAATTTTCAGTTTCATTCCTCTTGTCTGACCGCTTTAACTGCCCAAACTGCGTAGTGTGTGTTATTAGTACTCATTAGTTTTAGTATTTAGTATCAAGGTGTGCTTAAGAGTCCTAG
Organism: Pholidichthys leucotaenia; assembly: GCA_020510985.1. Classification (NCBI taxonomy): domain Eukaryota; kingdom Metazoa; phylum Chordata; class Actinopteri; order Cichliformes; family Pholidichthyidae; genus Pholidichthys; species Pholidichthys leucotaenia. The sequence goes on along the minus strand of CM035839.1, from coordinate 20,358,347 downwards.
CTGCCTAACTGTGTGTTGGTGTGTGTGTTATTAGCATCCATTAGTATTAGGATTGAGTTGAATGAATGAATGAATTTATTTATTTCGGATAATACAGTACAGGTTAAAGAAACTGTATAATATAACAACAAGGTCAAATTAGACAAAGACTCCTTCTACTAAACAGTTCCACGTGAGTTATCCGAAATGGGTGATGGCTGAAGCCGCAGCTTATATTGCCCACCCATATTCCATCCAAGAATTCAAAGAAAAAAGAGTAAACAAGACAAGAGTGATTACAATTTAGAACAAAGCTAAGACAAAGTGTGACTGAGAGAAAAAAAAAATCTAAGCTAAGTTAAGCAGTTACTATTCAAGACAAATCTAAGACAGAATGTCACAGAGAGAAAAAAAAAAAAAAACTAAGCTACAACACAACACAGGCTGGAAATGTCAATCCTTATGTGAGTTTACATGTCGTCTTGTAAATATGTTTGGAGTATTTCTTCCTTTAGTTTTTGTTTAAATTGTCCAAGCGTTGTACATGATTTTAATTCAGGTCCATAATCGTTCCATAATCTGACTCCTTGCACTGAAATACAGTGTTGCTTGGTAGTTGTTCTCACTGTAGGCTTTTGAAATATACATGTTCCTCTGAAGTGATATCGTTTCTCCCTTGTTTGGAACAACTTTTGGATATTTGCAGGCAGTGATAAATTCTTCACTTTGAACATTATTATTGCGGTTTTAAAGTCAACCAGATCTTTCAACTTGAGAGTTTTTTGTTTAAGAAAAAGTGGGTTTGTTGGTTCCCTGTAAGCTGCTTTGTTTATTATTCTAATAGCTATTTTATATTTATATTTCACGCAGTTACTGTGTTAGTGTGTCATGACCTTATTAGAATTGTTGTTTCTGTACCTTTTACCTTGGCATTTGTTTGGAGAGCAAAGTAAGAATTTCATTGCTCAGGAAATGTAGCATTTCTTAACTGTGCACATGATAATAAAGCCTTTGAATCTTGAAAGGCAGACTCAGGGACTCTGAGAGCCAGGTCTCACAGAAAATTAGGATGCAACACTCTCTTATCTCCCGCTGGTCTTCAATCCTCACTCTTCGTCTAGCTTGTTTTCCAGAGACTGTACGTTAGCTAGCAGGAGGCTAGGCAGTGGTGGACGGCTAGCGTGGGCTTTTAGCCTAGCATGTAGCTCTCCTTTCTTACCTCACCTATGGCACCACCTCCAACACATTCTCTTGAGGTCAGCATGCTCACGCGGGCTCAGTGCTTTGGGGCCTTCCTGGGGGTGGTGACGATCACTGCGTGGTCGCACAATGCATTGCAGATCGGGTGGTATGAAGCCAGTAAATTCCATATGACTGCTTGTCTTGGCGATGTCCAGTATTGTCCGTCGATCGTACGTTAGCAGTGCATGACCTTTATGCAATAAAGGAAGAGCAGCAAACATGCAAAAGTTGGCATTCGAGAATGGAACGAGCAAATACATCTGCCTCAGTGGGCGCCATCTTCTTGAAAGATGGTGCCCACCGGTGTTTATGCTTGTGTATAATTGTTTGAACAGATGAATGTGGCACCTTCAGGCATCTGGGAAGTGTCCCCAAGGATGAACCAGACTGGTGGAGGTCCACAATTCTCTTCCTGATATCTTGGCTGATTTCTTTTGACTTTTCCATGATGTCACACAAGGAAGCAGGGTCCCCAAAAATCTCTATAAACGGCCCTGCTTCAAAGTGTGTGATGTCAAGCAGTTGAACCTGAGAGAAAACAGGCCTCCCTCAACTTTTATTCTGGTGGAGCGGTCAGTTAAAGTCGGTAAATTTTGGTCTTTGTGTCTGAATTATTAACAGAGATCTGCTAATGTGACGTCAGCCATTCACAAACAAAGCGGGGCATTCCTCAGGCGTGTCCAAACAGTGTCAGCAGTGGGAGTGGTGGCTTCCCCACAAATGTCTGCTGACTCCGAGGACGGCCGGTTTTCTGCTGGGAGGTGACGAAGGTGGCTGTTCACTTCCAAATGGGTCATCACAGCTGTCAGAAATGTCGCTGTAATGACTCAGTTTCACTGTCACGTCTGGTTTCTGCTCTTTAATCCTCAATGGCGGAACAGTTTTCTATGTTGTTTCAGCTTCATGACTACAGCTCACATTCTCACTCTGACGAGCTCGTGAATCTGCCGTGGCTATTTATCACAGACATCAAACTTAATCACTAACCTGTTCAAATAAATTATGACAAAAACAAGGTGCCACACCAGTCTGAACTACAACATAGTACTCAGTTTGGAGGATTAACTATTGTACAAATTTGCATGCAGCTGCATTTTCAATACATTTGCAACATTTTCTCAAATAAATTTCTCTAACTTATCTCTTGCAAAATTGTGACTTTTCTTGCATACATTTATGACTTTTTTTTTCTCATACATTTACTCAGGGCTGCTCCTAGATTTTTTGAGGCTCTTTGCAACATTGTGTTTTTTTTTGGGGGGGGGGGGGCCCTATTTTTGGAATGGGAAAGAGTTCAAGCCCTTTAAAATGAGGAAAAAAATCTCTCCAAACAAAAACGTTTTTAAAAAATAAACTCTGGACATTGTTTATAAACTGTAGATGAGGAAAAAGTTGCAAACTTACGAGAAAACTGTTGCAAATTTACAAGAAAAAAGCAAATTTACAATGGTTGGAAATTTATGAGAAAACAGTTGCAAATTTACAAGACAGCGGTTGCAAATTTACAAGACAGCGGTTGCAAATTTACAAGAAAAAAGTTGTAAATTTACAAGAAAAAAGTGCCAAATTTATGAGAAAACTGTTGCAAATTTGAGAAAACAGTTGCAAATTTACAAGACAGCAGTTGCAAATTTACAAGAAAAAAGTTGTAAATTTACAAGAAAAAAGTGCCAAATTTATAAGAAAACTGTTGCAAATTTACAATAACAAAGTAGCAAATTTACAAGACAACAGTTGTAAATTTACAAGAAAAAAGTTGCAAATTTACAACAGAAATTTATGAGAAAATGGTTGCAAATTTAGAAGAAAAAAATTGCAAATCTACAAGACAACGGTTGCAAATTTACAAGAAAAAAGTTGTAAATTTACAAGAAAAAAGTGCCAAATTTATGAGAAAACTGTTGCAAATTTGAGAAAACAGTTGCAAATTTACAAGACAGCAGTTGCAAATTTACAAGAAAAAAGTTGTAAATTTACAAGAAAAAAGTGCCAAATTTATAAGAAAACTGTTGCAAATTTACAATAACAAAGTAGCAAATTTACAAGACAACAGTTGTAAATTTACAAGAAAAAAGTTGCAAATTTACAACAGAAATTTATGAGAAAATGGTTGCAAATTTAGAAGAAAAAAATTGCAAATCTACAAGACAACGGTTGCAAATTTACAAGAAAAAAGTTGTAAATTTACAAGAAAAAAGTGCCAAATTTATGAGAAAACTGTTGCAAATTTGAGAAAACAGTTGCAAATTTACAAGACAGCAGTTGCAAATTTACAAGAAAAAAGTTGTAAATTTACAAGAAAAAAGTGCCAAATTTATAAGAAAACTGTTGCAAATTTACAATAACAAAGTAGCAAATTTACAAGACAACAGTTGTAAATTTACAAGAAAAAAGTTGCAAATTTACAACAGAAATTTATGAGAAAATGGTTGCAAATTTAGAAGAAAAAAATTGCAAATCTACAAGACAACGGTTGCAAATTTACAAGAAAAAAGTGCCAAATTTATGATAAAACTTGCAAATTTGAGAAAACAGTTGCAAATTTACAAGACAGCGGTTGCAAATTTACAATAAAAAAGTTGTAAATTTACAAGAAAAAAGTGCCCAATTTATGAGAAAACTGTTGCAAATTTGAGAAAACAGTTGCAAATTTACAAGAAAAAAGTGCCAAATTTATGAGAAAACTGTTGAAATTTACAATAACAAAGTAGCAAATTTACAAGACAACAGTTGTAAATTTACAAGAAAAAAGTTGCAAATTTACAACAGAAATTTATGAGAAAATGGTTGCAAATTTAGAAGAAAAAAACTGCAAATCTACAAGACAACGGTTGCAAATTTACAACAAAAAAGTGCCAAATTTACAAGAAAAGGGTTCCAAATTTATGAGAAAATGGTTGCAAATTTACAAGAAAAGAGTTGCAAATTGATGAGAAATTGAAAATTTACAAAAGGCTGCAAATTTACAAAAAGAGCTGCAAATTTGTGAGAAAAGTTGCAAATTTACAAGAAAACAGTTGCAAATTTATGAGAAAAAAAATTGCAAATTTACAAGAAAATGGTTGCAAATTTACGAGAAAAAAGTTGCAAATTTATGAGGGAAAAAGTGCAAAATTCATTTGCTTTGTTCTCTTCAAGACCAGAGTGTCCCAAGACCAAGTCCTACATGTACAGATACAGCAGTCTTGGTTGTAACTGGGTCTTTCTTCACTCTGGTCTTAGTCTGGTCAAAAATTTGCAACTTTTTCCTCATAAATTTGCAACTTTAGCTTTTTCATCTTAAATTTGCAATGCTTTGCTTGTAGATTTATATTTAATTCCAATAAAAGGAGCCCCCAATGACCATCTTGCATCGGCCCCCCAAAAATGTAGAAAGGGCCCTGAATTTAAAATCAATTCTCTGCCAGGTTTGCTGTGGATTCCCTGGAAAGTAAGTTAAGAGTTAAAATGATGTAACGCCAAACACACCTTAAATAATAAAGCCAGTTAGCGTTTAACAGCTGAGGAACATGTTGGTCATCTGTGTGTGTGTGTGTGTGGGGGGGGGGGGGGCGAGTCAGTTCGGAGGGGCGGGGCTTGTGCTTCTGCCCTCCTTATCACCGCCCCTGGACTCCTCCATAAACGATGTCCTTAGAAGGAAAGACCGTCACGCTGTAAACTGGGAACGTTCTTCACTCCTGCACTGGCAGCAAAGCTTCACTTCATAAAAGTCAGAAATAAAGAAGAAAACTCGTGGATGTGTGTAGAAACCCTGCAGGTGGTTTTAGCGTTTACGGTGTGTACAGAATGACGGACACACCTTTCTAACTTTTCCTTTCTCTGCACCTGGACTGTAATTAATCCGCAGTTTCGATTGCGTCTGCATCGGGAGGACTTCACCCACGAACATGTCTGGGATCTAATCCCACCGGGATAATCTCCACAAGTCCTCCAGGTAAAACGAGAGGTGGGGGCAGCGCGTCTGCAGGTGAGAGGCGGCCGCCCGGAGACGCGCAGCAGGCGGCGGCGGCGGAGCTGCGGATGACCGGGGTGCCCCGGCCATGGAGATGCTGCGCCGCTCCTCCGTGTTTGCGGCCGAGGTGTTTGACCGCTCTCCCACCGACAAGGAGCTGGTGTCCCAGGCCAAAGCGCTGTGCAGGGACTACATCCACTCCCGGCTGAACCGCGCCGGGATCGGCTGGTCCAAGCCCGAGCACGGACTGGCTGCATCCGGGGGGACCCTGGGGGAGATTTCATCGGTCCTGCTGTGGTTAGGTGAGTTTGGGGGGGTTCATGGCTGTTATTAGCAGGGCCGTTTGGAGCTTTTTAGGGGTCCTTAGAAGATTGTGTTGGGGGGGGGGGTATTTTTGGAATGGGGGAGATTTAAAGTGGGGAAAAAAACTTCACTCCCCCACAAAAACGTAAAAAAAAAAAAAAAACTTGGGGCATTTTATATATACACTACTCACAAAAAGTTAGGGATATTTGGCTTCTGGGTGAGGTTTATGCAAAATGTAAAAAGTTCACACTACAGTGATATTACACCATGACAGTAGCACATTTAAGCAGAAATGTGCAATGGTGATTTCCTCATCGCAAACAGTTTATTGAAACAAAAGCCAACAACAGTGGTGGGTATACTGTTATGTTCACAAACCTGCCAATGACGACCGACAAGGATGCTGCCGTTTACTGAACTGTATTACAGTTTGGTATGAAGAATACAGGCACTTGTTCAAGGGCTAACTGCCTACCACTGAGTGTCTACCATACCGCTCTCATACAACTGCTACACAACTGTCCCTGGTGAAATAGCGGGTCGCCCAATATATATGAGACGTGGTGACGTCATGCATAAGATGCTGCACCACTCACTCCCGGAGTACCTGGTATTCCTACACCACATTCCTCCCCCCTTGCAAAATTGAAAAACTATGATTAATTTTAGCAGACATGCCCTCCCCAATTTGTACATAAATCTCACTAATCAAACACATATAATTAAATGTTACTAATCACTATGATTCACACCTTACTAAATATGGCTATTCAAACACAATGAATGATTCACAAAGTTAAACTTAGCTGGTCAGGCAGTAAATGATTCAAACTTATAATCACATTAGGCAATCTTATACTCTATGTATTGATTATATATGACACACTGGTTATAATTATCCAAAGAACATATTGTCAAAGAACACACACACTTGTTTTATTAGGAACACTCTCATTAGGTCTTTTTTTGTTTTACATGAACATGAACCAAAGACTAACAACTAGAGTCTGCAGGTAGACCACCGCGGGACCCAACGTGGCTGTGTGAGTTATTCTGCCACTGTGTCAGCCGCGCTCGTGCCTGAACAGTCCTTTTGTGGATAGTCTTCCACGGGGGGAACAGTTCTGCCTGAGGGGCTTTGTGGTGGGCCCGTGGTGGCCTCATCCCTGGAACTGTCAGACCCTCATGGGCAGTGTTCATGATGCTGGGCTCTGGATTCCACACCGTCGTAGCCAACTCCTGCAAAGCCTCGCCGTCTGGACCAGCCACCTGGACATGCCGTAGTTGGTTTACATGCCGAACCATCTGTCAACCAGAAGATAAGCCTTTATTAGTCCCACAACGGGGAAATTCCAGGATTGCAACAGCACAGGGATAGCAACACTCAGAGCAACAATCAGAAGGCAAGAAAAAAACAAGCAAGCAAGAGCAGCTAATAAACATATGTACGTATTACTATAAAATATATACACTCACCGACCACTTTATTAGGTACACCATGCTAGTAACGGGTTGGACCCCCTTTTGCCTTCAGAACTGCCTCAATTCTTCGTGGCATAGATTCAACAAGGTGCTGGAAGCATTCCTCAGAGAGTTTGGTCCATATTGACATGATGGCATCACACAGTTGGCGCAGATTTGTCGGCTGCACATCCATGATGCGAATCTCCCGTTCCACCACATCCCAAAGATGCTCTATTGGATTGAGATCTGGTGACTGTGGAGGCCATTTGAGTACAGTGAACTCATTGTCATGTTCAAGAAACCAGTCTGAGATGATTCCAGCTTTATGACATGGCGCATTATCCTGCTGAAAGTAGCCATCAGAAGTTGGGTACATTGTGGTCATAAAGGGATGGACATGGTCAGCAACAATACTCAGGTAGGCTGTAGCGTTGCAACGATGCTCAATTGGTACCAAGGGGCCCAAAGAGTGCCAAGAAAATATTCCCCACACCATTACACCACCACCACCAGCCTGAACCATTGATACAAGGCAGGATGGATCCATGCTTTCATGTTGTTGACGCCAAATTCTGACCCTACCATCCGAATGTCGCAGCAGAAATCGAGACTCATCAGACCAGGCAACGTTTTTCCAATCTTCTATTGTCCAATTTCGATGAGCTTGTGCAAATTGTAGCCTCAGTTTCCTGTTCTTAGCTGAAAGGAGTGGCACCCGGCGTGGTCTTCTGCTGCTGTAGCCCATCTGCCTCAAAGTTCGACGTACTGTGCGTTCAGAGATGCTCTTCTGCCTACCTTGGTTGTAACGGGTGGTTATTTGAGTCACTGTTGCCTTTCTATCAGCTCGAACCAGTCTGGCCATTCTCCTCTGACCTCTGGCATCAACAAGGCATTTCCGCCCACAGAACTGCCGCTCACTGGATATTTTTTCTTTTTCGGACCATTCTCTGTAAACCCTAGAGATGGTTGTGCGTGAAAATCCCAGTAGATCAGCAGTTCCTGAAATACTCAGACCAGCCCTTCTGGCACCAACAACCATGCCACGTTCAAAGTCACTCAAATCACCTTTCTTCCCCATACTGATGCTCGGTTTGAACTGCAGGAGATTGTCTTGACCATGTCTACATGCCTAAATGCACTGAGTTGCCGCCATGTGATTGGCTGATTAGAAATTAAGTGTTAACAAGCAGTTGGACAGGTGTACCTAATAAAGTGGCCGGTGAGTGTATATATACACACACACACAGACACACAGTGCAGAGCATTGTAGCTGGATGGAATAAATATATGAATATATGAACACACAGTGCAGAGCATTGTAGCTAGATGGAATAAATATGTAAATATATAAACACCCACAGTACGGAGCATTGCAGCTAGGTGGAATAAATATGCAAGTATATAAACACACACAGTGCGGAGCAATGTAGCTAGATGGAATAATATGTAGATATATAAATATATAAACACACCCAGTGCTGAGCATTGTAGCTAGATGGAATAAATATGTAAATATATAAACACACACAGTGCAGAGCATTGTTGCTAGATGGAATGAAACAGCATAACCGTCTACTTAGTTATCCTACATGGTATGATTATGTGCCCATACATATTCTCACCCTCCATAGCGACCGGTATGTTCCTAGTTGTATGCCGGAGGGGACCATTGTGTAAGTCTATTGCATCTTTTGCATTCAAAAAACTATTAGTTTGTTACGACTTTTTGCTATCTCTGCGAGCAGCCCTGCTTAGGTTGTACAGTCTGACAGCCGTTGGTAGGAAGGACCTACGAAACCTCTCGGTTGTGCACCTGGGATGATGTAGTCTGCTGCTAAATGAGCTCCTCAGTGCATTCAGTATGTCCTGCATAGGGTGGAACTCGGACTCCAGCAGAGATGACAGTTTAGCCACCGTCCTTCTCTCTCCTATCTCCTCCATCGGATCAAGGCGCTGCCCCAGGACAGAGCTAGCTTTCTTAATCAGTTTGTTCAGTCTCTTCCTATCGGCTGCAGTAATGCCACTGCCCCAGCAGACCACTCCAAAAGTGATGGCTGATGCCACCACCGTGTCATAGAATGACTTCAGCAGCGCCCCTTGTACACCAAAAGACCTGAGTCTCCTCAGCAGGAACAGCCTGCGCTGTCCCTTCTTGTAGAGTGCATCAGTATTGTGTGACCAGTCTAGTTTATTGTTCAGATGAATACCCAGGTACTTATAGGATGTCACCATCTCGATGTCTGTTCCCTGTATATTTACTGGTACTGTGAGGGGCTGCCCATGCCTGCGGCAGTCCACCACCAGCTCCTTAGTTTTCCTCGCGTTGATCTGGAGGCAGTTCCGATGGCACCAGTCCACGAAGTCCTGGATAAGCCCTCTGTACTCAGCTTCATCTCCATTGGAGATGAGGCCAACGATCGCAGAGTCATCAGAGAACTTCTGTAGATGGCAGTGTGTTGTGTTGTGTGAGAAGTCCGCAGTATAAAGAGTGAACAGGAAGGGAGCCAGCACCGTTCCCTGGGGGGCCCCCGTGCTACTGATGATCGTGTCGGACACACAGTCCTGGGTTCTCACAAACTGAGGCCGGTTCGTGAGGTAGTCCAGGATCCATGATGACAGGTGCTGGTCCACCCCTGCGCGCAGCAGCTTGTCCTTCAGGATCATCGGTTGGATGGTGTTGAAAGCACTGGAGAAGTCAAAGAACATGATCCTCACCATATTCCCGGGCTTCTCCAGGTGGGACAGAGAACGGTGAAGGAGGAAGATCACCGCATCCTCCACCCCAATGCCATGCTGGTAGGCGAACTGGAGTGGATCCATCGCTGGTTCCACCAGGAGGCGGAGGTGAGCAAGGAGCAGTCTCTCCAGGGTCTTCATCAAGTGGGACGTCAAGGCCACCGGTCTGTAGCTGTTCAGGTCTTTGGGGTGGGAAGTTTTTGGTACAGGTACCACACAAGATGTTTTCCACAGCTGTGGTACCCTCCCCAGTTTCAGGCTCATGTTGAAGATATACGTCACAATCCCACACAGCTGGTCTGCACAGGACTTGAGGAGCTTTGCGCTGATGCCGTCCGGTCCCGGCGCCTTCCTCGCCTTGATCTTCCTCAGCTCCGTCCTCACCTGGGTCCTGGTCAGGGTCAGGATGGGGGGCTGTGTGTTGGGAGTGGGGGGGTGTTGGTGGAGTGGGGAGTGGGCAGCAGGACTTGATTTCTTTAGAGGCAGCAGTGGTTGTTGTGCAGTCAGGGGGGAGGGCGGTTGGTCAAATCTATTGAAAAACAGATTCAGGTTGTTCGCCCACTCCCTGCCCCCTGTGGCCTGGGGGGAGGTATTCTGGAGCCCCGAGATGGTTTTGAGGTTTCTCCAGACCCCGCTGATGTCGCTCTGTTGCAGCTTGACCTCCATCTTCTTCCTGAAGCTGTCCTTGCCTTCTCTGATCTTTCTCCTCAGCTCCCTCTGTACGGACTTCAGCATCTCCCTGTTCCCTGACCTGAAGATCCTCTTCTTCTCTCTCAGAAGTGTTTTTATCTCAGGGTTGATCCAGGGTTTGTTGTTTGAGTGACGCCGTATGGTCTTGGTGGGAACGGATTTGTCCACACAGAAGCTGAGGTAGCCCGTGAAGGTGTGAATGAGGCCATCGATGTCCTCACCATGTGGATCGCAGAGCTGCTTCCAGGCAGTGGCTTCAAAACAGCCCTTTAGGGTGTCCATTGTCTCCTCAGACCATAACTCCACAGTGTGCATGGCCGGAGGTTGTCTGTGCACTAGGGGTTTGTACACCGGCCGGAGATGAACCAAGTTGTGATCCGATCTCCCGAGTGGGGGGAGTTGTGATGAGGTGTACGCCTCCTTAGTGTTTGCGTAGAATAAATCCAGTGTTTTATTGTCTCTAGTGTGGCATGTGACATACTGGGTGAACGTGGGTAGAATGGGAGACAGTGAAACATGGTTGAAATCGCCTGAGATGAGGAGAAGAGCATCTGGGTGTTCTGTCTGCAGCCTGCTGGTTACTGAATGGATGACGTCACGTGCTGTCCCAGCGTTCGCCGTCGGATTTGCATAAACAACAATGCAGATCACGTGTGAGTGTTCTCTCGGGAGATATGTAGGCCTCATGCTAACAGCTAGCAACTCAATGTCTTTGCTGCAGTGTCGTTGTTTAACAGTGATATGTCCCGGTCTGCACCAGTTGTTGTTAACATACATTATCACTCCACCGCCCCTAGCCTTGCCACTGTCTGGTGTTCGGTCAGCTCGTATCATGTGAAAACCCTCCAGCTCAATGTTAGCATCTGCTGCTAGTTCAGTTAGCCACGTCTCAGTAAACAAAAGGAGAGAGCACTCCCGGTATGTGCTATCATAACGGGAGATAGCCGCTAGCTCATCTAACTTTCCCAGTATCGACCATGCTGTTCATCGAAGCATCGAAGCATGCTGTTCCCAGCTTCGCCATGATCTTCAGTGGTACCCGGTGTTTTGTTGGCTGTGTCCTGGTCAGTTGTCATCCCAGTCTCTCGCCAGTGCGGACCCGAACCCAGTCCATGACCTGGAGTGGCATATTACTTTGTTTGATGCGTTGCTGCACTCCCGGTGGCTCTGCGTGCTGGTTTGGCTTGGGACCTCTGTCGTGCTGCGGTGGTTCAGTAGTCACCGTGTTCATTGCTGACCCTTGACCCGTTGTCTCTATCATCAGTTGAGGCTCATCGTGGGTGCAGAAGGTGTCCGGAGTCTCTCCGGTGTCGGTTGCTGAGGCGGACTTCTCACCCATCGGCTCGGTCGTGGTTCATTGAGCAAGGGTACGGAAGTCGTCCGGTTCCTCCTTTCTTCCGTCTGAAGAGCTCTGCTGTCTCGTGCCAGGAGTGTCGTTCTTGCCCAGTTGTTGTCGCTGTGCTTCAGGGTCCTTTGCATGCTTGGGCTCCCTTCCCTTCAGCTCTGGTTCTGGTTCTAGCTGAGCGAGGGATGTAGGTGAGTCTGGCTGCCCCCCCTCTGGGCGGCTGTCCTCCTGAGAGCGCACGGTGGACGCTTTGGTATCGGTGCTGCTTGTAATTGCTTTGTCCCACACCACGACATCATGCTCGAGGTCCGCTGTGCTCCAACTGCCGCATCCGAACCATTCAAACCCTGCGCTGTCCCTAATGGTGAAGCAGAGTCTGTAGAAGAGGTCGCGTCCCATGATGTTGTCACCATGCACTGCCACTTGGAACAAGAAGTCATACATGATTTTAGACTTGTAATAAGCAGTCAGTTCAACCGTTCCGACATTGCACAGTCTGTGACCCCCATAACCGTACAGCGGCATCAGGTTGTTTTGGATTCTGTGGTTGGGGAAAAACTTCTTCACTGTGGCCCAGTTTAACATCGACCGCAATGGCGCAGTGTCATGCAGGAGCGATATGGCCACCCCATCTAGTTCAACCATGCTGTATGAATAACCGTTGATGTCGGGGCTAACCGCATGGATGGTCATTGTTGTTGGGCGGGCTCCATGGTGCCTGTGACTGGCACACTCTGGCGAAATGGTTCAGGCGTCCACACGTTACACCGTTGTCCTTTAGCTGGGTAAAAACATGCTCTGTCCTGGTGTGTCAGTTACCCACAGCTCCCGCAGATGGAGCCTCTCGGAGCAGACCTTCGGCTAACGGCATTTGGCTCAAATTCTTCTGCCGAGTCCTCTTCTCCCTCCGGGCTCACCATGTTAGCTAGCGCCATCTGTCCAGGTATTTTCTGTACTTGGTGCCCATTTAGCACCGATGCTAACCCTTCCGCCGTCTCGAGCTGGAACGCTAGCTCAATAGTGTTAGCTAGTGTCAGGTCGTCTGGCGCTGTTAGCATCTTAGTTCATAGACTAGCGTTACATGTGTGCTCAGCAAACTGGTCCTGCACCATTTCATCTTCAAGCAGTCCAAAACGGCACATACTAGCTAAATGCCTTAAATCAGTGATGAACTGTTGTACCGACTCACCGACCCTTTGGTGTCTCTGGCAAAAGCGGATTCGTCGTGCAATCATGCTGTCAGGGGTGGCAAAGTAGCTAGCTAGTAGCTCGACGGCATCCACATAAGACTCAGTCAGTCCTAATGTGTGGAAAATTTGCTGGCCTTCTATGCCGAGGCTGTGGACAATGAGTGCTTTTTTCCTTACTTTGTCAAGTTTGCCCAGGTCCAGCACTGACACGTAGGTCTCAAACGCGTCCAGCCAACGTGGCAATTGGGACTGCTGGTTCTCCTGGGCATTCAAGGAAAGGCCGAAGTGGTCGTAAGCACGCTTCCATGGTTTAACCTCTTGTCGCCAAATGTTACGTCCACAAACCTGGCAATGACGACTGACAAGGATGCTGCATTTTACTGAACTGTATTACAGTTTGGTATGAAGAATATAGGTACGTGTTCAAGGGCTAACTGCCTACCACTGAGTGTCTACCATACAGCTCTCATACAACTGCTACACAACTGTCCCTGGTGAAATAGCGGGTCGCCCAATATGTATGAGACATGGTGACGTCATGCGTAAGATGCCACACCACTCCCTGAATACCTGGTATCCCTACACCACATATACCACAACAAAAATGTCATTGTCTCAGTAACTTGTCATGTGCCCTTGAGTATCAATTATAGCTTGACAATGACGTTTCATGCTATTCACAAGTCGACTTATTGTCTGCTGAGGCATGACATTCCACTCTTCTTGAAGGGTGGCCCTCAGGTCATTGCCGTTGTGGGGTGCAGGGTTACAAGCCTCTACACAGTGACTCAGCTGATCCCATAGGTTTTCTATGGGATTCAGGTCTGGAGAAAGTGCAGGCTACTCTATTTGTGGTACCCCAGCCTCCAGCAGCTGTTCCCTAATGATGCAACCTCAATAAGCTGGAGCACTGTTGTCCACGAAGATGAAATTAGGCCTGTGTTGTTCATGCAGGGGCACAATGACTGGATTAATAATGTTATTCAGGTAGTATTGGCTTGTCACTGTACCATTCACAAGGTGTAGGGCAGTTCTGTATTGACTACACACCTGCCCAGACTGTAACACCACCACCACCTAGGGGTGGGAATCGCAAGGGATCTTACTATTCGATTTGGATCGCGATACTTGGGGCATGATTCAATCCTATCACAATTCAACAATAATCACGATATCATGATAATCGAGTATCACGATCCCATATATTTAAATTTTTTCACCTCATTCAACCTCAAATCATGTCCCATAGTAAAACTGTTGATATCCCTTTCATAATAAAGTGTTCAGTCCAAACGGGCAGCAACTGGACAATTTTATAGTAAATTATTTTTAAATTAAATGGTAACAAGCAATATCTTTCCAGAGTTGGTTGATTTTTACCCAGCACTGGTTTAGTTTCACTGCCATCCGCTAACGCTGCTGCCCCGGGATGGTGCCGAGAGAGGTGGTTCCTCATGTTTGTAGTATTCCCACTGTATTTTACTTTCGTGTGACACTCCTTGCAAACTGAATGTGTCATATTCAGGTCGTGTGTTCTGTCTTTGTTATAAAATACCCAAAAAATCCAGACATTTGATTTAAACTTTGATGGTGCATTTCTCAGTTTTTTTCCCCAGTGTTGTTGCTCCCTCCATTGTCTTATTGTACACCTGGACTGAGGTTAAATCTCACAAGACATCTTTGCTGCAGTGACTTTGCGCCATCTAGTGGACTGAAAACTCCATTGATTAACTGATAACCCAAAACTATACGTTTGTGCATTTTTTAAAATGAAAGATCGATCCGTGCATTTATGGATCATTGCATTGTCGCAAGTGCCAAGTATCGCAATTCATCACTGAATCAATCTTTTTTTCCCACCCTAACCACCACCAAAGGCACCCCAACCACCACCAAAGGCTTGTTTGGTGACGAACAGTGGCTGATGCATAGCGCTCTTTTTGACATCTCCAACATCGTTGGCAGCCATCACTTCTGCTCCAATAATCACCTTTTACCCCCAGTTAGATTAGACTCTGAATTTACTCTTTGGCAAAGACAAGGAATTTATAAATTTAAAGATATGTACATAAACTGGATTTTTTGCAAGCTTTGATGACTTATCTTACAAATATGGTCTTCCTCGGTCCAGTTTATTTCGATATTTCCAAGTCCGCCATTTCCTTCAGCATCATGACCTCAACTTTCCATATATATCATCAAATTCTGGCTTAGATGATCTGTTGGAAAACCCTTCCAACTCTAAAAGATTTATTTCAAGAACTAATAATTGTATAATTTCATTAGAGAATAGTACTGAGTCCCACTGGTCCCTTGTCCTGTGTAAATACTTCCTGGCCCATGCAAGACAATGACACCTGTGCCTGGTGGTGTGGTCAGGTACCCTTGCAGGTCGTCTAGCACGCAGACCACACTGATGTAAACGGTTTTGAATGGTCTGACATCACACTTGGGTGCCTCTCACCTCCTTTAAATGTGCCTGGAGTTGAGTGGCATTCATCATCCGGTTCCGCAGGGCACTGTTCACAATGAAGCGGTCGTCAGCATGGGATGTAGCCAAAGGACGTCCACTTCTATGCCTTTCTGTGACTCTTCCAGTCTGTCTGTATCTCTGTTGCAACCTGCTGGTGACACTCTAAACTTAGTTGCCACTTCTCTCTGAGAACATCCTGTTTGAAGCCTCACAATGGTGAGGTACTGTTGATCATTTGTTAGGTGTCGTCTTGGTCTCATGATGTCAAAATGTGAACAGTATGATGAAGAGGACTGTTTAAATACCAATTCTAATTGAACTAGCAAATTTATTGGTCGATTCATGGATCAAACACCTGTTGTGAATTCTGCCATTAAGCACCTTCTTAGAGAACAGCAAGTTATGCAGAAAGTACTGAAACACTGAACAGTTGGGCTTGTGCGTTGAAACAGTTAAAGAAGGTAAAATTAAGTTCACCTGTAAAGGCCTTTCACACCTAGATGATTTAGGCAGCGTTTGCCACACACATGAAAAATTTGAAGAAAATGCTGGCATACATCCAATCAGTTATGAGTAAGTTTTGTATAAGTTAAGAGCACACTGAAGCACGCTGGTATACGGAGTAGAGCGGCGAGCTCCTTTCCAACGTATCCAGCGTATGGCTAAAACCTCCTGCATAAGCGGGGCATAAGTTGTAGGGAAGTTATGCGTTCATTCACACACGTTACTTGTAAGCGACTCACAAGGTACTCATAATTCAAAATGCGTTGAGATTAATGTCTAGTGTACCCAAAACTTATTTCTAACATATGAGTAACACTCTTTGAGCCTATGTGTAACTTACTGAATGGGTTTATAACTTACAGCTGCCCTATAGTGGTGTATTTTTTTTAGCATTGGTTCACAGGGAAAAAAAAAAAAAAAACGTACAGAGTTCAGCTGCTGCCTGCAGTGCACACACACACACACAGAGCTAAACACACGTACTTTTTTGCATAACGGGACCTGTTGGGATGTGTCTGAGCACTTTCAAGCTACAGGATAAAGATCCAAATCACGGTTTAGCCTTCCCCACCCCCCCACATGTTTTTTTTACCTTTGACTGCAGTCTGTACCATCAGCTGTCCAGTGCTGTTCTGATAGATATGCCAAAATGTCAGAACACCGGAGGAGGTGGATCCAATCAGCTGATCGCCTGAAGCACAGAGCTCAGTTGTTTTCCATGATAAATCACACTTTACTGTTGGCTGCACCTCCCTGCAAAAGCACACTCCATGCATTATCTTTTTTCTTTTTTTTGTTTTGTTTTCAAAAAAAAATCTTATTTTTATTTTTTAAAAAAATATTTTTTTATGGCCATCAGTTCGCATGCCTTTGAGTCAGGTTGTGACAACTGTCATCTGATGTTCCTGATGTGTCACATCGGCTGTTTTAGGCGTGACCGACCTGACAGATTTGATAGCTCTGCCAGGTCGGTCACGCCCCCCGCCGTGGTCTTTGGAGGGTAGAATCATTTGGGTTGAACAGAGAAGATCTCTGGCACACCTACGATTCATGGATCGGGAGGCGGCGGTAGTTTGGCATGACCACACTATGCAGACGTTAGGATGAGATATGCATAAGTTAGACTATTGTTGTGCATAAGTTGTGAACGTCGGCAACATGCTAAGCATTAGTTGGTTTAAGTTATTTATAAGTTATGGAAATGTTCTATACAAGTTACTAATACGTTATGTATACGTCCAACTCGTTATGGATACGGGATGCATATGGCCAAAAGTGAACATTTCGGCATATTCCAGCATTTTCAACCAATTTTTATACGTTTGGCAAATGCTGCCTAAATCGTCATGGTGTGACGATGCCTTAAAGGTTATAGTGCATTTTAGGTGCATCCTGAAATTTCACTTGAAAGCCAAATATCCCTAACTTTCTGTAAGGTGTGTGTGGCGGGGGGGGGGGGCTGTACACTTACAAGGTGGCCAATTTACAAGAAACAAATTTACACATTTAAAAAACAGTTGTAAATTTATGAGAACGTTTCAGATTTAAAGGTAAAGACTTGCAAATTTCTGATGAAAAAGTCTCAAATTTCTGAGGAAAACTAGCAAATTCACCAGGGGAAAAAATGTAAAATTGTTAGAAAAATATATATATTTTTAAAAGAAAGTAGCAAATGTATGAGGAAAAAATTGCAAATTTATATTTAAAAAAAAAAGAAGTTAAACATTTCCAAGAAAAAGTTCTCAAATTTCTGAGGGGAAAAAAATCCACAAACTTGCAAGGAAAAAGTAACAAATTTATGAGCAAAAAAAGTAGCAAATTTATCGGCGTTTCGGATTCACAAAAAAAAAATAGTTTAAAATAAAAGACTTGCAAATTTCTGAGAGTCTCAAATGTTTGAGGGGGAAAAAGGAACAAAATTGCAAGACAAAGGTAGCAGATTTATGAGAGAAAAAAAATGTATTCAACTTTTTTCTTTTAAATGTGCTTTGAGAATTTTTTTGCACATTTAAGAGAAAAAAGTTGCAAATTTGTGAGTCAAGTCTCAAAGTTCTGAGGTGAAAAAGTCAAATATGTGAGAAGAAAAGCCACATATTTAAGGTGCGTTCAGACTAGACACAAATGGGCAAATTTTTTGCATGGGGTGATTACATTTTTAATTCCCCCTCTTCCACAGCATGTGGAACACCATTTGGTGTATGGGGCGGCGCCTATCTCTGTTTCTCTGACCCTAGGCCACACAGCTACTGTAAGTAGTGAAAGCTACAGTGGGGGGTCAGTCCTCTGGTAGCTCTGTGCGTAACTTTACTTTCCCCGTTCCATTATGCTGAGCACCACGCTAGAAGGCAGAAAGTACCATTTTTATATGGTCTTTGGTATGACCCGGCTGGGATTTGAACTCCTGCCTCCCGGGTGTGGGGCGGATGCTCTACCAACTGAGCCACCACTCTGGTACATTTTAACTAGATATAAATGCGCAAATAGACATGAATTCACCGTCTGAGTGAGTTGCAGACAGGCGAGGTTGCCTTTATAACTTCTGCAGCTGTGTTCAACCTGCTGTGGAAATCCCCAAAACACTGTCAGGTTTAGGTTCACATTATCAGATGGGGTCTTACCTGGAAAAATTGTCCCTGCCTCCAAAATTTCACCTGGATGATGGGTTGTTTACACTGCTAGCCTTGTTAGCACGTCCGTGGGTAAAAAAAAAACTCTGACACTCCGATTCAGCTGCAGAGCTCCTGGTCCTTCTGTCTCCAGGTCAGTCTCATTTTCAAACTAGTTTACTCTCCAGTGTTGATACTTTTACTCTGGTGACAGCAGTATCTCAAGGCTAGCGCCATCCTTTGGACGTGAACATTCAAATGCATAAGATTTGCGTGTGCTCGCCTCTTTCCATTGACTTTGTATGTATTCGCGCCACCCATTTGCGTTTGGTCTGAACGCACCTTAACGAGGTAGAAAACATCAAATTTTTGAAAAGTAACAAATGTATGAGGAAAAAGTTAAAAATTTCCAGAAAAGTTGCAAATTTATATGGAAGAAGTTTAGGCTAATTTAAATTATGCTCCCCCCCCCAAAAAAAATAAAATAAAATATTGAGTTCAAACCTAGTGGCTGAGGGGCCGTTGCGTTTGCGTACTCTGCTTTCTAACCAGAAACGGCTCTGCGGTGAACTAGAGCCTGATTGCCCTCTAATAGCCACCTCCTCACTGGTATTTTCTGCAGTCAAAGGTGCATCATACTAGGTTGTAATTGGCACAGAGTCTATAATTTTATGCATTCATGCTTTTAATTATAGGCGGAGATGGGTTGAGTAGCCATAAATCATACACAAAAGTAGCGTTACCTTAGGATGCTGATTACTGTATGAGTAATGAGTACCCTAGTAACATTTTTAAAAGTAAATTCTCAAAAGGAACCTGAGTGGTGAGTAAAGGCCTTTACATACTCCACAAGAACAGAGAATCTTTCCTTTTTCTTGAGATGGCAAGAACAAGAACAAAGGTCTTTCTGCCCAGGACGTTTCATGCTTCACAAAGACCTTGAGTTCAGAACTGCTGAGAAATTCACATTTCTGACCAGTCACACAGTAGTTCTTGGACACCACGCAAGAAAAAAGTTCTGCCACAATGATGTGTCAAGAACAAGCTGCAAGAACTCCCAAAGCAGAACTAATAACGCCATTTTGTTCTCGTAGTCCTGGGAGAGAGAACAAAGGCCTTAACTTCCAACATCTGTGACTTTTTTTTAAAATAAAATTGTTTCCTTCTGATAAATTCTCCAGTACAGTTGACACTTTATTCTCGTTAATCTGCGTGGTTTTCGTCAGACATCTGGGACATTTTGGGTATGCAGCTGACCTGGACTCAGGCTGTGGTGACCCCATGTAGGTTTCACCAGTTAGAAGTGTGTCACAGGATCTCCTTTAGTTTCTGTGGAAGGGATTCCTGGGAATCCTGGTAGGAAAAAAACCATGAAAAAGACAGTTTTGTTTACATAATATTTCCCTGTTTGGACGGCTGCCGAGGACTGGGGAGGTGCCGGTGTGGGCAGCTCTCCCACTGTGAACTTTCACTTTACCATTTCTGGTTATCTGCCCACGTTCAGCTGAATTCCCTAGAAAATAGAGATGGTGACGAGAAGAGTGAGACTAGAGACAGTATTTGGGCGACGGACGTGGGTGGATATTTTGTTTCACTGTTTGGTGGGGGGTGGGGGGATAATAAATGGACCATTTTCTCCAGAGTAAATTATTGTAGTCAGGGCTCAAAGATTGTGTTTGAGGGGCCCATGTTTTTGGACTGGGAAGGAGTTCAGACCCTTTAAAATATGGGGGAAAAAATCTCCCCCCTTCCAATAAAAACGTAAAAAAAAAAAAAATCTTTTGTTTTCTAGATGAACAGAAAAAATTAAACCATTACACAGGATAAAGTAGTAATTTTGTGAGAGAGAGACTGAATTTTTTAGGAAGAAAGTTGACATTTTATGAGGGGAAAAAGTTGCACATTTAGAAGAAGAAAAAAATTGCAAGCTTATGAGAAAAACGTGGCAAATTTATGATTAAAAAGTTACAAGTTTACGGGAAAAACTAAGTTTATGAGACGAAAAGAGTTTCAGGTTTATGAGGAAAATCCACCAAAAGTAAGACGTATATCTGATACAGAGACATGCGGTTAGTTGGGCATCGGCCTGAAAACGCCCACCTAAATCCTCATTAAATGACACATCATATCTGCTTCGTTTAATCTGAACAAAAGCCCCCCGGCTGTAAAAACAAGCCTTACCCTGACTGTTTCTTGGCAGGGGTCAGCAGGGACTCCAGGAAGTTTGTGATATCTTTGGGCGGCTTATAGCCTTTTTTTTTTTTTTTTTTTTTTCCTTCAGTTTCCGCTCTTTATAGCAGAACTGCGCTGAATGACTCCAACTACACCCGCGGTGACAGGCATGGCATTTTCAGTCTAAACCAGTTTTATCCATTGAACAGGGTGTGTCGGTACTTTCACAGCCCCTCAGATTTTGGCACTGAACACAGCTACTATAGTCCGATAAAATGATTTAAGTACAAAACCCAGCAGTAGCTCCAGTGGACTCTTTCTGTTCTCCATCAATGGGTACATGAAATTCAATATCACTCCTCTCAGAATGTGTACAAAAAAGCAGAAAGTACAGTCGTGGAAAAAATTAGGACACCCTGTATAAGCCTGTGGTTTTGGTTGTTTGTTTTTTTTTACATATTTGGACATATGGATGTTTAATATCAATATTAAAAATACTGGGAGATTCATGTAATACAACTAAACAATTAAAAATGAATTAAAGACTTTTTTCACATTTTCTGTAAAATGTAATTCTAAACAAATGGTGAGGTATAATATAGGACACCCCCCAATCTTTTTTAGGACACCCCCACATTCATTCTCACTTAAAATGGCAAAAATAAATGTTAAAAAATGCAAATAAAAACAAAAACGAGGTTAGACATAGATACGTGAACATTTCTTAATAAAGAACTAAATATTGAATGGGGTGTCCTAATTTTTTCACATGACTGTAGCACCAATCAGGGCTGAGCAATTTGACCTTAAAGTGACACTCCACCAAAAATTGATGTTTTTCTTTCTCTTATTAACATGTCTGCAACATGTTTTTTTGACTTACAAAGACGCATCACGAGCAAAATCACTCAGATGTCTCATATGTTTTTTTTTGCTCTAAAGTTTCACTTAAACCCCGCCTCCTGCAAAAAGGCAAGTTGAGACAGAATGTTTTTGGTGATGTAATTATTGGTGGTGCTGACACTGTGGGTAGTGTTGAGCCAGTCAGGACACTCTGGCCTAACTGGCGTTATCCTCCAGGCTAGTTGGCATTTTTTAACAAGCTGCTTTGAAAACTCGACCCAGATTAAGATGGGTTTGACCATTAAACTGCTGTTAAGGACTGATGTAGTTTCAGTCATCATCCTGGGCCACCGTGCATACAGCTGGGCATGTCCTTCAACCGGTACGTCTTTTTATCACAAGATTTATTCTGATAATCAGGACTTGACATTAACCTGCACCAGCCCACCACTGGTGGGTGGATTTCACCGGCGACAGGTAAGACAGCCACTCCCACTTGCCACCTTGGCGGGTGTAGTTTTCTCAAACGACATCTAAATAATAAGCCTATCGCAGTGTGAGACTACAAAACTACAACTCCCATAAGCACTATCTACACATACACAGTGTATTCTCATTGGTCCACTGTTGCTCGCCTGCAGCAGGAGAAGATGCAGACGGAGTCCATGCTGGTTACAGGTGAAGGTGCGGATGGTCTGCTCCGTGGTTCCGTTCATTTTGTAGCCAGTCCGGAGAAACGGTGATGAACAGACTGCAGCTGCTCTCAGCAATCAGATCAGGGGGACAACTGCCCCTGATCCCCCATTATCCCAGCGGTGAGAATAACCTCTGCTCTCTCCACATCAGCTCCTTCCTCTGTGGTTAAATATGGTTATTTTTAGAGCAAGAAGCTCCCATTAGTTGTGCAAATTTAAGTTTTTGTATGATGGAGAAAAAGTGACTGAACTTTGTGCTGCTGTAAAGAGCAAATGAAGCTTCTTCTGAGGTGAACTTTTGTTTATCTGTGATTTGAAGCCATTCCATGGAAGTAAAACTTCTAATTACTGTATGTATTTTTAATGTGCTGGTCCAGGGGTGTTAAGCATATGGCCCGTGTCCAACTTTCCCTCTGTGAATATACAGTACATCTTTCTTTCTAGTAAATTTCTGACTTTTTCTACTGATTAGAATTGTTCATGCTTTTGAGACATTTTTCTCCTCAAGATGAGACTTTTTTTCCTCATCGGTTTTCTTTTTTCTGGTGAAAACAGGTAGTGTAGGTTTAGATTAAATCCACGTCCCAAAAGCCAGTATAGGAAGGTTGGGATCAGACCGCCAAGGTCTCTGCCTTTGACCGCCACCTGATCCACGTAGCACCGGACCCCCATGGTCCCTCCTGCAGGTGTGAGCCCACTGGAGGGTGGACCCATGTAACTCCTTCGGGCTGAGCCTGGCCGGGTCCCATGGGTGGAAACCCGGCCACCAGACGCTAGCCATCGAGCCCCTGGTTGATGTGACACTGTAAGACAATGAAAGATTTTTTTTTTTTTTTTTGTAGAAAAAAGGGTATCCATTTTAGATGGTGTAGATTTGTTTTTATAGGGGATTTATATCCACCAGAGTGCATCTTTAAATCAGCTTCACTGTTATTTAAACCTTTCACGTTGATTTTTTTTTTTTTGGTCATGTTTTATTTGCCTCCTTTTTTCTCCCTTGTAGTTCACTGACAGTTTGTAATTGAATGAATGAATGAATGAATGAATGAATGAATTTATTTCGGAATTATTTTATTTCGGATAGTACATTACAGGTTAAAAGAAACTGTATAATATAACAACAAGGTCAAATTAGACAAAGACTCCTTCTACTATACAATTCCACGTGAGTTATCCGAAATGGGTGATGGCTGAAGCCGCAGCTTATATTGCCCACCCATATTCCATCCAAGAATTCAAAGGAGAAAAAAGAGAAAACAAGACAAGAGCGATTACAATTTAAAACAAAGCTAAGACAAAATATGACTGAGAGAAAAAGAAAACTGAGCTAGTCTAAGTTAAGCGGTTACTATTCAAAAACAAATCTAAGACATAGTGTCACAGAGAAAAAAGAAAAACTAAGCTATAACACAACACAGGCTGGAAATGTCAATCCTTATGTGAGTTTACATGTCGTCTTGTAAATATGTTTGGAGTATTTCTTCCTTTAGTTTTTGTTTAAATTGTCCAAGCTTTGTACATGATTTTAATTCAGGTCCAAAATCGTTCCATAATCTGACACCTTGCACTGAAATACAGTGTTGCTTGGTAGTTGTTCTCACTGTAGGCTTTTGAAATATACATGTTCCTCTGAAGTGATATCGTTTCTCCCTTGTTTGGAACAACTTTTGGATATTTGCGGGCAGTGATAGATTCTTCACTTTGAACATTATTATTGCGGTTTTAAAGTCGATCAGATCTTTCAACTTGAGAGTTTTTTGTTTAAGAAAAAGTAGGTTTGTTGGTTCCCTGTAAGCTGCTTTGTTGATTATTCTAATAGCTCTCTTTTGAAGCATAAAGAGTGGATATATGTTTGTTTTATATGTATTTCCCCATACTTCATTACAATATGTCATGTATGGGAGTATTAATGAATGATACAAGGTGTATAGTGTGGGTTGATTCAGCAAATTTTTCACTCTGTGTAATATTGCAATTGATTTGGATACTTTACCTTTTATATAATTAATATGTGGCTTCCAACACAGTTTGTTATCAATTATTACTCCAAGGAATTTAGTTTCGGATACCCTTTCAATCTCTACACCATTTACACTGAGTTTGGGTACTGGGTAGTTGTGATGGTTGTTAAAGACTATAAATTTTGTCTTGCTTAAATTGAGCGTTAATTTGTTTGAATCAAACCACAGTTTCAGCTTTCCTAATTCCTTTCCGAGTGTATCCAGAAGTTGTTCCAAGTTGTTTCCACTGCATAGCAGGTTAGTGTCATCAGCAAACAATATTAAGTCCATTTTTTCTGAAACTTTACATATATCATTTATATACATATTGAATAATAATGGTCCCAAAACTGAACCCTGTGGGACTCCACAGGTGACCTTCAGTAGCTCTGAGTTTTTGTTGTTAACACATACAAACTGATATCTATTTTTTAAGTAACTTCTTAACCAGGACAGTGCTACCCCTCTGATACCACAATTTTGTAGTTTCTTTAATAATAGATTGTGATCTACTGTATCAAATGCTTTTTTAAGATCCAGGAATACTCCAACTGAATACTCTTTATTTTCAATGGCTGTTGATATTTTTTCTGTAAATTCCATTAGGGCATATGCTGTTGTCCTTTTGTGTCTGAACCCATATTGCTGCTCACACAATAAATCATTCTTCAGTATGAAGTTGTCAATTCTCTCATAGAATATTTTTTCAAGTATCTTGGAAAATTGCGGTAATAGTGAAATTGGTCTGTAGTTGGAAAGTTCCCCTCTGTCGCCTGTCTTGTAAATCGGAATTACTTTAGCTTTTTTCATTGCATTGGGAAATATACCTGATTGGAGAGACAGGTTACAGATATACGTCAGTGGTTTCACTATGCATTCGATAACAGTTTTGACTAGCAGCATATCAATACCATCGCAGTCAGTAGATGTTTTACTTTTGAACGATTTAACAATTTCAATGACCTCTCTTTCGTCTGTGTTCTTTATGAAGATGGTGTCTTTTACAGCAGTGTTATTGCATATTGAATCACCTGTTGGCACCGTAGTGGGTATTTCTCGGGCCAGTTTAGGTCCAATGTTAACAAAAAAATTATTAAATTCATCTGCAGGTGAAGCTATATTCACATTCGGAGTCGATTTATTATTTTTTGGAGTGTTAGTTGGGTAGCTGGTATTTCTGCTTTTATTTCCAAGGATACTGTTGATTATTGTCCATGTATTTTTAATATTGTCTTTGTTTTTTTCCAGTTCTTTACTGTAATAGTCTCTTTTACTACATCTTATTATATATGTTAACTTATTTTTGTATGTTTTATACCGCTGCTCTGCTTCTTTTGTCCTTTTCTTTATGAAAGCTTTATATAATAAATTTTTCTTTTTACACGCCTTTTGTAGTCCTTTGGTTAGCCATGGTTTGTCAGTAAATTTGTGTTTAAGCTTTTTTTTAACTAATGGGCAGTTTTTTTCATAAAGAGTGGTTACAATGTTTGTAAATGTGTCATAGGCTTCATTTACATCTGATACATAGACTTCTGTCCAGTCTTGCTTCAGCAAGTCCTCTTTAAAAGAACTGATTGCGTTTGGTGATTTGTGTCTGAACGATTTTGAGATTTTTTCTGGGTTGGGCCCCGTGTGGCCATGGATAAGTGCAAAGATTGGCAAGTGGTCGCTTATATCATTTATCAATAATCCACTTTCTATTTTCTTGTCGAGAACATTGACAAACAGGTTGTCAATAAGTGTAGCAGAGTGAGCTGTGATTCTACTGGGATGTGTTATTGTGGGATATAGACTCATGCTGTACATAGAGTTCATGAACTCTGTAACTACATTTTGTTGATGTGGATTAAGTAGATCAATATTGAAATCTCCACAAATTGCTACCATTTTCTTACTAGTAATATTATTGTACAGCTCGACTAATTTATCTCTGAATGTCTCAATGCAAGTTCCCGGCGTTCTGTATATGCAGCTTATGATTAGATTTTTTGTTTTGTCTAGGTCAATCTCAACAGTAACACATTCCAGAATCCCTGGTAGTGCTGAGGACATTTCATTTACAAGCTTACATCTATATAGGTCATCAATATACAGTGCAACACCACCACCCTTTTTTTGAGATCTGTTAATGTTAAACATCTGATATCCCTCTATTGCCATCAGGGGAGCCTGGTCTGCATTAAGCCAGGTTTCAGAGACTGCTATAGCTGTGAATTTTCTGTTTAGCTGTTTTAAATAGTCCTGAATCTGTGAGAAGTTTTTGTTAAGACTTCTGCTATTGAAGTGTATTATTGACAGTTTACCATCTAATTGCACTTGACTTTTGAATTGCTTTTCAGTGTAATATTCACAGTGGTTATGAATATTATTGAAAAAGTGGTTATCAGGATCAATATCATTCTCCATCTCTTGTGGTTTATGTTCAGCATAGTGGCATATTTTTAGAGTTTGAGTTTCCTCACTCTGTGTTTCATAGTCAGTGTTCATCTGTATTTATCTAAGTCAGTAGCATCTCTGATCATTATACTTTTTGCTTGCTCAGGTGTTCCATTTAGTTTAATCCAAATTCTACAATTTCTTGTCCAGGTTGACTGTATCTTATTATGTTTCTTTAGCATCCGTGCCTGCCGTGCTAATTCAGCGTTTTTTTTTGTCAGGTGTTCATTTAGGTAAACTTGAGTTTCCTTTAGTTTTTTGGCCTGCCTCAGTATGTCATTTTTCACCCTCCTGTTCACAAAGCGCATCACAATTGATTTCTTTGTTTTGTTATCTTTCTTCGGTAAAGCATAACAGGCTGAGATCGCATTGGCTTCTACCTTAATGTCTTTATCATTAAGGAACTGAAGCACTTGGTTTTCTAAGGACATTGATTCACTTATGGAAGCATGTTCACCACTCAGTCCTGTAGCGGCATGGGCGTACGACTGATATCTGATGTCTAGTCCACTTATAACTATGTCATCAATGCGAGAACCTTGTTCAAGATCCTCAACGCGTTGCTCCAAAAGACGCCCGTGTTGCTCCAGGTCCATAATTTTTTTGTCTTTTTCTTTTATTATTGAATGTAGGGCTTGTACCTCCTGTATTAGGTCTAATATTTTGTCCTGCTGGCTAGTCACTTTGGCCAGTTCATCTAACACAAAGTTCAGAGTTTTTTTAATTTCTTCCATTTCCTCTTTTTTGGGTGGCATTTTACTGACCTGTGGATAGAAATAAGCAGAGAATCCGGCTAGGCCTCAACTAGCTCGGTCACTACTGGACCCGCCGCTCCTGCGCAGCTTCTCCGCCGAGTGACGCTGCTCAGCTCCGCAGATCACCGCCGTCTATCGCCGGCGCCTGCCTCCGTCTACCTGGCCAGTTATGTCGTGCACCGCCGGCGCAGCCGGAATCCACCGATCACAGCCACTCGTCGCCGTCTGGCTAGGCGGCTTCTCCGCTGGGCCCCGTCTAGGCCCCGTCACCGACCGCCGTCAGTCTGGTAGTTCCTCGGCTGGGCCTCGCAATTGGGCACCGGTTCAGACCACTGTCCTGCTGGATCCAGGTGGCCCCCGTCTCTCACCAACGCCGCGCCCGAGCTCCCAATTAAGCAACATTACACAACAGTGTGGTATCAATAAAGATATCATTGCAGTAATTCATGTGGCTCACAGTGGCGGCTAATTAGCATGTTATCTTCATTGGGGGAGTCCTTTACGATGAATATGTTATCACCACACAGGGATGTCTCTGAGTTCTTAATCCAACCTCAACTTGTCCCTTTCATCGTCCATTTCCCACTGTAAAACCGTTCAGCTGATGCCGATAGCCGTTAGTGGCTAACAGTGATTTAGCATCGTGGCAGTCACTGCTAGTTTAAGTGCACTTTGCTTGTTTTTTCTTGGCATCTTCAGATGAAATAAAGAGTCAGTCAGCACATACCATATGGACAGAGACCACATTTCTCTTTGTAGTGTGGCTGACTACTGATCAAAGGGTCAGGGGTTCGATTCCCACTCTGTCTGCAGTCTGCATATCGAAGTATCCTTGAGCAAGACGCTGAACCCCCAGTTGCTCCTGGTGGGTCAGGCCGGCACCTGTGCATGGCAGCGGAGCCATGCACTTGTGTGAATGGGTGGATAGCAGGATCTGTAAAGCGCTTTTGTCTTCCAGAGATGAATAAAATGTGCTATAAAAGTGAACACCATTTGCCATTTCTTTTCAATACAATCCATTTTATATATATTTTTTTGCTGTGTTTTGCTACTTCCAAACAGCGCTAACTGCACAGTTTCTGGGGTGCAGAGTCACGTGTCCGCATGTTAAAGGGGAAGGACATGAAAGCTCTCATATATACGGGCATACAACAAGGGGAGGAAAAAACCAACATGAGCAAGACTACCTCGGTTTTACACCCCAAACATCTCTTTTGGTTTTATATTTAGAGGCTCTGCATAATTGGATAAGGCCAAAATAAATAATGGTGAAAAATTACGGTTAGAAATGAAGTAGAATAAATTATAAAATACGGCTGTGATGATTGGAAATAAGTTTTAAATCAAAACAGATTGTTTACTGCAATTTAACATGTGAGTAATGGGAAATTACCTTTTTTTTAAAAAAAAAAAAAAAAAAAAAAAAAAAATCACCCTCGAGTGGCTATTTGGAGAACTGCAAGATTGTAACTTTAGTTTTGACTTTTAAATAACAGTTATGTACTAACAGGCAACTCTCTAACTTTTTGGGGGCCCTACATGTTGTGAAGGGATTTGATTCAATATGCTGGCGTGAAGATGTCATCACGCCAGCATATATATGGGAGAGTCCGCCATTACAGGGCTCTCTTGCCCTGGCGACTCAGTGCAGTAGTGGCGTATATAGTGTACCGTTGACGAGCTCATTAATAAAGCTCCTCATGCGTCTCTTTACTGCCGGGTTTGTGGATATAACCCTACGCAAGATTGCGTTG
This sequence comes from Pholidichthys leucotaenia, assembly GCA_020510985.1. Taxonomy (NCBI): domain Eukaryota; kingdom Metazoa; phylum Chordata; class Actinopteri; order Cichliformes; family Pholidichthyidae; genus Pholidichthys; species Pholidichthys leucotaenia. The sequence goes on along the minus strand of CM035839.1, from coordinate 20,329,205 downwards.
TAAAATTTATAAGGGAAAATGTGCAAATTTATGAGGAAAAAAGTAGCAAATTTATGAGGAAAAAAGTTGTAAATTACCAAAAATTGCAAATTTAAGGGGGGGAAAAGTAGTCAATTTACAATAATAATGCATCAGATTTATATAGCGTTTTTCATAGACGCTCAAAGATGCTTTACAGTGGATACTTTATTCATTCACTCCACAGACAATGGTAGTGGTAAGCTACTACTGTAGCCACAGCTGTCCTGGGGCAGACGTATGGAAACATGGCTGCCAATCCGCGCCAACGGCCTCTCCGACCACCACCGAACATTTATACACATTCATACCCAGTGTCATGGACACTGGAGGCAAGGTGGGTAAAATGTCTTGCCCAGGGACACAACGGCAGGATGTCTGGGGAGAGCGGGATTCGAACTGCCAACCCTCCGGTTATTAGATGGCCCGCTCTACCCCCTGAGTCATTGCCGCCCACATTTCCCTCCTCTGTTCCATTTTTGCTGAGCACCAAGCTGGACAGCAGGAAGTTCGATGTTTATATGGTCTTTGGCATGACCCGGCCAGGACTTGAACCCCGACCTTCTGGTTGCAGCTTTTTTCTTGTAAATTTCTGACTTTTTCCTCATAAAAAAAAGTTGTGAAAAAAACCAATGAAAAAAGTCATAAATTTACGCGAAAAAAGTTGTAAATTTAGAATGAAAAAAGTAGCATTTCCAAGGAAAAAGTAGTAACTTTACAATGAAAAAAGTCAGAAATTTATGAGGAAAAAGCTGCAAATTTATAAGAAAAAGTTGAAAGTAATTTTAATTCTCTCTCCAAAAACTATATTGGATGAACTTGTAGTTTGGTGGCGCACTAGTGGCTGAGGGGCCCATTTTATCTGTGTACTCCAGGGGTGTCCAATCATGTGCCATGGAGCGCCAAGACCCTGCAGGTTTTCTCTCCTACCCAGTCTCTTCAGCAGGTGTTTTCACTGATCAGCAGTCAGTGGGAAGAAATTCAGTGGAATCTGCTGTTGAAGACACTGGTTGGCGGTAAAGCCTGCAGGGCCTTGGCCCTCCATGGCACGTGATTGGACACCCCTGTTGTACTCGGTGTAACAGCCAGAACCGGCTCTGTGGGCCACTGATCCCGCTTTGACTTTTGCATATCCCTCACCTGAGGCGGTTCTGGAGTCTCTTGGGGCCCGAGGTAAGAATTCTCCAACCAGCATTCTTCACCCTTATTTGTGACCCATGCTGGCAAAATGAGTCACTTTGAAGAAATTATCAAAACTGAGGTAACATTATTTCCATATTCTGTATTGAAAGACCATCAAAATGATATTTAATCTGTAGGAAGTGTGCAAAAATGGACCCGGAAAAAGCTGATTTGTTTATATTTTGGCTAGGTTGAAAAATCGCCTTCGATCGGTCGGGAGCTGCGTCTTCTGCTAAAACATGTACAGTATATTTTTAGAAAGTACGATTTCCAAGCTTTCCAATCATACCAGGCACTCATGGGGGGTTTCCTGGGACTTGCCGCTAGCAAACAAAGAAAGTCACGATTTATGACTTCTCGTGCCTGCAGCTCGAAATGACGCGGTGCTTATTCCAATTCATTTTGCTAGCACGGGTTACATATAATAAATAATCTGACACAAAATGTGAAATGCAAACATTTTTCTATTCCAGAAGTGCACATTAGCACTTACGAGGGGGGGCTGAAAGGTTCATAGTGGTCAAATTTGACCAAGTGTGGTTTATTTTTCAACATAGTCTTCCCTTCAGTCTACACACACCTTCCATCGGTGTTGCAACGCTTGGATTCCTGTGGTTGAAAAGTAAACCACATTTGGTCAAATTTGACCACTATGAACTTTTCAGCTTCCCCCCCCCAAACGTTAGCACTACTTACCGCTGTCTTGCTTTCTTTTCTCCTCTTCCTCTTTTCCTCTTTCTTTCGTCACTACCAGACGGATAACTTTGCTTCATTTTGATACAGCCGCTCTCACTTCTTTGTTTACATAAGACATGCACCGGTACTTGCCAGAGTGAGAGGTGAAGGTGGGGCCTGTGAAAGATTTTTTTTATTGCATATTTTAAAATTACACTTTATCTCAGATATCCCAAGACACAGGCTGATTCATAGACACGGTGTTCTACCCTCATCTGTCCACTGTACTCCCCCCACCACCACCACCACCCCCACACACACAAAAGAGGCTCGTTTGTGTTGCTTCCTGGACCCAAGGTTAACTCACAGCTGGCTAGTGTACAAAAAGAGACTCCCTCAGACAGTCAAGAAGAAGCGCTTCTGTCTTTCTGCCGAAATGTATCTTATGTGTCTCTTATTTCATATGAAATAAATCACTTAAAATGCGTCTTTGGGATTACAGCTTCTTTATTCACCAGATAGTGTTTTTTTTATGGTAAATGGAAAAATCCAGCACAGGCCCCTTTAGAGAGTTTTGTGCTGGCCTACTGCTGTTATTGCATACTTCACATTGTCACTGCTGTAGTGGTACAAAGTTAGTCAGCCCTCGAAGGACCCCAAGCGTTTGCCAGCCTGCCTGCCTTGCCTGCTGGCACACAGCACCTCTGTCCCTCACATCCCAACTTGGTCTTAACAAACATTTCCTTTTGTTTTCTGTCCAGGTGATGAGTTGGAGTACCTTCGGCCAAACGTGTACCGTAACGTGGCCCGACAGCTCAATATCACAGTGGCGTCGGAGAGCATCGTGTCTGATGCCTTCCTGGCCGTCGCCGCAGACATTTTTTCCACAGGTGGGTCTGAGTCTAGTAAACTGAGAGGTGCCAGATGTTGCTGGAAGATAAAAGAAGACGTTTGTCCTTTTAAGGAAGTTGGTTTAGTTATCACTGTGAAGGAGGAACTTCAGAACGTGAACTAAACACAGTGACATTAGTGATTTTTGGAGAACTGATGTTACTTCCCTGGTTGAGGCTTCTGCACAGAAATGATTAAAAAATAATTTTCTCCCACTAAAAGCAGGGGTCTTCAACCTGTGGCTCTAGAGGCACGTCCATAACGAAAAAAGTTGGAGTCTTACATGAAAAAATATAGGAAAAAAAAAATTATTACGAAGTCCCAAATTTATGGGTAAAATTTTTAAACCAATAACTAAATGGATGGATAGGTGGATAAATATATTTGCTAATTCATAAGAAAAAATAGTGAATTTAAAAGAAGAATCTCAAATATATAAGAGTCAAAGATTTGCAAGGAAACAGACTTCTGTGATTAAAAAAAATCAATAAAAATTCCTAATTTACAAGTAAAGAGTCACATTTAAGTGTTTCTATGCCGGACAAAAGTTTGAAATGTGTTAGGAAAAAAAGTCAAAAATTTACAAAAAAAGTGACAAATTTAAAAGAGCATTTTTTTTAGCAGTGGGGAAAAAAGTTAAGATTTATTAGAAATAAGTTTCAAGTGTGCACGTTTAAAACAGAGGTGTAAAAGCCACACTTCTGAGGAAAGTTATTTTTCAAGGGAAAAGTAAGACTCAGATTTACAGAAGTCTCAAATTCATGTGGAAAAGAAGTCACAAGTTTCCACATAAAGTCACAAATGTACCAGGAAAAAAATAATTACAAAAATACTACATTTACAAAAATACCCTGCATTTTTGACTTAAAAAAATCACATCAAATGCAATGCAAATTTTGTCATTTTGACTTTTCCCTTTATTTCAATGCTCAAATGAAGATTTTTTTGAGGAGTCAAAAATTACTTATTTTGTCTCCAGCTACTGTAAAAAAAACTGCAGGCCCCTGCTGTGAAATAGGATAACTCCAGTCTACGTTGTCGTGTAAACACGGCTGGGGGGATTGTCTGTTAGAGAGAAGCGTTTTGGTGCTGCCATTATCCCCTTACAGGAAAGGAGCTGCAGGGGAATCGTTCAGTCCATATTAGGTTAACGTGATCCCAGAGAGAGAGGTTGTTACAGACATTTTGGACCCCACCCAGGGACAGCAGAATATTCCAGCGGGGAGCAAGTAAAGTGATCTGCCACAAAAACAATCAAGAGTTCAACGAAAACTGGAGGAAAAAAATGGTCAAAATGCTGCTCAGTTACTTTAAGCATTATTTACATTAATTCAGACTCATACTGGGTTCATATTGGCTAACTAGAAAATTTGCATTTCATGAAGAAAATATGGTGAATGCTTTCCTGAAATGTAAAATGGCTTAAAGCTGAATTTAAAATCTTACATATCTTAAAGGTGATTGAAGTTATCTTAAAAGAGATGATAGCTGAATATTGATCAAAGTTGGCTTAGAAGCTAAAACTGATGATCACTGTTGGCTTTAAAGCCTGAAAAGAGTTAAGTTAGTTTATACAAAATTGTCAACTTTTCAAAAAAGATCGGAGTGAGATTTAGAGGGAATTGTGCATGGCAGAGTCTGGGGTAGCGATGGAGAGAGTGTGCAGGCACAGAATTCATATAAACGGTTATATTTTCTCAACAAATACACGTCAATACCTCAGAATAAGTCTTAGAGAATGTCCCCTCTGCTTTATGCTTCCTTGACAGCTATTATTGTGGGGAAAAATCTGAAGAAAGTCAACATGATATGGCAGTAATTTCATCTTTTTGGAGTGAGAAATAATGTTTGTGGTGTGTGAGGGAGAGGGGGCAAAAGCGTGAGACTCACTCCAAAAGAGTGAGAGTTGGCAACACTGGTTTATACAGCATTTTTAAGTTAACGCTGATAAATGCTAGCTGAAAAGTTAAAATGGCATGAAAAATGTAACGTTGGCCTAAAAGTGTAAATGGCTTATGTTGAAAGTTAGCTTAAAATGCTAGTTTTAAAAGCTAAACTGGCCTAAAGTTAAACACAGTTGGTGTAAAAGCTGATGGGATTTAATTGAATAAAGTTAGCTTAAAACTACTCAGTAAAAAATGCTATCTTAAACTTTGAAAAAAGCTGGCTTCAAAATGCAAGCTTCAAAGCTAAACTCTCTTTAAATTGAACGGTGTTTGCGTAAAAACTGACATGACTTGAAGTTGAACAAAGTTAGCTTAAAATGCAAATTAAAAAATGCTGAAATGCTATCTTAAAGCTAAAATCTATCTAATCAGTGTCGGCATAAAAGGAAAATGGGTGAAAGTTGAAGGCAAAATTGCATAATAATGCTGAACTAGAAAAGCACTCATAGAGCGCATACCTCCGCCAAGGCTCCTTCCGTTTCTCATGGATCACCTCCAAAACGTAATGGGCTTGTGTGTAGGCCTATCGCCACTTGTGGTGAAAATTGTATCCAAGTCTGTCCATTAGTTTTGGAGTTTTGTGGCTGACAGACTGTGAGAAGAGCCTTGGCTGAGGTATGCATTCCCAGATCATCCCCAAAATGTAATGGGTTCCTCTCTAGGCCAAGAACCACCTCTGGTGAAAATTTCATCCAAATCCATCCAGTAGTTTTTGTGTAATCCTGCTGCACAAATACAAACAAAGGCCTTGGTGGAGGTATGCACTCTCAGATCATCACCAAAATCTAATCATCTGTTCCCTGTGCCATTACACACCTTTCCTGAAAATTTCGTCAAAATCCGTTCATAACTTTTTGAGTTATGTTGGTAACAGACAAACAGACAAATGGCAGTAAAAGCATGACCTCCTTGGTGGAGGTAATAAACTCAAGTGTTGTTGGGGTTATGGGTTATGTGAGCGTTTTCATAGATCACTGAAAGCAGCACTCAGGGCTTCACTGACGGATGCAAATTGGGTAGACAGGTTGCCGTGGGTTTTATATTGGGGTTGCGCTCCGCGCCAAAAGAGGATTTGGAAGTTTCCCCGGCAGAGAGCTTGTTTTTGCGCGGCCCCTATGGCTGCCCGGGGAATTTCTGCCAAATAATCCCACGCCGGACAGCTGCCCGTCTCAGCTTTTGCAGCGTAGCGCAAACACAGGCACGCTGCCGGGCCCGGCCCACCACTGTTTTCCACGTGCTTTTGTGCCTAAAACTTTGAATAACGCGGAGTTCGTGTTCATCAGACACAACGACCAGCGCCCTCCATTGCGCCTGCAGACATGTTGAAAATGGCCCTATGTCACAATGTTAAAGAATCCTTTAAAAAATTCCTGGATCCAGACGGTGATCCGGATCATCCCCAAAATTTAATCAGTTCTTCCTTGTACCATTTCCAACAACGCCTGAAAGTTTCATGGAAATCCGTCCAAAAGTTTTTGAGTTATCTTGCTAACCAACAGACAGACAAACAGACAAACCCCGGCAAAAACATAACCTCCTGGCCTGCGGCCTGGCAGAGGTAATAAAAACCTAAAGCTTAAAAACGCGCTCCAGTGGATATAAATCCCCTATAAAAATAAACCTACATTGTCTACAATGGTATCTTATGCCCTTTTTTCTACAAAAAAACTTTGTCTTACAGTTTCATGTCAGAATCTTTTTACCCCCCCCCCCAAAGTGCCAGAATCGGTGATTACTAGGCCCAGCCATATCCCACAAGGCTAACAGTGGCTCGCACCACATTATCAGAATAAATCCTGTGATGGAAGGACGTGCCCAGCTGATGCTCCCGGGATAAAGACTGGAATGGCATCAGTCCTGAAAAGCAGTTTAATGGTAAAACCCATCGTAATTTGGGTCAAGTTTTCAAAGCAGTTTGTTAAAAAATGCTAACTAGCCTGGAGGATATTGTCAATTTTTTTTTTTTAATTTGACCTTTATTTTACCAGGTAAAATGTTCGCGAACCAACTCTCATGCCAGCACTACGAATAACTGCGTCACCAGAAATGTTCCGTCTCCACTGGCCTTTTTGCAGGGGGCGGTGTCGTGTCCGTAACAGAGAACCAGTAATGAGGCTGGAGGCGCAGCAGAACCCGACTTTACTGACAGACTCGCAGTGCAGTCTGGACGCTCTTGTCAGGCAGAGGTGAGGGCAAAGAGACCGTCCCGCTTCCGCACAGCCCTCTTATACTCCGGGCGGCGGCGTAACCGAAAGGGTGGGGCCACCACCCATGTCGCACAATAATATGTCGTATGAACAACATTACAGGCGGAGCTTAAGTGAAATTTTACAGCAAAAAACCCCCAGACATTTGAGAGATTTTGCTCTTGATATGTCTTGTAAGTCATAAACATGTTACAGACATCTTAACAAGGAAAAAAAAAAAAACTTGGTTTTTGGCAGAGTGTCACTTTAAAATGTTAGCTTAAAAACTAAAATGGCTTAAAGCTGAACAACGTTGGCATGAAAGCTGAAATAGTTTATTATAGTTAAAGCTGAACGCTGTTTCTAGTTGAAATTATACAGATTTTAGTCTTAAAGCTGATGGAGCTTAGAGAATTTAAAGAGCTCCCTTTATTTCCGTCATAGTTTTTAATCTTATAAAAGCATAAATATACAAATTATGAAGGTTGTATGATACAGAACACACCATTCACAAATAAACTCAATATGTGAAAGTGAAAAAAAGATATTGTAATCAGCCTTCAGTTTACAGACTAAAAACAAAACTATTTTTGAGTACAGTGTAAATATGGAGAAAGTGAAGCTGATATTCTAGGGGAGATGCAGTGTGAAGAGGAAGTCGTGAGCACCAATAGATTACCACCACATGGTTCTCTAATCTGCGTGAGGTCAGTCACAAATGTCACACGTCCTTCCACGCTGCAGAAATGCTGTAATTACAGCAACAGTAGCAGCAGCATTCAGCACTATTGTTACAGATCCCAACCCATGCAGTGATGCAACTGTTGGCTCTCAAGGCCTGATCAGAGTAGCTGAAGGGGAAAGCCCATGCGGTCTATGGACTGTGGTTGTGTACGCGGCACCATTCAAAGTAGTTTTCAGGTACTGAAGCTGTCTGCTACACAGCCGCATTTCACACTTGCGCACCGAATGTAATCTATGGCCCCTATGTCCACATACCCCAAGTGCACACAGGCATCCAGCCAACGTTGGCAAGTTTACATCGGGAATACATCTTATAAAGGTCGTTTGCACATTGGCAAGACAAAATAACAGCTAGCAAACTAGAAAAGCACTCAGTTATTAGTTATACAGGATCAAAATCTAAGAAGACTCGAGAGGAGAGAGCTAAATTGGAACATAAAATGAAAAGTCTTCAGGAAAAAGTGTATGCAGGAAGTGATCCAAGGTTGGAGAATGAATTACTGATTTTGAGAGCTGAATACGACAAAAAATCAGCGAATAGAGCTGCCTCGAGTCTTCTAAGATTGAAACAATCTTTTTATGAACAAGATGAAAAATCAGGAAAATTATTGGCATGGCAGATTAAACAATTAGAAATTAAAACACCAATTACTAGTATTATAAGTAATGGACAGGTAGTTATAGATCCTTTAGAAATTAACAGAGCCTTTAGAGATTACTATGAAAAATTATATGATACTAAAAATGAATTTGATTTAACAAAACTAAATGGGTTTTTGAACGAACTATCTATACCGTGTATTCCAAATGAAAACAAGGAGATATTGGAGTCTAAAATTAGTCAAGAAGAAGTTGGGCTAGCCATTGATAATATGAAATCAGGAAAAAGTGCAGGACCAGATGGTCTTCCAGTTGACCTTTATAAAAAAATTTAAGAATAAATTAATAAAACCTTTTTTGGAAATGGTTTTAGAAGCATTTCAAAATAATAATTTACCATCATACATAAATAATGCCTTAATTATACTGTTGCCAAAACCAGGTAAGCCCTCTAATAAATGTGAAAATATGAGACCAATAAGCCTATTAAATGCCGACCTTAAGATAATCTGTAAAATTTTAGCAAGACGAATACAAGAAATTTTACCAAATGTTATTAATCGAGATCAGAATGGCTTTATAAAGGGAAGACAAGGCTTCCATAATGTAAGAAGACTATTTAATATTATTTATTTTAATAAAGAAGCACCGGATACAGCTCTCCTATCATTGGACGCCGAAAAGGCCTTTGATAGAGTTGAATGGCCCTTTCTTTTTGAAGTCCTACAAAGGTTTGGACTTGGAAATAATTTCATAAAATGGGTTCAAATAATATACAATAATGCTACAGCAGAAATCCTAACAAATAACAATATTTCAAAACCAATAAAAATCAATAGAGGATGTCGACAAGGCTGTCCACTTTCACCTTTACTGTTTACTATGGCAATTGAACCTTTAGCGATGGCGATACGTCTACAGTCACAAATATATGGAATTAAAGTTGGACCAACAGAACATAAAATCTCCCTGTACGCCGATGACATAATTTTGTTTATGTCGAATCTAAAAAAATCAATTCCAACCTTGTTGAATTTAATAAAGAATTTTGGGGAAATATCAGGATATAAAATAAATAAAACTAAATCTTCAATATTAATGCTAAATGAGACCCAGAGAAATTACCCAGCCCCTGAGGTAAATCAATTCAATGTTGTAAATCAGTTTAAATATTTAGGAATCCAAATTGTGCCTAAGCTAGAATCAGTCGCCAGTGTCAACTATGAAGCCTTAATGACAGATATTAATGAGTTACTTCAGAGATGGATGTCACTACCAATGTCGATGATCGGGAGAATCAATATACTTAAAAGTAATATTTTACCTAAAATACTTTATTTCAATACATTCCCTTATCACCACCTTTAGATTTATTCTCAAGAATAAAAAAAAAGTTAGTGGAATTTATATGGAACAACAGGAGGGCTAGATTACGTCTGTCTTTATTATAGTTACCATTTGATCGTGGAGGTCTGAAATGTCCAAATTTTATGTTGTATTATTGGTCGGCACAACTGAGGTCTATGACATATTATTTTTCATCAAATGATCTCCCTCACTGGACTGAAATGGAATCATACAATTTACCTTTACCTCTTCCCATATTCATATACTCAGATTCGGCAAAAAAATTACAAAAACAAGTTAAAAATCCATTTGTAAAGATCAAAATATGATGTGAAGCTAAAAACTATTCAAAAGAACCACAGTTATTGTCACAATTTAGTCCAATATGGGGTAATCAATATTTTAAACCAGGGAGAGCGGACGCTGTATTTAAAGTATGGAATTTAAAAGGGATACAAAAGATTCAGGATTTATATTTGCCATGTGCAGATAACATAATGTCTTTTGAAGAGCTGAGGATCAAATTTAATCTCAATAGAACACATTTTTTTAAATATCTTCAACTTAGAAACTTTATTCGATCAAATCAAAATAAAGCTCTCACTCGACCTATTTATTCATCCTTGGAAAAAATGATGATGAAAGATAGTAAAAGAAAGGGTATTATTTCAGAGTTTTATAACTCATTGACACTATCTTCAAGTGAAAATTCACTGAAAAGATTAAACTACTGGAAAGAAGATCTGCAAACTGAAATTTCAGAGGAACAATGGGAATTGGCTTGTACAGAAGCTCAAACCAAATCAATAAATGTACGCCTTAAATTGATACATTTCAAATGGTTAATGCGGATGTATGTTACACCGGAGGAGTTAAATAAATATAACAAAAATATACCAGATACATGCACAAAAAAAAAAAAAAAAAATGCATGGAAAGTAAAGGAACTCTATTTCATTGTGTATGGGAATGTAGATTAATAAGAATGTTTTGGGAAGAGGTGAGGGTAACAATTGAAAAAATAATCTCAAAACAAATCATATTGAATCCTCAATTGTTTTTGTTGGGTCTGTACCCAGAAAAGCATAATTTTAATAAAAGTGAAAGAACATTCATAGACCTCAGTTTGCTTAATGCCAAAAAATGTATTGCACTATTATGGAAAAAGACTCATAGACCAGATGTGACTCAGTGGTTAAGACAGATGTTAACAAACCTCCCATTAGAAAGAATAACATATATACTGAAATCAAAGGAAATTGTGTTTGAGAATATATGGAGACCTTTTATTGATTATGTAAAAAATTTAAACATAACTCTTGAAGAAGAAGGTGAATGATGTGTGTGGACCTTGTAAATTCCAAACTGGTGAACATAATATGTATACTTATGTATTGGATTGTCAAGACTAAACAGAGGAGCATTGTTGAAGACTTGATTTTGAATGAATGAATGAATGAATGAATGAATGAATGAATTTATTTCGGATAGTACATTACAGGTTAAAAGAAACTGTATAATATAACAACAAGGTCAAATTAGACAAAGACTCCTTCTACTATACAATTCCACGTGAGTTATCCGAAATGGGTGATGGCTGAAGCCGCAGCTTATATTGCCCACCCATATTCCATCCAAGAATTCAAAGGAGAAAAAAGAGAAAACAAGACAAGAGCGATTACAATTTAAAACAAGGCTAAGACAAAATATGACTGAGAGAAAAAGAAAACTGAGCTAGTCTAAGTTAAGCGGTTACTATTCAAAAACAAATCTAAGACATAGTGTCACAGAGAAAAAAGAAAAACTAAGCTATAACACAACACAGGCTGGAAATGTCAATCCTTATGTGAGTTTACATGTCGTCTTGTAAATATGTTTGGAGTATTTCTTCCTTTAGTTTTTGTTTAAATTGTCCAAGCTTTGTACATGATTTTAATTCAGGTCCAAAATCGTTCCATAATCTGACACCTTGCACTGAAATACAATGTTGCTTGGTAGTTGTTCTCACTGTAGGCTTTTGAAATATACATGTTCCTCTGAAGTGATATCGTTTCTCCCTTGTTTGGAACAACTTTTGGATATTTGCGGGCAGTGATAGATTCTTCACTTTGAACATTATTATTGCGGTTTTAAAGTCGATCAGATCTTTCAACTTGAGAGTTTTTTGTTTAAGAAAAAGTGGGTTTGTTGGTTCCCTGTAAGCTGCTTTGTTGATTATTCTAATAGCTCTCTTTTGAAGCATAAAGAGTGGATATATGTTTGTTTTATATGTATTTCCCCATACTTCATTACAATATGTCATGTATGGGAGTATTAATGAATGATACAAGGTGTATAGTGTGGGTTGATTCAGCAAATTTTTCACTCTGTGTAATATTGCAATTGATTTGGATACTTTACCTTTTATATAATTAATATGTGGCTTCCAACACAGTTTGTTATCAATTATTACTCCAAGGAATTTAGTTTCGGATACCCTTTCAATCTCTACACCATTTACACTGAGTTTGGGTACTGGGTAGTTGTGATGGTTGTTAAAGACTATAAATTTTGTCTTGCTTAAATTGAGCGTTAATTTGTTCAAATCAAACCACAGTTTCAGCTTTCCTAATTCCTTTCCGAGTGTATCCAGAAGTTGTTCCAAGTTGTTTCCACTGCATAGCAGGTTAGTGTCATCAGCAAACAATATTAAGTCCATTTTTTCTGAAACTTTACATATATCATTTATATACATATTGAATAATAATGGTCCCAAAACTGAACCCTGTGGGACTCCACAGGTGACCTTCAGTAGCTCTGAGTTTTTGTTGTTAACACATACAAACTGATATCTATTCTTTAAGTAACTTCTTAACCAGGACAGTGCTACCCCTCTGATACCACAATTTTGTAGTTTCTTTAATAATAGATTGTGATCTACTGTATCAAATGCTTTTTTAAGATCCAGGAATACTCCAACTGAATACTCTTTATTTTCAATGGCTGTTGATATTTTTTCTGTAAATTCCATTAAGGCATATGCTGTTGTCCTTTTGTGTCTGAACCCATATTGCTGCTCACACAATAAATCATTCTTCAGTATGAAGTTGTCAATTCTCTCATAGAATATTTTTTCAAGTATCTTGGAAAATTGCGGTAATAGTGAAATTGGTCTGTAGTTGGAGAGTTCCCCTCTGTCGCCTGTCTTGTAAATCGGAATTACTTTAGCTATTTTCATTGCATTGGGAAATATACCTGATTGGAGAGACAGGTTACAGATATACGTCAGTGGTTTCACTATGCATTCGATAACAGTTTTGACTAGTAGCATATCAATACCATCGCAGTCAGTAGATGTTTTACTTTTGAACGATTTAACAATTTCAATGACCTCTCTTTCGTCTGTGTTCTTTATGAAGATGGAGTCTTTTACAGCAGTGTTATTGCATATTGAATCACCTGTTGGCACCGTAGTGGGTATTTCTCGGGCCAGTTTAGGTCCAATGTTAACAAAAAAATTATTAAATTCATCTGCAGGTGAAGCTATATTCACATTCGGAGTCGATTTATTATTTTTTGGAGTGTTAGTTGGGTAGCTGGTATTTCTGCTTTTATTTCCAAGGATACTGTTGATTATTGTCCATGTATTTTTAATATTGTCTTTGTTTTTTTCCAGTTCTTTACTGTAATAGTCTCTTTTACTACATCTTATTATATATGTTAACTTATTTTTGTATGTTTTATACCGCTGCTCTGCTTCTTTTGTCCTTTTCTTTATGAAAGCTTTATATAATAAATGTTTCTTTTTACACGCCTTTTGTAGTCCTTTGGTTAGCCATGGTTTGTCAGTAAATTTGTGTTTAAGCTTTTTTTTAACTAATGGGCAGTTTTTTTCATAAAGAGTGGTTACAATGTTTGTAAATGCGTCATAGGCTTCATTTACATCTGATACATAGACTTCTGTCCAGTCTTGCTTCAGCAAGTCCTCTTTAAAAGAACTGATTGCGTTTGGTGATTTGTGTCTGAACGATTTTGAGATTTTTTCTGGGTTGGGCCCCGTGTGGCCATGGATAAGTGCAAAGATTGGCAAGTGGTCGCTTATATCATTTATCAATAATCCACTTTCTATTTTCTTGTCGAGAACATTGACAAACAGGTTGTCAATAAGTGTAGCAGAGTGAGCTGTGATTCTACTGGGATGTGTTATTGTGGGATATAGACTCATGCTGTACATAGAGTTCATGAACTCTGTAACTACATTTTGTTGATGTGGATTAAGTAGGTCAATATTGAAATCTCCACAAATTGCTACCATTTTCTTACTAGTAATATTATTGTACAGCTCGACTAATTTATCTCTGAATGTCTCAATGCAAGTTCCCGGCGTTCTGTATATGCAGCTTATGATTAGATTTTTTGTTTTGTCTAGGTCAATCTCAACAGTAACACATTCCAGAAGCCCTGGTAGTGCTGAGGACATTTCATTTACAAGCTTACATCTATATAGGTCATCAATATACAGTGCAACACCACCACCCTTTTTTTGAGATCTGTTAATGTTAAACATCTGATATCCCTCTATTGCCATCAGGGGAGCCTGGTCTTCATTAAGCCAGGTTTCAGAGACTGCTATAGCTGTGAATTTTCTGTTTAGCTGTTTTAAATAGTCCTGAATCTGTGAGAAGTTTTTGTTAAGACTTCTGCTATTGAAGTGTATTATTGACAGTTTACCATCTAATTGCACTTGACTTTTGAATTGCTTTTCAGTGTAATATTCACAGTGGTTATGAATATTATTGAAAAAGTGGTTATCAGGATCAATATCATTCTCCATCTCTTGTGGTTTATGTTCAGCATAGTGGCATATTTTTAGAGTTTGAGTTTCCTCACTCTGTGTTTCATAGTCAGTGTTCATCTGTATTTATCTAAGTCAGTAGCATCTCTGATCATTATACTTTTTGCTTGCTCAGGTGTTCCATTTAGTTTAATCCAAATTCTACAATTTCTTGTCCAGGTTGACTGTATCTTATTATGTTTCTTTAGCATCCGTGCCTGCCGTGCTAATTCAGCGTTTTTTTTTGTCAGGTGTTCATTTAGGTAAACTTGAGTTTCCTTTAGTTTTTTGGCCTGCCTCAGTATGTCATTTTTCACCCTCCTGTTCACAAAGCGCATCACAATTAATTTCTTTGTTTTGTTATCTTTCTTCGGTAAAGCATAACAGGCTGAGATCGCATTGGCTTCTACCTTAATGTCTTTATCATTAAGGAACTGAAGCACTTGGTTTTCTAAGGACATTGATTCACTTATGGAAGCATGTTCACCACTCAGTCCTGTAGCGGCATGGGCGTACGACTGATATCTGATGTCTAGTCCACTTATAACTATGTCATCAATGCGAGAACCTTGTTCAAGATCCTCAACGCGTTGCTCCAAAAGACGCCCGTGTTGCTCCAGGTCCATAATTTTTTTGTCTTTTTCTTTTATTATTGAATGTAGGGCTTGTACCTCCTGTATTAGGTCTAATATTTTGTCCTGCTGGCTAGTCACTTTGGCCAGTTCATCTAACACAAAGTTCAGAGTTTTTTTAATTTCTTCCATTTCCTCTTTTTTGGGTGGCATTTTACTGACCTGTGGATAGAAATAAGCAGAGAATCCGGCTAGGCCTCAACTAGCTCGGTCACTACTGGACCCGCCGCTCCTGCGCAGCTTCTCCGCCGAGTGACGCTGCTCAGCTCCGCAGATCACCGCCGTCTATCGCCGGCGCCTGCCTCCGTCTACCTGGCCAGTTGTGTCGTGCACCGCCGGCGCAGCCGGAATCCACCGATCACAGCCACTCGTCGCCGTCTGGCTAGGCGGCTCCTCCGCTGGGCCCCGTCTAGGCCCCGTCACCAACCGCCGTCAGTCTGGTCGTTCCTCGGCTGGGCCTCGCAATTGAGCACCGGTTCAGACCACTGTCCTGCTGGATCCAGGTGGCCCCCGTCTCTCACCAACGCCGCGCCCGAGCTCCCAATCGCCGCCTCGGTTGGTTCGTCCTCCTTTTAAATCCTTCTCTCCTCGGCTCCAGATGGCCAGATGTAAAGAATACCTTCTCACTGCTGCAGTTACTCTGGGTTAGCATTTTGCTGGTGGTTGTTGGTGTTTTTAGTGCATCTTTTTTTTTTTTTTTCTTTTGTAGTACTTTTGTGTTAGTGTTTGATTGTTTGTATCATGT
Organism: Pholidichthys leucotaenia; assembly: GCA_020510985.1. Classification (NCBI taxonomy): domain Eukaryota; kingdom Metazoa; phylum Chordata; class Actinopteri; order Cichliformes; family Pholidichthyidae; genus Pholidichthys; species Pholidichthys leucotaenia. The sequence goes on along the minus strand of CM035839.1, from coordinate 20,313,426 downwards.
TTGTTAAAAAAAAAAAAAAAAGGTTCAATAAAGATATTGTGGAAAAAAAAGAAAAGCACTCAGAGCGCGCACCTCTGCAACAGCTCATTCCCTCCCTCTCTTTGTCCATCAATCTGTTTGTACCTCCCTGCCTCAATCTCTCCGTACATTGCAAGATAGGGCCTTGGTGGAGGTATGCACTCATGGATCACCTCCAAAATCTAACTGGTCCGTCTGTAGCTGCAGGGTCACCTTTGGCGAAAATTTAATCCAGATCCATCCAGTAGTTTTTCTGTAATCTGGCGAACAGACCAACAATCTTGCACACACTGACCCTCATTTATCAAACGTGCGTAGAAATCGGAGCACATCTGGGTGTAAATAGGATCATATGAAAAGGTCTGTGTAGTATTTATGAAACCGTGTGTGTCCGGTCACTCTCATCTTACTGACGGTTCACTCGTTGATGAATCTCATGGGTGGATCATGAGCATCAATTGAATTCCATGCCCGCGTCCCGCCCCCAGAAATTACGACACAGCAGAAAGAAAAAATGACAAAAGAGAAACTTCTCCGTCAAAGAAATTAGGGTAACAGCAAGAGTGAAAGGAAAGATTTACAAGATTGTAGTGAGATCTGCTATGATGTATAGTTTGGAGACGATGGCACTGACAAAAAGACAGAAGATGGAGCTGCAGGTGCCAGAGTTGAAGATGCTAAGATTTTCATTGGGAGTGACTAGGAGGGACAAGATTAGAAATGAGTATATCAGAGGGACAGCTCAGATTGTGCGGTTTGGGGACAAAGTGAGAGAGGCAAGGCTGAGATGGTTTGGACATGTGCAGAGGAGGGATAGTGGAGATATTGGACAAAGGATGTTGAAGGTGGAGCTGCCAGGCAGGAGGAAAAGAGGAAGACCACAGAGAAGATTCATGGATGTAGTGAAGGAGGACATGGAGAGGGTTGGCGTTACAGAGGAAGATGGAGGGATTGGGAGAGATGGAGGCAGATGATCCGCTGTGGTGACTCCTGAAGGGAGCAGCCGAAGGAAGAAGATAAGAAAAGAAAAAAAAAAATCAGTGTTGTGTGGCAACATCAAAAGTCTGATTTAATGCGAAAAATCATATTTTGGTAGAGTTAACAAAAATCTGAGGGATAATCATTATCAAATACTACGTAACACACATCTTAGTCAAATACTTTTTCAAACATTAATTTAACATAGTAGCTACTCACCCTACGAAGCAAAGATATTAATATAGCCTATATATACAGTGTGTATATATATATATATATATATATATATATATATATATATATATATATATATACACACACACACACGGACAAAATTGTTGGTACCCCTCTGTTAATGAAAGAAAAACCCACAATGGTCACAGAAATAACTTGAATCTGACAAAAGTGGTAATAAATAAAAATTCTATGAAAATTAACCAATGAAAATCAGACAATGCTTTTGAATTGTGGTTCAACAGAATTAGTTTAAAAAATAAACTCATGAAACAGGCCTGGACAAAAATGATGGTACCCCTAGAAAAGATTGAAAATAATGTGACCATAGGGACACGTTCAACCAAGATGTCCTCTAATTAACATCACAGGTGTCTACAAACTTGTAATCAATCAGTCGGCCTATTTAAAGGGTGACAAGTAGTCACTGTGCCGTTTGGTGACATGGTGTGTACCACACTAAACATGGACCAGAGGAAGCAAAGGAGAGAGTTGTCTCAGGAGATTAGAAAGAAAATTATAGACAAGCATGTTAAAGGTAAAGGCTATAAGACCATCTCCAAGCAGCTTGATGTTCCTGTGACTACAGTTGCACATATTATTCAGAAATTTAAGATCCACGGGACTGTAGCCAACCTCCCTGGACGTGACCACGGGAGGAAACTTGATGAAGAATGGTAACAAAAGAGCCCAGAACAACCTCTAAACACATTCATGGTGAACTCCAAGGTCAAGGTACATCAGTGTCAGATCGCACCATCCGTCGTCGTTTGAGCCAAATTGGACTTCATGGGAGATGACCAAGGAGGACACCACTGTTGAAAACAAATCATTAAAAAGCCAGACTGGAATTTGCCAAACTGCATGTTGACAAGCCACAAAGCTTCTGGGAGAATGTCCTATGGACAGATGAGACAAAACTGGAACTTTTTGGCAAGGCACATCAGTGCTATGTTCACAGACGCAAAAATGAAGCATACCAAGAAAAGAACACTGTTCCTACTGTGAAACATGGAGGAGGTTCTGTTATGTTCTGGGGCTGCTTTGCTGCATCTGGCACAGAGTGTGTTGAATCTGTGCAGGGTACAATGAAATCTCAAGACTATCAAGGTATTCTAGAGAGAAATGTGCTGCCCAGTGTCAGACTGCTTGGTCTCAGTTGCAGGTCATGGGTCTTGCAACAGGGTAATGACCCAAAACACACAGCTAAAAACACCCAAGAATGGCTAAGAGTGAAACACTGGACTATTCTAAAGTGGCCTTCTATGAGTCCTGATCTAAATCCTATTGAACATCTGTGGAAGGAGCTGAAACATGCTGTCTGGAGAAGGTACCCTTCAAACCTGAGACAACTGGAGCAGTTTGCTCATGAGGAGTGGGCCACAATACATGCTGAGAGGTGCAGAAGTCTCATTGACAGTTACAGAAATCGTTTGATTGCAGTGATTGCCTCTAAAGGTTGTGCACGAAATATTAAGTTAAGGGTACCATCATTTTTGTCCAGGCCCATTTCATGAGTTTGTTTTTTAAAATAATTCTGTTGAACCACAATTCAAAAACATTGTCTGATTTTCATTGGTTAATTTTCATCGAATTTTTATTTATTACCACTTTTGTCAGATTCAAGTTATTTCTGTGACCATTGTGGGTTTTTCTTTCATTAACAGAGGGGTACCAACAATTTGTCCATGGCTGTATATGAAATAACTAAAACAACTTGGAAAAACACAGTTCTCAAACTTCCAGTTCAGGATTGAGACTCATAACAAGCGTGACATTCCAGCTAGAGAACAAAAAGAAGGGTAAAAATAACAATGGTGGAATAGTAGAGAGGTGTGATGCTCATGTTTTCCATCTGAAGGAAGATCTTAGGAAAGACTTTTCCGTAACTCCCAACACTGTTTGGTACCACTTTTGATATGCCAAGATTTATGAGGCCGTTATGAAATGGGTTTCCTAATAATTTAATAAGAAAACCTTTCCTCATGGTGGTAAATCTTGTTTCTTTTATTAATTTTAGCTCCTTTGGTGTGACGAACACTGATTAAACTTATTCACCTGGGAGTATTTATCGTTTCAGAAATATTGTTTTTTTTTTTTAGCTATGTTCTTCTTACTGAGGAAATTTAGATTGCTATAAAAAAAAAAACTTGCTGAGAACTAACAGAACCGTGCTGCAAACTCCAGATTTAACCCATTAAAAGATTCCAGGAAGGAATGAGACGACAGTTGGGGACGATGAATGAAGTCGAGGCCCGGCTGGTGCGTGTCGGATGTATAAACAGGACAGAAATAGTCTGTGATGACATGACTGTAGATGGGGCTGCAGCAGAAAACTCCGCTCAACAGGCTGTCTAAGTAGGAAAAAAATGAGCTGCTGTGTGATCTGATTGGAACTGCCTGCCTGTTTGGTTTGGTTTTTTTCCTTTGTGGCGTGCAGGTCTGAAGGCTGAACTCATCCTCGGAGAGATGCTGACAGGGATGTTTTCTCCTCTAAAACCTCATAAAAGTGCTGATGATGTTGTGTTTTACCTTTTCACATCACGAGAGCCGTTTCTGGCTATTGAGGAGAGTACGCAAATGCACCAGGCTCCCTCAGCCACTAGGGGACTCCCAACATGCTTTTTTTTTCCTCGTGAATTTTCAACGTTTTCCTTGGAAATTTACTTTTTTTCCGATTTTTTTTTTTTTTTTTTTTAATTGACAACTTTTTTTCTTGTACATTTACTGTAAAACTTCGTAAATTTGTAACTTTTTCTGGTAAATTACTACTTTTTTTTTTTTTTTAATTCCACTTTTTTTCTTGTAAATTTGCAATTTTTTCCCTCCTCATAAATGTGCAGCTTTTTTTCATGGAAATTTACGACTTTTTTCTTGGGAATTTGCTAATTGTTTTTCTCTGAAATTTACTACTTTTTTCCTCATAAATTTATGCCTTTTTTCTTGTAAATGTATTTTTTTTTTTTGATAAATTTGCAACTTTTTTCTCGTAAATATACACTTTTTTCTTGTAAATTTGCAATTTTTTCCTCATAATTTTGCAACCATTTTTGGTAATTTGCAACTTTTTTCTTGGAATTTGCAACTTTTTTTTTTTTTTTTTTTAACTTGAAAATTTGTGCTTTTTTTCTTGTAAACATCCATATAGATTCTGGTTCAATTTGTATTCTTTGTAATGGTTTAATTTTTTTTCCCTGTTTGGTCACACGTAACATGACTAAAGTTTTTTGTCGTTGTTGTTTTTGTTTAAAGTGGAGATATTTTCCCACCATTTTAAAGTGTTTGAATTCTTCCCATTACAAAAATACGCCCTCCCCCCCAAACATAATCTTACATAGGGCCCCCAGAAAGCTAGAAACGGGCCTGCACACTACTGAAGCCCAAGTGCAGGTTCAATAGATAATTGAACATCTATTGATGTTCAATAGATACAAGAACTCATTTATCCCAACGTCAGTAAAACTTCAACTTGTCATGGACACTTATAACTCCTGTTCTTAATGACTGCTCTTATATATTTATGTGTGTATTTGTATTATTTATTGGGTTTTATTTCATCTATATATTTTTTTATGAAGGATCTTATGTACTACATCCACTGTGTATGTGTGGATTGTGTGGTTGCAGCATGGATGATGACCCCAAGACAAATTTCCCCTTGAGGGACAATAAAGTTTCTTATAATCGCCTGTCATTAAAATGCTTCTGTTCGCGGGGTTTTGAACTCTGACTTGTCGTTCTTCAGGTGTGACGTGGGGAAAGGTGGTGTCCCTCTACGCCGTGGCAGGAGCGTTGGCGGTGGACTGCGTACGCCACGGTCATCCGGCTATGGTCCATACCATTGTCGACTGCATGGGGGAGTTCGTCCGCAGGAGTCTGACCTCCTGGTTAAAAAGGAGAGGGGGCTGGGTAAGGAGACTTTGCTACTTCTTTGTTTTCTGATGATGCAGTTTTTGCCCCAGTAAAAAGTTACGTCTGCCCCCCCCCCCATCAACTACATAAAAACACTGAACATGCAATGAAATTTTCACTTTCTCTCTGTCACATTGTTTATAGTAGACGTGTCTGTTGTACAGTTATTTATAGTGTTATTGTTCTTAGGCTTTTATTTGTGAGGCACGGTGTGGTGGCTCTGACTTCCAGTCTCGCCACCACCTGTGCCTATAAAGGGCAGCAGGCACGAGGGGCGGGCCTCTTTGCTATCACCTCTGCCTGGTGGTCATAGTGGTGTGTGTGTGTTTGTGTGTGTGTGTGCTACCAGTTAATAAACGTTCATCCTGTTCTAGACCTGGCCTCGTCCTTTGGGTCCACATCCAGACATAACATTTTGGTGATGAGGATACACAAGGTATGGAAGCGTGTGGGTCTCCTACTCGGCCATTTCTGGAGCTGCGGGCGAGCCACCTGTCCCCTGGCCGAGGTGGTCCGCCAGCTTCCAGACGTACATGGTGGCACTAAACCTGGGAAGAATGGACAAGTTGAGGGCACGCGCGTTGTTGGTGCGCAACTTAGGGATGGAGGGACAACGAATTTTGAGTACGCTTGGCGACTCTTGACGGCTTCGACGGCGTGGTCGAGCTGATGGCGCGCCATTTTTGCGCCCCGGACAACATCATCGTTCGGAGGATCAAGTTTCGGCAGCACTGCCAACAGGTGGGCGAGTCCATTCAGCGGTTTGTGGCAGACTTGAGGCTACTGGCTAGCAAGTGTCGGTTCGGACCGTTGGAGGAGGAGATGGTTCGTGACCAGTTGGCGGAGCATACCAACTGCGTTGCAATAAGGTCGAAGCTGCTCACTTTTCCGGGTGACTTGACGCTATCCAGGGCCATCGAGTTAGCTCTCTAGCTGGAAGCAGCAGATAGGCTGACGTGGGAGCTGAGTGAGCGTTGGTCACACCGACAGCTAGGATCCACCGTGACCACACAAGTAGCGGATCCGGACAGCAATGGGAGCGTGAAGAACGACTCTGCAGAGGCCAACGCTGCGGAATTGAGGTCTGCCCCGGGGAAGCTCATGTGTTTGGACTGCGGGTCCGTAAAGCACCGCTTCAAGGCCAGGGACTGTCCGGCAAGAGGGAAGCACTGCTTTTGGTGTGGCCATTTGAACCATTATGCCAGGGTGTGCCGCATGTTCAAGCAGGAGAGCCCGCAGAAGAAACCAACCCCTTCCGCCTCAACAGTTGTCCACATTGTGTCCCCGAACACCAACAGGTACACGTTCTGCACGGTGGAGTTGGATGGTGTGGAGGTACCGTTGCTGATCGATACGGGGGCAGAGGGCTCCCTACTGAATTGGGGTACAGTGAGAAAATTCTTCCAGCACTATAGGATTGAAGGTGACCCAGCGCTGCTTTACGGCTATGGAGGAGGACAGCTGACCGCAGTGGGAACACTGAGACTGACGGCCCGGTACAAATCGGCGGAGATGTCTAATCTCAACGCCACCTTGACGGCCTGTGGTGATAACATTATGGGTTGTGACCTGTTTTATGGTCTGGGTTTTGCCATTAAGAGCGGCACTGGGGAGGAGTGGTCGGGCTGTGGACTGTGGGACCGGCCAGTTCTGAGAGTGGAGGACGGTGCGATGTGGGATGAGGAATTGCCCAGCACCCCGGAAGGTGAGCAGGACCTGTGTTGCTCAGGGTCATCGCAAGGGGGTCCCTGTGAAAGAGCCCAAGTCGCACTGGGCGGCACGGTGGGGCACCTGCAATGACGAGCGACGCCAAGGAGCTGGCTCCAGTTGTCCCTGGAGCTCGGCTAAAGTGGGCCAGCGAACACGGGGCTATCACAGTGATGGCTGCAGCGGATTTACAAGAGGTCGGGGCCAGGTGTCGAGCTGAACACATGTTTATTAAAGAGGCACACAAGTGCTGCCGTCGGGCAGAAGAGGTGGCAAAGAGACCGCCCCTCCTGCCCACTACCCTCTTATAGCCCCAGGTGGTGACGGAACCAGAAGGTGGAGCCCGTACCTCACAAAAAAAAGTCTAAACTATATACAACATCCCCCCACCCCCCTTCTCAAAAGTCCAAAACACACGTACACAATTCAGACCCACCCCAATTTAGGACCTGAATCACACACTAAAATGATGAAAACAATATATCACAAGTGATCTAACACATTCACACCAAAACAACTAAAACTAGGGGGGACTGCTGTCCTCCCCCCACACGGCCAGGTGGAGTATTCTGCTGCAGGTATTAAATAAGAAGCAGTCTATAAACTAAAATATCGCCATGTTTCCTAAACTAAATAAAACGTGCAAAATAATCCCCCAGAACTACAATACATACACAAACAACAAATCATACTTAGCACATGCGTACAAATGAACCTATGATACACACGGCTGAAGGATCAATAAGCCCCCCCCGGACCGTCGTTTCATCAGTCCGCCCCTGGAAACAGACTGCCTCCCGGGCCGCAGCAAGTCGCCTCGGCACCGGTGCGCCTCCTCTTCTTCACCATCGGATGTTTCACTCGTCCAGGCCCACCACTCACCGTCTCCTCCACCTGCCGTTTGGTCCTGAATTGCTGTGGTTTCACCACCTCCCCAAGCCCGAATCCAGTCCGTGGCTCCCAGAGGGGTTTTGTTCGACTTGCAGTGTTTCTGCTTGGCACGTCGTTCTACCGTTCCAGCCGGTCCTGCCCCGACCTCTTTTAACTCCACAGCCGCCATCGCCGTCGTGACCCCTTGTTCACCGGTACCTTCCAGACGAAATCCAGGAACAGATGGAGCCAGCCACTCGGCGCCACCCTCCGTCACAGGCGTCCCTCCGTGCCACCCAGTTCCCTCGTCCCGGACAGTATAACTCCTTAAAAAGAAGTAGCTCTTAATCTGTGGAAAAGAAACGCCATGTTTTCGTACTGGCCCTTGTTAAACTAGGAGAAATCGTTGTAGATCAGCCAGATTTTCTGGTCAGTGTCCTGTATTTGTAAGAAGAAATGGCTGAGTTGCCTTCATTGGAAACGATAGATTTTAATATAAATTTGCTGCTCAAAGTTCAGTCCAACTTTAGTTTTGCATCACACAGGATTTTCTTTGCACAGTACGGCATCTTCCATATTTCTGCAAATAAAACGGCAGAAATTCTCTGGTATGTTATTTGATTTTACGAATGTGAAGATTTGTTTGTCATAAAAGAGAGTGTGATGCTCGGCGCTCAAAGTTCCCACGCTGTTTATGACAGTAGGCTGTAAAAGATGGGTTAATAATTCAAACTGGAGTCTTGCTTGTTCGTGCATCTTCACAGTTGTGTGCAATGTGTGCTGAATTCTTCTTTATATTTTCTTTTTTTTCTGGCTGTAATGTCTCTGTTGATAAATCGTTGACTGGATAATTCTTCTATGTTTTGTCACCCATAAGTCTTTTCCACCCAGGCACAAACATGCTGGCAGCGCTCTCCTCTGTTGTGTTGGGTGTGGCAGTTATGAGTCCTGATTACGTGCCATAAATTCCTTGGGCTTATAGCGCGCTATCCCTGTATTAGATAATATAATACCAAAACAAATGGCAGTGCCTGCTTGAAAAAAACCCCCAAGATGTACAAAGTTCAGTTTGAAAGCAAAATGCCTCCCGAAACTGATTCAGCAGCACGTAAAACATTGCAATAGACCTGTTATGTACTCTGTCATTTTTATCACGGAAGACGGCTTTAATTATAGTAATTCAACAATAATGGCCAAAATTTTGTTGGCCATTAAGCAAATTATCATTTAGATCCTGACATTTATTATATGAAACTTGTTGGAAACTTTTTCCTTCAAATATTTGCAATTTTTTTTACTGGAAAATTGAAACTTTCCCTCAGAAATTTGTAACTTAAAACAAATGCAAGTTTTTTCCTCATGAATTTGTCACTTTTTTGATTAATTTGCAACTTTTTTCTCTTTATTTTGCAACTGTTTCCTCATAGATTTGCGACTGTGGGCAGCACGGTGGTACAGTGGTTAACACTGTTGCCTCACAGCTAGAAGGTTCCAGGTTAGAATCCCCAGACTGACAGGGGTGGGAACCTTTCTGTGTGGAGTTTGCATGTTCTCCCTGTGCTGTGTGGGTTTACTCTGCAGGTCCAGGTTTCCTCCCACAATCCAAAGACCTGCATGATAGGTTAATTAGTGACTCTAAATTATCCCTCTGTATCTGTCTGCTATAGGCTCTTAGACGGTTAGTGTACCTACTAGTTAAGTGCTTTGAGTGGTCTTTGTGACTAGAAAAGTGCTATGTAATGTTATAATAAATAAATAGTGAAGATTAGTTAGATATTACACAAAGTGCTTGCATGCACATATCTCTTAGATCCACACACACAGACGTGAGTCAAATGTTCTCCCAACCATTCACACATAAACACCAGTTGCTTACACGCATAATACACATACACACATGCACACACACATGTAAGTTTCACAGGAAAAGTCACTGTTCTTGTTTCCATGTATGGGCATGCGTAAGACTAAAGAAGAAGGACCTGAGAGGAAGCCATAAAGGCAGGAACAAGAGGAGAGCCATTTGGACCCAAGTGGACAGTTTGAAACGATGGACATGTATGGTTGGGATCCGCCCACCAACTCAAAAGCTATTTGTAGGAGGGACTCCTTTTGTTCGGAGTCTTTTCCAGCAGAGGAGGCTGGGAAGATCCGTGACCATGTGACTCCTTGCATGTTCCAATAAAGTGAAGCTGAGAAACAGTATTTCTTCTGTGAACATTGGTTGGCTAAATGAAAAGATTCTAAGTGTCCAAAAAATTAATTTTTACAGTAAGTACATGTTCTTATCCCTTAACCTCACCCTTGCCACGGTTTCCTCACAAATTTGCAACGGTTTCCTCATAAATTTGCAACTTTTTCCTCACAAATTTGCAGCTTATTCCTCTTTATTTTGCAACCGTTTCCTCATAGATTTGCAACTTTATTCTCCGAAATGTGCAACTTTTCCTCACAAATTTACAACTTATTCCTCTTTATTTTGCAACAGTTTCCTCATACATTTGCAACTTTTTTCTCCAAAATTTGCAACTTTTTCCTCTTTAGTTTGCAACTCTTTCCTCTTTAGTTTGCAACTCTTTCCTCAGGTTTGCAACTCTTTCCTCACAGATTTGCAACAGTTTCCTCACAGATTAGCAACTTATTCCTGTTTATTTTGCAACAGTTTTCTCCAAAATTTGCAACTTTTTTCTCCAAAATTTGCAACTTTTTCCTCACAAATTTGCAATTCTTTCCTCTTTAGTTTGCAACTCTTTCCTCAGGTTTGCAACTGTTTCCTCACAAATTTGCAACAGTTTCCTCACAGATTAGCAGCTTATTCCTGTTTATTTTGCAAGTTTTCTCATAAATTTGCAACTTTTTTCTCTAAAATTTGCAACTTTTTCCTCACATATTTGCAACTCTTTCCTCAGATTTGCAACAGTTTCCTCACAGATTAGCAACTTATTCCTGTTTATTTTGCAATAGTTTTCTCATAAATTTGCAACTTTTTTCTCCAAAATTTGCAACTTTTTCCTCTTTAGTTTGCAACTCTTTCCTCTTTAGTTTGCAACTCTTTCCTCAGGTTTGCAACTCTTTCCTCACAGATTTGCAACAGTTTCCTCACAGATTAGCAACTTATTCCTGTTTATTTTGCAACAGTTTTCTCATAAATTTGCAACTTTTTTCTCCAAAATTTGCAACTTTTTCCTCACAAATTTGCAACTCTTTCCTCTTTAGTTTGCAACTCTTTCCTCAGGTTTGCAACTGTTTCCTCACAGATTTGCAACAGTTTCCTCACAGATTAGCAACTTATTCCTGTTTATTTTGCAACAGTTTTCTCATAAATTTGCAACTTTTTTCTCTAAAATTTGCAACTTTTTCCTCACAAATTTGCAACTCTTTCCTCTTTAGTTTGCAACTCTTTCCTCAGGTTTGCAACAGTTTCCTCACAGATTAGCGACTTATTCCTGTTTATTTTGCAATAGTTTTCTCATAAATTTGCAACTTTTTTCTCCAAAATTTGCAACTTTTTCCTCACAAATTTGCAACTCTTTCCTCTTTAGTTTGCAACTCTTTCCTCAGGTTTGCAACTGTTTCCTCACAGATTTGCAACAGTTTCCTCACAGATTAGCAACTTATTCCTGTTTATTTTGCAACAGTTTTCTCATAAATTTGCAACTTTTTTCTCTAAAATTTGCAACTTTTTCCTCACAAATTTGCAACTCTTTCCTCTTTAGTTTGCAACTCTTTCCTCAGATTTGCAACAGTTTCCTCACAGATTAGCGACTTATTCCTGTTTATTTTGCAATAGTTTTCTCATAAATTTGCAACTTTTTTCTCCAAAATTTGCAACTGGTTCCTCATGAATTTGCAGCTTTTTCCTCCTAAATTTGCAACTTTTTTCAATTAATTGACATTTTTCTCATAAATTTGCAGCTTTTTTCTCATAAATCTGTGATGCTCATATGACCACTGGGTTAAAATTTTAATCTGTTGTTTTATTTATTCTGTTGACCTAGACAATGGTTAAAGTTCATTTAATATTTTTGTTGGGAGGGGAGAGCCCCCCCCATTTTTTTAAAGGATTTGAAGGAGCCCCCTCCCAACACAATCTTACAGTGAGCCTCAAATAAAAAGCTATAAATGAGCCTGAATGTCATGACATGAACTGTAGTGAATTTAGAAAAGATTGTTTTATTATTTGAATGTTTTTATTGAATTTTCACATACTTATATAGAACACAAGAACATCACACAACTTCAACACCATTGCACATGACTATAAAAATCCACTGACACAAAACAAAAAAAGCGGGGGTCATTCACATTTATTCAACTTGCAGAAAGTCTCCAAGTACGGTAAGGATGGTTGCCAAAGCTCTTTGAACTTCTTGTCCGATCCTTGAGTTATGTATCAGAGATGCTCCGACTTTAGATGCGCAACCAAATTCAGTACCCAACGTTTATGGGAGGGGGGTAAAGCCTTTTTCCATCTGAACAAAATAAGCTGTCTTGTGAAAAGTGTGGTGAAGGCCACAACTGTGACATGGGTAGCTGAAATCTTGCAGTTTTGTGACACCATCCCAAATAGAGCTGTGATAGGGTTTTTTGGGATTCATGTTCCCCAGACTGTTGTGATGGTGTTTAAAAAAAAAAAAAAACAACAACACAACATTGGGCAATTCCAGAACATATGGGTAAGGGTGCCTGGATCACACTTACACCTTGGACAATTTTTGTTGGTCCCTGGAAATAATTTTGCCAGCCTGCTATTTGATAGATGGAGCCTATGGAGAACCTTGAATTGGAGTAACCCATGCCTGATACATATAGATGAGGTGTGCATCCTTTCGATTGCCCTCTTCCACACTGATGCAGAGAGGCCAAAGCCTAACTCAGCCTCCCATTGCTGTTTAGTACAGTCCAATGAGGGAGTTGTTGTTCCCTGTATCACTTCGTATATAGCAGATACTGCCCCCCGCCCCCCGAAGTAGATCTACCCTCAAGTATTCCTCTAACCTGCTACTCCATGGAGTTTGAAGAGAGGGAGAAGTGTTTCCTAATAAAGCTCCATACCTGCAAATATCTGAAAAAAACTAGAAAAGCACTCGGAGAGCGCAGACCTCCGCCAAGCGGCACAGTTCCCCCCATACAGTGTTTGTGTGTACGTTTTCAGATTCCCTGAGCATGAAAAGATATGACTAGCAATTGGATTCACAATGATTATTTGTTTATTTGACATGGACAGTGCAATAAACAGACAATTAATGAATGACAATCAATGTGATAGTGATAGGATTAGTGGTTCAGTAGTGTAAAACGGGGCTATAAGGGACGGCGGGTTAATAAGGGACACTTTTCTGGGAAATGTTTTAAATGTAATTCTGCTTTTTTTATTTTGAGCAGGACGCTGAGTTGTGTTGTTATTGTCAAATATCCATGAATCCTTCATCAAATCTAGATGGAAGCAAAATTAAAAAAGCAGAATTACATTTAGAAAAGTGTCCCATATTACCCCGCCGTCCTTTATAGCCCCGTTTTACAGTTGTAAAAGCATTGCCTCCTTGGCGGAGGTAATAAACTGAAGTGTTGGTGTGTCCATCTCCTCCACTGACGGATGCAGATTGGTTAGACAGGTTGCCGTGGGTTTTATATTATATTGGGGTTGCGCTCCGCGGCAAAACAGAATTTAGAATCTTCCCCGGCAGAGAGGTCGTTTTTACGCAGCGCCTATAGCTGGGCGGGGAATTTGTGGCAAATAATTGGGCAGCGGACAGGTGGCCGTGTCAGGTTTTGCAGCGTGGCGCAAAAACAGGCACGCTGGCGGGCCCAGGCCAGCAGTGTTTTCCGCGTGCTTTTGTGCCTAAAACGTTGAAGAACGCGGAGTTTGTGTTGGTCAGACACGACGACCAGCGCAATGTGCGCAGCGCCTATGGCTGGCACAGGCACGCTGGCGGGCCCAGGCCACCAGTGTTTTCCGCATGCTTTTGTGGCTAAAACGTTGAAGAAGGCGGAGTTTGTGTTGGTCAGACACGACGCCCAGCGCCCTCCATTGCGCCTGCGCACATGTTGAAAATGGCCCTATGTCACAGTGTGGAAAAATGCTTTAAAAAATTCCTGTATGCAGACGGTGATGCGGATCATCCCCAAAATTTAATCAGTTCTTCCTTGTACCATTTCCAACAACGCCTGAAAGTTTCATTGAAATCCGTCCAAAAGTTTTTGAGTTATCTTGCTAACCAACAGACAGACAGACAGACAGACAGACAGACAGACAGACAAACACACAGACAAACCCCGGCAAAAACATTACCTCCTCCTGGCCTTTCGGCCTGGCGGAGGTAAAATGATTGTGGAATGTTAGTTGCTGAAATGATATAAATTTACCATCTCTGAAGAAGTGCCCAACTAAGCCCACCCCTTTTTTGGCCCCGAGTTGGAAAGTTGTGTCCATGAGGGACGGTGGGAAAAGGGCATTTGCTGAAATGGGAGCTATAGTAAGGCCCTGTCTACATCCAAGATGGATTTTCAGTTGATTCCATATCCTAAGTGAGCCCTGTGATCCAATCAATTTCTTATTCATTGATAGTGGAGCACAGATTAAGGAGCTCAGTGATACAGGGTTATAAGAATATTGTTCCATATCTGCCCAAAGGGGCATTTGTCCTCCTTCAGGGGGCTGCACCCAAAGATCAGCTTAGAAGTATTAGCTGCCCGGAAATAATGAATGTAATTTGGCATGGCCAGCCCTCCCAACTCCTCCTGTTTTTCCAAGCACTCCTTTCTGATATGTGGTATTTTCTTGTTCCAGATAAACCAGGAAGTGTCTTTATCAAGTTCTTTAAAAATGACTTGGTTATAAATACTGGAATGGTTTGGGAAAGAAATGGGAATTTTGGCATTATTACCATCTTGACTGCACTTATGCGTCCTGCCACTGACAGAGGAATGGTTGACCATCGTTCCATATTTTTCTTGGCCTGAGTTAGAGCTGGTATGAAGTTGCATTTAAACAGCTCCCTGTAAATCCCTGGTCACTGATACTCCTAAGTAAGTAAATTTATCTTTAGTTATCTTGAATGGATATCTCTCCAATGCTATTTGAGTGGTTTTATTGTTAACTGGAAAAAAAGTAAAAGAGCATCTGAGTAGTGTTGGAACAAAGAGCGGGACCATTATTGAAATGGTATTTGTCAAAAATTAGATCTAATGGAAGACACACATGCGATCCAGGGTTGCCAAAAGTTCATGAACCCATCCATGTCCTGTCTCAGTGCGAATGTCAACTTTTCCATTGAGTAAATGTCTTGAATCACGTTAATCCAATCTTCAGGTGTAGGACAGTCCTTCAGCATCCATTTTTTAGTTAGGGCTTTTTTACTTGCCAGTATTAAAACATTGAATAAGTATTTATCTCCTCGTCTTTCCAGTGAGTCTGGTAGTAAACCCAAATACAAAGTTACAAAAGAAAAAGGAACTGTTATTTTGAATACTTTCCCCAATATTGTCTGTACATTGGTCCAATATTGGTGGATAACTGGGCATGACCAAAACACATGAAAATGATTTGCAGTCTTTTCACCACACAAGCGCCAACAGTTCAACTCCTTATGGGTAAATTTGTTTTGTGCAGGTGTTCTGAAAAATCTTACCAAGTTTTTTCCATCCAAATTCTCTCCACTGCAGGGATGAGGTACTTTTCCATTGCTGTTTATTTAGCTTTTCCCATATTTCCAATTGTAAAGTGAAATTCCCCTCTTTTTCCCATCTCTCTTTTATATATGATGTGTTGTCTCCTTTTAAGTCTTGAAGACCTTGGTATATTTTAGAAATGTATCTGATCCCTGGGATCCCTTTATATGCCATTAAGAAGACCTTCAGAACACCTGACTGGGCCCTTTCCAAATCCTCCTTTTTAAGTATATTGTTTATGTGGTGTCTAAGCTGAAAGAACCTGTAAAGATCTTGATTTATTAGTCCTTGTTTTTTCAAATCTTCAAAACTTTTTAAAGTTTGCCCCTTAAAAAAATCGTAATATTTTATCAGCCCTTTCTCTTTCCACTCTTTAAATCTAGTGTCTGTTTTATTGGGGGTAAAGTCTTGATCATAGGCAATCCATTGCAGAAGTCGATAGGGCTCTTTAGTTTGATTCTCTCTGACTATCTTAAACCAAATTTTTAGTGGGGTCTCTATCCACAGGTTAGTGTTATTCAAGAGTTTAGTTAAGGCATTGTTCCCTATTATCGCCTGTAGGGGGATGTCACTTGTTATTTGGCCTTCCATCTCCTTCCATTGTGCAGTGTAGACTGGGTTACATATCTCTACTAAAGTTTTAATTTGTGCGGCTTTAAAATAGTCCCTGATATTTGGCAGCGCGAGCCCACCTTTGTCTTTGTTTAGCTGTAGGGTTCTATATCTGATTCTAGGTCTCTTGCCCTGCCATATGAATCTTGAGATCCTTCTGTCCAGCTCCTGCCATGTTTTTTTGGGAGGTTCTACCGGTATTGTTTGGAAAAGGTATAGAAGACGTGGAAGTATATTCATTTTGACTGCTTCAATTCTTTGTGCATTACCTAAGAATGGTATCATATTCCATCTTGCTAGGTCAGATTTTATTTTTGTCACCAGTGGATCATAGTTTAGTGTTATAATTTTGTCGAGTTGTTTCGGGATATTGACCCCCAGATATTTCATAGATTCCAACTCCCAGTTAGTTTTGAGTTCACTTAGTGAATAATGATTTGGGTCATAGTTGAATGTTAAAACTTGGGTTTTATGCATGTTTAATTTGTACCCCGATAAATCTCCATAGTCTGAAAAAACTGAGATTAGTTCTGGTAAAGAAGTGTCTGGCTGCCCCAGGTATATTAAAATGTCATCAGCAAAGAGTGCTATTTTATGTTCCTTCTGACCAAGTGTAATACCCTGAATTTTTTGATTTTGTCTTATCCATTGGCTCAGGGGTTCTATGAAGATTGCAAAGAGCAGTGGAGACAGGGGGCAGTCTTGACGACATCCTCTTTCCAGTTCAAAAGATGATGATAAATTACCGTTAATCCTTATTTTAGCTGTTGGTTTTTTATATAATGCCTGTATAGTTCTAATGAAGTTGTTATGAAAATTGAAACTGGATAAGGTTCTATATAGGAAAGACCAGTCAACCGAATCGAATGCTTTTTCAGCATCTAATCCCAATATGACTGCATTTAAGTTATATTTTTTTATATGATGAATTATGTGTAAAGTGCGTCGAATGTTGTCTTGTGTCTGTCTTTGTCTTATAAAACCTGTTTGGTCTAAGTGAATTAAGTCTGTCAGTATGTTTTCTAACCTTTTGGCAAGGATAATGGTAAAAAGCTTATAGTCCTGATTTAATACACTGATTGGTCTGTAGTTGGAGCATTCTAGTTTATCCTTTTCAGGTTTAGGTATAACTGCAATGACCCCTTCTCTCCAGGAGGGGGGGATTTCCCCTGTGTGGAGGACATAGTTAAATGTTTTCAGGAGGAGAGGAGATAGTTGCTGTTTAAAGGTTTTGTACCATTCTGCTGTATAGCCATCTGCTCCTGGGGATTTGTTAGCTTTAAGTTTCATAATTGCTTTTTCCAATTCTTTAGGTTGTATTTCTGACAGTAGTGTTTTATTTTGTGATTACGTAAGTTGGGGAAGGTTTAATGTGTTTAGGAATGTCTCGGATGCGTTTTTATGTTTTTTGTGGGAGTATAAGTTCTTGTAGTAATTCTCGAAGCTTTTAAGAATATCCTGAATTCTGAATTTTATTTCCTTTGATACTGGGTCTCTGATTTTGTAGATTGAGGAAACAACAAACAGAAAGAGCAATCTATAGGCTAGTAATTTTGCCGATTTACTGCCTGCTTCATAGTGTTATACATTCAGCAGGGTGATATCTTCTCCCTCTAGCCGCCCAATTACCAAACTGTACCTCCCTTCTTTATCTTTGTGTTCTGATTTTTTTTTTCAAATGTAATTTTGGTTGATATCAATGTCGCTACTCCCCTCCTCCTCCCTGATTTATATGAAGATGAAGAGATCATTTTAAACCCTTGTCTATTGAGTTTAGTGTATTCCACGTCTGTTAGGTGGGTTTCTTGTAAAAATATTATTTCTGCTTTGTCTTTTTTCATTTTGCGTAGAATCTTGGGTCTTTTAACTGGATTCAGGATCCCTTTTACATTATATGAGGCTATTTTGGTTACACCCTGTTTCTCCATTGTATTTTCTTATTTAGTATAACAGTGTGGTGGCCCTCTTTTTGGCTACTCAGAAACTGAAAGAACATTAAGAACATAAAAAAACATTAAGAACATAGTGTACGAAACTTTAAAACAAAAAACTGTCAAAAAAACTTCCTGAGCTGGGGTCTCTTTAAAGACCCTGTAAGAGCCCTGATGGAGTGTAGGCTCTGAGGGAAATTCCTCAAACTCTGTTACGTGTTGAGGGCCCTCTCTTACCCCTGTAAGTTGTCCCATGTTTTTAACGTGAATTTCAGATCCCAATCCGAATTTGTAATGATTTTTATTTTATTTTTATTTTTTTTTATGCCTATACCCTATGAGATTGTGTGCACCCTCCCACCCCCATCACAGCAAACATTCACTCTAATACAGTATTTGTTAGTGTGGAGAGAACATGTGGGTCATTGTTACATTTCTATTTTAACCACTTGCACTCCGTTGTTCCGCGGGCGGGCAAGTCTCTGCATCCTAGGACGCACGAGGGCGCACAAGAGCGCACTAGTGCGCGCTCGGACGCATGACGCATGATATACTGATGGTGGTGCAGATGGAGATGGTGCTGGCCTCCAAGCGCCACTGGGGAAAAAAATCTGCAAACACAGCCGCGAACAGATTAGTTCATCTGATTGACCTCTCATTCGACTAATAAGAGCCTTGAATTGGGTTTCTGAAACCTTGAAGAACCAATGAATGAAAACCTAGGAAGGAGGACCCGCCTCCCAACGCTTTGAATGCAGTGAGCCAGTTGAAGCAGAGAAGTTCGTGAGCTGTTTTTTTTTTAAGGCTGGGTGAAGACTGGCTGCTGCAGCGGATCAAAAAAGGACACAGGAAGAGCTCCACAGACCCAGCAGCATGGAGACCATCCACAAATGCAACCTGTGTGACAGGGACTGCCATTCGTGGATCGGCATGTTCGGCCACAGGCGGTGCTTTTTTGTTACTTATTTGTACCTGTAGGTAGACTTGGTTTGCAGTCTGGTGACAAGCCACCGGCTGCTGGTCGCTGCGTGCGCGAGCGCCCTAAACCTACATGTTTTGGTATGCGGGAGGAAACCGGAGAAATCCCGGAGTAAACCCGCGCAACACGGGGAGAACATGCAAACTCCACACAGCTCACTGTTAGTCGGGGGCTGGGATCGAACCCATGATCTCATGATCCCCGCGGTCCCCCAGCCGAGGGTAAAACTGTGCTGCCACAGTGCTAAACCACTGCGCCACCGTGCAGCCCATACTTATTTTGTATTGGTTCCAGCAGAGTAGACGTCATTTCTTCCATGGTCATTATAGACCGACGGAGGCTGACGACGAAGGCTGAGTGACACACACGCCTTCGCCAGTCTTTTTTTAATTACTACTGTTATTTGTTTTGAAAAATCGTTCGCCAAAAACCGCAATCATGGAAGCACAAAACCGCAATAATGGAATTATGTTTTGATCGAGTCGCGAGACCAGAACCAGAGCGGACCAGCGTCGCGTTCGTCTGACAATGAGGAAGACAAGTTCGCCAAGACTCCGCTGTGAAGAGGTAAGGTGTTATAAGCTAAATTATTCTCTATCCCTGAAAATTGTAATCCAAAATGACTTTTGACCGATCAGTAAATTACAGCTGTGCGGTTCACGAAGTCTGAAGTTCGTGCGCCGCGGTACAAGGGGTTGCTCGCAGTGTACAGGCTGTGAACGCCCCCCCACCCCCGCTATTCTTCTGCAGCGGGGGGGGGGGGGCCGCGGTGACCGCACTGCTGTCCTACATCACCACATAAGGCTAATCCGTTGTGTAGCGATGGCTAAAGTCCATCCTCTGTAGCGAGCGGGGGGGGGGGGAGACAACCCCCCCCACACACACACACACACACAGTAGCGGGGGGGGGGGAGCCGCTGTGACAGCGTTGCTGTGGAAACATGCAACGAGTGTAATCTGTCATGTAGCGAGGGCCGAACTCTGTCCTTGGTAGCGGGAGGGGGGGGACGACCCACCCCCCCCACACACACACACACAGACACAGCCCTGAGTGTAACCTTTCCTTTGAGCCTAAAATGAAGCTTCTACATTGAATCATTCAAAAGTTACAGACGTTTTTCCAAACTGTGCCATTTGGCACAATTTGGCACAGTTCCAAAACGCCTGGGAAAAGCTTGAGAACAAAGCTGTGTAAAATATTCATTTTTTGTGGTATTGTTACCAAATTTGGATCTCAGCTGGATAACACTTGGTTCTACATTTCTGTTGCATTTTCCAGCCGGATCGGACAGCTGTGTGTTATTTACAAGCATTTGTATCCAAAAAAACACTGTGTCCAAATTTTTTTTCTTCAAGTTCAGTATGTTTAGATGGCTGTAACTCAGTGGCCGGAGCACGTAGAGAGATTGTTTTTTTTGCCAAAAAATTCAAAGTGTTTTCTTTTAAATGAGACCAACCCCATGAAGATGCTGCAAAGGGTTGAAGAACAGCTTTCGATTTACTTTGGGCACGTTATTTTTTGGCATTTTTAGGAAAATTGCCCGGAGTGCAAGTGGTTAACAAGATTTTTTTTTTTCCCCTTTAAATTAAGAAGACATTTGTTTCTAATGCTATAACTGCTCCATGAAAGGTTTTACCACATGCTGATTCTGCACCTCCTTTAATGTTTGTTACCTTGTAGGAGGGGGGATGGAAGTCCAGAATGGCTGAAAAGAAAAAAAACCAAAAAAAAAAACAAAAAAAAAAGGTCGCTATTCCTTCCTGGAACTGGAAAGCTTATCTTTGTAGCTCTGGGGCTGGGTTTCCCGCTGCTGGCCCGTGGATTTTGAAGGTCTGTGAGTGGACCACGTTTGAGCTCTGATCTTCTCGCTCAGATTCGCTGCGGGTTTAAACACCGTTACCGGGAGTCCTCTTCTCGCCATGTCAATTGTTGCTTCTTCCGCTGAATTATAGAGACATGACTCTTCACCGTAAAAGACCCTTAACTTTGCCGGAAATGGCGTCTGAAAGCGTAGATTCTGTTCCCGTAGAACCTTTTTGGCGTTGTTATATTCCCGTCGCTTTTTAAGAACCTCAGGGGCGTAATCGTGCTCCACGAAGACTTTTCTCTCTTGATGCATAAATCCTTTTTTCTGCCAAGCCCGTCTTACAACCTCTTGTTTTATTTTGAAATCAGAGAATCTTACCACCACCGAACGCGGGGGCGCTTCTGCCGCTGGCTTTGCGGCTAATGTACGATGGGCCTTTTCTATCTTCGAATCGGTGGTTTGTGGAATATCTAACTTCTCTCTCAATAAGGATTCCACGCATTCCGCCACTGTGTTGAAACTATCTTCAGCTCCTTCTTTCAGACCGTGAATTCTGATGTTATCTCGTCTCTGTCTTCCTTCTTGGTCGGTTAGCTTAGCCTCCAGCCTTGACTGTTTTCTGTGTAAATCCAGCATAGAATCTTCAAGCACTTTTACTCTTTCTTCAGCTTCCAAGATTCGGTTTTCGGCCTGGTCCGTTCTGCTGTTCGTCCTTTTTAGTTCCTCTCTGAATTCATGAAATTCGGCCCGAAATCGTCGTAATTCATCAAATAGCGATTTCAAGCTAATCTTTTTGTTGGCTAGGTCCAGCTCCTCGTCTCCTGAACGGAGGTCCTCGGGATCAGATTCTGCGGCCGCTGCGCGTCCTGACCTGGGGAATGTCAGTTTCTTCTGTTTTTGGTTAGGCATGGTGTTTTTGTCTTTTGATTTTTATTCTTCCAAAAATCCGTTAAGTCTGATTTTGAAGATGTTTTCCTTGGATTGGGTCTGGGAGGTTCAGCGTTAAGTTGCTATCACCATGGCATCCAGACCGGAAGTCTTGACTTCAATTTTAATGAAAATTTTTGAAAAACTGGTCAGATTTGAGGTCCTAAAGCAGACTGAGCATGCATTGGATCCTCTGCAGTTTGCCTATAGGCCTCACAGAGGAGTGAAGGATGCCACTGTCACTCTGTTTAACATGCTTTTTAAACATCTGGATTTTAATGGGACACACGCCAGGCTTTTATTTGTGGACTTTTCTTCCACCTTTAATACAGTCCAACCTCATATTTTAGCTGAAAGGCTCCTGCAACAATTTGATTTGAGCAATAATCTGGTGGGTTGGATTCTGGATTTTTTTTTAACCAACAGGACACAGAGAGTAAGGGTCAATGGCACGTTGTCTGACCAAAAGTGCTCTTCTACTGGCTCTCCTCAGGGGTGTGTGTTGTCACCACTACTCTTCATCCTGTATACAAACATGTGTTGGAGCAGACATGACAATAGACACATTATAAAGTATGCTGATGATTCAGTTGTTGTCTGTCTCCTCCAGGATGGTGAAAGTGGCCACGGCCCAGTTGTTGATGATTTTGTTCACTGGTGTGAGGATTCCTACCTGCAGCTGAATACGACAAAAACTAAAGATATGATTATTGACTTTAGGAGGAAAACTCCCAGGCACGAAGTCACTGTTCTAAAAGGACAGACCACTGAATGTGTACAATCCTACAAATATCTTGGGACGATTATTGATAGTAGTTTAAACTTTGAAGAGAACTGTGAAAGGGTGTGCAAAAGGGGTGAGCAACATTTGCATTGTTTAAGGAAACTTGCACGCTTCCAAATTGACCGAACCATAATGACAATATTTTATCAGGCTTTTATTGAATCTGTTTTATCCTTTTCTTTAGTGTCATGGTTTGGTCAGATAAAACTGAAACAGAGGAAATCCTTTGATCAGGTAGTTAGATGGTCCAGTCTTTTGCTTGGTGAGTCACAGCTGAGCCTGACATCCCTGTACACCAGACAGGTACAGAGGATGGCTACCTCCATTTTAAATGATGACTCCCACCCTTTGCACTGCCACTTTCAGCTTCTTCCCTCCAGACGAAGGTTTGCTGTCCCAAAACGTAAAACCCAGCGCTACAAAAACAGCTTTGTTCCTGCTGCTGTCAAAGAGTTGAACAAGTTGTAACAATATATTGCACATAATTTAGTTACCAATTTATTAATTTCATTTTATATTTACTTATTTTTGTAGGTTCTTTATTTGGGTTCTAAATCTTTTACTGGGTTTTAGACTTTTGAGTTTTTAACCTCTTTGACTAGTCTAACTTTTTAACATGACCCTTCTGTCTTATCTCTGTTTTTTCTCTTATCTCTTTGTCTTATGTCCTGATTGATGGAGCCTTGAGTATTTGTACCATGTTTATAGTCAGCTTCATGTGTGCCTGCATTTGTGTTTATGTTGAATGTAATTGTGGTTTGTAAATATGGATGTCACCTGACTGCAAAACAAATCTACCTATGGGTACAAATAAAGGAACCTGAACCTCCTTGGTCGTCTCCCATGAAGTCCACTTTGGCTCAAACAATGATGGATGGTGCGATCTAACACTGATGTATCTTGACCTTGGAGTTCACCATGAATGTGTTTAGAGGTTGTTCTGGGCTCTTTTGTTACCATTCTTCATCAAGTTTCCTCCCGCGGCAACGTCCAGGGAGGTTGGCTACAGTCCTGTGGATCTTAAATTTCTGAATAATATGTGCAACTGTAGTCACAGGAACATCAAGCTGCTTGGAGATGGTCTTATAGCCTTTACCTTTAACATGTTTGTCTATAATTTTCTTTCTAATCTCCTGAGACAACTCTCTCCTTTGCTTCCTCTGGTCCATGTTTAGTGTGGTACACACCATGTCACCAAACAGCACAGTGACTACTTGTCACCCTTTAAATAGGCCGATTGACTGACTACAAGTTTGTAGACACCTGTGATGTTAATTAGAGAACACATCATGGTTGAACATGTCCCTATGGTCACATTATTTTCAATCTTTTCTAGGGGTACCATCATTTTTGTCCGGGCCTGTTTCATGAGTTTGTTTTTTAAAAGTAATTCTGTTGAACCACAATTCAAAAGCATTGTCTGATTTTCATTGGTTAATTTTCATAGAATTTTTATTTATTACCACTTTTGTCAGATTCAAGTTATTTCTGTGACCATTGTGGGTTTTTCTTTCATTAACAGAGGGGTACCAACAATTGTGTGTGTGTGTACAGTGGTTATAAAAAGTCTACACACTCCTGTTCAAATGCCAGGTTTTTGTGATGTAAAAAAATGAGACAAAAATATGCACACCATGTTATAACTGGGGATGTAGCTGTGTTCAGAATTAACCAGTCACATTCAAACTCATGTTAAATGGGAGTCGGCACACACCTGCCACCATTTAAAGAGCCTGTGATTAACCCCAAAAAAGTTCAGCTGTTCTAGTAGGCTTTTCCTGACATTTTTGTAGTCACATCTTACAGCACAAGCCATGGTCCACAGAGAGCTTCCAAAGCATCAGAGGGATCTCAATGTTCAAAGGTTTCAGTCAGGAGAAGGGTACAATAGAATTTCCAAGGCATTAAATATACCATGGAACACAGTGAAGACAGTCATCAAGTGGAGAAAATATGGCGCAACAGTGACATTACCAAGAACTGGACGTTCCTCCAAAATTGATGAAAAGACGAGAAGAAAACTGGTCAGGGAGGCTGCCAAGAGGCTGACAGCAACATTGAAGGAGCTGCAGGAATTTCTGGCAAATACTGGCTGTGACAACAATCTCCCATCTAGGATGGCAAGACGGAAGCCTTATATTACAAAGAAAAACATCCAAGCCCGGCTACATTTTGCAAAAACGCATTTGAAATCTCCCAAACGCATGTCGGGAAAATGTGTTACGGTCCAGTGAAACCAAGGTTGAACTTTTTAGCCATAATTCCAAAAAGTATATTTGGGGCAAACACAACACTGCTCATCACCAAAAGAACACCATATCTACAGTGAAGTATGATGTTGGCAGCATCATGCTTTGGGGCTGTTTTTCTTCAGCTGGAACTGGGGCCTTAGTCAAGGTGGAGGGAATTATGAACAGTTCCAAATACTAGTCAGTGTTGGTACAAAACCTTCAGGCTTCTGCTAAAAAGCTGAAGATGAAGAGGAACTTCATCTTTCAGCATGACAATGACCCAAAGCACACATCCAAATCAACAAAAGAATGGCTTCACCGGAAGAAGATTAAGGTTTTAAAATGGCCCAGCCAGAGTCCAGACCTGAATCCGATCAAACATCTGTGGGGTGATCTGAAGAGGGCTGTGCACAGGAGATGCCCTCACAATCTGACAGATTTGGAGCATTTTTGCAAAGAAGAATGGTCAAATATTGCCACATCAAGATGTTCCATGCTGATGGACTCCTACCCAAAAAGACTGAGTGCTGCAACATAGCATTAGGTGTGCATATTTATGCAAACGGGTTATTGTAAGTTTTTTATTTTTCCCCCTTAAAAGATTTTCAGTTGGGTTGTACAGGTTAAAGGTCACATTAATGGTGAAACAAGTTTTGAAATGATTTATCTTGGTCTCATTTTTTTACATCACAAAAACCTGGCGTTTGAACAGGGGTGTGTAGACTTTGTATATCCACATGCCGCAGAGCAACCACTAGTTATGTGTACAGTTTTGGTTGTTTAAAAGCCAATTTTTACAAGTCTTATGTGTCCTCTGTTATGTCCATAATCTGTGACCCAATGACGAGGCCGGAGGTGCAATAGAACTCAACTTTATTGTGCAAATTCACAGACTCAAGGCACTCCCATACAGGCAGAGGCGAAGGACAAAAGAGACCGTGCCTCTTCCACATCAACCTTTTATACCCAGGGTGGCGGCAGAACCAGAAAGGTGGAGTCACCACCCTCATCACACAATAACATGTCATATTCATATATGACATTTCCCCCTCCCCCTTTAGAAAAGTCCAGAACTCATGCACACTAATTAGGCCCTCCCAAAATTTAATATCCAAGTCACGCCCTAATGACGGCAAATAAAATAGGCCTATCCATACACACAAACAACTAAAACTAGAGGGGGACAGGTGGACTGCCGTCCCACCTCCACACGGCCAGATGGATTATTCTGCCGTCTTTGATACTAAAGGTCCATAAAATAAAACAATGCCGTGTTCCTAATATACTATCAAAACAATCCCATGAACTTATATACATAAACAAGAAAAAGAAAAATTCAATGTAGTAAACACACACAACCAGTCTACATGCACCTTCATACACCGCTATAACATCCCCAACTACACCACCCCAACCCGGGCAAACCCCACAGTAATACACACACATTACATGGGTATTTTTTTTTTTCCACATGGGAACTTGTTATAGCAGTTCAATACGAGAAACATGTCAACTATGTAGCCCGGGCAATTCTCATTTAACCCCAATCCATCGCCCCTTGCTACCATACAGTCTCGATGGAGAGCCACCCCTCGGGGGACTCATCTGGCGTGTCCCGCCAAGAGCTCCTTTGTCTCTTGATCCCTGGAGATGAGCAACGTCGGGGCCCCGACACCTTCTTCTCCTCGATGAGGCACCACAGGTCATTGGGGTGTCTCCATGAGTCATCTGACAACCAAAGGTATCCGTCCTCCCGAACAGCCACCACCTACAGCTGCCCCTGGTCGTCACATCGCTTCCTCTTTCCGTGGGCACCTCTCAGCCGAGCCCCCTCTCTGGGTCGAACCACGTCACCAACTCTTAAAGGAACTCACCTCGACTTCCCGTGTCCACGATGTCTCAATCGGGCCTCCTCACTGGGCAGCGCCATAACGGCGACCCTCTGCGAAGCCCGACTTGGCCTGCAGTGTTCCTGAGTGACATGTCTGTTTCCCGTGCCAGCCGGTTCCGCCCCGCTCTCTGTCATTTTAAACGTTAGCATAGCCATAACAGCTCCATGCTTCTCGGTATCTCCAGGCCGAACCCCGGAAGCAGAGGGGGTCATCTTCACAGCCTCACCCACAATTACGGACATTCCACCATGCCGCCGAGTTCCCTTACCTAGGGTAACGTGGGCCCTGACACCGGAATCCTGTCCTGATGGCCCTGGGTGGAAATTGTCCTGCCCATCTCCCAGAATACTAGGCCATGTGTAGTCCCAAACCGTATTGTCGACCACTCGCGGAAGCGGCCAGTCCCACAAACTGCAGCCCGACCATTCCTCTCTGCAGCTGTTGGTAATTGAGAAGCCCAGTCCATAAAACAGATCACAGCCCATCACATTCAACCCACTCACGGTCACCACGAACTGTATATTGGACATCACCGCTGTCTTGTACCTCGCCGTCAGCTCCAGCGAACCCACGATGGACAGCCTATTACTGCCATACCCACAAAATGGCTTCAACAGACCTCTCACACGATGGTAGGGGAAATAACTCTTCACAGTAGACCAATTCAACACGGACCCTGCCGCACCAGTGTCCACCAACAACGGCACTAGCCGTCCAACGTAATTGTTAGACATGTGCGGCCTTCTGTGCTTGGGGATACAGTGTGAATAACCGCAGGAGTTTTGGCAGGGGAATCCACTTCACGTCATCACTCCCCTCGCTCAAACTTTTTACAGAACCTGGTGAAATGGTTTAGGAGCCCACACTTGCCACAGCGTTTGCCTTTTGCCGGACACTCTCTCGTTTGTACCGGTGCTTGGTAGACCCGCAGCCAAAACACTTTGGCGACCCCGGGGCAGACCTAATTTTTATAGTGGCAGCGTATTCTTCTTTGTCTTCCATGCTGTCATCGCTATCCGGGTCTACAGCCTGCACCGCTGATTGAGCCGGGTTGCCCCAACGCTGTTCTTTCACCAAGGTCCCGTGACAGTTTATCCGCTGCTTCGAACTGCTGGGCTATCTCCACCGCTTTGGCCAACGTCAGCTCACCAGAATGAGTAAGGAGTCTTAACCGTTCTGCTTCACACAATGTGTGCTCCACCAACTGATAACGGACCATTTCTTCCTCTAAGGTCCCAAACTGGCAATCCCCAGCCATTTGACGCAGGTCAGCAACATACCGCTGCACTGACTCTCCAGCCCACTGGCGGCGCTATTGGAACTGGATCCTCCGGACTGTGACATTTTCCGGGACGCAAAAGTAGTGCGCCGTGAGCCCAACCACATCCTCAAAACTGTCGCTCACTCCCAATGTGCTAAGAATGTGCTGTCCCTCCATGCCGAGATTATGGACAAGTATTACTGTGCATGCAACTTCTTCAACTCACCGAGGTTCAATGCCACCAGATAATTCTCAAATGCGACAAACCACCTCTCCCATGGCACCAGCGGCTCGCCAGGAAGCTCCGGAAATGTCCGAATGCCCGAAATAGCTTTATCCATTCTTTTATCTTCATCACCAAATGTTCTGTCCATAATCTGTGACCCAATGACGAAGCTGGAGGTGCAATAGAACTCAGCTTTATTGTGCAAACTCACAGACTCAAGGCACTCCTGTACAGGCGGAGGCAAAGGTCACGAGACCGTGCCTCTTCCGCATCGGCCTTTTATACCCAGGGTGGCAGTGGAACCGGAAAGGTGGAGATGTGGGGTGCACGATGTGGGGGTTTCCTCCACCCAGAAAGGCAGGGGGAAACAGGAGGACAATGGACCGAATGAGGAAGTGTCACTGGGGGGTATCAGATGGGGCTGTTAGGGCTATGCACCCCCCGGGGAGAGTAAGCCGCTATGGCTGCTCATAGAAGAAAGCGGCGCCGGTGTAGGTTATGTTAATGTGCCACACATTCATTTGTTAAAGAACAATGTATGATGGTCAGAAGCTCCAGGTCTCCATGCATGGGAATAAAGATATAAAAGGGGAATGCATGGAGACCTGTGGAGGAGTAGTGCTGTAGTGCTGTAGCACTGGATGGCTGTTTGCTATAATGTTGTTGGAGAAAGAATAAAGCCTTTTGTCATTCAGCTCGTTGGCTCGCCTATTCCTTTCTCCACACTGGTGACCCTGATGTGCCATGGAGAGCGAGCCACACTGGTGACCTCAAGACGTGCCATGGAAAGCAAGCCGAGCACCGTCCCAGAGACTACCTGGAGGGAGAGCACCAGCGCTGCGGGTGCTGTTTCAGTCAAGCTCCCAGACTTCTGACTTCACAACCCAGCAGCGTGGTCTTCGCACATAGAAGGCCAGTTCACACTCTGCGGGATAACTATGGATGACACAAGACACTACTACGTGGTCACGGTGCCGGACGCGCGCACCATGCAACAAGCGACAAGCCTGCTCCAGGAGCCGCTGACGTCCTGGAAGGATGCCAGCAAGGTCGAGGAGCCATTGGTAGTAGCCAGAGCAGATGCCAGGAGATGCAGGAATGGGGAGATCTGCTTCTATCATCGCCATTGCGGCTCAAACGCCCAGCGATGCCTGCCGCCATGCCAATGCAAGTAGTCGGGGAAACGACACGTTCAGCAGTCAGTGGCAGCTGCAACTGCTGGAGACAGAAACAAGCTGCTGTATGTCACAGACACACGTTCGGGGAGACGGTACGCTCACGGACGCAAATTGGGTCGACCACCAGCCCTGGGTTCTTTTAGGGATGCCCTCTGCACCTAAGGAGGATTTGGCAACCTCCCCAGCAGAACTTGTTTGTTTCTCAGCCGCCACTAATCTCTGGAGAATTTCTACCAGAAAACCCCACGCTGAGGCTGATCTGTCCATGCAGTTTTTACACAGATGGAGGCTGGGAGCGACCCGGCCCGGCCCACCATTGTTTTCCCCGCA
Organism: Pholidichthys leucotaenia; assembly: GCA_020510985.1. Classification (NCBI taxonomy): domain Eukaryota; kingdom Metazoa; phylum Chordata; class Actinopteri; order Cichliformes; family Pholidichthyidae; genus Pholidichthys; species Pholidichthys leucotaenia. Next base: position 20,283,877 of record CM035839.1, on the reverse strand, counting down.
CATTCATCCCAAGAAGTTTGCAGAAGGCTGTTTTTTTTTTTTTTTTTTCGGCAGGCACAATGCACACCGGACCCCAGCACGGACACCCACCGTTGTTGGCTCCACAAGTTGGTGATCCCTCGGCAGGGACCTGCGCTCTCTGGTGACCTGATGTGCCCCCCCCCTTCCCTCCACAGACTGACGTGCCCTTCGGTACACCTCACCAGCAGGATGGTTCTACTGGATCAGCAACCCCCCGCTATATCCGCTATGGAGGATATAGCGGATCTAACCCCTCCATCCTTGAGCCCAAAGGATGGGGGGGTTAGAGCCCCTTCTGGGTGTTCGGGGGGGGGGGCTGTGTGAGGTCACAGTGTGGGGGTTTTCTCCACCCAGAAAGGCAGGGGGAAACAGGAGGACAATGGACCGAATGAGGAGGTGTCACTGGGGGGTATCAGACGGGGCTGTTAGGGCTATGCACCCCCCGGGGAGAGTAAGAGCCACTGTGGCCACTCATAGAAGAAAGGTGTGAAAGTGGCGCTGGTGTATGTTATGTTAGTGTGCCACACATTCCTTTGTTAAACAACAATGTCTTATGGTCGGAAGCTCCAGGTCTCCATGCATGGGAATAAGATGAGATAAACTTTATTGTCCCTCAAGGGGAAATTTGTCTTGGGCTTGTCACCCGTGCTGCAACCACACAATACACACATACACAATGGATGTAGTACATAATGAAAGAAATAAAACCCAATAAATAATACAAGTACATACATACATAACAGCAGTCATTAAGAACAGGAGTTATCAGTGTCCCTGACCTATTTATCTGAGTTTAAAAGTTTTACTGACGTCGGGATAAATGAGTTCTTGTATCTATTGAAGCTGCACTTGGGGACTCTGTATCTCCTCCCTGAGGGCAGCCGCACATATTCACTGTTTAGTACATGGCTCATGTCACTGATTATTTTTTGAGCTTGTCTACAGGCTGCCTGGTCGTGTAAGATCTGCATGGGTAAATACTCTTTAACTCCAATAATTTTCCATGCTTTATGAATTAAACGCAACACTCTGTTCTTAAGTTTCACAGAGAGGTTGCCAAACCAAGCTGTAATGCTGTATCTAATACAGCTCTCCAACACAGCCTGGTAAAATATTAGCATAATCCTTTTATCAACACCATGTATTCTTAATCTATGCAAGAAATGCAGCCGCTGTTGTAGTCTACTGCAGAGGTAATCAATATGTGTGCTCCAGGTTAATGAATTGTCAATAAATACTCCCAAATATTTATAGGAACTAGCCTGTGTTATAGTGTGGTTGTGGATGACCACAGGCCTGTGGTCACCAACTCCCCGAGGGTCAAACACCATCTCCTTTGTTTTATCAGTATTCAAAATGAGATGACTGTCATCACACCATTTGACAAACCTCTGAATTTCTATAAAGTAGCTTGACAGATCATGAGTCTTTTGAAGTAGTGATAAAACAGCAGTGTCATCAGAAAATTTAATAATTTGATTGCCTGGATAGACACTTCTGCACTCATCAGTGTACAAGGTGAACAAAAATGGTGAACTAACACAGCCTTGGGGAGCTCCTGTGCTGAGGGTTCTGGATTTAGATAAAGTTCCATTTACACTAACTTGCTGTTTACGATAAGTTAAAAATGAGTGGTACCGTTTAATAATCAATCAATCAATCAAAGACTTTATTCCAGACTCAAGGTCCATCAAGAGAAAAGTAAACAAGTAAAGTAAAAAACAAGACAGTTGAAACAATCAAAAAGTTACAAGAAACACTAAGACATAACTGCTTAAAGAAGTACAAGGACAGTACAGACTTTAAAAAGACTTAAAAAGACTACTGTACCAGTGCCTTCTAAACTGTGACTGACAGCGAATAGAACTGAGCTTGATGCTAGACATGACTTGAATGATTTCATTTCTAGATACATCAAGCCGACAGATGAATTTATACATAAAATTCCTTATTACTGCATGCAGAGTATTTACACGTGATGAGACAAATAACTCGGAAGCACTGCACCATCGAGGCTTTTTAAGTAAAATTCTTAAGGCATCATTGTAGGCAACCTGTAATTTCTGCATACTTAGTTTCCTATAATTTATCCATAAATGAGCAGTGTATAAAGGTGTACAATAGGTTTTAAAAAGAACCAGTTTCACCTCATCTGAACAAAAACCAAATCTGCGTGCAAGAGTATTTGCTTGCATGTAGATTTTGCAGCGTTGTCTGAAAGTATCATCATCAGTCATTCTATCATTAATAACATGTCCCAGATATTTAATTTTATCCCTGACAATTAATTCCCTGCCTGCCAATTCAAAGACAGGGAATTTCATTAACAAATCTTCTTTAGTGCGGCAGATCAGCACACAACTCTTATTTGTATTATATTTTATGTCATTTTCCTCTCCATAAGCACTACACACTCTTAATAACTCCTGAAGACCAGCACTACTTGGACTGAGAATAACTAGATCATCAGCATACATAAAATGATTCACTAACTTATTCCCTATTAAACACCCAGTTTTACAGGCATTCAGTTGCTTTGACAACTCATCCATGTAAAGATTAAATAGAATAGGGGACAGTATACTGCCCTGTCTGACACCACTGCTCACACCAAATGGTGATGAATGACTCTTCCCCCATTTCACCAGCATCTTCTGATGTGCGTACCAGTAAATCAGGATACGTACTAAGTACTTGGGCACCCCCCTGTCAATCATTTTCCTAAACAGTATCCTGTGATTAACACGATCAAACGCCTTGGAGGCGTCAATAAAGCACAGAAAAACTGAAGAATTTTGATTTCTGTACTTATTTATAATTTCTTTTAAGGCATATATGCACAGATCTGTTCCATGATGGGGTTTGAATCCAAATTGATGATAAGTAGATTTGATGAATACATTTAATTTTTCAAACATGATTTTTTCCAGTACTTTAGATATTATATTGGCTAAATAAAATGACAGGATGCACTTTAAAATCATTTAACCTCTTAATTAAAAGGTGTGGCTGCAGTGTGTTAAAAGCTGAACTAAAATCAACCAATAAAAGACGTGCATATGAGGTTGTCTCCTCCAAATGTTTAACCACAGAATGAGTTAAGGTTAGAATGGCATCTTCTGTACTTCTATTACTTTTATAAGCAAACTGCAGAGGATCCAAAAGTCCTCCAAAATCAGTTTTCAGAATGTCAATGACAATCTTCTCCAGGCACTTCATTACCAGTGAGGTCAGTGCAACAGGACGATAGTCATTATTCTATTTGCAGCTTGCTTTTTTTGGTACAGGAATTATAATAGAGCTTTTCCAAATTACTGGGACAGAACACGTATCTAAAGACTTCTGGTAGATGGGACTCCAGGCTTCTGCTAGCTCCTCACTACCTGACTTCAGTAAGCGCCCAGAGATCCCGTCAGGTCCAGATGCCTTCCTGGGGCACATACGCGAGAAAAATCTTTCCACAACATGCTGGTCAACTATAATTTTTTCGGAGCCTAATACTGATATAGCGTCCAGAGCAGCTTTTTGTTCATGAGAAAAATCTCTAGTCTCAAATCTGCAAAAGAAATTATTCAACTCGTTTGCCTTTTCTTCCTCATTCATTACATTAATGCAGGTTTTGGATGGAGTCATCTTTGTCATTGCTTTAACTGAGTCCCACAGTTTCCTAGAACTTTTTCCTAGGCATTCAGATTCAAATTTCTTCCTCGTCTCATCTCTAGCTGTTCTTAGTTTGTAATTAATTTCTTTCTGTATATTTTTCATACCTAACATGTCCCCATTCTTAAAAGCAATCTCTTTCTGTACTATGCACCGTTTTAATTCCTTGGAAATATAAGACTTATTATTGGGGTACATAGTGATTACTTTCTGAGGTAAAATATTTTCTTTACAGAATTTTATGTACTCAGTTATGGTATCTGTGGCCTCCTCCAACTCCAAGTTATGGAAGAGTCCCCAGTCGGTACAAGAAAAACAACCTCTCAAAGTTTCTATGCCTTCATTGTCCCATATGAAGATTGTCTTTGTCTGTGGTTTGCTGCTTTTAAGCAAAGACTTGTAAGCAGGAATCAGATGAACAGCATTATGGTCTGAGGACCCCAGGGGGGGCTTAACCCTTGCTATATAGGCATTTTTGACGTTCCCGTAGCATTTGTCCAGAATATTTTTCCCCCTTGTACTGCAGTTCACATATTGGCTGAAGCCAGGCAGTGCAGCATCCAGTTTGCAGTGATTAAAATCCCCTAAAATCAAACGAGGTGCTTCAGGAGTGCGTTCCAGTTGTCTGTGTACACAGTCCACGATAGCATTCACCGCATTGAAAGCGTTCCCGCTGGGCGGGATATAAACGGTGCATAATAAAATGTTTCCAAATTCGCGGGGGAGATAAAAAGGTCTCAGGCTCAAGCACAGCAGTTCTATGTCCGGGGTACAAAGCGACTCTCTCGTAGTGAACTGTGAGCATCATTTGTTCTTAACGTACACACAAATACCTCCTCCTTTGATCTTACCGGAGAGCGCGTCCCTGTCCTGCCGCACCAGGGAGAAGCCGTCCACGGATAGGAGCGAGTCAGGCACGTCCTCCTGTAGCCACGATTCCGTGAAAACGAGCAGGCATGACTCCCGGTACTCGTATAGGAACCTGGCGTTGATTCTGAGTTCCTCCATTTTGCTCTTCAGCGAGCGGACATTACAGAGCAACATGGATGGCAGTGGCGGCCTGTTCTCTCTCCTCCGCAGTCTCTGTCGTACTTCACCACGTTTCCCTCTCTTCCGTGACCGGCTTCTACGTCCTCCCGTCGGATTTCGTAAGCGCTCCCTAGGCAGGAGGGGTGCCGAGACGTGGCTGGAACGAAGAAGCAGGAGCTGGTCTCGAGTACAGCTCAGGAGCGTGGTCGGCCTCATGTCCTGATCCACTTGGGTACAGTGGCACATTATCCCGAGCAACCAGATCACAAGGAGTCCCTTCAGCAAAAACGTCATTATGACACTTTAAACTGAGCACTAAAAACTAAATACTACAGACATACAAACACAGTAGCAGCACAGGGTAGCCCGGGTCGCAGCAGAGCAGCGCCACCAGCAGTGTCCATGTTGGGAAAAAATAAATAAATAAAGATATAAAAGGGGAATGCACAGAGACCCATGGAGGAGTAGTGCTGTAGCACTGGATGGCTGTTTGCTGGTATGTTGTTGGAGAAAGAATAAAGCCTTGTGTCGTTCAGCTCGTTGCCTCACCTCTTCCTTTCTCCACAGAGCCACCACCCTCATCACACAATAACACGTCATATTCATATATGACATCCTCCTCTGCTGATTCCCATCAAAGTGTCATCACACCTCAGTGAGACTGCCGGCGGCTCATGGCAACATAAAAATGGAGGGGGGGGGGATTGTGTTTGTTTTCTGCTGTGTTTTGGTATATAGTTTTCCATCTTTGATCGTCTCGTGTGTGAAGTTGGTCAGCATCTGTTTGACAGCTGTGGCCAAGCTTTCCTTTATGGTTTCAACCACTAAAGCTCGCATTTCTTCATGTTATGCGCGTGCTCTGTAGGTTTTAAGTTATGGAAAGAAATGTGTGCCGAAAATTCCGTACATCAACTTTATCTGCAGTTATGCTTCCCTTCCTCTTCGGAATCCTTTGTGCAGTCTGGTTGTCGTTTTCCTCTCCACAGTCTTTCCATCTAAAACAGCTGCTGAATTCAAACCTTTTTTCAGTTTTAACGCATCTCTTTGCACATTTATTTTCAAAATCAGTCTCAGCTGTTTTATTTGTTGAGCCGGTGACGTATTCCCCCCCCCTTCCCCCCAGCCATACTCCTACTTGTCGATCCTGTTTTGAATGCAGTTGTTGTTCTGGCTTGCTGTTACAGTCTGGTCTTGCCTGTCACGGCCCAGGAGAGAGTTTTTAATCTTAAAAACTCATCTGTGGTTGGGGGAAGTTTGTTTGCCGAGTGCCTTCTTTTAATCAATCAAATTTGGTCAGAATGGATAAAGACTTACTATTATTTAAAGAAGACATGTAATGTAGCTATTCCACGTGTTGACACATTTCCCACAGGTCTTAATGGAATGTCTGTGACATGCGGTTTTTCAAAATGCCTCAGGATTTAATTACAGCAGCACCAGCTTACACCCAGATTAAACATCCTTCTTCACAACAAGTTTCAGTGCATGTTTCTTGAAATTCTAATGAGCCAAAGATAACCGCACCTTCCCTATTTTGTCACGTCTGAGATCTGTGGTTGAGATGAGCTCCAGTTGTTAGCCTGAGCTAATTTAAATTGTCTGAATGTGAGCAGTTAAAGCCCAAATAATCACTGACTGGAGTTTGGTAGGATTAGACCGGCCTTGGAGTATAATAAGCACAAAAACAAGCCTGAACTAGTGAATGGCTGGCTCTGCTAGCTGCAACTAACCACTGCTGGTGGAGGAACTGTCCCGGCCAGAATATAATAAACTACAGTAAAATAAGATCAAATAACAGCTAGAACGAGATAGATGGTTAGGTGTTGGTAGATGATCTGGCTGTAACCATGGAGATTAGGTGGTTTGTTTGACTTTAGTCACGAGACGTCTCAAACAGTACTTAAGCTAGACTAATCCTGTTAGCATGATTTCCTGGTGTGATTACAGGGCCATCCTGGGCTAAATAAGCCAGGTTAATGACTGGAAGTGAGATGAGTAATCAAGTGTGGCTTAATGCACCGCCTGGGAAAATGGTGTGATATACTAAAATGTTGTTTTATATTATTGTGTGATGAGGGTGGTGGCTCCACCTTTCTGGTTCTGCCACCACGCTGAGTATAAAAGACCAAGGCGGAAGAGGCACGGTCTCTTTTGACCTACACCTCTGCCTGTACAGGAGCGCCTTGTGTCAGTGAGTCTTGCACATTAAAGTTCAGTTCTATTGCACCTCCAGCCTCATTATTGGGTACACAGATTATGGAGATAACATTTGGCAATGAGGACAAAAGAATGGATAAAGGTATTTCGGGCATTTGGCCATTTCTGGAGCTTCCTGGCAAGCCGCCAGTGCCGTGGGAGAGGTGGTTTGGCACATTCAAGAATTATCTGGTGGCGTTGAACCTCAGTGAGTTGGAAAAATTGCATGCACGCGCAATTTTAGTCCATAATCTTGGCGTGGAGGGACAGCATATTCTTAGCACATTGGGAGTGAGTGACAGTTTTGAGGATGTGGTGGGACTAATGGCGCGCTACTTTCGCGCCCCAGAAAATGTCATAGTCCAGAGGATCCAGTTGAGATTGAGAGATTGAGATTCAACTTTATTGTCATTACACATGTATGAATACAAGGTAACGAAACGTGACTTGGCATTTGGGCACGCTCTGCAGAGCGCATCCAAGGCCGGGGCAGCCGCTAGGCGCCAGTCAACAGTTCCAACAGTGTCGCCAGCGGACTAGAGAGTCGGTGCAGTGGTATGTTGCTGACCTGCGCCATCTGGCTGGGGGTTGCCAGTTTGGGACCTTGGAAGAAGAAATGGTCCGTGATCAGTTGCGGAGCACACGTTGTGTGCGGCTGTGTGATCAAGACTCCTTACGCATTTCGGTGAGCTGACGTTGGCTAAAGCAGTGGCGATAGCCCAGCAGTTCGAAGCTGCAGATAAACTGTCACAGGACCTTGGTGGGAGAACAGCGTTGGGGCAACCCGGCTCACAATCAGTGGCGCAGGCTGTAGATCCAGATAGCGATGATAGCGTGGAGGATAAAGAAGAATACGCTACCGCTATAAAATTTAGGTCCGCCCCGGGGTCGCCAAGATGTTTTGGCTGCGGGTCTACCAAGCACCGGTACAAGGCGAGAGAGTGTCCGGCGAAAGGCAAACGTTATAGCAAATGTGGACTCCTACAACATTTTACCAGGTCCTGTAAGAGGTTTGAGTGAGAGGAGTGACGACGTGAAATGGATTCCTCCACCATGACTCCTACGGTTATTCATAACGTATCCCCAAGCACAAAGACCGTACATATTTGACAGTGAAGTTGGCCGGCGAGGACGTGCTGTTGTTGGTGGACACAGGCGTGGTGAGGTCCGTGTTGAACTGGTCTACTGTGAAGAGTTATTTCCCCTACCATCATGTGAGAGGTCTGTCTATGCCATTTTGTGGGTATGGCGGTAATGGGCTGTCCATCACTGGAGCTGACGGCGAGGTACAAGACAGCGGTGGTGTCCAATATACAGTTCATGGTGACCGGGTGTGGGTCGAATGTGATGGGCTGCAATCTGTTTTATGGACTGGGCTTCTCAATTACCAGCAGCAGCGAAGAGGAATGGTCAAGCTGTGGCTTGTGGGAACGGCCGGTTGCGCGAGTGGTCGACGATGCGGTTTGGGACCACACTTGGCCTAGTATTCTGGGAGATGGACAGGACAATTTCCACCCAGGGCCATCAAGGCAGGGTTCCGGTGCTAGGGCTCACGTTACCCTAGGTGAGGGAACTGAGTGGCATGGTGGAACGCCCGTAATGGTTGGTGAGGCCATGAAGATGACCCCCTCTGCTTCCGGCATTTGGCCTGGAGACACCGAGAAGCATGGTGCTGGGACGGCTATGCCAGCGTTTAAAATGAAAGAGATCGGGGCAGGACCGGCTGGCACGGGTAGTCGCCGTGCCACACAGGGACACTGTAGGCTGAGTTGGGCTTCACGGAAGGTTGCCGGAGTCACGCTGCGCGGTGAGGAAGCCCGTGGAAGACATCGTGGACATGGGAAGTCGAGGAGAGTTCCTCTACGAGTCAGTGACGTGGTTCGACCCAGAGAGGAGGCTCAGCTGAGAGTTGCCCACGGGAAGAGGAACCGACTTGATGACCAGGGCTGGCTGAAGGTGGTGGCTGTTCGGGAGGACGGTTACCTTTGGCTGTCAGATGACTCATGGAGACACCCCAATGAGCTGCGGCGCGTGACTGAGGAGAAGGAGGTGTCGGGGCTCCAATGTTGCTCTTCTCCAGGGACAAAGAAAAGAAGGAGCTTTGGGCGGAATCTGCCAGACGAGCCCCCCGGGGGGCGGCTCTCCATCGAGACTGTATGGTAACAAGGGGCGATGGTGTGGGTTAAATGTTGAATTTTCCGGGCTACGTTGTTAACATGTTTCTTGTGCTGGACCACTATAGCAGGTGCCCATGTGGAAAAAAAAATACCCGTGTCATGTGTGTCACCATATTAGGGAGTGTGTATTACTGTGGGTTTTCCCGGGTTGGGTTGGTCTTTTGGAAATGTTATGGCGGTGTGGGAATGTACATGTTGACTGTGTGTGTGTGTATTTGGTGTATCGAAATCTTTTGCTTGTGTAAACTAGCTAATGGGATTGTTTTGGTTTTAGCTTAGGAACACGGCATTATTTTATTTTATGAACCTTTAGTTTCTAAGACGGCAGAATAATCCGTCTGGCCGTGTGGAGGTGGGATGGCAGTTCACCTGTCCTCCTCTAGCTTCAGTTTTTGGTATGCATGGATGGGCTTAGTTGTTTGTTTGTTAGTAGAGTGTGACTCGGGTATTAAATTTGGGAGGGTTAAAATGTTATATTTTATATTATTGTGTGATGAGGGTGGTGGCTCCACCTTTCTGGTTCTGCCACCACCCTGGGCATACTGTAAAAGACCAAGGCGGAAGAGCATCAGTTTCTTTTGACCTACGCCTCTGCCTGTATAGGAGCGCCTCGTGTCAGTGAGTCTTGCACAGTAAAGTTCAGTTCTGTTGCACCTCCAGCCTCGTCATTGGGTTCACAGATTATGGACATAACACATGGGTGTCAAGTGGAGTGAGCAGAATGTATAGAGAGTAGCCATAAAAACTGCAGTCAGTCCTCTAAGCTAATTAATTAGATTAATTAAAGATCCTAGCTTAAGTAGTGAACACTGCCTGCCAACTAATGTAAAAATTAATGAATTAAATGAATTATGAGAGGTGGACATGAGTGTGTAGTTTCAGTGGTTGGACAGGATAAAATAATGTCGAAAAATGATTCATACGGTCAAGTGTTGGTCGATAAATAAGGATGTCTGTTGAGGATAGACAAAATATATAGAAAATGACAGTAAGACCTGACCATGAACTGACAGCTAAACTAGCACTAAGCAGCCTGAACTATCAGCCCAAGTGAGCTCTGATGTGGTTAGACAGACTGACTCTGGCCAAGCCAACGCTAAGGGTCAGTCCTACAGACTATCATGGTGAAAATATAACAGAATAAGCCAGAATGGCACGATTCTGTAATCACGTGAGCAAATAAATCATTTTAGAAGGTTAAAACCAACAAACACACCATGATTTAGTGAGCAAGACTTTCAGTGTTCCTTAGCTGTGATCAAGCAAAAACAAACAAAAAAGTTAGTAGCTGAAGTTGCTGCAGGGCACATGCCGCCGCGGAGTTCAGCTTTGAACTCCTGCCAACCTTTTCCTGCTTGTTAGTGTTGCCACATACGGCTTTGAAATTAGGAACCATGACGACTGATGCCGGAGCCAAATTAAAGAGCAGATACATGAACAGACCGGTTCTAATAAATATTACCTTAAATAGTTTTCATTCCAGAACTGATAATTGTCTGTAGAACACACTGTAACCGGGAAAAACGTTTCTAGTGAGGTTCTGTACAAACAGCAGGGTGACTGTGAGCCTCTGTCTGTGTTCTGCTCAGTTGGAACGCCGTGCTAATGTTGACCTCGTTGCAGTCGGGCAGGCTGGAGAATGCCCGTGTACTCGACCCAGATTTGTTTGGAAATAAGTGGCGTGTGACAAAATGAAGAGCAATGCATTGTATAAACGACCTCCAACAGTACAAAGGAGGAAACCGTTTCTGGAGTCCAAACCTAGACAGTCCTACTAAACAAATGCTCAGAATTCGGTGTGGGCTTTTGGCTTTGAAAGAACATTCTTATGGCCTGGTTGCATATCTGGTCTCAGTAGAATCACATAACCAGTAGATGATTTTTTTTTTTTTTACCACAGGGGATGGAGGGTATTGACCAATTTAGCATAAGGTGCACACGTATAAATGTAAATTAGGTACAAATTTGCAAGAATAAAGGTGCAAAGATATGATAAAAGATGCCAATTTAAAAATGAAAGTTGCAAATTGCAATTTAATTACACAGAATAAAAACTTAACCAGCATCCAGACGAGTGTTGCAGATTCACAAGAAAAAAAGTTGAAAATTCACGGGAGGAAAATTACAAATTTCTGAGAAAAGTTGAACATTTATAAGTAAAATAGCAAATTTACAAGAAAAACAACTGCAAATTTATAAGCAAAAACTTTGCTTTTTTTTTTTTTTAGAAAAGTGACAGTTTTTTTTAAAGAAAAACATAAATTTATGAGTTGCAATTCATGAGAAAAAGTTGCAAATTTATGAGGGAAAAGTTGCAAATTTACAAGAAAAATAGCTGCTGTGGGTGACCCCGACAACAGACTGGGACAAGCAGAGCGCTCAGCTGGAGCAATTAGCAGAACAATGAGATGTGTGTATTGATATCAATAGGCAGCCTCCCTTTGTCTAGCTCCTTCCTGCTCTGACTGTGATGCAAATGTCCTATTGCCTTCCTGCCAGTTACTGTGATGCAAATGTGCCTTTCATGTATTGTCTGTAACTGGGTATATAAGTGACTGAATATCACATGTTCACTCTCTCTCTGACTGCTCAACTGACCACACGATTGCCTGAGAGCCTGAGGACTCGCTTCGGCACGCCTGCACGGTGCTGGAGTGAGTTCCGTGATGGCGGGATGAATGATGAATAAACTCCCTTAAAAACTCTCAGTTCGCTACTTATTATTCCATGCCGCCACACTGGTGACCCCGAGAAAGCGCACGCTTTGTGCAACGCAACCTTCTGGTCTGGACAGCCACATTGGTGACCCGACGAATTCAAGAACACGCTGGCAGCCCCTGGCGGTGACTCTCCGATGACGAGCGAACGCAGCAGCCTGACGCAAATGATCTGCCCTCCCTTCTGCTACAGGGAGACCTTGACGCAGAGCCACCACCAGGCGAACTCTCCGGAGATCATCCACGACTGGGAATGCTGCAGAAAGCGTCATGGTGCGACCCTCGCCTGAGATCGGGACATCCACGCTGGACCGGCCGAGGGACACAGAACGTTTTCTCCCTCTCACCGCTCCTCTTCCCTCTCACCGCTCCTATGCATCTACGCGAGCCCGAGGGACAAAGATCGTCTACTCCCTCTCACCGCTCCAACGCACCATGACCTGACACAGCGAACGACGCAACAGCTTCAACAGGGATGACCATCGGCGCCGACGACGCTGATCTCCAGCAAGCTCCCTGACCCTGACTCGCCTCTACAGCGGACCTGCCAGGCACCGAACCCCGCACGCACACCGGGGGGTTCCGAGGACAGCGCACCACGCACGGGACAATACCGGCTCCACAGACCGCCATCGTCCTTCGCCGCTGCACACAGAACCTTCAGGGCTGCTCACACACCTGAAGCACGCACGCAGCTCGCTCATAGGATTTTGTAATGGTCTCAGCCACGGCGCACAAGGGAATTCAGCCGTCAGCTGTCCCCGAGGACTTTAGGACTGCGCGCGCACCTAAAGTCAACACGCCAAGTCCCTCACTGCTGCAGCTCCTTTTTTTTTTTCTTCACGGCCGCGAGAGGAGTCAGGGACTAATTTTTCTTCTTACAGCTGCTGTGGACCTCCGCACGTTCAACGGGACAGCCCCTCAACATTGCGGATCCACAGGCAATTTTTGCGCGGCCCAGACAAATTCGCCGTCCCGGGCCGGCACTTGCTACCCCCCCCCCCCCCTCCACCGCTGCCTGCAGTGAGCTTTCTCCGCAGCTCGCTCCCAAAGCCGGACTATCGAGGCCTCAGCTTCCCGCTGAGCCCTCTGGGGGGGAGTACTGTGGGTGACCCCGACAACAGACTGGGACAAGCAGAACGCTCAGCTGGAGCAATTAGCAGAACAATGAGATGTGTGTATTGATATCAATAGGCAACCTCCCTTTGTCTAGCTCCTTCCTGCTCTGACTGTGATGCAAATGTCCCATTGCCTTCCTGCCAGTCACTGTGATGCAAATGTGCCTTTCAAGTATTGTCTGTAACTGGGTATATAAGTGACTGAATATCACATGTTCACTCTCTCTCTGACTGCTCAACTGACCACACGATTGTCTGAGAGCCTGAGGACTCGCTTCGGCGCGCCTGCATGGCGCTGGAGTGAGTTCTGTGATGGCGGGATGAATGATGAATAAACTCCCTTAAAAACTCTCAGTTCGCTACTTATTATTTCATGCCGCCACAGCTGCAAATTTACGAGAAAAATAGTTGCAAATCTACGAGGGGGAAAAGTTGCAGATTAAACAAATTGCTTTTTGCTCTTTGAGGAAAATGTTCCAGATTTAAAAGGAAAAAAATGCAAATTTACAAAAAAATAAAATTTAGCAAATTTATGAGGGGAAAGTCACTTTTTTAAGAAAAAAGCTGCAAATCTTTAAGAAAGATAAGAATTTACAATTAATTTTTGCATTTTTCCTTAGAATTAGTCATTCAGAGTCATGTTATTCAGTTATATAACATGATATATATTGTATATATGGTGATATTGGAGCTCGATTTTTTTTTTTCCAGGTTGGGAGGGGCAATGTCCCCCTGTCCCCCCCTTGATTTACACCTATGAATGGGGATGGGGGGGGGGCAGATTAATAAGGGAGGGGCTTCTTGTCATTTTGCCAACAAGTGGGATAGCATCCCCCCTCAAATGACCTACTGCACATAACTGAGGCAAATGAAAAGCACGTGCTGACGACGATGGATGCAACCACTCTTCTCTGAAGTCACATTTTGTGATCTTATTGCAATATAGTAATTTCCTTGACTCATATCAATTTGTGTGTGTGTGTGTGTGTGGGGGGGGGGGGGGGTTATACCTTATGTTTCTTCTGTAATCCCAGTCAGTGATTTGGGTTGCAGAGGTAGAGAGAGCATCCAGAAACAGCACTCAAGTAAAGGAAGCATTATGTTATGGGGGAAAAACACACCATTCTGCTCAACATGGAGCCTTTAATAGCAATCATTTGCACGCCACCAAATGCCACTGGGGGAAAGTGCTGCATTTTTTGCTAGCTGTTAGCCATTAGGGCTGTGCAATATATGGGCTTTTGGGGACATCTTGTGATGTTTTATATGTGAGATATAGAATGGGCAAAATTGTATATTGTGAGATAACTAGCTACACTGTGACTATGTATAGAAAGCATTCACACAACAGCAAGCAAACTTTCAAAGTAAAAGCATGCAACTTGACTTCCGGTTATGGCTGCCACGTAGGACGGACGTGTCTCGCTCTGCTCTGCTCCTGGAAAAAAAAAAAAATCGGCAAATAACTCTCTCATTTGGGACAGAACGTATCCCAGCATTTGGGCGAGGATATGTCGGCGTAGCCTAAGGCTGGAAAACCAGGAAAAGGAAAAAGCGAGCCGCCGAAACAGTCCAAATTAACGGACTTTCAGGTCTGTGACGCAGCAAACAAAACTCCATATATGGCGGAGGAGGCTGGCAACGGTGCGATATTTGCGGGGAATGGCGCAGATGCGCTGATGGCTGCCATGAGTTCAATGAGAGCGGACTTTTCCTCTAGATTTGATGGGATTATGACAGCGTTGGAAGGAATAAGAAAGGAATTGGGTGACTGTGTAGAACGAACGGCGCAGATGGAGCTCCGTCTCGCTAGTGCTGAAGATGACGTCACCCGTCTTCAATTAAAGGTGCGCACTTTGGAAAAAAAAAATAAATCTCTGGAAGATAATATTTTGGATTTGGAATCTCGGTCGAGACAGAATAATTTGAGGCTGGTGGGTCTTCCAGAGGAATCAGAAGGTCGGGACGTATGTTCCTTTCTGGAAAAGTGGATTCCGGAGGTGCTGGGCAGCGAGGAGCTGCAATCAGCAGTGGTTCTGGAAAAAGCACATCGTATTGGCCCACGGAGAGATAAGGGACCGCCGAGGACCTTAATTATGAAGTTTCTTAGCAACAGAGACAGGATGAAGATCTTCAACGCTGCACGAGCTAAAAAAGGAGAGATTAAACACCAGGACCAGCAGGTGCGGT
The DNA here is from genome assembly GCA_020510985.1 of Pholidichthys leucotaenia. Taxonomy (NCBI): domain Eukaryota; kingdom Metazoa; phylum Chordata; class Actinopteri; order Cichliformes; family Pholidichthyidae; genus Pholidichthys; species Pholidichthys leucotaenia. The sequence continues at coordinate 20,268,769 of CM035839.1, read as the reverse complement.
TCTACCCAGATTTGGCCACAGGAATCCAGCAATTGAGGAAGCAGTTTGATCCCGTACGTAAGGAGCTGCGCAACCTTGGGATTCGTCATGGTGTAATCTATCCTGCGAGACTGCTGACCACGTATGAGGGCAGAACCCACATCTTCAAGACCCCAGAGGAGGCGCAGGAGTTCATCAAGAAGATCAAAGAAGAAGAAGAGACTGGTGGGAGCTAAGCATGAACAAAATATAAGGTAGAATAATTAAGCATTTGCACAGGCATCTGACTGACTTGAAGTAAATAGTAAGTTTACAAAATATAGATTGTATTATATATTAAAAAAACAAAACAAAAACAAAACAAACAAAAAAAAAAAACTATGATGTACAAAGTTGTTAAAAATTTTGGAGTTAAGTTGGAAAACTACAGAGGAGAGTTAATGTTACGTCATTAAAAGCAGTAGAGTTAGGGTGATTGGGAGGATGAAGAAGGAGTGGCTTAGGCTGTTCCCCGTGGGTGTGGAGCGGTCGATGGCTATATCGGGAGACAGAATTTTTCTTTTGATTTTGGGGGGTTTGCCACAAGTGTGGGAAGGGGAAATTTGTTTGTGTGTAGTTTGTAGGATGAATGTTCAACCACTCATGTTTTTGCTTCTCTGTATGAGCATGTTTACACTGCAAGGTAATCCCAAACTCTCTATTGATCATGGACCAAAGTGTTAATCTTAATTTAACTTCATGGAATTGCAGAGGTCTACAAAATTTAAAAAAACTTAAACAAGTTATGAATAAAATAAAGGACATGGGTTCAAGAATTGTGTTTTTACAAGAAACTCATCTGATAGAGGAGGATGTTAAAAGAATTAGGAGTAGATGGCAGGGAAGTGTATTCACCTCTTCATTTTCATCCCGAGCCAGGGGAGTTATGACTCTCATACATAAATCAGTTCCTTTTCAAGTGAAAAATGTAATTGGAGACAAATTTGGAAGATATGTAATCATTCAAGGTTCTTTGCTATTAGAAAATATAAATCTTGTGAACTTATATGGTCCCAATATAGATGATCAGAAGTTCTTTGCTAATTTATTTCTCATCTTATCATCACTTACAGGGCAACATATAATAGCAGGGGATTTTAATTGTACATTGAATCCAGGTGTGGATAGATCAACAGGACTGGATTGTACGCACATTGGATGTAGGATGACTATTAATCATTTTATGAAAGAATTGAGATTGTTAGATATATGGAGAGAAATGAAACCACAAGTTAAAGCCTATTCTTGTTATTCCAGTACCTACAAGACATTCTCACGTATTGATTATTTTTTGATTTCCACAGAATTAAGGTCCAAGATTCAAAACTGCTTTTATGATAACATCGTGATCTCTGATCATGCACCCTGTTGTCTAATATATGTAGATAAAAAATTGACAAAGGAATCAGGTAGATGGCAATTTCAGCATAAATGGCTTCAGGATGAGGAATTTGTCAAGTATATAGAAAAACAGATAGACGAGTTCTTTGACATCAATACTACACAAACATCAGCATGTGTAAAGTGGGAGGCTTTCAAAGCTTTTATTAGGGGACATATTATTAGTTATACAGGATCAAAATCTAAGAAGACTCGAGAGGAGAGAGCTAAATTGGAACATAAAATAAAAAGTCTTCAGGAAAAAGTGTATGCAGGAAGTGACCCAAGGTTGGAGAATGAATTACTGATTTTGAGAGCTGAATACGACAAAAAATCAGCGAATAGAGCTGCCTCGAGTCTTCTAAGATTGAAACAATCTTTTTATGAACAAGGTGAAAAATCAGGAAAATTATTAGCATGGCAGATTAAACAATTGGAAATTAAAACACCAATTACCAGTATTATAAGTAACGGACAGGTAGTTATAGATCCTTTAGAAATTAATAGAGCCTTTAGAGATTACTATGAAAAATTATATGATACCAAAAATGAACCTGATTTAACAAAACTAAATGGGTTTTTGAACGAACTATCTATACCGTGTATTCCAAATGAAAACAGGGAGATATTGGAGTCTAAAATTAGTCAAGAAGAAGTTGGGCTAGCCATTGATAATATGAAATCAGGAAAAAGTGCAGGACCAGATGGTCTTCCAGTTGACCTTTATAAAAAATTTAAGAATAAATTAATAAAACCTTTTTTGGAAATGGTTTTAGAAGCATTTCAAAATAATAATTTACCATCATACATAAATAATGCCTTAATTATACTGCTGCCAAAACCAGGTAAGCCCTCTAATAAATGTGAAAATATGAGACCAATAAGCCTATTAAACGCCGACCTTAAGATAATCTGTAAAATTTTAGCAAGACGAATACAAGAAATTTTACCAAATATTATTAATCGAGATCAGAATGGCTTTATAAAGGGTAGACAAGGCTTCCATAATGTAAGAAGACTATTTAATATTATTTATTTTAATAAAGAAGCACCGGATACAGCTCTCCTATCATTGGACGCCGAAAAGGCCTTTGATAGAGTTGAATGGCCCCTTCTTTTTGAAGTCCTACAAAGGTTTGGACTTGGAAATAATTTCATAAAATGGGTTCAAATAATATACAATAATGCTACAGCAGAAATCCTAACAAATAACAATATTTCAAAACCAATAAAAATCAATAGAGGATGTCGACAAGGCTGTCCACTTTCACCTTTACTGTTTACTATGGCAATTGAACCTTTAGCGATAGCGATACGTTTACATTCACAAATATATGGAATTAAAGTTGGACCAACAGAACATAAAATCTCCCTGTATGCCGATGATATAATTTTGTTTATGTCGAATCTAAAAAAATCAATTCCAACCTTGTTGAATTTAATAAAGAATTTTGGGGAAATATCAGGATATAAAATAAATAAAACTAAATCTTCAATATTAATGCTAAATGAGACCCAGAGAAATTACCCAGCCCCTGAGGTAAATCAATTCAGTGTTGTAAATCAGTTTAAATATTTAGGAATCCAAATTATGCCTAAGCTAGAATCAGTCGCCAGCGTCAACTATGAAGCCTTAATGTCAGATATCAATGAGTTAACTCAGAGATGGATGTCACTACCAATGTCGATGATCGGGAGAATCAATATACTTAAAAGTAATATTTTACCTAAAATACTTTATTTATTTCAATACATTCCCTTACCACCACCTTTAGATCTATTCTCAAGAATTAAAAAAAAGTTAGTGGAATTTATATGGAACAACAGGAGGGCTAGATTACGTTTGTCTTTATTATATTTACCATTTGATCGTGGAGGTCTGAAATGTCCAAATTTTATGTTGTATTATTGGTCGGCACAACTGAGGTCTATGACATATTATTTTTCATCAAATGATCTCCCTCACTGGACTGAAATGGAATCATACAATTTACCTTTACCTCTTCCCATATTCATATACTCAGATTCGGCAAAAAAATTACAAAAACAAGTTAAAAATCCATTTGTAAAGCATATGATCAAAATATGGTGTGAAGCTAAAAACTATTTAAAAGAACCACAGTTATTGTCACAATTTAGTCCAATATGGGGTAATCAATATTTTAAACCAGGGAGAGCGGACGCTGTATTTAAAGTATGGAATTTAAAAGGGATACAAAAGATTCAGGATTTATATTTGCCATGTGCAGACAACATAATGTCTTTTGAAGAGCTGAGGATCAAATTTAATCTCAATAGAACACATTTTTTTAAATATCTTCAACTTAGAAACTTTATTCGATCAAATCAAAATAAAGCTCTCACTCGACCTATTTATTCATCCTTGGAAAAAATGATGATGAAAGATAGTAAAAGAAAGGGTATTATCTCAGAGTTTTATAACTCATTGACACTATCTTCAAGTGAAAATTCACTGAAAAGATTAAACTACTGGAAAGAAGATCTGCAAATTGAAATTTCAGAGGAACAATGGGAATTGGCTTGTACAGAAGCTCAAACCAAATCAATAAATGCACGCCTTAAATTGATACATTTCAAATGGTTAATGCGGATGTATGTTACACCGGAGGAGTTAAATAGATATAACAAAAATATACCAGATACATGCACAAAATGCATGGAAAGTAAAGGAACCCTATTTCATTGTTTATGGGAATGTAGATTAATAAGAATGTTTTGGGAAGAGGTGAGGGTAACAATTGAAAAAATAATCTCAAAACAAATCATACTGAATCCTAAACTGTTTTTGTTGGGTCTGTACCCAGAAAAGCATAATTTTAATAAAAGTGAAAGAACATTCATAGACCTCAGTTTGCTTAATGCCAAAAAATGTATTGCACTATTATGGAAAAAGACTCATAGACCAGATGTGACTCAGTGGTTAAGACAGATGTTAACAAACCTTCCATTAGAAAGAATAACATACATACTGAAATCAAAGGAAATTGTGTTTGAGAATATATGGAGACCTTTTATTGATTATGTAAAAAATTTAAACATAACTCTTGAAGAAGAAGGTGAATGATGTGTGTGGACCTTGTAAATTCCAAACTGGTGAACATAATATGTATACTTATGTATTGGATTGTCTAGACTAAACAGAGGAGCATTGTTGAAGACTTGATTTTGTTGGTGGTTGTTGGTGTTTTTAGTGCATTTTTTTTTTTTTGTAGTACTTTAGTGTTAGTGTTTGATTGTTTGTATCATGTTTGTTAAAAAAAAAAAAAAGGTTCAATAAAGATATTGTGGAAAAAAAAAAAGCATGCAACTTACAGCCGTCTGAACAAACTCTCAAAGTAAGAACAAGAAACAAATTTTACTGGTGATGGTTGTTGGTAGAGCTGGACACTAGGGGTGGGGTAAAAATCGATACAGCATTAAAACGTGATTCTTTATGGTGGCGATCCAGTATTGTGGTACTTTATTAGAAATTATTAATAAATGTTGCAAATACAGACTTATCTATTTAGGTACCAAAGTAGTAAAAAAAAAACAATGATCCACATGCAAGGAGTGAAGGTAGATTGAGTCTAAATACCTGGGGTCAACCATCCAAAGCAATGGAAAATGCATACGAGAGGTGAAGAAGAGAGTGCAAGCAGGGTGGAGTGGGTGGAGATGATTGCCAGGGGTGATTGGTGATGGAAGGATAGCAGCTAGAGTGAAAAGGAAGGTTTACAAGACAGTAGTGAGACCTACTATGATGGTATGGTTTGGAGACGGTGGCACTGACAAAAAGACAGGAGGTGGAGCTGGAGGTGGCAAAGTTGAAGATGCTAAGATTTTCATTGGGAGTGACTAGGAGGGACAGAATTAGAAATGAGTATATCAGAGGAACAGCTCAGGTTGAGCAGTTGGGAGACAAAGTAAGAGAGGCAAGGCTGAGATGGTTTGGACATGTGCAGAGGAGGGACAGTGGAGATATTGGACAAAAGATGTTGAAGAAGGAGTTGCCAGGCAGGAGGAAAAGAGGAAGACCACAGAGAAGCTTCATGGATGTAGTGAAGGAGGACATGGAGAGGGTTGGTGTTCCAGAGGAAGATGAAGGGATAGGGTGAGATGGAGGCAGATGATCCGCTGTGGAGACCTCTGAAGGGAGCAGAAGAAGAAAAGTGAAATTAAACCTTGTAGATGTAACTGAATCGGTTTTACTAATAAACTGTAAGTAAAAACCACATTTGAAAAGTGACAACTCATCATTGGGTGCACTTCTTAAAAATATATTAAGATAGGGGAGGGAATTGTGAGGGACCTCACGATTCGATTTGGATCACGACACTCGGGTCACAATATGATCCTATCACGATTCAACGATAATCACAATATTGTGATTATCGAGTGTCGCGAGACCATAGCTTTTTTTTTCACCTTATTCAACCTCAAATCATGTTCTAAAGGAAAACTGTTGAAATCTTTCATATAATAGTTTTCTCGGGGCTTCATTATCCACGGAGACGTGTCTCTGCACACAGGGAGGGTGGTGGACTCCCACTCCAGCTACGTTTATCTGACTCTGTGGACTCTCTTAAAAAGCAGCTGAAAACCTGTATAAGGACAGTTTCCATTGAGTTTCAGTTCAACTGCTTTTTAGGTTGTCTGTCATGTCACAGTCTTTCCTTCCATTTTTGTTATAAAATCCAAAAAGAGGGCTGACATTTGAGCTAACTTTGGTCTAACTGCTTCCTAACTTTCAAAGCTGGCTGCAAATCTCGCGAGACAAGCTATGACTTCACTTGACTGGATACTTGCTTTGTGCCATCTAGTGGACTGAAAATGCAATTGGTTAAATACCCAAGAGAGTATGCAGTGTTTACATGAACACACATAACTGATAAAAGATTGAGCCATGCATTTAGGGATCAGTGCATCGTTGTCAGTGTCAAGTATCGCGATCCATCACCGATTGATCTTTTGTCCCACCCCGAATTGAGGTGTATAAATCTACCTCCTCAGACTGTTTGGGTCACAGGTAGTGAGTCTAGGAGGCTACATTTTTCACCTGAAATAGATCTATTCAGTAGGATTGTATTATTTCCAGATATAGCTGACAAGAATCTCTCTTCTTTTTTTTTTTTTTTTCCCCCATCACAGGTGGATGTAACCAAGTGTGTGGTGAACACCGACCCCAGCTTCCGCTCTCACTGGCTGGTGTCAGCCCTCTGTACCTTCGGACATTACCTGAAGGCCGTGGTGTTGTATCTCCTCAGAGAGAAATGAGACTTAGAGACTTTCTGTGAGCAGCACTGAACACCATCACCAGCACGGAAGCATCCACTGCTTTGGATTATGTTTACACTCGTTTGCACTGAGCCCTCGTCAATGAACACATTTCCATTTCACAGACTACACAACTCTGCTCGCTTCTGCAGCTCCCTCTTTTTTATTTATCATATTATGGCACACTTCTGATCTCTCTCTGTAGCTGTTTTTAGCTTTTTGTTTTTTTTTGTTTTCTGTGACACAGATACTTTATTTGGTGATTTGTCTGCCCCTAGTGGTCGGTAACGGTTACTACACAAATTTACGGACAACATTCCTGTGGATCCTGGAGGACACGAGGACTTTAGATGACCAAAAATCAATATTTAGGATATGTTTCATGAGTAAGAAATGCATATATGAAATGCAAAATAACAAGGAAAAGATGCATATTTTCAAAAAATGGAATGAAAGCAAAACATTTAAGAGAAAAAAAATCCACAATTGCACAAAGAAGTTGCAAGTTTAGAAGCAAAAATGCAATTTACAGAGAAATCCCTGCAAAATTAGAGGGGAAAAAAACACTAATTTATGCATTTATGAGAGGAGCCGCAATTGTGCAAGTTGTACATAAACTGGGAAAAAAGTTGCACTTTTAACAACAAAGCTGCAAATTTACACAATAAAAATGGCAAATGTACATGGAAAATTTAAGAGAAAATAAAGTACATATTATAAAAGACAAACTTGCAAGAGAAGTTTCATATTTCAGAGGAGAATGTGCACTTAATAGTACAGGACAGTTTATACCTGTGGCTCTAATGTTTTGAATCATATAGATTTTTTTTGGTTTAAAAAACTATGGAAAATTACTCTTTCTATAGTTAAGCTTTCAAACCCCATAAGGCAAATAAAGGGCTGAAAAAGGAGTAGGGGGTAACGGTTCAGCTACAGAGAATATTTATAGGTTTTTAAAGTCCTTGCATTTATAAGAAAAAAAGGTAGCAAATTTATGAAAGTCACAATTTGCCGTAAGCGAGACACAAACTTAATAATATGATATATTGAATATAATAGATAATATATAGTATTTAAGTCAACTTTTCCATGACGTAAAAGCCACAATTAAATGTTTTGATTGAAAGTGCTTAAAATTGGGGCAATTATTTATGCTGTCTCAATATTCCTATAATTTGTTAAAATTTTACAGAAAATTTTAGTTTTATAGGCCTATGCAGTCCTTCATGAATCCTCCATTGCACCTTATTTCTGTTTTTTTCCCCTCTGTGAGACTGTTTGTTTGATGTAAGTCTGTTGTGTCTGAACACTTTTATAACATTTGAGTTTACGAGCAGAAGAATTTATTCCATGAATAATTTCACTTTAGTGTGGTACATAGAATTAGGAAATGTTGGTGAGTCACCTGCAGTTGTAAATATAAAGTTGAAATATAATAATAAAAAACTTTTTAAAAAAAATCAGTTAAGTCTGGTGTTATTAATGTTTGAGTAAATGTTTCAGAACTTATTTAATCCACATGTGTAAACTGGAACTTTAGATTTGTTTGCAGTGGTTCTGTGGAGCCACATTTGTGCCAAAATTCAATGACATTCCACACTTAATGATTTATTTAGGTTATTTTTAACTGCAAAGAAAGAAGAAAGCCAAATTTATTGTCATTCAGTCCATACAATAAGTAACTGTTCTATAGACTTCCTTCCACTGAGTCCGTTTTTCAACCTTTTTTTTTTTTTTTTTTGAGCCAAAAAACCCTTTTTACGTTGAAAAACATCTTGCAGGACACCACCAACCAAAGATGTTAAAAAAATGACACATTGTAGCCTATTAAGTTTAATGGGTTTTTTTTTTTTTAAGGATCGTCACCCCATGGATCGTCACCTTATCGTGGTGGGGGGTTTGCGTGCCCTAGTGATCCCGGGAGCTATGGTGTCCACGGCAATTTGCCTCTGGTAGGTCACTCAAGACAAACTGGTCCTGGGTGAAGGGCCAGATTAAGAACGATCCAACAGACTCATGATGAATGCTAGAACAAGGATTCAGTGTACCCTGCCTGGCTTGGGGTTACTAGGGCCCCACCCTGGAGCCAGGCCTGGGGGAGGGGCTCGAAGGCTAGCGTCTGGTGGCCAGGTTTCCGCCCATGGGACCCGGCCGGGCTCAGCCTGAAGGAGTTACATGGGTCCGCCCTCCAGTGGGCTCACCACCTGCAGGAGGGACCATGGGGTCCGGTGCTATGTGGATCAGGTGGCGGTCAAAGGCGGAGACCTTGGCGGTCTGATCCCAGGCTTCCTAAACTGGGTTTTGGGACATGGAATGTCACCTCTCTGGTGGGGAAGGAGCCTGAGCTGGTGCATGAAGTTGAGAGATACCGGCTAGATTAGTCGGCCTCACCTCGACACACAGCTCCAGTTCCGGAACCAGTCACCTGGAGAGGGGCTGGAGCTTAGCCTACTCTGGAGTTGCCCCAGGTGAGAGGCAATGAGCAGGGGTGGGTATTCTTGTATCTCCCCACCTTGCTGACTCGATATTGAAGTTTTCCCCGATGGACGAAAGAGTTGCTTCCCTGCGCCTTCGGGTTGGGAAACGGGTCCTGACCATCATTTGTGCTTATGCACCAAATAATGGTTCAGAGTATCCACCCTTTTTGGAGTCTCTGACTGGAGTGCTGGAGAGTGCTCCTCTTGGAGACTCCATTGTCCTACTGGGGGACTTCGATGCGCACGTGGGCAACAACAGTGAAACCTGGAGGGGGGTGATTGGGAGGAACGGCCTGCCCGACCTGAACCCGAGTGGTGTTCAGTTATTGGACTTCTGTGCTAACCACAGTTTGTCCATAACGAACACCATGTTCAAGCATAAGGGTGTCCATATGTGCACCTTGTACCAGGACACCCTAGGTTGCAGTTTTGATGATCGATTTTGTTATCGTGTCATCAGACCTGTGACCATATGTCTTGGACACTCTGGTAAAGAGAGGTGCAGAGCTGTCAACTGATCACCACCTGGTGGTGAGTTGGATCTGATGGCAGGGGAGGATGCCATTCAGACCTGGTAGACCCAAACGTATAGTGAGGGTGTGCTGGGAACGTCTGGCTGAGGCCCATGTCCGGGAGGTCTTCAACTCCCACCTCCAGAAGAACTTCAACCACATTCCGAGGGAGTCTGGAGACATGGAGTCCGAATGAGCCATGTTCTCCACCTCCATTGTTGAAGCAGCTGCCCAGAACTGCAACCGCAAGGTTGTCGAGGCATCTCGTGGTGGCAACCCCCGAACCAAGTGGTGGACACCAGTGGTGAGGGGGGCCATTAAGCTGAAGGAGTGCTATCAAGCTTGGTTGGCTTGTGGGACTCCCAAAGCAGCTGAGGTGTACCGGCAGGCCAAATGGAGTGCAGCTCGGGTGGTTGCTGAAGCAAAAACTCAGGTATGGGAGGAGTTCAGTGAGGCCATGGAACAAGACTTTCAGTTGGCCTCGAAGAGATTCTGGCAAACTGTCCAGCGACTCAGGAGGGGGAAGCAGCTCCCTGTCCACATTGTGTATGGTGCGGATGGGGCACTGCTGACTTCGATTTCGACTGATGTCGTCGAGCGGTGGGAAGAATATTTCGAGGATCTCCTCAATCCCACTGATACGCCTTCGACAGAGGAAGCAGGGCTTGTGGACGAGGGGGACGACTTGCCTATCACAGGAGCTGAGGTCGCCAAGGTGGTTAAAAATCTCTTTGGTGGCCGGGCCCCAGGGGTGGATGAGATTAGCCCTGAGTACCTCAAGGCCCTGGATGTTGTAGGGCTGTCATGGTTGACACGCCTTTGCAACATTGCGTGGAGGTCAGGGGCAGTGCCTTTGGCATGGCAAGCCAGGGTGGTGGTTCCTCTCTTCAAAAAAGGGGACCGGAGGGTCTGCTCCAACTTTGGAGGGATCACACTCCTCAGCTTCCCAGGGAAAGTCTATGCTAAGGTACTGGAGAGGAGAGTTCAGCCGTTGGTCAAACCTCGGATTCAGGGGGAGCAATGTGGTTTTCGTCCTGGCCGTGGCACATTGGACCAGCTCTTTACCCTCTCGAGAATCCTCGAGGATTCGTGGGAGTTTGCTCAACCAGTTTAAATGTGTTTTGTGGACTTGGAGAAGGCATTCAACTGCGTCCCTCGTGGTTTTTTGTGGGGGGTGCTTCGGGAGTATGGGGTATCGGGCTTGTTGTTACGAGCTATTCGGTCTCTGTATGACCATTGTGAGTGTTTGGTTTGTATTGCCAACACTCGGTCTGACTCATTCCCAGTGAGAGTTGGACTCCACCAGGGCTGCCCTTTGTCACCAATCCTGTTCATAATCTTTATGGACAAGATTTCCAGGTGCAGCCAGGAACGGAGGGTGTCATGCTTAGTGACCACAAGATCTTATCTTTGTTGTTTGCAGATGATGTTGTCCTGCTGGCTTCATCCAGCAATGACCTACAGCTCTTGCTGGGACAGTTTGCCACTGAGTGGGAAGCGGCTGGGATGAGAATCAGTACCTCCAAGTCCGAGTCCATGGTCCTAAGCCGGAAAGAGGTGGATTGTCCTCTCTGGGTTGGGGACAGGCTCCTGCTCCAAGTGGAGGAGTTTAAGTATCTTGGGGTCTTATTCACGAGTGAGGGGAGAATGGAACGAGAGATCGACAGACGGATCGGAGCAGCATCTACAGTGACGCGGACGTTGTACCGGTCTGTTGTGGTGAAGAGGAAGCTGAGCTCTAAGGCAAAGCTGTTGATTTACCAGTCAGTCTACGTTCCTACCTTCACCTATGGTCATGAGCTTTGGGTAATGACCGAAAGAATGAGATAGCGGATACAAGCGGCTGAAATGAGCTTTCTTCGTAGGATTGCTGGACTCACCCTCCGAGATAGGGTGAGGAGTTCAGTCATCCAGGAGAGGCTCAGAGTAGAACCGCTGCTCCTCCACATTGAAAGAAGCCAGTTGAGGTGGTATGGGCATCTAATCAGCATGCTTCCTGGACGCCTCCCACTTGAGATGTTTCGAGCACGTCCCACTGGGAGGAGACCCCAGGGCAGACCCAGGACTCGCTGTAGAGACTGTCTCCCAGCTGGTCTGGGAACACCTTGGTATCCTCTCTGAAGAGCTGGAGCAGGTGGCTGGGGAGAGGGAAGTCTGGGCTTCTCTGCTTGAACTGCTGCCTCTGCGACCCGGACTGCCGGAAAAGTGGTAGAAGATAGATGGATGGATGGTTGTTTTGAAAGGGACATTACATACTAATGAACATTAATACAAATGTAAGGATGCCAGATTTAGCAATACTGCTAATTTGCATCTGTAGTCCCCCGGCGGATCACAAAAACACAATCATACATGAAAAGAACATCTGCAATAAACTGTACAAAGTGGTTATGCAAAAGTGCAAGAGTTAAGATGCTACAAAACATTCAAATGTCACACAAGTGAAGTGCTGTGTATGCATACACACACACATGCATCCAAGCACCTTACAGCAACAACAAACTGACGAACAAGAGGCGGGGCATATGTGTGTGACGCACAGTGTTATGTCAAACTAGGTTTCTGAAGACTAACATCTTGGAAAAGGAAACAACTTGTTGAATAAAGGAAACGTGAATGAATGCAGCAAGATGAATGAGAGACAATCTACAGCAGTTCAATGGGTGTGGCCAGAGTAGCTTGGAGCTTGGGTGGAGCCTGACCAAAACTGCTAGTGAGTGTGCGTCAAAACTGAAGGTCAGAAACCTTGTCCAAGACATGCTGTAGTCAAATTTCGGAGCTCATGAAGTATTCACGGTATTGCAAGTAGCTGAGTCACAGTGCAGACACACCACCACAACTGACCTCAGTAGTAAACAGGAAGCATATGAATTCATGCTCACCCACTTACAAGACCTTATGAAAATGGCAAAAGTGTCGCATGAATGGTGGAGCAATGGATTCCATTTGAACAAAGGAAAGAGATTCAAGACTGGCTAAAGGAGCTTGACCTCACAATTCCCAAGCTTGTGTCCAGAAAAGCTGACTTTATCCAGGAAAGGCTGAGAGAAGAAGACAGGAAACCAACATCTCCTGTCCCCCTATATTTTGCCCTGCCTGCCATCAAATTGAAGCCAACGTCTCTCCCCAAGTTCTCTGGAAATAAATGCAATTTCTGTCATGATCTCCCCGTGCGCTCTTCCACAGCGCACGGAGGAGGGGTGAAGGACGAGGATTTACACGCAGGGTTTAACACCACACACATTTATTAAACACAGCGATACAGACGCACAGTTTCAACAATTGTTTCCAAAGAAGCTTAATGAGTCCTCAAGGATGCTCAACAGTCTACAAATGAGATTGACAGGGGAAAACACACACAGCTGATACTCACAGAACTGGAGTTGTCCAAGTAACTCCAAACAAGCATCAATAGAAACACAGTTCTTTTGCGACTTAATACGGCGATTAACGACCATATGTCAAGTGCAGTGACCCAGCAATGTGTGACTGGAAAAAGGCTCCTTAAGTACACACATTGCTGGGGATGGTAGATAGGACACACCTGGGTGAGGCCCGGGAAAGATGATCAACGGGGCTGGGAACAGCTGATGGTAATCATTGAGGGGGCGTGGTCGGACCGGCTGACTGTCAGCAGACACACAGCTGCCGGCCCCACAGCAGTGGCTATGGATCCGGTAACACCCAGGAAACACCCAGGAAATACATACTAAACATGCATACACCACGGCACCGAGACCCACAGAGAGATCGGGACCGAGCCGGACCGAGCCGGGGGAAACCAAGCTGGCTCAGCTCCTGACAAATTTCTACAGGTGGAGAAGGGACTGGGAAACACTGCAGAAGCAAGGTGAGCCCACAGGCTTGAGAGGTGAAGAAATTCCAGTTGTTGGATGACAGCTTGGATGAAAGGATCATTCGAGACCTCAGACTCACCACCTACAATGCTGCAGAAGATGTTTTCCGTTTCCTTGAAAACTGCTATGGAAACAAAACCACTATTGCTTTTGAAATTGTTGAAGAATTGTGGAAAATGCCAGCTGTAAGAAGTAATCAGCCAAGAAAGATAGTTGATTCAAGCAGCAGAGAAGGCACTGCAAGACTTGAGTGACCAGGGAGACACAAGAGCAATTAAGAATCTGTTGGTTACAAAATCCATTGAGAGTAAGCTCCCTGAATCTCTGAAGACGGAATGGCTCATTTATGCAGCTGATGGTCGAAATGCTGTGGCCCCAAGCAACAGGTTTGATAGTCTGTTGGCATTTTTGAAGGAGCAAGAGAATATTTATGAACTTCTTGAGCAATTGAGGGATGAGGAGCCAAGAAAAGAAGCAAGACGTGAGCCAAAACACACTAGGATGAAAGCTACTAAATCCAGTGATGTCCGTACTGGATGTGTAGTTTGTGGTGATGGAAAGCATAAGAGGAAGCTGTACTTCTGTAAGCAGTTTCACACCCTAAAGCCAGCAGACAGACTGCAGTAATGAAGCTAGGGGCATGTGAGCGGTGTCTCAAAGTTCATGGTAACCTGGCATTCTGTAAACCTCTGCAAACATCCAGACTGCAAAGATGGATGTGGCCCTGAACATCATTACTACCTGTGTCCCAATGCTGACAAAAGGGGCAGTGCTGGCCAGAAAAGAAATGTTATTCTGGGAAAGAAAAGTAAAGGTACAGTGCTAGCCAAGAAGACTTCATAAGCAAACTCTCTGCAGAACCTGAAAAACAGTGTAGAGATGTGTTCTCAAACACCACCCTGAAAACTTTTAATGCAATAACAAGGCTGTCAACTCTTCTCACGGAAAGTGGTTTACAAGAACTGCCAGTCATAATGATGCTTCTTGAGGTCACAGCCAATGCTGGACAAAGGATTGGGACCTTGATAGACCTAGCATCAGACACGAATTACATCACCCACAAAGCTGCAAGAAAGATAAACCTCAGAAGTGAGGAAATTACACTTGTTGTTCATGGTGTCGGGGGAATGAAGGTCCAGGTGGAGACAAAGAGGTACCCGTTACAGGTCAGGGTGAAAACTCTTAAGGGCATTCTTCAGTCTCACCAGTTGGTTTGCTATGGGTTGTACAATATTGCAGATATCCATGAAGGTGTAATGGAAAGACACCTGCAAACGTTCTTTCCTGACATCCCAGCTGATGAACTTGTAAGACCCAAAGAGATCAGCCTGTTGATAAAGCCACCGAGAGGGTAAACTGGCACCTTGGTGAATTAATCATTGGGGATCTTGTGCTGTGGGAGAGACCACTGGGAAAGACCGTTGGAGGCACTCACCCAGACTTGTTTGAGAATATCATCATGTTAGCCCACACGTCAAACACTCCCTTCGCCAGGTCAATGAGAACAGCTGCCATAAAGTATGAGGAACTTTGTGCTAGAATCCCAAAACAGCAGCCACCAAACAGTCATACCTGCTACAATGTCCAGTAGTCAACCACCTTCGCCACCAGCCAAGACTTCCTGGAATGGGCAGCACGGTGGTGCAGTGGTTAGCACTGTTGCCTTACAGCTAGAAGGTTCCTGGTTCGAATCCCCAGGTTGGCAGGGGTTGGAACCTTTCTGTGTGGAGTTTGCATGTTCTCCCTGTGCTGCGTGGATTTACTCCGGGAGCTCCGGTTTCCTCCCACAATCCAAAGACATGCATGTTAGGTTAATTGGCTGTTCTAAATTGTTCCTAGATATCTGTTTCCTATAGGCCTTTAGTATAGAGGGTTAGTATTAGTGAAATTCACTTCCGCCCTCCAAAGAGAGCAGACGCCTTTTTTCTTCTCTCCTGCTCTGACTTATCTCCTTCCTCCCCTAACTAACTGGATCCCAGCTTGCTGTCGTCTGTCTGCGTGTCTTTACTGCCGATTATCGAAAGAAATTATGGAATTAATAAGCTGAGCTTTGAACGCAATTGACACTATTTTTTTCAACGAGGAAAAGTGCCCCGGGGGAGGTTGTTTGCCCCGCAGGAACAGCTGCTGCGGGCTATTTAAGGGACACAAGTAATTGGAAACTCTTGTGCCTGTTTGATCTTTCCATCGAAGATGTAGAAGATTTGTACGTCTTCGTAGTAATGGTGATTGGGATCGTTCTGATTGGATCTGGGATTGTCCTGGTGTACCGTAAATTGATGAAGATGGACACAACCTATCAAAACGCTGGCCAGGCGAGGTTCAACCATCAAATTGAAAAAATGGAGAGGACTCTGATAGCGGCAAATAGAGAACTGTCTAGGAAGGTGGATTACATCATGATTACGCTTAGAGCCGTCCATGAAGGATTCAACGTCCAGCAATGAAGGATTAAGTACTGAATCTGTAAGAGAATATAAAGTTTTTTCTCTCTGGGATCAGTACTATTCGACGAATCTGACTCCCCTCACACAAATCCTCCAGATTATCTGCAGTTTTTTGTTTTCAAAACATTGAGCTCACGGCCTTTCGGACAGCCAGCTGCATGGCCCAAGGACAATTGCCAGCAGCTAGACAAAACATCTCCTGCCAAGAGACCTTGTTGTTCATAACTGATACAAACACCTTCATTCAACATTACACCCACACCGATTCAAAAAACTGATGATAAAGATGATTCACTCACTGCTCTCTCTGTGTCCTTGTGAACTTTTTTGTCTGCTAACTGTGCATTGAGGGCTTTTTTTTCTTGTAATCATAATATTGATCATATATGACCACTATTCTGACAATCGGTAGTTTTTTTGCTCCTTCCTATTGTATTATCCTTTCTTCCCTATGCATCCTGTACCCTTCTGTTGACAGGCGCGTTCACAGATGCTGCCGTGTCACCGGAAATGCAGGTCGTTTTCTGTGTCAAGTCAAATCCCTCGTATGTTATCAGTTATCTGTTAATGTACTTGGCAATAAATCTTTTCTGAGTTCTGAGTTCTGAGTTCTGAAAGTGCTTTGAGTGGTCTTTGTGACTAGAAAAGCGCTATATAAGTGCAGGTTAGTTAGTTAGTTAGTTAGTAGTTAGTAATGGTGGAGATGGGACAGTATTGGTGCTGCCTGTGAACCAAGATGTGGGGGCTGCCACTGTGGAAACTGCCAACCAGGTGGCAAAGAGATGAACCTTGCTGAGGAGCGGGAACTCGAGTTAGTGAGAGAGGGGCTCACATATGTCACAGGTGACTGCCACAGCAAGGATCCACAGTGGCATGCCAAGTACCCCTGGCTAGAAGACCCAGTTTCACTCCCAAACAACAGAGGAGCTGCAATCAAGCTGAGGACATGATCACCAACTGGACTGGACCAGTATGGTATGTCAGGCACCTCATTGCTCCAAATCCACATTTCACCACAATGCCCATGAGGCTTGTTTAGAACAGCAGCCAGATATTCAGAGGTGTGAGCCTGAATGACATGCTGATGAAGGGTCCAGACATCCTCAATCAGAATCATGCAGTAATTCTGAGATTCTGGGGTGGAGTGTATGCTGCTTTGCGGGATATACAAAAGATGTATAACTGTCTGGCTTGAAGATCTTGAAATTCACTTGCATAGATTCCTGCCGCAAGACTCTGAAGATGAGAAGCTGGGAGAATATGCAATTACCAGGGTGAATATCGGAGATGAGCCAGCAAGATGCATTGCCCAAATGGCAGTGCGGGAGACCTCCAACTTCCCTCAATTCATGCATCTTGAGGAGGAGCGGCAAGTACTCAAGCAAGACAGCTACGCCAATGACATCCTTACATCGCATAATGACCTTGGCCGCTTGAAAATCATCACTGCAAATGTGGAGCAAATCCTGAAGACCGAAGGATTTCAGCTCAAACCATGGGCGTTCTCTGGGCAAAGTGGGAGGAAGGAGTCTGGTGATGAACCAGACAACAAGATGAGAGCCAGAACTGGAACCATGGTCCTGCCAAATCAAATGGGCGATAATGATAAAAAAGCACTTGGTGTGGGCTACATTATTGAAGAAGATAAGCTCTTTATCATGACTAATTTCTCAAAGAGAAAGGAAAAAGATGAGGCTTGGCCAGAACCTTCTTCAAGAATAAGTTAAGCCTCAGACTGTAAATCCCCCTGGTTTTTCTTTATACTTTTGGTTTATTTAGTCACTGGTGGGGATAAGTTGATCAAGAGTGAATTTTCAAAGTAAAAACCTCACTGGTGGTAGTATTTTAAACAGTTAATGTATTGATAATTCAATAAATATGGGTTTAAAAATACAACATTAGAAAAAATGGAAAAAGAAAAAACCTTAAGTAAGATGAGATTGGTTGTGGTTATGGGATGTTTAGAGGTAATTGTTTATAAGTAATTTACATAAGTATATACATATACATATATGTATATACATAAGTGAAGTAATTGTGAAATTTTAACTTACTGTATTTAAAGGAGTTAGTTATTTATTGCTAACTATATTTATTGTTAATTTAATTATTTATTGGTATTTGAAGGGTGTTTTTGTATTTAAATATTGTACAGTTTGAGTGGTGTGTGTGTGTGTGTGTGTGTGTGTGTGTGTGTGTGTGTGTGTGTGTTAAAGATTTTTCACCACTTTTGCCACCTGCCAGCCTAATGGCCAATGTCTATATTTCTGAAAAATTAAATAAAAGGGGAAAAAAGGACAAGTTGTTTGGTTTCTTGTGTGGAATCCTGCAGAAACACTCTTGAGTAGATGGGTCAATCTCTTTCAAGTGGGGAAACACTAAAAGAAAAAACTTGACACATGGGCACATATACAGTATATGCACATGCCGCAGAGCAACCACTGATTATGCATACAGTTTTGGTTGTTTAAAAGCCAGTTTTTACAATCCATCTTAAAAGTGTTTAGTGTGGTACATCCTCCGATTGCAGATGGTATATTATTCCAGATCTTGGTGCCCCTCACTGATAGGACAGATTGAGCAAACGTGGTACGTCTGTGGGGGGCCTCACAGTCCCCTCTAGTGATTGCTCTAGTGGTTGTGTCCAGTGTGGAGGATGTGAAAATGACGAGGCAGCGTTCTTTCTCAGAGTCAACTTTATTCACATCTCCATCATTTCAAAGCAGAAAAAAGAGAGAGCTTGAAACAGTAACTCTCGTCCTTAAATATCAGGGACTTCACACCTCATAGATCACATGTCCCACAGACCACCTTGCATAATAAAGACAGTCACAATGCATTTCACCACCTGGCATAATAAAGACAATCACAATGCATTTCCCTCCATGATATCGCTTCCACTGTCTCCCACGCATCCTTTAATCGACCCCCCACAGTCTCCAGCCTTGCATAACGAGGCTAAGCTTCCTGCCTTTGTTCTGACCTAAAATGCGAGTCACAGAACCGGTCCAACAGGTCCATTGAGTGTTCACCACACAACCATAACAGGGAACATCCGTGGTATGTACGATGGCATCAAGAAAGCACTTGGTCCGGCCCAGAGCAAGATGGTCCCCCTCAAATCCTCCACTGGGGAGATGATCACAGAAAAGAACAAGCAGATGGAGAGATGGGTGGAGCAGTACTCCGACCTCTACTCCAAACAGAACACCGTGACACCGTCAGCCCTTGACGCTATTGATTGCCTGCCATCCATGGACGAACTTGACGCTGAGCCAACCATCGACGAACTCAGCAAGGCCATTGATAGCTTGGCCACTGGCAAGACACCCGGCAACGACGGCATACCCCCCGACCTGATCAAGCACTGCAAGACCGCCCTACTGCTGCCATTGCATGATGTCCTCTGCCAGTGCTGGAAGGAAGGTGCCATACCACAGGACATGAGGGACGCCAAGATCATCACCCTCTACAAAAACAAAAGGGAGAGAAGCGACTGCAACAACTACAGGGGCATCTCCCTCCTCAGCATTGTTGGCAAAGTCTACGCACGAGTTGTTCTCGTTTGTCTACAGAAGCTTGCCGAACGTGTCTACCCCGAGTCTCAGTGCGGCTTCCGTGCTGATCAATCGACGGTAGACATGATATTCTCCATCCGCCAACTCCAGGAGAAATGCAGAGAACAGAACATGCCCCTGTACGTCGCCTTCATCGACCTCACCAAAGCGTTCGATCTGGTCAGCAGAGAGGGCCTTTTCAAGATCCTGCCAAAGATAGGATGCCCACCAAAGTTGCAAAGCCTCATTGAATCGTTTCACACCAACATGCAGGGGATAGTGCAGCACGACGGCAACGTCTCAGAGCCATTCAATATACGCAGCGGCGTGAAACAGGGCTGTGTACTTGTGCCAACCCTCTTTGGGATTTTCTTTGCTATGCTCCTGAGGCATGCCTTCAGCACAGCAACAGAGGGAATCTACCTGCACACAAGATCTGACAGCAGGCTTTTCAACCTTGCCCGCCTGAAAGCCAGAACTAAAGTACGCAAGGCTCTAATCAGAGACATGCTGTTCACAGACGATGCTGCAGTCGCGACCCACACACAGCAGGAGCTTCAGACCCTGATGGACCGCTTCTCCCAGGCATGCAAGGACTTCGGGCTTACCATCAGCCTGAAGAAGACTAACGTCTTGGCGCAAGGCACGGAAGCACCACCAACCATCACCTTCGACGACTACGAGCTGGAGGTCGTGAATCAGTTCACGTACCTGGGGTCCACGATCAGCAGCAACCTCTCCCTTGATACAGAGATTGACAAGAGGATTGGAAAATCAGCCTCCACACTCGCTCGCCTCACCACACGAGTGTGGGAGAATCCCAAACTCTCTGTCAAGACGAAGATGGCAGTGTACAATGCCTGCATCATCAGCACACTGCTCTATGGGAGTGGGACGTAGACAACATACACCCGGCAGGAAAAGAGACTGAACTCCTTCCACTTGCGCTGCATTCGCCGTATCCTGGACATATCCTGGCAGGACAAAGTGCCCAACACAGAAGTTCTGTCTCGTGCCGGCCTTCCCTCCATGTTCACTCTACTCAGGCAGCGCAGGCTCCGCTGGCTAGGCCACGTTCACCGTATGGAGGATGGCAGAATCCCCAAAGACGTCCTCTATGGAGAACTGGCGACTGGCAGGAGAGACGTTGGCCACCCACAGCTGCGCTTTAGAGACGTCTGCAAGAGAGACATGAAGGCCCTGGAGATCAACACAGAGTGCTGGGAGGACCTTGCAACGGACCGCTCCAAATGGAGAGGCACCCTGACCAGACAGCTCAAGGCGGGTGAAGAGAGACTGACTGCTGCAGCAGATGAAAAAAGGACCCGCAGGAAGAACCGCCACAGCTCCAGCAGCACGGAGACCACCCACAAGTGCGACCTGTGTGACAGGGACTGCCATTTGCGCATCGGCCTGTTCAGCCACAGGCGGTGCTGTTCCAGCAGAGTAGACGTTTAGGATTCTCTTCCATGGTCATCATAGATCGACGGAGGCCGACGACTGCGTCAGCAACAGTCCTCAGTTTAACATATTCTCCCGGGGGGCGGGGGGGGGGGGTACATAGCCATTTAATATTTTATAAAATGAACAGGCAAATTTGAGAGTTTTATCATTTTCAAAAGACAGAAAATTGTATTTCTTGTAGATGTGACAACAATGATATGTGGGATTTTTCTTATCAAAGATTTTTATGCCTTTTTTTGTATAAAGATTCAATGGGTTTGATTATTGTTACATCAGTGAGAGACCATTTGGTAAAACAGTAATCAATGTTGTAGTATTAGGATACCACAGGGCGTTAACTAGCATCGGCATGATGACGCAGCCGTATGGTGACATCATCATGCCGAACCGTATAAAGGGGAGTGTCGCCATGTTACGGCCTCTTTCCTGGCTGGCTCAATAGGTGACAATATACTTGTATATATAACTTCATGTAATAAAGTTTGTGTTGTGGTGGCACGGGTGGGGGATTTTCCATCCAGAGAATGCAGCTGGGATAAGGGGAAACAACGGACTGGAGGAGGAAGTACCACCGGGACGTCTCAAATGGGACAGTATGGACTATGCACTTCCCAGGGAGAGGAGGAACCACTGGAGCTGCTGGACGAGAGAAGAGTGTGAGCAGTAGGGCCGGCATTATGTTATGTTAATGCGCCACACAGGTCTTTGTTCCAAGCAGTGTATTATGGTCAGAAGTTCCGGGTCTCAACGCATGGAATTAAAGGTATGAAAGAGGAATGCACAGACACCAGGGAGCTCTTTTTACTGTACTGTATATTGGAGATGGAAAAAAGGTTCGTGTGTCATCTAGCTCATTGCCTCGCCTGCTTCCTTTTTCCACATTGGTGACCCTAAGACGTGCCATGGAAAGTGAGCCGAGCACCGCCCTGGAGACTACCTGGAGGGACAGCACCAGCGCCGCGTGCACTCTCACTCAAGCTCCCAGACTTCTGGCTTCACAACCCAACCGCATGGTTCTTGCACATAGAAGCCCAGTTCGCACTCTGCAGGATAACAACTGATGATACCAAGTATTACTACATGGTCGCTGCGCTGGATATGCGCGCCACGCAACAGGTGACGAGCCTGCTCCAGGAGCCCTTGGCCCAAGGAAAATATGAAGCACTCAAGAGGATGCGTCTCCTCCTAGAAACTCGTAATGCGTTCGGAGTTAGGTGAGAGATCAGCAGTGGAGCTCATGGAGAGCATGTTGGCGCTGAGGGGTCAGGACAATGAATCTTTTCTGTTCGCCCACTTGTTCCTCAGGAACCTACTGGCTACAGCGAGGGTGATCCTGGCCAACTCGCCGCGGCTGGTTGCTAAGGACTACCGCGCCCTGGTGCTGGAAGCGGACCGCATCATTTTGGCGACCAGAACTCTCAGCGTGCAAGCAGTGCCACTGGCATCCATGAAGGACTCCAGCGAGGTCAAGGAGCCATTGGTGGTAGCCAGGACAGACACCAGGAGACGAAGGAACGGGGCGATCTGTTTTTATCATTGCCGTTTCGGCTCAAATGGCCAACATGCCAATTCAAGAAGCTGGGAAGATGGCACGTTCGGAATTCAGTTGCAGGTGCAACCGATGGCGACAGGAACAGACTGCTTTATGTCACGGACACACTTTTGGGGAGATGGTTTTTGGTAGACTCCGGCTCCCAGAAGAGCCTCATCCTGCTGGTCAATGCAGAGAGGGTGGCAGGAGGCAGCGGTCCTGAGCTCATGGCCGCCAACAGATCCACCATCAAGACATTTGGTGAGGAGATACTGATGATATTCTTACACGGACGCAACTTTCAGTGGGACTTTGCGGTAGCTGCATGTTCCACCCCCATTTAGGCGCAGATTTTTTATATGCTTATGGGTTGGTAGTCGATGTTGCTAATAGGAGATTAGTGGATGCTGTCTCTTTCAGCCCGGCAGCAACAGCATTTGGCCGTGATCTCGGAGTTCACGACCAACATTCAACATGTCGCCGGTAAGCTCAATGTCGTGGCCAATTGTCTGTCGCATGCATTAGTCTCCCTGGTCTACATGGGAATAGATATCCCTGCGATGGCCGTGAAGCAAGCCAGGGACGCGCTCCGTTTGCGTGTTCCAGTCTGCGCCTACTGGGTTAAGGCTGGAGAGCAGGGTGGTGAAAGAAGGGTGCCCTCCCTTGCTCTGCAACATCTCCACCGGCCGCCCACACCCGGTGGTTCTGAGCTCTTGGCGCCGTCGCATTTTTGAGTCAGTTCACTCCCTTTCACATCCGGGAGTGCGTGCTTTGGTGAAGCTAGTGGGGGCAAAATTGGTCTGGCCGCGCTTGCGCAAGGACGTGAAGGAGTGGGTTACAGCTTGCGTCGCATGCCAGCGGGCCAAAGCACACAAGCACACCAGAGCCCCCTCGAGCCTTTTCAAATCCCAGCCAGGAAGTTCAACCGCGTCCACGTGGATTTGGTGGGACCCCTCCCACCGTCGCAATGTTTCACGGACCTTTTAACAATAGTGGACCGCACCACACACTGGCCTGAAGTGGTCCCGCTGGCTTCTACCATGTCCGCAGAAGTGGCTCGTGCTTTTTTGCCGGCTTGGGTGGTATGGTTTGGATCCCCATCAGACATCACTTCCGACAGGGGTCCACAATTCATTTTGGAACTCTGGTCCACGATGGCACAGAGCCTGGGCGTCAAAATTCACTGTACTACCGTGTACAACCCCCAGGCTAACGGGTTACGCGAGCGTTTTCATAGGTCGCTTAAAGTAGCGCTCAGAGCTTCGCTCACAGACACAAATGGGTCGACTACCTACCCTGGGTTCTTTTAGGGTTGCGCTCCGCACCTAAGGAGGATTTGGCAGCCTCCCCGGCAGAATTCGTTTTTTTCTCAGCCACTGCAGATCCTCGGAGAGTTTTTACTGGAAAACCCAGTGTCTGAGGCTGATCCACCCACGCAATTTTTGCACAGTACGGAGGCTTTTAACGTACCAGGCCCAGCCCACCATTGTTTTCCCCGCACTTTTGTCCCCAAGAGTTTACAGAACACCAGCTTTGTTTTCGTTCGGCATGATGCACACCGGACCTTGCTGCACCCACCGTACGATGGACCGCTCCGGGTGTTGGAACCTGGCGTGAAACATTTTATGTTAGACTTGGGGGGATGTAGGGAGACCGTCTGCATCAACAGGCTGAAGCCCGCTTTTGTGTTAGCAGACGAGCAGGTGGTGTTGGCCCAAGCTCCCCGGCGCGGACATCCACCATTGGTGGCTCCGCAAGTTGGTGTTCCCTCGGTAGGGACCTTTTCCCTCCACAGACTGACGTGCCCTCCTGTGCACCTCGCCCGCAGGATGCTCCGACTGGATTGGCGACCCCCTGCTAAAGCCGCTATGGGCACCGGCTCAAGCCCAAAGGACGGGGGGGGGGGGGAGGTAGTGCCCTTTCTGGGTGTTTGGTGGGGGTGCTGTGCTGTGGCACGGGTGGGGGATTCTCCATCCAGAGAAGGCAGCTGGGATAAGGGGGAACAATGGACCAGAGGAGGAAATGCCACTGGGGGTCTCAAATGGGACGGTATGGACTATGCACCCCCGAGGGAGAGGAGGAACTGTTGGAGCCGCTGGAAGAGAGAAGGGTGTGAGCACTGGGGCTGGCGTTGTTATATTAATGCACCACACAGATCTTTGTTCCAAGCAGTGTATTATGGTCAGAAGTTCCGGGTCTCAATGCATGGAATTAAAGGCATAAAAGAGGAATGCACAGAGACCCGAGAGTTCTTTTTACTGTACTGTATGTTGGAGATGGAATAAAGTTCATGTGTCGTCCAGCAAATTGCCTCGCCTGCTTCCTTTCTCCACAATGTTCCAAAACAGCACCACTCTGTGTGAGTCTCTCCGGGTTTCCAGACATAACATTTGGCAATGAGAGTAAAACCATGGAAGCGTGCTTCAGGCCACCACAACCATTCCTGGAGACCCCAGGTGAGCCGTTCATTCAGTGGCACCACTGGTTCGACATGTTTGAAAATTATGTCAACACGATTGGCCTGAGTGACACTGATGACGAGAAGCTGAAGAGCGTACAGGTTCTCAGTCTAGGTGAAGAAGGATGGTGCGTGCGCCATACCCTGGGCCAAGTGGATTCATTCAGTGACTGTGTGAGCCTAATGGAGAAATATTACAATGGCACGACAAACATTATGGCCCAAAGAATCGTTTTCTTCTGCGGCAAACGGCATGTGGGTGACTCAACTCAACGTTATGCTATGGAGCTCCAAGTCTTAGCGAGCACGTTCACCTTCGGGCCCTTAAAAAATGAGCTAATCTGTGACAAGTGTTGAATTCTCTGGAAAATCTTTTAATCCAAATGGCATGCGTGGACTTCCGGTTATGGCGGCCGCCTAGAAGGACACGTATCACTCTGCTCTGCTCCTGGAAATAAAAATTCGGCAAATAACTCTCTCATTCGGAACAGAACTTTTCCCAGCGTTTGGGTGAGGATATGCCGGTGAAGACTAAGGCTGGGAAATCAGGAGGGGGAAAAATTGAATCGCCGAAGCAGTCCAAATTAACGGACTTTAAAGTTTGTGGCGCAGTAGAAAAAGCTGCGGATATGGCGGATGAAACTAGCGGTGATGCGGTAACTGCTGACGATGGCGGCACAGGTGCAGTGCTGGCTGCCATTAGCTCAATGAGAGCAGACTTTTCCGCTAAACTTGATGGGATTATGGCAGCGTTGGATGCAATGAGAAAGGAGTTGGGTGACTGCGTGGAGCGAGTGACGCAGGCGGAGCTTCGTGTTTCAAGTGCGGAGGATGAAATTAGCGGACTTCAAATAAAGGTGCGCACTTTGGAAAAAAAAATAAAGATTTGGGAAATAGCGTTCTGGATTTGGAATCTCGGTCCAGACGGAACAACCTGAGGCTGGTGGGTTTACCGGAGGGAGCCGAAGGTCGTGATTCATGCTCCTTTTTGGAGGGGTGGATCCCGGAGGCGCTGAACAACGCGGAGCTAAAATCATCAGTCGTCTTGGAAAGCTCCCACCGAATTGGCCCACCGAGAGGTAACAAGGCAGCACCGAGGATGTTAATTATGAAGTTTCTCAGCTACAGAGACAGGATGACGATCTCCAACGCGGTGCGGGCCAAAGGAGAAATTAAATATCAAGATCAGCAGGTGCGGTTCTACCCAGATTTGGCCTCAGGAATCCAACAATTAAGGAAGCAGTTTGACCCCATCCGCAAAGAACTGCACAACCTTGAGATTCGTCATGGAGTGATTCACCCTACAAGACTTCTGGTCACATATGAGGGCAGAACACACATCTTCAAGACCCCCGAGGAGGCGCAGGAGCTCATCAAGAAGATCCAGGAAGTGACTGGTGGGAGCTAAGCATGAACAGAATATAGGGTAGAATATTTGAGCATTTAACTGATTAGAAGCATATAACAAGATTACAAAATATAGATTGTATTACATATTAAAAAAAAAAGTACAAAATTGCTAAAAAATTTTGGAGTTAAATTGGAAAATTACAGAAGAGAGTTAATGTTACGTTATTAAAAGCAGTAGAGTTAGGGTGATTGGGAGGATGAAGGAGTGGCTTTGGCTGATCCTCGTGGGTGTGGAACGGTCGATGGCTATATCGGGAGACGGAATTTTTCTTTTGCTTTTGGGGGGATTGCCACAAATGTGGGAAGGGGGAATTTGTTTGTGTGGAGTTTGTAGGGTGAATGTTCAACCACTCATTTTTTTGCTTTTCTGTTTGAGCATGTTTACACTGCAAGGTAATCCCAAACTCCCTATTGATCATAAATCAAAGCGTTAATCTTAACTTAACTTCATGGAATTGCAGAGGTCTACAAAATTTAAAAAAACTTAAACAAGTTATGAATAAAATAAAAGACATGGGTTCAAAAATTGTGTTTTTACAAGAAACTCATCTAATAGAGGAAGATCTAAAAAGAATTAGGAGTAGATGGCAAGGAAATGTTTTCACCTCATCATTTTCATCCCGAGCCAGGGGAGTTATGACTCTCATACATAAATCAGTCCCATTTCAAGTGAAAAATGTAATTGGAGACAAATTTGGAAGATATGTAATCATTCAAGGATCTTTGCTATTAGAAAACATAAATTTGGTGAACTTATATGGTCCCAATATAGATGATCAAAAGTTCTTTGCTAATTTATTTCTTATCTTATCATCACTTACAGGGCGACATATAATAGCAGGGGATTTTAATTGTACATTGAATCCCGGTATAGATAGATCAACAGGACTGGACTGTACGCACAATGGATGTAGGATGACCATTAATCATTTTATGAAAGAATTGAAATTGATAGATATATGGAGAGAAATGAAACCACAAGTTAAAGCATACTCTTGTTATTCCAATACCTACAAGACATTCTCACGTATAGATTATTTTTTGATCTCCACAGAATTAAGGTCCAAGATTCAAAACTGTTTTTATGATAACATCGTGATCTCTGATCATGCACCCTGCTGTCTAATATATGTAGATAAGAAATTGACAAAGGAACCAGGTAGATGGCAATTTCAGCATAAATGGCTTCAGGATGAGGAATTTGTTAAATACATAGAAAAACAGATGAGTTCTTTGACATCAATACTACACAAACATCAGCATGTGTAAAGTGGGAGGCTTTCAAAGCTTTTATTAGGGGACACATTATTAGTTATACAGGTTCAAAATCTAAGAAGACTCGAGAGGAGAGAGTCCAACTGGAACATAAAATAAAAATTCTTCAAGAAAGAGTATATGCAGGAAGAGATCCAAGGTTGGAGAACGAATTACTAATTTTGAGAGCTGAATATGACAAAAAATCAGCGAATAGAGCTGCCTCGAGTCTTCTAAGATTGAAACAATCTTTTTATGAACAAGGTGAAAAATCAGGAAAGTTATTGGCATGGCAGATTAAACAATTAGAATCTAAAACACCAATTACCAGTATTATAAGTAACGGACAGGTAGTTATAGATCCTTTAGAAATTAATAGAGCCTTTAGAGATTACTATGAAAAATTATATGATACCAAAAATGAATCTGACTTAACAAAACTACATGGGTTTCTGAACGAACTATTTATACCGTGTATTCCAAATGAAAATAGGGAGATACTGGAGTCTAAAATTAGTCAAGAAGAAGTCAGGAAAAAGTGCAGGACCAGATGGTCTTCCAGTTGACCTTTATAAAAAATTTAAAAATAAATTAACAAAACCTTTTTTGGAAATGGTTTTAGAAGCATTTCAAAATAGTAATTTACCATCATATATGAATAATGCCTTAATTATACTGTTGCCAAAACCAGGTAAGCCCTCTAATAAATGTGAAAATATGAGACCAATAAGCCTATTAAATGCCGACCTTAAGATAATCTGTAAAATTTTAGCAAGACGAATACAAGAAATTTTACCAAATATTATTAATCGAGATCAGAATGGCTTTATAAAGGGAAGACAAGGCTTCCATAATGTAAGAAGACTTTTTAATATTATTTATTCTAATAAAGAAGCACCGGATACAGCTCTCTTATCACTGGATGCCGAAAAAGCCTTTGATAGAGTTGAATGGCCCTTTCTTTTTGAAGTCTTACAAAGGTTTGGACTTGGAAATAATTTCATAAAATGGGTTCAGATAATATATAATAATGCTACTGCAGAAATCCTAACAAATAACAATATTTCAAAATCAATAAAAATCAATAGAGGATGTCGACAAGGCTGTCCACTTTCACCTTTACTGTTTACTATGGCAATTGAACCTTTAGCGATGGCGATACATCTACAGTCACAAATATATGGAATTAAAGTTGGATCAACAGAACATAAAATCTCCCTGTATGCCGATGACATAATTTTGTTTATGTCGAATCTTAAAAAATCAATTCCGACCTTGTTGAATTTAATAAAGAATTTTGGGGAAATATCAGGATATAAAATAAATAAAACTAAATCTTCAATATTAATGCTAAATGAGACCCAGAGAAATTACCCAGCCCCTGAGGTAAATCAATTCAATGTTGTAAATCAGTTTAAATATTTAGGAATCCAAATTGTGCCTAAGCTAGAATCAATCGCCAGTGTCAATTATGAAGCCTTAATGACAGATATTGATGAGTTACTTCAGAGATGGATGTCACTACCAATGTCGATGATCGGGAGAATTAATATACTTAAAAGTAATATCTTACCTAAAATACTTTATTTATTTCAATACATTCCCTTACCACCACCTTTAGATTTATTCTCAAGAATTAAAAAAAAGTTAGTGGAATTTATATGGAACAACAGGAGGGCTAGATTACGTCTGTCTTTATTATATTTACCATTTGATCGTGGAGGTCTGAAATGTCCAAATTTTATGTTGTATTATTGGTCGGCACAACTGAGGTCTATGACATATTATTTTTCATCAAATGATTTCCCTCACTGGACTGAAATGGAATCATACAATTTGCCTTTACCTCTTCCCATATTCATATACTCAGATTCGGCAAAAAAATTACAAAAACAAGTTAAAAATCCATTTGTAAAGCATATGATCAAAATATGGTGTGAAGCTAAAAACTATTTAAAAGAACCACAGTTATTGTCACAATTTAGTCCAATATGGGGTAATCAATATTTTAAACCAGGGAGAGCGGACGCTGTATTTAAAGTATGGAATTTAAAAGGGATACAAAAGATTCAGGATTTATATTTGCCATGTGCAGAAAACATAATGTCTTTTGAAGAGCTGAGGATCAAATTTAATCTCAATAGAACACATTTTTTTAAATATCTTCAACTTAGAAACTTTATTCGATCAAATCAAAATAAAGCTCTCACTCGACCTATCTATTCATCCTTGGAAAAAATGTTGATGAAAGATAGTAAAAGAAAGGGTATTATTTCAGAGTTTTATAACTCATTGACACTATTTTCAAGTGAAAATTCACTGAAAAGATTAAACTACTGGAAAGAAGATCTGCAAACTGAAATTTCAGAGGAACAATGGGAATTGGCTTGTACAGAAGCTCAAACCAAATCAATAAATGTACGCCTTAAATTGATACATTTCAAATGGTTAATGCGGATGTATGTTACACCGGAGGAGTTAAATAGATATAATAAAAATATACCAGATACATGCACAAAATGCATGGAAAGTAAAGGAACCCTATTTCATTGTGTATGGGAATGTAGATTAATAAGAATGTTTTGGGAAGAGGTGAGGGTAACAATTGAAAAAATAATCTCAAAACAAATCATATTGAATCCTAAACTGTTTTTGTTGGGTCTGTACCCAGAAAAGCATAATTTTAATAAAAGTGAAAGAACATTCATAGACCTCAGTTTGCTTAATGCCAAAAAATGTATTGCACTATTATGGAAAAAGACTCATAGACCAGATGTGACTCAGTGGTTAAGACAGATGTTAACAAACCTTCCATTAGAAAGAATAACATACATACTGAAATCAAAGGAAATTGTGTTTGAGAATATATGGAGACCTTTTATTGATTATGTAAAAAATTTAAACATAACTCTTGAAGAAGAAGGTGAATGATGTGTGTGGACCTTGTAAATTCCAAACTGGTGAACATAATATGTATACTTATGTATTGGATTGTCTCGACTAAACAGAGGAGCATTGTTGAAGATTTGATTTTGTTGGTGGTTGTTGGTGTTTTTTAGTGCATTTTTTTTTTGTAGTACTTTAGTGTTAGTGTTTGATTGTTTGTATCATGTTTGTTAAAAAAAAAAAAAAGGTTCAATAAAGATATTGTGGGAAAAAAAAAATGGCATGCGTAAAAACTCAAAGGCCGAAAGGAGTTATTTCCTCTGTTTTCAGAACATCTTTTGCAATGCACTGGGACCTGGTGGTAACCATGGACCAGATCCACTTTGGAAAAAAACACACGCCCCAGCCAGGTGCACGGAAAAATCCAAGATGTGCGGGATAGGATACCGATGGTGTTCCGTGGCATTGTTCAAGTGCCATAAATCACCGCATGGTCGCCACGACCCATCGGTCTTAGGCACCATGTGACGTGGGGATGCCCACGGGCTGTTGGGAGTGCCTAACAATGCCCAACTGCTCTAAGTTGGCAAACTCCTCGCGCAGGCTGGCCAGTTTAGCTGCGTCCAGGCGCCAAGGTTGCATGAACACCAGTGGGCCTTTTGTAGCTATAAAATGAAGAGCTAGAGATGAATGTATAAATGTATGTGTGTGACTGCGTCCTGTCTCTTTTCACTCCGATCGAGAGAGGACGTAGGATGAGTACCCACCAAGATGTTAGTGCAGCTCTACACAGCCATCATCGAGTCCATCCTCACCACCTCCATAACTGTGTGGTACGCAGGAGCCACTGCCAGGGACAGACTAAGGCTGCAGCGCGTCGTGCGCACTGCTGAGAAGGTGATCGGCTGCAAGCTCCCATCTCTCCAGGATCTGTACATCTCCAGGACCCGGAGGCGTGCTGGCCGGATCATAGCCAATCCCTCACACCCTGGTCACGTACTGTTTGCCCCCCTCCCCTCAGGTAGAAGACTTCGGTCCATCCAGACTAAAACCTCCCGTCACATGAACAGCTTCTTCCCCTCTGCCATCAGACTGCTGAACACTAAGTGACTTATTGACTCTCGTGCACTATGTACAGCAGCTCAACCAGACTCATGTCAATCATCACTGTTTTCTTCCTGCATTACCGACTGCACTATATGGTTCTCCACATTATCTGCTGCTCACTAATATATTTTAACTGCTGACCAGTATTACTCACTCTTATTCTACACTTTATTGCATGTATAGTTTATTTCTTTTATTTTATCATGTTTAATGTTGCAGCATTGCACCAAGACAAATTCCTAGTTTGTGTACTACATGAACAATGGCAATAAATCTGATTCTGATTCTGATTCTGATTCTGAGTGAGAATTAAAGCAGATACTGGAAAAATCATCCAGTCTCCTCAATTCTTGACTCCTACAATTGGTGACCTACACATGAATCTGAGCACGCCGAGGCTGGAGGACAGCCTCGTGATCGATATGGAAGAGCTGGGAGACAGCCGCTCAGACCCGGATTCACCGGGGAATGCCAGCAGGGGCACAAGACTGATTAAGCTCCCCGAGTT
The DNA here is from genome assembly GCA_020510985.1 of Pholidichthys leucotaenia. Lineage (NCBI taxonomy): Eukaryota > Metazoa > Chordata > Actinopteri > Cichliformes > Pholidichthyidae > Pholidichthys > Pholidichthys leucotaenia. The sequence goes on along the minus strand of CM035839.1, from coordinate 20,236,626 downwards.
CTGGCAAAGCGACCCGCACTCATGGTTCCAGCATGTGGAGTCGCGGTTCCTGCTCGGGGGAGTTTCAGCGGATGACATTAAATTCCATAATGTCATCGCGACGCTCGACAGCCGCACAGCTCGGTGTGTGCGGAGCCTGGTAAAGCAACCACCCGCTGTCGGCAAATACGACGCGCTGAAAGCCACCCTCATCAGGAGCTTCGTGCTGTCGTCTGAGGCAAGAGCCAGGCAGCTGCTGGACCTGCGCGACGGAGGTGGACGCAGGCCGACTGTCCTCATGGAGGACATGCTGCAAATGATCAGGACGGACAACGACGCGTTCCTTTTCAAACATATTTTCCTGAGAACCCTCCCAGCACAGACGAGAGGTTCCCTGTCCAGCAGGAGATGTTTGACCCAGCAGGACTTCCGCGACCTGGCCCAAGAGGTGGAGCAGCTCCTCAACGCCTGCGAGGAACAAGAGGCTTCCGTGGCAGCGGCAGACCTCGGCGCGGCGGCTGGGGGCAGTGTGGAGCCAGAGATGGCAGTGACCACCTCAGCGGCGACGGCAGCGGCGAGATTCCGTGGCAGGGGAGATGACGGCCTCTGTTTTTACCATCGACGTTTCGCTGGGAAGGCGCACAAATGCATCCCGCCCTGCAAGTTCAAAAAGCAGGGAAACGACCGGGCCGGGAGCCGTTAGCAGCTTCCACTCTCGGCGAACGGAACAAGCTGCTTTATCTTACAGACGTGGGCTCCGGGCGGCAATTCCTAGTGGACACCGGAGCCCAGAGGAGCTTCATCACTGCCACCTATGCTGATCGGGTCGCGGGACCCCGCGGAGACGGAGCGACAGCGGCCAACGGCTCCAGCATCAAGACGTACGGAGAGAGAACCTTGTCTCTGTCCTTCCACGGCCGCGCCTATGAGTGGAATTTCATCGTGGCGGCAGTGAGCTTCAGTATATTAGGTGCTGATTTTCTGTGTTCACATGGTTTGTTAGTTGATCTGGCCAACAAACGACTAGTAAATGCACTCTCTTTCTGTTCTATCCCTTGTGCAGCTCGGGTGTGCCCGCCGCCAGTTCAGACCAATGTCGCCACAGCAGGTGATAAGTTTCACAGCCTTCTACACCAGTTCCCAGCACTCACAGTTCCTACTTTTTCAGCTAAGGTGGCGAAGCACGGGGTGGAGCACTTTATTACCACGAGTGGCCCACCCGTTTTTGCGAAGGCTCGGCGCTTGGATGCAGCTAAACTCTCCATTGCGCGCGAGGAGTTCGCCAACCTAGAAAGGTTGGGCATAATTCACCGCTCGAAGTCCGCTTGGGCTTCCCCCCTCCACATGGTACCTAAAGCTGACGGCTCATGGAGACCTTGTGGCGATTACCACAGGTTGAACAATGCCACAGCGCAGGACCGGTACCCGATTCCGCATATCCAGGACTTTTCAGTGCATTTGGCGAAGGTGCGCATTTTTTCTAAAATAGACCCGGTCCGCGGTTATCACCAAGTCCCGGTCCGACCAGAGGACATCCCCAAAACAGCCGTAATAACCCCGTTCGGGCTTTTTGAGTTTTTACGAATGCCTTTTGGCCTTAAAGGCGCCGCACAAACCTTCCAACGGATGATGGATGCAGTGTTGCGCAACCTTTCTTTCGTTTTTGTCTATTTAGACGACATTTTGGTAGCCAGCACCTCCGAGGAGGAGCACGCAAAACACCTCACGACAGTTTTTCAGAGGTTAGGAGAGCATGGGTTGATAATCAACCCGGCCAAGTGCCATTTTGGCGTGGCACAAATCGACTTTTTAGGGCACCGCGTTTCCTCGGAGGGAGCAGTTCCTCTGCCGGCCAAAGTACGCGCAGTGGCAGATTTTCCCCAGCCTCAAACGGTAAAAGCGTTGCAAGAATTTTTGGGGATGGTAATTTTTATAACCGTTTCATACCCCACGCAGCGCAGCTTATGCAGCCCTTGTACACCGCGCTCAAAAAGCAGAAGCCCTCCCATGTGATTGAATGGTCCCCGGAGCGGGAGCGCACATTCACAGAGGTTAAATGGGCACTGGCAAACGCGGCACTGTTGGCTCACCCAGACCCAGCAGCCCGCATAGCGCTAACCACGAACGCGTCAGATGTGGCCATAGGGGCCGTAGTGGAACAGCAGGTTGCCGGGGTTTGGCAACCACTCGCATTCTTCAGCAGATCCCTACGCGAGGCTGAGCGAAAATACAGCGCGTTTGACAGGGAGCTGCTGGCGCTCCACTTGGCTATTCGCCATTTCCAGTTCTGGTTGGAAGGGCGGCATTTCACCGCGTTTGTCGACCACAAACTGCTCACTTTTGCGATGTCCAAAACTTCAGAACCGTGGTCAGGGCGGCAACAGAGACAGCTGGCCGCAATTTCTGAATTTACCACCGATATTCAGCACGTAGCCGGTAAAATCAATGTGGTGGCAGACTGTCTGTCACGCGCAGTAACAGCACCCGTCCGTGCGGAAACGGATTGCGCGGCTGCTTACCCAGAGCGCTGTAACAGCGCGGACACGCGCACGGCTCCGGTCCACGTGGGAATAGATTATGCAGCCATGGCGGCGGAGCAGAGCGAGGACGCGGACGTGCGCACGCTCCTGTCTGGACCAACAGGGTTAAGGCTGGAATGCAGAAATCTACAAACCGGTTTCCCCCCGCTTATTTGCAATGTATCCACGGGGCGACCGTGCCCGGTGGTGCCAGCCGCGTGGCGCCGTCGCGTTTTTGACGCCGTGCACTCCCTAGCGCACCCAGGGGTGTGTGCTTTGGTGAAAATGGTGGCGGAGAAGTTTGTTTGGCTGAGCCTGCGCAAGCACGTGAAGGAGTGGGCTAAAACCTGCATGGCTTGCCAGTGCGCTAAGATTCACAGGCACACTAAGGCGCCCTTAGAACCGTTCCACATTCCGGCTAAAAGGTTCGATCATGTGCACATGGACCTCATGGGCCCCCTGCCCACTTCACAAGGATTCACGCATCTCTTGACAATGGTAGACCGAACCACTCGTTGGCCAGAAGTGGTCCCGTTAACATCGACCACAGCAGCAGAGGTGGCACGCACTTTTTTAACAGCCTGGGTAGCGCGGTTCGGGGTCCCGTCAGATATTACGTCTGATAGGGGACCTCAATTTGCGTCGGAACTGTGGTCAGCAGTGGCCAGCGGCTTAGGAGCGGCGGTACATCGCATGACCGCTTACCATCCCCAGGCCAATGGTTTATGCGAGCGTTTTCACAGGTCTTTGAAGGCAGCCCTCAGAGCGTCACTGACGGACACAGATTGGGTAAACAAACTACCATGGGTTTTATTGGGGTTGTGTTCAGCACCCAAAGAGGATCTAGATGCCTCACCAGCAGAATTGGTCATCGCACAACCGCTCAGGCTGCCAGGCGAGTTTTTACCCGACCACATGGCACCAGGGCCCCCCCCGATCCGGGGGTCTCTGAGCAACACGGGAGCAGAAATGCTCCCGGGCCCCGCTCATCACTCTTTCCCGCGTGTGTTCGTGCCCCAGGCTTTACGAGACGCAGAGTTTGTTTTTGTCAGGCACGATGCTCAGCGGCATAGTCTCCGCCCACCTTACGACGGTCCATTTCGAGTGCTGGAAACCGGGGAGAAATATTTTGTGCTAGATTTGGGGGGCAGGAGGGAGACGATCAGTATCGATAGATTAAAGCCTGCTTTTGTGTTGCATAACGAGTCTGTACGGCCGGTGGGCGTGCCTCGACGCGGCAGGCCTCCGAAGGGGCAGCCCCGGGACCCCCCACAGGGGGCAAATAACCCTTCTCCCCCTCACTCCACAGATGCACAGCAGGACGGCCCAACACAGAGCAGGAGACCTGCGTACAGCAGATTCAGGAGAAGATTGAAACCTACGCTGCATGCAAAATGATGTGGGTTTTTTTGGTCAGGTTGTTTGGGTTGCTGTGAGATTCTGTTGGGGGGGTTGATGTGCTGTATGACTGTTGTATGACTGTATGTGGGTGCCCAGTCTTTCGCGTGGAAGGGGGGAGTGATGTGGAGCCCATAGTTATAACCTATGTAACTCACATGTGGCTGGCTGAATTCAGCCAAGAGAGACTTTGAGCTAGCCATGTGTATTGACTTCACACCTCAAGAGGAAGACGTGTCTGCACCCCCTGGGGACTCAGGAGAGGGGAGAAGATTACCCGGCCTGACCTTTGGGGGTCGGAAAGGAGAACAGAAGGACTCTGGGTGTTCTATTACAGATGAAAGGATGTAGCTGAGTATTGTGACTTTTGTGTGTGATGTATTGTTAGCGATGAATGTATAAATGTATGTGTGTGACTGCGTCCTGTCTCTTTTCACTCCGATCGAGAGAGGACGTAGGATGAGTGAGAATTAAAGCAGTTACTGGAAAAATCATCCAGTCTCCTCAATTCTTGACTCCTACAATATTTAATTTGTAAAGTGCGCGAAAACTGACCCAGAAAAAGACGATTTGTTTATATTTTAGCTAGGTGGAAAATTCCCGTTCGATCGGTGAGGAGTTACATTTTTCACAAAAACATAAGAATTATAGAAAGTATGATTCCTAAGCTTTCCAATGATACCAGGCACTCATGGGGTTTTCCCGGGACTTTGCCACTACCAAACAAAGAAAGAGTCATGATTTATGACTTCTCGTTGCCTGTGCTCATAATGACGCGGTGCGCATTCAGACCAGCATGTCTCCACCGCAATAAAGTCGGCTGCATCCTCTTTGTCCTGCACCTGGAGCAGAGGCTAGCAAATCTGCCTATTGTTATGTAGGTCTTACAAATGCAAATGTCTCATGCCTGTTCTGCAGTCCCTTTGATCATACCAACTGCTGTGAATCCACTTTGATGTATTGTCTGAGTTGGGTATAAATACTGCACAGGTTCTGTAACTCGCCCTCTCAATCTCACTTCTGCAACTGCTGCTGCTGGACACAGAGGTTACAAGGCACATCTACATATTGATCTGTCTCTAGGTCACAGTAAGGACAGGACGCATGAACACTATACATGAATGGCACATTACATCACAATACATGAATGGCACATTGCATCACCATACATGAATGGCACATTGCATCACCATACATGAATGGCACATTACATCTCAGTAGTGCAGCGGGAAAAACCAAGAGAAGAAAGCTGAGTGTCCTTAATCTGTTTTGGGGGTTAACCGAACCCCCCACATGCTCCCCCCCAGAGGGCACGGCAGGGGGCCGAGACCTCGATAATCCCTCTATGGGAGTGAGCTGTGGGAGAAGCTCGCTGCAGGCGGAGGGGGAGGGAGGAGGGGGGTAGTAAATGCCGGCAGGGGGACAGTGAAATCGTCCGAGCTGCGCAAAAATTGCTTGTGGGTCCGCGATGTCGAAGGGCTGTCGCGTTGAACGTGCAGAGGTCCACAAGAAGAAAAATTAGTCTCTGGCTCCTCTCGTGGCCATGAAGAAAACAGGAGCGGCGAGGCTGCGTAGCGTCTGTAAGAGAAAAAAAAAAGAAGCAGAGGGACTTGGCTTGTTGGCTTTCGGTGCAGGAGCAACCCTAAAGCCCCGGGAACAGCTGACGGCTGAAATCCCTTATGTGCCGTGGCTGAGACCATTAGGAAATCCAGTGGCGAGCTGCGTGCTTGCTTCAGGTGAACGAGCAGCCCTGAAGGTTCCGAGGGTGGCGATCGGCCGTTTTTCTCGGGCATGTGCAGCGGCGGAGGACGATGGCGGTCTCTGTAGCCTTTATTGCCCTGTGCGTGGTGCGCCGTCCTCGTAACTCCCCGGTGCGTGTGCCGGGGTTCCGTGCGTGGGTGGGCCAGCTGGAGAGGAGAACCAGGGTGCAGAATCTTGGTGGAGATCGGCGCAGATGGCGCCGATAAAATCCAGGTTTGAGCTGTGGCTGCAGCTTGGCCATGGTGCGTTGGAGCGGTGGGAGGAAATAGACGATCTTTTGTCCCTCAGGCTCGTGCAGATGCGTTGGAGCGGTGGGAGGGAATAGACGATCTTGGGTACCGCTCGGCCGTGGTGCATTCAGGTCCACGTGTTGCGTTCTCCGCCGGCCATGGAGGACGCCATCGTGAAGAGGGGACGAGGTGCCTGTGCTCTCGTGTGGAGGAGCTGCGAGCGCGGCCAGTCCAGCGTGGATGAGCAGATCTCAGATGTGCAGATCTCATCACGTCAGGGTCACCAGTGCGGCGGATGAAAAAATATAAGCAGCGATGAAGCGTTCACTGGCAGCATCTTCCTTTCTGCCTTCAGGTCATAGTGCGTTGGGGCGGCGAGATGGAGGAGACGTCTTGTGTCCCTCGGCCAGTTCAGCGTGGATGTCCAGACCAGAAGGTTGCGTCGCACAAAGTGTGTGCATCTTCGGGGTCACCAGTGCGGCGGTATGATAAAATAAGCAGCGATGCTGTGGTTTTAAGTTGAGTTTTATTAAATCATACCGCCGTCACGAGCTCCGCTCCCGGCGCCGTGCATGCGCGCCGGGAGCGAGCTCAGTGGCTCTCAGAGAAGGAGGACACAATGTCTGTGTCCAGCAGCAGCAGTTGCAGAAGTGAGATTGAGAGAGCGAGTTACAGAACCTGTGCAGTATTTATACCCAACTCAGACAATACATCAAAGTGGATTCACAGCAGTTGGTACGATCAAAGGGACTGCAGAACAGGCATGAGACATTTGCATCTGTAAGACCTACATAACAATAGGCAGATTTGCTAGCCTCTGCTCCAGGTGCAGGACAAAGAGGTTACAAGGCACATCTACATATTGATCTGTCTCTAGGTCACAGTAAGGACAGGACGCATGAACACTATACATGAATGGCACATTACATCACAATGCATGAATGGCACATTGCATCACAATACATGCATGGCACATTGTATCACAATACATGCATGGCACATTGCATCACAATATATGCATGGCACATTGCATCACAATACATGCATGGCACATTACATCACAATACATGAATGGCACATTGCATCACAATACATGCATGGCACATTGTATCACAATACATGCATGGCACATTGCATCACAATACATGCATGGCACATTGCATCACAATACATGCATGGCACATTACATCACAATACATGAATGGCACATTGCATCACAATACATGCATGGCACATTGCATCACAATACATGCATGGCACATTGCATCACAATATATGCATGGCACATTGCATCACCATACATGAATGGCACATTACATCTCAGTAGTGCAGCGGGAAAAACCAAGAGAAGAGAGCTGAGTGTCCTTAATCTGTTGTGGGGGTTAACCGAACCGCCCACAAATATAATCAAATTTACCTTAGAGCAGACGTACGTCACAACACTGTGCTTGGATGTCGTCTGTCACTGTGTGGTGAGAAGCCTCCATTTATCCAGTCTATTGGCACAACCACGAACACCAGCAACAAGTACCAGAACTACGCAAAAACATTCAAAAAATACAAAAACTACAAGAGCTAAAATTAGTTGCCACTTGAGTGCAAAACATGTATGTGGACTATACATTAAAATGAATTTGAAAAACTTTTAAAAACACTATTTTAAATGCCCCTGCTGCTCCACTCTGACTGATTTAACACGGTCAGCTGAAACTGGAAGCTCCACCCATAATCATTCCTACAGCGACACCCCCAGGAATAAAGTGGATACAAGATAATTCAAAAAGATAATCATTTATATATTCAATAGTCATTACATGCTCAGCGAAATATTTCAGGCCCTTTTTCGTTTTGATGATTATGATTATAGTTTTTAAAATTAGATTACAAATTATGATATTCTAATGTACTGAGATGCAATGGTACACACAAAATGAAACAAGTGAATAACACTAAATAAATACATTAAAAACAAAGACATAAGAAAGTAATGTCCAGTTAAATGAAACGTGCAAGGGGAAATTAAATAAAAGGGACCATTTTAAGATAAGATAAGATAAGCCTTTATTAGTCCCACAATGGGGAAATTCCAGGATTGCAACAGCACAGGGATAGCAACACTCAGAGCAACAATCAGAAGGCAAGAAAAAAAAACAAACAAGAGCAGCAAGTATACATATGTACATATATATATATACTGTATATATATATATATATATATATATATATATATATATATATATATATATATATACACTGTATATATACTGTATATATATATATATATATATATATATATATATATATACTGTATATAGACACACAGTGCGGAGTATTGTAGCTAGATGGGATAGATATATAAATATATAAACACAGTGCGGAGCATTGTAGCTGGATGGAATAAATATATGAGTATATAAACACACAGTACAGAGTATTGTAGCTAGATGGAATGAATATGTGAATATATAAACACACAGTACGGAGCATTGTAGCTAGATGGAATAAATATGTTGTAGAGTGTGTAAATGATGAGGCAAGTTGGTCTCAAGCAGTTTATTACACATTCTCTCTCATGAGCATAGTAGAAAAAAGGGCATCTCCCACAGAACTCTTCACTTATATACTCAGGTCCTTCTACATATCAAAAGGTCACATTGCATTCACATAAAAGATCACACTGCATGCACTTCCTTAATCCTTTAACATCCCCCTCACAGACTCTGGCACACAAAGCATCCTCCAAGCCGTCTCTGACATACAAAAGATCACATTTCACAGCTTCCTGTTATCTCTAAGAAAACTCTGCCCTTTGTTCTTATCAAAGATGCTGCTCCTTATGTTTTGGCCATGTACGGCCACACCACCCCCCTTGAGCATATTGGCTCGAACAAAAGAATAACAGTCTGTATGCTGAATCATTACACATCAATCCACATGCTGCTTGGGCTTCAGTCTTCTCCCGTATCTGCTGTAACCAGGATTCACCACCTCCGCGGCGTTGTCATGCTGGGGACCTGCTGTCTGGGGGTGAAAACCTTTTGTCTGTCCCTGTGGGTGTTCTGGGGAAATTCTACTCTGGGAAGCCCCCCGTGGGGGTCTTCCGCGCCGAGGGGCCCTTGCCAACAGCACTTTCTCGTCCGCCGCCACAAAAGCGGGTTTGAGCCTGTTTATGCCATCCTTTTCCCTCTTACTCCCCAAATCTAGCAAAAAATGCTTGTCCCCTGTTTCCAACACTCTGAACGGTCCATCATAAGGTGGTCGCAGTGGGGGGCGATGCGCGTCATGTCTGACAAAAACAAACTCTGCGTTTTTCAAAAGTTTTAGGCACAAAAACACGCGGAAAACTGTGATGAACGGGGCCCGGCAGCGTGCCTGTGTCAATGCTACGCTGCAACAACTGAGACGGGGAGCTGCCTGGCGCAGGATTATCCGGGAGAAACTCCCTGCGCAGCCGAAGTGGCTGCGCAAAAACGAGTTCAGCTGGGGAAGCTTCTAAGTCTTCTTTAGGCGCAGAATGCAACCCTAATAAAACCCACGGTAGCTTGTCTACCCAATTTGCATCCGTCAGTGACTGACATAATGCACGGCTCAGGAGACACACACGCAGGCTCAGAATAGGTTTAACAGTTTATTTAACAGCAAGTGTGTGTGTGGATGCGTGTCTGTGGTATGTGGATGTACTGGTGGCGGACATCAGCGTCAGGCACGGAGGCAGAAAACCGTACAGCCAGACAACCCTGGGGAGAGAGCACAGGGAGAAGGTGACGGGCACCAAACCAGTACAACAGGTAATGAGGGATTTGTTGGCTTACTTGGCAGGGCAGGTGGCAGGCGTGCACAAGGGCGAGTCCAGAAGACAGCGACCTGACGATGCACCTGACAGCAGCAGCGAGATGGTGATGCAGAGGCGGAGTCCGCCGCTGGGAAAAATCCACCTGTGCACAGGGAAGAGACTGGAACACCAGTGGCGGTATGCTTACGTGAGCAATCTTGCTGGTTGGCGAGGGGGTTCCTCTGAAGCAAGTAGCCAAAGGGAACAGACGGCTTCAGGCCGAAGCCCAGGGCAGAGTGGCTTATATGCCCCGCTGCTGACGAGGTGCAGGTGTGCGCTCAGCTGGCGCCACTAATGAGCGGCGAGTTGTAACAGTGACGCCCTGAGAGCCGCTTTCAATGACCTATGAAAACGTTCGCATAACCCATTAGCCTGAGGATTGTACGCGGTTGTGCGGTGAATTGTGACACCCAGGATGCGGGCCATTGCTGACCAAAGTTCGGAAACAAATTGGGGACCTCTGTCGGACGTTATGTCTGACGGGACTCCAAAAGGCGCGACCCAAGCCGTTAAAAACGCGCGTGCAATGTCTGCTGCCGTAGTTGACGCTAGAGGGACCACTTCAGGCCAACGCGTGGTGCGATTTACCATCGTCAAAAGGTGTGTGCACCCCTGCGACAACGAAAGGGGGCCCACCAAGTCGACATGCACATGATCAAAATGTTTAGCCGGGATGTGAAAAGGTTCCAAAGGGGCCCTAGTGTGTTTGTGTATTTTGGCTCGTTGACACGCTACGCAGGCCGCTGCCCATTCTTTGACCTGTTTACGCAACCCCGGCCAAACAAATTTCTCTCCCACCATTTTAATCGATGCGCGCACCCCCGGGTGCGCCAGAGAATGGATTGAGTCAAAAACGCGGCGGCGCCATGCGGCCGGAACTACAAGGCGAGGCCACCCAGTGGAGACATCGCAGATTAGAGGGGGCATACCTATCTGCAGCACCCTGTGCTCCAGCCTTAACCCTGTTGGTCCAGACTGGAGCGCGCGCACATCCGTGTCGTCAGCCTGCTCCGCGACCATGGCTGCGTGATCTAGACCCACGTGGACCGGGGCTGCGAGCGCTTCCGCACCACAGACTTGGCCCACGGCCACGGCTGCCAAGCCTGCCCCCACGGGGCTTGGCGCTGCTACTGCACGCGAAAGACAGGCTGCCACCACATTATGTTTGCCCGCGACATGCTGAATATCGGTGGTGAACTCCGATATCGCGGCCAGCTGTCTTTGTTGCCGGCCTGACCAAGGCTCTGAAATCTTGGCCATCGCAAACGTTAACGGCTTATGGTCCACGAACGTGGTAAAACGGCGCCCCTCGAGCCAGAACTGGAAATGGCGGGTGGCCAAATGCAGGGCTAAAAGCTCCCTGTCGAAAGCGCTGTACTTCCGCTCGTTATCGCGCAAGGTTTTGCTGAAAAATGCGAGGGGTTGCCAGCTCCCCGCCACAAACTGTTCGACGACTGCCCCCACTGCTAAATCAGAAGCTTCCGTGGTGAGCGCCATACGTGCCGTTGGCACCGGGTGTGCCAACAAAACGGCGTTCGCCAGGGCTGATTTGACCTGGGAGAATGCGCACTCCCGCTCCGGGGACCACTCGATCTTATTCGCAGGTTTTTGCTTTTTAAGTGCTGCGTACAATGGTTGCATGAGCTGCGCTGCGCCTGGGAGGAAGCGGTTATAAAAATTAACCATTCCCAAAAATTCCTGCAATGCCTTGACCGTCTGAGGTTGGGGAAAATCCGTTATTGCGCGTACTTTATCGGGCAGAGGAACCGCTCCTTCTGGTGAAACGCGGTGCCCCAAAAAATCGATTTGCGCAACCCCAAACTGGCACTTCGCTGGATTAATTATTAACCCGTGCTCTGCCAGCCTCCGAAAAACCGCTGTGAGGTGGCTTTCATGTTCGTCTTCGGACGTGCTGGCTACCAAAATATCATCCAAGTAGACGAACACGAAGGGGAGGTCGCGTAAAACTGCATCCATCATGCGCTGGAATGTCTGCGCAGCCCCCTTGAGTCCAAATGGCATACGCAAAAACTCGAAAAGCCCAAAAGGAGTTATTACCGCTGTTTTGGGTATGTCCTGAGCGCGGACTGGAACTTGATGGTAGCCGCGCACCAAATCTATTTTAGAAAAAATACACGCCCCCGCTAAATGTACTGAAAAATCCTGGATGTGCGGAATCGGGTAGCGGTCGTGAGCTGAAGCGTTATTCAACCTGCGGAAATCACCGCAAGGCCGCCACGAGCCATCAGCCTTGGGGACCATATGTAGTGGTGATGCCCAGGGGCTGTTAGAGCGTCTAATGATGCCCAGTTTTTCCAGGTTGGCAAATTCCTCGCGCGCTATGGCCAGTTTAGCTGGGTCCAAGCGCCGAGCTTTTGCAAAAACGGGGGGACCAGTAGTAGTTATAAAGTGCTCCACCCCATGTTTAGTCACTGACGCCGAAAACATTGGGACTGTGAGTGCTGGAAACTGAGTGAGTAGTGCTTGAAACTTACCACCCGCAGCTGTGACGTTGGGCTGTGCAGTAGGCGGGACCACCTGGGCTGTACAGGAAATGCTGTGAAGACGTCTATTAGCAAGATCAACCAATAAACCATTCGAGCACAAAAAATCAGCACCTAACATGTTATGACTGACTGCTGCCACGACGAAGGTCCACTCAAATGTCCGACCGTGAAAAGACAGGGGGAGGGTCTTCTCCCCGAAGGTCTTGATCGTCGAACCGTTCGCCGCCAACACCAGGGGTCCGCTGGAAGGCACCAGCCGATCAGCGTGGAGAGGTGTGATGAAACTCAGCTGGGAGCCTGTGTCCACCAGGAACTGCCTCCCTGATTTCCCGTCTGTGAGGTAGAGCAGTTTATTCTTCGCGCCGAGAGCAACAGCTGCTACTGACTCTCGGGCCTGGCGTTTCCCGAGCGCTTGAACTGGCACGGGGGGATGCATTTGTGTGCCCTCTCGGCGAAGCGTCGATGATAAAAGCAGAGGGCGTCGCGCGCCCCGCGTCTCCTGGTCTCCGCCGCTGCCGACGTCAGCGCATCTGGTGTTGCAGCCTCTGGCCCCCTGCTGTCTCCGGGCGTTGCGCTCAGCTCCACTGCCGCCGTCGTGGCCGTGTGCTGTCTATGGGCGTCGACGAGTCGCTGTGCCTCCTGGCCCAGCTCGTGGTAATCTCGGTTGGTCAGCAGCTGCGAGCTGGCCAGGGTGACTCTCACCGCTGACGGTAGAGTCCTGAGGAAAAGATGGGCGAAGATAAAGCCGTCATCGTCCTCGCCTCTCAGACTCAGCATCCTCGCCATCAGGTCAGCGGGCCTGTCTGCTTCGCCTTCAGTCAACATCAGGAGCTTCTCTGCCCGCTCTCCCAGCGAGGGGGTGAAAGCACGGATGAGCGCGGCTTTCAATGCGCCGTACTTGTCGACTTCTGGTGGGTGGTTAGTCAGGCTCTCCACCCGCTGTGCTGTGAGGCTGTCCAGCTTTGCTACTACATGGTAGAATTTTGTTGTAGCTGCTGAAATTCTTCAGAGGTGAAACTGCGCCTCGACAGTGTTGAACCAGGCACGTGGGCTGTGCTGCCAGAAATCAGGCAGCTGGACTACGGTAGCTGCGCTAGCCTGGTTGGCTCCTGATGAGTCTGGTGTATGAAGGTCGTCCATACTTTGTCGTAGGGTCACCAGTGTAGAGAATGCGTTCAAGGATGAGGCTGAGTTTATTTCTCAGAGTCAACTTTATTGAGTGAACACATGCTCTATCAATCTCTAGGCAGGAAAAGAGACTGAGCCATCAAATACCACATTCTTATACTCTGCTGGAGCCACGACCCTCGGTCACATGTTACTTAAGCAAACATATAATCACATGGTACATAGTCTCAGTCACAATGCACTCTTTCATGTCTCACTATTGTCTCTTATCCCTCGATGGTCCGGGAATCCTCCTGGGACGTCCTCTCCGAGACAAGGGCCAAAACTCACACCTACTCGTCATCTCCTGTAGATCTCTGCAGGTCCAGACCTCTTTTGTCCCACGAGACGTGGAGTCCCCAATACACATACAGTCATACATTTGTGGGGAAATATGAACTCAATATATGCGCCACATATGTAAAGTTTCAGAAAAAATGGATTTAATATTGTTTGCCGATGACACTAATTTATTATGCAGTGGAAGCAATTTGGAACAACTTTTGGATACACTCGGAAAGGAATTAGGAAAGCTTAAACTGTGGTTTGAGTCAAACAAATTAACGCTCAATTTAAGTAAGACAAACTTTATAGTTTTTAACAACCATCACAACAACTTAGTATCTAAACTCAGTGTAAATGGTGTAGAGATTGAAAGGGTATCCGAAACTAAATTTCTTGGAGTAATAATTGATAATAAACTGTGCTGGAAGTCACATATTAATTATATTAAAGGTAAAATATCCAAATCAATTGCAATACTACACAGAGTGAAATATTTGCTGAATCAACCCACACTATATACCTTGTATCATTCATTAATACTCCCATACATGACATATTGTACTGAAGTATGGGGAAATATATATAAAACAAACGTATATCCAGTCTTTATGCTTCAGAAGAGAGCTATTAGAATAATAAACAAAGCTGCTTACAGGGAACCAACAAACCCACTTTTTCTTAAATTAAAAGCTCTCAAGTTGAAAGATCTGGTTGACTTTAAATCTGCAGTAATAATGTTTAACGTGAAGAATCTATCACTGCCCGCAAATATCCAAAAGCTGTTCCAAATAAGGGAGAAACAATATCATTTCAGAGGAACATGTATATTTCAAAAACCTTCAGTGAGAACTACCACCAAGCAACACTGTGTCTCAGCGCAACAAGTTAGATTGTGGAACGCTTTTGGACCTGAATTAAAATCATGTACAATGCTTGGACAATTTAAACAAAAACTAAAGGAAGAAATACTCCAAACATATATACAAGATGACATATAAAATCACATAAGGATTGTCATATCCAGTCTGCGTTATGTTTTTTTTTTGTCACATTTTTTCTTAGCTTTGTTCTGAATTGTAATCGCACTTGTTTTGTTTTTCTTTTGAATTCTTGGATGGAATATGGGTGGGCAATATAAGCTGCGGCTTCAGCCATCACCCATTTCGGATAACTTATGTTGAACTGTATAATCAGAGGAGTTATTGTCTAATTTGACCTTGTTGGATTTTCTTTCCCCCTTTGTTATATTATTCTGTTTCTTTTAATCTGTACTATTAATCTATCCGAAATAAAGATAGATAGATAGATAGATAGATAGATAGATAGATAGATAGATAGATACTTTATTTCGAACAAAAAAGTATAACAAAAACAAAACAAATGACAAATGCAATAAAGTAACAGTATACAGTGTTCAAAAGGGAGAAGGAAGAAGTGAACACTTATTAATTCCATCTCCTCTTTTCCATAAATACACCCATGTGAATTATATACAAATTACTGAAGCGGCATGATATAAAGCAGGCGTTGGTGAAGGTTTTAAGTAGAGTTTTATTAAATCATACCGCTGTCACGAGCTCTGCTCCCGGCGTCGTGCATGCGCGCCGGGAGCGAGCCCTGCGGCTCTCCAGAGGGACACAAAGTGCGTGTGTCCAGCAGCAGTTGAAGAGTGAGAGTGAGAGTGAGAGAGAGTTTGAGTTACAGAGTTGCAGCATATATACCCAACTACAACAATACATCAAAGAGCATTCCCCAGCAGTTGGTACGATTAAAGAGATTGCAGAACAGGCATGAGACATTTGCATTTGAGAGACATACATCACAATAGGCAGATTTGCTAGACTCTGCTCCAGCTGCAGAACAAAGAGGTTACAAGGCACATCTACATATTGATCTCAGTCTCTAGGTCACAGTAAGGACAGGACGCATGAACACAATGCATGAATGGTGACATTAACATCACAGTAGAGAGCCAGAAGAAGCGGGGCTGCCTGTAGACATTAATACACACATTTCACTGTTCTGTTAATTGCTCTAGCCGAGCGCTGTGTCTGTCCAGTCTGTTTGTGGGGGTTTACACCAAACCGCCACACGCTCCCTCCCAGAGGGCTCGGCAGGAGGCCGAGGTCTCGATCATTCAGCTTGGGCAGCGAGCAGGAGAAGCTCTCTGCAGGAGGAGGGGGAGGGAGGAGGGGGGTAGTACGTGCCGGTGAAATCGTCCGAGCCACGCAAAAATTGCTTGCTGGTCCCCGACGTCGAGGGGCTGTCCCGTTGAACGTGTGGAGGTCCGCAAGAAGAAAAATTAGTCGCTGACTCCTCTCGTGGCCATGAAGAAAAGCAGGAGCGGCAGTAAGAAAAAAATAAAAGCAGGGGGACTGGCGTGTTGACTTTAGATGTAGGCGCAACCCTAAAGCCTTGGGAACCGCAGACAGCTGAATTCCCCTTGTGTGCCGTGGCTAAGACCATAAAATCCAGTGAGCAAGCTGCGTGCCTCAGGTGAACGAGCAAGCCTGAAGGGCGGTGTGCAGCAGAAGGAAGGCGGTCAGTGTAGCCGTATGTGTCCCATGCGTGGTGCGCCGTCCTCGTAACTCCCCGGTGCGTGCGCTGAGGTTCCGTGATGGGTGGGACAGCTGGAGAGGAGAACCAGGGTCAGAAAACTTGGTGCAGATCGGCGCAGTCGGTGCCAATAAATCATCTATGATGAGCTGTGGCTGCAGATTAGTCATGGTGCGTTGGAGCGTTGAGGGGAGATAGACGATCTTTGTTCCTCAGGCTTGGGTAGACGAGTAGGATCGCTGAGAGGGAGGAGTAGCGGTGAGAGGGAGAAAACGTTCTGTGTCCCTCAGCCGGTCCAGCGTGGACGTCCCGATCTCAGGCGAGGGTCGCGCCACGACGTTTTCTGCAGTTTTCCCGGTCGTGGGTGATGTCCGGAGAGCAGCTCGCCTGTGTTGGCTCCGCGTCAAGGTCTCCCTGAAGCAGAAGGGAGGGCGGATCGTTTGCGTCAGGCTGCTGTGTTCGCGGGCAGCGTGTTTTTTTCAGCGTCGAGTCGCCAGCGTGGCCGTCCAGACCAGAAGGTTGCTTTGCACAAAACGTGTGCGTGTTCGGGGTCACCAGTGCGGCGGATGATAAAATAAAGGCATTGGTGTTGGTTTTAAGCAGAGTTTATTAAATCATACCGTTGTCACGAGCTCCGCTCCCGGCGCCGTGCATGCATGCCGGGAGCGAGCCCAGCGGCTCTCCAGAGGGACACAAAGTGCGTGTGTCCAGCAGCAGTTGAAGTGTGAGAGTGAGAGTGAGAGAGAGTTTGAGTTACAGAGTTGCAGCATGTATACCCAACTACAACAATACATCAAAGAGCTTTCCCCAGCAGTTGGTATGATTAAAGAGATTGCAGAACAGGCATGAGACATTTGCATTTGAGAGACATACATCACAATAGGCAGATTTGCTAGACTCTGCTCCAGCTGCAGAACAAAGAGGTTACAAGGCACATCTACATATTGATCTCAGTCTCTAGGTCACAGTAAGGACAGGACGCATGAACACAATGCATGAAAGGTGACATTAACATCACAGTAGAGAGCCAGAAGAAGCGGGGCTGCCTGTAGACATTAATACACACATTTCCCTGTTCTGTTAATTGCTCTAGCCGAGCGCTGTGTCTGTCCAGTCTGTTTGTGGGGGTTTACACCAAACCGCCACAATTACCACATTTAAGACCCCAAGTAAACAATTAACTGTATTTTGTACATATCAACATTAACACCCACCCATCCTAGCATACATTGATGTCCATACATCAAAACCAGCCTCAAACAACACAGATATACACAGTGCTGTCCCACCCACCATTCCATAGTGTCCCATAGTGTCCCAGAGTGAGCATAGTGAATTGTACATATAAATACTACCCTTCTAACATATATCCTTTCAGCAAATAATGTTTGTACCTCATTTTGAATTGATTTCTGTTTGTACATAGTTTCAGTTCCGGCTCCAGACTGTTCCACAAATCCACCCCACAGACAGATATGCACATACTTTTCTTGGTTGTTCATATCTTGGGTTTTGTAAAGTTTAAGTCTCCTCTCAAATTAATATCATTGTCTCTTTTTTTAAATATTTTTTGTATATTAGTTGGGAGTTGATTATTAATTGCCCTGTACATGACTTGTGCTATCTTAAATTTAATTAAATCGATGAACTTTATGACATGTGACTTTAAAAACAACGAATTGGTATGGTCTCTATATCCTACATTATTTATTATCCTTATAGCTCTTTTTTGTAATGTGCATATTGACTGTAGGTTGGTCTTGTAGGTGTTTCCCCAGACTTCTACACAGTAGTTAAGATAAGGTAGAAACAGTGAATTGTACAGTAAGAACAATGATTTATAGTCCAAGATGTGTCTTGTCTTCCCCAGTATGCCTATACATTTTGCCAACTTGGCCCGGATGTGACTGATGTGAGGTTTCCAGCAGATTTTATTGTCTAGCGTCACCCCCAGAAACTTATTTTCCTGTACTGTTTCTATTCTGGTGTCATCTATCGTTACCATTATTTCATGACTGATTTTATAATTTCCAAACAACATAATCTTTGGGTTTTTTTAGATTTAGAGATAATTTATTTTTGTTGAACCACTGCGTTAACTTTTTCATTTCAGTTGTGACCACCTCTAAAACCTGCTGCAAATTCTCACCAGTGCAAAGGATATTTGTGTCATCCGCAAACAAAATGAATTTCAGAATTTTTGATACTTGGCATATGTCATTTATATACAAAATAAAGAGTTTGGGTCCCAAAACTGACCCCTGGGGCACACCACAAGTGATGTCCATGAAGGGTGATTTGTGCTCACCAATTTGTACAAATTGTTGTCTGTTACTTAAATAACTTTCCACCCAACTCAGTCCAACCCCTCTTATCCCATACCTTTCCAGTTTCCTTAGTAGTATTCTGTGGTCAGTGGTGTCAAAAGCTTTCTTTAAATCTATAAATACTCCTACAGCAAACTTTTTTTTATCTATACAACTAGTAATTTTTTCTATAAGTTCGATCAGTGCCAGAGATGTAGATTTATCTGCTCTAAAACCATACTGGCTGTCTGTAAGGAGGTTGTGTTTTTCAGTGAAATCATCCAGTCTCTTAGTGAAGATTTTTTCAAGTATTTTGGAGAATTGTGAGAGTAAAGAGACTGGCCTGTAATTTGTGAAACAATGACTGTTTCCTGTTTTGTGTAGAGGTATTACTTTTGCTATTTTCATTTTGTTTGGAAATTTACCAGTTTGAAATGACAGGTTACAGATGTGGGTGAGTGGCTTAACAATTCCTTCAATTACTTTTTTCACTATTGTCATGTCAATTTCATTTCAGTCCGTTGATTTTTTGTTCTTAAATTTACTCACAGTCTCGATAATTTCCTTTTCAGTAACTGCACCCAAAAAGATTGTGTTTGGATTTCTATCTTCTATCTCATTTACAGAACCACTGTTGTTTGACAAACTCCTCAAACCCCAGGACATCATTTCATCATCCTTCACCCCTGAAAAATGCAATAGCTTTCTATCATTTTTCCATTCCAGAATTGACAATATTCACAACTAGCTTGCCTCCTCCCAAGCCATCACCCCTGACTCAGAACCCACTTTTTCTCCACCCATAGATAAATAGCTCTCCCTTTTCTCACCCATAACCACTGATGAACTTTCCGAAATACTCTCCAGCAGGAAATCATCTACATGCCCCCTGGACCCCATCCCCCCCCCCCCTTATCAAAGCCTGTCTCACCCCTCTTGCCCCCCTTATCATCGACACCATCAACTCCTCCCTCACCACTGGCACTGTCCCCCCATCACTTAAGATTGCTGCCATCACCCCCCTCCTTAAGAAACCTGGCCTGGACTCTGACGACCCCAACAATTTCAGACCTATCTCCAACCTCCCATTTCTGGCTAAAATATTGGAAAAAGCTGTCACCACCCAACTCAAGAAACACCTCCTCTCCAACAAACTCTATGAAACATTTCAATCTGGATTCCGTTCTCACCACAGCACTGAAACCGCCCTCCTCAGGGTCACCAATGACCTCCTGCTTGCCTCTGACTCTGGCTCCCTCACCATTCTTCTCCTCCTCGATCTCAGCGCTGCTTTCGATACCATCAATCATTCCATCCTGCTCAGTCGTCTGCTTTCTATTGGCATCACTGACTCCGCCCTCTCTTGGTTCGCCTCCTACCTGTCTGAGAGATTCCAGTACATCTCCATCAACAATCATAAATCACGCACCACCCCCGTCTCACACGGTGTCCCTCAAGGCTCTGTGCTCGGTCCAACCCTTTTCACTTCCTTGTGGTAACGTATCGTCACTTCCTGTTTTGCTGTCTGCCTGTGTGGTTTGCTTTCTAGCTACTAGCTATGGCTACTAGCTCTCTTTCCTCTCCTCCTCTGGTGTGCTCTCTCTGTCAGATGTTTAGCTACACCTCTGCCTCTTTTAGCGATAACGGTAAATGTAATAAATGTTGTCTTTTTGAGGCGCTCGAGGCGAGGTTGTCTGATTTGGAATCCCGGCTCCGCTGCATTGAAACACCGTCTGCGCCAGTTAATCTTGACGGACGCCCATTAGCTGCAGCGGAGCTAGCTAGCTTAGGTCCCACTGTCAGCGGTCCCTCGGCTCTCCTCAGCAGCGAAGAGACTGGGTGGGTGACGGTGAGAAGGAAGCCTAGTCGCAAAGCCCCGGTACACCACCAACCTGTTCACGTTTCTAATCGTTTTTCCCCGCTCAGCGACACACCCGCTGAGGAAAAAACTCTGATCATTGGCGACTCTGTAGTCAGAAACGTGAACCTAGAGACTCCAGCGGCCATAGTCAAATGTATTCCTGGGGCCAGAGCAGGCGACATCGAGTCAAATTTGAAAATGCTGGCTAAAAGTAACTGTAAATATTCCACAATTGTTATTCACGCCGGCATTAATGACATCCGTCTCCGGCAGTCGGAAGTCACGAAACTTAATATAGAATCGGTGTGTGACTTTGCAAAAACGATGTCAGCCACTGTAGTATTCTCTGGGCCCCTCCCCAATCTGACCAGTGATGACATGTTTAGTCGCTCGTCATCCTTGAACCGCTGGCTGTCTGTGTGGTGTCCTAAAAATGACGTGGGCTACATTGACAATTGGAGCTCTTTTTGGGGAAAACCTGGTCTTATGAGACGAGACAGCATTCATCCCACTTTGGATGGTGCTTCTCATTTATCTAACAATCTGGCATCTTTTTTATCCAAATTTCCAAAACCGTGACTACTCAGAGTTGGGACCAGGAAGCAGAGTTGCAGTCTTACACGCCTCTCTGCAGCTCCTCTTCATCCGCCACCCCTCAGCTTAGCCCCTGTCTTCCCCATCAGAGAATCGTTGTCTGCTCCCTCCAAAGTGAATAAAAATATAATGTATAAGCATCCCAAAGTGATAAAGCAAAATATTGGTAAAACTCAAATTAAACATAAAGCCTCTAAATTGAATGATTTGGCCTCTGTTACTCCTCATAATTTAAAAATTAAATGTGGTTTATTAAATATTAGGTCTCTAACTTCCAAGTCTCTGTTAGTCCATGATTTGTTAATTGATCATCAGATTGATTTAATTTCCCTTACAGAGACTTGGTTAGGACAAGAGGATTATGTTGGTTTAAATGAATCAACTCCCTCTGGTTATTTAAAATGTCAAAATCCCAGAAGTTCTGGTCGTGGAGGAGGAGTAGCAACAATTTACCATTCCAAATTATTAGTTAATGTAAAGCAAAAAACATGTTATAATTCCTTTGAGGGCCTGGTCCTCAGTATTGGGCACTTTAGCAATTTTAGGTTAAACCCAATTTTATTTGCCATAGTTTATCGTCCCCCATCAACCTACTCAGAATTTTTATCCGAATTTGCTGATTTCTTAGCTGATTTAGTGCTGAAATCTGATAGAATAATTATAGTAGGGGACTTTAATATACATGTGGATGTACTGTATATTAAAGACTTCACTTCCGCTTCTGAGAGAGAGCAGACGCTTTTCTTCCCTCTCCCTCCTAATCCTCTCCCTTCTGATCCCAGCTTGCAATGTCACTCTTCTCCTGGCTGAATCTTAATCCAAATGGAAATTATGGATCTGGAAAGCGGCTTATATGCGATTGTCACCACTTTAAAAGATCGGGTCAGGGGGAACCCAAGGGAGACTCATGGCATTGGAATTCATGTGTCTGTGTGATTCGACTGAGACTGAGATTGAACTGATCACAGGATCTTCTGTTTGGCCCCTGGAGTTTTCCTAGTGTATCGAAATTATCTGGGTGAGCTAATTAAATGCGGACCCCGGCGTAGCTCCCTTAACAATTCGTCCAGCTGGGGGGAGCACTGACTGTCAGCGGCAGGATTAACATGGAATTTACTATCTGGCATGCATTGAAAAGAGAACGAACTCTCTGGACATGTTTTACCTATGTTTCGGTAGGTGGATAACATCTGTGGATCGCTGAGTGCTCTCCAGAGAATGATCTAAAGTATGATTCAAGCCTGTATGAAATTGAAGCACAGAATCGAAGAGAGAGAAATTTTTTTTATTCTCTGAGTGCACTGTGCAGATTTGACCTTGTGTTTTGGTGCCCTTGTTTACATTCCTCCTCGATGAAGATAACGCCGGAGAAGTGGCTTATGTCTACCCATACATCAACAATCAGTTGTTGTCGTCAGCGGATTGGTCTCTCAAGGACAATGCCCATGTGCCTTCTGCAAGGAAGAGGAAAAGAGAGATAGACTCTGATCTCTGGACTTGTTTATAAGTCTCATGATTATAACATCTATCCACTGCCAGGAGGCGCCCTCTGCTGCTCACTAACAACTGTTACACTCACACTACACAATGACATGCAAATATACACACACTGCTCTCCCTCCCTCTGCTGTGTGATTGTATCTATTGTCTGCTAATGTGCATAGAGGGCTTTTTTCTGTGTAATCAAAATTTGGCTCATGAGCTTATATGAGCTTATACGAGCGTGATTCTGATAACTATGTTTTTTCTCTCTGCCTATTGTGTTTCCCCCCCCTGCCCCCCTTTACCCCCACTGCAGACAGGCGCCTTTATGGCTGCCATGTCATTGGATGCGCCTAACGTGCGCGCCCAATGTCAAGTCAAATTCCTTGTGTGTTTACTTGTAAATATACTTGGCAATAAAGCTGATTCTGATTCTGATTCTGATGTAGATAGTGACTGCCTTAATGTGGCATTCAATTCAATATTAGATTTGATTGGGTTTTCTCAGAAAGTAGGAAATTCTACTCATTACCTCCACCATACATTGGACCTTGTTTTGACATATGGCATAGAAATAGAAAATCTTGTAGTGTCTCCTCATAACCCTGTACTGTCAGACCATTGTCTGTTAACCTTTGATTTTACTATTTCTGACTATTTGGCTCCTAAAGAAAAATATTATTACAGTAGATGCCTCTCAGATGATGCTGTTTCCAAATTTATGCAGATTGTTTCCTCTATGCCATGTGTCAACACAACGGAAATAAGCTATAGACAGCTTGCTCCTTCTGTAATTGATAACATGGTGGATAGTGTTTCAGCTTCTCTGCATCAGACTCTAGACTTGGTGGCCCCCTTAAAAAAGAAAAAGTCTAATCAGAGATTTCTAACTCCTTGGTTCAACACAGAAACTCGTACCTTAAAACAGAAGACTCGTCAATTAGAAAGAAAATGGCGCTCTACTAATTTAGATGAAATCTATTTAGCTTGGAGAAATCATCTTTTAATTTATAAAAAATCTCTTAGAAAAGCTAGAACGAGTTATTACTCTGCATTAATAGAAGAGAACAAGAATAATCCCAGGTTTCTTTTCAGTACTGTAGCCAGGTTGACAAAGAGTCAGGACTCTGTCAATCCTAGCATTCCCTTAGAGCTTACTAGTCAGGACTTTATGAACTTTTTCAATAATAAAATTTCATCCATCAGAGATAAAATCAATCAGATTCTTCCCACAGTTAACTTAAATACTGTAACTACTACAACTCCTTCAACTGATGTCTGTCTTGATGAGTTTACTCCAATCGACCTTTGTGAGTTAGACAAAATAGTTTCCTCATCCAAACCTTCAACTTGTCTTTTAGACCCTATTCCTACCAGGTTATTTAAAGAAGTCTTCCCACTTATTGGTAGCTTTATTCTTCATATAATCAATTCTTCATTAACTTTAGGCCATGTACCGCAGGCTTTTAAAACGGCTGTAATTAAACCCTTACTCAAAAAGCCAACGCTAGATCCAGGAGCTTTAGCTAACTATAGACCAATCTCTAATCTCCCTTTCATTTCAAAAATCTTAGAAAGAGTTGTTGCTGCGCAATTATTTGACCACCTGCAGGGAAATGGTTTACTTGAAGAGTTTCAATCTGGGTTTAGAATCCATCATAGTACTGAAACAGCCTTAGCGAAGGTCACTAACGACTTCCTCATTGCATCTGATAATGGACTAGTTTCTGTACTTGTCCTTTTAGACCTTAGTGCAGCTTTTGATACTATCGATCATAATATTCTACTTGATAGATTAGAACACTATGTTGGACTTAATGGAACTTCGTTGCAGTGGTTTAGATCTTATTTATCTGATAGGTTCCAGTTTGTTCATGTAAATAATGAGTTTTCTTTCAACTCAAAGCTTAGTCATGGAGTTCCACAGGGATCTGTGCTAGGCCCTACTCTTTTTAGTTTATATATGCTTCCGTTAGGCAACATTATTAGAAAGCACTGTATACATTTTCATTGTTATGCAGATGACACACAATTATACCTGTCAATGAAGCCAGATGATAGTAATCAATTAGCCAAGTTAGAAGCCTGTCTTAAGGAAATCAAAGCTTGGATGACTTGTAATTTCCTGCTATTAAATTCAGATAAGACTGAAGTCATTCTTGTTGGTCCAAAAAACCTTAGAAATTCCTCTCCAAATCAAACTTTCAGTTTGGATGCAGTTACTCTTTCTCTTAATAGCTCTGTGAGGAACCTTGGAGTTATTTTTGATCAGGATTTGTCCTTCAATTCACATATTAAATTTGTTTCTAAGACTGCCTTCTATCATTTGCGTAATATTGCCAAGATTAGGAGCATCTTGTCTCAGAGTGATGCTGAGAAACTGATCCACGCTTTTGTTAGCTCGAGATTAGATTATTGTAATTCTTTATTATCAGGCTGTCCTAAAACATCTTTAAAAAGTCTTCATCTGATCCAAAATGCTGCAGCAAGAGTTTTAACAGGTACTAGAAAGAGAGATCATATCTCTCCGGTTCTGGCCTCCCTTCATTGGCTTCCCATAGAGTTTAGAATTAAGTTTAAAATCCTTCTTCTTACTTACAAAGCTCTAAACAATCAGGCTCCTTTTTATTTAAAAGATCTGATACTACCGTATTATCCTAACAGAGCACTACGCTCCCAAAATGCAGGATTACTTGTAATACCTAGAATCTCCAAAAGTACATTGGGAGGCAGAGCCTTCAGCTATCAAGCTCCTCTCCTGTGGAATCAGCTGCCAATCTGGATTCGGGAGTCAGACTCGATCTCTGTTTTTAAGAATAGGGCTAAAACCTACCTTTTTGATATAGCCTACAATTAGGGAGGGATCATGTGTTTCTGAACCCTCCCTTAGTTATGCTGCTAACAGGTTTAGTCAGCCGGGGGACCTCCAGTAATGCACTGGGCCTCACTCCTTTCCTCACTCTCTATGAATTTTTTTTTTTTTTTTTTGCTGGTCATTAACATCTGTTTGTTCTCTCCCATAGATTGAGTCCCCATCGTGCTGTTTGCTCTCTACATGTCTGTTCTTTTCTTCTTCTCTATCCCCTCACCCCCCCAGCCAGTCGCAGCAGATGACTGCCCCTCCCTGAGCCTGGTTCTGCTGGAGGTTTCTTCCTGTTAAAAGGGAGTTTTTCCTCTCCACCGTCACCAAGTGCTTGCTCACAGGGGATCACCTGATTGCTGGGGTCTTTCTGCAACTGTGGGGGTTCCCCCCTACAGTTGATAGTGCTATGAGATGACTGTTGTTGTGAAATGGCGCTATATAAATAAAGCTGAATTGAGTTGAATTGAATTGAACTCTCTGCATGCTTCCGCTTGGTCACATCATCCGTCAACATGGTCTTCACTTTCACTGCTACGCTGACGACACCCAGCTGTACATCTCCTCTAAATCCATCACCCCCGCCATTCTCTCCACCATCACCAACTGCCTTACAGACATAAAAACCTGGATGACTAACAACTTTCTCAAGCTAAACAGCAATAAAACAGAAATCATCATTTTTGGACCAAAATCTCTTTTACCCTCTTCCCAGAACTTTTCATTCCAAATCGATGGTCACTCAGTCACCCCCTCCCCCCTGGCCAGAAACCTCGGCATTATCATGGACCCCACCCTCTCCTTCAAATCTCACATCAACCATATCACCAAAACATCTTTTTTTCATCTTCGTAATATTGCACGCCTCCGTCCCACCCTCTCACCCTCTGCTGCTGAAATACTCATCCATGCCTTCATCACCTCCAGACTTGATTACTGTAACAGCATTCTGTATGGACTTCCTTCCACCTTCCTCCAAAAACTACAGTATGTCCAAAACTCAGCCGCCCGTCTACTTACTCACTCCCGCTCCAGAGACCACATCACTCCTCTCCTCCGTCAGCTCCACTGGCTTCCCATTCAACAGCGCATCAACTTCAAGATCCTCCTCATCACCTATAAAGCTCTTCATAACCTCGCCCCCTCATACCTAACGGACCTTCTGTCTCGTCATTCTCCCACTCGTCTCCTCCGCTCTGCTGACGCTCACCTTCTTACCCCCATCACCAAGACAAAATTCCGCACCCTGGGTGATAGATCATTCGCCATCGCCGCACCAACCCTCTGGAATTCCTTGCCTCTTCACATCCGATCTGCCAACACACTTGCTTCTTTTAAAAGTCAACTCAAAACCCATATTTTCAAATCTACCTATAAAAACTGACTGCCTCTTCTACCTATGTGTACCTACCTTGTCTGTTTACCCGTTCTCTGTATGTTTGTCCCTATGCTGCTTTGTAAAGCGTCTTTGAGTATTTAGAAAAGCGCTATATAAGACTGATGTATTATTATTATTATTATTACTATTGATTTTGCTAATTCAGGACCAATGTTTACAAAAAATTTATTGAAACCACTGACCACATCCTCCATATTATTTATCAAATTGCCATTTTCAATAAAATATTCTGGATAATTAGCATTCTTAGGTCGATTACTAATAATCCCATTGAGTACTTGCCATATTCCTCTTAAGTTATTTTTATTATCCTCTAATATTCTGTTGTAATATTCTTTCTTACAGGTCCTCATTATATTAGTAAGCTTATTTTTATATCTTTTATATTTGATCTCAGCCTCCACCGTTCTGCACTTAATGAATTGTTTATATAATAATGTATTGTGGCCACACATATGTGACCTACTTTGTGACTGATGTAAGGCCTCACATTTTAGATAAGAACAAAGACAGAGTTTCCTTGGAGATAACAGGAAGCTGTGAAGGTGTTAGCTTTGGTATGCAGGGCCTGAGACTGTGGGGGTGATATTAGAGGATTAAAGAGGAGATGCATTGTTACAGGCGATTATAATGCAATGTGACTTGTGATGCAATGTGACTTGTGAACTGTGAGAGTCCTGGTATTTAAGGACGAGAGTTTCCTGTGATGTCCTCTTTCTTCTTTGAGATGTTGGTGAATGTGAATAAAGCTGCCTTGAGAGAAATCTGTCTCATCATTTGCACATTCCCACACTGGTGACCCAAGACGTAGCATGCAGCGAGAGGAGAATTCCCCGGGGCCAGCCTTGTCAGGAGCCCCCAGCCAAGCGAATGCCGCTACGGTCCAGCTACCGGACTTTTAGCAGAACAATCCGCGATCCTGGTTCCACGCGGTTGAGGCACAGTTCAACCTCCGGGGGATATCGGTAGACGACACAAAATTCTACCATGTGGTTGCAAAACTGGACAACCACACGGCCCAGCATGTGGAGAGCCTTATCGAGCAGCCACCAGACAGCGACAAATACGGCGCGTTGAAGGCTGCACTCATCCAGCACTTCACCCTCTCGGTTGAGGAGCGAGCAGAGAGACTCCTGGCGCTGACTGAGTTGGGAGATGACACGCCCGTTAACCTGATGGAGAAGATGTTGAGGTTGAAAGGCTCTGACGACGACCACTTCATCTTCACCCACCTCTTCCTCAGGACCCTACCGTCAGCGACGAGAGCGACCCTGGCCAGTTCGCCGTTGTTGGCCCAGTGGGACTACCGCGCGCTGGCCCGGGAGGCGCAGCGAATTGTCAACGCCAGCAGACAGCGCGCGGCCACGGCCGCAGCAGCGGAACTCAGCGCGACGACCGGAGATGGCAGGGGGCCAGGGGCAGCAGTAGCAGACCCACCGACGACGGCGGCGGCAGGGGCCAGGGAACGCGGATCAGACGCCCTTTGTTTCTACCATCGCCACTTCGCAGAGAGGGCACGCAAATGTGTACCACCGTGCCAGTTCAAGCGTTCGGGAAACGCCAAGACCGGGGGTCGGTAGCAGCCGCGGCCCTCAGGGAGGAGAACAAGCTGCTCTACTTGTTGGACGCACGCTTGGGGAGGCATTTCCTCGTGGACACAGGCTCCCAGTTGAGTTTCATCACACCTTCCTACGCGGACAGGCTAGCAGGTTCCAGAGGTCCCGGGGTGGCAGCAGCGAACGGCTCGGAGATTAAGACCTTTGGTGAGAGGACTCTGCTTCTGTCTCTACACGGCCGTACATTTGAGTGGACTTTTGTTATAGCAGCAGTGAATTTCAATATGTTGGGGGCTGATTTTTTTGTGCTCACATGGTTTGTTGGTTGATCTCGCTAACAGGTGCCTGGTTAATGCACTTTCTTTTGATTCTATTCCCTGTACAGCGCGAGTGGCCCCGCCAACAGCACAAGCCAACGTCACAGCTGCAAGGTAAGTTCCACACACTGCTCACTCAGTTCCCAGCACTCACGGTCCCCACATTTTCGGCAACCATCGCTAAACACGGGGTGGAACATTTTATTACCACTACCGGACCGCCCGTTTTTGCAAAAGCTCGGCGCTTGGACGCAGCTAAACTGGCCATAGCGCGCGAGGAGTTCGCCAACCTGGAGAGGTTGGGCATAATCAGGCGTTCAAACAGCCCGTGGGCTTCCCCGCTACACATGGTCCCGAAGGCTGACGGCTCGTGGCGACCTTGCGGGGATTTCCGCAGGTTAAACAACGCTACAGCGCACGACCGCTACCCAATCCCGCATATCCAAGATTTTTCCATTCATTTGGCAGGGGCGCGTGTTTTTTCTAAGATAGATTTGGTCCGTGGTTACCACCAAGTCCCAGTGCGCGCTGAGGACATACCCAAAACAGCGGTAATAACTCCATTTGGCCTATTCGAGTTTTTGCGCATGCCATTCGGGCTTAAAGGGGCTGCACAGACGTTCCAACGCATGATGGAAGCGGTGCTGCGCGATCTCCCTTTCGTGTTCGTCTACTTGGATGATATTTTGGTAGCCAGCGCGTCTGAAGACGAACACGAAAACCACCTAGCCACAGTTTTCCGGAGGTTGGGAGATCATGGGCTAATAATCAACCCAGCGAAGTGTCAGTTCGGGGTGGCGCAGATCGATTTTTTAGGACACCGCGTCTCCCCCGAAGGAGCGGTTCTGCTTCCTGACAAAGTGCGCGCGGTAGCAAATTTTCCCCAGCCGCAGACGGTCAGGGCGTTACAGGAGTTTTTGGGAATGGTGAATTTTTATAACCGTTTTCTCCCCCGCGCGGCGCAACTCATGCAACTGCTGTATGCCACGCTCAAAAAACAGAAACCCGCAAATAAGGTCGAGTGGTCCCTGGAGCGGGAGCGAGCATTCTGGGAGGTAAAAGCGGCCTTGGCAAATGCTGCGTTGTTGGCACACCCAGACCCAACGGCCCGCACAGCGCTCACTACTGACACGTCAGATGTGGCCATAGGGGCGGTCGTGGAGCAGCATGTAGCCGGGGTTTGGCAGCCCCTCGCCTTTTTCAGCAGGACCTTGCGTGATAGTGAACGTAAATACAGCGCGTTCGACAGGGAGCTGCTGGCTCTCCATTTGGCCATCCGCCACTTTCAGTTCTGGCTGGAAGGATGCTGTTTCACCGCATTCGTCGACCACAAGCCGCTAACATTCGCGATAGCTAAGGTTTCCGAACCGTGGTCAGGCCGGCAACAGAGACAGCTGGCCGCGATCTCAGAGTTTACCACTGATATTCAGCATGTGGCGGGCAAACTGAATGTAGTGGCAGATTGCCTCTCGTGCGCCGTGGCGGCCCCAGTCAGCGTAGGAATAGATTACGCAGCCATGGCCGCGGAGCAGCTTAGTGACGCGGATGTGCGCGCGCTCCAGT
Source organism: Pholidichthys leucotaenia (assembly GCA_020510985.1). NCBI lineage: Eukaryota > Metazoa > Chordata > Actinopteri > Cichliformes > Pholidichthyidae > Pholidichthys > Pholidichthys leucotaenia. The sequence continues at coordinate 20,206,454 of CM035839.1, read as the reverse complement.
CTGGACCAACAGGGTTAAGGCTGGAGAACAGGGTGCTGCAAGATGGTATGCCCCCCCTAATCTGCGATGTCTCCACTGGACGGCCGCGTCCAGTAGTACTGGCCGCATGGCGCCGCCGCGTTTTTGACTCGATTCATTCTTTGGCGCACCCGGGAGTGCGCACGTCGGTCAAAATGGTAGGAGAGAAATTCATGTGGCCGAGTCTTCACAAACAAGTTAAAGAGTGGGCAGCAGCCTGCACGGCGTGTCAACGAGCCAAAGTACACAGGCACACGAGGGCTCCTTTGGAGCCATTTCACATTCCGGCCAAGAGGTTCGATCATGTTCATGTGGACCTTGTTGGCCCCCTCCCGCCGTCACAGGGGTGCACACACCTTCTGACAATGGTGGACCGCACCACGCGCTGGCCTGAAGTGGTTCCGCTGGCATCAACCACGGCCGAGGAGGTGGCGCGCGCGTTTTTAACAGCTTGGGTGGCGCGTTTCGGAGTTCCGTCGGACATTACGTCCGACAGAGGCCCTCAATTTGTGTCCGAACTTTGGTCGACAATGGCCCGCAACCTGGGTGTCACAATTCACCGCACAACCGCGTACAATCCGCAGGCTAATGGGTTATGCAAACGTTTTCATAGGTCATTGAAAGCGGCTCTCAGAGCGTCACTGACGGATGCAAATTGGGTAGACAAGTTACCGTGGATTTTATTGGGGTTGCGTTCTGCGCCTAAAGAGGACTTAGAAGCCTCCCCAGTGGAGCTCGTGTTTGCGCAACCACTTTGGCTGCCTGGGGAGTTTCTCCCAGATAACCCTGCGCCAGACACCTCCCCGTCTCAGCTGTTGCGGAGTAACATAGAATCAAGCACGCTGCCTGGCCCTGTGCACCACAGTTTTCCTCGCGTTTTTGTGCCTAAAGCTTTGAAGAACGCAGAGTTTGTTTTTGTCAGACACGATGCACATCGACCCCCACTGCGACCACCTTATGACGGACCGTTCAGAGTGTTGGAAACAGGTGACAAGCAGTTTTTGCTAGATTTGGGGGGTAGGAAAGAAAAAGTTGGCATAAACAGACTCAGACCCGCTTTTGTGGTGGCGGATGAGCAAGTGCTGTTGGTAAGGGTCCCGCGGCGAGGTAGACCCCCACGGGGAGCTTCACAGAGTAATGTTTCCCCAGAACACCCGCAGGGACTAACAAAAGGTTTTCACCCACAGACGGCAACCCCCCAGCGTGACAGCACCGCGGAGACGTGGAATCCGGGCTACAGCAGATACGGCAGGAAACTGAAGCCTAGACAGCATGCGGACTGATGTGTATCGATTCTGTCACGGCATGCATACTGTTATTCTCTTGTTCGTTCTAAAATGTTTGGGGGGGTGGCCACACATATGTGACCTACTTTGTGACTGATGTAAGGCCTCACATTTTAGATAAGAACAAAGACAGAGTTTCCTTGGAGATAACAGGAAGCTGTGAAGGTGTTAGCTTTGGTATGCAGGGCCTGAGACTGTGGGGGTGATATTAGAGGATTAAAGAGGAGATGCATTGTTACTGGCGATTATAATGCAATGTGACTTGTGAACTGTGAGAGTCCTGGTATTTAAGGACGAGAGTTTCCTGATGTCCTCTTTCTTCTTTGAGATGTTGGCGAATGTGAATAAAGCTGCCTTGAGAGAAATCTGTCTCATCATTTGCACATTCCCACTGTATTCTTCTTTTTACATGCATTGATTGATTGATAAGTCCAAGTTTTTGCAATGTAACAAAAGAAGACCAAGAAAAAATGGTTAATTTTGCACACAGTTGCATTCCCAGCTGTAAGAGGGTGTGCGCACTTATGCAACCGATCCTATTCTTTTCTTTTATTACAGTTTCTTTTTAAAAATAGACTGTTTAATTGCATTAATTCGAATCACAAGTCATGTCAAATGTGGGGGATAAAAATTCAGGAAACGTTTATCTTGATCTTATTTTTTACATGGAAAAAAGTCATATTTTAAGAGTCAACTTGTTGTGTCATCATGAAGGCAGCTATTTTATTGTTTTTGTACGTAGAGGAACCAGAAAGTGTTGTCGCTACGGAAACGTCAGCCACTGTCGATTGGCTGGAAAATAAAATGGCACAAAAATCCTAAGAGTTCATTGGATGTTGAAATAAGGGCCCCGCCTATTTCCGTATTCCGCAGCGGATGGGTCGCCTCATAGGTTCGTTGTGTCGAAGTGCAGAGAACAACAAACAAGATAGGGTGACGATCGTCGGGATGGATGCTGGTAAGCCAGATTTTATTATTAATTAATATATTTTTTATCCTTAGGAATATTAATGTAACTCTAAATTGATCCACACACCTGCTGTTAAGGTGCCAGCAGGTTTTTCTGCTCTGTCACGACTGCTGAGTAGCGTCGGTAACATTAGCCTCCTAAAGTGATGACTAAAGCTAACGGCTAGCAGACGTTAGCCCCCGTTAACGCTCACGGCACCGATTCCTCCTGCCGTGACACCTCACTTCACGGGCGTATAACTTCCATCAGGGGCTCCGGTGACATTTGTGAGGATGTCAAATGTTTCTGTGATGCTTGACCTTAACGTAATTTGTCTTGTGTTCTTCCTGTGAGTGTCTGGGCGTCACTAAACGTTAGCATAAAGAGCAGCATCCCGGCCAACATCACATCAGCTATCATCAGGCTGCTGTTTATTCAGTCTGCCAGACATTGAGTTTTAAAATATGTGGTATGTACAGTAAAAGAGGGAGCTGGGGGAACGTGGATGGGATTTTAGAGGAGTGTGTTTTCCAGAAACCTAAAATAACCAATGTTAAAACAAACGCAGATTACTTTTGTCACAAATGTGAAGTTATGCTGTAATTATTCCGTTGGTATTTTAAACCTGCGTGTCCCATTTAACACATTTATAAATGAAATACTTAAATCAAGAATTAAAGTTGTATTCATTTATTTTAGTGCATTTGTTTTCCAGCAAAGAAAAAAATAAACAAAATTGATTTAAAAAATTATAGACTCAAATTAGTAAAAAAAACAAACATGAAAAACGTACAGACAGAAAGGGTTTAGGCTGAAGCAAAACTTATCTGCCCTCATACTGAAATTTAAAAGTGCTTAGCAACCCACAGAAACATTTCTATTTGCCCATATTGATGCATATAACAGTTTTGAAATGAAATGCATGTATAGAGGTATAAGGTATTTTTTTCATAATTTTCTTGAACTTAACAAATGTAATTGCTACATGTCTTCAAATGAACAAAACAGTAACTAGAGCAGGGGTCAGCAACCTTTACCACTCAAAGAGCCATTTGGACCCATTTCCCACAGAAAAGAAAACACTGGGAGCCACAAAACCCCTTTTGACACTTAAAATGAAATAACACTGCATATAACTTTTTTTCCCTTTATGCTATGCATAAACAAACTATAATGTGTTGCATTTATGAAATCAGGGAACTTCTGCAGAGAAAGCAAAATTACATTTCTGCATGCAACAAAAACATTTTGAACTCCGAAAAAAAAAAGACATTGGGTTGAAAGGAGAGTGCTATTTCTAGCACTGATGACTCCTGATCCTTCGATAAAAATCTCATAATTCCGCTGAAAACAATACCAAAAGCTCAGAATTCCAAAACGAACCAGCAATGTGATTTGGGGTTGGGGAAATTATCTGAAAATTCAGCAGGGGGTCTGGGGGACCCCCTGCTTTGCCCCCCAAAGCTCCTGGGTTTTTATGATTTTTAAGTACCAGAACTGTGCTTAAATGACATAAAACAAACAGCTGAATGCCACTTATTAATGTATAATATTGACTTATGTTCCAAGAAGATAGCATTCCTAAAATATTCCAACAAGCATTATCCATCACATGCTTTAACACTTGATCAAATCAAAATCAGTTAATTTTATCTGTTCCATAATAGAAATAAAATTCCAACATACCATTACTTTTTATAATTTCAGCATTCATTTCAGATCACCAGTTTCAATCTCCATTGAGACTTGAGCAGTTCATTTTGCACAATCACTGATGTAGCCAAGTCTTAGAAATATTCAAAAGTTATGAGTCAATGTCCACTGTGCACTGTCAATTTCAAACTGTTTGGAATCATAAAAGGGGATGGTTAACTTTTATTACCGTTTCCTCCTTTGCGCCAGCCCAGCTCATACAGCCGTTGTCCGCCGCCAGTAACAGAGAGTTAATGACTCACCTGGCCATACCGATTACCGGAAGTGGCCATACGCCGCTTCCAGTCCTGCCTGAAAGGGTGCAGCTTCACTGCGTTCGTGGACCACAAGCCGCTAACGTACTTAACGTACTTTATCTTCCTGGAAGATAAAATAAAGCGGAATTCGGCGAGTTAGCAGAAAATCACATCCCTGAGAACACGCCGCCATGAATCTTTGAAAAAGCATACAACGAGCCATTTGATTGGTCCAATCGTTTGCAACTATCCAATTGCAGGGCTGTCAAGCTACTGCAATACAGCAGTAGCTTGAGCACAACACATCCGGGTTATCGCGGGAGACGACTTCCGGGGAAGCGCCGAGTGCTTATGTAATCGTGTTGATTTTTCGCTGACGGTGATTAAACTTTAACACGTTTTTTTTTAGATTTTACAAGATCACCATAATCTTCAAATTTAGAATTACATTTTAAAAACTAATGAACTAAAATAAAATACATTTTAATTAAATACTCATTATTTATTTTCCAAAGCCACAGGGAGCCGCAGCAGAGGGATGAAAGAGCCGCATGCGGCTCCGGAGCCGCGGGTTGCCGACCCCTGAACTAGACTAATTAGGCCCAACAACAGAAAAGCAGCATTTTTTTTCCAAGTTTTTTTGTCTTTGAAAATACACATTCACCTTAAATCATATTTTCTCTCTCTCCTTCTCTGTTTTGTTGGATACTTTACAGTAGTAAACCATTTTTTATACATGGGCAGGAAGATTTTGAGAACTATCAACTCTGTAAATTTCACAACATTCAACTGTGTATATAGAGGATTAGTTGACTCTAGATTACTTGGCACACAAGCTATTCTTACTGCTTTCTTTTGTAATAAAATCAAAATGTGATTGTTTTGTTACCCCATACTTCACCACCATATGTCATGTATGGATTTATAAGGGAATTGTACAGCATAAAAAAAATGAGTTCCGATTCAAAAGAGCTTTGACCTTATATAGTCATGTAATAGATTTTGATATTTAAAAAATAATCAAAGCAATAATAATCATATAATATAATAATAATAATGGATTAGATTTATATGGCACTTTACATGTCAAGTGACATCTCAAAGTGCTTACAGTGAGTCCATTATTCATTCACTCCAGACAGACACTGGTAGCGGTAAACTACTACTGTAGCCACAGTTGCCCTGGGGCAGACTGACTGAGACGTGGCTGCCAATCCATGCCAACGGCCTCTCCTACCACTACCAAACATTTGTACACATTCATACCCAGTGTCATGGACACTGGAGGCAAGGTGGGTAAAGTGTCTTGCCCAGGGACACAATGAATGTGTCCAGGACCACAGCAATCGACACTGGCTTCGTCTTGGGGCTAAGCCCAAAGCCCCGGTTGGTACTTCTCACACTCAGTGCGCGCCCTGGACCTTGGTTGGACCAGCTGGCAATCATCGTCGGTCTGCCAGACAGGGTCGCGCCTCTTCTCTTCCCCTGCTCTTGGAAAATAAATTCGACATCCTTTCTCTGGAGGATTTTCCCCACCTGGACGCTGGCCGTCTGCCCATGGCCGCCCCTCCTCCTCCTTCCTCTCCCTCAGTGGCGACTCAGGTCTGCAAACTCCGGACTAAGACTACTCTAGGTGTGCCAAATTACACACCAGCTCCAAATAGAAGAAAGCGCATCACCCCACCTTCACAACAACAACACCCTCGACAAAATTATTCTCTACGTCAGAATCCACTGACTAAACCCCCCCCAAACGATGCTGGTAATAGGTGACTCAATTATGAGGAACGTCAGAAGCAGGTACTGTACCACTAGATTTTTTTTCTGGGGCTAGAGTCTCTGACATTGAGGCTGTTATCCCTGACCTGCTAAATGAATTCCCCCGTGGTCAAACTGTCATAGTACATGTTGGATGCAATAACATCCCAGATGAAGCGTTGGAGATTTTAAAGAGTGACTTCAGGAGCCTTCTGTCCACTCTTATGAACTGTGGCAGACGTGCGTTTATCTCTGGGCCTTTGGCACCTCTCAGACGAGGCTGCAATTATTTTAGCAGAACTCTTAGTCTTAATACTTGGTTGTGTTTTACTTGTCCTATTTTTAACATTGGTTTTGTAGACAATTTCAACCTGTTCTTGTTTTGGAACCGCCCTCACTTATGAGGCCTGATGGCATCCACCCAAATAGACTTGGTGCACGTGTTTTAAGAGACAATCTATTCTATTCCATTCAGTGTTTTTTGGTACAGTGACTGAAATTTGGTGTGTTAACTCACTCTGAAGCTCTTGGGTCTGCCAATCAGCCCTTTTTTGGTTCTGTTTCCACTTCCCATATTTAATCCCATTAATCCAAATAATCTTCACTGTTTGGATCAGCCTTCGATTTGTAACCCTACAGAGATTGTGTCTGTCTCCCATTACCCAATATTATAACCCAAGACAAATACAACACAACCTGATAAATGCACGTCTTTCTGCAGCTCCTCCTCATCCACCAACCCCCTAACTTTGCCCCTGTCTTCTCCCTTAGAGAACCTTTCTCTGCTCCCCCCAAAGTTTATAAAAAAGTTAATAAAAACAGAATGCATAAACATCCCAAAGTGATTAAACAAAATGTTGGTAAAATTCAAATCAAACCTCAAGTCTCTAAATTTAATAATTTAGCATCTGTTCGTCCCCAAAATTTAAAAATTAAATGTGGTCTATTAAATATTAGGTCTCTAACTCCCAAGTCTCTTCTAGTCCATGATCTATTAATCGATCATCAGATCGATTTATTATCCCTCAGAGAGACTTGGCTTGGGCAAGATGATTATGTTGGTTTGAATGAATCAACTCCCTCTGGTTATCTAAACTATCATAATCCCAGAAGTTCTGGTCGTGGAGGTGGAGTAGCAGCAATTTTCCATTCTAAATTACTAGTTAATGTCAAGCAAAAATCATGTTTTATTTCCTTTGAGGGCCTGGTCCTCAGTGTGGGGCATGTTGGCTATCTTGGCTTGAACCCAGTTCTCTTTGCCGTAGTTGACCATCCTCCTTCGGCCTACTCAGAGTTTCTATCTGAATTTGCTGAATTTTTAGCTGATTTAGTGCTGAAATCAGATAAAATAATTATTGTAGGGGACTTTAATATACATGTTGATGTAGAGAGTGACTGTCTTAATGAGGCATTCAATTCAATTTTAGACTCAATGGGGTTTTCCCAGAAAGTAGAAAATTCTGCCCATTATCTCCACCATACATTGGACCTTGTTTTGACTTAGGGTATAGATATAGAAAATCTGGTAGTGTCTCCTCATAACCCTGTACTGTCAGACCATTGTCTGTTAACCTTTGATTTCATTATTTCTGATTATTTGACTCTAAATAAAAATACTACTACAGCAGATGTCTTTCAGATGACGTTATGTTTAATTTCTTTACATAATCAATGAAAGGTCTCCATGTATTCTCAAAAGTAATTTAAAAATTAAAAAGAACAATAACAAAATTAAAAAAAAGTGTAATAAAAACAACAGCCATTAACAAAAACAAGTCAACAACAATGCTCTTCTGTTTAGGTAATCTATTACATAAGAATACATAATATACATTCACCAGCTTGGAATTTGCAAGGTCCACACATAAAACCGCCATTACGGAAAATGCCATTTTCGTCAATAACTACTGAACCACTAATCCTATCATTGTGAATCCAATTGCTAGTCATATGTTTTCATGGTCAAGGAATCTGAAAATGTACACACAAACACTGTATGGGGGGAACTGTGGCGCTTGGCGGAGGTCTGCTCACTCCGAGTGCTTTTCTAGTTCCATATATTTCTGGATGTAAACGTACTGCCATCGCTAAAGGTTCAGTTGCCATAGTAAACAATAAAGGTGAAAGTGGACAGCCTTGTCGACATCCTCTATTGATTTTGAGATATTGCTGTTTGTTAGGATTTCTGCTGTAGCATTATTGTATATTATCGCGACCCATTTTATGAAATTATTTCCAAGTCCAAACCTTTGTAGGACTTCAAAAAGATAGGGCCATTCGACCCTATCAAAGGCCTTTTCAGCATCCAATGATAGGAGAGCTGTATCCGGTGCTTCTTTATTGGAATAAATAACATTAAATAGTCTTCTTACATTATGGAAGCCTTGTCTTCCCATTATAAAGCCATTCTGATCTCGGTTAATAATATTTGGTAATATTTCTTGTAGTCGTTTTGCTAAAATTATACAGATTATTTTAAGATCAGCATTTAATAGGCTTATTGGTCTCATGTTTTCACATTTATTAGAGGGTTTACCTGGTTTTGGCAACAGTATAATTAAGGCATTATTCATGTATGATGGTAAATTACCATTTCTAAAACCATTTCCAAAAGTGGTTTTATTAATTTATTCTTAAATTTTTTATAGAGGTTGACTGGAAGACCATCTGGTCCTGCTCTTTTTCCTGATTTCATATTATCAATGGCTTGCCCAACTTCTTCTTGACTAATTTTAGACTCCGGTATCTCCCTGTTTTCATTTGGAATACACGGTATAGATGATCCACCCAAAAACCCATTTAGTTTTGTTAAGTCAGTTTCATTTTTTGTATCATATAGTTTTTCATAATAATCTCTAAAGGCACTATTAATTTCTAAAGGATCTATAACTACCTGTCCTTTACTTATAATACTGGTAATTGGTGTTTTGGATTCTAATTGTTTAATCTGCCATGCCAATAATTTTCCTGATTTTTCACCTTGTTCATAAAAAGTTTGCTTCAATCTTAGAAGACTCGAGGCAGCTCTATTCGCTGATTTTTTGTCATATTCAGCTCTCAGAATCAGTAATTCGTTCTCTAACTGTGGGTTACTTCCTGCATACACCTTTTCTTGAAGAATTTTTATTTTACGTTCCAATTGGACTCTCTTCTCTCGGGTCTTCTTAGATTTTGAACCTGTATAACTAATAATATGCCCCCTAATAAAAGCTTTGAAAGCCTCCCACTTTATACATGCCATTGTTTGTGTAGTACTGATATCAAAGAACTCATCTAACTGTTTTTCTATGTACTTAACAAATTCCTCATCCTGAAGCCATTTATGTTGAAAATGCCACCTAACTGGGCCCTTTGTCAATTTCTTATCTACATATACTAGACAGCAGGGTGCATGATCAGAGATCACAATGTTATCACAGAAACAGTTTTGAATCTTGGACCTTAATTCTGTAGAGATCAAAAAGTAGTCTATACGTGAGAATGTCTTATAGGTATTAGAATAACAAGAATAGGCTTTGACTTGTGGTTTCATTTCTCTCCATATATCTAGCAATCTCAATTCTTTCATAAAATGATTAATGGTCATCCTACATCCATTGTGCGTACAGTCCAGTCCTGTAGATCTATCTATACTGGGATTCAATGTACAATTAAAATCCCCTGCTATTATATGTTGCCCTGTAAGTGATGATAAAGTGAGGAATAAATTAACAAAGAAGTTTTGATCATCAATATTGGGGCAGTATAAGTTCACCAGATTTATATTTTCTAATAACAAAGATCCTTGGATAATTAGATATCTTCCAAATTTGTCTCTAATTACATTTTTCGTTTGAAATGGGACTGTTTTATGTATGAGAATCATAACTCCCCTAGCTCAGGATGAAAATGATGAGGTGAACACGTTACCTTGCCATCTTCTCCTAATTCTTTTTACATCCTCCTCTAATAAATGAGTTTCTTGTAAAAATACAATTTTTGAATCTGTCTTTTATTTTATTCATGACTTGTTTAAGTTTTTTAAGATTTTGTAGACCTCTGCAATTCCATGAAGTTAAATTAAGATTAACGCTTTGATCTATGATCAGTAAGGAGTTTGAGATTACCTTGCAATATGAACATACTCTTACAGAGAAGCAAAAACATGGATGATAGAACATTCATCCTACAAACTAAACAAAAACAGATTCCCTTTCCCCACATTTGTGGTAATCCCCCCCCCAAAATCAAAAAAATTCCGTCTCCCGTTATAGCTAGTGACTGTTCCACACCTGCGAGGATCAGTCAAACCACTCTGTCTTTCTCCTCTCAATCACCCTGACTCTACTACTATTCTTATGACATTAACTCTCATCTGTAGTTTTTTCAACATAACTTCAAAGATTTATAGCAACGTTGTACATCATAACTTTTTTTTTTAAATACAGTCTGTATTTTGTAGACATGTTTATGTTTCAGATCAATCAGATGTCTGTTCATATGCTTAAATGTTCTACCTTTGTCATGTTCATGCTTAGCTCCCGCCAGTCTCCTTTTGGATCTGCTTGATGAGCTCCTGCGCCTCTTGAGGGGTCTTGAAGGTGTGGGTTCTCCCCTTATATGTGACCAGCAGTCTTGCCGGATGAATTACTCCGTGACGAATCCCTAGGTTGCGCAGCTCTTTGCGGGCAGGGTCGAACTGTTTTCTCTATTGTTGTATTCCTGTGGCCAAATCTGAGTAGAACCGCACCTGTTGGTCCTGGTATTTAATTTCCCCTTTAGCTCGCGCCGCATTGGTGACTGTCATCTTGTCTCTGTGGCTGAGGAACTTCATACTCAGCGTCCTCGGTGGTGTCTTATTATCTCTTGGTGGGCCGATTCGGTGAGCTCTCTCTAAAACGACCGATGACTGCAGATCCGTGTTATTCAGCGCTTCTGCAATCCACTTTTCCAAAAAGGAACATGGGTCCCGTCCCTCCGTTCCCTCCGGGAGGCCCACCAGCCTCAAATTATTCCGTCGCGAGCGTGATTCCAAGTCTAGGACATGATCTTCCAGACGGTTGCATTTTAATTCCAGTGTTTGCCGTTTAGTTTGCAGGCTGGTGATGTCATCTTCAGCGCTTGAAATTCGGAGCTCCGCCTGCGACACTCGCTCCATGCAGTCATTTATTTCTTTTCTCATACCTTCTATCGCTGTTATAATCCCGTCGAATTTAGACGAAAACTCTGTTCTCATGGAGTTGATGGCAGTGAGCACTGCGTTTGTCCCCTCTTCAGCAGTTCCCGCTCCGCCACTGGCTCCCTCCTCCGCCATTGCCTCTGGAGTTTTCCCTGTTTCGCCTCGAGTGTGGAAGTCTGTTAGCTTGGGTTGTTTTGTCGAGTTGCCTTTTCCTCCACCTAATTTTCCAGCCTTAGTCTTTACCATATCCGCGCCAAAATGCTAGGATGGGTTTTTGTTCCAATTAAGAGAGTTTTAGTAATTTTTTTAAAAAAAATTTTTATTTTCAAGAGCAGAGCAGTGTGAAACACGTCTTCCTACATGGCCGCCATAACCGGAAGTGACCCAGATGACGTTGTTACCAAATTTTTGCAGATTGTCTCCTCTATACCATGGGTCAACACAACGGAAATAAAAGATGGAGAGCCTGCTCCTTTCGTAATTGATAGCATGGTAGATATTGTTACAGCCTCTCTGCATCGGACTCTAGATTTGGTAGCCCCTTTAAAAAAGAAAAAGTCTAACCAGAGATTTCTAACCTCTTGGTTTAACTCAGAAACTCGTAGCTTAAAACAGAAGACTCATCAATTAGAAAGGAAATGGCGTTCTACTAATTTAGATGAATTCTATTTAGCGTGGAGAAATCATCTCTTAATTTATAAAAAATCTCTCAGAAAAGCTAGATCAAGTTATTATTCTGCATTAATAGAAGTGAATAAGAATAACTCCAGGTTTCTTTTCAACACTTTAGCCAGACTGACAGAGAGTCAGGACTCGGTCAATCCTCGCATCCCTCCTGAGCTTTCTAGTCAGGACTTTCTGAACCTTTTCAATCATAAAATTTTATCTATTAGAGATAAAATCAGTCAGATCACTTCCGGTTATGGCTGCCACGTAGGACGGACGTGTCTCGCTCTGCTCTGCTCCTGGAGAAAAAAAATCGGCAAATAACTCTCTCATTTGGGACAGAACGTATCCCAGCATTTGGGCGAGGATATGTCGGCGAAGCCTAAGGCTGGAAAACTAGGAAAAGGAAAAAGCGAGCCGCCGAAACAGTCCAAATTAACGGACTTTCAGGTCTGTGACGCAGCAAACAAAACTCCATATATGGCGGAGGAGGCTGGCAACGGTGCGATATCTGCGGGGAATGGCGCAGATGCGCTGATGGCTGCCATGAGTTCAATGAGAGCGGACTTTTCCTCTAGATTTGATGGGATTATGACAGCGTTGGAAGGAATAAGAAAGGAATTGGGTGACTGTGTAGAACGAACGGCGCAGATGGAGCTCCGTCTCGCTAGTGCTGAAGATGACATCACCCGTCTTCAATTAAAGGTGCGCACTTTGGGAAAAAAAAAAAAAATCTCTGGAAGATAATATTTTGGATTTGGAATCTCGGTCGAGACAGAATAATTTGAGGCTGGTGGGTCTTCCAGAGGAATCAGAAGGTCGGGACGTATGTTCCTTTCTGGAAAAGTGGATTCCGGAGGTGCTGGGCAGCGAGGAGTTGCAATCAGCAGTGGTTCTGGAAAAAGCACATCGCATTGGCCCACGGAGAGATAAGGGACCGCCGAGGACCTTAATTATGAAGTTTCTTAGCAACAGAGACAGGATGAAGATCTTCAGCGCTGCACGAGCTAAGGGGGAGATTAAACACCAGGACCAGCAGGTGCGGTTCTACCCAGATTTGGCCACAGGAATCCAGCAATTGAGGAAGCAGTTTGATCCCGTACGTGAGGAGCTGCGCAACCTTGGGATTCGTCATGGTGTGATCTATCCTGCGAGACTGCTGACCACGTATGAGGGCAGAACCCACATCTTCAAGACCCCAGAGGAGGCGCAGGAGTTCATCAAGAAGATCAAAGAAGAAGAAGAGACTGGTGGGAGCTAAGCATGAACAAAATATAAGGTAGAATAATTAAGCATTTGCACAGGCATCTGACTGACTTGAAGTAAATAGTAAGGTTACAAAATATAGATTGTATTATATATTAAAAAAACAAAACAAAAACAAAACAAACAAAAAAAAAACAAACTATGATGTACAAAGTTGTTAAAAATTTTGGAGTTAAGTTGGAAAACTACAGAGGAGAGTTAATGTTACGTCATTAAAAGCAGTAGAGTTAGGGTGATTGGGAGGATGAAGAAGGAGTGGCTTAGGCTGTTCCCCGTGGGTGTGGAACGGTCGATGGCTATATCGGGAGACAGAATTTTTCTTTTGATTTTGGGGGGTTTGCCACAAATGTGGGAAGGGGAAATTTGTTTGTGTGTAGTTTGTAGGATGAATGTTCAACCACTCATGTTTTTGCTTCTCTGTATGAGCATGTTTACACTGCAAGGTAATCCTAAACTCTCTATTGATCATGGACCAAAGTGTTAATCTTAATTTAACTTCATGGAATTGCAGAGGTCTACCAAATTTAAAAAAACTTAAACAAGTTATGAATAAAATAAAGGACATGGGTTCAAGAATTGTGTTTTTACAAGAAACTCATCTGATAGAGGAGGATGTTAAAAGAATTAGGAGTAGATGGCAGGGAAGTGTATTCACCTCTTCATTTTCATCCCGAGCCAGGGGAGTTATGACTCTCATACATAAATCAGTTCCTTTTCAAGTGAAAAATGTAATTGGAGACAAATTTGGAAGATATGTAATCATTCAAGGTTCTTTGCTATTAGAAAATATAAATCTTGTGAACTTATATGGTCCCAATATAGATGATCAGAAGTTCTTTGCTAATTTATTTCTCATCTTATCATCACTTACAGGGCAACATATAATAGCAGGGGATTTTAATTGTACATTGAATCCAGGTGTGGATGGATCAACAGGACTGGATTGTACGCACATTGGATGTAGGATGACTATTAATCATTTTATGAAAGAATTGAGATTGTTAGATATATGGAGAGAAATGAAACCACAAGTTAAAGCCTATTCTTGTTATTCCAGTACCTACAAGACATTCTCACGTATTGATTATTTTTTGATTTCCACAGAATTAAGGTCCAAGATTCAAAACTGCTTTTATGATAACATCGTGATCTCTGATCATGCACCCTGTTGTCTAATATATGTAGATAAAAAATTGACAAAGGAATCAGGTAGATGGCAATTTCAGCATAAATGGCTTCAGGATGAGGAATTTGTCAAGTATATAGAAAAACAGATAGACGAGTTCTTTGACATCAATACTACACAAACATCAGCATGTGTAAAGTGGGAGGCTTTCAAAGCTTTTATTAGGGGACATATTATTAGTTATACAGGATCAAAATCTAAGAAGACTCGAGAGGAGAGAGCTAAATTGGAACATAAAATAAAAAGTCTTCAGGAAAAAGTGTATGCAGGAAGTGACCCAAGGTTGGAGAATGAATTACTGATTTTGAGAGCTGAATACGACAAAAAATCAGCGAATAGAGCTGCCTCGAGTCTTCTAAGATTGAAACAATCTTTTTATGAACAAGGTGAAAAATCAGGAAAATTATTAGCATGGCAGATTAAACAATTGGAAATTAAAACACCAATTACCAGTATTATAAGTAAAGGACAGGTAGTTATAGATCCTTTAGAAATTAATAGAGCCTTTAGAGATTACTATGAAAAATTATATGATACCAAAAATGAACCTGATTTAACAAAACTAAATGGGTTTTTGAACGAACTATCTATACCGTGTATTCCAAATGAAAACAGGGAGATATTGGAGTCTAAAATTAGTCAAGAAGAAGTTGGGCTAGCCATTGATAATATGAAATCAGGAAAAAGTGCAGGACCAGATGGTCTTCCAGTTGACCTTTATAAAAAATTTAAGAATAAATTAATAAAACCTTTTTTGGAAATGGTTTTAGAAGCATTTCAAAATAATAATTTACCATCATACATAAATAATGCCTTAATTATACTGCTGCCAAAACCAGGTAAGCCCTCTAATAAATGTGAAAATATGAGACCAATAAGCCTATTAAACGCCGACCTTAAGATAATCTGTAAAATTTTAGCAAGACGAATACAAGAAATTTTACCAAATATTATTAATCGAGATCAGAATGGCTTTATAAAGGGTAGACAAGGCTTCCATAATGTAAGAAGACTATTTAATATTATTTATTTTAATAAAGAAGCACCGGATACAGCTCTCCTATCATTGGACGCCGAAAAGGCCTTTGATAGAGTTGAATGGCCCTTTCTTTTTGAAGTCCTACAAAGGTTTGGACTTGGAAATAATTTCATAAAATGGGTTCAAATAATATACAATAATGCTACAGCAGAAATCCTAACAAATAACAATATTTCAAAACCAATAAAAATCAATAGAGGATGTCGACAAGGCTGTCCACTTTCACCTTTACTGTTTACTATGGCAATTGAACCTTTAGTGATAGCGATACGTTTACATTCACAAATATATGGAATTAAAGTTGGACCAACAGAACATAAAATCTCCCTGTACGCCGATGATATAATTTTGTTTATGTCGAATCTAAAAAAATCAATTCCAACCTTGTTGAATTTAATAAAGAATTTTGGGGAAATATCAGGATATAAAATAAATAAAACTAAATCTTCAATATTAATGCTAAATGAGACCCAGAGAAATTACCCAGCCCCTGAGGTAAATCAATTCAATGTTGTAAATCAGTTTAAATATTTAGGAATCCAAATTATGCCTAAGCTAGAATCAGTCGCCAGTGTCAACTATGAAGCCTTAATGTCAGATATCAATGAGTTAACTCAGAGATGGATGTCACTACCAATGTCGATGATCGGGAGAATCAATATACTTAAAAGTAATATTTTACCTAAAATACTTTATTTATTTCAATACATTCCCTTATCACCACCTTTAGATCTATTCTCAAGAATAAAAAAAAAGTTAGTGGAATTTATATGGAACAACAGGAGGGCTAGATTACGTTTGTCTTTATTATATTTACCATTTGATCGTGGAGGTCTGAAATGTCCAAATTTTATGTTGTATTATTGGTCGGCACAACTGAGGTCTATGACATATTATTTTTCATCAAATGATCTCCCTCACTGGACTGAAATGGAATCATACAATTTACCTTTACCTCTTCCCATATTCATATACTCAGATTCGGCAAAAAAATTACAAAAACAAGTTAAAAATCCATTTGTAAAGCATATGATCAAAATATGGTGTGAAGCTAAAAACTATTTAAAAGAACCACAGTTATTGTCACAATTTAGTCCAATATGGGGTAATCAATATTTTAAACCAGGGAGAGCGGACGCTGTATTTAAAGTATGGAATTTAAAAGGGATACAAAAGATTCAGGATTTATATTTGCCATGTGCAGACAACATAATGTCTTTTGAAGAGCTGAGGATCAAATTTAATCTCAATAGAACACATTTTTTTAAATATCTTCAACTTAGAAACTTTATTCGATCAAATCAAAATAAAGCTCTCACTCGACCTATTTATTCATCCTTGGAAAAAATGATGATGAAAGATAGTAAAAGAAAGGGTATTATTTCAGAGTTTTATAACTCATTGACACTATCTTCAAGTGAAAATTCACTGAAAAGATTAAACTACTGGAAAGAAGATCTGCAAATTGAAATTTCAGAGGAACAATGGGAATTGGCTTGTACAGAAGCTCAAACCAAATCAATAAATGCACGCCTTAAATTGATACATTTCAAATGGTTAATGCGGATGTATGTTACACCGGAGGAGTTAAATAGATATAACAAAAATATACCAGATACATGCACAAAATGCATGGAAAGTAAAGGAACCCTATTTCATTGTTTATGGGAATGTAGATTAATAAGAATGTTTTGGGAAGAGGTGAGGGTAACAATTGAAAAAATAATCTCAAAACAAATCATATTGAATCCTGAACTGTTTTTGTTGGGTCTGTACCCAGAAAAGCATAATTTTAATAAAAGTAAAAGAACATTCATAGACCTCAGTTTGCTTAATGCCAAAAAATGTATTGCACTATTATGGAAAAAGACTCATAGACCAGATGTGACTCAGTGGTTAAGACAGATGTTAACAAACCTTCCATTAGAAAGAATAACATATATACTGAAATCAAAGGAAATTGTGTTTGAGAATATATGGAGACCTTTTATTGATTATGTAAAAAATTTAAACATAACTCTTGAAGAAGAAGGTGAATGATGTGTGTGGACCTTGTAAATTCCAAACTGGTGAACATAATATGTATACTTATGTATTGGATTGTCTAGACTAAACAGAGGAGCATTGTTAAAGACTTGATTTTGTTGGTGGTTGTTGGTGTTTTTAGTGCATTTTTTTCTTTTTTTGTAGTACTTTAGTGTTAGTGTTTGATTGTTTGTATCATGTTTGTTAAAAAAAAAAAAAGGTTCAGTAAAGATATTGTGGAAAAAAAAAATCAGTCAGATTCTTCCTACTGTAAACTCAAGTACACTAACTACTACAACTCCCTCAATTGATATCTGTTTAGATAAGTTTACTCCAATTGACCTCTTAGAGTTGGATAAAATAATTTTCTCATCTAAGCCTTCATCTTGCCTTTTGGACCCTATTCCTACCAAGTTATTTAAAATTGTCTTCCCAATTATTGGTAGCCGTATTCTTCATATAATTAATTCTTCTTCAACTCTGGGTTATGTACCACAGGCTTTTAAAATTGCTGTAATTAAACCTTTACTCAAAAAGCCGATGCTCGATCCAGGAGTTCTGGCTAACTATCGACCAATCTCTAATCTGCCTTTCATTTCAAAAATCTTGGAAAGAGTTGTTGCCGTGCGATTGTTTGACCACTTGCAGGGAGTTGGTTTGTTTGAGGAGTTTCAATCTGGGTTCAGAGTTCATCACAGCACTGAAACTGCCTTAGTGAAGGTCACTAATGACCTCCTTATTGCATCTGATAATGGACTTGTTTCTGTTCTTGTCCTTTTAGATCTTAGTGCAGCCTTTGACACGATCGATCATGCCATTCTACTTGATAGATTAGAACACTATGTTGGACTAAATGGAACTCCGCTGCAGTGGTTTAGATTTTATTTGTCCGATAGATTTCAGTTTGTTCACATCAGTGATGAATTTTCTTCCAACTCTAAGCTTAGTCACGGAGTTCCACAGGGATCTGTGTTAGGCCCTACTCTTTTTAGTTTATATATGCTTCCGTTAGGCAATATCATTAGAAAGCACTGTATACATTTTCACTGTTACGCAGACGACACACAACTATACCTGTCAATGAAGCCCAACGATTATAATCAGTTAGCCAAGTTAGATACCTGTCTTAAGGATATCAAAGCCTGGATGACTTGTAATTTTCTGCTATTAAACTCAGATAAGACTGAAGTCATTCTTGTTGTCCCAAAACACCTTAGAAATTCCTTTCCAAATCATGCTCTTAATTTAGATGTCGCCACTCTCACTCTGAATAGTTCTGTGAGGAACCTTGGAGTTATTTTTGATAAAGATCTGTCCTTTAATTCACATATTTAAATTTGTTTCCAAGACTGCCTTCTATCATCTGCGCAATATTGCCAAGATTAGGAGCATCTTGTCTCTGAATGATGCTGAGAAACTGATCCACGCCTTTGTCAGCTCTCGATTAGATTATTGTAACTCGTTGTTATTATCAGGTTGTCTTAAAATATCCTTAAAAAATCTTCAGTTGATCCAAAATGCTGCTGCAAGAGTTTTAACTGGTTCTAGAAAAGAGATCATATCTCCCCGGTTCTGTCCTCCCTTCATTGGCTTCCAACAGAGTTTAGAATTAAGTTTAAAATCCTTTTTCTCACTTTCAAAGCTCTTAATAATCAGGCCCCCTTATATATAAAAGATCTGATATTACCTTACCAACCTAACAGAGCACTATGCTCCCAAAATGCTGGATTACTTGTAATGCCCAGAATCTCCAAAAGTACATTGGGAGGCAGAGCCTTCTGCTGTCAAGCTCCTTCCCTGTGGAACCAGTTACCACTCTGGGTCCGGGAGTCAGATTCGGTCTCTGTTTTTAAGAACAGGGTAAAATCCTTCCTTTTTAATATAGCCTACGATTAGGGAGGGATTTTGTGTCTCTTAACCCCGCTTCTGTTTTATGTCTGTCCTCTTCATCCTCTCTATCCCCTCATCCCCAGCCAGTTGCAGCAGATGACTGCCCCTCCCTGAGCCTGGTTCTGCTAGAGGTTTCTTCCTGTTAAATGGGAGTTTTTCCTCTCCATCGTCGCTAAGTGCTTGCTCACAGGGGATCGTCTGATTCCTGGATCTTTCTGAAATTGTGGGGTTTTCTCTGCATTTTGTAGTGCTATGAGATGACTTCTGTTGTGATGTGGTGCTATATAAATAAAGCTGAATTGAATTGAATTGAATGGCAGGATGGCTGGGGAGAGCGGGATTCGAACCGCCAACCCTCCGGTTATTGGACAACCCAGTCTGCCTCCTGAGCCACTGCCGCCCACATTTCCCTCCTCCATTCCATTTTTGCTGAGCACAAAGCTGGACAGCAGGAAGTTCCATTTTTATATGGTGTTTGGCATGACCTGGCCGGGACTTGAACCCCGACTTCCCGGTTGTGGGGCTGATGCTCGACCTCTAGGCCACCACACACACTTTTATTTTAAAGTGACACTCCGGCAAAAATCAAGTTGGTTTTTTTTTTTTTTTTTTTTTGGTAATGCCCCTCTGAAATGCGCGAGTTTGGACAGACCGTAAGTAGCTAGTAAGCATTCCTGCTTAGCCTGGTTGGTTATAACATTAACCAATCAGATGGATACTCTTGGCTACCTTGGGGGAAGAGGGAGGAGCTGAGGAGCAACAGGATTGAGGCAGAGCGGATTGGGGTAGCAGCAGAGTGAGAGCAGAGAGAGGCAGAGAGTTGGGGGGGGGGGGGGACCTGATTTGAATGTGGCTGTGTGAAACTGTGGTCTCGCACAGCCACATTCAAATCGAGCTGCTCTCAGCTGTCTTCGCTGGCAGATGGGCTCCACACTGTGAGCTGAGACCAGCAACAGTCAACTTGCCCCCCCCCCCCCCCCCGCATTCCCCGCCTCCCTGCTCAGTCGCTGGCAGATGGAGGACTGGTTGTAAAAAGTAAACACATATTTGGCAACTACTCATTTATCTCTCACCTTGACCGTTTGCAGAAAAATATTTGGCTTTATATTTTTGAAGACGCACTCTACAAGAAGGGACAGCGCAGGCTGTTCCTACTGAGGAGGCTCAGGTCTTTTGGTGTACAAGGGGTGCTCTTGAAGACATTCTACGACATGGTGGTGGCATCAGCCATCACTTTTGGAGTGGTCTGCTGGGGCAATGGTATTACAGCAACCGATAGGAAGAGACTGAACAAACTAATCAAGAAAGCTAGCTCTGTCCTGGGGCAACGCCTTGACCCAGTGGAGGAGATGGGAAAGAGAAGGATGGTGGCTAAACTGTCATCTCTGCTGGAGTCCGAGTCCCACCCTATGCAGGACATACTGAACGCACTGAGGAGCTCATTTAGCAGTAGACTACATCATCCTAGGTGCGTGACCGAGAGGTTTCGCAGGTCCTTCCTACCTACGGCTGTCAAACTGTATAACCTAAGCAGGGCTGCTCGCAGAGATGGCAAAAAACGTGACAACCTAATAGTATTGAATGCAAAAGACGCAACAGACTTACACAAATGGTCCCCTCCGGTATACAACTTGGACAATATCAGTCGCTATGGAGGGGGACAATATGTATGGGTACATATTCATACCATGTAGGGTAACTAAATAGATGGTTATGCTGTTTAGTCCATCTAGCTACAATGCTCCGCACTGTGTATATACAGTATATTTATGTGTACATATGTATATTCACTGCTCTTATTTTCTTATCTTATAAATTATTGCTCTGAGTGTTGCTATCCCTGTGCTGTTGCAATTCTGGAATTTCCCCATTGTGGGACTAATAAAGGCTTATCTTATCTTATATTATCTTATATAGGCAAAACTTTAACGTCTGGAAGCGTCGTGCACAGACTAGTAGCCAGGAGTTGTGGCGACTAATCACGTGCAAGCCCTGCAGGTCAGGGAGCGTGGCGAACAATCATGCGCAAGCCCTGCAGGCCACTAATTAAAATATTCATAGATCCACGCATACTTAAGTAGGCAATGTGTGGCGGTAAAGAGAGGCAGGAAGACCGCAAGCTCTTCAGCTGCTCCTAGGACACAGTCCAAGGACGGATAATTTTTTCACACATAAGGAGTCTTATAAGAACTCCTTATACAAAGCTATAGAGTGATGATAATCAAGTCAGTGGTGGTAATGCACCTGTAGGCTGGTTGCCAACCGCCAGTCAAATCTAAAAGAAGAAGAAAAGCTCTTTCCAAGCAATTCTAAGGCAATGAAAGTTGTTTGTGGGTAAAAAGCCACAATATACTATTTTGGGTAATACACATTTGTTTTTGAGGTGGTTTTAGAGCCACCGGAGTGCATCTTTAACAAATACATATTTTTGTAAAGATGAATTATATCCTTTTATTGATGTTTATACAGCTATCCAAGAGTTTATATTTGACTTCTTCTCCAGGAAATCTTCTTCCGTGCATAGTAATAAATTGTTTTCAGTGCCTATTTTTACTCCACATAAATATTCCTGCTCCACTGGTGTATAAAATCATCCTAATCTGGACGTTTATAAATTTAAAGACCTTAAAAATAGCTGGATATTAAATGTCCTCCCTAGAAGCAAGACTGGGATTTATTCTGCTCCAGCAGCAAACAGACATCCATCGTTACTCACTGGTGGAAAGCTTCCATTTCATCAGCTGAAACCAGTGGCCATTGCAAACAGTCATAATGAGGATTAGATATCGACTGATATGGTTATTTCAAAGCCATCACCTCTTATTAAGTAATTCAGGAATAAATCTGTCCTAAAGGTTTTTTGACTTTTAATTCTTAGTCACTTTCATCTGCAATAGCTGATTTATTAATGCTCTATTCTAAGGATTTAAATGTTTATATATCATGCACCTAAAGCTGCTTTGATGCAATTTGGCATTCAGTGTCAGGCCTAAGGACACTTTGGCATACAAATCAGGTGAGTGGGAATCAAACCAGAAAATTCTGTGAGTGAATGTTTAACCACCAACGCTACAACCACACAAGGACACCAACAGCATTTGGAACTGACAGTGAAAGTGAAAATTTAGAATATATAGTTGAGACCAGAAATTTACATACTGTATAAAAACACACCTAACCTTTTTTTTCTCAGTGTATGACATTAAATCAGACTAAACTTTCCCTATTTTAGGTCAGTTAGGATTACTAAAATTATTTATATTTGCTAAATCATTTTTAGATTTGCTCAGTTTTTTTTTTTAGATTTTTTTTAATTACTTTCTTCAAAGTCAGAAGTTTACATACATTTCCTTAGTATTTGGTAGCATTGCCTTTAAACTGTCTGACTTGAGTCAAACATTGTTCGTATCCTTCCACAAAGCTTCTCACCATAGTTTACTAGAATTTTGGCCATTTCCTCTTGACAGAACTGGTGTAACTGAGTCTGGTTCGTAGGCTGCCTTGTTCACACGTCTTTTCAGCTCTGACCACAAGTTTTCTGTGGGATTGAGATCGGGACTTTGTGATGGCCACTCCAAAACATTGACTTTGTTGGCCTTAAAGTGTACCTGTAGTGAATTTTAATCGATAGCTATTTCATAGGATCAAATATGATACTAGTGGTTCCGTCCGATAATTTTGGTAATGATTCCTTCTCAAATACGTGCAAGTTTCAAGTCACTGCTCTGTCAGTCAGTTATGGTCAGGGACATCTTGTCTCCTTCATGGGCTGTTTCAGCACGGTAGTGACGCACAGTCGTTGCTTTGTGCGACTGACTGGGCTGCAGCATAGCAGTCAACAAAGTCTTGACATCAGAATTTTATGTAATTTTTTTTACAACCATGTGCATGCAAATCTACCCATATATAATTTAATGAAATAAGATTCTAGTACCCCCTCATGGATCGTCACCTTATTGTGGTGGTGGGGGGGGGGGGGGGTTGCGTGCCCCATTGATCCCAGGAGCTATGTTGTCCGGGGCAATTTGCCTAAGATAGGGTCACCCAAGACAAACTGGTCCTGGGTGAAGGGCCAGACTAAGAACGATCCAACAGACTCTCATGATAAATTCTATATCAAGGATTCAGTGTACCCCGCCCAGTATGGGGTTACCGGGGCCCCACCCTGGAGCCAGGCCTGGGGGAGGGGCTCGAAGGCTAGTGTCTGGTGGCCGGATTTCCACCCATGGGACCCGGCCGGGCTCAGCCCGAAGGAGTTGCATGGGTCCGCCCTCCAGTGGGCTCACCACCTGCAGGAGGGATCATGGGGGTCCGGTGCTATGTGGATTAGGTGGCGGTCAAAGGTGGAGACCTTGGCGGACTGATCCCAAGCTTTCTAAACTGGCTTTTGGTATGTGGAATGTCACCTCTCTGGTGGGGAAGGAGCCTGAGCTGGTGTACGAGGTTGAGAGATACCGGCTAGATATAGTCAGCCTCACCTCAACACACAGCTCCGGTTCCGGAACCAGTCTCCTGGAGAGGGGCTTGAGCTTGGCCTTTTCTGGAGTTGCCCCGGGCGAGAGGCGACAAGCAGGGGTGGGTATTCTTGTATCCCCCCACCTTGCTGCCTCTGTATTGGAGTCTTCCCCGGTGGACGAAAGAGTTGCTTCCCTGCGCCTTCGAGTTGGGAAACAGGTCCTGACCATCATTTGTGCCTATGCACCAAATGATGTTTCAGAGTACCCACCCTTTTTGGAGTCTGTGACTGGGGTGCTGGAGGGTGCTCCTCTTGGAGACTCCATTGTCCTACTGGGGGACTTCAATGCGCATGTGGGCAATGACAGTGAAACCTGGAGGGGGGTGATTGGGAGGAGCAGCCTGCCCGATCTGAACCCGAGTGGTGTTCAGTTATTGGACTTCTGTGCTAACCACAGTTTGTCCATAACGAACACCATGTTCAAGCATAAGGGTGTCCATATGTGCATCTGGCACCCGGACATTGTAGGTTGCAGGTCGATGATCGATTTTGTTATTGTGTCATCAGTCCTGCGACCGTATGTCTTGGACACCCGGGTAAAGGGAGGTGCAGAGCTGTCAACTGATCTACACCTGGTGGTGAGTTGGATCCGATGGCAGGGGAGGAAGCCATTCAGACCTGGTAGACCCAAACGTATAGTGAGGGTGTGCTGGGAACGTCTGGCTGAGGCCCCTGTCCGGGAGGTCTTCAACTCCCACCTCCGAAAGAACTTCAACCACATTCTGAGGGAGTCTGGCGACATGGAGTCTGAATGGGACATGTTCTCCACCTCTGTTGTTGAAGCGGCGGCACAGAGCTGCGGCCGCAAGGTGGTCGGTGCATCTCGTGGTGGCAACCCCCGAACCAAGTGGTGGACACTAGTGGTGAGGGGGGCCATTAAGCTGAAGAAGGAGTGCTATCAAGCTTGGTTGGCTTGTGGGACTCCCGAAGCAGCTGAGGTGTACCGGCAGGCCAAGCAGAGTGCAGCTCGGGTGGTTGCTGAAGCAAAAACCCGGATATGGGAGGAGTTCGGTGAGGCCATGGAACAAGACTTTCGGTCGGCCTCGAAGAGATTCTGGCAAACTGTCCGGCGGCTCAGGAGGGGAAAGCAGCTCCCTGTCCACACTGTGTATGGTGCGGATGGGACACTGTTGACTTCAACTGGGGATATTGTCGGGTGGTGAAAGGAATACTTTGAGGATCTCCTCAAGCCCACTGATACACCTTCCACAGAGGAAGCAGGGTTTGGGGACGAGGAGGATGACTCGCCTATCACAGGGGCTGAGGTCACCAAGGTGGTTAAAATTCTCCTTGGTGGCCGGGCCCCGGGGTTGGACGAGATTCGCCCTGAGTACCTCAAGGCCGTGGATGTTGTTGGGCTGTCATGGTTGACACGCCTCTGCAACATTGCGTGGAGGTCGGGGGCAGTGCCTTTGGCATGGCAAACCAGGGTGGTGGTTCCTCTCTTCAAAAAAGGGGACCGGAGGGTGTGCTCCAACTTTAGAGGGATCACACTCCTCAGTCTCCCTGGGAAGGTCTATGCCAAGGTACTGGAGAGGAGAGTCCGGCCGTTGGTCGAACCTCGGATTCAGGAGGAGCAATGTAGTTTTCGTCCTGGCCGTGGCACATCGGACCAGCGCTTTACCCTCTCAAGAATTCTTGAGGGTTCGTGGGAGTTTGCCCAACCAGTTTACATGTATTTTGTAGACTTGGAGAAGGCATTTGACCGTGTCCCTCGTGGTTTTTGGTGGGGGGTGCTTTGGGAGTATGGGGTATCGGACTTGTTGTTACGAGCTATTCGGTCTCTGTACGACCGTTGTGAGAGTTTGGTTCGTATTGCCAACACTCGGTCGGAATCATTCCCAGTGAGAGTTGGACTCCGCCGGGGCTGCCCTTTGTCACCGATCCTGTTCATAATTTTTATGGACAGGATTTCTAGGTGCAGCCAGGGAATGGAGGGTGTCATGCTTGGTGACCACAGGATCTCATCTCTGTTGTTTGCAGATGATGTTGTCCTGTTGGCTTCATCCAGCAATGACCTACAGCTCTTACTGGGACGGTTTGCCGCTGAGTGTGAAGCGGCTGGGATGAGAATCAGTACCTCCAAGTCCGAGTCCATGGTCCTCAGCCGGAAAAAGGTGGATTGTCCTCTCTGGGTTGGGGACAGGCTCCTGCCCCAAGTGGAGGAGTTTAAGTATCTTGGGGTCTTGTTCACAAGTGAGGGGAAAATGGAGCGAGAGATCGACGACGGATTGGAGCAGCATCTGCAGTGATGCGGACGTTGTACCAGTCTGTTGTGGTGAAGAGGGAGCTTAGTTCTAAGGCAAAGCTGTTGATTTACCAGTCAATCTACGTTCCTACTCTCACCTATGGTCACGAGCTTTGGGTAATGACCGAAAGAACAAGATCGCGGATACAAGCGGCTGAAATGAGCTTTCTCCGTAGGATTGCTGGACTCACCCTCAGAGATGGGGTGAGGAGCTCAGTCACCCGGGAGAGGCTCAGAGTAGAACCGCTGCTCCTCCACATTGAAAGGAGTCAGTTGAGGTGGTATGGGCATCTGATTAAGATGCCTCCTGGACGCCTCCCACTTGAGGTGTTTCAGGCATGTCCCACTGGGAGGAGACCCCGGGGCAGACCCAGGACTCGGTGGAGAGACTACGTCTCCCAGCTGGTCTGGGAACGCCTTGGTATCCTCTCTGAAGAGCTGGAGCAGGTGGCTGGGGAGAGGGAAGTCCGGACTTCTCTGCTTGAACTGCTGTCTCCATGACCCGGACCTCCGGAAAAGCGGTAGAAGATGGATGGATGGATGGAAAATTCTAGTATATCAAGATTTACTCAACGTGTTCTGAAGTTACTTCACTGGGAACTTGCCTGTTCGTCAGGTCCCGTTCAGTTGCTGGTCCCTGCCGGTATATGCAGATCATGCCATCAATGAAGGCCATTTCTAAGGATGGTTTGTGCAGTATATATTTGTGCAGATTTTGCACTGTTTTCAACTCCGATCTCAACCCACTGAGCATCTGCTGAACACATTTACTTGTTCGGTAAACACGTTTACTCGTTCGCAGTAAAGCTAGAATCAACGAGTGTACGTCACTTTCGGCCGGTGATGGCTGCTACCCATTGGTTTTGACCGAGTGGTTTTCGTGGGATAAAATTATTCAGTATGCTGACTCTCAGGGGTTATTTTTACTAAATAAATGCATTTTTGGTTTATAAGTAATACCTAAAGCACAATTAATGCTGTTATAATGACCAGTACTGGTTTCCTTTAAGCTGTTTTGTAACTAATTTGGCAGTATGCTTCGGGTCATTGTCCATTTAGAAGACCCATTTGTGCTCAAGCTTTAACTTCCTGGCTGATGTCTTGAGATGTTGCTTCAATATTTCCACATAATGCTCTTTCCTCATGATGCCTTCTCTTTTGTGAAGTGCACCAATCCCTCCTGCAGCAAAACACCCTCACAACATGATGCTGCCACCCTCGTACTTCACAGTCGGGGATGTTGTTCTCAAACTTGAAAGCTTCCCCCTTTTTTCCTACAAATGTAACGGTGGAAGCTTGGGATCAGATTGCCAAGGTCTCCGCCTTTGACCGCCACCTGATCCACATAGCTCTGTACCCCATGATCCCTCCTGCAGGTGGTGAGCCCACTGGAGGGCGGACCCATGAACGCCTTGATATTCTCTCTGAAAAGCAGGAGCAGGTGGCTGGGGAGAGGGAAGTCTGGGCTTCTCTGCTTGAGCTGCTGCTTCCACAACCCGGACCTCCAGAAAAGTGGTAGAAGATGGATGGATGTAACGATGGTCATTATGGTCCCTGTGTGCATTTGCAAACTGTAATCTGGCTTTTTTATGTTGCTTTTGGAGTAATGGTTTCTTCCTCGCTGAGTGGCCATTTTTAGGTTATATGCCTTTCTATACAGTGTATGTAAACTTCTGCTTTCAACTGTAAGTGAAATTTGAGGGGAAAAATATGAAGGAAAAATTAAATTACAAGAAAAGCTGGAAATTTAAGAAAAATTGCATTTGTATAAGAAAAAGTAGTACATTTAAAAGAAGAAGACACTTTGTTTTTGAAAGGGAGCGGGAGAAAGGTGGAACATTACAAAGAAACAAATTTGAAAGAAAAAGTTCCAAATGTATAAGAAAATTCACAAGTTTCTGATATGACATGGCTGCTGTTGCAGTCTGCTGAGGGAGAAGAAAGACAACACAGAATATTTGTATATTTGATCTGGATTACTGCCAAATATTTTCAATTCAACTTTATTTATATCACACCATTTCAAAACAACAGTCATCAAACTGTAGGGGAAAACCCCACAGTTGCAGAAAGACCCCAGTAATCAGGCGATCCCCTGTGAGCAGCACTTGACAACAGTAGAGAGGAAAAACTCCCTTTCAACAGGAAGAAACCTCCAGCAGAACCAGGCTCAGGGAGGGGCAGTCATCTGCTGCGACTGGCTGGGGGGTGAGGGGATAGAGAAGAAAAGAACAGACATGTAGAGAGCAAACAGCACGATGGGAGAGAACAAACAGATGTTAATGACCAGCAAAACGAGCATTCAGGGCAAGTTTAATATTTACAAGATGGACCTGCATGTGTACAATAAACCACAACCTCTATGGGCCCGCATGGTGGTGTAGTGGTTGGCACCATCGCCTCACAGAAAGAAGGTCATAGGTTTAAATTCACCCCCCAGCAAGGCTGATCTGTGTGGAGTTTGTATGTTCCTCCCATGCTTGTGTAGGTTTAGCCTGGGTGCTCCGGTTTCCTTCCACATTCCAAAAACATTCAAGTTAGGTTAATTGGAGACTGTAAAGTGGCCGTAGGTGTGAATGTGTGTGTGAATGGTGATGGGATGAACAAATCTTAAATAGCTCATCTTAAAATTACAAAGATTACTGGCCTGTCATGCATGCTGCTTCTGTATTGTAGCATTTTTTTTTTTTTTAGACAAGCGCTTTTCTACTTTTGCAGCTACCTTAACATACGACACACTTCGTTTTGGGGAGATTGAAGATTTTCCAGAGACTTCAGAGCCTGTGTGGATCTTGGGGACAGAGTACAATGCACTCACAGGTGCGTTTGGAACAATGTTTTTGAATTGGTATTTTCCCAGCCAGTATACCTTGTTATTTCATGTGGCTTTATTGCATTGTTGTGCTCTATCTTGTAGAGAAAGATGCGATTTTATCAGATGTCACGTCACGATTGTGGTTCACATACAGAAAAAACTTCCCACCTATTGGTAAGTTTACGTTCACGGCTTTTAACGGTTGTGTTCTCACTTCTGGTTATCAAAGCAAACTTATGGACGACCCATTAATGTGTTACAGGGGGAACCGGACCAACGTCAGACACAGGATGGGGATGTATGTTACGGTGTGGCCAGATGATCTTAGGGCAGGCCTTGGTGTGTAGACATCTGAGCAGAGGTGAGGTGTAAAGAATGGAGATGTTCAGTAGATGTGTAAATAGAGATACCAGCTTGTTTGAGTGTGTGGTACAAACAGCTCTTATAGGGAATAGACCGTAGCAAACAGAGCTTGTTTTTAGGCCGAGCTGATAACTGGGCCTTTGTCTGCAGACTGGAGATGGGCCAAAGGCCAGAAACAAAGAGAAGAGTACATCAGTATTCTCAACGCCTTCATCGACAAAAAAGACAGCTATTATTCCATCCATCAGATCGGTGAGTCGTCAGTGTAGAGTCCTCTCAGTTATGCCACATGCTGTGAAAGAGTTGATGTTAAAATGCTGCTTTTGTTTCTAAATCCTGCAGCCCAAATGGGGGTCGGAGAGGGGAAGCCTATAGGCCAGTGGTACGGACCAAACACAGTCGCCCAGGTTCTAAAGTAAGTACAGGGAAGTAGAACGGGGGTCAGTTTGTTTCCTCCTCAGTTGTTCCTGGCTATAAAGCAGAGCACGCAAATACAACGGGCCCCCTCAGCCACTAGGGGCCCACCAAGATACAAGTTTGACCTCAGCATTTTTTTGGTAGGAGAATTAGTGTTACTTTTAACTTTTTTCTCATAAATTTGCAACTTTTTTTCTTATGAATTTGATATTTTTTCTTGTAAATTTGTGATTTTTTTTTTTTTTTATTCCTCGTTAATTTGCAACATTTTCCTCCTTAATATGACCTTTTCTTTCCTTGTAAACTTGCATCTTTTTCCTTATAAATTTGAGACTTTTCTCACAAATTTGCTACATTTTTCAGTGTAAAGTTGCAACTTTTTCTCCTAAATTTGACCTTTTTTCTCCTAGAAGTGCTAGTCAGAGTAAAATATAGCTGCACCTCCCCTCTATAGTCACTCGGATGAAAAATCTATCTTTCAGTTCCGTTCCAGTAAAACCGGTCTAAATGATCTTCACACAGTAATGTTGTAAAAAATATATTGAAGAACAATTCACATAGTTCAACTCGAAAAATATGCACAAAAACGAAATCTAACTCGAGAAAAAATTTAACATTTACAATTTTTTCAACGCGAAGATGATCGCCACGTGATCCGTCTGGACCAATCACTGATCAGCTTTCCTCTCCAAGCAACGAGTAAACATGGCGTCCCCTGCTGCGGAAACCAGCAAGGCAGATAGTGACGGGCAAATAAAATGCTTTTTCCACCTCGATTCCATGAAAAACGAGAAAGCTGCTCCCATGACAGCAGTGAGGTGGATTAAGGTTGTTGAATGTTGTAAATCGTGGCGAAATTTGGACGGACGGATTGTAGTGCCTGGAAGGTCCTAAATTCGGACCAAATTATATTTTACATATTGTGTATTTTCCTTGTACATGTACATACATTTGCATTTTTATTCCACGGGCCAAAATGACATGGCTAGAATTTTTTTTTTTTTCAACTAGCTTATCATGAATTGTTCAATGGAGGTAATTTGTTTTTAGTTGATCTCTAATGAACTACATGAATCATTGCAAGCACATGTAGCTTGGAGAGGAAAGCTGATCAGTGATTGGTCCAGACGGATCACGTGGCGATCATCTTCGCGTTGAAAAAATTGTAAATGTTAAATTTTTTCTCGAGTTAGATTTCGTTTTTGTGCATATTTTTCGAGTTGAACTATGTGAATTGTTCTTCAATATATTTTTTACAACATTACTGTGTGAAGATCATTTAGACCGATTTCACTGGAATGGAAATTTATTTCTGGGTATATTTCTCGCGTTCAACTGAACGACTACTAATATGATGCAAATCATATAAACCAAGTTTTCCTGAGCTAGACTAGACAACCCTGTTGCTTTGTTAGGCCCCACCTTGGTCTCCTAGGTCTCGTTCAGTGAGCCGTACAAACATCTCTTCCATCTTTGTCTCCACCCATTTTAATGACCATTCAAAGTCAGTGACAGCACAACTAGCTAAGCAGTTTCTTTTTCTTTTTTTACCTATACAGTATATTCTACTGAGACTGTTAGACATTCATGTCTTCATTTGGTTCACTAATGCTCAGCACTGGGTGTGTTTATATATTTATATATCTACATATTATTCCATCTAGCTACATTGCTCCGCACTGTGTGTGTTTATATACTTGCATATTTATTCCACCTAGCTGCAATGCTCCGTACTGTGGGTGTTTATATATTTACATATTTATTCCATCTAGCTACAATGCTCTGCACTGTGTGTTCATATATTCATATATTTATTCCATCCAGCTACAATGCTCTGCACTGTGTGTCTGTGTGTGTGTGTATATATATATATTTTATAGTAATACGTACATATGTTTATTAGCTGCTCTTGCTTGCTTGTTTTTTTTCTTGCCTTCTGATTGTTGCTCTGAGTGTTGCTATCCCTGTGCTGTTGCAATCCTGGAATTTCCCCGTTGTGGGACTAATAAAGGCTTATCTTATCTTATCTTATCTTAATCCCACAGGAGCATGCATTTCACTTCTACAGTGGTGTGAAAAAGTGTTTGCCCATTCCTGATTTGTCATTTTTTTTTGTATGTTTGTCACACTTAAATGTTTCAGATCAAACAAATTTCAATATTAGACAAAGGTAACACAAGTAAACACAAAATGCAGTTTTTAAATGAAGGTGTTTATTATTAAGGGTAAAAAAAAAAAAAATCCAAACCTACACAGCCCTGTGTGAAAAAGTGACCCCCCCCCTCCTCCCCCGTTAAAACATAAATTAACTGTGGTTTATCACATCTTTGGAAAGCTGAGTTCATTTCTCTAGCCACACCCAGGCCTGATTACTGTCACACCTGTTCTCAATCAAGAAATCACTTAAATAGGACCTGCCTGACAAAGTGAAGTAGACCAAAAGATCCTCAAAAGCTAGACATCATGCTGCGATTCAAAGAAATTCAGGAACAATTGAGAAACAAAGTAATTGAGATCCATCAGTCTGGAAAAGTTTATAAAGCCATTTCTAAAGCTTTGGGACTCCAGCGAACCACAGTGAGAGCCATTATTCACAAATGGTGAAAACATGGAACAGTGGTGAACCTTCCCAGGAGTGGCTGGCCGGCCGACCGACCAAAATTACCCTAAGAGTGCAGCAACGACTCACCCAAGAGGTCACAAAAGACCCCACAGCAACATCCAAAGAACTGCAGGCCTCACTTTCCTCAGTTAAGGTCAGTGTTCATGACTCGACCATAACAAAGAGACTGGGCAAAAATGGCCTGCATGGCAGAGTTCCAAGACGAAAACCACAGCTGAGCAAAAAGAACACAAAAGCTCATCTCAGTTTTGCCAGAAAACATCTTGATGATCCCCAAGACTTTTGGGAAAATACTCTGTGGATTGACGAGACAAAAGTTGAACTTTTTGGAAGGTGTGTGTCCCATTACATCCAGCGTAAAAGTAACAGCATTTCAGAAAAGGAACATCATACCAACAGTAAAAATATGGTGGTGGCAGTATGATGGTCTGGGGCTGTTTTGCTGCTTCAGGACCTGGAAGACTTGCTGTGGTAAATGGAACCATGAATTCTGCTGTCCACCAAAAAATCCTGAAGGAGAATGTCCGGCCACCTGTTTGTGACCTCAAGCTGAAGCGCACTTGGGTTCTGCAGCAGGACAATGATCCAAAACACATCAGCAAATCCACCTCTGAATGGCTTTAAGAAAAACAAAATGAAGACTTTGGAGTGACCTAGTCAAAGTCCTGACCTGAATCCAATTGAAATGCTGTGGCATGACCTTAAAAAGGTGGTTCATGCTCCAAAACCCTCCAATGTGGCCGAATTACAACAATTCTGCAAAGATGAGTGGGCCAAAATTCCTCCACAGCGCTGTAAAAGACTTATTGCCAATTATCGTAAATGTTTGATTGCAGTTATTGCTGCTAAGGGTGGCCCAACCAGTTATTAGGTTTAGGACTGGTCCTATAGTCACACTAGCAGACAGGCTAGCTAACTTAGGCTAGGGTCTTCAATTCTGCTCTATTTTTGACGGATGCCGGATCCAGTCCACAAGGAAAAGCCCAGTATCTACTGTATTTAATAACTGTTTGTTCATTAAAAATGATTTAAGGATCGTCCGTTATTTTCTGAGGTCTACTCCTCCACCACTGTGTCAGAGAAGGTAAAAACTTTGACATAACATACAAACACTGCATGGAATTAAAATTAACGGGCTACTTGTGTGTTATTTGAGCACAAAAATCCAGATGGAGAGCCGCTATATCGCACTTCCTTGTTATTATTACGTGATCGCAGTTGGTCCTTCTCAGTCTTGCGCAAGTCTTTCTCGAGATCTCACATTATTTTATATAATTCTCGCATAATCTTGTATTTCAAACCGTGTTCTTATCCAGGCTGCTTCAAAACACAAAGAGCTGGTAGGGATGGATGCAAGGCTCTGTCCACACTGCATCAGGAATCATTGGAAATCCTGGGTATTTAGGCTTATTTCGGTGCTGATCATACCCCAGGGAAAGGTTCTGTCCGCTTTACCACTCAAACCACCTACCGTTGTCTCCAGAATGATTTATTTGGGCTTTCATCCTTTTACATTCAGCCAGTTTTACATTAGTTTATGCCATGTCCGACAACTGGAGCTAGCCAGCTAACGTTAGCCCCAACCCCAGATCTTAGAAATGATAAAAGGATTGTGGGGTGAGCTGGGGCTCGTTACCGTTAATGAGACAGACACTGAAATAGGTCACTGTGAAGGATGATGTTTAATCTGGGTGGACAATGGTGTAGTATTTAATCCCTGAGGTATCTTGATAAAGCACATCACAGATATTTCATTAAGACCTCTGGAGAAATGGTATAGTATGTCCCCTCTTAAGTCAAGGACAGTTAAAAACCAAGTGTTTATTTTTAAGGTTATTAAAGCTGTTATCTGTGAACACTTCTGTCATCTTGCCTTCAGGAAGCTGACCACATTTGATTCATGGAGCAGACTAGTTGTACACGTGGCAATGGACAACACCGTGATCATCGAGGAGATCAGTGAGTGCAGCTGTGTCACAGCTCATGTTCTCTGTGTTGCATAGCCAGTGTAGAAGTCACAGTGAACTGTGTGCTCTTTACTCATTGATAATTTATGCCTAAATCTGCCTTTTGGTTGGAGAAAACTGTTCCAAATTTATTTTTCTTGTGTTAAGGAAAGAAAGCACTCTGGCATAAAAGCTCTCTGAGTGGAAAGTCTGAACCAGATGGTAGTAACACTCAAAGTAGTTGAGTCATCAGCATTTTATTCCAAAGCATTTTTTTATTGCCTCCTGGATTCCCCAGTGATGATCTGGTGCAGGGTAGTTTTTCCTACCATAGACCACAAGCTTAACTTGGACTGTGAATTGGCACCATAGTTGTTAATGAGGGATTCTCTTTTTCTGATGTTTTTTCACGGCAGAGCGTCTTTGCATGCCCTGGCTGGATGCTGTAGGAGCTTGCAGTGCAGCAGGAGCTGGGGAGCTGAACGGCTGCCTGGAGGGAGCATGCGCCCTGGCTGAGGAGGAGATGGCTTTCTGGAAACCTCTGGTACTGCTAATCCCCCTCAGGCTGGGCCTGAGCGACATAAATGAGGCCTACATTGAAACCCTCAAGGTGAGAAACATTGGACTAGACAGATTAATTTAAATGTGCAGTATGTTAAAATTTGCTTTAAATAAATAAATGAATAAATGAACAGCTGAAATCTTAATCAGTGGTTGAGTGCTGTCTGCCACTGCAGTGAACCAACCCCGCCCTAGCTCTTCTATATTTCTCATACTTGTTTAGACTGCCAGCCTGGCCACACACTTTTCTAGGCCCTCCCATTAAAACCTTTGGCCCACCTCAGTTGCTTGGCAACATTGCGTCAAGTGCCATCATGCCATAGCCTTATGGGAGCGAGTTGCTGTGTTGTGTAGCCAGTGTGTCGTATTAAGTAAACTGATTGGGCTGTAATGAACCTGTGATTCACATGGAAACAAATCCTATTTCCAAATGTGATCTGGTTTATTTTATTATTAATTTATATATGCAGCGTTCTGTGGCAAATGTTGTTAGCATGCCTAGTCTAGCCATCATTTTGTTTCTGTTTTTTACCCATTCCTAATAACAGTGCACTCTAATTAACTTATGTTTACCTGCATCGGTTATTTTTGTTAGCAGTACTGTTAGCTTTCACTCCACAACAACCACCTGTTGGCCCTGTGGATGTTTTAAAGGGCATTTGTAGCCTTTGTGTCAATAAATATGGACACTGTCACTGTGGGATAGTATTGAGGGGAAAAAGGTATATCAGATAACTGAAAACAACTAGTGATATAAACAAAGTCTTCAGTATCAGCCATTTTAAAAAGATCAGATTTAAGATTAGCCCATTACTCAAAGTTGTTGTGTGGAACTTTTAAGATGCGTTCAGACAAAATGTGAACGGGTGAATTTATCGCACGGCATGATTACATTTTAACTCAATGTAAACACACAAATAGACATGAATTCACCATCTGAGTGAGTTGCACAGGCAAAGTTGCCTTTATAACTTCTGCAGCTGTGTTCATCCTGCTGTGGAAATCCACAAAACACTATCATGTTTAGGTTTACATTATCCAACAGGGTCTCACCTGGAAAAATTGTCCCTGCCTCCAAAATTTCACCTGGATGATGGGTTGTTTACATTGCTAGCCTGCTAGCCTTGTTAGCATGTCCGTGACAGGAGTCCGTGGGTAAAAACTCTGACACTCTGATTCAGCTGCAGAGCTCCTGGTCCATATGTCTCCAGGTGAGTGTCAGTCTCATTTTCAAACTAGTTTACTCTCCAGTGGTGATACTTTTACTGATAGTAGAATCTCAAGGCTAGCGCTATCCCTTGGACGTGAATGTGCGAGAGTCGCATGTGCTCACCTCTTTCCGTTGACTTTGTATGCATTCGCACCACCCGTTCACGTTTGGGCTGAAGGCACCTTTAGAAATTCTGGTGTTAGTGACACCTTGTGTCCACAAAGTGAACTGCACCCCGAGTCAAGGGCCAAAGCAGTTTTTTTTCCCCCCTTGTCCTGTCAGGCAGCTAGGTAAGCGGAACAGAAATCTGTTACCCTTATTGTGCCAAAACAGATTTACTTTGCCAAAAGGAGCTTTATACAGTACCTACAGTGGGGCAAAAAAGTATTTAGTCAGCCATCAATTGTGCAAGTTCTCCCACTTAAAAGATGAGAGAGGTCTCCAATTTTCATCATAGGTATACCTCAACTATGAGAGACAAAATGAGGAAAAAAATCCAGAAAATCACATTGTCTGATTTTTAAAGAATTTATTTGCAAATTATGGTGGAAAATAAGTATTTGGTCAATAACAAAAGTTCATCTCAGTACTTTGTTATATACCCTTTGTTGGCATTGACAGAGGTCAAACGTTTTCTGTAAGTCTTCACAAGGTTTTCACACACTGTTGCTGGTATTTTGGCCCATTCCTCCATGCAGATCTCCTCTAGAGCAGTGATGTTTTGGGGCTGTCACTGGGCAACACAGACTTTCAGCTCCCTCCAAAGATTTTCTATGGGGTTGAGATCTGGAGACTGGCTAGGCCAAGCCAGGACCTTGAAATGCTTCTTACGAAGCCACTCCTTCATTGCCCGGGCGGTGTGTTTGGGATCATTGTCATGCTGAAAGACCCAGCCACATTTCATCTTCAATGCCCTTGCTGATGGAAGGAGGTTTTCACTCAAAATCTCACGATACATGGCCCCATTCATTCTTTCCTTTACACGGCTCAGTCGTCCTGGTCCCTTTGCAGAAAAACAGCCCCAAAGCATGATGTTTCCACCCCCATGCTTCACAGTAGGTATGGTGTTCTTTGGATGCAACTCAGCATTCTTCTCCAAACACGACAAGTTGAGTTTTTACCAGAAAGTTCTATTTTGGTTTCATTTGACCATATGACATTCTCCCAATCCTCTTCTGGATCATCCAAATGCTCTCTAGCAAACTTCAGACAGGCCTGGACATGTACTGGCTTAAGCAGGGGGA
Organism: Pholidichthys leucotaenia; assembly: GCA_020510985.1. Taxonomy (NCBI): domain Eukaryota; kingdom Metazoa; phylum Chordata; class Actinopteri; order Cichliformes; family Pholidichthyidae; genus Pholidichthys; species Pholidichthys leucotaenia. Next base: position 20,169,321 of record CM035839.1, on the reverse strand, counting down.
CACGTGTGGCACTGCAGGATTTGAGTCCCTGGCGGCGTAGTGTGTTACTGATGGTAGCCTTTGTTACTTTGGTCCCAGCTCTCTGCAGGTCATTCACTAGGTCCCCCCGTGTCGTTCTGGGATTTTTGCTCACCGTTCTCATGATCATTTTGACCCCACGGGGTGAGAGCTTGTGTGGAGCCCCAGGTCGAGGGAGATTATCAGTGGTCTTGTATGTCTTCCATTTTCTAATAATTGCTCCCACAGTTGATTTCTTCACACCAAGCTGCTTACCTATTGCAGATTCAGTCTTCCCAGCCTGGTGCAGGTCTACAATTTTGTTTCTGGTGTCCTTTGACAGCTCTTTGGTCTTGGCCATAGTGGAGTTTGGAGTCTGACCGTTTGAGGTTGTGGACAGGTGTCTTTTATACTGATAACGAGTTCAAACAGGTGCCATTAATACAGGTAACGAGTGGAGGACAGAGGAGCCTCTTAAAGAAGAAGTTGCAGGTCTGTGAGAGCCAGAAATCTTGCTTGTTTGTAGGTGACCAAATACTTATTTTCCACCATAATTTGCAAATAAATTCTTTAAAAATCAGACAATGTGATTTTCTGGATTTTTTTTCCCCTCATTGTGTCTCTCATAGTTGAGGTATACCTATGATGAAAATTGGAGACTTTTCTCATCTTTTAAGTGGGAGAACTTGCACAATTGGTGGCTGACTACTTTTTTGCCCCACTGTATCTATGTACTGCATATTGTTGCAAACTCCTCCTGTAATAACTTTCAATACTTTATTTAAATTATTTTGCCCATGAAGGACCTGACAGGATAGGGAAAGGAAGTGCGCGGAGGGGGAAAGAAAAGAGAGGAACAGACAAAAAAGACAAACAAACCAACAACTAAAACAAAGAGAAGACGAGGCTGCCAGCGCGGTGGGCCCACAGCCCCGGACCCGCCAACCCCCCAGTGGGGCCAACGCCAGCCCCCGGGTCCCAGGCGCCGGAAGGCCAGCGCCCCCACCCCCCAGGCCGGAGACTGGCCCGTGTCCCCCCACCCCCCCAGCGCCACCACTGCACACCCTGCGGACCCCCACACCCAAAGAAGTCCCCCACCCCCGCCCAAGGGAGCCCACATAGCCAAGAGGCACTACCCCCTCAATCCAGCACCTCTTGAGTAACAGACACACTCATTCCCACACCTTCACACCCTCTTGCACTCATATGCACCCACAAGCACTCACTCACTCTCACTCCCCCCACACAGTCCCATTCTCGCGCTTCCGGACCAAGCCATTCTCTCTCACTTTCACTCCAACTCACCCCCCGGCCAAAGCAGTTCGTGATGCGTTCCTTACATTGGTGGTCGGTAGTAGGGATGGGATACGATACCATTAATTTACGGCACTTTTTCTTCAATACCAATACTTTTTGCCTCTTAAAGGAAAATCACGATTGCAGCTTCATTAACAATTTCACTGCAAGGGCAATATGAAATATGAATAAAACTCATGAACATAAACACTTGAAAGAAATGCTTATAAAATAGAATAATGAGCAAAGTAAATAAAAATAGTGACTTTTTTCAATTATAATAAAATAATTAAGACTTAAAATGAATGCAGAATTAATTCAGTTTCTTAATTTGGTGAAGATTCTCAAATGAATTCAAGTATTTTTTTACTTCTGAAACGTTTCACCATTCATCTAAATTCTATGGGAATACCAAGCAGCAGGTATGTATAATTTTTTTTTTCACAATGCAACGTTTTTATTATTTATTTTATTTTTACACTATTATTTTACAAGCTTAGTGTTTTGTTTTTTAATTTTATGCTGCTTGGTATCACCATAGAATTTGGATGAATGGTGTAACATGTCAGAAGTACAGTGGGGCAAAAAAGTATTTAGTCAGCCACCAATTGTGCAAGTTCTCCCACTTAAAAGATGAGAGAGGTCTCCAATTTTCATCATAGGTATACCTCAACTATGAGAGACAAAATGAGAAAAAAAAAAATCCAGAAAATCACATTGAAGGATTTTTAAAGAATTTATTTGCAAATTATGGTGGAAAATAAGTATTTGGCCACCTACAAACAAGCAAGATTTCTGGCTCTCACAGACCTGTAACTTCTTCTTTAAGAGGCTCCTCTGTCCTCCACTCGTTACCTGTATTAATGGCACCTGTTTGAACTTGTTATCAGTATAAAAGACACCTGTCCACAACCTCAAACAGTCAGACTCCAAACTCCACTATGGCCAAGACCAAAGAGCTGTCAAAGGACACCAGAAACAAAATTGTAGACCTGCACCAGGCTGGGAAGACTGAATCTGCAATAGGTAAGCAGCTTGGTGTGAAGAAATCAACTGTGGGAGCAATTATTAGAAAATGGAAGACATACAAGACCACTGATAATCTCCCTCGATCTGGGGCTCCACACAAGATCTCACCCTGTAGGTCAAAATGATCACGAGAACGGTGAGCAAAAATCCCAGAGCCACACGGGGGGATCTAGTGAATGACCTGCAGAGAGCTGGGACCAAAGTAACAAAGGCTACCATCAGTAACACACTACGCCGCCATGGACTCAAATCCTGCAGTGCCAGACGTGTCCCCCCTGCTTAAACCAGTATATGTTACTCTAGGCCTGTCTGAAGTTTGCTAGAGAGCATTTGGATGATCCAGAAGAGGACTGGGAGAATGTCATATGGTCAGATGAAACCAAAATATCTTGTTTGGAGGAGAAATGATGAAACGTGGCTGGGTCTCTCAGCATGACAATGATCCCAAACACACCGCCCGGGCAACGAAGGAGTGGCTTCGTAAGAAGCATTTCAAGGTCCTGGAGTGGCCTAGCCAGTCTCCAGATCTCAACCCCATAGAAAATCTTTGGAGGGAGTTGAAAGTCCGTGTTGCCAGTGACAGCCCCAAAACATCACTGCTCTAGAGGAGATCTGCATGGAGGAATGGGCCAAAATACCAGCAACAGTGTGTGAAAACCTTGTGAAGACTTACAGAAAACATCTGACCTCTGTCATTGCCAACAAAGGGAATATAACAAAGTATTGAGATGAACTTTTGTTATTGACCAAATACTTATTTTCCACCATAATTTGCAAATAAATTCTTTAAAAATCAGACAATGTGATTTTCTGGATTTTTTTTTTTCTCATTTTGTCTCTCATAGTTGAGGTATACCTATGATGAAAATTGGAGACCTCTCTCATCTTTTAAGTGGGGGAACTTGCACAATTGGTGGCTGACTAAATGCTTTTTTACCCCACTGTAATACTTCTGGCGCCCTCCCTGCTGAGCTCACTCTGCACGGGAGTGAGTGCTTGGCTGCCAGTGCGCAGTGAGTCTTCGGCTCTGACATCTCATAGGCTGCCATAATTATGTGACATGGCAGACCATCTATGCCTGGGCTGAGTTTTCACCAGTTTTCACACATAAATTTAATGGCTAAAACTCTCGGAAGTGAAAACAAATTGTATGTTTTGTATTAATATAGTGGTATCACGATATTTTAAAAAGTATCGACTCCAAAGTATCGACTAGCTGGTATCGATACTTGAGCATTGATACGCCCATCCCTAGTTGGTAGCCTGGAAACCAAGATGGATGCCCCCATAGAAGCCACTTTTGTGCTAGCTGTTGCAGAAACAAATAGAGCTAATCTGATGAATGTAGCCACAAAATGGGAAGAAATAGAGTATGTTAGGTGTTCTTTTATTTTGTATATATAACTGACTTAAAGAACACTTAATGTTACGCATGCTCCAAATCAGCATTTCTCCAGGATGAAGGAACGTACCATCAGGCTGTGATGTGACTTGAACACTTTAATTGCCCAAGTCTGATAGCTGGTGCTGCTTTTATTTTGTTTTTGGGGATTTATCAGGGAACAAATTCCAAAGTGTTTCTCCAGTATTTGGGAATATTTGATTAAAAACTGGTAGATAAAAGGCTGCTGCTTCTCAGAGTGGCAGTTGACCACAAACCTCAGTCACTTTTTTTCTCCTGCCTTTAGTGCTTTTAATGCATCGGTTTTGGTAATATCAGCTGTAGAGATCAGCCGTTCCTTGGATATTGGCTACAGGATGTTAACTTTAAGGCAGCTGAGGTCATTGAGCATTTTGTTTGAGAGAAGGAAAGTAACTCTACAGCCAATACATCTAAAACTGGACAGCCCACACCAGAACGAGCCATGCAGCTGGGGTGAGATAAACCCTTTTGTCTCTTTTCACAGCAATGCTTCATGCTGCCTCAGTCCCTGGGTGTAATTGGGGGAAAACCCAACAGTGCCCATTACTTCATTGGTTATGTCGGTATGTGTCTAGTCTGTCTCTGCCATACTCATCATGGCAGTTTCTTCCTTTTATAAACCCCCTTCATTAAGAGCTCACGGTGCCTCTGAACACTCTTCTCCTCTACGTTCCCAGGAGAGGAGCTGATTTATTTAGACCCCCACACCACGCAGCCGGCGGTGGAGCCCTGTGAAGACGGTCAGGTCCCCGATGAGACGTACCACTGTCAGCACCCGCCCTGTCGCATGCACATCTGTGAGCTGGACCCGTCCATCGCAGCGGTGAGACCATTTTACAGCAGTATTACACAGGAATGCATCAACCTGGTGATGCATTCATGATATTACATGATCTTGTATGTAATATTGCTATTATATAAGAGTTCCACAAGCAGAAAATATTAAGTGATGAGAAATTATTTTTGTTTGTTTAACCGGGTATTTTACCCTCCTGGATGTACCCAGTTAACTGTTGCTCAGCACTTCAATGAGTGTAATATAGAACAGAATAGGTTTATTGTCATTTCACACACATGTACAACAAAGTTAGTTGCTGTACATTGCAGAAGTCATTGTTTATACACATGTATGGTCCTGTTCAGCTGGTTTTGTGGGTCACAAGACCAGCCGGCTGCTAGTTAACTTGGTAGCTGTGCTGAAGGAGTCCTGGGTGAAGTCATGATTGTTACCACCACATGGATATTAGACTGGCTCATGATCAGGATGGTATATCAAACCTCAATTTGTCAGTTTTATCATCAGTGCTTCCTCTGGCTCAAAGATCTTGGCGCGGTGGCAACATATTTTTCCGGGGGGGGGGTGGGTAGAAAACACATGGCATGATTGTAGCAACAATATGCTAATTACACACTATTTATTTTTTAAAATTTTGCACAGTAGTATTGCATAATGGAACTTGCCATTTGAAGTATTGTACAACCAAGGCTTGAATATTGGAATATTGGGCCAGTTGGGGTCCCACCCAGATGTCCTGTGTTTGGGCTTTTTACTGGTGTCATCCTTCTCTCCTTCCTCTGCTCTCACCTCTCCTAAACCCTTTGCCTGAACACTTTCCTCTCCTTGGCTCCTCTTTTCTGTCTCATCTTGCCCTCTCTGAGCCCTGTCTAATTCAGATTCTCTGTCTATGGTGGTATACAAACAGGTTAGAAAATACCAAGTGTCATGTTTTGTCCTGCAGGATTTTTTTTCATGGTTTACATAAATAACTAAAATGTGTATTTTTTGTATTTTTATTCCAGTGTTTCTTTTTTTTCCATTGACGAAGAGTAGGAAAGGGAAGGGAAAAAACATTCATAATTGTAATTTACTCATTCATACTTAAATTATATGATCAGAGGTGGGTATAGTAGCCAGAAATTCTACTCATGTAAAAGCAGTGCTATGAAATTAATAATTAAAAGTAGACAACCAAAAATTTCTAGTTGAGTTAAGGGTACAAAGAGCACCCACTTAAAAACTTGAGTAATGACTTCAGTCTTGAAGGTTTGAGGCTTTTCTCCAAAATGTATAACAATTTTAAGATAAGATAAGATAAGCCTTTATTAGTCCCACAACGGGGAAATTCCAGGATTGCAACAGCACAGGGATAGCAACACTCAGAGCAACAATCAGAAGGCAAGAAAAAAAAAACAAGCAAGCAAGAGCAGCTAATATACATATGTACATATTACTATAAAATATATATATACACACACACACACAGACACACAGTGCAGAGCATTGTAGCTGGATGGAATAAATATATGAATATATGAACACACAGTGCAGAGCATTGTAGCTAGATGGAATAAATATGTAAATATATAAACACCCACAGTACGGAGCATTGCAGCTAGGTGGAATAAATATGCAAGTATATAAACACACACAGTGCGGAGCAATGTAGCTAGATGGAATAATATGTAGATATATAAAAACACAGTGCGGAGCATTGTAGCTAGATGGAATAAATATGTAAATATATAAACACACACAGTGCAGAGCATTGTTGCTAGGTGGGATGAAACAGCATAACCGTCTACTTAGTTATCCTACATGGTATGATTATGTGCCCATACATATTCTCACCCTCCATAGCGACCGGTATGTTCCTAGTTGTATGCCGGAGGGGACCATTGTGTAAGTCTATTGCATCTTTTGCATTCAAAAAAAACTATTAGTTTGTTACGTCTTTTTGCTATCTCTGCGAGCAGCCCTGCTTAGGTTGTACAGTCTGACAGCCGTTGGTAGGAAGGACCTACGAAACCTCTCGGTTGTGCACCTGGGATGATGTAGTCTGCTGCTAAATGAGCTCCTCAGTGCATTCAGTATGTCCTGCATAGGGTGGAACTCGGACTCCAGCAGAGATGACGGCTTAGCCACCGTCCTTCTCTCTCCTATCTCCTCCATCGGATCAAGGCGTTGCCCCAGGACAGAGCTAGCTTTCTTAATCAGTTTGTTCAGTCTCTTCCTATCGGCTGCAGTAATGCCACTGCCCCAGCAGACCACTCCAAAAGTGATGGCTGATGCCACCACCGTGTCATAGAATGACTTCAGCAGCGCCCCTTGTACACCAAAAGACCTGAGTCTCCTCAGCAGGAACAGCCTGCGCTGTCCCTTCTTGTAGAGTGCGTCAGTATTGTGTGACCAGTCTAGTTTATTGTTCAGATGAACACCCAGGTACTTATAGGATGTCACCATCTCGATGTCTGTTCCCTGTATATTTACTGGTGCTGTGAGGGGCTGCCCATGCCTGCGGCAGTCCACCACCAGCTCCTTAGTTTTCCTCGCGTTGATCTGGAGGCAGTTCCGATGGCACCAGTCCACAAAGTCCTGGATAAGCCCTCTGTACTCAGCTTCATCTCCGTTGGAGATGAGACCAACGATCGCAGAGTCATCAGAGAACTTCTGTAGATGGCAATGTGTTGTGTTGTGTGAGAAGTCCGCAGTATAAAGAGTGAACAGGAAGGGAGCCAGCACCATTCCCTGGGGGGCCCCCGTGCTACTGATGATCGTGTCGGAAACACAGTCCCGGGTTCTCACAAACTGAGGCCGGTTCGTGAGGTAGTCCAGGATCCATGATGACAGGTGCTGGTCCACCCCTGCGCGCAGCAGCTTGTCCTTCAGGATCATCGGTTGGATGGTGTTGAAAGCACTGGAGAAGTCAAAGAACATGATCCTCACCATATTCCCGGGCTTCTCCAGGTGGGACAGAGAACGGTGAAGGAGGAAGATCACCGCATCCTCCACCCCAATGCCATGCTGGTAGGCGAACTGGAGTGGATCCATCGCTGGTTCCACCAGGGGGCGGAGATGAGCAAGGAGCAGTCTCTCCAGGGTCTTCATCAAGTGGGACGTCAAGGCCACCGGTCTGTAGCTGTTCAGGTCTTTGGGGTGGGAAGTTTTTGGTACAGGTACCACACAAGATGTTTTCCACAGCTGTGGTACCCTCCCCAGTTTCAGGCTCATGTTGAAGATATACGTCACAATCCCACACAGCTGGTCTGCACAGGACTTGAGGAGCTTTGCGCTGATGCCGTCCGGTCCCGACGCCTTCCTCGCCTTGATCTTCCTCAGCTCCGTCCTCACCTGGGTCTTGGTCAGGGTCAGGATGGGGGGCTGTGTGTTGGGAGTGGGGGGGGGGGGGGGGGTGTCGGTGGAGTGGGGAGTGGGCAGCAGGACTTGATTTCTTAGAGGCAGCAGTGGTTGTTGTGCAGACAGGGGGGAGGGCGGTTGGTCAAATCTATTGAAAAACAGATTCAGGTTGTTCGCCCACTCCCTGCCCCCCGTGGCCTGGGGGGAGGTATTCTGGAGCCCAGAGATGGTTTTGAGGTTTCTCCAGACCCCGCTGATGTCACTCTGTTGCAGCTTGTCCTCCATCTTCTTCCTGAAGCTGTCCTTGCCTTCTCTGATCTTTCTCCTCAGCTCCCTCTGTACGGACTTCAGCATCTCCCTGTTCCCCGACCTGAAGATCCTCTTCTTCTCTCTCAGAAGTGTTTTTATCTCAGGGTTGATCCAGGGTTTGTTGTTTGAGTGACGCCGTATGGTCTTGGTGGGAACGGATTTGTCCACACAGAAGCTGAGGTAGCCCGTGAAGGTGTGAATGAGGCCATCGATGTCCTCACCATGTGGATCGCAGAGCTGCTTCCAGGCAGTGGCTTCAAAACAGTCCTTTAGAGTGTCCATTGTCTTCTCAGACCATAACTCCACAGTGTGCATGGCCGGAGGTTGTCTGTGCACTAGGGGTTTGTACACCGGCCGGAGATGAACCAAGTTGTGATCCGATCTCCCAAGTGGGGGGAGTTGTGATTTCTTATAGTTTTCTACTTTTCTCTGTAAATTTATCTAAATTTGCAACACTTTTCCTCAAATTTGTAATTTTCTCTTGTAAAATTATGACTTTTCTTGTACATTTGAGACTATTATAAATGTGGATTATTTTATGGCTAATTTTTATATTTTTTTAATCCAATCCAACTTTATTTATAAAGCTTTTTAAAAACGACAGTTGACACAAAGTGCTGTACATCAACGATACATAAAATATTGTGGAGAATTGTGAAGGACGAGACTGAGTGTATTCCTCAGGTTCAGCTTTATTCACAATAACATTCTCCAACATTCAAAAGCAGAAAAAGAGGATGAATCTTCTCACATCTGTCCTTTTATACCAGGACATCAAACATACAATCACATGGTGCTTAATCAAACATACAGTCACATGGTACTTAATCCCAGTCACAATGTAACTTCCCCCGATCTTAACACCATCCACCTCCTAGTCTCCGGTGGTCAGGAAATCTCCCAAGGCCATCTCCTTGAAACAAAAGGCCAGATCTCACACCCTCCCGTTACCTCTGGAAGGCTCAGTCCCTTTGTTCCCCTGAGACGTGAAGTATACAATAAGCATACAGTGATATATCTGTGGAGCATCTGAAACCAACATATGTGCATATACAGTATGTGTGCCACAATATATTAATTTGCATCAAACTGGGGATTCTAAATTGTCCTTAGTTATGACTGTGAGAGTGAATGGTTGTCTGTCTCTCTCTGTGTTGGCCCTGCGATGGACTGGTGATCTGTCCAGGGTGTACCCTGCCTCTCGCCCAAAGATGCTGGGATAGGCCCCAGCCCCCCCCCCCCCCCCAACCCGAAAAGGATTAAGCGGAAGAAGATGGATGGATCAATAAAATACAGCTAAAGTACAAAATAGCACAAACAAAACAACAGTTATACAATAGAGACAATAAGGACAAATAAAATCAATGTCTCAAACTGGGTCAAAAGCCAGAGAATAAAAATTGGTTTTAAGAGGAGTTTTAAAACTGGACAGTGAGGAGGCCTTTCTGATGGACAAAGGCAGATTATTATAAAATTACTGTTTTTCTAATAAATTTGAAACAGATGCTGGCAATTTTTTTTTACTTTTTTCCTCATACAGTTTAAACTTTTGACCATAATTTTGTAGAGCCAGAACAAAACAATAACTTTAACTCTGAATTCAAAGAAATATAATTGTTAAAATTATATTTAAAGAAATAAATTAACTTAAATGACCAAATATGCATTTATTTCTGTTTCAATATTTCTATGTATTTACAGTTTTTTAGAAATCTCCTCACCAACCCGACAGCAGGAAAAATCTCCCTTATTTTGAAATCCAAATGTTGGCACGTTTCATTTGTCTGAAGGCTGCTGATGGATTAAAGTCATTGACTTTGTGAATTTCGGTCATCTTAACTTGCCAGGTACATAATAGGGAACATAACTTAATATTGTAGTGGCTGGTGAAATATATCCTCAGTAATTCTTCTCTTCACATGAAGCCGGCTGCAATATGAATTCTAACCACATCTCTTACCTAAGCGGCTCTTCCATTTTTGCTTCCGTTTCCAGCGGGTTAAAACCATGATAAATGCCTCCAGTGCTTACATACCTCTTCTGATTTTTTTTTTCAGCATTTAAAGTACTTTAATAAATTCATGTTTCTGTTGGACAGTCATGCTGGCGAGACACTCTGCCTGACTGTAAAGCTCGCATGGGCGGGGCGCTTCTAACGCCGTGCAGATGACGGCCACGCGCGTTGTTTGTGTGCGCACTTGCGTTAAGTCGTTGCTTCATATATTTTTCTCAAACTCATATCTCCTCATTAGTGTGGCGGTAATTTTTCTGACGAGGTGGGCCGCCACCCAGAAATGTTACCAGAGGAAACCCTGGCTAACATGGTTAGCAGCTGCGATTGAGCTTTGGCTCATTTCCATGTTAGGTTCCCTGCTTATTCTTGGCATCTTCAAAGCAAGTTTATTTGTACAGCACATTTCTTGTACAAGACAATTTAAAGTGCTTTACATAAAACATTAAAGTATTACAGCAAGTTGCTGTAAAAATACATAAATGCATAAGAATTTAAAAGCAAACTAAAGTTAAAGAGAAACAGAAACAAGCTAAAATAGAATAAGACAGATAAAGTGCAAGAAATAGGTGGTGGTGTCGGGGTAATATATGAATCCACATTACCAATGAACCCTCAGCCTAAGCTAAGCTCAAATTGGAACTCTTTTGAATGCTTAAATTTTAGCTTAGCACATCCATCCTGGAGGTCAGAGCAGCCCATTTTATTTACCACAGTATATCGCCCTCCCGTGCTTCTTTTGCTGAATTTATGTCTGAATTCTCTGAGTTCTTAACAACCTTAGTTCTAAGTCCAGACAAGATTATCATAGCTGGTGATGTTAATATTCATATAGATGTTGATAATGATAGTCATAGTGTAGCATTTCTCTCCCTCTTAAATTCAACTGTTTTTTCTCAGTGTGTTAGTAAACCAACTCGTCATCATAGTCACACCCTTGACCTGGTCTTGGCCTACGGTGTAGAAATTGATGAGCTGCTTGTCATCCCTCAAAATCCTACACTGACTGACCACTATTTGATAACGTTCAAATTTGTGCTATCTGATTTCACAGCATCAAGCAGAAATATAGTTACTTATCTGATAGTGCCGTGGCTCACTTTAAAGAATTAATCCCTTCAGCACTTACTCTATTACCATGTCTCAATATAGCAGACAGCACTGACTACTTGAATCCATTAGAATTAGACCTTTTAGTTGGTAGTACTGCAGCCTCACTGCAGTCAACACTTGACTCCATAGCCCCTCTTAAAAAGAAAACTATTAAAAATAGGAGACTAGCTCCATGGTACAACTCCCACACCCGTAAGTTAAAACAGAAAGTTAGATCCTGTGAAAGGCTTTGGCATGCAAATAAGACAGAAGAATCTTGTTCAGCCTGGAATGCCAGCCTTACCACCTATAAGAAATCCCTTCGTAGTGCTAGGCGATAGTACTATTCATCCTTGATAGAAGAAAATAAAAACAACCACAGATTTCTCTTTAACACTGTGGCTCAGCTAACCAAGAGCCAAAATGTCATAGATCGCTACATCCCTCCAACTCTTAATGCTGATGACTTTTAATGATAAAATTGTTAGTATTAGGAATAATATTCCAAAAAATAGCCCCCCTAAAAATACCAAGCCTCTACCTAACACTGCTGTGCCCACAGGCTCAGAACTCTTTTCTAAATTTTCTCATATCAATCATTCTGATCTAGCCCTAATAGTGTCAGCCTCTCAACCAACTACCTGTCTTTTAGACCCAATCCCTGCTAGACTAGTGAAGGAATCGCTATCTCTGATTAGTCCATCTCTTTTGAACATAATTAATATGTCCCTATTGACAGGACATGTACCGCAGTCATTTAAAGTGGCAGTAACTAAACCTCTACTTAAAAAACCTTTTTTTTTTTCTTTTTTTTTTTGTTACTTATTTGTACCCGTAGGTAGACTTGGTTTGCAGTCTGGTGACAAGCCACCGGCTGCTGGTCGCTGCGTGCGCGAGCGCCCTAAACCTACATGTTTTTGGTGTGCGGGAGGAAACCGGAGAAATCCCGGAGTAAACCCGTGCAACACGGGGAGAACATGCAAACTCCACACAGTTCACTGTTGGTCGGGGGCTGGGATCGAACCCACGATCTCATGATCCCCACGGTGCCCTGGCCGAGGGTAAAACTGTGCTGCCACAGTGCTAAACCACTGCGCCACCCGTGCAAACCTTCGCTTGATTCTGGGATTTTGGCCAATTATAGACCAATATCTAACCTCCCCTACTTTTCCAAGATCCTCGAAAAAGTAGTCGCCAATCAACTATGCACCTTTTTAGAAAAAAATTCTATATTTGAGAAATTTCAGTCAGGTTTTAGGAAACATCACAGCACAGAGACAGCCTTAGTGAAAGTTACTGATGACATCCTTATGGCATTTGACAAAGGACTTGTCTCAGTCCTTGTTTTATTGGACCTCAGCGCTGCCTTTGATACCATTGACCACCATATTCTGCTAGAGACTTGAACAGTAAATTGGCTTGAATGGAACAACGCTAAGATGGTTCCAGTCTTATCTATCAGACCGTTCCTAGTTTGTTCATGTCCATAACAAGTCCTCTACTCAGACTACAGTTAGCTATGGGGTTCCGCAGGGATCAGTACTTGGACCAGTATTGTTTACATTATACATGCTACCTTTGGGACACATTATGAGGAAGCATTCTATTCATTTTCATTGTTACGCTGACAACACTCAGTTGTATTTATCCATCAATCCAGATGATCCCAGCCAGTTGGGTTTACTCCAGGAGTGTCTTAAGGATATTAAAACCTGGATGAACTACAACTTTCTATTACTGAATACAGATAAAACTGAAGTCATTGTTCTTGGCCCCAAACATGCTAGAAGTACTCTTTTTAGCAAGATAACACTAGATGGTATTGCACTGGCTTCTGCGTCTTCTGTTAGGAATCTTGGAGTTGTCTTTGACCAAGATGTGTCTTTCAACTCTCATATATAGCAAACCATTAAGACTGCCTTCTTCCATCTGAGTATGTCCTGGGTATGACATTAAACTGCATCTGGGCGAGGGGGTCTGTTGGATTAGGAGGATGATGGGGTGCCTCTTAACCCTCGCTGATACTCCCAGGTGTCCCTTAGGCAAAGACTAGTGCCTGTTAGCCTCCCTTACCAGGGTTACGGTAAAACTCTCCAGCAACTTTGTGTGTTATAACCCCCTAAGGGGACCCAGGGTTAAAGTGGTTCTGAGCACCCCCTTGCTGATCATATGAGGTGACAAATGGGGCAACTTGTTTGTCGTGAGTTGCGACCCGTGTCAGTGGAAGAAGAGATCCTGGTTCTTGAGGAATGTGTCTTGCTGCGGCTCTCACAAGTCCAACACAGTGCTTTGGCTCCTACTTCACTTAGACGGGAGGTTGGAAGGGCCCGGTCCAGTCAGTCAGCTTGTCAAGGTCTACTCTGGGATGTCTTTTGTCAGTATAACATCTCCTAATCCCAGAAGCCTATGGCGGAGGGTCAGTTGAGTAATTTGCACTTTTGTGCTTTATTGCTCAAGTATACCATCCCTGGTGCATAACCTGCAGGAAGTCCACAGCTCTGTGCATGCCCCTTGTAGGGCTCCGAGGAGGGTGGGGAGCAGGGATGATGACTCATACTCTATAAAATATGGCTACTAAACAAACCCCTAAAAAAATGAATGTTGGAAGATGATGTGGATGACCCAGGAATTGGCAGGATGGCTCTTTCAAATGGTGATAATTGGCCGAGGCTTATTGTTTTAGTCGCTGTTGTCAGATATGCCTCTTTCTAAGCTGTCCCCTTTTGCTATACAGAAAGGAATTTCAGGTATTGCAGGGTCAGTTAAGGATGTTAAAAAACTGAGGTCTGGCCAAATTTTGGTGGAATGCTTAAAGAAATCCCATTCTGAAAATTTGTTATGGTGTAATGTGCTGGTTGGTGTTCCAGTGAAGGCTTTTCCTCATCCTTCTCTTAACAGCCGCAAAGGAGTAATTCGTACTAGAGAACTCCACGATATGGAAGAGGATGAAATAGCCTCAGAACTGCAACAACAAAGAGTAACACATGTGAAGAGGATAACCATTAAAAAAGATGACTGAACAGTAAAAACTGGCACTTACATTCTGATGTTCAACTGGCATCAACTCCCAGAAAGAATCCAAATAGGATATCTGAGTGTAACTGTTGATACCTTTATTCCAAACCCATTGAGATGTTTTAACTGCCATGGCTCCGCAGGATGTAGGAATAAACCAGTCTGCTGCAAATGTGGAGAAGAAAGGCATGAGTTGGCCTCCACAGCACCTCCCAAATGTAGTTAACTGTTTAGGCAATCATGCAACATCATCGAAGGAATGTCCTTGTTGGATCAAGGAAAAATAAATTCAGACTGTCTAATGTACTAAGAAAATTAGCTATCCTGAGGCACGTAAACTGGTAGAAGGTTTCCCAAAATACAAATTCCAGCAGACTTTCTCCTCTGTTGTGAAACCTAAGATGCAGCCTGCTGAGTGCCAGACAGATCTGACCTGGTTAACTAAAGATAAGCCCTCATTATTAAAGGTCTGGGCAGCGCGGTGGCGGAGTGGTTAGCACTGCGGCAGCACAGCAACTCACCCTTGGCCGGGGGATCCTGGGTTCGATCCCAGCCCCCGACCAACAGTGATCTGTGTGGAGTTTGCATGTTCTCCCCGTGTCTGCGTGGGTTTACTCCGGGATTTCTCCAGTTTCCTCCCACATGCCAAAAACAAGCAAGTTAGGTTAATTGGCATCAAAACTGGGGATTCTAAATTGTCCTTGGGTATGAATGTGAGAGTGAATGGTTGTCTGTCTCTCTGTGTTGGCCCTGCGATGGACTGGCGATCTGTCCAGGGTGTACCCTGCCTCCCGCCCAAAGATGCTGGGATAGGCTCCAGCCCCCCCGCGACCCAAAAAGGATTAAGCAGAAGATGAATGAATGAATGAATATTAAAGGTCTGATGACACGTTTTTGACTTCATCTAATTTTTCAGCACATAATACAATATGACGAAATAGGTTGGTCTGTGCAGTTCTAAGTCAAACAGGCTTTTTTTCACGCAAATATCCAACGTTTTCATGAGTGCCACGTCACCAATTGCGTCAGTGGCTGGAAACCCCCCCGGCCATGTTGTAACGTCATCAACAGAACACAGCGCTTGGCTGCCCATTGTACACACAGGATGGAAGCGGTAGAAAACATTGACGATGGTTCCAGCACATGTAGTCTGGAATTGGTTTGTATTGTCCAATCTTTAGATGATTATAGTTCCGAAGAATGGGATGACAATGAAGAATCTGGGGGCATCAGACCGTATAGGTTTGAGTCGTGCCAAGTGGGCATCGTGCCTAGCGAGTCAGACTCGGAGAGTGACGGTGGAGAGGCACACATGCCCGCCACAGCAGCAGCGACAGACACACGGCAGGGGAACACCGAGTGTTATGCTTTTGTTACAGATATTGCAACAAATTATTTGTTCATAAATATAATTTATTTAAACCCGATTTTTCAATAAAATCATAGCAGTGTATTCTTTGTGGCTCAGGTATTGGGTTTATTACGGATTATATTTTGAGTTCTTGTTTTTTGTTTTGTACATGTGTTTTATGTGCGTTTTGACCCACTTTCAGGTGGGCACTGTCCAAGATTCGCCGGTCCGACCACACGCCCTCTCTCTTTGACAGTCAGCTGTTCATGTTTTGTGTGCATCATCTGCTGTGTTGTCAGCCAGCCAGTATTGCCAACACTATCACGACGCGTTAGCCACTCCACACAGCCGTGGTTCTGTTGCGCCCCTTGAAGTGATGTTGGCCCTGGGGCGTAACCGTGGTTAACACGTCTCCTCTCCATGTTCGCTGGGTGATGTTGGCCCCGAACGCCAACTGTAAGTGTTTCTGTTTATTTTTGTAAGCCTTCACCTTTTTGGGAACTGTTGTCCTCATTCTTATGTTCAATACATGTGCTGTGGTGAATTCTGCACATAAATCCATTCATCATGACCCTCTGTGCGCTCTTACGCAGGGCACGGAGAGGTAGGATGAAATAACGAGGATTTACGTGCAGGGTTCACCACAGCACATTTAATACAGAAAGACAGACAATTCCCAAAAAGGTGAAGACGTACAAAAAATACAAACACACTTACTGATGGTGTTCGGGGACTGGCATCGCCCAGAGAATGAATGAGAGGAGACGTGTTAGCCACAGGTGCGCCCCAGAGTCGACATCACTTCAAGGACGCACGAGAACCACAGCGAACATGGAGTGACTAACACGTCGTGATAGCGCTGAAAATACTGGCAGACTAACAGCACAGATGACAATAATATGGACCAGCAGTGCGTGACTGGCAAACGGCCGCTAAGTACACGCACTGCTGGTGATGGTGTGATGAAAAGCACCTGGGCGAGGACCGGGAAACATGATCAGCGGGAGTTTGAATTGATGTGGCCGGACTGGCAAGCGTCAGCATGCGATCACAGAAAGTAGGTCAAAGCTGCGTGTAAAGCCATTAATCCTTCCCCTCCTTGTGCGCTCCTCCTGCATAAAAGCGCACAAGGAGGCTTATGACAGTTGGAGCTGAAGCGTGTGATTTGGTCTTTCATGGCCAGCTGTTATCTAAGCCTGCGACACAACGCAAAGGCATAGCCGTAAAATTAAAACAAGAAACCAGAGAAACTGTGAGCAACAAAGCTGCTGGCATTCCAGTCAACAACATCGGCATCCGTTCTGTCGGTTACGTCATGGTGGTGCTGCCCTTCATTCGGTGGGCAGCACCACAATCCAGTCAATGGCTGTGGTTTTTTGATGATAACTAGTTTATGCAGGCGTGGTTGTAAATATTATATTGATCATAGACAATGACTTTTGGGTTTACACAACATGCTAAAAACTGTCAAAATCGTGTCATCAGACCTTTAAGTAGTATTAAAAATTCTGGAGTCCCAGTTAAAAGTAAAACAAGCACTCAAAGCCTGACTATAATAAGCCAACCCTTAAGTCAAAGTCTAAGCAAGTCCACAAAACAAAACCAATCATCAAAAGAAAAGAAAAATACATCCAGCTCCTCTACTCAGGCAAAATCAAGCCAAGAAAATAAATTGCAAAAGAATGGGAATCCAGAAGATGCAGAAATGTCTGAAGTCACGACTTGCTGTAGTCGCAGCCCCTCCCCCAAAAGCAAGCATAAGGAGAGTGCTTTTGTTTTACCTACCTGATGGTAGGTAGCCACATTATCCAGTGGAACTGTCGTGGCTTTAAGGCCAATTTCTCTGAAGTGCAGCGTTTAGCTGCTAGTTTTAATCCCCTTGCTTTTTGCCTTCAAGAAACTCTTCTGCTATCAACCAACCCCATGTCTCTGAAACATTATACTATGTATAATACATATGGTCCAAATGTGCATCGTCCATCTGGTGGTTCAGCAATTTTAGTAAGGAATGACTTAATTCACAGCCACTTGGCTTTAGTCTCCAACTTACAAGCAGTGGCAGTTTGTCTAACTTTGCATAAAGCAATAACCTTATGCTCTGTCCATATACCACCAGATATGATTGTGACACCGGAAAATCTTGATGACCTTCATAATCAGTTGCCATCCCCATACATCCTTATGGGTGATTTTAATGGTCATAATCCTCTGTGGGGAGGAATTTGCTCAAATGCAAAAGGCAAGATACTGGGGGATTTTATTGCTAAAAATGATCTGTCTTTGGAATGATGGGTCTCACACATACCTCCACCCAGGACATGGAACCTATATTGCAATTGACCTATCTATATGTGATCCTGAGCTAGTGCTGGAATTCTCGTGGTGGGTCTTGGATGATCTTTGTGGAAGTGACCACTTTCCACTAATATTGATGTCTACAGAAGTGGATGTGCAATCAAGAACTCCGCGATGGCAACTCAAAAAAGCAAACTGGTCTTCCTTTGTTTCTCTGTGCAAAGAGAAATTCAGCCAAAAACCTCAACCACACTGTCACTCTGATCAGAGCTTTGCTCAAACCTTAATTACAGTTGCAGATAAGACTGTCCCAAAAACATCAGCAAAGCCACATCGTAGGTCCAACCCATGGTTCAATGATGACTGCAAAAAAGGCCATTGAGGCAAAGAAAAAAAGCAGAGAGGGTGTTCAATAAACATCCAACAACAGAAGACCTGACCAGATTTAAAATCTGTTGAGCTAAAGCACGCAGGATCATCAGTGAAGCAAAGAGACAGAGCTGGAGGGAATTTGTATCAAGCTTCACATCCAACACATCTACCAAAAAGATCTGGGATTTAATAAGGATGAAGGGTAAGGAGAATGGACTTCAGATACAGCATATTAATCATCAGGGCAATCTGCTGATGACAAAATATGAAATAGCTAATCAACTAGCAAAATCGTTTGAGAAGAATTCATCTATTGGAAACTATCATCGTGAGTTCCAAATCATACAAGCACAAGAAGAACAAAAAGGAATAAACTTTTCTTCAGATAACTCAGAACCATACAACCAAGATTTCACTATGGAAGAACTTTTCTTCTCAATAAGGAACTCTCATGACACTGCTATGGGGCCAGATAAAATTCATTATCAGTTTTTAAAACACTTACCCCCAGTGCACTATCCATTCTCTTGATGGTTTTCAACATCTGGAAGTCAGGCAGTATTCCTGAAAGCTGGAAAGAAGCAGTAGTTATGCCTGTTCCAAAACCCGGGAAAGATCATACTGATACCAACAACTACCGTCCAATAGCTCTGACAAGTTGTCTCTGTAAAACCATGGAAAGAATGGTAAACAATCGCCTTGTGTGGGTGCTTGAGTCTGAAGGCCTTTTAACTGATTACCAATGTGGCTTCAGACGTGGTAAAAGCACTTTAGACCACCTTATCAGATTAGAGGCCTATATACTGTACGTGATGGTTTTATTGGAAAAGAACATGTAGTTGCTGTATTTTTTTGATGTAGAAAAAGCATATGACACAACATGGAAATATGGTATTTTAAGAGACCTACATTGCATGGGTTTTAGGGGACATTTGCCCTTTTTCATTTCAAACTTTTTGTCCAATAGACACTTCAGAGTCCGAGTAGGAGATACCCTTTCAGAGCCCCATGTGCAAGAACAAGGAGTCCCCCGGGGAAGCATCCTCTCGGTTACTCTTTTTAGCATTAAGATTAATAGTGTAGTTGGTGCTCTTAGACCAAATACCTTTTGTAGTCTTTATGTAGATGACCTCTGTATTTGCTACAGGGGGAAAGACATGAGCACAATCGAAAGGCAAGTACAGCTGTGCATAAACAAGATTAATAGGTGGTCAGTCAGTAATGGTTTTAAATTTTCATAAACAAAAACTGTCTGCATGCACTTTTGCCTGCTGCGGTCTCTTCACCTCGACCCTGAGCTTTTCATAGATGGAGAAGCTGTCAAGGTGGTAAAAGAAACCAAATTCCTTGGACTTATTTTTGATAATAAGCTGTCTTTTATTCCACATATAAAATTTCTGCGAATCAGATGTTTTAAAGCCCTTGATATTATTAAAGTTTTGGCAAAAACTAAATGGGGTTCGGACTCTACTGTGCTGCTGTGTCTCTACAGAGCACTTGTAAGATCTCGGCTAGAGTATAGTTTATGGATCAGCAAGGAAAACATACATCAGGACGCTGGAAACTGTCCATCACCAGGGGCTAAGGCTTGCCTTGGGGGCTTTCAGAACCTCTCCTGTTAAAAGTTTGTATGTTGAAGCAAATGAGACTTCACTTCAAATCAGGCGCCTGAAATTGGCTCTCCAGTATATGAGCAGACCATAGAAATCCAGCCTACTGCAGCTTTTCACCCTTGATTTTTACAGATGTATAAGGTCAGACCTAAGAGCATAACTCCTTTTGGACCCCGTATAGAACCTCACCTGGTAAAATTAAACCCTGATATGAGCAACGTAACACAGACACAGTTTTGTCCCATTCCTCCATGGAGTTTGAGGAAACCCAGTATCATTTTGAATCTGAGCCAAAACAAAAAAAGACACTCACCCAAATGTGTACCAGCAGCAGATCTTGGACATAAAATGCTGTTTTCCTCACCATATTTCCATATACTCAGATGGCTCTAAAGTAGATGGCTCAGTCTCTGCTGCAATTGTCACTGGGCACAATCAGCATGGTTTGCAGATTCCCAAACAATGTTCAGTTTTTACAGCAGAGGCTAGTGCTTTGCTTTTAGCATTGGAACACATTGAGAGAACCGAACAACAGAGCTCCTTAATTTTTACTGACTCCAGGTCCTGTCTTCAGGCACTTGGGTTTTTAAAGACTGATCACTCCATTATTATCCGGATTTTAGAGAAATTAGTTTTTTTTACAGAAACATAATTTTAATATCCTCTTCTGTTGGATCCCCAGCCATGTTGGCCTGTCGGGTAACGAGCAGGCAGACAATGCTGCCAAGAGAGCCCTTACCCAAGAAGTCACTCAATGCCAGATCCCAGCCTCAGACCTCAAATAACCTCCTATATTTTAAAGAAGTGGCATACTGAATGGGACACGTACTGCAAATAAACTGCATGATATTAAACCTGCCATAAGTCATAGACACTTGTATCACTTTCAAAACCTACATAAGATAAGATAAGATAAACTTTATTGTCCCTCAAGGGGAAATTTGTCTTGGGCTTGTCACCCGTGCTGCAACCACACAATCCACACATACCCAATGGATGTAGTACATAATACATGAAATAAAACCCAATAAATAATACAAGTACATACATACATAAATGTATAACAGCAGTCATTAAGAACAGGAGTTATAAGTGTCCCTGATCTATTTATCTGAGTTTAAAAGTTTTACTGACGTCGGGATAAATGAGTTCTTGTATCTATTGAAGCTGCACTTGGGGACTCTGGATCTCCTCCCTGAGGGCAGCCGCACATATTCATTGTTTAGTACATGGCTCATGTCACTGATTATTTTTTTTATTATTACTGTGCTGCTGTGTCTCTACAGAGCACTTGTAAGATCTCAGCTAGAGTATGGGAGCATAGTTTATGGATCAGCAAGGAAAACATACATCAGGACGCTGGAAACTGTCCATCACCAGGGGCTAAGGCTTGCCTTGGGGGCTTTCAGAACCTCTCCTGTTAAAAGTTTGTATGTTGAAGCAAGTGAGACTTCACTTCAAATCAGACGCCTGAAATTGGCTCTCCAGTATATGAGCAGACCATAGAAATCCAGCCTACTGCAGCTTTTCACCCTTGATTTTTACAGATGTATAAGGTCAGACCTAAGAGCATCACTCCTTTTGGACTCCGTATAGAACCTTACCTGGTAAAATTAAACCCTGATATGAGCAACGTAACACAGACACAGTTTTGTCCCATTCCTCCATGGAGTTTGAGGAAACCTAGTATCGTTCTGAATCTGAGCCAAAACAAAAAGAAAGACACTCACCCAAATGTGTACCAGCAGCAGATCTTGGACATAAAATGCTGTTTTCCCTCACCATATTTCCATATACTCAGATGGCTCTAAAGTAGATGGCTCAGTCTCTGCTGCAATTGTCACTGGGCACAATCAGCATGGTTTGCATGATGAGGTAGTGTACGCTAGATGCCGTATTGGCCACTCAAGGCTTACGCACAGCTTTTTATTAAAAGGTGAAGCCCCAACTTCCGGGTATGGTAGGGTAGGAGGAGGCAACACAGGGGAAACGTGCTCCCGACATTTAGGTTATAAATAGCCTAAAGAAACACGAATTTCTAAAAATTTTATTACATGGAGTTATAAAGTGTAAGGGCTTCAAGATGCCGAAACTAAAAAAGATTAAAAAAAAAAAAAATCAACACAGCGCGAATTACACGAGGAAGACAGAGACGAGCAGACCTCAGCCGCTGACAACGCCATGGAGGATAATGACGTGCCAACAGGTGTATCAGATCAAGCTAGCAGCGCGAGTTTGGACTTGATATTGAAAGAACTGCGTGATTTCAGAAAAGATAATAAAATCCAGCTGGCAGCTATTAAAGAAGAAATGAACAAAACAAACAAGAGACTAGAAGAAGCGGAAGAAAGGAATTTTGGAAGCAGAAACTCGATTACAGACTAATGAGGAGACCCTGGCTGAGATGCTCAAACTTCATAGTCAAACGGAGGTTAAGCTCACGGATCTTGAGGGACGATCCCGGAGAGACGATATCAGACTATATGGAGTGAAAGAGGGGTCTGAAGATGATTCTCCATCAATGGTTGCTTTTGTGGAAAGCTTACTAAGGGAGAATCTGGAATTTTCCAACCCCGTGGAACTATGAGTGGAAAGAGCGCATCGCGCACTGACGCCGAAACCTCCGCCAAATGCACCTCCACGATCAATTGTCATCAAAATGGCCAGTTCCAGGATAAAAGAAGAAACTCTGAAACTGACCTGGCAGAAATGTGGATTCGGATACCTTGGGAAGAAGGTTAATTTGGACCATGACTACGCACCTGAGATTATGAAGAGGCGGAGGAAGTACGCTGAAGTAAAGTTGGTACTTAAAGAGAAGAAAATCCGGTTTCAAACCCCTTTCCCAGTGAAAATGAAAGTTTTTTTTTTTTTTTTTTATTCAGATGGAACCATGTTATATGACTCGGCCGAGGAGGCGACCGCTGATATGGAGAAGAGGGGATTCCTGGTGACTGTCGTCAGACACCTTGAGACTCTCCTGAAACAGATCCAGCAGCTAACATGGCGCACAGAAAGGAGGACGAGGTCGAGTGACTGGAGAACGCACCCGAGACTTCAAAGAAAAATTACAAGCATTCAAATAACAAGAGCAAGAATGACTCTGGGAGCGATGCAGAGAGATTGAGAACTGAGACTGAATGGAAATACGGATGGTGAGCTTACTATTTATAATAAACTGCCAGGACAGAATAAACTATGAATAATCTATATAAGAATAGATTAAAATCCCACGCAAAAAGATATACAGTTTGGCAATACAGAGTTTTCATAGTCGGATGGTTTTCCTGTGCTGTATGAAGATGGACACTGGCCAATTGGCAGAAGGCGGCCCTCTTTCACAAATATATGAGAGAGGCTCCCCTTCAATTTCCTAAGTATAAGGGCCAAATTAGGGTCATATCTAAGACCCCACGGATGGAAGTCAATAGTTTAGTTGTTTATATTTTTTATTTTTTTTGTTGGATGAGTTTTTGTTTGGAGTTTTTTTGCTGCGGGTTTGGGCAGCCTTATTGTACATGTTTTTGTACATTTAGGGAGAGTTCTGTTTTTATAGGTTCTGCTATGTTCATGATATCAGAACAATCGAAAATGATTAGTAGCAAGATAAAAATTATCTCCTTCAATGTTAACGACCTGTTGAACCCAATTAAACGTAGCAGAATCTTAACCAAAATGAAGAAAGAACAAGCACAGATAATATATTTACAGGAAACTCATTTGGACAATAACAAACATGACAAATTAAAAAGAATGGGCTTTACTAATGTTTTTTTTTCCTCATACAAAGTGGGACGAAGGAGAGGAGTTGCTATCCTTCTTTCAGATAAATTACATTTTGAAAAAGAATTTGAGATAAGTGATAAGGAGGGCCATTTTATTTTAGTAAGGGGAAAGACAGGCAAATTCAGTTACGTTACTAAATATACACTACCGTTCAAAAGTTTGGGGTCACCCAGACAATTATTTTGTGTTTTCCATGAAAAGTCACACTTATTTACCACCATGAGTTGTAAAATGAATAGAAAATATAGTCAAGACATTGACAAGGTTAGAAATAATGATTTGTATTTGAAATAATAATTTTTTCCTTCAAACTTTGCTTTCGTCAAAGAATCCTCCATTTGCAGCAATTACAGCATTGCAGACCTAACATGATTGCACAAGGGTTTTCTAATCATCCATTAGCCTTCTGACGCAATGAGCAAACACATTGTACCATTAGAACACTGGAGTGATAGTTGCTGGAAATGGGCCTCTGTACACCTATCTAGATATTGCACCAAAAAACAGACATTTGCAGCTAGAATAGTCATTTACCACATTAGCAATGTATAGAGTGTATTTCTGATTCGTTTAAAGTTATCTTCATTGAAAAAAAGTGCTTTTCTTTCAAAAATAAGGAAATTTCTAAGTGACCCCAAACTTTTGAACAGTAGTGTATATGCACCTCCTGAAAGTGATATTCACTTCTTCAGGAGAATCATTGACATAAACGACACGGTGGTGGCATCAGCCATCACTTTTGGAGTGGTCTGCTGGAGCAGTGGCATTACAGCAGCCGATAGGAAGAGACTGAACAAACTGATCAAGAAAGCTAGCTCTGTCCTGGGGCAGCGCCCTGACCCAGTGGAGGAGATAGGAGAGAGAAGGATGGTGGCTAAATTGTCATCTCTGCTGGAGTCCGAGTCCCACCCTATGCAGGACATACTGAACGCACTAGGGAGCTCATTTAGCAGCAGACTACATCATCTTAGGTGCGCAACCGAGAGGTTTCGCAGTTCCTTCCTACCTACGGCAGTCAGACTGTATAACCTAAGCAGGGCTGCTCGCAGAGATAGCAAAAAGACGTGACAACCTAATAGTATTGAATGCAATAGACTTACACAATGGTCCCCTCCAGTATATACAACTAGGACAGTATCGGTTGCTACGGAGGGTGACAATATGTATGGGTACATATTCATTCTTATGTAGGATAACTAAGTAGACAGTTATGCTGTTTATTCCATCTTGCTACAATGCTCCGCACTTTGTATGTATATTTATATATTGATGTGTATGTATGTACACTCACCGGCCACTTTATTAGGTACACCTGTCCAACTGCTCGTTAACACTTAATTTCTAATCAGCCAATCACATGGCGGCAACTCAGTGCATTTACGCATGTAGACATGGTCAAGACAATCTCCTGCAGTTCAAACCGAGCATCAGTATGGGGAAGAAAGGTGATTTGAGTGACTTTGAACGTGGCATGGTTGTTGGTGCCAGAAGGGCTGGTCTGAGTATTTCAGAAACTGCTGATCTACTGGGATTTTCACGCACAACCATCTCTAGGGTTTACAGAGAATGGTCCGAAAAAGAAAAAATATCCAGTGAGCGGCAGTTCTGTGGGCGGAAATGCCTTGTTGATGCCAGAGGTCAGAGGAGAATGGCCAGACTGGTTCGAGCTGATAGAAAGGCAACAGTGACTCAAATAACCACCCGTTACAACCAAGGTAGGCAGAAGAGCATCTCTGAACGCACAGTACGTCGAACTTTGAGGCAGATGGGCTACAGCAGCAGAAGACCACGCCGGGTGCCACTCCTTTCAGCTAAGAACAGGAAACTGAGGCTACAATTTGCACAAGCTCATCGAAATTGGACAATAGAAGATTGGAAAAACGTTGCCTGGTCTGATGAGTCTCGATTTCTGCTGCGACATTCGGATGGTAGGGTCAGAATTTGGCGTCAACAACATGAAAGCATGGATCCATCCTGCCTTGTATCAATGGTTCAGGCTGGTGGTGGTGGTGTAATGGTGTGGGGAATATTTTCTTGGCACTCTTTGGGCCCCTTGGTACCAATTGAGCATCGTTGCAACGCTACAGCCTACCTGAGTATTGTTGCTGACCATGTCCATCCCTTTATGACCACAATGTACCCAACTTCTGATGGCTACTTTCAGCAGGATAATGCGCCATGTCATAAAGCTGGAATCATCTCAGACTGGTTTCTTGAACATGACAATGAGTTCACTGTACTCAAATGGCCTCCACAGTCACCAGATCTCAATCCAATAGAGCATCTTTGGGATGTGGTGGAACGGGAGATTCGCATCATGGATGTGCAGCCGACAAATCTGCGCCAACTGTGTGATGCCATCATGTCAATATGGACCAAACTCTCTGAGGAATGCTTCCAGCACCTTGTTGAATCTATGCCACGAAGAATTGAGGCAGTTCTGAAGGCAAAAGGGGGTCCAACCCGTTACTAGCATGGTGTACCTAATAAAGTGGCCGGTGAGTTATATCCACTGCTCTTATTTATATCTTCCGTATCTTCTTAATTATTGCTCTGAGTGTTGCTATCCCTGTGCTGTTGCAATCCTGGAATTTCCCCATTGTGGGACTAATAAAGGCTTATCTTATCTTATAATAACAACTGAGACAGTAGGCCTTCTAATTTGTGGAGGAGACCTCAATATACATCTACAGCCAAACCTGGATACCTCCAATGGTAAAGCATCTGACAAACTGCCTTTAATTAAAAAAATTAATACACTATTTGAAGAGGTGGGTCTAATTGATATTTGGAGAGATCTGCATCCAGTGGGAAGAGATTGCACTTATTATTCCTCACCTCACTCAGTATACACAAGAATAGACTATTTTATAACATTTGGAAAAGACAAAGAAAAAAATAAATACCTGTGAAATTGGGACAATAGACTTAGGTATATATGAGCATGATCACTTATCTGTAGATCTTCAACTACAACCAAAAATTATAAATTGGAAGCTAAATTCAAGCCTGCTTAATGATTCACACTTTAAAGAGCAAGTAAAAAAAGAGATACTTTTTTATCTAGAGAATAATGATAATGGTACTGTGTCCCCTTCAATTCTATGGGATGCATTAAAGGCTGTTCTAAGAGGGAAAATTATAGCAATATCCTCCTATAAGAAGAAAATGAGAAATAAAAAACTAGAGGAACTCCAAAATAAATTAAAAGAATTAAGAGAGGGACTTCCGGTTATGGCTGCCACGTAGGACGGACGTGTCTCGCTCTGCTCTGCTCCTGGAGAGGAGGAGTCGGCGGATGGCTCTCTCGTTTGGGACGGAGCGTGTCCCAGCGTTTGGGCGGGGATGTGTCGGCGAGGCCTGGGGCTGGGGGGCCGGGGTGGGGAGGGGGCGAGCCGCCGAGGCGGTCCGGATTGGCGGACTTTCGGGTCTGTGACGCAGCGAACAAAACTCCATATATGGCGGAGGAGGCTGGCAACGCTGCGATTTCTGCGGGGAATGGCGCAGATGCGCTGATGGCAGCCATGAGCTCAATGAGAGCGGACTTTTCCTCTAGATTTGATGGGATTATGACAGCGTTGGAAGGAATAAGAAAGGAATTGGGTGACTGTGTAGAACGAACGGCGCAGATGGAGCTCCGTCTCGCTAGTGCTGAAGATGACGTCACCCGTCTTCAATTAAAGGTGCGCACTTTGGAAAAAAAAAATAAATCTCTGGAAGATAATATTTTGGATTTGGAATCTCGGTCGAGACAGAATAATTTGAGGCTGGTGGGTCTTCCAGAGGAATCAGAAGGTCGGGACGTATGTTCCTTTCTGGAAAAGTGGATTCCGGAGGTGCTGGGCAGCGAGGAGTTGCAATCAGCAGTGGTTCTGGAAAAAGCACATCGTATTGGCCCACGGAGAGATAAGGGACCGCCGAGGACCTTAATTATGAAGTTTCTTAGCAACAGAGACAGGATGAAGATCTTCAACGCTGCACGAGCTAAAAAAGGAGAGATTAAACACCAGGACCAGCAGGTGCGGTTCTACCCAGATTTGGCCACAGGAATCCAGCAATTGAGGAAGCAGTTTGATCCCGTACGTAAGGAGCTGCGCAACCTTGGGATTCGTCATGGTGTAATCTATCCTGCGAGACTGCTGACCACGTATGAGGGCAGAACCCACATCTTCAAGACCCCAGAGGAGGCGCAGGAGTTCATCAAGAAGATCAAAGAAGAAGAAGAGACTGGTGGGAGCTAAGCATGAACAAAATATAAGGTAGAATAATTAAGCATTTGCACAGGCATCTGACTGACTTGAAGTAAATAGTAAGTTTACAAAATATAGATTGTATTATATATTAAAAAAACAAAACAAAAACAAAACAAACAAACAAAAAAAAAAAACTATGATGTACAAAGTTGTTAAAAATTTTGGAGTTAAGTTGGAAAACTACAGAGGAGAGTTAATGTTACGTCATTAAAAGCAGTAGAGTTAGGGTGATTGGGAGGATGAAGAAGGAGTGGCTTAGGCTGTTCCCCGTGGGTGTGGAACGGTCGATGGCTATATCGGGAGACAGAATTTTTCTTTTGATTTTGGGGGGTTTGCCACAAGTGTGGGAAGGGGAAATTTGTTTGTGTGTAGTTTGTAGGATGAATGTTCAACCACTCATGTTTTTGCTTCTCTGTATGAGCATGTTTACACTGCAAGGTAATCCCAAACTCTCTATTGATCATGGACCAAAGTGTTAATCTTAATTTAACTTCATGGAATTGCAGAGGTCTACAAAATTTAAAAAAACTTAAACAAGTTATGAATAAAATAAAGGACATGGGTTCAAGAATTGTGTTTTTACAAGAAACTCATCTGATAGAGGAGGATGTTAAAAGAATTAGGAGTAGATGGCAGGGAAGTGTATTCACCTCTTCATTTTCATCCCGAGCCAGGGGAGTTATGACTCTCATACATAAATCAGTTCCTTTTCAAGTGAAAAATGTAATTGGAGACAAATTTGGAAGATATGTAATCATTCAAGGTTCTTTGCTATTAGAAAATATAAATCTTGTGAACTTATATGGTCCCAATATAGATGATCAGAAGTTCTTTGCTAATTTATTTCTCATCTTATCATCACTTACAGGGCAACATACACTCACCGGCCACTTTATTAGGTACACCTGTCCAACTGCTCGTTAACACTTAATTTCTAATCAGCCAATCACATGGCGGCAACTCAGTGCATTTAGGCATGTAGACATGGTCAAGACAATCTCCCGCAGTTCAAACCGAGCATCAGTATGGGGAAGAAAGGTGATTTGAGTGACTTTGAACGTGGCATGGTTGTTGGTGCCAGAAGGGCTGGTCTGAGTATTTCAGAAACTGCTGATCTACTGGGATTTTCACGCACAACCATCTCTAGGGTTTACAGAGAATGGTCCGAAAAAGAAAAAATATCCAGTGAGCGGCAGTTCTGTGGGCGGAAATGCCTTGTTGATGCCAGAGGTCAGAGGAGAATGGCCAGACTGGTTCGAGCTGATAGAAAGGCAACAGTGACTCAAATAACCACCCGTTACAACCAAGGTAGGCAGAAGAGCATCTCTGAACGCACAGTACGTCGAACTTTGAGGCAGATGGGCTACAGCAGCAGAAGACCACGCCGGGTGCCACTCCTTTCAGCTAAGAACAGGAAACTGAGGCTACAATTTGCACAAGCTCATCGAAATTGGACAATAGAAGATTGGAAAAACGTTGCCTGGTCTGATGAGTCTCGATTTCTGCTGCGACATTCGGATGGTAGGGTCAGAATTTGGCATCAACAACATGAAAGCATGGATCCATCCTGCCTTGTATCAATGGTTCAGGCTGGTGGTGGTGGTGTAATGGTGTGGGGAATATTTTCTTGGCACTCTTTGGGCCCCTTGGTACCAATTGAGCATCGTTGCAACGCTACAGCCTACCTGAGTATTGTTGCTGACCAAGTCCATCCCTTTATGACCACAATGTACCCAACTTCTGATGGCTACTTTCAGCAGGATAATGCGCCATGTCATAAAGCTGGAATCATCTCAGACTGGTTTCCTGAACATGACAATGAGTTCACTGTACTCAAATGGCCTCCACAGTCACCAGATCTCAATCCAATAGAGCATCTTTGGGATGTGGTGGAACGGGAGATTCGCATCATGGATGTGCAGCCGACAAATCTGCGCCAACTGTGTGATGCCATCATGTCAATATGGACCAAACTCTCTGAGGAATGCTTCCAGCACCTTGTTGAATCTATGCCACGAAGAATTGAGGCAGTTCTGAAGGCAAAAGGGGGTCCAACCCGTTACTAGCATGGTGTACCTAATAAAGTGGCCGGTGAGTGTATAATAGCAGGGGATTTTAATTGTACATTGAATCCAGGTGTGGATAGATCAACAGGACTGGATTGTACGCACATTGGATGCAGGATGACTATTAATCATTTTATGAAAGAATTGAGATTGTTAGATATATGGAGAGAAATGAAACCACAAGTTAAAGCCTATTCTTGTTATTCCAGTACCTACAAGACATTCTCACGTATTGATTATTTTTTGATTTCCACAGAATTAAGGTCCAAGATTCAGAACTGCTTTTATGATAACATCGTGATCTCTGATCATGCACCCTGTTGTCTAATATATGTAGATAAAAAATTGACAAAGGAATCAGGTAGATGGCAATTTCAGCATAAATGGCTTCAGGATGAGGAATTTGTCAAGTATATAGAAAAACAGATAGACGAGTTCTTTGACATCAATACTACACAAACATCAGCATGTGTAAAGTGGGAGGCTTTCAAAGCTTTTATTAGGGGACATATTATTAGTTATACAGGATCAAAATCTAAGAAGACTCGAGAGGAGAGAGCTAAATTGGAACATAAAATAAAAAATCTTCAGGAAAAAGTGTATGCAGGAAGTGACCCAAGGTTGGAGAATGAATTACTGATTTTGAGAGCTGAATACGACAAAAAATCAGCGAATAGAGCTGCCTCGAGTCTTCTAAGATTGAAACAATCTTTTTATGAACAAGGTGAAAAATCAGGAAAATTATTAGCATGGCAGATTAAACAATTGGAAATTAAAACACCAATTACCAGTATTATAAGTAAAGGACAGGTAGTTATAGATCCTTTAGAAATTAATAGAGCCTTTAGAGATTACTATGAAAAATTATATGATACCAAAAATGAACCTGATTTAACAAAACTAAATGGGTTTTTGAACGAACTATCTATACCGTGTATTCCAAATGAAAACAGGGAGATATTGGAGTCTAAATTTAGTCAAGAAGAAGTTGGGCTAGCCATTGATAATATGAAATCAGGAAAAAGTGCAGGACCAGATGGTCTTCCAGTTGACCTTTATAAAAAATTTAAGAATAAATTAATAAAACCTTTTTTGGAAATGGTTTTAGAAGCATTTCAAAATAATAATTTACCATCATACATAAATAATGCCTTAATTATACTGCTGCCAAAACCAGGTAAGCCCTCTAATAAATGTGAAAATATGAGACCAATAAGCCTATTAAACGCCGACCTTAAGATAATCTGTAAAATTTTAGCAAGACGAATACAAGAAATTTTACCAAATATTATTAATCGAGATCAGAATGGCTTTATAAAGGGTAGACAAGGCTTCCATAATGTAAGAAGACTATTTAATATTATTTATTTTAATAAAGAAGCACCGGATACAGCTCTCCTATCATTGGACGCCGAAAAGGCCTTTGATAGAGTTGAATGGCCCTTTCTTTTTGAAGTCCTACAAAGGTTTGGACTTGGAAATAATTTCATAAAATGGGTTCAAATAATATACAATAATGCTACAGCAGAAATCCTAACAAATAACAATATTTCAAAACCAATAAAAATCAATAGAGGATGTCAACAAGGCTGTCCACTTTCACCTTTACTGTTTACTATGGCAATTGAACCTTTAGCGATAGCGATACGTTTACATTCACAAATATATGGAATTAAAGTTGGACCAACAGAACATAAAATCTCCCTGTACGCCGATGATATAATTTTGTTTATGTCGAATCTAAAAAAATCAATTCCAACCTTGTTGAATTTAATAAAGAATTTTGGGGAAATATCAGGATATAAAATAAATAAAACTAAATCTTCAATATTAATGCTAAATGAGACCCAGAGAAATTACCCAGCCCCTGAGGTAAATCAATTCAATGTTGTAAATCAGTTTAAATATTTAGGAATCCAAATTATGCCTAAGCTAGAATCAGTCGCCAGTGTCAACTATGAAGCCTTAATGTCAGATATCAATGAGTTACTTCAGAGATGGATGTCACTACCAATGTCGATGATCGGGAGAATCAATATACTTAAAAGTAATATTTTACCTAAAATACTTTATTTATTTCAATACATTCCCTTATCACCACCTTTAGATCTATTCTCAAGAATAAAAAAAAAAGTTAGTGGAATTTATATGGAACAACAGGAGGGCTAGATTACGTTTGTCTTTATTATATTTACCATTTGATCGTGGAGGTCTGAAATGTCCAAATTTTATGTTGTATTATTGGTCGGCACAACTGAGGTCTATGACATATTATTTTTCATCAAATGATCTCCCTCACTGGACTGAAATGGAATCATACAATTTACCTTTACCTCTTCCCATATTCATATACTCAGATTCGGCAAAAAAATTACAAAAACAAGTTAAAAATCCATTTGTAAAGCATATGATCAAAATATGGTGTGAAGCTAAAAACTATTTAAAAGAACCACAGTTATTGTCACAATTTAGTCCAATATGGGGTAATCAATATTTTAAACCAGGGAGAGCGGACGCTGTATTTAAAGTATGGAATTTAAAAGGGATACAAAAGATTCAGGATTTTTATTTGCCATGTGCAGACAACATAATGTCTTTTGAAGAGCTGAGGATCAAATTTAATCTCAATAGAACACATTTTTTTAAATATCTTCAACTTAGAAACTTTATTCGATCAAATCAAAATAAAGCTCTCACTCGACCTATTTATTCATCCTTGGAAAAAATGATGATGAAAGATAGTAAAAGAAAGGGTATTATTTCAGAGTTTTATAACTCATTGACACTATCTTCAAGTGAAAATTCACTGAAAAGATTAAACTACTGGAAAGAAGATCTGCAAATTGAAATTTCAGAGGAACAATGGGAATTGGCTTGTACAGAAGCTCAAACCAAATCAATAAATGCACGCCTTAAATTGATACATTTCAAATGGTTAATGCGGATGTATGTTACACCGGAGGAGTTAAATAGATATAACAAAAATATACCAGATACATGCACAAAATGCATGGAAAGTAAAGGAACCCTATTTCATTGTTTATGGGAATGTAGATTAATAAGAATGTTTTGGGAAGAGGTGAGGGTAACAATTGAAAAAATAATCTCAAAACAAATCATATTGAATCCTAAACTGTTTTTGTTGGGTCTGTACCCAGAAAAGCATAATTTTAATAAAAGTGAAAGAACATTCATAGACCTCAGTTTGCTTAATGCCAAAAAATGTATTGCACTATTATGGAAAAAGACTCATAGACCAGATGTGACTCAGTGGTTAAGACAGATGTTAACAAACCTTCCATTAGAAAGAATAACATATATACTGAAATCAAAGGAAATTGTGTTTGAGAATATATGGAGACCTTTTATTGATTATGTAAAAAATTTAAACATAACTCTTGAAGAAGAAGGTGAATGATGTGTGTGGACCTTGTAAATTCCAAACTGGTGAACATAATATGTATACTTATGTATTGGATTGTCTAGACTAAACAGAGGAGCATTGTTGAAGATTTGATTTTGTTGGTGGTTGTTGGTGTTTTTAGTGCATTTTTTTTTTTTTTTTTTGTAGTAGTACTTTAGTGTTTGATTGTTTGTATCATGTTTGTTAAAAAAAAAAAAAAGGGTTCAATAAAGATATTGTGGAAAAAAAAAAAAGAATTAAGAGAAAAAACATAAAATAACAATGGATCAGGATAAATTGGAGGCAATCAAAAAAATTAGAAATGAAATTAATGATTTGATTACTAACGAAGTTAAGAAAAAAATAATGTTCCTTAAACAGAGATATTATGAAAGTGGATCAAAATCAATGAAAGTTTTAGCTTGGAAACTTAAAAAGAAAATGGCACTGAATACAGTTCATAAAATTAAAGATCCAAATACTAAAAAGATAAAAAGTAAATTAAATGAAATTCAGGGGGCCGTTGAAGTATTTTATAAGACTTTGTATTCTAAAACCACAACATGTAGTACTACTGACATAAACTCTTTTTTGGACTGTTTGGATTTACCAGTATTAAATGAGGAACAAAGTAAAATAATGATCGAGGATATCACAGAAAAGGAATTACAATTAGCAATAAGTAAACTTAAACTAAACAAATCACCAGGATCAGATGGGTACACTGCAGAGTGGTATAAGGAGCTTTTTTTTTGTAACTTAAGATTTTTATTAATTTTTCATTATATATATTGCGTTCAGATCACAGTCTACATTTAAAAAAAACAAAGGGGCTAGAGTAAAAAAGAAAAAGAAAAAAAAAAAAAAAGGGGGGGGGACAAATGTTGGAGCATCAAGTTTTTAGTTTCCATCTCTTAATTCTTCTGGTTTTTCCAGCGTCTTTGGTTATTCTTTCAATATCTGTCTCGTTGTTGCACTTTGTAGTGTGTCCATTTCCGCCATTTTTTTCCCACAGTCCTTCTTGCATTCTTTGTCGATATGTTAGTTTTTCCATCATACGTATGTCCTCAATAATGTCAGTCCATTGCTCTTGGTCAGGAAGAACTTCTGATCGCCATTTTTTTGTGATTGTTTTTTTACATGCAATCAACAAGATTTTAACTAGATATCTGTCCTCAGCCTGTACAACATTGTCTCTTTTAAGATCACATAGGTACATCAGGTACAGTTCATTGGTATATTATATCCTAATATCCTCTGTATTGTCACATGTATAGATTTCCAGAACGATGAGATTTTGCAGCATTTCCAAAACATATGTGAGTGGTCTGCATTTTGAGCCCCACATCCCCTCCAGCATAAAGATTGGGTATTTGTATATTTTCCTTGAATCTGTGGTGTAATGAAAAAGCGAATCAGGTTTTTCCATCCAAATTCCCTCCATGTTCTTGAATTTGTTGATGTGTGTTGTGTTTTCCATATTTCCTGCCAGCTTTCTTCTGTTATGTTTAAATTGAGCTCTTTCTCCCATTTCTCCTTTATATAGTTACTTGAATGATTGTTTGCCATAAGTTTCTGATATAGCTTTGAAATAATTCTTGTTTTATTTCCTGTATATGAGCTTAAAATGAATTGTATAATCTCGCTCACATCTGTTTGGAGGTTATGCCTAATCTTCTTCATATAATAGTCTCTCATCTGCAGATATCTGAAGAATTCTGATCTTTCTAGTTTAAATTTTCTCCTGATGTTTACAAAGCTCCCGAGATCTTTTTTTCCGATATTGCCCCATGCTGTGATTCCCTTGTTCACCAGATTTTTGTATCCCCTATCTTGTTTTGCCGGTTCAAACTGACTGTCAAATGCTACCCATTTCAATAGTTTTATGTCTTCCTTTATATTATACTTTTGTACTATTTTATACCACAGTTCTAAAGTAAATTTAGTGATTGGGTCTATTTGTTTGATTTGCTTATATGCATCTTTATCTCCTATTATGCTTTGTACTGGGAGTCCCTCAATTTCCTTTTCCATTTCTTTCCATTTTGCCTCATATCCCTCGTCGCACCAACATATGATATATCTTATTTGTGCCGAGTAGTAATATTCTTTTAGACTCGGTAGGCCCATGCCTCCTTTCTCTTTTGGTAATTGGAGAGTTTTATATTTCACTCTTGGTTTTTTACCTCCCCAAACAAATCTCGATATCATCCTGTCCCACTTTGAGAATTGGGCATCTGGAATCTCTGTTGGTAGAGCCTGGAAGAGGTAAAGTAATCTAGGTTGTATGCTGATTTTGACTGTCTCAATTTTTGAATTCAGATCCATATTTAAGATTGACCATCTATCAATATCTTTTTTTATTTCTTGTTCCAACCTATCATAGTTTGCTTTATAGATTTTGCTTAGATCTTTAGGTATGTTCACTCCAAGGTATTTTATTTCTTTTTGTTTCCAGTTTAGTTTGATCTTATCAGTTATCTGGTCTAGAGGTTTATAGTGGAATGTCAGTATTTGTGTTTTTGTTATGTTTATCTTGTATCCTGATAATTTTCCAAAATTTTCTATCAAGTTCATCATTTCCATTATTGATTCATCTGGTTGTTCAAGGTAAACTATAATATCGTCTGCAAATAGCCCAATCTTGTGTTCCGCCCCCTTTATTGTTACACCTTTTAATTTCTTATTTTGTCGTATCGCTTGAGCCAATGGCTCTATGAACAGAGCAAACAAGGTGGGCGATAAGCAGCATCCCTGCCTAGTTGATCTTTGTATATTTACTTTGTCTGTTAAGCTACCGTTTATCTTGATTCTTGCCACAGGTTCTTGATACAGCGTCCTTATGCATTGTACTGATTTTTCGTTAAATCCAAAGCGTTCCAGCACACTATATAGGAATTTCCAGGTAACCCTGTCAAATGCTTTTTCTGCGTCTAAACTCATTATTACTGCGCTTTTCTTTTCTTTATGTATTTGATTAATTATATGTATTGTTCTCCTGATATTGTCATGTGTTTGGCGTCCCTCTATGAAACCAGTTTGATCATCTTCTATCAATTCCGTCAAGAATGTCTTTATTCGTTTACATATAATGGTTGTATATATTTTATAATCCACATTTAATAAAGAGATTGGCCTATAGTTTCCACATTGTTCTCTATCTTTCCCTGGCTTTAAAATGACTGAAATAATGGCTTCGTTCCATGATGGAGGTATTTTGTTGTTGTTCAACGTCCAATTAAATGACTTTAGAAGCTGTGGCGTGAGTTCTTCTATAAACAGTTTATAAAACTCAGATGGGTATCCATCACTACCTGGTGATTTACCATTTTTAAGTGACTTAATCACATCTCTAATCTCTTGTGTTGTTATTTCTGCTGTTAGCTTTTCATTTTGTTGATTTCCTATTGATGGCAAGTCCAATGTGCATAGAAATTTTTTAATATCTTTAGTATTTGTTTCTTCAGGTTGCGAGTATAGTTCTTGGTAGAAATTATGGAATATTTCTTCGATGTTTTCTGGGTTAACTGTGGTTTTATTTGTGGTGGGGTCTTTAATCTTGTATACATTATTCATTGTTTGTTGTTTTCTTAACCGTTTTGCCAGCAGTTTTGTGGCTTTTGGTCCCGTTTCATAATATTTTTGCTTTAGATATCTATTTTTCCTTTCAATTTCATCCATTTGTGTTTCTTTTATCTTTATTTTTTCTTCTTTAATTTCTTGATATATTTTTGGGTCATTTGTGCTTTGATGTTTATGTTCTAATTCCCTCAGTCTCTCACATCTTTGTTCATATGCTTCCAGTTTAGTCTTATTTGCTTTTCCTGTTTCAACAATTAATTTACCTCTTAACACGGCTTTTAGTGCATCCCATAGTATTGTTGGGTCCACTTCTTCATTGTCATTTTCTTGGATATATTCATTTATGTTTACTTTTATTCTTTCTTTCATTTTATCATCATTTAACAGTCCTACATTAAGTTTCCATGTTGTTTGTCATTTACTATTGTTTAAATTTATTTCCATGTAAATAGGATTATGATCTGATATTTCTGCCCCTCCAATCCAACAATTTCTCACCCTGTGTCTGTCACCTTCATTCATAAGGAAGTAATCTATTCTAGAGTGTACTTTATGGACTGCTGAATAATGTGTATAGTCTTTTTCGAGTGGGTGCAGGTCCCTCCAAATGTCTACCATACCCATTTCTGCCAGTGAGGTTCTTATGAATTTTGTTACATGTTTTTTTGTCTTCTTAACACTTGTTGTATCAATTTCATGATCCATGACAGCATTTAAGTCTCCTCCACAAATTAGGACTCCTTCACTGTGTGTTGCTATGAGATCAAACAGATGTTGAAAAAAACCCTTGTCACTTTCTGGTGGGGCATAGATGTTCACTAATGTGATCTGCATTCCATCTATTCTACCCTTTATTATTACATACCTGCCTTCTTTATCCTGGATTTCCTGTTCACATTCAAATTGTATTTTATTTGAGATTAGTATCATAACCCCCCTTTTAGTTCCTCCCTTAAATGAACTGTAGTAGGAGTTCTTATAGCCAAATCTCTTTAGTTTCACATGTTCTGTCTTGCTCAAATGTGTCTCTTGCATAAATATAATTTCGGCTTTTTCCTTCTTGAATTTTCTTATTATTCTTTCCCTTTTAACAGGTGAGTTCAGACCATTCACATTTAGTGTTATTATCTTAAGATTTTTACCCATAATCATGTTTTTCCATTTTTTTTAACTTGTGCTCCTAACCCCTTTAACAACAAAAATAACACATATTTATATAAAAACACATTAAAAAATCTCGACCTCCGTACTTTGGGCCTTTCTTCTGCCCACTGGTCCCTGTTGGTGGGTGGAGGGAATGTCCTCACAGAGTGTAGGGCCCTCCCTAGACCTGTATTTACCATCCAAGAAATAGTCATTAGTCTAGAAATGTCCAACAAATATCACTTAAACCTCTCCTAGCCGTCTGTTTCTCTTTTACCTTGTCTTCTTGGCCTTCATTTCTTCTGTGTCTTTCTTAATCTTTGTTATAATCTAGGCTTTCAGTTGAAAGCCTTGTAGTCTTTCCTGGGCCCGCTGCGCCACGTCTCCCCCCGTCTTTTGCCGATCACTCGCCTCCACTCCAGCTGTCGTGATGCGTTCAGGGCCGCCGCTGCTCCTACCGTTTCCTCCGGCACGTACACCTCAAGGCCCCGCTCCATCATGTCCTGCGCTGCCTCTCTGGCTGTGTTGTATGTCCTCATGCCGTTCTCCCAATGAATCCTCATCTTCGTTAGCGGCGTTTGGAATCTAATTTTTTTTTCTTTCAGCGTTTTTTTAATGTTGGCATATTTCTTCCGCTGCTGCACAATTTCTGCCGGGTAGTCATGATCAAAGAATATCTGCTTGTCGCCGATTCGTATCTTTTTTTTCCACGCTCGTGTCAGGATTCTTTCCTTTACATCATATTTCTGAAAGTTTACCACAACTGACCTGGGTGTAGAGCGTGGGTTCGGGTTCTGTGCCGAGGCTCTGTGCGCTCGTTGAATCTGCAGATCCGCTTCGCTGGGCAGTTCCAGCTCTTTTTTTAAGAACTGATCCATGAATTTCGTCATCGAGTTGCCTTCAATGCCCTCCGGGATCCCGAAGATGCGTATATTGCCCCGTCTGGACCTGCTCTCCAAGTCGGTTACTTTCTCCTGCATCCTCTGCATTTGTGCCGTCAGGGTCTGCAGCTGTTCGCTTGCCTCGCTATTCCAATCTTCCAGCTCTGATATTCGGGCCTGCGCTTCTGTCATACACGCCCGCTGGGAGCGCAGCTCCTCCATGTTTTCTGCTAGCTTGCGCTCCATTTCTCTTTGGAGGCCCATAATTTCCTCCTTAATCTCTTTTTTCAGCTCCTCCTTAAGAGCCGCTAAATCCTGTTGTAGCTGCCGTTTGAAGTCTCTCAACTCTTTTCCCAAACTGGCGATGCCAGTGTTCATGGTATCGAGTGTGTCCTCCATTTTCCCTGCTGCAGTCACCTCGTTTTTTTGGGCCCCGTGTTCAGCGGTTTCTCCTGCGTTGTTGAAGAGGAATTCTTTAATTTTACTCTGCTTTTGTCCTTGTGCCCGGCTCCTTCGTGTTTTCATCCCTTAGTTTATTGATCCGCTTATGTCGAGTTGGCCATTTACCGATGATTTTTAATCCGGCTAGGGAGAGCTCTCTGTTTAAGCGTTATGTCTCTCCGCCATCTTCCCGGAAGTCACGGTATAAGGAGCTTAAAGAAGAACTGATGCCAGTGATACTATCCACATTCAACTGGGTTTTAAAGAAGGCACAAATACCACCTAGTTGGAATGAAGCAATAATTTCTGCTATACCAAAAGAAAACGAGGATAAATTAGAATGTGGATCCTATAGGCCAATATCGGTTTTTAATATTGATTACAGGCTGTTCACGGCTATCATGGCTAGAAGATTAGAAAAGTCCAGATCACATTTGATACACAACGATCAGACAGGCTTTATCTGAGAGCGTCAAACACAAGATAATGTAACTGCATATTATCAATCATATACAAAGAAATAATATTGCAGCAATGGTAGTCAGTATTGATGCAGAAAAGGCCTTTGATTCTGTGGACTGGAGTTTTCTTAATCAAGTTTTATACAGATTTGGCTTACATGAAAAAATTATCAAAACAATACAGGCATTATATAATAAACCCACTGCAAGAATTAAAGTTGATGGCTGTTTGTCAAATAGTTTTAACCTAGAGAGAGGGTCTAGACAGGGTTGTGCATGTTCACCGTTATTATTTGCATTATATCAGGAACCATTTGCCCAGTATATTAGACAGAACAAAGGAATACAAGGCATCAATATAAATGGGAAGGAGCATAAATTGGCCTGCTACGCAGATGATATTTGGATCTACCTGGGGAAACCAACAGATTCCCTACCTAAACTTATGGAATCATTCAACTATTTTGGTCAATTATCAGGATACAAAATTAACATAAGTAAAACACAATTGCTTAAATATAATTATAATCCACCAGAAGAAATCAAAAATAATTTTCAATTTGCTTGGCAAACAGAATTCTTAAAGTACTTGGGGGACATAATACCAAAAGACCTCTCTGAACTACTAGAATGCAATTATTCACCAACCCAAAGAAAAATCAGAGGACATCGCAAGATGGAATCTAATTCCATATTTAAACCTAAATTCAAGAATTGATTCAATTAAAATGATATACTCCCCAGATTGTTATATTTATTTCAAATCTTGCCAATAGAGATAAGTGGAAAACAATTTAATGAATGGGACAAAATGCTGTCCAGGTACATATGGCAAGGTAAGAAACCTAGAATCCAATTTAAAACTCTACAATTGTCAGAACAAAAAGAGGGGTGGGCCTTCCTTCCCTGAGAGACCATTATTGGGCAGCACAACTTAGACCCATAATTTGCTGGTGTA
Organism: Pholidichthys leucotaenia; assembly: GCA_020510985.1. Lineage (NCBI taxonomy): Eukaryota > Metazoa > Chordata > Actinopteri > Cichliformes > Pholidichthyidae > Pholidichthys > Pholidichthys leucotaenia. The sequence continues at coordinate 20,128,409 of CM035839.1, read as the reverse complement.
ATCCTTCATATACTGCTCAGTGGAAGAGTATTGAAGAGGGAATGACCCCCACTCCTATACAAGTGATAATAGCTGATGATAACTTACAAGACATTATCAAGAACATAGAAAATCCATGGGTTAAGTGGACTCTTAAAATCTGGAAAAGAGTAGTATCAAAATATAATTTAGAAGAGAACATAATTTTTAAGTGGTGCGCAAAAATATCTTATTACAATAAACTGATAGATCATGCAAAGGGTAACAACAGTTCCCTATGGAGGCATTTAAATAACTTAACTAATAAAAAAAACGATCAGAAGGGGGTAAAGGAACTTAGAATCAATGGCAAGACCGTCAGTGACAAGGCTACTTTGGCAAATGAATTTAATTCACACTTTGTGGGCTCTGTGGAAGACTTAACAAAAATTTTTGTGCTGCCAAATGTGCTCAACAACACAAATTCCATACTTCCAACAGATACTTTTCACATCGATGAGGTAAATGAGAAGTTAATTGCTGGCGTTGTTAAAACACTGTCAAACTCAAAAACTAATGATATCTACAATATGAGCACCTCCTTTCTCAAAATGCACAGCAAAATATTAATCAAACCACTGACTCATCTCATTAATCTCTCCATTAGGTCTAGTACATTTCCATCTGGCTGGAAAAAAGCTGTCGTCATACCAGTTCATAAATCAGGCAGTAAAGACGATATATGCAATTACCGCCCAATCTCTATCTTACCAGTCCTATCTAAGGTTCTTGAAAAAGTTGTAGCTACACAGCTGATAGACTACTTACAAGACAGTCAACTTCTTCATCCACATCAATTTGGTTTTAGACCAGGATACTCAACAGAAACAGCAAATAAGATAAGATAAGATAAGATAAGCCTTTATTAGTCCCACAATGGGGAAATTCCAGGATTGCAACAGCACAGGGATAGCAACACTCAGAGCAACAATCAGAAGGCAAGAAAAAAAAAAACAACATCTTGCAAACATATGTCCATATTACTATAAATGTATATATATAGACACAGTGCAGAGCATTATGGCTGGTGGATGTGCAGCAGAAAGTCTAAGCTCTCTCTCCGCGGATGCAGCGGGCCAGCTGGAAGTCTTTGGGCATGATGGTGACCCCCTTAGCGAAGAAGAGACCACCAGGTGGGTCTCGCTGGTCTCCTGCAGAGCCATGACGGCGAAACTCAGGAAACGCAGGACGGTCTTGAAGTCCTGAGCGATCTCCCTCACCAGGCGCTGGACGGGCAGCTTACGGATGAGCAGCTCCGTGGATTTCTGGCAGCGACGGATCTCTCTCAGAGCCACGGACCTGTGACGGCGAGGCCTCTTCACTCTGCCGGTGGCCAGAGCGCCTCTCCGAGCAGCCCTGGTGGCTAGCTGTCTCCTGGGGGGCTTCTTCCTCCAGTAGATTTTACGGGCGGTCTGCTTGGTTCTTGCCATCGCTCTTTATTATTCTGTCTTATATTTCTTTCACGCCGCCTAAACTCCAGCCCGGCACCCGCTTCGTTTTCGCTACAGCTCCCGGTATGTCGAGTTTCCCATTAGCACCGGGCGGCGGCCAAGTGCTAGCTAGCACTAGCTCCTCCCCGCTGTAACGTCTCCCGCTACAAACCGTGGCTCCGTCCGCCGACCCGGGAGACCCCCGGGGCGATCCGTGCGTCCGTGATATATATACAGAGTGAAAGGTGTAGAAAGAAGAAGGAAGATAAAAAAAAAAAAAAAAAGGCTGTTGCAACAGGCAGCCGACTCGTGTGGCCTTATTGTTGCCTTATTGAAAACGTCAAACAGTCCTTGGACAGGGGTAATGTGGTAGGAGCTGTTTTTCTAGATCTCAAAAAGGCTTTCGATACTGTAAACCACAGTTTGCTTTTATCCAAAATGGTATCTTTTAACTTCTCCCCAAATACATTAGAATGGTTTGCATCTTATCTCCAGAATAGAGAACAGTGTGTAAAAGTTCACCAGGATAAATCCTCATTTTTAAACAACCGCATGGGTATCCCACAAGGGTCCATTCTTGGTCCTTTACTTTTCAGCATTTTTATTAATGACTTGCCGTTACACTGCTCAGCTGCAACATGCCAACTTTATGCAGATGATGCAGTTATTTACACAGCTGCCAAGACTCCAGCACAGGCTGCAGATGTACTGTCTACAAGTATGGTTGATGTCCAAGAGTGGCTCCTCAAGAACCATCTATTGCTGAACCTTCAGAAAACAGTCTCAATGTGCTTTTCAATCAAAAAATGTAACCTGCAACATTTTAAAGTTAATATACTGTACATGATCATGACATCAGTTTAGCTACAGAATTCAAATACCTTGGCATTGTACTAGATCCTCAACTCAAATTTAATCCTCATATAAAGAAAATTTCAAAAACAGTAAAAAAAAATCTGAACTGCTTTAAATTAATTAGATATTACATACCTTACGAAGCAGCTGCACTGTATATGCATTCTATGGTTTTTTCTCATATATCATACTGTTTGACAGTCTGGGCTCAAGCAGCCCCTTCCACAATAAGACATATAGGTTCATTATATAATCAAACCCTAAAAATCTTGGACAAAAAGCCCATTAGGTGGCATCACTGTAATGTTTTAAAAAAATACAACCTATTGAGTTTTGAGAGCTTCATTGACCTCTGTCTTCTGAAATTAACGTTCAAATGTTTCCATAAATCAGCACCCGAGCCACTTGCTGGTTTCGTCCAAAGACAGGACAGCAGCAGAGCCACCAGGAGTTCTGTTAACAATAACTGTAAAATATTCCACCGCAGAACCACATTTGGACAAACAGCTTTCTCTATAAAGGGCAGTCACATCTGGAACACAATGCCAAATGAAATTAAAATAATAACAGACTTTAAAACATTCACTAAAAATGTTAAAAACTGGCTGAAAAATAAACAAGAATGTACCCATGTATGAATTAATTGTCTGCAAAGTGAGAGTGAATGAAGGGAAGGAATAAATGTGTTTGTTTATAGTGAGTGACGGAGGGAGGAAGGCCTGAAATAGGCAAATGTGAGTTATGTTATATGTGTTAAATGTGAGTCAGGCTGTTATATTTGTGTATTTATAATATTTATAATATTTATGTTAAATGTGAGTCAGGCTGTTATATTTGTGTATTTATAATATAATATTTATAATTGTGTATTTATAATTTTTCTGCATTGATGTATGTGATTATTGTGTATATTTTTTATCTTGATTCTTTTTTCTAAAGCCCATCCAGGGACAAGAGTTGCAAATTAGCTAATAGCTATACACTCTATGTGCAACACATCAGATTGATTATCTTTGATTAATTGTCTATGTTTATTGCACTGTCCCTGTCAAATAAACTAATCTACTACTACTACTATATGACTCACATTTCACTCCAAATAAGTCAGACACAAGATTTAAAGTTTGGGCAAATAGAGGGATAACAGCCATATGTAAGATAATGAAAGATGACACACTACTTAGTTTTGAAACACTTAAAGGGAAGTATCAGTTGGAATCACAAGACAGCTATCACTACTTGCAGATGAGACACTTTGTCAATAACCGGTTAAAATGTATAGCAGAATCATGTAAACCATTGCTAAATTTATTTAAAAGGGCATTTAACTCAAATAAAGATAAAAGCTTAATTTCAGGTTTATATAAAGGTCTTATAAACCTGAAAAGACACTCAACCCTATATGTTAAAACAAAATGGGGGAAAAAGAAGGAGGAATAGAAATATCAGAAGAGGAATGGACATTAATATGGTCAAATCAATGGAAATGCAGTAGTTCACAGAGCTGGAGGGAGTTTGGCTGGAAAAGCCTAATTAGATACTTTATCACACCTTCCCAGAAGGCTCAGTACAAAAGTAACTCCCCAGCTTGTTGGAGAAAATGTGGTTGTGCAAATGCAAATCATTATCATATATTTTGGCTCCGTCATGTTATTCAAAATTATTGGAAGGAAATTCATAAAGCTATACAAGATATTTTTGGATGTCAGTTACCTCTGGAAAGCAAAACTCTATTCTTTGGGCTTGTGCCCGCAGAGTGGTCAAAGAGGGACAAATATTTACTATGTATTCTACTGACTGCAAGCAGAAAGGCAATTACAAAAAAATGGCTTTCACAGGAGAGTCCATCTCTTGATATGTAGATGGACATTACAATGGACATTTATAAGATGGAGAAAATAACAGCTTGTGTCCATCCATCCATCCATCTTCTACCGCTTTTCCAGAGGTCCGGGTCGCGGAGGCAGCAGTTCAAGCAGAGAAGCCCAGACTTCCCTCTCCCCAGCCACCTGCTCCAGCTCTTCAGAGGGGATACCAAGGCGTTCCCAGACCAGCTGGGAGACATAGTCTCTCCACCGAGTCCTGGGTCTGCCCCGGGGTCTCCTCCCAGTGGGACGTACCTGAAACACCTCAAGTGGGAGGCATCCAGGAGGCATCCTAATCAGATGCCCATACCACCTCAACTGACTCCTTTCAATGTGGAGGATCAGCGGTTCTACTCTGAGCCTCTCCCGGATGACTGAGCTCCTCACCCTATCTCTGAGGGTGAGCCCAGCAATCCTACGGAGAAAGCTCATTTCAGCCGCTTGTATCCGCGATCTCGTTCTTTCGGTCATTACCCAAAGCTCGTGACCATAGGTGAGAGTAGGAACGTAGATTGACTGGTAAATCGACAGCTTTGTCTTAGAACTAAGCTCCCTCTTCACCACAACAGACCGGTACAACGTCCGCATCACTGCAGCTGCTGCTCCAATCCGTCTGTCGATCTCTCGCTCCATTTTCCCCTCACTCGTGAACAAGACCCCAAGATACTTAAACTCCTCCACTTGGGGCAGGAGCCTGTCCCCAACCCGGAGAGGACAATCCACCTTTTTCCGACTGAGGACCATGGACTCGGACTTGGAGGTGCTGATTCTCATCCCAGCCGCTGGGGATATCGTCGGGCGGTGGAAGGAATACTTCGAGGATCTCCTCAATCCCACTGATACGCCTTCCACAGAGGAAGCAGGGTTTGGGGACGAGGGGGATGACTCGCCTATCACAGGGGCTGAGGTCGCCAAGGTGGTTAAAAATCTCCTTGGTGGCCGGGCCCCGGGGGTGGACGAGATTCGCCCTGAGTACCTCAAGGCCCTGGATGTTGTTGGGTTGTTATGGTTGACACGCCTCTGCAACATTGCGTGGAGGTCGGGGGCAGTGCCTTTGGCATGGCAAACCGGGGTGGTGGTTCCTCTCTTCAAAAAAGGGGACCGGAGGGTGTGCTCCAACTTTAGAGGGATCACACTCCTCAGCCTCCCTGGGAAGGTCTATGCCAAGGTACTGGAGAGGAGAGTCCGGCTGTTGGTCGAACCTCGGATTCAGGAGGAGCAATGTGGTTTTCGTCCTGGCCGTGGCACATCGGACCAGCTCTTTACCCTCTCGAGAATTCTTGAGGGTTCGTGGGAGTTTGCCCAACCAGTTTACATGTGTTTTGTGGACTTGGAGAAGGCATTTGACCGCGTCCCTCGTGGATTTTTGTGGGGGGTGCTTCGGGAGTATGGGGTATCGGGCTTGTTGTTACGAGCTATTCGGTCTCTGTACGACCGTTGTGAGAGTTTGGTTCGTATTGCCAACACTTGGTCGGAGTCATTCCCAGTGAGAGTTGGACTCCGCCAGGGCTGCCCTTTGTCACCGATCCTGTTCATAATTTTTATGGACAGGATTTCTAGGCGCAGCCAGGGAATGGAGGGTGTCATGCTTGGTGACCACAGGATCTCATCTCTGTTGTTTGCAGATGATGTTGTCCTGTTGGCTTCATCCAGCAATGACCTACAGCTCTTGCTGGGACGGTTTGCCGCTGAGTGTGAAGCTAACAAGCTAACAGCTTGTGTCAATTACAAAAAGGATTTGTTTATGTCACAATGGGCGAAATGGACTAAATATGTAACACCACTCAGGCCGGACTTTCAATTTGCAGAATTGATATAGCAGACTTTAATATATATACATCAGTGAGTACATTAACAGTTACTCCCTACATGCAGATGTTTATACTGACCCTCCCCCCTTTTTTTCTTATTTCTTTTTCATCTCTTAAAAAAAGGACATTCAGATGTAATTATCAAATGAAATGACTGCTTAAACCTACTTTCTAAAGAATGACAATAAAGAGAAAATTACAAAAAAAAAGTGAAGCCCCATCATCTTGTCAGTTTTGCAGAGGTTTTTTTTTTTTTTTTTATCAATAAAGAACATTTTAGTAGTACTTGACTGTCCTGCTCTCATGACAAGACAATGTTTTTATACTCAAGTCACTGAAGGATATTTTTAATAAGGCACCACCAAAGAAAATTTTAGGGTTTTTAGGGTTGACTATTGTAACTCATTTTTATCAGGTTGCCCAAATAAGTCCATAAAGTTTCTCCAACTCATTCAGAATGCAGCTGCATGTATCCTTATGAGAACAGGAAGAAGAGATCACATTACTCCAGTTTTAGCTTCTTTACATTGGCTCCCAATAAAATATAGAATTGAATTCAAGATGTTGCTCTTACCCTATAAAGCTCTTAATGGTATGGCTCCTTCTTTCCTGCAAGAACTCTTAGTTCCCTATCATCAAACCAGAGCTCTGCACTCCCAAAAATCCAAACTACTAGTGGTCCCAAGGTATCTAGAAGTAGATTGGGAGGTCGAGGTTTCAGCTATCAAGCTCCCTTCCTGTGGAACCATCTTCCCAGTTCAGTTCAGGAGGCAGACACTCTCTCTTTATTCAGGAGCAAGCTGAAATCTTTTCTCTTTGGTAAGGCCTTTAGTTAGAAATGCTGCCCCTGCCAGGCTTTTGCTCGCATGTGCAGCCTGGCCAGGCTTGGTACTGGACTGTTTGGCTTTGAATGTTGTATTTGTGTGTTTGTTTTGAATGTAGTTACTCAACCCAGCCGGTCAAGGCGGATGGCCGTCCTCTGTGAGCTATGGTTCTGCCCGAGGTTTCTGCCAGTTAAAGGGAAGTTTTTCCTCACCTGTATTGCCGCAGTGCTTGTTCTTAGTTTATAGAACCCAGCAGGGACCCCTAAGAGTGTGGCCTAAACCCACTCTTTTCTGTCAAGTGCCTTGAGACGACCTGTGTTGTGATTTGGTGCTGTATAAATAAACTGAAATTGAATTGAAATAAGTGTTACAGTGCATTGTGGGAGATTAACAGATGCTCTACTGAAAGGCAGCAGCAAGTTAAGTTGATCCCATTCCACAACATGTGGTGTTTGGGGCGATGCCCATCTCCGTTTCACTGACCCTAGACCACACAGCTACCGTCAGTGAAAGCTACAGTGTGTGTGTGTGTGTGTGGGGGGGAAATCGATCATTCTGGGAGCTCTGTGCGTTAATTTTCCTTTCTCCATTCTATTATACTGAACACCAAACTAGAAAGCGGAAAGTACCATTTTTTATATGGTCTTTGGTATGACCCGGCAGCAAACAGGAAAATTTTTAACCTGGATTTAAAGCAGCTGAGGGTTTCAGCAGCCCTGATGCTTTCTGGGAGTTTGTTCCACATGTGAGGAACATTAAAACTGAATGCTGCGTCACCATGTTTGGTTCTAACTCTGGGCATGGATGGTAGGTCCGACCGACCTTGACCACCTGAGGGCTCTGGGTGGTTCATAAAGGCCTGTTCAGAGTCCCTTCGAGGGGAACACATTTGCGTTCTGTAGACTGCATTTGTGTACACAGCAGTATTCAGAGTGGTTTTTGAGCCTCTGCAGCTGCTGCTCAGAAGCCGCGTTTCACGCATGCACAGTAAAAATAATCTACAGTTCACATGCCCGTACTGTTGGCAGCAGCCAAGACCAACCAAACTGATTTGCAACAGCTGCAGTCCAAACCCAAAAGAAGAGCACAGTGGCGGACATTTTAAATGATGGAAGCAATGGAGGTACGTGAATACAAAGATGAACGGGAGCTTTTGCTGTTTAGTGGCAGAAGAAGAAAACAGATGGGCAAAAAGACTATCTTTTGTTCACCCAGTATTGGTAGATTGCTCAGTACTTTAGTCTGGTGGGAGTTTCCGGGTGCATATGCAGTTTTTTTTTTTTTTTAATTTAACTTTTATTTACACAGGGTAGTTCCATTGAGAGACGACCTCTCTTTTTCAAGGATCACCTGTTCATATTTACACATTGACACCTGGAAGCTGCCCAGTCCAACCACAGACTGACCTGTGGCCAATGAGCAGCTCCACTGGAGCAGTTGGAGTTAAGGGCCTTGCTCAAGGGCACCAAAGTGGGGTTAAGGAGGGTGGGGCAAACACTGCTATGTCATCTGTCCCACCCAGATCTAATCCTGCTGGTCCAGGGATTGAACCGGCAACCTTCCGCTCACCAGTCCACATCCCTAACCATTAGGCCACCACTGCCCCCTGTCCCCCAGTTCACTGCGACCATTTGCGTACTTGTACGTGCGTTCACTTTTTGGGGGCTGCATGTGCTTGGCAACGCTCACCCTCTGTGTAGGGTTTGCGCACAAATGCGTCCACTGCACTTGTTCACGTACCAACGCATTTTTACCACTATGAATTGGGCCTAATGAGATGTATTTTGGCCATAAACTATTCAGAGTTTAATAAACCAACAACAGTATTTAGAAATCTGTTCTTTGACAGACAGGAAGCCAGTGTGAAGATCTGAGGACTGGAGTTTTATGATCCACTTTCTTGGTCTTAGTGAGGACTCCAGCTGCAGCGTTCTGAACCAACTGCAGCTTCAGTTGAAATAAAGGGTCTATCAGTATTTAGGTATGACAGTTGGGTAATCAGGATGATAAATCTAGTTCTATTTTGATGGAGCAGCCGTGGCCCGGATATTAAGGAGGCAATACATTTGGGTCACAGAGGTCTGGATTTTGAGGACTGCCTGTTTTCAAACAGCACCTCACTGTGGACATTAAAGTACGCATTACAGCGTTCACGTTATGAGAAGCCACCAACAGTTAATATAGTTTAAATGTTAGAACACCACTGAAGCGGACTGATACAGATGTGGTGAAACATCCAAGTGTGGTTATCAGCAAATATAGTCACCCCTGGAATCCTGTTTTACATCAAACAGAAATGTGGGAAAAGAAGTCAAACTTTTTTTTTTTTTTTTTACTATTACTCAGATGTTAGATTGCCGATTGTTTTTCTGGTGTCCATCAGGGTTTCTTCTGCAGAACGGAAGACGAGTTTGACGACTGGTGTCTGCGCATAAGAAGGGTATGTCTCATTCCCTCACCTTGTTTTGTCTCCCATCAGTGCAATATGGAACTAGGGTCTGGGCTCCAGTTCACACAGTGACCAATGGTTTGGGGTCATTTTGCTAACAAGGTGGACAGCACCCCCACCCACCCACCCCAAAATCACTGGGTATTACTGTATTTTATCAATCTTATCCAATATATGAGAAGCTGTAAAATAAAATATCTGAATGTGTATTTTTGGACATTTTCTTTCCATTGATCTGAAAGATGAATTACAGCAGCACCAAATTCTTAAAACTGATTTTGTGGTGGTGGAGAAAAACTTGCATTTTAGAAGCTCCTAAACAAGACCGTCTCTCCCTCCCAGCTGTCCTGCAACAGAGGCGGCCTCCCCATGTTTGAACTGGTCGACAGTCAGCCTACTCACTTGGTCAGCATCGACGCCCTGAACCTTACTCCCGGTAAATAATCTCTGAAAATCTACTACAAAAGATCCAGTTAATGAAGGGAAGTTGAACATCTACATTTCATGTTCTCTTGACAGATTTCTCTGACTCGGACCGGTTGGAGCGGTTCTTTGATTCGGAGGACGAAGAGTTTGAGATCCTCTCCCTGTGAGGACCAAAAAACCCCAAACAAAAACGATGAACAATGACTTACTGTCCCCGTCAGTGAGCGAATGAGTCCGTCTCTTCTCTGTATCAGAAGGCAGGCCTGAAGGGGATGAACGTTAAACCGGAGACGCCCCGATGCAGTCCAAGCTCCAGCCCCTCTGATCTCCGTACCCGACATCGAGACTGCCCCGTGGACGCTGTAGCAGGAGCTCAGGATAAACTCTGTATGCACATCTCCACATACGTGTTTCTGTTCCAGTCTTAACACGTTTTAAATGTTTATTCTGAAGTGATCTGGTGCCTTTCCCCGACTCCATCAGTTAAAAAAATGCCATAAGTTTTGTTGTACAGAAATCATTCATGACACCCCCCCTCCGGCTTAACGCGGTTTGTCACTAATAATTGAAGTCTGTAACAAAGCCAAATTAAGTCAAACATGAAGTTGTTAGCTCAGCGAGTTTTAAACTGTATACAGTCATTCATTTGAAGATTATTTATTTAATCAAAGCATTACGTAGGTAGGTGACAGGACAGTAGACATGTAAGAGGAAGAACATTATAAATAAAATCAGAATCTCATATTTGACAGCGGCATATCTGTGGTCCATTTTAATGTGTCATTAAACTGTGTCTGAGTCACAACCCAGGATGGCGGCAGCATGTCTGTGGTCACCGAGAGCCCGTCACTTCCACAGATCGCTCAGCGGCCGGTCCTGCACCATGCTGATGATGTTCAGGCTGTAGGTTCTGATGTCGCTGTGGACGCCCTCCACATTCTGAGCTGCGTCAATTACCTAAAGACAAATAAAGTTATTAGAGGTGCAGTGAGATGTCAAGCTGAGATCTTCATCAGTGGCTGGATGTCGTCAGCCGCTGTGGTGAGCCGGGTTCTCCTGGCTTGCCTCTGTAGTTCTTCAAGCTGCCCACTTTTCTAGGCCCTCCCCTTGAAACCTGTGGCCAACCTCTGTTGCTTGGCAACAACATGCACCATCATGTTACAAAGTCTTGTGGAAGCGAGTCACCTTATCAACCAGCTAGTGTTTTGGTTACTGAAGCTGGAAACCATTTACCCATCCCAAACACCACTGCATTTGCTTTAGTTATCCCTGCCAGTCAAAGCCCAAAGGGGGGGATTATGTTATGGGTCCGTCTGTCTGTCCGTCCCACTTCTGTGAAATCAACTACGGTTTTGTTCTGAAACTTGGTACCAGAGTTTGATATACTCTGATGATGTGCATATTGCAGTTTGACTCTGATTGGATGAGTTTTCTGTAAATAAATGCTCTAAATGATTATGTTTTGACTTGGAATTTGGGTGAGTTGTTTTCAGTAGGTTTGAGTAACATGAGCAATTTAGTTTTATTCTCTAAAGGTGTGTTCAGACCAAAGTGTACAACTAAATTTAGTCGCGTGAATGCATTGAGTTAACATGTATTCTGGTTGTGCGAGTAAATTTACTTGCATTTGGTTGGAACACTCCCTAAAGCTCGATTCATGGTACTTTTCCGCTCTGGTCTGCTGAGGTGCGCGTTTGCCTTGGACGAGGCCAGCATGCACGCAGTTGTGTGCGTGTTTAACTTTTTTGTCTACCAGGCCAAGCAGTTGACGCATGCACACACAGCTGTTACTTGCGGTTTCACCCCAGTCCTATGGGTAGCACAAATCTGCTAAAACACCAGTTTGTTCACCAGCTATAAAAACGTAAAGAAAGGTGAGATCAAGGACCATTTTTTGTAGCAACAATGGCATCATTGTGAGGAAAAGGAGGAAGTGTTTCACAGGGATGAGAATGGTGGTTTTAGGGAAAAAAAAGAGGAAACTTAGCCAGGGGTCTTGGGGGAAGCAGGCCCCCAAGGCGAAGCCTTGGTGGGGGGTCTGGGGGGCAACACCCCCCAGAAGCTAACAAAATCTGGTGTTTTAGAATGCTCAAATGTGGTCTTATATTTAAAGTTAGAATTAAGTACAAATGCATTTATAGTTTATCTTTTTAATCTGCTGCTGCATCACATGTGTAATCATGTTCAATACTGTTTTGATTCAGTGTCACACTTTATTGAGAAACAGAAAATGTCACTTCCATATTTACATGCCTGTGCTACTACTCTATGAACTTATGTACAAGTCAACGTATTCTTCACATCTAATTGTGCAATTTTTTCTTCTTGGCTACCAAAGCCTGTAGCCGTTCTGTAGCCTTCCTCTTCTCTGATTTTCTGTGGGCAAGCAGTGCCTGTTTAGCTGCAGCTTCTCTCTTCTTTTTCATGGCTGCCTTGCTTGCCACAGAATCATGTTGAAGATCGAGTTCTTTCTGTTTCATTTCCTTCTCTTTCCTTTTTTCTTCCTTTTCATGCCTGTAGGCACTTGCTGCATTTTTGAAGTTGACACACAGCCTTTCATCAATTTTGGAGTGCTTGACATCATGCTTCTTGAAGAAATCAAGTGATGATGTGTCTCTAGCCTTGAGACTGTACTTCACAGTTTGAATTGAGCTGAATGTGTTAATGTTCATTCTAGTTGACCTTATGTCAATGATATCTCCCATGGTGTTGAATGATGACTCAACTCTAGGCCCATGGAAGCAGCTTAGAGACACCATAGCCATTCTAGAGAGAGTTGGATAGTTGTTTGTTGTGAAGACTTTTCCCCACCAGACATCTACTCTTCCTTCCTCCAAAGTTTGTTTCAGGCTTGAGTCTACCTGGAACTTCCTGATTTCCATAGACACCGAATCCTTCTCCTTGTCTGTCAGGAAAGGGTCCAGGAGCTGACTGAGTTTCTCTAGGGCCTTAGTACCTTCACTGTGTCCCTTAGCAGCAGGATCAAGGTGCAGACATTGCTTGAAGCAGTGGGTTGTTGAGGGGCAGTCGCTTCTCCATGTGCTTTCCACAACTGATGTATGCAGTTGACGCTTTTTTGACAAATTCCAGGCACACAGGATCCTTCTTGTTGTTTTCTTTCATGATTGATTTGGCTTTTCTGCCGATGAACATATCCTGAATGTTAAGAAACTGTCCTTCGTCACTGTCTAGATTGAAAGCTTTCAGCTGACTGGCACACTTGTCCACCACACACTCTGACTTTATAAAACAGGCTAAGAAATTCTTGAACACCTGCTCTTGTTGATCATGCAGCACATGGATTAGAGGCTTACTTGACTGGAACAAGCACACATATTCCTTCAGGAGGGGCAGCACTGCAATAAAGAAGTTCATGATGAGTGAGGTCGTCTTCTCCTGAATGATCACCTTCTCCACAATTCTCATCTTTCTCCTCATTCCATCTTCTGTCAGGGACTTTTGGGACAATTCACTCCACATGCTTTTTACTTGCTTGATAGCATGGGATGATACCTTCTTGTCAAGCAGCAGCCTCAGCATCGGTTCCTTGAAAAGAATTCTGTCTGGCTCATCAAGGAAGGGATAGTAAAGTAACTTGAAAGCATTCATCATGTGCATATTGCTGTGACAGGCATCATAACAGGACAGCCACCTGTGATTGACGAACCTTTCTGGCATGGTGAACTTAACTCCAAGTATCTGGCAAATTTCTTCCCGTTTTACTTTCAAGTCTGGTGACCACTTGACGTCATTGTGCAAATCAGACTGCAAATGTTCAGCCCAGTTTTCAAATGGTTTGCAAAATTGTTTGCATGCATTATGCATGTGGTGACATGAGTCACCATCAACATCAAGGAGTTGTGGAGCTTTCTCTCTTATCCGAACTTCAAGTCCACTCTTACTTCCCCTCATTACACTGCAGGAATCCATCATGACTGACACAAGATTGTTCCATGGAATGCTATCTGTCAAACAATTCACTCAAGGCTTTAAACAGGCTTTCTGAATTAACTTGCACAACTTCTAATGAATCAAGATGTTCTACTATAACTTTTCCCAACTTGGCAGAATAGTAACTTACAAGAACAGCTAACACCTGTTTATCACTATTAGAAGTACTTTTGTCCACATTCAGTGAGAAAGGCTGTGTCCTCAGGTTTATCAGAGTCTCTTCCTTGAATGTATTGGCCAGTCCAAAACGCATCTTGTATGACGCTGTAGTCCGATCAAGATTCATGTGATTCAGAGCTTTAGGATCCTTTGCCAACTCTCGAGCAGTCTCCAGGATGACGGGCCATGGTGAGAGGCAGTGAATGCTCGGCAATCACTCCAAGTACCAGGGCCTTAAATTACAATTGACATGAAAACAGTCTAAAATAAAGTGAAACACAGTACATATTTTCTCACAATTTGAATTTTGAATATGTACTGTAACATAATCGATAATCAGCATTCAAATGCAATTAGTGTTTCAAAACAGGCATGCCATCACAACTTACACATGCTATTTCATAACAAATTCATTACGCGAAAATTCTCAAGTACATTACTTAAACGAGAAAAAAATCTTACCTCGGAATGTGTCTTCCGATCACTAATTGCTGTAATCGGGGCCAGTTGTGATGAACTTTGATTGACTGGCATCTGAATTTGACCGTGTCCATCGATCGTTTTGAACGCAGCATCGAGCAAGTAGTTCAATCTCTTGTAGGCACAATTTTGAGATGTTTCTGTTTTGAACAGTGTTCAACTAAGGCAACACAACCATGAGATCCATAACTCAAGAAATCGTTGCAATAAACACACTGAGCTTTCCCTGGTACTTTGCATTTTGCTATGAAGTCGGCCATTTTTTCAACCACAAAATAAAGTGAAACACAGTACATATGTATTAAATTTATGATATCTGAATAGTATGTTGATGTAATAATACTAAATTAATATTTTACTACTATCTAATATGTTTAGAACTGACACAGAATTACATTTACATAGTTCTAGAACAGACGAAATAATTTAACCAAGTAAAATAAATTAAATATTAACAAAATTCCATCACCAAGTCCATCACTCATTTATTAAAATATACTGACATTCTGCAAACATTTTGATTTATTAATGTGTGCATTTGTTAGTGTTACTAGGAATATAAAAAAGTTGCATATCAGTATATTTTAACCACTTGAATTCTTGTGAATTCAGTGGGCGGTCACGTCTCTGCGTCTCAGTGCGCACTGGGAAAAAAAAAAAAAAAAAAAGCTGCATTTCCGGTCTTCCAGTACAGACACAGCCTTGTTACAACCTCAGAAAAAAGCTGTGTAATATATTCATTTTTTGTGGTATTTTTACAAAATTTTGACCTGAGCTTGAAAACACTTGGTTCTACATTTCTGTTGTGTTTTCCAGCCAGTATCTGACAGCTGTATGTTATTTGCAAGCATTTGTATCTAAAAAAACACCCAGGCGAACTTTCCTGTTACTCAGTGGCAGGAGCACTTGGAGAGATTATGACTGTTTTGCCAAAAAATTCAGAGTATTTTCTGCTTGAACTGCTGCCTCCGTGACCCGGACTTCCGGAAAAGCGGTAGAAGATGGATGGATGGATGAGACCAACTCCATGAAGATGCTGCAAAGGGTTAAAGAACAGCTTTTGATTTACTTTGGGCATTTTATTTTTAGGGAAGTTGAACAGAGTTCAACAGGTTAATATTTGAAAGATAATCTAAGAAAGTAAGTAAAACCTAAAAGATGTTTAATATTTTTATGCAATGACCATAAAGAAATTAT
Source organism: Pholidichthys leucotaenia (assembly GCA_020510985.1). Lineage (NCBI taxonomy): Eukaryota > Metazoa > Chordata > Actinopteri > Cichliformes > Pholidichthyidae > Pholidichthys > Pholidichthys leucotaenia. The sequence continues at coordinate 20,112,944 of CM035839.1, read as the reverse complement.
GTTTACTAATAAAAGCAAAGATATCTTAGGAAAGGCAACCCATCACCACCCGTGACAAAAAAAACTTACACATGCATTATGTAACTTCTCCTAGTGAAACAAAAAATGATAAATTATATTCAAAATTCAAATTGTGAGAAAATATGTAATAACATAACAATCGCTAATCAGCATTCAAATGCAATTAGTGTTTCAAAACAGGCATGCCATCACAACTTACACATGCTATTTCATAACAAATTCATTACGCGAAAATTCTCAAGTACATTACTTAAACGAGAAAAAAAAAAATCTTACCTCGGAATGTGTCTTCCGATCACTAATTGCTGTAATCAGGGCCGGCTGTGATGAACTTTGACTGACTGGCATCTGAGTTTGACCGTGTCCATCGATCGTTTTGAACGCAGCACCGAGTGAGTAGTTTGATCTCCTTGTAGCCACAATTTTGAGATGTTTCTATTTTGAACAGTGCTCAACAAAGGCAACATAACCATGAGATCCATAACTCAAGAAATCGTTGCAATAAACACACTGGGCTTTCCCTGGTACTTCGCATTTCGCTATGAAGTCGGCCATTTTTTCAACCACAACTTCAGTATTTTTACCGATCTTTACCGTCATTGACACGGTTTTTTCAAGCCATTCCCAACGAAATTTGTTCTTTATCCCTTTGTCGATTTCTAAAATTCTTGCTTTGTTCTCTTTCGTGAGTTTTAGGTTCACCATTTTAACGAAATCGGGAAAACGCAGTTGATTGAACTGATTGAACTGTCCGCCACTTGCATTTCGCTCCGTGTGTTATCCGGATATGACAAAAGAAATCTAACCAAATCGCCGATTGGTTGCTTCAATAAGTATCAGCCTATCAGTGGCCTTGTTACATTACATTACATTACTGATCTCGCTGGGTAGCGTGTTTTGCGTGGTGGATTTTCACAGCCGATCGAAAATACGACTCGCCGCCAGACCGCCCCCCCCCCCCTAAAATTTTCTCCTTGAATTTAGACGATTCACGAGAATGACCCTAGACATGATCAAATCCGAGGAATTCCTCAGATCCGAGGAAGATTCTCATCCCTAGTTTCAGTGCTCTTTTCCGCTCAAGCTGCTGCTGCTGAAAAACGATTTATGTATGTTTATTCTCATCTTCCTCTTCGTCTTCTTTGCACGTTGTGTTGGTAGCCCCCCCGTGAATGGGAGGTTCAATCTTGCGCATGCACAGTCAACACGGTCAGGGCGTGTGGTCAAAAAAATTTGGACTGCACACGGATGCCTGCGCAAGGGCTGTGCGGAGCCTAGCGGACTGGAGACAATGGCGTAGTTTTCGTCACACAAGCCTTGCGATTGAGCAGACATGGACAGTGGTGGTGCAGCATGAATCCAGCTTCACACGCGTATAAATAGTAAAGCCAGATAAAGTGGTACTTTTGCAGCGGTCTCTTATTTTTTATTTTTTTTTATAAATAGCGGCTGTTCTTTTGTTGGGTCTCAACCTCCTGAGGTCCGACGCTTGGCTAAAGTGGGGTGTCGGCACACTCGGCTCAAGAAAGCCATGTTGAGCTTTTTTATTGTGCATAATATTTCTGACCCGTTCCTTTGACCACATGTCGCCACGCTAGCTTCTAGATTTCTGATCGGACTGACTTCAAATTTATATATAAGCTTTGACTCAAATGAAGGGGGCTTCTACTTTTGAGGAGGAAGATTTGATTTTTTTCTCCATTCTATGTTAAAGGGCCTATATCATGCAAAATCGACTTTTTTGAGCTTTTAAGCATGTTATAATGTTAATTCCTCACCAAAAACACCCCCAAAGTGGTATTTTGCTCCATTCACGCATCTGAGTATTCCTCCTCAACCCTGCTCTCTGAGCTGCTGCTCCGCCCTGTCCCTGATAATGACTGGGTCCCCACGTTCATACGTATGAACGTGGGTGAGCCGCCCACTCCAGGAAGTGCCTGTGCTGCCAGCACCGCCCCCAGGCTAACGCACACACCCACTTTCTCCACGCAGCTGACGGAGCGGTGATCGGCAAAACTCTTTCACTTTAGCATTGACGCTGTGAAGAAGTAGTTCCTCTCACACCTAATCTGCTCAGTGACAACAACTGTCTGCTTTTTTATGTAAGACAATGTCTTCTAAGTGGCGTAAATGTGTCTTTGGCTGTGAGAGATTTAGGAGTTTGTTCAGCCTTCTTAAAGAAGAGCCTACTCGTCAGAAATGGTTGGAGTTTATTATCGTCCTGAAATGGGCGGCAGCCACAAGAAGGAGAGGCGGAGCCTCAGAGATCGAGGCATCTTACTTCCGGGTTGGAAAAGTAGCTCGCGAAAATAACTCGTATTTCATAAGAAATTCATTCTCCAGTGTACCAAAGGTAATATACTATCACATACATGCATACAGTTTACTCTGAAAGGCTTAAAATAGCATGATATAGGCCCTTTAACGGTTCTCAGTTGGAGCCTCTAATATGCAGATGGGTGGGGTATGTGGGGTACGTGCGCTTGCCAACTAAGGTTCTTTCACTTTTTTTTTTTTTTTTTACCAAATCTCAAATTTGTGACTCTTCTTGTGCACATGCAGCTTTGCTTGCGAATTTGTGACATTTGAAGTCATTTGCAACTACTTTAATTGTAAATTTGCCATTATTGTAAACTTATTAAAATTTCAGCTTCTCATGTATAAATAGGAGGTGAGTACAATATCCCCCGCCTCCGTTTTCTTTGAAGATCCCAATCTTTAACTGAAGGAGAGCAGTTTTCAACTTTTCCATGTGCATCATCAGCGTGTATCAAACCCTGGTACCAAGCTTCAAAACATTCAGAACAAAACTGTAGGAATCTAGTAGGAGTTGATTTAAAAAAAAAACAAAAAAAAACAAAAAACAGGTGCCTTCTGTGGGACGGAGAGAAGATCACCAGAACAGAATCCCCCTTTGGTCTTTGACCAGCAGGGGGTAAAAACTTTCAATGCCTTTTTTCAGTTTTTTTAAATAAACTCCAGACTTTTCTCTGGTAAACTTGACATTGGTGCCCAACTTGAGACTTTTAATTTGATATTTGATCCATAAAAATTAGCAAATTTTGCTGTCAATTTGCCATTTATGTCTCATAAATCTGTAAAAAACAAAGTATTGAAGGGGTTGCTGGTTAATTGGAGCCACAAAACGCAGACAGTGACCACCTTTTTAGAGCAACAGCCACAGCAATGTCCATATTTTATGGCACAGTTACAAAATAAGTCAGATATCATCATGTAAACGTAATAAAAACTGAATACCCATACAACAACAAAACGAGTGGACAGTGGACCAAATGTTTCATCATTTAAACGGCCGGTGGGAGGAAGTCTCTTCACTGCTGATGACCGTCGTACCTGCCAGTTGACTGAAGTGTCCTTCATCAGCTCTTCAAACCGCTGCTGAACGGCTCTCTGGAAAACGCTGGTCTCGTATCGCTCCTGTCCAAACTGTCCTCTGAGAGCAGCCTGGGCCGGGGTCAGCTGCAGGAACATGACCAGGTCCGGTTTAGGCAGACCAACGTCAGGGCTCTTACACCAGTCCAGACAGAAACCCTGGAGAAGAAGAAGTAGAACATAAAGATCAACTCTGTTTTATAATGACTGACAAACACAGAGGTAGAAGTCAAAAAAGAGAGACGGGCTCACTGGTTTCGCGCTGGTGAAAGCAACCCCAGAGAAGGCGTACCGATCCACGACCAGAGTGACGCCCTGCTCCAGCTTCTTCTTCATCAAAGGCCTGTGAAAGAGAGAATTTCTGTTAAAACCCAAATCATAATTCAGAGAGAGTGGGGAAAAAAACAACCTGATAAGGTGGAAAAACTACTCTGACAATGTGACTTTAAACTGTCCCACAAATACAAACATCAAGTACCTTCATGCTGCTCATAAGAGATGGAAGGATCTACATCACAATGAAATGTTGTGTGGAACCAAAGCTGTCACCTCAACCGTTCCAGCTTCGCTCACATAGACTGATGTATAATCATCAGTTAAATCTGATTTAAAAGTGCTTCTACACTTTTCCAGGTGCAGGTTATTATCCCCCGCCGGTGGAAGACTGGAGGGGGATAATGTTACAGGACAGAGCGTCTGTCTGTCTGTCCCACTTTTGTGAAATCAACTCCTCCTACAGTTTTGTTCCGGTTGTTTTGAAACTTGGTACCATGGTTTGACATACACTGATGATGCACATATTGCAATTTGGTTCTGATTGGATGACTGTTACTACAAAATTAGTACAGCTAGGGCCACCAAACCTGGTACACAGGTTCACCGTGAGACCATGACCTCAGACTATGGGTTTGGGGTCCAAAGGTCAAGGTTAACGTTCTCTAGGCCCCATTACTGTACAATGAGTCACCAAACTTGGTACATAGGTTCACCCGGTGACCCTGAAAGGTGACTATGGATTTGGGATTGCAACGTCAAAGGTCAACATCAAAATGGCTTATAAACTATATCTCAACAACAAAGAAAGCTAGGATCACCTGTAACGGATTGCCCATCTAACTTAACTTTTTTGGGTGCCAGCCGAAGCAAACTTTGACAAAAAAGAAAAAAAACTTGTGTAAACTTAGGACAATCCCCCACAAGGATGCAGGTAAATAAAACAAATACCGTGGACCCTTAATAAACTCAAATATCTCAACTTCACAAACACACTTAGCCAGTCAATATAAAGAAAGCAGTATATTTCAAAATGACTCAAACCATCAACTCAAATGTCCCTTTCAGGCAAAACCACAAAATTATATCAAAGGCAACAAAAATCTCAACCCATGAACAGTTCAAATGGTTCAGTTTTTTCCTTCAGTTCACCTTTTCAGTTCAATTCAATATAGTCCTTTTAATCAGTTCAGTTCTCTGTACCCCCTTTGGTTCAGTTCAGTTCCATTGTTCAGTTCAACAGTTCAGCCCTGCTGTGTTCAGTTCAACAGTTCAGCCCCAGTTTTGTTTTTTTACAAGACAACCCACCTTTTCTTCTCTCCTCTTCAATTGTTTTACTTCAGCTGGGCTGAAGGTTAGTGGAGAGTATTACCCTCAGTTACCTCCCTGGAGAACCAAGCAGCTGGCGACAGATGAATAAATCCTTGCCACTTGTGTAAATCCAGTTCTGTGGAAGTGTGGAGACTTATTCTAAACCCAGAGTACTTTTGGAAAATGACAGGGATAGGCACGGCACTCAATGGAATTAAAGATAGACTTGCCGCCTCTGTTTGTTCCTTTGGCCACCATTTTGTCTTCTGCCATCAGCTTATGGAGGCTTGGTTCTAATTGGTGGCAAGGAGGTGGGGAGCATGTCTGAAAGGGGCAGCCCTTCAGGAGACTGCCACACACCAAATCTGGTACACAGGTTCACTCTGAGGCCATGACCTCTGACTACAGATTTGGGATCAAAAGGCCAAGATTGACACTCCCTATGATCTCTTACTGTAGAACGTGTAAAGCTCTCTAGGGTCACCAAACTCGCAACATGGCTTCACCTCAGGACCCTGCCCTACAACTATGGGTTGTACACTTTGTTGTATATTTGTGGATGGTGAGTTTATCATAACTTGGTTCTGCCACAGTAATTACAGTGAAAACTGCTCTGTCACTAAGTATTGGGATCGTCAAAGAAAATGGAGGCGGGGTTTCAAATGCCATCTTTCTGTCTTGATACAGATGAAAGGAAAACCTGCTTAGCTAATAAACTTCGTTCATCATCTCCAGATTGCTACATGTCACTGTTAACAGCCTGCTGCAGAAAAAAATGTTTACACAGCATATTTTTGTAGCTTCTGGATTCTTTATAAAAAAAAAAATTCAGGCTTAAGTTCTATGTGGAATGTATGACATTTACAGGAGAAATGCAGCTAAAGATGCCACTGTGGTGAGATATTTTTTCACCACATGCCTAAAAGCACGTTAACAATATGCCGTGCAGTTCTGGGCTTGTCCCGTGATGATGCGTGACTAAATTCTTTGAGGAATCGGGGAGTATCTGAAGTCAGGATCCCGTTCATTCATCAGCCACTTTATTGCGTAGGTATACCACTTCAAGCGCTCCAAATTAGCCAGTCACACACACCAATAACTCATGTTTGTAGACATGCTTGAGATGAAGATTTGCTGAAGTTCAAGGTGAACGAAGAAAGTGATTCAAAGCAGAGTTGCCAGTTTTTCAGAAAAGTGACATCCTGCTGTCCCCCTTTTTTAACCTCCACCAAGGAGGGCGTTGGTTTGCCTCTTAGCAACAAAACTCAAAAAGTTATGAACAGATTTTGATGACATTTTCAGAAAAGGTGTGTAATGGCACGGGGAGCAGATGATTAGATTTTGGTGATCTGAAAATGCATACCTCCACTAAGGGCTTTGTTTGTATTTGTGCAGCAGGATTACACAAAAACTACCAGATGGATTTGGATGAAATTCTCACCAGAGATGGTCTGTGGCCTAGAGACGAACCCATTACGTTTTGCTGATGATCTGAGAATGCATACCTCGGCCAAGGCTCCATCTTCTCACAATGTGTTGGCAACATTACTCCAAAACTACTGGACAGAGTTTGATGAAACTTTCACCACCGGTGGCTCTTGGGCTACACACGAACCCATTGCATTTTGGAGGTGATCCATGAATGCATACCTCCACCAAGGCTCAATGTCCTGGCAATGGTTTAGCAGGATTACACAAAAACTACTCGACAGATTTTTTTACCTCCAAGATTTTTGCCTGAGGCCAATATGCAGCGGCAGAGTGGAGTCTGGGCAAACAACAGCCTTGGCGGAGGCATGCACTCTCTGAGTGCCCTCCAGTTTTGAATTTGTCAGCGTAAAAACAAAAGTTCCATTTGCATACACCAGGAAGACTACACCCAAGTGCAAACAAGCAAGTATGTTCTGCACCTGTGCTCACTCATTCACGACATTCAACAGCGAAGCAGATCAGCTGATCTCTTTAACTGATAAAAGAAAAAAAAAAAACAGATGAAGCTCGCCAAGGACTCAAATTTACCAAATGACTGCTCATCAGCCACAGAGTTCTGGGTTACTCACTGAGAGTTCAGAACAAGTTTTAGAACATGTTCAGTCTGCTTTAGTATGTGCTGAATGAACTTGTGATCTCCTGGATAAGGCAAGTTTACCTAACGTTACATACTGTGAACTGTCAAACATCGCTGGACACAAACCTCTGGCTGCCATCTACCCTCATGAGCTTCACCGCATCCGAGTTGTGATTTGCTTTCACAATAAAAACCCAGAACAATCAGCACCGTTGAAATCTGAAGAAAGTTCACTAACAGTTCACAGTAAAAGTTGTTTTATCCTCATTTCAGCGTGAGATACGAGATGGGTGGTGTTGGAGTGTGAACGGGAACAGATGAGCGAGTCTCACTGTCAAAATGACACTACAAAGTGCACTGAACAGGGACTATGTTGATGTGTCAACCGGTTTGACTGGTTTTTGAGTGTGTAGCACTGCCACATATTAATTGCACCGCCCCTGTTATGGAGAGAATGGTAGCCACATAAAGGGAGGTCTGAGGTATCTTAATTGATGTGATGCAATATTTATAATGCTCCATTTCATGTTTGTGCCTCGTGACAGTCGTGTTCTATTTTCCGAGTGTATGTGTGTGAAAACATAATTTACCTGTGATTACATCAGCTGGTAATGGGAGTGGCCATCAGCCGATTGCCAGCAGCTAGGCTGCCGCAAGACATTCTTTTCTCTCATTCATCCCAGACTCACAGACTGACAGGCCCGCTGTGACTAGGAGCGTCCATCATATTATGGACATCTGAAATAAAGGCCTTTCATTGAGACTATTGGAGCAGCCAGGAGGAGCGTCATAACGCCGGGAGTCTACGTGGGACCGGCGGCTGATGGCGCATTCCTTGCCGTGAAACGGCAGGTTGGTTGGCCCAGGAGGAGGACACGGGACCGGGGGAATTCGCTGTGCAACTGGAGGGAAGGGCAGTGGACCCAAAGCCGGTGAGAACGTCCCCCTTTGTCTCGCGATCATTATTTTTTCCTCATCTCCATTTTGACTGAGCTCAGGGTTTTTTTTGGTCAATTCTACAGTGACATCCTGTTTGGTTTTGGGTGACTTTATTGGAACACTTTATTCTTCTCCTTTTTTTTAATTTTTGCCGGCGAAGACTGGGAACTATACTGGACAGTTGAACACTAAATTGAATTATGGTTTGTGTGAATATAAATTATGTGAATACATTGTGGGTGTGGTAAATAAGGGATAGATATAATTGTTGTATAATCATTATTTTGTGCACTATTGAACTATAATAATAACCCACAAAACCATGTGAGCAGGTTCAGAGTGAAATCATTTCATCCCTCATTTTTTAGTAATATTCTCTGTTGTAGAAGTGTTACAAATGTTTCACAAACCGCTGATCCGCTGGGATCTTCATGCTATTTTTTGATTTGGGATTTGAGATCTTTATTTCAAACATGTAAAACAATTATACAAAATAAGATTTAAAAAACAAACAATTAACCCAAGGTTACGTTAAATGGCATCAGCTGGGGATTCTAACTTGTCCTTGGGTATGGATGTGAGAGTGAATGGTTGTCTCTGTGTTGGCTCTGCGATGGACCAGTGTTGCCAACTTGGTGACTTTCTCGCCAAAGCTGGCGACTCTTCAAACCCTCTTGATGACTTTTTTTTGTCAAAAGCGACTAGCGACAAATCTAGCAACTTTTTCTGGTGTTTTGGAGACTCTGATGTGCAGGGCTCGGCGGGTTGTAGTTTCCTTAGATGGCATCTAAAATAAAACCCATCTGTAATGTGAGACTATGAAACTACAACTCCCAGAAGCACTATCTGCACACAGTGTGTGCTCACTGGTCCACTGTCACCTGGACCCCTGGTCTCCTCCGTGGCTCAGTCTCCTGTCCTGCCCCAGTTCACACCGCAACCCAGTGGGAAAAAATGCGGCGGTGGCAACTTCTCATACCGAGCCCTGATCACCTGTTGTCTGAGCGGTGAGTAGCTCCCAACATCAGCTCCTACCTCTGTGGTTAAACATGAGTATTTTTAGAGCAAGAAGCTTGCATTTAATGTCCGCAGTTGTGCAAATGTAAGTTTTCTTGCCACACAGAGAAAAAGTGACTGTGATTTGTTGCTGTAAAGAACAAATGAAGCTTCTTCTAAGGTGACCTTTCATTTATCTGTGCTTTCTATTTTATTTTTATCTTATTCCTTTACACGCTGTTGTGATATGCAACTATTTCAAGAAGTAAATCCTCTAAATATGCGTTTTTAATGGGCTGGTCCAGGGGTGTCAAACATATGGCCTGTGGGTCAAAAAAATGGCCCACCAGGGGTCCGAAATTTTCTCTGTGAATTTACAGCTTTATTTCTAGTAATTTTCTGACTTTCTACTGATTAGAATAGTTTGTGTAAATTTTAGACATTTTTCTCTGTAAGATGAGACTTTTTTTCTCATCAGTTTTCTTTCTTCTTTTTTCTGATGAGAACAAGGGGCCCTTGATTTCAAGGGCCAAGGGGATGGGGTAAAAATGAGAATTGGGATGGACCCCAAGTCTACCTGTGCTTCACTCTCACGTTGCAAATATTTTTCTTGACTGTTTTACAGTATTTACTGCTGTTAATAACTACTTAAAACAGTGTTTTTCTTGCTATTTTTTATGTATGTATAAGGGTCATTACATTTAAAAAAGTTGTACATTTTAGCATGCGATAATCAAATTTGATCATATTAAACATAATTTTCCAACTACAAAATTGTAGCTAGTAACTTTGGAAAATCAGTAGCCACAGTGACTGCTGACGTGAAAGCACTATTGCTCTGCAGTTACTGTCCTCAACAAGCAGCGGGTGCTACCGTGAGCTTCTTTCCATCTCAAAGCACTCACAAGCGGTCATTCTCACAGTAGCCTCATGCAACAGTTAGTTGCAGTCAGAGAGGAAACCCACGCCCATGCCACTCACATCCAAACTGCAATGAATTGCGCCTGCACCCCCCCCCCCCCCCCGCCAATCAATGTAAATGTTTCTTCACTGTCAGTGTCACACTAATAAATCACTGCATTTGACTAATAGCCTCAGTCACGTACGCACTTCGTCCACTGTGTGTGTCTGTGGCATAAGTTAAACATCTAGCTCGTCATGTCACAGTCTAAACTGTACGCTCAACAATATAGAAAGGAGTGGGAATCAAACCCTGAATTCAAAGGCTGGTTGAAGCCGTTTGTTGGAGATGATACAGATGTGGTGGCCTATTTAAATGTGAAATTAAAACAAACAAACCAAGAATCAACAGAAGAAAGTTAATTTGTAGTTCTAAAGATATTTAGGGTGTTTTTACTCACTTTTTTCTCTCCCCCAACATCCATTACAATTACGTGCAAACAACCAATTATGCAAATTAGGCAATTATGACATCATTTAGAGACTTCTCGGACAGCCAGTAGCTACTTTCCTTATTCAGGAGTTGACAACAGTGTGATGGACTGGCAATCTGTCCAGGGTGTACCCTACCTCATGACCAAAGATGCTGGAATAGGCTCCAGCCCCCCGCGACCCGAAAAGGATTAAGCGGTAGAAGATGGATGGATGGACAAACAAAAGGAGAAAACAAAAAGAAATAATTAAATAACAATTGTCCTTGCCGTGAAAAATTATGGCGGTTCTGAATCCAGATTGGCCCATCGTTTACACAAAAAAAAAAGCGTCCCTAATAAAGTGGCTGGTGGGCTAAACTTACACCATCTCCCATCGGTTGGCAGAGAACAGCAGGTGAACCGTGTGGTCGTCCAGATCGCTCTTCTTCTCCAGGTAGGAGCTGATCAGCCGTCCGATCTTAGTAGTCCTGTCTACATGAAGGAAAACACAGGAATAAACACCACAAACCTGGGAGTTTTTAACGGAGAAATCAGCTCCGTCCTCACCGGGGAACCTCATCATCTCTGCCGCTCGGCCGCCCTGCTGCAGCGCCTGGACCAGCTTCAGACACTGGGTGGTTTTGCCGGCCCGGTCCACCCCCTCCAGAACAATCAGAGCTCCTCTTTTACCGGCCATCACGAATAAAGACACGGTTTATACGGGAAATTAAGCACGAAACTAAATATTAATATGGACCCCGAGTTACGAGAGCCGAGGGCTTTCTCTTTTCTTTTTCGTTCTCCTAAAGGAAAAACATATGACGCGCTTCCGCCGCGTCTTCTTCTGCGTTTCAACGGGGGTCCGCAAACAGCAAATTCTATGCATTACCGACACCTGCTGCTCCGGATTATTTTTTTTTGTGTGTTTTTCATAGCTTATCATCATAGCAGTCTGTCGCAGGTGACAATATCTGTCTTACTTATGGTCCGATCAGATTCCTCCAAGCAGCTCCATCCCCCCCCACCCCTCCGCCACCAGGAACTCCCGATCCTGCAAGCCCGGGCGATGTCCAAGCCGGTATGAGTTGCTTTCTGACTGACCATTTCATGAAACTGCTTGCAAAGTATTTGAGTACTGCTAGCTTTTGCTGGACTAGCAGCACATTCTTGGCAGATAGAGGTATTATCAGTAGCAAGGACAGGCCAAGACAAACTGACTCCAGTATCTGTTGCAGTGACTGGCCTGATAATAGGTTTGTTTATCTCTACTCTTGTGGAGAGCGTGAAAAGATGAGGCTGAGTTTATTTCTCATTTCAGGTTTATTAACATTCACGTGTCTCCAACATCCTCTCAAACAGAAAAGAGGACCATCCTCCCACATCTGCCCTTTTTATACCTGGGGCATCAAAGTACAGAGTCACATTGTCTTTACATCCCAAGACACAATACATCGCCCCCCAAGTCTTCTCCCCTCCACCTAAAACCCTGGTGGTCAGGAAGTCTCTCAAGGCCATCTCTAAAGACACATTTCGCACCCTCCTGTTATCCCCAGAAGACCCAGACTTATTGTTCCTTCTAAGACATGAGGCAACTGTAATATACATATGCAGCCTAAGCAACTCAAATATGTGTGCCACAGTAATATACATCAAATCAAATCAAACTTTACTGTACATACAACTGTAGTGCAGGCAAGATGAAATTGCGTTTCTCTCGGCATCCATATAAGAAGCAGCATGATTTAAGACACATTCCCACATAGCCCCCCCCCCACCCCCATCCATTCACACATCCCTGAGACATACTTGGGGAAAAAGAAGAATAACTAACTATAATATACAAAATGACCGTAGGTGCAGTAGTGTGTATGAGAGATTCCGGGTCAACTGTTCAGCATCCTGACAGCTTGTGGAAGGAAGCTGTTGATCAGTCTGGTGGTTCTGCCTCTGATGCTCCGGAATCGTTTACCAGATGGAAGAAGTTCAAAGTGTTTATGCAGAGGGTGAGAACGGTCCTTGACAATGTTTAGTGCCCTGCTCCTACAACGGTTCTGAAAAAGTTCTTGGACAGAGGGGAGGGAGACTCCAATTACCCTCTCCGCCCCCTTGACTATCCTCTGCAGGGCTTTTTTGTCTGACATACTGCAGCTGGAGTACCATGTAGCAATGCAGTACGTCAGAACACTCTCCACCACACCTCTGTTGAAGGTCCTGAGGATGCAGATGGGGAGAGAGGCCTGTTTGAGTTTCCTCAAGAAGTGCAGTCTCTGCTGAGCCCGCTTCCTGATCTCCAAGGAATTCTTGCTCCAGGTCAGGTCCTGCGAGATCTGCACTCCGAGGAACTTGATGTTCTCTACTCTCTCCACTAAACGGCTGCCGATGCTGAGGGGGGCGTGCTCAGGCTGCGACCGCCGGAAGTCGATAATCATCTCCTTCGTTTTGGCCACGTTGAGCACCAGATTGTTCTCCCTGCACCAGCCCTCCAGGTCTCTCACTTCTTCCCTGTACACTGATTCCTCATCCCTCTGGATAAGTCCCACCACCGTGGTGTCATCTGCAAACTTAATAATCTGGTTCCCCTCGTGTCTGGATACACAGTCATGTGTTAGAAGTGTAAACAACAGTGGACTGAGTACGCAGCCTTGAGGGGATCCGGTACTCAGCGTGACAGACTTGGAGATGTTGTTTCCAACCCGGACAGACTGAGGTCTCTCAGTCAGAAAATCCAGGATCCAGAGACATGTGGCGGTGTTCAGACCGAGAAGGAGTAATTTCTCCATCAGTCTCTGGGGAATAATGGTGTTGAATGCTGAACTGAAATCAATGTACAGGAGTCTGGCGTAGGTGTCTTTCTGGTCCAGGTGGGTGATGACAGAGTGTAGGGTGGTGACTATAGCATCCTCCGTGGAGCGGTTTGAACGATATGCAAACTGGAGCGGGTCGTGTGATGCAGGGAGGCAGGCTGTAATGTGTGGTTTGACAAGCCACTCAAAACACTTCATCACAATTGGTGTCAGTGCAACAGGACGATAGTCATTCAAACAGGACACCACTGGTTTCTTTGCCACCGGTACAATGATAGAGGTCTTGAAGCATCTGGGAACGATGGCCTGACTCAGGGAGATGTTATAAATGTCAGTCAGGACATCCGCCAACTCGCTCGCGCAGTCTCGGAGCACACGTCCCGGAATGTTGTCTGGACCTGCAGCTTTGCGTGGGTTGACTCTGGTTAGGGTCCTCCGTGTGTCCGCTGTGTTGATGGTAAAAGCTGGTCCGACCGATGGTGGGGGAGGGCCAGCCCTCCCTCTGATTGTCGAGTTTGATGCTTCAAAACGTGCAAAGAAGTCGTTAAGCCTGTCTGGAAGCGAAGCGTCGTCATCATCGACCCCCTGCCTAGGCTTAAAGCCCGTCAGTGTCCGAACTCCCTGCCACATCTGCTTGGTGTTCCTAGTGTCACAGAGGTGTCCCTGGATTTCCTCCGCATAGGCGCGCTTTGCCGCCTTAATTCCCTTAGAAAGGGCAGACCTGGCTGAGCGGAGGGCGATCCTGTCCTTCGCTCTGAAGGCTGCATCTCTGGCTGTGAGCAGCGAGCGCACCTCTGCAGTCATCCAGGGCTTATGATTACCCCGCATAGTGATGGTCTTCACTGTAGTGAAATCCTCTGTGCACTTCGCGATGTAGCTGGTGACCGAATCGGCATACTCCTCCACATCTGTCTTGTCTTCCTGGGAGGCTGCTATTTTGAAGACCTTCCAGTCTGTGTGCTGAAAACAGTCTTTCAGTGCAGGGGTTGCACTCTCTGGCCAAATCCTGATTTGTTTCACTGCTGGCCTGCTGCGCTTCAATAAAGGTTTGTAGGCAGGCACCAGCATCACGGATATGTGATCAGAACGGCCGAGATGGGGGCGGGGTATCGCTTTATATGCATCTGTGTTTGTGTACACTAAGTCCAACATATTCTCTCCTCTGGTCTTAAAGTCTACACATTGTTTAAACTTGGGGAGCCCAGTCTTTAGGCTGGTGTGGTTAAAATCCCCCGCAACCACCACAGAACTGTCCGGGTGTGAAGTTTGGATTTCACTGATTGCATTGTGCAGTTCCCCGAGTGCCTTCTTAGCATTAGCTTTAGCGTTAGCGCTCGGCGCTATGTAAACACCGACTACAAACACGTTGCTGAATTCCCTAGGCAGATAATAAGGCCGACAATTTACAATAAGGAACTCCGCCAACAGAGAGCAGTGTTTAGACACTAACGTGGCATTAACGCACCAGTTCTTGTTAACATAGATGCATAGCCCACCCCCCCGGCTCTTACCGGAGCTCGCCGTTTCCCTGTCGGCACAGAACATCGCCATATCTTCCAGTTGAATGGCCTCGTCAGGAATGTTGTCGTGGAGCCATGTCTCAGTGAAAACAAACACACAGCAGTCCCTCCACTCTCTCCGGGTTTCTCTCAGCAGACGCATTTCGTCCACCTTGTTTTCGAGGGCGCGGACGTTTGAGAGAAGAAGCGACGGTACCGCTGGTCTGGAGGGGTTCGCCTTTAGCCTAGCATGGATCCCGGCCCTTTTTCCTCGCTTTTTCCTGCGTTCCCTCCGCTTCCGCTTCCTCCTCTCACGGGTAGCTTCCAGCAGGGACTCCGCCAGAATTCCGTGCTGGCGTAGGATGTCCAAATCACAACCGATCGCCGCGATTCTTGCAGCGTGCAGTACCTTGATGTTTAATAAGGTCTCACGGTTGTAAGTTTTACAGAATGTACGTCTGGGATGATCACAGCACTCAAAACTCTCACACTCGCTGATGCCAAGAGGGGCCGCTGCATCTGAGCACGCTGCCGCCATCTTATTTTTGTATACATATGCAGCCTAAGCAACTCAAATATGTGTGCCACATGACCCCCCCCCCCAAACGTCAAAGATGAAACAATACAACACAGTCTGCACATCATGATAAAATCACAAACATCAGTCCACATGCTGTTTGGGCTTCAACAGTCTTCCGAACTTGCTGAAAGCGGGCTTTACCACTCCCGCGGCACCATCCTGTTGTGAATCTGCTATCTGAGGATGAGAACTGTTAGGCAATCTCTGTGGGGGCTCTGGGGCATGCTCCCTGGGGGGGTCTGCCGTGTCGAGGCGCCCTCGCCAACTGCACAGTTTCGTCAGCCATCACAAAAGCAGGTTTGAGTCTGTCTATGCCAATTGTTTCCCTCCTGCCCTCCAAATCTAGTAAAAAATGCTTATCACCTGTTTCCAGCACTCTAAATGGGCCATCATAAGGTGGTCGCAGGGTTGGGCGCTGAGCATCGTGTCTGACAAAAACAAACTCGGCATTTTTTAAAGCCTTAGGTACAAAAATGCGCGGAAAAGTGTGATGAACGGGGCCAGGCAGCGTGCTCGCTCCCGTGTCGCTCAGTAACCGCTGAGCAGGGGGGCACTCTGGCGCAGGATTATCCGGGAGAAACTCCCCCGGCAGCCGGAGTGGCTGCGCAAAGACTAACTCAGCTGGGGAGGCTTTTAAATCCTCTTTAGGTGCAGAACGCAACCCCAATAAAACCCATGGTAGCTTGTCTACCCAATTTGTATCCGTGAGCGACGCTCTGAGGGCCGCTTTCAATGACCTATGGAAACGTTCGCATAAACCATTAGCCTGGGGGTGGTACGCGGTAGTGCGGTGGATCGTTACCCCCAGGCTGCGGGCCATCGCTGACCAAAGCTCGGAAACAAATTGAGGACCTCTGTCGGACGTAATATCCGATGGAACTCCTAAACGCGCTACCCAAGCCGTTAAAAACGCACGCGCCACCTCCTCGGCTGTGGTTGATGCCAGTGGGACCACTTCAGGCCAACGCGTGGTGCGGTCCACCATTGTCAAAAGATGTGTGCACCCCTGTGACGGCGGGAGGGGGCCTACGAGATCGACATGCACATGATCGAACCTCCTGGCCGGGATGTGAAACGACTCTAAGGGGGCTTTAGTATGTTTGTGTATTTTGGCTCGCTGGCAAGCCATGCAGGCTCTTGCCCACTCCTTAACGTGCTTGCGCAGGCTCGGCCACACAAACTTCTCTCCTACCATTTTGACCGACGCGCGCACCCCAGAGAGTGAATCGAGTCAAAAACACGGTGGCGCCACGCAGCCAGTGCCACGCAGCCGGCATCACCAGATGCAGTCGTCCGGTAGAGACATCGCAGATTAGGGTGGGCATACCATCTTGCAGCACCCTGCTCTCCAGCCTTAACCCTGTTGGTCTAGACTGGAGCGCGCACACGTCCGCATCGCTAACCTGATCCGCGGCCATGGCTGCATAATCTATCCCCACGCGGACTGGGGCCGCGTGTACTTCCGCGCTGCTATTTTGCTCCACAGCCATGGCAGTATAATCTACCCCTGTGCGGACTGGAGCAGTTACGGCGCGCAAGAGACAGTCTGCCACTACATTAAGTTTACCCGCTACGTGTCGAATATCAGTAGTAAACTCTGAAATTGCAGCCAGCTGCCTCTGCTGCCGGCCCGACCACGGCTCCGAAACCTTGGCCATCGCGAAAGTCAGCGGCTTGTGGTCGACGAACGCGGTGAAACGACGACCTTCCAGCCAGAACTGGAAGTGGCGAATGGCTAAGTGGAGCGCTAACAACTCCCTGTCGAACGCACTGTATTTTCGCTCGGCATCGCGCAAAGTCCTGCTGAAAAAGGCAAGCGGCTGCCAAGCCCCGGCAACATGCTGCTCTACTACCGCCCCTATGACCACGTCTGACGCATCAGTAGTGAGCGCTATGCGGGCCGTTGGGTCTGGATGTGCCAATAATGCAGCATCTGCCAGGGCTGTTTTGACCTCCGAGAATGCGCGCTCCCGCTCCGGGGACCATTTGATTGCGTTTGCGGGTTTTTGTTTTTTTAGTGCAGTATACAATGGTTGCATGAGCTGCGCTGCGCGGGGGAGGAAACGGTTATAAAAATTCATCATTCCCAAAAACTCCTGTAATGCTTTGACCGTTTGTGGTTGAGGAAAATTTGTTACAGCGTGCACTTTGTCCGGCAGCAGAACTGCTCCTTCTGGAGTGACGCGGTGCCCCAAAAAATCAATCTGCGTCACCCCGAACTGACACTTCGCTGGGTTGATTATTAACCCGTGCTCTCCCAACCTCCGGAAAACTGCCGTGAGGTATTTTTCGTGTTCCTCTTCGGACACGCTGGCTACCAAAATGTCGTCCAGGTAGACTAACACGAAAGGGAGATCGCGCAACACCGCGTCCATCATGCGTTGGAACGTCTGCGTGGCGCCTTTAAGCCCAAACGGCATGCGCAAAAACTCAAAAAGGCCAAACGGAGTTATTACCGCTGTTTTGGGAATGTCCTCAGCGCGTACTGGGACTTGATGGTACCCGCGGACCAAGTCTATTTTAGAAAAAATGCGCGCCCCCGCCAGATGAACGGAAAAATCCTGAATATGGGGGATTGGGTAGCGGTCGTGCACTGTAGCGTTGTTCAACCTGCGGAAATCACCGCAAGGTCACCACGAGCCGTCAGCTTTAGGGACCATGTGGAGCGGGGAAGCCCATGGGCTCTTCGAACGCCGGATGATGCCCAACCTTTCAAGGTTGGCGAACTCCTCGCGCGCTATGGTCAGTTTAGTTGCATCCAAGCGCCGAGCTTTTGCAAAAACGGGGTTACCGGCGGTAGTAATAAAATGCTCCACTCCGTGTTTAGCGACGGCTGCTGAAAACGTGGGAACCGTGAGTGCTGGAAACTGAGTGAGGAGAGTGTGGAACTTACCGCCTGCCGTAGCGACGTTGGCTTGTGCTGTGGGCGGGGTCACTCGAGCTGCACAGGGAATAGAGTAAAATGAGAGTGCATTAACCAAGCGTCTATTAGGAAGATCAACCAACAGCCCATGTGAGCACAGAAAATCAGCACCTAACATGTTGAAACTCACTGCAGCTATAATAAAAGTCCATTCATATGTACGGCCGTGCAGGGACAGAAGCAGAGTCCTTTCATCGAAGGTCTTAATGCTCGAGCCGTTCGCCGCTGATGCTCCGTGACTCTCGGGGCCTGCCAGCCGGTCAGCATAGGTTGGCGTGATGAAACTCACTTGGGAGCCTGTGTCCACGAGGAATTGCCTCCCAGAACGCGCATCCTTCAGGTAGAGCAGCTTGTTCTGTTCACCGAGGGCCGTGGCTGCTACCAACTCCCGACTCCGGCGTTTTCCCGAGCTCTTGAACTGACACAGTGGTATACACTTGCACGCCCTCTCTGCAAAGCGGCGATAGTAAAAACAGAGGTCGTCTCCTCCGCGATGTTTGGTCTTCACCGCTGCTGTTGTCGGTGGGTCTGCCTCCGCTGCCTCTGGCCCCCTGCCATTCCCGGCCTTCGCACCGAGGTCTGTCGCTGCTGCGGTGGCCGTGTGCCGTCTGCTGGCGTTGAGAATCCGCTGTGCCTCCTGGGCCAGCGCGCGGAAGTCCCACTGGGTCACAAACCGTGAACCCGCCAGGGTCACCCTCGTCTCCGACGGTAGGGTTCTCAGGAAAATGTGGGTGAAGAGGAAATCGTCGTTGTCCGAGCCTCTCAGCCTCAGCATGTCTTCCATCAGGTCGACAGGCGTGCTTTCTCCCAAGTCGTTCAGGGCCAGGAGTCTCTCTGCTCTCTCCTGGGCTGAGGGAGTGAAACGCTGAATGAGCGCAGCCTTCAACTCGCCGTATTTGTCGCCAGCGGGTGGGCGCTGCGCCAGGCTCTGCACATGTTGAGCTGTGTGGCTGTCGAGCTTGGCGATAACGTGGTAGAACTTCGTGTCATCTGCCGTTATTCCCCCGAGAGCGAACTGAGCTTCGGCCAAGAGGAACCAGGAGTCCGGGTTGTCCTGCCAGAATTCTGGTAGTTTGACTGAGACTGCGTTTGCTCGGCTGGTCCCTGGCGAGTCTGGTTCGGGGGAATTGCTTCTGCTCATGATACGTCTTAAGGTCACCAGTGTGGAGAGCGTGAAAAGATGAGGCTGAGTTTATTTCTCATTTCAGGTTTATTAACATTCACGTGTCTCCAACATCCTCTCAAACAGAAAAGAGAACCATCCTCCCACATCTGCCCTTTTTATACCTGGGGCATCAAAGTACAGAGTCACATTGTCTTTACATCCCAAGACACAATACATCGCCCCCCAGGTCTTCTCCCCTCTACCTAAAACCCTGGTGGTCAGGAAGTCTCTCAAGGCCGCATGGTGGCGCAGTGGTTAGCACTGCGGCAGCACAGTTTACCCTCGGCCGGGGGATCGCGGGGATCATGAGATCGTGGGTTCGATCACTGCCCCCGGCCAACAGTGATCTGTGTGGAGTTTGCATGTTCTCCCCGCGTTTGCGTGGGTTTACTCCGGGATTTCTCCGGTTTCCTCCCACATGCGAAAAACATACAGGTTAGGGAGTTAAGGGGCGCTTGCGCACTCAGCGACCGGCAGCTGGTGGCTTGTCACCAGACTGCAGAACAAATCTACCTACGGGTACAAAATAAGTCCAAAAAAAAAAAAAAAAAAAAAAGGCCACCTCTAAAGACACATTTCGCACCCTCCTGTTATCCCCAGGAGACCCAGACTTATTGTTCCTTCTAAGACGTGAGGCAACTGTAATATACATATGCAGCCTAAGCAACTCAAATATGTGTGCCACACTCTTTGTGTAGTGCGTGTCACAATGCACCGACTGGCAAAAGTCCACCACAGACCTTGTGACAGATATGCTTACCTGCCAGGATGTCCAGTCTCACCCCGTGTAACTGGGAGTGGTCCACCACAGACCTATGACAGATATTGTTTTTAGTTCTGGCAGGATGCCCAGTTTCACCCTCCACGCCCTCGGAAGGGCGGGGCTGCCAGTTGAGTCACCGACGGCCCAACCCATGAGACAGGTAGTACCGGTTTTCATGGTTATCTGGTAGCAAGCAAACCAATGCCTGACCTATAGCTTATAGGAACAGACATTAAAACAAAATGACACAAAAAACAAAATCTAAACAACATGAATTATATAACAATAACATTGAATTCAGGATATACCACTTTCATGGTTTCTCTTTGAAAAAAGTCAGCTGTGGTAAAACTAATTTATTGCACTAGTTTAGTTAATTGTGGTAAAATTATATTTCACTGTATAACACATTTTAATTTGTACATTTTTAAAAGAAAATATACAAAATTTACAAACACTGATATTAATTTTGTTCTTGCTGGTTCCTATGGCCCAAAAAATCCACAACACAGAGACAGCAATCCGTGTACTCTTTGTTTTTTCAATATTTCATTTCTGAAACAAAAACTGAGCAACCGGAAATAGCTGTAATGTGGTGTTGGCTGTTGTAAAGATACATGTTTTTAACTTCTGCCTCTTACTCCCGGCTGTGACCAAAACAATAAAGCAAACAAACAAAAAAAACCTAAAAAATTCAGATCAGTTATTCCATTTTGGCTCAATTCTGATTTTATTTTAACAAGGCCAAAACCATATAATTGTTTTGTTTTCCTTTTCAGAAAGATCCAAGAATACATGGATTCAGAGCTATGGGGATTTGAATTTGGTCCTGGTTCAAACCCAGGACATTCATACTGTGAGACAGCAGCATTAACCACTGCACCAACATGCCATTCCGTTTTTGATTCTGATCCTGTGTACTCTGCAGTGCCATGTGGAGGAAGTAGCCAGAAAAAGGAAGTAGCCAGAAAAAGGAAGTAGCCAGAAAATTAGTGTTGTGGGACACATATGTGGGTTTCATATGCTTCACATATATATTACTGTATGCTTATTGTATGCTTCACGTCTCAGAGGAACAAAAGGACTGAACCTCCTAAGGGTAACAGGAGGATGTGAGATCGGGCGTTTTGTATGCAAAGAGATGGCCTTGAGGGATTTCCTGACCTCCAGAGACTGGGAGGTGGAGTGTGTTAAGATCGGGGGGAAGTTACATTGTGACTGGGATTAAGTACCATGTGACTGTATGTTTGATGTCCTGGATATAAAAGGGACAGATGTTGGAAGATTCATTCTCTTCTGTGTTGGAAGTTGTTGGAGAATGTGAATAAAACTGACTTGAGAAATAAACTCAGCCTCGTCCTTCACCCTTCTCCACAGTGTTACTTTATGATGTTAGTCATTTAAAGTGACATGCTGCCAAAAATCAAGTTTTTTCTTTCTTGTTAACATGTCTGTAAGAAGTTTTTTATGACTTAAAAGCCACATCAAGAGCGAGATCATGTTGAGCAAGTCAGGACTCTCTGGCCTAACTGAAGTTAGCCTTCAGGCCCAGTTAGCATTTTTGGGCTAGCTGCTTTGAAAACTTGACCCAAATTAAGATGGGTTTTACTATTAAACTGCTTTAAAGGACCAGTGCAATTTCAGTCATTTTCCTGGGCCACTGTGCATACAACTGGTAAGTCTTTTCATCACAGGATTTATTCTGTGTAATGTAGCGCCCTGTGGGATGTGGGTGGGCCTATTCACAGATCCTGGCATTTGAAAGAGAAGGAAAAGTGAAAAGATTTTGACACCAAACTGTGAACATGGTTAAATTTTTTTTTTTTTTGTAGAAAAAAGGGCACAAGATACCATTTTAGACTATGTAGATCTGTTTTTTATAGGGGATTTATATCCACCAGAGTCCATCTCTAAGTACAAATAAGAAAAAAAAAAAAACGTGTTCAGCAACTACACCATTTATTCATCACATCGATTATTTTCACACTGGTTTTGCTGTTTAGTTTTGCAGAGGAAGGACCAGGTATTTTCTTCCTGGAGTTTTCAGTTCGTCACTTAAAACTACAAGTCCCAACATTCCTCACCTCAAAAACATGGCGGACCACAGCAGACGCCTGTGTGGAGTAAGTTTTGTGCTTAAATTATGCAATAATTTCAATATTAAAACACTAATAACTCCCACAGCTGCAATATTTGATTCTTAAAGCTTAAGTTACGTCACATTTTTTTCCCAATGTCTGATTTTTTAATTTTTTTTTGTCTGTATGGGGTCTGTTTGGTTCCATTAATTTAACTTGTTAAAATAGTTTTCTCAAAAGCTCAGCTGATTTTTGTAAGTCTTAATACTAATGTCAGTAATATAAAAACACCACGGTGTGACATGCTTCATTCACTCACTTTAAAGTGATTCACTCACTAAACCAATTTATGAAGCTGAGGAGAAACGTGACGTTGTGGGGGCACGGAGTTAGGGGTTCTCCACCCAGAGTCGGAAAGCCGAGGGGGGAGATGGAACAGAGGACTGAAGGAGGAAGTGGCACCGGGGAGTCTCAGTAACAGAAAGGACTAGCCGCACCCCGAGGAGTCACGAGACACCGGAGTTTGCTAGAGCAGCGGTCCCCAACCCCCGGGCCGTAGACCGGTACCGGGCCGCACAGAAAGAATAAATAACTTGCATTACTTCCGTTTTATTTATGAGTCGGAATGATGTTTTATTTTGAAAAATTACCGGATTCTCTCCGTTACATCCATCTATGGCTCACTCTTGATGCACATCAAGACGCTTGTCTCAGTCACGTGATACGTTACCACTAAAATTAAACCCACAAGCTAGCAAAATGAGTAAAAAAACAAACGTCTTTGGAAAGTTTCTTTGCGAAGTGGAAAAGGCCCAGTGAGGAGACAGATTATATATGCGGGAAACTGAAATGGTGCTTTTGTGTGGGCACATGCACAGACAGAGCTGCTGCCATCACCAGACGGCTGTCTGGTTTAACTGCTCGGATTAAGGAGGTCGCACCTGAATGTGTGTCTGCGCACTGTGTCATTCACAGGGAAATGCTGTGAAACTGCTACTGTATTCCAGTAAATTAATGTTTGGACTAACTTGGTTGTTTGCAACATCATTTAAGAAACTCGTGTGAAACATTCAAAACCGTTCTGATTTAATATCCACAATTATGCTTTTACTTTTCAAAATTTAGATATGTTTACTTGCTATTGTACGCCATCATGTAATTATACAGGAAACTATATGCTCAAACAAATTTACTGTTGCGAAATTTCCATAGATGTTCTCCTGATGTCAAATGTATGTTGTTCAAGACCTTCTGTACCTCAATGTACTGCTTGCCTTTATGGTTTAATAGCAATGTTGCTGTTAGGAACAAAATCCGCATTGTATATAATAACTCCCTAAGAAGGTTGTTAGATGTACCACGAAGGTCGAGTGCAAGCAAGATGTTTGTGTCTGTTGTGGCACACATATTTGAGATGCTTAGACTGCATATGTATATTGTGGTACCTCACGTCTTGGAAGGAACAATAAGTCTGGACCTCCTGGGGATAACAGCAGGAGGTGGAGGTGCCTTTAGAAATGACTCTGAAAAGACTTCCTGACCTCCAGGGGTTAGGTGGAGGAAGAAGAGACCGGGGGAAGATGTATTGTGTATGGGGGGTTGAATGACTATGTGATTCTGTACTTTGATGTCCCGGGTATAAAATGGGGGGATTTGAGAAGTTGGTCCTCTTTTCTGTTTGAGAGGACGTTGGAGATGTGAGATGTTCAATAAACCTGAATTGAGAAATAAATTCAGCCTCTTCATTTCACGTGCTCCACACTGTGAACATTCCGTCTTTTGGCGAGTTGATACGAAAGAATGTTTACAGTTTTATGAGAAGGTTGCTGGCATGTAACAATCATCTTATATCAGCAATTGTCAACTCGTCACTCACACTTCACTCCAGCATTTGGAAGTGGTGGCGTTCTATTTTATACTGAGTCCAATATTGTATGTTATTGTTGTTACAAGAGTGCCGAGTGTCTGCTGATCTGTATATACTGTAACGTGCTGCTCGACATGGCGACGTCCCACCGGGAGATTCGAACTCACGCCTCCCGCTCCGGAGTCCCGCACTCTACCTGTGTCGCCAATAGGGTCAACCCACTTGGCAAGCCAAGTAGGGTGCTCATATTGAGTTCGCTACACTACTCCCCTCTGGTTCTCGACATCGTCCCGATGTCAGCGCCCCATTACTGCTTTGGACAGGAGATCCCACTTCTGACACCAGTGTAACGTGCTGCTCGACATGGCGACGTCCCACCGGGAGATTCGAACTCACGCCTCCCGCTCCGGAGTCCCGCACTCTACCTGTGTCGCCAATAGGGTCAACCCACTTGGCAAGCCAAGTAGGGTGCTCATATTGAGTTCGCTACACTAGTGTAACGTGCTGCTCGACATGGCGACGTCCCACCGGGAGATTCGAACTCACGCCTCCCGCTCCGGAGTCCCGCACCCTACCTGTGTCGCCAATAGGGTCAACCCACTTGGCAAGCCAAGTAGGGTGCTCATATTGAGTTCGCTACACTACTCCCCTCTGGTTCTCGACATCGTCCCGATGTCAGCGCCCCATTACTGCTTTGGACAGGAGATCCCACTTCTGACACCAGTGTAACGTGCTGCTCGACATGGCGACGTCCCACCGGGAGATTCGAACTCACGCCTCCCGCTCCGGAGTCCCGCACCCTACCTGTGTCGCCAATAGGGTCAACCCACTTGGCAAGCCAAGTAGGGTGCTCATATTGAGTTCGCTACAATACTTTTATTTATTTATTTATTTTCTACTCGTTTAAGTTCTGCATTTAATATGAACCCTGAGTTTGAAATAAACGTTTGAATTGAATTTGAATTGAATACATACAGCCGTGGACAAAATTGTTGGTACCCCTCTGTTAATGAAATAATAACCCACAATGGTCACAGAAATAACTTGAATCTGACAAAAGTGGTAATAAATAAAAATTCTATGAAAATTAACCAATGAAAATCAGACAATGCTTTTGAATTGTGGTTCAACAGAATTATTTTAAAAAAACAAACTCATGAAACTCATGGAGAATTCAAGATGGCGACGAGACTAGTGGAGCTTTGAGGTCTGAACCGAGACTTGCTGTAACTTTGCATATGGAACTCACCATTTGAAGTATTGTTCAACCAAGTCTTGAACAATTATTGAACAATTATTTGAAGTCTTGTTCAACCAAGCCTGCAACCGAACCAGCCGCGGTGGGGCTTCGCCAACCAGCCTGGCAGGTGTGGGGTCGTCTGCTCTGCACTTGTTGTGGGAGACCAAGCGGCACCTCCGTTGGTGGTGTGTGGTGGTGCACTCGCGCGGCCCCCTTCTTCTACATCGGCCGGCGGATCGTCTGGGCTGCGGGACACCTTCATCGTGCGGTGGTGGGTGGCGGAGCTGACGGTGGAGAGGCTGACTGGGATTCCGGCCGGATCGGACGGCGGCTGCGGCGGCGGAGCTCGGTGGAGGAGCTGGCTTCGGCTTCGGCTTCGGCTGAATCCGAGGTCGGCTGGACCAGATACTGGTAGCACCGGGGATTGTCCTGCTGTCATCGGCTGCGGGATACACCGGGAGAGCTTTGGCTTTGCTGGCGGATACCTGCTGCCGGGCTGCGAACCAGGCTAGCGGTCTGTGTTGGCCACCGGGAGAGCTTCGGATTCGCCGCCTGGTGGAACAGCGCTAGCTGGAGGCCTCCACTAGCAACCGAGGGAGCATTGGCCTCCTCGGCTTCACCGGTGGATCCAGTTATTCAATTGCTAGTCAACAGGTGAGCCTCTCCCTTGATTCCAATCAAATCAAATCAAAATCAACTAGTCATTATGCCTCCAAAAAAGAGTCAGACACATGGAGAGGAGCTGGAGGAGATTAAACTCTCCCTAAACTTTATGTCTGAGGAAATATCAAAAATAGCTAAACAACAAACGCTGCTTGTTAACCTTATGGAACAAGTGTGCGAGCTAAAGGCTGAAATTGTGACAAGGACAAGAAAATTAAATCCTTAGAAAAATGTGTGGATGAACTTGAACAATATACAAGAATGGATGACGTCATAGTGAGCGGTGTGAACACCAGACACTGCTCCTATGCACGTGTGGCAGCTGGAGTTGGTGATCAGGATGGGCAGGATGAGACACTGGCTGAGTGGCACACTCTTGAGCAGCAAGTATTGACCTTTTTCAATTCTAATAACATTGTTGTGGACAATGAGACTATTTTGGCTTGCCACACATTATCCAATAAAAACAGTAAATTAAAACCAGCGATTATCATCCGATTCGTCAGCAGGAAAGCAAAAATTGATCTTCTGCGACAAGCAAAAAAACTGAGAGGAACGGCTGTCTACATAAATGAACATTTAACAAAAAAGAACTCCGAAATAGCTAGACAAGCCAGGGCCTTCAGAAAACAAGGAAAAATACAATCGACATGGACAAGAAACTGTAAGGTGTGGATAAAACTGCTTGGCACTCCAGAAGACGCTAAAGTAATGATGATTAGAGAAATGGAGGAATTGGACAGATTTAAACCTTAGCCCTGATTCAGGAATAACGGTGCAGTAATCATGAGTGGAAATTTTGTGTTCTTTTCCTTTTTTCTTCTTGGTGTACATGGTTGTCATAAATTATGTTTAGTACTTTAGTCAATCATCCTTCCTCATTTGATGATGGAGGTGTAGTGGGGCAAATTGAAGCTGGAAATTTTGTTAGTGCTGAAAAGCAACCACAGGATGTTTTGGGAGGTGTTGACCCAGACAACAATTATTTTGGTCATATTAATAATAAGTGTGTTTATTATGAAGAACAACAATTAAATGGAATTATGAATTTGGATCAAACATTAACAATAATGCATATTAATAGTAGGAGTCTCTATGCAAACTTTGATAGTATTAAGGAGTTCTTGAATCAATTTAATACACCATTTAGGATTATTGCAATAAGTGAAACATGGATTAATGAAGAAAAAGATGTAAATTTTGAACTAGATGGATATGAGATGTACACACAAAATAGGAAATGTAAAAGTGGTGGTGGGGTAGCACTGTATGTTGATAGAAAATTAAAAAGTAAAAAAGTAGACAGTATGACATCAGCAGTGAATGAAAGTATGGAATGTTTAACAATTGAGATTACGATGGAAAAAAGAAAAAATATAATAGTAAGTTGTATATATAGAGCACCGGGATCTGATATGGAAAAATTTAAAAATGGGATGGAAAAGATGTATGCAAAAATAAGACAAAAGGATATCTTTATTTGTGGTGACTTTAATATAGATTTGATGAAAACAAAACAACACAAACCAACTGAAGATTTCTTAGATACAATGTATAGCTTAACCTTATTTCCAAAGATTACAAAACCTACAAGAATAACGACACACTGTGCTACCCTGATAGACAACATTTTTACCAATGTTATTGAATATAATATGGTGAGTGGTATAATAATAAATGATATTAGTGACCACTTGCCTGTATTTGTTTCTTTAGATGTTAATTATGGGGCTAATGAGAGTGAGAATAATAATAAACTATGTAAAAAGATTATCTATAAAAGAATACGAACAGAAGATAGAATCAGTGATTTAAAAGAAGACAATGTTACAGAATTGGGATGTTGTCTATAGAGAGAAAAATGTGGACTTGGCATATGATAAATTTATTGATATATTTAAATTATTATATGACAAAAACTGTCCAATTAAAGAAATTAATAAAAAACACATATACAAAAATTGCCCATGGTTAACCAAAGGGTTACAAAATGCTTGTAAAAAGAAAAATTATCTCTATAAAAATTTTATTAAATTAAGAACTAAAGAATCTGAAAAAAGATATAAAACATATAAAAATAAATTAACTGATATAATACGAACTAGTAAAAAAATTATAGGAAAATGTTAAATGAAAATAAAAATAATATAAAAGGAGTCTGGGATATATTAAATAAATTAAGGAAAAATGGAACTAAGAAAATGATATATCCAGAGTATTTTACTGATAACTGTGGTGATATTTATGATAAGAATATGGTAGTAAATAAAATGAATAAATTTTTCGTAAGTGTTGGGCCAGAGTTGGCAGCAAAGATTCCAAATCAAGGAAAAGACACTGTGAGTGAGACTTTAATTGGAAGTAACCCTCGGTCAATTTTTCTTACAGCGGTGGATGAACTAGAGGTAAAATCTGTTGTTGAAAAGTGTAAAAATAAATTATCTACTGACTGTGATGGTATTGATATGGCACTAATAAAAAGAACTGTTGATGGTATATTAAAACCATTCACATATATTTTTAATTTATCATTTCAAACTGGTTCATTCCCGCAGAAAATGAAAATAGCAAAAGTAATTCCATTATTTAAGCAAGGAAATAAACACCAATACACAAACTACAGACCAGTATCACTTCTCCCACAATTTTCAAAAATTCTGGAAAAACTTTTCAACAACAGATTAGAAAACTTTTTAAATAAACAGGATGTGCTGAATCAGAACCAATATGGGTTTAGAGCCAAGAGTACAGCATAGTTGGCGATAATGGATGCAACAGAGGAAATAATAAATGCATTAGATCAAGGAAAATATGCAATTGGTGTGTTTATAGATTTTAGAAAAGCATTTGATACAATAAATCATTCAATACTTCTTAATAAATTGCAAATGTATGGTATTAGGGGAATTGCTCTGAAATGGGTTACAAGTTATCTATCTGAGAGACAACAATTTGTGAAAATGGGAGAATATCTGTCTGGGTGTATGGGAATTGCCTGTGGGGTCCCCCAAGGGTCAGTATTGGGCCCCAAATTATTTAACATATATATAAATGATATATTCCAAGTTTCTGAATTATTAAAAATAATATTATTTGCTGATGATACTAATTTATTTTATTCTGGAAATAATTATAATCAACTAATCCATACTATAAATAATGAATTAAATAAGCTAAAAAAAATGGATGGATTGTAATAAATTATCACTAAATATAGATAAAACTAAGGTAATGATATTTGGTAATTGTAAAAATAAAGAAGATATACACATTCATATAGATAATGTAGTTATTGAAAAAGTTAAGGAGATCAAGTTTTTGGGTGTAGTACTGGATGATAAAATTAGTTGGAAACCACATGTCAGATACATACAAAATAAAGTTGCAAAAAATATTGCAATTATAAATAAAATTAAGCAGGTCCTAGATTATAAATCACTTCATATTTTGTATTGTTCATTAGTACTTCCATACTTGACTTATTGTATAGAAGTTTGGGGTAACAGTTATAAAAGTAAACTTAATTCATTGTTAATATTACAAAAAAGGGCAGTCCGTGTTATACACAAAGTCGGGTACAGGTTCAGGTTCAGGTTACTTTATTTGTACCCGTAGGTAGATTTGTTTTGCAGTCTGGTGACATCCATATTTACAAGCCACTAATTACATTCAACAAAGACACAAACACAGGCACACATCTTACAAAATAGGTAAATATAAAATATGTACAATATAATTTTTATAGCTTGTTCAACTCTTTGACAGCAGCAGGGACAAAGCTGTTTTTGTACCGCTGGGTTTTGCTTTTTGGGACAGCAAACCTCCGTCTGGAGGGAAGAAGCTGAAAGTTGCAGTGCAAAGGGTGGGAGTCATCATTTAAAATCGAGTCAGCCATCCTCTGTACTTGTCTGGTGTACAGGGATGTCAGGCTCAGCTGTGACTCACCAAGCAAACGACTGGACCATCTAACTACCTGATCCAAGGATTTCCTTTGTTTCAGTTTTATCTGACCAAACCATGACATTAAATAAAAGGATAAAACAGATTCAATAAAAGCCCAATAAAACATAGTCATTATGGTTCGGTCAATTTGGAAGCGTGCAAGTTTCCTCAAACAATGCAAATTTTGCTGACCCTTTTTGCACACCCTTTCACAGTTCACTTCAAAGTTTAATTTACTATCAATAATCGTCCCAAGATATTTGTACGATTGTACACATTCAGTGGTCTGGCCTTTTAGTATGGTGACTTTGTGCCTGGGAGTTTTCCTCCTAAAGTCAATAATCATATCTTTCATTTTTGTTGTATTCAGCTGCAGGTAGGAATCCTCACACCAGTGAACAAAGTCATCAACTACTGGGCCGTGGCCACTCTCACCATCCTGGAGGAGACTGACAAAAGCTGAGTCATCAGCATACTTTATAATGTGTCTGTTGTCATGTCTGCTCCGACACATGTTTGTGTACAGGATGAAGAGTAGTGGTGACAACACACACCCCTGAGGAGAGCCAGTAGAAGAGCACTTTAGGTCAGACAATGTGCCATTGACCCTTACTCTCTGCGTCCTGTTGGTTAAGAAATCCAGAATCCAACCCACCAGATTATTGCCCAAATCAAATTGTTGCAGGAGCCTTTCAACTAAAATATGAGGTTGGATTGTATTAAAGGCAGAAGAAAAGTCCACAAATAAAAGCCTGGTGTGTGTCCCATTAAAATCCAGATGTTTAAAAAGCATGTTAAACAGAGTGACAGTGGCATCCTCCACTCCTCTGTGAGGCCTATAGGCAAACTGCAGAGGATCCAATGCATGTTCAGTCTGCCTTAGGACCTCACATCTGACCAGTTTTTTAAAAATTTTCATTAAAATTGAAGTCAAAGCAACTGGTCTAAAGTCATTTACCGTTTTAGGACAGCTGGATTTTGGAACGGGAACAACCACGGCATCTTTCCAGATCTTAGGCACATGTTGTGTCTGTAAGGACTTATTGAAAATGTAATGAAATATAGGACTCAGTTCATGTGCACAGGACTTTACCAGGCGCCCACATATATTATCAGGGCCCTGACTTTTGTTCACTTTTACAGCGCAGAACTCCCTTTTAACATCCTGCATCTCAATATTAAAGGGTACCTCGAACATACTAATTTATTGTTTTTACATTCAAAGTTATTGAAATTATGGGATCTGGTTCATTATTACACAGCACAATTAATGTTTAAAGTTAGTAAAAACCTCTTGCCACACAATATACAGAATCTATTCAGGGAGAGAGAAGGGAAATATAATTTACGGGGGAATACAAAATTTAAAATTCACTTAGTAAGATCTACACGGAAGAGTTTTTGTGTGTCTGTGTGTGGGGTAAAATTGTGGAATGGGTTGGGGGAGAAACACAGGCAATGTCCCAACATCCATATATTTAAATCAACATATAAAGAAATGATTTTTGAGCAGTATGAGAATGAAGGGCAGTGATGTTACATTGTGTCTTCAGTGAGGGAAGGTTGTTGTGTGTTATGGTGATTGTGAAGGTGATGGTGTTGTTTGTGTTTGCATTGAACATGCCAGAAGTGTATGTTTATTGTTGTTGTAATATTGTTGGATATGGACTGTCATTGTTGTGTCATTTTTGTTGTATAATTTGACTATGGGTGTATTAAGGTGAATGTGGTTGTGGGATAATGATGATTATGAGTAATACTGTAATTTGTTTAGTGTGGAGAAGGGGTGGGACTGTATAACCGTTGGCTTCTTCCCACTCCTTTTGAACATTTTATTTTTGGTTTGTTTTTTTTTTTTTTTATTTAAGTTTTTGTAAAGGGTATACAGGTAGTTACAGCAATGCATTGTTTACATTTTCATCACATGTTCCCTTATTTTCTGATATCTGACAACATTGGAAGAATAATTCTTACAACACCCCTTTTTTTTTAAAGTGAAAGAAAAAGTGAAATTAAAGAGAAAAAAAATAAAAAACAAAACAAAAACAAACAAACCAGCAAAAAACAAACAAAAAGAAAAAGTAAGTAAATAGAGGTAAAAGAGCATCTGAGTAGTGTTGGAACAAAGAGCGGAACCATTATTGAAATGGTATTTGTCAAAGATTAGATCTAATGGAAGACACATATGCGATCCAGGGTTGCCAAAAGTTCATGAACCCATCCATGTCCTGTCTCAGTGTGAATGTCAACTTTTCCATCGAGTAAATGTCTTGGATCACGTTAATCCAATCTTCAGGTGTAGGACAGTCCTTCAACATCCATTTTTTAGTTAGAGCTTTTTTGCTTGCCAATATTAAAACATTGAATAAGTATTTTTCTCCTCGTCTTTCCAGTGAGTCCGGTAGTAAACCCAAATACAAAGTTACAAAAGAAAAGGGAACTGTTATTTTGAATATTTTCCCCAATATTGTCTGTACATTGGTCCAATATTGGTGGATAACTGGGCATGACCAAAACACATGAAAATGATTTGCAGTCTTTTCACCACACAAGCGCCAACAGTTCAATCCCTTATGGGTAAATTTGTTTTGTGCAGGTGTTCTGAAAAATCTTACCAAGTTTTTCCATCCAAATTCTCTCCACTGCAGGGATGAGGTACTTTTCCATTGTTGTTTATTTAGCTTTTCCCATATTTCCAGTTGTAAAGTGAAATTCCCCTCTTTTTCCCATCTCTCTTTTATATATGATGTGTTGTCTCCTTTTAAGTCTTGAAGACCTTGGTATATTTTAGAAATGTATCTGAACCCTGGGATCCTTTTATATGCCATTAAGAAGACCTTCAGAACACCTGACTGGGCCCTTTCCAAATCCTCCTTTTTAAGTATATTGTTTATGTGGTGTCTAAGCTGAAAGAACCTGTAAAGGTCTTGATTTATTAGGCCTTGTTTTTTCAAATCTTCAAAACTTCTTAAAATTTGCCCTTTAAAAAAATCGTAATATTTTATCAGCCCTTTCTCTTTCCACTCTTTAAATCTGGTGTCTGTTTTATTAGGAGTAAAGTCTTGATCATAGGCAATCCATTGCAGAAGTCGATAGGGCTCTTTAGTTTGATTCTCTCTGACTATCTTAAACCAAATTTTTAGCGGGGTCTCTATCCACGGGTTAGTGTTATTCAAAAGCTTAGGTAAGGCATTGTTCCCTATTATCGCCTGTAGGGGGATGTCACTTGTTATTTGGCATTCGATCTCCTTCCATTGTGCAGTGTAGACTGGGTTACATATCTCTACTAAAGTTTTAATTTGTGCGGCTTTAAAGTAGTCCCTGATATTTGGCAGCGCGAGCCCACCTTTGTCTTTGTTTAGCTGTAAGGTTCTATATCTGATTCTAGGTCTCTTGCCCTGCCATATGAATCTTGAGATCCTTCTGTCCAGCTCCTGCCATGTTTTTTTGGGAGGTTCTACCAGTATTGTTTGGAAAAGGTATAGAAGACGTGGAAGTATATTCATTTTGACTGCTTCAATTCTTTGTGCAGTACCCAAGAATGGTATCATATTCCATCTTGCTAGGTCAGATTTTATTTTTGTCACCAGTGGATCATAGTTTAGTGTTATAATTTTGTTGAGTTGTTTCGGGATATTGACCCCCAGATATTTCATAGATTCCGACTCCCAGTTAGTTTTGAGTTTGCTTAGTGAATAATGATTTGGGTCATAGTTGAATGTTAAAATTTGGGTTTTATGCATGTTTAATTTGTACCCCGATAAATCTCCATACTCTGAAAAAACTGAGGTTAGTTCTGGTAAAGAAGTGTCCGGCTGCCCTAGGTATATTAAAATGTCATCAGCAAAGAGTGCTATTTTATGTTCCTTCTGACCAAGTGTAATACCTTGAATTTTTTGATTTTGTCTTATCCATTGGCTCAGAGGTTCTATGAAGATTGCAAAGAGCAGTGGAGACAGGGGGCAGCCCTGACGACATCCTCTTTCCAGTTCAAAAGATGATGATAAATTACCGTTAATCCTTATTTTAGCTGTTGGTTTTTTATATAATGCCTGTATAGTTCTAATGAAGTTGTTATGAAAATTGAAACTGGATAAGATTCTATATAGAAAAGACCAGTCAACTGAATCGAATGCTTTTTCAGCATCTAATCCCAATATGACTGCATTTAAGTTATATTTTTTTATATGATGAATTATGTGTAAAGTGCGTCGAATGTTGTCTTGTGTCTGTCTTTGTCTTATAAAACCTGTTTGGTCTAAATGAATTAGGTCTGTCAGTATATTTTCTAACCTTTTGGCAAGGATAATGGTAAAAAGCTTATAGTCCTGATTTAGTACACTGATTGGTCTGTAGTTGGAGCACTCTAGTTTATCCTTTTCAGGTTTAGGTATAACTGCAATGACCCCTTCTCTCCAGGAGGGGGGGATTTCCCCTGTGTGGAGGACATAATTAAATGTTTTTAGGAGGAGAGGAGATAGTTGCTGTTTAAAGGTTTTGTACCACTCTGCTGTATAGCCATCAGCTCCTGGGGATTTGTTAGCTTTAAGTTTCATAATTGCTTTTTCCAATTCTTTAGGTTGTATTTCTGACAGTAGTGTTTTATTTTGTGACTCCATAAGTTGGGGAAGGTTTAATGTGTTTAGGAATGCCTCGGATGCGTTTTTATGTTTTTTGTGGGAGTATAAGTTCTTATAGTAATTCTCGAAGCTTTTAAGAATATCCTGAATTCTGAATTTTATTTCCTTTGATACTGGGTCTCTGATTTTGTAGATTGCTCTTTCTGTTTGATGTTTCCTCAATTTATAGGCTAGCAATTTTGCCGATTTACTGCCTGCTTCATAGTATTTTTGTTTCAAAAATGTAAGTTTCTTCTGGATTTCTATTGTGTAGCTCTCATTTATTTGGTTTTTAATTTCCTTAATCTTGAGCGAGTCAGTAGAATGAGTGTTGCCTTTGTGTTCTTTTTCTAGGTTCCTAAGTTCTGACTCTAATGTGGATAGTTTTTCTTGTCTTAGTTTCTTTTGGGTTGCCAGTTTTGCAATAATCTTTCCTCTTATTACAGCTTTGCATGCATCCCACAGTATTAAAGGGGATACTTCTCCATTATCGTTTTCTTCCAAATATCTGAGAATATCTGATTCCAATTCATCTTTCAATGGTCCTTTCAGGACATTTGAATTTAACCTCCAAGAAAATGTATTATTTGTGTATTTTTGGATATTTAAGTCCATGTAGATCGGACTGTGGTCAGAGAGATCCATCAGTCCTATTTTACATGTTTCTACTCTTCCAATGTCTCTATTAAACATAAAAAAATAGTCAATCCTTGAGTAAGATGAATGTGGAGTTGAGTAAAATGTATAGTCTTTTACACTGGGGTTGAGTTCCCTCCACACATCACAGATTCCCATTTCTTTTAGTAGCATCCGAGTCTTCCTGCTTTGGGTGTTATTTTGATGTGGAGAATTACCAGAAGCATCCCAGTATGGATTCAGTCTAAGATTGAAGTCCCCACCACATATCACTAAACCTTGAGCTTTAGTTATCATTAGGTCAAATACATTTTTATAAAATTTCCAGTTAGCCCCTGGGGGAGCATACACATTCAGCAGGGTGATATCTTCTCCCTCTAGCCGCCCAGTTACCAAACTGTATCTCCCTTCTTTATCTTTGTGTTCTGATTTTTTTTCAAATGTAATTTTGGATGATATCAATGTCACTACTCCCCTCCTCCTCCCTGACTTATATGAAGAGATCATTTTAAACCCTTGTCTACTGAGTTTATTGTGCTCCACGTCTGTTAGGTGGGTTTCTTGTAAAAATATTATTCCTGCTTTGTCTTTTTTCATTTTGCCTAGAATCTTGGATCTTTTAACTGGATTCAGGATTCCTTTTACATTATATGAAATTATTTTGGTTACACCCTGTTTCTCCATTGTGTTGTTTTGTTTAGTATAACTGTGTGGTGGCCGTCTTTTGTGCTACTCAGAAACTGAAAGAACATTAAGAACAAGAAAAACATTAAGAACATAGTGTATAAAACTTTAAAACAAAAAACTGTCAAAAGAACTTCCTGAGCTGAGGTCTTTTTAGAGACCCTGGAAGAGCCTTGATGGAGTGAAGGCTCTGAGGGGAATTCCTCAAACTCTGTTACGTGTTGAGGGCCCTCTCTTACCCCTGTAAGTTGTCCCATGCTTTTAACGTGAGTTTCAGAACCCAATCCGAACTTGTAATGATTTTTTTTTCCTTTTATGCCTATACCCTGTGAAATTGTGTGCACCCTCCCACCCCCATCACATCAAACATTCACGCAAAAACAGTATTTGTTAGTGTGAGGAGAACATGTGGATTATTGTCACATTTCTATTTTAACAAGTTTTTTTTTTTTTTTTATTAAAAAGACTTATTTGTTTCAAATATTATGACTGTTCCATGAAATGTTTTACCACATGCTGAATACGCATCTCCTTTAATGTTTGTTACCTTGTATGAGGGGGGTTGGATGTGCAGATTGATTCAAAAAAGAAAAAAAAAAAATGGTCGCTATTCCAACCTGAAAACGGACAGTTTATCCGCGACGCTCTGGCGCTGGGTTTCCCGCTGCTGGCCCGTGGATTTTGAAGGTCTTTGTGTTGTCCATGTTTGCGTTTTGATCTTCTCACTCGGGTCTGCTGCGGGTTTAAATACCGTTACCGGGAGCCCTCTTCTCGCCATGTCAGCTGTTGCTTCTTCCGCCGAATTATAGAGACATGTTTCTTCACCGTAGAAGACCCTTAACTTCGCAGGAAATGGCGTTTGAAAGTGCAGTTTCTTCTCTCTTAGCACCTTTTTCGCGTCATTGTATTCCCTGCGCTTTTTAAGGACCTCCGGGGCGTAATCATGTTCCACGAAGACTTTTCTCTCCTGGTGCATAAATCCTTTTTTCTGCCAAGCTAGTCTTACAACCTCTTGTTTTATTTTGAAATTGGAAAATCTTACCAACACCGAACGTGGGGGCGCTTCCGCCGCTGGCCTAGCGGCTAATGAACGATGTGCCTTTTCTATGTTTAAGTCGGTGGTTTGTGGAATATCCAATTTCTCTCTTAGTAAAGATTCCACGCATTCTGCCATTGAGTTAAAACCGTTTTCGGCTCCTTCTATCAGACCATGAATTCTTATATTGTCTCTTCTGTCTCTTCCTTCTTGGTTGGCTAGCTTAGCCTCTATAGATGCTTGTCTTTTGCGTAGGTCCAGCACAGAATCTTCGAGCACTTTTATTCGTTCCTCTGCTTCCAAGATTCGGTTCTCGGCCTGGTCCACTCTGCTGTTTGTCCTTTTCAATTCGTCTCTGAATTCCCGAAATTCGGCCGTAACCTCTCGGCGAAATCGTCATAGCTCTTCAAATAGTGATTTCAGGCTAACCTTTTTGTTAGCTACCACCAGTTCCTCGTCTTCTGAACGGAGATCTTCCAGTTCAGATTCTCCGGCCGATACGTGTCCTGGCCTGGAGAATTTCAGTTTCTTCTGTTTTCCTTTAGACATGATGATTTTGTCTTTTGATTTTCACTCCTCCAAAAATCCGTTAAGTTTGATTTTCAAGGTGTTATCTTGGATTGGGTCTGAGAGCTTCAGTGTTGAGCTGCAGTCGCCATGGCGTCCAGACCGGAAGTCTGGTTTGGTTTTTTTGTGTGTTTTGAACTCTCTTTTTTCTTTCTTTAACAATGTTCAAATAAAAAAATCAATCAATCAATCAAAACAGACCTGGACAAAAATGATGGTACCCCTAGAAAAGGTTGAAAATAATGTGACCATAGGGACATGTTCAACCAAGATGTGTCCTCTAATTAACATTACAGGTGTCTACAAACTTGTAATCAGTCATTCATTCATTCATCTTCTTCCGCTTAATCCTTTTTGGGTCGCGGGGGGTCTGGAGCCTACCCCAGCATCTTTGGGCGAGAGGCAGGGTTCACCTTGGACAGATCACCAGTCCATTGCAGGGCCAACACAGAGAGACAGACAACCATTCACTCTCACAGTCATACCTAAGGACAATTTAGAATCCCCAGTTTTTGATGCCAATTAACCTAACTTGCATGTTTTTGGCACGTGGGAGGAAACCGGAGAAATCCCGGAGTAAACCCACACCGACACGGGGAGAACATGCAAACTCCACACAGATCACTGTTGGTCAGGGGCTGGGATCGAACCCAGGATCCCTCGGCCAAGGGTGAGTTGCTGTGCTGCCTCAGTGTTAACCACTCCGCCACCGTGCTGCACTGTAATCAGTCAGTCGGCCTATTTAAAGGGTGACAAGTAGTCACTGTGCTGTTTGGTGACTTGGTGTGTACCACACTAAACATGGACCAGAGGAAGCAAAGGAGAGAGTTGTCTCAGGAGATTAGAAAGAAAATTATAGACAAGCATGTTGTTTTTTTTTCACAATATCTTTATTGAACCTTTTTTTTTTTAACAAACATGATACAAACAATCAAACACTAACACTAAAGTACTACAAAAAAAATGCACTAAAAAACACCAACAACCACCAACAAAATCAAATCTTGAACAATGCTCCTCTGTTTAGTCTAGACAATCCAATACATAAGTATACATATTATGTTCACCAGTTTGGAATTTACAAGGTCCACACACATCATTCACCTTCTTCTTCAAGAGTTATGTTTAAATTTTTTACATAATCAATAAAAGGTCTCCATATATTCTCAAACACAATTTCCTTTGATTTCAGTATATATGTTATTCTTTCTAATGGAAGGTTTGTTAACATCTGTCTTAACCACTGAGTCACATCTGGTCTATGAGTCTTTTTCCATAATAGTGCAATACATTTTTTGGCATTAAGCAAACTGAGGTCTATGAATGTTCTTTCACTTTTATTAAAATTATGCTTTTCTGGGTACAGACCCAACAAAAACAGTTTAGGATTCAATATGATTTGTTTTGAGATTATTTTTTCAATTGTTACCCTCACCTCTTCCCAAAACATTCTTATTAATCTACATTCCCATACACAATGAAATAGAGTTCCTTTACTTTCCATGCATTTTGTGCATGTATCTGGTATATTTTTATTATATCTATTTAACTCCTCCGGTGTAATATACATCCGCATTAACCATTTGAAATGTATCAATTTAAGGCGTACATTTATTGATTTGGTTTGAGCTTCTGTACAAGCCAATTCCCATTGTTCCTCTGAAATTTCAGTTTGCAGATCTTCTTTCCAGTAGTTTAATCTTTTCAGTGAATTTTCACTTGAAAATAGTGTCAATGAGTTATAAAACTCTGAAATAATACCCTTTCTTTTACTATCTTTCATCAACATTTTTTCCAAGGATGAATAGATAGGTCGAGTGAGAGCTTTATTTTGATTTGAGCGAATAAAGTTTCTAAGTTGAAGATATTTTAAAAAATGTGTTCTATTGAGATTAAATTTGATCCTCAGCTCTTCAAAAGACATTATGTTTTCTGCACATGGCAAATATAAATCCTGAATCTTTTGTATCCCTTTTAAATTCCATACTTTAAATACAGCGTCCGCTCTCCCTGGTTTAAAATATTGATTACCCCATATTGGACTAAATTGTGACAATAACTGTGGTTCTTTTAAATAGTTTTTAGCTTCACACCATATTTTGATCATATGCTTTACAAATGGATTTTTAACTTGTTTTTGTAATTTTTTTGCCAAATCTGAGTATATGAATATGGGAAGAGGTAAAGGCAAATTGTATGATTCCATTTCAGTCCAGTGAGGGAGATCATTTGATGAAAAATAATATGTCATAGACCTCAGTTGTGCCGACCAATAATACAACATAAAATTTGGACATTTCAGACCTCCACGATCAAATGGTAAATATAATAAAGACAGACGTAATCTAGCCCTCCTGTTGTTCCATATAAATTCCACTAACTTCTTTTTAATTCTTGAGAATAAATCTAAAGGTGGTGGTAAGGGAATGTATTGAAAAAAATAAAGTATTTTAGGTAAGATATTACTTTTAAGTATATTAATTCTCCCGATCATCGACATTGGTAGTGACATCCATCTCTGAAGTAACTCATCAATATCTGTCATTAAGGCTTCATAATTGACACTGGCGATTGATTCTAGCTTAGGCACAATTTGGATTCCTAAATATTTAAACTGATTTACAACATTGAATTGATTTACCTCAGGGGCTGGGTAATTTCTCTGGGTCTCATTTAGCATTAATATTGAAGATTTAGTTTTATTTATTTTATATCCTGATATTTCCCCAAAATTCTTTATTAAATTCAACAAGGTCGGAATTGATTTTTTAAGATTCGACATAAACAAAATTATGTCATCGGCATACAGGGAGATTTTATGTTCTGTTGGTCCAACTTTAATTTCATATATTTGTGACTGTAGACGTATCGCCATCGCTAAAGGTTCAATTGCCATAGTAAACAGTAAAGGTGAAAGTGGACAGCCTTGTCGACATCCTCTATTGATTTTTATTGATTTTGAAATATTGTTATTTGTTAGGATTTCTGCAGTAGCATTATTATATATTATCTGAACCCATTTTATGAAATTATTTCCAAGTCCAAACCTTTGTAAGACTTCAAAAAGAAAGGGCCATTCAACTCTATCAAAGGCTTTTTCGGCGTCCAGTGATAGGAGAGCTGTATCCGGTGCTTCTTTATTAGAATAAATAATATTAAAAAGTCTTCTTACATTATGGAAGCCTTGTCTTCCCTTTATAAAGCCATTCTGATCTTGATTAATAATATTTGGTAAAATTTCTTGTATTCGTCTTGCTAAAATTTTACAGATTATCTTAAGGTCGGCATTTAATAGGCTTATTGGTCTCATATTTTCACATTTATTAGAGGGCTTACCTGGTTTTGGCAACAGTATAATTAAGGCATTATTCATATATGATGGTAAATTACTATTTTGAAATGCTTCTAAAACCATTTCCAAAAAAGGTTTTATTAATTTATTCTTAAATTTTTTATAAAGGTCAACTGGAAGACCATCTGGTCCTGCACTTTTTCCTGATTTCATATTATCAATAGCTAGTCCAACTTCTTCTTGACTAATTTTAGACTCCAGTATCTCCCTATTTTCATTTGGAATACACGGTATAAATAGTTCGTTCAAAAACCCATGTAGTTTTGTTAAGTCAGATTCATTTTTGGTATCATATAATTTTTCATAGTAATCTCTAAAGGCTCTATTAATTTCTAAAGGATCTATAACTACCTGTCCATTACTTATAATACTGGTAATTGGTGTTTTAGATTCTAATTGTTTAATCTGCCATGCCAATAACTTTCCTGATTTTTCACCTTGTTCATAAAAAGATTGTTTCAATCTTAGAAGACTCGAGGCAGCTCTATTCGCTGATTTTTTGTC
The DNA here is from genome assembly GCA_020510985.1 of Pholidichthys leucotaenia. NCBI lineage: Eukaryota > Metazoa > Chordata > Actinopteri > Cichliformes > Pholidichthyidae > Pholidichthys > Pholidichthys leucotaenia. The sequence goes on along the minus strand of CM035839.1, from coordinate 20,071,648 downwards.
ATATTCAGCTCTCAAAATCAGTAATTCGTTCTCCAACCTTGGATCTCTTCCTGCATATACTCTTTCTTGAAGAATTTTTATTTTATGTTCCAGTTGGACTCTCTCCTCTCGAGTCTTCTTAGATTTTGAACCTGTATAACTAATAATGTGTCCCCTAATAAAAGCTTTGAAAGCCTCCCACTTTACACATGCTGATGTTTGTGTAGTATTGATGTCAAAGAACTCATCTATCTGTTTTTCTATGTATTTAACAAATTCCTCATCCTGAAGCCATTTATGCTGAAATTGCCATCTACCTGGTTCCTTTGTCAATTTCTTATCTACATATATTAGACAACAGGGTGCATGATCAGAGATCACGATGTTATCATAAAAACAGTTTTGAATCTTGGACCTTAATTCTGTGGAGATCAAAAAATAATCTATACGTGAGAATGTCTTGTAGGTATTGGAATAACAAGAGTATGCTTTAACTTGTGGTTTCATTTCTCTCCATATATCTATCAATTTCAATTCTTTCATAAAATGATTAATGGTCATCCTACATCCATTGTGCGTACAGTCCAGTCCTGTTGATCTATCTATACCGGGATTCAATGTACAATTAAAATCCCCTGCTATTATATGTCGCCCTGTAAGTGATGATAAGATAAGAAATAAATTAGCAAAGAACTTTTGATCATCTATATTGGGACCATATAAGTTCACCAAATTTATGTTTTCTAATAGCAAAGATCCTTGAATGATTACATATCTTCCAAATTTGTCTCCAATTACATTTTTCACTTGAAATGGGACTGATTTATGTATGAGAGTCATAACTCCCCTGGCTCGGGATGAAAATGATGAGGTGAAAACATTTCCTTGCCATCTACTCCTAATTCTTTTTACATCTTCCTCTATTAGATGAGTTTCTTGTAAAAACACAATTTTTGAACCCATGTCTTTTATTTTATTCATAACTTGTTTAAGTTTTTTTAAATTTTGTAGACCTCTGCAATTCCATGAAGTTAAGTTAAGATTAACGCTTTGATTTATGATCAATAGGGAGTTTGGGATTACCTTGCAGTGTAAACATGCTCAAACAGAAAAGCAAAAAAATGAGTGGTTGAACATTCACCCTACAAACTCCACACAAACAAATTCCCCCTTCCCACATTTGTGGCAATCCCCCCAAAAGCAAAAGAAAAATTCCGTCTCCCGATATAGCCATCGACCGTTCCACACCCACGAGGATCAGCCAAAGCCACTCCTTCTTCATCCTCCCAATCACCCTAACTCTACTGCTTTTAATAACGTAACATTAACTCTCTTCTGTAATTTTCCAATTTAACTCCAAAATTTTTTAGCAATTTTGTACTTTTTTTTTTTTTAATATGTAATACAATCTATATTTTGTAATCTTGTTATATGCTTCTGATCAGTTAAATGCTCAAATATTCTACCCTATATTCTGTTCATGCTTAGCTCCCACCAGTCTCTTCCTGGATCTTCTTGATGAGCTCCTGCGCCTCCTCGGGGGTCTTGAAGATGTGTGTTCTGCCCTCATATGTGACCAGAAGTCTTGCAGGGTGAATCACTCCATGACGAATCTCAAGGTTGCGCAGTTCTTTGCGGATGGGGTCAAACTGCTTCCTTAATTGTTGGATTCCTGAGGCCAAATCTGGGTAGAACCGCACCTGCTGATCTTGATATTTAATTTCTCCTTTGGCCCGCACCGCGTTGGAGATCGTCATCCTGTCTCTGTAGCTGAGAAACTTCATAATTAACATCCTCGGTGCTGCCTTGTTACCTCTCGGTGGGCCAATTCGGTGGGAGCTTTCCAAGACGACTGATGATTTTAGCTCCGCGTTGTTCAGCGCCTCCGGGATCCACCCCTCCAAAAAGGAGCATGAATCACGACCTTCGGCTCCCTCCGGTAAACCCACCAGCCTCAGGTTGTTCCGTCTGGACCGAGATTCCAAATCCAGAACGCTATTTCCCAGATCTTTATTTTTTTTTTCCAAAGTGCGCACCTTTATTTGAAGTCCGCTAATTTCATCCTCCGCACTTGAAACACGAAGCTCCGCCTGCGTCACTCGCTCCACGCAGTCACCCAACTCCTTTCTCATTGCATCCAACGCTGCCATAATCCCATCAAGTTTAGCGGAAAAGTCTGCTCTCATTGAGCTAATGGCAGCCAGCACTGCACCTGTGCCGCCATCGTCAGCAGTTACCGCATCACCGCTAGTTTCATCCGCCATATCCGCAGCTTTTTCTACTGCGCCACAAACTTTAAAGTCCGTTAATTTGGACTGCTTCGGCGATTCAATTTTTCCCCCTCCTGATTTCCCAGCCTTAGTCTTCACCGGCATATCCTCACCCAAACGCTGGGAAAAGTTCTGTTCCGAATGAGAGAGTTGTTTGCCGAATTTTTATTTCCAGGAGCAGAGCAGAGTGATACGTGTCCTTCTAGGCGGCCGCCATAACCGGAAGTCTATAGACAAGCATGTTAAAGGTAAAGGCTTTAAGACCATCTCCAAGCAGCTTGATGTTCCTGTGACTACAGTTGCACATATTATTCAGAAATTTAAGATCCACGGGACTGTAGCCAACCTCCCTGGATGTGGCCGCAGGAGGAGACTGATAATACGAATGGTAACAAAAGAGCCCAGAACAACCTCTGAACATATTCATGGTGAACTCCAAGGTCAAGGTACATCAGTGTCAGATCGCACCATCCGTCGTTGTTTGAGCCAAAGTGGACTTCATGGGAGACGACCAAGGAGGACACCACTGTTGAAAACAAATCATAAAAAAGCCAGACTGGAATTTGCCAAACTGCATGTTGACAAGCCACAAAGCTTCTGGGAGAATGTCCTATGGGCAGATGAGACAAAACTGGAACTTTTTGGCAAGGCACATCAGCGCTGTCTTCACAGATGCAAAAATGAAGCATACCAAGAAAAGAACACTGTCCCTACTGTGAAACATGGAGGAGGTTCTGTTATGTTCTGGGGCTGCTTTGCTGCATCTGGCACAGGGTGTCTTGAATCTCTGCAGGGTACAACGAAATCTCAAGACTACCAAGGTATTCTAGAGAGAAATGTGCTGCCCAGTGTCAGCTTGGTTTCAGTTGCAGGTCATGGGTCTTGCAACAGGATAATGACCCAAAACACACAGCTAAAAACACCCAAGAATGGATAAGAGCGAAACATTGGACTATTCTAAAGTGGCCTTATAAGAGCCCTGATCTAAATCCTATTGAATATCCGTGGAAGGAGCTGAAACATGGCGTCTGGAGAAGGCACCCTTCAAACCTGAGACAACTGGAGCAGTTTGTTCATGAGGAGTGGGCCAAAATACCTGCTGAGAGGTGCAGAAGTCTCATTGACAGTTACAGAAATTGTTTGATTGCAGTGATTGCCTCAAAAGGTTGTGCAACAAAATATTAAGTTAAGGGTACTATTATGGTGACCCACCACAACCTACGGGACAGGCAGAGCGCTCAGCTTGAGCAATTAACAGAACAATGAGATGTATGGACTGATATCAATATGTAGATGTGCCTTGCAGCCTCTTTTGTCCTACAGCTCCAGAGCAGAGAGGAATTCCGGTGCCAGTAATCCTGCTATTGATATGTGTGACTCTCATGTAAATGTCCCATGCATTCCTGCTGTACTGTGATGCTAATATGCCATGCATGCATTGTCTGTGGCTGAGTATATTAGGGCTCTCTCTCTCTTTGACGACTCTTGTGCTTGTTGCTGACTTAGACGCAGGGCTCACTCCAGCGCGCTGCCACAGCACTGACTGAGGCTCGTGATGGAGGATGAATAAAGCACCCTTTTAAATTTCAGTTCGCCGTGTCCGCCTGCACTTATTTGATCCTTGCCTCCACACTATCATTTTTGTCCAGGCCTGTTTCATGAGTTTGTTTTTTAAAATAATTCTGTTGAACCACAGTTCAAAAGCATTGTCTGATTTTCATTGGTTAATTTTCATAGAACTTTTATTTATTACCACTTTTGTCAGATTCAAGTTATTTCTGTGACCATTGTGGGTTTTTCTTTCATTAACAGAGGGGTACGTGTACATTCAATTCATAAAATCTTTTACTCCAGCATTTTTTTTGTGCTCCTAATTTTATTCTTGTGCTTCTGTATTTTTATGCCTCGGCGCAAAGGCAACATAGGCATACAGTAATCACTCCATGTGTCTGCCTGTCTGTCTGTTAGCAGCTTTTCAGCTCACCTACTCAAAATCAACTGGAACTAAAGGTTTGTATCATTGTATCGCCATATTTTCTCGACTTTTAATTTGCCACAATTTCCAGATAAGGCTTTGTTTTCAAAATAAACACAAATTTAACTCACCTTTACCATCAATGCAGCTGTGAAAAAAGGTATTGTAATAACTACAGCTACATCTCAAAAAATTAGAATATTGTGGAGAGTGTGAAATGAGGAGGCAAGGTTACGAGCAGACGAAGTTTATTACACTCTCCCATCAGTCATACACAAAAAGCATAAACAGCTAAGCACAGCTTCTCCTTTTATATCCACAGCTCGTCTCACATCTCCACGACATTTCACATCACAATACATTCACCCTTGACCCCCCACAGCTCCTTCTTCCTGCCAAACTCCCCGTGATCTCCTTGCTATTGTCCACCTCTCTTTATTCTATTTATAACCAAAGGACTACAAAAGGCGTGTAAAAAGAAAAATTTATTATATAAAGCTTTCCTAAAGAAAAGGACAAAAGAAGCAGAGCAGCAGTATAAAACATACAAAAATAAGTTAATATATATAATAAGATGTAGTAAAAGAGACTATTACGACTTCTGGTTATGGCGGCCACCTAGAAGGACACGTATCACTCTGCTCTGCTCCTAGAGATAAATATTCGGCAAATAACTCTCTCATTTGGAACAGAATTTTTCCCAGCGTTTGGGCGAGGATATGCCGGTGAAGCCTAAGGCTGGGAAATCAGGTGGGGGAAAAATTGAACCGCCGAAGCAGTCCAAATTAACGGACTTTCACGTCTGTGGCGCAGCAGGAAAAGCTGCGGATATGGCGGATGAAACTAGCGGTGGTGCGGTAACTGCTGATGATGGTGGCACAGGTGCAGTGCTGGCTGCCATTAGCTCAATGAGAGCAGACTTTTCCGCTAAACTTGATGGGATTATGGCAGCGTTTGATGCAATGAGAAAGGAATTGGGTGACTGCGTGGAGCGAGTGACGCAGGTGGAGCTTCGTGTTTCCAGTGCGGAGGATGAAATCGGCGGACTTCAATTAAAGGTGCGCACTTTGGAAAAAAAAAATAAATGTCTGGAAGATAATGTCCTGGACTTGGAGTCCCGGTCGAGATGGAACAACCTGAGGCTGGTGGGTCTACCGGAGGGAGCCGAAGGTCGTGATTCATGCTCCTTTTTGGAGGGGTGGATCCCGGAGGCGCTGAACAACGCGGAGCTAAATTCATCAGTCGTCTTGGAAAGCGCCCACCGAATTGGCCCACCGAGAGGTAACAAGGCAGCACCGAGGACGCTAATTATGAAGTTTCTCAGCTACAGAGACAGGATGACGATCTCCAACGCGGTGCGGGCCAAAGGAGAAATTAAATACCAAGATCAACAGGTGCGGTTCTACCCAGATTTGGCCTCAGGAATCCAACAATTAAGGAAGCAGTTTGACCCCATCCGTAAAGAACTGCGCAACCTTGGGATTCGTCATGGAGTGATTTACCCTGCAAGACTTCTGGTCACATATGAGGGCGGAACACACATCTTCAAGACCCCTGAGGAGGCGCAGGAGCTCATCAAGAAGATCCAGGAAGAGACTGGTGGGAGCTAAGCATGAACAGAATATAGGGTAGAATATTTAAGCATTTACATAGGCATTTAACTGATTTGAAGCATATAGCAAGATTACAAAATATAGATTGTATTACATATTAAATAAAAAACAAACAAACAAAAAAAAACTAAGATGTACAAAATTGCTATAAAATTTTGGAGTTAAATTTGAAAATTACAGAAGAGAGTTAATGTTACGTTATTAAAAGCAGTAGAGTTAGGGTGATTGGGAGGATGAAGAAGGAGTGGCTTTGGCTGATCCTCGTGGATGTGGAGCGGTCGATGGCTATAGCGGGAGACGGAATTTTTTTTTTGATTTTGGGGGGTTTACCACGAAGGTGGGAAGGGGGAATTTGTTTGTGTGTAGTTTGTAGGATGAATGTTCAACCACTCATGTTTTTGCTTCTCTGTATGAGCATGTTTATATTGCGAGGTAATCCTAAACCCCCTATTGATCATAGACCAAAGCGTTAATCTTAATTTAACTTCATGGAATTGCAGAGGTCTACAAAATTTAAAAAAACTTAAACAAGTTATGAATAAAATAAAAGACATAGGTTCAAAAATTGTGTTTTTACAAGAAACCCATCTAATAGAGGAGGATGTAAAAAGAATTAGGAGAAGATGGCAAGGAAGTGTGTTCACCTCATCATTTTCATCCCGAGCCAGGGGAGTTATGACTCTCATACATAAATCAGTCCCATTTCAAGTGAAAAATGTAATTGGAGACAAATTTGGAAGATATCTAATTATTCAAGGATCTTTGCTATTAGAAAACATAAATTTGGTGAACTTATACGGTCCCAACATAGATGATCAAAAGTTCTTTGCTAATTTATTTCTTATCTTATCATCACTTACAGGGCAACATATAATAGCAGGGGATTTTAATTGTACATTGAATCCCGGTATAGACAGATCAACAGGACTGGACTGTACACACAATGGATGCAGGATGATCATTAAGCATTCTATGAAAGAATTGAGATTGCTGGATATATGGAGAGAAATGAAACCACAAGTTAAAGCCTACTCTTGTTATTCTAATACCTACAAGTCATTCTCACGTATTGACTATTTTTTGATCTCCACAGAATTAAGGTCCAAGATTCAAAACTGCTTTTATGATAATATTGTGATCTCTGATCATGCACCCTGTTGTCTCATATATGTAGATAAGAAATTGACAAAGGAGCCAGGTAGGTGGCAATTTCAGCATAAATGGCTTCAGGATGAGGAATTTGTTAAGTACATAGAAAAACAGATAGATGAGTTCTTCGATATTAATACTACACAAACATCAGCATGTATAAAGTGGGAGGCTTTCAAAGCTTTTATTAGGGGACATATTATTAGTTATACAGGTTCAAAATCTAAGAAGACTCGAGAGGAGAGAGTCCAATTGGAACACAAATTAAAAATTCTTCAAGAAAAAGTGTATGCAGGAAGTGACCCAAAGTTAGAGAACGAATTAATAATTCTGGGAGCTGAATATGACAAAAAATCAGCGAATAGAGCTGCCTCGAGTCTTCTAAGATTGAAGCAATCTTTTTATGAACAAGGTGAAAAATCAGGAAAATTATTGGCATGGCAGATTAAACAATAAGAATCTAAAACACCAATTACCAGTATTATAAGTAATGGACAGGTAGTTGTAGATCCTTTAGAAATTAATAGAGCCTTTAGAGATTACTATGAAAAATTATATGATACAAAAAATGAAACTGACTTAACAAAACTAAATGGGTTTTTGGATGGACTATCTATACCGTGTATTCCAAATGAAAACAGGGAGATACTGGAGTCTAAAATTAGTCAAGAAGAAGTTGGGCTAGCCATCGATAATATGAAATCAGGAAAAAGTGCAGGACCAGATGGTCTTCCAGTTGACCTTTATAAAAAATTTAAGAATAAATTAATAAAACCTTTTTTGGAAATGGTTTTAGAAGCATTTCAAAATAGTAATTTACCATCATACATGAATAATGCCTTAATTATACTGTTGCCAAAACCAGGTAAACCCTCTAATAAATGTGAAAATATGAGACCAATAAGCCTATTAAATGCTGACCTTAAGATAATCTGTAAAATTGTAGCCAGACGAATACAAGAAATATTACCAAATATTATTAACCGAGATCAGAATGGCTTTATAAAGGGAAGACAAGGCTTCCATAATGTAAGAAGATTATTCAATATTATTTACTCTAATAAAGAAGCACTGGATACAGCTCTCCTATCATTGGACGCCGAAAAGGCCTTTGATAGGGTCGAATGGCCCTTTCTTTTTGAAGTCTTACAAAGGTTTGGATTTGGAAATAATTTCATAAAATGGGTTCAGATAATATATAATAATGCTACAGCAGAAATCCTAACAAACAGCAATATCTCAAAATCAATAAAAATCAATAGAGGATGTCGACAAGGCTGTCCACTTTCACCTTTACTGTTCACTATGGCAATTGAACCTTTAGCGATGGCAGTACGTTTACATCCGCAAATATATGGAATTAAGGTTGGACCAACAGAACATAAAATCTCCCTGTATGCCGATGACATAATTTTGTTTATGTCAAATCTTAAAAAATCAATTCCGACCTTGTTGAATTTAATAAAGAATTTTGGGGAAATATCAGGATATAAAATAAATAAAACTAAATCTTCAATATTAATGCTAAATGAGTCCCAGAGAAAGCACCCAGCTTCTGAGGTAAATCAATTCAATGTTGTAAATCAGTTTAAATATTTAGGAATTCAAATTGTGCCCAAGCTGGAATCAGTCGCCAGTGCCAACTACAAAGCCTTAATGACAGGCATTAATGAGTTAATTCAGAGATGGATGTCACTACCAATGTCGATGATTGGGAGAATTAATATACTTAAAAGTAATATCTTACCCAAAATACTTTATTTATTTCAATACATTCCTTTACCACCACCTTCAGATCTATTCTCAAGAATTAAAAAAAAGTTAGTGGAGTTTATATGGAACAATAGGAAGGCTAGATTACGTCTGTCCTTACTATATTTACCATTTGATCATGGAGGTCTGAAATGTCCAAACTTTATGTTGTATTACTGGTCAGCACAACTGAGGTCTATGACATATTATTTTTCATCAAATGATCTCCCTCACTGGATTGAAATGGAATCATACAATTTACCTTTACCTCTTCCCATATTCATATATTCAGACTCGGCAAAAAAATTACAGAAACAAGTTAAAAATCCATTTGTAAAACATATGATTAAAATATGGTATGAAACTAAAAAATATTTAAAAGAACCACACTTACTGTCACAATTTAGTCCAATATGGGGTAATCAGTATTTTAAACCAGGGAGAGCGGATGCTGTATTTAAAGTATGGAATTTAAAAGGGATCCAAAAAATTCAAGATTTATATTTGTCATGTTCAGATAACATAATGTCTTTTGAAGAGCTGAGGATCAAATTTAATCTTAATAGAACACATTTTTTTTTAAATATCTTCAGATTAGGAACTTTATTCGATCAAATCAAAACAATGCTCTCACTCGACCTATTTATTCATCCTTGGAAAAAATCTTGACGAAAGATAGTAAGAGAAAGGGTATTATTTCAGAGTTTTATAACTCATTGACATTATCTTCAAGTGAAAACTCACAGAAAAGACTGAATTATTGGAAAGAAGACCTGCAAACTGAAATCTCAGAGGAACAATGGGAATTGGCTTGTACAGAAGCTCAAACCAAATCAATAAATGTACGTCTAAAATTGATACATTTTAAATGGTTAATGCGGATGTATGTTACACCGGTGGAATTAAATAGATATAACAAAAACATACCAGATACATGCACAAAATGTATGGAAAGTAAAGGAACCTTATTTCATTGTTTATGGGAATGTAGGAAAATTAGAATGTTTTGGGAAGAGGTGAGGGGAACAATTGAAAAAATAATTTCAAAACAAATCATATTGAATCCTAAATTGTTTTTGTTGGGTCTGCATCCAGAAAAGCACAACTTTAATAAAAGTGAAAGAGCATTCATAGACCTCAGTTTGCTTAACGCCAAAAAATGTATTGCACTGTTGTGGAAAAAGACTCATAGACCAGATGTGACTCAGTGGTTAAGACAGATGTTAACAAACCTTCCACTAGAAAGAATAACATACATACTGAAATCAAAGGAAACTGTGTTTGAGAATATATGGAGACCTTTAATTGATTATGTAAAGAATTTAAACATAACTTTTGAAGAAGAAGGTGAATGATGTGTGTGGACCTTATAAATTCCAAACTGGTGAATGTATAATATGTATACTTATGTAATGGATTGCCTAGACTAAACAGAGGAGCATTGTTGAAGACCTGTTCCTGTTAGTGGTTGTTGGTGTGTTTTAGTACATTTTTTTTTATTACTTTAGTGTTAGTGTTTGATTGTTTGAGTTATGTTTGTAAAAAAAGGTTCAATAAAAATATTGTGGAAAAAAAAGAGACTATTACAGTAAACAACTGGAGAAAAACAAAGACAATATTAAAAATACATGGACAATACTTAACAGTATCCTTGGAAGTAAAAGCAGAAATACAAGCAACCCAACCAATATTCCAAAAAATAATAAAACGACTCAGAGTGTGAATGTAGCTTCACCTGCAGATGAATTTAATAACTCTTTTGTTAACATTGGTCCTAATTTGGCTCGAGAAATACCCACTACGGTGCCTACAGGTGATACAATATGCAATAACACTGCTGTAAAAGACTCCATTTTCATAAAGAACACAGACAAAAGAGAGGTCATTGAAATTGTTAAATCGTTTAAAAGTAAAACATCTACGGACTGTGATGGTATTGACATGCTCTTAGTCAAAACAATTATTGAATGCTTAGTAAAACCACTGACGTATATCTGTAACCTGTCTCTCCAAACAGGTATATTTCCCAATGCAATGAAAACAGCTAAAGTAATTCCGATATACAAGATGGGTGACAGAGGGGAATTCTCAAACTATAGACCAATTTCACTATTGCCGCAATTTTCCAAGATACTTGAAAAAATATTCTGTGAGAGAATTGACAACTTCATACTGAAGAATAATTTATTGTGTGAACAGCAATACGGGTTCAGACACAAGAGGACAACTGCATTTGCTCTAATGGAATTTATAGAAAAAATATCAACAGCCATTGAAAAGAGTATTCAGTTGGAGTATTCCTGGATCTTAAAAAAGCATTTGATACAGTAGATCATAATTTATTATTAAAGAAACTACAAAATTGTGGTATTAGAGGGGTAGCACTGTCCTGGTTAAGTAGTTACTTAAAGAATAGATATCAGTATGTATGTGTTAGTAACAAAAACTCACAGTTACTGAAGGTTACTTGTGGAGTCCCACAGGGTTCAGTTTTGGGGCCATTATTATTCAACATGTATATAAATGATATATGTAAAGTTTCAGAAAAAATGGACTTAATATTGTTTGCCGATGACACTAATCTATTATGCAGTGGAAACAATTTGGAACAATTTCTGGATGCACTCGGAAAGGAATTAGGAAAGCTTAAACTGTGGTTTGATTCAAACAAATTAACGCTCAATTTAAGTAAGACAAAATTTATAGTCTTTAACAACCATCACAACAACTCAGTACCTAAACTCAGTGTAAATGGTGTAGAGATTGAAAGGGTATCTGAAACTAAATTTCTTGGAGTAATAATTGATAACTAGAAAAGCACTCGGAGAGCGCAGACCTCCGCCAAGCGCCACAGTTGCCCCCATACAGTGTTTGTGTGTACGTTGTCAGATTCCTTGACCATGAAAACATCTGAGTAGCAATTGGATTCACAATGATAGGATTAGTGGTTCAGTAGTAAAAGCATTACCTCCTTGGCAGAGGTAATAAACTGAAGTGTTGGTGTTGTGTCCATGTCGTGCATCTGCAAACTCCCAGGCTGGGGGCGTTGCAATTGAATGAATGAATGAATTAGTCTTTATTTCGAATAGATTAAGAGTACAGGTTAAAAGAAAGTGAATAATATAACAAAGGGGGTAATAAAATCCAACAAGGTCAAATTAGACAATAGGTCCTGTGATTATACAGTTCAACATAAGTTATCCGAAATATGTGATGGCTGAATCCGCAGCTTATATTGCCTACCCATATTGCATCCAAGAATTCAAAAGAAAAAACAAAAGAATTCCTGACACAACTGCGTACAACCCACAGGCCAATGGGTTATGTGAGCGTTTTAGATCACTGAAAGTAGCACTGAGGGCTTCACTGACGGATGCCAATTAGGTAGACGGGTTGGCGTGGGTTTTATTCAAAATTCAAACGTTTATTTCAAACTCAGGGTTCATATTAAATGCAGAACTAAAAGGCGTAGAAAATAAATAAATAAATAAATAAAAGTATATACAGATCAGCAGCCAGTCGACGGTCTTGTAACAACAATAACATACAATATTGGACTCAGTATAAAATGGAACGCCACCACTTCCAAATGCTGAAGTGTGAGTGACAAGATGATTGTTACATGGCAGCAACCTTCTCATCAAACTGTAAACATCGTTACGTATCAACTCGCCAAAAGATGGAATGTTCACAGACACAAACATCTTGCTTGCACTCGACCTTCGTGGTACATGTAATCTTTATCTTTATCTTTATTGGGGTTGCGCTCCGCGGCCAAAGATGATTTGGAAACTTGCCCGGCAGAGAGCTTCTTTTTGCGGAGCTACTATGGCTGACCGGGGAATTTCTGCCAAATAATCCAGCGGCGGACAGCTGGCCGTCTGAGCTTTTGCAGCATTGCGCAAACACAGGCACACAGCACGCTGCCGAGCAGCTCGTTTTTGCGCAGCGCCTATGGCTGGCTGGGGAATTTCTGCCACATAATCCGGCGGCGGACAGCTGCCCGTCTCAGCTTTTGCAGCGTCGCGCAAACACAGTTTTCCGCGTGCTTTTGTGCCTAAAACGTTGAAGAAGGCAGAGTTTATGTTGGTCAGACACGATGACCAGCGCCCTCCATTGCGCCTGCGCACATGTTGAAAATAGCCGTATGTCACAGTGTTGAAAAATGCTTTAAAAAATTCCTGTATCCAGAGGGTGATTCGGATCATCCCCAAAATTTAATCAGTTCTTCCTTGTACCATTTCCAACAACGCCTGAAAGTTTCATGGAAATCCGTCCAAGACTTTTTGAGTTATCTTGCTAACCAACAGACAAACAGACAGACAGACAAACAAACACACAGACAAACCCCGGCAAAAACATTACCTCCTCCTGGCCTTTTCGGCCTGGCGGAGGTAATAAACTGTGTTGGAAGTCACATATTAATTATATTAAAGGTAAAGTATCCAAATCAATTGCAATATTACACAGAGTGAAATATTTGCTGAATCAACCCACACTATACACCTTGTATCATTCATTAATACTCCCATACATGACATATTGTAATGAAGTATGGGGAAATACATATAAAACAAACATACATCCACTCTTTATGCTTCAGAAGAGAGCTATTAGAATAATAAACAAAGCAGCTTACAGGGAACCAACAAACCCACTTTTTCTTAAACTAAAAGCTCTCAAGTTGAAAGATCTGGTTGACTTTAAAACTGCAATAATAATGTTTAAAGTGAAGAATTTATCACTGCCCGCAAATATCCAAAAGTTGTTCCAAATAAGGGAGAAACAATATCATTTCAGAGGAACATGTATATTTCAAAAGCCTACAGTGAGAACTACCACCAAGCAACACTGTATTTCAGTGCAAGGAGTCAGATTATGGAACGATTTTGGACCTGAATTAAAATCATGTACAACGCTTGGACAATTTAAACAAAAACTAAAGGAAGAAATACTCCAAACATATATACAAGATGACATGTAAAATCACATAAGGATTGTCATATCCAGTCTGCGTTGTGTTGTTACTTAGTTTTTTGGGGGTTTTTTTGGTTTTTTTTTGTCACATTTTGTCTTAACTTTGTTCTGAATTGTAATCGCTCTTGTTTTGTTTTTCTTTTGAATTCTTGGATGGAATATGGGTGGGCAATATAAGCTGCGGCTTCAGCCATCACCCATTTCGGATAATTTATGTTGAACTGTATAATCAGAGGAGTTATTGTCTAATTTGACCTTGTTGGATTTTATTTCCCCCTTTTGCTATATTATTCAGTTCCTTTTAACCTGTACTATCCGAAAATAAAGATTCATTCATTCATTCATTCATTCTCTGCCTCCTGACTGGGACGCTGTCTGCCGACTCACCCAAGCCCCTACAATATCATGAAAAAGTTCAATATTTTTTGTCACTCATTTCAGAAAGTGAAACCCATATAGTATATACAGTAGATTAATTACACAAAGAGTGACATATTTCAAGTGTTTATTTATTTTAATTTTGATGATTATGGCTTACAGCCCATGAAAACCCAAATTCAGTTTCTCAAAAAATTAGAATATTACATAAAATTAATTAAAAAAAAGTTTTTAAATAGAAATGTTGGCCGACTGATACTTATGGTCGGGGCTCCTTTTGGATTAATTACAGTATCAATGTGGCGTGGCATGGATGTGATCAGCCTGTGGCACTGCTGAGGTGTTATGGAGGTCCAGGTTGCTTTGATCGTGACCTTCAGCTCATCTGCATTGTTGGGTCTGCCGTCTCTCATCTTCCTCTTGACAATCCTCCGTAGATTCTCTATGGGGTTTAGGTCAGGAGAGTTTGCTGGCCAATCAAACACAGTGATGCCATGGTCATTAAACTAGGTTTTGATACTTTTGGCAGTGTGTGTGTGTGTGTGTGGGGGGGGGGGGGGTACCAAGTTCTGCTGGAAAATGAAAACAGCTTCTTCATAAAGCTTGTCAGCAGAGGGAAGCATGAAGTGCTCAAAAATTTCCTGGACGACGACTGCGCTGACTTTGGTCTTGATAAAACACAGTGGACCAACACCAGCAGATGACATGGTTCCTCAAATCATCACTGGCTGTGGAAACTTCACACTAAACTTCAAGCAACTTAAATTCTGTGCCTCTCCACTCTTTCTCACTCTAATTGTGATTAATCGCAATAGATGGCGGTTAAAGTGACATCACTAGTTTTTTTTATAATTTTGTGTGTTTTTAGTATTGTAACGTGCTGCTCGACATGGTGACGTCCCACCGGGAGATTCGAACTCACGCCTCCCGCTCCGGAGTCCCGCACCCTATCTGTGTCGCCAATAGGGTCAACCCACTTGGCAAGCCAAGTAGGGTGCTCATATTGAGTTCGCTACACTACTCCCCTCTGGTTCTCGACATCGTCCCGATGTCAGCGCCCCATTACTGCTTTGGACAGGAGATCCCACTTCTGACACCAATGTAATGTGCTGCTCGACATGGCGACGTCCCACCGGGAGATTCGAACTCACGCCTCCCCGCTCCGGAGTCCCGCACCCTACCTGTGTCGCCAATAGGGTCAACCCACTTGGCAAGCCAAGTAGGGTGCTCATATTGAGTTCGCTACAGTATTTTGGTGTATTAGTCCTTGTTATGTGTTTTGGTGCTTAAAATCTCTGGCTGTGTGTTACATGTTTTCTGTTTATACACTAGTTAGTTGAGTGATTTGATTGGACGATAGGGATTCCAGGGGTTACTAAAATCCATGATAATTGCACTCCAGTTTCACTGGATATGTATCACTCCGCTTCAAAGGTGTTCTAGTAACCATTAATTACTCACCGTTATTTACTGTCGACTCCTGGTCAGCACTTTAAGGCAATATTAATGGAATACCACAAAAGGATGGACGTTTTTCCTAATATAACATTTGAGTTAAATTATGGATGGTCATCAGGAGAGGAGGAGGAGAAGGGAAGAAGCCAAACTATTTCCAGGGACACCTCCCGGTGTGCAAAGATTTCATCAGTTGACCCGGACAATCTGGAGAAAAGCAAAAATGAGGATAACACTACAATGCTTTTGTGGTGACAAACTCTTTCATCTAAAAATGCCAAGCAAAGTGTGCTGAAGAAATCGCTAGCATGCTAACTACGAGCCACTGGCTAGCTGTTGTGCCTCATGTTTTGATCTGGGGTCTTCTGCAGCACCGACTCAACAGGTATGTTTTATAAACAAAGACTTTTGCACTTGACAATATTTAATTTGTTAACATGTGTGTGAAATGACAATAGACGTCTTCATGCTGATTGAGATGTTTAGCACCAGTTACTGGCTACATGTAGAAGGGACTATTTTTTCTCAGCTGCACAAAATAACTGGTTAAACAAACAAATCAATATTTTGTCCAGTATTGCTGTCATTTAATACATTGTGCTTGTGGAACTGTTGTATAAAAGCAACATTACACTCAAGGTCGTTACAGTATCATGAATATACTAAGTATGGCTGTGATACTCCGATGCCCTCCGCACACCCGGAGTTACTATATCCATTGATACTGTACCCCCTCTTGTAGAATATTGCTTAAATCTATCACTCTGTGCAGTATTTTGGCAACCATGTATTTTTTTTAAAAAATGTGCCGTATAAATAAAGTGGATTGGATGAAAATTTGAAGTTTTCCCCACATAAATTAGTGTTTTTCTCCATGTAAATTTTCTTGTACATTTGGGACTTTTTTTCTTAAGAATCTGTGAGGTTTTGCTTATAAATTTAAGACATTTTTTTCTCATAAATTGACATTTTGCTAGAATAAATTTACAAGTTCTTATAAATTTGTGAATTTTTTTTAATAATTTTTTTGTAGATATGATTTTTTTTCATTGTAAATTGGCAGTTTCCTTGAAAATTTTAAAGTTTTTTTCCTCATGAATTTATGACTTTTTCCCCTTGTAAATTTGCACCATTCATGTGTATTCTAGCTCAACTTTTATTATATGTAATGATTTTTTTCTCTCTCTCATCATCAAGTTTTTATTTATTTATTTTTTGGGGGGCAGGGGGGGGTCAAATTAATCATTTATATTCATTTCAAGGGTCTAGACTCTTCATTTATTTCTTTGTGATGTCAAAATCCATCTGCGTTGTTAAACTTTGCTCCTGTGACAGTGTTTCAGGGCGTCTTTCAGGGCCGCCAGCACCATGTCAACATTATCTCTGCTGCTGTTACATCCCATCAGCCCCACACGCAGCACCTGAAAAAGACCCCCCAAAAAACCCACTTTCAAACCAGCAAGGAGACAAGCGTTTCTGAAGGACGCTTACTGTAATATTTCTCTTACCAAACCCACAGAGGGCCCCAGCCCTCCAGAGATCTCCAGGCTGTGCGTTTTCATGATGTAGCTCGTGATCTCTTTCCAGTCGTACCCGTGAGGAGCGACGATGGTGGTGACAGTAGACAGTCTGGATTGCTGTAAAAATTCACGGTTATATAATCAGTGGTTTACTTCTTCCTGCAGGTTATTCATAAAACATTTCTCTAAAAACTCACTTTGTCTTTGACAAAAAGTTTGAGGCCCATGTTCTCCAGGCCAGCGTGGAAATACTCCGCCACGCTCTGGTGTCTCTCCCACGATTTTTCCAAACCCTGAGAACGGTAGAAAATATGGTGTAAAAATTGACAGATTGTGAACAGACTTCATGAGAAAGCTGATAACTTACACAAATTACATTTTTAAGTTGTTTAAGGATTTTTAGTAGTAGGTGATTTGAGTGTGCGTGAAGGGAGATGTTAGCCTCCTTGTTAGCAAAATGACCAAAACCAAAAACCATCCCCATAAAGTATAGTTGCAAATCTACAAGACAAATACTGAAAATTAATGAGAAAAACATTGCAAATTTAATGGAAAAAAAATTTCAGTTTATGAACATATACAGTCGTGAAAAAATTAGGACACCCTATGAAAGCCTGTGTGTGTGTGTGTGTTTTAACATATTTGGACATATGGATATTTAATATAAATTTTAACAATAGTGAGAAATTCAAGTAATATAACTAAACAATTAAAACTGAAGAAAACACTTTTTAAATGTAATTCTGAAAACATGCAATTTCTGGTGAGGAATAAATTAGGACACCGCTGTTGTGAAGTGATATTACAACAGACTGCGCAGACGTGATGACGAAAGCATCACGGATGACGTCATCACGTCCAGCCCTATATTAAGGGACTGACGGTGGGAGACAGCCTCTTTCGTGCTCCGCCTCTATGCCAACATCAGCCTGTACTTATTCAAAGCTAGCTTAGTACCTACACTACTGTAACAGGTGCTGTTAGCAGTCTCTGTTTAATAAAGTCATCGTTCAGTACAGCTACCACCTCTGCTATCCTAATTCCAGACATAACAACCCCCACATTTATTCCCACTTAAAACAGCTAAAATTACACACAGGTGTATCACATCAGATACACATGATTAGAGCATCATTACTCAGCATTTTGAAGGAGGCTTGTACTATTTAAACCTCAGACATTTAGTTGGGTGTGCTCCTGACTGTTGAAGTGAGAGTGAACACCATGGTGAGATCGAAAGAGCTGTCTGAGGCCTTCAGTAAGAAGACTGTAGCAGCTTATGAGTCTGGTAAGGGATGTATAAAGACCTCAAAAAAATTGAAATCAGCCATTCCACTGTCTGGAAATAGTCTACAAGTGGAGGACATTAAAAAAAACCTGCCAACTGTCCTCCACTTTATATAGGTATACCTCAACTATGACAGACAAAATAAGAAAAAAAAAAATCCAGAAAATCACATTGAAGGATTTTTAATGAATTAATTGGTAAATTCCTCGGTAAAATAAGTATTTGGTCAATAACAAAAGTTCATCTCAATACTTTGTTATATACCCTTTGTTGGCAATGACAAAGGTCAAACGTTTTCTGTAAGTTTTCACAAGGTTTTCACACACTGTTGCTGTTATTTTGGCCCATTCCTCCATGCAGATCTCCTCTACAGCAGTGATGTTTTGGGGCTGTCACTGGGCAACACAGACTTTCAACTCCCTCCAAAGATTTTCTATGTGGTTGAGATCTGGAGACTGGCTAGGCCACTCCAGGACCATCAAATGCTTCTTACGAAGCTACTCCTTCGTTGCCCGGGCGGTGTGTTTGGGATCATTGTCATGCTGAAAGACCCAGCCACGTTTCATCTTCAATGCCCTTGCTGGTGGAAGGAGGTTTTTACTCAAAATCTCACGATACATGGCCCCATTCATTCTTTCCTTTACATGGATCAGTCATCCTGGTCCCTTTGCAGAAAAACAGCCCCAAAGTATGATGTTTCCACTCCCATGCTTCACAGTAGGTATGGTGTTCTTTCTCCTCCAAACACGACAAGTTGAGTTTTTACCAAAAAGTTCTATTTTGGTTTCATCTGACCATATGACATTCTCCCAGTCCTCTTCTGGATCATCCAAATGCTCTCTAGCAAACTTCAGACGGGCCTGGACATGTACTGGCTTAAGCAGGGGGACACGTCTGGCACTGCAGGATTTGAGTCCCTGGCGGCGTAGTGTGTTACTGATGTAGCCTTTGTTACTTTGGTCCCAGCTCTCTGCAGGTCATTCACTAGGTCCCCCCCATGTGGTTCTGGGATTTTTGCTCACCGTTCTCATGATAATTTTGACCCCATGGGGTGATATCTTGCGTGGAGCCCCAGATCGAGGGAGATCATCAGTGGTCTTGTATGTCTTCCATTTTCTAATAATTGTTCCCACAGTTGATTTCTTCACACCAAGCTGCTTACCTATTGCAGATTCAGTCTTCCCAGCCTGGTGCAGGTCTACAATTTTGTTTCTGGTGTCTTTTGACAGCTCTTTGGTCTTGGCCATAGTGGAGTTTGGAGTCTGACTGTTTGAGGTTTTGGACAGGTGTCTTTTATACTGATAACGAGTTCAAACAGGTGCAATTAATACAGGTAACGAGTGGAGGACAGAGGAGCCTCTCAAAGAAGAAGTTACAGGTCTGTGAGAGCCAGAAATCTTGCTTGTTTGTAGGCGACCAAATACTTATTTTACTGAGGAATTTACCAATTAATTCATTAAAAATCCTTCAATGTGATTTTCTGGATTTTTTTTTCTCATTTTGTCTCTCATAGTTGAGGTATACCTATGATGAAAACTGGAGACCTCTCTCATCTTTTAAGTGGGAGAACTTGCACAATTGGTGGCTGACTAAATACTTTTTTGCCCCACTGTATATATATATATATATATATTGTGGCCACACATATGTGACCTACTTTGTGACTGATGTAAGGCCTCACATTTTAGACAAGAACAAAGACAGAGCTTCCTTGGAGATAACAGGAAGCTGTGAAGGTGTTAGCTTTGGGATGCAGGGCTTGAGACTGTGGGGGTGATTTTAGAGGATTAAAGAGGAGACGCATTGTTACTGGCGATTATAATGCAATGTGACTTGTGATGCAATTTGACTTGTGAACTGTGAGAGTCCTGGTATTTAAGGACGAGAGTTTCCTGTAAGGTTCTCTTTCTTCTTTGAGATGTTGGCGAATGTGAATAAAGCTGACTTGAGAGAAACCTGTTTCATCATTTGCACATTCCCACACTGGTGACCCAAGACGTAGCATGCAGCGAGAGGAGAATTCCCCGGGGCCAGCCTCGTCAGGGGCCCCCAGCCAAGCGAATGCCGCTACGGTCCAGCTACCGGACTTTTGGCAGAACAATCCGCGCTCCTGGTTCCATGCGGTTGAGGCACAGTTCAACCTCCGGGGGATATCGGTAGACGACACAAAATTCTACCATGTGGTCGCAAAACTGGACAACCACACGGCCCAGCATGTGGAGAGCCTGATCGAGCAGCCGCCGGACAGCGACAAATACGGCGCGTTGAAGTGTTTGTGTATTTATAATATTTATAATCTTTATAATATTTATAATTGTGTATTTATAATGTATTTACAATCTTTTTTGCATTGATGTATGTGGTTATTGTTTATTCTGTTTTCATTTTTTTTTTTTAAATCTTTTCCTTTCCTTTTTTTCTTTTTACTTGTTTCTCCTTTCTAAAGCCCATCCAGGGACAAGAGTTGCAAATTAGCTAATAGCTAGACACTCTTTGTGCAACACATCAGATTGATTGTCATTGATTAATTGTCTATGTTTATTGCACTGTCCCTGTCAAATAAACAAATAATCTAATCTAATCTAATCTAAGGCTGCGCTCATCCAGCACTTCACCCCCTCGGTTGAGGAGCAAGCAGAGAGACTCCTGGCGCTGACTGAGTTGGAAGATGACATGCCCGTGAACCTTATGGAGAAGATGTTGAGGTTGAAAGGCTCTGACGACGACCACTTCATTTTCACCCACCTCTTCCTCAAGACCCTACCGTCAGCGACGAGAGCGACCCTGACCAGTTCGCCGCTGTTGGCCCAACGGGACTACCGCGCGTTGGCCCGGGAGGCGCAGCGATTTGTCAACGCCAGCAGACAGCGTGCAGCCACGGCCGCTGCAGCGGAACTCGGCGCGACGACCGGAGACAGCAGGGGGCCAGGGGCAGCAGTACCAGACCCACCGACGACGGCGGGGGCGGGGGCCAGGGAACGCGGATCAGACGCCCTTTGTTTCTACCATCGCCGCTTCACAGAGAGGGCACGCAAATGTGTACCACCGTGCCAGTTCAAGTGTTCGGGAAACGCCAAGACCGGGAGTCGGTAGCAGTCGCGGCCGTCGGGGAGGAGAAGAAGCTGCTCTACTTGTTGGACGCACGCTCGGGGAGGCATTTCCTCGTGGACACAGGCTCCCAGTTGAGTTTCATCACACCTTCCTACGTGGACAGGCTAGCAGGTTCCAGAGGTCCCGGGGTGGCAGCAGCGAATGGCTCGGAGATTAAGACCTTTGGTGAGAGGACTCTGCTTCTGTCTCTACACGGCCGTACATTTGAGTGGACTTTTGTTATAGCAGCAGTGAATTTCAATATGTTGGGGGCTGATTTTTTGTGCTCACATGGTTTGTTGGTTGATCTCGCTAACAGGCGCCTGGTTAACGCAGTTTCTTTTGATTCTATTCCCTGTACAGCGCGAGTGGCCCCGCCAACAGTACAAGCCAACGTCACAGCTGCAAGCGGTAAGTTCCACACACTGCTCACTCAGTTCCCAGCACTCACGGTCCCCACATTTTCGGCAACCGTCGCTAAACACGGGGTGGAACATTTTATTACCACTACCAGACCGCCTGTTTTTGCAAAAGCTTGGCGCTTGGACGCAGCTAAACTGGCCATAGCGCGCGAGGAGTTCGCCAACCTGGAGAGGTTGGGCATAATCAGGCGTTCAAACAGCCCATGGGCTTCCCCGCTACACATGGTCCCGAAGGCTGATGGCTCATGGCGACCTTGTGGCGATTTCCGCAGGTTAAACAACACTACAGCGCACGACCGCTACCCAGTCCCACATATCCAAGATTTTTCCATTTATTTGGCAGGGGCGCGTGTTTTTTCTAAGATAGATTTGGTCCGCGGTTACCACCAAGTCCCAGTGCGCGCTGAGGACATACCCAAAACAGCGGTAATAACTCCATTTGGCCTATTCGAGTTTTTGCGCATGCCATTCGGGCTTAAAGGGGCTGCACAGATGTTCCAACGCATGATGGACGCAGTGCTGCGCGATCTCCCTTTCGTGTTCATCTACTTGGACGATATTTTGGTAGCCAGCGCGTCTGAAGACGAACACGAAAAACACCTAGCCACAGTTTTCCGGAGGTTGGGAGATCGCGGGTTAATAATCAACCCAGCGAAGTGTCAGTTCGGGGTGGCGCAGATCGATTTTTTAGGACACCGCGTCTCCCCCGAAGGAGCGGTTCCACTTCCTGACAAAATACGCGCGGTAGCAGATTTTCCCCGGCCGCAGACGGTCAGGGCGTTACAGGAGTTTTTGGGAATGGTGAATTTTTATAACCGTTTTCTCCCCCGCGCGACACAACTCATGCAACCGCTGTATGCCGCGCTCAAAAAACAGAAACCCACGAATAAGGTCGAGTGGTCCCTGGAGCGGGACCAAGCGTTCTCGGAGGTAAAAGCAGCCTTGGCAAAGGCTGCGTTGTTGGCACACCCAGACCCAACGGTCCACATAGCACTCACTACTGACGCGTCAGATGTGGCCATAGGGGCGGTCGTAGAGCAGCATGTGGCCGGGGTTTGGCAGCCCCTCGCCTTTTTCAGCAGGACCTTGCACGATAATGAATGTAAATACAGCGCGTTCGACAGGGAGCTGCTGGCTCTCCATTTGGCCATCCGCCACTTTCAGTTCTGGCTAGAAGGACGCTCTTTCACCGCGTTCGTTGACCACAAGCCTCTAACATTCGCGATGGCCAAGGTTTCCGAACCGTGGTCAGGCTGGCAACAGAGACAGCTGACCGCGATCTCAGAGTTTACCACTGACATCTAGCATGTGGCGGGCAAACTGAATGTGGTGGCAGATTGCCTCTCGTGCGCCGTAGCGGCCCCAGTCAGCGTAGGAATAGATTACGCAGCCATGGCCGCGGAGCAGGTTAGTGACGCGGATGTGCGCGCGCTCCAGTCTGGACCAACAGGGTTAAGGCTGGAGAACAGGGTGCTGCAAGACGGTGTTCCCCCCCTAATCTGCGATGTCTCCACTGGACGACCGCGTCCAGTAGTACCAGCCGCGTGGCGCCGCCGCGTTTTTGACTCGATTTATTCTTTGGCGCACCCGGGAGTGCGCGTGTCGGTCAAAATGGTAGGAGAGAAATTTGTGTGGCCGAGTCTTCGCAAACAAGTTAAAAAGTGGGCAGCAGCCTGCACGGCGTGTCAGCAAGCCAAAGTACACAGGCACACAAGGGCTCCTTTGGAGCCGTTTCACATTCCGGCCAAGAGGTTCGATCACGTTCATGTGGACCTCGTGGGCCCCCTCCCGCCGTCACAGGGGTGCACACACCTTCTGACAATGGTGGACCGCACCACGCGCTGGCCTGAAGTGGTTCCGCTGGCATCAACCACGGCCGAGGAGGTGGCGCGCGCGTTTTTAACAGCTTGGGTGGTGTGTTTCGGAGTTCCGTCGGACATTACGTCCGACAGAGGCCCTCAATTTGTGTCCGAACTTTGGTCGACGATGGCCCGCAACCTAGGTGTCACGATTCACCGCACAACCGCATACAATCCGCAGGCTAATGGGTTATGCAGACGTTTTCATAGGTCATTGAAAGCGGCTCTCAGAGCATCACTGACGGATGCAAATTGGGTAGACAAGTTACCGTGGATTTTATAGGGGTTGCGTTCTGCGCCTAAAGAGGACTTAGAAGCCTCCCCAGCGGAGCTCGTGTTTGCGCAACCACTTCGGCTGCCGGGGGAGTTTCTCCCAGATAACCCCGCGCCAGACACCTCCCCGTCTCAGCTGTTGCGGGGTAACATAGAATCAAACACGCTGCCCGGCCCCGTGCACCACAGTTTTCTGCGCATTTTTGTGCCTAAAGCTTTGAAGAACGCAGTTTGTTTTTGTCAGACACGATGCGCATCGACCCCCACTGCGACCGCCTTATGACGGACCGTTCAGAGTGTTGGAAACAGGGGACAAACAGTTTTTGCTAGATTTGGGGGGTAGGAAAGAAAAAGTTGGCATAAACAGACTCAAACCCGCTTTTGTGGTGGCGGATGAGCAAGTGCTGTTGGCAAGGGCCCCGCGGCAAGGTAGACCCCCACAGGAGGCTTCACAGAGTAATGTTTCCCCAGATCACCCGCAGGGACTGACAAAAGGTTTTCACACCCAGACGGCAACCCCCCAGCATGACAGCGCCGCGGAGACGTTGAATCCGAGCTACAGCAGATACGGCAGGAGACTGAAGCCTAGACAGCATGCAGACTGATGTGTATTGATTCTATCAAGGCATGCATACTGTATTCTCCGGTTCGTCTAAAATGTTTGGGAGGGGGGGCTGGTGTGGCCACACATATGTGACTTACTTTGTGACTGATGTAAGGCCTCACATTTTAGACAAGAACAAAGACAGAGCTTCCTTGGAAATAACAGGAAGCTGTGAAGGTGTTAGCTTTGGGATGCAGGGCTTGAGACTGTGGGGGTGATTTTAGAGGATTAAAGAGGAGACGCATTGTTACTGGCAATGCAATGTGACTTGTGATGCAATTTGACTTGTGAACTGTGAGAGTCCTGGTATTTAAGGACGAGAGTTTCCTGTAAGGTTCTCTTTCTTCTTTGAGATGTTGGCGAATGTGAATAAAGCTGACTTGAGAGAAACCTGTCTCATCATTTGCACATTCCCACAATATATTTATATTTATATGTATATATGTATACTTGCTGCTCTTGTTTCTTTTTTTCTCTTGCCTTCTGATTGTTGCTCTGAGTGTTGCTATCCCTGTGCTGTTGCAATCCTGGAATTTCCCCATTGTGGAACTAATAAAGGCTTATCTTATCTTTACATGCCCAGGTCTGGTCATCCAAGTAAATTCACCCCGAGAGCAGACCACAAGATGCTAAAAGAAGTCTCCAAAACCCTAAAATGTCACCACGGGACTTACAGCAGGCTCTTGCTACTGTTGATGTGAAAGTGTATGCCTCTACAATCAAAAAGAGACTGCACAAGTTTAACTTGCATGGGAGGCATGCAAGGAGGAAACCTTTGCTCTCTAAGAGAAACATGAAGGCCAGAGAGAATGTAGACAAAGACCGGGACTTCTGGAATAATGTTCTTTCGACAGATGAGTCTAAAATTGAATTACTTGGGCACAAGAACAGAGGACGTGTTTGGCGTAGACCAAATACAGCATTCCAGGAAAAGAACCTCATACCAACTGTGAAGCATGGAGGTGGCAGTGTCATGGTTTGGGGATGCTTTGCTGCAGCAGGACCTGGCCAGCTCACCATCATAGAATCCACCATGAATTCTACCGTGTTGTTGCTGTGGGGTGACTTGAAACAGGCTGTACATGCAAGAAACCCCACAAACATCTCACAGCTGAAAGAATTCTGCGTTGAGGAGTGGGGAAAACTTCCCTCTGACCGATGTCAGAGACTGATAGACGGCTACAAGAAGCATCTCACTGAAGTTATTTCAGCCAAAGGGGGTAACACTAGCTATTAGGCGGTAGGGTGTCTTAAATTTTTCCTCAGTTTGAATACACAATTTTGTTGATATCTTTTGTTTAATGAGTAAAACAAGGTTAATTTTTATTATTTATATTATATCATTTACTGCAATTAAATCATCTTCTTTTCCAGAGATAAATAAAAACAAGATTAGACTGATGTGAACATTTCTTAATAAAGAACTGAATATTTAATGGGGTGTCCTAATTTTTTCACGACAGTAGTACATGTAAATTCTTGGAGAAAAAGGTTAACAAATGTATCACAAAAGGTGGCAAATTTATGGGTAAAAAGTACTACATTTATTAGAAAATTTGCCAGGAAAAAGTTATAAATTTCCCAGAAAACCTTATAGTTTACAAGAAAAACTCAAGTTTTTGTCATAAATTTCCCTTAACTTTTTGCATAATATTTCAGATTTTCTCATTTTCTGCTTTTCATGATATTTTTCTCATGAATGTGTAACCTTTTTTTTTGTGTAAATTTTGTGCTTCTTTTCTTGGAAATGTATGAATTTTGTTTTGTTTTTTTTCTCTCAAGGCCTCAGGGAGCAACTATCCATGGGCAAAAGAGTCACATGTGGCTCCAGAGCAACAGGCTGTAGACCCCTGTCCTAGTATCTGGGTAATGCTGGCCAGAAAAAGGAAAAACATCAGACATCTCACCTCTTCCACCAGCACTGCCAAGCTCTCCCTCAGGGTGTAAAAAGCAGTAACGGGACCTGTGTGATGGTACCTACACAAAGCACAGGTAGAGTCAAACTGTGGAGTGATTTAGTGAGAATTACACGACTCTTTCCTGTCTCACACTCTGGACGGTTTGTTGTCACATCCCCAGTAGTTTGCGAGCCAATTCAGATCCAGGAAGAACGACACCGGCTTTGTCCTGCGGTTGAAAATCTTCTGGCTGTGGATGAATTTGGCCTTAAATAATCGTGTGACATAAATATCTGTGTGTGTGGAGTTCCCAGAAGACGTTTCTCACCATGCTCTCTCACTGAAGGAAATGGGCGCCGTACCCGGTGGGGCGTTCAACACCTTCTGGGAGCCTGTGTACAGGATGTCTATCTCTGCATGTATGGACATTAACAACAACAACAAAATATGAAGACGGACAGTGAAGCACAGGAGAGGCAAACATCTTCATCGGGATTTCTCCATAAACCTTGCTGATCCATGTAGATGGGGGCCCCTCCGACTGACGCCACAGAGTCGACAAGAAACAGGCAGTTGTGTCTGCGGACATCCATCAGAACACACCTGTTATCATCTGTACGTCGGCGTCTGCAGATGTGACAGCGACGCAGCAGCTAGCGGCTCTCGTTACCTGTGGCACAGCTGTCCAATGCCGTCTAAAGGATGCAAGACCCCCGTAGAGGATTCTCCATGAGCAAGAAAGAGCAGTGCCGGTCTGTGTTTGGACAAAGCCTGTGGGGAAAAAACTATATTTGATTACATGGGCTGTAGCATTGAAAGGTGCTCAATGAAGTATTAAAAAATTTGGGTTTTAGTGACACCATGTGGTTGCTAAATTAATTCCATCTATTCATGCATCACAGCTCCAACAGGTTTGGTGGAGAATCTAACTTCCTTCTCAGAAATGGTGGGAAAACAAGGTGTTGCTAAACTGTGACTTAACAAACCTTCTCAATTTCCACATTAGTGAGGATGCCACCAGGAGGCGCTACTACGGTGTTCACTCTGGCACCTGTTGGATTGATAAGATTATGGATTAAAGTGGTGATACTATACGGTTTTGTACGGTGGCCCTGAGAGCTCAAAATTGCTGCAAGTTGAGAGAAAACTGCGACTAGAAAGTATCTGCAACATACAGTTGCTGCAAGTACTCAGCAACTGCAAATACAGGAAATAGCTGCAAATAGAAAAACATGCTGCAAATAGAGAAAAATAATGCAAATACAAAAAAGTGCTGCAAATAATTTCTATGCACATGCACTGGCGTCTGAACAAGAACTCAGACGAGCCACATTCTCACAGATTTTTACATCAATTTATTTCCATTTTGTTCATTTTATTCTTACCATTTTAAACCCTGGACATTTTTATCTTCATTTTTACCTTTTAAATTAGAGCTGGGATCTTAATAGATCCTAAGTTCATTGAGTTTTCACATCTGTCATGGTGGCACTTACCCTGTCAGCTGGCTGTCAAAACTGTGTCACCTTCACCAAGAAGATTGCCAAACTGGAGCAGCAAATCTCTAATCTCTATAGAACTGAGGAAGCTGAGAGACATTTGGATACTATAATTGTTGGCCGAGACCAGGGTCCGTCCTCCAGTAAGGATTTCGACGATACTGCCCCTTACTGACCTGTTGGCTCCTTTCCAGCTAAGAACTCTTCTCCTGACCCTGTTGATCCTGGTTCTGGGTTAACTGATCCCACTGTCTCAGGCCCTGGATCATCTTCGCTTGCCGCTGCGGTTGCCCCAGTCACTGGCCTGACATTATCCTCCAGTGTCACTCCAGTTACTGCTTCCTTTCCAGGTGCTTCTCAGGAGCACCTCTGGGTCCAGCCTGGAGCTGAACCAGAGGCACTGTTCAGCTTCACACCATATCATCCAGAGCTGTGGGTTGTTGCCAGTGACTGTTGGAGAAAGGGGAAGAGCTCATCCCGCTGTGTTGCGAGCACCGAGAGCCCCAACCTCCAGCTCAAGAACCATTTTAACACCCTGGATCTACATGAGTTTCCGCCGCTGCCCGGGGACTTGGAGCCTCTACCTTCACTTTTCACATCTTCGAGGGTTCTTAGGGGAGTTCTGCTCTTGGTCCCTTCAACAAGTGAACCAGAGAGGCTCCCTTGTCTAAGAACCTGCCCCTGGGCAGAGCCAAATCTGACACTGGCTCTGCGGCACTCACCTGATGTACGCTGTCCACCTCCAACCTCCACCCGGAATTCACTATGAAATGACTGTTGTTGTGAAATGGCGCTATATAAATAAAGTCGAATTGAACTGAATTGAATGTATCCTTTCAACCACCATTGGCTCCTTCTCCTACCACCCTGATCATTGGAGACTCTACTGTAAGATATGTTCAGAGAGGAGCTGCAGAAACCCACTGGAAAAGAAGACCTAGACAGAGACGCGTTCTTCAGCATGATCGATCCGGAGAGGAACACCAGAGGTCATCGACTTAAAATTCATAAGAAGAGAGTAAGGTTAGACTGTAGAAAGTACTTTTTTTTTTCCACAGAGGATTGTGGATGGATGGAATAATTTGTCTAGTGATGTCATTGAAGCTGAATCTGTGAATGCCTTCAAGAGACAATATGATAAGCACAGAGGGTGCTGTAAATGAGCCGAATGTTGTCTTGCCCCATATGCGGAGACAATGATAGACGTCTGGTGTTCACTATTTAGGTCGCTCCAAAGTCTTCATTTTGTTTTTCTTAAGCCATTCAGAGGTAGACTTGCTGGTGTGTTTTGGACCATTGTCCTGCTGCAGAACCCAAGTGTGCTTCAGCTTGCATTCACAAACAGATGGCTAGACATTCTCCTTCAGGATTTTGTGGTAGACAGCAGAATTCATGGTTCCATTTACCACAGCAAGTCTTCCAGGTCCTGAAGCAGCAAAACAGCCTCCGACCATCACACTACCACCACCATGTTTTACTATTGGTATGATGTTCCTTTTCTGAAATGCTGTGTTACTTTTATCCCAGATGTAATGGGACACGCACTTTCCAAAAAGTTCAGCTTTTGTCTCCTCAGTCCACAGAGTATTTTCCAAAAGTCGTGGAAATCATCAAGATGTTTTCTGGCAAAACTGAGACGAGCCTTTATGTTCTTTTTGCTCAGCAGTGGTTTTCGTCTTGGAACTCTGCCATGCAGGCCATTTTTCCCAGTTTCTTTCTTATGGTGGAGTTATGAACACTGAGCTTATCTGAGGCAAGTGAGGCCTGCAGTTCTTTGGATGTTGTTGTGGGGTCTTTTGTGACCTCTTGGATGAGTCGCTGCGCTCTTGGGGTAATTTTGGTCGGCCAGCCAGTCCTGGGAAGGTTCACCACTGTTCCATGTTTTCGCTATTTGTGGATAATGGCTCTCACTTTGGTTCGCTGGAGTCCCAAAGCTTTAGAAATGGCTTTATAACCTTTTCCAGACTGATAGAGCTCAATTATTTTGTTTTTCATTTGTCCCTGAATTTCTTTAGATCACCGCATGATGTCTAGCTTTTGAGGATCTTTTGGTCTACTTCACTTTGTCAGGCAGGTCCTGTTTAAGTGATTTCTTAATTGAGAACAGGTGTGGCAGTAATCAAGCCTGAGTGTGGCTAGAGAAATTGAACTCAGCTTTCCAAAGATGTGATAAACCAGTTAATTTATGTTTAAACAGGGGGGCAATCACTTTTTCACACAGAGCCATGTAGGTTTAGAATTTTTTTTACCCTTAATAATAAACACCTTCATTTAAAAACTGCATTTTGTGTTTACTTGTGTTATCTTTGTCTAATATTTAAATTTGTTTGATGATCTGAAACATTTAAGTGTGACAAACATACAAAAAAATAAGAAATCAAGAAGGGGGTAAATACTTTTTCACACAACTGTATAACACAGACAGGATTCTACCACCAAAAGAATATAGCCAGAGTCCGTCCACTTCTCTCTTTCGAGCAAACACGGAGATACTGGTACATGCTTTTATCACCAGCCGTATTGATTGCTGTAATGCCCTGCTCTCTGGTCTTCCTAAAAAGACAGTTTCAAATCTGCAGTTATTACAGAATTCAGCTGCACATGCTCAGATGAGGACCAGACGGCAGGCTCATATCACGCCGGTTTTAAAGTCACTGCATTGGCTCCCCGTGTCCTTCAGGATTGATTTTAAGGTTCTTTTACTGGTTTATAAAATTTATAAACTTTATAATTATAAACTATATAATTTATAGAGAGACATTTAACATCTACATGGTCTTGGGCCTTCAGAATTACTTTTGACATATGATTCCCCACGGCTCCTGAGGTCCTCTGGCACTGGTCTTATAACCCTACTGTCAGAACATGCACCCATGGTGAGGCTGCTTTTAGTTACTATGGCCCACGTTTGTGGAACAACCTGCCAGAGAACATCAGGGCTGCTGAGAATGTTCATATTTTTAAAAGCAGGCTCAAGACTTACTATTTTAACCTTGCTTTTGATTAGTTTCCTATTTTAATTTTCTTAATTTATGATTTCAAACTTATTTTATGTTGTTCTGGTTATAATTAGTCACTTCATTATTAAATACTATTACACTTTAAACTGTTTGAGTTTAAATGGGGGTGAGTGTTTATGATTATGCCATTGCAACAAAACAGATACATGTTCAAAGATGGTGAAATAGGTGTCAACTTCAGACTGACGAAAGGTGGGTACTAGCACAGTTTGTTTGTTCACATTGAAAGAGCTTGAGCCAGACATGGCATCACTAGGAACATGTGCAGCTGAGTCTGATGAAAGACCTGTGGCAGTGATTGATGGACTCGGGGTAGCAGAACTAGTTTGAGATTGAAACTTAGGAATCTGAGCCTGCATCTCTAGCTGACAAAGCCTTATTTCCTTTTCAGCTTGTAGTTCCAACTCCAGCCTTTTACGTTTGAGGACCTTTTCAACATCAGCCTGTAGTTCCAGTTTCTGAAGCTCAAACTGACGGGCTTGGATTTTATCTTGGGCCTCTAACTGTAAACGTGCCAAACGTACTTTAAGCATTGCCTCCTTTGATCCAGGAGATTGTGGTGGACCATGGAGTGGTGTAGTGTCTGCATGTCTACCCTGAGTTTGAGTTCCAGCAGCCTGTGCTTCCTCCTCACTGACTGACACAGCAGGCTTCAGTTGGAAATGAGGAGATCTGTCAGACAAGACTGAAAAGGCTGGTGAACCAGACATGCTGAGGAAAGCTTCATCCACCAATCTCTTTGAGACCTCTTCTTTTATTTCCTTTTTGACCATTTGCTTTGTGACCTTCAAAACAAAGTGTGCTGCAATAACCAGTAAAACTTTATTTTTACAAGCATTTAACTCCTCCCAAGAAGGATTATTCAAAAAAAAGCTTGCAAGTCAAAACCAGCTGCCATGCTTACCACCTTTGCCAACCACACCAACAATCGATTAACTCAAAATCTTATCACCTGGGGGGTGGGCAATTCTTAATCCTGGATGTGTATTATTATTTATTATTGATAGTTTTTTTTTAAATCTTATTATCTTGTCCTAACTCCAGTGTTTCCTCATGGGGGGCCCTCCCACGGGGGTTGCCTGGTTCTGTGTGCAGGGCGCTGGCCTGCGACTGCCCTGGCCCACCCTGGTCTTGGGTGGTGGCAGAGGTGGTGCCCCTGTAGCTGTGGACTTGGTGCTTCCCTCGTGTTGATGGCTTCCTAAGATGGGGCTTTTACACCTGGATCCTCAGCGCTCAGCCATGTCTCACATTGATGAGAGTGTGTGTGTGTGTGTGTGTGTCTCTGTCTGTCTGCATGGGGTTGGGTGGGTGAAGAGGTGGGGTGTGACTGTGTTACATTTTTAATTTGTAAAGCACTTTGTGCTACAAATTTTTGTATGAAAAGTGCTATATAAATAAAGTTTTGATTGAAATAGAAGGACATGCTACAAATACAGAAAAATGTGCAAATAGAGAAAAGTGATGCAAGTAGAGAAAAAATGCTGCAAATACAGAAAAGTGCAAATAGAGAAAAATGTGAAAATAGAGAAATGTGCTGCAAATAGAGGAAAAAATGCTGCAAATACAGAAGTGTGCAAATACAGAAAAGTGTGCACATAGAGAAAAATGGTGCAAATAGAGAAAAGTGTGCAAAAAGGAAACTCACATCAAAAGCTGCAAAACTCACATCAAAAGGGATGGATGAGATCCAGATGTATAGTTTCTATGATGTCACTTCTGGATCTGGCTTGTCACTTTATTATGCCCCCCACCCCCCATTTTGTTGTAGGTTTGCAGTGCTTTTCTCTACATGCAGCTGTCGTCAGAACTTAAACTTGCAGCATGTTGGAGCTCTCAGGGCCACCGTAGTTCCAGTGGTATGTTGATTATATACACAGTATATAACATATTTAAAAGAAACACATCATCTGTGTACCACAAATATATTTGGAGTTGCAGTTAAATGATGGCAGGTCAAAATAACAGTTTTTGAGGCACATTTTTTTCTGTTATTGTTTTATAGCATCATATGTAAAAGACATCGAGTAGAAACATGATTTATGTCAACTTTACGTCACAATCCAAAATAGCCCCCCCCCCCCATGACATAGATAGTATTACCATCTTCAGCTCTATTATAGTTTAAATTTATTAGCATAACAAAGTGAGGAAAAAAGCTGCAAATTTAAGAAAATTGTTGAAAATTTATAAGAAAAAGTTACAAATTTGTAATGAAAAAATAATAACCACAGGTGACACCCCCCCCCCCCCCCCATGGCTGAGAGAGCCTATTGCATTCTCTGCTTTGTAGCCAAAAACAGCTCTGCTAATAACGATGGGAAATGCTGGCCATCACTGGCTTTGCTCTATATTTCTCTGAATTAAAATCGCCACCATGCTGGAGTCATCCCTACCTATCCTCTCGGCCATTTCGGCTGCCCTCTCTCCCCATATTCCGTTGACCACCACCAGGACGCTCTCCCCAGGCTCCACCGCGTTAAAGATGGCACACTCCATGGCCGTGTGGCCTGTTCCGCTCACAGCCAGGGTCACTTTGTTCTGGGTCTGGAACATGTACCGGATTCCACTTTTGATGTCGTTCATTATCTGTGAATGACAAAAAGGGAATTTTCGTGGCAAATTTTGTCATTTCCAACAGGAAAAGACTGAGTTCTGACTCAGGCTAGCAGCAACCCAGATTTAACCCTGATTTAATGGGAAACTGCATGGAAATTAGGAGCTGGGGTCACAGCTGCTCATGTAAATCAGAGTACGCAAATGCTACGGCCCTGTCAGCCACTAGGGGGCCCCAAGCTGCAGATTCAGTCTCGACTTCTTTGGCAGGGAGAATTAAAACTCCCCCAAACTTTTTTTTTTTAATAAATTTGCAACTTTAATGCTCATAAATTTGCAACTTTTTTCTCCTAAAATTGTGACTTTTTCTTGCAAGTTTGCAGCTTTTTCTCACAAATTTTCAACTTTTTCTCATAAATTTGCAATTTTTTTCTAATAAACTTGCAACTTTTTTTTCTCATAAATTTTCAACATTGGTTCTCATAAATTCAATTTTTTTCTTGTAAATTTGCAGACTTCCCACATTTTTACTCCAAAATTTATGACTTTTTTCTTTGTAACACTTTTTCTCATAAATTTGCAACTTTTTTCCTCATAAATTTGTGACTTTTTCTTGCAAATTTGCAGCTTTTTTTCTTGGTAATTTAAACTCTTTACTCATAAATTTACAACTTTTTCTCATTTTTAAAAAATTTTTTCCCCGTGCATTTTTCCTCATAAATTTGCATTTTTTTCTAATAAATTTGCAGTTTTTTCTTGTAAATTTGTAACTGTTTTTCTAATAAATTTGCAGCTTGTTCCTTGTAAACGTGTGCTTTTTTTCTTGTAAATTTGCACATTTTTCATCATACATTTGCAACTTCTTTCTAGTCAATTTGCAACTTTTTTTTCTTGGAAAATTGTAACTTTATTTCTTATCAATTTGCAAATGTTTTTCTTGTTAATTTGCAACTTTAGTCTCATAATCTTGCACTTTTTTCTCATAAATGTGTGCATTTTCTCTTGTAAATCTGCCACTTTGTTCTTGTAAACTTGCAACATTCATATGGATGTTGGTTAAATTTTTATTGTATTAGATGATTTTTTCTGTTTTTCTAGACAATGATCCAAACTTATTTTTTTAATGATTTTGTCGAAAGGGAAGACATTTTTTCCCCATAAATGATCTGAACTCTTCCCCAACACAAAAACAGAGGCCTCCATCTTGTGTTTTATATTCAGGGCTTCCAAAAAAGAAGAACCGGCCCTGCATAAGTCATTTTTAAGCTTCATTATTACCTCAAATATCTCTGGATGCATGTGTCCAATCACGGGCTGGGCTCCGGCC
This sequence comes from Pholidichthys leucotaenia, assembly GCA_020510985.1. NCBI lineage: Eukaryota > Metazoa > Chordata > Actinopteri > Cichliformes > Pholidichthyidae > Pholidichthys > Pholidichthys leucotaenia. Next base: position 20,036,747 of record CM035839.1, on the reverse strand, counting down.
TCCAAGATGCGCTGGGGGACGTTCGAGGGTCCGGGTCCGAACATGTGGCGGTGAGGAACCAGCAGAGGTTTCTGTAGACATTCTGGTGGAGGAACAGAGAGCTTGGACATGGTTCCTGCTGAATAAAACCAAAAAGGAGCAGATGGTGTGAAGTCTGAGCCGTTTCTGACCAGGGAGGCCCTCAGCTAAAACATTTTCTGCTGTTTGTCCCCTTCTGTCAGCGCTGGCTGATCTCTGTGTGTAACAACAGCAGTTTTCTCCTAGATTTTTACTGATAAGGAAGTCTGCTAACACTCCACCTGAGTTAATTATTACCTACCCAGTCTCCAGGGAATCAGCTTACCTGTTAACCACATTTATACCTGCTCCACTGGCAGCATTTCTTTATCAAACTTTATCTGCACAGAAGTCTAACCAAATGAACGCTGCAAATTTACAATGAAAAAAGTAGCAAATTTATTGTAAAAAGTTGAAAGCAACAAGAAAGAAGCAAAAAAAAAACTGATAAATTGCAAATTCACAAGAAAAACTGTCAAATTTACAATGAAAAAAGTTACAAATTTGCAAAAAAAATTGCAAAGTTATTTTAAGAAGTTGGGTTTTTTGCAAATTTACAGGAAAATGGAGCAAATACATAAGAAAAGTTACAAAGATCAATGAAAAAAAATCACAAATTTACAAGAAAAATGTAGCGAATTTATAAAGGAAAAAAAAAAGCAAATTTACAAAAAGTCAGAAATTTATGAAGAAAAAGATGACAAAAGCTGAAAATTTGCAAAACAAAAGTTTGTTTTGAAAAGTTGAAAGTTACAAGAAAGAAGTCAGAAATTTATGAGAAAATGGAGCAAATTCATAAAAAGTTTCAAATTTATGAGAAAAAGTTTCAAATTTGCAAGAAAAATTTTGCAAATGTACACTACCGTTCAAAAGTTTGGGGTCACCCAGACAATTTTGTGTTTTCCATGAAAAAACACACTTTTATTTACCACCATGAGTTGTAAAATGAATAGAAAATATAGTCAAGACATTGACAAGGTTAGAAATAATGATTTGTATTTGAAATAATAATTTTTTCCTTCAAACTTTGCTTTTGTCAAAGAATCCTCCATTTGCAGCATTGCAGACCTTTGGCATTCTAGCTGTTAATTTGTTGAGGTAATCTGGAGAAATTTCACCCCACACTTCGAGAAGCCCCTCCCACAAGTTGGATTGGCTGGATGGGCACTTCTTGCGTACCATACGGTCAAGCTGCTCCCACAACAGCTCAATGGGGTTTAGATCTGGTGACTGCGCTGGCCACTCCATTACAGATAGAATACCAGCTGCCTGCTTCTTCTCTAAATAGTTCTTGCACAATTTGGAGGTGTGCTTTGGGTCATTGTCCTGTTGTAGGATGAAATTGGCTCCAATCAAGCACTGTCCACAGGGTATGGCATGGCATTGCAAAATGAATGAATGAATCTTTATTTCGGATAGATTAAAAGTACAGTTTAAAAAGAAACAGAATAATATAACAAAGGGGGAAAGAAAATCCAACAAGGTCAAATTAGACAATAACTCCTCTGATTATACAGTTCAGCATTAGTTATCCGAAATGGGTGATGGCTGAAGCCGCAGCTTATATTGCCCACCCATATTCCATCCAAGAATTCAAAAGAAAAACAAAACAAGAGCGATTACAATTCAGAACAAAGCTAAGACAAAATGTGACAAAAAGCTAAGCAACAACACAACACAGACTGGATATGACAATCCTTATGTGATTTTACATGTCATCTTGTATATATGTTTGGAGTATTTCTTCCTTTAGTTTTTGTTTAAATTGTCCAAGCGTTGTACATGATTTTAATTCAGGTCCAAAATCGTTCCATAATCTGACTCCTTGCACTGAAACACAGTGTTGCTTGGTGGTTGTTCTCACTGAAGGTTTTTGAAATATACATGTTCCTCTGAAATGATATTGTTTCTCCCTTATTTGGAACAACTTTTGGATATTTGCGGGCAGTGATAGATTCTTCACTTTAAACATTATTACTGCAGTTTTAAAGTCAACCGGATCTTTCAACTTGAGAGCTTTTAATTTAAGAAAAAGTGGGTTTGTTGGTTCCCTGTAAGCAGCTTTGTTTATTATTCTAATAGCTCTCTTCTGAAGCATAAAGACTGGATCCCGTCGGCCGCCGTCGGTCTATGATGACCATGGAAGAGAATCCTAAAGGTCTACTCTGCTGAAACAGCACCGCCTGTGGCTGAACAGGCCGATGCGCGAATGACAGTCCCTGTCACACAGGTCGCACTTGTGGGTGGTCTCCGTGCTGCTGGGTCTGTGGCGGTTCTTCCTGCGGGTCCTTTTTTCATCTGCTGCAGCAGTTAGTCTCTCTTCACCCGCCTTGAGCTGTCTGGTCAGGGTGCCTCTCCATTTGGAGCAGTCCGTTGCAAGGTCCTCCCAGCGCTCTGTGTTGATCTCCAGGGCCTTCATGTCTCTCTTGCAGACGTCTCTAAAGCGCAGCTGTGGGTGGCCGACGTCTCTCCTGCCAGTCGCCAGTTCTCCGTAGAGGACGTCTTTGGGGATTCTGCCATCCTCCATACAGTGAACGTGGCCTAGCCAGCGGAGCCTGCGCTGCCTGAGTAGAGTGAACATGGAGGGAAGGCCGGCACGGGACAGAACTTCTGTGTTGGGCACTTTGTCCTGCCAGGATATGTCCAGGATGTGGTGAATGCAGCGCAAGTGGAAGGAGTTCAGTCTCTTTTCCTGCCGGGCGTATGTTGTCCATGTCTCACTCCCATAGAGCAGTGTGCTGATGACGCAGGTGTTGTACACTGCCATCTTCGTCTTGACAGAGAGTTTGGGATTCTCCCACACTCGTGTAGTGAGGCGAGCGAGTGTGAAGGCTGATTTTCCAATCCTCTTGTCGATCTCTGTATCAAAGGAGAGTTTGTTGCTGATCGTGGACCCCAGGTACGTGAACTGATTCACGACCTCCAGCTCATAGTCGTCGATGGTGATGGTTGGTGGTGCTTCCGTGCCTTGCGCCAAGACGTTAGTCTTCTTCAGGCTGATGGTAAGCCCGAAATCCTTGCATGCCTGGGAGAAGCGGTCCTTCAGGGTCTGAAGCTCCTGCTGTGTGTGGGTTGCTACTGCAGCGTCGTCTGCGAACAGCGTGTCTCTGATTAGAACCTCGCGTACTTTGGTTCTGGCTTTCAGGTGGGCGAGGTTGAAAAGCCTGCCGTCAGATCTTGTGTGCAGGTAGATTCCCTCTGTTGCTGTGCTGAAGGCATGCCTCAGGAGCATAGCAAAGAAAATCCCAAAGAGGGCTGGCGCAAGTACACAGCCCTGTTTCACTCCGCTGCGTATGTTGAATGGCTCTGAGACGTTGCCGTCGTGCTGCACTATCCCCTGCATGTTGGTGTGAAACGATTCGATGAGGCTTTGCAACTTTGGTGGGCATCCTATCTTTGGCAGGATCTTGAAAAGGCCCTCTCTGCTGACCAGATCGAACGCTTTGGTGAGGTCGATGAAGGCGACGTACAGGGGCATGTTCTGTTCTCTGCATTTCTCCTGGAGTTGGCAGATGGAGAATATCATGTCTACCGTCGATCGCTCAGTGCGGAAGCCACACTGAGACTCGGGGTAGACACGTTCGGCAAGCTTCTGTAGATGAACGAGAACAACTCGTGCGTAGACTTTGCCAACAACGCTGAGGAGGGAGATGCCCCTGTAGTTGTTGCAGTCGCTTCTCTCCCCTTTGTTTTTGTAGAGGGATCTTGGCGTCCCTCATGTCCTGTGGTACGGCACCTTCCTTCCAGCACTGGCAGAGGACGTCATGCAAGGGCAGCAGTAGGGTGGTCTTGCAGTGCTTGATCAGGTCGGGGGGTATGCCGTCGTTGCCGGGTGCCTTGCCAGCGGCCAAGCTATCAATGGCCTTGCTGAGTTCGTCGATGGTTGGCTCGGCGTCAAGTTTGTCCATGGATGGCAGGCAGTCGATGGCATCAAGGGCTGACGGTGTCACGGTGTTCTGTCTGGAGTAGAGGTCGGAGTAGTGTTCCACCCATCTCTCCATCTGCTTGTTCTTTTCTGTGATCATCTCCCCAGTGGAGGATTTGAGGGGGACCGTCTTGCTCTGAGCCGGACCAAGTGCTTTCCTGATGCCATCGTACATACCACGGATGTTCCCTGTTATGGCAGCGGTTTGAATGTCTTGGCTGAGCTGAGTCCAGTACTCATTGGCACAGCGCCGAGCAGTCTGCTGAACTTTGCTTCTCGCAGCCCTGAGAATCTGGAGGTTCTTCTCGTTTGGGTACTTCCGGTACGCAGCAAGTGTTGAACGCTTGGCTTCAATGACGGGGGTCATCTCGGTCAACTTGGCATCAAACCAATCCTGTGACTTCGAGGTCTTCCTCCCAAAGGTAGCCAAGGCTGTGCGGTGGATGGTGTTTCGCAGCTCTTCCCACTTCTGCTTTGCAGATTCTCCTTCTTGTGGTACACCAAGTTCCTTCTCAAAGGTGGAGACAAACTGCTCAACAAGTTCTGGTTGGGCCATCTTGCTGGTGTCAATTCGTGCCTTTCCAGGGTGTCTAGCACGATGGAATTTCTTCAGCTGCAGCTTGACCTTGCAACACACCAATGAATGGTCTGTGTCACAATCTGCACTCTGGAACGAACGGGTGATTAGCACGTTCTTCAGTGAGGTGCGCCTGGTCAGGATCTAGTCCAGCTGGTGCCAGTGCTTTGAGCGCGGATGTCGCCAGGAAACCTTGTGTTGTGGCTTGGTCTTGAAGAACGAGTTTGTGATGCACAGATCGTGATATGTGCAGAACTCGAGCAGCCGCTGTCCGTTGTCGTTCATTCTGCCCATGCCAAATGGTCCAAGACAGGAGGGCCAGGAGTCGTGGTCAGCACCCACTGTGGCATTGAAGTCTCCAAGGAGAATGAGTTGTTCAGAGTTGGGGATGATCCTGACAGTTGTTGCGAGATTCTCGTAGAACTCGTCTTTTGCCTCTGGTGTGGCTGTCAGTGTTGGGGCATACACACTAACGAGGGTGACTGGGCCTTGAGTGGTGTTCAGGCGGAGGGTGAGGAGTCATGCAGAGCCATTGCTGCCCGGTTCCACCATCTTCAGCAAGGTGTTCTTCACTGCGAAGCCCACTCCGTGTTCCCTGTGTTCGTCACTGCCCTTTCCCTGCCAGTAGAACATGTAGTCCTTCTCTCTCAGTGTGCCTGCGTCAGCCAACCGTGTTTCCTGGAGAGTGGCGATATCCACTTCCAGTCTCTTCAGCTCATTATTGATGATGGCAGTCTTCCTGGTGTTGTTGATGTCCTTGAGGTTAGCAGCAAGTCCTGTCATCATAGGCCGGACGTTCCAAGTTCCCAGTTTTAGAGTTGGTCTCTTTTGTTTTTTTTGTCTTGCCTGGTGCGAAGGTTCTCAGCCTGCCGTTCGGACTTCTCCTCATCCCCATGCACCCAATGAGGAAAGCAAGCTGTGGCGGGACAACACCTTATTGGCTGGGGGCTGCCCAGCTTGAGGCGGGCGGTAGCTGTCCAGTGAGATCCGATGATCCCTCCCACCGTCGGGAACAACCCCTGGCGCCGTGCTCTACGTCAATTGAGCGGTGGCTTATAACCGGTAACTGTCATTCCCCGTGTTTTGTCTACGCCAAAGGCAAAGCTGGAGTGTCCTCTCCAGTGATCCGGTGTTCTACCTTCCAGCGTTGGGCGTTGGTAGGATTCAAGCCTGGGCAGGAAGATATGGAAGACAAGATGTTGCCCATGCAGCATGTCCCCCCTCTCCACGTCACTGATGAATACAAAGGAACAGCAGGGCTGCTACAGTTTGGCACCAGCGCCGTCGCAGGAGCTGCCAGAACGATGTTGAGCACAACAGAGAACTGCCTTAGGGACTCCGACTCTGGATTTTTCCTCAGGGTTGACTCCCGAAGCCTTTCCCGTGACCGGGTGTGCCGCAAGGCAGCGGAGGTTTGAAATCAGGGTTTATCTTCCCCTAGATGGGCTACCTTCCCAGGTTGACGAGCCACCATCTACCCGAAGCATCTGGTTTTAAGGTACCAGAGATCCACCCTCGCCCCTTCTCCTATTAGTAAAAGCAGTTCCGCCGGGCTTAGAGACTAAACCACACGGGCAGGCTAGGAGTTGGACTTAGACTTAGATATATGTTTGTTTTATATGTATTTTCCCATACTTCAGTACAATATGTCATGTATGGGAGTATTAATGAATGATACAAGGTATATAGTGTGGGTTGATTCAGCAAATATTTCACTCTGTGTAGTATTGCAATTGATTTGGATATTTTACCTTTAATATAATTAATATGTGACTTCCAACACAGTTTATTATCAATTATTACTCCAAGAAATTTAGTTTCGGATACCATTTCAATCTCTAAACCATTTACACTGTAGGACCTTGGGGGAGTCAGATTATTTAGCATCTAAGACAGAGGCAGTGGATAAGCATGGGAAAACAATGCCCAGGAGGTTCCTGGCGAGATAGCAGGAAGGAGTCAAGGACATAGGGGGTTGAATGCAGTGTAATGTAAATGTCATGCCGTGTGTTGAGAAATGCCATGAAATGTGTGAAGAGTGATTTGGGTAAAAGGAGAGAGCTTGCTGAAATGATTCATTCTGTTCTGTGCTTGAGAGATGTGAAGTGTGTAATAAACCGTCTGTCGTGAATCTGCCTCTTATTTCACACACTCCACACTGGTGACCCAAGACGTATTATGGAACACGAGGCAAGAACCCCGGAGCCGGCCCGATCGGGAAGCCCCAGCGACGCAGCAGCCATCCCACAGACAGCCCGGACTGGAGCCCACAGCAATGTGTGTGCAGTTTCAATCAAGCTACTGGACTTCTGGCAGCACAACCCACACTCTTGGTTCCACCACACCAAGGCCCAGTTCGCCCTCCGGGGAGTAACGGCAGACGACACCAAGTTCTACCATGTGGTAGCAGCGCTGGACGCCCGCATAGCTCAGCAGGTATCGAGCCTGCTTTATCAGCCTCCAGCCCGCAACAAATACGAGGCGCTCAAGGCTGCGCTCACCCGGCGCTACACGCTCTCGGAATGTGAGAGAGCAGAGAGGCTCCTGGGACGGACCAAGTTAGGAGATGGTTCGGCAGTCGACCTGATGGAGAAGATGCTGGCATTAATGGGCACAGACGATGGGCACTTTCTGTTTGCCCACCTTTTCCTCTGGAACCTTCCAACAGAGGCGAGAGTGGTTCTGGCCAATTCGCCGTTGCTGGCCGCGCGTGACTACCATACGCTAGCCCAGGAGGCGGACAGGATCATCCTCACCACCAGGGTGATCACAGTCAACGCGGCGGCGGTGGAGCCCAGCGAGATGACCAGAGGAGGCAAGGAGCCACCGACGGTAGCAGCAGCGGGGACCAAGGAGCGCCAGAGAGACACACTCTGTTTCTACCACCGCCGCTTCAGAGAGAACGCACGCAAATGTGCGCCACCGTGCCAATTCAAGCGCTCGGGAAACGCCAAGGCCGGCAGTTGGTAGCAGCTGCGACCGCCGGTGAAGAGAACAAGCTGCTCTACATGACGGACGCGTGCTCAGGGAGGCGTTTCCTCGTGGACACCGGAGCCCACAAGAGCATCATCATGCCGACCTACGCTGACCGGCTGGCAGGACCTAGCGGCCCCAGGATGTTGGCAGCAAATGGCTCGGAAATTAAGACCTTTGCTCGAGGGACCCGGCCAACAGCACAAGCCAGCATCACAACTCCAGGTGGTAAGTTCCATGCACTGCTCACTCAGTTCCCAGCACTCACGGTCCCGATGTTTTCGGCGGCCATCGCTAAACACGGGGTGGAGCACTTTATCACCACCACCGGGCCGCCCATTTTTGCAAGACCTCGGCGCTTGGACGCAGCTAAACTGGCCATAGCACGCGAGGAGTTCGCCAACCTGGAAAGGTTGGGCATCATCAGGCGTTCGAATAGCCCATGGGCATCCCCGCTACACATGGTCCCTAAGGCTGAGGGATCGTGGCGACCGTGCGGTTATTTCCGCAGGTTGAACAACGCCACAGCACACGACTGCTACCCGATTCCCCACATACAGGATTTTTCCGTCCACCTGGCCAGAGCACGCATTTTTTCCAAAATAGACCTGGTTTGCGGTTATCACTAAGTCCCAGTGCACACGGAGGACGTACCCAAAACAGCGGTAATAACTCCGTTCGGTTTATTCGGGTTCCTGCGCATGCCATTTGGGTTAAAAGGCGCGGCACAGATGTTCCAGCGCATGATGGATGCAGTGCTGCACGATCTTCCGTTTGTGTTCGTCTACCTGGACGATATCCTGGTAGCCAGTGCATCCGAAGACGAACACGAAACCCACCTCAGGACGGTTTTCTGGAGGTTGGAGGAGCATGGGTTAATAATCAACCCAGCGAAATGCAAGTTCGGCGTGACGGAGATTGATTTTTTGGGGCACCTCGTCTCTCCGGAAGGAGCGATCCCATTGCCCGACAAGGTGCGCGCCGTGGCAGATTTTCCCCGGCCTCAGACGGTCAGGGCGTTGCAGGAATTTTTGGGGATGGTGAACTTTTATAACCGTTTCCTTCTCCGAGCGGCACGGTTCATGCAACCATTGTACGCCGCGCTCAAGAAACAGAAACCCGCGGATGGGGTCGAATGGACCCCGGAGCGAGAGTGGGCGTTCTCGGAGGTTAAAGCAGCCCTGGCAAACGCCGTACTGCTGGCGCATCCGGACCCGGCGGCCCGGATAGCGCTCACCACCGATGCTTCAGACGTGGCCATAGGGGCAGTCGTAGAGCAGCGCGTCGCCGGGGCTTGGCAGCCACTCGCTTTTTTCAGCAGAGCTTTGCGCGACAGCGAACGTAAATACAGCGCGTTTGACAGGGAGTTGCTGGCCCTCCACCTGGCCATACGTCACTTCCAGTTCTGGCTGGAAGGGCGCAGCTTCACCGCGTTCGTGGACCACAAGCCACTAACGTTCGCGATGGCCAAGGTTTCAAAACCGTGGTCAGACCGGCAGCAGAGACAGCTGGCCGCGATCTCAGAGTTTACTACCGATATTCAGCATGTGTCGGGTAAACTGAAAGTGGTGACGGACTGCCTCTCGCGTGCCGTGGTGGCCCGGTCTACGTGGGGATAGATTACGCAGCCATGGCCGCGGAGCAGATTAGCGATGCAGAGGTGCGTGCGCTCCAGTCTGGACCAACAGGATTAAGGCTGGAGAGCAGGGTGCTGCAAGACGGCATGCCCCCCCCAGTCTGTAATGTCTCCACGGGACGCCTGCGTCCGGTGGTCCCGGTCGCGTGGCGCCGCCGAGTGTTTGAGTCAGTTCACACTCTGGTGCACCCAGGAGTGCGCGCGTCAGTCAAAATGGTGGGAGAGAAATTTGTGTGGCCGAGCCTACGCAAACAAGTAAAAGAGTGGGCTGCAGCCTGCGTGGCGTGCCAACGAGCCAAGGTACACAGACACACAAAGGCTCCCTTGGAGCCATTTCGGGTACCCGCTAAGAGGTTCGACCATGTTCATGTGGACCTCGTGGGCCCCCTCCCGCCATCACAGGGGTGCACGCACCTCCTGACAGTGGTGGACCGCACCATGCGCTGGCCAGAAGCAGTCCCGCTGGCAGCAACCACGTCCGCGGACGTAGCACGCGCTTTTTTAACAGCATGGGTGGCGCGTTTTGGAGTCCTGTCGGACATTACGTCTGACAGGGGCCCTCAATTTGTTTCTGACCTCTGGTCCGCGATGGCCCGCAGCCTGGGTGTTACAATTCATCGCACAACCGCGTACAACCCACAGGCCAATGGGTTATGCAAGCGTTTTCATAGATCACTGAAAGCAGCACTCAGGGCTTCACTGACGGATGCAAATTGGGTAGACAGGTTGCCGTGGGTTTTATTGGGGTTGCGCTCTGTGCCAAAAGAGGATTTGGAAGCTTCCCCGGCAGAGCTGGTTTTTGCGCAGCCCCTACGGCTGCCCGGGGAATTTCTGCCAGATAATCCCGCGCCGGACAGCGGCCCGTCTCAGCTTTTGCAGCGTAGTGAAAACACAGGCACGCTGCCAGGCCCTGCCCACCACAGTTTTCCGCGTGCTTTCGTGCCTAAAACTTTGAAGAACGCGGAGTTCGTGTTCGTCAGACATGACGCCCACCGCCCTCCATTGCGCCCACCCTATGATGGACCGTTCAGAGTGTTGGAAACAGGGGATAAGCATTTTTTGCTAGACTTGGGGGGTAGGTGGGAGAAAATTGGCATAGAGAGACTCAAACCTGCTTTCGTAGTGGCGGACGAGCAAGTGCTGTTGGCTAGGGCCCCTCGGTGTGGAAGACCCCCACGGAGAGCTCCCCAGGGAAACGATTCACCAGAGCAGCCACACGGACAGACCAAAGTCCCCCCCTCCGCCTCGCCACGCCCCCCCCGCAGTCAGACACACTCCCAGCAGCCCCCCACCGGCACAGCAGCACCACAGAGGCGGTAAACCCCAGTTACGGCAGATATGGGAGGAGACTGAAGCCAAAACAGCGTGTGGACTGATGTTCTATTTCTATCTAAGATGCTGGGGGGGCGGTGTAGGACCTTGGGGGAGTCAGATTATTTAGCATCTCAAACAGAGACAGTGGATAAGCATGGGAGAACAATGCCCAGGAGGTTCCTGGCGAGATAGCAGGAAGGAGTCAAGGACATAGGGGGTTGAATGCAGTGTAATGTAAAAGTCATGCCATGTGTTGAGAAATGCCATGAAACGTGTGAAGAGTGATTTGGGTAAAAGGAGAGAGCTTGCTGAAATGATTCATTCTGTTCTGTGCTTGAGAGATGTGAAGTGTGTAATAAACCGTCTGTCGTGAATCTGCCTCTTATTTCACACACTCCACAACACTGAGTTTATACTAAGTTGTTGTGATGGTTGTTAAAAGCTATAAATTTTGCCTTACTTAAATTGAGCGTTAATTTGTTTGAATCAAACCACAGTTTAAGCTTTCCTAATTCCTTTCCGAGTGTATCCAAAAGTTGTTCCATATTGCTTCCACTGCATAATAAATTAATGTCATCGGCAAACAATATTAAATCCATTTTTTCTGAAACTTTACATGTATCATTTATATATATATTGAATAACAATGGCCCCAAAACTGAACCCTGTGGGACTCCACAAGTAACCTTCAGTAACTGCGAGTTTTTGTTACCAACACATACATACTGATATCTATTCTTAAAGTAACTACTTAACCAGGACAGTGCTACCCCCCAATACCACCATTTTGTAGTTTCTTTAATAATAAATTGTGATCCACTGTATTAAATGCTTTTTTAAGATCCAGGAATACCCCAGCTGAATACTCTTTATTTTCAACGGCAGTTGATATTTTTTCTATAAATTCCATTAGAGCAAATGCAGTTGTCCTCTTGTGTCTGAACCCATATTGCTGCTCACACAATAAATTATTCTTTAGTATGAAGTTGTCAATTCTCTCATAGAATATTTTTTCAAGTATCTTGGAAAATTGCGGCAATAGTGAAATTGGTCTATAGTTTGAGAGTTCCCCTCTGTCACCCGTCTTGTATATCGGAATTACTTTAGCTATTTTCATTGCATTGGGAAATATACCTGTTTGGAGAGACAGGTTACAGATATACGTCAGTGGTTTCACTAAGCATTCAATAATAGTTTTGACTAAGAGCATGTCAATACCATCACAGTCCGCAGATGTTTTACTTTTAAACGATTTAACAATTTCAATGACCTCTCTCTCGTCTGTGTTCTTTATGAAAATGGAGTCTTTTATAGCAGTGTTTTTGCTTATTGTATCACCTGTGGGTGCCGTAATGGGTATTTCTCGAGCCAAATTAGGACCAATGTTAACAAAAAAGTTATTAAATTCATCTGCAGGTGAAGCTACATTCACACTCTGAGTCGTTTTATTATTTTTTGAAAAATCGGTTGGGTAGCTTGTATTTGTTTTTATTTCCAAGAATATTGTTAAGTATTGTCCATGTATTTTTAATGTTGTCTCTGTTTTTCTCCAGTTCTTTACTGTAATAGTCTCTTTTACTACATCTTATTATATATGTTAACTTATTTTTGTATGTTTTATACCGCTGCTCTGCTTCTTTTGTCCTTTTCTTTAGGAAAGCTTTATATAATAAATTTTTCTTTTTACACGCCTTTTGTAATCCTTTGGTTAACCATGGCTTATCGGCAAATTTATGTTTAAGCTTTTTCTTTACTAATGGACAATTTTTTTCATAAAGAGTGGTTACAATGTTTATAAATGTGTCATAGGTGTGGTCTATATTAATCATATATTCCATAACCTACATATGTTGAAGCATGTGGAAATGTTTGGTAATTACATATGTAAAGGACTTCACACCTCTGAAAGGACAAAGGCTCTCAACCGCCGAGTGAAGAACAAAGACGTTCCCAGACACGGTGGAGGAGACCGGAGGAGCCACCCTCACCCCCCAAGGCGAGGAGAGGAAATACCAAGACAATGGGGGGATTAAGATAATGAGGGATGTCAGCCTTTGTTATGCATGTCTTTTGTTGTGTGCAAGTATAAAGTCAGTGAGCTGGAGACATTTTCTCTTTTCCCTTCTGCCACTCTGCACCAGATGAGACTTGTTAGAAGAGCTGAATATTAAACTTTGCTTATAAACCAAATCGCCTCTTCATTTCCAAGCTCCTCTACACTGGTGACCTTGACGCGAGTATGGACCTGAGGCGTTCCCCCGCAATCGACTCATCCGTGGCGACCCAGGCAGACGCCAGCCACCACGCAGACGAGGGAACAGATGGACAACTGTTCCCCCCGGCAAAAGAGATTGAGAGGGCTCAACCGAGCACCAGCACCGCCGTGAGAGCCGAGGCAAGGCACTCTCACCCGGCAGGCACAGCAGTGATGGTATGCACGAATGCCGTCGCTGTCAAGCTGCCAGACTTCTGGCAAGAAGACCCCGCCTCTTGGTTTCAGCAGGCTGAAGCCCAGTTTACACTGGCGGGCATCACGGCTGACGATACCAAATTTTACCATATCGTCTCCAAACTCGACGCCACCACTTCGAAGTGTGTGCGGAGTATGATCCGGCGACCACCGGCCCGGGACAAATATGAGACGCTCAAAGCAACCATCGTGGCAAACTACGTCCCATCAGTGGAAGAGAGAGCCGAAAAGATCCTGGCGGTCTACGGCCACAGAGGGTGCAAACCGAAGGCCCTCATGGAGGATTTGCTACAGCTCAAAGAAGAGGACAATGACAACTTCCTCTTCCAGTTTATATTCCTCAGCACGCTGCCGCCACACATGAGAGGGACACTCGCCAGCATGAAATGCAACAACCACCAAGACTTCCGCGCACTGGCCAACGAAGCTCATCGGCTCGTCAACGCCTGCAAGGAGCTGACACCCACAGCAGCATCCGCAGACCTCAAAGCTGACGCCCCGAGCCACGAGGAGCCACAACCCACGGAGCGGACCCAGCCCACGGTGACAGCAACACGGCCAAAACTTAGCAGACAGAGCGACGCCTGTTATTATCACCACCGCTTCGCCGAGAAGGCCCACAAATGCGTTCCCCCCTGCAAATTTGCGATTTCGGGAAAACGCCAAAGCCGAGAGCCGTTAACGGCAGCGGTTCTCGGCGAGAAGAATAAGCTGTTGTACGTGACGGATGGACACACAGGCAAGCAGTTCCTCATCGACACAGGAGCCCAGCTGAGTTTCGTCATGCCCTCCCACGCAGATCGAGCCACGGGCACCCGGGGCAATGGAGCCGTGGCAGCCAATGGCTCTAGCATCGACACGTTCGGCGAAAAGAGCCTGCACCTCCTCATCCACGGCCGCAGCTACAGATGGACATTTGTTGTAGTGGCGGTGAGTTTTAACTTATTAGGCGCGGATTTTTTGTGTGCACATGGGTTATTAGTAGATCTAGCAAATAGGCGCCTGGTTAATGCACTGTCCTTTGCTTCTATTCCATGCTCAGCCCGAGTTTCTCCACCACCTGTGCAGGCCAACGTCACCACGGCAGGAGGTAAGTTTGAGCAACTCCTCACCCAATTTCCAGCACTCACAATTCCCAAATTCTCAGCCACTGTGGCTAAACACGGGGTTGAACACTTCATTCCCACAACGGGACCTCCCGTTTTTGCCAAAGCTCGCCGCTTAGACGCGGCCAAGCTCAACATAGCACGGGACGAGTTTACAACTCTTGAAAAATTGGGCATTGTTAGACGCTCGAAGAGCCCCTGGGCCTCACCACTTCACATGGTTCCGAAATCCGACGGTTCTTGGAGACCGTGCGGAGATTACCGCAGATTAAACAACGCTACAGCGCATGACCATTACCCAATTCCTCACATTCAAGATTTTTCACTACATCTGGCGGGTGCGCGCATTTTTTCAAAAATAGACTTAGTCCGCGGTTATCACCAAGTCCCAGTCCGAGCAGAAGTCATTCCTAAAACAGCAGTAATAACCCCTTTCGGCCTTTTTGAATTTCTGCAAATGCCTTTCGGCCTCAAAGGCGCTGCTCAAACTTTTCAACGAATGATGGACGCGGTCCTACGCGACCTTCCTTTTGTCTTCGTCTACCTTGACGACATGCTGGTAGCCAGCTCGTCTGAGGAGGAACACGAGCAGCACCTCACTACGGTTTTTCAGAGGCTAGAAGAGCACGGGCTAATAATCAATCCAGCCAAATGCAAATTCGGCGTGTCACAAACTGATTTTTTAGGACACAAAGTCTCTCCGAAGGGGGCAGTTCCACTTCCAGACAAAGTTCACGCGATAGAAATTTTCCCACGGCCACAAACGGTCAAATCGCTACAGGAATTTTTAGGGATGGTTAATTTTTACAACCGCTTCCTCCCCCACGCAGCTCAGCTCATGCAGCCCCTATATGACGCGCTCAAAAAAAAGAAAGCTTCCAACGCAGTCGAATGGACCCCGGAGCGCGAACGCGCTTTCGCGGAAGTAAAAAGCGCCCTAGCTAACGCCACATTGTTAGTTCACCCAGATCCCTTGGCCCGCATCGCGCTAACCACAGATGCTTCAGACCTAGCCATAGGGGCAGTTGTAGAACAACTTGTCAGCGGGGTCTGGCAACCTTTAGCATTCTTTAGCAAATCGCTAAACCAAACTGAACGTAAATACAGCACTTTTGACAGAGAGCTGCTGGCGCTTCATTTATCCATCCGCCACTTCCAGTTCTGGTTAGAAGGGCGGAGTTTCACGGCTTTTGTAGACCATAAACCGCTCACCTTTGCTATGGCTAAAATTTCAGAACCATGGTCAGGCAGGCAACAAAGACAGCTAGCTGCGATTTCAGAGTTCACCACAGACATTCGACACGTGGCAGGCAAACTTAACGTAGTAGCAGACTGTCTCTCTCGCGCTGTGACACCACCAGAGCGCGGGGAGACAGATTATACTGCCTCAGCAGCAGAACTCTTCACTAACGCAGACACATACGCAGCACCTATCCATGCAGGGATAGATTATGCAGCCATGGCGGAGGAACAAAGCGGTGACGCGGACGTGCGCGCACTCCTGTCTGGACCAACAGGGTTAAGGCTAGAGAAAAAGGGTTTACGCGATGGCGTGCCCCCCCTAATATGCGATGTTTCAAACGGCCGACCTCGCCCGCTAGTACCAGCTACATGGCGCCGCCGTATTTTCGACGCAATTCACTCCCTCGCGCACCCAGGTGTGCGCGCCTCGGTTAAAATGGTTGCCAAAAAGTTTGTGTGGCCAGGCCTGCGCAAAAACGTAAAAGAATGGGCGAAAACTTGCATTTCTTGTCAACGTGCCAAAATACACAGACACACAAAAGCCCCTCTGGAGCCTTTTCCAATCCCTGCTAGAAGGTTCGACCACGTTCACGTCGACCTCGTGGGACCACTACCTTCCTCCCAAGGTTTCACACACCTGTTAACAATGATAGACCGCACCACGCGCTGGCCAGAGGCGGTCCCTCTGGCGTTAACCACAGCGGAGGAAGCCTCAGCAGACAATACGTCGACTTGTGAACAGCATGAGACGTTGTCAAGCTGTAATTGATGCTCAAGGGCACATGACAAGTTATTGGGACACTGACATTTTTTGTTGTCAGTGGTCAGTGGTCCTCACACGTGCATGTTTAGTGGCAGTGGTTCTGGATACGGAAGACGTAGAATGTTCCCTCCACATACAGCTTTTTAACACGTCTGTGAAAAGCAGCAGCTACAGGTACGGCAGTCTGACCATTCCTGGCTCACAGGAAAAGTGCAGCGTCAGCAGAATCCCCGCACATGCAGTCATCTTCTTCTAGTCAGACTGCAACAGTGTGGATCAAAGAAATGTTTTCATAGCTTTAGGGAATATTGATCAGGATGAAATTTGGGCTGCACGGTGGCGCAGTGGTTAGCACTGCGGCAGCACAGTTTACCCTTGGCCGGGGGATTGTGGGGATCGTGGGATCGTGGGTTCGATCCCAGCCCCCGACCAACAGTGATCTGTGTGGAGTTTGCATGTTCTCCCCGTGTTGCGTGGGTTTACTCCGGGATTTCTCCGGTTTCCTCCCACATGCCAAAAACATGCATGTTAGGTTAATTGGCTGTTCTAAATTGTCCCTAGATATCTGTTTCCTATAGGCCCTTAGAATAGAGGGTTAGTATTAATGAAAGCGCTTTGAGTGGTCTTTGTGACTAGAAAAGCGCTATATAAGTGCAGGTTAGTTAGTTAGTAGTTAGTTTCACACACCTATTAACAATGATAGACCGCACTACACGCTGGCCAGAGGCAGTCCCTCTAGCGGCAACCACAGCGGTGGAAGTCGCTCGCGTTTTTTTAACAAACTGGGTGGCACGTTTCGGCGTCCCATCGGACATCACGTCCGATAGGGGGCCTCAATTTGTCTCAGAGCTCTGGTCAGCCATGTCCAACAGCTTAGGGGCAACAATTCACCGCACCACCGCTTATCACTCTCAGGCTAATGGGTTATGCGAGCGTTTTCACAGGTCTTTAAAGGCTGCCCTCAGAGCCTCACTAACGGACACAAATTGGGTAAATAAACTTCCCTGGGTTTTATTGGGGTTGCGTGCAGCACCTAAAGAGGATCTAGACGCCTCCCCCGCAGAATTAGTCTTTGCACAACCTCTCAGACTTCCAGGTGAATTTTTACCAGAGAACCCAGAGCCAGGGCACCTTCCAGTCCCAAGGTTTTTAGGCAGCAACGGACCGGACTCTCTCCCCGGTCCAGCTCATCATTCCTTCCCACGGGTTTTTGTCCCTCAAGCTTTAAAAAACGCTGAGTTCGTTTTTGTTAAGCATGAAGCTTTAAAACCAACTTTCCGCCCAGTATACGATGGGCCATTCAGAGTGCTGGAACATGGTGATAAACACTTTGTGCTTGATTTTGGGGATAGAAAAGAAACAGTCAGCATTGACAGACTTAAACCTGCCTTCTTGTTGAAAGACGAGCCTGCACAGTTGGCGAGAGCACCTCGGCGGGGTAGACCCCCCAAGAGAAAAGACTCAGCCCCCAGGCAGGGAACAAATAACCTCTCTCCTTCCCACACTGCAGATTCCTCACAAGAAGGTCCCAGCAGGGCGCCTAAACCAACCTACAGCAGTTTTGGGAGAAGATTAAAACCCAGACAGCACAGGGACTGATACCAACCACTCCACAATTGTTCACTAATTGTGCTGCAACAGTTTAGGACTGACTTATGATTTTACTATGCTGTTATGATTACCACTGAACTCTCTTAGGAGCATGGCTGCTGGAAAGTTTCTTCCGTGGCAAGAGATGTAACACTTAGTATGTCATAGTAATTATCTTAGACTGTGAACCTTTCTGTTGTCCTTTCTTAGTTGTTTGGGGGGCCTGTGGTCTATATTAATCATATATTCCATAACCTACATATGTTGAAGCATGTGGAAATGTTTGGTAATTACATATGTAAAGGACTTCACACCTCTGAAAGGACAAAGGCTCTCAACCGCCGAATGAAGAACAAAGATGTTCCCAGACACGGCGGAGGAGACCGGAGGAGCCACCCTCACCCCCCAAGGCGAGGAGAGGAAATACCAAGACAATGGGGGGATTAAGATAATGAGGGATGTCAGCCTTTGTTATGCATGTCTTTTGTTGTGTGCAAGTATAAAGTCAGTGAGCTGGAGACATTCTCTCTTTTCCCTTCTGCCACTCTGCACCAGATGAGACTTGTTAGAAGAGCTGAATATTAAACTTTGCTTATAAACCAAATCGCCTCTTCATTTCCAAGCTCCTCTACAATAGGCTTCATTTACATCTGATACATAGACTTTTGTCCAGTCTTGCTTCAGCAGGTCTTCTTTAAAAGAACTGATTGCATTTTGTGATTTGTATCTGAACGATTTTAAAATTTTTTCTGTATTGGCCCCCGTGTGGCCATGGATAAGTGCAAAGGTTGGCAAATGGTCACTTATATCATTTATCAATAATCCACTTTCTATTTTCTTATCAATAATATTAACAAACAGGTTGTCAATAAGTGTAGCAGTGTGAACTGTGATTCTACTGGGATGTGTTATTGTGGGATACAGACTCATACTGTACATAGAATTCATGAACTCTGTAATTACATTTTGTTAATATGGATTTAGTAAATCAGTATTGAAATCTCCACAAATTACTACCATTTTCTTACTAGTAATATTAATGTACAGCATGACTAATTTATCTCTCTATGCAAGTTCCTGGCATTCTATATATACAACTTAATAATTAGATTTTTTGTTTTATCTTGGTCAATCTCAGCAGTAACACATTCCAAAATCCCTGGTAGTGCAAAGGACATTCCATTTACAAGCTTACACCTATACAGGTCATCAATATACAGCGCAACACCACCACCCTTTTTTTGAGATCTGTTAATATGAAACATCTGATATCCCTCTATTGCCATCAGAGGATCACTCCACTGCAAATGGAGTGATAGCCTTCCTTATTCAAAATCCCTTTTACCCTGAACAAATCTCCCACCTTACCAGCACCAAAGCAACCCCAGACCATCACGTTACCCCCACCTTGCTTGACAGATGGCGTCAGGCACTCTTCCAGCATCTTTTCAGTTGTTCTGCGTCTCACAAATGTTCTTCTACGTGATCCAAACACCTCAAACTTCAATTTGTCCGTCCATAACACTTTTTTCCAATCTTCCTCTGTCCAATGTCTGTGTTCTTTTGCCCATATTAATCTTCTTCTTTTATTGGTCAGTCTCAGATATGGTTTTTTCTTTGCCACTCTGCCCTGAAGGCCAGCATCCCGGAGTCGCCTCTTCACTGTAGATGTTGACACTGGCGTTTTTTGGGTACTATTTAAAGAAGCTGCCAGTTGAGGACCTGTGAGGCATCTATTTCTCGAACTAGAGACTCTAATGTACTTACCTTCTTGCTCAGTTGTGCAGCGGGGCCTCCCACTTCTCTTTCTACTCTGGTTAGAGCCTGTTTGTGCTGTTCTCTGAAGGGAGTAGTACACACCGTTGTAGGAAATCTTCAGTTTCTTGGCAATTTCTCGCATGGAATAGCCTTCATTTCTAAGAACAAGAATAGACTGTCGAGTTTCACATGAAAGTTCTCTTTTTCTGGCCATTTTGAGCGTTTAATCGACCCCACAAATGTGATGCTCCAGATACTCAACCTGCTCAAAGGAAGGTCAGTTTTATAGCTTCTCTAACCAGCTAAACTGTTTTCAGCTGTGCTAACATGATTGCACAAGGGTTTTCTAATCATCCATTAGCCTTCTGACGCAATGAGCAAACACATTGTACCATTAGAACACTGGAGTGATAGTTGCTGGAAATGGGCCTCTATACACCTATGTAGATATTGCACTAAAAACCAGACATTTGCAGCTAGAATAGTCATTTACCACATTAGCAATGTATAGAGTGTATTTCTGATTAGTTTAAAGTTATCTTCATTGAAAAAAACAGTGCTTTTCTTTCAAAAATAAGAAAATTTCTAAGTGACCCCAAACTTTTGAACGGTAGTGTATTTATTTTTTTTAAGTTGTGAGGAATTTGTTTTGGAAATTTACTGGAAAATCACATTTATGAGAAAAGCTGCAGATGTAAAGCAAGTTTCAAAAGAATAATAAATGTGAAAGAAAAATTTAGTAAACATGAATAAAAAGCTACAAATTGACTAGAAAAAAGTTGTAAATTGACCATAAAAAAGCTTTAAATTGACATTAAAAAATAAATCAACTGAAAAAAAAATTACTTGTAAAAAGAGCAGTAAAAAGGTTGCAAGTTTCAAAGAAGAAACCAAACACATTTCTAAAGAAAGAAGAAAATCCATTTGGAAAATCAAGCCACAAGCCGTGATCATTGGGTTCCAAGCAGCTGTAGACTTCAAGGTTTTTTAAACCTGTTCTGAAAGATATTAAAGTATAGTTCAACCAGATAATAAGCCACTCGGACACAGTAACTCAGGGTGTGTGCTGTTTATTCATGTCAAAGCTCATCTCGGCGCATCACAGCTGGGCCTGGGTCATCCTCTGAGGAATGAGGAGCTGTTGGCCCAGCGGCTCGGGGCAGAAGAGTCCGTCCCTGTACACCAGGCGGCCCCTCAGGACTGTTGCACGCACTGCTCCCCTCAGAGTGAGGCCGAGGTACGGAGTCAGCTGCGGGTCAAAAATTCAGTCAGGAAAATGCAGCACACCCATAAAATCACTGCACCAGTCTGGATGGGTTTTTTTTTTTCCTCACCTTGTTTTTGTGATGTATGTTTGCTTCATGGATCTGCGGAATAAACCATAAGTTGAAAAGTCTAATTAGTAAAACAGACATTCTGAGCAAATTTTGTCAAAAGAAGAGAGGGAAAAAAAACCCTGGATGGAGCAGCTGAACACATTTGAACTTTAAAATGAAGGTGAGGAAGCCAATTTGTAGGAATAAACATTTTTTTTTCTTCATAAATATGCAGATTTTCTCTCATAAATTAAAAGTACACAACTGTAACCCAGCCCCTCAGCCACTAGGGAGCCCCAAAGCTGTAAGTTCACTCTCAACATTTTGGGGGGAGAATTTGAAACTTTTTTTTTCTTGTAAATATGCATTTTTTTTCTAATAAAGTTGCAATTTTTTTCTCATAAATTTGTGACTTTTTTTCCTCATAAATCTGCAACTGTTTTCTTGTAAATCTGCAACTTTGTCATAATTTTGCCACTTCTTTCCCGTGAATCTGCAACTTTGCCCCTCATAAATTAATGGTAAATGGCGTTCACTTCTTCTCATCTGTGGATGGCCAAAGTGCTTCACACATCCTGCCGTCCACCCATTCACACACTGATGGCGGCGGAGCCGCCGTGCACCGGCGCTGGCCTGACCCACCAGCAGCAACTGGGGGTTCAGTGCCTTGCTCAAGGACACTTCCACATGCAGACTGCAGACAGAGCGGGAATCGAACCCCTGACCCTCTGATCAGTAGTCAGCCACACCACACCTGCGCCACAGCCGCCCCTTTATGACTTTTTCCTTGTAAGTTTTCATCTTTTTCTAGTAAATTTGCAACTTTTTTTCTTGTAAATTTGGACCTTTTTGTCATAAATTTGGAACATTGTCATATATTTGCAACTTTTTTCTCATAAAATGATGTTTTTCGTGTAAATTTTCATCTTTTTCTGGTAAATTTGCAAATTTTCTAAATTTGCAACTTTGTAAATTGGTGACTTTTTCCCATTGATTTTGACTTTTTTCTTGAAAATATGCAACTTTTTCGTGTAAATTTGGACCTTTTTTGTCATATATTTGCAACTTCTTTCATGAATCTGCAACTTTTTTCTCATAAATTTGCAACTTTCTTCTTGTAAATTTGTAACATTTTTTCTCATAAAGTTGCAACTTTTTTCTTGTAAATAAGCTGTTCTGGGGCAACGCCTCGACCCAGTGGAGGAAATAGGAGACTGGAGGATGGCGGCTAAGCTGTCGTCTCTGCTGGAGTCCGAGTCCCACCCCATGCAGGACACGCTGAACGCACTGAGGAGCTCATTTAGCGGCAGGCTGTGCCATCCTAGGTGCACGACGGAGAGGTTCCACAGGTCCTTCCTACCTACGGCTGTCAGACTTTATAACATAACCAGGGCTGCTCATAAAGGTCGCTCTGAATGTACTAAACTTAACAACCTTGCACAGTAAATCTTCCCCTGCATTATACAACTAGGACAATAACAATCATTACTGAAGGTGGCAACAACACTATTGATTCAAATGTGAAACATACTGTCTGGGTACATATTCATATTCTGCAGGGTAACTTAAACTGTAATGCTGTTTATTCCATCTAGCTGCAATGCTCCTGCACTGTATATATATATATATATATATACTATATATATACAGTATATATATATGTACAACCTAAGCAGGGCTGCTCGCAGAGATAGCAAAAAGACGTAACAAACTAATAGTTTTTTGAATGCAAAAGATGCAATAGACTTACACAATGGTCCCCTCCGGCATACAACTAGGAACATACCGGTCGCTATGGAGGGTGAGAATATGTATGGGCACATAATCATACCATGTAGGATAACTAAGTAGACGGTTATGCTGTTTCATTCCATCTAGCAACAATGCTCTGCACTGTGTGTGTTTATATATTTACATATTTATTCCATCTAGCTACAATGCTCAGCACTGGGTGTGTTTATATATTTACATATTTATTCCATCTAGCTACAATGCTCAGCACTGGGTGTGTTTATATATTTATATATCTACATATTATTCCATCTAGCTACATTGCTCCGCACTGTGTGTGTTTATATACTTGCATATTTATTCCACCTAGCTGCAATGCTCCGTACTGTGGGTGTTTATATATTTACATATTTATTCCATCTAGCTACAATGCTCTGCACTGTGTGTTCATATATTCATATATTTATTCCATCCAGCTACAATGCTCTGCACTGTGTGTGTGTGTGTGTGTGTATATATATATATTTTATAGTAATACGTACATATGTATATTAGCTGCTCTTGCTTGCTTGTTTTTTTTTTTTTTTTTTCTTGCCTTCTGATTGTTGCTCTGAGTGTTGCTATCCCTGTGCTGTTGCAATCCTGGAATTTCCCCGTTGTGGGACTAATAAAGGCTTATCTTATCTTATCTTATATATATATACTGTATATATATATATATATATATATATATATACAGTGTGTGTGTGTGTGTGTATATTCATTTACTGCTTTGGCTAACCAGTTCTTATCTTATTAATTATTGCTCTGAGTGCTGCTATGCCTTTGCTGCTGTAATCCTGGAATTTCCCCATTGTGGGACTAATAAAGGCTTATTTTATCTTAACTTCTTTTTCATGAATCTGCAACTTTTTTCTTATAAATGAATGACTTCTTTCTTGTAATTTTTCATCTAGTAAATTTGCAACTTTTTTCTTGAAAATTTGCAACTTTTTCTCATAAAATGACTTTTTCTTGTAAAGTTTCATCTTTTTCTAGTAAATTTGCAAATTTTCTTGTAAATTTGCAACTTTTTTGGTAAATTGGTGACTTTTCCCCATTAATTTTGTGACTTTTTTCTTGAAAATATGCAACTTTTTTTGTGTAAATTTAGACCTTTTGTGTCATAAATTTGCATCTTTTTTTCATGAATCTGCAACTTTTTTCTCAGAAATTTTCAGCTTTTTTTCTATTTTTTTTTCATAAATTTGCAACATTTTTTTCTCATAAATTTGCAACTCATGAATCTGCAACTTTTTTCATAAATTTGCTACCTTTTTCTCAAATCTGCAGCTTTCTTCTCACAAATTTGGAACTTTTTTCTCATAAATGAACAACCTTTTTCTTGTAAATTTTCATCTTTCTAGTAAATTTGCAACTTTTTTCTCAAATTTGCATTTTTTTCTCATAAATCTGCAACTTTCTTCTCAAATTTGCAACTTTTTCTCATAAATGACTTTTTCTTGTAAATTTTTATCTTTCTAGTAAATTTGCAACTTTTTCATAAATTTGCAATTTTTTTTCATATAAATTTGTGACTTTGTTGAAAATATGCAATTTTTTTCATGTAAATTTGCAACTTTTATTTAATAAATTTGCACCTTTTTTCTTGTTAATTTGCTATTATTTTCTTTGAAGTTTTGTCCATTTCTCTCTCATGAAATTGTGACTTTTTCCACACAAACGTTCATACTTTTTTCGTCTTCAGTTTGCTAGTTTTTATGTTTTGTTGAAGCCACGGGGAATATGGGCAGAAAGACTTGGAGGACGCAGACCCCTGGTGTAGATTCTTTATCCTGACCTCAAATTCTCTCTCTGGGTCCCATATGACCAAGTCGGCGTCGTAGCCGGGAGCGAGGGCACCCTTCCGGTTGTGGAGGCTGCACAGCTGGGCCGGTTTTTGGCAAAGGAGCCTGACAGCGTCAGGCAGCTGAAATCCTCTGTTAGAGGCTGATGTCCAGAACAGAGGCAGGCCTGGACAAAGAGGAAGGTGAAAAAAGAGACTGAGCTGAGGAAAAGCTGAAGACTTCGCAGTTCCTTTCAATATTAGAAGAAATCAGTAACCAAAATATTGAGTCATCGGTGTCAGCAGTCGTCTGCCGTCAGACTTTGACCGGTGACCCTGCGGACACAGCAGTAAATGATTGCTTCCAACTAACATCAGGTTCTTGTTTGCCTCCCTGTGAACTCTGCCCATCGGAGTGAGCTCCTCAGAGGGGTTACAGGAGGCAGCTAGACCCAGCCAGCATGTCCAGGTGGGCCCCACTGTCGGTTAAAACTGGGCTGTCTTATGGGTCCTATGCGGGTTTGTCCACAGGTTCCATGTTGACCCCAATCTGTCTTTGCCCACATGGACTTTATCTGTAGCACAACCCGTCTGGGCCCCACATGGGTTTAATGCAGGTGAGCAGGTTTCAGTAACACTGGCAAAATGGCAAGAAAAAAGTTGCACGTTTATGAGGAAAAAAGTCAAATTTACAAAAAATTAGTAGCCAATTTATGGGAAAAAAAGTCACAAAATAGTCAAATTTATGAGAAAAAGGTCAAATGTATGAGAAAAAAAGTCACAAATTTATGAGAAAAAAGTCACCAATTTACAAAAAAAGCTACTTTGTGAGAAAAAAATCACAAAATAGTCAAATTTGAGAAAAAAGTCACAAATTCATGAGAAAAAAGTCACAAATTTATGAGAAAAAAGTCACCAATTTACAAAAAAAGCTATTTTGTGAGAAAAAAATCACAAAATAGTCAAATTTGAGAAAAAAAGTCACAAATTCATGAGAAAAAAGTCACAAATTTATGAGAAAGTCACAAATTCATGAGAAAAAAAGTCACAAATGTATGAGAAAAAAGTCACCAATTTACAAAAAAAGCTAATTTATGAGAAAAAAGTCACAAAATAGTCAAATTTATGAGAAAAAGGTCAAATGTATGAGGAAAAAAGTCACAAATGTATGAGAAAAAAGTCACCAATTTACAAAAAAAGCTAATTTATGAGAAAAAAGTCACAAAATAGTCAAATTTATGAGAAAAAGGTCAAATGTATGAGGAAAAAAGTCACAAATGTATGAGAAAAAAGTCACCAATTTACAAAAAAAGCTAATTTATGAGAAAAAAGTCGCAAAATAGTCAAATTTATGAGAAAAAGGTCAAATGTATGAGGAAAAAAGTCACAAATGTATGAGAAAAAAGTCACCAATTTACAAAAAAAAAGCTAATTTCCGAAAAAAAAGTCACAAAATAGTCAAATTTATGAGAAAAAGGTCAAATTTATGAGAAAAAGGTCAAATGTATGAGAAAAAAGTCACAAATTTATGAGAAAAAATCAATTTCATGAGAAAAAAGTCACAAATTTATGAGAAAAGTTGCAAATTTATGAGACGTGGAAATTTATAAGTCACAAATGTATGAGAAAAAACTCACCAATTTACAAAAAAAGCTAATTTATGAGAAAAAAGTCACAAAATAGTCAAATTTATGAGAAAAAGGTCAAATGTATGAGGAAAAAAGTCACAAATGTATGAGAAAAAAGTCACCAATTTACAAAAAAAGCTAATTTATGAGAAAAAAGTCGCAAAATAGTCAAATTTATGAGAAAAAGGTCAAATGTATGAGGAAAAAAGTCACAAATGTATGAGAAAAAAGTCACCAATTTACAAAAAAAGCTAATTTCTGAGAAAAAAGTCACAAAATAGTCAAATTTATGAGAAAAAGGTCAAATTTATGAGAAAAAGGTCAAATGTATGAGAAAAAAGTCACAAATTTATGAGAAAAAATCAATTTCATGAGAAAAAAGTCACAAATTTATGAGAAAAGTTGCAAATTTATGAGACGTGGAAATTTATAAGTCACAAATGTATGAGAAAAAACTCACCAATTTACAAAAAAAGCTAATTTATGAGAAAAAAGTCACAAAATAGTCAAATTTATGAGAAAAAGGTCAAATGTATGAGGAAAAAAGTCACAAATGTATGAGAAAAAAGTCACCAATTTACAAAAAAAGCTAATTTATGAGAAAAAAGTCGCAAAATAGTCAAATTTATGAGAAAAAGGTCAAATGTATGAGGAAAAAAGTCACAAATGTATGAGAAAAAAGTCACCAATTTACAAAAAAAAAGCTAATTTCTGAGAAAAAAGTCACAAAATAGTCAAATTTATGAGAAAAAGGTCAAATTTATGAGAAAAAGGTCAAATGTATGAGAAAAAAGTCACAAATTTATGAGAAAAAATCAATTTCATGAGAAAAAAGTCACAAATTTATGAGAAAAGTTGCAAATTTATGAGACGTGGAAATTTATAAGTCACAAATGTATGAGAAACAACTCACCAATTTACAAAAAATTAGAAGCAAATTTATGAGAAAAAGGTCAAATGTATGAGAAAAAGTGAAAATTTACAAGTCACAAATTTTCAAGAAAAAAGTTATAAAATTACCTGAAAAAAGCAAGAAAAAGTTTGTAAATTTACAAGAAAAAAGTGACAAATTTAATTCAACTCAACTTTATTTATATAGCGCCATTTCACAACAACAGTCATCTCATAGCACTATCAACTGTAGGGGGAACCCCCACAATTGCAGAAAGACCCCAGCAATCAGGCGATCCCCTGTGAGCAAGCACTTGGTGACGGTGGAGAGGAAAAACTCCCTTTTAGCAGGAAGAAACCTCCAGCAGAACCAGGCTCAGGGAGGGGCAGTCATCTGCTGCGACTGGCTGGGGGGTGAGGGGACAGAGAAGATTAAAAGAACAGACATGTAGAGAGCAAACAGCACGATGGGGACTCAATCTATGGGAGAGAACATGCAGATGTTAATGACCAGCAAAAATATTTCATTGAGAGTGAAGAAAGGAGTGAAGCCCGGTGCATTATTGGAGGTCCCCCGGCTGACTAAACCTATTAGCAGCATAACTAAGGGAGGGTTCAGGGTAGGGATGAGCCGAGACCACTTTTTCAAGTCTGATATGATACTGTGACTTTGAGTATCGGCCAATACCGATCCAAACCCAACATCATCTCTCTTAATTAAAAGGCAAACCCATGTTCTGTCTTCATTCCTGTTGTTTTCCACGCTCCCGTCGGCTTTGTACTTTAAGTTTCATTCTTTTGTTTACATTTCACTTTTAGTGTCTTCCAGCCTCTGAGCTGGAAAAGCAGTGGCTGCTGGTGCACGACACACTTCCTTTTGCTCGGTTCTTGAAGGAACTTGACATACTCCTTTACTGTGATACTTTTAAAAGTGTCTTATCAAGTTGGTGGGGTTCAAATTGTAAATGCTGGTACCACACAACAAACAGACCGAGGCGAGTCCCACAGACAGGCTCCAGTGTTTATGAGGAAAAAAGTCACAAAAAATAGTAGCAAATGTATTAGAAAAAAGTCACAAATTCACTAGAAAAGTCTCAGATTTATGAGGAAAAAAGTGAAAATTTACGAGAAAAAAGTTGCAAATTTACAAGAAAAAAAATTATAAAATTACTTTAAAAAAGTTACAAACTTGCAAGAAAAATTTTGTAAATTTACAAGAAAAAGTGATAAATTTATGAGGAAAAATTTAGAAAAAGTTGCAAATTAACAAAAAAGTATCAAATATGAGTAAATAAAATGAAAATTTACAAGAAAAAAGTTACAAATTTATCAGAAAAAGTTGCAAATTTACAGTAAAAAATGCAACATCTTTGAGAAAGTTCCAAAGTTACAAGAAAAAGTTTGCAAATTTACAAGAAAAAAGTCACAATTTTAGAAGGAACACTAACAAATTCATGAGGAAAAAGTTGCAAGTTTACAGTAAAAAAAAAAAAAAAAAAAAGTTGCATTTCAAAACTTTCAAATTTTCAAGACAAATGTTTCAAATTTATGCAAAAATGGCACATTTATGAGAAAATAATTTGACAAAAAAAAAATAGGTAAAGTCCACGTGGGCAAACTGAGATGGGGCCAACATGAATGAATGAATTTATTTATTTCGGATAGTACAGTACAGGTTAAAAGAAACTGTATAATATAACAACAAGGTCAAATTAGACAAAGACTCCTCCTACTATACAATTCCACGTGAGTTATCCGAAATGGGTGATGGCTGAAGCCTCAGCTTATATTGCCCACCCATATTCCATCCAAGAATTCAAAAGAGAAAAAAGAGAAAACAAGACAAGAGCGATTACAATTTAAAACAAAGCTAAGACAAAATGTGACTGAGAGAAAAAAAGAAAACTAAGCTAAGTTAAGCGGTTACTATTCAAAACAAATCTAAGACAAAATGTCACAGAGAAAAAAAGAAAAAAAAACCAACAAAAAACTAAGCTACAACACAATACAGGCTGGATATGTCAATCCTTATGTGAGTTTACATGTCGTCTTGTAAATATGTTTGGAGTATTTCTTCCTTTAGTTTTTGTTTAAATTGTCCAATCGTTGTACATGATTTTAATTCAGGTCCATAATCGTTCCATAATCTGACTCCTTGCACTGAAACACAGTGTTGCTTGGTGGTTGTTCTCACTGTAGGCTTTTGAAATATACATGTTCCTCTGAAGTGATATCGTTTCTCCCTTGTTTGGAACAACTTTTGGATATTTGCGGGCAGTGATAAATTCTTCACTTTGAACATTATTATTGCGGTTTTAAAGTCAACCAGATCTTTCAACTTGAGAGTTTTTTGTTTGAGAAAAAGTGGGTTTGTTGGTTCCCTGTAAGCTGCTTTGTTTATTATTCTAATAGCTCTCTTTTGAAGCATAAAGAGTGGATATATGTTTGTTTTATATGTATTTCCCCATACTTCATTACAATATGTCATGTATGGGAATATTAATGAAGGATACAAGGTGTATAGTGTGGGTTGATTCAGCAAATATTTCACTCTGTGTAATATTGCAATTGATTTGGATACTTTACCTTTA
This sequence comes from Pholidichthys leucotaenia, assembly GCA_020510985.1. Taxonomy (NCBI): domain Eukaryota; kingdom Metazoa; phylum Chordata; class Actinopteri; order Cichliformes; family Pholidichthyidae; genus Pholidichthys; species Pholidichthys leucotaenia. Next base: position 20,007,354 of record CM035839.1, on the reverse strand, counting down.
ATATAATTAATATGTGGCTTCCAACACAGTTTATCAATTATTACTCCAAGGAATTTAGTTTCAGATACCCTTTCAATCTCTACACCATTTACACTGAGTTTGGGTACTGGGTTGTTGTGATGGTTGTTAAAGACTACAAATTTTGTCTTACTTAAATTGAGCGTTAATTTGTTTGAATCAAACCACAGTTTCAGCTTTCCTAATTCCTTTCCGAGTGTATCCAGAAGTTGTTCCAAATTGTTTCCACTGCATAGCAGATTAGTGTCATCGGCAAACAATATTAAGTCCATTTTTTCTGAAACTTCACATATATCGTTTATATACATATTGAATAATAATGGTCCCAAAACTGAAGCCTGTGGGACTCCACAGGTGACCTTCAGCAACTCTGAGTTTTTGTTGCTAACACATACATACTGATATCTATTCTTTAAGTAACTACTTAACCAGGACAGTGCTACCCCTCTAATACCACAATTTTGTAGTTTCTTTAATAATAAATTATGATCTACTGTATCAAATGCTTTTTTAAGATCTAGGACTACTCCAACTGAATACTCTTTATTTTCAATGGCTGTTGATATTTTTTCTGTAAATTCCATTAGGGCATATGCAGTTGTCCTCTTGTGTCTGAACCCATATTGCTGCTCACATAATAAATCATTCTTCAGTATGAAGTTGTCAATTCTCTCATAGAATATTTTTTCAAGTATCTTGGAAAATTGCGGTAATAGTGAAATTGGTCTATAGTTTGAGAGTTCCCCTCTGTCGCCCGTCTTGTATATCGGAATTACTTTAGCTATTTTCATTGCATTGGGAAATATACCTGATTGGAGAGACAGGTTACAGATATACGTCAGTGGTTTTACTATGCATTCGATAACAGTTTTGACTAGTAGCATGTCGATACCATCACAGTCAGCAGATGTTTTACTTTTGAACGATTTAACAATTTCAATGACCTCTCTTTCGTCTGTGTTCTTTATGAAGATGGAGTCTTTTACAGCAGTGTTATTGCATATTGTATTACCTGTAGGCACCGTAGTGGGTATTTCTCGGGCCAGTTTAGGTCCAATGTTAACAAAAAAATTATTAAATTCATCTGCAGGTGAAGCTATATTGAGACTCTGAGTCGTTTTATTATTTTTTGGAATATTAGTTGGGTAGCTTGTATTTCTGCTTTTATTTCCAAGGATACTGTTGAGTATTGTCCATGTATTTTTAATATTGTCTTTGTTTTTCGCCAGTTCTTTACTGTAATAGTCTCTTTTACTACATCTTATTATATATGTTAACTTATTTTTGTATGTTTTATACTGCTGCTCTGCTTCTTTTGTTCTTTTCTTTAGGAAAGCTTTATATAATAAATTTTTCTTTTTACACGCCTTTTGTAGTCCTTTGGTTAACCATGGCTTATCAGCAAATTTGTGTTTAAGCTTTTTTTTTACTAATGGGCAGTTTTTTTCATAAAGAGTGGTTACAATGTTTATAAAAGTGTCATAGGCTTCATTTACATCTGATACATAGACTTCTGTCCAGTCTTGCTTCAGCAAGTCCTCTTTAAAAGAACTGATTGCATTTGGTGATTTGTGTCTGAACGATTTTGAAGTTTTTTCTGCGTTGGGCCCCGTGTGGCCATGGATAAGTGCAAAGGTTGGCAAGTGGTCACTTATATCATTTAGCAATAATCCACTTTCTATTTTCTTATCGAAAACATTGACAAACAGGTTGTCAATAAGTGTAGCAGAGTGAACTGTGATTCTACTAGGATGTGTTATTGTGGGATATAGACTCATGCTGTACATAGAGTTCATGAACTCTGTAATTACATTTTGTTGATGTGGATTCAGTAAATCAATATTGAAATCTCCACAAATTGCTACCATTTTCTTACTAGTAATATTATTGTACAGCTCGACTAATTTATCTCTGAATGTCTCAATGCAAGTTCCCGGTGTTCTATATATGCAGCTTATGATTAGATTTTTTGTTTTGTCTAGGTCAATCTCAACAGTAACACATTCCAAAATCCCTGGTAGTGCAAAGGACATTTCATTTACAAGCTTACATCTGTACAGGTCATCAATATACAGTGCAACACCACCACCCTTTTTTTGAGATCTGTTAATATAAAACATCTGATATCCCTCTATTGCCATCAGGGGAGCCTGATCTTCAGTAAGCCAGGTTTCAGAGACTGCAATAGCTGTGAATTTTCTGTCTAGCTGTTTTAAATAGTCCTGAATCTGTGGAAAGTTTTTGTTAAGACTTCTGCTATTGAAGTGTATTATTGACAGTTTACCATCTAATTGCACTTGACTTTTGAATTGTTTTTCAGTGTAATATTCACAGTGGTTATGAATATTATTGAAAAAGTGGTTATCAGGATCAATATCATTCTCCATCTCTTGTGGTTTATGTTCAGCATAATGGTATGTTTTCAGAGTTTGAGTTTCCTCATTCTGTGTCAAATGACTTCCTCCAACTGGGGATAATTGATGTCTACTCGAGTCGATCATAAGTTTTTGTTTATTTTGCTTATTTTTTTTAAAGTATTTTGGCATGGTGTGTCAAAAGAACTATTCTTATCGTGTGTATGAATATGGATTATCATTGGCTCATAATTTTCTTAATCAGTGTTCATCTGTATTTATCTAAGTCAGTAGCATCTCTGATCATTATACTCTTTGCTTGCTCAGGTGTTCCTTTTAGTTTAATCCAAATTCTACAATTTCTTGTCCAGGTTGCTTGTATCTTATTTTGTTTTTTCAGCATCCCTGCCTGTCGTGCTAATTCAGCGTTTTTTTTTTTGTCAGGTGTTCATTTAGGTAAACTTGAGTTTCCTTTAGCTTTTTGGCCTGCCTCAGTATGTCATTCTTTACCCTTCTGTTCACAAAGCGCATCACAATTGATTTCTTTGTTTTGTTATCTTCCTTCAGTAGAGCATAACAGGCTGAGATTGCATTGGCTTCTACCTTAATGTCTTTATTATTAAGGAACTGAAGCACTTGATTTTCTAAGGACAATGACTCACTCATGGGTGCATCTTCACCATTCAGTCCTGTTGCAGCATGGGCGTATGACTGATATCTGATGTCTAGTCCACTTATAACTAGGTCATCAATACGAGAACCTTGTTCAAGATCCTCGACGCGTTGCTCCAAAAGACGCCCGTGTTGCTCCAGGTCCATAATTTTTTTGTCTTTTTCTTGGATTATTAAATGTAGGGTTTGTACCTGTTCTATTAGGCCTATTATTTTGTCCTGCTGGCTAGTCAATTTGGCCAATTGGCCAATTGAAACATGGAACCCATAAGACAGCCCAGATTTAACGTGAGCTTTTAGCCAGAGTTGCCAGACGCCGTTACGACATGAACCGATATTAGCTGAATCCGACAGAGTTTAAATGCCCAAATAAAGCATCATCAGACGCAGGGGGGTGTAGTGTGATGTAGGGGGGTGTAGTGGTCCCTGGGGGGTAATCAGCACAGAAACGAGCCTGAATGAGTGAACAGCTGAACAGAATGGCTACATCCTGCCTTCATCCTCTTTTTCTTATTTTGCATCCCAGTTTTTGCCCCATTTCCCCCCGTTTCTTCCAGGATTTACCCTACACTCCGTGGGTGATTTATTTTTTATCAAGGAGGTGGGGGATATTCACCAGGTTAGAATAAGGTACAAACAGATAAATGTAAATTAGGTGTTTGCAAGAAGTCACAAATTACAATTTAATTGCACAGAATAAAATTTGATTGGTATCCAGATTAACATTGCAGGTTTATAAGAAAAAAAGTTGGAAATTTTTTGGGAAAAAAATGTTAATTTTTGAGGAAAAAAAATTGAAAAGTTACAAGCAAAAAATTGCAAATTTATGAGAAAAAAGTCACAAATTTCTAGAAAAAAAGTCACAAATTTTTGAGAAAATAGTTGTAAATTTATAAGAAAAAGTTGAAAAGAAATTTTTTTAAAAATGAAAGCCTACGGGGGTGAAAAATCCACAAATTTATGAAAAAAAACTGAAAATTTATGACAGAAAAGTTGCAAATTTTTGAGAAAAAGTTAAAAATTGGTGAGAAAAAAGTTTTTAAAAATTTGAGAAAATGGTTACACATTTATCAGGAAAAAGTTGAATTTATAAGGAAAAAAGTTGAACTCGCAAATTAAAAAAAAGGTTTTGAATTTATGACAAAAAATTTGAAAATTTACAGGAACAAAGTTGCAAATTTAAGGGGAAAAGTTGGATTTTTTTTTTGAGGACAAAAGTCACAAATTTATGAGAAAAAAAGTCACAAACATTTGAGGAAACAGCTGCAAATTTATGAGAAAAAAGTTGCACGGTTATAAGATTTTTTTTTTTTTTTTTTGCTTAGATTTGAAAGTCATTTTACCGCCCCTCCCACAACGTCCCCCAGCCCCCCTTTGACTTATACCTATGGAGATGGCAGGTTAACAAGAGGGATGGTTTGGGTCATTTTGCTAACAAAGCCCCCCCCCCCCCCCCCCCCATATCACCTACTGCCTATACTTACCCAGTAGTTTATGTGCTGTATTATTAAATTCTGCCTAAATATCACGTTTGTGTGTGTGTGTGTGTGTGTGTGTGTGTGTTCACTGAGGATGAATACCAAATTGTAAAGAAGAGATCCCTCCCCACGCCTGAGTGAAGTCCCCGCTGTCCAGTTTCTTCAGGTCCGGGGTGCAGGGGGAGTGATCAGAGACCACCATGTCGACCTGTCCCTGTTTCAGAGCAGACCACAGCTGCTCCTGGGGAACCAGAAGTAACACGGTGTCAGAAGATAAAATGATGTGTGGTAGGTGGGATGGTACTGTGTATATTTATGTTGCTTTGGGCTGGGTATATACAGTACAGCGGGGGAAAATAAGTATTGAACACGTTGTGGTCTATATTAATCATATATTCCATAACCTACATATGTTGAAGCATGTGAGAATGTTTGGTGATTACATATGTAAGGCGACTTCACACCTCAGAACAGGACAAAGAGATCTCAACCGCCAGTGAGGATCAAAGAGTTTCCCAGGCACTGCGGTGGAGACCGGAGGAGCTGCCCTGACCCCCCAGGGCCATGAGGAGGAGTACGAAGACAATGGGGGGATTAAGATAAGGAGGGATGTCAGCTTTGGATTTGCATGTCTTTTGTTATGTGCAAGTATAAGTTCTTAGAGCCGTAGGTGTTCGGCCTCTTTTTCCTTCTTCTGCTGCTGCACTAAGATGAGACTTGTTAGAGGAGCTGATAATAAACTTTGGTTTATATATCACATCGCCTCGTTCTTCCAAGCTCTTCTACACACGTCAACATTTTTCTCATTAAACATATTTCTGATGGAGCCATTGACCTGAGATTTTCACCAGATATCAGTAACAACCCAAGTAATCCATACATACAAAGAAATCAATGCAACTGTGTTCACAAAACAAGTTATATTTAATAAAGTGGAATGACACAGGGAATAAGTATTGAACACACAAAGAAAAAGAGGTGCAAAAAGGCATAGAAAGCCAAGAAACCAGCTGAAATCAATCAGAATTTAAGAAGCCATCCCATTCCCCATCAGTGCAAATTAATTTCAACTGGTTAAGTCCTGACTGATAGCTTTTAAAAAGGTGTGTGAATATCAGACTGTCACACCACAAAGAACTCATGATGGGTAGAAGCAAAGAGCTCTCTCTAGACCTTTGCAACCTTATTGTTGCAAAACATAATGATGGCATTGGTTACAGGTGCATTTGTAAGCTGCTGAATGTTCCAGTGAGCACTGTTGGAGCCATCATTCAGAAGTGGAAAGAACATCATTTTACCATAAACCGGCCATGACCGGGAGCTCTTCGCAAGATTTCTGACAGAGGAGTTAAAAGAATTATCAGAAGAGTTATTTAAGAGCCAAAGACCACTTGTGGAGAGCTCCATAAAGACCTGGAGTTAGCAGGTACTGCTGTCTGCTGTTTCAAAGAAAGAAAGACGTAATGCACTCAACCAGCATGGGCTCTATGCCCACTCACCTCGCAAGACTCCATTGCTGAAGAAAAAGCATGTTGAAGCTCGTTTAAAGTTTGCTGCACAACATTTGGGCACTGGGAGAATATAGTCTGGTCAGATGAGACCAAAATTAAACCTTTTGGATGCCACAACAAACAGCATGTTTGAAGGAGAAATGGCACTGTACATCAGCCCAAAAACACCATACCAACAGTGAAGTTTGGAGGTGGGAGCATCATGGCGTGGGGGTGTTTTTCAGCACATGGTACAGCAAGACTTCATATAACTAAAGGAAAGATGAATGGACAAATGTACAGAGACATCCTTGATAAGAACCTGTTGCCATCTGCCAAGATGCTGAAGATGAAACAAGGGTGGACATTTCAGCAAGACAATGATCCCAAACACACAGCCAAGGAAACTTTCAACTGGTTTCACAGACGGAAAATAAAGCTGCTAGAATGGCCCAGTCAGTCACCTGACCTGAATCCAATTGAAAATCTATGGAACAAACTGAAGATCAGAGTTCATAGAAGACACCTGCGGAACCTTCAAGATTTGAAGACAGTTTGTGTGGAAGAATGGGCTAAAATCACTCCTGAGCCTAGTTTCTCCATACAGGAGGTGTCTGGAAGCTGTTATTACCAACAAAGGCTTTTCTAATAAATATTAAATGAATTTTACCAACTGTGTTCAATACTTACTCCCTGTGTCATTCCACTTTATTAAATATAACTTGTTTTGTGAACACAGGTGCCTTGATCTCTTTGTATGTATGGATTACTTGGGTTGTTGCTGATATCTGGTGAAAATCTCAAGTCAATGGCTCCATCAGAAATATGTTTAATGAGAAAAATGTTGACGTTGTAGAGGCTGAGTTAATCATCTCAGACTGGATGCAGAGGGTAAACAGAGAAGGTCAATAGCTATGGAGATTATGGTGAGGTAGCAGGAAGAAGGAGCTGGGGGGAGAAGGGATGAATGTATTGTGATGTGAGATGTCATGCAAATGTGAGATGGGCGGCTGGTATAAAAGGAGAACCCATGGTGTATTGAGAGATTCTTTTCTGTGTATGACTGATGTGAGAGTGAATAAAATCGTCTGCTGCATAAACCAGTCTCGCTATTTACACTCTCCACACTGGTGACCCCTTGACGAATTATGGAACACGAGGCAAGAACCCCGGAGTCGGCCCGGACGGGAAGCCCCAGTGACGCGGCAAGCATCCCAGAGACGGCCCGGACAGGAACCCCCAGCAACGCGTGCGCTGTTTCAGTCAAACTACCGGATTTTTGGCTGCACGACCCGCGGTCTTGGTTCCACCACACCGAGGCTCAGTTCGCCCTCCGGGGAATAATGGCAGACGACACCAAATATTACTATGTGGTCGCAGCGCTGGACGCTCGCACGTCTCAGCAGGTAGCGAGCCTGCTCCAACAGCCTCCAGCCCATGACAAATACGGGACTCTCAAGGCCACGCTGACCCGGAGCTACACGCTCTCGGACTGTGAGAGAGCAGAGAGGCTCCTGAGGCGCTCCGAGTTAGGAGATGGTTCGGCGGTCGAACTGATAGAGAAGATGTTGGCGTTAATGGGCACGGATGACGGGCATTTTCTGTTTACCCACCTTTTCCTCCGGAACCTCCCAACAGAGGAGAGAGTGGTTCTTTCCAATTCGCCGTTGCTGGCCGCACGTGAATACCGTGCGCTAGCCCAGGAGGCAGATCGGATCATCCTCACCACCAGAGCCCTCACAATGAATGCGGCGGTGTCAGAACCCAGTGAGATGACCAGCAGAGGCGAGGAGCCGCCGACGGTAGCGGCAGCGGAGGCCAGGAAGTGCCAGAGAGACACGCTCTGCTTCTACCACCACCGCTTTGGAGAGAACGCACGCAGATGTGCGCCACCGTACCAATTCAAGCGCTCGGGAAACGCCAAGGCCGGCAGTCGGTAGCAGCTGCGACCGCCGGTGAAGAGAACAAGCTGCTCTACGTGACGGACTTGCGCTCGGGTAGACGGTTCCTCGTAGACACCGGAGCCCAGAGGAGCATCATCCTACTGTCCTACGTTGACTGGCTAGCAGGACCTAGCGGCCCCGGGCTGGTAGCAGTAAACGGCTCGGGCATTAAGACTTTTGGTGAGAGAACACTGAGTTTATCCCTACACGGCCGTATGTACGAGTGGACTTTTGTCATAGCGGCACTGAGTTTCCCAATCCTGGGAGCTGATTTTCTGTGTGCACATGGGTTGCTAGTCGATGTTGCTAACAGGCGCCTGGTTAATGCAATGTCTTTTGATTCTCTCCCCTGTACAGCTTGAGGGGCCGGGCCAGTAACACAAGCCAACGTCACAGCTCCAGGTGGTAAGTTCCACACACTGCTCACCCAGTTCCCAGCACTCACGGTCCCGACGTTTTCGGTGGCCATCACTAAACACGGGGTGGAACTCTTTATCACCACCACCGGGCCGCCCGTTTTCGCACGACCTCGGCGCTTGGACGCAGCTAAACTGGCCATAGCGCACGAGGAGTTTGCCAACCTGGAAAGGTTGGGCATCATCAGGCGATCGAACAGCCCATGGGCATCCCCATTACACATGGTCCCTAAGTCCGAGGGATCATGACGACCGTGCGGAGATTTCTGCAGATTGAATAACGCCACAGCGCACGACCGCTACCCGATTCCCCATATTCAGGATTTTTCCGTTCACCTCGCCGGAGCACGCATTTTTTCTAAAACAGACCTGGTCCGCGGTTACCACCAGGTCCCAGTGCGCGCGGAGGACATACCCAAAACAGCGGTAATAACTCCGTTTGGCTTGTTTGAGTTTTTACGCATGCCCTTCGGATTAAAAGGAGCGGCACAGACATTCCAACGCATGATGGATGCGGTGTTGCATCTCCCGTTTGTGTTCGTCTACCTGGATGATATCCTGGTGGCCAGTGCGTCCGAGGACGAACATGTAACCCACCTCAGGATGGTTTTCCAGAGGTTGGAGGAGCACGGGTTAATAATCAACCCGGCGAAATGCCAGTTCGGCGTGACGGGGATTGAATTTTTGGGGCACCACGTCTCACCGGAGGGAGCGATACCCTTGCCCGACAAAGTGGGCAAGGGTATTTTTGTGGGCAAATTTTGGGGCAAATTTTCCCCGGCCTCAGACGGTCAGGGCGCTGCAAGAATTTTTGGGGATGGTTAACTTTTATAACCGGTTCCTCCCCGGTGCAGCTCAACTCATGCAGCCATTGTACGCCGCGCTCAAGAGACGGAAACCCGCGGATAGAGTCGAATGGACTCCAGAGCGAGAGCAGGCGTTCTTTGAGGTTAAAACAGCCCTGGCAAACGCCACACTGTTGGCGCACCCGGACCAGGCGGCCCGGATAGCGCTCACTACCGACGCCTCGGACGTGGCCATAGGGGCCGTCGTGGAGCAACGTGTTGCCAGTTCCTGGCAGCCGCTTGCTTTTTTCAGCAGGGCTTTACGCGACAGTGAGCGTAAATACAGCACGTTCGACAGAGAGTTGCTGGCTCTCCACCTGGCCATACGCCACTTCCAGTTCTGGCTGGAAGGGCACAGCTTCACCGCGTTCGTGGACCACAAGCCGCTAATGTTCGCGATGGCCAAGGTTTCGGAACCGTGGTCGGGCTGGCAGCAGAGACAGCTGGCCGCAATCTCGGAGTTTACGACCGATGTTCAGCATGTGTCGGGTAAACTGAATGTGGTGGCGGACTGCCTCTCGCGCGCAGTAGTGGCCCCGGTCTGCGTGGGGATAGATTATACAGCCATGGCCACAGAGCAGATTGGCGATACGGACGTGCGTGCGCTCCAGTCTGGACCAACAGGGTTAAGGCTGGAGAGCAGAGTGCTGCAAGACGGCAAGCCCCCCCCTAATCTGCGACGTCTCCACGGGACGCCCGCGCCCAGTGGTCCCAGTCGCTTGGCGCCGCCCTGTGTTTGAGTCAGTTCACGCTCTGGCACACCCAGGGGTGCTCGCGTCAGTCAAAATGGTGGGAGCGAAGTTCGTGTGGCCAGGCCTGCGCAAACAAGTGAAAGAGTGGGCTGCAGCCTGCGTAGCGTGCCAACGAGCCAAAGTACACAGACACACGAAGGCTCCTTTGGAGCCGTTTCGTATCCCGGCTAAGAGGTTCGACCATGTTCACGTGGACCTCGTGGGCCCCCTCCCGCCATCGCAGGGGTGCACGCACCTTCTGACAGTGGTGGACCGCACCACACACTGGCCAGAAGCAGTCCCGCTGGCGGCAACCATGTCCGCGGACGTGGCGCGCGCTTTTTTGATGACATGGGTGGCACGTTTTGGAATCTTGTCGGACATCATGTCCGATAGGGGCCCTCAGTTTGTTTCCGACCTCTGGTCCGCGATGGCCCGTAGCCTGGGTGTTGCAATTCATCGCACAACAGCGTACAACCCACAGGCCAATGGGTTATGCGAGCGTTTTCATAGGTCACTGAAAGCAGCGCTCAGGGCTTCGCTGACGGATGCAAATTGGGTAGACCGGTTGCCGTGGCTTTTATTGGGGTTGCGTTCCGCACCAGAAGAGGATTTGGAGGCTTCCCCGGCGGAGCTTGTTTTTTCTCAGCCACTGCGCCTGCCCGGGGAATTTTTGCCAGATAATCCCGCACCGGACAACTGCCCATCTCAGCGTTTGCAGCATAGCGCAGACACAGGCATGCTGCTGGGCCCGGCCCACCATTGTTTTCCATGCGCTTTTGTGCCAAAAACTTTGAAGAACACAGCGTTCGTGTTTGTCAGGCACGATGCCCACTGCCCTCCATTGCGTCGACCCTACGATGGCCCATTCAGAGTGCTGGAAACAGGGGACAAACATTTTCTGTTAGACTTGGGGGGTCGTCGGGAGAAAATATGCAAAGACAGACTTAAGCCCGCCTTTGTGGTGGTGAACAAGCAAGTGCTGTTGGCTCAGGCCCCTTGGCGTGGAAGACCCCCACTGAGAACTCCCCAGGTAAACGATTCATCAGAGCAGCCACACGGGCAAGTCGAAGGTTTCACACCCCTCGCCATGGCCCACCCACAGACAGACACACCCCCAGGAGCCCCCCACCGGCACAGCAGCGCCGCGGAGGCGGTAAACCCCCGTTACAGCAGATATGGGAGGAGACTGAAGCCAAAAGGACATGAGGACTGAAACTCGGTCTGAGATTCTGGGGGGGGGGGGGGGGGGCAGTGTAGAGACTGGGTTAATCATCTCAGACTGGATGCAGAGGGTAAACAGAGAAGGACAATAGCTAGGGAGAGCATGGTGAGATAGCAGGAAGAAGGAGCTGGGGGGAGAAGGGATGAATGTATTGTGATGTGAGACGTCATGCAGATGTGAGATGGGCGGCTGGTATAAAAGGAGAACCCATGGTGTATTGAGAGATTCTTTTCTATGTATGACTGATGTGAGAGTGAATAAAATCGTCTGCTGCATAAATCAGTCTCATTATTTACACTCTCCACAACGTGTTCAATTCTTATTTTCCCTACTGTATGTATGCAAATGTATGGTTTGTATGTATGTATGGATGTGTGTAAATGTTATGTACAAAAATATAGCTAAAAATGTCTATTTGGGGCTCTAAATCGAGATAATATGTATATATTTCACATAGGTTGTATTTAGGGAAAAAGGAGTTGGCGTAAAACATTAACCTCTTCCTTCTCCTTTTCGAACACTGTACAGCATGTCACTTTTTTATTACATTTATTATTTGTTTTGCTTTTTTGTTGAAAATAAAGTATTTCATCATCATCATCATCATCATCACGTCCTGTACTGTCCAGTCACGTCTATTCCGCTTACCCTGTTAGTAGACCCTCTGATGGGGGGGCAGCACTTGAACTGCGTGGCTCCTGCTGGGATGTTCTCCGCATACAGGCTGAGGTAGTGGTGGGTCGTCTCCACCGTCAGAGGAGCTCCGGCACGCCGTGCCTCCTCCGTCAGTTTAAGAGGCTCTGCGGAGGACAGGTGGACGATATGGCAGCGCACCCTGGAGAAGAGAGACGCAGTCGCCAGTCCAGTGTGGAAATATCATTTTACATGTTTTTGGTTTTCTTCTGCTGAAGTTCTCACCGATACTGCAGGCAGAGCTGTGCGACGAGGCGGATAGCCTCCACCTCCATGACATCAGGCCTGGACCGCAGGAAAGTGGAGTAGTGGGAACGGTCTGACAGGAATAAAAAATTTGAAATGATTCCAGTAGATTTTTTTTTTTATGTTTTCCCCCTTTATCACTTTAAAATGAGATAAATATTTATTACATCACAATATTGTTTTTAAGTACTTCTAAATGTATTATCTAAATATACAATAGGAAACTGGTTGCACTCTCACTGCCCCCCGGTCACTTCCCTTCTGAACCATCCCCCCCGCTAAGCAATTCACACAAGGTTTTCCCTCCCCCGGGAATAGTGCCAGGCAGTTCCCCTCTGTATCATCTCCCACTGAACAGTTCCCCTCGGTGGTCCCCCTAGTCCATTCCATTCCCCCTTGGCAATTCCCACGGGTTACTGGACCACCACTCCCATTTCACCCTTGTTTTTCCCCCCATTGAACCATTCCCCCAAGGTTCAACCCCCTCTCCCCCCAGTCAATCCCACCCCTGAGTTATTCCCTCACATGAATACCCCCCCCCCCCCCCCACCCCGGACTATTCGTCCCTCCAGGCCATAAAGTAAAAAGTGAAGTGCTGGGCAATTCCCCTCTGTGTCAAGCAGTTTCACCAGTGGCCGTCCTAGCCCATTCCTGCTAGGCAGTTCCCATGGGTTACTGGACCCCCCACAATTCACACTTGAGTTTTCCCCCCCACTGAACCATTTCACCAAGGTTCAACTCCCAAACAAAGTTTCTGTTTGGGGCCAAGTTGACCTCTTTGTTCATTTCTTTTGATAAACATATAGATATTTTTGCGCAGACTTCTGTTACCACCACTCTCTCCATTTGCTTCTTTAACATCCATTTCTGCATGGAACTAGAGGAGAAAGAGGAAAAAGCCAAGTATTTTTCTCATGTTCTGGGGTATTATGAGAATAAACCACACACTGTATTTTTGATTAATGTCACCACCGATCGCTGCGTTTTACCAGCAGGACACTCCCTGTCCCCTGCAGCTGCTCCATGGCCGTACGCAGATCACAGTCACTCACGTGGGGGAACTCGTCCACCCCACTGTGGATGAGGAAGCACTTGAATCCGGCCACTCCAGCCTGGATCATGGGCTGAAGTTCAAGCTGCAAGGAGACATTGTTGATTTGGATCCAAAAGTACTGCTATTGCAGAAAAATGATAATGACTCTTCCTGTGGGTCAACACAAATAATCATTACCTCATCACCAAATGTTAAAAATCCATCCAGCGGCTCACCAACAGTTCAATTACATGACAAAATGTTTTAAAAAATGAATAAATTATGTTTATGACAGAGCAGAAAGTATGATTTTGTTTCATTGAACAACTCCACAAACTTAAAGCAACACTGTCAGCTTTTCACCTTAAAATAATCCATCAACCTTTGACCGCCGGCTGAGCGGTACATCCCCGTTGGGAAGAGTTCAAACTGATGAAATAGAGAAAAAAAAAATATCTCTATCTAAAAAAAACATTAAATTGGCGATTTTCTAGATACAAAGAAAGAAAATTGAACAATTAGAATTTTTAAAAAAGCATCCATACGTTGCAAATTTCAAAGAAAAACAAAGAAAATTTATAAGAGAAAAGATGCAAATAAACAAGCAATCACCATAATAGGACTAGTTGTTACAATCCCTAAAATCAGCACCTCAGTTGCCTGGTTTCAACCAACATGTCTTCCTGGGTGGGGTTGACTACCACATGGCGCCGCCAATGCAACACATCATCAGCTGTGCACCTCAGACTCATTGGGTGTTTCGGCCTTTTATCACAAGATACCCTCACCCAAGGCTGGCCCACCACAGGCTGATCAGGCCTGGGCGTACATCGCATGGAGGCTCCATGTGGCCATTTGACAGCCCATACTGTGTCCTTCCTCTTCAGCCATAGCCAGTGACTGCTTCTCTCAGCGACACTGACAAGCTCTTTGATAGTTCTCCGTTGGGCCTGCCCTCTGATTCCCACCTCCTTCAGTAGCCTTGTGGTGGAACTGGCTACACAAAGCCCCTGCAGCCCACCTCCACAGGGTGCACCTTTACATCCCAGCCCTGCTCTTCTGCTTCAGCTGCTAGGTTTGCATATCGCAGCCTTTTCCTTTCAAAAGCCTCATCGATGGATTCCTCCCAAGGGATTGTCAGCTCAACAATGAAAACCTACCGGCAGGATTTGGACCAGAGCACTAGGTCTGAGCGTAGATTGGTCGCTACAATTTCAGATGGAAAGGTGAGTCTCTGGCCTAGATCAACCCGCATTTCCCAGTTCCGGGCTGTGTGAAGTGGACATGAGTCTGCTGGTACTGGGTTGGCTCGCTGTTTCTCCCCTTCCCTCATAAAGGATATCAATCGCAGGAAAGTAGTCTGGGCCTTTAGAGGCATGGCATTGATAGCTACCCTCCTTCTCTCAATTTCAGCTGCAAAGCACTTCAGCACTTGATTATGGCACCAGGTGTCTCTCCCTTGAGTTAAACTAGTCATACAACCCACCAGAATGTGTTTGAGGGTTGCTGGTGCAGCGCATTGGGGACAGGCTGGGTCCTCTCCAAACCAAAGATGTAAGTTGGTTGGAGAGGGCAGGACATCATATGTGGCTCTGATGACTCAGCCGATGTGACTCCATGCTCCGCAGCTCGCTCCATGCAATCCTCCTCCTCTCCCCGCCCTCCCACTTCATCCAGCAGCCTTGCTTGACTTGTGACACAGCTGTAGCACATCTGGCTGCTTCTTCCTTGCGGCGTACATCCTCCACCACCAAGCGTCGGTGTACAGATGGAGTAATTTTTTGCCATGTGGGTGTTATTACTCCCAAGCCAAGGCCCCCTCTGCCATGTTGGGCTTGCCCTACTATGTCCCGGTGCCTCAGTTGCCTCTGCAACTGCTGCACCTGGCTTCCATTTCCTTCCTGTCACTTGGGTGGGAGAAGCACTTCTAACAAATGGATCCTGGGATCCTGCAAGGGTCATTTCCAAGAACAAGAGAAAAAATTGCAAATCTACAAGAAAAAAAGTTAAAATTTACAAGGAAAAGTTACAAACTTGCAAGAAAAAATACCATCCACACAAACAGTTGTACATTTCGAAGAAAATTGTGAGAGAAAAGTTGTAAATAAATAAGAGAAAAAAATGTAAATTTACTAGAAAAAGTTCCAAACTTAGAAGAAAAAAAGTTGCAAATATACAAGAACAAGTTACCAATTTACATGAAAAGAGTTAAATTTACAAGAAAAGTTGCAAATTTACAAGAAAACAGTTGCAAATATACAAGAAAGTTACAAATTTACATGAAAAGAGTTAAATTTACAAGAAAAAAGTTGCAAATTTATGAGAGAAAAGTTACAAACTTACAAGAAAAAAGTTGGAATATTACAAGAAAAAAGTTGCAGATTTACAAGAAAAAAGTTGCAAATATACAAGAAAAGTTACACATTTACAAGAAAAATTAAATTTACAAGAAAAAGTTGCAAATACATGAGATAAAAGTTGAAAATTCACAAGAAAAAAATTGAAAATTTACAAGAAAAAAGTTGAAAATTACAAGAAAAAAAATTGCAGATTTACAAGGGAAGAGTTGCGAATTTATGAGAGAAAAGCCGAAAATTTACAAGAGAAAAAGTTGAAAATCTACAAGAAAAAAGTTACAGATTTACAAAGGGAAAGCTGCAAATTTGTGACCCGTGCTGGCAAAATGAGTCACTTTGAGGACATTATTAAAACTGAGGTAACTTTTTTTTTCCATATTCTGTATTGAAAGACCTTCAAAATGATATTTAATTTGTAGTTTGTAATTTAGTTTGTAGTTTGTAATTTGCAATCCCACTGATACGCCTTCCACAGAGGAAGCAGGGTTTGGGGACGAGGGGGATGACTCGCCTATCACAGGGGCTGAGGTCGCCAAGGGGGTTAAAAATCTCCTTGGTGGCCGGGCCCCGGGGGTGGACGAGATTCGCCCTGAGTACCTCAAGGCCCTGGATGTTGTTGGGCTGTCATGGTTGACACGCCTCTGCAACATTGCGTGGAGGTCGGGGGCAGTGCCTTTGGCATGGCAAACCGGGGTGGTGGTTCCTCTCTTCAAAAAAGGGGACCGGAGGGTGTGCTCCAACTTTAGAGGGATCACACTCCTCAGCCTCCCTGGGAAGGTCTATGTCAAGGTACTGGAGAGGAGAGTCCGGCCGTTGGTCGAACCTCGGATTCAGGAGGAGCAATGTGGTTTTCGTCCTGGCCGTGGCACATCGGACCAGCTCTTTACCCTCTCGAGAATTCTTGAGGGTTCGTGGGAGTTTGCCCAACCAGTTTACATGTGTTTTGTGGACTTGGAGAAGGCATTTGACTGCGTCCCTCGTGGATTTTTGTGGGGGGTGCTTCGGGAGTATGGGGTATCGAGCTTGTTGTTACGAGCTATTCGGTCTCTGTACGACCGTTGTGAGAGTTTGGTTCATATTGCCAACACTCGGTCGGACTCATTCCCAGTGAGAGTTGGACTTTGCCAGGGCTGCCCTTTGTCACCGATCCTGTTCATAATTTTTATGGACAGGATTTCTAGGCTCAGCCAGGGAATGGAGGGTGTCATGCTTGGTGACCACAGGATCTCATCTCTGTTGTTTGCAGATGATGTTGTCCTGTTGGCTTCATCCAGCAATGACCTACAGCTCTTGCTGGGACGGTTTTCCGCTGAGTGTGAAGCGGCTGGGATGAGAATCAGCACCTCCAAGTCCGAGTCCATGGTCCTCAGCCGGAAAAAGGCGGATTGTCCTCTCCGGGTTGGGGACAGGCTCCTGCCCCAAGTGGAGGAGTTTAAGTATCTTGGGGTCTTGTTCACGAGTGAGGGGAAAATGGAGCGAGAGATCGACAGACGGATCGGAGCAGCATCTGCAGTGATGCGGACGTTGTACCGGTCTGTTGTGGTGAAGAGGGAGCTTAGTTCTAAGGCAAAGCTGTCGATTTACCAGTCAATCTACGTTCCTACTCTCACCTATGGTCACGAGCTTTGGGTAATGACCGAAAGAACGAGATCGCGGATACAAGCGGCGGAAATGAGCTTTCTCCGTAGGATTGCTGGACTCACCCTCAGAGATAGGGTGAGGAGCTCAGTCATCCGGGAGAGGCTCAGAGTAGAACCGCTGCTCCTCCACATTGAAAGGAGTCAGTTGAGGTGGTATGGGCATCTGATTAGGATGCCTCCTGGACGCCTCCCACTTGAGGTGTTTCAGGTACGTCCCACTGGGAGGAGACCCCGGGGCAGACCCAGGACTCGGTGGAGAGACTATGTCTCCCAGCTGGTCTGGGAACGCCTTGGTATCCCCTCTGAAGAGCTGGAGCAGGTGGCTGGGGAGAGGGAAGTCTGGGCTTCTCTGCTTGAACTGCTACCTCCGTGACCCGGACCTCCGGAAAAGCGGTAGAAGATGGATGGATGGATGGATGGAGGAAGTGTGCGAAAATGGACACCGGAAAAAGACGATTTGTTTATATTTTGGCTAGGTTTAACACTCGCGTTTGATTGGTTGGGAGTTCGTCTTCCACAAAAACATATGCATTTTTAGAAAGTACATTTTCTAAGCTTTCCAATGATACCAGGCACTCATGGTTTTTTTTTCTGGGACTTGCCGCTAGCAAACAAAGAAAGAGTCATGATTTATGACTTCTCCTGCATGCAGCTCGTAATGATGCCGTGCACATTCTGACTCATTTTGTCAGCACGGGTCACATTTACAAGAAAAAAGCTGCAAATGTATAAGAAAAAAGTTGCAGAGGTGCAGGGCTACATACTGTATGCTGAATCATAGTTTGGCCCCTCCACAATCACGGTAGCATTAGATTTTGTTTTATAGATATCAGATCCTCATTGTGCTGTCTCACATCTCACTTCCATGCTTTGTGTGCTGACTGCTGTGACAGTAATGATGTTATGCTCGACACTGACTCAAGCAGTATAACACAGAAGTATCGTGAGCAGAGTGTTGAACACTGTGTCAACATGCCCAGTCACGTGACCGTAGCAAGCGAGGCCTCGTTATGTCGGTCACATCACGTGACTTGAGGGCTCGCGGGAAGTTTGAGAGGGAATTAGTTTTTTTTTGTTTGCTTTGTATTGATTGTTCCTGTCATCCAATTTTGAATAGACCTTGTATGGCCAAATGCTCAAAAAAAAAAAAAAGTATTGAGATTGTTTTCAGGCCTTTCAACTCTGTTGCAGTTCTGACAGTCAGTCACCAGATGGCAGTCTTTATTAGATGTTTCATAACACTGTGTGCTCATGAAACAACTGTCTCAAAGTTGCTCAGTTTCATGAGGCCTCGGTTTTAACATCACTATATGGCAGTCAAACTGGGCTCTGCTGTAGGTTACGTCTCCTCACTTGGGACTGGCTGTGCCACACCTATCAATCACAAAGTTTCACCCAATCAGATTAGCTTTTCTACTCCACCTGATTTCCAGGGATAACCCCTCCCCAGAAGGCCGTGTCCACAAAGCATTTCCCCGTGGCCTCCCGTAACTTTTCATGAAAGTTGGCAAGCGTTGTGGTTGGAGGGATGCTGTTTCTGTGGAAGTGACAAAAGTAAAGTTTCACTGCTGCAACCCAAAAACATACATGAGTAAATCAAATGGGGGGGGGGGCTGCATGGGGGTCTCCAACTTACAGCGGCATGTCCACGATGGTGGTCACCCCTCCAGCTGCAGCGGCCCTGGTGGCGGTCCAGAACCCCTCCCAGGAGGTGCGGCCCGGTTCGTTCACGTGGACGTGGCAGTCTACGACGCCTGGCATCACCACACTATTGCCCACATCCAAAACCTGCAGATGGCAGCGGGGTATATGGGTATGTCATGAAGTACGGCCCGATGTGTTTCTGGCTTTAAAGCAGAGTATGCAGATGCAATGGGCCACCTCAGCCCTAGGGGCAGGGGGGGGGGGGGGCTACAGGTTCATCCTCAATATTTGTTTTAGGAGGATTGAAATTACCTTCAACTGTTTATCCCTTGAATTTGCAACTTTTTTTTCTCATAAATTGGGATTTTTTTTTCCTTCTAAATTTATAATGCTAATATTGTCACTGGATACACTTTTAGTTTCTCTGTTCATTGACCCGTTTATTTATTTTTACTTTTTAAAAGTGTCATGTGCACCCCTTTGGGGAAGATTAACGGACTCACTCGTAGGGTGATGTTTAACCATGATTTAATGGAAAATAAATGCAGCGTGAGAGCTGAAACACAATAAGCCACAACGGCAGTAGTATAGTAATGCTGGGGGAGGAAACCCAAACAGCGACAAAAGGAGAACATTTGTGAGGACACAAGATAAAACAACTCATCAATGGCTTGGACCAAACAAAAAGATAAGGGAGTGACATCAATAAATAGGGATGAACATAATTAAGTGATGAAGAACAGCTGTGAACAATAATTAGTAAATGAGGATGAGCTATGCTAGAAAGGAAGTAAACAAGCAACACTGTCAAAATACACCCCATTCCAAATTATTATGCAAATAGAATTTTAGTGTCATAAACATTCAATTTTTTGTTTTTCAATTAAACTCATGAATGGTATTGTGTCTCAGGGTTCTTTGGATCATTGATATCAATCTCAGACACCTGTCATAATTAGTTTGCCAGGTGAGCCCAATTAAAGGAAAACTATTTAACTTAGGGTGGGGCCCACATGAACATGCTGGCTGGGCCAATGCAAGAATATGTTTGGGGGACCTCTGTTTTTGTCACAGGGAAGAGGTCAGACCTATATGTAGTGATGTGGACAGGGTGGCAGCCCTGTCCACACTTTATGTTCTTTGTTGGACTCATTATTGTCACTATTATTATTATTATCATCATTGGTATTTTCACTTTCACCTCAGTTTTCATTATCACTGTTATTATATCACCTCCTCAGTTACGTTTGTATGTTGTATATTTTCCCTGCTTCATCATTCATTTCTGAGTTGGCTTTTATTTTGACAGTGTCGCTTGTTTACTTCCTTTCTAGCATAGCTCATCCTCATTTACTAATTATTGTTCATGGCTGTTCCTCATAAGTTGATTATGTTCATCCCTATTTATTTATGTCACTCCCTTATCCCTTTGTTGGGTCCTAGCCATTCGTGAGTTGCTTTTTCTTGTGTTCTCACAAACGTTCTCCTTTTGTCACTGTTTGGGTTTCCTCCCCCAGCATTATTATACTACTGTCATTGTAGCTTATTTTGTGTTTCAGCTCTCATGCTGCATTTATTTTCCATAAAATCATGGTTAAACATCACCCTGCAAGTGAGTCCATTTATCTGCCCCAGAGGGGCACACATGACAATAGGACCCAACCAAAAAAGGACTCAGCGGGCAAAGGGAGGTCAGTGGCTGGTGATCCCAATATGGATGAGCAGTGTGTAGCCCAGTTCATCCAGGATTTTGTCTCTGACACGTACACCTCCCACATGCCGGAGGAGGACCTGGAATGTCTGGACGCCGTGGCTGGGATTGTAGATGTGCACCCTGGTCTGCGGAGGTACCCCGAGCTGGCAGGACTACAGGGCACCATTTCCAACCTCCACTGGACATACCGTGGGCTGGTGAGGAAGTTATGTGGGGCACCAGAGTTTGTGCCAATGGCGCAGTGTCCCCTGACTCCGGCATCCCTTTGTCCTCCCCACTCACCAGCCTCACAGCCACATCACAGGCGGGGGAGATGTTCACCCAAGACGCCGGGGACTGTGCCGACGAGACAGCGTCCCTTGACTTCGACGTCTTCAACACTTCCTCACCACTCGCCAGTCCCAGCACCCTGGAAGCTTGTGCTGACGGAGAAACGTCCCCTGGCTTCTTCAAATTCCACACACCTCTCCTCCGCTCCAACATCAGCTCCTCGCCACTGCGCAACAGCTCCTCACCAGATGGTCACCGCATTCACCTGGAGTGAATCGTCAGGTCCTCCCACGGCAGCTTCAACAACAGTGGCAGCCTCAGTGGCAACGGAACTGAAAACAAGAAAAGTACTATTTTCTCATTTTTTAACATCTATTAGTGAGAAGTCTTGCCTTGTTCCCAGTGAGGAGCCTCAGCAGCTGCTTCCAATTGCTGCTGAGCCCTCATTTTTTGTTGTTGTTGCCGCCTTTATACCTCCATCTTCAACTGTGTCTTCCCCTCTCCCTTTTTCCGAGCACCTCATTAGAGAGGGTGGATACCAGCACGCCCAATGCCCCACCAGCAGCAGCCATCTCCATGAGTGAGTTTCAAGCAGCTTTAGCCTCTCTGTTCCAGAGCTCCTCACCAGCTGCTTCACCAGCTTTCCAGATCTCTTCATCGGCTGTCACGTCGGCACCTCAGTTAGAGAGCTCCTCGTCTGTTGCCACGTCAGCTTCTCAGCTCCAGAACTCTTACTTTTTTCCTCCTCTGCTGTTCCTGCTGCTTCCCCGTGGACCTCCTCAGCTGCAGCTCACCCCGAGATCATGGCCGCTGCAACTCAACCGGAGGTCATTAGGGCTACAGTGGCAGAGACACCTGGGTCCTCATCGGCAGTGGAGCAAGAGCTAAGGCAAGTCCTCTTTTTTTGTATTTTTAATGTCTGTACTAGAGAGGTCTTGTCTAGCTCCTGGTGGGGAGACTCAATTGCAGCGGCCATCTGCTTCTGGCCTGTCCCCGCTGGACTCCACTGCTGCTGTTGGTAGTGACCCAGGTTTTGTTTCTTCCTCCTCGTCCGAGGTGACAGTGTCAGGGATGGATCTTCAGGCGTCTGGGCTCGACACTCCACTATCTCCACCATCTGGGCTCGACACGGCTCTAGAGTCTTCGCCCTCTGAGGACGCTGCTCTCCAGCCTTTGCCCTCTGAGGATTCTGCTCTCCAGCATTTGCCTCTGAAGACGCTGCTCTCCAGCCTTTGCCCTCTGAGGACGCCATTCTTCAGCCTTCGCCCTCTGAGGACACTGGTCTCCAGCCTTCGCCCTCTGGGGATACCGCTCTCCAACCTTTGCCTCCTGCACCCCAGGGGGTCCAACCTTTGCCTCCTGAGCCCCAGGGGGCCCAACCTTTGCCTCCTGCGCCCTGGGAGGTCAGCGTGCCCCAGTCATCTGTTTCACAGCAAAAAGATCCCTTGTTATGTTTCCCTGAGCTCAACGCCCCTGCGCTCTTGTTCTCCAGTCTGGTGGCCCAGGGACACTGGTAGGCCACCTGACCCACCCTGTTTCCTTATTTGGGGGCCTGTGAACTCAGGGAGACCCTCTGAACCGCTTTGTTCTGTGACCTAAAGGCCCAAAGACTCTGGAACACCGCCAGATCCACCCTGCTCCTCGGTTGGGGGCCCATGAACTTTGACCTGTTTTGTTCGCCAGTCTGGTGGTCTGGGACTCTGGAAGACCACTTGATCCACCTTGTTTTGTTTTGGGGCCTTGGACTTTGGGTTGCCCCCACAAACTGGCTCTTTTGTGTTGGACTTTGCAGGGGAAGAAGGTTTGTTTTGGCTCACCTGGCCTTTTCTCCCACCACCCACCCAGCTGAGGGGGTCCCTCTCTTCATCCTGAGGTCGTCTGGGATCCACTCTTGAAGCAGGGGTACTGTAGTGATCTAGACAGGATTGCAGCCTTGTCCATGCTTTATGGTCTTTGTTGGGAGTCATTATTATGATTATCATCATTATTGGTATTTTCACTCTCACCTCAGTTTTCATTATCACCGTTATTATATCACCTCCTCAGTTATGTTTATATGTTGTATATTTTCCCCACTTCATCCATTTCTGAGTTGGCTTTTACACCGCATTCCAAATTATTATGCAAATGATATTTGTCTCTGATTTTCCTAAATAGTCGATGCAAATGACAGTCAGTGTGGCTTATATTAATCATATATTCCATACCTACATATGTATAGACATATTAGAATGTTTAGTGATTACATATGTGGAATGACCTCACGCCTCAGAACAGGACAAGAGGTCTCAACCACCAGCGAAGATCAAAGAACAGACTGAGTCGCAGCGGTGGAGACCGGATCGAACTTCCTGACCACCCAGGGTCAGGTGGAGGAGATAGAGGACAATGGGGGGGGGATTACGTTAATGCGGGATGTCAGCTTTGATATGCAATGTCTTTTGTTGAGTGTGGGTATAAGTATGAAGGTCTGACTGCGCTCGACCTCTCATTCTGCTTCTGCATCGAGATGAGACATGTTAGGGAGATGAAGCTGATAATAAATCCTGATTTATGAAATCACATCGCTTCTTCATTTCAAGCTCCCTACAGTCAGTATAATTTTCAAGTCATCAACCATTAGAGCATAATTCAAATTTTATTGAACAAACCTCCCAGTGATAACTATTTTTTACAAGAATAAAAAAAAAACCTCAAAATGCACCTTTCCAAATTATTATGCACAACAGAGCTGCAAAACAGTTTATTGGTTGCAAAGAACTGAAAATGGTCATTTGTTTGTTGAATTTGCTGCATTATGAGGTCATATTTACTGAAATCAAAAGCTATTTCAATCAAAAACATCTTAACAGGCCAAGTTACATGTTAACATAGGGCCCCTTCTTTGATATAACCTTCACAATTCTTGCATCCATTGAACTTGGGAGTTTTTGGAGAGTTTCTGCTTGAACTTCTTTGCTAGATGTCAGAATAGCCTCCCACAGCTGCTGTTTTGATGTGAACTGCCTCCCACCCTCACAGATCTTTTGCTTGAGGATATTCCAAAGGTTCTCACTAGGGTTGAGGTCTGGGGAGGATGGGGGCCACACCATGACTTTCTCTCCTTTTATGCCCATAGCAGCCAATGACACAGAGGTATTCTTTACAGCATGAGATGGTGCATTGTCATGCATGAAGATAATTTTGCTGCGGAAGGCATAGTTCTTCTTTTTGTACCATGGAAGAAAGTGGTCAGTCAGAAACTCTATATACTTTGCTGAGGTCATTTTCACACCTTCAGGGACCCTAAAGGGGCCTAATAGCTCTCTCCCCATGATTCCGGCCCAAAACATGACTCCACCACCTCCTTGCTGACATCGCAGCCTTGTTGGGAAATGGTGGCCATCCACCAACCATCCATTACTCCATCCATCTGGACCATCCAGGGTTGCACAGCACTCATCAGTAAACAAGACTGTTTGAAAATTAGTCTTCATGTATTTCTGGGCCCATTGCAACTGTTTCTGCTTGTGAGCATTGGTTAGGGGTGGCCAAATAGTAGGTTTATGCACAACTGCAAGCCTCTGGAGGATCCTACACCTTGAGGTTTGTGGGACTCCAGAGGCACCAGCAGCTTCAAATACCTGTTTGCTGCTTTGTAATGGCATTTTAGTAGCTGGTCTCTTAATCTGATTAATTTGTCTGGCAGAAACCTTCCTCATTATGCCTTTATCTGCAAGAACCCATCTGTGCTCTGACTCAGCCACAAATTTCTTCACAGTACGATGATCATGCTTAAGTTTTTGTGAAATATCCGTTTTCATACCTTGTCCAAGGCATGGGACTATTTGACACTTTTCTGCAGCAGAGAGATCCCTTTTCTTTCCCATATTGCTTGAAACCTGTGGCATGCTTAATCATGTGGAACATCCTTCTTAAGACTGGGCTGTCTTATGGGTCCCATGTGGGTTTGTCTGCAGGTTCCACGTTGGTCTACATGGCCTTTATGCATGGTACAGGTGAGCAGGTGATCTGCTTACCTGTACCATGCATAAAGGGCCCCACATGGGTTTAATGCGGGTGAGAAGGTTTCAGCAACACTGGTGTCAAAATTACGAAAAAAAAAAAAAAAGAGTCACAAATTCATGAGGAAAAAAAATTGAATATTTAATTTTTTATTTATTTATTATTTTTTTTTTACAAATTTACAAGAAAAAAGTCAAATTTAGGAGGAAAAAAATAGAAAAAGTTGCAAATTTAAAAAAGTAGCAAATATGAATAAATTGAAAATTTACGAGAAAAACGTTACAAATTTACGAGAAAACGTCACAAATTTATGAGAAGTCACAAATTTACAAAAATTAGTATCAAATGCATAAGAAAAAACTCACAAATTTATGAGAAAACACAAATTTATGAGAAAAAGTCAAAAATTTATGAGAAAAAAATGTGAAAATGTATGGAAAAAAGTCAAATCTACTTGAAAAAAGTTGCAAATTTATGAGAAAAGTGAAAAGTTGGGAGACAAAAGCTGCAAATTTACAAGAAAAAAATAAAATCACTTGAAAAAAATTACAAACTTAGAAGAAAAATATTTAGTATATGAGGAACAAGTTGCAAATTTGAGAAAAATATTTGAAAAAGTTGCAAATTAATAAAAAAGTAGCAAATATTAGTAAATAAATTGAAAATTTACATGAAAAGTCACAAATTTATGAGAAAATAACAAATTTATGAGAAAAAAGGAACAAATTTATGAGGAAAAAGTTGCAAGATTACAGTTAAAAAAGTGGCAAATTTATAAGAAAGTGCCAAAATGACAAGATAGTTAACAAATTTGCAAGAAAAAAGTCACAATTTTACAAGAAAACAAATTTATGGGGAAAAAGTCGCAAATTTACATGAAAAAAATCACAAATGTATGAGAAAAAGATGAAAGTTTACAGTAAAAAAAAGTTGGAAACTTATGAGAAAGTTTTAGATTTTCAAGAAAAATGTATCAAATTTATGGGAAAAAGTCACAAATGTACAAGAAAATAGCAAATTTATGAGAAAATAAGTTGAAAATAGATAAAGACCATGTTGGCAAACACAGATGGGGCCCACATGGAGCCTGTGGACAAACCCACATGGGACCCATAAGACAGCCCAGATTTTAATCTTTGGTGGGGCCCACATGGGCATGCTGCCCCCCCCCCCAAAAAAAGCTAGAAACGGCCCTGCCTGCAGATCCCAGTGACGTATTTGGGTAAATGAAACTCTCACAGATTTACAGAGCAGTGCCAGGCAGAAACTGCAGCTCACCTCACAGCCAACGTCCTCAGAGAAGTCAGACAGTATTTGGTGTATTTTCTCATCTCTTATAAGGACGACGGCTGGAATGGTTTCGTGTCCCACCAGCACTCTGTTACTCCTGACAGCTCTGACCGCTGAGCCCAGCTCCATGTTGGGTTTGTGGGTCCAGGAGTCCAGGTGGAAGCCTGACAGATGATCAGCTTGGTGTTGAGCAATGGCCCCATCCTGTGTGAGTTTTCGGTGCCATTGAACTTCACTATCAAGCTCACCGGCTTGCAAGGATCATAAAATTTAGTTCATGTTACTAAAGCTGCAACAGAGATTTTTTTCCCCAATTTAAGGTCTCATATGGAAGTAGAGGGGGCTTTCTATCGTAGTCAACATGTTAGGAAAAACTTTGTGATATTTTTATGTTTTAGGGCTAATCTTAATTCAAATTTATTGATATGTTTGGAAGCAGGGCTGTTTTTAGATTTTTTTCAGGTCCCTGTGCAAGATTGTGTCTAATTTTTGTTATGGGAAGAGTTCAAACTGATAAAATAGAGGAAAAAATCTATGTCCATCTAAAAAAAAGACAAAAAACATAAAAAAAAATTAAATTTGCAGTTTTCTAGATGCGTAGAAAGAAAATGAGGCCATTATACACAATAAAAAAACAGCATCCATAATTGCAAATTTAGAAAAAAAAAACTTTTGCAAATAAACAAGAGAAAAAAATGCAAATTTACAAGAAAGTTATAAACTTACAAGAAAAAAGTTCAAATATACAAGAAAAAGGTAAAAATTTACATGAAGAGAGAAATTTACAAGAAAAAAGTTGCAAATTTATGAGTGAAAAATTGCAAATATACCAGAAAAAAGTTTCAGATTTACAAAGGAAAAGTTGGAAATTTACAAGAGAATAATTACAAATTTGCAAGAAAAGAAATGGAAAGATTACAAAAATGTTTCAAATTTACACGAAAAAAGTGACAGATTTGAGTTTTTCTTGTGAATGTTCAACATTTATATGAATGCAGGTTACATTTTGGGTTTATTTTTTCTGTTCATCTACACATGAATCCAAGTTTTTTTTAGATGATATTTTCCCCCTTTTATAGGGTTTAAACTCTTCCCCCATTACAAAAAACAGCCTCCCCCCCCCAAACACCATCTCGCACAGAGCCCCCCAAAAAGCTCGAAGCGGCCCTGCGGCGGTGAGGCTGGCAGCTGCCCTGTCTGCGCCTCTAGCGAAGATGCCGTGGGTGTGGGCGGAGTCAGGCTGGCAGGTGTGGTTTTCAGCATCCCTGCTGCATCCTGCCGTGCGTCATGACGCCAGCCCGTCAGAGGAGCGCAACACTCCGTGCGGAGGGAACCCGCTTATGTAATTCGTCGGATGCTGCTCCTGCTGCACGGATCTGGGCAGGAGAAAGAGAACTGGTGGATGGCTGATTTAGGGATAAACAGAGGCGTGCCGGATTGTGACCGAAAAACAGGGCGGCTGCTGCGCAATGCAAATTCCAAATTTGCCTAGTGCCGCGTAAGGCCGTGTAGGAGCGTCGGTGGCCTCTCCCGGGTGCGCGCAGACGTCTGGAGAGCTAAAGGGAGGTCTTCCGTTTTAAATCCTCTTGTCATATCAGCGGAAGCAAACCAATGTGGGTTTGTTCTGGGGAGAAAACCGGATCGTGTTTAGTTCTTGGCCGCGCCGGCGTCACCCCCCAGCAGCCCGGGAGCTGCGGTCTGGAGAATGGCGGGTCCAGAGCAGAGCCCGCAGCAGCAGCAGGTGGAGGAGAAGGCGGAGCACATAGATGATGCCGAGATGGCTCTGCAGGGCATCAACATGCTGCTCAACAACGGCTTCAAGGAGAGCGACGAGCTCTTCAGGAGATACAGGTACACGCGCTGGTGTTTCTGGAGCAGCCACGTGTCTGCAGAGGAAACACGTGATTGAAACGCGCTGCATTAACACACTGCATATACGTAGATGCTGGATTCATGGATCCAGGGATGCTTCAAGCTTTTCTTTTCCGGGGGGGGGGGGGGGGCTCTCCACTTCCATTGTTAATTAAAAAACTATTACATGGAATAAAAAAACTGAACCGGCACCTAAATAGATGTTCAAACAACAGAAGATGAGAGTAAAATATAGAATAAAGCTAATAATGATGGCGTGGTTAGCACTGTCACCTCACAGCAAGAAGGCGGTGGGTTTGAACTGTCATCAGCGTCATTACAATGGCTGCTCAAAGCCAGAATCAACATACAGCGAGCATTTTTTCGACAAATAGATACATTTCAGAAGGTTAAAACAGGCCAAAACACAATTTTTCAGTGAATGGGACCTTTGAAGTTCTGTAGGCTACACTCAGGAATGGATGGAGCAAATGAGGCTCCAGTTCACTTAGTACTAGTGCGTGTCAAAAAATTAGAATGTCATAATTCAGGAATTAAGCAATATTACACGGGAGGGCAGGGGTGTAGCACCAAATTTTTGGGCCCCGGGTACAGCACTGTGTGTGGGCCCCTCAAACACAAACTGAATTTTGAATTTTACATTCCAGGGTTTAACATGGGGCCGTTTCCATTAAAAGCCTTGGTTAGTAAGCTCCACTGTTAGACAGTTTGATGCTACTATATGATTTGTTTGATAATATGTTTACTGTCATCAGTATTTCCAAACCTTTGTCTAAAATGCACTTTTGATAACTTTTGATGGACCTGTAGTATTTTTCCATTTACACATTTATTTATTTTCTATTCCATTGGTCTTATTCTTTTGTATTCTTCCAATTTCTGGCTAGTAGAGCATCTTTAACAAACCCAGTTTCCAATTGAGGTCAATATACTGTGATGTGCATGGATATTTTGGGGGGCAAGTGCCCCCCCACAAAAAAAAGAAGACAAAGCACTCCTAAATAATGAAAAATGAAATTCACAGTATATACAGTAGTGCAAATTTTACTGTACTTGTTTGGTTTATCTATTTTAATACCTGTATACCCATAACCAGGGTTTCCTCTGGTAACATTTCTTAGTGGCGGGCCGCCTCGCCAGAAATTTTACTGCCGCGTCAAGGAGATATGAATTTATTAAGAAAAATATATGAAGCAATGACTTTCCGCAAGCGCGCACACGAACAATGCACGTGGCCGTCATCTGCGCGGAGTTTAGAAGCGCCTCGCCCGTGCAAGTTTTCCAGTCAGTCAGTGTCTCGCTAAGCGTGACCATCCAACAGAAACATGAGTTTATTAAAGTACTTTAAACGTGGAAAAAAAATCCTAAGAGGTATGTAAGCACTGGAGGCATTTATCATGATTTTAACCTGCTGGAAACGGGAGCAATAATGGAAGAGTCGCTTAGCAAAGAGATGTGGTTAGAATTCATACGCTGCCGGCTTCATATGAAGGGAAAGGCAAGGGGGACTGATGAACTGCTGAGGATATATTTCACCAGCCACTACAATATTAAGTTATGTTCTGTAGGAATTGCAGGAATGAAGAGACTGGCAATTTCTCTCTTTTCTCGCACAAGCAGGTGTACCATTTTTATTCTCCAGCGGCAGTGACAAAAAGCAACAGCTAAAAATGCTAGCTCTAAACTGAGGTCCTTTAGCGGCTGCCTAGAGAGGTGCCTGATGAGAAAGCCTGACAGCACAACTATAACTGCCTAAACAGATCATTCTGTACATGAACACATATTGTGGTGAATTATGTCTTTAGAGTCCGCTACAGTTCCCTATTATGTACCTGGCAGGTTAAGATGACCAAACTTCACTAAGTCAATGACTAATCTGTCAGCAGCCTTCAGACAAACTAAACGTGTCAACATTTGATTTCAAAATAAGGGAGGTTTTTCCTGCTGTCTGGGTGGTGAGGAGATTTCTAAAAAAAAAAACCCCAACTATAAATATAAAAACATATTATAACAGAAATAACGGCATCCTTGGTCATTTAAGTTAATTTATTTCATTAAATACAATTTTATTAATATTTTTTCTTTGTAATCAGAGTTAAATTATTGTTCTGTTCTGACTGCAAAGTTATGGTCAAAAATGTAAATTGTTATAAGGAAAAAGTAAAAAAAAAAAATTACCACAGTCTGTTTCAAATTTATCTAAAAAAACCCCTAATTTTATTTTAAAAAACAGACAAAAACTAGTCATAAAATAATCCACAAATTTATAATAAAGTTTCAAATGTACAAGAAAAGTCAATTTTACAAGAGGAAATGACAAATTTGAGGAACACAGTTTCAACTTTAGATTTACAGAGAAAAGTGGAAAACTAAGAAAATTGTTATAAATTTTTGAGGAAAAACCTCAAACCTTCAAGACTGAAGTCATTACTCAAGTTTTTAAGTGGCTGCTCTTTGTACGCTCAATTAGAAATTTTTGGTGCAACAGATACTGGAGTCAGTTTGTCTTGG
Source organism: Pholidichthys leucotaenia (assembly GCA_020510985.1). Lineage (NCBI taxonomy): Eukaryota > Metazoa > Chordata > Actinopteri > Cichliformes > Pholidichthyidae > Pholidichthys > Pholidichthys leucotaenia. The sequence goes on along the minus strand of CM035839.1, from coordinate 19,976,907 downwards.
CCTGTCCTTGCCACTGATAACTACCTCTATCTGCCAAGAATGTGCCACTAGTCCAGCAAAAGCTAGCGGTACTCAAATACTTTGCAAGCGGTTTCATGAAATGGTCAGTCAGAAAGCAACTCATACCGGTGCGGATGTCGCCCGGGTTAACAAGGTCAGGAGTTCCTGGCAGCGGAGGGTGAAAGACAGAGCTGGGTGGAGGAATCTGATCAGACCTAAATGAAACGGTCATTGTCGCCCCTGACAGACTGCTATGATGATGATGATGATGACTTTTAATTATTAATTTCAAAGCACTGCTTTCTCATGAGTAGAATTTCTGGTTACTATACCCACCTGATCATATAATTTAAGTATGCATGAGTACTATGAATATGAGTATTATGAATGTTTCTTTCCCTTCCCTACTCTCTTAATGGAAGAAAAGAAACACTAGGATAAAAATACAAAAAATACACATATTTTTGTTATTTATGTAAACCATGACAAAAAAAATCCTACAGGACAAAACATGACACTTGATATTTTCTGACCTGTTTGTATACCACCATAGACAGAGAGCGAACCTGAATTAGACAGAGCTCAGAGAGGGCAAGATGAGACAGAAGAGAGGAGCCAAGGAGAGGAAAGTGTTCAGGCAGAGGAAGAAGAGAAGGATAACACCACTAAACAGTCTAAACACAGGATGTCTGGGTGGGACCCCAACTGGCCCAATATTCAAGCCTCGGTTGTACAATACTTCAAATGGTAAGTTCCATATGCAACGTTACTGTGTAAAATTTTAAAAAGAAATAAATAATATAAAATTAACATATTCCGGTATGTTTACTGCCCCGCCCCCAGGAAAAATTCATCAGGGAAGTGTTGCAAATGTATTTTTCAAAAAGTTAACTTTCCAAGAAAAATGTTTACAACAAAAACATCAATAACTGGTGAGAAAATTGGACATTTATGAGAGAAAAAGGTAATTATATATATATTAAATTTTTTTTTTCTTCTTCTTAGGCCTCCGTTAGTCAGGATTGACCATGGGTGAAGCATCCTAGTTCTGGTTGTTTGCTCTCCTGGAACAGCATCGTCTGTGGCTAAATAGACCAATGCAGGAGTGGCAGTCTCTATCGCAAAGGTCACACCTGTGTGTAGTCTCTGGTCTGTTGGAGCTGTTGCTTTCCTTCCTGGGTGCTCATTTTTCTGCAGCAACGGTCATCATTTTCTCCTCCCCTGATTTCATGTGTTGCTTCAGGGTCCCTTTCCACTTTGCACAGTCACCTGCTAGGCTCTCACAGGTCTCTTTGTTAATGTCGGTGGCCTTCATGTCTCTCTTAGCGACATCTTTGTACCGGAGCTGGGGGCGACCAGGGGATCTCCTCCCAGATGTCAGTTCTCCATACAGGATGTCCTTTGGGATGCGCCCATCGTCCATGCGGTGGACATGGCCTAGCCAGCACAGCCTGTGCTGTCTGAGGAGAGTGAACATGCTGGGAAGTCCAGCACGATTCAGGACATCTGCGTTGGTTACCCTGTCCTGCCAGGATATGCCCAGGATGCGTTGGATGCTTCGCAGATGGAAGGTGTTGAGTCGCTGCTCCTGTCTGGTATATGTTGTTCATGATTCACTGCTGTACAGCAGCGTGCTGATGGCACAGGTGTTATACACTGCCATCTTAGTCTTCACCGACAGCTTGGGGTTTGTCCTCACTCTGGCTGTGAGGCGAGTGAGTGTTGTAGCTGCCTTCCCGATCCTTCTGTCTATTTCTGTGTCAAGGGAGAGGTTGTCGGATATGGTAGAGCCAAGGTAGGTGAAGTGGTGGATGACGTTGAGTTCATAGTTATCGATGGTAATGGCAGGTGGTGATTCAGTGTCTTGTCCTAGGACATTGGTCTTTTTCAGGCTAATGTTGAGTCCAAACTTTTTGCAGGCCTGTGAGAAGTGGTCCATCAGTGTCTGCAGCTCCTGTTGGGTTTGTGTTGCAATAGCTGCGTCGTCAGCAAACAGCATGTCTCTGATGAGCATTTCGCGAACCTTCGTCTTGGCTCTGAGGCGGGCAAGGTTGAACAGCCTGCCATCTGATTGGGTGCATAGGTAAATTCCTTTATTTGCAGTGCCAAAGGCATGCTTTCGGAGAACGGCGAAGAATATTCCAAAGAGTGTGGGAGCAAGGACTCAGCCTTGTTTGACGCCACTGCAGATGCTGAAGAGGTTGGAGGAACTCCCGTTGAACTGCACAGTACCCTTCATGTCTGAGTGAAAAGACTCGATCATGCTCTGCAGCTTTGGTGGACAGCCTGTCTTTGGTAGAATCTTGAACAGGCCATCTGCTGACGAGGTTGAACGCCTTGGTGAGATCTATGAAGGCACCATACAGGGGCATCTAATCAATTCAGTTTTATTTATATAGCGCCATTTCAAAACAACAGTCATCTCATAGTACTTTCCACTGTAGGGGAAACCCCCACAATTGCAGAAAGACCCCAGCAATCAGGCGATCCCCTGTGAGCAAGCGCTTGGTGACGGTGGAGAGGAAAAACTCCCTTTTAACAGGAAGAAACCTCCAGCAGAACCAGGCTCAGGGAGGGGCAGTCATCTGCTGCGACTGGCTGGGGGGTGAGGGGCTAGAGAAGATGAAAAGAACAGACATGTAGAGAGCAAGCAGCACGATGGGGACTCAATCTATGGGAGAAAACAAACAGATGTTAATGACCAGCAAAAAAAAAAAAAAAAAAATTTCATTGACAGTGAAGAAAGGAGTGAAGCCCAGTGCATTATTGGAAGTCCCCCAGCTGTCTAAACCTATTAAATGATATTTTACTTACAATCTCAGCCGCTCCAAGTCTAACTCTGTTCACCAGTTTCAGCCAGTCTCCGTGCGTTTTGAAGTGTTTATCAATCGTCGACTTTATGTTCCAATTCAACGCTGCACGTAGTACAACACCGTTTATCCCCGCTTTATGAAAAATATTCGGAAGCTGTTGAGGACAGTCTTTACGGTGACTTTTGTTGATAAGTTAAGAGACACGCATGTTAACAACTCCGCTCATGTAAAGACGTGTGCATGCGCCGCAGGGAACTCTTGCCGGATGAGAACTGTTTTAATACCACAGAAGAAGAACTAGCATATCCATTAGCTTGTTAGCCGTTAGCTCCGTTAGCGCTCCGGGTGTTTCTGGTTCTTTGCCACTGTTCTTGGTTCACTGACCCAGTTTTGACCCAATCAGACTCGGCAGACGTCCACAGACGTTAAAGCATTATATTAAAAGATCGATCCGCAGATTTTGTAGATCGATATCGGCTCAGTCAAACGTGGATCGATCCAGATCATTGTATTGATCTTTTGAACACACCCCTAATGATGCACTAACTATGATGCAGACGTGCTGCAGGTTGCTGTGACTGGTGCTGCAGTTGAATTAACCGGTGCAGGTGTGCGGACTAAACTATTTTGCACCTTTTTAAAGGGGTGATAGGAGCCTCAGACAACATCCATCATTACTGTTAATGCAAAATTCAGTCTCTCAAACACTTGATTCAGCCAGGGTGAATTTTACCATGACATTAATTAATTGTCTCAATAATCTGTGTGGACAACACCGTACCCACCAAGGCCATACGGTGTTGCTCGAACAACAAACCCTGGATCAACCCTGAGATAAAAACACTTCTGAGAGAGAAGAAGAGGATCTTCAGGTCGTGGAACAGGGAGATGCTGAAGTCCGTACAGAAGGAGCTGAGGAGGAAGATCAGAGAAGGCAAGGACAGCTTCAGGAAGAAGATGGAGGACAAGCTGCAACAGAGCGACATCGGCGGGGTCTGGAGAAACCTTAAAACCATCTCTGGGCTCCAGAATACCTCCTCCCAGGTCACGGGGGGCAGGGAGTGGGCGAACAATCTGAACCTGTTTTTTAATAGGTTTGACCAACCGCGCCCCCCCCCCCCCGACTGCACACCAACCACTGCTGCCTCTAAAGTCATCGAGACCTGCTGTCCACATCCCACTCCACCAACACCCCCCCACTCCCAGCACACATCCCCCCAGCCTGACCCTTACTAAGACCCAGGTGAGGATGGAGCTGAGGAAGATCAAGGTGAGGAAGGCCTCGGGACCGGACGGCATCAGTGCGAAGCTCCTCAAGTCCTGCGCAGACCAACTGTGTGGGATTGTGGAGCACATCTTCAGCCTGAGCCTGAAGCTGGGGAGGGTACCACAGTTGTGGAAAACATCTTGTGTGGTACCTATACCAAAGACTTCCCACCCCAAAGACCTGAACAGCTACAGACCAGTGGCCCTGACGTCTCACATGATGAAGACCCTGGAGAGACTGCTCCTTGCTCACCTCCGCCCCCTGGTGGGACCAGCGATGGATCCACTCCAGTTTGCCTACCAGCATGGCATTGGGGTGGAGGATGCAGTGATCTTCCTCCTTCACCGTTTCCTGTCCCACCTGGAGAAGCCCGGGAACGTGGTGAGGATCATGTTTTTTGACTTCTCCAGTGCTTTCAACACCATCCAACCGATGATCCTGAAGGACAAGCTGCTGTGCGCAGGGGTGGACCAGCACCTGTCATCATGGATCCTGGACTACCTTGCTAACTGGCCACAGTTTGTGAGAACCTGGGATTGTGTGTCCGACACGATCATCGGTAGCACGGGGGCCCCCCAGGGAACGGTTTTGGCTCCCTTCCTGTTCACCCTTTATACTGCGGACTTCTCACACAACACAACACACTGCCATCTACAGAAGTTCTCTGACGATCACTCTGTGATCGTCGGCCTCATCTCCAACGGAGATGAAGCTGAGTACAGAGGACTTATCCAGGACTTCGTGGTCTGGTGCCATCGGAACTGCCTCCAGATCAACGCAAGGAAAACTAGGGAACTGGTGGTGGACTGCCGCAGGCAAGGTCAACTCCTCACAGCACCAGTAAACATCCAGGGAACAGACATTGAGATGGTGACATCCTACAAGTACCTGGGTGTTCATCTGAACAATAAACTAGACTGACTTGAATAACTTGAATCTGACAAAAGTGGTAATAAATAAAAATTCTATGAAAATTAACCAATGAAAATCAGACAATGCTTTTGAATTGTGGTTCAACAGAATTACTTTAACCCCTTGCACTCTGGTCAATTTCCCTAAAAACGCCAAAAAATAACGTGCCCAAAGTAAATCGAAAGCTGTTCTTCAACCCTTTGCAGCATCTTCATGGGGTTGTCTCATTTAAAAGAAAACACTTTGAATTTTTTGGCAAAACAGTCATAATCTCTCCAAGTGCTCCTGCCACTGAGTAACAATCATCTAAACATACTGAACTTGAAGAAAATAAATTTCGCCTGGGTGTTTTTTTGGATACAAATGCTTGCAAATAACACACAGCTTCAGATCCGGGCTGGAAAATGCAACAGAAATGTAGAACCAAGTGTTATCCAGCTGAGGTCAAAATTTTGTAACAATACCACAAAAAATGAATATATTACACAGCTTTGTTCTCAGGTAGTTCCCAGGCGTTTTTGAACTGTGCCAAATGGCACAGTTTGGAAGAATGTCTGTAACTTTTGAATGATTCAATATAGAAGCTTCATCTTGGGCTCTAATGAAAGGTGACACTCAGGGCTGTGTGTGTGTATGTGTGGGGGGTTGTTTATTCATTCATTCATGAATGAACGAACAAACAAGCCCCCACACACAAAGAAGCATGCCACGTAAAAAAATGTGTGGCTTTTTTTTACAAGAAAAAATAACCTACAGTGCACTAAAAATTATTCTAAAATATTTGTAATGTAGAAGATAACAACTGCGACCCCCCCCCACCCCCTGCTACAGAGGACGGACATCGGCCATCGCTACATGACGGAACAGTCATGTGGCGATGTGGCGACCACGGCGCACAGTCCCCGCGCCCCCCCCCCCCCACTGCTACAGAAGAGTAGCGGGGGGGGGGGATGTTCACGGTCCGGACGCGGCGCACGAACCGTGTACTACGGCACACGGACTTGTGCGCCGCGGTCTACTACGCACAGTTGTAATTTACCGATCGGTCAAAAGTCATTTTTGATTACAGTTTTCAGGGATAAAGAATAATTTAGCTTATAACACTTACCTGTTCACAACAGCAGCGTAGCTGGCGAACTTCTCTTCCTCATTGTCAGACGAACATGAAGCTGGTCCGCTTGTTACGGACTCGTGGTTCTGGTCACGCGACCCGGTCAAAACATAATTCCATTATTGCGGTTTTGCGCTTCCATGATTGCGGTTTTGGCGAATGATTTTTCAAAACAAATAACAGTAGTAATAAAAAAAGACTGGCGAATGCGTGTGTGTCACCCAGCCTTTGTCGTCGGTCTATGATGACCATGGAAGAGAATCCTAAACGTCTACTCTGCTGGGACAGCACCGCCTGTGGCTGAACATGCCGATGCGCGAATGGCAGTCCTTGTCACACAGGTCGCACTTGTGGGTGGTCTCCGTGCTGCTGGGTCTGTGACGGTTCTTCCTGCGGGTCCTTTTTTCATCTGCTGCAGCAGTCAGTCTCTCTTCACCCAGCCTTACACAAAACAGCTTTCGAACCTATGTGCTTCAATTGGCTGGCTGTATTCCCAGCCGTTGGTAGGCGGGTCCTTCTTGCTAGGTTTTCAGTCATTGGTTCTTCAAGGTTTCAGAAACCCAATTCAAGGCTCTTATTAGTCGAATGAGAGGTCAATCACATCTAATCTGTTCGCGGCTGTGTCTGTAGTGGAAGAACGGAAATGCAGCTTTTTTTTTCAGTGCGCTCTAGGACGCTGCGCCCTTGTGCGCTCTAGGACGCAGAGACGTGCCCGCCCACGGTACACCAGAGTGCAAGAGGTTAAAAAAAAACAAACTCATGAAACAGGCCTGGACAAATTTTTTTTTTTTTTTTTTTTTTTTTTTTGTTACTTATTTGTACCCGTAGGTAGACTTGGTTTGCAGTCTGGTGACAAGCCACCGGCTGCTGGTCGCTGCGTGCGCGAGCGCCCTAAACCTACATGTTTTTGGTGTGCGGGAGGAAACCGGAGAAATCCCGGAGTAAACCCACGCAACACGGGGAGAACATGCAAACTCCACACAGCTCACTGTTGGTCGGGGGCTGGGATCGAACCCACGATCTCATGATCCCCGCGGTCCCCCGGCCGAGGGTAAAACTGTGCTGCCACAGTGCTAAACCACTGCGCCACCGTGCAGCCCCAAAAATGATGGTACCCCTAGAAAAGATTGAAAATAATGTGACCATAGGGACATGTTCAACCAAGATGTGTCCTCTAATTAACATCACAGGTGTCTACAAACTTGTAATCAGTCAGTCGGCCTATTTAAAGGGTGCCAAGTAGTCACTGTGCTGTTTGGTGACATGGTGTGTACCACATTAAACATGGACCAAAGGAAGCAAAGGAGAGAGTTGTCTCAGGAGATTAGAAAGAAAATTATAGACAAGCATGTTAAAGGTAAAGGCTATAAGACCATCTCCAAGCAGCTTGATGTTCCTGTGACTACAGTTGCACATATTATTCAGAAATTTAAGATCCACGGGACTGTAGCTAACCTCCCTGGACGTGGCCACAGGAGGAGACGGATAATACGAATGGTACCAAAAGAGCTCAGAACAACCTCTAAACACATTCATGGTGAACTCCAAGGTCAAGGTACATCAGGGTCAGATCGCACCATCCGTCGTTGTTTGAGCCAAAGTGGACTTCATGGGAGATGACCAAGGAGGAGACCACTGTTGAAAACAAATGATAAAAAAGCCAGACTGGAATTTGCCAAACTGCATGTTGACAAGCCACAAAACTTCTGGGAGAATGTCCTATGGACAGACGAGACAAAACTGGAACTTTTTGGCAAGGGACATCAGCTCTATGTTCACAGACACAAAAAGGAAGCATAACAAGAAAAGGACACTGTCCCTACTGTGAAACATGGAGGAGGTTCTGTTATGTTCTGGGGCTGCTTTGCTGCATCTGGCACAGGGTGTCTTGAATCTGTGCAGGGTACAATGAAATCTCAAGACTATCAAGGTATTCTAGAGAGAAATGTGCTGCCCAGTGTCAGACAGCTTGGTCTCAGTCGCAGGTCATGGGTCTTGCAACAGGATAATGACCCAAAACACACAGCTAAAAACACCCAAGAATGGCTAAGAGCAAAATATTGGACTATTCTAAAGTGGCCTTCTATGAGCCCTGATCTAAATCCTATTGAACATCTGTGGAAGGAGCTGAAACATGCCGTCTGGAGAAGGCACCCTTCAAACCTGAGACAACTGGAGCAGTTTGCGCATGAGGAGTGGGCCAGAATACCTGCTGAGAGGTGCAGAAGTCTCATTGACAGTTAAAGAAATCGTTTGATTGCAGTGATTGCCTCAAAAGGTTGTGCAACAAAATATTAAGTTAAGGGTACCATCATTTTTGTCCAGGCCTGTTTCATGAGTTTGTTTTTGAAAATAATTCTGTTGAACCACAATTCAAAAGCATTGTCTGATTTTCATTGGTTAATTTTCATAGAATTTTTATTTATTACCACTTTTGTCAGATTCAAGTTATTTCTGTGACCATTGTGGGTTTTTCTTTCATTAACAGAGGGGTACCAACAATTTTGTCCATGTGTGTACCTGTTGAGTCCATACTGCAGAAGACCCGAGATCAAAACACAGCCAATGCTGGTGGCTAGTAGTTAGCATGCTAGCGTCACATATGCGATACATGTTGCATTGCAGTTGTTGTTCAGAAGAATAAGGCTTTCCGGGGACGAATCTAACCCAGCTCTTTCAACCCCACTACACCATAGAATTGCTTCAGTTCACTGTCTCACTTTTTCAAAACAAAATGGTTCACAGACAAGGCTGACATTTCACAAAAATGGTTTTTTGGCATATGGATGGAATTGCATAAAATTTGGTGTGATTCTGAAGAATACCATTACTGTGAGTGTGAAGGTTCATTAAGTTTTGATCACTATGTCAGAAGGTAAATCAGAAAGTACCGGCCAATATGGATGAATAACCTTTGAGGAGTTCATTTTATCTTCACATTTTTGAAAGTATATTTTATATATTTAATAAATATGGTGCACAAAACTTCATTTTTAGAGCATAAGACAAGTGGAGAAAAGTAGAGGAAGATTTCAGAAATTAGAATAATGAAAGAATTTTGAGTCTAGGCCCAGCCATTCATGAGGCAATAGCAAAAAAGTAAAACTGATTATTATAGCACCACCTATGTGCAAATTCTCCCATTTGTGACCACACTGTAAAATTTCATTCTTCTATATCTTACAGTTTTTGCTGTAGAAGCACTTTTAACAGAGAAAAAGAGGAAGAATCAGAGCAAAAGCAATAGACTGACTGTATGTGTCTGCCTAGGCGTCTTTTAATGCTAGATCCCCATGCCGCTTCTGCTTCAGGGATCCATACACCAGAGCTACAGCAAATGATTGACATATGGTACCATACGTATGTGTTGCTTGGCAAATCACACAAGCTGTACCTCACTGGTCGATGCGTCCCTCCGGTGGGTGGTCTGTTCAAGTCTGTTCACTTGCATCCAGAATGGTGCAGAGACAGTAAACTTTCTTCTATGTCTTCAAAAGTAAACAGCAAAACATTTTTCTGAAAAGAATCGGTGCAGTTGCTGAATATGTGTTTACTTTTTACTAATAACCACTATTTTAAAAGACTGGCATGAGGTGCCTGAAGTGACGATACCAGAATTATTTGCAAGGCATCCTACATAGACAATGAATTGGAAGCAGCAGAATGCACGCCAAGGTGGACACGTACCATCAATCCACCATCAATTCACCTGGGATGGGTCAGCCGAATGTTTAAACCAGCAGTTTTCAATGTCAAATAACAATGGATTCATTAACTGCACTGACTAATTCTCACCTTAATGTCACGGTTTAGTAGACAGGACCCAAATGCAGGACTTCAAGTTCACAGAATTTATTGAGAAAACACAAAATAAAGAGCAGCTCGTGGGCTGAAATAAAAATAAACAGACAAGGCAGGCAAAACCACAGGCTAGGGTACACGACAGGATAAGGCAGAAGCGTGTGTGAAACACTGATATGACATTAAGGAACCCGAATAGAACAAAGGCAAACAAGGACTTAAATAGACAAGAGGGCAATCAAGACAACACAGCACAGGTGGGGAGGCCAATCAAGACAAATCAAAGACACACGGGGAAAACAGTGACAACAGGTATGGAGAACAGGACAAGCGGGGCTGTACAGACAGACAAAGACAGCACAAGAGACAAAGTAAGACAATGAACACAGAAACCAAGATAATAATAATAATAATAATAATCAACAGCGAGCAGGGCAGAAACAAAAACTACGAAACACATGTAGAGACATGATAACAATAGAAAACCTGATGACCAACAAAACTAAGGCTAAGACAGGGATAAAAATAGAACAGAGAACCCAAGAACAAATAATGAGGACCAGACTAGACACAGAAAATCACACAACAAAGGACTCAGGGCGAGAGGATGGGCAGAGCTCATGTCCCGATAATAAAGCATACAAATATTAACACAAGACAGAGACATGAGCACAGCCCATGCTCAAACCCTTACACTCAAATGTTCTTAGAAACACTTTTTGCTGGTTTAAGGATATCTGACAAAGTTTATTCACAATCTGTCATGTTGTCTGGAAGCTAAAATCTGGTGAAAGACCGCCCTTAGCTGAATGCGTCAACCAGTCAGGTGCAGCCTTTATGTTCTCAGCAGCAGAACCAATGAGAGTCCTTCCCCTGGGTCAGAGCTCTGGGGCCATTGGTTTTCCACAATGTCAATTATTTTCTGTCACTCCACCCAGTCACCTGATGCAGTTCCTTCTGTCATAAAAAAAAATAAATGGACCAGTGGACACGTACCATGACCATCCAATGAGAGAATGTGAAAATGCCGACATTATTATACACCTGCTAGCGTGTCCCCGTGTGGCAAACTCAAAATCTGAGCTATATACACCTGCAGTGTTGATTCTGAAGGCCTCAAAGCAGATTTCTTTGACCCCGGCAACACATGACGCCTGAAATAGAATTGGATACAAACTCTAACATGTTCTTGCATGAGGCTAATTGTTTAATAAATATACTAAACATGTTAATGTTTTAATTTTGGGGCAGGATTTTGGCATTTGTCAAGTCCTGCACAAGGCTGTTTTATGTCAGCTGCTAAAAAACAAGTTTAAGTGATGCATATGTATCTTTTTCTATTGTCTCACAGAACCCAGAGCCCGCTGATGAGCTTCGGGGCCAGTTTTGTCAGTTTCCTGGTGAGTAGATCCATAACAGTGCGGTGAAACGAGTCTGAGTGACACGGGACTCCATCACTCTTGATAACAAACAGCTAGGTAGTGAAACCTCAGACAACCCAGCTTTGTCAGATTTACCGTCACCGCTGGCATCTTCTCCCTCCTTCTTTGCTGTGCATTTCCATCCATTAGCATAATGGACGCCACTTCCTCCCATGAACAGCACCGCTCACGCAGGGAAGCACATTACTGGATTGCTGTGTTTGTTCATTGATAGAAAGGGGGGGGGGGGGTCATATACACAGCCGCTCGGGTCTTCAACACTTGCAAATCCAGAGATGATGTCATCCTGCGTCCCCTGATGATAAACGACCCTGAGGGCTGTGGGGGTGCTCACATTTGACTGCTCGTTACATGCATGCCCAGCGGGAGTTAAACTAACCAAGAGAACCACAAAAACCTTTGTTGTTTCATGACTCATTCATTATTCTGCATTTTCCATTACATCAATGTGATTATTTTTGCATTTCCACCCTGTGTCACCCACACACACACACACACGAACAGCTGTGCAGATGCCACTGGGTTCCTCCATTCTCTGTTTGCAGAAAGAGCTCGTTGTCCTTGTCTTCTTTGTAAGCGTACTGCATAACACTCCTTCAGTGCTAGATTGTGAGCCACTTCAACCATAAGCACCCCATTTTTTATTAGAACTAGAAAAGCACTCCGAGAGTGCATACCTCCACCAAGGCTCCTTCTGTCCCTCATGGATCACCTCTGAAATGTAATGGGTTCGTTTGTAGACCAAGAGCCACTTCTGGTGAAAATTGCATCAAAGTATTGTAACGTGCTGCTCGACATGGCGACGTCCCACCGGGAGATTTGAACTCACGCCTCCCGCTCCGGAGTCCCGCACCCTACCTGTGTCGCCAATAGGGTCAACCCACTTGGCAAGCCAAGTAGGGTGCTCATATTGAGTTCGCTACACTACTCCCCTCTGGTTCTCGACATCGTCCCGATGTCAGCGCCCCATTACTGCTTTGGACAGGAGATCCCACTTCTGACACCAGTGTAACGTGCTGCTCGACATGGCGACGTCCCACCGGGAGATTCGAACCCACGCCTCCCGCTCCGGAGTCCCGCACCCTACCTGTGTCGCCAATAGGGTCAACCCACTTGGCAAGCCAAGTAGGGTGCTCATATTGAGTTCGCTACAGTATATACAGTAGTTTTGGAGTATTGTTGCTAACACACTGTGAGAAGGTAAGAGCCGTGGTGGAGGTATGCTTTCTTGGATCACCACCAAAATGTAATGGGTTCCTTTCTAGCCCAAGGACCACCTCTGGTGAAAATTTTATCCAAATCCATCCCGTAGTTTTTGTGTAATCCTGCTGCACAAATACCAATAAGGCCCTTGGTGGAGGTATGCACTTTCAGATCATCACCAAAATCTAATGAGTTCATCCTTAGGCCAAAGGCCACCTTTGGTGAAAATGCCATCCAAATCCGTCTTGTAGCATAATCCTGCCGACAGGCAAATAAACAAAGCAACCAACACGGATGAAAACATTACCTCCTTGGTGGAGATAATAATAATGAAGGACTACTACAGTTATAAAAGGTGACGTATGATGCACCTTTTCCACACATAGACACCAAGCCCAGAGGTCTTAATGAAATGTCAGTGACATGCTTTGCTCAAAACACATCAGGTTTTAATTAAGAATGGGCATGTGACATCACCCGAGGGAAAAACCGCGAGGAATTGTGGGAAAAGTGTTCTGCCTGTCTGTGTTTACTAGTGAGCAACGAATGCGGTTAAGCTGAAGTTTTTGAGAGGGTTGCTTCAGTCTGTTATTTATTTATTTTGTATTTATTTATTCAGATAAAAATGACACTGAATATGGTATACAAACAGAAAATGTAAATGTACATACAAAACGTCATACAAAATCCAGGATGACACATGAAAGTGAAAACAGTCATTTCCAATGTGGTCCTTTCAATCACATTATTATTCATCTGAATACAACGCAACATGAGAATGGCAAAATTTTGCTGTGTTATTAAATGAAACAACCGCTCTCACAATTGGTGTGGAAAAAGATTGATAACGGTGTACGTTTTTATAACTTCCCGACTTGAAAGAAAAGTGGAGAGAATCAGGTCTCTGAGCTAACAAAGAGGCGTTGGATGGAATGGATTACAGCGGTCAGAAGGAAAGACATCAGCTTCGACAATATTCCTGCACACATGGTTGTGTGTTCACAGCATTTTCACAAAGGTAAGTTGTGACTTAAAAAATAATAAAGATGATACGCACATCACATAGTCCACCTGGTTGGGTGCTGGACCCCCCAAAAACATCAGAAAAATCAAAGGCGATCTGCACACCAAAAGTCTCCCATTAAGTAGTTATTATTTATCAGTATAACACTGTGCAGTCAGAGACGACTGAAGCTGAAGATGTCTGAGGCTGGAAAGAAATATGTCTGATAAAACTATCACAAACAAAAAAAACCAAACTGGACACAAACTGCTACACGCAGTGCTGGGGTTCCTCTTCTGTGCACAGGAAGGGAATTAACAGAGTGCACGCTGCCTTCATTATGCATGGATTTAATATCAGCTGCGGACTAAAGTCTGTAGAATGTTTGGTATCGTTAAATTAAGCAGATTATCTCGTATGCGCTCACCCCACAAACCAGGTAGGCAAACATATGACAGTTTGACTCCAGGCAGTTGGCCGAGATCCGTGGTCCATTTTTTGTGCTCATATGGATTGAGCCCGTTTATTTCTTAAATTTTTTGGAGGTAGCACTCCTTTGCTTCCTTATTCAGCTTCTCTGAATAAGGAATTTTAATTTTCTGTTTGCTCCCTTCCATTGCACGTATGTCTGTTCCTGTTAGCAGTTGCCTAGACTACAGGTAAACAAAGAAGCCAGATCATAAAAATGATGACAACGGCGCAGAATGCAGCACGGCATGATGTCAATGCCCATTCTCTATTATTTCATCACCATTTTGAACACATTTTAACCAGACTTCCTCAGAATGACTCACTTCAGTGCATGTTTCTTGAAACGATAATGGACCCCAGTTCACCACATACCCCTTTCATCACCAACAGGGTTATTTCCTGTATTTTTTTTGGGGGGGGGGGGGGGGCTATGCAAGATTGCACTTTAGAGCCCCCTAGCGTGTCAGTCTGGTACCAGGAAGAAAACAGGCTTCCCATTTCCCAGTAGCCATTGTGGGTGATGGGACATGTTAAATGATGGAAAATAAGCATCATAACCTTAGTTAGACTGTAAACTGTAAGTATACACAGTGTTGTACATATGTCCAAGGTATGAATGCTGTGATAGTTGAGTTGTAACTTTTATGCTATGCAGCACTGTAGCTTGGCTGCACCATGAATATAAGGCCTATAGCAGCGATACAAATATTTGTTTATACCGCCCTATGGCGGAAACAGCTATGGTCACCACCAGAGATTTGGCTGAGGTAGGGCAGGCGCCATTTTGAAGCTAATGTTAACCTGCTAGCTGTTAGCTCTGATGGCGAAGACAGACTGAGCTAACTAATGGAACTGAGGCTGAATGTGATCATGTAAAAGCCAAAATGAATCATTATTGATGATAGGGGTTTGTGATATGGGTGGTCGAAAAGATATGACTGCTCCCTGGGGTACAAAAAGCACTGAAACAACCCTGATCATCCATATTCATTTTGACAGGACACAATTAGTCCCACAGTTGGGGTGGGTCCTCTTACAGTTGAAGCTGCGTTTTTACGCCGGATGCCATTTCTGATGCAACCCTGCCCATTTTATCCAAGTTTGGGACCGGCGCAGGGAGTACACTTGACTTATGCACCCATTGTGGCTGGGTAACCAACATTTCCCTCCTTCATTCCATTATTGCTGAGCACCAAGCTGGACAACAGGAAGTTCCACTTTTACATGGTCTTTGGCATGAACCGGCTTGGATTTGAACCCCGGCCTCCTGGTTGTGGGGCGGATGCTCTACCCCTAGGCCACCACTCTGGTACTCATACCCACCACTCATTCAGATAACCCTGAATGAGTGAATGGGTAACTGTGCTAATGGTAGGCGTGCTAATCTGTCGCACTCTCCCTAACGAGGGGATCTCCTAGACAGAAGACAGGCTGGCTAGCTTATGACGATATAGCAAAATAAGACAGAAAGATGTGAGCTATATTATCGACTGCAGATTAATGAACCAGGTGGGAACAGGTACAGTATATCTAGTAAGGGCAGAGAGAAAAAAAAAAAAAATATATATATATACGCACACATACGTATATACACACACACACATATATATATGTATATATTACCGGGACCCCACCCTGGAGCCACGCCTGGGGGAGGGGCTCGATGGTTAGCGTCTGGTGGGTGGGTTTCTGCCCATGGGACCTGGCCAGGCTCAGCCCGAAGGAGTTACATGGGTCTGCCCTCCAGTGGGCTCACCACCTGCAGGAGGGATCATGGGGGTCCGGTGCTATGTGGATCAGGTGGCGGTCAAAGGCGGAGACCTTGGCGGTCTGATCCCAAGCTTCCTAAACTGGCTTTTGGGATGTGGAATGTCACCTGTCTGGTGGGGAAGGAGCCTGAGCTGGTGCATGAGGTTGAGAGTTACCAGCGAGATATAGTCTGCCTCACCTCAACACACAGCTCTGGTTCCGGAACCAGTCTCCTGGAGAGAGGCTGGAGCTTGGCCTACTCTGGAGTTGCCCTGGGCGAGAGGCGACAAGCAGGGGTGGGTATTCTTGTATCCCCCCCACCTTGCTGCCTCTATATTGGAGTTTTCCCCGGTGGACGAAAGGGTTGTTTCCCCACGCCTTCGAGTCAGGAAACGGGTCCTAACCATCATTTGTGCCTATGCACCAAGTGATGGTTCAGAGTACCCACCCTTTTTGGAGTCTGTGACTGGGGTGCTGGAGAGTGCTCCTCTTGGAGACTCCATTGTCCTACTGAGGGACTTCAATGCGCACATGGGTAACAACAGTGAAACCTGGAGGGGGTGATTGGGAGGAACGGCCTGCCCGATCTGAACCCGAGTAGTGTTGAGTTATTGGACTCCTGTGCTAACCACAGTTTGTCCATAACAAACACCATGTTCAAGCATAAGGGTGTCCACAGGGACAGACTAAGACTGCAGCGCGTTGTGCGCGCTGCTGAGAAGGTGATTGGCTGCGAGCTCCCATCCCTCCAGGACCTGTACATCTCCAGGACCCGGAGGCGTGCAGGTCGGATCATAGCTGACCATTCACACCCTGGACACGCACTGTTTGCCCCCCTCCCCTCAGGTAGAAGACTTTGGTCCATTCAGACTAAAACCTCCCGCTACATGAACAGCTTCTTCCCCTCTGCCATCAGACTGCTGAATACTAAGTGACTTATTAGACTCTCGTGCACTACGTACAGCAGCTCAACCGGACTCATGATAATTATCACTGTTTTCTTTTGCACTACCGACTGCACTATATGGAACTCCACAATATCTGCTGCTTGTTATTATATTTTAAATTGCATAGATTAGTATTACTCATTCATATTCTACATTTTATTGCATGCATAGTTTTTTATTTTTAACTTTAGTGCTACTCCATGTTTAATGTTGCAGCATTGCACCGAGACAAATTCCTAGTTTGTGTACTACATGAACAATGGCAATAAATCTGATTCTGATTCTGATATGTGCACTTGGCACCAGGACACCCTAGGTCGCAGGTTGATGATCGATTTTGTTATCGTGTCATCAGACCTGTGACCGTATGTCTTGGACACTTGGGTAAAGGGAGGTGCAGAGCTGTCAACTGATCACTACCTGGTGGTGAGTTGGATCCGATGGAGGATGCCATTCAGACCTGATAGACCCAAACGTATAGTGAGGGTGTGCTGGGAACGTCTGGCTGAGGCCCCTGTCCGGGTGGTCTTCGACTCCCACCTCCGGAAGAACTTCAACCACATTTTGAGGGAGTCTGGAGACATGGAGTCTGAATGGGCCATATTCTTCACCACCATTGTTGAAGCAGCGGCCCAGAGCTGCTGCCGCAAGGTCGTTGGGGTATCTTGTGGTGGCAACCCCCGAACCAAGTGGTGGACACCAGTGGTGATGGGGCCATTAAGCTGAAGAAGGAGTCCTATCAAACTTGGTTGGCTTGTGGGACTCCTGAAGCAGCTGAGTTGTACCGGCAGGCCAAGTGGAGTGCAGCTCGGGTGGTTGCTGAAGCAAAAACTTGGGTATGGGAGGAGTTCGTTGCGGCCATGGAACAAGACTTTCGGTCAGCCTTGAAGAGATTCTGGCCAACTGTCCAGCGGCTCAGGAGGGGGAAGCAGCTCCCTGTCCACACTGTGTATGGTGCGGATGGGACACTGCTGACTTCGACTGGGGATATCGTTGGTTGGTGGAAGGAATACTTAGAGGATCACCTCAATCCCTCTGATATGCCTTCCACAGAGGAAGCAGGGCTTGTGGACGAGGGGGACGACTCGCCTATCACAGGGGCTGAGGTCGCCAAGGTGGTTAAAAATCTCTTTGGTGGCCGGGCCCCGGGGATGGACGAGATTCGCCCTGAGTACCTCCTTGATGTTGTAGGGCTGTCATGGTTGACACACCTCTGCAACATTGCGTGGAGGTTGGGGGCAGTGCCTTTGGCATGGCAAGCTGGGGTGGTGGTTCTTCTCTTCCAAAAAGGGGACCGGAGGGTGTGTGCCAACTTTAGAGGGATCACACTCCTCAGCCTCCCTGGGAAGGTCTATGCCAGGGTACTGGAGAGGAGAGTCCCGCCATTGGTCAAACCTCGGATTCAGGAGGAGCAATGTGGTTTTCGTCCTGGCCGTGGCACATCGGATCAGCTCTTTACCCTCTCAAGAATCCTCGAGGGTTTGTGGGAGTTTGCCCAACCAGTTCACGTGTTTTGTGGACTTGGAGAAGGCATTCAACCGCATCCCTCATGGTTTTTTGTGGGGGGGTGCTTCGGGAGTATGGGGTATCGGGCTTGTTGTTAAGAGCTAATCGGTCTCTGTATGACCGTTGTGACAATTTGGTTTGTATTGCCAACACTTGATTGGACTCATTCCCAGTGAGAGTTGGGCTCTGCCAGGCCTGCCCTTTGTCACCGATCCTGTTCATAGTTTTTATGGACAGGATTTCTAGGCACAGCCAGGGAACGGAGGGTGTCATGCTTGGTGACCACAGGATCTCATCTCTGTTGTTTGTAGATGATGTTGTCCTGCTGGCTTCATCCAGCAATGACCTACAGTTCTTACTGGGGTGGTTTGCCGCTGAGTGCGAAGCGGCTGGGATAAGAATCAGTACCTCCAAGTCAGAGTCCATGGTCCTCAGCCGGAAAAAGGTGGATTTTCCTTTCCGGGTTAGGGACAGGCTCCTGCCCCAAGTGGAGGAATTTAAGTATCTTGGGGTCTTATTCACGAGTGAGGGGAGAATGGCGTGAGAGATTGACAGACGGATTGGCGCAGCATCTACAGTGATGTGGACGTTGTACCGGTCTGTTGTGGTGAAGAGGGAGCTGAGCTCTAAGGCAAAGCTGTTGATTTACCAGTCAACCTACGTTCCTACCCTCACCTATGGTCATGAGCTTTTGGTAATGACCGAAAGAACAAGATTGCGGATACAAGCGGCTGAAATGAGCTTTCTTCGCAGGATCGCTGGACTCACCCTCAGAGATAGGGTGAGGAGCTCAGTCACCCGGGAGAGGCTCAGAGTAGAACCGCTGCTCCTCCACATTGAAAGGAGCCAGTTGAGGTGGTATGGGCATCTGATCAGGATGCCTCCTAGAGGCCTCCCACTTGAGGTGTTTCGGGCACATCCCACTGGGAGGCGACCCCGGGGCAGACCCAGGACTCGCTGGAGAGACTGTGTTTCCCAGCTGGTCTGGGATCGCCTTGGTATCCTCTCTGAAGAGCTGGAGCAGGTGGCTGGAGAGAGGGAAGTCTGGGCTTCTCTGCTTGAACTGCTGCCTCCGCGACCTGGACCTCCGGAAAAGCAGTAGAAGATGGATGGATGGATGGATATATATATATATATATATATATATATATATATATATTAATGATGTGATCCACAGTTCACTAAAATGTACTGAATCACTTCAGTTCGTTCACTAAAAAAATCGTTCTGAAGATTCGTACACCAAATCACAGTGCTGTACTGGAGCTCTAACTGACTGCCACTCATTGAACTGAAAAACGTGGCTGAACTGAGTGGGCGGGGATCGCTCCTTCACTGCTCTTCAGTACGTTCACTGACTGAACTGATGAGAATGTCAGGGAGCCCGCTGAACGAAGCAGCACCCGGGCAAGGCGGCTTGGATTCGTGCTGTGCATTTAAACATGGTAAACAGACACCTTTTATGAGTCTAGCATTTTAGAGGTGGTTCCAAGGTTGTCATAGCCAGGAGCGGCACTGGGGTTAAGCTCCCAGTGCTCATAAAATACTCCTTATGGCGTGCGTCTCGAAAAGCCTCTGACAACTAAGTCCAACTCCTAGCCTGCCCGTGTGGTTTAGTCTCTAAGCCCGGCGGAACTGCTTTTACTCATAGGAGAAGGGGCGAGGGCGGATCTCTGGCGCCTTAAAACCAGATGCTTCGGGTAGATGGTGGCTCGTCAACCTGGGAAGGTAGCCCATCTAGGGGAAGGTAAACCCTGATTTCAAACCTCTGCTGCCTTGCGGCATACCCGCTCACGGGAAAGGCTTCGGGAGTCAACCCTGAGGAAAAATCCGGAGTCGGAGCCCCTAAGGCAGTTCTATGTTGTGCTCAACATCGTTCTGGCAGCTCCTGCAACGGCGCTGGTGCCAAACTGTAGCAGCCCTGCTGTTCCTTTGGATTCATCAGTGACGTGGAGAGGGGGGACATGCTGCATGGGCAACATCTTGTCCTCCATATCTTCCTGCCCAGGCTTGAATCCTACCAACGCCCAACGCTGGAAGGTAGAACACCGGATCACTGGAGAGGACACTCCAGCTTCGCCTTTGGCGTAGACAAAACACGGGGAATGACAGTTACCGGTTATAAGCCACTGCTCAATTGGCGTAGAGCGTGGCGCCAGGGGTTGTTCCCGACGGTGGGAGGGATCATCAGATCTCACTGGACAGCTCCCGCCCGCCTCAAGCTGGGCAGCCCCCAGCCAATAAGGTGTTGTCCCGCCACAGCTTGCTTTCCTCATTGGGTGCATGGGGATAAGGAGAAATCCAAACAGCAGGCTGAGAACCTTCGCACCAGGCAAGACAATAAAACAAAAGAGACCAACTCTAAAACTGGGAACTTGGAACGTCCGCACTATGATGACAGGACTTGCTGCTAACCTCAAGGACATCAACAACACCAGGAAGACTGCCATCATCAATAATGAGCTGAAGAGACTGGGAGTGGATATCGCCACTCTCCAGGAAACACGGTTAGCTGACGCAGGCACACTGAGAGAGAAGGACTACACGTTCTACTGGCAGGGAAAGGGCAGTGACGAACACAGGGAACACGGAGTGGGCTTCGCAGTGAAGAACACTTTGCTGAAGATGGTGGAACCGGGCAGCACTGGCTCTGCACGACTCCTCACCCTCCGCCTGAACACCACTGAAGGCCCAGTCACCCTCGTCAGTGTGTATGCCCCAACACAGACAGCCACACCAGAGGCAAAAGACGAGTTCTACGAGAATCTCGCAACAACTGTCAGGATCATTCCCAACTCTGAACAACTCATTCTCCTTGGAGACTTCAATGCCAGAGTGGGTGCTGACCACGACTCCTGGCCCTCCTGTCTTGGACCTTTTGGCGTGGGCAGAATGAACGACAACGGACAGCGGCTGCTCGAGTTCTGCACATATCACGATCTGTGCATCACAAACTCGTTCTTCAAGACCAAGCCCCAACACAAGGTTTCCTGGCAACATCCGCGCTCAAAGCACTGGCACCAGCTAGACTTGATCCTGACCAGGCGCACCTCACTGAAGAACGTGCTAATCACCCGTTCGTTCCAGAGTGCAGATTGCGACACAGACCATTCATTGGTGTGTTGCAAGGTCAAGCTGCAGCTGAAGAAATTCCATCGTGCTAGACAACCTGGAAAGGCACGGATTGACACCAGCAAGATGGCCCAACCAGAACTTGTTGAGCAGTTTGCCTCCACCTTTGAGAAGGAACTTGGTGTACCACAAGGAGGAGAATCTGCAAAGCAGAAGTGGGAAGAGCTACGAAACACCATCTACCGCACAGCCTTGGCTACCTTTGGGAGGAAGACCTCGAAGTCACAGGACTGGTTTGATGCCAAGTTGACCGAGATGACCCCCGTCATTGAAGCCAAGCGCTCAGCACTTGCTGAGTACAAGAAGTATCCAAACGAGAAGAATCTCCAGATTCTCAGGGCTGCGAGAAGCAAAGTTCGGCAGACTGCTCGGCGCTGTGCCAACGAGTACTGGACTCAGCTCAGCCAAGACATTCAAACCGCTGCCATAACAGGGAACATCCGGGGTATGTACGATGGCATCAAGAAAGCACTTGGTCCGGCTCAGAGCAAGACGGCCCCCCTCAAATCTTCCACTGGGGAGATGATCACAGAGAAGAACAAGCAGATGGAGAGATGGGTGGAACACTACTCCGACCTCTACTCTAGACAGAACACTGTGACACCGTCAGCCCTTGATGCCATCGACTGCCTGCCATCCATGGACGAACTTGACGCCGAGCCAACCATCGACGAACTCAGTAAGGCCATTGATAGCTTGGCCGCTGGCAAGGCACCCGGCAACGACGGCATACCCCCTGACCTGATCAAGCACTGCAAGACCGCCCTACTGCTGCCATTGCATGACGTCCTCTGCCAGTGCTGGAAGGAAGGTGCCGTACCACAGGACATGAGGGACGCCAAGATCATCACCCTCTACAAAAACAAAGGGGAGAGAAGCGACTGCAACAACTACAGGGGCATTTCCCTCCTCAGCGTTGTTGGCAAAGTCTACGCACGAGTTGTTCTCGTTCGTCTACAGAAGCTTGCCGAACGTGTCTACCCCGAGTCTCAGTGTGGCTTCCGCGCTGAGCGATCGACGGTAGACATGATATTCTCCATCCGCCAACTCCAGGAGAAATGCAGAGAACAGAACATGTCTCTGTACGTCGCCTTCATCGACCTCACTAAAGCGTTCGATCTGGTCAGCAGAGAGGGCCTTTTCAAGATCCTGCCAAAGATAGGATGCCCACCAAAGTTGCAAAGCCTCATCGAATCGTTTCACACCAACATGCAGGGGATAGTGCAGCACGATGGCAACGTCTCAGAGCCATTCAACATACGCAGCGGAGTGAAACAGGGCTGTGTACTTGCGCCAACCCTCTTTGGGATTTTCTTTGCTATGCTCCTGAGGCATGCCTTCAGCACAGCAACAGAGGGAATCTACCTGCACACAAGATCTGACGGCAGGCTTTTCAACCTCGCCCGCCTGAAAGCCAGAACCAAAGTACGCGAGGCTCTAATCAGAGACATGCTGTTCGCAGACGACGCTGCAGTCGCAACCCACATACAGCAGGAGCTTCAGACCCTGATGGACCGCTTCTCCCAGGCATGCAAGGACTTCGGGCTTACCATCAGCCTGAAGAAGACTAACGTCTTGGCGCAAGGCACGGAAGCACCACCAACCATCACCATTGACGACTACAAGCTGGAGGTCGTGAATCAGTTCACGTACCTGGGGTCCACGATCAGCAACAACCTCTCCCTTGATACAGAGATCAACAAGAGGATTGGAAAATCAGCCTTCACACTCGCTCGCCTCACCACACGAGTGTGGGAGAATCCCAAACTCTCTGTCAAGACGAAGATGGCAGTGTACAACGCCTGCGTCATCAGCACACTGCTCTATGGGAGTGAGACGTGGACAACATACGCCCGGCAGGAAAAGAGACTGAACTCCTTCCACTTGCGCTGCATTCGCCACATCCTGGACATATCCTGGCAGGACAAAGTGCCCAACACAGAAGTTCTGTCCCGCGCCGGCCTTCCCTCCATGTTCACTCTACTCAGGCAGCGCAGGCTCCGCTGGCTAGGCCACGTTCACCGTATGGAGGATGGCAGAATCCCCAAAGACGTCCTCTATGGAGAACTGGCAACTGGCAGGAGAGACGTTGGCCGCCCACAGCTGCGCTTTAGAGACGTCTGCAAGAGAGACATGAAGGCCCTGGATATCAACACAGAGCGCTGGGAGGACCTTGCAACGGACCGCTCCAAATGGAGAGGCACCCTGACCAGACAGCTCAAGGCGGGTGAAGAGAGACTGACTGCTGCAGCAGATGAAAAAAGGACCCGCAGGAAGAACCGCCACAGACCCAGCAGCACGGAGACCACCCACAAGTGTGACCTGTGTGACAGGGACTGTCATTCGCGCATCGGCCTGTTCAGCCACAGGCGGTGCTTTTCCAGCAGAGTAGACGTTTAGGATTCTCTTCCATGGTCATCATAGACCGACGGAGGCCGACGATTTTAGAGGTTTGCTTGACAATTGTTAGATCTGATCACAGGTTTTATTCTGATTTTTTTAGTCTTTTTAAAAGCTTTTTAATCTTAATCTTTTGATCTGGATCACATTCTTAGACTTGCTACGTCTGATTCCAGCAGTTTAAGCAGCTGTCTGAATCAGAGCTCACATACAGTATGCTGTTACCTCACATTGAAGTTTACTTCTTATCCCACTTATTGTGATAGACCGGAGACCAGTTTCCTGTGGTAACGTATCGTCACTTCCTGTGTTGCTGGCTGTTGTTGTGGTTTGTTTTGTGGTTCACTCTCCTGAGGATTATTGCCTTTAATTGTATTTTAATCGCTTTTTTCTATCCACCGTCACCTCTCACTTCTGTTTAACAAGCCTCTTGCACCTGTGTCAGTGTCTCAGTGTCACCTAATCACCCTCTTTAGCCTTTTGTTCACCTTTCATCGGTGTTTGTGTTAGCTTTGGATTAGCCACTAGCTATGGCTACTAGCTCTCCTTCCCCTTCTCCTCTGGTGTGCTCTCTATGTCAGATGTTTAGCTACACCTCTGCCTCTTTTAGTGATATGGTAAATGTAATAAATGTCTTTTTGAGGTGCTCGAGGCAAGGTTGTCTGATTTGGAATCCCGGCTCCACTGCATTAAAACACCCTCTGCGCCAGTTAATAATGACGGACGCCCCTTAGCTGCAGCGGCGCTCCCTAGCATAGGGCAGCCTGCTAGCTTTCCCCAGGCTCCGACCTCTCCTGAGCAGCCAGGAGAGAACGGGTGGGTGACGGTGAGAAGGAAGCAAAGCCGCAAACCCCTGGTACACCACCATCCTGTTCATGTTTCTAATCGCTTTTCCCCACTCAGCGACACACCCGCTGAGGAAAAAACTCTGGTCATTGGAGACTCTGTAGTCAGAAATGTGAACCTAGAGACTCCAGTGGCCATAGTCAAATGCATTCCCGGGGCCAAAGCAGGCGACATAGAGTCAAATTTGAAAATGTTGGCTAAAAGTAACTGTAAATACTCCACAATTGTTATCCATGCCAGAAAACTTAGTGTGGAATCCGTGTGTAACTTTGCCAAAACAATGTCTGCCTCAGTAGTATTCTCTGGGCCCCTCCCCAATCTGACCAGTGATGACATGTTTAGCTGCTTGTCATCCTTCAACTGCTGGCTGTCTGTGTGGTGTCCTGCAAACAGTGTGGGCTACATAGACAATTGGAACTCATTTTGGGGAAAACCTGGTCTTATTAGACCAGACGGCGTCCATCCCACTTTGGATGGTGCGTCTCTTTTATCTAACAGGCATCATTTTTATCCAAATTTCCAAAACATTGACAACTCAGATTTGGGACCAGGAAGCAGAGTCGCAGTCTTACACGCCTCTCTGCAGCTCCTCTTCATCCGCCACCCCTCAACTTCGCCCCTGTCTTCCCCATCAGAGAATCATTGTCTGCTCCCTCCAAAGTAAATAAAAATATAATGTATAAGCATCCCAAAGTGATTAAACAAAAAGTTGGTAAAACTCAAAATTAAACATGAAGCCTCTAAATTTAATGATTTGGCCTCTCTTCCTCCTCATAATTTAAAAATTAAATGTGGTTTGTTTAATATTAGGTCTCTAACTCCCAAGTCTCTGCTCGTCTATGATCTGTTAATTGATCATCAGATTGATTTAATATCCCTTACAGAGACTTGGTTAGGGCAAGAGGATTATGTTGGTTTAAATGAATCAACTCCCTCTGGTTATTTAAACTGTCAAAATCCCAGAAGTTCTGGTCATGGAGGAGAGGTAGCAACAATTTACCATTCCAAATTACTAGTTAATGTAAAGCAAAAAACAGTCATAATTCCTTTGAGGGCCTGGTCCTCAGTATTGGGCATTTTAGCAATTTTAGGTTAAACCCAATTTTATTTGAGAGATTGAGATTGAGATTCAACTTTATTGTCATTACACATGTATGAATACAAGGTAACAAAACGTGACTTGGCATTTGGGCACGCTCTGCAGAGCGCATCTAAGGCTGGCGCCTAGCGGCTAGACTAAACTAGACAGGTACTAGACTAAACTATTTGCCATAGTTTATCATCCTCCCTCAGCCTGCTCAGAGTTTTTATCCACATTTGCTGAATTCTTAGCTGATTTAGTACTGAAATCACATAGAATAATTGTAGTAGGGGACTTTATTATACATGTAGATGTAGATAGTGATTGCCTTAATATGGCGTTTAATTCAATATTAGACTCGATGGGGTTTTGTCAGAAAGTAGGAAATTCTACCCATTATCTCCACCACACGTTGGACCTTGTTCTGACATATGGCATAGAAATAGAAAATCTGGTTGTGTTTCCTCATAACCCTGTACTGTCAGACCATTATGTGTTAACTTTTGATTTTACCATTTCTGACTATTTGGCTCCTAAAGAAAAATATTACAACAGTAGATGCCTCTCAGATGATGTGGTTACCAAATTTATGCAGATTGTTACCTCTATGCCATGTGTCAACACAACGGAAATTAGCTATAGACAGCTTGCCCCTTCTGTAATTGATAGCATGGTAGATAGTGTTACAGCTTCTCTGCATCAGACTCGAAACATGTTGGCCCCTTTAAAAAAGAAAAAGTCTAATCAGAGATTTTTAACTCCTTGGTTCAACACAGAAACTCGTAGTTTAAAACAGAAGACTCGTCAATTAGAAAGAAAATGGCACTCCACTGATTTAGATGAAGTCTATTTAGCTTGGAGAAATCATCTTTTAATTTATAAAAAATCTCTTAGAAAAGCTAGAGCAAGTTATTACTCTGCATTAATAGAAGAGAACAAGAATAATCCCAGGTTTCTTTTCAGCACTGTAGCCAGGCTGACAAAGAGTCAGGACTCTGTCAATCCTAGCATTCCCTTAGAGCTTACTAGTCAGGACTCTATGAACTTTTTCAATAATAAAATTTCATCTATCAGAGATAAAATTAGTAACTACTACAACTCCTTCAATTGATATCTGTTTGGATGAGTTTACTCAAATTGACCTTTTAGAGTTAGATAAAATAATTTCCTCATCCAAGCCTTCAACTTGTCTTTTAGACCCTATTCCTACCAGGTTATTTAAAGAAGTCTTCCCATTTATTGGTAGCTCTGTTCTTCAAATAATCAATTCTTCATTAACATTAGGCCATGTACCGCAGGCTTTTAAAACTGCTGTAATTAAACCCTTACTCAAAAAGCCAACGCTGGATCCAGGAGTTTTAGCTAACTATAGACCAATCTCTAATCTGCCTTTCATTTCAAAAATCTTAGAAAGAGTTGTTGTTGCTATGCAATTATTTGACCACTTGCAGGGAAATGTTTTATTTGAAGAGTTTCAATCTGGGTTTAGAATCCATCATAGTACTGAAACTGCCTTAGTGAAGGTCACTAATGACCTCCTTTTCGCATCTGATAATGGACTTCTTTCTGTACTTGTCTTTTTAGACCTTAGTGCAGCTTTTGATACAATCGATCATAATATTCTACTTGATAGATTAGAACATGATGTTGAACTTAATGGAACTTCGTTGCAGTGGTTTAGAGCCTATTTATCTGATAGGTTCCAGTTTGTTCATGTCAATAATGACTTTTCTTCCAACTCAAAGCTCAGTCATGGAGTTCCACAGGGATCTGTGCTAGGCCCTACTCTTTTTAGTTTATATATGCTTCCGTTAGGCAACATTATTAGAAAGCACTGTATACATTTTCATTGTTATGCAGATGACACACAATTATACCTGTCAGTGAAGCCAGATGATAGTAATCAATTAGCCAAGTTAGAAGCCTGTCTTAAGGAAATCAAAGCTTGGATGACTTGTAATTTCCTGCTATTAAATTCATATAAGACTGAAGTCATTCTAGTTGGTCCAAAAAACTTTAGAAATACCTTTACAAATCAAACTTTTAGTTTGGATGCGGTTACTCTTTCTCTGAATAGTTCTGTGAGGAACCTTAGTTATTTTTGATCAAGATCTGTTTTTCAATTCACATATTAAATTTGTTTCTAAGACTGCCTTATATCATTTGCGTAATATTGCCAAGATTAGGAGCATCTTGTCTCAGAGTGATGCTGAGAAACTGATCCGCGCTTTTGTTAGCTCTAGATTAATTACTGTAACTCTTTATTATCAGGCTGTCCTAAAACATTTTTAAAAAGTCTTCAGCTGATCCAAAATGCTGCAGCAAGAGTTTTAACAGGTACTAGAAAGAGAGATCATATCTCTCCGGTTCTGGCCTCCCTTCACTGGCTTCCCATAGAGTTTAGAATTAAGTTTAAAATCCTTCTTCTCACTTACAAAGCTCTAAACAATCAGGCCCCTTTTTATTTAAAAGATCTGATACTACCCTATTATCCTAACAGAGCACTATGCTTCCAAAATGCTGGATTACTTGTAATACCTAGAATCTCCAAAAGTACAATGGGAGGCAGAGCCTTCGGTTATCAAGCTCCTGTCCTGTGGAACCAGCTGCCAATATGGATTTGGGAGTCAGACTCAATCTCTGTTTTTAAGAATAGGGTTAAAACCTTCCTTTTTGATATAGCCTACAATTAGGGAGGGATCATGTGTCTCTGAACCCTCCCTTAGTTATGCTGCTAATAGGTTTAGACAGCCGGCGGACCTCCAGTAATGCACTGGGCTTCACTCCTTTCTTCACTCTCAATGAAATATTTTTGCTGGTCATTAACATTTGTTTATTCTCTCTCATAGATTGAGTCCCCATCATGCTGTTTGCTCTCTACATGTCTGTTCTTTTCGTCTTCTCTATGCCCTCACCCCCCAGCCAGTCGCAGCAGATGACTGCCCCTCCCTGAGCCTGGTTCTGCTGGAGGTTTCTTCCTGTTAAAAGGGAGTTTTTCCTCTCCACTGTCGCCAAGTGCTTGCTCACAGGGATCGCCTGATTGCTGGGGTCTTTCTGCAATTGTGAGGGTTTCCCCTACAGTTGAAAGTGCTATGAGATGACAATTGTTGTGAAATGGCGCTATATAAATAAAGGTGAGTTGTGTAGAGGAGCTGGGCAATGAAGAGGCGATTTGGTTTATAAACAAAGTTTTAATGTTCAGCTCTTCTATCAAGTCTCATCTGGTGCAGAGAGCGGCAGAAGGGGAAAGAGACAGAATCTCGCCGACTCGCTGGTTATATACAAGCACACAACAAAAGACATGCATAACAAAGGCTGACATCCCTCATTATCTTAATCCCTCCATTGTCTTGGTGTTTCCTCTCCTCATCTTGGGAGGTGATGGTAATCCTTCTCCTCGCCTTGGGGGGTGAGGGTGGCTCATCCGGTTTCCCCCGCCACGTCCGGGAACGTCTTTGTTCTTCACTCGGCAGGTGAGATTCCTTTGTCCTTTCAGAGGTGTGAAGTTCCTTACATATGTAATCCCAAACATTTCCACTTGCTCTAACATATGTAGTTATGGAATATATGGTTAATATAGACCACAGGCTCCCCAAACAACTAAGAAAGGACAACAGAAAGGTTCACAGTCTAGGATAGTTATTACGACATACTACGTGTTACAGCTGTTGCCACGGAAGAAACTTTCTAGCAGCCATGCTCCTAAGAGAGTTCAGTGGTAAACATAGTAGCATAGTAAAATCATAAGTCAGTCCTAAACTGTTGCAGCACAATTAGTGAATAATTGTGGAGTGATTGGTGTCAGTCCCTGTGCTGTCTGGGTTTAATTCTTCTCCCAAAACTGCTGTAGGTTGGTTTAGGCGTCCTGCTGGGACCTTCTTGTGAGGAATCTGCAGTGTGGGAAGGAGAGAGGTTATTTGTTCCCTGTCTGGGGGCTGGGTCTTTTCTCTTGGGGGGTCTACCTCGTCGAGGTGCTCTCGCCAGCTGTGCAGGTTCGTCTTTCAACAAGAAGGCAGGTTTAAGTCTGTCAATGCTGACTGTTTCTTTTCTATCCCCATAATCAAGCACAAAGTGTTTGTCACCATGTTCCAGCACTCTGAATGGCCCATCGAATGCTGGGCGTAAAGTTGGTTTTAGAGCTTCATGCTTAACAAAAACAAACTCAGCGTTTTTTAAAGTTTGAGGGACAAAAACCCGTGGGAAGGAGTGATGAGCTGGACCGAGGAGAGAGTTCGGTCCGTTGCTGCCTAAAAACCTTGGGACTGGAAGGCGCCCTGGTTCTGGGTTTTCTGGCAGAAATTCACCTGGGAGCCTGAGAGGTTGAGCAAAAACTAATTCTGCGGGAGAGGCGTCTAGATCCTCTTTAGGTGCAGCACGCAACCCCAATAAAACCCAGGGAAGTTTATTTACCCAATTTGTGTCCGTTAGTGAGGCTCTGAGGGCAGCCTTTAGAGACCTGTGAAAACGCTCGCATAACCAATCTGGGTTTAGAATCCATCATAGTACTGAAACAGCCTTAGCGAAGGTCACTAACGACCTCCTCATTGCATCTGATAATAGACTAGTTTCTGTACTTGTCCTTTTAGATCTTAGTGCAGCTTTTGATACTATTGATCATAATATTTTACTTGATAGATTAGAACACTATGTTGGACTTAATGGAACTTCGTTGCAGTGGTTTAGATCTTATTTATCTGATAGGTTCCAGTTTGTTCATGTAAATGATGAGTTTTCTTTCAGCTCAAAGCTTAGTCATGGAGTTCCACAGGGATCTGTGCTAGGCCCTACTCTTTTTTTTTTCCACAATATCTTTATTGAACCTTTTTTTTTTTTTAACAAACATGATACAAACAATCAAACACTAACACTAAAGTACTACAAAAAAAAAAATGCACTAAAAACACCAACAACCACCAACAAAATCAAGTCTTCAACAATGCTCCTCTGTTTAGTCTAGACAATCCAATACATAAGTATACATATTATGTTCACCAGTTTGGAATTTACAAGGTCCACACACATCATTCACCTTCTTCTTCAAGAGTTATGTTTAAATTTTTTACATAATCAATAAAAGGTCTCCATACATTCTCAAACACAATTTCCTTTGATTTCAGTATATATGTTATTCTTTCTAATGGAAGGTTTGTTAACATCTGTCTTAACCACTGAGTCACATCTGGTCTATGAGTCTTTTTCCATAATAGTGCAATACATTTTTTGGCATTAAGCAAACTGAGGTCTATGAATGTTCTTTCACTTTTATTAAAATTATGCTTTTCTGGGTACAGACCCAACAAAAACAGTTTAGGATTCAGTATGATTTGTTTTGAGATTATTTTTTCAATTGTTACCCTCACCTCTTCCCAAAACATTCTTATTAATCTACATTCCCATAAACAATGAAATAGGGTTCCTTTACTTTCCATGCATTTTGTGCATGTATCTGGTATATTTTTGTTATATCTATTTAACTCCTCCGGTGTAACATACATCCGCATTAACCATTTGAAATGTATCAATTTAAGGCGTGCATTTATTGATTTGGTTTGAGCTTCTGTACAAGCCAATTCCCATTGTTCCTCTGAAATTTCAATTTGCAGATCTTCTTTCCAGTAGTTTAATCTTTTCAGTGAATTTTCACTTGAAGATAGTGTCAATGAGTTATAAAACTCTGAAATAATACCCTTTCTTTTACTATCTTTCATCATCATTTTTTCCAAGGATGAATAAATAGGTCGAGTGAGAGCTTTATTTTGATTTGATCGAATAAAGTTTCTAAGTTGAAGATATTTAAAAAAATGTGTTCTATTGAGATTAAATTTGATCCTCAGCTCTTCAAAAGACATTATGTTGTCTGCACATGGCAAATATAAATCCTGAATCTTTTGTATCCCTTTTAAATTCCATACTTTAAATACAGCGTCCGCTCTCCCTGGTTTAAAATATTGATTACCCCATATTGGACTAAATTGTGACAATAACTGTGGTTCTTTTAAATAGTTTTTAGCTTCACACCATATTTTGATCATATGCTTTACAAATGGATTTTTAACTTGTTTTTGTAATTTTTTTGCCGAATCTGAGTATATGAATATGGGAAGAGGTAAAGGTAAATTGTATGATTCCATTTCAGTCCAGTGAGGGAGATCATTTGATGAAAAATAATATGTCATAGACCTCAGTTGTGCCGACCAATAATACAACATAAAATTTGGACATTTCAGACCTCCACGATCAAATGGTAAATATAATAAAGACAAACGTAATCTAGCCCTCCTGTTGTTCCATATAAATTCCACTAACTTTTTTTTTATTCTTGAGAATAGATCTAAAGGTGGTGATAAGGGAATGTATTGAAATAAATAAAGTATTTTAGGTAAAATATTACTTTTAAGTATATTGATTCTCCCGATCATCGACATTGGTAGTGACATCCATCTCTGAGTTAACTCATTGATATCTGACATTAAGGCTTCATAGTTGACGCTGGCGACTGATTCTAGCTTAGGCACAATTTGGATTCCTAAATATTTAAACTGATTTACAACATTGAATTGATTTACCTCAGGGGCTGGGTAATTTCTCTGGGTCTCATTTAGCATTAATATTGAAGATTTAGTTTTATTTATTTTATATCCTGATATTTCCCCAAAATTCTTTATTAAATTCAACAAGGTTGGAATTGATTTTTTTAGATTCGACATAAACAAAATTATATCATCGGCGTACAGGGAGATTTTATGTTCTGTTGGTCCAACTTTAATTCCATATATTTGTGAATGTAAACGTATCGCTATCGCTAAAGGTTCAATTGCCATAGTAAACAGTAAAGGTGAAAGTGGACAGCCTTGTCGACATCCTCTATTGATTTTTATTGGTTTTGAAATATTGTTATTTGTTAGGATTTCTGCTGTAGCATTATTGTATATTATTTGAACCCATTTTATGAAATTATTTCCAAGTCCAAACCTTTGTAGGACTTCAAAAAGAAAGGGCCATTCAACTCTATCAAAGGCCTTTTCGGCGTCCAATGATAGGAGAGCTGTATCCGGTGCTTCTTTATTAAAATAAATAATATTAAATAGTCTTCTTACATTATGGAAGCCTTGTCTACCCTTTATAAAGCCATTCTGATCTCGATTAATAATATTTGGTAAAATTTCTTGTATTCGTCTTGCTAAAATTTTACAGATTATCTTAAGGTCGGCGTTTAATAGGCTTATTGGTCTCATATTTTCACATTTATTAGAGGGCTTACCTGGTTTTGGCAGCAGTATAATTAAGGCATTATTTATGTATGATGGTAAATTATTATTTTGAAATGCTTCTAAAAGCATTTCAAACTTTTTTTTTTTTTTTTCTCCTCTCGGCGCCACACCAGTCGGCTGCCTTTTGCAACAGCGGCTCGATTCCGAGTTTTTTTTCCCTTCCTCTCTCTTTTGATCACTTTTTTTTTTTTCACCCCACTTATATCACGGACACACAGATCGTCCCAAATGTCTCCTGAGCCGGTGGACGGAGCCACTGTTTATAGCAGGATACGATATAACAGGGAAGAGCTGCTAGCATTTAACCGCCACCCGGTCCCACTGGAAAAACTCGACATACCGAGAGAACTGAGGCGAAAACGCCGCGGCTGCCTGGCTGGAGTAAGGCGGAGGACAAAAAATATAAGGTACAGACCCTCCCTTCCATCTGTTGTCATGGGAAATGTACGGTCGATACTGGGAAAGTTAGATGAGCTAGCGGCTATCTCCCGTTATGATAGCACTTACCGGGAGTGCTCTCTCCTTTTCTTTACTGAGACGTGGCTAACTGAACTAGCAGCAGATGCTAACATTGAGCTGGAGGGTTTTCACACGATACGAGCTGACCGAACACCAGAGAGTGGCAAAACTAGGGGCGGTGGAGTGATAATGTATGTTAACAACAACTGGTGCAGACCGGGACATATCACTGTTAAACAACGACACTGCAGCAAAGACATTGAGTTGCTAGCTGTTAGCATGAGGCCTACATATCTCCCGAGAGAACACTCACACGTGATCTGCATTGTTGTTTATGCAAATCCGACGGCGAACGCTGGGACAGCGCGTGACGTCATCCATTCAGTAACCAGCAGGCTGCAGACAGAACACCCAGATGCTCTTCTCCTCATCTCAGGCGATTTCAACCACGTTTCACTGTCTCCCATTCTGCCCACTTTCACCCAGTATGTCACATGCCACACTAGAGACAATAAAACACTGGATTTGTTCTACGCAAACACTAAGGAGGCGTACACCTCATCACAACTCCCCCCACTTGGGAGATCGGATCACAACTTGGTTCATCTCCGACCGGTGTACAAACCCCTAGTGCACAGACAACCTCCGGCCATGCACACTGTGGAGTTATGGTCTGAGGAGACAATGGACACTCTAAAGGACTGTTTTGAAGCCACTACCTGGAAGCAGCTCTGCAATCCACATGGTGAGGACATCGATGGCCTCATTCACACCTTCACGGGCTACCTCAGCTTCTGTGTGGACAAATCCGTTCCCACCAAGACCATACGGCGTCACTCAAACAACAAACCCTGGATCAACCCTGAGATAAAAACACTTCTGAGAGAGAAGAAGAGGATCTTCAGGTCGGGGAACAGGGAGATGCTGAAGTCCGTACAGAGGGAGCTGAGGAGAAAGATCAGAGAAGGCAAGGACAGCTTCAGGAAGAAGATGGAGGACAAGCTGCAACAGAGCGACATCAGCGGGGTCTGGAGAAACCTCAAAACCATCTCGGGGCTCCAGAATACCTCCTCCCAGGCCACGGGGGGCAGGGAGTGGGCGAACAACCTGAATCTGTTTTTCAATAGATTTGACCAACCGCCCTCCCCCCTGTCTGCACAACAACCACTGCTGCCTCTAAGAAATCAAGTCCTGCTACCCACTCCCCACTCCACCGACACCCCCCCCACTCCCAACACACAGCCCCCCATCCTGACCCTGACCAAGACCCAGGTGAGGACGGAGCTGAGGAAGATCAAGGCGAGGAAGGCGTCGGGACCGGTCGGCATCAGCGCAAAGCTCCTCAAGTCCTGTGCAGACCAGCTGTGTGGGATTGTGACGTATATCTTCAACATGAGCCTGAAACTGGGGAGGGTACCACAGCTGTGGAAAACATCTTGTGTGGTACCTGTACCAAAAACTTCCCACCCCAAAGACCTGAACAGCTTCAGACCGGTGGCCTTGACGTCCCACTTGATGAAGACCCTGGAGAGACTGCTCCTTGCTCATCTCCGCCCCCTGGTGGAACCAGCGATGGATCCACTCCAGTTCGCCTACCAGCATGGCATTGGGGTGGAGGATGCGGTGATCTTCCTCCTTCACCGTTCTCTGTCCCACCTGGAGAAGCCCGGGAATATGGTGAGGATCATGTTCTTTGACTTCTCCAGTGCTTTCAACACCATCCAACCGATGATCCTGAAGGACAAGCTGCTGCGCGCAGGGGTGGACCAGCACCTGTCATCATGGATCCTGGACTACCTCACGAACCGGCCTCAGTTTGTGAGAACCCGGGACTGTGTTTCCGACACGATCATCAGTAGCACGGGGGCCCCCCAGGGAACGGTGCTGGCTCCCTTCCTGTTCACTCTTTATACTGCAGACTTCTCACACAACACAACACATTGCCATCTACAGAAGTTCTCTGATGACTCTGCGATCGTTGGTCTCATCTCCAGCGGAGATGAAGCTGAGTACAGAGGGCTTATCCAGGACTTTGTGGACTGGTGCCATCGGAACTGCCTCCAGATCAACGCGAGGAAAACTAAGGAGCTGGTGGTGGACTGCCGCAGGCATGGGCAGCCCCTCACAGCACCAGTAAATATACAGGGAACAGACATCGAGATGGTGACATCCTACAAGTACCTGGGTATTCATCTGAACAATAAACTAGACTGGTCACACAATACTGACGCACTCTACAAGAAGGGACAGCGCAGGCTGTTCCTGCTGAGGAGACTCAGGTCTTTTGGTGTACAAGGGGCACTGCTGAAGTCATTCTATGACACGGTGGTGGCATCAGCCATCACTTTTGGAGTGGTCTGCTGGGGCAGTGGCATTACTGCAGCCGATAGGAAGAGACTGAACAAACTGATTAAGAAAGCTAGCTCTGTCCTGGGGCAACGCCTTGATCCGATGGAGGAGATAGGAGAGAGAAGGACGGTGGCTAAACTGTCATCTCTGCTGGAGTCCGAGTTCCACCCTATGCAGGACATACTGGATTCACTGAGGAGCTCATTTAGCAGCAGACTACATCATCCCAGGTGCACAACCGAGAGGTTTCGTAGGTCCTTCCTACCAACGGCTGTCAGACTGTACAACCTAAGCAGGGCTGCTCGCAGAGATAGCAAAAAGACGTAACAAACTAATAGTTTTTTTTTTTTTTTTTTTTTGAATGCAAAAGATGCAATAGACTTACACAATGGTCCTCTCCGGCATACAACTAGGAACATACCGGTCGCTATGGAGGGTGAGAATATGTATGGGCACATAATCATACCATGTAGGATAACTAAATAGACGGTTATGCTGTTTCATCCCACCTAGCAACAATGCTCTGCACTGTGTGTGTTTATATATTTACATATTTATTCCATCTAGCTACAATGCTCTGCACTGGGTGTGTTTATATTTATATATCTATATATTTATTCCATCTAGCTACAATGCTCAGCACTGGGTGTGTTTATATTTATATATCTATATATTTATTCCATCTAGCTACAATGCTCCGCACTGTGTTTTTATATATCTACATATTATTCCATCTAGCTACATTGCTCCGCACTGTGTGTGTTTATATACTTGCATATTTATTCCACCTAGCTGCAATGCTCCATACTGTGGGTGTTTATATATTTACATATTTATTCCATCTAGCTACAATGCTCTGCACTGTGTGTTCATATATTCATATATTTATTCCATCCAGCTACAATGCTCTGCACTGTGTGTCTGTGTGTGTGTGTGTGTGTATATATATACTGTATATTTTATAGTAATATGTACATATGTATATTAGCTGCTCTTGCTTGCTTGTTTTTTTTTTTTGTTTTTTTTTTCTTGCCTTCTGATTGTTGCTCTGAGTGTTGCTATCCCTGTGCTGTTGCAATCCTGGAATTTCCCCGTTGTGGGACTAATAAAGGCTTATCTTATCTTATCTTAAAACCATTTCCAAAAAAGGTTTTATTAATTTATTCTTAAATTTTTTATAAAGGTCAACTGGAAGACCATCTGGTCCTGCACTTTTTCCTGATTTCATATTATCAATGGCTAGCCCAACTTCTTCTTGACTAATTTTAGACTCCAATATCTCCCTGTTTTCATTTGGAATACACGGTATAGATAGTTCGTTCAAAAACCCATTTAGTTTTGTTAAATCAGGTTCATTTTTGGTATCATATAATTTTTCATAGTAATCTCTAAAGGCTCTATTAATTTCTAAAGGATCTATAACTACCTGTCCGTTACTTATAATACTGGTAATTGGTGTTTTAATTTCCAATAGTTTAATCTGCCATGCTAATAATTTTCCTGATTTTTCACCTTGTTCATAAAAAGATTGTTTCAATCTTAGAAGACTCGAGGCAGCTCTATTCGCTGATTTTTTGTCGTATTCAGCTCTCAAAATCAGTAATTCATTCTCCAACCTTGGGTCACTTCCTGCATACACTTTTTCCTGAAGACTTCTTATTTTATGTTCCAATTTAGCTCTCTCCTCTCGAGTCTTCTTAGATTTTGATCCTGTATAACTAATAATATGTCCCCTAATAAAAGCTTTGAAAGCCTCCCACTTTACACATGCTGATGTTTGTGTAGTATTGATGTCAAAGAACTCGTCTATCTGTTTTTCTATATACTTGACAAATTCCTCATCCTGAAGCCATTTATGCTGAAATTGCCATCTACCTGATTCCTTTGTCAATTTTTTATCTACATATATTAGACAACAGGGTGCATGATCAGAGATCACGATGTTATCATAAAAGCAGTTTTGAATCTTGGACCTTAATTCTGTGGAAATCAAAAAATAATCAATACGTGAGAATGTCTTGTAGGTACTGGAATAACAAGAATAGGCTTTAACTTGTGGTTTCATTTCTCTCCATATATCTAACAATCTCAATTCTTTCATAAAATGATTAATAGTCATCCTACATCCAATGTGCGTACAATCCAGTCCTGTTGATCTATCCACACCTGGATTCAATGTACAATTAAAATCCCCTGCTATTATATGTTGCCCTGTAAGTGATGATAAGATGAGAAATAAATTAGCAAAGAACTTCTGATCATCTATATTGGGACCATATAAGTTCACAAGATTTATATTTTCTAATAGCAAAGAACCTTGAATGATTACATATCTTCCAAATTTGTCTCCAATTACATTTTTCACTTGAAAAGGAACTGATTTATGTATGAGAGTCATAACTCCCCTGGCTCGGGATGAAAATGAAGAGGTGAATACACTTCCCTGCCATCTACTCCTAATTCTTTTAACATCCTCCTCTATCAAATGAGTTTCTTGTAAAAACACAATTCTTGAACCCATGTCCTTTATTTTATTCATAACTTGTTTAAGTTTTTTTAAATTTTGTAGACCTCTGCAATTCCATGAAGTTAAATTAAGATTAACACTTTGGTTTATGATCAATAGAGAGTTTGGGATTACCTTGCAGTGTAAACATGCTCATACAGAGAAGCAAAAACATAAGTGGTTGAACATTCATCCTACAAACTACACACAAACAAATTTCCCCTTCCCACATTTGTGGCAAACCCCCCAAAATCAAAAGAAAAATTCTGTCTCCCGATATAGCCATCGACCGTTCCACACCCACGGGGAACAGCCTAAGCCACTCCTTCTTCATCCTCCCAATCACCCCAACTCTACTGCTTTTAATGACGTAACATTAACTCTCCTCTGTAGTTTTCCAACTTAACTCCAAAATTTTTAACAACTTTGTACATCATAGTTTTTTTTTTTGTTTGTTTTGTTTTTGCTTTGTTTTTTTAATATATAATACAATCTATATTTTGTAAACTTACTATTTACTTCAAGTCAGTCAGATGCCTGTGCAAATGCTTAATTATTCTACCTTATATTTTGTTCATGCTTAGCTCCCACCAGTCTCTTCTTCTTCTTTGATCTTCTTGATGAACTCCTGCGCCTCCTCTGGGGTCTTGAAGATGTGGGTTCTGCCCTCATACGTGGTCAGCAGTCTCGCAGGATAGATTACACCATGACGAATCCCAAGGTTGCGCAGCTCCTTACGTACGGGATCAAACTGCTTCCTCAATTGCTGGATTCCTGTGGCCAAATCTGGGTAGAACCGCACCTGCTGGTCCTGGTGTTTAATCTCTCCTTTTTTAGCTCGTGCAGCGTTGAAGATCTTCATCCTGTCTCTGTTGCTAAGAAACTTCATAATTAAGGTCCTCGGCGGTCCCTTATCTCTCCGTGGGCCAATACGATGTGATTTTTCCAGAATCACTGCTGATTGCAACTCCTCGCTGCCCAGCACCTCCGGAATCCACTTTTCCAGAAAGGAACATACGTCCCGACCTTCTGATTCCTCTGGAAGACCCACCAGCCTCAAATTATTCTGTCTCGACCGAGATTCCAAATCCAAAATATTATCTTCCAGAGATTTATTTTTTTTTTCCAAAGTGCGCACCTTTAATTGAAGACGGGTGACGTCATCTTCAGCACTAGCGAGACGGAGCTCCATCTGCGCCGTTCGTTCTACACAGTCACCCAATTCCTTTCTTATTCCTTCCAACGCTGTCATAATCCCATCAAATCTAGAGGAAAAGTCCGCTCTCATTGAACTCATGGCAGCCATCAGCGCATCTGCGCCATTCCCCGCAAATATCGCACCGTTGCCAGCCTCCTCCGCCATATATGGAGTTTTGTTTGCTGCGTCACAGACCTGAAAGTCCGTTAATTTGGACTGTTTCGGCGGCTCGCTTTTTCCTTTTCCTGGTTTTCCAGCCTTAGGCTTCGCCGACATATCCTCGCCCAAATGCTGGGATACGTTCTGTCCCAAATGAGAGAGTTATTTGCCGATTTTTTTTTTTCCAGGAGCAGAGCAGAGCGAGACACGTCCGTCCTACGTGGCAGCCATAACCGGAAGTCGGCCGTACTCTTTTTAGTTTATATATGCTTCCGTTAGGCAACATTATTAGAAAGCACTGTATACATTTTCATTGTTATGCAGATGACACACAATTATACCTGTCAATGAAGCCAGATGATACTAATCAATTAGCCAAGTTAGAAGCCTGTCTTAAGGAAATCAAAGCTTGGATGACTTGTAATTTCCTGCTATTAAA
Source organism: Pholidichthys leucotaenia (assembly GCA_020510985.1). NCBI lineage: Eukaryota > Metazoa > Chordata > Actinopteri > Cichliformes > Pholidichthyidae > Pholidichthys > Pholidichthys leucotaenia. Next base: position 19,936,842 of record CM035839.1, on the reverse strand, counting down.
TTCAGATAAGACTGAAGTCATTCTTGTTGGTCCAAAAAACCTTAGAAATTCCTTTCCAAATCAAACTTTCAGTTTGGATGCAGTTACTCTTTCTCTTAATAGTTCTGTGAGGAACCTTGGAGTTATTTTTGATCAGGATTTGTCCTTCAATTCACATATTAAATTTGTTTCTAAGACTGCCTTCTATCATTTGCGTAATATTGCCAAGATTAGGAGCATCTTGTCTCAGAGTGATGCTGAGAAGCTGATCCACGCTTTTGTTAGCTCGAGATTAGATTATTGTAATTCTTTATTATCAGGCTGTCCTAAAACATCTTTAAAAAGTCTTCAGCTGATCCAAAATGCTGCAGCAAGAGTTTTAACAGGTACTAGAAAGAGAGATCATATCTCTCCGGTTCTGGCCTCCCTTCATTGGCTTCCCATAGAGTTTAGAATTAAGTTTAAAGTCCTTCTTCTTACTTACAAAGCTCTAAACAATCAGGCTCCTTTTTATTTAAAAGATCTGATACTACCGTATCATCCTAACAGAGCACTACGCTCCCAAAATGCAGGATTACTTGTAATACCTAGAATCTCCAAAAGTACAATGGGAGGCAGAGCCTTCAGTTATCAAGCTCCTCTCCTGTGGAATCAGCTGCCAATCTGGATTCGGGAGTCAGACTCGATCTCTGTTTTTAAGAATAGGGCTAAAACCTACCTTTTTGATATAGCCTACAATTAGGGAGGGATCATGTGTTTCTGAACCCTCCCTTAGTTATGCTGCTAATAGGTTTAGTCAGCCGGGGGACCTCCAGTAATGCACTGGGCCTCACTCCTTTCCTCACTCTCTATGAAATATTTTTTTTTTTTTGCTGGTCATTAACATTTGTTTGTTCTCTCCCATAGATTGAGTCCCCATCGTGCTGTTTGCTCTCTACATGTCTGTTCTTTTCTTCTTCTCTATCCCCTCACCCCCCAGCCAGTCGCAGCAGATGACTGCCCCTCCCTGAGCCTGGTTCTGCTGGAGGTTTCTTCCTGTTAAAAGGGAGTTTTTCCTCTCCACCGTCGCCAAGTGCTTGCTCACAGGGGATCGCCTGATTGCTGGGGTCTTTCTGCAACTGTGGGGGTCCCCCCTACAGTTGATAGTGCTATGAGATGACTGTTGTTGTGAAATGGCGCTATATAAATAAAGTTGAATTGAATTGAATTGAATAACCCATTAGCCTGAGGGTGATAAGCGGTGGTGCGATGAATTGTTGCCCCTAAGCTGTTGGACATGGCTGACCAGAGCTCTGAGTCAAATTGAGGCCCCCTGTCGGACGTAATGTCCGATGGGACGCCGAAACGTGCCACCCAGTTTGTCAAAAAAAACGCGAGCGACTTCCTCCGCTGTGGTTGCCGCTAGAGGGACTGCCTCTGGCCAGCGTGTGGTGCGGTCTATCATTGTTAACAGGTGTGTGAAACCTTGGGAGGAAGGTAGTGGCCCCACAAGATCGACATGAACGTGGTCGAACCTTCTAGCAGGGATTGGAAAAGGCTGCAGAGGGGCTTTTGTGTGTCTGTGTATTTTGGCGCGTTGACAAGAAATGCAAGTTTTTGCCCATTCTTTTACGTTTTTGCGCAGGCCTGGCCACACAAACTTTTCGGCGACCATTTTAACCGAGGCGCGCACACCTGGGTGCGCGAGGGAGTGAATTGCGTCAAAAATGCGGCGGCGCCATGTAGCTGGCACTAACGAGCGAGGTCGGCCGGTTGAAACATCGCATATTAGGGGGGGCACGCCGTCGCGTAAACCCTTTTTCTCCAGCCTTAACCCTGTTGGTCCAGACAGGAGTGCGCGCACGTCCGCGTCACTGTTTTGCTCCTCTGCCATGGCTGCATAATCTATCCCTTCATGGATAGGTGCTGCGTATGTGTCTGAGTTAGTGAAGAGTTCTGCTGCTGAGGCAGTGTAATCGGTCTCCCCGCGCTCTGGTGGTGCCACAGCGCGAGAGAGACAGTCCGCTACTACGTTAAGTTTGCCTGCCACGTGTCGAATGTCTGTGGTGAACTCTGAAATCGCAGCTAGCTGTCTTTGTTGCCTGCCTGACCATGGTTCTGAAATTTTAGCCATAGCAAAGGTGAGCGGTTTATGGTCTACAAAAGCCGTGAAACTCCGCCCTTCTAACCAGAACTGGAAGTGGCGGATGGATAAATGAAGCGCCAGCAGCTCTCTGTCAAAAGTGCTGTATTTGCGTTCAGTTTGGTTTAGCGATTTGCTAAAGAATGCTAAAGGTTGCCAGACCCCGCTGACAAGTTGTTCTACAACTGCCCCTATAGTTAGGTCTGAAGCATCTGTGGTTAGTGCAATGCGGGCCAAGGGATCTCGATGAACTAACAATGTGGCGTTAGCTAGGGTGTTTTTTACTTCCGCGAAAGCGCGTTCGCGCTCCGGGGTCCATTCGACCGCGTTGGAAGCTTTCTTTTTTTTGAGCGCGTCATATAGGGGCTGCATGAGCTGAGCTGCGTGGGGGAGGAAGCGGTTGTAAAAATTAACCATCCCTAAAAATTCCTGTAGCGATTTGACCGTTTGCGGCCGTGGAAAACTTTCTATCGCATGAACTTTGTCTGGAAGTGGCACTGCCCCCTTCGGAGAGACTTTGTGTCCTAAAAAATCAATTTGCGACACGCCGAATTTGCATTTGGCTGGATTGATTATTAGCCCGTGCTCTTCTAGCCTCTGAAAAACCGTAGTGAGGTGCTGCTCGTGTTCTACCTCAGACGAGCTGGCTACCAGCATGTCGTCGAGGTAGACGAAAACAAAAGGGAGGTCGCGTAGGACCGCGTCCATCATTCGTTGGAAAGTTTGAGCAGCGCCTTTGAGGCCGAAAGGCATTCGCAAGAATTCAAAAAGGCCGAAAGGGGTTATTACCGCTGTTTTAGGAACGTCTTCTGCTCGGACTGGGACTTGGTGATAACCGCGGACTAAGTCTATTTTTGAAAAAATGCGCGCACCCGCTAGATGTAGTGAAAAATCTTGAATGTGAGGGATTGGGTAATGGTCATGCGCTGTAGCGTTGTTTAGTCTGCGGTAATCTCCGCACGGTCTCCAAGAACCGTCGGATTTAGGAACCATGTGAAGTGGTGAGGCCCAGGGGCTCTTCGAGCGTCTAACAATGCCCAATTTTTCAAGAGTTGTAAACTCGTCCCGTGCTATGTTGAGCTTGGCCGCGTCTAAGCGGCGAGCTTTGGCAAAAACGGGAGGTCCCGTTGTGGGAATGAAGTGTTCAACCCCGTGTTTAGCCACAGTGGCTGAGAATTTGGGGGTTGTGAGTGCTGGAAATTGGGTGAGGAGTTGCTCAAACTTACCTCCTGCCGTGGTGACGTTGGCCTGCACAGGTGGTGGAGAAACTCGAGCTGAGCATGGAATAGAAGCAAAAGACAGTGCATTAACCAGGCGCCTATTTGCTAGATCCACTAATAACCCATGTGCACACAAAAAATCTGCGCCTAATAAGTTAAAACTCACCGCCGCTACAACAAATGTCCATTTGTAACTGCGGCAGTGAATGAGGAGGTGCAGGCTCTTTTCGCCGAACGTGTCGATGTTAGAGCCGTTGGCTGCCACTGCTCCGTTGCCCTGGGTGCCCATGGCTCGATCTGCGTGGGAGGGCATGACGAAACTCAGCTGAGCTCCTGTGTCGATGAGGAACTGCTTGCCTGTGTGTCCATCCGTCACGTACAACAGCTTGTTTTTCTCGCCGAGAACCGCTGCTGTTAACGGCTCTCGGCTTTGGCGTTTCCCAACATCGTACTTGCAGGGGGGAACGCATTTGCGGGCCTTTTCAGCGAAGCGGTGGTGATAATAACAGACGTCGCCCTGTCTGTTACGTTTTGGCCGTGTCGCTGTCACCGTGGCCTGGGTCTGCTCCGTGGGTCGTGGCTCCTCGTGGCTCGGGGCGTCAGCCTTGAGGTCTGCGGATGCTGCTGTGGGTGTCACCTCCCTGCAGGCGTTGACGAGCCGATGAGCTTCGCTGGCCAGTGTGCGGAAGTCCTGGTGGGTGTCGCACTTCATGCTGGCGAGTGTCCCCCTCATGTGTGGCAGCAGCGTGCTGAGGAAAATGAACTGGAAGAGGAAGTTGTCATTATCCTTTTCCTTGAGCTGCAGCAAATCCTCCATGAGGGCCTTCGGATTGCACCCTCTGTGGCCGTAGACCGCCAGGATCTTCTCGGCTCTTTCTTCCGCTGATGGGACGTAGTTCGCCACGATGGTCGCTTTGAACGTCTCGTATTTGTCCCTGGCCGGTGGTCGCCGGATCATGCTCCGCACACACTTCGAAGTGGCGGAGTCGAGTTTGGAGACGATATGATAAAACTTAGTATCGTCAGCCGTGATGCCCGTCAGTATAAATTGGGCTTCAGCCTGCTGAAACCAAGAGGCGGGGTCCTCTTGCCAGAAGTCTGGCAGCTTGACAGCGACGGCGTTTGTGCACACCATCACTGCTGTACCCGCCGGGTGAGAGTGCCTTGCCTCGGCTTTCACGGCGGTGCTAGTGCTCGGTTGAGCCCTCTCAACCTCTTCTGCTGGGGGGAACAGCTGTCCGTCTGCTTCCTCGTCTGCGTGGCTGCTGGCGTCTGCTTGAGCCGCCACGGATGAGTCGCTTGTGGAAGAATGCCTCCGGTCCATACTCGCATCAAGGTCACCAGTGTAGAGGAGCTGGGCAATGAAGTTTTAATGTTCAGCTCTTCTATCAAGTCTCATCTGGTGCAGAGAGCGGCAGAAGGGGAAAGAGACAGAATCTCGCCGACTCGCTGGTTATATACAAGCACACAACAAAAGACATGCATAACAAAGGCTGACATCCCTCATTATCTTAATCCCCCCATTGTCTTGGTATTTCCTCTCCTCATCTTGGGAGGTGATGGTAATCCTTCTCCTCGCCTTGGGGGGTGAGGGTGGCTCGTCCGGTTTCCCCCGCCACGTCCGGGAACGTCTTTGTTCTTCACTCGGCGGGTGAGATTCCTTTGTCCTTTCAGAGGTGTGAAGTTCCTTACATATGTAATCCCAAACATTTCCACTTGCTCTAACATATGTAGTTATGGAATATATGGTTAATATAGACCACAAATTGAACTGAATTGAATATTACAGATTTTAGCATGAGGTGTATACAGGAAACGACGTGAGATCAGAGAGGTCATACTTTTTAAGTTTCTGTCATAAATCGCCCTTTTCAAGGGCAACAGAGGACACCAAGCGCTTGCTGTGAGTTTGCACATTAATTAACAGAAAGACGAACGTAACATAAAACACTACACTTACATATAATGGGCTGATGAAGTGTGCTGGAGGTGAATGGGATTCCCGCCGAGGGGGAACAGAACAACTTGGTAAGGTTGCAGGCTGAGGCGTGTGGGAACGCCGGGGAAAAAAAAGAGGTTAAGCCAGCCGGAGTCACACCCGAAAGGGAACACGGCTCACAGCGGAGGATAAGGGAAAAAGAGAAATAATACCTGGATGGAGCTCGCCCATTCACCTCAGTGCAAAACCACACTCAGAGTAGACTGATTCCTCTGAAGAGGCTAACAGTAGGACACGGCAATGGGGAAAATGTTGTTGTGTCCTTTTTAGGTGAATGGGGTGAATGGTAGTGGATGACAGGTGTGGGTACGTGAATGAGGAAATAGTCAACACAATAAGTGACAGCTGTGCAGCCCGCGAAACACTTTGACAGCTGGAAGCTGCACAGCACTGTCAAAATAAAAGCACAGACTGGAAACCAAATAACAACACAAGAATAAGATAACACAACCCCCAAAGATGTAAATAATACCAGAAATACAAGATGACACACAATGAATAGACAGGACAATAAGGACAAAACTAAGAATACAAACAACTCATAAATAAACAGAGACCAACTACAACAGACCGTAATAAACAAAGAAGCAAACAAACAGGAAAAAACTAAACTCAAACTGGAGACTGAGCATGGCCCCCACCCATGCTCAGGATCATGACAAGGTGTGGAGTCCAGACACCCCAGGGTAACATCAAAAAAGGGAAAGAACCCACCCACAAAGAAGACTCTCCCCCCCCAACAAGAAAAAACAACCCACCCCGGACGGGAGGAGGGGGAACCCAGGCACGGAGGGACCAAAACAAAACAAGAAAAAACAAAAAACAGTCATGACCCACGACACTGACCAAAGAGGTAAACCGACCTTTGGGACATTCAGGTGACAAAATAAGGCAGTTCAGGTGGCTTGTGAGAGTCCTAGAGCCACCCAGTTCCATGGTGGAACAAATCGGGTGGCCTCCCAGAGTTCCAGAGCCACCCAAGCAGACGCCGTAGTCCATCAGGTGGTCTCCCAGCATCCCTGAGCCAGCGGGCCACGGGGCACAACGTGCCCCCGCCTGGAGGCAACAGCCAGACCCAGTGCTTACCACGGACCGCGGGAGCTGGGAGATGGAACCCCAGTGAGGAGGGTGGCTGATAAATGGGTAGACTGGCCATAAGGATGGCTGACCAGCATAGCTGCCCGACGCGAGGGCCAGGTGAGGGGAGTGATTGCTCAGCGGAGGCCTCTGGTGAAGACGGGGAACTCACAATGTCCTCAGTCGACAGTGGAGAACCCTCAACGACTTCAGGCGGGGACGGAAGTCCCTCAACAACCTCCGGTGGAGACAGAGGACCCTCAATGGCCTCGGGCGGAGGCGAAGCACCCACGGCGGCCTCGGACGGAGGTGGAGCACCCACGGCAGTCTCGGATGGAGGTGGAGCAACCACGGCGGCTTCGGACAGAGACGGAGCAATCACGGAGACCTCTGGTGGAGAGGGGGGACCCACGGAGACCTCTGGCAATGATGGAGGATGACCATCAGTGGACCCAGACGAGGACTCATGCAGAGGAGGAGAAACATACACTGGGTTAGATAGATAGATGTACTTTATTGATCCCAAACTGGGAAATTACAGGTTAGTACCACCAGCAGCAGTGGAGCCCGGCGAGAAAAACTCAGGAACAGCCAACAGCTGCGACTGGTTCTCCTCACCAAGAGCTAAGCAAGATTTCTCTAATACTGATAATGTGAAGACAAAGAAGAGAACTTACCTTCACTCGAGCTCCACCGCCGTCCAGGTCTCCAGCGACTCCGGCTGGGACTTCTCGAATCCAGTCGTCTAGCACTTCCATCTCGGCTCGGCCACCTCAGACGAGGAGGAAGAGAAAAACACCAGAACATAGTTGCCGGCAGTGGGGGAGCTCAGTGAGGAGAATTCAGGAGCAGAGGACATCTGCAGCCGATTCTCCTCACCGTGAGCCAGACAGGATTTCTCTACATCTGCAGGTGTTAAAACAGAATAGTGTACTTGACTTCCGGTTATGGCTGCCACGTAGGACGGACGTGTCTCGCTCTGCTCTGCTCCTGGAGAAAAAAAATCGGCAAATAACTCTCTCATTTGGGACAGAACGTATCCCAGCGTTTGGGCGAGGATATGTCGGCGAAGCCTAAGGCTGGAAAACCAGGAAAAGGAAAAAGCGAGCCGCCGAAACAGTCCAAATTAACGGACTTTCAGGTCTGTGACGCAGCAAACAGGGCTCCATATATGGCGGAGGAGGCTGGCAACGCTGCGATTTCTGCGGGGAATGGCGCAGATGCGCTGATGGCTGCCATGAGTTCAATGAGAGCGGACTTTTCCTCTAGATTTGATGGGATTATGACAGCGTTGGAAGGAATAAGAAAGGAATTGGGTGACTGTGTAGAACGATCGGCGCAGATGGAGCTCCGTCTCGCTAGTGCTGAAGATGACGTCACCCGTCTTCAATTAAAGGTGCGCACTTTGGAAAAAAAAAATAAATCTCTGGAAGATAATATTTTGGATTTGAAATCTCGGTCGAGACAGAATAATTTGAGGCTGGTGGGTCTTCCAGAGGAATCAGAAGGTCGGGACGTATGTTCCTTTCTGGAAAAGTGGATTCCGGAGGTGCTGGGCAGCGAGGAGTTGCAATCAGCAGTGGTTCTGGAAAAAGCACATCGCATTGGCCCACGGAGAGATAAGGGACCGCCGAGGACCTTAATTATGAAGTTTCTTAACAACAGAGACAGGATGAAGATCTTCAACGCTGCACGAGCTAAAAAAGGAGAGATTAAACACCAGGACCAGCAGGTGCGGTTCTACCCAGATTTGGCCACAGGAATCCAGCAATTGAGGAAGCAGTTTGATCCCGTACGTAAGGAGCTGCGCAACCTTGGGATTCGTCATGGTGTAATCTATCCTGCGAGACTGCTGACCACGTATGAGGGCAGAACCCACATCTTCAAGACCCCAGAGGAGGCGCAGGAGTTCATCAAGAAGATCAAAGAAGAAGAAGAGACTGGTGGGAGCTAAGCATGAACAAAATATAAGGTAGAATAATTAAGCATTTGCACAGGCATCTGACTGACTTGAAGTAAATAGTAAGTTTACAAAATATAGATTGTATTATATATTAAAAAAAAACAAAAAACAAAAACAAAACAAACAAAAAAAAAAAAACTATGATGTACAAAGTTGTTAAAAATTTTGGAGTTAAGTTGGAAAACTACAGAGGAGAGTTAATGTTACGTCATTAAAAGCAGTAGAGTTAGGGTGATTGGGAGGATGAAGAAGGAGTGGCTTAGGCTGTTCCCCGTGGGTGTGGAACGGTCGATGGCTATATCGGGAGACAGAATTTTTCTTTTGATTTTGGGGGGTTTGCCACAAGTGTGGGAAGGGGAAATTTGTTTGTGTGTAGTTTGTAGGATGAATGTTCAACCACTCATGTTTTTGCTTCTCTGTATGAGCATGTTTACACTGCAAGGTAATCCCAAACTCTCTATTGATCATGGACCAAAGTGTTAATCTTAATTTAACTTCATGGAATTGCAGAGGTCTACAAAATTTAAAAAAACTTAAACAAGTTATGAATAAAATAAAGGACATGGGTTCAAGAATTGTGTTTTTACAAGAAACTCATCTGATAGAGGAGGATGTTAAAAGAATTAGGAGTAGATGGCAGGGAAGTGTATTCACCTCTTCATTTTCATCCCGAGCCAGGGGAGTTATGACTCTCATACATAAATCAGTTCCTTTTCAAGTGAAAAATGTAATTGGAGACAAATTTGGAAGATATGTAATCATTCAAGGTTCTTTGCTATTAGAAAATATAAATCTTGTGAACTTATATGGTCCCAATATAGATGATCAGAAGTTCTTTGCTAATTTATTTCTCATCTTATCATCACTTACAGGGCAACATATAATAGCAGGGGATTTTAATTGTACATTGAATCCAGGTGTGGATAGATCAACAGGACTGGATTGTACGCACATTGGATGTAGGATGACTATTAATCATTTTATGAAAGAATTGAGATTGTTAGATATATGGAGAGAAATGAAACCACAAGTTAAAGCCTATTCTTGTTATTCCAGTACCTACAAGACATTCTCACGTATTGATTATTTTTTGATTTCCACAGAATTAAGGTCCAAGATTCAAAACTGCTTTTATGATAACATCGTGATCTCTGATCATGCACCCTGTTGTCTAATATATGTAGATAAAAAATTGACAAAGGAATCAGGTAGATGGCAATTTCAGCATAAATGGCTTCAGGATGAGGAATTTGTCAAGTATATAGAAAAACAGATAGACGAGTTCTTTGACATCAATACTACACAAACATCAGCATGTGTAAAGTGGGAGGCTTTCAAAGCTTTTATTAGGGGGCATATTATTAGTTATACAGGATCAAAATCTAAGAAGACTCGAGAGGAGAGAGCTAAATTGGAACATAAAATAAAAAATCTTCAGGAAAAAGTGTATGCAGGAAGTGACCCAAGGTTGGAGAATGAATTACTGATTTTGAGAGCTGAATACGACAAAAAATCAGCGAATAGAGCTGCCTCGAGTCTTCTAAGATTGAAACAATCTTTTTATGAACAAGGTGAAAAATCAGGAAAATTATTAGCATGGCAGATTAAACAATTGGAAATTAAAACTCCAATTACCAGTATTATAAGTAACGGACAGGTAGTTATAGATCCTTTAGAAATTAATAGAGCCTTTAGAGATTACTATGAAAAATTATATGATACCAAAAATGAACCTGATTTAACAAAACTAAATGGGTTTTTGAACGAACTATCTATACCGTGTATTCCAAATGAAAACAGGGAGATATTGGAGTCTAAAATTAGTCAAGAAGAAGTTGGGCTTGCCATTGATAATATGAAATCAGGAAAAAGTGCAGGACCAGATGGTCTTCCAGTTGACCTTTATAAAAAATTTAAGAATAAATTAATAAAACCTTTTTTGGAAATGGTTTTAGAAGCATTTCAAAATAATAATTTACCATCATACATAAATAATGCCTTAATTATACTGCTGCCAAAACCAGGTAAGCCCTCTAATAAATGTGAAAATATGAGACCAATAAGCCTATTAAACGCCGACCTTAAGATAATCTGTAAAATTTTAGCAAGACGAATACAAGAAATTTTACCAAATATTATTAATCGAGATCAGAATGGCTTTATAAAGGGTAGACAAGGCTTCCATAATGTAAGAAGACTATTTAATATTATCTATTTTAATAAAGAAGCACCGGATACAGCTCTCCTATCATTGGACGCCGAAAAGGCCTTTGATAGAGTTGAATGGCCCTTTCTTTTTGAAGTCCTACAAAGGTTTGGACTTGGAAATAATTTCATAAAATGGGTTCAAATAATATACAATAATGCTACAGCAGAAATCCTAACAAATAACAATATTTCAAAACCAATAAAAATCAATAGAGGATGTCGACAAGGCTGTCCACTCTCACCTTTACTGTTTACTATGGCAATTGAACCTTTAGCGATAGCGATACGTTTACATTCACAAATATATGGAATTAAAGTTGGACCAACAGAACATAAAATCTCCCTGTACGCCGATGATATAATTTTGTTTATGTCGAATCTAAAAAAATCAATTCCAACCTTGTTGAATTTAATAAAGAATTTTGGGGAAATATCAGGATATAAAATAAATAAAACTAAATCTTCAATATTAATGCTAAATGAGACCCAGAGAAATTACCCAGCCCCTGAGGTAAATCAATTCAATGTTGTAAATCAGTTTAAATATTTAGGAATCCAAATTATGCCTAAGCTAGAATCAGTCGCCAGTGTCAACTATGAAGCCTTAATGTCAGATATCAGTGAGTTAACTCAGAGATGGATGTCACTACCAATGTCGATGATCGGGAGAATCAATATACTTAAAAGTAATATTTTACCTAAAATACTTTATTTATTTCAATACATTCCCTTATCACCACCTTTAGATCTATTCTCAAGAATAAAAAAAAAGTTAGTGGAATTTATATGGAACAACAGGAGGGCTAGATTACGTCTGTCTTTATTATATTTACCATTTGATCGTGGAGGTCTGAAATGTCCAAATTTTATGTTGTATTATTGGTCGGCACAACTGAGGTCTATGACATATTATTTTTCATCAAATGATCTCCCTCACTGGACTGAAATGGAATCATACAATTTACCTTTACCTCTTCCCATATTCATATACTCAGATTCGGCAAAAAAATTACAAAAACAAGTTAAAAATCCATTTGTAAAGCATATGATCAAAATATGGTGTGAAGCTAAAAACTATTTAAAAGAACCACAGTTATTGTCACAATTTAGTCCAATATGGGGTAATCAATATTTTAAACCAGGGAGAGCGGACGCTGTATTTAAAGTATGGAATTTAAAAGGGATACAAAAGATTCAGGATTTATATTTGCCATGTGCAGACAACATAATGTCTTTTGAAGAGCTGAGGATCAAATTTAATCTCAATAGAACACATTTTTTTAAATATCTTCAACTTAGAAACTTTATTCGATCAAATCAAAATAAAGCTCTCACTCGACCTATTTATTCATCCTTGGAAAAAATGATGATGAAAGATAGTAAAAGAAAGGGTATTATTTCAGAGTTTTATAACTCATTGACACTATCTTCAAGTGAAAATTCACTGAAAAGATTAAACTACTGGAAAGAAGATCTGCAAATTGAAATTTCAGAGGAACAATGGGAATTGGCTTGTACAGAAGCTCAAACCAAATCAATAAATGCACGCCTTAAATTGATACATTTCAAATGGTTAATGCGGATGTATGTTACACCGGAGGAGTTAAATAGATATAACAAAAATATACCAGATACATGCACAAAATGCATGGAAAGTAAAGGAACCCTATTTCATTGTTTATGGGAATGTAGATTAATAAGAATGTTTTGGGAAGAGGTGAGGGTAACAATTGAAAAAATAATCTCAAAACAAATCATATTGAATCCTAAACTGGTTTTGTTGGGTCTGTACCCAGAAAAGCATAATTTCAATAAAAGTGAAAGAACATTCATAGACCTCAGTTTGCTTAATGCCAAAAAATGTATTGCACTTTTATGGAAAAAGACTCATAGACCAGATGTGACTCAGTGGTTAAGACAGATGTTAACAAACCTTCCATTAGAAAGAATAACATATATACTGAAATCAAAGGAAATTGTGTTTGAGAATATATGGAGACCTTTTATTGATTATGTAAAAAATTTAAACATAACTCTTGAAGAAGAAGGTGAATGATGTGTGTGGACCTTGTAAATTCCAAACTGGTGAACATAATATGTATACTTATGTATTGGATTGTCTAGACTAAACAGAGGAGCATTGTTGAAGACTTGATTTTGTTGGTGGTTGTTGGTGTTTTTAGTGCATTTTTTTTTTTTGTAGTACTTTAGTGTTAGTGTTTGATTGTTTGTATCATGTTTGTTAAAAAAAAAAAAAAAGGTTCAATAAAGATATTGTGGAAAAAAAAAGAATAGTGTACTTGCCTCGACTCGAGCTTCACCTCCACCCAGGACTCCGGTGACTCTGCTGCGACGACCCCAGAAGCAGGCCTGATGGTGGATGCAGCCCAAGGACCTCCAGGAATGGTGACCGACGCAGGTGAAACTCCCAGTGTGGCGGCTGAGATTGGAGGTCGCCTCATCACTGGCACTGAGTCCCAAGTAGCTGAAACCAGGAGACACTTCCTTGTTGGCTCAGGTTTCAGGGATCTGGGACTGCTCCTTTCCTGTCCAGGATGTGGCTGCGGGGCTGGCATAGGGTTCTCCAGGGCCGCAGGCTCCTCCATTGTCCAGCAGCTCCATCCTAGGATCGGCCGACGATCAGGGGAGATGGGAGGAGACACAGAAGAGACGGATGAGGAACAGGTGACAGCAGCAGCCGGTGAGGACTCAGCCAAAGTGAGCTGCTGATGCTAAGCTTCACCACTAAGGCAAGAAATTTCATTTTCATGTGTAAGAGAATGAAAGCACACTTGCCTTGTCTTGTGATGGTGACTGCTGCTGCTAAACTAGGTGATGTTCTTCCAGGCACGGTGGAGGTCATATGGTGAGGAGGCGGAGACAGATGACGCTCCGGAGTCCGGGAACACTGATTTATCAGCGACAACTCTGCTTCCCCGATGAAACTCCCTCCAGCTGCTGCGTAACCTCTGGAAGAAGCCATGGTTTGTATTCCAAAATGAGCTCAGTCTCCGCTGCCAAAACCCGCTGGTGCTCCTCCAGCTTCTCTGCGCTGGGACTGTCGGAGGGCATGAGGGCTGCGTACCCAATATGGGAGGCTGCGGACCACTGTTCAGCAGGGGGAGACGAGACTGCAGCTGGATGACGGCGCTGGACTTGAGGCTTCCGTCTCCGGTGATGCTTCCTCAGCGGCACAGGTTCGGATGGAGAAGAGGGGTTTCCCCAGTCCACAGAGCCGGTGCTGAGCATGGAACACCGAGGTGAGGAGATCTGCGAGTTCTGGGTAGCTCCACTGGCTGGGGAATGCCTCGATCATCTATGCCACGCAATCCCAGCAACGCAGAGCCTCAGGAGTGTGGGAGGAGTGAGCGTCCGATATAATGTCCTCCACCAGTTCAGACGCCCAACACTCCTCCTCGTCCAGCCCAAAAATACTGTAGTCCATGTGGCCAGACATACCGCAAAAAGAATGGACTATAACGAAAACGGGAGGGGAAAAAATATAATATGAGAGGAAAAGGAAAAAGGCAAAAACCCACAGTGGCTGGTGTCCACACACAGGCCGTGTTTTTCTGTCATAAATTGCCCTTCTTAAGGGCTGTAGAAAGACACCAAATGCATGCTGTGAGTTTGCAACATTAATTAACAGAAAGACGAACGTAACATAAAACACTACACTTACATATAATGGGATGATGAAGTGCGCTGGAGGTGAATGGGGCTCTCGCCGAGGGGGAACGGAACAACCTGGTAGGGATGCAGGCTGAGGTGTGTGGGAACGCCAGGGAAAAAGAGATTAAACTAGCCAGAGTCACACCCGAAAGGAAACGGGACTCACGGTGGAGGATAAGGGAAAAAGAGAAATAATACCTGGACGGCACTCGCCCGTTCACCTTGGAGCGAAGCCACACTCACTCAGAGTAGACTGATTCCTCTGAAGAGGCTAACAGTAGGACACGGCAACAGGGAAAACGTTGTCGTGTGCTTAAATACAGTTAGGCCCAGAAATATTTGGACAGTGACACAATCTTCATGATTTGGGCTCTGCATGCCACCACATTGGATTTTAAATGAAACAACTACAACGGAATTGAAGTGTAGACTTTAAGGTTTAATTCAAGAGGCTGAACAATAATATATGATTAAACATGTAGGAATTGTAGCTATTTTTATACAAACGCTCCTCATTTCAGGGGCTCAAAAGTAATTGGACAAATAAACATAACCCTAAGTAAAATGTTACTTTTCAATATTTTGTTGAGAATCCTTTGCAGGCAATGACTGCCTGAAGTCTGGAACCCATGGACATCACCAAACGCTGGGTTTCCTCCTTTGTGATGCTTTGCCAGGCCTTTACTGCAGCTGTCTTCAGTTGTTGCTTGTTTGTGGGTCTCTCTGCCTTAAGTTTTGTCTTGAGCAAGTGAAATGCATGCTTGATTGGGTTGAGATCTGGTGATTGACTCGGCCATTGCAGAATATTCTACTTCGTTGCTTTAAAAAACTCCTGGGTTGCTTTTGCAGTATGTTTTGGATCATTGGTGAAGCGCCGTCCAATCAACTTTGCTGCATTTGGCTGAATCTGAGCAGAAAGTATATCCCTTTTAGGGATGGGCATTCGGTGAAATATTCTTCGTCGATCGTTGAGAGAATTAATGATTAATAATCGGTTAATCATTAACATTTTTATATTAAAAAACAATCACATTTAGGCCTATGATGCCTATACTCTTATGTATTGAGAATAATAATAAAAAAAATACAGAGTGTTTTTCTTCGAGGATGAATTTATTAACAAGACAAGTTTGCAGTAAAACGTGAACACATGTGCATTGCGCAAACGAGGGAGGCTTCAAGTTGCGAGCCAGACAATAACGGAAGACACATACAGGACACATAACGGAACATATATTTCTTTTACTTTTTTCTTTTCCTTTGTTTAAAAACAAGGATATCAAAATAAGAAAGCTACACAACAGTTTGCCTTTACGTAGGCTATCCCATTATATCACGGCGTCAGAATTATAGGCCTGCTTTTTGTTAAAAAAAAAAATGCGCTTGTTAAGTGTTTGGCAGTAAAACATGAACTCATGTCAGTGACAACATAACGGAACAGCCGTTTTTTTTACCCTAAATAAAAATAATAAAACAACAATCTCGAAAAGCCTGTAACAAGGCAACAAGGCCTTTGTATATCCAATTATCAGGATAGCATCACGACGCCAGTATTATTACAGACGGCTACCCATTTTTGTTTAAAAAGATGAGCATATTCACATGCTCTGGCGTCAGATGTGACCGAATTCTGGTCACCGTCAGTCCTGCCGCTGAAAAAACCCGTTCGGATGGGACAGACGTGGCCGGGATGCACAAGTACCTATTAGCTAATTTCGCCAACCTTGGGAACCGAACTCCGTTATCTCTCCACCAGTTGGTTGGGGTACAACCCAGTGGTGGTGGAGTCTCTCGCAAAAAGTTCTGAAATTCCGCATCGATGTCAGTCTCGTGATGAGTGGCATAGTCATCTCCAAGAAGGAGTGCCATAGCTGAGACGTGGCGCTTTGAGTCTGCAGCAGCAGTGTTTGCGCGGTCAGACGTAACCTCGTCCCCATCCAGAGGAACAGCCTCTTCTTCATTGGTCCCCACTGCTATGGCCAGGTGAACCAGTTTCGCATTGGCAACCACTCTCTGTGCTGGTGAAAGAAAGCCGAGATGCTTGTGGCGTGGGTCCGACATCGTAGCGTCGATGTTTTAATTTAAACATCGTTTAAATTAAAGTGGTCCCACGCAACACTTTGCCGCGACCTGTTCATGATTTGTCGATTGACCTACGGAAGCTCGCATGTATCAACTGAGGCACGCCAGGGTACGGTGATGGTGAAATGTTGCCCCCTGGTGCCCAAATTTTGCCAGTGGCACAGTTAAATGCATTGCATTGTTTGAGGATGGCCGTGCACTAGGCCTAATAACCTACATTCGGATTGTTTAAAAAAAAAATCGGTTTGTCGACGAAAATGAACTTCCTCGGTGAAATTCTTAATGATCAATTATCGATTAATTGATTAATTATGCCCATCCCTAATCCCTATACACTTCAGAATTCATCCGGCTGCTTCTGTCTTTTGTCACATCATCAATAAACACGAGTGACCCAGTGCCATTGGAAGCCATGCATGCCCATGCCATCACACTTCCTCCACCATGTTTTACAGAAGATGTAGTGCTTTGGATCATGAGCTGTTCCAATTCTTCTCCAAACTTTCTTCTTCCCATCATTCTGGTACAGGTTGATCTTAGTCTCATCTGTCCAAAGAATGCTGTTCCAGAACTGGGCTGGCTTCTTCAGGTGTTTTTTGGCAATGTCAATTCTGGCCTTTCTATTTTTGAGGCTGATTCATGGTTTGCACCTTGTGGTGAATCCTTTGTATTTACTCTCATGAAGTCTTCTCTTTATGGTAGACTTAGATACTGATACATCTACTTCCTGGAGAGTGTTCTTCACTTGAGTGGATGTTGTGAAGGGTTGTTCTTCACCATGGAAAGGATTCTGTGATCATCCACCACTGTTGTCTTCCATGGACGTCCAGGCATTTTTGAGTTCCCAAGCTCACCAGTGCACTCTTTTTTTCTCAGAATGTACCAAACTGTTGATCTGGCCACTCCTAACATTTCTGCTATCTCTCTGATGGATTTCTTCTTTTTTTTTCAGCCTCAGGATGGTCTGTTTCACCTCCATTGAGAGCTCCTTTGACCGCATGTTGTGTGTTCACAGCAACAGCTTCCAAATGCAAACGCCACACCTGGAATCAACTCCAGACCTTTTAACTGTTTAATTGATGACAGGTTAACGAGGGAAGAGCCCATGCAGCCTTGTTGTTTTTTTTTGCAGCCTTCTGAGTCAATTGTCCAATTACTTTTGGTCCCTTGAAAAAGAGGCGGCTATGTATTAAAGAGCTGTAATTCCTAAACCCTTGCTCCAATTTGGATGTGAATACTCTCAAATTACAGCTGAGAGTCTGCACTTTAAGCCCATATTGATTATATAATTGTATCCTGAATATGTTTTCGTAAACAGCTAAAATAACAAAACTTGTGTCACTGTCCAAATATTTTTGGGCCTAACTGTAGGTGAATGAGATGAGTGGTAGTGGATGACAGGTGTGGGTACGTGAATGAGGAAATAATCAACACAATAAGTGACAGCTGTGCAGCCCGCGAAACACTTTGACAGCTGGAAGCTGCACAGAACTGTCAAAATAAAAGCACAGACTGGAAACCAATTAACAACACAAGAATAAGATAACACAACCCACAAAGATGTAAATAATACCAGAAATACAAGATGACACACAATGAATAGACAGAACAATAAGGACAAAAGTAAGAATACAAACAACTCATAAATAAACAGAATCAGAATCAGAATCAGAAAAAGATTTATTGCCAAGTACATTAACAGATCACTGATAACATACGAGAGAATTTGACTTGACACAGAAAATGAACCTGCATTTCCAGTGACACGGCTGCATCAGGGACGCGCCTGCCAATAGGATGGTACAGATAAGAAATCATACAATAGGAAGGAGCAAAAAAATCATTGAATTCAGAATATTGACCATAAGTAATCAATATTATGATTACAAAGACAAAAAAAGCCCACGATGCACATTCAAGACCAGAGTCCACAGGACACAAGGAGAGCAGTGAATGTTATCTTGTTGTCAGTTTCTGGGTCAGTGTGGATGTAGTGTTGAAGCAATGTTGTATCAATATGAGCACAAGGACACTTTGGCAGAAGATGTTTTGTCTGGCTGCAGCAATTGTCCTTGGCAATTGTCCCAAGCAGCTACTGTCCAGAGGCCGTGTGCTCAGTGTTTTGAAAAACAAAGACTGGGGATTATCAGGAGGATTTTTGTAAGGGAAATTGAGCCAAATAGACTGAACACAGAGAAAGAACTTTATTTTCTTCTGCAGATTCAGTGTTTAATCCTTCATTGCGAGGGCTTTGAGTCCGTCGTGGATAGACTTAAGCGTAGATGTAATCCACCTTCCGAGACAGTTCTCCATTTGTCGCTATCAAAGTCTCCTCCATTTTTCCAATTTGATGGATGCACCTCGCGTGGCCAGCATTTTGATAGGTTGTATCCATCTTCAGCAATTTGCGGTACACCAGGACAATCCCAGTTCCAATCAGAACGATCCCAGTCACCATTATTACGAAGATATACAAATCTTCAATATCTTCGATAGAGAGATTACTCAGGCACAAGATCCTCCAAACACTTGTCACCCGTAAATAGCCCGCTGGAGCCGTCCCTGCGGGGCAAACAGCTTCCCCCGGAGCACTATTCCTTGTTGAAAAAATAGTGTCAATTGCGTTCAAAGCCCAGCTTATCAATTCCATAATTTCTTTTCGATAATCAGCAGTAGACGCAGACAGACAACAGCAAGCTGGGATCCAGTTAGTTAGGGAAGTGGGGAGCTAGAGCAGAGAGAAAAGAGAGAAGCGTCTACTCTCCTTGAAGAGCGGAAGTGAAGAACAGAGACCAACTAGAACAGACCGTCATAAACAAAGAAGAAAACAAACAGGAGAAGACTAAACTCAAACTGGACACTGAGTACAGGCCACACTCGTGCTCAGGATCATGACAGTTTCTTTCTTTTACTATAAAGCACTTTCATTTAGTTTTTGTGCATGACAAGAGTTATGCAAATAAAGCTTAGCATTTAAAGTTTATGATTTTTGTGAGAAAGCTGGCTAAAACAGCATTGTCAGTGTAACCATCTTGTGTTAACTCTCTAATATTAGATTTTAGCTCGGGGATACAGGCAAACACGGTCAGTCAGTGTGTCATAGATTCAGTACAGCTGCAGTGCAGACAGCGAATCAGTGCTGTCTACTGATTGGCATTTTTTTCCCCATTTGTGAACTTTTTACATTTTCCATAAATTTCACCTTAAAGCCAAATATCCATAACTTTTTGTGAGTAGTGTATGTAAATATAAAAAGTTAATGCTACAGTGACATTATATCATGACAGTAGGGCATTTAAGTAGAAACATACAATGGTGATTTCCTCATCTTAAACAATTTATTGAAACAAAAGCCAACAACAGTGGAGGGTATACCACAACAAAAAATGTCAGTGTCTCAATAGCTTGTCATGTGCCCATGAGCATCAATTACAGCTTGACGACGTCTCCTGCTTTTCACAAGTCGACTTATTGTCTGCTGAGGCGTGGCATTCCACTCTTCTTGAAGGGCGCCCCTCAGGTCATTGAGGTTGTGGGGTGCAGGGTTATGAGCCTCTACACGGTGACTCTGCTGATCCCATAGATTTTCTATGGGATTCAGGTCTGGAGAAAGTGCAGACCACTCCATTTGAAGTACCCCACCTTCAAGCAGCCGTTCCCCAATGACACAACCTCGATGAACTGGAGCACTGTTGTCTATGAAGATGAAATTAGACCTGTGTTGTTCATGCAGGGGCACAATGACTGGATTAATGATGTTATTCAGGTATTATCGGCTTGTCACTGTACATTCACAAGGTGTAGGGCGGTTCTGTATTGACTAGACATGCCTGCCCAGACTGTAACACCAGCACCCCCAAAGGCTCGTCTGATGACAACAGTGGCTGATGCATAGTGCTCTCGTTGATGTCTCCAACATCGTTGGCGGCCACCATTTCTGCTCAACGTGAATCAGCTTTCATCAGAGAACAGCACTGAGGCCCACTGGTCCCTTGTCCAGTGTAAATGCTCCCTGACCCATGCAAATGATGATGCCTGTGCCTGGTGGCGTGGTCAGGTACCCTTGCAGGTCATCTAGCACGCAGACCACGCTGATGTAAATGGTTTTGAATGGTCTGACGTGACACTTGGGTTCCTCGCAATGGCGAGGTACTGTTGATCAATTGTTAGGTGTCGTCTTGGTCTTATGATGTCAAAATGTGAACAGCATGATGAAGAGGACTGTTTAAATACCAATTCTAATTGAACCAGAAAATTTATTGGTCAATTCATGGAGCAAACACCCATTGTGAATTTTGCTGTTAAGCACCTTGATAGACAACAGCAAGTTATGCAACAAGTACTGTGTGGTGACACAACAGGAGATGGCACTCCACCCAGGACTTTGGGGTATTGGGGGAAGGAAAAGGAGCGATAGTAATGGGGGGAAGACGTGAGATGGGTGCCAGAGCACTAGAGGGTATTAAACTGAATAAAGATGTGCCTTCACCCCCGCTGTGCCAGGTGTGGGATGTATTGTGGAGAGGTAAGACGCTTTTCACACCTGAGGACTCTGGGGCGCGAAAGTATTGTATTAAGCCATGCTCTGTGACGTGTATATGGATGTGTGTACATGCTCTCTGACGCATGTGTCAATGTGGTCACCCTGGGTGCCAAAGGCGGGAATAAAGTGGTATAAAGGAGTTCGCTTTGGCACCCAGATTTAGACTGTTCTGTTGTTGGAGGTGAATAAAGTTCTGTGTCGTCAGCTCGTGTCTCGTCTGATTCCATCCTCCACAACTGAAACATTGAACAGTTGGACATGTGCATTCAAAAGGTTAGAGAAGGTCAAATTAAGTTCACCTATAAAGGTTATAGTGCATTTTAGGTACATCCTAAAATTTCACCCAAAAGCTGAATATCCCTAACTTTTTGTGAGTAGTGTGTGTATAATATAATATAAACCACAGTCCTCAAGCTAACTCTGTAGCAGGCTAGCAGTCATGGTTAAGTTTTGGTTCGTTTTGGCTAATCAGAATGCAAAAAAGATCTTGGGATTTCTTTTCAGTTTTACATCTTCACAGACATACTATATGCTGTGTGTAGTTTTAAATACCACTATCCAGTTCTGTGTTGTTCTACATCTCATAAAAAAGTCATCTGTAAAGCTCCTTCTAAAACTGCCAGTTTTCAGTTCTGCTCAGTAATATTAATGAGTGCGGCGGCATGAAATAATGCGGCGTTGTTGGAGGTTTTAAGTAGAGTTTTATTATCATACCACCGTCACGGGATCCCCTCTCCAGCCCAAGTGTGTGCAGGCCGGAGCGGGATCCTCTGGCTCTCAGAGAAGGAGGGACACAAAGTCTGTGTCCTGCAGCAGAGGTTGAAGTGTGAGTGAGAGAGAGAGCATGGATTTCAGTCAGCTTAAATACCAGTTACAAACAATGCATGAAAGGCATTCACAGCAGGGAGTATGGCATTTGCATTTGAGAGGCATACATCACAATAGGCAGATTTGCTAGACTGTGCTCTAGGTGCAGAACAAAGAGGTTAACAGGCACATCTACATATTGATCTGAGTCTCTAGGTCACAGTAAGGACAGGACACATGAACACAATACATGAAAGGTGACATTATCACAGTAGTGTAGCGGAAAAAACCAGGAGTAGCGAGTTGTCTGTCCTTAGTCTGTTTGTGGGGGTTTTCCCAAACCGCCACAATGAGCATCAATTTTATTGGGTAAAGGTTTTTTTGAATGGGCCGGTCACAAGTAAGGAGGCAGTCAGGGTATGTTTGTTTTGCTAATTCAGACAAGGTGGGGGTATGCACCTTTCAGTTGTTTGCTATCCACCAGCAACCGAGAGAAGAAGAAGAAGAAGAAGAATTCTGATGTCATAAAACCCATTAAGTGCAATCTGCTTGTTTTTGAAGAGTTCACTTAATTAAAAGAGTGTGTATTTCTCTGAAGTGGTTTTTTTTTTAAATATTTGAATGCTATACATGTGACCCATTGCCAGATTTTATAAGGTTTAAAATCCACAGAACCACCATTTTGTACAATATAGGCCCTTGAAAGTCAAGAGGGTTTATTGTCAGGCAGTTTTATTATAATCTTTACCCTACAGTGTGAGGGTTGTGAGTTATTAAGTGAAGGATTTTTGACACAACCAAAGACTTTGTGTTCTGTCTGCAGAACGCCATGATGACATTCGAGGAAGAGAAGATGCAGACGGCCTGTGATGACTTGAAGACCACTGAGAAACTGTGTGAGAGCGACAGCGCCGGAGTCATAGAGACAATCAGAAACAAGATTAAAAAGAGTGTAAGTGAACAGTCAAGTAAAGTTTGTGTTACACTTTTTTTTACATTACGGGAGACATGACATTAAACATGCAAAGAGAAGAATGAAAGGTTAAAAACACTTAGATAAAAGCTATAAAAATTAAAGCTGCCAGTAGCAAGAAACAAGCCCTAGTTCTTCCACAGCTGCAGCCTTCCGTAGGCTCGGCTCCGGCCTGACTCAAAGTGGTCCCTTCGCTCACAGTTCCTTCATACCATTTAGGCAAAGTTTCTTGGTGTAATTAATGAGATAGGATGACACATAATTTCCTTTTCCCAATAGATGGCATTCAATCTGTTCATGAATGTTAATAGACAGACATAATCAGAGACGTTCGAGTATGCTTCAGAAAATTTTGGTGCAAATCAGTGTATACCTGAGTTATACTTTTATTGCATAGCGGTGTTCTGCCTTATGCTATGATCTATCATACATAATTTGGTTTAATTCAAATGAGCCACAGCAGAGTTAAAAATACTGGAGGCTGGCAGTGGTACCCCTCAGCCTGCTGGCATTAAGAGTGCTGGCTGGCTGAATTTTTGTGTGGAATCACCTGAAGTGAAAATCGTCCCAGATTTTTCATGAATACAACCATGAGATCAATATGAAAAGCCTACGCTATGCCATTGATAAGTTATGACATTTACAAAGTTTTTTGAGAGTTGAGGTCAAGGTCGCCAAAACTTGAACTCATCCCAGATTTTTCAAAGCTAGAACTATGGTACCAATGTGAAACATGTATATGATTTTCCTACAGAGTTATTATGTTTACAGTGTTTTGGGAAAATGGACCTGCAACATTGACCTTGAGTTCAAGGCCATCCAAATTCAAACTTGTCCAAGACTTGTCATAGACACAGCCGTGGACAAAATTGTTGGTACCCCTCTGTTAATGAAAGAAAAACCCACAATGGTCACAGAAATAACTTGAATCTGACAACAGTGGTAATAAATAAAAAATTCTATGAAAATTAACCAATGAAAATCAGACAATGCTTTTGAATTGTGGTTCAACAGAATTATTTTAAAAAACAAACTCATGAAACAGGCCTGGACAAAAATGATGGTACCCTTAACTTAATACTTTGTTGCACAACCTTTTGAGGCAATCACTGCAATCAAACGATTTCTGTAACTGTCAATGAGACTTCTGCACCTCTCAGCAGGTATTTTGGCCCACTCCTCATGTGCAAACTGCTCCAGTTGTCTCAGGTTTGAAGGGTGCCTTCTCCAGACGGCATGTTTCAGCTCCTTCCACAGATGTTCAATAGGATTTAGATCAGGGCTCATAGAAGGCCACTTTAGAATAGTCCAGTGTTTTGCTCTTAGCCATTCTTGGGTGTTTTTAGCTGTGTTTTGGGTCATTATCTTGTTGCAAGACCCATGACCTGTGACTGAGACCAAGCTGTCTGACACTGGGCAGCACATTTCTCTCTAGAATACCTTGATAGTCTTGAGATTTCATTGTACCCTGCACAGATTCAAGACACCCTGTGCCAGATGCAGCAAAGCAGCCCCAGAACATAACAGAACCTCCTCCATGTTTCACAGTAGGGACAGTGTTCTTTTCTTGGTATGCTTCATTTTTGCATCTGTGAACATAGAGCTGATGTGCCTTGCCAAAAAGTTCCAGTTTTGTCTCGGCTGTCCATAGCACATTATCCCAGAAGCTTTGTGGCTTGTCAACATGTAGTTTGGCAAATTCCAGTCTGGCTTTTTTATGATTTGTTTTCAACAGTGGTGTCCTCCTTGGTTGTCTCCCATGAAGTCCACTTTGGCACAAACAACGCACGGATGGTGCGATCTGACACTGATGTACCTTGACCTTGGAGTTCACCATGAATGTGTTTAGAAGTTGTTCTGGGCTCTTTTGTTACCATACGTATTATCTGTCTCTTCCATTTTTCATCAAGTTTCCTCCTGCGGCCATGTCCAGGGAGGTTGGCTACAGTCCCGTGGATCTTAAATTTCTGAATAATATGTGCAACTGTAGTCACAGGAACATCAAGCTGCTTGGAGATGATCTTATAGCCTTTACCTTTAACACCTTTAACATGCTTGTCTATAATTTTCTTTCTAATCTCCTGAGACAACTCTCTCCTTTGCTTCCTCTGGTCCATGTTTAGTGTGGTACACACCCATGTCAGCAAACAGCACAGTGACTACTTGTCACCCTTTTAATAGGCCGACTGACTGATTACAAGTTTGTAGACACCTGTGATGTTAATTAGAGGACACATCTTAGTTGAACATGTCCCTATGGTCACATTATTTTCAATCCATTCATTAATACTCCCATACATGACATATTGTACTGAAGTATGGGGAAATACATATAAAACAAACATATATCCACTCTTTATGCTTCAAAAGAGAGCTATTAGAATAATCAACAAAGCAGCTTACAGGGAACCAACAAACCCACTTTTTCTTAAACAAAAAACTCTCAAGTTGAAAGATCTGATTGACTTTAAAACCGCAATAATAATGTTCAAAGTGAAGAATCTATCACTGCCCGCAAATATCCAAAAGTTGTTCCAAACAAGGGAGAAACGATATCACTTCAGAGGAACATGTATATTTCAAAAGCCTACAGTGAGAACAACCACCAAGCAACACTGTATTTCAGTGCAAGGAGTCAGATTATGGAACGATTTTGGACCTGAATTAAAATCATGTACAAAGCTTGGACAATTTAAACAAAAACTAAAGGAAGAAATACTCCAAACATATTTACAAGACGACATGTAAACTCACATAAGGATTGACATTTCCAGCCTGTGTTGTGTTGTAGCTTAGTTTTTTCTTTTTTTCTTTTTTTCTCTGTGACACTATGTCTTAGATTTGTTTTTGAATAGTAACCGCTTAACTTAGACTAGCTCAGTTTTCTTTTTCTCTCAGTCACATTTTGTCTTAGCCTTGTTTTAAATTGTAATCGCTCTTGTCTTGTTTTCTCTTTTTTCTCCTTTGAATTCTTGGATGGAATATGGGTGGGCAATATAAGCTGCGGCTTCAGCCATCACCCATTTCGGATAACTCACGTGGAATTGTATAGTAGAAGGAGTCTTTGTCTAATTTGACCTTGTTGTTATATTATACAGTTTCTTTTAACCTGTAATGTACTATCCGAAATAAATAAAATTCATTCATTCATTCATTCATTCATTCATCTTTTCTAGGGGTACCATCATTTTTGTCCAGGCCTGTTTCATGAGTTTGTTTTTCAAAATAATTCTGTTGAACCACAGTTCAAAAGCATTGTCTAATTTTCATTGGTTTATTTTCATAGAATTTTTATTTATTACCACTTTTGTCAGATTCAAGTTATTTCTGTGACCACTGTGGGTTTTTCTTTCATTAACAGAGGGGTACCAACAATTTTGTCCACGTGTGTACCAAAAAAATTCCCAATGGAAATTCTGAGAGTGTGCCAGTGCGACTGCCCATTGGTCTCGCCTTTAAACCGTGAGAACGGGCTTTCTTTCTGCAGTTATCGCATTCACAAGATTCAGGGAAAAATTGACCAAAAGGTCAAGGTCACCCAAATTCAAACTTATCCAAAAATTTTTATAGATACATACATAGCTACAACCATGGTAACAGCTGACATCATTTCTTTCTCTTGTTATCGTGTTCACAAGGTAGGTGTTGACCACCCATCCTCCCAGCGGGGTGACGACAATACCCCTTGGCAAAATGTTAGAAATTTTCAAATAGAGGCCACTGTATAACTGTGTTAATACACAGAAATGTTGGGAGTTGGACTAGTATGTATAGCAGCTGTGGCTCAGGAGGTAGAGCAGGTCATCCAATAACCACATGGTTGGTGGTTTGAATCCCGCTCTCCCCGGATATCCTGCCGTTGTGTCCCTGGGCAAGACACTTCACCCCCAATTGCTCCTGGTGGGTCTGGAAGCGCCATGTTAGGTAGCATGCCGCCATCAGTGTGTGAATGTGTGTGTGAATGGGTGGATAGTAGGATCTGTAAAGTGCTTTGGTCAACAAGAGATGAGAATAAAAGCGCTATACAGTATAAGTGAATGCCATTTACCATTGTCAACTGCAAAAGTAATGTGTTTATAAAACATATACCTGTTGAGTCATACTGCAGAAAATCCCAAATCAAAACGTATCCAATGCCGGTCACCAGAACACTGGTAGTTAGCTGGTAGCTAGTATTTAGCATGCTAGCGATTTAGCAAACTTCACTCGCTTTTCTTCGCATTTTCAGATACAACAAAGAGTCCATAACCACAAAGGTGTTGTGGTTTGTTAGTTGAGACAATAAATCAAACTCTAGCTTGCTTACTTGCTTGCTTACTATTCCTGCAGGGTGAGGGCTGGGTGGCCTTCACCAAGCGTAGAGCCTACCAGGTTAATCAGTGTGTGCCAACATTGCCGGTTTCGGGCCAGCTCCTCTGCATCATCAACAGCGACCTCCAAGCTGTTGGAGGTGTCTCTCCACCACATTGAGCCATCTGGTGCGTGGCTTGCACCGAGGTCTTTTCCACCGAGGCCCTGGGGTCGAACATGAGGATGCCTTTTGTTGGATATTCTGGTGGGAGGCGGGGGACATGGCCAAACCAGGGGATACGCCGCTGTGTAATAAGGTGGGATGCTGCAGGCTGATGTGTGCGGGCTCAGAGCGCGTCATTAGAAGTGTGCTGGGGCCACCTGATGTTCTTGATGGTTCTGAGGGTAAGACTATCAAACCCATCCACTCTCGAGGCCAGAGTCTTATTCAGTAGCCACGTCTCTGACCCATAGAGTAGGATGGAGAGGACTGACACATTGTATATGCGGAGCTTCGTCTTATGGGAGATTGAAAAATGGCACCAGAGAGGTTTCCATAGTACCTGCAGGGCTGATGCAGCTAAGCCACGTCTGCGGTTGATCTCTGGTTTCATGTCCCCGTTGTTGGTCACTATGGAGCCCAGATACACAAAGGAATTGACAAACTCGACGGCATCATTCCTGAGCTGTAATGGGGTGGATCATGTCCTTCACCGACATGCATTAGCTTAGTCTTTGTCCAGCTCACTTGAAGGCCCAGCTTTGCTGCCTCTTCGTGGTAGACAACTAGAGCATCTCTCAGCTGACTGTAGGATGGACTGAACAGGATGGTATCATCAGCATATTCAAGACCAGCCAGATGGTAGTTGCCAAACTGCATGCCAGGGACCCACTCACAGACCTTGGTCATCAGATAGTCTGTGACACAATTGAAGAGATCAGGAGCGGCCACACAACCTTGTCAGAGCCCGTTGTTGATGGGAAACCAGCCAGACTCCTTTCCACTCACACGGACACAAGTCTCCAAGCTGCTGTCGAGCCGCTTAAACAGGGCTACGATCTTGGGTGGCCGCTCTTCTGGGTCTGGCCTTGTCGTGTCAAGGGAGCTTGTGTGTTCCAATGATCCGAAGAGCGTTACCATTTGGAGCTTGCTCCTGGTAGGGTCACCCTTGGCGGGCCGGTCTCTTGGGGAGGTTCCAGACAAACGGTGACCCACGGCATGTTGGCATGCCGTTAGATGGCAGCCCCATCATTCGACTATCCTGCGGAGGGCTAACAGTACACCCAGGAGAAACCTACTTTGTTATGAAACCAATCAGAAGAAACTCTATCACTGCCCATTTTTTTTAAACAGACGTGAAATTTCTTAATGAGCTTAAAATGACAGCAGGGCCAGGGTAGACCTTTTCGAAAGGGTGGGACTTCCGGGTCACGGATGTATAATTTCTTGTCAAACAGCACCTCACTGTGGAAATTAAGGTATCCAAAACAGTACTGCAATTATCAGAGAATTGATGGTAAATTACTGTTAGTAATTAACGATTACATGAATACCTTTGAAGCGGAGTGATACATATCCAGTGAAACTGGAGTGCAATTATTGTGGAATATAGTAACTCCTGGAATCCCTATTGTCCAATCAAATTGCTTGGTCAGAACTAACTGTTGTGTAATAGAAATTTTAGAAATACATTAAGAAATGTTTTGTAGACACCTTGTGGTCATAGGATGAACTGCAGCCCCGTTCATTTCTGAGGAGGACGAACCCAGACTCCTAAGGATGTGCAATTTGCTGCCATTTGGTCAGGACCACTTTGCACCCCACCACACCTTGATCATTTAACAAAGTGTTTGAGGCATGCTGAAGTTCTCTTTTTTCAACTTTATAGAAAGAAAGAATACAACAAATGATACACCGTTTTATTTATACTATTTTTCCCTTATAAAACATATTAAAGATGCTTTCAATTTCCACCCAAAATAACAAACAATTGTTGCATTAGATTAATTGTTTTACAAAGATTTTATAAATGTGACTATGACGGACCAGTCCATAATTTAATTGTGTCCCTGGACTCACTTCCATTGAGTTGTGGGTTTCTGCAGCACATTTTCCTATTTGCAGTTGAGTTTTGTAGTCACCATTTTGATGAAGATGTTTTCAGTTTGATTTTGTTTTGCCGATTTGCAGTTGTTTCTTTAAACTGAAGTGTGTTTGAGCTCTCAGGGTCACTGTACTCCAGGAAAAATGACTAGCATTCTTATAGATCAGGAATGGGCAACTGGCAGCCTGCCCCCTCATCCACTGTGGCCCGCCGGTCCATTTCTAACAATCAATTATTTATTTATATCACGTTTGCCATATTTGGAACTGCATTCTTAAATGCAATTATAGAGTCCGCCAGCAGAGGGAGTGTTAATTGAAACCTAGGTGCCGCTCTGTGTGCAAGTGGTCAAGGAGAGGGCGGGAGTGAGGGAGCCAGAGGGAAAAGTGCACCAGCGGAGAACATGTTTTTAAGGTATGTTGCCTGCTAAGACTGCATTCATAGGCTGTAAACAGCAGTAAATGTACAAAGTAGGTTGCTTTTAAACAAGAATAAATACTACTGAGGAGCTGTAGCATTTATTCTTGTTTGGCAGGTGAAGCCTCATTGAGCTTTGAAGGCTTTTCTTCTCATTGTGCAGAAAAATATTCAAAGCATTGAGGTTTCTTTCTAAAGAGCAGACTGAAGCACTGTTTCAAATCCATGTCAGCAGTAAAATTTAAGACTGGTCATTGTAATCTGCTGGTTTTTTTTTTTTGTTCATTTGTACCAGTGGCTCTTACACTTTTTTTTTTTATTCCTCATTTTGGGGAGCCATTAACAAGCCCACCTACTCACAGCTATTTCTCTGCCCCTCCACACCCACAATGAATCCAAGAGCATGCTAAGCCTTGTAATATTTCCTTTTCTTCTTGGCTTTTTTAGTTAATTATCGTCCGGAATTTCTCTTTGGTCATCATTTCAATGGAGTTTTAAAAATTAGGTCATAATATAATTTTATCTATCCATCCATCCATCTTCTACTGCATAATCCTTTTTGGGTGGGTGGCGGGGGCTGGAGCCTATCCCAGCATCTTTGGGTGAGAAGCAGGGTACATGCTGGGCAAATCGCCAGTCCATTGCAGTGCAGATATAATTTTATCAGTAATTTTAATTCTAATATGATAAAACACTGAGTAGTTTTTATTTTCATTTGCATTTTCAGTTTTAATTGTGAAACTTTTGACTTTGCAGAAATCCCCCCCCCCCGTAAGGTTTACATGTAAATCTGGCCCTCGGGAAGTGAGGAAAACATTTTGTGGCCCTCACTACCACCAAAGTTGCCCACCCCAGTTATACATCATATTGTGTTCATTTTATTACAGGTTAGTCATGTTTATGAGAATCATTCCCACCTGTAGTCCTTCTCAGAAATTAATTGACTGAATGGGGTTACAGTTTACCTAGCGACCATAACTTGGCTTAAAAGTAATACCCAAATATAGGAAAAAGAAGTTATAATGGTTAAAAACCAAGCCAAAAAAGATAAGATTCTATTTAAATCTGTTAAGAATTCTAATTCAGAAATACTGACAACTCCAATTGGCACATTAAGATGGATTCCACGGCTGCTCCCATCTCTTCATATCACTGCCAGAACAGACCGTGCTTCAGATGATAACGTTAAGATCCTTGGCATTAGTCGTAATGATGCAGGCAGCAATGAGATCATGGCAAATCTGCTCACAGATTCAATTAGTTCTGTGAAACTGAATCATCAAACTGGGTGAGGAGTGTGGGGTCGTTCAGGGAACTCCCCAATCTTTTCTGGGTGGGGAAACTAGTGAGTTCCACGTGTGTGTGTTTGTGTGTTACAGATGGACTCCCAGAGGTCAGGCGTTGTTGTCGTGGACCGTCTGCAAAGACAGATCATCGTCGCTGACTGCCAAGTGTATCTCGCTGTGCTCTCCTTCGTCAAACAGGAGCTCTCAGGTACTTCAGTATAACGAGGCAAATGTAATCTCAAGAGTTGAGAAGGAATTAAAACCTTAAACCTGGCTTGTTCATAAGGTCCAGCGGGACGCAACTATGTGTTTGCAAGAAGTCAACCTTGTAGAGAAATCTATTTGATATACGAGGGGTGGGTGGGGCTGAAACCTTCATAGTGATCAAATTTGACCAAATGTGGTTTATTTTTCAACATAGTCTCCCCTTCGGTCCACATACTTCTTTCATCGGTGTTGCAGTGCTTGGATCCCTGCGGCTGAAAAATAAACCACATTTGGTCAAATCTGACCACTGTGAACTTTTCAGCCCTCCTTCATATAGGGGTAGGAATCACCAGAGGCCGCACAATAAGATACCATCACGTATCGTATCGTGCGGCCATTGCCATGGAAGCCACTGTGTCTCTGCTCCGAGTAGCCACACGCAAGTCCAGCAGCATGGCTAGCGGTTAGCATTGTAGCAGTTAACAATTAGCAGGCAGCTCAAGGTCTGTGGACCCACACTATCGTCGGCCTCCGTCGGTTTATGATGGCCATGGAAGAGATTCCTAAATATATTATATATTATAATATTGACTTTTTATTGCTATATTGACTTATTAAGAAAACAACAAACACGACATGAGGAAGCATTACCTCATCGCAAGTTTATGTTATATACTCACTCAACTTGAGGGTAATAATAAAGCAATATTACACAAGAGCGAGTGCAGTGTCAGTGAATATTTTAACTGGCGGTGATCCGTAGTACGCCCAATGTGGACGAACCACCGTCAGTTAAAATATTCATTGATATCACAACAAGCTCGAGCTTTTACACAACAATTCCACAAGCACATGTTATTAAAAGGAACTCCGATTATATTGGCATGTTAGCTCTATATGCTTTATTTTGATGGGTTTTTTTTTTTTTCCACAATATCTTTATTGAACCTTTTTTTTTTTTTTTAACAAACATGATACAAACAATCAAACACTAACACTAAAGTACTACAAAAAAAAAAAAATGCACTAAAAACACCAACAACCACCAACAAAATCAAGTCTTCAACAATGCTCCTCTGTTTAGTCTAGACAATCCAATACATAAGTATACATATTATGTTCACCAGTTTGGAATTTACAAGGTCCACACACATCATTCACCTTCTTCTTCAAGAGTTATGTTTAAATTTTTTACATAATCAATAAAAGGTCTCCATATATTCTCAAACACAATTTCCTTTGATTTTAGTATATATGTTATTCTTTCTAATGGAAGGTTTGTTAACATCTGTCTTAACCACTGAGTCACATCTGGTCTATGAGTCTTTTTCCATAATAGTGCAATACATTTTTTGGCATTAAGCAAACTGAGGTCTATGAATGTTCTTTCACTTTTATTAAAATTATGCTTTTCTGGGTACAGACCCAACAAAAACAGTTTAGGATTCAATATGATTTGTTTTGAGATTATTTTTTCAATTGTTACCCTCACCTCTTCCCAAAACATTCTTATTAATCTACATTCCCATAAACAATGAAATAGGGTTCCTTTACTTTCCATGCATTTTGTGCATGTATCTGGTATATTTTTGTTATATCTATTTAACTCCTCCGGTGTAACATACATCCGCATTAACCATTTGAAATGTATCAATTTAAGGCGTGCATTTATTGATTTGGTTTGAGCTTCTGTACAAGCCAATTCCCATTGTTCCTCTGAAATTTCAATTTGCAGATCTTCTTTCCAGTAGTTTAATCTTTTCAGTGAATTTTCACTTGAAGATAGTGTCAATGAGTTATAAAACTCTGAAATAATACCCTTTCTTTTACTATCTTTCATCAACATTTTTTCCAAGGATGAATAAATAGGTCGAGTGAGAGCTTTATTTTGATTTGATCGAATAAAGTTTCTAAGTTGAAGATATTTAAAAAAATGTGTTCTATCGAGATTAAATTTGATCCTCAGCTCTTCAAAAGACATTATGTTGTCTGCACATGGCAAATATAAATCCTGAATCTTTTGTATCCCTTTTAAATTCCATACTTTAAATACAGCGTCCGCTCTCCCTGGTTTAAAATATTGATTACCCCATATTGGACTAAATTGTGACAATAACTGTGGTTCTTTTAAATAGTTTTTAGCTTCACACCATATTTTGATCATATGCTTTACAAATGGATTTTTAACTTGTTTTTGTAATTTTTTTGCCGAATCTGAGTATATGAATATGGGAAGAGGTAAAGGTAAATTGTATGATTCCATTTCAGTCCAGTGAGGGAGATCATTTGATGAAAAATAATATGTCATAGACCTCAGTTGTGCCGACCAATAATACAACATAAAATTTGGACATTTCAGACCTCCACGATCAAATGGTAAATATAATAAAGACAAACGTAATCTAGCCCTCCTGTTGTTCCATATAAATTCCACTAACTTTTTTTTTATTCTTGAGAATAGATCTAAAGGTGGTGATAAGGGAATGTATTGAAATAAATAAAGTATTTTAGGTAAAATATTACTTTTAAGTATATTGATTCTCCCGATCATCGACATTGGTAGTGACATCCATCTCTGAGTTAACTCACTGATATCTGACATTAAGGCTTCATAGTTGACACTGGCGACTGATTCTAGCTTAGGCATAATTTGGATTCCTAAATATTTAAACTGATTTACAACATTGAATTGATTTACCTCAGGGGCTGGGTAATTTCTCTGGGTCTCATTTAGCATTAATATTGAAGATTTAGTTTTATTTATTTTATATCCTGATATTTCCCCAAAATTCTTTATTAAATTCAACAAGGTTGGAATTGATTTTTTTAGATTCGACATAAACAAAATTATATCATCGGCGTACAGGGAGATTTTATGTTCTGTTGGTCCAACTTTAATTCCATATATTTGTGAATGTAAACGTATCGCTATCGCTAAAGGTTCAATTGCCATAGTAAACAGTAAAGGTGAAAGTGGACAGCCTTGTCGACATCCTCTATTGATTTTTATTGGTTTTGAAATATTGTTATTTGTTAGGATTTCTGCTGTAGCATTATTGTATATTATTTGAACCCATTTTATGAAATTATTTCCAAGTCCAAACCTTTGTAAGACTTCAAAAAGAAAGGGCCATTCAACTCTATCAAAGGCCTTTTCGGCGTCCAATGATAGGAGAGCTGTATCCGGTGCTTCTTTATTAAAATAAATAATATTAAATAGTCTTCTTACATTATGGAAGCCTTGTCTACCCTTTATAAAGCCATTCTGATCTCGATTAATAATATTTGGTAAAATTTCTTGTATTCGTCTTGCTAAAATTTTACAGATTATCTTAAGGTCGGCGTTTAATAGGCTTATTGGTCTCATATTTTCACATTTATTAGAGGGCTTACCTGGTTTTGGCAGCAGTATAATTAAGGCATTATTTATGTATGATGGTAAATTATTATTTTGAAATGCTTCTAAAACCATTTCCAAAAAAGGTTTTATTAATTTATTCTTAAATTTTTTATAAAGGTCAACTGGAAGACCATCTGGTCCTGCACTTTTTCCTGATTTCATATTATCAATGGCTAGCCCAACTTCTTCTTGACTAATTTTAGACTCCAATATCTCCCTGTTTTCATTTGGAATACACGGTATAGATAGTTCGTTCAAAAACCCATTTAGTTTTGTTAAATCAGGTTCATTTTTGGTATCATATAATTTTTCATAGTAATCTCTAAAGGCTCTATTAATTTCTAAAGGATCTATAACTACCTGTCCGTTACTTATAATACTGGTAATTGGTGTTTTAATTTCCAATTGTTTAATCTGCCATGCTAATAATTTTCCTGATTTTTCACCTTGTTCATAAAAAGATTGTTTCAATCTTAGAAGACTCGAGGCAGCTCTATTCGCTGATTTTTTGTCGTATTCAGCTCTCAAAATCAGTAATTCATTCTCCAACCTTGGGTCACTTCCTGCATACACTTTTTCCTGAAGACTTTTTATTTTATGTTCCAATTTAGCTCTCTCCTCTCGAGTCTTCTTAGATTTTGATCCTGTATAACTAATAATATGTCCCCTAATAAAAGCTTTGAAAGCCTCCCACTTTACACATGCTGATGTTTGTGTAGTATTGATGTCAAAGAACTCGTCTATCTGTTTTTCTATATACTTGACAAATTCCTCATCCTGAAGCCATTTATGCTGAAATTGCCATCTACCTGATTCCTTTGTCAATTTTTTATCTACATATATTAGACAACAGGGTGCATGATCAGAGATCACGATGTTATCATAAAAGCAGTTTTGAATCTTGGACCTTAATTCTGTGGAAATCAAAAAATAATCAATACGTGAGAATGTCTTGTAGGTACTGGAATAACAAGAATAGGCTTTAACTTGTGGTTTCATTTCTCTCCATATATCTAACAATCTCAATTCTTTCATAAAATGATTAATAGTCATCCTACATCCAATGTGCGTACAATCCAGTCCTGTTGATCTATCCACACCTGGATTCAATGTACAATTAAAATCCCCTGCTATTATATGTTGCCCTGTAAATGATGATAAGATGAGAAATAAATTAGCAAAGAACTTCTGATCATCTATATTGGGACCATATAAGTTCACAAGATTTATATTTTCTGATAGCAAAGAACCTTGAATGATTACATATCTTCCAAATTTGTCTCCAATTACATTTTTCACTTGAAAAGGAACTGATTTATGTATGAGAGTCATAACTCCCCTGGCTCGGGATGAAAATGAAGAGGTGAATACACTTCCCTGCCATCTACTCCTAATTCTTTTAACATCCTCCTCTATCAGATGAGTTTCTTGTAAAAACACAATTCTTGAACCCATGTCCTTTATTTTATTCATAACTTGTTTAAGTTTTTTTAAATTTTGTAGACCTCTGCAATTCCATGAAGTTAAATTAAGATTAACACTTTGGTCCATGATCAATAGAGAGTTTGGGATTACCTTGCAGTGTAAACATGCTCATACAGAGAAGCAAAAACATGAGTGGTTGAACATTCATCCTACAAACTACACACAAACAAATTTCCCCTTCCCACACTTGTGGCAAACCCCCCAAAATCAAAAGAAAAATTCTGTCTCCCGATATAGCCATCGACCGCTCCACACCCACGGGGAACAGCCTAAGCCACTCCTTCTTCATCCTCCCAATCACCCTAACTCTACTGCTTTTAATGACGTAACATTAACTCTCCTCTGTAGTTTTCCAACTTAACTCCAAAATTTTTAACAACTTTGTACATCATAGTTTTTTTTTTTTTTTTTGGTTTGTTTTGTTTTTGTTTTGTTTTTTTAATATATAATACAATCTATATTTTGTAAACTTACTATTTACTTCAAGTCAGTCAGATGCCTGTGCAAATGCTTAATTATTCTACCTTATATTTTGTTCTGATGGGTTTTTTTGTTTTTTTTTTAGATTTAGTATACTTTATTGATCCCCAGAAGGGAAATTGAGGGTCATCCACCACCTGGATGGATGAAGCAGCCACGATACGGCGCTATCCCTGAACCATTCACACACACATTCACACCTAGGGCCACTTTAGAGTCTCCAATTAACCTAACCTGCATGTGTTTGGCATGTGGGAGGAAACCGGAGAAATCCCGGGGTAAACCCACGCATACACGGGGAGAACATGCAAACTCCACACAGATCACTGTTGGTTGGGGGCTGGGATCGAACCCACGATTTTGATGTTAGTAACATAACTATAATATAATTTTTTTGAAAATAATTCCCAGTTTTATATATTTTTAAAAAACTTTATTACGATGTAAATCACCATTTGTGTTTACGTCGCAATGCATTCTGGGTAGTGACGTAGGATGGTTGCAGCCGTTTTTTCTGTCTTATACAAGCCAAGAAGCAAAGCTCCTAACTACTGCCATTTGTCAGTGAAAATGCCACATTGTGCCACTTTTGGATGTAATTTCCAATCAAAGGGAAATAAAGAGAGCGGGGTGAGCCTCCATAGCTTTCCTAAAGAGGGAAAGTGGAGGAAAAAGTGGGGCGGCAGCGACTCAGCAGGTAGAGCAGGTCGTCTAATAACCCGATGGTTGGCGGTTTGCATCACGCTCTCCCCAAATATCCTGCCGTTGTGTCCCTGGGCAAGACACTTCACCCGCATTGCCTCCAGTGCCCATAACGCTGGGTATGAATGTGTAAAAATGTTTAAATGCTTGGTGGTGGCCAGAGAGGCAGTTGGCGCGGATTGGCAGCCACATTTCCGTCACTCTATGAGTGTCTATGATCAAGTGCTATAGCGCACGCTTGATAAAGCTGATATATATATTTATCACGCTATGATAAAGCGCTATATCGCTCAAAGCGTGCGCTTGAGACACTCAAAGCACAAGCTTTGAGTGTCTATGATAAAGCGCTATAGCGCACGCTTGATAAAGCTGATATATACATATATATATACATATATACATATATATATATACATATATATACATATACATATATGCTATTATCATGCTATGATAACGCACTATATCGCTCAAGCTTGACATGTCGAAGATCTGGCTGGCAGTCATTTGGAACGACTGTGGAGCGCTGCTTATGGACGTTCAACCCGCAGTCTGAGAAAGCAACAGAGAAATTGCTTTATGTTGCTGAGAGTCCATGTTTATCAGTTCAGTGCCCATCATGCTTGTAGACAATTTTTTGTGTTTGAGCATTCTGTTGTAAGTAAATCAACAATATATAAGTTTCACCTTAAAATAATGCTTCCTCAAGCGCACGCTTGAGACACTCAAAGCAGAGAGACACTCGCGGAGCAGAGAGACACTCAAGCGCACGCTATATCATAGCGTGATAAATATATATATCAGCTTTATCAAGCGTGCGCTATAGCGCTTGATCATAGACACTCATAGAGTGAGGGAAATGTGGCTGCCAATCCGCGCCAACGGCCTCTCCGGCCACCACTGAGCATTTAAACATTTTTACACATTCATACCCAGTGTTATGGGCACTGGAGGCAATGCGGGTGAAGTGTCTTGCCCAGGGACACAACGGCAGGATATCTGGGGAGAGCGTGATTCGAACCGCCAACCATCAGGTTATTAGACGACCTGCTCTACCTGCTGAGCCGCTGCCGCCCCACTTTTTCCTCCACTTTCCCTCTTTAGGAAAGCTATGGAGGCTCACCCCACTCTCTTTATTTCCCTTTGATTGGAAATTACATCCAAAAGCGGCGCAATGTGGCATTTTCACTGACAAATGGCAGTAGTTAGGAGCTTCGCTTCTTGGCTTGTATAAGACAGAAAAAACGGCTGCAACCATCCTACGTCACTACCCAAAATGCATTGCGACGTAAACAAAAATGGTGATTTACATCGTAATAAAGTTTTTTAAAAATATATAAAACTGGGAATTATTTTCAAAAAAATTATATTATAGTTATGTTACTAACATCAAAATAAAGCATATAGAACTAACATGCCAATATAATCGGAGTTCCTTTTAAATGGCAGGAATACTGGTCAAAATATTATGATTTGTTTGTTTAACCAGTTATTTTGTGCAGCTGAGAAATAAATAGTCCCTTCTAAATGTAGCCAGTAACTGTTGCTAGGCACCTAAATACATACCAGTCACCTGCTGAGTCGGTACCACAGAAGGGCCGAGATCAATGCTGGTGGTTAGTTAGCATGCCAACAGTTTGGCTTTGGCAGACTTTGCTCGCTTTTTCCTGGCATTTTCAGATGAAACAAAGAGTCCATCACCACAAAGGTATTGTGGTTTTCTAATCTGAGTCAATAAATTCAACTCTAGCCTGGCTGTTTTGTTTAAAGATTCAAAGATTTTATTTGTCAATACTACTATACATACAGGACATACAGGAGAACTGAAATAGCGTTTCTCTCTTCAGTGGTGTGTACAATATAAAAAAGAAAAAGGAATAAGGCTGGAAAAACAACAGCAGTCTATGTACAGTAATGCAACCCATAGTGCAAATGGCGACAAAAGACAGACCCAGACCTCCCATAGTGCAAATAAAGATAAACCATTAACGATGATGAAACCCATCATCTATATACAGAAAAGCAGAGATGTAATACCCATAGTTGCAAGTTCAGTGCGGTAGTGTAGATGCAGACAGTGACAGATTGGACTGCACATGATCAGTATAGCAATGGCAGACAGCAGCAGATATGGCATTTGTGCAGATGGTTGCAGTAAAGTGCAGAGACATAGAGCAGCAAATGTATTACTGTTGGTGTGCCAGTCTTTCTGTGCGGGGGGGCGGGGGAGGGGGTGGACAGAGTTCAGGGTCCTGATGGCCTGATGAACCAAGCTGTTTAGCAGTCTTGTGGAGCAGGCTCGGAGGCTCCGGTACCTTTTCCCCGAGGGCAGGGCGCTGAAGAGGGAGTGTGAGGGGTGGGAGGTGTCGCCTGCGATGTTGATGGCTCTGCGGGTGAGGTAAATGTCCGGGAGGGGGGGGGGGGCAGAGGGGCACCGATAATCTTGCACCGATGATCTTGCTTAAGCAGACGTAAAATATGTCACTGGATGTTGAAAGGGACAGGACTTTCGGATCAGAGAGGGCTGGATTGAGACTGGCTAGTCTGAGGAAGCTGAGGAGCTGAGGAAGATCAAGGCGAGGAAGGCGCCGGGACCGGACGGCATCAGCGCAAAGCTCCTCAAGTCCTGTGCAGACCAGCTGTGTGGGATTGTGACGTATATCTTCAACATGAGCCTGAAACTGGGGAGGGTACCACAGCTGTGGAAAACATCTTGTGTGGTACCTGTACCAAAAACTTCCCACCCCAAAGACCTGAACAGCTACAGACCGGTGGCCTTGACGTCCCACTTGATGAAGACCCTGGAGAGACTGCTCCTTGCTCACCTCCGCCCCCTGGTGGAACCAGCGATGGATCCACTCCAGTTCGCCTACCAGCATGGCATTGGGGTGGAGGATGCGGTGATCTTCCTCCTTCACCGTTCTCTGTCCCACCTGGAGAAGCCCGGGAATATGGTGAGGATCATGTTCTTTGACTTCTCCAGTGCTTTCAACACCATCCAACCGATGATCCTGAAGGACAAGCTGCTGCGCGCAGGGGTGGACCAGCACCTGTCATCATGGATCCTGGACTACCTCACGAACCGGCCTCAGTTTGTGAGAACCCGGGACTGTGTGTCCCACACGATCATCAGTAGCACGGGGGCCCCCCAGGGAACGGTGCTGGCTCCCTTCCTGTTCACTCTTTATACTGCGGACTTCTCACACAACACAACACACTGCCATCTACAGAAGTTCCCTGATGACTCTGCGATCGTTGGCCTCATCTCCAATGGAGATGAAGCTGAGTACAGAGGGCTTATCCAGGACTTCGTGGACTGGTGCCATCGGAACTGCCTCCAGATCAACGCGAGGAAAACTAAGGAGCTGGTGGTGGACTGCCGCAGGCATGGGCAGCCCCTCACAGTACCAGTAAATATACAGGGAACAGACATCGAGATGGTGACATCCTATAAGTACCTGGGTATTCATCTGAACAATAAACTAGACTGGTCACACAATACTGATGCACTCTACAAGAAGGGACAGTGCAGGCTGTTCCTGCTGAGGAGACTCAGGTCTTTTGGTGTACAAGGGGCGCTGCTGAAGTCATTCTATGACACGGTGGTGGCATCAGCCATCACTTTTGGAGTGGTCTGCTGGGGCAGTGGCATTACTGCAGCCGATAGGAAGAGACTGAACAAACTGATTAAGAAAGCTAGCTCTGTCCTGGGGCAGCGCCTTGATCCGATGGAGGAGATAGGAGAGAGAAGGACGGTGGCTAAACTGTCATCTCTGCTGGAGTCCGAGTTCCACCCTATGCAGGACATACTGAATGCACTGAGGAGCTCATTTAGCAGCAGACTACATCATCCCAGGTGCACAACCGAGAGGTTTCGTAGGTCCTTCCTACCAACGGCTGTCAGACTGTACAACCTAAGCAGGGCTGCTCACAGAGATAGCAAAAAGACGTAACAAACTAATAGTTTTTTGAATGCAAAAGATGCAATAGACTTACACAATGGTCCCCTCCGGCATACAACTAGGAACATACCGGTCGCTATGGAGGGTGAGAATATGTATGGGCACATAATCATACCATGTAGGATAACTAAGTAGACGGTTATGCTGTTTCATTCCATCTAGCAACAATGCTCTGCACTGTGTGTGTTTATATATTTGCATATTTATTCCATCTAGCTACAATGCTCAGCACTGGGTGTGTTTATATATTTATATATCTACATATTATTCCATCTAGCTACATTGCTCCGCACTGTGTGTGTTTATATACTTGCATATTTATTCCACCTAGCTGCAATGCTCCGTACTGTGGGTGTTTATATATTTACATATTTATTCCATCTAGCTACAATGCTCTGCACTGTGTGTCTGTGTGTGTGTGTGTATATATATATTTTATAGTAATACGTACATATGTTTATTAGCTGCTCTTGCTTGCTTGTTTTTTTTCTTGCCTTCTGATTGTTGCTCTGAGTGTTGCTATCCCTGTGCTGTTGCAATCCTGGAATTTCCCCGTTGTGGGACTAATAAAGGCTTATCTTATCTTATCTTATCTTAGTTGCTTTTTCAAACAGCGCCTCACTGTGGAAATGAAGGTATCCAACACAATATTACATTTCTCACATGTAAGAAGCAACTGATATTCACTTTAATCAATTTAAAGATCATCAAAACGAAGCTGAAGTGGAGTGATACATATTCGGTGAAACATGTGAGTGTGATTATCGGGGAGTATAGGAACTCCTGGAATCCCTATTGTCCAATCAGATTGCTCAGACAGAACTAACTATTGTAAAACTAAGAATGAAGAGTCGGGAGACCAGAGTGTCAGCAAAAACTGTATTATGCTTTCTTCGCAACTCAGGACAGAGTATACTGTACGTGTAGCTTAGGACGGGACAAACTCAAGCTGTTAATACATTAGATATAACGGCAAAAATAACAGGAAGTGCCATGGGGGCGTTAATTCTTGTTATTTTTAAAAATTCGTTAATTGGACTACCGTAACCAATTACATTAACGCATTAATATTCCTAGCCCTAGATTACTTAATTATGTTGTTCCACCAAGACTAGTATTGTAATGTGAAAAAAGTAGTTCCCAGCTGCTGTACTTTATGATTGCTAGCATAAATTTGAAGCATAATATAGAATAGCTTTATTGGCATTTTACGCATGTTCAGTAAAATCTGTTTTTGTCCAGCAGTCATTGTTTAAACACATACTTTTTTACGTAGCCCATCAATCTAGTCTTTTTAATCGGGGGGGCTGCTAGGTAGCTGGCTAGTTCTCAATAGCTGCACTCAGAATTCCTGGTTTATATTGCTGGACATAGAAGCGTCATTATGTGAATTCCCTCTTAATACTTTGCTCTTTTTAAAAAGTGTGAAAACTATAAAGAAATGCTGTAGTAACCCGATATCTGTTAACACTGTCAAGGCCTGGAGAGCAGCACGGTGCATTGAGGGGAGAGCTGGGATAACCTCCACTTTCACTCCTGTTGCCAACAATCGAGACTTTCTTCCCGGACTGCTGCATTCTGGTTTTGAGGAGTGGGTTTCTAAGCGTTTTTCCACAGATGGTTGTCTTTTTAAGGAAGGAATTCTTATGCCTTTCAATCAGGTGGTTGAGGACTTCAAATTAGGTAAAAATAAGCGTTTTCGTTTTTTTCAAATTAGGGATTTTATCAAAAAAAGAAACATCACTATTTGAGGACACGGAGATCTCTGATACTGAAAAGCTGTTTTTCAGTTCCAGAGAAATGTCACTTAGCATGTGCTACAAGGTACTGAAAGGTCATCGTAATGTTGATTTTCCTGTTTTGGCTCGAACCTGGGGAAGAGAATTGGATATTGATATTACAGAGGAAACGTGGTGTAAGATTTGGAATGCCACCAAAAGTATTACTATTTGTAACCGTACCTGGGCTTTACAACTCAAACTACTACATAGAGCCCATCTGGCTCCAAACAGAGTGTCTAAATTTAAACCCTTCACTGTGTCCTAAATGTAGAACTCATGCTGGCAGCCTCACTCACTGTTTATGGTCATGCATCAAGATTCAGGGATACTGGGAGTCCATTCTTCTTGAAATTAAGAAAATTCTGAAAATTAACCTTGATCTTGATCCACTGTCTCTTCTCCTTGGTTTACCAAATAAACACATTGGAAATAAATTTAACAGTAAATTGTACAACATTCTAACCTTCTGTGCCAGGAAAAACATTTTGTTGCAATGGATTTCACATAAAGCTCCTACAGTTTCTGCATGGAGAAGGCTAATAATACTGGAGCACATTCCACTTGACTTTTTGACTTGCCTCGTACATTTTAAAACTGATGTATTTAACTGCATATGGAAACCATTTCTGGACTATACCAAAGGAAATTTGTCCACCATTCTGTCTCGAGCTTTTATTTGCTCTTAAAATTTTCTCATCTTTGTGCTAATTATGCTGCCTGCTTTTTTTATTATTATTTCTTTGTTCTTTCTTGCTGCTGAGCAACTTGTGTGTTTTTTTTTTTGTCTTATATTTTTTTTTTCTGGAAAAATGAAAACTAATCCACCTTATTCCTGGGGGTGCCGCTGTAGGAACGATTGTGGGCGGAGCTTCCGGTTTCGGCTGACCTAGTGTTAAATCAGTCAGTAAGAGTGGAGCAGCAGGGGCATTTAAAATAGCGTTTTTAAAAGTTTTTCAAATTCATTTTAATGTATAGTCCACATACGTGTTTTGCACTCAAGTGGCAGCTAATTTCAGCTGTTTTAGTTTTTGTATTTTTTGAATGTTTTGGCGTAGTTCTGGTACTTGTTGCTGGTGTTCGTGGTAGGCTTCTCACCACACGGTGACAGACGACATCCAAGCACAGTGTTGTGGCGTACGTCTGCTCTAAGGTAAATTTGATTATATCCAACATATTTTAACAAAATGCAGCCGACTTTATTGTGATGGAGAAGTGCTGGTCTGAATGCACACCGCGTCATTATGAGCACAGGCAACAAGAGGTCATAAATCATGACTCTTTCATTGTTTAGTAGCGGCAAAGTCCCGGGAAAACCCCATGAATGCCTGGTATCATTGGA
This sequence comes from Pholidichthys leucotaenia, assembly GCA_020510985.1. Lineage (NCBI taxonomy): Eukaryota > Metazoa > Chordata > Actinopteri > Cichliformes > Pholidichthyidae > Pholidichthys > Pholidichthys leucotaenia. The sequence continues at coordinate 19,892,743 of CM035839.1, read as the reverse complement.
AAACTTAGGAATTGTACTTTCTAAAAATACTTATGTTTTTGCAGAAGATGTAACTCCCGACCGATCGACCGCGGGTTTTCAACCTAGCTAAAATATAAACAGATCGTCTTTTTCTGGGTCAGTTTTCGGGCACTTCACAAATTAAATATCATTCAATACAGAATATTGAAATAACATTACATCAGTTTTGAAAATGTCCTCAAAGTGACTCATTTTGCCAGCACGGGTCATTTGTTTACACCGCTAGCATCTTAGCAGCGGCGCTAACTAACGGCGCTACTGTGTACGAGGCCACTTTTTAAGGTCTTCTTCCCATCCCTCGATAGTTGTGGGAAGTGGTATGATTATATTACTGTTTTGAGGTGCAAGAGGCCGTGTTCCCGCATTTCTGATGCCGAAGTCATTGTTTTTGAACAAGGAAAAGTGTCCCGTTTCAGTGACAACCATATGTTCTAAACTAGTACTGGAAGTTGCTGCCATAATTCACACAAGGCATCATGGGCCTAGGAATAAGGTGGATAAATATATTTTAAAAAAAAAGAACTCCTGGTTTAAACTACTATTCTTTTATCACCATGCAGCTAGTACAAAGGGCCGATTGGGATAATAAATCCAACCTCACCTCGTCCATCTTGTTGGTGATGACCTGACATCCCCCACAAAAAGACTGGGGACCAGTTGTCTGAGTTTAGCCTAACCGCCGATATCCCCGCTTTTGTTTTACCTTCACTTTGCTAGATTCTTCTTGGCATTTTCAGATGAAGTAGCATGTGTTACGCTGTCGGGCTTGTATCGATTTACTCTGTAGATTTAATAGAAACCATATGGCAACTAGTTTAGAAAGTACCAAAATACAGCTAGGCTAACTCTTAACATGAACTGGAAATAGAAGACAACAAGTGGACACATCCTGTTTGTGAAGCCTGTCTCCTGCCAAACAGCACCCCACTGTGGAAAAGAAGGTGCACTACACAGCATTATCTTAGCTTATTGGTTCCATTATAAAAAGCTACCAAAGATTATTGTGATCAACAAGTATTCAAAGACCCTTGAAAAATATTGAAATGCCTATTGTCCAATCAATTCACTCGGTCTGAACCAAATGTCCCTTATCATTTCCATATAAAATCTCCATAACTTTTATTCCACTCCCAGCATATATCAAAGGAGGCTGGATTCTCCGTAAGGCGTGGAAAATGTACAATAAGTGCCACAGTGACATCAGCCAGCTTCAGGAGGCCTGTCAGCGTCGATCCTCAGGTAACCAGGACTCCCTCACGGCGGACAACGCCAACCACAACGCCCCCGTGGAGAACGGGGTCACAGCCGAGGCCCTGGACCGCCTAAAGGGCTCCGTCAGCTTCGGCTACGGCCTGTTCCACCTGTGCATCTCCATGGTACCGCCACACCTGCTCAAGATTATCAACCTGCTGGGCTTTCCGGGGGACCGACTCCAGGGCCTGTCCTCCCTCATGTATGCGAGCGAGAGCAAGGACATGAAGGCACCTCTGGCCACGTGAGTAGAACCGAGCATATGACAAAGAGGTAGTACAACCGCGAGTGTCATATTGCTTTTATACCTTAATCTAAAATAGCCCAAAAACCTGCAACTTGCAGTGCCTCATTTTTTTATAAGCGACTTTCTGAAAAAAAAAAAAAAAAAAAGCTCAGTGTTGCAGGGAATAAGCAGGACTGGCAACACTGGCCATGAGCATTTACTGGGCTCTTATTTTGGTACATCCTCTGAGCCCGAGTCTTAATTCAGTATCAAAATTTAGCATTTAGATTTAACATTTAGATTTATATATAACACTATCAGCAATACCCGGTGAATAAGACATGCAGTCTTTCGTCCTGATGATACAACAGTAACATAAAGGACCTGCTGACCAGCCTCTGCTCCTCCCAGAGTTCAGCTGGGCTGCAATGAATATATAGCTTATGCTGACCTGATATGTTTCTCCAGACATGTAACGACACATCGTGGCAACATTTTAAATGGGATGGCCTTCCATACAGTTGGTCCCTTTCCCAGACAGCACCCTACCTGTGACAATGTCGGTATTACATAATGTCTAGTGTCAGCAACTTAAAAAGCTGTTTCCAAACGTCGATAATGCGTCGTTTTTGTGGAGCATTCAGGGAGATTCATTGCTCCAGCGTTCCTATATGCTCAAGAGTATATATGTAAAGCATTAAACACGTATTAATTTTTTCATTAGTTTTTTATTGCACAAAGTAAATGCACCACGGGATAATAGCATGTAGGCATAATTTACATTTATTTACCTCATTTACTGAATGCGTCACTTTATTCTTCAGTCGTGATATAGTGTTTTACTCTTGTATGTCCTTTCACTTTTACTACTGTTTCACTTTAGTGAAATTAATTTCTTTTCTAAAATTTCCTACTTCTTTCTTGTAAATTTGCTGCTTTTGTCTCAAAAATTTGACTTTCCCCATTTCCATTTGTGTCTGTCAGAAATGTGCAACATTTTTTCCTCAAATTTGACTTTTTCTTGTAAATTTGCAGCTTTTCTTATAGTTGAAACTCTCTGACAAACTTGCAGTTTTTTTCCCCTCCAGTTAGCTTTGTTTTCTTGCAAATTAAATCTTCCTTCGACTGCTCCCTTTAGAGGTCTCTACAGTGGATCATCTGCCTCCATCTCACCCTGTCCCCCACGTCTTCCTCTGGAACACCAACCCTCTCCATGTCCTCCTTCACTACATCCATCAGTCTTCTCTGTGGTCTTCCTCTTTTCCTCCTGCCTGTCAGCTCCATCTTCAGCATCCTTTGTCCAATATCTCCACTATCCCTCCTGTGCACATGTCCAAACCATCTCAGCTTTGCCTCTCTTACTTTGTCTCCAAACCGCTCAACCTGAGCTGTCCCTCTGATATACTGATATACTCATTTCTAATCCTGTCCCTCCTAGTCACTCCCAGTGAGAATCTTAGCATCTTCAACTCTGAGTCACATTATTTTTTTCTCTTATTTAGAAAATATTTACCTTTTTTCTTCTTTTTTTAACACATAAAACAGACAAAATATAAGTTGCATCTTCCCTCATTTTCTAAATTTAAACTAAGCCCACCAAGGTTCATTTAACAGCTTTTTGTGGATTTTGTTATGTTACATAATCCTTGTAACAGTCAATTTTTTTCTTGAAATCAAATGCAGCAGATAAAAAAAAAGAAAAGATAATCTCACTGCCACACAGATGAGAAGCAAAAGTTGTCATAAATGTTCTGCCTGTTTAACATCAGAGTGAGATTTTCGTTAAAGCTGACCCACAGTGCCGTGGGCTGAATGTCTGTTTTTCTGTCGTTCAGGTTGGCCCTCTTGTGGTACCACACAGTAGTGCTGCCTTTCTTCGCTCTAGAGGGCTCAGATACCCACGCGGGGCTGCTGGAGGCCAAAGCTATTCTGCAGAGGAAGTCGGTGGTCTATCCAAACTCGTCTCTCTTCATGTTCTTTAAAGGGCGAGTCCAAAGGCTAGAGGTGTGTACATGACGATTTGGGTTTTTGCTCATCATTTTACTTAATTACTTATTTACTGAATGATTACACATCACAGTGTCACAGATTTTGATAGGTGATGTAGCCCTGTGCAACAGTTATACTGTTTAATTTTGATATCTGACATTCAGAGTTAACATTTAAACATACAGGACCATATTACAAGGACGCGGCCAGTTGTCAATGACGCAGAACATGTTTATAGGTGTTTCCAAGTTGGGTGTTTCCAAGTTCCAAGTTTATGGGTGTTTCCAGCCGCTCAACCTGAGCTGTCCCTCTGATATACTCATTTCTAATCTTGTCCCTCCTTGTCACTCCCAATGAAAATCTTAGCATCTTCAACTCTACCACCTCCAGCTCCCTGACACTTGTCTCCACCCACTCCACCCTGCCTGCACTCTCTTCTTCACCTCTCTTGTGCATTTTCCATTGCTTTGGATGGTTGACCCCAGGTATTTAAACTCATCTACTTTCACGACTGCTATTCCTTTCATCTTCACCACTGCACCTGCCTCCCTCTCATTCACACTCATGTATTATGTCTTGCTTCTACTGACTTCCATTCCTTTTCTCTCCAGAGCATACCTCCACCTGTCCAGGTTCTCCTCCACCTGCTCCCTACTCTCACTGCAGATCACAATGTTGTCTGCAAACATCATGGTCCACGGAGACTCCTGCCTGACCTCGTCTGTCAGCCTGTCCATCACCGTGGCAAACAAGAAGGGGCTCAGAGCCGATCTCTGATGTAACCCCACCCCCACCTTGAATCCATCCATCACTCCTACAGCGCACCTCACCACCGTCTTGCTGTTCTCATACATGTCCTGCACCACCCTCACATACTTGTCTGCCACTCCTGACTTCCTCATACAGTACCACACTTCCTTTCTTGGCACCCTATCATATGCTTTCTCTAGATCCACTAAGACACTGTGCAACTTCTGACTTTCTTTATACTTCTCCAACAGCACTCTTAGGGCAAACATTGCATCTGTAGTACTCTTTGTTGGTATGAAACCATACTGCTGCTCACTGATCATCGCCTCTCCTCTTAACCTGGCTTCAACAACTCTTTCCCATATCTTTGTAGTGTGGCTGATATACTTTATGCCTCTGTAGTTACTACAGCTCTGAGCATCACCTTTGTTCTTGAAAAGTGGTACCAAAACACTTCTTCTCCACTCCTCAGGCATCCTCTCACTCTCCAAGATTGTATTAAACAGTCTGGTTAAAAAGTCCACTGCCATCGCTCCTAAACATCTCCATACCTCCACAGGTATGTCATCTGGACCAACCGCCTTTCCATTCTTCATCCTCTTCAAAGCTGCCCTCACTTCTGCCTTGCTAATCCTCGGGACTTCTTTGTTCACCATCTTTCCTTCATCCATCCTCCTCTCTCACTCATTTTTCTTTATTCATCAGCTCTTCAAAGTATTCCTTCCACCTTCGCAACACACTCTCAGCATTTGTTCAAAAAGGGCTGTCCTAACGCTCTTAATTATTCAGAAGTGTGTTTGGGGCGTAATGTGAATTAAACCAATCGCTGCCTTTGGGTTTGTGCGCACATACCTCTCTTCTCTGGGGTCATGGTGACAGCTGTTTTCCTGGTAGGACAGACTGGTCCCCGCTGCAGTCCGGTAGAGAACTGAATCATAAATCCACTCAACATTTTTTTCCACTCTGTGTAGTGAAAAAGCCTGCTGTGTTTTCAAATAGTTTGTATTTAATTGTCCTCATTTAACAGAAAACACCAGCTGAGTGTGTTTTTTCATTTATCGGGATGCGCGAGCACAAACAGACATGAGATATGATGATGCGATATGATGACTCAACACACGACAGTTTAGTGGACAAAACGTTTTCAAAGAAGAGGTCTTAGTTTACAATTGTCAGACTGACAGTAGCCTCAATAGTTCAATTTGCAAGAGCAACTTGAGGTGTTCTTGAGAAATGAGGTGCTTTTCTGTCATATGATGGCCCTAGAGTTCTTACATTCTTTGTAAGGGTGCCTTGGGATCCTCCTATGGCATACTTACTGCCATCGTTACAAAAAATTTTGCACAACTTAGGCACTGTCAAGTCATTGGTAGGAAGATCTTACGGCTTTCGGCACATTTTGTCAGCACAAATGTCGCAGGAATGATGTACTTCTACCTTATGAGCGCCTCACTACCACTTTATGCACACTGTACGAATCTCTGTACCAACAGGGATTCGTATGGCATTTCCTACGACCGCTGTGAGGGGCCCTCAAGAACAACTTAAGGTGTTCTCAAGGCATACTTAGGTTCAACATCTTGTGTAGTTCTTATGTTGTTCCTATGGCATTCGTACGGCTGCCCTACAATGAGGGATTTTCGTGGGGCGTTCATAGAAATCTTGGACAAGATCATTGACCTGACCATGAACTTACCAATGGTCTACGAATGTTAGATTCTTCTAAAGAAGGCCGTACAAAATGGTCCAAAAATCGTTCATACGATGTTCGCTGCTGTCCATAAGGGTATTTGTGACCGTAGCTTAATTTGCTAGCTTAGCTAGCTGTACTGTAGCAATGTGAGCTCTGAGTCTCAGTGGCAAAGCTGCACTTTTCCTCCAAGGAGAGGGTGTATCAGGCTCCCAGCAAATCCAAACGAGGCATTTCAGGCAGAGTTGTCGTTCCAAATCCTGCAGGACAGGAGAATGCCTGTGAAGGAGGACTTTAGGCAGCTTGACTTTGCAGACCATATAATGTCTCAGAAATCCTACTTAACCCAATAAAATAATGGAATCCCCCCCCCCCCAAAAAAATAAACACAATCAGGGCTTTTTAAACATTCCAAATTTGTGCGTACGTAGTCTGTGTGGAACTGGAGTTGCGTTACCTGTTGGTGTCCTCTCTGTTCCCAGTGCCACATCAACAGCGCTTTGGCCTGTTTCCATGATGCATTGGAGCTTGCGTCAGACCAAAGAGAGATCCAGCATGTGTGTCTCTATGAGATTGGTATGTGTCTCCTCGTCAGGTCAGTATGGGTGGCGGGCGAACCCCGCGGTGGTGGGTTGACGATGCTCTGTGTGCTTGTGTCTGGTTCAGGTTGGTGTAGCATGATAGAGATGAATTTTGAGGACGCGTACCGGGCGTTTGAGAGACTGAAGAATGAGTCACGCTGGTCCCAGTGTTACTACGCCTACCTGACTGGAGGTAAGTCAGCCCCCCTCAGCCACTAGGGTGTCCCTAAGCTACACGTTCACCCTCTTTTTTTTTTTGTTTTTTTTGTGTGTGTGTGGGGGGGGAGTTACCTTAAAAACTACCTTAAATTTTTTTCTTGTAAATTTGCAACTTTTTTCTCATAAATTTGCTAATTTTTCTAGCAAAATACAGCTTTTTTTCCTTGTGAATTTGTAAACTTTTTGTATATGCAGTTTTTTCCTCATAATTTTGCAGCTTTTTCCCCATAGATTTGCTACCTTTGTATAGAAACTGCTTTTTCGTAAATGACTTTTTTCTTTTAATTTGGTAACTTTTTTCTTATGAATTTGCAGCTTTTTTAAATAAATGTGCAACTTTTTTCTGAAAAATTTGTTACCGTTTTCTTGTAAATTTACAGCTTTTTTTCTCATAAATCTGCAGCCTTTTCTCATAAATTTGTCAGTTTTTTTCTCATAAACTTGCTATTTTTTAAGCAAAATTATAACTTCTTCCTTTTAAATTCATAATTTTTTTAATACATTTGCAAGTTCTTTCCTCATAATTTTGCAACTTTTTCTCTTAAGTTTGCTAGTTTTTCCTTTTAATTTTGTAACTTTTTTCTCATAAATTGACAAAATTTTTCTTACAAATTTACAACTTTTCCCATAAATTTCCAGCTTTTTTCTTATAAAATCTGTAACTTTTTTCTCATAAATTTGCTATTGTTTCTAGCAAAATACAACTATTTTCCTTGTGACTTTGTAAACTTTTTGTATATTTGCAGTTGTTTTCTCTCATAATTTTACAGCTTTTCCCCCCATAGATTTGCTACCTTTGTATGGAAACTTTGCTTTTTCTCATAAATTTATTACTTTTTTTCTTTTCATTTTATAACTTTTTTCTCATGAATTTGCAGCTTTTTAAATAAATGTGCAACTTTTCGGAAAAATTGGTTACCTTTTTCTTGTAAATTTACAGCTTTTTCCTCATAAGTCTGGAGCTTTGTCCTCATAAATTTGTGACCTTTTTCCTCATAAATTTGCAAGTTTTTTGTCATAAACTTGATATTTTTTTCTCGTGAAATTACAACTTTTTCCCTTGTGAATTTATAATTTTTTTGGATATTTCCAGGTCTTTTTCCTCATAATTTTGCAGCTTTTTCACATAAATTTGTTAATTTTTTTCTTTTAATTGTGCAACTTTTTGTCTGATTAATTGGCTAATTTTTCTTGCAATTTACAAGTTTTTTTCGTGAATTTACAACTTTTTTTTTTCGAATAAATTCACATCTTTTTTCTTTTAAATTTTGTAACTTTTTCTTGTACATTTGTAGCTTTTTTTTAAATAAATGTGCTACTTTTTTCTAGAAGATTTGTTACCTTTTTCTTGTAAATTTACAGCTTTTTTCTCATAAATCTGGAGCTTTGTCCTCATACATTTGGGACCTTTTATCCTCAGAAATTTGTAAGTTTTTTTGTCATAAACTTGATATTTTTTCTCACAAAATTACAACTTTTTTCCTTGTGAATTTATATTTTTTGTATATTCCCAGGTCTTTTTCCTTGGAATTTTGCAGCTTTTTTCACATAAATTTGTTAATTTTTTTCTTTTAATTATGGAACTTTTTGTCTGAATAATTGGCTAATTTTTCTTGCAAATTTACAACTTTTTTCTCATGAATTTACAACTTTTTTTTCGCATAAACTTGCAACTTTTTTCTTATAAATTTTGTAACTTTTTTCTTGTAAATTTGCAGCTTTTTTTTTAAAATAAATGTGCTACTTTTTTCTGGAAAATTTGTTCCCTTTTTCTTGTAAATGTACAGCTTTTTTTCTCTTAAATCTGCATTTTTTTCCCCTCATACTTTTGTGACCTTTTTTCCTCATAAATTTGCAAGTTTTTCCTCCTAAATTTTCAGTTTTTTCCTTTTAAGTCTGGTACTTTTCTGGGGAATTTGCAACTTTTCTCTAACAAATTTGCAGCTTTTTGTCTGCTGAATTTGCTACATTTTTCTTGTAGAATTGTGTTTTTTTTCTTGTAAATGTTAAAGGGTTTGAACTCTTCCCGATTACAAAAATGACATCATGCCTTATTTGTGTTTCCTTTCAGTGTGTCAGGGCGCGGCAGGAGACCTGGAAGGTTCCTACAGAGTTTTTAAAGATGTGCAGAAGCTTTTCAAGAGGAAAAACAACCAGATAGAGCAATTTGCTGTCAAAAGGGTGGGCATCTTTCTGCCACTACACACCCTCCATTCCTCCACGGAGCATCTCTGATACTTAGTTACAGAGGCTTTCCTTCTCTGTCTGCAGGCTGAAAGACTGAGGAAAATCTCGCCCACCAGAGAGCTATGCATCCTCGGTGTAATCGAAGTGCTTTATCTGTGGAAAGCGCTTCAGAACTGTTCATCGTCTAAGCTGCAGATAATGAATCAGGGTGAGCAATCAGGGTGCGTGATTTGCATCACTTTACCCACTTCAGCTTCGCTTTTTCCCCTAGTGTGAAGGCTTGCTGTGGTGTGTGTGTTCTCAGTGTTGCAGACTTTGGACGACGCGTCATGCAGAGGCCTGAAACACCTCCTTCTCGGTGCCGTTCATAAATGTCACGGGAACCTGAGAGACGCTGTTCAGGTAGGCTGTTCGGCTCCTATTCGCTTCCCGTTCTGCGGCAACTCGCAACTAGTTGGAGAGCAGCATTCACGGGGTAGTCTCCAAAATCTCCCCGAATATTTGCGGGGGGTTCGCAGGTTCCTCTTGTGAGTCCCTCAAAATAGTCGCAGAATCGCTGCGGGTGTCTTGAACCCTCCTCAGTTTAGTTTCTGTGAGTTGGAAAGTGGGAGAAAAGTGGGACAGCTTTGTGACCGACAGTGTCAGCATGCCACCCAAGGGCGAGAAAAGCAAGGGTGGGGATAGGGGGAGTCGGCTGCGTCTGATGCAGCGGACTCGGAGGCGGCCTCCTCATCCAGAAGTCTCTGCACTTCTTTGTGACTGATCTTGCTTAACGTCTGATGATAAAATGGCTGCTGGAATGGGGAGATGTGGTCCGATTTGACATTTGTCAAGGATGACTGTCGTGTGAGTGTAGCACAGGATTTGAGTGGCCGCCCCGGGACAGTCGTAAAAATGCAAAAAAAAAAAAAAGGCACATTTGTTGCCTGCATGTTGCGCGAATGTCGTGCAGCGTACACATGGCATGTATGCAAACTTCCGGGAGTTGGTGTGAAATTCATGGAATGTTTGTGCGGTATACGCACATGTGCCGATTCACCCCGGCCAGCATGCCCATGCGGGCCCCACCAAAGCTTACATCTGGCTTGTTTTATGGGTCCCAGCTGAGTTTACCCACATGGACTTTACCTGTTCACCGATTTTCAACTGATTTTCTCATAAATTTGCTATTTTCTTCTAAATTTGTGACTTTTCCCCCCTAATTTGATACATTTTTTCTTGAAAATTTGAAACTTTGTCATAAACTTGCAACTTTTGTCTCATAAATCTGTGATTTTTTTAATTGTAATTTTGCAACTTTTTTCTCAAAAATTTGCTAGTTTTTCTTGTAAAATTGTGACTTTTTTTCTTGCAAATTTGATAATTTTTTTGTGTAATTTTGGAACGTTCTCATAAATTTGCCAAGTTTTTAATTGTAATCTTGCAACTTTTTCCTCCTAAATTTGTTCCCTTTTTCCTTGTAAATTTGTGAGTTTTTCCCCATAAATTTACATTTTTCTTGTAAATTTGGAACTTTCGCAAAAATTTTCAACTTTTTTTTTACTGTAAACTTAGTTTTTCCTGATAAATTTGTCTTGTCTTGTAAATTTGCTAATTTTTTTTTCTTGTAAGTTTGTCACTCTTTTCAAGTAATTCTGCATTTTTTCATGTAAATTTGCAACTTTTTTCTCCTAAATTTTCTACTATTCTTTTGTAAATTTGTCACCTTTTTTCTACAAATTTATGAGGAAAAAAATGTGACCTTTTGTGTGATTTTGGCCGTGGCACAAGTGTTCCTGACACCTGCTCAGCCATAGTGGGGCCCAGATGGGTTTAAAGCAGACAGACTATCTGCTTCGCTGCACCACAGTTAAAGTCCATGAGGGCAAACCCAGATTTAACCCATGGTGGGGCGCACGTGGACACGCTGGCTGGGTCAAAGTCAAAATTGTGGCGAATTCATGTAGTTGACGTAATTTATTTATTTTTTTTTTAACATCTCCAACTAGTTGCCAGGTGTCACAGTCCAGTAAGATACTACCCTTAAAGCAACACTCTGCAAGATTTTCACCTTAAAATAACACTTGAAAAATGATTTTGATGGTACATCAACCTTTGGCTGAGTGAGCACCACTTCCCCATAGCCTGGGTGGGCCCGCGTTGCCTGCCACAGCTCCGTTCTTGGTAGGAACACTGTCCCAACTGAGGTCAGAGTCGCCATCATTGTAGTCTTTTCAGTGTTCCTACCTGGAACAAGAAAGTTACATAGTGCTGCTTTAAGAGGAATGCAGAAACAAATGTGAATGGGCTGCAATTCACTTTGTGACCACACAGTGTCACTAAAACAAAATACAAAATTTCCATAGAGTACGCTCATTCGCAAAGTGTTCCGCTTTATGAAAGCTACCATGCCGTTACCCAGAGATTTCTGTAGGACTGGGCTTATTTTGCAGCCACAGTGCTCCCACCTGCTGGTCATCAGATACCAGAAAAGGCTTAACTTTCCTCCACACTGGTTACTATGCCTGGACTATGGACTATGCCAGGCCATTTCGACTACAGGGTAGGGTACGCAGATGCTACAGGTGTCCTCAACCACTAAGGGGCTCCCAAGCTACAAAGTACCTGTCTTTCGCAAGCAAAATGAGCTTTAAAGGTGCGTTCAGACCAAATGTGAATGTGCAACGCATATATGTAAACATACAGAAAACATGCAAATTTGAGCATTTGCGCATATGAGGAATTTGGTAGCGCAAGCTAGTAATCAGCCTTGACATTCTGCCATCATCGGAGTTAAAGTGTTAAAAACTGGAGCGTAAGCTAGTTTGAAAATGAGACTGCAGGCTAGCAGTGTAAACAACCGTCGTCCAGGTGAAGTTTTGGAGGCAGGGACAATTTTTCCAGGTGAGAACCCCGTTGGCTAATGTAGGCCTAAGCCTGACGGTGTTTGGGAATTTCCACAGTGGATAGAACGCAGCTGCAGAAGTTGTAAAGGAAACTCCGTCCATCTGCAACTAGCTCAGATGGTGAATTCATGTCTATTCGCGCGTTTCCATTGAATTAACATGCAATCACGCCTTTGGTCTGAACGCACCTTAAGATATAAGTATCCTCACCGTTTACCTTTTAGTATCATTTCCTGTAGTTTCAAATTGCTTGGGTCAAAGTGTCTTCTTTAATTTGAGTTTCAGAGTCACTAATCTAGCCTGCTTTCTTCTGGAATTGTAACAGATTTATGCTTCACCATGAATCATCTTTAAGGGTGTGAATATCTCCCCAGTACAAAAAGCCCCCCTACCCCCAACACAACTTTACATAGGACCCCCCAAAAAGCTTGAAATGGCAATGGTGCTGTGAATAACTGATAATTCACTGACAATTCTATTCATTTTTGCTCCTCTGAATTATTTCATTTACAACCTAGTCGTTCCAGCTGGCTGCCAGAGACGAGTACGGACGACAGATTAACTCGTACGTTCAGCCATACGCCGTGTACGAGCTCGGATGCGTGCTCCTGGCAAAACCAGAGGTCAGACTACAGCAGATTTTTGTCACATTTTTAATTTTCATTTATCAATTTACATGGTGCTAATGTGACTGTGTTCCCAATGAGAGCTCTACTATGGCTTCTCTACTGCATTTCAGACTGTTGGAAGGGGGAAATCACTGCTACTTCAAGCCAAGGTAGAATAATAAAACAGCAGTCATTTCAACTTTAATCGTTTGTACTTTTCTAATTATGTTTTAATGCAATCTTATGTTTCAGGAGGATTTTACCGGCTACGACTTTGAGAACCGGCTCCACGTTCGCATCCATTCAGCCTTGGCCTCTTTGAAGGAAGTCGTGCCTGTGTGACTCTGGCTCACGAGCTTTACACAAAGTTTTAAGCCGTTCACAGTAACTTCAGTACTGTTCGACGTCCCAGTGAAGAGCCCCCGAGTGCCGTCCATCCCTAAGGGACTTGGAGAAATAGATGTTTGTCACTCACACAACTGGACCGATGGTAACGTGTCATCCCTGTGCATTAGCAGCTGACGTGGACGTGAACAGATGCTAGCTGAACACACAGAGTGAAAACAGGCATAAAGTGTTGGGGGGGTTTTTGGTCAGGGGTCTAAAGCCGAGTCAGGAGTCATATGTAACTACTTTGCTCATCAACTTCCTGTGGCTTTGACAAAAACCTTTAAAAAAAATCTTACAGGAAAAACTATGCTAATTTATGGGAATGCTGCAAATTTACAAAAAATACCCTCACACGTTTACAAAAAAAGAGTAGTATATCTAGTAGTGAAAACACATTATCATACATTTATAAAAAGTGGCAAACACGAGAAGAAAGTTATAAATTAGCAGACCTAATAAGTCATAAATTCCAGAAAAAAAACACTGTAAAGTTGCTCATCTTCATAGACCAGTAGTGTAAAGTTCAGATATATTTCTACAAACAAAAATAAATGCCCCAAATTACTGTTTCCAAAAATCTTTAGCCACATTAGAATAAAAACTAGTTTAGATAGTTTATATGATTTTTTTTTTTTAATGCTCAAGGTTTTTAAGATTTTTAAATTTGGAGCAAATCGCTGTTATAGTCGTTTTCCCCCAGATACATTAATTATAAAGAATACGCTCTATAACTTGAATAAGACCATAGTTTGAGGTTTTTGGCAGCATTTTTGTAGAATTATTCTAGTTTATTGGTGTTATGCTAGCTGTCCCCCCTTTGCTTTCAGTTTAACAGATAAACTAGCAAAATCCCGCCAAAAATACAATGAAAAATTTACTAATCCAAGTTCCAAAGAAAATCTTAAAAACTTAAGCATAGTATTTACGGAGCTAGCTACATAGCTAGTTGTGGATATCTGATGTGCTTATAGATAGCTGGATTATTTAAAATTTTAAAGATTTTTAAACCTGAATTAGTAAATCACTGCTAGTTTTTTTCCCTAGTCTATGTGAATTATAAATAAGACACTCTGTAATTCAAATAACACATTATACTGATGATCTGATAGCATTTTTGGTGAATTTAAGCTAGCTTAGTAGTACTTTGCCAGCTGTTACCCTTGCTTTAGAATTAGGAGCTAAGCTAAGCTAACATGTCCTTGCCTTGTTTGAGCTGGATGCACATAGATGAAACTCGCAGAACTCTTTCCGTACAACAAAAGACACATTTTCTCCAATCTCAACTGTTCAACTGAGTGTTCTCTTTAGTTCCTCGTTATGTTGCCTGTGTGGACGATTGTTACTTATGCCTCTCCCTTCAGTCACCACGTAAATGCAAGAATTCAATGAAGCCAAACTGAGTGAAAAACATGTTTGTTTTATTTGTAACCGAGTAATCCTTGATTCGAGTGGTTTGTGTGAAATGCTGCGGAGAATATTCCGGTGCAGTTCAATTATGTTCCACAGATATCACGACAGTTTGCGTTTTATAGAATTACAAATAGAACATTTTCTAAATTGAAGAATATTTTTCATGATAGTGCCATCTGAGTATCAATCTTTAATTTTTTGCCCATAACTATAGTGGCTTTCCTTTGGTCTCACAAAATTTGCCAGAAAATATTCAAAAATGTTCACAAAAAGTTGCAATTTTACCAGGAAAAAAAATGCAAATTTATGATTAAAAACAAAAAATTGCACAGCTGTTTTGTTTTGATTTTAAGACTCCAACATCTTTTGTTTCCATGCTTTTTTTGGGTTGTTTTGTGGCCAGAAAATACTCAGAATCACTCCATAGTCAAGGTTGAAACCCCTGTTTGAAATAAACGCCAGTTCTTCACAAAGTCACATTTATTCAACAAGAATTCTTTGATTTTTTTTTTATATTCTTAGATGACTCATGGGTTGACAAGTTTGAAGAGTAACCTCTTAATAAAAATCATGTCACAGTCATAAAATTCACATAGGAAATAATAGTAATCGTCTAATAATAGTTACCAAAGGCTACTTAAATTACATCACTTGTCACCTGACGTCATAGTAGGGCTAGGCAATATAGCTAAACAAGTATTGCAATATAATTTCTCTATATTGCAATACACGATACATATCGCAATATATATAAAGTGCTCTGAATGTCCTTTAAAATTTGGTTTTACTTGTGTTTTTGTAAGAAAAGAGAATGTCCTGGATTTTAGCTTTACGAATAAATGCCCCTCGTTGATCTGGTGAATAAATAACAGAGCAGTAGTCAAAGACCACCCTTCAGTATATTTATTGTTTATTTTGACCAAAAAGAGAAAATACGCCTCGTACTGGACGCAGACAGTACCACGGGAAGATGTCAGAGTCTCAGTGCAGCGTTCAGTACAGTAAATCAAAACAGATAAGCACAGAATGCTGACTCAGCGGTACACAGAGCGTTCTGTGGGAAGCGGAGCCTGACATAATGCACGGCTCAGGAGACGCACACACACAGGCTCAGAGTAGCTCAAATAGCTTTATTGGCAACAAGGGTGTATGAATGTGTGTCTGCGAGATGTGAATGTGTTGGTGGCGGCGTCTGCTTCGGGCACAGAGGCAGGAGACCGTACAGCCGGACAACCCTATGGGAAAAGCACAGGGAGAAGGGTGACGGGCACACACCAACACAGGAGATATACAAGTAGGAGAGGAGCTTACTTGGAAAGGGCGGATGACTGGCACAGCAAGGAACGAGGTCTGGTAGACAGCCACCTGGAGAGCCCGGTGCAGCAGCGAGAAACAGGCGATGGAGAGGAATAGTCCGCCGGAAATCCACCTGTGCACAGGGGAGCAGACTTGGAGAAGAGAAAGGTAAGATCTTCTTACCGCTATGTTTGCTGAGAATGAGAGGGAACTCACAGCAATCCGTAGTGAAGTCTGACGGCTTCAGGCCGAAGCCCAGGGCGAGGCGGCTTAAATCCCTCGCCGCTGATGATGTGCAGGTGTGTGTGCAGCTGGCGCCGCTGATGAGCGGCGCGGCGTGACAGTACTCCCCCCTCTAGCAGCGCCTCCTGGCGATGGTTTCTCTGGGTGCGCTCGGTGGAGTTCAGCAATGAGCGATGGGTCTAACACAAACGACGAGGGTACCCACTGCCGATGTTCAGGCCCATAGCCCTCCCAGTCCACCAAGTACTGCAACCCACGACCCCGGCGCCGGGAGTCCAGGATGGAGGAGACAGGCCAGGCCGGATGGCCATCAATCATCCGGGGCGCGGGTTGCGCAGCAGGAGGAGGGCAAAGGGGGTCGGAGACTGCCAGCTTCAACTTGGACACGTGGAAGGTGGGGTGGATGCGGAGGGAGGGGGGAATAGCTACATGCACAGCCACCGGGTTGATGATCCTGGTGATGGGGTATGGGCCCATAAACCGCTGTGCCAGCTTCCTCCTCTCGCCCTTTAAAATCACGTCCTGGGTCGACACATAGACTTGCTGACCAACTCTGTACGCCGGGGCAGGTCTTCTGTGCCGGTCCGCCACGGCTCTGTTGCGCTCCGCCGCGCGTAAAAGCGCATTGTGCGCTGACGCCCAGATGGAGCGGAACTGCCTGAGATGCGCCCGTACTGAGGGGACAGTTACCTCACTCTCCTGCGCCGGGAGCAGCGGGGGGTCATAACCCAGGGACGCCTTAAAGGGGGACATCCCTGTAGCAGAAGAGCGAGCGGTGTTGTGGGCGTATTCAACCCAGGCGAGGTGGTTACTCCAGGACGTTGGTTTGGACGCCGTGACGCAGCGGAGCGCAGCCTCCAGCTCCTGGTTGGTCTGCTCACACTGCCCGTTGGTTTGGGGGTGATGGCCGGAGGAGAGGCTCACCTTGGCTCCCAGGGCGTTGCAGAACGACCTCCAAACCTCTGAAGAAAATTGGGGCCCCCGGTCCGAGACCATGTCCACCGGAATCCCATGCAGCCTGACCACGTGCTGGATTAGGAGGTCCGCCGTCTCCAGGGCAGTTGGGAGACCTCGTAGGGGGACGAAGTGTGCCGCCTTGGAGAAGCGGTTCACGATGGTCAGGACGGTGTGGAAGGTGTTAGAGACTGGGAGTCCAGTGACGAAATCCAGGGCGATATGCGACCAGGGCCTGCCAGGGACGGGCAGAGGCTGGAGCAAACCCGCTGGAGGGGCATTACCTGATTTGCTGGTGGCACACACTGGGCAGGCCCGGGCGTAGTGGGCAGCATCCCTCCGCAGGCCCGGCCACCAGAAGGACCGCTGGAGGAGGTCAATCATCCGGGAGGAGCCAGGGTGGCAGGTGAGCTTGGATGTGTGCAACCAGTGGATTACCTCCCCCCGAACCGTGGATGGCACGAACAGCCTCCCCTCCGGTCCGCCGCCAGGGTCAGGTTCCACTTCCTGCGCCTTCCGGATCTTGCTTTCTATGTCCCAGGTGACGGCTCCCACGACGCATGACCTGGGTAGGATGGTGTGGACTGTGTCCTCCGACTCCTCAGGGGCAAATTGCCTAGAGAGGGCGTCGGGCAGGCCGTTCTTGGAGCCAGGCCTGAAGGTGATTGTGAATTGGAACCTGGCAAAGAACAAGGACCAGCGCGCCTGGCGGGCGTTCAGGCGCTTGGCAGATCTTAGGTACTCCAAGTTCTTGTGGTCCGTCAGGACCACGAACGGCAGGTTCGCCCCCTCTAGCCAGTGACGCCACTCCTGTAGCGCGAGCTTGATGGCGAGGAGCTCTCTGTCCCCCACGTCGTAATTCCGTTCCGCCGGGGACAAGCGCCGGGATAAGAAGGCGCAGGGCCGCTTGGTTCCGTCATCTGGCGACCGCTGGGATAGAACCGCCCCCACTCCTGTGTCCGAAGCGTCCACTTCCACGATGCACTGCAGCGCAGGGTTGACTTGGCTAAGGACCCGGGAGGAGGAGAACTCCGCCTTCAGCGCCTGGAAGGCAGCCGCGGCCTCTTCGGTCCACCGGAACGGGACCTTAGGGGACGTGAGGCGGGTCAGCGGGCCGACGATGGTGCCAAAATTTGGGACAAAGCGGCGGTAGAAATTTGCAAACCCAACGAACTGCTGCACCTGTTTTCTTGATGCAGGTGTGGGCCATTCCACCACCGCCTTCACCTTCTCTGGGTCCGGAAGCACCTGGTCGTGGGAGATGATGAACCCGAGGAAGGATGTTGTCTCTCGCATTTTTCGGCCTTCACATACAACCGGTTCTCCAGCAGTCTTTGGAGGACCCGCCTCACGTGGACCCGGTGCTTGTCCCTGGATTTGGAGAAGATGAGAATGTCATCCAGGTAGACGAACACAAAAAGGCCAATGAAATCCCGGAGGACGTCGTTGATAAGGCGCTGAAAGACGGCTGGAGCGTTGGTCAACCCGAACGGCATCACCAGGTACTCGAAGTGGCCGTTCGGGGTACGGAAGGCTGTCTTCCACTCATCTCCCTCCCGGATCCGGACGAGGTGGTATGCGCTGCGTAGATCCAGCTTGGTGAACCAAGTCGCCCCCTGGAGGGAGTGGAAGGCGGTGTCCATGAGGGGCAGGGTGTAGCGATCCTTCTCCGTAATGTCGTTTAGGGCGCGATAGTCGATGCAAGGATGGAGGGACCCGTCCTTCTTACCCACGAAGAAGAATCCTGCCCCCACAGGTGATGACGATGGGCGGATTATCCCAGCACTCAGCGACTCCTTGAGGTAAGCGTTCATGGTCTCCTTCTCCGGCGCTGACAGGCTGTAGAGTCACCCAGAGGGTAAGGGTGCCCCCTGGCGGATGTTAATTGCGCAGTCATAGGGCCTATGAGGAGGAAGAGACATCGCCTTGGACTTGCTGAATACCATACCCAGGTCGTGAAATTCCAATGGCACCAGGGACAGGTCCGGGGGCGCAGCGTCCGTAGGTGTAGGAGGAGAGGACGGAGAGCAGGCAGCGGACTGTAGACAGGTGCTCATGCAGAATGTGCTCCATGCCGACACCCCGGCGGACTTCCAATCCAAAATGGGGTTGTGGAGGCGTAGCCAGGGATACCCCAGGATGACGGGCGACACAGAGTTGGGCAGGACGTAGAAGGTTATCTCCTCCCGGTGGTTTCCAGAGATGATAACCGGAACGGGGACGGTCTGGTGTGTTACTCTCCCCAGGGAGACACGGGAGAGGTTGACCAG
Source organism: Pholidichthys leucotaenia (assembly GCA_020510985.1). Taxonomy (NCBI): domain Eukaryota; kingdom Metazoa; phylum Chordata; class Actinopteri; order Cichliformes; family Pholidichthyidae; genus Pholidichthys; species Pholidichthys leucotaenia. Next base: position 19,873,773 of record CM035839.1, on the reverse strand, counting down.
GGAGATAGGGGTTTTTAATGCCTGGCAGTGGATGCCCAATCGGGTTGCCAGGCTTTGTGAAATAAAACTGCCCTCTGCGCCCGAATCCACCAGTGCGTGAGTGAGATGCCCAGTGGAGTTGTGACAAAATTGGACGGGCAGCTTCAATTGGGTGAGGGGACTTAACCGATTGACGTCCGCGAGGCCCCCTACAGTGACTCGCGGACCCCGCCGTTTGGCTTCTGTGGACAAAGCTCTACCGTGTGTTGATTATCTCTGCAATACATGCAGAGATTCAACTCACGGCGGCGTTGTCTCTCCGCCGGGGAGAGCTTTGTCCAACCCGTCACCATCGGCTCCGACTCCTCGGGGCGCGATGGTGGCGGCGTCGCCAGGGGGCGAGCTTGGAACGGGCGCGACGAGGCTCCACGAGGGCGAGAAGAAGACGACTTCCGCCCCGAGGAGCGCTCGCGCAGCCTGTTATCCAAACTGATGGCAAGAGACGTTAGCTCCGCTAGAGTCTCCGGGATATCCCGTCCAGCCAGTTCATCCCTCAGATCATCGTTGAGACTACGGAGGAAAAGGCCACAGAGTGAGCGTTCCTCCCAGCCCAATTCCTCCGCCGCTACCCGGAAGTCGACCGCATAGTCCGCTGCCAACCGGCTTCCCTGCTGGAGGCTGAGAAGCCGATCGACCTGGACCGTCTCGGTACGAGAGTGGTCAAAGACCTCCAGGAAGCGTCTCACGAATTGGTCATATGTGAGGGTGGCATAACTGGGCCTCGCCATTACGGCGTAAGTCCAGGTTAGTGCTCGCCCCTCTAGGAGATTCCCGATATAACCAATTCGGCTATGATCTGAAGGGAAGTCTCCGGGAACACAGTGGAACACGGACTCACACTGCATTATGAACCCCCGCGCTCCGCCGAGCTTACCGCTAAAGCGGGCGGGGGTTGGAATGGGCGTGAGCCGAGTCGGTGCTCCCGGAGCCTGCTGGACGGCCGCTGGAGCAGCAGGAGCCGCGCCACCCTGACGAGCCAGGGGGAACAGCTGTTGGGGGTCCAAGCGGTCCAATTGGTTAGTTATACTGATTAATTGATTGAGTATCACTTGTTGCTGATAGGCTATTTGGTCCACTCGAGCCTCGAGAGTGGTAAGCCGGTGTGCGAGCCCGCCGTCTGCCGAGCCGCTCTGCTGAAGCCGTACTGACATAATGCACGGCTCAGGAGACGCACACACACAGGCTCAGAGTAGCTCAAATAGCTTTATTGGCAACAAGGGTTTATGAATGTGTGTCTGCGAGATGTGAATGTGTTGGTGGCGGCGTATAGCCGGACAACCCTATGGGAAAAGCACAGGGAGAAAGGTGACGGGCACACACCAACACAGGAGATATACAAGTAGGAGAGAAGCTTACTTGGAAAGGGCGGATGACTGGCACAGCAAGGAACGAGGTCCGGTAGACAGCCACCTGGAGAGCCTGGTGCAGCAGCGAGGAACAGGCGAGGGAGAGGAATAGTCCGCCGCCGGGAAATCCACCTGTGCACAGGGGAGCAGACTTGGAGAAGAGAAAGGTAAGATCTTCTTACCGCTATGTTTGCTGAGAATGAGAGGGAACTCACAGCAATCCGTAGTGAAGTCTGACGGCTTCAGGCCGAAGCCCAGGGCGAGGCGGCTTAAATCCCTCGCCGCTGATGATGTGCAGGTGTGCGTGCAGCTGGCGCCGCTGATGAGCGGCGCGGCGTGACAGAGCCTAGGTGTCTGTGAGTCAGACTTCAAGGTGTCCAAACATGATATGCTTTGGTTAAGAATAATATCAGGAACATAGTATAATATTAAATAAAGAAATCTTTTACAAGAATCAAAAGTCATAATCATATTTGATACACGCGCGTACACACACACACACCACGTCTACATGCCATTTTCTCTTAAAATAACTCACATTATCAATACTCAAGTTTATCAACCATTTCGTTTTACCACACCAAGTTAATATTTGGTGGTCTAATAATGAGCGACAGAAGTATAATTTGTTGCTTATTTTTGTTTTTAATGGCTGGATTGAATGGTGTATTTTTGAGCAGGATGGTCTTCCATAGCAAAAGGGTTGAGACGTTTATTCAGTACTTGAGACGATTGTGGGCGGATGCGGGACAGTCTGACGCCTGCCTCGCAAGTCAGTGTCATAAAGCACTTCTAACATTAAATACACAAAGGTATGAATGTGTGCAAGTAGTTTTCTGAAGAGAGGACTCCCCCTGAACCGCAGCTTATAATGCCCCGAGCTTCCTTCTGGCAGGAATGACTGGGGAAGAGAGCTGCTGCAGGAGTCACAGACAGACATTGAGGAAACGGAGCAAGAAAAGTAAGCCGAATTACGCTGTTGGGTTATGTTAATGTGACAAATTACATTCGCTAGGCGCGATATAGGCATTTTATGTATTGCACATAGACAAATGTACTGATACGTTGAGTATATTCGGTGTATTGCCCAGCCCTACGTCACATACACTAATAATAATAAGACTGGTGAAGATCATTTAGACACATTAGAGATCACAGCACTTCACAATGTCCAAATGGTGATTTTTTTTAATGTGAAAATAGTGGGCGTTCCTCCTGTGCACTATGCATGGCATGGCAGGGTAACTGTGGCTCTACGACTGTACTGAAGTCTAACGTACCCAAATGTCCAATCCTGCATATCTGCCACAGTACTGTAAAGCGGTACCTTCAGTACTGCGACGTTACCTCCCGAAAGGTGCTGCTAAATGTCAGCCTAATTAACAAGTATTACTGGTGACTTATTTCAGTAGTGTTTTAGTGGTGGAAGCTTTTGAATTACTCCATAGTCGTGGCAAGTTTATTATATGTACCTTTGAAATGCAGTTATGCCATTTTTGGTTTGAATGTGGCACTTGCCGGCTAATTTAATATACAGCAATCTTATACAGGACATTGTTAAGACTGATTTTAACAGCCTTTCTAACTGGTTTCGCACACGTGTACATACAGTATGAGGTCTTCTGTGCAGAGTGTTGCCTTTTATTAACAAGCACTCACGGTTTTTGTCATCGAGCAATACACAGTAAGCAAACTGAAGGGTATCTTAAGAGGCTTTCAACAATGGCTGTTTTTTTTTTTCATCTCCCGTTCAAGGACTTGACAGATTTATTTTGCTCACGTTTACCGTGCTGAGGCAAAGCTTGTCATTCCCTTTTGTGGCTGTGATGGATGTAATTTGTGGTAAATGTCAAGATGGCTGCCCAGTGCAAGTAACGCAACCATCGATACAGTGTCACCCACCTGCTTCAGTGAGAAGATTCAGATCTTATTTCTGTTTAATCACGGGGTTTGGTTTGAGGTGAAGTTACAAGTCGGAATGATGATGTTTCAATGTGTCACTGAACTCTACAATAAACTGTTCTCCATAAATCCAAGCACAGAGTTTGAGAGTGTGTGTTGTTTTGTTGCCTTTGAGTTACTTTTTATTGAAACATTTACTCTGCTATGTACTACCCACCATTTTACCTGCCATTTTAATAAGTACACGTAATAAGTTTTAAAGAAGCACCAAATTTTACACAAATATCAGTCGGGTTTTCATTAAGTGCTCTCAACAGAAACCACTTTACTTAGGGTTTCAACTGACGTTATGATGGCAGCTAGGGCTGCGAATCATCACTAACTTCCAGAATCAATTCAATTCTGATTTGATCCGATCCTAATTCAATCAGGGAAATTAGCATTTTAACAGCTTTTTTACGTGCCAGGATAAAAATCTTAGACTTAATGCTGCAAACTGTAGCAGGAATACTTCACTTTTGTTAATACATAAATTATCACACAAAGAACTGACCCAAAATCAGCTACATGAATGAATGAATGAATCTTTATTTCGGATAGATTAAAAGTACAGATTAAAAAGAAACAGAATAATATAACAAAGGGGGAAAGAAAATCCAACAAGGTCAAATTAGACAATAACTCCTCTGATTATACAGTTCAACATAGGTTATCCGAAATGGGTGATGGCTGAAGCCGCAGCTTATATTGCCCACCCATATTCCATCCAAGAATTCAAAAGAAAAACAAAACAAGAGCGATTACAATTCAGAACAAAGCTAAGAAAAAATGTGACAAAAAACTAAGCAACAACACAACGCAGACTGGATATGACAATCCTTATGTGATTTTACATGTCATCTTGTATATATGTTTGGAATATTTCTTCCTTTAGTTTGTGTTTAAATTGCCCAAGCGTTGTACATGATTTTAATTCAGGTCCAAAATTGTTCCATAATCTGACTCCTTGCACTGAAACACAGTGTTGCTTGGTGGTAGTTCTCACTGAAGGTTTTTGAAATATACATGTTCCTCTGAAATGATATCGTTTCTCCCTTATTTGGAACAACTTTTGGATATTTGCGGGCAGTGATAGATTCTTCACTTTAAACATTATTACTGCAGTTTTAAAGTCAACCAGATCTTTCAACTTGAGAGCTTTTAATTTAAGAAAAAGTGGGTTTGTTGGTTCCCTGTAAGCAGCTTTGTTTATTATTCTAATAGCTCTCTTCTGAAGCATAAAGACTGGAGATATGTTTGTTTTATATGTATTTCCCCATACTTCAGTACAATATGTCATGTATGGGAGTATTAATGAATGATACAAGGGGGTTGTGGGTTGATTCAGCAGATATTTCACTCTGTGTAGTATTGCGATTGATTTGGATATTTTACCTTTAATATAAGATAAGATAAGATAAGATAAGCCTTTATTAGACCCACAACGGGGAAATTCCAGGATTGCAACAGCACAGGGATAGCAACACTCAGAGCAACAATCAGAAGGCAAGAAAAAAAAAACAAAAAAAAAAAAACAAAAAAAAAAACAAGCAAGCAAGAGCAGCTAATATACATATGTACGTATTACTATAAAATATATATATATACACACACACACAGACACACAGTGCAGAGCATTGTAGCTGGATGGAATAAATATATGAATATATGAACACACAGTGCAGAGCATTGTAGCTAGATGGAATAAATATGTAAATATATAAACACCCACAGTACGGAGCATTGCAGCTAGGTGGAATAAATATGCAAGTATATAAACACACACAGTGCGGAGCAATGTAGCTAGATGGAATAATATGTAGATATATAAATATATAAACACACCCAGTGCTGAGCATTGTAGCTAGATGGAATAAATATGTAAATATATAAACACACACAGTGCAGAGCATTGTTGCTAGATGGAATGAAACAGCATAACCGTCTACTTAGTTATCCTACATGGTATGATTATGTGCCCATACATATTCTCACCCTCCATAGCGACCGGTAAGTTCCTAGTTGTATGCCGGAGGGGACCATTGTGTAAGTCTATTGCATCTTTTGCATTCAAAAAAACTATTAGTTTGTTACGTCTTTTTGCTATCTCTGCGAGCAGCCCTGCTTAGGTTGTACAGTCTGACAGCCGTTGGTAGGAAGGACCTACGAAACCTCTCGGTTGTGCACCTGGGATGATGTAGTCTGCTGCTAAATGAGCTCCTCAGTGCATTCAGTATGTCCTGCATAGGGTGGAACTCGGACTCCAGCAGAGATGACAGTTTAGCCACCGTCCTTCTCTCTTCTATCTCCTCCATCGGATCAAGGCGCTGCCCCAGGACAGAGCTAGCTTTCTTAATCAGTTTGTTCAGTCTCTTCCTATCGGCTGCAGTAATGCCACTGCCCCAGCAGTGGCATTACTGCTTCTCTGAAAAGCAGTCACATAATTAATATGTGACTTCCAACACAGTTTATTATCAATTATTACTCCAAGAAATTTAGTTTTGGATACCATTTCAGTCTCTACACCATTTACACTGAGTTTAGACACTAAGTTGTTGTGATGGTTGTTAAAAACTATAAATTTTGTCTTACTTAAATTGAGCATTAATTTGTTTGAATCAAACCACAGTTTAAGCTTTCCTAATTCCTTTCCAAGTGTATCCAAAAGTTGTTCCAAATTGCGTCCACTGCATAATAAATTAGTGTCATCGGCAAACAATATTAGATCCATTTTTTCTGAAACTTTACATATATCATTTATATACATATTGAATAACAATGGCCCCAAAACTGAACCCTGTGGGACTCCACAAGTAACCTTCAGTAACTGTAAGTTTTTGTTACCAACACATACATACTGATATCTATTCTTTAAGTAACTACATAACCAGGACAGTGCTACCCCCCTAATACCACAATTTTGTAGTTTCTTTAATAATAAATTATGATCCACTGTATCAAATGCTTTTTTAAGATCCAGGAATACCACAACTGAATACTCTTTATTTTCAACGGCAGTTGATATTTTTTCTATAAATTCCATTAGAGCAAATGCAGTTGTCCTCTAGTGTCTGAATCCATATTGCTGCTCACACAATAAATTATTCTCCAGTATGAAGTTGTCAGTTCTCTCACAGAATATTTTTTCAAGTATCTTGAAAAATTGCGGCAATAGTGAAATTGGTCTATAGTTTGAGAATTCCCCTCTGTCACCCGTCTTGTATATCGGAATTACTTTAGCTATTTTCATTGCATTGGGAAATATACCTGTTTGGAGAGACAGGTTACAGATATACGTCAGTGGCTTCACTAAGCATTCAATAATAGTGTAACGTTGGGGCCATGTTAAGTGAATTTCCCAGCATGCTTTGCCAGTTTGAAACGTTACTGTGTGTGTTAAATGTGTTATTTCTGAGTTACACTGCTGTGTCATTATAACTGCATTATAATGACCCAGCAGTGTTTAGCAGGATTAGGGCAAGATGTATCTGTGTGTGTAACCATGATTGAAACGGAGGTCTGGGAGAATGACCTCCACTCCTCTGTGTGTTCAGAAGCAAGTTGGGGTTGGGGTGTACAAAATAAATCTGGTTGATCACAGCCATCTGCTCCATTTTCTTTGTGTGAACCTTGCAGACGTCACACTGGTGTCAGAAGTGGGATCTCCTTTCCAAAGCAGTAATGGGGCGCTGACATCGGGACGATGTCGAGAACCAGAGGGGAGTAGTGTAGCGAACTCAATATGAGCACCCTACTTGGCTTGCCAAGTGGGTTGACCCTATTGGCGACACAGGTAGGGTGCGGGACTCCGGAGCGGGAGGCGTGAGTTCGAATCTCCCGGTGGGACGTCGCCATGTCGAGCAGCACGTTACATTGGTGTCAGAAGTGGGATGGAGCAAATGGAAGCGATCAGAATGGAGATCCGGCAGCTGGAGCAGGCCATTGCTCAGCTGATGATGGATGACGAGACACCACCACCGGGAGCCGGGACGAACGAAGCGGCGGACCTGACGGGGCCAGCGCACCCCGCCTCCTGTCTTTTTCAAGACAGAGCGGGCAGAACAGAGCAAACGTTCCACCCTTCTCAGGACAGCACGGGCTGGCGACCCCACGGCGATCAAGGGTGGCGATCGATCAGGAAACGACCACCCCACCTGTTCGACAGCGGGCCAAGATTCCCCGTTTCAACGGCGAAGCCACATTAGATGACTACCTGACACAGGTCGAGCTGACTGCGGCGCTGAACGGCTGGTCACCAGAGGAAACCGCCGTACAGGTCTCCCTGGCCTTGGAAGGGAAAGCCCTCTGCACGCTCTCTGATCTCCGGCCCGAGGAGCACCACAGCTGGCCAGCACTACAAGGGGCGCTCCAGAGACGATTTGGGAGAATAGCGGACGCTGAGCACGCCCAAGAACAACTGACCCGCCGCCGCCGGAACCACCAGGAGAAACTAGGAGCCTATGCTGCAGACATATGGCTGTTAACCCGGCGCAGCTACCCAGATTTCGTGCCGGAGGCAGTAGAGAAGCTCGCCCTCCGGAGCTTCATCCAAGGTCTCCGCCCGGCCCAGCTCCAGAGCCACGTACGGCTCCATGCCGCGAGCGACTGGAAGACTGCAGTGGCAGAAGCAGAGCGGGCAGAGCCGCTAATGAATCGCACCGCTGAAGCAGCAACGCACAGCCGAAGAACCTACCAGGCTACGATGGAGAGCGAGGGGGAGGAGGAGGAATTACGGCAGACCACGGCGGCGCGTCCACGGAGAAGATGGCCTCGGCGGCGCGAGGAAGGGTGCTTCCGCTGCGGAGAGATGGGACACATCGCGCGATACTGCCCCGCACCCACCCCACGACAAACCGGCCCCCCGCCGGCGTTAAACTAGAGCGAGGTGGCGTGAACGGGGACAGGCCACCTCCAGCAGATGTTTCCCCCGAGGAGCCGGCACCGCGCGTGGGCCGAGTTGGACACTCTCCAGGGATCTATCTACAGTGCAGCTTGGGGAAGACGTCGATCCGGGCCCTGATTGACACTGGCTCTACAATCTCCTTGGTTCGACCGGGCGTACTGCCGGGCACGAGCAAGACGGCTCTGCAGGGGTGGGAACCCACCGAGCGCTGCGTCACCACAGCTACCGGTGAGCGCGCCCGACTGAAGGGGCGGAGAGTGCTGGTGGTGGGGGTGGCCGGTCAGAACATAAGACACCCGTTCTGGCTGGCTGACATCCAAGACCCCTGTATTATTGGATTAGACCTGCTCGCAGCCTGGCGTGCCAAGATCGACACCGCCGGACCTTCCCTCCAGCTGGGAAACCGGACCATCACGCTCCACAGCAGAACCCAGAGAAGGGACGCGGGGGCCCGCGCAATCGAGGGATCGCCAAGACAGACCGGACCAGGCAGGCCACCGCGAGGACTGGACACGATGACGTCACCAGCGCGGACAGAGGGAGCACGAGCACACACAGGGACAGCAAGGGGAGGGGCCAACGTGTCAGCAGAGACGCAGCAGGCGGTGGAGGAATTATTTCAGCAGAGCTGCAGCGGGCTGGACCCGGAACAGAGACGCCAGCTGCGGGAGCTATTGGACTATTACGTGGGTGTTTTCGCTGCGAAGGATGAGGAATGCGGCCGGACCGGGTTGGTGCAGCACGAGATCGACACCGGTGAGGCCAGGCCGATTCGACTCCACCCACGCCGGCTGCCCTTTTCAAGGCGGGCAGCGGCGGAACAAAAAGTGCGAGAAATGCTGGAGGCAGATGTTATTGAGCCCTCCAGCAGCCCCTGGGCAGCGCCTGTGGTGCTGGTCAAGAAGAAGGACGGGTCGTGGCGGTTCTGTGTGGATTACCGACGCCTGAACGATGCCACCAGGAAAGATTCCTACCCCCTGCCCCGCATCGATGACGCGCTGGACCACATCGCAGGCTCCAGCTGGTTCAGCTCGCTGGATCTACGCAGCGGCTATTGGCAGGTAGAGCTGTCACCCGAGGCCCGCCAAAAAACAGCCTTCTCCATCGGGCAGGGACTGTACCAGTTTAAAGTGATGCTGTTTGGACTCTGCAATGCTCCGGCCACCTTTGAGCGCTTGATGGAGCGAGTGCTGGCTCACGTGCCCAGGAGCCGCTGCGTTGTTTACCTGGATGACCTGCTGGTGCATGCAGCTGATTTTGACAGCGCCCTGTCAAATCTCCGAGAGGTGCTGGGAGCCATCCAGCAGGCGGGGCTACGGTTACACCCTAGGAAATGCCACCTGTTCCGGCGAGAGACCACCTTTTTGGGCCACGTCGTCAGCGCAGCGGGAGTCGCCACCGACCCGGAAAAAGTGGCAACAGTGAGAGACTGGCCAGTGCCGCGGAACGTTGGAGAACTGAGGAGTTTTCTTGGATTGGCCTCCTATTATCGGAAGTTTGTGAAAGACTTCGCCACCATTGCCAGCCCACTGCATCAGCTGACGCAGAAAGGACGCCCGTTCCAGTGGAGTGACAACTGTGCTGCTGCTTTCTGCCAGCTTCGCGCAGCGCTCATCAGAGCCCCCGTCCTGCGGTATCCTGACCCGAGCCGCCCTTTCATTGTGGACACGGACGCCAGCAACCAGGGCATCGGGGCGGTGCTATCCCAGGAGGGAGAGCATGGAGAGCAGGCAGTCGCTTACTTCAGCCGCACTCTCAGCAGAGCCGAGAGAAATTACTGTGTGACTCGCAGAGAGCTGCTGGCTGTCATTCAAGGACTGCGTCATTTCCGCCCGTATGTGTACGGTGGGAGGTTCCAGCTCAGGACGGACCACGCTTCCCTGACCTGGTTGTTAAATTTCAAAGAACCGGATGGACAGTTGGCAAGGTGGCTGGAGGCACTGCAGGATTATAATTTCCAGATTGTGCATCGGGCAGGCCGCCTCCATGCCAACGCTGACGCGCTGTCTCGGCACCCCTGCGCGACAGAGGAGTGTCGTCACTGTCAACGGGCTGAAGATCGGGACCAAATCGCCCCATGGGCTGCCGCTCTCCGAGCCGCTGCGAGCAGGAATCACGCAGCGATGCACAGCCCCTCCTCAGATGATCAGCCAGTTCTCCCCGGCGATGACGTCACAGAGGTTCTTGGCACGCAGCAGCTGCAGAGCGAGCAGGACAGAGACCCGGTCATTTCGCGGGTTCGGCAGTGGCTGGACGCAGGACAGCGGCCCGCCTGGGAGGTTGTGTCACCGCTGGACCCAGAGACTAAGGCCCTACACTCCCAGTGGGCCAACCTCCGCTGTCATGAGGGCGTGGTGTATTGGCAGTGGCAGACTCCAGCTGGGCAGCGGCACATTTGGCAGCTGCTGGTTCCTCGTCGACTCCGGCCCAAAGTACTCCAGCTGGTTCATGGGGCGGTAGGAGCGGGCCACTTCGGGGTGACAAAGACGCTGCAGCGCCTTTGGGCCCGGTTCTACTGGCCCGGCTGTCATCAGGACGTGGAGCTCCACGTTCATCGCTGCGACACATGCACAGCTCAGAAGGGACCAACTCAGCGATCCCACGCTCCCCTGCAGCAGTACCGGGTGGGAGCACCGATGGAGCGAGTGGGAGTGGACATCCTGGGCCCTTTCCCGACCACGGACCGGGGGAACCGCTACGTGCTGGTCGCGATGGATTATGTCACTAAGTGGCCAGAGGCGCACGCGGTCCCGGATCAGAGCGCCGCTACGACGGCATCAAAGCTGGTGGATGAAATGTTCTGTCGGTTTGGCGCACCGGAGGAGCTGCACAGCGATCAGGGTCGGAACTTCGAGGCGGAGGTCTTCGGAGAGGTCTGCAAACGGCTGGGCATCCGGAAGACCCGGACCACCCCACTGCATCCACAGAGCGACGGCCTGGTCGAACGATTCAACCGGACCCTCACCACCCAGCTCGCTATCCTAGTGGACCAGCGACAGCGAGACTGGGACCTGCATCTGCCTTTTGTTTTGTGGGCGTACCGGACGGCTGCTCAGGAATCTACCCGGTGCACCCCTGCGGCGCTCATGTTTGGACGCGAGCTGCGCACACCGGTGGATTTGGTATTCGGTTGCCCCCCTGAGCCGGAGGTGGAAGGAAAACCTGGATTGGATTATTTTTTTTGTTTGAAAGAACGTCTCCACACGGTGCACGAGCTGGCTCGAGAGGCCCTGGCAGCGGCAGGGGGTCGGCAGAAGTGAGCGTACGACTCCCGCTGCCAGGGGAGGGACTTTGCACCGGGAGATCGAGTCTGGGTTTTCTGCCCTGAGAGGAAGAGAGGGCGATCACCGAAGCTGGCAAGCCAGTGGTCGGGGCCATGCGTGGTCCTGGAGAGACTGTCAGATGTGGTGTACAGGGTGAGGCTTAGAAAAAGGGACCGGGTTGTGGTCCTTCATCGTGACCGTCTCGCCCCGTATCGGCCATCTGCACCGCTGGTGGACGAACCGGAGCTTCCATCCCGGCCCGATACCCCGACCGAGACCCAGATGGACACTAGGGGGCCTGTACGTGTTGGCCACCGGCGCCGAAGACCGCCCCAACACCTGGATGAGTTTGTATTGGACTTTTAAATTGGACTTTAATTTTTCTGGGGACAGAAACCAGTCCGGTGGGGGGGGGGGGGGCAGTGTAACGTTGGGGCCATGTTAAGTGAATTTCCCAGCATGCTTTGCCAGTTTGAAACGTTACTGTGTGTGTTAAATGTGTTATTTCTGAGTTACACTGCTGTGTCATTATAACTGCATTATAATGACCCAGCAGTGTTTAGCAGGATTAGGGCAAGATGTATCTGTGTGTGTAACCATGATTGAAACGGAGGTCTGGGAGAATGACCTCCACTCCTCTGTGTGTTCAGAAGCAAGTTGGGGTTGGGGTGTACAAAATAAATCTGGTTGATCACAGCCATCTGCTCCATTTTCTTTGTGTGAACCTTGCAGACGTCACAATAGTTTTGACTAAGAGCATGTCAATACCATCACAGTCCGCAGATGTTTTACTTTTAAACGATTTAACAATTTCAATGATCTCTCTCTCGTCTGTGTTCTTTATGAAAATGGAGTCTTTTATAGCAGTGTTTTTGCTTATTGTATCACCTGTGGGCGCCGTAATGGGTATTTCTTGAGCCAAATTAGGACCAATGTTAACAAAAAAGTTATTAAATTCATCTGCAGGTGAAGCTGCATTCACACTCTGAGTTGTTTTTCAGGTGAGACCCAGTCCGATAATCTAAACTTCAGCGTGACGGTCTTTCGGGAATTTCCACAGCAGGTTGAACACAGCCCAAGTGAGAAGGGCAGCTTGCGTGTCTGCAGCTCCCCCAGACGGTGTGGTTTGGGTTGGGGCGTGTTTACCTTGATTAACCCGCAGCACGAAATTAGCCGGTTCGCGTTTGGTGGCGGTAGCGGCTGTTAGCTAGTAGCTGTTCGCTAAGATTGTGGATTTGAGGCTAAAGAAGGGTTACATTAAAACGATGTCATCAAACTGTTTGTGGAAAACTACCATTATCTTCAGCACATCACTCCAGGTAAGAGTTTAACGTCAAACTTTTGAACAGTTTTGGGGTTTTTTTAGCAGTAGCTAGCTAGCTGACAGAGAAACTGCATTAAAGAGTAGTGTTACTTGATGATAAAAGAGTAGTTCCCTAAAGTTACTTAAGTGAAAGTAAGAAAGTATTTACGAAAAATAATTTGAATTTGGAGTAATGGCTCTACTCTGAACAGTTTGAGTTTTTTTCCCTTCTTAAATTCTCTTTTTTTTTACTCATAATTTGTAACATCCATCCATCCATCTTCTTCCGCTTAATCCTTTTCTGGTCACTTTTCTTGATAAATTTGTAACTTATTTTTGCATGTGTATTAAATTTTTTTTATGTAAATGTGCCTTTTTTGTAAATCTGTGACTTTTGGCTTGTCGATTTAGGATTTTATTAAAAATGTGTCATTTTTTTTCTGTAAATTTATGATTCATTTCTTATAAATTTACAACGTATTTGTGATAAATTTGTCTCTTTTGTAAATTTGCATCTTTTTATAGCAAATTTGGACTTTACACTACAGTATGTGATTTTTTTTTTCCAAATGTGTTTGTGTGACAAAATATAAATTACCCACACATACCCTTTTTAGTATAATCCATATCATGCTAAAAAAAAGTGTAAAGAATCAATATTTACACATCCAAAACAGAGCAACAATGATTTCAGCTCTGTTTTCACTGAGATTACGACTAAAGAAGCAGTAATTTCTGATGAGAACAATTTATTACAGCAGCATAAATAGAACATTTATGAGTAGTTTACAAGTCAGTTAAATAAAACAATAACTTATCAAATGTACTTGGAAAAAAGTAAACCTACATTTTTTTTCCAAGCATACATTGCTGGTTTGATTTGCTTGAAAAATTTTGTTGATCTTTGTCTACAATGTTTCTGCTTTCATTTAATTTTTTTGTTTGCATGTTTGAAATAAGTAAATAATAGTAAATAAAATAATATTTATAAATGTATTCTAATTAAAGTAAAAAGCATCCTACATTAAAACTACTCAATAAAGTACTTAAAATGTACTTAAGTATATGTATTGCACACGGGTGGATTTAGTCATTGTGAAGTCCAGAATGTTACTGAAATGAGAAGTAACACTGTACAATCACAAAATAATTATGGAGACATAAAAAAACAAATTTCTGAAAAAGTGTCAAATTTATTGGAAAAAATTCCAAGCAAAAAGCCACATTTTTGTATGGGGAGAAAAAAAAAAAAGAACCCAACATGTTTTAGGAAAAAATTGCAAATTTCAGAGAAAATAAGTCACCATCTTATTAGAAAAAATCATAAATTTCCAAGAAATTTGCAAGCTTGTATGAAAAAGTCACCAACTGATTAATAAAATCCTTGCAAACTGTGCCTTTTTTTGTGGAAAAAAAAAAATTACTTGGAAAAAGTCACAAGGTTTGGTCTGAAAAAAATACAAATTTCTGTGAGACAAGCTTGTTAGAAAAAAATCACCAATTTATGAGATGACAAAGTTAAAACTGAAAAAGAATTTAAAATTTACTCAAAAAAGCTGTAAACTTGCATTAAAAACAAAATACAAATTCCTGAGAAAACGGTCACAAATTTCCTGGGGAAAAAAGCTCAAATTTATGAGAACTTCCGCTTTTCTTCCTGGTATGTTGCAAACAATCCAAACTTACCCAAAATTATTACTAACCTCTGCTTAAGTACATGTAAATCAATTCAATTCAATTCAACTTTATTTATATAGCGCCATTTCACAACAACAGTCATCTCATAGCACTATCAACTGTAGGGGGAACCCCCACAGTTGCAGAAAGACCCCAGCAATCAGGCTGCCCTGATTGCACAGGTTGCCCTGTGAGCAAGCACTTGGCGACGGTGGAGAGGAAAAACTCCCTTTTAACAGGAAGAAACCTCCAGCAGAACCAGGCTCAGGGAGGGGCAGTCATCTGCTGCGACTGGCTCGGGGGTGAGGGGATAGAGAAGATGAAAAGAACAGACATGTAGAGAGCAAACAGCACGATGGGGACTCAATCTATGGGAGAGAACAAACAAATGTTAATGACCAGCAAAAAAAATATTTCATTGAGAGTGAGGAAAGGAGTGAGGCCCAGTGCATTACTGGAGGTCCCCCGGCTGACTAAACCTATTGGCAGCATAACTAAGGGAGGGTTCAGAAACACATGATCCCTCCCTAATTGTAGGCTATATCAAAAAGGTAGGTTTTAACTCTATTCTTAAAAACAGAGATCGAGTCTGACTCCCGAATCCAGATTGGCAGCTGGTTCCACAGGAGAGGAGCTTGATAACTGAAGGCTCTGCCTCCCATTGTACTTTTGGAGATTCTAGGTATTACAAGTAATCCTGCATTTTGGGAGTGTAGTGCTCTGTTAGGATAATACAGTAGTATCAGGTCTTTTAAATAAAAAGGAGCCTGATTGTTTAGAGCTTTGTAAGTAAGAAGAAGGATTTTAAACTTAATTCTAAACTCTATGGGAAGCCAATGAAGGGAGGCCAGAACCGGAGAGATATGATCTCTCTTTCTAGTACCTGTTTGTCTGGTACCTGTTAAAACTCTTGCTGCAGCATTTTGGATCAGCTGAAGACTTTTTAAAGATGTTTTAGGACAGCCTGATAATAAAGAATTACAATAATCTAATCTCGAGCTAACAAAAGCGTGGATCAGTTTCTCAGCATCACTCTTGAGACAAGATGCTCCTAATCTTGGCAATATTACGCAAATGATAGAAGGCAGTCTTAGAAACAAATTTAATATGTGAATTGAAGGACAGATCTTGATCAAAAATAATTCCAAGGTTCCTCACAGAGCTATTAAGAGAAAGAGTAACCGCATCCAAACTGAAAGTTTGATTTGGAAAGGAATTTCTAAGGTTTAATCAAGTAAATGGAACATATTACTGCCTACCTGTGGCTTCCAGTACAGCCGGTTAAAAACAGCACTGAAGAGATGTACAGTATTATCGTTATTATTATTGACATGTTACTATTGTTATTAATTGTGCTTGTATGTTCTGGTAGAACCACGACATAGTGAGGATGCTGCGCTCGCAGCAGCACAGAATCCGGCTGTCAGACAGTGTTGAGGACGGAGCTTTCATCTTCCCTCTCTCAGGTAAGCCTGTCAGATTAGACTATCCACACACTACAAGATTTTCACACCTTAACTGATTTTAGGAACATGGGAGGCCTCACACATAAGGGCAGTTTCAGCTGATTCTCACACAGAAACTGTGTGACTTGTCAGCTTGTTCTCAGTGGCTGTTGCCTGGTCAGCAGCCATAAACATGTTTCATGTTTGTGATCCAAAATCAAGGAAGCTCCATCTCGATTAGGAGCAGTAAAATAACTGTATTGACATTACATGTGTGAGGATTATTTTGATGTATTGTTTTGGCAGATTAACTCTAAAATATGCAAGTTTTCTTCTAAATTAACAATTTTGTTCTCATTAACAGAGGTGGTCAGAGTATTCTGAAATTAGTAGTAAAAGTAGTGTTAACTTATGATGTTAATAATAACTCAAACATAAGTAAGATAAGTCACCAAAAATGCAGTGAGTAATGACTTAATGACTCACTATGTTGTGAGATTTTCTCTTGAATTTGTGACATTTTTTCCACATAAATTTAGGACTTTTTCCTTGTGAATTTTTAAACTATTTTGAGGAAATGTGCAAATTGACAAAAAGGAGGTGGCAGAATTGAAGTTGTGAAGATTTTTTTCTTTTCCCTTGTCCTGTCAAGCAGCTAGGTGAGCAGAATAGAAATCTGCTTCCCTTATTGTGCCAAACAGATTTTACTTCGCCAAAAGGAGCTTTATACAGTACACATACAGTATACAGTATGTACTGTATATTGTTTATAACTCCTCTTGTAATAACTTTTAATACTTTATTTAAATTGTTTCACCCATGAAGGACCCAATGGGGGGAATGGGGAAAGGAGGGTTGGGGAGGGGAAAAGAAAAGGGAGAGGAACAGCCAAAGACAAACAGACTAATACAACTGAAACAAACAGAAGACAGACTGTTTCTTCCACTGAAAGGTCTCAACATGAGTCTGGTATCTGCACCTGTTAAAGGAGAGACATACTGTAAGTGTGTGTGCATACGTGCGCTTGTGTATGAGAGCGCTCGCAAAATAAGTGTGTGCATGTGAGTGGTTTGCCAGGAAACAAATGAAGAGGGTGTTAGCCTTTAGTTTTTCTTATTAAAGACAAGGACAAAAAGGAGATGTTTTTACCTTTACATGTTTGAACTGCCCACTGCAGTCTTCATCAGAAGAGCCAGCTGATGGCTGTGAAGTGTCATTTATCAGCTGGCTTTCCTAGGCACTAGATCGCCTGACTCAAGGAGGCCATAGAAATCAGGGTGCGGGGAAAAGACGGCATGAATCAGGATGAGGGGGCATTTACAGTGGCGTGAAAAAGTGTTTGCCCCCTTCCTGATTTCTCATTTTTTTGTATTTTTGTCACACAAATGTTTCAGATCATCACACAAATTTAAATATTAAAATTTTACTTATTTTATTCACTTATATAGCGCTTTTCTTCTCATCTAGGATGACCAAAGTGCTTTACAGATCCTGCAATCCACCCATTCCCACACACATTCACACATTGATGGCAGCAGAGCTGCCATACACACAGGCGCTAACCAGGCCACCAGGAGCAACTGGTAGCCTGGACAACTAGACAAAGATAACACAAGTAAACACAAAATGCAGTTTTTAAATCAAGGTGTTTATTATTAAGGGGAAAAAAATACAAACCTTTATGGCCCTGTGTGAAAAAGTGATTGCCCCCTAAACCTAATACAGTAACTGGTTGGGCCACCCTTAGCAGCAACAACTGCAATCAAGTGTTTACGATAACTGGAAGTGAGTCTTTTACAGCGCTGTGGAGGAATTCTGGCCCACTCATCTTTGCAGAAATGTTATAATTCAGCCACATGGGAGGGTTTTCGAGCATGAACCGCCTTTTCAAGGTCATGCCACAGGATCTCAATCAGATTCAGGTCAGGACTTCGACTAGGCCACTCCAAAGTCTTCATTTTATTTTTCTTAAGCCATTCAGAGGTGGACTTGCTGGTGTGTTTTGGATCATTGTCCTGCTGCAGAACCCAATTGTGCTTCGGCTTGAGGTCACAAACAGATGGCCGGACATTCTCTTTCAGGATTTTTTGGTAGACAGCAGAATTCATGGTTCCATTTACCACAGCAAGTCTTCCAGGTCCTGAAGCAGCAAAACAGCCTCAGACCATCACACTTCCACCACCATATTTTACTGTTGGCATGATGTTCCTTTTCAGAAATGCTGTTACTTTTATGACGTATGTAATGGGACACACACCTTCCAAAAAGTTCAACTTTTGTCTCATCAGTCCACAGAGTATTTTCCCAAAAGATTTGGGGATCATCAAGATATTTTCTGGCAAAACTGAGACGAGCCTTTATGTTCTTTTTGCTCAGCAGTGGTTTTCGTCTTGGAACTCTGCCATGCAGGCCATTTTTGCCCAGTCTCTTTCTTATGGTGGAGTCATGAACACTGACCTTAACTGAGGCAAGTAAGGTCTGCAATTCTTTGGATGTTGTTGTGGGGTCTTTTGTGACCTCTTGGATGAGTTGTCGCTGCCCTCTTGAGGTAATTTTGGTCGGCCGGCCGGCCACTCCTTGGAAGGTTCACCACTGTTCCATGTTTTCGCCATTTGTGGATAATGGCTTTCACTGTGGTTTGCTGGAGTCCCAAAGCTTTAGAAATGGCTTTATAACCTTTTCCAAACTGATAGATCTCAATTACTTTGTTTCTCATTTGTTCTTGAATTTCTTTGGATCGTAGCATGATGTCTAGCTTTTGAGGATCTTTTGAGCCCAGTGGAACTGACAGTTCTGCTGGGCTGGCCCCGCCTAGGAAAGCCAGCTGATAAATGACACTTTGCACCAATCAGCTGGCACTTCTGATGAAGACTGCAGTAGACAGTTGAAACATGTAAAAGTAAAAACATCTCCTTGCTATCCTTGTCTTTAATAAGAAAAACAAAAGGCTAATAATTAAAAAAGAAGACAAAATGAACCTACTCGAGCTAATACGAAGAGGGTGGCCAGTCACAGCAACTCCCCTTCCCCCAGAAACCCCAAGCAAGCAGGACAATGCCACCAACCCCCACAGAACACAAATGTCCCGAAGCCAACAAGCCCCGGGACAGCCAGGCATCCGCCCCAGAAGGGATGGCTGAGGGAGACTGGGCCACCACGCGGCCGGCACAGCAGACCGGACCGGCCAACCCCCGCACCCCCATTGGGGCCAGCCCACGGGCCCCAGGCACCAGGAGGCCTGTGCTCCCATCCCCCGGGCGCGAGACCAGCCCACACCCCCAGCGTAAGTTCCCCCCAGACAACCCCACAGTAGGCCTGCCCCCACCCCAGTGCCACCGCAACACACCCCGGGGACCCCACGCCCAAGGAAGGCGGTAACAAGGCACAGGGGCCCCATGCCCCCCCATCCAGGGGAGCCCACACAGCCAGGAGGTGCTACCCCCCTCAATCCAGCACCTCCCGACTAGCACACACACCCATTCCCACACACTCACACCCTCTTGCTCTCATACGTACCCACACGCACTTACTCACTTTCACTTGCCCTCTCCCCCACACAATCCCACACTCGCACTCCCGGACACACCCCCTCTCTCCCACTCCTGTACCCACTCAGTCTCACTCCCGCTGACCCTCATAGTCACCCGTACCCACTCACGTTCACCCATACACACACTTTCACTCATGCTCCGACCCACTCACATCCACTCGTGCTCTTCCTCATACACTCACCCACACTCATTCGCCCTTATTACTTGGGGCAGCTGCGGTGCAGATGCAGCGAGCATGAAAGCGCACCAGCGCCTAGCAGTGGCCAGGGAGCCCACCGGTGTGGGCCAGCAGCTACACCCCCACCGACCCGCCCCAGGGCGGCTGCGGCCACAGAAGCAGACCACCACCTCCAATGCCCACCCGAAGCGACTGATCATTGGACCACCACATGCACTCTGGGTTGCCACCCGACATGCACAGCGCCACAGAAAGCCGACCCACCATCACCATCTCCATTCATCACTCCCTCACTCTTGCTTAGTCTCTTGTTCAATCACTCTCTCACTCCCTTGCTTGCACCTATTCATTTGGCAGCACCCAGGGATTTTGACAACATGACGGGCCCCAGGCCTCCCACTGGGCCCCCAGGCCCCTGGCAGAAGGAGGGCAGCAGGGGCAGGGGAAGATCCTCTTCCCCATCCCCCATGCACGAGTCATGATGGATGTATGTTAGTTGTGTGGTGTGATTGTCTGCAGGTGTGTGAACTACCAGAGTGCAGTTAAAATGAGGGGGATGGTGGTTGGAGCACCACTAGCCACTGCTATAGACAGTGGGGCTCCCATCCCACCAAGCCCTCAGTGTCAAAAAGGCAGTTAAAATTGAGGTGAGGGCGGCCCCACTGCGCAGCAGACAGAGGTATCTCCTTCACTGACACAGTACGGCACACCCCCTCTCCAAAACCCTAAGTGTATCCAATAAGATGTATGTTCCACCCAGAATCGGGGGTGGGGGTGGGTGTAAGACTGGGAGGGAGGCTGTCCAAAAGAGAGCCCGTACACCCCCCCCCCCCCCAGAAGCCAGCTCGCAAACTGCCTCAGGAGGTCACCCACTGCCCCCAGATCCCAACCTAGGGTGAAGGCCGCCAGGCCGAGCAGCCCAGGATCTGCCAGCATCGCACCCTGGCGCTCCCAGCACCACAGGCATGATGGAGCAACTACACCCACTCCCACACATCTTGCACACACGAACACACACAACAACAATAATAACAATAATGAACAATGGGCTGGACTCATACAGCATCCCACATGCCAAGCAACACCCCAGAGTGCCCACCAACCACCATCCCTAGACACACACCGACAGCGGCAGGCCGCTCCGCAACCACAGCCACCCCAGGGCAAACTGATGGCCGCCAGCCCGCGCCAGCGGACCCCTCCCCCAGCCACCCCAGAGCACCTCCCCACACCCACACCCGGCGCCAAGGACACCAGCGGCAAAGCACCCCACCCCGTGACACAACGGCAGGATGGCTGGGAAAAGCAGGCCCCGAACCGCCATCCCCAGGCCTCCAGATGGCCCGCCCCACCCCCGCACGTCCACCCACAGGTGCCCGCACCCACATACACGCCCGTCCTCATGCGCGCGCACACACACACACTCACCATCACACATGTCCACCTACACCCACACACAATCCCGCATGCCCACACACAACACCCACACACACATGCATGCACTCACACACGTACACGCACGCGCGCACACACACACAGAGGCCCCAGGGAATGAGGGGACGACTCCCCCGGGACGCAGGCACTAGCCCCAGGAGCACTGCCAGGGCCCCGGCAGGGGCAGACCCAACACCAGGAGGCAAGGCTAGCCAGCCCGGGGCCACAAATCCCCCCCCCCCCCCTTTCCCCAGGCCAGACGCACAGCCACCCCGGGACAGGCTCCCCAGACACCGGCTCCAGTGGGTCACAGAAACCCCTCGTGGTCAGGGCGCAGCCAGCCGCCAGAGGTGCCAAGGAGAGTGAACCACTGATGGCCACCCCTCAAGTTATAGAATTAATAAGCGGGAACCAGAGAGAATTCAATTCAGCCATTTGATATTTAGAGGAGGCAGCCATTCTCTCCATGCTAATATAATCTGATAGTCTGTTATTATAGTGAGTTGGAGCTCGAGGTGGCAGAGTTGAAGATGCTAAGATTTTCATTGGGACTGACTAGGAGGGACAAGATTAGAAATGAGTATATCAGAGGGACAGCTCAGGTTGAGCAGTTTGGAGCCAAAGTAAGAGAGGCAAGGCTGAGATGGTTTGGACTCGTGCAGAGGAGGGATAGTGGATACATTGGACAAAGGATGTTGAAGATGGAGCTGCCAGGCAGGAGGAAACGAGGAAGACCACAGAGAAGATTCATGGATGTAGTGAAGGAGGACATGGAGAGGGTTGGTGTTCCAGAGGAAGATGAAAGGATAGGGTGAGATGGAGGCAGATGATTTGCTGTGGAGACCCCTGAAGGGAGCAGACGCAAGAAGAAGCAGAAATGTACAAATTATGTAAATAATAATAATTATTTCTCAATTTCTGTTCTCATAAATTTACCTTTTTAACTCATTCTGTTGAAAGGAGCTCATGCGATGGCGCGGTGTCAGTCTTCCTGGGCGCCCACTCCAATGCTTGCCAAACTCAGTCACAATGATCCTCAGGTGGGTCTGCATTCAAGTTGTGCTCAAGGTCAAAGGTCAGGAGATCTGTACACTTAGGTGATTTCATTAAAATTGGTACTCCTTCTAGGAAATTTGAGATTTTTTTCACAAATTTAACACTTTTTTTATAGCTTGTGAGATTCTGTGATAAAGTCATTATTTTTCACATAAATTGTGCATTGATGATTGATGTGCGTGTGATATTTGTCTCCCAGGTTGTGCGTTTCTGTTCATTGACCCCGATGAGCTCCTGGAGCGTTGTGGTGAATCTGGTCTTATGGAGACGATTCAAAAGTTTGTGCAGGTCCACAGGAACTGTTTCCTGCTCCTCCACGTTCCCTTTAACGGGAGACGGGAACTGGAGGCACTGGATCTGATTCAGAACAGGTACATAAGTTATACTGGGTAATCTACTTACAAAACTATAAAATCTAAAATCCTGGAACTGTGTTAAACTCTGTGTACTTATGAGAAGAGATGAACATTAGAAACACATTTGAGCATTAAAATGAAGGTGAAGCAGTTGAGTTATAAGTATTGTTACATCCGGCACCACACAGATTGGCAGCCTTTTTGCAGCAGCAGCTCAGTTCTGAGTTCCTTCTTATTTTTATTTACTATCGTTTTTTCTTTGTCACACCTTTTCTGATCTTGTTACCCCATATCCATCACGGACACCAAGGACACTAATATCACCGCACTGGCGTTGACATTAGCCCTCTTTCTACTCATATTGCCAGTGACTGCTGACCCGGTGAGTGGAGGAGCCGCTGTTTACAGTAAGAGTCAATTATTAGCATTTTGCTGCTCCGCGGTGCTAACTGAGAGACCCGATATCCCTCGAGAAATTGGGGGAAAACGAGGGAGGTGTTGAGCTAGAGCGAAGCGGTGCGCGAGGAAGACAACGTACAAGGTACAAGCCCGTCCTACCATCCATTATTATGGGAAATGTGAGATCGCTGCTTAATAACCGGATTGGTGGCTCAGTTGGTAGAGCATCTGCCCCACACCCCGGAGGCAGGGGTTCAAATCCCGGCCGGGTCATGCCGAAGACCATGTAAAAGCGGAACTTCCTGCCGTCCAGCTTGGTGCTCAGCAATAATGGAACGGAGGAGGGAAATCTGTGGCGGTGCCTTGCATGGCAGCGACCCCTCTGATTCTATATATGTGTGTGGGGTGCTGGAGAGTGCTCCTCTTGGAGACTCCATTGTCCTACTGGGGGACTTCCGTGTGCACATGGCCAACAACAGTGAAATCTGGAGGGGGGTGATTGGGAGGAACGGCCTGCCCAATCTGAACCCGAGTGGTGTTCAGTTATTGGACTTCTGTGCTAACCACAGTTTGTCCATAACGAACACCATGTTCAAGCATAAGGGTGTCCATATGTGCACCTGGCACCAGGACATCCTAGGCCGCAGTTTCGATGATCGATTTTGTTATAGTGTCATCAAACCTGCGACCGTATGTCTTGGACACTCGGGTAAAGAGAGGTGCAGAGCTGTCAACGGATCATCACCTGGTGGTGAGTTGGATCCGATGGCAGGGGAGGATGCCATTCAGACCTGGTAGACCCAAATGTATGGTGAGGGTGTGCTGGGAATGTCTGGCTGAGGACCCTGTCCGGGATGTCTTCAACTCCCACCTCCGGAAGAACTTCAACCACATTCCGAGGGAGTCTGGAGACATGGAGTCTGAATGGGCCATGTTCTCCACCTCCATTGTTGAAGCGGCTGCCTAGAGCTGTGGCTGCAAGGGCGTCGGGGCATCTTGTGGTGGCAGCCCCCGAGCCAAGTGGTGGACACCAGTGGTGATGGGGGCCATTAAGCTAAAGGAGGAGTCCTGTCAAGCTTGGTTGGCTTGTGGGACTCCTGAAGTTTCTCTGTTCAAAAAAGATCTTCTGATCAGGATGCCTTCTGGACACCTCCCACTTGAGGTGTTTCGGGCATGTCCCACTGGGAGGAGACCCCGGGGCAGACCCAGGACTCGCTGGACAGACTGTCTCCCAGCTGGTCTGGGAACGCCTTGGTATCCTCTCTGAAGAACTGGAGCAGGTGGCTGGGGAGAGGGAAGTCTGGGCTTCTCTGCTTGAATTACTGCCTCTGCAACCCGGACCTCCAGAAAAGCGGTAGAAGATGGATGGATGGATGGATGACCAACTGCCACCTTCTCCGCCTGCCCACCAACCACTGCTGCCTCCACCTTCATCTAGTCCCGCTGTCCACTGCCCTCCCTCCCCTTCCCCCCATACATCCCCTGCTGTTTTTCCCCTCACAGACCCAACATCCCCCCCCCCCCCCCCCCAGCACACAGTCCCCCTGCCCCAGCCTGACTCTCACTAAGACCCAAGTGCGAGCTGAGCTGAAGAAGATCAAGGTGAGTAAGGCTGCAGGTCTGGACGGCATCAGCTTGAAGCTCCTCAAGTCCTGTACACACCAGCTGTGTGGGATAGTGGAGCACATCTTTAATCTGAGCCTGAAGCTGGGGAGAGTACCACAGCTGTGGAAAACATCATGTATGGTACCCATACCTAAGACTCCACACCCCAAGGATCTGAACAGCAATGGCCCAGTGGCCCTCACATCACGCCTAATGAAGACCCTGGAGAGGCTGGTCCTCACCCACCTCCGCCCCCTGGTGAGACCAGCGATGGACCCATTTCAGTTTGCCTACCAGCATGGCATCAGGGAGGAGGATGCAGTGGTCTTCCTCCTACATCGTTCCCTGTCCCACCTGGAGAAGTCTGAGAGCACTGTTCTTTGATTTCTCCACTGCTTTCAACACCATACAACTAGTGATCCTGAGGGACAAGTTGCTGTGTGCAGGGGTGGACCAACCAGCACCTGTCATCGTGAATCCTGGACTACCTCACAAACCGACCACAATTTGTGAGAACCCAGGACTGTGTGTCTGACACCATCATCTGCAGTACGGGGGCCCCCCAGGGAACAGTTCTGGCTCCCTTCCTGTTCACTCTCTACACTGCTGACTTTTCACGTAACACACCACACTGCCATCTACAGAAGTTCGCTGATGAGGCTGCGATTGTCGGCCTCATCTCTGATGGGGATGATGCGGAGTACAGAGGACTTATCCAGGAATTTGTGGACTGGTGCCTGCGGAACTGTCTCCAGATCAATGTGAGGAAAACCAAGGAACTGGTGATGGACTGCCGGGGGCGAGGACACCCCCCTCCCCACCCCTTCCACAGCACCGGTAAACAGGGAACAGACATTAAGATGGTGACATGTTACAAGTACCTGGGTGTTCACCTGAACAACAAACTGGACTGGTCACACAACACTAATGTGCTCTACAAGAAGGGGCAGCATAGGCTGTTCCTCCTGAGGAGACTCGGGTCTTTTGGAGTGCAAGGGGCACTCCTGAAGACCTCCTACGATTTGGTGGTGGCATCAGCCATCACATTTGGAGTGGTCTGCTGGGGCAGTGGCATCACAGCAGCCAACAGGAAGAGGCTGATCAGGCTGACCAAAAAAGCTAGCTCTGTTCTGGGGTGCCGCCTCGACTCAGTGGAAGAGATAGGAGAGAGGAGCATGGTGGCTAAGCTGTCATCTCTGCTGGAGTCCGAGTCCCACCCCATGCAGGACACGCTGAATGCACTGAAGAGCTCATTTAGTTGTAGGCGGTGCCATCCTAAGTGCACAAGTTCTGCAGGTCCTTCCTACCTACGACTGTCAGACTTTATAATCTAACCGGTGCTGCTCGTAGAGGTCGTATTAAATGTCACAACTTTGCACAGTAGAGATCGTCCCCTCCAATACACAACTAAGACAATTACAATTATTATTGAGGGTGGCAATAACACTGTTGATTCAAATGTCAAATATACTGTCTGGGTCCATATTTATATTCTGCCAGGTAATTTACCATAATACTGTTGATCCCATCTAGCTGCAATGCTCCTGCACTGTGTATATAACTGTGTACATATGTATATTTATTTACTGTTTTGGTTAACCAGTTCTTATCTTATTTATTATTGCTCTGAGTGCTGCTATCCCTTTGCTGCTGCAATCCTGGAATTTCCCCATTGTGGGACTAATAAAGTGCTTATCTTATCTTAAACCTGTCTGTCAACATTAGTGAAAGATTTTCCTCATAAATTCAGCCTTTTTCAGATAAGATAAGATAAGATAAGCCTTTATTAGTCCCACAATGGGGAAATTCCAGGATTGCAACAGCACAGGGATAGCAACACTCAGAGCAATAATCAGAAGGCAAGAAAAAACAACATCTACTAAACATATGTCCATATTACTATAAATATATATATATAGAGACACACAGTGCAGAGCATTATGGTTGGTTGGTGAATGTGCAGCAGAAAGTCTAAGCTCTCTCTCCGCGGATGCAGCGGGCCAGCTGGAAGTCTTTGGGCATGATGGTGACCCCCTTAGCAAAGAAGAGACCACCAGGTGGGCCTCGATGGTCTCCTGCAGAGCCATGACGGCGAAGCTCAGGAAACGCGGGACGGTCTTGAAGTCCTGAGCGATCTCCCTCACCAGGCGCTGGACGGGCAGCTTACGGATGAGCAGCTCCGTGGATTTCTGGCAGCGACGGATCTCTCTCAGAGCCACGGGCCTGTGGCGGCGAGGCCTCTTCACTCTGCCGGTGGCCGAGTGAAGAGGCCACCGGCAGAGTGGGCCGGCTTCATTTAGAGGGCCGGCTTCACTCTGCCGGCCCTCTAAATATAAGTCTTTTCTCAGCTTTATATTCCTTTTATTTGTTGTTTCCTCACATATTTGAACACATTAAAATAATGAAATGATGGTCTCCCTGTCAGAGTTGTAAGTGGCTATAATTCATAGTGTAGAGCATCTGCCCCACACCCGGGAGGCAGGGGTTCAAATCCCGGCCGGGTCATACCAAAGACCATATAAAAATGGTACTTTCTGCCTTCTAGCGTGGTGCGCCGCATAATGGAACGGGAAAAGTAAAGTTACGCACAGAGCTACCAGAGGACTGACCCCCCCCCCCCCCCCCCCCCCCGCTGTAGCTTTCACTACTTACAGTAGTTGTGTGGCCTAGAGTCAGAGAAACGGAGATGGGCGCCGCCCCATACACCAACATGGTGTGAAGGGAATTAACTAACTAACTAACTATAATTCATAGTAAAATAAGTAACAGTAAGTATAAAAACCTACAAAAATTGTGAATTTGTAACTTTTTTCCATTACATTTATGGTTCTCCTTAATTTTTGTTTTCTGGTAAATTTGTGACATGTTAGTTTGTACATCTGAGTTTTTTCCTCTTTAGTTTGTAGTTTTAAGTGACTTTTTCATTTAAATTTGACTTTTTGTTTCTTTGTACATTGTACTTGTATCCCTCTTTAATTTATAGCATTTTTGTTTTAAATTTACCTTTTTTCTTGAATAATTGTTTATTTTCTCCTATATGTGCAGATTTTTGCTTGTAAATTTGCAAATTTTCTGTAAAGTTCCCTTTTTTGTGATTTTGTTAGTTTTTCCTGTTAAGTTTTACGTTTTGTTTTTTTTAAAATCATAAATGGCAATGTTTTTGCTTTCAGATTTTTCAGATTTCCTCAAAGATTTCAGACTTGACTTACAAGTTGGCAACGTTTTTTGTAAATAAATTCTCACGTTATTTTGGAACAGTTGGACCCTTAATTCTGATGTAAATTAAGAAACTTGTTTGACATCAAAGCTAAACTGATATAAGTTTTTAAGAAGAATCTTCAATTAAATCTTTAAATGTAACTTTACTGCTTTACAAGTGTTACATTACAGTGCTTGATTGGCAAAAGAAAATTATGTTCATTTTCTTCACAGGTTTGGCCTTGAATTTAATTTAAAGGGTTATAAAATGTTCTAAATGTATCTTTACAGTTCCTGTAGACACCCTGTTAATACAACCAAATTAAAAAGTGTTTTTTTGTTTTTTGTTTTTTTTTCATATTGGGTGCCCTGTGCGTCTGACTGTAATTCTGAGGTTTTATTTAGTGATGAAGATTTTTGTTTCTGAGATTCTTTGGCAGTAATCTGAGGATCCTTCCTGTACGAAACAACGTCGAAACTGTCAAAGCCATGACCACAATTGCTAAGGTAACTAAGGTTTCAGCAGAGGTCATGTGTTTTTGTTCTTATATTGTCAAGTATTGGAAACCTTTTTTAGGAGAACTACAAGAATAGGAACCATTTAAAGCAGCGCTAACTTTCCTGCTCCTGGTGGGAACATTGAAAAGACTACTACTGGCATGTTTTATAGCCTGAGTCCTTTTAACCAGTCACAAGGTGTTTGGTTAGTTGGTGGCTAAACTTGTGCCCCATAACTGACTGATGGGACTCGAGCTGTAAATCATGGCAGCTGTCTTTTGAGGGTCCTATTACGACACCCTAAGTCAGGGGTCCCCAAACTTTTTCCTGTGAGGGCCACATAACTTTTGCCTTCTCTGATGGGGGCCGGGGTCAGTTTGTAACAGAAAAATTGAGACAATCGCAGGGGTGCCTAAACGTAAACATTTATTGTTTTCCAGAAAGCCACACATAACCAAATATTAATAACCCTTTCCGGGATCTTCACAGGAAAAAAAAGTCAGAAAATAAATAACACTATTAATGAATGAATGAATGAATTAAATTAAATAAATCACCCTTTATTGTCATTCAACTGTACAACTAATCATGTACAGTAGAACGAGATTGTGTTTTACCTATCTACAGTGTTAATCACACACACCCCAAGTGTAGAATCAGAGGGCCGCTGCCATGCAAGGCGCTGAAATAAATAACACTATTTATGAAATAAATAATAACCAAATAACCCTCTCTGGTTCTTCTCAGAAAAAAAGTCCATGGAACATTAATTTTCTGTTGTGCCGTGCGCAATCTTAACAGGTAAAAGTTCAGCTTAGTTGTCAGAGCAGAATCTCTTAGTTAAACTCTTACCTCTACTTTGCTGAAAATATCCTCCCCCGTCGTAGTCCCTGTGAGACTTTGGAAGGCTGTCAGCTCCTCACACATTTCAAAGTTAGCGTTAACTCCACGAATAAAAATGAGCAGCTGCGCTGTGTCCTGCACGTCCGTGCTCTCATCCAGTGCTAATGAAAAAAAGTCAAATTCTTTCGTCTTCTGCTGCAGCTGGGCACATACGTTACCCCCAATTTCTTCAATGCGTCTGGTGATTGTACTCGCCGACAGACTCACGGCATTAAAGACATCTTTCTTCTCGGGACACACCTCCTCCACGACAGCATTCAAACATTTCTTGACAAATTCTCCATCAGTGAAAGGTTTACCGCTGCTTGCTGTCAGCTGAGCAACCCGAAAGCTGGCCTGAACGGATGACTGGTTCAGCTGAGCTTGGCGTACAATTGTATTCTGCTGAGCTAACAGTCCACTTTTTAGCTTTGAGAGTTTG
Source organism: Pholidichthys leucotaenia (assembly GCA_020510985.1). Lineage (NCBI taxonomy): Eukaryota > Metazoa > Chordata > Actinopteri > Cichliformes > Pholidichthyidae > Pholidichthys > Pholidichthys leucotaenia. The sequence continues at coordinate 19,844,257 of CM035839.1, read as the reverse complement.
TCTGCTCGCATTTGGCCTTGCAAACTATCATACTTGTCTTTGTGACGGGATTCATAGTTTCGGCGCAGATTGTATTCTTTGAATACCGCCACAGCCTCTTGACAGATGAGACAAACAGCCTTTTCTTTGCATTGAACAAAAAATAATCGTTTGTCCACTGCAGGTTAAATACCCTGCATTCTGACTCAATTTTTCTCTTGCCTAACCTTTTTGCCATTATTCCGTTTGACAGGGGTGAGTCTAGTGTTGTAGGATGTGTCTGGTTCATGTGTTTAGATAGGGCACCTCAGTGCATGAATGTGAGTGAGTGAGTGGGTGCGCGCAGCCGAGGCACGCCCCCTTGTGAATGGCCCCGCGGAGCGGACGGTGTGTGTGAAGTGTGCGGGTGAGTAGAGAGAGAGGCGACCAGAGCAGGTAGCGAACTAGAATTGCTGTTGAAGGGTGGAATAGAAGGGTGGAATAGAATGTCACGTTCTATGCGTGTATTAGTCTCGATCGTGTTGCCAGACTGAAAAAAAAAAAAAAAATCATAATGCATCTCTGGTATTGTTCAGGGGGCCTGGCCAAATGTGGAGGCGGGCCATAGTTTGGGGACCACTGCCCTAAATGCACATTAGTGCCATGCTTTGTGCCACTACACTTTGTATCCCTATCATCTAATAATCAACTGTATGTCCGCTTTACTCTAGTACAGGGGTTTTCAACCTTGCGGTCGCGACCCCACATGGGGTTGCCTGAAATGTCTAATAATTGATTAAAAAAAATTACTGATAAATTTTTTTTTTCAACTAATTATTATTCTTTTAAAAATTTTGATTAAAGCTCCACACACACTCTTAAAGAACTATATTCTTTCACTTTCAATATAAATCAGTTCAAATAAAATGTAGTATATAAAAATATCAGAGCTGGCACATCTTGATTGACGGCGGCGATCACGTGACCCCTATTTGAGTTCCCGCTAACTGTGTAAACACAACCTAGTCAGTAGGGAAAAACTGAGAGATTTCTTCGTCTGCCTGCCCCTGTGAAGACAGTTCCATGAGGAAAAAGACAGAGAAAATATGACGAAAGCTACCTGGAATATGGATTTACGAGTGTCATGATGCAGGCACAGTGGACCTGCCTGCCACCGCTGTTGAACAGCTGATTGAACTGTCATGTGACAAAACGCATCAGGGAATACATTCGCGAGTGGCCGTGGACGAATTCTGGTTTGGAGCAAGAGATGAGTACCCAGAGATCTCACTGTGTGCTTTAAAAATGTTGGTTCCTTTTGGAAGCACATGTTTGTGTGAAGCTGGATTCAGTGCCCTTGTGTGTATGAAGTCAAAGTACCGTTCCCGACTGGATGTTACGTCAGAGATGAGATGCGCTGTGTCTACTACAGCACCCAACTTTGCAAAGCTGCAGCGAGGTGTGCAGGCTCAGCCATCCCATTAAATGTGGTGAGTTGAGAGGATAATAATATATAAAAGACATGACTGAAGCTGAAACTGAAGCACTATGATACTGTCCATCTTTCAAATGTTCACTGTGGCCAGTTTAAGATGCTGCAGCCTTTTTTTTTTTCCACAATTCATTGTTTGAGAAATTGTTTGCTCAGTATTAATTTTAAGCCTTTTAAATACAAGTTGCACTAACTGTACATCCTGATCAGAGAAAATAAAATGACACTTTGTGCACTAATCTGGCTACTCTGTAAGACAGTATAACAAACATGATCAAAAAATAATTATAGCAAAAAAATGTCTCTGGGGTCGCGAGATATTTGTGATGTCAAAATGGGATCACGACCCAAAAAAGGTTGGGAACCCCTGCTCTAGTAGGAGTGGACTCATTTAAAAGGGGTGTGGCTGGGTGTAAAGTTGGTGTGGTACTATTTTCGGGCACCGTTGACCAACAAAGACGATGTCTAAAGTCAGTGGTGTATTATCAATTGCTAATTCTTCTTCTTCTTTTAGATTGATTGGCGGTTGGCAACCAGCTTATAGGTGTATTACCGCCACTGACTTGATTATCATGCTCTTGACAAAATTTCACTCTATACCGGTGCATGCCCGTAGAAACCAAGTATAAGCAATTATTTCTGCATGCCTGTAGAAAGCAGGTGTAAGCAAGCACATCAGCACTCATTCAGTGATGCCTGCTTTTGATCTTTGATGGTGTCATAGCGAGTCCTGTGATCTTTGATGATGTCATAGCGAGTCCTGTGATCGTGAGTGATGCCTGCCTTTGATCTTTAATGATGTCATAGCGAGTCCTATGATCATGAGTGATGAATAATTAAGCCCACTGAGACTTTGGTGTAAGTAACATTCAGTAGGTCAGAGTTTATGGACTGTCAAAATGATTTTGGAGACAATATTTAAAGGTGAAAATCTTACATATTGTTGCTTTAAAGTGACACTCCGCCAGAAATCAAGTTTTTTCTGTTGTGAACATGTCTGTAATGTTTTTTGTGACTTGCAAGACATATCAAGAATAAAATCAGTCCCAAGCCCCAAGTCTGTGCTTTTCTGCTGTGAATGTCCAGTTAAGCTCCACCCCCTAAAAGGGCGACTTTGGACTTTGTAGTGCATACGGGCCACGGTCAGCTCGGAGACCGGAATCTACTGGCTGCTGCGCCTGCACATGCGGGGTCTTGGAGGTGCCCGGAACACACAAAAGTGGCAAATTTAGGATGAAAATAACTTACAAAATGATTATTAAGAAAAAACAAATTAACAATTACATAGTCACAACAAAATGTTACAAATTTATGCAATAGTAGTTTGTAAATTAACAACAAAAGTTGTACATTTATGAGCAAGAAGTCTAAACTTTATTAAATAAATATGCAAAGCTTACAGAAAATTGCAAATTTACAAGATTGAAGTTGTAAATTTCAGCTAAAATGTAACAAAAGTTTTTATGTTAAGTGATTGCATCATCATGTGTAAATGGAAGAAAAAGGCCTTCAAAGCAGACAGTTCCTGAAAGAGTTCCTCTGCTTATAGTTCTCCTAAAAAGGTTCTGGTACTTTAGTGAGACTCAGAATTAAACAGAGTTTCTTTCATCCTCAGGCCACCAGTAAACCCCATGTGGACGCCATCAGGGATCGGATCTCTCTGGCTCGGGCTCAGGTTGTAGAGAGCAGTCCTGTGTGGGAGATGCTGAGAGACTTGATGTGAAGATGAGCAGGTGATGCAGCAGGGTTTATTTGATTTATTCTGATGGATTTACAGTGTAAAAGCTAAGGTAAAGGATGTTTAAACACTTGAATGCATGTTTTTCTTTAAAGGCAACACACATATGTTTTCCTTGTCCACCACCTGCAAGTGAAGTGGTGTCTTACTGAATTTCCATTTATGTTTGACTATTACCCAACACGGGGACTGTAGTGTTGTGAGAAGACATGAATAAAGGTTTCTCTTGTCTTCACCTTCTGACAAATACTTATCTTTTCACTGTTATGGTCACTGCAGCGGCTCTGATGTCCTCCTAGTCATAATCAGTGGTTCCCCTTGGCTTTCAAAAGCCTAAAAAACAAACTTACTGATGATAAATAAGTCACTCTTTAAGGAAAAAGTCACCCCTTTGTAAGGAAAAAGTCAGGTTTTTTTTTAATAAAAAGTCACAAATTTACAAGCAGTATAACTCAGCTGTTTTATCTTTGTTTTAAGGTTAAAACATTACTGGGTTCCCATCCAGCTTATTTGCATTTTTCTTATAATTTGCTTAAACAACTGTCCGTCTGATGCTTGGCAAAGCAAGTTTATTTGTATAGGACGTTTCATGTACAATTCAAAGTGCTTTACATTTAAGCAGTATTACACGAGAGCAAGTGCAGTATCAATGAATATTTTAACTGGCGGTGATTCGTCTGCTTTGAGTGTACTAGGAATCACTGCCAGTTAAAATATTCATGATACCACAATGAGCTCAGGTGTAATATTGCTTTAATACAACAGTTCCCACAAGCACAGTTTATTAAATCACAGCAATACTGGACAAAATATTATGGTTTATTTAACCAGTTATTTTGCACAGCTGAGAAAAAAATGTGGGACACCATGTGGTGTATGGGGCGGCGCCTATCTCCGCTTCACTGACCCTAGGCCACACAGCTACTGTAGGTAGTGAAAGCTACAGTGGGGGGGGGTGTCAGTCCTCTGGTAGCTCTGTGCAAGAAAAAAGTAGTCCCTTCTAAATGTAGGCAGTAACTGTTGCTAAACATCTTAATCAGCATGAAGACGTCTATTATCATTTCACACACATGTAAGCAAATGAAATATTGCCAAGTGCAAAAGTCAGTGTTTATAAGACATACCAGTCGCCTGTTGAGTCACTACCACAAAAGGGCCGAGATTGAAAAGTGGCCAGTGCCGGTGGCTAGTTAGCATGCTAGCGATTTGGCTTTGGCACACTTCGCTCAGATGTAATGGAGTCCATCACCACAAAGGTATTGTGGTTTGTTAATCGAGACAATAAATCCAACTCTAGCACTGCCTATGTTTTTTTTAAACTGATGTGAAATACCTCAATGATGTTTGCAAGGGTAGACTGAAAAAAGTTTTTTTTTTTTTTTATATTTAAGTTTTTGTAAAGGGTATACAGGTCGTTACAGCAATGCAGTGTTTACATTTTCATCACATGTTCCCTTATTTTCTGATATCTGACAACATTGGAAGATTAATTCTTACAACACCCCTTTTTTTTTTTTTTTTAAAGTGAAAGAAAAAGTGAAATTAAAGAGAAAAAAAAAACAAAAAACAAATAACAAAAAAAACAAACAAACCATTAAAAAACAAACAAAAAGAAAAAGTAAGTAAATAAAGATAAAAGAGCATCTGAGTAGCTTTGGAACAAAGAGCGGAACCATTATTGAAATGGTATTTGTCAAAGATTAGATCTAATGGAAGACACATATGCGGTCCAGGGTTGCCAAAAGTTCATGAACACATCCATGTCCTGTCTCAGTGCGAATGTCAACTTTTCCATCGAGTAAATGTCTTGGATCACGTTAGTCCAATCTTCAGGTGTAGGACAGTCCTTCAACATCCATTTTTTAGTTAGAGCTTTTTTGCTTGCCAATATTAAAACAGTGAATAAGTATTTTTCTCCTCGTCTTTCCAGTGAGTCCGGTAGTAAACCCAAATACAAAGTTACAAAAGAAAAGGGAACTGTAATTTTGAATATTTTCCCCAATATTGTCTGTACCTTGGTCCAATATTGGTGGATAACTGGGCATGACCAAAACACATGAAAATGATTTGCAGTCTTTTCACCACACAAGCGCCAACAGTTCAATCCCTTATGGGTAAATTTGTTTTGTGCAGGTGTTCTGAAAAATCTTGCCAAGTTTTTCCATCCAAATTCTCTCCACTGCAGGGATGAGGTACTTTTCCATTGCTGTTTATTTAGCTTTTCCCATATTTCCAGTTGTAAAGTGAAATTCCCCTCTTTTTCCCATCTCTCTTTTATATAAGATGTGTTGTCTCCTTTTAAGTCTTGAAGACCTTGGTATATTTTAGAAATGTATCTGATCCCTGGGATCCCTTTATATGCCATTAAGAGGACCTTCAGAACACCTGACTGGGCCCTTTCCAAAACCTCCTTTTTAAGTATATTGTTTATGTGGTGTCTAAGCTGGAAGAACCTGTAAAGGTCTTGATTTATTAGGCCTTGTTTTTTCAAATCTTCAAAACTTCTTAAGATTTGCCCTTTAAAAAAATCGTAATATTTTATCAGCCCTTTCTCCTTCCACTTTTTAAATCTGGTGTCTGTTTTATTAGGAGTAAAGTCCTGATCATAGGCGATCCATTGCAGAAGTCGATAGGGCTCTTTAGTTTGATTCTCTCTGACTATCTTAAACCAAATTTTTAGCGGGGTCTCTATCCACGGGTTAGTGTTATTCAAAAGCTTAGGTAAGACATTGTTCCCTATTATCACCTGTAGGGGAATGTCACTTGTTATTTGGCATTCGATCTCCTTCCATTGTGCAGTGTAGACTGGGTTACATATCTCTACTAAAGTTTTAATTTGTGCGGCTTTAAAGTAGTCCCTGATATTTGGCAGCGCGAGCCCACCTTTGTCTTTGTTTAGCTGTAGGGTTCTATATCTGATTCTAGGTCTCTTGCCCTGCCATATGAATCTTGAGATCCTTCTGTCCAGCTCCTGCCATGTTTTTTTGGGAGGTTCTACCGGTATTGTTTGGAAAAGGTATAGAAGACGTGGAAGTATATTCATTTTGACTGCTTCAATTCTTTGTGCAGTACCCAAGAATGGTATCATATTCCATCTTGCTAGGTCAGATTTTATTTTTGTCACCAGTGGATCATAGTTTAGTGATATAATTTTGTTGAGTTGTTTCGGGATATTGACCCCCAGATATTTCATAGATTCCGACTCCCAGTTAGTTTTGAGTTTGCTTAGTGAATAATGATTTGGGTCATAGTTGAATGTTAAAACTTGGGTTTTATGCATATTTAATTTGTACCCCGATAAATCTCCATACTCTGAAAAAACTGAGGTTAGTTCTGGTAAAGAAGTGTCCGGCTGCCCTAGGTATATTAAAATGTCATCAGCAAAGAGTGCTATTTTATGTTCCTTCTGACCAAGTGTAATACCTTGAATTTTTTGGTTTTGTCTTATCCATTGGCTCAGAGGTTCTGAGCATCTGCACGGTGGCGCAGTGGTTTAGCACTGCGGCAGCACAGTTTTACCCTCGGCCGGGGGACCGCGGGGATCATGAGATCGTGGGTTCGATCCCAGCCCCCGACCAACAGTGAGCTGTGTGGAGTTTGCATGTTCTCCCCGTGTTGCGCGGGTTTACTCCGGGATTTCTCCGGTTTCCTCCCGCACACCAAAAACATGTAGGTTTAGGGCGCTCGCGCACGCAGCGACCAGCAGCCGGTGGCTTGTCACCAGACTGCAAACCAAGTCTACCTACGGGTACAAATAAGTAACAAAAAAAAAAAAAAAAAAAAAAAAAGGTTCTATGAAGATTGCAAAGAGCAGTGGAGACAGGGGGCAGCCCTGACGACATCCTCTTTCCAGTTCAAAAGATGATGATAAATTACCGTTAATCCTTATTTTAGCTGTTGGTTTTTTATATAATGCCTGTATAGTTCTAATGAAGTTGTTATGAAAATTGAAACTGGATAAGATTCTATATAGAAAAGACCAGTCAACCGAATCGAATGCTTTTTCAGCATCTAATCCCAATATGACTGCATTTAAGTTATATTTTTTTATATGATGAATTATGTGTAAAGTGCGTCGAATGTTGTCTTGTGTCTGTCTTTGTCTTATAAAACCTGTTTGGTCTAAATGAATTAGGTCTGTCAGTATATTTTCTAACCTTTTGGCAAGGATAATGGTAAAAAGCTTATAGTCCTGATTTAGTACACTGATTGGTCTGTAGTTGGAGCACTCTAGTTTATCCTTTTCAGGTTTAGGTATAACTGCAATGACCCCTTCTCTCCAGGAGGGGGGGATTTCCCCTGTGTGGAGGACATAATTAAATGTTTTCAGGAGGAGAGGAGATAGTTGCTGTTTAAAGGTTTTGTACCACTCTGCTGTATAGCCATCAGCTCCTGGGGATTTGTTAGCTTTAAGTTTCATAATTGCTTTTTCCAATTCTTTAGGATGTATTTCTGACAGTAGTGTTTTATTTTGTGACTCCGTAAGTTGGGGAAGGTTTAATGTGTTTAGGAATGCCTCGGATGCGTTTTTATGTTTTTTGTGGGAGTATAAGTTCTTATAGTAATTCTCGAAGTTTTTAAGAATATCCTGAATTCTGAATTTTATTTCCTTTGATACTGGGTCTCTGATTTTGTAGATTGCTCTTTCTGTTTGATGTTTCCTCAATTTATAGGCTAGCAATTTTGCCGATTTACTGCCTGCTTCATAGTATTTTTGTTTCAGAAATGTAAGTTTCTTCTGGATTTCTATTGTGTAGATCTCATTTATTTGGTTTTTAATTTCCTTAATCTTGAGCGAGTCAGTAGAATGAGTGTTGCCTTTGTGTTCTTTTTCTAGGTTCCTAAGTTCTGACTCTAATGTGGATAGTTTTTCTTGTCTTAGTTTCTTTTGGGTTGCCAGTTTTGCAATAATCTTTCCTCTTATTACAGCTTTACATGCATCCCACAGTATTAAAGGGGATACTTCTCCATTATCGTTATCTTCCAAATATCTGAGAATATCTGATTCCAATTCATCTTTCAATGGTCCTTTCAGGACATTTGAATTTAACCTCCAAGAAAATGTATTATTTGTGTATTTTTGGATATTTAAGTCCATGTAGATCGGACTGTGGTCAGAGAGATCCATCAGTCCTATTTTACATGTTTTTACTCTTCCAATGTCTCTATTAAACATAAAAAAATAGTCAATCCTTGAGTAAGATGAATGTGGAGTTGAGTAAAATGTATAGTCTTTTACACTGGGGTTGGGTTCCCTCCACACGTCACAGATTCCCAATTCTTTTAGTAGCATCCGAGTCTTCCTGTTTTGGGTGTTATTTTGATGTGGGGAATTACCAGAAGCATCCCAGTATGGATTCAGTCTAAGATTGAAGTCCCCACTACATATCACTAAACCTTGAGCTTTAGTTATCATTAGGTCGAATACATTTTTATAAAATTTCCAGTTAGCCCCTGGGGGAGCATACACATTCAGCAGGGTGATATCTTCTCCCTCTAGCCGCCCAGTTACCAAACTGTATCTCCCTTCTTTATCTTTGTGTTCTGATTTTTTTTCAAATGTAATTTTGGTTGATATCAATGTCGCTACTCCCCTCCTCCTCCCTGATTTATATGAAGATGAAGAGATCATTTTAAACCCTTGTCTACTGAGTTTATTGTGTTCCACGTCTGTTAGGTGGGTTTCTTGTAAAAGTATTATTCCTGCTTTGTCTTTTTTCATTTTGCCTAGAATCTTGGATCTTTTAACTGGATTCAGGATTCCTTTTACATTATATGAAATTATTTTGGTTACACCCTGTTTCTCCATTGTGTTGTTTTGTTTAGTATAACTGTGTGGTGGCCCTCTTTTGTGCTACTCAGAAACTGAAAGAACATTAAAAACAAGAAAAACATTAAGAACATAGTGTAAAAAACTTTAAAACAAAAAGCTGTCATAAGAACTTCCTGAGCTGAGGTCTTTTTAAAGACCCTGTAAGAGCCTTGATGGAGTGAAGGCTCTGAGGGAAATTCCTCAAACTCTGTTACGTGTTGAGGGCCCTCTCTTACCACTGAAAGTAGTCCCATGCTTTTAACGTGAGTTTCAGAACCCAATCCAAACTTGTAATGATTTTTTTTTTTTTTCCTTTTATGCCTAAACCCTGTGAAATTGTGTGCACCCTCCCACCCCCATCACATCAAACATTCACGCAAAAACAGTATTTGTTAGTATGAGGAGAACATGTGGATTATTGTCACATTTCTATTTTAACAAGTTTTTTTTTTTTTTTTTATTACAAAGACTTATTTGTTTCAAATAATATGATTGTTCCATGAAATGTTTTACCACATGCTGAATATGCATCTCCTTTAATGTTTGTTACCTTGTATGAGGGGGGTTGGATGTGCGGATTGATTCAAGAGAAAAGAAAAAAAAAAAAAAAAAAAGGTCGCTATTCCAACCTGAAAACGGATAGTTTATCTGCGACGCTCTGGTGCTGGGTTTCCCGCTGCTGGTCCGTGGATTTTGAGGGTCTTTGTGTTGTCCATGTTTGCGCTTTGATCTTCTCACTCGGGTCTGCTGCGGGTTTAAATACCGTTACCGGGAGCCCTCTTTTCGCCATGTCAGCTGTTGCTTCTTCCGCCGAATTATAGAGACACGTTTCATCGCCGTAGAAGACCCTTAACTTCGCAGGAAATGGTGTCTGAAAGCGCAATTTCTTCTCTCTTAACACCTTTTTCGCGTCATTGTATTCCCTGCGCTTTTTAAGGACCTCCGGGGCGTAATCGTGTTCCACGTAGACTTTTCTCTCCTGGTGCATAAATCCTTTTTTCTGCCAGGCCAGTCTTACAACCTCTTGTTTTATTTTGAAATTGGAAAATCTTACCAACACCGAACGTGGGGGCGCTTCCGCCGCCGGCCTAGCGGCTAATGAACGATGTGCCTTTTCTATCTTCAAGTCGGTGGTTTGTGGAATATCCAATTTCTCTCTTAGTAAGGATTCCACGCATTCTGCCATTGAGTTAAAACCATTTTCGGTTCCTTCTATCAGACCATGAATTCTTATGTTGTCTCTTCTTTGTTTTCCTTCTTGGTCGGTTAGCTTAGCCTCTATAGCTGCTTGTCTTTTGCGTAGGTCTAGCACAGAATCTTCGAGCACTTTTATTCGATCCTCTGTTTCCAAGATTCGGTTCTCGGCCTGGTCCACTCTGCTGTTTGTCCTTTTCAATTCTTCTCTGAATTCCCGAAATTCGGCCGTAACATCTCGGCGAAATCGTCGTAGCTCCTCAAATAGTGATTTCAGGCTAACCCTTTTGTTAGCTATCACCAGTTCCTCGTCTTCTGAACGGAGATCTTCCAGTTCAGATTCTCCGGCCGATACGTGTCCTGGCCTGGAGAATTTCAGTTTCTTCTGTTTTCCTTTAGACATGATGATTTTGTCTTTTGATTTTCACTCCTCCAAAAATCCGTTAAGTTTGATTTTCAAGGTGTTATCCTGGATTGGGTCTGAGAGCTTCAGTGTTAAGCTGCAGTCGCCATGGCGTCCAGACCGGAAGTCAAAAGTTTTTTTTTTTGTTGTTTTTTTTTAAAAAGGGTAGGACTTCTGGGTCATAGGATGATTTCTTTTCAAACAGCGCCCCACTCTGGAAATTAAGGTATCAAACACAGTATTGCAATTCTCATAAGAAGTTAATGATAAAAATGACAGACTGGACACTAAATAACGGTTAGTAAGTAATAGTGACTGGAACACCTTTGGAGCGGAGTGATACATACAGTATCCAGTGAAATGTTGGAGTGCAATTATTATATAATATAGTAACTCCTGGAATCCCTATTGTCCAATCAAATAAAACATTAAAGCATTACAGCAAGTTGCAAAAGAAATACATAAGAATTTAAAAGCAGACTAAAAAATAAATTAAAGAGAAACAGAAACAAGCTGAAATGGAATAGGAGAGATAAAGTGCAAGAAATAAAAGTTGCATTGTGGGAGATTAATAGTTCTACTGAAAGGTAATGCTAAGCAGGAAAGTTTTTAACTTGGATTTAAAGCAGCTGAGAGTTTCAGCAGCCCTGATGCTTCCAGGGAGTTTGTTCCACATGTGAGGAACATTAAAACTGAACGCTGTCTCACCATGTTTGTTTCTAACTCTGGGCACAGATAGTAGGCCTGACCCTGACCACCTGAGGGCTCTGGGTGGTTCATAAAGGACCAGAAGATCTGAAATGTATTTTGGCCCTAAACCATTCAGAGCTTTATAAACCAGCAGAAGTATTTTGAAATCTATTCTTTGACAGACAGGAAGCCAGTGTAAGCGAATTATCTTGGAGGGTGACTACGTCATATGTAAAGTAACATTATACAATATAACTTTCTACATAATAAAATGTAAACTGGTGTTTTTCCCTTGTAAAATATGGCTGTAGGTCATATGTTCATTCATCTTCTTCCGCTCAATCCTTTTCGGGTCGCGGGGGTGCTGGAGCCTATCCCAACATCTTTGGGCGAGAGGCAGGGTCCACCCTGGACAGATCGCCAGTCCATCACAGGGCCAACACAGAGAGACAGACAACCATTCACTCTCACAGTCATACCTAAGGACAATTTAGAATCCCCAGTTTTGATGCCAATTAACCTAACTTGCATGTTTTTGGCATGTGGGAGGAAACTGGAGAAATCCCGGCGTAAACCCACGCAGACACGGGGAGAACATGCAGACTCCACACAGATCACTGTTGGTCGTGGGCTGGGATCGAACCCAGGATCCCCCGGCCAAGGGTGAGTTGCTGTGCTGCCACAGTACTAACCACTCCTGCACCGCGCCGCCAGTCAAAGATCACGCTTCAGAGGTGCAGATCACCATGATGTTGACTGAAAGTTGTAAACTTAATGGTCTTCATCACAGGTAGGTGGAGCATTTAGGAGAGGATTTATTATTACAACAAAAAATAACTAGACAGAATGTTATGTCTTTGTTGGTGCAGCTGTGGCTCACCAGACCCTAATTCACCCCAGTGCATCAACTGGTCATATGTTCAATTCAACTTTATTTATATAGCGCCATTTCACAACAGCAGTCATCTCATAGCACTTTCAACTGTAGGGGAAACCCCCACAATTGCAGAAAGACCCCAGCAATCTGGAGCTCCACTGTGAGCAGCACTTGGTAATAGTGGAGAGGAAAATCTCCCTTTTAGCAGGAAGAAACCTCCAGCAAAACCAGGCTCAGGGAGGGGCAGTCACCTGCTGCGACTGGCTGGGGGGAGGGGGAGGGGGGGTAGAGAAGAAGAAGAAGAAAAGAACAGATATGTAGAGGCAACGGCATGATGGGGACGCAGTCTGTGGGAAAGAACAAACAGATGTTAATGACCAGCAAAAATATTTCGTTGAGAGGGAAGCCCAGTGCATTGTTGGAGGTCCCCTGGCTGTCTAAACCTATTAGTAGTATAACTAAGGGATGATTCAGGGTCACCTGATCCCACCCTAACTATAGACTATGTCAAAAAGTAAGGTTTTAACCCTTTTCATAAAAACAGCTTGAGTGTGACTCCCGAATCCAGATTGGCAGCTGGTTCCAAAGGAGAGGAGCTTAATAACTGAAGGCTCTGCCTCCCATTGTACTTTTGTAGATTCTAGGTATTACAAGTAATCCTGCATTTTGGGAGTGCAGTGCTCTGTTTGGATGATAAGGTACTATCGTATCTTTTAAATGACAAGGGGCCTGATTATTTAGAGCTTTGTGAGAAGAAGGATTTTAATCTTCTAAATTTTATGAGAGGCCAGTACCGGAGAGATCTGATTTCTCTTTCTAGCACCTGTTAAAACTCTAGCCACAGCATTTTGGATCAGCTGAAAACTTTTTAAAGATGTTTCAGGACAGTCTGATAATAAAGAGTTAAAATAATCTAATCTAGGGCTGTGCAATATAACAAAAATTTCATATCACAATATAAGTCATCTTATATCAGGATAACGATATATTATCACAATATACATTTTCTGTAAATTCTACAGTTTAGATAATCACATAAAAAGGACCATTTCTTTTTTAAACTTTTTTTTTTTACATGCACCTTTTTCCCTCATAATTTTGCAGTGTTATTGTTTTTTTTCGACTTGATTCTCATAAATCTTATTCTCATAAATCACCGTGGGCTGCACGGTGGCGCAGTGGTTTAGCACTGTGGCAGCACAGTTTTACCCTCGGCCGGGGGATCGCGGGGATCATGAGATCGTGGGTTCGATCCCAGCCCCCGACCAACAGTGAGCTGTGTGGAGTTTGCATGTTCTCCCCGTGTTGCGCGGGCTTACTCCGGGATTTCTCCGGTTTCCTCCCGCATACCAAAAACATGTAGGTTTAGGGCGCTCGCGCACGCAGCGACCAGCAGCCGGTGGCTTGTCACCAGACTGCAAACCAAGTCTACCTACGGGTACAAATAAGTAACAAAAAAAAAAAAATAAATAAATTTTAGGTTTTTCTTCTAAATCATATATGAATAAAAAGTAAACATCCATCCATCCATCTTCTTCCGCTTAATCCTTTTCGGGGGGAGGGGGCTGGAGCCTATCCCAGCATCTTTGGGTGAGAGGCGGGGTCCACCCTGGACAGATCGCCAGTCCATCACAGGGCCAACACAGAGAGAGAGACAACCATTCACTCTCACATTCATACCTAGGGACAATTTAGAATCCCCAGTTTGATGCCAATTAACCCATCTTGCATGTTTTTGGCATCAATAAGTTAAATATTTCCTGAGCCAGAGGAGAAAAGCAAAACAAACAAACAACAACAACATAAAAAATGTCTGAAAATGAGAAAATTACCCATCGCTGCCATCATCTCCGGATGTAAATCAGCTGTTAGTTTAAATCAATGAAAATTAAAGTGTGGCACTAGAGCCTGCAGCCTGCCATTTTGGCCTGATTTAACCTGCTTGTATCTTAGTAAAAATATTTCAGATTGGTCATGATCTGAAAATCAAAGACACAAAAGGTAATGTAATAAAATACATCTGATAACTTTAACTTTATTCATTATCGCTACTTGACTAATTAAAATGATTAGAAATCAAATAAATTACATTAAGAGCCAACTTGCTCCTCTTACCCATTTAAATTTATTTATTATTTATTTTGTATGGGCCACCATCATGCAGTTTTGCAGCTTTAATAATTTTTTTCAGACAAAACTAAGAAACTCAGCAGTAGTTTAAACCAAAGAAACAATAGTCTGATTAGGGCTGTGCGATATGATCAGAATTTCGTATCATGATATAAGTAATCTTATTTGACGATAACAATATATGTATCATGATATACATTTTCTGTAAATTCTATAGTTTATACTGTATATGATAACCAATAAAAAAGGACCATCTCTTTTTCTACATTTTAAATTACATACTGAAAAAATCAATTGTGCAAATTCATCTGTTATTGATTTTATGCACCTTTTTTCCCTCTTAATTTTGCAGTGTTATAAAATTGTTTTTAATGTGCATTTGAGATCACTTCAACTTTATTCTTTATAGCTACCTGACTAATTAAAAATTATTAGAAATCAAGTTACATTAAGAGCCAGTTTGTTCCTCTGACACATTTTAATTTATTATTTATTTAGTGTGTATGCAACTGCTGTCATGCACTTTTGCAGCTTTAGTAATATTTTTTCAGACAAAATTAAGAAACACGGCAGTGATTTAAACCAGAATGATGGTCAGATACACTATAATGTTTCCTATTGCCCCTCACAGTACCAGTAAATATACAGGGAACAGACATCGAGATGGTGACATCCTATAAGTACCTGGGTATTCATCTGAACAATAAACTAGACTGGTCACACAATACTGATGCACTCTACAAGAAGGGACAGCGCAGGCTGTTCCTGCTGAGGAGACTCAGGTCTTTTGGTGTACAAGGGGCGCTGCTGAAGTCATTCTATGACACGGTGGTGGCATCAGCCATCACTTTTGGAGTGGTCTGCTGGGGCAGTGGCATTACTGCAGCCGATAGGAAGAGACTGAACAAACTGATTAAGAAAGCTAGCTCTGTCCTGGGGCAGCGCCTTGATCCGATGGAGGAGATAGGAGAGAGAAGGACGGTGGCTAAACTGTCATCTCTGCTGGAGTCCGAGTTCCACCCTATGCAGGACATACTGAATGCACTGAGGAGCTCATTTAGCAGCAGACTACATCATCCCAGGTGCACAACCGAGAGGTTTCGTAGGTCCTTCCTACCAACGGCTGTCAGACTGTACAACCTAAGCAGGGCTGCTCGCAGAGATAGCAAAAAAGACGTAACAAACTAATAGTTTTTTGAATGCAGAAGATGCAATAGACTTACACAGTGGTCCTCTCCGGCATACAACTAGGAGCATGCCGGTCGCTATGGAGGGTGAGAGTGTGTATGGGCACATAATCATACCATGCAGGATAGCTGGGTAGACGGTTATGCTGTTTCATTCCATCTAGCGGCAATGCTCTGCACTGTGTGTGTTTATATATTTGCATATTTGTTCCGTCTAGCTGCAATGCTCCGTACTGTGGGTGTTTATATATTTATATATCTACATGTTATTCCATCTAGCTACATTGCTCCGCACTGTGTGTGTTTATATACTTGCATATTTATTCCACCTAGCTGCAATGCTCCGTACTGTGGGTGTTTATATATTTACATATTTATTCCATCTAGCTACAATGCTCTGCACTGTGTGTTCATATGTTCATATATTTATTCCATCCAGCTACAATGCTCTGCACTGTGTGTCTGTGTGTGTGTGTATATATATATATTTTGTAGTAATACGTACATATGTTTATTGGCTGCTCTTGCTTGCTTGTTTTTTTTTTTTCTTGCCTTCTGATTGTTGCTCTGAGTGTTGCTATCCCTGTGCTGTTGCAATCCTGGAATTTCCCCGTTGTGGGACTAATAAAGGCTTATCTTATCTTATCTTATCTTATTAGCAACAAGTTAGCATCGTCATTTAGCATTTGCCACTTTATAATTCGAGATGGTGTTAACGTTACTTAACTCTAATTAAAACGAGGTTAGAGGACAATCCTCTCTGACGCAGCACTGTGGGGAAAAAGTCCCACATCCCTGGCACAGAAGTAGTGGCAAAACATTAACTTGCAGTTAGCTGCTGTGGCACACCTGGCACACTGCAGGGGAGAGGTGGGGCGGTGATGAGTAGAAACGGGTACATCTCTTTTAAATCTCGATATAAATGATACAGTTTTATATTAAACGGTCGATGTTTTTTATCACATCACCGATATGTATTGTCATATCACACAGCCCTAATCTAATCTAGAGCTAACAAAAGCGTGGATTAGTTTCTCAGCATCACTCTGAGACAAGATGCTCATATTCTTGGCAATATTATGCAAATGATAGAAGGCAGTCTTAGAAACAAATTTAATATGTGAATTAAAGAACAGATCTTGATCAAAAAGAACTCCAAGGTTCCTCACAGAACTATTAAGAGAAAGAGTAACTGCATCCAAACTAAGAGTTTGATTTGGGAAGGTATTTCTAAGGTTTTTGACCAACTAGAATAACTTAAGTCTTATCTGAATTTAATAGCAAGAAATTACAAGTCATCCAAGCTCTGATTTCCTGAAGATAAGCCTCTAATTTGGCTAATTGATTACTGTCATCTGGCTTCATTGACAAATATAACTGTGTGTCATCTACATAACAATGGAAATGTATGCAGTGCTTTCTAATAATATTGCCTAGAGGAAGCATATATAAACTAAAAAGAATAGGGCCTAGGACAGATCCTTGTGTAACTCAATGAATGAGCTTTGAGTTAGAAGAAAACTCATTATTGACATGAACAAAATGGAACCTATCAGATAAGTAAGATTTGAACCACTGCAACAAAGTTCCATTAAGTCCAACAAGGTGTTCTAATCTATCAAGTAAAATATTATGATCGATAGTAGGGATGGGCATTCGGTGAAATTTCCTTCACCGATCGTCGGGAGAATTAATGATTAATAATCGGTTAATCATTAACATTTTTAGGTACGTAACAAGGCAGGTAGACTACATTATAACGTCAGGTGCACGGAGAGCCCTCTCTCTGTTCTCGTGTTGGCTCGGCTCGGGAATCTCGCAAGCTGATTGGCCGAGACGTTTCACCCCGCAAGCTGATTGGCCGAGACGTTTTACCCACCTTGTCTCCCTGCCGAGCGGCCACCCAACAAACGAAGACCGCATTCATTGCTCTATCGCTCGTGTTACTTAGTCTAGCCGCGTAGAACTTTTTGCTGTTTTCTTGTGCCATTTTGTGCGAAATAGTCTTCCCGTCGAGCTACTACGCCGCCTCCTGCAGCTTCCCTCGACGTGTGTACACCGAATCTTCATGACCTTCTCAATAAAGTTTCTGGAAAAAAAAAAGAATCTTCACGACCGCCATTACTCAGCGCGCAACCACTGTTGGCGGTTTCTTTGCGTAATAAGGGTGTTCCATGGACCCTGTCGATGAGGTATATTTGTATGCTGCATTGCAGTGATTGCAGTACACCTGGTCATTTTTTAAATTGAAATGGTCCCACGCAACACTTCGCCGTAACCGCTTAATGATTTGGCGATTGCCCTACGGAAGCCCGCGTGTATCAACTGAGGCACGCCAGGGTACGGCGATGGTGTAATGTTGCCCCCTGGTGCCCAAATTTTGCCATTGCATTGTTTGAGGACGGCCGTACACTAGGCCTCGGATTGTTTAAAAAAAAAAAAACGGTTTGTCGACGAAAATGAACTTCCTCGGTGAAATTCTTAATGATCAATTATCGGTTAATCAGTAAATTATGCCCATCCCTAATCGATAGTATCAAAAGCTGCACTAAGGTCCAAAAGGACAAGTACAGAAACAAATCCATTATCAGATGCCATAAGGAGGTCATTAGTGACCTTCACTAAAGCTGTTTCAGTACTATGATGGATTCTAAACCCAGATTGAAACTCTTCAAATAAACCATTTCCCTGCAAGTGGTCAAATAATTGCATAGCAACAACTCTTTGTAAGATTTTTGAAATGAAAGGCAGATTGGAGATTGGTCTATAGTTAGCTAAAACTCCTGGATCCAGCGTTGGCTTTTTAAGTAAGGGTTTAATTACAGCAGTTTTAAAAGCCTGCGGTACATGGCCTAATGTTAATGAAGAATTGATTATTTGAAGAATAGCGCTATCAATAAATGGGAAGATTTATTTAAATAACCTGGTAGGAATAAGGTCTAGTAGACAAGTTGAAGGCTTGGATGCAGAGAAGCTGTAACACTATCTACCATGCTATCAAGTACAGAAGGAGTAAAATCTCCATAACTTACCTCCGTTGTGTTGACACATGGCATTGATGAAACAATCTGCTGAAATTTGGTAACGGCATCATCTGAGAGATATCTACTGTAGTAATATTTGTGACCCATGCTGGCAAAATGAGTCACTTTGAGGAAATTATCAAAACTGAGGTAACGTTTTTTTCCATATTCTGTATTGAAAGACCTTCAAAATGATATTTAATATGTAGGAAGTGTGCAAAAATGGAAAAAGCCAATTTGTTAATATTTTGGCTAGGTTTAAAACTCGTGTTCGATCGGTCGGGGGTTATGTCTTCTGCCAAAACATATGTATTTTTAGAAAGTACGATTTCTAAGCTTTTCAGTAATACCAGACACTCATGGGGGTTTTCCCGGGACTTGCCGCTAGCAAACAAAGGAAGAGTCATGATTTATGACTTCTCCTGCCTGTATCTCGTAATGACGCGGTGCACATTCCGACTCATTTTGCCAGCATGGGTCACATTTTTCTTTAGGAGCCAAATAGTCAGAAATGGTAGAATCAGAAGTTAACAGATAGTGGTCTGACAGTACAGGGTTATAAGGAGACACTACCAGGTTTTCTAGTTCTATGCCATATGTCAGCACAAGGTCCAATGTGTGGTGGAGATAATGGATAGAATTTCCTACATTTTGACAAAACCCAATCGAGTCTAATATTGAATTAAATGCCATAATAAGGCAATCACTATCTAAATCTACATGTATATTAAAGTCCCCTGCTATAATTATTCTATCCGATTTAAGCACTAAATCAGCTAAGAGCGCTGCAAATTCAATTAAAAACTCTTGAGTAAGCTGTGGGAGGACGATAAACTATGGCAAATAAAATTGATTTTAACCTAAAATTGCTAAAAATGCCCAATACTGAGGACCAGGCCCTCAAAGGAATTATAACATGTTTTTTTTTTCTTTACATTCACTAGTAATTCGTAATGGTAAATTGTTGCTGCTACTCCTCCGCGACCAGAACTTCTGGGATTTTGATAGTTTGCTTAAATAACCAAAGGGAGTTGATTCATTTAAACCAACATAATCCATAATCCTCTTGCCCTAACCAAGTCTCTGTAGGGGATAGTAAATCAATCTGGTGATCAATTAACAGATCATGGACTAGCAGAGACTGTTAAACTATCAAGACGCGCTCTACTCACAGAAATACACACTGCCTTTATTTAGTTAAACTCTTAGGTTTAATTAGCTTTAGTTAAACCCCTCTTAGTGAGGGGTTCAATTCCAGCTTTGTCTGCAGTCTGCATGTCGAAGTGTCCTTGAGCAAGACACTGAACCCCCAGTTGCTCCTGGAGGGTTAGGCCAGCGCCGGTGTATGGCAACTCTGCCACCATCGGTGTGTGAATGTGTGCGTGAATGGGTTGATAGCAGGATTTGTAAAGTGCTTTGGTCATCCAGAGATGAGTAAAATGTGCTATACAGGGATGGCAATTTTCAGCCGATTTATTTTCAAATTGATCATTTCTGTGAATCATCTAAATCCGTTGAGAAAATTTTAGGGGGGGTAAGGTACCTTATTGTTACCGATTTTAACGAAAATCAACACGATTACATAAGCGCTCGGCGCTTCCCTGGGTCTCCTGCGATAACCCGGATGTGTTGTGTTCAAGCTACTGCTGTATTGTAAACAGCCCTGCAATTGGATAGTTGCAAACGATTGGACCAATCAAATGGCTCGTTGTATGCTTTGTCAAAAATTCATGGCAGCTTGTTCTCAGGGATGTGATTTTTCCGGTAATTCGCCAAATTCCGCTTTATTTTATCTTCCAGGAAGATAGAGTACGTTAAGTACGTTAGCGGCTTGTGGTCCACAAACGCAGTGAAGGTGCACCCTTTCAGGCAGAACTGGAAGTGGCGTATGGCCAGGTGGAGAGCCATTAACTCTCTGTCGAACACGCTGTATTTACTCTCACTGTTGTGCAAAGACCTGCTAAAAAAAAAAAAGGTGAGCAGCTGCCAAGAACCGGCAACGCATTGCTCCACGACGGCCACTATGCCCTTGTCCGAGGCGTCGGTAGTGAGCACTATCCGAGCCGCCGGGTCTGGGTGCGCCAGTGTTTGCCAGAGCTGTTTTAACCTCAGAACGCCTGCTGCCGTTCAGAAGTCCAGTCGACTCTGTCTGCCGGTTTCCGTTTCTTGAGTGCGGCGTACAACGGCTGTATGAGCTGGGCTGCGCGTGGGAGGAAACGGTTATAAAAGTTAACCATCCCCTAAAACTCATGCAGTGCCCTGACATTGATGGTGAGGAGAAAAAAAATAGCAAAGCAATTTAGTTACATTACTTTTATGATTCCAAACAGTTTGAAATTGACAGTGCACAGTGGATATTGACTCATAACTTTTGAATATTTCTAAGACTTGGCTGCATCAGTGATTGTGCAAAATGAACTGCTCAAGACTCAATGGAGATTGAAACTGGTGATCTGAAATGAATGCTGAAATTATAAAAAGTAATGGTATGTTGGAATTTTATTTCTATTATGGAATAGATAAAATTAACTGATTTTGATTTGATCAAGTGTTAAAGCATGTGATGGATAATGCTTGTTGGAATATTTTAGGAATGCTATCTTCTTGGAACGTAAGTCAATATTATACAGTAATAAGTGGCATTCAGCTGTTTGTTTTATGTCATTTAAGCACAGTTCTGGTACTTAAAAATCATAAAAACCCAGGAGCTTCGGGAGGCTTCGCCCCCCCTTGCCCCTGACCTCACTGGGGGACTGTGTCCCCCAGACCCCCTACTAAATTTTCAGATAATTTCCCCAACCCCAAATCACATCCCTGGTTCATGTTGGAATTCTGAGCTTTCGGTATTTTTTTTCAGCGGAATTATGAGATTTTTATCAAAGGATCAGGAGTCATCAGTGCTAGAAATAGACAAAAGTGTCAAAAATAAGTTCCAATGGAATTGGCTTGAGAGAAAAGTGACGGTAAAGGTGAAAATTGGCTCAAAGTTCGACAAGGTAACAGAAACACTCGGACAGTTTCTGAAGAAACCAGAAAAGGAGATGAAGTTCAAAGTTCAGAGACTGACACAGCTTGCTGCCAAAAGGAAGAAAGTTTCACATTAGAAGTGACTTGGTGAGCAGTGTAAATAGTGTAAATAGTGTAATAAACTCTTATAGAACTGTTAAATATGTTGGACTAAAGACAGTGAGACAACATTGAAGAAAAAGTAAGTTAACTTTTCATTAAATTTAATGATTTATCTAAGTCTAGTATTTCATTTTTCTTAATCTTTTTTTCAGTCTAAATTACTTCTGTTTTACTGAAAACCTCCCAGCTTCAGGGGGGCTGTGCCCCCCGGCCCCCCCATAAGTCAATCAACCAAATTAGATTTCAGCTGAAATCAGAATTTCCTGTTGCCATCCCTGGCTATATGAGTGAATGGCATTTAAAGAAATAAGCAGATTTCACTTCCTGGATTTTATGACATCACAAACCAACAAATCCCACCTTCATTTCTCTAAGTAAGCAGAAGAAACACACCCAGAATGCCTCCTGACCTGTGACAGGCCATCTCAGAAAACCCTTACCCAATCAGATTAGGGGCTCATTAATAGTAATGAGCAGGCAGAACTTTACAGGAGCTGTAAACGGTCAGAGTTTTGGTCTCTTTATGGATGTCCTATATTTATTAAATTATTCGCTAGAAAATGCACAGTATGGGACCTTTAAAATATTAGGGACCAGTAAAGGTTCTGTGTTCCCTTAACCAAGAAAACCAATCAAGTGTTTACAGTTTAAAAAACAAAACAAAACAAAACAAAAAAAACAGGTACAGTGGGGCAAAAAAGTATTTAATCAGTCACCAATTGTGCAAGTTCTCCCACTTAAAAGATGAGAGAGGTCTCCAATTTTCATCATAGGTATACCTCAACTATGAGACAAAATGAGGAAAAAAAATTCAGAAAATCACATTGAAGGATTTTTAAAGAATTTAGTTGCAAATTATGGTGGAAAATAAGTATTTGGTCACCTACAAACAAGCAAGATTTCTGGCTCTCACAGACCTGTAACTTCTTCTTTAAGAGGCTCCTCTGTCCTCCACTCGTTACCTGTATTAATGGCACCTGTTTGAACTTGTTATCAGTATAAAAGACACCTGTCCACAACCTCAAACAGTTAGACTCCAAACTCCACTATGGCCAAGACCAAAGAGCTGTCAAAGGACACCAGAAACAAAATTGTAGACCTGCACCAGGCTGGGAAGACTGAATCTGCAATAGGTAAGCAGCTTGGTGTGAAGAAATCAACTGTGGGAGCAATTATTAGAAAATGGAAGACATACAAGACCACTGATAATCTCCCTCGATCTGGGGCTCCACGCAAGATCTCACCCCGTGGGGTCAAAATGATCACGAGAACGGTGAGCAAAAATCCCAGAACAACACGGGGGGACCTAGTGAATGACCTGCAGAGAGCTGGGACCAAAGTAACAAAGGCTACCATCAGTAACACACTACGCCGCCAGTGACTCAAATCCTGCAGTGCCAGACGTGTCCCCCTGCTTAAGCTAGTACATGTCTAGGCCCGTCTGAAGTTTGCTAGAGAGCATTTGGATGATCCAGAAGAGGACCGGGAGAATGTCATATGGTCAGATGAAACCAAAATAGAACTTTTTGGTAAAAACTCAACTTGTCGTGTTTGGAGGAGAAAGAATGCTGAGTTGCATCCAAAGAACACCATACCTACTGTGAAGCATGGGGGTGGAAACATCATGCTTTGGGGCTGTTTTTCTGCAAAGGGACCAGGACGACTGATCCGTGTAAAGGAAAGAATGAATGGGGCCATGTATCATGAGATTTTGAGTGAAAACCTCCTTTCATCAGCAAGGGCATTGAAGATGAAACGTGGTTGGGTCTTTCAGCATGACAATGATCCCAAACACACCGCCCGGGCAATGAAGAAGTGGCTTCGTAAAAAGCATTTCAAGGTCCTGGAGTGGCCTAGCCAGTCTCCAGATCTCAACCCCATAGAAAATCTTTGGAGGGAGTTGAAAGTCCATGTTGCCTAGTGACAGCCCCAAAACATCACTGCTCTAGAGGAGATCTGCATGGAGGAATGGGCCAAATGCCAGCAACAGTGTGTGAAAACCTTGTGAAGACTTACAGAAAACGTTTGACCTCTGTCATTGCCAACAAAGGGTATATAACAAAGTATTGAGATGAACTTTTGTTATTGACCAAATACTTATTTTCCACCATAATTTGCAAATAAATTCTTTAAAAATCAGACAATGTGATTTTCTGGATTTTTTTTTTTCCCTCATTTTGTCTCTCATAGTTGAGGTATACCAAAGATGAAAATTGGAGACCTCTTTCATCTTTTAAGTGGGAGAACTAGCACAATTGGTGGCTGACTCAATACTTTTTTACCCCACTGTAGCTTCAGTTTAGTTTGGACAGTTTTTCCTCTTCGATTTCTTCAGTCCTGACTATGAGACTCTCCATCAGGTCAAAAGTCACTAAAGCACTCTGCAGCACCTGAAGTACATAAAAAAATAGTCGGCATTTTCCTCAAAAGTCAAATATTGATAGGAGATAGGAGACAGTTTTGTGTACCTGATGTTGGACTTCTTGAGACATGTTGGAAACCTTCTCGTGTTTTATTTTTATGGTTTTGACTAATTTGGAGGATTGAGCTGCATTTCTGGATTCTAAAAGGAGGAAAAACAGAAATTAAGACATGAAATTACAGCGTGGAATGGTTATAATCTGTAGCTGATTCCTACCTTTGGCTTTGAGCTTCTGAGCCTCCCTCAGTGCCTTAAGCTCAGAGGAGTAATAAGCTCTCGACATGCCAATACACACGCGCAGCATTTTAACAAATTCGTCTTTATATTTGCACAGCTTTTCCCACATAGCAGCCTGAAAATCAAGGAGCGTGGATGATCAGTAGCCAGCATTAACCCAGCTGAAAAAGTATTGGAAAAAGGACCAACTTACATTTTTTCTCAGCTCTTTGTCTCTGATCATCAGATAGCGTAAAAGATTCAGATTCTCCATTATCCTGGAAAGACAGAAGAGTTCTGTCTGTTCTTTCTGATTCATCACCAGTTCTTTTGTCTAAACATTTCACTGAACTGCTAACACGGGGAGCTAGTCACAAGCTCCACAGAGTTAACTCTACCGGAGATATCCGCTAAGTATGAAGGAAGCTAGATTGACCCTATGTGGACAGCTTAGCATCATGAGAATTTAAAGGGTTAATGGCATGCTTTTCCATGTTCTCTGACTTGTATACAATGGTAACTACCATGAATTATCATCTTAAAAGTGTCTAAAGGCTCATAAAACATTCTGTAATAATTCTATTAAAAACTAGAGGGCACTCAGAGCGCATACCCCCACCAAGGCTCTGTCCCTCCCTCCCTTTGTCCTCCCCCCGTCCCTTTGTCCGTCCATATTGTCATTCATCTGTACATTATGAGATAGGGCCTTGGTGAAGGTATGCACTCACGGATCACCTCCAACATCTAATGAGTTCATCTTTGGGCCAAGGGCCACCCCTGGTGAAAATTTCATCCAGATCCATCCAGTAGTTTTGGAGTATTGTTGCCAACACTCTGTGAGAAGATAAGAGCCTTGGCAGAGGTATGCATTTTGAGATCATCACCAAAATCTAATCATGTGTTCAGTGTGCCATTACACACCTTTCCTGAAAATTTGAATGAAAGGCGCTATATAAATGCAATTTTTTATTATTATTATTATTATTATTATTATTATTATTATTATTAACAGACAGAAATGACAGCAAAAACAGTATTCAAGATTCAAAGATTTTATTGTCAATACTACTATACGTGCAGGACATACAGGAGAATTGAAATGGTGTTTCTCTCTTCATTGGTGTGAATCGTCGTCGTCGTCAGCCTCCGTCGGTCTATGATGACCATGGAAGAGAATCCTAGATATCTACTTTGCTGGAACAGCACCGCCTGTGGCTGAACAGGCTGATGCGCGAATGGCAGTCCCTGTCACACAGGTTGCACTTGTGGATGGTCTCCGTGCTGCTGGGTCTGTGGCGGTTCTTCCTGCGGGTCCTTTTTTCATCTGCTGCAGCAGTCAGTTTCTCTTCACCCGCCTTGAGCTGACTGGTCAGGGTGCCTCTCCATTTGGAGCGGTCCGTTGCGAGGTCCTCCCAGTGCTCTGTGTTGATCTCCAGGGCCTTCATATCTCTCTTGCAGACGTCTCTGAAGCGCAGCTGTGGACAGCCAGCGTCTCTCCTGCCAGTCGCCAGTTCTCCGTAGAGGACGTCTTTGGGGATTCTGCCATCCTCCATATGGTGAACATGGCCTAGCCAGCGGAGCCTGCGCTGCCTGAGTAGAGTGAACATGGAGGGAAGGCCGGCACGGGACAGGACTTCTGTGTTGGGTACTTTGTCCTGCCAGGATATGTCCAGGATGCGGCGAATGCAGCGCAAGTGGAAGGAATTCAGTCTCTTTTCCTGCCGGCCGTATGTTGTCCATGTCTCACTCCCATAGAGCAGTGTGCTGATGACGCAGGCGTTGTACACTGCCATCTTCGTCTTGACAGAGAGTTTGGGATTCTCCCACACTCGTGTGGTGAGGCGAGCGAGTGTGGAGGCTGACTTTCCAATCCTCTTGTCGATCTCTGTATCAAGGGAGAGGTTGCTGCTGATCGTGGACTCCAGGTACGTGAACTGATTCACGACCCCCAGCTCGTAGTCGTCGACGGTGATGGTTGGTGGTGCTTCCGTGCCTTGCGCCAAGACGTTAGTCTTCTTCAGGCTGATGGTAAGCCTGAAGTCCATGCATGCCTGGGAGAAGCAGTCCATCAGGGTCTGAAGCTCCTGCTGTGTGTGGGTCGCGATTGCAGCGTCGTCTGCGAACAGCATATCTCTGATTAGAGCCTCACGTACTTTGGTTCTGGCTTTCAGGCGGGCGAGGTTGAAAAGCCTGCCATCAGATCTTGTATGCAGGTAGATTCCCTCTGTTGCTGTGCTGAAGGCATGCCTCAGGAGCATAGCAAAGAAAATCCCAAAGAGGGTTGGGGCAAGTACACAGCCCTGTTTCACTCCACTGTGTATATTGAATGGCTCTGAGACGTTGCCGTCATACTGCACCATCCCCTGCATGTTGGTGTGAAACGATTCAATGAGGCTTTGCAACTTTGGTGGGCATCCTATCTTTGGCAGGATTTTGAAAAGGCCCTTTCTGCTGACCAGATCGAACGCTTTGGTGAGGTCGATGAAGGCAACGTACAGGGGCATGTTCTGTTCTCTGCACTTCTCCTGGAGTTGGCGGATGGAGAATATCATGTCCACCGTCGATCGCCCAGCGCGGAGGCCACACTGAGACTCGGGGTAGACACGTTCGGCAAGCTTCTGTAGACGAACGAGGACAACTCGTGCGTAGACTTTGCCAACAATGCTGAGGAGGAAGATGCCCCTGTAGTTGTTGCAGTCACTTCTCTCCCCTTTATTTTTGTAGAGGGTGATGATCTTGGCGTCCCTCATGTCCTATGGTACGGCACCTTCCTTCCAGCACTGGCAGAGGACGTCATGCAATGGCAGCAGTAGGGCGGTCTTGCAGTGCTTGATCAGGTCGGGGGGTATGCCGTCATTGCCAGGTGCCTTGCCAGCGGCCAAGCTATCAATGGCCTTGCTGAGTTCGTCGATGGTTGGCTTGGCGTCAAGTTCATCCATGGATGGCAGGCAGTCGATGGCATCAAGGGCTGACAGTGTCACAGTGTTCTGTCTGGAGTAGAGGTCGGAGTAGTGCTCCACCCATCTCTCCATCTGCTTGTTCTTTTCTGTGATCATCTCCCCAGTGGAGGATTTGAGGGGGGCCGTCTTGCTCTGAGCTGGACCTAGTGCTTTCTTTATTGATGTGAATGATATAAAAAGAAAAGGAATAAGGCTGGAAAAAAAGAAAACAAAACAACAACAACAGCAGTCTATGTACAGTAATGCAACCCGTGGTGCCAATGGCGACAAGAAGAAGACCCAGACATCCACAGAGATAAACGATTAACGATGATAAACCCAGCAATCCTATATACAGACAGCTAGAGATGAATACCCATAGTTGCAGTTCAGTGTTGTAGTGTAGGTGCAGATAGTAACAGATAGGACTGCACGTGATCAGTATTGCAGTGACAGACAGACAGTAGCAGATATGGCAGTTGTGCAGATGGTTGCGGTTAATGTGCAGAGACATACAGCAGCAAAAGTACAACAAAACAACAGTATTACTGTTTGTGTGCCAGTCTTTCTGTGCCAACAGCTGAGGTAGTTATTGTGCAGGTGATTGTGTTACCGTCCGAGGGCTCAATATGACTACATTATATGACTACATAATAAAAATAATAACAGGACTATCATAATTGTATTGACCATACATTGGGGCTGGGCAATTCCACCTTAACAGTGTACTCAGTCCACTGTTGTTAACACTTCTAACACATGACTGTGTATCCAGACACGAGGGGAACCAGATTATTAAGGTTGCAGACGACACCACGGTGGTGGGACTTATTCAGAGGGATGAGGAATCAATGTACAGGGAAGAAGTGAGAGACCTGGAGGGCTGGTGCAGGGAGAACAATCTGGTGCTCAACGTGGACAAAACGAAGGAGATGATTATCGACTTCCGGCGGTCACAGCCTGAGCATGTCCCCCTCAGCATCGGCGGCCGTTTAGTGGAGAGAGTAGAGAACATCAAGTTCCTCGGAGTGCAGATCTCGCAGGACCTGACCTGGAGCAAGAATTCCTTGGAGATCAGGAAGCGGGCTCAGCAGAGACTGCACTTCTTGAGGAAACTCAAACAGGCCTCTCTCCCCATCTGCATCCTCAGGACCTTCTACAGAGGTGTGGTGGAGAGTGTTCTGACGTACTGCATTGCTACATGGTACTCCAGCTGCAGTATGTCAGACAAAAAAGCCCTGCAGAGGATAGTCAAGGGGGCTGAGAGGGTAATTGGAGTCTCCCTCCCCTCTGTCCAAGAACTTTTTCAGAACCGTTGTAGAAGCAGGGCACTGAACATTGTCAAGGACCGTTCTCACCCTCTGCATAAACACTTTGAACTTCTTCCATCTGGTAAACGATTCCGGAGCATCAGAGGCAGAACCACCAGACTGATCAACAGCTTCCTTCCACAAGCTGTCAGGATGCTGACCAGTTGACCCGGAATCTCTCATACACACTACTGCACCTGCGGACATTTTGTATATTATTTGTATATTATAGTTAGTTGGTTTTTTTTTTCCCACAATATTTTTATTGAACCTTTTTTACAAACATAACACAAACAATCAAAGACTAACACTAAAGTAATAAAAAAAAATGTACTAAAACACACCAACAACCACTAACAGGAACAGGTCTTCAACAGTGCTCCTCTGTTTAGTCTAGGCAATCCATTACATAAGTATACATATTATACATTCACCAGTTTGGAATTTATAAGGTCCACACACATCATTCACCTTCTTCTTCAAAAGTTATGTTTAAATTCTTTACATAATCAATAAAAGGTCTCCATATATTCTCAAACACAGTTTCCTTTGATTTCAGTATGTATGTTATTCTTTCTAGTGGAAGGTTTGTTAACATCTGTCTTAACCACTGAGTCACATCTGGTCTATGAGTCTTTTTCCACAATAGTGCAATACATTTTTTGGCGTTAAGCAAACTGAGGTCTATGAATGCTCTTTCACTTTTATTAAAGTTGTGCTTTTCTGGATGCAGACCCAACAAAAACAATTTAGGATTCAATATGACTTGTTTTGAAATTATTTTTTCAATCGTTCCCCTCACCTCTTCCCAAAACATTCTAATTTTCCTACATTCCCATAAACAATGAAATAAGGTTCCTTTACTTTCCATACATTTTGTGCATGTATCTGGTATGTTTTTGTTATATCTATTTAATTCCACCGGTGTAACATACATCCGCATTAACCATTTAAAATGTATCAATTTTAGACATACATTTATTGATTTGGTTTGAGCTTCTGCACAAGCCAATTCCCATTGTTCCTCCGAGATTTCAGTTTGCAGGTCTTCTTTCCAATAATTCAGTCTTTTCTGTGAGTTTTCACTTGAAGATAATGTCAATGAGTTATAAAACTCTGAAATAATACCCTTTCTCTTACTATCTTTCGTCAAGATTTTTTCCAAGGATGAATAAATAGGTCGAGTGAGAGCATTGTTTTGATTTGATCGAATAAAGTTCCTAATCTGAAGATATTTTAAAAAATGTGTTCTATTAAGATTAAATTTGATCCTCAGCTCTTCAAAAGACATTATGTTATCTGAACATGACAAATATAAATCTTGAATTTTTTGGATCCCTTTTAAATTCCATACTTTAAATACAGCATCCGCTCTCCCTGGTTTAAAATATTGATTACCCCATATTGGACTAAATTGTGACAGTAAGTGTGGTTCTTTTAAATATTTTTTAGTTTCACACCATATTTTGATCATATGTTTTACAAATGGATTTTTAACTTGTTTCTGTAATTTTTTTGCCGAGTCTGAGTATATGAATATGGGAAGAGGTAAAGGTAAATTGTATGATTCCATTTCAGTCCAGTGAGGGAGATCATTTGATGAAAAATAATATGTCATAGACCTCAGTTGTGCTGACCAGTAATACAACATAAAGTTTGGACATTTCAGACCTCCACGATCAAATGGTAAATATAGTAAGGACAGACGTAATCTAGCCTTCCTATTGTTCCATATAAACTCCACTAACTTTTTTTTAATTCTTGAGAATAGATCTGAAGGTGGTGGTAAAGGAATGTATTGAAATAAATAAAGTATTTTGGGTAAGATATTACTTTTAAGTATATTAATTTTCCCAATCATCGACATTGGTAGTGACATCCATCTCTGAATTAACTCATTAATGTCTGTCATTAAGGCTTCGTAGTTGGCACTGGCGACTGATTCCAGCTTGGGCACAATTTGAATTCCTAAATATTTAAACTGATTTACAACATTGAATTGATTTACCTCAGAAGCTGGGTGCTTTCTCTGGGACTCATTTAGCATTAATATTGAAGATTTAGTTTTATTTATTTTATATCCTGATATTTCCCCAAAATTCTTTATTAAATTCAACAAGGTCGGAATTGATTTTTTTAAGATTCGACATAAACAAAATTATGTCATCGGCATACAGGGAGATTTTATGTTCTGTTGGTCCAACTTTAATTCCATACATTTGCGGATGTAAACGTACTGCCATCGCTAAAGGTTCAATTGCCATAGTAAACAGTAAAGGTGAAAGTGGACAGCCTTGTCGACATCCTCTATTGATTTTTATTGATTTTGAGATATTGCTGTTTGTTAGGATTTCTGCTGTAGCATTATTATATATTATCTGAACCCATTTTATGAAATTATTTCCAAATCCAAACCTTTGTAAGACTTCAAAAAGAAAGGGCCATTCGACCCTATCAAAGGCCTTTTCGGCGTCCAGTGATAGGAGAGCTGTATCCGATGCTTCTTTATTAGAGTAAATAATATTGAATCATCTTCTTACATTATGAAAGCCTTGTCTTCCCTTTATAAAGCCATTCTGATCTCGGTTAATAATATTTGGTAATATTTCTTGTATTCGTCTGGCTAAAATTTTACAGATTATCTTAAGGTCAGCATTTAATAGGCTTATTGGTCTCATATTTTCACATTTATTAGAGGGTTTACCTGGTTTTGGCAACAGTATAATTCAGAATCAGAATCAGATTTATTGCCATTGTTCATGTAGTACACAAACTAGGAATTTGTCTCGGTGCAATGCTGCAACATTAAACATGATAAAATAAAAGAAATAAACTATACATGCAATAAAGTGTAGAATAAGAGTGAGTAATACTGGTCAGCAGTTAAATATATTAGCGAGCAGCAGATAATGTGGAGAACCATATAGTGCAGTCGGTAATGCAGGAAGAAAACAGTGATGATTGACATGAGTCTGGTTGAGCTGCTGTACATAGTGCACGAGAGTCAATAAGTCACTTAGTGTTCAGCAGTCTGATGGCAGAGGGGAAGAAGCTGTTCATGTGACGGGAGGTTTTAGTCTGGATGGACCGAAGTCTTCTATCTGAGGGGAGGGGGGCAAACAGTACGTGACCAGGGTGTGAGGGATCGGCTATGATCCGGCCAGCACGCCTCCGGGTCCTGGAGATGTACAGATCCTGGAGAGATGGGAGCTTGCAGCCGATCACCTTCTCAGCAGTGCGCACGACGCGCTGCAGCCTTAGTCTGTCCCTGGCAGTGGCTCCTGCGTACCACACGGTTATGGAGGTGGTGAGGATGGACTCGATGATGGCTGTGTAGAACTGCACTAACATCTTGGTGGGTAGCTTGAGCTTCCTCAGCTGCCGCAGGAAGAACATCCTCTGCTGGGCCTTTTTGATGAGGGAGCTGATGGTCGGCTCCCACTTGAGGTCCCTGGTGATGGTGGTGCCTAGGAAGCGGAAGGAATCAGCAGTGGTGATGGGAGAGCCTGTGAGGGTGAGGGGGGGCAGAGGGGTTGTGACTTTCCTGAAGTCCACAATCATCTCCACTGTCTTCAGAGCGTTCAGCTGCAGGTTGTTGTTGTTGCACCAGGACGCCAGCTGGGCCACCTCTCTCCTGTAGGCGGACTCGTCGCCGTTGGAGATGAGCCCGATGAGGGTGGTGTCGTCTGCAAACTTGATCAACTTGACAGACTGGTGGCTGGAGGTGCAGGAGTTGGTATAAAGGGAGAAGAGTAGGGGGGAAAGTACACAGCCCTGGGGTGATCCGGTGCTGATGCTAGCAGAGTCTGAGACAGTCTTTCCCAGCCGCACATGCTGCCTCCGGTCCGTCAGGAAGTCGGTGATCCACCTGCAGAGGGAGTCAGGCACGTTGAGCAGGGACAGCTTGTCCCGGAGCAGAGCAGGGCGGATGGTGTTGAATGCGGAGCTGAAGTCCACAAACAAGATCCTGGCGTAGGTTCCCGGGGAGTCCAGGTGCTGCAGGATGGAGTGGAGGGCCAGGTTGACTGCGTCGTCTACAGACCTGTTGGCTCGGTAGGCAAACTGCAGCGGGTCCAGGAGAGGGGTGGTGATGGACTTGAGGTGGGGCAGGACCAGGCGCTCAAAGGACTTCATGACTACAGAGGTGAGCGCTACAGGTCTGTAGTCATTAAGTCCAGTGATCCGTGGCTTCTTGGGGACAGGGATGATGGTGGAGGATTTGAGGCAGAGCGGCACGTGGCATAGCTTAAGGGAGGTGTTAAAAATGTCTGTGAAGACAGGAGCCAGCTGTTTAGCACAGTGTCTCAGGGTGGAGGGAGACACGCCGTCCGGACCGGGGGCCTTGCGCGGGTTCAGTCTGGAGAACTGTTTGAGCACGTCCTGCTCACTGATGATAAGGGCAGGGGGGGAGGAGGGGGGGCGCCTTTGATGAAGTAGGGATCGTGGAGGCTGTGGAGCTGGAGAGAGGGGGGGAGTTGGACACAGATGATGAGGTGTCAAAACGGGCATAGTGTTGGGACAGTCTTTGACAAAGGGCTTTGTCATCCTGACCTTTAGGAGCCTGAGGCCGATAGTTGGTGATTTGCCTCAGTCCTCTTCACACAGAAGCCGAGTCATTAGCAGTGAACTGCTGCTGGAGTCTCTCAGAACACACAGATTTAGCTCTCTTCAGCTCTCTGTTAAACCGATATTTAACCTCCCTGTAGCAGTCTCTGTCTCCACTTTTCAGCGCTGCTTCCTTCTCCTTCCTGATCTGTCTGAGTTTAGATGTGAACCAGGGCTTGTCATTAGAGTACCTCACCCTGGTGCGCATTGGAAGAAAGTCCTCCTCACAAAAGTGTATATAAGAGTTCACAGTGTCCGTGTATTCATCCAGATCATGCGTGGCTCCTTTAAACATGCCCCAGTCAGTTATTTCCATGCACGTTTCCAGCTTCTCCTCAGCTTCACTGGTCCATTTCTTCGTAGTGCTCACAACAGGTTTAGTGAGCTTCAATCTCTGTCTGTATGTGGGAATGAGGTGGACCATCACGTGATCAGATAATCCCAGCGCAGCGCGGGGAACAGCGCGATATGCATCTTTCACTGTGGTGTAACAGTGATCCAGCGTGTTTATTCCTCTGGTGGGGCATTTAATAAACTGTTTGTAGCGGGGGAGATCGTGGCTCAGATTGCTCTGGTTAAAGTCGCCAACCACAATAACCAGAGAGTCTGGAAAAATCCGCTCCATGTGTTGGATGTGATCCGCGAGCACGCGCTGAGCTTCGCGCGTGTCCGCGTCGGGAGGGACGTACACAGCGGCGAGGATGAATGAGGCGAACTCCCGCGGGGAATAAAATGGCTTGCAGTTAATAAAAAGAAATTCCAGGGCGGGAGAACAGTGTTTGGAAATTACCGTTACATCAGAGCACCAGCTGCTGTTGATGTAAAAGCAGACTCCGCCTCCTGTGGTCTTGCCGGAGAGCTCTGTGTCACGATCAGCACGAAACAGCTGAAATCCCTCGAGGCGCAGCGCGCTGTCCGGTGTGTTTTCCCTGAGCCAGGTCTCGGTGAAACAGAGGGCAGCCGAGGAAGAGAGGTTCTTAAAACGCATCAGCAGTCTCAGTTCATCTACCTTGTTAGAGAGAGAGTTGGTATTGGACAGAAATATGCCAAGCAATGCCGTGCGCGTGCCTCTCCTGCGAAGCCGGACGAGAGCGCCCGCTCGTCTTCCTCTCTTTCGCCGTCTCACTTTTCGAGCCAAGCAATGAACCAGTTCGGCGGCAGGAGCTAAAAAAACTGGGAGTAGGTCCGTGGGAGTGAAAGTCCTGATATTTAGAAGTTCTTCACGGGTATAAGAGCAAGCAGACACACAATTGACAAACAAAAACAAACAAAGGGCGCAGCGAAGCACCATGGCGACCACTGTGGGCGCCATCTTGGAAAAGAATTAATTAATTAATTCCTGCATAATTAAGGCATTATTCATGTATGATGGTAAATTACTATTTTGAAATGCTTCTAAAACCATTTCCAAAAAAAGGTTTTATTCATTTATTCTTAAATTTTTTATAGAGGTTAACTGGAAGATCATCTGGTCCTGCACTTTTTCCTGATTTCATATTATCAATGGCAAGCCCAACTTCTTCTTGACTAATTTTAGACTCCAGTATCTCCCTGTTTTCATTTGGAATACACGGTATAGATAGTCCGTCCAAAAACCCATTTAGTTTTGTTAAGTCAGTTTCATTTTTTGTATCATATAATTTTTCATAGTAATCTCTAAAGGCTCTATTAATTTCTAAAGGATCTACAACTACCTGTCCGTTACTTATAATACTGGTTATTGGTGTTTTAGATTCTAATTGTTTAATCTGCCATCCATCCATCCATCTTCTACCGCTTTTCCGGAGGTCCGGGTCGCGGAGGCAGCAGTTCAAGCAGAGAAGCCCAGACTTCCCTCTCCCCAGCCACCTGCTCCAGCTCTTCAGAGGGGATACCAAGGCGTTCCCAGACCAGCTGGGAGACATAGTCTCTCCACCGAGTCCTGGGTCTGCCCCGGGGTCTCCTCCCAGTGGGACGTGCCTGAAACACCTCAAGTGGGAGGCGTCCAGGAGGCATCCTAATCAGATGCCCATACCACCTCAACTGACTCCTTTCAATGTGGAGGAGCAGCGGTTCTACTCTGAGCCTCTCCCGGATGACTGAGCTCCTCACCCTATCTCTGAGGGTGAGTCCAGCAATCCTACGGAGAAAGCTCATTTCAGCTGCTTGTATCCGCGATCTCGTTCTTTCGGTCATTACCCAAAGCTCGTGACCATAGGTGAGAGTAGGAACGTAGATTGACTGATAAATCGACAGCTTTGTCTTAGAACTAAGCTCCCTCTTCACCACAACAGACCGGTACAACGTCCGCATCACTGCAGATGCTGCTCCAATTAATCTATAGTTTAATATTATTAATATTATTAATATTATTTTTATAGTTTTATAGTTTAATCTGCCATGCCAATAATTTTCCTGATTTTTCACCTTGTTCATAAAAAGATTGAAGCAATCTTAGAAGACTCGAGGCAGCTCTATTCGCTGATTTTTTGTCATATTCAGCTCTCAGAATTATTAATTCGTTCTCTAACTTTGGGTCACTTCCTGCATACACTTTTTCTTGAAGAATTTTTAATTTGTGTTCCAATTGGACTCTCTCCTCTCGAGTCTTCTTAGATTTTGAACCTGTATAACTAATAATATGTCCCCTAATAAAAGCTTTGAAAGCCTCCCACTTTATACATGCTGATGTTTGTGAAGTATTAATATCGAAGAACTCATCTATCTGTTTTTCTATGTACTTAACAAATTCCTCATCCTGAAGCCATTTATGCTGAAATTGCCACCTACCTGGCTCCTTTGTCAATTTCTTATCTACATATATGAGACAACAGGGTGCATGATCAGAGATCACAATATTATCATAAAAGCAGTTTTATGATCTTGGACCTTAATTCTGTGGAGATCAAAAAATAGTCAATACGTGAGAATGACTTGTAGGTATTAGAATAACAAGAGTAGGCTTTAACTTGTGGTTTCATTTCTCTCCATATATCCAGCAATCTCAATTCTTTCATAGAATGCTTAATGATCATCCTGCATCCATTGTGTGTACAGTCCAGTCCTGTTGATCTGTCCACACCTGGATTCAATGTACAATTAAAATCCCCTGCTATTATATGTTGCCCTGTAAGTGATGATAAGATAAGAAATAAATTAGCAAATAACTTTTGATCATCTATGTTGGGACCGTATAAGTTCACCAGATTTATGTTTTCTAATAGCAAAGATCCTTGAATAATTAGATATCTTCCAAATTTGTCTCCAATTACATTTTTCACTTGAAATGGGACTGATTTATGTATGAGAGTCATAACTCCCCTGGCTCGGGATGAAAATGATGAGGTGAAAACACTTCCTTGCCATCTACTCCTAATTCTTTTTACATCCTCCTCTATTAGATGAGTTTCTTGTAAAAATACAATTTTTGAACCTATGTCTTTTATTTTATTCATAACTTGTTTAAGTTTTTTTAAATTTTGTAGACCTCTGCAATTCCATGAAGTTAAATTAAAATTAACGCTTTGGTCTATCATCAATAGGGGGTTTAGGATTACCTCGCAATATAAACATGCTCATACAGAGAAGCAAAAACATGAGTGGTTGAACATTCATCCTACAAACTACACACAAACAAATTCCCCCTTCCCACCTTCGTGGTAAACCCCCCAAAATCAAAAAAAAAATTCAGTCTCCCGCTATAGCCATCGACCGCTCCACACCCACGAGGACCAGCCAAAGCCACTCCTTCTTCATCCTCCCAATCACCCTAACTCTACTGCTTTTAATAACGTAACATTAACTCTCTTCTGTAATTTTCCAATTTAACTCCAAAATTTTATAGCAATTTTGTACATCTTTTTTTTTCCACAATATCTTTATTGAACCTTTTTTTTTTTTTTTTAACAAACATGATACAAACAATCAAACACTAACACTAAAGTACTACAAAAAAAAAAAAAATGCACTAAAAACACCAACAACCACCAACAAAATCAAATCTTCAACAATGCTCCTCTGTTTAGTCTAGACAATCCAATACATAAGTATACATATTATGTTCACCAGTCTGGAATTTACAAGGTCCACACACATCATTCACCTTCTTCTTCAAGAGTTATGTTTAAATTTTTTACATAATCAATAAAAGGTCTCCATATATTCTCAAACACAATTTCCTTTGATTTTAGTATATATGTTATTCTTTCTAATGGAAGGTTTGTTAACATCTGTCTTAACCACTGAGTCACATCTGGTCTATGAGTCTTTTTCCATAATAGTGCAATACATTTTTTGGCATTAAGCAAACTGAGGTCTATGAATGTTCTTTCACTTTTATTAAAATTATGCTTTTCTGGGTACAGACCCAACAAAAACAGTTTAGGATTCAATATGATTTGTTTTGAGATTATTTTTTCAATTGTTACCCTCACCTCTTCCCAAAACATTCTTATTAATCTACATTCCCATAAACAATGAAATAGGGTTCCTTTACTTTCCATGCATTTTGTGCATGTATCTGGTATATTTTTGTTATATCTATTTAACTCCTCCGGTGTAACATACATCCGCATTAACCATTTGAAATGTATCAATTTAAGGCGTGCATTTATTGATTTGGTTTGAGCTTCTGTACAAGCCAATTCCCATTGTTCCTCTGAAATTTCAATTTGCAGATCTTCTTTCCAGTAGTTTAATCTTTTCAGTGAATTTTCACTTGAAGATAGTGTCAATGAGTTATAAAACTCTGAAATAATACCCTTTCTTTTACTATCTTTCATCATCATTTTTTCCAAGGATGAATAAATAGGTCAAGTGAGAGCTTTATTTTGATTTGATCGAATAAAGTTTCTAAGTTGAAGATATTTAAAAAAATGTGTTCTATTGAGATTAAATTTGATCCTCAGCTCTTCAAAAGTCATTATGTTGTCTGCACATGGCAAATATAAATCCTGAATCTTTTGTATCCCTTTTAAATTCCATACTTTAAATACAGCGTCCGCTCTCCCTGGTTTAAAATATTGATTACCCCATATTGGACTAAATTGTGACAATAACTGTGGTTCTTTTAAATAGTTTTTAGCTTCACACCATATTTTGATCATATGCTTTACAAATGGATTTTTAACTTGTTTTTGTAATTTTTTTGCCGAATCTGAGTATATGAATATGGGAAGAGGTAAAGGTAAATTGTATGATTCCATTTCAGTCCAGTGAGGGAGATCATTTGATGAAAAATAATATGTCATAGACCTCAGTTGTGCCGACCAATAATACAACATAAAATTTGGACATTTCAGACCTCCACGATCAAATGGTAAATATAATAAAGACAGACGTAATCTAGCCCTCCTGTTGTTCCATATAAATTCCACTAACTTTTTTTTTATTCTTGAGAATAGATCTAAAGGTGGTGATAAGGGAATGTATTGAAATAAATAAAGTATTTTAGGTAAAATATTACTTTTAAGTATATTGATTCTCCCGATCATCGACATTGGTAGTGACATCCATCTCTGAGTTAACTCACTGATATCTGACATTAAGGCTTCATAGTTGACACTGGCGACTGATTCTAGCTTAGGCATAATTTGGATTCCTAAATATTTAAACTGATTTACAACATTGAATTGATTTACCTCAGGGGCTGGGTAATTTCTCTGGGTCTCATTTAGCATTAATATTGAAGATTTAGTTTTATTTATTTTATATCCTGATATTTCCCCAAAATTCTTTATTAAATTCAACAAGGTTGGAATTGATTTTTTTAGATTCGACATAAACAAAATTATATCATCGGCGTACAGGGAGATTTTATGTTCTGTTGGTCCAACTTTAATTCCATATATTTGTGAATGTAAACGTATCGCTATCGCTAAAGGTTCAATTGCCATAGTAAACAGTAAAGGTGAAAGTGGACAGCCTTGTCGACATCCTCTATTGATTTTTATTGGTTTTGAAATATTGTTATTTGTTAGGATTTCTGCTGTAGCATTATTGTATATTATTTGAACCCATTTTATGAAATTATTTCCAAGTCCAAACCTTTGTAGGACTTCAAAAAGAAAGGGCCATTCAACTCTATCAAAGGCCTTTTCGGCGTCCAATGATAGGAGAGCTGTATCCGGTGCTTCTTTATTAAAATAAATAATATTAAATAGTCTTCTTACATTATGGAAGCCTTGTCTACCCTTTATAAAGCCATTCTGATCTCGATTAATAATATTTGGTAAAATTTCTTGTATTCGTCTTGCTAAAATTTTACAGATTATCTTAAGGTCGGCGTTTAATAGGCTTATTGGTCTCATATTTTCACATTTATTAGAGGGCTTACCTGGTTTTGGCAGCAGTATAATTAAGGCATTATTTATGTATGATGGTAAATTATTATTTTGAAATGCTTCTAAAACCATTTCCAAAAAAGGTTTTATTAATTTATTCTTAAATTTTTTATAAAGGTCAACTGGAAGACCATCTGGTCCTGCACTTTTTCCTGATTTCATATTATCAATGGCTAGCCCAACTTCTTCTTGACTAATTTTAGACTCCAATATCTCCCTGTTTTCATTTGGAATACACGGTATAGATAGTTCGTTCAAAAACCCATTTAGTTTTGTTAAATCAGGTTCATTTTTGGTATCATATAATTTTTCATAGTAATCTCTAAAGGCTCTATTAATTTCTAAAGGATCTATAACTACCTGTCCCTTACTTATAATACTGGTAATTGGTGTTTTAATTTCCAATTGTTTAATCTGCCAT
Source organism: Pholidichthys leucotaenia (assembly GCA_020510985.1). Classification (NCBI taxonomy): domain Eukaryota; kingdom Metazoa; phylum Chordata; class Actinopteri; order Cichliformes; family Pholidichthyidae; genus Pholidichthys; species Pholidichthys leucotaenia. The sequence continues at coordinate 19,804,391 of CM035839.1, read as the reverse complement.
GCTAATAATTTTCCTGATTTTTCACCTTGTTCATAAAAAGATTGTTTCAATCTTAGAAGACTCGAGGCAGCTCTATTCGCTGATTTTTTGTCGTATTCAGCTCTCAAAATCAGTAATTCATTCTCCAACCTTGGGTCACTTCCTGCATACACTTTTTCCTGAAGATTTTTTATTTTATGTTCCAATTTAGCTCTCTCCTCTCGAGTCTTCTTAGATTTTGATCCTGTATAACTAATAATATGTCCCCTAATAAAAGCTTTGAAAGCCTCCCACTTTACACATGCTGATGTTTGTGTAGTATTGATGTCAAAGAACTCGTCTATCTGTTTTTCTATATACTTGACAAATTCCTCATCCTGAAGCCATTTATGCTGAAATTGCCATCTACCTGATTCCTTTGTCAATTTTTTATCTACATATATTAGACAACAGGGTGCATGATCAGAGATCACGATGTTATCATAAAAGCAGTTTTGAATCTTGGACCTTAATTCTGTGGAAATCAAAAAATAATCAATACGTGAGAATGTCTTGTAGGTACTGGAATAACAAGAATAGGCTTTAACTTGTGGTTTCATTTCTCTCCATATATCTAACAATCTCAATTCTTTCATAAAATGATTAATAGTCATCCTACATCCAATGTGCGTACAATCCAGTCCTGTTGATCTATCCACACCTGGATTCAATGTACAATTAAAATCCCCTGCTATTATATGTTGCCCTGTAAGTGATGATAAGATGAGAAATAAATTAGCAAAGAACTTCTGATCATCTATATTGGGACCATATAAGTTCACAAGATTTATATTTTCTAATAGCAAAGAACCTTGAATGATTACATATCTTCCAAATTTGTCTCCAATTACATTTTTCACTTGAAAAGGAACTGATTTATGTATGAGAGTCATAACTCCCCTGGCTCGGGATGAAAATGAAGAGGTGAATACACTTCCCTGCCATCTACTCCTAATTCTTTTAACATCCTCCTCTATCAGATGAGTTTCTTGTAAAAACACAATTCTTGAACCCATGTCCTTTATTTTATTCATAACTTGTTTAAGTTTTTTTAAATTTTGTAGACCTCTGCAATTCCATGAAGTTAAATTAAGATTAACACTTTGGTCCATGATCAATAGAGAGTTTGGGATTACCTTGCAGTGTAAACATGCTCATACAGAGAAGCAAAAACATGAGTGGTTGAACATTCATCCTACAAACTACACACAAACAAATTTCCCCTTCCCACACTTGTGGCAAACCCCCCAAAATCAAAAGAAAAATTCTGTCTCCCGATATAGCCATCGACCGTTCCACACCCACGGGGAACAGCCTAAGCCACTCCTCCTTCATCCTCCCAATCACCCCAACTCTACTGCTTTTAATGACGTAACATTAACTCTCCTCTGTAGTTTTCCAACTTAACTCCAAAATTTTTAACAACTTTGTACATCATAGTTTTTTTTGTTTGTTTGTTTTGTTTTTGTTTTGTTTTTTTAATATATAATACAATCTATATTTTGTAAACTTACTATTTACTTCAAGTCAGTCAGATGCCTGTGCAAATGCTTAATTATTCTACCTTATATTTTGTTCATGCTTAGCTCCCACCAGTCTCTTCTTCTTCTTTGATCTTCTTGATGAACTCCTGCGCCTCCTCTGGGGTCTTGAAGATGTGGGTTCTGCCCTCATACGTGGTCAGCAGTCTCGCAGGATAGATCACACCATGACGAATCCCAAGGTTGCGCAGCTCCTTACGTACGGGATCAAACTGCTTCCTCAATTGCTGGATTCCTGTGGCCAAATCTGGGTAGAACCGCACCTGCTGGTCCTGGTGTTTAATCTCTCCTTTAGCACGTGCAGCGTTGAAGATCTTCATCCTGTCTCTGTTGCTAAGAAACTTCATAATTAAGGTCCTCGGCGGTCCCTTATCTCTCCGTGGGCCAATACGATGTGCTTTTTCCAGAACCACTGCTGATTGCAACTCCTCGCTGCCCAGCACCTCCGGAATCCACTTTTCCAGAAAGGAACATACGTCCCGACCTTCTGATTCCTCTGGAAGACCCACCAGCCTCAAATTATTCTGTCTCGACCGAGATTCCAAATCCAAAATATTATCTTCCAGAGATTTATTTTTTTTTTCCAAAGTGCGCACCTTTAATTGAAGACGGGTGACGTCATCTTCAGCACTAGCGAGACGGAGCTCCATCTGCGCCGTTCGTTCTACACAGTCACCCAATTCCTTTCTTATTCCTTCCAACGCTGTCATAATCCCATCAAATCTAGAGGAAAAGTCCGCTCTCATTGAACTCATGGCTGCCATCAGCGCATCTGCGCCATTCCCCGCAGAAATCGCAGCGTTGCCAGCCTCCTCCGCCATATATGGAGTTTTGTTTGCTGCGTCACAGACCTGAAAGTCCGTTAATTTGGACTGTTTCGGCGGCTCGCTTTTTCCTTTTCCTGGTTTTCCAGCCTTAGGCTTCGCCGACATATCCTCGCCCAAATGCTGGGATACGTTCTGTCCCAAATGAGAGAGTTATTTGCCGATTTTTTTTTCCAGGAGCAGAGCAGAGCGAGACACGTCCGTCCTACGTGGCAGCCATAACCGGAAGTGAATTTTGTACATCTTAGTTTTTTTTTTGTTTTTTTTAAATATGTAATACAATCTATATTTTGTAATCTTGATATATGCTTCAAATCAGTTAAATGCCTATGTAAATGCTCAAATATTCTACCCTATATTCTGTTCATGCTTAGCTCCCACCAGTCTCTTCCTGGATCATCTTGATGAGCTCCTGCGCCTCCTCAGGGGTCTTGAAGATGTGTGTTCTGCCCTCATATGTGACCAGAAGTCTTGCAGGGTAAATCACTCCATGACGAATCCCAAGGTTGCGCAGTTCTTTACGGATGGGGTCAAACTGCTTCCTTAATTGTTGGATTCCTGAGGCCAAATCTGGGTAGAACCGCACCTGTTGATCTTGGTATTTAATTTCTCCTTTGGCCCGCACCGCGTTGGAGATCGTCATCCTGTCTCTGTAGCTGAGGAACTTCATAATTAGCATCCTCGGTGCTGCCTTGTTATCTCTCGGTGGGCCAATTCGGTGGGCGCTTTCCAAGACGACTGATGAATTTAGCTCCGCGTTGTTCAGCGCCTCCGGGATCCACCCCTCCAAAAAGGAGCATGAATACGACCTTCGGCTCCCTCCGGTAGACCCACCAGCCTCAGGTTGTTCCGTCTCGACCGGGACTCCAAGTCCAGGACATTATCTTCCAGACATTTATTTTTTTTTTCCAAAGTGCGCACCTTTAATTGAAGTCCGCCGACGTCATCCTCTGCACTGGAAACACGAAGCTCCACCTGCGTCACTCGCTCCACGCAGTCACCCAATTCCTTTCTCATTGCATCCAACGCTGCCATAATCCCATCAAGTTTAGCGGAAAAGTCTGCTCTCATTGAGCTAATGGCAGCCAGCACTGCACCTGTGCCGCCATCATCAGCAGTTACCGCACCACCGCTAGTTTCATCCGCCATATCCGCAGCTTTTCCTGCTGCGCCACAGACGTGAAAGTCCGTTAATTTGGACTGCTTCGGCGGTTCAATTTTTCCCCCTCCTGATTTCCCAGCCTTAGGCTTCACTGGCATATCCTCGCCCAAACGCTGGGAAAAATTCTGTTCCAAATGAGAGAGTTATTTGCCGAATTTTTATCTCTAGGAGCAGAGCAGAGTGATACGTGTCCTTCTAGGTGGCCGCCATAACCGGAAGTCGTTTTTTTTGTTTTTGTTTTTGTTTTTTTCTCCCCAAGTATGTCTCAGGGATGTGTGAATGGATGGGGGGGTGGAGCTATGTGGGAGTGTGTCTTAATTCATGCTGCTTCTATTTATATGGATGCCGAGAGAAACGCAATTTCATCTTGCCTGCACTACAGTTGTATGTACAGCAATATGACAGTAAAGTTTGATTTGATATACGATGCTGCACACAAGCTACAGTCACCACAGCCTCCTGGAGATAAGGAATATAACCAAACATTACATCCTGGATCAGAGCGTTACAGAGGATCTCCGTGTCCTGGGTCTTCTTCAACAGTCGTCCACACCCTCGGACTTGACTGCCGTGTCTCATCCCAAATGGAGACGCCATAGATGGTGGGTGTGAGCGGCGATAAAAGAGAGGTAAACGTGGATGTGGATGTATCAGAAGGAAGCTAACCGCTAGCCCGCAGGGACTGCCGACTCCTTCCCTCATTCTGGCCAACGTACACTCACTAGACAACAAAATATACCACATACAGCTCCTGAGAACTACGCAATGTGATGTGCAGAACTGCTGTGTTTTTATCTTTACGGAAACGTGGAAAATGACAGTATACCGGACTCTGCCATTCAGTTAGCTGGGCTAAAATGCTACCGCAGCGACAGAGTGCTCATGGTAGGAGGGACAACCCCGGATGGAGGCGTGTGTGTTTACATCAGCAACGCCTGGTGCAGAGATGCAAATGTTGTTTACAAACACTCTTCTCTACTGGTGGAGTTTATGATCAAGTGCCAACCCTTTTACATTCTGAGAGAATTTTCATCTGTCCTACTAGATGCCGTGTACGCCCCCCCCCCCCCCACCGGCACCGGCGAGAGGAGCAAAGCACTAAAAGAACTCTATCAGGCAATCAGTGAGACACAGCGCATCCAGACAGATTCCTCATCACAGCAGGAGACTTCTGCCATGCAGATTTAAAGGCCCTCCTACCAAATCTACACCAACATGTAGACTTTCCAACAAGAGGAGACAATTTACTGGACCCGATGGACAAAACTCACAAGAAAGCATACAGACCCTCCCCCCTTCTCCCCTGGGTCTCTGATCACGTCACCATCCTGTTAAGGCTGGCATACAAACCCAGAGTGAAAACAGTCAGACCAACAAAAAAGCAGGTATGTGTGTGGCCAGAGGGGGCCTCTGATGCTCTGAAAGAGTGCTTCCGCACTACAGACTGGGATATTTTCAAGCAAGCAGCCACTCACAGTGGACACACAAACCTAGAGGAGTACACTGATGTTGTTGTAGCATACATAGCGAAATGCATTGATGATATCACTCACTGCAAAACCATCACTGTTCATGCTAACCAGAAGCCATGGATGACAGCAGAGGTCCACAGGCTCCTGAGGGCTTGGGACGCAGCCTTCAGGGCTGGCGACGCCGCAGGACTAACAGCTCGGGCCAACCTGTCCCATGGCATCAAGAAAGCAAAATGACAGTACAGCAAGAAAATATCTGGCCACTTCAGCAACACCAGAGATGCATGTTTTCTCTGGCGTAGCATACAGACCCTCACCAACTACAAACCTCCACCTCAGACCTGTGTGAGTGACACCACACTACTCAACAACCTAAACGACTTCTGCGGTCTCTTTGAAGCACAAAACAGCACATCAGCACAGAAGACCACTCCTCCTCCAGATGAGCAGGCCATAAGTCTGGATCCAGCTAGCGTGAAGAATACCCTCTGCAGGATCAGCCCACATACCAGGTCATGTCCCGAAGGACTGTGCAGAGGAGCTCAAGAATGTCCTGGCCGACATCTTCAACATCTCCCTGACTCAAGCTGTTACCCCACGTTTCAAAACTGCCACCATAATACCACTCCCAAAAAGGCCCGTCCCATCCAGCTATAATGATTACCGGCCTGTAGCACTGACCCCCATCATAATTAAGTGCTTCGAGCGGCTGGTCATGCAGAACATCAAGTCCACCCTCCCTCCCTCCCACAACCCACCTCAATTTGCATGCAGGTCAAACAGATCCACAGAAGATGCCATCGCTGCTGCTCTCCATCCAGCCCTCACCCACCTGGACTTAAAGAACTCCTACGTGCAAATGCTGTTCTTGGACTTCAATTCAGTATTCAACACAATCATCCCCCAGCACCTAATACAAACACTTAGGACTCAAAATCCCTCTCTGTAACTGGGTGCTGGACTTTCTCACAGGGAGGCTACAGAATGTGCGGGTTGGCAGCAACACCTCCCAGACCATCACACTGAGCAAAGGGGCCCCACAAGGGTGCGTGCTCAGCCAGCTGCTCTTCACCCTGCTGATCCATGACTGTGTATCAGCCTACAACACCAACCACATCATCAAGTTTGTGGATGACACGGCAGTGGTGGGCCTCATCACCAACAACGAGGAGGCCAACTACAGAAGTGAGGTGAGCCAACTAGTCCAGTGGTGTAAAGACTGTAACCTCTTCCTGAATGTGGGAAAAACCAAGGAGATTGTGGTTGACTTCAGGAGGGGACACACACAGCATCCTCCTCTGATCATCGATGGTCCAGCTGTGGAGAGGGTGAGCAGCACCAAGTTCCTGGGAGTGCACATCTCCGAGGACTTCTCCTGGTCCAACACCACATCACTGGCCAAGAAGGCTCAAATTCGCCTCCATTTCCTCCGCAAACTGAGGAGACCACAAGTCCCAACCCCCATCATGTGCTCTTTTTACCGGGGCACCATTGAGAGCATCCTCACCAGCTGCATCACAGTGTGGTATGGAAGCTGCACTGCCTCCTGCCGGAAGACGCTACAACGCACAGTGAAAGCAGCCAGCAAGATCATCGGTGCTGCTCTGCCCCCCCCCCCCCCCGGACATCTACCTCACCCGCCTTACCCGCAGAGCCATCAACATTGCAGGTGACACCTCCCACCCCTCACACTCCCTCTTTAGCCTCTTGCCCTTGGGGAAAAGGCACCAGAGCCTCCCGGCCCACTCCACAAGACTGCTAAACAGCTTCGTTCATCAGGCCAGCAGAACCCTGAACTCTGTCCACCACCCCCCTTCCCGGACCATAACACATTCACCCGCACAATAACTACCTCAGCTGTTGGCAAAGAAAGACTGGCACACCAACAGTAATACATTTGCTGTTGTATGTCTCTGCACTTTAACTGCAACCATTTGCACAAATGCCATATCTACTGCTGTCCTATCTGTTACTGTCTGCACCTACACTACCACATTGAACTGCAACTATGGGTATTACATCTCTAGTTTTCTGTATATAGGATTGCTGGGTTTCATCATTGTTAATCGTTTATCTCTATTTACACTATGGGAGGTCTGGGTCTATCTTTTGTTGCCATTTGCACTACGGGTTGCATTACTGTACATAGACTGCTGTTGTTGTTTGTTCCAGCCTTATTCCTTTTTTATATTGTGCACACCACTGAAGAGAGAGAGAAACACCATTTCAATTCTTGTGTACACTACCGTTCAAAAGTTTGGGGTCACCTAGACAATTATTTTGTGTTTTCCATGAAAAGTCACACTTATTTACCACCATGAGTTGTAAAATGAATAGAAAATATAGTCAAGACATTGACAAGGTTAGAAATAATGATTTGTATTTGAAATAATAATTTTTTCCAGATACTCAACCTGCTCAAAGGAAGGTCAGTTTTATAGCTTCTCTAGCCAGCCAAACTGTTTTCAGCTGTGCCAACGTGATTGCACAAGGGTTTTCTAATCATTCATTAGCCTTCTGACGCAATGAGCAAACACATTGTACCATTAGAACACTGGAATGATAGTTGCTGGAAATGGGCCTCTATACACCTATGTAGATATTGCACCAAAAACCAGAAATTTGCAGCTAGAATAGTCATTTACCACATTAGCAATGTATATTAGATATTAGAGTGTATTTCTGATTAGTTTAAAGTTATCTTCATTGAAAAAAACAGTGCTTTTCTTTCAAAAATAAGGAAATTTCTAAGTGACCCCAAACTTTTGAACGGTAGTGTATGTCCGGTACATATAGTAGTAATTGTAGGGAGCTTGAAATGAAGAAGCGATATGATTTTATAAACCAAAGTTTAATATCAGCTTCACCTCCCTAACATGTCTCATCTCGGTGCAGAAGCAGAATAAGAGGTCGAGCACAGTCAGACCTTCATACTTATACCCACACTCAACAAAAGACATTGCATATCAAAGCCGACATCCCGCATTAACATAATCCCCCCTCCATTGTCCTCCGTCTCCTCCACCTGGCCCTGGGTGGTCAGGGAGATCGATCCGGTCTCCACCGCTGCAACTCCGTCTGCTCTTTGATCCTCGCTGGCGGTTGAGACCTCTTGTCCTGTTCTGAGGCGTGAGGTATCCACATATGTAATCACTAAACATTCTAATATGTCTATACATATGTAGGTATGGAATATATGATTAATATAAGCCACAGCCCCCCCCAAACAACTAAGAAAAGGACAATCAAATTAAGTTTACAGTTAATCTCTATGACATATTATACTGTTAAACCTCTTGACAGGGAAAACAAGGAAAAATCTTTACAGCAGTCATGCTCCTGTAGAGAATTGAGTGGTAACCACAACAGTATAGTAATATCACAAATCAGCCTTAAAACTGTCACGGCACAATCTGATAACATAGTTAACAACTCTTGGTCAATTTGCATCAGTCCCTGTGCCGTCTGGGTTTTAATCTTCTCCCGTATCTGCTGTAGGTCCGCTTTGGCGTCCTGGTGGGACCCTCCTGTAAGGAATCTGCAGCTTGGGAGGGAGAGTGGTTATTTGTTCCCTGCAGGGGGGCTGAGTTTTTTTTCTTGGGGGGTCTACCCCGCCGAGGTGCTCTCGCCACCCGTGCAGGTTCGTCTCTCAACAAGAAGGCAGGTTTAAGTCTGTCAATGCTGACTGTTTCTTTTCTGTCCCCTAAATCAAGCACAAAATGCTTATCACCAGGTTCCAGCACTCTGAATGGTCCGTCGTATGGTGGACGGAGGGTTGATTTTAAAGCTTCGTGTCTAACAAAAACGAACTCGGCGTTTTTTAAAGCTTGGGGGACAAAAACCCGTGGAAAAGAGTGATGTGCCGGTCTGGGGAGAGTGTCCGGTCCGGTGCTGCCTAAAGGCCTCAGGGCTGGAAGATGCCCAGGCTCTGGATTCTCTGGTAAAAACTCACCTGGGAGTCTGAGAGGTTGTGCAAAAACTAATTCTGCTGGGGAGGCGTCTAGATCCTCTTTAGGCGCAGAACGCAACCCCAATAAAACCCAGGGAAGTTTATTCACCCAATCTGTATCCGTTAGTGAGGCCCTGAGGGCGGCCTTTAAAGATCTGTGAAAACGCTCGCATAACCCATTAGCCTGAGGGTGATATGCGGTGGTGCGGTGAATTGTCGCCCCTAAGCTGCTGGCCATGGCTGACCAAAGCTCTGAGACAAATTGAGGCCCCTTATCGGACGTGATGTCCGATGGGACGCCGAAACGTGCCACCCAGTTTGTTTAAAAAAACGCGAGCGACTTCCGCAGCTGTGGTTGACGCCAAAGGGACCGCCTCAGGCCAGCGCGTAGTACGGTCTATCATTGTTAACAGGTGTGTGAAACCCTGAGACGAAGGTAGTGGTCCCACGAGGTCGACATGAACGTGGTCAAACCTTCTGGCTGGGATTCAAAAAGGCTCTAGAGGAGCTTTTGTGTGTTTGTGTATTTTGGCGCGCTGACAAGACATGCAAGTTTTTGCCCATTCCTTTACATTTTTGCGCAGGCCCGGCCACACGAACTTTTCGGCGACCATTTTAACCGAGGCGTGCACCCCTGGGTGCGCGAGAGAGTGAACCGAATCGAAAATGCGGCGGCGCCATGCAGCTGGGACTACCGGGCGAGGTCGGCCGGTTGAGATGTCGCAGATTAGGGGGGGTACACCGTCACGTAAACCCCTTTCCTCCAGTCTTAACCCTGTTGGTCCAGACAGGAGCGCGCGCACGTCCGCGTCACTGCTTTGTTCCTCTGCCATGGCTGCGTAATCTATCCCTACGTGAATTGGGGCCGCGTACGCGTCCGCGTTGGCGAAGAGTTCTGCGGCTGAGGTAGTATAATCTGTCTCCTCGTGCTCTGGTGATGTCACAGCGCGAGAGAGGCAGTCTGCTACCACGTTAAGTTTGCCTGCCACATGTCGAATGTCTGTGGTGAACTCTGAAATTGCAGCTAGCTGTCTTTGTTGCTTGCCTGACCATGGTTCTGAAATTTTATCCATCGCAAAAGTGAGCGGTTTGTGGTCTACAAAAGCCGTGAAACGCCGCCCTTCTAACCAGAACTGGAAGTGGCGGATGGATAAATGAAGCGCTAGCAGCTCCCTGTCAAAAGTGCTGTATTTACGCTCGGTTTGGTTTAAAGATTTGCTAAAAAATGCTAAAGGTTGCCAGGTTCCGCCAACATGTTGTTCCACGACTGCCCCTATGGCCAGGTCAGAAGCGTCTGTGGTTAACGCTATGCAGGCCGAGGGATCGGGGTGAACCAACAATGTGGCATTCGCTAGAGCACTTTTTACTTCCGCGAAGGCGCGTTCGCGCTCCGGGGTCCATTCGACCGCGTTGGAAGGCTTTTGTTTTCTGAGCGCGGCATACAGGGGCTGCATGAGTTGAGCTGCGCGGGGGAGGAAACGGTTGTAAAAATTCACCATTCCCAAAAATTCTTGCAGCGATTTGACCGTTTGCGGTCGTGGAAAATTTTTTACCGCGCAGACTTTGTCTGGCAATGGGACTGCCCCCTTCGGTGAAACTCTGTGTCCCAAAAAATCAATTTGTGACACGCCGAATTTGCATTTGGCTGGGTTGATTATTAACCCGTGCTCTTCTAGTCTCTGAAAAACTGTAGTGAGGTGTTGTTCGTGTTCTTCCTCTGACGGGCTGGCTACCAGCATATCGTCGAGGTAGACGAACACGAAGGGGAGGTCGCGTAATACCGCGTCCATCATACGCTGAAAGGTTTGAGCAGCGCCTTTGAGGCCGAACGGCATCCGCAAAAATTCAAAAAGACCGAAAGGGGTTATTACAGCCGTTTTAGGAATGTCTTCCGCTCGAACGGGGACTTGGTGATAGCCGCGGACCAGGTCTATTTTAGAAAAAATGCGCGCACCCGCCAGATGTAGTGAAAAATCTTGGATGTGAGGAATTGGGTAGCGGTCATGCGCTGCCGCATTGTTTAATCTGCGGTAATCGACGCAAGGTCTCCAAGAACCGTCGGTTTTCGGGACCATGTGGAGTGGCGATGCCCAGGGGCTTTTCGAGCGTCTAATAATGCCTAATTTTTCCAGAGTGGTAAACTCATCCCGTGCTATGGCGAGCTTGGTCGCGTCTAAGCGCCGAGCTTTGGCAAACACAGGTGGGCCTGCTGTGGGGATGAAGTGTTCAACCCCGTGTTTCACTACTGTTGCTGAAAATTTGGGAACTGTGAGTGCTGGAAATTGGGTGAGGAGTTGGTCAAACTTACCTCCTGCTGTTGTGACGCTGGCCTGCACGGGTGGTGGAGAAACTCGAGCTGAGCAGGGGATAGAAGCAAATGACAGTGCATTAACCAAGCGCCTATTTGCTAGATCGACTAACAACCCATGTGCACACAAAAAATCAGCGCCCAACAAGTTAAAACTCACCGCCGCTACAATAAATGTCCATCTATAGTTGCGGCCGTGGATGCAAAGAGGCAGGTTCCTTTCACCGAAAGTGTCGATGATCGAGCCGTTGGCTGCCATCGCTCCATTTCCCCGGGGACCCATGGCTCGGTCTGCGTGGGAAGGGGTGATAAAGCTCAGCTGAGCTCCGGTGTCGATAAGGAACTGTCTCCCGGTGTGTCCGTCAGTCACATAAAGCAGCTTATTCGTCTCGCCGAGAGCCGTAGCTGCCAACGTTTTCCGGGCTTTGGCGTTTCCCGAGTTTTTGAAATTGCAGGGGGGCACGCATTTGTACGCCCTCTTGGCGAAACGCTGATGAAAATAGCAGAGGTCGTTCTGCCTGCTGCGCCTTGGTCGTGTCGCTGCCATGGTGGGCGGGCTCTGCTCCGTTGTCTGCGGTTCTCCGCTGCTCTGGGCTTCCGCGCTGAGATCTGCAGATGCTGCTGTGGCCATCTGTTTGCTGCAGGCGTTGATGAGGCGCTGAGCTTCTCGGGCCAGCGCGCGGAAGTCCTGCTGGGTGTTGCATTGCATGTTGACCAGCGTCCCTCTCATGTGTGGCGGCAGAGTGCTGAGGAAGATATATTGGAAAAGGAAGTTGTCGTTGTCCTCTTCCTTAAGCTGCAGCATGTCCTCCATGAGGGCCTTGGGTCTGCATCCTCTGTGGCCGTAGATCGCCAGAATCCTCTCTGCTCTCTCCTCGGCTGAGGGGACGAAGTTCTCAATGATGGTCGCCTTTAGTTCTCTGTATTTGTCATGGGCGGGCGGTTGTCGAATTATGCTCCGCGTGCATCTTGACGTGGCGGCGTCGAGTTTGGCGATGATGTAGTAAAATTTCGCCTCGTCCGCCGTTATGCCCGCCAGTGCAAACTCAGCCTCAGCTTGCTGGAACCACGAGCTCGGGTCGTTTTGCCAGAATTCTGGCAGCTTGACGGTGACGGCGCTTGTGTGGGCCGCCCCTGATGTGTCCGCCGGGTGAGAGCGCCTTTCTTCTGCTCTCACGGCGGAGCTGGGGATGGTGCTCGGTTGAGCTCTCTCTGTAGATTCTGCCGTGGGGGAACGTCTTCCATCTGTTCCCCTGTCTGCATGGGCGCCGGCGCTTGCCTGGGTCGCCTCCGATGAGTTAATCGCGGGAGAACGTCTCTGTTCCATCCTCACATCTGGTCACCAGTGTAGGGAGCTTGAAATGAAGAAGCGATATGATTTTATAAACCAAAGTTTAATATCAGCTTCACCTCCCTAACATCATCATCTCGGTGCAGAAGCAGAATAAGAGGTCGAGCACAGTCAGACCTTCATACTTATACCCACACTCAACAAAAGACATTGCATATCAAAGCCGACATCCCGCATTAACATAATCCCCCCTCCATTGTCCTCCGTCTCCTCCACCTGACCCTGGGTGGTCAGGGAGATCGATCCGGTCTCCACCGCTGCGATTCCGTCTGCTCTTTGATCCTCGCTGGCAGTTGAGACCTCTTGTCCTGTTGTGAGGCGTGAGGTCATTCCACATATGTAATCACTAAACATTCTAATATGTCTATACATATGTAGGTATGGAATATATGATTAATATAAGCCACAGTATTGACAAATAAAATCTTTGAATCTTGATTGATGGTGAGCTGGCTAGTTCCTGCTGCAGCAAAGCATCCCCAAACCATGACACTTCCACCTCCATGCTTCACAGTTGGTATGAGGTTCTTTTCTTGGAATGCTGTATTTGGTCTACGCCAAACGTGTCCTCTGTTTTGGTGTCCAGATAATTCAGTTTTAGACTCATTTGTCCAAAGAACATAATTCCAGAAGTCCTGGTTGTTATCTGCATTCTCTCTGGCAAACTTCAGTCTGGCCTTCATGTTTCTCTTAGAGAGCAAAGATTTTTGTCCTTGCACTCCTCCCATGCAAGTTAAACTTGTGCAGTCTCTTTCTGATTGTAGAGGTATACACTTTCACATCAACAGTAGCAAGAGTCTGCTCTAGGTCCTGTGATGATATTTTAGGGCTTTTGGAGACTTCTTTTAGCATCTTGCGGTCTGCTCTCGGAGTGAACTTGATTGGACAGCCAGACCTGGGCATGTTGGCAGTTGTTTTGAATGTCCTCCGCTTGTAGACAATTTTTCAAACGGTGGAATGGCTGATTTCAAATTCTTTTAAGATCATTTTAAATCCCTTACCAGACTCATAAGCTGCTATAATCTTCTTTCTGAAGGCCTCAGACGGCTCTTTCAATCTCACGATGGTGTTCCTCTCACTTCAACAGTCAGGAGCACACCAAACTAAATGTCTGAGGTTTAAATAGGGAAAGCCTCCTTCAAAATGCTGAGTAATGATGTTCTAATCAAGTGCACCTGATGTGCTACACCTGTGTGTGATTTTAGCCATTTTAAGTGGGAATAAATGTGGGGGTGTCCTAATTTATTCCTTACCAGAAATTGCATGTTTTTAGAATGACTTTATACAGAAAATTTGAAAGTCTTTCAGTTTTAATTGTTTAGTTGTATTACTCAAATCTCCCAGTATTGTTAAAATTGATACTAATATCCATATGTCCAAATGTTTAAAAAACAACAACACACAGGCTTTCCTAGGGTGTCCTAATTTTTTCACATGACTCTATGTTTATTGTAAGGAAGACTCTGAAAATATCAAACAATCCTGCCTTTTTGTACTTGTCATTACTCACTTGTCCATACCACTGAGCAAGTCTGTGTCGGCACCGTGGGGCAAACTTAACACCAGCTTCAGCAACGGCAGAAATGCCGTTCCCAGGAACCATTCGTTTTCATGACCCGGCTAGAAGAGAGTAACCAAAGGTCAAAATCATGGAGACAGAGTTCAGATATGAAGGCAGGATGATGTGGATTATTATGGAACTATAGTGATGTGACTTATCAGTCCCTCATGTTTCCCTCTGATCTCACCGTCAAGGAAAATTCAAGTTGATTTCTGATGTTCTTTACAATGTAACTTTCTACTCCAGCATGGTTGCTTGTTTTTAACATGCACCTACAACATACAAACAAAAACCATCAAAAATGTAAGTTTAGCAATCCACAACCTTCACTATGGACAGGTTTTTACAAAAAATTAGCATGGAGCCACAGAATTTTAAAATGAGTGTAAAACAGCAGATTTATAAATCCTACGTCAACATTATTAACAGGAGTTTTTTTCTCTTACATTTACATTTTTTAATTTGATGACTTCTTTTTCGTTAATTTTTTTTTTACTTCACACATTAAAAAGCTTTTTAACATTGGTAACATCACGTTACATTTTCACTCACCTGAAGAACTTGTGCTTTGCTTCAACATCCAGTTTATCAATGAATAACTGGAAAACTTTCAGTCCTGATTCTCTCTGCAGAAGCCATGATCAAACACAGAGGTGACGCAAGCATGTCTTTAAGCATCCCAAACATAAAAAAAACTAGTAAAACACAGCTGTGTATGTGCACTCACCAGATGCTGCATTGGACATTCAATAAGAATCAGCTTCAGGTTCTGTAAAATTAATCTGACAGTGACCAACTTTGATGAAGCAACTTATCATTTAGTCATTTAATCAACTCCAGATCACATTTATCATTCATGTTTCAGTTAATAGTTTCAGTCATAGTGGCCTTTAGCAGAGATTTAATACATTCAGTTAGATATGGTATTAATATTATTACCTCAAATGGAGTAAATAAAATGGTTATTTCATTTGCGTGCTGTTATACACCCTGTTCATTAACTTCTTATTTTGTTTTTCTGTTATCTAAATAATGATAACGATACATAAGCAGAATATAAATGGTATTTATAGGCTCCCCTTGCTGTATAATAACTTAAATACTTTATTTAAATTGTCTTACTTATGCTGGACCTGACAGGGGAATGGGGGAGGGAGTTGAAGGGATATGAAGTGAAGCCTGGCAAATTTAGATGAGAAAAGTGACAGTTTGAGAAGAAAAAGTTGCAACTTGATGATGAAGTCCCAAAATTTGTCATTGAAAAGCTATAAAAAGACACCCACATCAAGCTAATCACCTGGTCGGGTGCTGGATCTCAAAAAAGAGAGAGGAAGGAAGGCTGGTTGGCTCAAAACATCACTCTGAGTAAAAGTTATTATATTGGGGCCTCTCAGTGTGCGGATCTTCTTTGTTTTCTGGACATCACAAAATTTACCATAAGAAAAAATATTAAAAATTTGCTTGACAAAAATGGAAAATTTATGAGAGAACAAGTTCTACATTTACATCAAATGTTGTAAATTTAATTTTTAAAAAAAAATCTTAAAATTACAGGAAAAAATATTCCAAAGGGGGAAAAAAAATGCACATTTATAAGAAAATGTAGTTTACAAAAAAAATCACAAGAAAAACTGCAAATTTTTGAGGAAAACAATGCAAGAACAGACCTGCTGAAGAGCAGAAAGACTCTACAGAATATCCAAATATTCACTCTGGATTTCTCCCACCCCAAAATTGGTATTAGTGTCAGCATTAGTAAGTTGGTTTTTTCCTCGTAATTTGCTGCTTTTTTCCTGAAATGTCTGCCTTTTTTTTTTCTTAGATAGGTGTTATATCGTGGATAAATTCAGCTGATGGTTATTAATACTAGAAAAGATTAAAAAATTTGTTGTGAATATCCTCGTCTCACCTGTGGTGCACTGTAGAAACTGTTCAGCTCCAGTAGACTCACTGGGAGACTGTTGTCCTGAACACTCTCCAGGCTTTTCTCACACAGAGCCTTAATTAAAATGAAAAAAAAAAAGACATTTACAGCTTTAGGTTCTAGCCTAAATAATTCAGCTCTAACCTACATAATTAATGTGATCTTACCAGTCCTTTCAGCAGGTGTGATTCCTTTTTACTGTCAGAGAATTAAGATGATTATTGATTTAATAAACAGGTTTAGGAACATACTGTATGTACAGTATATATTTAATAACAGCGTACCTACTGAGCAGCTGATTGACATACTCCATGTTGCACCGCAGAACAAAGACAGGACTGGAGCAGCAGAGTAAAGTTGGTAAGTCTTTTTGTTAGGGTGCAGATAAAATCAGTGTTGTTGTAGAGTCACATGGGGAAAGCATAATGTGTAACATCTTAGATAAGAACAAAGAGCAGAGGTTCCCTGGTGAGATAACAGGGAGGTGTGAAGGATGAATGCAGTGTGATCTTTTGTGTATCAGAAACTTCTAGGAGGATGGTAAAGGATTAAGGAAGTGAATGCAATGTGACCTTTTGTGTGTTAGAAGCTTCTGGAGGGAGGCCATAGTATTTAAGAGAAGAGTCTTGGCTGAGATGTTCTTTCTGACTACGCTTCTGTGTGAGATGTGTAATAAACTGAGTCAAATCCGCCTCGTTATTTACACACTCCACACTGGTGACCCAAGATGAATCATGCAACACGACGAAAGATCCCCGGAGCCAGCCTCGTTGGGAGCCCCCAGCCAAGCATATGCTGTCGCAATCAAGCTACCGGATTTTTGGCAGCACAATCTGCGCTCCTGGTTCCACCTAGTTGAGGCGCAGTTCGCCCTCCGGGGGATATCGGCGGATGACACGAAGTTCCACTATGTGGTCGCAATGCTCGACGCCCACACGGCTCAGCATGTGGAGAGCCTGCTTGATCAGCCACCAACCAGCGACAAGTACGGCGCGCTGAAGGCTGCACTCATCCAGCACTACACACTCTCGGATGGTGAGAGAGCAGAGAGACTCCTGACGCGGACTGGGTTAGGAGATGGGTCGGCTATTGACCTGATGGAGAAGATGCTGAGATTAAAGGGCTCGGACGACGACCATTTCATTTTTACCCACCTCTTCCTCCGGAACCTTCCGCCAGCGATGAGAGCGACCCTGGCCAATTCGCCGTTGCTGGCCAAGCAGGACTATCGTGCGCTGGCCCGAGAAGCAAACCGGATCATCATCGCCAGCAGAGAGTTCACAACCATGGCGGCAGCGACGGAGCTCGGCGCGACAGCCGGAGGAGGTGAGGAGCCATCAACGGCAGCAGCAGAGCCACCGACGACAGCAGCAGCGGGGGCCAAAGAACGCGGAGGAGACACCCTTTGTTTCTACCACCGCTGCTTCGCAGAGAAGGCATGCAAATGTATACCACCATGCCAGTTCAAGCGCTCGGGAAACGCCAAGACCGGGGGTCGGTAGCAGCTGCGACCCTCGGGGAGGAGAACAAGCTGCTCTACTTGACAGACGCATGCTCGGGGAGGCATTTCCTCGTGGACGCCGGCGCCCAGATGAGTTTCATCATGCCGTCCTACGCCGACCGGCTGGCAGGATCTAGCGGCCCCGAGATGGCAGCAGTAAACGGCTCGGAGATTAAGACGTTTGGTGAGAGGACTCTACTCCTGTCTCTACACGGCCGTACATTTGAGTGGACTTTTGTCATAGCAGCATTGAATTTCAATATACTGGGGGCTGATTTTTTGTGCACACATGGTTTGTTGGTTGATGTCGCTAACAGGCGCCTAGTTAATGCACTGTCCTTTGATTCTCTCCCCTGTATAGCTCTAGTGACCCGGCCAACAGCACAAGCCAACGTCACAGCTGCATGCGGTAAGTTCCACACACTGCTCACTCAGTTCCCAGCACTCACTGTCCCGACATTTTCGTTAGCCATCGCTAAACACGGGGTGGAGCATTTTATCACCACCACCGGGCCGCCCGTTTTTGCAAAACCTCGGCGCTTGGACGCAGCTAAACTGGCCATAGCGCCCGAGGAGTTCGCCAACCTGGAGAGGTTGGGCATCATCAGGCGTTCAAACAGCCCATGGGCTTCCCCGCTACACATGGTCCCTAAAGCTGAGGGTTCGTGGCGACCTTGCGGGGATTTCCGCAGGTTGAACAACGCCACAGCGCACGACCGCTACCCAATTCCTCACATCCAGGATTTTTCCGTTCACCTGGCAGGAGCGCGCGTTTTTTCTAAAATAGACCTGGTCCGCGGTTACCACCAAGTCCCAGTGCGCGCTGAGGACATACCCAAAACAGCGGCGATAACTCCGTTCGGTTTATTCGAGTTTTTGCGCATGCCATTCGGGCTTAAAGGGGCTGCACAGACGTTCCAACGCATGATGGATGCAGTGCTGCGTGATCTCCCTTTCATATTCGTCTACTTGGACGATATCTTGGTAGCCAGCGCGTCCGAAGACGAACACGAAACCCACCTCACGGCGGTTTTCCGGAGGTTGGAAGAGCACGGGTTAATAATCAACCCAGCGAAATGTCAGTTCGGGGTGACGCAGATTGATTTTTTGGGGCACCGCGTCTCTCCCGAAGGAGTGGTTCCGCTGCCTGACAAAGTGCGCGCGGTAGCAGATTTTCCCCGGCCGCAAACGGTCAGGGCGTTACAGGAATTTTGGGGAATGGTGAATTTTTATAACTGTTTCCTTCCCCACACAGCGCAGCTCATGCAACCACTGTACACCGCGCTCAAAAAACAGAAACCCGCGGATAAGATTGAATGGTCTCCGGAGCGAGAGCGGGCATTCTCGGAAGTCAAAGCAGCCCTGGCAAACGCTGCGTTGCTGGCACATCCAGACCCAACGGCTCGCATAGCGCTCACCACTGACGCGTCAGATGTGGCCATAGGGGTGGTCGTGAAGCAGCGCGTAGCCGGGGCTTGGCAGCCGCTCGCCTTTTTCAGCCGGACTTTGCGCGACAGTGAACGTAAATACAGCGCGTTCGACAGGGAGTTGCTGGCTCTCCACTTGGCCATTCGCCACTTCCAGTTCTGGCTGGAAGGGCGCTGTTTCACCGCGTTCGTTGACCACAAGCCACTAACATTCACGATGGCCAAGGTTTCAGAACCATGGTCAGGCAGGCAGCAGAGACAGCTGGCCGCGATCTCAGTTTACTACCGATATTCAGCATGTGTCGGGTAAACTGAATGTAGTGGCAGACTGCCTCTCGCGCGCCGTGGCTGCCCCGGTCCGCGTGGGGATAGATTACACAGCCATGGCTGTGGAGCAGGTTAGTGACGCGGACGTGTGCGTGCTCCTTGCGTGCTCCTTGCAACCACAGACGCTTCTGACCTGGCCATAGGGGCAGTTGTGGAACAACACGTTGGCGGAACCTGGCACCCTTTAGCATTTTTTAGCAAATCGTTAAACCAAACTGAGCGTAAATACAGCACTTTTGACAGGGAGCTGCTAGCGCTTCATTTATCCATCCGCCACTTCCAGTTCTGGTTAGAAGGGCGGCGTTTCACGGCTTTTGTAGACCACAAACCGCTCACTTTTGCGATGGCTAAAATTTCAGAACCATGGTCAGGCAGGCAACAAAGACAGCTAGCTGCAATTTCAGAGTTCACCACAGACATTCGACATGTGGCAGGCAAACTTAACGTGGTAGCAGACTGCCTCTCTCGCGCTGTGACATTGCCAGAGCACGAGGAGACAGATTATACTACCTCAGCCGCAGAACTCTTCGCCAACGCGGACACGTACGCTGCCCCAATTCACGTAGGGATAGATTACGCAGCCATGGCAGAGGAGCAAAGCGGTGACGCGGACGTGCGCGCGCTCCTGTCTGGACCAACAGGGTTAAGACTGGAGGAAAGGGGTTTACGTGACGGTGTACCCCCCCTAATCTGCGACATCTCAACCGGCCAACCTCGCCCGGTAGTCCCAGCTGCATGGCGCCGCCGTATTTTCGACTCAATTCACTCCCTCGCGCACCCAGGTGTGCGCGCCTCGGTTAAAATGGTCGCCGAAAAGTTTATGTGGCCGGGCCTGCGCAAAAATGTAAAGGAATGGGCAAAAACTTGCATGTCTTGTCAGCGCGCCAAAATACACAAACACACAAAAGCCCCTCTAGAACCTTTTCGAATCCCAGCTAGAAGGTTTGACCACGTTCATGTCGACCTCGTGGGACCACTACCTTCGTCTCAAGGCTTCACACACCTGTTAACAATGATAGACCGTACTACGCGCTGGCCTGAGGCGGTCCCTCTGGCGTCAACCACAGCTGCGGAAGTCGCTCGCGTTTTTTTAACAAACTGGGTGGCACGTTTCGGCGTCCCATCGGACATCACGTCCGATAGGGGGCCTCAATTTGTCTCAGAGCTTTGGTCAGCCATGGCCAGCAGCTTAGGGGCGACAATTCACCGCACCACCCCTTATCACCCTCAGGCTAATGGGTTATGCGAGCGTTTTCACAGATCTTTAAAGGCCGCCCTCAGGGCCTTGCTAACGGACACAAATTGGGTAAATAAACTTCCCTGGGTTTTATTGGGGTTGCGTGCTGCGCCTAAAGAGGATCTAGACGCCTCCCCAGCAGAATTAGTTTTTGCACAACCTCTCAGACTCCCAGGTGAGTTTTTACCAGAGAACCCAGAGCCTGGGCATCTTCCAACCCTGAGGCCTTTAGGCAGCAACGGACCAGACACTCTCCCCGGACCGATACATCACTCTTTTCCATGGGTTTTTGTCCCCCAAGCTTTAAAAAACGCCGAGTTTGTTTTTGTTAGGCATGAAGCTTTAAAATCAACCCTCCGTCCACCATACGACGGACCATTCAGAGTGCTGGAACCTGGTGATAAGCATTTTGTGCTTGATTTAGGGGACAGAAAAGAAACAGTCAGCATTGACAGACTTAAACCTGCTTTCTTGTTGAGAGACGAACCTGCACAGGTGGCGAGGGCACCTCGGCGGGGTAGACCCCCCAAGAAAAAAGACTCAACCCCCCTGCAGGGAGCAAATAACCACTGTCCTCCCCAAGCTGCAGATTCCTTACAGGAGGGTCCCACCAGGACGCCAAAGCGGACCTACAGCAGATTCGGGAGAAGATTAAAACCCAGACGGCACAGGGACTGATGCAAATTGACCAAGAGTTGTTAACTATGTTAT
Source organism: Pholidichthys leucotaenia (assembly GCA_020510985.1). Classification (NCBI taxonomy): domain Eukaryota; kingdom Metazoa; phylum Chordata; class Actinopteri; order Cichliformes; family Pholidichthyidae; genus Pholidichthys; species Pholidichthys leucotaenia. Next base: position 19,783,078 of record CM035839.1, on the reverse strand, counting down.
CAGATTGTGCCGTGACAGTTTTAAGGCTGATTTGTGATATTACTATACTGTTATGGTTACCACTAAATTCTCTACAGGAGCATGACTGCTGGAAAGATTCTTCCTTGTTTTCCCTGTCAAGAGGTTTAACAGCATAGTATGTCATAGAAATTATCTTAAACTGTAGACTTACTTTGATTGTCCTTTTCTTAGTCGTTTGGGGGGGGCTGTGGTTTATATTAATCATATATTCCATACCTACATATGTATAGACATATTAGAATGTTTAGTGATTACATATGTGGAATGACCTCACGCCTCAGAACAGGACAAGAGGTCTCGACCGCCAGCGAAGATCAAAGAGCAGACGGAGTTGCAGCGGTGGAGACCAGATCGATCTCCCTGACCACCCAGGGTCAGGTGGAGGAGACGGAAGACAAAGGAGGGGGGATTAAGTTAATGCGGGATGTCAGCTTTGATATGCAATGTCTTTTGTTATGTGTAGGTATGAAGGTGTGAAGGTCTGAATGTGTTCGACCTCTTATTCTGCTTCTGCACTGAGATGAGACATGTTAGAGGAGCGAAGCTGATATTAAACTTTGGTTTATAAATCACATCGCCTCGTTATTTCAAGCTCTTCTACACACACAAACACTGTATGGGAGGAACTGTGGCCGCCATTACGGAAAATGCCATTTTCGTGAATAACTACTGAACCACTGCTTGTCATATGTTTTCATGATCAAGGAATCTCAAGACTGTATGGGTGGAACTGCGGCGCTTGGCGGAGGTCTGCGCTCTCCGAGTGCTTTTCTAGTATAATCATTTTGTGATTTTTTTTTTCTAAGTTTTTTTCCCTCATATATGAATTTTTTGTGGAATTTGAGTTTTTCTCTTCTAAACTTACTTTTCCTCTTAGAAAGTTAACATTTTCTCATAAATCTGTGATCTTTTTTCTAATAAATTTGTAACTTTTTCACATATTTTTTTGTGAAACAGATTTTTTTTCTTATAAATTTGCACCTTTTTCATGTCAATTTATAATTTTTTTTCACTCATGAAATTGTTTTTTTCCCCCTTCATATATTCACAATTTTTATTCTCATAAATTTGAGTTATTCTCTTGTAAATTTGCATTTTTTTTTTCTCAGAAATGGGACATTTTTTTCCATGAAGTTGTGACTTCTGGTTTTGGCGGTAGCAGCTAAGCTGGTGTTAAATTTAACTTCCATGGAAAATGTGCAGTAACATTCTGTCCATGTGGTCCTACCTGAACACTGCTGGGAAGCTGTCCACGCTCACTGATTGGACAAACAGCAGATAGGACAGACACGATCTGGACTGACTTTGGTCCGTGGCGGTTCTATCCTTCAAAGAGGCGAAGAACAAAATCCCCCAGAGGGACACTCTGATGGAGCACAGCATCACCTTCAGCACACACACGGAGCTACTTCAGAGCTGAAGCTGAGTACAGCCATTGTGGAAAGGTCACTGGAGTACATGGACTTGAGTAAAGGCTTTGCTCTTACCACGATGTCTTCTGCAAAGAGCCATAGCGGTGATTTTCTGCTCCGGTTCAGCTCAGCCTCCAGTAAAGGTTCCCTCAGGCTCCTCATGCAGCTGAACAGAGAAAACAGAAGCTAGAAACTGGCCTGGTTTAGACACGTTTGAACACAGCCACCATGAAGAAACAAACTCACAACTGGAGCAGCTCCTTCTTCATCTCCTGGTCTCCAGCTGTTGAATCACAGTCTCCACCTGTCCTCCTCACCTCCTCAGTGAAAGGCTGCAGGAACTGAGCCAGAGCGGCGCAGCAGCGGCACAGTCCGAACTCATCGGCCTCCTCCTGCTGCTCCGTGTAGGGGATGGGCAGACGGGACAGCTGCTGCTGCAGAGCGGTCAGGACCGAGCCCAGACAGGACGGTCTCTTCTCATCCAACCCCAGCAGAACTTCAAAGGAGCAATGTTTTTGTAGGTTAGCGTTTGTGTCAGTAGGGGGAGCCAAATGCCACTTTATGAGGGGGAACGTTCACTGATTCAGAGGTTTCTGACGTTTTGTCCTGAATGCGTTTCTTTCCATTTTTTTTTTCTTTTCCATTTTCGCCCAATTTTTGCCATTTTTCCCCCATTTTTTTTTTTCAAAGTCACTGGTGGTTTAGGCAAAGTTTTGTTTACTCAGGTAGCCTACATGTACTGACCAGTTTTATTGTAGGATGCTTTTTTACTGAAGTACATTTATGAAGAAAAAACTGCTTTTAGTCAATTACATTTGGTCATGCTCTTTGAGTAAGTAATGTCTTAGCAGCTGGCTCAGCTTAAAACAAGAGTAATCTTGTTTTTCAGCATTTAAATTTACACCACATTAAACTTATCCTCCACTACTAAATGGTGATTTGTATTGGATTAGAGGGTAAATGAAGGTTTATTTTCCTCAGGGTAATCCCCCCCCCCAACCCCAATTCATGACAGCAAAGTTGCAAATTTACAAGAAAAAAAAACTTTAAAAAATTGCAATTAAATTGAAAATTGATGGGGAAAAAGTTGCAAATTATTAGAAAAAAAGAGGTGAGTTTACACAAAAATGTCTGATTTATAAGAATAAAGTCTCAAAGGTACAAGAAAAAAAATTACAGGAAAAAAGTAAATCATTAGAAAAAAGTTCAAAATTGGAAAAAAATGCAAACTTAAAATTTGCAAGGAAAGACAAGTTCAGAGAAAAACCTCACAAATTGGCAAAAATGAGTCTTTTTGGGCTCTGACTACTTTTAGTTGAGTAATTAATATAATGTAATGCTGCTTTTACTTGAGTGTAGTTTCTGGATATGTAATATTGTTACGAGCTGTGTTACCTGTTTGAAGATGTGGCAGCAGGACCGTGATCGTCTCAGAAATCGCTCCAGGATCAATGTCTCTGATTATTTCATGAAATCTCTGCAGGACTTCGTCTGGACTGCAAGTCTCAAAACAAAAAATTTGAGATTTAAAGGCAGTGTTTCCTGAATGAAATCAAGATAAATGACTGGCTAATTCACCCCTACCTTGGTCACGTGTGCGATGGCAGACTGGCAGTGATCCACGCTCTTCTTTTTTTTAACAGCTTCAGTTATAAGAGGCACCAACAGGACACAGCCCATGGACTTCACAATCATCTGTTAGCGCAGGAGGAAAATAATACAGATACGTACGTATCAGGAACCATAATGTGAGCCCACTTTCCTGCTTAATTTTTCAGCTCCTTCCTTTTAACTGCAAGTGAAAGTTTCACAGAATTTTTTTTTTTTTTTTTTGTTACTTATTTGTACCCGTAGGTAGTAGGTAGATTTGGTTTGCAGTCTGGTGACAAGCCACCGGCTGCCGGTCGCTGCATGCGCGAGCGCCCTAAACCTACATGTTTTGGTATGCGGGAGGAAACCGGAGAAATCCCGGAGTAAACCCACGCAACACGGGGAGAACATGCAAACTCCACACAGCTCACTGTTGGTGGGGGGCTGGGATCGAACCCACGATCCCCGCGATCCCCCGGCCGAGGGTAATCTGTGCTGCCACAGTGCTAAACCACTGCGCCACCGTGCAGAAATCTCACACTAGTTTGATGTTGCTGCCAAAGCATTTGTTAAAGGGGAAAAGAGAATTAATTTCCATCTAACATACTTTCCCCCCAACTGTTTTAACTAGGGCTGGGGATATTAACGCTTGATCTCTTTCAATTAATGTGGGCCTGTTAACATATTTAAAAAACTAACGCTATCGCCCTGAGGTGGTGTTGGCAGTGGTGACTGGTTTGTCTCAGCAGCTGACTCGGCTTAAAACAAGGGTAGATCTTGTTTTTCAGCATTTAAATTGACACCACATTAAATTGATCCTTTGGTACTCAGGGCGACCTCATCCTGCGCACACACACCTGACATAGTGTTATTGATTAGGGCTGCTTGCTCAAAAGTATGAAAAGAGGGTGAGCTTCTGTCAGAGTTAACACACTAACAAAGTGAAAGGAACTCTGGAAATCAGTTAAGAATTGCTCAGTTGGTACTTTTAGTTAGGAAAAGTTACCTAGAAGCACTGACTTCCTCTTTGACTGTTTCAAAATAAAAGAAATGTGACAGTATTAATGGTAGTTTTGCAGAGAAATCGACTCCCTTCATACAATGAACTGAAAAAATTACAAATTGCTATCAATTGTAAAATTAATGTAATATACATTAATGATTATCAAGTGTTTTATGTTGCATCTTTGACGATTGATCACAATTAATTATAGAAAAATGTGCAATTAATTTAATCAATGCACAGACCTAGTTTTTACATAACAGAAGCAGCTTAAAAATTAAAAATATTGTGTAATGTCATCAGAATAAAAAAGACGAAGTATTTAATTTCATGTGTCTTGAATATATGAAAGTTTAGCTTTCTGAATGTTTATATTATAATATTCTATTTTTTGAGCTTGGCCTGGACAGTCAAGTTTATGAGAAAATGTTGAATATTTACAGTACAAGAAAAAAGTCACAAATTTATGAGGAAAAGTTTCACATTTTCAAGAAAAACTTTGCAAATTTATCAGGAAAAATAAGTTAAAGGTAATTTTACCCCCCCCCCCCCCAAAAAAAGTTGTGTGAACATGCAGCTTGGGGGCCCCCTAGTGGCTGAGGGGGCCTGTCGCCTTTGAATACTCTGCTTTATGGCCAGAAATGGCTCTGATTTCACTCTCTAAAGTTGCTATAATTCCTAAAGCATTGAGGGGACATTTTTGTTAAACCCTTAAATTAAATCAGAATCAAATCTGCACTTCAATCACATCCTGGCAGATATAAAAATACAACACACAGAGGTGTAAATACACACAAAAAACCACCCAAACAGGCGTGGACTGAATTGTAAAAACTAATAATTGTTGCTTCTCTGCACACGGCCTCTTGCTCGCTTCATTTTCAAGCAGAAATTCAGGGATTTTTTTTTTTTTAATTTGATTCTAAATCATTTGAACCCTTTGAGATTCCAGAAGGAGCAAGGATGGAGATGTTTTTAAGCGGGAGGCGTGGAGTGATGGGAGGGCCAAGGGCACTTAGAGGAGCGTTTTATTTGGAGAGAGTTGTCAGTGGAGCGAGAAATCTGACTGAATATCCGATCTGCTGCCCATTTTCCCTCCACGCCGGCGGGTCAGCAGGTCGTTGGGCTGCTTCTGAATGTCCGACACGGCTGTTTCTTGGCATTTGCTTCAGTACACCAGATTCTGCTTTTATGCCAGATTAATTTGTCAGTTTGCCGCCACTCAACGTCTGTGAAGTGGCTGCTGCGGCTTCAGTGATGTGGTGAAGTTCAGGGCTGCTTCTGGAGTCGTGGGGCCCCTGTGCGAGATGTTTGTAATGGGGAAGAGTTCAAACGTGTTAAAACTGGGGAAATAAACCCCTCCCCTCCCAGTAAAAAACATAACATGTTGTCTAGATGAACAGAAGAAAAAAAAATTACAAACCACCACCCATACGTTGAATGTATATTTACAAGGAAAAAGTCACAAAGATAGGAGGAAAAAATGGGAAAGTTTGAGCAAAGATGCAAATTTAGAAGAAAAAGTTCACTAATTTACAATAAAAAAGTTGCACATTTACACAAAAATGGTCACAAATTTACAAGAAAATGGTTTATTGGAAATTATTATAAAAAAAAGTAGCAAATTTACTAAAAAAAAGTGCAATTTTACAAGAAAAATGTAGGAAATTTAAAAGAGTCACAAATTTGACATCCGTTTCATAGTTACAAGAAAAAAGCTGTTTCCTTTATTGGTTTATTTGTCATGGACCATGTACAGAAAAAAAGCATTAAATGCACATTAAAGATGCTCTAAACCAGATTGTAGCGTTCTCACTCATTTCCATCTGAAGTCCCTGAGGCAGGCAGGAAGATTTTAAAAGAAAAGCGGCACATAGAGAAAGCAATTCAGGTCGGGTTTCACAAACTTTTGACCCTGAAACAAGCAGGGAGTAAGTTTAACAGGTAAAAAGATGGAGAGATGGCATGCAAAGAGAATTTAAGAGGACAATTTCAAATCCCATTTAAGGGGGAGAATCAATGCTGGCAGGCTTGATTACTGAAAATCCATTGTTTACTCTCTGTGGAAAAGTCTGGAAAAAGTTACAAACTCACAAGGAAAACTGAAAATTTACAAGAAGCAGGTGCAAACTTTGCAAGGAAAAAAGTCTCAAATTTACAAGGAAAAGGTTGCAGATTTATAAGAAAAAAATGCAAATTTATGAGAAAAAATTGTGGATTTATTTCAATTCAACTTTATTTATATAGCGCCATTTCACAACAACAGTCATCTCATAGCACTATCAACTGTAGGGGAAACCCCCACAGTTGCAGAAAGACCCCAGCAATCAGGCGATCCCCTGTGAGCAAGCACTTGGTGACGGTGGAGAGGAAAAACTCCCTTTTAACAGGAAGAAACCTCCAGCAGAACCAGGCTCAGGGAGGGGCAGTCATCTGCTGCGACTGGCTGGGGGGTGAGGGCATAGAGAAGAAGAAAAGAACAGACATGTAGAGAGCAAACAGCACGATGGGGACTCAATCTATGGGAGAGAACAAACAAATGTTAATGACCAGCAAAAAAAATATTTCATTGAGAGTGAGGAAAGGAGTGAGGCCCAGTGCATTACTGGAGGTCCCCCGGCTGACTAAACCTATTAGCAGCATAACTAAGGGAGGGTTCAGAAACACATGATCCCTCCCTAATTGTAGGCTATATCAAAAAGGTAGGTTTTAGCCCTATTCTTAAAAACAGAGATCGAGTCTGACTCCCGAATCCAGATTGGCAGCTGATTCCACAGGAGAGGAGCTTGATAACTGAAGGCTCTGCCTCCCATTGTACTTTTGGAGATTCTAGGTATTACAAGTAATCCTGCATTTTGGGAGCGTAGTGCTCTGTTAGGATAATACGGTAGTATCAGATCTTTTAAATAAAAAGAAGCCTGATTGTTTAGAGCTTTGTAAGTAAGAAGAAGGATTTTAAACTTAATTCTAAACTCTATGGGAAGCCAATGAAGGGAGGCCAGAACCGGAGAGATATGATCTCTCTTTCTAGTACCTGTTAAAACTCTTGCTGCAGCATTTTGGATCAGCTGAAGACTTTTTAAAGATGTTTTAGGACAGCCTGATAATAAAGAATTACAATAATCTAATCTCGAGCTAACAAAAGCGTGGATCAGTTTCTCAGCATCACTCTGAGACAAGATGCTCCTAATCTTGGCAATATTACGCAAATGATAGAAGGCAGTCTTAGAAACAAATTTAATATGTGAATTGAAGGACAAATCCTGATCAAAAATAACTCCAAGGTTCCTCACAGAGCTATTAAGAGAAAGAGTAACCGCATCCAAACTGAAAGTTTGATTTGGAAAGGAATTTCTAAGGTTTTTTGGACCAACAAGAATGACTTCAGTTTTATCTGAATTTAATAGCAGGAAATTACAAGTCATCCAAGCTTTGATTTCCTTAAGACAGGCTTCTAACTTGACTAATTGATTACTATCATCTGGCTTCATTGACAGGTATAATTGTGTGTCATCAGCATAACAATGAAAATGTATACAGTGCTTTCTAATAATGTTGCTTAACAGAAGCATATATAAACTAAAAAGAGTAGGGCCTAGCACATCCCTGTGGAACTCCATGACTGAGCTTTGACAAAAGTAGTAAATTTGTGAGAAAATAGTTGCAAGTTTACAAGAAAAAAAAGTTGAAGGTGAACTTGTAGCTTGGAGGCCGCCTAGTGGCTGAGGCAGTTTAGCAGATTTGCGTACTCTGCTGAGTAGGCAGAAACAGCTGTGTGTGGAGGTGAAGGAGCGGGAGTGGTCTACCTGGTTTTTCTCCTCCTGGACAAACCTCAGCAGGTTTCCGCTCTCTCCCTCAGTCAGACAGGCACAGCCCAGGTTCCTGAATTGCTGGTAGTCCTCCGGCTTCAGATCCTCCTCTGGAGTGTGCCGCTAAATAAATACAGAACAGGGCATGTTCATGTTCACGTGTTTGTCAGAGTGTCTGCTTTATACTTCCCACATGAATCAGGGGTCAGAAACCTCGTCTAACGGAAGAGTCCTTTGGAACAGAGGTGTAAAACGGGGGTGGGGGGGGGGGGCTGGATTTTTTTACATTTATTTGCTTTTGATAAAATCAGAAAAAGTTGACTATGGGAATAAAATTTGAAAACCAAATTGAACATTTGGGTCCAGTCTAATTATTCTTATTTCCTCTCCCTTCTGAAGATCCAAATTTCACATGAGTGTCAGCTGGGCTACATGGCAGTGAAAAACTAATTTCCACTCACCCATCTCTGGATTATATCATCCACCTGAGCTGCTTTCATCGCCATCATCTCACAGACAATCCTATTACCAGTACGTCTGTTTTTCGTTTGTTTTCCACAGCTGTCTGTGGAGCTCCAGAATGAAACGGTCCCAACGTGTCGCTCCACTCAGAGACAGATTGAGTTTGGAAGAAACCTGACGGTAAACCTCTTAGCTCGCTCCGTGGTGACGTGTAATCAGATTAAACCAGACCGGTTCACTGTGGAAGATGCTGGAAGCTTCAGAGGGGTCAGAGTCTGTCTGTTCGGAGAGAATTATGGCGGACGTTTAATATTAGAAGATGCAAATGGATATAAGACACATGCTGTGCATTGGTGGATGTTTCATGTCACTGTTGGTGCATCACTGGCAACACTGGTGCCATAGACAAAACTACGCAAAAAAGTCTGATTTATGAGGAAAAAATGTGAACATTTACAAGAAAAAGGTGACAAATTTACAAAAACAACTAGCAGCAAATTTATGGGAAAAAAAGTCCAAATTTACTCGAAAAAAGTTGGAAATTTATGAGAAAAATGTTGCAAATTTACAAGAAAAAAAATTGTAAAATTACTTAGAGTTACAAACGTCATTCATTCATTCGTTCATCTTCTTCCGCTTAATCCTTTTCGGGTCGCGGGGGGGGGGGGGCTGGAGCCTATCCCAGTATCTTTGGGTGAGAGGCAGGGTCCACCCTGGACAGATCACCAGTCCATGGCAGGGCCAACACAGAGACACACAACCATTCACTCACATTCAAACCTAAGGACAATTTACAATCCCCAGTTTGATGCCAATTAACCTAACTTGCAAACTTACAAGAAAAAATTAGCAGATTTACAAAAAAAAGTCACAAATTTATGAGGGGAAAACGTTACAAATTAACTAAAAAAAGTAGCAAATATGAGTAAATAAATTGAAAATGTATGAGGAAAAAAGTCCCAAATTTATGAGGAAAAAGTTGCAAATTTCTGAGGAAAAGCTGTAAGTTTATACATGTAAAAATAAAGTTGAAATTTTTTTGACAATGTTCCAAGTTTACAAGAAAAATGTCAAATTTGTGAGAAAAACACAAATTTACAAGAAAATTGCAAATTTACAAGGAAAAAAGTAACAAATTTATGAGGGAAAGTTGCAGGACTACAGTAAAAAAAAAAAGTGGCAAATTTATGAGACGGTTCCAAAATTGCAAGGAAAATTTAGCAAATTTGCAAGAAAAAGTCACAATTTTACAAAAAAAAATGACACATTTTTGAGAGAAAAAATTTGCAAATTTTCAAGAAAAAAAATCACAAATATGAGGAAAAAGTTGCAAATTTACAGTAAAAAAAAGTTGCAAATTTATGAGTTTGAAATTTTCAAGAACATTTTATTAAATTAGGGGGAAAAGTCACAAATTTACAAGAAAATATCAAATTTATGAGAAAATAAGTTGAAAGGTGGTAAAGTGCATGCTGGCTGGGCAGGAGGACACCGCCAGCCTTGAACTCATCTGTGGGTTGACGACCCTGGTTTTTTTGTCTGTTTTCTCCATCTTCTGTCCATCCCTGCTATACCCCCGTCTTCACGGCCAAATCACCGACCGACCCTCAACCTTATATTCCATTCACAGACGTGACTAACTTATTCTGTTGTAGCTTGTCACACTCTGGGCAGGATGGCCCCTCCTCTTGTAGCGGTTAGCTGCCGTTAGCAGAGCTGAAGGTTCACGCATTCACAGTTGTTTCTGTGGTGATAACACTGTAGGTAGGAGAAACCTAACTGGGTCGTACTGTACACGCTTTGCTGTGTATAGACTGAATCACAGTTAAGTTTGTTGTCGCTTCCATGATGCCCCAGGGGCCGACTGCATGCTATCAGCTACTCAAACCGCACACCTCATCTCAGATAATGCTCTGTTTGGGCTTTTATGTTCTCGTATTCAACCAGTTTTAGCAGGTATTTTAGTTAGTCTAACTAAAGCCAACCAGCAAATGTTAACTTATCCTCAGACATCACCCTCACCACCCACGGATCTCACAAATTATGAATGTGGGATCATGGGTCAACTGGGGCTCATGAGCGTTGAAAGAAAAATGCCCATGAAACAGACTGTGCTGAGGTGAAAACTGCTTCAGCTGTGTGTAAAATCGTAAAGTATTATTTCATCCCTGAGGTGTTCTGACTGCAGCATGTCACGGACATTTCATTAACACCTGTGGGAGCTGTGTCAACATGGGGGGGGGAGAACAGAATGGAGGCCCTTTTGGAGCAGCTGAACGAGCAGTGTCTGTGGCTGCCGAAGCTGCTGTTAGCCTAGCACTAGTGCCACGTTGCTGAAGGAAGACGCGTCTGCTTCATGTGCTCTTGATTGTATTATTGTGGTATTGGTGGGGATGTTAGAATTGCTTAACTCTTGCTTTTTGTATAACTGTCTGCTGTGCTGAGATGGATCGTGTCAGCAATTAGGGTTGGCAGTGACTTTTTAGGTGTGACTGGCCTGACTGCATCACCCAGGAAACCTTTTTACAATCAGATTTGGGGCTTGTGAATATTATTGAAAAAGCAGAAAACTGTCTGAAGCAGAGATAAGCAGGGGGATTTTTTTTTTTTTTTTTTTAGTAGCCATAAAACAACAGCAAAACCGTTTTTGCTCTAACAAAATATGGACCCTTAGGGGTTAGATACTGTGTTTTAAGGCTTAATGCAGATTTTGCAGAGGTCGTTGACCCCTGATTCGGGCCCACAGTAATGAGCCGTACCTGATTTGTGGTTATTGTGTCAAAACAAGTGAAACATCTGCTGTGCTCCTTTTGAATCTGATTTAAGGAGAGAACAATGCAGGAGTGTCGGCGTCATTGTGATGTGACTGTATACCACACTCCAGCCCCGAGGACTTTTCTCTATCATTAAAAGGAGGATCCAGCAGATCACAGGAGCCCGGGGATTAAAAATGTCTTTCCATGATTGCCGCTGACAACGTATTTGCTCCTCTGTGCAAACACAAAGGCCTCAGAGGCTTCAGATCCTCTTTCTTTTTTCCCCTGCAGCAGCCTTGGCGTGCGTGTGGAACATAATAGAAGGCCAATCACTGACTTCCTGCTCCGGTTTGGCGGCCCTGACAGAGGAGCAGCTCCTGTCCTGATTTCTGATGAATAGGTGCAGAAGCGTGTTTGAACAGTGGGATTTTAGCCCACATCTGCCGCTCAGGTTTGCTCTGTGTATTGCCGTGTGGTGAAAGGACAAAAAGCTGCAGAGCAAACAGAGCGCCGCTCCGCTCCCTGTTTGTCCCTGATTTTTGTTCTTATTAATTGCAGCCTGATGAGGTTTGGTTTTGACAGGGAAATATTAAATAACATAGAAGCTGATGAAGGTCTGTGTGCGTTTATGAAGTCAACCTTTGCATTTAAGGACACATGTTATAAATGCATTAGAGAAGGGCCTGGTGGTGTTTAGGGGCCCCTATTTCTGTGATGTGGAAGGGGCAGGACAAACAAAAACAACAAAATAGTTGCAAATGTATAAGAAAAAAATTGTAAAATGTACCTGAAAAACAGAATTTTAAAGAAAAAAGTTGCAAGTTTACAAGAAAACAGTTGCATATTTATGAAGAAAAAAATAGCTAAATTGACAAGAAAAAAGTTTCAAATTTACAAGCAAAAAGTACCAATATTGCAGAAAAAAAGAAAATGTTTGAAATATTTCACGTCATTTGTGATATATCTGAAATGTAAGAACATTTACCTTTTAAAAAAAAATCATGAAAAAGAACCTGTTCAGTTTTTATGTATCAGACAGATTTACAAAACAAAAATGTTAAAAAGATGAAAGTGGTTTAACCTTTTAAAAATTAAAATGTCACAAATTTACACATAAAAAGTCTGACATTTGAGTTAAAATTTTATGGATTTAGAAGTAAAAAAGTGCAAATTTTAAGATTAAAAAGTAGAAGATATGAATAAAAATTTGCTAATTTACAAGCACAGAGTTTCAAATTTGTGAGTAAAAAGTCATAAATTTAAATGTTTCGGATCATCAAACAAATTTAAATATTAGACAAAGATAACACAAGTAAACACAAAATGGAGTTTTTAAATTAAGGTGTTTATTATTAAGGGGGAAAAAATCCAAACCTACATGGCCCTGTGTGAAAAAGTGATTGCCCCCTAAACCTAATAACTGGTTGGGCCACCCTTAGCAGCAACAACTGCAATCAAGCGTTTGCGATAACTAGCAGTGAGTCTTTTACAGCGCTGTAGAGGAATTTTGGCCCACTCGTCTTTGCAGAATTGTTGTAATTCAGCCACATTGGAGGTTTTTCAAGCATGAACCGCCTTTTTAAGGTCATGCCACAGCATCTCAATTGGATACAGGTCAGGACTTTAACTAGGCCACTCCAAAGTCTTCATTTTGTTTTTCTTAACCCATTCAGAGGTGGACTTGCTGGTGTGTTTAGGATCATTGTCCTGCTGCAGAACCCAAGTGCGCAGATGGCCGGACATTTTCATTCAGGATTTTTTGGTAGACAGCAGAATTCATGGTTCCATTTACCACAGCAAGTCTTCAGGTCCTGAAGCAGCAAAACAGCCCCAGACCATCACACTACCACCACCATATTTTACTGCTGGTATGATGCTCCTTTTCTGAAATGCTGTTACTTTTATGCCGGATGTAATGGGACACACACCTTCCAAAAAGTTCAACTTTTGCCTCATCAGTCCACGGAGTATTTTCCCAAAAGTCTTGACAATCATCAAGATGTTTTTTTGGCAAAACTGAAACAAGCCTTTATGTTCTTTTTGCTCAGCAGTGGTTTTCATCTTTGAATTCTGCCATACAGGCCATTTTTGCCAAGTCTCTGTCTTATGGTGGAGTCATGAACACTGACCTTAACTGAGACAAGCGAGGCCTGCAGTTCTTTGGATGTTGTTGTGGGGTCTTTTGTGACCTCTTGGATGAGTCATCGCTGAGCTCTTGGGGTAATTTTGGTCAGCCGGCCACTCCTGGGAAGGTTCACCACTTTTCCATGTTTTTGCCATTTGTGGATAATGACTCTCACTGTGGTTTGCTGGAGTCCCAAAGCTTTAGAAATGGCTTTATAACCTTTTCCAGACTGATAGATCTCAATTACTTTGTTTCTCATTTGTTCCTGAATTTCTTTGGATCGCAGCATGATGTCTAGTTTTTGAGGATCTTTTGTTCTACTTCATTTTGTTAGGCAGGTTCTATTTAAGTGATTTCTTAATTGTGAACAGGTGTGGCAGTAATCAAACCTGGGTGTGGCGAGAGAAATGAACTCAGCTTTCCAAAGATGTGATAAAACCACAGTTAATTTATGTTTTAACAGAGGGGCAATCACTTTTTCCACACAGGGCCATGTAGGTTTAGATTTTTTATTTTTTTTTTGTTACCCTTAGTAATAAACACCTTCATTTAAAAACTGCATTTTGTGTTTACTTGTTTTATCTTTGTCTAATATTTAAATTTGTTTCATGATCTGAAACATTTAAGTGTGAGAAACATACAAAAAAATGAGAAATCAGGAAGGGGTAAAGACTTTTTCACACCACTGTATCTCCTCCACTGGGTCGAGGTGTCGCCCCAGAACAGAGCTGGCTTTTTTGATCAGCCTGTTCAGTCTCTTCCTGTCGGCTGCTGTGATGCCACAGCCCCAGCAGACCACTCCATATGTAAAGGCTGATGCCACCACAGAATCATAGGTCTTCAGGAGTGCCCCCCACCCCCACCCACAGTCAAAAAGACCTGAGTCTTTTCAGGAAGTACAGCCTGCGCTGCACCTTTTTGTAGAGCACGTTGGTGTTGTGTGGCCAGTCCAGTTTATTGTTCAGGTGAACACTACTTGTAAGATGTCACCATCTCAATGTCTGTTCCATGGATGTTTACCGGTGCTGTGGGGGATTGTCCACACCTGCAGCAGTCCACCACCAGTTCTTTGGTTTTCCTCGCATTGATCTGGAGGCAGTTCTGCAGGCACCAGTCCACAAATTCCTGGATAAGTCCTCTGTACTCCACGTCATCCCCCTCGGAGATGAGGCCGATGATCGCAGAGTTTTCAGAGAACTTCTGTAGATGGCCGTGTGTTGTGTTGTGTGTAAAGTCAGCAGTGTAGAGAGTGAACAGGAAGGGAGCCAGAACTGTTCCCTGGGGGGCCCCCATACTGCAGATGATAGTGTCAGACAGAGTCCTGGGTTTTCACAAACTGTGGTCAGTCTGTGAGGTGGTCCAGGATCCGCGATGACAGGTGCTGGTCCATCCCTGCACACAGCAGCTTGTCAGGGGTATGTGTAAAGTAATGACAATTATATTTTTTGACTGAACCCAATGAGAAAATGAGAGGTAAAATTAATTTTTACATTAAAATTTATTTCATATTCATCTTTTATTGTTCGTGTATACAGTATTTAGTTTAAATTAAAGTTTTGATTTTGGGATTATTCCATACTTTTATTACATCAATTCTACTGGAAGTAATTTTTGTTGCTTTTATATCTTTTTGAAGCCAATTCCATTATTTTGATTTCCAGATTTTAACTTTTTTTTTTTTTTTAAATAGCTACCTTCTGGTTCCTGGTAGGCGCACTGAATAGACTACAACCATTTAGACTGTGACCTCAGTCCCAACAGCCAATCACAAGGCACAACTGTAGCCACCAACAACAAAGCCCCCAATGATTCTTTCAGTGTTCCTCATGAGAAAAGACCTGTGGCTGGTAAAGCGGGTCCACTCAGACTACAGTGGTAGGGACATTGACCTGGTCAAAGGTTGATGTACCATCCAAATAATTTTTTGAAACATTTTAATTTTTTTTTTTTTTTAGATTTTAGATTCCTTTATTAGTCCCACAATGGGGAAATTACAGGGCATCCACATGAGTGGATGAGGCAGCCACTGGTGCGGCACCCAACCCTTTCACCATTCACACTTAGGGCCACTTTAGAGTCTCCAGTTAACCTAACTTGCATTTTTTTGGCATGTGGGAGGAAACAGGAGAAATCCTGGAGTAAACCCATGCAGACACGGGGAGAGCATACAAATTCCACACAGATCAATGTTGGTCAGGGGCTGGGATCGAACCCAGGATCCCCTGGCCAAGGGTGAGTTGCTGTGCTGCTGCAGTGCTAACCACTCTGTCACCGTGCTGCTTTAAGGTAAAAATCTTACATTGTGTTGCTTTAAAGGTGATAAAGACAAGATTCTGACCTCCTGGCCTGTAAGCGTTACACTTACCCTGGATTTCCTCTGACTTCAGATCCGGTCTGTTACGGATGCAGTGCGGATGAAGCCTTGCGTCCATCCCTACCAGCTCCTTTTGTGTTTTGAAGCGGCATGAATAAGAACAGGGTTCGAAATACAAGATTGAGCGATAATTATATAAAATAACGTGAGATCTCGAGAAGGACCCAAGTGAGACTGAGAACTGATTGCGATCACGTGATAACAAGGAAGCATGATGTGCCGGCTCTCCAAATGGATTTTTGTGCTTGAAATAATATGTAAGTAGTCTATGAATGTCACCATCTCAATGTCTGCCATTCGATGAAGTGTTTGCATGTGATGTCAAAGTTTTTAACCTTCTCTGACAAAGTGGTGGACCTCAAAAAATGAACGATCCTAAATAGTTTCTAATGAAGAAACGGGTATTAAATACTGCAAGATACTGTGGCATTTCCTTGTGGATTGGATCCAGCATCTATCAAAAACAGGCTTGTTGCGTTTCATTAGCGATCCGAATCCGATGAGCCGGACTCATTCCACAATGGTCCAGACCAGGTGGGGATTAGAACATTGATGAGAATGGGAACTACAGTGGTGTGAAAAAGTGTTTGCCCCCTTCTTGATTTCTCATTTTTTTGTGTGTTTCTCACACTTAAATGTTTCAGATCAGAATCAGAATCAGCTTTATTGCCAAGTATATTTACAAGTAAACACACAAGGAATTTGATTTGACATTGGGCGCGCACGTTAGGCGCATCCAATGACACGGCAGCCATAAAGGCGCCTGTCTGATCATGAAACAAATTTAAATATTAGACAAAGATAAAACAAGTAAACAGAAAATGCAGTTTTTAAATGAAGGTGTTTATTATTAAGGGTAAAAAAAAAATAAAAAATCCAAACCTACGTGACCCTGTGTGAAAAGTGATTGCTCCCCCCTGTTAAAACCTAAATTAACTGTGGTTTATCACATCTTTGGAAAGCTGAGTTCAATTTGTCTAGTCACACCCAGGCCTGATTACTACCACACATGTTCTCAATCAAGAAATCACTTAAATAGGACCTGCCTGACAAAGTGAAGTAGACCAAAAGTTCCCCAAAAGCTAGACATCATGCTGTGATCCAGAGAAATTCAGGAACAAATGAGAAACAAAGTAATTGAGATCTATTAGTCTGGAAAAGGTTATAAAGCCATTTCTAAAGCTTTGGGACTCCAGCGGACCACAGTGAGAGCCATTATCCACAAATGGCAAAAACATGGAACAGTGGTGAAACTTCTCAGGAGTGGCGGCCGACCAAAATTGCCCCAAGAGCACATTGACGACTCATCCAAGAGGTCACAAAAGACCCCACAACAACATCCAAAGAACTGCAGGCCTCACTTGCCTCAGTTTGGTCAGTGTTCATGACTTCACCATAAGAAAGAGACTGGGCAAAAATGGCCTGTATGGCAGAGTTTCAAGACGAAAACCACTGCTGAGCAAAAAGAACATAAAAGCTTGTCTCAGTTTTGCCAGAAAACATCTTGATGACCCCCAAGACTTTTGGAAAAATACTCGGTGGACTGACGAGGCAAAAGTTGAACTTTTTGGAAGGTGTGTGTCCCATTACATCCGGTCACCATTACAACGGTCACCAGCTACATCGCAAAGTGCACAGAGGATGTCACTATAGTGAAGACTATCACTGCACGGGGCAACCATAAGCCCTGAATGACTGCAGAGGTGCGCTCGCTGCTCACAGCCAGAGATGCAGTCTTCAGAGCGAAGGACAGGGTCGCCCTCCGCTCAGCCAGGTCTGTGCTCTCAAAGGGAATTAAGACGGTGAAGCGCACCTATGCGTAGAAAATCCAGGGACACCTCTGTGACACTAGGAACACCAAGCGGATGTGGCAGGGAGTTTGGGCGCTGACGGACTATAAGTCGAGGCAGGGGGTCGATGATGACGACGCTTCGCTTCCAGACAGGCTCAACAACTTCTTTGCACGTTTTGAAGCATCAAACCTGACAATCAGAGGGAGGGCTGGCCCATCTCCTCCATCGGTTGGGCCAGCTATCACCATCAACACAGCGGACACACGGAGGAACCTATCCAAGATCAACCCACGTAAAGCTGCAGATCTGGACAAGATCCTGGGATGTGTGCTCCGAGACTGCACGAGCGAGTTGGCGGATGTCCTGACTGACATTTATAACATCTCCCTGAGTCAGGCCATCATTCCCAGATGCTTTAAGATCTCTACCATAGTACCGGTGGCAAAGAAATCAGTTGTGTCCTGTCTGAATGACTATCGTCCTGTTGCACTGACACCAATTGTGATGAAGTGTTTTGAACGGCTTGTCAAACCACACATCACAGCCTGCCTCCCTGCATCACATGACCCGCTCCAGTTTGCATATCGTTCAAACGGCTCCACGGAGGATGCTGTAGTCACCACCCTGCACTCTGTCATCACCCACCTGGATCAGAAAGACACCTACGCCAGACTCCTGTACATTGATTTCAGTTCAGCATTCAACACTATTATTCCCCAGAGACTGATGGAGAAATTACTCCTCCTTGGTCTGAACACCGCCACATGTCTCTGGATCCTGGATTTCCTGACTGAGAGACCTCAGTCTGTCTGGGTTGGAAATAGCATCTCCAACTCTATCACGCTGAGCACCGGATCCCCTCAAGGCTGCGTACTCAGTCCACTGTTGTTTACACTTCTAACACATGACTGTGTATCCAGACACGAGGGGAACCAGATTATTAAGTTTGCAGACGACACCACGGTGGTGGGACTTATTCAGAGGGATGAGGAATCAATGTACAGGGAAGAAGTGAGAGACCTGGAGGGCTGGTGCAGGGAGAACAATCTGGTGCTCAACGTGGACAAAACGAAGGGGATGATTATCGACTTCCGGCGGTCACAGCCTGAACACGTCCCTCTCAGCATCGGTGGCCGTTTAGTGGAGAACATCAAGTTCCTCGGAGTGCAGATCTCGCAGGACCTGACCTGGAGCAAGAATTCCTTGGGGATCAGGAAGTGGGCCCAGAAGAGACTGCACTTCTTGAGGAAACTCAAACAGCCCTCTCTCCCCATCTGCATCCTCAGGACCTTCTACAGAGGTGTGGTGGAGAGTGTTCTGATGTACTGCATTGCAACATGGTACTCCAGCTGCAGTATGTCAGACAAAAAAGCCCTGCAGAGGATAGTTAAGGGAGCTGAGAGGGTAATTGGAGTTTCCCTCCCCTCTGTCCAAGAACTTTTTCAGAACCGTTGTAGGAGCAGGGCACTGAACATTGTCAAGGACCATTCTCACCCTCTGCATAAACACTTTGAACTTCTGCCATCTGGCAAACAATTCCGGAGCATCAGAGGCAGAACCACCAGACTGATTAACAGCTTCCTTCCACAAGTTGTTAGGATGCTGAACAGTTGATCTGGAATCTCTCATACATACTACTGCACCTATGGACATTATGTGTATTATTTGTATATTAAAGTTCTGGTTAGTTTTCAAGTATGTCTCAGGGAAGTGTGAATGGCTGTGTTGGGGTGGGGTGTGTGTGTGTGTGTGTGTTAAATTATGTTCTTTTTACTTATATGGATGCCGAGAGAAACGCAATTTCATCTTGCCTGCACTACAGTTGTATGTACAGCAATATGACAATAAAGGTTGATTTGATTTGTAAAAGTAACACAGCATTTCAGAAAAGGAACATCATACCAACGGTAAAATATGGTGGTGGTAGTGTGATGGTCTGGGGCTGTTTTGCTGCTTCAGGTCCTGGAAGACTTGCTGTGGTAAATGGAACCATGAATTCTGCTGTCTACCAAAAAATCCTGAAGGAGAATGTCCAGCCATCTGTTCGTGACCTCAAGCTGAAGCGCACTTGGGTTCTGCAGCAGTACAATGATCCAAAACACACCAGCAAGTCCACCTCTGAATGGGTTAAGAAAAATAAAATGAGCATTTTGGAGTGGCCTAGTCAAAGTCCTAACCTGAATCCGAATGAGATGCTGTGACATGAACTTAAAAAGGCGGTTCATGCTCAAACCCTCCAGTGTGGCTGAATTACAACAATTCTGCAAAGATGAGAGGGCCAAAATTCCTCAACAGCGCTGAAAAAGATTCATTGTCAGTTATTGCAAACACTTGATTGCAGTTGTTGCTGCTAAGGCTGGACCAACCAGTTATTCGGTTTAGGAGGCAATCAGTTTTTCACACTGGGCCATGAAGGTTTAGATTTTTTTCCTTTAATAATGAACACCTTCATTTAAAAACAGCATTTTGTGTTTACTTGTGTTATCTTTGTCGATTATTATTATTATTATTACGATTGTTCGTGGGAGTTTGCCCAACCAGTTTACATGTGTTTTGTGGACTTGGAGAAGGCATTTGACCGCGTCCCTCGTGGATTTTTGTGGGGGGTGCTTCGGGAGTATGGGGTATCGGGCTTGTTGTTACGAACTATTCGGTCTCTGTACGACCGTTGTGAGAGTTTGGTTCGTATTGCCAACACTCGGTCGGAGTCATTCCCAGTGAGAGTTGGACTCCGCCAGGGCTGCCCTTTGTCACCGATCCTGTTCATAATTTTTATGGACAGGATTTCTAGGCTCAGCCAGGGAATGGAGGGTGTCATGCTTGGTGACCACAGGATCTCATCTCTGTTGTTTGCAGATGATGTTGTCCTGTTGGCTTCATCCAGCAATGACCTACAGCTCTTGCTGGGACGGTTTTCCGCTGAGTGTGAAGCGGCTGGGATGAGAATCAGCACCTCCAAGTCCGAGTCCATGGTCCTCAGCCGGAAAAAGGTGGATTGTCCTCTCCGGGTTGGGGACAGGCTCCTGCCCCAAGTGGAGGAGTTTAAGTATCTTGGGGTCTTGTTCACTAGTGAGGGGAAAATGGAGCGAGAGATTGACAGACGGATCGGAGCAGCATCTGCAGTGATGCGGACGTTGTACCGGTCTGTTGTGGTGAAGAGGGAGCTTAGTTCTAAGGCAAAGCTGTCGATTTACCAGTCAATCTACGTTCCTACTCTCACCTATGGTCACGAGCTTTGGGTAATGACCGAAAGAACGAGATCGCGGATACAAGCGGCGGAAATGAGCTTTCTCCGTAGGATTGCTGGACTCACCCTCAGAGATAGGGTGAGGAGCTCAGTCATCCGGGAGAGGCTCAGAGTAGAACCGCTGCTCCTCCACATTGAAAGGAGTCAGTTGAGGTGGTATGGGCATCTGATTAGGATGCCTCCTGGACGCCTCCCACTTGAGGTGTTTCAGGTACGTCCCACTGGGAGGAGACCCCGGGGCAGACCCAGGACTCGGTGGAGAGACTGTGTCTCCCAGCTGGTCTGGGAACGCCTTGGTATCCCCTCTGAAGAGCTGGAGCAGGTGGCTGGGGAGAGGGAAGTCTGGGCTTCTCTGCTTGAACTGCTGCCTCCGCGACCCGGACCTCCGGAAAAGCGGTAGAAGATGGATGGATGGATGGATCTTTGTCGATTATTTAAATTTGTTTGACGAGCAGAAGCATTTAAGTGTGACAAAAATACAAAAAAAATGAGAAATCAGGAAGGGGGCAAACACTTTTTTCACACCACTGTAGCTATGATGGTTGTTATTATTTAAGTTACACTCATTTATGCCATAAAAAAATTATGGTCATGTATTTGCAACTTTGTTTCTTGTAAACTGGCAACTTTTTCATGTAAATTTACAACTTTTCTTGTAAATTTAGACTTTTCTCATAAATTTGCAGCTTTTTCCTGTAAATTTAGACCTTTTTTCTGTATATTTGCCATTTTTTCCTTGTAGATTTCCAACATTCACATGGATGTCCTTTAAATATTATTATTCTTATGCAGTGTTTTTTTTTCTGTTCATCTAGACAATGACCATGACAATGACAAGTTTATTTTTGAAGTATTCTTTAAAAAATATATTGATGAAAGAATACTATAATAATTTTTATGAGACCTAAATAATAATAATAAAAAGTGATTGCCCCCTAAACCTAATAACTGGTTGGGCCACCCTTAGCAGCAACAGCTGCAATCAGGTATTTGCGATAACTGGCAATGCGTCTTTTACAGTGCTGTGGAGGAATTTTGGCCCACTCATCTTTGCAGAATTGTTGTCTTTCAGCCATATTGGAGGGTTTTCAAGCATGAACTGTCTTTTTAAGGTCATGCCACAGCATCTCAATCAGATTCAGGTCAGGAATTTGACTAGGCCACTCCAAAGTCTTCATTTTGTTTTTCTTAACCCATTCAGAGGTGGACTTGCTGGTGTGTTCTGGATCATTGTCTTGCTGCAGAACCCAAGTGCGCTTCAGCTTGAGGTCACGAACAGATGGCCAGACATTCTCCTTCAGGATTTTTTGGTAGACAGCAGAATTCATGGTTCCATTTACCACAGCAAGTCTTCCAGGTCCTGAAGCAGCAAAACAGCCCCAGACCATCACACTACCACCACCACCACATTTTACTGTTGGTGTGATGTTCCTTTTCTGAAATGCTGTTACTTTTACGCCAGATGTAATGGGACACACACCTTCCATAAAGTTCAACTTTTGTCTCGTCAGTCCACAGAATATTTTCCCAAAAGTCTTGGGGATCATCAAGATGTTTTCTGGCAAAACTGAGACAAGCCTTTATGTTCTTTTTGCTCAGTAGTGGTTTTCGTCTTGGGACACTGCCATGCAGGCCATTTTTGCCCAGTCTCTTTCTTATGAACACCAACCTTAACTGAGGCAAGTGAGGCCTGCAGTTCTTTGGATGTTGTTGTGGGGTCTTTTGTGACCTTCTGGATGAGTCATCACTGCACTCTTGGGGTAATTTTGGTTGGCCAGCCACTCCTGGGAAGGTTCACCACTTTTCCATGTTTTCGCCATTTGTGGATAATGACTCTCACTGTGGTTCGCTGGAGTCCTAAAGCTTTAGAAATGGCTTTATAACCTTTTCCAGACTGATAGCTCTCAGTTACTTTTTCTCATTTGTTTCTGAATTCTTTTTAGCTTTTGAGGATCTTTTGGTCTATTCACTTTGTCAGGCAGATCCTGTTTAGTTGATTTCTTGATTGAGAACATGTGTGGCAGTAATCAGGCCTGGGTGTGGCTAGAGAAATTGAAGTCAGCTTTCAAAAGATGTGATAAACCACAGTTAATTTATGTTTTAACTGGGGCAGGGGGCGAAATCACTTTTTCATACAGAACCATGTAGATTTGGATTTTTTTTCCCCTTAATAATAAACACCTTCATTTAAAAACTGCATTTTCTGTTTACTTGTTATCTTTGTCTAATATTTAAATTTGTTTGATGATCTGAAACATTTATTTGTGACAAACATAGAAAAAACATACAACCATAAACACACAAAAATGAGAAATCAGGAAGGGGGCAAACACTTTTTCACACCACTGTATGTTTATGTGATGAATGTTTATCCTGATCATTATTAGACGAGGGGGAGATGGAGTTTTTGTCCGCCTGTCTGTCTGTGTGGACGTAGATCAGATCACTGATATCACATGACCATTTATATTTAATCTGCTGGACTCAGACTACCCAAGAGGAATGGAATCCATCCAGCTCCACTTGATTAGTTCCTGATTTAATGAGCTTTTCTGTCTTAGTTTTCCACTATTAAATCGAATGAGTTCAATTAAAAATGAGTTCTTTGTCCATAACCAGTGGTGTCTCTCTGTGGCTTTGACAAAATCATAAATTTGTAAGATAAAATTACTTATGTGGGGGAAAAAGTGACAGAATTATGTGCAAAAAGTTGCAAATTTGGGAATGTCATTATTTAAGCAGAAAAAAATCTAAATTTATGAGACAAAAAAGGTAATTTGGGGGATGAAACGAGCAGAAAAATAGAATAAAATGTGAGTAAAATCACAAAAAAATTTATTAAAATGTGAGAAAATTACAAATTTACTAGAATAAAGAAAAATGTCATTAATTATTGACAAAATTTTGTAAATTTATTTATTTTTATTTAAGTTTTTGTAAAGGGTATACATGTCATTACAGCATTGCATTGTTTACATTTTCATCACGTTCCCTATTTTTGTTTTTTGACAACATTGGAAAAATAATTACAACACCCTTTTTTTAAGTGAAAGAAAAAGAGAAATTAAAGAAAGAACAAACAAAACAAACAAAAAAACAAGACAAGAAAAAAACAAAAACAAAACAAAAGAGCAACAAAAAAAAATGAGTATCTGAGTAGCATTGGAACAAAGAGAGGTGCCATTATTGAAATGGTATTTGTCAAAGATTAGATCTAATGGAAGACACATATGCATTCCAGGGTTGCCAAAAGTTCAAGAACCCATTCATGTTCTGTCTCGGTGCAAATGTCAACTTTTCCATCGAATAAATGTCCTGAATCACGTTAATCCAATTTTCAGGTGTAGGATAGTCCTTCAACATCCATTTTTTTGTTAGAGCTTTTTTACTTGCCAGTATTAAAATAGTGAATAAGTATTTTTCTCCTCGTCTTTCCAGTGATTCCGGTAGTAAACCCAAATACAAAGTTACAAAAGAAAAGGGAACTGTTATTTTGAATATTTTCCCCAATATTGTCTGTACATTGGTCCAATATTGGTGGATAACTGGGCATGACCAAAACAATTCAATTCAATTCATTTCAATTCAACTTTATTTATATAGCGCCATTTCACAACAACAGTCATCTCATAGCACTATCAACTGTAGGGGGGAACCCCCACAGTTGCAGAAAGACCCCAGCAATCAGGCGATCCCCTGTGAGCAAGCACTTGGCGACGGTGGAGAGGAAAAACTCCCTTTTAACAGGAAGAAACCCCCAGCAGAACCAGGCTCAGGGAGGGGCAGTCATCTGCTGCGACTGGCTGGGGGGTGAGGGGATAGAGAAGAAGAAAAGAACAGACATGTAGAGAGCAAACAGCACGATGGGGACTCCATCTATGGGAGAGAACAAACAAATGTTAATGACCAGCAAAAAAAAAATATTTCATAGAGAGTGAGGAAAGGAGTGAGGCCCAGTGCATTACTGGAGGTCCCCCGGCTGACTAAACCTATTAGCAGCATAACTAAGGGAGGGTTCAGAAACACATGATCCCTCCCTAATTGTAGGCTATATCAAAAAGGTAGGTTTTAGCCCTATTCTTAAAAACAGAGATCGAGTCTGACTCCCGAATCCAGATTGGCAGCTGATTCCACAGGAGAGGAGCTTGATAACTGAAGGCTCTGCCTCCCATTGTACTTTTGGAGATTCTAGGTATTACAAGTAATCCTGCATTTTGGGAGCGTAGTGCTCTGTTAGGATAATACGGTAGTATCAGATCTTTTAAATAAAAAGGAGCCTGATTGTTTAGAGCTTTGTAAGTAAGAAGAAGGATTTTAAACTTAATTCTAAACTCTATGGGAAGCCAATGAAGGGAGGCCAGAACCGGAGAGATATGATCTCTCTTTCTAGTACCTGTTAAAACTCTTGCTGCAGCATTTTGGATCAGCTGAAGACTTTTTAAAGATGTTTTAGGACAGCCTGATAATAAAGAATTACAATAATCTAATCTCGAGCTAACAAAAGTGTGGATCAGCTTCTCAGCATCACTCTGAGACAAGATGCTCCTAATCTTGGCAATATTACGCAAATGATAGAAGGCAGTCTTAGAAACAAATTTAATATGTGAATTGAAGGACAAATCCTGATCAAAAATAACTCCAAGGTTCCTCACAGAGCTATTAAGAGAAAGAGTAACTGCATCCAAACTGAAAGTTTGATTTGGAAAGGAATTTCTAAGGTTTTTTGGACCAACAAGAATGACTTCAGTCTTATCTGAATCTAATAGCAGGAAATTACAAGTCATCCAAGCTTTGATTTCCTTAAGACAGGCTTCTAACTTGGCTAATTGATTACTATCATCTGGCTTCATTGACAGGTATAATTGTGTGTCATCTGCATAACAATGAAAATGTATACAGTGCTTTCTAATAATGTTTCCTAACGGAAGCATATATAAACTAAAAAGAGTAGGGCCTAGCACAGATCCCTGTGGAACTCCATGACTAAGCTTTGAGTTGAAAGAAAACTCATTATTTACATGAACAAACTGGAACCTATCAGATAAATAAGATCTAAACCACTGCAACGAAGTTCCATTAAGTCCAACATAGTGTTCTAATCTATCAAGTAGAATATTATGATCGATAGTATCAAAAGCTGCACTAAGGTCTAAAAGGACAAGTACAGAAACTAGTCCATTATCAGATGCAATGAGGAGGTCGTTAGTGACCTTCGCTAAGGCTGTTTCAGTACTATGATGGATTCTAAACCCGGATTGAAACTCTTCAAGTAAACCATTTCCCTGCAGGTGGTCAAATAATTGCGTAGCAACAACTCTTTCTAAGATTTTTGAAATGAAAGGGAGATTAGAGATTGGTCTATAGTTAGCTAAAGCTCCTGGATCTAGCGTTGGCTTTTTGAGTAAGGGTTTAATTACAGCCGTTTTAAAAGCCTGCGGTACATGGCCTAAAGTTAATGAAGAATTGATTATATGAAGAATAAAGCTACCAATAAGTGGGAAGACTTCTTTAAATAACCTGGTAGGAATAGGGTCTAAAAGACAAGTTGAAGGTTTGGATGAGGAAACTATTTTGTCTAACTCACAAAGGTCGATTGGAGTAAACTCATCAAGACAGACATCAAAAGAAGGAGTTGTAGTAGTTACAGTATTTAAGTTAACTGTGGGAAGAATCTGATTGATTTTATCTCTGATGGATGAAATTTTATTATTGAAAAAGTTCATAAAGTCCTGACTAGTAAGCTCTAAGGGAATGCTAGGATTGACAGAGTCCTGACTCTTTGTCAACCTGGCTACAGTACTGAAAAGAAACCTGGGATTATTCTTGTATTCAAACACATGAAAATGATTTGCAGTCTCTTCACCACACCAGCGCCAACAATTCAACCCCTTATGAGTAAATTTGTTTTGTGCAGGTGTTCTGAAAAATCTTACCAAATTTTTCCATCCAAATTCTCTTCACTGCAGGGATGAGGTACTTTTCCATTGTTGTTTATTTAGCTTTTCCCATATTTCCAGTTGTAAAGTGAAATTCCCCTCTTTTTCCCATCTCTCTTTTATATATGATGTGTTGTCTCCTTTTAAGTCTTGAAGACCTTGGTATATTTTAGAAATGTATCTGATCCCTGGGATCCCTTTATATGCCATTAAGAAGACCTTCAGAACACCTGACTGGGCCCTTCCCAAATCCTCCTTTTTAAGTATTTTATGTGGTGTCTAAGCTGAAAGAACCTGTAAAGGTCTTGATTTATTAGACCTTGTTTTTTTCAAATCTTCTAAACTTCTTAAAGTTTGCCCTTTAAAAAAATCGTAATATTTTATCAGTCCGTTCTCTTTCCACTTTTTAAATCTAGTGTCTGTTTTATTAGGAGTAAAGTCTTGATCATAGGCAATCTATTGCAGTAATCGATAGGGTTCTTTAGTTTGATTCTCTCTGACTATCTTAAACCAAATTTTTAGCGGGGTCTCTATCCACGGGTTAGTGTTATTCAAAAGTTTAGGTAAGGCATTGTTCCCTATTATAGCCTGTAGGGGAATGTCACTTGTTATTCGGCATTCCATCTCCTTCCATTGTGCAGTGTAGTCTGGGTTACATATCTCTACTAAAGTTTTAATTTGTGCGGCTTTAAAATAGTCCCTGATATTTGGCAGCGCGAGCCCACCTTTGTCTTTGTTTAGCTGTAGGGTTCTATATCTGATTTTAGGTCTCTTGCCCTGCCATATGAATCTTGAGATTCTTCTGTCCAGTTCTTGCCATGTTTTTTTTGGAGGTTCTGCCGGTATTGTTTGGAAAAGGTATAGAAGACGTGGAAGTATATTCATTTTGACTGCTTCAGTTCTTTTGTGCAGTACCCAAGAATGGTATCATATTCCATCTTGCTAGATCAGATTTTATTTTTGCCATCAGTGGATCATAGTTTAGTGTTATAATTTTGTTGAGTTGTTTCGGGATATTGACCCCCAGATATTTCATAGATTCCATCTCCCAGTTAGTTTTGAGTTTGCTTAGTAAATACTGATTTGGGTCATAGTTGAATGTTAAAATTTGGGTTTTATGCACGTTTTATTCGTACCCCGATAAATCTCCATACTCTGAAAAAACTGAGATTAGTTCTGGAAAAGAGGTGTCTGGCTGCCCCAGGTATATTAAAATGTCATCAGCAAAGAGTGCTATTTTATGTTCCTTCTGACCAAGTGTAATACCTTGAATTTTTTGATTCTGTCTTATCCATTGGCTCAGAGGTTCTATGAAAATTGCAAAGAGCAGTGGAGACAAGGGGCAGCCCTGACGACATCCTCTTTCCAGTTCAAAAGATGATAATTTACCGCTAATCCTTATTTTAGCTGTTGGTTTTTTATATAATGCCTGGATAGTTCTAATGAAGTTGTTATGAAAATTGAAACTGGATAAGATTCTATTTAGGAAAGACCAGTCAACCGAATCAAATGCTTTTTCAGCATGTAATCCCAATATGGCTGCATTTAAATTATATTTTTTTATATGATGAATTATGTGTAAAGTGTGTCTGATGTTATCTTGTGTCTGTCTTTGTCTTATAAAACCTGTTTGGTCTAAATGAATTAAGTCTGTCAGTATATTTTCTAACCTTTTGGCAAGGATAGTGGTAAAAAGCTTATAGTCCTGATTTAACCCCTTGCACTCCAGTCAATTTCCCTAAAAACGCCAAAAAATAACGTGCCCAAAGTAAATCGAAAGCTGTTCTTCAACCCTTTGCAGCATCTTCATGGGGTTGGTCTCATTTAAAAGAAAACACTTTGAATTTTTTGGCAAAACAGTCATAATCTCTCTAAGTGCTCCTGCCACTGAGTTACAGTCATCTAAACATACTGAACTTGAAGAAAATAAATTTGGCCCGGGTGTTTTTTTGGATACAAATGCTTGCAAATAACACACAGCTTCAGATCCGGGCTGGAAAATGCAACAGAAATGTAGAACCAAGTGTTATCCAGCTGAGGTCAAAATTTTGTAACAATAACACAAAAAATGAATATATTACACAGCTTTTTCCTTTTTCCTTTTTCATTTGGATACAAATGCTTGCAAATAGCACACAGCTTCAGATCCGGGATGGAAAATGCAACAGAAATGTAGAACCAAGTGTTATCCAGTTGAGGTCAAAATTTTGTAACAATACCACAAAAAATGAATATATTACACAGCATTTTCCTCAGGTAGTTCCCAGGCGTTTTTGAACTGTGCCAAATTGTGCCAAATGGCACAGTTTGGAAAAATGTCTGTAACTTTTGAATAATTCAATATAGAAGCTTCATCTTGGGCTCTAATGAAAGGTGAAGGGCTGTGTGTGTGTGTGGGGGGGGGGGGTTGCCCCCCCCCTCGCTACAGAGGACGGACATCGGCCATCGCTACATGACGGATTAGACTCGTGGCTATGTGGCGACCGCGGCGCAGTCACCGCCCCCCCCCCCCGCGCTACAGAATAGTAGCGGGGGGGGGGCGTTCATGGTCTGGACGCGGCGAACGACCCGTGTACCGCGGCGCATGCACTTCGGACTTCGTGCGCCGCACAGTTGTAATTTACCGATCGGTCAAAAGTCATTTTTTAATTACAATTTTCAGGGATAAAGAATAATTTAGCTTATAACACCTTACCTCTTCACAGCAGCACTGTCCTAGCGAACTTCTCTTCCTCATTGTCAGACGAACGCGACGCTGGTCCGCTCGTGGTTCCCGGTCAAAACATAATTCCAGGATTGCGGTTTTGGCGAATGATTTACGACCTTTGTCGTCAGCCTTCGTCGGTCTATGATGACCATGGAAGAAAATCCTTAACGTCTATTCTGCTGGAATAAGTACAGGTTACACTTGTGGGTGGTCTCCGTGCTGCTGGGTCTGTAGCAGGTTCTTCCTGCGGGTCCTTTTTTTCATCTGCTGCAGCAGTCAGTCTCTCTTCACCCAGCCCGAACTTCTGTGCTTCAATTGGCTCACTGCATTCACAGCGTTGGTAGGTGGGTCCTTCTTGCTAGGTTTTCAGTCATTGGTTCTTCAAGGTTTCAGAAACCCAATTCAAGGCTCTTATTAGTCAAATGAGAGATCAATCATATCTGATCTGTTCGCGGCTGTGTCTGTAGTGGAAGAACTTTTTTTTTTTTTTCAGTGCGCGTTTGGAGGCAGCGCCCTCGTGCGCTCTGGGACGCAGAGACTTGCCCGCCCGCGGTACAACGGAGTGCAAGAGGTTAACACACTGATTGGTCTGTAGTTGGAGCAGTCTAGTTTATCCTTTTCAGGTTTAGGTATAACTGCAATGACCCCTTCTCTCCAGGAGGGGGGGATTTCCCCTGTGTGGAGGACATAGTTAAATGTTTTCAGGAGGAGAGGAGATAGTTGCTGTTTAAAGGTTTTGTACCACTCTGCTGTATAGCCATCTGCTCCTGGGGATTTGTTAGCTTTAAGTTTCATAATTGCTTTTTCTAATTCTTTAGGTTGTATTTCTGACAATAGTGCTTTATTTTGTGACTCAGTAAGTTGGGGAAGGTTTAATGTATTTAGGAAGGCTTCGGATGCGTTTTTATGTTTTTTGAGGGAGTACAAGTTCTTGTAGTAGTTCTTGAAGCTTTTAAGAATTTCCTGAATTCTAAATTTTATTTCCTTTGATACTGGGTCTCTGATTTTATAGATTGCTCTCTCCGTTTGTTGTTTCCTCAATTTATAGGCTAGTAATTTTGCCGATTTGCTACCTGTTTCATAGTATTTTTGTTTCAGAAATGTAAGTTTCTTCTGGATTTCTATTGTGTAGATCTCATTTATTTGTTTTTTAATTTCCTTAATTTTGAGTGAGTCATTAGAATGAGTGTTGTCTTTGTGTTCTTTTTCTAGTTTCTTAAGTTCTGACTCTAATGTGATTAGTTTTTCTTGTCTCAGTTTCTTTTGGATTGCCAGTTTTGCGATAATCTTTCCCCTTATTACAGCTTTGCATGTGTCCCACAGTATTAAAGGGGATACTTCTCCATTATCATTTTCTTCCAAATATCTGAGAATATCTGATTCCAATTCATCTTTCAGTGGTCCTTTCAGCACATTTGAATTTAACCTCCAAGAAAATGTATTATTTGTGTATTTTTGGATACTTAAGTCCATGTAGATCGGACTGTGGTCAGAGAGATCCATCAGTCCTATTTTACATGTTTTTACTCTTCCAATGTCTCTATTAAACATAAAAAATAGTCAGTCCTTGTGTATGATGAATGTGGTGCTGAGTAAAATGTATAATCTTTTACACTGGGGTTGAATTCCCTCCACACGTCACAGATTCCCATTTCTTTTAGTAGCATCCGAGTTTTTCTACTTTGAGTGTTATTTTGATGTGGAGAATTACCTGATGCATCCCAGTATGGACTCAGTCTTAGATTGAAGTCTCCACCACATATCACTAAACCTGAGGCTTTAGTTATCATTAGGTCAAATACATTTTTATAAAATTTCTAGTTAGCCCCTGGAGGTGCATATACATTCAGCAGGGTGATATCTTCTCCCTCTAGCCGACCAAGTACCATGCTGAATCTCCCCTCTTTATCTTTGTGTTCTGATTTTTTTTTTTTTCAAATATAATTTTGGTTGAGATCAATGTCACTACCCCCCTCCTCCTCCCTGACTTATAAGATAAGATAAGATAAGCCTTTATTAGTCCCACAACGGGGAAATTCCAGGATTGCAACAGCACAGGGATAGCAACACTCAGAGCAACAATCAGAAGGCAAGAAAAAAAGCAAGCAAGCAAGAGCAGCTAATATACATATGTACATATTACTATAAAATATATATATACACACACAGAGACACACAGTGCAGAGCATTGTAGCTAGATGGAATAAATATGTAGATATATAAACACCCACAGTACGGAGCATTGCAGCTAGGTGGAATAAATATGTAAATATATAAACCCACACAGTGCGAAGCAGTGTAGCTAGATGGAATAATATGTAGATATATAAACACACAGTGCGGAGCATTGTAGCTAGATGGAATAAATATGTAAATATATAAACACACACAGTGCAGAGCATTGTTGCTAGATGGGATGAAAAAGCATAACTGTCTACTTAGTTATCCTACATGGTATGATTATGTGCCCATACATATTCTCACCCTCCATAGCGACCGGTATTTTCCTAGTTGTATACCGGAGGGGACCATTGTGTAAGTCTATTGCATCTTTTGCATTCAAAAAACTATTAGTTTGTTACGTCTTTTTGCTATCTCTGCGAGCAGCCCTGCTTAGGTTGTACAGTCTGACAGCTGTTGGTAGGAAGGACCTGCGAAACCTCTCGGTTGTGCACCTGGGATGATGTAGTCTGCTGCTAAATGAGCTCCTCAGTGCATTCAGTATGTCCTGCATAGGGTGGAACTCGGACTCCAGCAGAGATGACAGTTTAGCCACCGTCCTTCTCTCTCCTATCTCCTCCACCGGATCAAGGCGCTGCCCCAGGACAGAGCTAGCTTTCTTGATCAGTTTGTTCAGTCTCTTCCTATCGGCTGCAGTAATGCCACTGCCCCAGCAGACCACTCCAAAAGTGATGGCTGATGCCATCACTGTGTCATGGAATGTCTTCAGCAGCACCCCTTGTACACCAAAAGACCTAAGTCTCCTCAGCAGGAACAGCCTGCGCTGTCCCTTCTTGTAGAGTGCGTCAGTATTGTGTGACCAGTCTAGTTTATTGTTCAGATGAACACCCAGGTACTTATAGGATGTCACCATCTCGATGTCTGTTCCCTGTATATTTACTGGTGCTGTGAGGGGTTGCCCATGCCTGCGGCAGTCCACCACCAGCTCCTTAGTTTTCCTCACGTTGATCTGGAGGCAGTTCCGATGGCACCAGTCCACGAAGTCCTGGATAAGCCCTCTGTACTCAGCTTCATCTCCATTGGAGATGAGGCCAACGATCGCAGAGTCATCAGAGAACTTCTGTAGATGGCAGTGTGTTGTGTTGTGTGAGAAGTCCGCAGTATAAAGAGTGAACAGGAAGGGAGCCAACACCGTTCCCTGGGGGGGCCCCCGTGCTACCGATGATCGTGTCGGACACACAGTCCCGGGTTCTCACAAACTGAGGCCGGTTCGTGAGGTAGTCCAGGATCCATGATGACAGGTGCTGCTCCACCCCTGCGCGCAGCAGCTTGTCCTTCAGGATCATCGGTTGGATGGTGTTGAAAGCACTGGAGAAGTCAAAGAACATGATCCTCACCATATTCCCGGGCTTCTCCAGGTGGGACAGAGAACGGTGAAGGAGGAAGATCACCGCATCCTCCACCCCAATGCCATGCTGGTAGGCGAACTGGAGTGGATCCATCGCTGGTTCCACCAGGGGGCGGAGGTGAGCAAGGAGCAGTCTCTCCAGGGTCTTCATCAAGTGGGACGTCAAGGCCACCGGTCTGTAGTTGTTCAGGTCTTTGGGGTGGGAAGTTTTTGGTACAGGTACCACACAAGATGTTTTCCACAGCTGTGGTACCCTCCCCAGCTTCAGGCTCAGGTTGAAGATGTACATCACAATCCCACACAGCTGGTCTGCACAGGACTTGAGGAGCTTTGCGCTGATGCCGTCCGGTCCCGACGCCTTCCTCGCCTTGATCTTCATCAGCTCCGTCCTCACCTGGGTCCTGGTCAGGGTCAGGATGGGGGGCTGTGTGTTGGGAGTGGTGGGGTGTTGGTGGAGTGGGGAGTGGGCAGCAGGACTTGATTTCTTTAGAGGCAGCAGTGGTTGTTGTGCAGTCAGGGGGGAGGGCGGTTGGTCAAACCTATTGAAAAACAGATTCAGGTTGTTCGCCCACTCCCTGCCCCCCGTGGCCTGGGGGGAGGTATTCTGGAGCCCAGAGATGGTTTTGAGGTTTCTCCAGACCCCGCTGATGTCGCTCTGTTGCAGCTTGTCCTCCATCTTCTTCCTGAAGCTGTCCTTGCCTTCTCTGATCTTCCTCCTCAGCTCCCTCTGTACGGACTTCAGCATCTCCCTATTCCCCGACCTGAAGATCCTCTTCTTCTCTCTCAGAAGTGTTTTTATCTCAGGGTTGATCCAGGGTTTGTTGTTTGAGCAACACCGTATGGTCTTGGTGGGAACGGATTTGTCCACACAGAAGCTGAGGTAGTCCATGAAGGTGTGAGTGAGGCCATCGATGTCCTCACCATGTGGATCGCAGAGCTGCTTCCAGGCGGTGGCTTCAAAACAGCCCTTTAGAGTGTCCATTGTCTCCTCAGACCATAACTCCACTGTGTGCATGGCCGGAGGTTGTCTGTGCACTAGGGGTTTGTACACCGGCCGGAGATGAACCAAGTTGTGATCCGATCTCCCGAGTGGGGGGAGTTGTGATGAGGTGTACGCCTCCTTAGTGTTTGCGTAGAATAAGTCCAGTGTTTTATTGTTTATTGTGTTTTATTATATGAAGATGAAGAGATCATTTTAAACCCTTGTCTATTAAGTTTAGTGTGCTCCACGTCTGTTAGGTGGGTTTCCTGTAAAAATATTATTCCTGCTTTGTCTTTTTTCATTTTGCCTAGAATCTTGGATCTTTTAACTGGATTCAGGATCCCTTCTACATTATATGAGATTATTTTGGTTACACCCTGTTTCTCCATTGTGTTGTCTTATTTAGTATAACAGTGTGGTGGCCCTCTTTTATGCTACTCAGAAACTGAAAGAACATTAAGAACATAGTATATAAAACTTTAAAACAAAAAACTGACAAAAGATCTTCCTGAACTGAGGTCTTTTTAGTGACCTT
The DNA here is from genome assembly GCA_020510985.1 of Pholidichthys leucotaenia. NCBI lineage: Eukaryota > Metazoa > Chordata > Actinopteri > Cichliformes > Pholidichthyidae > Pholidichthys > Pholidichthys leucotaenia. The sequence goes on along the minus strand of CM035839.1, from coordinate 19,748,737 downwards.
AGAAGAGCCTTGCTGGTGCGTTGGCTCTGAGGGAAATTCCTCAAACTCTGTTACGTGTTGAGGGCCCTCGCTTACCCCTGTAAGTTGACCCATGTTTTTAACGTGAATTTCAGATCCCAATCTGAACTTGTAATGATTTTATTTATTTATTTTTTTATGCCTATACCCTATGAAATTGTGCGCAACCTCCCACCACCATCACAGCAAACAATCACTTTAATACAGTATTTGTTAGTGTGGAGAGATCATGTGGTTCATTGTCACATTTCTATTTTAACAATTTTTTTTTTAAAGACTTATTTGTTTTTAATATTATGTCTGTTCCATGAAATGTTTTACCACTTGATACTTGCTGATTCTGCATCTCCTTTAATGTTTGTTACCTTGTAGGAGGAGGGTTGGATTCGCAGATTGACTGAAAATATCATTATTCCCTCCTGTAAACGCTCAGTTTTTCCTTATAGCCCTGGAGCTGGGTTTCCCGCTGCTCGCTCGTGGATTTTGAGGGTCTCTGTGTGCACCACGTTTGAGCCTTGATTCTTTCGATCGGGTCTGCTGCGGGTTTATACACCATTACTGGGAGCCCTCTTCTCGCCATATCCGTGGTTCCTTCTTCCGCCGAGTTGTAGAGACACGTCTCATCCCCGTAAAAAACCCACAGCTTCGCCGGAAATGGAGTTTGAAAGCGCAGTTTCTTCTCTCGTAGTACCTTTTTAGCGTCGTTGTATTCCTGACGCTTTTTAAGGACCTCCAGGGCATAGTCGTGCTCCACAAAAACTTTTCATTCTTGGTGCATAAATCCTTTTTTCTGCCAAGCCAGTCTCGCAACCTCTTCTTTTATTCTGGAGTTGGAGAACTTCACCACCACCGATCTTGGTGGCGCTTCCGCCGACGGCCTTGAGGCTAATGTACGGTGCGCCCTTTCTATCTTCAAGTCAGTGGATTGGGGAATTTCCAACTTCTCTCTCAGTATGGATTCCACGCATGCAGCCATTGTGGTGAAACCGTCCTCGACTCCTTCTTTCAGACCATGAATTCTTATGTTGTCTCTTCTTAGTCTTCCTTCTTGGTCGGTTAGCTTAGCCTCCAGTCTTGACTGTCGTTTGAGTAGTTCCAGCACGGTTTCTTCCAGCCCTTTTATTCTTTCCTCTGCTTCCATGATTCGGTCCTCAGCAAATTTATGAGACAAAAACATAGAAGAATTTATTTGCAAATTATGGTGGAAAATAAGTATTTGGTAACCTACAGACAAGCAAGATTTCTGGCTCTCACAGACCTGTAACTTCTTCTTTAAGAGGCTCCTCTGTCCTCCACTCGTTACCTGTATTAATGGCACCTGTTTGAACTTGTTATCAGTATAAAAGACACCTGTCCACAACCTCAAACAGTCAGACTCCAAACTCTACTATGGCCAAGACCAAACAGCTGTCAAAGGACACCAGAAACAAAATTGTAGACCTGCACCAGGCTGGGAAGAGTGAATCTGCAATAGGTAAGCAGCTTGGTGTGAAGAAATCAACTGTGGGAGCAATTATTAGAAAATGGAAGACATACAAGACCACTGATAATCTCCCTCGATGTGGGGCTCCACGCAAGATCTCACCCCGTGGGGTCAAAATGATCACGAGAACGGTGAGCAAAAATCCCAGAACCACATGGGGGGACCTAGTGAATGACCTGCAGAGAGCTGGGACCAAAGTAACAAAGGCTACCATCAGTAACACACTACGCTGCCAGGGACTCAAATCCTGCAGTGCCAGATGTGTCCCCCTGCTTAAGCCAGTACATGTCCAGGCCCGTCTGAAGTTTGCTAGAGAGCATTTGGATGATCCAGAAGAGGATTGGGAGAATGTCATATGGTCAGATGAAACCAAAATAGAACTTTTTGGTAAAAACTCAACTTGTCGTGTTTGGAGGAGAAAGAATGCTGAGTTGCATCCAAAGAACACCATACCTACTGTGAAGCATGGGGGTGGAAACATCATGCTTTGGGGCTGTTTTTCTGCAAAGGGACCAGAACGGCTGATCCATGTAAAGGAAAGAAAGAATGGGGCCATGTATCGTGAGATTTTGAGTGATGAGATGATGAGATGAGATTCAACTTTATTGTCATTACACATGTATGAATACAAGGTAATGAAATGGAAAAAAAAGAAAAAGAGAATGGGTATGACACAGTAGGTGAGAGAAAAAAACATGTTTTATCAGAATGACGCTCGGCAAGTGAGCGAAATTTTGATTTGCAGGCAAAAAAAACCCCTCAATGCACATTTAGCAGACATTTAGCAGGAGATCACACACAAAAGTTGAGAGGCAGTGTATTGTATGCATGTAATGTTGTATGCATTGTGTAGTGTAAATGTAACAGTTGTTAGTGAGCAGCAGAGGGCGCCTCCTGGCAGTGGATAGATGTTATAATCATGTGACTTATAAACAAGTCCAGAGTCCAGAGTCTTGCAGAAGGCACATGGGCATTGTCCTTGAGGGTCCAATCCGCTGATACGACAACAACTGATTGTCGATTGTTTGGGTAGAAGAGCCGGTCCTTCCGCTTATCTCAATCAGGAGGAATGTAAACACGGGGCAAACAAGGTCAAATCAAATCAAAACAGCACAGTGCACTCAGAGAATAGAATTTGTCCTCACCCGTGTAATTCTGTGCTTCCATTATATGTGCAGGCTTAAACTGTTTTTCCATGGAGAGCACAGGGCTCCAGATTTATTCCTCCACTGAATCACTGTCATTCAGTTCACCGTTTGCCACTACTCGTGCCCTCCCCAACTGGTCGAATTTGATGAAGGAGCTTGCCGGGTCCGCTTTGATCAGCTCTCTCACCTTCCTTCAATTTCTGATGCATCAGGGAACTCCACAGCCAAAAATAGAAGTCCTGAGATCATAACCAATAATGTTTCCATAGACGCATGAATTCCAATGTCCATGAGTCTCCTCGTAGGTTCCAATTCTTGGGCTCCCCCTTGGCCCAATTCTTGTTGAAAAATAGTGACAATAGCACATTTAAGCCGCTTCCAAATCCATAATTTCCGTTTAGATTAAGATTCAGCAGAAGAAGAGCGACTAAACACAGACAAAAACGCAACATTGCAAAAGCTGGGAATAGATCAGGAAGGCAGGAGAGGAGGGAAGAAAAATGCGACTGCTCTCTCTCAAGGCAAGAAGGAAAGGGTGAGTGAGTGAAAACCTCCTTCCATCAGCAAGGGCATTGAAGATCAAACGTGGCTGAGTCTTTCAGCATGACAATGATCCCAAACACACCACCTGGGCAACAAAGGAGTGGCTTCGTAAGAAGCATTTCAAGGTCCTGGAGTGGCCTAGCCAGTCTCCAGAGCTCAACCCCATAGAAAATCTTTGGAGGGAGTTGAAAGTCCGTGTTGCCCAGCGACAGCCCCAAAACATCACTGCTCTAGAGGAGATCTGCATGGAGGAATGGACCAAAATACCAGCAACAGTGTGTGAAAACCTTGTGAAGACCTACAGAAAATGTTTGACCTCTGTCATTGCCAACAAAGGGTATATAACAAAGTATTGAGATGAACTTTTGTTATTGACCACATACTTATTTTCCACCATAATTTGCAAATAAATTCTTTAAAAATCCTTCAATGTGATTTTCTGGATTTTTTTTTCTCATTTTGTCTCTCATAGTTGAGGTATACCTATGATGAAAATTGGAGACCTCTCTTATCTTTTAAGTGAGAGAGCTTGCACAATTGGTGGCTGACTAAATACTTTTTTACCCCACTGTAAATGTCCAAACAACGAAACAAACCCACAACCTGGTGAGCTTGTTCAGTCAAAGGAAATTGTCCCCAAACGAAATGGCACAGACAACAATACACAGATGTACCCAAATGCTCCCATGCGAAAACGGTGAGCGGGGGGAAAAGAGAAAAGTAAACCCAGGACACTCCTGAAACAAAAGTGCAGACTGGAGCCGGGCAACCCAAGGCTCTACAGGCTGCACCAAGGAACGCCAGGCAAAAACGGAGAAAAACAGAACACAGCTAACAACTGACAGGTGTTGGTACTTACAGAGGGTGCTGTGGTGACAGGCTGACAATACAATGAACCAACAATTCACAAGTGCACAGACAGAGCTTAAATAATACCAGACATAATAAGCTGAGCGAAACCAGGTGTGAGTGAGTGTGTGCGTGTGTGTAGGAATGTGTGGGTGTGTGTTGAGCTGAATGAGCACAGGTGTGGGTGAGTGTCTGCGTGTGTGTAGTGATGTGTGTGTGTGTGTGTGTGTGTGTGTGTGTGTGTGTGTGTGTGCGTGAGTGTGGGTGGGTGAACCTGAGCAGGGAGAGGAACAGGCAATGGCGGATTGGAATCACCTGTCAGGAACTGACAGGAGAGGGGGGAGTGGCTGACAGCAGACAGGAGGCACACAGGACCCAAAGAAGCCTTCTGACCACTGCCAGTCACAAAATAAACACAGAGCCAAAAATACAACGGAACAAACTAGACAATGAAATACAATATGGAACTCAAAAGGTAACATAAAACACAGATAACTAAGGAACAGAAAAACGCCATGAAGCCGAGCTCGGGAGAATCCCAAGCCCGGTTCATGACAGCACTGGGAGGCTGTATTACAACAACGGGGTCAGTTGATCAGTTGTCTGATGCAGAATGCGTTTATGGGTGTTTTCAAGTTCATTTCCTTATCACAACGGCGTAAAAATGAACTTTCCACCGGCGCATGACAAAAAGAGGCTGGTCTAATCGTTCAGAGATGTGTTTTGGATAATCCAATCCAAAGGGCTCCTTCCCATCCTTTTAATGCAAAGAGGCGCATTATCTAAAGTGAATTGTCATCATGACTGTTTAAGATGGGTTTTGTGCTGACCAAAGACCGTGTGTGTGACCCAAAATGCACCCGTTAGTAATGCTGCTTGGTAATAAGGAAGACATCAATCACAGCTGATGCGTAGTTAGTTATGTTAAAAAGAACAAACGGTGAAGAATGGGCTGAAAATATCAGCTGAATTGTTTAATGTGCGCATGGATACAACACAGATGTGAAGAAAAGTGGATGATGCCTGTGCAAATTTTCATAAATTTTTATTTAGGATGGCATGGAAGTTGCTCCCGGCTGTGGGGAGAGGGAGTGCTCCCTCTCCTGCTGCTTTCGCCAACCGAGGTGCCCCCCCCCCCCCCCATCCATCCTGGGTAGGAAGGAAGGAGGTGATCTGTCACCTCCGGCCCCCACCATGAAGTGAGCCCGCTCTCAGCAGCCTCTGCCAGGGGCTGACGGGTGGCTGTTGGGGAGATTGCTGGGCTGGAAACCCGGGGCCCACGGCAGATGCAGATGTGGACACATCTCCTGTCTCTTTGGGGAGTTACAGTGAAAAGTAAAACGTAGCACACTCCTTGTTCATTCATTCATTCCCCTAAGAATAAACACATTAACGCCTAATAAAGCCGTGAACATTGGAACACACTGGCACACATGCTCCCTGTTCATTCATTCATTCCCCTAAAAAAAAAAACATACATTAATGCCCATTATACACCGTGTTCCAAATTATTATGTAAATAGGATTTTAGTGTCATAAACATTACATTTTTTGTTTTTCAATTAAACTCATGGATGGTGTTGTGTCTCAGGGCTCTTTGGATCACTGATATCAATCTCAGACACCTGTCATAATTAGTTTGCCAGGTGAGCCCAATTAAAGGAAAACTACTGAAGAAGGATGTTCCACATGATTAAGCATGCCACAGGTTTCAAGCAATATGGCAAAGAAAAAGGAACTCTGCTGCCGAAAGGCATCAAGTAGTGCAATGCCTTAGACAAGGTATGAAAACACTGGATATTTCACAAAAACTTAAACATGATCATCGCACTGTGAAGAAATTTGTGGCCAAATCAGAGCACAGATGGGTTTGTGCAGATAAAGGCACAATGAGGAAGGTTTTGGCCAGACAAATTCATTGGATTAAGAGAGCAGCCGCGAAAATACCATTACAAAGCAGTAAACAGGTATTTGAAGCTGCTGGTGCCTCTGGAGTCCCACGAACCTCAAGGTGTAGGATCCTCCAGAGGCTTGCAGTTGTGCATAAACCTACTATTCAGCCACCCCTAACCAATGCTCACAAGCAGAAACTGTTGCAGTGGGCCCAGAAATACATGAAGACTTATTTTCAAACAGTCTTGTTTACTGATGAGTGCTGTGCAACCCTGGATGGTCCAGATGGATGTAGTGGATGGTTGGTGGATGACCACCATGTCCCAACAAGGCTGCAACATCAGCAAGGAGGTGGCGGAGTCATGTTTTGGGCCGGAATCATGGGGAGAGAGCTATTAGGCCCCTTTAGGGACCCTGAAGGTGTGAAAATGACCTCAGCAAAGTATATAGAGTTTCTGACTGACTATTGTCTTCCATGGTACTAAACGAAGAACCGTGCCTTCCGTAGCAAAATTATGTCCACACATGACAATGCACCATCTCATGCTGCAAAGAATACCTCTGTGTCATTGGCTGCTATGGGCATAAAAGGAGAGAAACTCATGGTGTGGCCCCCATCCTCCCCTGACTTCAACCCTATTGAGAACCTTTGGAACATCCTCAAGCAATTGATATATGAGGGTGGGAGGCAGTTCACATCAAAACAGCAGCTGGGGAGGCTATTCTGACATCTAGCAAAGAAATTCAAGCAGAAACTCTCCAAAAACTCCCAAGTTCAATGGATGCAAGAGTTGTGAAGGTTATATTAAAGAAGGGGTCCTATGTTAACATGTAATTTGGTCTGTGAAGATGTTTTTAATTGAAATAGCTTTTGATTTCAGTAAATATGACCTCCTAATGCAGCAAATTCAACAAATGACCATTTTCAGTTCTTTGCAACCAATAAAATGTGTTGAAACTCTGTTGTGCATAATAATTTGGAACAGTGCATTTTGAGGGTTTTTTTTATTATTTTTGCAAAGAAATAATTATCATTTTGAGGTTTGTTCAATAGAATTTGAATTATGCTCTAACGGTTGATGACTTGAAAATTATACTCACTGTCATTTGCATCGACTATTTCAGAAAATCAGAGACAAATATCATTTGCATAATAATTTGGAATGCGGTGTATAACAGTTAGTTCCGACCGAGCAATTTGATTGTACAATAGGGATTCCAGGAGTTACTATAATCCGCCATAATTGCACTCCAATTTCACTGGATATGTATCACTCCGCTTCAAAGGTGTTCTAGTAATGTTAGTTACTAACAGTATTTTTCTGTCAGCTCTGACAATTGCACTAATGTTTTGGATACTTTAATTTCCACAGTGAAGCGCTGTTCTGACAAGAAGAAATTATACATCCGTGACCCGGAAGTCCCACCCTTTTGCAAAGGTCGACTTCCGTCCCGGTCAGTTTAAAATCATTAAACAATTCCACGTCTGTTTAAAAAAAAATAGGCAGCGCTAGAGTTTGTTTATTGTCTCGATTAACAAACCACAATACCTTTGTGGTGATGGACTCTTTCATCTGAAAAGGAGAAGAAAAGCGAGCAAAATGTGCTAAATTGCTAGCATGTGCTAAATCGCTAGCATGCTAACTACTAGCTTCTGATGACCGGTATTAGACCGGTATTAAATGGGGAGGGTTGTGCCAGGAAGGGCATCCAACGTAAAACCTTTGCCAAATCAAACATGCGGATCATGACTAATGAGACTTTTATACCGGATCGGTCGAGGCCTGGGTTAACAACGACCGCCACCGGTGCTGTTAACTGACAGGGTGCTGGTGGAAATTGTGCTACTGTTCGTCGAAGATCGAGGAGGAGAAGAGGGGAAAGGCGTGTTAGGAAGGAGAGAGAGAAGAGGAAAGATAGAAGTGTGGTGGTGAGAGTAGGGGTGTTAAATGTAGGAACTATGACTGGTAAAGGCAGAGTTGGCTGATATGATGGAGAGAAGAAAGGTAGATATACTGTGTGTTCAAGAAACCAAATGGAAGGGAAGTAAGGCTAGGAGCATTGGAGGTGGATTTAAACCATTGTACCATGGTGTAGATAGGAAGAGAAATGGAGTAGGCGTAATATTGAAGGAAGAGTATGTGAAGAGTGTCCAGGAGGTAAAGAGGGAGTCAGACAGAACATGAGTTTGAAGCTAGAAGTCAAAGGTGTGATGTTGAATGTTGCCAGTGCATATGCCCTACAAGTTGGATGTCAGGTAGAAGGGAGAGAGGAACTCTGGAGTAAGCTAGATGAAGTGGTAGAGAGCGTTCCCAGGGGGGAGAGAGTGGTGATTGGAGTGGACTTTAATGGGCATGTTGGTGAAGGGAACAGAGGTGATGAGGAGGTCCTGGGTATTTATGGTCTTAAGGAGAGAAATGTGGAAGGACAGATGGTTGTGGATTTTGCTAAAAGGATGGAAATGGCAGTGATGAACATATACTTTAAGAAGAAAGAGGAACATAGGGTGACTTACAAGAGTGGAGGAAGGTGCACACAGGTGGATTACATCTTATGCAGAAGGAGAAATCTGAAAGAGATTGGAGACTGCACGGTGGTGGCAGGGGAGAATGTAGCTAGACAGCATCAGATGGTAGTCTGTAGGATGACGTTGGAACGCAAGAAGAGGAAGAGAGTGAAGGCAGAGCCAAAGATTAAGTGGGGGAAGTTACAGAAGGAAGAAGGTGATACAGGCTCTGGGTGGTAGGGAAGAATTACCAGATGACTGGGAAAATACAGCAAAAGTACTGAGGGAAACAGATAGAAAGGTATGGCGTGTATCCAGTGGACAGAGAAAGGAAGACAAGGAGACTTGGTGGTGGAATGAGGAGGTACAGGAAAGTATTCAAAGGAAGAAGTTAGCAAAGAAAAAGTTGGATAGTCAGGGAGATGAAGAAAGTAGACAGGAGTATTTGGAATCTAGGCACATGGCAAAGGAAAAGGCATATAGTGAGTTGTATGAGAGGCTAAACACTAAGGAAGGAGAAAAGGACTTGTATCGATTGGCTAGACAGAGAGATTGAGCTGGAAAAGATGTACAGCAGGCTAGGCTGATTAAGGACAGAAATGGTAATGTACTAACAAATGACGAGAGTGTGTTGAGAAGGTGGAAGGAGTACTTTGAAGCGCTGATGAATAAAGAAAATGAGAGAGGGAGAGGAGGCTGAATGAAGGAAAGATGGTGAACAAGGAAGTCCTGAGGATTAGTAAGGCAGAAGTGAGGGCAGCTTTGAAGAGGATGAAGAATGGAAAGGCGGTTGGTCCAGATGACATACCTGTGGAGGTATGGAGATGTTTAGGAGAGATGGCAGTGGACTTTTTAACCAGCTTGTTTAACACAATCTTGGAGAGTGAGAGGATGCCTGAGGAGTGGAGAAGAAGTGTTTTGGTACCAATTTTCAAGAACAAAGGTGATGCTCAGAGCTGTAGTAACTACAGAGGCATAAAGCTGATCAGTCACACTATGAAGATATGGGAAAAAGTTGTTGAAGCCAGGTTAAGAGGAGAGGTGATGATCAGTGAGCAGCAGTGTGATTTCATGCCAAGAAAGAGTACTACAGATGTAGTGTTTGCTCTGAGAGTGCTGATGGAGAAGTATAGAAGAGGTCAGAAGGAGTTGCACAGTGTCTTTGTGTATCTAGAGAAAGCATATGACAGGGTGCCAAGAGAGTAAGTGTGGTACTGTATGACAAAGTCAGGAGTGGCAGAGAAGTACTGTATGTGAGTGTGGTTCAGGACATGTATGACGACAGCGGGAGGGTGATGCGGTGTGCTATAGGAGTGACAGATGGGTTCAAGGTGGGGGTGGGGTTACATCAGGGATCAGCTCTGAGCCTCTTCTTGTTTGCCATGGTGATGGACAGGCTGACAGATGAAGGCAGGCAGGAGTCTCCATGGACCATGATGTTTGCAGATGACATCGTGACCAGTAGTGAGAGTAGGGAGCAGGTGGAAGAGAACCTGGAGAGGTGGCGGTATGCTCTGGAGAGAAGAGGAATGAAAGTCAGTAGAAGCAAGACAGAATACATGAGTGTGGGGACTTCCGGTCTGGACACCATGGTGATAGCAGCTTAACGCTGAAGCTCCCAGACCCCATCCATGAAAATACCATGAAAATCAGATTTAACGGATTTATGGAAGAGTGAAAATCAAAAGACAAAGTCATTATGCCTAAAGGAAAACAGAAGAGATCGACATTTACCAGGCCAAGACGCGCTTCGGCCGGAGAAGCTGACCTGAAGGACAACAACCACTCGGAAATAGAGGAGCAGAATGAGGCTAGCAACACAGTTAGCTTAAAAACGGTGCTTCAAGAATTAAGAGAATTTTGCCGAGAGTGTTGGGCCGAATTTCGTGAAATTAAAGACGAAATAAAAAGGACAAACAACAGAGTGGACCAGGCTGAGGCCCGAATCATGGAAGCAGAGGAAAGAATAAAAGGGCTGGAAGAAACCACGCTGGAATTACTTAAACGACAGACAAGACTGGAGGCTAAGCTAACCGACCAGGAAGGAAGACTAAGAAGGGACAACATAAGAATCCATGGTCTGAAAGGAGGAGTCGAGGACAGTTTCAACACAATGGCTGCATGCGTGGAAACCATACTGAGAGAGAAGTTGGAAATTCCCCAATCCACCGATTTGAAAATGGAAAGGGCGCACCGTTCATTAGCCCCAAGGCCGTTGGCGGAAGCTCCCCCACGATCGGTGGTGGTGAAGTTTTCCAACTTCAGAACAAAAGAAGAGGTTTTGAGACTGGCTTGGCACAAAAAAAAAATTTATGCACCCAGAAAGAAAAGTCTTTGTGGAGCATGACTACGCCCCGGAGGTCCTTAAAAAGCATTGGGAATACAATGACGCTAAAAAGGTACTAAGAGAGAAGAAACTGCGCTTTCAAACTCCATTTCCGGCGAAGCTGAGGGTTTTTTACAGGGAAGAGACATGTCTCTACAACTCGGTGGAAGAAGCAGCCAGGGATATGGCGAGAAGAGGGCTCCCGGTAATGGTGTATAAACCCGCAGCAGACCCGATCGAAAGAATCAAGGCTCAAACGTGGTGCACACAGAGACCCTCAAAATCCACGGGCCAGCAGCGGGAAACCCAGCGCCAGGGCTATAAGGAAAAACTGGACGCTTTCAGGAGGAAATAACGATATTTTTAATCAATCTGCGCATCCAAACCTCCTCCTACAAGGTAACAAACATTAAAGGAAATGCAGAATCAGCAAATATGAAGTGGTAAAACATTTCATGGAACAGTCATAATATTAGAAACAAATAAGTCTTAAAAAAAAAAACTTGTTAAAATAGAAATGTGACAATGAACCACATGAACTCTCCACACTAACAAATACTGTATTAAGGTGATTGTTTGCTGTGATGGTGGTGGGAGGTTGCGCACAATTTCATAGGGTATAGGCATTAAAAAAAAAAAAAAAATCATTACAAGTTCGGATTGGGATCTGAAATTCACGTTAAAAACATGGGACAACTTACAGGAGTAAGAGAGGGCCCTCAGCACGTAACAAAGTTTGAGGAATTTCCCTCAGAGCCAACGCACCATCAAGGCTCTACTAAGGTCACTAAAAAGACCTCAGTTCAGGATGACCTTTTGACAGTTTTTTGTTTTAAAGTTTTATATACTGTGTTCTTAATGTTTTTTATATTCTTAATGTTCTTTCAGTTTCCGAGTAGCATAAAAGAGGGCCACTACACTGTTATACTAAAGAAGACAATACAATGGAGAAACAGGGTGTAACCAAAATAATCTCATATAATGTAAAAGGGATCCTGAATCCAGTTAAAGGATCCAAGATTCTAGGCAAAATGAAAAAAGACAAAGCAGGAATAATATTTTTACAGGAAACCCACCTAACAGACGTGGAGCACACTAAACTTAATAGACAAGGGTTTAAACTGATCTCTTCATCTTCATATAAGTCAGGGAGGAGGAGGGGGGTAGTGACATTGATCTCAACCAAAATTATATTTGAAAAAAATTCCGAACACAAAGATAAAGAGGGGAGATTTAGCATGGTACTTGGTCGGCTAGAGGGAGAAGATATCACCCTGCTGAATGTATATGCACCTCCAGGGGCTAACTGGAAATTTTATAAATATGTATTTGACCTAATGATAACTAAAGCCCAAGGTTTAGTGATATGTGGTGGAGACTTCACTCTAAGACTGAATCCATACTGGGATGCATCAGGTACTTCTCTACATCAAAATAACACTCAAAAGTAGAAAAACACGGATGCTACTAAAAGAAATGGGAATCTGTGACGTGTGGTGGGAATTCAGCCCCAGTGTAAAAGATTATACATTTTACTCAGCACCACATTCATCATACTCAAGGATTGACTATTTTTTTATGTTTAATAGAGACATTGGAAGAGTAAAAACATGTAAAATAGGACTGATGGATCTCTCTGACCACAGTCCGATCTATATGGACTTAAATATCCAAAAATACACAAATAATACATTTTTTTGGAGGTTAAATTCAAATGTGCTGAAAGGACCACTGAAAGATGAATTGGAATCAGATATTCTCAGGTATTTGGAAGAAAATGATAATGGAGAAGTATCCCCTTTAATACTGTGGGACACATGCAAAGCTGTAATAAGGGGAAAGATTATCGCAAAACTGACACTCCAAAAGAAAGTGAGACAAGAAAAACTAATCACATTAGAGTCAGAACTTAAGAAACTAGAAAAAGAGCACGAAGACAACACCCATTCTAATGACTCGCTCAAAATTAAGGAAATTAAAAAACAAATAAACGAGATCTACACAATAGAAATCCAGAAGAAACTTACATTTCTGAAACAAAAATACTATGAAACAGGTAGCAAATCGGCAAAATTACTATCCTATAAATTGAGAAAACAACAAACGGAGAGAGCAATCTACAAAATCAGAGACCCAGTATCAAAGGAAATAAAATTTAGAATTCAGGAAATTCTTAAAAATTTCCAGAATTACTACAAGAACTTGTACTCCCACAAAAAACACAAAAATGCATCCGAAGCCTTCCTAAATACATTAAATCTTCCCCAACTTACTGAGTCACAAAATAAAAAACTACTGTCAGAAATACAACCTAAAGAATTAGAAAAAGCAATTATGAAACTTAAAGCTAACAAATCCCCAGGAGCAGATGGCTATACAGCAGATTGGTACAAAACCTTTAAACAGCAACTATCTCCTCTCCTCCTGAAAACATTTAACTATGTCCTTCACATGGGGGAAACCCCCCCCATCCTGGAGAGAAGGGGTCATTGCAGTCATACCTAAACCTGAAAAGGATAAACTAGACTGCTCCAACTACAGACCAATCAGTGCGTTAAATCAGGACTATAAACTTTTTTCCGCTATCCTTGCCAAAAGATTAGAAAATATACTGATGTGGAAGAGGTGTTCAATGACAAGACATGAGTGTATTTCTCAGGTTCGGCTTTATTGCAGAACACATTCATCCAACATTCTCAAAAGCAAGAAGAGGCAGAATAATATTACAGCTCACTCTTATACCTCCGGGGGATTAAGAACTCAAGTCACATGGTGCTTCTGCAAACATTCAATCACAATGCAAGTCTCTGAAGATTCACCATTGTCTCTTATTCTCCGGTGTCCCGGGAAACCCCCCAGGGCCTCCTCTGAGACAAGGGCCCGACTTCACACCTCCTCGCCATCACCTGTCGGCCCCCGTCGATCTAATCTCCTGTTCCTCCAGACGTGAAGCCTCAATCCACATAAGCCATACATTTGTGGGAGATATGAACCAGATATATGTGCCACATGACCCCCCCCCAAACGTCTGCATGGGACAAACATACTCATAAATGCATAACATAAAAGACATCGCCACATAACCAACAATCAATCCCCCAATCTCTTAGGTCTGAGCTTCCTGCCGAATCTGCTGTAGGCCGGCTTCGCTGTGTCTGCAGCGTCTCCTCGCACCTGGGGATTAGATTTGTTAGCACATCTCTGTGAGAGCTCTGGAGCATGCTTTCTCGGTGGCCTGCCCCGGCAGGGGGCTTTCGCCAACTGCATGCGTTCATCAGCCAGGACAAAAGCGGGCTTGAGTCTGTTTATGCAAATTAGCTCCCTTCTGCCCCCCAAATCTAGCAAAAAATGCTTCTCATTTTTTTCCAGCACCCTGAACGGTCCATCATAAGGCGGTCTCAGCCCTGGGCGTTGTGCATCATGTCTAACAAAAACAAACTCTGCGTTTTTTAAAGGCTCTGGCACAAAAACGCGTGGAAAACTGTGATGCACTGGGCCAGGCAGCGTGTTTGATCCTGTGCCGCTCTGCAACAGCTGAGCGGGGGGGCAGTTGGGCGCAGGATTTTCCGGGAGAAATTCCCCCGGCAAACGGAGAGGTTGTGCGAACACTAACTCCGCTGGGGAGGCTTGCAAATCCTCCTTAGGTGCAGAACGCAACCCCAATAAAACCCATGGCAGTTTGTCTACCCAATTTGTATCCGTGAGCGATGCTCTGAGGGCTGCTTTCAATGACCTATGAAAGCGTTCACATAAACCGTTGGCCTGCAGGTTATACGCGGTAGTGCGGTGTACCTTCACCCCTAAGCTGCGGGCCATAGACAACCAGAGTTCGGAAACAAATTGAGGGCCTCTGTCTGACGTTATATCCGACGGAACTCCAAAACACGCGACCCAAGCTGTTAAAAACACGCGCGCAACCTCTTCCGCCGTTGTTGACGCCAGAGGTACCGCTTCTGGCCAACGTGTGGTGCGGTCCACCATCGTCAAAAGGTGTGTGTGCCCTTGAGACGAGGGAAGCGGGCCCACCAGATCAACGTGCACATGATCGAACCGCTTAGCCGGGATGTGAAAAGGCTCCAAAGGGGCCCTCGTGTGCTTGTGTATCTTAGCCCTCTGGCACGCTACACAAGCTGCTGCCCATTCCTTGACCTGTTTGTGCAACCCCGGCCAGACAAATTTCTCCCCCACCATCTTGACCGATGCGCGCATCCCCAGGTGCGCCAGCGAATGGACCAAGTCAAAAACGCGGCGGCGCCACGCGGCTGGAACCACGGGACGAGGCCGACCCGTGGAGACATCGCATATTAAGGGGGGCATACCTATTTGCTGCACCCTGTGCTCCAGCCTTAACCCTGTTGGTCCAGACTGGAGCGCGCGCACATCCGCGTCACCAACCTGCTCCGCAGCCATGTCTGCATAATCCAAACCTACGTGGACCGGGGCTGCGCGCGCTCCCACGTCACTGCCCTGGCCCACAGCCACCGAGTCTGCCCCCACGTGGCCTGGCGTTGCCACAGCACGTGAGAGACAGTCCGCCACTACATTGTGTTTGCCTGCTACATGCTGGATATCGGTGGTGAACTCCGATATTGCGGCTAGCTGTCTTTGTTGTCGGCCTGACCAAGGTTCTGAGATCTTGGCCATCGCAAAAGTTAACGGTTTGTGGTCCACAAAAGCAGTGAAACGCCGCCCTTCCAGCCAGAACTGGAAATGGTGGATGGCCAAGTGTAGGGCTAAAAGCTCCCTGTCAAACGCGCTGTATTTACGCTCGTTATCGCGCAGGGATTTGCTAAAGAACAAGAGAGGCTGCCAGGTCCCTGCCACACACTGTTCAATGACTGCCCCCACCGCTAGGTCCGAAGCGTCGGTGGTGAGCGCCAAACGGGCTGTTGGAACCGGGTGCGCTAACAAAACGGCGCTTGCAAGGGCTGATTTGACCTGGGAGAAAGCGCGCTCCCGCTCCGGAGACCATTCGACCTTATTAGTGGGTTTTTGTTTTTTTAGTGCCGCGTACAGTGGCTGCATAAGCCGCGCTGCGCTCGGAAGAAACCGGTTGTAAAAATTAACCATTCCTAGAAACTCCTGCAGCGCTTTTATCGTTTGAGGTCGGGGGAAATCTGTTATTGCGCACACTTTCTCAGGAAGGGGAACCGCTCCCTGTGGTGAAACGCGGTGCCCCAAAAAATTGATTTGCGCCACCCCGAACTGGCACTTCGCTGGGTTAATTATCAACCTGTGCTCTGCCAGTCTCCGAAAAACCGCTTTGAGGTGGGTTTCGTGTTCGTCCTCGGACGTGCTGGCTACCAATATGTCGTCTAAATAGACGAACACGAAAGGCAGGTCGCGTAAAACAGCATCCATCATGCATTGGAAAGTTTGCGCGGCGCCCTTTAATCCAAACGGCATGCGCAAAAACTCAGAAAGCCCAAACGGAGTTATTACCGCGGTTTTGGGAATATCCTGCGCGCGCACGGGGACTTGGTGGTAGCCGCGCACCAAGTCTATTTTAGAAAAAATGCGCGCCCCCGCCAAATGAACTGAGAAATCCTGGATGTGCGGAATCGGGTAGCGGTCGTGTGCTGAGACGTTGTTCAACCTGCGGAAATCGCCACAAGGTCGCCACGAGCCATCAGCCTTTGGGACCATGTGTAACGGTGAAGCCCAGGGGCTGTTCGAGCGTCTAATTATGCCCAGTTTTTCCAGGTTGGCAAATTCCTTGCGCGCTATGGCCAGTTTAGCTGAGTCCAAGCGCCGGGCTTTTGCAAAAACGGGCGGCCCAGTGGTGGTGATAAAATGTTCCACCCCGTGTTTGGCCACTGTTGCCGAAAACTTTGGAACTGTGAGTGCTGGAAAGTGAGTGAGCAGAGCATGAAACTTACCACCCGCAGCTGTGACGTTGGCGTGTGCAGTCGGCGGAGCCACCCGAGCTGTGCAGGGGATAGAATGGAAAGAAAGTGCATTAACCAGACGTCTATTAGCAAGATCAACCAATAAACCATGTGAGCACAAAAAATCAGCCCCTAACACGTTAAAACTGACTGCTGCTACAATAAAGGTCCACTCGAATGAACGGCCCTGTAAGGACAGACGCATGGTCCTCTCACCGAAGGTCTTAATCGCTGAGCCATTCGCTGCTGATACTGACACCCAGGGAGCTTTGGACGGCATCAGCCGTTCCGCGTAGGTAGGCGTGACGAAACTCAGCTGGGAGCCCGTGTCCACGAGGAATTGTTTCCCCGAGTGTGCATCTGTCAGGTAAAGTAGCTTTTTTCCTTCTCCGAGGGATGCAGCTGCTACCGGCCCCCCGGTCTTGGCGTTTCCCTGACGCTTGAAGCGGCACGGTGGGAAACATCTGTGCGCCCTCTCCGCAAAACAGCGGTGGTAGAAACACAGGCCGACCTCAGCTCCGCGTCACCTGACGCCTGTCGCCGCCGTCGTGGGTTCGTCTGGTGCCGCCACCTCTGGCTCCAAACCATCTTCGGGCGCCGTCCTCTGCTCAGCTGCCGCGGCCGAAACCGCGCTCCGCTTGTGGGCGTTGACGAGTTGCTGTGCCTCCTTGCCGAGGCCATGGTAGTCCTGCTTGGCCAAGCGGGGTGAGTCTGCCAGGGTCACTCTCACTGCTGGCGGCAGAGTCCGGAGGAAAAGGTGGGCGAAGATAAATTCGCCATCCTCGGAGTCTTTCAGTCTCAGCATCTTCACCATCAGGTCTGCCGGTCTGTCGTTCTCCGACTCCGTCAACTCTAGGAGCCCCTCTGCTTGCTGTTGCACCGAGGGGGTGAAATGGCTAATCAGCGCCTCCTTCAATGCGCCGTACTTGTCGGTGTCCGGTGGGTGGTTAACCAGATCTTCCACCCTCTGGACCGTGTGACTGTCCAGCTTCGCCACCACATGGTAGAACCTCGTTTCATCCTTTGAGATTCTCTGGAGGTTGAACTGCGCCTCGACCGCGCTAAACCAGGAGCGCGGGCTGTGCTGCCAGAAATCAGGCAGCTGGAGCGTGGAGGCAGCCATCAGGCTGGCCTCTGATGAGCTCCGCTCGGGAGAATTCTCCCTGCTCATTCTTTGTCGTGGGTCACCAGTGTGGAAGAGGTGTTCAATGACGAGACATGAGTGTATTTCTCAGGTTCGGCTTTATTGCAGAACACATTCATCCAACATTCTCAAAAGCAAGAAGAGGCAGAATAATATTACAGCTCACTCTTATACCTCCGGGGGATTAAGAACTCAAGTCACATGGTGCTTCTGCAAACATTCAATCACAATGCAAGTCTCTGAAGATTCACCATTGTCTCTTATTCTCCGGTGTCCCGGGAAACCCCCCAGGGCCTCCTCTGAGACAAGGGCCCGACTTCACACCTCCTCGCCATCACCTGTCGGCCCCCGTCAATCTAATCTCCTTTTCCTCCAGACGTGAAGCCTCAATCCACATAAGCCATACATTTGTGGGAGATATGAACCAGACATATGTGCTACACTCTTGTGGGAAATATGAACCAAACATATGTGCCACACTGACAGACTTAATTCATTTAGACCAAACAGGTTTTATAAGACAAAGACAGACACAAGATAACATTAGACGCACTTTAAACATAATTCATCATATAAAAAAATAATTTAATTGCAGCCATATTGGGATTAGATGCTGAAAAAGCATTTGATTCAGTTGACTGGTCTTTCCTATATAGAATTTTATCCAGTTTCAATTTTCATAACAACTTCATTAGAACTATCCAGGCATTATATAAAAAACCAACAGCTAAAATAAGGATTAACGGTAAATTATCATCATCTTTTGCCCCTTGTCTCCACTGCTCTTTGCAATCTTAATAGAACCTCTGAGCCAATGGATAAGACAGAATCAAAAAATTCAAGGTATTACACTTGGTCAGAAGGAACATAAAATAGCACTCTTTGCTGATGACATTTTAATATACCTGGGGCAGCCAGACACCTCTTTTCCAGAACTAATCTCAGTTTTTTCAGAGTATGGAGAGTTATCGGGGTACGAATTAAACATGCATAAAACCCAAATTTTAACATTCAACTAAGATAAGATAAGATTAGCCTTTATTAGTCCCACAACGGGGAAATTCCAGGATTGCAACAGCACAGGGATAGCAACACTCAGAGCAACAATCAAAAGGCAAGAAAAAAAAAGCAAGCAAGCAAGAGCAGCTTATATATATATGTACATATTACTATAAATATATATATATACACACAGACACACAGTGTAGAGCATTGTAGCTGGATGGGATAAATATATGAGTATATAAACACACAGTACGGAGCATTGCAGCTAGATGGAATAAATATGTAAACACACAGTGCGGAGCAATGTAGCTAGATGAAATAATATGTAGATATATAAACACACAGTACGGAGCATTGCAGCTAGGTGGAAAAATATGTAAATATATAAACACAGTGTGGAGCAATGTAGCTAGATGGAATAATATGTAGATATATAAACACACAGTGCGGAGCATTGTAGCTAGATGGAATGAATATATAGATATATAAATATAAACATAAACACACCCAGTTCAGAGCATTGTAGCTAGATGGAATAAATATGTAAATGTATAAACACACACACAGTGCAGAGCATTGTTGCTAGATGGGATGAAACAGCACAACCGTCTACTTAGTTATCCTACATGGTACGATTATGTGCCCATACATATTCTCACCCTCCGTAGCTACCGGTATTTTCCTAGTTGTATGCTGGAGGGGACCATTGTGTAAGTCTATTGCATCTATGACCCAAATCAATATTTACTAAGCAAATTCAAAACTAACTGGAAGATGGAATCTATGAAATATCTGGGGGTCAATATCCCGAAACAACTCAACAAAATTATAACACTAAACTATGATCCACTGATGGCAAAAATAAAATCTGATCTAGCAAGATGGAATATGATACCATTCTTGGGTACTGCACAAAGAATTGAAGCAGTCAAAATGAATATACTTCCACGTCTTCTATACCTCTTCCAAACAATACCGGTAGAACCTCCCAAAAAAACATGGCAAGAACTGGACAGAAGGATCTCAAGATTCATATGGCAGGGCAAGAGACCTAGAATCAGAATCAGAATCACAATGAGATTTATTGCCGTTGTTCATGTAGTACACAAACTAGGAATTTGTCTTGGTGCAATGCTGCAACATTAAACATGGAGTAGCACTAAACATAAAAATAAAAAACTATGCATGCAATAAAAGGTAGAATATGAATAAGTAATACTAATCTATGCAATTTTTAAATATATTAACAAGCAGCAGATATTGTGGAGTTCCACATAGTGCAGTCGGTAGTGCAAAAAGAAAACAGTGATAATTGTCATGAGTCCGGTTGAGCTGCTGTACGTAATGCACGAGAGTCTAATAAGTCACTTAGTGTTCAGCAGTCTGATGGCAGAGGGGAAGAAGCTGTTCATGTAGCGGGAGGTTTTAGTCTGAATGGACCGAAGTCTTCTGCCTGAGGGGAGGGGGGCAAACAGTGCGTGTCCAGGATGTGAAGGGTCGGCTATGATCCGACCTGCACGCCTCCGGGTCCTGGAGATGTACAGGTCCTGGAGGGATGGGAGCTTGCAGCCGATCACCTTCTCAGCAGCGCGCACAATGCGCTGCAGTCTTAGTCTGTCCCTGGCAGTGGCTCCTGCATACCACACGGTGATGGAGGTGGTGAGGATGGACTCGATGATGGCCGTGTAGAACTGCACCAACATCTTGGTGGGTAGCTTGAGCTTCCTCAGCTGCCGCAGGAAGAACATCCTCTGCTGGGCCTTTTTGATGAGGGAGCTGATGGTCGGCTCCCACTTGAGGTCCCGGGTGATGGTGGTGCCCAGGAAGCGGAAGGAATCCGCAGTGGTGATGGGAGAGTCTGTGAGGGTAAGGGGGGGCAGAGGGGCTGTGACTTTTCTGAAGTCCACGATCATCTCCACTGTCTTCAGAGTGTTCAGCTGCAGGTTGTTGTGGCTGCACCAGGACGCCAGCTGGGCCACCTCGCTCCTGTAGATGGACTCGTCGCCATTGGAGATGAGCCCGATGAGGGTGGTGTCGTCCGCAATCTTGATCAGCTTGACAGACTGGTGGCTGGAGGTGCAGGAGTTGGTGTACAGGGAGAAGAGCAGGGGGGAAAGTACACAGCCCTGGAGTGATCCGGTGCTGATGCTAACAGAGTCTGAGACAGTCTTTCCCAGCCGCACATGCTGCCTCCGGTCCGTCAGGAAGTCGGTGATCCACCTGCAGAGGGAGTCAGGCACGTTGAGCAGGGACAGCTTGTCCTGGAGCAGAGCGGGGCGGATGGTATTGAATGCAGAGCTGAAGTCCACAAACAGGATCCTGACATAGGTTCCCGGGGAGTCCAGGTGCTGCAGGATGGAGTGGAGGGCCAGGTTGACTGCGTCGTCCACAGACCTGTTGGCTCGGTAGGAAAACTGCAGCGGGTCCAGGAGGGGAGTGGTGATGGTCTTGAGGTGGGGCAGGACTAGGCGCTCAAAGGACTTCATGACTACAGAGGTGAGCGCTACAGGTCTGTAGTCGTTAAGTCCAGTGATCCGTGGCTTCTTGGGGACAGGGACGATGGTAGAGGTTTTGAGGCAGGCCGGCACGTGGCATGACTTCAGGGAGGTGTTAAAAATGTCTGTGAAGACAGGAGTCAGCTCCTCCGCACAGTGTCTCAGGGTGGAGGGAGACACGCCGTCCGGACCGGGGGCCTTGCATGGGTTCAGTCTGGAGAACTGTCTGTGCACGTCCTGCTCACTGATGGCAAGGGCAGCGGGGAGGAGGGGGGGCCGCCTTTGATGAAGTGGGGACCATGGAGGCAGTGGCGTTGGGGGGAGGGGGGAGTTGGACACAGCTGACGAGGTGTCAAAACGGGCATAGTGTTGGGACAGTCTTTGACAAAGGGCTTTGTCATCCTGTCCTTTAGAAGCCTGAGGCCGGTAGTTGGTGATTTGCCTCAGTCCTCTCCACACAGAAGCAGAGTCGTTAGCAGTGAACTGTTGCTGGAGTCTCTCAGAATACACAGATTTAGCTCTCCTCAGCTCTCTCCTAAACCGGTATTTGGCCTCCTTGTAGCAGTCCCTGTCTCCACTTTTCAGTGCTGCTTCCTTCTCCTTCCTGATCTGTCTGAGCTTAGCTGTGAACCAGGGCTTGTCGTTGGAGTAACTCACCCTGGTGCGCGATGGAAGAATGCTGTCCTCACAAAAGTGGATATATGAGGTCACAGTGTCCGTGTATTCATCCAGATCATGCGTGGCTCCTTTAAACATGTCCCAGTCAGTTATTTCCAAGAACGTGCGGAGCTCCTCCCCAGCTTCACTGGTCCATTTCCTTGTAGTGCTCACAACAGGTTTTGTGAGCTTCAGTCTCTGTCTGTATGTGGGAATCAGGTGGACCATCACGTGATCAGATAGTCCGAGCGCAGCGCGGGAACAGCGCGATACGCGTCCTTAACTGTAGTGTAACAGTGATCCAGCGTGTTCTCTCCTCTGGCGGGGCATTTAATAAACTGTTTGTATCGGGGGAGTTTGTGGCTCAGGTTGCTCTGGTTAAAGTCGCCAACCACAATAACCAGAGAGTCCGGGAAAGTCCGCTCCGCTTGCTGAATGTGATCCGCGAGCGCGCGCTGAGCCTCGCTCGTGTCCGCGTCGGGCGGGACATAAACAGCGGCCAGGATGAATGAAGCAAACTCACGCGGGGAGTAAAATGGCTTGCAGTTGATGAATAAATATTCCAGAGCGGGAGAACAGTGTTGGGAGATCACAGTTACATGGGAGCACCAGCTGCTGTTGATGTAGAAGCAGACTCCTCCGCCTGTGGTCTTGCCGGAGAGCCCCGTGTTTCGATCAACACGAAACAGCTGAAATCCCTCGAGGAGGAGCGCGCTGTCCGGTGTCTTTTCCTTGAGCCAGGTCTCAGTGAAGCAGAGGGCACACGAGGTGGAGAGGTCCTTAAATTGCATCAGCAGTCTCAGTTCATCTACCTTGTTATAAAGAGAGTTGACGTTGGACAGAAATATTCCAGGCAAAGCCGTGCGCATGCCCCTCCTGCGAAACCGCACGAGGGCGCCCACTCGTCTTCCTCTCTTTCGCCGTCTCACTTTTTGGGCTAAAAAGTGAACCAGATCAGCGGCAGGAGCCAAAAAAACTGGGAGTAGGTCCGTGGGAGTGAAAGTCCTGATATTTAGTAGCTCTTCACGGGTGTAAGAGCAGGCAGACACACAATTGACGAACAAAAACAAACAAAAAAAAAGCGCAGCGAAGCACCATGGCGACCACTGTGGGCGCCATCTTGGATCTATCCAAGAATCAGATATAGAACCCTACAGCTAAACAAAGACAAAGGTGGGCTCGCGCTGCTAAATATCAGGGACTATTTTAAAGCCGTGCAAATTAAAACTTTAATAGAGATATATAACCCAGACTACACTGCACAATGGAAGGAGATAGAATGCCAAATAACAAATGACATTCCTCTACAGGCGATAATAGGGAACAATGCCTTACCTAAACTTTTGAATAACACTAACCCGTGGATAGAGACCCTGCTAAAAATTTGGTTTAAGATAGTCAGAGAGAATCAAACTAAAGAACCCTATCGATTAGTGCAATGGATTTCCTATGATCAGGACTTTTCTCCTAATAAAACAGACACTAGATTTAAAAAGTGGAAAGAGAACGGACTGATAAAATATTACGATTTTTTTAAAGGGCAAACTTTAAGAAGTTTTGAAGATTTGAAAAAACAAGGTCTAATAAATCAAGACCTTTACAGGTTCTTTCAGCTTAGACACCACATAAAAAAAATACTTAAAAAGGAGGATTTGGAAAGGGCCCAGTCAGGTGTTCTGAAGGTTTTCTTAATGGCATATAAAGGGATCCCAGGGATCAGATACATTTCTAAAATATACCATGGTCTTCAAGACTTAAAAGGAGACAACACATCATATATAAAAGAGAGATGGGAAAAGGAGGGGAATTTCACTTTACAACTGGAAATATGGGAAAAGCTAAATAAACAACAATGGAAAAGTACTTCATCCCTGCTGTGGAGAGAATTTGGATGGAAAAATTTGGTAAGATTTTTCAGAACACCTGCACAAAACAAATTTACTCGTAAAGGGTTGAATTGTTGGCGCTTGTGTGGTGAAAAGACTGCAAAATCGTTTTCATGTGTTTTGGTCATGCCCAGTTATCCACCAATACTGGACCAATGTATAGACAATATTGGGGAAAATATTCAAAGTAACAGTTCCCTTTTCTTTTGTAACTTTGTATTTGGGTTTACTACCGGAATCACTGGAAAGACGAGGAGAAAAATACTTATTCACTGTTTTAATATTGGCAAGTAAAAAAGCTCTAACAAAAAAATGGATGTTGAAAGACTGTCCTACACCTGAAGATTGGATTAACGTGATTCAGGGCATTTATTTGATGGAAAAGTTGACATTTGCACTGAGACAGGACATGGATGGGTTCTTGAACTTCTGGCAACCCTGGAACGCGTATGTGTCCTCCATCAGATCTAATCTTGGAGCACACAGGGCTGTGTCCTCAGCCCATTCCTCTACTCCCTCTTCACCCATGACTGCAGGCCTATGTATGGATCCAATTCCATCATAAAGTTCGCAGATGACACCACAGTGATTGGACTCATCAGGGACAACGATGAGTCAGACTACAGGGCAGAGGTTGAGCACTTGGCTACTTGGTGCGCTGACAATAACCTGCTCCTTAACACCAGCAAAACCAAGGAGCTCATAGTGGACTACAGGAAGGAGAGGGGAGAGACACATGACCCCATCCATATCAATGGCATAGCTGTTGAACGTGTCCCCAGCTTCAAATTCCTGGGGACCCACATCTCAGAGGACCTGTCCTGGTCAGTTAACACCACCAGCCTGATCAAGAAGGCCCATCAGCGCCTCTTCTTCTTGAGGACACTGAAGAAGAACCATCTGTCAACTGACATCCTGGGCAACTTCTACCGCTGCGTGATAGAGAGTACCCTGACCAACTGTGTCACAGTCTGATATAGGAGCTGCTCTGTCGCTGACCGTAAGGTGCTGCAGCGGGTGGTGAAAACCGCCCAACGTATCACAGGGACTCCACTTCCAGTTATAGAGCACGTCTACAGGAAAAGATGTCTGCGCCGGGCACGTAGCATTCTTAGGGACTCCAACCATCCTGCTCATGGACTGTTCCAGCTTCTCCCCTCCAGAAGGCGTTTCAGAAGCCTTCGGACTAGAACCAGCAGGTTTAGGAACAGTTTCTTTCCAACAGCTGTCACGTTATTGAACTTAGTT
The DNA here is from genome assembly GCA_020510985.1 of Pholidichthys leucotaenia. Taxonomy (NCBI): domain Eukaryota; kingdom Metazoa; phylum Chordata; class Actinopteri; order Cichliformes; family Pholidichthyidae; genus Pholidichthys; species Pholidichthys leucotaenia. Next base: position 19,723,648 of record CM035839.1, on the reverse strand, counting down.
CCCCGCTGACTCTCTTACCATCATCTCTTACCATCCTCACCTGTACATAACTGCCCACCTAACTTATTGTACATTATTTGCACATAACAGTACTCTTAACTTTCTGCACTGCTGCATATATTTGCATATATTTGCTTAAATTGCACATACTGTTAATTACCGTATATACTGCACTGCTGTCCTTTGCACTTCTGATTGGATGCTAAACTCTGTTTCGTTTCCTTGTATTCATACATGTGTAATGACAATAAAATTGAATCTAATCTAATCTAATCTTTGACAAACACCATTTCAATAATGGCACCTCTCTTTGTTCCAAGGCTACTCAGATGCTCTTTTATTTTTCTGCTCTTTTGTTTGTTCTTTTTTTATTTCTCTTTTTCTTTCACTTAAAAAAAAGGGTGTTGTAATAATTTTTTTCCAATGTTGTCAAAAAACCCCAAAAAAGGGGGAATATGTGATCAAAATGTAAACAATGCAATGCTGTAATGACATGTATACCCTTTACAAAAACTTAAATAAAAAAAAAAGAATACTTGAGTGTGAATGAGAGAGAGGCAGGTTTAACGGTGGAGATGGAAGGAGTCGAGGTGGTGAAAGTAGATGAGTTTAAATACCTGAGGTCAACCATCCTAAGCAATGAAAAATGAACAAGAGAGGTGAAGAAGAGAGTGCAGGCAGGGTGGAGTGGGTGGAGACGAGTGTCAGGGGTGATTTGTGACAGAAGCATAGCAGCAAGAGTGAAAGGGAAGATTTACAAGATGGTAAGGAGACCTGCTATGATGTATGGTTTGGAGACGGTGGTGCTGACATAAAGACAGGAAATGGAGCTGGAGGTGGCAGAGTTGAATATGCTAAGATTTTCATTGGGAGTGAGTAGGACGGACAAGATTAGAAATGAGTATATCAGAGGGACAGCTCAGGTTGAGCAGTTTGGAGACAAAGTAAGAGAGGCAAGGCTGAGATGGTTTGGACATGTGCAGAGGAGGGATAGTGGCTATATTGGACAAAGGATGTTGAAGATGGAGCTGCCAGGCAGGAGGAAAAGAGGAAGATCACAGAGAAGATTCATGGATGAAGTGAAGGAGGACATGGAGAGGGTTGGTGTTCCAGAGGAAGATGAAGGGATAGGGTGAGATGGAGGCAGATGATCCGGTGTGGAGACCTCTGAAGGGAGCAGCTGAAAGAGGAAGTAGTTGTTAGTAGCTCGTGGCTACATTCAGAAGGGAGGGTTTTTTTCTCAGCTGTGCAAAATAACTGGTTAAAACAAAGAAATCATAATATTTTGTCCAGTATTGCTATCATTTAAAAAATTTTGCTTGCCGGAACTGTTGTATAAAAGCAATATTACACTCAAGTTTGTTACGGTATCATGAATATTCGAACTCCAGCAGGGTGTGGTCATGTCCTGCTGGAGTTCATATATTCATGATACCAAACTCCCTCTCGAGTAATATTGCTTAAATCTATAGGCTCCGCAATTAAAATGAGAGTATGGATGGAATAAAAAAAAAAAAACCTAAAAAACTGGTGTGTGATCATCATATGTGACCTGTGCTGGCAAAATGAATCACTTTGAGGAAATTATCAAAATTGAGGTCACGTTTTTTCCATATTCTGTATAAAAGACCTTCAAAATGATATTTAATTTGTAGAAAGTGTGCAAAAACGGAGCTGGAAAAGTCGATTTGTTTATATTTTGGCTTGGTGTAAAACTCGCGTTCAATCAGTTGGGAGTTACGTCTTCTGCAAAAACATATGTATTTTTAGAAAGTACGTTTTCTAAGCTTTCCAATGATACCAGGCACTCATGGGTTTTTTCCCAGAACTTGCCGCTAACAAACAGAGAGTCATGATTTATGACTTCTCCTGCCTGCAGCTTGTAATGACGTGGTGTGCATTCCGACTCATTTTGCCAGCACGGGTCACATATAATTAAAATGACTGGTGATTGTCACTGTTACAAGATCCCAGTGCATGCAGTTTCCTGAGCTCTGCAGCTGCGTGATGTCAAAACACACTAAGAAATATTAGACAATGCGCTTCTGATGATAGACCTCCTTTTTCCTGATCAAAAGCGGATTCTCATGGAATGCCCCATAATAGTAATGCACATTAGATTACGCGCCACCACACCTCTTTGAAATGAGGCACCTCCTTCGAGCACAAAGCAGTGCGCACTGTCTGCTGGTAATTTGATGGCATGACTCAAGGTGTAAAAAACAGACAATGCTCTGAGAGAAAAACACTGGCGCATGGCGGAAAGTCTGTCTGAAAAGTGCACGGATGACCACCCATGCACGCTCAGCTGATTTTTCAGCCCATTCTTCACCGTTTGTTCTTTTTAACATAATTAACTGTGCATCAGCTGTGATTGATGTCTTCCTTATTAACCAAGCAGCATTACTCTCACGTGCATTTTCACTCACACACACGGGTTTTGGTCAGCGCAAAGCCCATCTAAAACTGTCATGATGACAATTCACTTTAGATAATGAGCCTCTTTACATTAAAAAGATGGGAAGGAGCGCTTTGGATTGGATTATCCAAAACACACCTCTGAATGATTAGATGGGCCTCTTTGCATCATGCGCCGGCGGAAGGTTTGTTTTTAGCCATTGTGATTAGGAAATGAACATGGACACGCCCATAAATGTGTTCTGCATCAGTGACAACTGATCATCCGACAATGTCGGTGTAATATGGTCCAGAAAAAGTGCACCACAATTCTGAGAAAATACAGTTTTATAATAAATAAAAAGTTATATTTATGAGGAAAGTTGCAAACTTTTGACATTAACACTGCAAATTTCACAATGAAATGTTGCAAATTTACAAAAATCAAATCTTGGAAATTTGTGGTTTAAAAATAATAAATTCATAAGAAAAAAGCTGCAAGTTAAAGAAAACAAATTTAAGAGGAAAAACCTCATCTACGATTAGTGTTAAGAGGCCAGTTTTAACTCAGCAGTTTTACCTTTATTTCAACAATAAGTTGAAATTATGGCTGGGCAGTATACCAAATATTCGTCATATCGATACAATCTATGATGCGCGACACATAAAATGCCTTTATTGCAGGTATCGAGCATAAATTGTCGCAGCAGTGTAAGCTGTCAGCATTTATTTGTCCAACTGAAGTTCAGCTTCTCTCTCCTCTCCTCTCACACAGCTGCAATCAGTCACTCTCTCCCCTCCCACCCGCCTCCCCACATCCTGTTTCCTGTCAGGGTTGTTTCCAGGTCTGTTTTTTTTCCTGCAATTTTTTTCTTTAGAAACTGCTTCTTTTGAGCCTGTTTTCATGGAGCAGAGATGTTTGTTTTTTATCCACAATCTGGCAACAATAGCAGAGCATGGGGAAAAAATGGAATCTCACACACACACACACACACACACACACACACACACACACCAGCTACAGTGGAAGCAGACTTGAACGAAATAATTTCGACGAGAAAAAAGCACCAGCTCTGTTGTCTGGCAGTGGTTCGGACTTCAGAAGGTAAAAACTGAACAAAATACAGTTTTGTGCAAATTATGTCACAAAGTCATTGCCTTTAAAGGTCGTAGTACCACTAATTTGTTTCACCACTTGAGATGTCATCCACTATAATAGGAAGAATGCATTAAAATCTGCTCTCAACATCCCAGTTAGCCCTTACAAAAAAACAAAAAAACAGCCTTAAAAAAATGACTGTATGGCTTCATCATTTGGACATTTTACCCCATACAACAAAAAGTGCAAAATGGAAAGAGATCACAACTGTGGTCACAAATTATACTGCCAAAGACATGGCCTTATTGTTAAAAACATGACCAAACAGAAAAAGTGGACTTTAATTTATATGATTTTAAAATATCTTTCTCTAGAATTCTTGCCTAATGCACTTTTTATTATTGTTGAGTCCTTTTTTTTTTTTGGCTTTATTACAGACCATAATAGGAAGACCTACCATTATTTATTCTGATTTGCTGCAAATTTATGAGTGGGGTTGCCTGGCTGGTTCAGTAAAGTTTGCTAACTTTAACTTGATTTGATCCCCCTCCCCCCTTTTGTATGCAATTAAAAAAAAAAAAAAAAAATGCAATACATGGTGCCGGTGTCATTTTATGCAAAGGTTTTACATTTATACAGTGGTTCGGAGGAGACCGCAAAATAACGCGATAAAACCCTAAATGTATCGTGATACATGTTAAAAGCCATATCGCCCAGCCCTGATGGAAATAAACAGAAGAATATGAACATAGTACTTGCTCTTTGTAAATCTGCAATAGTTGCAAAATAAATTTTAAAAAAACCCACCCCAATGCAGATTTTTAATACTTAACATTGCTGTAATTGTCTCTTATATTTCCACAGTAGTGGCTGCTGACCCCTGGATTAAACAAAGATTGTATCGTTTCAGCAGTGGTTGCTGCAGTATTTATAGCATGGTGTAATGTACAAACAGACAGTAAATCCTGAGAGAGCCGCATAAAGCCTCTCCATTTTACCCTTTTTTCCTTCCACATTTCCTTGGTGACCTCTTAGAGAGCGAGAGGTTCTAAGTGAACTCTTTATCCAGTCGGCTCCCCTGGAGGATCTCCTGTCTGCCCAAAAAAACCCTCCCTGGGCGCTGCTGTGCTTGTCAGGAAAAACTGTTTAAAAACTGCCTCTCTCTCGGGTCCTCCTCCTCCTGCTGCTGCTGCTTTAACAGTCAAGAAGAAGAATGTGATTTTGGGATTTTTTTTATTTATTTTTGTATTATCCAGCCCAGATTTGGCTTTTTTGAGTGGTGTTTTACTGTTTGACCAGAACACTCCGAATTTAAAGAGCAATTCTAAGGTTACCCATACCAATTAATTAATGTGTAGAGAAGTTGTTTAATAAACAGGTTACATGAAATATGGTTGTGTGTTTTTCAGCTGGGTCTATGCCTTAGACCAACAACAGTAGCCTTGGCATGACGCCGCCAGAGGCATCTACAGAATGAAAATCTGCAGCAGTTAATCCTCTAAAGCGGAGAAACATCTAAGTCTGTATTCAAAGATTCAAAGATTTTATTTGTCAATACTACAATATGTACAGGACATACAGGAGAATTGAAATGCAATTCAATTCAGTTCAACATTATATAGCGCCATTTCACAACAACAGTCATCTCATAGCACTTTCAACTGTAGGGGAAACCCTCACAGTTGCAGAAAGACCCCAGCAATCAGGCGATCCCCTGTGAGCAAGCACTTGGCGACGGTGGAGAGGAAAAACTCCCTTTTAACAGGAAGAAACCTCCAGCAGAACCAGGCTCAGGGAGGGGCAGTCATCTGCTGCGACTGGCTGGGGGGTGAGGGGATAGAGAAGAAGAAGAAGAAAAGAACAGACATGTAGAGAGCAAACAGCACGATGGGGACTCAATCTATGGGAGAGAACAAACAAATGTTAATGACCAGCAAAAAAAAAAAATTCATTGAGAGTGAGGAAAGGAATGAGGCCCAGTGCATTACTGGAGGTCCCCCGGCTGACTAAACCTATTAGCAGCATAACTAAGGGAGGGTTCAGAAACACATGATCCCTCCCTAATTGTAGGCTATATCAAAAAGGAAGGTTTTAACCCTATTTTTAAAAACAGAGATCGAGTCTGACTCCCAAATGCAGATTGGCAGCCGGTTCCACAAGAGAGGAGCTTGATAACTGAAGGCTCTGCCTCCCATTGTACTTTTGGAGATTCTAGGTATTACAAGTAGTCCTACATTTTGGGAGTGTAGTGCTCTGTTAGGATAATAGGGTAGTATCAGATCTTTTAAATTAAAAGGGGCCTGATTGTTTAGAGCTTTGAAAGTGAGAAGAAGGATTTTAAACTTAATTCTAAACTCTATGGGAAGCCAATGAAGGGAGGCCAGAACCGGAGAGATATGATCTCTCTTTCTAGTACCTGTTAAAACTCTTGCTGCAGCATTTTGGATCAACTGAAGACTTTTTAGAGATGTTTTAGGACAACCTGATAATAAAGAGTTACAGTAATCTAATCTAGAGCTAACAAAAGCATGGATCAGTTTCTCAGCATCATTCTGAGACAAGATGCTCCTAATCTTGGCAATATTACGCAAATGATAGAAGGCAGTCTTAGAAACAAATTTAATATGTGAATTGAAAAACAGATCTTGATCAAAAATAACTCCAAGGTTCCTCACAGAGCTATTAAGACAAAGAGAAACTGCATCCAAACTAAAAGTTTGATTTGGAAAGGTATTTCTAAGGTTTTTTTGGACGAACAAGAAGGACTTCAGTCTTATCTGAATTTAATAGCAGGAAATTACAAGTCATCCAAGCTTTGATTTCCTTAAGACAGGCTTCTAACTTGGCTAATTGAGGTTCAGGTTCAGGTTACTTTATTTGTACCCGTAGGTAGATTTGTTTTGCAGTCTGGTGACATCCATATTTACAAGCCACAAATTACATTCAACATAGACACAAACACAGGCACACATGAAGCTGACTATAAACATGATAAAAATACTCAAGGCTCCATCAATCAGGGTATAAAAAGACAAAGAGATGGGAGAAAAACCAGAGGTAAGAGAGAAGGGTCATATTAAAAGTTAAAAACTAGTCAAAGAGGTTAAAAACTCAAAGGTCTAAAACCCAATAAAATATTTAGAACCCAAGTAAAATCCTACAAAAATAAGTAAATATGAAATGGAGTTAATAAATAGGTACCTAAATTATGTGCAATATATTGTTACAGCTTGTTCAACTCTTTGACAGCAGCAGGAACAAAGCTGTTTTTGTAGCGCTGGGTTTTACTTTTTGGGACAGCAAACCTCCGTCTTGAGGGAAGAAGCTGAAAGTTGCGGTGCAAAGGGTGGGAGTCATCATTTAAAATGGAGGTAGCCATCCTCTGTACTTGTCTGGTGTACAGGGATGTCAGGCTCAGCTGTGACTCACCAAGCAAACGACTGGCCATCTAACTACCTGATCCAAGGATTTCCTCTGTTTCAGTTTTATCTGACCAAACCATGACACTAAAGAAAAGGATAAAACAGATTCAATAAAAGCCCGATAAAACATTGTCATTATGGTTTGGTCAATTTGGAAGCGTGCAAGTTTTCTCAAACAATGCAAATGTTGCTGACCCTTTTTGCACACCCTTTCACAGTTCTCTTCAAAGTTTAAATTACTATCAATAATCGTCCCAAGATATTTGTAGGATTGTACACATTCGGTGGTCTGGCCTTTTAGTACGGTGACTTTGTGCCTGGGAGTTTTCCTCCTAAAGTCAATCATGTCTTTAGTTTTTGTCGTATTCAGCTGCAGGTAGGAATCCTCACACCAGTGAACAAAATCATCAACTACTGGGCCGTGGCCACTCTCACCATCCTGGAGGAGACTGACATTGATTGATTACTATCATCTGGCTTCACTGACAGGTATAATTGTGTGTCATCTGCATAACAATGGAAATGTATACAGTGCTTTCTAATAATATTGCCTAACGGAAGCATATATAAACTAAAAAGAGTAGGGTCTAGCACAGATCCCTGTGGAACTCCATGACTGAGCTTTGAGTTGAAAGAAAACTCATTATTGACATGAACAAACTGGAACCTATCAGACAAATAAGATCTGAACCACTGCAACGAAGTTCCATTAAGTCCAACATAGTGTTCTAATCTATCAAGTAGAATATTATGATCGATAGTATCAAAAGCTGCACTAAGGTCTAAAACAGGGGTGTCCAACCATGTGCCATGGAGAGCCAAGACCCTGCAGGTTTTCTCTTCTACCCAGTCTCTTCAGCAGGTGTTTTCACTTATCAGCAATCAGTGGGAAGAAGTTCACTGAAATCTGCTGTTGAAGACACTGGTTGGAGGTAAAACCTGCAGGGTCTTGGCTCTCCATGGCACATGGTTGGACACCCCTGGTCTAAAAGGACAAGTACAGAAACAAGTCCATTATCAGATGCGATAAGGAGGTCATTAGATTAAATGGTGTTTCTTTCTCACTTCAGTGCTGTGCACAATATAAAAAAGAAAAAGGAAAAAGGCTGAAAAAAAAAAACAACTACCGCAGTGTATGTACAGTAATGCAACCCGTAGTGCAAATTGCAATAAATCCCTCATATGACTGTATTCATATGAGGGACCACACCTTTGAAATTCTGAACCTGTTAGACATCATGGAGACCAGGAGCAAAGGAGGATTAGTAGAAATAACGGCCTCCGGCCAGAAATTAACCTATGGCGTAATGAAGACTAGTGGAGAACCACACAGCTGTTATGGGCTGCACGGTGGCGCAGTGGTTAGCACTGCGGCAGCACAGTTTGCCCTTGGCCGGGGGATTGTGGGGATCGTGGGATCGTGGGTTCGATCCCAGCCCCCGACCAACAGTGATCTGTGTGGAGTTTGCATGTTCTCCCCGTGTTGCGTGGGTTTACTCCGGGATTTCTCCGGTTTCCTCCCACATGCCAAAAACATGCATGTTAGGTTAATTGGCTGTTCTAAATTGTCCCTAGATATCTTTTTCCTATAGGCCCTTAGAATAGAGGGTTAGTATTAATGAAAGCGCTTTGAGTGGTCTTTGTGACTTGAAAAGCGCTATATAAGTGCAGGTTAGTTAGTTAGTTAGTTATGGCTTTTTTAGCTCATGATTATTGTTGGCTTATAAAAGTTACTACTGTACGGGCAGACAGAACACCAATTTCTAGTGTTCTGTCTACCTGTGGGTAAAGCTATGAGTTAGTCGTTAGTGCGGCGGATGATAAAAAATAATAAGCCGCGAATGCTGTGGTTTTAAGTAGAGTTTTATCATACCGCCGTCACGGGCTCCGCTCCTGGCGCCGTGCATGCGCGCCGGGAGCGAGCCCACGGCTCTCAGAGAAGGAGGACACAATGTCTGTGTCCAGCAGCAGCAGTTGCAGAAGTGGGAATGAGAGAATGTGTTACAGAACCTGTGCAGTATTTATACCAAACTCAAACAATACATCAAAGCAGATTCACAGCAGTTGGTCTGATCAAAGGGACTGCAGAACAGGCATGAGACATTTGCATTTGTAAGACCTACATAACAATAGGCAGATGCAGCCTCTGCTCCGGCTTGCAGGACAAAGAGGTTACAAGGCACATCTACATATTGATCTCAGCCTCTAGGTCACAGTAAGGACAGGACGCATGAACACTATAAATGAATGGCACATTACATCACAATACATGAACGGCACATTGCATCACGATACATGCATGGCACATTACATCTCAGTAGTGCAGCGGGAAAAACCAAGGAGTGCGAGCTGACTGTCTCTGTGTTCTGTCTCTGTGTTGTGGGGGTTGAAACAACCCGCTACAGTTAGCATCATTAGCCATTAGCCACTGCACTACCTGGTCTCCGCTTATCTTCTCTCCTTTTATGTCCAGCAAGCATCATAGTTTTTGACTCCATAATGTCCTGTTTCTGTTGGTTTTTTTTTTAGATTTTTACACTTTAGATAAAGTTAAAATAAAAAATGGCTAGCTAGTTAGCTAGCTCTGAATCGTTATCTCCACTTTTGTATACATTCTCTTTGATGCCTTCTTATAGGTATCTTCAGATGACGTAGAGAGCCATAAGAAGACATTTCACTGTAAAGGTGCATTCAGACTGAACACGTGACGTGAATACATGTAAAGTTAATGTAAACATGCGGAGAACATGCAAATTTGGGCATTTGTGCTTCCAAGGGATTTGGTAGCGCTAGCTAGTAATCAGCCTTGAGATTCTGCCATCACTGGAGTTAACGTATCAAAACTGGAGAGTAAGCTAGTTTGCCAATGAGACAGCTATTCACCTGCAGACACATGGACCAGGAGCTCTGCAGTTGAATCAGAGTGTCAGAGTTATCCTCCCATGGACTCCTGCCACAGATGTGCTAATGAAGGCTAGCAGGCTAGCAGTGTAAACAGTCGTCATCCAGGTGAATTTTTGGAGGCAGGGACAGTTTTTCCTGGTGAAAGCCCCGTCGGATAAAGTAAACCTAAACATGATGGTGTTTTGGAGATTTCCACAGCAGGTAGAACACAGCTACAGAAGTTATAAAGGAAATTCCACCCGTCTGCAGCTCACTCAGATGGTGAATTCATGTTCGTGTGTTTACGTTGAGTTAACATATAATCGCGCCGCATGAAAAATTTGTGCGTTTGGTCTGAATGCACCTTGTAATTTGTAATTTCCTATAATTTCACCATTGTGGGACTAATAAAGGTTTATCTTTTTTTACCATAAAGCTTTAATCTAAACTTTAAAAGTAAAGGGATGCCGCTAACTGAGCTAACTATTAGCATGAACGCAGAACACAACAGAATTTGTGTATGCGTGGGTTTACCCCGGGATTTCTCCGGTTTCCTCCCACATGCCAAAAACATGCAGGTTAGGTTAATTGGAGACTCTAAAGTGGCCCTAGGTGTGAATATGTGTGTGAATGGTTAAGGGATAGCGCCGTATCGTGGCTGCTTCATCCATCCAGGTGGTGGATGACCCTCAATTTCCCCTCTGGGGATCAATAAAGTATACTAAATCTAAAAAAAAATAAATAAATAAATTTCCAGGTTGTGAAGGCTGTCTCTCTTTTTTTTTGTATTTTGTATACTTCATTAATCCCAGAGGGAAATTCAGGGCATCCACCTGGATGGATGAGGCAGCCACGGTACAGTGCCAAGCCCTTCACCAGTCACACACACATTCACATCTAAGGCCACTTTAGAGTCTTCAGTTAACCTAACCTACATGTTTTTGGCCTGTGGGGAGAAACCGGAGTACCCGTGGTAAACCCACGCAGAAACGGGGAGAACATGCAAACTCCACACAGAAAGGTCACCAATGGTTGGGGTGGGATTGAACCCACGATGGTCAGGGGTGGAATCGGTCCCGTGACCTTCTTACTGTGCTGCCACAGTGCTAACCACTGCACCAGCAAACTGCCCTTATCAGCACTACACTGTGGAAATGTTATAATTCTCACATATTATAAGAGGTGATCACCTCTGGGCATGTATCAGGGGTCGGTCCTGGGAGCCAAAGATGGAAGCCACTTGCAGTGTTTCCTCTGGTAACATTTCTGGGTGGCGGCCCGCCATGCCAGAAAAATTTCCGCTACGCTTATGAGGAGATATAAATTTAAGAAAAATATATGAAGCAATGACTTTCCACAAGCACGCACACAAACAACGCGAGTTTAGAAGCGCCCCGCCCACACAAGCTTTCCAGTCAGTCACCAGGCAGAGTATCTCACTAGCGTGACTGTCCGAGAGAAACATGAGTTTATTAAAGTACTTTAAACGCGGGAAAAAATCAGAAGAGGTATGTAAGCATTGGCGTTTATCGTGCTTTTAACCCATGGAAACAGGAGCAATAATGGAAGAGTTGCTTAGCTAAGAGATGTGGTTAGAATTCATATTGCAGCCACTTCATATGAAGGGAAAGGCAAGGGGAACTGATGAATTGCTGAGAATGTATTTCACCAGCCACTACAATATTAAGTTATGTTCCTATTATGCACCTGGCAAGTTAAGATGACCGAAATTCACAAAGTCAGTGACTTTAATCTGTCAGCAGCCTTCAGACAAACTAAATGTGCCAACATTTGGATTTCAAAATAAGGGAGGTTCTTCCTGCTGTCTTGGTGGTGAGGAGATTTCTAAAAAAAACAAAAACAAACTATAAATATAAAGAAATATTATAACAGAAATAACTGCATCTTTGGTCATTTAAGTTAATTTATTTCATTAAATACAATTTTATTAATATTTTTTTCTTTGTAATCAGAGTTAAATTATTGTTCTGGCTGCAAAATTATGGTCAAAAATGTAAATTGTTATAAGGAAAAAGTAAAAAAAAAATTTTTTTACCACAGTCTGTTTCAAATTTATTTAAAAAAAAAAACAGTAATTTTATTTTTAAAAACGGTCAAAAATTAGTCATAAAATAAACCACAAATTCATAATAAAGTTTCAAATGTACAAGAAAAATCAACTTTACAAGGGGAAATTACAAATTTGAAGAAAATGGTTTCAAATTTAGATAAATTTACAGAGAAAAGTATAAAACTATAAGAAAATTGTTATAAATTTTTGAGAAAAAACTCAAACCTTCAAGACTTAAGTCACAAGTTTTTAAGTGGGTTCTCTTTGTACCCTTAACTCAACTAGAAATTTTTGGTTGTCTATTTTTAATTATTAATTTCAAAGCACTGCTTTTACATGAGTAGAATTTCTGGTTATTATACCCACCTGATCATATAATTTAAGTATGCATGAGTACATTACTATTATGAATGTTTCTTTCCCTTCCCTACTCTCTCAATGGAAAAAAAAAAAAGAAACACTAGAATAAAAATACAAAAAATACACATATTTTTGTCATTTATGTAAACCATGACAAAAAAATCCTGGAGGACAAAACATGACACTTGATATTTTCAAACTTGTTTGCATACCACCATAGACAGAGAGAGAACCTGAATTAGACAGAGCTCAGAAAGGGAAAGATGAGACAGAAGAGAGGAGCCAAAGAGAGGAAAGTGTTCAGGCAGAGGAAGGAGAGAAGGACAACACCACTAAAAAGTCTAAACACAGGACGTCGGGGTGGGACCCCAACTGGCCCAATATTCCAACATTCAAGCCTTGGCTATACAATACTTGAAATGGTAAGTTCCATATGCAACGTTACTGTGTAAAATTTAAAAAGAAATAAATAGTATAAAATTACATATTCTGGTATGTTTACATACCTGCCAACTACTCCAGTTTTGCCGTAATGGTTACGGTTTTCAAGACCCCCTTCCGGGTTACGGCTTTATTAATCAAAATTACGTTTTTTCACTAAAAATTCAGTCAAAAATTTTAAATCGTAAAAAAAAACACGAAAGCAGTTCCAAACACGAGATCGCTAGGAATTGTATCTAAATTTACCTGAAGCGTTTGCTAAGCTAACGCTATCGCTATAGCTAACCTAGCACCCAACACCGATACAAAGAAGCAACTCCGTCCCCGGTGATTGGGGCTCGCCGGAGGAACCAACCGAGGCAACAGTTGGACGGGAACCGGACCAGAGTTCAAGTACAGCGGTGGTAGGAGACGGGGACCAGTGGAGGAGCAGCCGGGGCTCCAGCTGGATAAGAGCCAGAATCGGAGCCCAGCTACAGCGGCGGGGCTCGGCGGAGGAACTACTGAGGAAGACGGCGGTAGGTGTCGGGGCTCAGCAGAGGATCTACCGGGACCCCAGCTGGACAGGAGCAGGATCGGAGCTCAACTACAGCGGCGGTGGGCGGCGGGACTCGATGGAGGAGCTGCCGGTACCCCGGCTGGACAGGAGCTCAATTGCAGCGGGACTAGCAGCGGAGGGGGCTAGCTGAGGCCCAGCTGGATTCGAGGTCGGTCGGATCGGATATTATCTTCTTGGAACATAAGTCAATATTATACAGTAATAAGTGGCATTCAGCTGTTTGTTTTATGTCATTTAAGCACAGTTCTGGTACTTAAAAATCATAAAAACCCAGGAGCTTCGGGGGGCTTTGCCCCCCTTGCCCCCCCACCGGGGCTCTGCCGTGAAACCCGCTGGGGGACTGTGTCCCCCAGACCCCCTGCTAAATTTTCAGATAATTTCCCCAACCCCAAATCACATCCCTGGGTAAAGAATGACATACTGAGGCAGGCCAGAAACTTAAGGAGAACAGAAGTTTACCTAAATGAACATCTAATAAAAACTAATGCTGAAATAGCACGGCAAGCACAGATGCTGAAAAGACAAAATAAGATACAGGCAAAATAGACAAGAAATTGTAGAGTTTGGATCAAACTAAATGGAACACCTGAGGAAGCAAAGAGTATAATAATCAAGAGATGTTACTGACTTAAATAAATATAGATGAACACTGATTAAGAAAATTAAGAGACTATGATAATCCATATCCACACACATGGCAAGTCTTTTCGTGAGGAATACTCCAAAGCATTTCCAGGAATTATTATTGCGGACTGTGAGCGCATATTCAGCCATGTGAACATGAACAAAACTGAGTTCAGGTCCAGTCTGTCAGCTAAAGTTCTGGGCAACCTCATGACCAGGAAAATGATGATGACAGCTTCGGGTAACAAGTGCCACAGTGTGTTCCATTCAAAAGACCAACTGAAGAAAGCTAAGAGGTGCACCATGGAAGAAAACAATGCTTGAGAGTTACCATAGAGTTTGTCCTTGATCTTTTCCATCAGCATATCTGCATTGACAATTTAAGGAAAATAGAAACATGATTGTTGAAGAAATATGAGGTTGTTAGCCACATTTTAACTTGATTTAATGCTAATATTTGTTTGCCGTCGGGGGGCTTCGCCCCCCTGAATCCCCCACCAGGACTTTGTCCTGGACCTACCGGGGCCTGCAGCCCCTGGACCCCGGCTAGCTACTAGGCTTTTCAGGTTTTAAAAGTTGGCAGGTATGTGTTTACTGCCCCCCAAAAAATATGTTGCCACCGTGCCAAGGTCTTTAAGCCAGAGGAAACACTGCACTTGGAACAGCAAATACAGCAGTGGGGGGACAAGGCTGGGCGAGAATGGAAAGCGCTTGAACGTCTCAAAAATCAGATTGCTCGGTAGGAGCTAACTTTTGAATAAACTTAATTTATTACTAAGAACTTCACACTGGAGTTATAGACTCTTTAATCCCTTGCCTTAGTCAGTAGTTTTGGGGTAAAATCCTGCTACTTGTAACAGACAGACAAACAGCAGTGAGACCACAACCTCCTCTGTGGATTAATAAATGCTGTCAGTCAGATATCTTCAGGGGGCAAAGAGGTGCCCCAGTGAGCAAAGAGCTAATGGAGATGGTGGTGTCACTGGGGAAAATTCTGACCCTGGCCCCCTTTTTGTAAAAGCAATCATATGGGAGGGGCGGCGGCATTTAGAGAACATTGGTCTGTGGAGCTAATGTCGTCCATTTTTTTTCCCCACGTCTTTCCACCAGATGAATGCTCCCAATATTAGACAAAGACCTCAAATTGGTACGGAGGAACAGCTACAGACACATACGGCACTGGAACAGGGGTCTACAACCTAAGGCTCCAGAGCTTCATGTGGCTCTTCTCTCCATTACCATTGGTTTCCTGTAGCTTTGAGAGGTGAACAGAGGAAAAAAATGGAGAAAAAGTTCCAAATATGTTATAAAAAAGAGAGAAACTCTTAAAATTGTATGGAGGGGATGTTAATTTGCAAGAAAAAAAATGCAAATTTATTTGGGGATAAAGTTGCAAACTCACAAAAGGAAAAAAGTTCCATCATAATGAAAAAAAAATCTTACATAATGCTAATGCTCACAGTCCAAACTGTTGTTCTGACTGAGCTACAGTATATTACCTTCGTTGTAAGGCTCAGATATGTTTGACGGCTTTATTTATTTAGCCATCTGAAAAAATACCAACTCCTAACTTCAGAACCTTTTCTGGCTATAAAGCAGAGTATAAAATCTTGATAGGCCCACCAAAAAACCTAGACATATCCCTGCCTGACCTGGACCAAAAACCCATCCTCTAACCTCCCGCCTGCTCAACCTTTTGTAAATCGGCATTTTGATGACGAGTCATGATGTCGAGATGTCCCCCGATCAATACGCACATGGGGTGGACACTTTCATACACACCGATAACCACCACCTCTGCCGCATGTATGTGCGGGCCGAGGAGACTGACACCCTGTCTGACTCTGATCAATAATCTCGACCCCCACCCCTCCGCTGTTACACTCGCCGTCTGCAGCGGTGGAGGCTAAAGCTGCCCAGGAACTCCCTGAGGTGGAGGAATGGGAGATGTTCCATGTGAACTGGCTGTCAGGATGATTTTGTCATCCCCTCGTCTGGGCGCCGTGTAAAGATGCTGACACAAACTCTGTTTTGGGTTCCTGTGTCTTGTTGGAAGTGATGAATGCTTTTAGCTTTTTTTTTTCCTCCTCCTCCTCTCATCCATTTAAGTGTTCGCTCAAGTGTTAGAATTTGTATTTCACCTGCCCCTGTTGTCTCCTGGCACTTTCTGCCCACATTCAGGTCATCTGATCTTGACCTTGCTTTGAATTTACAACTTTATTTGGAATATTTTGTTCTGCTACATTATGGGATGTGTTAGTTTAAAGAGCCCCATTATGCACTTTTTCTTCATGTTGGCACAGCTCTCAGAGGTGTTAATGAAATGTCTGTGACATGACTTGGTTAAAACTCCTCAGTGTTTGATTACTGCAGTACCATTTTACATACGGGGAAGGAGCTCTCCTCAATACATGCTGTTTTATAGCATATTGCTTTAAAGGGGTCATTGACTGAAAAATGGTGTGTTTATAGGTTTTAACTCTGAAATGAGTACTGATCAGGTAACACAACATAACAAAAATATTTTTTTTGTAAGTTGTCTGTGTTTTTTCAGCTGATTTAACACAATTTTGCACCGCTGAATCCGAAAATGACATCTGTTTCTCTTGATCAGGTCAGGTTTTTATGCTAAGTTGTAAGCAGTTGTACAGCAGTTGTACAGTTGTACTGTAAATTGAATAGTAGACACTGATAAAGGTAAGTACATGTAAATTGAATGTTATGTCATCATTGTTCAATATTCAGAGAATTTCAAGAAATAAAAAGGAATTTTGCATCATATAAAGCGAAAATACCTGTACATGTAAACGAAAACGTAAAAACATGTGGCCATAGTTCAAAAAATTGACCTGATTGAGCAAAACCAGTGTGATTTTTGGATTCAGCACATCAAAATTGTCCTAAATCAGCTAAAAAAAAACCTTTGACAATAAATTTGGTGTTGACCAGTGTAATTATCAAAACATTTTCAAAACAGTCAATTCTCTTAAAAAAAAACACAGCCTTTATCGCAGAAGTCTAAGAAATGCCAGAAACATTTTTGACTCTTCTGGGTAAATCGTATACAGCAAGTCTAGAAAAAGCCAACCCACCACTGTCCTAAAGACCCACCCACTGCTCTATTATTGGTCCGCCTAGCTGTTCCTCATGTAGATGGAAGGGGGAGGCTAAAGGTAGCCTATTAGCCCTTGAGCTAACACTGGTACCAGGACGCTCGCTGTAACGCAGGTGTCCTAACAAGCTCAGGGAGGACAGAAACTTCCCATGGAACATAAGGGCAAAAGCTTGCTTGATCTTGATTTTCAGTACATTTTCAACACCGACCGTGAAAGTGGGGCCTCACGATCCTTCTGACTTTTTGGGTTTTAAGCTGGAGGTGTCAGAAAAGTTACCACAGGGATAACTGGCTTGTGGCGGCCAAGCATTCATAGCAATGTCGCTTTTTGATCCTTCGATGTCGGCTCTTCCTATCATTGTGGAGGAGAATTCACCAAACGTTGGATTGTTCACCCACTAATAGGGAACGTGAGCTGGGATTAGACCATCACGAGACAAGTGAGTTTTACCCTACTAATGATGTGTTGCTGCAATAGTAATCTCAGTAGGAGAGGAACTGCAGGTTCAGACATTTAGTGTATGTGCTTGGCTGATTAGCCGCTGGTGCAAAGCTACTGTTATGTCTGAAATAAGCGAGTCGTGAGCCGTCTTCCACCGAACAACCAACTCTTTATTATTTACACCTAATTATATACAAAATGGTGGTGCCACCAAGCGTCATCCATCACTTGTGTATTGACGCCAACTACGGCAAGCCCAATGTCCAACCCCCCCCCCCCCCCCCCAACATTCACACACTACATTTAACCCCCCCCCACCCCCGAAAAAAAACAGAAACCATAAGCACAGTATGCCTATCTGAGCACCTGGTAAGACTGCCAGGGTGCCAGAGTGGGTTATTCTGCCACGTTTTTGACCAATCACACACTAACTAATCAGAAGTCCACTATAAAGTCCTTCAGATTTCGGGGTTTCTGCTGGACTCTGGTCAAGCGTCGCTCAGGCTGCAGCACCACCGCTGGCTCCAGCAAACGCTCCTGGGGGTTCGCGGGTCCCGCTTCAGCAAAGTTCCACTCTAGATCCGTCACATCTGTGGCCATCCTCTGATCCGGGGATGTAGCCGGTGAAGTTTTCCAGAGGTGGCTGGTGTGCCACCATGACCCATCAGAGAGGTGGAATGTGGCTGGACCCAGCTGTGCTGTGATCTGCAACGGCATTGTCCGAAATGACTGCAGCTTGTGGGTGCGGTTAGGGCACCTGATCCTGACTCAGTCCAGCACTGCAAGTCCAGGCTGCCTTGCCCAGCATTTCTTGTCAAACCTTAGTTTCATCTGTCATTGCTGCTCGTACCATCCTCCCCCTTGGTGATGGCTTCTTTGCTGGAATGGCTCCCTCTGGGGGGCGTAGGCGGTCCAGGGGAAGGCACATTTCACATCCCAACATCAACACTGCTGGTGAGTAGTCCGTTGTGGTGTGAGGTGTTGCTCTATAGTGCAGCAGGGTATTCTGTAGTGCAGTCGAGACTTGGAGTCCGTTTGCCAGGTGTGCTCAGAGCCTGTTTTTTAGGATTTTGTTGAATCTTTCTAACCCCCGTTTGCTTGTGGATGGTAGAATGCAGTCTTTGATGCAGTGTGTTTGATGCCTCTCTCATTCATGAATGATTCAAAACCCACTGAGATGAATTGTGGGCCATTGTCCGTCGTTATGGTGCCCAGTACACCCCAGCGAGCGAAGAGGGAGGTGAGGCAGTTGGTAACCACGTCGGTCATAACTGAGCTGGTTGGTGCACAGAAACAGTATGTAGTTTGCCACATATGTCCAGTTGAATATGTTTCCAAAAGGCTGCTGGGTATGGTAGCGGCTGCAGCGGCGGGGGCAGGGTTACACTGGTTTTTCCGCTTTCCAGGCAGGGCACACAGTCTTTTACCATATTTTCTATGTCTTTGTCGATACCCAGCCACCAGACCAAGCCCCTGCACTGTTGTTTCACTCTGACCACGCCCAGGTGACCCTTGTGCAGCATGGATAAGATGCGGCCTTCTAGCATTTCGGGAATTATCGTGCAGTGCCCTCTTGCCACACAGGCGTCGTTCCAGCATGCCAGGTTGTCCTTGACTCTGTGAAACGATGCGAGCTCTCCCAGTACCTCTGCAGGCCAGCCCTCATGCATGAAAGAACGCAGCTGTGTTAGGGTCGGGCCCTGTTCTGGCGCTGCCTGGACCTCCTGGAGAGAGACTGTGTTCTGAAGAGGCCTGTGCAACATGTTGATCAGTTCCGTGTTCAGGGGGTCTCGGTCATTGTTCAGGTTGGTTTTAGGTGTGGCTTGGGACAAGTGGTCTGGCACTACATTCTCTCTACCCAGCGTAAACTGGGTAGTGAAGTTATATGCTCGCAGTCTTTCGGTCCACCTGTAGATGTACAGAGGTTTGTGTCCCAACCCGGACATTTTCAGCAGTGCTGTGGGGGCCCTGTGAGCCGTTCGTAGCGTGAAGTGTTGTTCATACAGGTACATGTGTCAACGTTCGCACACCCATACACACGCCAGTGCCTCCCTCTCCCCCACCGAGTACTTCTGTTCGGCCAGTGTGAGTGACCTCGGTGCGAACGCCACTGGGCATTCAGTTCCACCTTGAAGCTGTGATGAGACAGCTCCCATTTCAGAGCTGGACCCCTCGCACATCACAAAGGTAGGGCTTTGTAGGTCAAAGTGGGCCAGCAGTACAGCTGTGTCTTCAGTCGTCCGATGGCGGCTGAGCATGCCGGAATCCACTTCCACAGCGCGTCCTGTTTCAGGAGGGTGCACAGTGGTTCTATCATTTCGGAGTAGTAAGGGATGAAGCGTCCATAGAAGTTTGCCATGCCCAGAAGAGACAAGATTTGTGCGGGGGGTGTAGGCTCGGGTAGCTGCAGGAACACTTGCACGTTTGAATGCAGGGAGCTCAGGCCCTCAGTGGTCAGCCAAAACCCTACAAACTCAATAGTCTTTGCTGCAAAGATGCATTTCTCTTCGTTGAATGTGACAAGATGGCTTGCCAGTACCTCCATGACCTTCTCAAGGCGGGCGTTGTGGGTGGCTGGAGACGCACCATGCACCACAGTGTCGTCCAATTACACAACTCCTGCCTTGAGGCCGGCAAGGATGGTGGCCATAATTTTCTGAAAGCAGCTCAGGGCAGAGCTAAGGCCAAAGGGCATGTGTGTGTATCTGAAAACCCCCATGTGTGTAACGAAAGCTGTCAGGTTGTGGCTGTTGGGGTGGAGTGGTACCTGCAAGTAGCCTTGGTGGAGCTCCAGCTTCAAGAATATTTTTGAACCACTGAAGGTCGCCGTTTGCTCCTCCATCGTGGGCAGGGGATATTTATCCAGGATGATTGCCTTATTAACTATCCGGAGGTCAATGCATAGTCATATGCCGCCCAACTTTTTCTTTGCCACGACGTTCGAAATCTATGGGGGTGTGTTGACCTGCTCGATGATGCCGGCATCCAGGAGTTTCTTAAGCTCCGTCGCAATGTCGTCTCATAGGGCAAGGGGCAGTCAGCGGAGCGGCTGAATTTTGGGCGCCACTTCTGGGTTAATGAGTAGTTGGTGGTTGAAAGCGGCAATGCACCCTAGTCCCGTAAAAAGGGCTGGTCAGCGGCCCTGCCAGGATAACGAGACCATTAGGATGACAGAGCCTGTTGGGTCTGTGATGGAAAAACCCCAACTCACCTAACAGGTCAATTTCCAGCAGGTTAGCCCCCTGGCACATCACCTGAAAGGTGAACGACGGGATTGTTTTTGGACCGCAAGTCACTGAAAAGTCAGTTGTTCCTATCATGTCGATGTTGACGTGTCCATATCCAAACAGATCGCCCACCTCTGCTGTAATGGTCTTTTTGGGGAAGAGCTTTCTGACTATGGCTACGTTTAGTAGGGACCTTGAAGCACCTGAGTGCAATAAAAGCGGCACGTCAACGCCGTCCAGCTGGATGGTGTGCCATTTGAGCAGCCAATTCCTAGCGCCCACTGTGCAGACCGTGGCTGGGTCCGGTGGATGTACTTTGTTTTTCATGGGGGTCAAGCGGCAAACCTTGGCAAAGGGGTTCACTTGTTTACAGCGGTAACATTTCTTTCCTCTAGCAGGGCAAGTGGATGAGTGGACTCGGTGTTTAGACGAACCGCAGTCGGTACATGATGGTCACTCACCCGCTTTGGTCCGTGTTCTGCTCAGCCTCTTCTTGTTGCCCTGTGGTTGTGTGTGTTTGGGGCGGCTAATGGTGTTACTAACAGCCTGCTCCCGCGGGGTCGGTTGAGGGGCCTGTCGGCTAGGTGTTGTTAGCTGTTCCGCTAGCTGGGTGGCTGTCTCCATCTGGTTCGCCATCCTCACTACTGCTGTAGTGCGGGTGTAATGTGGCCAATTACTGATTGAAGGGTCAGGGGTTCAATTCCCGCTCTGTCTGCAGTCTGCATGTCGAAGTGTCCTTGACCGAGACACAGAACCCCCAGTTGCTCCTAGTGGGTCAGGTCAGTGCTGGTGCTTGGCAGCTCTGCCGCCATCAGTGTGTGAATGTGTGTGAATGGGTGGATAGCAGGATCTGAAAAGCGCTTTGGACATGCTGAGATGAGAAAAAGCACTATATAAGTGAATGCCATTTACCATTTACTTGGCTTAGCTTGAGATTGTTCATTGCTAGCATGAGCCACTTCTTGTTCGTGCCTTCTGCTAGCTTGTCACAGGTTAGCTCGTCTTCTAAGGGCCTGAAGGCGCACGTGCTCGGTAAGACTTGGCGCTCCGTGGTATAACGTTGAGTTGACTCACCCGCATGCTGTTTACTGTGGAAGAAGACAGTTCTTCGGGCCGTAACGTTGCTCACATTGCTGTAATATTTTCCCATCAGAGCCACACATTCACGGAATGAGTCCGCTTGTGGAGCACGTGCCGCCCTTCTTTACCTAGACTGAGAGCCAATACATTCTTTAGCTTCTGGTCGTCAGCGTCACACAGGCCACACGCGACAACATAATTTACAAACATGTCGAACCAGCGGCGCCATGGAATTGGTGGTTCTCCCAGTGAGGCGAGGAAAGGTTTCACCGACTCCATGAGTGAGGGTTTTACCCTCGTTGCCATTTGTTATGTCTGAAATAAGTGAGCCGTGAGCCATCTTTCACCGAACAACCAACCCTTTATTATTTACACTTTATACAGAATGATGGCACCGCCTAGTGTCATCCATCACCTATGTATTGACGTTGGCTATGGTGAGCCCCAGTGTCCAACCTCCCCCCCCAATTCATACACTACAGCTACCATCTGTGGGATTATGACTGAACGCCTCTAAGTCAGAATCCTGCCTAGACGTAGTGATACCATAGTGCTGTAGATCTCCAGTTGGCCTCGGCTAGCCGGCCCCAGCCGGTGATGGAACAACTGTCACGACCGGGCTGGGGAACAGCTGGAAGGTGGCCAGGGAACGGCCAGAAGGCGGCCATCCCTCCCCAGTCATGGACGCATGGTCGTGGAGAACCCAGTGCTAAATAACTTGGAGGACAGCTCCCCCCACCATCCTCTGGGGCTCTTCAGGAGCAGAGCAGAATCCCACAGAGTGATCGGGGGGGGGGGGGGGACATCTGGAGCACGGTGCTAGCAATTTGTTGTGGAATCATGGCAAAATTATTGGGAGATTGGCCGGAGTGACGCGAGATACACCATCAACTGTGAATCAGTGAACCAGAGCCGCTCATCCGAGTTAGGAGGCTATAAGCTAGTCAGCTAATGGGTGACTAAAGAGGGAGGGTGGAGTTGAATAGGTGAAGGATGGTTCTTAAAGTGGCAGGCTTTAAATCAGAGCGTTTCAAGAAATCCAGGAAAAATAGAAAACAAATTTGCTTCAATAATTAAAAAAAAATTAAAGAAAATGTGAACAAAATATGTCACAAACATTTCATTAAGACGTGTGGGCAGTTAAAATGTGGAAAAAGTGCAGTCAATAACCCCTTTAAATCCTAATGAGCCCCAGTTCACCCCACACTTCCACTTTTGTTTTTCTGTGATTTGTGTCTGAGGCTAATGCTAGCTATTAGCTTCAGGTGTCAGACTAAGATATTAACAAATATTGGGTGAATTAGAGTCTAAAAGCCCAAATGAAGCATTGTCACTGACAGGGTGTGTGGTTTGAGTGGTTGATAGCGTATGACCGGTCCCTGGGGAGTAATAAGCAGAGACACAACCCTGAGTGAGTGATTGGCTAACTCTGCTAACAGCAGCTAACCTCTGCTAATCAAGAGGGTATCTGGTCCAGAGTATAATAAACTATTATGGCGCATATTTAGGGCGCATATATGGTATTCATATTCCCCACACATACCTAGTAGGCATGACGGTGCATATTCTGGAAGCTTCACGTCTTAATGGCCAAAGAGGACCTGACCCTGCAGAGACCTACGGGAGGTGTGAAGTTGGTCTTGTAGGAGACGGGAAGTTGGAGAGAATGTCCCAGCAGGAGCCCCGGAGGCTAGAAGGATGAGAGACAATGGAGACGCCAAGGAGCCTTGGGGGCTGTATGTTTACTAAAGGACTGTGGGTTGGGGGGGTGTTATTTGATGTTGGGGGTTTGTGACTTTGGAGAGTATAAGAACTGTGAAGGACGATTGTTCTGCCTCTTTCTGAGATTCTGTGCTTGATAGAGGATGTAGCCTCTCAATAAACCAATCCTGAGAAATAAACTCAGTCTCGTCTGTAAAAGGCATCCTCTACACTGGTGACCTACGACAAATTATGGCCGGTGGCGACGATCTTCCCGCACCGGACTCTTCAGGAGCCAACCGGGTTAACGCAGCTACCACACTACAGCTGCCCGATTTCTGGCAACATAACCCGCACTCCTGGTTTACCACTGTGGAGGCGCAGTTCCACCTTCGGGGAATCTCAGCGGACGCAACGAGGTTCTACCATGTCGTCGCGAAGCTGGACAGCCTCACAGTGCAGCGGTTGGAGAGCCTGACCAACCACCCACCCCAGGACGACAAGTATGGCGCACTGAAAGCCGCCCTCATCCGAGCTTTCACCCCCTCGCAGGGAGAGCGAGCAGAGAAGCTTCTGGCGCTAACAGAAGGCGAAGCAGACAGGCCGGCAGATCTGATGGCGAGGATAATGAACCTGAGAGGCGAAGATGACGACAATTTTATCTTCGCCCACCTCTTTCTCAGAACACTACCACCAGCAGTG
The DNA here is from genome assembly GCA_020510985.1 of Pholidichthys leucotaenia. Classification (NCBI taxonomy): domain Eukaryota; kingdom Metazoa; phylum Chordata; class Actinopteri; order Cichliformes; family Pholidichthyidae; genus Pholidichthys; species Pholidichthys leucotaenia. The sequence continues at coordinate 19,699,525 of CM035839.1, read as the reverse complement.
AGAGTCACCCTGGCCAGCTCACAGCTGCTCAACAACCGTGACTACCACGGGCTGGGCCAGAAGGCGCAACGGTTCGTCGACGCCCATAGACGACACGCAGCCACAACGGCGGCAACGGAGCTGAACGCATCCCCGCGAGACAAAGGGAGACCAGAGGCCGCAGCACCGGACCCACTGGCGTCAGCAGCGGCAGAGACCAGGAGAAGCGGAGCAGACGGCACCCTCTGCTTTTACCATCGACGTTTCGCCGAGAGGGCGCGTAGATGCATCCCTCCGTGCCGATACAAGCGCCAGGGAAACGCCAAGACCGAGAGTCGGTAGCAGCTGCTGCTCTCGGCGCGAAGAACAAGCTGCTTTTCGTGACGGACGCGAATTCAGGGAAGGATTTCCTGGTGGACACAGGCTCCCAGCTGAGTTTCGTCAAGCCTTCCTACGCGGACCTGCTGGCACCTTCCAGCAGACCCCTGGTGCTAGCGGCAAACGGCTCGACGATCAAGACCTATGGGGAGAAGACGCTCCTCCTATCCTTCCACGGTCGCACCTTCGAGTGGACTTTCGTCGTAGCTGCAGTTAGCAACAACATGCTAGGTGCTGATTTTTTATGCTCAAATGGTTTATTAGTTGATCTTACTAATAGACGTATGGTAAATGCACTGTCTTTCCACTCTATCTCCTGTACAGCTCGGGTGGCCCCGCCTTCTGCACATCCCAATGCCACAGCTGCGGGTGGTAAGTTTCATGCACTACTCAATCAGTTCCCAGCACTCACGGTCCCAACATTTTCAGCGTCAGTAGCCAAACACGGGGTTGAGCACTTCATAACTACCTCTGGCCCCCCTGTTTTTGCGAAAGCTCGGCGCTTGGACCCAGCTAAACTGGCCATCGCGCGTGAGGAATTTGCCAACCTGGAAAAACTGGGCATCATTAGGCGCTCTAACAGCCCTTGGTCGTCACCGCTGCACATGGTGCCTAAGGCCGACGGCTCGTGGCGGCCTTGCGGTGATTTCCGCAGGTTAAATAATGCTTCAGCACACGACCGCTACCCGATTCCGCACATCCAGGATTTTTCGGCACATTTGGCGGGGGCGCGCATCTTTTCCAAAATAGATTTGGTGCGCGGTTATCACCAAGTTCCAGTCTGCGCTCAAGACATACCCAAAACGGCAGTAATAACCCCCTTTGGGCTTTTCGAATTTTTGCGCATGCCTTTCGGCCTCAAGGGCGCCGCACAGACGTTCCAACGCATGATGGATGCGGTGTTGCGCGGCCTCCCTTTCGTGTTCGTCTACTTGGATGATATTTTAGTAGCCAGTACATCCGAGGACGAACACGAACGCCACCTCACAGCAGTTTTTCAGAGGCTGACAGAGCATGGGTTAATAATTAACCCAGCGAAATGCCAGTTCGGGGTAGCGCAAATCGATTTTTTGGGGCACCGCGTTTCTCCTGAAGGAGCGGTCCCGCTGCCCGATAAAGTACGCGTGATAACGGAGTTTCCCCAAACGCAGACTGTTAAAGCATTGCAAGAATTTTTGGGGAGGGTCAATTTTTATAACCGTTTCCTCCCCAGCACGGCACGGCTCATGCACCCACTGTACGCGGCACTAAAGAAGCAAAAACCTGCAAATAACTAACTAACTACTAACTAACCTGCACTTATATAGCGCTTTTCTAGTCACAAAGACCACTCAAAGCGCTTTCACTAATACTAACCCTCTATTCTAAGGGCCTATAGGAAACAGATATCTAGGGACAATTTAGAACAGCCAATTAACCTAATATGCATGTCTTTGGATTGTGGGAGGAAACCGGAGCCCCCGGAGTAAACCCACGCAGCACAGGGAGAACATGCAAACTCCATACAGAAAGGTTCCAACCCTTGCCAACCTGGGGATTCGAACCAGGAACCTTCTAGCTGTAAGGCAACAGTGCTAACCACTGCACCACCGTGCTGCCCATAATAAGGTCGAGTGGTCCCCGGAACGGGAGCGCGCTTTCTCCCAGGTCAAGTCGGCCCTGGCGAATGCTGTGCTGTTGGCACATCCGGTGCCAGCAGTTCGCATGGCACTAACCACGGACGCTTCCGACGTAGCAGTTGGGGCGGTTGTCGAGCAACTGGTAGCAGGGAGCTGGCAACCGCTTGCGTTTTTCAGCAAAACATTGCGCGATAATGAGCGGAAATACAGCGCGTTCGATAGGGAGCTTTTAGCCCTGCATCTGGCCATCCGCCACTTCCAGTTCTGGCTGGAATGGCGCCGTTTCACCGCGTTTGTAGACCACAAACCATTAACATTTGCAATGGCCAAGATTTCAGAGCCCTGGTCGGGCCGACAGCAGAGACAGCTGGCCGCGATTTCGGAGTTTACCACCGACATTCAACACGTGGCGGGCAAACACAATGTAGTGGCATATTGTCTCTCGCGCGCAGTTGCAACGCCAGGCCCCCAGGGGGCAGACACGGTGGCCGTGGATGCGGGCCAGGCTTGCGGCGCGGAAGCGCTCGCGGCCCCGGTCTGCGTAGGCTTAGATTATGCAGCCATGGCCACCGAGCAGGTTAGCGATGCGGATGTGCGCGCGCTCCAGTCTGGGCCAACAGGACTAAGGCTGGAGCACAGGGTGCATCAAATAGGTATGCCCCCTCTAATCTGTGATGTCTCCACGGGGCGCCCCCGCCTTGTGGTCCCAGCTGCATGGCGCCGCCGCGTTTTTGATTCAGTCCATTCGCTGGCACATCCGGGGGTTCACGCATCGATCAAAATGGTGGGAGAAAAATTCGTTTGGCCTGGGCTGCATAAACAGGTCAAAGAGTGGGCCACAGCCTGCGCAGCGTGTCAAAGAGCAAAGATACACAAGCACACGCGGGCCCCCTTAGAACCTTTTCACATCCCGGCCAAACGCTTCGACCACGTGCATATCGACTTGGTGGGGCCCCTCCCGCTGTCGCAGGGGTTCACACACCTTCTAACCATGGTAGACCGCACCACGTGCTGGCCAGAAGCGGTCCCCCTGGCCTCAACTACAGCAGCAGACGTTGCGCTCGCGTTTTTAACGGCTTGGGTCGCGCGTTTTGGAGTCCCGTCAGACATAACGTCTGACAGGGGTCCCCAATTCGTTTCCGAGCTCTGGTCATCCATGGCACTCAGTCTGGGGGTGAAAATTCACCGCACTACCGCTTATAACCCCCAGGCCAACGGTTTGTGCGAACGCTTTCACCGGTCATTGAAAGCAGCCCTCAGAGCGGCTCTCACGGACACAAATTGGGTTGATAAACTTCCATGGGTTTTATTAGGGTTGCGTTCAGCACCTAAGGAAGATTTGCAAGCCTCTCCGGCCGAGCTAGTTTTTGCCCAACCCCTCCGGTTACTGGGCGAATTCCTTCCAGAGAACCCCGTACCAAACCGCCCACCCGCTCAGCTGCTGCAGAGCGACACGGGATCAAACACCCTCCCCGGCCCAGTTCATCACAGTTTCCCACGCGTTTTTGTGCCTAAGACCTTAAAGAACGCAGAATTTGTCTTTGTCAGACACGACGCTCAGAGGCCAGGTTTAAGACCGCCTTATGATGGACCGTTCAGAGTGTTGGAAACTGGGGAAAAACATTTTTTGCTCGATTTGGGTGACAGGAGGGAATTAGTCTGCATTAACAGACTCAAACCCGCTTTTGTGTTGGCTGATGAACAAGTGCAGTTAGCCAGGGCCCCCCGTCGCGGCAGGCCACCGGGGAGACACTGTCTTAAGCCTTCACAAGGATGTACTAACGACTCTAATCTACAGATGCAAGAAACAGCTACAGGCAGATCGAAACCTGCTTACAGCAGATATGGCAGGAGGTTGAAGCCCAAGCAGTTGGAAGTGTGATATGTTGTGCCATTTTGCTGTTCTGTGCGATATGACATGATTCTATGCATATTGGGGTGTACTTTGTCCTTATTTAGACGTTTGGGGGGGGTTATATGGCACATATTTAGGGCGCATATATGGTATTCATATTCCCCACACATACCTAGTAGGCATGACGGTGCATATTCTGGAAGCTTCACGTCTTAATGGCCAAAGAGGACCTGACCCTGCAGAGACCTACGGGAGGTGTGAAGTTGGTCTTGTAGGAGACGGGAAGTTGGAGAGAATGTCCCAGCAGGAGCCCCGGAGGCTAGAAGGATGAGAGACAATGGAGACGCCAAGGAGCCTCGGGGGCTGTATGTTTACTAAAGGACTGTGGGTTGGGGGTGTGTTATTTGATGTTGGGGATTTGTGACTTTGGAGAGTATAAGAACTGTGAAGGACGATTGTTCTGCCTCTTTCTGAGATTCTGTGCTTGATAGAGGATGTAGCCTCTCAATAAACCAATCCTGAGAAATAAACTCAGTCTCGTCTGTGAAAGGCATCCTCTACACTATAATAATTTAAAATGTCTGTGAATGAACTATATGGTCAAGAGTTGGTACAGTAGATGAGGGAAAACAAGTGACAAGCATGAATGGACAGAAAAAGGACAAAATGAATGTCTAGTGGCTAGGCTAGCAGACAGTAGAAATTCTGGGAGTGGCCACTCAGACCAGCTAACATTAGCAGCCCAACCTAATGGCTATCACAGCTAGAATGTAACAAAATAGGCCAGAATGGAACAAGTTTTATAATCGACTTTATGAAAAGAGCCATTAAATCTTTGGTCACACTGATTTGCATCACAAAGCTGGCCATGCTAGCAGTTCTGGTACCTGTGTCAGCTGGGAAAAAATAACAAAACAGGCCAGAATAATGTGAGATATACAGTGGTGTGAAAGTGTTTGCCCCCTTCCTGATATCTCATTTTTTTTTGTATGTTTGTCACACTTAAATGTTTCAGATCATCAAACAAATTTAAATATTAGACAAAGATAACACAAGTAAACACAAAATGCAGTTTTTAAATGAAGGTGTTTATTATTAAGGGGAAAAAAAAAAATCCAAATCCACATGGCCCTGTGTGAAAAAAGTGGTTGCTCCCTAAACCTAATAACTGGTTGGGCCACCCTGAGCACCAACAACTGCAATCAAGCATTTGCCATAACTGGTAATGAGTCTTTTACAGCACTGTGGAGGAATTTTGGCCCACTCATCTTTGCAGAATTGTTGTAATTCGGCCACATTGGAGGGTTTTCGAGCATGTACTGCCTTTTTGAGGTCATGCCACAGCATCTCAATCAGATCCAGGTCAGGACTTTGACTAGGCCACTCCAAAGTCTTCATTTTGTTTTTCTTAAGCCATTCAGCGGTGGACTTGCTGGTGTGTTTTGGATCATTGTCCTGCTGCAGAATCCAAGTGCGCTTCAGCTTGAGGTCACGAACAGATGGCCGGACGTTCTCCTTCAGGATTTTTTGGTAGACAGCAGAATTCATGACTCCATTTACCACAGCAAGTCTTCCAGGGCCTGAAGCAGCAAAACAGCCCCAGATCATCACACTACCACCACCATATTTTACTGGTGGTATGATGTTTATTTTCTGAAATGCTGTATTACTTTTACACCAGATGTAATGGGATACAAACCTTACATAAAGTTCAACTTTTGTCTCGTTAGTCCACAGAATATTTTCCCGACAGTCTTGGGGATCATCAAGATGTTTTCTGGCAAAACTGAGATGAGCCTTTATGTTCTATTTGCTCAGCAGTGATTTTCGTCTTGGAACTCTACCATGCAGACCATTTTTTGCCTAGTCTCTTTCTTATGGTGGAGTCATGAACACTGACCTTAACTGAGGCAAGTGAGGCCTGCAGTTCTTTGGATGTTGTTGTGGGGTCTTTTGTGACCTCTTGGATGTGTCATCACTGCACTCTTGGGGTAATTTTGGTCGGCCAGCCACTCCTGGGAAGGTTCATCACTATTCCATGTTTTCGCCATTTGTGGATAATGGCTCTCACTGTGGTCCGCTGGAGTCCCAAAGCTTTAGAAATGGCTTTATAACCTTTTCCAGACTAATAGATCTCAATTACTTTGTTTCTCATTTGTTCCTGAATTTCTCTGGATCACAGCATGATGTCTAGCTTTTGAGGATCTTTTGGTCTACTTCACTTTGTCAGGCAGGTCCTATTTAAGTGATTTCTTGATTGAGAACAGGTGCGGCAGTAATCAGGCCTGGGTGTGGCTAGAGAAATTGAACTCAGCTTTCCAAAGATGTGATAAACCACCGTTAATTTATGTTTTAACAGGGGGGGCAATCACTTTTTCCACACAGGGCCATGTAGGTTTGGATTTTTGTTTACCCTTCATAATAAACGCCTTCATTTAAAAACTGCATTTTGTGTTTACTTGTGTTATCTTTGTCTAATATTTAAATTAGTTTCATGATCTGAAACATTTAAGTGTGACAAACATACAGAAAAATGAGAAATCAGGAAGTAGGCACTCTCTGTTTTGTTTATGAGCTTGTTTATTCAGACAATAACTGTTCTATTTACTGTATATTTGATCTGCTGGTGGATGTTATTAGCGGTTTGGTCTGTTGTGAGGGGAGATAAACTGGTGAGTAAAGAAAGGCGGATCAGATTCAGCTCGTCCTCATTAAACTTTCAGAGGACGCCAGAGGGAGAACGGCTGAGTCGCTGTTCTGCAGGATCCGTTTCCTCCCACTGCCGCTTTGTCATTTTGGGTCTATCTTACCTTTGGCAGGCCTGCTGGAAAGTAGATTTTTATTTTTCATAAGATTTTATTTAATTTCCTATAAATCTTAAAGGCACAGTACACAAAAAATACAAAAATGGCAACTCAAGTACACACTAATTTAGGCTCAGTATTCAGTGCATTTTAGATTTTAACATGTTAATATGACTTTAAATAAATCTTTAACTATAAAACTTTTATACGTGTATCTGAAAAAAATGTTATTTTTTTCAAATTTATTTCAAGAAATTATAATCTGTTTCCAGTAGGTGATTTATTATTTTTTAACAAGGGGAATGGTCCAACAGGAGTGCACACACACATGGGGAATGTAGTTAGTAGTCCAGTTCTCACAGACAGGTTGCAAAGGTAAATGTAGTAAATTTGAGACTTTTTAAATTATAAATCAGCATTTGTACAAGCATTTATCAGAAAAAAGTTGCATCCATCCATCCATCTATCGATCATAATATTCTACTTGATAGATTAGAACACTATGTTGGACTTAATGGAACTTCGTTGCAGTGGTTTAGATCTTATTTATCTGATAGGTTCCAGTGTGTTCATGTCAATGAGTTTTCTTTCAACTCAAAGCTCAGTCATGGAGTTTCACAGGGATCTGTGCTAGGCCCTACTCTTTTTAGTTTATATATGCTTCCGTTAGGCAACATTATTAGAAAGCACTGTATACATTTTCATTGTTATGCAGATGACACACAATTATACCTGTCAGTGAAGCCAGATGATAGTAATCAATTAGCCAAGTTAGAAGCCTGTCTTAAGGAAATCAAAGCTTGGATGACTTGTAATTTCCTGCTATTAAATTCAGATAAGACTGAAGTCCTTCTTGTTCGTCCAAAAAACCTTAGAAATACCTTTCCAAGTCAAACTTTTAGTTTGGATGCAGTTTCTCTTAATAGCTCTGTGAGGAACCTTGGAGTTATTTTTGATCAAGATCTGTTTTTCAATTCACATATTAAATTTGTTTCTAAGACTGCCTTCTATCATTTGCGTAATATTGCCAAGATTAGGAGCATCTTGTCTCAGAGTGATGCTGAGAAACTGAGCCACGCTTTTGTTAGCTCTAGATTAGATTATTGTAACTCTTTATTATCAGGTTGTCCTAAAACATCTCTAAAAAGTCTTCAGTTGATCCAAAATGCTGCAGCAAGAGTTTTAACAGGTACTAGAAAGAGCGATCATATCTCTCCGGTTCTGGCCTCCCTTCATTGGCTTCCCATAGAGTTTAGAATTAAGTTTAAAATCCTTCTTCTCACTTTCAAAGCTCTAAACAATCAGGCCCCTTTTTATTTAAAAGATCTGATACTTCCCTATTATCCTAACAGAGCACTACACTCCCAAAATGCAGGATTACTTGTAATACCTAGAATCTCCAAAAGTACAATGGGAGGCAGAGCCTTCAGTTATCAAGCTCCTCTCTTGTGGAACCAGCTGCCAATCTGGATTCAGGAGTCAGACTCGATCTCTGTTTTTAAGAATAGGGTTAAAACCTTCCTTTTTGATATAGCCTGTAATTAGGGAGGGATCATGTGTCTCTGAACCCTGCTTTAGTTATGCTGCTATTAGGTTTAGACAGCCGGGGGACCTCCAATAATGCACTGGGCTTCACTCCTTTCTTCACTCTCAATGAAATATTTTTTTTTTGCTGGTCATTAACATCTGTTTGTTCTCTCCCATAGATTGAGTCCCCATCGTGCTGTTTGCTCTCTACATGTCTGTTCTTTTCATCTTCTCTATCCCCTCAGCCCCCAGCCAGTCGCAGCAGATGACTGCCCTTCCCTGAGCTTGGTTCTGCTGGAGGTTTCTTCCTGTTAAAAGGGAGTTTTTCCTTTCCACCGTCGCCAAGCGCTTGCTCACAGGGGATCGCCTGATTGCTGGGGTCTTTCTGCAGTTGTGGGGGTTTCCCCTACAGTTGAAAGTGCTATGAGATGACTGTTGTTGTGAAATGGCGCTATATAAATAAAGTTAAAGTTGAATTGAATTGGGGCAGCGCAGTGGCGGAGTGGTTAGCACTGCGGCAGCACAGCAACTCACCCTTGGCCGGGGGATCCTGGGTTTGATCCCAGCCCCCGACCAACAGTGATCTGTCTGGAGTTTGCATGTTCTCCCCGTGTCTGCGTGGGTTTACTCCGGGATTTCTCCGGTTTCCTCCCACATGCCAAAAACATGCAAGTTAGGTTAATTGGCATCAAACTAGGGATTCTAAATTGTCCTTAGGTATGAATGTGAGAGTGAATGGTTGTCTGTCTCTCTGTGTTGGCCCTGCGATGGAGTGGCGATCTGTCCAGGGTGGACCCTGCCTCTCACCCAAAGATGCTGGGATAGGCTCCAGCCCCCCGCGACCTGAAAAGGATTAAGCGGAAGAAGATGAATGAATGAATGAATTGAATTGAATCTTCTTCCGCTTAATCCTTTTTGGGTCGTGGGGGGGTGGGGGGTGGCTGGAGCCTATCCCAGCATCTTTGGGCAAGAGGCAGGGTCCACCCTGGACAGATCGCCAGTCCATTGCAGGGCCAACACAGAGAGACAGACAACCATTCACTCTCACAGTCATACCTACATATTTATGAAAAAACTCATCAGTATGGGGAAAAAAAACACATTTCATACATTATTTTGCTTATCCTCCATCATGCCCCCTCAAATCACAGACTTGACTGTAAGACAAGAAAGAAGTGGTTAAACCTGAGATTAAAATGTCACAAATGTACACTTAAAGTCTCAAATGTATGAGTTAAAATTTTACAGATTTGCCAGGAAAAAGGTGCAAATTTACATGTTAAAAAAGTGAAAAATATGAATAAAAATGATCAAATTTGTAAGTAAAATGTTGGAAATTTGTGAGTAAAAAGTAGCAGCTTTGAGTAAATGAGTTACTAATAAAAAGTGTAAATTTTACATGGGGGAAAAAAGCAGCAAACGTGTAAAAATTTGCAAATTTACAATTAAAAAGTTGCAGATTAATAAAAAGTATCAAAATGTATGAGTGAAAATTTGTACGTACTAATAAAAAATAAGTTTACAACAAAAAATTGAGTAAAAGTTTTCAAATTTACAAGTAAAAAGTCAATTTATGAGTGAAAATTTGTATATTTCTGAGTAAAAAGTAGAAAAGGTAGCAAATATGAGTAGAAAATTGCAAATTTACAAGTAAAAAGTTTCAGATTTATGAGTAAAAACTTGCAAATTACAAGTTAAAAAGTGAAAAATTGCAAAGTAGTAAAAATGAGTGGCAAGCACAAGAAAAAAATGCATGTTTACAAATAAGTGTGATTAAATGTAACTAAAAAGTTGCAACTTTACTAATAAAATGTTATTTATGAGTAAAAGTAGCAAATTTATGAGCAAACTATTGAAAAATTTGCAAGTAAAAAAGCAGAAAATCTAGTAATTAAACAAATTTATTCATAAAAGTAAGCAAATTTGTGAGTAAATTTTTTTTACAGATTTACAATTGAAAATCAGCAACTCATAAGTAAGAATTTGCAGATTTATGAGTAAAACAACTTGCAAATTTATACATAAAAAAGCAGCAAATATAAATAAAATGTCAGAAATTTAAGTGTAAAATAGCTGCAAGTTGATGAGTAAATATACAAGAAAAAGTCAGTATTATTTTTAGTAAAAAGCTGCAAATTTAGAAGCTCAGAACTGACTGTTTTTGAGGTAGAAACACCAGTAAAGACTGGTGTGTTATGGGCGATAGTTCAGACCTCTGCGGGTTAATAATAAAATAAGACTTCCTCTCCCTGTTTCCTGGCTGCGTGGCTCCCGGCCGTGTAGACCTCTGGGGCCCGGCCGTCTGCTGTGATGCTGCCGCGCTGTGACACATGACCACACAGAGCTGAATGGGCATTAGTGCAGGCTTCAGCACACCCAACATCTGTGCTTCAAATCACTCATTAAATCAGAACACAAAAAGTAACTTTACTTGAATGCCACAGCATAAATATTTGATCATGGCTGAGAATAAATCTTTGTGGTTTGGTGCTCCTTCCTCCTCTTATAGATCCTGTCTTTCTCTGCTGCTCGGATACAGGCGCATACTTGGCTTGGTCATTTGTGAAATGGATCTTATGAATATTTCAGAAAGATTCATAGCTACAATCAGCTCCGCTTATAAAGGAGATGAGTAGATCACAAAGTTTTTGTTCTGTTTGCATGGATGATGTACGCTGAAAGAGGTTTTGTGTTACTTTGACAGGAGCCCAAACTTCCTTCTGTGATGACACATCCTGGTGCACACTCACAGCGGAACTATGGGGGGGGGGGGGGCACACAGTAGTCAATTGTTGGTATTCTCACATTCATTTAACAGAGATCTACAGTTTTATTAAGGAGCTCCTGTTATGCACTTTTTTTTCACATGTTGACGCAGCTCTCGGATGTGTTGATGAAATGTCTGTGATAGGGCTGTGAAGCTTTAGAAATCACACGATTCAATTTGATTCTGGTTGTTGGGGTTTACGATTCGATTCAGAATCGATTTTCGATTTACATTTGGCTCTCAGTTCAGTACGAAAACCCACCAATCTCAGGGAAAAAAAAAATCCACTGCACTGGTAAGCTTGAAAGCAGAGTACAGTGTGTTGATGTTTTGGGGGGTTATATTTTTTTAAAAATTGCATCAACTGATTTGCAATAAAATACTGTTAAATGAAAAAAGTAATATTAGGTTAGTAATTGCGTTTTTATTTATTGAAAACTTGTGGGTTTCAAAAATGAAATTGTACACAAGTGAAATAAATTGTGAAAATTTTCCTTTTCAGCGCATCACAATTCCTAACAGCTTTTCCACACTGTGTAGGTTTGGTCGCCCTCCAGCATTCTAGAAATATAGGCTATTCATTAAAAAACAAAAGTAAATTCTATCACAAATACTTTGAACATCCATGTAAATAGTAGTGTTACCTGACTGTATGCAGTCAGTATACAGTTACCTATGCAGTAACTTAATGCAGTGAACAAATTCAATAAGAACTGAATGCAGTTGATGCATAAGATACAGTCGTGAAAAAATTAGGACACCCTGTATAAGCCTGTGTGTTTTTTAAACATATCTGGACATATGGATATTTAATATCAATGTTAAAAGTACTGGGCGATTCATTTAATACAACTAAACAATTAAAAGTGAATTAAATGCCTTTTTCAAATTTTCTGTAAAATGTAATTCTAAACAAATAGTGAGGAATAAATTAGGACACCCCCCATCTTTTTTAGAACACCCCCACATTCATTCCCACTTACAATGGCTAAAATAAATGTTAAAAAAAATGCAAATAAAAATAAAAACAAGGTTTAACAGAGAATATGTGAACATTTCTTAATAAAGAACTGAATATTTAATCGAGTGTCCTAATTTTTTCACATGACTACGTAGCATTAATTTTAAACCTGCACAAATATAAACTTAAGCATCTAAATTCTTCTGAGACTTCTTTTTTTTGCCTGTACAGAATTTGCTGGGAGTTTGTTAAAGTGGTGCAGTGCGTGTTGTTCAGCAGGGGGACTTGCAACTTTTTCCACTTTTTTCAGTTCTGGGTGATGGTGGTTAATGTGAGCCCCGGTGTTTGTAGTGTTACCAAAGTACTTGACTTTTGTTTTGCAGACTTTACATACTGTGTTACATGTGTCATGTCCAGTGTTGGGCAAGTTACTAAAAAATGGTAACTAGTTACAGTTACTAGTTACTTCTTTTCAAAAGTACCTGAGCTACTTTTGAGTTACTGCATGATTTAAGTAACTAGTTACTTGGAAAAGTAACGTAAATGCATACTTAAATCATCTTGCACACACAGCAAGATCAAGGGCCTCTTGTTCTCATCAGAAAAAAGAAGAAAAAGAAAACGGATGAAAAAAAAGTCTCATCTTAAAGAGAAAAACTGTCTCAGATTTACACAAACTACTGTAATCAATAAAAAGTCAGAAATTTACTAGAAATAAAGCTGTGAATTCACAGAGAAAGTTTTGGACCCCCCGGTGGGCCATTTTTGGCCCACGAGCTATATGTTTGACACCCCTGGACCAGCTCATTAAAAATGCATACTTAGAGGATTTACTTCCATGAAATAAGATAAGCCTTTATTAGTCCCACAATGGGGAAATTCCAGGATTGCAACAGCACAGGGATAGCAACAGTCAGAGCAATAATTTAGAAGATAAGAAAATAAGAGCAGTGAATATACTGTACATACAGTGGGGCAAAAAAGTATTTAGTCAGCCACCAGTTGTGCAAGTTCTACCACTTAAAAGATGAGAGAGGTCTCCAATTTTCATCATAGGTATACCTCAACTATGAGAGACAAAATGAGAAAAAAAATCCAGAAAATCACATTGTCTGATTTTTAAAGAATTTATTTGCAAATTATGGTGTAAAATAAGTATTTGGTCACCTACAGACAAGCAAGATTTCTGGCTCTCACAGACCTGTAACTTCTTCTTTAAGAGGCTCCTCTGTCCTCCACTCGTTACCTGTATTAATGGCACCTGTTTGAACTCATTATCAGTATAAAAGACACCTGTCCACAACTTCAAACAGTCAGACTCCAAACTCCACTATGGCCAGGACCAAAGAGCTGTCAAAGGACACCAGAAACAAAATTGTAGACCTGCACCAGACTGGGAAGACTGAATCTGCAATAGGTAAGCAGCTTGGTATGAAGAAATCAACTGTGGGAGCAATTATTAGAAAATGGAAGACAAACAAGACCACTGATAATCTCCCTCGATGTGGGGCTCCACGCAAGATCTCACCCCATGGGGTCAAAATGATCACGAGAACAGTGAGCAAAAATCCCAGAACCACATGGGGGGACCTAGTGAATGACCTGCAGAGAGCTGGGACCAAAGTAACAAAGGCTACATCAGAAACACACTACGTCGTTAGGGACTCAAATCCTGCAGTGCCAGACGTGTCCCCCTGCTTAAGCCAGTACATGTCCAGGCCCGTCTGAAGTTTGCTAGAGAGCATTTGGATGATCCAGAAGAGGATTGGGAGAATGTCATATGGTCAGATGCAACCAAAATAGAACTTTTAGGTAAAAACTCAACTTGTCGTGTTTGGAGGAGAAAGAACACCATACCTACTGTGAAGGATGGGGGTGGAAACATCATTCTTTGAGGCTGTTTTTCTGCAAAGGGACCAGGACGACTGATCCGTGTAAAGGAAAGAATGAATGGGGCCATGTATCGTGAGATTTTGAGTGAAAACCTCCTTCCATCAGCAAGGGCATTGAAGATGAAACGTGGCTGGGTCTTTCAGCATGACAATGATCCCAAACACACTGCCCGGGCAACGAAGGAGTGGCTTCGTAAGAAGCATTTCAAGGTCCTGGAGTGGCCTAGCCAGTCTCCAGATCTCAACCCCATAGAAAATCTTTGGAGGGAGCTGAAAGTCCGTGTTGCCCAGTGACAGCCCCAAAACATCACTGCTCTAGAGGAGATCTGCATGGAGGAATGGGCCAAAATACCAGCAACAGTGTGTGAAAACCTTGTGAAGACTTACAGAAAACGTTTGACCTCTGTCATTGCCAACAGAGGGTATATAACAAAGTATTGAGATGAACTTTTGTTATTGACCAAATACTTATTGTCCACCATAATTTGCAAATAAATTCTTTAAAAATCAGACAATGTGATTTTCTGGATTTTTTTTTTCTCATTTTGTCACTCATAGTTGAGGTATACCTATGATGAAAATTGGAGACCTCTCTCATCTTTTAAGTGTGAGAACTTGCACAATTGGTGGCTGACTAAATACTTTTTTACCCCACTGTATGTACATATAAATATATAAATATATATACACAGTGCGGAGCATTGTAGCTAGATGGAATAAACAGCATAACCGCCTATTTAGTTATCCTACATAGTATGAATATGTACCCATACATATTGTCACCCTCGGTAGCTACTGATATTGTCCTAGTTGTATACTAGAGGGGACTATTTGTGTAAGTCTGTTGCGTCTTTTGCATTCAATACTATTAGGTCGTCACGTTTTTTTGCTATCTCTGCGCGCAGCCCTGCTTAGGTTACAAAGTCTGACAGCCATAGGTAGGAAGGACCTGCGAAACCTCTCAGTCGTACACCTAGGATGATGTAAATGAGCTCCTCAGTGTGTTCAGTATGTCCTGCATACATGGGACTCGGACTCCAAATAGTTGCATATCACAACAGCATGTAACTGAATGAGATAAAATAAAACAGAAAGCACAGATAAATGAAAGTTCACCTTAAGCTGTTCTCTACTGCAACAAATCACAGTCACTTTTTCTCTGTGCGGTAAGAAAACATTTACACAGCTATGGACATTAAATGCAGCTTCTTGCTCTAAAAATACTCATGCTTAACCACAGATCTAGTAGCTGTTGGGGGCTACTCACCGCTCGAACACCAGGTGATCGGGGGTCGATATGAGAAGTCGCCACCGCCACGGCATTCCTTCTTACCAGGTTGCGGTGTGAACTGGGGCAGGACAGGAAACCGACCCACAGAGGAGACTGACGGCTGCATCAGCTCAGCTACGTAGGATCAGTTTATATTTATTTGTGCTCAAAATATCTATCCATATTAATAAAATGAGTAACGGGAGTAGCGCATCCGATCAAATTTCAATAACTGTAATGCATTACTGAATTTTTAAACAGTAATTTTGTTACACAGCACGTTACTGCAAAAGTAGTGGCGTTACAATAACACGTTACATTGTAATGCATTAGTCCCAACACTGGTCATGTCTAGCGCTTTCTTTCCCGGAATGTTGTACAAACAAAAATGCGCCCACACACTTGCCTTCACTAAAGATGGACTGGCTGAATTTTTTGCTGCTCCATTTTTTCTTTATTCCGACTGTTTCATCTGGCTGCTAGCTAGTAAGCTACTCTGCATGCTTCTCCTGTGTCGGCAGCGTCAATGTGTGATTGCGTATAACGAAGTGGCAATACGCGTTACGTGATGGGACACGAGCACCACCGCAAAAAAAAATAATAATAAAAAATCGATTCTTAATTTTTATGAATCGATTCTGGATCATGTAAAATGAGAATCTCGATTATGTGAATTGATCCCCCCCCCCAACACCCCTAGTCTGTGACATACTCTGGTCAAAACACCTCAGGGTTTAATTATTGCAGTACCATTTTACAAACAGGGAAGGAGCTCTCCTCAAAATGGAGCTTTAAATTGCTTTAAATGCTAATAAGCCCCAGTCTACCCCACCCTCCCTTTTTTGGGATTTCTCTGAGATTTAAGTTTTGAGGACAGTTGTGTGTTTGAGGCTAACATTAGCTTTTCACTTCTGTTGTCAGACTAAGAAACATATTAACAAATACTGTCTGAATGTCAGTTTAAAAGCCCAAATAAAGGATTATCAGAGATAAGGATGTGTGATGTAAGTTGCTGATAGCATATGACCGGTCCCTGGGGTGTAATAAGCACAGAAACAACCCTGAATGAGTGAACGACTAACTGTGCTGTTGTTAATTGAGGAGTTGCCCATTCCAGAGTATAGTAAACTGTAAATAAAATTATGTCTATGAATGAAGGGCATGGTCAAATGTTGGTAGGTGACCGACTGGAAAAATGGGTACCACAAGGCTAGCAGACTCCTCTTTTTGCACCTGGTAATATGACCAGCTAACATTAGCAGCCAATTCTACCAGAATATTATGACCACAATAAAAAAAAATATTTACCAGAATGGTGCAAGATACACTACTCACAAAAAGTTAGGTATATTTGGCTTTCAGGTGAAATTTATGGAAAATGTAAAAAGTTCATGCTACAGTTATATCATGAAAGTAGGGACATTTAAGTAGAAGCATGCAGTGGTGATTTCATCTCAAACAATTTATTGAAACAAAAGCCAACAACAGTGGTGGGTATACCACAACAAAAAATGTCAATGTCTCAATAACTTGTCATGTGCCCTTGAGCATCAATTACAGCTTGACAACGACGTCTCCTGCTGTTCACAAGTCCACTTACTGTCTGCTGAGGCGTGGCATTCCACTGTTCTTGAAGGGCGGCCCTCAGGTCATTGAGGTTGTTGGGGTGCAGGGTTATGAGCCTCTACACGGTGACTCAGCTGATCCCATAGGTTTTCTATGGGATTCAGGTTTGGAGAAAGTGCAGACCACTCCATTTAAGGTAGCCCAGCCTCCAGCTGCTGTTTCCTAATGATGCAACCTCGATGAGCTGGAGCATTGTTGTCCATGAAGGTGGAATTAGGCCTGTGTTGTTCATGCAGGGGCACAATGACTGGATTAATGATGCTATTCAGGTAGCAGGGTTTCCTATGGTAACATTTCCGGGTGGCGGCCCACAACACTTGAAATCATCCCGCCACTCTATGAGGAAATATAAATTTAAGAAAAAAATATGAAGGAATGGCAGTCTGCAAGTGCGCACACAAACAACATGCATGACCGTCATCCACGTGGAGTTCAGAAGCGCTCCAGTCGCCAGCAGAGTGTCTCACTGGCGTCACTGTCCGAGAGAAGCATGAGCTTATTAAAGTACTTAAACATGGAACAAAAGCAGACGAGGTATGTAAGCAGTGAAGGCATTTATCATAGTTTTAACCCGCTGGTAACGGGAGCAATAATGGAAGTCGCTGAGCTAACAGGTGTGATCAGGAGCTCAAGTTGGTTCATTATGTCTTCTTTTTAATTATTATTTTTTTTGTTTTTCATACTTAAATCACCCTTTATTGTCATTCAACTGTACAACCAATCATGTACAGTAGAACAAGATTGTGTTTTACCTATCTACTGTGTTAATCACACACACCCCAAATGTAGAATCGGAGGGCCGCTGCCATGCAAGGCGCCGCCACAAATTTCCCTCCTCCATTCCATTATTGCTGAGCACCAAGCTGGACAGCAGGAAGTTCCACTTATATATGGTCTTCGGCATGACCCGGCCGGGATTTGAACCCCTGCCTCCCGGGTGTGGGGCGGATGCTCTACCAACTGAGCCACCACTCCGGTACTTCATACAAGAACAAAAAGGAGCTGTTTTTACCTTTACCTTAGTTAATATTAATTAACTAATTTATGTTCATTATTATGTACCTGGCAAATTAAGATGACCGAAATTCACAAAGTCAATGACTTTAATCCATCAGCAGCCTTTAGACAAACTAAATGAGCCAACATTTGGATTTCAAAATAAGGGAGGTTTTCCTGCTGTTTGGGTGGTGAGGGGATTTCTAAAAAACTATAAATATATAGAAATATTAAAATAGAAATAACTGCATCTCTGGTCATTTAAGTTAAAATTGTATTTAATGAAATAAATTATTAATATTGTTTTTTTAATCAGAGTTAAATTTTTGTTCTGTTCTGGCTCTGCAAAATTATGGTCAGAAGTGTAAATTGTTATAAGGAAAAAGTTAAAAAAAATACCACAGTCTGTTTCAAATTTATTTAAAAAAAATCCAGTAATTTTATTTTAAAAAATAGACAAAAATTAGCCATTAAATAATCCACAAATTTATAATACAGTCTCAAATGTACAAGAAAAGTCAATTTTACAAGAAGAAATGACAAATTTGAGGAAAATGGTTTCAAATGTAGACAAATTTACAGAGAAAAGTAGAAAACTATAAGGAAATTGTTATAAATTTTGGATTAAAACCTCAAACCTTCCAGACTGAAGTCATTACTCAAGTTTTTAAATGCAGTGTTTCCTCTAGCTTAAAGACCTTGGCACGGTGGCAACATATTTTTCTGGGGGTGGGGTGGGCAGTAAACATACCGGAATATGTTAATTTTATACTATTTATTTCTTTTTAAAATTTTGCACAGTAACTTTGCATATGTAACTTACCATTTGAAGTATTGTACAACCGAGGCTTGAATGTTGGAATATTGGGCCAGTTGGGGTCCCACCCAGATGTCCTGTGTTTAGACTTTTTGCTGGTGTCATCCTTCTCTCCTTCCTCTGCTCTCACCTCTCCTGGACCCTCTGCCTGAACACTTTCCTCTCCTTGGCTCCTCTCTTCTGTCTCATCTTTCCCTCTCTGTTCTCTGTCTAATTCAGGTTCTCTCTCTGTCTATGGTGGTATACAAACAGGTTAGAAAATATCAAGTGTCATGTTTTGTCCTCCAGGATTTTTTGTCATGGTTTACATAAATGACAAAAATATGTATTTTTTTGTATTTTAATTCTAGTGTTTCTTTTTTTTTCCATTGAGAGAGTAGGGAAGGGAAAGAAACATTCGTAATAGTAATGTACTCATGCATACTTAAATTATATAATCAGGTGGGTATAGTAACCAGAAATTCTACCCATGTAAAAGCAGTGCTTTGAAATTAATAATTAAAAGTAGACAACCAAAAATTTCTAGTTGAGTTAAGGGTACAAAGAGCAGCCACTTAAGAACTTGAGTAATGACTTCAGTCTTGAAGGGTTGAGGTTTTTCTCAAAAATTTATAACAATTTTCTTATAGTTTTATACTTTTCTCTGTAAATGTATCTAAATTTGAAAACATTTTCCTCAAATTTGTAATTTCCTCTTGTAAAATTGACTTTTCTTGTACATTTGAAACTTTATTATGAATTTGTGGATTATTTTATGGCTAATTTTTGTCTGTTTTTTAAAATAAAATTACAGTTTTTTTAAATAAATTTGAAACACTGTGGTAAAAAAATTTTTTTAAACTTTTTCCTTATAACAATTTACATTTTTGACCATAATTTTGCAGTCAGAACAGAACAATAATTTAACTCTGATTACAAAGAAAAAAAAATTAATAAAATTATATTTAATGAAATAAATTAACTTAAATGACCAAGGATGGCGTTATTTCTATTATAATATTTCTTTATATTTATAGTTTTTTAGAAATTTCCTCACCACCCAGACAGCAGGAAAAACCTCCCTTATTTTGAAATCCAAATGTTGGCACGTTTAGTTTGTCTGAAGGCTGTTGATGGATTAAAGTCATTGACTTCATGAATTTTGGTCATCTTAACTTGCCAGGTACATAATAGGGAGCATAACTTAATTTTGTAGTGGCTGGTGAAATATATTGTCAGCAATTCATCAGTGCCCCTTCCCTTTCCCTTCATATGAAGCGACTGCATATGAATTCTAACCACATCTCTTAGCTAAGCAACGTTTCCGTTATTGCTCACGTTTCCAGTGGGTTAAAACTATGATAAACGCCAGTGCTTACAAACCTCTTCTGATTTTTTTCCATGTTTAAAGTACTTTAAACTCATGTTTCTCTCGGACAGTCACACTAGCGAGATACTCTACCTGGTGACTGACTGGAAAGCTTGTGTGGGCGGGGCGCTTCTAAACTCCGTGGGGATGACGGTCACTCGCGTTGTTTGTGTGCGCGCTTGTGGAAAGTCATTGCTTCATATATTTTTCTTAAATTTATATCTCCTCATAAGTGCAGCAGAAATTTTTGTGGCGCAGCGGGCCGCCACCCAGAAATGTTACCAGAGGAAACACTGAAGTGGGTGCTCTTTGTACCCTTAACTCAACTAGAAATTTTTTGTTGTCTACTTTTAATTATTAATTTTAAAGCACTGCTTTTACATGAGTAGAATTTCTGGCTACTATATCCACCTCTGAGCAGTAGCTAAGGGTTTTGTGGTGTAGTGAGTGTGGTGTGTGTGTGCTCCCATACCCGCCCCTGGTGTGATGTTAGGCAGACATGGCCCTTGTGTATAAATACACAAGGTTGTGTATAAATACAAAGTTCTGTTCCAATAATAAAGAGGGAATTTGCTGCATGACAGAAGAGCCTCCAGCCTCGCATTCCTCATACATAACATTTGGCGACGAGAAGAAAAATTATGGGAGTGTACGGGCTACCTCCACCACTATCACCGTTTCTAGAGTACACGGGAGAGCCGGTGATCCTGTGGCCGCAGTGGAGGGCCATGTTTGAGGATTATATCGGGGCGCTGGGCTTAAGTAGACTCGACGGGAGATGACGGAGAGCACTTCTGGCCCACCATCTCGGCACGGAAGGCCGAAGAATTCTCGGTACATTGGGTGAAATGGAGTACTATGAGGATGTTGTCAAGCGGCTGGCTGAGTACTTCAACAAGCAGAAGAGGACCAGGAAGCTGTGGGTAATGGAGCTGTTGACGCCAGGAACGGCTAAGCTAGTTAGCTTGGGGAAGCTAACGACCCATTCGGTGCCTATGGACAGGTTAGCCGATAAGCTAACTTTGGGCCAAAACCAAGCTACGAGCTACCAGCTAGGCTTCGAGGTAGGCCCGGGGCCACGAGTGGAAGAGTCCCTGGTCACTGAAGACGGCAGGCCAGTCAAGGAGTTCAGCACAGTACAGGACTATAGTGCTGATGAGTTGGACGGCACGGTGTGCAATGACAGCAGAGAGAGAGAGAGCAGCAGGAGTCATCCCTGCAGCTGGAGGCTAGGCAGCGAGTGAGCAGGACCATGGAGACAACACAGCGGAGTGCCTGGAACAAAGGTACCAAGAGCAGCGATGAAACACCCGGGTCGGAGAGTGACGCCGACGAGAGTGATGCTGAGAGCCCTGAGGGAGAGCAACAGCTGCCGGACACGGAGGCAGCACAGCGGAGTGCCTGGAATGAGGGTGCTGGAAGCAGCAGCAAAGTGCCTGGGTCAGGAAATGACACGGGCAAAAGCGATGCTGTGAGCCCCGGGAGTGAGCAACAGCAGCTGTACGCCACGGAGGTCAGGCAGTGTCAGGAATCTGAAACTCAAGACTCATAGAAATGATAGTACTCTGTTAGGTTCGTACCTTAATCAGATTCGAGACATAAATATAATCAAAGGTTTTTACTTGCAAGGAGCAAATCACAACACACCTCTGGTTACAGACGGGAGTGAATGCTGGTGCGTAGAGTCAGCACCTCCCTTTTATACAATAAAGTAGGTCAAGGAAAAACTTTCACAACATCTGCTGCACCCACACATGGCAGAGCAGAAAGTTGGACACAATGAGTTTTTATCACATGATGGAGAAATAGCGAGAAAGACAATTCCATATATGGCATAGGACAGTTGGTTAATACAAGTATTTTCATTCTGTCCGGTTACACTGTTGCAGGGCAGATTACACTTCTCAGAGCAGAAAGTTATTTCAACAGTTCCTGTGTCACGTACAGCACAGGAGAAGCAGTTATACGAGTATTATTCATTTATGAAATGTTAACCTGTATATACATTTATACATTTTCCAACAATTCCCTCCTGTTTAACATTTCATCACATGCAAGCATCAGTATAATGTAACTTCAAAAGATTTTTTTTGCATTGACCTCATAAAGCATCATTTCCAAATTTAAACAGTGGTTTTGTCATCACAATCACCATCACTTTGCTGTGTTAAGGCAGTATATTGTAAGATAAGATAAGATAAGATAAGCCTTTATTAGTCCCACAACGGGGAAATTCCAGGATTGCAACAGCACAGGGATAGCAACAATCAGAAGGCAAGAAAAAAAAACAAGCAAGCAAGAGCAGCTAATATACATATGTACATATTACTATAAAATATATATATACACACACACACACACAGACACACAGTGCAGAGCATTGTAGCTGGATGGAATAAATATATGAATATATGAACACACAGTGCAGAGCATTGTAGCTAGATGGAATAAATATGTAAATATATAAACACCCACAGTACGGAGCATTGCAGCTAGGTGGAATAAATATGCAAGTATATAAACACACACAGTGCGGAGCAATGTAGCTAGATGGAATAATATGTAGATATATAAAAACACAGTGCGGAGCATTGTAGCTAGATGGAATAAATATATAGATATATAAATATAAACACACCCAGTGCTGAGCATTGTAGCTAGATGGAATAAATATGTAAATATATAAACACACACAGTGCAGAACATTGTTGCTAGGTGGGATGAAACAGCATAACCGTCTATTTAGTTATCCTACATGGTATGATTATGTGCCCATACATATTCTCACCCTCCATAGCGACCGGTATGTTCCTAGTTGTATGCCGGAGAGGACCATTGTGTAAGTCTATTGCATCTTTTGCATTCAAAAAAACTATTAGTTTGTTACGTCTTTTTGCTATCTCTGCGAGCAGCCCTGCTTAGGTTGTACAGTCTGACAGCCGTTGGTAGGAAGGACCTACGAAACCTCTCGGTTGTGCACCTGGGATGATGTAGTCTGCTGCTAAATGAGCTCCTCAGTGCATCCAGTATGCACTGGATGTATTGTATGTATGTATTGTACAGGGACTTCTCTTTGGATCATAACAGATTGTAACATGAAAGTGTGTTGAGCAAAAGTTCTACTTATCATGGACCTTATACAGGGAATGACACACATGAAAAGCACATAGAATAAAATTAATATCACAATCAATGGGGTTAACTATTTCAAAAGACTCTGCCACCAAGTTCTTACTTTGAAACCAATCCCAGGAGCCCCAACCTTTATCTTCATCTAACCCATGCTGTAAGTGTAAAATATCATGCTAATTTTTGTTCTTCATTTAAGTTGTGAATCCTTGCTCCACTAATACAGTTAGATTTTCCATTGTCCATGCTAATGCATTTATGTGGTGTATAGCTAGAGCACTGCCATGCATTGGAAAAAGAGTACCCATTCTCTGTTTTCCAGATAGTTTACCCACCAACTGTTGCATCTCTGTTTTTCTTCCTTTTACCCTGGTGTGTATTTCAAGAAGTTTGATTTGCCTCAGGAGCTGCTGGTTGTCTTCTACACCGCCATCATCCAATCTGTCCTCTGCTTTTCCATCACTGTCTGGTTTGGATCTGCCACTAAACAGGACAAGACCAGACTGCAGCGGATCATTAAGTCTGCGGAGAGGATCATTGGTACCGACCTACCCTCCATTGAGAACTTATATCGGTCCATAACCAGGAAACGGGCGGGAAACATCTGTGCTGACCCATCACACCCCGGCCACAAACTGTTTGAACTTCTATCTTCTGGTCGTCGTTACAGATCACTGAAGGTCAAAACCACCCGTCACAGGAACAGTTTCTTTCCTCAAGCCATCACTCTGATGAACTCCTAACATTCACCTAGTCCTACCTGTTGCTGTACTCATGACTTTTCATCCATTATTACATTGCACATAACTCTCACACTGCTTTTTACTTCATTCACATTATATCACTGAATCTGAGTCCACATTGAAATACTGTGTGATTGTATATTTTTTCATATATTTCTGCAAAGTGTGGTTAGTCCGAGTAAATAACTGCATATATTCCTGTATATATTTGCATCCTTTTATAGAAACGTGGACAGACTGTAATTTACTGTACATACTCTGGTTGTCATTGAATCCTTATTTAAATCCTTCACCTGAACAACGAGAGCAAGTTTTTAGCCAAAGTCAAATTCCTTGTATGTGTTGTGCATACTTGGCCAATAAAGCTGATTCTGATTCTGATTCTGATTTTAGTTTGTTCAGAATGATAATAATGGGAGTAGGATGTTTTCATTTCATGTGTAAGATTTGACCTTATGCTGATGTGTGGGAACAATATAGCCATGTAACATCTGCCACACCATCCTGGAGGAAGCAATGAGTAAACATTAGATCCACAAACCCAAAAATGGTTTTCCAAGAATCCATACCCATCATCATTTGGCCAAAAAACAGTAGGATTATTGCTACAGTTAAAAGTACAATTTTTCCTCTTTAAGGTGAATTTTCCAGCAGCAATATAGGGAAAGTGAAATACATTTCTACAAACAGAATCATGATATGACACTTCACAGGTCACTTCCTTAGTATCATTGCATCTCTGTGAAAAACCCAGGTTGAAACTGTTTTTACTACAATTTTTGTGAAAGCAGATTGGTGAAGTAAACAGTGTAGGATTTACTTTCATTAAAGGCTTCTTAACTGCAAGCAAAGAAGTTCCAATTTCAATAGTATTAAATATTCTAATCTTAATCAGAATAGTGACATTCAATCCATTAAGATACCTTTCTGACAAATTCCCCACCAACCAATGTCCAACATTACTGCTTGTATTAAACAGACTGAGACGAGAATTCATCGCTATTGTCGCTCCGGGCGTTTCCTCTTCACTCAGTGGAACAGGGATCATGGGTATTGCAGTCTTGTGTGAATGGGGTAGCAATGAACACACATAGCAAGAAGTATTGATTCCCAGTCCTCTCACCAAACCACCATTGTCTGGTACCATAGGTTATGTGTATTGTTCATTGTCCATGCTTCGTGGGTTCCTTGTCCTTGAATCAGAAAGAGATTACCACCCCACTGTCAGGAGAAGTGCTGAACACAGAGTCATCAATAATTTTGGTGCCATGCTTCCACCTGAGAGAGTACCCCTCCGGGCCTCTTTCTTCACCAGGGTTGAGACGGCCTTGTCCTTAAAAGGACATGCCCCCTTTGTAACTGGACTTACTCAGGGAAACAAGTTAGTTAGTTCACTTACAGGCACCCGTAGTCTTTTAGCATGTGAAAGGTGAATCCGAGATGGTCATTCAGCAATACGTACTGCAGTGGGAGTGGGAGTGTCTAGTGTTGTCGGTGGTGGTTCTTTATGAAGACATAGTCTCCAGGTTATCCGTTTCTTTCTGTGGAGCAGAGAGAGCTTCTGACAGAATCAAAACATTCCCTGAGATGTTCACCAAGATCTGTGTATTTGTTAGGTGTGGTTAGTGGTGAGAGGTCAGGTAATACATAAGGATGGTGAAAGGCACATTCAAAAGGTGATAATCCTGTCTTTGGGTCTAGTATAGAGTTAATGGTTAGTCTGACTAATTTCAGGGCTTCTGGCCAAGTAATACCCTTTCCATGTGTGGTTTTTGCCAGCACTTGTTTGATTGTACCATTTTTCTTTTTACAAAACCTGTACTTTGTGGGTGGTCGATACTATGAAATTTGATCTTATTAAGTCTTGAACTGTTTGTGCTGTAAAATGAGTTCCATTATCTGCATAAATCAGTTCTGGAACCCCAAAAACGGAAAGAGCATCATTCAATAGAGTTTCACACACACAGATGCGGCATTTGCTGAGGATGTGTGATGAATTCCTGTCCACTTTGCGAAGGTGTCAATCAACACCAAGCAATATTGTAGCTTTCCATTGCTCCTTGAGCATTATTTTATAAACAAATGATGCACTTTTGGCATGTTTTTGTTACTTCTTTCAAAATATTAGGACAGTTTTTCCAACATCCTCATCACTGATTTCCCTCCTGTTGGCACATGATTGGCCATGTGCCACCAGGACAGCTCATCTGTATAATGTGGGTGGCAGAGCAAATTTTCGTCAGGCAAGCCAAATGTATATCTAATTATTTACACATGAAACAAGAGGAAGGTCCATATTATCTTGACAGTCTTTTAAAACATCAACATTATTAATAAGACAGACGGTTCCTAAAAGACCAATAGCAGCACAGTGAGTAGCGTTATCAGTGCCATTAGTGTGGGCAGGGCAGTGAATAACTGCCACAGAACATGGTAGCATTAGAACATTACATAGTTGCAACAATTGCTGTTGATGTTTTGCTGGTTTTTCTGTGGAGGTGACAAACCCCCGCAGATTCAAGGTAACAGTATGCAGGTGACATGCGCTATAAGCATATTTACTGTCTGTACAGAATACAGATAAGTTACATTAAGGTTAGTAGCTCATTCAGCTGTTGGAGGTGATGCAGGTTGTGGAATTTTTACACAATCTGGACCCCAGACAACACCGTTACAGCATAAGCACACTTCTGTTTTTTACAGAGCAAGCCTGTCGCTCGCTTCTTCCTTTGCTAAGTAGAGAGAGATCTGCTGTTCAACCCCCCCTTCACAACATGGGAAATGTGTAGGATAATAGAGGGCATGATCTTATTATTTGTATTATCCCATGAATAATGAAAAGGTGGTCTGTATTGCCCAGCCTGTATTTGAGTTATAACTACAGCCATATGTTTATCCTGGGCACTACAGAAAATGAAATGAAAAGCACTTATGTAAATAAAATTGAATTGAATTCATCATCAATCATTTATTGATAATTTTTATGCATTATCTATTTTTCTGAGGATTGCTAATTATTTGCTAATTAATTTCTTTGATACCCCCTGTTTTGATACATGGAGGCTCACATGCAGCAAAGTTACAGGGTATTTGTTTGATTCTTTTACTGAAAGGAAGTGTGTTTCCATTTTTAGTTTTAAATAAAATTTGCAGGTAGCCCAGTTCCTTCAAAGATGAGATCTCAATAATTATAGCTTCTTTTTGTGACATCTCTTGAAATAGTTTACAAATTTCATTTAAGAAAAACAAAATAACTATCTGTGCATTTTTGATATGCTTCAGCATTGATAAATAAGATCAGTTTGTCCATTTGAACACAGATGGGTTGAATTTGAAATATTTTGTCACATTGTTTCAGTCAAAGGAAAGGCGGACGTTTTGCCTAATTAGAATTTGTTTTAATGTTTTACAAGGAATGTCCCTATTTCATACATTCCTTGGTAAATTATGGAGTGCAATGTAGTTCACCCTGACCCAGCTTGGCCACCGCTGAATCAGGAGAAGCACATCCCTCATTGCTGTCACATTTCTGAAATATATTGTTACCGCACCATTATGTGGTGAGTAATATCAGTATAAAATCATATAAACATTACATTTGTAAAGTCAAAGTCATTTGAATCAGTACACCTTATGTTATCTACAATGTCATACAAAGTCATACTTGGCTTCAAAAAATGTTTATCAATTTAAGGATTCTTTCTCCAAAACCTTTGTCTGATAATCCATAGCTTCCGGCAGATCATATGCACAGACACATTAATTTTCAATCTATTTTGAACCTCTATGCTTTAAATCATGTGATATAGGGTAAACATAAAACCTTCAGTGATTAGGCATTATTAAATGACATCATAATATGATCATAGCATGGCCTGTAGTCACATTGTCACACGTCAGTCCTTTTTTCTATAAAGTGCGCTGTCATGTTTCAGTCAAGGACAAAGGTCAGTAATGCGTCAAAATTGCTTATTTTTTTTTTTCAAATATGTAAACAGTTTATCACGTACGCAACATTAATCAAGACCCCACACAGTTAAATTGAAAAAATAAAAACCCAAAACCTTGTAAAAGTACCCATATTTAGACCACTTTCTTCACAGATCAGCCACACACACACACACACACAAACAGAGAACATATATTATATTATGGTCTAATTATTATGATTTTATTTGCCTCCTCCATTTCCCAATCTCTTGGGCTTCTTTAAATAATTTGCTGTGTGGACCATCCTTAGGATCGTGGCATTGATAAGTTGGGGAAGGGTTATCTTGTTAATCCCACTATTTTTTCATATTTCCTTTATACAACTCAGCATCTCCCAAGCCTTGTGAGGCACACAGCCCCGCCTCTTGCATTCTTCAATTGAGCTGAGCAAAAATTCACACTTCTGTTTTTTCTAGAGGCCAAATCTGCCTCTCCCCCGCCCCTGAGGCAAAAAGAGAGAGAGAGAGAGAGAGAGAGAGAGAGAGAGAGAGAAAGAGAGAGAGCTGCTCCTCCAGCAGCCCCTCCTTTCACATTCCACACTGCACTGAGCAAAAATGCCCCTTTTTTTTATAAACTTTTCCTTTCTCACTCACAGCGTTCCCAATATAAAACAAATAACAACAGATTACCAATATAAAACAAATAGCACTTGCAGCAGTGATTAAATAGTATCCGGATCCTTTACTTTATCCTTATTTTCTTGTTTATTATTAAAATTCTTCACTGTTCTCCAGGCTATTTCGCCTCTTTTTCTTTGTTTTGCCTTTTCTCTGACCCTGTCAGATTTCTTACTGCGTCCAACGCAATTTCCCTTTTTTCTCTTAACCACTTTTCTTCCTCCTCACTATTTTGTTGTTATTTTCAGTTCTTAGAGGTCAAAGTGGTTTTCTGTACTTTTCTTCCTCCTCACTATACTGTTGTTATTTTTAGTTCTCAGAGGTCAAAGTTTTAACTTAGTTCTCTTAACTGCTTTTATTCCCCTTCACTATATGGTTGTTATTTTTAGTTCTTAGGGGTCCCAGTTTTGACCTGGTTCCTTTATTTTACTGCTCTAGGAAAAATATGGACGCCGCTGTGGTGATATTAGTTGTTGGTCTCACACACAAAATTGGATCTTTTAATGTGAAGGTGGAGTTTTAATGTGAAGGCGGAGTTTTTCCGTTTTGGACGGAGATAAAAGCAGGAAGTGAAAAAATGTAAATAAAGTTTTTCCAGACAGACTTACACGTATCCTGTCTGTTTTTCTGTAACTTCTACACCGCCATATTACCATTAATCGCATCCCGCGGACCTAGAATATAACATTGTACTGGGAAGAAACAAAGACTTACTTCTGGCTCTATTAGTTAAGGCGGAACAGCCATCACTGAATAGAGCATGGAGGAGAAGCGCCGGTCCAAGTTCCCTCAAGGCGGGTTAGTCAATTGCTGATGGTTTCCATCAGACCGTGCACGGTTTTCACTGGCTCAGACGCTCCCCCCAGCTCCGTCCAGATCTCAGCTGTCCCGGGTTTCGGTCACCACGTTATGTCAGGAATCTGAAACTCAAGACTCATAGAAATGATAGTACTCTGTTAGGTTCGTACCTTAATCAGACTCGAGACATAAATATAATCAAAGGTTTTTACTTGCAAGGAACAAATCACAACACACCTCTGGTTACAGACGAGAGTGAATGCTGGTGCGTAGAGTCAGCACCTCCCTTTTATACAATAAAGTAGGTCAAGGAAAAACTTTCACAACATCTGCTGCACCCACACATGGCAGAGCAGAAAGTTAGACACAATGAGTTTTTATCACATGATGGAGAAATAGCGAGAAAGACAATTCCATATATGGCATAGGACAGTTGGTTAATACAAGTATTTTCATTCTGTCCGGTTACACTGTTGCAGGGCAGATTACACTTCTCAGAGCAGAAAGTTATTTCAACAGTTCCTGTGTCACGTACAGCACAGGAGAAGCAGTTATACGAGTATTATTCATTTATGAAATGTTAACCTGTATATACATTTATACATTTTCCAACAGGCAGTGTCTCAGTGCCGGCGCTCAATGCACCCTGTACGAGAGTGCTGGGCGGTACGGTGAAATGCCTGAGGCAGCGAGTGGCGCCGACAAACAGGCTTCGGGTCTCCCCGGAGTTCGGCCACAGGGAGCTGGAGCGTTTGGGACCACAATAGTGGTGTTGAAAGTGTTTGGGAGTGGACCGACAAGCACGGAGAGACGGCATGCCGGACAGCAGCACTGCGGGTCCCAAGGAGTGAGGCAGTCGGTGGTGAAGAGTGACATTTTTGCAGGAGAGGTTGGTTTTGATCCCGGAGGCAGACGGCGGCCAGGGGGGTTCATGCCGTGGGGTTTCCCAGGACCTCCGAGCCAGTCTTATCTTCAGCGGCCAGGGGCGTGCATGATTTGGGGCTGCCCTGGTCCCCCGCGCCAGTGTTACCTCTGGCTGCCGGTGGACATAGGTGTGACTTAAATACTCTTGATGTAAATAATACATATACTCTGCTGGTGGGCATGTGAGTATGTATGTTATGGGATTGTTTTACTTATTTTGTGTATATTTTGAAAAGAAAAAACGCTGGTTTAAGTTATTTATGTGTGAATGTGATAGGCCATTTTCCTACAGTTCATGATTACTTGTTCCTTAGTGCACAATTCAGGTCCTAAATTGGGGAGGGTTTCGATTGTGTGTGTGGTTTGCATTTTTGTAAGGGGGGGGAATTGTGGTGTAGTGAGTGGTGTGTGTGTGTGTGTGTGTGTGTGTGTGTGTGTGTGTGTGTGTGTGTGTGTGCTGCCGTACCTGCCCCTGGTGTGACGTCAGGCAGGCACGGCCCTTGTGTATAAATAGTTATGTTCCAATAATAAAGAGGGGATTTGCTGCATGACAGAAGAGCCTCCAGCCTCTCATTCCTCATACATAACAGGTTTGATCTAATAATCAGTGGATCAGTTGACTATTACAATCCAAATTTATAATTTTCCTCACAGCTGAAGGTTATAATTACATTTATAACTAGTTTGATACCTGTTATTTTAAAATGTTGGCCTACTAAAACTGTGGTGGTTTCTGGTTTCCAACAACAGGGTGGCCTAGGATGAAGTCAAATTCCCGGCCTGAATTTTTGTCCCAGTCCACCCCTCAGTGTGCTTAACATGTGGTGGTTTATAATATTTTCTGGTAATATTTGATACAGAATTTAAAAAAAAAAAATTTAAACACATTCTAAACTGCTCTTTATAAACTGGAGAAATAAGAGTTGTTGTTTTTACTGAATATGTTGAACATAA
This sequence comes from Pholidichthys leucotaenia, assembly GCA_020510985.1. Lineage (NCBI taxonomy): Eukaryota > Metazoa > Chordata > Actinopteri > Cichliformes > Pholidichthyidae > Pholidichthys > Pholidichthys leucotaenia. The sequence goes on along the minus strand of CM035839.1, from coordinate 19,668,531 downwards.
CGCTGGCCTGTGAAACTGTCTTTTATAAATTTAAAAGAAAAAACTGTATTTCTCGATGTCATGAAGAATATCGTTATCGTGAAAATTCACAGAAGTATTGTGATATCATTTTTAGGCCATGTTGCCCACCCTTAGTTCCAAGCACAGAGCGCCGCTTCCCACGCCATGTTTGTTTTGTCTTTTCTATGGTAATGCATAACTTCTGTTGGCAGTGTATTGGACCCCAAATATCACGATATTCATTTTAACACCGGTATCAAAAATTATACTAGTATTACCAGTTAAGGTGGCAGAGTTTTTAAATCTTTGTTCCCCTAAATTGATATCGAAAATACACAGACTATCAAAACTGGATGAGTCAGTATCTCTTCCAAAATTAAAATGGGAGACAGACTTATTGATCAATAAGGATGAAAGCTTCTGGTCACAAATATGTTTAAACACTTTTAAGATGACTAAAAACTTCTAATTTACAACTCATACAGTATAAAGTTCTACACAGAACTCATTACACAGGACAAAGGATGTTCAAAATGGGCCTGAGTCACACAAATACCTGCCCCTAATGCACCAGCAACGTCCCAGATAGTTAAATGCATGCTATGTGGTCCTGTGCACCGGTCCAAAAGTTCTGGCGGAAGACATGTGAGGACTTGTTGGCATGGCTTGGGTATCATATCCCATCCTCACCCACACTTTGCATATTAGGTGATTTAAGTGAAATAAATTTAGAGGCAAGGATGTCACACGTGTTCTCACTACCTTATGCATTGCAAAGAAAACTATCCTCATGAACTGGAAATCAAGAAATAATTTATGCACCACTCACTATAATAACCTACTATAGATTATATTAGCCTGGAGAGAATGTCTGCCTACTCAGATAACCAGTTGGCTGTATTCAGTTCTCTCTGGTCACCACTTATTAATTCTATAACCTGAGGGGTGATGGGTGGTGGTTTACTCTCCTTGGCACAGCTAGTTGCGCCCTGACCACGAGGGGTTTCTGTGGCCCACTGGGGCCGGTGTCCGGGGGGCCTGAGCCAGGGTGGCTGTGTGTCTGGCCCGGGGGGGGGCCCCAGGCCAGCTGACCTTGCCTCCCGGGTGAGGCTAGGTCTGGCCCTGGGCCCCTGGTGCTGGGGGCGGGGGGGGCTTCCCCCTCTGGGTCGGGGTCGGTATGCGCCGGTGGTGCAGGCTGGCCCCGGCGTGTCCTTGCACGGTGGGGTTGGGCCCTCCCCAGGGCCCTGGCGGCGCTCTGGGATGGGTGCCTGCGTCCTGGAATGTCACCCTCCCCGTCCTCTGGGGTCTGCGGGTGTGGGTGTATGTGTATGTGTGTGTACATGTGTGAATATGTGTGTGCATGCAGCTGCGCGGGGGGTGCGTGTGAATACGGGTGCGGATACCTGTGGGTGGATGTGCAGGGGTGGAGGATGTGTGTGTGGGTGGGGGGACCTCGTTGGGTGGCGGGGTGGGGTGGACCATCTAGTGGCCTGGGGGTTGGCAGTTCGGGGCCTGCTTGTTCCGGCCGCCCTGCCATTGTGTCACAGGGTGATGCACTTTGTCGCATTGCCCCTGGTGTCTTTGGCACCGGGTGTGTGTGGGTGCTTGGGGGTGGTCAGGGGGGCCTTTGGCGCTGGTTGGCCACCATGTTGCTGTTGGGCTGCTGCAGGGTGGCCTGCTGCTTTCAGTGTGTCTCTGGGGTTGGTGGGCTTGTGGTGGGCACTTGGAGGTGTCGCTTGGCATGTGGGTCCAGCCCATTGTTCCACTATTGTGACTATTGTTGTGCATGTTCATGTGTGCAGAATGAGTGGGAATGGGTGTGGCTGCTCCATCATTTTTGTAATGCTGGGAGCACCGGGGCACAACGCTGGTTGGTCCTGGGCTGCTCGGCCTGGCGGTCCTCACCCTGAATTGGGATGTGGGGGCAATGGGTGGCCTCCTGACCCAGTTTGCAAGCTGGCTTCTGGGGGGGACGGGTTCCCTTTTGGACCGCCTCCCTCCCAGTCCCCCCCCCCCCCGCCCCGGAATCTGGGTGGAACATACATCTTCTTGGATACACTTAGGGTTTTGGGGCAGAGGTGTGCCGCACTGTATCGGTGAAGGGGAACCTCTGCTGCGCACCTCAATTTTAATTGTATTTTAGACACTGAGGGCATGGGGGCCCCACTGCCTATTGCAGTGGCTAGTGGTGCTCCAACCACCATCCCCCCAATTTTAACTGCAGTATGGTAGTTCACACACCTGCACACAATCACATCATACAACTGGCACACACCTATCATGATCTGTGCAGGGGGGGGGTCTTCCCCCACCCCTGTTGCCCTCCTTCTGCTGGGGGCCTGGTGGGGGGCCTGGGACCCATAACGTTGTCAAAATCCCTGGGTGCTGCCAAATGAATTGATATGAGCAAGGGAGTGAGAGAGGGGTTGAACAAGAGAGTAAGTGAGAGTGAGGGAGTGATGAGTGGAGATGGTGATGATGGGTCAGTTTTGTGTGGCGCTTTGCGTGTCAGGTGGTGTCTTGGAGCACCTGTGGTGGTCTGCTGATCAGTCGCTTGGGTGGGCGCTAGGGGTGGGGGACAGCACGAATGGATGCGAGTAGGTTGGAGTGTGAGTGAGAGTGTGTGTATGGGTGAACATGAGTGAGTGCGGGTGACTGTGAGGGCGAGTGGGAGCGAGACTGAGCGGGTACAGGAATTAGAGAGAATGGGTGGGTCTGGGAGTGTGAGTGTGGGACTGTGTAGGGGAGTGGGTGAGCGAGAGTGAGTGAGTGCATGTGGGTGTGTATGAGAGCATGAGGGTGTGAATGTGTGGGAATGGGTGTGTCTGCTAGTCGGGAGGTGCTGGATTGAGGGGGAAGTGCCTCTCGGCTACATGGGCTGCCCTGGACGGGGGGGGTCTTTAGGCGAGGGGGTCCCTGGGGTGTGCAACGGTGGCACTGGGGGCGCTGTGGGGTGCCTTGGGGGGCTCGCACCGGGGGTGTGGGCCTGTCTTTGTCCGGGGGGTGGGGGCGCTGGCCTCCCGGCGCCTGGGGTCCGGGGGGTGGCTTTGGCCCCACTGAGGGGGAGGGAGGTTGGCGTGCCCAGGGGCGTGAGCCCGCTGCGCTGGCCGCCTGGCAGCCTGGCCTCCCTCAGCCATCCCTCCTGTGGCAAATGCCTGGCTTTCCTGGGGCTTGTTGACCCTGGACATTTGTGCCCTGTGGAGGTTGGTGGTGCTGCCTTGCCTGTTTGGGGTTTCCGGGAGGGGGGAGTGGCTGCAACTGGCCGCCCTTTTTGTATGTTTCCTGACAAACCACTCACATGCATACACTTATTTTGTACATGCTCTCATATATACGGACACAGACGCAGCTGTACATGTGTCTCTCCTTTAACAGGTGCAGATACCAGACTCGCGTTAAGACCTCTTCAATGGAAGAAGCAGTCTGTCTTCTGTTTGTTTTAGTTGTTGGTTTGTTTGCCTTTTTTGTCTGTTCCTCTCCCTTTTCTTTCCCCCTCCTCACACTTCCTTTCCCCATTCCCCATCCTGTTGGGTCTTTCATGCATAAAATAATTTAAATAAAGTATTAAAAGTTACTACAGGAGGAGTTTACAACAATATACAGTACATAGATAGGTACTGTATAAAGCTTCTTTTGGCAAAGTAGATCTGTTTTGCCACAATAAGTGTAGCAGATTTCTGTTCTGCTCACCTAGCTGCCTGACAGGATGGGAAGGGGGGATTATACCACTATTATCGTGAACGATACAATATGGCACACCCCTAATCCCTAGAGGGAAATTCATGGCATCCGCCTAGATGGATGAGGCAGCCACGGTACGGTGCCAATCCCTTCACCATTCACACCTAGGGCCACTTTAGAGTCTCCAGTTAACCTAACTTGCATGTTTTTTTTATTCACAGTAGAATGACCCGTTTGGCTGCAGCTGTTGCATCAGTGTTGCCCGTTTGTCTGTAAATATTTAAATAAAAATAATTTATTTCGTTATTTGGGCATTTTTGCATCTTGTTGTCATTTATTCAAAGCGTGCATATGTGTCTGCATATGATATGCAGTTGACCTGGCCATTCCACTCCACAATGAAGCAGACTGGGCAGGCTGGGCGTGCTTTCCTATGAACGATCGTGGAGCGCCCGGTCGGACACCAGTGTTGGAGAAGCAGCAGCTGAACTGGCAGATCGCAGTCCTTCGCAGGGAGCCAAGCCCAGCCTGCCTGGTTAACGAGAGTCTTAGCTGCTGCTTTACCCGTGTGCCAGTGATGTCCTTTGCAGCACCACGGGTCCCCAGCGCACCCGCGTACCTCGTGTTCTCCAGGCCGAATTATTCATTAGGCCTACGCAATCACAGCAACTATATGGTATAATTTTTTAAGCATTAAATCTTAAGTATTATCTTTTTCTAGTCAGATTTATCCCTTTTCGCTTCCTTGTTTTGCTCACAGAGCGCTGTAGTTATTGATGCCGTAATGCCGCGTATTCACCAATCAGTACGGAGTCAATCCATAACTCTGTCCACACTTCTAGAACCCTGTGCATGAGACAGAGTGGTGGCTAAACTTTTATTGATAAGAATTAAATATTTTGACTGAGTGACTCCATACTAGGGGATGCACACCCTCGTAACCTTAGCAAAGCACTTATAAAATCTTTGTTTGCGAAGCGCTGTGGTGACTGACTGGTCATGATGCCGCATATTATCCAATCAGCATGGTTGTGATGCCGTGTGTTATCCAATCAGCATGGCCGTGATGCTGCATATTATCCAATCAGCATGGCTGTGATGCCGCATATTATCCAGTCAGCAAGGAGTCAATCTGAAACCCCGCCCACACTTTCTGAAGCCAGGGCATGAAGAGACAGAACGGTGACAGAGCGGTGGCTAAGCTTTTATTGATTAAAAATTACATATTTTGACTGAGCAACTCCATACTCGGGGATGCACACCCTCATAACCTCAGCAAAGCACTTATAAAATCTGAGGTCAGTCTGACGAACGGTTTGGGAGATATCTGAGCAACAGCCACACACACAGACAGAGATATGCTGCATTTATAGATAGGTGTTTAGACCTTCTTTATCAATGTTATCATGTTTTTGATTTTGCTTGGGTTTTATTATCATGGTCACGGTTTTGTTTGGTGTTGTTGATGATTATTATTTTCATGGTTATGTCGTCATGTTTATTCCTGTCATGATCTGGATTTGGGCTTTTGTTTTGACAACGCCTTTTGTTTATTTCCAGTTTTGTGTTGTTTTTGCTTTGTTATTCATGGCTGCTTTTGATTTTTTGATTATTGATTGTCCATGGGTGTTGTTAATTTGCTACATTATATACACGTGGCACGCACTGCCCTCCGCACAGCGACCTACTGCCTTCATGCCATGTTTTGCCAAGTTTATGTCATGTTTAGTTTTTGTTTTTGCCTGGAATAAATCACTACAAACCACAGGTCCAGTTTTCCTGTTTGTGTGTCATGAAGGGGCGCATTTCATGACCGAAGGTCGCCGCCAGTTTGGACCCAGCGGACTGTGTTTGCATGGGCATGGGGGACTGGTGCCTGAGTCAAGAGCAGCTGTGGGCAGTGAGGGAACTGTGGGACCTGGTTGCCGGGGCTTGCAGCTGCACAAGGCAAGGAGGGGTTTGATCTCTGGGGATCTGCGATGCAGCTGTTGGAGCGCACCTCGGGTCTGCAGGTGCTTCAGTGGGTACAGGAGTTGCGCATTTTTCTCTCCTTCTCCATTGTCTTCCCCTGGAAACCAGCCACCTCTCCCCCTCGGACCAGCAAGGAGAGGCGGAGGGAGCAACACCGACGCCACTCCTCTAGTCATGCTCCGCCAGCACCTGCAGCCCCCCGCCAGACGACCTCCGCACCGCCGCAGGAGGAGTCATCTAGCGCTTCAGTGGCAGCAGAGCGAGGGACAAGGCAAGTACCTCTTCATTTACAGTATTAACACCTATTAATGAAAGGGCTTACCTTGCTGCCATTGGGGAGACTTGGCAGCAGCCACCTACAGCTGCTGAGTTTCCACCATCCGTCTCCGCTGTAAAATCTGCTGCTTCTTCCTTACCTGCCTCCCCCTCTATCCTGAGCGCCATGCCCGGGGTTCCTCCAGCTCCTGTCTCCATGTCCAAGGACCTTGCCCGCCACAAGGGGCTGCTGGTCGTCGTCGAGGAGCTGGGGGAGTGCTTCAAACTCTGCCCTAAGAAGGATGAGTGGCAGAACTAGGCATGGTGGGAGGCTTGTCAGATCGCAGCATCCAAGCCCTGCCTCTGGGAGAACATTCCGGCCCTCTTCAGGGAGTTTGTGCTCTCCAGCGAGTTCTCCTCCATGCCAGAGGTGGACAGACCATCAGCTCCCGGCTCTTCGGAGATAGGGGTCTCCTCTTCAGCCGGGGCGCTCCACCTCCCCTACGCTGTCGACACCAGTTCCATTGGGTGTTCCAGAGGTCGGTGCACTTCAGTCATCATATCCAGGGGTCGGCACACCTCAATCATCGCATCCAGAGGTTGGCGTGCCTCAGTCACTTGTAGTTTCGCCTGCCGCCATGCCTGCAGCTTCACCTGTTGCCACATCTGAAGTTTTGCCTGTTGTCACGCCAGAGGTGTCACCTGTCACCATGTCTGAGATCTCGCCTGTCATCATGCCTGCTTCTTGGACTGCAGCAGCTGTTGTCTCAGAGGCTCCACACGCCAGTCCCTGCGGTCCATGAGGAGCACATTTCTCAGCTGCCGTCTCTGGGGGGGACGCATCATGCTCCCTGGTCAGGTGGCCCAGGGATGCTGGGAGACCACCTGACACATCACGCTGTATGGTCTGGTGGCCCAGGGATGCTGGGAAACCACCCAATGCATCACGCCCTACGGTCTGGTGGTCCAAAGACTCTGGGAGGCAACTCGATGCATCATGCTCTCTGGTCTGATGGCCCTGGGACTCTGTTCGGCCACCAGACTCACCATGCTCTTTGGTTTGGGGGTTCATGGACTCTGGTCGGGCCCCCAATGCATCACGCTCTTTGGTCTGGGGTCAGGGATTCTGGTTGGCCCCAAGTAACTATTTTGTTTTTGTTTGGACTCCATGGGGGGTAGGAGTTTGTTGTGGCCCGCCTGGCCTTGTGCCCCCACCACCCATCCTTGGAGGGTGCGTTGGTTTTTTGGTAGTGTTGTTTTGGGGTGTCTGGAATCCACCCCTTAAAGTCGGGGCTCTGTCAGGTTTTGAGCATGGTCAGGGAACCATGCTCATGTTTTTAAGTTTATTTTTGTTATTCTCTGTGTTATTCCTATCCCAGCTCGGTTTGGTTATTGTGTTTATTTTCACAATTATGTCCTTATTTAGGTTCCTTTGAATTTGCCATTTATTTCTGTTTGCCATGATTGTCTTCTGAGTTCTGCCTTGTCATTTGCTTATCTTAGTCTTAGTTGTGTTTATTAGTATTGTGTTTATCATGGTCACAGTTATGTTTGGTTTATTTATGTCTGTCTGTTATCAGGATTCGAATCAGGCCATGTTCTCACTTTAAGTTCATGTTTAGATCACTGGAGTGGTGGCCTACTTGATAGAGCATCCACCCCACAACCAGGAGGTTGGAGGTTCAAGTCTTGGCCGGGTCATACCAAAGACCATATTTTAAAAAAAATGGTCCTTCATGCCTTCTAGCTTGGTGCTCAGCGTAATAGAATGGAGGAAGAAGTTGTTTGTGGCAGCGCCTTGCGTGGCAGCGACCCCTCTGATCCTACATGTGATTAACATTGAAGATAGGAGAAACATAATTTCGTTCTACTGTACATGATTAGTTGTATGGACTAAATGACAATAGAGAGAGCTTCTTCTATATTAATGTTATCATGTTTTTGTTTTTTGGGGGGTTTTATTATCATGGTGACGGTTTTGTTTGGTGTTCTTGATGATTATTATTTTCATGGTTATGTGGCCATCACCAACGACGAGGAGGCCGACAACAGAAATGAGGTGAGCCAACTGGTCCAGTGGTGTAAAGAAAATAATCTCTTCCTGAACGTGGGAAAAACCAAGGAGATTGTGGTCAACTTCAGGAGAGGACACACACAGCATCGCCCTCTGATCATCGATAGAGCGGCTGTGGAGAGGGTGAGTAGTGCCAAGTTCCTGGGGGTGCACATCTCTGAGGACCTCTCCTGATCCAACAACACCACATCACTGGCCAAGAAGGCTCAAACTTGCCTCTATTTCCTCTGCAAACTGAGGAGAGCCCGAGTCCCACCCCCCATCATGGCACACCAACAGTAGTATGTCTCTGTACCTTACTGCAGCCATTTGCACAAATGCATACCTGCTGCTGTCTGTTATTGCAATATTGATCACGTGCAGTCCAATCTGTCACTGTCTGCACCTACACTACCGCATCGAACTTGCAACTACGAGTATTACTGCTCTACCTTTTTCTGTATATAGGATTGCTGGGTTTTATCTTTTAAGATAAGATAAGATGAGCCTTTATTAGTCCCACAATGGGGAAATTCCAGGATTGCAACAGCACAGGGATAGCGACACTCAGAGCAACAATTAGAAGGCAAGAAAAAACAAGAGCAGCTAGTATACATATGTACATATTAATATATATATATACACTACCGTTCAAAAGGTTGGGGTCACCTCAGACAATTTTGTGTTTTCCATGAAAAGTCACACTTTTATTTACCACCATGAGTTGTAAAATGAATAGAAAATATAGTCAAGACATTGACAAGGTTAGAAATAATGATTTGTATTTGAAATAATAATTTTTTCCTTCAAACTTTGCTTTCGTCAAAGAATCCTCCATTTGCAGCAATTACAGCATTGCAGACCTAACATGATTGCATAAGGGTTTTCTAATCACGGTGCACGGTGGCGCAGTGGTTAGCACTGCGGCAGCACAGTTTACCCTTGGCCGGGGGATTGTGGGGATCGTGGGATCGTGGGTTCGATCCCAGCCCCCGACCAACAGTGATCTGTGTGGAGTTTGCATGTTCTCCCCGTGTTGCGTGGGTTTACTCCGGGATTTCTCCGGTTTCCTCCCACATGACAAAGACATGCATGTTAGGTTAATTGGCTGTTCTAAATTGTCCCTAGATATCTGTTTCCTATAGGCCCTTAGAATAGAGGGTTAGTATTAATGAAAAGCGCTTTGAGTGGTCTTTGTGACTAGAAAAGCGCTATATAAGTGCAGGTTAGTTAGTTAGTAATCATCCATTAGCCTTCTGACGCAATGAGCAAACACATTGTACCATTAGAACACTGGAGTGATAGTTGCTGGAAATGGGCCTCTATACACCTATGTAGATATTGCACCAAAAACCAGACATTTGCAGCTAGAATAGTCATTTACCACATGAGCAATGTATAGAGTGTATTTCTGATTAGTTTAAAGTTATCTTCATTGAAAAAAGTGCTTTTCTTTCAAAAATAAGGAAATTTCTAAGTGACCCCAAACTTTTGAACGGTAGTGTATATATATAGACACACAGTGCGGAGCAATGTAGCTAGATGGAATAATATGTAGATATACAGTATAAACACACAGTGCAGAGCATTGTAGCTAGATGGAATAATATGTAGATATATAAACACACAGTGCGGAGCATTGTAGCTAGATGGAATAAATATGTAGATATATAAACACACCCAGTGTGGAGCATTGTAGCTAGATGGAATAAATATGTAAATATATAAACACACACAGTGCAGGGCATTGTTGCTAGATGGGATGAAACAGCACAACCGTCTACTTAGTTATCCTACATGGTATGATTATGTACCCATACATATTCTCACCCTCCATAGCGACCGGTATTTTCCTAGTTGTATGCCGGAGGGGACCATTGTATAAGTCTATTGCGTCTTTTGCATTCAAAACTATTAGGTTGTCACGTCTTTTTGCTATCTCTGCAAGCAGCCCTGCTTAGGTTGTACAGTCTGACAGCCATTGGTAGGAAGGACCTGCGAAACCTCTCGGTTGTGCACCTAGGATGATGTAGTCTGCTGCTAAATGAGCTCCTCAGTGCATTCAGTATGTCCTGTATAGGGTGGAACTCAGCCTCCAGCAGAGATGACAGTTTAGCCACCGTCCTTCTCTCTCCTATCATAACCACTGGGTCAAGGTGCTGCCCCAGGACAGAGCTAACTTTCTTGATCAGTTTGTTCAGTCTCTTCCTATCGGCTGCCGTAATGCCACTGCCCCAGCAGACCACTCCAAAAGTGATGGCTGATGCCACCACCGTGTCATAGAATGTCTTCAGCAGCGCCCCTTGTACACCAAAAGACCTGAGTCTCAGTAGGAACAGCCTGCGCTGTCCCTTCTTGTAGAGTGCGTCAGTATTGTGTGACCAGTCCAGTTTATTGTTCAGATGAACACCCAGGTACTTGTAGGATGTCACCATCTTGATGTCTGTTCCCTGTATATTTACTGGTGTTGTGAGGGGTTGTCCTTGCCTGCGGCAGTCCACCACCAGCTCCTTTGTTTTCCTCGCATTGATCTGGAGGCAGTTCCGATGGCACCAGTCCACGAAGTCCTGGATAAGCCCTCTGTACTCAGCTTCATCTCCATTGGAGATGAGGCCAACGATTGCAGAGTCGTCAGAGAACTTCTGTAGATGGCAGTGTGTTGTGTTGTGTGAGAAGTCCGCAGTATAAAGGGTGAACAGGAAGGGAGCCAAAACCGTTCCCTGGGGGGCTCCCGTGCTACCAATGATCGTGTCGGACACACAGTCCCGGGTTCTCACAAACTGAGGCCAGTTAGTGAGGTAGTCCAGGATCCATGATGACAGGTGCTGGTCCACCCCTGCGCACAGCAGCTTGTCCTTCAGGATCATCGGTTGGATGGTGTTGAAAGCACTGGAGAAGTCAAAGAACATGATCCTCACCGCATTCCCGGGCTTCTCCAGGTGGGACAGAGAATGGTGAAGGAGGAAGATCACCGCATCCTCCACCCCAATGCCATGCTGGTAGGCGAACTGGAGTGGATCCATCGCTGGTCCCACCAGGGGGCGGAGGTGAGCAAGGAGCAGTCTCTCCAGGGTCTTCATCATGTGGGACGTCAAGGCCACTGGTCTGTAGCTGTTCAGGTGTTTGGGGTGGGAAGTCTTTGGTACAGGTACCACACAAGATGTTTTCCACAGCTGTGGTACCCTCCCCAGCTTCAGGCTCAGGTTGAAGATGTACTCCACAATCCCACACAGCTGGTCTGCACAGGACTTGAGGAGCTTTGCACTGATGCCGTCCGGTCCCGACGCCTTCCTCGCCTTGATCTTCCTCAGCTCCGTCCTCATTTGGGTCTTAGTGAGGGTCAGGTTGGGGGGCTGTGTGTTGGGAGTGGGGGGGAGTTGGTGGAGTGGAGAGTGGGCAGCAGGACTTGATGTCTTTAGAGGCAGCAGTGGTTGTTGTGCAGTCAGGGGGGAGGGCGATTGGTCAAACCTATTGAAAAACAGATTCAGATTGTTCGCCCACTCCCTGCCCCCCGTGACCTGGGGGGAGGTATTCTGGAGCCCAGAGATGGTTTTAAGGTTTCTCCAGACCCCGCTGATGTCGCTCTGTTGCAGCTTGTCCTCCGTCTTCTTCCTGAAGCTGTCCTTGCCTTCTCTGATCTTTCTCCTCAGCTCCCTCTGTACGGACTTCAGCATCTCCCTGTTCCCCGACCTGAAGATCCTCTTCTTCTCTCTCAGAAGTGTTTTTATCTCAAGGTTGATCCAGGGTTTGTTGTTTGAGCAACACCGTATGGTCTTGGTGGGAACGGTGTTGTCCACACAGAAGCTGAGGTAGTCCGTGATGGTGTGAGTGAGGCCATCGATGTCCTCACAATGTGGATCGCAGAGCTGCTCCCAGGCGGTGGTTTCAGAACAGCCCTTTAGAGTGTCCATTGCCTCCTCAGACCATAACTTCACTGTGCACATGGCCGGAGGTTGTCTGTGCACTAGGGGTTTGTACACCGGCCGGAGATGAACCAAGTTGTGATCCGATCTCCCTAGTGGGGGGAGTTGTAATGAGGTGTACGCCTCCTTAGTGTTTGCATAGAATAAGTCCAGTGTTTTATTGTCTCTAGTGTGGCATGTGACATACTGGGTAAATGTGGGTAGAATGGGAGACAGTGAAACATAGTTGAAATCGCCTGAGATGAGGAGAAGAGCATCTGGGTGTTCTGTCTGCAGCCTGCCGGTTACTGAATGAATGACGTCACGTGCTGTCCCAGCGTTCGCCGTCGGATTTGCATAAACAACAATGCAGATCACGTGTGAGTATTCCCTCAGGAGATATGTAGGCCGCATGCTAACAGCTAGCAACTCAATGTCTTTGCTGCAGTGTCGTTTAACAGTGATATGTCCCGGTCTGCACCAGTTGTTGTTAACGTACATTATCACTCCACCGCCCTTTGCTTTGTCACTGTCTGGTGTTCGGTCTACCCGTATCGCGTGGAAACCCTCCAGCTCAATGTTAGCATCTGCTGCTAGTTCAGATAGCCACGTCTCGGTAAACAAAAGGAGGGAGCATTCCCGGTATATGCTATCGTAGCGGGAGATAGTCGCTAGCTCATCTACCTTTCCCAGTAACGACTATACATTCCCCATGACAATGGATGGAAGGGAGGGTCTGTACCTTATATTTCTTGTCTTCCGCCTTACTCCAGCCCGGCAACCACGGCGTTTTCGCCTCAGTTCTCCCGGTATGTCGAGTTTTTCCGTTAGCACCGGGTGGCAGTTGAGTGCTAGCAGCTCTTCCCTGCTGTACCGTCTCCTGCTATAAACAGTGGCTTCATCCACCGGCTCAGGAGACATTTGGGACAATCTGTGTGTCCATGATATTGCACTACGGGTGGCATTACTGTACATAGACTGCTGTTGTTTTTCCAGCCTTATTCCTTTTTTTATATTGCGCACACCACTGAAGACAAAGAAATGGCATTTCAGTTCTCTTGTAAGTCCTGTACATATAGTAGTATTGACAAATAAAATCTTTGAATCTTGAATCATGTTTATTCCTGTCATGACCTGGGTTTGGGCTTTTGTTTTGATAGCGCCTTTTCTTTATTTCCGGTTTTGCGTTGTGAATTATTCACGGCTGCTTTTGATTTATTGATTATTGATTGTCCATGGATGTTAATTTGTTACACTATATGCTTGTGCCGTGCACTGCCCTCGGCACAGCGACCTACTGCTTTCATGTCCCGTTTTGCCAAGTTTGTCATGTTTAGCTGAGTTTATCACATTTAGTTTTTTTCACCTGGAATAAATCACTGCAAACCACAGCTCCAGTGTTTGGGTCCAGTTTTCCTGTTTGTGCCCCACCAAGGGGCATATTTCATGGCAATATAATGTCACAGAAATCATGCATAATACATTAAAATAAAAGTGAAACACCAAAAAGCAGAATGGGGTTCCTTAAGTGTGCCATGTCCGGAAAACCCAGAAGCAGACTCTTACTCAGAATAAATACAGTTATCCTTTATTGAAGGAGTGAGTGAATGTGTGCAAGCGTGAGAGTGTGGATGTGAGCAGTGGGGTGAGCAGAGCATGGCCCAAACTGGCAACCCCAGGAGAGAGAGAGAATAGGTGTATGAGTTCACTGCAGGCTGGTTGAATTAACAAGTACAGTCTTTCTACTCGGGTGAGGAGCTGGGGCACAGAAGAACTCCCAGGTTGTTCCGTTTGCCCACCACTGTCCATAAAGAGTCCGTGCCATCGCCGAAGGTGTAGGTGAGGTTGTACAGGTGAGTATCCGGTGAGTGTGCAGGTGGAGGTCCCAGTCCACCGCCAGGAAGTGGAGGTCCGCCCAGAGATCTCCGCCTGTGCACAGGGGAAAAGGAGAGGAGAAGAGAGGTTTGGAAACCTGACGACTTACTTGACGTTGGGGAGCGCGAGCAGCCAGGAAGCCTGATGGAGCAGGTAATGACGCAGCAGGTGGAACTCCCAAATAGCAGGAGGAAGAGATTCCAGGCGTGGAGATCACTTCAGTCCGAAGGAGCGTTGACCTCTCCGTGCAGACCAAAGGACAGTGCTGCTTGATGAGTGGGTCAGGTGTGTGCACAGCTGTGGAGGCAATTAGGACAGCAGGCACGCAGAGCAGATCACCACAGTACTCCCCCCCCCCCCCCCAACAGGATGCCTCTAGGCGGCCGATCCAACCTACCCAGGTGCATCTGGTGGAACTCCCTGATGAGCTGAGGATCCATCACGAAGGACGGACGCACCCAGGACCTCCATTCCGGGCCATAACCCTCCCAGTCCACCAGGTACTGTAGGCCACGACCCCTGTGTCGGACGTCCAGGATACGATTGACCTTCCAAGCGGGGTCACCATCGATCATCACCGGTGGAGATGGAGTCCTGGGAGGGGAACACAGAGGACTGGATATGAACGGTTTCACCTGGGAGACGTGAAAGGTGGGACAGATGTGGAGGGAGGGAGGGAGAGCCAGACGCACAGTGACAGGGTTGACAATACGTGTGATGGCAAAAGGACCAATAAAATGCTGAGATGACTTCCTGGACTCGGTCTTTAAATTGATGTTCTTAGTGGACAACTATGCCTGCTGCCTGACCCGGTAGGACTGAGCCGGTGTCCTGCGGAGATTGGCAATGTCCGAATTGCGATCCGCCGTGCGTTGCAGTGCAGCCCGGGTAGCCTTCCACAGCTGGCGGTAGCACTTCATATGGGCCCGCACGGAAGACACAACGATGTCTTCCTCCTCCTCCTCCAGAAACAGTGGGGGATTGTACCCCAGTGAGGCTTCAAACAGAGAAAGACCTGAAGCAGAGGAAACCATGGTATTATGAGCATACTTGACCCAAGGGAAATAGGAGCTCCAAGACGCTGGATTAGAGTCTGTAACGCACCGCAGTGCTGCCTCTAGCTCCTGGTTGGTGCGCTCGCACTGGCCGTTGCTTTGAGGATGGTATCCCGAGGACAGGCTTACCATGGCCCCGATGGCCTTACAGAATGCCCGCCAAACCTGTGAGACGAGCTGGGGCCTACAATCTGACACGATGTCCACAGGGATCCCATGGAACCGCACCACATGCAGAACGAGCAGGTTCGCCGTCTCCTTGGCCGTAGGAAGCCCCTGTAGGGGAATGAAGTGAGCCACCTTGGAGAACCTATCCACGATCGTGAGAACAGCGGTGTTGCCTGCAGAGGGAGGAAGGCCAGTGACAAAATCAAGAGCCACGTGGGACCAGGGTCTGATGGGAATGGGGAGGGGATATAGCAGGCCCGACGGTGGAGAGGAGGATGACTTACAGGTGGCGCACTGTGGACAGGCTCGGCTATATTCTTCGACATCCTTCCATAGCAAAGGCCACCAGAACGTCCTTTGCAGCTGAGCCACCGTACGCGCCATCCCCGGGTGACACAGCAGCTTGGCGGAGTGGGCCCAATTGATGACCTCACCCCGGGCCATAGAGGACACATACATCCGTCCTGCTGGCCCCCCGCCCGGGTCAGTCTCAGTCTCCTGCGCTCTCCTAACTCTGTCCTTGATGCTCCACGAGAGGGCGCCAATGATGCAAGAAGGCACGATGGGATGTGGCGGTACTTCAGGTTCATCAGGGGAAAATTGTCTGGAGAGCGCGTCCGATTTGATGTTGTTTGACCCAGGGCGATAGGTGATGGTAAAGTTGAATATGTCTAAGAATAGGGACCAGCAGGCTTGCCTGGAATTGAGCTGTTTGGCCGTCCTGAGATACTTCAAATTCTTTTGATCAGTCCAAACGACAAAAGGCTGGGAGGCCCCCTCCAGCCAGTGGCGCCACTCCTCCAAGGCTAACTTGACAGCCAGCAGCTCCCTGTCCCCGATGTCACAGTTATGCTCTGCAGGGGATAGGCAGCGGGAGAAGAAGGCGCAGGGGTGGATCTTGTCGTCGGTGGGAGAGCGCTGAGACAAAACAGCCCCCACCCCAGAGTCAGAAGCGTCCACCTCCAGCACGGGATCCAACTGAGCTAAGATAGGAGGAGAGGAGAACACAGACTTTAATTTGGCAAAGGCCGCCCCCACCTCCTTCGTCCACCGGAAAGGCACCTTGGTGGAGGTGAGGTGAGTAAGTGGTAGGGCAATGATGCTGTAGTCCATGACAAAACGACGATAGAAGTAGGTGAAACCCAAAAACTGCTGCAGTTGTTTCCGGAATGATGTGAACTGGCCGCTCTACCACCGCCTTTACCTTGTCAGAATCCACAATGATTTTGTTATGGGAGATGACGAACCCCAGGAATGTGGTGGATGAGGTATGAAACTCACACTTTTCGGCCTTGATGTACAACTTTTTCTCCAATAGGCGCTGCAGAACCCGACTGACATGCACCCGGTGTTCTTCGAGGGACTGGGAAAAAATCAAGATGTCATTGAGATATACAAACACAAAGGAGTCAAAAAAAATCTCTCAACACATCATTAATAAGTCGTTGAAAAACTGCTGGAGCATTGGTTAAACCGAAAGGCATTACCAGATACTCGAAATTCCACTGGGGGTGCGGAACCCCGTCTTCTACTCATCCCCCTGTTTAATCCGTACCAGGTGATAAGCGTTGCGCAGGTCCAACTTGGTGAACACTGAGGCCCCCTAGAGAGAATCGAAGGCTGTGTTAATCATTGGGAGAGTGTATTTATCCTTGACCGTGATGTTATTTAACTCCCTGAAATCAATACAAGGCCCAAGTGAACCATCCTTTTATCCCACAAAAAAAAAATCCTGCCCCCACCGCAGAAGATGACGGCCTGATGATGCCAGAACTCAAGGACTCCTTGATATACTTATCCATGGCCTCCCGCTCAGGGGCAGAGAGGCTGTAAAGCTGACTGGATGGCAATGGAGTCCCAGGCAGGAGCTTAATGGTACAGTCATAGGGGCGGTGGGGAGGAAGCGACAGCGCTTTATCCTTGCTGAAGACAGGGCCCAGGTCATGATACTCGGGGGGCACCAATGACAGGTCAGGCGGGGGAGATGCGTCAGGAGGACAGAGGGGAACAGGGGGAGAGCAAGCCGCGGACTGCAGACAGGCACTCAGCAGATTGAACTCCAGGAGATGATGCTTCCTGATTGCCAATCAATCACTGGGTTGTGCAGCCGAAGCCAAGGGTAGCCAAGAATAACAGAGGAAGCAGAAACAGGAAGCACAAAAAAGCTGATTTGTTCCCGGTGATTGCCTGACACCAACACTGAAATGGGGGAAGTCCGTTTTACCACAGTAGCTAGTGGAACTTTAGACAGTGCCATCAGCTTAATCAGAGGCTTCAGCCGGTAACAAGGAAGCCCCAGCTGGGTTGCCAGATTCTCTGAAAGGAAGCTCTGCTCAGCCCCGGAATCAACAAGTGCGTGAGTGGATATTTCATTGAGGTTGTGTTGAAAGTGAGTGGGAAGCAGGAACCTAGTAAGGGATTTATCCCGGGGTAAGTCCGTGAGTCCCCCTACTGTGATGCACGGACCCCCCCTTTTGGCCGAATAGGACAGGAAGCCAGCTCGTGCTCCTCACTGGCACAGTACAGGCACAAACCAAGATCACAATGGCATTGTCTTTCAGCCGGGGGGAGCTTAGATTGACCCATCACCATGGGCTCCTCAGCCTCCAAGGAATCAAAGGGGGGCAGGGTTAACAAGGAAGGCTGCGGGAAGTGGCGAAACTGTGAGCCCGGATGACTGGAGGATCAACGATCACTAGCTCGCTCCCTTAGCCTGTTATCTATGCTAATAGCAAGGGAGATTAGCTCATTCAACTTAGTAGGTCACTCAATACGGGCCAATTCATCCCGCAGACTCGGGCTAAGACTGCGAATAAATATACTGCAGAGGGAAACATCCCCCCACCCCACCTTCACTGCCGCCACCCGGAAGTCTACTGAATAATCAGCGACCGATTTGACCCCTTGTTTGAGATTAAGCAGCCGGGTGGTGAGCACACTGTCCCGGTCAGAGTGGTCAAAAACCTTGTTAAATTCAGCCACAAACTGATCATAAGTAATATTAGCATAGTCGGGCCGAGCCATGATGGCGTAAGCCCAAGCTAAGGCCTGCCCTTCCAAAAGATTGACAACATATCCTATATGGCTGTGGTCCGTGGGAAAGTCCCCCGGCACCCGCTGAAAGACAATACTACATTGTAGCAAAAATCCCCGTGCCTCACCAAGCGTACCACTGAATCGTGTGGGAGTAGGGACTGGAGTTAGCCGAGATTGCTGGGAGGGATGAGGGGTGGGCATAGCTGCCCCCCTCCCCCGGGAACAGGTGGAGTGATCTGTGTCTGAGAGAGGAGATCGAGGTGGGTGTTAATCTGCATCAGCTGTGAGAGTGTGACTTGCTGCTGATAGGATAATTGATCTAAACGAGCCTCGATGGTGTTTAGTCTCTGTGCGAGAGCACTGTCTGCTGGGTTTGTCTGACGGAGATGCACTGCCATGTCTGGAAAACCCAGAAGCAGACTGACTCAGAATAAATACAATTATCCTTTATTGAAGGAGTGAGTGAATGTGTGCAAGCGTGAATGTGTGCAGAGCATGGACCAAACTGGCAACCCTAGGAGAGAGAGAGAATAGGTGTATGAGTTCACTGCAGGCTGGTTGAATTAACAAGTTAAGTACAGTCGTACTAGTCAGGTGAGGAGCTGGGGCACAGAAGAACTCCCAGGTTGTTCCTTTCGCTCACCACTGTCCGTAGAGTCTGTGCCATCACCGAAGGTGTAGGTGAGGTTGTACAGGTGAGTATCTGGTGAGTGTGCAGGTGGAGGTCCCAGTCCGCCGCCAGGAGGTGGAGGTCCGCCCAGAGATCTCCGCCTGTGCACAGGGGAAAAGGAGAGGAGAAGAGAGGTTTGGAAACCTGATGGCTTACTTGATATTGAGGAGAGTGAGCTACCAGGAAGCCTGACGGAGCAGGTAACGATGCAGGAGGTGGAACTCCAAAATAGCAGGAGGAAGAGATTCCAGGCGTGGAGATCACTTCAGTCCGAAGGAGCGTTGACGTCTCTGTGCAGACCAAAGGACAGCGCTGCTTAAGAAGGCTGCTTGATGAGTGGGTCAGGTGTGCGCACAGCTGTGGAGGCAATTAGGACATCAGGCACGCAGAGCAGATCACCACAAAGTGTTGTTTTCTGGTTATAAAAAGTTAAGCTAATTGAGTTCCTTACATCTAGATAGTTGTTATGGGCTGTAGGAGCAGAGATTTAGGACCCACTCACACATTCCCATCGGTACTGAATACCAGTGGTGGTCTGAAGCAGAGATGGAGTGCCTACCCTTGCACAAATGCATCCTAAAACACAAAGCTGCTCATTTGTCCCTCCATAATTCTCTTTATTATGGAGGCACTTAGTTTGGGTTGTTTGGCCACAGAAACGTGATGATTGAAGAAACCCACTGAGGTCTTCATATTTTTTTTCTCACATTCAAAATTTAAGCATGCATTATATCCAACAGCTTTTAAATCATGTCATCAGTGGAAGCCACAATCATTTAACATCCTATTGGTTAGACACATTATTTCCATTTAACACTCAGTCTAACTAATCAAATGCATTGCTGCACCCGTTCACTTCTGTGTTTACAGTGAATATTAATGGAACACATCAGCAAAAACAGAGTGTGTGATTTAAAAAACACCCGCAAGGTTTCCAACACCGTCCTTTCATCCGTCTCTCCCAGCCTGCCGGTGGACGTCTCGCCATGTCTCCGTCCTGACCGTGTGTATGACGTGCTGGGTTTGTGTTGAAAAACATCCGCCTGCCCCAAAAGCACTCCGTCCCGGGAGCGCGCATGAGGAGAGACGCTGTAAAACCACAAACAAAACAAACAAATCTAACACTAAAGCCAATGTCTGATCATTTTATACATCTTTAGTGGTAAAAATCATTTCAACATCTGGTCAGTGAGCTTTAAAACTGTGAATCTCTGGTCTGAACACGGACAAATGTGCCCCCATCCCACTCCCCTCCGCCGTAAATGAAAGATGTGTGTCTGAAGAAACAAGTGTGTGTGTGTGTGTGTGTGTGTGTGTGTGTGTGTGTGTGTGTCAAGACACGCAGCAGATCAAAAATCAGCAGATCAGAACATCAACAACTGAAATCTTCAGTAGTGGCTGAGTGCTGTCTGTCACTGCCGTGAATTGACTCTCGCGCCGTTTATTCTGAGACAGTTGTTGATATAGCTGGCCCCACCCACTTTTCTAGGCCCTCCTACTTTGACCCACCTCACCCCACTAGCAGATGACATGGTTCCTCAAATCATCAAACTTTTTGAGGTCCAGTGCCTGTGCCTGTGCCTCTCCACTATTTGTCCAGAAAAGAGTGGAGAGGCACTCTTTCTCCAGATTCTGGGACTTTGATTTACAAATGAAATGCAAAATTTACTTTTATCTGAACAGAGGTCATCTGCTGGTGTTTGTCCACTGTGTTTTATCAAGACCAAAGTGAGTGCAGTCATCTACTAGGAAATTTTAGATCACTTCATGCTTCCCTCTGCTGACAAGCTTTATGGAGAAGCTGATTTCATTTTCCAACAGGACTTGGCACCCCCCCCCCCCACACACACACACACACACACTGCCAAAAGTATCAAAACCTGGTTTAATGACCATGGCATCACTGTGTTTGATTGGCCAGCAAACTCTCCTGACCTAAACCCCATAGAGAATCTATGGAGGATTGTCGAGAGGAAGATGAGAGACACCAGACCCAACAATGCAGATGAGCTGAAGGTCACTATCAAAGCAACCTGGACCTTCATAACACCTCAGCAGTGCCACAAACTGATCACCTCCATGCCACGCCACATTGATGAAGTAATTAATCCAAAAGGAGCCCCAACCAAGTATTGAGTGGTACATGGACATACTTTTCAATCGGCCAACATTTCTATTAAAAAACTATTTTTTTTTTAAACTAAATTTATGTAATAATCTAATTTTTTGAGAAACTGAATTTGGGGTTTTCATGAGCTGTAAGCCATAATCATCAAAATTAAAATAAATAAACACTTGAAATATATCACTGTCTGTGTAATGAATCTACGTAATATATGGGTTTCACTTTCTGAAATGAGTGACAAAAAATATTGAACTTTTTTTATGATATTCTAATTTTTTGAGATGTACCTGTAGATCCCTGCGGTTGACAAATAAACCACATTTGGTGAAATTTGACCACTATGAATTTTTCAGCACCCCCCCCCCCCCGGTGTGTATATATGTGTATATATATTATATATATATATATATATATAGTAACATCAGGGCTGTGTTAAGGGGGGCAGGGATTTTCCCAGCATGCTTTGCCAGCAGAGGACGTTATTTTCGTGTGTGTTAAACTGTTATTACTGTGTCATTATACTACTGTGTCATTATAACTGCGTTATAATGACCCAGCAGTGTTATAGGTAGAATTAGAACAGGAATGATCATGTTTGTGCAACCCTTATTGGAACGGAGGTCTGTGAGAATGACCTCCCCTCCTGTGTGTGTTCAGTGTGTGTTTCAATAAAGCCTGTTTCGTCACAGCCATCTGCTCCTTTTCTTGTGTGAACCTCTTATACGTCACACTGGTGTCAGGAGTGGGAGATGTAGCAGATGGAAGCCAGGATCCGAGCGGAGATCCAGCAGCTGGAGCAGTTCATCGCTCAGCTGGGGATGGATGACAGAGCTGAGACACCGACCCCCGGAGTTGCTCGCCGGGATGAACAGAGCAGTGGACCCGACAGGATCAGCGTACCCCGCCTTCTGCCTTTTTCAAGGCAGGGCGGGCTGAGCAGAGCAAACCAGCCCCACTCCCCGCCCTTTTCAGGGCAGGATGGGCCGCCGATTCCACTGCGACCAGGAGCGGCGATTGACTGAGAGGTGACCGTCCCACCCATCTGGCAGCGGGCCAAGACTCCCCGCTTCAACGGTGAAACCCTGCTGGAAGACTACCTGGTCCAGGTCAAGCTGGCTGCTGCGCTGAATGGCTGGCCACCTAAAGAGACTGCCGTGCAGATCGCGCTGGTCCTGGAGGGAAGGACTCTCCGCACGCTGTCTGATCTCCAGCCTGAGGAATGCCGCAGCTGGCCAGCGCTACAAGGAGCACTCCGGAGGCGGTTTGGAAGAGCGGCCAACGCTGAGCACACAGAGGAACAGCTGGCCAACCGCCGGCGAGGCAGCCGGGAGAGCCTGGGAGACTACGCAGCGGACATACGGCTGCTGACACGGCACAGCTACCGGATTTCGAACCAGAGGTAGTGGAGAAGCTCGTCCTCCGGAACTTCATCCGGGGTCTCTGCCCAGCCCAGCTCCAGAGCCACGTCCTGATTAACGCCACGAGCAACTGGGAGACTGCGGTGGCAGAAGCGGAGCGGGTGGAGCCGCTGATAAATTGTACAGCTGAGACATTGGCACCAAGACAAAGAACCTTTCAGGCCACAGCTGAGAGCGAGGAGGAGGAGCTACGGCAGACCACAGCGGCACGCCCACGGAGAAGACGGCCGCCGCAGTGTGAGGAAGGGTGCTTCTGCTGTGGGGAGCCAGGACACATCGCACGGTACTGCCCTGCACCCACCCCACAACAAACCGATGAGCTGTCACCACGTGTGGGCCGAATTGGACACTCACCAGGGATGTACCTACAGTGCAGCCTGGACAACAGGCCAATCCACGCCCTGATCGACACCGGTTCTACCTTCTCCTTGGTCCGACCCGGTGTGCTGCCAAGCATGGACGAGACGGCCCCGCAGGGGTGGGAACCCACCGGGCGCTGCGTCACCACAGCTACCAGTGAGCGCACCAGATTGGGAGGGCGAAGAGTTCTTGTGGTGGGGGTGGCCGGCCAGAACACAAACCACCCGTTCTGATTGGCTGACATCCAAGACCCCTGCATTATTGGACTCGATCTGCTCGCAGCATGGGGCGCGAAAATTGACACCGCCAGATCGTCCCTCCTGCTGGGAACTCGGACCATCACGCTCTGCAGCGGGACCCGGAGGCCTGCTTGATCGAGGGACCGCCAGGATGGACCGAACTGGGCGGGTCACCACAAGAACTGGACACAACAGCGCCACCAGCATGAGCAGAGGGAGCACGATCACAGACAGAGACAGCAAGGGGGAGGATCACAGCGGAGCGGGTCAACGTGTCAGCAGAAGCGCAGCAGGCGGTCGAGGAATTGTTCCAGCAGAGCTGCAGCGGGCTGGGATCGGGACAGACACGCCAGCTGCGGGAGCTGTTGGATTGTCGTCACTGCCAGCGAGCAGAGGATCGAGACCAGGCCGTCCCACGGGCTGCTGCTCTCCGGACCACTGTGAGCAGGAATTACACAGCGGCGCACAGTTCCCCTCGGATAATCAGGCGCAGCTCCCCCCAGCGATGACGTCACAGACTCCCTCGGCGTGCGGCAGCTGCAGAGCGAGCAGGACAGAGATCCGGTCATTTCCCGGGTTTGGCAGTGGCCGGACGTGGGCCAGCGGCCCGCCTGGGAGGCCCTGGCAGCGGCAGGGAGTCGGCAGAAGCGGGCATATGACTCCCGCTGCCAGGGGAGGGACTTTGCACCAGAAGATCGAGTCTGGGTTTTCTGTCCTGAGAGAAAAAGAGGACGGTCACCAAAACTGGCGAACCATTGGTTGGGACCGTGCGTGGTTCTGCAGAGACTGATGGATGTGGTGTACATGGTGAGGCTTAAGAAAAGGGACCGGGTCGTGGTACTTCCCCGTGACCGTCTTGCCCCGTACCAGCCATCCGCCCTGCTGGTGGTCGAGCCAGAGCCTTCACCCTGACCAGGTACTCCTACCGAGACACAGATGGACACTGGCGGGCCTGTTCGTGCTGGTCGTTGGCAACGGAGGCTGCCCCGACACCTGGACGGATTCGTGTTGGACTTTTGAGTTGGACTTTCATTTTTCTGGGGACAGAAACCAGTCCGGGGGGTGGGGGGGCAGTGTAACGTCAGGGCTGTGTTAAGGGGGGCAGGGATTTCCCCAGCATGCTTTGCGAGCAGAGGACGTTATTTCTGTGTGTGTTAAACTGTTATTACTGTGTCATTATGCTACTGTGTCATTATAACTGCGTTATAATGACCCAGCAGTGTTATAGGTAGAATTAGAACAAGCATGATCATGTGTCTGTGTAACCCTTATTGGAACGGAGGTCTGTGAGAATGACCTCCCCTCCTGTCTGTGTTCAGTGTGTGTTTCAATAAAGCCTGTTTTGTCGCAGCCATCTGCTCCTTTTCTTGTGTGAACCCCTAATACGTCACTATATATATATATATATATACTGTATATATATATATATATATATATATACTGTATATTAGTAGCTGAGATGAAGAGCTTTATAAAAAAGGCCCAATATCAAACTCTTCATTTAAACCCGTTGGAGGCAGTGTACACTGGGTATGAATCCAAAAAGATTCTCGTTTTAGGAGTAAAGAATTCAAATCGCCCCCTCTGCATGGAAGTTTAACCGCTTCAATACCAATAAAAGTGTGAAGTAGAAATATTATGTTTCTCCTGTTGAAAATGTAAAGCTACCAAATTTGTGATGGCCAGCGCCATTGTGATCATTAACGGCTTGCGGGAGTGAGTTACCAGATTCCTTAGCTAGTGTGCTGTTTATTCAAGTTCTTAAACATCTACCCTTTCCAAACACCACTGCTGTGGACTGTAATGAACCCATGAAACAAACTAAAAGATGTTTTAGTCCCAGTGGCTCTGCAGCTTCTCTTATTATTAACTTGCATGCTCATCCAGTGGTAATTGCTGTTAGCGTTAGTGTTAGCTTTCCCTCCAACAACAGATGAATGTATGCACTTTGGGAGGTTCTGCTGGTAGCGAGCTGGCTTGCTCTTTTTGGGCCTCTGCCATCACGTTTTCAGCCTGCAGGTCTCTCAAGGTTCATTTCCAGCATCTCTCACACCTACTGGTCGGACGTTGTGAGCAGGCACCTGACCAACTGTGTAGTAAAGATTTATGTGTGTACCTTACATATTTATATCACTCACCTCATATTTTCTCCCATGTACAATAAAGCCTTTTACGAGTGAACAATAATGTCATCGACACACTAAAAGGTTGCCCGTCTCTGTTTCCTGTCAAAAACGCCACCCCCCCCCAAAAAAAAAACCCGAATCTTTAACTGGAGTGAATCCTTTTAATGTCACCTTCAGGATTCATGTTATTAGACATGAAAAAGCCAGGCCAGCGATGTAAAAGGCTTGAACACGGCTTCTTTTTGTTCTGAATATAAGATCAGTGTTTGGATGATTTGGACGGGGGGGGGGGGGGGGTATGTTCCAGACTGACAGCTCACCTCCACAGTCCACTGATATGTAATGCTAAATGAAGCAGATAAACATCCCTTTAAATGAGCGGACGGCTGACCCTCTTGTCAAACCCTTTATAACCCCACACCCACCCACCCCTCCAGCTCCATGAACTCATGCTGTTCACCCCCCACCCACCCACCCCCAACCTCCCACAGCAGAGCCCGGCTAATGGAAAGCTTTCAAGGCGGCCGCAGAAAAATGTCGTCTCTCATTTGGTCTCCACTGTTTTCTAGTGTCAGCTTTGTGTGTGTGTGTGTGTGTGCGCACGTGTGTGTGTTTGATCACAGCTTTGAGCATCACATAAACGCACAAATGCCCAGGGACATGCCATTATAAACAGGGCTGCGAACTGAAAACAACAACACTGTCCACACCCCTTTAACACACACAAAATGTACCCCCCACCCCCACTGGCCCAAGTGAGGAGTAAATATGTCCTATTAAGTGAAGGCTGACACCGGTTTGCTGAAAGGTCAAGTGCTTCACGTTTATGTTTAATATACAAGTTGTGTTACTGAGAAATTATTGTTGACATTTCAATGATAAATGTGTACAATAGAGGAAATAAATTTTGAACGTGTCAGTGTTTTTTTCAAGTATATACACAGTATTTCCAGTGAGGCTATTTACATGAAAATTTCACCAGAGATGAAACAGGAAGAGGTATTGAGCACATTATAAAAAACAGTACACCAAGTTATGGTACAAGGCATCATACAACAAACATCTCATGGTGGGTAAAAGCCAAGAGCTCTCCCAAGACCTTCACAACCCAGTTGTCATAAAACACATTGATGGATTTGGTTACAGATGTATATGAAAACTTCTGAATCTTCCAGTAAGCACCGCTGGGGCTATTATCCACAAATGGAAGGAATATCACTCTACCAAAGTCTTGTGACAATTTCATGTGAGTAGCCTAATTGGAAATATATATTCTAAAAAAAACAGTTTGACGTATCAGCAGGTGACTCTAATGCATGTAGATTTTTTTGCTAAATGATCCAGTAATTGAAAACAAAGAAAAAAAAGAAGGAAGAAGAAGGAATGTGACCAATCAGATGGACTCCTCAGGGACAGAGCATTCTTGTTGGCTGATCTCCACATCAGTCAGACCTGGACAGATGAGCTGCTGAATGTTGTCATGTTTGTTTAGATTGTGAAGGTAAATTAATAAGAAATTGGGGGTGCAGGTTGTTTGGGGGGTGAGGTTCGAGGTCCGGCCATTGGTCAAACCTTGGATTCAAGAGGAGCAGCATGGTTTTTTCTGGTTGTTGCACATGGGACCATTTCTTTACCCTCTCAAGGATCCTCAAGAGTTTGTGGAAATTTGCGCTTGTGGACTTGGAGAAAGCATTCCACCATGTCCCTCGTGGTTTCTTGTTGGGGGGGGTGCTTCGGGAGTATGAGGTATTGGGCTCGTTGCAAGAGTTTGGTTCATATTGCCAACAGTCAAGCTTGTTCCCAGTGAGCGTTGGACTCCACCAGGGCTGCACTTTGTCATCGATCCTGTTCATAATTTTTATGGACAGGATTTTAGGTGAAGCCAGGAAACAGAAGTTGTCATGCTTGGTGACCACAGGATCTCATCTCTGCTGTTTGCAGATGATGCAGTCCTGTTAGCTTCATCAAGCAATGCCCTACAGGTCTTACTGGGACGGTTTGCTGCTGAGTGTACAGCGATCGGGAAGAGAATCAGTGTGACCAAGGGGATGTGCCAAGCCCAACTGGTGGCATCACAACCTCCCACTCCAGAGTTTTGCACCCTATCTGTAGGGTTGACCCACTTGGCAAGCCAAGTAGGAGTGGTTTTATTGACTCTGTTACATAATGTATTCCTCTCTAGATTTTGACATTGTCCTGATGTCAGAGGTGCACTTAGTGACATTATGGGTTTCTGCCTTCTGACTATATCACCACCAGTGAGTCCTACTGGCTGCATCTCTTACAGTTGGACCCACACACCAGTCCAGGACGATACACTGGTGGTACCTAGGGATGGGACTGATATAGCACCACCAAGTCCTCCCGACAACGCCAGTTGTAACCAAGGGAATGGGACAAGCCCAATTGGTGGCATCCAATCAAGGATTTGAACTCATAACCTCCCGCTCCATAGTCTCGCACCCTACCTGTGTCACCAAGAGGGTTGACCTGGCAAGCCAAGTAGGAATACTTCTATTGACTCTGTTACATCAGTACCTCCAAGTCTGAGTCTATGGTCCTCAGCCGGATAAGGGTGGATTGTCCTCTCTGGGTTGGGGTTGAGCTCCCACCCCTAAGTGGAGGAGCTCCGGTGTCTCAGAGTCTTATTCACGAGTGAAGGGAGAATGGAGCAGGAGGGTGACAGACTGATTAGAGCAGCATCTGTTGGTTTATCGGTCAGTCTATGTTCTGGAAATCAGTGTTCATCCATGATGGATGGATGGCTGTTGGAAGGTTTTTTAATGCATGTGGTATAAAAAGTACAATAAGCTGGTTACATAACTCTGTACACCCTGATATTTTACCAGAAGGAGTAAGTTTGTTTGAAGTTGTGTTGTTCATCAAGGTTCAGATTCATTTGGAGGAATACTAAAGGACAAAGACACCACATTGTATTCTGTGTGTGTCTCTTAAAACCAACTAAGATTTTTTCATCAAAGTGTGCTGGTGTTGTGCGCCCCTGTCTAAGGGAGCATGTCAGCCCATGGAGCTGATCTCATCGCCTGCCCCGCTGATGTCTCCTGTTATTATTTTCCTCCTGTTCTGCTGCCTTTGCCGTGTCATGAATAATTTGTGTCCACGCCTTGTTGCTCGATGACAGCTGTGCAGTTGGTTTGCAGTCTGTTTCTCGGATCAGGTGAATAATGAATAAGGCTATGCAACAAAAGAGGAGCCATGTCCTGTATGAGCCCTGCCTCCCTTCATCTATCAGCAGGGAGGGGGACAGGTGAGGAGACGAAAGGGGGGGGAAAGTCTGTCCGCTGTGGAAACTTTACCAAAATTAAACGTTTGATCCAGGGAGAGGAAAAGTTTAACTGAGGGCTGTTTCAGGGTTTTGGGGGGCCCTATGCAAGATTGTGTTTTGGGGTCTCTATTTTTTGTAATGAGGAAGAGTTCAAACCCTTGAAAATGCAAAAATAAAGTAAATTCTCTCCCGTGTCAACAAAAAATTTAAAAAAAGAAACTTGAGTGGGCTGTCTAGATATACAGGAAAAAAAAGTCCATCCAGCCATAAAAATGTTGCAAATTTACAAGAAAAAAAGTTAAAATTTACAAAACAAAAACTGAAAGTTGTGTGATTTTTTAATCCTAAAAGTCACAGATTTATGAGAAATTACAAATTTACATGAAAAATGCAAATTTACAAAAAGATCTAAAATAGAAAAAATACATCACATAGAATATAAGAATTTAACCAACATCCATAAAAATGTTGCAAATTTGCAAGAAAAAAATTGAAACTTTAAAGACAAAAAAAATTAAAAAAAAAAATTAAGATTAATAAGTAACAAATTTACATGAAAAATACTCATATTTATGAGGAAAAAAGTTTAAATTTACAAAAAAAAGGAAAATTTATGATTAAAAAAGTCAGACTTATGAGGAAAAATAATGCAAATTTACAAGAAGTTGCACATTTACAAGAAAGAGTGCAAATTTATGAGAAAAGTTATAACTTTAAAGACAAAATTGTAAAAATTAAAAGAAAAATATGATTAAAAAGTAACAGATTTACATGAAAAAGAAATCACAAATTTGAGAAAAAGGTACATGCTTACAAGAAAAAAGTTAAAATTTATAATACAAAAATATTCATGATAAAAAAATACAAAAATTACAAGGAAAAATGTCACAAATTTACAAGAAAAAAATCTTTTAAATTTGTGAAACAAACCTGCAAATTAATGAGGAAAAAAGCTGAAAATGTACAAGAAAAAAAAAACTGCAAATTTACAAGAAAAAGTTGCAAATTTATGAGGAAAAAGTTTCAAATTTAAGAAAAAAAGTTTTGAAATTTACAGAAAATGTAGAATTTGCATACTGTGCTTTGTAGCCAAAGGCGTCTCTGGTTTAACCCACATCCTTTCATGTCCTACGTTCCCCTGCCTCCCCGTCTGCTAATCAGTGCTTTTTTCTCTGGATGTGGTCGTCCGACCCGTCAGACCTGTGTGAAGTCTGCTGAATGAAGCCTAAAAGCAAATATCACGTTATGATTATTATTATTAACAACAACAAACACAGCAGCTCTGCACCACAGCCTTGGGGAAATAATCACATTTGTTCTCTCATGAAAAAAAAAAAAAACTGCAGCACCATTCAGCAGATGCTTTTCACATATTTGTCAGCCCTGTCTTTAATCTTTCAGTTTTTTTATATGATGCATTAATCATCCTTTGTTCTGCTGTCTAAATCAGGAAAAAAGAGGGATGGTTTCAGAAGTTGTTTGTGCCTTTTTCAGTGTTAAAATAAAGGGTAAAACATCAAATTTTTTAGACTAATCTGACTTGTCAACATTAATGATAGGGAAGGTTTTTTTTTTTCTTTTAATGTAAGCAATGCTCTTCAACTTTTTTAGTACATGTATTTTAGAATGCAAATTCACTACTTTGTCCTTATACATTTGCTGTTTTTCTTGTAGAGCAGCCAAAAGAAGAAAGCCAAAAACATGATTGAGTATAAAAAGAACATCTTACAGAGGCAGAGTCTCTCAGAAGTAACGATGGCAAGAGGTTCGGCATTCTACAAAAAAATTGCATCTACAAATTGTGAAGCAGTTTCAGAGTAATGTTCTTCAATGTAAAATTCCAAACACTAAATATACAGTACTTCATATTTTCTGCATATTCTGAGAAATCTAGAGATTTAAATTTGTACGTAACGGGCATGGCCAAAAAGCAATATTTGATGCCTGTGATCTTTAAGCCCTCAGGCGGCACTGCATTGAATGCAGGTATGGTTCTGTTATGGAAATCACAGAGCTCATGAGCACCTCCAGAAAGTGTTGTCTGTAAACACAGTTCATTATGCCATCCACACATGCAGGTTAAAGCTCTATCGTGTAAAGAAGCAGCCATCCATCCATCTTCTACCGCTTTTCCAGAGGTCCAGGTCACAGAGGCAGCAGTTCAAGCAGAGAAGCCCAGACTTCCCTCTCCCCAGCCACCTGCTCCAGCCCTTCAGAGAAGATACCAAGGCGTTCCCAAACCAGCTGGGAGGCATAGTCTCTCCAGCGAGTCCAGGGTCTACCCCGGGGTCTCCTTCCAGAGGGACGTGCCCGAAACACCTCAAGTGGGAGGCGTCCAGGAAGCATCCTGATCAGATGGCCATACCACCTCAACTGGCTCCTTTCAGTGTGGAGGAGCAGCGGTTCTACACTGAGCCTCTCCCGGATGACTGAGCTCCTCACCCCATCTCTAAGGGTGAGTCCAGCAGTCCTACGAAGGAAGCTCATTTCAGCCGCTTGTGTCCACAATCTCATTCTTTCGGTCATTACACAAAGCTCCCCTCATGGATCGTCATCTTATCGTGGCGAGGGGTTTGCGTGCCCTAGTGATCCCAGGAGCTATGTTGTCCGGGGCAGTTTGCCTCTGGTAGGGTCACCCAAGATAAACTGGTCCTGGGTGAAGGGCCAGACTAAGAACGATCCAACAGACTGTCATGATGAATGCTAAAACAAGGATTCAGTGTACCCCGCCCGGTATAGGGTTACCAGAGCCCCACCCTGGAGCCAGGCCTGGGGGAGGGGCTCGATGGCTAGCACCTGGTGGCTGGGTTTCCGCCCATGGGACCCGGCTGGGCTCAGCCCAAAGGAGTTACATGGGTCCGCCCTCCAGTGGGCTCACCACCTGCAGGAGGGACCGTGGGGGTCCGTTGCTATGTGGATCACCTTGGCGGTCTGATCCCAGGCTTCCTAAAATGGCTTTTGGGACATGGAATGTAAAGAAGAAGCCCTGATTCAGAAATGCTGCTGTCCCGCCGAGGGACTACAGATGCACATTAGCAGTATTGCTAAATCTGACATACTTACATTTGTATTAATGCTCATTAGTATGTAATGTCCCTTTCAAATAAACATTAAACTTAAACTTTTCTGAAACAAAGCTCATTTAAAATGGACTAAGGCAAAGAGGAAAACTGTTCTGTGGTCAGATGAGGTGAAATCTGCAATTCTTTTTTGGAGTCATGGGCATTGCATACTCTAGATTGAAGAGAAGCTTGATCATCTGGACTCTGATATGGGGGTGCATCAGTGCCTATGGAACTGGTAACTTCAGTGCTCAAAGGTACTAGACATACAGGTTTTAGAGCAACATATGCCCTCATCCAGATGGTCTGTTTTTTAGGGAAGGCCTTACATATTTCAGCAAGACAGTGCTAAAACACCTACTGCATCTGTCACAATTCAATTCAATTCAACTTTATTTATATAGCGCCATTTCACAACAACAGCCATCTCATAGCACTATCAACTGTAGGGGGGAACCCCCACAGTTGCAGAAAGACCCCAGCAATCAGGCGATCCCCTGTGAGCAAGCACTTGGTGAAGGTGGAGAGGAAAAACTCCCTTTTAACAGGAAGAAACCTCCAGCAGAACCAGGCTCAGGGAGGGGCAGTCATCTGCTGCGACTGGCTGGGGGGTGAGGGGATAGAGAAGAAGAAAAGAACAGACATGTAGAGAGCAAACAGCACGATGGGGACTCAATCTATGGGAGAGAACAAACAAATGTTAATGACCAGCAAAAAAAATATTTCATAGAGAGTGAGGAAAGGAGTGAGGCCCAGTGCATTACTGGAGGTCCCCCGGCTGACTAAACCTATTAGCAGCATAACTAAGGGAGGGTTCAGAAACACATGATCCCTCCCTAATTGTAGGCTATATCAAAAAGGTAGGTTTTAGCCCTATTCTTAAAAACAGAGATCGAGTCTGACTCCCGAATCCAGATTGGCAGCTGATTCCACAGGAGAGGAGCTTGATAACTGAAGGCTCTGCCTCCCATTGTACTTTTGGAGATTCTAGGTATTACAAGTAATCCTGCATTTTGGGAGCGTAGTGCTCTGTTAGGATAATACGGTAGTATCAGATCTTTTAAATAAAAAGGAGCCTGATTGTTTAGAGCTTTGTAAGTAAGAAGAAGGATTTTAAACTTAATTCTAAACTCTATGGGAAGCCAATGAAGGGAGGCCAGAACCGGAGAGATATGATCTCTCTTTCTAGTACCTGTTAAAACTCTTACTGCAGCATTTTGGATCAGCTGAAGACTTTTTAAAGATGTTTTAGGACAGCCTGATAATAAAGAATTACAATAATCTAATCTCGAGCTAACAAAAGCGTGGATCAGCTTCTCAGCATCACTCTGAGACAAGATGCTCCTAATCTTGGCAATATTACGCAAATGATAGAAGGCAGTCTTAGAAACAAATTTAATATGTGAATTGAAGGACAAATCCTGATCAAAAATAACTCCAAGGTTCCTCACAGAGCTATTAAGAGAAAGAGTAACTGCATCCAAACTGAAAGTTTGATTTGGAAAGGAATTTCTAAGGTTTTTTGGACCAACAAGAATGACTTCAGTCTTATCTGAATTTAATAGCAGGAAATTACAAGTCATCCAAGCTTTGATTTCCTTAAGACAGGCTTCTAACTTGGCTAATTGATTACTATCATCTGGCTTCGTTGACAGGTATAAATGTGTGTCATCTGCATAACAATGAAAATGTATACAGTGCTTTCTAATAATGTTGCCTAACGGAAGCATATATAAACTAAAAAGAGTAGAGCCTAGCACAGATCCCTGTGGAACTCCATGACTAAGCTTTGAGTTGAAAGAAAACTCATTATTTACATGAACAAACTGGAACCTATCAGATAAATAAGATCTAAACCACTGCAATGAAGTTTCATTTAGTCCAACATAGTGTTCTAATCTATCAAGTAGAATATTATGATCGATAGTATCAAAAGCTGCACTAAGGTCTAAAAGGACAAGTACAGAAACTAGTCCATTATCAGATGCAATGAGGAGGTCGTTAGTGACCTTCGCTAAGGCTGTTTCAGTACTATGATGGATTCTAAACCCAGATTGAAACTCTTCAAGTAAACCATTTCCCTGCAGGTGGTCAAATAATTGCATAGCAACAACTCTTTCTAAGATTTTTGAAATGAAAGGGAGATTAGAGATTGGTCTATAGTTAGCTAAAGCTCCTGGATCTAGCGTTGGCTTTTTGAGTAAGGGTTTAATTACAGCCGTTTTAAAAGCCTGCGGTACATGGCCTAAAGTTAATGAAGAATTGATTATATGAAGAATAAAGCTACCAATAAGTGGGAAGACTTCTTTAAATAACCTGGTAGGAATAGGGTCTAAAAGACAAGTTGAAGGTTTGGATGAGGAAACTATTTTGTCTAACTCACAAAGGTCGATTGGAGTAAACTCATCAAGACAGACATCAAAAGAAGGAGTTGTAGTAGTTACAGTATTTAAGTTAACTGTGGGAAGAATCTGATTGATTTTATCTCTGATGGATGAAATTTTATTATTGAAAAAGTTCATAAAGTCCTGACTAGTAAGCTCTAAGGGAATGCTAGGATTGACAGAGTCCTGACTCTTTGTCAACCTGGCTACAGTACTGAAAAGATACCTGGGATTATTCTTGTTCTCTTCTATTAATGCAGAGTAATAACTTGTTCTAGCTTTTCTAAGAGATTTTTTATAAATTAAAAGATGATTTCTCCAAGCTAAATAGATTTCATCTAAATTAGTAGAGCGCCATTTTCTTTCTAATTGACGAGTCTTCTGTTTTAAGCTACGAGTTTCTGTGTTGAACCAAGGAGTTAGAAATCTCTGATTAGACTTTTTCTTTTTTAAGGGGGCCACCAAGTCTAGAGCCTGATGCAGAGAAGCTGAAACACTATCCACCATGTTATCAATTACAGAAGGAGCAAGCTGTCTATAGCTTATTTCCGTTGTGTTGACACATGGCATAGAGGAAACAATCTGCATAAATTTGGAAACAGCATCATCTGAGAGGCATCTACTGTAATAATATTTTTCTTTAGGAGCCAAATAGTCAGAAATAGTAAAATCAAAGGTTAACAGACAATGGTCTGACAGTACAGGGTTATGAGGAGACACTACAAGATTTTCTATTTCTATGCCATATGTCAGAACAAGGTCCAATGTATGGTGGAGGTAATGAGTAGAATTTCCTACTTTCTGAGAAAACCCAAACGAGTCTAATATTGAATTAAAAGCCACATTAAGGCAGTCACTATCTACATCCACATGTATATTAAAGTCCCCTACTATAATTATTCTATCAGATTTCAGCACTAAATCAGCTAAGAAATCAGCAAATTCGAATAAAAATTCTGAGTAGGTTGATGGGGGACGATAAACTATGGCAAATAAAATTGAGTTTAACCTAAAATTGCTAAAGTGCCCAATACTGAGGACCAGGCCCTCAAAGGAATTATAACATGTTTTTTGCTTTACATTAACTAGTAATTTGGAATGGTAAATTGTTGCTACTCCTCCTCCACGACCAGAACTTCTGGGATTTTGACAGTTTAAATAACCAGAGGGAGTTGATTCATTTAAACCAACATAATCCTCTTGCCCTAACCAAGTCTCTGTAAGGGATATTAAATCAATCTGATGATCAATTAACAGATCATGGATTAACAGAGACTTGGGAGTTAGAGACCTAATATTTAATAAACCACATTTAATTTTTAAATTATGAGGAGGAACAGAGGCCAAATCATTCAATTTAGAGGCTTTATGTTTAATTTGAGTGGCCATGCTGTTGGCCATGCCAACAGCATGGCCTCTAGGTGGTGCCTGAACACACAGCGGCCTCCCTTCTCTCTTTGTGTTTTGTGCCATTTGGTGGTGTTTAAATTATACCCAAGTGTATAGTCATGTGTTTAATGTCTGTATATGATGCTGCGCACACGCTACAGTCGCCACAGCCTTCTGGAGATAAGGAATATGTCCAAACATTACGTCTTGGATCAGAGTGTTACAGAGGTACTCCGTGGCCTAGGTCTTCTCCACCAGACCTCCGCACCCCAGGACTCGACTGCTGTGTTTCATCCCAAATGGAGACTCCATAGACTGTGTGAGCGGTGACAAAAGAGAGGTAAACGCAGAGGTATCCGAACAAAGCTAACCGCTAGCCTGAGAGAATTTTCATCTGTCCTACTAGTCGCCATATATGTCCCACCCACCGCCATCGGTGAGAGGAGTAAAGCACTAAATAACTCTATCAGGCCATCAGTGACCATGTTTACATGGACACAAGTAACCGGATTAAAAGCCTGATTGGAATAAAAATGCTTCATGTAAACATGCCAATTTGAATATTCTGACCCGATCACGTTCATTCGGATCAAAATTTCATTCTGATTAAGACGGGTGGGTTATGCCGATTGTTAATCTGAATGGTGCGCATGAAAACACTTATTCCGAAGGTTGGGCAGAAAATATGTTTACTGCACATCTGTACATCAGCCATACGTCGACGTGACGTATTTACGCCCTTACAGCAGCTAGCGGAAGACATTGCGGGAGTAAAACAAAACTGGTCTGTATCGCCCTGCTGTCTCCCTCTGTTCGTCATATGCAGAAGTACAGTTGGGCCCAGAAATATTTGGACAGTGACACAATCTTCATGATTTGGGCTCTGCATGCCACCACATTGGATTTGAAACAAAACAACTACAACGGAATTGAAGTGCAGACTTTAAGGTTTAATTCAAGGGGTTGAACAAAAATATATGATTAAACATGTAGGAATTGTAGCTATTTTTATACAAACGCTCCTCATTTCAGGGGCTCAAAAGTAATTGGACAAATAAACATAACCCTAAGTAAAATGTTACTTTTCAATATTTTGTTGAGAATCCTTTGCAGGCAATGACTGCCTGAAGTCTGGAACCCATGGACATCACCAAACGCTCGGTTTCCTCCTTTGTGATCCTTTCCTCCTCTGTACTCTGCTAGCATCAGCACCGGATCACCCCAGGGCTGTGTACTTTCCCCCCTACTCTTCTCCCTTTACACCAACTCCTGCACCTCCAGCCACCAGTCTGTCAAGTTGATCAAGTTTGCGGACGACACCACCCTCATCGGGCTCATCTCCAACGGCGACGAGTCTGCCTACAGGAGTGAGGTGGCCCAGCTGGCATCCTGGTGCAACAACAACAACCTGCAGCTGAACGCTCTGAAGACAGTGGAGATGATTGTGGACTTCAGGAAAGTCACAACCCCTCTGCCCCCCCTCACCCTCACAGGCTCTCCCATCACCACTGCTGATTCCTTCCGCTTCCTAGGCACCACCATCACCAGGGACCTCAAGTGGGAGCCGACCATCAGCTCCCTCATCAAAAAGGCCCAGCAGAGGACGTTCTTCCTGCAGCAGCTGAGGAAGCTCAAGCTACCCACCAAGATGTTGGTGCAGTTCTACACAGCCATCATCGAGTCCATCCTCACCACCTCCATAACCGTGTGGTACGCAGGAGCCACTGCCAGGGACAGACTAAGGCTGCAGCGCGTCGTGCGCACTGCTGAGAAGGTGATCGGCTGCAAGCTCCCATCTCTCCAGGATCTGTACATCTCCAGGACCCGGAGGCGTGCTGGCCGGATCATAGCCGATCCCTCACACCCTGGTCACGTACTGTTTGCCCCTCTCCCCTCAGGTAGACGACTTCGGTCCATCCAGACTAAAACCTCCCGTCACATGAACAGCTTCTTCCCCTCTGCCATCAGACTGCTGAACACTAAGTGACTTATTGACTCTCGTGCACTATGTACAGCAGCTCAACCAGACTCATGTCAATCATCACTGTTTTCTTCCTGCATTACCGACTGCACTATATGGTTCTCCACATTATCTGCTGCTCGCTAATATATTTAAACTGCTGACTAGTATTACTCACTCTTATTCTACACTTTATTGCATGTATAGTTTATTTCTTTATTTTATCATGTTTAATGTTGCAGCATTGCACCGAGACAAATTCCTAGTTTGTGTACTACATGAACAATGGCAATAAATCTGATTCTGATTCTGATTCTTCTGATGCTTTGCCAGGCCTTTACTGCAGCTGTCTTCAGTTGTTGCTTGTTTGTGGGTCTTTCTGCCTTAAGTTTTGTCTTGAGCAAGTGAAATGCATGCTCGATTGGGTTGAGATCTGGTGACTGACTCGGCCATTGCAGAATATTCCACTTCTTTGCTTTAAAAAACTCCTGGGTTGCTTTTGCAGTATGTTTTGGATCATTGTCCATCTGTACTGTGAAGCGCCGTCCAATCAACTTTGCTGCATTTGGCTGAATCTGAGCAGAAAGTATATCCCTATACACTTCAGAATTCATCCGGCTGCTTCTCTCATTTGTCACATCATCAATAAACACAAGTGACCCAGTGCCAATGGAAGCCATGCATGCCCATGCCATCACACTGCCTCCACCATGTTTTACAGAAGATGTGGTGTGCTTTGGATCATGAGCTGTTCCAATTCTTGTCCAAACTTTCTCCTTCCCATCATTCTGGTACAGGTTGATCTTAGTCTCATCTGTCCAAAGAATGCTGTTCCAGAACTGGGCTGGCTTCTTCAGGTGTTTTTTGGCAAAGTCAATTCTGGCCTTTCTATTTTTGAGGCTGATTAATGGTTTGCACCTTGTGGTGAATCCTTTGTGTTTACTCTCATTAAGTCTTCTCTTTATGGTAGACTTAGATACTGATACACCTACTTCCTGGAGAGTGTTCTTCACTTGAGTGGATGTTGTCGATTCTTTCCACGGTGATCCACCACTGTTGTCTTCCGTGGACGTCCGGGCCTTTTTGAGTTCCCAAGCTCACCAGTGCACTCATTTTTTCTCAGAATGTACCAAACTGTTGATTTGGCCACTCCTAACATTTCTGCTATCTCTCTGATGGATTTCTTCTTTTTTTTTCAGCCTCAGGATGGTCTGTTTCACCTCCATTGAGAGCTCCTTTGACCGCATGTTGTGTGTTCACAGCAACATCTTCCAAATGCAAACGCCACACCTGGAATCAACTCCAGACCTTTTAACTGCTTAATTGATGACAGGTTAACGAGGGAAGAGCCCATGCAGCCTTGTTATTTTTTTTTTTGCAGCCTTCTGAGTCAATTGTCCAATTACTTTTGGTCCCTTGAAAAAGAGGTGGCTACGTATTAAAGAGCTGTAATTCCTAATCCCTTGCTCCAATTTGGATGTGAATACTCTCAAATTACAGCTGAGAGTCTGCACTTTAAGCCCATATTGATTATATAATTGTATCCTGAATATGTTTTCGTAAACAGCTAAAATAACAAAACTTGTGTCACTGTCCAAATATTTTTGGGCCTAACTGTATGTACTTGGAACTTCATTACGGAGACCAGCAGAAGCAAAATTACAGTCTGAACAACACAATACAGGTCCATTTCAAAAAGAGAAAGACGCAAAGTGGGGCTTGCTAACACCAGAAGTTGCTGCTTCTACTATTTTCGAAATGTCGACGTGCGCATGTCAAAATGATTTATTCCATTCAAACATGTGACACATGGAAACGCACGTCCTAATCGGATCAGCTTTTTCAGGATCCATGTAAACAGTAAAATTCTGATCTAACAGCCGAGCACTTTCTCCAATAGACTACTACAGCTTCGCTGTTGAACGGCCAGATACAGGAAATCTTTCCTGCTGCATGCCATTTCACTGTACAATAACTCACTATGATGTTGTATTCTGGTCCTAACTATGCGGCCACACTGCACCTTACAGTCTAACTGGTACCTCACATTTCACTCTGCTCCTGATAGTCCTTCATTGTGCAGTGGGATGATTCATGTGTTTATACGGGTCATTGTATATTAAGCTATGATGTATATACTGTAGGTTTTATAGTCGTGTTAGTTTTACTTTTCATGGGTAATCCCTTTGTCTGTCGTGTGTGTTTCTGTCGTTTGGTTGTCTACTGTCATGCTGCTTTTACACTGTAATTTCCCAGTTTGGGATCAATAAAGTACATCTATCTATCTGAATTGTAATCAAATTGAAGAAATTTTGCCCATGTAACCGTGGCTAGTGAG
The DNA here is from genome assembly GCA_020510985.1 of Pholidichthys leucotaenia. Lineage (NCBI taxonomy): Eukaryota > Metazoa > Chordata > Actinopteri > Cichliformes > Pholidichthyidae > Pholidichthys > Pholidichthys leucotaenia. The sequence continues at coordinate 19,629,178 of CM035839.1, read as the reverse complement.
ACACAAACAGTACATCCAGACGGATTCCTCATCACAGCAGGAGACTTCAACCATGCAGATTTAAAGGCCCTCCTACCAAAACTACACCAACATGTGGATTTTCCAACAGGAGTAGACAATTTACTGGACCTGGTGTACACAACTCACAAGAAAGCATACAGAGCCTACCCCCTTCCCCACCTGGGTTTCTTTGATCACATCACCATCTTGTTAAGGCCGGCATACAAACCCAGAGTGAAAACAATCAGATCAGTAGGAGAATGCAACGTTCATAGATTGTTCGTAAGTTCGTGGCCAGGTTGATGGTCTTGTCCAAGATTTCTACGAATGCCCCTCGAAAACCCCTTATAGTAGTGCGGCCGTACAAATGCCATTGGAACAACGCAAGAACTACGCAAGATGTTGCCTGTAAATATGCCTCAAGAACACCTTAAGCTATTTTGAGGGCTCCTTACAGCGGCCTGTACAGCATGCGTAAGGCATTCATACAGCATGCGTAAGGCAGTAGTGAGGCACTCATAAGGCAGAAGTATGTCATCCATGTGACATTTGTGCCGACAAAATGTGCTGAAAGCTGAAAGATCTTCCCACCGATGACTTGAAAGTGCTGTGAGTTGCACAGAAATTTTTGTAAGGTGGCAGTAAGTATGCCATAGGAAGATCCCAAGGCACCCATATGAAGAATGCAAGAACTCTCAGGCCATTGTATGACAGAAAAGCGCCTCATTTCTCAAGAATCCCTCAAGTTACTCTTGCGAATCGAATGGCAGCCATAAGAAACTATGCCCCCTCCACAAACATCTGCGAACAGTTCGTAGGAACTGGGAGATTCTTATGAACTCATCGTTCGTAAGAATCTTTGTGACCGTAGCGTTACTGGGTCAGACCTTTCACCACCTGAAAACATTTGGTGCATCATGAAACACAAAATACAACAAAGAAGACCCAGGACTGTTGTCGAGGAGCTAGAATCCTGTATCTGACATTCCTCCCACAAAGGTCCAGCAGCTGGTCTCCTCCGGTCACAGATCTTTACAGGATGTTGCTAAAAGAAGAGAGGATGAAACACATTGGTAAACATGGCCCTGTAGCATCTTTTTTAAGATGTGTTGCTGCCATCAAATTCAAGTTTTCACGATATAGTAAAAAGTCTCACTTTCAAAGTTTGGTATGTTTTCTGTGTTCTATTTTGAATAAAATAGTGGTTTATGAGAACCTTTTTAGAACCAGGGTTGTAATTAAAAGAAGGGGGGGAGAAAAAAAATCAAAACTCAAAGTGTGTCTTCAAATCTTTTATTATTCATGTTTAATTTCAGATTAATAATAGATCATCCAGAAACCATAAAAACCCGGAGCCTGAACTTTCTAATTGCACAAGTATGTCTGTCAGGAAAAATTAATGTAGCCATACCTCTGGATTTAGTGTGTGTGTGTGTCTGTGCTGGCCCAGACCCCGGCCTGGATTTGAGCCTAGACTGCACTGCTCTGATTACTCAAATCTATTGAACCATTTTCTATTCATATTTGATAAGCCTCCAGGCAGTGGGGTAATGCTTTAAAAGGGGGAAAAAAAAAAATCCAGCCAACTGCCCTCGGAGGAAATCTGGTCGGACTAATGGCTCATTTCAAGATTTTTCCTTCTGAGATTGAGGCACTTTCAGACAATCTTGGTGATGTAAAACCTTCACTAACGATGCAGATTTTTTGCAGGGGAATGTTCATGGTGGCATGTTTACCCGTTCCTTCACACCAGTGACCTTTTCCTGTTAAACTCTAGCTTTTCCTTGTGGGAGTTTAGTTCAGGTCTTGGGTACCCTTGCAGTGGTATTACACTGGTAGTGGAACAAGCAACATATGTAGTCGTATTGGTAAGTTGGAGGACTCATTTCTTTTTTAACTTTTCTTTTATTAGCATCCACGTCATTATTAAACTGGACTCAGTGTGGTATCAGTGATGATAACTGAGTATCGGACCCATGGCCAAATCACTACAGTGCTACATTCATGATACTGCATGACCTCAAGCTTAATATTGCTTTTATATAGTACAGCAGTTCTGTTCCCTATGGCTGAACAAGATTTTACTTTTACATTAATATCTCTGAGAATTACGCCTGTAAATTGATGAAGAATATGGGAGGTGGTGTCTGAGTGTGTAGAATATGGTGTGGATCCAAATAAAAATCTAGGCAGGGGTATGTACTCTCTGATCACTTTATAGGTGTTGCTTAAATTATTGGAGTAAAGCAAATTTTAGGAAGTGTTAGACTTTTGCTGCTTGGTGATACAGTGGTTAACGCTGTCGCCTGGCAGCATAATGGTTCGAACCCAAGAGCTGGCCGGCAGGACTTTTCTTTGCGGAGTTAGCATGTTCTCCCCATGTCTGTGTGGGTTTTCGCCGGGTACTCTGGTTTCCTCCCACAGCCCAAAAACATGCACGTTAGGTTAATTGGCGTCAACTGAGGATAAATTATCCTCATTTATGAATGTGAGAGTGAATGGTTGTCTGTCTTTCTGTGTTGGCCCTGTGATGGACTGAAGATCTGTCCAGGGTGTACCTCACCTCAGATAGGCTCCAGCCCCCCTGTGAACTGAAAGGATTAAGCAGTTAAGAAAATTAATGTTATGGTGAGTAGGGCGATTACATACAAAGGCAATGGAAATGCACGAATACATGCCAGTTTTTGTCCGTGCGAGTTGGATTTTGTTCAACTCAAGCAGCAAATTTGCTTGATGCTTGGTCGCGATAGCAAATCAACGTTAAGATTTTGCTGTCACCAAGAATATCAAATATGGAGAATAAATTAGTTTGAAAGTGAGACCATTACTCACCAGAAACAGATGGACCAGCGCACCGCAGCGGAGATACTGTCTATACTTTGTATCCACCTGTGAGTGTGTTTTTCTCATAAATTTGCAACTTTTTGTCATATTTTTTTCCTACTTCAAGATTCAAAGATTTTATTTGTCAATACTACTATACGTACAGGACATACAGGAGAATTGAAATGGCGTTTCTCTCTCTCTTCAGTGGTGTGCACAATAAAAAAAAAAAAAAGAATATGGCTGGAAAAACAACAACAGCAGTCTCTTTTTTTTCTTGTGAATTTGCTACTTTTGTCTCATGAATTTGACATTTTTCCTCATAAATTTGCATTTTTTTCACATAAATGTGCAACATTTTTCTCATTATATTTTTTTATTAGCTTATGAAACTGGACAGCGGTCCGCTTATTTAGTGTTGAAAACTGCCAACATCAAGGTGCAGTTTCTGGAGGAGACAGTGGCATTTTCCAAGCTGTGTGCCCCTCTGGATAATCTTGTCAACTCAAACATGATAGCTTCTTCAACTTGGCATTTTTGACGTTTTGGGGGATTTCCATGGCAGGTACAAGCAGCTGCAGAAGTTCTGAATGTAACCTCACCTCTCCACAGGGAAAATTTTTGCATGTTGATCTCAAATATTGCAGCTTTAGTCATGTGAACAGAGCAATGTAAATTTTCGCTTTGTATTTGGTCTGAATGCACAGTTTTTAAGGTCACCAACAGTTTTTCTTGTTCATAATGTTTTTATGAATGTATTCCTCCGCTGACAGCAGCAAAATAGCTGGAAGTGTTTGCATTACAGTTGTAATTTGCATTACTTAAGTTCTTCTTGGTTTGCCTAGTAGTGAACCCTAGCAAGACCCTTTACGACACATCTGTCGGCAGCCTTAAAAACTGTGAGAATTGTTTCGCAGCCTTTTATGAACCTTGACAAAACCCAAAAAACGCAGCTTTCGTGAACATTCCTCAGCATTTACAGCTCCATGAGATGCTGCCATTAAGAAGATCTGACTTTTACTAGAATATCTCTGACAATTATACATGTAAATTGATGAAAACTTCTAGGAGGTGGTATCTAAGAGTGTAGAATATGGCATGGATCCTATCCTCTATGCATTCTGAACACTTTGAGTTCTTTATGGGTGTTACTTTAATTATTGTAGCAAAACCGTGGTGGCTCAGTTGGTAGAGCATCCGCCCCACACCCGGGAGGCAGGGGTTCAAATCCTGGCCGGGTCATGCCGAAGACCATATAAAAGTGGAACTTCCTGCCGTCCAGCTTGGTGCTCAGCAAAAATGGAATGGAGGAGGGAAAATTTGTGGCGGCGCCTTGCATGGCAGCGGCCCTCTGATTCTGCACTTGGGGTGTGTGTGATTGACACGGTGGATAGGTAAAGCACAGTCTCGTTCTGCTGTACATGATTGGTTGTACAGTTGAATGACAATAAAAGGGTGATTTAATTTTTAATTTAAAACAGACTTTAAGACAAATTAGAATTATGATTAAAGTAAATGTTTTGTGAATGAACCAATCATTTCAGGACGTTTTAGTTTGGAAGTTAGATGGCATTAGAAGGAGCTGAAAAAATTAACCTTTTTTACAAAAAGGTGATTCCATTAACCCCTTAGCATTCCAGACAATTTCTCTAAATTTAACATACGCAAAGAAACTCAAATTCTTCAGTGAGTGGCAGTAGAAAATTGAAATGTCCCGCCAGTGAATTTTAAGCGGTTAAACACTGTGGCATTCCATAGTTTATTTGTCCTAAGATAAGAACCCAAAGAGGTTGAAGAGCTGTTTGGGCAAAGACCGAAGGGGGATTATGTTATGGGTCAGTCCGTCCGTTTAGCCGTCTGTCCTGCTTTTGTGAGATCAACTCCTCCTAGAGTTTTGGTCTGATTGTTTTGAAACTTAGTACCATGGTTTGTTTTGTGTGTATGTTTATGAGAGGGTGGAAGGGGTGGGATATATTGTGTAAATATACGTAACTAAATTTGTCTACTGTTTTGATCTATGTAAAGCACTTTGCGCAGCTTCTAATGTTTGAAAAGTGCTATACAAATAAAGTTTGACTGATGTTTCCGTCAGTCAGCCCCAGGGCAGCTGTGGCTACAGTAGTAGCTTACCACTATCAATGTGGCTACAGTAGTAGCTTACCACTATCAATGTCTGTCCGGAGTGAATGAATAATGACTCACTGTAAGCGCTTTGAGATGTCACTGACATGTAAAGCACCATCTAAATCTAATCCATTATTATTGTTATTACTATTACTATAAAACAAGTAAAGCTAGGGCCATCAAACCTGGTATACAGGTTCACTTTGGGATCCTGACCTCTGACTATGGGTTTGGAGTCAAAGGTTAACGTTAACATTCCCTATGTCTTATTACTGTACAGCAAGTAAAGTTAGGGTCACCAAACTTGGTACATATGTTCACCCTGTGACCCTGAAGTGTGACTATGGTTTTGGCATTGCATGATCAAAGGTCAACATCAAAATGCCTTATAAAGTATATCTCAACGACAAAGAAAGCTAGGATCACCAAACCTGGTACAGAGGTTCACTCTGAGACCATGACCTCTGACTACAGGTTTGGGATCAAAAGGTCAAGGCTGGCACTCCCTAGGCCCTCTTACTATAGAACGTGTAAATCTCTCTAGGGTCACCAAACTTGCTACACAGGTTCACCTTGGGATCCTGCCGTACAACTACAGGTTGTATACTTTGTTGTATATTTACATATATTGTGGAGAGTGTGAAATGAGAAGGCAAGGTTACGAGCAGACGAAGTTTATTACACTCTCCCATCAGTCATACACAAAAAGCATAAACAGCTAAGCACAGCTTCTCCTTTTATATCCACAGCTCGTCTCACATCTCCACGACACTTCACATCACAAAGCATGACGTTTCACACCACCCTTGACCCCCCCACAGCTCCTTCTTCCTGCCAAACTCCCCATGATCTCCTTGCTATTGTCCACCTCTCTTTATTCTCTGCCTCCTGACTGGGACGCTGTCGGCCAACTCACCCAAGGTCCTACACCACCACCCCCAGACAGAGTTTCAGTCCACATGCCTTTTGGGCTTCAGTCTCCTCCCATATCTGCTGTAACCGGGGTTTCTGTGCTGGCGGGGGGCTGCTGTAGGTGTGTCTGACTGCGGGTGGGCCGTGGCGAGGGGGGGGGAAACTCCGCTTTGCCCGTGTGGCTGTCCTGGTGAATCGTTTGCCTGGGGAGCTCTCCGTGGGGCTCTTCCACGCCGAGGGGCCCGAGCCAGCAGCACTTGCTCGTCCGCCACCACAAAGGCGGGCTTAAGTCTGTCTATGCATATTTTTTCCCAACGCCCTCCAAAATCTAACAAAAAATGCTTGTCCCCTGTTTCCAGCGCTCTGAACGGGCCATCATAGGGTGGGCGCAATGGAGAGCGATGGACATCGTGCCTGACGAACATGAACCCCGCGTTCTTCAAAGTTTTCGGCACAAAAGCGCGTGGAAAACAGTGATGGGCCGGGCCGGGCAGCGTGCCTGTGTCTGCACTCTGTTGCAAACGCTGAGACGGGCAGTTGTCTGGCACGGGATTATCTGGCAAAAATTCCCCGGGCAGGGGCAGTGGCTGAGAAAAAACAAGCTCTGCCGGGGAAGCCTCCAAATCCTCTTTTGGTGCGGAACGCAACCCCAATAAAACCCACTGCAACCGGTCTACCCAATTTGTATCCGTAAGCGAAGCCCTGAGCACCGCTTTCAGTGACCTATGAAAACGCTCGCATAACCCATTGGCCTGTGGGTTGTACGCGGTTGTGCGATGAATTGCGACACCCAGGCTGCGGGCTATCGCGGACCACAGGTCAGAAACAAACTGAGGGCCCCTATCGGACGTGATGTCTGACGGGATTCCAAAACGCGCCACCCATGTTGTCAAAAAAGCGTGCGCCACATCCACGGACGTGGTTGCCGCCAGCGGAACTGCTTCTGGCCAGCGTGTGGTGCGGTCCACCACTGTCAGAAGGTGCGTGCACCCCTGCGACGGTGGAAGGGGGCCCACGAGGTCCACATGAACATGGTCGAATCTTTTAGCTGGTATACTAAACGGCTCCAAAGGAGCCTTCGTGTGTCTGTGTACTTTGGCTCGTTGGCACGCTACACAGGCTGCAGCCCACTCTTTCACTTGCTTGCGCAGGCCTGGCCACACAAATTTCGCTCCCACCATTTTGACTGACGCGTGCACTCCTAGGTGTGCCAGAGCGTGAACTGACTCGAACGTGCGGCAGCGCCACACGACCGGGACCACTGGGCGTGGGCGTCCCATGGAGACATCGCAGATTGGGGGGGGGGGCTGCCGTCTTGCAGTACTCTGCTCTCCAGCCTTAACCCTGTTGGTCCAGACTGGAGCGCGCACACGTCTGTATCGCCAACCTGCTCTGCGGCCATGGCTGTATAATCTATCCCTACACAGACCGGGGCCACCACCGCACGCAAGAGGCAGTCCGCCACCACATTCAGTTTATCCGACACATGTTGAATATCGGTCGTAAACTCCGAGATCGCGGCCAGCTGCCTCTGCTGCCGGCCTGACCAAGGTTCCGAAACCTTGGCCATCGCGAATGTCAGCGGCTTGTGGTCCACAAACGCGGTGAAGTTGCGCCCTTCCAGCAAGAACTGGAAGTGGCGTATGGCCAGGTGGAGAGCCAGCAACTCTCTGTCGAACGCACTGTGTTTACGCTCACTATCGCGCAAAGCCCTGCTGAAAAAAGTGAGCAGCTGCCAAGAACCGGCGACACGTTGCTCCACGATGGCACCTATGGCCACGTCCGAGGCGTCGGTGGTGAGCGCTATCCGGGCCGCCGGGTCTGGATGCGCCAGCAGTGTGGCGTTTGCCAGGGCTGCTTTAACCTTAGAGAACGCCTGCTCTTGCTCCGGAGTCCATTCGACTCCCTCTGTGGGTTTCCGTCTCTTGAGCGCAGCGAACAATGGCTGCATGAGTTGAGCTGCACGGGGGAGGAAACGGTTATAAAAGTTAACCATCCCCCAAAATTCTTGCAGCACCCTGACTGTCTGAGGCCAGGGAAAATTTGCTACAGCGCGCACCTTATCGGGCAAGGGTATCGCTCCCTCCGGTGAGACGCGGTGCCCCAGAAAATCAATCTGCGTCATGCCGAACTGGCACTTTGCCGGGTTGATTATTCCGTGCTCCTCCAACCTCTGGAAAACCATCCTGAGGTGGGTTACGTGTTCGTCCTCAGATGCACTGGCTACCAGGATATCATCCAGGTAGACGAACACAAACAGGAGATTGCGCAGCACCGCGTCCATCATGCGCTGGAACGTCTGTGCCGCAACTTTTAACCCAAATGGCATGCGCAGGAACTCGAACAAGCCGAACGGAGTTATTACCACTGTTTTGGGTATGTCCTCCACGCGCACTGGGACCTGGTGGTAACCGTGGACCAGGTCTATTTTAGAAAAAATGCGTGCTCCGGCGAGGTGAACGGAAAAATCCTGAATGTGGGGAATCGGGTAGCGGCCGTGCGCTGTGGCGTTATTCAACCTGCGGAAATCCCCGCACGGTCGCCACGATCCCTCGGCCTTAGGGACCATGTGTAGCGGGGATGCCCATGGGCTGTTCGATCGCCTGATGATGCCCAACCTTTCCAGGTTGGCAAACTCCTCGTGCGCTATGGCCAGTTTAGCTGCGTCCAAGCGCCGATGTGCGAAAACGGGCGGCCCGGTGGTGGTTATAAAGTGCTCCACCCAGTGTTTAGCGATGGCCGCCGAAAACGTTGGGACCGTGAGTGCTGGAAACTGAGTGAGCAGTGTGTGGAACTTACCGCCTGGAGCTGTGACACTGGCTTGTGTTACTGGCCCGGCCCCTCTAGCTGTACAGGGGAGAGAATCAAAAGACAGTGCATTAACCAGGCGCCTGTTAGCAACGTCAACCATTAAACCATGTGCACAAAGAAAATCAGCCCCCCAGATATGGTAATTCAGTGTTGCTATGACAAAAGTCCACTCGTATGTACAGCCGTGTAGAGATAAGATCAGTGTTCTCTCACCAAAGGTCTTAATTTCCGAGCCGTTTGCTGCCAACATTCCGGGGCCGCTAGGTCCTGCCAGCTGGTCGGCGTAGGTCGGCAGGATGAAACTCTTCTGGGCTCCGGTGTCCACGAGGAAACGCCTCCCTGAGTGCGTGTCCGTCATGTAGAGCAGCTTGTTCTCTTCACTGGCGGTCGCAGCTGCTACCGACTGCCGGCCTTGGCATTTCCCAAGCGCTTGAACTGGCATGGTGGCGCACATCTGCGTGCGTTCTGTCCGAAGCAGCGGTGGTAGAAACAGAGCGTGTCTCTCTGGCGCCCCTTGGCCCCCGCTGCCGCTACCGTCGGTGGCTCCTTGCCTCCTCTGGTCGTCTCGCTGGGGTCCGACGCAGCCGTGTTGACTGTGAGGGCTCTGGTGGTGAGGATGAGCCGGTCTGCCTCCTGGGCTAGCGCACGGTAGTCATGCACGGCCAGCGACGGCGAATTAGCCAGAACCGCTCTCGCCTCTGTTGGGAGATTCCGGAGGAAAAGGTGGGCAAACAGGAAATGCCTGTCATCCGTGCCCATTAACGCCAACATCTTCTCCATCAGATCGACAGCCGAACCATCTCCCAACTCGGAACGCCTCAGGAGCCTCTCTGCTCTCTCGCAGTCCGAGAGCGTGTAGCGTCGGGTCAGCGCCGTCTTGAGAGCTTCATATCTGTTGTGGGCTGGGGGCTGGTCGAGCAGGCTCGCTACCTGTTGGGCTGTGCGAGCGTCCAGCGCTGCAACCACGTAGTAAAACTTGGTTTCATCGGCCGTTATTCCCCGGAGGACGAACTGAGCCTCGGTGTGGTGGAACCAAGAGCGCGGGTTGTGCTGCCAAAAGTCCGGTAACTTGACTGAAACAGCGCACGCGTTGCTGGGGGTTCCCGTCCGGGCCGACTCCAGGGTTCCTGCCTCGTGTTCCATCATACGTCCAGGGTCACCAGTGTGGAGAGTGTGAAATGAGGAGGCAAGGTTACGAGCAGACGAAGTTTATTACACTCTCTCATCAGTCATACACAAAAAGCCTAAACAGCTAAGCACAGCTTCTCCTTTTATATCCACAGCTCATCTCACATCTCCACGACACTTCACATCACAGGGCATGACATTTCACATCACAATACATTCACCCTTGACCCCCCACAGCTCCTTCTTCCTGCCAAACTCCCCATGATCTCCTTGCTATTGTCCACCTCTCTTTATTCTCTGCCTCCTGACTGGGACGCTGTCTGCCGACTCACCCAAGGTCCTACAATATATCCTTTTTAATTATCAGACTAACACACCTGTCTTTGCACTCCACACTTTCATGTACTGTATATTGACCCATCCTTGAAACCACTACTATGTATATTTTCTATAATCCTTGGGCCATTTTACTCAGTTGTGTGTTGAATTGTGTGTTCTGCACTCTTATGTACATAGTTCCACCTGCGTAGCCACTACCATACCTGTGTATATTTCCATAATCCTGGGCCATTTGTATTTCAGTCACGTGTTTAATCATGTGTTCTGTAACTGTGTTTTTATCAAATCTTTCTCTCGTACTTACTTGTGCAGTAGCCTGATGGAGCACCCACAATTTTGTTGTACTGTACAACTGTACAATGACAATAAAGCCTATTCTGTTCTATTCGTGGATGGTGGGCTTATCATAATTTGGTTCTGCCACAGTAATTATATTGAAAAGGTGAAAACTGCAGTAAGTCAGTAAATACTGGGATCTTCAAAGAAAATGGAGGCGGGGGATATTGCACTCGCCCCCAGAGAGGTATTGTGGTAATTCACAACCAAATTCTGTTTTCTCAGCCCAAACCACATTAGGATCCTATAATTCACACACATATAGAGGTGAGGATATTTTAAAACATGGACTGCTAGCTGCAGTTTTTATTGGTTCAAAGTGCATAAATGATGTGAGCCGCTCTGCTGTGAAGCTCCAGTAAATCCTCCTCTGAACCAGCCTGAGTTCCTGTTCTCAGTCCTGGAGTTTAAAATATTCAGTATTTTCACGGGCCTGGATGCTGTAGGTTTTGGGGGAGGAAGTGAGGCGTAGAAAATCCTTGAGTCAGTGATTTCAATCAATGTTAAAGAGGGGCAGAAAACTGAGTGATTGTTCCTCTTTTTGTTTGGCTGGATGGGGCTGAAAAAGCAAGCGGCCCGACTGGTTTTAACCACAGGATTAAAGTGATTTTTCACTTCAAATAGGACATGCCTTCGGTTTTGTTTCTGCCCATAAAGCAGATTATGTGAATGCTAAGCTACAAGATCAGCCTCGACATTTTATAGGGAAGAATTAAAATTTCCTTCAACCTTTTTTTTTTTCTTAGAAATTTGCAATTTTTCTCATCCATTTGCTTCTTCTGTCATAAATTTGTGACTTTTTTCTCATATATTTGTGACTTTTCATAAATTTGTGAAATATTTTTCTAATAAACTTGCAACTTTTTTCATGTAAATGCTACTTTTTTCTCATATTTTTGAAACTTTTATTCTTGGGATTTTGTGACATTTTTCTTTGAAATTGCAACATCTTTCCTCATAAATTTGCTCCTTTTTTCTTATAAATTTGCAAATTTTCTCTTGTGAATTTGTGACTCTTTTAAATTTGCCATTTCTTTTCTAATCTACAACTTTTTCCTCATAAATTTGTTACTTTTATAAATTTGCTATTTTTTTTTCTTGTGAATTTGTGACTTTATTCCTCAGAAACTAGCAACATTTTTCTCATAAATTTGTGATTTTTTCCTAATAAATTTGCAACATTTTTCAACTTTTTTTTCTTATAAATTTGTTACTTTTTTCTCATATTTTTGCAGCTGTTTTTCTTTTGATTCTGTGACATTTTTTTTTTAATTTGTAACTTCTTGCCCAATAAATTTGTAGTTTTTCCTCAAATCTGATTTTGTCTTAAATTTGCAAAATTTTACTTCTGAATTTTTTTTCATAAATTTGGGACATTTTTCCTCATAGATTTATGTTTTTCTCATGAATTTGCAAAGGTTTTCTTGTGAATTTGGAGGGTTTTTTTCCTAATAAATTTTCAACTTTTTTATATTTTTCCAACGTTTTTCCTGTAATTTGCTACTTTTTTCTCATGAATTTGTGACATTTTTCTCAGAAATTTGCAATGATTTTTCTGGTAAATTTGTCACATTTTTTTCTCATAAATTTGTGACATTTTTCTCTTTGCCATTTTTTTTTAATGTAAGTGCATGTGCAGCATTTTCCTCATGAATTTGTGACTTTTGGGGGGGGTAAATTTGCAACTTTCATATTTTTCCAACTTTTTTGTTTTAAATTTGCTACTTTTTTCTCATAAATTTGTGACATTTTTCTCTTTGCCATTTTTTTTAATGTAAGTGCATGTGCAACATTTTCCTCATGAATTTGTGACTTTTGGGGGGGTAAATTTGCAACTTTCATGTTTTTCCAACTTTTTTGTTTTAAATTTGCTACTTTTTTCTCATGAATTTGTGACATTTTTCTTAGAAATTTGCAGTGTTTTTCTCATGAATTTGACTTTTTTTTTTAATCTTTTGGTTGCTCCTTTTCGGGGGTCACCACAGCATATCATCACCTCATATTGCGATGATGTTGATTTGGCAAGGATTCTTACACCGGATGCCCTTCCTGACACAACCCTGCCATTTATCCGGGCTTGGGACCGGCACAGCCAGTACACTGGCTAGTGCACCCCCTGTGGCTGGGCAACCAACTTTCCTTCCTTCATTCTATTTTTGCTGAGCACCAAGCTAGAAAGCAGGAAGTACCATTTTGAGAAGGTTTTTGGTATGACCCGGCCGAGACTTGAACCCACAACCTCCCGGTTGTGGGGTGGATGCTATACCTCAATACCACCACTCTGGTCAATATGACATTTTTTCATAAAAATTTGTATTTTTTTTTCCTCATGGTGACATTTTTCTTGTAAATTTGTAAACTTTTTCCTCATATTTTTCCAACTTTTTTTCTTGTAAATGTGCAACATTTTTCTCATGAATTTGTGCCATTTCTCTTAGAAATTTGCAATGATTTTTCTGGTAAATTTGTCACATTTTCTTATAAATTTGCAGTGTTTTTCCTCATGAATTTGTGAATTTTTTCTTGTAAATTTGCAACTTTTTTTTCTCATTTTTCAACTTTTTTTTTCATGTCAATTTGCAACTTTTCTCTAAATTTGCTACTTTTGTCTTGTCAATTCGTGACATTTTATAAATTTGCAAATTTTTCTTTTTTTCATTTTTTTTAATTTGCCAATTTTTTTTCTATAAATTTGCAACTTTCTCATTTTTTGTCATTTTTTAAAATTTGCTACTTTTTTACCTCCGCCAAAGAGGTTATGTTTTCATCAGCGTTGGTTTGTCTGTCTGTCTCTGTTTGTTAGCAACATAACTCAAAAAGTTATGGACGGACTTTCATGAAATTTTCACAGATTGTCAGAAATGGGGTATCCTACAGATGATTACATTTTAGTGGTGATCCGGATCACCGTCCAGGATCACCGTCCAGAAGAAAACCGCCATTACGGAAAATGCAATTTTCGTGAATAACTACTGAACCACTAATCCTATCATTGTCAATCCAATTGCTAGTCATATGTTTTCATGGTCAAGGAATCTGAAAACGTACACACAAACACTGTATGGGGGGAACTGTAGCGCTTGGCGGAGGTCTGCGCTCTCCGAGTGCTTTTCTAGTTTCTCATGAATTTGACTTGATTTCTTAGAATTTTTTTCAGGTAATTTTCTCACCTTTTTTCTTGTAAATTTTCTTTGTTGCTAAATTGTTATTCTTTATAATTGTTTATTCTTTTCTGTTCTTCTAGACATGACCCAAGTTTTCAGTGTTTGTGTTTGGACTCTTTACGAAATGTCTCCCAAGCACAGTCTTGCACAGGAGCCCCAAAAAATCTAGAAATGTCCCTGATTGTAGCATTTTTCAGATTAATCCTTTATTTAGCTGAACCACCAAAACCACCTTTGGTGGATCACAGCCGCCAGAACTCGTTTTCTTCGCCCTCCTCCCCTTGCAGATAAGATCCATGAGGGTTGAACAACATTTGGTTAACGGTGAAATCTGCTCAGCTTGTTGAAGGTCCAAACAGTGCTGCTGAAGTGGTCAAAACAAACAGAAAACCTCCGGGCTCGTCCCCACAATCACAGCACTAACGCGCTCCGTGTTTATACTCAGAAAAGAAAAGCAAACCTTTCCTCTTAACTGTGGATGAAACAAAGGTGGAACATGGAAACATTTAAACAGCCCCAGTCAAAGATTTAATTGCTGACGTCATTTGATGAGCTGCTGATTAAAGAAAAACCAAATTTCTGATTTTTACCTGCAGATTTGAGGCTGTGACGCGCAACTTCCCCCACATGTTTTATTCTCTTTGTGTGGATGAAACATTTTTATTTTATTAGATTAAGGTGAAAAATGAATTTTAAAAGGTTTCCGCCTCAGAGAACAGAACAACTTATTGACACGATTAAAGAAAAGCAGAAATCTCAGTTTTTACGCATGTTTGGGTGAAGTGCATCCCGACTGCATGTGTGAAAAAAATAATTAGATTTTGTTTGGGGTGAAATACAAATGAGTTAAAAAGAAATCCTAATTTTAGCAGTTTGGATTAGCTCCGATTATCATCTGGTTTTTGATTTTTCCTTGTTTGGAAACGAACATTTAAACTGATTTTTGGAGATGAAATAAAAACAATTAAACGGCTTCTGTGCTTCTAAAATAATGAATTAAAGAAAAATACTTGGAATTTTTAAAGTAAATGATACGTTTTAAAAGTGAAACTTCGTAATTCCTCAGATTTTTTTTTTTTTTTTTTTTAGAAAATTAAATATTCTACTGATTTATGTTCATTATTCTTGGTCTTTCTTGTTGATAGTATTTTGTAAATCCCCCTCCACCTGTCTTGTCTTTTTTCTAATTTAATAATTTCAAAAAGCGAAACACTGAAATTCAAATAGGGCAATCATAAAGTTTGTATTTATTTAGTACAGATACGTTATTCTGACATTAAAATGTTCAGAATTTGACATGAGCTGACAGCTGCTGCTGGTTAAATCTCACAGTCTGACGAGGCTGTTTTGCCTCCATGTTGCAGCTCAACGCCAAACAGCTGAGTTGTTTTTTTGTTTTTTTTTTGGAGAGGCGCAGATTTCCATCCTTCTCTTCCATCCGTGTGGGAACCAAATAATCAGAGATGAGGACGACATTAGCTTTCATCTAATCAGGTTTAGTCTGAATATTTAACAGCTTATCTCCGGTTCTCTGGCCTTTTTGGTCACGGTGTTTAGTGTCTTCAAACTGCAAAAAAAAACCAAACCCTCCAATATTCTCCCCTACTAATATAGATAAAAACATCTGCCGTCTTTGATAAAAGCACTTAAAGTTGGACCACAGTGTCTGTTCTGATCCGGGACATGTCTCCTAACCGCTCCGCCCGCACTGATTTTGCGCTTTTACTTGAGGCCGTGCTGCGTCTCCTTGTGCCTCCGCAGGTCCACTTTCCTCTGGAAACCTTTCCCACACAGATCACAGCCGAACGGTTTATATCCGGTGTGTTTCCGACTGTGCGTGATGAGGTTGGAGCTCTGGCTGAAGGCTTTCCCGCACACCTGACACTTGTGCGGCTTCTCACCTGCAAATAAAACAACGTTTCGTCTTTAGAAGCCCTGTCACTATAGACATGAACGCGCACAGTTTCCTGTTGTGTTTGGAGCCGTCTCTGCTCTCTCACCCGTGTGGATGAAGGTGTGCTTCTTCATGTCGGATTTCTGGTGGAACCGTTTCCCGCAGTACTGGCACGGGTACGGCCGCGTGTCCGAGTGGATGAGCAGGTGCGTGGAGAGCGTGGACGAGCGCTTGAAACTTTTGCCGCAGATCTTGCAGTCGAAGCTTCTCTCCTGAAACGTAAAAAGAGTGTTATCTTTGCACAGGAGTGACGGGAAAACGGCAGAAACCAGCGTGCCCACCTGAGAGTGTACGGCTTTGTGTTGCTCCAGACTGACCGCGTGCCCGAAGGTTTTCCCGCAGATTTCACACGCAAACGGCCTCGTGCCGCTGTGGGACCTGCGGACGTGGACTTCCAGGCCGTGCGGGGTGGAGAACACCTGCGGGGAATGAAGGCATTTTATGGACACAGCGGTAGATCGGTGCTTGAAGTTACAGTCTGGTGCGTGTAAAGCAAATAGCGCATCTTCGTCCTCACCTTGCTGCACTTGACGCACTTGTAGGCGCCGTTCACGACCAGACTGGGGCACAGCAGGTCGGGCTGCGCGCTCACGTCGTACGTTTTAGCGCGCAGGCCCGCCTCAGGAAACAGCAGCGCGGCGGCGGCGTGCCTCCTGAAGTCACCGTACGCTTCCTCCCCCGGGACCCGGTCCGCGTACAGGGCCGGGTGGGCCCTCCTGTCCCCGTAGAAGGCCGCCACGGGGACGTCCATGCCGGAGTGGAGGTGAGTCTGCGGCACCGGGGGCCTCAGATCCAGATCCGGCCCCGGATAGCGGCCATCGCTGCTCCAGTCGTAGGGACGGAAGGGGACGGTGAAGGCGTGCGCGTCCTCCAGCAGGGGGGAGAGAGATTTGTCTGAATCGGCTGGAGAGGAGAGAGGAGAGTTTGACCAGAGGACTGAGGAGCGCTGCAGTCACGGCTGACCGCGGATTACAGGAGCAAACAAGGTTAGACGGTTTAAAAATCCTGATTAAAACAGTCACAACGGCGCTGGGAGAAGAATTAATCATTTACTCAAGTCTAACGAATCAAAATCATTTCAAAGGTCTGCAGATCAAAACATCAAAGCTCATCATTTCCACATTTTTGGTTAAACTGAACGCATCAGCTCAAGTTTAGTCAGATTTTGCACGATAACTGTACCAGATCACTGTTGTGCATTTATTGCACATATTTTGTTATAATTTACATTAAACTGCATTTTTGTGTCATTTTTAACCTTTCTAAGATGCTCTCTTAATCTCATAACACGGTTTACCAAACAGGCTGAAAATTAATCAGAATAATTATCCCTACAACATTAAAAAAAACATTTAACCGGGACGTGTTGTAGTACCGGGGGAGGCGGAGGGGGACGGGGGCCTCCAGAAGTCCTCGTAGTCCGGGGACCGAGGCCCCAGGCTGTCTGCGCAGCTCAGCGGGGACTTGGGGTAGAAATCCGGCGCGTCCTCCGGGTGCGAGTCCGGCGACAGGCCGAAGGGATCCAGCGGACTGTGGTCCTCCTCCCCGGGGAGCCTCTGTCCCTCTGACAGCAGAAACCAGCAAGATTCAGTTTAACGATTAGACAAGTTTTTAAGCGAAATAATAAAATGACTTGATGTAATTTAACAGGTAATAAACGCTTCAACATGCAAACAAAATCATTAAATAATAATTTAAAAAAAAAACAGTTTCCGGGCCTTTTTAAAGAGCCCAACCGGACACTTGAATCAAATTTTAAAATGCACATTTTAACAAAACACCTAATTACAATCCCTCCAATAAACTGACTGAAATCGAGAACATATTTTACCCGCATACCTGAGCAGATGTGCGCCAGAATGGAGTCCAGGCGGCTGTGCTGCTCCTCCAGGCTGCGCGGCTGGTGGTAGCTGTGCGCCTTTTTACTTTTAACCAAGAAGGAGCGGGGCATCTCCGGAAGTGAGTCAAAATACTAAAATAAAACAAAATACAATAAAATAAAAAGTCCCGTTTGTAGTCAGGCAACGCAGAGAATAAGGGTGGCGGTGGAGGACCCTCCGCTGCTCCTCACAGTTCTGACTCCTCTGACAGCAGCCGCTCCTCCTCTGCTGCTTTAATGGGCCGACCTGAGCACGGAGCATGCGCAGACGGGCCCGCCTGCCGGGTGCTGGCCGGACAGGTGCGGGTCGCTTTACGGGCTCCCATGCAAGATTGTTTTTGGGGTTGTTGTTGTTGTTTTGTTTTGTAATGGAGAAGAATTTAAATCCTTTAAAAAAGATAAAGAAATCACCCCCCTCCAAGCAAAAACATTAAGACAGAAAAATATGAATGGAAAAATTAAACCGTTACAACCAGCATCCAACACTGCAAATTTACAAGACCAAAGTCACAAATTTATGAGAAAAAAGGTTGCAAATTTAGAGGAAAAACATCAGGAAACTGATGAGAAAAAAGTTGTAAAATTACAAGAAAAAGGTGGCAAATTTATGAGAAAAATCACTCCATAAATTCAAGGAATCTCTGTCAGTTTGTGTATCTGTGTGTCATGATCATAGCACATCATAGGACAGCCTATGATGTCTGCATGATGTCCTATGATGATCCTATGATATCAGGCTACATAGGACACTACTTAATGTTTTTATGATGTCATATAGACCATCACTCACCAAAGAAGAGATACTCATCACCCGATTACAAATAGGACACAGCACTTTAAACCACACCCGCCTGCCTTGATGTTTTCTGCACAAGAGATTTCTTCAGCCATGGCCAATTCTACTTTGCCGCGAGCAGAGTTGGCAGATCAAGCAGTCTAAAGTGTCGCTTTCTGAGCAATGTTGTTTTTAAAGAGGTGCTGACACAGTAAAAATGTGTAACCTTGAAGAATGGCGGTCTACATTACAAATGTGTAAAATGCCGAGCAAAGCACTGATTTTCTCCGGGTGCTCCGGTTTCTACGGGCATGCGCGGGTCTTCCTAAACAGGGTCGAAAGCCACTTTTTGCTCAGATCTATTTTCATGATCCTGCCCATGAACTGGAATTACGACGCACCTATCCCTCAACCAGTGGTCTGAACGAAGAAGAAGAAGACCCACCAGATGGAGAGAAATAGAGTGAGGAGAACTGCTGCATGTCAAAAAAGACGCCATGAACATGCAACACCTCACGTTCCAGCAGTACGCCGCAGGCATGACTGTGAACAACACAGCCGTCTGAGACAGGAGGAGACCCTTCAGCAACGGCCATGCAGAAATACTTGCTTAGACTTGGTTTCTACGGGCATGGACGGGTATGCACTAGTGTTTCAAATTCACAAGAAAAACAGAAAAATTATAAGGAAAAGATTAAACATTTACAAGAAAAAACTCACAAACCTATCAGTAACAGAGGTGAAAATTGACAAAACATTCACAAATTTGGGGGAAAAGTTGCAAATTTAGGAGGAAAAAGCTTGAATGTTTACAAGAAGAAAGTCAAATTTATAAGAAAATAGTTGAAAATGTCTGAGGAAAAATGTAAATTTACAAGAAAAAGTTAAGAATTTATGAGAAAAATATTGCAAATTTAGATGGAAGAAAATAGTAAATTGGGAAAAAAGTTGAATACAAGAAAAATGTGACAAATTTATGAGGAGAAATGAAAATGTAGAAGTTATGAGAAAAAAGATTAAAATTTACAGGCAAAAGTAAAAAAAAAATGAAGGAAAGTAACAATTTTTTTTGAAAAAGTACCAACTTTATAAAAATAAAGTTAGCAATATCACAAAGAAAAAAATCACAAATTTATAAGAAAAATGTAGAAAATTAATGAGAAAAACGTTTAAAAGAAGTAAAAAAATATATACTAGAAAATAGTTGAAATTTCATTCATCTTCTTCCGCTTAATCCTTTTTGAGTCGGGGTGGGGGGGGTGCTGGAGCCTATCTCTGGGGGAAAAAACTTGCAAATTTACAAGGAAAAAAGTTTTTAAAAAATGACAATAAGTTGCAAAAATACAAGAAAATAGAAGCAAATTTCCAAGAAAAAAAAAAAATCACAATTTGATGAGAAAAAAGATGTTACTTTACAAGAAAAAAAGTCACATAAGATTTTCTGAGAAAAAAGTTGCAAATTTACAAGAAATAATCCAAAAAAATATGAGAAAAAAAGTAAAAAAAAAAAGTTGGAAAAAAAGGTAGCAAATTTACAAAATAAAGTTGCAATATAAATATAATCTATATATTACATATACATATACATACATATACATAATCTATATATAAAGAAACCACAAATTTGTGAGAAAAAAGCTCTTAAGTTTAAGAGGAAAAAATTTGAGGGGGGGGGGGTTGTATTGTGGGGGTCCCCAGTGGCTGAGGGGCCTGTTGTATCCACTATAGCCCACAAACCGTTATTCCTTATGTAGACTTAAAGCTGGGAACTCGTGATGGTTCCTCCCCCATGCTGAAGCCTTTGGTTGGTGTTGGTCACAATCAGTAGGCGTGATCTGTGAGAAGGGAGGAAATGTAGAGGCGCACCCTGGGGGTGGGAGTGTTGGTGAGGGGAAAGTTTGGCTCTAAATATAGACAGCTGCACACACTGGGTTGAAGGTTTGTCAGGTTTGATTCAGCAAGGAAGCCAGAAGAAACAACAGAAGGTTTGGTGTTGCAACAATTGATGCTCATAAACTCAGACTGTTAAAACTTCTTACAATGTCTTGTTATCCAAAACTAAGGACTTAATTCTCCTTAAAACTAACAATTCTTAAATCTGAATGTCGAAGGTCTCACAAATGACAGTGTGTTTTCTTCCATGGGGTTAAATCTTCAACATTTCTATTGACTATGTAGTTTATGTGTTTGAACTTTAACAAAGTATTGGTGGGGGGGGGGGGGGGGGTGGCTGAAAAGTTCATAGTGGTCAAATTTGACCGAATGTGGTTTATTTTTCAACATGGTCTCCCCTTCTGTCCAGACGCTTCTTCCTTCAGTGTTGCAGCGCTTGGATCCCTGTGGATGAAACATAAACCACATTTGGTCAAATTTGACCACTGTGGACTTTTCAGCCCCCCCCCCTCCCCCCGTAAAATGAGTGAAATGAACAGCAGTCATTTCTCATCATTTTGTGACTTTTTTCTCATTAACTTGCAATTTTTACCATAAGTTGCCAATGTTTTCGTGGTAAATTTGTAACATTTTCCTGTACATTTGTGTTTTCCTTGTAAATTAGCAGCTTTTTTCCCCCTCATAAATTCAAAACTTTTCCACTTGTAGTTTTGCAACTTTTTCACATAAATTTGTGACTTTATTCTTTTAAATTTGCATGTTTTCCCCGTAATGATTTTTTTCCCTCATAAATCTTAACTTTTTTTGTCATAAATTTGCAACCTTTTTCTCCTAAATTTGCAACTTTTTCTTATTTTCTTCTTGTAAATTTGTAACTTTTTTAAGATAAGATAAGATAAGATAAGCCTTTATTAGTCCCACAACGGGGAAATTCCAGGATTGCAACAGCACAGGGATAGCAACACTCAGAGCAACAATCAGAAGGCAAGAAAAAAAACAAGCAAGCAAGAGCAGCTAATATACATATGTACATATTACTATAAAATATATATATACACACACACACACACAGGCACAGTGCAGAGCATTGTAGCTGGATGGAATAAATATATGAATATATGAACACACAGTGCAGAGCATTGTAGCTAGGTGGAATAAATATGCAAGTATATAAACACACACAGTGCGGAGCATTGTAGCTAGATGGAATAAATATATAGATATATAAATATAAACATAAATTTTTCCTAAACTAAATATAAACATAAATTTTTCCTTGTAAATTTGCAACTGTTTTCCTCACAAATTTTGTGACTTTTTTTCTCACAAATTTGCACATTTTACTCCTAAATTTGCTGGTCTTTAACATTTGTTTGTTCTCTCCCATAGATTGAGTCCCCATCGTGCTGTTTGCTCTCTACATGTCTGTTCTTTTCTTCTTCTCTGTCCCCTCACCCCCCAGCCAGTCGCAGCAGATGACTGCCCCTCCCTGAGCCTGGTTCTGCTGGAGGTTTCTTCCTGTTAAAAGGGAGTTTTTCCTCTCCACCGTCGCCAAGTGCTTGCTCACAGGGGATCGCCTGATTGCTGGGGTCTTTCTGCAACTGTGGGGGTCCTCCCTACAGTTGATAGTGCTATGAGATGACTGTTGTTGTGAAATGGCGCTATATAAATAAAGTTGAATTAAATTCGCATCTTTTTCTCACAAATTTTCGACCTTTTTCCTCATAAAATTGCAACTTTGTTCCTTGGAAATTTACAACTTCTTTCTCCTAAATTTGTGACTTTTTCTCTCATTTTTTTTCTTGTAAATTTGCATTTTTTTTCCTCGTACATTTGCTGCCCTTTTCTCATAAATTTGCAACTTTTTTCCCTTGTAGATTTGCAGCTTCTTTCTTCTAAATTTGTGTTTTTCCTCCTAAATTTGCGACTTTTTTCTTCCAAATTTGTGATTTTTTTCTCTCATAAATTTGCAACTTTTCCCCACATAAATTATCAACCTTTTTTATATTTTAACCTGCTAAGCTGCCAGTTTGGGTTGTGGCAGCAGGCTCTAATTTCTAGTGCTTTACGTCAATAATGTAATGATCAAGCGGCAACAAAGATGCCGCTGAAGTGCAGACTGAACCCACCGAGTGGAACGCGCTCATGCGCGCTTCCCACCTGAACGCGGACCCGCGCAGCGGCCTTACCCCTCGGCGCCTCTGAAACTCGCTGCTGACAGGCTGTAGTCGCGGTTCCGTTGCTGCACCAGAGGGAGAACCAAATTAGATCTCAACACTTTGATTTGCGTCCGATTACAGCGCCAGTTTTTTTTTTCCTGTTTGGGGCGTCTTTGCGCACCTATGGGACAGAGTCGTGATTCCTGGAGCCTTTTATCTTTAACAGGTGCAATTAAAAAAAAAAAGAGAGAGACCAAAGGAAACGCGCCGTAAACCACCGATTTACATTTAGAAAAAAATCATGCATATGCTGGATTAAAAAAAAAAAAATCATCATGAAAGTAGCGCGATTTGTGCGCCTCGGCGTGGCTTCGTACGCCGTCAGTCGTCAGCTGAAGACAGACCGGTATCAGCGAATAAAAGCGCGGAAATTAAAGGCGCGCATGTCTCGGATCGATAGACCCTCACCGGTATCCGGGACCGTTTTGGGTGGGGTGAGAGTGAAGATATGAAGGTGGACTGATTACAGAAACCCAGCAGATGGAGCAGACCTGCAGACAGATACCAGCAGCCAGGGCCGTCAGCAGAGCTCTGAGTGGGTTGCGTTTGTCTGGGGTGGGGGACTGAAGTCGCTGTCCGCGTGAACAGGAAACAAAATGAAACCATTCCACTGAATAAAAGACTGAACCACCATCACAACAACTCAGCATCTAAACTCAGTGTAAGTGGTGTAGAGATTGAAAGGGTATCTGAAATGAAATTTCTTGGAGTAATATTTGATAATAAACTGTGTTGGAAGTCACATATTAATTATATTAAAGGTAAAATATCTAAATCAATTGCAATACTACACAGAGTGAAATATTTGCTGAATCAACCCACACTATATACCTTGTATCATTCATTAATACTCCCATACATGACATATTGTACTGAAGTATGGGGAAATACATATAAAACAAACATATATCCAGTCTTTATGCTTCAGAAGAGAGCTATTAGAATAATAAACAAAGCTGCTTACAGGGAACCAACAAACCCACTTTTTCTTAAATTAAAAGCTCTCAAGTTGAAAGATCTGGTTGACTTTAAAACTGCAGTAATAATGTTTAAAGTGAAGAATCTGTCACTGCCCGCAAATATCCAAAAGTTGTTCCAAATAAGGGAGAAACAATATCATTTCAGAGGAACATGTATATTTCAAAAACCTTCAGTGAGAACTACCACCAAGCAACACTGTGTTTCAGTGCAAGGAGTCAGATTATGGAACGATTTTGGACCTGAATTAAAATCATGTACAACGCTTGGGCAATTTAAACAAAAACTAAAGGAAGAAATACTCCAAACATATTTACAAGATGACATGTAAAATCACATAAGAATTATGATATCCAGTCTGTGTTGTGCTGTTGCTTAGTTTTTTGTCACGTTTTGTCTTGGCTTTGTTCTGAATTGTAATCACTCTTATTACCTCCGCCAAGGAGGTTATGTTTTCATCAGCGTTGGTTTGTCTGTTTGTTTGTTAGCAAGCTAACTCAAAAAGTTATGGACGGATTTTCATGAAATTTTCAGAGATTGTCAGAAATGGGGTATCCTACAGATGATTAGATTTTGGTGATGATCTGAGAGTGCATACCTCCACCAAGGGCTTTGTTTTTATTTGTGCAGCAGGATTACACAAAAACTATTGCATGGATTTGGATGAAATTTTTACCAGAGGTGGTTCTTGGGCTAGAGAGGAGCCCATTATATTTTGGTGATGATCTGAGAATGCATACCTCAGCCAAGGCTCTTATCTTCTCACAGTGTGTTAGCAACAATACTCCAAAACTGATGGACAGACTTTGATGCAATCTGCACCACAAGTGGCTATAGGCCTACACACAAACCCATTACATTTTGGAGGTGATCCATGAGAAACGGAAGGAGCCTTGGTGGAGGAATGGGCTCTATGAGTGCTTTTCTAGTTTTATTTTTGAATTCATGGATGGAACATGGGTGGGCAATATAAGCTGCGGCTTCAGCCATCACCCATTTCAGATAACTTACAGTATGTTGAATTGTACAGCTACATCTCAAAAAATTAGAATATCATGAAAAAATTCAATATTTTTTGTCACTCATTTCAGAAAGTGAAACCCATATACAGTGATCCCTCACTTATCGCGGTTAATGGGTTCCAGAACCGACCGCGAAAAGTGAAAAACTGCGAAGTAGCGTCACCCCTAATGACGTCACCCATAAATAATACGTACGTTCATTCTCTCACTCTCTCTCTCGTGTGATACGTGTGTGTGTGTGTAAGTGTACATACATACGTAGATGTAAATAAAGTGTACATAAATATGTTTTTAGAACTCTTTTATTCTTATAACAAGATACGTAACTCAAGATGAAGATGATTTACTGCACAGGTTAATGAGAGCTTTACTGCTCCTCAGGTGACGCCTCATCGTCAGGTGCTAGAGGCGCAGGATCGTCGAGGGCAGCTTCCGATAGAGCTGGAGAAGCTGCAGGAGGCGGCGTAGTGGCTCGACGGGAAGACTATTTCGCACAAAATGGCACAAGAGAACAGCAAAAATTTCCACGCGGCTTGACTAAGCAACACGAGCGATAAAGAGCAATGAATGCGGTCTTCCTTTGATGCATTGGCGCTCGGCAGGGACAGAAGCTGGGTGAAACGTCTCGGCCAATCAGCTTGCGGGGTGAAACGTCTCGGCCAATCAGCTTGCGAGATTCCCGAGCCGAGCCAACACGAGAACAGCGAACAGAGAGGTGGGGCTCTCAGTGTTGATACCTGATGGTCTAATGTAGTCTCCCTGCCTTCTGCTAGCGCCCGCCCAGTATTTCTCAATTTTGAATTTTTGATGAATATTTTTGAAAAATCCGCGATGCACTGAGGGCGCGAAAGGTGAAGCGCGAAGTAGCGAGGGATCACTGTATTATATAGTGTAGGAGTCAAGAATTGAGGAGACTGGATGATTTTTCCAGTATCTGCTTTAATTCTCACTCATCCTACGTCCTCTCTCGATCGGAGTGAAAAGAGACAGGACGCAGTCACACACATACATTTATACACTCATCTCTAACAATACATCACACAAAAGTCTCAATACTCAGCTACATCCTTTCATCTGTAATAGAACACCCAGAGTCCTTCTGTTCTCCTCTCTAACCCCCAAAGGTCAGGCCGGGTAATCTTCTCCTCTCTCCTGAGTGCCCAGGGGGTGCAGACACGTCTTCCTCTTGAGGTGTGAAGTCAATACCCATGGCTAGCTCAAAGTCTCTCTTGGCTGAATTCAGCCAGCCACATGTGAGTCACATAGGTTACAACTATGGCCTCCACGTCACTCCCCCCTTCCACGCGAAAGACTGGGCACCCACATACAGTCATACAACAGTCATACAGCACGTCACCCCCCCAACAGAATCTCACAGCAACCTAAACAACCTGATCAAAAACCACATCATTCTGCATGCAGCTTAGGTTTCAATCTTCTCCTGAATCTGCTGTATGCAGGTCTCCTGCTCTGTGTTGGGCCGTCCTGCTGTGCATCTGTGGAGTGAGGGGGAGAAGGGTTATTTGCCCCCCGTGGGGGGTCCCGGGGCTGCCCCTTCGGAGGCCTGCCGCATCGAGGCACGCCCGCCGGCCGTACAGACTCGTTATGCAACACAAAAGCAGGTTTTAATCTATGGATACTGATCGTCTCCCTCCTGCCCCCCAAATCTAGCAGAAAATATTCCTCCCCGGTTTCCAGCACTCTAAATGGACCGTCGTAAGGTGGGCGGAGACTATGCCGCTGCGCATCGTGCCTGACAAAAACAAACTCTGCGTCTCGTAAAACCTGGGGCACGAACACACGCGGGAAAGAGTGATGAGCAGGGCCCGGGAGCATTTCTGCTCCCGTGTTACTCAGAGACCCCCGGATCGGGGGGGGGGGGGGGGGGGCCCGGGGGCCGTGTGGTCGGGTAAAAACTCGCCTGGCAGCCTGAGCGGTTGTGCGAAGACCAATTCTGCTGGTGAGGCATCTAGATCCTCTTTGGGTGCCGAACGCAACCCCAATAAAACCCATGGTAGTTTGTTTACCCAATCTGTGTCCGTCAGTGACGCTCTGAGGGCTGCCTTCAAAGACCTGTGAAAACGCTCGCATAAACCGTTGGCCTGGGGATGGTAAGCGGTCGTGCGATGTACCGCCGCTCCTAAGCCGCTGGCCACTGCTGACCACAGTTCCAACGCAAATTGAGGTCCCCTATCACACGTAATATCTGACAGGACCCCGAACCGCACTACCCAGGCTGTTAAAAAAGCGCGTGCTACCTCTGCCGCTGTGGTCGATGTTAACGGGACCACTTCCGGCCAATGAGTGGTTCGGTCCACCATTGTCAAGAGATGCGTGAACCCTTGTGAAGTGGGCAGGGGGCCCACGAGGTCCACGTGCACATGATCAAACCTTTTAGCCGGAATGTGGAACGGTTCTAAGGGCGCCTTAAGGCGCTTTTCCACTTGGAACCCAAAGGCCCCGTTTGGCCCCGATCGGCCTCCATTGTCCGGTTTCCCACTCGGAACCCAAAGGCCTCACAGTTCCCTTTTTCGGAACAGTTCCAGTTTTACCGACACTTTTTTCGGCACCGTAAAAAGCAGGTCCGAAGGGTACCGGCCCCGTTTCGTCACGCCACTGCTGGCCATTCATTGGTCTGTGCGTAGCGTCATCAGAGTGGGCATTACACTGACTTTCAAGAATCGCTTGCTGGTCGCCATTTGCAATTTTTCGTCAGTGAGCCCGCGAACAAGTGATATTATAAACCACAACGATAGAATGGCTTAACAGAAATCAGCAGAAATCCAACACCGCAGTCCAGCAGAGTTTCCTGTGCGTTTCGGCTGATGAGAGAATGCAGAGGGAAGCAGACTGAGCTTGCAGTGGTGCGCACAAACAGACGCACCAGAAATTACACGGAGACGCACCGGGAATTAGACCCAGCCACCCGAATTGAATTGAATGTGCAGCCGCGACGCACCCAACTTCAGCAGTTGAAGCCGTGATATTGTGATATACAGGACGGTGAGTGATGTGATATTCATGCTTTATGTTATTTTTTCCAACAGTGGAAAGTTCACTTAGGACAGACGAAAACTTAATCGTGTTTAAACGATGACCTAGCTCAATGCTATGTCCATCCTTGTATGTTGTTTTTTTGTGTTGACAATATCTGATTAAATAGTTAGTTGTAATCCTGGTAAAAAGTTTATTTTATTTTTTTATTTTTTTTTTTACATGTTGCACTTTGGTGCTGTGCATGAACTTAATCTGTGTGTATTTCATTGTAGAGTCTAAACCGGATCTGCTCAGAATGGCAACGTTTTGACACCAATGTATTGTGACAGGTAAACAACACATCATATTTATAGTCAAATCTTTTGCTTTTTAAAGCGAGGTAGTTGGATACGCAAAAGCCGATGGTGTATAGAACACGTATATTAGGATGTGAAATGTTGGCATCGAAACTGCTCCCATTTAGCTGTAATTAATATTCAAAAATGATATTTTCGGGAGGAAAGAATTCAATTTAAACAGCCACGGACCAAAAAACGTACATTTGCTCATGGAACAGGTCATTCACACTTGCAGACAATCGCGCTATATGTGTCTGTAGGATTTTCTTTCCATGCACGCAAAAAAAGCATTTTTTTTTCCCCCAGATCTGACTACCTCGCTTTAAGTTAAAGTTTAGGTAAAGTACCAAATTTAAAGTAGCACAATTTCCACTTAATATGAAAGGGACTGAATTGAGATTTATGTGTGTGAATATTAATTACAGAGTAATTGAAAATGAATGGCACATCCAATAGTAGCCACCATAAAATAAACCGCTTGTTTATTTATTTTTATCAGATCATTTCTGTGATCCTTTATGAGTTCCAGTCATAATAGTGGATCTTGCACCTTGGGGAATGGGAGATGTTCAGTCACCATTAGAATTTGGTTTATATGTGTATAGTATTTCATCTTTAAACTCATTCAGTAATAGAACACATTACAAATATTTGAGAGCCATTGCAGTGCTTCCTTTTATATTTTAGCAATACAAGCACAAAACACCACCCACACTTGAAACCAGGGCGACACAGCCGTGGCTAAATTTTATTGATAACGTTATCTCACACCATCACAACAACTCAGTATTTAAACTCAGTATAAATGGTGTAGAGATTGAAAGGGTCTCCAAAATTAAAATCCTTGGTGTAATAATTGATAATAAACTGTGTTGGAAGTCACATATTAATTATATTAAAGGTAAAATATGCAAATCAGTCACAATACTGCGCAGAGTGAAATATTTGCTGAATCAACCCACACTATAGACTTTGTATCATTCATTAATGCGCCCATACATGACATCCATCCATCCATCTTCTACCACTTTTCCAGAGGTCTGGGTCTCAGAGGCAGCAGTTCAAGCAGAGAAGCCCAGACTTCCCTCTCCTCAGCCACCTGCTCCAGATCTTCAGAGAGGATACCAAGGTGTTCCCAGACCAACTGGGAGACGTTGTCTCTCCAGTGAGTTCTGGGTCTGAGAACTACTACCAAGCAACACTGTGTTTCAGTGCAAGGAGTCAGACTGTGGAACACTTTTGGACCTGAATTAAAATCATGTACAAAACTTGGACAATTTAAACAAAAACTAAAGGAATAAATACTCCAAACACAGACACGTGGACAAAATTGTTGGTACCCTTCTGTTAATGAAAGAAAAGCCCACAATGGTCACAGCGCAGTGACTACTTGTCACCCTTTAAATAGGCCGATTGATTACAAGATTGTAGACACCTGTGATGTTAATTAGAGGACACATCTTGGTTGAACATGTCCCTATGATCATGTTCATGTCCCTATGGCCTATTTTCAATCTTTTCTAGGGGTACCATCATTTTTGTCCAGGTCTGTTTCATGAGTTTGTTTTTTAAAATAATTCTGTTGAACCACAATTCTAAAGCATTGTCTGAGTTTCACTGGTTAATTTTCATAGAATTTTTATTTATTACCACTTTTGTCAGATTCAAGTTATTTCTGTGACCATTGTGGGTTTTTCTTTCATTAACAGAGGGGTACCAACAATTTTGTCCACGGCTGTATATACAAAACGACATGTAAAATCACACACGGATTATCATATCCAGTCTGTGTTGTGCTGTTGCTTAGTTTTTGTCATGTTTTGTCTGTTTCTTTTTTTTTTCACAGTTTGAATTTTGCACATTCTAAATAATCTGTAATTTGCTGCTGATTGGAATAAACAATTTAGTGATTTATTTGTTTGCATCATGATTTTCTATTTTGTCTTTTCAGACACCGGTGGGAAAAGAGTCAACAGTACGAACCATTTATCAGTGACTTTGAAAATAATGGCTCATTTGAAGAAAAGTAACCAAAACAATTATTTGCTGAAGACTGTAAAACAAAATAAGAGACATCTGCAAAAGTACAAAGGTTTATTGTCAAAATTCCCAGGGCAATACTACATGAATACAAGTATAGTTCACTGTTGATGCAGAAAATATATATTTATACAGTATCTACATGTAGTCAGCAATACTCAGTACGATATATTTCCAGTTAATCCACGTATTTCTCCATGTAACCTTGGGACTGCTTTATTTTAATTACTTCTAATCCTAGATCCATTTGTTTTGGCTTAAAATGCATCATAATTGCTAAATATATCTGATGCCCAACTCAGTACTGTTTACCTGTTGAAATATATATTTAACGGCTCATATGGCACCTGATCCATGTTTTGCCACGACACCACTGGCTGGAGCAGATAAATTCCATGACGTCTCAACACTCTCTCCATGATTTTGACACAGATCATGTATTTTTACCTAACCATCTATTTGTCGAGAAAAGTAATTTTTGATATTCATGTGCTGTGAGCCAATAAATGATTAAAATCTAACAATACTTCACTGTCTGATTAATGATTCTGTATAATATATGGGTCTCACTTTCTGACATGAGTGTCCAAGTATATTTAACTTTTGCATTATTTTTGGAGATGTATTGCTACATGTTTTGATGTTGATTTTACTGAACAGGAATATGGCGCCGCCTCATGGGGAGCGTAGCACCGCCTCCAACTCCCTCCTTCTCCCACCCATGCTACAGTGAGCCTTGTGCTGTGGAAGAACATGGGTGCCAAATGGTACTGTTCGGTTCCAGGCCAAAGGAGGCCTTTGGGTTCCAAGTGGAAAAGCGCCTTTAGTGTGCCTGTGAATCTTAGCCCGCTGGCAAGCCATGCAGGTTTTAGCCCACTCCTTCACGTGCTTGCGCAGGCTCGGCCAAACAAACTTCTCCGCCACCATTTTCACCGAAGCGCGCACCCCTGGGTGCGCTAGGGAGTGTACGGCGTCAAAAACGCGACGGCGCCACGCGGCTGGCACCACCGGGCGCGGTCGCCCTGTAGATACATCGCAAATAAGCAGGGGGAAACCGGTTTGTAGATTTCTGCGTTCCAGCCTTAACCCTGTTGGTCCAGACAGGAGCGCGCGCACGTCCGCGTCCTCGCTCTGCTCAGCCGCCATGG
This sequence comes from Pholidichthys leucotaenia, assembly GCA_020510985.1. Taxonomy (NCBI): domain Eukaryota; kingdom Metazoa; phylum Chordata; class Actinopteri; order Cichliformes; family Pholidichthyidae; genus Pholidichthys; species Pholidichthys leucotaenia. The sequence continues at coordinate 19,598,298 of CM035839.1, read as the reverse complement.
CTGCATAATCTATTCCCACGTGGACCGGAGCCGCACGTGTGTCTGCGCTGTTACCGCGCTCTGGGTAAGCGGCCGCGCAATCCGTTTCCGCACGGACGGGTGCTGTTACCGCGCGTGACAGACAGTCTGCCACCACATTGATTTTACCGGCTACGTGCTGAATATCGGTGGTAAATTCAGAAATTGCAGCCAGCTGTCTCTGTTGCCGCCCTGACCACGGTTCTGAAGTTTTGGACATTGCAAAAGTGAGTGGTTTGTGGTCGACAAACGCGGTGAAACGCCGCCCTTCCAACCAGAACTGGAAATGGCGAATAGCCAAGTGGAGCGCCAGCAGCTCCCTGTCAAACGCGCTGTATTTTCGCTCAGCCTCGCGTAGGGATCTGCTGAAGAATGCGAGTGGTTGCCAAACCCCGGCAACCTGCTGTTCCACTATGGCCCCTATGGCCACATCTGACGCGTCCGTGGTTAGCGCTATGCGGGCTGCCGGGTCTGGGTGGGCCAACAGTGCCGCGTTTGCCAGTGCCCGTTTAACCTCTGTGAATGCGCGCTCCCGTTCCGGGGACCATTCAATCACATGGGAGGGCTTCTGCTTTTTGAGCGCGGTGTACAAGGGCTGCATAAGCTGCGCTGCGTGGGGTATGAAACGGTTATAAAAATTTACCATCCCCAAAAATTCTTGCAACGCCTTTACCGTTTGAGGCTGGGGAAAATCTGCCACTGCGCGTACTTTGGCCGGCAGAGGAACTGCTCCCTCCGAGGAATCACGGTGCCCTAAAAAATCGATTTGTGCCATGCCAAAATGGCACTTGGCCGGGTTGATTATCAACCCATGCTCTCCTAACCTCTGAAAAACTGTCGTGAGGTGTTTTGCGTGCTCCTCCTCGGAGGTGCTGGCTACCAAAATGTCGTCTAAATAGACAAAAACGAAAGAAAGGTCGCGCAACACTGCATCCATCATCCGTTGGAAGGTTTGTGCGGCGCCTTTAAGGCCAAAAGGCATTCGTAAAAACTCAAAAAGCCCGAACGGGGTTATTACGGCTGTTTTGGGGATGTCCTCTGGTCGGACCGGGACTTGGTGATAACCGCGGACCGGGTCTATTTTAGAAAAAATTCGTGCCTTCGCCAAATGCACTGAAAAGTCCTGGATATGCGGAATCGGGTACCGGTCCTGCGCTGTGGCATTGTTCAACCTGCGGTAATCGCCACAAGGTCTCCATGAGCCGTCAGCTTTAGGTACCATGTGGAGGGGGGAAGCCCAAGCGGGCTTCGAGTGGCGAATTATGCCCAACCTTTCCAGGTTGGCGAACTCTTCGTGCGCAATGGAGAGTTTAGCTGCATCCAAGCGCCGAGCCTTCGCAAAAACGGGTGGGCCACTCGTGGTTATGAAGTGCTCCACCCTGTGCTTCGCCACCTTAGCTGAAAAAGTAGGAACTGTGAGTGCTGGGAACTGGTGTAGAAGGCTGTGGCGACGTTGGTCTGTACTGGCGGCGGGCACACCCGAACTGCACAAGGGATAGAACAGAAAGAGAATGCATTTACTAGTCGTTTGTTGGCCAGATCAACTAACAAACCATGTGAACACAGAAAATCAGCACCTAACATATTGAAGCTCACTGCCGCCACGATGAAATTCCACTCATAGGCGCGGCCATGGAAGGACAGAGACAAGGTTCTCTCTCCGTACGTCTTGATGCTGGAGCCGTTGGCCGCTGTCGCTCCGTCTCCGCGGGGTCCCGCGACCCGATCAGCATAGGTGGCAGTGATGAAGCTCCTCTGGGCTCCGGTGTCCACTTGGAATTGCCGCCCGGAGCCCACGTCTGTAAGATAAAGCAGCTTGTTCCGTTCGCCGAGAGTGGAAGCTGCTAACGGCTCCCGGCCCGGTCGTTTCCCTGCTTTTTGAACTTACAGGGCGGGATGCATTTGTGCGCCTTCCCAGCGAAACGTCGATGGTAAAAACAGAGGCCGTCATCTCCCCTGCCACGGAATCTCGCCGCTGCTGTCGCCGCTGAGGTAGTCACTGCCGTCTCTGGCTCCACACTGCCCCCAGCCGCCGCGCCGAGGTCTGCCGCTGCCACGGAAGCCTCTTGTTCCTCGCAGACATTGAGGAGCCGCTCCGCCTCTTGGGCCAGGTCGCGGAAGTCCTGCTGGGTCACACATCTCCTGCTGGACAGGGAACCTCTCGTGTGCGCTGGGAGGGTTCTCAGGAAAATATGTTTGAAAAGGAACGCGTCGTTGTCCGTCCCGATCATTTGTAGCATGTCCTCCATGAGGACAGTCGGCCTGCGTCCACCTCCGTCGCGCAGGTCCAGCAGCTGCCTGGCTCTTGCCTCAGACAACGGCACGAAGCTCCTGATGAGGGTGGCTTTCAGCACGTCGTATTTGCCGACAGCGGGTGGTTGCTGCACCAGGCTCTGCACACACCGAGCTGTGCAGCTGTCGAGCGTCGCGATGACATTATGGAATTTAATGTCATCCGCTGAAACTCCCCCGAGCAGGAACCGCGACTCCACATGCTGGAACCACGAGTGCGGGTCCCTTTGCCAGAACTCGGGGAGCTTAATTAGTCTTGTGCCCCTGCTGGCATTCCCCGGTGAATCCGGGTCTGAGTGGCTGTCTCCCAGCTCTTCCATATCGATCACGAGGCTGTCCTCCAGCCTCGGCGTGCTCAGATTCATGCGTAGGTCACCAATTGTAGGAGTCAAGAATTGAGGAGACTGGATGATTTTTCCAGTATCTGCTTTAATTCTCATTCATCCTACGTCCTCTCTCGATCGGAGTGAAAAGAGACAGGACGCAGTCACACACATACATTTATACACTCATCTCTAACAATACATAACACAAAAGTCTCAATACTCAGCTACATCCTTTCATCTGTAATAGAACACCCAGAGTCCTTCTGTTCTCCTCTCTAACCCCCAAAGGTCAGGCCGGGTAATCTTCTCCTCTCTCCTGAGTCCCCAGGGGGTGCAGACATGTCTTCCTCTTGAGGTGTGAAGTCAATACACATGGCTAGCTCAAAGTCTCTCTTGGCTGAATTCAGCCAGCCACATGTGAGTCACATAGGTTACAACTATGGCCTCCACAATAGAATCATTACACAGACAGTGATATATTTCAAGTGTTTATTTTAATTTTGATGATTATGGCTTACAGCCCATGAAGACCCCAAATTCAGTTTCTCAAAAAATTAGAATATTACATAAAATTAACTTAAAAAAAATATTTTTTTAATACAAATGTGGACTGACTGAAAAGTATGTCCATGTACCACTCAATACTTGGTCGGGGCTCCTTTTGGATTAATTACTGCATCAATGTGGCGTGGCATGGAGGTGATCAGCCTGTGGCACTGCTGAGGTGTTATGAAGGTCCAGGTTGCTTTGATCGTGACCTTCAGCTCATCTGCATTGTTGGGTCTGGTGTCTCTCATCTTCCTCTTGACAATCCTCCATAGATTCTCTATGGAGTTTAGGTCAGGAGAGTTTGCTGGCCAATCAAACACAGTGATGCCATGGTCATTAAACCAGGTTTTGATACTTTTGGCAGTGTGTGTGTGGGGGGGGTGCCCAGTCCTGCTGGAAAATGAAATCAGCTTCTCCATAAAGCTTGTCAGCAGAGGGGAACATGAAGTGACCTAAAATTTCCTGGTAGACGACTGCGCTGACTTTGGTCTTGATAAAACACAGTGGACCAACACCAGCAGATGACATGGTTCCTCAAATCATCACTGACTGTGGAAACTTCACACTAAACCTCAAGCAACTTAGATTCTGTGCCTCTCCACTCTTTCTCCACACTCTAGGACTTTGATTTACAAATGAAATGCAAAAGTTACTTTTATCTGAACACAGGTCATCTGCTGGTGTTTGTCCACTGTGTTTTATCAAGACCAAAGTCAGCGCAGTTGTCTACCAGGAAATTTTAGAGCACTTCATGCTTCCCTCTGCTGACAAACCTTATGGAGAAGCTGATTTCATTTTCCAGCAGGACTTGGCAACCCCCCCCCCCCCCCCCCACACACACACACACACTGCCAAAAGTATCAAAACCTGGTTTAATGACCATGGCATCACTGTGTTTGATTGGCCAGCAAACTCTCCTGACCTAAACCCCATAGAGAATCTATGGAGGATTGTCAAGAGGAAGATAAGAGACACCAGACCCAACAATGCAGACGAGCTGAAGGTCACTATCAAAGCAAACTGGACCTTCATAACACCTCAGCAGTACCACAGGATGATCACCTCCATGCCACGCCACATTGATACAGTAATTAATCCAAAAGGAGCCCCGACCAAATATTGAGTGGTACATGGACATACTTTTCAGTCGGCCAACACTTCTATTAAAAAAATATTTTTTAAAATTAATTTTATGTAATATTCTAATTTTTTGAGAAACTGAATTTGGGGTTTTCATGGGCTGTAAGCCATAATCATCAAAATTAAAATAAACACTTGAAATATATCACTGTCTGTGTAATGAATCTATATATGGGTTTCACTTTCTGAAATGAGTGACAAAAAATATTGAACTTTTTCATCATGTTCTAATTTTTTGAGATGTAGTGTAACTGTATAATCCGAGGAGTAATTGTCAAATTTGACCTTGTTGGATTTTTTCCCCCTTTGTTATATTATTCTGTTCCTTTCTTTTAATCTAATCTATCCTAAATAAATATTCATTCATTCATTCATTCATTCATTCATTCATCTATATGAATGTTACAAATCTATAAGAAAAAAAGTCAAATTTATACCAGAAAAATTGCACATTTGTGAGAAAAAAGATGCCCATTTAAGGGTAAAAAGTTGCAAATTTAGGAGAAAAAAAGTTGCAAATTTACAAGAAAAACGTTGCAAATTTGTGAGGAAAAAAAAGTCGCAAAATTTATGAGAAAAAAGTTGAAAATTTATGAGGAAAAAACTCAGAAATATAGAGTTAAAGGTAATTTTGATAAATGTCTCTTCCTGCAGGTACCAGTTTTAATAATAATAAAAGTGCATATTTAGTGTTTTTAAGTTCTAAGAGAATGCATTCTTCCAAACATTAACGCCCCTGTATTATTATTTGTGCCTTACTGAATCATCCGTCTGTGTATTTCAGTCATTCAGCGGTAAAAACGCCTCTACATGTGGAAGCAACTGATGATTCAACCTCCTACTCTCTCATAGTCTCATTAAACACCTAAATCTGGTATCAGTGACAGATCATTTAAATCCGCCGTGAAGTAATGTCAGTCAGCAGCCAGTTAAATAAAATCACTTTTATTTATAGGTCAAAAGTTTCCATCAGATCTCTGAAATCACAATCAGGAAGATCTTAAAATACTAAAACATCATCCAGAGGAAATCAAAAGTCTAACCTGAGCATCAAGATTTAAAACAAAAACACAAACCTGGTGAATCTTTCAGCAGCTGAATCTTCCTTTTTTTAATGTGGTTTTCTGCGTGGAATGATCAGAATATTTGAGGCACTGCTTAGAAAACCATGAGGGGGGAAAAAATCACTTCCTGAAAGCAGCCGGCCCACAGAGAGAATCACATGAGCTCATCATCACAGGACGGAACAAATCTACAGTCATTTTCAAATATAAATCTGAAACTTTTTGTAAATTTATGACGTGTCTCCTCAGATTGAAAGAGCTCCTGTCGTGATCTTTTCCTACGTGCTGACACAGCTCTGAGGTGTTGCTGAAATGTCTGAGCCTTGATTTGGTCAGAACACCCCGAGGTTTAAGTCTTGCATTGTAGTGACACAAAACACAGCGGGGAGACATTCCTCTGGGACATTCTTCTGGAACTTGCCTCACACCCAGCAGGGGCTCGGAGGAAGCAGAGGACAATCAACACGCGACCAAAAGAACCACAGGACTTCCGGTTATGGCGGCCATGTGAGAAGGACACGTATCACTCTGCTCTGCTCCTAGAGAAAAAAAAAATCGGCAAATAACTCTCTCATTTGGGACAGAACCTATCCCAGCGTTTGGGCGAGGATATGTCGGTGAAGCCTAAGGCTGGAAAATCAGGTAGAGGAAAAAGCGAACCGCCAAAACAGTCCAAATTAACGGACTTTCACGTCTGTGACGCAGCAGATAAAGCTCCATATATGGCGGAGGAAGCTAGCAGCGGTGCGGTGACTGCGGGAAACGGCACAGGTGCAGTGCTAACTGCTATTAGTTCAATGAGAGCAGACTTTTCCGCTAAATTTGATGGGATTATGGCAGCGTTGGAAGGAATGAGAAAAGAATTGGGTGACTGTGTAGAGCGAATGGCGCAGGTGGAGCTTCGTGTCTCCAGTGCTGAAGATGACGTCACCAGTCTTCAATTAAAGGTGCGCACTTTGGGAAAAAAAAAAAAAATGTCTGGAAGATAATGTCTTGGACTTGGAGTCCCGGTCGAGACGGAACAACTTGAGGCTGGTGGGTTTACCGGAGGGAACCGAGGGTCGGGACCCATGTTCCTTTTTGGAAAAGTGGATTCCGGAGGTGCTGGGCAGCGCGGAGCTGCAATCAACAGTCGTCCTAGAAAGTGCACACCGAATTGGCCCACCGAGAGATAAGGGACCACCGAGGACGCTTATTATGAAGTTCCTCAGCAACAGAGACAGGATGAAGATCTCCAACGCTGCGCGAGCCAAAGGAGAGATTAAACACCAGGACCAGCAGGTGCGGTTCTACCCAGATTTGGCCACAGGAATCCAACAATTGAGGAAGCAGTTTGACCCCGTACGTAAAGAGCTGCGCAACCTTGGGATTCGTCATGGTGTAATTCACCCTGCGAGACTGTTGACCACGTATGGGGGCAGAACACACATCTTCAAGACCCCAGAGGAGGCGCAGGAGTTCATCAAGAAGATCCAAGAAGAGACTGGTGGGAGCTAAGCATGAACAAAATATAAGGTAGAATATTTAAGCATTTGCACAGGCATCTGACTGATTTGAAGCAAATAGCAAGTTTACAAAATATAGATTGTATTATATGTTTTAAAAAAAAACCCTCTGATGTACAAAGTTGCTAAAAATTTTGGAGTTAAGTTGGAAAACTACAGAAGAGAGTTAATGTTACGTCATTAAAAGCAGTAGAGTTAGGGTGATTGGGAGGATGAAGAAGGAGTGGCTTTGGCTGATCCTCGTGGGTGTGGAGCGGTCGATGGCTATATCGGGAGACAGAATTTTTCTTTTGATTTTGGGGGGATCACCACAAATGTGGGAAGGGGGAATTTGTTTGTGTGTAGTTTGTAGGATGAATGTTCAACCACTCATGTTTTTGCTTCTCTGTATGAGCATGTTTACACTGCAAGGTAATCCCAAACTCCCTATTGATCATAAACCAAAGCGTTAATCTTAATTTAACTTCATGGAATTGCAGAGGTCTACAAAATTTAAAAAAATTTAAACAAGTTATGGATAAAATAAAAGACATGGGTTCAAAAATTGTGTTTTTACAAGAAACTCATCTAATAGAGGAGGATGTAAAAAGAATTAGGAGTAGATGGCAAGGAAGTGTTTTCACCTCATCATTTTCATCCCGAGCCAGGGGAGTTATGATTCTCATACATAAATCAGTCCCATTTCAAGTGAAAAATGTAATTGGAGACAAATTTGGAAGATATTTAATCATTCAAGGATCTTTGCTATTAGAAAATATAAATCTGGTGAACTTATATGGTCCCAATATAGATGATCAAAAGTTCTTTGCTAATTTATTTCTTATCTTATCATCACTTACAGGGCAACATATAACAGCAGGGGATTTTAATTGTACATTGAATCCAGGTATAGATAGATCAACAGGACTGGACTGTACGCACAATGGATGTAGGATGATCATTAATCATTTTATGAAAGAATTGAGATTGCTAGATATATGGAGAGAAATGAAACCACAAGTTAAAGCCTACTCTTGTTATTCTAATACCTACAAGACATTCTCACGTATTGATTATTTTTTGATATCCACAGAATTAAGGTCCAAGATTCAAAACTGCTTTTATGATAACATTGTGATCTCTGATCATGCACCCTGCTGTATAGTATATGTAGATAAGAAATTGACAAAGGAACCAGGCAGGTGGCAATTTCAGCATAAATGGCTTCAGGATGAGGAATTTGTCAAGTACATAGAAAAACAGATAGATGAGTTCTTTGACATCAATACTACACAAACATCAGCATGTGTAAAGTGGGAGGCTTTCAAAGCTTTTATTAGGGGACATATTATTAGTTATACAGGTTCAAAATCTAAGAAGACTCGAGAGGAGAGAGTCCAGTTGGAACATAAAATAAAAATTCTTCAAGAAAAAGTGTATGCAGGAAGTGATCCAAGGTTGGAGAACGAATTACTGATTTTGAGAGCTGAATATGACAAAAAATCAGCCAATAGAGCTGCCTCGAGTCTTCTAAGATTGAAACAATCTTTTTATGAACAAGGTGAAAAATCAGGGAAATTATTGGCATGGCAGATTAAACAATTAGAATTTAAAACACCAATTACCAGTATTATAAGTAACTGACAGGTAGGTGTAGATCCTTTAGAAATTAATAGAGCCTTTAGAGATTACTATGAAAAATTATATGATACCAAAAACGAATCTGACTTAACAAAACTAAATGGGTTTTTGAACGGACTATCTATACCGTGTATTACAAATGAAAACAGGGAGATACTGGAGTCTAAAATTAGTCAAGAAGAAGTTGGGCTAGCCATTGATAATATGAAATCAGGAAAAAGTGCAGGACCAGATGGTCTTCCAGTTGACCTTTATAAAAAATTTAAGAATAAATTAATAAAACCTTTTTTGGAAATGGTTTTAGAAGCATTTCAAAATAGTAATTTACCATCATACATGAATAATGCCTTAATTATACTGTTGCCAAAACCAGGTAAACTCTCTAATAAATGTGAAAATATGAGACCAATAAGCCTATTAAATGCCGACCTTAAGATAATCTGTAAAATTTTAGCAAGACGAATACAAGAAATTTTACCAAATATTATTAATCGAGATCAGAATGGCTTTATAAAGGGAAGACAAGGCTTCCATAATGTAAGAAGACTATTTAATATTATTTATTCTAATAAAGAAGCACCGGATACAGCTCTCCTATCACTGGACCCTGAAAAGGCCTTTGATAGAGTCGAATGGCCCTTTTTTTTTAAGATAAGATAAGATAAGATAAGCCTTTATTAGTCCCACAAGGGGGAAATTCCAGGATTGCAACAGCACAGGGATAGCAACACTCAGAGCAACAATCAGAAGGCAAGAAAAAAAACAAGCAAGCAAGAGCAGCTAATATACATATGTACATATTACTATAAAATATATACTGTATATACACACACACAGACACACAGTGCAGAGCATTGTAGCTGGATGGAATAAATATATGAATATGTAAACACACAGTGCGGAGCAATGTAGCTAGATGGAATAATATGTAGATATATAAACACAGTGCGGAGCATTGTAGCTAGATGGAATAAAAAACTTAGTTATCCTACATGGTATGATTATGTGCCCATACATATTCTCACTCTCCATAGCGACCGGTATTTTCCTAGTTGTATGCCGGAGGGGACCATTGTGTAAGTCTATTGCATCTTTTGCATTCAAAAAACTATTAGTTTGTTACGTTTTTTTGCTATCTCTGCGAGCAGCCCTGCTTAGGTTGTACAGTCTGACAGCCGTTGGTAGGAAGGACCTGCGAAACCTCTCGGTTGTGCACCTGGGATGATGTAGTCTGCTGCTAAATGAGCTCCTCAGTGCATTCAGTATGTCCTGCATAGGGTGGAACTCGGACTCCAGCAGAGATGACAGTTTAGCCACCGTCCTTCTCTCTCCTATCTCCTCCACCGGATCAAGGCGCTGCCCCAGGACAGAGCTAGCTTTCTTGATCAGTTTGTTCAGTCTCTTCCTATCGGCTGCAGTAATGCCACTGCCCCAGCAGACCACTCCAAAAGTGATGGCTGATGCCACCACCGTGTCATAGAATGTCTTCAGCAGCGCGCCTTGTACACCAAAAGACCTGAGTCTCCTCAGCAGGAACAGCCTGCGCTGTCCCTTCTTGTAGAGTGCGTCAGTATTCAATTCAATTCAACTTTATTTATATAGCGCCATTTCACAACAACAGTCATCTCATAGCACTATCAACTGTAGGGGGGACCCCCACAGTTGCAGAAAGACCCCAGCAATCAGGCGATCCCCTGTGAGCAAGCACTTGGCGACGGTGGAGAGGAAAAACTCCCTTTTAACAGGAAGAAACCTCCAGCAGAACCAGGCTCAGGGAGGGGCAGTCATCTGCTGCGACTGGCTGGGGGGTGAGGGGATAGAGAAGAAGAAAAGAACAGACATGTAGAGAGCAAACAGCACGATGGGGACTCAATCTATGGGAGAGAACAAACAAATGTTAATGACCAGCAAAAAAAAAATATTTCATAGAGAGTGAGGAAAGGAGTGAGGCCCAGTGCATTACTGGAGGTCCCCCGGCTGACTAAACCTATTAGCAGCATAACTAAGGGAGGGTTCAGAAACACATGATCCCTCCCTAATTGTAGGCTAGATCAAAAAGGTAGGTTTTAGCCCTATTCTTAAAAACAGAGATCGAGTCTGACTCCCGAATCCAGATTGGCAGCTGATTCCACAGGAGAGGAGCTTGATAACTGAAGGCTCTGCCTCCCATTGTACTTTTGGAGATTCTAGGTATTACAAGTAATCCTGCATTTTGAGAGCGTAGTGCTCTGTTAGGATAATACGGTAGTATCAGATCTTTTAAATAAAAAGGAGCCTGATTGTCCGGTTATGGCTGCCACGTAAGACGGACGTGTCTCACTCTGCTCTGCTCTTGGAGAAAAAAAATCGGCAAATAACTCTCTCATTTGGGACAGAACGTATTCCAGCGTTTGGGCGAGGATATGTCGGCGAAGCCTAAGGCTGGAAAACCAGGTAAAGGAAAAAGCGAGCCGCCGAAACAGTCCAAATTAACGGACTTTCAGGTCTGTGACGCAGCAAATAAAACTCCATATATGGCGGAGGAGGCTGGCAACGGTGCGATGTCTGCGGGGGGAGGCGCAGATGCGCTGATGGCTGCCATGAGTTCAATGAGAGCGGACTTTTCCTCTAGATTTGATGGGATTATGACAGCGTTGGAAGGAATAAGAAAGGAATTGGGTGACTGTGTAGAACGAACGGCGCAGATGGAGCTCCGTCTCGCTAGTGCTGAAGATGACGTCACCCGTCTTCAATTAAAGGTGCGCACTTTGGAAAAAAAAATAAATCTCTGGAAAATAATATTTTGGATTTGGAATCTCGGTCGAGACAGAATAACTTGAGGCTGGTGGGTCTTCCAGAGGAATCAGAAGGTTGGGACATATGTTCCTTTCTGGAAAAGTGGATTCCGGAGGTGCTGGGCAGCGAGGAGTTGCAATCAGCAGTGGTTCTGGAAAATGCACATCGTATTGGCCCACGGAGAGATAAGGGACCGCCGAGGACCTTAATTATGAAGTTTCTTAGCAACAGAGACAGGATGAAGATCTTCAACGCTGCACGAGCTAAAGGAGAGATTAAACACCAGGACCAGCAGGTGCGGTTCTACCCAGATTTGGCCACAGGAATCCAGCAATTGAGGAAGCAGTTTGATCCCATACGTAAGGAGCTGCGCAACCTTGGGATTCGTCATGGTGTAATCTATCCTGCGAGACTGCTGACCACGTATGAGGGCAGAACCCACATCTTCAAGACCCCAGAGGAGGCGCAGGAGTTCATCAAGAAGATCAAAGAAGAAGAAGAGACTGGTGGGAGCTAAGCATGAACAAAATATAAGGTAGAATAATTAAGCATTTGCACAGGCATCTGACTGACTTGAAGTAAATAGTAAGTTTACAAAATATAGATTGTATTATATATTAAAAAAACAAAACAAAAACAAAACAAACAAAAAAAACTACGATGTACAAAGTTGTTAAAAATTTTGGAGTTAAGTTGGAAAACTACAGAGGAGAGTTAATGTTACATTATTAAAAGCAGTAGAGTTAGGGTGATTGGGAGGATGAAGAAGGAGTGGCTTAGGCTGTTCCCCGTGGGTGTGGAACGGTCGATGGCTATATCGGGAGACAGAATTTTTCTTTTGATTTTGGGGGGTTTGCCACAAGTGTGGGAAGGGGAAATTTGTTTGTGTGTAGTTTGTAGGATGAATGTTCAACCACTCATGTTTTTGCTTCTCTGTATGAGCATGTTTACACTGCAAGGTAATCCCAAACTCTCTATTGATCATAAACCAAAGTGTTAATCTTAATTTAACTTCATGGAATTGCAGAGGTCTACAAAATTTAAAAAAACTTAAACAAGTTATGAATAAAATAAAAGACATGGGTTCAAAAATTGTGTTTTTACAAGAAACTCATCTAATAGAGGAGGATGTTAAAAGAATTAGGAGTAGATGGCAAGGAAGTGTATTCACCTCTTCATTTTCATCCCGAGCCAGGGGAGTTATGACTCTCATACATAAATCAGTTCCTTTTCAAGTGAAAAATGTAATTGGAGACAAATTTGGAAGATATGTAATCATTCAAGGTTCTTTGCTATTAGAAAATATAAATCTTGTGAACTTATATGGTCCCAATATAGATGATCAGAAGTTCTTTGCTAATTTATTTCTTATCTTATCATCACTTACAGGGCAACATATAATAGCAGGGGATTTTAATTGTACATTGAATCCAGGTATAGATAGATCAACAGGACTGGATTGTACGCACATTGGATGTAGGATGACTATTAATCATTTTATGAAAGAATTGAGATTGTTAGATATATGGAGAGAAATGAAACCACAAGTTAAAGCCTATTCTTGTTATTCCAGTACCTACAAGACATTCTCACGTATTGATTATTTTTTGATTTCCACAGAATTAAGGTCCAAGATTCAAAACTGCTTTTATGATAACATCGTGATCTCTGATCATGCACCCTGTTGTCTAATATATGTAGATAAAAAATTGACAAAGGAATCAGGTAGATGGCAATTTCAGCATAAATGGCTTCAGGATGAGGAATTTGTCAAGTATATAGAAAAACAGATAGACGAGTTCTTTGACATCAATACTACACAAACATCAGCATGTGTAAAGTGGGAGGCTTTCAAAGCTTTTATTAGGGGACATATTATTAGTTATACAGGATCAAAATCTAAGAAGACTCGAGAGGAGAGAGCTAAATTGGAACATAAAATAAAAAGTCTTCAGGAAAAAGTGTATGCAGGAAGTGACCCAAGGTTGGAGAATGAATTACTGATTTTGAGAGCTGAATATGACAAAAAATCAGCGAATAGAGCTGCCTCGAGTCTTCTAAGATTGAAACAATCTTTTTATGAACAAGGTGAAAAATCAGGAAAATTATTAGCATGGCAGATTAAACAATTAGAAATTAAAACACCAATTACCAGTATTATAAGTAAGGGACAGGTAGTTATAGATCCTTTAGAAATTAATAGAGCCTTTAGAGATTACTATGAAAAATTATATGATACCAAAAATGAACCTGATTTAACAAAACTAAATGGGTTTTTGAACGAACTATCTATACCGTGTATTCCAAATGAAAACAGGGAGATATTGGAGTCTAAAATTAGTCAAGAAGAAGTTGGGCTAGCCATTGATAATATGAAATCAGGAAAAAGTGCAGGACCAGATGGTCTTCCAGTTGACCTTTATAAAAAATTTAAGAATAAATTAATAAAACCTTTTTTGGAAATGGTTTTAGAAGCATTTCAAAATAATAATTTACCATCATACATAAATAATGCCTTAATTATACTGCTGCCAAAACCAGGTAAGCCCTCTAATAAATGTGAAAATATGAGACCAATAAGCCTATTAAACGCCGACCTTAAGATAATCTGTAAAATTTTAGCAAGACGAATACAAGAAATTTTACCAAATATTATTAATCGAGATCAGAATGGCTTTATAAAGGGTAGACAAGGCTTCCATAATGTAAGAAGACTATTTAATATTATTTATTTTAATAAAGAAGCACCGGATACAGCTCTCCTATCACTGGACGCCGAAAAGGCCTTTGATAGAGTTGAATGGCCCTTTCTTTTTGAAGTCCTACAAAGGTTTGGACTTGGAAATAATTTCATAAAATGGGTTCAAATAATATACAATAATGCTACAGCAGAAATCCTAACAAATAACAATATTTCAAAACCAATAAAAATCAATAGAGGATGTCGACAAGGCTGTCCACTTTCACCTTTACTGTTTACTATGGCAATTGAACCTTTAGCGATAGCGATACGTTTACATTCACAAATATATGGAATTAAAGTTGGACCAACAGAACATAAAATCTCCCTGTACGCCGATGACATAATTTTGTTTATGTCGAATCTAAAAAAATCAATTCCAACCTTGTTGAATTTAATAAAGAATTTTGGGGAAATATCAGGATATAAAATAAATAAAACTAAATCTTCAATATTAATGCTAAATGAGACCCAGAGAAATTACCCAGCCCCTGAGGTAAATCAATTCAATGTTGTAAATCAGTTTAAATATTTAGGAATCCAAATTGTGCCTAAGCTAGAATCAGTCGCCAGTGTCAACTATGAAGCCTTAATGTCAGATATCAATGAGTTAACTCAGAGATGGATGTCACTACCAATGTCGATGATCGGGAGAATCAATATACTTAAAAGTAATATTTTACCTAAAATACTTTATTTATTTCAATACATTCCCTTATCACCACCTTTAGATCTATTCTCAAGAATAAAAAAAAAGTTAGTGGAATTTATATGGAACAACAGGAGGGCTAGATTACGTTTGTCTTTATTATATTTACCATTTGATCGTGGAGGTCTGAAATGTCCAAATTTTATGTTGTATTATTGGTCGGCACAACTGAGGTCTATGACATATTATTTTTCATCAAATGATCTCCCTCACTGGACTGAAATGGAATCATACAATTTACCTTTACCTCTTCCCATATTCATATACTCAGATTTGGCAAAAAAATTACAAAAACAAGTTAAAAATCCATTTGTAAAGCATATGATCAAAATATGGTGTGAAGCTAAAAACTATTTAAAAGAACCACAGTTATTGTCACAATTTAGTCCAATATGGGGTAATCAATATTTTAAACCAGGGAGAGCAGACGCTGTATTTAAAGTATGGAATTTAAAAGGGATACAAAAGATTCAGGATTTATATTTGCCATGTGTCTTATCTTGTCTCTTATCTTATCATGTTTAATGTTGCAGCATTGTACCCAGACAAATTCCTAGTTTGTGTACTACATGAACAATGGCAATAAACCTGATTCTGATTCTGATTCTGATGTGCAGATAACATAATGTCTTTTGAAGAGCTGAGGATCAAATTTAATCTCAATAGAACACATTTTTTTAAATATCTTCAACTTAGAAACTTTATTCGATCAAATCAAAATAAAGCTCTCACTCGACCTATTTATTCATCCTTGGAAAAAATGATGATGAAAGATAGTAAAAGAAAGGGTATTATTTCAGAGTTTTATAACTCATTGACACTATCTTCAAGTGAAAATTCACTGAAAAGATTAAACTACTGGAAAGAAGATCTGCAAACTGAAATTTCAGAGGAACAATGGGAATTGGCTTGTACAGAAGCTCAAACCAAATCAATAAATGCACGCCTTAAATTGATACATTTCAAATGGTTAATGCGGATGTATGTTACACCGGAGGAGTTAAATAGATATAACAAAAATATACCAGATACATGCACAAAATGCATGGAAAGTAAAGGAACCCTATTTCATTGTTTATGGGAATGTAGATTAATAAGAATGTTTTGGGAAGAGGTGAGGGTAACAATTGAAAAAATAATCTCAAAACAAATCATATTGAATCCTAAACTGTTTTTGTTGGGTCTGTACCCAGAAAAGCATAATTTTAATAAAAGTGAAAGAACATTCATAGACCTCAGTTTGCTTAATGCCAAAAAATGTATTGCACTATTATGGAAAAAGACTCATAGACCAGATGTGACTCAGTGGTTAAGACAGATGTTAACAAACCTTCCATTAGAAAGAATAACATATATACTGAAATCAAAGGAAATTGTGTTTGAGAATATATGGAGACCTTTTATTGATTATGTAAAAAATTTAAACATAACTCTTGAAGAAGAAGGTGAATGATGTGTGTGGACCTTGTAAATTCCAAACTGGTGAACATAATATGTATACTTATGTATTGGATTGTCTAGACTAAACAGAGGAGCATTGTTGAAGACTTGATTTTGTTGGTGGTTGTTGGTGTTTTTAGTGCATTTTTTTTTTGTAGTACTTTAGTGTTAGTGTTTGATTGTTTGTATCATGTTTGTTAAAAAAAAAAAAAAGGTTCAATAAAGATATTGTGGAAAAAAAAAAAGGAGCCTGATTGTTTAGAGCTTTGTAAGTGAGAAGAAGGATTTTAAACTTAATTCTAAACTCTATGGGAAGCCAATGAAGGGAGGCCAGAACCGGAGAGATATGATCTCTCTTTCTAGTACCTGTTAAAACTCTTGCTGCAGCATTTTGGATCAGCTGAAGACTTTTTAAAGATGTTTTAGGACAGCCTGATAATAAAGAATTACAATAATCTAATCTCGAGCTAACAAAAGCGTGGATCAGCTTCTCAGCATCACTCTGAGACAAGATGCTCCTAATCTTGGCAATATTACGCAAATGATAGAAGGCAGTCTTAGAAACAAATTTAATGTGTGAATTGAAGGACAAATCCTGATCAAAAATAACTCCAAGGTTCCTCACAGAGCTATTAAGAGAAAGAGTGACTGCGTCCAAACTGAAAGTTTGATTTGGAAAGGAATTTCTAAGGTTTTTTGGACCAACAAGAATGACTTCAATCTTATCTGAATTTAATAGCAGGAAATTACAAGTCATCCAAGCTTTGATTTCCTTAAGACAGGCTTCTAACTTGGCTAATTGATTAGTATCATCTGGCTTCATTGACAGGTATAATTGTGTGTCATCTGCATAACAATGAAAATGTATACAGTGCTTTCTAATAATGTTGCCTAACGGAAGCATATATAAACTAAAAAGAGTAGGGCCTAGCACAGATCCCTGTGGAACTCCATGACTAAGCTTTGAGCTGAAAGAAAACTCATCATTTACATGAACAAACTGGAACCTATCAGATAAATAAGATCTAAACCACTGCAACGAAGTTCCATTAAGTCCAACATAGTGTTCTAATCTATCAAGTAGAATATTATGATCAATAGTATCAAAAGCTGCACTAAGATCTAAAAGGACAAGTACAGAAACTAGTCCATTATCTGATGCAATGAGGAGGTCATTAGTGACCTTCGCTAAGGCTGTTTCAGTACTATGATGGATTCTAAACCCAGATTGAAACTCTTCAAGTAAACCATTTCCCTGCAGGTGGTCAAATAATTGCGTAGCAACAACTCTTTCTAAGATTTTTGAAATGAAAGGGAGATTAGAGATTGGTCTATAGTTAGCTAAAGCTCCTGGATCTAGCGTTGGCTTTTTGAGTAAGGGTTTAATTACAGCCGTTTTAAAAGTCTGCGGTACATGGCCTAAAGTTAATGAAGAATTGATTATATGAAGAATAAAGCTACCAATAAGTGGGAAGACTTCTTTAAATAACCTGGTAGGAATAGGATCTAAAAGACAAGTTGAAGGTTTGGATGAGGAAACTACTTTGTCTAACTCACAAAGGTCGATTGGAGTAAACTCATCAAGACAGACATCAATAGAAGGAGTTGTAGTAGTTACAGTATTTAAGTTAACTGTGGGAAGAATCTGATTGATTTTATCTCTGATGGATGAAATTTTATTATTGAAAAAGTTCATAAAGTCCTGACTAGTAAGCTCTAAGGGGATGCTAGGATTGACAGAGTCCTGACTCTTTGTCAACCTGGCTACAGTACTGAAAAGAAACCTGGGATTATTCTTGTTCTCTTCTATTAATGCAGAGTAATAACTCGTTCTAGCTTTTCTAAGAGATTTTTTATAAATTAAAAGATGATTTCTCCAAGCTAAATAGATTTCATCTAAATTAGTAGAACGCCATTTTCTTTCTAATTGATGAGTCTTCTGTTTTAAGCTACAAGTTTCTGTGTTGAACCAAGGAGTTAAAAATCTCTGATTAGACTTTTTCTTTTTTAAGGGGGCCACCAAGTCTAGAGCCTGATGCAGAGAAGCTGAAACACTATCCACCATGTTATCAATTACAGAAGGAGCAAGCTGTCTATAGCTTATTTCCGTTGTGTTGACACATGGCATAGAGGAAACAATCTGCATAAATTTGGAAACAGCATCATCTGAGAGGCATCTACTGTAATAATATTTTTCTTTAGGAGCCAAATAGTCAGAAATAGTAAAATCAAAGGTTAACAGACAATGGTCTGACAGTACAGGGTTATGAGGAGACACTACAAGATTTTCTATTTCTATGCCATATGTCAGAACAAGGTCCAATGTATGGTGGAGGTAATGAGTAGAATTTCCTACTTTCTGAGAAAACCCAATCGAGTCTAATATTGAATTAAAAGCCACATTAAGGCAGTCACTATCTACATCCACATGTATATTAAAGTCCCCTACTATAATTATTCTATCAGATTTCAACACTAAATCAGCTAAGAAATCAGCAAATTCGGATAAAAATTCTGAATAGGTTGATGGGGGACGATAAACAATGGCAAATAAAATTGGGTTTAACCTGAAATTGATAAAGTGCCCAATACTGAGGACCAGGCCCTCAAAGGAATTATAACATGTTTTTTGCTTTACATTAACTAGTAATTTGGAATGGTAAATTGTTGCTACTCCTCCTCCACAACCAGAACTTCTGGGATTTTGACAGTTTAAATAACCAGAGGGGGTTGATTCATTTAAACCAACATAATCCTCTTGTCCTAACCAAGTCTCTGTAAGGGAAATTAAATCAATCTGATGATCAATTAACAGATCATGGACTAACATAGACTTGGGAGTTAGAGACCTAATATTTAACAAACCACATTTAATTTTTAAATTATGAGGAGGAACAGAGGCCAAATCATTCAATTTAGAGGCTTTATGTTTAATTTGAGTTTTACCAATATTTTGCTTTATCACTTTGGGATGCTTATACATTATATTTTTATTCACTTTGGAGGGAGCAGACAACGATTCTCTGATGGGGAAGACAGGGGCTAAGCTGAGGGGTGGCGGATGAAGAGGAGCTGCAGAGAGGCGTGTAAGACTGAGACTCTGCTTCCTGGTCCCAACTCTGAGTAGTCATGGTTTTGGAAATTTGGATAAAAAAGATGCCAGATTGTTAGATAAATGAGAAGCACCATCCAAAGTGGGATGAATGCTGTCTCGTCTCATAAGACCAGGTTTTCCCCAAAAAGAGCTCCAATTGTCAATGTAGCCCACGTCATTTTTAGGACACCACACAGACAGCCAGCGGTTCAAGGATGACGAGCGACTAAACATGTCATCACTGGTCAGATTGGGGAGGGGCCCAGAGAATACTACAGTGGCTGACATCGTTTTGGCAAAGTCACACACCGATTCTATATTAAGTTTCGTGACTTCCGACTGCCGGAGACGGATGTCATTAATGCCGGCGTGAATAACAATTGTGGAATATTTACAATTACTTTTAGCCAGCATTTTCAAATTTGACTCGATGTCGCCTGCTCTGGCCCCAGGAATGCATGTGACTATGGCCGATGGCCGATGGAGTCTCTAGGTTCACGTTTCTGACTACAGAGTCGCCAATGATCAGAGTCAGTATTGTGTGACCAGTCTAGTTTATTGTTCAGATGAACACCCAGGTACTTATAGGCTGTCACCATCTCGATGTCTGTTCCCTGTATATTTACTGGTACTGTGAGGGGTTGTCCTTGCCTGCGGCAGTCCACCACCAGCTCCTTAGTTTTTCTCGCGTTGATCTGGAGGCAGTTCCAATGGCACCAGTCCACGAAGTCCTGGATAAGCCCTCTGTACTCAGCTTCATCTCCATTGGAGATGAGGCCAACGATCGCAGAGTCATCAGAGAACTTCTGTAGATGGCAGTGTGTTGTGTTGTGTGAGAAGTCCGCAGTATAAAGAGTGAACAGGAAGGGAGCCAGCACCGTTCCCTGGGGGGCCCCTGTGCTACTGATGATCGTGTCGGACACACAGTCCCGGGTTCTCACAAACTGAGGCCGGTTCGTGAGGTAGTCCAGGATCCATGATGACAGGTGCTGGTCCACCCCTGCGCGCAGCAGCTTGTCCTTCAGGATCATCGGTTGGATGGTGTTGAAAGCACTAGAGAAGTCAAAGAACATGATCCTCACCATATTCCCGGGCTTCTCCAGGTGGGACAGAGAACGGTGAAGGAGGAAGATCACCGCATCCTCCACCCCAATGCCATGCTGGTAGGCGAACTGGAGTGGATCCATCGCTGGTTCCACCAGGGGGCGGAGGTGAGCAAGGAGCAGTCTCTCCAGGGTCTTCATCAAGTGGGACGTCAAGGCCACCGGTCTGTAGCTGTTCAGGTTTTTGGGGTGGGAAGTTTTTGGTACAGGTACCACACAAGATGTTTTCCACAGCTGTGGTACCCTCCCCAGTTTCAGGCTCAGGTTGAAGATATACGTCACAATCCCACACAGCTGGTCTGCACAGGACTTGAGGAGCTTTGCGCTGATGCCGTCCGGTCCTGACGCCTTCCTCGCCTTGATCTTCCTCAGCTCCGTCCTCACCTGGGTCCTGGTCAGGGTCAGGATGGGGGGCTGTGTGTTGGGAGTGGGGGGGTGTTGGTGGAGTGGGCAGCAGGACTTGATTTCTTTAGAGGCAGCAGTGGTTGTTGTGCAGACAGGGGGGAGGGCGGTTGGTCAAACCTATTGAAAAACAGATTCAGGTTGTTCGCCCACTCCCTGCCCCCCGTGGCCTGGGGGGAGGTATTCTGGAGCCCAGAGATGGTTTTGAGGTTTCTCCAGACCCCGCTGATGTCGCTCTGTTGCAGCTTGTCCTCCATCTTCTTCCTGAAGCTGTCCTTGCCTACTCTGATCTTTCTCCTCAGCTCCCTCTGTACGGACTTCAGCATCTCCCTGTTCCCCGACCTGAAGATCCTCTTCTTCTCTCTCAGAAGTGTTTTTATTTCAGGGTTGATCCAGGGTTTGTTGTTTGAGTGACGCCGTATGGTCTTGGTGGGAACGGATTTGTCCACACAGAAGCTGAGGTAGTCCGTGAAGGTGTGAGTGAGGCCATCGATGTCCTCACCATGTGGATCGCAGAGCTGCTTCCAGGCGGTGGCTTCAAAACAGCCCTTTAGAGTGTCCATTGTCTCCTCAGACCATAACTCCACAGTGTGCATGGCCGGAGGTTGTCTGTGCACTAGGGGTTTGTACACCGGCTGGAGATGAACCAAGTTGTGATCCGATCTCCCGAGTGGGGGGAGTTGTGATGAGGTGTACGCCTCCTTAGTGTTTGCGTAGAATAAGTCCAGTGTTTTATTGTCTCTAGTGTGGCATGTGACATACTGGGTCTTACAAAGGTTTGGACTTGGAAATAATTTCATAAAATGGGTTCAGATAATATACAATAATGCTACAGCAGAAATCCTAACAAATAGCAATATTTCAAAATCAATAAAAATCAATAGAGGATGTCGACAAGGCTGTCCACTTTCACCTTTACTGTTTACTATGGCAATTGAACCTTTAGCGATGGCGGTACGTTTACATTCACAAATATATGGAATTAAAGTTGGACCAACAGAACATAAAATCTCCCTGTATGCCGATGACATAATATTGTTTATGTCGAATCTTAAAAAATCAATTCCGACCTTGTTAAATTTAATAAAGAATTTTGGGGAAATATCAGGATATAAAATAAATAAAACTAAATCTTCAATATTAATGCTAAATGAGACCCAGAGAAATCACCCAGCTCCTGAGGTAAATCAATTCAATGTTGTAAATCAGTTTAAATATTTAGGAATCCAAATTGTGCCTAAGCTAGAATCAGTCGCCAGTGCCAACTATGAAGCCTTAATGACAGACATTAATGAGTTAATTCAGAGATGGATGTCACTACCAATGTCGATGATCGGGAGAATCAATATACTTAAAAGTAATATCTTACCTAAAATACTTTATTTCAATACATTCCCTTACCACCACCTTTAGATCTATTCTCAAGAATTAAAAAAAAGTTAGTGGAATTTATATGGAACAACAGGAAGGCTAGATTACGTCTGTCTTTATTATAGTTACCATTTGATCGTGGAGGTCTGAAATGTCCAAACTTTATGTTGTATTATTGGTCGGCACAACTGAGGTCTATGACATATTATTTTTCATCAAATGATCTCCCTCACTGGACTGAAATGGAATCATACAATTTACCTTTACCTCTTCCCATATTCATATACTCAGATTCGGCAAAAAAATTACAAAAACAAGTTAAAAATCCATTTGTAAAGCATATGATCAAAATATGGTGTGAAACTAAAAACTATTTAAAAGAACCACACTTATTGTCACAATTTAGCCCAATATGGGGTAATCAATATTTTAAACCAGGGAGAGCGGACGCTGTATTTAAAGTATGGAATTTAAAAGGGATTCAAAAGATTCAAGATTTATATCTGTCACGTTCAGATAACATAATGTCTTTTGAAGCGCTGAGGATCAAATTTAATCTTAATAGAACACATTTTTTAAAATATCTTCAACTTAGGAACTTTATTCGATCAAATCAAAATAAAGCTCTCACTCGACCTATTTATTCATCCTTGGAAAAAATGTTGATGAAAGATAGTAAAAGAAAGGGTATTATTTCAGAGTTTTAGAACTCATTGACACTATCCTCAAGTGAAAACTCACAGAAAAGATTAAACTACTGGAAAGAAGATCTGCAAACTGAAATTTCAGAGGAACAATGGGAATTGGCTTGTACAGAAGCTCAAACCAAATCAATAAATGTACGTCTTAAATTGATACATTTTAAATGGTTAATGCGGATGTATGTTACACCGGTGGAGTTAAATAGATATAACAAAAACATACCAGATACGTGCACAAAATGCATGGAAAGTAAAGGAACCCTATTTCATTGTGTATGGGAATGTAGAATAATTAGAATGTTTTGGGAAGATGTGAGGGTAACAATTGAAAAAATAATTTCAAAACAAATCATATTGAATCCTAAACTGTTTTTGTTGGGTCTGTACCCAGAAAAGCATAATTTTAATAAAAGTGAAAGAACATTCATAGACCTCAGTTTGCTTAATGCCAAAAAATGTATTGCACTATTATGGAAAAAGACTCATAGACCAGATGTGACTCAGTGGTTAAGACAGATGTTAACAAACCTTCCATTAGAAAGAATAACATACATACTGAAATCAAAGGAAACTGTGTTTGAGAATATATGGAGACCTTTCATTGATTATGTAAAGAATTTAAACATAACTTTTGAAGAAGAAGGTGAATGATGTGTGTGGACCTTGTAAATTCCAAACTGGTGAACATAATGTGTATACTTACGTAATGGATTGTGTAGACTCTAGACTAAACAGAGGAGCATTGTTGAAGACTTGATTTTGTTGGTGGTTGTTGGTGTTTTTAGTGTATTTTTTTTTTTTTTGTAGTACTTTAGTGTTAGTGTTTGATTGTTTGTGTCATGTTTGTTAAAAAAAAAAGTTCAATAAAGATATTGTGGAAAGAAAAAAAAAAAGAACCACAGGAGACAGTCAGACGGGACTGGAGTCTCACCAGACCAGGTAAACAAAGCACTAAGGAATATTAACCCTCGCAAGGCAGCAGGACCAGACAACATCCCTGGGCGGGCCCTCAGAGCATGCGCTGCTGAGCTGACCAACATTCTCACATCCATCTTCAACCTCTCCCTCAACCAGAACATAGTCCCCTCCTGCTTCAAAACAACAACCATCATCCCCGTCCCCAAAAGGAGCCCGCCAACCTGTCTGAGTGATTACAGACCGGTAGCACTCACTCCAATCATCATGAAGTGCTTTGAGAGAATGGTGCTGCCCCTCATTCAGGACAGCATACCAGGCACCCTGGACCCCCTGCAGTACGCCTACCGGCCCAACAGATCCACCTCAGATGCCATTGCCATAGCACTCCATTATTCTCTCTCCCACCTGGAAGATAAAGACTCCTACATTAGGATGCTCTTTGTCGACTACAGCTCCACCTTCAACACGGTCATCCCCCACAAACTCACCGACAAACTGTCTTCACTTGGCCTGCACCCCACCCTCTGAGACTGGCTACTGGACTTTCTGACTGGCAGGCCCCAGTCTGTCAGGATGGGTAACAGGACCTCAGCCAGCATCATCACAAACACAGGTGTCCCCCAGGGTTGTGTTCTCAGCTCCATCCTCTACAGCTTCTTCACCCATGACTGTGTTGCCTCCCACAAAGACAACATCATCCTAAAGTTTGCGGATGACACAGCAGTGATAGGACGCATCATTGGTGATGACGAAGCATCCTACAGGAGGGAGGTGGCCAACCTGGTGTCATGGTGTGAGGACAACAACCTCACCCTCAACACAGACAAGACAAAGGAAATGATAGTGGACATGAGGAAAGGGAGGAGGAGACCCCATTGGCCGCTGTTCTTCCAGAAGCTTGAGGTGGAGAGGGTGAGCAGCTTTAAATACCTGGGCATCCACATCAGTGAGGACCTTAAGTGGACACACAACACCACACAGCTGGTCAAGAGAGCTCAACAGCGACTGTACTTTCTGAGGAGGCTGAAGAAGTTCGGCTTGTCCTCCAGGATCCTCAGCAATTTCTACAGCTGCATCATCGAGAGCATCCTGACCAACGGCATCACTGTGTGGTACGGAAACACCACTGCCCTGGAGTGCAAACGTCTGCAGAAAGTGGTGAAGACAGCGGAGAACATCATCAGGACTCCACTCCCCTCTCTGCAGAGCATCTACCACTGCAAAGTCCAAAAGAGAGCTGACGCCATTCTCCGGGACTCCACCCACCCCAACACAGACTGTTCACACTTTTACCCTCAAGCCGGAGGTACAGAAGTGTGAAATGCCAGACAACCAGACTGAAAAACTCCTTCTTTCCCACTGCCATCAGACTCATGAACAGACAACAACCCCCAAAACACTGCTCACTTGTACAGTAGATATAGCATCACCTGTCTGATGTCCATATCTTCTCTGCTGCTACTTATCAATAATTCGCAATTATACACTGCTTTATTACACAATGCTCATTTGCACACTGTACATAAGTCTATGCCATCTCAGGTTCACATCAGGTTGCACACTGCTTATTTGCACACTGTACATAGGTTCATGCCATCTCAGGGTCACATCATCTCTGATATCAATATACCACTATCACTTTAGTCATCCGGTGACTTTAATTTTCATTCCTCTACTGCCTAACTGTGTGTTAGTGTATGCGTCTTAGCATCCATCAATACTAGGATTGAGTTACTGTGTTAGTGTGTCATGACCTATTAGAATTGTTGTTTCTGTACCTTTAACTTGGCATTCGTTCGGAGAGCAAAGTAAGAATTTCATTGCTCAGGAAATGTAGCATTTCTTAACTGTACACATGATAATAAAGCCTTTGAATCTTGATCGGTAGTGATAGTAGGGAGCAGGTGGAAGAGAACCTGGAGAGGTGGAGGTATGCTCTGGAGAGAAGAGGAATTAAAGTCAGTAGAAGCAAGACAGAATACATGAGTGTGAATGAAAGAGAGGCAGGTGTAATGGTGAAGATGGAAGGAGTAGAGGTAGTGAAAGTAGATGAGTTTACAGTGGTGTGAAAAAGTGTTTGCCCCCCCCCCCCCCCCCTTCCTTACAACATAAATTAACTGTGGTTTATCACATCTTTGGAAAGCTGAGTTCAATTTCTCTAGCCAAACCCAGGCCTGATTACTACCACACCTGTTCTCAATCAAGAAATCACTTAAATAGGGCCTGCCTGACAAAGTGAAGTAGACCAAAAGATCCTCAAAAGCTAGACATCATGCTGTGATCCAAAGAAATTCAGGAATAAATGAGAAACAAAGTAATTGAGATCTGTCAGTCTGGAAAAGGTTATAAAGCCATTTCTAAAGCTTTGGGACTCCAGCAAACCACAGTGAGGGCAATTATCTAGTGTGGGATTTTGGCTCACTCATCTTTGCAGAATTGTTGTAGTTCAGCCACATTGGAGGGTTTTCAAGCATGAACTGCCTTTATAAGGCCACAGCATCTCAATTGGATTCAGGTCAGGACTTTGACTAGGCTGCTCAAAAGTCTTCATCTCATTTTTCTTAAGCCATTCAGTAGACTTGCTGGTGTGTTTTGGATCACTGTCCTGCTGCAGAAACCAAGTGCGCTTCAGCTTGAGGTCACGAACAGATGGCCGGACATTCTTCTTCAGAATTTTTTGGTAGACAGCAGAATTCATGGCTCAGTTTACCACAGGAAGTCTTCCAGGTCCTGAAGCAGCAAAACAGCCTCAGACCGTCACACTACCACCACCATATTTTACTGGTGGTGTGATGTTCTTTTTCTGAACTGCTGTGTTACTTTTACACTGGATGTAATGGGACACACACCTTCCAAAAAGTTCAACTTTTGTCTCGTCAGTCCACAGAGTATTTTCCCCAAAGTCTTGGGGATCATCAAGATGTTTTCTGGCAAAACTGAGATGAGCCTTTATGTTCTTTTTGCTCAGCAGTGGTTTTCGTCTTGGAACTCTGCCATGCAGGCAATTTTTGCCCAGTGTCTTTCTTATGAACACTGACCTTAACTGAGGCAAGTGAGGCCTGCAGTTCTTTGGATGTTGTTGTGGGGTCTTTTGTGACCTCTTGGATGAGTTGTTGTTGCGCTCTTGGGGTAATTTTGGTTGGCTGGCCACTCCTGGGAAGGTTCACCACTGTTCCATGTTTTTGCCATTTGTGGATAATGGCTCTCACTGTGGTTCACTGGAGTCCCAAAGCTTTAGAAATGGCTTTATAACCTGTTCCAGACTTGATAGATCTCATTTACTGTTTCTCATTTGTTCCTGAATTTCTTTGGATCGCAGCATGATGTCTAGCTTTTGAGGATCTTTTGGTCTACTTCACTTTGTCAGGCAGGTCCTATTTAATAATAATAATAATGCATCGATTTTATATAGCGCTTTATCATATATACTCAAAGACGCTTCACAAATAGGTACATTATTCATTCACTCCAGACAGACAGTGGTAGTGGCAAGCTACTTCTGCAGCCACAGCTGCCCTGGGGCAGGCTGATGGAAACGTGGCAGCCAATCTGCGCCAACGGCCTTTCTGGCCACCACCGAACATTTTATACATTTATACACATTCATACCCAGTGTTATGGACACTGGAGGCAATGCGGGTGAAGTGTCTTGCCCAGGGACACAACGGCAGGATATCTGGGGAGAGCGGGATTTGAACCGCCAACCATCCGGTTATTAGACGACCTGCTCTACCTCCTGAGCCACTACCGCCCCTATTTAAGTGATTTCTTGATTGAGAACAGGTGTGGCAGTAATCAGGCCTGGGTGTGGCTAGAGAAATTGAACTCAGCTTTTCCAAGATGTGATAAGCCACAGTTAATTTATGGTTTAACGGGGGGGAGGGGGGTGTCACTTTTTCACACAGAGCCATGTAGGTTTGGATTTTTTTTTTTTACCCTTAATAATAAACACCCTCATTTATAAACTGCATTTTGTGTTTACTTGTGTTATCTTTGTGTAATATTTAAATTTGTTTAATGATCTGAAACATTTAAGTGACAAACATAAAAAATGGCTTTATAACCTGGGGTGGATGAGATTCGCCCTGAGTACCTCAAGGCCCTGGATGTTGTTGGGCTGTCATGGTTGACACGCCTCTGCAACATTGCGTGGAGGTCGGGGGCAGTGACTTTGGCATGGCAAACTGGGGTGGTGGTTCCTCTCTTCAAAAAAGGGGACCGGAGGGTGTGCTCCAACTTTAGAGGGATCACACTCCTCAGCCTCCCTGGGAAGGTCTATGCCAAGGTACTGGAGAGGAGAGTCCGGCCGTTGGTCGAACCTCGGATTCAGGAGGAGCAATGTGGTTTTCGTCCTGGCCGTGGCACATCGGACCAGCTCTTTACCCTCTCGAGAATTCTCGAGGGTTCGTGGGAGTTTGCCCAACCAGTTTACATGTGTTTTGTAGACTTGGAGAAGGCATTTGACTGCGTCCCTCGTGATTTTTTGTGGGGGGTGCTTCGGGAGTATGGGGTATCGGGCTTGTTGTTATGAGCTATTCGGTCTTTGTACGACCGTTGTGAGAGTTTGGTTCGTATTGCCAACACTCGGTCGGAGTCATTCCCAGTGAGAGTTGGACTCCGCCAGGGCTGCCCTTTTGTCACCGATCCTGTTCATAATTTTTATGGACAGGATTTCTAGGCGCAGCCAGGGAACGGAGGGTGTCATGCTTGGTGACCACAGGATCTCATCTCTGTTGTTTGCAGATGATGTTGTCCTGTTGGCTTCATCCAGCAATGACCTACAGCTCTTGCTGGGACGGTTTGCCGCTGAGTGTGAAGCGGCTGGGATGAGAATCAGCACCTCCAAGTCCGAGTCCATGGTCCTCAGCCGGAAAAAGGTGGATTGTCCTCTCTGGGTTGGGGACAGGCTCCTGCCCCAAGTGGAGGAGTTTAAGTATCTTGGGGTCTTGTTTACGAGTGAGGGGAAAATGGAGTGAGAGATTGACAGACGGATCGGAGCAGCATCTGCAGTGATGCGGACGTTGTACCGGTCTGTTGTGGTGAAGAGGGAGCTTAGTTCTAAAGCAAGGCTGTCGATTTACCAGTCAATCTACGTTCCTACTCTCACCTATGGTCACGAGCTTTGGGTAATGACCGAAAGAACAAGATCGCGGATACAAGCGGCTGAAATGAGCTTTCTCCGTAGGATTGCTGGACTCACCCTCAGAGATAGGGTGAGGAGCTCAGTCACCCGGGAGAGGCTCAGAGTAGAACCGCTGCTCCTCCACATTGAAAGGAGTCAGTTGAGGTGGTATGGGCATCTGATTAGGATGCCTCCTGGACGCCTCCCACTTTTTTTTTTTTTTTTTTTTGTTACTTATTTGTACCCGTAGGTAGATTCGGTTTGCAGTCTGGTGACAAGCCACCGGCTGCTGGTCGCTGCGTGCGCAAGCACCCTAAACCTACATGTTTTTGGTATGCGGGAGGAAACCGGAGAAATCCCGGAGTAAACCCGCGCAACACGGGGAGAACATGCAAACTCCACACAGCTCACTGTTGGTCGGGGGCTGGAATCGAACCCACGATCCCCCGGCCGAGGGTAAAACTGTGCTGCCACAGTGCTAAACCACTGCGCCACCGTGCAGCCTCCCACTTGAGGTGTTTCAGGCACGTCCCACTGGGAGGAAACCCCGGGGCAGACCCAGGACTCTGTGGAGAGACTATGTCTCCCAGCTGGTCTGGGAACGCCTTGGTATCCTCCCTGGAGAGCTGGAGCAGGTGGCTGGGGAGAGGGAAGTCTGGGCTTCTCTGCTTGAACTGCTGCCTCCGCGACCCGGACCTCCGGAAAAGCGGTAGAAGATGGATGGATGGATGGAAACATAAAAAAAGAGAAATCAGGAAGGGGACAAACACTTTTTTTACACCACTGTACCTCTTGTTCAAAAGAAAATAACATGGGAGTTTTAAATTCAGGAGATAACATTGAGGCTCTTTGCTCTGGAGACCACAAAGGAGCTGTCCGCTCTGAAAATAACCAGGTAAGGTAGGAGCTGTTTGTTCTGAAAATAACATAGGAGCTTTTCACTCTGAAAATGACAACACAGGAGCTCTTTGCTCAGAAGAAAACATAGGAGCATTTTGCTCTGAAAATAACACAGGAGCCTTTTGCTCTGAAAATAACAACATGGAAGCATTTTGCTTTGAAGATAATCACACGGGAGCTTTCTGGTCCGAAGATGAAGATAACAACATGGGAGCTTTCTGCTCTGAAGACAACAGGGGAGCTTTTTGCTTTGAAGATAGTACCTGAGGGGCCTTCAGCGCAGTGGTGTTAGGCTTGGGAACCAATAGCTGCAGAGCTCTGATCTCAGGAAGACATGGTGGAGGCCTCTGGGATGATGGGTGGGGGCCCACCGGCCTCGGGGACTGATGGTTAGGGTGTGTTGGTCATTGAGACTGCAGGGGATGAAATGTGCTCCCCCATCCCTGATGCAGCCCACTTCAGACAAGGAGGAAGAAAGACAGGTCGGTATCTGGTCCGTAACACAACCGGCAGTAGAAGAGCTCAGCGGGGAGAGCTCAGAGGCAGATGGGCACTGCAAATGGGTCTCCCCTCCAGGAGCAAGACAAGACCTCCCTAAAATAAGCACGGAAGAAATAAAGAGGACTTGCCTTAACTCCTGCTTCTCCACTGACGAGCGTCCTGATGGCACCGCTGCTGGTGGAGCATCAGACATGGACACAGGAAATAGAGCAAGTCGTGGAGCCGGCACTGAAGGCATCAAATGGTGTGGAGCCGGCACAGGAGGCACCAAACGGCGTGGGGCCGGAACTGGAGGCACAGAAAAGGAGACCATCACCTCTAACAGGGTGACAACCTCTACCAGAGGAGAAAGGACATGGGTGGGTGAAGGTGAACATGCAGGGGTGACAACAGAAACAGGTGGTGGGGGCTCAGCGGTTGGTTGGTGGCTGCTGCCGAGACCCCTCACCCGGAATGAGGCAAGACATCTTATTAGATGGTAAACAGAAATGAGGAGTATGTACTTGCCTGTTCTGCTGTTCTGCTCTTGTTGCCGGAGATGGCCCAGGCGTCTCTCGTTGGGTGGCTGCCAAAATCCCACGAAGAGCAGCGGCTAGTTGGCAGCGGGGAGCTGGAGCAGCAGAGTCTCCCATAATCAGCTGGTTCCAGCCCAGCAGAGGCACATACTCTGGGAGAAGCCAGGGCTTATAGTCCAATGTTAAGATAAGATAAGCCTTTATTAGTCCCACAATGGGGAAATTCCAGGATTGCAACAGCACAGGGATAGCAACACTCAGAGCAACAATCAGAAGGCAAGAGAAAAAACAAGAGCAGCGAGTATACATATGTACATATATATATATATAGACACACAGTGTGGAGCATTGTAATTCATGTTAATTCAGTTTGTACAATCAAAACCTGCCGGTGCTCCTTCTGCTCCTCCTCCTCAACAGAAAACTGGGGCCCCGACGCAGCAAACCCAGTCTGACAGACAATGGGGTAATCCGGCATAGGCATGGAGGCAGCAGACAGGGGAGTTACAGGTGATGATGAAGCTACTCCAGCTGAAGAGCGGCTTGGAGAGGGTCTCTTAGCCGAATGAGAAGCGAAGGATGTCTGCACCCTGGGGTGTGTCCCTGCCGGCGCAGTTACGGGGGGAGAAGAGCTTCTCACTGGCGGGCAGAGCAATTGTTGCAAATGAGGAACAGAAGAGAGGAACCTGGTCAGTCCTGAATAACTCCCCAGGCTGGGGAAGACATCTATCAGCTCAGCCGTGCAGTCCAGGCAACTCCGGGCTTCCTCAGGAGTGCGTGAAGCCCGGGCTTTGCTGATACAGTCCTCTATCAGGCCTGCAACCCAACACTCCTCCTCATCCAAGCCGAAAACACTGAAGTCCGTGCCTGCAGAGTCAACTGGTGGCGTCATTCTGTCACTGCCAACCTCCAACCGGTAGAAATGACAGACTCTAACACAGGCAGGACTACAGTTTGTCTGGGTTTATTTTCCCCAAAACACAAAAAAATAACCAGCACGGGAACAAAACATAAAGCCAACTGTGAAAGGCTAAAACTCACGGACACAAGACTAGGACAGGCAAAATCATGAAACAGAAGTCAGAGGGTAATCCCCGGTAATGACGCCACAACAAATGAACACAGAGCAGGATATATATAGGGAGACAGATCATCAGGGGAAACACAGGACAGCTGGAGATAGTAATCAAGGATTAACCAGCAACACATGAGGAGAAGTGGCTAAGACTACGGAAGACATGAGGGACTGAGATTGATAGACAAGGAATACAGGAAACACACACACAAGATTGTATAGACGACCAAGGCGGGACACAGAACCACAACAGTTAGTAATGGGGACCACATAACAGGCTGAGAACCGGGGAAGACAATAACAATTACAGAGGACCCAGGGCATAGCCATATAGCATGATAGTTGTGACACTCCGATAGACTTCAATAGAAACTTTGGAATGTGGAAGTCACGTGTGTCACGGAGCAGCGATAAGTTCCAAACAATGTAGTTTTCCCCACTGACCACCATTCATTTCCCGGAGTGTCTGCTTAATAATCCCTGGTAAATTAATGAATGGCCGTTGCTTTGTTCATTTCACCACTTAAGTTAACATGTAGATTATGTAGTTTGTGACAGTGTTTTCATCAGCTTTTTTTGTGTTTATGTCTGATAGAAGCTCACAAACTTGCTCATTAGCTTGCTCCACACTAGATTCAGGTGAACAGCAGCTAGCTCAACTTGATAACCTGGTTATCGGTGGCAGTGTTGTGTAACATTCATAAATTAGCAATATTAATATTTTATCATTCTGTTGTGTTGAAAATATTCTGTACTTATTTGAAGAAATTGTTGGGAGAAACATGGGGTGAAAGACACTTGGGACATAGACTGGTTTATTTTTTCAATACGTTTGAAAACAAGCAATTATTTTAAGTTGGTAAATGAAGAGTCGAATGTTAAACACAAATATTCTAAAAACAATTGTCATATTTGCAAATGTGAAATATTCAGTTTTATAAAATGTCTCACTTGAAATTAATAAAAAAAAAAACTAACTGAACTATTAACAGAATATATTTTCGATCCTTTGTAATTTTATTGTGGTTCAGGAAATTCATTTTATTTATGGCTGTCTGTATATGAATTTGATTGTTTTACAGAGCACACGTGTATAGTTTGTATTTTTTCCTCGTGTTTATACTTTTAAGAGAAAAATGTAACGTTTCCAAAATAGTTCACAAATGTGTGCATAAAAAGCTAGAATGAAAAAAACTTTCAAATTTAGTATAAAAATACATAAATCTGTAAGAAAAAAGTAATGATTTTTTAAAAACTAAAAAACAGACACATTTCAATTTGAAAATAGTCTCAAATGTACAATAAAAATCAGAGCTATGAGAGAAAGAAATGCAATATTATGAGGAAAAAGTAGCAAATTTATGCAAAAAAGTAAAATTTAGAATAAAGAAGGTAGTACGTTTAAAAAGGAAAAAAATGCACAATTCTGTCAGAAAAATGTTAAGGTTAATGTTACTTGCATTATATAATACAGTT
Source organism: Pholidichthys leucotaenia (assembly GCA_020510985.1). Classification (NCBI taxonomy): domain Eukaryota; kingdom Metazoa; phylum Chordata; class Actinopteri; order Cichliformes; family Pholidichthyidae; genus Pholidichthys; species Pholidichthys leucotaenia. Next base: position 19,564,942 of record CM035839.1, on the reverse strand, counting down.
AAATCTGTTCATTATAAGTTTAACAATATACCTACCGATAGGTATTTTGAATATTTGCCTAATATGGCTAAAAATGTTTTTTATGCCGCAGATCGTCACAGCTGCCATTCACACGCCATTATAGAAAGGCCGCTGTTTGGAACTATTTGGAGCTCCATGAACCACATGACCAGGCAGCAGCGAGTTCAAAGTGTGTTGCAACTATCATACTAGATGGCTACGACCCAGGGGAGACACAGAAGGCAAAACACAAAACAAACTGTGGGCATGATCCAAGGACTCGGCCCAGACCATGACAGGAGAGAGGTGGTGTTACAGAGGAAGACGCAAGGGATAGGGTGAGATGGAGGCAGATGATTCGCTGTGGCGACCCCTAAAGGGAGCAGCCGAAAGAAGAAGAAGCGACAGAAGCTAACGCTTGAAAAAATGACCCAAAAACAAAGTTCACTGAAGAGCTTTTTTGGAAAGGGGGAACGAGCAAATGATGGGACAGCAGAAGGGTCACAGACTGCCAGCAAAAACAAAGGTGCATTTAAAAGAAAATACCAAGATTCCAACCTAAGTTATGGGTTCATCGCAACAGGTGATCGACAGGCGCCACGCCGGCTCTGCATAACACGCGGTGACTGGCCAGCTAATGAAGCCATGAAACCCTCAAAACTGCTTTGTCACAATGAGACAAAACACCCAGCATTAAAAGACAAGCCCTTGGAATTTTTTTGAAAGAAAAAAACATGAACATGAAGGACAAAAGCAGCTCCTGAGGGCCACCACTTCAACAAATGTGTCTGTGCTGAAAGCATCATTCTTAGTGGCGGACCGCATTGCTAAAGCTAAGAACCCCTTTACTGTTGGGGAAGAATTGATTCTGCCTGCTACTAATTACATTTGCAGTGAACTTTTTGGAGAGGCAACAGGGCTCCCACCGATTCTGCGATTACAGTGAGTTGATATTATAGTGTAATAATTATTCTAAGTGCCTAATATAAAGAGTAACTATTGCATTCAGATTACATACTATGTACTGACTAAGGTTTTTGTTATTGGAACCCCCATGCCTCTGCCCAGTCCGTGGAAAAATTTTCCTGCATGAAACTGGTTCCTGGTACAAAAATGTTAGGGGACCACTGCCCTAAACCTAATAACTGGGTGTGCCACCCTTAGCGGCATCAACTGCAATCCAGTGGTTGTGATAGCTGGTGATGAGTCTTTTCCATCGCTGTTGAGGAATTTTGGCCCACTCCTCTCTGCAGAATTGTTTTAATTCAGCCACATTGGGGGGTTTGAGCTTGAGGTCATGGACTGATGGCCGGATAGTCTCCTTCAGGATTTACTGGTAGAGAGCAGAATTCATGGTTCCATCAATAACAGAAAGTCGTTGGTCCTGAAACAGTAAAGCAGCCCCAGACTATCATACTACCACCACCATGTTTGACTGTTGGTATGATGATCTTTTCATGAAATGCTGTGTTAATTTCACACCAGATGCAATGGGACCCACGCCTTCCAAGAAGTTCAACGTTTTCCTTGTCAGTCCACAGAATATTTTCCCAAAAGTCTTTGGGGAATCATTGAAATGCTTTTTTGGGGGGTGGGGGTGGGACAAGCCTTTGTGTTCTTTTTGGTCAGCAGTGGAACTCTCCCATGGAGGCCATTTTTGCCCAGTCTCTTTCTTATTGGTGAATCATGGACCAGTGTCCAAACTGAGGCAAGTGACTCCTGCAGTTCTTTAGATGTTCTGCTGGGTTTTTGGTTCTCATCTGTTCTTGAATTTCTTTAGATCACGGCATGATGTGTTGCTTTTTGAGATCTGTTAGCCAACTTCACTTTGTCAGACAGGTTCTATTTAAGTGATTTCTTGATTCAACAGGTCTGGCAGTAATCAGGCCTGGGTCTGGCTAATGAACTTGAACTCAGCTTTCCAAAAAATGTGATTAATCACAGTTAATTCATGATATAACAAGGAGTGGGATTACTTTTTCCACACAAGGCCAGGTAGTTTTGGACGGGAACATGAAGTTGTAAAGCCACACCCTCCTTTCTGTCCATCCTGCATCAACAAGACCTGGTAATGGAGCAGCGGGGTCAGTGGAGCTATGTGAAGTTTAGGAAGTCAAAGTTTGTATTAAATCCAAAGGTGTGAGCTTTTTGTAACGTTTATAGATAAACCACTTACCCCCGGGACAGTTGCTTCGGCCCATTTACGCTGTGGTGGGGATGACGTGAACCTGGGCAAAAGATGATTTATCAACTGACTTTGGAAGCATAATTTTACAGTGAAAATCTCAAGTGTTGCTTTAAAAATGATAAAACATCAGAAGACTTTATCAAACGTTTTATTATGAATCATCTCTCACACGCAGACTGTTTGATAGTGTGACTCCTCACTCCAAAACACTTTTTATTCTCCCATTTAAACGTCATAAATCATCTAATCTGGTTTCCTGCACATGAATCACAGTGCGTTCACTTCCCCTTCACTCATGCAGATTTTTCCCTTTCACGCAGGGGTTAGTGTTCAGACATTCAGCTTCTGACACATCCAGGCATCTGTGGATGAAATGGAGTGGCTTGTTGAAGAGAAAAACAAACTTTGGTAACACGTCAATCTCCTGATTTGCCACCTGACTTTTAAAACTAACAGTTAAAGGTGGACCCATTGTGCTTTTCCTTTCAATTAATCAGTGAGACGTTAAAATGGCTTGTTTCTGACTTCTTCAGCGCAGCAGTAACATTAGCCCCGCCCATGTGCTTGTTTGTGAAGGGCAGCCAATCAGAGAGTATGTAAATTAGCAAAAAAAAAAAAAATAATTCTTAAAATGAAGGTAAAGGGAGCAGAATTATGAGACAGGGTTTCTGCAGATTTAAGGAAGTTAAATTTAAGACTACTCATCAAATTTATGAAAGGGAGGTGACCACAATTATTCGCCTTGTCCAGATTTCACTTTTTGGGGGGTTATTTTTTGGCTAGGATGACTGGGTACTGGCACTGTTAGCATGCTAGCGACACGGATCAGCACACCCAGCAATTTTACAGGGGTTTGCTGTAAACTGTATTTTAGACCAGCTCAATCTTTAATTCACAGTCAGTGATACATGTTGAGCCATTATGGTTCCTTTAGCTACATTCTGGCTGCGATAGAAAAAAGGTGCAAAGACAGAGCGGTTAGCCTTTAGCTTAGTGTAGATCGACTCCAGCCACTGTCTATTTTCTATATATTCTATCCATCGCCACTAGATATCAACCTTCCCAACCAAACAGTCTACCAACCCATGACAACATACAGTATTTCCTTCACAGACACTATTTTATTATCCTCTTGCCCGGAAATTTCCTTGATCAGCAGCAGTTAGCTGCCATTAGCAGAGTTAGCCATTCATTCACTCAGGGTTGTTTCTGTACTTATTACACTTCAGGTACCAGTCATATGCCATCAACCACTCAAACCGCCCACCATTTTTTGAAATTTTAATTCATCACATCCAGCCAATTTATAATTGGTCCCACATACAGAGCTAATCAGCTAGCATTAGCCTCACACATGGTGCTGTAATACACAGATGTGATAAACGATGAAAGAGGGAGGGTGGTTTGAGCTGAGGCATGTTGTATTTAAAGCAAACTGCACAAAAACAGCTCATAGTGAGGAGTGCTCCTTCCCTGTGTGTAAAATGGTACTGCAACGATTAATCCCTGAGGCGTTCACTCATATAGCGCATTTTACTCATCTCTGGATGACCAAAGTGCTTTACAGATCCTGCTATCCACACACTGATGGCGGCAAAGCTGCCATACACAGGGGCTGGCCTGACCCACCAGGAGCAACTGGGGGGTTCAGTGTCTTGCTCAAGGACCTGCAGACAGAGTGGGAATCGAACCCTTGATTCTCCGATCAGTAGTCGGCCACACTACACCTGCGCCACAGCCGCCCGAAGTGTGTCACAGGTGTTTTATTAACACCTCTGGGAGCTGTTCCAACATGTGCAAAAAGAGTGGCGGGGGACTCTTTAAATAATTCAAAATAAAACTATGCAAAAAGTTGGTTAAAAGCCCGGTTAACAGGTTACCACGGATTTGCTTTTTTAAAAGTTTTTTAGTTGATCCAGACAGTTTTTTTCTTTAAGATAAGTTACTGGGTAAAAAAATGTTGGAAGACATTAAGTCCTCACAAAAATATTGCAAACTAATTACAATTATAGTTAGCTTCTAGATGGTGTGAATTTTTAGCCTTGGTGGAGGTATGCACTCATACGATTATATGAATAGTACAAAAAGCAATTGTGTAAGATAAGAAATGAGCACAATAGGTCCACTTTATCTCCCGCTTGGTTTCCCTTTGTGATGCTCGTCCTGTTCGCCCCTCTACTTCCATATCATGGAACCTGAACAAGGAACAATTATCTGTAGGTATAAGTGTTGAGACGGAGATCTTTTTTTTTTATTCCAATTGAATTTTGCCACAAATGACATGTTTGTCAATTAAAAGATAATTTCCACTTCAATAAGGTTGTATGTTGTCGTCTGACTGGTGGAATATAACCCCGTGAAATCGTCACAACACAAAGCCACATAAGTTTGATTTATGATTCCTTTCTCATACATTTGCAACTTCTTTTCTGAGAAATTTGTTTTTTTCCTTCCAGAATTTTTTTCATTGTAAAATTGTAACTTTTTTTCTCAAATTTTTTTTATGAGCATTTTTTTTCTTGTGTTGTAAATTTTCCACAGTTTTCTCAAGACATTTGTGCTTTTTTCCCCTCAAAAAATATGCGATTTTTAAAAATTCCCCGAGATCGGTCTTGAGACCACATTTTCAAGATCTCGTCTTACTGTCTTGTCTCGACCTCACACAAAATGGACTCGGGATCTTAAATCAAGGTCATTCAAGACCAGGCAGGATTTATTTATCCGCATATTTATCCGTGGGCTGCACGGTGGCGCAGTGGTTTAGCACTGTGACAGCACAGTTTTACCCTCGGCTGGGGGATCGTGGGGATCATGAGGTCGTGGGTTCGATCCCAGCCCCCGACCAACAGTAAGCTGTGTGGAGTTTGCATGTTCTTCCCGTGTTGCGTGGGTTTACTCCGGGATTTCTCCGGTTTCCTCCCGCATACCAAAAACATGTAGGTTTAGGGCGCTCGCGCACGCAGCGACCAGCAGCTGGTGGCTTGTCACCAGACTGCAAACCAAGTCTACCTACGGGTACAAATAAGTAACAAAAAAAAAAAAAAACAAAAAAAAATTCACACGACTGCAGAAGCATTCCCCTTAAACGTAACAGTGAGGTCTTTCGCAGGTTTAATTTTATGTCACTTAACGGTGAAGATGAACCAAAGAGGAGGGGAGAAACCAAACTCTTGTTTCAACATTTTTCCATTGATGGGACTTTTGGGGACGTGTGGACATTCATGTCTGTGTTAATTAAAGACGGCTGAAGACGTCGGAGTGAATTAAAGATGGTCGTTTTGGTTTCAGCACCGTTGGATTTACTCAGAAGGAACCGATATACAGCTGTGCTCATAAGTTTACATATCTTGTTGGAGGTATGTAAATTTATGAGCACAGTTTTATTTTAACCCCTTACCATTCCAGCAATTTCAATAAATTTAGCATACGTAAAGAAAACCAAATTCTTCACCGAGTGGCAGTAGAAAATTTGAAACGTCCCGCTGGCAGAACACTGGAATTTTAAGACGCTGAATTTGCAACTGTTTTCTCCTCAATTTGCAATTTTCTTTCTTGTAAACTTTTCTTGTAAAAAATTGCAACTTTTTCTTGTAAAATTTTTTTTTTACTTTTTCCTCAAATATTTGCAACTTTCTTCTATAAATTTGCAATTTTCTCAAAAACTTGCAACTTTTTTCTTGTAGATTTGAAAATTTTCTTTTAACCCCTCAGCATTCCAGAACCGTCCCTAAATTTAGCATACACAAAGAAATCAAAATCTTTCTTCACTGAGTGGCAGTAGAAAATTTGAAACGTCCCGCCAGCGGAACACAAGAATTCCTAGTTAACCTGACCACTAGTAATCCTTGGTATTCCTTTAGTTACATGCGGCACCTCCAGGGTATGTAAAGCTGTGAGCACAACTATATAGAATACAGGGCAGTGGTCATCAACTGCTGGGCTGCAGAGAAAAAAATATTTATTCTGTTCTTCTGTATTTACAAAGCCTGCTGGGTGTTTTATTTTGAAAAAAGAAAAAATACCAGATATTCTCTCTCTTCCTGTGCCCGACTTGCTGCCCGTCCCATCTGCGCGGTGTTGACACACACCTGTGGCACGCAGCAGTGATGCTTGAAAACTGAACGCACATTCAAAGTCAGACTGGGGCCGGGGGGAGGCTGCGTGGACGGAGGGATGCGGGACACGTTTCCAGCATTGGCGGCAGTTTTGGAAGAAAAAGCGTTTGGGTCTTCCTTATGCTAGCTGGTGTGCGATGAGCCAACTTTGCTTTCAGAAGAGTTTGTTACTTCGTGAAGGACTGCCAAGAGTGAATTTGCCCACCTTCTGATGAGCGTGCCGTGTGAGGGACGGTCTCCTTGCAGAGAAACGAGCTCGGAGCTCCCTGAAGTGAGTTTTTTTAATTGTACACTTTGTTTTTAATGCTAACGTTTTCCATTCATTAACCGGTCAGTGAGGCCACAAAAAAGGTGGGGACAGCTGATATATGGTCTTGGTCTCAAACCTCAAAAGCTCAAAGCTCAGTCTCAAAGCCTTAAAGTCTTGATCTTTTCTCGACTACAACACTGATGTCAGACTTTTCCATCTAAGTTTTTTCTCATAGATTTGCAACTTTTTCCCTCCAAAATCTGTGATTTTTGTATCCCTCTACTATTTCTTCCTCATAAGATGGAAACAGCTGTTGATCGATTAGTCCAGGGGTCGGCAACCTGTACTACACAAAGGGGACACTGAGTGATTTTTGTTTTTAAGAAAATCTGCATGGAGCCAAAAAATATGAGCTGGAAAAAACGACAGAGTTACAACTCTAACCTGGCGTGACAACATCAGGATTAAGAGGTTTTTTCCTCATAAAGTTGCAGCTTTCTTGATAGCAAATTTGTTACAATATTTTCCTCACAAAATTAAAATATTTTCTGGTAAATTTTGGATTATTTGGGAAAAAAAAAAAGACAAAATTTTTTTCTTGCAAGTTGTGCAGGTGTTTTTCCTCATTAAACTGGAATGTTTTCCCAAAATTTAAATGGTTCTCACCTATATAGCACTTTTCTCTCTTCTGCGGATGAGCAAAGCGCTCTACAGATCCTCCGATTCACACACTGATGGTGGCGGAGCCGCCATGCACCGGCGCTGGCCTGACCCACCGGGAGCAACTGGGGGTTCAGTGTCTTGCTCAAGGACACTTCGACATGCAGACAGAGCGGGAATCGAACCACCAACCCTCCGATCAGTAGTCAGCCACACTGCACCTGCGCTAAACTCTTTTGAAAATAAAGTCAACTAAATGTGTTCTGCCTTTAATAAATTTAGCATATTTTTCTTTGCAAATTTGATACTTTTGTTGAGTAAACTCGAAGGCATTTTAATGTAAATTTTTTTTACAATAAAATTACCCCCATAGACACTATTCTCATTAAAAAAAAAAGGCTTTTGTGAGGGCAAATCTGTTACTTTTTCAGGTAAAATGCAGCCCTTTTTCATCCAAATGTGCCACAGTTTTCTAAGAAAATTGTAGCCTTTGCTGGGAAATGTCTTTTTTTTAGTAGAGCTTTTGACTTTCTTGCAAATTTGTGTTTTCCCCTCCTCATAAAATTGTAAAATTTTCCATAAATTTTGAATATTTTGACAATTTTTCAGCTATTCTTATAAATTGATTCTATTGTTCCGTGTAAATTTATTAAATGGCATAAATGGCATGAGACAAGTAGAAGTAGTTTGTTAAATGGTAAATTAGGTTTTTTTAACTTTATAATTTACAATTTTATTCAAGTGGACAGCTATCTTTTAAAAATGACAAACGTGTAATATTTGGTACAGTTCAACTGGAATTAAAAGTAATTTCTCTCTCCCTTGACTCCTGTGTATGGGAGTCAATCAGAAGTTACGTCCCATGACGCACAAGTGGAGGGGCGGGGCTTAGGCTGTTTATTAGTCATAAAAACATTCACCCGAAGGCTTCTGATGGACACTTATTCCCCTCCGCATCCTAGAAAAACAGGATTTATCATTCATGTTACCAGACTAAACTAACTCACTTCCCTTTTCACTCGATTCCACAACACATTTTAAACATCAGCTATGCAATAGATACACGTGTTCAAGTTCAAGAGGATCTGGGGTTTTGAAACAAAAACACAGACACATAACACACATGTACATATCTACACGTATGCAGATGTGGCGTTGACCCGGAGAAGGTGTGCAGCTGCGTGTGCTAAGGCCAAAAATGAAGGTCACGGTCCACCTGATGCTCGGCTGTAGAAATATAACTATAATGTCGGTATTTACACGTGCACAGGGAGCGCTCATCCTGCCTCTGCGCCAACCACGGCACAGTCTGCAGGTTGCTCATGTTTGGTTATAAAAAGGCTTTAAAATACAAGAAATTATAAAGGAGTCCATGCAGCCAAAGTGACATTCCTACAGAGTCCTGATGCTGTGGGATGAAGTGTTTGATGGAGCAGGAAAGTGTTTATTGCACACAGCCTCGTTCTCTGTGATGTACCTACAGGAGGAGTGATGACACCCCTCCTCCTCCGCAGAGCTCTCAGGACTTAATTCTCCCTCCACGGGCACAGAAAAACTACAAACAGGATGTAAACAAAGCTAATCTGTTCACGTCAGGTGAAATGAAATGGCAGCATCCTCTTCTTCTCTGCTCCTCACACCGTGGTGGTTTTGTGGCTCGGAGGAGGTGGCGGCGGCTTCGGCACCATTAGTCTCAGAGTCTCTCCGTCCTCCTCCTCCTCCTCCTCATCTTCGGTGTCTGTGTCAGGGCCCACGAGCTTCGGGTGTAGTTTGATGCGCCCCCTCTGCTGAGGCAGCGCCAGCCCGGCGTCCTTGACTCTGCCGCCGCCGTCGTCGTCGTCATCCGAGGACTGGTAGGGTTCACCGTCGGGAACGTAGTGATTGACGATGTGGATCCCGTCAAAGGTGGATGGCCCCGACAGGCCCCGCCTCTGACCTTTTAGGCAACGGATCTGTGGACGGGAGCGGGAAGAGTGTTAGCAAACAGGAGCCACAAAGACATGTGGGTGTGCAACCTGCGGCTCAGGGGCCACATGTGGCCCTTTTTGCCCATAGCCAGTGGCTCCTTAAGCACTTGACAATAAATGCAAAACTTTCAGTGAAAAGAGGGCACAGATTTGAGGAAAAAATTATAAGTTTACTAAAAAAAAAATAAATTTATGAGCAAAACTGAAATTTTTTTTTGAAAAATTCTCACAAATGTCAGGAAAAAAGTTAGCAATGTTATGTGGAAAAACACCACAACAAATTTGCAAGAGAGAGTCAGAAAACTTCTGGGGGGGGTGGGGGGGGGGAAGAAAAATTTACTCAAAAGTTGCTGTTACGACCCACTTTCTGGTCCAAGGCCAGAATGCCTGTTTCAGCCTGGGATCACCAAGTCCGTTTCAACCTCATGCCGAGGTGGACAGACCAAGTCGCTTTCGCCCTCAGGCAAGGTAGACTAACACCTACACGGTGTCTTTGGCACACAGCAAGGCGGACATACACCTATATCCCAAGGCTGGGATTTGAACCCACGACACCATGATCTGAAACCTCCGACTCTACCACCGAGCCACAGAGGAATTCCTCTCTAGCACTCGGCGAGTAGCGGAGGTGCACCCTAAGGTGTCGGGAACTGCACCACTGACTCATTCCTTATGGAGGGGTGTGTAACAGTTGCATTTTATTTTTAAGAATAATGTTACACATATGTGAAAACTGCTACAAATTTACCCCAAAAAAGAAAAGTTACAAAGGACGATAGAACAAATTTAATAGAAAAGATGAAAATTTATACTAAAAATATGACCAATTTAGGGGGAAAGTTGCCATCATGAGAACAACACGCATGCAAGAAAAAGTCAAAATTTCTGAGGAAACATTGGATTTTTTATGAGAATGAAACGTCACAAATTTATATTGAAAGAGGCTACAGTTTCACCTGAAAAGACAGCAAACCGTCAAGGAACTGAACTGCACAATTATTTGTTCATTTCATCACAACCACAGAAATTAAGTTGGAAAACTGATGGCATGGTAACATAACAAAAGAACATGTGACTGCCAAATAATAAGGGAAAAACAACTGACACGCTGATGTGTCAGTTCAACAGAAAAAAACCAGGGGGGCAAATCCAGACTGAAGAACATCCACACTGCACACTGAGGATGTACCACTAACAGCTATGTTGCTGCACATGAAATCTGCATTGAAATTTAGAAGTAATGTTTAAAAAGAAAAAAAAATATATAGTTTTCCACCATAATTTAACCTTTTTATTATTTTCTAAGGTTCCTTTAGTCTCAGTTTATCACTCAGACCACTTTATTAATTGTTGTTCTAGTGTGAAAATGCCACTTATTCAGCACTAAAAATCAGTGTGCAGTATGGGTTTGGGGTGATGGTATTGTGTAATTTATACTTAAATGGTGGTTAGTTTAATTAAGACTGTATATGGAGACGGTCCAAAGAGATTCCAAAGTTGTGCACATGACGTCTGTCCTGTGGGGCAAACAAAATGGTGATAAAAGATAAACCATCCTCCATGTTTCTCATAAATACACGTTTTGTTTTCCATGGTCTGACTGGCATAAACACACAGACTCACATCTTTACAGCAACTTGACTCCCAGTATCTTATATTTGCTTCTTTAAAGGCCAAATGTCACGTAATTTTTTTTTCTAAATGACAACGAATTTTGATAAAATACACATAGTTTAAACCAAATATTCATACTGGAGACCATATCACCCACCTGTATTTACATAATTGCACAAAATACACCAGGCGAAGGCCCCACCTTGCTCGCTGGCTTGTGACAGCCAATCCAGACCACGCCCATGTTTTTGACGTCACCAGTTGTACCCTGGCTGCCCTGCCTATCCACATTCACACTTATCAACACTGGACAATCATGACGGAAAGTGACAGCAATTGTGAACAAATTAGTTTAGTTTTGTCTTTTTTTTGTCAGTGGTTCAGACAGTGACAGAGGCATAGAACCTTACAGGTTCGAGCCGTCCGAGACGGAATCAGATGCTTTGTCTGATGACAACAGTTCCGACGATGACCAGAGAGCAGAACCAGTGGAAAATGTCATTGAATTGGACATTAATCGCCTCCAGAATTGGGAAGCCGAAGGGGGTCCGTCGAGGGCGCCCCATAAATACTGATTTTTCGGAAGCCATTATTATTACAGTGGAGGAGAGCCGCTGCTGTCAAGAAATTGACCAGATCAATATGAAAATGGAGGCGCATACCTGTCAAGTGAGACGTTTTCACTGTATTTTAATACGGGGAAAATGCAATTTTAGCAAATACGGGCGTATCGCCATTTCTGTACGCCCAAAAGAAAAATATACGGGAAAAAAAAAATTATTGAGTGTGTTGAGGAGCACGTCGTGTGTGTGAGACCCACAGCTAGGGTGCAGGCAGATCGCTCAGCGGGAGCTATTCGCACTACATTGAGAAGTGTGGACTCAATCATTAGGCTGACTGTCGGGGTGGGCAGATCGCTCAGCGGGAGCTATTATCACTACAATGAGAAGTCATTAGGATAATGGCTTAACACTTTCAGCTGTGCTGCGGCTGCGGAACAGAGAGGAATCGCCTTACAAATCCAAAATTCTGCTTTTTTTATTTTGAGCCGGACGCTGAGTTGTGTTGTTATTGTCAAATATCCATGAATCCTTAAAATATTTGACAATAACAACACGAATTACATTTAAAACAGAAAAGTGTCCCTTATTACCCCGCCGTCCCTTATAGCCGCGTTTTACGGTATTAAAATACGGCGAAAACGTATCACTTGACAGGTAGGAAAACATTTCCCAGAAAAGTGTCCCTTATTACCCAGCTGTCCCTTATAGCCCCATTTTAAGGTATGGGTGAAATATCCATTTTTTTCTTTCTTGTTGCTCACTTCAATCTTCCAGTCTCCATATAAACAATCAATCGGGATACCCCAAGCATCAAACTAAGGTACAATCTATTTCGTCACTTCCGCCTTCTTCCCCAGGCGATTCCAGGGGCCGTGAGTAGGAACGTCAGGCCAAGCACGGCAGTTTTAAATTAACAAATATTCCGGCGTTACTGAAGCATATGCACCAAGACCCGAACGGATCGGTTCCCTTTTATATCTAGTTTCAAGACATTTAAAGTACCCTGTTACGTGACATTTGGCCTTTAAATACCATATTTAAGCACATTTATTTGTGCTCTGAAATTTATAATTTAACATGCAAGTCTATGCTATAGGTCACAAGGGGGAAAAAACAACATCCCCCCCAACATATTTTTGCAAGAAAAAAAACAAAACAGAATTTTATGAAAATAAGCAAATTTACTGGTAAGTTTATGAGTAAAAAGTAAAATTATTTAGTTAAAGGTACAGATACAGCAGGAAAGGTTCAAATTTACAAAAAAGTTGCACATTTATGATAAAAAAGTTGTGCATTTTAAATCAAAATCCTACTATTTATAACTGGGTCCATTTTTTCACCAGAGGGGGATGAAGAACTGACACGCAGAAAAATGTGTGGGCGGATTTATCGTACTGCCACGCCACATTTTCACTTCACTGCAGTGTAAAAGAGACTACAAACCAAAATATTTCCACACGAGTAGATCGTCTTTTACCTAACTCCAGCAGTAGAGTGGCGACCATCTCCCTGCGTCACGTTCGTTGTGCCGTGCAGCACGTAACCGCAGTGGAGCAGCGCAACATCATTATGCAGCCAAATCAGAATATTACATATCACGTTTGACCTCACCATCAAAATTTACTCCAGGACTGTCGTAAACGGTACGATACGGCACACCCAGTAGGTGATTCATTTATATTTAACAAGGGGGATGAGGGGGATTCACCAGTTTAGCATGAGGTACAAATGTATACATGTAAATTAGGTACAAATTTACAAGAATAAAGATATGATGAAAGATGCCAATTTAAAAATGAAAACAGCTGCAACTTACAATTTAATTACACAGAATAAAAAACATAACCAGCATCCACAGGAGTGTTGAACATTTCAGAGGAAAAAAGCTGTACATTTACAGGAAAAAAATTGCAAATTTATAAGAAAAATGTTGCAAATTTACAGGAAGTCAAATTTCAGAGAAAAAAGTACAAATAATTTTTTTTTTTAAAAAGTCAAATTTTTGAGAAAAAAGTTTCAAATCTACAGGGATAAAGGTTAAAATTTACAGGGAAAAAAAAAATGCAAATTTACCCCCCCAAAAAAAGCAAATTTATGAGAAAAGTTGCAGATTTGAGAACAAAGATGAAAATTTACTGGAAAAAAGTTGCAAATTTACAAGAAAAAAATGGAAATTTGTGAGGAAAAAAAAAATTTTTTGAGAAAAAAGTTGCAAATCTACAAGAAAAAGTTGAAAATGTAAGGTTTTTTTTTTCATTTCTGCTTAGAATTGGTGGTTCAAATCCAGGTCATTCAGTTATGTGACGTAATACAGAAAGGTTTCTGATGATCTCGGGGGGACAATTGTCTTTGTTTCAGGTTGACTGTCACTTATGATGCCAGATGGAGATGATGCGCCTCGCCTCCAAAACAATTTTATTTTTGGACAGAAACTTCTGAAGATGCCTTTTCCCACTGTCCAGGTCAAGGCCCCATCACACCATGATGATTCAGGCAGCGTTCGCCAAACGTATAAAAATTGGTCTAAAATGCTGGGATACGCTGAAATTTTCACTTTTGGCCGTATGCATCGCGTATCCATAACGACATGGACATACATAACGTATTAGTAACTTATATAGAATATTTCCATCACTTATAAATAACTTAAACCAATTAATGCTTAGCGTGTTGCCGAACTTCACAACTTATGCGTAACAATAGTCTAACTTCTACATAGTGTGGTCATGCCAAACTACCGTAGCCTCCCGATCCATGAGTCCTACGTGTGCCAGAGATCATCATGATTCTCCCCTCCAAACACCAAGGCGGGGGGTGTGATCGACCTGGCAGAGCTGTGAAATCTGTCAGGTCAGTCACGCCTAAAACAGCTGATGTGACACGTCAGGAACATCAGATGTCCTGGCTCGAAGGCACGCGAACTGATCGCAATAAAAAAAGGTGGTTTTTTTTTTTTCAATAAAGTGAAAAAAAAAAAACAAGATCATGCATGGAGTGTGCTTTTGCTGGAAGGCGGGAGCCAACATCAAAGTGTGATTTATCATGGAAAACAGCTGCGCTCTGTGCTTTGAGCAATCAGCTGATTGGATGCACCCCCTCCGGTGTCCTGACATTTTGGCATATCTACCAGGACAGCACTGGACAGCTGATGGTACAGACTGCAGTCAAAGGTAAAAAAAATATGAGGAGGGCTAAACAGTGATTTGGATCTTTATCCTGTAGCTTGAAAGTGCTCAGATACATCCCTGACAGGTCCCGTTATACAAACAAGTACATGTGTTTAGCTGTGTGTGTGTGTGTGTGTGTGTGTGTGTGTGTGTGCGCGCGCGCGCGCTCTCTGTATGGGTTTTTCCTGTAAACCAACGCTGCAAATCCGCCATTATAGGGTAGCTGTAAGTTAGAAACCCATTCAGTAAGTTACACATAGGTTCAAAGAGCGTTACTCATATGTTAGAAATAATTTTGGGGTAAGCTAGACATTAATCTCGATGTATTTCAACTTTTGAGTAACTATGAGTCATTGACAAGTAATGTGTGTGAACGAATGCATAACTTCCCTAAAACCTTTGCTCTGCGAATGCGGGATGTATCAGCCATATGCTAGATGCGTTGCAAAATTTTCACCACGCCGAAAATTTTCAGAGCTTGGCGAACTATGCCATATACCAGCGTGCTTCAGCATTCTTCAGTGTGCTCTTAACTTAGACATAAATGATTCAACATATGCCAGCGTATTCTCTAAATTTTTCTTACGTTTTGCAAACGCTGCCTAAATCATCTAGGTGTGACAGGACCTTTACAGACCTGCTTCTATGGGAACTGACTTGTTTTTGGAAGCAGCCTCAAGTGGTCACTGGAGGAACTGCAGCTTTTGCCAGTGAAGAAATTAAAGTCCAATATACCACTATATCCGTGGTATATTAATACAGTCAGGTTTTATGTCAGAATTCAGCTCATCTTTTGTGGCGTACTTCAGCAGGAATCCTTCAGACCATCTCCTACACAGTATAAATTAAACAGGTTCATTTAGGGCTGGGGAACGGGGGCGACAGGTCAGAGGTGAACATGGCACACCGATGCATACTCACCTGTGCCGGCCTGCCACGCAACAGACATGCAGGAAGAGACGCATTCAGACTCAGAACACATGAGAGAGAATCAGCCTACGTCTACCTGCAGCCTCTAAACCTGCCAACGCTGCCTTCCTGTTGTTTCTGAGCAGAGAGGAAACTCTGATCTAATCAGCATCTACATCTGCGGCTGCTGTCAACATTTCCAGTGACATGATGCAGGGTTTTTTTTTTTCCACAATATCTTTATTGAACCTTTTTTTTTTTTTTTTAACAAACATGATACAAACAATCAAACACTAACACTAAAGTACTACAAAAAAAAAAAAAATGCACTAAAAACACCAACAACCACCAACAAAATCAAGTCTTCAACAATGCTCCTCTGTTTAGTCTAGACAATCCAATACATAAGTATACATATTATGTTCACCAGTTTGGAATTTACAAGGTCCACACACATCATTCACCTTCTTCTTCAAGAGTTATGTTTAAATTTTTTACATAATCAATAAAAGGTCTCCATATATTCTCAAACACAATTTCCTTTGATTTCAGTATATATGTTATTCTTTCTAATGGAAGGTTTGTTAACATCTGTCTTAACCACTGAGTCACATCTGATCTATGAGTCTTTTTCCATAATAGTGCAATACATTTTTTGGCATTAAGCAAACTGAGGTCTATGAATGTTCTTTCACTTTTATTGAAATTATGCTTTTCTGGGTACAGACCCAACAAAACCAGTTTAGGATTCAATATGATTTGTTTTGAGATTATTTTTTCAATTGTTACCCTCACCTCTTCCCAAAACATTCTTATTAATCTACATTCCCATAAACAATGAAATAGGGTTCCTTTACTTTCCATGCATTTTGTGCATGTATCTGGTATATTTTTGTTATATCTATTTAACTCCTCCGGTGTAACATACATCCGCATTAACCATTTGAAATGTATCAATTTAAGGCGTGCATTTATTGATTTGGTTTGAGCTTCTGTACAAGCCAATTCCCATTGTTCCTCTGAAATTTCAATTTGCAGATCTTCTTTCCAGTAGTTTAATCTTTTCAGTGAATTTTCACTTGAAGATAGTGTCAATGAGTTATAAAACTCTGAAATAATACCCTTTCTTTTACTATCTTTCATCATCATTTTTTCCAAGGATGAATAAATAGGTCGAGTGAGAGCTTTATTTTGATTTGATCGAATAAAGTTTCTAAGTTGAAGATATTTAAAAAAATGTGTTCTATTGAGATTAAATTTGATCCTCAGCTCTTCAAAAGACATTATGTTGTCTGCACATGGCAAATATAAATCCTGAATCTTTTGTATCCCTTTTAAATTCCATACTTTAAATACAGCGTCCGCTCTCCCTGGTTTAAAATATTGATTACCCCATATTGGACTAAATTGTGACAATAACTGTGGTTCTTTTAAATAGTTTTTAGCTTCACACCATATTTTGATCATATGCTTTACAAATGGATTTTTAACTTGTTTTTGTAATTTTTTTGCCGAATCTGAGTATATGAATATGGGAAGAGGTAAAGGTAAATTGTATGATTCCATTTCAGTCCAGTGAGGGAGATCATTTGATGAAAAATAATATGTCATAGACCTCAGTTGTGCCGACCAATAATACAACATAAAATTTGGACATTTCAGACCTCCACGATCAAATGGTAAATATAATAAAGACAGACGTAATCTAGCCCTCCTGTTGTTCCATATAAATTCCACTAACTTTTTTTTTATTCTTGAGAATAGATCTAAAGGTGGTGATAAGGGAATGTATTGAAATAAATAAAGTATTTTAGGTAAAATATTACTTTTAAGTATATTGATTCTCCCGATCATCGACATTGGTAGTGACATCCATCTCTGAGTTAACTCACTGATATCTGACATTAAGGCTTCATAGTTGACACTGGCGACTGATTCTAGCTTAGGCATAATTTGGATTCCTAAATATTTAAACTGATTTACAACATTGAATTGATTTACCTCAGGGGCTGGGTAATTTCTCTGGGTCTCATTTAGCATTAATATTGAAGATTTAGTTTTATTTATTTTATATCCTGATATTTCCCCAAAATTCTTTATTAAATTCAACAAGGTTGGAATTGATTTTTTTAGATTCGACATAAACAAAATTATATCATCGGCGTACAGGGAGATTTTATGTTCTGTTGGTCCAACTTTAATTCCATATATTTGTGAATGTAAACGTATCGCTATCGCTAAAGGTTCAATTGCCATAGTAAACAGTAAAGGTGAGAGTGGACAGCCTTGTCGACATCCTCTATTGATTTTTATTGGTTTTGAAATATTGTTATTTGTTAGGATTTCTGCTGTAGCATTATTGTATATTATTTGAACCCATTTTATGAAATTATTTCCAAGTCCAAACCTTTGTAGGACTTCAAAAAGAAAGGGCCATTCAACTCTATCAAAGGCCTTTTCGGCGTCCAATGATAGGAGAGCTGTATCCGGTGCTTCTTTATTAAAATAAATAATATTAAATAGTCTTCTTACATTATGGAAGCCTTGTCTACCCTTTATAAAGCCATTCTGATCTCGATTAATAATATTTGGTAAAATTTCTTGTATTCGTCTTGCTAAAATTTTACAGATTATCTTAAGGTCGGCGTTTAATAGGCTTATTGGTCTCATATTTTCACATTTATTAGAGGGCTTACCTGGTTTTGGCAGCAGTATAATTAAGGCATTATTTATGTATGATGGTAAATTATTATTTTGAAATGCTTCTAAAACCATTTCCAAAAAAGGTTTTATTAATTTATTCTTAAATTTTTTATAAAGGTCAACTGGAAGACCATCTGGTCCTGCACTTTTTCCTGATTTCATATTATCAATGGCTAGCCCAACTTCTTCTTGACTAATTTTAGACTCCAATATCTCCCTGTTTTCATTTGGAATACACGGTATAGATAGTTCGTTCAAAAACCCATTTAGTTTTGTTAAATCAGGTTCATTTTTGGTATCATATAATTTTTCATAGTAATCTCTAAAGGCTCTATTAATTTCTAAAGGATCTATAACTACCTGTCCGTTACTTATAATACTGGTAATTGGTGTTTTAATTTCCAATTGTTTAATCTGCCATGCTAATAATTTTCCTGATTTTTCACCTTGTTCATAAAAAGATTGTTTCAATCTTAGAAGACTCGAGGCAGCTCTATTCGCTGATTTTTTGTCGTATTCAGCTCTCAAAATCAGTAATTCATTCTCCAACCTTGGGTCACTTCCTGCATACACTTTTTCCTGAAGATTTTTTATTTTATGTTCCAATTTAGCTCTCTCCTCTCGAGTCTTCTTAGATTTTGATCCTGTATAACTAATAATATGCCCCCTAATAAAAGCTTTGAAAGCCTCCCACTTTACACATGCTGATGTTTGTGTAGTATTGATGTCAAAGAACTCGTCTATCTGTTTTTCTATATACTTGACAAATTCCTCATCCTGAAGCCATTTATGCTGAAATTGCCATCTACCTGATTCCTTTGTCAATTTTTTATCTACATATATTAGACAACAGGGTGCATGATCAGAGATCACGATGTTATCATAAAAGCAGTTTTGAATCTTGGACCTTAATTCTGTGGAAATCAAAAAATAATCAATACGTGAGAATGTCTTGTAGGTACTGGAATAACAAGAATAGGCTTTAACTTGTGGTTTCATTTCTCTCCATATATCTAACAATCTCAATTCTTTCATAAAATGATTAATAGTCATCCTACATCCAATGTGCGTACAATCCAGTCCTGTTGATCTATCCACACCTGGATTCAATGTACAATTAAAATCCCCTGCTATTATATGTTGCCCTGTAAGTGATGATAAGATGAGAAATAAATTAGCAAAGAACTTCTGATCATCTATATTGGGACCATATAAGTTCACAAGATTTATATTTTCTAATAGCAAAGAACCTTGAATGATTACATATCTTCCAAATTTGTCTCCAATTACATTTTTCACTTGAAAAGGAACTGATTTATGTATGAGAGTCATAACTCCCCTTGCTCGGGATGAAAATGAAGAGGTGAATACACTTCCCTGCCATCTACTCCTAATTCTTTTAACATCCTCCTCTATCAGATGAGTTTCTTGTAAAAACACAATTCTTGAACCCATGTCCTTTATTTTATTCATAACTTGTTTAAGTTTTTTTAAATTTTGTAGACCTCTGCAATTCCATGAAGTTAAATTAAGATTAACACTTTGGTCCATGATCAATAGAGAGTTTGGGATTACCTTGCAGTGTAAACATGCTCATACAGAGAAGCAAAAACATGAGTGGTTGAACATTCATCCTACAAACTACACACAAACAAATTTCCCCTTCCCACACTTGTGGCAAACCCCCCAAAATCAAAAGAAAAATTCTGTCTCCCGATATAGCCATCGACCGTTCCACACCCACGGGGAACAGCCTAAGCCACTCCTTCTTCATCCTCCCAATCACCCTAACTCTACTGCTTTTAATGACGTAACATTAACTCTCCTCTGTAGTTTTCCAACTTAACTCCAAAATTTTTAACAACTTTGTACATCATAGTTTTTTTTTTTTTGTTTGTTTTGTTTTGTTTTTTTGTTTTTTTTAATATATAATACAATCTATATTTTGTAAACTTACTATTTACTTCAAGTCAGTCAGATGCCTGTGCAAATGCTTAATTATTCTACCTTATATTTTGTTCATGCTTAGCTCCCACCAGTCTCTTCTTCTTCTTTGATCTTCTTGATGAACTCCTGCGCCTCCTCTGGGGTCTTGAAGATGTGGGTTCTGCCCTCATACGTGGTCAGCAGTCTCGCAGGATAGATTACACCATGACGAATCCCAAGGTTGCGCAGCTCCTTACGTACGGGATCAAACTGCTTCCTCAATTGCTGGATTCCTGTGGCCAAATCTGGGTAGAACCGCACCTGCTGGTCCTGGTGTTTAATCTCTCCTTTTTTAGCTCGTGCAGCGTTGAAGATCTTCATCCTGTCTCTGTTGTTAAGAAACTTCATAATTAAGGTCCTCGGCGGTCCCTTATCTCTCCGTGGGCCAATGCGATGTGCTTTTTCCAGAACCACTGCTGATTGCAACTCCTCGCTGCCCAGCACCTCCGGAATCCACTTTTCCAGAAAGGAACATACGTCCCGACCTTCTGATTCCTCTGGAAGACCCACCAGCCTCAAATTATTCTGTCTCGACCGAGATTCCAAATCCAAAATATTATCTTCCAGAGATTTATTTTTTTTTTCCAAAGTGCGCACCTTTAATTGAAGACGGGTGACGTCATCTTCAGCACTAGCGAGACGGAGCTCCATCTGCGCCGTTCGTTCTACACAGTCACCCAATTCCTTTCTTATTCCTTCCAACGCTGTCATAATCCCATCAAATCTAGAGGAAAAGTCCGCTCTCATTGAACTCATGGCAGCCATCAGCGCATCTGCGCCATTCCCCGCAGAAATCGCAGCGCCGCCAGCCTCCTCCGCCATATATGGAGCCCTGTTTGCTGCGTCACAGACCTGAAAGTCCGTTAATTTGGACTGTTTCGGCGGCTCGCTTTTTCCTTTTCCTGGTTTTCCAGCCTTAGGCTTCGCCGACATATCCTCGCCCAAACGCTGGGATACGTTCTGTCCCAAATGAGAGAGTTATTTGCCGATTTTTTTTCTCCAGGAGCAGAGCAGAGCGAGACACGTCCGTCCTACGTGGCAGCCATAACCGGAAGTCTGATGCAGGGTTTTAATTAAAATCACACTGGGTGGGGTAGGGGGAAATGGTGCCAGCGATGTTGTCAGCTTTCAGGTAACATGATTCATATTCAGGCAAGAAGACGACCCTTGGTGAGAGGAAACATCTGACTGAATTGATGGTGAAGACGTGAATACTCTGAATAATTTTTCACTCTGAATGCACGAGTCTTTGTTTGCAGTTTGGTTATTATTCACCGTGTTAAACCAGGGAATCTGTGGGTGTACGGAGGTTAAATCTATGACTTCTGAAAAACTTATTCAAATATTTATAAAACAGTAAAACTATCTGACCACATTACATCCTGTTTTGTCCAAATGTTTACCAGAACTAAAACTGCTGCAAATATTAATCAATACAGCAATAAAAAAAAACGAGGTGTTGTAATATTCTTAAATAGGGCTGCAACGATTACTCGAATAATTCAGTTACAAAAAATTCTCGATTCAAAATTTTATGCGTCGACGTGTCATTTAATGTAGCACTTCTGGTCTATATGACCTTCTTCTGGTCACGCTACCTAAACAAAACACAGATTTGTTTAATGGTGCCATGGCAGAGTGACATAGTGATGGGCCAGAAAAGATAAAGAACATTTTTAAAAAATGAAAAAAGTATCTCAAGTCTGGAATCATTTCAAGCTCAAACTGAAGGAAAACATTGTGCAGTGTGCATATGGCAAAGCCGAGCCGGGAGCTAGCATGCTACCGTTGGATGTTACAGTGTCTTGGCAGAAAGCATCCCACATCATGCACAGCCAGCGCATCTCAGACAAGGTACGTGATTGAGATTTAAAATGAAGATGAATAGAATGTAGTCAGCTAAGCTAATTATGCTTATATGACCAAAGAACACATAGCCACCACCGTTAGCATCTGGATGCTAACAGATGCCAATGGCACATAGGTACGATGTAGCTAGCTTAGCCAGCGAGCTAGCTCAGCAGCCTGACCGTGGTTTTTACAGCTCTTCTCTGTAAATTCTAGCCACCCCACTAGACATCTGTTGTCCCAGCTTGTTCATTAATCCACAGTCGATAATCCATCTCCTGTTCTTTTGCCCCATTTAATTTTTTTGGCTCGGCTCTGCAACATGACCAGGGAGTTTATGGCTCTTTTTTTGTTAATTACAGTCACCGTACATTTTGGCTCTAATAGACACGTGTGCCAGATTAACCTCATGCTGGTTGGTAGAGACCCAGACATCAGCCCGTTAGCATTTAGCTTAGCTGGGATTCCAGATCCAACTTTATAGTTATTTTCTATATATTTTCGTTAACCCCACTAGACGTCTGTGTTCCCAACTGGATCACCTACCAACACTTGACCACACAGTACATCTCATTTATAGACATAATTTTAGCCTATTTTACAATAGTTTTTTCTATAATCCATTTTGATGAAGGCTCATTCAGCTGGCTGTAAAACGGTACTGCAATATTTAAATCCTGAGGTGTTATGACCACAGCATTTCCACAGACATTTCAGTAATGCCTCTTGGAACTATGTCATGTGGAAAAGGTTCAAAATAGGGGCTCTTTAACAGCAGCAACAGGGTAAGAGGCCAAAGTTTTATACACAGAGATCTGGATAAGATAAGATAAACCTTTATTAGTTCCACAATGGGGAAATTCCAGATATGGTATAATGCTAGTTTCACACCGAGATTCAGTAAGATTATTTGTTCTTTTTGTACACTTTTATACAGTTATACTTGCAGTAATAACCAAGGGAAAAAACTACTAAAAATCTGACAGATTTGTATTTTTTTTCTGGTGTCAGAATAACATCGTTATCAGATTAGTTTCTGGCCAAGATAATTGTGACACCCCTAACATTTAAACTATTTAAGTTCAGGTTCAGGTTCAGGTTCAGGTTACTTTATTTGTACCCGTAGGTAGATTTGTTTTGCAGTTGGTGACATCCATATTTACAAGCCACAATTACATTCAACATAGACACAAACACAGGCACACATCTTACAAAATAGGTAAATATAAAATATGTACAATATAATTTTTATAGCTTGTTCAACTCTTTGACAGCAGCAGGGACAAAGCTGTTTTTGTAGCGCTGGGTTCTACTAAGAACTAAGTTCTTCTAAGTTGTTAATGAGCCCTTCTCAAACTAGCCCCCCCCCCCCACCTGAATAACTGCTACAGTAATAGTAACTACAAATTCACTAAATTATGAAATGATTTTACCAAAAAGTATAAGAAAATAGCAATCTCATCTATGTCTGACTTATATTTAAGGGCTTGAAAGATGGCTTTAGAATTAAAAATTGAGGTCTTAATTTTGGAGAAACAACTTTAGGGCCTTTTTTAGGATTTACAGACCCCATCACATCTTTTTTTTGAGCATCTGTATGCTGTGTCTGTGAACATTTCTGCAACAACATGTGCAATGTTTCAACTCCACCCAGGAAGCCTGGGGTGGAGTTAACACTTCTACCAAATCTGTCAGTAAAAACATCTGAGGGAATGCTGCGAAACTGATCAAAGCGCTGATACAAACAAAATCTGAATCACTAACCCCCCCCTCCCCCCAAAAAAGCCCCAAAAGAGTTATGAGTGTCAGGGCTGTTCTGCAAGTCTCACCTCGTGCTGCAGCTCTGCGATGTGGTCTTTGAGGTCTCGGATGTACTGGCTGGAGTCGGTGTGGTTCAGCTGGCCCTGGACCTTTCCTTCTTCTTTCTGTGGGGAAACGCCGGATGTTAGGGGTGAAAACGATCAAACAGCAGATATCCGGGCTGTCTCCACTACCAGCTGTGGAGGTCTCAATATTTGGGAGCAAAATGAAAATATTCAAACATTCTGTCACTGCCTTTCTTCGGTGGACTTCAACAGTTTGTTGTCAACAGGCCTGGGGGCCAGATTTGACCCGTTGCTATATTTTGACCGGCCCACTAAAAAAAATTTGCGAACCCCCCCCCCCCCCCCCAATTTTCTTCTTGTAGGGCATTTTCACATCTGTAAGTCCGTCAGACCAGGTTCGTGTTTTTGTTCCACTGTCTACTGGTCCAGTTGGGTTTGGCTTCACACTGCTTCTTATCCAAGCAAACTAAACAAGTTCATGTGACCGCACCAACACCTTCTTGTCATGAGTGTTGTTAGCACAGACTGGTAGTTAGCAAAACATAAGATAAGCCTTTATTAGTCCCACATTGGGGAAATTCCAGGATTGCAACAGCACAGGGATAGCAACACTCAGAGCAACAATCAGAAGGCAAGAAAAAACAAGAGCAGCTAGTATACATATGTACATATTAATATAAATATATCTAGACACACAGTGCGGAGCATTGTAGCTGGATGGAATAAATATATGAGTATATAAACACAGTGCGGAGCATTGTAGCTAGATGGAATAAATATGTAAATATATAAACACACACAGTGCCGAGCATTATTGCTAGATGGGATGAAACAGCACAACCGTCTACTTAGTTATCCTACATGGTATGATTATGTACCCATACATATTCTCACCCTCCATAGCGACCGGTATTTTCCTAGTTGTATGCCGGAGGGGACCACTGTGTAAGTCTATTGCGTCTTTTGCATTCAAAAACTATTAGGTTGTCACGTCTTTTTGCTACCTCTGCGAGCAGCCCTGCTTAGGTTGTACAGTCTGACAGCCGTTGGTAGGAAGGACCTGCGAAACCTCTTGGTTGTGCACCTAGGATGATGTAGTCTGCTGCTAAATGAGCTCCTCAGTGCATTCAGTATGTCCTGCATAGGGTGGAACTCGGCCTCCAGCAGAGATGACAGTTTAGCCACCGTCCTTCTCTCTCCTATCTCCTCCACTGGGTCAAGGCGCTGCCCCAGGACAGAGCTAGCTTTCTTGATCAGTTTGTTCAGTCTCTTCCTATCGGCTGCCGTAATGCCACTGCCCCAGCAGACCACTCCAAAAGTGATGGCTGATGCCACCACCGTGTCATAGAATGTCTTCAGCAGCGCCCCTTGTACACCAAAAGACCTGAGTCTCCTCAGTAGGAACAGCCTGCGCTGTCCCTTCTTGTAGAGTGCGTCAGTATTGTGTGACCAGTCTAGTTTATTGTTCAGATGAACACCCAGGTACTTGTAGGATGTCACCATCTCGATGTCTGTTCCCTGTATATTTACTGGTGCTGTGAGGGGTTGTCCTTGCCTGTGGCAGTCCACCACCAGCTCCTTAGTTTTCCTCGCATTGATCTGGAGGCAGTCCGATGGCACCAGTCCACGAAGTCCTGGATAAGCCCTCTGTACTCAGCTTCATCTCCACTGGAGATGAGGCCAACGATCACAGAGTCGTCAGAGAACTTCTGTAGATGGCAGTGTGTTGTGTGAGAAGTCCGCAGTATAAAGGGTGAACAGGAAGGGAGCCAAAACCGTTCCCTGGGGGGCCCCCGTGCTACCGATGATCATGTCGGACACACAGTCCCGGGTTCTCACAAACTGAGGCCGGTTAGTGAGGTAGTCCAGGATCCATGGTGACAGGTGCTGGTCCACCCCTGCGCACAGCAGCTTGTCCTTCAGGATCATCGGTTGGATGGTGTTGAAAGCACTGGAGAAGTCAAAGAACATGATCCTCACCGCATTCCCGGGCTTCTCCAGGTGGGACAGAGAACGGTGAAGGAGGAAGATCACCGCATCCTCCACCCCAATGCCATGCTGGTAGGCGAACTGGAGTGGATCCATCGCTGGTCCCACCAGGGGGCGGAGGTGAGCAAGGAGCAGTCTCTCCAGGGTCTTCATCATGTGGGACGTCAAGGCCACTGGTCTGTAGCTGTTCAGGTCTATGGGGAGGGAAGTCTTTGGTACAGGTACCACACAAGATGTTTTCCACAGCTGTGGTACCCTCCCCAGCTTCAGGCTCAGGTTGAAGATGTACTCCACAATCCCACACAGCTGGTCTGCACAGGACTTGAGGAGCTTTGCGCTGATGCCGTCCGGTCCCGACGCCTTCCTCGCCTTGATCTTCCTCAGCTCCGTCCTCACCTGGGTCTTAGTCAGGGTCAGGTTGGGGGGCTGTGTGTTGGGAGTGGGGGGGAGTTGGTGGAGTGGGCAGCAGGACTTGATGTCTTTAGAGGCAGCAGTGGTTGTTGTGCAGTCAGGGGGGAGGGCGGTTGGTCAAACCTATTGAAAAACAGATTCAGATTGTTCGCCCACTCCCTGCCCCCCGTGGTCTGGGGGGAGGTATTCTGGAGCCCAGAGATGGTTTTGAGGTTTCTCCAGACCCCGCTGATGTCGCTCTGTTGCAGCTTGTCCTCCATCTTCTTCCTGAAGCTGTCCTTGCCTTCTCTGATCTTTCTCCTCAGCTCCCTCTGTACGGACTTCAGCATCTCCCTGTTCCCCAACCTGAAGATCCTCTTCTTCTCTCTCAGAAGTGCTTTTATCTCAGGGTTGATCCAGGGTTTGTTGTTTGAGCAACACCGTATGGTCTTGGTGGGAACGGTGTTGTCCACACAGAAGCTGAGGTAGTCCATGATGGTGTAAGTGAGGCCATCGATGTCCTCACCATGTGGATCGCAGAGCTGCTCCCAGGCGGTGGTTTCAAAACAGTCCTTTAGAGCGTCCATTGCCTCCTCAGACCATAACTTCACTGTGCGCATGGCCGGAGGTTGTCTGTGCACTAGGGGTTTGTACACCGGCCGGAGATGAACCAAGTTGTGATCCGATCTCCCGAGTGGGGGCAGTTGTAATGAGGTGTACGCCTCCTTAGTGTTTGCGTAGAATAAGTCCAGTGTTTTATTGTCTCTAGTGTGGCATGTGACATACTGGGTAAACGTGGGTAGAATGGGAGACAGTGAAACATAGTTGAAATCGCCTGAGATGAGGAGAAGAGCATCTGGGTGTTCTGTCTGCAGCCTGCCGGTTACTGAATGGATGACGTCACGCGCTGTCCCAGCGTTCGCCGTCGGATTTGCATAAACAACAATGCAGATCACGTGTGAGTATTCCCTCGGGAGATATGTAGGCCGCATGCTAACAGCTAGCAACTCAATGTCTTTGCTGCAGTGACGTTGTTTAACAGTGATATGTCCCGGTCTGCACCAGTTGTTGTTAACATACATTATCACTCCACCGCCCCTTGCTTTGCCACTGTCTGGTGTTCGGTCTGCCCGTATCGCGTGGAAACCCTCCAGCTCAATGTTAGCATCTGCTGCTAGTTCAGATAGCCACGTCTCGGTAAACAAAAGGAGAGAGCATTCCCGGTATATGCTATCGTAGCGGGAGATAGCCGCTAGCTCATCTACCTTTCCCAGTAACGACCGTACATTCCCCATGACAATGGATGGAAGGGAGGGTCTGTACCTTATATTTTTTGTCTTCCGCCTTACTCCAGCCCGGCAACCACGGCGTTTTCGCCTCAGTTCTCCCGGTATGTCGAGTTTTTCCGTTAGCACCGGGTGGCAGTTGAGTGCTAGCAGCTCTTCCCTGCTGTACCGTCTCCTGCTCTAAACAGTGGCTCCGTCCACCGGCTCAGGAGACATTTGGGACGATCTGTGTGTCCGTGATATAAATGGAGTGAAAAACCGGATCAAAAAGAGAGAGGAAGGAGAAAAAAAAAAAAGACTCAGAATTGAGCCGCTGTTGCAAAAGGCAGCCGACTCGTGTGGCGCCGGAAGTGAAGAACATGCTGCTCACCCTCCAGTTCTGGACACATCAGTAGTCATACTTTAAGTTAAAACTGGTTCAGACTCCATCATATTAATTGGTGAACTAGTTTAGTGAGGCCAGAATATTATCCAGATCTCATCAGCCATGATGATTTTCAGCTACCATTGCTCGTCTATCCCCCCCATCCACCGATAAACTGTCTCATCCGCTCTGAAAAGTTTCTGCATTTTTATGATTTTTTTCCCCTGACTATTTATACTAAAAGCTATATTTCCTCTCTCCAAGTGCCACCACGCCTCATTTTCCCTCTTATCGACTGCCTTAACTTCCTGTGTTTGGTTTGAAGGTCTGAACCTTTCTGAAAACTGCTTTCATACTCTTAACCAGACCTTCAGTGATGGAGTAACTCCTTCTGGCCTGATGAAATCACCTCAACAGTGCTCAAATCTGCTGACAGTTGACCTTGACTTCCAGCCCAGCTTGGCTACAGACCCATCTAGGATGTGCTTAAAGTCAAGGTCAACGGCCTAGAAGTAATGTTTTTCAGGAAATCATAAATGCCCAGATCTCCTGACATCTGACCATGACCTTGATCTCAACTTGGATGAAGACCCACCTGAAGATTATTGTGAGTGAGTTTGGTGACCACTGGGGAAAATGCCTAGAAGGCATAGTGATACCCATGAAAGGTTGATGGACAGACTCCACATTGTTGCATTAGCACATTTTGGCTTCGTCAGAATGAGCTAACAAACGGGATTGGGACCACCTCTTTTTGCCAGACCAAATTTCAGCACTTGGTCTGGACTGCGGTTTGGGGGAGATTTTTACACCTAAAATTTTGGCCTGAACTAAACTGAAAAGTCCAAAAGCCCAGACCAAAGGGTTCATGTGTAAATTTGCAACTTTTCACCAGTCCCATTTCGAAAATTTGCAACGTCCCTTGCCATTGCAAATTTCCCGTCTCAAATTTGCAACTTTTCCGCCCTCTAATAAAGTCGCAACTTCTCCCCAGTCTTGTAAATTTTAAACTTTTTCTCTAAGTTTGCAAGTTTTCCATCTATCCATCCTCTACCACTTTTCCAGGGGTCCGGATCTTAGAGACAGCAGTCCAAGTAGTGAAGCCCAGGCTTCCCTCTGGCTCCAGAGAAGGAAAATAAAGCTGCTAGAATGGCCCAGTCAGTCACCTGACCTGAATCCAATTGAAGATCTGTGGAACAAACTGAAGATCAGAGTTCATAGACGACACCCACGGAACCTTCAAGATTTTTTAGACAGTTTGCGCAGAAGAATAGGCTAAAATCACTCCTGGCATCCCTGTGCGCCAAACAAGTACAGAGGATGGCCGACTCGATTTTGGATGATGACTCCCACCCTTTGCACTGCAGCTTTCGGTTTCTTCCCTCCAGACAGAGGTTTGCTGTCCCAGGAAGTGGAGCCCGGCGCTGCAGGAACAGCTTTGTCCCTGCTGCTGTCAAAGAGTTGAACAAGCTATAAAATTATATTGTACATATTCTATATTTACCTATTTTGTAAGATGTGTGCCTGTGTTTGTGTCTATGTTGAATGTAATTAGTGGCTTGTAAATATGGATGTCACCAACTGCAAAACAAATCTACCTAGGGGTACAAATAAAGTAACCTGAACCTGAACCTGAACCTGAACCTATGCCTAGTTTCTCTATACAGGAGGCGTCTGGAAGCTGGCTAAATATTAAATGAATTTCACCAAGCGTGTTCAATACTTATTTCCCGTGTCATTCCACTTTATTAAATATAACTTGTTTTGTGAACACAGTTGCCTTGATTTCTTTGTATGTACGGATTACTTGGGTTGTTACTGATATCTGGTGAAAATCTCAGGTCAATGGCTCCATCAGAAATATGTTTGAGAAAAATGTTGATGTGTTCAATACTTAATTTCCCCGCTGTATACATTCTTAAAAATACTACTTAGTATAATTGTCAATTAAAAAAGATAGTTAAAATGTGTATACAGCCATGTAAGGAATCATCCAATAGTTGAGAAAGTTTCTGAGCCCTACTACGACAATCTAAAACACAAATTGGTGTTGCACTTTGCACCTTCCACAAGAAGTTTTAATCATATCTAGCAGCTCATTGTCCAATTTCATTTCATTTTGTGCCCTTATCTTTCAAATAAGAAATGAATCTGTGTGTACTCTGGCGTCTTTTAAAAGGAGTGTGGCTGGGTGCACAGTCAGTACCTTGCTAGGTTATAGCAGTACAATGACATTATGCTTTTGGTGAATAAAAGTTGAGGACACAACAAAAAGGAGTTATAGTAGACACTGGGAAGTGGCGATGACTCCCACACAGTAAGTACCTCTGTTTGGGTCGAGCAGAAATCATCTCAGACCCTGTTGTCTGGCTCGTCTGTAGCACACCATAGCACAACAAAAATTCGGCTGTTTCTTATCTGGCAACACAGGAGGTCAAAATGTGATTGGCTATGTCAACACAAAGCAAAAACTAAACCTTTTCAGGATGAACTTTAAACTTTTCAAATAGGAATTTCCAGGCTGTAACACTGACCCTGTTTACATGGTCACGAGTAAACTGATTACTGGAGTAAACTGATAAAGGTAACAAACAGCTTATGGTGATTACATGCACCAAGTCAAGGGTTTCTTGGCCAAATAAACTAGGTGTGTTAATCCATTTTCTCATAAATCGATAATGGGCTTTAACTGATAAAGGTAATCGGATTACTCAGTTTACATAACAGTTTGAATAATCAGATGACTCCAGAAAGCTGATTATAATCAGTTTACTCGTGATGATGTAAACATGGTCATTGTTGTTGGAGAAGCCAGTTTTTCAGCTTAGATGTTTACATACCATGTGGTCATTTTTAATGGGGGGCTGCATAAATTATCTTTCCTTTATTAACATAGATGTTAGGGTGGAGGATTTTTACAACAGCAGCACCAAAACACTGCTTAAAATGAAAAATCTCAAACCTGCACCCTGCACAAGTGGCAGACATTTTTTGGGGGGTGGGAGTGGGGGATTTGTGCTTGATTTCCTCCTCCAGGGCCGAGGCTGATGGTTGGTTCCAACAGTTAAAACAGTTATGGTGTTTACTTTCCTCAGAGAGAACATCTGCACAGACACACTGCTTCAAACCTCAATCACACCCTCCAACCTGCTGCTTTTACACTGAGGCGAGTTCAAAAAGGCTCCAGCAGCTCTGAGATTAAACAAAAAAAAGAAAGGAAAGCTAAATATGTGTAAATTCGGTTTGGGGTGGGGCATCACGGTTAAAAGGTGAAACTGAACTTCAACAACATGTCACTGTACTGACTGGGGGGGGAAGGGGGCCCCCAACAGGCCTTTTTTAAAAGTCTAAACTAGTAAATTTATTCCAGGAATAGGGTTGTTTTTGAGGTTTTGCTGCTCCAAAACACAGCGGGAACGTTATGAAGACTTCCTGGTGTTCAGCTGGGTGAATCAGCAGGTGCTGTGTCTGTTGTGACTTTTTTCATTTTAAATTTGCAAGTTTTTTTTCTTTAGTAAATTTATGTTTTTCCCATAAATGTGACTTTTTTTTAATTGTAAATCTGAAACCTACATATGGATGCTAGTTAAATTTTTATCCTATGTAATTGTTTATTTTTTTAAGTTTGTTTTTAATGTTTTTATCAGAAGAGGTTTTTTTTTATTTTTAATTTTAAAGGTTTTTAACTCTCCTTCCTTACAAAAACATCCTCCCGAACAGAATCTTACACAGGGCTTCCCAAAAGCTAGAAAACAGCCCTGACTACAATAATAATTATAGGGTGTTTAAGGTCCAGACCACGGTGCAGACTTTTGTTGCATTTCCTACATTTTATTCGGTTTCACACTGCTCCTTTTCCATGCCAGCTAAGAAAAACTTGATGTGGCACACCTCAGTCTTGTTGTCAGGATGGCGTTTGCATTGTTGGCGCACAGCAGTAGTTAGCAAACATGCTACTCACCCTCACCCATTTTCTACAGTTCTGGACACATCGGTAATCACACTAAGTTAAAACTGGTTCAGACACCATCATATTAGTCGCTGAACTAGTTTAATGAGGCCAGACTATTATCCAGGTCTTCATTAAAAAGGACGTTTGTCCTTCTCATCAGCTGTGATGATTTTCAGCTGGCATTGCTCGTCCACCCCCCCACCCCCCCACGATAAACTCCATCTCATCCTCTCCGAAAATATCTGGTAAGTTTCTGCATTTTTATTATTTTTTTTTCCAAGTGACTATTTATGCTGCTAAGAGCCATATTTCCTCTCTCCAAGTGCTACCACAGCCCCTTTTCCTTATCAGCTGCCTTAAATTCCTGTGCTTAGTCCAAAAGTCCAAACCTTTCTGAAAACTGCTTTAAGTTTAAAATCCTTCTCCTCACTTGCAAAGCTCTAAATAATCAGGCCCCTTGTTATTTAAAAGATCTGATACTACTGGATGTTAATGATTAACTGACTTTCGATTAATTGTCGATAAGAATTTAGTCGGCTAAAGTAAATTAGTTGTCAATTAATTGACAACTCAGCAGTCCTTTTCAATGGGAGCTTATTCTATGAAATGCAGTGGTGTTGCTGTCCAGGCGGGGGCACACACGGTCACCCACTGTGGCATTTCAACAAAAAAAGCAGAAGAGACTAAGCCCCCAGAGTGCATCCGCTCTGCAGACTGAAAAATCTCACCCTTCCGGGTTACGTCGGAGGATCACAACATGTTAAAATGGCACGTTCCAATGTCCGCGTGCCTACTTCAAATCAACAGGGTGGAGAAACGGACTTCAGCGAGGAAAAAGACTACACCAGCGCAAAAACCTTTCCCCACTGCCTTCAACCTGCCACTAGACAGAAAAACAGACCGGACTCAAGTTCCCACTGAGGTAACAGACAACAGAAGAGCCCAGATCACACTGGGTTTGCCTGGATTTCCGGGTTACCGTGATAATGTTTAGCATGCAACAGATGAAGCAGCTCACAATTTATTTTCCTGTTAAAACAGTCTACTAGTGCATCTCAGTAAATCAGAGCATGAAAGTTATTTTTAATATGACTAAAAAAGATAAATTTCATGACATTGTAATAGTTTTTAAAATAAATTTCAAAAAAATCATGACATCTGTAATTTACGGAGATGTACCAGCACATAGTACACACTATACAGTACAACATTTGTTAAAACTACAAAAAATGCCATTGTCAGTAGTAACAAAAAAAATGCAAATGGTACAATAAGCTAGCTAGCACTCAACCGCCACCCGGTGCTAACGGAGAAACTCGACATACCGGGAGAACTGAAGCAAAAACTACGTGGGTGCCGGGCTGGAGTTTAGGCGGCGTGCAAGAAATATAAGACAGAATAATAAAGAGCAATGGCAAGAACCAAGCAGACCGCCTGTAAATCTACTGGAGGAAAAGCCCCCAGGAAGCAGCTGGCCACCAAGCTGCTCGGAAAAGCGCTCCGGCCACCGGCTACTACTTTATCATCCTAACAGAGCCCTACCCTCCCAAAATGCAGGATTACTTGTAATACCTAGAATCTCAAAGTACAATGGGAGGCAGAGCCTTCAGTTTTCAGGCTCCCCTCCTTTGGAATCAGCTGCCAATCTGGATTTGGGAGTCAGACTCAATCTCTGTTTTTAAGAATAAGGTTAAAACCTTCCTTTCTGACATAGTCTATAGTTAGGGTGGGATCAGGTGACCCTGAACCCTCCTTTAGTTATGCTGCTAGTAGGTTTAGACAGCTGGGGGACCTCCAACAATGCACTGGGCTTCACTCCTTTCTTCACTCTCAATGAAATATTTTTGCTGGTCAATAACATCTGTTTGTTCTCTCCCGTCGTACTGTTTGCTCTCTACATGTCTGTTCTTTTTCTTTATTCCCTCACTCCCCAGCCAGTCGCAGCAGATGACTACCCCCCTCCCTTAGCCTGGTTCTGCTGGAGGTTTCTTCCTGCTAAAAGGGAGTTTTTCCTCTCCTCCCTCACCAAGTGCTGCTCACAGGGAATCTCGCCTGATTGTTGGGGTCTTACTGCAATTGTGGGGTTTTCCCCTACAGTTTGACAGTGCTATGAGATGACTGTTATAAAATGGCACTATATAAATAAAGTTGAATTGAAAATTGAATTGAAATGAATCTATCCAACGTTCACTTTGTTCCAGACCGAGACCCTAGTTGGTTTTTTGGTTTTTTTTTTGCCGGACCAAATTTCAACTCTTTGGTCTGGATCATGGTTCGGAGGAGGTTTCACACCGATAAGTCAGAAAGGCCACACTACATGGGTTAGGTGTGAAAGCACCCACAGTGTCCACTTCAGTATTTACTCTGACAAACATTCTGGTTATCATCCCCAAATATCCACCCATCTCTCCTCATAGATCATCACAACTCGTAAAAGAAATTCACATGAAAAGTGGAATTACTGTCTGGTT
The DNA here is from genome assembly GCA_020510985.1 of Pholidichthys leucotaenia. Classification (NCBI taxonomy): domain Eukaryota; kingdom Metazoa; phylum Chordata; class Actinopteri; order Cichliformes; family Pholidichthyidae; genus Pholidichthys; species Pholidichthys leucotaenia. The sequence goes on along the minus strand of CM035839.1, from coordinate 19,530,694 downwards.
GACCGAATCATTTCCATCAAAGTGTTCACAGCATTTTTAAACCTTTTGTGGTGATGACCCAAACATTCTGAATCTGCAGACATGCATTTAAATGTGTGAAAACTTACAGCAATAAATATAAACATTTTCCTGTGGAGGTAAAATTATAGTAAATGTATGATGACGTGTGTCTTTACAGAGTCAATACTGATTTATTCCCTTCATCAGTGCTAAAAAAAAAAAAAAAAAAAAAAATCTAGGGGACAGATCAGAAACATTTTTACTGATTTATAATTTATTATTTTTACAGTTATGGTTATCGGAAAATATTCCATAGCATAGCATTTGTTGAATTAAAAAAATGCACAAATCCACAATTCAATTCAAGGTAAAGGTCACTAATTTCAGAAAGAGCATAAGAATATATGGGAAAAAGGTAATATAAAAAGATTAAAAAGACTAACTGGATGGAAAAACCAACGTAAAGGACAAAGTTGTATATTTATGGGTTAAAAAGGTGCAAAGTTGTAAGAACAGTTGAAAATTTATAAGTAAAAAGTTGTTAATTTAGAAGAAGAAAAAAGTTAATTTAAAAGAAAAAAGTAGTAAAATCATGAATAAATGGAGGGAAATATAGTAGCAATTTTGTGAGAACAACACAAATTAAAGCAAATAAAATGCCAACTTTACCAGGATGAAGCGGCAATTTATCAGAATAAAGTGCCAACTTTCAAAGAATAAAATCTATACAACTGTTTAGGAGTGCTGTAAATACTATTCTACTTATTTTTTTTTACTTCTTGCGCTGTGTGTTTAACCGGGGGGGGGGGGGGGGGCTGAAAAGTTTATAGTGCTCAAATTGGACCAAATGTGGTTTATTTTTCAACCACAAGGATCTAAGTGTTGCAAGACCAATGGAAAAAGTTTGTGGACCAAAGAGGAGACTATGTTAGAAAACAAACCACATTTGGTCAAATTTGAGCACTATGAACTTTTCAGGCCCCCCCCCCCGCCCCCATCCCATATATATACTGCTTTTGCCCAATTTTATTATTGCTCTGAGCGCTGCTATCCCTCTGCTGCTGTAATACAATTCCCCCATTCTGGGACTAACAAAGGATTATTTTACCAGCCATTTTCACTGTGGCCGGAGCAAAAGCAAAGGACGAATAACTGCAAATAATCCTACTGAATTAAGGTTCAAAATAGGGAATGGGTACGTGACGTCACCTGATGGAAAAACAGCAAGGAATTGTGGGAAAAGTGTTCTGCCTGTCTTTGTTCAGTAGTGAGCAACGACAGCTGTTGAGCTGCAGTTTTTGAGAGGGTTGCTTCAGTGTGTTATTATTATTCATCTGAATACCACACAGTGTTAGAATGGGGAAGTTCTGCTGCGTTATCAAATGCAACAAGCACTCTCACAAGTGGTGTGGGAAAAGATTCATAACAGTGTACGATTTTTTTAACTTCTCAACTTGGAAGAAAAGTGGAGAGAATTGGATCTCCGAGCTAACAAAGAGGCACTGGATGAAATGGATTACAGCGGTCAGAAGGAAAGACATCAGCTCCGACAATATTCCTGCACACATGGTCGTGTGTTCATGGCATTTTCTAAGTTGTGATTTAAACACACAAAGATTACTTGTATGCACGTGGAGACGCTGCAGCTGTAACAGAGGCACAGGCGCGTGGAGTTGTTGCCTACTTTTAACAAGCCGGCTGCACATCTACATATCTAAGTAGTAATTTTTTGTACAGGCAAACCAGCCTATGAAATGTTTGACTGCCATCATGATTGGATGTCATCATTACATCTCAGTCATGAAGTGGAAAAAAAAACAAAACAAAAAACGCACACCGAGTGGTCAGAGATGACTTAAGCTTCACCACCTTCATTACACATGGATTTAAAATCAGCTGGGGACTGAAGTCCATAGAATGTTTGGTATCAGATTCAGCAGCTTCTCCTCTTTCAGGTGACTATAAAAACATCACTGTCCCGATTTAGTATGTTTTTACAGCGGCTAATTGTACCAGTAATTTTTTTCAGTGCACCAGTGGGAGCGTCAGGCTGATTAAATCACATTACTTGATTAGTATTTCATGTCCAGTTGTGTAATAATGTGTATATACTTATCAAGCATCATATTACAAATTTGAACATAAATCCAACATTTCACCGCTGGGACTTAGAAATGTCTGCAGCTGCAGAGACACATGCTAGTGCAGAAAGCTGTAGAAACAATGACTGCTGACCTTTGTGCAAACGACGGTATTCTGGTTGTTCACCCAGAAGATTTGAGGCGGCTGGACCATCCGTTGGTTAACTGAACATGAGTCTCTAATGATTTATAGTTTTAAATTGCTCATGGGTGTATGCGCTCACCCCGTAAACCAGGCAGGCAAACACATCTGACAGTGTGAGGCAGTTGGTCGAGATCCGTGGTCCATTTCTTGTGCTCATATCGATTGATCCCATTTATTGCTTTAATTTTTTGAAGGTAGCGCTCCTTTGCATCCTTATTCAGCTTCTTTGAACAAGGAATTTAAATTTTCTGTTTGCTGCATTCCATCGCATGTATGTCTGTCCCCGTTTGCAGTTGGAGTAGGCTACAAATAAACAAAAAAGCCAGACCATGACAATTGCGACGACGGCCCAGAATGCAGCGCGGCATGACGTCAATGCCTAGTCTCTACACGATTAGCTATCAAGGCCCGGGGGCCAGATTCCACCCGCTCCTAAATTTTCAACTTTTTTTGCCCACTCATACATTTCTTTCTTTTTTTTTTTTTTTTTAAACTTTTGCTGCATGCATGGTAATTTTTATAGTTATAATACATTAACATTAAAAAAGAATTTAATTAAAAACTAAAGAATGCCCGACCCCTGGCTTTATTCAGGACTCTCTTGCTGTCCCTTATCAAAACCTCATTTGACCTCCAGTTCACCTGCAGTTTACAAAACAACTAAACACCAAACATCTAAATTGCTCAGCTGTGTAGAGGCTAAAATGTTCAGCCCAAATCTGTGAGTGCATCATTGAAACCTCAAAATAAACCATGCGCGTCACCTTTGGTAGAGTCTCTGCTTGAAAATGAGAAACCACTTCCTATCAGAGAAAACAGAGCTGTGGTGTTCAGAGCGAAACAGTCCTACAACACACAAAAACCTCTCTGGGCGCCTTAGTTTCACCGACGCTCCTCAGAGGTTCTATTATCACCGTTTTGCATCCGTTTATTAAATCTCTGCACAATTATCTGGGTTTTTTTACACTAAAATATCTTCAAAGTAAAAAAAAAAAAAATCCCACAGGTTAACTAACATGTGCTGCAGATCTAATCTTACCACCGATAACGATTGACCTCCGACCCAAAAACGTACATGCAAATGGTGACTATCGTGTGTCATCATCTCCGATGAGGAACTGAAGAGAAACTGATTTTCTGTTTTGCATTTTCTTCCAATTTAGATTTTAGAGGGGAAAAAAAACACCCACAAGGTACAGAGAAGTAAACCAAACCACAGACCAAGAACCCAAAACTGGCACAGATTTAAAAAAAAAAAAAAAAAAAGTCCCACAATGCAAACCTGAGGGTGCAAATAAGTGTTTAAAATGATGCTGCATCGATTAACACACTCGTAGTCCATTATGCAGATTCCAAAATAACCAGGGTTGCAGCGCTGCTTTTCCTCGTTTTGACGCCATCACTTAGCAACCAAACCTCAGACCACACTATGCGTGAATGTGTGTGTGTGTGTGTTTCATTGCAATTTTGCAACTTGTTAACTTGCAACTTTGTTCTCATAAATTTATTTTTCTTGTAATTTTGCAGAAAAAAAAAAAATCAAATTTGCAACTTTTTCCTTATAAATTGGCTGCTTTATTTGCTATTTTGCAACTTCTTTTTTAAACATTTGCAATGTTTTCCTCATAAATAAGCAGCTTTTTCTATGTAAATTCACTACTTTTCCTGTTAACTTGTGACTTTTTCCCCCCTCATAAACCTACAACTTTTTAAAATAAACTTGGAACCTTTTCTCAGATTACCAGCTTTTTTCTCATAAATTTTAACATTATTTTCTCGTCAATTTTCAACTTTTTTTCTCAAACTCACAACATTTTTCTGGTAAATTTTTCAACTGCTTCTTGCAATTTTGCAGCTATTTGCTTGTAAATGAGCAGCTTTTTTCCATCATAAATTTGCTAGTTTTTCCTTTATAAATTTGCTACATTTTCAAGTAAACCTGCATATCTTTTGTAAATTTGCAGCTTTTTCCCCTCATACTTTTGCAGCTTTATTTCTTGTAAATTAGCTTTTTTCTGACTCTGGAGTGTAATAACACAGATGCTCACAAATGACAGATGCCACTTACAAAATGAAGTTGTTTAAACTGATTTTGCATTTATTAACACACTCAGAGTTCACTATGCAGATTCTGAAAGAACAAGGGTTGCAGTGCTGCTTACCAAACCTCAGACCACACTGTGTGGTTGTGTGTGCCTGTGAAGGGGAAGAGGGGGAGGGTGTTTGTGTCAGTCATATTCAGAAATAGACTAAACCTCCAGCTCTGAAACACTTTAAAACTCGTGAAAGCATTTAGAAAACTCCTTTTAAAGAAGTCAACTGTTTCCACGCACCGTTTCTAAACAGTTTCCAGTTTAAAGCCGTCAAAGATCACTGACAGAAAAATGTTAATTAAAACAACAGTTTATATGCAAGAATATAAATATTAAATAAGCAGTTTTATTTCAAGCTGCACAATATAAGTGGGCCGATATGCAATATTGTTTATTACTGTGAAATGACTTGGAATACCGAAAACAAATACCTCGATCTAACATGTCAACGTCATCACACTCCAGGTGCTGTAACCTTCTTTGCTTCTTCTATGGTTGGCATCTACCCTAGTTCTTCATGTGTGTTAAAGTGCATTACTGCCATAAATAAGATTAATTACTGTGACAGATTTGCAATGCTCTTTTCCATTAAAGCTACGGTCACAAATACCCTGATGAATGAGTGCGAACACCGTACGAACAATTTTTGGATCATTCCGTACGGCCTTCTTAAGGCAGCCGTAGGAGAATCCAGCGTTCATAGACTAACTTTATGGCCAGGTTGATGGTCTTATCCAAGATTTCTATGAACACCCTACGAAAACCTCTTTGTAGAGTGGCCGTACGAATGCCACAGGAACAACGTAAGAACTACGCAAGATGATGGCTGTAAGAATGCCTCAAAAACACCTTAAGTTGTTCTTGAGGGCTCCTTAGAGCGGTCATAGGAAACGCCATATGAATCCCTGTTCATACAAAGATTCGTACTGGGTGCGTAAGGCGGTAGCGAGGTGCTCATAAGGCTGAAGTATGTCATTGATGCAACATTTGTGCCGAAAGCCGTAAGATCGTCCTACTATCGACTTGCGAGTACTGTGAGTTGCACAAAAATTTTCATAAGATGGCAGTAAGTATGCCATAGAAAGATCCCAAGGCACCCTTATGATGAATGTAAGAATGCTAGGGCCATCATATGACAGAAAAGTATCTCATTTCTCAAGAATGCCTCAAGTTGCTCTTGCGAATTCAGCGGCAACCGTAAGAAACTATGCCCCCCTCCACGAATGTCTGCAAACTCCAGAATTCATAGGAACTGGGAGATTCTTCCGAACCCATCTTTCGTACAAATCTTTGTGACCGTAGCTTAACTTGCAACTTTTTCCTCATAGTGACTTTTTCTCCTAAACATGCAACTTTTTTCCTTGTCCATCCATCTATCTTCTTCCGCTTAATCCTTTTCGGGTCGCGGGGGGGCTGGAGCCTATCCCAGCATCTTTGGGCGAGAGGCAGGGTACACCCTGGACAGATTGCCAGTCCATCGCAGGGCCAACACAGAGAGACAGACAACCATTCACTCTCACAGTCACACCTAAGGACAATTTACAATCCCCAGTTTGATGCCAATTAACCTAACTTGTATGTTTTTGGCATGTGGGAGGAAACCGGAGAAATCCCGGAGTAAACCCCCGCAGACACGGGGAGAACATGCAAACTCCACACAGATCACTGTTGGTCGGGGGCTGGGATCGAACCCAGGATCCCCTGGCCAAGGGTGAGTTGCTGTGCTGCCACAGTGCTAACCACTCTGCCACCGCGCTGCCTTTTTTCCTTGTAAACAATCTAATTTTTTTTTCTCGTAAATTTGCAATTTTTTTCTCTCGTAAACTTGCAACTACTATTCTTGTAAATGTGCAACTCCTCCTCCTGCCCCCCCCCCCCGTAATTCAGCTCTTTCCAAGTAAATCTGCAACTTTTTTCCCTTGTAAATTTGTAACTTCTCGGGTCCACTTTAGATGTGGTGGTTTATATTGTTTTGTTGAAATATTTACACCTCACTGCACAAAGTGCAACCTAGGCATATGTACATGTGTGTTACCAGGTTTTTAGCCCCTCCGGTCAAAATCAAGTGGAACTAAGGTATGTATCAATGTATCGCCACATTTTCTTGATTTTTAAATTGCCACAATTTCAAGATAAGGCTTTTTTTTTAATCAAGATAAATACACAAAAGCAACACACAATCACACTCACTGAAGCAGTGAAAAAGTTTGCTGTAATAACTATGCCAAGCCAACAGGTGGCAGTGCAATTTTTTCACAGCACCACGTACAACTTACTGTCTACCGTTGATCGCAAGCTAAACTTTTAAAATAGTGTCTATTAGTGAAAAGTAAACACATTCAGCAACTACACCATTTATTTCTCACATTGAGTGCTTAAAAAACTTGCTTCACAGTTTAGTTTTGAAGATAAATGAAAACGTTTTGAACACTGCAGCACCATCTTGGATGGGGATAAACACACTTCAACAGACCGTCTTCTGGGGCAGTGATTCCCCACCTGGGGTCCCTGGAACGTTCAGATTTCCATGGGGAATTTGGTAATTTCACTTTTTAACTGGTCCAAAAATTTGCAAATACTTTGCCGTTGCTGTGCATGGGCGCCCACAGAATACATGTTCCAGGGACCACAGGTTGGGAACCACTGTTCTGGGGGGCGTGTTGACCGAAGAGGTGCACCTCTGTGTTTTAAATAATTTTATTAACAAATTAGAAACAAAGTTAAAACAATCAATGTCCCAGGGGTTAGCCACATATATATGAAGAAAAATAAAACAGTAAATAAGAAAAGAAAACAGTAAATATTAAATTTAGTGATTTAGACATTTAAAATGTTCAAATAAGTCGACAGTCTTTAGGACATCTCATGGAAAGACAAGATAACCAACATAGAGGTGGTGAAACGAGCTGGTCTACTATCAATGGAGGACATGCTAATACAGACAAACCTGAGATGGCTCGGACATGTTGAGAGGATGAACCACCAGCGTCTCCCTCGGCAGTTACTCTACTCACAGTTATGCAAGGGCAAACGCAATCAGGGTAGACCAAGGCTCAGATTTAAAGACACTGTAAAAAGAAACTTGAAGAAGTTGGACATAGACAGGAGTTCCTGGCAGCGGTAAGGCTAGGGACAGAGGTGTGTGGAGTAATCTGATCAGACCGAAATGAAACAGTCATTGTCGCCCACGACAGACTGCTATGATGATGATGACATGCATAAAATAATTGTATATTATCATACACTACTCACAAAAAGTTAGGGATATTTGGCTTTCAGTTCACAAGTCTCACAGACCACATTTGGCTTTCAGTCAAAATTTATGGAAAATGTAAAAAGTTCATGCTACAGTTATATTATGAAAGTAGGACATTTAAGTAGAAGCATGCAGTGGTGATTTCATCTCAAACAATTTACTGAAACAAAAGCCAACAACAGTGGTGGGTATACCACAACAAAAAATGTCAACGTCTCAATAACTTGTCATGTGCCTGTGAGCATCAATTACAGCTTGACAACGACGTCTCCTGCTGTTCACAAGTCGACTTATTGTCTGCTGAGGCATGGCATTCCACTCTTCTTGAAGGGCGGCCCTCAGGTCATTGAGGATGTGGGGTGCAGGGTTACAAGCCTCTATACGGCGACTCAGCTGATCCCACAGATTTTCTATGGGATTCAGGTCTGGAGAAAGTGCAGGCCACTCCATTTGAGGTACCCCAGCCTCCAGCAGCCATTCCCTAATGATGCAACCTCGATGAGCTGGAGCATCGTCGTCCATGAAGATGAAATTAGGCCTGTGTTGTTCATGCAGGGGCACAATGACTGGATTAATGATGTTATTCAGGTAGTATTGGCTTGTCACTGTACCATTCACAAGGTGTAGGGCAGTTCTACATTAACTAGAGACACCTGCCCAGACTAACATGGTGACAACAGTGGCTGATGCATAGCGCTCTCCTTGACGTCTTCAACATCGACTTTCATCAGAGGACAGCACTGAAGCCCACTGGTCCCTTGCCCAGCATAAATGCTCCATGGCCCATGCAAACGATGACACCTGTGCCTGGTGGTGTGGTCAGGTACCCTTGCAGGTCATCTACCATGTAGACCACGCTGATGTAAACGGGTTCAAATGGTCTGATGTGACACTTGGGTGCCTCTCACCTCCCTTAAATGTGCCTGCAGTTGAGTGGCATTCATCATCCAGTTCTGCAGGGCACTGTTCACAATGGAGTAGTCATCAGCGTGGGATGTGGCCAAAGGACGTCCACTTCTATGCCTTTCTGTGACTCTTCCAGTCTCTCTGTATTTCTGTTGCAACCTGCTGATGACACTCTAAGCTCAGTGGCCACGTCCCTCTAAGAACATCCTGTTTGAAGCCTCGCAATGGTGAGGTACTGTTGATCAATTGTTAGGTGTCGTCTTGGTCTCATGATGTCAAAATGTGAACAGCATGATGAAGAGGACTGTTTAAATACCAATTCTAACTGAACCAGAAAATTTATTAGTCAATTCATGGATCAAACACCTGCTGTGAATTCTGCCGTTAAGCACCTTGTTGGAGAACAGCACGTTATGCAAAAAGTACTGAAATATTGAACAGTTGGACATGTGCATTCAAAAGGTTAGAGAAGGTCAAATTAAGTTCACCTGGAAAGGTAGTAGTGCATTTTAGGTGCATCCTGAAATTTCACCAGAAAGCCAAATATCTCTAACTTTTTGTGAGTAATGTAGTGGTAAAATCTCAAGACATTACTTATTCTGGGAAAGAGTAATTCAGTATTATTCCGAAACCTACATCCATACCCGTCAAGTGATACGGTTTTGCCGTATTTTAAAACGGGGAAAATGCAATTTTAGCAAATACAGGCATATTGCCATTTCTGTACGTCAAAAAGAAAAATATACAGCAAAAAAAAAAAAATTATTGAGAGAACCTAAAATCAACTGAACAGTAATTCGATGCCTGGCAAAATTGAGCGTGTGGTGACCCCACAACTTACGGGGCTGGCAGAGTGCTCAGCGTGAGCAATTATCAGAACAGTGAGAGGTATGGACCGATCATTATGCAGATGTGCCTCGCACCCTCTTTTGTCCTGCAGCTCCGGAACAGAGAGGAATTCTGGCGCCAGTAATCCTCCGGCTGATATGTGTGACTCTAATGCAAATGTCCATGCTTTCCTGCTGTATACTGTGATGCAAATGTGCCATGCATGCATTGTCTGTAGCCGGGTATATAAGTTGACTGCATATATCTTGCTCTCTCTTTTTGATCACTCGCATTGCTTGTTGCTGACTTTGAGATGCAGGGCTCGCTCCAGCGCGCTGCCACAGCACTGGGCGAGCCTCATGATGGAGGATGAATAAAGCACCCTTTTAAACTTCAGTTCGCCGTGTCCACCTGCACTTATTTCGATCTTCCACAAGCACACCTAAGCAGTCTTTTTGTGATTTTCAAAATGGCTTCATGCAGTGCGCTGCCGGTGAAGAAAACAAAGCTTGAAGAAAAGGGAAATCGAGGGACTGGATGTCACCGAAAAGAATGGGAGAGTCTCAGCTTCGAGAAGGGAAAGTACGCTGGATGGATAAAGGCTTCTCCAGAGGGCCCTACACACTCCTTCTGTGTTCCATGTAGGAAGAGCATAAAAGTGACTGCATCGGGGATTTTCGACCTGAAGTCGCACTTCGCTACACAGGGCCACAAAAACTGTGTAGCCAAATCGAAAACGTACTCGGCCGCCACCCGGTGCTAACGGAGAGGCTCGACATACCGGGAGAGCTGAAGTGGGAGCGACGCGGGTGCCGGGCTGGAGTTTGGGCGGCGTGCAGGAAATATAAGACAGAATAATAAAGAGCGATGGCAAGAACCAAGCAGACCGCCCCTAAATCTACTGGAGGAAAAGCCCCCAGGAAGCAGCTGGCCACCAAGGCTGCTCGAAAAGGCGCTCCGGCCGCCGGCGGAGTGAGGAGGCCTCACCGTTGCAGGCCCGGTGCCGTGGCTCTGAGAGAGATCCGTCGCTGCCGGAGGTCCACGGAGCTGCTCATCCGTGGGCTGCCCTTCCAGCGCCTGGTGAGGGAGATCGCTCAGGACTTCAGGACCGACCTGCGCTTCCAGAGCTCCGCCATCATGGCTCTGCAGGAGGCCAGCGAGGCCTACCTGGTGGGTCTCTTCGAGGACACCAACCTGTGCGCCATCCACGCCAAGAGGGTCACCATCATGCCCAAAGACATCCAGCTGGCCCGCCGCATCCGCGGAGAGACAGCTTAGACTTTCTGCTGCACATCCACCAACCACAATGCTCCGCACTGTGTGTCTATATATATATATATATATTAATATGTACATATGTATACTAGCTGCTCTTGTTTTTTTTTTTCTTGCCTTCTGATTGTTGCTCTGAGTGTTGCTATCCCTGTGCTGTTGCAATCCAGGAATTTCCCCACTGTGGGACTAATAAAGGCTTATCTTATCTTATCTTAAATGCACCTCTTGGTCTTCAAGCCACACTGAATTGTACATTTTCTTTATGTCTCCCAACACAGCAAAAGCTCCCCTCCGGAATTTGAGAAGCACAGCACGGATGAAATTGAGGACGTCTGGGCCTTGTAGCAGGAGATCATTGAGACTCAGCCCTCTGCACTTTTGACTACTGTTCCAGACCAGTCTCACCAGAGTTGTAACGGAGTGTGGGTTGGGTGCAATGAGGTGGCTGATGTACCATACTGGACCAGTCCATGCATGAAGGACGTCTTTAGGCAACTTCATTGTGGCCCGGCGCTCAACCATCTCGTGAATTTGCGCAGCATAGGCAGCCTTCCACTCTGGCTCCCTAGCCAGCTGCCTCTCAGTCCTGAAGAATGTGACCTCAACTGCATTCCTGTTGCTTGGTAATGAGGCTGGATCTGCTACCCAGGGGTACTTGGCGTGCCAGTGAGGCCTCTCACTGTGATCATCAGCAGCTACATATGTCAGGCCACTCTTTACCACCTCCAGCTCCCTTTCTTCAGCGAGGGTCATTTCCTTGCCACCTGGCTGGCAGTTCCCACAGCGACAGCCCCCACATCTCGGGACGCAACCAGCACCAATACTATCCCATTTCCACCACTCGAGGAAGTTGGAAGTAGTAGCTGCACAACTAGATTGATGAGATTGGCCAGCAATTGAGGTTGCTGGCTTTGTGGAGAATAAATGGGGACTGCGCAGGTATGTTCTTCATACTTTACAGCAGCAGTTCTCATAGACCTTGCGAAGTGCGTTCTTGATATGTAGGCTGATACAGTGACCTCTTCAAACAGCTCAGGATGAGTGACCGCAACTGTCTTTCCCATTGGTCCATCCCACAGCACAAGGTCCCCCACTGTGCAAATCTTCTGCGGAGCCAGCTGGCCCTCCTTGTGACTTACAAGGAGCTGGATCTCTCTTGGTCTTACCAGGTCACTGAGCGGGACATCTGGGAAGAACTCTTACAGTTTTTTGGCTGACACATGTCTGTGGATATCTGCAATGCTGTCTAAGCCATAGCAAATCTGCTGGTGGGATTTGAGAGTACCTCTTGAGGTGTTAATACGAATTTTCAGGAGGTACCGCTTTGTTTTAACATGGATTTTCATGCCTCTTACACCATGGACCACAAGCATGATGTCTTCACTTCTAAGATTAAGCCGACCTGCTGCCTCATGGGTGATATAATTGGTGTCAGAAGCTAGGTCGATTAGGGTCCCAATTTTCTGGCCAGCATTAGCTGTTACCTCCAGCAGCATCATGATGACAGGCCACTCCGCTAGGCCGCTGTCTGCCAGAAGACTTGAGTGACTCTTTGCGACATGGGAGGTGCTCACTGCTGTGTTGCAGAATGCATCCCGGCATTGTTGGGCTAATTCAGGCGAGAGCTTTCTGAAGAATTCTTCCTGGGCCTTGGTGTAATTCCTCTTATTGCCACCTCCCACTGTACTGCCTTTGCTCCTCCTCTGGGCTGTGCTGCCTCTGGATGCTCCAGCATTGGGACACAGATAGTAGTGATGGTCTGTGGCTCTCCTGCCCTCACACTCAGGATTTTTGCACAGGAATGAAGTCTTGCAGTGATTGTCGTCATCATGGACCTCCAGATATTTCCAGCAGGCTCCCAGCTTTTGCACTGCATCCTTCTTCTCTGTGAACTTGAGCACACAGAACTTTTTGCAGAAGTACAGCTTTTTCTTATGCTTCACGTCCCCACAGACAACGCATCCTGAGAGATGGCTACTTGACTGGTTTGAGGCTCTGGTTCTGGCTTGCCTTTGCTCAGATCGGGTCTCTTTCCTTGGCGGCTCTTCATCCCTCAATTGATCCAGCTGCTCATAGATGCTCTCGTGACTCTTGAGGAAGGCCAGAAGACTGTCAAAGCGCTTCTCTGGTTCAGCACTGATCCTCTCAGCTGCATAGAGAAGCCACTCTTTCTTCAATGCATCAGGAAGCTTGCTTTCAACTGACTTTGTCACCAGAGGGTTTTTTAAAGCACCAGTGTCACCAAGGTCACTCAGGTATTCAAGGGCTTTCTCAACAGCTTGGATGAGCTCAACAATTTTCCTGGGCTGGTGACTTTTGACAGCTGGAAGTCTCTGGAGCTCCTCAACTATTTCAATAGCGATTGCAGTTTGGCTTCCAAACCGGTTCTCCAGGACACGAAAGATGTCATCTGCTGTACTGTAGGTCATCAGCCGAAGATCTCTCATTATTTTCTCATCCAAACTGTCAAGAAGCTGGAACTTTTTGACTTCCTTTGACCCAGTGGGTTCTCCTTGCCTCTGAAGGGCCTCCCAGTCTCTTTTCCAGTGACGAAAGTCTCGCCTGATGCCAGTAAATTTGGGGAGGGAGGTTGGCTTCAGTCTAATGGCTGATGTTGGGTAGCAGATGGAAGCTGCACTCAACTTTTTCGGCGTCTTCTTTAGTTTTTTCTTGAATAAACTCTGCTTTTCTTGACACCAACTGAAGAATGGACTGCTCAGTACACGCAGCTGGAAGTCTTTCTGCTCAACAGGAGGGGCCCAACACTTCCACTGTGTGTATAGCACTTTTGCCCTCTTAACCAGACTTTCCATGTAATCGAACATGAAGTCAAAGGCCTCCTTATTTCTGCCGGGTTCAAAGGAAATCACACTCTTTATCTTCTCCTCTGCAGCTTTTACCGCCATCATCAGTTCCTCCTCTCCAAAGTTGGCCCAAAGTGTCTTTTGGATGAGGTCCTTCAGCTCATTCAGTTTCATCTCACATTCACTTGCAGTTTTCCCAATATCAGCCTTTTGCTGCTCGCTCAATCCGGGAATTTCTTCAGGATCTGCATCCAACTCCACCTCTGCAAGGTACTGGGCCTCCACATCATCATTGGCTTCCATGACTTTGTTGGCCTCAACTATGAGCTTTTTGAAATTGTCTCTGAGCTCCTCTTCGGGCATTATGGCATGCATCCGGTCAATGTTGTTGGCCAGCCGGGAGAATTGCCGCTTCGCAGATGTCCTATTGGCTTTAAGCTGCTCCAGTGACTTTGAGTCAGCCATCTTCTTTCCCGACAGGATTGAGTAAGGTGCTATTCAGTGTGTTTCCAGGCCTGGCCGGTTGCTGTTCAGGGTTCTCTGTTCCAGTCTCTACAGCGGTTTTTCACTGTCAAGTGGCCCTCACTCTTGTGAGGTTTGACCAGCAGTTTCCCCCACTTGAATGGGATGCTCGCTTCGGAAGATAGAACTGGAAATCACTCAGTGACCAAGACTCAGCTTTTCCTTTTATTTTTTGTCAAGTCATCAAGGCCAAGCACAGTCAAGCACAGGCCAAGCACAGTCAAGCACAGGCGAAAAACCTTTAAATACAACACAAATAAAGGGTCAAGGAGAATGTAACCCAAGAACCCATAATAAATCAACATAACCCAAAATCAAATACTCAGTTTTTAAATTACTAAAACCCAAAATAGAAAATACTCACATCTAAAGCACCCCAAATACTAAACACATCTTAAAACACTGTTCAATAATGACTTTTAACCTTACAACTTTAACAGCTTTTAACTTTTAAACTCTTAAAATACACTCCATTTTAACTATACTTTTAAACCCACATGATTTTATAAATATGACATTTTAACTTACATTTCAAACACACAATTTTTTAACACATCACATTTAACCTAAACTTGATCAAATTACTTTTCAAATGCAGCTGCAAAGACATATCACAAATGGATGCTCACCGGCTCCTTCTTCCTTGCTTGAAACAAGCTTTAGTCCTGCAGTCTTTTCCAAAGTCCAAAGTCTCCAACCATTTCTCTCACACACTGCTTACTCACCACTGCCCCATGAGTAACTGCCTCCAAACTCTCTTAATCACCAGATCATTCCCACCTGGTGCAATCAACCAACTGCACTCAGGCTGGGATGCACACCCAGATCTAAAGCACTCAGGCAGAGAGGGTGTGGCCTGCAGCTCAGCTCAACAGTGTCATCGCCAGGTTGATTATCTAATCATCATCACTCTATATTAAATCATCACTCTAGTGCGGCCATGTGATATATAATTGAAGTACATCACTCTATATATCCACTCTATATCATCTTCTTAGTTGTAGGGCAGGATCCCGAGGTGAACCTATGTAGCAAGTATGGTGACCCTAAAGAGCTTTACACGTTCTATAGTAAATGATCATTGGAGTGCCAATCTTAATCTCTGACCTTTTGACCCCAAACCTGTAGTCAGAGGTTATGGTCTCAGAGTAAATCTGTGTACCAGGTTTGGTGGCCCTAGCTTTCTTTGTTGTTGAGATATACTTTATAAGGCATTTTGATGTTGACCTTTGACCTTGCGATCCCAAAACCACAGTCACACTTCAGGGTCACAGGGTGAACCTGTGTACCAAGTTTGGTGACCCTGTGGTGGACACACATACGTGACCTGCTTTTGGACTCACATTTTAGACCAGAACATAGGCAGAGCTTCCTTGGTGATTACAGGAAGCTGCAAGAGTGTTAGCTTTGGTATGCAAAGCTTGAGACTGTGGGGTATAATTAAAGGATTAAAGAGGGGATGCATTGTAGACAGTGGGGGTGATATCATGGAGAGAGGATGCATTGTTACTGTCATTATAATGCAATGTGGTCTGTGAGACTTGTGAACTGTAGGAGTCCTGAGATTTAAAGTAGAACTGAACTGAACGGCATTGAACGGCACTGGGTGATAGTACATACAATTATAAAGATAATTTATCATTGGCACCCCCTCCACAAATCCCGGAATCTTGGAGAAAATCGCGATTTTGAATTTCCCGCCCTGAAAAATCAGACAAATACGCCGATTAACCGGAAGTGCAGCCGGAGTTCCGCGTGACGTCACAAGTGTGACACAGTCCTCCATGTTTACCATTGCAAGCACGTCGACACTGGCTGTTTTTGGTGCATTTTGTCGTGATAGTCGACTACAAAACACTTCCAACACCTGGGAAGATCTGTTCAGTTGCCAAGGAAAGCTGTCATGGCGACGAAAGAAAAGAAAGGGGGAGGAAAAGCGACCGGGAAACGATGCGTTTCTAGATATAGATATTACAGTGATCCCTCACTTATCGCATTTAATGGAGACCAGAACCGACCGCGAAAAGTGAAAAACCGCGAAGTAGCGTCACCCTCCCCCCCAAGGGCGTCACAAGCACTATTTTGCACAAAAAGGCACAAGAGAACAGCGAAAAGTGCCACTACGCAACACGAGCGATAAAGAACAATGAATACGGTCTTCCTTCGCTGGGTATGTGCGCGCTGCAGGGAGAGAAGCTGGGTAAAACGTCTCGGCCAATCAGCTTGCGAGGTAAAACGTCTCGGCCAATCAGCTTGTGAGATTCCCGAGCGGTGAAGAGGTGGGCGGAGAGGAGTGGAGCGGTGGTCAGAGAGGTGGATTTTGAGTTGTGCGGGCTCTCCGTGTTGATACCTGATGTTCTAATGTACTCTCCCTGCCTTCTGCTAGCGCCCGGGCAACTTTCGTGCCATTTTTTCTCAATTTTGAATTTTTGATGAATATTTTTGAAAAATCCGCGATGCACTGAGGGCGCGAAAGGTGAAACGCGAAGTAGCGAGGGATCACTGTATTTATAAATAGCACAGTCAAATGCAGAGGCCAGTTCTGTTCATGTGTATTGCCACTATAGTCTGTAGAAGTATTGTAATACATAGCCCAATTTTTTGAATGAATGAATGAATTTATTTATTTCGGATAGTACAGTACAGGTTGAAAGAAACTGAATGATATAACAACAAGGTCAAATTGAACAATGACTCATCTGATTATACAATTCAACGTAAGTTATCCGAAATGGGTGATGGCTGAAGCCGCAGCTTATATTGCCCACCCATATTCCATCCAAGAATTCAAAAGAGAAAACAGGCAAGAGCGATTACAATTCAAAACAAAACTAAGACAAAATATGACAGAGAAAAAAGAAAACTAAGCTACAACACAACACAGGCTGGATATGTTACAACTCGCCGCTCATTAGCGGTGCCAGCTGCGCGCACACTTGCGCCTCGTCAGCAGCGTGGGATATAAGCCACTCTGCCCTGGGCTTCGGCATGAAGCCGTCTGATTCCTTCAGCCCTCTTGCTGCAGAGGAACCCCCTCATCTCCCAGCAAGATCTACAGCGTAAGCATACCTACCTTTGCCTTTCCAGTCTCTCCCCTGTGCACAGGTGTATTCCCCGGCGGCGGACCTCGCCTCTGCATCGCCATCTGCCAGCTGCTGTCACAGGTGCATCAGGTCGCTGTCTCCCGGGCTCGCGTGCACGCCTGCCACCTGCCACACTCCTGCATCCTCCTCTGTCTCGTCACCGATCCTGAATGCCTCTTCACTCTGAAAACTCTGGTGTTCTTGACTGCTGGAACTGCTATCATCTGCCATTGTTGTTTTGTTTAGGGATCACACTCGTGACGTCACGCAGCGTCGTCTGCACTACTTCCGGTTTGTTTGGCACTGCCAGCCAGAGGCAAAAGTTTATCGGCTTATAGCTTGGCCATCGCACGGCCTAAAAATTTCTTTTATGTGTTGAAAAATACAATAGGTAATAAGGAATTAATCTGCTATTCTACTTTTTGCGCCAAAAGGTGGGTTCAGTTCTACTTTAAGGACGAGAGTTCCCTGTGTTGCCCTCTTTTCTGCTTCGTGATGTTGGAGATGTGAATAAAGCTGACTCGAGAGAGAACTCTGCCTCGTCATTCTCACAATCCCACACTGGTGACCCAAGACGTATCATGTAAGAGGAGAATTCCCCCGGGCCAGCCTCGTCAGGAGCCCCCAGCCAAGCGAATGCCGCCACAGTCTAGCTACCGGACTTCTGGCAGAACAATCCACGCTCCTGGTTCAACGCGGTTGAGGCGCAGTTCAACCTCCGGGGGATATCGGTAGATGCCACAAAATTCTACCACGTAGTCGCAAAGCTGGACAACAACACGGCCCAGCATGTGGAGAGCCTGATCGACCAGCCGCCGGACAGAGACAAATACGGCACGTTGAAGGCTGCACTCATCCAGCAATTCACCCCCTCGGCGAAGGAGCGAGCAGAGAGGCTCCTGGCGCTGACGGAGTCGGAAAATGACATGCCCGCGAACCTGATGGAGAAGTTGTTGAGGTTGAAAGACTCTGACGACGATCACTTCATTTTCACCCACCTCTTCCTCAGGACTCTACCGTCAGCAGCGAGAGCGACCCTGGCCAGTTCGCAACTGTTGGCCCAACGGGACTACCGCGCGCTGGGCCGAGAAGCGCAGCGGATTGTCAACGCCGCCAAGCGGCGCGCAGCCGCGGCCGCTGCAGCAGAACTCAGCGCGGCGACCGGAGACGACAGGAGGCCAGAGGCAGCGGTACCAGACTCACCGATGACGGTGGCGGCAGGGGTCAGGGAACGCGGATCGGACGTCCTTTGTTTCTACCATCGCCGCTTCGCAGAGAGGGGACGCAAATGTGTACCACCGTGCCAGTTCGGGCGTTCGGGAAACGCCAAGACCGGGGCTCGGTAGCAGCCGCGGCCCTCGGGGAGGAGAACAAGCTGCTCTACTTGTCGGACGCACGCTCGGGGAGGCAGTTCCTCGTCGACACAGGCTCCCAGTTGAGTTTCATCACACCTTCCTACGCGGACAGACTAGCTGGTTCCGGAGGTCCCAGGGTGACAGCAGCGAACGGCTCGGAGATTAAGACCTTTGGTGAGAAGACTCTGCTTCTGTCTCTACACGGCCGTACATTTGAGTGGCCTTTTGTTGTAGCAGCAGTAAATTTCAATATGTTGGGGGCTGATTTTCTGTGCTCACATGGTTTGTTGGTTGATCTCGCTAACAGGCGCCTGGTTAATGCACTTTCTTTTGATTCTATCCCCCGTACAGCACGAGTGGCCCCGCCAACAGCACAAGCCAACGTCACAGCTGCAAGCGGTAAGTTCCACACACTGCTCACTCAGTTCCCAGCACTCATGGTCCCCATATTTTCGGCAACAGTCGCTAAGCACGGGGTGGAGCATTTTATTACCACTACCAGACCGCCCGTTTTTGCAAAAGCTCGGTGCTTGGACGCAGTTAAACTAGCCATAGCGTGCGAGGAGTTCGCTAACCTGGAGAGGTTGGGCATTATCAGACGTTCAAACAGTCCGTGGGCTTCCCCGCTGCACATGGTCCCGAAAGCCAACGGATCATGGCGACCTTGCGGGGATTTCCGCAGGTTAAACAACGCTACAGCACACGACCGCTACCCAATCCCGCATATCCAAGATTTTTCCGTTCATTTGGCAGGGGCGCACGTTTTTTCTAAAATAGACTTGTTCCGCGGTTACCACCAAGTCCCGGTGCGCGCTGAGGACATACCCAAAACAGTGGTAATAACTCCGTTTGGCCTATTCGAGTTTTTACGCATGCCATTCGGACTTAAAGGGGCTGCTCAGACGTTCCAACGCATGATGGACGCGGTGCTTCGCGATCTCCCTTTCGTGTTCGTCTACTTGGACGATATTTTAGTAGCCAGCGCGTCCGAAGACGAACACGAAAAACACCTGGCCACAGTTTTCCGAAGGTTGGGAGATCACGGGTTAATAATCAACCCAGCGAAGTGTCAGTTTGGGGTGGCGCAGATCGATTTTTTAGGACACCGCTTCTCCCCCGAAGGAGCAGTTCCGCTTCCTGACAAAGTGCGCACGGTGGCAGATTTTCCCCGGCTGCAGACGGTCAGGGCGTTGCAGGAGTTTTTGGGAATGGTGAATTTTTATAACCGTTTTCTCCCCCGTGCGGCGCAACTCATGCAGCCGCTGTATGCCGCGCTCAAAAAAAAGAAACCCGCAGATAAGGTCGAGTGGTCCCCGGAGCGGGACCAAGCGTTCTCGGAGGTGAAAGCAGCCTTGGTAAAGGCTGCGTTGTTGGCACACCCAGACCCAACGGCCCGCATAGCGCTCACCACTGACGCTTCAGAGGTGGCCATAGGGGCGGTCGTGGAGCAACATGTAGCCGGGGTTTGGCAGCCCCTCGCCTTTTTCAGCAGGACCTTGCGCGATAGCGAACGTAAATACAGCGCGTTCGACAGGGAGCTGCTCGCTCTCCATTTGGCCATTCGCCACTTTCAGTTCTGGCTAGAAGGACGTTCTTTCACCGTGTTCGTTGATCACAAACCGCTAACATTCGCGATGGCCAAAGTTTCCGAACCGTGGTCAGGCCGGCAGCAGAGACAGCTGGCCGCGATATCAGAGTTTACCACTGATATCCAGCATGTGGCGGGCAAATTCAATGTAGTGGCAGATTGCCTCTCGCGCGCCGTGGTGGCCCCAGTCAGCGTAGGAATAGATTACGCAGCCATGGCCGCGGAGCAGGTTAGTGACGCGGATGTGCGCGCGCTCCAGTCTGGACCAGCAGGGTTAAGGCTGGAGAACAGGGTGCTGCAAGACGGTATGCCCCCCCTAATCTGCGATGTCTCCACGGGACGGCCACGTCCAGTAGTACCAGCTGCATGGCGCCGCCGCGTTTTTGACTCGATTCATTCTTTGGCGCACCCGGGAGTGCGAGTGTCAGTCAAAATGGTAGGAGAGAAATTTGTGTGGCCGAGCCTCCGCAAACAAGTTAAAGAGTGGACAGCAGCCTGCATGGCGTGTCAACGAGCCAAAGTACACAGGCACACGAAGGCTCCTTTGGAGCCATTTCACATTCCGGCCAAGAGGTTCGATCACATTCATGTGGACCTCGTGGGCCCCCTCCTGCTGTCACAAGGGTGCACACACCTTCTCAAAATGGTGGACCGCACCACGCGCTGGCCTGAAGTGGTCCCACTGGCATCAACCACGGCCGAGGAGGTTGCGCGCGCGTTTTTAACAGCTTGGGTGGCGCGCTTCGGCGTTCCATCGGACATTACGTCCGACAGAGGCCCTCAATTTGTGTCCGAGCTTTGGTCGACAATGGCCCGCAGCCTGGGTGTCACAATTCATCGCACAACCGCGTACAATCCGCAGGCTAACGGGTTATGCGAACGTTTTCATAGGTCATTGAAAGCAGCTCTCAGGGCGTCACTGACGGGTGCAAATTGGGTAGACAAGTTACCGTGGGTGTTATTGGGGTTGCGTTCTGCGCCTAAAGAGGACTTAGAAGCCTCCCCAGCGGAGTTCGTGTTTGCGCAGCCACTCCGGCTCCCTGGGGAGTTACTCCCAGATAACCCTGCGCCAGACGCCTCCCCGTCTCAGCTGTTGCGGAGTAACATAGAATCAAGCACGCTGCCCGGCCCCGCGCACCACAGTTTTCCGCGCATTTTTGTGCCTAAAATTTTGAAGAACGCAGAGTTTGTTTTTGTCAGACACGATGCGCATCGAACCCCGCTGCGACCGCCTTATGACGGACCCTTCAGAGTGTTAGAAACAGGGTACAAGCAGTTTTTGCTAGATTTGGGAGGTAGGAAAGAGAAAGTTGGCATAAACAGACTCAAACCCGCTTTTGTGGTGGCAGATGAGCAAGTGCTGTTGGCGAGGTAAGACCCCCGCGGGGGGCTTCACAGAGTAATGTTTCCCCAGAACTCCCACAGGTGCTGACAAAAGGTTTCCACCCCCAGACGGCAAACCCCAAGTGTGACAGCGCTGCGGAGACGTCGAACCCCAGCTACAGCAGATACGGCAGGAGACGGAAGCCCAGACAGCGTGTGGACTGATGTGTATTGATACTATCACGGCATGCATGTTGCTATTCCCTTGTTTGTTCTAAAATGCTGGGGGGGGGCTTTGTGTGGTGGACACACATACGTGACCTGCTTTTGGACTCACATTTTAGACCAGAACAAAGGCAGAGCTTCCTTGGTGATTACAGGAAGCTGCAAGAGTGTTAGCTTTGGTATGCAAAGCTTAAGACTGTGGGGTATAATTAAAGGATTAAAGAGGGGATGCATTGTAGAGAGTGGGGGGTGATATCATGGAGAGAGGATGCATTGTTACTGTCATTATAATGCAATGTGGTCTGTGAGACATGTGACTTGTGAACTGTAGGAGTCCTGAGATTTAAGGACGAGAGTTCCCTGTGTTGCCCTCTTTTCTGCTTTGTGATGTTGGAGATGTGAATAAAGCTGACTCGAGAGAGAACTCTGCCTCGTCATTCTCACATTCCCACAACCCAAACATTACTCGTTTTATAATAACAAGGCAAAAGAAATGTTAAACTTGACCTTTTGATCCCAAACCCATAGTCAGAGGTCAGGATTCCAAGGTGAACCTGTGTACCAGGTTTGGTGGCCCTGGCTTTACTTGTTTTATAGTAAATGTAGCATTTACCATAGTGCAATTGCAATGTTACCTTTAACCCCTTGACCCCAAACCCATAGTTAGGTGAGGGTGTAAGTCGGCCAAGATGTGTATTAGATACAACTCCTGTATCGATTTGAAAAACCTACATCATTTCTTTCAGTCGTTACTTTGTTTAGAAGATTTAGAAAAAGATCTGACCTCTGACCTTTGACCTCAAGGTCATCCAATGAGAGTGAAATTTCAATATGCGCATCATCAGAGTATCTCAAACCACGATACCAAGTTTCAAAACAATCGGAACAAAACTGCAGGAGGAGTTGATTATGCAAGACAGTTACTGTCTATGAAGTGAGGTGAAACAGGAGGTCAGAGGTCAGGGGCTTAAATTCCAGCAAAAATCATCTGATCAGAATCAAATTGCAATACGTGTGTCCTCAGTATATGTCAAACCATAGTGCCTAGTTAAGCAAAATAACTGGACCAAAACTGTAGGAGTTGATTTAAAAAAAAGTGGGACAGACAGATCCATAACATAATCCCCCTTCGGTCTTCGACCCCTTTGGGCTTCGACTGGCAGGAAATAAAAACACACACAAAAAGGTATTTTGGGATATGATCAATAATATCCCTATCAGAAAATTTCACAGAAATATGATTTCATTTTTACGCCATACCACCTGTGGTTG
Source organism: Pholidichthys leucotaenia (assembly GCA_020510985.1). Classification (NCBI taxonomy): domain Eukaryota; kingdom Metazoa; phylum Chordata; class Actinopteri; order Cichliformes; family Pholidichthyidae; genus Pholidichthys; species Pholidichthys leucotaenia. Next base: position 19,507,878 of record CM035839.1, on the reverse strand, counting down.
CACCACCATATTAGCCATGGTTCCATTGTAGTGTTAGTGTGTGGGTAGAGAGCAGAGTGGTGTCAGACACTTACTCATTTATAACAGACAACGGGGAAAAAACAATCTTTGGCTCATCTAAAGACAAAACAGCTGCCAACACCCACTCTCTAAAGATGTTACAACCATCAAACTAAACAAACCACAACAGACTTGATTCTAAACATTTAAACACAAAGACATGAAGTTAGATGTTTAAAATCATAACAGCCAACACAACACTGTTTCAGAGCGTAGAGAAACACTCAGACCTGTCCACTACTTATTTACACACAACAGCTTTGTCTGTTCACGCTGTAGCTTTATTCATGTGAGAAGTGTTGAGGCCATGACTGCTGAGGACAATAACCAGAACGTTTTCTCCAGAGGAGTATCGAGACACTGAATAATTATACCGAGATATGATTTCTGGCCCATATCGCCCAGCTCTAATATACTGTACATCATATATTGTGATTTCCCATCCTGATCTTTGTCTTGTTCAACTCCTGCCTAGGTCTCACGCGTCTCTCCTTTGCTGTGCTGACCTAACCAGAAAGTGAGACTTTAGCACCATCTAGTGGACTAAAAGGTCAACTGGATTTTATTACTCTGGTACGGAAACAGGCAAGTTTGTGTCTACAACATTTATTAATAATTTTTAATTATTATTTTATCAAGAATATATATATATTATATTATCAAGAAAGCTAGCTCTGTCCTGGGGCAGCGCCTTGACCCGGTGGAGGAGATAGGAGAGAGAAGGACGGTGGCTAAACTGTCATCTCTGCTGGAGTCCGAGTTCCACCCTATGCAGGACATACTGAATGCACTGAGGAGCTCATTTAGCAGCAGACTACATCATCCCAGGTGCACAACCGAGAGGTTTCGCAGGTCCTTCCTACCAACGGCTGTCAGACTGTACAACCTAAGCAGGGCTGCTCGCAGAGATAGCAAAAAGACGTAACAAACTAATAGTTTTTTGAATGCAAAAGATGCAATAGACTTACACAATGGTCCCCTCCGGCATACAACTAGGAAAATACCGGTCGCTATGGAGAGTGAGAATATGTATGGGCACATAATCATACCATGTAGGATAACTAAGTAGACGGTTGTGCTGTTTCATCCCATCTAGCAACAATGCTCTGCACTGTGTGTGTTTATATATTTACATATTTATTCCATCTAGCTACAATGCTCCGCACTGGGTGTGTTTATGTTTATATATCTATATATTTATTCCATCTAGCTACAATGCTCCGCACTGTGTGTTTATATATCTACATATTATTCCATCTAGCTACATTGCTCCGCACTGTGTGTCTGTGTGTGTGTATATATATATTTTATAGTAATATGTACATGTGTATATTAGCTGCTCTTGCTTGCTTGGTTTTTTTTTTGTTTTTTTTCTTGCCTTCTGATTGTTGCTCTGAGTGTTGCTATCCCTGTGCTGTTGCAATCCTGGAATTTCCCCGTTGTGGGACTAATAAAGGCTTATCTTATCTTATCTTATCTTAATAAAGTATCACAATACTGGTGTCTCTGAATCGATAGAAATACAATATCACTCACCACCACAAAGTATCACAGGACTACAACGCATCAAAAGTTTGTCATCTTTTCACCTCATCGGCTTAATAATAATTCAAACATCAAAATAATATTTCAGGAGCTCTGTCCTCCTCTCACAATAATCTAGACACTCCTGCTTTTTTCAGACAATACGCCGCCACATTATGCAGATACACATTCTGATGGGCTACAGATTCTTGGGTAACTCTGGTAAGAAAAACAACTTCTTTTTCACATTTCTGTTCTTGCAGTTCTCCCCAACATTATCATCAAGAATCAAATCACAAAGTTTCTGAGAGAGAAATATCTAGAGGTAAACAAAAAATCCAAAATTTAAGAGACAAAAGCATCAAATTTACAAGGAAAAAAGTTGCAAACTAATGAGGGACTTGTCACAAGTTTCATACAGACAAGTCGCAAATTTTGGAGAAAAACGTCACAAACTAACAAGAAAGTAGACAAACTTATCAGGTAGGGGTGAGGGTAATGATACGATGCATCTCGATTCAGATGTGAACGATTCTGAATCAATGCACAAATGTCAACATTCTCATTCTTAAGTATTAATTAATTACATAATTAATTTTGATGGAACAAAAAAAAAATAAAAAAGGTTGGAACCCGGAAATATGAACCTGTAGCACTGGACAGTTTATAGCACTGCACACAACATTCGGGCCAGTGCTGACTGTGACTCCATGCAAGCCAATCCAAAACTCCAAACACGCAAAACCACACCAGACAAAGTACATTCATGGCTCACTGCAATTACTTTGTATGAAAAGTAGGAAGTTGTCATATATAGATGGCCAGAAGTTGGACTTAACTAGTGTTAAGTCCAAGAAAACATGAAGCACAGGAACCACATGATTAATCATACAGTGAAATAATAAATCTGAGTAATATGTAGGATTAGAAAAAAGGTTAAAAGAAGCAAAAGGAGGGTGTGGTTTTTACCAGATTTAACAGCAGTGTCTCCTTGACGATGTGAGAAAACAAACTGACAACAGCCACTGCAATCAGATTCAGATCAAAGTTGTGAAATGCGAGCGCACACATCGGTTACCAGAGCTCATTTCACAGAAGTAAAGATCTCAAAATAAAACCCACAAATCTGCCAATCAGTCAAACAGCCACCACTGCATGATAAGTGTTTTTTAACACTTTCAGGTGCCAGAGTCAGAGGTTTGCTGAGTATTGGGGGTTTAGATTCAGAAACAGTCAGCATGGTGAGAACGAAGCTTTGAAGGTACACCTGGTAGTGCTTTTTTAGAAGAACATGAAAACATCCAGGGATGAGAATGGGGTTTGGGAAAAAAAGAGGAAACTAAGCCGGGGGTCTTGAGGGACGCAGGCCCCCAAGCCGGATCCAAGGTGGAGCCTTGGTGGGGGGTCTTGGGGGCAACGCCCCCCCAGAAGCTAACGAAATCTGGTGTTTTAGAATGCTCAAATGTGGTCTTATATTTAAAGTTAGAAGTAAGTACAAATGCATTTATAGTTTACCTTTTTAATCTGCTGCTGCATCACATGTGTAATCATGTTCAATACTGTTTTGATTCAGTGTCACACTTTATTGAGAAACAGAAAATGTCACTTCCATATTTACATGCCTGTGCTACTACTCTATGAACTTATGTACAAGTCAACGTATTCTTCACATCTAATTGTGCAATTTTTTCTTCTTGGCTACCAAAGCCTGGAGCCATTCTGTAGCCTTCCTCTTCTCTGATTTTCTGTGGGCAAGCAGTGCCTGCTTAGCTGCAGCTTCTCTGTTCTTTTTCATGGCTGCCTTGCTTGCCACAGAATCATGTTGAAGATTGAGTTCTTTCCGTTTCATTTCGTTCTCTTTCCTTTTTTCTTCCTTTTCATGCCTGTAGGCACTTGCTGCATTTTTGAAGTTGACACACAGCCTTTCATCAATTTTGGAGTGCTTGACATCATGTTTCTTGAAGAAAGCAAGTGATGATGCGTCTCTAGCCTTGAGACTGTACTTCACAGTTTGAATTGAGCTGAATGTGTTAATGTTCATTCTAGTTGACCTTATGTCAATGATATCTCCCATGGTGTTGAATGATGACTCAACTCTAGGCCCATGGAAGCAGCTTAGAGACACCATAGCCATTCTAGAGAGAGTTGGATAGTTGTTTGTTGTGAAGACTTTTCCCCACCAGACATCTACTCCTCCTTCCTCCAAAGTTTGTTTCAGGCTTGAGTCTACCTGGAACTTCCTGATTTCCATAGACACTGAATCCTTCTCCTTGTCTGTCAGGAAAGGGTCCAGGAGCTGACTGAGTTTCTCTAGGGCCTTGGTACCTTCACTGTGTCCCTTAGCAGCAGGATCAAGGGCAGACATTGCTTGAAGCAGTGGGTTGTTGAGGGGCAGTCGCTTCTGCATGTGCTTTCCACAACTGATGTATGCAGTTGACGCTTTTTTGAGAAATTCCAGGCACACATGTGCATTTGTTAGTGTTACTAGGAATATAAAAAAAGTTGCATATCAGTATATTTTAACCCCTTGAACTCTTGTGAATTCCGCGGGCGGTCACGTCTCTGCATCTTAGTGCGTCTCAGTGCGCACTGAAAAAAAAAGCTGAATTTCCGGTCTTCCAGTACAGACACAGCCTTGTTACAACCTGAGAAAAAAGCTGTGTAATATATTCATTTTTTGTGGTATTTTTACAAAATTTTGACCTGAGCTTGAAAACACTTGGTTCTACATTTCTGTTGTGTTTTCCAGCCAGTATCTGACAGCTGTATGTTATTTGCAAGCATTTGTATCTAAAAAAAACACCCAGGCGAACTTTCTTGTTACTCAGTGGCAGGAGCACTTAGAGAGATTATGACTGTTTTGCCAAAAAATTCAGAGTGTTTTCTTTTAAATGAGACTAACCCCATGAAGATGCTGCAAAGGGTTGAAGAACAGCTTTTGATTTACTTTGGGCATGTTATTTTTTAGGCGTTTTTAGGGAAGTTGAACAGAGTTCAACAGGTTAATATTTGAAAGATAATCTAAGAAAGAAAGTAAAACCTATAAGATGTTTAATATTTTTATGCAATGACCATAAAGAAATTATGTTTACTAATAAAAGCAAAGATATCTTAGGAAAGGCAACCCATCACCAGCCATGACAAAAAAAACAACTTACACATGCATTATGTAACTCCTCCTAGTGAAACAAAAAATGATAAATTATATTCAAAATTCTTAGATTGCATTTCAATTTGTGAGAAAATATGTAATAATATAACAATCGATAATCAGCATTCAAATGCAATTAGTGTTTCAAAACAGGCATGACATCACAACTTACACATGCTATTTCATAACAAATTCATTATGTGGAAATTCTCAAGTACATTACTTAAACGAGAAAAAAATCTTATCTTGGAATGTGTCTTCCGATCACTAATTGCTGTAATCGGGGCCGATTGTGATGAACTTTGATTGACTGGCATCTGAATTTGACTGTGTCCATTGATCGTGTCCATTGATTGGTGCTGGCCGGATCATAGCCGATCCTTCACACCCTGGTCACGTACTGTTTGCCCCCCTCCCCTCAGGTAGAAGACTTCGGTCCATTCAGACTAAAACCTCCCGGCACATGAACAGCTTCTTCCCCTCTGCCATCAGACTGCTGAACACTAAGTGACTTATTGACTCTCGTGCACTATGTACAGCAGCTCAACCAGACTCATGTCAATCATCACTGTTTTTCTGTTGCATTACCGACTGCACTATGTGGTACTCCACAATATCTGCTACTCGCTAATATATTTAAAACTGCTTTGACTAGTATTACTCATTCTTATTCTACACTTATTGCATGTTTAGTTTCTTAGTTGTTTAGTTTTTATCTCTTTTATCTTATCATGTTTTAATGTTGCAGCATTGCACCGAAACAAATTCCTAGTTTGTGTACTACATGAACAATGGCAATAAATCTGATTCTGATCGTTTTGAATGCAGCACCGAGCGAGTAGTTCGATCTCCTTGTCGCCACAATTTTGAGATGTTTCTGTTTTGAACAGTGCTCAACTAAGGCAACACAACCACGAGATCCATAACTCAAGAAATCGTTGCAATAAACATACTGGGCTTTCCCTGGTACTTTGCATTTTGCTATGAAGTCGGCCATTTTTTCAACCACAACTTCGGTATTTTTACCGATCTTTACAGTCATTGACACAGTTTTTTCGAGCTGAAACATGTTCCTTATCCCTTTGTTTTTTTTTCCACAATATCTTTATTGAACCTTTTTTTTTTTTTTTTTAACAAACATGATACAAACAATCAAACACTAACACTAAAGTACTACAAAAAAAAAAAAAAATGCACTAAAAACACCAACAACCACCAACAAAATCAAGTCTTCAACAATGCTCCTCTGTTTAGTCTAGACAATCCAATACATAAGTATACATATTATGTTCACCAGTTTGGAATTTACAAGGTCCACACACATCATTCACCTTCTTCTTCAAGAGTTATGTTTAAATTTTTTACATAATCAATAAAAGGTCTCCATATATTCTCAAACACAATTTCCTTTGATTTCAGTATATATGTTATTCTTTCTAATGGAAGGTTTGTTAACATCTGTCTTAACCACTGAGTCACATCTGGTCTATGAGTCTTTTTCCATAATAGTGCAATACATTTTTTGGCATTAAGCAAACTGAGGTCTATGAATGTTCTTTCACTTTTATTGAAATTATGCTTTTCTGGGTACAGACCCAACAAAACCAGTTTAGGATTCAATATGATTTGTTTTGAGATTATTTTTTCAATTGTTACCCTCACCTCTTCCCAAAACATTCTTATTAATCTACATTCCCATAAACAATGAAATAGGGTTCCTTTACTTTCCATGCATTTTGTGCATGTATCTGGTATATTTTTGTTATATCTATTTAACTCCTCCGGTGTAACATACATCCGCATTAACCATTTGAAATGTATCAATTTAAGGCGTGCATTTATTGATTTGGTTTGAACTTCTGTACAAGCCAATTCCCATTGTTCCTCTGAAATTTCAATTTGCAGATCTTCTTTCCAGTAGTTTAATCTTTTCAGTGAATTTTCACTTGAAGATAGTGTCAATGAGTTATAAAACTCTGAAATAATACCCTTTCTTTTACTATCTTTCATCATCATTTTTTCCAAGGATGAATAAATAGGTCGAGTGAGAGCTTTATTTTGATTTGATCGAATAAAGTTTCTAAGTTGAAGATATTTAAAAAAATGTGTTCTATTGAGATTAAATTTGATCCTCAGCTCTTCAAAAGACATTATGTTGTCTGCACATGGCAAATATAAATCCTGAATCTTTTGTATCCCTTTTAAATTCCATACTTTAAATACAGCGTCCGCTCTCCCTGGTTTAAAATATTGATTACCCCATATTGGACTAAATTGTGACAATAACTGTGGTTCTTTTAAATAGTTTTTAGCTTCACACCATATTTTGATCATATGCTTTACAAATGGATTTTTAACTTGTTTTTGTAATTTTTTTGCCGAATCTGAGTATATGAATATGGGAAGAGGTAAAGGTAAATTGTATGATTCCATTTCAGTCCAGTGAGGGAGATCATTTGATGAAAAATAATATGTCATAGACCTCAGTTGTGCCGACCAATAATACAACATAAAATTTGGACATTTCAGACCTCCACGATCAAATGGTAAATATAATAAAGACAGACGTAATCTAGCCCTCCTGTTGTTCCATATAAATTCCACTAACTTTTTTTTTATTCTTGAGAATAGATCTAAAGGTGGTGATAAGGGAATGTATTGAAATAAATAAAGTATTTTAGGTAAAATATTACTTTTAAGTATATTGATTCTCCCGATCATCGACATTGGTAGTGACATCCATCTCTGAGTTAACTCACTGATATCTGACATTAAGGCTTCATAGTTGACACTGGCGACTGATTCTAGCTTAGGCATAATTTGGATTCCTAAATATTTAAACTGATTTACAACATTGAATTGATTTACCTCAGGGGCTGGGTAATTTCTCTGGGTCTCATTTAGCATTAATATTGAAGATTTAGTTTTATTTATTTTATATCCTGATATTTCCCCAAAATTCTTTATTAAACCTTATCCCTTTGTTGATTTCTAAAATTCTTGCTTTGTTGTCTTTCTTGAGTTTTAGGTTCACCATTTTCACGAAATCGGGAAAACTCAGTTGATTGAACTGTCCGCCATTTGCATTTCGCTCCGCGTGTTGGATATGACAAAGGAAATCTAACAAAATCGCCGATTTTAATTTTTTTTTTTCCCTTCTTGCCTTGAGAGAGAGCAGTCGCATTTTTCTTCCCTCCTCTCCTGCCTTCCTGATCTATTCCCAGCTTTGCAATGTTGCGTTTTTGTCTGTGTTTAGTCGCTCTTCTTCTGCTGAATCTTAATCTAAACGGAAATTATGGATTTGGAAGCGGCTTAAATGTGCTATTGTCACTATTTTTCAACAAGAATTGGGCCAAGGGGGAGCCCAAGAATTGGAACCTGCGAGGAGACTCATGGACATTGGAATTCATGCGTCTGTGTAAACATTATTGGTTATGATCTCAGGACTTCTATTTTTGGCTGTGGAGTTCCCTGATGCATCAGAAATTGAAGGAAGGTGAGAGAGCTGATCAAAGCGGACCCGGCAAGCTCCTTCATCAAATTCGACCAGTTGGGGAGGGCACGAGTAGCGGCAAACGGTGAACTGAATGACAGTGATTCAGTGGAGGAATACATCTGGAGCCCTGTGCTCTCCATGGAAAAACAGTTTAAGCCTGCACATATAATGGAAGCACAGAAATACACGGGTGAGGACAAATTCTATTCTCTGAGTGCACTGTGCTGATTTGATTTGACCTCGTTTGGTGCCCCGTGTTTACATTCCTCCTGATTGAGATAAGCGGAAGGACCGGCTCTTATGTCTACCCAAACAATCGACAATCAGTTGTTGTCGTATCAGCGGATTGGACCCTCAAGGACAATGCCCATGTGCCTTCTGCAAGCAAGAGAGAAAGACTCTGGACTTGTTTATAAGTCACATGATTATAACATCTATCCACTGCCAGGAGGCGCCCTCTGCTGCTCACTAACAACTGTTACATTTACACTACACAATGCATACAACATTACATGCATACAATACACTGCCTCTCAACTTTTGTGTGATCTCCTGCTAAATGTCTGCTAAATGTGCATTGAGTTTTTTTTTGCCTGCAATCAAAATTTCGCTCACTTGCCGAGCGTCATTCTGATAAAACATGTTTTTTTCTCTCGCCTACTGTGTCATATCCATTCTCTTTTTCTTTTTTTCCTTTCTTCTTTATGACTGGCACCTAGCGGCTGCCCCGGCCTTGGATGCGCTCTGCAGAGCGTGCCCAAATGGCAAGTCACGTTTCGTTACCTTGTATTCACACATGTGTAATGACAATAAAGTTGAATCTCATCTCATCTCGATTGGTTGTTTCAATAAGTATCAGCCAATCAGTGGCCTTGTTACATTACATTACTGATCTCGCTGGGTAGCGCGTTCTGCGGGGTGGATTTTAGCAGCCGACTGAATATACGACTCGCCGCTCATAACATACCCCCCCCCCCAATTTTCTCCTCGAATTTAGACGATTCACGAGAATGACCCTAGACATGATCAAATCCGAGGAATTCAGCGGATCCGCAGAGGATTCTCATCCCTGAACATCTCAGCATGCCTTAGCTCAGCAGTGCAAGGCAGTGAGATCGCAGCAGTTTCCTACCCAATTAGGTGCACCAGTGGTCCGGCCAGTGCAACAGATCAGGCTAGTAGCATTAGCTTAGTCATTTGGGGGGGGGGATTTTCTATATTCACCCCACTAGACATTTGTGATCTCAGCTGGATTATCTACCAATACTTGACTGTATATCTCATTCCAAGAGGTTATTTTAGCACATTTTACTAAAGTTTATTTTACACTAACTGGAACTGGCAATATAGAGGTGTGATTAGCAGAGCTAGCCACTCAGGGTTGCTTCTGTGCTTGGTATACCCCTGGGACTGGCCAACCCACACACCCCTGTCTCTGATAATGCTTTATTTGGGCTTCTACAGTCAGCCAATACATTAGTCAGTCGGATCCTCTGAAAGAGAACCTGGTTATAATGATACCATCAAGCCAAACCCAACAGCTGGAAGCTCGCTGGTTGGTGGAGCCAGTAGTATTGGACAGAATGGAAACCAAAACATGAAGAATCAGAAAAAGCGGAAAATTCTCCACTTTGGAACATGGAATGTCCGAACCATGAAACAACTTGTTAAGCTACATCTATTGGTTCGTGAACTAATGTCTATTAAAATTGACATGTGTGGAGTATGTGAAGTGAGGTGGTCAGGAGAGGGACACTTCACCCATGATATATCTATAGTAATTTATAGCGGGGGAAAGGAGATCAACGGGCAGTAGCAGTCATCCTGATGGAGTCAACAAAGGACAGTCTTATAAGCTACAACACTACTGTATATCTGACAGAATACTCGTGTAACTCAACACGAAACCCCAGCCCACTGTGATCATTCAAACCTACGTGCCAACTCCTACCCATAACGAAGTTGACCATGAGTACTTCTACGAGAAATTACAAGCTACCGCTGAAAGTGTGAAAAGCCATAAAGTTTGCATGGTAATGGGTGACTTCAACGCCAAGGTTTAGAGAGGGCAAAGACCTAGCCCACGGGGTTGGATCTTATGGCCTCAATGATAGAAATGAAAATGTGACAGGTTAACAGAGTTTTGTAAAGCCAACAATCTGGTAATAACAAATACGCTGTTCAACCATCACAAACGGAACAGATATACCTGGGTATCACCAAATGGCCAAACAAGGAACCAGATCGATTACATCCTGATAAATCGACAAACGAAAACAAGCGTCTTAGACTCAAAATCGCGGCCTGGAGCCGATGCTAATTTTGATCACAATCTGGTCGTGGCAAAAGTAAGACTCAAGGCACACAGGTCAAAGGCGAATTACTCAGTGAGGAAGTTCGCAGTAGACAAGTTGAAAGATGATGGAAAAAGAGAGGAATACCCAGTAAAGACATAGAATAGAGTCAAAGCCCTGAGAGGCACTATCACAGAAGAGCAAACACCAAATGAGATGCTAGAGAGCATGGAGCAAATCTGGAAAAAATCAGCAGAGAAAATCATCGGTTTTTGACATAGAAGAAGAGAGAAGCCAGGGATTACAGAGGAAGCCCTTAAACTGGTAGAGGTGAAGAAACGGGCAAAGTCAAAACCACGGAACAAGAAGCAATACATCAAGCTCAAAGGAGAAGTGCAGCAGAAGATCAGAAAAGATAAACAAACGGATAGAAGATCAATGTCAGAATAAATCGAGGGAAGTCTTCCAACAGATAAGAAAGGTTCGCCAAACCGAATTCCAACCAGGTCAAATGGTGATCAAAGATGAGAATGGAAAAGTATTAACATCGCCAGAGGTAGTGCTGAATTGTTGGAAACAGTATGGAGAACACCTTCTCAAAATCTGATACAGATAAAGAACCATCACTCCTGCTGAGTGAAGATGAAAGTGCTATAAAAAAAAAAACACAAAAAAAATACGCTGTAGGAAATCACTAGGCGTGGACAACATCCCAGCAGAGCTTTTTAAACATAGCGGGCCTTTTAGTTAGTTAGTTACACAGACAGACAGACAGACAGACAGACAGACAGATGTACTTTATTGATCCCAAACTGGGAAATTACAGTGTAACAGCAGCATGACAGTTGACAGCCAAACAACAGAAACACACACGACAGACAAAGGGATTACCCATGGAAAGTAAAAAAAGAAACTAACACAACTATAGAACCTATATACATCATAGCTTAATATATGATGATGACCCGTATAAACACATGAATCATCCCATTGCACAAAGAAGGACTATCAGGAGCAGAGTGAAATGTGAGGTACCAGTTAGTCTGTAAGGTGCAGTGTGGCAGCATAGCTATGACCAGAATACAACATCATAGTGAGTTATTGTACAGTGAAATTGCATGTGGCAGGAAAGATTTCCTGTGCCTGGCCGTTCGACAACGAAGCTGTAGTAGTCTACTGGAGAAAGTGCTTCGCTGCCTATCTAGTGTGTGGTGGAGGGGGTGATCAGGATTGTTCATGATGGATCGCAGTTTATTTAGTGTTCTCCTCTCCACCACTGTCTCAAAGGTCTCCGGTCTGAGACCAATTACAGAGCCAGCCCTCTTGATAATCTTGTCAAGTCTGTTGGTATCTCTGCCCCTGATACTGCTACCCCAACAGACCGCAGCAAAAAAGATGGCGCTGGCGACAACAGTCTGATAGAAAAGCTCCAGCATCCTGCTGCACACGTTGAAGGATCTCAGTTTTCTCAGGAAATAGAGTCTGCTCATCCCCTTCTTGTGCGCAGCATCAGTGTTGGATCTCCAGTCCAACCCGCTGCTGATCCTGACACCCAGATATTTGTAGTCTTCAACCACTCCCACATCCTTCCCCCTAATCTGCAGTGGCTGAGAAGGAGCCTTCCTCTTCCTGAAGTCAATCACCATCTCCCTGGTCTTGCTGACATTCAACCTCAGGTGATTCTGCTCCGTCCACTCCACAAATCTGTCTACCAGTGCCCTGTACTCCCCCTCCTCTCCTCCTCTTATACACCCCACAACAGCTGAGTCATCAGAGAATTTTTGCAGGTGACATGACTCAGTGTTATACTGAAAGTCCATGGTGTATAAGGTAAAAAGAAAAGGAGAGAGCACAGTTCCCTGTGGCGCTCCCGTATCACTAGCCACCACTCCAGACAAGACACTGCCCAGCCTGACAAACTGTGGTCTGCCTGTCAGGTAGTCGGTAATCCAGGAGATCACAGAGCTGTCAACCCCCATCCCCTGCAGCTTCTCGCCCAGCAGCAGTGGCTGGATGGTGTTAAAGGCACTGGAGAAATCAAAAAAAGTGATTCTCACAGTATCTCCTCCACCATCCAGGTGCTGATTGGCTTGTTGTAGCAGGTAGATGACAGCATCTTCAACTCCTAAATGGGGCTGATATGCAAACTGCAGAGGGTCCAGCCACGTCTCCACCTGCGGCCTCAGGTGGGCTAAGACCAGTCTCTCCAGGAGCTTCATCACATGAGATATGAGGGCAACTGGTCGATAGTCATTCAGATCCAATGGAGATGACTTCTTGGGGACAGGAACCAGGCAGGATGTCTTCCACAGCACCGGTACTCTCTCCAGACTCAGGCTCAGGTTGTACAGGTGTTTCAGTACTGGAGCTAGTTGGTTGGCACAGGTCCTCAGGATCCTAGCAGAGATGCCATCCGGGCCCGAAGCCTTCCGCTGACGGAGTCTCTTCAGCTGTTTCTCCACCTGATCTGTAGTCACCGTGAAGTGAGGGGGGGTCCTGGTGCCCCCTGAGGAGGAGGAGGAGGGAGATGGAGAGAGGTTCTGCACAGGAGCGTGGGTAGGGAGGGGTGTGTGGGGGTCTGGTTGTGTTGCTCGGGTGACAGACTGTGAGTTGAACCTATTAAAAAACAGATTCAGTTCCTCAGCTCTCTCCTGGCTCCCAGATGGCTGCCTGACTCTCCCCTTGTACCCAGTTATTTGTTTCATTCCCTCCCACACATCTTTAGTGTTATTTTGCCTGAGTTTCTCTTCCAACTTCCTCCTATAATTGTCCTTGTACCTCCTCAGCATCTCTCTCAGCTCATGCTGCACTCCCCTCAGCTTCTCCTTGTCTCCAGCCCTAAAAGCTCTCTTCTTTTTGTTCAGAAGTGCTTTCAGGTCACTGGTGACCCATGGTCTGTTGTTGGAGAAGCAGTGTACAGTCTGAGCTGGCATGGTCTTGTCTTCACAGAATCTAATGTATTCTGTGATGCATTTGGTCATATTGTCTATGTCCACCCCATGTGGTTCACAGAGTACGCTCCAGTCTGTCGTCTCGAAGCAGTCCTGCAGTGCATCAGCAGCCTCCTGTGTCCACCTCCTCACAGTCTGTGTATAAGCAGGCTGCCTTTGCACAAGGGGGACGTACTTGGGTGTTAACATGACCATGCAGTGATCTGATTTACCAATGAGGGGCAGAGCTGTGGCACTATATGCATCTCTGACATTGGCATACAGTAAATCCAGTGTTTTGTTCTCTCTGGTGGGACAGTCAACAAACTGGTGAAAGTTGGGTAAAGTTTTTCCCACTGAGACATGGTTAAAATCACCTGTGATGGCCATGAATGCATCCGGGTGCTTCTCCAGTTATGTGGCCGCAGTGGAGCTGATGACACAGGCCACCGCTGCGTCAGCTGACGGAGGGACGTAGACGATAACAAAGCGCACTTCATTTCTCGCGGCATATAATAAGGTCTCATACTGACAGCCAGCAGTTCAATGTCCGGGCTGCAGCACTTTTCCTTCACATAAATGTGCCTGGGATGACACCACCGCTCATTAACAAGAAGAGCCACGCCTCCTCCTCTCTTTTTCCTGCTGCTTTTCACGTCTCTGTCCCCCCGTATAGTCTTGAAGCCAGGTATCGCTACGTTTACATCTGGGATCTGTGAGTGTAACCATGTCTCCGTAAAACACATGAAACTACACTCACGATACTCCTTTTGTGTCCTGACCAGCGCTGTGATCTCATCTGTCTTGTTTCCCATGGAACGCACGTTTCCGGTGATGATCATCGGTACAGCCGGCTTATGCTTCCTCCTCCTCCTCCTCACCTTCGCTGCAGCCCTTCGCCCGCGGTGTCTCTTCTTCAGCTCGTCCAGGATGAGGGGCTTCACTGCCGGCCGCAGCGCTCCAGGCGCCGGCCTCCTCAACGCAATCAGCTGTTCACGTGTGTAAACAATGCGTCCACCCCCACCTCTGTTGATCTCCATTGTCCGAGGAAGAGAAAAAGTGACGAAAACTAGAAAAAAGACGGCTAAAAAGAGAGAAAAGTTGGTCCAGTCTTAGTCCGAGTACTCCTACAGAGCCCTGGTTAATAAGAGACACACTATATACAGGTATAAACAGATAGAAACACAAAGACACGAGAGAGTTGCTGCTGGTACGGCCGCCCTGCCTCCGGCGCCATTAAAAAAAAAAAAAAAAAAAAAAAGGGATAAGGGATAAGGATCTGTACTTATATAGCGCTTTTTCTAGTCTCAAAGACCACTCAAAGCGCTTCACTAGTACTTACCCTCTATTCCAAGGGCCTATAGGAGACAGATATCTAGGGACAGTTTAGAACAACCAATTAACCTAACATGCATGTCTTTGGATTGTAGGAGGAAACCGGAGCCCCCGGAGTAAACCCACGCAGCACAGGGAGAACATGCAAACTCCACACAGAAAGACTCCTACCCCTGCCAGCCTGGGGATTTGAACCTGGAACCTTCTAGCTGTTAGGTAACAGTGCTAACCACTGCATCACCGTGCTGTCCTTTTGGTCTACATGCCACACACCAGCTCTGCAAAAAGATATGGTTCACAAATGAATGGCCTGTCAGTTGGAAACAACAAGAATTTGTTATGTTGTATCAATCAGGATGGCCCAAAGACTGCCCAAATTACCAGACAATCGCACTCATAAGCCATCTGAGCAAAGTTCAACTAATTATCATTTTAAATCGCATCAAACAAAAAGTGGAACTTGAATTGCCGGACGAACAAGCCGGATATCGATCAAACAGGAGTACCTGCGATATGCTTGCCTGTATACAAATGCTAATGGAGAAAACCATCACAGAAGAAACTAATCTGTATTTGATCTTCATAGAATATAGCAAAGCTTTTGACAGCGTAAGCCAAAACCAGCTCTTCAACATCATGAACCAAATGGACTTTCCTGGGTATATCGTAAATCTACTTAAGTCACCCTACACCAATCAAATAGCTGTCATTCATTGGAACTCAAACAGGGAACAGTTCCATCTGGCCAAAGGAGCCGGATTTCAGAGTGCTTGTGAGAGGAAGGAGGATATTAAATTTACGGTTTGCAGATGACACCGTCTTAATAGAAGAAAAGAAAGGATCAAATCTAGTAAGATGGCGGTGCGCGGTTGTGCAGCGGCTCTTTGCTCCCTATTTTTGTGTGTATGTATGCTGTTTTTGGATATTGGACCATGTGAAGCTGGATTTGTGTACAGTCGTACTGAGCTGATAAACATTGGATTTCAACAAAAGTCTGCTGTTACAGCAGTTTTCGAGAACACACAAAACATACCGGAGGCTATCTGTAGACCAACGGGATCACCATGGATTGTTGTCGGTCCTGGGAAGCGACGCAGACGGAGGAGGGAGAGAAAGCAAAAGCGGGGATGCCAGTCAGGCTTGCTAGCGAGGCTAAAGAAACAGCCGCATAGACCTCCGCTACCGAGCATTTTTCTCTCCAACACCAGAAGCATCGTCCACAAGATGGATGATCTAGAGCTACAGCTGGCAACTAATAAAACTGTGAGAGACTGCTGTGTGCTGTTGTTAACGGAAAGCTGGCTCCACCCGCTGATCACCGATGCTGCAGTACAGCTGCCAGGGCGCACACTTCACAGATTGGACCGAACAGCAGAATCCGGTAAAAAAAGAGGAGGCGGTCTCTGCATTTTTCTTCACAACACTTGGACTAATTACAGTCGTATTATTAACACTTACTGTTCTCCTGATCTAGAGACAATGTCAGTCTTATGTCGGCCTTTTTATCTTCCAAGAGAGCTGAGCGTGATTATTATAACAGCAGTCTATATTCCTCCTGATGCAAATACTAAAGCGGCCCTTAGTCATTTGTACAGTGTAATAAATAAACAGCAGCAGGCCTATCCCGAGGGTGTTCACATTGTAGCTGGTGATTTTAATCAAGCATGCTTGAAAACTGTGCTGCCTAATTTCCCACAGTATGTGAAATGTGCCACTAGGGGAAAGAACTGTCTTGATCGGGTGTAGTCGAACCTGAAGCATGCTTACAGAGCTGTGCCGTGTCCACATCTTGGCCTGTCAGACCATCTATCATTGCTCCTCATCCCAGCATACACCCCCTCAGGAGAACTGCTAGACCTACTATAAAGAACATCACAACATGGCCTGAGGGAGCTCTTTCTTAGCTGCAGGACTGTTTTTCAAACACTCTATGGGATTTATTCAAGAATGAGGATCTGGAAATGTACACACAGACTGTATTACACTACATCACCTACTGTATCAATCAGGTGACTGTAGAAAAACGCATCAGGGTTTTTCCTAACCAGAAGCCTTGGATGACAAAAGAAGTCCAGCCACTCCTCAGAGCTCGTGATACAGCCTTCAGGTCAGGGGATACAGATCTGTATAGCACTGCCCGGGCTAATCTGAAGAAAGGCATTAAGGAGGCTAAACAGACATAAGAAGAAAGTCGAGGACCATTTTTCTGATAATGATTCGAGACGAGTATGGCAAGGCTTTAACCATATCACAAACTATAAGGGCAGCAGCATCATTTCCAGTGATATCAGCGCCTCACTGGCAGAAGAATTGAACTGCTTTTTCGCACGGTTTGAAGCAAATACACCTCGCCCGGACCCACAGATGTTATTGAATGCCAGCTCTGATGTGCTTATCCTGCAGGATCATGAGGTGAGACAGACACTGAGAGCAGTTCACCCGAGAAAGTCTACTGGTCCCGATGGAGTGCCAGGAAAGGTGCTCAGAGCATGTGCAGATCAGCTATGCTCTGTTTTGACTGACATTTTTAACTTGTCTCTCAAGGCAGCCGTTGTTCCACAGTGTTTAAAATCTGCAGTCATTATTCCTGTACCAAAAAAACATACTATTAGCAGTCTGAATGACTATCGACCAGTAGCATTAACACCCATTGTTATGAAGTGCTTTGAGAAAATGGCATTGAAACATCTTTTGCTTAGTCTCCCCCCAGACTTTGATCGGTACCAGTTTGCCTACAGGCAGGGCAGATCCACTGAAGATGCTATTGCTATAGTGCTGCACTCGGCATTCAGCCATTTAGAAGACAAGGGGAGCTATGTAAGAATGTTGTTTGTTGACTATAGCTCACCAAATTGCTTCAGCTTGGTCTGCCTACTCACACTTGCAGCTGGATTAAGGACTTCCTAACAAACAGAACACAGACTGTTGGACTCGAACCCCATTCCTCCTCTACAGTCATGCTTAACACAGGCTCGCCACAGGGCTGTGTGTTGAACCCCACTTTGTATTCATTGTACATACTGTATATGACTGCATACCTGTTCATCCCACAAACATTATAGTGAAGTTTGCAGATGACACAACAGTAGTGGGGCTCATATCAGGAGGAGATGAGTCCGCATACAGAGATGAGGTCCAGAAACTGGTGAGATGGTGCTCAGATAATAATCTGCTATTGAATACAAAAAAACCCAAAAGAACTCATTATTGATTTTAGGAAGCATAGCAGTGAGCTGCCTCCTCTATATATAGGCAAGGAGTGTGTGGAGAGGGTGGAGGCTTTTAAGTTTCTGGGTGTTCATATTTCTCACAACCTTACCTGGGCAGTTAACACCATAGCTACGATAAAAAAGGCTCAACGACTTCCGGTCTGGACGCCATGGTGATAGCAACTTAACGCTGATCCTCCCAGACCCAATCCAAGGAAAACATCTTCAGAATCAGACTTAACGGATTTTTGGAAGAATAAAAATCAAAAGACAAAAGCACCATGCCTAACCAAAAACAGAAGAAACTGACATTCCCCAGGTCAGGATGCGCAGCGGCCGCAGAATCTGAACCGGAGGACCTCCGTTCAGGAGACGAGGAGCTGGACCTAGCTAACAAAAAGATTAGCTTGAAATTGCTATTTGATGAATTACGACGATTTCGGGCCGAATTTCATGAATTCAGAGAGGAACTAAAAAGGACGAAAAGCAGAATGGACCAGGCCGAAAACTGAATCTTGGAAGATGAAGAAAGAGTAAAAGTGCTTGAAGATTCTATGCTGGATTTACACAGAAAACAGTCAAGGCTGGAGGCTAAGCTAACCGACCAAGAAGGAAGACAGAGACGAGATAACATCAGAATTCACGGTCTGAAAGAAGGAGCTGAAGATAGTTTCAACACAGTGGCGGAACGCGTGGAATCCTTATTGAGAGAGAAGTTGGATATTCCACAAACCACCGATTTGAAGATAGAAAAGGCCCATCGTACATTAGCCGCAAAGCCAGCGGCAGAAGCGCCCCCGCGTTCGGTGGTGGTAAGATTCTCCGATTTCAAAATAAAACAAGAGGTTGTAAGACGGGCTTGGCAGAAAAAAGGATTTATGCATCAAGAGAGAAAAGTCTTCGTGGAGCACGATTACACCCCTGAGGTTCTTAAAAAGCGACGGGAATATAACGACGCCAAAAAGGTTCTACGGGAACAGAATCTACGCTTTCAGACGCCATTTCCGGCGAAGTTAAGGGTCTTTTACGGTGAAGAGTCATGTCTCTATAATTCAGCGGAAGAAGCAACAATTGACATGGCAAGAAGAGGGCTCCCGGTAACGGTGTTTAAACCCGCAGCAAATCTGAGCGAGAAGATCAGAGCTCAAACGTGGTCCACTCAGAGACCTTCAAAATCCACGGGCCAGCAGCGGGAAACCCAGCCCCAGAGCTACAAAGATAAGCTTTCCAGTTCCAGGAAGGAATAGCGACCTTTTTGGTTTTTTTTACTTTTCAGTCATTCTGCACTTCCATCCCCCCTCCTACAAGGTAACAAACATTAAAGGAGATGCAGAATCAGCATGTGGTAAAACCTTTCATGGAGCAGTTATAGCATTAGAAACAAATGTCTTCTTAATTTAAAGGGAAAAAAAAATCATGTTAAAATAGAAATGTAACAATGACCCACATGTTCTCTCCACACTAACAAATACTGTATTAGAGTGAATGTTTGCTGTGATGGGGGTGGGAGGGTGCACACAATCCCATAGGGTATAGGCATAAAAAAAACAAAAAAAAAAAAAACATTACAAATTCGGATTGGGATCTGAAATTCACGTTAAAAACATGGGACAACTTACAGGGGTAAGAGAGGGCCCTCAACACGTAACAGAGTTTGAGGAATTTCCCTCAGAGCCTACACTCCATCAGGGCTCTTACAGGGTCTTTAAAGAGACCCCAGCTCAGGAAGTTTTTTTGACAGTTTTTTGTTTTAAAGTTTCGTACACTATGTTCTTAATGTTTTTTATGTTCTTAATGTTCTTTCAGTTTCTGAGTAGCAAAAAAAGAGGGCCACCACACTGTTATACTAAATAAGAAAATACAATGGAGAAACAGGGTGTAACCAAAATAGCCTCATATAATGTAAAAGGGATCCTGAATCCAGTTAAAAGATCCAAGATTCTACGCAAAATGAAAAAAGACAAAGCAGAAATAATATTTTTACAAGAAACCCACCTAACAGACGTCGAACACACTAAACTCAATAGACAAGGGTTTAAAATGATCTCTTCATCTTCATACAAATCAGGGAGGAGGAGGGGAGTAGCGACATTGATATCAACCAAAATTACATTTGAAAAAAAATCAGAACACAAAGATAAAGAAGGGAGGTACAGTTTGGTAATTGGGCGGCTAGAGGGAGAAGATATCACCCTGCTGAATGTATATGCACCTCCAGGGGCTAAATGGAAATTTTATAAAAATGTATCCGACCTAATGATAACTAAAGCCCAAGGTTTAGTGATATGTGGTGGAGACTTCAATCTAAGACTGAATCCATACTGGGATGCAACAGGTAATTCTTCACATCAAAATAACACTCAAAATAGGAAAACTCGGATGCTACTAAAAGAAATGGGAATCTGTGACGTATGGAGGGAATTCAACCCCAATGTAAAAGATTATACTTTTTATTCAACGCCACATTCATCTTACTCAAGGATTGATTACTTTTTTATGTTTAATAGAGACATTGGAAGAGTAAAAACATGTAAAATAGGACTGATGGATCTCTCTGACCACAGTCCGATCTATATGGACTTAAATATCCAAAAATACACAAATAATACATTTTCCTGGAGGTTGAATTCAAATGTCCTGAATGGACCACTGAAAGATGAATTGGAATCAGATATTCTCAGATATTTGGAAGAAAACGATAATGGAGAAGTATCCCCTTTAATACTGTGGGATGCGTGCAAAGCTGTAATAAGGGGAAAAATTATTGCAAAACTGGCAACCCAAAAGAAACTGAGACAAGAAAAACTAATCACACTAGAGTCAGAACTCAAGAACCTAGAAAAAGAACACAAAGACAACACTCATTCTAATGGCTCACTCAAGATTAAAGAAATTAAAAATCAAATAAATGAGATCTACACAATAGAAATCCAGAAGAAACTTACATTTCTGAAACAAAAACACTATGAAGCAGGCAGTAAATCGGCAAAATTACTAGCCTATAAATTGAGGAAACAACAAACAGAAAGAGCAATCTACAAAATCAGAGACCCAGTATCAAAGGAAATAAAATTCAGAATTCAGGATATTCTTAAAAGCTTCGAGAATTACTACAAGAACTTATACTCCCACAAAAAACATAAAAACGCATCCGAGACATTCCTAAACACATTAAACCTTCCCCAACTTACGGAATCACAAAATAAAACACTACTGTCAGAAATACAACCTAAAGAATTGGAAAAAGCAATTATGAAACTTAAAGCTAACAAATCCCCAGGAGCAGATGGCTATACAGCAGAATGGTACAAGACCTTTAAACAGCAACTATCTCCTCTCCTCCTGAAAACATTTAACTATGTCCTCCACACAGGGGAAATCCCCCCCTCCTGGAGAGAAGGGGTCATTGCAGTTACACCTAAACCTGAAAAGGATAAACTAGAATGCTCCAACTACAGACCAATCAGTGTATTAAATCAGGACTATAAGCTTTTTACCATTATCCTTGCCAAAAGGTTAGAAAACATACTGACAGACTTAATTCACTTAGACCAAACAGGTTTTATAAGACAAAGACAGACACAAGACAACATTCGACGCACTTTACACATAATTCATCATATAAAAAAATATAACTTAAATGCAGTCATATTGGGATTAGATGCTGAAAAAGCATTCGATTCGGTTGACTGGTCTTTCCTATATAGAATCTTATCCAGTTTCAATTTTCATAACTTCATTAGAACTATACAGGCATTATATAAAAAAACAACAGCTAAAATAAGGATTAACGGTAATTTATCATCATCTTTTGAGCTGGAAAGAGGATGTCGTCAAGGCTGCCCCCTGTCTCCACTGCTCTTTGCAATCTTCATAGAACCTCTGAGCCAATGGATAAGACAAAATCAAGAAATTCAAGGTATTACACTTGGTCAGAAGGAACATAAAATAGCACTCTTTGCTGATGACATTTTAATATACCTAGGGCAGCCAGACACTTCTTTACCAGAACTAATCTCAGTTTTTTCAGACTATGGAGATTTATCGGGGTACAAATTAAACATGCATAAAACCCAAGTTTTAACATTCAACTATGACCCAAATCATTATTCACTAAGTGAACTCAAAACTAACTGGGAGTTGGAATCTATGAAATATCTGGGGGTCAATATCCCGAAACAACTCGACAAAATTATAACACTAAACTATGATCCACTGGTGACAAAAATAAAATCTGACCTAGCAAGATGGAATATGATACCATTCTTAGGTACTGCACAAAGAATTGAAGCAGTCAAAATGAATATACTTCCACGTCTTCTATACCTTTTCCAAACAATACCGGTAGAACCTCCCAAAAAAACATGGCAGGAGCTGGACAGAAGGATCTCAAGATTCATATGGCAGGGCAAGAGACCTAGAATCAGATATAGAACCCTACAGCTAAACAAAGACAAAGGTGGGCTCGCGCTGCCAAATATCAGGGACTATTTTATAGCTGCACAAATTAAAACTTTAGTAGAGATATGTAACCCAGTCTACACTGCACAATGGAAGGAGATGGAATGCCAAATAACAAGTGACATCCCCCTACAGGCGATAATAGGGAACAATGCCTTACCTAAACTCTTGAATAACACTAACCCGTGGATAGAGACCCCGCTAAAAATTTGGTTTAAGATAGTCAGAGAGAATCAAGCTAAAGAGCCCTATCGACTTCTGCAATGGATTGCCTATGATCAAGACTTTACCCCCAATAAAACAGACACTAGATTTAAAGAGTGGAAAGAGAAAGGGCTGATAAAATATTACGATTTTTTTAAGGGGCAAACTTTAAGAAGTTTTGAAGATTTGAAAAAACAAGGTCTAATAAATCAAGATCTTTACAGGTTCTTTCAGCTTAGACACCACATAAACAATATACTTAAAAAGGAGGATTTGGAAAGGGCCTAGTCAGGTGTTCTGAAGGTCTTCTTAATGGCATATAAAGGGATCCCAGGGATCAGATACATTTCTAAAATATACCAAGGTCTTCAAGACTTAAAAGGAGACAACACATCATATATAAAAGAGAGATGGGAAAAAGAGGGGAATTTCACTTTACAATTGGAAATATGGGAAAAGCTAAATAAACAGCAATGGAAAAGTACCTCATCCCTGCAGTGGAGAGAATTTGGATGGAAAAACTTGGTAAGATTTTTCAGAACACCTGCACAAAACAAATTTACCCATAAGAGGTTGAACTGTTGGCGCCTGTGTGGTGAAAAGACTGCAAATCATTTTCATGTGTTTTGGTCATGCCCAGTTATCCACCAATATTGGACCAATGTACAGACAATATTGGGGAAAATATTCAAAATAACCGTTCCCTTTTCTTTTGTAACTTTGTATTTGGGTTTACTACCGGACTCACTGGAAAGACGAGGAGATAAATACTTATTCAATGTTTTAATATTGGCAAGTAAAAAAGCCCTAACTAAAAAATGGATGCTGAAGGACTGTCCTACACCTGAAGATTGGATTAACGTGATTCAAGACATTTACTCGATGGAAAAGTTGACATTCGCACTGAGATAGGACATGGATGGGTTCATGAACTTTTGGCAACCCTGGATCGCACATGTGTCTTCCATTAGATCTAATCTTTGACAAATACCATTTCAATAATGGTCCCGCTCTTTGTTCCAATGCTACTCAGATGCTCTTTTACTTTTAATTACTTAATTTTCTGTTTGTTTGTTTTTTGCTGTTCTGTTTGTTTATTCGTTTTTTTTTATTTAATTCTCTTTAATTTCACTTTTTCTTTCACTTTAAAAAAAAAAGGGGGGGTGTTGTAATAACTATCCTACCAATGTTGTCAAATAGCAAAAAATAAGGGAACATGTGATGAAAATGTAAACAATGCAATGCTGTAATGACCTGTATACCCTTTAGAAAAACTTAAAAAAAAAAAAACTTAAAAAAAAAAAAAAAGGCTCAACAACGTCTACACTTTCTGAGGCTCCTCAAGAAGAATGGTCTAAATGCACAGTTGCTGGTTTTATTTTATCGCCCTGCTATTGAGAGCATTTTGTCACATGGCATCACGGTTTGGTATGAGGGCTGTTCAGCCGCAGACCGCAAAGCCTTCCAGAGAGTGATCGAGACTGCACAAAAAAAAATCACTGGCTGTTCTCTCCCTTCTCTGGAAGAGATTTCCAGGTCTTGGTACCTCAACAGAGCTACTGCCATCATTAAAGACTGTGCTCATCCAGGCCATGATTTCTTTCACTTGCTCCCCTCGGGAAAGCGGTACAGATCCCATAAAACCCAGACTACCAGGTTTAATCATAGTTTTTTCCCAGCAGCAGTACGTATTTTGAACGGATTTATGTAACACGCACAGACTGCTGATATTTTTTTGTTATTTTAGGTTATTTTGTAGCAATAACCCTGTGTGTATAAGATGGTCTTTTGTATTTATCACTCAGTATGTTTTCATTATTGCTAAGTACATACTGTATTCAACTTTTAGGTAATTTTGTTTCAAGCATTATTTATTGTTGTAATTATAAGAATGTTAAATGCATGAGTGAACTGTGAGTGTGATAGTTTGTTTTTAGGGAGCAGCATCTCAATTTCGTTGCATTGTTCATTAACAATGGAATGACAATAAAGGCACTTTGACTTCGACTTTGACAAATTAACAAGTTGGTGAGAAGAGTTGACGAGGGTGAAATAAGATTGCTGATAATGAACACAAAGAAAACAAAGGGAATGACCATCTGGAACAGAACAACACATTATAAATTAGCAAGAAACACCACAGAGGAAGTTGACCAGTTTAAATACCTGGGAGCCATAAAAACTAGCAATGCCAGCTGTACAAAGGACATCAAAGTTTGTGCTGCAATAGCCAAAACTCATATAGCCTATATTGATGTATGGGTGTGAAGGATGGACAATCAGGAAATCAGAAAAGGACAAAATTGATACAACAGAAATGTGGATCTATCATAGGATTCTCAGAATCCCACGGACACATCGGTGAACAAACGAGAGCGTGCTACAACAACTTGGAGTGGAGAGAGAGCTATTCGGAAAAAGTAGTGGAAAGAAAGCCATTATTCTTCGGGTGCTAAATACAACATTCGGGTGTTAGTTTGCTCCAAGATGTATCACATCATCAACCCACGAAATGGAAAAGAGGAAGGCCACGGACAGACTGGAAAACGAACATAAAAGTATGGTTGAACACTAATCTTAGATCAGAATAAAAAAAGGCAAGAGACAGAAATGGGTTTAGATCATGGTGTCACTGGGCTCGTGAACTTTACATATGAAGGATGAGGCAAAAGAAAATGGTGCGACGCATGCACCCAGTCAAGTGAAGTCATAGCTTGTCTGACAAGATTTGCAGCTAGCTTTGAAAGTTAGAAAGCAGTTGAATGCTGCAAAAAGTTAGCTCAAATGTCAGGCCTTTTTTGGATTTTATAACAACTAGTGCATTGCCCGCAGAACACAAGTATTCCTGTCTGAAACAGGTACCCCAATCAGGCTTTACAGGCCCAAATGTAGGCTGCGTTTGAAAGTGGAATACAAAGAGGTGAAGCCGATATGTCGGCAATCACATGTTAGACTTTGACAAATATAAAAGGGAGTAAATGGCACTAAGATTTATTTGATTGTGTGAATATTAATAACAATACCTAAATATTGAAAATGAATGGGACATCCAATATTAGCGACCATCTCAGATCCCTTGTTTATTTGTCTGTCAGATCACTTGTTTTTTTTTTTCCACAATATCTTTATTGAACCTTTTTTTTTTTTAAACAAACATGATACAAACAATCGAACACTAACACTAAAGTACTAAAAAAAAAAAAAATGCACTAAAAAAAAACACCAACAACCACCAACAAAATCAAATCTTCAACAATGCTCCTCTGTTTAGTCTAGACAATCCAGCACATAGGTATACATATTATTTTCACCAGTTTGGAATTTACAAGGTCCGCACATATCATTCATCTTCTTCTTCAAGAGTTATGTTTAAATTTTTTACATAATCAATAAAAGGTCTCCATATATTCTCAAACACAATTTCCTTTGATTTCAGTATATATGTTATTCTTTCTAATGGAAGGTTTGTTAACATCTGTCTTAACCACTGAGTCACATCTGGTCTATAAGTCTTTTTCCATAATAGTGCAATACATTTTTTGGCATTAAGCAAACTGAGGTCTATGAATGTTCTTTCGCTTTTATTAAAATTATGCTTTTCTGGGTACAGACCCAACAAAAACAGTTTAGGATTCAATATGATTTGTTTTGAGATTATTTTTTCAATTGTTACCCTCACCTCTTCCCAAAACATTCTTATTAATCTACATTCCCATACACAATGAAATAGAGTTCCTTTACTTTCCATACATTTTGTGCACGTATCTGGTATATTTTTGTTATATCTATTTAACTCCTCCGGTGTAACATACATCCGCATTAACCATTTGAAGTGTATCAATTTAAGGCGTACATTTATTGATTTGGTTTGAGCTTCTGTACAAGCCAGTTCCCATTGCTCCTCTGGAATTTCAGTTTGCAGATCTTCTTTCCAGTAGTTTAATCTTTTCAGTGAATTTTCACTTGAAAATAGTGTCAATGAGTTATAAAACTCTGAAATAATACCCTTTCTTTTACTATCTTTCATCAACATTTTTTCCAAGGATGAATAGATAGGTCGAGTGAGAGCTTTATTTTGATTTGATCGAATAAAGTTTCTAAGTTGAAGATATTTAAAAAAATGTGTTCTATTGAGATTAAATTTGATCCTCAACTCTTCAAAAGACATTATGTTTTCTGCACATGGCAAATATAAATCCTGAATCTTTTGTATCCCTTTTAAATTCCATACTTTAAATACAGCGTCCGCTCTCCCTGGTTTAAAATATTGATTACCCCATATTGGACTAAATTGTGACAATAGCTGTGGTTCTTTTAAATAGTTTTTAGCTTCACACCATATTTTGATCATATGCTTTACAAATGGATTTTTAACTTGTTTTTGTAATTTTTTTGCCGAATCTGAGTATATGAATATGGGAAGAGGTAAAGGTAAATTGTATGATTCCATTTCAGTCCAGTGAGGGAGATCATTTGATGAAAAATAATATGTCATAGACCTCAGTTGTGCCGACCAATAATACAACATAAAATTTGGACATTTCAGACCTCCACGATCAAATGGTAAATATAATAAAGACAGACGTAATCTAGCCCTCCTGTTGTTCCATATAAATTCCACTAACTTTTTTTTTAATTCTTGAGAATAGATCTAAAGGTGGTGATAAGGGAATGTATTGAAATAAATAAAGTATTTTAGGTAAAATATTACTTTTAAGTATATTGATTCTCCCGATCATCGACATTGGTAGTGACATCCATCTCTGAAGTAACTCATCAATATCTGTCATTAAGGCTTCATAGTTGACACTGGCGACTGATTCTAGCTTAGGCACAATTTGGATTCCTAAATATTTGAACTGATTTACAACATTGAATTGATTTACCTCAGGGGTTGGGTAATTTCTCTGGGTCTCATTTAGCATTAATATTGAAGATTTAGTTTTATTTATTTTATATCCTGATATTTCCCCGAAATTCTTTATTAAATTCAACAAGGTCGGAATTGATTTTTTAAGATTCGACATAAACAAAATTATGTCATCGGCATACAGGGAGATTTTATGTTCTGTTGGTCCAACTTTAATTCCATATATTTGTGACTGTAGACGTATCGCCATCGCTAAAGGTTCAATTGCCATAGTAAACAGTAAAGGTGAAAGTGGACAGCCTTGTCGACATCCTCAATTGATTTTTATTGATTTTGAAATATTGTTATTTGTTAGAATTTCTGCAGTAGCATTATTATATATTATCTGAACCCATTTTATAAAATTATTTCCAAGTCCAAACCTTTGTAAGACTTCAAAAAGAAAGGGCCATTCAACTCTATCAAAGGCTTTTTCGGCATCCAGTGATAAGAGAGCTGTATCCGGTGCTTCTTTATTAGAATAAATAATATTAAATAGTCTTCTTACATTATGGAAGCCTTGTCTTCCCTTTATAAAGCCATTCTGATCTCGATTAATAATATTTGGTAAAATTTCTTGTATTCATCTTGCTAAAATTTTACAAATTATCTTAAGGTCGGCATTTAATAGGCTTATTGGTCTCATATTTTCACATTTATTAGAGGGCTTACCTGGTTTTGGCAACAGTATAATTAAGGCATTATTCATATATGATGGTAAATTACTATTTTGAAATGCTTCTAAAACCATTTCCAAAAAAGGTTTTGTTAATTTATTCTTAAATTTTTTTATAAAGGTCAACTGGAAGACCATCTGGTCCTGCACTTTTTCCTGATTTCATATTATCAATGGCTAGTCCAACTTCTTCTTGACTAATTTTAGACTCCAGTATCTCCCTATTTTCATTTGGAATACACGGTATAGATAGTTCATTCAAAAACCCATGTAGTTTTGTTAAGTCAGATTCATTTTTGGTATCATATAATTTTTCATAGTAATCTCTAAAGGCTCTATTAATTTCTGAAGGATCTATAACTACCTGTCCGTTACTTATAAAACTGGTAATTGGTGTTTTAGATTCTAATTGTTTAATCTGCCATGCCAATAACTTTCCTGATTTTTCACCTTGTTCATAAAAAGATTGTTTCAATCTTAGAAGACTCGAGGCAGCTCTATTCGCTGATTTTTTGTCATATTCAGCTCTCAAAATCAGTAATTCGTTCTCCAACCTTGGATCTCTTCCTGCATATACTCTTTCTTGAAGAATTTTTATTTTATGTTCCAATTGAACTCTCTCCTCTCGAGTCTTCTTAGATTTTGAGCCTGTATAACTAATAATATGTCCCCTAATAAAAGCTTTGAAAGCCTCCCACTTTACACATGCTGATGTTTGTGTAGTATTGATATCAAAGAACTCATCTATCTGTTTTCCTATATACTTAACAAATTCCTCATCCTGAAGCCATTTATGCTGAAATTGCCATCTACCTGGTTCCTTTGTCAATTTCTTATCTACATACATTAGACAGCAGGGTGCATGATCAGAGATCACGATGTTATCATAAAAACAGTTTTGAATCTTGGACCTTAATTCTGTGGAGATCAAAAAATAATCTATACGTGAGAATGTCTTGTAGGTATTGGAATAACAAGAGTATGCTTTAACTTGTGGCTTCATTTCTCTCCATATATCTATCAATTTCAATTCTTTCATAAAATGATTAATGGTCATCCTACATCCATTGTGCGTACAATCCAGTCCTGTTGATCTATCTATACTGGGATTCAATGTACAATTAAAATCCCCTGCTATTATATGTTGCCCTGTAAGTGATGATAAGATAAGAAATAAATTGGCAAAGAACTTTTGATCATCTATATTGGGACCATATAAGTTCACCAAATTTATGTTTTCTAATAGCAAAGATCCTTGAATGATTACATATCTTCCAAATTTGTCTCCAATTACATTTTTCACTTGAAATGGGACTGATTTATGTATGAGAGTCATAACTCCCCTGGCTCGGGATGAAAATGATGAGGTGAAAACATTTCCTTGCCATCTACTCCTAATTCTTTTTACATCTTGCTCTATTAGATGAGTTTCTTGTAAAAACACAATTTTTGAACCCATGTCTTTTATTTTATTCATAACTTGTTTAAGTTTTTTTAAATTTTGTAGACCTCTGCAATTCCATGAAGTTAAATTAAGATTAACGCTTTGATTTATAATCAATAGGGAGTTTGGGATTACCTTGCAGTGTAAACATGCTCAAACAGAAAAGCAAAAAAAAGAGTGGTTGAACATTCACCCTACAAACTACACACAAACAAATTCCCCCTTCCCACATTTGTGGCAATCCCCCCAAAAGCAAAAGAGAAATTCCGTCTCCCGATATAGCCATCGACCGTTCCACACCCACGAGGAACAGCCAAAGCCACTCCTTCTTCATCCTCCCAATCACCCTAACTCTACTGCTTTTAATAACGTAACATTAACTTTCTTCTGTAATTTTCCAATTTAACTCCAAATTTTTTTAGCAATTTTGTACTTTTTTTTTTTTTTTAATATGTAATACATTCTATATTTTGTAATCTTGTTATATGCTTCTAATCAGTTAAATGCTCAAATATTCTACCCTATATTCTGTTCATGCTTAGCTCCCACCAGTCTCTTCCTGGATCTTCTTGATGAGCTCCTGCGCCTCCTCGGGGGTCTTGAAGATGCGTGTTCTGCCCTCATATGTGACCAGAAGTCTTGCAGGGTGAATCACTCCATGACGAATCTCAAGGTTGCGCAGTTCTTTGCGGATGGGGTCAAACTGCTTCCTTAATTGTTGGATTCCTGAGGCCAGATCTGGGTAGAACCGCACCTGCTGATCTTGGTATTTAATTTCTCCTTTGGCCCGCACCGCGTTGGAGATCGTCATCCTGTCTCTGTAGCTGAGAAACTTCATAATTAGCGTCCTCGGTGCTGCCTTGTTACCTCTCGGTGGGCCAATTCGGTGGGAGCTTTCCAAGACGACTGATGATTTTAGCTCCGCGTTGTTCAGCGCCTCCGGGATCCACCCCTCCAAAAAGGAGCATGAATCACGACCTTCGGCTCCCTCCGGTAAACCCACCAGCCTCAGGTTGTTCCTTCTGGACCGAGATTCCAAGTCCAGAACGCTATTTTCCAGATCTTTATTTTTTTTTTCCAAAGTGCGCACCTTTATTTGAAGTTCGCTAATTTCATCCTCCGCACTTGAGACACGAAGCTCCGCCTGCGTCACTCGTTCCACGCAGTCACCCAACTCCTTTCTCATTGCATCCAACGCTGCCATAATCCCATCAAGTTTAGCGGAAAAGTCTGCTCTCATTGAGCTAATGGCAGCCAGCACTGCACCTGTGTCGCCATCGTTAGCAGCAGCAGTTACCGCACCACCGCTAGTTTCATCCGCCATATCCGCAGCTTTTTCTACTGCGCCACAAACTTTAAAGTCCGTTAATTTGGACTGCTTCGGCGATTCAATTTTTCCCCCTCCTGATTTCCCAGCCTTAGTCTTCACCGGCATATCCTCACCCAAACGCTGGGAAAAGTTCTGTTCCAAATGAGAGAGTTATTTGCCGAATTTTTATTTCCAAGGGCAGAGCAGAGTGATACGTGTCCTTCTAGGCGGCCGCCATAACCGGAAGTGAGATCACTTGTTTGTGTGATCTTTTATCACTTATATTCAAGAGTGGCAAGGACAGGCCAAGACAAACTGACTCCAGTATTTGTTGCAGTGACTGACCAGATGATAGGTTTGTTCATCTCTGCTCTTTGTGTAGTGCATGTCACGATGCACCAACTGGCAAAAAGTCCACTACAGACCTTGCGACAGATGTGCGTATATGCCACGATGTCCAGTCTCACCCCGTGTAACTGGGAGTGGTCCACCACAGACCTGTGACAGATCTTGTTTTTAGTTCTGGCAGGATGCCCAGTTTCACCCTCCACGCTCTTGGAAGGGCAGGGTTGCCAGTTGGTTTGCCGACAGCCCAACCCATGAGACAGGTAGTACCGGTTTTCATGGTTATCCGGTAGCAAGCAAACCAATGCCTGACCTGACATGGTCAGGCATATAGTATAGGTTTATGGCTATAAATTGGGGAAAGAGTGAATTCATGCACTTAACAGACCAACTCACTGATGACTTCTTGACAAAACTGCCTCTTAGTGTGATGAAGGAATGTTTCACCTATTCAGGGCTTAGACTAAGAACCTGCAGTTTCATGAAATGGTCATTCAGAAATCAACTCATACCGGCTCGGACGTCGCCTGGGTTAACAAGGTCAGGAGTTCCTGGCAGCGGAAGGCGAAAGACAGAGCTGCGTGGAGGAATCTGATCAGACCTAAATGAAACAGTCATTGTCGCCCCCAACAGACTGCTATGGTGGTGTTTCAAGATAACAGTGTATCTTGTACTTTTGGGAATGGGAGTTCAGTCATCAATTATTTTAGTTCATATCACTGTTCAGTGTAATACTGAATTTCTTCTGTGTATTGTCAATAAACTCATGCAGTACTATAACAGGACATGTTTACAAATATTTGAGACCCATTGTAGTGTATCATTTTATACTTCAGCAATATTTTGTTATTAACAGGTCTTTTAAAACTGTAATCAACCAAAATAACTACAAAAAAACAAACATTATTACACAGCAGAAGGACCTGTTTGACTGCAACCATTGCATTAGTGTTGCCCATTTGTCAGTAAATATTTGAATGAATGAATGAATCTTTATTTTCAGATAGACTAAAAGTAAAGATTAAAAGAAAGGAACAGAATAATATAACAAAGGGGAAAAACAAAAAAAACAAACAAAAACATCTTACAAGGTCAAATTAAACAATAACTCCTCTGATTATACAGTTCAACATAAGTTATCCAAAATGGGTGACGGCTGAAGCCGCAGCTTATATTGCCCAAACATATTCCATCCAAGAATTCAAAAGAAAAACAAAACAAGAGCGATTACAATTCAGAACAAAGCTAAGACAAAACGTGACAAAAAACTAAGCAACAACACAACACTGACTGGATATGACAATCCTTATGTGATTTTACATGTCATCTTGTATATATGTTTGGAGTATTTCTTCCTTTAGTTTTTGTTTAAATTGTCCAAGCGTTGTACACGATTTTAATTCAGGTTCAAAAGCGTTCCACAATCTGACTCCTTGCACTGAGACACAGTGTTGCTTGGTGGTAGTTCTCACTGAAGGTTTTTGAAATACAGTGATCCCTCACTTATCGCAGTTAATGGATTCCAGAACCGACCGCGAAAAGTGAAAAACCGCGAAGTAGCGTCACCCCTAATGACGTCACCCATAAATAACACGTACGTTCCTTCTCTCACTCTCTCTCTCATATGATACGTGTGTGTGTGTGTGTGTAAGTGTACATACAGTACATACGTAGATGTAAATAAAGTGTACATAAATGTGTTTTTAGAACTCTTATTTTTATAACAAGATACGTAACTCAAGATGAACATGATTTACTGCACAGGTTAATGAGAGCTTTACTGCTCCTCAGGTGACGCCTCATCGTCAGGTGCTAGAGGCGCAGGATCGTTGAGGGCAGCTGCAGGAGGCGGCGTAGTGGCTCGATGGGAAGACTATTTCGCACAAAAAGGGACAAGAGAACAGCGAAAAGTTCCACGCGGCGAGACTAGCGATAAAGAACAATGAATGCGGTCTTCCTTCGCTGGGTATGGCCGCTCGGCAGGGAGAGAAACTGGGTAAAACGTCTCGGCCAATCAGCTTGCGAGGTAAAACGTCTCGGCCAATCAGCTTGCGAGATTCCCGAGCAGTGAAGAGGTGGGCGGAGAGGAGTGGAGCGGTGGTCAGAGAGGTGGATTTTGAGTTGTGCGGCTCTCTGTGTTGATACCTGATGTTCTAATGTAGTCTCCCTGCCTTCTGCTAGCGCCCGCCCATTTTTTCTCAATTTTGAATTTTTGATGAATATTTCTGAAAAATCCGCGATGCACTGAGGGCGCGAAAGGTGAAGCACGAAGTAGCGAGGGATCACTGTATACATGTTCCTCTGAAATGATATTGTTTCTCCCTTATTTGGAACAACTTTTGGATATTTGCGGGCAGTGATAGATTCTTCACTTTAAACATTATTACTGCAGTTTTAAAGTCAACCAGATCTTTCAACTTGAGAGCTTTTAATTTAAGAAAAAGTGGGTTTGTTGATTCCCTGTAAGCAGCTTGGTTTATTATTCTAATAGCTCTCTTCTGAAGCATAAAGATTGGATATACAGTATGTTTGTTTTATATGCATTTCCCCATACTTCAGTACAATATGTCATGTATGGGAGTATTAATGAATGATACAAAGTATATAATGTGGGTTGATTCAGCAAATATTTCACTCTGTGTAGTATTGCAATTGATTTAGATATTTTACCTTTAATATAATTAATATGTTGGGCTGCACGGTGGCGCAGTGGTTTAGCACTGTGGCAGCACAGTTTTACCCTCGGCCGGGGGATCGCGGGGATCATGAGATCGTGGGTTCGATCCCAGCCCCCGACCAACAGTGAGCTGTGTGGAGTTTGCATGTTCTCCCCGTGCTGCGCGGGTTTACTCCGGGATTTCTCCGGTTTCCTCCCGCACACCAAAAACATGTAGGTTTAGGGCGCTCGCGCACGCAGCGACCAGCAGCTGGTGGCTTGTCACCAGACTGCAAACCAAGTCTACCTACGGGTACAAATAAGTAACAAAAAAAAAAAAAAAAAAAATGTGACTTCCAATACAGTTTATTATCAATTATTACTCCAAGAAATTTAGTTTTGGATACCCTTTCAATCTCTACACCATTTACACTGAGTTTAGATACTAAGTTGTTGTGATGGTTGTCCATCCATCCATCCATCTTCTACCGCTTTTCCGGAGGTCCAGGTCGCAGAGGCAGCAGTCCAAGCAGAGAAGCCCAGACTTCCCTCTCCCCAGCCACCTGCTCCAGCTCTTCAGAGAGGCTACCAAGGCGTTCCCAGACCAGCTGGGAGACACAGTCTCTCCACCGAGTCCTGGGTCTGCCCCGGGGTCTCCTCCCAGTGGGATGTGCCTGAAACACCTCAAGTGGGAGGCGTCCAGGAGGCATCCTAATCAGATGCCCATACCACCTCAACTGACTCCTTTCAATGTGGAGGAGCAACGGTTCTACTCTGAGCCTCTCCCGGATGACTGAGCTCCTCACCCTATCTCTGAGGGTGAGTCCAGCGATCCTACGGAGAAAGCTCATTTCAGCCGCTTGTATCCGCGATCTTGTTCTTTCGGTCATTACCCAAAGCTTGTGACCATAGGTGAGAGTAGGAACGTAGATTGACTGGTAAATCGACAGCTTTGCCTTAGGACTAAGCTCCCTCTTCACCACAACAGACTGGTACAACGTCCGCATCACTGCAGATGCTGCTCCGATCCGTCTGTCAATCTCTCGCTCCATTTTCCCCTCACTCGTGAACAAGACCCCAAGATACTTAAACTCCTCCACTTGGGGCAGGAGCCTGTCCCCAACCCAGAGAGGACAATCCACCTTTTTCCGGCTGAGGACCATGGACTCGGACTTGGAGGTGCTGATTCTCATCCCAGCCGCTTCACACTCAGCGGCAAACCATTGATGTGTGGTTGTGATGGTTGTTAAAAACTATAAATTTTGTCTTACTTAAATTATGCGTTAATTTGTTTGCATCAAACCACAGTTTAAGCTTTCCTAATTCCTTTCCGAGTGTATCCAAAAGTTGTTCCAAATTGCTTCCACTGCATAATAAATTCATGTCATCAGCAAACAATATTACATCCATTTTTTCTGAAACTTTACATATATCGTTTATATACATATTGAATAACAGTGGCCCCAAAACTGAACCCTGTGGGACTCCACAAGTAACCTTCAGTAACTGAGTTTTTGTTACCAACACATACATACTGATATCTATTCTTTAAGTAACTGCATAACCAGGACAGTGCTACCCCTCAATACCACAATTTTGTAGTTTCTTTAATAACAAATTATGATCCACTGTATCAAATGCTTTTTTAAGATCCAGGAATACCCCAACTGAATACTCTTTATTTTCAACGGCAGTTGATATTTTTTTTCTATAAATTCCATTAGAGCAAATGCAGTTGTCCTCTTGTGTTTGAACCCATATTGCTGCTCACACAATAAATTATTCTTCATTATGAAGTTGTCAATTCTCTCATAGAATATTTTTTCAAGTATCTTGGAAAATTGCGGCAATAGTGAAATTGGTCTATAGTTTGAAAATTCCCCTCTGTCACCCGTCTTGTATATCGGAATTACTTTAGCTATTTTCATTGCACTGGGAAATATACCTGTTTGGAGAGACAGGTTACAAATATACACTCACCGGCCACTTTATTAGGTACACCTGTCCAACTGCTCGTTAACACTTAATTTCTAATCAGCCAATCACATGGCGGCAACTCAGTGCATTTAGGCATGTAGACATGGTCAAGACAATCTCCTGCAGTTCAAACCGAGCATCAGTATGGGGAAGAAAGGTGATTTGAGTGACTTTGAACGTGGCATGGTTGTTGGTGCCAGAAGGGCTGGTCTGAGTATTTCAGAAACTGCTGATCTACTGGGATTTTCACGCACAACCATCTCTAGGGTTTACAGAGAATGGTCCGAAAAAGAAAAAATATCCAGTGAGCGGCAGTTCTGTGGGCGGAAATGCCTTGTTGATGCCAGAGGTCAGAGGAGAATGGCCAGACTGGTTCGAGCTGATAGAAAGGCAACAGTGACTCAAATAACCACCCGTTACAACCAAGGTAGGCAGAAGAGCATCTCTGAACGCACAGTACGTCGAACTTTGAGGCAGATGGGCTACAGCAGCAGAAGACCACGCCGGGTGCCACTCCTTTCAGCTAAGAACAGGAAACTGAGGCTACAATTTGCACAAGCTCATCGAAATTGGACAATAGAAGATTGGAAAAACGTTGCCTGGTCTGATGAGTCTCGATTTCTGCTGCGACATTCGGATGGTAGGGTCAGAATTTGGCGTCAACAACATGAAAGCATGGATCCATCCTGCCTTGTATCAATGGTTCAGGCTGGTGGTGGTGGTGTAATGGTGTGGGGAATATTTTCTTGGCACTCTTTGGGCCCCTTGGTACCAACTGAGCATCGTTGCAACGCTACAGCCTACCTGAGTATTGTTGCTGACCATGTCCATCCCTTTATGACCACAATGTACCCAACTTCTGATGGCTACTTTCAGCAGGATAATGCGCCATGTCATAAAGCTGGAATCATCTCAGACTGGTTTCTTGAACATGACAATGAGTTCACTGTACTCAAATGGCCTCCACAGTCACCAGATCTCAATCCAATAGAGCATCTTTGGGATGTGGTGGAACGGGAGATTCGCATCATGGATGTGCAGCCGACAAATCTGCGCCAACTGTGTGATGCCATCATGTCAATATGGACCAAACTCTCTGAGGAATGCTTCCAGCACCTTGTTGAATCTATGCCACGAAGAATTGAGGCAGTTCTGAAGGCAAAAGGGGGTCCAACCCGTTACTAGCATGGTGTACCTAATAAAGTGGCCGGTGAGTGTACGTCAGTGGCTTCACTAAGCATTCAATGATAGTTTTGACTAAGAGCATGTCAATACCATCACAATCCATAGATGCTTTACTTTTAAATGATTTAAACAATTTCAATGACCTCTCTCTCGTCTGTGTTCTTTATGAAAATGGAGTCTTTTATAGCAATGTTTTTACTTATTGTATCACCTGTAGGTGCCGTAATGGGTATTTCTCGAGCCAAATTAGGACCAATGTTAACAAAAAAGTTATTAAATTCATCTGCAGGTGAGACTGCATTCACACTCTGAGTTGTTTTATTATTTTTTTTGAAAGATTGGTTGGGTAGCTTGTATTTCTGTTTTTATTTCCAAGAATATTGTTAAGTATTGTCCATGTATTTTTAATATTGTCTCTGTTTTTCTCCAGTTCTTTACTGTAATAGTCTCTTTTACTACATCTCATTATATATGTTAACTTATTTTTGTATGTTTTATACCACTGCTCTGCTTCTTTTGTCCTTTTCTTTAGAAAGCTTTATATAATGAAGTTTTCTTTTTACACGCCTTTTGTAATCCTTTGGTTAACCATGGCTTGTCGACAAATTTCTGTTTAAGCTTTTTCTTTACTAATGGACAATTTTTTTCATAAAGAGTGGTTACAATGTTCATAAATGTGTCATAGGCTTCATTTACATCTGATACATAGACTTTGTCCAGTCTTGCTTCAGCAAGTCTTCTTTAAAAGAACTGACTGCATTTTGTGATTTGTATCTGAAAGATTTTTAAGTTTTTTCTGTATTGGCCCCCATGTGGCCATGGATAAGTGCAAAGACTGGCAAATGGTCACTTATGTCATTTATCAATAATCTACTTTCTATTTTCTTATCAATAATATTAACAAACAAGTTATCAATAAGTGTAGTATTGTGGACTGTGATACTACTGGGATGTGTTATTGTGGGATATAGACTCGTACTGTACATAGAATTCATGAACTCTGTAATTACATTTTGTTAACTAAAAATGATTTATTTTGTTATTTGGGCATTTTTTTGTGTCCTGCATTTAGACCCTGTCACACCTAGATGATTTAGACAGCGTTTGAAAAATGTATGAAAAATTTGGAGAATACACTGGCAAACGTGGAATCAGTTATGGCTAAGTTTTGTCTAAGTTAAGAGTATGCCGAAGCACCCCGAAGCACGCTGATATATAGCGTAGTTTGCCGAGCTCCTATGAAAATTTTCAGCATGATGAAAATTTTCCGACATATCCAGTATATAGCTGATATGTTCCACATTGGCGGAGCAAAAGTTGTAGGGAAGTTATGCGTTTCTTTACACACATTACTTGTCAGCGACTCAAAGTTACTCAAAAGTCGAAATATGTTGAGATTAATGTCTAGCGTACCCCAAAATTATTTCTAACATATGAGTAACGCTCTTTGAACCTATGTGTAACTTAATGAACAGGTTTCTAGCTTGGAGCTACCCTATAATGGCGTATTTGCAGCGTTGGTTCACAGGAAAAACCCGTACAGAGCTCTGCTCATGTAGCATGGATGTAGATGGATCTTCCTTCTTTGTTTTTCCCTCTCTACGCTTCTGTCTGTTATGGCCCTTGAATCATTGGGTGGCGCTGTAGACGAACATGGCGTACTTAGGTGCCAGCCCTCACCTGCGGGCTACTTCCTTCCACCTTCCTGGGATAGTTGTTTGCTGGTGTGAGGCTTTGTTGATCTGTAAGGCTCTTTTGGTGCGCTTCTCTAAATAAAAAACAAGGTAAGTTTTCCATGTTTTTTGCTTTGCTGACGAATGGCATCTGGATTGACATTTTTGCTGTGCTTGCAGTATGTTGGCTGTGAGCCTTGTTATGCAGTGGCGCTGCTCTGCTCCGCTTGGGTCAGCTCTCCCTCGTTAAGGTAGGCAGTTTAAGTCACTGAGCACGTTTGTGTACTGTGGGTGTGTATTAAGTGATTTCTCTGCTTCCACTAGCTTTTGTGCCTTCGTGGTCGAGCCACTGTACCTCCCACGTCCAACTGTGCAGGTGAACCTACGTGCTTCAGTATGTATGCTGCTCCCAATTATCTTTCACTAGTAGTCTGATTTATGTTGGCCTAATGGCAATTGTTTTTT
The DNA here is from genome assembly GCA_020510985.1 of Pholidichthys leucotaenia. NCBI lineage: Eukaryota > Metazoa > Chordata > Actinopteri > Cichliformes > Pholidichthyidae > Pholidichthys > Pholidichthys leucotaenia. The sequence goes on along the minus strand of CM035839.1, from coordinate 19,468,575 downwards.
TGTTTTAGGTAATCAGCATTGCGGTGTGCAGCTCGTTTTCAGCAGCCGCCACTCGCTCCCACACTGCTGTCTTGTTCTGTTTATTTTGACAGCTTGTCTACTGTGACAGTTGGTCTTGTTTTATCTGCTTTTGTTTATCTTGTCATGTTTTGTTTGGTTATGTCTATTTTGACAGTTTTTCATTTTGTATACTTTTGTTGTCCTTCTTTTATCTATTTAAAATTTTATGACACAAGAGAATTAGAACACTATGCAGTGCTTTGTTTTATCCGATTAACTGGGTTTATTTTATTTTGTTTGTAAATTTGTTTTTTTTTAACACTTGTCCTTTTTAATTATTAACAACTTTGCTTTAATTGCCCTGAGTTTTAGTCCTTTCTTATGGTGTAAAATTGAATAAATTTCTTTTGTTGCAGGACAGGAGCTGGGAGCCTGAGGTGTGTGGCAGCCGGTTCCCCCTAGTGGTGGTTTTTCCCAGACTCCCTGTGAAGCGCACGCAGGGTGTCCATCTCATTGGTGTGCAGTCACGTGGTGTTTAGTTTAAGACCCCTTTTTCCCCTTCCTCAGCTAGCCTCCCGGTAAGCCCCAGCCCTGGTCCTTAGCAGGCCTTTGCCTAGTAGAAATTTATTTTAAGCTAAAACTCATTTTAGGCAATAAGCTGTTGTTATTGTTTTAATTAGCAACTTATGATTGTTTTTTTTTTTAATTGTTTAATAAAAATGATCTGTTACTAATGGAATCGCGTCTATGGCTCTGTGTGTGCAATGAACCTGTGTGACCTTATAGGTCTTGGGAAGTAGAAAACTATTTCCTGGGGCAAAATTCCCCAGGTGGCGTTGTTGCGCTTTTTGTTAAAAACCCACCGCCCTGCCACATTCAGTTGCTGCCTGCAGCACGTACACATACGCGCGCACACACACAGACAGACAGAGCTAAACATACGTACCTGTTCGTATAATGGGACTTGTCGGGGATGTGTCTGAGCACTTTCAAGCTACAGGATAAAGATCCAAATCACTGTTTAGCCCTCCCTCCATGTGTTTTGTTTTGTTTTGTTTTTTTAACCTTTGACTGCAGTCTGTACCATCAGCTGTCCAGTGTTGTTCTGATAAATATGCCAAAATGTCAGAACACTGGAGGAGGTGGATACAATCAGCTGATTGCTCGAAGCACAGAGCTCAACTGTTTTCCATGACAAATCACACTTTGCTGTTGACTGCGCCTCCTGGCAAAAGCACGCTCCATCCAACTTTTTCCTCACTTTATTGAAAATAAACTTTCTTTTAAACCGCTGTTAGCGTGTCTTTGAGCCAGGTCGTGTCAGGCTGCTGCTTCTCCCGGCATGTTCTGTGTTGGATACACCAGTGTTCTTTGTTAGACCTGGGCCCCCCGCTGACGCACCACCTAGTCTGCTCGCACGCCTCGTGTTCTACACATATGTCAAATTATCCTTTAGACCAGGGGTGTCCAATCATGTGCCATGGAGGGCCAAGACCCTGTAGGCTTTACCTCCAACCAGTGTCTTCAACAGCAGATTTCACTGAATTTCTTCCTACTGATTACTGATAAGTGAAAACACCTGCTGAAGAGCCTGAGTAGAAGAGAAATCCTGTAGGGTTTTGGCCCTCCATGGCACATGATTGGACACCCCTGCTTTAGACTTACACAATCACGGCAACTTTATGGTATAATTTTTGTAAGCATTAAATCTTCAGTATCATCTTTTTCTAGTCAGATTTGTCATTTTTCACTTCCTTGTTTTGTTCATGCCACATATTATCCAATCAGCATGGCCATGATGCCGCGTATTATCCAATCAGCACGGAGTCAATCCGAAACCCTGCCCACAATTCCTGAAGCCAGGGCATGAAGAGACAGAGCAGTGGCTAAACTTTTATTGATAAAAATTACATATCTTGACTGAGCGACTCCATACTCAGGGATGCAGACCCCTGTAACCTCAGCAAAACACTTATGAAATCTTAGGCCAGTCTGACAAACAGTTCAAGAGATATGCATGGAACAGACAGAGATTTTGTGCATTTATCGCACGGCCGTGTGGGCCGACCGCTGTTGCGTTTTAAAGATGTCTGCAAACGCGACATGCGGTGTGCGCAGATCACCGCCAATAACTGGGAGGTTACTGCCAAAGATCGAGCCACTTGGCGCCACGGTGTCAAAGAGGGTGTTCTCAAGATGGAAGCGAACACGAGAGTCCAGATGGCGACGAACGTGCGGCGAGGAAAGAACGTGCAGCATCAGCACGTGCACCATCAATCTTCATCTGTGCCAACTGCTCCAAAGACTGTCACTCAAGGATTGGGCTGTATAGTCACTCCAGGCGCTGCTCCAACCCTTGATGCGCTAACCATTGTCTTTTCGAGACGAGAATGCCAGAAGAAGATAGAAGATGGAATGGAAGACCTTGACATGACACACAACCCACAAGAAGCACTGCACGAAAAAAAAAAAATCGTGATAGTATTAGATCATGACCCAAGTGTCGCGATCTGAATCGGATCATGAGGTCCCTCGCGATTCCCATGATGTAGCATTAACGAATTCATACAACAGTGGAAACCAAACTGTCAAGCTTTATACAGTGGTGTGAAAAAGTGTTTGCCCCCTTCCTGATTTCTCATTTTTTTGTATGTTTGTCACACTTAATTGTTTCAGATCATCAAACAAATTTAAATATTAGACAAAGATAACACAAGTAAACACAAAATGCAGTTTTTAAATGAAGGTGTTTGTTATTAAGGGTAAAAAAAAAAAAAATCCATACCTACATGGCGCTGTGTGAAAAAGTGATTGCCCCCCTGTTAAAACATAAATTAACTGTGGTTTATCACATCTTTGGAAAGCGGAGTTCTCTAGTCTGTGGGGAAATCACTTTTTCCACACAGGGCCATGTAGGTTTGGATTTTTTTTCCCCCCTTAATAATAAACACCATTTAAAAACGGCATTTTGTGTTTACTTGTGTTATCTTTGTCTAATATTTAAATTTGTTTGATGATCTGAAACATTTAAGTGTGACAAACATCCAAAAAAAATGAGAAATAAGGAAGGGGGCAAACACTTTTTCACACCACTGTATATAGCTTCATTCATGAAATACAAGTATTATGAATTGTTTTGTGTTGAAAAGGCTACAACTGAATATCTGGCCATAACTTTTTTTTTTTACTTTTTAATCATCAGCACATTCATAAATTGTTTAAATCTGAAAAATATCATCCATCTCCTACTTTCAACAGTGATCACACAGCTTTACATCCTGATATTTTAATGAACTAGAAACAAAAGTTTTATTTAGAAGAAGCTACTTTTCATCCTTTTTACGTTTCCTCATAATGCTCCTTATTCAAATGTATTAATACAAATCTGTATTCTTCAGCTGTTCTCCGTACTCTCAGTTTGACAAGGAGTGAATTGGTTGTCTGATATTCTTCTTTATTTATTTTGGAATAAAACAAAAAGAATTCTAAACAAATTTCTAAATAATATAACTTTAAAAATCATTTGGTGCAAATTAAGCCAATTAAAAATAATTTCAACAGAGTGGAAAAACGTTTAAAAATACCTTCTTCTGCTGAGCTAAATGTTGGTTAGAATAAAAAAAAATGCATGGCATTGATAGACAGTCTTAACATATAATTCACTGTCCAAAACCCCACAGGTAACAAGCTAGCAGTTATCCTGCGGTCAAAAAGCCGAAAACATCCTTAAAATAAAAGGCTCACCTCTACATCACTGTCAGAGAATCTTCTCTCCTCTATTTTCTTTCCAAATTGTGAGAGAAAACTGTCAGATGTAGGTCTTATTTTAGGCAAGTATATCCTGTTGACGGCATTTCACAACTAGAAAAGCACTCGGACAGCGCAGACCTCCGCCAAGCGCCACAGTTCCCCCCATACAGTGTTTGTGTGTACGTTTTCAGATTCCTTGACCATGAAAACATATGACTAGCAATTGGATTTGCAATGATAGGATTAGTGGTTCAGTAGTTATTGACGAAAATGGCATTTTCCGTAATGGCGGTTTTCTTCTGGACGGTGATCCGGATCACCACCAAAATGTAATCATCTGTAGGATACCCCATTTCTGACAATCTGTGAAAATTTCATGAAAATCCGTCCATAACTTTTTGAGTTATCTTGCTAACAAACAGACAGACAAACAGACAAACCAACGCCGATGATCACACAACCTCCTTGGCGGAGGTAATAATTTAAAACATATATAGCTAATGTTCATGAAAATATGTGTTTCCTTTGAGAAATGCATCCAATAAACAATAATTTGAAAAATAAAATAATTAAAATGAATTTCATTAATTTTCATGTGTTCTGAGATATAACTGCAGGGAGCCACAGCATGGTGGTTGAAAGCCCGCATGTGGCTCCGGGACCCTGGGTTGCTGACCCCTGGTGAGCATACTCTGGGTGGGCTAAACACGGGCTCATCAGCATTTAAAGTAAGAACAACAGAAACATCCCAATGTGAGGAGGGCTTGTTGAAATGGGTGTAAAACGGTGCTGTAATAATTAAACCCTTATTATTTTGACCAAAGCATGTTACAGACCTCTTCATTTAGGCTGGGCTTTATGCTCTGCACACCTATGATGCATCTGTGCTTTTGACAAGGCTGGCACGCACATGGCATACATTTCATTTGCATCTACTGTTTGACCAAATGCTTGACGGATAACCATCATCTGCAGTTTCACCCCAGCCTGACAGGTAGCACAAATGTGCCAGTTTGTGCAGCGGCCTTACAAAAGAGAAGAAAAGCAAGAGCCACATGCATTTTAGCAACGACAATAGCAACTGCACAAAGGTGAGAAAAAGAACTCCCATGTTTACTACTTTAACCTCCAATTGTTTCTGTCTTTCTGTGGTCTTGTCATTCATTCATTCATCATTTATTCATCTTCTTCTGCTTAATCCTTTTCGGGTCACGGGGGGGCTGAAGCCTATCCCAGCATCTTTGGGCGAGAGGCAGGGTCCACCCTGGACAGATTGCCAGTCCATCGCAGGGCCAACACAGAGAGACAGACAACCATTCACTCTCACAGTCGTACCTAAGGACAATTTAGAATCCCCAGTTTGATGCCATTTAACCTAACTTGCATGTTTTTGGCATGTGGGAGGAAACCGGAGAAATCCCGGAGTAAACCCATGCAGACACGAGGAGAACATGCAAACTCTTCCCTTTTAATTCTTTGTCTTCTTCTCTCTCTTTGTCTTTGTTTACTGTGTCAGTGGTGCCACCTTTTCAATGGGAGGCTGGATCTAGCGCATGCGTAGTCAGCACGCACAGTCAACACAGTCACAGAATTTGTGCTCAGCTGTGAAGGGACCCCGCGGAGCCTCACAAATTGGAAAGGATGACGAAATTTACATCACACAAGCATTGTGCTTGAGCAGACAGGCAGAGCATAAAGCCAGCTTAATGCCTCTGTGGAGAAACGGCAACCAAAAATGTTCAACAAGTTTTTATAAATATATAACAGTCAAAAAGGTGAGGAAAAAAGGGGTCTGAGCTGCTAACTGCTATTCACACTAGAACACCCGTTAGGAAATAAATCAATTAAAAAAACAAAAAAAAAAAAAAACTATGTCACCACTTTATCACCTCTATCTTCTATCTGTATTTTACTTCAGTGGCTGCAGGATGTTTTTTTTGTAAAGTCTACTGTGGTTTGCGAGGGAGCTGAGGAAATCCAGCACAGAAGTGTCAGATGGGACTTTACCTGAATCTCCAACTCAGAGATCTGCTGCTGAAGTTCAGCCATGGCAGCGATGTTGTCAGCTTCCCTCAGCCTCACCGCCATCACCTCCTCCTTATTCTGCAAAAAAAAAAAAAAAAACCATACCCCAAAACACGTTGACGCTTAGTCAAAGTTTTAACATACACTACTCACACAAAGTTAGGGATATTTGGCTTTTGGGTGAAATTTATGGAAAAAGTTCATGCTACAGTGATATAATATCATGAAAGTAGGGCATTTAACCCTCAAGCGACCAAGCTATTTTACGGACTGAAATGACCAAGTGGGGTCATTTATGACCCCATTGTGCTCTGTACAGGGATCCTTATTATAAATGGCTGGTTGGAGGTTTATCATACCAAAACTACTCCCTGTATTTAAGACAGGTATTTTATAATGATCTAATGTAAAATGTGTTTGCTAATAATACTTTTATTGCAAGAAATAACCAAAACGCAGACTGTAAGAACAACATTACATTTATTTAGACAGTCCTTGTCAGTTCACTCTTGGAACATCATCATCATCATCATAGTCATCATAGTCATCATATCATCATCACGATGATGATGATACCTATTATTGTAGTTACGATGATGATCATGATACCTATTATGGCATTTTGCGTAATGGCGGTTTTCTTGTGGACGGTGATCCGGATCACCACCAATATCTAATCATCTGTAGGATACCCCATTTCTGACAATCTGTGAAAATTTCATGAAAATCCGTCCATAACTTTTTGAGTTATCTTGCTAACAAACAGACAAATAAACAGACAAACAAACAGACAAATCCAGACAAACAGACAAATGTAAATCTTGCTATCCTAGGTCTGTTAGCCATGGTTCACTGCAATACAATATAAAGTACTGATTAGAAGTGGAAACCGGAGTGGTGGCTCAGTTGGTAGAGCATCCGCCCCACACCCGGGAGGCAGGGGTTCAAATCCCGGCCGGGTCATACCAAAGACCATATAAAAATGGTGCTTTCTGCCTTCTAGCGTGGTGCTCCGCATAATGGAATGGGGAAAGTAAAGTTACACACAGAGCTACCAGAGGACTGACCCCCCGCTGTAGCTTTCACTACTTACAGTAGCTGTGTGGCCTAGGGTCAGAGAAACGGCGATAGGCGCCGCCCATATACACCTTCAGGTGTGAAAGGATTAACTAACTAACTATTAGAAGTGGAACATTTGAATAAAATTTATAAAACCAATGTTTAAAAACCAGTGCTTCTCTTCGGGGTCATAAATGACCCCACAAGAGTTTGCGATGTCTACGCCACACCAATTGGTTGATCCCTGCAAAAAACTATGAAAGTGTGTAGGATTAGTAGACTGACAAATTCATGCTAGGAAAGAAAATTTAGATAAAAAATAAAGAGACGGCACATTAAATTATATGTCTGGGGTCGTAAATGACCCCACTCGGTCGCTTGAGGGTGATTTCCTGCACTGGTGATTTCCTCATATCAAACAATTTATTAAAACAAAAGCCAACAACAGTGGTGGGTATACCACAACAAAAATGTCAGTGTCTCAATAACTTGTCATGTGCCCTTGAGCATCAATTACAGCTTGACGTCTCCTGCTGTTCACAAGTCGACTTATTGTCTGCTGAGGCATGGCATTCCATTATTATTGAAGGGCGGCCCTCAAGTCATTGAGGTTGTGGGGTGCAGGGTTACGAGCCTCTAAACGACGACTCAGCTGATCCCATAGGTTTTCTATGGGATTCAGGTCTGGAGAAAGTGCAGGCCATTCCATTTGAGGTACCCCAGCCTCCTGCAGCCATTCCCTAATGATGTGACCTCGATGAACTGGAGCATTGTTGTCCATGAAGATGAAATTAGCCCTATGTTGTTCATGCAGGGGCACAATGACTGGATTAACAATGCTATTCAGGTAGTATCGGCTTGTCACTGTACCATTTACAAGGTGTAAAGCAGTTCTGTATTGACTAGACACACCTGCCCAGACTGTAACATGGTGACACCAGTGGCTGATGCATAGCGCTCTCTTTGACATCTCCAACATCATTGGCGGCCATCATTTCTGCTCAACATGAATTGACTTTCATCAGAGAACAGCACTGAGGCCAACTGGTCCCTTGTCCAGTGGGCCTCAGTAAATGGTCTCTGGCCCATGCAAATGATGATGCTTGTGCCTGGTGGTGTGGTCAGGTACCCTTGCAGGTCATCTACCCCGCAGACCATGCTGATCTAAATGGTTTCAAATGGCCTGACGTGACACTTGGGTTGCCTCTCACCTCCCTTAAGTGTGCCTGGAGTTGAGTGGCATTTATCATCTGGTTCTGCAGGGCACTGTTCACAATGAAACAGTCATCAGTGTGGGATGTGGCCAAAGGACGTCCACTTCTATGCCTTTCTGTGACTCTTCCAGTCTCTCTGTTGCAACCTACTGATGACACTCTGACACTCTAAGCTGAGTGGCCACTTCCCTCTGAGAACATCCTGTTTGGAGCCTCGCAATGGTGAAGTACTGTTGATCAATTGTGAGGTGTTGTCTTGGTTTCATGATGTTGAAATGTGAACAGCATGATGAAGAGGACTGTTTAAATTCATTCATTCATTCATCTTCTTCCGCTTAATCCTTTTCGGGTCGCGGTGAGGCTGGAGCCTATCCCAGCATCTTTGGGCGAAAGGTAGGGTCCACCCGGGACAGATCGCCAGTCCATCACAGGGCCAACACAGAGAGACAGACAACCATTCACTCTCACAGTCATGCCTAAGGACAATTTAGAATCCCCAGTGTGGTGCCAATTAACCTAACTTGCATGTTTTTGGCATGTGGGAGGAAACCGGAGAAATCCCGGAGTAAACCCACGCAGACACAGGGAGAACATGCAAACTCCACACAGATGGTCGGGGGCTGGGATCGAACCCAGGATCCCCTGGCCAAGGGTGAGTTGCTGTGCTGCCGTAGTGCTAACCACTCCGCCCCTGTTCAATATCAATTCTAATTGAACCACAAAATTTATTGGTCGAGTTATGGATCAAACACCTGTTGTGAATTTTGCCGTTAAGCACCTTGTTAGAGAACAGCAAGTTATGCAAAAAGTACTGAAACAATGAACAGTTGGATATGTGCATTCAAAAGGTTAGAGAAGGTCAAATTAAGTTCACCTGTAAAGGTTATAGCGCATTTTAGGTGCATCCTGAAATTTCCCCTGAAAATCAAATATCCCTAACTTTTTGTGAGTAGTGCATGTTCTTGAAGTTCTGGGTTAGTTTGTTCCAGCAGAGGCACAGTCGAGTGTGACTTTGACTGCACCTTGCATTCAATCTCGGCTTGTCTCCGCTTGATTTCTTGCAGCTGCACATGCAGATCTTTGTTCTGCACCGTCAGTTTCTGCACACGCTCCTGCAGACAGCGGCTTTCCTGCTCCGCCCGCCTCAGCTGGTTACTGTGAATCTGATTCTGAAGGGGCACATGAGAAAAAAACAATAACAAAAACATGTTGTTTTAATCGTGGACAAACAGTTTAACACAATCTGAAATGAAAAATGAAAGAAAACTGGATCACATCACACTGAAGATTCAATGATGTTTAAAACAGGACTGCTGCTCTCTACAGGCAGCTGGGTGAAACTGCAGCTGCATTTACTCTGCTGTCTCATCAAATGTTTTTGCCAGGGATCCCCATTTGTTTTTTCCCCACTGGCCAGAGGTCTGGAGCAGTACCAGCATGCTGCATGGGCGGATATTTCATTTCTATGTTGGGAGGGACAATTAACACAACATTTTCTCAGGAGTAAATACTGAGGGGACATTAGCCTCTTTTCCACTAGCACCTACTCAGCCCGACTCGCCTCGACTCTACTCTGTTTGAAGGGTTTTCTATTAGTACCTGGTACCAGGTACTATTTTAGCACCTGCTCCAGTCAGGTTCCAAGTGTGCTGAGTCAAGCTGAAAATGTGACGTCAACAGACTGCAGGCCACTGATTGGCCTGGGTGAATGTCACTGGATGAGTCATGAGACCGCGACTTCTTCACAAGAATCAAATCCGTCATTAAAAATCACTGACGTGCCCAGTGGAAGGGTATGGAAGAGGGAATGACCCCCCACTCCTATACAAGCGACAATAGCTGATGGTAACCTACAGGACATTACCAAGAACACAGAAAATCCATGGGTTAAGTGGACTTTTAAAATTTGGAAAAGAGTAGTATCAAAATATAATTTAGAAAAGAACATAATAATTTTAAAGTGGTGCGCATATGATTCAATTTTCACTCCAAATAAGTCAGACACAAGATTTAAAGTTTGTGCAAATAGAGGGATAACAGCCTTATGTAAGATAATGAAAGATGATGCACTACTTAGCTTCGAAACACTTAAAGGGAAGTATCACAAGATTTTTATTGCTACTTGCAGATGAGACATTTTGTCAAAAACAAGTTAAAATGTATAGCAGAATCATATACACCGTTGCTAGACTTGTTTAAAAGGGCATATAATTCAAATAAAGATAAAAGCTTAATCTCAGGTCTATATAAAGGTCTTATAAACCTGAAAAGACACTCAACCCTGTACATTAAAACAAAATGGGAAACAGAAGGAGGAATAGAAATATCGGAAGAGGAATGGACATTAATATGGTCAAATCAATGGAAATGCAGTAGTTCACAGAGCTGGAGGGAGTTTGGCTGGAAAAGCCGAATTAGATACTTCATCTCACCTTCCCAGAAGGCTCAGTACAAAGGTAACTCCCCAGCTTGTTGGAGAAAATGTGGTAGTGCAAATACAAATCATTATCATATATTTTGACTTTGCCATGTTATTCAAAATTATTGGAAGGAAATTCATAAAGCTATACAAGATATTTTTGGATGTCAGTTACCTCTGGAAAGCAAAACTCTATTCTTCGGACTTACGGTATGCCCACAGAGTGGTCAAAGAGGGACAAATATTTACTACGTATTCTACTGACTGCAAGCAGACAGGCAATTACCAAAAAATGGCTTTCACAGGAGAGTCCATCTCTTGGTATGTGGATGGACATTACAATGGACTTTTATAAGATGGAGAAAATAACTGCTTGTGTCAATTACCAAAAGGATTTGTTTATGGCACGATGGGAAAAATGGACTAAATATGTAACACCACTCAGGCCGGACTTTCACTTTGCAGAATTGATATAACAGATTATTTGTTTATATATACAAGTGCATGTACATTAACCCCTTGCACTCCGGTCAATTTTCCTAAAAACGCCCCAAAAAAATGTGCCCAAAGTAAATCGAAAGCTGTTCTTCAACCCTTTGCAACATCTTCATGGGGTTGGTCTCACTTAAAAGAAAACACTTTGAATTTTTTGGCAAAAAAAACATGATCTCTCTAAGTGCTCCGGCCACTGAGTTATAGTCATCTAAACACAGTGAACTTGAAGAAAATAAATTTGGCCTGGGTGTTTTTTTGGATACAAATGCTTGCAAATAACACACAGCTTCAGATCTGGGCTGGAAAATGCAACAGAAATGTAGAACCAAGTGTTATCCAGCTGAGGTCCAAATTTTGTAACAATACCACAAAAAATGAATATATTACACAGCTTTGTTCTCAGGTAGTTCCCAGGCGTTTTGGAACTGTGCCAAATGGCACAGTTTGGAAAAACGTCTGTAACTTTTGAATGATTCAATGTAGAAGCTTCATTTAGGGCTCTAATGAAAGGTCACATTCAGGGCTGTGTCTGTGTGTGGGGTTGTCCACCCCCTCACCCCCCCCCCGCTACAGAGGACGGAGAGCCGCCCTCGCTACATGACGGATTACACTCGGATAAGGCATGTTTCCACAGCACCGCTGTCACTGCGGCTCCCCCCACCCCCCTGCTACACAATCGTAGCGGCGGGGGGGGGGGGGGCGTTCACGGTCCGGAGGCGGCGAACGAACCGTGTAACGCGCAGTTGTAATTTACCGATCGGTCAAAAGTCATTTTTGATTACAATTTTCAGGGATAAAAAATAATTTGGCTTATAACACCTTACCTCTTCACAGCCACATTGTCCTGGCCAACTTCTCTTCCTCATTGTCAGACGAACCGACGCTGGTCTGCTCGTTCTGGTCTCGCGACCAGGTCAAAACATAATTCCATGATTGCGGTTTTGGCGAATGATTTACGACCTTCGTCGTCGGCCTCCGTCGGTCTATGATGACCATATAAGAGAATCCTAAACACTCTGCTGGAATTAAAAAAAATAAATAAATAAACCACTGCCTGTGGCTGCTGAAGCAGTCTCTCTTCACCCAGCTTTAGACAAAACAGCTCAGCGAACTTCTGTACTTCAACTGGCTCGCAGCCATTGGGAGACGGGTCCTTCTGGCTAGGTTTTCATTCATTGGTTCTTCAAGGTTTCAGAAACCCAATTCAAGGCTCTTATTAGTTGAATGAGAGATCAATCAGATGAACTAATCTGTTCGCGGCTGTGTCTGCAGCTTTTATTTTCAGTGCGCGCTTGGACGCCATACACCACCTTCATCAAATTCTCCATGATGTGCTCTCGTGCGCTCTAGGACGCAGAGACTTGCCCACCCGTGGGACAACGGAGCGCAAGAGGTTTACAACCACTCCCTATATGCAGATGTTCATGTTGACCCCCCCTTTTTTTTCTTATTATTTCCTTTTCCACCCTCTAACAAAAAAGGACATTCAGATGTAATTATTAAATGAAACAAAGGTTTAAATCTGCATTTCAATGAATGTCAATAAAGAGAAAATTAAAAAAAAAAAATCACTGACAGTCAGCATAAGTGTAATCAATAAGATAAATGGCTACACAAATCAACACCACGGTCCAACAACAAGGTGCGGACTTTTCTGTGCTTGGTGGCTGATGAGAGAATCCAGAGGGAACTGGACGGAGCGACCTGAAATGAATTTACAGTCACCGACTGGCAAATACTGGGAGGCAGACTGGTGTCGACCCAACCATGGCATCGTTGTCGAAAGCCGTGATCGAGGATGGTGAGTGATGTGATATTATGCATCTTTTACGTTATTTATCCCAGTAGTGGAACGCTCACTTTGAACAAACAACACCGTTTTCTCCTGTATGCAGACAATGAGCTAGCTAGTTAGCCATCACATACAAATGTGTCACATACAAATGACGTCACGGGAGTGTCGGGCTGCCTTGCTGTAAAGATCCCACCCACTTGAGGCGGTACTCACTTGTAATGAAAAACGAACACCGTGTTGGGCCGAGTGGAGTCGAGGCAAATCGGGCTGAGTAGGTGCTCGTGGAAAAGGAGCTATTATGAGCATTATTATGGTCAGTCACAAATTTATGAGAAAGATTGTACAAACGTACATTTGTGAGAAAAAAGCTGCAAATTCACAAGAAAAAAGTCAAATTTTTGAGAAAGAAAACTGCAATTTTACAAAAAAAAGCTGTGTACTAAAAAAAGCTGCAAAATCAACAGAAAAAAAATATGCAAACTTACAAGGAAAAAAACCTCAAAAATGTATTATTTTTTAACCTTTATACAGGGGAAGTCCGCTGAGAGACAACCCCTCTTTTTCGAGGACGCCCTGTTTACAGTCCATTCAGACCTGAAAGATGTCTTTCCGACCGCAAGGCGCTGCAGCGGGTGGTGAAAACCGCCCAACGCATCACAGGGACTCCACTTCCAGCTATAGAGGACGTCTACAGGAAAAGATGTCTGCGCCGGGCACACAGTATTCTTAGGGACTCCAACCATCCTGCTCAAGGACTGTTCCAGCTTCTCCCCTCCAGAAGACGTTTCAGAAGCCTTCGGACTAGAACCAGCAGGTTTAGGAACAGTTTCTTTCCAACAGCTGTCACGTTATTGAACTTAGTTCCCCGGTGACTCTCTTACAATCATCTTTTACCATCCTCACCTGTACATAACTGCATAACTACATAACTACATCTAACTTATTGCACATTATTTGCACATAACAGTACTCTTAACTTTCTGCACTGCTGCATATATTTGCATATATTTGCTTAAATTGCACATACTGTTAATTACCGTATATACTGCACTGCTGTCCTTTGCACTTCTGATTGGATGCTAAACTGTGTTTCGTTACCTTGTATTCATACATGTGTAATGACAATAAAGTTGAATCTAATCTAATCTAATGTGATGCCCAGTCCAACCACAGACTGACCTGTGGCCACTGAGCAGCTCCACTGGAGCAGTTGGGGTTCAGGGCCTTGCTCAAGGGTGCCACAGTGGGGTCAGTGAGGGTGGAGCAAACACTGCTGTCATCTGTCCCACCACATCTGATCCTCCCGGTCCAGGGATTGAACCGTGACCCTCCACTCACCAGCCCACACTTTTTCTTGTAGGTTTGAGACATAGTCAGCAGCATTTCTCATTAATTTCTAATCTGTCTCATAAATTTGTGCCTTTTTTTGTTGTAAATATCTAATTTTTTTAGTCAAAAATTTACCAATATTTTCATGGAAATCTGCAACCTGTCCTCATTCTCTTTGCAGGTTTTTCTTCATAAATGTGCAACATTTTCAAATTAATTTGATTTTAACAAATTTGTGGAAAAATTGGAAAATTTTAGACAAGTTGCAAATATTCAGGAAAACAAATTTAGGTGGAAAAAAATATCACAAATTCATAGATTTATATTTTTTTCCCTCAAATTAGTGTTTTCATGTAAAATTATGACTTTACATGATACATTATTTTTCTTGTAACTGCAATTTCTCTGGAACTTTTTAAGATCACTCAGTGTTTCCTCTGGCTTCAAGATCTTGGCGTGGTGGCAACATATTTTTCCGGGAGGCGCAGAAAACACATGACACTATTTTTAATTTTGCACAGTAATACTGCATAATGGAACTTACCATTTGAAGTATTGTACAGCCAAGGCTTGACTATTGGAATATTGGGCCAGTTGGGGTCCCACCCAGATGTCCTGTATTTGGACTTTTTACTGATGTCATCCTTCTCTCCTTCCTCTGCTCTCACCTCTCCTGGACCCTCTGCCTGAACACTTTCCTCTCCTTGGCTCTTCTCTTCTGTCTCATCTTTCCCTCTCTGAGCCCTGTCTAATTCAGATTCTCTGTCTATGGTGGTATACAAATAGGTTAGAAAATACCAAGTGTCATGTTTTGTCCTGCAGGATTTTTTTTCATGGTTTACATAAGTAACCAAAATGTGTATTTTTACCTCCGCCAAAGGGGGAGGTTATGTGATCATCGGCGTTGGTTCGTCTGTTTTTTGTTTGTTTGTTTGTCTGTTTGTTTGTCTGTTAGCAAGATAACTCAAAAAGTTATGGACGGATTTTCGTGAAATTTTCACAGATTGTCAGAAATGGGGTATCCTACAGATGATTAGATTTTGGTGGTGATCCGGATCACCGTCCACAAGAAAACCGCCATTACGCAAAATGCCATTTTCGTGAATAACTACTAAACCACTAATCCTATCATTGTCAATCCAATTGTTGTGAATCCAATTGCTAGTCATATGTTTTCATGGTCAAGGAATCTGAAAGCGTACACACAAACACTGTATGGGGCGAACTGTGGCGCTAAACCGCCATTACGAAAAATGCCATTTTCCTCAATAACTACTGAACCACTAATCCTATCATTGTCAATCCAATTGCTAGTCATATATTTTCATGGTCAAGGAATCTGAAAACGTACACACAAACACTGTATGGGGGGAACTGTGGCCGCCATTATGGAAAAGGCCATTTTCAAGAATAACTACTGAACCACTCATCCTATCATTGTGAATCCAATTGCTTGTCATATGTTTTCATGGTCAAGGAATCTGAAAACATACACACAAACACTGTATGGGGGGAACTGTGGCGCTAAACCGCCATTACGGAAAATGCCATTTTCGTGAATAACTACTGAACCACTACTCCTATCATTGTCAATTCAATTGCTTGTCATATGTTTTCATGGTCAAGGAATTTGAAAATGTACACACAAACACTCTATGGGGGGAACTGTGGCCGCCATTACGGAAAATGCCATTTTCGTGAATAACTACTGAACCACTAATCCTATCATTGTGAATCCAATTGCTAGTCATATGTTTTCATGGTCAAGGAATCTCAAAACGTACACACAAACACTGTATGGGAGGAACTGTGGTCGCCATTACGGAAAATGCCATTTTCGTGAATAACTACTGAACCACTAATCCTATCATTGTCAATCCAATTGCTAGTCATATCTTTTTATGGTCAAGGAATCTGAAAACGTACACACAAACACTCTATGGGAGGAACTGTGGCCACCATTACGGAAAATGCCATTTTCGTGAATAACTACTGAACCACTGCTTGTCATATGTTTTCATGATCAAGGAATCTGAAGACTGTATGGGGGAAACTGCGCCGCTTGGCGGAGGTCTGCGCTCTCCCAGTGCTTTTCTAGTTTTGTATTTTTATTCTAGTATTTCTTTTTTCCATTGATGAAGAGTAGGAAAGGGAAGGGAAAAAAAACCAAGCATAATAGTAATTTACTCATTCATACTTAAATTATAGTAGTAGATTAGTTTATTTGACAGGGACAGTGCAATGTGGGTATAGTAGCCAGAAATTCTACTCATGTAAAAGCAGTACTATGAAATTAATAATTAAAAGTACACAACCAAAAATTTCTAGTTGAGTTAAGGGTACCAAGAGCACCCATTTAAAAACTTGAGTAATGACTTCAGTCTTGAAGGTTTGAGGCTTTTCTCCATAATTTATAACAATTTTCTGATAGTTTTCTACTTTTCTCTGTAAATTTATCCAAATTTGCAACACTTTTCCTCAAATTTGTAATTTTCTCTTGTAAAATTATGACTTTTCTTGTACATTTGAGACTATTATAAATGTCGATTATTTTATGGCTAATTTTTATATTTTTTAATCCAATCCAACTTTATTTATAAAGCTTTTTAAAAATGACAGTTGACACAAAGTGCTGTACATCAACGATAAATAAAATATAAAATCAATAAAATACAGCTAAAGTACAAAACCGCACAAACAAAACAACAGTTATACAATAGAGACAATAAGGACAAATCAAATCAATGTCTCAAACTGGGTCAAAAGCCAGAGAATAAAAATGGGTTTTAAGAGGAGTTTTAAAACTGGACAGTGAAGAGGCCTGTCTGATGGACAAAGGCAGATTATTATAAAATTGCTGTTTTTCTAATAAATTTGAAACAGATGGTGGAAATTTTTTTTTTTTTACTTTTCTCCCCTCATACAGTTTAAACTTTTGACCATAATTTTGTAGAGCCAGAACAGGCAGAGCGGTGGCGGAGTGGTTAGCACTCACCCTTGGCCGGGGGATCCTGGGTTCAATCCCAGCCTCCGACCAACAGTGATCTGTGTGGAGTTTGCATGTTCTCCCCATGTCTGCGTGGGTTTACTCCGGGATTTTTCCGGTTTCCTCCCACATGCCAAAAACATGCAAGTTAGGTTAACTGGCATCAAACTGGGGATTCTAAATTGTCCTCAGGTATGACTGTCAGAGTGAATGGTTGTCTGTCTCTCTGTGTTGGCCCTGCGATGGACTGGCGATCTGTCCAGGGTGTACCCTGCCTCTCGCCCAAAGATGCTGGGAAAGGCTCCACTCCCCCCCCCCCATAACCCAAAAAGGAATAACCTCTTGCGCTCCGTTGTCCCACGGGTGGGCAAGTCTCTGCGTCCTAGAGCGCACGAGGGCACTCTCGTGCGCTCTAGGACGCATGATGGAGATTGTGATGTAGGTGGTGTATGGCGTCCAAGCGCGCACTGAAAATAAAAGCTGCAGACACAGCCGCCAACAGATTAGTTCATCTGATTGACCTCTCATTCGACTAATAAGAGCCTTGAAGTGGGTTTCTGAAACCTTGAAGAACCAATGAATGAAAACCTAGGAAGGAGGACTCGCCTACTGTGAATGCAGGAGCCAATTGAAGCACAGAAGTTCGGGCTGGGTGAAGAGAGACTTACTGCTGCAACAGATGAAAAAAAAGGATGCAGGAAGAACCTGCTGCAGACCCAGTAGCACGGAGGCCACCCACAAGTGCGACCTGCACTCATTCCAGCAGAATAGACGTTTAGGATTCTCTTCCGTCATCATAGACCGATGGAGGCCGACGACAAAGGTCGTAAATCATTCGCCAAAACCGCAATAATGGAATCATGTTTTGACCGGGATCCACGAGCGAACCAGCGTTGCGTTCATCTGACAATGGGGAAGAGAAGTTCGCCAGGACAATGTGGCTGTGAAGAGGTAAGGTGTTATAAGCTAAATTATTATTTATCCCTGAAAATTGTAATCAAAAAATGACTTTTGACCGATCGGTAAATTACAACTGTACGGCGCACGAAGTACGAAGTGCGTGCGCCGCGTTACACGGTTCTTCGCCGCCTCCGAACCGTGAACGCCCCCTCTGCCGCTACGATTCTGTAGTGGGGGGGTGGGGGGAGCCGCGGTGACAGCGTTGCTGTGGAAACATGCCACATCCGAGTGTAATCCGTCATGTAGCGAGGGCCGATCTCCATCCTCTGTAGCGGGGGGGTGGGGGGACAACCCCCCCCCCACACACACACACACACACAGCCCTGAATGTGACCTTTCATTTGAGCCCAAGATGAAGCTTCTATGTTGAATCATTCAAAAGTTATAGACGTTTTTCCAAACTGTGCCGTTTGGCACAATCTGGCACAGTTCCAAAATGCCTGGGAACAGCCTGAGAACAAAGCTGTGTAATATATTCATTTTTTGTGGTATTGTTACAAAATTTGGACCTCAGCTGGATAACACTTGGTTCTACATTTCTGTAGCATTTTCCAGCCCGGATCTGAAGCTGTGTGTTATTTGCAAGCATTTGTATCCAAAAAAACACCCAGGCCAAATTTATTTTCTTCAAGTTCACTATGTTTAGATGACTGTAACTCAGTGGCCGGAGCACTTACAGAGATCATGGTTTTTTTTGCCAAAAAATTCAAAGTGTTTTCTTTTAAACGAGACCAACCCCATGAAGATGCTGCAAAGGGTTGAAGAACAGCTTTCGATTTACTTTGGGCACATTATTTTTGGGCGTTTTTAGGAAAATTGACCAGAGTGCAAGGGGTTAAGTGGAAGAAGATGGATGGATGAATGGACAGAACAGAACAATAACTTTAACTCTGAATTCAAAGAAATATAATTATTAAAATTATATTTAAAGAAACAAATTAACTTAAATGACCAAATATACAGTTACAGTATTTCTGGTATAATATTTCTATGTATTTATAGTTTTTTTTATAAATCTCCTCACCAACCCGATAGCAAGAAAAACCACCCTTATGTTGAAATCCAAATGTTGGCACGTTTCGTTTGTCTGAAGGCTGCTGACAGATTAAAGTCACTGACTTTGTGAATTTCGGTCATCTTAACTTGCCAGGTACATAATAGGGAACATAACTTAATACTGTAGTGGCTGGTGAAATATATCCTCAGTAATTCATCAGTCTTCCTTGCCTTTCCCTTCATACAGTATGAAGCTGGCTGCAATATGAATTCTAACCACATCTCTTAGCTAAGTGACTCTTCCATTATTGCTCCCGTTTCCAGCGGGTTAAAACCATGATAAATGCTTCCAGTGCTTACATACCTCTTCTGATTTTTCCCGCGTTTGAAGTACTTTAATAAACTCATGTTTCCGTCAGATAGTCACGCTAGCAAGACACACTGCCTGGTGATTTACTGGAAAGCTTGCGTGGGCGGGGCACTTCTAAACTCCACGCGGATGACTGCCACGCGTGTTGTTCATGTGCACGCTTGCGGAAAGTCATTGCTTCATATATTTTTCTTAAATTCGTATCTCCTCATTAGCGTGTCAGTAATTTTTCTGGCGAGGCGGGCCGCCACCCAGAAATGTTACCTGATCACTTCATTTCTCAAATGTGTGACTTGTCCCATATATCTGACTTTTCTTATAAAACGGACTATTTTATTGTAAGTAGGGGTGGGTTCAAAAGATTGATTCCTTGATTCGAATAGATTCACATTTCACTGAGCTGATATCGATCCACAAAATCCGCAGATCGAACTTTTAATATAATGAACACTTTTACGTCAGTGAAAGACACAACACGAGCAGTGCTTGGGCCAGCTGAAATCTCATGTGATTGAACGACCGCTAACTGTACATATCCAACTTTGTCATAGTTCTGCCAATATTTTCATGTAAATTTGCTACTTTTTCCTCATAAACTTGAGACTTGTAAACTGTCAACATTTTCTAACCTTTTTTAAAAACTTTTTCACCTAAATTCATGTTTTCCAACAAATTTGCAACTTCTCTGAAATTTGCTAATTTTTGGGGCACATGTTTTGATTTTTTTTTTTTTTTACCCATAAATTTCTTTGTTAAATTTGTGAGGTATTTTTTGGTCAAAGTCAGAGGTGTCACTGGTTATGGCCAAATTGAACATATGGGGCTTCAGAGGTCCAAAGGTTGGAGAACCCGGACACAGATCAATGCCACCGGACGGTTTCAGTATTTTTGAAAGTTCCTGCTCAGGAGTTGGAGCTAAAATAGTTCCAGCATGATTTTTTTTTTTTTTTTTTAGGAATACCATTGTCCTCTATGCTCTACCACTGTTAGTTCCTGGAAACCCAAAGGCTCCTGCAGTGGAAATGGGTCTAATTAAGCTCTTCTGCATTAAAGGAGCTCTGAATGACGCAACCTCTGACCTGCATCTCCAGCTCCAACATTCTCTGCCGTGTCTCCCGGAGCTCCGCCTGGGCCTCAGCTTCCTGCAGCCTCACACTCATCAGCTCGTCCTGCAGCTCGCTCAGCGTGTTCTTCTTCGGGCTGTCCTTCCACCGGCTGGTTGTACGGGCCAGGTGGCGCTAGTGGAAGAGTCTAGCATTAGCCTCCGTTTACCAAAAAAAAATCATCACATAAAGACACTTGGTGTTCCGTTTAAAGCCCTGCGCTCTAACAGGGTGTTTAACATCATGTTGTACAGCACGCATATAAAAACACCACTGCCTGTTTCAATGATAATGTTGAGGATTATCAGTTCTAAGGTACTGTTTTTACCTGCCAGTGGTCCTCTAGGTTTCTGACCTGCTGCCTCAGCTCCTTCAGGCCCGTCAGAGCTTCAGCCTCCCTCAGCTTCACCCCGATCAGCTCCTCTTGCAGCCGGGCCACGTTGGTGTCATCCGGGAGGGATGCATTCCTCTGAAAAAAAACATGTTTTTATTTGAGGGTACAGCTCCATCAAACACATCTGCAACCTGACACTCCAGAGTCACCTGCGGTTCTTATACACACCAGCAGTGGCTCCTTTTGGCTTCTGGCATAAAACAAAGCAAGCAGAGGAAAACACTAGCAAGGCAATATCGGCAGTGCATAGCTAGCACACTAACAACTGAAAAATGGATAACAAATTCAAGATTCAAGAAGAAGAAGCCAACTTTATTGTCATTCAATCCCTACAGCCAATCATGTACAGTAGAACAAATTATGTTTCTCTTATCTACAATGTTAATCACATCTAGAGTCAGAGGGGCCGCTGCCCTGCAAGGCACCACCACAAACAACTTTTTCCTTCCCCCATTCTATTATGCTGAGCACCAAGCTAGAAGGCGGGAAGTCCCATTTTTATATGGTCTTTGGTATGATCCAGTCGGGGCTTGAACCCACGACTTCCCGGCTGTGGGGCGGATGCTCTACCACTAGGCACCACTCTGGTCAATACCTCTAGATCTGTAATAAAACTAAGAACCATGGAATTGCAAAGAGTTTAAGCAAAGCAAAGCAATCTAGAATTATTATCTTTATTTCGAATGTGTAACATTGAGCATTCAGTGCCAGTAGTGTAGAAAACATTGTTAAGAAAAATAAAATAAAATATAAATGAAAGCATAAGTCACCATACAAAACCTGAGTTTCACCTTGCACATAATTCATGTACATATCCGAAAAGGAGGAGGAAGAAGTCCAAACTTATTCAATCCCACCCCTTCTCCACAAATCATTGATTTCCATTCATTTGCTTCCTAGCGATTCACAACACAATGTATATATCATTTAAATTAAATCACAGAAAATAATAATACATACATTTAATACACATTATTCAGAAACACAACTTAGTTCAAACACCTTCATCCTCGTACTTTGTGAAGATCTTTTTTTAATACGTCCTTTTAAATTGTTTCGTGTTTGAATGTTGATTCAGTTCATCATTCAGACTGTTCCATAATTTCACTCCACAGATGGAGAGACAGAAACATTTCCTGGTTGTTCTTACATTTACTGTTTTAAAATTAAATAATCCCCTTAAACTGTAACTGCCTTTCCTTTCTGTAAACAGGCCTAAAATATTTTTTGGAAGTTGATTATTTTTGGCTCTAAACATGATTTGTCCAGTTTGGTATTTTACTTGATCTAAAAGTTTTAATATATTTGACTGCAAGAACAATGGATTTGTGTGATCCCTATAGCCAACTTTATGAATAATTCTTATTGCTCTTTTTTGTAGAATAATTAGTGGCTGTAGGTGCTTCTATAATTACCCCAAACCTCCACACAGTAGCTGAAGTCTGGTGAAACCAGTGATCTGTAAAGAATGAGGAGTGATCTGTGATCCAGATCATGTTTTGCTTTGTTTAAAATTGCAATAGTTCTTGATATTTTTGCGTTTAAATGTTTTATATGCTGCTTCCAGTTAATTTTATCATCAATTATCACCCCAAGAAATTTGATTTCATTGACTCTTTCAATATCTGTTCCACCAATTTGTATTTTTATTTTTGTTCTACAGTTGCTAAATAACATCATTTTTGTTTTGTCAAAGTTTAGTGATAACTTGTTTATGTCAAACCACAGCTTCAGTTTTTCCATTTCTAAGTTTATGTCATCCAGTAATTGCTGTAGGTCTTTTCCTGCACAGAAAATGTTCATATCATCAGCAAACAAAACCAATTTTAATTTTTGTGACACTTTACAAATGTCATTGAAAGAGTGAACAGTTTTGG
The DNA here is from genome assembly GCA_020510985.1 of Pholidichthys leucotaenia. NCBI lineage: Eukaryota > Metazoa > Chordata > Actinopteri > Cichliformes > Pholidichthyidae > Pholidichthys > Pholidichthys leucotaenia. Next base: position 19,445,803 of record CM035839.1, on the reverse strand, counting down.
ACCCAACACTGACCCCTGGGGGACACCACAGACAATATCCAAATACAAAGAGCACCATTTACCCAAACTCACAAACTGTCGCCTATTACTCAAATAACTCTATATCTATTGCAACACAGCTCCTCTGATACCATATCTTTCCAATTTTCTTACTAATATATCATGATTTATTGTGTCAAAAGCCATTTTTAGATCGATGAATAGTCCAACAGCATATTTTTTCTGATCAATGGAATGTGTATTATATCCTCTGTTCTATCTAATAATGCAAGTGATGTTGATCTGTTTGATCTGAACCCAAACTGACTGTCAGTGATTAAATTATGTTTATCTATGAATTTGTCATAAAACTTTTCAAAAACTTTTTGAAAAGTTTTTTAAGAACTTTGGAAAACTGTGGATGAAGTGAAACAGGTCATGATGCTTGTTGCCAGATTTGTACAGTGGAATGACTTTAGCTGTTTTCATTTTATCAGGGAAAATACCAGTTTGAAATGATAAGTTAAATATATGGGTGGTTTTTTTTGGGGGGGGGGGGGGGGGGTCCAGTGCACTATATCAGGGGTATCCGACTTTCAAGCACTCTCTCTTTTTCTGTAATTTGCAGATGCCGGTTTCGTTTTTATAATATGCAAGGGAACATAAAAGAGTTTCAGACTTGCATTGCAATTTTAAAAAAAAAATCATTGATTTTGCCGTTAGAATCGAAACTATTGGTCGTGTCCCCTCATTTTTCCCAGTTTTTGTGTGACATGAAAATCGCATCAATTTCAAAGTACTGTAAAGTGATCTCTGAGTAACTCTTTCTACTCATTTATGCAAGAGATAACAGAGTTGTAATGCAAATTCAAAATAAAACATTCCCCAATGTGATCGGATCTATGGTTTTTGTACGGCGACCCCTGCAAATTTACTCGTACGACGTAAATTTCCGTGTCCCCGAATTTACGCAGCAACATGCAAGTTATTTGGTAAAGTAACCAGAAATCAGGAAGTGCTGATGCTTTTCACTTTGCACCTTTCAAATCCCAAACCATACACGTAAAAAGGAGATCAGTCTTTGTGAAGCTCAGATGCAGAATATTTCAATAAAATCTCAAACATTTATGACACATCGAATATGGTGTCCTTTAAAAAATTTACGTCTTCAGTCTTGGTCGGCCGCGCGCAGCCCCGTCTGGCGAGGTGACCGCCCTGGGAAAGCACTTTAATTTACTCTACCCCGGATGTGCTCAACCCATGTGGAGAGGATTAACCGTGGTCACTTTATATTGAAGTTATCGAAGGTCCAAACTTCCGTGTCCCGCATTTACGCCTTTTGTGATTTTACGTCTTATCCAACAAACAGGGAGAATTTGAAGGTATGTATACACATTATCACATCTTAATATGTCATGAAAATGTAGCTGTTGATGAGTTTTGATGCGTGAAAAATACTGGAAGTGTTGAAGTTGTTTCTTGGCACACGTGGAAACAAAAGCCCGAGTGTCCCGTTTATGTCTCCATTTACAAGTAGTTGAAGTGAGCGCTCATCCTCAAGAGTTCCTGAACGCGAATGCCGTTACGAAAATAGTTAATAGTTTCATAAACCTGACACAATTGGATAGTGATTAGTCAATTTCATGTGCAGATTTGATCAATTTTAAATTTTGCCACCAATGTCACACATTGGACCCCTAATAAATAAAAACACCCATATAGGTTAATGGCTTGGAAATCCCATCAATTACCTTTTTCACCATTATCATATCAATGTCATCACAGTCTGTTGACGTTATGTTTTTACACTTCATAGCAATATCAATCATATCTTTTTCATCCACAGGATTAAGAAACACTGAATTTGGATTCCTGTTTTATCAGCTCATCAAAGATTGTCCTAGTTATACCTTGGTCAGGAATTTTTTCTGCCAGATCTGGACCAACAGTGACAAAAAAAAAAAATTGTTAGAACTATTTACTACAACATCCATATTATATTCATCCTTATCATTAACAACAAAAAACTCCGGACAGTGTGAATGTCTAGAGCCATTCTTGATTATACTGTTCAATATGTCCCATATTCCTTTAATATTATCTTTGTTTTATCTAGTATTCTCTTGTAATAATCTTTCTTGTTATTCCTAATAATAGTACTTAACTTATTTCTATAATTTTTGTATTTATTTTCTGCCTCTTTCGTTCTTTGTCTCATGAATTCTCTATACAGTGAGTTTTTCTTTTTGCAGGCGTTCTGTAAACCTTTGGTTATCCATGGACATTTTTTACATTTTACTTTTTTATTTATCTGAATTAAAGGACAATTTTTATTATATAAAACCATAAATATATGATATTAAATCATGTTCTAGAGCAGCCAGCAATTCATCTGTTCTCACTCGTTTATTTTAATTCTGTTGGATTTAGGTTTGTTATAGTTCTTGCCATAGACTGTAAAAATTGGTAGGTGATCACTAATGTCATTTATTAATAGTCCACATGTTACATTATTTTGTCATTAGTGAATATATTATCAATGAGAATTGCAGAGTAAGATGTGATTCTGGAAGGATGAGTTATTTTTGGATGTAATCCCATAACTATACATTGTATTTAAAAATCCATCTCCACAAATAAAAGTGGTTTTGTTTCTTAGTTTTGAGAAGGTTTCCTCAATCCAGCCGTTAAAGATTTCAACATCAGAGCCAGGTGCTCTGTAAACACAACTGACAACTGCATTTTTTTGCTTTTCATTGCAGATTTCAACAGTGATACATTCCAATATATTGTCAACTGCTGTTGTCATATTTTCCAGAACCTTAAATTTTAAATCCTTGTCCACATACAAAGCCACTCCTCCTCCACCTTTATTATGTCTATTAATATACAGGAATTCGTAACCATCCAGATCAAAGTCCGTACCTTTAGCTTTATTTATCCAAGTTTCTGAAACTGCAATGATGCCAAATGGTTTTGAAAACTGATCTATGAATTCTTTAATATGGCTGAAATGTACATATAAGCTTCTGCTATTAAAATGGATTATCGAAAATTTTTCCCTCTACATCAAAACTATTGTTGTATTGATCTATGGAATAATAGCAACAGGTATTTAGAACAGAAGAGAAGAAATTATTGTCCAGGTCTATATCGTGTTCCAAGTCCTGTGTGCTATGATCAGTGTATTCAAATGTCTGCAGCACTGGCTGGTCGTGCTTATAAATCATCTGCTCCATATAGCTGTGGTCCTCAGGTGAAGGTAAGCGATTTCTATTAGTTACTGTCAAATCTATATGAGTGGATGATTATTACCTTTTAAAAGGTCATGTTAATCCTTGGTATTTGTCCAGCTCCTCCAAATCCTTGATGAGTAGTGTTTTGGCTTCCTCTGGTATTCCATTCAACTTTAGAAATATTCTGCAGTTTGTTGTCCAAGTGCTCTGAATCTTCCCTTGTTTCTTCAAGTAACGCTCCTTCCTGGCTATGTCGGCATTGTGTTTAGTTAGATGTTCACTGATAAAGACGTTGGTCCCCTTTAGCTTCCTTCCCTTTTTGAGCAGTGCTGTTTTGTGTTTTCTGTTGACCAATCTAATGATGACTTCTGGTTTGTTGTTAGGGTTCCTTTTGGGAAGGAGGTGGCATGCCTCGATGCTCTCGGCCTCCACGTCTATCACCTTAGACTGCAAGAAAGCCACCACCTGTTGCTCAGTGGAGCTAGCATCCAGCTCACCAGGCTCCCCCACGTTGTCAGCCATCACTGCTTGGGCGTATGACCTCAGTTTTATCTGTAGACCAGTGATGATTACATAATTTATCTGTGTATATTGTTCAAGATCTGCGACCCTGCTCTCTAGGTAAGCAAGCCTCTTATCTTCTTCTACATTTTGAGTGCGCAGAACTTTTACCTCTTCCACCAAGGCGAGGATACCTTTCTGCTGCAGCCTGACAGTGGAAACATCTTCAGCCAAAAAGTCAAGTGATTTTTTAATATCCCTAATCTCTGTCACCATGGGGTGAGACGCCGGCTCGGCGCTCAGCCCATGCTCCTTTTATCCCTGCCTCTCATTGGGCAGCGCCTCAGCTGGCTCCCAGCTGTCAGTGTCACGTGACGGCTGGGGCCAATTAATCCTCATCAGCTGGGGCGCTGCTAATGAGTATAAAGAGGAGCAGCCACGATCATTCGGCGCTGCGACATAAGCACTGCTAGGCTGGAGTCCCTTCGTCCGGTTCCAGCCCCTGACTCATCTGCAGCGTTACCTGTAAGTGTTACCCGGTAAGGAGCTGTTGTGCCTCTGTACCCCCATGTCCGGTGCTAGCCCGCGGCTGCTTATTGTATCACTTGGGTGTATCACCTTGTATGAGTATCTGAACACTGGAGCCCTATGCCAGTGCCAGCGCTCTGGCTGCTAACCCATGAGTGTACCCGCTGTGAGTTCTCATGCTGTTACCCCTTCGCCCGGTGCCAATTGTTAACTCTGGTGCTGTACTGCTCGCGTATATCACTATGTATGAGCATTTGTGCTTTCCTCATCCCTTACCCCTGTCACTAATAAACATCACAACTGACTGGCTCGCCCTTGGCTCTCTTATTGCGTGGCTCCCTAGAGCCACGTGTGACAGTATGTCGCAGCCAGAACGAGTTGCCGGCGGCTGTAAATGGTTTGGACTTGTACCTTCCTGTCCGGGTGTTAGCGCCGTTAGCATGCCGTTTCCCAGGAGTCACCTCCGACGCCAGGGCGACGAGCTGAGGTCCATCCTGGGGGCTGTCGACAGGACGCTCTTCACCCTGCACGACGCCTCCAACGTGAGACGCTGGCATCCGGGCCGTGCTGAGGATCTCCTGGACAGTTACACTCGCTCCTTATTCCATCTCGAGGTCAGTGCCAGGATTGACGCCATGGACACACAGCGAGAGAAGCTCCGCGGGTTGGATGGAAACCCCGGCAGAACGCCGAAGTGGATGACGTTGCCCCCCGCTTCGGGACCCCGTTCCTGCTGCCATTCCAGCCCGGGAGTTCGCGCCACCCAGAGGGCTTCCCCCGTTCTGCACCACGTCACTCGGGATTTCCCCCATGGAGCCGCAGCTGACAGCAGTTACGTCTGGGACCGAGCGGCTGACGCGATCCCCGCTGTGCATCCATTCACCATCTGCAGGCACGTGGCGGCGGCAGTGAGATTGGTGGAGAGGACTCCAGGGCAGCGAAGCTTTCCTGAGCTCAACGCCTTCCTCACCTCGGTCTCTGCTCAGGAGCGGCGATTCCTGGGTTCCCCCCTCGCTTCGTCCCCTGGGAATAGCCGTCATCACTTCACCAAGTCACCTCAGCATGAACCCCGTCCGGATCCAGTTCTGGGCTTCCACCAGGACCTCTCCTCCCACGCAGCTGTCACCTTTTCGCCTCGTCAGTGTGGAGATTTTACAGCCTCGTTCCCTGAGCCTCATTCCCCCGCTGTCACTCCTGGGCATTCAGGCTGGCTCACCCCGGCTGTTACCCCCTCCTCCTCGACGCGCTCCCCGACTGCTGTGTGTGTCTGGAATCCCGGCCTGGTGAGCCCTCTCCTGGAGACAACGCGAGCGGTCCCCAGACGATTTCCCAGGGGGTCCTCCATTATCGCCTGGCGGGGAGAGGAGGAAGCAATGTTCACCGCAGCAGGCTCCACCCAACCTCCAGGAGGCAGGCAAGTCTCAGTTTATTTACATCAGTTTAATGATTTGCTCTGTCACACTCCTGGAGGTGGAGTTTGGGGTTCGCAGCTCCCTGAACTCCCACCACCTGCTGTAACCTGTTCCTTTAATCCTGCATCCTCTGTGTCTCTCTCCGCCGAGCGCTCCCCGGCTCCAGGTCAACGTGGTGGGACGAGGAGAGGGCCTGCGGTTCCGCAGCTACGTTGTGGGCGGAGGAGGAAGACCGACTGCTGTGTGGAGTCTGCGCCGACGACCAAGCGTCCCCGGGTCTCCACGGAGGTGCGGTTCGGTCCAGCAGGACGGGGTTCTCCTACCGTCACGCCGCATGGACTGTCGGCGTGGCTACCTGCGCTGGAGGAACCTCAAGCTGCGCTGACCATCGTCCTGGCTGCGGGGCCCGACGCAGCCGAATGGGAGCCTGACAACGACCTCCGGACAACGGATCCTGGATCTTCGCAGTCCTGGACGGCGTTGGAACACGAGATCAGGCGAGTGCTCCTCTCTCTTTTCTCCCTCTATTTCTCTGAGCACTTTAGCCTGTCTCTAGGGGGGATGAGCCCGCTGCATCCGAGCTTGTTCCGCCGGGTTCTGGCGCTGCCGGTGATCCTGACCCCGGTTCTGTTTTCTCCTCTGAGCCTTCTTCCAGGGTCGCCGGCGAGGAGTTGCCGTTCCTCGTGGTGCTGTGGGGTCCAGGTTCAGTGTTGGAGGTCGGTTCTGGCGTGGAGTCGCCCGAGACCCAATCAGGGTCCGACGCGGGTGCTGCTCCAGCGGCGTTCAGCGTGGGTTCGCCTAAGACCCAATCGGGGTCCAACGCGGGTGCCACCCCAGTGTTGTCCAGGTCCGGTGGGGAGGTGGCTGTTCCCCTGCAGCCTGACGCTCGTCTACCTCATCATCGGCTCTCCCCTAAGCCTCTTCCTCTGGGGTCCGCTCTGACCCTTCGCCCGTCTCAACGGTCCTGGTGGTTGAGTGACGCAGGTCGACGGCTCGACCTGGAAGTCTTCTGGTTCGGCGAGCTGGTCCAACCTCCCGACGAACTGTATTGTTGCTGGGTGGCCTGGCACAGCTACCGGTGGCCTAGTTTCTTGGAACTTGGGTTTGGACTTGGCCGCCCGAACATTGTCTCTTCCCCGGGTTGCCAACTGGACAACGGGCGGGGAGATTACCAGAACAATTCCGGCCGTTTTGGACTCTGCCTGCCGTCTCCTCGGGTGTCCTTTACTTCTCTTATTATTGAGGTCACTCAGGTGTAGTTTCTTTGCCCATTAGGGGAATATATATGTTTTTGTGCTGTGTGTTGTGTTTTTTTATTAACCATACTCAGCATTTTTATCTTATCATTATCCTGTGCTCCTGTCACCATTATCCCTCTAGGTGACCCTCCTTGTATTTAGTGCTGTGTATCGTGTTTTTTCCCCTTATAACCGTACTCAGCAATTTACCTTATTGTTACCCTGTTTCACCTGTCACCATTATCCCTCTAGGTGACCCTCCTTGTATTTAGTGCTGTGTATTGTGTTTTCTCCCTTATTAACCGTACTCAGCATTTTACCTTATTGTTATCCTGTGATCCTGTCACCTTTATTCCTCTAGGTAATTCCCCGTTTATTTGGTGCTGTGTATTGCGTTCTCCCCCTTGTAAACCGTACTCAGCATTTTTCCCTCATGTTCATCCTGTTCCTACCCTGTCACCGTTATTTCCCTGGGTGTCCCTCTTTGTATATGGCGCTGTGTATTATGTTTTCCCTGCCACCCGTACTCAGCGTCTTTCATCACCCTTTTTTTATCTTTAGCTTTGTAGGAGTGCGTTATGGAGTAGTGTGTTTCGTTCCCCCTTAACCATACTCTGTAATTGTTTTATTTGTCCTGTTACCTCTTTGGGGTTTTTTTGTTTTGTCCTTCCCTTTGCATCTTCCCCTCCGGTCCTGCTGGGCTGGGATGTTCCTGGTCGTTCGGGAGCCCGACCGTGAGGGGGAGACTCTGTCACCATGGGGTGAGACGCCGGCTCGGCACTCAGCCCATGCTCCTTTTATCCCTGCCTCTCATTGGGCAGCGCCTCAGCTGGCTCCCAGCTGTCAGTGTCACGGGACGGCTGGGGCCAATTAATCCTCATCAGCTGGGGCGCTGCTAATTAGTATAAAGAGGAGCAGCCACGATCATTCGGCGCTGCGACATAAGCACTGCTAGGCTGGAGTCCCTTCGTCCGGTTCCAGCCCCTGACTCATCTGCAGCGTTACCTGTAAGTGTTACCCGGTAAGGAGCTGTTGTGCCTCTGTACCCCCATGTCCGGTGCTAGCCCGCGGCTGCTTATTGTATCACTTGGGTGTATCACCTTGTATGAGTATCTGAGCACTGGACCCCTATGCCAGTGCCAGCGCTCTGGCTGCTAACCCGTGAGTGTACCCGCTGTGAGTTCTCATGCTGTTACCCCTTTGCCTGGTGCCAATTGTTAACTCTGGTGCTGTACTGCTCGCGTATATCACTATGTATGAGCATTTGTGCTTTCCTCATCCCTTACCCCTGTCACTAATAAACATCACAACTGACTGGCTCGCCCTTGGCTCTCTTATCGCGTGGCTCCCTAGAGCCACGTGTGACAATCTCCTCAGTTTGAATCTTCTTTGGACCCATGTTGGCTAGCTTGGTGGCTAGTTGAAGCCCAGGAGCTGATGATAGCAGGATAATTTCTGCTGATGCTGCCGGTATCTGGTCCAGCTGACCTTGGATCCGTCTGGGGCTTCGGTTAGCTCGGTTAGCTCCACCGCTGTAGTTGAGCTCCGATCTGGCCGGGGCCTCGGTTAGCTCGGTTAGCTCCACCGCTGTAGTTGAGCTCCAATCTGGCCGGGGCCTCGGTTAGCTCCTCCTCGGCTACAGGTACAGGAACCGTAGAGCACTTACATGCTTTAGAAACAAGGCAGCCTCGAATCATGACTAATCGCTGCAAAGGGTCCTGAATGCACTGTTCTCTTTCCTTCACTTTGTAAACAAATGATCCCTATGTAATCAGAGTAATATTTAGTTTTTATGAATATATTTAGCGGACTCCATCATCCATCATCTCACGTCACCAAACACAATCATGGCAGGAGATGATGATACAATTCAAAGTGAAACAAATTTAGAGAAAATATCAGAAAATCATTTAACCTCTTACCTACAATATGCACATCTTCAATACATGTACAAACACTGTGTGAAATGAAAATGTCTGAGCTTGAAAACTGTGGGAGGAGTTAGCCGGACGGACATCATCATACTGTAATACGTCCTGTCTTTTGATAGGCGTATCAATTGTTTAAAATGCAAAAAAGATGAAAAGGATAATCAGTTTGCAAGAAAAAAAAAACTGGAAATTTAAGGGAAAATGTTATCAATAAAAGAAAAAAATGGAAAAAGTCCCATTTATGAGAAAAATAAACTGTGAAAATGTCAGGTCAGTTTATTCTTATAACTCTTGCTTTTTTACCCGCATTCATTTTAAGGCTCAAATATGCAGATTTTTTGGGGGCCAAAATTGGGTCTCTCTCCTTACCATATAATGATGACTTAGTCATCTCACCTTCCCCATATCCAGGATCTTGTCCTGCATCTCCTTCAGGGCACACTGGGACTCGGCCTCCTTCAGTCGGGCCTGGACCAGCTCCCTCTCCAGCTGCAGGACAGACTCCTCAGAGAATTGGGGTGGGCCCTTCTACAGGTGACAGGAGTAGCATGAGCAAAGACCTTAAACCTATTAAGTAACAACCACCGATACATCTGAACACTCTCCATCATGGGTGGATATTTCATGTCTTTCTTGGGGGGGACGAGAATCAGAACATTTTCTCCAGAGTAAATACTGAGAGGGGTACTAAGCAGTATTGTAGTTGGGGTCGTTTCTAGATTTTTGGGGGGCCCATGTAAGATTTCCACACAAGAGTTCAAAACCTTTAAACTGGAAGGAAAAAAATCTTTCCCCTCCTAACAAAAACATTAAAAAATAAACTTGGGTCATCGTCTAGATGAACAGGAAAAAAATTAAACCATGACAGAAAAAAAAATGAACCAGCATGTATGTATATATATGAATGCTGCAAACCTTCAAGAACCAAAGCTGCAAATTTAGTGTCAAAAAAAAGCCTGAAATTTACAAAATAAAATGAACCAAAATTACAAGGAAAAAAACTTTAAAAAAAACTTGCAAATTTACCAGAACAAATGGTAAATGGTGTTCACTTATATTGTGCCTTTTCACTCATCTCTGGATGATCAAAGCGCTTTACAGATGCTGCTCAAGGACACCTCAACATGCAGACTGCAGAGAGAGCGGGAATCGAACCGCTGATCTCCAATCAGTAGTTGGCCACACCACACCTGCACCACAGGAGCAAATTTCAGAGAAAGAAATTTGCAAATTTACAATGAAAAAAGTAGTGAATTTCCAGGGGAAAAAAAGTTGTAAATTTATAAGAAAAAAAAAATAAGCAAAATAACAAAGAATAAAGTTTAAAAAAAAAAAAAACTGTTAGAAAAAAGTTTAAATTTACAATGAAAAAGTATAGTGAATTTCTGGGGAAAAAAGTTTCAAATTTACAAGAAAAAAAAAAGGCAGCAGAATTTGAAAAAAAAAAATTATACATACATACATACATACACACACACATATACTGTATATATATATATATATACACTACCATTCAAAAGTTTGGGGTCACCCAGACAATTATTTTGTGTTTTCCATGAAAAGTCACACTTATTTACCACCATGAGTTGTAAAATGAATAGAAAATATAGTCAAGACATTGACAAGGTTAGAAATAATGATTTGTATTTGAAATAATAATTTTTTCCTTCAACCTTTGCTTTCGTCAAAGAATCCTCCATTTGCAGCAATTACAGCATTGCAGACCTAACATGATTGCAGAAGAGTTTTCTAATCATCAATTAGCCTTCTGAAGCAATGAGCAAACACATTGTATCATTAGAACACTGGAATGATAGTTGCTGGAAATGGGCCTCTATACACCTATGTAGATATTGCACCAAAAACCAGACATTTGCAGCTAGAATAGTCATTTACCACATTAGCAATGTATAGAGTGTATTTCTGATTAGTTTAAAGTTATCTTCATTGAAAAAAAGTGCTTTTCTTTCAAAAATAAGGAAATTTCTAAGTGACCCCAAACTTTTGAACGGTAGTGTATATATATATATATATATATATATATATATATATATATATATATATATATATATATATATATATGAAAAAGTCAAGAATTTGTTAGAAATAAGTTGCAAATTTACCAGAGTATTGTTGCTGGAATTTCCCCACTGTGGGACTAATAAAGGCTAATCTTATGTTATCTTAATTTTGTGGTGAAAAAAGTCAAAAATTTATGTGAAACATTTTATATTTATGATGGAAAAAAGTAGTAAATTTCCAGGAAAAAAGTTTCAAATTTCAAAAAAAAAAAAAAAAAGTTTAAGTAAATTTACAATGAAAAGTCACAAATTTAAAAGAAAAAAATAAAGCCAAGTCACAAGAAAAAAGTAAAAAATTTGTCAGGAAAAAAAGGTTTTAAATTTATAATGAAAAAGTTACAAATTTCAGGGATAATAAAACTGCAAAGTTACAAAAAAAAATGTGAGCAAATTTACAATGAAAAAAATCACAAATTTAAAAGAAAAAACAAAATTACAAGAAAAAGTTAAAAAAAAATTAAAAAGTTCTAAATTTATAATGGGAAAAGCTGCAAATTTCTGGGAAAAAAGTCAAATTTACAAGAAAAAAGTTTTAAATTTGTCAGAAAAAGTCACAAATTTATATGAATTTTTTTTTTTTTTTTTACAACTTTACAATGAAAAAGCAGTGAACTTTCAGGAAAACAGCTGCAAATTTACAAGAAAAAAGGCATATTTATATATATACACAGTTCAAAATAATAGCAGTCCCACATCACTAGCAAGATAAATCACTGTTTTTGTTAGAATTTCAACTTCTACACTGCAAGTAAGTTTCTAGAAGGTTTAGTAAAGGTATAGAAAACCAACAGACTCAACAGGCATGACGTGCATGCTGCTGATTCTGTGAAACTGAATCATTAACTGAAAGGGGCGTGTTCAAAAAAATAGCAGTGCTGAGTTCACTTAGTGAGGTCATTGATTCTGTGAAAAAAAATAGGTGTTAAACAGGTGGCCCTTATTTAAGGATCAAGGCAACTGACGCTGCATATGCTGGTTGTGCATTTGTCCTTGAAAAACAGTAAAATGGGTCGTTCAAGACACTTTTCAGAAGAAGAGCGTTCTTTGATTAAGAAATTAATAAAAGAGGGGAAAACCTATAAAGAAGTGCAGAAAATGATAGGCTGTTCAGCTAAAATGATATCAAATGCTTTAAAATGGCAGCCAAAACCAGAAAGGCGAGGAAGAAAACGAAAAACGACTATTCGAATGGATCAGAGAATAACCAAACTGGCAAAGGCTCAGCCAATGATCAGCTCCAGGAGGATCAAAGAAGATCTAAGGTTGCCTGTGAGTACTGTAACAATCAGACGACGTCTATGTGAAGCCAAGCTACCAGCAAGAAGCCCCCGCAAAGTCCCATCGTTAAAAAAAAGACATGTGCTGAAGCGGTTACAATTTGCATTGACTGGCCTATAAAGAAATGGCGTAATATTTTGTGGACTGATGAGAGTAAGATTGTTCTTTTTGGGTCTAAGGGCCACAGACAGTTTGTCAGACGTCCTGCAAACACTGAATTCAAGCCACAGTACACAGTGAAGACGGTGAAGCATGGTGGTGCAAGCATCATGATATGGGGATGTTTCTCGTACTATGGTGTTGGTCCTATTTATCGCATACCAGGGATCATGGATCAGTTTGAGTACATCAGAATACTGGAAGAAGTCATGTTGCCATATGCTGAAGAGGAAATGCCTTTGAAATGGGTGTTTCAACAAGACAATGACCCCAAACACACTAAAGACAGATGTCAACACTGCTATTTTTTTGAACATTATATTTCTTGACTTTCTGTAGAATATTATCAAATTCAATTACTTTTTCCAATTTTCTTGCTTTGAAATAGAATGTGCAGTGTCCCCAATGCATTTGTGTTCATTAAAATACAATTTATTTGAAGAATTTTGACATTTATTCACATTTTTCAACACACTGCTATTATTTTGAACACAACTGTATATATATATACACAATATATATAAGTCAAAAGTTTGTTAGAAAAAAAAAGTTGCTAATTTACCAGAATAAAGTTGCAATTTCACAAGGGGGAGAAAGTAACAAATTTATGAGAGAAACGTTTTAAATTCACAATGAAAAAAATGTGAATTTTTTGGGGGGAAAAAAATTGCAAATTTACAAGAAAAAAGTTGGAAGCTTATGAGAATTTTTTTTGGCATTCATTCTTGGCATTGGTCCTTCAAATGCATTTTATTCAGTTATGCAACACGATACATGATATAGAAAGGTTTATGATGATATCTGGGCCTTAAATTTCACTGACATCAACCATCCTGTATCAATAATTTATCAACTCTCACTGTAGGGCAAGACAGCAAATTATGTAAAACAAGCACATTATCAGCTAGAATCCAGACGTCAATAATTAATGATGAAATGTAAGCAGATACTGTCAGAAAGCTGCTTAGGAATTCATGTGTACCGTAGTTTGTGAGAGAGGTGGCAGAAGTGTGCAATTCTCCGTGTCCCAATCTGAATCCATGCATACCAGAGCAAATCATTACCCAAAACCCAGGTGGAAAAAAGGGAGGAAAACCCTGCTGCATCATGGGAAGAAAGAAAAAAACACCTGTTGCTGCTCCAATGTTCAGAAGTCTCCATTTTACAAAGTCATTTTGAGTGTTTTAATGATTTTTTTTTTTTTTTTTTAAAGTGGAAGAAGTCACAAATTCAGTTCCAGTAAGTAAAAAAAAAATTAAGTCTGACAGGTGGAACACCTTCAACGGCCCTTCAATGAAAAGTCCTCAAACCAATCAGAACCAGTGAACCCATCCAGCCAGCGTCTGCGTCTGTGGCCCTGCTTACCCCTTGTGGCGGCTGCTGCTGCTGGAGCTGCCTGATGGTTTTGTGGGCCTGCTCCAGCTGAGCCGTGGCCTCCTCGCTCTGCTGTTTCACCGTGGCCAGCTCCCGTTTGATCAGGTAGTTTTCCTCCGCTTCCTGGGCCCGGGTCACTTGGCCCTTTTTTATGGGACGCAACCACAACAGGAAGAGGAGGAGGTGGAGTGAGCACGACAGGAAGTGTTGGGGGGGGGACAAATGGGCGGAATGGGTGGGCGAATCAGAGAAGGTGAAAGATTAAGTTTGTCTTTTTTTTTTTTTGAAAGTACATGCCAGTTTACAGCTACAGAGACGTGTGATTTTAGTTTTTTAAAGTTTGATTTCTGATTCTGAGGTGCTGTTACATGCCACCCTGTGGTTTCCATGCAGTTATTAGATCATCATCATATTATATAATCCCTTATGGAGGGTTTGAGTTATAGTCAGAGTTTTGTGGGGAGGTCTATATTAGTGACAGAGACAAAAAAAAAAAAAAATCAAGGCTAAACCAACTCTACCTGAAACACCTCATTTGGATTGGCTGTTCTCTTCTGTGGCGTTACCTACAAATCTGAGTGAACAAAAATAACCCATGGAGTTCCCCAAGGTTCCATTTTGGGACCTTAGCTGTTCAACATCTATGTATATGCTCCCACTCGCTCAAATTAATTTTTTTTGTGTGTACTTTATTGATCCCCAGAGGGGAAATTCAGGGCATCCACCTGGATGGATGAAGCAGCCACAGTACGGCGCCAATCCCATCACCATTCACACACATTCACACCTAGGGCCACTTTAGAGTCTCCAGTTAACCTAACCTGCATGTTTTTGGGCTGTGGGAGGAAACAGGAGAAATCCCGGAGTAAACCCATGCAGACACGGGGAGAACATGCAAACTCTGCACAGATCACCGTTATAAAAACCAACAAAATATATTACCATAATTACGCAGATGATACACAAATTGACATAACCTTCTCACCAGGAGACGACAGTCCATTTCAAACCCTGATCAAATTAAAGAGTAGATGTGTCATAATTTTCTTCAGTGACACGAAAACAAAATTGAAATAATAGTTTTTGGAACCAAGGAAGAAAGACTCAAAGTTAGAACTCAGCTTCACTCAGTGATGCTAAAAACCAACAGCCAAGCCAGAAATCTGGGTGAGATTCTGGGGTCAGACCTGAATTTTAACAGCCACATTAAGACAGTAGTGAAGTCATCCTATAGAGAAAGGGCACTGACATCAGAATCAGAATCAGAATCAGAATCAGAATCAGGTTTATTGCCATTGTTCATGTAGTACACAAACTAGGAATTTGTCTCGGTACAATGCTGCAACATTAAACATGATAAGATAAGAGAAATAAACTATACATGTAATAAAGTGTAGGATAAGATTAAGTGATACTGGTCAACAGTTAAAATATATATTAGCCAGCAGCAGATACTGTGGAGAACTATATAGTGCAGTCGGTAATGCAGGAAGAAAACAGTGATGATTGACATGAGTCTGGTTGAGCTGCTGTACATGGTGCACGAGAGTCACTTAGTGTTCAGCAGTCTGATGGCAGAGGGGAAGAAGCTGTTCATGTGACGGGAGGTTTTAGTCTGGATGGACCGAAGTCTTCTACCAGAGGGGAGGGGGGCAAACAGTACGTGACCAGGGTGTGAGGGATCGGCTATGATCCGGCCAGCACGCCTCATCATGCCACGCTGCATCCTGGGCTGTCGGTGACATTTTCGAGGTCTGGTTTCTTTGTTTACTTGTAGTCTATGGCAACTGCTAACGTGAACAGACATGCGTTCGATGGAACGCAGCAAACAGAAAATTAAAATTCCTTATTCAGAGAAGTTGAATAAGGAAGCAAAGGAGTGCTACCTCCAAAAAATTAAAGAAATAAACAGGATCGATATGAGCACAAGAAATGGGCCACTGATCTCAACTAACTGCCTGGAGTCACGCTGTCAGATGTGTTTGCCTACCACCCATGAGCAAGTTAAAAACTATAAATCATTAGCGGCTCATGTTCAATTCACCAATGGATGGACCCTCAAATTGTCTGGGTGAACAACCAGAAAACCATTGTTTGCACAAAGGTAAACAGTGTTTCTGCAGTTTTCTGCACTAGCATGTGTCTCTGCAGCTGCAGACATTTCTAAGTCCCAGTGGTTAAATATTGGATTTATGTTCAAATTTGTCATATGATGCTTGATAAGTATGCATATACAGTGCATCTGGAAAGTCTTCACAGCGCTTCACTTTTTCCACATTTTGTTATGTTACAGCCTTATTCCAAAATGGATTAAATTCATTTTTTCCCACAAAATTCTACACACAATACCCCATAATGGCAATGTGTAAAAAGTTGGTTTTTTTTTTGTTTTTTGTTTTTTTAGATTTTTTCAAATTTATTAAAAATAAAAAACAGAAATCACACATACATTAAGTATTCACAGCCTTTGCCATGAAGCTCAAAATTGAGCTCAGGTGCATCCTGTTTCCACTGATCATCCTTGAGATGTTTCTACAGCTTAACTGGAGTCCACCTGTGGTAAATTCAGCTGATTGGACATGATTTGGAAAGGCACACACCTGTCTATATAAGGTCCCACAATTGACAGTGCATGTCAGAGCACAAACCAAACATGAAGTCAAAGGAATTGTCTGTAGACCTCTGAGACAGGATTGTCTCGAGGCACAAATCTGGGAAAGGGCACAGAAAAATTTCTGCTGCTTTGAAGGTCCTAATGAGCACAGTGGCCTCCATCATCCGTAAATGGAAGAAGCTTGGAACCACCAGGACTCTTCCTAGAGCTGGCCGGCCATCTAAACTGAGTGATCAGGGGAGAAGGGCCTTAGTCAGGAAGGTGACCAAGAACCTGATGGTCACTCTGTCAGAGCTCCAGTGTTCCTCTGTGGACAGAGGAGAACCTTCCAGAAGGACAATCATCTCTGTAGCCATCGACCAATCAGACCTGTATGGTAGAGTAGTCAGACAGAAGCTACTCCTTAGTAAAAGGCACATGGCAGCCTGCCTGGAGTTTGCCAAAAGGCACCTGAAAGACTCTCAAACCATGAGAAACAAAATTCTCTGGTCTGATGAGACAAAGATTGAACTCTTTGGTGAGAATGCCAGGCGTCATGTTTGGAAGAAATCAGGCACCGCTCATCACCAGGCCAATACCATCCCTACAGTGAAGCATGGTGGTGGCAGCATCATGCTGTGGGGATGTTTTTCAGTGGCAGGAACTGGGAGACTAGTCAGGATAGAAGGAAAGACGAATGTAACAATGTACAGAGACATCCTGGATGAAAACCTGCTCCAGAGCGCTCTTGACCTCAGACTGGGGCGACGGTTCATCTTTCAGCAGGACAACGACCCTAAGCACACAGCCAAGATATCAAAGGAGTGACTTCAGAACAACTCTGTGAATGTCCTTGAGTGGCCCCAGCCAGAGCCCAGACTTTAATCCAATTGAACATCTCTGGAGAGATCTAAAAATGGCTGTGCACCGACGCTTCCCATCCAGTCTGATGGAGCTTGAGAGGTGCTGCAAAGAGGAATGGGACAAACTGCCCAAAGATAGGTGTGCCAAGCTTGTTGCATCATATTCAAGAAAACTTGAGGCTGTAATTGCTGCCAAGGGTGCATCAACAAAGTACTGAGCAAAGGCTGTGAATACTTATGTACATGTGATTTCTTAATTTTTTTATTTTTAATAAATTTGCAAAAATCTTAAAAAAAAAAAAAAACTTTTTTCATGTTGTCATTATGGGGTATTGCATGTAGAATTTTGAGGAAAAAAATGAATGTATTCCATTTTGGAATAAGGCTGTAACATAACAAAATATGGAAAAAGTGAAGCGCTGTGAAGACTTTCCAGATAACACTGTACACATTATGACTAACAGGACATTAAATACTAATCAAGTAATGTGATTTAATCAGCTTCGACAATATTCCTGCACACATGCTCGTGTGTTCATGACATTTTCACAAAGGTAAGTTGTGATTTTAACTTTTATTTCTTGCACTTTTTCTGTCTGCTTCTGTTTTAGCTTGTTAGGGCCCGAGCCACTGAAAACATCAGTGGGCGAGAGCCCTATTGTAATTGCTAGGATTATTATTTCGCCTAAACGATTGCATTTTTGACCCTCTGAATGTTAACCAAAACACAATTTTTTGTTGCACACACCTCAGACCCAGTGAAAAATTCGATAAACTGGAAAAAATATGTGCCCCCCACCCCCATTTTGTGGGCTGGGCCAAACATACGAGGTCAGTGGAGACTGGCGACACAAAAGTTTGCCATACAGACACGAAATTTGGGTGAGGTGTGCAACACCTTAAGACATGCAAAAAAAACATAATTGTGACCCTTACCCACAGCCAACAGGAAGTCCGCCATCTTGCCTCAAAGCCGCCCCACCTCCAATTTGGCCAAAAACCACCCCTCGCATTTGAACAAACTCCTCCTAGGGGCCTACTCTGATTGAGCTCATTTTCACATGGTGGCTCAGCATGGGCCATTAAAGATTGCTTAAGTAACAGTAAAAAGCTCAAAGGTGTGGCCAGGGTGCCATGGCGAAGTTTGACTCCTCCCCTGACAAAGTCAGACAGCTGTAACTTGAGCAAAACTTGTCCGATGTCCACCAAAAGTTTCCATGATGGACAATAGTCCCACCCCGAAAGCGTCTATATAAAAATACCTGACAAAAGACACAGCGCCACCTAGTGGATAAAGGAAGAATTACTGAAAACTTATTTATTACACACGCGCCGCTTGCCAGAATGACGTGAAATTTTCTGAGGTTTATCAAACCGCATGGATGATCATAACTGCACATCACCTTTAGCATGGCGTCACTGCTGTTACCATGGACACGCCCTCCTCGCCATTCAGCCCGTGATCTCGTTGGGAGGGTTGGGAACGACCTGGAGTCATAAAATCTGGAACACAGGTCGAGGTGACTGTCATAGGTAGTCCTATATGGGTGGGCAACACATAACTGATAGGTAAGTGTTGCCATGACAAAGGGTGGCGCAGTGGTTTAGCACTGTGGCAGCACAGTTTTACCCTTGGCCGGGGGATCGCGGGGATCGTGGGTTCGATTCCAGCCCCCGACCAACAGTGAGCTGTGTGGAGTTTGCATGTTCTCCCCGTGTTGCGTGGGTTTACTCCGGGATTTCTCCGGTTTCCTCCCGCATACCAAAAACATGTAGGTTTAGGGCGCTCGCGCACGCAGCGACCAGCAGCCGGTGGCTTGTCACCAGACTGCAAACCAAATCTATCTACGGGTACAAATAAGTAACAAAAAAAAAAAAAAAAAAAAAAAAAAAAAAAAAAAAAAGGTTGACTCCTCGCCATAGAACATGGGAGAGTTCATCATGGAACATCGGCGAGTTGTAACTTTGACAAACTTTGTCTGATTTTCACCAAATTTTCTACAATGGATATTAGTCCCACCCTGAACACTCTTATATAAAAAAAAATTAACAAAAGTTTTAGCGCCACCTAGTGGTTAGAAAAATGGACACTTGTAACTTGGACAAACTGTTTAATTTTCACCAAATTTTCTACGATGGATATTAGACCCACTCTGCACGCTCCTATATAGAAATAATTAAAAGTTATAGCGCCACCTAGTGGTGAAAGGAAGAATTGCTGGAAACCTTTTTTTTTAAATTTTGTCTCACTGTATGCAAAAATTACATGAAGGAATGACTAGGACTCATTGACAGCACACGTACATAGTACAGAACTGTTTCCATGCCGACCGGCATGCTTTGATGGCGTCGTCGCCATGCAGAACACGAGAGTTACAGCTCAGATGATATTTCTCTGATTTGGACCAAAATTTGCACAATGGATACTTAATCTCACTCTAAACATGTCTATATATCAATTTTTATGAATTTGTCCCAGCACCACCTTGTGCTGACATGAGGTACTACACAAAAATGTATCAACTCTTGCTCAAAGACCAGTAGTCAGAATGACATGACATTTTCAGAGGTTTCTCAGAGTACATTAGATTACCCTCAGTGGAAGTGACATTTGTCCTGTGATCATCACAGTTGCCATGGAAACCCACTCCTCGCCATTCGATACGTTTTATACTTTGGAAGGTTGGGAAAGTCCGAGGGTCAGGAAATGTGGAACGTAAGTCAAGGTGACTCTCTTCTGTAATTCTATATGTGTCTGCAACATGTACCTAATATGCAAGTGTTGCCATGATCACATGCCCAAGTTTACCTTATCGCAATACGTTGGACAGTTGTGACTTGGCCAAACTTTGTCCGAATTTCACCGTAATTGCTACGATGGATATTAGTCCTGCCCCGCATGCTCCTACGTAAAAATGATTGACAAAAGTTATAGCACTACCTACTGCTCACGGGAAGTACTGCACCAAACGGGTTACTTTATTATTCACACAGCACTTGCCCCAACGACGGTAAATTTTCCGAGCCAGCGAGGTACAATGGCCGGCGGGTTCCGTGGGCGCCCGGGGGGTGAGCCCCGCTTAATTTCTGTTTCCCTTTATTTTTTAGTTTGCTTTTAAATTCTGATGCATTTCTTTTGCATCTTGCTGTAGTGCTTTAATGTTTTATGTAAAGCCATTTAAACTGTCTTGTACATGAAATGTGCTGTACACATAAACTTGCTTTGCCTAGTCACCCCACTAGACATTGGTGGTCCCAGCTCCTTCATGAATCCACAGTAGATAAGGGCAGCATGGCGTTGTAGTGGTTAGCACTACTGCCTCACTGTAAGACGGTTGTGGGCTCAAATCCACCAGCCAGCAAGGCCTGTCTGTGTGGAGTTTGTATGTTCTCTCCATGCTTGCGTGGATTTGCTGCAGGTACTCTGGTTTCCGCCCACATCACATAAACATGCAAGTTAGGTTTAAGTGGAGACTCCAAAGTGGCTGTAGGTGTGAATGGTGAAGGGATCGACGCTGCACCGCAGCTGCCTCATCTAGTTCACTCTGATGCCCTTAAATGTCCCTCTGGGATTAGTAAAGTATATCAAATATACAGCTCATATCATTCTAGTCTGCTTGTTAATTGTTTGTCCAGCATGATCCAGGTAATTAGGCTGTTAGCATGGGTAGCTAAGCAACATGAATCAGTGTGATCAGGGATTTTATGGCACTTTACTGTGAAGTGCAGGCAGCGTACTAGACCTGCTGGCTCATTAATCCACAGTCTATTCTATATCTTGCACTATTCTGGTTTATTGTTATATTTTGGCTGTGATAGCTATGTAGATTGTTCAGCCAGTGTTAGCTGGGCTACATAACAGAGTAGAGGGCAAACTGTTTGGGACAGACAGAGAGAGCTGCCCATTAGCCTTTAGTTTAGCAGGAGATTGAAGTTTGTTTTTGTCCATTGTCTATATGTATATTTTAATCCATCCGCGCTAGGCAACCGTCTTCCCAACCAGATCATCTACAAACTCATGACCATATATTTCACTTAGAGACATTATATTACTTATTTTATTATAGTCTATTATCCTCTGGACCGGAGACCTCCTCGATTAGTGGTGGTTAGCTGGCATTAGCAGGAGTTACACCATTCATTCTGTCAGTGCTGTTTTTATATTACACCCCAAGGTTTGGCCGTATCCCATCAACCACTCAAACCACACATCCCCGTCTCCAATAATGCTTTATTTGAGCTTTTACATTTTCACATTCTCCCAATTTTACATTAGTCCAACAACTGGAGCCAACCAGTCAACGTTGGCCTCAAACATGGCGTTGCTCTGAAGCACACGCATGTCTCAGCAGTGACAACAGAGGGAGGGTGGTGTGAATTGTGGCCTTTAGCTTTTATAATAAAATGCAATAAAGCAGCCCACTTTGATGTGTGTAAAACTGTACGACAGTAATTAAACCCTGATGTTTTTTTTGACCAAAGCATGTCGCAGATATTTCACTGAACTCTGACAGCTGCGTTAACATGTGGAAAAAAAAGACCTAATAGGGGTTATTGATGCATTTTAGGGTGTATAATAATTCCATTAAACCGCTTACTCATGTGAAACTAATTAATACATTACATTGATTTTTTTTTCTTTTTTAAATGAAAATAATATTTTCTGTTAATAAATTAGTCAGTCCCTCCAGGATTTCACGATGTTGCTGTCGCATCAGTTAACGCAAAATCACTGATTCGCCGCATCTTTTGCATGACCTTGCAACTTTGTCCCACCACAACTTTCCCGCAATTTTGACCAATCCCTATCAACTTCCACCAATTTCTCGAATCAAATTTGTCCCCGAGTAGTACACAAACGCTCAGTCTAACCAATCAAATGCGTCGCTGCACCTCGCTCACTTCCGTGTTTACAGTGAGTATTAATGGAACACAATACAAAAAACCCCCCACTCACCCACGAGTTTTCCCACACCGTCCCTTCCTCCGTCTCCCCCGGCCCGCCGGTGGACGTTTCCTCACGTCTCCATCCTGACCGCGTGTACGAAGTGCCGGGTTTGTGTTGAAAAACGTTTGCCTGCCTGAAAAGCACTCTGTCGTGGGAGTGTGCGTGAGGAGAGATGCCGTTAAACCACAAACAAACGAGCAAATCTAACACTACAGCCAGTGTTTTAACATTTTATACATCTTTACAGGTAAAATCATTACTACATCTTGTCAATGAGCTTTAAAGGTGTGACTCTCTGGTCTGGACATGGACCAACGTGCTCCCGGCAAACGCCCAAGGAGAGCCCCTCCTCCTGGTACGACTGTGTGTCAGGACGCACAGCAGACAGACAGGCAAGAGTCAGGCACGGAAAGAGAAAGAATAATCAGTAATTTTTTTCAGAAAAACAGACTTTGATAGACAATACAGAGCAAGAGAATAAATTTTCTTTTTTCTCTGCACTCGGTGCCGAGTGGCTTGGGACTGCTGTGGTTTTCAAATGAAGGTGCTGCCATAATTTCCAAATTTCTACTCTTTAACATGCATTCAACACAATTTAGCTGCTGTAATGGATACTGTGTTAAAAAGTCTGTATTTGCGGTTGCACAAAAGAGTTTTTCTGTATATCAGAAGTTTCTGCTTAATTTACAAATCACTATAATAGGAAATTTTTGACAATCCTGTGCTTTTCTTGTGGTGTTATAGAATATCATTTCAGTAAACTGGAAAAAGAAAAGCATCTGCTTAAAAATTTGTAATTCTTCACACAAGTTTTAGTGGAGGAAAAAAAAAAACCCTCTCAAAACATTGCAACTTTTATCAACTTTTTAAAAATGCTCCCAAAAATTCAGGCTTTTTGGGCCACAACAATCATAAAGACATCCCACAAAATCCTGGAGGGACTGGTTCGTGTCCCCAAGAGATGAATGTTTTCAGAGCTTTGATAACAGCTCATCTCTCCGCTGACGCTGACATAACTCAAACCCAGCACGTGTCATAAATCCGGTTTTGTGAGCTGATCAGATTTGTTAATGATCCTTTCACGAGCTAATCAAAAGCATGCAGTGGTACACAGAGATAGAGAAAAGGGAAGGAAGGTAGGTGCAAAATTAAGAGAAAATGAGGCGTGTACCTGGATCAATCTATCTGCCAAGGAAGCACTTTCCTACAAAACAGAAATATAAAGACACAGCAGAGAGAGAGAGAATCCAGAGGAAAGTTTAAAGCACACAAAAGAACAACTGATCATCTGAAAGAAGAAATGCAATGTTCATTTTCCCTCCAGGAGCAGCTGTTTATTCAGAGAAGTGGAAAAAGCACAATGCAGGCAGGTGTGGTGAAAAAGGTGCAAAAAAACCCCAAACCAAACAAAAATAAGCTGGTGACAGAGCGAAGAATCAGACAGGAAGCAGCAGAGGGCAGCTGAAGATAAACCGGGTTAAAGGCTTTAACAGAACCGAGGCTGAGGGCTTTGATGTGGTTCGTCCAAACGTTAACAGTTCCAGTTAGTGACAGAGCAGCGATGAGGGGACTCATTCTGACCGCAGCAGCGGGCCGGCCACAGCAGGCCTCATGCACGGCGCCCACTCACAGACAGAACGGTGCAGAGTGGTACAGAAGGGACCACCCGACATGCAGAGCTTTGGTTCCACTTCAAGACTCAAAGCAGCAGCCTCGTTCACATCTCAGACAGCCTTCCCTGGGTCAGTTAGTGGGTTTTAACCTGCTACACCAGGGGTCTGCAGCCTGCGGCTCTGAAGCCACAAAGGGGTGAAACAAGTTTAAAAAGCTGCAAATTTACAGGAAAGTCGCAAATACAAATGCTCAGGTCTCCTGACCTTTGACCCTAACCTTGAGCTCAACCCGGATGCAGACCCACCTGAGGGTCATTGTGTGAATTTAGTGCCTAGAACGAGTGATTACTGTAAAATGTGGACAAACAGACACTATGCAATTGCAGTAGCACTTTTCAGCTTTGCTGGAATGAGCAAAAAGTGGAGAAAATGTCAATTTATAAGAAAAAACATAATTTTAAAGAAAAAGTTGCAAATGTGCAAGAAAAAAAAGGAAAAAGTTGAAAATTTACAAGAAAAAACATTCACATCAAAATGGTGTATTTACAACAAAGCTGAAAATTTGCAAAAAAAAAACAAAAACAAAAAACAAGAAAAAGTTGTCAATTCTTGAGAAAAGGGGTGCAAATATAAAAGAAAAAACTGCAAAACTACAAGGAAAAAGTAGCAAATCTACAGGAATAGCTGGAAACCCATGAGGGGAAAAAATGTAAATCTACAAGGGAAAAAAGCTACAAAACTATGAGAAAAAAATCTAGCAAATTTTTGAGAAAAAAGGTCACAGCTAAAGGGAAAAAATATTGTGAATTTATGAGAAAAAAATGGTCATGCTAACAAGAAAGTTGCAGATTTAACAGAAAAGGTTTCAGAAAAAAGTTGCTGATTTATGAGAAAAAGTTTGTAAATTTACAACCAAAAAAAGGAAATTTTAGGAGGAAAAAAGGATGAAAATTTAGAAAAAGGTGCATTCTCTGAGTAAAAAGGTGTTAATCTTGACAAAAATGCTGAGACTACTAGGAAAAAGGCTGCAATTTAACAGAAAAAAGGACACTTTGTGGGGGGGAAAAGGCTGCATATTTTCAAGAGTTGCAAAGTAAAGATGCAAAAGTTTAAAAGAAACGCTGCTGATTTATGAGAAAACGTTTGCAAATTTAAAAGAGAAAATAAGCAAATCTACACAAAAAAGCTGAAAATTTTAGGAGCTGAAAAAGGCTGCAAATTTACAAGAAAAAAAGTCTCAAATTTATGGGGAAAAAGTTGCAAACTGAGTAGAAGAACACGACTGCTGACACTCCAATTTTAACTTCATGATTCTTTAACACGTTCTGTGGCTCCATGCAGACGTTTGGGGGTATTTTTTTTTTTTTTTTTTTTAATGGGGGTATGCAGCCTTTCATGACTCCAGGACGGCGACGTCTGCAGAATTCAGACGCATTAAAAGGTTGTGAGAACCCTCCCCAAACCTGTCAGCCAACATTCACCAGGAGACTCTTTCAGCTAACGCAGCCCAGTTAGTGAAAGATGACCAGAGTCCATGATGAGGAGGGACGACGGTGGACAAACACAGCTGGACGGGTTAATGTGGAACCGATGGAGGAAATGCTGGAGGAAAATTTAAAACAAAAAAAAAAAAAAAGAAAAGCTTCACTCACTTTCTCCAGGGTGTCGATCCTCTGCTTCAGGAGACGGTTTTCTGTTCGCAATCTCTGGAAAAAAAAAAAAAAAAAAAATGACAGCAATGATTCACATCAGATAAAAGCAGCACGGTGGCACAGTGGTGACCACTGTTGCCCGACAGCTAGAAGGTTCCTGGGTCGAATCCCCAGGCTGACAGGAGTAGGAACCTTTCTGTGTGGAGTTTGCATGTTCTCCCTGTGCTGTGTGGGTTTCCTCCCACAATCCAAAGACACACATGTTCGGTTTATTGGATATTCTAAATTATCGCTAGGTACCCGTCTCGTACAGGTCCTCAGAATAGAGGGTTAGTACTCATGAAGTGCTTTGAGTGTCATACGCAAGTACAGGTCCCCCCCCCCCCTTATCCCTAAAACCCCAAAAAATAACCAATCATTTGGAGCTCCGCCCACCTTTATCTCCACCTGCTCCTCCATCTCTTTAGTTTTGATTGTAGTGTATTCTTTCTCCAACCTAAAACCAGAAAGAAACGGCAAAAAAAAAAAAAAAAAGTCACTGCAAATTTAGGAGACAACCCATAAATTGACCAGAAGAAGCAACAACTTGATAGTGGTCACAAATTCATCAAATGTTGTATATTTACACGGACATATATGAACATATATGAGAAAAAAATAATCAAAATTCATATGACATGCCACAAATTTGCTAAAAAAAAAAAAAAAAAAGTCCTAAAATTTCTGACAAAAGCTACAAAATTAAGGAAAAAACTTTACAAGAAAGAAAAAAAAATCAAGGAAAACATTGCACATTTATTTAAAAAATTATAAGCTGTAAAGTCAAAGAAAACAAATTAATTACAAGTACAATACTGCATAACACAAATAAAGTCATAAGAAAAACTGTCTCAAATTTACAAGAAAAACAGCAAAGTTAAAAAGCTACATGTAAAATATTACATATTAATTATTTTAATTATTTTATGAGAAAGGGATCTCAAATTTAGCTTTGAAAAATGTAAATCATAAGAAAAACACTGCATATTTACAATTTAAAGTTTAAAAATTATGACAAAAAATGTCAAATTTACAATAAAAGCAGCAAATACATATTATATATATATATTTAAATGAAGAAAAGTTCCAAATTCATAACAAAAGTCCCATGTCTGAAAAAACACTGATGTTGATGCAGTTTATTGAGGAAGGAAAAAACCAAACAAACTACAGAATATCTGGATACTCGAAATTTTTGGAGCCCAAAGCTGGGACAGAACTGATAATCCTATAATTCTTAAAAAAATAAAGGCTAGAATGTTTTGATATTTAAAGTCAAACTTGTAGGGCCATAAACTTATTAAGATAAAATTACAGTTTCTATCCACTTCTAAAATAAAATATCTTGTCTGCAGTAGTGCAATAAAAAAACGGTTCCATAAAAAACAAAATCCTGAAAGCTTCGACTGAAAACATTCACTGCGGAGCGGTGCTTACTTCTTCATCTTCTTGGCGTTGTATTTGACCTGACAAGCTGCCTGGATGACCTTATCGGGTCCACTGTCGAACTGGTGAGGGACAACCTTCTGAAAGTGCTGAAACACAAACAGGAAGTGAGTCACACAGATGGGCGGGCGCTCCGAAGACGCCCGTGTGGACTGGCCGGTGGTCAGGGTCGGCTTCAGTCACCTGTAACATTCCCTCCATGTCCAGCTGGATGAGCTCAGCCTGGTTCATCTGAAGGATGGCCAGGCCCACACGGAAAACGATCTCCAGACCCTGAGAGATTAAAGACGGTCTCATAATGAAGTCTACAATGGTTTTCCCAACCTGTTTTACAAGGACGTCATGTCAAAGACAGTATTTAGTCATCTTCTCCCACTGTGGCCCGATACACACCGACATGCTCACTAGAACACTGTAACGGCCTGTTTAGGTGTTCTCTCAGCTGAGGTCTTCCCAGTTTTCTGTTGGATGTGGACTAATGCCACGCCCCCCCAGAGTCAGACTTCTGAGCATACAAGTTGGACAGCTGACACCATAATCAGGTTAAAGGGGAGTTGAGGATCCAGAATGAGCGTGCCCAGCTGTTAGTGGACGCTCCGGTAAAACGTTCTGTTTCATGGGAGTGTCTATCTTGGTTTTGGGACACATTCGTGGTCAGAAATTCTACTTCAGAGAGCGGGATATTCATGGCTGTGTATGATAAAAATGATAAACCTCAGGTGAGGTTCAGCTGCTGATGCTGCAGCAAACTCCTTCCAGATGTGTCTCTTTTGTCTTCAATGCCACTTTTGAGGTTGCCAAACAACACTATGTTATTTTCACTTATTTTATAAGGCCAATTTCCACTTCAGAGAAGTTACTCTTTCCTGCCATCTTATGTTGTGCCATGTCGAGAAGACTGGGGGTGCAGCCACCTAGTATGGGGCGCGGCCTTTAAATGACAATCATCTCCAGTGGCCAGACTTATCAAAAATCAATCGTCGGTACCACAGGATTCTCCAGATACACAAGTTTCATAAACACCACTTAGAACCTGATCAGAATTACGATAATTTCTGCAGCCAGATGAGCACCAATTTCTATGTACTTCTGTTAAATGGGGGCCAATGTGCTGTACAGAGAAAACCAGAACAGAAAATATAGAAGAAACTGTGAGAAAAGATGGGGACATGAATCAGCAATAACTTCATGAGTATAAAAAATATCCCACAGATGCACAGCAGGGAAGATTCAGATTTTGAGGGGGGTTAAATAGTGACAGCGAGATGAAACAATCCAGAGTGTAGTGCTTCTTTTCTCCAACAGGTGGCACTGCAGGACAACTTTAATCTGACAGTTGAGTTTAATTTGAATTTTGGTCATCCTTAAAACAGCAGAGGAAACCAGAAATATCCATGAATAAAATGGACTGTCCCTTAATTTTACACCTACTTTTTATGTGCTGTTGCCTACTGTAGATTAAAACAAATCTGGATTATTCAGTGCCAATTTACCAACAGCAGACAATACAGCATCACGCTCATTTTCAACAAAAAATTCCTTTTCTACTGACCTCACACATGAAGATGTCGAAGATCCTGGTGGCAAAGGGCAGAGGAAAGGAAGTGAGGAAGATGGTGAGGAACCAGGAGGAGGCGTACATGGAGGTGTGGAAACTCTGAGCCTGGAAATGGACGTGCAGCTCCGGCAGATGCTCCTGCGGGAGGGGAAAAAGACCTAATTCAGCTCCCCAAATCTTTTACTAATGCACGACGTGACGAAGCATGATTCCTCCACCTGGATCAGTGCCTCAAACTGGTACATGCAGAGTCCCAGTTCAGCCATACTGGGTTTGAAGAGCTCCCTAAGTTTGTAGTCCTGCATCAGTTTAACGAAGACGCAGAAGGCCTCCTCCTCTGGCATCTATGAACACAACAGACCCGACATTAGAGACGTCGGACAGTCAAAGCAGAATCAGTGTTTGTGTTTTCTGATGTTTTTACCTGCATGAGCAGCAGACCCACGATGAAAGCGCTTCCCTGACAGTATCCAACCTCCCGGTCCACCAGAGAATACGCCTGAGGGAACACACATGGACGGCACTTACAGCGCTAAGGTTTAAATTTGGTGTGTGGAGAGTCTGCATTTCCCCCCCTTTGGCTCAACAAGAACAAAGAAAAACTGTCTCATAAAAAAAAACAAAAACCTGCAAGTGTAGGAGGACAAAAAAACAAACTGATTAAATAAAAGTCAAACTTAAGTGAATGTATCTGCAAAAGTAAAATAACGACTCAGCATTTTGTGGGGGAAAAACAAATTCATCAGTAAAATGGCGTACTATTTATAAGGGGGAAAATGTACAAGCAGTCGCAGGAACATTTACAAGAAAAGTTGCAATTTTGAGGAGGGAAAAGTTGTAAATATGCATGGAGAAAAAAGCCCAAAATTCAGAAAAAAAAAAGATAATTTGAGGTTAAAAAACACAAAATTAAAATGAAAAAGTCCCAAATTTAAGTGACTGAGGCTGATGCATCCTGCAACATTTTCCACCTAAATGTGCACATTTCTTCTAAATTTGCATTTTTTTTTTTTTACAAAAAATTTGCACCGTTTTTCTATTAAGTTTGTAGCTTTTCTCAAATTTGTTACTTCTTTCATTTCATGTGTGATATTTTCTTTCACATTTGCAACTTTTTTCATGAGAACTTATTTTAGTAAATTTCCAACTTTAAATTTGCTATTTTTTCTAGTAAATTTTAGATTTTTTTTCCCTCCATAAATGTTTGACCTTTTTTTAAAATCACAATTATTTTTTTCTTGAGAAAAAAAAAACAACTTTCATATTTTTCCACCTTTTTTTTTTTTGTTGTTACCTAAATCCAAAACTATCAGCTCAGGTTTCCGGGGGGCACAAAAGGCGACGCACCTTCATGACGTTGAAGAGCACTTCCTGCCCCAGGCTGTCCTCCTTGAAAAACTGGTGTTCGGGGTACGTGCGGGCGATGTCCCGGCGAATCAGCTTCTCGCAGGGCGACGTCATCTTGAGGAGCTCGGAGTACTGGTCCTTGATGGGCATGTTCTGGGCGCTACACAGCAGCTGCCACACGATCGCCCTGAAGTGGTGAGGGATGCCCTTTCTCACCAGATCCTGACCAGAAAACACGAGAAACAAAAGCACACAACAAGTTAGGACTTACAGCAGCTCAGCCATTGACAACTCAACCATTATCTGTCACCGTCATTGTCATCAAAAGTTTATTTCAGGAAGACCAGCAGCATACTGCCCATCCTCAATAATAACAATAAATGTTTCCAGAGCCAACTATAATCCCGCCAGTGACGCTCTTTGTTCCCCTACATCATTGCTGATCCTATTTGATTAAATCATTTCCTGTGCTGACGGAGAGGCTGCGCTGCTGTGTCTGTGTGGACATCTGGTGAGTCCAGGGTCTATCTGGGTCAGAGGTCCACCTACAGCGGCCTTCAGCGGGGATCCTCTCAGAACAGACAAACTACACTTTGTTCTGTTTTCACACAATCCACCGCCCCAGATCTCAGCTCAGGAGGAAAAGCTGCTTTCTCAGACACATACAGACCAAAAAAACAACCTCTAGTAGGGAAATAAGAGCCATTTCTGACTAGTCAAAGATTCAAAGATTTCCATTTGCCAAAAGCAGAGCACACAAATGCTATGGACCCTAACAGCCACTAGGGGGCCCCAGAGCTACAAGTTCACCCTCAGCATTTTTGGTAGGAATTAAAATTAACTAATTTGTGACTTTTTCCTCATTAAACTTAGACTTTAATCATAATTTTGCTAATTTATTCATTCTTGTAAAGTTGTACCTTTGGCCAGCACGTTTGTAAGGATTTCTTTTCTTAGTCAAAGCCACAGAAACACTAAATCTATACTGCTCAACAGATTTCGCTTCAGCAGTGAATTTAACTTGAAAACTAAAATATTGCTGACACGGTTCCTTCCTTCATGCCACACAGACTGGGTTTCTGTGTAAGCCGACAGGAAGAAAACATCAATTTGGTGGAGGCCTCAGCAGTTATGATTAACACTCTACACCAGCTGCACCCATTCGATGATGACTACTTCTGTTAAATTACATAATCGCAGCACAAGTCCTCCACAGCACTTCCCCATTTCCACTCAACAAACCCACACCACTGCAGAAGATACTGCTCTATCAGTCAGATCACCAGTGTCTGCGTGTAAGCTGATTTTTCACCACTTCTGGGGTAGCTTAATTCAGTCCGGTATGTTACACAATGATCTGCCTGGTCAAAGGTTAGAAAGGCTACCCAAACAACCGACCAGCGCGTCTTTCTAAACTGCAAGCTGGGGTATCAACCACAGTGGTCCAGCATCTAAAGGGTGGGCCCAACACTCATTTCCTCCAAGCATTACACTTTGTTTTAAATTACAACAGTTATCAATGAAGTGATAATAATGTCTTTACACTAGGGGTGGGACAAAAGATCGATTCAGCGATGGATCGCGATACTTGACACTACCAACAATGCACCAATCCCTACACGTATGGATCAATCTTTAATTATATACAGTATGTGTGTGTGTGGGGGGGGGGGGGTGAAAAGTTCATTCATAGTGGTGAAGTTTGACCAAATGTGGTTTATTTTTCAACCACAGGGATCCAAGCACTGCAACACCGATGGAAGAAGAGTGTGGACTGAAGGGAGACTATGTTGAAAAATAAACCACATTTGGTCAAATTTGACCACTATGAATTTTTCAGCCCCCCCTCCCCCCCCATTCATGTAAACATTGCATACTATCTGGGTATTCAATCAGTTGCGTTGTCAGTCCACGAGATGGCGCAAAGCAAGCACCCAGTCAAATGAAGTCATAGCTTGTCTCGCGTGATTTGTAGCCAGCTTTGAAAGTTAGGAAGCAGTTAGCCCAAAGTTAGCTCAAATGTCAGGCTTTTTTTGGATTTTATAACAAAGATGGAAGGAAAGACCTTGACATGATACACAACCCGCAAGAAGCGTTGCATGGAAAAAAAAAAAAAAAAAAAACCCACTCAGAACACGTGGGCCAGCACTCATCTCGGAGCAGCATTAGCAACGGCAAAGCTAAAAACACACCGGCGTGGAGCGTGTGAGCAGCAGTCGGAGAAAAAGTAAGTTTATTCATCAAGCACGTTTCAGAGACATATAGTCACAAAGCAATGTACAATAAAATGGAATAAAAGGAAGCTGATCGATAAAAAATTTTAAAAACACAAAAACAAGTTAAAACACAACATTAGAATAATTTCAAAATATCAGACTTGCCATTAAAAAGCAGTTGAACTGAAATTCAACAGAATCCCTCGTTAAAAAGTTTTCAGCTGCTTTTTAAGAGCCCACAGAGTCAGATAAACATGGCTGAAGTGGGAGTCAATTCCAAACAAACACAGTCCTCCGCACTCCATGTGTGCAGAGACACGTCTCCGTGGAAAATGAAGCCCTGAGAAAACTTGATTACATGAAAGATGTCAACAGTTTTACTTCGCGACATGATCTGAGGTTGAATAAGGTGAAAAAAAATTTGAAATATATGGGATTGCAATACTCAATATGGAATCATGACAGGATTGTGTCGTGACCCAAGTATCGCAGCCTGAATCAAATCCTGAGGTCCCTGGCAATACCTACTTTAAATGTCCCATTCACTGCACTTTCCCCACATGCTGACAGCTCCCACAGGTCTGAATAAAATGTTTTTGACATACTTTACTCATTTACTTATTGCTGCATGATTGAGAATCCTTTTTTGGCAGCATTCCTCAGAGCAGTTCGTTTCAGTGCATGTCTCTTTAAATGCCCATGAGCTGCACTAAACTCCACCCTCCCTTTTTCATCACTATTGAAAATCTTAGCTGGCTAGCTCCTAGCATGGGTGGTGAGCCCAAGCCAACTAACACAAATTTGTCTTAAAGACTGAATGAAATACAGAATCAGTGATTGACAGGGGTGTGTGGTTTCACTGGTCGATGGGATATCAGAGTACACTCAGCACAGAAGCAAACAACGATCAAAATCGGTCAGATCGATAGTTAAGCCAATGCCAGGAGGCCCGTCTCTCAGTCTCTCCCTGCTGAGGCGAGCTGTAATGCGACTAACCGACAGATGGGGACTTGAGTCTAAAGGTGCCACCAAACATGAACGGGTGAATTTTTTGCATGTAGCGATTACATTATAACTCAATATAAACACACAAATGGACATGAATTCACCATCTGAGTGAGTTGCAGACAGGCAAAGCTGCCTTTATAACTTCTGCAGCTGTGTTCAACCTGCTGTGGAAATCCCCCAAAAAACGTCATGCTTAGGTTTACATTATCCGACGGGGAGCTCACCTGAAAAAGTTGTCCCTGCCTCCAAAACTTCAAAAGATTTTTGCATTTTTTGTACACTTTTATTAATCCCCAGAGGGAAATTCGGGGCATCCATGTGGGTGGATGAGGCAGCCACGGTGCGGCGCCAATCCCTTCACCATTCACACACACATTCACACCTAGGGTCACTATAGAGTCTCCAATTAACCTAACTTGCATGTTTTTGGCCTGTGGGAGGAAACTGGAGTACCCGGGATAAACCTACGGAGACAAGGGGAGGACATGCAAACTACACACAGAAGGGTCACCGATGGTCAGGGTGCGGGATCAAACCCACAATGGTCAGGGGTGGAATCGATCCCACAACCTTCTTACTGTGCTGCCACAGTGCTAAACCACTGCGCTACCGAGATGATGGGTGTTTATGTTGCTAGCCTGCTAGCCTTGCTAGCATGTCCGTGGCAGGAATATACGTGTAAATAACACTGACATCCCGATTTAGCTGAAGAGCTCCCGGTCCTTCTCATTTTCAAACTAGTTTACTCTCCAATGTTGATACTTTTACTTCGGTGACAGCAGAATCTCTAGGCCATTACTAGCTAGCGCTATCCCTCAGACGTGAATGTGTGATTTTGCCTGTGCTCACCTCTTTCCATTGACTCTGTATGCATTTGCGCCACCTGTTCATGTTTGGTGTGAAGGCACCTCAAGACTTGGACTCAAGTTGCACTAAGTCGCATATACAAGGACTTCAGACTTGACTTGTACTGGATTTTTGTATTTAACATTAAAAACCCTTTTATCTGGTGAATAAAGACACTGTAATCCCAAAGATGTATTTTAATGAGTTATTTTACATAAAATAAGATAAGACACATTTCGGCACAGAGACAGAAGCGCTTCTTCTTGAGTGTCTGAGGGAGTGTCTTTTTTTTACACTAGCCTGTGAGTCAACCTTGGGTGCAGGAAGCAACACAAACAAGCCTCTTCTGTGCGTGGGGGGGGGGGGGAAACACAGTGGATCGATAAGGGTAGAACACTGTGTCTGTGAATCAGCCTGTGTCTTGGGATATCTGAGAAAGTGTAATTTTAAAATATGCAATAAAAAACTATCACAGACTCAAAAGATTTAAAGTGACATGGCCAAAAATCAATTTTTCCCCCTTGTTAACATGTCTGTAACGTGTTTTTTATGATTTACAAGACATATCAAGAGCAAAATCACTCAAATGTCTCATGTGTCCATTTTGCTGTGTAAAGTTGTGCTTAGGTGCCGCCCCGTGAACAAAGGCGAGTTTAGAGCATTTTTGGTGACATAGCTATATACAGCCACTGGCACATCAGTAGTGTTGAGCAAATGAGGACTCTCTGGTCTAACTGAAGTTAGCACCAGGCCCAGATAGAATTTTGGCCTGCTGCTCTGAAAGCTTCACCCAAATGAAGATGGGTTTTGCCACTAAAGTGCTTTTAAGGACTGATGCAGCTTCAGTCATTATCCTGGGCCACCGTGCAGACAGCTGAGCATGTCCTTCAAATGGTAGTAAATCTTTCAATCACAGAATTTATGCCGTTTAACCCCTTGCACTCCGGTCAATTTTCCTAAAAATGCCAAAAAATAATGTGCCCAAAGTAAATCGAAAGCTGTTCTTCAACCCTTTGCAGCATCTTCATGGGGTTGGTCTCATTTAAAAGAAAACACTCAATTTTTTGGCAAAAAAACCATGATCTCTCTAAGTGCTCCGGCCACTGAGTTACAGTCATCTAAAACATAGTGAACTTGAAGAAAATAAATTTGGCCTGGGTGTTTTTTTGGATACAAATGCTTGCAAATAACACACAGCTTCAGATCCGGGCTGGAAAATGCAACAGAAATGTAGAACCAAGTGTTATCCAGCTGAGGTCCAAATTTTGTAACAATACCACAAAAAATGAGTATATTACACAGCTTTGTTCTCAGGTTGTTCCCAGGCGTTTTGGAACTGTGCCAAATTGTGCCAAATGGCACAGTTTGGAAAAACGTCTGTAACTTTTGAATGATTCAATGTAGAAGCTTCACTTTGGGCTCTAATGAAAGGTCACACTCAGGGCTGTGTCTGTGTATGTGTATGGGGGGGGGGGGTTGTACCCCCCCCCTCGCTACAGAGGACGGAGATCGGCCATCGCTACATGATGGATTACACTCGGATGTGGCGATGTGGCCACAGCAGCACTGTCACCGCCCCCCCCCCCCCGCTACAGAATCGTAGCGGCGGGGGGGGCGTTCACGGTCCGGAGGCGACGAACGAACCGTGTAACACGGCACATGAACTTTGGACATCGTGCGCTGCACAGTTGTAATTTACCGATCGGTCAAAAGTCATTTTTGATTACAATTTTCAGGGATAAAAAATAATTTGGCTTATAACACCTTACCTCTTCACAGCCACATTGTCCTGGCCAACTTCTCTTCCTCATTGTCAGACGAACGCAACGCTGGTCCGCTCGTGGTTCTGGTCTCGCGACCCGGTCAAAACATAATTCCATGATTGCGGTTTTGGCGAATGATTTACGACCTTCGTCGTCGGCCTCCGTCGGTCTATGATGACCATATAAGAGAATCCTAAACACTCTGCTGGAATTAAAAAAAAATAATAAAGCACTGCCTGTGGCTGCTGAAGCAGTCTCTCTTCACCCAGCCTTTGTAGACAAAACAGCTCAGCGAACTTCTGTGCTTCAATTGGCTCGCTGCGTGGGTAGGTGGGTCCTTCTTGCCAAGTTTTCAGTCATTGGTTCTTCAAGGTTTCAGAAACCCAATTCAAGGCTCTTATTAGTCGAATGAGAGGTCAATCAGATGAACTAATCTGTTCGCGGCTGTGTCTGCAGCTTTTATTTTCAGTGCGCGCTTGGACGCCATACACCACCTACATCACAATCTCCATCATGCGTCCTAGAGCGCACGAGAGCGCCCTCGTGCGCTCTAGGACGCAGAGACTTGCCCGCCAGTGGGACAACGGAGCGCAAGAGGTTAATGTAGCACTAGCCCCTATTAGCCTTGTGGTATGTGGTTGGGCCTAGTGAAGAGATTCTGACATGACACTAAGACAATGAAAGGTTTTGTTTGTAGAAAAAAGGGCATAAGATACCATTTTAGACAATGCAGATTTGTTTTTATAGGGGATTTATAGCCACTGGAGTGTGTCTTCAAGACTTGACTTGGACTCATGAACAATCATTTATTTGTAATGTTTTCATCACACACATCCAAAACACTGAATTTCCTTTAGGAATAAAACTCAGGTGATTTTTCACTGTTACAACAAGACAGATAACGGGATCCACGAAGTATGACTGATTTCCAAGAAAAGAATTGTAAATTTGGGGGGGAAATGCAGATGTTTTATCTATAACAGAAACTTCCATTATGTTTTTATTGAATTTCATCAGCCTGTTTAAAGCAATGACATCCAACTGCTGACTAGTTTTGTTGCAAAATGCTATAGGATAAAGGATAATATGTGGTACATATTTTAAATTCCTTAGATACTACAACCAGAAAGTGACTAAAGACTTGACTTGGACTTGCAAAAAAATGACTTGTGTGAACATTCCTGGTTACACTGACCGACTCCAGCCGCCTGGCCAAGCGAATGCTAATGATTCAATGTAGCATCACAGTGAAAATCTAACAGAATAGCCCAGAATGACAGGAGATATATTATCGACTGTGGATTAGTGAGCAAGGTGGAGACTGGAATGTCTGACTGAAACCTAAAGAAAATATATCATGCTTGGTAAGCTAACTCCCTAGCAGCACTGTTGCTGAAATGTGAAAATATTATTATTTCTATGGGAAAAGAGATTTTAACATTTTTACTGTAGTCATTGACAAAGCATTTTAGAAGGTTAAAACCTACAAACATACCATGTTTGACTGAATGGAACCTTTAAACATCGGCAGTTGAGACGTTTCCTAAGGGTTCATGTCCAAGGTTGGTGGACACTACCTTGAGGCTGGCTACACTCCGGAGGATTTTCACATCATAACCAGTTTTAAAATGTAGGAGACCACAGACATCAGGAGAGTTTAAACTGATTTTTAACATTATAATTCTCCAAACACGTCTTTTCCTCATAAGTTTATGAGGGTTTTTCCCTCTTAAATGTGAACAGCCATCCAGTCTAACATCAGAACGCTCCCCCTGCTGAGTCACTCCCGTTGTGGAGTCGTGGCTGTGATCAGCTGCTCAAACACGGTTCAGTTTTACATCCTGCAGGTCTCCTTGTTTCCACAAACTGTCTGCCTGTGCGTGTGCTGTTTAAACCACACGGCAATGATGGCGTCTGAGTGCAGGACTAATGTAACACATTCGGAGTAACTGTAGGAACAAGCAGCCTAAAATTAGCTTCAAATGTCAAGGAGAAAGACAAGCCCACACAGGGTCAGAGAGGACAGAGGGACACGGCCTCTGAAATCATCACAGAACCGAGGAAACATTCAGACAGGCATCTGGGACCGAGAGTGATGTAAATGTCAGAAAAATACAAGTCTGAAATTTGATTAAAAAAAATTAGGATCCAACTGGGAGCAGGAACGGCACCAGAAAAGTCTATTTTTGGGGGGTGGGGAATTTATTTTATTTATTACTATCTGCTGTTTACTTATGAGGATTTAGATTAGAGCAGAGGAAGAAGTAGATGCTAATTTTTATTCAATTTTTATTGATTTTCACCACACTAATACAAGCATCTTTAATTGGCAAAGCTCAGGGGAAAAAGGCAGCAAATTATAAATAAAAAGTCAACTGTGTGGGGGGGGGAGAAAGTAGTAACTTTGTGTGAGCCATAAAAATGAACACAAACTAAAAAGTAGTAAATTTACTAGAGAAAAAAAACTGTATATTTAAAAAAAACACAAAAAAAACCCCTGTCACTTATTTAAAAAGTTGCATATTTATATGAAAAATGTAGCAAATAAAAAAATTCAAAAAAATTGAGAAAAAAAAAAAATTATGAAAAAGGTCATTTAAAAAAACCAGTAAATTTGCCAAAAGTCACAGTCATGAAAAAAGTACATTTATTTTTTTATTTTTTTTTTTAAAGTCAGAAATTAATCACAAAAAGTTGTATATTTATAGGGAAAAAGTTTTAAATTAACTAAAAAAAAGTGTTTATGACAAAAGTCACAAACCGATAAGATCAAAGTTCTTAAGCAGTGGAGCGTAAATAGTTCCTGGCTCCTCTACCCTCTCTGGTTATGACTAAAGAATCATTTGAGAACATTTGCGGTTTCTATCAGATCAGAGTGAATCCGATCAGGTCAGACGAGCTTCGGCTGTAAACAAGCTTTCGGCAAACTCTTCAGCAGGTCTGCACACGACCGAGCTGTGACTCCACGGCCGCCGCCACCGTCTGCTCCGCTCCTCACCTTCAGCTGCTTCTCCTTCTTCTTTCGCACCTCCTCCCACTCGTTGACGATCCGGCCCCAGAGGATCCACGTGTCCTCCTCCAGGTGGGACAGGTTGGAGGAGGCGGAGGAGCTGGACACCAAGGAGGAGCCGCTGTTCCTCCGCGAGCCGTTCATGGAGCGCAGCGACTTGCTGTCCGTCTCCAGCAGCCTTTGAAAGAAAGGAGGGGGGAGAAAAACGAGAGATTAATGTTTCATAGACTGCAGACAAACTAAGGTCCTATTCTAATATTCTAATTTACTGACACTACTATGTGCACATATGTTAAAAAAAAAGTCCCACTAACAAAGCTAAAAGCAGCCATAAAATTGGTTGCTATGAAAACAAGGGAGATTATGGAACGATGTAACATCAAAGTAGACCGATGGCGACGCACAATCTGACATCATAAGCCAAAAACCCCCTTTGTCCACAGTGCCCAAAAATGGTGCTCGTGTGTGGATGAAAGGCCAAACTGCATATAAAAGGTTATGCTTTTAAAAATGCAAGGAATAACACAGTGGACTGCTTTGATTCTCTCTAAACATCACCATGAACACACACAGACCTGTTGTCCTATCGTGTCAGGTTTTGATCACTGTCAAAACTTTGACTCGCAGACATCAAGTAGCATTATTCTCATTAGCAGAACCATTAGCTCAGATTAGCAGAATGCTGAACTTCCAGCTACATACAAAAAGTCAGTCGCTGTCCACCATAATCCACCTACACAATCTGATGAATGTCTGCAGCAGTTATCAGATCACCACAGCAGGCTCTAAAGCAGAGGCTGACGTTTACTGTGCAGGTGGAGAATGTGGCGTCTGACTCTGGTTCTTCTCAACCACTCTGGGTTCAAGTCTGATGACACACATGCACACTGCTCAGAGACATTTGTGGCTACAAAGCAGAGTACACAAATTCAGTGGGTCTCCTCAGCCACTAGGGAATCTCCAAATTACAAGCTCACCCTCTAGCATGTTGGGGAGAATTACTATTACCTTCACCTTTTGCTGCCTTTGTAAATATGCAACCCTTTTCTCTTAAAACTTGCAAGAAGTTTCTCTTAAAACTGCAACTTTTTTCTTGTAAATTTCCAACTTTCTTTCTCTTAAATTTGTACATTTGTTTCTCAAACTTGCAACATTTTCATACAGTGGAGATGAAAATTGGAGAGCAATGTATTAATACTTGATTTATTCCAGCATATGCTATTCTTCATTGCTCAGAATTTGACAGAACCGCAGCTGTGGCTCTACCACTGCTGTACAAGCAGAGCGCTGTGAGAAACTACTCATGTCCTGTGGGCACAGATGTGCTGAAGTCATTCAAAGCAAGGGCCTCTACACTTCCTATTCATTTTTAAATCCTATAGTCCTAAATCTTCTCTTCTGACACAGTGGTTATGGTTCTTTTATTTTGCTCACTGTTTTGTTTTTTTACAAAATAAACGTTTGCGTTGAAGTGCCTTGGTTATTTAAAAAAAAAACATGCTAGTACAGCAGTGGTAGAGCCACAGCTGATATTCTGTAAAATTCCGAACAATGGAGAATAACATGTTAGAATAAATCAAGTATTAATACATTGTTCTCTAATTTTCATCTCCACTGTATTTGCTAATTTTTTTTTCTTAGACGTTTCCTAATTACCTCTGCCAAGGAGGTAATGTAATCGAGGTGGTTTGTTTGTTTGTATGTCCATCTGTTTGTTAGCAGGATTACGCAAAAACTAATGGACGGATTTTGATGAGGTTTTGAGTTTTTTTTTTTGTTTTTTTTTAACCAGAGGTAGCCATTGGGCCAAGAATGAACCCATTAAATTTTGGTGATGATCTGAAAGTGCATACCTCCACCAAGGACCTTGTTTGTATTTGTTGCGCAGGATCACACAAGCTACTGGATGGATTTGGATGAAATTTTTACCAGAGGTGGTCCTTGGCCTAGAGAGGAACCCATAACATTTTGGTGATGACCCAAGAATGCATACCTCCACCAAGGCTCTTATCTTCTCACAGTGTGTTCACAAGAATCCTCCAAAACTACTGGAGAGACTTTGCTGCAATTTTCACTAGAACTGTCTCGTGGCCTACACATGAACCCATTACATTTTGAAGGTGCTCTATGACCGACGGAAGCAGCCTTGGTGGAGGTATGCGCTCTCTGAGTGCTTTTCTAGTTTTCAATGTAAAAACGGTTCCTTGGCTCAAAAAAGGCTGGAAAATACTGATCTAGACAACAACCTGGGCTGCACAGTGGCGCAGTGGTTTAGCACTGTGGCAGCACAGTTTTACCCTCGGCCGGGGGATCGCGGGGATCATGAGATTGTGGGTTTGATCCCAGCCCCCGACCAACAGTGAACTGTGTGGAGTTTGCATGTTCTCCCCGTGTTGCGCGGGTTTACGCCGGGATTTCTCCGGTTTCCTCCCGCACACCAAAAAGATGTAGGTTTAGGGCGCTCGCGCACGCAGCGACCAGCAGCCGGTGGCTTGTCACCAGACTGCAAACCAAGTCTACCTACGGGTACAAATAAGTAACAAAAAAAAAAAAAACAAAAAAAAACCCCAACGTTTATTTTTAATGTTTTTGTTGTGAGGGGAGAGGTTTTTTTCCCTCGCATTTTAAAGGGTTTGAACTCTTCTCCATCACAAAAACAGCTCCCCCAACACAATTTTGCACAGGTCCCCCAAAACTTAGACATGACCCTGCATTGCTGAACTCAGAGCTTCCTTAGACATCACCAAGGTTAGCTCAAACTTGATTAGTCATTAGCAATCAGACAAATTAGAAAGGTTAAATTTCTAAGAGCTTTGCTCCTTGCTTGCAGAGTGTCATATTAATATGTATTAAGCATTTATAGGGATGGGAATGGGACTGTAACTGATTGTCGACACAGGCCAAAATGTTCCCAATAAAACCACTTTCACTGATTTAGAGCTGGCATTCATTAATAATTCATTAGCAGCAGCTTTGAGTGGCTGAAAAAGGTCAATGAAGTGTTTGGTGATCCATGTTATAAAGTGTTTTCATTCACATCCAGCATGTGAAGAGGCCTGCTGAGGACAAAATGCTGGAGCTACACGTTTCTCATCACGTTAATCTTACACTTCATCATTCTTATCATCGTGTTGGATGACCTGATCAAGGATCAGCGTGTAGAGAAAAACACACTAAGACACCCAAACAAAGGCTCAGACACCTGATCTCGGAAAAAGGCCAGGGCCCCTTCACTGTAGCCTGTGACATTACTGAGCGTGCTCCCTGAACGTCTAGGGTTACAGCCAAATTTGGGCCGTGTGGGGAGGGAGAGAAAATGGACGAGCTGACAGAATAGCCTGCCAGAGAGCTGAAGCTTCTCCAACGTCAACTGAGAGATTAAAGAGCATTTTGGATCAAGAGTTATAAAAAGAATTTTATTTCCATGGTTTGGAGCAGCAAGTTAAACTTAGGATCGTCGAGCTTTTACAGGCCACTTAGTCCAATTTAAAGTATGTGATCACATTACAGTTATTTACCATAACTGAAATTAGTGCAAATTTGGGCAGCTTGGTGGAGCACTGGTTAGCACTGTGGCAGCACAGTAAGAAGGT
Source organism: Pholidichthys leucotaenia (assembly GCA_020510985.1). Lineage (NCBI taxonomy): Eukaryota > Metazoa > Chordata > Actinopteri > Cichliformes > Pholidichthyidae > Pholidichthys > Pholidichthys leucotaenia. Next base: position 19,403,591 of record CM035839.1, on the reverse strand, counting down.
CACGGGTTTGATCCCAGCCCCTGATCATCAGTGACCCTTCTGGGTGGAGTTTGCATTTTCTCCCCATGTCTGCGTGGGTTTACCCCGGGTACTCCAGTTTCCTCCCACAGGCCAAAAACATGCAGGTTAGGTTAATTGGAGACTCTAAAGTGGCCCTAGGTGTGAATGTGTGTGTGAATGATGAAGGGATTGGCGCCGTACCGTGGCCGCCTCATCCATCCACGTGGATGCCCTGAATTTCCCTCTGGGATTAATAAAGTATACAAAATACAAAAAAATTTGGGGTCACCAACCCAAGGATAGATAGAATATATGGAAAACAGACAAAGCCAGACATCAAAACGCAGCTAAGCTAAATGCTAACAGGAACATGTTCTGGTCTGTCCCAGCCTAAGGTTCCTCTCCTCATTCAGAAAACTGGGCTGCTCCTCACAACTAATGCTAGCTGCCCAATCTACCAGTCTATCAAACCAACAGCGAGTGCAATATCCCCCACCTCCATTTTCTTTGACGATTCCAATACTTACTGACAGAGAGCAGTTTTCAACTTTTCAATATAATTACTGTGGCAGAACCAAATTATGATAAATCATCATCCACAAATATACAACAAAGTACACAACCCTTAGTTGTAGGTCAGGATCCTGAGGTGAACCTGTGCAGCATGTATGGTGACCCTAGAGAGATTTACACGTTCTATAGTAAGAGATCATAGGGAGTGCCAATCTTAACCTTTTGATCCCAAACCTGTAGTCACAGGTCATGGTCTCAGAGTGAACCTGTGTACCAGGTTTGGTGGCCCTAGTTTTCTTTGTTGTTGAGATATAGTTTATAAGCCATTTTGATGTTGGCCTTGCAATCCCAAAACTGTACTCACACTTCAGCGTCACAGGGTGAATCTGTGTACCAAGTTTGGTGACCCTAGCTTAACTCACTGTACACCAGTGTTGGGCAAGTCACTAAAAAATAGTACTAATTACAGTTACTAGTTACTTCTTTTCAAAAGTAACTGAGTTACTTTACCAATTACTCTATGATTACAGTAACTAGTTACTTGGAAAAGTAACTTTCATGTTACTTTTAAATGCATACTTGAATCATCTTGCACACATAGCAAGCTAATTTAATTAATGGATTACATTATGTGGGGAAAAATGCAGGAACATGGGCTTTTGCACCTCAAAAAGAGTAATATAATCAATAATAATGTTTTACTGTCAGGGTAAAACAGACAGCTGCAGCTGTTTGTTTTACACCGGAATTAAAATGCTCAAGCTGCTGTCATGCCATGAATGCTTGTTAGTTAACCTCTTGCACTCCGGGATACCGCAGGCGGTCACGTCTCTGCGTCCTAGTGCGCACTGAAAAAAAAAAAGCTGCATTTCCGTTCTTCCACTACAGACACAGCCGCGAACAGAAAGCCAAAGGAGTGCTTTGATTGGTTTAGATTTGATTGACCTCTCATTCGACTAATAAGAGCCTTGACTTGGGTTTCTGAAACCTTGAAGAACCAATGACTGAAAACCTAGCAAGAAGGACCCGCCTACCAACGGCTGTGAATACAGCGAGCCAATTGAAGCAGAGAAGTTCGACGATTGAAAGCGTGCGTCCCGTGCATAAAATCTGTTTTGTGTAAGCCGCTGTGTGTAACGGTAGCATTCGCCAGTCTTTTTTTCTTACTACTGTTCTTATTTGTTTTGAAAAATCGTTCGCCAAAACCGCAATCATGGAAGCGCAAAACCGCAATAATGGAATCATGGTTTGACCAGGTCGCGTGACCAGAACCACGAGTCGTAACAAGCGGATCAGCGTCATGTTCGTCTGACAATGAGGAAGAGATGTTCGCCAGTTGTGGACAGGTAAGTGTTATAAGCTAAATTATTCTTTATCCCTGAAAATTGTAATCAAAATGACTTTTGACCGATCGGTAAATTACAACTGTGCGTCATCGCCACATGACGGACCGCGGCGCACGGACCCTCCCTGCTACTCCTCTGTAGCGGATTGCAGATATATTGCAGATATTTTAGTACAACTGTGCGTAGTAGACCGCGGCGCACGGTCCGGTCGCCGCGGTCTGTCATGTGGCGATGGACGATGTCTGTCCTCTGTAGCGGGGGGGGGGGGGGGGGGGAGTTGTTATCCTCTACATTACAGATATTTTAGTATAATTTTTATTGCACTGTAGGTTATTTTTTCTTGTAAAAAAAAAAGCCACACATTTTTTACGTGGCATGCTTCTTTGTGTGTGGGGGCTTGTTTGTTCATTCATTCATTCATTCATGAATGAATAACACCCCCCCCACACACACACACACACACACACACAGCCCTGAGTGTCACCTTTCATTAGAGCCCAAGATCAAGCTTCTATATTGAATCATTCAAAAGTTACAGACATTTTTCCAAACTGTGCCATTTGGCACAATTTGGCACAGTTCAAAAATGCCTGGGAACAACCTGACAAAAAAGCTGTGTAATATATTCATTTTTTGTGATATTGTTACAAAATTTTGACCTCAGCTGGATAACACTTGGTTCTACATTTCTGTTGCATTTTCCAGCCCGTATCTGACAGCTGTGTGTTATTTGCAAGCATTTGTATCCAAAAAAAACACCCAGGCCAAATTTATTTTCTTCAAGTTCAGTATGTTTAGATGACTGTTACTCAGTGGCAGGAGCACTTAGAGAGATTATGACTGTTTTGCCAAAAAATTCAAAGTGTTTTCTTTTAAATGAGACCAACCCCATGAAGATGCTGCAAAGGGCTGAAGAACAGCTTTTGATTTACTTTGGGTATGTTATTTTTAGGCGTTTTTAGGGAAATTGGCCAGAGTGCAACATGTACAGACCTTTTCTGACAATTGTTCAAAATTTTATTGATCTATATTTTTATGATAATTCAAAAATTAATGCAAGCTGAAGGTGCTAATATCAAGTCCATATCATTCCAATGCAGTGCAATGAATGCAAAAAACCCCACGTGACCCGCATCACATGACCCGCTCCAGTTTGCATATCGTTCAAATCACTCCACGGAGGATGCTATAGTCACAACCCTGCACTCTGTCATCACTCACCTGGATCAGAAAGACACCTACGCCAGACTCCTGTACACTGATTTCAGTTCAACATTCAACACCATTATTCCCCAGAGACTGATGGAGAAATTACTCCTTCTCGGTCTGAACACCGCCATATGTCTCTGGATCCTGGATTTCCTGACTGAAAGACTTCAGTCTGTCCGTGTTTGAAACAACATCTCCAACTCTATCACGCTGAGCACTGGATCCCCTCAAGGCTGCGTACTCAGTCCACTGTTGTTTACACTTCTAACACACGACCGTGTATCCAAACACGAGGGGAACCAGATTATTAAGTTTGCGGACGACACCACAGTGGTGGGACTTATTCAGAGGGATGAGGAATCAATGTACAGGGAAGAAGTAAGAGACCTGGAGGGCTGGTGCAGGGAGAACAATCTGGTGCTCAACGTGGACAAAACGAAGGAGATGATTATCGACTTCCGGCGGTCACGGCCTGAACACGTCCCTCTCAGCATCGGCGGCCATTTGGTGGAGAGAGTGGAGAACATCAAGTTCCTCAGAGTGCAGATCTCGCAGGACCTGACCTGGAGCAAGAATTCCTTGGGGATCAGGAAGTGGGCCCAGCAGAGACTGCACTTCTTGAGGAAACTCAAACAGGCCTCTCTCCCCATCTGCATCCTCAGGACTTTCTACAGAGGTGTGGTGGAGAGTGTTCTGACATACTGCATTGCAACATGGTACTCCAGCTGCAGTATGTCAGACAAAAAAGCCCTGCAGAGGATAGTTAAGGGAGCTGAGAGGGTAATTGGAGTTTCCCTCCCCTCTGTCCAAGAACTTTTTCAGAACCGTTGTAGGAGCAGGGCACTGAACATTGTCAAGGACCACTCTCACCCTCTGCATAAACACTTTGAACTTCTGGCAAACGATTCCGGAGCATCAGGGGCAGAACCACCAGACTGATTAACAGCTTCTTTCCACAAGCTGTTAGGATGCTGAACAGTTGATCCGGAATCTTTCATACATACTACTGCACCTTATGGACATTATGTATATTATATGTATATACAGTAGTTCTAGTTAGTTTCAAATATGTCTCAGGGATGGGTGATTGGCTGTGTTGGGGTGGGGTGTGAGGGGGTGTGTGAGTGTGTCTTAAATTATGTTCTTTTCACTTATATGGATGCCTAGAGAAACGTAATTTCATCTTGCCTGCACTATAGTTGTATGTACAGCAACATGACAATAAAGGTTGATTTGATTTGATTTGAAAAACTATTTGATAGCTCTCTTAAATCGTTAAGCCTTAGGAAGCAAACCTACCAGAACTATGCAAAAACATTCAAAAATACAAAAACTCCAAGTGCTGAAATTAGTTGCCACTTGAGTGAAAAACACAATGTGGACGATACATTAAAATAAATTTGAAAAACACTATTTTAAATGCCCCACTACTCCACTCTTGCCAACTGATTTACAACTTCAGCCTGAAACCGCCCCATAATCATTTCTACAGCAGCGCCCTCAGAAATAAGGTGTCTACTCATTTACTTGCGCTAAAAATATCGATCCATATTAATAAAACGAGTAACGCATCTGCTCAAATTTCAGTAACTGTAACGCATTACTGAATTTTTAAACAATGATTTCATTACACAGCATGTTACTACAAAAGTAGTGGCATTACAGTAATGTGTTACTTTGTAACGTGTTACTCCCAACACTGTTATACAGTAATAAGGCATAGGGAATGTTAACCTTGACCTTTTGACCCCAAACTCATAGTCAGAGGTCAGGATTCCAAAGTGAATCTGTACACCAGGTTTGGTGGCCCTAGCTTTACACGTTTTATAGTAATAGTAAATGTAGCATTTACCATAGTGCAACTGCAATGTTAACTTTGACCTTTGACCCCTTGACCCCAAACCCATAGTTAGTTGAGGGTGTAAGTCATCCAAGATGTGTGTTAGATACAACTCCTGTATCAATTTGAAAAGCCTACATCATTTCTTTCAGTCGTTACTGTGTTTAGAAAATTTAGGGAAAAATCTGACATCTGACCTTTGACCTCAAGGTCATCCATTGAGAGTGAAGTTGCAATATGCGCATCAGGCTATATATCAAACCATGGTACCAAGTTTCAAAACAATCAGAACAAAGCTGTAGGAGGAGTTGATTTCACAAGACAGTTTCTGTCTATGAAGTGAGGTGAAACAGGAGGTCAGAGGTCAGGGGCTACAATTCCCACAAAAACAGCCGATCAGAACCAAATTGCAATGTGCACATCCTCAGCATATATCAAACCATGGTACCAGCTTTCAAAACAATCGGACTAAAACTGTAGGAAGAGTTGATTTCACAAAAGTGGGACAGACGGACGGACGGACTGACCCATAAAATAATCCCCCTTCGGTCTTCGCCCAAAGGGCTCTTCAACCCCTTTGGGCTTTGACCGGCAGGGGATAAAAACATAACACAATAAGCCACAATCCATTCATCCATTTATTCGATTGAGTTAACTCGGCTCCCACGACCCTGGCCCTCCATCCCCCTCTGTCCAACATCACCACCGACAGTTCTTCAGGCAGACAGCCTGTGTTGTCCCACAGCTGACTGATGTAAGTATGCGTGGAACTATCAAGCCACAATGGCTTGAGAAAAATAATCAACTGTAAATTAATTAACCAGCTGGTGCAGTGTGGTGACTGCAAATTACAGCATAGCACCACAAAATCCCTGGTAGTGCTCATTCACACTGCTAAATTGCTGACAGTCCCTACATCCAAGTCATGCCAGCCAAAAAGTAACAAAACAGGCCAGAATGAGCTATATATCGACTGTTGATAAATAAACCAGCTGGGCACATGTCCAGTTGGGTGACTGGAACTTACAGAGAAGAGCTCTAAAAACGACGGTTGACTGCTAGCTAGCTAGCTGCACTGCAACTGCTTGAGTTCTGAAGGCCTGATCAGGATCCCTCCAAGGGGAAAATATAAGCATTCTGTAGACTGCGTTTGTGTACACAGTATTCAGAGTGGTTTTTGAGGCACTGCAGCTGCCGCTCAGCAGCTGTGTTTCACACAAGTGCACTGAATATAACCTGCAGTTCACATGCCTGTACTGTCGGTGGCAGCCAGGAGCCACCAAGCTGATTTGAACAGCTGTAATCCAAACACAAAAGAGCACGGTGGCGGACGTTTTAAATGGCAAAAGCAATGGAGGTTTGTGAATACGACGACAACGATGAGACGAACAGGGGCTTTTCTTGTTAGTGGTAGAGGAAGAAAACAGACAGGCAAAAAGACGGACATATGTTCTCCCAGGTTTCCCATGGTGGGAGCTTCCTGGTGCATGTGCAGTTCACTGCAACCACTTGCGTACTTGTATGTGCGTTCCTTTTTTGGGGCTGCATGCACTCGGTCAGCGCTCACACTCTGCACAGGATTTGCACACGAATGTGTCCACTGCGCTCACTTGTGTACCACTGCATTTGTCACCATGAATTGGGCTTAAGGCTCAGTGGGTTTCTGGGCATGCCAGACTATCCAGGGGGCAGGTCTGTATCAGGTCCGTTAGTAATGATGTGATGACCTCACAGAAGACAACAGCCAATCCAAATGAGGCATTTCAGATAGCTCTGTAGTCCTAGATCCTGTGAATCTAGGAGAACTCCTGTGCAGGAGGACTTTGGGTTGTTTGACTTTACAGACCAGATAATGTTACAGAAAAGCTACAGAACACATGAAAATAAAGGAGAAACCCCAAAAAGCAGAATAGGGGCTCTTTAAAGATTGATCGTAATCATTAAGGATAATTAAAGTCATAATTCTGGATAAACACAGTTTAGAATTTTTACCCAGAACCACAGCTCGGCTAATAAATCAACAGACCAACGTAGGGCAGATACATTAAAAACTCAAAATTTAAAAATCCCAAGAAAAAATTCATTCCATCTTCATTAAATTCAGAGCTTACACAGACAAACATCAAATGTATTGTTGTCTACAGCCGTTTTCTGACCTTAAATCAACAGCTCTTAAACCACAGCCACCTTACCACGATAAACTCATGACGTCCTCAGCATGTCTTCGGTTTCTATGAATTCTAAGAGCGCTAGCATGTCTGATTGACAGACTGCATGCCGACGAAGAAATGTTCCTCAAATGTATGGCACTACTGAACTAGGATTCAGGTCTTTTTATTTGCTCTGAAGGGTTCAAAGGCCTCCTAAACACACAAATGGCTGGTAAACTGCTGCAGGTTGAGATAAAGCACGAAACACAAAATACCAAAGTCCTCTGTTCTGTTGTTGTACTTGTTTTGTTAAAAGTGTTGCTATTGGTGGGTGTGAGCAAATCACCACAGAGTAGTTCAGAGCTAAGTGAAGGCTGGGTCAAACAACAAGTGAACTATAAGCCCCGTGAGACAAAAGTGGTTCATAAAGAAACTCCCTCTGATCCTCCCTAAACACAAGTCGTTTAACATTCTGGAGCAGTGGCTGCTGTGGGTGTTAACCAGTGACTCAACAACCTCTCCATTCAGCAGAGAATCACAGTCCTCATCACTGAAGCCAACAGTGACACAGGCCCTGTTTCTATGCTGACTAAGCGTACCATCCACTGGTGAGAGTCCCAACAGAGAAAGAATTCAGAAGGCTGGTGGTGCGTCACCATCAGACTGCACGTTCAATCTGATGAGAACAATGGGCACCTCGGGGACAGCACACTGTACTCGTCTCTGACTGGTCCAATGGTCAGATGAATGCATCCATTACTAGATATACTGTGGCTTTTTTAGAGCCTACAACTAGTAGGTGAGGTTATTTTTTAACAAGGAGGATGATGAGGCGGGGGGGTGTATTCACAGATTTAGTAGAAGATACAAATGTATCAGGGTAAATTAGGTACAAATTTGCAGGAATAAAGGTGCAAAAATATGGTAAAGTTGCAAAATTAAAAAGGTACAAATTACAATTTAATTACATAGCATAAAAATCTAACCAGCATCCAGTTAAATATTGCAAATTTACAAGAAAAAAGTTGAAAATTTACAGGAAAAAAAAAACTGAAAATTATGAGAAAAATGTTTAAAATTTACGAGGAAAAAGTGGCAGATTTACGGGAAAAAAGTTGCAAATTTACAGGAAAAAGTTGCAGATTTGCGAGGAAAAAGCTGCAAATTTATGGGAAAAAAGCTACTAACTTATGGGGGAAACATTTTACAATTTACGGAAAAAAGCTGCAAATTCATGAGAAAGCTGCAAATTTACAAGAAAAAGTTGAAAACTTAAAGGAAAAAAGTTTTTATATTAACAGGAAAAAAGTTAAAAATTTTTTGAGAAAAAAGTTGCAAATTTACAAGACAAAAAATTGCAGATTTCCATGAAAAAACGTAGATTTACTTGAAGAAAAGATACAAATTTACAAGAAAAAAGTTGGAAATTTATGAGAAAAAGTTGAAAACTAATAAGAAATGAAAGCACCAAGGTGCTGATGCCTCGTGCCAGAGCCTTGGCGGAGGTATGCATTCTCGGATCATCACCAAAATGTTATGGGTTCCTCTCTAGACCAAGGACCACATCTGGTAAGAATTTCATCCAAATCCATCTAGCAATTTTGGAGTATTTTTGCTAACACACTGTGAGACGATAAGAGCCTTGGTGGAGGTATGTATTCTGGGATCATCACCAAAATGTTATGGGCTCCTCTCTACCCCAAGGACCATCTCTGGCAAAAAATTTCATCTAGGGCTGTTATGATAACCGCAATTATGTAATACCACGCTATGGACAAGCCTACCATGGAGGAAAACGAGCAACTGCAACAACCGCGGTGTTCACTTTTTTTGTGTGTGTGGCTAAATCTCGTTCACTTATGTGCCCCTATTGATTAATAAATAAATTGTTAAGTGTATTTTTATTGCCAACAGCATGTTGGCATCCGGTACTGACGGCGGCAGCACCCGGTGCTGTAGAAGCTTCCATAGCACCGGGTGCTGCCGCCGTCAGTACCGTGTGGGGCACTCTCTCTCCAGGCGGACTCCAGCAGGCAGTCAGTAGTAGAAGCGTTTGGATTCCTTGTTAAAGTCCAAATGTCACGTAATAGGGTCCTTAAAATGTCTTGAAACTAGATATAAAAGGGAACCGATCTGTTCGGGTCTCGGTGCATATGCCTCAGTAACGCCGGAACATTCGTTAATTTAAAACTGCCGCGCTTGGCCTGATGTTCCTACTCACGGCCCCCGGAATCGCCTGGGGAAGAAGGCGGAAGTGACGAAACAGATTGTACCTTAGTTTGATGCTTGGAGTATCCCAATTGATTGTTTATATGGAGACTGGAAGAGGCACCGCATATTTTTAATACATAGACCGTTTTTTTTCCTTTGTTTGTGGAAGGCAATCACTATTTTTGTTCTTAGTTACCCCTCGTTACCAACGTAACAACGACCAACAATTTTATCCTTAGAAATAAATCATCTATCGTATTGCTGGATGGCACCGTAAAACGGGGCTATAAGGGACGGCTGGGTAATAAGGGACACTTTTCTGGGAAATGTTTTAAATGTAATTCGTGTTGTTATTGTCAAATATTTTAAGGATTCATGGATATTTGACAATAACAACACAACTCAGCGTCCTGCTCAAAATAAAAAAAGCAGAATTCTGGATTTGGAAGGCGATTCCTCTCTGTTCTGGAGACGCAGGACAGTCGAAAGTGTGAGGCCATCAGCCTAATGATTGAGTCCACACTTCTCATTGTTGTGAGAATAGCTCAAGCTGAGCGCTCTGCCAGCCCCCTAGCTGTGGGGGTCACACACACGACGTGTTCCTCAACACACTCAATAATTTTTTTTCCCGTATATTTTTCTTTTGGGCGTACAGTAATGGCAATACGCCCGTATTTGCTAAAATTGCATTTTCCCCGTATTAAAATACGGCGAAAACGTATCACTTGACAGTTATGCTCTCATTCTGATCTGGTCAATTTCTTGACAGCAGCGGCTCTCCTCCACTGTTGGCATTGCTTGGCAACACTCACAGATGCACCTATTGAAAAATTCAAGTACAAGAATTTGCAAATATTTTCTGAATGCATGTATACATAAATATGCTTGTTTGTTGATATTGTAAGCACAGGTCTGTTGATATTGCAATTGTGAGCTTTTATAAATTTTGTAACAATATAATATATATAATATTCAATAATGTGTTCACATCCTGTCCATATTATTTACACCATATCCACCTCATAAATGCCTTGCAGAACTCATGTAAAATAAAGTGAAAAGATCCATTGCATTATTCATGTTGTCTTTGTTTATTAATAGAACTTTCAAGCCCTCCCCATGAAGTGCCATGTGCTAGAGACATAGTTTTTTCCCAATTATTTCTAGTTATCAAATGAAGCTGGCGTACAAAATAACAAGCTAGATTTCTAATTCGTCTACAGTGAGAAAGGAACATTCCTGGTTATGGCCCTATACACACGATCCTGGGGATTTTAATACAAGTCATTTTCCACAATTACTTCCATTTCATCCTTGATTTTATTGCTACAACTGAATGAGGAAAGAAAGGGTTCTACTGTAAGCTAGCGCCCCACTGTATCGTCATAATAACGGCTTCCGAAAAATCGATATTTATGGGGCGCCCTCGACAGACCCCCTTCGGCTTCCCAATTTTGCCGGTGGTTATAGTTAATTTATTAAACATCACAGATTTCTTTTGGCTTACCATTCAACATTCTGGAGGCGATTAATGTCCAATTCAATGATATTTTCCACTGGTTCTGCTCTCTGGTCATCGTCAGAACTGTTGTCATCAGACAAAGCATCTGATTCCGTCTTGGACGGCTCGAACCTGTAAGGTTCTATGCCTCTGTCACTGTCTGAACCACTGTCATCAGTATCTGGGGTGTCGTCTTCCCTGAATTCCAAGTCCGATTCACCAGAGGACAAAAAACTAATTTGTTCACAATCGCTGTCACTTTCCGTCATGATTGTCCAATGTTGATAAGTGTGAATGAGGATACGGCAGGGCAGCCAGGGTTAAATTTGTGACGTCAAAAACATGGCCGCGGTCTGGATTGGCTGTCACAAGCCAGCAAGCAAGGCGGGGCCTTCGCCTGGTGTATTTTGTGCAATTATGTAAATACGGGTGGGTGATATGGTCTCCGGTATGAATATTTGGTTTAAGCTATGTGTATTTTATCAAAATTCGTTAGCATTTGGAAAAAAAAATTATGTGACATTTGGACTTTAAATACAGCTGTGACAGTGAGAAATGAAAGGGCACAAAGTATGTTATTTCCTTCTGAGCGGAGTGTGTATGATCCTGACAATTGAGCTCCAACAGCAAAACAACTACTGTGTAGTGCATTGCTTGTTTGCACGTGATTTTTTGGACAGTGGCAAAAATCCAAAAATCACAGAGACAAGAGCCACGCAGGGTCCTGTATGGAGGCTGTCCTGTTTAAATAAGATGAATGTCACTGCAGTCTCCAGTCCACACACACCGTAGTTGAAATACTGAAGTTCTCACCACTGCTTTGTGAAAATGATTTTTTAACAGAATCAGCAGTTCATGCCTAGTAAGACCGGAACTCCGCACAATTGTTACACACGCACATAAAATCGAGAGTGGAGCTGCAGCAAGTTTCTCATAGCTTTCATCGTCAACAGCATGTTTGCACCCAGTTCTCTAGAAGCTTCCACAGCACAAGGTGCTGTACCCGTGAAGAACTTTTAAATATCAGGACTTTCACCCCCACGGACCTCCTCCCAGTTTTTCTAGCCCCTGCCGCCGATCTGGTTTATTGTTTGGCTCGGAAAGTGAGACGGCGGAAGAGAGGAAGACGAGCGGGCGCTCTCGTGCGACTTCGCAGGAGAGGCTCGCGAACGGCGCTGCCTGGCATATTTCTGTCCAATACCAACTCTCTCTCTAACAAGGTGGATGAACTGAGACTGCTGATGGGTTTTAAGGACCTCACCTCCTCAGCTGCCCTCTGCTTTACTGAGACCTGGCTCCGGGAAAATATACCGGACAGCGCGCTGCGCCTCGACGGCTTCCAGCTCTTCCGTGCTGATCGTGACACAGAGCTTTCCGGCAAGACCACAGGAGGCGGAGTCTGCTTCTACATCAACTGCATCTGGTGCTCTGATGTAACGGTAATTTCCAAACACTGTTCTCCTGCCTTGGAATTTCTTGTTATCAATTGCAAGCCCTTCTATTCCCCGCGGGAGTTTGCTTCTTTCATAATGATCGCTGTGTACGCCCCTCCCGACGCGGACACGCGCGAAGCTCAGCGCGTGCTCGCGGATCACATTCAACACACAGAGCGGAGTTTTCCAGACTCGCTGATTATTGTGGCTGGCGACTTTAATCAGTGCAATCTGAGCCACGATCTCCCCCGCTACAAACAGTTTATTAAATGCCCCACCAGAGGATTAAACACACTGGATCACTGTTACACCACAGTGAAAGACGCATATCGCGCTGTCCCTCGAGCTGCGCTGGGATTATCTGATCACGTGATGGTTCACCTCATTCCCACATACAGACAGAGATTGAAGCTCACTAAACCTGTTGTGAGCACTACGAAGATACGGACCAGTGATGCTGAGGAGAAGCTGGAAACGTGCATGGAAATATCTGACTGGGGCATGCTTAAAGGAGCCACGCATGATCTGGATGAGTACACGGACACTGTGAACTCATATATCCACTTTTGTGAAGAGAACATTCTTCCATCACGCACCAGGGTGAGTTACTCTAATGACAAACCCTGGTTCACAGCTAAGCTCAGACAGATCAGGAAGGAGAAGGAAGCAGCGCTGAAAAGTGGAGACAGGGACTGCTACAGGGAGGTTAAATACCGGTTTAACAGAGAGCTGAAGAGAGCTAAATCTGTGTACTCAGAGAGACTCCAGCAGCAGTTCACTGCTAATGATTCGGCTTCCGTGTGGAGAGGACTGAGGCAGATCACCAACTATCGACCTAAGGCTCCTAAAGGTCAGGATGACAAAGCCCTTTGTCAGAGACTGTCCCAACACTATGCCCGTTTTGACACCTCGTCATCTGTGTCCAACTCCCCCCCTCCCTCCAGCTCCACAGCCTCCACATTCCCTACTTCATTTAAGGCACCCCCCCCCTCCTCCCCCCCTCCCCTTATCATCAGTGAGCAGGATGTGCTCAAACAGTTCTCCAGACTGAACCCGCGCAAGGCCCCCGGCCCAGACGGCGTGTCTCCCTCCACCCTGAGACTCTGTGCGAAACAGCTGGCTCCTGTATTCACAGACATTTTTAACACCTCCCTTAAGTTATGCCACGTGCCATCCTGCCTCAAATCCTCCACCATCATCCCTGTCCCCAAGAAGCCACGGATCACTGGACTTAATGACTACAGACCTGTAGCGCTCACCTCTCTAGTCATGAAGTCCTTTGAGCGCCTGGTCCTGTCCCACCTCAAGTCCATCACCACCCCTCTCCTGGACCTGCTGCAGTTTGCCTACCGAGCCAACAGGTCTGTAGACGATGCAGTCAACCTGGCCCTCCACTCCATCCTGCAGCACCTGGACTCCCCGGGAACCTACGCCAGGATCCTGTTTGTGGACTTCAGCTCCGCATTCAACACCATCCGCCCCGCTCTGCTCCGGGACAAGCTGTCCCTGCTCAACGTGCCTGACTCCCTCTGCAGGTGGATCATCGACTTCCTGACGGACCGGAGGCAGCATGTGCGGCTGGGAAAGACTGTCTCAGACTATACTAGCATCAGCACCGGATCACCCCAGGGCTGTGTACTTTCCCCCCTACTCTTCTCCCTTTACACCAACTCCTGCACCTCCAGCCACCAGTCTGTCAAGTTGATCAAGTTTGCGGACGACACCACCCTCATCGGGCTCATCTCCAACGGCGACGAGTCCGCCTACAGGAGAGAGGTGGCCCAGCTGGCGTCCTGGTGCAGCAATAACAACCTGCAGCTGAACGCTCTGAAGACAGTGGAGATGATTGTAGACTTCAGGAAAGTCACTACTCCTCTGCCCCCCCTCACCCTCTCAGGCTCTCCCATCACCACTGCTGATTCCTTCCGCTTCCTAGGCACTACCATCACCAGGGACCTCAAATGGGAGCTGACCATCAGCTCACTCATCAAAAAAGCCCAGCAGAGGATGTTCTTCCTGCGGCAGCTGAGGAAGCTCAAGCTACCCACCAAGATGTTAGTGCAGTTCTACACAGCCATCATCGAGTCCATCCTCACCACCTCCATAACCGTGTGGTACGCAGGAGCCACTGCCAGGGACAGACTAAGGCTGCAGCGCGTCGTGCGCACTGCTGAGAAGGTGATCGGCTGCAAGCTCCCATCTCTCCAGGATCTGTACATCTCCAGGACCCGGAGGCGTGCTGGCCGGATCATAGCCGATCCCTCACACCCTGGTCACGTACTGTTTGCCCCCCTCCCCTCTGGTAGAAGACTTCGGTCCATCCAGACTAAAACCTCCCGTCACATGAACAGCTTCTTCCCCTCTGCCATTAGACTGCTGAACACTAAGTGACTCTCGTGCACCATGTACAGCAGCTCAACCAGACTCATGTCAATCATCACTGTTTTCTTCCTGCATTACCGACTGCACTATATAGTTCTCCACAGTATCTGCTGCTGGCTAATATATATTTTAACTGTTGACCAGTATCACTTAATCTTATCCTACACTTTATTACATGTATAGTTTATTTCTCTTATCTTATCATGTTTAATGTTGCAGCATTGTACCGAGACAAATTCCTAGTTTGTGTACTACATGAACAATGGCAATAAACCTGATTCTGATTCTGATTCTGCTGCCAGTGACAACACCATTTGGGGCACACTCTCCAGACGGACTCCAGCAGGCAGTTTTTTTTTTTTTTTTTTTTGTTACTTATTTGTACCCGTAGGTAGATTTGGTTTGCAGTCTGGTGACAAGCCACCGGCTGCTGGTCGCTGCGTGCGCGAGCGCCCTAAACCTACATGTTTTTGGTATGCGGGAGGAAACCGGAGAAATCCCGGAGTAAACCCACGCAACACGGGGAGAACATGCAAACTCCACACAGCTCACTGTTGGTCGGGGGCTGGGATCGAACCCACGATCTCATGATCCCCGCGATCCCCCGGCCGAGGGTAAAACTGTGCTGCCACAGTGCTAAACCACTGCGCCACCGTGCAGCCAGGCAGTTAGTGGTGAAAGTGTTTGGACTCCTTGTTAAATACAGCCGTGACAGTGAGCACTAAAAGGGCACAAAGCGTGTTATTTCCTTCTAGGCGGAGTGTAGTGTGTATGTATGCTCTGTGTATGAGCTCCAAGAGCAGCTTGTTTGAACGTGATTTTTTGGACAACGGCAAAAATCATGGAGACAAGAGCCACACGGGGTCCTGTACGGAGACTGTCCTGCTTAAATAAGCTGAATGTCACTGCAGCCTCCAGTCCACACACCCCGTAGCTACTGCCACTGCTTTATGAAAATGATTGAGGTTTTTCTTTTTCTTTTTTTTTTTTTTAACAGAATCAGCAGTTCATACCTGTAAGAAGACGGAAGCTCCACACAGTTGTCACACACGCACATAAAGTTGAGAGCGGAACTACAGCGGGACTCTCAGCTTCCCTCATTTGCCACATAAATGCAACTGTGGGGGTTCCCCCCTACAGTTGATAGTGCTATGAGATGACTGTTGTTGTGAAATGGCGCTATATAAATAAAGTTGAATTGAATTGAACTGAACATAAGTTATAAACACTGTTTAAATTAAAAATCCACAGGGTCCTAAAACATTTGCAATACCGCGGTGTTGAGATGTCCACCGTCACCGCAGGGGAAATTCCTCTACCGCAACAGCCCTAGACTACAATGACAATCAAGACGAACGGGAGCTTTTGCCGTTTAGTGGCAGAGGAAAAAACGGGCAAAAAGACATTTGTTCACCCCATATTGGTGGATTGCTCAGTACTTTCCTCTGATGGGAGTTTCCAGGCACATGTTCAGTACCGTTCCATTGACAGTAAAGGTGTGCTATTTTTGTGTTTATTTAAAAAAATAAAGCATTATTTAGAAATTCTGGCAAATTAAAACTGGCTGCATGGTGGCGCAGTGGTTAGCACTGTGGCAGCACAGTTTACCCTCGGCCGGGGGATCGCGGGGATCGTGAGGTCGTGGGTTCAATCCCTGCCCCCGGCCAACAGTGATCTGTGTGGAGTTTGCATGTTCTCCCCGTGTTGTGTGGGTTTACTCCAGGATTTCTCCGGTTTCCTCCCACATCCCAAAAACATGCAGGTTAGGGATAAGGGGCGCTTGCGCACGCAGC
This sequence comes from Pholidichthys leucotaenia, assembly GCA_020510985.1. Lineage (NCBI taxonomy): Eukaryota > Metazoa > Chordata > Actinopteri > Cichliformes > Pholidichthyidae > Pholidichthys > Pholidichthys leucotaenia. The sequence continues at coordinate 19,387,213 of CM035839.1, read as the reverse complement.
GACCGGCAGCTGGTGGCTTGTCACCAGACTGCAAAACAAATCTACCTACGGGTACAAAATAAGTAATAAAAAATAAATAAATAAATAAATTTTTAAAAAAAAGTCGAAAAAATATGGTGATACAATGATACAAGCCTTTAGTTCCACTGAATTTTGACTGAAAACAGAGAGGTGGACAGACGGACAGATACATACACACACAGCCACAAACAGACACACTCAGTGATTACTGTATGCCTCCGTTTTCACCGAGGCATAAAAAGTTGAAAATTTACAAGAAAAAAGTTGCAGATTTACTTGAAAAAAGATAGGGATATGGACCTGTACTTATATAGTGCTTTTCTAGTCACAAAGAACACTCAAAGGGCTTAACTAGTAGACACACTAACCCTCTATTCTAAGAGCCCATCAGACACCTAGGGACAGTTTAGAGTCACTAACATGAAGGTCTTTGGATTGTGGGAGGAAACCGAAGCCCCCGGAGTAAACCCACACAGCACAGGGAGAACATGCAAACTCCACACAGAAAGGCTCCCACCCCCGCCAGCCTGGGGATTCGAACCTGGAACCTTCTAGCTGTGAGGCAACAGTGCTAACCACTGCGCCACCATGCTACCGGTTGCAGATTTACTTGGGAAAAAAAGTTACAAATTTACAAAAAAAAGTTGAAAATTTATGAGAAAAAAGTTGAAAATTTACCAAAAAAAAAAAAAAGCTGCAGATTTATGAGGAAAAAGTTACAAATTTACAGGAAAAAAGTTGCAAATTAATGAGAAAAAAGTTGTGCCCCCCTTGATTTACACCTTTGAAAGATGATGGTTGGGGGGGGGGGGACTCTGGGTCATTTTGCCAACGGGGGATGGCATCTCCCCTCATCCCCCTTCAAATCATCTACAACAAACTCTGTCTTGCTGCGAAACGCAGTTTAAAGTTATTTGCTCAAAACTGATGAGAAAGCAAAAAAACTCCAGTTAAATGTGAAATGGACAGTTTAGCTGTGTTTGTTGAGGCTCATTTTCATCAAGTTTTGGTTTAGCTCATAATAATAGGGTTTAGAAGAGTCAACCCTGATCTGGCTTTTGTTTCCACTACTGGGTTTGTAGGGCGGATGGCGATAACTGAGTCATCTACGTAAATAACATGACATCATACCAGTACAACATTGTGTGGCGCGGCAACAGAGAAAAATTCCTACACAACTCAATACAGATGTTTTCTTCCTGTTTGCTCTCTGAACTACAAAAATCAGGAGCTGCTCTCTCCAAGGTTTTAGCGGAATTAAAACAAGAAAATGATGTGAACACTGCCATTCTCAGAGGTAAATTCTCATGCACGTATACTTCAGTACAGCCTTAAATGCTAACAGAACTGTACCGTTTCATCTTCCCTTGGTTGCCTTTAATGATACAAACACATTTTAAACTGTATTTAAACTAATGAACAGCTCCTAATGTATACTAATGCCAAGTGCTGTCAGCCACTGTCTACAGCTAACCCCCTGAGCTTTCTTTCTCTGAGTCAGCGTGGCCCTCAGCTTACCTGTTCTGCTCCTCCAGCTTAGCGAGCAGCTCCACATCGTCCGGACTGAGCTGCGCCGGTGAGGACGGCGAGAGGGTGGGCGAGGACAGCGACACGGAGGAGGTGGCTGTGGTCTGCAGGGATGTAGGCGTGGCCACCTGGCTAGCCATCTGACTGACCGTGTGGGACACTGAGTTCTTCACCCATGAGAGAGTAGAACTCAGCTTACCAGCAACCTTGTCTGTCGCCACCTGGAGGAGATGGAGGAGAACCAATCAGAAAAAACAGAAACCAAATCTGAACTATAGTCAGATTCCTGCTGATGATGTTTGACTGGTAATCACCAAGAATTCCAATTTTTTTGTCTTCAATATGAACTAGAAGTTACTGTAACCATATTGAAGCAAACCAGGAAGTGGGCAGCAATATTTTTTTTCTACGTGGCTTTTCAACTCATTCAATTTGGAGACATGATTGAGCAGTTCTAAATGAATCAAGAGCATCTGAAAACACAGTGGTCATCCTTGTCCATGTCTCTGGTTGGACGCATTAACTCAGTCAAAATGACTGTCTTGTCTAAATTTTTATACCTCTTTCAGATCTTTTATACCTAGGTTCCTTTTTTAATCAGCTTTACTCGATTTTGTCCTCTTATATTTGGCAGGGAAAGCGCCCTCGTATCAGTAAAACCCACCTTCAAAAAAATAAATCTACCAGTGGCTTTGCTCTCCCACATTTTTGTTTTTATTATTGGGCTGCAAACTCGGCTGCTTGGCTTTTTGGTCTTTCTATGCTGGCTGATCTGACTGCCCTGACTGGGTAGTAATGGAGTTACACTCAAGCAAAAACATTTCTATCCCCGCACTGATCGGATCTTCAGTCCCTCTTCTACATCCTTCTGTAACCCAGTAGTTAAACATTCACTAAGAATATGGGCCCAGCTCAGGAAATTTTTTGGTCTGTGTGACTTCTCCCTTCTAAGCCCCGTTGCAGCAAATCATCTTTTTACACCCTCTGTTCAGCATGCTGGCTTCCTGAAATGGCACAGGAAGGGCATCACAAGTTTCAAAATGTTTATAGATAATACCTTGGCTCCATTTGAACAGTTAAGTAAAAAAATTTGGTTTTCCAAAAATCAAGATTTTTTTTCAGATATTTACAAGCGAGACACTACCTGCACTCTTTTATGCCTGGCCTGTCTACTTTGCAAGACCCAACAATTATTCAAACAGTTCTCTCTCTAAATTCATCCCAGAAAAGATGTGTCTCAGTCCTCTATGGTCCAATATCAAACCTAAGGTGTGCCGCAACGGCCCGGCTCAGAGCAGCATGGGAGGAGGCTCTAGGTGTGTTCGTATCACAAGAAACATGGAATTACATATTTAGAAGTGTCAACTCGACCTCTTTGTGTGCCCGTCACTGCCTGATCCAGTTCCAAGCGGTGCATAAGACACATACCTCAAAATCCAAACTGTCTCGTATTTATCCTAATGTTAGTCCCCAGGGTTTCCTCTGGTAACATTTCCAGGTGGCGGCCCGCCATGCTTAAAATTATGCCACTACTCAAAGAGGAAATATAAATTTAAGATAAAAATATGAAGAAATGACGGTCCGCAAGCACGCACACAAACAACGCACGTGACTGTCATCCGTGCGGAGTTCGGAAGCGCACCGCCCACAACCGTTCCAGTAAGCAGGCAGTGTCTTGCTAGCGTCACTGTCCGAGAGAAACATGATAAGATAAGCCTTTATTAGTCCCACAATGGGGAAATTCCAGAGCTTATTAAAGTAGTTTATTACAGTATTTTACGCATGGAAAAAAAGCAGAAGCGGTATGTAAGCAGTGAAGACATTTATCATGGTTTTAACCCACTGGTAACGGAAGCAATAATGGAAGAGTCGCTTAGCTAACAGGCGTGGTTAGGAGCTCGAGTAGGTTCATTTTGTCTTCTTTTTAAATTATTAATTTTTTGTTTTTCTTATTTCAGAAAAGAATAAAAAGGAGATGTTTTTACCTTAGTTAATATTAATTAACTAATTTATGTCCATTATTATGTACCTGGCAAGTTAAGATGACTGAAATTCATGAAGTCAATGACTTTAATCCGTCAGCAGCCTTCATACAAACTAAACATGCCAACATTTGGATTTCAAAATAAGGGAGGTTTTTCCTGCTGTCTGGTTGGTGAGGAAATTTCTAAAAAAACAAAAAAAAAACCAACAACTATAAATATATAGAAATATTATAACAGAAATAACTGCATCTTTGGTCATTTAAGTTAAAATTGTATTTAATGGGGGGACTTCCGGGAAGATGGCGGAGAGACATAATGCTTAAACAGAGAGCTCTCCCTAGCCGGATTAAAAATCATCGGTAAATGGCCAACTCGACATAAGCGGATCAATAAACTAAGGGATGAAAACACGAAGGAGCCGGGCACAAGGACAAAAGCAGAGTAAAATTAAAGAATTCCTCTTCAACAACGCAGGAGAAACCGCTGAACACGGGGCCCAAAAAAACGAGGTGACCGCAGCAGAGAAAATGGAAGACACAAAACTCGATACCATGAACACTGGCATCGCCAGTTTGGGTAAAGAGTTGAGAGACTTCAAACGGCAGCTACAACAGGATTTAGCGGCTCTTAAGGAGGAGCTGAAAAAAGAGATTAAGGAAGAAATTATGGGCCTCCGAAGAGAAATGGAGCGCAAGCTAGCAGAAAACATGGAGGAGCTGCGCTCCCAGCGGGCGTGTATGACAGAAGCGCAGGCCCGAATATCAGAGCTGGAAGATTGGAATAGCGAGGCAAGCGAACAGCTGCAGACCCTGACGGCACAAATGCAGAGGATGCAGGAGAAAGACTTGGAGAGCAGGTCCAGACGGGGCAATATACGCATCTTCGGGATCCCGGAGGGCATTGAAGGCAACTCGATGACGAAATTCATGGATCAGTTCTTAAAAAAAGAGCTGGAACTGCCCAGCAAAGCGGATCTGCAGATTCAACGAGCGCACAGAGCCTCGGCACAGAACCCGAACCCACGCTCTACACCCAGGTCAGTTGTGGTAAACTTTCTGAAATATGATGTAAAGGAAAGAATCCTGACACGAGCGTGGAAAAAAAAGATACGAATCGGCGACAAGCAGATATTCTTTGATCATGACTACCCGGCGGAAATTGTGCAGCAGCGGAAGAAATATGCCAACATTAAAAAAACGCTGAAAGAAAAAAAAATTAGATTCCAAACGCCGCTAACGAAGATGAGGAATCATTGGGAGAACGGCGTAAGAACCTACAACACAGCCAGAGAGGCAGCGCAGGACATGATGGAGCGGGGCCTTGAGGTGTACGTGCCGGAGGAAACGGTAGGAGCAGCGGAGGCCCTGAACGCATCACGACAGCTGGAGTGGAGGCGAGTGAACGGCAAAAGACGGGGGGAGACGTGGCGCAGCGGGCCCAGGAAAGACTACAAGGCTTTCAACTGAAAGCCTAGATTATAACAAAGATTAAGAAAGACACAGAAGAAATGAAGGCCAAGAAGACAAGGTAAAAGAGAAACAGACGGCTAGGAGAGGTTTAAGTGATATTTGTTGGACATTTCTAGACTAATGACTATTTCTTGGATAGTAAATACAGGTCTAGGGAGGGCCCTACACTCGGTGAGGACAATCCCTCCACCCACCAACAGGGACCAGTGGGCAGAAGAAAGGCCCAAAGTACGGAGGTCGAGATTTTTTAATGTGTTTTTATATAAATATGTGTTATTTTTGTTGTTAAAGGGGCTAGGAGCACAAGTTAAAAAAATGGAAAAACATGATTATGGGTAAAAATCTTAAGATAATAACACTAAACGTGAATGGTCTGAACTCACCTGTTAAAAGGGAAAGAATAATAAGAAAATTCAAGAAAGAAAAAGCCGAAATTATATTTATGCAAGAGACACATTTGAGCAAGACAGAACATGAGAAACTAAAGAGATTTGGCTATAAGAACTCCTACTACAGTTCATTTAAGGGAGGAACTAAAAGGGGGGTTATGATACTAATCTCAAATAAAATACAATTTGAATGTGAACAGGAAATCCAGGATAAAGAAGGCAGGTATGTAATAATAAAGGGTAGCATAGATGGAATGCAGATCACATTAGTGAGCATCTATGCCCCACCAGAAAGTGACAAGGGTTTTTTTCAACATCTGTTTGATCTCATAGCAACACACAGTGAAGGAGTCCTAATTTGTGGAGGAGACTTAAATGCTGTCATGGATCATGAAATTGATACAACAAGTGTTAAGAAGACAAAAAAACATGTAACAAAATTCATAAGAACCTCACTGGCAGAAATGGGTATGGTAGACATTTGGAGGGACCTGCACCCACTCGAAAAAGACTATACACATTATTCAGCAGTCCATAAAGTACACTCTAGAATAGATTACTTCCTTATGAATGAAGATGACAGACACAGGGTGAGAAATTGTTGGATTGGAGGGGCAGAAATATCAGATCATAATCCTATATACATGGAAATAAATTTAAACAATAGAAAACGACAAACAACATGGAAACTTAATGTAGGACTGTTAAATGATGATAAAATGAAAGAAAGAATAAAAGTAAACATAAATGAATATATCCAAGAGAATGACAATGAAGAAGTGGACCCAACAATACTATGGGATGCACTAAAAGCCGTGTTAAGAGGTAAATTAATTGTTGAAACAGGAAAAGCAAATAAGACTAAACTGGAAGCATATGAACAAAGATGTGAGAGACTGAGGGAATTAGAACATAAACATCAAAGCACAAATGACCCAAAAATATATCAAGAAATTAAAGAAGAAAAAATAAAGATAAAAGAAACACAAATGGATGAAATTGAAAGGAAAAATAGATATCTAAAGCAAAAATATTATGAAACGGGACCAAAAGCCACAAAACTGCTGGCAAAACGGTTAAGAAAACAACAAACAATGAATAATGTATATAAGATTAAAGACCCCACCACAAATAAAACCACAGTTAACCCAGAAAACATCGAAGAAATATTCCATAATTTCTACCAAGAACTATACTCGCAACCTGAAGAAACAAATACTAAAGATATTAAAAAATTTCTATGCACATTGGACTTGCCATCAATAGGAAATCAACAAAATGAAAAGCTAACAGCAGAAATAACAACACAAGAGATTAGAGATGTGATTAAGTCACTTAAAAACGGTAAATCACCAGGTAGTGATGGATACCCTTCTGAGTTTTATAAACTGTTTATAGAAGAACTCACGCCACAGCTTCTAAAGTCATTTAATTGGACGTTGAACAACAACAAAATACCTCCATCATGGAACGAAGCCATTATTTCAGTCATTTTAAAGCCAGGGAAAGATAGAGAACAATGCGGAAACTATAGGCCAATCTCTTTATTAAATGTGGATTATAAAATATATACAACAATTATATCTAAACGAATAAAGACATTCTTGACGGAATTGATAGAAGATGATCAAACTGGTTTCATAGAGGGACGCCAAACACATGACAATATCAGGAGAACAATACATATAATTAATCAAATACATAAAGAAAAGAAAAGCGCAGTAATAATGAGTTTAGACGCAGAAAAAGCATTTGACAGGGTTAACTGGAAATTCCTATATAGTGTGCTGGAACGCTTTGGATTTAACAAAAAATCAGTACAATGCATAAGGACACTGTATCAAGAACCTGTGGCAAGAATCAAGATAAACGGTAGCTTAACAGACAAAGTAAATATACAAAGATCAACTAGGCAGGGATGCTGCTTATCGCCCACCTTGTTTGCTCTGTTCATAGAGCCACTGGCTCAAGCGATACGACAAAATAAGAAATTAAAAGGTGTAACAATAAAGGGGGCAGAACACAAGATTGGGCTATTTGCAGACGATATTATAGTTTACCTTGAACAACTAGATGAATCAATAATGGAAATGATGAACTTGATAGAAAATTTTGGAAAATTATCAGGATACAAGATAAACATAACAAAAACACAAATACTGACATTCCACTATAACCCTCTAAACCAGATAACTGATAAGATCAAACTTGTCACCATGGGGTGAGACGCCGGCTCGGCGCTCAGCCCATGCTCCTTTTATCCCTGCCTCTCATTGGGCAGTGCCTCAGCTGGTTCCCAGCTGTCAGTGTCACGGGACGGCTGGGGCCAATTAATCCTCATCAGCTGGGGCGCTGTTAATGAGTATAAAGAGGAGCAGCTTCGATCATTCGGGGCTGCGACATAAGCACTGCTAGGCTGAAGCCCCTTCGTCTGGTGTCAGCCTCAACTCCCCTTGCAGCATTCCGGTGTTTGTATCCCGCTGTGAGTATGCACGTCTTGTTACCCCCATGTCCGGTACGAGCTACCTACCCCTGCGCTGTGCAGCCTGAGAATGTACGTCTGTATGAGTGTCTGTGCTCTCCTCATCCCTTATCCCTTACCCAGAATAAAACATCTCGACTCACTGGCTTGTCCCTGGCTCTGATTGCCCGGCTCCCTAGAGCCGGATATGACAGTATGTCGCAGCAAGAAGAGTTGCCGGCGGCCGTGAGTCGCCGTGGAAATGTACCTTTCTGTCTGGGTGTCAGCGCTGCTAGCATGCCGTTTCCCAGGAGTCACTTCCGGCGCCAGGGCGACGGGCTGAGGTCCATCTCGGAGGCAGTCGACGGGACGTTCTTCACCCTGCACGACGCCTCCAACGCGAGACGCTGGCATCCGGGCCGTGCTGAGGAACTCCTGGACTGTCACCCTCACTCTCTGTACCATCTGGAGGACAGTGCCAGGATAGACGCTGCAGGTACACAGCGAGAGAAGGTCCACGGGGTGGATGGAAATCCCGGCAGGGAGTCGAAGTGGGCGACGTCTTTCCCCGCTTCGGAGTCCCGTTCCTGCCGCCATTCCAGTCCGGGAGTTCGCGCCAACCAGAGGACTTCCCCCGACCTGCGCCACGTCACTCGGGATTCCCTTCGAGGAGCCGCAGCTGACAGCAGTTATGTCCGGGGTCGAGTGGCTGTCGCGAGCTCTACTGTGTTTCCTGTCACCACCTTCAGGCATGTGGCGGCGGCAGTGAGATTGATGGTGAGGACTTCAGGGCTACGAAGCCTTCCCGTGCTCGACGCCTTCCTCGTCTCGATCTCCGATCTGGAGCGGCGAATCCTGGGTTTCCCCCTCGCTTCATCCCCTGGGAGTAGTCGTCATCACATCGCCGAGTCACCTCTGCACGAACCTCGTCCGGATCCAGTTCTGGGTCATCGTCAGGACCGTTCCTCCCACGCAGCTGTCATCCCTTCGCCTCGTCAGTGTGGAGATTCTACAGCCTCGTCCCCTGAGCCTCGTTCCCCCGCTGTCATTCCTGGACATTCGGGCTGGCTCACCCCGGCTGTTTCCCCCTCCTCCTCGACGCGCTTCCTGACCGCTGTGTGTGCCTGGAATCCCGGCCTGGTGAGCTCTCTGCTGGAGACAACGCGAGCGATCCTCAGACGAATTCCAGGGGGGTCCTCCGTTATCGCCGGGCGGGGAGAGGAAGAAGCAGATTCCACTACAGCAGGCGATACTCAACCTCCAGGGGGCAGGCAAGTCATTGTTTTTTCACACCTGCTTAATGATTTGCTCTGTCACATCCCTGGAGGAGAAGTTCAGGGTTCGCAGCTCCCTGAACTCTCCCCACCTGCTGTAACCTGTATGCCTAATCCCGCATCCTCTGTGTCTCTCTCCACCGAGCGGTCCCCGGCTCCGGGTCAACGTGGTGGGATATGGAGAGGGCCTGTGGTTCCGCAGCTACATTGCGGACGGAGGAGGGGGACTGACTGCTGCGTGGAGTCTACGCTGACGACTGAGCGTCCCTGGGTCTCCACGGAGGAGCGGTTCGGTCCAGCGGGACGAGATTCTTCTGGCTTCACGCCGAGTGGGTCGTCGGCGGGGTTACCTGCGCTGGAGGGATCTCAAGCTGCGCTGACCATCGTGCTGGCTGCGGGGCCTGACGCGGCTAGATGGGAGCCTGACAACGACCTCCTGACGACGGATCCTGGATCTTCGCAGTCCTGGACGGCGTCAGAACCCGAGATCAGGCGAGTGCTCTCCTTTCTTTTCTTTCTTTTTATCTTTGAGCACTTCAGCCTATCTCCAGGGGAGACGAGCAGGGTGCAGCCGCCCGCTGCGTCTGAGCTCGTCTCGCCGGGTTCTGGCGCTGCCGGTGATCCTGATCCCGGTTCTGTTTTCTCTTCTGAGCCTTCTTCCAGGGTCACCGGCGAGGAGTTGCTGTTCCTCGTGGTGCTGGAGGGTCCGGGTTCAACGTTGGAGGTCGGTTCTGGTGCAGTGTCCAACGTGGGTTCGCCTGAGGCCCGATCGGGGTCCGACGTGGGTGCTGCCCCAGTGTTGTCCAGGTCCGGTGAGGAGGTGGCCGTTTCCCTGAGGCCCGCCGCCCTCGTCATCGGCTCTCCCCTGAGCCTCTTCCACCGGGATCCGCTCTGACCCTTCGTCCGTCTCAACGGTCCTGGTGGTTGAGTGATGCGGGTCGACGACCCGACCCGCAAAACTTTCGGTTCGGCGATCTGGTTTCCCCCCACTGGTCTGTGTTTGCCTTTGGGCGGCCTGGTTCGGCAGCCGTTGGACTGGATTCCTGGGATCTGGGCCCAGAGTTCGCCGTCCGAACATTTCTCTTCCCCGGGTTGCCAACTGGACAATGGGCGGGGAGATTACCAGAACAATTCCGGCCGTTTTGGACTCTGCCTGCCGTCTCCTCGGGTGTCCTTTACTTCTTTTATTATTATTGAGGTCACTCGGGTGTAGTTTCTTTGTCCATTAGGGGAATATATGTTTTTGTGCTGTGTGTTGTTTTTTTTAACCATACTCAGCATTTTTATCGTATTGTTATCCTGTTACCCTGTCACCTTTTTTTTCCTCTTGGTGACTCACCTTATGTATCGCGCTGTGTATTGCATTTTCTTATCTTTACTCAGCGTTTTCATTCATCCTTACCTTAGCCTTGGCCTCGTCGGTGCATCATGGAGTATGCGTGTGGTTTTCTGTTCAACCATACTCTGTGATCACCCCATTCTGTCTTATTATCCTCGTGGGGGGCCTTCCCTGGCCCCGGCTTTAACATTGACTGTGTTTGTTATTGTTTGAAGTAATGTGTTTCATCCCCACTTAACCGTACTTCATTATTACCCATTTGTCCTTGTCACCTCTGTTTCTTTAGGTGATCTTTTATATATTCGGTGCTGTGTGTTTTGTTTTCTTTAGTATCCATGCACAGCGTTTTTCATCATTTTTTGTCCTGACCTTTGTCTTGTTGGTGCATTATGGAGTAGTGTGTTTTGTTCCCCTTAACTATACTCTGTGATTGCTTTATTCATTCCTGCCACCTTTTTGGTGGGTTTTTGGTTTTCTTTTTTTTGCCCCGATCTATACGTTATTTGTATGCTGTCTGTAGTCGTATTTGGTATTTTCCCTACCTGTGTCCTAACTCAGTTTTCTCCCTAACTGTGCTCTGGGTTAATCCTTTTCCCTGTGTTGTAGGGTATTGTATTTGGGGTTTTTTTTCTCTGCCCTGCTGCCCTACATTGGTCTATTGTTTTTTTTTGTCCTTCCCTTTGCATCTTCCCCTCCGGTCCTGCCTCCCTTCCGCCCACCCTAGGTGGGGAGGGGGGGGGGGGGCTGGGATGTTCCTGGTCGTTCGGGAGCCCGACCGTGAGGGGGAGGCTCTGTCACCATGGGGTGAGACGCCGGCTCGGCGCTCAGCCCATGCTCCTTTTATCCCTGCCTCTCATTGGGCAGTGCCTCAGCTGGTTCCCAGCTGTCAGTGTCACGGGACGGCTGGGGCCAATTAATCCTCATCAGCTGGGGCGCTGTTAATGAGTATAAAGAGGAGCAGCTTCGATCATTCGGGGCTGCGACATAAGCACTGCTAGGCTGAAGCCCCTTCGTCTGGTGTCAGCCTCAACTCCCCTTGCAGCATTCCGGTGTTTGTATCCCGCTGTGAGTATGCACGTCTTGTTACCCCCATGTCCGGTACGAGCTACCTACCCCTGCGCTGTGCAGCCTGAGAATGTACGTCTGTATGAGTGTCTGTGCTCTCCTCATCCCTTATCCCTTACCCAGAATAAAACATCTCGACTCACTGGCTTGTCCCTGGCTCTGATTGCCCGGCTCCCTAGAGCCGGATATGACAAAACTAAACTGGAAACAAAAAGAAATAAAATACCTTGGAGTGAACATACCTAAAGATCTAAGCAAAATCTATAAAGCAAACTATGATAGGTTGGAACAAGAAATAAAAAAAGATATTGATAGATGGTCAATCTTAAATATGGATCTGAATTCAAAAATTGAGACAGTCAAAATCAGCATACAACCTAGATTACTTTACCTCTTCCAGGCTATACCAACAGAGATTCCAGATGCCCAATTCTCAAAGTGGGACAGGATGATATCGAGATTTGTTTGGGGAGGTAAAAAACCAAGAGTGAAATATAAAACTCTCCAGTTACCAAAAGAGAAAGGAGGCATGGGCCTACCGAGTCTAAAGGAATATTACTACTCAGCACAAATAAGATATATCATATGTTGGTGCAACGAGGGATATGAGGCAAAATGGAAAGAAATGGAAAAGGAAATTGAGGGACTCCCAGTACAAAGCATAATAGGAGATAAAGATGCATATAAGCAAATCAAACAAATAGACCCAATCACTAAATTTACTTTAGAACTGTGGTATAAAATAGTACAAAAGTATAATATAAAGGAAGACATAAAACTATTGAAATGGGTAGCATTTGACAGTCAGTTTGAACCGGCAAAACAAGATAGGGGATACAAAAATCTGGTGAACAAGGGAATCACAGCATGGGGCAATATCGGAAAAAAAGATCTCGGGAGCTTTGTAAACATCAGGAGAAAATTTAAACTAGAAAGATCGGAATTCTTCAGATATCTGCAGATGAGAGACTATTATATGAAGAAGATTAGGCATAACCTCCAAACAGATGTGAGCGAGATTATACAATTCATTTTAAGCTCATATACAGGAAATAAAACAAGAATTATTTCAAAGCTATATCAGAAACTTATGGCAAACAATCATTCAAGTAACTATATAAAGGAGAAATGGGAGAAAGAGCTCAATTTAAACATAACAGAAGAAAGCTGGCAGGAAATATGGAAAACACAACACACGTCAACAAATTCAAGAACATGGAGGGAATTTGGATGGAAAAACCTGATTCGCTTTTTCATTACACCACAGATTCAAGGAAAGTATACAAATACCCAATCTATATGCTGGAGGGGATGTGGGGCTCAAAATGCAGACCACTCGCATATGTTTTGGAAATGCTGCAAAATCTCATCATTCTGGAAATCTATACATGTGACAATACAGAGGATATTAGGATATAATATACCAATGAACTGTAACTTGATGTACCTATGTGATCTTAAAAGAGACAATGTTATACAGGCTGAGGACAGATATCTAGTTAAAATCTTGTTGATTGCATGTAAAAAAACAATCACAAAAAAATGGCGATCAGAAGTTCTTCCTGACCAAGAGCAATGGACTGACATTATTGAGGACATACGTATGATGGAAAAACTAACATATCGACAAAGAATGCAAGAAGGACTATGGGAAAAAAAATGGCGGAAATGGACACACTACAAAGTGCAACAACGAGACAGATATTGAAAGAATAACCAAAGACGCTGGAAAAACCAGAAGAATTAAGAGATGGAAACTAAAAACTTGATGCTCCAACATTTGTCCCCCCCCCCTTTTTTTTTTTTTTTCTCCTTTTTCTTTTTTACTCTAGCCCCTTTGTTTTTTTTTTTAAATGTAGACTGTGATCTGAATGCAATATATATAATGAAAAATGAATAAAAATCTTAAGTTACAAAAAAAAATTGTATTTAATGAAATAAATTAATATTGTTTTCTTTGAAATCAGAGTTAAATTATTGTTCTGTTCTGGCTCTGCAAAATTATGGTCAAAAATGTACATTGTTATAAGGAAAAAGTAAAAAGATTACATCCACAGCCTGTTTCAAATTTATTTAAAAAAAACAACCTGTGATTTTATTTTAAAAAAAATAGACAAAAATTAGCCATAAAGTAATCCACAAATTTATAATAAAGTCTCAATTGTACAAGAAAAGTCAATTTTACAAGAGGAAATTACAAATTTGAGAAAAATGGTTTCAAATAGGGCTGTCACGATAACCGCAATTATGTAATACTGCGCTATGGACACGCCTACTGTGGAGGAAAATGACCAACAACTGTGCAACAACCGCAGTGTTCACTTTTTTATGTGTGTGTGTGGCTTTATCTTGTTGTTCACTTATGTGCCCCTATTGATTATTAAATAAATTACTAAATGAAGTGTATTTTTATTGCCAACAGCATATTTGCACCCAGTACTCTAGAAGCTTCCACAGCACAAGGCGCTGCCGCCGTTTGGAGCACTCTCTCCAGATCGACTCCAGCAGGCAGTTAGTGGTGAAAGCGTTTGGACTCCTTGTTAAATACAGCCGTAACAGTGAGCACTGAAAGGGCACAAAGTGTGTTATTTCCTTCTGAGCGGAGTGTGTATGATCCTGACTGTGTATGCTCCATGTATGAGCTCCGACAACAGCTTGTTTGAACATCATTTTTCGGACAGCGGCAATTCAATCCAATTCAGCTTTATTTATAGAGCGCCATTTCACAACAAAAGTCATCTCATAGCTCTACCAAATGCAGGGAAAACCCCACAATTTCAGAAAGACCCAGCAATCAGACAATCCCCTGTGAGCAAACACTTAGCGATGGTGGAGAGGAAAAACTCCCATTAACAGGAAGAAACCTCTAGCAGAACCAGGCTCAGGGAGGGGCAGTCATCTGCTGCAACTGGCTGGGGGCGAGGGGATAGAGAGGATGAAGAGAACAGACATAGAGAACAAAAATCACGGAGACAAGAGCCACGCAGGGTCCTGTACGGAGACTGTTCTGCTTCGTCGTCGACCTCCGTCGGTCTATGATGACCATTGGAAGAGAATCCTAAACATCTACTCTGCTGGAACAGCACCGCCTGTGGCTGAACAGGCCGATGCGCACCGGTGTTCTACCTTCCAGCGTTGGGCGTTGGTAGGATTCAAGCCTGGGCAGGAAGATATGGAGGACAAGATGTTACCCATGCAGCATGTCCCCCCTCTCCACGTCACTGATGAATCCAAAGGAACAGCAGGGCTGCTATAGTTTGGCACCAGCGCCGTCGCAGGAGCTGCCAGAACGATGTTGAGCACAACAGAGAACTGCCTTAGGGGCTCCGACTCTGGATTTTTCCTCAGGGTTGACTCTCGAAGCCTTTCCCGTGACCGGGTGTGCCGCAAGGCAGCGGAGGTTTGAAATCAGGGTTCACCTTCCCCTAGATGGGCTACCTTCCCAGGTTGACGAGCCACCATCTACCCGAAGCATCTGGTTTTAAGGCGCCAGAGATCCACCGGATCTCTGTTCTGCTTATAAGCTGAATGTCACTGCAGTCTCCAGTCCATACACCCCGTAGTTATCACCACTGCTTTATGAACGATAGTTTTTTTGTTTTTTTAACAGAATCAGCACTTCATGCCTGTAGAAAGAGCGGAGCTCCATACACTTGTGACACACGCACATAAAGTTGAGAGGTGAGCTGCAGCGAGACTCTCACAGTTTCTCTCATTTGGCACATACAGTGGGGTAAAAAAGTATTTAGTCAGCCACCAATTGTGCAAGTTCTCCCACTTAAAAGATGAGAGAGGTCTCCAATTTTCATCATAGGTATACCTCAACTATGAGATTTATCTTTTGTTCTTATTAAAGACGAGAATAGAAAGGAGATGTATTTACCTTTTTAACATGTTTCGACTGTACACTGCAGCCTTCATCAGAAGAGCCAGCTGATTGCTGCCAGGTGACATTTATCAGCTGATTTTCGTAGGCGGGGCCAGCTCAGCAGATCTGTCAGATCCACCTACGAAAATCAGCTGATAAATGTCACCTGGCAGCAATCAGCTGACTCTTCTGACGAAGGCTGCAGTGTACAGTCGAAACATGTTAAGAAGGTAAATACAGCTCCTTTCTATTCTCGTCTTTAATAAGAACAAAAGATAATTAAAAGAAGACAAAATGGACTTCCGGTTATGGCTGCCACGTAAGACGGACGTGTCTCACTCTGCTCTGCTCTTGGAGAAAAAAAATCGGCAAATAACTCTCTCATTTGGGACAGAACGTATCCCAGCGTTTGGGCGAGGATATGTCGGCGAAGCCTAAGGCTGGAAAACCAGGTAAAGGAAAAAGCGAGCCGCCGAAACAGTCCAAATTAACGGACTTTCAGGTCTGTGACGCAGCAAATAAAACTCCATATATGGCGGAGGAGGCTGGCAACGGTGCGATGTCTGCGGGGGGAGGCGCAGATGCGCTGATGGCTGCCATGAGTTCAATGAGAGCGGACTTTTCCTCTAGATTTGATGGGATTATGACAGCGTTGGAAGGAATAAGAAAGGAATTGGGTGACTGTGTAGAACGAACGGCGCAGATGGAGCTCCGTCTCGCTAGTGCTGAAGATGACGTCACCCGTCTTCAATTAAAGGTGCGCACTTTGGAAAAAAAAAATAAATCTCTGGAAAATAATATTTTGGATCTGGAATCTCGGTCGAGACAGAATAACTTGAGGCTGGTGGGTCTTCCAGAGGAATCAGAAGGTCGGGACGTATGTTCCTTTCTGGAAAAGTGGATTCCGGAGGTGCTGGGCAGCGAGGAGTTGCAATCAGCAGTGGTTCTGGAAAATGCACATCGTATTGGCCCACGGAGAGATAAGGGACCGCCGAGGACCTTAATTATGAAGTTTCTTAGCAACAGAGACAGGATGAAGATCTTCAACGCTGCACGAGCTAAAGGAGAGATTAAACACCAGGACCAGCAGGTGCGGTTCTACCCAGATTTGGCCACAGGAATCCAGCAATTGAGGAAGCAGTTTGATCCCATACGTAAGGAGCTGCGCAACCTTGGGATTCGTCATGGTGTAATCTATCCTGCGAGACTGCTGACCACGTATGAGGGCAGAACCCACATCTTCAAGACCCCAGAGGAGGCGCAGGAGTTCATCAAGAAGATCAAAGAAGAAGAAGAGACTGGTGGGAGCTAAGCATGAACAAAATATAAGGTAGAATAATTAAGCATTTGCACAGGCATCTGACTGACTTGAAGTAAATAGTAAGTTTACAAAATATAGACTGTATTATATATTAAAAAAACAAAACAAAACAAACAAAAAAACTATGATGTACAAAGTTGTTAAAAATTTTGGAGTTAAGTTGGAAAACTACAGAGGAGAGTTAATGTTACGTTATTAAAAGCAGTAGAGTTAGGGTGATTGGGAGGATGAAGAAGGAGTGGCTTAGGCTGTTCCCCGTGGGTGTGGAACGGTCGATGGCTATATCGGGAGACAGAATTTTTCTTTTGATTTTGGGGGGTTTGCCACAAGTGTGGGAAGGGGAAATTTGTTTGTGTGTAGTTTGTAGGATGAATGTTCAACCACTCATGTTTTTGCTTCTCTGTATGAGCATGTTTACACTGCAAGGTAATCCCAAACTCTCTATTGATCATAAATCAAAGTGTTAATCTTAATTTAACTTCATGGAATTGCAGAGGTCTACAAAATTTAAAAAAACTTAAACAAGTTATGAATAAAATAAAAGACATGGGTTCAAAAATTGTGTTTTTACAAGAAACTCATCTAATAGAGGAGGATGTTAAAAGAATTAGGAGTAGATGGCAAGGAAGTGTATTCACCTCTTCATTTTCATCCCGAGCCAGGGGAGTTATGACTCTCATACATAAATCAGTTCCTTTTCAAGTGAAAAATGTAATTGGAGACAAATTTGGAAGATATGTAATCATTCAAGGTTCTTTGCTATTAGAAAATATAAATCTTGTGAACTTATATGGTCCCAATATAGATGATCAGAAGTTCTTTGCTAATTTATTTCTTATCTTATCATCACTTACAGGGCAACATATAATAGCAGGGGATTTTAATTGTACATTGAATCCAGGTATAGATAGATCAACAGGACTGGATTGTACGCACATTGGATGTAGGATGACTATTAATCATTTTATGAAAGAATTGAGATTGTTAGATATATGGAGAGAAATGAAACCACAAGTTAAAGCCTATTCTTGTTATTCCAGTACCTACAAGACATTCTCACGTATTGATTATTTTTTGATTTCCACAGAATTAAGGTCCAAGATTCAAAACTGCTTTTATGATAACATCGTGATCTCTGATCATGCACCCTGTTGTCTAATATATGTAGATAAAAAATTGACAAAGGAATCAGGTAGATGGCAATTTCAGCATAAATGGCTTCAGGATGAGGAATTTGTCAAGTATATAGAAAAACAGATAGACGAGTTCTTTGACATCAATACTACACAAACATCAGCATGTGTAAAGTGGGAGGCTTTCAAAGCTTTTATTAGGGGACATATTATTAGTTATACAGGATCAAAATCTAAGAAGACTCGAGAGGAGAGAGCTAAATTGGAACATAAAATAAAAAGTCTTCAGGAAAAAGTGTATGCAGGAAGTGACCCAAGGTTGGAGAATGAATTACTGATTTTGAGAGCTGAATACGACAAAAAATCAGCGAATAGAGCTGCCTCGAGTCTTCTAAGATTGAAACAATCTTTTTATGAACAAGGTGAAAAATCAGGAAAATTATTAGCATGGCAGATTAAACAATTAGAAATTAAAACACCAATTACCAGTATTATAAGTAACGGACAGGTAGTTATAGATCCTTTAGAAATTAATAGAGCCTTTAGAGATTACTATGAAAAATTATATGATACCAAAAATGAACCTGATTTAACAAAACTAAATGGGTTTTTGAACGAACTATCTATACCGTGTATTCCAAATGAAAACAGGGAGATATTGGAGTCTAAAATTAGTCAAGAAGAAGTTGGGCTAGCCATTGATAATATGAAATCAGGAAAAAGTGCAGGACCAGATGGTCTTCCAGTTGACCTTTATAAAAAATTTAAGAATAAATTAATAAAACCTTTTTTGGAAATGGTTTTAGAAGCATTTCAAAATAATAATTTACCATCATACATAAATAATGCCTTAATTATACTGCTGCCAAAACCAGGTAAGCCCTCTAATAAATGTGAAAATATGAGACCAATAAGCCTATTAAACGCCGACCTTAAGATAATCTGTAAAATTTTAGCAAGACGAATACAAGAAATTTTACCAAATATTATTAATCGAGATCAGAATGGCTTTATAAAGGGTAGACAAGGCTTCCATAATGTAAGAAGACTATTTAATATTATTTATTTTAATAAAGAAGCACCGGATACAGCTCTCCTATCACTGGACGCCAAAAAGGCCTTTGATAGAGTTGAATGGCCCTTTCTTTTTGAAGTCCTACAAAGGTTTGGACTTGGAAATAATTTCATAAAATGGGTTCAAATAATATACAATAATGCTACAGCAGAAATCCTAACAAATAACAATATTTCAAAACCAATAAAAATCAATAGAGGATGTCGACAAGGCTGTCCACTTTCACCTTTACTGTTTACTATGGCAATTGAACCTTTAGCGATAGCGATACGTTTACATTCACAAATATATGGAATTAAAGTTGGACCAACAGAACATAAAATCTCCCTGTACGCCGATGACATAATTTTGTTTATGTCGAATCTAAAAAAATCAATTCCAACCTTGTTGAATTTAATAAAGAATTTTGGGGAAATATCAGGATATAAAATAAATAAAACTAAATCTTCAATATTAATGCTAAATGAGACCCAGAGAAATTACCCAGCCCCTGAGGTAAATCAATTCAATGTTGTAAATCAGTTTAAATATTTAGGAATCCAAATTGTGCCTAAGCAAGAATCAGTCGCCAGTGTCAACTATGAAGCCTTAATGTCAGATATCAATGAGTTAACTCAGAGATGGATGTCACTACCAATGTCGATGATCGGGAGAATCAATATACTTAAAAGTAATATTTTACCTAAAATACTTTATTTATTTCAATACATTCCCTTATCACCACCTTTAGATCTATTCTCAAGAATAAAAAAAAAGTTAGTGGAATTTATATGGAACAACAGGAGGGCTAGATTACGTTTGTCTTTATTATATTTACCATTTGATCGTGGAGGTCTGAAATGTCCAAATTTTATGTTGTATTATTGGTCGGCACAACTGAGGTCTATGACATATTATTTTTCATCAAATGATCTCCCTCACTGGACTGAAATGGAATCATACAATTTACCTTTACCTCTTCCCATATTCATATACTCAGATTCGGCAAAAAAATTACAAAAACAAGTTAAAAATCCATTTGTAAAGCATATGATCAAAATATGGTGTGAAGCTAAAAACTATTTAAAAGAACCACAGTTATTGTCACAATTTAGTCCAATATGGGGTAATCAATATTTTAAACCAGGGAGAGCGGACGCTGTATTTAAAGTATGGAATTTAAAAGGGATACAAAAGATTCAGGATTTATATTTGCCATGTGCAGATAACATAATGTCTTTTGAAGAGCTGAGGATCAAATTTAATCTCAATAGAACACATTTTTTTAAATATCTTCAACTTAGAAACTTTATTCGATCAAATCAAAATAAAGCTCTCACTCGACCTATTTATTCATCCTTGGAAAAAATGATGATGAAAGATAGTAAAAGAAAGGGTATTATTTCAGAGTTTTATAACTCATTGACACTATCTTCAAGTGAAAATTCACTGAAAAGATTAAACTACTGGAAAGAAGATCTGCAAACTGAAATTTCAGAGGAACAATGGGAATTGGCTTGTACAGAAGCTCAAACCAAATCAATAAATGCACGCCTTAAATTGATACATTTCAAATGGTTAATGCGGATGTATGTTACACCGGAGGAGTTAAATAGATATAACAAAAATATACCAGATACATGCACAAAATGCATGGAAAGTAAAGGAACCCTATTTCATTGTTTATGGGAATGTAGATTAATAAGAATGTTTTGGGAAGAGGTGAGGGTAACAATTGAAAAAATAATCTCAAAACAAATCATATTGAATCCTAAACTGTTTTTGTTGGGTCTGTACCCAGAAAAGCATAATTTTAATAAAAGTGAAAGAACATTCATAGACCTCAGTTTGCTTAATGCCAAAAAATGTATTGCACTATTATGGAAAAAGACTCATAGACCAGATGTGACTCAGTGGTTAAGACAGATGTTAACAAACCTTCCATTAGAAAGAATAACATATATACTGAAATCAAAGGAAATTGTGTTTGAGAATATATGGAGACCTTTTATTGATTATGTAAAAAATTTAAACATAACTCTTGAAGAAGAAGGTGAATGATGTGTGTGGACCTTGTAAATTCCAAACTGGTGAACATAATATGTATACTTATGTATTGGATTGTCGAGACTAAACAGAGGAGCATTGTTGAAGACTTGATTTTGTTGGTGGTTGTTGGTGTTTTTAGTGCATTTTTTTTTTTTGTAGTACTTTAGTGTTAGTGTTTGATTGTTTGTATCATGTTTGTTAAAAAAAAAAAAAAAGGTTCAATAAAGATATTGTGGAAAAAAAAAAGAAGACAAAATGAACCTACTTGAGCTCAACTATGAGAGACAAAATGAGAAAAAAAAAATCCAGAAAATCACATTGTCTGATTTTTAAAGAATTTATTTGCAAATTATGGTGGAAAATAAGTATTTGGTCACCTACAAACAAGTAAGATTTCTGGCTTTCACAGACTTGTAACTTCTTCTTTAAGAGGCTCCTCTGTCCTCCACTCGTTACCTGTATTAATGGCACCTGTTTGAACTTGTTATCAGTATAAAAGACACCTGTCCACAACCGCAAACAGTCAAGACTCCAAACTCCACTATGGCCAAGACCAAAGAGCTGTCAAAGGACACCAGAAACAAAATTGTAGACCTGCACCAGGCTGGGAAGACTGAATCTGCAATAGGTAAGCAGCTTGGTGTGAAGAAATCAACTGTGGGAGCAAGAATTAGAAAATGGAAGACATACAAGACTACTGATAATCTCCCTCGATCTGGGGCTCCACACAAGATCTCACCCTGTGGGGTCAAAATGATCACGAGAACGGTGAGCAAAAATCCCAGAACCACACGGGGGGACCTAGTGAATGACCTGCAGAGAGCTGGGACCAAAGTAACAAAGACTACCATCAGTAACGCACTACGCCGCCAGGGACTCAAATCCTGCAGTGCCAGACGTGTCCCCCTGCTTAAGCCAGTACATGTCCAGGCCCGTCTGAAGTTTGCTAGAGAGCATTTGGATGGTCCAGAAGAGGATTGGGAGAATGTCATATGGTCAGATGAAACCAAAATAGAACTTTTTGGTAAAAACTCAACTTGTCGTGTTTGGAGGAGAAAGAATGCTGAGTTGCACCCAAAGAACACCATACCTACTGTGAAGCATGGAGGTGGAAACATCATGCTTTGGGGCTGCTTTTCTGTAAAGGGACCAGGACGACTGATCCGTGTAAAGGAAAGAATGAATGGGGTCATGTATCGTGAGATTTTGAGTGAAAACCTCCTTCCATCAGCAAGGGCATTGAAGATGAAACGTGGCTGGGTCTTTCAGCATGACAATGATCCCAAACACACCGCCCGGGCAACGAAGGAGTGGCTTCGTAAGAAGCATTTCAAGGTCCTGGAGTGGCCTAGCCAGTCTCCAGATCTCAACCTCATAGAAAATATTTGGAGGGAGATGAAAGTACGTGTTGCCCAGCGACAGCCCCAAAACATCACTGCTCTAGAGGAGATCTGCATGGAGGAATGGGCCAAAATACCAGCAACAGTGTGTGAAAACCTTGTGAAGACTTACAGAAAACGTTTGACCTCTGTCATTGCCAACAAAGGGTCTATAACAAAGTATTGAGATGAACTTTTGTTATTGACCAAATACTTATTTTCCACCATAATTTGCAAATAAATTCTTTAAAAATCAGACAATGTGATTTTCTGGATTTTTTTTCTCATTTTGTCTCTCACAGTTGAGGATATACCTATGATGAAAATTGGAGACCTCTCTCATCTTTTAAGTGGGAGAACTTGCACAATTGGTGGGTGACTAAATACTTTTTTACCCCACTGTAAGTTATAAACCCTGTTTAAATAATGAATCCATAGGGTCCTAAAAACATTTGCAATAATACCGCACACCGCGGTATTGAGCTGTCCACCGTCATCGCAGGGGAAATTCCTGTACCGCGACAGCCCTAGTTTCATCCATCCATCCATCTTCTACTGCTTTTCCGGAGGTCCGGGTCACGGAGACAGCAGTTCAAGCAGAGAAGCCCAGACTTCCCTCTCCCCAGCCACCTGCTCCAGCTCTTCAGAGAGGATACCAAGGTGTTCCCAGACCAGCTGGGAGACATAGTCTCTCCACCGAGTCCTGGGTCTGCCCCGGGGTCTCCTCCCAGTGGGATGTGCCTGAAACACCTCAAGTGGGAGGCATCCAGGAGGCATCCTAATCAGATGCCCATACCACCTCAACTGACTCCTTTCAATGTGGAGGAGCAGCGGTTCTACTCTTGAGCTTCTCCCGGATGACTGAGCTCCTCACCCTATCTCTGAGGGTGAGTCCAGCAATCCTACGGAGAAAGCTCATTTCAGCCGCTTGTATCCGCGATCTTGTTCTTTCGGTCATTACCCAAAGCTCGTGACCGTAGGTGAGAGTAGGAACGTAGATTAACTGGTAAATCGACAGCTTTGCCTTAGAACTAAGCTCCCTCTTCACCACAACAGACCAGTACAACGTCCGCATCACTGCAGATGCTGCTCCAATCCGTCTGTCAATTTCTCGCTCCATTTTCCCCTCACTCGTGAACAAGAACCCAAGATACTTAAACTCCTCCACTTGGGGCAGGAGCCTGTCCCCAACCCAGAGAGGACAATCCACCTTTTTCCAGCTGAGGACCATGGACTCGGACTTGGAGGTGCTGATTCTCATCCCAGCCGCTTCACACTCAGCGGCAAACCGGCAAAGACGGTTTGCCGTTTGCCTGCCCTAGTTTCAAATTTAGATAAATTTACAGAGAAAAGTAGAAAACTATAAGAAAATTGTTATAAATTTTGGAGAAAAACCTCAAACCTTCAAGACTGAAGTCATTACTCTAAGTTTTTAAGTGGGTGCTCTTTGTACCATTAACCCAACTAGAAATTTTTGGTTGTCTACTTTTAATTATTAATTTCAAAGCACTGCTTTTACATGAGTAGAATTTCTGGCTACTATACCTACCTCTGATCATCTCATTTAACCACTTGCGCTCCGTTGTTCCGTGGGCGGGCAAGTCTCTGCGTCCTAGGGCGCACGAGGGCGCAGGAGTGCGCCCTCGTGCGCTCTCGGACGCATAGTCCAGATGGTGGTGATGTAGGTGGTGTTGGCGTCCAAGCGCCACTGGAAAAAAAAGCTGCAGACACAGCCGTGAACAGATTAGTTCATCTGATTGACCTCTCATACGACTAATAAGAGCCTTGAATTGGGTTTCTGAAACCTTGAAGAACCAATAAATGAAAACCTAGCAAGGAGGACCCGCCTACTGTGAATGCAGGAGCCAATTGAAGCACAGAAGTCCGGGCTGGGTGAAGAGAGATTTACTGTTGCAGCTGATGAAAAAAAGGACGCTGGACGAACCTGCTACAGACCCAGCAGCATGGAGAACACCCACAAGTGGGACCTGCACTCATTCCAGCAGAATAGACGTTTAGGATTCTCTTCCGTCATCACAGACCGACGGAGGCCGACGACAAAAGTCGTAAATCATTCGCCAAAACGGCAATAATGGAATTATGTTTTGACCGGGATCCACGAGCAGACCAGCGTCGCGTTCGTTTGACAATGGGGAAGAGAAGTTCGTCAGGACTCGGCTGCTGTGAAGAGGTAAGGTGTTATAAGCTAAATTTATTATTTATCCCTGAAAATTGTAATCAAAAAATGACTTTTGACCGATCGGTAAATTACAACTGTACGACGCACGAAGTACAAAGTGCGTGCGCCGCGATAAACAGTTCATTTGCCGTGTTCGGACCGTGAATGCCCCCCCCCCCCGCTGCAGAAGAGGAGCGGGGGTGGGGGGCGTTCACGGTCCGAACGCCCCCCGGTCTGCGGGGGGAAGCATATGAGTCTATTCCATCATGTAGCGATGGCCGTCCTCTGTAGCGAGGGGGGGGGGGACAAACCCCCCCCCCCCCCCCCACACACACACACAGTAGCGGGGGGGGGGCCGCTGTGACAGCGTTGCTGTGGAAACATGCAACGAGTGTAATCCGTCATGTAGCGAGGGCCGAACTCCGTCCTTTGTAGCGGGGGGGGGGGACAACCCCCCCCCCACACACACACACACAGACACAGCCCTGAATGTGACCTTTCATTAGAGCCCAAAATGAAGATTCTACATTGAATTATTCAAAAGTTACCAGACGTTTTTCCAAACTGTGCCATTTGGCACAATTTGGCACAGTTCCAAAAGGCCTGGGAACTACCTGAGAACAAAGCTGTGTAAAATATTCATTTTTTGTGGTATTGTTACCAAATTTGGATCTCAGCTTGATAACACTTGGTTCTACATTTCTGTTGCATTTTCCAGCCGGATCGGACAGCTGTGTGTTATTTGCAAGCATTTGTATCCAAAAAAACACCGTGGCCAAATTTATTTTCTTCAAGTTCAGTATGTTTAGATGACTGTAACTCAGTGGCCAGAGCACGTAGAGAGATTATGGTTTTTTTGCCAAAAAATTCAAAGTGTTTTCTTTTAAATGAGACCAACCCCATGAAGATGCTGCAAAGGGTTGAAGAACAGCTTTCGATTTACTTTGGGCACGTTATTTTTTGGCATTTTTAGGAAAATTGCCTGGAGTGCAAGGGGTTAAGTATGCACGAGTAAATTACTATGATGAATGCTTTTTCCCCTTCCCTTCCCTACTCTCTCAATGGAAAAAAACAACAACACTAGAATAAAAATACAAAAAAAATACACATTTTGGTCATTTATGTAAACCATGACAAAAAAAAAATCCTGCAGGACAAAACATGGCACTTGATATTTTCTAACCTGTTTGTATACCATCATAGACAGAGAGAGAACCTGAATTAGAAAGGGCTCAGAGAGGGAAAGATGAGACAGAAGAGAGGAGCCAAGGAGAGGAAAGTGTTCATGCAGAGGAGAGGTGAGCGCAGAGGGACGAGAGAAGGATGACACCACTAAAAAGTCCAAATACAGGACGTCTGGATGGGACCCCAACTGGCCCAATATTTCAACATTCAAGCCTCGGTTGCACAATACTTAAAATGGTAAGCTCCATATGCAAAGTTACTGTGCAAAATAAAAAAACAACAACAAATAAATACTATAAAATTAACATATTCCGGTTTCAACAGTGTCATGTGTTTTCTGCCCCCATCCCCGGAAAAATATGTTGCCACTGTGCCAAGGTCTTTAAGCCAGAGGAAACATTGAGTCCCTATTTTGACAGATGTAAAACTGCTGAAGCCACACTCATTCATATGTACTGGTCATGTCCTAGCCTTACAAAGTTTTGGTCAGAAGTTTTTTCTACCTTATCAAAGATATTAAAAGGCTGCAGACTGCAGCCAAACCCTCTGACCACTGTGTTTGATGTTGCTGAGAAGGGGGTGTCCTTATCTTCAGAAAAAGGTCACACCTTGTCTTGCCTCCTCCTCGGCTAGGCGTGCTATTTTGCTTAAACGGAGAGACGCTGCCCCACCCACTCATACCCAGTGGTTAACAGACATTATGTCCTGTTTAAAACTCAAGGAAATCACACTCACTTTAGCACTCAAGCAGGAAGTTTGAGAAAATAAGGCGCACTTTTTTAAACACATTCCAAAAAATGTGAGAGCAGGGGCACTAAGGCAGCTTCATCATATCTCACACATGAGCTGACCATAAAGTCCAAACTTGTCATGTTTACAGGTGTCATTGTGTGTGGCTGTGGACAGTGATGGCAATGACAGAGAAGGGGAGGGATTGGGTGGGGGGGGGGGGGTTGTCTCCTGTCTTAATTTTTTTCTCTTGGTTACTGTTCAAATGTTCTTGTTGTCCCTGTGCATGCATGTTCTTGTTTATGTGTGTATGTGTATGGGACATTTGTTTGTGTTGTTTATATATTGTTGGAAATTTTTTCAATAAAAAGGTTTTGATTAAAAAAAAACATCTGAAAAATCATTGATGTGTTTCCCCAGGTCATGTCATCTTCCTGAAGAGAAAAAAAGACAAATTTTGTCAACACAGTACGGGGGGGGGGGGGGGATGAAAAGTTCATAGGCTTTAAAGTTCATAGTGGTCAAAGTTGACCAAATGTGGTTTATTTTTCAACCACAGGGATCCAAGCACTGCAACACCGATGGAAGAAGCGTGTGGACCAAAGGGGAGACTATGTTGAAAAATAAACCACATTTGGTCAAATTTGACCACTATGAACTTTTCAGCCCATGAACCCCCCCACCTTCATAAATCACCATCCTGCTGATATCAGAATATGGAACAATAAGATAAGATAAGATAAGATAAGCCTTTATTAGTCCCACAATGGGGAAATTCCAGATATAAGGACAAAGAGTGATTTTATGAGGGGAAAAAGGTCAGAAATTTACAAAATAATTTCAGACATTGACACCAAATTGCCAGGTAAAAATGCATATTTTCAAGATTTGAAAAAAATCACAACTTTAAAAAAAATTGCAAACTTGGGAGAAAAATCATTGCAAATTTATGAGAAAAAAATCCCATATTTACAGGGGAAAAGCCACAAATTTGCCAGAAGTGTAAAAAAAAAAAAAAAAAAAAAGTAATTAAAACTAGAAAAGCACTCGGAGAGCGCAGACCTCCGCCAAGTGCCACAATTCCCCCCATACAGTGTTTGTGTGTACGTTTTCAGATTCCTTGAGCATGTAAACATATGACTAGCAATTGGATTCACAATGATTATTTGTTTATTTGACAGGGACAGTGCAATAAACACACAATTAATCAATGACAATCAATCTGATAGTGATAGGATTAGTGGTTCAGTAGTAAAAGCATTGCCTCCTTGGCGGAGGTAATAAACTGAAGTGTTGCTGTTGTGTCCATCTCCTCCACTGAAGGATGCAAATTGGGTAGACAGGTTGCCGTGGGTTTTATATTATATTATTTTGGGGTTTCACTCCGCGGCAAACGAGAATTTAGAAGCTTCGCCGGCAGAGAGCTCGTTATTGCGCAGCGCGTATGGCTGGCCGGGGAATTTCTGCCAAATGCGCAGCTCCTATGGCTGGCCGGTGAATTTCTGCCAAATGCGCAGCTCCTATGGCTGGCCGGGGAATTTCTGCCAAATGCGCAGCGCCTATGGCTGGCCGGTGAATTTCTGCCAAATGCGCAGCTCCTATGGCTGGCCGGTGAATTTCTGCCAAATGCGCAGCGCCTATGGCTGGCCGGGGAATTTCTGCCAAATGCGCAGCTCCTATGGCTGGCCGGGGAATTTCTGCCAAATGCGCAGCTCCTATAGCTGGCTGGGGAATTTCTGCCAAAGAATCCGTCGGCGGACAGCTGCCCGTGTGAGGTTTTGCAGTGTTTTCCGCGTGCTTTTGTGCCTAAAACGTTGAAGAACGCAGAGTTTGTGTTGCAGACACGACGACCAGTGCCCTCCATTGCGCCTGCGCACATGTTGAAAATGGCCCTATGTCACAGTGTTGAAAAAATGCTTTAAAAAAAATTCCTGTATCCAGACGGTGAACCGGATCACCCCCAAAATTTAATCAGTTCTTCCTTGTACCATTTCCAACAACGCCTGAAAGTTTCATGCAAATCCGTCCAAGACTTTTTGAGTTATCTTGCTAACCAACAGACAAACAGACAGACAGACAGACAAACAGACAGACAGACAAACAGACAAACACACAAACCCTGGCAAAAACATAACCTCCTCCTGGCCTTTTCGGCCTGGCGGAGGTAAAAATCTGTCCAGGGTGTACCCTGCCTCTCGCCCAAAAATGCTGGGATAGGC
Organism: Pholidichthys leucotaenia; assembly: GCA_020510985.1. Taxonomy (NCBI): domain Eukaryota; kingdom Metazoa; phylum Chordata; class Actinopteri; order Cichliformes; family Pholidichthyidae; genus Pholidichthys; species Pholidichthys leucotaenia. Next base: position 19,358,567 of record CM035839.1, on the reverse strand, counting down.
TCCAGCACCCCCGTGACCCGAAAAAGGATTAAGCGGAAGAAGATGAATGAATGAATGAATGTAATTAAAAAATCAGTTTCAAGAAAAAAGAAACAAATTATTAAGAAAAAGTTACAAATTTTTAAGGACAAAGAATTGACAAATTGAGAAAAAAAAGCCAGAAATCTGCCATATGTGGAAAAATGCACATTTTCAAGAAAAAAAACAAAAACAAATTAAAGCTGCAAGCAGCTGTAAGCGGACCCTTGCCCCCTGGACCCCACTGCCCGTCGGATCCAGCAAATTTCCTGTCGTCGCGGCAAGCACTGCGTTAATAATAAAAAAAAAAAATTTGGCAAAGTACTTTCTTGTGAACAGTAGGGGGCGCTATAACTTTTGTCAATCATTTTTATGTAGGAGCGTATGGGACAGGCCTAAGATCCCATCGCGCACCAGGGTGAGGTACTCTAATGATAAGCCCTGGTTCACTGCCAAGCTCAGACAGATCAGGAAGGAGAAGGAAGCAGCGTTGAAAAGTGGAGACAGGGACTGCTACAGGGAGGTCAAATATCGGTTTAACAGAGAGCTGAAGAAAGCTAAATCTGTGTATTCTGAGACACTCCAGCAGCAGTTCACTGCTAATGACTCGGCTTCTGTGTGGAGAGGACTGAGGCAAATCACCAACTATCGGCCTCAGGCTTCTAAAGGTCAGGATGACAAAGCCCTTTGTCAAAAACTGTCCCAACATTACGCCCGTTTTGACACCTCGTCAGCTGTGTCCAACTCCCCCACTCCACCCAGCTCCACTGCCTCCTCGGCCCCTAATTCATCAAAAGCGGTCCCCCCCTCCTCCTCCTCCTCCCCCGCCCTTGTCATCAGTGAGCAGGACGTGCACAGACAGTTCTCCAGACTGAACCCGCGCAAGGCCCCCGGGCCGGACGGTGTGTCTCCCTCCACCCTGAGACACTGTGCGAAAGAGCTGGCTCCTGTCTTCACAGACATTTTTAACACCTCTCTTAAGCAATGCCACGTGCCGTCCTACCTCAAATCCTCCACCATCATCCCTGTCCCCAAGAAGCCACGGATTACTGGACTTAACGACTACAGACCTGTAGCGCTCACCTCTGTAGTCATGAAGTCCTTTGAGCGCCTGGTCCTGTCTCACCTCAAGTCCATCACCACTCCCCTCCTGGACCCGCTGCAGTTTGCCTACCGTGCCAACAGGTCTGTGGACAACGCAGTCAACCTGGCCCTCCACTCCATCCTGCAGCACCTGGACTCCCTGGGAACCTATGCCAGGATCCTGTTTGAGGACTTCAGCTCTGCATTCAACACCATCTGCCCCGCTCTGCTCCAGGACAAGCTGTCCCTGCTCGGCGTGCCTGACTCCCTCTGCAGGTGGATCACCGACTTCCTGACGGACCGGAGGCAGCATGTGCGGCTGGGGAAGTCTGTCTCGGACTCTGTTAGCATCAGCATCGGATCACCCCAGGGCTGTGTACTTTCCCCCCTACTCTTCTCCCTTTATACCAACTCCTGCACCTCCTCCCACCAGTCTGTTAAGCTGATCAAGTTTGCGGACGACACCACCCTCATCGGGCTCATCTCCAACGGCGACGAGTCCGTCTACAGGAAAGAGGTGGCCCAGCTGGTGTCCTGGTGCAGCCACAACAACCTGCAGCTGAATGCTCTGAAGACAGCGGAGATGATCGTGGATTTCAGGAAAGTCACAACCCCCCTGCCCCCCCTCACCATCACAGGCTCTCCCATCACCATTGTAGATTCCTTCCGCTTCTTGGGCACCACCATCACCCGGGACCTCAAATGGGAGCCAACCATCAGCTCCCTCATCAAAAAGGCGCAGCAGAGGACGTTCTTTCTGCGGCAGCTGAGGAAGCTCAAGCTACCCACCAAGATGTTAGTGCAGTTCTACATGGCCATCATCGAGTCCATCCTCATCTCCTCCATAACCGTGTGGTACGCAGGAGCCACTGCCAGGGACAGACTAAGGCTGCAGCGCGTCGTGCGCACTGCTGAGAAGGTGATCGGCTGCAAGCTCCCATCTCTCCAGGACCTGTACATCTCCAGGACCCGGAGGCGTGCAGGCCGGATCATAGCCGATCCTTCACACCCTGGTCACATACTGTTTGCCCCCCTCCCCTCAGGTAGAAGACTTCGGTCCATTCAGACTAAAACCTCCCGGCACATGAACAGCTTTTTCCCCTCTGCCATCAGACTGCTGAACATTAAGTGACTTATTGACTCTCGTGCACTATATACAGCAGCTCAACCAGACTCATGTCATTCATCACTGTTTTTCTGATGCATTATCGACTGCACTGTGGTACCCCATATTATCTGCTACTTGCTAATTTATTTAAAACTGCCTAGACTAGTATTACTCATTATTATTATTATTATTATTATTACTTATTATTCTACACTTATTGCATGTTTTTAGTCTTTTAGTTTTTTAGTTTATCTCTTTATCTCATCATGTTTTTAATGTTGCAGCATGGCACCGAGACAAATTCCAAGTTTGTGTACTACATGAACAATAGCAATAAATCCGATTCTGATTCTGATTCTGATAAGATCCATCATAGCAATTATGGGGTAAATTGGACAAAGTTTGTCCAAGTTACAGCTGTCCGACATATTGCCAGGAGGGAAACTTCAGCATGTGACCGTGGCAGCAGTTATATGTTAGATATGTGTTGCAGACCCATATAGGACTACAGAAGAGAGTCACCTTGACTTTTGTTCCCCATTTCGTGACGCTCGGACTTTCCCAACCTTCCAAAGTAAAAAACTATTGAATGGCGAGAAGTGGGTTTCCATGGCAATTGTGATGATTGCAGGGCAAAAGTGACTTCCACTGAGGGTAATCCAATGCGCTGAGAAACCTCTGAAAATGTCATGTCATTCTGACTACTGGTCTTTGTGCGAAAGTTGATAGAATTTTGTGCAGTACCTCATGTCAGCACTAGGTGGCGCTGTGACAATTTTTTGAATATTGACACAGACGTGTTCAGAGTGGGATTAGTATGATTTGTGCAAAGTTTGGTCCAAATCAGACAAGGATTGTCTGAGGTGTAACTCTCATGTTTTGCATGGCGAGGAAGCCATTGAAGTATGCTGGTCACCATGGAAACGGTTCTGTACTATGTACATGTACTGTCAATGAGTTCTAGTCATTCCTTCATGTCATTTTTGCACCTGGTGAGAGAAAAATTAAAACAACTGTTTTCAGCGATTCTTCCTTTAATCACTAGGTGGCGCTATAACTTTTGTTAATTACTTTTATACAGACACATTCAGGGCGGGACTAATATTGATTGTAGAAATTTTGGGGAAAACTGTACAAAGTTTGTCCAAGTTACAAGTGTCTGTTGTTCTGACCACAAGGTGGCGCTATAACTTTTGTAAATTATTTGTACATAGGAGCGTGCAGCAGGGTGGGACTAATATCCATCATAGAAAATTAGGTGAAAATCGGACAAAGTTTGTCTGGGTTACAAGTGTCCATTGGTCTGCCTACTAGGTGGCGCTATAACTTTTGTTAATTATTTATAATAGAGGAGCGTGAAGGGTGGGACTGATATCCATCGTAGAAAATTTGGTGAAAATCGGATAAAGTTTGTCTAAGTTACAAGTATCCAATGATCTAAGCACTAGTGGCGCTTTAACTTTTGTAAATTATTTTTATATAGGTGTGTTCAGGGTGGGACTAATATCCATCGTAGAAAATTTGGTGAAAATCAGACAAAGTTTGTCAAAGTTACAACTTTCCGATGTTCCATGGCGAGGAGTAAACCTTCGCCATGTCACCACAGCAACACTTCCCTGTCAGTTATGTCACCTCGACCTATGTTCCAGATTTCATGACTCCAGGTCATTCCCAACCCTCCCAACAAGAGCACGGACTGAATGGCGAAGAGGTTGTGTCCGTGGTAACAGCAGTGATGCCATGCTAAAGGTGATGCGCAGTTATGATCAGCCAGGTGGTCTGATAAACCTCAGAAAATTGCACATCAATCTGGCAAGCAGCATGTGAGTAATAAATAAAACAGTTTTCAACAATTCTTCCTTTAACCACTAGGTGGTGCTATATCTTTTGTCAGGTATTTTTATATAGACACATTCGGGGCGAGACTATTGTCCATAATGGAAACTTTGGTGGACATCGGACAAGTTTTGATTGAGTTACAGCTGTTTGATGTTGTAAGGGGCGGAGTCAAACTTTGCCATGGCGCCCTGGCCACACCTTTGAGCTTTTCACTGTGACTTATACAACTTTTAATGGCCCATGCCTATAGATGCTATCATGTAAAAATGAGCTCAATCAGAGTAGGCCCCTAGGAGGAGTTTGATCAAATGCGAGGGGTGGTTTTTGGCAAAATAGTAGATGGAGCAGCTTTGAGGCAAGATGGCGGACTTCCTGTTGGCCATGGGTAAGGGTCACAATTATGTTTTTTGCATGTCTTGAGGTATTATATACCTCATCCAAATTTTGTGTCTGTATGGCAAACTTTAGTGTCACCGGTCTCCATGGACCTTGTATGTGTGACCCCACCCACAAAAATTTGGGATGGGGGGCACATATTTTTTCCAGTTTATAAAATTTTTCGTCGGGTCTGAGGGTTGTGCGAAAAAAAACAAACTGAGTTTTGGTTAACGTTTAGAGGGTCAAAAATGCGATTGTTTGGGGTAAAGAAGAATAAACGCAGTGGATAAAATAGGGCTCTCGCCCACTGACATTGTCAGTGGTTTGGGCCCTAATTAATAAAAAACAACCAGGCACCCCATGGCAGGGTGCAATGGCCACCCGGCACCGGCCCCACTGGGGAGGTGGGGGCTGGCTAGTGCCGCACCGGCTGCTTGGTTGCCCAGCCTCCTCTGGCTGTCCCTCCTGGGGCAGATGCCTAGTTGTCCTGGGGCTTTGGGACATTTGTGCTCTGCACTGTGCCCCCCTGAGGGTTGTTGGTGCTGTCTTGCTTGCTCGTGGGTTTTTTTTTGTTTTTTTTTTGGGGGGGGGGGTGCTGCCCTCTTTGTATGCTTCCTGGCAAACCACTCACATGCACACACTCATTTTTGCACATGCCCTCACACACACACACGCATGCATGCACACACACACGTTTTTCTATTCTCTTACAGATGCAGATATCAGGCTCGTGATGAGACCTCTTCAAGAGTAGAAATGGTCTGTTTGTTTCAGTTGTGATAGTTTAGTTTAATGTTTATTTGAAAGGGACATTACATACTAATGAACATTAATACAAATGTAAGTATGCCAGATTTAGCAGTACAGTTAATTTGCATCTGTAGTCCCCCAGCGGGTCACAAAAACACACAATCATACACAAGCAGTCTGTTTCTCTCTCTTTTTCTCCCCCCCCACCCGCCACCCCTTCCGACCGCTTCAAATCTTCTCAATTCCCTTCCCCACCCCCCACTCCCGTCAGGTCCCTCATAAGTAAAACAATTTAAATAAAGTATTAAAGTTATTACGAGAGGAGTCTATAAATAGCATTTACATACATATCAAATATGAGCAAACCTCCTTTCGCCAAAGTAAATCTGTTTGGCACAATAAGGGAAGCAGATATCTGTTCTGCTTATCTAGCTGCTAGACAGGACAGGGGGAAAAAGTCACATTTAAAAGAAAAGAGAATGGTGTATTAAGAAAAAAGAAGCCACAAATTAACAAAAAAAGTTGCAAATTTGCAAGAGAAATATATGAATTTAGGAGATCATTTGTAAATTTATAAAATAACCATTGCAATTAAAAAAATCAATTACAAATTCACAGAAATAATGATGATTTTATCCCTCAACACAATCAAACACAGCAAAACTGTGGGATTTTAAGTAACTTGAAAGGCAGATTTAAGGATTAACTAATTTTTTTTGGATAATTTATGACCCACTGTTTTCATCCAAACAAAAACCAGCCAACAACAGGTCTCTGGTGTTTGGTAAAAAAACAAACAAAAAAAAACTGTAAAGTACGCAGATCTTCAACTAAACGGCTGTGGACCATCTCAAAGATGTGCAGCTGACACAGAGACAGAATTAAATATTCAAAGCATCCTGCTGCTGACAGAACATCAATACACCGCAGCACCCTCTTAGTGCAACATTATCAGTTTTGTTAGAGCAGCAGCAGCGGCGGTCAGTGACGGTGTTTTCAAAGTCAGCATCGGAGAATGAATTTGTCTCCTCCCTGGACCTCGATCAATACTTTTAAATGACTGGCTCGTGTGCCAGCGAAGTGTGTAGAGTAGTGGTGGAATCACTAAAATCGTTAAAGGGTGTTCTACTGATTTGTTGTTTTTAGAATAAGATACTTAGTGAAGGACACTGACTCCATGTTTGGTTTTAAAGCAGAGGTATTGTCCATTGTTGAATATCTGACTTTTCACTCCTTTGGTTTTTTAGGAAGACAGTTGAGCACAATAAATTCACAACTTTCCACATTTTATACGAGACCGGCACATGCCTAAACGAAGGCTGAAAATTCTCTATCATGTATACACCTGTCTCCAGACTTCCAAAGTTTCACTCTTAAGTACAAACTAAAATGTAAATTCCTCTTAACAAGTATTTATGCACCTTATACAATGTAATCAGCCCACCCACAGCTCCAAAAGCATTCATACTCACCAGCTTTCAGCTAACAACCACAGGGAATCCATTCATTAAGACAAATATAAAATCCAGCCTGTTGCTACAGTATTCTGCTCTAGTAAACCTTCGCCCGATACGCTGCCCTGCAGTCACACACGTCATACACTCAGGAAGGGTCAAAGTGCAACACAATTGATTAGATTTCTTCAAGTTTCCTCATGAAATCAGTGTGCAGCACGAAGTGCAGACTGAAACTCGGCAGAAACAAATTCACCGCACACCTGAAAGACCATCCTCGTCTGTCCTGCCTTCACTTTAACTCTTGACAGGAAGTCTGGGAAAGTCTTGTGGCAGGAAACCAAAAATTCTGTACTACAGTGGAAAAAATGATGAGTCATATTTCTGTGAGTATCACATCTACAGTACATAAAGGAGAAGAAGACACAAACAGGGGAGGACATAAAGGCTGTGTGAACGTGGTGACGAGAATGGAACATCGGACACACTGATATTACAAGCATCTATCTCAGTTTTCTCTACCGTTACATAGAGGGACGCCCCCACCCACCCCACCACCACCACCAAAACCCAACACACCCAGGGGGAAACACCACATCTTTAAAGAAGCCCTCAGGATTTTTATCCACCACTGGAAGCTATACTAGAGTTCCACTATCAAACCAAAGCAGGGTTTCCTCTGGTAACATTTCCGGGTGGTGGCCCACCACGCTTGAAATTATGCCACCACTGTAGAGCAGGGTTTCCTCTGGTAACATTTCTGGGTGGCGGCCCGCGTCGCCAGAAATATTACCGCCACGCCAATAAGGAGATATGAATTTAAGCAATCAGGCGGCGCGGTGGAGGAGTGGTTAGCACTGCGGCAGCACAGCAACTCACCCTTGGCCGGGGGATCCTGGGTTCGATCCCAGCCCCCGACCAACAGTGATCTGTGTGGAGTTTGCATGTTCTCCCCGTGTCTGCATGGGTTTACTCTGAGATTTCTCCGGTTTCCTCCCACATCCCAAAAACATGCAAGTTAGGTTAAATGGCATCAAACTGGGGATTCTAAATTGTACTTGGGTAGACTGTGAGAGTGAATGGTTGTCTGTCTCTCTGTGTTGGCCCTGAGATGGACTGGCGATGTGTCCAGGGTGTACCCTGCCTCTTGCCCAAAGATGCTGGGATAGGCTCCAGCCCCCCCGCGACCCGAAAAGGATTAAGCAGAAGAAGATGAATGAATGAATATGAAGCAATGACTTTCTGCAAGCGCGCACATGAACAACACACGTAGCCGTCATCCATGTGGAGTTTAGAAGCGCCCCGCCCACGCAAGCTTTCCAGTCAGTCAGAAAATGAGAATAAAAACATACATGAATCATACATACATACTTTCCTTCACAGCATCAGCAGCATCTTCATGGAAAAGGAGTAAAAAACGGGAAGTCAAACAGCAGAAATGGATTCTATATTTGAAGAGAAACTTTGTGAAGAAGTCCGCCGTTTCTTCGTTGGTGAAAATCCTGGCACGTCAGCGCGTTGGTGCTACCTATCGGGCAGGAGTGAAACTACAAATGATGGCCTGGGTAGATGAAAAAACTGAGTATGAATAGCGCCGCATGCGTGCCGGGCTCGTCCAAAGTGTAAGCGGACCAAGGCGGACTGGAAGGGAAATACAGCATGAAGCAGGCACAAGGCAGAGTGTCTCGCTAAGCGTGACTGTCCGACAGAAAGAGTTTATTAAAGTACTTTAAACGTGGAAAAAAAATCAGAAGAGGTATGTAAGCACTGGAGGCGTTTATCATGGTTTTAACCCACTGGAAACAGGAGAAATAATGGAAGAGTCTCTTAGCTAAAAGATGTGGTTAAAATTCATATGCAGCCAGCTTCATATGAAGGGAAAGGCAAGGGGGACTGATGATGCTGAGGATATATTTCACCAGCCACTACAATATTAAGTTATGTTCCCAATTATGTACCTGGCAAGTTAAAATGACTGAAGTTCACGAAGTCAATGACTTTAATCCATCAGCAGCCTTCAGACAAACGAAACATACCAACATTTGGATTTCAAAATAAGGGAGGTTTTTCTTGCCGTCTTGGTGGTAAGGAGATTTCTAAAAAAAACCACCTATAAATATATAGAAATATTATAACAGAAATAATGGCATCCTTGGTCATTTAAGTTAATTTAAATCATTAAATACAATTTTATTAATTTTTTTTCTTCGTAATGAGAGTTAAATTATTGTTCTGTTCTAACTCCAAAGTTACGGTCAAAAACATAAGTTGTTATAAGGAAAAAGTTAAAAAAAAATTTTTTACCACAGTCTGTTTCAAATTTATGGAAAAAAAAACTGTAATTTTATTTAAAAAAATGACAAAATAAGCCATAAAATAATCCATTAATTTATAATAAAGTTTCAAATGTACAAGAAAAGTCAATTTTACAAGAGGAAAATACAAATTTTCAAATTTAGATAAATTTACAGAGAAAAGTAGAAAACTATAAGAAAATTGTTATACATTTTTGAGAAAAACCTCAAACCTTCAAGACTGAAGTCATTACTCAAGTTTTTAAGTGGGTGCTCTTGGTACCTTTAACTCTACAAGAAATTTCTGCTTGTCTACTTTTAATTATTAATTTCATAGCACTGCTTTTACATGAGTAGAATTTCTGACTACTATACCTACCTCTGAACATATAATTAAAGTATGCATGGGTACATTACTATTATGAATGTTTTTCCCTTCTCTTTCCTACTTTTTTCTCAATGGAAAAAAAACACCAGAATAAAAATACAAAAAAAAAACCAAAAACATATTTTTGTCATTTATGTAAACCATGGAAAAAAAAATCCTGCAGGACAAAATGTGACACTTGATATTTTCTAACCTGTTCGTATACCACCATAGACAGAGAGAGAACCTGAATTAGACAGGGCTCACAGAGGGAAAGATGAGACAGAAGAGAGGAGTCAAAGAGAGGAAAAGTGTTCAGGCAGAGGGTCCAGGAGAGGTGAGAGCAGAGGAAGGAGCGAAGGATGACACCAGTAAAAAGTCCAAACACAGGACAACAGGACAACAGGATAACACACATCTGGGTGGGAACTCAACTGGCCCAATGTTCCAATATTCAAGTCTTGGTTATACAATATTTCAAATGGTAAGCTCCATTATGCAATATTACTGTGCAAAATAAAAAAAATAGTGTACAATTAACATATTGTGGTTACAAGCGTGTCATGTGTTTTCTGCCCCCCCCTCCCCCCCCGGAAAAATATGTTGCCACCGCGCCAAGGTCTTTAAGCCAGAGGAAATACTGCTAGAGGAAATATAAATTTAAGAAAAAAATATGAAGAAATGATGGTCTACAAGTGCGCACACGAACAACGCGCATGATCATCATCTACGTGGAGTTCAGACCATTTCCAGTCGGCAGGCAGAATGTCTCGCTAGCATGACTGTCCAAGAGAAACATGAGTTTATTAAGGTACTTTAAATGTGTAAAAAAAAAAGGCAGAAGAGGTATGTAAGCGAAGGAGGCGTTTATCATGGTTTTAACCCGCTGGTAATGGGAGTAATACAGTTAGGCCCAGAAATATTTAGACAGTGACACAATCTTCATGATTTGGGCTCTGCATGCCACCGTATTGGATCTGAAATGAAACAACTACAATGGAATTGAAGTGCAGACTTTAAGGTTTAATTCAAGGGGTTGAACAAAAATATATGATTAAACATGTAGTAACTGCAGCTATTTTTATACAAACGCTCCTCATTTCAGGGGCTCAAAAGTAATTGGACAAATAAACATAACCCTAAGTAAAATGTTACTTTTCAATATTTTGTTGAGAATCCTTTGCAGGCAATGACTGCCTGAAGTCTGGAACCCATGGACATCACCAAACGCTGGGTTTCCCCCTTTGTGATGCTTTGCCAGGCCTTTACTGTAGCTGTCTTCAGTTGTTGCTTGTTTGTGGGTCTTTCTGCCTTAAGTTTTGTCTTGAGCAAGTGAAATGCACGCTCAATTGGGTTGAGATCTGGTGATTGACTCGGCCATTGCAGAATATTCCACTTCTTTGCTTTAAAAAACTCCTGGGTTGCTTTTGCAGTATGTTTTGGATCATTGTCCATCTGTACTGTGAAGTGCCATCCAATCAACTTTGCTGCATTTGGCTGAAAATGCAGAAAGTATATCCCTATACACTTCAGAAATCATCCAGCTGCTTCTGTCTTTTGTCACATCATCAATAAACACAAGTGACCCAGTGCCACTGGAAGCCATGCATGCCCATGCCATCACACTGCCTCCACCATGTTTTACAGAAGATGTGGTATGCTTTGGATCATGAGCTGTTCCAATTCTTCTCCAAACTTTCTTCTTCCCATCATTCTGGTACAGGTTGATCTTAGTCTCATCTGTCCAAAGAATGCTGTTCCAGAACTGGGCTGGCTTCTCCAGGTGTTTTTTGGCAAAGTCAATTCTGGCCTTTCTATTTTTGAGGCTGATTAATGGTTTTCACCTTGTGGTGAATCCTTTGTATTTACTCTCATGAAGTCTTCTCTTTATGGTAGACTTAGATACTGATACACCTACTTCCTGGAGAGTGTTCTTCACTTGACTGGATGTTGTGAAGGAGTTGTTCTTCACCATGGAAAGGATTCTGCGATCATCCACCACTGTTGTCTTCCGTGGACATCCAGGCCTTTTTGAGTTCCCAAGCTCACCAGTGCACTCTTTTTTGCTCAGAATGTACCAAACTGTTGATTTGGCCACTCCTAACATTTCTGCTATCTCTCTGATGGATTTCTTCTTCTTTTTTCAGCCTCAGGATGGTCTGTTTCACCTCCATTGAGAGCTCCTTTGACCGCATGTTGTGTGTTCACAGCAACAGCTTCCAAATGCAAACGCCACACCTGGAATCAACTCCAGACCTTTTAACTGCTTACTTGATGACAGGTTAACGAGGGAAGAGCCCATGCAGCCTTGTTATTTTTTTTTTTTTTTTTTGCAGCCTTCTGAGTCAATTGTCCAATTACTTTTGGTCCCTTGAAAAAGAGGCGGCAACGTATTGAAGAGCTGTAATTCCTAAACCCTTGCTCCAATTTGGATGTGAATACTCTCAAATTACAGCTGAGAGTCTGCACTTTAAGCCCATATTGATTATATAATTGTATCCTGAATATGTTTTCATAAACAGCTAAAATAACAAAACTTGTGTCACTGTCCAAATATTTTTGGGCCTAACTGTAATGGAAGAGTCGCTTAGCTAACAGGCATGGTTAGGAGCTCAAGTGGGTTCATTTTGTCTTATTTTTAATTATTAGTTTTTTGTTTTTCTTATTTTAGACAAGAAAAAAAGGAGATGTTTTTACCTTTACCTAAGTTAATATTAACTAATTTATGTTCACTATTATGTATCTGGCATAATAGTGTCTGAATTAGACAGAGCTCAGAGAGGGCAAGATGAGACAGAAGAGAGGAGCCAAGGAGAAGAAAGTCTTCAGGCAGAGGGTCCAGGAGAGGTAAGAGCAGAGGAAGGAGAGAAGGATGACACCACTAAAAAGTCTAAACACAGGACATCTGGGTGGGACCCCAACTGGCCCAGTATTCCAACATTCAAGCCTTGGTTGTACAATACTTAAAATGGTAAGTTACATATGCAAAGTTACTGTGTGAAATGTTAAAAAAGAAATAAATAGTATAAAATTAACATATTCCGGTTATAATAGTGTCATGTATTTTCTGCCTCCCCCCAAAAAATATGTTGCCACCGCGCCAAGGTCTTTAAGCCAGAGGAAACACTGCAAAGCATAGCTGTAGTTTGGCAGCACCTTCCAACACCAGCCATCACCACTTCCTCTCCACCTTCCATGGACTCAGAATAAGAGCTACCTAGCGCTGCAACTAATGATTATTTTGGTAGTCAACTAATCTAACGACTATTTTTTTCGATTAGTGGTCTAATCACTAGGGGTGGGACAAAAGATTGATTCAGTGATGGATCGCGACACACACACACACACACACACACACACACACACACACACATATAGTGTATGTATATACTGTATATGTATATATAGCCACCCCCATATAAATATATATGGGGCGGCTGTGGCGCAGGTGTAGTGTGGTCGACTACTGATCGAAGGGTCAGGGGTTCGATTTCTGCTCTGTCTGCAGTCTGCATGTCAAAGTGTCCTTGAGCAAGACACTGAACCCCCAGTTGCTCCTGGCGGCCAGGCTAGCACCTGTGTGTATGGCAGCTCTTCCGCCATCAGTGTGTGAACGTGTGCGTGAATGGGTGGATAGCAGGATCTGTAAAGCGCTTTGGTCATCCAGAGATGAGATAAAGCGCTATATAAGTAAACGCCATTTACCATTTACACTTGCTTGCTTGCGGTTGTCCATCGAGTCCGATGATGACGTCCGATGATGACGTCCACTTCTATCGGTGAGTCCTGTGTAGTCCTATCCTGGACCCACATGTCCTGTTGCAGGTAGGGCATGTAAAAGTTGTAGTAGTGGCAGCAGGGGCTGCAGGTGCATTCCTCCTCAGTCTTCTCTCCTGTCTCCTGGCTGTCCTGTCCTCCTCCATCATACGGGTCCCCACAAGGCACTGGTGTTCCGGTCAGCAGCAGCCTCCTCCAGAGCCTCAGGTCTGATCCTGCACTTCTTTAAGGCCATCTTTAGCTGGTCCTTGTAGCGCTTCTTCTGCCCTCCAGCAGAGCGTCGACCATGGTGTAGCTGGCCATATAACACCCTGCGAGGCAACCGGTTTGGGGGCATCCTCACCACATGTCCCAGCCAGCGTAGCTGGTGCTGGGTGATCGTTGCCTCAATACTCCTACAGCTGGTCTTAAAGAGTATCTCAGAATGAGGCACATGGTCACGCCAGGTGATTCCCAGGATGCGCTGAAGGCAGCGTATATGGAACCGCTCTAGATCCCTAATGTGGTGGCTGTAAGTCACCCAGGATTCACAGCTGTAAAGGAGAGTAGTGACACAGACTGCCTGGTAAACAGAGATCTTCGTTCTACCATTCTATCTTCTACCATTTACACACACACACACACACACACACACACACACACACACACACACACACACACACACGTGGACAAAATTGTTGGAACCCCTCTGTTAATGAAAGAAAAACCCACAATGGTCACAGAAATTTCCGGTTCCGCCGGACCGGTGGCGCCACACCAGTCGGCTGCCCGTTGCAACAGCCTTTTTTTTTTTTTTTTTTTTTTTATCTTCCTTCTTCTTTCTACACCTTTCACTCTGTATATATATTACAGACGCACGGATCGCCCCGGGGGTCTCCCGGGTCGGCGGACGGAGCCACTGTTTGCAGCGGGAGACGTTACAGCGGGGAGGAGCTGGTGCTAGCTAGCACTTGGCCGCTGCCCGGTGCTAATGGGAAACTCGACATACCAGGAGCTGTAGCGAAAACGACACGGGTGCCGGGCTGGAGTTTAGGCGGCGTGCAAGAAATATAAGAGAGCATAATAAAGAGCGATGGCAAGAACCAAGCAGACCGCCCGTAAAATCTACTGGAGGAAGAAGCCCCCCAGGAGACAGCTAGCCACCAGGGCTGCTCGGAGAGGCGCTCCGGCCACCGGCAGAGTGAAGAGGCCTCGCCGTCACAGGCCCGTGGCTCTGAGAGAGATCCGTCGCTACCAGAAATCCACGGAGCTGCTCATCCGTAAGCTGCCCGTCCAGCGCCTGGTGAGGGAGATCGCTCAGGACTTCGAGACCGTCCTGCGCTTCGCCGTCATGGCTCTGCAGGAGACCAGCGAGGCCCACCTGGTGGGGCTCTTCTTTGCCAAGAGGGTCACCATCATGCCCAAAGACTTCCAGCTGGCCCGCAGCATCCGCGGAGAGAGAGCTTAGACTTTCTGCTGCACATTCACCAACCAACCATAATGCTCCGCACTGTGTGTCTATATATGTACATTTATAGTAATATGTACATATGTTTACTAGATGTTCTTGTTTTTTCTTGCCTTCTGATTGTTGCTCTGAGTGTTGCTATCCCTGTGCTGTTGCAATCCTGGAATTTCCCCATTGTGGGACTAATAAAGGCTTATCTTATCTCATCTTATCTTAGAAATAACTTGAATCTGACAAAAGTGGTAATAAATAAAAATTCTATGAAAATTAACCAATGAAAATCAGACAATGCTTTTGAATTGTGGTTCAACAGAATTATTTTAAAAAGCAAACTCTTGAAACAGGCCTGGACAAAAATGATAGTACCCTTAACTTAATATTTTGTTGCACAACCTTTTGAGGCAATCACTGCAATCAAACGATTTCTGTAACTGTCAATGAGACCTCTGCACCTCTCAGCAGGTATTTTGGCCCACTCCTCATGAGCAAACTGCTCCAGTTGTCTCAGGTTTGAAGGGTGCCTTCTCCAGACGGCATGTTTCAGCTCCTTCCACAGATGTTCAATAGGATTTAGATCAGGGCTCATAGAAGGCCACTTTAGAATAGTCCAATGTTTCGCTCTTAGCCATTCTTGGGTGTTTTTAGCTGTGTGTTTTGGGTCATTATCCTGTTGCAAGACCCATGACTTGCGACTGAGACCAAGCTGTCTGACACTGGGCAGCACATTTCTCTCTAGAATACCTTGATAGTCTTGAGATTTCATTGTACCCTGCACAGATTCAAGACACCCTGTGCCAGATGCAACAAAGCAGCCCCAGAACATAGCAGAACCTCCTCCATGTTTCACAGTGGGGACAGTGTTCTTTTCTTGGTATGCTTCATTTTTGCGTCTGTGAACATACAGCTGATGTGCCTTGCCAAAAAGTTCCAGTTTTGTCTCGTCTGTCCATAGGACATTCTCCCAGAAGCTTTGTGGCTTGTCAACATGCAGTTTGGCAAATTCCAGTCTGGCTTTTTTATGATTTGTTTTCAACAGTGGTGTCCTCCTTGGTCGTCTCCCATGAAGTCCACTTTGGCTCAAACAACGACGGATGGTGCAATCTGACACTGATGTACCTTGACCTTGGAGTTCACCATGAATGTGTTTAGAGGTTGTTCTGGGCTCTTTTGTTACCATTTGTATTATCCGTCTCCTCCTGAGGCCACGTCCAGGGAGGTTGGCTACAGTCCCGTGGATCTTAAATTTCTGAATAATATGTGCAACTGTAGTCACAGGAACATCAGGCTGCTTGGAGATGGTCTTATAGCCTTTATCTTTAACATGCTTGTCTATAATTTTCTTTCTAATCTCCTGAGAAAACTCTCTCCTTTGCTTCCTCTGGTCCATGTTTAGTGTGGTACACACCATGTCACCAAACAGCACAGTGACTACTTGTCACCCTTTAAAATAGGCCGACTGACTGATTACTAGGGGTGGGTTCAAAAGATCAATATATCGATATGGATCGATACATGTTTGACTGAGCCGATATCGATCCACAAAATCCGCGGATCGATCTTTTAATATTAATATGTTTTAATATAATATTTTTACGTTTGTGAACGTCTGCTGAGTATAATTGGGTCGAAACCGGGTCAGTGAGCCAGGAACAACAGCCGAGACCAATAAACAACCGACGCGCTAACGGAGCTAGCAAGCTAACAGATATGCTAGTTCTTCTTCTGTGGTGTTAAAACGGTTCTCATCCGGCAAGAGTTTCCTGCCACGTGTGCTCTTTCGTGTTTACACGAGCGGAGATAATAACGTGCGTCTCTTAATTTAGCAACAAAAGTCACCGTAAAGATTGTCCTCAACAGCTTCTGAATATTTTTCATAAATAAAACTTCTGTGTTCCCTGCGGCGTGGGCACACGTCTTTTGTGTTTACATGACGCGGAGATAATAACGTGCGTCTCTTAATTTAGCAGCAAAAGTCACCGTAAAGACTGTCCTCAACAGCTTCTTAATATTTTTCATAAAGCGGGGATAAACGGACTTTTACTCCATGCAGCGCTGTGTTGGAACAAAGTTGACGACTGATAAAGGGAAAATGCGCGGAGACTAAAACCCGTGAAGCAGAGACTTGGAGCTGCTGAGACTGTAAGTATAATATTTGTTTCTTTTAACGTTTGTGTCGTCAATTAATAATTTATCCGGCATGATGATGGTTTCTTTTACAAACTATGGACACAGAGAGAACTGTTGGTTAAGCGCTGTGAATAAATGCAGAATTAAGGTATATTTTATGAGATTATGGACTTCTGCCACTTAAGCGATGTGAAGAGAATAAATCACAATAAAATTAATAAAGGCTGCAGTACAACAAGCTATTTTTACTCAGTAGAACTAAATTGAAATGAACAAACCTTCTCAGGAAATGAACTGAAACCCTTTTCCAACATTGAAAGTTAATTTGTAGTTAAAATATAAAAAAAAACCCTAAATTATTAAACCCTACTGTGGTGTGGCGATCTAAAAATATGAATGTTAATTTTACTGTGAAATCTATTCTTTTTATCTGCCTTCAGATGTGTGAAGACTGGAAGCTTCATCCTCACTGAAACCTTCTGAAGGTCAGAGGTCATCAGTGGAGGAGCATCCCTGCTTCATGTGGATTTCAGCACAGAAGAAGACCTTCAAGATTCAAGGAGGTGCTGCCATCACTTTCTCCACACTAACATGCATTCAATGCAATTTAGTTGTCGTAATGACAAATTCTTTTATTTCTTTTTTTAAAAGTTCTCAGCAAGAACACAATATTGGTCTTTTTTTTTTTTTACAATTTTACTGAGCATTTAATTCTAAATAAATCACTGTTTAACAAGAAATTTTTGGCAATCCTGTACTTTTCTTGTGGTGTTACGTAGAATAGCATCACTGTAAACTATGGAAAAAGCAGCTGCTTTAAAATTTGTACTTCCTCACACAACTTTGAGTGCAAAAAAACTCTAAAAGTGCCATAACTTTTTGGAAAAGTTTCCACAAATCCAGGCTTTTTGGGCCACAACAATCACAAAAACAGCTGACAAAATCCTGGAGGGACTGAAATACAATGAGATTATGAATGTATGGTTCATGCATTGAATTTGTTTACTTACTCTGGGTGGTGAACTTGACACGACACACCCTTTGCACTAAAGAAAGCACCTGTGAGCACTTTATGAAATGATAAGTTAAATAATAAAAAGTGCATTATTGTAACTGATTTTGGGTCAGTTCTATATGTGATAATTTATGTATTAACAAAGTTAGAAGATTCTTGGTACAATTTGCAGCATTAGGTCTCGAAGATTTTTGTTTCATGGGAAGTAAAATGGCTATTAAAATGGTAATTCCCCAGATTAAATTGGGATCGGATCGAATCGGGATCGAATCGGAATCGAATCGAATTGATTCAGAATCTCAAGAATCGGAATCGAATCGATTCTGGAAATTAGGGATCGTTCCCAGCCCTACTGATTACAAGTTTGTAGACACCTGTGATGTTAATTAGAGGACATATCTTGGTTGAACATGTCCCTAAGGTCACATTATTTTCAATCTTTTCTAGGGGTACCATCATTTTTGTCCAGGCCTGTTTCATGAGTTTGTTTTTTAAAGTAATTCTGTTGAACCACAATTCAAAATCATTGTCTGATTTTCATTGGTTATTTTTCATAGAATTTTTATTTATTACCACTTTTGTCAGATTCAAGTTATTTCTGTGACCATTGTGGATTTTTCTTTCATTAACAGAGGGGTACCAACAATTCTGTCCACTGCTGTAAATATGCATACACACACACACACACACACACACACATTCATGTAAACATTGCATACTCTCTTGGGTATTCAACCAATTGCGTTTTCAGTCCACTAGATGGTGCAAAGCAAGTACCCAGTCAAGTGAAGTCATAGCTTGTCTTGCGAGATTTGCAGCCAGCTTTGAAAGTTAGGAAGCAGTTAGCTCAAATGTCGGGCCTTTTTTTGATTTTATAACAAAGATGGAAGGAAAGACCTTGACATGACACACAACCTGTAAGAAGCGCTACACGGAAAAAAAAACATGCGGGCCAGCACATGTCTCAGAGCAGCATGAGCAACGGCCAAGCTAAAAACACACTGGTATGGAGCTTGCGAGCAGTGCTCAGAGAAAAAAAAGTTTATTTATGAAGCGCTTTTCAGAGACATATAGTCACAAAGAGCTGCACAATAAAACACAATAAAATGAATTTGAGAGATAAAAATAATTTTAAAAATATAATTAAAAAATTAAATAAAAATAATTACCATTAAAAAGCAGTTGAATTGAAACTCAACGGAAAGCCCCCTTAAAAAAAAAGTTTTCAGCAGCTTTTTAAAAGAGTCCAGAGTCAGATAAATGTAGCTGGAGTGGGAATTCATTCCAAACAAACACCGTCTACCACCCTCCCTGTGTGCAGAGATGCGTCTCCGTGGAAACTGAAGCCCCAAGAATACTTTATTATATGAAAGCGATGTCAACGGTTTTACTTTGGGACATGATTTGAGGTTGAATAAGGTGAAAAAAAATTTGAAAGCTGGGGTATCGCAGTACTCTATATCATGATATTGTGATAGGATTGTATCGTGACTCAAATATCACGAGGTCCCTTGCAATTCCCACCCCTACTAATCACGAACATTTCTGTCAAGTTCGCCATCTCCGCTTTCTGTGTCCAAGTATAAAAGTTCTATTAGGCTTCAGATGAAAATTATAAAGGAACTTCTTCCAATCCAAAATAACAGTTTTCAAACACTTTAAATTGCACTCAGGAAAGTGACCCTTCACTACACATACAGTGACATATTTCAAGCTGTTTTAATTTATTTTTGATGATTATGGTTATAGTTTTTTTTAATAAAATTACAAATCATGGTACTTTAATTTACTGGGAATCATAAATATTCAGGAGGGCTAATATTTCTTCTTTTGCCTCATCCTTCATATGCGAAGTTCATGAGCCCAACGACACCATGATCTAAACCCATTTCTGTCTCTTGCCTTTTGTTCTTCTGATCTAAGATTAGTGTTCAACTATATTTTTATGTTCGTTTTCTAGTCTGTCCATGGCCTTCCTCTTTTCCATTTCGTGGGTTCATGATGTAATACGTCTTGGAACAAACTGACATCCAAATGTTGTATTTGGTGCCTGAAGAATAACAGCTTTCTTTCCACTTTTTTTCCTGAATAGCATTCTCTCTACTCCCAAGTTGTTGTAGTATACTCTTGTTTGTTCGCCGTTGTGTCCATGGATTCTGAGAATCCTACGATAGATCCACATTTCCGTTGCATCAATTTTGTCCTTTTCTGATTTCGTGATCATTCATCCTTCATACCCAGACATCAATACAGGCCATATGAGCACTTTGGCCAGTTTAAGATGGAGAGGCACACTCTTGTTTTTCCAGATATTTACGAGCTCTAAAGTCCAGATGTACTTTGTACAGGTGGCGTTGCTGGTTTTTATGGATCCCAGGTTTTTAAACTGGTCAACTTCCCCTACGGTGTTTCCTGATAATTTATAATGCATTGTTCTGTTCCCGATGGTCATTCCCTTGGTTTTCTTTGTGTTCATCTTCGCTGTTTGATTGATGTAGAGCGACTTAAGTAGATTTATGACATGCCCAGGAAAGCCCATCTGGTTCATGATGTTGAAGAGCTAGTTTTGGCTTACGCTGTCAAAAGCTTTGCAATAATCTATGAAGACCAAATACAGATTACTTTCTTCTGCAGTGGTTTTCTCCATTAGCATTTGTATGCAGGCAAGCATATCGCAAGTACTCCTGTCCGGAGTGGTGGCTTAGAGGTAGAGCATCTGCCCCACAACCGGGAGGTCATGGGTTCAATGCCGGGTCATACCAAAGACCATATAAAAAAGGTACTTTCCGCCTTCTAGCTTGGTGCTCAGCATAATAGAATGGGGAAAGGAAAGTTAACACACAGAGCTACCAGAGGACTGACCCACCCCCCCAACTGTAGCTTTCACTACTGACAGTAGCTATGTGGCCTAGGGTCAGCGAAACAGAGATACGCGCCACCCCTATACACCACATGGTGTCCCACATGCTGTGGAAGGGAAGTGACTAACTTAACTAACCTGTTCAATTGATATCCAGCTTGTTCGCTCGGTAATTCAAGTTCCAGTTTTTGGGTTAATACTATTACGGAAAAAAGAGAGAAGACGAAAAAGAGTAAGCTACTCCTGTAATTCAATCATTTACTGCACTTGACATGTTAGCCAGCATAAGTGAAACAGCTCAGCCGTCAGCAACCATCGTCCAAGCGAGAATATTGTCCAACAAGTAAACTAATATAAACAGCACACTAATAGTGTGGTCAGTTTTCTAAAGCTGAGACAGTCAATAAATGAAAATTAAAAGTTCTAACTTTAGTCGTAAAACTTGCTAACCTTACTGGTGTAGTGTTTAGAGGGGGCCCCACTTCAGTCTCCATCACTGGGACAGAGCGCAGCGAAGGCCTGCTGACAGGCAACCGGTGCTAGGACAACGAAGCAGAGGGGGAGGCGGTAGGAAGAGGCGGATGGATGCATCCACTGCAGTGCTGCTGTGATATGACAACTCCGCTTACAGAGTCTGTGTTTAAAATGTTTAATTTGTTTATTTTCAGTAAAATGCTCCAATACAAAGTCTGGGTCTTGCCATTTTTGGCTTCTTCTTCTCTGTGATTTTTCTCTCCATTTTGCCATCATGTACGCCTCCTCTTCTTCGCTGAAACAGTTACAACTGAACATATCCGTGGCATGCATATAAACTTTAATATTAAATGATGTGTTCACAATAAAATTCAGTGTCGACAAATCTTTATTGTCGACTACATCACCTAATTGTTCAACCCTACACCTATCCACAACTCTTTCAGTGGTGGGCTGACTCCTCACGTTTTCCTGTTGCCTTTCGCCAAGTGAGGGTCTCCAGTCCTAGCTGGTGAGTCTCCCATGGTTACCTTGTGGCCTTCAACTAGCACAGAGGAATGGGTACCGATCAAAAGCAAGCCAGCTCACTATCAGCAGAACCCCATGAGACAAGGACAATTGACTGTCAGAAAAGAAAAAGCTAACAGTAACACTAACAGCAAAGCAATAGATGCTGTGCACACACGTTAATAAAAGAAGCCATATAACCACCGAAACTAAAATATGTTTCAATTTGCTTCACAGGTTCATTAGAGCAGAGTCAGTGTTATTTGGAATGGATCAATGTTTGATAAGAAATAACTACACAATGCTATCTGAGCTAACAGCTAATAGCCACAGGACACTGTGCACTAGGGTTGTGCGATATAACGATACGTATCAGTGACGCGATAAAAAACCTCTACTGTTTCATATAAAACTTTATCGTTTTCATTGGGATTTAAAAGACACACTCCCTGTTTCTTCTTGTCACCGCTCGCCTCTCCCCTGCAGTGCGCCAAGTGTGTGCAATGGTGGGTATTGGTGGTTAGCAGCTAACTGCAAACTAATGTTTTGGTCATATAGCTGCTGCTACTTCTGTTTACCAGGGATGTGGGACTTTTTCCCACCGTGCTGCATCAGAGAGGATATTCCTTTAACCTCGTTTTAACTGAAGGTAAGTAACATTAATACCATCTCTCTCTAGCCACCTTATTCCTAGGCCCCATGATGCCTTGCATGAATTATGGTAGCAACTTCCGGTACTAGTTTAGAACATATGGTTGTCACTGAAACGGAACACTTTTCCTTGTTAAAAAACAATGACTTCAGCATCAGAAATGCGGGAACACAACCCCATGCACTTCAAAACAGTAACATAATCATACTACTTCCCACGACTATCGAGGGATGGGAAGAAGACCTTAAAAAGTGGCCTCGTACACAGTAGCTCCGTTAGTTAGCACTGCTGCTAAGATGCTAACGGTGTAAACAAATGACCCATGCTGGCAAAATGAGTCACTTTGAGGACATTTTCAAAACTGATGTAACGTTATTTCCATATTCTGTATTGAAAGACCTTCAAAATGATATTTAATTTGTAGGTAGTGTGCAAAAACTGTCTCAGAAAAAGATGATTTTTTTATATTTTAGCTAGGTTGAAAACTTGCGTTCGATCAGTCGGGAGTTACGTCTTCCACAAAAACAGGTATTTTTAGAAAGTACGATTTCTAAGCTTTCCACTGATACCAGGCACTCATGGGGTTTTGCCGGGACTTGCCCCCCAAACAAAGAAAGAGTCATGATTTATGACTTCTCGTTGCCTGTACTCATAATGACGCAGTGGGCATTCCAACCAGCACGTCTCTCCACCGCATTAAAAGTCGGCTGCATTTTGTTAAAATATGTTGGACATAATCAAATTTACCTTAGAGCAGACATATACCACAACACCGTGCTTGGATGTCATCTGTCACCGTGTGGTGAGAAGCCTCCATTTATCCAGTCTATTGGCACAACCCCAAACACCAGCAACAAGTACCAGAACTACGCCAAAACATTCAAAAAATACGGACTTCCGGTCTGGACGCCATGGCGACTGCAGCTTAACACTGAAGCTCTCAGACTCAATCCAGGATAACACCTTGAAAATCAAACTTAACGGATTTTTGGAGGAGTGAAAATCAAAAGACAAAATCATCATGTCTAAAGGAAAACAGAAGAAACTGAAATTCTCCAGGCTAGGACACGTATCGGCCGGAGAATCTGAACTGGAAGATCCCCGTTCAGAAGACGAGGAGCTGGTGATAGCTAACAAAAGGGTTAGCCTGAAATCACTATTTGAGGAACTACGACGATTTCGCCGAGATGTTACGGCCGAATTTCGGGAATTCAGAGAAGAATTGAAAAGGACAAACAGCAGAGTGGACCAGGCCGAGAACCGAATCTTGGAAACAGAGGATCGAATAAAAGTGCTCGAAGATTCTGTGCTGGACCTACGCAAAAGACAAGCAGCTATAGAGGCTAAGCTAACCGACCAAGAAGGAAAACAAAGAAGAGACAACATAAGAATTCATGGTCTGATAGAAGGAACCGAAAATGGTTTTAACTCAATGGCAGAATGCGTGGAATCCTTACTAAGAGAGAAATTGGATATTCCACAAACCACCGACTTGAAGATAGAAAAGGCACATCGTTCATTAGCCGCTAGGCCGGCGGCGGAAGCGCCCCCACGTTCGGTGTTGGTAAGATTTTCCAATTTCAAAATAAAACAAGAGGTTGTAAGACTGGCCTGGCAGAAAAAAGGATTTATGCACCAGGAGAGAAAAGTCTACGTGGAACACGATTACGCCCCGGAGGTCCTTAAAAAGCGCAGGGAATACAATGACGCGAAAAAGGTGTTAAGAGAGAAGAAATTGCGCTTTCAGACACCATTTCCTGCGAAGTTAAGGGTCTTCTACGGCGATGAAACGTGTCTCTATAATTCGGCGGAAGAAGCAACAGCTGACATGGCGAGAAGAGGGCTCCCGGTAACGGTGTTTAAACCCGCAGCAGACCCGAGTGAGAAGATCAAAGCGCAAACATGGACAACACAAAGACCCTCAAAATCCACGGACCAGCAGCGGGAAACCCAGCACCAGAGCGTCGCGGATAAACTATCCGTTTTCAGGTTGGAATAGCGACCTTTTTTTTTTTTTTTTTCCTTTCTCTTGAATCAATCCGCACATCCAACCCCCCTCATACAAGGTAACAAACATTAAAGGAGATGCATATTCAGCATGTGGTAAAACATTTCATGGAACAATCATATTATTTGAAACAAATAAGTCTTTGTAATAAAAAAAAAAAAAAAAAACTTGTTAAAATAGAAATGTGACAATAATCCACATGTTCTGCTCATACTAACAAATACTGTTTTTGCGTGAATGTTTGATGTGATGGGGGTGGGAGGGTGCACACAATTTCACAGGGTTTAGGCATAAAAGGAAAAAAAAAAAAAAAATCATTACAAGTTTGGATTGGGTTCTGAAACTCACGTTAAAAGCATGGGACTACTTTCAGTGGTAAGAGAGGGCCCTCAACACGTAACAGAGTTTGAGGAATTTCCCTCAGAGCCTTCACTCCATCAAGGCTCTTACAGGGTCTTTAAAAAGACCTCAGCTCAGGAAGTTCTTTTGACAGTTTTTTGTTTTAAAGTTTTTTACACTATGTTCTTAATGTTTTTCTTGTTTTTAATGTTCTTTCAGTTTCTGAGTAGCACAAAAGAGGGCCACCACACAGTTATACTAAACAAAACAACACAATGGAGAAACAGGGTGTAACCAAAATAATTTCATATAATGTAAAAGGGATCCTGAATCCAGTTAAAAGATCCAAGATTCTAGGCAAAATGAAAAAAGACAAAGCAGGAATAATACTTTTACAAGAAACCCACCTAACAGACGTGGAACACAATAAACTCAGTAGACAAGGGTTTAAAATGATCTCTTCATCTTCATATAAATCAGGGAGGAGGAGGGGAGTAGCGACATTGATATCAACCAAAATTACATTTGAAAAAAAATCAGAACACAAAGATAAAGAAGGGAGATACAGTTTGGTAACTGGGCGGCTAGAGGGAGAAGATATCACCCTGCTGAATGTGTATGCTCCCCCAGGGGCTAACTGGAAATTTTATAAAAATGTATTCGACCTAATGATAACTAAAGCTCAAGGTTTAGTGATATGTGGTGGGGACTTTAATCTTAGACTGAATCCATACTGGGATGCTTCTGGTAATTCCCCACATCAAAATAACACCCAAAACAGGAAGACTCGGATGCTACTAAAAGAAATGGGAATCTGTGATGTGTGGAGGGAACTCAACCCCAGTGTAAAAGACTATACATTTTACTCAACTCCACATTCATCTTACTCAAGGATTGACTATTTTTTTATGTTTAATAGAGACATTGGTAGAGTAAAAACATGTAAAATAGGACTGATGGATCTCTCCGACCACAGTCCGATCTACATGGACTTAAATATCCAAAAATACACAAATAATACATTTTCTTGGAGGTTAAATTCAAATGTCCTGAAAGGACCATTGAAAGATGAATTGGAATCAGATATTCTCAGATATTTGGAAGATAACGATAATGGAGAAGTATCCCCTTTAATACTGTGGGATGCATGTAAAGCTGTAATAAGAGGAAAGATTATTGCAAAACTGGCAACCCAAAAGAAACTAAGACAAGAAAAACTATCCACATTAGAGTCAGAACTTAGGAACCTAGAAAAAGAACACAAAGGCAACACTCATTCTACTGACTCGCTCAAGATTAAGGAAATTAAAAACCAAATAAATGAGATCTACACAATAGAAATCCAGAAGAAACTTACATTTCTGAAACAAAAATACTATGAAGCAGGCAGTAAATCGGCAAAATTGCTAGCCTATAAATTGAGGAAACATCAAACAGAAAGAGCAATCTACAAAATCAGAGACCCAGTATCAAAGGAAATAAAATTCAGAATTCAGGATATTCTTAAAAACTTCGAGAATTACTATAAGAACTTATACTCCCACAAAAAACATAAAAACGCATCCGAGGCATTCCTAAACACATTAAACCTTCCCCAACTTACGGAGTCACAAAATAAAACACTACTGTCAGAAATACATTCTAAAGAATTGGAAAAAGCAATTATGAAACTTAAAGCTAACAAATCCCCAGGAGCTGATGGCTATACAGCAGAGTGGTACAAAACCTTTAAACAGCAACTATCTCCTCTCCTCCTGAAAACATTTAATTATGTCCTCCACACAGGGGAAATCCCCCCCTCCTGGAGAGAAGGGGTCATTGCAGTTATACCTAAACCTGAAAAGGATAAACTAGAGTGCTCCAACTACAGACCAATCAGTGTACTAAATCAGGACTATAAGCTTTTTACCATTATCCTTGCCAAAAGGTTAGAGAATATACTGACAGACCTAATTCATTTAGACCAAACAGGTTTTATAAGACAAAGACAGACACAAGACAACATTCGACGCACTTTACACATAATTCATCATATAAAAAAATATAACTTAAATGCAGTCATATTAGGATTAGATGCTGAAAAAGCATTCGATTCGGTTGACTGGTCTTTTCTATACAGAATCTTATCCAGTTTCAATTTTCATAACAACTTCATTAGAACTATACAGGCATTATATAAAAAACCAACAGCTAAAATAAGGATTAACGGTAATTTATCATCATCTTTTGAACTGGAAAGAGGATGTCGTCAGGGCTGCCCCCTGTCTCCACTGCTCTTTGCAATCTTCATAGAACCTCTGAGCCAATGGATAAGACAAAACCAAAAAATTCAAGGTATTACACTTGGTCAGAAGGAACATAAAATAGCACTCTTTGCTGATGACATTTTAATATACCTAGGGCAGCCGGACACTTCTTTACCAGAACTAACCTCAGTTTTTTCAGAGTATGGAGATTTATCGGGGTACAAATTAAATATGCATAAAACCCAAGTTTTAACATTCAACTATGACCCAAATCATTATTCACTAAGCAAACTCAAAACTAACTGGGAGTCGGAATCTATGAAATATCTGGGGGTCAATATCCCGAAACAACTCAACAAAATTATATCACTAAACTATGATCCACTGGTGACAAAAATAAAATCTGACCTAGCAAGATGGAATATGATACCATTCTTGGGTATTGCACAAAGAATTGAAGCAGTCAAAATGAATATACTTCCACGTCTTCTATACCTTTTCCAAACAATACCGGTAGAACCTCCCAAAAAAACATGGCAGGAGCTGGACAGAAGGATCTCAAGATTCATATGGCAGGGCAAGAGACCTAGAATCAGATATAGAACCCTACAGCTAAACAAAGACAAAGGTGGGCTCGCGCTGCCAAATATCAGGGACTACTTTAAAGCCGCACAAATTAAAACTTTAGTAGAGATATGTAACCCAGTCTACTCTGCACAATGGAAGGAGATCGAATGCCAAATAACAAGTGACATCCCCCTACAGGCGATAATAGGGAACAATGTCTTACCTAAGCTTTTGAATAACACTAACCCGTGGATAGAGACCCCGCTAAAAATTTGGTTTAAGATAGTCAGAGAGAATCAAACTAAAGAGCCCTATCGACTTCTGCAATGGATCGCCTATGATCAGGACTTTACTCCTAATAAAACAGACACCAGATTTAAAAAGTGGAAGGAGAAGGGGCTGATAAAATATTACGATTTTTTTAAAGGGCAAATCTTAAGAAGTTTTGAAGATTTGAAAAAACAAGGCCTAATAAATCAAGACCTTTACAGGTTCTTCCAGCTTAGACACCACATAAACAATATACTTAAAAAGGAGGTTTTGGAAAGGGCCCAGTCAGGTGTTCTGAAGGTCTTCTTAATGGCATATAAAGGGATCCCAGGGATCAGATACATTTCTAAAATATACCAAGGTCTTCAAGACTTAAAAGGAGACAACACATCTTATATAAAAGAGAGATGGGAAAAAGAGGGGAATTTCACTTTACATCTGGAAATATGGGAAAAGCTAAATAAACAGCAATGGAAAAGTACCTCATCCCTGCAGTGGAGAGAATTTGGATGGAAAAACTTGGCAAGATTTTTCAGAACACCTGCACAAATCAAATTTACCCATAAGGGATTGAACTGTTGGCGCTTGTGTGGTGAAAAGACTGCAAATCATTTTCATGTGTTTTGGTCATGCCCAGTTATCCACCAATATTGGACCAATGTACAGACAATATTGGGGAAAATATTCAAAATTACAGTTCCCTTTTCTTTTGTAACTTTGTATTTGGGTTTACTACCGGACTCACTGGAAAGACGAGGAGAAAAATACTTATTCAATGTTTTAATATTGGCAAGCAAAAAAGCTCTAACTAAAAAATGGATGTTGAAGGACTGTCCTACACCTGAAGATTGGACTAACGTGATCCAAGACATTTACTCGATGGAAAAGTTGACATTCGCACTGAGACAGGACATGGATGGGTTCATGAACTTTTGGCAACCCTGGACCGCATATGTGTCTTCCATTAGATCTAATCTTTGACAAATACCATTTCAATAATGGTTCCGCTCTTTGTTCCAATGCTACTCAGATGCTCTTTTATCTTTATTTACTTACTTTTTCTTTTTGTTTGTTTTTTACTGGTTTGTTTGGGTTTTTTTTGTTTTTTGTTTTGTTTTTTTTTTCTCTTTAATTTCACTTTTTCTTTCACTTTAAAAAAAAAAAAAAAAAATAAGGGGTGTTGTAAGAATTAATCTTCCAATGTTGTCAGATATCAGAAAATAAGGGAACATGTGATGAAAATGTAAACACTGCATTGCTGTAACGACCTGTATACCCTTTACAAAAACTTAAATAAAAAAAAAAAAAAAAAAACATTCAAAAAATACAACAACTAAAACCTGAAATTAGCTGCCATTTGAGTGCAAAACACGTATGTGGACTATACATTAAAATTAATCTGAAAAACTTTTAAAAATACTATTTTAAATGCCCCTGCTGCTCCACTCTTCCTGACTGATTTAACACTAGGTCAGCCAAAACCGTAAGCTCCGCCCATAATCGTTCCTACAGCAGCACCCCCACCAGGAATAAGGTGGATAAATGGCACATGCTAAATGACAATGCTCACTTGTCACTAATAGGAAACAGTGTATTAGACCATCGTTTCTTTGGTTGAAATTTCTGCTGAATCTCTTAATTTTGTCTGAAAAAATATTACTAAAGCTGCAAAAGTGCGGAACAGTGGCTGCATACACACTAAATAAATAACAAATAAATTAAAATGTGTTGGAAGAACAAACTGGCTCTTAATGTAACTTGATTTCTTATCACTTTTAATTAGCCAAGTAGTGATGAGGAATAGTTGAAGTCATCTCAAATGCACATTAAAAAACAAAATTATAACACTGCAAAATTAAGAGGGAAAAAGGTGCATAAAATTAATGACAGATGAATTCGTACAATTGATTTTTTTCACTATGTAATTTAAAATGTAGAAACAGAGATGGTCCTTTTTATTGGTTATTATATATAAACTACAGAATTTACAAAAAAATGTATATTGTGATTTTTGATTTTTTTTTTTTTGATTTTGTATATTTTATTGATCCCCAGAGGGGAAATTGAGGGCATCCACCTGGATGGATGAAGCAGCCACTGTACGGCGCTATCCCTTAACCATTCACACACACATTCACACCTAGGGCCACTTTAGAATCTCCAATTAACCTAACCTGCATGTTTTTGGCCTGTGGGAGGAAACCGGAGAAATCCCAGAGTACACCCACGCAGATATGGGGAGAACATGCAAACTCCACACAGATCACTGTTGGTCAGGGGCTGGGATCGAACCAGGGATCCCATGGCCAAGGATGAGTTGCTGTGCTGGCACAGTGCTAACCACTGCGCCACCGCACCACCCAATATATATTATTATATATATTATAACAATATATATTGTTATCGTCAAATAAGATTACTTACTGTATATCGTGATATGAAACTGTGGTCATATCACACAGCTCTACTGTGCACATAAGTTAATAATAAAATAAACCACATAAAAACTGGGAGTCAGATACTGTATAACAGGCATCTCCAACACGTCGCTCGCGAGCTACTGGTAGCTCTCGAGGTCCTTTCCAGTAGCTCGCCAAGGGGTAAATAATGTAACAAAACAAATTTAATTTGTCACTTGGTAAATCAGGTCTAAATTACCATCCAATCAAAATTACAAGTGTCCCGCCCCCCTCTCGAGATCAAACGGTTATTTGTCAACTAGCTGTCAATCAAACATTTGCGCTGGTTTGCTGTCTGTGATTGGAGCAGGTTGGGGGGAGCAAGCTGACCAGCCAGGTGCCACAGGCAAGTCGTGGGTTAGCCCAGCAATAATGTCAGCAGGACAGTCCAGTCATGCCAGTAAGAGGCCCAAAACTTATTATTTTCACCAAGACTGGGAAACGGACTTCTGTTTTACAAATGTGAAAGACAAGTGTGTGTGTCCGATCTGTGGTGCGAGCCCGGCAGTCGGTAAAAGATGCAATGTGGAGTGGCATTTCACCAAAGTTCACAGCAACTTCTCCCAAGACATTGCGGTGGGAAGCAGCCTCCGTAATGAGAAGGTAAACAACAATCTCTGTTCACTAAACCGACTTAAAAAGGCCAACGCTTCAACCGAGGCATCATTTAAAAGTGGCACACATCCTGGCAAGCACAAAAAGCCCTTCACTGACGGCGGTATAATTAAAGAGGCTATGACCACGGTGGCGGAATCATTATTCTGGGACCATAAAAATAAGACTGAGAGTCTGTCCAGTATTGCTGATGTCCAGCTTGGTGCAAACACTGTGGCGCGGAGGGTGTGTGGGCTATCTGTGGATGCAGTCAGACAGCTGGAGTCAGACCTGAACAGGTGCCTCTGGTTTTCTCTCAATGTTTCATATTAGAATGTTTGTTCTGTTGAAACTGTTTAAAAATGGTCAGGAATGCAGCATTTTTTTCTTTCTTTTTTTGAGTGAGTAAGAATGTTATGTTTCACAACTTGAAAATGCACCTACAGGTGTATATTATTTGCTTTTTTAATACAGTAATGTCCCATTTCATAATTTTTGAAATACTTTTGATTTTCTCAGTAAAAAACGTTTTATATTGGCCCTTTTTAAATATTAAAATAAATACTTAAGAATAAAACATGCTTTGCTTGTGATTTTAAGTTATTATACACAATATGTGTATATATGGAAATTAGCTAAATAAATGTTACTTAAAAAAAAAAGTAGCTCTCCATCAACTTCATTATGGAAAAGTAGCTCAAAGAATATAAAAGGTTGGAGACCCCTGCTGTATATGTTTCAGCTTGTTTCACAGGTTCATGATAGCCAAGTCAGCATTATATGGAATGGGTGTATCTTTAATAACTTGAGTAAACAACCTACTAGCTGTGCAATACGGCGACTCGCTCCCATTAACCTTTTGAGCATGACAGTGCTTAATCCTTTATTTGGCCCAGGCGCCTATGGCGCCTGGGGAAACTCAAGGCCCCTAGTGGTCAAGAGTGGTAAAAAAAATTTTGTCAATAAAACAGTTCAGATTTCCAAGGCTGTAACTTGAAAGTTGCAAGAGATAATGGCTTACTGTCAATTAGAAAGATGTAGAATATGATCCAAAGTTTCAGATAGGAATAAATTTATTCATCTAATTTGCATAATGTCACGGCAGCTATAAAAATTACATAACTCAGTCAAAAGTGGACTTTAGACACATTTACACAAAGAATGGTCCGGGTTTTTTTACGCCGTTTTGTCTACAGGGGTATGTTTTTATCTAATCTTCAAAGTATATGAACCAGAAAATCAATAAAACGTCAAAAACACAAATATTCCTCTTACCTGTTGCCGGGAGGGGAGGCTCGCTCGCCCATGTGACCGGTCCGTTTTCATCCATCGTGGTCGATGTTTTGCATTTGCTCAGTCATTTACACCCGCTTACACATCTACAAACTCTTATGATCATCCCAAGTGAATTTTGTTTGTATTACGTGGCTATTTTTCCTGTTTGGTGCATTTTTCCTGTGAGAATCCATGCCACTCGTGGGCACCGCCATCTTGGTACTGGGAGCTCAGTTTTTCGTCCATCGTGGTCGATGTTTCGCATTTACTTAGTAATTTACACCCGCTTCCACATCTACAAACTTTTACGATTATCCCACGTGAATTTTGTTTGTATTACGTGGCTATTTTTCCCATTTCCTGCAGTTTCAGCCATCATCGCTGCCATCATGACCGATCATAGCGGCATCCACATTGGTGTGTGAGCTCAAAGCGGAAAAAGGAAGAAGAATAATGAGATTTCTTCTTCTTTGCTATATTCCATGTCAGCCATGATTCCTCTGGCGTGTGTCTGCCACCTTAGATTAGTACAAATTCTCAGTATAGCCGGGGGACGTCAATAAGTTGACACGTGCAGTTGCTGCGCTGTGCCACTGGGGGCGCGCAACCCATCCATTTAATGTGGACAGTTAAAGGGTTAAGTTTAACGTTGAAAGGGACATTACATACTAATGAACATTAATACAAATGTAAGTATGCCAGATTTAGCAATACTGCTAATTTGCACCTGTAGTCCCCCGGTGGGTCACAAAAACAATCATACATGAGAAGAACATCTGCAATAAAACTGTACAAAGTGGAAATGAAAACGTGCAAGACATAAGGTGCTACAAAACAAAACATTCAAATGTCACACAGGTGCTGTGTACACACACACATGCACCCAAGCACCTCACAGCAACAACAAACAACAGCAACGAACAAGAGGCAAGGCATGTCTGTGTGATGCACGGGCACATACAGTGGTGTGAAAAAAAATGTTTGCCCCCTTTCTGATTTCTCATTTTTTTGTATGTTTGTTACACAAATGTTTCAGATCATCAAACAAATTTAAATATTAGAGAAAGATA
Source organism: Pholidichthys leucotaenia (assembly GCA_020510985.1). NCBI lineage: Eukaryota > Metazoa > Chordata > Actinopteri > Cichliformes > Pholidichthyidae > Pholidichthys > Pholidichthys leucotaenia. Next base: position 19,325,589 of record CM035839.1, on the reverse strand, counting down.
ACACAAGTAAACACAAAATGCAGTTAAATGAAGGTGTTTATTATTAAGGGTAAAAAAAAATCCAAACCTACATGGCCCTGTGTGAAAAAGTGATTCCCTCCCATTAAAACATAAATTAACTGTGGTTTATCACATCTTTGGAAAGCTGAGTTAATTTCTCTAGCCATACCCAGGCCTGATTACTGCCACACCTGTTCTCAATTTAAAAAAATCAATTAAATAGGACCTGCCTGACAAAGTGAAGTCGACCAAAAGATCCTCAAAAGCTAGACCTCATGCTGTGATCCAAAGAAATTCAGAAACAAATGAGAAACAAAGTAACTGAGATCTATTAGTCTGGAAAAGGTTATAAAGCCATTTCTAAAGCTTTGGGACTCCAGTGAACCACAGTGAGAGCCATTATCCACAAATGGTGAAAACATAGAACAGTGGTGAACCTTCCCAGGAGTGACCGGCCGACCAAAGTTACCCCAAGAGTGCAGCGATGACTCATCCAAGAGGTCATAAAAGGCCCCACAACAACATCCAAAGAACTGCAGGCCTCACTTGCCTCAGTTAAGGTCAGTGTTCATGACTCCATCATAACAAAGAGACTGAAAAAATGGCCTACATGACAGAGTTCCAAGACAAAAACCAATGCTGAGCAAAAAGAACATGAAGGCTCAACTCAGTTTTGCCAGAAAACATCTTGATGATCCCCAAGACTTTAGGGAAAATATTCTGTGGACTGACGAGACAAAAGTTGAACTTTCTGGAAGGTGTGTGTCCCATTACATCTGGCATAAAAGTAACACAGCATTTCAGAAAAGGAACATCATACCAACAGTAAAATATGGTGGTGGTAGTGTGATGGTCTGGGGCTGTTTTGCTGTTTCAGGACCTGGAAGACTTGCTGTTGTAAATGGAACTATGAATTCTGCTGTCTACCAAAAAATCCTGAAGGAGAATGTCCGGCCATCTGTTTGTGATCTCAAGCTGAAGCGCACTTGGGTTCTGCAGCAGGACAACGATCCAAAACACACCAGCAAGTCCACCTCCGAATGGCTTAAGAAAAACAAAATGAAGATTTTGGAGCGGCCTAGTCAAAGTCCTGACCTGAATCCAACTGAGATGCTGTGGCATGACCTTAAAAAGGCAGTTCATGCTCGAAAACCCTCCAATGTGGCTGAATTACAACAATTCTGAAAAAATACATGGGCCAAAATTCCTCCACAGCACTGTAAAAGACTCATTGCAAGTTATGGCAAATGCTTGATTGCAGTTGTTGCTGCTAAGGGTGGCCCAACCAGTTATTAGGTTTAGGGAGCAACCACTTTTTCACACAGGGCCATGTAGGTTTGGATTTTTTTCCCCCTTAATAATAAAACACCTTAATTTAAAAACTGCATTTTGTGTTTATTTGTGTTATCTTTGTCTAATATTTAAATTTATTTGATGATCTGAAACATTTAAGTGTGACAAACACACAAAAAAATGAGAAATCAGGAAGGGGGCAAACACTTTTTCACACCACTGTATATACAGTATGCGCATGCCGCAGAGCAACCACTAGTTATGCGTACAGTTCTGATTGTTTAAGAGCCAGTTTTTAAGATGAGCCTTACAAGTGTTTAGTGTGGTACGTCCTCTGATTGCAGATGGTATATTATTCCAGATATTGGTGCCCCTCACTGATAGGACAGATTGAGCAAATGTGGTGCGTCTGTGTGCGTCTACCTCACATTCAGAGAGCAACATGTGAACCAATCTAAAATTTAATCAACCGAAGGACGGAACATGCCAATGTCCAGGTGGCCTTAGGAAGACATTCCTTCCAGAGAGGCGAGCCAGCTGAAGCCAGGCTGCTCTATAAATCCTGGACACAGAGACGGTGGCTGCTTTTGTTTGCCAAAGAACTCAGAGGGGCCCTGAGATGCAGTGTGCATAACTAATGAAACTCACAGCAAAGCAAGCAAGAAAAAAGTCTCGGCTAAATGAACTCAGGCAATTGGGGAACTCGGTAAAAAAAAGAAAAAAAAAAAAAACCAGGCAGAACAGAGCAGCATTTCCTGACTTAAATCAAAAAATGCAAACATAGCACAGCGGGTACCAGGCTAACAGAGCGTCAATCTTAAAGTTTTGAGAGAGAAAATCTATTTCACTGGTCTATCGTCTTTTTGCTGGGTGATGAATTAGAGCAAACTAGTGTGGCCCAGCGGGAGAAACCGTCATCATGGTGAATTTCAGGGGAACCATGTCTGTCAGCAGTGTGAGAGCTGATAAAACAATAACACACAAGGTTTCAAGGCCTTATGCTTCACACGCAGAGGGAGGATCAGATCTTACACCTGGACAGCCGGCTCTGCAGTGGGTTTGTTCTTCAACAAACACTCAAATAATGAGACCACAAATTCAACATTTGACCCTAAAAAGTAAAACTTACAACACTGTAGCATTTAAACATGCCATGGGCTAATTAAATAAATGAAACAAGTTAATTCAAGTGGCCCATGTCATGTTTTTCCCCCCATTTTCTGACTCAGAATGTTACAATGATGAATTATCTTAAAAAGTCCCTAAAGACTCAATAAAACAAGAGCTACAGTGGGGTAAAAAATTATTTAGTCAGCCACCAATTGTGTGAGTTCTCCCACTTAAAAGATGAGAGAGGTCTCCAATTTTCATCATAGGTATACCTCAACTATGAGACAAAAAATGAGGGGAAAAAAATCCAGAAAATCACATTGAAGGATTTTTAAAGAATTTATTTGCAAATTATGGTGGAAAATAAGTATTTGGTCAATAACAAAAGTTCATCTCAATACTTTGTTATATACCCTTTGTTGGCAATGACAGAGGTCAAACGTTTTCTGTAAGTCTTCACAAGGTTTTCACACACTCTTGCTGGTATTTTGGCCCATTCCTCCATGCAGATCTCCTCTAGAGCAGTGATGTTTTGGGGCTGTCGCTGGGCAACACGGACTTTCAACTCCTTCCAAAGATTTTCTATGGGGTTGAGATCTGGAGACTGGCTAGGCCACTCCAGGACCTTGAAATGCTTCTTACGAAGCCACTCCTTTGTTGCCTGGGCGGTGTGTTTGGGATCATTGTCATGCTGAAAGACCCAGCCACATTTCATCTTCAATGCCCTTGCTGATGGAAGGAGGTTTTCACTCAAAATTTCACGATACATGGCCCCATTCATTCTTTCCTTTACATGGATCAATCGTCCTGGTCCCTTTGCAGAAAAACAGCCCCAAAGCATGATGTTTCCACCCCCCTGCTTCACAGTAGGTATGGTGTTCTTTGGATGCAACTCGGTATTCTTTCTCCACCAAACACGACAAGTTGAGTTTTTACCAAAAAGTTCTATTTTGGTTTCATCTGACCATATGACATTCTCCCAATCCTCTTCTGGATCATCCAAATGCTCTCTAGCAAACTTCAGACGGGCCTGGACATGTACTGGCTTAAGCAGGGGGACACGTCTGGCACTGCAGGATTTGAGTCCCTGGCAGCATAGTGTATTACTGATGGTAGCCTTTGTTACTTTGGTCCCAGCTCTCTGCAGGTCATTCACTAGGTCCCCCCGTGTGGTTCTGGGATTTTTGCTCACCGTTCTCGTGATCATTTTGACCCCACGGGGTGAGATCTTGCGTGAAGCCCCAGATCGAGGGAGATTATCAGTGGTCTTGTATGTCTTCCATTTTCTAATAATTGCTCCCACAGTTGATTTCTTCACACCAAGCTGCTTACCTATTGCAGATTCAGTCTTCCCAGCCTGGTGCAGGTCTACAATTTTGTTTCTGGTGTCCTTTGACAGCTCTTTGGTCTTGGCCATAGTGGAGTTTGGAGTCTGACTGTTTGAGGTTGTGGACAGGTGTCTTTTACACTGATAACGAGTTCAAACAGGTGCCATTAATACAGGTAACGAGTGGAGGACAGAGGAGCCTCTTAAAGAAGAAGTTACAGGTCTGTGAGAGCCAGAAATCTTACTTGTTTGTAGGTGACCAAATACCTTTCCTCCATAATTTGCAAATAAATTCTTTAAAAATCAGACAATGTGATTTTCTGGATTTTTTTTTCTCATTTTGTCTCTCATAGTTGAGGTATACCTATGATGAAAATTGGAGACCTCTCTCATCTTTAAAGTGGGAGAACTCGCACAATTGGTGGCTGACTAAATACTTTTTTCCCCACTGTATGTATTCTGCAATAATTCTGTTAAAGATAAACTCAGTTGGCCCAAGTCTCATGTACTCTCCCTCACGAAATTGCCAACAGTGATGTCATAGTTTCTGATGTATTTGATTGGTCATATGTCAGACAGAGGAAGCACACGTGCGCGAGACAGTGCGACCGTGGGATTAACTGTGCATATTTAAATCCACCTACTGATAGTGCTTCTATGGAGTTAGCTTAGCAGCATGACCGGACTTATTGCAGTTCTTCAGTGTAAAATCTAGTCACCCTACCTGACAGCTGTGTTCCCTGCTAGTTCATTAACTCATAGTTAATAATATATCAAGTGCTATTCTGGCTCATTTTGTCATTTTCTGGCTGGGATGGCCTGAGAAAGGGTGTTTTGTTTTCACCCTGCAATTTACATGAAAAGTTCCCAAATTTATGAGAGGAAAGTTTCAGATTCAAGAGAAAAAAGCTTTCCTCCAACTGTAAATTATAGACCATTTCATTCATTTTATCTTCATTTTTAACACTCATTTTGTGCCTCTACGTTGAGTTTTTGGTTAAAATAAATGCTTAAAATTTGTCTGTCCACTACAAAGGTTGCAGAACAATATTCAACATTCTCATCATCACGACTGTTTAGTTCTAAATTCCTAAAAATATACTTTATAATGGATTCAGCATAAAGCAGTATTAACTGTTTTCCTTCTGTCCACTAAAACACTGCAGCAACTTCAAAGTGACTTCCCTGGAGTTTCATAATCAGATAATAAAAACGTGAGTGAACCAAAGTCAACGCTGAGCCCTTTAAATCCTCTGCTTTGGCCACATAAACCACTTCTGTAATCATAACACTGCCTTCATGTGCAGGCGGTAAACTGAAAAAAGCAATTCACACGGTAATAAATTAGAAAAGTGCAGCTTTTCTCTAATAAATTTACAACATTTTCCCTGATTGTAAATTTGCAGCCCTTTCCCTGCATATTAGACAGACAGACTTTGTTGATCCCAAAATGGGAAATTACAGAACTTGCAGCTTTCTCATTTTTTGACCCTTATCTTTTCAATGTTTACATGTGAGGTGGCATATCTTTTGGCAATTTTCTTAACTTTATCCCCATAGATTTGTTGCATTTTTTTTTCCAACTTTGAAATTTTCATTCCCCCCCCCCCTCCACTCTTATTGGGTTTCTTCATATTTTTTTTTATCTCACATTTACAACTTTGCTCTCTTAAATTAGTGACTTTTTCCCTGTAAAATTGCAACTTTTTGTTGCAAATTTGGCCACATTTTTACTTTTGCGTAACAACTCTTGCTGAGATTTTACAACTTTTTCCATATAAATGTGTTCTTTTTCATGTGAATTTTCAAGTCGTTTCTCATAATAAATCTGTTAAATTAGCAACTTTTTACTTGCCCACTTGAAGCTTTTTTCTTATTCTTACTTGTGATATACTCTTCTTTTTAATATGTAAATTTGTAGCTTTTTTACCGTTAAAAGTAAAAACTGTTCTATTGCTTTTATTATGCGATTGTCATTTTTACCTGTTTTATTTATTTTTATGTCTTACATGTCCTTCTCATTTTATCTATTCCTGATGTACAGCACTTTGCATCAGCTGTAGTTGTTTTTAAAGTGCTTTAGAAATAAAGTCTGACTAATTAAATTAGCAGCTTTTTTACTTTTATATTTGCAACCTTTTTCCTATGAAAAAATCTGATATTTTTTCTAGATATTCTTTTTTTTTTCCTCAAAAAAGAGCAACTTTTTAACTGCTGAATTTGCAGCTTTTTAAAATCTTCTCCTCCATTTTTCCTTTAAAGTTGAAAGTTTTGTTGAAAATGTGAGACATTTGTTTTGTTCTTCAATATCTGTTTTTTTTTCCTCTCAAACATTTTGGACTGTTTTACTCTGCGACTTTTTCTTGATCATCTGCCTTATTTTTTCCTATTAACTAGTTATTTTTTTCTGTAAAATTTTATCTCAAAAACTTTACTTTTTACTTTTAAATTTTCACATTTTACTTGTGAATGTGTTTTTCTGCAAAAAATTACAACTTTTTCCCTACAATTTCCTTATGTAAATTTACAGCTTTTTGTCAAAAATTTTAGCCACTTTTTCAATGTTTAAATTGTAACTTTTAAAGAATATGAACATTTTTTCACCTTAAAAATTCCAAATGGCTCCTTTACGCTTGGCTGGGGTGTTAAACTAAAAGGGAGAAACGCAACAGTATGTATGCACGGTATTGTCCTTAAAATGTTTATAAACTGAGGAAAATGTATAAATATTTAATGAACCTGGTATTAATCGACGGTACAATGTTAAAAAAAAAGCCTTTAGCAAGTGTGTTTTACTCCAGGAAATAGCCGCATCCCTTCCTATCCAGCAAGTTTGATATTTAAAGAAAAACGTCTTCATAGAAGCGACAACACCAACAAGACACAGTTCGAGCAAACCTTGTGCTCCTGCTAAACACAACTAAGCTGCATCATTAAAAACTCACGTCAAAACTAAATACTGTAAAATAAATGAAGTGATAACTCAGCGCCGTTTTAAGAGTTAGTGCTCTTTTCGGTGATTAGACAGCGCCCTAAAAAGAAGAGAACATCCTTTTTTACCTTGACGCGTTTTCAGTTCGTTTCCCATCCAAAACGTCTGTTCCTCTTTATTACTGATGTCAGAAAAGTCAAAGTTTGTTTTAAGGGCCCACACAGAACATTTAAAACAGCCTGGTTCGGTCTGGAACAGTCAGCAGGGTCCCGGTAACTCTCGGTCCGGCCCATGAAGCCTCCCTACGTGGACTCGTTCAGACGGCAGTGGCCCGATGTTTACATCCCACTGCGCATGCGCGAACAGAATCTCCAACCCAAAGCAGTGCTGACGTCTACTGGTCAGGATAAGAAACTGCAGCCAAAATATATACCCCATCATCATCATCATCATAGCAGTCTGTCGGGGGCGACTCCAGTATCTGTTGCAGTGACTGACCAGATGATAGGTTTGTTTAGATAGATAGATTTGTTTATTTGACAGGGACAGTGCAATAAACATAGACAATTAATCAATGGCAATCAATCTGATGTGTTGCACAGAGTGTATAGCTATTAGCTAATTTGCAACTCTTGTCCCTGGATGGGCTTTAGAAAGGAGAAACAAGTAAAAAAAAAAAAAAAGGAAAGAAAAGGAATACACAATAACCACATACATCAATGCAAAAAACATAAATACATTATAAATACACAATTATAAATATTATAAATACACAAATATAACAACCTGACACACATTTGCCTATTTCAGGCCTCCCTCCCTTCGTCACTCACTATAAACAAACACATTCATTCCTTCCTTTCATTCACTCTCACCCTGCAGGTGAGAGTGAATCTCTGCTCCTTGTGTAGTGCATGTCACGATGCACCGACTGGCAAAAGTCCACCACAGATCTTGCGACAGATGTGCTTATCTGCCAGGATGTCCAGTCTCACCCCGTGTAACTGGGAGTGGTCCACCACAGACCTGTGACAGATATTGTTTTTAGTTCTGCCAGGATGCCCATTTTCACCCTCCATGCCCTTGGAAGGGCAGGGTTGTCAGATTTCCAAATATAAATATTTTTAAGAATAAGTGTGTGACAGAGATCATCCTGCACAGTTCGCCCCACACAGGACACGAACCCGCGACCTCTCAGTCAACTAACACAGTTCGAGCATGGGAGACACAGCACGATTGCGCTGAGCTAAAGGTCCGACCGATAGCTCAGCGCTACCGATACTGTATGAGGCTTTGGGAGGGAGGTTTACTAACGTTCTACGCCGAACAGTACTAGTTGGCATCCGTTACAAGTGGATTTAAAAAAAAAAAAAAGGAGGTAGATTTTTTTAAATGAGTGAATTTATGAGGATCCTGGGTTCGATCCCAGCCTCTGACCAACAGTGATCTGTGTGGAGTTTGCATGTTCTCCCCGTGTCTGCGTGGGTTTACTCCGGGATTTCTCCGGTTTTCTCCCACATGCTAAAAACATGCAAGTTAGGTTAACCGGCATCAAAACTGGGGATTCTAAATTGTCCTTAGGTCAAACTGTGAGAGTGAATGGTTGTCTGTCTCTCTGTGTTGGCCCTGCGATGGATTGGTGATCTGTCCAAGGTGTACCCTCCCTCTTGCCCTAAGATGTTGGGATAGGCTCCAGCCCCGCCGTGACCCGAAAAGGATTAAGCGGAAGAAGATGGATGGATGGATGGAGTGAACTTATGAAAAAAAAAATACGATTTTACAAAGCATATTGCACATTTAATTTTTTTGTATACCTTATTAATCCCAGAGGGAAATTCAGGGCATCTACAGTACAGTGCCAATCCCATCACCATCCACACGTAGGGCCAATTTAGAGTCTCCAATTAATCTAACTTGCATGTTTTTGGCCTGTGGGAGGAAACCGGAGCACCTAGGGTAAACCCACGCAGAGAACATGCAAACTCCATACAGCGGGGTCACCGATGGTCAGGGGGTGGGATCAAGCCCATGACCTTCTTACTGTGCTGCCACAGTGCTAGCCACTACACCACTGAGCTGACCCTAATTGGTAAAAGTTTCAAGTTTACAAGAAAAAGTCTTAAAATTAGGATATTTTTCTTATAAATTTACTATTTTTTATTGCAGCTTTTGTATCTTAATCAAAATTTTTCTTGTAAATTAGAAATATTTAAACTAAATTAGAAAATTTTAGTCATTTTTGACAATTCAAAGAAAAAATGCAAATGTATGTGTAAAAAGTTTCAGATTTAGGAGGAAAAAATACATTAAATTATTAGTCAGTAAAAAGCTGAAATTTTATAAGTGAAAAGTAGCAAATTACGTGAGTAAAGTAAAAATAAATATATATATCATATCAAGTATTGCTAACTATAGGTCCAAGGACTTCTACTGTCAGTCCTAAGAATGATCTAGTCCTTCGGCCATGGCAGCGTCCAGCCCGTCCTCAGGGACCAACACTGCTTCTCTAGGGTTAAAAGGTTCCTCAAAGCTGAAGTATATTGACGTCTTATTCCAGTATTTATCCAGCCTGCTCTTAAAACTATTGGCACTTGGAGCATTTATAACATAATCCGGAAGTTTATTCCATATGTCTGCAGATCGCACAATAAATGCATTCTGCCTTAAACGAGTCCTTGGTCTGATCCTCTCTAGTTTTAGGTGGTGTCCCCTAGTTGTCCTGTTCTGTGTATTCAGTTTGATAAAATCTGCCACGTCAAGGTTGTTGTGTGTAGAATGTGGTGTGTGTGTGTGTGTGTGTGTGTGTGTGTGTGTGTGTGTGTGTGTGTGTGTGGCATGAGTCCAGTTCAAGCTGGATTCATGCTGCACCTCCGCTGTCCACGTATGCGCATCCGGAAACCTTGCGTGATGAAATTTACGTCATCGTCTCCAGTCCGCTAGTGTCTGCCGGGGTCTACTGTGGACGACCGCGTGCAGCCCAAATTTTATGACCGCACGCCCTGCCCATGACCTGAACGCGTTGACAGCGCATGCGCAAGACTGAGCGTCCCATTCACAAGGTGGCGCTACCAACACAGCATACAAAAACAAAGTAGACGAGGAAGACAACGAGGAGGCAGAAGACGAGAATAAACATGCATGAATCCTTTTGCAGCAGCAACAGCTTGAGTGGAGAATAGCACTGGAAAACAATAATTCCTCCTTTTCCTTGAAGCGACACCACTGTTGTTGCGAAAAAAAAAAATGTGCGTTGCTTTCGTGTTTATAGCTGGTGAACAAACTGGTGTGTTAGCACAGTTGCACTACCCATAGGGCTGGGGCAAAACTATAAATGACAGTTGTGCATCACGTTGTTATATAGTTATTTATATGTTATATGTTCTATACTTTTATTTGTGTGGCACGGGGTGGTGGCTCCACCTTCTGGTCACGCCACCACCCGTGACTATAAAAGGGCTGCAGGCAGGAGGGGCGGCCTCTTTGCCATCCTCTGCCTGGCAGCTGTGTGTTGCACCTGTGCCCCTTTAATAAACGTATGTTCAGTTCGACACCTGGCCTCGTCCTTGGGTCCACATCCAGACATTGTGGCACATATGTTTGGTTCATATTTCCCACAAGAGTGTGGCACATATGTCTGATTCATATCTCCCACAAATGTATGGCTTATGTGGATTGGGGCTTCACGTCTGGAGGAACAAAGAGTCTGGATCGACGGGGGCCGACAGGAGATGTCGAGGAGGTGTGAAGTCGGACCCTTGTCCCAGAGAGGAGGCCCTGGGGGGATCCCCGGAACAGCAGAGAATAAGAGACAATGGTGAATCTTCAGAGACTTGCATTGTGATTAAATGTTTGCAGAAGCACCATGTGACTTGAGTTCTTAATCCCCCGGAGGTGTAAGAATGTGATGCAACATGATTCTGCCTCTTCTTGCTTTTTGAGAATGTTGGATGATTGTGTTCTGCAATAAAGCCGAACCTGAGAAATAAACTCAAGTCTCGTCATTGAACACAACTTCCACACTGGTGACCCACGACAAAGAATGAGCAGAGAGAATTCTCCCGAGCGGAGCTCATCAGAGGCCAGCCTCATGGCTGCCTCCACGCTCTGGCTGCCCGATTTCTGGCAGCACAGCCCGCGCTCCTGGTTTGGTGCGGTCGAGGCGCAGTTCAACCTCCGGAGAATCTCAAAGGATGAAACGAGGTTCTACCATGTGGTAGCGAAGCTGGACAGTCACACGGTCCAGAGGGTGGAAGACCTGGTTAACCACCCACCGGACACCAACAAGTACAGCGCATTGAAGGAGGCGCTGATCAGCCATTTCACCCCTTCGGTGCAACAGCGAGCAGAGGGGCTCTTAGCGCTGACGGAGTCGGAGAACGACAGATCGGTGGACCTGATGGTGAAGATGCTGAGACTGAAAGACTCCGAGGATGGCGAATTTATTTTCGCCCACCTTTTCCTCCGAACTCTGCCGCCAGCAGTGAGAGTGACCCTGGCAGACTCACCCCGATTGGCCAAGCGGGACTACCATGGGCTCAGCAAGGAGGCGCAGCGACTCGTTGATGCCCACAAGTGGAGCGCGGTTTCGGCCGCTGCAGCTGAGCAGAGGGCGGCGCCCGGAGACGGTTTGGAGCCAGTGTTGGCGGCGCCAGACAAACCGACGACGGCAGCGACAGGCGTCAGGCGACGCGGAGCTGAAGACGGCCTGTGCTTCTACCACCGCCGTTTTGCGGAGAGGGCACACAGATGTCTCCCACCGTGCCGCTTCAAGCGTCAGGGAAACGCCAAGACCGGGGGCCGGTAGCAACTGCGTCCCTTGGAGAAGAAAACAAGCTGCTTTACCTGACAGATGCACACTCGGGGAAACAATTCCTCGTGGACACGGGCTCCCAGCTGAGTTTCGTCACGCCTACCTACGCGAAACGGCTGATGCCGTCTAAAGCTCCCTGGGTGTCAGTATCAGCAGCGAATGGCTCAGCGATTAAGACATTCGGTGAGAGGACCATGCTACTGTCCTTACAGGGCCGTTCATTTGAGTGGACCTTTATTGTAGCAGCAGTCAGTTTTAACATGTTAGGGGCTGATTTTTTGTGCTCACATGGTTTATTGGTTGATCTTGCTAATAGACGTCTGGTTAATGCACTGTCTTTTCATTCTATCCCCTGCACAGCTCGGGTGGCTCCGCCGACTGCACACGCCAACGTCACAGCTGCGGGTGGTAAGTTTCATGCTCTGCTCACTCACTTTCCAGCACTCACAGTCCCAAAATTTTCGGCGACAGTGGCCAAACACGGGGTGGAGCATTTTATCACCACCACTGGGCCGCCCGTTTTTGCAAAAGCCCGGCGCTTGGACTCAGCTAAACTGGCAATAGCGCGCGAGGAATTTGCCAACCTGGAAAAACTGGGCATAATTAGACACTCGAACAGCCCCTGGGCTTCACCGTTACACATGGTCCCAAAGGCTGATGGCTCGTGGCGACCCTGTGGCAATTTCCGCAAGTTGAACAACATCTCGGCACACGACCGCTACCCGATTCCGCACATCCAGGATTTCTCAGTTCATTTGGCGGGGGCGCGCATTTTTTCTAAAATAGACTTGGTGCGCGGCTACCATCAAGTCCCCGTGTGCGCAGGATATTCCCAAAACCGCGGTAATAACTCCGTTTGGGCTTTTTAAGTTTTTGCGTATGCCGTTTGGGTTAAAGGGCGCCGCACAAACTTTCCAACGCATGATGGATGCAGTTTTACGCGACCTGCCTTTCGTGTTCGTCTATTTAGACGACATATTGGTAGCCAGCACGTCCGAAGACGAACACGAAAACCACCTCACAGCGGTTTTTCGGAGACTGGCAGAGCACAGGTTGATAATTAACCCAGCCAAGTGCCAGTTCGGGGTGGCGCAAATCGATTTTTTGGGGCATCGCGTTTCGCCGGAAGGAGCGGTTCCCCTGCCTGAGAAAGTGCGCGCAATAACAGATTTCCCCCGACCTCAAACGATAAAAGCGCTGCAGGAGTTTCTAGGAATGTTAATTTTTACAACCGGTTCCTTCCGAGCGCAGCGCGGCTCATGCAGCCACTGTACGCGGCACTAAAAAAACAAAAACCCACTAATAAGGTCGAATGGTCTCCGGAGCGGGAGCGCGCTTTCTCCTAGGTCAAATCAGCCCTTGCAAGCGCCGTTTTGTTAGCGCACCCAGTTCCAACAGCCCGTTTGGCGCTCACCACCGACGCTTCGGACCTAGCGGTGGGGGCAGTCATTGAACAGTGTGTGGCAGGGACCTGGCAGCCGCTCGCTTTCTTTAGCAAATCCTTGCACGATAACGAGCGTAAATACAGCGCGTTTGACAGGGAGCTTTTAGCCCTACACTTGGCCATCCGCCATTTCCAGTTCTGGCTGGAAGGGCGGCGTTTCACTGCTTTTGTGGACCACAAACCGTTAACTTTTGCGATGGCCAAGATCTCAGAACCTTGGTCAGGCCGACAGCAAAGACAGCTAGCCGCAATATCGGAGTTCACCACCGATATCCAGCATGTCGCAGGTAAACACAATGTAGTGGCAGACTGTCTCTCACGTGCTGTGGCAACGCCAGGCCACGTAGGTGCAGACTCGGTGGCTGTGGGCCAGGGCAGTGACGCGGGAGCGCGCGCAGCCCCGGTCCACGTAGGTTGGGATTATGCAGACATGGCTGCAGAGCAGGTTGGTGACGCGGATGTGCGCGCGCTCCAGTCTGGACCAACAGGGTTAAGGCTGGAGCACGGGGTGCAGCAAATAGGTATGCCCCCCTTAATATGCGATGTCTCCACGGGATGAGGCCCGCGTTTTTGACTCGGTTCATTTGCTGGCGCACCTGGGGGTGCGCGCATCGATCAAGATGGTGGGGGAGAAATTTGTCTGGCCGGGGTTGCACAAACAGGTCAAGGAATGGGCAGCAGCTTGTGTAGCGTGCCAGAGGGCTAAGATACACAAGCACACGAGGGCCTCTTTGGAGCCTTTTCACATCCCGGCTGAGCGGTTCGATCATGTGTATGTTGATCTGGTGGGCCCGCTTCCCTCGTCTCAGGGGCACACACACCTTTTGACGATGGTGGACCGCACCACGCGTTGGCCAGAAGCGGTACCTCTGGCGTCAACAACGGCGGAGGAGGTTGCGCGCGCGTTTTTAACAACTTGGGTCGCGCGTTTTGGAGTTCCGTTGGATATAACGTCAGACAGAGGCCCTCAATTTGTTTCCGAACTCTGGTCGTCTATGGCCCGCAGCTTAGGGGTGAAGGTACACCGCACTACCGCGTATAACCCGCAGGCCAACGGTTTATGTGAACGCTTTCATAGGTCATTGAAAGCAGCCCTCAGAGCATCGCTCACGGATACAAATTGGGAAGACAAACTGCCATGGGTTTTATTGGGGTTGCGTTCTGCACCTAAGGAGAATTTGCAGGCCTCCCCAGCGGAGTTAGTTTTCGCACAACCTCTCCGTTTGCCGGGGGAATTTCTTCCGGAAAATCCTGCGCCAAATTGCCCCCCCCCCCCGCTCAGCTGTTGCAGAGCGCCACAGGATCACACACGCTGCCTGGCCCAGTGCATCACAGTTTTCCACGCGTTTTTGTGCCAGAGGCTTTAAAAAACGCAGAGTTTGTTTTTGTTAGACATGATGCACAACGCCCAGGGCTGAGACCGCCTTATGATGGACCGTTCCGGGTGCTGGAAAAAAATGAGAAGCATTTCTTGCTAGATTTCGGGGGCAGAAGGGAGCTAATTTGCATAAACAGACTCAAGCCCGCTTTTGTTCTGGCTGATGAACACGTGCAGTTGGCGAAAGCCCCCCACCGGGGCAGGCCACCGAGAAGGCATGCTCCAGAGCTCCCACAGAGATGTGCTAACAAATCTAATCCCCAGGTGCGAGGAGACGCTGCAGACGCAGTGAAGCCGGCTTACAGCAGATTCGGCAGGAAGTTAAGACCTAAGAGATTGGGGGATTGATTGTTGGTTATGTGGTAATGTCTTTTATGTTATGCATTTATTTGTCCCATGCAGACGTTTGGGGGGGGTCACGTGGCACGTATGTTTGGTTCATATTTCCCACAAGAGTGTGGCACATATGTCTGATTCATATCTCCCACAAATGTGTGGCTTATGTGGATTGGGGCTTCACGTCTGGAGGAACAAAGAGTCTGGATCGACGGGGGCCGACAGGAGATGTCGAGGAGGTGTGAAGTCGGACCCTTGTCCCAGGAGGAGGCCCTGGGTGGATCCCCGGAACAGCAGAGAATAAGAGACAATGGTGAATCTTCAGAGACTTGCATTGTGATTAAATGTTTGCAGAAGCACCATGTGACTTGAGTTCTTAATCCCCCGGAGGTGTAAGAATGTGATGTAACATGATTCTGCCTCTTCTTGCTTTTTGAGAATGTTGGATGATTGCGTTCTGCAATAAAGCCGAACCTGAGAAATAAACTCAAGTCTCGTCATTGAACACAACTTCCACAACATAACATTTTGGCGACGAGGAGAAAAAAGGATTAAGAAGGCATGGAAGCATGTGGGTTTGGAGTTCGGCTGTTTCTGGAGCTCCAGGGCAGGCCACCTGTTTCCTGGCCGAGACGGTGCACGGTCTACCTGGCTTACATGGTGGCGCTGAACCCGAGAAGAATGGACAGGCTGAGGGTAAGCACGTTGTTGGTGCACAGTTTGGGAACTGGAGGCCAGCGGATACTGAGCACGCTTAGCAGCTCGGACAGCTTCGAGGATGTGGCTGAGATGATGGCACGCAATTTTCGTGCCCTGGAAGACGTCACCATCCGGAGGAGCGGGTTTCGACGGCGCTGCCAACAGGTGGGCGAGCATATTCAGCGGTTCGTGGCCAACTTGGGACTACTTGTTGGTGTGTGTCAGTTCGGACCGTTGGAGGAGGAGTTGGTTCACAACCTGCTGAGCGAGCGTTTGTCATGTCGACAGCTGGAGTTTCTGGAGTTTCCCGTTAATACACGAGTAGTGGACCCGGACAGGGATGGGAGCGTGAAAGAAGACGCGGGAGATGCCAACGTGATTTGAGGTCTGTCCCAGGGAAGCCCATGCATATGGGCTGCAGGTCCATGAAGTGCCGTTTCAAAGCCAGAGACTCTTCAGCAGAAGTGAAGGACTGCAGCAAGTGTGGCCACTTGCATCATTTTGCCAGGGTATGCTGCAGATTCGAGCAAGGAAGTCCGCTGTAAAAAGAGGACTTTCCCACCCCCCATGGTTGTCCATGCTGTGTCCCCAAGCACCAACAGATGCACGTACGGTATGGTAGAGTTGGACGGGGTGGAGGTACCTTTAATAATCAACACAGGAGTGATGGGCTCCGTGTTGAATTGGGCGACCGTGAGATGTTTTTTCCCGCACTACAGGATCGGGGATGAACCAGCACTGCTTTGTGGTTATGGAGGAGGACGGCTGGCCACGGAGGGAACGCTGAGACTGATGGCTCAGAACAAATCGGCCGAGATGTGTGACCCGGAATTCACCATGACAGCCCGTAGAGAAAACATAATGGGCTGCAACCTGTTCTATGGTCTGGGATTTGCCATTAAAAGTGGTGCTGGGGAGGAATGGTCGGGCTGTAGATTGTGGGATCGACCGATCCCAAGAGTGGTAGACGGCGCAGTGTGGGATGAGGAACTGCCTGGCACCCTGGAGAGTGAGCAAGACCAATATCACCCAGGGACATCACAGGAGGGTCCCTGTGCCAGAGCCCAAGTCGCCCTGGACGAGGGTACTGGATGGCACGGTGGGACGGTTGTGAAGATGGGAGACGTCAAGAGGCTGGTTTCATCTGTTCCCAGAACTTGGCTGAAGTGGGCCGGTGGACAGGGGGCCACAACGGCAATGGCGGTGGCAAATTTAGAAGAGGTCGGGGCCGGACCGTTAGGCACGGTGGAGCGACATGCCAAGCAGAGACCCTGCAAGCCAAGCATGACCCCTCTGGGAGTCACGGACTGGATTCAGGAGGAGGGGTGACCATGGCAGGTACGGGCCCGTTCGGCGGTTGGAGGAGCACCAGGGACAGTTACGCGTTGTGGCCAGACGGGAGGACGCTCATCTCCAGCTGCCAGACGGTTTGTGGGGGCACCCGAATGAGCTGCGGCATGCCTGGGAGGGGACTGAGGGACGTGGGCCTGGACGAGTGGAGCAGCCGGCGGTGATGAAGAGAAGGCACATCGGTGCTGAGGCGACCTGCTGCGGCGACCTGCTGCGGCCCGGGAGGCTCGCTGCATCCATGGGCGGACTGGTGACAGGGCAGTTCAGGGGGCCCACAGACTTGATTTCTCCAGCCGTGTGTCTATAGGTTAATTATTGTGCATGTGTTTGAATTGATTTGTTATGTGTGTTTTATAAGTTAGCCGATATGCATGTGTTCTAAGTAATTTGTTGTTTCTGTGTATGTAATCTGGGGATTAATTTGTGTATTTTATTTTAGTTTAGGAGACACGGCGGTATTTTTGTTTGTAGATGGACTCTTTTTTTATTTAGGGTAAGCGTCAGAATAATCCGCTTCGCCGGTTGGGGTGGGACAGCAGTCCACCTGTCTCTCCTAGTTTTAGCTGTTTTAGGTGTGATTGTGTTAGGCCAATTTGAGTACATTATGCTGCGTTATGTTAGTGCACGATTCGGGTCCTAAATTGGGGTGGGTCTGAATTGTGTGTGTGTGTGTGTTTTGGACTTCTGTAAGGGGGGAGGGAAATGTTATATAGTTATTTATATAGTTATATGTTCTATACTTTTATTTGTGTGGCACGGGGTGATGGCTCCTGTTAGATAGTTAAAGTGTAAGATGGACACGCAACGCCAGGGGGTGCCCTGCCCCACGTTATTTTAAGCCGGGTCAGCCATCTTACGGTCTCTTATCTCGCCTGGAGTCTAGCAGTCAAGCTGTCAGTAGCTGTCATACAAGCTGTCAGTGTAAGCCATATAATAAAGCTGTGTTTTCCTACTCACCTTGCCTCGTCTGTCCTGCAAGTAATTCCAGATATAACATTTGGCGATGTTGTATTTAACCATGGAAGCGTGCGTGGCCCCCATTCGCCCTTTCCTCGAAGTGCCGGGAGAACTGCCGGTACCATGGCCCAGATGGTACGAGGACTACCAAACTTATGTTATTGCACGGGGTCTTAGGGAACTTGATAAACTGAGAGCCTGGGCGCTATTGGTGCACAAATGGGCATGGAGGGCCAACATATTCTGCGGACGCTCGGTGCTGCAGACACCTGCAAGGAGATAGCAGGGCTACTAGCTAGCCACTTTGACACCCCCGACAACGTGACAGCCAGGAGGATCCATTTTCGGCAGTGGCATCAACGGGTAGGTGAGCCCGTTCGACAGTTTGTCACCGACTTAAGACAGCTGGCTAGTGAGTGCCGTTTTGGAGCACTGGAGGAGGAAATGGTGCGGGACCAGCTGGAGGAGCGCTGCTGTAGCGCCATGTTGTGGGCTAGGCTAATTACGGCGCCAAGCAAGCTCACGCTAGCCGAAGCCCTTAAGCTAGCTATCCAGATGGAAACCATGGAAAAGCTAGCTTTGGAGCAAACCAGGCGCCAGCCACAGCAGCCGTTATAGCCTTTTGTCGCGGCAAATGCCATGGACCTGGACAGCGATAATAGTTCGGACGGAGAGGAGACGGATGTCAACATTGCTGGCTGGGGGTCAGCGCTGGGAAAGCCCTTTTGCATGGGCTGTGGGTCTGCTAAGCACCGTAAAAAGGCTAAGGACTGTCCAATGAGAGGAGCACGGTATAACAGATGCGGTTGCTCGAATCATTCTGCCAGGATGTGCCATGGAGTCAACCAGGAGAGCTCACGGGAGAAATTGCCGCGCCCGCTCCAGACAATCATCCACATGGTGTCTCTAGACACGAACGGGTACACGTTTTGCACGGTGAGGCTGGACAATGTGGAGGTGCTGCTGTTGATCGACACGGGAGCAGAGGGTTCACTGCTGAATCGGGCCACGGTGAACAGGTTTTTCCCCACCACAGAGTTAGATGCAACCCAGCGCCGTTACACAGCTGGAGGTGGAAGGCTGGACACAGTCGGGTCTTTGGAGCTGACTGTTCGGTACAAGTCTACGATGATGCTCGACTTCACATTCCACATAACAGCATGGGGCAATAACATCATGGGTTGTGACTTATTTTATGCACTAGGTTTCGCCATCAAAGATGACGTTGGAGAAGAGCGGTCGGGCTGTGGCTGGTGGAACCCCCCGATTCCGGTGACTGATGAGGATGAGGTGTGGGATGAAGGATTACCAGATGCCACAGCGGTCAGGTGGGACAAATTTTGCTCAGGGCCACCGCAGGAGGGTCTTAGGGCCAGTGCTCCGGAAACAGTCAAGGGGAGTACCGAGCGTGACGACGAGGCACCTGCACCGGCGAGTGGCACCGATGGGTTGGCTCCAGGTGCTTCCGGAGTTTGGCCGCAAGGAGACGGAGGGTCTGTGGCTTTGAGGACGCACGTTACACCAGCACCAAGAGAGGTTGGGACAAGACCGATGAGCGCGAGGGATTGACGTGCTCATCAGCAATGCCTCAAGCCGAGGCAGTCCCTGTTAAAGGTCCGGGATTGGGTCTGGGTTCGAGGGGAGGTGCGCCCGCAGTGAAGGTGGGCCAGACTTCAGCATCAGGAGTGTCAGGAACATTTGCGCATAGTGGCCAGATTGGATGCGGCGCACTTCAAGCTCTCTGACTGTTCAGTGTGGCACGCGAACCAGCCTCGGCGTGTCCAAGAGAAATCTTCGGGAAACGAGGCCGGACGAGGGATGAGGTCGATGACGGGGAGGAGTGGTTTCAGCGTCCAGAGGGTCGACCATCACCATGACAACCAGTTGTCTCCAGGGGCACATCAGCTGAGACGGTGCCCTGGGCCCCCATACCAGTTATGCCCTTTCTATTGGAACACTTGGGTTGTAAATAGTATATATTGACATTCTGTGTTTTGTGTTGGTGTTGTTGTATTGAAAAAAATAAAAATGCTAATGTTATATATTGAAAGTTAATGTTTCACAAGGGATTATTTTGGTTTTCTGTTTTAGTTTAGGAACACGGCATACGCTTTTAGTTATAAATGGACTTTATTTCACTTTAGCAGGAGGCAGAACAGTCCTCCTTGCCATGTGGGCAGGACGACAGTCCACTCGTCCTCCATATTTTAGTTTCTGTGGTGTGAATGTGTTAGGCCATTTAGAGACATTAGTTTTCATTTGTTAGTGGCTGATTCAGGTCTCAAATTGGGGAGGGCCTTGATTGAGAGAGTGGTTTTGGACCTTCTAAGGGGGGAGGAATGTTAGATAGTTAAAGTGTAAGATGGACACGCACCACCAGGGGGTGCCCCACCCCACGTTATATAAAGCCGGGTCGGCCATCTTGCAGTCTCTTATCTCACCTGGAGTCTAGCGGTCAAGCTGTCAGTAGCTGTCATACAAGCTGTCAGTGTGAGCCATATAATAAAGCTGTGTTTTCCTACTCACCTCGCCTCGTCTGTCCTGCAGGTAATTCCAGATATGACAGCTCCGCCTTCTGGTCACGCCACCACCCGTGACTATAAAAGGGCTGCAGGCAGGAGGGGAGGCCTCTTTGCCATCCTCTGCCTGGCGGCTGTGTGTTGCAGCTGTGCCCCTTTAATAAACGTATGTTCGGTTCAACACCTGGCTTCATCCTTGGCTCCACATACAGACATAACACATGTGTCAACTGCTTAGCCTGGTAGATGAAAAGAGTGAGCGTGTGCAACACTGCGTGTGCGCCGGGCTCGTCCAAAGCGCATGCAGACCAAAGCGGAAATGCAGCATGAATAAGGCTGTAGGGCTCGCCGTAGCGGCCCTGGTGGTGACATCAGGTGGGCTGCAGCACCTGTATATATTCTGTGGTGTTCCTAATAAAGCTGAGTTCGCTGCATGACATAACAGACTCCAGTCCCTGATTTACTGACATAACATTTTGTTGACGAGAGAAAAACCATGGAGGCGTATGGCTACCTCCACCTCTGCCGTCATTTCTGGAGTGTCCCGGGGAGCCAGCGATCCTGTGACCGGACTGGTTGGCCACGCTTGGGGGATACATCGCTGGGCTGGGCCTGGGTAGACTCGATGGAGATCGAGGACGGGCGCATCTGGTCCATCGTCTCGGCGCAAAGGGTCGGAGAATTCTCAGCATGTTGGGAGAGACGGAGCTTTGTGCGGATGCTGTCGGGCGGCTGGCTGGAGATTTTACCAAACATCTCAAGGGACAAGAAGCTGGGGCTGTGGGTAGTGAGACTGTTGGCGCCAAGAGGAGCTAAGCTAGTTAGCTCAGAGGAGCTAAAGGTTCAGTCTGTGGCAATGGGAAAGTTAGCCACGATGCTAGGTGCGCACCACAATCAAGCTACAAGCTACCAGCTGGGTATCCAGGGGGGACCTGAGCCCCTGGTTACCGGAGGCAGCGAGCCAGCCAAGGAGCTTGGCACGGTGCGTGACTGTAGCGCTGGTGATGTTGACGGCACAGTGAGCAGCGACAGCAGAGAGGGACAGCAGCGACCGGACTCAACTGAGTTTTCCGTGCGGCTGGAGTCCAGGCAGTGGGAGAGCGGGAGCAAGCAGGCTGGAAGCCCCGGGAAGCAGCAGCAACAGCCGGGGGCAGAGGCAGCACAGTGGAGTGCCTTGGACAAAGGTGCCGGGCGCAGCGGTCAGGCGCCTGGGTTGGTGAGTGGCGCTGGCGATAGTGATGCTGTGAGCCCCGGGAGAGAGCAGCAACAGCCAGGCGCAGAGGCAGTGCAGCGGAGCGCCTTGGACAAGGGTGCTGGGCGCAGCGGCAAGGCGACCGAGTCAGCAGGTGACATCGACGAACAAGCTTTGGTTTTCCCCGGAGTTCGGCCACAGGGGGCCAGAGTGTTTGGAGCCACAATGGCGGCAGCTGCAGCAGTTCCAAGGATGGTCGGGGGTGGACCGACAGGCACGGAGGGACTGCGTGCCTGGCAGCAGCACTGCGGATCCAGACGAGAGAAGCGGTCGTGGGTGAGGAGAAAGGACATGGAGAAAAGACATGGAGCTGACATCCCCTGACACCGGGGCTGTCAGCTTCGACCCCGGGGGCAGACGGCTGCCAGGGGCGCACATGCCATGGTGCTGCCCTGGGCCCCCAAGCCGGTTTTACCCGTGGCTGCCTGTGGACATTGGTGTCTCGTAAATAATTTTCCTGTAAATATGTTGATATGATGTAAATAATATGTTTATATGATTGCATGAGTATAGGAATGTGTTGTTTGGGGATCAATATGTTTTGTTTAGTGTAGCAACATGGTGATATTTTAGTTATAAATGGATTTTCTTTTAGTTAATAAGAGGCAGAATAATCCGCTGTGCCATGCGGGGTGCGTGGCAGTCCATCCACCAACCTAGATTTTAGTTGTGTTTTGTGTGAAGGTGTTAGGCCATCACAGTTCACTGTTCCCTGTTATTTTCTTAGTCCATGATTCGGGTCCTGAATTGGGGTGGGTCTGAACTGTGTGTATGTGTTTTGGACTTTTGTAAAGGGGCGGGGAATGTTGTGTGTAGAATGTGGTGTGTGTCCCTTAGGGCTTGCAGTTGCAGCCCTGGTGGTGATGTCAGGTGGGCTGCAGCACCTGTATATATTCTGTGGTGTTCTTAATAAAGCTGAGTTCACTGAGTTCGCTGCATGGCATAACAGTCTCCAGTCTCTGATTTACCCACATAACAAAGTCATATTTCCTCGTCAAAACTTTATATAATTCATTCATGATGCCTCGTAATATGAATAAATAAAAATAAGTGAAAACTAATGAATTTCCCTACATTTTTTGTGAGAAAAGTGTCAAAAAATTTTCAAGAAATGTCCACGTTTAAGAGTAACAAAAAACTTCAAAATCCCATCAAGATTTTCAAGGAAAGATCTTAAAAATCGTAAGGAAAAAAGATGCACATTTGAAAGAAAAACACAAAAAAGTCACAGAATTAAGAGAAAAGTGTATGACACCTCTGAAAAAACTCATATTTTTATGTAAAAGTGACAAACTAATGTATGTATTTTATCTATTCAGTATCTTACCTGAAGTTCATTGCTGGGAAAACACTTCCTATACGGCAGAGCTGAGATTTTTTTTGGGGAAAAAAAAAGAGCTTTAGTCCCTGGGATGGTTTTCAGTCTTCAAAAAGGCAGAAAAACACAACAAATCCTCGTTATTAAAGAATTCTTCTGTGTTGCTCCATAAAACCAAACCGGATCACGAACAGCAGAAACTCCTGACAAAGAAAAATGAGAGAGTTGTGAATGAAAATGTGACTCAGCCATACACATATCAGGCAGTGAAACTCACTGTTCAAGTTTGACATGGATCAGTGATGACGTAGGTGTTTTGTGCTCAAGGACACTCCTGCATCACAGAAAGGCGAAAATAATACACGACAATTACATATATGCCTGAGGGGCATAAATTATCAACACAAGGAAAACACAGCTGTGTCTTAGAATAGCAACTGCCCAGAGACCGCCTACATAAACTACATTTTTCCCAGAGGTGTTTATGTGACAGATGGTCAAAATTCCACAGGGTTTAATTGTTGCAGTGCCATTTTACACCCAGTTGAAGGAGCCTTCTTCACAATTTACTGTTTTTGTTGATTTACTACAAACGCTAATGGATCACAGTTCACCTCTGTGACATATTGCTGTACCACCATGCGTGCCAAAGACGATGCAGCAGAAGATCCAGACTTTCTTTAACACATGCCTGAGCTGCATCTTTAACATCAGGTGGCCGGAGATCAGGAATGAAGACCTGTGGGAGCAAGCAGTTCAGAAACCAGTGGCAGAACAGATTCTGCGGAGGGAGTGGGACTGGATTGGGCACACCCTCAGGAAACTAGCATCCAGCATCATAATCCAAGTCCTGACCTGGAACCCACAGGGGAAGAGAAAGAGAGGCCGGCCTCGAAACAGCTGGAGACGAGACACTGAGGCGAAGCTGAAACAGCAGGGAACCAACTGGAGGGGAGTAGAGAGAGCAGCCCAGAACTGAGTGCGATGGCAAGGGGTTGTCGATGGCCTATGCTCCATGGCGAGCTATGGGCTTAAGTAAGTAAGTAAGTACCATGCATGCCACGGATGTGGTGATGCAGGCACGGATGACATCATCACACTGTGCCTATATTAAGGGACTAACGGCGGGAGACTGTCTCCTTTTTGGCACTCCGCCTCTAGCCTGTACCTGCCTGTACCACACTCCTATTAGCCTGTTCTTCGCTTGTTGCTACTGTTGTTAGCAGGGTTCATTAAAGCTAACCCTCAGCACAGAGAACGTGTCTGCTGGTCTCATTACCCAGACATAACAAATGGCGACGAGGAGTAACTTTGAAAAAATTGCCATGGAACCATGCTTGGCACCCCTACCACCATTCCTCCCGTCCCCAGGTGAGCCACCGATCCCATGGCCTCGTTGCTTTGAGTCCTTCTGGATGTATGTGTTGGCTATGGACCTGGGTAAGGTTGGCACGATGTGACTGCGTGCTTTCTTGATACATAGACTGGATACTGAGGGACTGAATGAATGAATGTGAATTTTATTTGGCAGTAAACACACAACAAAAACAATAAAAATACATAGGACATATAGAAGAACAACTGAAAGGGTGTAGGCTGAAGCTCGTGCTTATATATATATATATTTTTTTAGATTTAGTATACTTTATTGATCCCCAGAGGGGAAATTGAGGGTCATCCACCACCTGGATGGATGAATCAGCCACGATACAGCGCTATCCCTTAACCATTCACACACACATTCACACCTAGGGCCACTTTAGAGTCTCCAATTAACCTAACCTGCATGTTTTTGGCATGTGGGAGGAAACCGGAGAAATCCCGGGGTAAACCCATGCATACACGGGGAGAACATGCAAACTCCACACAGATCACTGTTGGTCGGGGGCTGGGATCGAACCCACGATCCCACGATCCCCCGGCCAAGGGTAAACTGTGCTGCCGCAGTGCTAACCACTGCTCCACCATGCAGCCAATATAGCGCCTATATATATAGCGTACCCAAAGTCATACCCAAAAATCAATAAAGAAAATCAAATAGAATAAGCAGACAAAAAACACACAAACAAAAACCTTTAAGTTATTACAAGTTTAGCTCCTAGCATTTACAGTGAAATACTGAAAGATTTTCTCATCTTTATACAAATTTTTGAATTGTTTCAGAGTAGAACATGTTTTAATATTTTCAGAGCAACAGTTCCATAGTTTAACTCCAGTGACAGACATGCAGTGAGACTTTCTATTTGTTCTGACCTTTGGTTTGTTAAAAACAGTTTCCTCTTTGCTCATATTTGCTTTCTCTTTTTTTTTTTTACAGTCTCTGAATATTAACAGGTAACTGGTTATTATTTGCTTTGTACATGATTTGAATGACATCATATTCTATGAGATCTCTAAATTTAAGAGGATGTAATTGAAAGAGTATTGGATTTGTTGCTTCACGGTAAGGTTTCTTTGATACAATGTGTGACAGAGATCATCCTGCGCAGTTCGCCCCACACGGGACACGAACCCGCGACCTCTCAGTCAACTACACAGTTCGAGCATGGGAGACACAGCACGATCGCGCTGAGCTAAAGGTCCGACCGATAGCTCAGTGCTACCGATACTGTATGAGGCTTTCGGGAGGGAGGTTTACTAACGTTCTACGCCGAACAGTACTAGTTGGCATCCGTTACACTCTCTCCCTTAAACCTCACTCCCATCCCGGGTTCACGGCACCATTGTGACAGATATCATCCTGCGCAGTTTGCCCCACACGGGACACGAACCCGCGACCTCTCAGTCAACTACACAGTTCGAGCATGGGAGACACAGCACGATCGCGCTGAGCTAAAGGTCCGACCGATAGCTCAGCGCTACCGATACTGTATGAGGCTTTCGGGAGGGAGGTTTACTAACGTTCTACGCCGAACAGTACTAGTTGGCATCCGTTACAAATGCGTACAGCTTTTTTCTGTAATAAAAAGATTAAGTTTGTGTTTGTTTTGTATGTGCTTCCCCAGATCTCCACACAGTATGTCATATAAGGAACTATCAGTGAATTGTATAAAATGCAAAGAGATTTCCGACACAGGAAATCCTTAACTTTATACAGTACAGCAATGGATTTAGACATTTTAGTTTTGACATAATTTATGTGTGAGCTCCAGTTTAGTTTGTTACCAACAATGACCTCTAGGAGCTTGGTTGCCAAAACTGTATCACTTTCAACATTATTTATTTTAATTTGTCTGTGATTATATAATTTGTGGTTTCCAAATATTACACATTTTGTTTTTTCAAGGTGAATAGATAATTTGTTGGTGGTGAACCACTGATTGATTTGTTTAAGTTCATTTTCTACTGAATCCAGAAGCTGCTTAAGATTTCCTCCACTACAAAAAAGTTGTGTCATCTGCAAATAAAATACACTTGAGCAATTTAGAATCAGAACATAAATCATTAATATACAAAATAAACAGCAATGGACTGAGTACAGAACCTTGTGGTACCACACCATGTCATCTTCAGCAACTCAGAGTCTGTATTATTCACATGAACATACTGATATTAATCTGTTTTCTAAATAGCTGTGTAACCAGTCAAAATCAATTCTCTGATACCCTACTTGTGTAATTTACTGAGGAGTAATTTATGGTCAACTGTATCAAATGCCTTTTGTAAGTCCAGAAATATTCCAACTGTGTATTCTCTTCTATCTGTTGCATCCATAATCTGTTCAACAAAGTCCATGAGTGCCAGTGAGGTGGTCCAGTTCTTCCTGAATCCATACTGTTGTTCGCCGAGTACAGTATATTATGCTTTTCAATGAAATTATTTAGTCTCTTAACAAATCTTTTTTTCCAGTATTTTGGGGAACTGAGGTAACAATGTGTTGGGTCTGTAGTTTGACAGTAAGTGTTTGTCACCAGTCTTATACAGAGGAATGACTCTTGCTATTTTCATTTTCTTTGGAAATTTACCAGCAGTAAGTGACATGTTGCATATGAAAGTGAAGTGTTTAACAATACAATCAATAATACATTTAACTAAGAACATACTGAAATCATTACAATCAGTTGATTTTTTTGTCTGAATTTGTTAACAATGTCAAGAATTTCTTTTTCATCTGTTTCTTTCATAAACATTGAGTAAGCGTTTATGTTGACGACATTGTCAGCGCCACTTGAATTTGTTGATGATACAGTGGAGTTGGCGATCTTTTTTCCTATATTAACAAAATATTCATTAAACGTGGTGGATATCAAGTTATTTTCACTGATTGTTCCATTTTCTGAATTTAAATAAGAAATGTGATTGGAATTTAGTTTTCCTCTATTTGTTATATTATTTAACACCTTCCATATATTACATATTGTAACGTCGGGGCCATTTTAAGGGGGCCAGGGATTTCCCAGCATGCTTTGCCAGTTTGAAACGTTACTGTGTGTGTGTTAAATGTGTTATTTCTGAGTTATACTGCTGGGTCATTATAACTGCATTATAATGACCCAGCAGTGTTTAGCAGGATTAGGGCAAGATGTATCATGTGTGTGTAACCATGATTGAAACGGAGGTCTGGGTGAATGACCTCCACTCCTCTCTGTGCTCAGAGGCAGGTTGGGGGTCGGGGTGTGTAAAATAAATCAGGTTGATCACAACCATCTGCTCCATTGTCTTTGTGTGAACCTTGCAAACGTCACACTGGTGTCAGGAGTGGGATATGGAGCAAGATGAGGATCCAGGCGGAGGTACAGCGGCCGGAGCGATTCATCGCTCAGCCGGGAACGGAGTGTAGAGCTAAGACGCCGGCCCCTGGAGAGCTTCGCCGCGATGGACGGAGCAGAGCAAACCAGCCCCTTTTCCCGCCCTTTTCAGGGCAGGACGGGCTGGCGATACCAGAGCGATTAGGAGCGGCAATCGACCGGGAGATGACAGTCTCATCCATCCAGCAGCGGGCCAAGATTCCCCGCTACAACGGCGAGAACCTGTTGGATGACCGCCTGGCCCAGGTCGAGTTGGCTGCCGCGCTGATCATCGGAGGAAACCACCGTGCTGAGAGCGAGTGGAGGAGGAGCTACGGCATATCACAGCAGCGCGTGCACGAAGGAGACAGCCGTGGCGACGCGAGGAAGGACGGCTTCCGCTGCACAGAGCCAGGGTACATGGCATGGTACTGCCCCGCACACAGCGCACGACAAACTGGCCCCTCGCCGACGTTAAATTAGAGCGAGGTGGCATGGACGGGGAAAAAGCCGCCTCCTGCAGATGCTTCCCCCGGCAGGTGACGTCACAGAGGCCTTTGGAGCGCAGCAGCAGTGGAGCGAGCAGGACAGATCCGGTCTTTTCTCGGGATCGGCAGGGGCTGGACGCCTGGACGCGGGCCAGCGGCCGACTGGAAGGTCCTGGCAGCGGTGGGAGTCATGGGACTCCCGCTGCCAGAGGAGGAACTGTGCGTGTCCTACCGCCACCCGATGCTTTTCCTTTCGGTGACGTCACGGAGGCCCTCGGCGCAGGAGCGACGCAGCGGAGCGAGCAGGACGAAGATGCGGCCATTTTCCAGGCGCGGCAAGGGCTGGACGCATGGACGCGGGCCAGCGGCCGCCTGGGAGAACTGGCAGCGGTGCGAGTCGGCCGGAGCGGGCCTGGGACTCCCGCTGCTAGGGAAGGGACTGTGCGTGGTCCTACAGAGGCTGTCAGATGTGTCCATCCGCCCGCTGATGGCCAAACCGGAACCCTACCCCAACCAGATGCTCTGACCGAGACTCAGATGGCCCGTGCATGCCGCCCTGGCACCGGGCTGACTCGCATTGGATTTCTGAAAGTGGACTTTGAATTTTCTGGGGACAGAAACCAGTCCGGGGGGGGGCAGTGTAATGTCGGGGCCATTTTAAGGGGGCCAGGGATTTCCCAGCATGCTTTGCCAGTTTGAAACGTTACTGTGTGTGTGTTAAATGTGTTATTTCTGAGTTATACTGCTGGGTCATTATAACTGCATTATAATGACCCAGCAGTGTTTAGCAGGATTAGGGCAAGATGTATCATGTGTGTAACCATGATTGAAACGGAGGTCTGGGGGAATGACCTCCACTCCTCTCTGTGCTCAGAGGCAGGTTGGGGGTCGGGGTGTGTAAAATAAATCAGGTTGATCACAACCATCTGCTCCATTGTCTTTGTGTGAACCTTGCAAACGTCACAATATATTAGTTTTGTTATTTTCTAATAATTTACTGTAATATATTTTTTTACTCTATCTTAAGATACTGATAAGTTTATTTTTATAAGTCTTGTATTTCTTTTCAGCTTCCACAGTTCTTAGTTTCAGAAATGTTTTGTGTGGTGTAATCTAGGCATTACATATGTGGAGCCACTAGGGGGCGACACAGACCGGATGTTGTCAGGAGTACTACGTGATGGAGAATAATATGGCGGAGTTCATGTGTTAATGTGTTGCAGCCAGTCAATAAAGGAGGCTCCGTGTTCACCCAAAGCAGCAGTCTTTATTTATAAAAGAACCCAACACAACATGGTGTCAGAAGTTGGTGCGCTTTGAGGTGAGAAAAGTCAGCTTTGCAACCGGCTAGCGGCTATGCCAGACGAAGTTCAAAGAGCTGCAGCTGCGCCAATTGATCCAGTAATGGCGGCGGCTACTCCAGCGGCAACCTTCACCATTAAACCACCGGAGCCCTTCGACTTTGCGAGACCCCAAGAGTGGGAAAAGTGGATAAGACGTTTTGAGCGTTTTAGACTGGCAAGTAACCTGAATAACTCAGCTGAGGCGAACCAAGTAAATACGCTGGTTTATTGCATGGGAGATGAGGCTGATGACGTGCTAAGAGGGCTCAAGCTAACGAGTGTGCAGCGCCAGCAGTACGATGCCGTTAAAACAGCCTTTGATAGACATTTCGTTCCCAGAAAGAACGTGATTTATGAACGAGCAAAATTCAACAAGCGAGTGCAACAGCCGGCAGAACCAGTAGACTCGTTCATAACAGCACTCTATGCGCTGGCAGAAAACTGTGAGTACGGTGCACTTCATGATGACCTCTTGAGAGACAGGCTTGTAGTGGGTCTAAAAGATTCGTCGCTGTCAGAAAGAATGCAGCTTGACAAAGATCTTACCCTAGCTAAAGCTATAACAATGGCAAGACAATCTGAAGAAATAAAACGACAACAAACTGACCTAAGAGGTGAAACTAGCGTTAACAGAACAGCCGTGGATGCGGTACACATCAGAAAAGCCAAGCCAAACAAGTTCATAATCAAGGAACAAAAACAGATTAAGTCCTCAAGGCCTCAGCAGACAAAACAAGACAGTAAAGTTTGTTCCAAGTGTGGCAAAGCACCAGCACATGCAGCAGTACAGTGCCCAGCTACAAACGCGGAATGCCATAACTGTAAAAAACGTGGTCACTATATTAGAGTCTGTAGGTCCAACCCAACTGTGAATGAGGTCGCTGACAATGCAGATGGACTTTTTCTGGGTGAAGTGGATCTAGGGGAGGATCCATGGCTGGCAGACATAAACGTGAGAGGAAATAAAGTGACTTTTAAGTTAGATTCCGGAGCGGACGTCACAGCGGTTTCTGACCAAACATTTGAAATCTTCAAGAAGAAAAATGAACAGTTGGAAAAGGCACAAAAACCACTCTACGGACCGGGTGGAACTGCACTAACCGTGTTGGGGTCTATGACAGAGACTATTACATACGGTGACAAGAGCACTACTGAGAAAATCTATATTGTCAAAAATCTGCACATGGCACTACTGAGTAGAACAGCTTCCGTGAGACTGAAACTAATTGCCAGAGTTGACACTATAGACCAAGAGACAGTGTGAAAAGCGTACCCCAAGTTATGCGATGGACTTGGGCTTGTTCAAAAGCCATACACAATTAAACTGAAACCTGATGCTAAGCCCTTTTCGCTCAAGGTGCCAAGGCGTGTGCCACTGCCGCTCATGGCTAAAGTGAAAGAAGAGCTCGAGAGGATGGAAAAGTTGGGAGTCATCAGTCGCGTGGAGCAGCCAACAGATTGGTGCTGTGGCATGGTTGTAGCTCCCAAAAAGGACAAAGAAAAGGTGCGTATCTGTGTGGACATGACACCTTTAAACGAGTCAGTGTGTCGCGAAAGATACATCCTCCCGTCTGTGGACCAAACGCTAGGCATGCTCACAGGTGCTCAGTACTTTTCAAAGCTCGATGCAAATATGGGATTTTGGCAAATACCACTGTCTAAAGAGTCGGCCTTTCTCACCACATTCATTACGCCATTTGGCAGATACCACTTCAGCCATTTGCCATTTGGTATTTCCAGTGCACCCGAACATTTCCAAAACATGATGGTAACAGAGGTTACAGCGGGTCTCGACGGAGTCGTCTGTCACGTGGATGATATCCTGGTCTGGGGATCCACCAAGGAGCAGCACGACGCAAGACTGCACGCTGTCTTGAAGCGCGCGGAGAAAGCCGGCGTTACGTTGAATATGTCAAAATGTGAGTTTGGCAAAAGAGAGGTCAAATTTCTTGGGTTTATTGTTTCAGCAGAAGGAATGAGGCCAGATCCAGACAAAACCCAAGCTGTTCAGGACATGAAAGAGCCAAGCAACGTGAGTGAGCTCAGGAGCTTTCTCGGAATGGTGAACCAGCTGGGGAAGTTCATTCCGAACCTTTCTGAAAAGGACAAACCATTGAGAGACTTGCTTTCAACAAAGAACATGTGGTACTGGGGGCATGAACAACAAAATGCATTTTGTAATCTCAAACAAGAACTGTCCTCTGCTCCTGTATTGCAGCTCTATGACCCAAACAAACCACAGAAAATATCTGCAGATGCCTCTTCATACGGATTGGGGGCAGTCATGCTACAGAAGGAGAGAGACGTGTGGTCACCAGTTGCTTACGCTTCCCGATCATTGACACCTACAGAGCAGCGCTACGCCCAGCTGGAAAAAGAAGCGCTGGCTCTCACGTGGGCCTGCGAAAGATTCAATGACTTTATCCTGGGTCTGCACTTTGAACTAGAAACTGATCATAAGCCACTAGTGAGTCTACTGGGAGGACAAGCTTTGGATGCGCTTCCACCTCGTATACAGAGATTTCGTATGCGCCTAATGAGGTACTCATACACTATAAAGCACATCCCGGGCAAAAGTCTCACCACTGCCGACATGCTCTCACGCTTACCGCTCACAAACAGTGTTACTCACACAGACACAGATCTTATGGAGGACACTAACATTTATGTTGACTCTGTGCTAGAGGGACTCCCTACAAGCAGCAAATACCTTGCAGATCTCCAAGAGCAACTGCAGTCCGACAGCGTCTGTTCACAAGTCATGAAATACTGCACAGAAGGCTGGCCGGATCGTAACCAGCTACAGGGAGCGGTGAAGCACTACTTGTCTGAGAGAGCCGTTTTGAGTGTGCATAATGGACTACTACTGAGAGGCACGAGGTTAGTTATCCCTGCTAACATGAGAAATGCAGTTTTGGATAAGATACATGAGGGCCACCAGGGGGTGGTTAAATGCAGAGAGCGCGCCCGTCAGGCTGTATGGTGGCCAGGTTTAAGCAACCAGATCAGTGAAGTTGTACTCAAATGTAGACAGTGCATACAGGAAAGAGTTAATGTGAGAGAGCCTTTAATGCCCACAGATTTACCAGAAAGGCCATGGCAGAAGTTGGGAGCTGATTTGTTCATGCTACAAGACAAAAACTACCTGTTATTAGTGGACTACTTCTCTAGGTATATAGAGATTGCCCAGCTCAGCCCAACTCGCTCTGCCAATGTCATTGTGCATTTAAAGTCTATGTTTGCACGTCACGGAATACCAGAGATACTGATCACGGATAATGGCCCGCAGTTCGCAAGTCAGGAAATGGAAGACTTTGCAAAGGAGTACTGTTTTGAGCACGTGACCAGTAGTCCCAGGTACCCCCAAAGTAACGGTGAGGCAGAAAGAGCTGTCAGAACAGTCAAAAACCTAATTAAGAAAGCCAGTGATCCATACCGAGCACTGTTAGCCTACAGAACCACAGCGTTGGCAAATGGCTACAGCCCAGCACAGCTTCTCATGGGGCGTAGGCTTCGTACCACCCTGCCAATGCTTCCAGAGGCCTTGCAGCCATGCGTGCCGAATCTGCAACAAATTCATCACGTGGAAAAGGAGAGACGGATGAGGCAAACAGAATGTTTCAACAAAAGACACAGAACGAGAGATTTGGATAAACGGTTACCCAGAAACTCTGTTTGGATTACAGATGCAAAAGCACAGGGCACAGTGACATCTGTCCACAAAACTCCACGGTCCTATGTCATCAGTGGACCACAAGGGACAATCAGGAGGAACCGCACTCATCTTGTGCCTATGTCGATACCAAAGACTGAGATGGAACCACAACAGACCCAGTCAAATGGAAAAGACACTCCTACAGAAACTGCTTCTGAGCCCAATGCACAGGAAACACCAGGTGTTGTTCGAACCAGGTCTGGTAGAGAAGTGATTAAACCAAAGAGACTGGATCTGTAGAGTTGCATGTTAATATTTGTGAAAGCCGAGTTGAGTTCTAAAAATGCCTTCCTTAAATAGAAAATAAGAGGCCTTTGCATAATATGTTCTTATATGGCAACAGTGTGGAAAAAAAAAAAAAAAGAAATGTTATAGATTTGTTAAAGGGGGTGATGTGTTAAATTTATGCTGTCATAGTTAGTTGACAAAAGGGAATGGAAAAAATGTATTTTGTTTTTTCAGCTAAAAGGGGTCAACCTAGCTTCAGTAAGGGGGATGTGGTGTAATCTAGGCATTACATATGTGGAGCCACTAGGGGGCGACACAGACCGGATGTTGTCAGGAGTACTACGTGATGGAGAATAATATGGCGGAGTTCGTGTGTTAATGTGTTGCAGCCAGTCAATAAAGGAGGCTCCGTGTTCACCCAAAGCAGCAGTCTTTATTTATAAAAGAACCCAACACAACATTTTGGATAAGTTTTTCTTTTTACAAGCATTTTGCAGGTCCTTGGTGATCCGAGGCTTATCTGTACAGTATATTTAACATTAGTTTCCTTTACCACTAGAGGGCAGTGTTTATTATATAGTTTGGATAAAATAGAAACAAATTTTCCATATGTTGTGTCAATGTCATAAACATAAATACTGCTCCAGTCTTGTATTTTTAGATCATTTCTAAGATGGTTGATTGTGGTTTCTGTTACAAGTCTTAGGTACAAGGCTTGGGCAGCTAGAGGACGAGATGGTGCGGGACCAGCTAGCGGAACACACCAACAACCTGCAGTTGCGGGTGAAGCTGCTGATGGCACCAGACGACCTGCTGCTGATGAAGGCAGTGGAGTTAACGTTCCAGCTGGAGGCTGCCACCAAGCTAACATCACAGCTAGGTGACCCACAACAACAGAACCTGCTAGCTCAGGCAGTTACCCTGGCAGAAGAACCTGTTAACACCGCAACCTTCTTGGAGGACTGTGAGATATGTATTTAATATGAAAGTGTAAGCTGGACGCGCACCTCCAGGTGGCGCCTCTGTCCCACCCAATATAAGGCCGGATCGGCCACCTTAATACTCTCTTATCTCACCTGAGCTTAGCCGGTGATCTGTCAGTGGCTGTCAACGTGAGTGAGTTCAATAAAGCTGTGTTCTACAAGTCACCTCACCTCATCTGTGAACCAGGGTAATATCAGACATAACATTGGTGACGTTGGATTAAACCATGGAGGCTTGCTGTCATATAGTCATTTAATACGAAAGTGTATGACCGACACGCACCTCCAGAAGGCGCCTCTGTCCTGCCCTATATAAGGCTGGGTCAGCCATCTTATAGCTCTCTGATCTCACCTGAAGCTTAGCCACCCATCTGTCATTAGCTGTCGATATCCAGTGTTCAATAAAGCTGTGTTTTCCCAGTCACCTCGCCTCGTCTGTCCAGCAGGTAATTCCAGACATAACACTGGGGACGAGATTAAACCATGGAGGCGTGCATGGTCCCTATTTGCCCTTTCCTCGAGGTGCCCGGAGAACCGCTGGTGCCTTGGCTCAGGTGGCATGAGGCCTATCAGAACTACGTTGTCACACGGGGTCTCGGGGAGCTCGACAAGTAGAGAGCCCGGGCACTATTGGTTCACAGTTGGGCATAGAGGGCCAGCAAATCCTAGGAACGGTCGGTGCTGCCGACACATGTAAAGAGGTAGCAGGGCTGCTAGCTAGCCATTTTGACACCTTGGACAACGTGATGGTCCGGAGGATCACTTTCGGCAGTGGCATCAATGGGTAGGTGAACCCGTACGGCAGTTTGGCGCCGATTTAAGGCAGCTGGCTAGTGAGTGGCATTTCGGACCACTGGAGGAGGAAATGGTTCGTGACCAGCTGGCAGAGCATTGTTGTAGCACCACGTTGCAGGCTAGGCTACTTATGGCACCAAGTGAGCTCACATTAGCCAGAACCATCAAGCTAGCTCTCCAGATGGAAGCTGCGGACAAGCTAGCTCTGGAGCAAACCGGGCACCAGTCACAGCAGCCGCTAGAGCAGGGGTGGGCAGTGATGGCCATTCCACTGCAGATTTTCTGTTCCACCCATTGTCTTCAGCAGGTGTTTGCTCTAATCAGCTTCAAGGATTGCTAATCAGTGAAAACACCTGCTGATGAGACTGGGTGGAGTAGAAAACCTGCAGTGGAATGGCCCTCCATGGCACATGATTGCCCACCCCTGTGCTAGAGCCTCTTGCCGCGGCAAATGCCACGGTCCCGGAAAGCAAAGGTAGCTTGGACGCAGAGGAGATGGAAGCCAAAGCTGCTAGCCTGGGGTTGGCCCCGGGAAAGTCTCCCTATATGGGTTGTGGGTCTAAGACGAACTGGAAAAAGGCTAAGGATTGCCTGGTGAGAGGAGCGTGGTGTGGTCGCGTGGACCATTTTGCCAGGATGTACCGTGAAGTTAAACCGGAGAGCCCACGTAATAAATCGCTCCCCCCGCCCCAGACAACCATCCACACAGTGTCCCCAGAGACGAACGGGTACACATTTTGTACGGTGAGGCTGGATGACCTTCAGGTGTCACTGCTGATTGACACGGGAGCAGAGGGTTTGCTGCTGAATTGAGCAACGGTGAAGAGGTTTTTTTCCCCACCACAGGGTTAGAGGCAACCCAGCGCCACTGTATGGTTATGGAGGTGGAAAGCTGGACACAGTCGGCACTTTGGAGCTGACTGTTCAGTACAAGTCTGTGACAATGCTCAATTTCACATTCCACGTAAGAGCATAGGGTGATAACATCAGAGGCTGTGATTTATTTTATGGACTGGGTTTCGGCGTCAAAGATGATGCTGGGGAGGAGTGGTCGGGCTATGGCCAGTGGAACCCCCCAATTCCGGCGTCTGATGAAGAGGTGGTGTGGGATGAAGAACTACCGGACACCATGGCTGTCATGCGGGACCAAGTTTGCTCAGGGCCAGTGCAGGAGGGTCTCAGGGCCGGTGCTCGGGAAACAATTGAGGGGAGTACGGTACCGAGAGTGATGGCGAGGCGACTGCGCTGGTGAGTGGTGCCAGTGGGTTAGCTCCAGGTGCCTCTGGAGTTTGGCTGCAAGGAGACAGAGGGTCTGTGACTATGAGGGTACACGTTACACCAGCATCAGGAGAGGTCGGGACAAGACCAATGGGCACGAGGGATCAGCGTGCTCGACAGTAAGACCTCAAGCCGAGCCAGGCCCCATTGAAGGTCCTGGATTGAGTCCGGGATCGAGGTGAGGCGCACCCACAGTGAAGATGGGTCAGATGACAACTCCAGGAGCGTTGGGAGCGCCTACGCATAGTGGCCAAAGTGGACGCACCGCACTTCAGGCTCTCTGACGGCTCAGTGTGGCATGCGAACCAGCTTCGGCGGGTCTGGGAGGAGGTTCCGGGAAACAAGGCTGGACATGGGACGAGGTCGATGGAGAGAAGGAGCGGCTTCAGCATCCGGAGGATCAGCCATCAACCCAAAGACCGGCTGCTTCCAGGGGCGCATCTACTGAGAGGGTGCCCTGGGCCCCCAAGCCAGTTAGGTCTTCTTACTTGAGAAACTGAGTGCAAGTAGTATATATTGAAGTTCTGTTGTTGTGTTGCTGTTTAAAAAAATAGAGAATGTTATATATTGAATGTTAATGTTATATAAGGGATTATTTTGGTTTTTGTCTGTCTTAGTTTAGGAACACGGCATACAATTTTAGTTATTAATGGACTTGAATTTACTTTAGCAGGAGGCAGAATAATTCACCTTGCCTTGTGGGCATTTTAGGTTTTGTTGTGTGAATGTGTTAGGCCATTTAGAGATATTAGTTTTCATTTGTTAGTGCGTGATTCGGGTCACAGTTTGGGAAGGGTCTTAATTGAGTGAGTGGTTTTGGACTTTTTCAAACAGGGGAAAACATTATATTGTGGAGAAAGGAAACAGGCGAGGCAGCGAGATGAACAACACATGAATTTTATTCTTTCTCCAACATCAAGAACAATAAAAGAGCTCTCGGGTCTCTGTGCATTCCTCTTTTGTACCTTTAAATCTATGCCTTGAGACCCGGAACTTCCGACCATAATACATTGTCTGGAACAAAGACCTGTGTGGCACATTAACATGACATAACTAACCTACACTTATATAGCGCTTTTCTAGTCACAAAGACCACTCAAAGTGCTTTCACTAGGACTAACCCTCTATTCTAAGGGCCTATAGGAAACAGATATCTAGGGACATGCGTGGGTTTACTCCGGGATTTCTCCGGTTTCCTCCCACATGCCAAAAACATGCAAGTTAGGTTAATTGACATCAACTGGGGATTCTAAATTGTCCTTAGGTATGACTGTGAGAGTGAATGGTTGTCTGTCTCTCTGTGTTGGCCCTGCGATGGACTGGCGATCTGTCCAGGGTGTACTCTGCCTCTCGCCCAAAGATGCTGGGATAGGCTCCAGCCCCCCTGCGACCCGAAAAGGATTAAGTGGAAGAAGATGAATGAATTTAGAACAGCCAATTAACCTAACATGCATGTCTTTGGATTGTGGGAGGAAACCGGAGCCCCCGGAGTAAACCCACACAGCACAGGGAGAACATGCAAACTCCACACAGAAAGGTTCCAACCCCTGCCAGCCTGGGGATTCGAACCAGGAACCTTCTAGCTGTAAGTCAACAGTGCTAACCACTGCACCACCGTGCTGCCCATAACACCGGCACCGCTCTCACACCCTTTCCTCTTCCAGCGGCTCTGGCAGTTCCTCCTCTCCCCGGGGGGTGCATAGTCCTTACTGTCCCGTCTGATACCCCCTGGTGACACTTCCTCCTTCAGTCCATTGTTCCCCCCTTCCCCAGCTGCCTTCTCTGGGTGGAGAATCCCCCACCCGTACCACCACAATACAGTGATCCCTCGCTACTTCGCGCTTCACCTTTCGCACCCTCAGTGCATCGCGGATTTTTCAAAAATATTCATCAAAAATTCAAAATTGAGAAAAAATACATTAGAACATCACGTATCAACACGGAGAGCCCGCACAACTCAAAATTCACCTCTCTGATTCGCTGGCCAGCATCTCCCCCCTAAGAGATCGCTCCCGACTCTAGATTTTGTTCTCGTGTTGACTCGGCTTGGGAATCTCGCGAGAGATGCACTCTCGCGAGATTCTTTTCATTCTCTCGCTCTTTCTCTCTCCCGAGAGAGAGAGAGTGAGAGAATGAACGTACGTATTATTTATATTATTTATACATTATTTTATGTATCAAAAAACTAACGAGATCAGCCTGGAATTCCACAAAGGGGGGTGACGCTACTTCGCGGTTTTTCACTTTTCGCGGTCGGTTCTGGAACCCATTAACCGCGATAAGTGAGGGATCACTGTATAGTCATTTAATACAAAAGTGTAAGATGGACACGCACCTCCAGGTGGTGCTTCCGCCCAGCCCTATATAAGGCCGGGTCAGCCATCTTGGCTGACTCAGCTGGCTGGCTCGGTTTCTCATGAAACCGTGAGCCATCAGCTCAGTGAGTTGTGACATCAAAGTTGTGATGGCTCACGGTTTCATGAGAGTTTCATGAGAGGTGAGCTCTCTGATCTCACCTCTCATGAAACCATACAGCTGCTCACTGATTGTCACCTCTCCTCTTAACCTGGCTGCAACAACTCCCATAACTTCATAGTGTGGCTGATCAAAATATAAGTCAAAACAACGCACACACACACACACACAGCGTGTGCGCGCACGCACGCACACACACATGTTCTGTAGTCAAAGTTAATTAAGTTACTTGAAAATAAAAGTAAATTGAAAATAAATCAGCCAAGTTTTTGTTTGTTTGTTTGTTTTATATTGCGCACACCACTGAAGAGAGAGAAACGACATTTCAATTCTCCTGTATGTCCTGTGCGTATAGCAGTACTGACAAATAAAATCTTTGAATCCTTCATCTTTGAATCCTTCATCTTTGAATCTTCCTCTCCCCTCCGGCAGGGGTCGCTGTGTTAAAGACGCTACAGTTATGGCGTCCATCCGGCTATTTACCGCGCATGCGCTTGGTGCTTCTTCCTTTTTTCCAGTGCGTCGGAGTCAGGCCTTGGTCTTTGGCTCCGAGCTCCTTCATTAAGGAGTCTGAAACACTGCAGAAATGGTTAGTAATTTATCTACATATCATTCTATAAACGTACATAAGACGTCCCTGTAGCGATAGGCCGTGCTGGGTGTTAAGGATGAGCCTTCCAGTGCCAAGATGTACGCTGATTGGGTCGTGGGTCTACTGATCCGGGGCTGGCTAAACGTGGCCTACCACCAATGAACTAACCTGTCGCTTGTTGTCGACTTTAAACTGTTTTACTGTGGTGTTTATGTTGACATGAAAGCTGCTGCTCCTCTGTTAAATTCCCTAATTTCAGTACACAACTCCCATTAGCATCTGTGCTAATTTGTATCGTTTGTTTTCATTGACTTTACTACAAATGTTAGCATAGTGCAACATTTCCTCAGTCTTAATAACTAGCGGGAGCAAAAGCAGACAGACCGCTTGGATTGTGTTTAATTGCCCACCCCCCCCCCTCCTGTTGCAGGGTTTTGTTAAAGTGGTGAAGAACAAGGCCTACTTCAAGAGGTACCAGGTGAAATTCAGGAGGAGGAGAGGTAAAGAACAAACCCATCACAGCCACTGAAAGTCATGGCATGTTTGCATCTTACACTACTAATGAACTTTTGTGTCTCTTTGCAGAGGGTAAAACAGATTACTTTGCTCGCAAACGCCTGGTCATCCAAGATAAAAACAAATACAACACACCCAAGTACCGCATGATTGTCCGCTTTACCAACCGGGACATCATCTGCCAGGTGAGCCCACGCAAGAGTCCGTGGTAAAAACCTGCTAATGGGCAGCTCCACAGTCTAAACTGGCCGTTTTCATCTAGACTAGTGCATGCCTGTAGAACGCAAGCCTTCCTGTTGAGACGGGTGTCCCAATAAGTGACTTTCGCATTACGACTGCGCATGTGCGGACTATGTGAGTTCAAAGTTCACCACTACCAAACATTCTGGTAGCCGCCTTGCTTTGGTAGCTGCCTTGCTTTTGTATAGAGACAGTACTGTCACTCCTGAACAATTGCCGTTTAAAGTCTGCTTCAAGCTTTAAATCGCCGTTATGCCAGGTGCACATTGTGCCGTAGTGAAGTGTGGGAACGGCATGTATCATCTAGAGCGGTGGGAAAAGCAAACTTGCAGCATACATGCTTGTAACTTTGGGACCAGCGTGTGCACATGTCTGCCGCCATTCACGTTATATACATTCCCCACGGAGCTGAAGGATCCGGACGGATGTAATTGTTGGATTAAAGCAGTAAGTCTATATTATAACATAAGTAAATAGTGTTGTGTATTGTTCAAGTTCTAGCCTAATTGACAGGAGTCTAAACCCTGAAGTAGTCGGTACGGACAGGCAGGCCTGGATCTAGGATGTAGTTCTTTGTATATTGGTAGTGAAGCTTGATCTACACA
This sequence comes from Pholidichthys leucotaenia, assembly GCA_020510985.1. NCBI lineage: Eukaryota > Metazoa > Chordata > Actinopteri > Cichliformes > Pholidichthyidae > Pholidichthys > Pholidichthys leucotaenia. Next base: position 19,284,879 of record CM035839.1, on the reverse strand, counting down.
CACGTGTAATTAAGGCCATTGATAAGTAGGCTGGTATAAAATAAAATTGCAAATCATTGAAAACGTGTGGTACTTAAACAATAGTAGTATCGACCTATAGATCTAAGTAAGCAGGCTATGGCTTGTAGTGAAATTTACTCAAAATGACAAAACCAAAGTTGAGCTGTCAAACCACTTGCTTACCTTCTTTGTAGTCGTTTTGGAGTCTTGCAGGTAAGGGTGCTTGGTCCTTTGACAACAAAAAATCTGCTATGTCAGCGTACATAAAGGGGGGCCATTTTGGCCAATTTCTGCAGTGTGGCCGCAAATGTAAGCGCAACTAGTTTGTCCTTGCGTTTGCAGGTACAACCGGGAAGACCCCTATGCATACAATATGCTCGTAGATCAGGAACTTTCCATAAATTAAATGTATCGATAGAGCATGTTTGGTAGCCACGTTCCCATGATGCTTTGCGCGAGCCGAGATGCGAAAGTTACAGGCTCACATGTAGGCTGTGTTTGAAAGTGGAATGAAGAGATGTAGCCTATATGTAGGCAACAACACATGTTAGACTTTGACCAATGTGAAGAGACTGAATGGCACTAAGATTTGATTGTGTGAATAATAATTACAGAATTATTGAAAATGAATGGGACATCCAGTATTAGGTGACTTGTTTGAGAACCCTTGTTTATTTGTTTGTCAGACTTATTTGTCTGATCTTTTATGACTTAGATTCATAAATGTCGTATCTTGCACTTTGGGGAATGGGAGTTGTTCAGTCATCATAATTAGTTTATATGTGTAGTTTATAGTCTATTGTCAATAAAATCATGCAGTACTGTTAACAGGACACATTTACAAATATTTGAGACCCATTGTAGTCCCTTTTATATTTGTCAGAACCTTAAAGCCTGCGTCATGCCACATTTCCCTCTAGTCCGCTGTGGTCCGCGTACGCTTTGGATGAGCCTGGCACCACGTGGCGCTGCTCATGCTCACTTTTTTCATCTACCCAGGCCAAGCAGGTGATGACGCATGTGCACAACCATCATTTGTAGTTTCACTCCCGCCCGATAGGTAGCGCCAAGGTGCTGAGGCGCCAGGATTTACACCAACGAAGAAACGGCGGACTTCTTCACAAAGTTTCTCTTCAAATATAGAGTCCATTTCTGCTGTTTGACTTCCCGGTTTTCACTCCTCCACGAAGATGCTGCTGCCGCTGTGAAAGAAAGTTTGCATGTATGATTCATGTATGTTTTTATTCTCGTTTTCCGCCTCCTCGTTGTCTTCTTCGTCTGCTGATGTATTCTGTGTCAATATTGCCACGTCGTGAATGGGATGTTCGTTCATGCGCTTTTCAGTGCATTCAGGTCTGTGGGCAGGCGGCGCGATCACAATATTTGGGCTGCACGCGGTCGTCCGCGGTCGAGCATTGCGGACACTAGCGGAGTGGAGACGATGACCTAAATTTCGTCACACGAGGTTTCCGGTTACGCGTTGGCGGACAGCAGAGGTGTAGCATGAAGCAGGCTTAACATGTGGGATTGCCTACATATAGGCTTCACCTCTGTATTCCACTTTCAAACACAGCCTACATTTGGGCCTGGAAAGCCTGATTGGGATACCCGTTTTCAGACAAAAATACTTGCTTTCAATGGGCATGCACTAGTTTGTTTTTTTTTTTTAAATTGCCAAACATCATATGTGTAACTCATGGCAAAATTCATTTGGGATCAAAAGATAATTTCGCTCTTGCCATTCATTTCAGTGGAGAATTTTTCTGATTTAAGGTCCCATTTGTGGAAGCAGAGGGGGTGTGACTTGGGCTCTCCATCGTTTAGGAAGTAATTCTGCAGTGTGCTACTTGTGGCTCATTTTCACTTAGCAAAGCCAAGGCACTTTTCTACCATAAGTGTAACAAAAAACAGGTGAGCACTTTCAAGGAAGTGACTTTGTCATGAAAGCTGTTCGTCATAGACGGTCAGCGCGGACACAGACTGAGTTAGGCTTGTCACTTTCCGAAGTAGGAAAACGGTCACGGATTCCTCCCCTTTTGCTTAGCTGGACATGGTGTGTTCCCGTAGGGCTGCACAATTAGTTGAATTTTGATTGCGATCACGATTTTGGCTGCCACGATTAAATTAATGTGATTGTCGGTGATATTGACAGTTAAAATGCAGGCTCTGCTGCGTATCAAATCAAGCATTTTCTCAATCAACAGCCAGCCGACCACCAGGGGATGAACGCACGTTGGGGCAACATTAAGCTGCAGAACTGGCAAGCGAGCACACCCTGTAGCAACAGCCTTAAGTTTTCAGTAGTGGACTGGTGTGACAGTGAAACACAAAGCAGATGTCGGGAACAGAAGGTGACAGTATGGCAACACGTGGAGGTGAGAAGCTAGTGCCTCGAAAGGATCACCATCCGTTGTCTGGATGCGTTTTAGATTCAGGGCAAGTGATGCTGACTAAAAAGAAATTATATGCAAAAAGTGCCATAGAGCTGCGTCTGTGCCGCAGGGCAACACAACTGACTTATTCACCCACCCGAAAAACACACCACAAACACAAGTATGATAAACGCATGAAGGCTAAAGCGAATGTCACTTCACTAAATCACATTAGTGTCAACCCTGCACAGAGCTTCGCCGTATGCATCCACCTCCCAAAGACACACTAAAGTAACTGATGCATTTGTGTTTTATTTGGCCAAAGACATGTCCACTAAATACTATATGAGCAACGAAGGCCTCAGAAACATGGTCAAAACACTGGACAAGTAATGCGTGATCCCCACGTGATTCTCCAGAGTTGCATTACCTGCACTGTATGAAAAATACAGATGGATATCACAGCTGTCAAGTGCTTTGCAACTATGACTGACCTGTGGTCAAGCAGAATAACGGACTGTCCCTGACAGTTCACTGCAACGATGGAGATTTTGAAATGAGTCGATGCTTGCAGACGTCATTTTTCCCACAAGACCACACAGGAGACGCTATAGCCCACGGACTGTTTATATAATAAAAATGGAAAGACCGTGTTGTACTGAGGGAAATTCAGGTTCTCGGGAAAATTGCTGCTTGTCAATTAATTAATTGTTAATCAGTCAATAAGGTGAATCAGTTAACAATGAATTAATCAATAACTTGCATCCCTAATCTAAATAAATTACAATACCATAATTTGTAATTTAATTTATAAAAACTGTGACCGTAATCATCAAAAATAAATCAAAACAGCCTAAATATTTCATTGTATGTGTAGTGAAGGCTTGACGTTCCTGCACTGTAACTTGAAGCATTTGCAAACTTATTTTCGACTGGAAGAAGTTCTTTAAATTTTCGTCTGAAGCCTAATTGAACTTTTAAACTTCCAGACCCAGACAGGTTTTAATAAGATGGACTAGTTTGTTTTCTTATTTATTTTTAATGTTACTCTAGTTTGTTTTGAACATGTAGAGCTACATCAGCTTTCCGTTCTGCAGCTGAAGCTGCTTATTTTAATTTTTGCACTTTATTTCTAATTAATTAAATTAATTACAATTTAATGCTAATTAAATACAATTAATGACAATAGTAATTATAATAATTACAATAATTGATGACTAAATAATTATAATTTAGTTGACTAAATTCTTACCGACAATTAATCGAAAGCCAGTTAATCATTAAAATCCCTAATTGAGATGCACTAATATTCAGAATGAGGGCTGATGTTACCACGACAAAAAGAGGGAAGATAAGAGAGCCACTCCAGTAATTCTTTGATTTAGTGCACTTCACACGTGAGCCAGCAGAACTGAAACAGCTCAGCCGTCATCCAGGAGAGGTTATTGCCCAACAGGTAAACGAACATAAACAGCACATGCTAGCAGTTTAGTTTTCTAAAGCTGAGACAATTGCTCATTGAAAATAAGAAGTGCTAACTTTACTCGCTAAAACTCACTAACCTCACCAGTGCGGCGTTTATAAGTGGCCCAACTTTAATCATTCATCACTGGGATGGCGCCATGCACAGCAGAGACGACTGACAGGCGGCCGACAGAGCGGAGGGGGAGGAGGATGGATGCGTCGTTGTAGTGCTGATGTGATGACAGCTCTCCTTTATAGAGTTTGCATGTCACTTGTTTCATTTGTTTATTTTCTGTAAAATGCTTCCATACTTTGGGAAGTATTGACCTCTTCTTCTCTGTGATTTTCTGTCTTCTGTGTTGATGATGCGCTCCTCTCCTCCTTGGCTGGAACAGTTAAACTGAACATTTCCACGGCATGCATATAAACTTTAAAATTAAACGATTCGTCGACCAATTGTTGCAGCCCTAATCACAGCTATTCTTATTATTCATCTATAAATGTGCAGACAGTTAAAGTTTGACTTATGGCTTGTACACATTCGGGTGACTCACAGATTTCAGTGATACTCTAAGGAAAACAACTTCCTGTATTTACTCTTCTTCTTGTGGCCAACACATCTGACCAGTAATTGGAGAGGATGTTGTTGTGTGATGTGAAATGATGCATTCTGGTCAGCTTGGATTTTTCTGTGTGAAAATGAGCCAAACCCAGGGGAAATTGAGGTAAAATAACACAATCAGCTGAATCTGACAAAGTAAATGAACTTTGGTTTAAAATGTTTAGTATTTCCATCCATCTTCTTCCGCTTAATCCTTTTTGGGTTGCGGGGGGACTGGAGCCTATTCCAGCATCTTTGGGCGAGAGGCAGGGTACACCCTGGACAGTTCGCCAGTCCATCGCAGGGCCAACACGGAGAGACAGACAACCATTCACTCTCACAGTCATACCTAAAGACAATTTAGAATCCCCAGTTTGATGCCAATTAACCTAACGTGCATGTTTTTGGCATGTGGGAGGAAACCGGCGAAATCTCTGAGTAAACCCACGCAGACACGGGGAGAATATGCAAACTCCACACAGATCACTGTTGGTCGGGGGCTGGGATCGAACCCGCGATCCCCTGGCCAATTGTGAGTTGCTGTGCTGCCGCAGTGCTAACCACTCTGCCACCGCGCTGCCCTTGGTTAGTATTTGAAAATGAAATTCCTTCTGATGATGGCATCTTCAGAAGTAAGACTTGTTGCAGTTATGTCACGTGAACAGCTGTAATAAACAACTCCATGTCAGGATTTAATATTTTTTGTTCCTTGTGGTTGTTTCAGATTGCCTATGCCAGGGTTGAAGGTGACATGATCGTATGTGCCGCCTACTCGCATGAGCTGCCGAAATACGGAATCTCCGTGGGTTTGACAAACTATGCAGCAGCCTATTGCACTGGTCTGCTGCTGGCCCGCAGAGTACGTGTCAGCCTGCTCATACAGTCCTTTGATGCACATTTACTGGTCACAATGAACCGTAAACTTCAGCTGCAGATTTCTGACTCGGTCGTCCACTTTTCTGCCCTCAGCTCCTGAACAAGTTTGAACTGGACAAAGTGTACGAAGGTCAGGTCGAGGTGACAGGTGATGAATTCAATGTGGAGAGCATCGATGGTCAGCCGGGCGCTTTCACCTGCTACCTGGACGCTGGACTGGCTAGAACCACCACAGGCAACAAAGTGTTTGGTGCCTTGAAGGGCGCCGTGGATGGAGGCCTCTCCATCCCACACAGGTAACACGGGAATGGCCCTGCTGGTTCTTTTGCCGTTTGGGTTGTTTTCTCTCTTGAAGATTTCATGTCCTTCGTTCCTCAGCACCAAGCGGTTCCCTGGGTATGACACAGAGAGCAAGGAATTTAATGCAGAGGTTCACCGGAAACACATCATGGGCATCAACGTGTCCGAGTACATGAGCTTGCTGATGGAGGAGGACGAAGAGGCGTACAAGAAGCAGTTCTCCCGCTTTATCAAGAATGGAGTCACCCCTGAGTCGGTAAGTCCTCTGCATTTATTCAGTAAACTTTATAGTCTGCAACACTAAATACAATCAGCTGGAGATGGTGGACTGAAGTCCAGTTTCTTCTCTTTTTAAAGATGCACTCTGGTTGCTATAAATCCCTATAAAAACAAATATAGATTCGGTCCCTCCAGGATTTGGTGGGAGCTTTTTTAAAAAGTTGCGATGTTTTCAGAGTTTTTTTTTTTTTTTTTTTTTTTTTTTTTTTTTTTTTTTTGGCACTAAAAGTTGTGGGAAGAATTACAAATTTTAAAGCAGATGATATAACGATACAAGAAAAGCACAGGATTGTCAAAAATTTCTTATTACAATGATTTGTAAATTAAGCAGAAACTTCTGCTATACAGAAAAACTCTTGTGCAACAGCAAATACAGACTTTAACACAATATCCATTACAACAGCTAAATTGCATTGAGTGCATGTGAGAGTATAGATTTGGAAATTACGGCAGCACCTTCATTTGAAAACCGCAGCATCCCCAACCACTGTACCGAGCGGAGAGGAAAAAATAATTTATTCTGTTGCTCTGTATTGTTTACAGGAGTCTGTGCTTTTCTGAAAAATAAAATCACAGACAATATTCTCTCTTTCCGTGCCTACCTCCTACCTGTCTATCTGCTGCACATCTTGACGGACGCACACACACACACACACACACTTGTCTCTTCAGACACGCATCTTTCATGTATGGGGGATTTGGGGCGGGGGGTGTCTGTCCAGAGCAGAGATTCACAGTTTTAAAGCTAAAATGTTCAAACACTGGCTGTAGTGTTAGATTTCCTCGTTTTGTTTGTGGTTTTATGGTGTCTCTCCTCACGTGCGCTCCTGTGACGGGGTGCTTTTGGGCCAGGCGGACGTTTTTCAACACAAACCCGGCACTTTGTACACACGGTCAAGATGAAGACGTGGTGAGACATCCACCGGCAGGCTGGGGGAGACAGAGGAAGGGATGGTGTTGGAAACCTTGTGGGTGAATGTTTTTTTTTAAATCACACGCTCTGTATTTTGCTGATGTGTTCTGTTAATACCCACTGTAAATACGGAAGTGAACATGGTACAGCGATGCATTTGATTGGCTAGACTGAGCGTTTGAGGGCCACTCAGACAAATTTGATTGGTGAAATTGACGGAAGTTGATAAGGATTGGCCAAAATTGTGGGAAAATTGCAGTGATTGGACAAAGTTGCAAGGTCACGCTAATTGGCTGATTTCACGTGAATTGACGTAATCGCAACATCGTTAAATCCTGAAGGGACTGTATATCGTCTAAAATGGTGTATTGTGCCCTTTTTTCAACAAACAAAACAGTTTTGTGTCAAAATATTTTCACTTTCCCCGTTCCTTCAAATGCCAGAACTGGTGGTTACTAGGCCTGCCCACATCTCACAAGGCTAATAGTGGCTAGCACTACATTATCAGAATAAGTCCTATGATAAAAAGACTTGCCGGTTGAAAGACATGCATGGTGGTCCAGGATAATGACTGAAACTGCATCAGTCCTTAAAAGCAGATTAATTGTAAAACCCATCTTAGTTTGGGCCAAGTTTTCAAAGCAGCTAGTTAAAAAAAAAATGCAAACTAGCCTTGAGGAAAACTAAGTTTCTGTCCTGTCTGATTTGACTCCTACAGTCACTGGTGTTAACGAAAGCAACAGTAGCTATAAGGCTGAACTCTGTCTACGCAACTATAATAAAAACTGATGCTGCCACAGCTTTGCTCATGGTAAAGTCTACTGGCATTGAGCTGTCTGCCAGATGGGATCAGGTCCCCCCCGGTCCTTGTTGCACTAAAAGTCGTCCTAAATGACACCAAACTGCTCCTCACAACAGAATGAAACACGGTTCTGCCATCTAATGTGTGACTTGATCACAGTCCTGTTAATTTCATGAATAGCATCTACAGTGTTACTGTAGATATGAATGCTTGGAGGGAAAAAGGAGTCAAAACAGCAGATCCACAGTGCTGTAGACATGAAAATGTAGAAAATACTCCTGTGTGGGACTGTGTCTGGGTGTTGAGCTAAATGTGGTTGGTAACTGTTGTGATACATGAAGCACCTCCAGGATAAACGAGCGGCTGTAAACTAGAGGAGGGATTTCTGCACACCTTAGATTTGTGATTCAGGGGGCTGTGATGGGATGATAAAAGGATTATTAATGCATCTTGACGGGGGAGAGAGATGAGAAAGCTGGAATGTTACATATACCAGCATGTATCCACTGCAGCACCTGCCTACTTGTTCAGCAGCTCTGGCATAAACAGCCATGGTGGTTGCTGGACTGTAGACACTGAAAAATCTTTAAAAAAAAAAAACAAAAAACAACATTTGTAGATCAGTTGAGAATATTTGGTGTCCACATCTTTGATGCATGTAAAAAGATTACCCTCACCACAAATATAAACAAAGGCTAGCAACCACAGTTGTAGAGAAGTGTGGGAGCAGATGCTGATGTTTGCGGTCATGGATGTAGAAAAAATTGTCAAAGAGGGGAAAACGTAACTGGATGATGGATGTTTTAAGTGTTGGTCTGAGTTTGGCTGATTACTGAGGTGTAGTTTGGTTCTGAGGGTATGCAATAGGGTGATTTGTGACTGGACAGCAGCTTGAATGAAAGACAAGATGGTAGTGAGACCTGCTGTGATGCCTGGTTAGGAGACGGTGGCACTGATGAAAAGAGGAGGCAGCAGAGTTGAAGATGCCAAGATTCTGATTGGAAGTGACTCGAAGGAACAGGGATAGAAATGAGTATATCAGAGGGAGGGCTCGGGTTGAGCGGTTTGGAAACGAAATAAGAGCGGCGAGGCTGAGATGGTTTGGATATGTGCAGAGGGATAGTGGATGTATTGGACAAAGGTTGTTGGAAGGTGGAGCTGCCAGACAGGAGGAAAAGAGGAAGACCACAGAAGATTCATGGATGTAGTTAAGAAGGACATGGTCAGGGTGGCTTATAAAAAGTTGAAAATGAGATTAATTAGGTATTTGCAACTCCACAAGGTATCCTATACATACAGCAGATGCTTTTCGTTTTTAAGATCTGGAAGTTTAGCCACCCCCTCCATGGATTGCTGCCATAACGTGGTGGAGGGGTTTGTGTCCCAATAATCCCAGGAGCTATGATGTTGGCCACAGTTAGCTTCTGGTAGGGTCTCCCAAGGACAGGGCCAGACCAAGAGGGATGGTCCTGTTGATTTCCAAGAAGTTACAACAGGGATCCACACATTTTGGGGTTACGGAGCAAGCACTTGGCAACCGGGTTTTTATCCACAGGACCCAGCCAGGCTCAGCCCGAGCGAGCCACATGGGTCCAACCTCCAGTGGGCTTACCACCTGCAGGAGGGATCACGGTGCTGTGTGAACTGGGTCTGCCCCTGCAACCTGGACCTCTGGATAAGTGGTAGAAGATGGATTAAATTTAGCCATACTACACATTTAATGATGCATTATTAGAACATCATAAGTGTCTATTTTTATATTGCAAATTTAGCAGTTTTTGACTTCGGCCTTTGCCCTGACTGTTGCATTTTTGTAGTTCTGCTATTTTTTGCACCAGAATAAATTCAGTCTTTTGTGCAAACTTGTGATTCGGATCTCTGTGAAAATGTAAATTTCTTAGCAAGAAAGAGCACAGAGCCCTTAAGTTATGTAATGGTTAAGTCTAACCGAACTGTTTACAGATCCTTTCATTGATCTCGCTAAATCTGTGCTCTCCTGAGGCCTTAACACTCGACCTGATGGGATGTTTGTGTGTTTGTTTGTGGTTGCAGCTGTTGACACGTGGGGAAAAGAATGAGAAAGTAGACCTTATGTGGGATGTAAAGAGGAATGAAGATGTTAGTGGTTAAAGATGTGCAGTGTGCAAAGAGTATGAGGAAGAGAATTGATTTTGAAGCAGAAATACAGGGATGAGACGAACATCAAGCAGTACAGTGGCAGCTACATTTTACATTTTGTGCAGCAGTAGGTGTCCTAAGATTGTTTCTCCTCTTTAGTCTAACCTCGTTTCAGAACACAGGTTTACTTGGTCCGGTGGAGGATCTGTACTTACTACACAGAGCTTTTTCTAGTCTCAAAGACCACTCAAGGCACTTTGCTAGTAGTACTAACCCTTTATTTTGAGGGCCTATCAGAGACTGATGCCTAGGCACAATTTAGAGTCGCCAATTAATCTGATATGCATGTCTTTGGATTGTGGGAGGAAACCCACACAGCACAGGGACAACATGCAAACTCCACACAGAAAGGTTCCCACCCCTGCCAGCCTGGGGATTTGAACCTGGAAACTTCTAGCTGTGAAGCAACAGTGCTAACCACTGTAGCACTGGCAGCACCATCTGGAGTATGGTGCTGTTTTTTTTTGTTTTTTTTTTACCTTTAGTTGAACACAGTTATGCACATCACGGACAGTCTGTCAGTATTAGTAGTGATGTTGTTTATGACCAGTTGCAGGTAAAAACTGAGGAAAGTTTCACATTTTCTGCTATAAATGGTTCCCAATTTTTCTTAAGGTGCAGTAAGGTAGATTTTGCGTTTTTCATTAAAATAAATTAACTGAAATCTTCCGCAGTGGCTGGGTGTTGTCAGCCACTGCAGTGATATGATTCTCAAAGCTTTAGTTTCCTTAGCTGGCCCCACCCACTTTTCTAGGCCCTCCTCTTAAAGCTTTTGGACCACCTCTGTTGCTTGGCAACGTGATATGGTAAATGGCACTCACTTATATAGTGCTTTTATTCTCATCTCTTGATGACCAAAGCGCTTTACAGATCCTGCTATCCACCCATTCACATTCACACACTGATGGTGGCATGCTGCCTAACATGGCGCTTCCAGACCCACCAGGAGCAATTGGGGTGAAGTGTCTTGCCCAGGGACACAACGGCAGGATATCTGGGGAGAGCGGGATTTGAACGGCCAACCATGTGGTTATTGGACGACCTGCTCTACCTCCTGAGCTACTGCCGTCCAATCATCATGCTGCATCATGCCGTTGCCTTATTGCTTAGTTGCCTTATTGCTTAGTTGCCTTATTGTGGTGTTTAGGGCTGGGAAGCATCACTAATTTCCAGAATTGATTTGATTCAGATTCTTGAGGTTCTGAATTGATTCAATTCCGATTTGATCCTATTCAGTCAGGGAAATTACCATTTTAATAGCTATTTTACATGCCAGGAAAAAAAATCTTAGACCTAATGCTGCAAATTGTACCAGGAATACGCTAACTTTATAAATACATAAATTATTACATAAAGAACTGACCCAAAATCAGTTACAATAATGCACTTTTTATTATTTAACTTACGATTTCACAAAGTGCTCACAAGTGCTTTCGTTAGTGCAGAGTGTGTAGTGTCAAGCTAACAACCCAGAGTCGGTAAACAAATTCAATGCATGAAGCATGCAGACATAATCTCACTGTATTTCAGTCCCTCCAGGATTTCGAAGGGCTGTTTTTGTGATTGTTGCAACCCAAAAAGCCTGAATTTGTGGTAGCTTTCCCTGAAAGTTGCAACATCTTTAGAGGTTTTTTGCACTGAAAGTTGTGTGAGGAAGTACAGATTTTAAAGTAGCTGCTTTTTTATAGTTTACAGTGATGCTGTTCTATGTAACGCCACAAGAAAAGCACAGGATTGCCAAAATTTCCTGTTAAACAGTGATTTGTTTCGAATTAAATGCTCAGGAAAATTGTCAAAAAATGACCAGTATTGTATTCTTGCTGAGAACTTAAATAAAAAAGATATATAAAATAATTTGCCATTACAACAACTAAACTGCATTGGATGCATGTTAGAGTATGGAGAAAATTATGGCAGCACCTTCTTGAATCTTGAACTTGAAAACTAAGACCTCTGAAAAATTTGAGGTCTTCTGTGCTGAAATCCACCAGGAAGCAGGGACGGTCCTCCACTGAGAACCTCGTCCCTTCAGAAGGTCTCGGTGCAGGATGGAGCTTGGAGTGGAAACCCAGTCTTCACACATCTGAAGGGGAGATGAAAGGGAGAATAGATTTCACAGTAAAATTAATAATCATATTTTTAGATCCCCACATCACAGTAGGGTTTAATAATTTAGGTTCTTTTAATTTTTTGTTGTTTATATTTTAACTACAAATTAACTTTCAATTTTTGAAAACGGTTTCAGTTCATTTCCTGGAAGATTTGGTCATTTCAGTTTAGTTCTATTGAGTAAAAATGGCTCGTTGTATTGCAGCCTTTATTAATTCTTACAAATGTTAAATATATATATATATATTTTACTTACCGCAGCAGCTGCAACCATCTCTCTCTCTGGTCTGTTGTCGTTCTCCATACATTTTCTGTTTGAAAATTATCAATTGTTGACTTTTATGTTCCAACACAGTGCAGCACCTAGTACAAAACAGTTTATCCCCGCTTTAATTTTAAACTGTAATTTCCCAGTTTGGGATCAATAAATTACGTCCGTCTGTCTCGAGCGCAGTCTTTAACTGTGACTTTTGTTGATAAATTAACGTTGGCAAGTCCACTCTGTGGCTGCCTGCCAAATGTAAACACGGAAGTAATGTGAGCATAAGCCGCATGGAACTCTTGCGCGATTATTTATCACACAAGACTTCAGCTGGCTGCTTGCATTGTGTGTTTTGCAGACTGTAAAATTGTGATATTAAAAGATCAATCTGTGGATTTTGTGGATTGATATTGGCTTAGTCAAACGTGGATCAGTTCAAATCGTTAGATTGATCTTTTGAACCCACCCCTCGTGGTGTTGAAGTGATTAACTGAAATAAAACCAAAACTGATGTGAAACTGACATTAGGGACCTAAAACTGGCGTGTTCTTGCTCTTATTGGTTTATTGTGGTTTTTATCCCCCTCCCAGTCAAAGGTCAAAGACCCCTTTGGACGAAGACCCAAGGGGGATTATGTTGTGGGGTTTCCCGTCCCATTTCTGTGAAATCAACTACAGTTTTATTCCCATTTTTTTTTTTTTTAAATTTCGTGCCGTGGTTTGAAACGCACTGATGTGCATATTCCAATTTGGCTTCAATTGGATGATTTTTCCAGGAGTTGTCACTCATGACTTAAACTACTCACGAAAAGTTAGGGATATTTGGCTTTCGGGTGAAATTTATGGAAAGTGTAAAAAGTTCACGCTACAGTGATATCCAGTGCATCCGGCATTGGTTACAGGCGCATTTCTAAACTGCTGAACGTTCCAGTGAGCACTGGAGCCATCATTTGAAAGTGGCAAGAACATCATTTACCATAAACTGGCCACGACCAGGAGCTCCTTGCAAGATTTCTGACAGAGGAGTCAAAAGAATTATCCCAAGAGCCAAAGACGACTCGTGGAGGGCTCCAGAAAGACCTGGAGTTAGCAGGTACTAATAAGTAATGCACTCAGCCAACATGGGCTTTATGCCCGCTCACCTCACAAGACTCCATTGCTGAAGAAACGGCATGTTGAAGCTCATTTAAAGTTTGTTGCACAACATTTGGGCAAGCCAGTAAAATACTGGGAGAATATACATTCTCTGTAGTCTGGTCAGATGAGACCAAAATTGAACTTTCTGGATGCCACAACGCACAGCATGTTTAGAGGAGAAATGGCTCTGCACATCCCATCATGGTGTGGGGTGTTTTCAGCACATGATGCAGGCAGACTTCATATAATTGAAGGAAAGATGAATGGACAAATGTACAGGGACATCCTTGATGAGAATCTGTTGCCATCTGCCAAGATCCTGAAGATGAAATGAGGGTGGACATTTCAGCAAGACAATGATCCCAAGCACGCAGCTAAGGAAACTCAGCTGGCTTCAGAGAAGGAAAATAAAGGTTCTAGAATGACCCTGTCAGTCACATGACCTGAATTCAATTGAAAATCTATGAAATGAACTAAAGATCAACGTTCATAGAAGACACCCGTGGAACCTTCAAGATTTGAAGACAGTTTGTGTGGAAGAATGGGCTAAAATCACTCCTAAGCAATGCCTGTACCTAATTTCTCCATACAGGAGATGTCTGGAAGCTGTTATTACCAACAAAGGCTTTTCTGCTAAATATTAAATGAATTTCACCAAGCATGTTCAATACTTCCCTGTTATTCCACTTTATTAAATTTAACTTTGTGTGAACACAGGTGCCTTGATTTCTTTGCATGTATGGATTACTTGGGTTGTTACTGATATCTGGTGAAAATCTCAGGTCAGTGGCTCCATCAGAAATGTTTAATGAGAAAAATGTTGACGTGTTAAATACTTATTTTCCCTGCTGTATATGATAGCTGTTTTCCCTGTTCAGAGTGAGACCTGATTGATTAAGCCATTTTGTTACTTTCTCCATTGCTATCATTAACTTGGCAGCCACTTGTTTGGCATCTTTCCCATGTGTGTAGATTACTGTCATCTGCATACACCTGAATTTTTACGTCATGTTCACATACTGATGGCAAATCATTAATATACAAAGTAAAAAGCACTGGGCCTAAAATTGAACCTTGTGGTACTCCCATGGTGCATGCCTTTGATTGGGATACAGTAGTGTTTATGCGCACACACTGGGAGCGACCAAATAGATAAGATTTCAACCAGCTAAGGGTATTTATGGACAGTTTATATCCTGATAGTTTAGAAAGAAGGACTGGGCGATTGACCTATCAACATTATTTACTGAAAGAATATATGTTAGAAGGGTAGTATTTATATGTACGATTCACTATGCTCACTCTGGGACACTACGGAATGGTGGGTGGGACAGCACTGTGTATATCTGTGTTGTTTGGGGCTGGTTTTGATGTATGGACTGGTTGTACTGTATGTTGGGATGGATGGGTGATAATGTTATGTACAAAATATAGTTAATTGTTTACTGGGGGTCTTAAATGTGGTAATTTATATATTTCACATAGGTTGTATTTATGGAAAAGAGGAGTTGGAATTATTAAGTGTTCACTTCTTCCTTCTCCCTTTCGAACACTGTATACTGTTACTTTATTGCACTTGTCATTTGTTTTACTTTTTGGTTTGAAATAAAGTATTCTTTAATCATTTCAATAAAGTAACAACATGCAGTCTCCGCTGAGTGGTTCGGCCTGAAACCAAATTGCATAGAATGCAGAGCTGGGCAGATTCAAGATGTCCAACCAGTTGGTCTACTGCCACCTTTTCAATGGCTTTTAACAAAACAGGAAGTATACTTATCGGCCTGTAATTACTAATTTACTATTTGTCTCCGGTAGGACTGCAGCTAACGACCATTTTACAGCTTGGGTAATCAACCACTTTAATCGACGATTAATCTAAGTTTTTTTTTTTTTTTTAAAAAACCCTTACCATTCCAACCAGTGTCCAGCCAATGTAAAACGTCCCACGGGTGGGGCACCAAACATGTTTGGAACTTTCTTTCCTAAAGAGCGGTAGTAATTGTACCAAACACTCAATAACATAGGTACACATTTATTGCAATGCTTATTATTGCATTGTTTATTGCCTATAACCCTATTTGCAGTTGCGAGCTGCGTTATATTTTGCCTTTAAACTGTGACAAAATTGTTGATGTATACCATTAGGTGCCTTGTTAATGTAGTATTGGTAGATAAAATAAAACTGAAGGAATAATTAATCATTTTGCTCACACTTTTTCCTCTTCTCTCATTTATTGAACTTATTTTTCTTGCAAAAACAAAGTTTTTACAAAATTATGTGGCTTTTTCCATGAAGGAACGTCAGCATATACATGCTTGGAACTAAGTCTTGCCCTCCGCTTTGATGCAATGCTAACTGCTGCAGAAAACATGCTCTGATGGTGCAGATGTTGCTGGAATACACAGCAATGACCTTGTCAGCTTTGACAGTGTAGGATACCGTGCTGCATTTCTTTTCCACCATAACAACAGATTCACCTTCTTGGACAATGGACATTCTCCAAAGTACATCAGGACCTCACTTGGCACAGCTCGATTTAACTGGCTGTCTTCATCCTACTCATCATCACTGAAAGACAGAGAGATGAAGCATCGTAAGGGCACAATCAGGAAAGGACACGTAATATGTAAATACAAATGCACAATTTCTTAAATTTCAAGTCGTAAATCACCTAGTACTGGAGTCAGACGAGCCCATTAAGGTCTAGAGAAATGATGTTGCACCACTGGTGTGTGACTGCTTTGCCGGAGTAACTGTCAGCAAGGTTGGCCGCCTATCCATAAGTTGACCGGTGCAGTTGCTGCGCTGTGCCACTGGGGGTGCGCAACCCGTCCATACAATGTGGACAGTTAAAGGGTTAAGCCGTGGGATTTCAATTCCCAATCCTCCCCAAGAAAATGACATATCACTCCCAGATGAGCCTCAGTAGCGATGCTTGTCCAAATGTCAGCTGTGAGTGCAATACTGTCAGTGTCTTGAAGGATGCTCTTTAATTTGTTTTTGGTGTCTTTATATACTTATTCTCCATTTTCTTTGAAGTAGGTTCTTGATGGAAGTGAATACTTGGGGTTGAAATTGGAAATCCTATCTTTAAAGCCTTCTTCCTCCATGGAAAGTGGGCGCATGTCTGTAGCCATCATATTTAAAATGCTGTTTGAGAACTCGGCTGCTTGTTCAGTTGAACATGGTGGAGTTGCCCACACAAAGCTGTCCATACAACACTGTTTTCTGAAAGATGAAATAATATTGAGCTTTACTCTCACACAGAAAAAACACAAAAAATTGTCCTGGACAGTGAGATGCACTTGAAATTTCGTTGTATGGATGTAAAATGACAAAGGCTTTCTCACATTACGTTACACCATAAAGTTCGGTTTTGTAGTGTTGGCTTCAACTCGCAACATGGGGGGGAAAAAAACAGTGGCTGGCAGTTAGTGGTAGCTGCTATATGTTCTTCGGCCATATAAGCATAAATTATTAGCGTGTCTGAGTGCTGACTAATTCTATTAAGCTTAATTTAATATCTCAGATGCGTACCTTGTCTCGTTGTGTCCGCTGTTAGTGTGTGGTGTGGTTGTTGGACGCTTTCTGCTGAGATGCTGTAACATCAGTGTTGTGCTGCTGTGGTATGCTAGCTCTGCTTTACAATATACACACTGCACAGTTTTTCCATTCAGTTTGAGCTCGAAATGATTCCAGACTTGAGATACTTTTTTTTTCTGTGACTTTTTTGTTTCTTCCATTTTGCGGCCGTCACATTCTCGCTTTCTGCACTGCTCCGCTGAATCCATGATGTTGCACCACTGAACAAACCCGCATGTTGTTAGCAGGACCAGAAGAAGGTCATGTAGACTGGAAGTGATGCTTAAAACAAAGCCTCTGATCATAGATTTTGTGTCAAGCAGTTTTTGTAGTAGAATTAGTCGAGTAATCATTGCAGCCCTAGTCTCCAGCTTTGTGTGTGGGGGTTACGATGGTGGGTTTCAGTGCATCAGGAAAGATATTTTCATGTATTGATTGATTTATTAGTTGTGTAATTGGAATTATTAAAATATCTATGGTTTTTCAGGAATACAGTGTCTAGGCCATGAACATCCTTTGCTCTGGAACTTGATAGATGATAAAATTTTGTTAAGCTTTACCTCATTTGTGGGTTTAAGTAGGGATGTGATTTTTCCGCTAATTCGCGGAATTCCGCTTTTTTTATCTTCCAAAAATTTTCAGACCAGATGGCGGCGCTTGCACAACGCAAGGCTCAGCATCTCTTCAGATTTTGTGGATTAGCAGCGATATTTCTGCTCATTTCGGGTCTGTTCGTTCAGAACAGCTTTGCTTTTACATCCTACACCCAAAATGAACTTTTGGACATTGGATTACAAAATAACGACCTTTTTATCAGCAACCTACGTTTCATCCCTGAGCTCTGGAGAACACCCAACACTAGGTAAGCTACCCGGCCGACCGGAAGTGCTCGCAGGCGGCGTAGAGACCGTAAGCAAAGGCGGGGGAAGCGCGGAGGGCTAAGAGCTAAGCTAAAGCTAACACCGCACCGGCTTTCTCTACCCAGCATTTTCCTCGCTAATGTATGGTCAGTGGCGAACAGAACGGATGAGCTACGGCTTCGGATCACCAACAATAAGAAACTTATGAACTGCAATATCATGATTTTCACGGAAATATGGGTACATAGTGGAGTACTTGTGTGGCGCCATGAGACGGCTTTTGTTGTGATGTGGTGCATTATAAATAAAGCTGAATTGAATTGAATTACTTGACGGTGCTGTCGAGCTGGCCGGACGGCACACTCTGCGGGCAGACAGAGCAGCTAATGACTCCGGTAAGACCAGAGGTGGGGGAGTATGCATTTATATTAACAAGGCTTGGTGCACGAACTCTGTCACTGTTGGGAGACACTGCTCAGCTAACCTGGAGTTTCTCATGGTTAAATGTAGACCTTTATATCAATCAATCAATCAAAGACTTTATTCCAGACTCATGGTCCATCAAAAATAAAATAAATAAATAAAATAAAACAAGACAGTTGAAAACAGATAATAAGAAAAACAATCAAAAAGTTACAAAACAATAAGACACAACTACTAAAAGAAGTACAAAGACAGTACAGACTTTAAAAAGACTTAGAAAGACAACTGTACCAGTGCCTTCTAAACTGTGACTGACAGCGAATAGAACTGAGCTTAATGCTAGACATGACTTGAATGATTTCATTTCTAGATACATCAAGCCGACAGATGAATTTATACACAAGATTCCTTATTACTGCATGCAGAGTATTTACACGTGATGAGACAAATAACTCGGAAGCACTGCACCATCGAGGCTTTTTAAGTAAAATTCTTAAAGCATCATTGTAAGCAACTTGTAATTTCTGCATACTTTGTTTCTATAATTTATCCATAAATGAGCAGTGTATAAAGGTGTACAATAGGTTTTAAAAAGAACCAGTTTCACCTCATCTGAACAAAAACCAAACTTGCATGCAAGAATATTTGCTTGCATGTAGATTTTGCAGCGTTGTCTGAAAATATCATCATCATCATCAGTCATTCTATCATTAATAAAATGTCCCAGGTATTTAATTTTATCCCTGACAATTAATTCCCTGCCTGTCAATTCAAAGACAGGGAATTTCATTAACAAATCTTCTTTAGTTCGGCAAATCAGCACACAACTCTTATTTGTATTATATTTCATGTCATTTTCCTCTCCATAAGCACTACACACTCTTAATAACTCCTGAAGACCAGCACTACTTGGACTGAGAATAACTAGATCATCAGCATACATAAAATGATTCACTAACTTATTCCCTATTAAACACCCAGTTTTACAGGCATTCAGTTGTTTTGACAACTCATCCATATAAAGATTAAATAGAATAGGGGACAATATCCTGCCCTGTCTAACACCACTGCTCACACCAAATGGGGATGAATGACTCTTCCCCCATTTCACCAGCATCTTCTGATGTGCGTACCAGTAAATCAGGATACGTACTAAGTACTTGGGAACCCCCCTGTCAATCATTTTCCTAAACAATATCCTGTGATTAACACGATCAAACGCCTTAGAGGCGATCAAACGCCTTATATCTGCCACAGGAGTTCACTTTTCTTCATCTTGCCTGCTGAAGATGTTTTGGACTTTATTTAAAAAATATTTTTAACGCCACACATGTGATGGATAATGCTTGTTGGAATATTTTAGGAATGCTATCTTCTTGGAACACAAGTCAATATTATACAGTAATAAGTGACATTCAGCTGTTTGTTTTATGTCATTTAAGCACAGTTCTGGTACTTAAAAATCATAAAAACCCAGGAGCTTCGGGGGGCTTCACCCCCCTTGCCCCCCCACCGGGGCTCTGCCCTGGACCCCGCTGGGGGACTGCATCCCCCAGACCCCCTGCTAAATTTTCAGATAATTTCCCCAACCCCAAATCGCATCCCTAGTTTAAAGGTTTAGCTCAGTTTCATGATGTATTGGTGTGGGCATGTTTGTGTAAAATTCAGACCCAGTTCTTGTACCGATTTAATAAAATAAATCATTAAAGGGTACCTGTGGTGGTCGTGAAAAAAAAAAAGATATTATATTGAGCCCCTGTCTCACGTTCTAGTTCAAGTTTAAGTTCAAGTTCAAAAGCAATGTGAAATAAATCCATTGCTGATGTGCTGGTTCAGCTATGTCAGCAAAGCATGGGTGCAGCCATACTAGCGGCTACATGGCCTGCCAGGACACTTCCTGTGACGTAGTAGCGTGGATACCGCGATCTGGATCAATATTGGCTGAGCCTGGAGTGCCCGGATGAGCAGTGGCTTTCGGGATATTCAAATTCAAACGTTTATTTCAAACTCAGGGTTCATATTAAATGCAGAACTAAAACGAGTAGAAAATAAATAAATAAATGCTTAAATTCAGCGGGTCGTCTCGTCTGATCTGAGGTCGTAACGGCCGCCAGAGGGCAGATGATTCTACAGAGCAGCAGACACTCGGCGCTCTTGTAACAACAAAAACATACAATGCGATATGGATATCGCAACATGGCGGAATGTAAAGCCTTTGGATGTCTCAATAATAAGCGAAAAAACAAAGATAAACACTTCTTTTGTGTACCCAAACCCAGCTCACCTTGTCAGAAGATCGTAGCGGAAAAGTGATTGCGCAATCTCGGAGCAGGGCACAGACGAATCCTTTCAGACGAAATTGCGTTGTGTGTGAGGACCACTTCGTCACTTTCACCCTCAGAAGACCTTTCTGGCTCAAACCTGTAGCCATGTTGGACGAATTCTTCCTCGGAGTCCGACAATTCAGCCATAATAGAATAAAAACACTCACAACAGCACCCTAGTCGCTCATACAGATGGAGTATTGACTTTTCAGTGTCAACGAAATGACGTCACATCCGCATGTGTCATGGCTGCGCGCAGAGTTTTCATTGGCTGGCCATGCCTGCGGTCGTATTTGCATATTTCTCTGGTGGTATATGACTGGCAATAACTATTTAACCAAATAACGAATACTTTGCCTAATGTTTTCAAGTTGAATGCGTTTAGACGACCACCACAGGTACGCTTTAATAAACAAACTCACTGAAAATGCTGGCAATAACTAAACTCCATTCAAATTGAGTTGTATGACTTTGCTTTTTTGAATTTTTTTCCCTATGAGTTTATAAATATATTTCCAGAGTTTTTTGTTGTTCCCTTTTGCATTTTTGATTATGTCCGAAAAGAAATTTGCTTTTGCTTTACGGAGCTGCATGGTGACTTTATTTCTGAGGCTTTTAAAAATCAGTCTATCTGTACTTAAGTCAGTTTTTAGCCATTTTTTAAGAGCTGAATCCCCTTTTTTTTCATGAGATTCCATAATTTTTCTTTTAGCCAAGGTAGATCCTGTTTTCTCTTGTGTTTAGTGTTGTTTTTGTATGTTTTGAGATAATTTGATTGTTGATGTACAGTATATTGCATGTATAGAAGAGAAATGCATTGAAAACCATGATGCTGATTTAAGGTCAAATTGCCCAACCCTACATGTACCCATTTCCAGATGACACGCTTTTTTGTTACCGGAGTGGTGGCTCAGTTGGTAGAGCATCTGCCCCACACCCGGGAGGCTGCCGTTCAAATCCCAGCCGGGTCACGCCCAAGACCATATAAAAGCGCAGCCTCCTGCTGTGCAGCTTGGTGCTCAGCAATAATGGAACAGAGGAGGGAAATTTGTGGTGGCGCCTTGCAGGGCAGCGGCCCCTCTGATTCTAGATGTGATTATCACTGTAGGTAGGAGAAACGTAATTTTGTTCTACTGTACATGATTGGCTGTATGGATTGAATGAGAATAAAGTTGGCTTTGCCTTTTTGTTCTAATGACCCTGTGAGTTGGACTGAAATGTATATCTGACTCCTTTATGTGGTTTATTTTATTAACTTGTATCCTCATCGTCCTGTGGCTGTCGTTTATTAGCCTTAGATAGCAGTGTGTATTGTAGTTGTCCTGTTTGGGTAAATATGTGGTAAGAAGCATTCTAAATCAGCGGTCCCCAACCTTTTTTGCGCCACAGACCGGTTTAATGTCAGACAATATTTTCAGGGACCGGCCTTTAAGGTGTGGTGGATAAATACAACATAAGAACATGATACAACCGGCATAAAAACTGGTATTTTCTAAATATAATAATAAACGTGAATCCACTGTGTACTCGTTTGCAACTTTATTAGCAGCGTCCTCTGCTAATAACATGAGTAACATCCTCTCTGTTCACATCACTCTCTGGTCACCCTTTAGTGACTAAAGGGCTCACACGATAACGTGCAGCGGGCAGACCACAGGGCACAGTGGCCAAAAAACTGACAGTACACAATAACGTAAATGGCTCGGGTTAACTTAGTCCTCAAGGATGCGCTACTGACTCGGGAGAAAGTAACTGGGCCAAGTGCCAAAGCGTAGCAGCACCGTTGCAAGGGGAAACGCTAACAGTTTGTACTCAGATAACAGGAGCAGTCCGAGTAGTCCCAAGTATATCCCGCGAGCACACACAACCAGAAACCACACTGAGGGGAGTAACGACAGTGCGGCTTCCGACTCCCTCGTTAGACAGTACATTCATATGACGATTGTCTGTTAAATGCAGCTTTCTTTTTCTTGGAAGTCGTAGGCTCTTCTTCTGTCTCCTTACTGGGCCTTTTCCCCTTTGCAAAGAAACTTTCCAAAGACGTTTGTTTTTTTACTCATTTTGCTAGCTGGTGGGTTTAATTTTAGCGGCAACGTATCACGTGATGGAGACTAGCATCTTGATGTGCATCAAGAGTGAGCCATAGATGGATGTAACGGAGAGAATCCGGTAATTTTTCAAAATAAAACATCATTCAGACTCAGATAATAAATAAAACGGAAGTAATGTAAGTTATTTATTCTTTCTGTGCGGCCCAGTACCAAATGACCTATGGACCGGGACCAGTACCGGTCCGCGGCCTGGGGGTTGG
Organism: Pholidichthys leucotaenia; assembly: GCA_020510985.1. NCBI lineage: Eukaryota > Metazoa > Chordata > Actinopteri > Cichliformes > Pholidichthyidae > Pholidichthys > Pholidichthys leucotaenia. The sequence goes on along the minus strand of CM035839.1, from coordinate 19,262,086 downwards.
GAACCGCTGCTCTAAATGATGCCATATGGCCTAGAATGAATCTCTGAAACAAGCCAAAACATTTTAGTCCCAATAGTTATGTGGCTTCTTTTCCTATCAACTGCTGTGTGCATCTGTCAGGTATTGCTGTTGGCTTTCCTTCCTCTGATGGCCTCCGTGAGGTTCCAGCAGTTGGCTTGCTGCCTTTCTGGTCTCTACGGGCGTCTCGAACTTCATTTTGGGCGTTTGTCACACATGGGTCTCTGGGTCTGTGAGCTGGCCTCTGTGCCACAGCGAGTCCACTCTCGGAGCCTCTTCTGAGGAGTATCAGCTTGTTGGCGGCCACAAAGGAACCAGAGAAAACTCGCTGACTTGGACGGCAGACTCTCGATCAGTGAAAGGCAAGAGAAAAGTGTTGGGGAGTCAACCCACCGCTGACTGAGTTGTGGTTGGTGTTGATTCTGCTGGCAGAGGGAAGGTGAAAGAAGAGGCGGTGACGGCTGTAGTTAGGTGTGGCCAAGAGCTTTGGTTTGCTTTGAGTGGAGTTAAAATAAGATGAGCCTTCATTAGTCCCACAATGGGGAAATTCCAGGAGTGACGTCTAGTGTGACGTCCAGCTTGGGATGAAAATCTTGACTTTTCCTCTCATACGTGATGTTTTTGAGATTGACTTTTTTGTCCTTTATTTTTTCTTCTCTTCCAGATCGAGGAAATGTACAAAAAGGCCCATGCTCTCATTCGTGAGAACCCCGTTCATGAAAAAAAGCCTCCCAAAGAAGTCAAGAAGAAGAGGTGAGAAATTCTTTTTTCAGGGTTTCTGCAGACAGTCATAACTGTTGAATGGATTTTTGCCAAATTTATTACATTTGTCTTGATGTGGCTCATTAGCTGCAGGTTGAAGACCCCTGGGTTTGATTCAGTTTATCTAAATGTGTAATAAAACAGCACTTAAGCCTTAAAATTGTAAAAGCTCAATTTCTTTGAGACACTATTAGGGCTGCAACTACCGATTATTTTGGTAGTCGACTGATCTCAACTTTTTTTTTGATTGACTAATTGTTGCAGCCCGAGTCAGTATTCTGTATGCAGACTGATCACCTGTGCTGGCTGTATGAAGCATTTAGAAAAGCAAACAGTTGAAGCCATGTTTTTGTTTGACTTAAGCATCTCAGAAATGAATTTGTCACTCTTCAAAAAAGAGAATACCCCCCCCCCCCCCCCCCAAAAAAAAAAAAAACCCTTTAAATTTCTCATTGCTTCCCTTTCCTTGTGATCTAAGGTGGAACCGTGCCAAGATGTCTCTGGCTCAGCGGAAAGACCGCATTGCCCAGAAGAAGGCCAGCTTCCTCCGGGCTCAGGAACAGGAGGCCACAGAGTGAGGCTTTGCTCTGTGCTGTTCATACTGCAGAAATTTGTTCTAATAAATCTATCAAAAAATCACTCAGTACTCCTGTCTCTGTTTTGACGTTTACACTTTGAGTCTTGTATCGGCATTCTCCCACTTTTCATGAAGTCGGAAAACATTTGAGCATCAAAGTGAAGGTAAAATGGCTGTGCTGTAGTCATCTCTTCTGCCAGGGAGCGTCAGTGGTCACATTTTAATGGGACAGCCTTGGTGGAGGTATGTGCTCTATTGAGTGCCATTCTGGTTGGGTTCTTATACCTCTTGAACCTGGAACTTTTTCATTTGTTTTTGAATTTTCAACTTTTGCTGCAGTTTTCTCAGATTTATGGTTATGAATTGATATAAACCTACAATTTTTCTTTCCTTCATGGGGCAGTGGTGGCCTAATGGTTAGGGATGTGGACTGGTGAGTGGAGGGTCGCGGGTTCAATATAACACAGCAGTGTTTGCTCCACCCTCCTTAACCCCACTGTGGTGCCCCTGAGCAAGGCCCTGAATCCCAACTGCTCCAGTGTAGCTGCTCAGTGGCTACTGGGCAGCTTCCTGGTGTGAATGTGTGAATGAACAGGGTGTCATTGAAAGGCAGAGGTTGCCTCAATGGAACTACCCTGTATAAATAAAGGTTAATTTTTAATTTATTTATTTATTTTTTTTTTCAAATTTCTTAAGTAGGTACTTTACTTTAGATTTGCAACTTGTAAACTTTTAGAGCTGCACTTTTTTTTTTTCGTTATTCAAAAATTGAAAATTTTTATCTTGACTTTGGTTCTGGTTTGTAAGTTTTCAGTTTTTCTAAAGCCACCATTAATCAACTTTATTTGGATATTTGATATTCTAACAAGTATCCAGAAGGTGGCAGCACTGATCTGAAAATGTTTGAGTAAAGTGAATCAATTTATCCGCTGTAGGCTTCCACTACCAGTGCCATCTTTTCTTTGAAATCATATTTGAATTTATGATATGAGCACTAAAGGTTGTGTAGTACAGTGATTTATAGGTTCCTAGATTCAAAACCAAAAAATTACTATTTTAAATGTTTAATTTTTTGCAAGTAGCCCCTTCTACTTGCAAAATATGCTAAGGAAGATTAAATTACTGAAATTTTAGTTTTTGTGGGTTTTTTAATAGTTGCATGAGATTGCCATTGGCACAATTTCTTCAGTGCCACTACAATAAGAATCTAAAGCTATGTTAAATTGTGGTAAATCAAGTGTTGTGAGAGGAAACCAGGATTCAGGAGGAACAATGGTTTTCATGATGGTTGTGGAACATTGCACCAGGTCTTACCTTCAAGGATCATCAAGGGTTTGCGAGAGTTTGGTCCATATTGCCAGCAGTCAGTGCAACTTGTCCCCAGTGACAGTTGGAATTCATCAGAGCTGCCCCTTTGTCACCAATTCTAATTTTTATGGCGTGTTTGGTGGCCACAGGATTTCTCTGCAGATGATCTGGTCCTGTTGGCTTCATTGACAAACAACCTACTGGTCTTACCACAATTGTTTGAGTGTGAAGTGGCTGAGATGAGAATCGCCAAATCCATGGTCCTCAGCTGCAAAAGGGAGGACTACTCAAGTCGGGGATGAGCTCAAGCATCTTGAGGTCTTATGAGTGAGGGGAGAATGGAGCGGGAGATGTGACCGATGGGATGGAGCAGCATCTGCAGTGATGCAGATGATGTACCATCTTTAGTGGTGAAGAGGGAGCTGTGTTCAGAGCAAAGCTGATGAATCTGAGCCTGCTCTCACAAACTTTGGGTAATGACCAAAAGAATGAGATTAGAGGTACAAGCGGCTCAAATGAGCTTTCTCCCTTAGAGACGGGGTGAGGAATCAGAATCAGGTTTATTGCCATTGTTCATGTAGTACACAAACTAGGAATTTGTCACCAGTCCACTAGGAGCTCAATAATCTGGGAGAGGCTCAGAGTAGAGCTGCTGCTGCTCCTCAACATGGGCATTAATCTGCACGCCTCCCACATGAGGTGCTTTGGGCACATTCCAGTAGAAGGTCCCGGGGGATGCTGGAGAGACTGTCCCAGCTGGCCTGGGAACACCTTGGATTCCTCCCTGAAGAGGTGGGTGGGGAGAGGGAGGTTTGGGACCATTGAATATACAGTGGTGTGAAAAAGTGTTTGCCTCCTTCCTGATTTCTCATTTTTTGTATGTCACACTTAAATGTTTCAGATCAAACAAATTTAATTAGACAAAGATAAGTAAACACGAAATGCAGTTTTTAAATGAAGATGTTTATTAAGGGTAAAAAAAATCCAGACCTACATCGCCCTGTGTGAAAGTGATCCCCCCCCCCCAAAAAAAAGTTTATCACATATTGAAAAGCTGAGGTCAATTTCTCTAACCACACCCAGGTGTGATTACTGCCACACCTGTTCTCAATCAAGAAATCAAATAGGACCTTCCTGACAAAGTGAAGTGGACTAAAAGATCCTCAAAAGCTAGACATGCTGCAATCCAAAGGGATAAGGCTAAGGACCTGTACTTACATAGCGCTTTTCTAATCTCAAAGCACTTCATTAGAACTAAGCTTATATTCTAAGGGCCTATAGGAGACATATCTAGGGACAATTTAGAACAACCAATTAACGGAGTTTGCATGTTCTTCCTGTGCTGCGTGGGTTTATTCTGGGGGCTTCGGTTTCCTCCCACAACCCAAAGACATGCAATCCAAATAAATTCAGGAACAAATGAGAAACAAAAATTGAGTTGTTAGTCTGGAAAAAGTTATAAAACCATTTCTAAAGCTTTGGGACTCCAGTAAACCAAAGTGAGAGCCATTATCCACAAATGGTGAAAACATGGAACAGTGGTGAACCTTCCCAGGACTGGCCAACCAACCAAAATTGCCCCAAGAGCGCAGCGACAACTCATCCAAGAGGTCACAAAAGACCCCACAACAACATCCAAAGAACTGCAGGCCTTTGGTGACACATGGGGAGTGCATAATGGTATAGCATCTTAGACTAGAACAAAGAGCAGAGTTTCCCTGGGAGATAACAGGGAGGTGTGAAGGATGAATGCAGTGTGATCTTTTGTGTGTTAGAAACTTCTGGAAGGATGTTAAAGGATTAAGGAAGTGTATGCAATGTGACCTTTTGTGTGTTTGAAGCCTCAAGAACAGGGGTCGGCAACCCGCGGCTCTTTCATCCCTCTGCTGCGGCTCCCTGTGGCTTTGGAAAATATCCATCCATCCATCCATCTTCTACCGCTTTTCCGGAGGTCCGGGTCGCGGAGGCAGCAGTTCAAGCAGAGAAGCCCAGACTTCCCTCTCCCCAGCCACCTGCTCCAGCTCTTCAGAGGGGATACCAAGGCGTTCCCAGACTAGCTGGGAGACATAGTCTCTCCACCGAGTCCTGGGTCTGCCCCGGGGTCTCCTCCCAGTGGGACGTGCCTGAAACACCTCAAGTGGGAGACGTCCAGGAGGCATCCTAATCAGATGCCCATACCACCTCAACTGACTCCTTTCAATGTGGAGGAGCAGCGGTTCTACTCTGAGCCTCTCCCGGATGACTGAGCTCCTCACCCTATCTCTGAGGGTGAGTCCAGCAATCCTACGGAGAAAGCTCATTTCAGCCGCTTGTATCCGCGATCTCGTTCTTTCGGTCATTACCCAAAGCTCGTGACCATAGGTGAGAGTAGGAACGTAGATTGACTGGTAAATCGACAGCTTTGCCTTAGAACTAAGCTCCCTCTTCACCACAACAGACCGGTACAACGTCCGCATCACTGCAGATGCTGCTCCAATCCGTCTGTCGATCTCTCGCTCCATTTTCCCCTCACTCGTGAACAAGACCCCAAGATACTTAAACTCCTCCACTTGGGGCAGGAGCCTGTCCCCAACCCGGAGAGGACAATCCACCTTTTTCCGGCTGAGGACCATGGACTCGGACTTGGAGGTGCTGATTCTCATCCCAGCCGCTTCACACTCAGCGGCAAACCGTCCCAGCAAGAGCTGTAGGTCATTGCTGGATGAAGCCAACAGGACAACATCATCTGCAAACAACAGAGATGAGATCCTGTGGTCACCAAGTATGACACCCTCCATTCCCTGGCTGCGCCTAGAAATCCTGTCCATAAAAATTATGAACAGGACCGGTGACAAAGGGCAGCCCTGGCGGAGTCCAACTCTCACTGGGAATGACTCCGACCGAGTGTTGGCAATACGAACTAAACTCTCACAACGGTCGTACAGAGACCGAATAGCTCGTAACAACAAGCCCGATACCCCATACTCCCGAAGCACCCCCCACAAAAATCCACGAGGGACGCGGTCAAATGCCTTCTCCAAGTCCACAAAACACATGTAAACTGGTTGGGCAAACTCCCACGAACCCTCAAGAATTCTCGAGAGGGTAAAGAGCTGGTCCGATGTGCCACGGCCAGGACGAAAACCACATTGCTCCTCCTGAATCCGAGGTTCGACCAACGGCCGGACTCTCCTCTCCAGTACCTTGGCATAGACCTTCCCAGGGAGGCTGAGGAGTGTGATCCCTCTAAAGTTGGAGCACACCCTCCGGTCCCCTTTTTTGAAGAGAGGAACCACCACCCCGGTTTGCCATGCCAAAGGCACTGCCCCCGACCTCCACGCAATGTTGCAGAGGCGTGTCAACCATGACAGCCCAACAACATCCAGGGCCTTGAGGTACTCGGGGCGAATCTCGTCCACCCCCGGGGCCCGGCCACCAAGGAGATTTTTAACCACCTTGGCGACCTCAGCCCCTGTGATAGGCGAGTCATCCCCCTTGTCCCCAAACCCTGCTTCCTCTGTGGAAGGCGTATCAGTGGGATTGAGGAGATCCTCGAAGTATTCCTTCCACCGCCCGACGATATCCCCAGTTGAAGTCAACAGTGTCCCATCCGCACCATACACAGTGTGGACGGGGAGCTGCTTTCCCCTCCTGAGCCGCCGAACAGTTTGCCAGAATCTCTTTGAAGCCGACCGAAAGTCTTGTTCCATGGCCTCACCGAACTCCTCCCATACCCGGGTTTTTGCTTCAGCAACCACCCGAGCTGCACTCCGCTTGGCCTGCCGGTACACCTCAGCTGCTTCGGGAGTCCCACAAGCCAACCAAGCTTGATAGGACTCCTTCTTCAGCTTAATGGCCCCCCTCACCACTGGTGTCCACCACTTGGTTCGGGGGTTGCCACCACGAGATGCACCGACCACCTTGCGGCCGCAGCTCTGGGCCGCCGCTTCAACAACAGAGGTGGAGAACATGGCCCATTCAGACTCCATGTCTCCAGACTCCCTCGGAATGTGGTTGAAGTTCTTCCGGAGGTGGGAGTTGAAGACCTCCCGGACAGGGGCCTCAGCCAGACGCTCCCAGCACACCCTCACTATACGTTTGGGTCTACCAGGTCTGAATGGCTTCCTCCCCTGCCATCGGATCCAACTCACCACCAGGTGGTGATCAGTTGACAGCTCTGCACCTCTCTTTACTCGGGTGTCCAAGACATACGGTCGCAGGTCTGATGATACGATAACAAAATCGATCATCGACCTGCGGCCTAGGGTGTCCTGGTGCCAGGTGCACATATGGACACCCTTATGCTTGAACATGGTGTTCGTTATGGACAGACTGTGGTTAGCACAGAAGTCCAATAACTGAACACCACTCGGGTTCAGATCGGGCAGGCCGTTCCTCCCAATCACCCCCCTCCAGGTTTCACTGTCGTTGCCCACGTGCGCATTGAAGTCCCCCAGTAGGACAATGGAGTCTCCAGGAGGAGCACCCTCCAGCACCCCAGTCACAGACTCCAAAAAGGGTGGGTACTCTGAAACATCATTTGGTGCATAGGCACAAATGATGGTCAGGACCCGTTTCCCAACCCGAAGGCGCAGGGAAGCAACCCTTTCGTCCACCGGGGAAAACTCCAATATAGAGGCAGCAAGGTGGGGCGATACAAGAATACCTACCCCTGCTCGTCGCCTCTCGCCCGGGGCAACTCCAGAAAAGGCCAAGCTCCAGCCCCTCTCCAGGAGACTGGTTCCGGAACCGGAGCTGTGTGTTGAGGTGAGGCCCACTATATCTAGCCGGTATCGCTCAATCTCGTACACCAGCTCAGGCTCCTTCCCCACCAGAGAGGTGACATTCCACGTACCAAAAGCCAGTTTAGAAAGCTTGGGATCAGTCCGCCAAGGTCTCCGCCTTTGACTGCTACCTAATCCACATAGCACCGGACTTCCATGATCCCTCCTGCAGGTGGTGAACCTACTGGAGGGCGGACCCATGTAACTCCTTCGGGCTGAGCCCGGCCGGGTCCCATGGGTGGAAACCTGGCCACCAGACGCTAGCCTTCGAGCCCCTCCCCCAGGCCTGGCTCCAGGGTGGGGCCCCGGTAACCCCATACCGGGCGGGGTACACTGAATCCTTGATATACAATTTATCATGAGAGTCTGTTGGATCGTTCTTAGTCTGGCCCTTCACCCAGGACCAGTTTGTCTTGGGAGACCCTATCAGAGGCAAATTGCCCCGGACAACATAGCTCCTGGGATCACTGGGGCACGCAAACCCCCCCACCACGATAAGGTGACGATCCATGAGGGGGGATCGTCACCTTTGGAAAATAATGAGTATTTAATTAAAATGTATTATATTTTAGTTCATTAGTTTTTAAAATGTAATTCTGAATTTGAAGATTATGGTGATCTTGTAAAATCTAAAAAAAAACGTGTTAAAGTTTAATCACCGTCAGCGAAATTCAACACGAAGTCGGAAGTCGTCTCCCGCGATAACCCGGATGTGTTGTGTTCAAGCTACTGCTGTATTGTAAACAGCCGTGCGATTGGATAGTTGCAAACGATTGGACCAATCAAATGGCTTGTTGTATGCTTTTTCGAAGATTCACGGCGGCGTGTTCTCAGGGATGTGATTTTCTGTTAATTTGCCAAATTCCGCTTTATTTTATCTTCCAGGAAGATAAAGTACGTTAAGTACGTTAGCGGCTTGTGGTCCACGAACGCAGTGAAGCTGCGCCCTTTCAGGCAGGACTGGAAGTGGCGTATGGCCACTTCCGGTAATCGGTATGGCCAGGTGGAGAGTCATTAACTCTACAACGGCTGGAGTCGCTCGTGAGACTTCCGGAAGATGGCGATCCGGACCAGTTCGCTCTTCTAAACCCGCATTCTCCAGCCCCGAAACTTAGACAATAACTCATATTCAGACTGAAAACATTTTCAGAGCTGACAGCTTCAAAGCAAGTAAGTTCAATTGGTGATTTTGAACGCAAGTTTCTGTCACAGGAAACTAATCAAATCCGACTAATATGTCCGGCGGGAAAACGAACGCTAAGCTAACAACAGCTACTACTGACCATGATTACACCCCGATGGAAACCTCTGTTAGTAGCGGTCCTGGTAAGAGAAAAAGTTCTCCCGTCACTCCAACTAAGTCCTCTGCTCCGCCACTTTCCAAGATGAAAACCGCCCAAGAGCAATCTTACGACAACTTGGTAGATGCTATCACAAAACTAACCACCAAAGTTGATGATTTTGGAGCGCAGTTAAGGGAGACCGCCACAATGGTAGCCAGCATCACCCGTCTTGTTGAAATTAATACTGCTGACATCAAAAATTGCCAGACCAAACTACAGAGCTTTGAGAGAGACATCCCCAAGCTTATACAAGAAAACGAAGAGCTAAAGGAAAGGATTACTGAGCTGGAGAGGTACAAGAGGCGCTGGAACCTTAAAATACACGGGATCAAAGAAAAGGATAACGAAATGATCCGTGAGGAGGTAATCCACATTCTGTCAGAAATTGCACCGCAGTGGGCAACGACCATGGGCACTATTGTTGATAATGTCCACCGCCTGGGAAAACGTGAAAATGGGAGAAACCGCCAGGTTATTCTTCAGTTTGTCATGAGATACCACTGTGAAGAAATTTGGAGGCTGACCAAAAACTCCAAATTCTGCAGAGTAGCCGGGATCCGATTCAAGCAAGATTTCTGTAAAGCCGACAGGGATGCCCGCGCAGCAGCATGGCCACAGATGGAGCAAGCCCGTGCAGCTGGGAAAAACGTCTGGTACAAAGGCCATGTGGGATACATCGATGGTAGAAGAGTCAGCATCTAAGGGTCTGGTTCACAACTATGGCTGAACAAGCACTTTGACTCTTTAATGTTCTGTACATGTTGCTAAGCTACTTCAATGTTTACTTTATAGGGAGTCATTTCATAGTCCCCTTTTGAAGTACGCTGTGTTCCTGGCAGCTGGCATTTGGATATGTTTACATGCTACTTTTACTCAGGTTCCTGAATCCTTTTTTTTTTTTTGAAGGGTAGATTTATAAGGCAGCTCCTTTTCAATGCCATTTTGATAATTTGCATTACATATTTTCGATAATTTTATAGATTTGGTTTTTGGATTCTGTCATAACAAGCGTGCAGCTTGGGGGAAAAGGAGGAAGGGAAAGGGGAAAGAAAAGGGAAAAAAGGAAAAGAAGGAGAAGGAAAAAAGAGGAAGAAAAAGGAAAAAAGGGAAGGGAAAAAAAAGGGGAAAAAAGTTATGAGTTAAAACATATATTTAGCAATTTAATCAGGGGCTTTCTTCAAGTGTACTTGGTCCAAAGTAACAACCTAAACCGTTTATCTACTTGTTATTTTTATTTTATTATTATTTTAATTTTTTCCTTATTCTTTTTCATCCTTTATGTCTTTTATTACAACCTTTTCTTTTGCATCACTTAATGCTAGGGGTTTACGAGACTCTATAAAAAGAAAGGCTACATTTCTATTCCTTAAAAATGAAAAAGCACATTGTTATCTTATTCAGGAGACTCACAGCAACAATACAGATGAAAAAATGTGGACCAAATCAATGGGGAGAAAAAATATACTATAGTCATGGCACAAATAGATCAGCAGGGGTCGCCATACTCCTAAATAACTTTCCTGGGAAAGTAGTTGCAACCAAAAGAGATGACACAGGACACTGGATTATTTGCGTTTTTGAAATACACAAACAATTCTTGATTCTTGTTAACATTTATGGATTTATTAACCACAGTCAGAACAAACAATTAATTACAGACGTGACTAACATATTGAAGGAATTATCCCAAATATATATCAATCCTGTTTTTGTGTTGGGTGGCGACTACAATATGGTTATGGATGAATGGCTTGATAGGCAACCTTCAAGATTTCCTAATCATCAGTATAATACCACTTTACTAGACTTCTGTAACACATTTCAGCTTAGTGACATATGGCGTGCGTTAAATCCAGATACTCAAACCTTTACTTGGTTTAAACCTGATGGCACCATTAAATCGCGATTAGACTACTGGCTTATTTCTGAATTCCAACCTAATATAGACATAAATACCTCAATTTCTGCAGCTCCGCTTACAGATCATTGTATGATCAAGTTAACCATAACTCCCACTAGTGCAGTCAGAAGAAATAAAGGCTACTGGAAATTTAATTCAAATCTTCTAAAACATGACCCTTTCTGTCAGGATGTTAAAAGGACAATCGACAGTATAACTAAAGATACATTATTGTCAACTTACAGGGAGAAATGGGAATTTCTTAAATTTAAAATCCGTCAGATTTCCATTTCATACAGCAAAGTCATAAGCCGAGCCAATAAACAAAAAGAAATGGATATTGTAAAAGAGATCCATTTAATATGCAACAAACATTCCTTATGTGAAGAGGACAAACAAAAACTGATTTTATTGCACTCTTCCCTAGATAACATCTATATTAATAAAGCCAAAGGAGCATATATTAGGTCAAGAGCGAAATGGATAGAGGAGGGAGAGAGAAGCTCAGCATACTTCTGTAGGCTTGAGAAAAGAAGACAAGAACGAAATGCCATTAAGTCTCTTATAATTGATGGTAAAGAATGTACTGATTCTGTGAGGATCTCTAAAGAAATATTTAAATTTTACAGTGAATTATACTCCTCCTCTTACTCGCATACTAATGCAGAGGGTTTCTTTGAATCCATTTCAGGACGGATACCGAAAATTGATGAATATTTTAGAAAATCATGTGACGCAGAGATCCACATGGAGGAAGTTGAGAAAGCTTTAAAATCCTTAGCTCTAGACAAATCACCTGGCTCAGACGGCTTGACAGCCAATTTTTACAGGCACTTCTGGATTAACCTAAAAGACTTATTTTTTAATATGTTAAAGGAAATCCGTGCTACATCAGTTTTACCAAATACTATGAAACAAGGAGTCATCACATTAATTCCCAAACCTGGCAAGGACCCAAAATTGATTGATAATCTCAGACCAATTACTTTACTTAATAATGATTACAAAATTTTAACACATATTTATGCCAACAGACTCAAAACTGGCATCACTGATCTTATCTCAGAGACACAATCAGGTTTTATTAAAGGGCGCTCAATACACAACAATATACGCCTGGTATTGGACTTACTTGACTATAGGGACCTAATTGACGAGGGGTTTATTTTATTTTTGGATTTTTTTAAAGCTTTTGATATGATTGAACACAAATTTATGTTTAGGACCTTAGAGCTTTTTGGTTTTGGGGAGCACTTTTTAGACTTTATAAAACTAATTTACACGGATACCAACAGCTCAGTTCTATGACCACATGGTACCTCCCCTAGATTTTCAATAGGCAAAGGAATTAAACAAGGCTGCCCGATTTCGCCTCTGTTGTTCATTGCAGCAGCTGAAATGCTCTCAATTTTTATAAAAAACTCTGACTTTGATAAATTAACAGTATTTGGAAAACAACTAACAATCAGCCAACTGGCTGACGACACAGCCATATTCATGCACAACTCTGATCAAGTCCCTAAAATTCTTAATTATATAGATGTTTTCTCTAAAGCCTCTGGACTTAAACTGAATCTAGGTAAATGTGAATTATTACCTATTCATGATTGCAGTCTATCAGCCATTCATACCATTCCCGTCAAACAAACAGTGAAATATTTGGGCATGCATATCACTAAAGATGTTGATCAATTAGTCAAGTTCAATATATGGAATTGCTTGGAGAAATCAAAAACTTATCTCAACTCCTGGTCTCAAAGAGATATTTCCATCATAGGAAGAACATTTCTGACAAAAATGGAATGCATCTCCCGATTTATTTATCCAGCCCATTCATTACCAATGCCCAAAGATGCCGTTAAAGCCATCAACCAAACCATTTTCAATTATATCTGGAAAGGGAAAACACATTATATTAAAAAAGGTACCATGATTCAAGAATATGAGGAAGGTGGTGTTAAAACAATAGACTTTGAATGCATTAATGGCACCATCAAAATTAACTGGCTGAGACAATTTATTAAACAACCCAAACATTTCTGGTTTCATATTCCCAATGAAATTTTTGCTAAATTTGGGGGCATTGAATTCCTGCTCAGATGTGACTATGACCTAAAAAAGCTCCCCTATAAACTCTCCTCATTTCATCAACAGGTCTTACTATATTGGAGATTGATTTATAAACATAATTTTAGCCCTCATATGACCCCTCTGTGGAATTGTAGATATGTACTATATAAACACAAATCAATATTCCTACAAAACTGGCAAAATAAGGGCATTTGGTCTGTACTACACTTATTAGACGGCACAGGGAATGTTTTAACTTTTGAGAACTTCTGTGCTAAATATAACATAAATGATAAACGAGAATATAACCAAGTAATGGAGGCAATACCTCAGACAGTTATACTAATGGCCTCAACTTTAAATAGATTTGGCTCTTGCCCGAATCTCCCTTTGCTTTTGGTGAATGGTTTCCGCCTAGATGACTCAAAATTAAACAATTTAACGATTAGGAAAATATTTAATAAAGAAATCTTCCCAGCAACAGTTTCTAGAGCTGCTATTCTTAATTTTTTCTCCAAAAAAGAAGCTCAAATTCTAAGATCTAAATTCTTTAAATTTCCTATTTCACCGAAAGCAAAAGAGATCCACTATAAAGTTTTAAATGGAATTTATCCTTCTGCTGAGTTTCTAAGTAAACGCTTTGGCTTTGAGAACAATAACTGTTCCTTTTGTAATGAACATATAGAAAGTACAGATCACATTTTCTTTTACTGTATGTACACCATTGCGTTTTGGGATGATTTTCATCACTGGTTATCTAAACATGTACCAACCCCTGTTTTTAACTGTCAGAATATTTTGTATGGCTTTATTATTAAGAACTCATTGCATGATATGTCTATTAACACCCTCGTAATCTTGGGAAAATTTTATGTACACAAAAATAGATTTTTAAAATGCAAGCCAAATTTTAATGTATTTCATAAAGAACTCTGCCTTTTTTTCTCATCACTGAAACACATGAAGAAGCGGAATGCTGTGAAACTCCACTGTTTGGTCCATGATCGGAAACTCATGGAAAACCCCTAGAACTCTGGACACTCTGGACTGAAAAGAACCCCCCGTTTCTCTTTTTGTCTACTTTTATTATGCTTTTAGTTACTTTATCTTATTATTATTTACTATTCTTATTACTTTATCTTATCCTTCTTACCTCTTGTAAGACTGTTAAAAAAGTTAAAATAAAAAAAAAAAAAAAACAAACAAAAAAAAAAAACTCTACAACGGCTGTATGAGCTGGGCTGGTGCGAGGGATGAAACGGTAATAAAAGTTAACCATCCCCTTTTATGATTCCAAACAGTTTGAAATTGACAGTGCACAGTGGACATTGACTCATAACTTTTGAATATTTCTAAGACTTGGCTGCATCAGTTATTGTGCAAAATGAACTGCTCAAGACTCAATAGAGATTGAAACTGGTGATCTGAAATGAATGCTGAAATTATAAAAAGTAATGGTATGTTGGAATTTTATTTCTATTATGGAACAGATAAAATGAACTGATTTTGATTTGATCAAGTGTTAAAGCATGTGATGGATAATGCTTGTTGGAATATTTTAGGAATGCTATCTTCTTGGAACATAAGTCAATATTATACATTAATAAGTGACATTCAGCTGTTTGTTTTATGTCATTTAAGCACAGTTCTGGTACTTAAAAATCATAAAAACCCAGGAGCTTCGGGGGGCTTTGCCCCCCTTGCCCCCCATCCCACCCTGGACCCCGCTGGGGGACTATGTCCCCCAGACCCCCTGCTGAATTTTCAGATAATTTCCCCAACCCCAAATCACATCGCTGGTTCGTGTTGGAATTCTGAGCTTTCGGTATTGTTTTCAGCGGAATTATGAGATTTTTATCGAAGGATCAGGAGTCATCAGTGCTAGAAATAGCACTCTCCTTTCAACCCAATGTCAACCTTCAACCCAATGTCTTTTTTTTTTTCGGAGTTCAAAATGTTTTTGTTGCATGCAGAAATGTAATTTTGTTTTCTCTGCAGGAGTTCCCTGATTTCATAAATGCAACACATTATAGTTTGTTTATACATAGCATAAAGGGAAAAAAAGTTATATGCAGTGTTATTTCATTTTAAGTGTCAAAAGGGTTTTTGTGGCTCCCAGTGTTTTCTTTTCTGTGGGAAACGGGTCCAAATGGCTCTGAGCGGTAAAGGTTGCTGACCCCTGCCCTGGACAGATCGCCAGTCCATCGCAGGGCCAACACAGAGAGACAGACAACCATTCACTCTCACAGTCAGACCTAAGGACAATTTAGAATCCCCAGTTGATGCCAATTAACCTAACTTGCATGTTTTTGGCATGTGGGAGGAAACCAGAGAAATCCCGGAGTAAACCCACGCAGACACGGGGAGAACATGCAAAAACTCCACACAGATCACTGTTGGTCGGGGGCTGGGATCGAACCCAGGATCCCCCGGCCAAGGGTGAGTTGCTGTGCTGCCGCAGTGCTAACCACTCTGCCACCGCGCCGCCCACAACCAATCCACTAGTTGTCAAATTGAGAGTCTGGAGAACAAGTGAAGGATACAGATTTATATTATATTAATACATTTGAACAAGGAGCATTATGAGGAAACAGGATGAAAAGTAGCTTCTTCTAAATAAAACTTTCATCTCTAATTTATGAAAATATCAGGAACTAAAGCTGTGTGATCATTGTTGAAAGTAGGAGATGGGTGATATTTTTCAGATTTAAACAATTTATGAATGTGCTGATAATTAAAACTATGCAAAAATTATGGTCAGATATTCAGAAATTTATTTTTCAGCACAAAACAATTTATAATATATATCTAACATTTATTTCATGAATGAAGCTATATAAATGAAGCTATAAGCAGTTTTTTCCCACTGCTGTAGTAGGAATTCATTAATGCCACATAATATTCAGAGCTAAGTACAGTATATAAAAAACTTTATAAGCAGCATAATCTTTATTTTAAAGGTCAAATTGCCGTTGCGGCTCTCAGCCACGTCTGTTTTAGTCGGAGACGGGCAAAACGGCTCTTCGGCTGGCAAAGGTTGCAGACCCCTGCTCTAGAAGAATGCCATGCTTTTTAAGAGGAAAGTCTCTGCTGAGTGTTCATTCTGACTATGCTTCTGTGTGAGATGTGTAATAAACTGAGTCAAATCCGCCTCGTTATTTACACGCTACACACTGGTGACCCAAGACGAATAATGGAACATAGCGAAAGATCCCCGGAGCCAGCCTCGTTGGGAGCCCCCAGCCAAGCATATGCTGTCGCAATCAAGCTACCGGATTTTTGGCAGCACAATCCGCGCTCCTGGTTCCACTTAGTTGAGGTGCAGTTCGCCCTCCGGGGGATATCGGCAGATGACACAAGTTCTACTATGTGGTCGCAACGCTCGACGCCCGCACGGCTCAGCACGTGGAGAGCCTGCTCGATCAGCCACCAACCAACGACAAGTACGGCACACTGAAGGCTGCACTCATCCAGCACTATACACTCTCGGATGGTGAGAGAGCAGAGAGACTCCTGACGCGGACTGGGTTAGGAGATGGGTCGGCCATTGACCTGATGGAGAAGATGCTGAGATTAAAGGGCACGGACGACGACCATTTCATTTTTACCCACCTCTTCCTCCGCAACCTTCCGTCAGCGACGAGAGCGACCCTGGCCAATTCGCTGTTGCTGGCCAAGAGGGACTATCGTGCACTGGCCCGAGAAGCAAACTGGATCATCATCGCCAGCAGAGAGTTCACGACTATGGCGGCAGCAACGGAGCTCGGCGCGACGGCTGGAGGAGGCGAGGAGCCATCGATGGCAGCAGCAGAGCCACCGACGACAGCAGCAGCGGGGGCCAAAGAACGCGGGGGAGACACCCTTTGTTTCTACCACCGCCGCTTCGCAGAGAGGGCACACAAATGTATACCACCGTGCCAGTTCAAGCGCTCGGGAAACGCCAAGACCGGGGGTCGGTAGCAGCCGCGACCCTCGGGGAGGAGAACAAGCTGCTCTACTTGACGGACGCACGCTCGGGGAGGCATTTCCTCGTGGACACCGGCGCCCAGATGAGTTTCATCCTGCCGACCTACGCCGACTAGCTGGCAGGATCTAGCGGCCCCGAGATGGCAGCAGTAAACGGCTCGGAGATTAAGACCTTTGGTGAGAGGACTCTACTCCTGTCTCTACACGGCCTGTGGCACACATATATGCACATATGTTGGTTTCAGATGCTCCACAGATATATCACTGTATGCTTATTGTATACTTCATGTCTCAGGGGAACAAAGGGACTGAGCCTTCCAGAGGTAACGGGAGGGTGTGAGATCTGGTCTTTTGTTTCAAGGAGATGGCCTTGAGAGATTTCCTGACCACCGGAGACTAGGAGGTGGATGGTGTTAAGATCGGGGGAAGTTACATTGTGACTGGGATTAAGTACCATGTGACTGTATGTTTGATTAAGCACCATGTGATTGTATGTTTGATGTCCTGGTATAAAAGGACAGATGTGAGAAGATTCATCCTCTTTTTCTGCTTTTGAATGTTGGAGAATGTTATTGTGAATAAAGCTGAACCTGAGGAATACACTCAGTCTCGTCCTTCACAACTCTCCACACTGGTGACCTTACGACGAAGCATGAGCAGAAGTAATTCTCCCGAGCCGGACTTGTCAGAAGCCAGCCTGATGAATGCCGCCACGTTCCAGCTGCCGGACTTCTGGCAGAACAGTCCGCGCTCCTGGTTTAGCGCGGTCGAGGCGCAGTTCAACCTCCGGAGAATTTCGAGAGACGACACAAAATTCTACCATGTGGTGGCGAAGCTGGACAACCACACAGTCCAGAGGGTGGAGAGCCTGGTCAACCACCCACCGGACAGCGACAAGTACGGCACATTGAAGGCTGCGCTTATCAGCCACTTCACCCCCTCGGTGCAACAGCGAGCAGAGGGGCTCCTGGCGTTGATGGAGTTTGAGAACGACAGACCCGCAGACCTGATGGGGAAGATGCTGAGGTTGAGAGACTCCGATGATGACAGCTTTATCTTCACTCACCTTTTCCTCAGGACCCTACCGTCAGCGGTGAGAGTGACCCTGGCCGGTTCACCGCTGTTGGCCCGACGAGACTACCACGAGCTGAGCCAGGAGGCGCAGCGACTCGTCGACGCCCACAAACGGAGCGCAGCTTCGGCCACAGCAGCAGAGCTAGGCGCGACGTCCGGAGACGGCATGGGGCCAGAGGCTGCAGCACCAGACTCACCGACGACGGCAGCAGCAAGGGCCAGGCGACACGGAGCAGACGACGTCCTTTGCTTCTACCATCGCCGTTTCGCAGAGAGGGCACGCAAGTGCATCCCACCGTGCCACTTCAAGCGCTCGGGAAACGCCAAGGCCGGGGGTCGGTAGCAGCCGCGGCCCTCGGAGAAGAGAACAAGCTGCTCTACCTGAAGGACGCACGCTCGGGGAGGCAATTCCTCGTGGACACAGGCTCCCAGCTGAGCTTCATCACACCTTCCTATGCGGACCAGCTGGCGCCTTCCAGTGGTCCCCGGGTGACAGCAGCGAACGGCTCAGCGATTAAGACCTCCGGTGAGAGGACTCTGCTTCTGTCTTTGCAGGGCCGTACATTCGAGTGGACTTTTGTTGTAGCGGCAGTCAATTTCAACATGTTAGGGGCTGATTTTTTGTGCTCACGTGGTTTATTGGTTGATCTTGCTAACAGACGCCTGGTTAATGCACTCTCCTTTTATTCTATTCCCTGCACAGCTCGAGTGGCCCCGCCAACTGCACAAGCCAACGTCACAGCTGTGGGTGGTAAGTTCCACACACTCCTCACTCAGTTCCCAGCACTCACGGTCCCAACGTTTTCGGTGACAGTGGCTAAACATGGGATGGAACATTTTATTACTACCACCGGCCCACCCGTTTTTGCAAAAGCTCGGCGCTTGGACTCAGCTAAACTGACCATAGTGCGTGAGGAGTTCGCCAACCTGGAAAGACTGGGCATCATCAGGAGGTCGAAGAGCCCCTGGGCTTCGCCGCTTCATATGGTCCCAAAGGCTGATGGCTCGTGGCAACCTTGCGGTGATTTCCGCAGGTTGAATAACGCTACAGCGCACGACCGCTATCCGATCCCGCACATCCAAGATTTTTCGGTGCATTTGGCGGGGGCGCGCATTTTTTCTAAAATAGATTTGGTACGCGGTTACCACCAGGTTCCAGTGCGCGCTGAGGACATACCCAAAACAGCGGTAATAACTCCTTTGGGGCTTTTTGAGTTTTTGCGCATGCCGTTTGGGCTTAAAGGCGCAGCGCAGACGTTCCAACGCATGATGGACGCGGTTCTGCGCAACCTCCCCTTCGTGTTCGTCTACTTGGACGACATATTGGTAACCAGCACGTCCGAAGACGAACACGAAAACCACCTCACAGCAGTTTTCCGGAGGTTGACAGAGCACGGGTTAATAATCAACCCAGCGAAGTGTCAGTTCGGGGTGGCGCAGATTGATTTTTTTGGGGCATCGCGTCTCTCCAGAAGGAGCGGTTCCTCTGCCCGACAAAGTGCGCGCAATAACAAATTTTCCCCAACCACAAATGGTCAAAGCGTTACAGGAGTTTTTGGGAATGGTGAATTTTTATAACCGTTTCCTCCCTCACGCAGCGCAGCTCATGCAACCCATTGTATGCTGCACTAAAAAAACAAAAACTCACAAACAAAATCGAATGGTCTCCGGAATGAGAGCACGCATTCGCTGAAGTCAAAATAGCCCTGGCAAACGCTGCGTTGTTGGCACATCCAGACCCAATGGCCCGCATATCGCTCACCACTGACGCGTCAGACGTGGCCATAGGAGCGGTCGTGGAACAGTATGTAGCAGGAGCTTGGCAACCGCTCGCCTTTTTCAGCAGGACCTTGTGCGATAGTGAACGAAAATACAGCGCATTCGACAGGGAGTTGTTAGCTCTCCACTTGGCCATTCGCCATTTCCAGTTTTGGCTGGAGGGACGCAGTTTCACCGCGTTCGTGGATCACAAGCCGCTGACTTTCGCGATGGCCAAGATTACAGAACCGTGGTCGGGCCGGCAGCAGAGACAGCTGGCCGCCATCTCGGAGTTTACTACCGATATCCAGCATGTAGCGGGTAAACTTAATGTAGTGGCGGACTGCCTCTCGTGCGCCGTGGCGGCTCCAGCCCGCGCAGAGGTAGATTTTGCAGCCATGGCCGCGGACCGGGTTAGCGACACGGAAGTGCGCGCGGCCCCAGTCCGCGTAGGGATAGATTATGCAGCCATGGCCGCGGATCAAGTTGCCGACGCGGACGTGTGCGCGCTTCAGTCTGGACCAACAGGGTTAAGGCTGGAGAACAGGGTGCTACAAGATGGTATGCTCCCCCTAATCTGCGATGTCTCCACGGGACGACTGCGCCCGGTGGTGCCGACCACGTGGCGCCGCCGCGTTTTTGATTCGACTCATCCTCTGGCGCACCCGGGGGTGCGCGCGTCGGTCAAAATGGTAGGAGAGAAATTTGTATGGCCGTGCCTGCGCAAGCAAGTCAAGGAGTGGGCAACAGCCTGCGTGGCTTGTCAGCGAGCCAAAATACACAAACACACTAGAGCTCCCTTGGAGCCTTTTCACATCCCGGCTAAGCGATTCGATCACGTGCATGTCGACCTCGTGGGCCCCCTCCCGCCGTCACAGGGGTGCACACACCTTTTGACAATGGTGGACCGCACCATGCGTTGGCCAGAAGTGGTCCCACTGGCATCAACCACAGCCGAGGAGGTGGCGCGCGCGTTTCTAACAGCATGGGTAGCGCGTTTCGGAGTTCCGTCAGACATTACGTCTGACAGAGGTCCTCAATTTGTTTCCGAGCTCTGGTCAGCGATGGCCCACAGCCTGGGGGTAACGCTCCACCGCACTACCGCGTACAACCCACAGGCTAATGGTTTATGCAAACGTTTCCATAGGCCATTGAAAGCAGCCCTCAGAGCGTCGCTTACGGATGCAAATTGGGTGGACAGGCTACCATGGGTTTTATTGGGGTTGCGTTCTGCACCTAAAGAGGATTTAAAAGCCTCCCCAGCTGAGTTGGTTTTTGCGCAGCCACTCCGGCTGCCCAGGGAGTTTCTCCCGGATAATCCTGTGCCAGAGTGCCCCCCGCTCAGCAGTTGCAGAGCGACATGGGAGCGAGCATGCTTCCTTGCCCAGTTCATCACAGCTTCCCGCGCGTTTTTGTGCCCAAAGCTTTAAAAAATGCGGAGTTTGTTTTTGTCAGACATGATGCACACCGCCCACCCTTACGCCCACCTTATGACGGACCATACAGAGTGCTGGAAACTGGGGACAAGCATTTTTTGCTAGTTTGGGGGGCAGGAAAGAAACGATTTGTATAAACAGGCTCAAACCCGCTTTTGTGCTGGCTGACGAAGTGGTGCAGTTGGCGAGGGCTCCTCGGCGCGGCAGACCCCCTAGAGAGCATTCCCCAGAACACCCACAGAGATTGACTAACAGTTCTAATCCTCAAACAGCAGCTCCACAGCGGGAAGATGCCGCGGGGGTGGTAAAGCCCGTTTACAGCAGATATGGAAGGCGACTGAGGCCCAAGCAACATTTGGACTGATGTGTAATAATGTGACCATGACTTGCAAACTGTATTACATTTGTTCCATCTTAGACGTTTGGGGGGGGGGGGGTCATGTGGCACACATATATGCACATATGTTGGTTTCAGATGCTCCACAGATATATCACTGTATGCTTATTGTATACTTCACGTCTCAGGGGAACAAAGGGACTGAGCCTTCCAGAGGTAACGGGAGTGTGTGAGATCTGGCCTTTTGTTTCAAGGAGATGGCCTTGAGAGATTTCCTGACCACCGGAGACTAGGAGGTGGATGGTGTTAAGATCGGGGGAAGTTACATTGTGACTGGGATTAAGTACCATGTGACTGTATGTTTGATTAAGCACCATGTGATTGTATGTTTGATGTCCTGGTATAAAAGGACAGATGTGAGAAGATTCATCCTCTTTTTCTGTTTTTGAATGTTGGAGAATGTCATTGTGAATAAAGCTGAACCTGAGGAATACACTCAGTCTCGTCCTTCACAATTCTCCACAGGCCGTACATTTGAGTGGACTTTTGTCATAGCAGCATTGAATTTCAATATACTGGGGGCTGATTTTTTTGTGCACACATGGTTTGTTGGTTGATGTCGCTAACAGGCTCCTGGTTAATGCACTGTCCTTTGATTCTATCCCCTGTATAGCTCGAGCATCCCGGCCAACAGCACAAGCCAACGTCACAGCTGCATGCGGTAAGTTCCACACACTGCTCATGTGACAGAGATCATCCTGCGCAATTCGCCCCACACGGGACACGAACCCGCGACCTCTCAGTCAACTACACAGTTCGAGCATGGGAGACACAGCACGATCGCGCTGAGCTAAAGGTCCGACCGGTAGCTCAGCGCTACCATCTGGGGCTCACAGCACCACTTTGTAACTGAGGTCATCAGCGCAGTTCGCCCTACACAGGACACGAACCCGCGACCTCACAGTTAACTACACAGAGACACACACAGCACGATCGTGCTGAGCTAAAGGTCCGACCGATAGCTCAGCGCTACCGATACTGTATGAGGCTTTGGGAGGGAGGTTTACTAACGTTCTACGCCGAACAGTACTAGTTGGCATCCGTTACACTCTCCCCCTTAAACCTCACTTCCATCCGGGTCACGGCACCATTGTGACAGAGATCATCCTGCGCAATTCGCCCCACACGGGACACGAACCCGCGACCTCTCAGTCAACTACACAGTTCGAGCATGGGAGACACAGCACGATCGCGCTGAGCTAAAGGTCCGACCGGTAGCTCAGCGCTACCATCTGGGGCTCACAGCACCACTTTGTAACTGAGGTCATCAGCGCAGTTCGCCCTACACAGGACACGAACCCGCGACCTCACAGTTAACTACACAGAGACACACACAGCACGATCGTGCTGAGCTAAAGGTCTGACCGGTAGCTCAGCGCTACCATCTGGGGCTCACAGCACCACTTTGTAACTGAGGTCATCAGCGCAGTTCGCCCTACACAGGACACGAACCCGCGACCTCACAGTTAACTACACAGAGACACACACAGCACGATCGTGCTGAGCTAAAGGTCTGACCGGTAGCTCAGCGCTACCATCTGGGGCTCACAGCACCACTTTGTAACTGAGGTCATCAGCGCAGTTCGCCCTACACAGGACACGAACCCGCGACCTCACAGTTAACTACACAGAGACACACACAGCACGATCGTGCTGAGCTAAAGGTCCGACCGATAGCTCAGCGCTACCGATACTGTATGAGGCTTTGGGAGGGAGGTTTACTAACGTTCTACGCCGAACAGTACTAGTTGGCATCCGTTACACTCACTCAGTTCCCAGCACTCACTATCCCGACATTTTCGGCAGCCATCGCTAAACACGGGGTGGAGCATTTTATCACCACCACTGGGCCGCCCGTTTTTGCAAAACCTCGGCGCTTGGACGCAGCTAAACTGGCCATAGCGTGCGAGGAGTTCGCCAACCTGGAAAGGTTGGGCATCATCAGGCATTCAAACAGCCCATGGGCTTCCCCGCTACACATGGTTCCTAAAGCTGAGGGTTCGTGGCGACCTTGCGGGGATTTCCGCAAGTTGAACAACTCCACAGCGCACGACCGCTACCCAATTCCTCACATTCAGGATTTTTCCGTTCACCTGGCAGGAGCGCCTGTTTTTTCTAAAATAGACCTGGTCTGCGGTTACCACCAAGTCCCAGTGCGCGCTGAGGACATACCCAAAACAGGGGTGATAACTCCGTTCGGTTTATTCGAGTTTTTGCGCATGCCATTTGGGCTTAAAGGGGCTGCACAGACGTTCCAACGCATGATGGATGCAGTGCTGCGCGATCTCCCTTTCGTGTTTGTCTACTTGGATGATATCTTGGTAGCCAGCGCGTCCGAAGACTAACACGAAACCCACCTCACGGCGGTTTTCCGGAGGTTGGAAGAGCACGGGTTAATAATCAACCCAGTGAAATGTCAGTTCGGGGTGACGCGGATTGATTTTTTGGGGCACCGCGTCTCTTCCGAAGGAGCGGTTCCGCTGCCTGACAAAGTGCGCGTGGTAGCAGATTTTCCCCGGCCGCAAACGGTCAGGGCGCTACAGGAATTTTTGGGAATGGTGAATCTTTATAACAGTTTCCTTCCCCGCGCAGCGCAGCTCATGCAACCACTGTACGCCGTGCTCAAAAAACAGAAACCCGCAGATAAGATCGAATGGTCCCTGGAGCGAGAGCGGGCGTTCTCGGAAGTCAAAGCAGCCCTGGCAAACGCCGCATTGCTGGCACATCCAGACCCAACGGCCCGCATAGCGCTCACCACTGACGCTTCAGATGTGGCCATAGGGGCGGTCGTGGAGCAGCGCGTAGCCGGGGCTTGGCAGCCGCTCGCCTTTTTCAGTAGGACTTTGCGAGACAGTGAACGTAAATACAGCGCGTTCGACAGGGAGTTGCTGGCTCTCCACCTGGCCATTCGCCACTTCCAGTTCTGGCTGGAAGGGCGCAGTTTCACCGCGTTCGTTGACCGCAAGCCGCTAACATTCGCGATGGCCAAGGTTTCAGAACCGTGGCCGGGCCGGCAGCAGAGACAGCTGGCCGCGATCTCAGAGTTTACTACCGATACTCAGCATGTCTCGGGTAAACTGAATGTAGTGGCAGACTGCCTCTCGCGCTCCGTGGTGGCCCCAGTCTGTGTGGGGATAGATTACGTAGCCATGGCCGCGGAGCAGGTTAGTGACGCGGACGTGCGCGCGCTCCAGTCTGGACCAACAGGGTTAAGGCTGGAGAGCAGGGTGCTGCAAGACGGCACCCCCCCCCCCCCAGTCTGTGAGGTCTCCACGGGGCAGCCGCGTCCCGTGGTACTGGCCGCGTGGCGCCGCCGCGTTTTTGACTCGATTCATTCTTTGGCGCATCCGGGAGTGCGCGCGTTGGTCAAAATGGTAGGAGAGAAATTCGTGTGGCCGAGCCTTCGCAAACAAGTGAAAGAGTGGGCAGCAGCCTGCATGGCGTGCCAACGAGACAAGGTACACAGACACACGAAGGCTCCCTTGGAGCCGTTTTGCATCCCGGCTAAGAGGTTCAACCATGTTCACGTGGACCTCGTGGGCCCCCTCCCGCCATCACGGGGGTGCACGCACCTTCTGACAATGGTGGACCGCACCACGCGATGGCTGGAAGTGGTTCCACTGGCAGCAACCACAGCCGAGGAGGTGGTGCGCGCGTTTTTAACAGCATGGGTGGCGCGTTTTGGAGTCCCGTCGGATATTACGTCCGACAGAGGCCCTCAATTTGTTTCCGAACTCTGGTCAACAATGGTCCGCAGCCTGGGTGTCACAATTCACTGCACAACCGCGTACAATCCACAGGCTAATGGGTTATGCGAACGTTTTCATAGATCATTGAAAGCGGCTCTCAGGGCGTCACTGACGGATGCAAATTGGGTAGACAGGCTACCGTGGGTTTTATTGGGGTTACGTTCTGCGCCTAAAGAGGATTTGGAAGCTTCCCCGGCTGAACTCGTTTTTGCGCAGCTACTTCGGCTGCCCGGGGAGTTTCTTCCAGATAATCCCGCAGCGGGCAGCTCCCCATCTCAGCTGTTGCAGCGTAGCATAGACACAAGCACGCTGCCGGGCCCTGCTCACCACAGTTTTCCGTGCGTTTTTGTGCCTAAAACTTTGAAAAACGCGGAGTTTGTTTTTGTCAGACACGATGCCCATCGCCCTCCACTGCGCCCACCTTATGATGGACCGTTCAGAGTGCTGGAAACAGGGGACAAGCATTTTTTGCTAGATTTGGGGGGTAGGAGGTTAAAGACTGGCATAGACCGATTCAAACCTGCTTTTGTTGTGGCGGACGAGCAAGTGCTGTTGGCGAGGGCCCCTCGGCGTGGAAGACCCCCACGGGGAGCTTCCCAGAGAAAAGATTCCCCAGAGCACCCACACGCACAGACTTTTACCCCTCAAACATCAGCCCCCCAGCATGACAGCACCGCGGAGGCGGTGAATCCTGGTTACAGCAGATACGGGAGAAGACTGAAGCCCAAGCAGCATGTGGATTGATGTTTAATGATTTTACCACAGCATATGGACTGTCATTCTATTGTTCTATCCAAGACGCTCGGGGGGGGGTCGTTTGGTGACACATGGGGAGTGCATAATGGTATAGCATCTTAGACTAGAACAAAGAGCAGAGTTTCCCTGGGAGATAACAGGGAGGTGTGAAGGATGAATGCAGTGTGATCTTTTGTGTGTTAGAAACTTCTGGAAGGATGTTAAAGGATTAAGGAAGTGTATGCAATGTGACCTTTTGTGTGTTTGAAGCCTCTAGAAGAATGCCATGCTTTTTAAGAGGAGAGTCTCTGCTGAGTGTTCATTCTGACTATGCTTCTGTGTGAGATGTGTAATAAACTGTCTGAGTCAAATCCGCCTCGTTATTTACACGCTCCACAGGCCTCATTTACCTCAGTTAACATCACTGTTCATGACTCCACCATACGAAAGAGACTGGGCAAAAATGGCCTGCATGGCAGAGTTCCAAGATGAAAACCACTGAGCAAAAAAAGAACAAAGGCTCATATCAGTTTTACCACAAAACATCTTGATGATCCCCAAGACTTTTGGGAAAAATACTCTGGACTGATGAGACAAAAGTTGAACTTTCTGGAAGGTGTGTATCCCATTACATCTAGTGTAAAAGTAATACAGCATTTCAGAAAAGGAACATCATACCAACAGTGAAATGTGGTGGTAGTGTGATGGTCTGGGGCTGTTTTGCAGCTTCAGGACCTGGAAGACTTGCTGTGGTAAATGGAACCATGAATTCTGCTGTCTCCCAAAAAATCCTGAAGGAGAATGTCCCGCCATCTGTTTGTGACCTCAAGCTGAAGCGCACTCGGGTTCTGTAGCAGGACAATGATCCAAAACACCAGCAAATCTACCTCTGAATGGCTTAAGAAAAACAAAATGAAGACTTTGGAGTGGCTTAGTCCAAGTCCTGACCTGAATCAGATTGAGGCGCTGTGGCATGACCTTGAAAAGGCTGTTCATGCTCAAAAACCCTCCAATGTGGCTGAATTACAACAATTCTGCAAAGATGAGTGGGCCAAAATTCCTCCACAGCACTGTAAAAGACTCACTGCCAGTTATCGCAAATGCTTAATTGCAATAGTTGCCGTTAAGGGTGGCCCAACCAGTTATTAGGTTTAGGGGGCAATCACTTTTTCACACAGGGCCATGTAGGTTTGGAATTTTTTCCCCCTTAATAAACACCTTGATTTGAAAACTGCATTTTGTGTTTACTTGTGTTTGTCTAACATTTAACTTTGTTTGAGGTTCCAGCCTCAAACAAATTTAAATCCAGCCTAGGCTCCAGCCCCCCCGCGACCCAAAAAGGATTAAGCGGAAGAAGTTGAATGAATGGATCTGAAACATTTAAGTGTGACAAACATACAAAAAAAATGAGAAATCAGGACGGGGGCAAACACTTTCACACCACTGTAGATGAATGTTTACCACCAGCTACAGCAACAAGAACACCCATACTAATGGCCAACAATGTTAAAACAAGACTGACTCCCAACAGACTTGTGAATTGGGAGAAACAAAAGTCAGCTGCCCAATTAAGGGTGCCTCTTTATAAGCCCATCTCTAAAGATGGGGCGCATGTGTGTGTGGTGAACTCCTAGCACAGTGTTTGTACATGTTTCGAAGGTGTGCATATTGTAGGGGTTTAAATGATTTTCTGATATTTACTCTAAATTTGTTCCACTTTGAATTGTAGGTTATTTGCTTAAACTCCTTGCAATTACATGGTTATTAGTTTTATTACAGATCTGCAGTATATTGAATCCTGAATTTGTAATTGATTTTCCAGGTGTTGGTGTACTAGCAATGCATTATCGGTAATGGTTATGGACAGGCGTATAATGTACCGTGTGCACTGCTCTTATTAAAGAGCCTTTGTCCTGTTTAAAAAAAAAAAAGCACTTTTCTAGTTTATTGGAATAAGTTTATTTCTTACATAATTTAATAAAAGTTCTGACAACTGTAATATGAAGTCTTAAAACATCAATTATATAAGTTAACTACAGTATAAGCGGACTATTATTGTTTCCACAGTGAAAATGATTGTCTTATTGAGGAACTTAAAGGGGCAGGACAGCATCTCCATCCTCATGTGCAATGCTATTTATTAAGAATCTTTAGTATGAGAGATTTTCTTCCAGAGCAGAGTCTTCAGATTGTTCAGGATGAGCGAGTGTTCAATTTCCATCTGCTCAGCCGAACCTTTCAGTGCGATGCAGGCGTACAGCTGCTTCTCCAGCTCTTCGCTCACATCTGACGGCGCCCCCCTCAATATGTAGTCCTTGAGCGCTTCACAGACTTTGGCTAAGTTTGGCCTGGAGACCTCCGTGGTGCAGCGATGCTTGGTGAGGTCACAGGAAGTGAGGCAGTCGGTGCCATAGAGGCAGTCTTCGTCCACGTCGCAACGCTGCTGCCTGATGACCTCCTCGAAGATGGCCTCGGGGATGATGTGCCGCGCGTCCATCACCTTCAAGTCATAACGGTCGTTGTAGCCAAAGCTCGTGGCACTCACGTCACACATGAGGAAGCTGCCAAAGGTGCCGTGGAAAACGTCCTCGACCAGCTCCAACAGGCCGATTGAGATCTTGGCCCTGTGTGGCCAGGATGGAGTGAACCACTGGTCCATGCTGCGGCGCAAACCGGCGGGAATCCACATCTCTAAGATCCAGGGCAGGCTGATCCCATACAGCGGTGAGTACGGCACCTTCTCCATCACATACAGGTCTCCGCAGAAGCCCAGCATCTTGGGTGTGTGCTCCCGGTCCTGCAGGACCAATGCCAGCAGGAACTCATTGAGCTGCAGCAGAGCCCAGGTGGATCGAGCCTCTGGCAGTGAAATATGACCGTCCTTGTTGAAGTCTGCGATCGACAGCACCTGAACTGCCAGGTCAGCAAGGTTGGCCTGATCCCCCACTTTAGCCTGCAAAGAAATAAACTGATTGTAAAACAAATATACAAAGAGGGGAAAGTATTGGTGCATCAGCATTTTTTCCAATACATACTGTATGTTTCTAATGAGGC
Source organism: Pholidichthys leucotaenia (assembly GCA_020510985.1). Classification (NCBI taxonomy): domain Eukaryota; kingdom Metazoa; phylum Chordata; class Actinopteri; order Cichliformes; family Pholidichthyidae; genus Pholidichthys; species Pholidichthys leucotaenia. The sequence goes on along the minus strand of CM035839.1, from coordinate 19,233,176 downwards.
TGACATGAAATTTTCACCAGATCTTGGTATTAACTTAAGAAATCCATGCATAGAAAGCATTTATGTTTATAAAGTTGTGTAATACAAAGTAGCATGAAACAGAAAGTACTGAACATGAGGGGAAAAAAATCCCTGTCTGGTAAGGTAAGGAATCAGCTGAGATCCACAAGTCATTAGAAAGTAGTTTTACCTTTTCTCTGTGGAAATTAATATCAGCCAAGCAGGTACTTCAAGAGTGGCTATAAAAAGTTTTGTTACCAAGGTATACAAGAAACATCTCATGGCGGGTAGAAGCCAAGAGCTCCAAAACCTTCACAATTGGTTACAGACTTACACTACCGTTCAAAAGTTTGGGGTCACCCAGACAATTATTTTGTGTTTTCCATGAAAAGTCACACTTATTTACCACCATGAGTTGTAAAATGAATAGAAAATATAGTCAAGACATTGACAAGGTTAGAAATAATGATTTGTATTTGAAATAATAATTTTTTCCTTCAAACTTTGCTTTCGTCAAAGAATCCTCCATTTGCAGCAATTACAGCATTGCAGACCTAACATGATTGCACAAGGGTTTTCTAATCATCCATTAGCCTTCTGACGCAATGAGCAAACACATTGTACCATTAGAACACTGGAGTGATAGTTGCTGGAAATGGGCCTCTATACACCTATGTAGATACTGCACCAAAAACCAGACATTTGCAGCTAGAATAGTCATTTACCACATTAGCAATGTATAGAGTGTATTTCTGATTAGTTTAAAGTTATCTTCATTGAAAAAAAGTGATTTTCTTTCAAAAATAAGGAAATTTCTAAGTGACCCCAAACTTTTGAACGGTAGTGTATGTCAAAACTAAAGAATCTTCCAGTAAGCACCATTGTGGCAGTCATTCACAAGTGGAAGGAACATCACTCTACTATCAACCAGCCATCCACAGGAGCTCCTCACAAGATATCTGACCAGGGAGCTGGAAGGATAGAAGAGTAACCCAAGAGCTAAGGGCAACTGGAAAAAAGCTCAAGAAAGACTTGGAGGCAGCAGGTACAAACAGACAGAGAAAGCAATACGCAATGCACTCTGTCGGAGTCCATCTTTAAAGAAAAGGCACGTTCAAGCTCGTTTAAAGTTTGCTGAGTACCAGTTGACTTCTCCTTTTCTCCTTCTTCTCCTTTTCCCTGCTGAGTAGTGCAGATCTGCAGGATTTAACACCTCTGAACACCACCGTTTAGTTCCTCCTCATGGCTGTCATTTAAAAAAATGGCCAACACATGCCAGTTTATCACATCCTTCTTCATGTAAATTAGAAACATTCTTTTGTAAATGTGAGGATTTTTCTCATAAATTTGCAGGATTTTCCTGCAGAGTTACAGCCATTTTACTCAAATGTGCAGCTTCTTACTTGAAAATTTGCAGCTTTTTATTATTCATAATTTTGCAGCTTTTCCTCAGGAATTTAGAACTTTTCTTACTCTTGAATTTGCAGTTTAAAAAAAAGAAACACATTTGTTGCAAGGTCTGTGGTGGACTGTGCAAGTCGGTGTATTGTGACATGCACTACAGAAAGAGCAGAGATAAACCTATCATCTGGCCAGTCACTGCAACAGATACTGGAGTCAGTTTGTCTTGGCTTGTCCTTGCCCCTGATAATACCTTTATCTGCCAAGAATGTGCTGCTAGTCCAGCAAAAGCTAGCAGTACTCAAATACTTTGCAAGCAGTTTCATGAAATGATCAATCAGAAAGCAACTCATACTGGCTTGGACGTTGCCTGGGCTTACAAGGTCTGCGCTGATCTGTTCACACTCCGACAGGCAGCGAAAAGTAAGCTAGGAGCAGGAAGACAAAAGAAGAGGAAAACAGCAGCCTTGTGTGTAGCAGAATGGAATGTACACACTCTGTTGGACAGAACATCACAGCTCCCAGAAAGACAGACCGCGCTTGTGGCCCTGGAAATGAACAGGTACAATGTAGACATAGCTGCACTTAGTGAAACAAGATTGCCTGGATATGACAGCTTGGAAGACCATGGGTACATCTTCTTTTGGAGTGGGAGATCAACTCAAGAAAGGAGAGAAGCAGGAGTGGGCTTTGCAGTTAGAAAGGAGATAGCAGCAATGCTTGATGAGGAACCGGTGCCAATCAACGACAGGATAATGACAATGAGACTCCCACTACAGCGGAAGATGTATGCCACACTCATCAGTGTATATGCCCCAACAATGACCAACACAGAGGAGGTGAAGGAAGAGTTCTACAGTGATTTATGTGAGACTATCAGGCGTGTACCGACTGATGACAGGCTGATGCTCGTTGGAGATTTTAATGCCAGAGTTGGTTCAGACACTGAGAAATGGAAAGGAGTGCTAGGCAGTCACGGAGTAGGCAAGTGCAATGCTAATAGAGAACTTTTACTTGCACTATATTCAGAGTACAACCTTGTGATAACCAACACTCTATTTAAGCACAAGGACACACACAAGAAGACATGGTGCACCGAAGATCCAAGCACTGGCACTTATTAGACTACATCATAGTCAGGCAGAGAGACATAAGGGATGTATTGAACACCAGAGCAATGAGGGGCACAGACTGTGGTACTGATCATGTTATGCTGAGATCTAGATTAAGGATTTGGAGACGAAAACAGCACTGCAGGTGTTGTGCCCTCTGCTCCACAGTTTGGGAGAGGTACGTGGTACTTTTGAGCAAAAAATAATGAACAGAGTCGCGGTCTACGTCTTCACTCCATTCTGCTTTATTCAAAAGAACATGGAAACTTCTGCGCAAGCGCACAACACAGTTCTCTCTCTGGGCAAAAGCACTTTCAACAAACTGTAAATAGTGTACACAGTATTTAAACTTTTTTAGTACTGTATTAATGTTTTCAAATGTAACAATCGTGCAAAAATAATAATGAAATATTAATATTTTTAACTCTCATTTTTAACTGTATATATTGTCTACAATCAGCTTTTTAACTGACTTTTTAACCTGTAATCTGCTTTTTAACTTGTGTATGATACGCTTTTAATTAGTTTATTAATTTTTATTTTTAACCTGTCACATAGTCCCCCTCAAAATAGATGTCCCCAACATCAGGACATGTGAAATGTATAATAACCACTGTCACAGTGCAAAATTCTCAAAAAGTGCATAGTCAACTAATTCAAAAAAAAGTTTACAGACTGGAACTCTTTTCATACATTCTGGCTTTGAGATGAACTCATTCACAGTCAAGTGCCCATTACACTTTAAGTGCGTATCCTGTGCATACTGGGATAAACACCAACACAGTCCTTTTTTTTTTTTAAGTCAGTCCCAATGAGTCAAACAACCTCAAAACTCAATCTTTCAGTGTGAGTCCAATGTAACTGCATTTACTCTACTTCAAGTATACAAAATGACCACCAACCCATTAACACTGACCACAAAACTCTTGGAAGTAGAAGGGCTGTACACCGTATACCCATGACATGGTCTGTTCAGGATAATAAGGCAACGTCTGTATGTTGCATGCTGCTGTACCCAATGTATCATAAGTGAATACTTCCGGTTTTCTAGCGTTACGTCTAGGTCTCTGATTCACTTCCTCACCAGGATCACTGTAGGTAGGAGAAGGAGGGTGCGGTGAAGGAAGGCTTACCTCCACAGGTAGGTCCTCTACCTGACCAGTGTTGTCCTCTGATGGCTGGTCAGCTGCTGCAGCTTCAAGCTCTGTCTCCTGCTGCACCTCTTCAGGTATGTTGTCCTCCTGCTGAGCTGGGTCTGTGGTCCTCTCAGGCGGTGGCGAATCAGGTCGAGTGCTCAAGTGAAGTGGCACTGGATAATACTCGTCCTCATCATCGTCGTCCTCTTCTTAGTGAATCCCCGATGTCTCTGCTGATCTGGCAGTGGCGCACCTCCTCGAACGAGGCTGCAAAGAAGTCTCCAAGGGCAAATGATCACATGGCAGAAGAAGATTGCGATTCAAAGTTCTAGATCTACCCTTGCCTGTATCCCCCCACCTTGCTGCCTCTATATTGGAGTTTTCCCTGGTGGACAAAAGGGTTGCTTCCCTGCGCCTTTGGGTTGGGAAAACGAGTCCTGACCATCATTTGTGCCTACGCACCAAATGATGTTTCAGAGTACCCACCCTTTTTGGAGTCTGTGACTGGGGTGCTGGAGGGTGCTCCTCTTGGAGACTCCATTGTCCTACTGGTAGACATCAATGCGCACATGGGCAACGACAGTGAAACCCGGAGGGGGGTGATTGGGAGGAACGGCCTGCCCGATCTGAACCCGAGTGGTGTTCAGTTATTGGACTTCTGTGCTAACCACAGTTTGTCCATAGCGAACACCATGTTCAAGCATAAGGGTGTCCATATGTGCACCTGGCACCAGGACACCGTAGGTCGCAGGTCAATGATTGATTTTGTTATCGTGTCATCAGACCTGCGACCGTATGTCTTGGACACCCTGGTAAAGAGAGGTGCAGAGCTGTCAACTGATCACCAACTGGTGGTGAGTTGGATCTGATGGCAGGGGAGGAAGCCATTCAGACCTGGTAGACCCAAATGTATAGTGAGGGTGTGCTGGGAACGTCTGGCTGAGGCCCCTGTCCAGGAGGTCTTCAACTCCCACCTCCGGAAGAACTTCAACCACATTCCGAGGGAGTCTGGAGACATGGAGTCTGAATGGGCCATGTTCTCCATCTCTGTTGTTGAAGCGGTGGCCCAGAGCTGCGGCCACAAGGTGGTCGGTGCATCTCGTGGTGGCAACCCCCGAACCAAGTGGTGGACACCAGTGGTGAGGGGGGCTATTAAGCTGAAGAAGGAGTCCTATCAAGCTTGGTTGGCTTGTGGGACTCCCGAAGCAGCTGAGGTGTACCGGCAGGCCAAGCGGAGTGCAGCTTGGGTGGTTGCTGAAGCAAAAACCCAGGTATGGGAGGAGTTTGGTGAGGCCATGGAACAAGACTTTCGGTCCGCCTCGAACAGATTCTGGCAAACTGTCTGGCGGCTCAGGAGGGGAAAGCAGCTCCCTGTCCACACTGTGTATGGTGCAGATGGGGCACTGTTGACTTCGACTGGAGATATTGTCGGGCGGTGGAAGGAATACTTCGAGGATCTCCGCAATCCCACTGATACGCCTTCCACAGAGGAAGCAGGGTTTGGGGATGAGGGGGATGACTCGCCTATCATAGGGGCTGAGGTCACCAAGGTGGTTTAAAATCTCCTTGGTGGCCGGGCCCTGGGGGTGGACGAGATTCGCCCTGAGTACCTCAAGGCCCTGGATGTTGTTGGGCTGTCATGGTTGACACGCCTCTGCAACATTGCGTGGAGGTCGGGGGCAGTGCCTTTGGCATGGCAAACTGGGGTGGTGGTTCCTCTCTTCAAAAAAGGGGACCAGAGGGTGTGCTCCAACTTTAGAGGGATCACACTCCTCAGCCTCCCTGGGAAGGTCTATGCCAAGGTACTGGAGAGAAGAGTCCGGCCGTTGGTCGAACTTCGGATTCAGGAGGAGCAATGTGGTTTTTGTCCTGGCCATGGCACATCGGACCAGCTCTTTACCCTCTCGAGAATTCTTGAGGGTTCGTGGGAGTTTGCCCAACCAGTTTACATGTGTTTTGTGGACTTGGAGAAGGCATTTGACCGTGTCCCTCATGGTTTTTTGTGGGGGTGCTTCAGGAGTATGGGGTATCGGGCTTGTTGTTACGAGCTATTCGGTCTCTGTACGACCGTTGTGAGAGTTTGGTTCGTATTGCCAACACTCGGTCGGAGTCATTCCCAGTGAGAGTTGGACTCCGCCAGGGCTGCCCTTTGTCACCGATCCTGTTCATAATTTTTATGGACAGGATTTCTAGGTGCAGCCAGGGAATGGAGGGTGTCATGCTTGGTGACCACAGGATCTCATCTCTGTTGTTTGCAGATGATGCTGTCCTGTTGGCTTCATCCAGCAATGACCTACAGCTCTTGCTGGGACAGTTTGCCGCTGAGTGTGAAGTGATCATCTGCAGTGATGTGGATGTTGTACTGGTCTGTTGTGGTGAAGAGGGAGCTTAGTTCTAAGGCAAAGCTGTCGATTTACCAGTCAATCTACGTTCCTACTCTCACCTATGGTCACGAGCTTTGGGTAATAACCGAAAGAACAAGATCACGGATACAAGCGGCTGAAATGAGCTTTCTCCGTAGGATTGCTGGACTCACCCTCAGAGATAGGGTGAGGAGCTCAGTCATCCGGGAGAGGCTCAGAGTAGAACCGCTGCTCCTCCACATTGAAAGGAGTCAGTTGAGGTGGTATGGGCATCTGATTAGGATGCCTCCTGGACGCCTCCCACTTGAGGTGTTTCAGGCACGTCCCACTGGGAGGAGACCGCGGGGCAGACCCAGGACTCGGTGGAGAGACTATGTCTCCCAGCTGGTCTGGGAACGGCTTGGTATCCTCTCTGAAGAGCTGGAGCAGGTGGCTGGGGAGAGGGAAGTCTGGGTTTCCCTGCTTGAACTGCTGCCTCCGCGACCCGGACCTCCGGAAAAGCGGTAGAAGATGGATGGATGGATGAATGGTTTCACTAGCTTCTGTGCTTTACAGCCTGCTCTAAAATGCTCACTGCTCCCACAGCTAAAACAGTGCTGGCAAAACTCTTCACCTGTCTGAATGCAATAATAACACCTTGGTTGTGGGCGGGGCATGTGGTACCGCTGAGGGGCGAAGCGCTGCTGGAATTGTGCAGTGCCTCTCATCGGTGCCAGGCCTTGCACTGGACAGTACTGCTTAAGAGCTGCTTGGGACCGCTGTTGAGGAAAGTAGTGCTGAGCAGATGGGTCCAGCTGGTATTGTGGGTATGGTGTGAAAGTCAGCGCTGGGGAGTGGTTTTCAGGTCCTCCGCTGGTGGTGGGTTGTGCTGTGGCTGAAGACTTCTGCATGGTTTCTTGGATTTGGGACACTTCAGTTCGCAAGTCCTTTAAAAGTACCATCTCAGACCGCATCTCTTTAATCTCTGCCAGCAGATCAGGTGATGGAATGGCTGTGCTTTGTTTTTGAGCTGTCTTTTTTTCTGCAGGTGCAGGAGTGTCACTGGGCTGAACAGCATTCACGGCGGCCGCTCGCTGGGGGACAGCATGTTTCTTCTTGTTTTGTCTTTCCTTTTCATTTGCGCATGCAATATTAACCTTTTCCAATAAAACTTCATCAGGTGTCTTGGGCTGAAGAAGGTACGGCTGTATGTCACACTTAACATTGTCACTCTGCAAACCTGTTAGGATGGTGTACATGAACAAACTTTGGATCAAGGCGGGATCATATTTTAGACCCGACTCATCTTCCTGGGACGCGAAGAGAATCTTCTGGCGAAGGTCCATGGCTCTCAGAAGGAAATTTTGAGGAGTCTCTTTGCTGCTCTGAACTTCTGAAGAAAGCTGCTTGTACAGTTCAGTAGCCCCTCTCTCCTGATAGTGAGACCTTAGGATCCTCCGCAGGGCAGGAAGAGTAAGATTACCTTTGCCTTCTAGGTAGATTCTCAGATGCAGGCCTGGTGTGATGGCGCGAATCACTGCGTCGATGAGCTCATCTTCATGGTAGCCTTTACTGAGCCCACTTTCAATCTGCCTGGCCAAACTAGAAAATGTGAGCTTGTCTTTTTGTCCCGGCTCCCCTATTTGGCCTGATATCTTGAAGTCTTTACGCCACATGGAGTTATCTGGAGGCGCTGAAGCTTGTCTGTGCATTGGTGTGCTCTGTAGGCTCAGTTTATTACTCATTAGCTGATGCATAGCCTCCTCTTTGGCTTGAAGTGTGGTCGCGTAAAGCATGTACTTCTTTCTGCAGGTCTTCTTTCTGTTTATCTTCACCCGCTATCTCTAACTCTGGCATCTTTGCATTTTCAATCAAGTCCTTTATATTTAGCAAATGAGACATTCCCTCATCTTCTAGCTCAGCTAACTCAGCTCTTTCAACATAACTTGTGACAAATGTGATTAGCTGGCCTCGAGTTTTGTCTGCTCTTTTCCTATTCCAGATATTTGTAGTCCATTGCATACATTAAGCAGTTGTTCAACATTCAGTTTGTATAATGCACCTTTAACTTCTAACTGCACCTTCTCCAACTCCGGCTCCATTTTCATCAGAGAAGTGGGCATAAAACAGTTCAAAGTAGGCCTCTTTTACCTTCGTGGTGTAGTGGTGCCCTCTAGTGGTGATTACGGCACTAGATTTACAACCTATGCACGTGGTGTCAGAGCCACGGTGAATGTCGGCGGTGCCTTACGTCTCCGATGCTGGGGTTTGTGGAGGGATATTCGGCTCGAGTTTCCGCTTCGGCTGGCGGATTTTTCTCTCACCAAATATCCGAGTGGTACCTCCAAAATGTTGCGCCCTCTGCTCCACAGTTTGGGAGAGGTACGTGGTACTTTTGAGCAAAAAATAATGAACAGAGTCGCGGTTTACGTTTTCACTCCATTCTGCTTTATTCAAAAGAACATGGAAACTTCTGCATAAGCGCACAACACAGTTCCCTCTCTGGGCAAAAGCACTTTCAACAAACTGTAAATAGTGTACACAGTATTTAAACTTTTTTAGTACTGTATTAATGTTTTTAAATGTAACAATCGTGCAAAAATAATAATGAAATATTAATATTTTTAACTATCATTTTTAACTGTATATATTGTCTACAATCAGCTTTTTAACCAACTTTTTAACCTGTAATCTGCTTTTTAACTTGTGTATGATATGCTTTTAATTAGTTTATTAATTTTTATTTTTAACCTGTCACACAGGATGGGTGCGAAGCCACCACGGAAGCTAAACACTAGTGCACTGAAAGGCCAAAAGAAGCAGGAAGAGCTTACACAGGAAATGGATGAAAACTTGAAAGACTGGGACAGCAACAACTCAGAGAATGACACAGAAGAGAAATGGGCAACACTGAAGGATACGATGTATCAGACTGCAAGTGATTTATTAGGCCACCCTGAGAGGAAACATCAAGATTGGTTTGATGAGCATGATGAACACCTGAAGAAACTACTAGAAGCAAGGAATACAGCTAGGCAGGAAAACCTACAGTGTAACACAAGGTTGAAGAAGAAGAAATACTCAAATGCTCAGAGTGAGCTACAGAAGTACACCAGAGAGATGAAGTCCAACTGGTGGGATGAAAAAGCGGAGGAACTTCAAACTGCAGCAGACAGGAAGGACATGAAAACATTCTTCACAGGTTTGAGAGAAATCTACGGCCCTAAACCAAGAGGATTGATCCAACTAAAGGCTATGGATGGTGAAACAGTTTTGCAGGAGAAAGACAAGATCCTGGACAGATTTGCAGACCACTTTGACCAGCTACTAAACAACCCTGGAGATCTCAGAATGGGAAGAGTAAGCGCTGTGTTTGGGAACTTGAGGGAGAGACTGTGGAACAATCGACATGTGTCTATCCGTGTGAAATGTAAAGTATACAGAGCGACAGTACTGGCTACTCTATTGTACGGTGCTGAAACTTGGACTGTCTACAGAGTGCAGGTGAAGAAGCTCCACGCGTACATGATGAGACACCTTCGAGCCATAATAAACATCTCATGGAAAGACAAGACAACCAACATAGAAGTGTTGAAACGAGCTGGTCTACCATCAATGGAGGACATGCTAATACAGATGAACCTGAGATGGCTTAGACATGTTGAGAGGATGGACCACCAGCGTCTCCCTCGGCTGTTACTCTACTCACAGTTATGTGAGGGCAAACACAATCAGGGTAGACCAAGGCTCAGATTTAAAGACACTGTAAGAAGAAACTTGAAGAAGTTAGATATAGACAGGAGTTCCTGGCAGCGGAAGACTAAGGACAGAGCTATGTGGAGGAATCTGATCAGACCTAAATGAAACCGTCATTGTCACCCACAACAGACTACTGTGATGATGATGAAGTAACAGTTGAAGTCCCAGTGTTATGAAACACTGGGAGAATGTAGTGTGGTCAGATGAGATAAAAATAGAACTTTTGGGCTGTTATAGTACACACCATGTTTGGAGGAAAAATGGCATTGCACATCACCCAAAAACACTACTCCAACAGTGAAGTTTAGAGGTGGAAGCATCACTGGTGGACGTCATAAATAAACAATGAATGGTGGCATGTATTGGAGTGTTCTTGAAAATAACCTGCCACCTACCAGGATAATGAGGATAAGATGGAGGTGGACCTTCCAGCAGGACAATGATCCCAAACACACAGAGAAGGAAACTCTCAGTTTGGAACAAAGACAGTCAAGTTGTTAAAATGGCCGAGTCAATCACCTGACTTGAATCCAATTGAAATCTGGCTTCAGAACAGATCGTCCCAGAATCTTAAGGATTTCAAGTCAGTCTATTTAAAAGAATGGACTAAACTCCCCACCTGAGCACTGCAGGCGATTCTTCATACAGGAAGGGTCCATTTGTTATTCCACTTTATTACTCATATACTACTCACAAAAAGTTGGGGATATTTGGCTTTTGGGTGAAATTTATGGAAAATGTAAAAAGTTAACGCTACAGAGATATGAAAGTAGGGCATTTACAGTGGGGCAAAAAAGTATTTAGTCAGCCACCAATTGTGCAAGTTCTCCCACTTAAAAGATGAGAGAGGTCTCCAATTTTCATCATAGGTATACCTCAACTATGAGAGACAAAATGAGAAAAAAAAATCCAGAAAATCACATTGAAGGATTTTTAATGAATTAATTGGTAAATTCCTCTGTAAAATAAGTATTTGGTCAATCCCAAAAGTTCATCTCAGTACTTTGTTATATACCCTTTGTTGGCAATGACAGAGGTCAAACGTTTTCTGTAAGTCTTCACAAGGTTTTCACACACTGTTGCTGGTATTTTGGCCCATTCCTTCATGCAGATCTCCTCTAGAGCAGTGATGTTTTGGGGCTGTCGCTGGGCAACACGGACTTTCAACTCCCTCCAAAGATTTTTTATGCGGTTGAGATCTGGAGACTGGCTAGGCCACTCCAGGACCTTGAAATGCTTCTTACGAAGCCACTCCTTCGTTGCCCGGGTGGTATGTTTGGGATCATTGTCATGCTGAAAGACCCAGCCACGTTTCATCTTCAATGCCCTTGCTGATGGAAGGAGGTTTTCACTCAAAATTTCATGATACATGGCCCCATTCATTCTTTCCTTCACACGGATCAGTCGTCCTGGTCCCTTTGCAGAAAAACAGCCCCAAAGTATGATGTTTCCACCCCCATGCTTCACAGTAGGTATGGTGTTCTTTCTCCTCCAAACAGGACAAGTTGACTTTTCATCAAAAAGTTCTATTTTGGTTTCATCTGACCATATGACATTCTCCCAATCCTCTTCTGGATCATCCAAATGCTCTCTAGTGTGACAGAGATCATCCTGCGCAGTTCGCCTCACACGGGACACGAACCCGCGACCTCTCAGTCAACTACACAGTTCGAGCATGGGAGACACAGCACGATCGCGCTGAGCTAAAGGTCCGACCGATAGCTCAGCGCTACCGATACTGTATGAGGCTTTGGGAGGGAGGTTTACTAACGTTCTACGCCGAACAGTACTAGTTGGCATCCGTTACACTCTCCCCCTTAAACCTCACTCCCATGCCGGGTTCACGGCACCAGTGTGACAGAGATCATCCTGCGCAGTTCGCCCCACACGGGACACGAACCCGCGACCTCTCAGTCAACTACACAGTTCGAGCATGGGAGACACAGCACGATCGCGCTGAGCTAAAGGTCCGACCGGTAGCTCAGCGCTACCGATACTGTATGAGGCTTTGGGAGGGAGGTTTACTAACGTTCTACGCCGAACAGTACTAGTTGGCATCCGTTACACTAGCAAACTTCAGACAGGCCTGGACATGTACTGGCTTAAGCAGGGGGACACGTCTGGCACTGCAGGATTTGAGTCCCTGGCGGCGTAGTGTGTTACTGATGTAGCCTTTGTTACTTTGGTCCCAGCTCTCTGCAGGTCATTCACTAGGTCCCCCCGTGTGGTTCTGGGATTTTTGCTCACCGTTCTCGTGATCATTTTGACCCCACGGGGTGAGATCTTGTGTGGACCCCAGATGGAGGGAGATTATCAGTGGTCTTGTATGTCTTCCATTTTCTAATACTTGCTCCCACAGTTGATTTCTTCACACCAAGCTGCTTACCTATTGCAGATTCAGTCTTCCCAGCCTGGTGCAGGTCTACAATTTTGTTTCTGGTGTCCTTTGACAGCTGTTTGGTCTTGGCCATAGTGGAGTTTGGAGTCTGACTGTTTGAGGTTGTGGACAGGTGTCTTTTATACTGATAACGAGTTCAAACAGGTGCCATTAATACAGGTAACGAGTGGAGGACAGAGGAGCCTCTCAAAGAAGAAGTTACATGTCTGTGAGAGCCAGAAATCTTGCTTGTTTGTAGGTGACCAAATACTTATTTTACTGAGGAATTTACCAATTAATTCATTAAAAATCCTTCAATGTGATTTTCTGGATTTTTTTTCTCATTTTGTCTCTCATAGTTGAGGTATACCTATGATGAAAATTGGAGACCTTTCTCATCTTTTAAGTGGGAGAACTTGCACAGTTGGTGGCTGACTAAATACTTTTTTGCCCCACTGTAAGTAGAAGCAAGCAATGGTGATTTCCTCATACAACAGCAGTGGGTATACCACAACAAAAAATGTCAACATCTCAACTTGTCATGTGCCCTTGAGCATCAATTATAGCTTGACAACGACATCTCATGCTGTTCACAAGTCGATTTATTGTCTGAGGCATGGCATTCCACTTTTCTTGAAGGGCGGCCCTCAGGTCATTGAGGTTGTGGGGTGCAGGGTTACGAGCCTCTACATGGTGACTCAGCTGATCCCATAGGTTTTCTGTGGGATTCAGGTCTGGAGAAAGTGCAGGCCACTCCATTTGAGGTACCCCAGCCTCCCACAGCCATTCTCTAATGATGTGACCTCAATGAGCTGGAGCATTGTTGTCCATGAAGATGAAATTAGGCCTGTGATCATTGACTGAATTAGTACCGCCTTGTCACTGTACCATTCACAAGGTATAGGGCAGGTCTGTATTGACTAGACACCTGCCCAGACTGTAACATTGTGACAACAGTGGCTGATGCGTAGCACTCTCCTTGACGTCTCCAACATCGTTGACGGCCATCATTTCTGCTCAGCGTGAATCGACTTTCATCAGAACAGCACTGAAGCCCACTGGTCCCTTGTCCAGTGTAAATGCTCCCTGGCCCATGCAAACGATGACGCCTGTGCCTGGTGGTGTGGTCAGGTACCCTTGCAGGTCGTCTAGCACGCAGACCAAAGTGATGTAAACTGTTTCAAATGGCCTGACGTGACACTTGGGTGCCTCTCACCTCCCTTAAATGTCCCTGGAGTTGAGTGGCATTCATCATCCAGTTCCGCAGGCCACTGTTCACAATGAAGCGGTCATCAGCGTGGGATGTGGCCAAAGGACGTTCACTTCTATGCCTTTTTGTGATTCTTCCAGTCTCTCTATCTCTGTTGCAACCTGCTGATGACACCAACACTCTAAGCTCAGTGGCCCCTTACCTCTGAGAATATCCTGTTTGAAGCCTTACAATGGCAAAGTACTGTTTATCAATTGTTAGGTGTCGTCTTCGTCTCATGATGTCAAAATGTGAACAGCATGATGAAGAGGACTGTTTAAATACCAATTCTAATTGAACCAGAAAATTTATTGGTTGATTCATGGATCAAACACCTGTTGTGAATTTTGCCGTTAAGCAACTTGTTAGAGAACAGCGACCCTCCAGGATTTCGCGATGTTGCAATTCTACCAATTCCCGCAACTTCAGCAGGTCCTGCATAATTTTGAATTTTGTCCAATCACCACAACGTAACCGCAATTTTGGCAAATTGTTAACTTACGCCAATTTCGCCAATCAAATTTGTCTCTCAGTAGCGCGCAGATGTGTACGTTATCAGTCTGACCAATCAAATGCAGCGCTGCACTGCACTCACTTCTGTGTTTACAGTGAGTATATACCGAACACATCAGCAAACAACAGTGTGTGATTAAAAAAACAAAAAACAAAACAAAACACACTCACCTGTGAGTTTTCCCACATCGTTCCTTCCTCTGTCTCCCCCGGCCCACCAGTGAACATCTCCTCGAGTTTCCGTAATGACAGCGTGTATGAAATGCTGGGTTTGTGTTGAAAAATGTCCACCTGCCCGAAAGCACCTCCGTCTCGGGAGCGTGTGTGCCCAGACACGCCGTAAAACCACACAAAAACACAAGTGAATCTAATATTACAGCATGTGTTGTAACAGTTAATACACCTTTAGAGGTAAAAGTCACTACTACATCTTGCCAGTGAGTTTTAAAGTTGGGACTCTCTGGTCTGGACATGAGCCAATGCACGATTCAGGCAATCCCCAAGGAGAACCTCGCAACTTACTGCAACAATAGAAAAAAGAATTCCACGAAATCCTGGAGGGACTGCTGAAGTTACGCAAAAAGTACTGAAAGATTGAACAGTTGGAAATGTGCATTCAAAAGGTTAAAGAAGGTCAAATTAAGTTCACCTGTAAAGGTTATAGTGCACTTTAGGTGCATCCTGAAATTTCACCTGAAAGTCGAATATCTCTAACTTTTTGTTAGTGTAACTTTATTTATGGAGTTGTTTTGATTTCTGTGTGGATTTCTTGAGTTAATACTAAAGTTTGGTGAACATTTTATCCAAGTAGCCTCATTGGAAATACAGTGCATCTGGAAAGTCTTCACAGTGCTTCACTTTTTCCACATTTTGTAAAATTACAGCCTTATTCCAAAATGGATTAAATTGATTTTTTTTTCCCTCAAAATTCTACACAGAATACCCCATAATGACAACATGAAAAAAGTTTGAGATTTTTGCAAATTTATTAAAAATCAACTAAGAAATCACATGCGCGTAAGTATTCACAGCTTTTGCCTTGAAGCTCAAAATTGAGCTCAGGTGCATCCTGTTTTCACTGATCATCCTTGAGATGTTTCTGCAGCTTGACTGGAGTCCACCTGTGGTAAATTCAGCTGATTGGACATGATTTTGAAAGGCACACACCTGTCTATATAAGGTCCCACAGTTGACAGTGCATGTCAGAGCACAAACCAAGCATGAAGTCAAAGGAATTGTCTGTAGACCTCAGAGACAGGATTGTCTCGAAGAACAAATCTGGGAAAGAGTACAGGAAAAAATTCTGCTGCTTTGAAGGTCCCAGTGAATACAGTGGCCTCCATCATCTGTAAATGGAAGAAGTTTGGAACCATCAGTACTCTTCCTAGAGCTGGCCGGCCGTCTAAACAGCGATCGCGGGAGAAGGGCCTTATGCTATGTGTCCACTGGTTCCATCGTTTTTCCACTTCCCATTCATTGTGTATTGGAAATGCAGTGGAAAGCATTTGGGTGCGGAGCGGTCGAAAACTGTACTTGTTGTGCCAAGTTCCCCGGGGGTACCCTACTGCTCATTTGCATAAAAATCCCCCTTGGTAAAGATTTTTTCCTGTACGGTCATGAACCGGAGGCAGCACTCTCATCGTGAACTTTTAAAGCAGCGGTTTTAGATGTCAATTAACGATGGATTCATTAACTGAACCTACTGTTTCTCACATGAAATGCTGTTAGTGTAACGGATGCCAACTAGCACTGTTCGGCGTAGAACGTTAGTAAACCTCCCTCCCGAAAAGCCTCATACAGTATCGGTAGCGCTGAGCTATCGGTCGGACCTTTAGCTCAGCGCGATCGTGCTGTGTCTCCCATGCTCGAACTGTGTAGTTGACTGGTAGGTCGCGGGTTCGTGTCCCGAGTGGGGCGAACTGCGCAGGATGACCTCAGTCACAATGGTGCCGTGAACCCGGGATGGGAGTGAGGTTTAAGGGGGAGAGTGTAACGGATGCCAACTAGCACTGTTCGGCGTAGAACGTTAGTAAACCTCCCTCCCGAAAAGCCTCATACAGTATCGGTAGCGCTGAGCTATCGGTCGGACCTTTAGCTCAGCGCGATCGTGCTGTGTCTCCCATGCTCGAACTGTGTAGTTGACTGGTAGGTCGCGGGTTCGTGTCCCGAGTGGGGCGAACTGCGCAGGATGACCTCAGTCACATTAGAAACACTTTTCGCTGGTTTGTTTTAAAGATATGAGACAGATATGGAGAGCAAGGATGCCATATTGTCCGGTAGCAGCAGAGAGCTGGAGACCGCCCACAGCCGGACCCGTTGACCAATCCAGTGAACCAGCCAGCTGGGGGGGCAGTTCTGTATGTTACCTGTTGTTGTGTGAAGACTTGAAGGAGAAATTAATAACCGCTGTTTCAGGCAACCCAATACTATATGACCAGTCCTTGCCGTCATATAGAAACAACATACAAAGGAACAAGGCATGGAGAGCAGTGGAACTTTGGCTCATCCAGCTGAAGCTCATGAACCAGGTGGTCAAATTTGATATGCATTGTGCGGGTCTGTAGGATTGGGTGAATCCAAAACCGGCAGCGACAACGACAAAGTCGCCTTTTGTAGCGCAAACATACCAGCACGATTAAAAACAATCTGCTCATGGTTAATGACTATTCCAGTATTTCCTCCCACATTGCTCGACTCCGCCTAGCCGAGAACTACACTACTCGCCCCTTTTCCGTGCCCCATAGGTTGCGGTATGTGGATTCCTTTCCGAAAAATCCGGACCAGTGGACCAGTGTAGCATGAGTCAGGGAGGTGACCAAGAAATGGTCACTCTGAGCTCCAGCATTCCTCTGTGGAGAGAGAACCTTTCAGAAGGACAACTGTGTGTGCAGCAATCCACCAATCAGACCTATATGGTTGAGTGGCCAGATGGAAGCCACTCCTTAGTAAAAGGCACATGGCAGCCTGCCTGGAGTTTGCCAAAGGCACCTGAAAGACTCTCAAACCATGAGAAACAAAATTCTATGGTCTGATGAGAAAGATTGAACTCTTTGGCGTGAACACCAGGCGTCATGTTTGAAGAAAACTAGGTGCACCGCTCACCACCAGACCAATACCATCCCTACAGTGAAGCATGGTGGTGGCAGCATCATGCTGTGGGGATGTTTTTCAGTGGCAGGAACTGGGAGACTAGTCAGGATAGAGGGAAAGATGAATGCAGCAATGTACAGAAGCATCCTGGATGAAAACCTGCTCCAGAGCGCTCTTGACCTCAGACTGGGGAGACGGTTCATCTTTCAGCAGGACAACAACCCTAAGCACACAGCCAAGATATCAAATGAGTGGCTTCAGGACACCTCTGTGAATGTCCTTGAGTGGCCCAGCCAGAGCCCAGACTTGAATCCAATTGAACATCTCTGGAGAGATCTGAAAATGGCTGTGCACCGACGCTTCCCATCCGACCCGATGGAGCTTGAGAGGTGCTGCAAAGAGGAATGGGCCAAACTGCCCAAAGATGGGTGTGCCAAGCTTGCAGCATCATATTCAAAAAGACCTGAGGCTGTAATTGCTGCCAAAGGTGCATCAACAAAGTATTGAGCAAAGGCTGTGAATACTTATGTAAATGTGATTTCTTGGTTTCTTATTTTTAATAAATTTGCAAAAATCTTAAAAAAAAAAAAACCTTTTTCCCCCACATTGTCATTATGGGGTATTGTGTGTAGAATTTTGAAGGAAAAATGAATTTAATCTATTCTGGAATAAGGCTGCAACATAAAATGTGGAAAAAGTGAAGTGCTGTGAAGACTTTTTGGATGAACTGTATCTATACCAGAAAAAAAATGACCTGTTCATTACTTATTTCCTCCGCTGTACACTGTATATCAGCAGTTTTTAAGTCAAGCAGCACTTTAATCAGCATGGCTATATTAAATGTGCTCATTATTAAGTCTGACTAGACCTTTAGGTGGTCGAGGATCATCTCCCTGAAGTTTTTCACAGATGTCCCCTTGGTGGGCTTGTCGAAGGCAGCTGCCTCCTTCCTGGGTTTGCCTCCCAAATCGTAATGAGGAGCCTCCTCCATCTGGCACTTAATGACGCCCTCTAGGTCTCCCCAGCTCCCTGAGTAAACCTGAGATAATGGAGGGTAGGTGTTGAGGAGTAGTATGTTCAATAAAGATCAGACGGTTTGAAGATGCACTGACCTGGCTGTTTGGGTCGGCAGTGAAACACTTCCCCAGGTAAAGCGTGTCTTTCTCACACAGGCTGCTGCACGCTGAGCCGTCGATGACCCCTTTTCTGTATTTGTCGCACTAAACAAAACAAATTAAGGTTATATGGCAGTAATGTGGTTTTGCTGCAGCAGATAATAGGAAAAATTCCAGTAATAAATCAAGTAGGGACAAAAAACAAAGACCAAGCATCAATGGAATAAATCGCAGTGGTTAAAGTCCATCATTACATTAAAAAAAATTACATACTGTTGTGTCTGTTCAGCAGGAGTTGTTCATTAATTGTTAAAGGAATCCTGCATGCCTTCCTAGAATTCATCAGGACAAAGGGCATGTTCTAGGAGCTTTCCCAGGTGGGTTTTTGGCAGGAAGTTGTCTAATGCCATGGCTGCTGAAGTCGGGCAGCTGGCACTATTGACCTCTTGCAAAATGTAGTGTGATTTACTTCTACCTAAGTGCACGGCATCCCTTGGCTATTGCTAACTGCAGGGAAGCCAACTAATACTGTACCAAGCAAAGGGAGTCCTTGCCCTAACAAAAGTTAATAACACATTCCCCAGGTTCATTTGAGCCCACACAGTTTATTAGGCATGGGTTAAAATTTAATAAGTGGAATCAATTACACACTAGCAACAGAAATGCTGCAAACATAAGGTAATAATAAAATAAGCCAGATAACTGGGATTAAGATATACATATTCTCGTGTATTTCACAGGTAAATTAGAGCCCATGTAGTGTTCATAGCCACACTATGCCAAGCTAATTGGGCTAATAAACAATAGCAGACGCTGATTTTAAAAATGGTGGCAAGTGAAACACGAACTCTGTATACAAAAAAAACCAAAAACTGTCAACAGAATTTTATAGAATAACTGAAAGTGGACAAGTTGATTTAATGATGAGAAAGCACTGTGTTGTAAGCAGGGCTTTACATTAACTTTTCTGCTCACCAGTCACTATGACTAGTGGGTTTCCAAAATTAGTAGCCACTCAGCCTTTTCACTAGCCACAGTTTTGTGGTTGGAAAATTGTTTCATATCAAATTTAACTATCGCATGCTAAAATTTACTTGAACTAAATTTACAGCCTTTTTAAACATGACAATTATACAGCAAGAGGAACACTCCATTTATGAACAGCAGTAAATACTGTAAAACAGAAAAATATTTGCAGTGAAAGAAGAAGCCAACTTTGTCATTCAGTCCATACAGCCAATCATGTACAGTAGAACGAACTTAGTTTCTCCTATCTACAATGTTAATCACATCTAGAATCAGAGGGGCCGCTGCCATGCTGCCACAAACAGCTTCTCCTTCCCCCGTTCTATTATGCTGACCACCAAGCTAGAAGGTGGGAAGTACCATTTTTATATGGTCTTTGGTATGACCCAGCTGGGACTAGAACCTCAAACCTCCCAGTTGTGGGGCGGATGCTCTATCAACTAGGCCACCACTCCGGTGTGAAGTACAGGTAGAGCTGGCCTTTGTCCCAATTCATAATTACCAGTTATGAATTGGGACACCCCTTCAGGGCTGCACTAGTATAGTAATTGGTGGATTTAACCTAAATGGACACTACTTGTTTTCACCAGTAAAAAGAAGAGGAAAAATGTGACGAGGAAAAAAAGTGTAATCTTAAGGAGAAACGAGAATGTCTCAGATTTACATAAACTATTCTAATCAGTAGAAAAAGTCAGAAATTTACTAGAAAGAAAGCTGTAAATTCACAGAAAAATTTGGACCTAGTGGGCTGGTTTTGGCCCGTGGGCCATATGTTTGACACCCCTGGACCAGCCCATTAAAAATACAGATTTAGTAAGGAGAGCTTCTTGCTCTAAAAATAATGTTTAACCACAGAGGTAGGAGCTGATGAGTGTGTGTGTGTGTGTGGGGGGGGGGGGGGTCACATGGATTAGCAATTAAAAAATTTGACTTTTTCCTCATAAATTTGCAACTTTTTTTTTTTTTTTTTTAAATTTGTGACTTTTACTCGCAAATTTGCATTTTTTTCTTGTAAATTTGCATTTTTTTCCTGTAAATTCTCAACTTTCTCATCTGCAACTATCTTATAAATATAACTTGTCATAAATTTGTGCCTTTTCTAAAAGTTTGCAAATTTTTTTGCAAACAAAATCTGCAACTTTTTATTTAAAATTATTTTTCTCGTAAATTTGCAATTTTTTCTTATACATTTGCAACTTTTTTCTCAAAATTTGTCTTTTTCTGGAAATTTTCCAACATTTTTTTTCTTGTAAATTTGCAACGCTCATCTGGATCCCTCAGGATCACATCAACTGCTCTTCACCTTGATGGGAAGAAAAAAAGGCCCCCAAAGAACACGGCTGATAGCGCTGCAAAACAGCTTCCAGTACCTTTCAGTGGAAAAACAGTTTATGACTGCAGTCGGTGAGACAACATCTGACTAAATGGGTACATAAAGTCAAATCAAATGCTCACTATTGAGTTTTTGCAGTCGTGCCCACGGCAGAGTTCTGTGTAGGAGGAGTACTCCACATAGACGATCCAGCTCCCCACGAACACCGTCAGCCAGGAGAAGAACAGGTACTTCATGTGTAGGTAGGAGAATCTGGCCTGTAGGCAACACATTTAAGACATTTATGTCACGCTTCATTTCAGCTTCAACACTGCAGATGAAATTATTTGAATACAGTCACACTTCATCTGTGTGACAACAGTGCAGCTGCCTGTTAGGGTACAGCAGTGTTTTTCAACCTCTTGGGCCAAGGAATCCTTTTTATATTGAAAAAAAATCTTGCGGCACCCCACCAACCAAAAATGTTACAAAATGACACATTGTAGCCTATTGCAGCATAATGTAATGACAATTTAGTCTTGTGCTTAGTTTATACTCCGTGTGAAACCTTGGCCTGTTTAGGTGAACACAAAGCTGAGGAGATTACCAAAACATGAAATGGCCGGTATGGAATGTTCTGTACACATTCCGTCCATATGCCATACATGTTCGTAGGTCCTACTCGCTAGCAGTCCAGCCTCTTGACATTCCCAAGTGCCTTACACACGGAACGTTAAACACAGAACCTACCTTACAGAATGCCAGCAGTCCTGCTAGCTAGCAGTCTCAAGTGTTTTACTTACATGTTCTGTACACATTCCGCTGATGTCTAATGCTCCGTATGGGATGCTTGCAGTCCAGCCTGCTAACATTCCTCAAGTGCCTTATCTGTTCAGTGGATGTGATCAAATAACACCTGTTTTACAGTTTGGTTTTAGGCTGTGTGTCCAAACGCATTTTTTTCCTGCTGTGGACAACTATTTTCTGTTCATTTTGTATGTAGTCCTGCATTTAATACGCTCAGCGCCCTCGACACCAATTATGCTCTCAACGGTCAGCATATTTTGTCACTGTGCAGTAAGTTGAAAAAAGTTCAGCTTTTGGAGCGCCACAGCACTCGTCAGTTGCACACCTCACTCACCAGCCGATCAGAATCAGACTAAAAGTACACCATGATCAATATTTAACAGCAAAATTTTGACTAGTTTCTTATTGCATTTATTTATTAATAACTGCAATTGTTTACAACAGTCGTGTACGGGACATGAGCGGTATATGTACAGAACATGCTAAGTTTAGACTGCAGGTAATGATGAAGGCACACTGACATAGAACTGACAGCAGGAAGGCCTGGTAACAGGACGTCCCGTACAGAACATGTTCCACATGGGACGTGTATGGAATGTACTGTACCGGTTGTTCCGTGTTTTAGTAGGCACCCAAAGCTGATATCCTGGCATAAAGAAGAAAGGCATAAACTTCCTCCACAGCTCTCAGTCATTTATAGTAGACAAGTTTGAAAAGCCCAGGCTCTTCTCATTAAAGTTACCCGTTTCTCCATGTGCTCATGGAGATGAACAAAATAGTCCATGTTCTTATCTTGAAGTGACGGGTGTTTTGTTTGGAGATGACGCTAAGCTTGCATGGGGCCATGGCACTGTTGGAATGCTTTTCCCCGCACACCAAGCATAATAGCTTGGTGCAGTGGGATCCCTGGTGGAGGTAAATCCAAAGGAAAGGTAACTTTTGCTCTGCTACTTTGTCTTCCCCATCTTGGCTTTCTTTTGAAAACCGCTCGGCTCTTCACCTTGGTTTGAATTTTGTCCAGGGTCCAGATCAGAGGTTGGTTTGGTTCCAAGGTTGTCATAGCCAGGAGCGGCACTGGGGTTAAGCTCCCAGTGCTCATAAAATGCTCCTTACGGCGTGCGTCTCGAAAAGCCTCTGACAACTAAGTCCAACTACCTAGCCTGCCCGTGTGGTTTAGTCTCTAAGCCCGGCGGAACTGCTTTTACTAATAGGAGAAGGGGCGAGGGCGGATCTCTGGCGCCTTAAAACCAGATGCTTCGGGTAGATGGTGGCTCGTCAACCTGGGAAGGTAGCCCATCTAGGGGAAGGTAAACCCTGATTTCAAACCTCCGCTGCCTTGCGGCACACCCGGTCACGGGAAAGGCTTCGGGAGTCAA
Organism: Pholidichthys leucotaenia; assembly: GCA_020510985.1. Lineage (NCBI taxonomy): Eukaryota > Metazoa > Chordata > Actinopteri > Cichliformes > Pholidichthyidae > Pholidichthys > Pholidichthys leucotaenia. Next base: position 19,210,561 of record CM035839.1, on the reverse strand, counting down.
CCCTGAGGAAAAATCCGGAGTCGGAGCCCCTAAGGCAGTTCTCTGTTGTGCTCAACATCGTTCTGGCAGCTCCTGCGACGGCGCTGGTGCCAAACTATAGCAGCCCTGCTGTTCCTTTGGATTCATCAGTGACGTGGAGAGGGGGGACATGCTGCATGGGTAACATCTTGTCCTCCATATCTTCCTGCCCAGGCTTGAATCCTACTGTGATATCCTACCGTGTAGCAATGATCACACTTGAGTTATTTCTTTGGCTAACTCTGCCATTTATTCTGCAACACACATAATAAGACTGAACATGGATTCTGCGCGGGGTTTTCACACTCTTGTTCTAATGTGTCCCCTTAATAGTAGTGCTGAACAATACAGGTAGTTCCCCCTAGAGGCATGTGCCAGTAATGTTTTAAATTAGACTTGCAGTCTACCACATCCCTCCCCTCTAGATTAAACTACTCTTAATTACACTAGCCAATTATGCTAGACATCCTGGAACTCCCATTTAACCCTAAACAATCACAGCTACTTTTAACTTCTTAAACACATGTGCCATACACATAATTTCTTTCTCTTTTTTTTTTTTTTTACATGTATAACACACAGAACAGTCTAACTGGGGAATTGGTTTGACTACCGCATCCCAGTGAGGTTCCAGGACGCATTCTTGTCCTGTGGCTGGGGAACTCACTACTGACTAAGTATAGTCCTTCAAGTAGTCTGGAGCTTTCCTAGCTCGCTGAGATCTTCTCACGGCGGGTGAGCCAACTGCAGGTGAAGACTCAGACTGCTCCACTGTTTCGGCTGCTGCAGTGCTGCCCGTAGAATCTGCAGAGACGGTTACCTCAGGTTTCACCTGAAGTGGTGGTTCGTTGATGCTCTCCTCAGGATGGGTGTCAGACAACACCTCTGGTGCCATCGGCAGGGGAATGGAGCTCCTACCATGAACTTGGTCGATGTGTCGCCTCACCATTTGTCCATGGCCTAATGTCACCTTGAATGACACAGGGCCTGTCTTTTCTGTTATTTCTCCTGGTACCCAGGCTGGTCCTGAGCCAAAGTTGCGGGTGTAGACCACGTCTCCTTCTCTCAGTATTCTCTCTCTAGCATGCATGTCATGATAACCTTTTTGTTTCTCTTGTTTGTCATGCACTTTGTTTCTGAAGTCTGGATGTATTAAGTCAAATGTTGACCTCAACTTTCTTCCCATCCATGGACCTGCGTAGTCAATGTGAATTCTTCTCCATGGTTTATCTGGAACTTCCCAGGGATGTAGTGGGGCTGCTGGAGGACTGTTCCTGTTCTCCTGGCATGCCGCACATGACTTCACAAGCGCCTCCACCTCTGCATCCATGTTGGGCCACCACATGTAACTCCTCGCCAATGCTTTCATGCGAGTGATGCCAGGGTGTGCTTGGTGTAGTTGTTGCAGTAAGGCATTCCTACCAGGTGGTGGAACAACCACGCGTCCTCCCCACAGAATACAACCTTCCTGGGTGCTGAGCTCATCCTGTCGTCGGGCATAGGGAATGAACTCAGGACTGTTCATCTTCGGCCATCCTCGCAAGATGTATTCTCGCACTCTTGCTAGAACAGGGTCTTTGTCTGTCCACTTCTTTATTTGTTGTGCGTTCACCAGGGGCACGCCGATATCTTCAAACAATAGCACTCTCTCCTCCTCCTCAGGCGTGCTGTCTCTTCCTCCATCCAAGGGTAGCCTACTCATCGCGTCAGCATTCGTATGGTCCCGTCCGGCTTTGTAAACGATGGTGTACTCATACGCTGCTAATGTAACGGCCCATCTCTGAATTCTCTGAGATGTCATCTGGGGTATGGCTCTCATTTCACTGAACAGTGAAATTAGTGGCTTGTGGTCAGTCACTATAGCGAACTGTCTCCCATACAGGTATTTGTGGAACTTTTTTACACCAAATACTACTGCAAGGCCCTCCTTGTCTAGCTGGGAGTAGTTTTTCTCAGTTGCACTAAGAGTTCTTGAGACGAACCCTATGGGTCTCTCTGAGCCATCCTCCATACGATGAGAGAGTACAGCACCCACACCGTAGGGTGATGCGTCACACGCCAGGATGAGTGGTTTGTTTGAATCATAGTGCACTAACACACTACAGGACTGAAGTAGCGCTTTGGACTCTTCAAACGCCTTCTGCTGCTTGACCCCCCATGACCATTTTTCTTCCTTCTTAAGTAAGGTATGTAGTGGTGCCAGCAGCGTGAAGAGCTTTGGGAGGAACCTATGGTAATAGTTCAACAAGCCCAGGTAGGCTTTTAACTCAGTAACCTTTTGTGGCTCAGGCGCCTCCGCAATGGCTTCCACTTTGTCTGTTAGAGGGTGTAGACCACTGGCGTTGATCTTGTGGCCTAGGAACACCACCTCTTTTCCCATGAACTCACACTTGCTTCTTTTCAACCTCAGACTGCTTTTCTCCAACCGTTGAAGCACTTCCTCCAGCGTTTTCAGATGTTCTTGTTCATTTGGTCCTGTACAAAGGATGTCATCCAAATAAATGGCAACATTCGGAATTCCACCTAGGATGCCCTCCATAGTTCTCTGGAATATAGCAGGACTGGAAGCTACTCCAAATGGTAAGCGTGTGTAGGTATATAAGCCTTTGTGTGTATTGATGGTTACATACTTTCTTGATTCTTCTTCCAGGACTACTTGTTGGTAGGCGTGACTCATGTCTAATTTCGTGAAGTGTCGGCCGCCGTTCAGCTGTGCGAAGAGGTCCTCCACTTTAGGAATTGGATACTGATCCACCCGTGATGCTCGATTGACAGTGAGTTTGTAATCTCCACATATTCTAATGGAGCCATCCGGCTTTCTCACTGGGACTATGGGCGCCGCCCATTCTGCAACCTGCACTGGCTCAATGATCTTGTCATCCAGCAGCCTCTGTAGCTCGCTTTCAACCAGTGGCTTGACTGCATAGGGTACCGGTCGGGGTTTGCAGAATCGTGGTTGGGCCTCCTTGTCCACATTAATCTTTGCAGTGACACCTTTTAGCTGTCCTAAGCCTTCTTTGAACACCTCAGCGTGTCTTTCGAGGATCTCCTCCAGCTGCAATTTGGGCTGAGATTCCACTTTATTCACCAACTGATCCATCATGGCCAGTTCTTGTAGCCAACTTCGCCCTAGTAGATTTGGTCCTTCGCTCCCAACTACTACTACAGGTAAGTCCTTTTCTTTGTTTTCGTGTTGCACCTTCACTTGTGCCATGCCTAGCACGTCTAGCTTCTCTCCTGTGTATGTTTTTAATTTTAATGAACAGGGATTTAATTCTGCTGTGTCTGTTTTCTTCCACAGTTGTGTATATTGCTGTTTACTTAATATGGTTACTCCACAGCCTGTATCAACTTCAAATGTTACTTTCATTCCATTAACATTCATGGTACGCGTGATGGGCGCTACCTTGGTCAGCTCCTCTGACGTGTTGTAAATTGTGTGAAAATCCATGTCTTCTGTATCACTTTCTCCCTCCCCTCTCAGTTGATTCGCTCGCTGTTCCTTTCCTGGGCCCTTGTTTTCATACTTTTGCCCTTTTACTGTTGCTTTCAGCACCTGTGCGCTGTCCACCTTTATTCTACATGCTTTCTTAACGTGCCCTCGCTTGCCACAATTATGACACAGCTCAGTGGCAAATTTGCACTCGGCGGCATTGTGCTGGCCTTTGCAGCGATAACAACTGGGGAATTTGTGCTGAGTTTTGTCAGTCGACACTTTGTGGACACCTACTTGGGTCTTAGGCACACGAACATGCGTTGCTGTGTCCTCTGCTAGTTTCCTTTGCATTTCTCTCACATCTTTAGATGCTGTTTCCATCGCTTGGCATAATTCCAAAGCCTTCGCAAAAGTGAGTTTTGTTTCAGATAAAAGTCGCCGTTGCATTCGGTCATCATTCACTCCACACACAAGTCTGTCTCTTAACATTTCTTCCAATGAGTCTTTGTAATCACAGTGCAGTGCTAATTTCCTCAATTCTGCCACATACTCTGCTATGGACTCAGTGTTCCTCCTTATGCGTGAATTAAATTTGAATCGTTGCACGATTTCACTCGGTTTGGGGCTGAAGTGCTTCTGAAGCTCAGCAGTAAGCTGGTCGTACGTTTTATCTTTCGGTAATGCAGGGCTTATTAAATTTCTCAACAAGCTGTAAGTAGTTGCACCAACTCCACTCAACAGTACAGCCTTCCTTTTGTCTGGCTCCTCAATGTCATTAGCTTGGAAGAAAAAGTCCAACATTTCACTATATTCTTCCCATGACTGAGTCGAGTTATCAAAAGGGGTTACCGTTCCGATTACAGCCGCCATTGCTCGTCGTGGTGGGGAAACCTCGTTTTTCCTCCTCTGAACTTGCACTCGAACTACTGGAGTCACTTGAGTTCGCCACACTTGCAATGTTCTCCGTTTCTCGCCGCTGATTTTTTTCTTTTAATCCTCGTCGCCAATTGTGTGATATCCTACCGTGTAGCAATGATCACACTTGAGTTATTTCTTTGGCTAACTCTGCCATTTATTCTGCAACACACATAATAAGACTGAACATGGATTCTGCGCGGGGTTTTCACACTCTTGTTCTAATGTGTCCCCTTAATAGTAGTGCTGAACAATACAGGTAGTTCCCCCTAGAGGCATGTGCCAGTAATGTTTTAAATTAGACTTGCAGTCTACCACACCTACCAACGCCCAAAGCTGGAAGGTAGAACACCGGTGCGCATCGGCCTGTTCAGCCACAGGCGGTGCTGTTCCAGCAGAGTAGTCGTTTAGGATTCTCTTCCATGGTCATCATAGACCGACGGAGGCCGACGAGATCAGAGTCTAAATCTCCCTTTCAAATATTTGTCAATCACTGTTTTTCATCTAGTCACCATGACCTGGAACATCCTTATCAAGGTCATTAACCTCCATAAAACACATGAAGACATTAACCGTGCTTGAAAAACACTGGTATAGAGCATCATTTGAAAGTTATTGTACGTACAGTATTTAGCAGGGAATTAGAGTGGATATAAAAGTGTACACACCCTCGTTAAAATGCCAGTTTAGAAAATCATACCAGGATAAGTCATTTCCCATATTTAATGTGACTTATAACCTGGACAACTGAAAAACAAACAACTCTTAAGGAAAAATATAAAAAAAAAATACAAACCATACAGTAAGTTGGTTACACAAGTGTGCACACCCTTAAACTAGTGCTTTACTGAAGCACATTTGATTTAATCACATACATCAATCACCTCCTGCATTAAAGCACAAGCCGCCTTATCCAGAAAACCTCTACTCAGACCCACAAATCCAAGTGCAGCCTGTTAGCATCGGAGCTAACATTAGCCAACAGCTTGACTAAAAAAGATTTACCAAGTTTAGCCTGAAACTTCTTCCCACAGATGCTGCCACCTCCACACTGTTGAGCTATGCTTCTGACCCACAACCTGTAAGTAAATTATTTAAATATTTTTACTGTCAATGCTGAATAACCAGATGTTGCTACTGCTAAAGCTGTTAGCCTAGCATTGGCATGTTGCTGAAATAAGGGAACAAACGTATGCTGTGCCATCTATGATTGCATTGGTGGCAGTTTTATTACTGTTGGAGTTGCTGCTGTCCTGTGTTTTTGTGCAAATGTCAGCTGTGGTGAGACGAGCAGCTGGTCTTTACTTGTGACTGGCCTTACTGCACATCACCTGTGAAAACATGTTTTTATATCTATGACTGTGTTGGTGACTTTTTTTATTCTCAGAATTGTTGCCGTTCTGCTTTTTGTACAAATGCCAGCTGTGGTAGGAACAGCCGAACAAGCCTACAATAACTTAGAGGCTAGTTGTTATGTCCGGAAACCGGAATGACCAACGGAGAGTTGAGCTCTGCTGGAACTCAAACTTTATTACACTAGTTATCAGTATAACAGTACAGGCAGGTTGCTACTTGTTGTATACCGTATAACTTAGAGTCAAGAGAGCCCCAAGATGACTGACTCCCCACATTTATCAGCTCGGTGTGATGATGTCACCACACGGCTGCGTCATCACGCCAGTGCCCATTACCCCTTATATTACATTCACTACCCCCTTGGAAAAACATAACGTAACACAATCTCATTAACCCTCCCTAATTTGGTATTATTATGGGGGACCCATGCTGTGGTATTCATCTCAGACTGGAAGGAAGGGAGATGCAGTAAATTCCTCTGACGGAAGAGCATGGAGATTAAGGGGCTGGGGGACAATAGGAATTGTGATGCGAGAATGAATTGTGATGCAAGACCTCAGGCAGCAGAGACGTGTGAGTGTTGTAATATAAGAGTCCCTGCAACATGATATTAATGTTTTCTGATTCTGAGAGATGTGAGAGAGGGAATAAAGTTCATCTGCTCTGAATGCTTGGCTTGGTTATTCCGCTCTTCACACTGGTGACCCTTGACGAATAATGGAACACGAGGCAAACACCCCGGAGATGACCCAGAAAGGAAGCCCCAGCAACGCGTGTGCCGTTTCGGTCAAACTCCCAGACTTTTGGCTGCACGACCCGAAGTCTTGGTTCCTCAACACCGAGGCCCAGTTCGCGCTCCGGGGAATAACGGCAGATGACACCAGATATTACTACATGGTCGCAGCGCTGGACGCTCGCACGACTCAGCAAGTAGCGAGCCTGCTCCAACAGCCCGCGACAAATATGGGGCTCTCAAAGCCGCGCTGACCCAGCGCTACATGCTCTCGGACTGTGAGAGGAGCGGAGAGGTTCCTGCTGCGCTCCGAGTTAGGAGACGGGTCGGCGGTTGAATTGATGGAGAAGATGTTGGCGTTGATGGGCACGGACGACGGGCATTTTCTATTTGCCCACCTTTTCCTCCGGAACCTCCCAACAGTGGCCGGAGCGGTCCTTGCCAACTCGCCGTTGCTGGCCGCGCGTGACTACCGTGCGCTAGCCCAGGAGGCAGATCGGATCATCCTCACCACCAGAGCCCTCACAGTGAATGCAGCGGCGTCGGAACTCAGCGAGACGGCCAGCGGAAGCGAGGAGCCAGCGATGGTAGCGGCAGCGGGGGCCAGGAAGCGTCAGAGAGACATGCTCTTCTCCTACCACCGCTATTTTGGATAGGACGCACGCCGATGCGTGCCACTGTGCCAATTCAAGCGTTCAGGAAACGCCAGGACCAGCAGTCGGTAGCAGCTGCGACCGCCAGTGAAGAAAGTAAGCTGCTCTACGTGACAGACTCACGCTCGGGGAGACTGTTCCTTGCGGACTCCGGCTCCCAAAAGAGCCTCATCCTGCTGTCCTACGCCGACCGGCTAGTGGGAGCTAGCGGCCCCGAGCTGATGGCCGCAAATGGCTCAGACATTAAGACTTTTGGTGAAAGGACACCGACTGTATCCCTACACGGCCGTACGTATCAGTGGACATTCGTCATAGCGGCATGCAGTTTCCCAATCTTAGGCGCTGATTTTTTGTGTGCACACAGACTACTAGTCGATGTTGCTAACAGACGTCTGATTAATGCAATGTCTTTTGAGTCTCTCCCCTGTACAGCTGGAGGAGCCCGGCCAACAACGCTAGTCAACGTCACAGCTCCAGGTGGTAAGTACCACACACTGCTCACCCAGTTCCCAGCACTCACGGTCCCGACGTTTTTGGCGGCCATCATTAAACACAGGGTGGAGCACTTTATTACCACTACTGGGCCGCCCGTTTTCGCACGACCTCGGCGCCTGGACACAGCTAAACTGGCCATAGCACGCGAGGAGTTTGCCAACTTGGAAAGGCTGGACATTGTCAGACGATCAAACAGCCCATGGGCATCCCCACTACATATGGTCCCTAAGGCCGAGGGATCGTGGCGACCTTGCGGAAATTTCCGCAGATTAAACAACGCCACAGCACACGACCGCTACCTGATCCGCCATGTTCAGGATTTTTCCGTTCACCTCGCTGGGGCACATATTTTTTCTAAGATAGACCTGGTCCGTGGTTACCACCAGGTCCTGGTGCGCGCGGAGGACATACCTAAAATGGCAGTAATAACCCCATTTGGTCTGTTTGAGTTTTTACGCATGCCTTTTGGGTTAAAAGGCGCGGCACAGACATTCCAATGCATGATGGATGCGGTGTTGCATGATCTGCCGTTTGTGTTCGTCTACCTGGATGACATCCTGGTGGCCAGCGCATCCGAGGACGAACACGTAACCCACCTCAGGATGGTTTTCCGGAGGTTAGAGGAGCACGGGTTAATAATCAACCCGGCGAAATGCCAGTTCGGCGTGACGGGGATCAATTTTTTGGGACACCGCATCTCACTGGAGGGAGCGATACCCTTGCCGGACAAGGTGTGTGCAGTGGCGAATTTTCCCTGGCCTCAGACGGTCAGGGCACTGCATGAGTTTTTGGGGATGGTTAACTTTTATAACCATTTCCTCCCCCGCGCAGCCCAGCTCATGCAGCTGTTGTACGCCGCACTCAAGAAACGGAAACCGGTGGACAGAGTCGACTGGACTTCTGAGTGGGAGCAGAGATTCTCTGAGGTTAAAGCAGCCCTGGCAAACGCCGCACTACTGGCGCACCCGGACCCAGCAGCTCGGATAGCGCTCACTACCGACGCCTCGGACGTGGCCATAGGGGCCGTCATGGCGTCGGGACCGGATGGCATCAGCGCAAAGCTCCTCAAGTCCTGTGCAGATCAGCTGTGTGGGATTGTGGAGCTCATCTTCAACCTGAGCCTGAAGCTGGGGAGGGTACCACAGTTGTGGAAAACATCTTGTGTGGTACCTGTACCAAAGACTTCCCGCCCCAAAGACCTGAACAGCTACAGACCAGTGGCCCTGATGTCCCAAATGATGGAGACCCTGGAGAGACTGCTCCTTGCCCACCTCCGCCCCCTGGTGGGACCAGCGATGGATCCACTCCAGTTCGCCTACCAGCATGGCATTGGGGTGGAGGATGCAGGGATCTTCCTCCTTCACCGTTCTCTGTCCCACCTGGAGAAGCCCGGGAATGCGGTGAGGATCATGTTCTTTGACTTCTCCAGTGCTTTCAACACCATCCAACCAATGATCCTGAAGGACAAGCTGCTGTGCGCAGGGGTGGACCAGCACCTGTCATCATGGATCCTGGACTACCTCACTAACCGGCCACAGTTTGTGAGAACCCGGGACTGTGTGTCTGACACGATCATCGGTAGCACGGGGGCCCCCCAGGGAACGGTTTTAGCTCCCTTCCTGTTCACCCTTTATACTGCGGACTTCTCACACAACACAACACACTGCCATCTACAGAAGTTCTCTGACGACTCTGCGATCGTCGGCTTCATCTCCAACGGAGATGAAGCTGAGTACAGAGGACTTATCCAGGACTTCGTGGACTGGTGCCATCGGAACTGCCTCCAGATCAACGCGAGGAAAACTAAGGAGCTGGTGGTGGACTGCCGCAGGCAAGGACAACCCCTCACAGCACCAGTAAACATACAGGGAACAGACATTGAGATGGTGACATCCTACAAGTACCTGGGTGTTCATTTGAACAATAAACTAGACTGGTCACACAACACCAAAGCACTCTACAAGAAGGGACAGCACAGGCTGTTCCTACTGAGGAGACTCAGGTCTTTTGGTGTACAAGGGGCGCTGCTGAAGACATTCTACGACACGGTGGTGGCATCAGCCATCACTTTTGGAGTGGTCTGCTGGGGCAGTGGCATTACAGCAGCCGATAGGGAGAGACTGAACAAACTGATCAAGAAAGCTAGCTCTGTCCTGGGGCAGCGCCTTGACCCAGTGGAGGAGATAGGAGAGAGAAGCATGGTGGCTAAACTGTCATCTCTGCTGGAGTCCGAGTCCTACCCTATGCAGGACATACTGAACGCACTGAGGAGCTCACTTAGCAGTGTGACAGAGATCATCCTGCGCAGTTCGCCCCACACGGGACACGAACCCGCGACCTCTCAGTCAACTAACACAGTTCGAGCATGGGAGACACAGCACGATCGCGCTGAGCTAAAGGTCCGACCCATAGCTCAGCGCTACCGATACTGTATGAGGCTTTGGGAGGGAGGTTTACTAACGTTCTACGCCGAACAGTACTAGTTGGCATCCGTTACACTCTCCCCCTTAAACCTCACTCCCATCCCGGGTTCACGGCACCATTGTGACAGAGATCATCCTGCGCAGTTCGCCCCACACGGGACACGAACCCGCGACCTCTCAGTCAACTAACACAGTTCGAGCATGGGAGACACAGCACGATCGCGCTGAGCTAAAGGTCCGACCCATAGCTCAGCGCTACCGATACTGTATGAGGCTTTGGGAGGGAGGTTTACTAACGTTCTACGCCGAACAGTACTAGTTGGCATCCGTTACAGCAGCAGACTACATCATCCTAGGTGCGCAACCAAGAGGTTTCGCAGGTCCTTCCTACCTACGGCTGTCAGACTGTATAACCTAAGCAGGGCTGCTCACAGAGATAGCAAAAAAACGTGACAACCTAATAGTATTGAATGCAAAAGACGCAATAGACTTACACAATGGTCCCCTCCAGTATATACAACTAGGACAATATCGGTCGCTACGGAGGGTGACAATATGTATGGGTACATATTCATACTATGTAGGATAACTAAGTAGATGGTTATGCTGTTTATTCCATCTAGCTACATGCTCCGCACTGTGTGTATATATATTTATATATGTATCCCATCTAGCTACAATGCTCCGCACTGTGTGTTTATATATTATATATTTATATGTACATATGTATATTTGCTGCTCTTGTTTTTCTTGTCTTCTTGATTGTTGCTCTGAGTGTTGCTATCCCTGTGCTGTTGCAATCCTGGAATTTCCCCATTGTGGGACTAATAAAGGCTTATCTTATCTTATGGAGCAATGCGTCGCCGGTTCTTGGCAGCCGCTCGCCTTTTTTAGCAGGTCTTTGCGCGACCGTGAGCGTAAATACAGCGCGTTCGACAGAGAGTTACTGGCTCTCCACCTGGCCATACGCCACTTCCAGTTCTGGCTGGAAGGACGCAACTTCACTGCATTCATGGACCACAAGCCGCTAACGTACGCAATGGCCAAGGTTTCGAAACCATGGTCGGGCCGGCAGCAGAGACAGCCGGCCGTCATCTCGGAGTTTATGACCGACATTCAGCATGTGGCCGGTAAACTTAACGTGGTGGCGGACTGCCTCCTGCACGCAGTAGTGGCCCCAGTCCACGTGGGGATAGATTATACGGCCATGGCCGCACAGCAGATCGGCGATGCGGACGTGTGCGCACTCCAGTCTGGACCAACAGGGTTAAGGCTGGTGAGTAGGGTACTGCAAGACGGGGGGGCCCCCCTAATCTGTGACATCTCCACAGGACGCCCGCGCCTGGTGGTCCCATGCGCTTGGCGCCGCCGCATTTTTGAGTCCATTCACTCCCTAGCGCACCCAGGGGTGCGCGCGTCAGTCAAAATGGTGGGAGCGAAGTTCGTCTGGCTGAGCCTGCGCGAACAGGTGAAAGAGTGGGCTGCAGCCTGCGTAGTGTGCCAACAAGCCAAAGTGCACAGGCACACAAAGGCCCCTTTGGAGCCGTTCCATATCCCGGCTAAGAGGTTCGACCACGTTCACGTAGACCTCGTGGGCCCCCTCCCACCATCGCAGGGGTTCACACACCTCCTGACAGTGGTGGACCGCACCACACGATGGCCAGAAGCAGTCCCGCTAGCTTCCACCGCGTCCGCAGACGTGGCACGTGCTTTTTTGACAACATGGGTGGCACGTTTTGGCACCCCTTCAGCCATCACGTCTGACCGGGGCCCTCAGTTTGTTTCCGACCTCTGGTCCACGATGGCCCGGAGCCTGGGCGTCGCAATTCATCGCACAACCGTGTACAACCCACAGGCCAATGGGTTATGCGAGCGTTTCCATAGGTCACTGAAAGCAGCGCTCAGGGCTTCGCTTACGGATGCAGATTGGGTGGACTGGTTGCCGTGGGTTCTATTAGGGTTGCGTTCCGCACCGAAAGAGGATTTGGAGGCTTCCCCAGCAGAGGTTGTTTTTTGTCAGCAGCTGCGGCTCCCCGGGGAATTTTTACCAGATAACCCCGTGCCAAACACCCATCTGTCCCCACATTCACGGCATAGTGCAGATGCAGGGATGCTACCTGGCCCAGCCCACCACTGTTTTCCCCACGCTTTTGTGCTGAAAATCTTGAAGGACGCGGCGTTCGTGTTTGTCAGGCACGATGTCCACCGGCCCCCATTGCGCCCACCCTACGGTGGCCCGTTTAGAGTCCTGGAACCCAGGGGCCAACATTTTGTGATAGACTTGGGGGGGTCGCCGGGAGAAAATCTGTGTAGACAGGCTTAAGCCTGCCTTTGTGGTGGCAGACAAGCAGGTGGTGTTGGCTCGAGCTCCTCGGTGTGAAAGACCCCCCTGAGAACTCCCCAGGTAAACGACTCATCAGAGCAGTCACACGAGCATGCTGAATGTCCCCCCCCTTCCATTGTCCATCCACAGATGGACACATCCCCAGGAACCCCCCACCGGCACAGCAGCGCCGCGGAGCCGAAGACCCCTCGTTACAGCAGCTATGGGTGGAGGCTGAAGCCGAGAGGACGTGAGCATTAACGCTCAGTCTGAGACTCTGGGGGGCGGGGGTATGGGGAACCCATGCTGTGGTATTCATTTCAGACTGGAAGGAAGGGAGATGCAGTAAATTCCTCTGATGGAAGAGCATGGGGATTAAGGGGCTGGAGGACAATAGGAATTGTGATGCAAGAATGAATTGTGATGCAAGACCTCAGGCAGCAGAGACGTGTGAGTGTTGTAATACAAAAGAGTCCCTGCGACATGAGGTTAACGTTTTCTGATTCTGAGAGATGTGAGAGAGGGAATAAAGTTCATTTGCTCTGAATGCTTGGCTTGGTTATTCCGCTCTCCACATTATAAACAAATAACTAGCTAGGGCTAGCGGGTGAACCACCGTGTAGCCCAGCGTGGCTGAGTGGGTTATTTTGCCACTCTCAGCTGGCAGCCATGCCCCTAGCTAAACAGTCCTTTCTTCTTTTCTTCCATGGGGAAGGCAGTTCTGTTGGAGGGGCCTTGTAGCAAGCCCGTGGTGGATGCGCCCCTGGAGGTGCTGCATCCCCCAGACAGGGACTATCTCTCACAAAACTCCAGTCCAGGCCCCACACTGCGTGAGCTGATTCCCACGAAGCCTCGTCCTCCGGAGCTATCACTTGAACTCAATGGAGACGATTGCCGTACCACATCGAACCATCTGTCAGCTGGAAGGTTGCTGGTCCCAGCTGCATGGCGATCCTCATGGGTGTCAGTGGTGCTGAAGGCCGTGATGTGGTTGACTGTAGGTCTGGTCGCTCGATTTTGCGGACCCAAACATAATCTAATACTCCAAGTGGCAGTCTGTTCAGCTGCACGTGTCACTGCGGTTGTGGGTGATGTAGTATCCACGTCCATCGTGGGTTGTTCGTCATGTTGTAATGGTTTCGCTTTTACCTGGTGGGTCACGGACTCTTCATCCAGCGCTACTGTGGCGATCTCTGTAGGCTGATCCTGGTCGTGGATCTGGAAGACATCCGGTAACTCTGCTGTGTCCTGTACGATCATGGACTCTTCATCCAACAACTCAGCTGCGGCTTTTGTAGACTGGCACTGTGTAAGGATTCGGAAGCAGTACGGTCCCTTGTCTCCCTCACCTGGGAAGTCTGGTTGTTGTGATGTGCCATTATCATCATTGTTAGGATCTACGCCGGGTTGCTGTGTCCCGGGATCCTCAGTGAGTGTGGGCTCTCTCCTGCAACTTCGCAGCGGTTCCTGCGGGCTCATGCTGGGCGAGGATCTGAGGTGAATTCGGCCGCTGTCCCCTCTCTAGGCAGTGTTGCTCCTGTGATAGATAGATTAGTTTATTTGACAGGGACAGTGCAATAAACATAGACAGTTAATCAATGACAATCAATCTGATGTGTTGCACACAGAGTGTATAGCTATTAGCTAATTTGCAACTCTTGTCCCTGCGCACAGGACTGCTGCACTCTGATCGTCGTCATCCTGTTGTCTCATCTCACTCATCGTCATTGTCATATGTTGCATCCCAACCATCGTAGTCGGTCAAGTGGAATCAGTTACTGTCGTGGATGGAGAAACCCAGTTGGTAGAAAAGGTCACATCCTAATACGTATGTTGTCTCCATGCGTTATCACTTGAAACAAAATCAGTAAAAAAAAACTACTCTTGACATGTAGTGGAGAGTTAGCGTGATGGTCCCTACATTGCCAACTCTGTAGCCACCATATCCATACAGCGCCGTTGGGTTCTTTCCAATCGTGTGGTTGGGGAAAAACTTCTTCGCTGTGGCCCAATTTAACATCGACTTCACTACAGCAATGTCGAGCAAGAGCGGCAAGTTAACGTCGTCCATCTCCATCATACAGAATGCATACGTCACACCTCCGGAGTCTACTGTGTCGATGGTTGTCATGGGTGGGTGATTTTGTTTGGCCAGTGGGCTCGGCGGTGTCGCTGACCAGCAAACTTTGGCGAAGTGGTTAAATTTTCCGCACTTCTTGCATCGTTGCCCCCTTGCCGGGCAAAAACGTGCTCTCTTAGTGCGTCGAGGAACCACAGCTGCCGCATGTGGAGCATTTTGTAGCGGACCTCCGGTCCACAGTGTTTGCTTTGAGTTCTTCTGCTGTGTCACCAAGTTCCTCCATGCTCACTGCATATATCAGCGGTGTCTGGCTTTGCTGCCGCTGCTGAACACCTAGCTCCGATGCTAACCTGTTGACGGACTCTAGCTGGAACGCTAGCTCGATGATACTAGCTAGGGTCATGTCGTTTGGCGCTGTTAGCATCTTCGTCCACAGCCGCGGGTTGCTAGTGTGCTTGGCCAACTGGTCCCACACCATTTCATCTTCCAACAAACCAAACCTGCACATGCTAGCCAAGTGGTGAAGATCTGTGACGAATTGTTGTCTCTCCAATTTTCTGTCGCCACTGGCGGAACCTAATATGCCACGCCAACATGTTGTCTGGTGCGGTGAAGTAGCTAGCTAGCAGTTCTACAGCATCAGCGAGCAAGTCAGTTGGTCCTAGCGTGTGAAAAATGCGTTGTCCTATGCCCAGGTGGTGAACTAACTGAGCTTGCTTCCGTACCTTGTCCAATTTGCTCAGGTCCAACACTGACACATATGTCTCGAAGGCATCGAGCGAACGTGGCCAAGGAACAGGTGGCTCACCGGGGTACTCCAAAAACGGTCTTAGTGGCCTCAGGCACGCTTCTATGGTTTTACTCTAGTCACCAAATGTTATGTCCGGAAACCAAAATGACCAATGGAGAGATGAGCTGTGCTGGAACTCAAACTTTTTTACACAAGTTATCAGTATAACAGTACAGGCAGGTTGCTATGTGTTGTATGCCATATCACTAAGAGTTGAGAGAGCCGAGAGAGGCCTAAGATGGCCGACTCTCCCCATTTATCGGCTCGGCGTGATGACATCACCACATGGCTGCCTCATCACACAGGTGCCCATTAACCCTTACATTACACTAGTGTCAGCAGTTAGCTTAGCAGCTTAGAAGAAAAAAAAATTACCAATCATTAAGGGGTTCATGAATGTTAATAAATAGGCACAAAATGACAAAGGAGTCACCTCTGATCTTTAAAGCCACATTTAATATCACAGAAGGTGTCAAAACTCAAAATCAATCCCTGGAAAATGGAAATAAGTAGGACCACTGGGAGCATCGGTTCATGTGTTACTGTCAGCTTGAAAGCAATCAATTTAAGTCATGTTTGCAGCAATCATTTGGCCCATTAGTTTGGGAACAAAGAGGAAAACAGATTAGCCCCAGACTGCGCTGTATCAACACTAATGTCTCCACTGCTCAGTAATTAACCAGAAAATTTGTGTTTGTGATCTGAAACATTTACAGCGACCCCGCGCTCATTAATTACTGTTGATTTTCCTTCTACTTTCTGCTCGGCTCTGTAATGGCCACCGTCCGACCAGCATTAGTGAGCAGAAACAGACTTAGTGTCCTGTTAACGATTTTTAGCACTCGGTGTCTGACAGTGATGGACCGGCCTCGTTTCCTCCCCTCACAGATGATTTATTTGTTTATTGGGCTGCTTCTTTCTTTGTTTCTGCAGTAGTCAGGCATCCATCTTCATCTCTATAATGCAGTGATGTTATTTAAAGTGTTCTAGAGTAGATTACACTGATTAGACTGAATGTGTCATTTCCAAATGGAACAGTCATCCATTTCCTGCTGTTATCGCTAGTCTAATGCAGAAATATGCTTTCAGGCAGCCTCCATATGTCGCGCTCTAATCTCATTTCTCTCCATGCAGTCACCTTAAATCCCTTATTGTTCTGATTCTGCACTTCAGAGGAAACAGAAGCTCAGATAAGATCAGATTTATTTCCCCTGTTGAAGTTTGCCTTGGAATTTGGTATACAGAAACAGAAAAAACACAAAAGTTTGTTCATCTAAATCAAACAAGTGCACCCAAATTTTAGTAAATACAGTGAAAAATGATGAGGTACTTGACGGACCAACCAGAGCCACACATGGATTTTCTTGCCCATAATCAGCCACATATTTACAGTACAAGAAAAAAATCAGTAACTAGAAAAGCACTCACAGAGCGCATACCTCCGCCAAGGCTCCTTCCGTTTGTCATGGATCACCTCCAAAATGTAACGGGTTTATGTGTAGGCCTATAGCCATTTGTGGTGAAAATTACATCAAAGTCTGTGCATCAGTTTTGGAGTATTGTTGCTAACACACTGTGAGAAGATAAGAGCCTTTGCTGAGGTATGCATTCTCAGATCATCACCAAAATATAATGGGTTCCCCTCTAGCCCAAGAACCACCTCTGGTGAAAATTTCATCCAAATCCATCCAGTAGTTTTTGTGTAATCCTGATGCACAAATACAAACAAAGCCCTTGGTGGAGGTATGCACTCTCAGATCATCACCAAAATCTAATCATCTGTTCCCCGTGCCATTACACACCTTTCCTGAAAATTTCGTCGAAATCCGTTCATAATTTTTTGAGTTATGTTGGTAACAGATAGACAAACAGACAGACAAACAGACAGACAAACCCCAGTAAAAACATTACCTCCTTGACGGAGGTAAATATGACAAATCTAGTTGGATAAATTTTTGTCTACTGCTCCATCTTCTGCTTTTCTCTCACCTGCCTGGACCTTGCCTCCGCCCGAGCCCAAACCCAGTCCGCGACTCCAAGCAGGGCCCTGCGCGGCCTGCGGCATCTCCGCCTGGCACTTGCTCTACCAGTGCCACTCGGTCCTGCCCCGACTGCTTGTAAATCCACTGCGGACCCTGCAGATGTGGCCCCGTATTCACTGGCCCGCCATGGCCGTGCTCCGGGAACATCTTTTGGGCATCGCTCGCCGCCACAAGCTCTCCCCCGTGCTGCAAAGTACTCTCGTCCAGGGAGACTCGGACACTGGCACTGGGGCAATCCCGCGGCGACCCTGAGTGCGACAAGGCCTATCCACTTTCCGGAGTGCCCAGCAATTGTTCATCCCACACAGCATCATCCCTAACTCTCGGAACTGGTCGGTCCCACAGTCTGCAGCCCAACCATTCTTCCTCAGCGCTGCTCCTGATGGAAAACCCGAGGCCATAAAACAATTTGCAGCCCATGATGCTCGTGCTGCAGGCTGTCATAACAAACTCCACATCGGCCATCTCCGCTGATTTGTACCGAGCTGTCAGTCTGACGGTACCCATCGTAACCAGCCGTCCTCCTCCATAGCCACAAAGCGGTGCTGAGTCACGTCCCATTCTGTAGTGGGGAAAACATTCTTCAACGGTAGCCCAGTTCAGCACCAAACTCTTCGCCCCAGTGTCGATCAGCATCGGTACCAGTACTCCGTCCAACTCTACCGTGCAATGTGTGCGCCCACTGGTACTCAGGGACACAGTATGAATCACCGTCGGGGTGGGAGGATTCAAGCTCTTGCGCAGGCTATCTTGCTCCGCTGTCTGGCACACCCTCGCAAAATGATGTAGATGGCCACAATTGCCGCAGCGCTTTCCTCTTGCCGCACACTCTGGCCTTCTAGCGGTGTTTCGTGGACCCGCAGCCCATACACCTGGGCTTCCCCGGGGCAGACTTCATCCGTACAGCATTGGCCCTCTCAGCGTCATCCTCGACACTCCCATCGCTGTCCGGGTCCACTACCTGTGTAGCCATGGAGGATCCCAACTCTCGTGGTGGCAGACGCTCACGTAGCTCCCGAGTTAGTTTATCCGCTGCCTCCAGCTGGAGAGCCAACTCGACGGCCTTGGCCAGTGTCAACTCACCCAGAAATGTGAGCAGCTTAGACCGGACCGCAGCACAGTTTGTGTGTTCCGCCAACTGGATGCAAACCATTTCTTCCTCCAACAGTCCGAACTGATATTCAGCGGCTAGCTGCCTGAAGTACGATACAAACCGCTGGATGGGTTTGCCAACCTGTTGGTGGCGCTATCGGAACTTAATCCTCCGGATGATGACGTTGTCCGGCGCCTTGAAATGGCACACCATTAACTCGACCACTTCTTTGTAGTTGTCCGTGTCACCAAGCGTGCCCAAAAACCTCTAGCCCTCCAATCCCAGGTTGTGCACACACAACGCACGCACCCTCAGCTTCTCAATCCTTCCCAGATCCAACGCCACCATATACATTTTAAAGGCTTCATACCACCGAGGCCACGGCACAGGCAGCTCACCTGGGAGCTCCAAAAACGGCCAAATTGGTGCTCCACATGCTTCCATGGCTTTTCTTCTCGTCGCCAAATGTTATGTCTGGAAATGGAGTCAAGGAGGAGAGCAATAGTGGAGCTGAATAGACGTTTATTATAACAGGACGCAGTGCACCTGACCACACATACGACCGCTGGCAGAGGTACAGGCAGAAGAGCCCACCCCCCTGCCTGCAGCCCTTATACGTATGGGGTTGGCAGAACCGGAACATGGAGCCACCACCCCATGCCACACAAATAAGAGATCCAAACACAATACAACATATGAACAATAACTAACTACCCAACACACATGCTGACTCCGCTCCCAGAGGTCTTAATGAAATGACATGATCTGGTCAATACACCTCAGGGTTTAATTTCTGCAGCACCATTTTACACAAGGGGAAGGAACTCTCCTCTAAATGGATTGTTTTTATGGCCAGGGTCAACAAACTACATTTGTCTGAGGGCCAGAATTTTTTCCTCACTAGACACTGAAGGCCAGATGCTCTCGTAAAATAAAATAAATATTGTATCCTAAGCAGTGTTGGGAGTAATGCGTTACTGTAACGCCACTTCTTTTGCAGTTACATGCTGCGTAATGAAATTACTGTTTAAAAATTCAGTAATGCGTTACAGTTACTGAAATTTCATCAGATGCGTTACTCATTTTATTAATATGAATAGATATTTTTAGCGCAAATAAAGACAAACTGACCCCACGTAACTAACGCAGCAGTCAGCATGACCCGTTGCAAACAGCCTGTTCACTACTGAGCGGAGGAAAAGATGAAGCTCCTTTGTTTTTGTGGAAATAGATTTTTCCTTTGTCGTGGTTAAGGACAAAAGCATATCGGAGGGTTGCAAGCTACGGTGCCAGGTGAGACGACTGCAATCTTCAGAAGTGCCTGAGAACAGCAACAAGCTCCGAAAAAGTCAGCGCTATGCTATACTAACAACACTGTGTTAGTGGATTTATGCCATCTGAAAACCCACAGCTGGATTTCAAGCACAGGTATGCATCTGGACAGTTTGTGACCCAGCAGGAATTTAAGGGACTGGATCATGTCTCTGTCACAGCAGACATTTGGACTGTGGATAATGGACATTTTCTTTGGATCACTGCACATCGGATTAAATCCATAATATACATGTAAGATAAACATTAACAGCTTTATGCAGTGTTGTCAACTCTCACTCTTTTGGAGTGATTCTCACTCTTTTCCCTTCTCTCTCACGCCACAAATCCTATTTCTCACTCCAAAACGAGGAAATTACTGGTACTTGTGTTTTTCTTCAGATTTTTTCCACAATAAGAGCTCAAGGCAGAATAAAGCAGACTGAACATGTTCTAAAAGCTCCGTCTGAAAGTCTGTTTTCAGCCTGACATTAATAAGCCTGTAATGTAATCAATTAATTAAATTATCTTGTTATGTGTGCAAGATGATTTAAGTATGCATTTAAAAGTAATGTGAAAGTTACTTTTCCATGTAACTTGTTACTTTAATCATGCAGTAACTGGTAAAATAACTTACTTTTGAAAAGAACTAGTAACTGTAATTAGTTATTATTTAGTAAGCCCAACACTGATCCTCAGTAATATATTACACCACATTCCAAATTATTATGCAAATAGGATTTTAGTGTCAAACATTCAATTTTTTGTTTTTCAATTAAACTCATGGATGGCGTGCCTCAGGGCTCTTTGGATCACTGTTATCAATCTCAGACACCTGTCATAATTAGTTTGCCAGGTGAGCCCAATTAAAATGGTAAATGGCGTTCACTTATAAGATAAGCCTTTATTAGTCCCACAATGGGGAAATTCCAGGATTGCAACAGCATAGGGATAGCAACACTCAGAGCAATAATTTAGAAGATAAGAAAATAAGAGCAGTGAATATACATATGTACACATAAATATATATACACAGTGCAGAGCATTGTAGCTAGATGGAATAAACCGCATAACAGTCTATTTAGTTACCCCACATAGTATGAATATGTACCCATACATATTGTCACCCTCCATAGCGACTGATATTGTCCTAGTTGTATACTGGAGGGGACCATTTTGTGTAAGTCTGTTGTGTCTTTTGCATTCAATACTATTAAGTCATCACGTTGTTTTGCTATCTCTGCGAGCAGCCCTGCTTAGGTTATAAAGTCTGACAGCCGTAGGTAGGAAGGACCTGCGAAACCTCTCGGTTGTGCACCTAGGATGATGTAGTCTACTGCTAAATGAGCTCCTCAGTGCGTTCAGTATGTCCTGCATAGGGTGGGACTCGGACTCCAGCAGAGATTTTTTTTTTTTTAAATTACTTATTTTGTACCCGTAGGTAGATTTGTTTTGCAGTCTGGTGACAAGCCACCAGCTGCCGGTCGCTGCATGCGCAAGCGCCCCGTATCCCTAACCTGCATGTTTTTGGTATGTGGGAGGAAACCGGAGAAATCCCGGAGTAAACCCACGCAACACGGGGAGAACATGCAAACTCCACACAGATCACTGTTGGTCGGGGGCAGGGATCGAACCCACGATTTCACGATCCCCGCGGTCCCCCGGCCGAGGGTAAACTGTGCTGCCACAGTGCTAACCACTGCGCCACCGTGCAGCCTAGAGATGACAGTTTAGCCACCATCCTTCTCTCTCCTATCTCCTCCACTGGGTCAAGGTGCTGCCCCAGAACAGAGCTAGCTTTCTTGATCAGTTTGTTCAGTCTCTTCCTATTGGCTGCTACCACTGCCCCAGCAGACCACTCCAAAAGTGATGGCTGATGCCACCACCGAATCGTAGAAGGTCTTCAGGAGCACCCCTTGTACACCAAAAGACCTGAGCCTCCTCAGTAGGAACAGCCTGCACTGTCCGTTCTTGTAGAGTGCGTCGGTATTGTATGACCAGTCTAGTTTATTGTTCAGATGAACACCCAGGTACTTGTAGGATGTCACCATCTCAATGTTTGAATGAATGTGTATATATGTTTCAATGAATTATATAGTGCTTTTTCTCATCTCTAGATGACTAAAGCGCTTTACAGATCCTGCTATCCACCCATTCACACACTGATGGTGGCAGAGCTGCCATGCACCGGCGCTGGCCTGACCCACCAGGAGCAACTGGGGGTTCAGTGTCTTGCTCAAGGACACTTCGACATGCAGACAGAGCGGGAATCGAACCTCTGATCCTCCGATCAGTAGTCGGCCACACTACACCTGCGCCACAGCCGCCCCAATTAACTGCCCCCAATTTTTCCAATAAAAGGAAAACAACTTAAGGATGTTCCACATTATTAAGTATGACGTAGGTTTCAAGCAATTTGGGAAAGAAAAAGGATCTCTGCTGCCGAAAAGTGTCAAGTAGTGCAATGTTTTGGACAAGGTATGAAAACAGATATTTCACGAAAACTTAAGCATGATCATCATACTATGAAGAAATTTGTGGCTGATTAAGAGCACAAACGGGTTCATGCAGATAAAGGAATAACGAGGAAGGTTTCTGCCAGACAAATTCATCAGATTAAGAGCAGCTGCTAAAATGCCATTACAAAGCAGCAAACAGGTATTTAAAGCTGCTGGTGCCTCTGGAGTCCCACAAACCTCAAGGTGTAGGATCCTTCAGAGGCTTGCAGTTGTGCATAAACCTACTGTTAGATAGATGTACTTTATTGATCCCAAACTGGGAAATTATAGTGTAACAGCAGCATGACAGTAGATAACCAAAATGATAGAAACACAGCATAATAGACAAAGGGATTACCCATGGAAAGTAAAACTGTAAATAACATATACATCATAGATGAGTAGATGATGACCCGTATAGATACATGAATCTTATCCACTGTACAATGTAGGACTATCGGGCGCAGGGTACAATGTGAGGTACCAATTGCAAGATATAGTATGGCAGCATAGTTATAACCAGAATTCAACATCAGAGTGAGTTACTGTACAGTGAAATGGCATGTGGTAGGAAAGATTTCCTGTACTTAACCATTCAGCAGTGAAGCTGTAGCAGTCTGCTGGAGAAAGTGCTCCGCTGTCTGTCCAGTGTGTGGTGGAGGGGATGATCAGGATTGTCCATGATGGATTGCAGTAGTGTCCTCTCCACCAGTCTCAAAGGTCTCCAGCCTGAGACCAATCACAGAGCCAGCCCTCTTGATAATCTTGTCAAGTCTGTTGGTGTCGCTGGCTCCGATACCGCTACCCAAACAGACAGCAGCAAAGAAGATGGCGCTGGTGACAACAGCCTGGTAGAAAAGCTCCAGCATCCTGTTGCACACATTGAAGGATCTCAGCTTCCTCAAAAAGAGTCTGCTCATCCCCTTCTTGTATGCAGCATCAGTGTTAGACTTCCAGTCCAGTCTGTTGCTGATCATGACACCCAGGTATTTGTAGTCCTTCACATCCTCACCCCAATCCACAATGGCTGTAAATGTGTCCTCTTTTTTCCTGAGGTCAATAACCATCTCTCTGGTCTTACTGACGTTCAACCTCAAGTGATTCTGCTCGGTCCACTCCATAAATCTGTCTACCAGTGCTCTGTACTCTCCCTCCTCTCCCTCTCTTATACACCCAACAACAGCCGAGTCATCAGAAGTTCTGTAGGTGGCATGACTCGGTGTTGTACTGAAAGTCGGTGGTGTATAAGGTGAAGAGAAAAGGAGAAAGCAAAGTCCCTTGGATCTCCATTTGGCCGCCCCTAACCAATGCTTACAAGCAGAAACGGTTGCAGTGGGCCCAGAAATGCATGAAGACTAATTTTCAAACAGTCTTGTTTACTGATGAGTGCCATGCAACCCTGGATGGTCCAGATGGATGGAGTAGTGGATGGTTGGTGGATGGCCACCATGTCCCAACAAGGCTGTGACATCAGCAAGGAGGTGGCGGAGTCATGTTTTGGGCTGGAATCACAGGCAGAGAGCTGGTAGGCCCCTTTAGGGTGTCTGAAGGTGTGAAAATGACCTCGACAAAGTATGTAAAGTTTTTGACTGACCACTTTCTTCCATGGTACAAAAAGAAGAACGGTGTCTTCCGTAGAAAAATTATCTTCATGCATAACAACGCACCATCTCATGCTGTAAAGAATACCTCTGTGTCTGCCACTGGCTGCTATGGGCATAAAAGGAGAGAAAGTCATGGTGTGGCCCCCATCCTCCCCTGACCTCAACCCTATTGAGAACCTTTGGAACATCCTCAATCAAAAGGTCTATGAGGGTGGGAGGCAGTTCACATCAGAACAGCAGCTGTGGGAGGCTATTCTGACATCTGGCAAAAAATTAAAGCAGAAACTTTCCAAAAACTCCCAAGTTCAATGGATGCATGAATTGTGAAGGCTATATCAAAGAAGGGGCCCTATGTTAACATGCAACTTGGCCTGTTAAGATGTTTTTGATTGAAATAGCTTTTGATTTCAGTAAATATGACCTCCTAATGCTGCAAATTCAACAAATGACCATTTTCAGTTCTTTACAACCAATAAAATGTTTTAAAACTCAGTTGTGCATAATAATTTGGAACAGTGCATTTTGAGTTTTTTATTTTTGCAAAAAAATAGTTATCACTGGGAGGTTTGTTCAGTTAAAATTTGAATTCTGCTCGAACAGTTGATGACTTGAAAATTATACTGACTCAGTTGCATCTACTATTTAGGAAAATCAGAGACAACTCATTTGCATAATAATTCGGAATATGGTGTATTAATTGATCTATTAATTTGCTTTCCAAATTTATGTTAATTTTTCACCTTTGTCAGTGTTAACAGACTCATGGCAATTTTTTTTATATTGTCCATTGTCCAGAGGCATAAAACTTGCTAAAAACACCTAAAGGAGGAAGGTGGAGGGCTTCTTCACAGACAACCCCTGACAGATGTGAAGAAGCATCCAGGCCCTCAACAATTCCAGGGGCCAGGGCCCCCCAACATCAAACAGCAGCCTCACTCTGGCAGAGGATCTTAACAGCTTCTTTGCCCGGTTTGAGCTCCCCTCCCCACCACTCCCCCCCCCCCCCCCCCCCCACAGGTGCATGAGGTGAGGAGGCAACTGAGAGCAGTGAACCCCCGCAGAGCTGCTGGTCCAGACAGCATCGCAGGAACGGTGGTCAAAGCATGTGCAGACGAGGTGGCAGGGATCCTCACCAAGCTGTTCAACCTCTCCCTGACACACACCACAGTCCCCTCCTGCCTTAAGACCTCCACCATCATCCCCAAAAAGTCCGCAATTGACAGCCTGAATGACTACAGACCCATAGCACTCACGTCTGTAGTCATGAAGTGTTTTGAGCGGCTGGTGTCCCAGCACATCAGGGACTGTCTTTCCCCCTCCTTTGACCCCCACCAGTTCACCTACAGGGAGAACCGGTCCACAGAAGACACCATCGCCACCACACTTTACAGAGCGCTGAGCAGTGTTGGGCAAGTTACTAAATAATAGTAACTAGTTACAGTTACTAGTTACTTTTCAGAAGTAACTGAGTTACTTTTGAGTTACTGCTTGATTAAAGTAACTAGTTACTTGGAAAAGTAACTCACGTTACTTTTAAATGCATACTTAAATCATCTTGCACACACAGCAAGATCAAGGGCCCCTTGTTCTCATCAGAAAAAAACTAAAAACTGATGAGAAAAAGTCATCTTACAGAGAAAAAAATGTCTCAGATTTACACAAACTATTGTAATCAGTAAAAAAAAGTCAAATTTATTAGAAATAAAGCTGTAAATTCACAGAAAATTTTGGACCCCTCTGGAGGGCTGTTTTCGGCCCACGAGCTATATGTTTGACACCCCTGGACCAGCCCATTAAAAACGGATATTTAGAGGATTTACTTCCATGAAATAGTTGCATATCACAACAGCACGTAAATTAATAAAAAAATAAAACAGAAAGCACAGATAAATGAAAGTTCACCGCTTAGAAGAAGCCGTTCTTTACTGCAACAAATCAGTCACTTTTTCTCTGTGTGTAAGAAAACTTTAAATGCATTTAATGTGGACATTAAATGTGAGCTTCTTGCTCAAAAAGTACTCATGTTTAACCACAGAGGTAGGAGCTGTAAGGGGCTACTCACCGCTCGGACAACAGGCGAACAGGGCTCGATATGAGAAGTTGCCACCACCACGGCATTTCTTCCTACTGGACTGTGGCGTGAACTGGGGCAGGATACCGACCCGCGGAGGAGACTGATGGCTGTGCCAGCTATGGTAGGGTCAGTTTATTTACGCTAAAAATATATCCATATTAATAAAACAAGTAACACATCTGATCAAATATCAGTAACTGTAATGCATTACTGAATTTTTAAACAGTAATTTCATTACATAGCACGTTACTGCAAAAGTAGTGGTGTTACAGTAACATGTTACTTTGTAACTCGTTACTCCCAACACTGGCGCTGAGACATCTGGAGAACCCAAGGAACTATGAGGATGCTCTTTGTGGACTACATCTCAGCTTTCAACACCATCATCCTGGACATCCTGATCAACAAACTGCACTTCCTCCAGACCCCCCCCCCCCCCCCCACAACCTGGATAAAAAAAGACTCTCACCAACTGCCCACAAACAGTCAGACTTGGCCCCCACCACTCCTCCACACTGTTTCTTAGCATTGGCTCCCCCCAGGGCTGTGTGCTAAGCCCTCTACTGTACTCCCTGTACACCTCTGACTGTATTCCAACCCACCCATCCACCGTCCTCGTGAACTACACGGATGACACCACCTTGGTTGGGCTCATCACCGATGACGATGAGAAGGCATACAGGGTGGAGGTTGAGAACCTGCTGCTGTGGTGCCAAGCAAACAACCTGAAAATGAATGTCCAAAAAACCCCAAAGAACTCATGCTGGACTTCAGGAAGAACAGACAGGACTACACCCCTCTCCTCATAAATGGCAACCGCGTGGAAAACGTCCCCGCCTTCAGGTTCCTGGGCACCCACATCTCCTCTGACCTCTCCTGTCAACACCAAGGCCCTGGTGAAGAAAGCCCAGCAGCAGCTGCACTTTCGTGTCCTGAGGAAGAACAACCTGGACCAGAAGCTGCTGCTGGCCTTTTATCGCTGCTCAGTGGAGAGCGTGCTCACCTACTGTCTGGGTGTGTGGTACACCGGCTCCACGGCTGAGAACAGGAAGGCTATGCAGAGGGTCATCAACACTGCCCAAAAAAACTACTGGCGGCCCTCTGCCCTCCCTGGAAGACATCTCCAGATCCTCCTGTCTCAGACAGGTTAAGGCCATCACAGGAGACCACTGACATCCAGCCCACCATCTGTTTAACCTGCTTCCCTCTGGAAGATGGTTCAGATCTCTCAGGTCCCACACCTCCAGACTGAAAAACAGTTTCTTCCCCTGGGACATCTGGACTGCAAACAGTCAGAGGCCCCACCCCCTCCCTTCGAATGCTCACGTGCACAGAACTGAGGACCTTTTTAATTATCACAACAACACCTGTCTGCACTCCACACCCATCCATGAAACCACTACTATATACATTTTCCATAATCCTTTGGCCATTGTGTTCAATTGTGTGTTCTGCACTCTTATGTGCATAGTTCCACCTGCATAGCCACTACCATACCTGTGTATATTTCCATAATCCTGGGCCATTTTTTAATTTTTAGTTCAGTTGTGTGTTTAATTGTGTGTTCTGTAACTGTGTTTTATCTAGTCCTCTTACTTTATTGCGCTGTAGCCTGGTGGAGCACCCACAATTTCGTTGTACTGTACAATGATAAAGCCTATTCTATTCTCATTCCATCTCCTGTAATCAAAAATAAGATTACACCCAATACTATCCCATGAGACATCGAGGATCCAGCTCCACCTTGACCACTGCTGACTCAGTATCCTCAAAACACTGCTTATCTGTTTGATCTATTGTATTAATCCTCTGCTCTGTTCTGAGATTTTGAATCTTTTCATGGCACTCGCCTGTGTGTGGGACACAACACTTTCCCTTCTTGGTCAAGATCTAAATAAATCCCCAGAAAATTCATCTTTGACTCTGCACTTTATTTATTCACCAGCTCAACAAGGGACATTTATTAATATAAAGAAACCCGGTGACACTCATTACCTGTACTGCGGCAAGCTACTAGGGGGCAATTGTGATATTTTAGGCTTCATATTTGTGAGGCTGTCCATCACTGTCACATGCAGTGTTGTAGTTTGTGGAGAAGACTGGCAGGAGAATATATTTCAGGCATGAAAAGTGGAACTCTCCAAGAGCCTTAAGCAGAAAGTTGATGCAGAAATCTGCAGCTTTAATGAAGAAAGGACTGATAAGTACGTATGCATAGTGGCAACTTTCAGAAATGCTGTACCTGTGTGCCTCATTTGAAGCAAAACTATTCCTGAATTTGGCAATATTCTGGGGGCCAGATGGAAAGCCCTGGCTGGCCGGATGTGGCCTCTGGGCCGCCAGTTGACATTCACCAGTTTATGGAACATTGCTCCAAATGCAAATGAGCCCCAGCTCACCCCACCCTCCTCCTTTTGTCATTTCTTGGAGATTTGCGTTTTGATGGCAATGCCACGTTTAAGGCTAAGGTTAGCTTTTAGCTTAACTGTCAGATTGAGAAACATACTAACAAGTACTGGCTAAAGGTTAGAGGATAAAACCCAAATGCAGCATTATCAGAGACAGGAGCGTGTGGTGTGAGTGGCTGATAGCATATGACCCATCCCTGGGGGGTAATAAGCACAGAAACGACCCTTAATAAGGGAATGGCTAACTCTGCTAATGGCAGCTAAATGCTGCTAATCAATGAGGCATCCAGTGCAGAGTTAATAAAGAACCCGAGTTCAGAACTAAGACCACTAGGTAATTTATTATTTTTTAAACAAGGGGGATGGGGTATTGCACCAAATTAGCATTAGGTACTACTGCATAAATGTAAATTGGGTACAAATCTGCAAGAATAAAGGTGTACAGATATGAAAAGATGCCAATTTAAAAATAACGGAGATGAGCATTACAAATTTACAAGAAAAAAGTTTAAGTTACAGAAAAATTGCAAATTTGAAGTCTTAGTTTTAAAGTCAAATTATGAAAAAAGTTGCAAATTTACAAGAAAAACGTTGCAAATTTATGAAAAAAGTCACAAATTTGAGGAAAACGTTGCAAATCTAAGAAAAAATGTGAAAATTTATAGAAAAAAAATTGCAAATTTGCAAGACAATAGTTGCATCTTATTGCCATACTATTTTATGCATTTGCTCCTGTTTTTAAGTGTCATGTTGCTATGAATGTGTTGTGAATGGTTGTTCTGGACTGGTAGCAATTGAACTACCCCTGTGGGATTAATAAAGTTATCAAATTTAGAAGAAAAAAGATGAAAATTAACAGGAAAAAGTCACCAATTTATGAGAAAAAAGTTGCAAATTTACAAGAAAAACATTGCAAATTTGTGAAAAAAAAGTCACAAATTTGAGAAAGTTGCAAATGTAAGACAAAAAGGTTGAAAATTTACAGGAAAAATTAGAACATTTACAAGAAGAAAAATTGCCCACTTATGAGCAAAAAAATTGTACATTTGAGAAAAAGTCAAATTTATGAGAAAAAAGTTGCAATGTGTTCAGAAAAAAAGTTGCAATTTTTTAAAGAAAAAAGATGCAAATCTATGAGAAAAGGTTGCAATTTTTTTTGCATTTCTACTCTGAATTATTGTTTCAAAGTCATGCCTCAGTGTAACGGAGGCATACAGTAATCACTCAATGTGTCTGTGTGTGTGTGCGTGTCTGTTAGCAGCTTTTCAGCTCACCAGGTCAAAATTAAGTGGAACTGAATGCTTGTATCATTGTATCGCCATATTTTCTCAACTTTTAAGTTGCCAGAATCTTGAGATAAAACTTTGTTTTCAAAATAAACAAATTTAACTCATTTCTGTCAATGCTGCTGTGAAAAAAGGCAAAGTAATAACTATTCTGGGCCAGTTGACGTTGGAGTGCCATTTTTTTTTTTTTTTTTTACAGCCCCCTATGCTACCATGCCACAGGCACCGAGGCACAGCACCTTGGTGCTTTCATTTTATTCACTTATGTATCATGATATAGAAGGATGGCAGGTTAACAAGGTGGAATGCTTTGGGGTCATTTTCCTAACAAGGGGGCTTTTACCCCCCCCCCCCCCAATCACCCTCTGACTAAGACCCAACCCTAAAGCGCCTTATACCTCAGAGGGTTCATCATTTCCATGCCGGATATGACATCTACTGCTTTATACAGCTCATCGATTTATTTTTCCTTACCAATCTGACCACACTGACCTGCAGCAGATTTAACAGCAGAAACCACACACCGCTCTCATCAATTCTTCATAAGGTGAAGTGCACCAACAGCACTAACATTATGGAAACAACGGTCTACACAGATGTATGGTCGGGTCGGGTCGGGTTCCCCCCCCCCCCATCAATCTCTGAGGCTTTCATTTG
Organism: Pholidichthys leucotaenia; assembly: GCA_020510985.1. Taxonomy (NCBI): domain Eukaryota; kingdom Metazoa; phylum Chordata; class Actinopteri; order Cichliformes; family Pholidichthyidae; genus Pholidichthys; species Pholidichthys leucotaenia. The sequence goes on along the minus strand of CM035839.1, from coordinate 19,180,366 downwards.
ACGTCTGGCCGATGCGTCTATCCGGGGGTTGGCGTATTGACCCTTTGTGAGCTGAGAGAGTTCCACAAACACAACTAATGAGGCCGTATTGATCGTGGCTGCTCTGACGGCTTTTAATTAGAGCGAGTGGGAACTGTGGCTGAGGTGAGTGGAAACGGCCGGCCTGCCTTCATCTGGTTGAACTAAAAAAAAAACAGCACACATTCAAACCACATTAAAGGAACTGTTCGGCAAAATGTAGTCTATTATTTTTTCCCCCTGTACTGCAGAGCTATTTAACCTCTTAAAATTAAAAGCCTTTCAAATTTTCCACTCAGGGAGGAAAGAATTTGATTTTCTTTGCATATGCTAAATTTAGTGAAATTGCTGGAATGCTAAGGAGTTAAAGTGAGTTGCTCAGTTTTTGGGGATATCAGTCCAATTGCACGCTCTTCTGCTGACCTGAAGAAAGATAGCTGAAGCTCGTGTTCATTGAAGCCTGCTTTCCTAATGAGCAGCAAGCTCAGAGTCTGCTGGGCACACTGCCCATGGCACGGGAAAAGGTGGCTGGCGTCAGAAAGTCCCCCAAGATGATGAAGATGAAGCATTCCACTTTAAGTAGCTTTAATGAGGATATCTTAAGACTTATAAAAACTCTGTGCAAACATTCATTGCCACACAAAACACGGTAGTGTGTGTAGACAAGAAAACACAAAGGAAACAAAGTACTTTTTGCAGTGCCAAAACAACACTTCAGAGACCCTTGGCACAAGATCTCATCCATACTAGAGTGTCTATGGAACAGGCAAAGCGGCTGACAGTAGATGCGGTCTGTCCCCCGGGTAAGTGAACTGGATGTACTGTGCTGTCTGTGCTTTTCCTCCCCAGATGAAGACTGACCTCAACAATGATCCGGTTCCACCTTTGTATTTTCCTGTGATTTCAACTTTATGTACGAAGAATACAGTGAAGATAGAGTTACATCATTTTATCAACTGGACTGTAATATGCGAAGGGAAGATCCTACCACAAAGTGCTCTTGGGGCTGTTTGCTTTCGGCTTTAGGACTGTGACTAGGATTCTTCTTTGACTTGGCACAGAGGCGTCGTCTCTTCGAATTTAGTCTGCTGGTAGGATCATTAGCTTCCCCAGGCGAGCCCGGGTACTGGCGGAGGGCGCGACGAGAACGCTGATCACTCAATCGCTTCAGGACTGGACATGGCCCCTGCTTGGCCAGCCTTCACAGATGGGGCAGTAGCCCTAGCCCACTGTGCGCATGTGGAGAGGAGCAAACAATGGAACACATCATAGAGGTTTGCCCGCTCCAAAGACTGGAAGGAGGATTACACACCCTCCATACAGCAAACCAGGAGGCAACTGCTTGGCTTAAGGACTTTGCATTCGCTAAATAAATAAATAAATAAAATCAACTGGATTGAAACGAGAGTATAGCTCATCACGAAAATTTGCAACTCATTTTTGCATAATGTCACTTTTGAAAATTTGCAGCTTTTTTCTCAAAAATTTGCAACATTTTCTCATACATTTGTAACTTTTTTCATAAATTTGCAATTTTTTTCCCCAAATGTGCAACTTCTCAAAAAGTTGCAATATTTTTCTCACAAATTTGTAGCCTCTTAAATTTGCAGATTTTCTCTTGTAAATTTGCATTTTTTCCCCTAAAAAATGTGCAATTTTTCCTCAAATTTGTAACTTTCCTCATACATTTGTAACTTTGTCATAAATTTCATAAATATTTATATTTTTTTTCTCAAAAATGTGCCACTTTTCTCTAAATGTGTAGCTTTTTTCCTGTAAATTTTCAATTTTTAGACCTCCAGTTTTCACCTGGATGCTGGTTCAGTTTTTATTCTGTGTAATTAAATTGTAACTTGTGACCAAGTACACAGTGGTGTGAAAAAGTGTTTGCCCCCTTCCTGACTTCTCATTTTTTGTATGTTTGTCACACTTAAATGTTTCAGATCATCAAACAAATTTAAATATTAGACAAAGATAACACAAATAAACAAAATGCAGATTTTAAATGAAGGTGTTTATTAATAAGGGAAAAAAAAATCCAAACCTAAATGGCCCTGTGTGAAAAAGTGATTGCCCCCTAAACCTAGGTAGGACAACAAAAGATGCGTTTGGTGGACACACAGCATTAATGTTTCAGATCATCAAACAAATTTAAATATTAGACAAAAATAACACAAGTAAACACAAAATGCAGTTTTTAAATGAAGGTGCTTATGATTAAGGGGAAAAAAAAATCCAAACCTACATGGCCCTGTGCGAAAAAGTGATTGCCCCCTAAACCTCGTAACTGGTTGGGCCACCCTTAGCAGCAACAACTGCAATCAAGTGTTTGCGATAACTGGAAGTGAGTCTTTTACAGCGTGTGGAGGAATTTTGGCCCACTCATCTTTGCAGAATTGTTGTAATTCAGCCACATTGGAGGGTTTTCGAGCATGGTTGCACGGTGGCGCAGTGGTTTAGCACTGTGGCAGCACAGTTTTACCCTCGGCCGGGGGATCGCGGGGTTCGATCTCAGCCCCCGACCAACAGTGAGCTGTGTGGAGTTTGCATGTTCTCCCCGTGTTGCGCGGGTTTACTCCGGGATTTCTCCGGTTTCCTCCCGCATACCAAAAACATATAGGTTTAGTCGCACGCAGCGACCGGCAGCCGGTGGCTTGTCACCAGACTGCAAACCAAATCTACCTACGGGTACAAATAAGTAACAAAAAAAAAAAAATAAAAAAAAAATGAACCACCTTTTTAAGGTCATGCCACAGCATCTCAATCAGATTCAGGTCAGGACTTTGACTAGGCCACTCCAAAATCTTCATTTTATTTTTCTTAAGCCATTCACAGGTGGACTTGCTGGTGTGTTTTGAATCCTTGTCCTGCTGCAGAACCCAAGTGTGCTTCAGTTTGAGGTTACGAACAGATGGTCGGACATTCTCCTTCAGGATTTTTTGGTAGACAGCAGAATTCATGGTTCCATTTACTACAGCAAGTCTTTCAGGTCCTGAAGCAGCAAAACAGCCCCAGACCATCACACTACCACCACCATATTTTACTGTTGGTATAATGTTCCTTTTCTTAAATGCTGTGTTACTTTTACACTGGATGTAATGGGACACACACCTTCCAAAAAGTTCAACTTTTGTCTCGTCAGTCCCCAGAGTATTTTCCCAAAAGTCTTGGGGATCATCAACATGTTCTCTGGCAAAACACAGACAAGACTTTATGTCCTTTTTGCTCCGCAGTGGTTTTTGTGTTGGAACTCTGCTATGCAGGCCATTTTTACCCAGTGTCTTTCTTATGGTGGAGTCATGAACACTGACCTTAACTGAGGCCTGCAGTTCTTTGGATGTTGTTGTGGGGTCTTTTGTGACCTCCTGGATGAGTTGTCGCTGCACTGTTGGGGCAATTTTGGTCGGCGGGCCACTCCTGGGAAGGTTCACCACTGTTCCATGTTTTCGTCATTTGTGGATAATGACTCTCACTGTGGTATGTTGAGGTGGAGGTCAGTTGAGGTGGTATGGGCATCTGATTAGGATGACTCCTGGACGCCTCCCACTTGAGGTGTTTCGGGCACGCCCCACTGGGAGGAGACCCCGGGGCAGTCCCAGGACTCGGTGGAGAGACTATGTTTCCCAGCTGGTCTGGGAATGCCTTGGTATCCTCTCCGAAGAGCTGGAGCAGGTGGCTGGGGAGAGGGAAGTCTGGGCTTCTCTGCTTGAACTGCTGCCTCCGTGACCTGGACCTCCGGAAAAGTGGTAGAAGATGGATGGATAGATGAATGGACTCTCACTGTGGTTTGCTGGAGTCCCAAAGCTTTAGAAATGGCTTTCTAACCTTTTCCAGACTGATAAAGCTCAATTACTTTGTTTCTCATTTGTTCCTGAATTTCTTTGGATCGGTGCATGATGTCTAGCTTTTGAGGATCTTTTGGTCTACTTCACTTTGTCAGGCAGGTCCTATTTAAGTGATTTCTTGATTGAGAACAGGTGTGGCAGTAATCAGGCCTGGGTTTGGCTAGAGAAATTGAACTCAGCTTTCCCAAGATGTGATAAACCACCGTTAATTTATGTTTAAATGATGGTGGTGGTGGTGGTGGGGGGTCATTTAGGTTTGGATTTTTTTTTTTTTACCCTTAATAATAAACACCTTCATTTAAAAACTGCATTTTGTGTTTACTTGTGTTATTTTTGTCTAATATTGAAATCTGATGATCTGAAACATTTAAATGTGACAAACATACAAAAAAATGAGAAATCAGGAAGGGGGCAAACACTTTTTCACACCACTAAATTGGCATGTTTTAGCATATTTTTGCACCTTTATTCTTGCAAATTTGTACCTAATTTACATTTATATATTTGTACGTAATGCTAAATTTGCGAATACCCCCACTCCCTGTGTTAAAAAATATCAACTTGAGTACTGGGTCCATCTGTTCAACTGAGACAAAAAGACAGGAGGTGAAGCTGGAGGCGGCGGTGCTGAAGATGCTAAGAAGCGGTGACGTCTTCGGCCCAATGTGACTGAATCACCACAGTTCCTATAGTATTGATACCACACTCCCTCTCGTGCAATATTGCTGAAATGGAACATTTAGAATTTCTAAAAGCCAGCCTCTTTAGTCTTTAAAGTAAACTGTTAAGTTCTCCCACACAGCCAGGTTCCTCTGTTGCACCGCGCGTCTGTGTACATGAGCCCAGCTCCGTCATGGGATTTCATGACCGCACTGATCTTTACATTGAGACGATCTTATGACTGGCTTTCTGCCTTATGCACGTTTGATAAATGAGGGCCACGACCCCTGAAGCAGATGGGCCACAGCTGCAGGACGACCTCAACTGGTGCCTCTGCTGTTGGCTAAAGAACGGCAAACTGAGGCTACAGTTCACACAGGCTCACCACAACTGGACAATAAAAGAGTGCACAAAACACGTCTCAATTTCTGCTGCAACATTTCAATGGCAGAGTCAGAATCTGGCAAAAAAAAAAAACCCATGAAAGAACAGGAATCTGCAGCAGCGGTGTGGAGCTAGAATATCCAACAGATCTAGACAGTGGTTCAACATCAGAGCCACCTGATTAAAGCTGATCCTGAACAACACATTACTGCTGTGACGCTTTGTTTGTTTGGACCCCCACAACATTCATCCATTATGTATGAATATGAAGCTCTATCCCTCAGAGGCTGCCGTTTAATGGGCACGGGCCGAGGATGAAACGAGAGCAGAGGAGCAACAGAAACCAGGCTAAGGCTGGGGGAGGCACTGGCTTGACCAATACAAAACCAGGCCCACACCATGTAGAGGTGATTCTGGAAAAAAAAGGGATGTGGTGAAAGCTTTTCTTCCTTTTTCAGTGCAGCGTAGTATGGAGGTGGTCAGTTTGTGTCTCTGCTGGGGTGTTATTGAAGTCCAGGTTGCTTTCAGCTCACCTGTGCTGTTGAGTCGGTGGTTCTCATCTTTCTTTTGATTGTCCTCCACAGACTCTGTGGGGTTCAGGTGAGTCACAGTGACGATACGGTCAGCAAACCATTTTCTCGTAGTTCTTGTGCTGTGAGCTGCTGGAAAAGGAAATCAGCATCTCCCAGAATAAAGCAAGAATAAAGGTGCAGAGATATAAAAGATGCTAATTTAAAAATAGCCCAGATGAGCATTGTGAAATTACGAGAAAGAAGTTGAGAATTTACTGGAATAAAAGCTGCAAATTTATCAGAAAAAATTATGAAAATTTAAAGGAAAAAAGTCACAAATTTATGAGGAAAAAGGTTGCAAATTATCAGAAAAATGTTGCAAATTTATGAAAACAAAATCACAAATTTGAGGAAAAAAGTTGCAAATGTAAGAAAAAGGTTGAAAATTTACAAGAAAAACATTTTCCACTGAGAAAAAAAAGAACATTTTTGAGCAAAAAGTTTCAAATTTCTGAGAAAAATATTGCATATTTATGAGAAAGAAATGTGGTTCCTGGTTTTTACAAGAAAAATTTGTAAATTTACAAGAAAAAAATTGCCACTTTATGAGAAAAACATTGCAAATTTTTGAGGAAAAAATATGCACATCTGAGGAAAAAAACGTCCAATTTTTGAGAAAAGTTTCTAATTTATGAGAAAAATATTGCAAATTTATGAGAAAGAAATGTCACAATTTTGAGGAAAAAAGTTGCAAATCTATTAAAAAAAGTTTAAAATTCAGAGGAAAAAACTGCAAATTTATGTGGAAAAAAGTAGCAAATTTTTTGAGAAAAGAAATAAGTTTATGACAAAGTTGCAAATCTATGACAAAAAAGTTGAAAATTTACAAGAAAAAAATGCAAATTTATGAGAAAAAGATGCAAATTTTTGAGAAAAAGTCAAATATTTGAGAAAAAAACCCTGCAAATTTATAAGAAAAGATGAAAATTTGGAGGAAAATAGTCAAATGCATGAGAGGTTGCAAATTTATGAGAAAAAAGTCAAATTTTTGAGGAAAAAAGTTTCAAATATGAGAAAAAAAATTTGAAAATTTACAGGAAAAAATTTGCCACTATGAGAAAAAGTTTCAAATTTATGAGAAAAATATTGCAAATTTATGAGAAAGAAATGTCACAATTTTTTGAGGAAAAAAGTTGCAAATCTCTCAGTTTCAAATTCACAGGAAAAATTCTCAATTTATGAGGGGAAAAGTAGCAATTTTGAGAAATGTCAAATTTATTAAAAAAGTTGTAAGTCTAGGACAAAAAAACTTGAAAATTTATAAGAAAAATGCTAATTTATGAGAAAAAAGATGCAAATCTTTTTAGAAGAGTCAAATTTGAAAAAAAAAATGCAAATTTATAAGAAAAAATGAAAATTTACAGGAAAAAGTCATAATGAGAAAAAGTTGCAAATTTACGAGGAAAAACTTCACAATTTTGAGGAAAAGTTTACAAATATACGAGAAGTCACAAATTTGAGGGAAAACGTAAATCTACCAGAAAAGAGGTTTAAAATTCACAGGAAAAAAGTGCAAATTTATAAGAAAAAATATTTGCCAATTTATGAGAAAAGTTGGAAATTTGAGAAAAAAGTCAAATTTATGACAAAAAAGTTGAAATTTTACAAGAAAAAAACCCCTGTAAATTTACAAGAAAAATGCAAATTTATGAGAAAAAAAGTCAATTTTTTTGCATTTCTTCCAACAAAGGGGACGCTTTTGGGTCACTTTGCTAACAAGGGGGGCAGCATCCACCCCTCAGATCACCTGATGACTGGATGCGTCACACTGGACTTTCCAAACCTTGGATTCTGGTCTTCACCGCTCTGAACACGCGCCATTTCCTCTCTGACTCAGCGCCGCCACGTTAGCATTACTGTATCAGCAGCTGGTGTGAAGCGGCCCAACATCAGATGCACTGTACGTGCAAAATGTGGAACTGCGAAGACGACGACTTCCTGTCAGAGGAAACTCTGATCTATATCTGAACCAAGTGTGAGGAGGCCTGCTTGATAAGCCTCTTAAATCATCATGAAGAAAATGTTTTTTTACTACTGCTACTTTTTTTAAACCTATATAATCATATAGCTGGCAAACAAACAGCTCTGTTCATTTTACAACAACACTATAATAAAACTCTCAAAATCAAGAGAAAAAGTTACAAACTTGTGAGAAAAGCACTAACTGGCAAGAAAATATAGCAGATTTTTTTTTTCCACAATATCTTTATTGAACCTTTTTTTTTTTTTTTTAACAAACATGATACAAACAATCAAACACTAACACTAAAGTACTACAAAAAAAAAAAAATGTACTAAAAACACCAACAACCACCAACAAAATCAAGTCTTCAACAATGCTCCTCTGTTTAGTCTAGACAATCCAATACATAAGTATACATATTATGTTCACCAGTTTGGAATTTACAAGGTCCACACACATCATTCACCTTCTTCTTCAAGAGTTATGTTTAAATTTTTTACATAATCAATAAAAGGTCTCCATATATTCTCAAACACAATTTCCTTTGATTTTAGTATATATGTTATTCTTTCTAATGGAAGGTTTGTTAACATCTGTCTTAACCACTGAGTCACATCTGGTCTATGAGTCTTTTTCCATAATAGTGCAATACATTTTTTGGCATTAAGCAAACTGAGGTCTATGAATGTTCTTTCACTTTTATTAAAATTATGCTTTTCTGGGTACAGACCCAACAAAAACAGTTTAGGATTCAATATGATTTGTTTTGAGATTATTTTTTCAATTGTTACCCTCACCTCTTCCCAAAACATTCTTATTAATCTACATTCCCATAAACAATGAAATAGGGTTCCTTTACTTTCCATGCATTTTGTGCATGTATCTGGTATATTTTTGTTATATCTATTTAACTCCTCCGGTGTAACATACATCCGCATTAACCATTTGAAATGTATCAATTTAAGGCGTGCATTTATTGATTTGGTTTGAGCTTCTGTACAAGCCAATTCCCATTGTTCCTCTGAAATTTCAATTTGCAGATCTTCTTTCCAGTAGTTTAATCTTTTCAGTGAATTTTCACTTGAAGATAGTGTCAATGAGTTATAAAACTCTGAAATAATACCCTTTCTTTTACTATCTTTCATCATCATTTTTTCCAAGGATGAATAAATAGGTCGAGTGAGAGCTTTATTTTGATTTGATCGAATAAAGTTTCTAAGTTGAAGATATTTAAAAAAATGTGTTCTATTGAGATTAAATTTGATCCTCAGCTCTTCAAAAGACATTATGTTGTCTGCACCTGGCAAATATAAATCCTGAATCTTTTGTATCCCTTTTAAATTCCATACTTTAAATACAGCGTCCGCTCTCCCTGGTTTAAAATATTGATTACCCCATATTGGACTAAATTGTGACAATAACTGTGGTTCTTTTAAATAGTTTTTAGCTTCACACCATATTTTGATCATATGCTTTACAAATGGATTTTTAACTTGTTTTTGTAATTTTTTTGCCGAATCTGAGTATATGAATATGGGAAGAGGTAAAGGTAAATTGTATGATTCCATTTCAGTCCAGTGAGGGAGATCATTTGATGAAAAATAATATGTCATAGACCTCAGTTGTGCCGACCAATAATACAACATAAAATTTGGACATTTCAGACCTCCACGATCAAATGGTAAATATAATAAAGACAAACGTAATCTAGCCCTCCTATTGTTCCATATAAATTCCACTAACTTTTTTTTTATTCTTGAGAATAGATCTAAAGGTGGTGATAAGGGAATGTATTGAAATAAATAAAGTATTTTAGGTAAAATATTACTTTTAAGTATATTGATTCTCCCGATCATCGACATTGGTAGTGACATCCATCTCTGAGTTAACTCACTGATATCTGACATTAAGGCTTCATAGTTGACACTGGCGACTGATTCTAGCTTAGGCATAATTTGGATTCCTAAATATTTAAACTGATTTACAACATTGAATTGATTTACCTCAGGGGCTGAGTAATTTCTCTGGGTCTCATTTAGCATTAATATTGAAGATTTAGTTTTATTTATTTTATATCCTGATATTTCCCCAAAATTCTTTATTAAATTCAACAAGGTTGGAATTGATTTTTTTAGATTCGACATAAACAAAATTATATCATCGGCGTACAGGGAGATTTTATGTTCTGTTGGTCCAACTTTAATTCCATATATTTGTGAATGTAAACGTATCGCTATCGCTAAAGGTTCAATTGCCATAGTAAACAGTAAAGGTGAAAGTGGACAGCCTTGTCGACATCCTCTATTGATTTTTATTGGTTTTGAAATATTGTTATTTGTTAGGATTTCTGCTGTAGCATTATTGTATATTATTTGAACCCATTTTATGAAATTATTTCCAAGTCCAAACCTTTGTAGGACTTCAAAAAGAAAGGGCCATTCAACTCTATCAAAGGCCTTTTCGGCGTCCAATGATAGGAGAGCTGTATCCGGTGCTTCTTTATTAAAATAAATAATATTAAATAGTCTTCTTACATTATGGAAGCCTTGTCTACCCTTTATAAAGCCATTCTGATCTCGATTAATAATATTTGGTAAAATTTCTTGTATTCGTCTTGCTAAAATTTTACAGATTATCTTAAGGTCGGCGTTTAATAGGCTTATTGGTCTCATATTTTCACATTTATTAGAGGGCTTACCTGGTTTTGGCAGCAGTATAATTAAGGCAATATTTATGTATGATGGTAAATTATTATTTTGAAATGCTTCTAAAACCATTTTCAAAAAAGGTTTTATTAATTTATTCTTAAATTTTTTATAAAGGTCAACTGGAAGACCATCTGGTCCTGCACTTTTTCCTGATTTCATATTATCAATGGCTAGCCCAACTTCTTCTTGACTAATTTTAGACTCCAATATCTCCCTGTTTTCATTTGGAATACACGGTATAGATAGTTCGTTCAAAAACCCATTTAGTTTTGTTAAATCAGGTTCATTTTTGGTATCATATAATTTTTCATAGTAATCTCTAAAGGCTCTATTAATTTCTAAAGGATCTATAACTACCTGTCCATTACTTATAATACTGGTAATTGGTGTTTTAATTTCCAATTGTTTAATCTGCCATGCTAATAATTTTCCTGATTTTTCACCTTGTTCATAAAAAGATTGTTTCAATCTTAGAAGACTCGAGGCAGCTCTATTCGCTGATTTTTTGTCGTATTCAGCTCTCAAAATCAGTAATTCATTCTCCAACCTTGGGTCACTTCCTGCATACACTTTTTCCTGAAGATTTTTTATTTTATGTTCCAATTTAGCTCTCTCCTCTCGAGTCTTCTTAGATTTTGATCCTGTATAACTAATAATATGTCCCCTAATAAAAGCTTTGAAAGCCTCCCACTTTACACATGCTGATGTTTGTGTAGTATTGATGTCAAAGAACTCGTCTATCTGTTTTTCTATATACTTGACAAATTCCTCATCCTGAAGCCATTTATGCTGAAATTGCCATCTACCTGATTCCTTTGTCAATTTTTTATCTACATATATTAGACAACAGGGTGCATGATCAGAGATCACGATGTTATCGTAAAAGCAGTTTTGAATCTTGGACCTTAATTCTGTGGAAATCAAAAAATAATCAATACGTGAGAATGTCTTGTAGGTACTGGAATAACAAGAATAGGCTTTAACTTGTGGTTTCATTTCTCTCCATATATCTAACAATCTCAATTCTTTCATAAAATGATTAATAGTCATCCTACATCCAATGTGCGTACAATCCAGTCCTGTTGATCTATCCACACCTGGATTCAATGTACAATTAAAATCCCCTGCTATTATATGTTGCCCTGTAAGTGATGATAAGATGAGAAATAAATTAGCAAAGAACTTCTGATCATCTATATTGGGACCATATAAGTTCACAAGATTTATATTTTCTAATAGCAAAGAACCTTGAATGATTACATATCTTCCAAATTTGTCTCCAATTACATTTTTCACTTGAAAAGGAACTGATTTATGTATGAGAGTCATAACTCCCCTGGCTCGGGATGAAAATGAAGAGGTGAATACACTTCCCTGCCATCTACTCCTAATTCTTTTAACATCCTCCTCTATCAGATGAGTTTCTTGTAAAAACACAATTCTTGAACCCATGTCCTTTATTTTATTCATAACTTGTTTAAGTTTTTTTAAATTTTGTAGACCTCTGCAATTCCATGAAGTTAAATTAAGATTAACACTTTGGTCCATGATCAATAGAGAGTTTGGGATTACCTTGCAGTGTAAACATGCTCATACAGAGAAGCAAAAACATGAGTGGTTGAACATTCATCCTACAAACTACACACAAACAAATTTCCCTTTCCCACACTTGTGGCAAACCCCCCAAAATCAAAAGAAAAATTCTGTCTCCCGATATAGCCATCGACCGTTCCACACCCACGGGGAACAGCCTAAGCCACTCCTTCTTCATCCTCCCAATCACCCTAACTCTACTGCTTTTAATGACGTAACATTAACTCTCCTCTGTAGTTTTCGAACTTAACTCCAAAATTTTTAACAACTTTGTACATCATAGTTTTTTTTTTTTTTGTTTGTTTTGTTTTTGTTTTGTTTTTTTAATATATAATACAATCTATATTTTGTAAACTTACTATTTACTTCAAGTCAGTCAGATGCCTGTGCAAATGCTTAATTATTCTACCTTATATTTTGTTCATGCTTAGCTCCCACCAGTCTCTTCTTCTTCTTTGATCTTCTTGATGAACTCCTGCGCCTCCTCTGGGGTCTTGAAGATGTGGGTTCTGCCCTCATACGTGGTCAGCAGTCTCGCAGGATAGATTACACCATGACGAATCCCAAGGTTGCGCAGCTCCTTACGTACAGGATCAAACTGCTTCCTCAATTGCTGGATTCCTGTGGCCAAATCTGGGTAGAACCGCACCTGCTGGTCCTGGTGTTTAATCTCTCCTTTAGCACGTGCAGCGTTGAAGATCTTCATCCTGTCTCTGTTGCTAAGAAACTTCATAATTAAGGTCCTCGGCGGTCCCTTATCTCTCCGTGGGCCAATACGATGTGCTTTTTCCAGAACCACTGCTGATTGCAACTCCTCGCTGCCCAGCACCTCCGGAATCCACTTTTCCAGAAAGGAACATACGTCCCGACCTTCTGATTCCTCTGGAAGACCCACCAGCCTCAAATTATTCTGTCTCGACCGAGATTCCAAATCCAAAATATTATCTTCCAGAGATTTATTTTTTTTTTCCAAAGTGCGCACCTTTAATTGAAGACGGGTGACGTCATCTTCAGCACTAGCGAGACGGAGCTCCATCTGCGCCGTTCGTTCTACACAGTCACCCAATTCCTTTCTTATTCCTTCCAACGCTGTCATAATCCCATCAAATCTAGAGGAAAAGTCCGCTCTCATTGAACTCATGGCAGCCATCAGCGCATCTGCGCCATTCCCCGCAGAAATCGCATCGCCGCCAGCCTCCTCCGCCATATATGGAGCCTTGTTTGCTGCGTCACAGACCTGAAAGTCCGTTAATTTGGACTGTTTCGGCGGCTCGCTTTTTCCTTTTCCTGGTTTTCCAGCCTTAGGCTTCGCCGACATATCCTCGCTCAAATGCTGGGATACGTTCTGTCCCAAATGAGAGAGTTATTTGCCGATTTTTTTCTCCAGGAGCAGAGCAGAGCGAGACACGTCCGTCCTACGTGGCAGCCATAACCGGAAGTCCAATATAGCAGATTTGACAAAAAAATGTAGTAAATATATAAGAAAAGACTGGCCCTTCAGTGGACTCGTCACCTGCACGATGGATCATAGGGATAATGGGTACCATGTGAATCGGGAATCAGTCTGGGCTTCTGTCTAAATTGCTGTTCCCACAACCCGGATCCCTTGGTAAGTGGTAGATGATGGATGGCTGGATGGATAGGTTCAAATGAACACATGTAAGAGAAAAATCTAAAATGGAGTGAGTAAAGTCTGATTTACACAAACCAGAGCAGTGACGGAGTAGCATATTCCGGCCTGAGAGTGCTCGGATCTCCTGACCGCTGACCTTAAGTACAGGTCAGGATGAGGGATTATCCAAAAAATCTGCATGGAGCCACAAAACGTGTGTGTGTGGGCGACACACATTGTGGGCTCACATTTCTACAGAGATATGACTGCATGCGTATTGGGGGTGTCACGTCTGGAAGGACAAAGGACTCGAATCTGCAGAAGATAACAAGGAGGTGTGAGATTGGTCTTTTTGTCCCACAGAAGATGCCCCGGAGGGATTTCCGGTTCATCAAGAAATGAGAGACAATGGTGAAGGTTCAAAGGGATGCTTTGTGACTGTATGTTTACTGAAAACACCATGTGACTTGAATTCTGATGCTGGAAACATATAAAAGGGTGATGAGATATGATTCTTCCTCTTTCCTGCTTTGAGAATGCTAGACGATGTGTTCTGTCAATAAAGCTGATTTACGAACTAAACTCAGCCTCATCATTCGAGCACATCCTCTACACTGGTGACCTACGACAAGAAATGAGCAGACAGAATTCTCCCGAGCGGGGCTCGGTGGAAGCCAGCCTGATGGCTGCCTCCACAGTCCAGCTGCCCGATTTCTGGCAGCACAGCCCGCGCTCATGGTTTAGTGCAGTCGAGGCGCAGTTCAACCTCCGGAGAATCTCCTACGACGACACAAAATTCTACCATGTGGTAGCGAAGCTGGACAGCGACACGGTCCAGAGAGTGGAGGATCTGGTTAATCATCCACCAGACAGCGACAAGTACAGCGCATTGAAGGACGCGCTGATCAGCCATTTCACCCCTTCAGTCCAACAGCGAGCAGAGGGGCTCCTGACGTTGACAGAGTCAGAGAACGAGAGACCTGAGGACCTGATGGTGAAGATGCTGAGGCTCAAAGACTCTGAGGATGGCGAATTCATTTTCGCCCACCTTTTCCTTCGGACCCTGCCGCCAGCAGTGAGAGTGGCCCTGGCAGAGTCGCCCCGATTGGCCAGGCGAGACTACCATGGGCTGAGCAAAGAGGCGCAGCGGCTTGTCGACGCCCACAAGCGGAACGCGGTTTCGGCCGTGGCTGCTAGCCCAGGAACGGCGTCCGGAGACAGCGCAGGTCCAGCGGCCGAGGCGCCAGACGCACCAACAACGGCGGCGATGGGGGCCAGACGACGCGGAGCAGAGGACGGCCGGTGTTTCTACCACCGCCGTTTTGCAGAGAGAGCGCACAGGTGCGTCCCGCCGTGCAACTTCAAGCGCCATGGAAACGCCAAGACCGAGGGCCGGTAGCAGCTGCGACCCTCGGCGACGAGAACAAGCTGCTTTACCTGACGGATGCACGCTCGGGGAAACAGTTCCTCGTGGACACGGGCTCCCAGCTGAGTTTCGTTACACCCACCTACGCAGAACGGCTGATGCCGTCTAAAGCTCTCTGGGTGTCAGTGTCAGCAGCGAACGGCTCTGCGATTAAAATGTTCGGTGAGAGGACCATGCTTCTGTCCTTACAGGGCCGTTCATTTGAGTGGACTTTTATTGTAGCAGCAGTCAGTTTCAACATGTTAGGGGCTGATTTTTTGTGCTCACATGGTTTATTGGTTGACCTTGCTAATAGACGTCTGATTAATGCACTGTCCTTTCATTCTATTCCCTGCACAGCTCGGGTGGCCCCGCTGACTGCACATGCCAGCGTCTCAGCTGCAGGTGGTAAGTTTCACACATTGCTTGCTCAGTTCCCAGCACTCACAGTCCCCACATTTTCGGCGATGGTGGCTAAACATGGGGTGGAACATTTTATCACCACCACCGGCCCTCCCGTTTTTGCAAAAGCTCGGCGCTTGGACCCAGCTAAACTGGCCATCGCGCGCGAGGAGTTCACTAATCTGGAAAAACTGGGCATTGTTAGACGCTCCAAGAGCTCTTGGGCTTCGCCGCTACACATGGTCCCAAAGGCTGACGGCTCGTGGCGACCTTGCGGCGATTTCCGCAGGTTGAACAACGTTTCAGCTCATGACCGCTACCCGATTCCGCACATTCAGGATTTTTCTGTTCATTTGGCGGGGGCGCGCATTTTTTCTAAAATAGACTTGGTGCGCGGTTACCACCAGGTTCCAGTGCGCGCGCAAGATGTACCCAAAACAGCGGTCATAACTCCTTTCGGCCTTTTTGAGTTTTTGCGCATGCCTTTTGGCCTCAAGGGGGCCGCGCAGACTTTCCAACGCATGATGGATGCAGTTTTACGCGACCTCCCTTTCGTGTTTGTTTATTTGGATGATATTTTGGTAGCCAGCGCGTCCGAGGGCGAGCACGAAAAACACCTCACAGCAGTTTTTCGGAGGCTGGCAGAGCATGGGTTAATAGTTAACCCAGCGAAGTGCCAGTTTGGGGTGGCGCAGATTGATTTTTTGGGGCATCGCGTTTCGGCAGAAGGAGCGGTTCCTCTTCCAGAGAAAGTGCGTGCCATAACGGATTTTCCACAACCTCAAACGGTCAAGGCGCTTCAGGAGTTTCTAGGGATGGTTAATTTTTACAACCGGTTCCTCCCAAGCGCAGCACGGCTCATGCAGCCATTGTACACCGCGTTAAAAAAACAAAAGCCCGCAAATAAAGTTGAATGGTCTCCGGAGCGGGAGCGCGCTTTTGCCCAGGTCAAATCAGCCCTGGCAAACGCAGTTTTGTTAGCGCACCCAGTTCCAACGGCCCGCATGGCACTCACCACTGACGCTTCCGATGTAGCGGTGGGGGCGGTAGTTGAACAGTTTGTGGCAGGTACCTGGCAACCCCTCGCGTTTTTCAGCAGGACTTTGCGCGATAGTGAGCGTAAATACAGTGCATTTGACAGGGAGCTTTTGGCCCTACACTTGGCCATCCGCCATTTTCAGTTCTGGTTAGAGGGGCGACGTTTCACCGCGTTTGTGGATCATAAACCGCTAACGTTTGCGATGGCCAAAATTTCAGAACCCTGGTCAGGCCGACAACAGAGGCAACTAGCCACAATATCGGAGTTCACTACTGATATCCAGCATATCGCGAGTAAACACAATGTTGTGGCAGACTGTCTCTCGCGCGTGGTAGCACCACCAAGCCCCATGGGGGTAGACTCTGTAGCCGTGGCCGTGGGCCCGGGCAGCGACGCGGGAGCGCGCGCAGCCCCGGTCTGTGTAGGGTTAGATTATGCAGCCATGGCTGCGGAGCAGGTTAACAACGCGGACGTGCGCGCGCTGCAGTCTGGACCAACAGGGTTAAGGCTGGAGCACAGGGAGCAACAAAGTGGTATGCCCCCACTAATCTGCGATGTCTCCACCGGATGGCCCCGCCCCGTGGTGCCAGCCGCGTGGCGTCGCCGCGTTTTTGACTCGGTCCATTCTCTCGCGCACCCGGGGGTGTGCGCATCGATTAAGTTGGTGGGGGAGAAATTTGTTTGGCCCGGATTGCGCAAACAGGTCAAGGAATGGGCGGCAGCCTGCGTAGCGTGTCAGCGAGCCAAAATACACAGACACACTAAGGCCCCGTTGGAACCTTTTCACATCCCCGCTAAGCATTTTGATCACGTGCATGTTGACTTGGTGGGCCCGCTCCCATTATCACACGGGCACACACATCTTTTAACGATGGTGGATCGCACCACGCGTTGGCCAGAGGCGATTCCTCTGACATCAACCACAGCGGAAGAAGTTGCTCGAGCATTTTTAGCAGCGTGGGTTGCGCGTTTCGGTGTACCGTTGGACATAACGTCCGACAGGGGTCCCCAATTTATTTCCGAACTATGGTCATCGATGGCCCGCAGCTTGGGGGTGAAGATTCATCGCACCACCGCGTATAACCCCCAGGCTAATGGTTTATGCGAACGCTTTCACAGGTCATATCAGATCACTGCAAAAGAAATAATCACATCATGGACTGGGACAACGCAAAAATTATTGGATTGGAGAGCAACAGACACAAACGCTAGATCAAGGAGGCCATAGAAATCAGGAAGCGGGGGGTGCCTTTATGCTTTCCCACACCTGGGACCACATTCTCAAGAGACCATCTGACAGCGGAAAGTGGGGCCGGCTCGGTGGATCTGACAGGTCTGCTGGGCTGGCCCCGCCTATGAAAGTCAGCTGATAAAATGACACCCGGCAGCAATCAGCTGACTCTTCTGACAAAGGCTGCAGTGCACAGTCGAAACATGTAAAGAAGGTAAAAACATCTCCTTTCTATCTTTGTCTTTAATAAGAACAAAAGGGAAATGATCAAAAGAGCTGTCTGAGGCCTTCAGAGAGAAGATTGTAGCAGCTTATGAGTCTGATAAGGGATTTAAAAAATTCTCAAAAGAATTTGACATCAGCCATTCCACTGTCTGAAAAATAGTCTACAAGTGCAGGACATTCAAAACAACTGCCAACATGCCCAGGTCTGGCTGTCCAAGCAAGTTCACCCCGAGAGCAGACTGCAAGATGCTAAAAGGAGTTTCCAAAAACCCTAAAATATCACAGAACCTATAGCAGATGCTTGCTACTGTTGATGTGAAAGTGCATGCCTCTACAATCAGAAAGAGACTGCATAAGTTTAACCTGCATGGGAGGTGTGCAAGGAGGAAACCTTTGCTCTCTAAGAGGAACATGAAGGCCAGACTCAAGTTTGCCAGAGAGAATGTAGACAAACACCAGGACTTCTGGAATAATGTTTTTTTTGGGACAGATGAGACTAAAATTGAATTATTCAGGCACCAGAACAGAGGACGTGTTTGGCGTAGACCAAATACAGCATTCCAGGAAAAGAACCTCATACCAACTGTGAAACATGGAGATGAAGTGTCATGGTTTGGGGATGCTTTGCTGCAGCAGCACCTGGCCATCTCACCATCATAGAATCCACCATGAATTCTACCATGTATCAGAGGGTGATTGACCACACGAGACCATTTGTAAAAAAAAAAAAAGTTAAAGCTGAAGTGGAACTGGCCCCTGCAACATGACAATGACCCAAAACATACCACTAAATCCACCAAGGACTGGCTAAAAACTAAGAAATGGAGAGTCCTGGAGTGGCCGAGTCAAAGCCCAGATCTTAATCCTGTTGAGATGCTGTGGGGTGACTTGAAACAGGCTGTACATGCAAGAAACCCCTCAAACATCTCACAGCTGAAAGAATTCTGCGTTGAGGAGTGGGGCAAGCTTTCCTCAGACTGATGTCAGAGACTGGTAGATGGCTACAGGAAGCGTCTCACTGAAGTTATTTCAGCCAAAGGGGATAATACTAGCTATTAGGCAGTAGGGTGTCTTAACTTTTTCCTCCGAATACGCATTTTTTAAAAAATCTCTTGTTTAATGACTGAAACAAGGTTAATTTTTGTTATTTACCCGCAATTAAATCACCTTTTCCAGCGATAAATAAAAGATTAGACATCAATGTGAACATTTCTTAATAGAGAACTGAATATTTAATGGGGTGTCCTCATTTTTTCACGACTGTAGGCATCAGTGCTTTTTTTTTTTTAATGTTTCACCTTAAAATCTTGCCACATTTCATCAGCATCTAAAAGACTGACACTTCCCACTTCTAGGGATGAGCGGTTTCTGCATTTCTGTGAAAATGGCTTCTTTCTAAGATAATGATGGACACCTCTGGCGTGGCCTAGAAAAACGGAATGATGCTGGCGGCAATCCCCTGAGAGTGGCTGTCTCTTCCCACTCTCACTGCCGAGACGGTTTTTGTCTCAAACGTCAATGTCTGAGGAAAAGAAGCAGCAGCAGATGAGACAGAAACGCTGCAGCCAAAAATGGGTTCCGATTCATGCCTAAACGAGAAGAAGTGCCAGGTTTATTTCCGTCAGTCATCTCTTCTTGACTTTTGCATTTTGGTTCCTGAAACCTCCATGTCCTTGTGGGGCTTCCCCGGCAGCTTAATTTAACTCCTGCGCGATGTCCCTGTAGACAGTCACAGATTCTGTGGTGCCAGAGACAGGGCTGGCAGCAGTTTTATCAAAAGCCATTTTTCCACCAATTTTAAGCCAAGAAAATCTTGAAGGAGCTGCAAAACATACTGTGCATTTTCAGGAGGGTTAATGTTAAAGACACACTCCGGTGGCTATAAATCCCCTATAAAAACAAACCTACATTGTCTAAAATGGTATCTTAAGCCCTTTTTTCTATAAGCAAAACCTTTTATTGTCTTACAGTTGTGTAAAAATATTTTAACTTCCCCTTCAAATGCCAGAATCGGCGACTAGGCCCAACCTGTTATGTCTGTAAATACCTTGGTACAAGGATGAGGCCAGGTGAACAGTCAAACTCAGCTTTATTTAGGGTTGGACACACAATACAGCCACCAGGCATGGGCATCGACAATGAGGCCCTAAAATCGATGCCCCCTGGTGTTTATAGGATAGTGCAGTGGTGGAAGAGGAAGTGGCTGCCGCTACACCGCACTTCACAATAAAGGACAACATCACACAACCCACACACCACAAGGCTAATAGTGGTTAGTGTGGGCGACACACATTGTGGGCTCACATTTCCACAGAGATATGACTGCATGCGTATTGGGGGTTTTCACGTCTGGAAGGACAAAGGACTCGAATCTGCAGGAGATAACGAGGAGGTGTGAGATTGGTCTTTTTGTCCCACAGAAGATGCCCCGGAGGGATTTCCGGTTCATCAAGAAATGAGAGACAATGGTGAAGGTTCAAAGGGATGCTTTGTGACTGTATGTTTACTGAAAACACCATGTGACTTGAATTCTGATGCTGGAAACACATAAAAGGGTGATGAGATATGATTCTTTCTCTTTTCCTGCTTTGAGAATGCTAGACGATGTGTTCTGTCAATAAAGCTGATTTAAGAACTAAACTCAGCCTCATCTTTCGAGCACATTCTCTACACTGGTGACCTACGACAAAGAATGAGCAGACAGAATTCTCCCGAGCGGGGCTCGGCAGAAGCCAGCCTGATGGCCGCCTCCACGATCCAGCTGCCCGATTTCTGGCAGCACAGCCCGCGCTCATGGTTTAGCGCAGTCGAGGCGCAGTTCAACCTCCGGAGAATCTCCAACGACGACACAAAATTCTACCATGTGGTAGCAAAGCTGGACAGCAACACGGTCCAGAGAGTGGAGGATCTGGTTAATCATCCACCAGACAGCGACAAGTACAGCGCATTGAAGGACGCGCTGATCAGCCATTTCACCTTCGGTCCAACAGCGAGCAGAGGGGCTCCTGACGTTGACGGAGTCAGAGAACGAGAGACCTGCGGACCTGATGGTGAAGATGCTGAGGCTCAAAGACTCTGAGGATGGCAAATTCATTTTCGCCCACCTTTTCCTTCGGACCCTGCCGCCAGCAGTGAGAGTGGCCCTGGCAGAGTCGCCCCGATTGGCCAGGCGAGACTACCATGGGCTGAGCAAAGAGGCGCAGCGGCTTGTCGACGCCCACAAGCGGAACGCGGTTTCGGCCGTGGCTGCTAGCCCAGGAACGGCGTCCGGAGACAGCGCAGGTCCAGCGGCCGTGGCACCAGACGCACCAACGACGGCAGCGATGGGGGCCAGACGACGCGGAGCGGAGGACAGCCGGTGTTTCTACCACCGCCGTTTTGCAGAGAGAGCGCACAGGTGCGTCCCACCGTGCAACTTCAAGTGCCAGGGAAACGCCAAGACCGAGGGCCGGTAGCAGCTGCGACCCTCGGCGACGAGAACAAGCTGCTTTACCTGACGGATGCACACTCGGGGAAACAGTTCCTCGTGGACACGGGCTCCCAGCTGAGTTTTGTCACACCCACCTACGCGGAACGGCTGATGCCGTCTAAAGCTCCCTGGGTGTCAGTGTCAGCAGCGAACGTCTCTGCGATTAAAACGTTCGGTGAGAGGACCATGCTTCTGTCCTTACAGGGCCGTTCATTTGAGTGGACTTTTATTGTAGCAGCAGTCAGTTTCAACATGTTAGGGGCTGATTTTTTGTGCTCACATGGTTTATTGGTTGACCTTGCTAATAGACGTCTGATTAATGCACTGTCCTTTCATTCTATTCCCTGCACAGCTCGGGTGGCCCCGCCGACTGCACATGCCAGCGTCTCAGCTGCAGGTGGTAAGTTTCACACATTGCTTGCTCAGTTCCCAGCACTCACAGTCCTCACGTTTTCGGCGACGGTGGCTAAACATGGGGTGGAGCATTTTATCACCACCACCGGGCCTCCTGTTTTTGCAAAAGCTCAGCGCTTGGACCCAGCTAAACTGGCCATCGCGCGCGAGGAGTTCACTAATCTGGAAAAACTGGGCATTGTTAGACGCTCCAAGAGCTCTTGGGCTTCGCCGCTACACATGGTCCCAAAGGCTGACGGCTCGTGGCGACCTTGGGGCGATTTCCGCAGGTTGAACAACGTTTCAGCTCATGACCGCTACCCAATTCCGCACATTCAGGATTTTTCTGTTCATTTGGCGGGGGCGCGCATTTTTTCTAAAATAGACTTGGTGCGCGGTTACCACCAGGTTCCAGTGCGCGCGCAAGATGTACCCAAAACAGCGGTCATAACTCCTTTCGGCCTTTTTGAGTTTTTGCGCATGCCTTTTGGCCTCAAGGGGGCCGCGCAGACTTTCCAACGCATGATGGATGCAGTTTTACGTGACCTCCCTTTCGAGTTTGTTTATTTGGACGATATTTTGGTAGCCAGCGCGTCCGAGGGCGAGCACGAAAAACACCTCAGCAGTTTTTCGGAGGCTGGCAGAGCACGGGTTAATAGTTAACCCAGCGAAGTGCCAGTTTGGGGTGGCGCAGATTGATTTTTTGGGGCATCGCGTTTCGGCAGAAGGAGCGGTTCCTCTTCCAGGTAAAGTGCGTGCCATAACGGATTTTCCGCAACCTCAAACGGTCAAGGCGCTTCAGGAGTTTCTAGGGATGGTTAATTTTTACAACCGGTTCCTCCCAAGCGCAGCACGGCTCATGCAGCCATTGTACACCACGTTAAAAAAACAAAAGCCCGCAAATAAAGTTGAATGGTCTCCGGAGCGGGAGCGCGCTTTTGCCCAGGTCAAATCAGCCCTGGCAAACGCAGTTTTGTTAGCGCACCCAGTTCCAACGGCCCGCATGGCACTCACCACTGACGCTTCCGATGTAGCGGTGGGGGCGGTAGTTGAACAGTTTGTGGCAGGTACCTGGCAACCCCTCGCGTTTTTCAGCAGGACTTTGCGCGATAGTGAGCGTAAATACAGTGCGTTTGACAGGGAGCTTTTGGCCCTACACTTGGCCATCCGCCATTTTCAGTTCTGGTTAGAGGGGCGACGTTTCACCGCGTTTGTGGATCATAAACCGCTAACGTTTGCGATGGCCAAAATTTCAGAACCCTGGTCAGGCCGACAACAAAGGCAACTAGCCGCAATATCGGAGTTCACTACTGATATTCAGCATGTCGCGGGTAAACACAATGTTGTGGCAGACTGTCTCTCGCGCGTGGTAGCACCACCAAGCCCCATGGGGGCAGACCCTGTAGCCGTGGCCGCGGGCCCGGGCAGCGACGCGGGAGCGCGCGCAGCCCCGGTCTGTGTAGGGTTAGATTATGCAGCCATGGCTGCGGAGCAGGTTAACAACGCGGACGTGCGCGCGCTCCAGTCTGGACCAACAGGGTTAAGGCTGGAGCACAGGGAGCAACAAATTGGTATACCCCCACTAATCTGCGATGTCTCCACGGGACGGCCCCACCCCGTGGTGCCAGCCGCGTGGCGTCGCCGCGTTTTTGACTTGGTCCATTCTCTCGCGCACCCGGGGGTGTGCGCATCGATTAAGTTGGTGGGGGAGAAATTTGTTTGGCCCGGGTTGCGCAAACAGGTCAAGGAATGGGCGGCAGCCTGCGTAGCGTGTCAGCGAGCCAAAATACACAGACACACTAAGGCGCCGTTGGAACCTTTTCACATCCCCGCTAAGCGTTTTGATCACGTGCATGTTGACTTGGTGGGCCCGCTCCCATCATCGCACGGGCACACACATCTTTTGACGATGGTGGATCGCACCACGCGTTGGCCGGAGGCGATTCCTCTGACATCAACCACAGCGGAAGAAGTTGCTCGAGCATTTTTAGCAGCGTGGGTTGCACGTTTCGGTGTACCGTCGGACATAACGTCCGACAGGGGTCCCCAATTTATTTCCGAACTATGGTCATCGATGGCCCGCAGCTTGGGGGTGAAGATTCATCGCACTACCGCGTATAATCCCCAGGCTAATGGTTTATGCGAACGCTTTCACAGGTCATTGAAAGCAGCCCTCAGAGCGTCGCTGACGGATACAAATTGGGTGGACAAACTTCCATGGGTTTTATTGGGGTTGCGTTCTGCACCTAAGGAAGATTTGCACGCTTCCCCGGCTGAATTAGTTTTTGCACAACCTCTCCGTTTGCCGGGGGAATTTCTCCCCGATAATCCCGCACCAGATGGCCCCCCTGCTCAGCCGTGGTAGAGCGACTCGGGAGCAAACACACTCCCTGGCCCGGTCCATCACAGTTTCCCACACGTTTTTGTGCCAAAGGCTTTAAAAAATGCAGAGTTTGTTTTTGTTAGACATGATGCTCAGCGTCCAAGTTTGCGGCCGTTTTATGACGGACCGTTCAGAGTGCTGGAGACCGGGCAGAAGCATTTTCTGCTAGATTTAGGGGGCAGAAGGGAGTTGATTTGCATAAACAGGCTCAAACCCGCTTTTGTTTTGGCTGATGAGGAAGTGCAGCTCGCGAGGCCCCCCCGCCGTGGCAGGCCGCCGAGAGGACATTCTCCAGAATCTTCACAGAAAGGTGTTAACAGCTTTAATCCACAGATGCAGAGAGATGTTGCAAGGGCAGCAAAGCCAGGTTGCAGCAGATTCGGCAGAAGGTTAAAACCCAGGCAGTTGGTGGATTGATTAGCGATATATGGAGTGTTTTGTGTTTTTCTTTTTTTTATGCCATGCAGGTTTTGCCCTTACTAGACGTTTGGGGGGGGTAGTGTGGGCGACACACATTGTGGGCTCACATTTCCACAGAGATATGACTGCATGCGTATTGGGGGTTTTCACGTCTGGAAGGACAAAGGACTCGAATCTGCAGAAGATAACGAGGAGGTGTGAGATTGGTCTTTTTGTCCCACAGAAGATGCCCCGGAGGGATTTCCGGTTCATCAAGAAATGAGAGACAATGGTGAAGGTTCAAAGGGATGCTTTGTGACTGTATGTTTACTGAAAACACCATGTGACTTGAATTCTGATGCTGGAAACATATAAAAGGGTGATGAGATATGATTCTTTCTCTTTTCCTGCTTTGAGAATGCTAGACGATGTGTTCTGTCAGTAAAGCTGATTTAAGAACTAAACTCAGCCTCATCATTCGAGCACATCCTCTACAGTTAGTGCTACATAAAACAGTATAAATCCTGTGATAAAAAGATTTACCAGTTGAAGGATATGCCCAGTTGTATATACAGTAGCCAAGGATATTGACTGAAACTGCATCGGTCCTTAAAAGCAGTTTAATATTAAAACTCATCTTAATCTGGGTCGTTTTCAAAGCAGCTAGTCCAAAAATGCTAACTGGCTGGAGGCTAACTTCAATTAGGCCAGAGTCCTGATTCGCTCAACACTATCGACGTGCCAGTGGCTGTAAATTGTTACATCACCAAAACGCTCCATCTAAACTCGTCTTTTTTTCAGGGGTCGGGGCTTAAGTGAAACCAAAGCAAAAAAAAAAAAAAAAAGACACGAGACATTTGAATGATTTCACCCTTGATACGTCTTGTAAGTCATAAAAAAAAAAACATGTTACAGACATGTTAACAAAGAAAAAAAAACAAACTTGATTTTTGGCAGAGTATCACTAAGTTTTGACATCCTTAAGGACACGTATATATGCAGTTTTAAAAAACAAAAATCATTCGTTGCTTCACAGTTCATAACATAAAAAGCTGTCATTAATGTTTGTTTAAAACAGTTTTCAACCTGCTCATTAATATTAAGGATCTCCTAATCTGGTCAACTCAAAAAACATTTACCCAATCACATGTTAGACAGCTAACTTAGGGAGCTTTCACACCTAACCCATTTGGTCTGGACTTTTCAGTTTGATTCAGACCAAAGTTTTTGGTGTGAAGCCTTTTTTTAACCACGGTCTGGACCAAATATTCAAAACGTGATCTGGCAAAAAGAGGCGGTCTGGATCAAACTGAACCTTGGTCTGGTTAGTTTAGAGCAGGGATGGACAACTTTGGTGGCAGTGAAAGCCACAAAAAAATTTTCCTCACTTCCCGAGGGCCAGATTTACATGTAAACCTTCCGTGGGAAGGGGGGGGGGGGGGTATCATTCCCTACAAAATTAAAAGTTTCACAAAACTGAAAATGCAAATGAAAATAAAAACTACTCAGTGTTTATCATATTAGAACTAAAATTACTGATAAAATTATATTGGCCCTGCAATGGATTGGCAATCTGTCCAGGGTGTACCCTGCCTCTTGAACAAAGATGCTGGGATAGGCTCAAGCCCGTGACCTAGGTTTCAATAAGAGGTCCCTCTGCGAGCAGACTCTATAATTGCATTTAAGAATGGGGTTCCAAACGTGATATAATAATTGATTTTTGGAAATGGACTGGCGGGCCGCAGTAGATGAGAGGGCGGGCTACATGCGGCCTGTGGGCCGCCAGTCGCCTAACCCTGGTTTAGAGTGTGAAAGCCATTTTCAGAAAGGTTCAGACTTTTGGACCAAACACAGGAAGACAATAAGAGGAAAAAGGAGCCACAGTGGCACTCAGAGAAGAAATAGAAAATGCTGAAACTTACCAGATATTTTTGGAGAGGATGCAACAGAGTTTTTGAAAGAAAAAAAAAAAAAAAAGGGCGACTCAATGCCACCTGAAAATGATCACGGCTGATGAGAAAGACAAATGTCCTTTTTATAATGAAGACCTGGATAATATTCTTGGCCTCACTAAACTAATTCACCCACTAATATGTTGGAGTCTGAATCAGTTTACAAAGTGCAGTTACCAATGTGTCCAGAGCTGCAGAAAACACCTGGGAGGGTGAGTAGCATGTTGACTAACTAATGGTCTGTGCTAACAGCATAAACGTCGTAATGAAAAGTTGTTTAGTTTGCTTGGAAAAAGACCAGAGTGGAACAAAAACATGACCCTTGATCCTGACCTTATACAGGTACATCTCAAAAAAATTAGAATATCATGAAAAAATTCAATATTTTTTGTCACTCATTTCAGAAAGTGAAACCCATATATTATATAGATTCATTACACAGAGAGTGATATATTTCAAGTGTTTATTTTAATTTTGATGATTATGGCTTACAGCCCATGAAAACCCCAAATTCACTTTCTCAAAAAATTAGAATACTGAATAAAATTAATTTAAAAAAAATAGTTTTTTAATAGAAATGTTGGCCGACTGAAAAGTATGTCCATGTACACACTCAATACTTGGTTGGGGCAAATTTTGGATTAATTACTGTATCAATGTGGCGTGGCATGGAGATGATCAGCCTGTGTTACTGCTGAGGTGTTATGAAGGTCCAGGTTGCTTTGATAGTGACCTTCAGCTCGTCTGTATTGTTGGGTCTGGTGTCTCTCATCTTCCTCTTGACAATCCTCTATAGATTCTCTATGGGATTTAGGTCAGGAGAGTTTGCTGGCCAATCAAGCACAGTGATGCCATGGTCATTAAACCAGGTTTTGATACTTTTGGCAGTGTGTGGGGATGCCAAGTCCTGCTGGAAAGAGAAGTCATCTTCTCCATAAAGCTTGTCAGCAGAGGGAAGCATGAAGTGCTCTAAATTTTCCTGGTAGACAACTGTGCTGACTTTGGTCTTGATAAAACACAGTGGACCAACACCAGCAGATGACATGGTTCCTCAAATCCTCACTGACTGTGGAAACGTCACACTAAACCTTAAGCAACTTAGATTCTGTGCCTCTCCACTCTTTCTCCAGACTCTGGAACTTTGATTTCCAAATGAAATGCAAAATTTACTTTTATCTGAACACAGGTCATCTGTTGGTGTTGGTCCACTGTGTTTTATCAAGACCAAAGTCAGCGCAGTTGTCTACCAGGAAATTTTAGAGCACTTCATTCTTCCCTCTGCTGACAAGCTTTATGGAGAAGCTGATTTCATTTTCCAGCAGGACTTGGCACCCCCCACACACACACACACTGCCAAAAGTATCAAAACCTGGTTTAATGACCATGGCATCACTGTGTTTGATTGGCCAGCAAACTCTCCTGACCTAAACCCCATAGAGAATCTATAGAGGATTGTCAAGAGGAAGATGAGAGACACCAGACCCAACAATGCAGACGAGCTGAAGGTCACTATCAAAGCAACCTGGACCTTCATAACACCTCAGCAGTACCACAGGCTGATCACCTCCATGCCACGCCACACTGATACAGTAATTAATCCAAAATTTGCCCCAACCAAGTATTGAGTGTGTACATGGACATATTTTTCAGTCGGCCAACATTTCTATTAAAAAACTATTTTTTTAAATTAAATGTAATATTCTAATTTTTTGAGAAAGTGAATTTGGGGTTTTCATGGGCTGTAAGCCATAATCATCAAAATTAAAATAAATAAACACTTGAAATATATCACTCTTTGTGTAATTACTCTATATAATATATGGGTTTCACTTTCTGAAATGAGTGACAAAAAATATTGAACTTTTTCATGATATTCTAATTTTTTGAGCTGTACCTGTAGGTGTGAAAACACCCTTAGAGAACTGAAGGTGGGGGTTGTTGGTTTGTGATGCCATAAAAACATGAAGTGCACGACACTCATTTCTTTAAAGGTGCGTCCAGACCAAATGTAAAAGCATGACACGAATACATGTAAAATTAATATTAACATGTGGACAACATGCAAATTTGGGCATTCGCACATCCGAGGAATTTGGGAGTGCTAGCTATTCATTTCAACTTTATTTATATAGCGCCATTTCACGACAACAGTCATCTCATAGCACTTTCGACTGTAGGGGAAACCCCACAATTGCAGAAAGACCCCAGCTATCAGGCGATCCCCTGTGAGCAAGCGCTTGGTGACAGTGGAGAGGAAAAACTCCCTTTTAACAGGAAGAAACCTCCAGCAGAACGAGGCTCAGGGAGGAGCAGTCATCTGCTGTGACTGGCTGGGGGGTGAGGGGATAGAGAAGATGAAAAGAACAGACATGTAGAGAGCAAACAGCACGATGGGGACGATGGGGACTCAATCTATGGGAGAGAACAAACAGATGTTATTCATTCATTCATCTTCTTCCGCTTAATCCTTTTCGGGTCGCGAGGGTGGGGTGGGGGGGTGGAGCCAGCATCTTTGGGCGAGAGGCAGGGTACACCCTGGACAGATCGCCAGTCCATCGCAGGGCCAACACAGAGAGACAGACAACCATTCACTCTCACAGTCATACCTAAGGACAATTTAGAATCCCCAGTTTTGATGCCAATTAACCTAACTTGTATGTTTTTGGCATGTGGGAGGAAACCGGAGAAATCCCAGAGTAAACCCACGCAGACACGGGGAGAACATGCAAACTCCACACAGATCACTGTTGGTTGGGGGCTGGGATCAAACCCAGGATCCCCCGGCCAAGGGTGAGTTGCTGTGCTGCCGCAGTGCTAACCACTCTGCCACTGCGCCGCCCCAAACAGATGTTAATGACCAGCAAAAATATTTCACTGAGAGTGAAGAAAGGAGTGAAGCCCAGTGCATTATTGGAGGTCCCCCGGCTGTCTAAACCTATTAGCAGCATAACTAAGGGAGGGTTCAGAGACACATGATCCCTCCCCAATTGTAGGCTATATCAACAAGGAAGGTTTTAACCTTATTCTTAAAAACAGAGATCAAGTCTGACTCCCGAATCCAGATTGGCAGCTGGTTCCACAGGAGAGGAGCTTGATAACTGAAGGCTCTGCCTCCCATTGTACTTCTGGAGATTCTAGGTATTATAAGTAATCCTGCATTTTGGGAGCATAGTGCTCTGTTAGGATAATAGGGTAGTATCAGATCTTTTAAATAAAAGAGGTCTGGTTATTTAGAGCTTTGTAAGTGAGAAGAAGGATTTTAAAACTTAATTCTAAACTCTATGGGAAGCCAATGAATGGAGGCCAGAACCAGAGAGATATGATCTCTCTTTCTAGTACCTGTTAAAACTCTTGCTGCAGCATTTTGGATCAACTGAAGGCTTTTTAAAGATGTTTGAGGACAACCTGATAAAGAGTTACAATAATCTAATCTAGAGCTAACAAAAGCGTGGATCAGTTTCTCAGCATCACTCTGAGACAAGATGCTCCTAATCTTGGCAATGTTACGCAAATGATAGAAGGCACTCTTAGAAACAAATTTAATATGTGAATTGAAAAACAGATCTTGATTAAAAAATAACTCCAAGGTTCCTCACAGAACTATTCAGAGAAAGAGTAACCACATCCAAACTAAGAGTTTGATTTGGAAAGGTATTTCTAAGGTTTTTTGGACTAACAAGAACGACTTCAGTCTTATCTGAATTTAACAGCAGGAAATTACAAGTCATCCAAGCTTTGATTTCCTTAAGACAGGCTTCTAACTTGGCTAATTGATTACTATCATCTGGCTTCATTGACAGGTATAATTGTGTGTCATCTGCATAACAATGAAAATGTATACAGTACTTTCTAATAACGCTGCCTAATGGAAGCATATACAGACGTGGACAAAATTGTTGGTACCCCTCTGTTAATGAAAGAAAAACCCACAATGGTCACAGAAATAACTTGAATCTGACAAAAGTGGTAATAAATAAAAATTCTATGAAAATTAACCAATGAAAATCAGACAATGCTTTTGAATTGTGGTTCAACAGAATTATTTTAAAAAACAAACTCATGAAATGGGCCTGGACAAAAATGATGGTACCCTTAACTTAATATTTTGTTGCACAACCTTTTGAGGCAATCACTGCAATCAAACGATTTCTGTAACTGTCAATGAGACTTCTGCACCTCTCAGCAGGTATTTTGGCCCACTCCTCATGAGTAAACTGTTCCAGTTGTCTCAGGTTTGAAGGGTGCCTTCTCCAGACGGCATGTTTCAGCTCCTTCCACAGATGTTCAATAGGATTTAGATCAGGGCTCATAGAAGGCCACTTTAGAATAGTCCAATGTTTCGCTCTTAGCCCTTCTTGGGTGTTTTTAGCTGTGTGTTTTGGGTCATTGTCCTGTTGCAAGACCCATGACCTACGACTGAGACCAAGCTGTCTGACACTGGGCAGCACATTTCTCTCTAGAATACCTTGATAGTCTTGAGATTTCATTGTACCCTGCACAGATTCAAGACACCCTGTGCCAGATGCAGCAAAGCAGCCCCAGAACATAACAGAACCTCCTCCATGTTTCACAGTAAGGACAGTGTTCTTTTCTTGGTATGCTTCATTTTTGCGTCTCTGAACATAGAGCTGATGTGCCTTGCTAAAAAGTTCCAGTTTTGTCTCGTCTGTCCATAGGACATTCTCCCAGAGGCTTTGTGGCTTGTCAACATGCAGTTTGGCAAATTCCAGTCTGGCTTTTTTATGATTTGTTTTTAACAGTGGTGTCCTCCTTGGTCGTCTCCCATGAAGTCCACTTTGGCTCAAACAACGACGGATGGTGCGATCTGACACTGATGTACCTTGACCTTGGAGTTCACCATGAATGTGTTTAGAGGTTGTTCTGGGCTCTTTTGTTACCATTCGTATTATCCGTCTCCTCCTGAGGCCACGTCCAGGGAGGTTGGCTACAGTCCCGTGGATCTTAAATTTCTGAATAATATGTGCAGCTGTCATCACAGGAACATCAAGCTGCTTGGAGATGGTCTTATAGCCTTTACCTTAGCCTTTTAAAGCGCTTTGAGTGGTCTTTGTGATTAGAAAAGCGCTATATAAGTACAGGTTAGTTAGTTAGTTAGTTAGTTTACCTTTAACATGCTTATCTATAATTTTCTTTCTAATCTCCTGAGACAACGCTCTCCTTTGCTTCCTCTGGTCCATGTTTAGTGTGGTACACACCATGTTAACAAACAGCACAGTGACTACTTGTCACCCTTTAAATAGGCTGACTGACTGATTACAAGTTTGTAGACACCTGTGATGTTAATTAGAGGACACATCTTGGTTGAACATGTCCCTATGGTCACATTATTTTCAATCTTTTCTAGGGGTACCATCATTTTTGTCCAGGCCTGTTTCATGAGTTTATTTTTTAAAATAATTCTGTTGAACCACAATTCAAAAGCATTGTCTGATTTTCATTGGTTAATTTTCATAGAATTTTTATTTATTCCCACTTTTGTCAGATTCAAGATGTTTCTGTGACCATTGTGGGTTTTTCTTTCCTTAACAGAGGGGTACCAACAATTTTGTCCACGTCTGTATAAACTAAAAAGAGTAGGGCCTAGTACAGATCCCTGTGGAGCTCCATGACTGAGCTTTGAGTTGGAAGAAAACTCATTATTGACATCAACAAACTGGAACCTATCAGATAAATAAGAACTAAACCACTGCAACGAAGTTCCATTAAGTCCAACATAGTGTTCTAATCTATCAAGTAGAATATTATGATCGATAGTATCAAAAGCTGCACTCAGGTCTAAAAGGACAAGTACAGAAAGAAGTCCATTATCAGATGCGATAAGGAGGTCATTAGTGACCTTCACTAAGGCTGTTTCAGTACTATGATGGATTCTAAACCCAGATTGAAACTCTTCAAATAAACCATTTCCCTGCAAGTGGTCAAATAATTGCGTAGCAACAACTCTTAAGATTTTTGAAATGAAAGGCAGATTAGAGATTGGTCTATAGTTAGCTAAAACTCCTGGATCCAGCATTGGCTTTTTGAGTAAGGGTTTAACCCCTTGCACTGTGGTCAATTTCCCTAAAAACGCCTAAAAATAACGTACCCAAAGTAACTCAAAAGCTGTTCTTCAATCCTTTGCAGCATCTTCATGGGGTTGGTCTCATTTAAAAGAAAACACTTTGAATTTTTTGGCAAAACAGTCATAATCTCTCTAAGTGCTCCGGCAACTGAGTAACAGTCATCTAGACATACTGAACTTGAAGAAAATAAATTTGGCCTGGGTGTCTTTTTGGATACAAATGCTTGCAAATAACACACAGCTGTCAGATCCGGGCTGGAAAATGCAACAGAAATGTAGAACCAAGTGTTATCCAGCTGAGGTCAAAATTTTGTAACAAAACCACAAAAAATGAATATATTACACAGCTTTCTTCTCAGGTTGTTCCCAGGCATTTTTGAACTGTGCCAAATTGTGCCAAATGGCACAGTTTGGAAAAACGTCTGTAACTTTTGAATGATTCAATATAGAAGCTTGATCTTGGGCTCTAATGAAAGGTGACACTCAGGGCTGTGTGTGTGTGTGGGGGGGGGGTTGTTTATTCATTCATGAATGAATGAATGAACAAACAAGCCCCCATACACAAAGAAGCATGCCACGTAAAAAACGTGTGGCTTTTTTTTACAAGAAAAAATAACCTACAGTGCACTAAAAATTACACTAAAATATCTGTAATGTAGAAGACAACAACTCCCACCCCCCACCCCCCGCTACAGAGGACGGACATCGCCCATCGCTACATGACGGACCGCGGTGACGGTGTGCCGCGGTCTACTACGCACAGTTGTACTAAAATATCTGCAATATATCTGCAATCCGCTACAAAAGAGTAGCGGGGGGGTGGGGGGTGGGGGGGCGTTCACGGTCCGGACGCGGCGCATGGGTCCGTCATGTGGCGATGACGCACAGTTGTAATTTACCGATCGGTCAAAAGTCATTTTGATTACAATTTTCAGGGATAAAGAATAATTTAGCTTATAACACTTAGCTGTCCACAACAGCAGTGTTGCTGGCGAACTTCTCTTCCTCATTGTCAGACGAACATGACGCTGGTCCGCTTGTTACAACTCGTGGTTCTGGTCACGCGACCCGGTCAAACCATGATTCCATTATTGCGGTTTTGCGCTTCCATGATTGCGGTTTTGGCGAACGATTTTTCAAAACAAATAAGAACAGTAGTAAGAAAAAAAGACTGGCGAACGCGTGTGTGTCACCCAGCGGCTTACACAAAACAGATTTTACGCACGGGACGTACGCTTTCAATTGTTGAACTTCTCTGCTTCAATTGGCTCGCTGCATTCACAGCCGTTGGTAGTCGGGTCCTTCTTGCTAGGTTTTCAGTCATTGGTTCTTCAAGGTTTCAGAAACCCAATTCAAAGCTCTTATTAGTCGAATGAGAGGTCAATCAAATCTAAACCAATCAAAGCACTCCTTTGGCTTTCTGTTCGCAGCTGTGTCTGTGGTGGAAGAACGGAAATGCAGCTTTTTTTTTTTCAGTGCGCCCTAGGACGCAGAGACGTGACTGCCCGCGGTATCCCGGAGTGCAAGAGGTTAATTACAGCAGTTTTAAAAGCCTGCCGTACATGGCCTAATGTTAATGAAGAATTGATTATTGGAAGAATAGAGCTACCAATAAATGGGAAGACTTCATAACCTGGTAGGAATAGGGTCTAAAAGACAAGTTGACGGCTTGGATGAGAAAATTACTATATCTAACTCTAAAAGGTCAATTGGAGTAAACTCATCCAAACAGATATCAGTTGAAGGAGTTGTAGTAGTTACTGTATTTAAGTTAACGGTGGGGAGAATCTGACTGATTTTTATCTCTGATAGTTGAAATTTTATTATTGAAAAAGTTCATAAAGTCCTGACTAGTAAGCTCTAGGGGAATGCTAGGATTGACAGAGTCCTGACTCTGTCAGCCTGGCTACAGTGCTGAAAAGAAACCTGGGATTATTCTTGTTCTCTTCTATTAATGCAGAATAATAACTTCTTCTAGTTTTTCTAAGAGATTTTTTATAAATTAAAAGATGATTTCTCCAAGCTAAACAGATTTCATCTAAATTAGTGGAGCGCCATTTTCTTTCTAATTGACGAATCTTCTGTTTTAAGCTACAAGTTTCTGTGTTGAACCAAGGAGTTAGAAATCTCTGATTAGACTTTCTTTTTTAAAGGGGCTACCATGTCTAGAGTCTGATGCAGAGAAGCTGTAACACTATCTACCTTGCTATCAATTACAGAAGGAGCAAGCTCTCCATAGCTTATATCTGTTTTGTTGACACATGGCATAGAGGAAACAATCTGCATAAATTTGGTAACAACATCATCTGAGCGGCATCTACTGTAGTAATATTTTTCTTTAGGAGCCAAATAGAAATAATAAAATCAAATTTTAACAGACAATGGTCTGACAGTACAGGGTTATGAGGAGACACTACCAGATTTTCTATTTCTATGCCATATGTCAGAACAAGGTCTAACGTGTGGTGGAGAAAATGGGTAGAATTTCCTACTTTCTGAGAAAACCCCATTGAGTCTAATATTGAATTAAATGCCAGATTAAGGCAATCACTATCTACATCTACATGCATATTAAAGTCCCCTACTATAATTATTCTGATTTCAGCACTAAATCAGCTAAGAATTTGACAAATTTGGATAAAAACTCTGAGTAGGCTGATGGAGGACGATAAACTATGGCAAATAAAATTGGGTTTAGCCTAAAATTGCTAAAATGCCCAATACTGAGGACTAGGCCCTCAAAGGAATTATAACGTGTTTTTTGCTTTACATCAACTAGTATTGTGGTATGGTAAATTGTTGCTACTCCTCCTCCACGACCAGAACTTATAGGATTTTGACAGTTTAAATAACCAGAGGGAGTTGATTCATTTAAACCAACATAATCCTCTTGCCCTAACCAAGTCTCTGTAAGGGATATTAAATCAATCTGATGATGTCATGAGCCGAGCCAGCTTGGTTTTCCCCAGCTCGGCTCTGATCTCTCTGTGGGTTTTGGCTTCATTGTTTGTGTGCATTTTGTGTATTCATTCCATCATCTTCACCACTGCCCAACTGACAGCTGTTAGTCAGCCTCTGATCTTTTTCCCACACTGCTGACAGTCTGTCGGTCCTACCATGCCTCCTCGCTCTTCATAATTCCACCAGCTGTCCCTGCCCCGGTAATTATCTTTCCCGCGCCTCAGGTGTTCCCAATTTGTGTGGCCAGCAGCGTTTGGATTTAAGCAGCTTGTCGCTAGACAAACGCTTCTGGGTCATTGTATGAGTCACTTCTACTCTTCATGGTGTGACCGTCACGTCGGAAGGACTTTTTGATTACGCTCGCTGGGAGCATTGGACTTTTGGGACTGTTGTTACTTGTGAGTAAACTGTTGCGTTTCTCTTTGTGGTTCGCTGCTATGCTTTACCTGAAGTGTTTCCTCTCGCAGTAAGTCTGCTACGCTTCAGGTGGTGTTTCTTTCTTTCTTTCTTTTCACTCTTATTGTCATTCAACCGTACAACCAATCATGTACAGCAGAACGAGATTGTGCTTTACCTATCTACAGTATAAATCACACACACCCCAAGTGCAGAATCAGAGGGCTGCTGCCATGCAAGGCGCCGCCACAGAGTTCCCTCCTCCATTCCATTTATTGCTGAGCACCAAGCTGGACGGCAGGAAGTTCCACTTTTATATGGTCTTCGGCATGACCCGGCCGGCATTTGAACCCCTGCCTCCCGGGTGTGGGGCAGATGCTCTACCAACTGAGCCACCACTCCCTGCAGCATAACTGTTACGCTTAGGCTGTTGCCCAGTTTACGTTCCTCTGAGTAGTTTAATGCCCTGTAGTCTTCCTCGCTCTCAGAGCGCATTCTCATTGTATTGTTGACTACTTGTTTGTCCGTATCTGAACTGTTTGTCAATAAATGTGTGTTTGGTGAAACTCTGCAGTTAAATCCTCATTCTTCCTTCTCGCCACCATGCACAATAGAAGAGCGCACGGGGGGTTTATGACAGAATGACCCAGCCAGGAAAAAGGATTTAGCGGGTTCACCCACACATCATTTTTTCCTTTATCATTACAACTGTTTCTTTGTTTTGGACTAACCTGTGTTGGTGCGCATGATGCCCTGTGCTTGTCAACCTCGTCCGAGGAGAGGAGGATCGGCCGCAGGGTCTCCTAGCGAGGAGGAGGAGGTGGCAGCTGTCTACATCTGAAGCTATGTGGATGAGTTTTTCGCTGCCAGCGGACCCGAGAGGGATTGGTGGTGCGTTTATGGAGCGGTGGGGATTCTGGAGGCACACCCCGGGCTATGGACCTACCCACAGTACGCCAACCTGCTCTCCACAGTCTGCTCACTCCAGCATTCCTTCCCGGGTCCGGCATTTTCCCGCGATGCCAGGACGGAGGTCCGCTTTCCTGCAAACTGGCCGCCTCCATGGCGCATTGCTCGACCCTCCACTTGCTCCAGCACGGTCTGTCCGGGCACATAAAGGACAGTGTCGTCCCGCAGGGGGACGCCAGGAGAAGCCTTCCTCTTCTGCAGCGGCCATCATCGCTTCAGCCGCCAAGAGGTCCGCTGGATTCACCCCAGCCACGCCTACCTCCGGAGGGTAGGGGTGGGGTGGGGCGGAGGAGTCCAAATCATCGCTGGCACAGAGAGGGACGAGTTCCTGCCCTCTGCAGCTGCAGATGTCATCAACTGGGATGACAAGCAAGTATTTTTTCACCCCATTCTGAATCATTTATTAACACTAAATCTTGCCTGTCTCCCGAGGGGGAGGCCCAGTATCAGCAGTCCACTGGGTCCTCTCCTCCAGCTGCAATTAATGATTGTTTCCTTCCCCTCTCCGTGTCTCCTCCCATTCTCCCTGAGGGCCTGCCGGACCAAGAACCGGGCCGCCTGATGATGGAGGAGGTTGAGGCCCTGGATGATCCTGCCTAGGAGCCCGCACGGAGGTGTTCCCTCGCAAACACACCGGCGGACGAGGAGTGGGCAAATTTGCTCGCCTTCGTCAACCGCCGGGTCGAGGAGGAGTGCTGTGAGAGGGACGTCCGAGGACGCATTTCCCCGGCTGTGAGGGTTCCACCCCCTACGTCTGCTCAGCCCACGGATCTTGTTTGGCTTTTGGGGAGGGGAGTCGGGTGCGGCTCTCGGCCGCACCTGGGCTTCCCTTGGCAGGCTCTGCCGCTGCCAGCGACCCTAACCTTTCCTCCTCTCCTATGCCTGTCAAGCCCTTCACTAGGGTCGCCGGAGAGGAGCTACCATCACCGGGGCTGCCCACCGATGACGGCAGGACGTTGGTGGCCCCAGAGGAGGTCGACGGGGGCACAGCACCAGGCGCGATGACAGAGGATACGCACCCCAAATCACCGGAGTCCTGGACGGCGGTGGAGCCTGAGTTCAGGCAAGTGTGCTCCATTATGTCAGTTCCTCATTTGTCAATGTCACACTGCCCGACTCATGGTGAGGAGGGCTCGGGGCAGCTCGTAGTAGCCCTCGGGGCTGCCTCACCGGGCTCTGCCGCAGCCGGTGACCCTGACCCGGTCTCTTTTTCTCTCCCTCCGGGGTCGGAGCCCCCTGCCAGGGTTGCCGGAGATCAGCTGACTTCGCCAGAGGCCACCGAGGATCGGGATCCGTCGCCAGGTGGGGTTAGGAGCACCACCTCCCTCGCTGGGGAGGCCACCGCGGGAGCAATGAGGCCCCCGATGGGGTTCACCGCTGGTGCAACCGTGCTCCAGCTGGAGCCCATTGGGGGTGCAGCCACATCCCAGACCGGGACTATCGTGGGTGCAGCTCTGGCCCAATCGGGCCACCGCAGGTGCTGCAGAGTCGCTGCCAGAGGTCACCAAGGGTCTGGCCCTGCCGAGTGAGGACGTCACTGCTTCAGCCCCTCCTGCCAAGGTCGTCAGGGCTCCTCCCATCGATCGTCTCCTCAGCCTGGTGTCTCTGCGGGTTGGCCCTCTCACCATGGGTGCAGCTTTGACCCAATCGGGGTCCATCGTGGGTGCAGCTGAGCCGGCCCAGTCGGGGTCCACCGCGGGTGCAGCGGAGCCGGCCCGGTTGGGGCCCACCACGGGTGCAGTTGCGGACCACCCTGAGGACGCCGTGGTCTCCTTACCCCTGCCCTACACTGTGGAGATCCCCTTTCTCCGGTCCTGTTATCCACCGGTGAGCCTTCCGGTGGGCAGGCCACCTCCTGCTTCACACCTTCGGTCCTGGTGGCTAATCAATGCAGGCCGGCCACCAGAAGAATTGACTTCCCAGGTCAGGTGGCCCATGTTTTCCGGCAGGCCGTCCGACTCCGTCCACCGGACCTTCTGCTGGGCCTGGGACTCTGGGCAGCCTCCTGAGCCCCAACGCCCATGGACTTGGGGGGTTTAATTGTGGGCCCTGGGCGGGGCATTGTGTTCCCTCCTTCCTGTTCCCCCTTCTGCCCACCCGAGTTTGTGTTTTGTTGTTGTTGCAACTGTTGGGGGGGGGAGGGTGGGCCTTCTTGATGTTACCCTGGGTGTCTGGGGATCCACCCCTTAGAGGGGGGGCTCTGTCATGAACCGAGCCGGCTTGGTTTTCCCCGGCTTGGCCCTGATCTCTCTGTGGGTTTTGGCTTCATTGTTTATGTGCATTTTGTGTATTCATTCCATCATCTTCGCCACTGCCTGACTGACAGCTGTTAGTCAGCCTCTGATCTTTTTCCCCACATTGCTGACAGTCTGTCGGTCCTACCACACCCCCTCGCTCTCCATAATTCCACCAGCTGTCCCAGCCCTGGTAATTATCTTTCCCGCGCCTCAGGTGTTCCCAATTTGTATGGCCAGCGGCGTTTGGATTTAAGCAGCTCATCGCTAGACAAACGCCGCTGGGTCATTGTACAAGTCACTTCTACTCTCCATGGTGTGACCGTCACGTCGGAAGGACTTTTGAATTATGCTCGCTGGGAGCATTGGACTTTCGGGACTGTTGTTACTTGCAAGTAAACTGTTGCATTTCTCTTTGTGGTTTGCTGCTACGCTTTACCTGAAGCGTTTCCTCTCGCAGTAAGTCTGCTACGCTTCAGGTGGCGTTTCTCCCTGCAGCATAACTGCTACGCTTAGGCTGTTGCCCAGTTTACGTTCCCCCAAGTAGTTTAACGCCCTGTAGTCTTCCTCGCTCTCAGAGCACATTCTCATTGTATTGTTGACTACATGTTTTTCCGTATCTGAACTATTTATGTCAATAAATGTGTGTTTGGTGAAACCCTGCAGTTAAATCCTCATTCTTCCTTCTCTCCACCGTGCGTAATAGAAGGGCGCACGGGGGGTTTATGACAGATGATCATTTAACAGATCATGGACTAGCAGAGACTGGGAGCTCTGCAGCTGAATCGGGGTGTCGCAGTTATCCATCCATGGAATCCTGCGACGGATGTGCTAATGAGGGCTAGCAGGCTAGCAGTGTAAACAACCGTCATCCAAGTGAAGCTTTGGAGACGGGGACAATTTTTCCAGGTGAGAGCCCCGTTGGCTAACGTACACCTAAACATGATGGTGTTTTGGGATTTCCACAGCAGGTAGAACACAGCTGCAGAAGTTATAAAAGCAACTCTACCCGTCAACAACTCGCTCAGACGTTAACATGTAATCGCACCACATGAAAAATTTGTGCTTTCGTGTTTGGTCTGAATGTCATGCTTATATATATATATATATATATATATATATATATATATATATATATATATATATATATATATATATATATCCCTGAATTATACCAAGTGCATTTTCTTATACTTGTAGAGCTGTTGTGGAATGTTAAAATGTCTTCAGCACTCTGCTTCGGCTCGTGTTCACGCCACTTCATGTCCTTGTTGATGGTCTCGAACATCATCTCTCCCTGTCGTGTGACATAGCTAATCCACATGGACCCTCTATTACTGTCTTCTGTTTCATTACATGATTCTGATTATATTAAAGTAATAGTGGACATAAACTCAAACATGTCAGACTGCTGAGTTATGCCACCGTCCTCCTGACTTTATGGCTCTTTAAAAGCTCACAGCTTTGAATATTGAAGGTGAGTTTGCCATAAAGTCTGCTATAAACCCAAAGCTCATCGTTGGTCATTGAGCCAAACAAACCGCTGCCCTGCAGCAGTAAAAAGCACACCTGTCACATGAACATGGTTGGTTATAGCTGTTCAGTAATGTTTGAGCCATCATAGGTCATAACTGGATATCCTAAAAAGATGACCCTAACACATAAGTTTAACCATTTGACTCAAAGCACGGCATGAATACTAAAATGAGCGCTATGTGTGTGAGATTAAAGTCACTAGGCTAAAACAGAACAAGATATAATGGATGTCGCACTTTCCTTCAGGGAGATAAGGGGGCTTTTTTCATCAAAACAGTAATATATCATACACCTAGAGTGAAAACAGCTGTGACTTCACCTATAATTCACACACTTAAAACCAAGGTTGTTAACTGTCCCATATTTAATCCAGGATGTCCTGTTTTTAGGCCAACTTGTTTCGCCCTTTAGGTGACATCCCTTGTCCCGTTTTTTTTTTTACTTCAGTCCAACATGGCAACCACCAAGAAGCAGATCATGTGGGGGCGAGTAATCACACCATCTAATCACAGCTCCTCAGTTTTTAGCACAGTAAAATAGGGGGCATATGATGATAATTTCACCTTTCAATGATTTTGCACACCCATTTGTTTATCTGGAGAAGCTAAAAATAAAAAACCATGCTGAAAAACAGCCCTGTCACTGTGTTACCCCCGTATCTCACAGAGCGGCGAACGCTGAGGAACATTCATGAATGCAGTGCTTTTTGAGTTTCGTCAGGGTTTGTGAAAGGTTGCCAGTTTTTAAGGTCCATCGTGGATTTTCTTTATATTAATAAACCTTTGTGATCTGGTGAATGAATAAAAGTGCAGAGTCAAAGATGCCTTTTCTGGGTATTTATTTACATCTTTGCCAAGAAGAGAAAATGTTGTGTCCTGCACACAGGCGAGCACCACAAGAGATTCCAAATCTCACAACAGAGTAGAGAGTTTTAAAACAATAGACTAAACGGTTAAGCATTGTTTTGAGAACACTGAGTCAGCAGTGTTCAAGGCTGGGGCTGGATCCTCACCGTTTCATAGGAATAGTACTGGGTGTAATGTCATTTATGATAACAGGAGTAATGAATGGACAATAATAAATAATTTTTTAAAAATCCCTAACCGGTCCCAAACAGTTTTTGTCGCAAAAATATTTTGAACGTGTTCAAACACTGGCAACTGCTTAAGAATCTTCATCACAAAACTGTTGGCCCCCTTAAAAACTGTTGGCAAACGTACACATATTGTTTATACTTTGTATCTTGTTGCAAATGTCCAAATATCTTGCCCACCTAGCATTGTATATACTGTATGTTGCATCAAG
Source organism: Pholidichthys leucotaenia (assembly GCA_020510985.1). Classification (NCBI taxonomy): domain Eukaryota; kingdom Metazoa; phylum Chordata; class Actinopteri; order Cichliformes; family Pholidichthyidae; genus Pholidichthys; species Pholidichthys leucotaenia. The sequence goes on along the minus strand of CM035839.1, from coordinate 19,138,630 downwards.
CACTGTTAACAGTTCTCACTAAAAAGAATAGTCACAATTTCCATTGACAGCAAAGATGAATTGTATTCTGCAACATCAGCCTCACGCCGAACAACGAGCTGTATTTACAAACTAAACCGTCAAAAAACCAAAAAAAAAAAAAAACCCAAAAAACTGCTGGCGAACTGCTTTGCAACCTTTTATGAACCCTGACAAAATCCAAAAAGTGCAACATTCGTGAAGGTTCCTCAGCATTTGCCAATACTAGCTTGATTTTTGCCAACATTCATCAGAAAACCGGAGTGTTGGCTTAGTGGTAGAACATCCACCCCACAGTCGGGAGGTCGTGGGTTCACGTCCCAGCCGGGTGACACAAAAGGCCAAAGACCATATAAAAATGGTACTTCCCGGCTTCTAGCTTGGTGCACAACATAATAGAATAGGGGAAGGAAAAGTTGTTTGGGGCAGCGGGCGCCATGCATGGCAGCGGTTCCTCTGATTCTAGATGTGACTAACATTGTAGATGGGAGAAAGGTAATTTTGTTCTGCTGTATGGATTGAATGACAAAGTTGGCTTCTTAAAGTTGGTGAATCCCAAAATTGTTATGTTCCTCAGCATCTGTCGCTCCGTGAGATTCTACCCTCTCACTAAATGAGTGTTTTTGATTTTGGTCCGGTTGTGACGTGAGAACAGGAGCCCAGTGGAATGATAACACCCTCCCATTTTAACCACGGTGGGAGGAGCCCCATCAATGTCTAAACCTACACTGACACTGTTGCTATGGCTGCTAGCCTGTTATGGAGCTAGCTTAATGACAGTTTTTTTGTTGCTATTTTCTTTAAGTCACCACACTAGATATCCCTGTTCCCGCCTGGTTCATTACTAATCCATTGTCGTTAATATATCGCACATCATTCTGACTTATTTTGTTATATTTTGGACATAAGAGGACTGTACACACATCAGCCTGCTAGCACCTTGGCTAGCCAGCACAGGTTGCTCTGTCTACCGCCTTGGAATTTGCCTCTGAGGGGAAAAGGTAATGGATCAGGTCACTAAGTGCTAGCTTAGCTGTTAATCACTCTCGGGTCTTAGAGCTGTTTTCTATGTATGGTTCAGACAGCAGATTAGCCTGCCTAGCATTAGCAGATTTAGCCATTCACTCATACAGGGTTATTTCTGTGTTTATTGCTGCCCAGGGCCTGCTCTTGAGCCTGATTCATGCTTCTCCGTTAACTCTAGGAGGAGGAACTCACGGTGTGCCTGTTCATATGTGGCCTACATCGTTGTTAGCATTTCTACCCGTGTGCTCATTTGAATATGGTATGTTGCTAAAACGGTGTAGAGTGACTTGTGTTCATTGTGTGTTTTGGTTTATTAAATAGCAATAGACAAGATTAGATTGTGATGGAGTTGGAGCTAACAAATGTTAAAAAGCAACTTTTCATACAATTGCTGCAAGAGAGAAAAGACGTTGGCTAAAACAGTAAGTACGACCATCGCCTCTATGTAATTAACAGGATTAGGATGGGTCATACAAATGTTCTGTGTCTGCTAATATTCTTTTGAATTTGGATTGTTGTTTGTCTGACTTGCTTTGGAAGCGGTGCAGTTGAGAATGACCAGAGACAACATATAGGAAATGTGTCGGAGTCGGAGTGTGTAGGAGTCGGAGCCCCTAAGGCAGTTCTCTGTTGTGCTCAACATCGTTCTGGCAGCTCCTGCGATGGTGCTGGTGCCAAACTATAGCAGCCCTGCTGTTCCTTTGGATTCATCAGTGACGTGGAGAGGGGGGACATGCTGCATGGGTAACATCTTGTCCTCCATATCTTCCTGCCCAGGCTTGAATCCTGCCAATGCCCAACGCTGGAAGGTAGAACACCGGTGTGCATCGGCCTGTTCAGTCACAGGCGGTGCTGTTCCAGCAGAGTAGACATTTAGGATTCTCTTCCATGGTCATCATAGACCGACGGAGGCCAACAAACAACAAGACAAAGCAGACCAATCACAGCTATTGTGGTTTACATCGCTGCAAGTCAGGCGACGCAATGGAGTACAACGTAAGCAATGCGCTGGGTCTGTGATTCTGCTGTTGCTACGGCGTCATTTTGGCTCAGAAGCAGAAATTGAGCTTTATCACTTCATCCACTCCCCCCCCCCCCCCGGTTTCTGATAATGCTTTGAGCTCTTACAGTACATTCAGTCAACATCCATTAGTTAGCTCAGTCTGTTTTTGCCATCTAAAACTAATAACTAACCAGCTAGCATTAGCCTCAAAATGGCGCCTGCCCCCCCTCAACAAAACTTTTCAGCAGATCAGGAAAGAGGGAGTGTGGGGTGGACTAGGACTCATGAGCATTTAAAGAAACATGTCATGCACTGAAACGAGTCATTCTGAGGAAGGCTGCTTAAGACGGGTTGAAAATGGTGCTGAAGTATTTAAAGCCTGATGTATTTTGACCAAATCATTGGGACCTCTGGGAATCGTGTCAGCATGTGGAAAAAGTTCATCACGTTTTTCCTATTTAATGTTTTCAATTATCCACAAAACCCAAGATCTAAAACTCTGAATTTGCAGTCCACAGGAAACATCTACAGCTCACCTCTTCTCACATCTGTAACCAGTGAATGACTCCGTATTAAACTTTTTTAAAGCTCCTTAGGGAGTCTCCTTTGAATCCGTGCCTGAACCAGCTGAATGCATCATGGAAGTGGTTGCCACAGCAACCGGGATGAGGAGAGCGGGTGATTTTCGTCAAGCATCAAGTGACTTTATGACTCATTCGGAGACCTGCGCTGTTATTTCTGCAAATTACCACCAGTCCGCGCGGGAAAAAAAAAAAACAAAAAACCATGCAGCACACATCAGGGATTAATCAGGGGAACGGGGAGTCTCCGTCAGACACATGTGAGACGTGGACAGAGTCCAGTCTGAACTGGGGGAGGGATTCCCCAGCAGGGGCAGCTTACCTGGGTGTAGAGAGGCTTCCTGAAGAACCCCCATGGAATCAGAGCTCTGGCCATCGCACACGGAGGAGAACATCTCACCGCATCTGCTGAAGGATTGAGTTCACGTCCTTCCAGCGGCAGCGGCTCACACACGCCTACTGCACAGAGGCAGGAAAACCTCCAAATATAAACCATGGTGGAGGGTGGAGGGTGGAGGAGGAGGGGCTGCAGCAGGAGCCACAGTATCGGTTTATCGTCACTGGACCGGGGGCCAATTACAGGAGGAGGGCTGAGTTTCACTTTCATTATTTCTGTCATTTGGAAACAAGTGGATGGATGTGTAAGAAATGTTTTCGGGTGTGCAACCTTTGCCAACTGAAAAGCCACTTTGCCCGTCTCTGACTAAAATAGAAGTAGCTGAGGGCCGCAGCTGCAATCTTTAAAATAAAGAGTTGGCTGCTTATAAAGTTTTTTACATATATATATATATACAGTATATAGACATACTTTTGTCCTACAACTGCCATCCAGGCAGCTGAAGGGAGTGGAGGGAGGACCCAGGTGTGCAGGCAGGACTTTTGGTGCAATAATCATTTATTTAAAAGGCACAAATGAACAAACAAAAGGACACAGCACAGAGGCTGGAAATAACTCGGGAATATTACCAAAAACATACGACAATGACCTGACACGGAGCACAGTCACAGACCCGCATATACAGGGAGACTAATCACTGCAAACGCCAGACAGGTGGGAACAATCAAGGACTGAACAGGAACACACGTGAGGAAATGGCTATGGGTATGGAAACACGAGGAGCTGGGGATACGGAGGGACACAAGTGCGCACACCAGACCAGAACAAAGACACCGAGGACAGACAAGGAATGACACGACATGACTAGAGACTGGGGGAAAACACAGCAGACCATAACTAGAATAATAATGCAAATAATAACAAATAAAGAATCAACCAAGATCACAAGAGACCAGGGAAGGCAGGATGACCACAGAGAAACCAGGGGAACCTAAAAGGCAGTAATAATACTAATAATAGTAATAATAATAACCACAGAGAGTCAAAATGAATAAGAGGCGTGGGCACGGTCGCCAGACCATGCCCAGACTCTGACAACCTCTTGTGGAGAGTGGAAATAAGGAGGCTGAATTTATTTCTCAATTCAGATTTATTGAAGGTCTCACATCTCCAGCATTCTCCAGACAGAAAAAGAGAGCAAGCTCCCCCAAACCCCCACTTTTATACCTGGGACATCAAAGAACAGAATCACATTGTTGCCAAACCCCCCATTGACAATAATTCTCCCCCCGAGTCCCTTCGTCGTCCGTCTGACCCCAGGAGGTCAGGAAGTCCTCTCAGAGTCCACATCACGGCACCTCCACCTCCTGCTGTTGTCCTCAGGAGGTCCAGACGTATTGTTCCTTCAAAGACGTGAGGTCACAAAACACATGCAGTCCTAAGCATCTCACTCCTGTGCTTATACATATGTAGTATGTATACTACATACTACATGTAGTAGGGGGGGGGGGGGTTATGTGAGCCACATAACCCCCCCCCCAAAACATTGAAGAATGAAACAACACAGCATAGTCCACACAACATGATAAAACCACACATTAGTCCATACGCCGCCTGGGCTTCAAACGTCTTCCAAATTTGCTGTAAGCGGGCTTTGCAGCCCCTGCGGCGCCGTCTTGCAGTGAATCTGCTAAGTGAGGATGAGAATCGTTATTTGATCCCTGCGGGGGCTTCCAGGACATGCTTCCTGGGGGGTCTGCCACGTCGAGGAACCCTCGCCACCCGTACAGACTCGTCGTTCATCACAAAAGCAGGCTTTAGTCTGTCTATACTAATTGTTTCCTTTCTGTCTCCCAAATCTAGCACAAAATGCTTATCACCTGTTTCCAGCTCTCTATATGGGCCATCGTAGGGTGGGCGCAGGGCTGGGCGCATAGCCTCGTGCCTGACAAAAACGAATTCGGCATTTTTTAAAGCTTTGGGGACAAAAACACATGGAAAAGTGTGATGAACGGGGCCCGGAAGCATGTCTGCTCCCGTGCCGATCAGTGACCACTGAGCCAGGGGACACCCCGGCGTCGGATGATCTGGCAGAAACTCGCCTGGCAGCCGGAGAGGCTGCGTAAAAACCAACTCCACTGGGGAGGCCTTTAAGTCCTCTTTGGGTGTAGAACGCAACCCCAATAAAACCCTTGGTAGTCTGTTTACCCAATTTGCATTCGTAAGCGACGCTCTGAGGGCTGCCTTCAATGATCTATGAAAACGCTCGCATAAACCATTAGCCTGGGGGTGGTAAGCGGTAGTGCAGTGAATTGTCGCACCCAAGCTGTTGGCCATCGCTGACCAAAGCTCAGACACAAATTGAGGTCCCCTGTCGGATGTAATATCCGACGGAACCCCGAAATGCGCTATCCAAGCCGTCAAAAATGCACGGGCCACTTCTGCAGCCGTGGTCGATGCCAGTGGGACCACTTCTGGCCATCGCGTGGTTCGGTCCACCATTGTCAAAAGATGTGTGAACCCCTGCGATGACGGTAGGGGGCCCACGAGGTCAACATGTACATGATCAAATCTCTTGGCCGGAATGCGAAACGGCTCTAAGGGGGCTTTTGTGTGCTTGTGAATTTTGGCCCGCTGGCAAGCCATACAGGCTCTTGCCCACTCTTTCATGTGCTTGCGCAGGCTCGGCCAAACAAACTTTTCTGCTACCATTTTCACAGACACGCGCCCCCCCCGGGTGTGCCAGGGAGTGAACCGAGTCAAAAACGCGGTGGCGCCAAGCAGCCGGCACCACCGGGCGCGGTCGCCCGGTAGAGACATCGCAGATTAGGGGGGGCATGCCATTTTGTAAGCTCCTGCTCTCCAGCCTTAACCCTGTTGGTCCAGACTGGAGTGCGCACACGTCCGCGTCTCTACCCTGATCCGCTGCCATGGCCGCATAATCTATCCCCACGTGAACTGGAGCCGCGTGCGCTTCCGTGCTGTTATTCTGCTCTGCGGCTGCGGTAGTATAATCTACCTCTGCGTGGACTGGTGCTGTTACCGCGCGAGAGAGGCAGTCTGCTACTACGTTGAGTTTACCCGCTACTTGTTGAATATCAGTCGTAAATTCCGAAATTGCGGCTAGCTGCCTCTGCTGCCGGTCCGACCAAGGCTCCGAAATTTTGGCCATCGCAAAAGTAAGCAGCTTGTGGTTGACAAACGCGGTGAAACGCTGACCTTCTAGCCAGAATTGGAAGTGGCGAATGGCCAAGTGGAGCGCTAACAGCTCCCTGTCAAATGCGCTGTATTTTCGCTCGGCTTCGCGCAAGGATCTGCTGAAAAAGGCCAGCGGCTGCCAAACCCCGGCACCGTGCTGCTCCACAACCGCCCCTATGGCCAAATCTGACGCGTCAGTGGTGAGCGCTATGCGGGCCGTTGGGTCTGGGTGAGCTAACAATGCAGCGTCTGCCAGGGCTTTTTTTACCTCCGCGAATGCGCGCTCCCGCTCCGGGGACCACTCGATTGCATTGGAGGGTTTTTGCTTTTTAAGCGCGGCATATAGTGGCTGCATGCGCTGCGCTGCGTGGGGAAGGAAACGGTTATAAAAATTCACCATTCCTAAAAACTCCTGTAATGCTTTGACCGTTTGAGGCCGGGGAAAATCTGCCACTGCGCGCACTTTGTCCGGTAGCAGAACCGCCCCTTCTGGGGAGACGCGGTGCCCCAAAAAATCGATCTGCGCCACCCCGAACTGGCACTTAGCTGGATTGATTATTAACCCGTGCTCTCCCAACCTCCGAAAAACTGCTGTGAGGTGCTTTTCGTGTTCCTCCTCGGATGTGCTGGCGACCAAAATGTCGTCTAGGTAGACGAACACGAAAGGGAGATCGCATAACACGGCATCCATCATGCGTTGAAAGGTTTGCGCGGCGCCTTTGAGGCCAAACGGCATGTGTAAAAACTCAAAAGTCCGAACGGGGTTATTACCGCTGTTTTGGGAATATCCTCGGCGCGCACTGGGACTTGATGATACCTGCGGACCAAGTCTATTTTAGAAAAAATGTGCGCCCCCGCCAGATGCACCGAAAAATCCGGTGGCGCAGTGGTTTAGCACTGTGGCAGCACAGTTTTACCCTCGGCCGGGGGATCGCGGGGATCATGAGGTCGTGGGTTCGATCCCAGCCCCCGACCAACAGTGAGCTGTGTGGAGTTTGCATGTTCTCCCCGTGTTGCGTGGGTTTACTCCGGGATTTCTCCGGTTTCCTCCCGCACACCAAAAACATGTAGGTTTAGGGCGCTCGCGCACGCAGCGACCAGCAGCCGGTGGCTTGTCACCAGACTGCAAACCAAGTCTACCTACGGGTACAAATAAGTAACAAAAAAAAAAAAAAAAAAAAAAAAAATCCTGAATGTGTGGGACTGGGTAGCGGTCGTGCGCTGTGGCATTGTTTAACCTGCGGAAATCACCGCAAGGTCTCCACGAGCCATCAGCTTTAGGGACCATATGCAGTGGGGAGGCCCAGGAGCTGTTTGAACGGCGAATGATGCCCAGCCTTTCCAGGTTGGCGAACTCCTCGCGCGCTATGGATAGTTTAGCTGCATCCAAGCGCCGAGCTTTCGCGAAGACGGGGGGGCCAGTTGTGGTGATAAAGTGCTCCACCCCGTGTTTCGCAACTGTTGCCAAAAAAGTGGGAACTGTGAGTGCTGGAAACTGGGTGAGGAGTGTGTGAAACTTACCGCCTGCTGTGGCGATGTTGGTCCGTGCTGGTGGCGGGGACACTCGAGCTGCACAAGGAATGGAATAAAAAGAGAGTGCATTAACCAAGCGCCTAATGGCAAGATCCACTAACAACCCATGTGAGCACAGAAAATCGGCGCCTAACATGTTGAAACTCACCGCCGCGATAATAAAAGTCCATTCATATGTGCGGCCGTGCAAAGACAGAAGCAGGGTCCTTTCGCCGAAGGTCTTAATGCTCGAGCCATTCGCCGCAGTCGCCCCGTCACCACGGGGACCTGCCAGCCGTTCAGCGTAGGTTAGGGTGATGAAATTCACTTGGGCTCCCGTGTCCACGAGGAAGTGCCGCCCAGAGCGCGCATCCGTGAGGTAGAGCAGCTTATTTCGCTCGCCGAGGGCCGATGCTGCTAACGACTCCCGGTCCCAGCATTTCCCGAGCTCTTGAACTGGCACGGCGGTACACACTTGCGCGCCCTCTCTGCGAAGCGCCGATGGTAAAAGCAGAGGTTGTCTCCTCCGCTGCGTCGGGACCTCGCTGCTGCCATTGTGGGTAGGACCGATTCCGCCGCCTCTGGTCCGCCGCTGCTCCCGGCCATCGCGCCGAGGTCTGCCGCTGCTGCGGTGGCTGCCTGCTCCTCGCAGGAGTCGAGGATCCGCTGCGCTTCTCGGGCCAGCGCTCGGAAGTCCCGCTGGGTCACGAAATGCGTGCCTGCCAGGGTCGCCCTCGTCTGCGACGGAAGGGTTCTCAGGAAGATGTGTGTGAAGAGGAAATCATCGTTGTCTGTGCCTCTCAACTGGAGCATGTCTTCCATCAGGTCGACAGGCCTGCGTCCTCCCAAGTCGTGTAGGGCTAGGAGCCTCCTAGCCCTCGCCTCGGCTGAGAGCGTGAAACACTGAATGAGGGCAGCTTTCAGCCCACTGTATTTGTCGCCAGCGGGCGGTTGCTGCACCAGGCTCCGCACGTATCGGGCTGTGCGGTTGTCGAGCTTGGCTATGACGTGGTAGAACTTGGTTTCGTCCGCTGTTATTCCCCCGAGTGCGAACTGGGCTTCAGCCAGGAGGAACCACGAGTCCGGGTTGTCCTGCCAGAACTCTGGTAGCTTGATCGAGACTGCGCTTGCTCAGGCGGTCCCTGACGAGTCTGGTTCGGGGGAATTGCTTCTGGACATCGCACGTCTTGGGTCACCAATGTGGAGAGCGGAAATAAGGAGGCTGAATTTATTTCTCAATTCAGATTTATTGAAGGTCTCACATCTCCAGCATTCTCCAGACAGAAAAAGAGAGCGAGCTCCCCCAAGCCCCCACTTTTATACCTGGGACATCAAAGAACAGAATCACATTGTTGCCAAACCCCCCATTGACAATAATTCTCCCCCCGAGTCCCTTCGTCATCTGTCTGACCCCAGGAGGTCAGGAAGTCCTCTCAGAGTCCACATCACGGCACCTCCACCTCCTGCTGTTGTCCTCAGGAGGTCCAGACGTATTGTTCCTTCAAAGACGTGAGGTCACAAAACACATGCAGTCCTAAGCATCTCACTCCTGTGCTTATACATATGTAGTCAAAATATGTGAGCCACACTCTGAATATTATGTGGCATTAATGAATTCATACTACAACAGTGGAAAAAACTGTCAAGCTTTATATATAGCTTCATTTATGAAAGAAAAGTATTAGAAATATATTACAAATTGTTTTGTGCTGAAAAATAAATTTCTCAATCTATGACCATATTTTTTTTGTAATTTTTTAATTATCAGCACATTCATAAATTGTTTAGATCTGAAGAATATCATCCATCTCCTACTTTCAACAGTGATCATACAGCTTTAGTTCTTGATATTTTAATAAATTAGAGATAAAAGTTTTATTTAGAAGAAGCTACTTTTCATCCTTTTTATGTTTCCTCATAAAACTCCTTATTCAAATGTATTAATGTAAAGTAAATCTGTACTCTTCGGCTGTTCTCCAGACTCTCAATTTGACAGTTAGTGGATTGGTTGTCTGATAATTGATTAGCTGATATTCATCTTTATTTCAGAATAAAATAAAAGTAATTCTAAACAACTCTCTAAATAATATAACTTTAAAAATCATTTGGTGCAAATTACACCAATTAGAAATAATTACGACAGAGTAGAAAAGCATTTAAAAAACATCTTCTTCCACTGAGCTAAATATTGTCTATAATTTAAAAAAATGCATGACACTAATAGACAATTTGCACATGGGGGGAGGGGCTGAAAAGTTCACAGGCTGACTAAGAAGGAGTTATGCTACAGCAAAGAAACTAGTCATGCATTAAATTCAACCTTTTCTGATACTAACTGTACTGTTTCTTTTCAGATACACTAACACTGGAGACTATGTTGAAAAATAAATCACATTTGGTCAAATTTGACCACTTCATCATTCGTGGCTGACTATGATGCAGTGGTCAAATTTCATTAAATGTGGTCAAACCGGTCCCCAAATGGTAAATTGGGTTCACTTATATAGTGCTTTTTCTCATCTCTAGATGACCAAAGTGCTTTACAGAATCTGCTATCCACCCATTCACACACTGGTGGCAGCAGAGCTGCCATACACAGGCACTGGCCTGACTCACCAGGAGCAACTGGGGGTTCAGTGTCTTGCTCAAGTACATTTTCAACATGCAGACTGCAGACAGAGCAGGAATCGAACCCCTGAAGCCTCCGATCAGTAGTCGGCCATGCTACACCTGTGCCACAGCTGCCCCCATCCGGCAGCTCCACCGCTTCAGGTCTCCGGGGAGCAAGCCTAACCGTGGCCTTGTTTACCAGGGACCTTGAGGCAGCGGTGGCCATCATCACCGATACACTGACGTCGTCCAGCTTCACTACACACTGCAATCCTGACCAGTCCTCAGGGTCCACAATGTTGATGCCGTCCATGTCAGACATGGGGTCAATGGGCTCAGCAACCGGGACAACCGTCTGTAGCAGCAGAGATGATTGTGGGTAGCGTGGGCCGGGGCCCTACCTATATTACCAATAGGCAGCATGGATGTGAGGACGGAGGCATGGGTGATGTCATCACGCTGTGCCTATATTAGGAGGACTGACAGTGGGAATCAGGGTTTTTGGCGCTCACAGCAGCCCTTCATAACAGCTAGAGCCTGTATCAGCCCAGTGTTAGCTTGTTGCTGTATTACCACAACACGTGTACCATCTTGTCTATTTGTAATAAAGTTCATGTTTGATTCGACTCCTGCTTCTGCTGTCTTATTTCCAGACATAACAAATGGCGATGAGGAGAAAAATTGGCCTTCCGAAGGAAAACTCGACACTTTCCCTAAAGAGAGGCGTGTGTCAGGCACTCCGGCCAGAGAATTTGGCGGCTAGACGAGCCAGGTTTGGCCAGCGCCGACAGCAAGCGGGTGAGTCAGTCCAGCAGTTTGTTGCCGACCTCCACAGTTTGGCTAGTGTATATGAGTTTGGACGCTGAGAGGAGGGGATTGTGCGAGACAAGTTGACGGAGAACACTACAAATAGCAAGCTGCGGGTGGAATTGTTCACGGCGCTGGAATGCCTGATGCTAGCTGAAGCGCTGGAGATAGTGTCCCAGCTGCGGCGAGAACAGGCTGCTCAGTTAACACTGCAGTTAGCGGACCCCAGCCCGCACTCCCTACAATCATCTCCGCTGGTACAGACGGTTGTCCCAGTTTTGGAGCCCGTTGACCCCACATCTGACATGGACGGCATCAACATTGTGGGCTTCGAGAACTGGTCAGGACTGCAGTGTGTAGTGAAGCAGGACGACGTCAGTGTATTAGTGATGATGGCCACCGTTGCCTCAAGGTCCCTGGTAAATGAGGCCATGGTTAGAAGGCTTACTCCTCGGCGACCTGAAGCAGTGGAACTGCCGGATGACGGATGGTCCAAGACCAGCAGAAACATCACCTTTACAGTGCAATATGCCAACAGAACAATCCCAGCCTTCTGGTTCCAGGTGACACACCATGGTGATAACGTTATGGGGTGGGATTTGTTCTGTGAACTGGGCCTCTCCATCACAAACCCCGTGCTGGCCAACGACAGTCTGGGTCCATTGCACTCAGACGTGGATGCAGCCACTCTCTGCCTCGCACCACACACTGAACAGAACCCAGCAGAACCGGAGCAGCCACATGAGCTCCAATCTGCAGCCACACGGGACCCGGAGCCAGTCCCCGTGCAGCATGAGCATCCTTGAGCTGCAGCCTCATCACATCATCACAGGAGGGAGAGAATGATTTCGCAGATGTGGGTACAGCTGAAGAATGCAGCATGGAGAGAGAACACAGCACAGAGAGAGCACAGACCGGACTTGCCTCTGATCCTCGCCCAGCACGAGCTTCAAGCAGCCGCCGCGGAGCCGCAGGTGAGGGAGTTCGTGGATAAAGGGGACCCCAGTGACCGAAGACAACCCGGCGCGCATCCCGTTGCCGACGACAGCGACACATCACTGCGACCACGGCCAGTACCAGGTGAGAGAGAAGAAGCCAATTTCATCCCGCGTCCTTGCCGAGTATCAACTTCAGGGAGCCACTGCAGCACAGCAGGATGGAGAGTCCGTGGCCCAGCAGGACCCAGCAGAGCATCGCCAACTGAGGGCATGTCCTGCCACTGGCGTGGATGGCACACCACCACAGCAGCAACCAACATCAAAGACGAGAGAGCAGCAGTGCAGGGTGCAGCCAAGCTGATTGCTGCGCGCACTGCTTGATTGGGTTTGGGTCCAACGATCCAACCGCCTGGACCCACAGCCGGTCCTGTCATCACAGATGAGAATCGCTGCACGGAGGAGACCAGCCGCTGTCTGGATGGCCCATGGTTTGAGATAGCACGCTAGCCGTCTGCCGGAGATAAGAGCAGCTACCTTCGATCACAACACAACACCGGAGTCGACCCAGCTGGTATGGGACCTGGGCTGGGACGTTACTGATGAGTGAGCCATGACTCCGGCGAGATGGCACCCAGGTCTGCTGCAGCAGGCGCCTCTGGGGGCGTGCCCACCGCGGGCTCGACTGAGGCCCCTGAAGTTGAACTGTAAGCAGTGACTGTGTTTTAATATGTTTAAGCAGAGCACGACTAATTCAATAGTGGCAGAATAAGCCACACAGTCGTGCAGGGTTAACCAGCAGTCTACCCAGTGGTCCAGATTCTGTTTTCTCTTCCTGTTGTTTAAAAAAAAAAAAAAAAAAAATGAGCTGCTGTGATTTAATGTGTTCATAATGTTTTGGGTTTTTTCAGGAAGGGGGGGTGTAAATGTTAGATATATCTCCATATTAACAATAGGCAGCACGGATGTGAGGATGCAGGCATGGGAGACGTCATCACGCCGTGCCTATATTAGGAGGACTGACGGTGGGAATCGGAGTCTTTGGCGCTTCGCCTTCATAACAGCTAGAGCCAGTACCAGCACAGTGTTAGCTTGTTGCTATATTACCACAACACGTGTACCATCTTTTGTGTTTGTAATAAAGTTCGTGTTTGGTTCGACTCCTGCCTCCGCTGTCCTGTTTTCAGACATAACATACATCACTGTCACAGAATCTTCTCTCCTCCTTTTTCACTCATTTGGACTCTTGTTACTATTTTTTGCTTTTTTATTTTCATATTGTGAGGAAAAACTGTGGGCTGCATGTTGCTGATTTCAGACAAGTATATCCAGTTGATGGCATTTCATAATAAAGCACATAACAGACACAACCATTCTGAAAAATGAATCGCTGTAGAGGGCTTTTATTTTTACATCACTCAGGATGTATTGAGCTGTGACGGTGAAAATAAATTTACACTAATTCAGACTTTGGCCATGTCTGTGAATCCAGCATTTAGTATAGCGCAGGCAACTATAAGGTTATTGAGCCTGGCTCCAGGCTCTGACAAAGGAGGGAGACCACACGGAGGTACCAATTTAGACAATAATTTATCATTTAAAAACAAACAAAATAGAAAAGTGTCTAAGAATCAGTAGTGTGTGCGCGTGAATGGGATGTATGAAACAAACAAAAACAGTCACTAACCAGTCCAGCGACCACATAAGCCTCTGTCAGGGCCTGCAACCATGCCCAGCGGCCAACCCAGAAACCAGAGAAGCCCAACAGCTACAAACAATACAGACAGGACCGCCAGCACAGCCCCGACCAAGCGACAGACAGAACCAAAACCAGGCAGTAGGCAGAGCAGAGCACCAGGAAGGCGACTGGCCTCCAGCAGGAGCAGAAGCGCTACTGAGAGGGATACAGAGATGGTTTTTATAGCCACCTCTCAGCCAGGGGCGGTTCCTGACAGCTCCACCTACAGCACAGGGAAAAAACACAGGGACGTCCAACTCCAAAAAGGAGCGGGCCGTAACAAAGGATTGTTTCTCGTTTTTAAGGATAATTAAGGTGCTGATTTTAGATAATCACATTTAAGACTTTATGGAGCTGTAGACACTAATGAGTCACCTGTTTTTCATTGTTTGTGTTCTCGTGGAGAAATCCTCTCCACAACCATACATGAACACAAATTAATCTGTCCACACAAAACTAGACTCTCTGTTTTCCTCTGTGACTTTACTTTCTCTGGATTTGTTCATGTCTTACTGAGAGTGGCAGGAAGCCGCTGCTGTCCGTGCTCTCTCTGCATGCACTGAGAGGCTGAGCGGCTCTCTGTGCAGCAGCCGCCAGATGTGACACAGTCACGCATGGTTGACAACATAATAAATCATTTAAGAACTATATATTTTACGTTCATGATAGCATGCGTTTCCACTGAGAAATGTATCCAATTGCAATAAACAATAATTTAAAAAATAAAATAATTAAAATAAGCTTCATTAATTTCCATGTGTTCTGAGATAAAACTGCAGGGAGCCACAGCATGGGGACTGAAGGGCTGCATGCGGCCCCAGGGTCACGGGTTGCAGACTCCTGCTCTAGGACCACAGGTGACTCATAAATCTGCTGTTTTTTTCTTGCAAATTTTCAGTTCTCTTTTTTTATAAACTTGCAATTGTTTTTGGAAACATTTTTTCTGGTAAATTTGCTTTTTTTTTTTCTATGTAGCTGTTTAATGTGGTTTTTTTCATCTATGACGCAGTTTTATTTTTTTTTTTAAATGTTTTTGTTGGAAGGATTCAAAACGCTTCTCCTTTGCAAAAATAGGACCCTCCTTCCCCAAACACAATCTTGCATAAGGCCCCCCAAAATGTAGATACTGTCATGATTCTGAAGACGGACGAGAGCCGTGCTCAGCCTCTAAGTTGTTTAAGTTATTTTCTGTATTTTTGTATTTCTGTTTATTTTGTATTGAGTATGGTTCTGTTATATGTTGTTATCTGAGTTGGTCCTTTTGTTCTATTTTTCATTTCCTGTTATTTTATCCTAGGTTGGTTATTTTATGTAATTCTGTATTATCATGTATTCCAATTTATTTCCTGGTGTTTATATTTGTCCTTGCTTTTAGATCTCCTTCTGTAACCCAGTATTCATTAGTACTGTATTCTTAGCACTCCTTGGTTTTGCATTTCTTCCTGTCCTTACCCTTGCTTTAGTTCTCTTCTTTAAGTGTCTCTTAGTTATCATTCTTATTGTATCCTTGTTCATTTATTTGTTTCCTGATTTTCATTCATCTCGGTATGTGCCTTTATTTTGACAGTCCGTGTTTACTTCCTGCTGTCAAACCCTGTTTGTGGGCTATCACAGCCATCACTAATTGTGTCTGATTATTCTCGCTCTGGTTCCAAGGTTGTCATAGCCAGGAGCGGCACTGGGGTTAAGCTCCCAGTGCTTATAAAATGCTCCTTATGGCGTGCGTCTCAAAAAGCCTCTGACAACTAAGTCCAACTCCTAGCCTGCCCGTGTGGTTTAGTTTCTAAGCCCGGCGGAACTGCTTTTACTAATATAGGGATGAGAATCCTCCGCAGATCCGAGGAATTCCTCGGATTTGATCATGTCTAGGGTCATTCTCGTGAATCGTCTAAATTTGAGGAGAAAATTTTTTTTGGGGGGGTGGGGGGGGGTCTGTTATGAGCGGTGAGTCGTATTTTCGATCGGCTGCTCAAATCCACCACGCAGAACGCGCTACCCAGCGAGATCAGTAATGTAATGTAACAAGGCCACTGATTGGCTGATACTTATTGAAGCAACCAATCGACGATTTTGTTATTCCTTTGTCATATCCCACACGCGGAGCGAAATGCAAATGGCGGACAATTCAATCAACCGAGTTTTCCCGATTTCGTGAAAATGGTGAACCTAAAACTCACGAAAGACAACAAAGCAAGAAGACAAAGGGATAAGGAACAAGTTTCGTTGGGAATGGCTTGAAAAAAACCAGAAACATCTCAAAATTGTGGCTACAAGGAGATCGAATTACTCGCTCATGCGGCGTTCAAAACGATCGATGGACACGGTTAAATTCAGATGCCAGTCAAAGTTCATCACAATCGGCCCCGATTACAGCAATTAGTGATCGGAAGACACATTCCGAGGTAAGATTTTTTTCTCGTTATAAGTAATGTACTTGAGAATTTTCGTGTAATGAATTTGTTATGAAATAGCATGTGTAAGTTGTGATGTCATGCCTGTTTTGAAACACTTGATAATTTGAAACACTAATTAAACATCTTTTAGGTTTTACTTACTTTCTTAGATTATCTTTCAAATATTAAAATATACTAATATGCAACTTTTTTATATTCCTAGTAACACTAACAAATGCACACATTAATAAATCAAAATGTTTGCAGAATGTCAGTCGTCGTCAGCCTCCGTCAGTCTATGATGACCATGGAAGAGAATCCTAAACGTCTACTCTGCTGGAACAGCACCGCCTGTGGCTGAACAGGCCGATGCGCACCGGTGTTCTACCTTCCAGCGTTGGGCGTTGGTAGGATTCAAGCCTGGGCAGGAAAATATGGAGGACAAGATGTTACCCATGCAGCATGTCCCCCCTCTCCACGTCACTGATGAATCCAAAGGAACAGCAGGGCTGCTATAGTTTGGCACCAGCGCCATCGCAGGAGCTGCCAGAACCATGTTGAGCACAACAGAGAACTGCCTTAGGGGCTCCGACTCCGGATTTTTCCTCAGGGTTGACTCCCGAGGCCTTTCCTGTGACCGGGTGTGCCGCAAGGCAGCGGAGGTTTGAAATCAGGGTTTACCTTCCCCTAGATGGGCTACCTTCCCAGGTTGACGAGCCACCATCTACCCAAAGCATCTGGTTTTAAGGCGCCAGAGATCCGCCCTCGCCCCTTCTCCTATTAGTAAAAGCAGTTCCGCCGGGCTTAGAGACTAAACCACACGGGCAGGCTAGGAGTTGGACTTAGTTGTCAGAGGCTTTTCGAGACGCACGCCGTAAGGAGCATTTTATAAGCACTAGGAGCTTAACCCCAGTCCAGTGCCGCTCCTGGCTATGACAACCTTGGAACCAGAATGTCAGTATATTTTAATAAATGGGTGATGGACTTGGTGATGGAATTTTGTTAATATTTATAATTTATTTTACTTGGTTAAATTATTTTGTCTGTTCTAGAACTATGTAAATGTAATTCTGTGTCAGTTCTGGGGCGGCTGTGGCGCAGGTGTAGTGTGACCGACTACTGATCGGAGGGTCATGGGTTCGATTCCCGCTCTGTCTGAAGTCTGCATGTCAAAGTGTCCTTGAGCAAGACACTGAACCCCCAGTTGCTCCTGGTGGCCAGGCTAACGCCTGTGTGTGTATGGCAGCTCTGCCGCCATCAGTGTGTGAATGTGTGCATGAATGGGTGGATAGCAGGATCTGTAAAGCGCTTTGGTCATCCAGAGATGAGAAAAAGCGCTATATAAGTGAATACCATTCTAAACATATTAAATAGTAGTAAAATATAATTTAGTATTATTACATCAACATACCATTCAGATATCATAAATTTACACGTGATGCAGCAGCAGATTATAAAGGTAAACTATAAATGCATTTGTACTTACTTCTAACTTTAAATATAAGACTACATTTGAGCATTCTAAAACACCAGATTTCGTTAGCTTCTGGGGGGTGTTGCCCCCCAGACTCCCACCAAGGCTCCGCCTTGGATCCGGCTTGGGGGGCGCAGGCCTAACTAAGACCCCCGGCTTAGTTTCCTCTTTTTTTTCCCAAACCCCATTCTCATCCCTGCTAATAGGAGAAGGGGCGAGGGCAGATTTCTGGTGCCTTAAAACCAGATGCTTCAGGTAGATGGTGGCCCGTTAACCTGGGAAGGTAGCCCATCTAGGGGAAGGTAAACCCTGATTTCAAACCTCCACTGCCTTGCGGCATGCCCGGTCACGGGAAAGGCTTCGGGAGTCAACCCTGAGAAAAAATCCGGAGTCGGAGTCCCTAAGGCAGTTCTCTGTTGTGCTCAACATCGTTCTGGCAGCTCCTGCGACAGCGCTGGTGCCAAACTGTAGCAGCTCTGCTGTTCCTTTGGATTCATCAGTGACATGGAGAGGGGGGACATGCTGCATGGGCAACATCTTGTCCTCCATATCTTCCTGCCCAGGCTTGAATCCTACCAACGCCCAACGCTGGAAGGTAGAACACCGGATCACTGGAGAGGACACTTCAGCTTCGCCTACGGCGTAGACAAAACACGGGGAATGACAGTTACCGGTTATAAGCCACCGCTCAACTGGCGTAGAGCGTGGCGCCAGGGGTTGTTCCCGATGGTGGGAGGGATCATTTGATCTCACTGGACAGCTACCGCCCGCCTCAAGCTGGGCAGCCCCCAGCCAATAAGGTGTTGTCTCGCCACAGCCTGCTTTCCTCATTGGGTGCATGGGGATGAGGTGAAGTCCGAACGGCAGGCTGAGAACCTTTGCACCAGGCAAGACAACAAAACAAAAGAGACCAACTCTAAAACTGGGAACTTGGAACGTCCACACTATGATGACAGGACTCGCTGCTAACTTCAAGGACATCAGCGACACCAGGAAGACTGCCGTCATCAATAATGAGCTGAAGAGACTGGAAGTGGATATCGCCACTCTCCAGGAAACACGGTTGGCTGACGCAGGCACACTTAGAGAGAAGGACTACACGTTCTACTGGCAGGGAAAGGGCAGCGACGCACACAGGGAATACGGAGTGGGCTTCGCAGTGAAGAACTCCTTGCTGAAGATGGTGGAACTGGGCAGCAATGGCTCTGCACGACTCCTCACCCTCCGCCTTAACACCACTCAAGGCCCAGTCACCCTCGTCAGTGTGTATGCCCCAACACTGACAGTCACGCCAGAGGCAAAAGACGAGTTCTACGAGAATCTCGCAACAACTGTCAGGATCATCCCCAACTCTGAACAACTCATTCTCCTTGGAGACTTCAATGCCAGAGTGGGTGCTCACCACGACTCCTGGCCCTCTTGTCTTGGACAATTCGGCGTGGGCAGAATGAATGACAACGGACAGCGGCTGCTCGAGTTCTGCACACATCATGATCTGTGCATCACAAACTCGTTCTTCAAGACCAAACCCCAACACAAGGTTTCTTAGCGACATCCGCGCTCAAAGCACTGGCACCAGCTGGACTTGATCCTGACCAGGTGCACCTCATTGAAGAACATGCTAATCACCCGCTCATTCCAGAGTGCAGATTGCGACACAGACCATTCATTGGTGTGTTGCAAGGTCAAGCTGCAGCTGAAGAAATTCCACCACGCCAGACAGCCTGGAAAGGCACGGATTGACACCAGCAAGATGGCCCAACCAGAACTTGACGAGCAGTTTGCCTCCACCTTTGTGAAGGAACTTGGTGAACCACAAGAAGGAGAGTCTGCAAAGCAGAAGTTGGAAGAGCTGCGAAACATCATCCACCGCACGGCCTTGGCTATCTTTGGGAGGAAGACCTCGAAGTCACAGGACTGGCTTGATGCCAAGTCGTCCGTGATGACCCCCGTCATTGAAGCCAAGCGCTCAGCACTTGCTGAGTACAAGAAGTACCCAAACGAGAAGAATCTCCAGATCCTCAAGGCTGCGAGAAGCAAAGTTCAGCAGACTGCTCGGCGCTGCGCCAACGAGTACTGGACTCAGCTCAGCCAAGACATTCAAACCGCTGCCATAACAGGGAACATCCATGGTATGTACGATGGCATCAAGAAAGCACTTGGTCCGGCTCAGAGCAAGACGGCCCCCCTCAAATCCTCCACTGGGGAGATTATCACAGAAAAGAACAAGCAGATGGAGAGATGGGTGGAGCACTACTCTGACCTCTACTCCAGACAGAACACCGTGACACCGTCAGCCCTTGATGCCATTGATTGCCTGCCATCCATGGATGAACTTGACGCTGAGCCAACCATCGACGAACTCAGCAAGGCCATTGATAGCTTGGCCGCTGGCAAGGCACCTGGCAACGACGGCATACCCCCCGACCTGATCAAGCACTGCAAGACTGCCCTACTGCTGCCATTGCATGACGTCCTCTGCCAGTGCTGGAAGGAAGGTGCCGTACCATAGGACATGAGGGACGCCAAGATCATCACCCTCTACAAAAATAAAGGGGAGAGAAGCGACTGCAACAACTACAGGGGCATCTTCCTCCTCAGCATTGTTGGCAAAGTCTACGCACGAGTTGTCCTCGTTCGTCTACAGAAGCTTGCCGAACGTGTCTACCCCGAGTCTCAGTGTGGCTTCCGCGCTGGGCGATCAACGGTGGACATGATATTCTCCATCCGCCAACTCCAGGAGAAGTGCAGAGAACAGAACATGCCCCTGTACGTCGCCTTCATCGACCTCACCAAAGCATTCGATCTGGTCAGCAGAGAGGGCCTTTTCAAAATCCTGCCAAAGATAGGATGCCCACCAAAGTTGCAAAGCCTCATTGAATTGTTTCACACCAACATGCAGGGGATGGTGCAGTACGACAGCAACATCTCAGAGCCATTCAATATACACAGCGGAGTGAAACAGGGCTGTGTACTTGCTCCAACCCTCTTTGGGATTTTCTTTGCTATGCTCCTGAGGCATGCCTTCAGCACAGCAACAGAGGGAATCTACCTGCATACAAGATCTGATGGCAGGCTTTTCAACCTCGCCCGCCTGAAAGCCAGAACCAAAGTATGTGAGGCTCTAATCAGAGATATGCTGTTCGCAGACTGCACTGCAGTCGCGACCCACACACAGCAGGAGCTTCAGACCCTGATGGACCGCTTCTCCCAGGCATGCATGGACTTCGGGCTTACCATCAGCCTGAAGAAGACTAACGTCTTGGCACAAGGCACGGAACCACCACCAACCATCACCATCGATGACTACGAGCTGGAGGTCGTGAATCAGTTCATGTACCTGGGGTCCACGATCAGCAGCAACCTCTCCCTTGATACAGAGATCGACAAGAGGATTGGAAAATCAGCCTCCACACTCGCCCGCCTCACCACACAAGTGTGGGAGAATCCCAAACTCTCTGTCAAGACGAAGATGGCAGTGTACAGTGCCTGCATCATCAGCACACTGCTCTATGGGAGTGAGACGTGGACAACATACACCCGGCAGGAAAAGAGACTGAATTCCTTCCACTTGCGCTGCATTCGCCGCATCCTGGACATATCCTGGCAGGACAAAGTACCCAACACAGAAGTTCTGTCCCGTGCCGGCCTTCCCTCCATGTTCACTCTACTCAGGCAGCGCAGGCTCCGCTGGCTAGGCCATGTTCACCGTATGGAGGATGGCAGAACCCCCAAAGACGTCCTCTACGGAGAACTGGCGACTGGCAGGAGAGACGCTGGCTGCCCACAGCTGCGCTTCAGAGACGTCTGCAAGAGAGATATGAAGGCCCTGGAGATCAACACAGAGCGCTGGGAGGATCTCGCAACGGACCGCTCCAAATGGAGAGGCACCCTGACCAGACAGCTCAAGGCGGGTGAAGAAAAGGACCCGCAGGAAGAACCGCCACAGACCCAGCAGCATGGAGACCATCCACAAGTGCGACCTGTGTGACAGGGACTGCCATTCGCGCATTGGCCTGTTCAGCCACAGGCGGTGCTGTTGCAGCAGAGTAGACATCTAGGATTCTCTTCCATGGTCATCATAGACCGACGGAGGCCGACGAGAACCTCCAACGACGATTCTTGCTCTTGTACCCACACCTGATCCTGATGTACAGTTATTCTTGCCTGCTTATTTAAGGACTGTTGTTCAGTTTACTCTTCGCCGAGTCATTATCCTACCTCTCGTACCCAGACAGAGTCCCTGTCTCTTTTCTGCCTGAATTGTAAGCCCAGCCTCGGAGCTGGGAACCCGTAGTATCCTGTCTCATTATTAAGTCCAGCCTCCGAGCTGGGAAGTCGTAGTACTCTGCCTTAGTCTATTAGCTCAGTGTTTCTCTGTATTTTTGTGTTCGTGTGTTGCTATTATTATCCTCTACAGCCTCTTCACCCATGACTGTGTTGCCTTCCACAAGGACAATATCTTCCTAAAGTTTGCAGATGACACAGCAGTGATAGGACGCATCACTGGTGATGACAAAGCATCCTACAGGAGGGAGGTGGCCAACCTGGTGTCATGGTGTGAGGACAACAGCCTCACCCTCAACACAGACAAGACAAAGGAGATGATAGTGGACATGAGGAAAGGGAGGAGACCACATCAGTCGCTGTTCATCCAAAAGCATGAGGTGGAGAGGGTGAGCAGCTTTAAATACCTGGGCATCCACATCAGCAAGGACCTTGAGTGGACACACAACAACACAGAGCTGGTTACGCCTGCAGAGAGTGGTGAAGACAGCGGAGAAGATCATCAGGACTCCACTTCCCTCTCTGCAGAGCATCTACCACCGCAGAGTCCAAAGGAGAGCTGACGCCATCCTCCGGGACCCCACCCACCCCAGCACGAATTGTTGACACTTCTACCCTCAGGCCAGAGGTACAGAAGTGTGAAATGCAGGTCAACCAGACTGAAGAACTCCTTTCCCACTGCCATCAGACTAATGAACAAATAACAACTTTCAAAACTCTACAACACAGCTTTGCATATAGGAACTCACACACTGGCTGCTAAATTTGCACATTGCTCACCTGTACAGTAGATATAGCATCACCTGTCTGATGTCCATAACATCTCTGCTGCTAACTATCATCTCTGCTGCTATTTATCTTGTACAGTCTACTGGTACTACTATTAGAGAGAAATCAGCACCGGGTGTTAATTTGTAATTTATAATTACATACTGCTCGCTGCACAATGCTCATTTGCACACTGTACACAACTTTATGCCATCTCAGGTTCACATCGTCTCTGATATGAACATACCACTACCACTACAGTCATCCAGTGAATTTCAATTTCATTCCTCTTGTTGACTGCATCAACTGCTTTAGCTGCCCAAATAGCCTAATGTGTGTTATTAGTACACATTAGTATTAGTATTTAGTATTAAGGCGTGCTTAGGTGTCCTAATTGCCTAATTGGGTGTTGGTGTATGTGTTATTAGCATCCATTAGTATTAGGATTGAGTTATTGTGTTATTACCTTATTAGTATCGTTGTGTACCTATTACCTTGGCATTCACTCAGAGAGCAAAGTAAAAATTTCATTACTTAGGAAATAGATAGATAGATGTACTTTATTGATCCCAAACTGGGAAATTACAGTGTAACAGCAGCATGACAGTAGACAACCAAATGACAGAAACACACACATGACAGACAACGGGATTACCCATGGAAAGTAAAACTAACATTACTATAAAAACCTATATAGACCATAGCTGAATATATGGTGACCCGTATAAACACATGAATCATACCCTTCGCACAATGCAGGACTATCAGGAGCAGAGTGAAATGTGAGGTACCAGTTAGACTGTAAGGTGCAGTATGGCAGCAGAGTTATAATCAGAATACAACATCATAGTGAGTTATTGTTCAGTGAAATGGCATGCGGCAAGAAAGATTTCCTGTATTTGGCCGTTCGACAGCGAAGCTGTAGTAGTCTACTGGAGAAAGTGCTCCGCTGTCTGTCCAGTGTGTGGTGGAGGGGGTGATCAGGATTGTCCATGATGGATTGCAGTTTATTTAGTGTCCTCCTCTCCACCACTGTCTCAAAGGTCTCCGGCCTGAGACCAATTACAGAGCCAGCCCTCTTGATAATCTTGTTGAGTCTGCTGGTGTTGCTGGCTCTAATACTGCTACCCCAACAGACAGCAGCAAAGAAGATGGCGCTGGCGACAACGGTCTGGTAGAAAAGTTCCAGCATCCTGCTACACACGTTGAAGGATCTCAGCTTCCTCAGGAAGTAGTCTGCTCATCCCCTTCTTGTGCACAACATCAGTGTTGGATCTCCAGTCCAACCCGCTGCTGATCCTGACACCCAGATATTTGTAGTCCTCAACCACCCCCACATCCTCCCCCCTAATCTGCAATGGCTGAGAAGACGTCCTCTTCTTCCTGAAGTCAATCACCATCTCCCTGGTCTTGCTGACATTCAGCCTCAGGTGATTCTGCTCCGTCCACTCAACAAATCTGTCTACCAGTGCCCTGTACTCCCCCTCCTCTCCCCCTCTTATACACCCCACAGCAGCTGAGTCATCAGAGAATTTCTGCAGGTGGCATGACTCAGTGTTGTACTGAAAGTCAGTGGTGTGTAAGGTGAAGAGAAAAGAAGCAAGCACAGTCCCCTGTGGAGCTCCCGTATCACTAACCACCACGCCAGACAAGACACTGCCCAGCCGGACAAACTGTGGCCTGCCTGTCAGGTAGTCAGTAATCCAGGAGATCACAGAGCTGTCAAC
Organism: Pholidichthys leucotaenia; assembly: GCA_020510985.1. Taxonomy (NCBI): domain Eukaryota; kingdom Metazoa; phylum Chordata; class Actinopteri; order Cichliformes; family Pholidichthyidae; genus Pholidichthys; species Pholidichthys leucotaenia. The sequence continues at coordinate 19,114,216 of CM035839.1, read as the reverse complement.
CTCCATCACTCGCAGCTTCTCACCCAGCAGCAGTGGCTGGATGGTGTTAAAGGCACTGGAGAAATCAAAAAATGTGATTCTCTCAGTGTCTCCTCTGCCATCCAGGTGCAGATGGGCTCATTGCAGCAGATAGATGACAGCGTCTTCAACTCCTAAATGGGGCTGATATGCAAACTACAGAGGGTCCAGCCATGTCTTCACCTGTGGTCTCAGGTGGACTAAGACCAGTCTCTACAGGACCTTCATCACATGAGATGTGAGGGCAACTGGTCAATAGTCATTCAGGTCCAATGGAGATGACTTCTTGGGGACAGGAACCAGGGAGGATGTCTTCCACAGCACCGGTACTCTCTCCAGACTCAGGCTCAGGTTGTACAAGTGTTTCAGTACTGGAGCTAGCTGGTTGGCACAGGTCCACAGGATCCTGGTGGAGATGCCATCAGGGCCCGCTGCCTTCCACTGATGGAGTCTCTCCAGCTGTTTCTTAACCTGGTCTGTAGTCACAGTGATGTGAGGGAGGGTCCTGGTGTCCCCCGAGGAAGAGGAGGGGGTGAGGGGGGAGATGGAGAGAGGTGCTGTACATGGTGGGTAGCAGGGGTGTGTGGGGGTCTGGCTGTGTTGTTGGGGTGACAGACTGTGAGATGAACCTATTAAAAACCAGATTCAGTTCCTCAGCTCTCTCCTGGCTCCCAGATGGCTGCCTGACTCTGCCCTTGCACCCAGTTATTTGCTTCATTCCCTCCCACACATTTTTAGCATTGTTTTTCCTGTTTGTCTTTCAACTTCCTCCTATAATTGTCCTTGCACCTCCTCAGCATCTCTCTCAGCTCATGCTGCACTCCCCTCAGCTTCTCCTTGTCTCCAGCCCTAAAAGCTCTCTTCTTTTTGTTCAGAAGTGCTTTCAGGTCACTGGTGACCCATGGTCTGTTGTTGGAGAAGCAGTGTACAGTCTGAGCTGGCATGGTCTTGTCTTCACAGAATCTGATGTATTCTGTGATGCAGTCGGTCATATTGTCTATGTCCACCCCATGTGGTTCACAGAGTACGCTCCAGTCTGTCATCTCAAAGCAGTCCTGCAGTGCATCAGCAAATGGAGCATTTCTTAACGTGCACATAATGATAAAGCCTTTGAATTTTGAATCTTGAAATTGAGCAAATTCACAGCATGCGTTTGGTGTCTTCTGCCTGCCCTTGCCAGGGCGATTTATGACAGATACAGTCCTACTTTGACCTACAAATAACTGAATAAATAAGTAAATGAATTAAAAAATAAATACTTGTGCAGCTGGAAAAACTTGAAATGAAAATAATTTAATTCCAAATTCAAACTTGGCTGCACGGTGGCGCAGTGGTTTAGCACTGTGGCAGCACAGTTTTACCCTCGGCCGGGGGATCGCGGGGATCGTGGGTTCGATCCCAGCCCCCGACCAACAGTGAGCTGTGTGGAGTTTGCATGTTCTCCCCGTGTTGCGCGGGTTTACTCCGGGATTTCTCCGGTTTCCTCCCGCTTACCAAAAACATGTAGGTTTAGGGCGCTCGCGCACGCAGCGACCAGCAGCCGGTGGCTTGTCACCAGACTGCAAACCAAGTCTACCTACGGGTACAAATAAGTAACAAAAAAAAAAAAAAAAAAAAAAAAACTCTCATATATCCTATATTCGTTACACACAAAATTAGCTATTTCAAGTGATTTATTTTTGCTTACAGTTTTGATATTTATGAATTATCTCTGTCAATTCAGTTATGAATAATGGTATTCAATTTTTTTGAGATATGCTAATAAATGTTTCAAATTGTGATAAAAAGTAGGAAATAGAATTAATCCCTCCATTATATAAAAAGTAACAATTTAAAAATACTTAAATTTTTGTAGATAATAAGCTTTTAATGTAAAGTTCCATCCTTTTCTTTTATTATATATATATGTATATTGTTCTTTTTTCTTCCCAAATTAACTCAAATTTTTGATTAAAACTTTAAACTTTATATTGTAATGGTTCCTGTGTGTACTCTGTGTTTGGAATGTTCACTCACTCACTCACTCCCTACTCACTATATAGTGAATTTAGATATAGTGGACTATATAGTAAAGTAAATATAACAAAATTATAAGATTTCGGACACTACGGGGCTTGTTTTTGCGACGTGGTTAATGACGTCATCATGGTGAGACAGCAAAACGTAACAGAGTCACGGTCGTAAAAAATGAATACCTGCATGTAATTTGTAGTAAATATGTGTTAAATAAAATAGTTTTTCCTGAATTAATAAATATAAATGCCTTGAAGTAGTTTATGATGTGATGTGAAGCTCTCATCTCACTGCTCTGTTGGCTGTGCATTGCATTATGGGATATATTGGCTAATGTAGTGACTATCCATTGTCCACTACTTTTCAAAATGCATTGTGGGATATTTTGAGTGTAGTCTATACTGAATGAAATTTTCAGTTAAGTTTTTGAACAGCACTACAAAATAGCTGATTCACTACATAGTACACTATATGGGGAATCTGTCGCTCTCTCTCTCCCTCTGATTAGGCTCACTCCCTTCGGCCTTGTGCACCACCTGCTGCAAATTAGAGAGGCCCTTTAGATAGGTCGCTCTCCCTTCACTTTGTCTGGTGACGTTAACCTGCACACAGCCTATACCATGCTCTGAGCTGAACTTCATGTGATTATTCTGCCTTGCTGAGTTTTTGATTTTTTGCTTGTCCTAGACCCTGAGACTGCCTGCTTGATAGGATTTATCTGCCAGTCTGCATCTACTCTACCGTGCCCTGACCCCTGCCTGCCTCTGGATTCTGGAAATAGCCTTGCAGACTGGATTTGGGTATTCTCAAATTTGTGCACCCCCCCCCCCCCAAAAAAAAAACAACAAAAAAACACGTAAGTCAACTTACCTCTGTATCTTCAATGCTCTTCACTCTCACTCCCCAGCACTTAGGCCTGGCCAGCCTATCCACAACAATCCCCTGGAATCTCCCCGGCAGCACCTCTACATCTCTCTCCCTGGCAACCTGCTTCCCCAGTGTGGAGGTCCTTCAGCTGCTACCAGCCGCTCTCCCCTGCAGACGTGTAAGCAGACAGAAATTAACTTTAGAACCTCATAATACTGTTTACCGTGTAAATACTCTGCATGCAGTAATAAGGAATCTTATGTATAAATTCATCTGTCGGCTTGATGTATCTAGAAATGAAATCATTCAAGTCATGTCTAGCATTAAGCTCAGTTCTATTCGCTGTCAGTCACAGTTTAGAAGGCACTGGTACAGTAGTCTTTTTAAGTCTTTTTAAAGTCTGTACTGTCTTTGTACTTCTCTTAGCAGTTGTGTCTTAGTGTTTCTTGTAACTTTTTGATTGTTCCAACTGTCTTGTTTTTTTACTTTTTACTTTTTTCTACTTTTTTTTTTTTTTTTTACTTTTTTTTGATGGACCTTGAGTGTGGAATAAAGTCTTTGATTGATTGATTGTTTATTAGTTGCACTTACCTGTCCCTCTGCTCTCTCCTCTTAGGGTTGCCAGCTCCACGGGTTCATCTACGCTGCACATTACCTTGTACAATTACTGTAATAAATGTTATTGTTCACCACAATTATCGTTTCCTCCTGCGTCTGCTTTTGGGTCATATGCCACTCACATTAACATATGAAAGTTGTATTTTTAAAAAAAGCTAATATGATTAAAAAAAACTTACATTTTGAGGAAAAAAGATTCAAATTTACAAAGAAGCTAAAAGCTACCCTGTTTTTTCTTAATACTTGTAGAGTATTTGTCAGATGAAAGTAGAGGCATAATAGAGCTTGCACGCAGTATATCTATACCTGCACTGTCTTTTTCCTGTTTTTACTCTGAACTCACCACTTACTTACCCTGTCATTTGCAGTCTGCATTGGAAAGTGCGACCCCCCCCCCCCCAAAAAAAAAAAAAAAATCTTGATGCTGTGATTTAACAAAAGCTACAAACTTAGGGAGCGCTGACCCTGAAGTTTGTGAAGGATTCATGTATATATGTTTACTGAATTGTATGCAGTGGGCCTCGTTGCTGGTGATGAATGGTAAAACTGCTGCAGCAGGAAGGTAATGGGCTTTGAATGATGGAGCACTTTAGCAGGTGCAGCTCACAAACATTAACATCCATCACGGCCACCAGCTGCACTACAAACACATTTGTCTTTACAGATTTAAAGGCTCAGTTTCGGCAGCAGTTCCAGCTGCTCTGCTGAAATGGCCGTCTGGAATTTTGGATGTCCGAGGCGAGTTTAGAACCTGCAGCTCTTCTGCTCATGATCAGTGGCTCCCTGCGGTTTTGAAAAACTCAAATTTACAGGAAAACGGTCAAATTTATAACAAGATAAATTCGCTAATGCACTAGAGATCTGCAAATTAAAGAATTCCAAAATATGGGAGAAAATAACTAAAATTTATGGGAATCTGTTGCTCATTTATAAGAAAATTGTGAATTTACAAGAAAAAGTTCCAAATTATGGAGGAAAAAAATGCAAATACAGAAATTGTACATTTACAAAAACATGAGAAAAAAAGCTAGCACTTTCAAGAAAAGCCCCAGTTTTATGAAAAGTTGTAAATTTATGTGGAAAAAATGTTGCACAACTCCAGTTAAAAAGCTGCACATTAAAGAGGACAAGGTCATAAATTTGAGAGAAAAATGACGCACATTTGCAAGAAAAAAGCTGCAAGTTTATAAGAAAAACTTTGTAAATTTCTGTGAAATAAGTTGTAAATTTTGAAGAAATTACTTGCAATTTATTAGAGAAAAAAAAAGCCACAAATTTAGAAGGAAAAATTTGCAAATTTAAGAGAAAATGTTGCGAATTTACATAGAAAATGGTAGTTTTCAAGTATTCCTTGAAATTCATGTTTAGGAGAAAAAAAATTCCAAAGTTCAGAGGAAAAATACCTCAAATTTATGATAAGCTGCAAATTTAAGTGAAAATAAGAAAATTTATCTTTAAAAAGTTGTTTATGAGAGAGCAATGTTGCAAAAAACCCCAAACAAATTAACTGGAAAAAGTTGTTTTATGAGAAAAATGTGACAAATTTATCTAAAAAAAAGTTGCAGTTTTATTAAAGGTAATAAATTTCCAAAGAGAAATTAAATGTTGGAGAACAGGTAAAAATTTGTGCTCGAAATATTCAAAATTTATGGACAAAGCTACAATTTTATGAGGAAAAAAAATCTACAAATCTGCAAGAAAAAGTCAGAAAAGGTCTGGTAAAAAGACACATTTAAGCTGCAATTTTGTTAGAAAACTGTGGCATGTTTATATGATACACCACAAATGTACCCCAAAAAGCCATTTTTATTTGAACAAAGTCTATTAAAAAAGTTGTAATTTTATTGTGAAAAATGACAAATTTACATTAAAAAGGCTTCAATTGTATTCAACAAGGGTACAAAATTTTCAAAGAAAAGTGTGCCAGATTTATGAAAAAAGAAAAACACATTCATTCAAAAAAAAAAAAAAAATTCTGCAAAAACATTACAGTTTAATGAGGAAAGCACCTGCACAGTTTTGCAAGAAAAAAAAATCACAATTTTTTGCTCAAATTTACCAGAAAACATTGTATTTTTGTGAGAAAGCTGTAACAAATTTGCAAAAAAAGATGCAAATTTATGAGAAAACTCTTTTAATCCTGATGTTGTCAGGCCAGACTGTAGCTGCAACTCTGCTGTTTTACCTCAATTTTCAGACTCTGATGTTGTCGTGGTTCCATGCTGATTTTTTTTTTTTTTTTTTTACAAAAATCACTCAAAGTGGCTCTTTGTGCACTATAGGTTGCTGATCCTTGGCCCAGGGCAATGATTACACAATCTCTACATGCTAACAGAGATTTTAAGCATAGTCAGAGCAGTTTCTGGCTATAAGGCAGAAGTATGCAGTTGATATGAACCCCCTCAGCCACTAGGGGGCCCCAAAATACAAATTCTCTCACCAGCCACAAGGAGCACCTCAACTGAATTTCATAGGTAAAGATTTTCCTTGTACCATGGACTCACTAAACCACCCTGAGGTTCAGCAGCAATGACCTGGCTCGACGATCCGGCTCGAAGGACCAAACTGCCAGGATTAAATAAAGTCTCGGGCTTGTTAAGGTGACTGTCCATCCTTTAATTAAGGAGAGCTCTAAATTCTGACAAAACACCACAGATTTTTATACGGGCAATGATGCGTACAAGATAAGAACAGAGTCCTCTATGGTGAGACCAAACTAGCTAAAACTGGTTCTTAGGACAACTACTACTAGAGTTCTTTAACTTCCAGACTTTGATTGAAACAGAAAAATAAGGTGCATAACACCTAAGAAAAATACATAAACAAATCAATATAAGCAAAGTATAATAATGAAAGGTCAAGGTCAAGTGTATTTATTAAACACATTTACAACAACAGGGCTGCCCAATGTGCTGTACATCATGGAAAAAAGCATACTAATAGATAAATACAAAAGCAAAAACAATACATTAACACAATGAGTCAGTCATAAATTAGAATAAATAAAATCCCTAATGTCCAAGTTCAACCTGTATTAAAAGCCAGTGCAAAGAGGTATATTTTCAGCAAAGATTTAAAGTGCTTGAGTGACTCAGCTGCTCTAATGTGGAAAGGTAGAGCCTTCCACAATCTGGGATGTGCCACTGAAAAAGCTCGGTCTCCTCCAGTTTTTTGCTTACAGCATGGAAGGTTTAAAAGCCACTGAGAGGACGACCTCATTGTTCTAACTGGCATGGAAAGAAATACGACTATGTAATAAAATGTGTGGTACATATTTAGATTTTTTCTTTTAAAGTTTTTTTTTTGACCTGTCTGTATTATATTGTGACTTTTTATTGTAAATTAGCATATTTCTTAATCCCATTTGTGCCTTTATTCTTGCAGAACTGGGTATGTTTTACCATCTTGAGACTGTTTTGGTAAATTTTTGATTTTTTTTATTGTCATTTTCAACTTTTTTAACCATATAATTGCACATTTTTTCTTGCAAATTTGGATTTTTTTTCCCTCCAAAATTTGTGACTTGTGACTGTTGTAAATTTGTACATTTTTTTTTTTGTAACTTAGATTTTTATTCATTTTTCATCATATATAATGCATTCAGATCACATTCTACATTTAAAAAACAAAGGGGTTAGGGTAGGGAAAAATAAAAAAAAATAAACAAAATAAAAATAAAAAATAAAAAATAAAAGGGGGGGGGGACAAATGTTGGAGCATCAAGTTTTTAGTTTCCATCTCTTAATTCTTCTGGTTTTTTCAGTGTCTTTGGTTATTCTTTCAATTTCTGCCTCGTTGTTGCACTTTGTAGTGTGTCCATTTCCGCCATTTTTTCTCCCATATTCCTTCTTGCATTCTTCGTCGATATGTTAGTTTTTCCATCATACGTATGTCCTCAACAATGTCAGTCCATTGTTCTTGGTCAGGAAGAACTTCTGATCGCTATTTTTTTGTGATAGTTTTTTTACATGCAATCAACAAGATTTTAACTAGATATCTGTCCTCAGCCTGTATAACACTGTCTTTTTTAAGATCACATAAGTACATCAGGTTACAGTTCATTGGTATATTATATCCTAATATCCTCTGTATTGTCACATGCATAGATTTCCAAAATGATGATATTTTGTAGCATTTCCAAAACATATGTGAGTGGTCTGCATTTTGAGCCCCACATCCCCTCCAGCATATAGATTGGGTATTTGAATATTTTCCTTGAATCTGTGGTGTAATGAAAAAGCGAATCAGGTTTTTCCATCCAAATTCCCTCCATGCCCTTGAATTTGTTGATGTGTGTTGTGTTTTCCATATTTCCTGCCAGCTTTCTTCTGTTATGTTTAAATTGAGCTCTTTCTCCCATTTCTCCTTTATATAGTTACTTGTATGATTGTTTGTCATAAGTTTCTGATATAGTTTTGAAATAATTCTTATTTTATTTGCTGCATATGAGCTTAAAATAAGTTGTATAATCTCGTTCACATCTGTTTGGAGGTTATGCCTAATCTTCTTCATATAGTAATCTCTCATCTGCAGATATCTGAAAAATTCCGATCTTTCTAATTTAAATTTTCTCCTGATATTTACAAAGCTCCCGAGATCTTTTTTTCCGATATTGCCCCATGCTGTGATTCCCTTGTTCACCAGATTTTTGTATCCCCTATCTTGTTTTGCCGGTTCAAACTGACTGTCAAATGCTACCCATTTCAATAGTTTTATGTCTTCCCTTATATTATATTTTTGTACTATTTTATACCACAGTTCTAAAGTAAATTTAGTGATTGGGTCTATTTGTTTGATTTGCTTATATGCATCTTTATCCCCTATTATGCTTTGTACTGGGAGTCCCTCAATTTCCTTTTCCATTTCTTTCCATTTTGCCTCATATCCCTCGTCGCACCAACATATGATATATCTTATTTGTGCTGAGTAGTAATATTCCTTTAGACTCGGTAGGCCCATGCCTCCTTTCTCTTTTGGTAATTGGAGGGTTTTATATTTCACTCTTGGTTTTTTACCTCCCCAAACAAATCTCGATATCATCCTGTCCCACTTTGAGAATTGGGCATCTGGAATCTCTGTTGGTATAGCCTGGAAGAGGTAAAGTAATCTAGGTTGTATGCTGATTTTGACTGTCTCAATTTTTGAATTCAGATCCATATTTAAGATTGACCATCTATCAATATCTTTTTTTATTTCTTGTTCCAACCTATCATAGTTTGCTTTATATATTTTGCTTAGGTCTTTAGGTATGTTCACTCCAAGGTATTTTATTTCTTTTTGCTTCCAGTTTAGTTTGATCTTATCAGTTATCTGGTTTAGAGGGTTATAGTGGAATGTCAGTATTTGTGTTTTTGTTATGTTTATCTTGTATCCTGATAATTTTCCAAAATTTTCTATCAAGTTCATCATTTCCATTATTGATTTATCTGGTTGTTCAAGGTAAACTATAATATCGTCTGCAAATAGCCCAATCTTGTGTTCCGCCCCCTTTATTGTTACACCTTTTAATTTCTTATTTTGTCGTATCGCTTGAGCCAATGGTTCTATGAACAGAGCAAACAAGGTGGGCGATAAGCAGCATCCCTGCCTAGTTGATCTTTGTATATTTACTTTGTCTGTTAAGCTACCGTTTATCTTGATTCTTGCCACAGGTTCTTGATATAGCGTCCTTATGCATTGTACTGATTTTTCGTTAAATCCAAAGCGCTCCAGTACACTATATAGGAATTTCCAGTTAACCCTGTCAAATGCTTTTTCTGCGTCTAAACTCATTATTACTGCGCTTTTCTTTTCTTTATGTATTTGGTTAATTATATGTATTGTTCTCCTGATATTGTCATGTGTTTGGCGTCCCTCTATGAATCCAGTTTGATCATCTTCTATCAATTCCGTCAAGAATGTCTTTATTCGTTTACATATAATTGTTGTGTATATTTTATAATCTACATTTAATAAAGAGATTGGTCTATAGTTTCCGCATTGTTCTTTATCTTTCCCTGGTTTTAAAATAACTGAAATGATTGCTTCGTTCCATGTTGGAGGTATTTTGTTGTTGTTCAGCGTCCAATTAAATGACTTTAGGAGTTGTGGCGTGAGTTCTTCTATAAACAGTTTATAAAACTCAGAGGGGTATCCATCACTACCTGGTGATTTACCGTTTTTAAGTGACTTAATCACATCTCTGATCTCTTGTGTTGTTATTTCTGCTGTTAGTTTTTCATTTTGTTGATTTCCTATTGATGGCAAGTCCAATGTGTCTAGAAATTTTTTGATATCTTTAGTATTTGTTTCTTCAGGTTGCGAGTATAGTTCTTGGTAGAAATTATGGAAAATTTCTTCGATGTTTTCTGGGTTAACTGTGGTTTTATTTGTGGTGGGGTCTTTAATCTTGTATACATTATTCATTGTTTGTTGTTTTCTTAACCGTTTTGCCAGCAGTTTTGTGGCTTTTGGCCCCGTTTCATAATATTTTTGCTTTAGATATCTATTTTTCCTTTCAATTTCATCCATTTGTGTTTCTTTTATCTTTGTTTTTTCTTCTTTAATTTCTTGATATATTTTTGGATCATTTGTGCTTTGATGTTTACGTTCTAATTCCCTCAGTCTCTCACATCTTTGTTCATACGCTTCCAGTTTAGTCTTATTTGCTTTTCCTGTTTCAACAATTAATTTACCTCTTAACACGGCTTTTAGTGCGTCCCATAGTATTGTTGGGTCCACTTCTTCATTGTCATTCTCTTGGATATATTCGTTTATGTTTATTTTTATTCTTTCTTTCATTTTCTCATCATTTAACAGTCCTACGTTAAGTTTCCATGTTGTTTGTCGTTTTCTATTGTTTAAATATATTTCCATGTATATAGGATTATGATCTGATATTTCTGCCCCTCCAATCCAACAATTTCTCACCCTGTGTCTGTCACCTTCATTCATAAGGAAGTAATCTATTCTAGAGTGTACTTTATGGGCTGCTGAATAATGTGTATAGTCTTTTTCGAGTGGGTGTAGGTCCCTCCATATGTCTACCATACCCATTTCTGCCAGTGAGGTTCTTATGAACTTTGTTACATGTTTTTTTGTCTTCTTAACACTTGTTGTGTCAACTTCATGATCCATGACAGCATTTAAGTCTCCTCCACAAATTAGGACTCCTTCACTGTGTGTTGCTATGAGATCAAACAGATGTTGAAAAAAACCCTTGTCACTTTCTGGTGGGGCATAGATGTTCACTAATGTGATCTGCATACCATCTATTCTTCCCTTTATTATTACATACCTGCCTTCTTTATCCTGGATTTCCTGTTCACTTTCAAACTGTATTTTGTTTGAGATTAGTATCATAACCCCCCTTTTTGCTCCTCCCTTAAATGAACTGTAGTAGGAGTTCTTATAGCCAAATCTCTTTAGTTTCACATGTTCTGCCTTGCTCAAATGTGTCTCTTGCATAAATATAATTTCAGCTTTTTCCTTCTTGAATTTTCTTATTATTCTTTCCCTTTTAACAGGTGAGTTCAGACCATTCACGTTTAGTGTCATTATCTTAAGATTTTTACCCATATTCATGTTTTTCCATTTTTTTAACTTGTGCTCCTAGCCCCTTTAACAACAAAAATAACACATATTTATATAAAAACACATTAAAAAATCTCGACCTCCGTACTTTGGGCCTTTCTTCTGCCCACTGGTCCCTGTTGGTGGGTGGGGGGTTTGTCTTCACAGAGTGAAGGGCCCTCCCTAGACTTCTAATTACTATCAAAGTAATAGTCATAAGTCTAGAAATGTCCAACAAATATCACTTAAACCTCTCCTAGCCGTCTGTTTCTCTTTTACCTTGTCTTCTTGGCCTTCATTTCTTCTGTGCCTTTCTTAATCTTTGTTATGATCTAGGCTTTCAGTTGAAAGCCTTGTAGCTTGTCCTGGGCCCGCTGCTTTACGTCTCTCCCCCTTCTTCCGCCGTTCACTCGTCTCCACTCCGTCTGTCGTGGTGCGTCCAGGGCCGCCGCTGCTCCAGCCGTCTCCTTCGGCACGCTCACCTCAAGGCCCCGCTCCATCATATCCCGCGCTGCCTCTTCGGCCGTGTTGTAGGTTCTTGTGCCTTCCTCCCAATGAATCCTCATTTTCGTTAGCGGCGTTTGGAATCTAATTTTTTTCTCTTTCAGCGTTTTTTTAATATTGGCATATTTCTTCCGCTGCTGCACGATTTCTGTCGGGTAGTCATGGTCAAAAAATACCTGTTTGTCGCCGATTCGTATCTTTTTTTCCATGCTTGCGTCAGGATTCTTTCCTTTATGTCATATTTCACAAAGTTTACCACAACTGACCTGGGTGGAGAGTTTGTTTTCGGGTTCTGTGCCGGTGTTCTGTGCGCCTGTTGAATCTGCAGATCCGTTTCTCCGGGTATTTCCAGTTCTTTTTTTAAGAACTGATCCATGAATTTTGTCATCGAGTTGCCTTCAATGCCCTCCGGAATTCCAAAGATGCGCATATTGCTTCGTCGGGATCTGCTCTCCAAGTCGTTTATTTTCTCCTGCATCCTCTGCGTTTGCGTCGTCAGGGTCTGTAGTTGTTCGTTTGCCTCGCTTTTCCAATCTTCTAGTTCCGAAATTCGGGTCTGCGCTTCTGTCATACACGCCCGCTGGGAGCGCAGCTCCTCCATGTTTTCCGTTAATTTACGCTCCATTTCTCTTCGGAGGTCCATGATTTCCTCCTTAATTTCTTTTTTCAGTTCCTCCTTAAGAGCCGCTAAATCCTGTTGTAGCTGTCGCTTGAATTCTCTCAACTCTTCACCCAAACTGGCGATGCCAGCGTTCATGTTGTCGAGTCTGGTGTCCTCCATTTTCTCTGCTGTGGACATCTCGTTTTTTTGGGCTTTGCGTACAGCGGTTTTTCCTGCGTTGTTGGAGAGGAATTCTTCAATTTTACCCTGTTTTTGTCCTTGTGCCCGGTTCCTTCGTGTTTTCATCCCTTAGTTTATTGATTCGTTTATGTCGAGTTGGCCATTTACCGATGATTTTTAATCCGGCTAGGGAGAGCTCTTTGTTTAAGTGTTATGTCTCTCCGCCATCTTCCCGGAAGTCCCAAATTTGTACATTTTTAAATTTATAGTCACCTTTATTCTTGAAATTTGTATGTTTTTCCCTTTTGCGTTGGTGACTTGTTGAAAAATTGTGACTTTATATTGTCAATTTACATCTTTTTTTATCACACATTTGCACTTTTTCTCCTTTCAGATTTGAATGTTTTCCCTTCTCAGGTTGTGACCTGTTTATATAAAAAAATGTGACTTCATATTGTAAATTTGTATCTTTTTGGTCACATATCGGCATCTTTATTCTTGCAAATTTTGATGTCTTTTCACTCTTAAATTGTGACTTGCTTATAGTAAAGTTGACATGCTTTCTTGTAAATTTGCACATTTTCCATCATGTGTTTGCACCTTTAATCTAGTAAATTCTGATGCATTTTTCCCTCCTAAATGTGTGGCTTGCTTATTGTAAATTTGTGAGTTTTTATTGTAAATTTGCATCTTTTTAAGTCATTTCACCATTTTTTTAAAATCATGCATTTATGAATCAGTTCTCCAGATATGTCCAGACAGTTGATTTATTCAGTTATCTTTTGGAGAAACTAAATGACAGAACATTCCTCCTGCAGAAGCGGCTTATCTACAGCTGAACTCCTCCTCTGGCTGGTGGGTCGATGGATGTTGTCTAACACAGGATTGGTCATTTATTCCAGTCTCATTTCGTATGTAATAAACTCATTAGGATTTGCATTTAAACTGATTTTGCCTTTCATTAATAATGTGGTTTGTCCTACGCCTTACAGCTCGTTAACATCCATGGAAACATCATCAGAACCTGCAGCTGATGCACACGCTGCTGTAGTTTCTGTCAGTCCTCAAAGGGTTGTTTTCTAGGACACTTTCAAATTTTTTCTCATAAATTTGACTTTTTTAATTGGAAATTTGCAACATTCACAAGGCTGCAATGTTTTTTTTCCCCTGTTCATCTAGACAATGACCCAGATATATTTTTAGGGTTCCAAGCAGTGCAGCTAGCTATGGAAAACATTTTTTTTCCTAACTGTATTCTGCAAAATTTACTGTAAATTTTCAACTTTTTCTCATAAATTTGCAACTTTTTTCCTTTATAAATTTGTAACTTTTTTCCAAAATTACTTTTTTCTTCCATAAAATTTTAACTTTTTCTCAGAAATTTGCAACTTTTTTCCTTCCTAACTTTGTAACTTTTTTCCCAAAATGACTTTTTTCGCCCGTAAAATTTTAACTTTTTCTTGTAAATTTGCAGTGTTCCTCTGAATGCTGGTCAAATTTTTATTCTTCTTCGTTCGGCTGCTCCCTTCAGGGGTCTCTACAACGGATCATCTGCCTCCATCTCACCCTGTCCCTTGCATCTTCCTCTGTAACACCAACCCTCTCCATGTCCTCCTTCACTACATCCATGAATCTTCTCTGTGATCTTCCTCTTTTTCTCCTGCCTGGCAGCTCCATCTTCAACATCCTTTTTACCTCCACTATCCCTCCTCTGCACATGTCCAGAGGACATGGGTGGTGGTGGACTAATGGTTAGGGATGTGGACTGGTGAGTGGAGGGTCGCGGGTTCAATCCCTGGACTAGCAGGATTAGATCTGGGTGGGACAGATAACATAGCAGTGTTTGCCTCACCCTCCTTAACCCCACTGTGGTGCCCTTGAACAAAGCCCTTAACCCCATCTGCTCCAATGGAGCTGCTCAGGGGCCACAGGTCAGTCTGTGGTAAAACTGGGCAGCTTTCTGGTGCGAATATGTTAGTGTGAACAGAGCGTCCTTGAAAAAGAGAGGTTGCCTTTTGATGGAACGACCCTGTATAAATAAAGGTTAAATAAATAAACCATCTCAGCCTTACCTCTCTTACTTTGTCTCCAAACTGTTCAACCTGAGCTGTACACCTGATATACTCATTTCTAACCTTGTCCCTCCTAGTCACTCCCAGTGAAAATCTTAGCATTTTCAACTCTGCCACCCCAGCTCTGCCTCCTGTATTTTTGTCAGCGCCACCGTCTCCAAACCATACATCATAGCAGGTCTCACTACTGTCTTGTAAATCTTCCCTTTCACTCTAGCTGTTACCCTTCTGACACAACTCACCCTTGACACTCGTCCCCACCCACTCCACCCTGCATTTTCCATTGCTTTGGATGGTGAACCCCAGGTATTTAAACTCATTTACCATCACTACCTCTACACCTTCCATCTTCACCGTTTGCTCCTGCCTCCCTCTCATTCACACTCATGTATTCTGTCTTGCTTCTACTGACTTTCATTCCTCTTCTCTCCAGAGCATACCTCCACCTCTCCAGGTTTTCTTCCACCTGCTCCCTACTCTCACTACACATCACAATGTCGTCTGCAAACATCATGGTCCACGGAGACTCCTGCCTGACCTTATCTGTCAGCCTGTCCATTGCCATGGAAACAAGAAGGGGCTCAGAGCCGATCCCTGATGTAACCCCACCCTCACCTTGAACCCATCTGTCACTCCCACAGCACACCTCACCATCGTCTCACTGTCCTCATACAGTGGAGAAAATAAGTATTAAACATGTCAACATTTTTCTCATTAACCATATTTCTGATGGAGCCATTGACCTGAGATTTTCACCAGATATCAGTAACAACCCAAGTAATCAATACATAAAAAGAAATGTCACAAAGCCCCGTGCGCAATTGTATGGCGCATGAGGGAGAGAATGGAAAACCCAATCGCGGAAGTACAAAGTGCCATTTTATTAAATATCACCACAAGGTAACAAGTCCAGCAGACCACAAAAATACAGGAATATGCAAATGATGAAATTAAGGCCACCAGACATACAGGGAACCTGCTGGATGCTCTACAACCCGGTCAAGGGGAAAGCCTAGCGCTGTCAGCACGAAGAGAAATGCGATCATGAAACTTACAGGGCTGGAGCAATCCCGGGGCGATCCGTGAAGTCTGGAGGATGAAGAGGAGAAGTGGGGTCAGCCGATTACACCAAGGGATTAACCAAACTTCAAGTGCAGGCTGAATACTTAGCAGGAGATGAGAACTCATATGTGGAGAGCTAGCTGCCGCGTATGGAGATGAATGCTCCTACAATCTCTTTCCACAGCAGCAGCGAACAAATACTCCTGAAGCTAACGAGGAAAGAGATTGCCGGTGCGAGAAAGCGTGGGCTGAACTTAATTGGACCTGGTGTGTGAGAGAGCGTGCATGAGTGTATGAATGGGAATGAATGGAGTGTGTGCATGTGTGTGTGTGAATGTGAGTATGTGTATGAACACCCGTGACAGTACAGCTGATGGCACTTGACAGGAGGAGGGGACGTGCCCAAGCTGTCAGGGAGCGGAGGCCCAATAGCTTCCCTGAAGCGTCAGGTGGAAACTAGGGCAAAACATAACAATAAGTCAGAACTGGGTTTGGCTTCCAAACCCAGGTTCATGACAAAATCAAGGCAACTGTGTTCACAAAACAAGTTATATTTAATAAAGTGGAATGACACAGGGAATAAGTATTGAACACACAAAGAAAAAGAGGTGCAAAAAGGCATTGAAAGCCAAGAAACCAGATGAAATCCATCAGAATTTAGGAGGCCATTCCATCCCTCATCAGTGCACATTAATTTCAGCTGGGTAAGTTCTCCCCTCTATGGATCACCACCTTATCGTGGTGGAGGGGTTTGAGTGATGATCCCATGATCCCAGGAGCTATGTTGTTGGGGACAACTTGCCCCTGGTAGGGTCTTCCAAGGCAAACTGGTCCTGGGTGAAGGGCCAGACTAAGAGCGGTCCAGTGGATCTCCATGAAAAATGTTACATCAAGGACCCAGTGTACATGCGTCTGCCCTCCAGTGGGCTCACCACCTGCAGGAGGGATCATGGGGATCAAGGCGCCATGTGAACCGGGTGGAAGTCTGGGCTACTCTCCCTGGTCTGATGACCCCGTGACCCGGAACCCTGGATAAGCGGTAGAAGATGGATGGATGGATGGTTAAGTCCTAACTGATAGCCCTTAAAAAGATCTGTGAATGTCAGATTGTCACACCACAAAGAACTCATGATGAGTAGAAGCAAAGCGCTCTCTCTAAACCTTCACAGCCTTACTGTTTCAAAACATAAATATGGCATTGGTTACAGATGCATTTCTAAACTGCTGAATGTTCCAGTGAGCGCTGTTGGAGCCACCATTCGGAAGTGGAAAGAAAATCATTTTACCATAAAACGGCCATGACCAGGAGCTCCTTGCAAGATTTCTGACAGAGGAGTCAAAAGAATTATCAGAATAATTATCTAAGAGCCAAAGACCACTCGTGGAGAGCTCCAGAAAGACCTGGAGTTAGCAGGTACTGCTGTTTCAAAGAAAACAATAAGTAATGCACCCAACCGACATGGGCTCTATGCCCGCTCACCTCACAAGACTCCATTGCTGAAGAAAAAGCATGTTGAAGCTCGCTGAAAGATTAGTGCATAACATTTGGGCAAGCCAGTAAAATACTGGGAGAAAAAAATCTGGTCAGATGAGACCAAAATTGAACTTTTTGGATGTCATAACACACAGCATGTTTGGAGGAGAAATAGCACTGCACATCATCCCAAAAACATCACACCAACAGTGAACTTTGGAGGTGGGAGCATCATGGTGTGGGGGTGTTTTTTCGCACATTGTACAGGCAGACTTTTTATAACTGAAGGAAAGCTGACTGGACAAAAGTACAGAGACATCCTTGATAAGAACTTGTTGCCATCTGCCAGGATGCTGAAGATGAAACGAGGGTGGACATTTCAGCAAGACAATGATCCCAAACAACAACAACAGTAATGATGCCATGGCAGTGATACAACATAGTCCGGTAGGTGGCAATAACGCACCTGTAAGCTGGTTGCTGACCGCCAATCAAATCTAAAAGAAGAAGAAGAAGAAGAAAAAAAAGATCCCAAACACACAGCCAAGGAAACTCTCAACTGGCTCCAGAGAAGGAAAATAAAGCTGCTAGGATGTCCCAGTCAGTCACCTGACCTGAAGCTAATTGAAAATCTATTGAATGAACTGAAGATCAGAGTCCATAGAAGACACCCATGGAACCTTCAAGATTTGAAGACAGTTTGTGTGGAAGAATGGACTAAAATCACTCCTGAGCAATGTCTGTGCCGAGTTTCTCCATACAGGAGATGCCTGGAAGCTATTATTACCAACAAAGGCTTTTCTACTGAATATTAAATGAATTTCACCAAGTGTGTTCAATACTTATTTCCTGTGTCATTCCACATTATTAAATATAACTTGTTTTGTGAAGACAGTTACCTTGATTTCTTTGTCTGTATGGATTACTTGGGTTGCTGCTGATATCTGGTGAAAATCTCGGGTAAGTGGGTCCATCAGAAATATGTTTTATCAGAAAAATGTTGACATGTTCAATACTTATTTTCACCGCTGTGTGTGTGTGTGTGTGCGTGCACACACACACATATGGATATTTGGCTTTCGGGTGAAATGTCTGGAAAATGTAAAAAGTTCATGCTACAGTGATATTATATCATGAAAGTAGGGCATTTAAGTAGAAGCATGCAATGGTGAGTTTCTCCTCTCAAACAATTTATTGAAACAAAAGCCAACAACAGTGGTGGGTATACCACAACAAAAAATGTCAATGTCTCAATAACTTGTCATGTGACCTTGAGCATCAATTACAGCTTGACAACGACGTCTCATGCAGTTCACAAGTCAACTTATTGTTTGCTGAGGCATGGCATTCCACTCTTCTTGAAGGGTGGCCCTCAGGTCACTGAGGTTGTGGGGTGCAGGGTTATGAGCCTCTACATGGTGACTCAGCAAATCCCATAGATTTTCTATGGGATTCAGGTTGGGAGAAAGTGCAGGCCACTCCATTTGAGGTACCCCAACCTCCAGCAGCCGTTCCCTAAAGATGCAACCTCGATGAGCTGGAGCATTGTCGTCTATAAAGATGGAATTAGGCTTGTGTTGTTCATGTAGGGGCAAAATGACTGGATTAACGATGTTATTCAGGTAGTATCAGCTTGTCACTGTACCATTCACAAGGTGTAGGGCAGTTCTGTATTGACGAGACATACCTGCCCAGACTGTAACACCACCGCCGCCAAAGGCTCATCTGGTGACAACAGTGGCTGATGCATAGCGCTCTTCTTGACGTCTCCAACATTGTTGGCGGCCATCATTTCTACTCATCGTGAATCAACTTTCATCAGAGAACAGCATTGAGGCCCACTGGTCCCTTGCTCAGCGTAAATGCTCCCTGGTCCATAAAAGACGATGACGCCTGTGCCTGATGGTGTGGTCAGGTATTCTTACAGGTCATCTAGCACGCAAACCACACTCATGTAAACTGTTTCAAATGGTCTGACATAACACTTGGGTTCCTCTCACCTCCCTTAAATGTGCCTGGAGTTGAGTGGCTTCATCATCCAATTCCGCAGGGCACTGTTCACAATGAAGCAGTCATCAGCGTGGGATGTGGCCAAAGGATGTCCACTTCTCAGTATGCCTTTCTGTGACTCTTCAGGTGTTTCTCAAAGTCAAGGATCCTTCCTTGGTAGAACATGTCCTTCCAAGTCGAATCTTTGGTAGAGTCCTTCCTTGACATCAGAGGAATGGAACAGCTCTTACAAGTGTACGAGCTGTGTCACTTCCACTTTCAAGCTACCAGCAGTTTTTGCTCTTTTCCAACTTTTTTCCCCTCAACTTCATGAAAATAAAAACAGATCATCATCACAAACAGGCAGCAAGATATTCGGAGGAAGCGGCTGTACTGCCTGTACCTCTGCAGCTGATGTAGTCAGGTAAGTTAAATATATCGCATAAATGGCTTAGTACTTCATTAGTTATTAATTAGCATACTGGAAGGCTGTGAAACATTATTACAGCAGCTGAATGTTGCTCTAAACAGCTGTGAAACACCGTAGTTTTTTTTTGTGTGAAAATCTTATAGCCTCCAGTGTCACGTGTGCTTTTTAAAACTTCTAACAATTGCCATTGTTGTTAGAAAAAAATATTCTAATATTAGCAGATCTGTAAGTTATATTTAATGAACGACGATATTACCACATCAGATATTACACAACTGGCAAGGTATAAATTATAGTAGATAAGATGATCAAAGCACAAAAAATAAATTGTTACAGCATGGACTTTGTTTAAAAAGTGTAGAAAAAACTCTTAGCCATCTTCCTGTGTTGAATTACTGCTGCATTTCACTTAAAAAGATTTTATATTCACATTTTTCCTAGCATAATTTCCCAGAGAATATAGTTAAAATGGAGTAAACAATTAATGGGGTAAGAAGGGTTAAATTTTGTCAATAAATCTATTATTTTTAAAAATTAGCACATTTTCACATTTACAGTTTTGTAAAATCTGATTAAAACAAAATTGCAAACATTACTTATACTAAATGTTTTGGCTTATGTTGCACCCTTAAAATGAACGGCCAAAAAACACGTCCATTTACTTTTCTAGCAATTTTATTTTTATAAAAATGCCCGCAATTCAACAGAAGCAAAGTTTTGTTTCTCTCTCTTCCGTTTTTTTACAGACACACACACTGCTCTTCCTGCTCAAAGGGAAAGTGTTCTCAGGGATGCGAAAATGTTGCGCCATTAGCTCAACAACATCCTCGAAGCTATCGCTAACACCCAAAGTAGCAAGGATACGCTGTCCTTCTATACCCAAATTATGAACCAGTATTGCCCGAGCCCGTATCTTCTTCAGTTCACCAAGGTTCAGAGCCACTAGGTAATTCTGGAGCGCAGCAAACCATCTCACCCAAGGGACTGGTGGTTCACCAGGAAGCTCCAGAAACGGCCAAATGGTCGCGACTCCCGCGTCCATACTTTTCCCCTCGTCGCCAAATGTTATGTCTGTAACTGAGGGTGAATGATGAGACTTAAGGTGGAACTGAACACGACTTTATTGCAGACTCACACAAGCAATACAGATGCTCCCGTCAGGCAGAGAGGTGGTCAAAGAGACCGCCTCTCTTCCCCACAGCCCTCTTATACCCCGGGTGGCAGCAGAACCGGAAAGGTGGAGACACCACCTGTGTCACACAATAATACGTCCTATGAACAACATCACAAGAGGGCCGGAGTGTTCGGGGCAATGATGACAGCTGCAGTAATGCTGAAAGCGGTCGGGTGTGGACCGACGAGCACAGAGGGACAGTGTGCCGGACAGCAGCACGGCGGGTTCCGAGGAGTGAGGCAGTTGGTGGTGAAGAGTGACATTTTTGCAGGAGAGGTTGGTTTTGATCCCAGAAGCAGATGGCGGCCAGGGGCGTTCATGCTGTGGGGCTGCCCGGGACCTCCGAGCCGGTCTTATTTTCGGCGGCCAGGGGCGTGCATGATTTGGGGCTGCCCTGGTCCCCCAGGCCGGTGTTACCTCTGGCTGACGGTGGACATAGGTATGACTTAAATACCCTTGATGTAAATATGTATATATCCTGCTGGTGTGCGTGGGAGTATGTATGTTATGGGATTATTTTACTTATTTTGTGTATATTTAAAAGAAAAGAAGCTGGTTTTAGTTGTTTTGTGTGAATGTGACAGGTCATTCTACTACAGTTCATGGTTCCCTGTTCCCTTAATGCATGTCACGTTCAGGTGAGAGCACACCCCCTCCTTTCCTGCGAGAGGTTCCCCGACTCTGCAGGTAATCATCACACCTATGTGAGTGGTTGCACTTGCTGTCTCCGCATTGCCAGTGCTTATAAGGATCAACATGTGAATGCTTCAGCGCTGGCTCATTGGGTATACTGCCTGCAAGCAAGCAAGTACTTGATCTCCTAATACTAAGGAATCGTGTTTAATCTCGACTTCTCCTCCCTTTCCAGGTTGCTGCCATCTGTGCAGTGTGTCTCCGGGGCTCGTTGTGTGCTCATCTGCTCCATCATCTCATCACCGCTTCAGCTGCTGATCTCCACACGGTCAGACACCTCACCCAGCTCCACTCCTCTCCTACTCCCTGTCAGCGTCAGCCCACTGGTTCATCTATTCCTGCTGGGTCTCTCTGTCGGGTTCTCTGCTCAGCCTCCCCGTAAGTCTTAGTTTCTTATTCCCTTTTCACGATCTCCCTCCTCCTACTAACTAGCTCTCATCTCCCTCTTACAGGCTGGGTTCTCATCTGGCAAATGGCGTCTTTCACTAACAGTGCGCTCCTCTTTTGAATTAATAAATTGTGGTTTAAATTAGCTTCTCTGTGTTGTGTGTGTGTTTTCTCTGGTGTGGCACCCTGCACGTGAGCTGACCATTCTCTCAATATGACAGAACTAGACAGCCAAATCGTAAGCTCAGCGGGGGCTGCATCAGCGGAGCACACCGCCTTACACGTCTCAATGTCACAGAGAGGCAGATGGCCGTGCTCGCACAGCAGCTGCAAATGATTACGCAGCAGCTGAGCACAGTCACCGATCATTTGGCTTACATGTCTTGTTTGGGTCCTCCTCCTCCACCTGTTGCCCCGGATTCTTCCACCGTTCCCTCACCAGCCCCGTACACGGGGAATGTGGAGAAATGCAAGGGGTTTCTTTGCCATGTTCGGTTTTATTTGGGCCAAGTGGGTGGGAAATATCCGGACGATACATCTAAAATTCATTTCATGACCCTCCTGTTGCGAGATCGAGCTCTTGATTGGGCTCAGTCCATTCTTGACAGCCTGGAGGGTCCTAATTATACATTTGATAGGTTCATTAGTGAATTCTCTTGCGCGTTCGACCGAACGGAGAGTGAGGGACATATCATGAGCTGCCTTACGTCACTCCGTCAGGGGGAGCCAGTCTACCGCTGACTTCTCTGTGGAGTTTTGGGTCATCGCGGTGGACTCTGGCTGGAATGACATTTTGTTACGCAACGTCTTCCTCCAGGGTTTAAACACTAACGTCCGCGACAACCTGGTGGTTCATGCCATTCCCTCCTCTCTGGACGGTCTCATTGATCAGACTGTCAGTCTGGACAACCGATACCACGAGCGTGCCAAGGAACGCAGAACCTCCTCTGGCCCGTCCGTTTCGTGTGCACGTCCCTTGGCTGTGGACATGGGTGGAGCCGACTCTTTCTCTGAGGCGATAGTGCTCGGCTGAGCCCGTCATGGTCCCGAAAAACACCAACGACGGAGGAGAGCCGGCACGTGTATGTACTGCGGCTCTCTGGAGTATAAGCTGTACAACTGCCACCTGAAGCCAAAAGACGTGGCCTGTCAGTAGCCATGGTGGGGGGGTGGGGGGCTCTGACGGGCGGGACTCTTATTCATCCCCCCAGTAACTTCTCTATTTCGGCCCTCATTCAGTTGCCGGGGGTTGAGAGAAGGGTTATGGCATTAATTGATTCAGGGGCAGAACAAAATTTTGTTTCTTCACGGCTCGTGCAGGAAATATGTATCCCCACGACCAAATTATCCACTCCTTTAAACATCACGGCCTTACCTAGCAGCAACGTGGCTTCTATCACTGAATGCACGCCACAGATCTCCGTCTTCCTTTCCGGGAACCGCCGAGAGGTTTTATCACTCTTTATTCTCCCAAATTCATCCTCCCTGGTGGTTCTGGGGTATCCTGGGCTCCAGAAGCATAATCCCATTATTAATTGGACACAAAACTCCATCTCTTCTTGGAGCCCCTTATGTTTGGCATCATGTCTAAGTTCGGCCGAGTGTTCACCATCCTTGCCCATCTCCTCCTCTCCGGCAGAGCCGCCGGACCTCAGCCTTGTACCCGAGGTCTATCATGACCTTGGGGAGGTCTTTAGCAAGTCGAGAGCACTCGCTTTGCCTCCTCATCACTCGTATGACTGTGCCATTGACCTCCTCCTGGGTGCGTGACTGAATGTCCAGCTGTCTTTACAGCATTTTTGGGGCTGGAGAGAGAGGCGATGGAGAGTTACATCAAGGACTCTCTGAACGCTGGCCTCATTTGGCCCTTCTCGGCTCCTCTTGGGGCAGGGTTTTTTTTGTAGGGAAGAAGGATGGATCCCTGTGCCCATGTATTGATGACTGTGAGCTGAATGCCATAACCGTTAGACAAATATCCTCTGCCCCTGATCAACTCCGCGTTTGCGCTCCTTCAACGTGCACGGGTATTCACCAAATTAGATTTACGCAGCGCGTACCATCTGGTCTGTATTCGCGAGGGGGACGAGTGGAAGATGGCCTTTCAAACACACTTGGGGCAATTCGAATACCTCGTGATGCCTTTTGGGCTCACCAACGCCCCTGCCATCTTCCAATGAATGATTAATGACGTCCTCCGTGATATGGTAAATCAATTTATTTTTGTATACCTTGATGACATCCTGATTTTTTCCTGCACACCAGAGGAACACTCAGTCCATGTCAGGTTCATGTTACAGCGGCTCTTGGAAAACCAGATCTATGTGAAGGCCAAGAAGTGTAACTTTTCCACCTGCTCCACTTCCTTCCTAGGGTTTATTGTGGCTGAGGGAGAGCTGAAGGCCGATCTGGCCAAGGTGAAGGCTGTGCTTGATTGGCCTACACCCCACTCCTGCAAGGAGCTCCAGTGCTTCTTGGGGTTCATGAATTTTTATCGCAGGTTCATCAGGAACTGCAGTGGGGTAGCGCAGCCTCTCACTCAGCTGACCTCATTCAAGGTGCCCTTCACCTGGTCCGAGGCAGCCAAACAGGCCTTTTCCAAATTGAAGGGCCTGTTCTCTAACACCCCCATCTTGGCCCAGGTCGACCCTCAGCTCCAGTTTATTTTTGAGGTGGACGCTTCTGATTCGGGGGTGGGCACTGTCCTCTCACAGCACTTGACCTCCGATCGGAAGCTCCACCCATGCACATATTTCTCTCGGGGGCTCACGCCAGTTGAGAGGAACTACGACATAGGGGACTGAGAGCTGTAAGTCATTATGTTGGCCCTTGAGGAGTGGAGGCACTGGCTGGAAGGAGCAGTCCATCCCATTGTAGTGTGGACTGACCACAAAAATTTAGAGTACCTTCGGTCGGCTCGCAGATTAAATACCAGGTAGGCCTGCTGGGCCCTATTCTTTCATAGGTTTAATTTCACCATCACATACAGACCTTGTTCTCGCAATACCAAACTGGACGCTCTCTCCCACCAGTTCAGCCCCGACCTTCCAGCCCCTCCTTCTCTCCCCCAACCCATTGTACAACCCTCTTGTATTCTTGGAGCCCTTACATGGGAGATTGAGCAGAGGGTCCGGCAGGCCCAGTCCACAGAGCCCAGACCAGAGGGGGGAACCAGTGATTGGCTGTTCACTCCGGCCGGCCTCCGCAGCAACGTCTTCCGGTGGGGCCACTCTAGCCATTTTTCCTGCCAATTAGGGGTTTCCCAAATAGTTAATCTAATTCAATGAGTGTTCTGGTGGTCCACCATGGACGTCTGGGACTACGTTAAAGCATGCCAGGTGCTCCAAATCCGACTCATCACCTCCTGTTGGCTTACTTCATCCACTACCAGTTCCCAGCCAACCTTGGTCTCACATCGCCCTGGATTTTGTCACGGGACTTCCCCCCTCAAAAGGCAATACCATCATCCTTACCAAAGTAGACCGCTTCGCCAAAGAAATCCATCTGGTGCCCCTTCCCAAACTACCCTCTGCCTCTGAGACTGCCAACCTGCTGACCTGCTGAATCTTCTTTTCCATCTTGCCTTGAGAGAGAGCAGTCGCATTTTTCTTCCCTCCTCCCCTGCCTTCCTGATCTATTCCCAGCTTTTGCAATGTTGCGTTTTTGTCTGTGTTTAGTCGCTCTTCTTCTGCTGAATCTTAATCTAAACGGAAATTATGGATTTGGAAGCGGCTTAAATGTGCTATTGTCACTATTTTTCAACAAGAATTGGGCCAAGGGGGAGCCCAAGAATTGGAACCTACGAGGAGACTCATGGACATTGGAATTCATGCGTCTATGAAAACATTATTGGTTATGATCTCAGGACTTCTATTTTTGGCTGTGGAGTTCCCTGATGCATCAGAAATTGAAGGAAAGTGACAGAGCTGATCAAGCAGACCCGGCAAGCTCCTTCATCAAATTCGACCAGTTGGGGAGAGCACGAGTAGCGGCAAACGGTGAACTGAATGACAGTGATTCAGTGAAGGAATACATCTGAAGCCCTGTGCTCTCTATGGAAAAACAGTTTAAGCCTGCATATATAATGGAAGCACAGAACTACACGGATGAGGACAAATTCTATTCTCTGAGTGCACTGTGCTGATTTGATTTGATTTGATTTGACCTTGTTTGCCCCGTGTTTACATTCCTCCTGACTGAGATAAGCGGAAGGATCGGCTCATGTCTACCCAAACAATCAACAATCAGTTATTTGTCGTCAGCGGATTGGACCTTCAAGGACAGTGCCCATGTGCCTTCTGCAAGCAAGAGAGAGAGAGAGATAGACTCTGGACTCTGGACTTGTTTATAAGTCACATGATTATAACATCTATCCACTGCCAGGAGGCGCCCTCTGCTGCTCACTAACAACTGTTACATTTACACTACACAATGCATACAACACTACATGCATACGATATACACACACTGCTCTCCTTCTGCATGTGATTTGTCTACTAAATGTCTGCTAAATATGCATTGAGGGTTTTTTTGCCTGCAATCAAAATTTCGCTTACTCATTAAGCGTCAATTTGATAAAACATGTTTTTTTCTCTCGCCTATTGTGTCATATTCTTTCTTTTCTTTTTTTTTCCTTTCTTCTTTATGACTGGCGGCTAGCGGCTGCCCCGGCCTTGGATGCGCTCTGCAGAGCGTGCCCAAATGCCAAGTCATGTTTCGTTACCTTGTATTCATACATGTGTAATGACAATAAAGTTGAATCTCATCTCATCTCATCTCACCTGCTGCAGCATCGCACTGCGCCAAAACCAGATAGAGAATCAGTATGGCACGCTGTTGGAGCTTGGAGAAAAACTTGAAAGCATATGATGAGAGATTTAAAGACATCTTCCAGGACATCTTTGAAAAAAATTACAAGCCAGAATTTGACAAGCTGAAGATCTGGTATGACACAAAGGGATTTCTGTCTGCATGGGATTCCTATGGACATTGTGTCTGAATGGGGTCCACAATTCACCTCCCATGTTTGGAAGTCCTTCTGCCATTCCTTGGGCACCACGGTCAGCCTCACATCTGGTTATCATCCACACAGCAATGGGCAGGCTGAGTGCACCAACCAGTCCCTGGAGGCCACCCTCAGATGCATGGCTTCCGATAATCTCTCCACGTGGAGCACCCATCTGACCTGGGTGGAGTACGCTCACAGCTCAGCAGTTTCTTCCACCACAGGACTCATGCCTTTCGAGGCATCCATGGGGTATACCCCCCTTGTTGCCAATGGCGGAGAGGGAAATCGCCATGCCATCCGTGGGGGCCCTTGCCCTCCGCTACTGTCAGCTCTGGAGGGCCACCCGAGCCGCCCTTCTCCACTCTACGGAGCGGAATCGCCAGTATGCAGACCGCAAGCGAGTTCCAGCACCCAAGTATACAGTCGGGCAGTGTGTGTGGCTGTCTGCGGACCAGGTGCCCTTGAAGATGGAATCCAGGAAGTTATCACCTCGCTTCTTGGGCCTGTTTACCATCTTCTGGATCGTCAACGATGTGACGGTCCATCTAGAGCTTTCGCAGACACTTCACATCCACCTCACATTTCATGTCTTGAGAATCAAACCCCTCTCTGCCAGCCCTCTCTGTTCCCCCCGAAGCCACCTCCTCCTCCCCGGATCCTCAACAGCCAGACCACCTAGACCATCCAGAGGATTCTGGACGTTCGCTGTCGGGGCCGGAGCCTGCAATACCTCGTCCACTGGAAGGGTTATGGCCCCGAAGAAAGGTCTTGGATCCCCGGCTACTTCTTCCACGACAGAGGGATGGTCCGGGCCTTCCACAAAGCCCATCCCAACAAGCCTAGTGGGCCACCAGGAGGCACCCCTTGAGGGGGGGGGGCACTGTCTTGTTTAGATGAGCGTGTGCCCCCTCCTTTCCTGCGAGAGGTTCCCTGACTCTGCAGGTAATCATCACACTTACGTGAGTGGAAGCACCTGCTGTCTCAGCATTGCCAGTGCTTATAAGGATCAATGTGTGAATGCTTCAGCGCTGGCTCGTTGGGTATACTGCCTGCAAGCAAGTACTTGATCTCCTAATACTAAGGAATCGTGTTTTATCTCTCTTCTACTCTCTTTCCAGGTTGCTTCCATCTGTGCGGTGCATCTCCGGGGCTTGTTGTGCGCTCACCTGCTCCATCATCTCATCCCCGCTTCAGCTGCCGATCTCCACCCGGGCAGACACCTCACCCAGTTCCACTCCTCTCCTACTCCCTGCCAGCCTCAGCCCGCTGGTTTGTCTATTCCTGCTGGGTCTCTCTGTCGGGTTCTCTGCTCAGCCTCCCTTAAGTCTTAGTTTCTTATTCCCTTTTCACAATCTCTCTCCTCCTACTGACTAGCTCTTGCCTCCCTCTTACAGGCTGGGTCCTCATCTGGCGAGTGGCGTCTTTCACTAACAGTGTGCTCCTCTTTTGAATTAATAAATTGTGGTTTAAATTAGCTTCTCTGTGTTGTGTGTGTGTTTTCTCTGGTGTGGCACCCTGCAAGTGAGCTGACCATTCTCTCAATATGACAATGCATGGTTTGGATCCTAAATTGGGGAGGGTCTCGATTGTGTGTGTGTGGTTTTGCATTTTTGTAAAGGGGAGGGGAATTGTTGGGTAGTGAGTGGTGTGTGTGTGTGTGTGTGTGTGTGTTGCCATACCAGCCCCTAATGTGACGTCAGGCGGGCACGGCCACTCTGTATATAACTCTTGGTATTCTCAATAAAGGGGGATTTGCTGCATGACAGAAGAGACTCCAGTCCCCCATTCCTCATACATAACATTACCCAAACATAATTATCTATACATCTCCAACTACAACAGCATAACTACAGGATAGATTATGACTTTTCTTTTTCCTGCTTGGTTGTCTTATCTTAATCTGTCGGTACAATGGTAGGCCTCCCAAGTCCATTAAGTCACATGGCAATATCTACCATTCAACCATGCTTAATGTGTATTAACATTGTACATGCTTTGGCATGTAGTACTCTTATCTACAGACTTTTACTGTTGCTCTGTCATACAGCAACACATGATCTATAATGATTTAAATTTAGTCCCAAGAAATTCATTTCTGAAAAACAGACTAATGAATTAGAGCAACTGTCTTCACATACACAACTAGTCCTTTCAAACAAAAATGAATCAGATTAACATTAACTCTTAGCATTTATTCAAAGGACTGTCTATGTAACCCTTTATTTTCTCAGGTGAGTGACACTAGGTTTCCCTAACTCATCACAGGTAGGGATACATCTTGGCTGGCATCTTCTTGTAGAGTGCCTGACCCTCTGATGTTCTTGCTCATCTTCTGTAGACACTCCATCCTTGTCAGTCTGAGATTTTACTTCTTGGATTTCAGAGTCGGAGTCTTGGCTTGCCTCCTGCTCTGGCGTGTCCTCCCTTTGAAGTCTTGCATCTTCTATTTGACCGCTATCCTGAGCAGCTTCCTGTCCATCTTATGGTTGGTTTCTGAGCGTCTCAGCCTGAAAGCCCATCCAGGGACAAGAGTTGCAAATTAGCTTAATGCTATACACTCTCTGTGCAACACATCAGATTTTCTTTTTTGTCTATGTTTATTGCACTGTCCCTGACAAATAAACAAATAAAATAAATTTCTACTCTGGAATGTCTTTTTGTCACAGGTTTGAAGACTGGGGTATGTGGATTAAGGTAAATGTTTTGGGTCTGTCCAGGCATCCAAACAGCATATTCTTCACTTGAACTCTCAGAGTTGTGCAGGAAAATTTGAGCCTTTGCTTGTGGCTTTTGTTTGTACTGGTTTTGTCTTGTATGGTCTTTATTTCTTTCTTTCAGGTGTTTGTTCTGCCCATCAACAAGGTAGGGACAAGGTAACAACAGGTTTCTGTGGAGGATCCTCTCTACCTTCTCCATCCAGAGGTTCCACCACATACACTGGACCATTCAGTCCTCTTCTTTCAAAAGAGTGACATTACCAAGAACTGGACGTCCCTCCAAAATTGATGAAAAGATGAGAAGAAAACTGGTCATGGAGGCTGCCAAGAGGACGACCGCAACATTGAAGGAGCTGCAGGAATTTCTGGCAAGTACTGGCTGTTTAGTACATGTGACAACTCCCATCTAAGGCGGCAAGACGGAAGCCTTAGCTTAAGAAGAAAAACATCCAAGCCCGGCTATATTTATCAAAAACACATTTGAAATCTCCCAAATGCATGTGGGAAAATGTGTTATGGTCTGATGAAACCAAGGTTGAACTTTTTGGCCATAATTCCTAAAGGTACAGTCATGAAAAAATCAGGACATCCCATTAAATATTCAGTTCTTGGGGGCGCTGTCGAGCATGGATACGGAGTAGACGCGTCCTTACCAGCTCCGACATATCCTTTCATAAATGTTATTTTATCTTGTTATATTTCTCCTTTTAATATTGGGACCAATATTAAAAGAAACTTCTCTTCAAGAGTGTGATGACAAGATTATGGCGCTCGAAGCCAGGTGTGAAACGCTGGAGAATTGCAACAAACTGCTAATGGCTAAAACGGACAACCTCGAATCGAGGAGCAGATGCCAAAATCTTTGTTTGCTTGGTCTACCGGAAAACATAGAGGGGCCACTAGTCACGATATTTATGACCGACTTCTTTGCCAAGACGCTAGGTATGGAGGTCTCTGGTAGGCCTGAGATGTTAGATCGAGCACACCGCTTTGCTTCCCAGCCTGCCTGGGACCAAAATGTTCCCCTGAGACCCATGATTGTAAAGCTGCACCATTTCAGAGTGAAACAGCGCATCCTCCAGCTCGCCAGAGGGAAGGGCCCGCTTACTTTCACAAAGTCACAAAGTTCACATTTTCCCGGATTTTGCTGCAGATGTCACCAAACGGAGGGCATCTTTCATCAACATCAAGTGAAAGCTCCGTGCTGCAGATGTCAGATACGGCCTGGTGTTCCCTGCCCGACTCCAAGTGTCATTCAATAGCAGCAAATACAGCTTTGGTACAGTGGAGGAGGCGGAGAAATTCTACTCGGAGACCATAGCCCCAACCCTCCGAGCGGTCCATGCGGATGACACCAACGGTTAACTCCTCACTAGTCCCTTGGGGGCAGTCTCCAGCCGTACATAAACTAAGCAGTCTAATAACTACTTTTTCTTGTCACTTTATGGACTTACTCCACTATAAGCGGCTTCACTGTGTGGGTTTGAATTTAGTGAATCTAGGTCAGGGGTGCCCAACCTGGGGCTCCTGGAGCATTCAGGTTTCTGTGGGAAATTTTCTAATTTCACTTCTTAATTGGTCCAAAGATTTGCAAATAATTTGTCATTGTTGTGCATGTGTTCTGTAGGCACCCTTGCACAACAACAGCAAATTATTTGCAAATCTTTGGACCAATTAAGAAGTGAGAAATGAGAAAATTTCCCACAGAAACCTGAACATTCCAGGAGCCCCGGGTTGGGCACCCCTGGTCTAGGTAATATCAATGCTCATGTTACCAGTTATTGTTGTTTTTTTGTTTTTTAAAAAATCAGAATTTTATTTTAAAAGTTCCTCTGATATTTAAACTATACAGTGGTGTGAAAATGTTTTTGCCCCCTTCCCGATATCTCATTTTTTTTGTATTATGTTTGTCACACTTAAATGTAGATCCAGCTTTCCATCCATCTTCTACCGCTTTTCTGGCAGTCTGGGTCACGGAAGTAGCAGTTCAAGCAGAGAAGCCCAGACTTCCCTCTCCCCAGCCACCTGCTCCGGCTCTTCAGAGAGGATACCAAGGCGTTCCCAGACCAGCTGGGAGACATAGTCTCTCCAGCGAGTCCTGGGTCTGCCCCGGGGTCTCCTCCCAGTTGGACGTGCCTAAAACACCTCAAGTGGGAGGCGTCCAGGAGGCATCCTGATCAGATGCCCATACCACCTCAACTGGCTCCTTTCAATGTGGAGGAGCAGCAGTTCTACTCTGAGCCTCTCCCGGATGACTGAGCTCCTCACCCTATCTCTGAGGGTGAGTCCAGCAGTCCTACAAAGAAAGCTCATTTCAGCCGCTTGTATCCACGATCTCGTTCTTTCGGTCATTACCCAAAACTCATGACCATAGTGTTATGTCCATAACCAGTGCACCAATGATGAGGCCGAAGGTGCAGTATAACGTAGCTTTATTAATGAACTCACACAACATGAAGGCGCTCCTGTCAAGGCAGAGGCGCTGGTCGTAAAGAGACCGTGCCTCTTCTGGGTAGGCCTTTTATATCCTGGGTGGCAGCAGAACTGGAAAGGTGCATCTGTCACCCACGACATACAACAATAATAATAATAATAATTATAATTAATATATAACATTCCCCCCCGTAGAAAAGTCCAAGACACACACACCATTAGGTCCACCCAAATTTCAACCCGAATCACACACTAACAGTAAATACAATAACAGGGCCTATCCATGCACACAAACAGCTAAAACTAGAGGGGGACAGGTGGACTACTGTCCCACCTCCACACGGCCAGACGGGTTATTCTGCCGTCTCTAATATAAAACAGTCTGCAGGACAAAGTAAGCTGCTGTGTTCCTAGTACAACATGTAAAATAATCCCAAAACATGTGTACAATCAAAGCCATTTTAAAACACTTAAAGGTCTGATGACACGTTTTTGACTTCACCTAATTTTTCAACACATAATACAATATGACGAAATAGGTTGGTCTGTGCAGTTCTAAGTCAAACAGGCTTTTTTTCATGCGAATATCCGACGTTTTCATGAGCACCATGTCACCAATTGCGTCAGTGGCTGGAAAACCCCCCGGCTATGTTGAAGCGTCATCGACAGAACACAGCGCTTGGCTGCCCACACAGGATGGAAGCGGTAGAAAACATTGACGATGGTTCCAGCACATGTAGTCTGGAATTGGTTTGTGTTGTCCAGTCTTCAGACGATTATAGTTCCGAAGAATGGGATGATAATGAAGAATCTTGGGGCATCAGACCGTATAGGTTTGAGCCGTGCCAAGCGGGCATCGTGCCTAGCGAGTCAGACTCAGACAGTGACGGTGGAGAGGCACACATGCCCGCAGCAGCATCAGCGACAAACACATGGCAGGGGAACACTGAGTGTTATGCTTTTGTTACAGATATTGCAACAAATTATTTGTTCATAAATATAATTTATTTAAACACGGTTTTTCAATAAAATCATAGCGGTGTATTCTCTGTGGCTCAGGCATCAGGTTTATTATGTATTATATTTTGAGTTCTTGTTGTTTTTGTTTTGTACATATGGTTTATATGCGTTTTGACCCACTTTCAGGTGGGCACTGTCCAAGATTCGCCAGTCCGACCACACGCCCCTCTCTCTTTGATAGTCAGTTGTTCATGTTCATGTTTCATCTGCTGTGTTGTCAGCCAGCCAATATTGCCAACACTATCACGATGAGTTAGCCACTCCACGCAGCTGTGGTTCTGTTGCACCCTTTGAAGCGATGTCGGCCCTGGGGCGCAACCGTGGTTAACACATTCCTCTCCATGTTCGCTGGGCGATGTCAGCCCCGAACGCCAACTGTAAGTGTTTCTGTTTATTTTTGTAAGTCTTCACCTTTTTGGGAACTGTTGTCATCATTCTTATGTTCAATACATGTGCTGTGGTGAATTCTGTGCGTAAATCCATTCATCATGGTGGTGCCACCCTTAATTCAGTGGGTGGCACCACAGTCCATTCAGCGGCTGCAGTTTTTTGATGATAACTAGTTTATGCAGGCGCGGCTGTAAATATTATATTGATCATCGACAATGACTTTTGGGTTTACACAACATGATAAAAAATGTCAAAATCGTGTCATCAGACCCTTAACAAACAGACAATATGTGCATCCACACCCCACTGTGTCAGCCTCCCACCCAGCACCCTCACCCCACAACTCGGGCAAATCACATATTACACATGCAAGTCAATGCAACAGTACAAACAGTGTTGGGCCTTTTTTTTTTTCCCACACACACAGGACAATCCCACAGTGTCATGGGCTGGGCTGGACTTGGCAGCCCAGTTCCATGGCACAGTGGCTGTTTTGTGTTCAAGTATATATATATATTTTTTTTTTTATTTAAGTTTTTGTAAAGGGTATACAGGTCGTTACAGCAATGCAGTGTTTACATTTTCATCACATGTTCCCTTATTTTCTGATATCTGACAACATTGGAAGATTAATTCTTACAACACCCCCTTTTTTTTTTTTTTTTAAGTGAAAGAAAAAGTGAAATTAAAGAGAAAAAAAAACAAAAAACAAATAACAAAAAAAACAAACAAACCAGTAAAAAACAAACAAAAAGAAAAAGTAAGTAAATAAAGATAAAAGAGCATCTGAGTAGCGTTGGAACAAAGAGCGGAACCATTATTGAAATGGTATTTGTCAAAGATTAGATCTAATGGAAGACACATATGCGGTCCAGGGTTGCCAAAAGTTCATGAACCCATCCATGTCCTGTCTCAGTGCGAATGTCAACTTTTCCATCGAGTAAATGTCTTGGATCACGTTAGTCCAATCTTCAGGTGTAGGACAGTCCTTCAACATCCATTTTTTAGTTAGAGCTTTTTTGCTTGCCAATATTAAAACATTGAATAAGTATTCTTCTCCTCGTCTTTCCAGTGAGTCCGGTAGTAAACCCAAATACAAAGTTACAAAAGAAAAGGGAACTGTAATTTTGAATATTTTCCCCAATATTGTCTGTACCTTGGTCCAATATTGGTGGATAACTGGGCATGACCAAAACACATGAAAATGATTTGCAGTCTTTTCACCACACAAGCGCCAACAGTTCAATCCCTTATGGGTAAATTTGTTTTGTGCAGGTGTTCTGAAAAATCTTGCCAAGTTTTTCCATCCAAATTCTCTCCACTGCAGGGATGAGGTACTTTTCCATTGCTGTTTATTTAGCTTTTCCCATATTTCCAGTTGTAAAGTGAAATTCCCCTCTTTTTCCCATCTCTCTTTTATATAAGATGTGTTGTCTCCTTTTAAGTCTTGAAGACCTTGGTATATTTTAGAAATGTATCTGATCCCTGGGATCCCTTTATATGCCATTAAGAAGACCTTCAGAACACCTGACTGGGCCCTTTCCAAAACCTCCTTTTTAAGTATATTGTTTATGTGGTGTCTAAGCTGGAAGAACCTGTAAAGGTCTTGATTTATTAGGCCTTGTTTTTTCAAATCTTCAAAACTTCTTAAGATTTGCCCTTTAAAAAAATCGTAATATTTTATCAGCCCTTTCTCCTTCCACTTTTTAAATCTGGTGTCTGTTTTATTAGGAGTAAAGTCCTGATCATAGGCGATCCATTGCAGAAGTCGATAGGGCTCTTTAGTTTGATTCTCTCTGACTATCTTAAACCAAATTTTTAGCGGGGTCTCTATCCACGGGTTAGAGTTATTCAAAAGCTTAGGTAAGACATTGTTCCCTATTATCGCCTGTAGGGGGATGTCACTTGTTATTTGGCATTCGATCTCCTTCCATTGTGCAGTGTAGACTGGGTTACATATCTCTACTAAAGTTTTAATTTGTGCGGCTTTAAAGTAGTCCCTGATATTTGGCAGCGCGAGCCCACCTTTGTCTTTGTTTAGCTGTAGGGTTCTATATCTGATTCTAGGTCTCTTGCCCTGCCATATGAATCTTGAGATCCTTCTGTCCAGCTCCTGCCATGTTTTTTTGGGAGGTTCTACCGGTATTGTTTGGAAAAGGTATAGAAGACGTGGAAGTATATTCATTTTGACTGCTTCAATTCTTTGTGCAGTACCCAAGAATGGTATCATATTCCATCTTGCTAGGTCAGATTTTATTTTTGTCACCAGTGGATCATAGTGTGACGTTTGCAAGGGTTCACACAAAAAGACAATGGAGCAGATGGCTGTGATCAACCTGATTTATTTTACACACACCCCAACCCCCAACCTGCTTCTCAGCACAGACAGGAGCGGAGGTCATTCTCACAGACCTCTGTTTACATCACGGTTACACACACATGATACATCTTGCCCTAATCCTGCTAAACACTGCTGGGCCATTATAATGCAGTTATAATGACACAGCAGTATAACTCAGAAGTAACACATTTAACACACACAGTAACGTTTCAAACTGGCAAAGCATGCTGGGAAATCCCTGGCTCCCTTAAAATGGCCCCGACGTTACACTGCCCCCCCCTGGACTGGTTTCTGTCCCCAGAAAATTCAAAGTCCACTTTCAGAAATCCAACGCGAGTCAGCCCGGTGCCAGGGCGGCATGCACGGGCCATCTGAGTCTCGGTCAGAGCATCTGGTTGGGGTAGGGTTCCGGTTTGGCCATCAGCGGGCGGATGGACACATCTGACAGCCTCTGTAGGACCACGCACAGTCCCTTCCCTGGCAGCGGGAGTCCCAGGCCCGCTCCGGCCGACTCCCACCGCTGCCAGTTCTCCCAGGCGGCCGCTGGCCCGCATCCATGCGTCCAGCCTTTGCCGCGCCTGGAAAGTGGCCGCATCTTCGTCCTGCTCGCTCCGCTGCGTCGCTCCTGCGCCTCTGTGACGTCATCTGCCGGGGGAAGCATCTGCAGGAGGCGGCTTTTTTTCCCGTCCATGCCACCTCGCTCTAATTTAGCGTCGGCGAGGGGCCAGTTTGTCGTGCGCTGTGTGCGGGGCAGTACCATGCCATGTACCCTGGCTCTGTGCAGCGGAAGCCGTCCTTCCTCGCGTCGCCACGGCTGTCTCCTTCGTGCACGCGCTGCTGTGATCTGCCGTAGCTCCTCCTCCACTCGCTCTCAGCACGGTGGTTTCCTCTGATGATCAGCGCGGCAGCCAGCTCGACCTGGGCCAGGCGGTCATCCAACAGGTTCTTGCCGTTGTAGCGGGGAATCTTGGCCCGCTGCTGGATGGATGAGACTGTCATTTCCCGGTCGATTGCCGCTCCTAGTCGCTCTGGAATCGCCAGCCCGTCCTGCCCTGAAAAGGGCGGGAAGCGGGGCTGGTTTGCTCTGCTCCGTCCATCGCGGCAAAGCTCTCCAGGGGCCGGCGTCTCAGCTCTACACTCCGTTCCCGGCTGAGCGATGAATCGCTCCGGCCGCTGTACCTCCGCCTGGATCCTCATCTCGCTCCATATCCCACTCCTGACACCAGTGTGACGTTTGCAAGGGTTCACACAAAAAGACAATGGAGCAGATGGCTGTGATCAACCTGATTTATTTTACACACACCCCAACCCCCAACCTGCTTCTCAGCACAGACAGGAGCGGAGGTCATTCTCACAGACCTCTGTTTACATCACGGTTACACACACATGATACATCTTGCCCTAATCCTGCTAAACACTGCTGGGCCATTATAATGCAGTTATAATGACACAGCAGTATAACTCAGAAGTAACACATTTAACACACACAGTAACGTTTCAAACTGGCAAAGCATGCTGGGAAATCCCTGGCTCCCTTAAAATGGCCCCGACGTTACAATAGTTTAGTGATATAATTTTGTTGAGTTGTTTTGGGATATTGACCCCCAGATATTTCATAGATTCCGACTCCCAGTTAGTTTTGAGTTTGCTTAGTGAATAATGATTTGGGTCATAGTTGAATGTTAAAACTTGGGTTTTATGCATATTTAATTTGTACCCCGATAAATCTCCATACTCTGAAAAAACTGAGGTTAGTTCTGGTAAAGAAGTGTCCGGCTGCCCTAGGTATATTAAAATGTCATCAGCAAAGAGTGCTATTTTATGTTCCTTCTGACCAAGTGTAATACCTTGAATTTTTTGGTTTTGTCTTATCCATTGGCTCAGAGGTTCTATGAAGATTGCAAAGAGCAGTGGAGACAGGGGGCAGCCCTGACGACATCCTCTTTCCAGTTCAAAAGATGATGATAAATTACCGTTAA
The DNA here is from genome assembly GCA_020510985.1 of Pholidichthys leucotaenia. Classification (NCBI taxonomy): domain Eukaryota; kingdom Metazoa; phylum Chordata; class Actinopteri; order Cichliformes; family Pholidichthyidae; genus Pholidichthys; species Pholidichthys leucotaenia. The sequence continues at coordinate 19,076,698 of CM035839.1, read as the reverse complement.
TCCTTATTTTAGCTGTTGGTTTTTTATATAATGCCTGTATAGTTCTAATGAAGTTATGAAAATTGAAACTGGATAAGATTCTATATAGAAAAGACCAGTCAACCGAATCGAATGCTTTTTCAGCATCTAATCCCAATATGACTGCATTTAAGTTATATTTTTTATATGATGAATTATGTGTAAAGTGCGTCGAATGTTGTCTTGTGTCTGTCTTTGTCTTATAAAACCTGTTTGGTCTAAATGAATTAGGTCTGTCAGTATATTTTCTAACCTTTTGGCAAGGATAATGGTAAAAAGCTTATAGTCCTGATTTAGTACACTGATTGGTCTGTAGTTGGAGCACTCTAGTTTATCCTTTTCAGGTTTAGGTATAACTGCAATGACCCCTTCTCTCCAGGAGGGGGGGATTTCCCCTGTGTGGAGGACATAATTAAATGTTTTCAGGAGGAGAGGAGATAGTTGCTGTTTAAAGGTTTTGTACCACTCTGCTGTATAGCCATCAGCTCCTGGGGATTTGTTAGCTTTAAGTTTCATAATTGCTTTTTCCAATTCTTTAGGATGTATTTCTGACAGTAGTGTTTTATTTTGTGACTCCGTAAGTTGGGGAAGGTTTAATGTGTTTAGGAATGCCTCGGATGCGTTTTTATGTTTTTTGTGGGAGTATAAGTTCTTATAGTAATTCTCGAAGTTTTTAAGAATATCCTGAATTCTGAATTTTATTTCCTTTGATACTGGGTCTCTGATTTTGTAGATTGCTCTTTCTGTTTGATGTTTCCTCAATTTATAGGCTAGCAATTTTGCCGATTTACTGCCTGCTTCATAGTATTTTTGTTTCAGAAATGTAAGTTTCTTCTGGATTTCTATTGTGTAGATCTCATTTATTTGGTTTTTAATTTCCTTAATCTTGAGCGAGTCAGTAGAATGAGTGTTGCCTTTGTGTTCTTTTTCTAGGTTCCTAAGTTCTGACTCTAATGTGGATAGTTTTTCTTGTCTTAGTTTCTTTTGGGTTGCCAGTTTTGCAATAATCTTTCCTCTTATTACAGCTTTACATGCATCCCACAGTATTAAAGGGGATACTTCTCCATTATCGTTATCTTCCAAATATCTGAGAATATCTGATTCCAATTCATCTTTCAATGGTCCTTTCAGGACATTTGAATTTAACCTCCAAGAAAATGTATTATTTGTGTATTTTTGGATATTTAAGTCCATGTAGATCGGACTGTGGTCGGAGAGATCCATCAGTCCTATTTTACATGTTTTTACTCTTCCAATGTCTCTATTAAACATAAAAAAATAGTCAATCCTTGAGTAAGATGAATGTGGAGTTGAGTAAAATGTATAGTCTTTTACACTGGGGTTGAGTTCCCTCCACACGTCACAGATTCCCAATTCTTTTAGTAGCATCCGAGTCTTCCTGTTTTGGGTGTTATTTTGATGTGGGGAATTACCAGAAGCATCCCAGTATGGATTCAGTCTAAGATTGAAGTCCCCACCACATATCACTAAACCTTGAGCTTTAGTTATCATTAGGTCGAATACATTTTTATAAAATTTCCAGTTAGCCCCTGGGGGAGCATACACATTCAGCAGGGTGAATCTTCTCCCTATCTCCCTATCTTCTCCCTCTAGCCGCCCAGTTACCAAACTGTATCTCCCTTCTTTATCTTTGTGTTCTGATTTTTTTTCAAATGTAATTTTGGTTGATATCAATGTCGCTACTCCCCTCCTCCTCCCTGATTTATATGAAGATGAAGAGATCATTTTAAACCCTTGTCTACTGAGTTTATTGTGTTCCACGTCTGTTAGGTGGGTTTCTTGTAAAAGTATTATTCCTGCTTTGTCTTTTTTCATTTTGCCTAGAATCTTGGATCTTTTAACTGGATTCAGGATTCCTTTTACATTATATGAAATTATTTTGGTTACACCCTGTTTCTCCATTGTGTTGTTTTGTTTAGTATAACTGTGTGGTGGCCCTCTTTTGTGCTACTCAGAAACTGAAAGAACATTAAAAACAAGAAAAACATTAAGAACATAGTGTAAAAAACTTTAAAACAAAAAGCTGTCATAAGAACTTCCTGAGCTGAGGTCTTTTTAAAGACCTTGTAAGAGCCTTGATGGAGTGAAGGCTCTGAGGGAAATTCCTCAAACTCTGTTACGTGTTGAGGGCCCTCTCTTACCACTGAAAGTAGTCCCATGCTTTTAACGTGAGTTTCAGAACCCAATCCAAACTTGTAATGATTTTTTTTTTTTCCTTTTATGCCTAAACCCTGTGAAATTGTGTGCACCCTCCCACCCCCATCACATCAAACATTCACGCAAAAACAGTATTTGTTAGTATGAGGAGAACATGTGGATTATTGTCACATTTCTATTTTAACAAGTTTTTTTTTTTTTTTATTACAAAGACTTATTTGTTTCAAATAATATGATTGTTCCATGAAATGTTTTACCACATGCTGAATATGCATCTCCTTTAATGTTTGTTACCTTGTATGAGGGGGGTTGGATGTGCGGATTGATTCAAGAGAAAAGAAAAAAAAAAAGAAAAAAAAAAAGGTCGCTATTCCAACCTGAAAACGGATAGTTTATCCGCGACGCTCTGGTGCTGGGTTTCCCGCTGCTGGTCCGTGGATTTTGAGGGTCTTTGTGTTGTCCATGTTTGCGCTTTGATCTTCTCACTCGGGTCTGCTGCGGGTTTAAATACCGTTACTGGGAGCCCTCTTTTCGCCATGTCAGCTGTTGCTTCTTCCGCCGAATTATAGAGACACGTTTCATCGCCGTAGAAGACCCTTAACTTCGCAGGAAATGGTGTCTGAAAGCGCAATTTCTTCTCTCTTAACACCTTTTTCGCGTCATTGTATTCCCTGCGCTTTTTAAGGACCTCCGGGGCGTAATCGTGTTCCACGTAGACTTTTCTCTCCTGGTGCATAAATCCTTTTTTCTGCCAGGCCAGTCTTACAACCTCTTGTTTTATTTTGAAATTGGAAAATCTTACCAACACCGAACGTGGGGGCGCTTCCGCCGCCGGCCTAGCGGCTAATGAACGATGTGCCTTTTCTATCTTCAAGTCGGTGGTTTGTGGAATATCCAATTTCTCTCTTAGTAAGGATTCCACGCATTCTGCCATTGAGTTAAAACCATTTTCGGTTCCTTCTATCAGACCATGAATTCTTATGTTGTCTCTTCTTTGTTTTCCTTCTTGGTCGGTTAGCTTAGCCTCTATAGCTGCTTGTCTTTTGCGTAGGTCTAGCACAGAATCTTCGAGCACTTTTATTCGATCCTCTGTTTCCAAGATTCGGTTCTCGGCCTGGTCCACTCTGCTGTTTGTCCTTTTCAATTCTTCTCTGAATTCCCGAAATTCGGCCGTAACATCTCGGCGAAATCGTCGTAGCTCCTCAAATAGTGATTTCAGGCTAACCCTTTTGTTAGCTATCACCAGTTCCTCGTCTTCTGAACGGAGATCTTCCAGTTCGGATTCTCCGGCCGATACGTGTCCTGGCCTGGAGAATTTCAGTTTCTTCTGTTTTCCTTTAGACATGATGATTTTGTCTTTTGATTTTCACTCCTCCAAAAATCCGTTAAGTTTGATTTTCAAGGTGTTATCCTGGATTGGGTCTGAGAACTTCAGTGTTAAGCTGCAGTCGCCATGGCGTCCAGACCGGAAGTCCCATGTTCAAGTATATTTTGATTTCCTATTTGCCTTCAGGCACCTCTTTGGGAGACCTTGAGGGTCTTGGCTCCCTGACAGCTCACAGCCAAGCCCTCCTCTCCTGCCAGCACCTGCCAGTTGAGTGTCATTATTATTTGTGTCTGTCACACCCACACACACACACACACACACAGTCATTCACACCTACACGCTATCAACTCTTAGCACACACCCATTCATTCCTACACACATACACGCACACACTCATGCACACCTGTTCTCACTCAACCCAACACACACCCATTCAGTTCTACTCTCACACACACACCCAGGCACACCGGCAATCACTTTAGTCATTATGCTTGGTATTATTTAAGCTCTGTTTGCACTTTTGTGATTGTCGGTACATTGTATTGTCAACCTTTCACCAGAGCACTGTTTGGCTCTGGTGATCTCATCCATGTAAGTATCTACACTTGTCCGTTGTTCATAGTGTTAGGTTTTTCTCTGTGTTTCCCTGTGCTACCTTGGTGCAGCCTGTCGAGCCTTGAGTTGCTCGGCTCCAGGCTGCGCTTTTGTTTCGGGTGCGTTCTGGGCTGTATTTATTCTCCACCCTCGCTCACCATTTACGTTTGGGAGCATTTGGGTTCATTCTGGTTCTGTTGTCCATACCATTTTGCCTGGGGACAATAACTCTGTTTGGTTTTTTTTGGTACTTATTTTGTACCCGTAGGTAGATTTGTTTTGCAGTCTGGTGACAAGCCACCAGCTGCCGGTCGCTGCGTGTGCAAGCGCCCCGTATCCCTAACCTGCATGTTTTTGGCATGCGGGAGGAAACCGGAGAAATCCCGGAGTAAACCCACGCAACACGGGGAGAACATGCAAACTCCACACAGATCACTGTTGGCCGGGGGCAGAGATCGAACCCACGATCTCATGATCCCCGCGATTCCCCGGCCGAGGGTAAACTGTGCTGCCGCAGTGCTAACCACACCGTGTGTGTATTGCCCGAGCCATGGAGGTAATATGTTTCACACTTACTCGCTGTGTGTCATGATTCGCTACCACATCCTCCTGCATTTGGGCTTTTCTTGTCTCTGTTGCCTCTAAAACGGCAGCGAATTGTGACACACAGCGAGTAAGTGTGAAGCATATTACCTCCATGGCTCGGGCAATACACACCTATTAACAAATCCAGCACAACCCCCCCCCCCCAATAAAAGTAGCCCACACTCTTTTTTTTTTAAATGAGCACTCAACCCAGCCACTTTTATGCATATACCACGTTAACACAACAATAACGCAGCCCTGGCAGTGTACACATTGACATTTCAAACATTAGCATGTTAATAGGTTAACCCCAAAACACATTTCCACCTTGCCACAATACAGTCTCGATGGGGAGACCACCCACCGGAGACCCGTCCGGCGGGTCCCGACCAGATCCTCTTCTACGCCTTGCCCCCGGAGATGAACCATGTCGGAGCCCCGACACCTCCTTCTCCTCACCGGCACGTCTCAGTTCATTGGGGTGTGTCTCCACGACCCATCGGACATCTGAAGATAACCGTCCTCCCAGACGGCCACCACCTGCAGCCATTCCTGGTCCTCTTGTCGTTTCCTCTTGCCATGAACTCCTCTTAGCCGAGCCTCCTCCCTGGGTCGAACCACATCAGTGACCCACAGGGGAGCTCGAGTCGGCTTCAAACGTCCACGATGTCTAGACCGGGCTTCCTCTCTGGATCAAACCGCTCCACCAACCCCATGCAAAGCCCGACTCGGCGTCCAGTGTTGTGTGGCACTTCTGTCCACCATGCCAGCCGGTCCTGCCCCACTCTCTTTCATTTTAAACACCAGCGAAGCCGTTGCAGCCCCTTGCTTCTTGGTATCTCCAGAACAAACTCCAGAAGCAGAGGGAGCCATCCTCATAGCTCCACCCGCTGCCGCGGGCGTCCCACCATGCCACCCAGTTCCCACATCCAGGGTAACTTGGGCCCTGGCACCGGAACTGCCCCACAATAGCCCTGGGTGGTCTGTCCATCTCCCAGAATACTAGGCCAATCTTTGTCCCATACCGCATCGTCCACCAGGCACGGAACCGGTCGGGCCCACAAACCACGGCCCAACCACTCCTCTCCGGTACCACTGATGATTGTCAAGCCCAGTCCGCAGAACAAGTCACAGCCCGTCACGTTCAACCCCCGCACAGTCACCACAAACTGGCTGTTTGAGACCACAGCCGACTTGTACCTCGCCATCAGCTCCAGCAAACCCACGATGGCTAGTCTATTACCTCCATAGCCACAATACGGCATCAACAGTCCTCTTCCACTGTAATGCGGGAACAAACTCCTCACAGTAGGCCAGTTCAACGCGGACACTGCTGTGCCCGTGTCCACCAACAACGGCACTTCCACGCCGTCCAGTATCACATCACAATAAATCCGCCCGTCTGTGCTCAGGGAGACGGTGTGAATAACCATACGACTCGTGGCGGGGGAATCCGTCTTGTGTCGCTGTTCCCGTCGCTCAAACTTTTTACAGGCCCTGGCAAAATGATATAGGAGTCCACACTTTCCGCAGCTTTTGCCCCTTGCCAGACACCCTCTCGCCTTGTATTGGTGCCTGGTGGACCCGCAGCCCAAACATCTGGGCGACCTTGGGGCGGACCTAGTCTTAATAGTGGTAGCGTAGTCTTCTTTATCTTCTGTGCTATCATCGCTACATGGGTCCACAGCCTGATTGTTAGTCAGACTGCCTCAACATTGTTCTCTCACCAAGGTCCTTTGATAGTTTATCTGCTGCTTCATACTGTTGAGCTATCTCTACAGCTGCATTCAACGTCAGTTCACCAGAGCGCGTGAGGAGCCTGGACCGTGCCGCAGAACAACGCGTGTGCTCTGCTAACTGATTGTGGACCATTTCTTCCTCCAAAGCCCCAAATTGGCACTCTCCAGCCAGCTGGCGCAGGTCCACAACATACCGTTGCACCGACTCTCCTGGCCTCTGGCGTCGCTGTCGGAACTGGATCAGCCGGATGATGGCATTCTCAGGAGCGCGAAAGTAGCGCGCCATTAGCTCAACCACGTCCTCAAAACTATCACTCTCTTCCAATGTGTTGAGAATACGTTGCCCTTCCATGTCGAGATTATGGACCAGTATCGCTCGTGCACGTAGTTTCTCCAATTCACCGAGGTTCAATGCCACCAAATAATTTTGGAACGCTGCAAACCACCTTGCCCAGGGAACTGGCAGCTCGCCTGGGAGCTCCAAAAATGGCTGAATACTAGAAACTCCTTTTTCCATAGTTTTATCCTCGTTGCCAAATGTTATGTCCATAACCAGTGTTCCAAAGATGAGGCCGAAGGTGCAGTATAACGTAGCTTTATTAATTGTTTATTTAGCAAATGCAAAGTCCTTAAGCCAAGCAGTTGCCTCCTGGTTTGCTGTATGGAGGGTGTGTAATCCTCCTTCCAGTCTTTGGAGCGGGCAAGCCTCTATGATGTGTTCCACTGTTTGCTCCTCGCCACATGTGCACAGTGGGCTGGGGCTACTGCCCCATCTGTGAAGGCTGGCCAAGCAGGGGTCATGTCCAGTTCTGAAGCGATTAAGTGTAGACCTCTGTCTCCTTGGGAGGTTGGTGCCCGGGACCTTTTGGTTGGGGTTTGTCACCAGGTTTTTTTTGGGACCTCCTTGGTCTCCCATTCCACTTGCCAAGCTGTCTGGATGGTAAAGTCAGCTGGGGGAGGGTTTTTCCAAATCGGCCGTCTGGATGAAAGTCGGGCAGTGGGTGGGTTATAGATATCTGCATGGATTGGTAAGTGAAGAGAATCTTTAACTTTTTGGAGCATCCTTTGAGTTAATTCTGCTCGCCGGATGTGTGGAGGGGTTATGTTTGACAGTACAGGGAGCCAGGGGAGTGGTGTTGAGCGGATTGTTCCAGTTATAGTTCTCATGGTTGTGTTGAGCTGGGTGTCTACGTGGTGTGTGTAAGATGACCTGGACCAGACAGGGGCACAATATTCTGCTACAGAGTATGAAAGGGCCAGTGCTGAGGTGCGCAGGGTGGAGGCTGCTACCCCCCGTTTTGCACCAGCGAGCTTGCAGAGCAGGTTGTTTCGTACCTTCACCTTAACAGCCGTCCCCTTTAGATGTTCCTTGAAGGATAGGGTCCTATCAAGGGTCACTCCAAGGTAGGTTGGATTCGGGGCATGCTTAAGCTTGAGTCCGCTCAGGTGGATGTTTAGTTCTCTGGCAGCTTTTACATTGTGGAGATGGAATACACTGCAGACAGTTTTTGCTGGGCTTGGTTTTAGGCGCCAGATTTTGCAGAACTGGTCCAGTTTGGCAAGATCTTCCGTGAGCACCCGTTCCAGTGGCTCAAAGTCTGGTGCTTGGAGTGCCAAACAGATGTCGTCTGCATAGATGAATTTGCGGGATTTTGTAGTGGGCAGGTCGTTTATGTAGAGGTTGAACAGAGTTGGAACTAGAACTGAGCCTTGTGGGAGTCCGTTTTTCTGCGTTCTCCATGCACTTGTGTTCTGACCGAGGTGGACTCTGAACCTTCGGTTGGTCAGCAAGGTTTTAATAATTGCTGTTGCCCAAGCAGGGATCGCCTTTATAAGTTTCAGGAGGAGGCCTTTGTGCCAGACCGTATCATAGGCGGCTGTAAGATCGAGAAACACAGCTCCTGTCTTCAGTCTGCTCTCGAAGCCATTTTCGATGAAGGTGGTTAGGGCCAGTACTTGTTCTCCTGTATTGCAGTCCTTGCGGAAACCTGCTTGATCCACGCATAGAATTTCCTCTATTCCTGGGGAAATACGTTGCAGTATTAGGCGCTCCATGATTTTGTAAGGAACGCTGAGTAGGGAGATTGGGGGGTAGCTTGCTGGTAGTTTGTGGTCTTTGCCAGGTTTTGGAATGGCAATGACCTTTGCTGTCCGCCATTTCTTTGGGATCGAGTTTGTTTGTGTGATCCTTGTGTAGAATTGTGTCAACCAGGTTAGGGCTCGGGGGCCAAGATTTTTCATGAATTCTGGGAAGATGTTATCGTATCCTGCTGCCTTTCCACATTTCAGGCCCTGTAGGACTTTCTCCAGTTTAGCAGCCTCGAAGGGTTCAGGGTTCGTTTCCTCTGCAGGCATTTTTTTGGTGTTTTTTTAGCTTTATTAATGAACTCACACAACACAAAGGTGCTCCTGTCAAGGCAGAGGTGCTGTAAAGAGACCGTGCCTCTTCTGGGTAGGCCTTTTATACCCACAACATACAATAATAATAATAATAATCATAATTAATATATTGTAGATGTCACAAACTCCCCGTGCGCTTTTCCACAGCGCACAGAGGAGGAGAAGCATGGATGGGCTTAAACGCAGGGTTTCACCAAACACACATTTATTGACATAACACAGTTCACAAATAGAGACTACCAGGTAGGTAGCAATGTACACAAAAAAGCTGACGCAAAAGCGAACAGTAGGCACACCACTGTGTACCGTGGCCACAGAAAAATAAGGCACAACAAATGCGCTCGGGAGAGCGAGGAAGACTCTAGGAAAGCTCAACTGACTCAGGGGAAGCAAACGGGGCAACAGCCTAAGCGTAGCAGTAGAGCTGCAGAGAGAAACGCTACCAGATAAGCGTAGCAGCAATACCGCACAGAGAAACGCTAAACAGTTTACTCACAAGCAGGAACAGCCCAAAAAGTCCAATTCTCCCAGCGAGCACAAACCATAAGTCCTTCAATGATGTAACGGCCATACGATGGAGAACGATCGTGTGACTCGTATAATGGTCCAGCGGTGTTTGACTAGCAAAGAGCTGCTTAAGTACAAACACCGCTGGCCTAACAAATTGGGAACACCTGGGCGAGGCGCGGGAAAGATAATTACCTGGGCAAATAGCTGCCTGTCAGAGAGGTGGGGGGGGGTGGTCGGACCAGCGAATGTTAGACAGCACCCACCAGAAAGTGGGTCAAACAGCTGCCTAACGATCGCCGACCAGAGCAGCGGCCAAGCATAGAAATAAGACACAGAAGAGAAATCAAAACACAACATAAGACCAAGAATGATCAGAACCGAGCCCGCAGGAGAACACAGGCTCGGTTCATGACAGTAGAGGGTAAAAGGGAAGGATGTGGAGGCGAGGCATGAGTGTAGATCTTCATAGAATCTTTATTGACCTTCTAACATATATGTACAGCCTATGGCCCCCAGCGTGGCTGCTGGGGACGAGTCTCTGTAGAAGAGCCTCCCCAGTTTCTCTGCATTCTGTTTATATAGCTTTATTAACCTCGCATAGAAACTGGGGCTGGCGCATTATGCATAGATATGAACAAAGAAAATGTGTGGCATGATTATCGTAACACTTGTTACCTTCATCACAATACATTCACCCCCCTGCCCTTCATGCTGCAGCTTGCAGCAGCGGAGGGCGAAGGCGCCTCGTTGTCTGGTCTAGTTACCCCCCCAGGGGGGGGCTTCCCCTTACTGTCCATTATTCTGCCCCTCTTCCTCCTTCTGGATGTGAGAGAATGTCCACACGTTGTGTCTAATGTCACCACACAGCGCCGCCCCCCCCCCCCCCCGAATACCCAGAAGGGACTGTAACCCCCCGGTCCTTTGGGCTCAAGTCAGCGCCCATGGCAGCTGCAGCGGGGGGTTGCCGCTCCGGTCGAATTGTCCTATTGGTGAAGTTTGTCGGAGGGCATGTCAGTCCGTGGGGAAAGAGGGAGGGGTCAAAAGCACTTTCTGCTCTGCTCCAAATTCCAACACGTTGAACAGCCGTGGTTCATGGGCGCACAGGGTCCGGTGCGTGTCGTGCTGATGGAACAAAGCCGGCCATCAGCAGGTTTTTGGGACAGAGGTGCGGGAAGAACGATGTGGAGGATGAGGGGGAGGTGGGGGAAAACAAAGGAGTGCCAGCCCGGGATGTTAAAAGCGTCTGGGCTGCGCAAAAATTGAGTGCAGATCAGCCTCGGTCGAGGGACTTTTCCGGTAAAACCTCCGGTGATCCACAGCGGCTGTGAAAAAAATAAGTCTCTGATGACTCCTCGTGTGGGCCCAGTCCTGCAAGGATCTGGGGAAGGCAAACGGCCCAATTCCCCGAGGGTGCGTCGCAGCAGTGAAAAAAGCTCAAGTTGTGTCAGGGAAACTGGCAATTCTGCTTTAGGTGCGGGGGCAGTCCTAAAGGCTCCGGGGAAAGCAATCGGCATAATTCCCCATGAATGCGCAGCGGCTGAGAAACAAATACCAGTCCTGTGGGTGAGGCTGCCCGGCTGCTTTAGGTGCGATACGCAAAGCCTAAAGGCTCCAAGGATGGCGATTGGCCATGTTCCCCAGGAAATGTGTAGCGGCTGAGGACAATGTATAAGTTCTTGGGGCCGATTTGTCCCTGGTGCGTGGGGCGCATGTCCGTGGCTACGTAGCTTTAAGTTGCGCTGTCTTCGTAATCCTGCGGTGTGCGCATGGGGCTTCTGTGCGCTGAAACTCCGCTGTCAGGAGGTGAAGTCAGGGTTGGGGAGCTTGATTCAAATACGCAGATGGCGCCGCTCTTCCCCTTTCAGGACGTTTCTGTGGTGTGCTCGTCTCACTGATCCTGGTGCGTCTCGGTCCCCGCGCCACACGCTCTCTCCGGCCCTTGAGGTCGCCAACATGGAGAGAGAAATAGGTGCTCCAGTGTGGATGAAACGAATGCAGGTGATCCCTGATACTCCGGAGTTCACAGTGTGGTGAAAGGGAGTAGACAGTTCATCTCACTTTGGGTCACCAATGTAGAGGGTAAAAAGGAAGGATGTGGAGGCGAGGCACGAGCGTAGGTCGACACAGAATCTTTATTGACCCTCTAATGTACTGTATATGTACAGCCTATGGGCCCCAGTGTAGCTGCTGGGGCCGAGTCTCTGTAGAAGAGCCTCCCCAGTTTCTCTGCGTTCTGTTTATATAGCTTTATTAACTTCGCATGGAAACTGGGGCTGGCGCACTATGCATAGATATGAACAAAGGAAATGTGTGGCGCGATTATCATGACGCTTGTTACCTTCATCGCAGTACATTCACCTCCATGCACTTCATGCTGCAGCTTGGAGCAGCGGGGGGGGGGGGGTCTCGTTGTCTGGTCTAGTTACCCCCAGGGGGGCTTCCCCTTACTGTCCATTATTCTGCCCCTCTTCCTGCTTCTGGGTGTGAGAGAATGTCCACACGCTGTGTCTAGTGTCACCACAATATAACACATAGGTGAGGGTAGGAACGTAGATTGACTGGTAAGTCGACAGCTTTGCCTTAGAGCTTAGCTCCCTCTTCACCACAACATACTGGTTTCAGATCATCAAACAAATTTAAATATTAGACAAAGATAACACTAGTAAACACAAAATGCAGTTTTTAAATCAAGGTGTTTATGATTAAGGGTAAAAAAAAAATCCAAACCTTCATGGCCCTGTGTGAAAAGTGATTGCCCCCTAAACCTAATAACTGGTTGGGCCACCCTTAGCAGCAACAACTGCAATCAAGCATTTGCCATGACTGGCAGTGAGTCTTTTACAGCGCTGTGGAGGAATTTTGGCCCACTCATCTTTGCAGAATTGTTGTAATTCAGCCACACTGGAGGGTTTTCGAGCATGAACCGCCTTTATAAGGCCATGTCACAGCATCTCAATCAGATTCAGGTCAGGGCTTTGACTAGGCCACTCCAAAGTCTTCATTTTATTTTTCTTAAGCCATTCAGAGGTGGACTTGCTGGTGTGTTTTGGATTATTGTCCTGCTGCAGAACCCAAGTGCGCTTCAGCTTGAGGTCACGAACAGATGGCCAGACATTCACCTTCAGGATTTTTTTGGTAGACAGCAGAATTCATGGTTCCATTTACCACAGCAAGGCCATTTTTGCCCAGTCTCTTTCTTATAATGGAGTCTTCAGTGAGGCCTGCAGTTCTTCGGGTGTCGTCGTGGGGTCTTTTGTGACCTCTTGGATGAGTTGTTGCTGCGCTCTTGGGGTAATTTTGATCGGTCGGCCACTCCTGGGAAAGTTCACCACTGTTCCATGTTTTCACCATTTGTGGATAATGACTCTCACTGTGGTTCGCTGGAGCCCCAAAGCTTTAGAAATGGCTTTATAACCTTTTCCAGACTGACAGATTTCAATTCAGAATCAGAATCAGAATCAGAATCAGAATCAGCTTTATTGGCCAAGTATGCACAACACATACAAGGAATTTGACTTTGGCTAAAAACTTGCTCTCATTGTTCAGGTGGAGGATTTAAATAAGGATTCAATGACAATAGAGTATGTACAGTAAATTACAGTCTGTCCACGTTTCTATAAAAGGATGCAAATATATACAGGAATATATGCAGTTATTTACTCAGACTAACCACACTTTGCAGAAATATATGAAAAAATATACAGTCACACAGTATTTCAATGTGAACTCAGATTCAGTGATATAATGTGAATGAAGTAAAAAGCAGTGTGAGAGTTATGTGCAATGTAATAATGGATGAAAAGTCATGAGTACAGCAACAGGTAGGACTAGGTGAATGTTAGGAGTTCATCAGAGTGATGGCTTGAGGAAAGAAACTGTTCCTGTGACGGGTGGTTTTGACCTTCAGTGATCTGTAACGACGACCAGAAGATAGAAGTTCAAACAGTTTGTGGCCGGGGTGTGATGGGTCAGCACAGATGTTTCCCGCCCGTTTCCTGGTTATGGACCGATATAAGTTCTCAATGGAGGGTAGGTCAGTACCAATGATCCTCTCCGCAGACTTAATGATCCGCTGCAGTCTGGTCTTGTCCCGTTTAGTGGCAGATCCAAACCAGACAGTGATGGAAAAGCAGAGGACAGATTGGATGATGGCGGTGTAGAAGACAACCAGCAGCTCCTGAGGCAAATCAAACTTCTTGAGCTGACGCAGAAAAAACAACCTCTGCTGGGCCTTTTTCCGGACAGTGTCTATATGGGAGGACCACTTCAGGTTCCGGGAGATTGTGGTACCCAGAAACTTGAAGGAGTCCACAGTGGACACTGTGCTGTTGAGGATGGTGAGTGGGGGGAATGAAGGGGGGTGTCGCCTGAAATCCACAGTCATCTCCACCGTTTTGGCTGGGTTAAGTTCAAGATGGTTCTGCACCAGAGGATCAGCTGCTCCACCTCCCGCCTGTATGCAGACTCATCATCATCCCGGATCAAACCGATGACTCTGGTGTCGTCCGCAAACTTCAGGAGCTTCACCAAAGGGTCCTCTGAGGTGCAGTCATTGGAGTAGAGAGAGAAGAGCAGTGGGGAAAGGACACATCCTTGGGGGGCGCCAGTACTAATTTTTCGGGAGCTGGATGTAAATCTCCCTAGCTTCACCTGTTGCCACCTGTCAGTCAGAAAGCTGGAGATCCACTGGCAGGTGGAGGGGGGCACCTTGAGCTGGAGGAGTTTCTGATGAAGAATGCCTGGGATGATGGTGTTGAACGCTGAGCTGAAGTCGACAAACAGGATCCTGGCGTACGTCCCTGGGGAGTCGAGGTGTTGCAGGATGTAGTGTAGTCCCATATTCACTGCATCATCCACTGACCTGTTTGACCGGTAGGCAAACTGCAGTGGGTCCATCAGGGGGCCTGTGATGACCTTCAGGTGGTTCAGCACCAATCTCTCCAAGGATTTCATGACCACAGAGGTCAGGGCAACAGGTCTGTAGTCGTTTAATCCTGTAACAGAGGGTTTCTTGGGAACTGGAATGATGATGGAGCGTTTGAAGCAGGAAGGCACGTCACGCAGCTCCAGTGATCTGTTAAAGATCCGGGTGAAGATGGGGGCCAACTCATTGGAGCAGACTCTCAGGCAGGACGGAGACACACCATCAGGTCCTGCAGCCTTCTTGATCTTTTGTCTCTGAAAGACCCGGCACACCTCCTCTTCACAGATCGTTAGTGCTGGTGGGAGGTCAGAGTGGAGGAGGGATGGAGTTCCTGGGGCTGCAGATAATCCTTTTGTGTGGGTGGGAGGTGAGAACTGTAGGTTCTTTTCAAACCTGCAGTAAAAGCTGTTTAGGTCGTTAGCCAGCTGGAGGTTTTCCACAGGGTGGGGGGATGGTCTCCTGTAGTTGGTGATATTCTGCAGGCCTCTCCAGACAGAAGCAGAGTTGTTGGCTGAGAAGTTTTTTTGTAACTTCACACTGTAGCTCCTCTTAGCAAGCCTGATCTCCTTCGTCAGCATGTTTCTGGCCCGCTTGTACAGAGTCCAGTCACCAGTCCTGTAGGCCTCCTCCTTGGTCTGACGTAGCTGCTTCAGTTTAGGAATGAACCAGGGTTTATTGTTGTTGTATGTGCAGAAAGTCTTGGTCTGCACACACATGTCCTCGCAGAAACAGATGTATGACGTCACAGTGTCAGTGAGTTCATTTAAGTTAATGGCTGCAGCTTCAAAAACACTCCAATCTAAATCCAAAGCCGCTAGGCGCCATGACTGGCGCCTAGCGGCTGCCCCGGCCTTGGATGCGCTCTGCAGAGCGTGCCCAAATGCCAAGTCACGTTTCGTTACCTTGTAATACATGTGTAATGACAATAAAGTTGAATCTCATCTCATCTCATCTCATCTCATCTCATCTGTGCAGTCAAAGCAGGCTTGTAACTTCAGCTTTGATTCCTCAGTCCATTTCTTCACAGTCCTTACAACAGACTTGGAAGTTTTTAGTTTCTGTCTGTATGCTGGAATAAGATGGAACAGACAGTGGTCAGAGAAACCCAGAGCTGCACAGGGGACGGCATGATAGGCGTTTCTTAAAACTGTGTAACAGTGGTCGAGTGTATTTGTGTCCCTGGTGGGACATTTAATATGCTGTCTGTATTTAGGAAGCTCATTTGTGAAATTAGCTCTATTGAAATCACCCAGAATGATAAGCAGAGAGTCTGGATGATTTTCCTCCACGTCTGCTGTCTGGTCAGCGAGGTACTGCAGGGCCTCCGTTGTACAAGCAGCAGGCGGGATATAAATTCCGACCAGAATAAACGAGGAGAACTCTCGCGGTGAATAAAAGGGTTTACAGTTTATGAACAGTGACTCTAGGTTAGGGCTACAAAACTTCTTCAACACTGTGACATCAGTACACCAACCTTCGTTTATGTAGAAGCAGATTCCACCACCTTTAGTCTTTCCAGAGAATTCTCGGCTGCGATCAGCGCGAAACAGTTGGAATCCGTCCAGACGCACCACACTGTCCGGGATGTGTTCACTCAGCCAGGACTCCGTGAAACAAAGGGCGCCAGATCTGCTAAAATCCCGGTTTTTGTGAGTCAGGAGCAGCAGTTCATCCATTTTGTTCGCCAAACAGCGGATATTTGCCAGATGGATCGATGGGAGCGGCGTGCGAAATCCTCGTTTCTTCAGCCTGACTAGCGCACCGGCACGTTTACCACGCCACCTTCGTTTCCGGCCAGCGCCAATAGCCGCTGCTCCCACAGTTAAGATCGACTGAAAAAACTTCAGATCAGCAGCAGCAACTGGCGGAGAAGTTGCATTGGGAGGTAGTCTGAGTGAAAGTAGTTCCTCCCTTGAATAGGTGATTCGGACAGAAGAGCAGAAGTCCAAAAAACCACACAAAATTATCAAAAACATCAGAGAGCAGAAGCCAGTGGCTGCCATCCGCGGCGCCATCTTGGATTTTTTTTTTTTTTTTAACTTAGTTTTTTACTTTGTTTCTCATTTGTTCCTGAATTTATTTGGATTGCAACAAGATGCCGAGCTGTTGAGGATCTTTTGGTCTACTTCACTTTGTCAGGCAGGTCCTATTTAAGTGATTTCTTGATTGAGAACAGGTGTGGCAGTAATCAGGTCTGGGTGTGGCTAGAGAAATGAACTCAGCTTTCCAAAGATGTGATAAAACCACAGTTAATTTATGTTTTAAGGGGGGGGGAATCACTTTTTCACACAGGGCTGTGTAAGTTTGGATTTTTTTTCCCCTTAATAATAAACACCTTAATTTAAAAAACTGCATTTTGTGTTTACTTGTGTTATCTTTGTCTAATATTTAAATTTGTTTGATAATCTGAAACATTTAAGTGTGACAAACATACAAATCAATAACAAACAAATCAGGAAGGGGGCAAACACTTTTTCACACCACTGTACATCTGCATGTGGAGCACTGGTTCAGTGCAGAGTTAGGATGTACTATGTAGGGTGAAGGCACTCAGTTCAAGGAAGCATTCAAAGTACAAGGATGGGTTTTTTTGTTTTTGCTCTTCACCCCTTTTTTCTTGTTGTTGTGTGGGGGCATGGTGTGGGGGGTTTCTCCACCCAGAGAAGGCAGGGGGAAGGGGACAACAATGGACCGAAGGAGGAGATGTCACCGGGGGGGGGGGGGGGGGGAGAAAGGTATCAGATGGGACTGTTGGGTTTATGCGCCCCCCGGGAAGAGTAAGAGAATGCCGGAGCTGCTGAGAGAAGGATGTTGGAGCGGAGCCAGCGTTATGCCATGTTGATGTGCCACACAATCCTTTTTTCAAAAGACAATGTATTATGGTCAGAAGTTCGGAGTCTCAATGTATGGAAATAAAGATATAAAAGAGGAATGCACAGAGACCCGGGATTCTCTTTTGCTGTAAGTTATGTTGGAGGAAAAATAAAGTTTCTGTGTCGTCCAGCTCGTTGCCTCGCCTGCCTCCTTTCTCCACAGTTGCACTGTTGTATTTGTCAGAAGGTCTTATACACAAACTCCCATAACATACAAACTTCACGGTGGCGCAGTGGTTTAGCACTGTGGCAGCACAGTTTAACCCTCGGCCGGGGGATCGCGGGGATCATGAGATCGTGGGTTCGATCCCAGCCCCCGACCAACAGTGAGCTGTGTGGAGTTTGCATGTTCTCCCCGTGTTGCGCGGGTTTACTCCGGGATTTCTCCGGTTTCCTCCCGCATACCAAAAACATGTAGGTTTAGGGCGCTCGCGCACGCAGCGACCAGCAGCCGGTGGCTTGTCACCAGACTGCAAACCAAGTCTACCTACGGGTACAAATAAGTAACAAAAAAAACAAAACAAAAAAAACAACTTCTAAACAAAACTATTACTCGCATCACTTGGAATAATGGCTAACAATGTTGAAATTAAATTGTGTTCTTGGAATGTACATGGGATCCAGACCCCTATTAAACATAAAAAATTCTTAACTATTTAAAAAAAAAAAGAAGGTACAGATAGCATTTCTCCAAGAGACCCATTTAAACAATGATGAACACTTAAAGTTAAGAAGGGAATGGATGGGCCCGATCTACGATTCCTCCTTCACAACTAACAGCAGAGGGGTAGCCATTTGGGTTCATAAATCCCTTCCTCTGGCAGGGGTGGAGATTAAGGCCGATACTGCAGGAAGGTATGTCATAATTAGAGGGACACCCTTTGGGGACACTGTGTCCTATTTAAATGTGTATGTCCCCCTTATTCGCTCAACTGACTTTTATACTACGGTATTTTCTCTGTTTTGTGAGTGGGCTGTTGAGTCCTCTGTGAGAGCTGGCAACTTCAACTGTTGTCTATATCCCCGTCTAGACAGGTCCTCGAAAACGGTAGAGTCTAATGTTGGACAAGCTCGTTCTTTACTCGGCTGCTGCACTGATATTCACTTTATTGATACTTGGAGGACCCTTCACCCCACTGATCGGCAGTATACATTTTACTCAAAAGTGCATAAAACATTCTCTGGAATTAATTATTTTTTTTACTCCTAAATATGCCCTTCAAAGAGTACTCTTTTGCTCCATTGGTAATATTATTATCAGTGATCACTCACCCATATTTTTGGTCATGCCCAGGAAGACTGAAAGCACTAGGGGGCAATGGCGCTTTCCAAATCACCTTCTTAAAAATCCCAATTTTAAAACATACCTCACAGAACAGTTTAATCATTTTATTGTTGAAAATGATATCTCTGATGTGTCACCTAGTTTACTTTGGGAAACTGCTAAAGCTGTTATTCGAGGCTTCACCATATCGTTCTTGGCAAACCTTAAGAAAAAACAGGGCAGAGCAACAGCTTCTTGAAGGTAAACTAAGTGAACTAGAGTGTGAATTTAACCTTAAGCCTTCAGACAGCCTGAGATCTCAACCATGGCAGCTCTAGATGCACTTTTATCTAAAGAAGCTCAGAGATCTATACTGTTTGGTAAGCATTAGTTATATGAATTCGGCAATAAGCCAAGCAAGTATCAGGCAAATCTAATAAAAGGTAATACCGGCTCCCAGGCTATTCCAGGCATAAAGGATAGTTCTGGTAAAAGAGTTTATAACAATAAAGATATTAACAACTCTTTCCTCTCCTTCTATGAAGGCTTGTACACTTCTGAGTCAGACCACAACTCGGAGACTTTGATGCATAATTTTTTATCATCTGTCAAACTACTTCAAGCATCCAATACACAAAAAGAGCTGTTGAATAGGGCTATTACCTGTGAAGAAGTTATAGAGGTGATTAACAGCTTACAAAATAATAAGGCCCCGGGGCCTCATGGTCTGACCTCAAAATTTTACAAGGCTTTTAAAGGTTTGCTAACTGACCCCCTTCTCAATATGTTGTCCTGTGGAAGATGAAAGCAGACGAGACAGCGAGCTAGACGACACATGAACTTTATTCACCTTCAAACATAAAACACAAAACTTCTCCCGGGGTCTCTGGTCGCTTTCTTTTATACCACTTTATTTCTGCTCCATGAGACCCAGGGAGCCAAAGACAATACACACACTACACAGAGCCTGTTTGGCACATTAACATTACAGAACACGAACTCTGCTTCTCACTCCCTCTCCCACTCTAGCGAACTCCGGTGTCTCCTGACTCCCCGGGGTGCGGCTTATCCTTTCTGCTACATCTGAGACCCCCCGGTGCCACTTCCTCCTTCAGTCCTCTATTCCATCTCCCCCCCAACTTCCGACTCTGGGTGGAGAACCCCCCACTCAGTGCCACCACACAGCCCCCCCCGCCCCCCGAACACCCAGAAAGGGGACTAATCCCCCGGTCCCTTGGGTTTGAGCCGGCACCCATAGTGGCTGTAGTGGGGGGGTCGCCAGTCCGGTCAAAACGCCCTCCTAGTGAGGTGTGCGGGAGGGCATGTTGGTCTGTGGAGGGGAAACAGGTTAGCTTCGCGAGCGCAGTTCTCCTCTGGGTGAACACCAACTTGCGGAACCACTGTCGGTGGGCATCTGCGCCGGGGAGCTTGGGCAAACACCATCTGCTCGTCTGCCAACATATAAGTTGGCTTCAGCCTGTCAATGCAGACGGTCTCCTTACGCGCCCCCCGCCCCCAAGTCTAACACAAAATGCTTTGCCCCAGTTTCCAGCACTCTGAACGGTCCGTCGTACGGTGGTGCAGCGGGGTTCTGTGTGCATTGTGCCTGACAAAAACGAACCTGGCCCTCTGTAAGCTCTTTGGGACGAAGGTGTGGGGAAAACAGTGGTGTGCGGGGCCCAGCATGCTAGCAGCCTCTGTACTGTAAAAAAAATTACGCGGCAGGTTGGTCCCAGGTGCAGGGTTTTCCGATAAAAATTCCCCGGAGATCTGCAGCGGCTGAGAAAAAACGAGTTCTGCCGGGGAAGCTGCCAGATCCTCCTTAGGTGTGGCACGCAACCCTAATAGGACCCAGGGCTGGCGGTCGACCCAATTTGTATCCGTGAGTGAAGTTCTGAGCGCTGCTTTAAGCCACCTATAAAAACGTTTGCATAACCCGTTAGCCTGGGGGTTGTATGCGGTGGATTTTGACCCCCAGGCTCTGGGGCATCGCGGACCAGAGTTCCAAAACGAATTGCGGACCCCTGTCAGAAGTGATGTCCAATGGGGATCCGAACCGTGCAACCCAGGCTGACAAAAAGGCACGAGCCACTTCCACAGACGTGGTGGAAGCCAGTGGGACCACTTCAGGCCAACGTGTGGTGCGGTCCACGATTGTCAAAAGGTGCATGAAACCTTGCGACAGTGGGAGGGGGCCCACCAAATCCACGTAGACGTGGTCAAACCTCCTGGCTGGGATTTGAAACGGCTTGGGGGGGGGGGGGGGTTGGTGTGCTTGTGCACTTTGGCCCACTGGCACGCAACACACACTGCAGCCCCATCTTTCACGTCCATGTGTAAGTGAGGCCAGACAAATTTCGCACCCACCAGTTTAACCGAGGCGTGCACGCCGGGATGTGAAAGGGAGTGGACTGACTCAAAAACGCGGCGGTGCCAAGAGCTCGGAACCACCGGGTGTGGGCGACCAGTGGAGATGTTGCAGAGCAAGGGGGGGCACCCTTCTTGCACCATCCTGCTCTCCAATTTTAACCCCGTAGGCACGGACTGGAGCGCGCAAATGTCCGCGTCCCCGATTTGCACCATGGCCATGGCGGGAAAATCTATTCCCATGTAGACCAGGGAGACTAACACGTGGGACAGGCAGTTGGCCACGACATTAAGCTTATCGGCTCGGTGTTGAATGTCGGTCGTGAACTCCGAGATCGCGGCCAAATGTCATTGCTGCCGGGCTGACCACGGTTCCGAGACTTTGGACATTGCGTACGTTAAAGGCTTATGATCAACGAATGCGGTGAACTAACGCCCTTCTAGCCAAAACTGGAAGTGGCATGTCGCCAGGTGGAGGGCCAACAACTCTCTGCGAAATGTACTGTATTTGCGTTCGTTGTCGCGCAAAGTACTGCTGAAAAATGTGAGCAGCTGCCATGAACTGGAGATGTACTGCTCCACCACTGCCCCTATGGATGTCAGACGTGTCTGTGGTGAGTGCTATCCGCGCTGACAGATAGCAGACTGGAGTCCTTCATGGATGCCGGTGCCGCTGTGTGCACGCTGAGAGCTCTGGTTGCTAGGATGACGTGGTCCGCTTCCTGCACCAGGGCACGGTAGTCTCTGGTTATCAGCAGCGGCGAGTTGGCGAGGATCGCCCTCCCTGCATCATGTAGGTTCCTGAGGAACAGGTGGACGAACAGGAAAGATTCGTTGTTCTTCCCCATCAGCGCTAACATGCTCTCCATGAGCTCCACGGCTGATCTGTCACCTCACTCTGAACATGTTAGGAGCATCTCTGCCTTCTCACTGTCCGACAGGGTATAACACTGGAGTAGCATCCGCTTGAGTGCTTCATATTTTTCCTGGGCCAGTGGCTCCTGGAGCAGGCTTGTTACCTGTTGCGTGGCACGCACATCCAGGGCAGTGATCACATGGTAATATTTAGTGTCGTCCATTGTGATCCCGCGGAGTGTGAACTGGGTTTCTACATGTAAGAACCATGCGGAGGGATTGTGAAGCCAGAAGTCTGGGAGCTTGACTGTGACAGCACATGTGGCGCTGGTGTTCTCCCTCTGGGTTGTCTCCAGGGCAGTGCTCGGCTTGTTCTCCATCGCACATCTTAGGGTCACCTCTCTAACCAGGGTAACCACTCTCGGTTACTGTATCCCTTCCAGATGATCCCAACTCTCTTAACAAGAAAATCACTGGCTACTCTTAACAGCTCCTTAACATCTTTTCTGTGGAGGAACAAGCGAACCAGGTTAAAACTCAGCATATTACAGCGCCCACTGGATGAAGGAGGCCTGGCGGTGCCAGATTTTAGGCGCTATCAAATTGCTTCCCTCTATTTACTTTTGGCACAGGTTTAAAAATGACCCAACATCCACCTGGCTTAATGTAGAGGCGGCTCCGGTGGCCCCTATTCCTCTTAGTCACATATTATATTCATATAAGAAATGGGTTCGTCTCAAATCAAAAGGGAATTTTATTCTACAGAATACTGTAAAAGTTTGGAGGATTGTGAAGAAGCTTGGAGATCGGGATGGCTCCTTTCCCCTCCTCACACCTATTTATTTAAACCCTGATCTTCCTCCTGGTCTGGCCGACTAGGCCTTCTCCTTGTAGTTTGATAGGGGCATAAAAACTGTAGGTGACTTGATGACAGAGGGCACTTTGCTGTCTTTCGAACAGCTCAGACAGAAGTATAACCTCCCACAGAATAACTTTTTTAGGTATCTGCAAATCCATAGTTTTATTTCTCCATCCATTAAGTTGCACCCTAATGTAATCTCTCTTTCACCTATGGAGGAGGTGATTCAGAAGCCAGACACTAGAAGACTAATCACGACCGTCTCAGTCCCATCCAGTGATTGCACAGCTCATGTCAGATCGCTTTGGGAAGTGGATTTTGGAGAATCATTCTCACCTGATGTATGGGATGAGGTGCGGTCAGGTAGTGCAAATTACCTTTTTACTAACAAAGCTAGAGAGTTACAATTCAAGATCGTACACAGGCTCCACATCACTCCAGTGAAACGCAATAAGTTTAACCCTCTACTCTCAAAATTTTGTAATAAGTGTAAGATTTCTGAAGGCTCATATTTTCACTGTTTATTTAAATGTCCTCTTATTAATGACTTCTGGGTAAAAATTTGTAAAGAAATTGATCTCATATTCAAGAAAAAACTAGCCCGCACTCCTCTCAGCTGCATTCTAGGAGTAAATCCTACCCCGCTGAATCGCCGCTCCGCCGCACTCTAACTGCTGCAAGTGCTTCTCTTCAGTGCAAGAAGATGGATTCTTCTTTTATGGACCTCAGACTCTGCTCCTACAGTTACATATCGGATTTAGGGTGTGACAGAACTCATCCCGTTAGAAGCTATTAGCTTCTGGCTCAAAGACAAACCTTTTAGGTTTTTTTTGATATATAGGACCCCTTTTTGGACTATATAGGAGGAGATGGAGCCCAGGCCCTCCGGAATGGCCTCTATGGTCTTGCATGGCTTGAGATGTCAAAGTGCATTGCCAAATAGAGCACCACTGCTTCCGATTGTGTCCTAAAGATGCAAATCCTCTGCTTCTGACAAATTTCCAACCATCTTCTTCCGCATCTTTGGGCGAGAGGCAGGGTACGCCCTGGACAGATCGCCAGTGCTGACAGTTCTGACAAATTTGCATTGTTATATTTATTATTATTCATGTATCCCCCCCTTTTTTTCCTTTCCCTTTTGTGTGGAGACGGGGTGATGGGGTGGGAGTTTGGGGGTTGAAAAAGAGAACTCTTTTCTTCATTTCTCATTTGCCATTTTCTACTGCTTGTGACCCTCAAAAGCTTAATAAACATATTTATAAAAAAAACATCAATTCTTTATTAATAAATGTTCACATATCTATGTCTAACCTTGTTTTTGTATTTATTTGCATTTTAAACATTTAGCCATTTTAAGTGGGAATGAATGTGGGGGTGTCCTAATTTATTCCTCTATTTGTTTAGAATTACATTTTACACAAAATTTGAAAAAAGACTTTAATTCATTTTTAACTGCTTAGCTGTATTACACGAATCTCCCAGTATTTTAAACATGGATATTAAATATCCATATGTCCAAATATGTTAAACACACAGGCTTATACAGGGTGTCCAAATTTTTTCACATGACTGTATATTTGGCACAAGCACAACACTGCTCATCACCAAAAGAACACCATACCTACAGTGAGGCATGGTGGAGGCAGCATCATGCTTTGGGGCTGTTTTTCTCCAGCTGGAACTGGGGCCTTAGTCAAGTTGGAAGGAATTATGAACAGTTCCAAACACCAGTCAGTGTTGGCACAAAACCTTCAGGCTTCTGCTAGAAAGCCTAAGATGAAGAGGAACTTCATCTTTCAGCATGACGATGACCCAAAGCACACATCCAAATCAACAAAAGAATGTCTTCACCAGAAGAAGATTAAGGTTTTGGAATCACCCAGCCAGAATCCAGACCTGAATCCGACTGAACATGTGTGGGATGATCTGAAGAAGGTTGTACACAGGAGAGGCCCTCGCAATCTGACAGATTTGGAGCGTTTTTGTAAAGAAGAGTGGGCAAATATTGCCACATCAAGATGTGCCACGCTGAGAGACTCCTACCCAGAAAGACTGAGTGCTGTAATAAAAGCCAAAGGTGCTGCAACAAAGTATTAGTTTGAGGGTGTGCATATTTATGCAACTAGGGTATTGTAAGTTTTTAAAATTTTATTTTTCCCCTTAAAAGATTTGTTTGTTTTTCAATTGGGCTGTACAGCTTATAGGTGACATTAATAGTGGAAAAAGTTTTGAAAGGATTTATCCTGGTCTCATTTTTTTCACATCACAAAAACCTGGCATTTGAACAGGGGTGTGTAGACTTTTTATATCCACTGCATATACGTTTTCATGAAAACCCTGTCAGTTCACCTTTAAATGCCGTTGCAAAAA
This sequence comes from Pholidichthys leucotaenia, assembly GCA_020510985.1. Lineage (NCBI taxonomy): Eukaryota > Metazoa > Chordata > Actinopteri > Cichliformes > Pholidichthyidae > Pholidichthys > Pholidichthys leucotaenia. Next base: position 19,051,835 of record CM035839.1, on the reverse strand, counting down.
CAGTACAAAACCTTGAAGTTTGCAGTTGCTTTGAACCTCCCGATCGCTGCTTGTGGCTACATTTATTTTTGAGAACAGCTAGTTTTCTGTTTAAATATTAAGAGCGTAACATTTCTTTGTTTTTTCCTCCGTCTTTCTTTCCCCAAAATCAGCAGACAGACAAACAAACAAACAGGCGTTCGAGTCTGGCATCATTTTTATTCTTTTTTATTCTGCAACACTCAAGCACTCTCAGCTGAGGCTGTAAAGCAGGAACTCACCCACAGGTTCATGTTTTTTTTTTCTTGCATACAGAGAAGTTCTCACATTGTGCTTCTTTTCAACAACAGAAATATAACAACAATGGCTTCTTTACAGTCCAGGCGGGCAGATTTCACAGACTGACTGACTGCAGCGTCAATCCACGTTTCACTCAGAAAGGTTCACATTAAACCAAAGGAAGACCTTAAGGATTGTCTTTTGACTTGAAACGATCAAGCTGAACAGATTCTTTTACTCAGAAAAAGCCTGTACAGACTTGAAGTAAAGACAATAACTGTGCAAATTCTCAACTATTTTGGTTTGGTCAGGATTTGGTATTTCAGACAGCAGCAGTGGGACGCGTGTTTTAGGAGGAAAACAAAGGTGAGTCACACAGCCGCATCCCAAAAACACGATGAGTATCATGATGATGAATATCGTCATTTCAATCCAAAAAAATCTAAAGTCCATAATCATCAAAATAAAAACAAAAAGGTTTGAACTATTAACTCAATATGGAGTGAACATGGTAGACATTAAAGGGTATTTTTCTCTTCACTAATATTTGTTCACTACAGATCAAACTGCTGCGTGCAGTGTGACAGATAAAGTTTTCATCTCTGGATATACAGTCATGTGAAAAAATTAGGACACCCTGTATAAGCCTGTGTGGGTTTTTTTTAACGTATTTGAACATATGGATATTTAATATCAATGTTAAAAATACTGAGAGAGTCACGTAACACAACTAAACAATTAAAAATGAATTAAAGACTTACTTTCAAATTTTCTGTAAAATGTAATTCTAAACAAATAGTGAGGCATAAATTAGGACACCCCCACATTCATTCTGACTTAAAATGGCTAAAATAAAGAAAGCAAATATAAACAAAACCAAGGTTAGACACAGATATGTGAACATTTCTTAATAAAGAACTGAATATTTAAAGGGGCATCCTAATTTTTTCACATGACAGTAAATTTGTACCTTTTGACCATGTGCAACTGCGTCTGTTTTTGTTTGAAGTTTTTCTCATAAATTTGAGACCTGTCAGCTGTTTTCCTAAAGGAATTAAATTATTCTTATAAATGTGCTGTTTTTTATTGTAAAATGCTAACTTTTCACTGGTAACGGGGCTGTCCCAAATATCAGCTGTGGGGCCGTGAATTGCATTCTCTTCAGTTTTACGTCATCACAGGTGGGACTTTTCTTACAAATTTGGCACTTTTTTGCCACAAATTTGCAGCTTCAGTTGTAAATTTCACACTTTTTCCATCATAAATTTTTCACATAAATATGCATTTTTTCCCTCCTTGTAAATTAAAAAAAAAATAATCCTAAATTACTTAAAAATTTGACACTTTTTCCCTCCCAAAGTTACTATATTTTTTTTATAAATAAACTTACAATTTTTGTCATGTAGATTTAAATCTTTTCACATATAAATATGCATTTTTACATGTAAATTTGTGACTTTTTGGGGAAATTTTGTGACGCCATCATCAAGCTGCAACTTTTTCTTGTGAATTTCTGAGCTCTTTATTCTAAAATTGTTTTTTTTTGTTGTTGTTGGTTCATTTGTTTTTTTGAATTTGAGAAAAAGTAAATTTGTAAATAAGCTTCATTCAAATCAAGCTAAATCAACCAACAAACAACCTTTATTAAAATTATGACTGTTCCTTACAAATGTGCCTTTTAAAAAAAAATCTCATAAATGTGACTTTATTATATAAATCTGCAATTTTTCCACACTTAAGTACCACTTTTAAACTTGTAAATCTGCTACTTTTCTAAATGTATATGTGGGAGGAAAACTGAAGGCCATTCATGTTTCTATGCTTAGTTAAATCCCGGTGGAGTCGCTTCCTTGGCCATCTCCACATGTGTACCGTTGCTTCGCTGTCATCAACTTTATTCAGCTCCATCTTTAGCGAGTCATCAGTTAATCCGCCCTTGCCATGAGCATCAATGTGTCATGTAAAATTTGGCGTTTGGGTTCACATCCAGGGTTTCCTCTGTGATTAAAAACTGTGTGGTGAAAACCCAGTGAACGATATTTTCCTGGTTTTTGATCAGGCGGTCCTGGATACCATGATCCCGGGTTTCAGAAGGAATCCGCAGTGTTTGGGTTTGGTTTGATGAAGCGGTTTTTAAATTAAACGTGCCCCTTGCAACAGTGGAAAGTGACCTCGGTTCTGTTCATACCCTTCACAGAATCGCCGCCTTTGAAAGAATCACACCTGCAGTAGTTTCCATAAAAGCTGTAGTTCTCTTACTGGCCACAGGTGTCACTATAAATAAGTTTTCCTGGGTTCCAAAGAGCACGTTTAACGTGGCTGATATGCTGTAATCTAGCTCATAGCTACATGTAATAAAATAATTAAAGGACCTTTGTCATACGTTTCCATGTTTTCTGACTGACCTACAATGTTACAACCATGAATTACCAGCTTAAAAGTTCCAAAAGGCTCAAAAAAGGGTGTATGCTGCAGTAATTCTGTTAAGAATAACTCCTTTCACCCAAGTCTCGTGTACCTATTTTGTTATTTATTGTTTGGTTGGGATGGCTCAGAAAATTGTGCTGCTAATGCAGTTGCTCAACAGTGCAAGTCAACAGAGTCACAGCATCTGAGAGGTGCATAGCCTGATAGATCGGGCCGCTAGCATTAGCTTCGCTGACAGACGGTGGTTGGACTTTCCGGAAATTTTCCATCTAATCTACTAAACCCACTAGGCCACATCATCTATCAAAACGTTACCATATATCTCATTCCAGCACATTATTTTACTATAGTTTATTATATGAGCTGCTGTTAGTAGAGCTAGCCATTGCTTCTGTGCCTGGTCATTTACCACCGACTGCTCACACCACACACATTTGTGCTTTTACACTCCGACAGTGAGCTAACATGTTAGCTAGCTCAGGCTGCATTCACTACTGGAGCTACGAGCTAATAGGGGTGGGTGACAATACTGTATTGATTCAGACACACCAGTATTGTGATACTTGAAAATTATTAATAAATGTTACAAATACAAACTTGCCTATTTAGGTACCAGAGTAAAAAAGTCAACTGATTTTTCAGTCCAGTAGAAGATGCTAAATGCTCACTCTCTGGTTAGGTCAGCACAGCAAAGGAGTGACCCCTGAGATCTGACCCGGAGTTAAACGAGACAAAGATTGCGATGGGAAATCGCAATATATATTGTAATACTCCGCATATCACAAGATCGTGATAATCTCATTGTGGGGTCTCCGGTGATTCCCACCCCTATGCGCTTACAAGCCAACATTAGCTGCTTAATGGCGTCGTCAGCCACAGAGATCAGCAGTGCTGGAACAGGGAGGCTGAGGTGAACTGGGGCTCATCAGCATCTAAAGTAAAATCAACAAAAAGCCCTTTGTATGGAGGGTTCCTTCCCCATGTGTAAAATGGTGCTGCGGATGTTAAACCCTGTGGTGTCACAGACGTTTCTTCACCGCCTCTGGGAGCTGTGTCACCATGTGGGGACAAGTCCGCGCCACGGGCTCTTTCACAGAATCGGTTTGAAGCAACCAACAGAGCCCTTTTTACCCTCGTTAAATGTGACAGCTGGTGTAAAAGCTGATACTGTATTTAATAATGTTTAACAAGTCAAAAACAAATTTAAATCAAAAACCAAACACCAACCAACCAATCAAACAAACAACTACAGTAAATCTCTAAATATTAGTTCAGTTATTAAATATTTCAGGTTTTTCTATTCTAGTATTTACATTGTTGATTGTTTTTCTTTTGTTTCACCCATTTAAAGGATTCAAACTCTTCTCTATTAGAAAAATAGTGCCCCCCCACCAACACAATCCACAAAAAAGTTGGAAACGGCCCTGTGCAGTTATCACAGTAAGGCTGCCAGAACCAAAAAAAAAAGCTGGTTCTCCAACAGAACATACATTCTACCACAACCAAAAAAGCCATAAAACTTGCCGTCATAATCCCATCATTCTACAGCTGAGGCGCCATGTTCATCTCATTGTGCAACAAGCAGCAAAAGGATAAACTTTTAAATTCAAAAACATGGCGTGATCAAAGTGGGACCACGGGAAAAGTTAATTTAAAAGAAAAAAAGGGTTAATTATGAGAGGAGAAACATATGACACGTTGATGACTAGATCGTGCACACTTGTGTGAAAAAAGTAATAAATCCACACGATAAAATTATATTTCAGCCAAACAAATTAAGCAAATCCGAGTGAAAAAAAAAACAAAAACAAGAATCGGTAAGGAAATTTAAAGCGTCAGATGTGTTTCTTTTGTGGGATCAGCACTGTTAAAAACAGCTTTTCGTATCAGAGGCTACTGACTAACTGGCTCTGAATTTAATAACCACGGTGACAGCTGAACAAAAATGGCACCGAGCTAAGATTGTCAGTTTTATTTCCATTAAAAAGTGATTCAGAAAGGTGCTAAAGATGCTAAAGGTGCTACGGATACTGCGGCGGCTGCTGTGAATCCCGACTCAACCCCCGTTAGTTTCTGTCGAGAATTCCAATCACATCACAGCCGCTTGTTCTCATTCGTTTTGTCTGAGAAGCAGAACAATCGCGATTCATCATCAGGCGTTGGCGCGCGTCACATTTCTGATCATGTGCCGCTCACACCTGTGTGCTCCTCAGGCTCTTCCAAACAACTGCTTCACATTTTCTTTCCTCGTCCACACCTCCTGAAGCAGCTCAGAAACCAGAGCTGCTTCTGCCTAGACATGGGCGTACACAAGTGCTACGCCCCCCCCCCCCCCCAACCACTAGCCCCCCCCCAAGCTACAACTTCACCCTCATTATTTTTGGGGGGAGAACTGAAAATTTCTTCAACTTCTTTTTTTCCCCTCATAAATTTCTGACTTTTTTTCCTTGACAACTGCAAACTTTTTAAAAAAAATAAATCTGCAATGCTTTCCTTGTGAACTGACAACTTTTTCCACTTAAACTTGCACATTTTTTCCTTATAAAGTCGCAACTTTTTTCTTGTAAATTTGTAATATTTTCCCTCAGAGATCTGCTACCTTTTTCTCATAAATTTGCAACTTTTTAGTCATAATTTTGCGACTTACCATTTTTTCCTCATGAATTTGCTCCAGTTTTGTCATAAATTTGCAAAGTTTTTTCTGATAAATTTGCCACTTTTCTCTTAAATTTGCAACTTTTTTCTCATAATTTTGTGACTTATTTCTAGTAGATTTTACATTTTTTTACCTCAACAATTTGCTACAGCTAAGTTGTGGTCTAATAAATGTCTCTTTTCTCACAAATTTACATTTTTCTCAGTTTTTATGTTTTGCAACATAAAAACTAAAACTAAAAACTCATAAATGAGCTTCTTTTTTTCCTCATAAATTTGAAGCTTTTTCCTCCTAATCACTTTTTTCTTCTAGATTGTCCTTTTTTCCTCATGGGTTTGCTACTGTTTTCTCATAAATTTGCAAGGTTTTTCTCATAATTTTTATGCATCTCTTGCAAATTTGCAACTTTTCTCTCATAAATTTGCAACTTTTCCATCATTTTTGTTTCTCTTGTAAATCTGCAAATTTTTTTGCTCATAATTTTGTGACATATTTCTAATAGATTTGACATTTTTTCCCACAAGAAGTTTTTTCTGATAAATGTATCTCTTTTCTCATAACTTTACATTTTCTCATTTTTTATGTTTTTCTTGTAAATTTTCTCATAAATTTGTTTTTTTCCTCAAATTTGCTACTTCTTCCTCATAATTTTGTGACTTTTTTCTTGTAGCTTCCTTCTTTTTCCTCATGAGTTTGCTACTGTTTTGTCATAAATTTTCTAAGTTTTTGTCTGATAAATTTCCCACTTTTCTCATAAATTTGCAGTGGTTTTCTCATAATTTTTTTATGCATCTCTTGTAAAGTTGCAACTTTTCTCTCATGAAGTTGCAACTTTTTCATCATTTTTTTGTTTCTTGAAAACTTGCAAATTTTTTTCACTTACAATGTTGACTTATTTCTAGATTTTACTTTTTCTCCCCAAGAAGTTTTTTTTTTCTGATAAATGTGTCTCTTTTCTCATATATTTATATTTTCTCATTTTTTTTTACATTTTTCTTGTAAATTTTCTTATAAATTTACATATTTTTCTCATATATTTGCTACTTTTTCCTCATAAATTTGCATCTTTTTCCTCGCAATTTTGTCATTTTCTTGTAGATTTTCAGTTTTTTCCTCATGAATTTGCTGTTGATTTGTTACACATTTGCAAAGTCTTTTTCTGATAAATTAGCCACTTTTCTCATACATTTGAAACTTTTTTTTTCCTCATTTTTATGCATAGCTTGTATATTCGCAATGTTTTTCTCATAATTTTTGATACATCTGTTGTAAAGATGCAACTTTTCTCTCATAAATTTGCAACTTTTTTTCCATCATTTTTTTTTTTTTTTATTTCTTGTGTGACTTATTTCTGGTAGATTTTACTTTTTTCTCCTCAAGAATTTGCAGCTGCTAAGTTTTATTCTGATAAATGTCTCTTTTCTCATAAATTTACATTTTCTCATTTTTTTAAAACATTTTTCTTGTAAATTTTCTCATAAATTTCCATATTTTCTCATAAATTTGTTTTTTCCTCATAATTTTGTGACTTTTCTTGGAGATTTTCAGTTTTTTCCTCATGAATTTGCTGCTGTTTTGTTATAAATTTGTAGTTTTTTCTGATAGATCAGCCACTTTTCTCATACATTTGCAGCTTTTTTCTCATTATTTTTATGCATATCTTATAAATTTGCAACTTTTTTCTCATATTTTTTGTTTCTCTTGTAAATTTGCAACTTGTGACGTATTTCTAGTAGACTTCACAATTTTTTTTCTCAAGAATTTGCTACTGCTAAGGTTTTTTCTGATGTCTCATTTCTCATAAATTTACAAAATTTCTTGTAAATTTGGAGCTTTTCCCTCATAATTTTGTGACTTTTTTCTAGTAGATTTTACATTTATTTTCCTCATGAATTTTCTAGTGTTTTGTCATAAATTTGCAAATTTTCTTCTGCTAAATTTGCCACTTTTGTTTTTTCCTCATAAATTTGTGACATTTTCTTGCAATTTTTCAGCTTTTATTTTGTAAATTTGCAACTTTTGTCCTCATAAACTTGTGATTTTTTTTTGTAAATTTGCCAGATTTTCTTGTTTATTTTAAAATGTTTCTGTTGGAAGGGGACATTTTCTCTCCATTTTAAAGCCTTTGAACTCGTCCCCATTCCAAAAACAGGGCCCCCACAAACAAAAAGTTGCATCAGGCCCCTTAAGAAAAACCTGTAGAAACGTCCCTGGTGTCCTGACGAAGGAACAGTGTGGGGACAGTCCTCGGCATTTCTACCTGTTCATGCGCCCTGCGGGGAACAGAAGCAGCAGAAAGAGAAGCATAGTCGAGTAAATCATTAAAATAATAATCATTAAAATAAGGCTTAGTGAGTGGAATAATAAGGCTACAGGACGGGGCCCCAGGGCCCGCTGGCCTGCTCAGATAACAGCAGTTAATGAGCCAAAAACTGCCTGATAACGAGGGACGGCCAGAGGTGGGCGGAGCAAGCAGACACTGTACTCGAGTAAAAGTAAAAGCACCCTCCCTGCACCAAAAAAACAAAAAACAAAATGTACTTCTGTCAGAGACAGAAAGTTTTTCTTTTGATTTTGTGAGTTTCTCATTAATTTGTAACATTTTTATTATAAATTTACTTATTTTTTTGCATAAATGTAAAACTTTTTTCATGTAAATCTAAATTTTTGCTTAACCATCTCTCTTTCCTCACAAATTTGTACATTTTTGTCCTTTTTTCCCAGTACATTTGAGAACTTATTCACATAAATTTACTATTTTTCCACAATAATTTGTGGCATTTTTTTAATAACAAAAATGCTGCTTTTTTTCTTATAAATTTGTGCCTTTTTTCTTGTTCATTTGTGACTTTTTATTCATAATTTTGGAATGTGTTTGTGACTTTACTCTTGCCAATTTTACTTATTTAAAATGTATTCATTTGAAATCACTGCTCTTCTATCTTGGCACAGTAAATAGTTTCTAAAGTTTTCTGTTAATTTGCAACTTTTAAAAAAATGAATCTGCAACTTTTTCCTGGAAATGTAAATGTTTTACTTATTTAAATGATTTATTCATTGGTGAATTTAATTTAAATACTTTTTTCCTGCCAACTAAATGTATTCATCACAGGAAAAGAATATAAACTATCCATATGTACCCTCTAATATAGTTCAAATAAAACCAAAAAAGGAGGGGGGATTAAATATTTAGTAAGTCAGCACAAAAGAACAATGACTTCAATTAATTTAACAAAAAAAAATAAAAACTTAGTGTCAGAGTCTGTTAATGAGTGAAAAATAAAGGAAAATTAGTGGAAGAAGTATTCTGCAATTAAACTGCTCAGTAAAGTACAATTTTGTGGTTAAAAAAAGAGTAAATGTACTTGAGTAAATGTAACTAGTTACTACCCACCTCTGAGGATTACAAATGTTTTGTCCCTGAAAACAAGCAGAGGAACCAGCAGACAACATGAGCACATCCAACAGAACTGAGCCGGTTCCTCTAAAAGCTAAAAATCAAACTCCATAAATATGCAACAACAATAAATAATGAGAAAATATTCATCAGTGTCAATAACACCAGCAGCTATGGAAGGCCACAAGGGTCAACATTCCACTCCGTTCCATTTTTAACAGGCTGCTGTTTGCTCCGTAACGGTGGATAATGCTTTATCTCAGGTGTTCATTTTCCATTAGCAAAAAGATATTTGGCCTAAACACTTATTAAAAAAACATTTTTAACAGATTTTGGTTCATAAAAAAACAACGGCATGTACTTCAGTAAGTATCTTGCACATATTGTATATAGTGGTGTGAAAAAGTGTTTGCCCCCTTCCTGATTTCTCTTTTTTTTGTATGTTTGTCACACATAGAAGTTTCAAATCATCAAACAAATTTAAATATTAGACAAAGATAACACAAGTAAAGACTAAATGTCATTTTTAAATGTAGGTGTTTATAATTAAGGGTAAAAAAAATCCAAACCTACATGGCCCTGTGTGAAAAAGTGATTCCCCCCCCCCCCCCGTTAAAACCTAAATTATCTGTGGTTTATCACATCTTTGGAAAGCTGAGTTCAATTTCTCTAGCCACACCCAGGTCTGATTACTGCCACACCTGTTCTCAATCAAGAAATCACTTAAATAGGACCTGCCTGACAAAGTAAAGTAGACCAAATGATCCTCAAAAGCTAGACATCATGCTGTGATCCAAAGAAATTCAGGAACAAATGAGAGACAAAGTAATTGAGATCCATCAGTCTGGAAAAAGTTATAAAGCAATTTCTCAAGCTTTGGGACTCCAGCGAACTACAGTGAGAGCCATTATTCACAACATAGAACAGTGGTGAACCTTCCCAGGAGTGGCCGGCTGACCAAAGTTACCCCAAGAGCGCAGCGACGACTCATCCAAGAGGTCACAAAAGACCCCACAACAACATCCAAAGAACTGCAGGCCTCACTTGCCTCAGTTAAGGTCAGTGTTCATGACTCCACCATAAGAAAGAGACTGGGCAAAAATGGCCTGTATGGCAGAGTTCCAAGACGAAAACCACTGCTGAGCAAAAAGAACATAAAGGCTCGTTTCAGTTTTGCCAGAAAACATCTTGATGATCCCCAAGACTTTTGGGAAAATACCCTGTGGACTAACAAGACAAAAGCTGAACTTTTTGGAAGGTGTGAGTCCCATTACATCCGGCGTAAAGGTAACAGCATTTCAGAAAAGAAACATCATACCAACAGTAAAACATGGTGGTGGTAGTGTGATGGTCTGGGGCTGCTTTGCTGCTTCAGGAACTGGAAGATTTGCTGTGGTAAATGGAACCATGAATTCTGCTGTCTACCAAAAAATCCTCAAGGTCTGGCCATCTGTTTGTGACCTCAAGCTGAAGCGCACTTGGGTTCTGCAGCAGGACAATGATCCAAAACACACCAGCAAATCTACCTCTGAATGGCTTAAGAAAACAAAATCAAGACTTTGGAGTGGCCTAGTCAAAGTCCTGACCTGAATCCGACTGAGATGCTGTGGCATGACCTTAAAAAGGTGGTTCATGCACGAAAACCCTTCAGTGTGGCTGAATTACAACAATTCTGCAAAGACGAATGGGCCAAAATTCCTCCACAGCGCTGTAAAAGACTCATTGCCAGTTATGGCAAATGCTTGATTGCAGTTGTTGCTGCTAAGGGTGGCCCAACCAGTTGTTAGGTTTAGGAGGCAATCACTTCTTCACACAGGGCCATGTAGGTTTGGATTTTTGTTTCCCTTAATCATAAACACCTTCATTTAAAAACTGCATTTTGTGTTTACTTGTGTTATCTTTGTCTAATATTTAAATTTGTTTGATGATCTGAAACATTTAAGCGTGACAAACATACAAAAAAAATGAGAAATCAGGAAGGGGGCAAACACTTTTTCACACCACTGTAAATGTTCTATTTTTTTCTTGTAAATTTGTGACTCGCTTTACAGGAAAATTTGCAGCTTTAATCTCACAGTTTAGTAAGTATTTTATTGTGACTTTAACACTAACAAGTTTCTTGTAAATGCCATTTCCATAAATACTTTTGTCACGATTTGTGTGAGTTTCCTCTTACATTTTAGGCTTTTCTCACAGACATGAAACATTTTTTTTTTTACAAATGTGTATTTTTAAACATAAACGTGCAGCTTTCTTAGCCCATACCTCATTGGTTTAATTTCTGTGCAGCACTGAGGTGCCTGACATATTTTAATAACCAGGTCTTTCGTGCTTCTTTTTGCTTTCCTACGTTTTCTGTATGTCAGATTAAGAAAAACATTTAAATTGTAGCTCTGTGGGTTTTTTTTTTTTTAAGTATTTTCATACCTAAACTGAGTTGCTCCTGGTGGGTCAGGCCAGCGCCTGTGCAAGGCAGCGCCGCCGCATCATTGTGTGAATGTGCGTGTGTGAATGGGTGGCTAGCAGGATCTGCAAAGCGCTTTGGTCATCTACAGATGAGGAAAAGCACTACACAAGTGAATGCCATTTACCATTTAAAGAAATGCGAAAAGGAACACAAAGCTTTAGCAATTAACAAAATATTAGAATTAAAACAATGGAAAGATGCACAGAAAATATGTAGTGGGGAGAAAGTGCAATGGGTTAACATGTGTGCATTTTGACCCTATTGGCCTTCCATATCCACGTCAGGTAATCCTTAGTTGACAGGGAAGTTGCTTTCAGAGGCTTTCCGTCATTGGTGTTTCGCTAAAAATCCCTTTATAATCACAGCTACATGCTTCTGAAAACGGCCCTGCACAGATGAAGAGAGAAAACCTGTTTTAAAGCGAACGGCATCATCTGATAAATGTTTTTTTTATGTCACGAGTGAAGCGGAAGCTCGAACATGAACTCTGAGTTCATGGTGAAGAAGTGGCTGGATCATAGCAGCAGCAGCAGCAGCAGCAGCAGCAGGAGGAGGAGGAGAACTGGACGAGGATACGCTCACAGCTCAGTTTGATCTCTGCATCAAGCAGGTTTACTGTCGAAAAACAAAACAGTCACATGCAGAACTTTGAACTCGCTGATCAGTGAAACTTAAAACTGCAGGAAACCCCGTCAGGACTGTTCCAGGGAGGAGACCTCTCTCCTGGTTCAGCCCCGGTTCTGGGTTTTCTTTGAACCTCACTGAACGGTCTGGTACAGGTAACCTCTCTTGTAGGCGCTCAGAGGGTAGAAGGTCGCCACCACGAACTTCCCGTCAAAGGTGCGGCCCGTCAGCAGCCTCTGAGCCTCTTTGGAGTCGCTGGCGTTGGCGTATTCAACAAACACCTGCAGGACACGACGTTCAGTTAATGCACTTTTCCCACAGGTCTTAATGAAATGAGGAGAAATGGTTCAAGAAACAAATGTAAACAACATGGCTGTCTAAACCTTCGAACAACTTCTAAAGTGTCGGCCCCTCCTCTAGAACAGCAGCCTGGCTATGACACCACTACAGGGATCTACAGACCACCCGGTCGCTGCCAGTAATGGAAATCTGCACCAGTTAATTCTCTGAAGAAAAGGAAGATCTTAGTCTGTGTTCATATGAGGGACCAGAGTCTTATAGTGATGAACCTGTTAGACGTCATGGAGGCCAGGAGCAGAGGAGGATCAGGGGAAATAACAGCCGCCATTTGGAAATTAATCAGTGGTGTGAGGGAAAGCAGAGGAGAACCACACAGCTGTTATGGTGAGTTGTTCAGCTGAGGAGTCTTGTTGGTTTATGAGAGTTAACACTAGGGCTGGGCAATCTGACCTTAAATCAGCAGCACGGTTTACTGGCCCTTTCAGGTGCTTTTCGTTTTTTTTCCCCTCCTTTCTTCTTATAGTTCACTGACAAGGCTCATAATTAAGCAATATTACACCACAGTACGGTATCAGATCGCTGCGGTGGGCAGTAAACGAGCACAACACAACAGGCCTAGTCTCATTTCACACACGTCTATTATGGTCGTCCATTCCAGCAGGAAAAAAAAAACAAAACTGCTCATGAATCATTCATTGAATAATAATAATCATAATAATCATTGAATCATTCCTTTAAATTAAATTAAATGTAATAAATTAAAATTAATTGTAAAATTGCAAAAACTGTCATCATTCGATAATGAATATTGGGTTTGTGTGCACGTAACAGCTCTTCTCCTGGGTCATGGCGACAGCCGTTTTCCCGGTAGGACCGACTGGTCCAGCTGTGGACTGGTATCATGAACTGAATCATAAACTCATAGCTTTTTTTTCCCCCTCCGTGTAGTGAAAAACCCTGTTGTGTCTTCAGATAGTTCATATTTAAATTTTGCTCATATGGCACAGCCCTAATTTGCACCCTGAACTTCGGCTAACCGCCCAGCCGTCGTCAACACGGTGAAAATCCTGTAAAATTACTCGTCACATATGTGGTAGCTTTATTTCAAGGCTGACTCTAAAGCTGTGGTAAGCTTTAATCTGTAGTCATGCTGTTGTTTACTCCATTATTAATGAGCCTGGTGATTATCATCAGTTAGTTTTTAGCCAACGTTAAACATGGGGGCTGTGGGACACTCCTGACAACGTGTACACACCTACACACACAATCATTTCTTTGCTCTGATGATCTGCCAACAGAGAAAATCATTGAAGGGTTCTCTCCTTTGGTGCTCAGCAAACAGAGTTTTGGTCTCCATAATGTCCCATTTTTTTTTTCCTGATTTGCAGACTACAGATAATGTTAAAACTAATAAGTTAAAGTGAAGAAAAAAAACTGGAAGTGCGCACGAGTGGCTGGAATCAGCAGACGCTCAGAGTGCCTCATATTAAAGTTAAAGTTTCTGAAAAATTAAAAAGCAAACATTCCGATGACCTGAAGGTTGGTACAACCTGCACAAACACAGTAATTCTTAGGGGTGGGAATCGCCAGGGACCTCATGATTCGACTGGGACCGCGACAGTTGGGTCACGATACAATAATATCACAATAGCGAGGATCACAACACCATATATTTCTATTTTTTTTCCACCTTATTCAACCTCAGATCCTGTCGCAGAGTAAAACTGCTGACATCCATGTTCAGTCCATTCAGTTCACCTTAATAACGTCTGTTTCAGTGACTGGCTGGAAAACGTGCAAGTAAATTGCTCTCGCATTTTTGCATTTGCTTAAGTGTAACATGTACTTTCAAGTTTCAATAAAATGTTATAATTAAACTAAATAAAACATGAAGTCAGCATCATAATGCCTTTAGGCCCTGACAACTTTAAGTGTGTGTTTTTTTTTAATAAAACAGTTCTCAAAGTCCAGCTTGACTGAGTGCAGATTTGTGGACTTGGGACTAGCAAAGTGAGCCAAGAATTTAGGTATTTTTAACAGTACAACGTGAACAACACAATTTTAAAGTTCCTTCAGTGAACGGACAATTTCACAGTAAATTCTTGCTAAATTCAACGCAAAAACAAATGCGCTTAAAATGAATGTTCAACTGATAATGTAATCCAGCCATCCATCTTCTACCGCTTAATCCTTTCCGGGTGACAGGGGGCTGGAGCCTATCCCGGCATCTGTGGGCGAGAGGCAGGGCCCACCCTGGACAGATCACCAGTCCAGCGCAGGGCCAACATAATAAATGTTAAATAAATAAATAATCCGTGACGTAACGGCGAGATGGAACCACATACCTGGGCTCCTGTGTTTTAATCGTGTGACAAAAACCCTCGTTTTCCACAACACTCCTTGCAAACTGAATGTGTCATATCCAGGTCGTTCATTCAGTCTTTGTTATAAAATAAAAATAAAAAAAAAAGTCCAGACATTTGATTAAACTTTGACAGTGCAATTCTCAGTTTATTTTCCTGGCGCTCCCTCCGCCATCTTAAATTGTACACCTGGGCTGTGGGTAAATCTCATGAGAAACCTTTGCTGCCATGATTTTGCGCCATCTAGTGGACTGAAAACTCAATTGATTAACTGATATCCAAATGTATGCAGCATTTATACATGTTTGAGTGTGTATTTTTTTTTAATTAAAGTTGGAGCTGTGCGTTTATGGATCGGTGCATCGTCACGAGTGCCAAGTATCGCAGTTCATCACTGAATCCATCTTTTTTCCCACCCCTAGGAATTCTATAGCTCTCACTACCAACACTGCTGTACAAAGAAGCTGGAGCAAATGTTTCCCTCCAGTTACATAATATGACACATTTTGAAGGGGAAAAAAAAGTTCTTTTCGAAGCAGGACTGAAATTTGACACTGGAAATCAAAATTTCTGCCTTTAGGTGTTGTAAACCAAAATGAATCCTGTATGAAATTTGAAAAATATACTTCAAAGACACTTCATGGGCAAATGTTTTGAAAATTTCAGCCTGTGATATGCACATCACCTCGATTGACCTGATGAATAAAAGGCCTTCTCACCTGTCCTTTCCCTGGATTCTCTTTGGGGATGAGCAGAGAGACGACCGAGCCATATTTCTGACACTCCTCCTTCATGTCCTCCAGGATATCTGCCAAACCACAACCAGACAGTTTTACTCACAGATTAAAAAAAAAAAAAAAAAAATCAGAGAGGGCAAAGAAGTAAGTCGCCACACCTTCGTATTCGTCTTCGTTGTGCAGGTGGCTGTCGTCGATCAGGTTGAGCAGACGCAGGACGGGAGACGGCAACAGAACGAGGTCCTCAATGTGAGGCGCTGCAACACCAAAACACACAAATATGAGTGTTCACTTTGTCTTCTTTTTCAATTATTTGTCTTCTCCTTCAATTAGGAAAGAGTAAAACATGTCAAGGTCAAACAAACATCTCCTTCTCACCTTTGTCTGATAAAAGAAAACTGTAAACCAATGACAGTACAGCTAACAAGCTAGCTAGCAGACAAAACAAGTCATGTGACCTTGAGGCCTTGGGGCTGAGCAATTGACCGAATTCAAACCCAAACAGACTTAATCTTGCTCATGTTGGTTATTTCAGTTCTTCCTGTCCTGTGCGCGTGTATGTGACTGCCTTCATGTACCGCCCCTTTAAGACCGCATGACTCCGCGACACAGTAGCAGCGGCAACCCAGTCAGCGCTGTCCGGGAGCAGTGAAACAGTGGAAAAAAATAAAATGGCTTACTCCAGAAACGCAGTGTCCGTCCAGAGCTAAGCCTGTATTTGAGAACCCCATCGGAGAGTCGTAGAACCATGCGGGGTGACGGCAAGGTTGTGGCTGCGTGAAGGGCTCTGACAGAGCGGCTGGCATCTAAAGAGGTATGTGTGGATACCAACTTCTGCACCGGACAGTGTTTAGTTGGTTGCATGTGTGTGGGGTGACAATGCTCCTATTCTTTATTACATTATATTCATTTATGGCCAAATCACCGCAGTGATACAGTATATCCATTGATGCCGCAGTCTCGTGGCTTAATTAAGAGCCTTGTCGGAGATCTGTTATGGAGAATTATGGATTGGAATGCTCATTGTGGTGCTTAGCATCAGTTAACTGGGTATAGTCTGGGCAACTACGTGCTGTTTCTTGGTGGCATTTAATTCTAAGACATTCTAAGACATTTAATCTTACTCAAATTTCCCTTTTTTTACAGCAGAACTGTTAAGATTTTAAAGTAAACTGTACAGAACAAAATAAAACTGCAAATCCAAAAAGAAAATTATGGAGAGGAAAAGAGCGAGAAATAAAAAATGAGACTGACTTGAAAGCTTCAAATAACTGTGAGAAATTGAACTGGCTAAAAAAAGTTAATAAACTGTGTTTGTGACACGGTTGTATAAAAGCAACATTCCACTAGAGGTCATGTGGTATCATGAATATACAGTGGGGCAAAAAAGTATTTAGTCAGCCACCAATTGTGCAAGTTCTCCCACTTAAAAGATGAGAGAGGTCTCCAAATTTCATCATAGGTATACCTCAACTATGAGAGAAAAAATAAGAAAAAAAAAATCCAGAAAATCACATTGTCTGATTTTTAACGAATTTATTTGCAAATTATGGTGGAAAATAAGTATTTGGTCAATAACAAAAGTTCATCTCAATACTTTGTTATATACCCTTTGTTGGCAATGACAGAGGTCAAACGTTTTCTGTAAGTCTTCACAAGGTTTTCACACACTGTTGCTGGTATTTTGGCCCATTCCTCCATGCAGATCTCCTCTAGAGCAGTGATGTTTTGGGGCTGTCGCTGGGCAACACAGACTTTCAACTCTCTCCAAAGATTTTCTATGGGGTTGAAATCTGGAGACTGGCTAGGCCACTCCAGGACCTTGAAATGCTTCTTATGAAGCCACTCCTTCGTTGCCTGGGCGGTGTGTTTGGGATCATTGTCATGCTGAAAGACCCAACCACATTTCATCTTCAATGCCCTTGCTGATGGAAGGAGGTTTTCACTCAAAATCTCACGATACATGGCTCCATTCATTCTTTCCTTTACATGGATCAGTCGTCCTGGTCCCTTTGCAGAAAAACAGCCCCAAAGCATGAAGTTTCCACCCTCATGCTTCACAGTAGGTATGGTGTTCTTTCTCCTCCAAACACGACAAGTTGAATTTTTACCAAAAAGTTCTATTTTGGTTTCATCTGACCATATGACATTCTCCCAATCCTCTTCTGGATCATCCAAATGCTCTCTAGCAAACTTCAGACGGGCCTGGACATGTACTGGCTTAAGCAGGGGGACATGTCTGGCACTGCAGGATTTGAGTCCCTGGCGGCGTAGTGTGTTTCTGATGGTAGCCTTTGTTACTTTGGTCCCAGCTCTCTGCAGGTCATTCACTAGGTCCCCCCGTGTGGTTCTGTGATTTTTGCTCACCGTTCTCTTGATCATTTTGACCCCACGGGGTGAGATCTTGCGTGGAGCCCCATATCGAGGGAGATTATCAGTGGTCTTTTATGTCTTCCATTTTCTAATAATTGCTCCCACAGTTGATTTCTTCACACCAAGCTGCTTACCTATTGCAGAGTCAGTCTTCCCAGCCTGGTGCAGGTCTACAATTTTGTTTCAGGTGTCCTTTGACAGCTCTTTGGTCTCGGCCATAGTGGAGTTTGGAGTCTTGACTGTTTGAGGTTGTGGACAGGTGTCTTTTATACTGATAACGAGTTCAAACAGGTGCCATTAATACAGGTAACGAGTGGAGGACAGAGGAGCCTCTTAAAGAAGAAGCTACAGGTCTGTGAGAGCCAAAAATCTTGCTTGTTTGTAGGTGACCAAATACTTACCGAGGAATTTACTAATTAATTCATTAAAAATCCTTCAATGTGATTTTCTGGATTTTTTTTTCTCATTTTGTCTCTCATAGTTGAGGTATACCTATGATGAAAATTGGAGACCTCTCTCATCTTTTAAGTGGGAGAACTTGCACAATTGGTGGCTGACTAAATACTTTTTGCCTCACTGTATCACTTCCAATCATTGCAGAGATATATTCATTAATACGGCTCTACCTCTCATGTAACATTGCCCAACTGTGCCCCCGATCCGTGGCACTTACCAAAGGGAATACTGAAGAACGGGCTGAGCAGGGCCGTTTCAGCGGTGCACCTTTTTTTGGGATCGGTGAGAAGCATGCTGCGGACATGACAGAGCGGGCCTGTCACTGAGCGGAAACATAAGGAGAACCTTTAAAATCTGCCGCCGTGGGTCGTGTTTTTACCTTTTGATGAGATCTCTGAGGTGATAGACGGGGATGGCGGGACACGCCACACTGCTGCTGGCAAAGATGTGGTCGACGATGGCGGCACGGTTGTCCTGCACACAAGCACAAACGCACTGAATGTTCAGGAACAATCTTATGCAGGGATCTGAATATTATTTTCTTTCTGTGAGTTTTTTTCTTTGCAAATTTAAAAGAAAAGAAGTCAAATTTATGAAAGTAGCAGGTTTATAAGAAAATGCTGTTGCTACAATAAAATAAACAAAAAAGCACACAAGAAAAAAGGCAAACATTAAAAACAAGGAAAAGTAAGAAATTGATTCAGTTTACAAGGAAAAAAGTCACAAAAATTTTAAAAAGTAAAAATAATATAAGCTTCTAAGGAAAAAGGGACACAAATGTATCACATCCACATAAAAAAGTTTCTAATTTATGTCATAAAAAGTCACAAGCTCATAAGTTCAATCTCTCTGAAAGAAAAATACAAATTTACAATGAAATGGAGTAAAATTTATGAATAAAAACTGTCTCCTATTTACAAGGAACATTCCATAGAGATGCACTGATGTAACACCGAAGGTCGACCTTAATTTGAATTCTCCTGCCTAACAATGAGCAGGAGTCTTCAGACGGGGCCCTACCTTCCACTCCTTGGAGCGGACGGTGTCTTTGAGCTTGATTCCTGAGAACATCTCCAGCAGGATGATGCCCAGGCTCCACAGGTCCACGGCGGCCGTGCAGCCTGAGTCTCCGCCCATCTCCACCCCGGCCTGGGCCAGGCTGTTCTGGAGCTCTGCCTCTGGAGCACGATACCCGTCTGTCTGGATGTACTTCACATCCTAGAGAACAGTTGGTGACGTTATTTTAAAAACAAAACAAAACACAGAACTGCCTTCACACCTGATCCGTTTGGTCCGCACCACAGAGCTGAAATTTGGTCCAGCAAAAAGAGGTGGTCTCGGTCCAGATCAAACTGAGCCTTGGTCCGGTTTGGTTAGAGTGTGAAAGCAGCTTTCAAAAAGGTTCGGACTCTTGAACCAAACACAGGAAGTAAAGGCAGCTGATAAGAGGGAAAATGAGCTGCAACGCCACCTGAAAATCATCGTGGCTGATGAGAAGGTCAAATGTCATTTTATAGCAAAGACCTGGATAATATTCTAGCCTCACTAAACTAGTTCACGACTAACATGATGGAGTCTGAACCAGTTTACACTTAAAGTGTGGTTACTGATGTGTCCAGAGCTGCAGAAAACACCTTGGAGGGTGAGTAGCATGTTTGTTAACTACCGGTCTGTGCTAACAGCACAAACACCATCATGACAAGACATAAGTCACATCAAGTTGTTTAGTTCTCTTAAAAAAGTAGCAGTGTGAAACCAAACCTAACCACACCAAATGTAGACAATGGAACAAAAATACTAACCTTGGTGCAGCCTTTCAGAAGTGATAATGCCCTGAGATTTATTCCCAAACATTACTTTAGTCAGATATTCAGTCTGACCAGATGCAGAGAAGGTGAAAGATCCAGACATTAGAGCAAACAGTTCAATCCATTTTCACAACTGGTTTTTGATTATTTAGCTTTTTTTTTTTAAAGTAACTCTCCAAAGTCAAACACATTCTGTCAGCACATGATTTTATTTCTCATTTACTCTGTAAAATTGAATTAGGATATATACATAGACTTGTTGTCTGTCATAATGTAATAATTCTGCCATAATCTATTATTATCTGTCATTTTAATGGATTTTCATTACATCACCTTTAGTGTAATCTGTCAAAATGATAGACAGCGTTAAGATTTTTCTGTCACTGCTGAAAAAAAATCTGTCAATGAAGGACAATCTTCAGCTAACAAGACCCCTGATCTACATCTAGATGCAGATTTAAGAGAAAAAACCTGCAAATTTATGAGGAAAATGTTGCTATTTTGTCAAAAAAGTCACAAATTTATGAGAAACAAATTATGAGAAAAAAGTTGTAGATTTATGAGAAATTAATAAAAATGGCTGTGGTGAACACATACTGTGAAGACAGAGGAACATAGGGTGACTTAGAGGAGTGGAGGAAGGTGCACACAGGTGGACTACATCTTATGCAGAAGGAGAAATCTGAAAGAGATTGGAGACTGCAAGGTGGTGGCAGGGGAAAATGTAGCTAGACAGCATCAGATGGTTGTCTGTAGGATGACTTTGGAAAGCAAGAAGAGGAAAAAAGTGAAGGCAGAGCCAAAGATTAAGTGGGTGAAGTTACAGGAGGAAGAAGGTCGCACAGAGTTCAGGAAGGAGTTGATTAAGACTCTGGGTGGTAGGGGAGAATTACCAGATGACTGGGAAAGTACAGCAAAAGTGGCCTAGTGGTGGCCTAGTTGATAGATCATCCGCCCCACAACCAGGAGGTTGGGGGTTCAAGTCCCGACTGGGTCATACCAAAGAACATGTAATTCTAGCTTGGTGCTCAGCATAATAGAATAGACAAAGGAGAAGTTGTTTGTGGTGGTGCCTTGCATGGCAGCGACCCCTCTGATTCTACATGTGATTAGCATTGTAGAAAGGAGAAACATAATTTCGTTCAACTGCACATGATTAGCTGTATGGACTGAATGACAATAGAGATGTCTTCGTCAAAAGTCCCTCATCTTCCCTCCCCTCCTTCAGCGGCGGCTCATGTCCGCAAACCCCGGATGAAGACCACCCAGGGTGTGTCAAATTACACACCTGCTCCAGATAGAAGAAAAGAGCGCATCTCCCCACCTTCGCAACAACAACAACATCATCCTCTTCACAATTCCTCTCCACATCAGAATCCACTGACAAACCCCCCCCAGACGACGCTGTTAATTGGTGACTCAATCGTGAGGAACATCAGAAGCAGGTACTGTGTTACTCGATTTTTTCCCGGGGCTAGAGTCTCTGATATTGAGGCTCTTATCCCTGACCTGCTGAATGAATTCCCTCACGTTCATACTGTTGTTGTGCATGTGGGATGCATTAACATCCCAGATGAAGCAGCTGAGATTTTAAAAAGTGACTTTAGGAGCCTTCTGTCTACTCTCATGAACTGTGGCAGACGTACGCTCATCTCTGGGACTTTGGCACCTCTCAGGCGAGGCTGTAATCGTTTTAGTAGAACTCTCAGCCTTAATTCTTGGCTGTGTTTTACTTGTCCTATTTTTAACATTGGTTTTGTTGACAATTTTAATTTATATTGGAACCGCCCATCACTTATGAGGCCTGATGGCATCCACCCAAATAGACTTGGTGCACGTGTTTTAACAGACAATCTTTTCTATTTTATTCGGTGTTTTCTGGTACAGTGACTGAAATTTGGTGTGTTTACTCACTCTGAAGTTTCTGGGTTTGCCAATCTGCCCTTTTTTGGTCCTGTTCCCACATATTGTATCGATCCCGTTAACTCGTGTGGTCTTTACCGTTTGGATCAGCCTTTCATTTATAATCCTTCAGAGACTGAGTCTGTCTCCCGTTGCCCTAAATATTGTAACCCAGGACTATTACAACACAACCTGAAAAACACTCGCACTTCTGCAGCTCCTCCTCATCCACCACCCTTGAACTTTGCCCCTGTCTCCTCCCTTAGAGAACCTTTTTCTACTCCCTTTAAAATTAATAAAAAAGTTAAAAAAAAATAGAATGCATAAACTTCCCAGATTGATTAAACAAAATGTTGGGAAAATTCTAATCCAGCCTCAAGTCTCTAAAATTAATACAATTAATAATTTGGCCTCTCTTCCCCCCCAAAGTTTAAAAATTAAATGTGGCTTATTAAACATTAGGTCTCTATCCCCTAAGTCCCTTCTGGTCCATGATCTATTAATTGATCACCAGATCGATCTACTATCCCTCACAGAGACCTGGCTCGGGCAAGATGATTATGTTGGTCTGAATGAATCAACTCCCTCTGGGTATTTAAACTGTCATAACCTCAGAGGTTCTGGTCGTGGTGGTGGAGTGGCGGCAATTTTCCATCCTAAATTGCTGGTTAATGTTAAGCAGAAATTATGTTTTAATTCCTTTGAAGGTTTGGTCCTCAGTGTGGGGCCTGTTGGCAATCTTGGCTTGATCCCAGTTCTCTTTGGCATAGTTTATCGTC
Source organism: Pholidichthys leucotaenia (assembly GCA_020510985.1). Lineage (NCBI taxonomy): Eukaryota > Metazoa > Chordata > Actinopteri > Cichliformes > Pholidichthyidae > Pholidichthys > Pholidichthys leucotaenia. Next base: position 19,029,288 of record CM035839.1, on the reverse strand, counting down.
CTCCCATGGCCTATTCAGAGTTTCTATCAGAATCTGCCGAATTTTTAGCTGATTTGGTGCTGAAAGCCGATAGAATAATTATTGTAGGGGACTTTAATATACATGCTGATGTTGAGAGTGACCGTCTTAATAAGGCTTTCAATTCAATTTTAGACTCAATGGGGTTTTCCCAAAAAGTAAAAAATCCTACCTATTATTTCCACCATACATTGGACCTTGTTTTGACATATGGTATAGATACCGAAAATCTGGCTGTGTCTCCTCATAATCCTGTACTGTCTGACCATTGTCTGTTAATTTTTGATTTCATTATCTCTGATCACTTATTTCCTAAAGAAAAATACTACTACAGCAGATGTCTTTCTGATGACGTTGTTGCTAAATTTTTGCAGATTGTCTCCTCTATGCCATGGGTCAACACAACAGAAACACCTGAAATAAGTGATGGAGAGTCTGCTCCATTCGTGATTGATAGCATGGTTGATGGTGTTACTGCCTCTCTGCATCGGACTCTAGATTTGGTAGCCCCTTTAAAAAAGAAAAAGTCTAACCAGAGATTTCTTACTCCTTGGTTTAACTCAAACTCGTGGCTTGAAACAGAAGGCTCGTCAATTGGAAAGAAAATGGCGTTCAACTAATTCAGATGAATTCTACTTGGCTTGGAGAAATCATCTCTTAATCTATAAAAAGTCTCTTAGAAAAGCTAGATCAAGCTATTATTCTGCATTAACAGAAGCAAACAAGAATAACCCCAGGTTTCTCTTCAACACTGTAGCCAGGCTTACAAAGAGCCATGACTCGGTCAATCCTCGCATCCCCCCTCAACTTTCTAGTCAGGACTTTCTGAACTATTTCAATCTTAAAATTTTATCTATTAGAGATGAAATTAGTCAGATTCTTCCTACCGTAAACTCTAGTACATTAACTACTGCTGCTCCCCCAATTAATATCTGCTTGGATAGATTTACTCCAATAGACCTCTTGGAGTTGGATAGGGTAGTTTTCTCTTCTAAGCCTTCATCTTGCCTTCTGGACCCTATTCCTTCCAGGTTATTTAAAATTATTTTCCCAATTATTAAGATAAGATAAGATAAGATAAGATAAGCCTTTATTAGTCCCACAACGGGGAAATTCCAGGATTGCAACAGCACAGGGATAGCAACACTCAGAGCAACAATCAGAAGGCAAGAAAAAAAAACAAAAAACAAAAAAAAACAAGCAAGCAAGAGCAGCTAATATACATATGTACGTATTACTATAAAATATATATATATACACACACACACAGACACACAGTGCAGAGCATTGTAGCTGGATGGAATAAATATATGAATATATGAACACACAGTGCAGAGCATTGTAGCTAGATGGAATAAATATGTAAATATATAAACACCCACAGTACGGAGCATTGCAGCTAGGTGGAATAAATATGCAAGTATATAAACACACACAGTGCGGAGCAATGTAGCTAGATGGAATAATATGTAGATATATAAATATATAAACACACCCAGTGCTGAGCATTGTAGCTAGATGGAATAAATATGTAAATATATAAACACACACAGTGCAGAGCATTGTTGCTAGATGGAATGAAACAGCATAACCGTCTACTTAGTTATCCTACATGGTATGATTATGTGCCCATACATATTCTCACCCTCCATAGCGACCGGTAAGTTCCTAGTTGTATGCCGGAGGGGACCATTGTGTAAGTCTATTGCATCTTTTGCATTCAAAAAACTATTAGTTTGTTACGTCTTTTTGCTATCTCTGCGAGCAGCCCTGCTTAGGTTGTACAGTCTGACAGCCGTTGGTAGGAAGGACCTACGAAACCTCTCGGTTGTGCACCTGGGATGATGTAGTCTGCTGCTAAATGAGCTCCTCAGTGCATTCAGTATGTCCTACATAGGGTGGAACTCGGACTCCAGCAGAGATGACAGTTTAGCCACCGTCCTTCTCTCTCCTATCTCCTCCATCGGATCAAGGCGCTGCCCCAGGACAGAGCTAGCTTTCTTAATCAGTTTGTTCAGTCTCTTCCTATCGGCTGCAGTAATGCCACTGCCCCAGCAGACCACTCCAAAAGTGATGGCTGATGCCACCACCGTGTCATAGAATGACTTCAGCAGCGCCCCTTGTACACCAAAAGACCTGAGTCTCCTCAGCAGGAACAGCCTGCGCTGTCCCTTCTTGTAGAGTGCATCAGTATTGTGTGACCAGTCTAGTTTATTGTTCAGATGAATACCCAGGTACTTATAGGATGTCACCATCTCGATGTCTGTTCCCTGTATATTTACTGGTACTGTGAGGGGCTGCCCATGCCTGCGGCAGTCCACCACCAGCTCCTTAGTTTTCCTCGCGTTGATCTGGAGGCAGTTCCGATGGCACCAGTCCACGAAGTCCTGGATAAGCCCTCTGTACTCAGCTTCATCTCCATTGGAGATGAGGCCAACGATCGCAGAGTCATCAGAGAACTTCTGTAGATGGCAGTGTGTTGTGTTGTGTGAGAAGTCCGCAGTATAAAGAGTGAACAGGAAGGGAGCCAGCACCGTTCCCTGGGGGGCCCCCGTGCTACTGATGATCGTGTCGGACACACAGTCCCGGGTTCTCACAAACTGAGGCCGGTTCGTGAGGTAGTCCAGGATCCATGATGACAGGTGCTGGTCCACCCCTGCGCGCAGCAGCTTGTCCTTCAGGATCATCGGTTGGATGGTGTTGAAAGCACTGGAGAAGTCAAAGAACATGATCCTCACCATATTCCCGGGCTTCTCCAGGTGGGACAGAGAACGGTGAAGGAGGAAGATCACCGCATCCTCCACCCCAATGCCATGCTGGTAGGCGAACTGGAGTGGATCCATCGCTGGTTCCACCAGGGGGCGGAGGTGAGCAAGGAGCAGTCTCTCCAGGGTCTTCATCAAGTGGGACGTCAAGGCCACCGGTCTGTAGCTGTTCAGGTCTTTGGGGTGGGAAGTTTTTGGTACAGGTACCACACAAGATGTTTTCCACAGCTGTGGTACCCTCCCCAGTTTCAGGCTCATGTTGAAGATATACGTCACAATCCCACACAGCTGGTCTGCACAGGACTTGAGGAGCTTTGCGCTGATGCCGTCCGGTCCCGGCGCCTTCCTCGCCTTGATCTTCCTCAGCTCCGTCCTCACCTGGGTCCTGGTCAGGGTCAGGATGGGGGGCTGTGTGTTGGGAGTGGGGGGGTGTTGGTGGAGTGGGGAGTGGGCAGCAGGACTTGATTTCTTTAGAGGCAGCAGTGGTTGTTGTGCAGTCAGGGGGGAGGGCGGTTGGTCAAATCTATTGAAAAACAGATTCAGGTTGTTCGCCCACTCCCTGCCCCCTGTGGCCTGGGGGGAGGTATTCTGGAGCCCCGAGATGGTTTTGAGGTTTCTCCAGACCCCGCTGATGTCGCTCTGTTGCAGCTTGTCCTCCATCTTCTTCCTGAAGCTGTCCTTGCCTTCTCTGATCTTTCTCCTCAGCTCCCTCTGTACGGACTTCAGCATCTCCCTGTTCCCTGACCTGAAGATCCTCTTCTTCTCTCTCAGAAGTGTTTTTATCTCAGGGTTGATCCAGGGTTTGTTGTTTGAGTGACGCCGTATGGTCTTGGTGGGAACGGATTTGTCCACACAGAAGCTGAGGTAGCCCGTGAAGGTGTGAATGAGGCCATCGATGTCCTCACCATGTGGATCGCAGAGCTGCTTCCAGGCGGTGGCTTCAAAACAGCCCTTTAGGGTGTCCATTGTCTCCTCAGACCATAACTCCACAGTGTGCATGGCCGGAGGTTGTCTGTGCACTAGGGGTTTGTACACCGGCCGGAGATGAACCAAGTTGTGATCCGATCTCCCGAGTGGGGGGAGTTGTGATGAGGTGTACGCCTCCTTAGTGTTTGCGTAGAATAAATCCAGTGTTTTATTGTCTCTAGTGTGGCATGTGACATACTGGGTGAACGTGGGTAGAATGGGAGACAGTGAAACATGGTTGAAATCGCCTGAGATGAGGAGAAGAGCATCTGGGTGTTCTGTCTGCAGCCTGCTGGTTACTGAATGGATGACGTCACGTGCTGTCCCAGCGTTCGCCGTCGGATTTGCATAAACAACAATGCAGATCACGTGTGAGTGTTCTCTCGGGAGATATGTAGGCCTCATGCTAACAGCTAGCAACTCAATGTCTTTGCTGCAGTGTCGTTGTTTAACAGTGATATGTCCCGGTCTGCACCAGTTGTTGTTAACATACATTATCACTCCACCGCCCCTAGCCTTGCCACTGTCTGGTGTTCGGTCAGCTCGTATCATGTGAAAACCCTCCAGCTCAATGTTAGCATCTGCTGCTAGTTCAGTTAGCCACGTCTCAGTAAACAAAAGGAGAGAGCACTCCCGGTATGTGCTATCATAACGGGAGATAGCCGCTAGCTCATCTAACTTTCCCAGTATCGACCGTACATTTCCCATGACAACAGATGGAAGGGAGGGTCTGTACCTTATATTTTTTGTCCTCCGCCTTACTCCAGCACGGCAGCCGCGGCGTTTTCGCCTCAGTTCTCTCGGTATGTCGAGTTTTTCAAATGGGACCGGGTGGCGGTTGAATGCTAGCAGCTGTTCTCTGCTGTATCGTATCCTGCTATAAACAGTGGCTCCGTCCACCGGCTCAGGAGACATTTAGGACGATCTGTGTGTCCGTGATATAAGTGGGGTGAAAAAAAAAGACGGATCAAAAGAGAGAGGAAGGGAAAAAGACTCGGAATCGAGCCGCTGTTGCAAAAGGCAGCCGACTGGTGTGGCGCCGAGAGAAAAAAAAAAAAAAAAAAAAAAAAAAAGTTAGTAGCCGTATTCTTCTTATCATTCTTCTTCAACTCTGGATTATGTTCCACTGGCTTTTAAAACTGCTGTAATTAAACCTTTACTTAAAAAACCGACGCTCGATCCTGGAGTTTTGGCCAATTATCGACCAATCTCCAATTTGCCTTTCATTTCAAAAATCCTGGAAAGAGTTGTTGCTGTGCAATTATCTGACCATTTGCAGGGAGTTGGTTTGTTTGAGGTGTTTCAATCTGGGTTCAGTGCTCATCACAGCACTAAAACTGCCTTAGTGAAGGTCTCTAATGACCTTCTGACTGCATCTGATAATGGACTTGTCTCTGTTCTTGTTCTTTTAGATCTCAGTGCAGCCTTTGACACTATCGATCATGCCATTCTACTTGATAGATTGGAACACTTTGTTGGACTCAGTGGAACTCCGTTGCAGTGGTTTAGATCTTATTTGTCTGATAGATTTCAGTTTGTCCATGTCAATGATGGATTTTCTTCCAGCTCTAAGCTCACTCACGGAGTTCCACAGGGATCTGTGTTGGGCCCTACTCTTTTTAGTCTATATATGCTCCCGCTGGGCAACATCATCAGAAAGCACTGTATACATTTTCATTGTTACGCTGATGACACAAAACTATATCTGTCAATGAAGCCCGATGATTGTGATCAGTTGGCCAAGCTAGATGCCTGTCTTAAGGACATCAAAGCTTGGATGACTTGTAATTTTTTACTATTGAACTCTGATAAGACTGAAGTCATTTTTGTGGCCCAGAACATCTTAGAAATTCCTTTTCAGATTATGCCCTTAATTTAGATGCTGCCACTCTCACTCTGAACAGTTGTGTGAGGAACCTTGGAGTGATTTTTGACCAGGATTTGTCCTTTAATTCACATATTAAAACTGTTTCTAGGACCGCCTTATATCATCTGCGCAATATTGCTAAGATCAGGAGCATCTTGTCTCTGGGTGATGCTGAGAAACTGATTCACGCCTTTGTCAGTTCGCGATTAGATTATTGTAATTCGCTATTATCTGGTTGTCCTAGAGTATCTTTAAAAAGTCTTCAATTGATTCAAAATGCTGCTGCTAGAGTTTTAACTGGTTCTAGAAAAAGAGATCATATTTCCCCGGTTCTGTCCTCCCTCCATTGGCTTCCCATTGAATTCAAAATCAAGTTTAAAATCCTTCTTCTTACTTTCAAAGCTCTTAACAATCTGGCCCCCCAATATATAAAAGATCTGATATTACCTTACCATCCTAACAGAGCATTGCGCTCCCAAAATGCTGGCTTACTTGTGGTGCCCAGAATCTCCAAAAGTACGGTGGGAGGCAGAGCCTTCTGCTACCAAGCCCCTTCTCTCTGGAACCAGTTACCACTCTGGGTCTGGGAGTCAGACTCGGTCTCTGTCTTTAAGAACGGGGTAAAATCCTTCCTTTTTAATATAGCTTTCATTTAAGGAGGGTATTTGTGTCTTTTAACCCCACTCTTGTTCTATTGTTATCTGATCCATACTGCTGATTGATCTCCAATACTGTACTTGGCATCTTTTTTTTTTTTCCACAATATCTTTATTGAACCTTTTTTTTTAACAAACATGATACAAACAATCAAACACTAACACTAAAGTACTACAAAAAAAAAAGGCACTAAAAAACACCAACAACCACCAACAAAATCAAATCTTCAACAATGCTCCTCTGTTTAGTCTAGACAATCCAATACATAAGTATACATATTATGTTCACCAGTTTGGAATTTACAAGGTCCACACACATCATTCACCTTCTTCTTCAAGAGTTATGTTTAAATTTTTTACATAATCAATAAAAGGTCTCCATATATTCTCAAACACAATTTCCTTTGATTTCAGTATATATGTTATTCTTTCTAATGGAAGGTTTGTTAACATCTGTCTTAACCACTGAGTCACATCTGGTCTATGAGTCTTTTTCCATAATAGTGCAATACATTTTTTGGCATTAAGCAAACTGAGGTCTATGAATGTTCTTTCACTTTTATTAAAATTATGCTTTTCTGGGTACAGACCCAACAAAAACAGTTTAGGATTCAATATGATTTGTTTTGAGATTATTTTTTCAATTGTTACCCTCACCTCTTCCCAAAACATTCTTATTAATCTACATTCCCATACACAATGAAATAGGGTTCCTTTACTTTCCATGCATTTTGTGCATGTATCTGGTATATTTTTGTTATATCTATTTAACTCCTCCGGTGTAACATACATCCGCATTAACCATTTGAAATGTATCAATTTAAGGCGTACATTTATTGATTTGGTTTGAGCTTCTGTACAAGCCAATTCCCATTGTTCCTCTGAAATTTCAGTTTGCAGATCTTCTTTCCAGTAGTTTAATCTTTTCAGTGAATTTTCACTTGAAGATAGTGTCAATGAGTTATAAAACTCTGAAATAATACCCTTTCTTTTACTATCTTTCATCAACATTTTTTCCAAGGATGAATAAATAGGTCGAGTGAGAGCTTTATTTTGATTTGATCGAATAAAGTTTCTAAGTTGAAGATATTTAAAAAAATGTGTTCTATTGAGATTAAATTTGATCCTCAGCTCTTCAAAAGACATTATGTTTTCTGCACATGGCAAATATAAATCCTGAATCTTTTGTATCCCTTTTAAATTCCATACTTTAAATACAGCGTCCGCTCTCCCTGGTTTAAAATATTGATTACCCCATATTGGACTAAATTGTGACAATAACTGTGGTTCTTTTAAATAGTTTTTAGCTTCACACCATATTTTGATCATATGCTTTACAAATGGATTTTTAACTTGTTTTTGTAATTTTTTTGCCGAATCTGAGTATATGAATATGGGAAGAGGTAAAGGTAAATTGTATGATTCCATTTCAGTCCAGTGAGGGAGATCATTTGATGAAAAATAATATGTCATAGACCTCAGTTGTGCCGACCAATAATACAACATAAAATTTGGACATTTCAGACCTCCACGATCAAATGGTAAATATAATAAAGACAGACGTAATCTAGCCCTCCTGTTGTTCCATATAAATTCCACTAACTTTTTTTTAATTCTTGAGAATAAATCTAAAGGTGGTGGTAAGGGAATGTATTGAAATAAATAAAGTATTTTAGGTAAGATATTACTTTTAAGTATATTAATTCTCCCGATCATCGACATTGGTAGTGACATCCATCTCTGAAGTAACTCATCAATATCTGTCATTAAGGCTTCATAATTGACACTGGCGATTGATTCTAGCTTAGGCACAATTTGGATTCCTAAATATTTAAACTGATTTACAACATTGAATTGATTTACCTCAGGGGCTGGGTAATTTCTCTGGGTCTCATTTAGCATTAATATTGAAGATTTAGTTTTATTTATTTTATATCCTGATATTTCTCCAAAATTCTTTATTAAATTCAACAAGGTCGGAATTGATTTTTTAAGATTCGACATAAACAAAATTATGTCATCGGCATACAGGGAGATTTTATGTTCTGTTGGTCCAACTTTAATTCCATATATTTGTGACTGTAGACGTATCGCCATCGCTAAAGGTTCAATTGCCATAGTAAACAGTAAAGGTGAAAGTGGACAGCCTTGTCGACATCCTCTATTGATTTTTATTGATTTTGAAATATTGTTATTTGTTAGGATTTCTGCTGTAGCATTATTATATATTATCTGAACCCATTTTATGAAATTATTTCCAAGTCCAAACCTTTGTAAGACTTCAAAAAGAAAGGGCCATTCAACTCTATCAAAGGCTTTTTCGGCATCCAGTGATAAGAGAGCTGTATCCGGTGCTTCTTTATTAGAATAAATAATATTAAATAGTCTTCTTACATTATGGAAGCCTTGTCTTCCCTTTATAAAGCCATTCTGATCTCGATTAATAATATTTGGTAAAATTTCTTGTATTCGTCTTGCTAAAATTTTACAGATTATCTTAAGGTCGGCATTTAATAGGCTTATTGGTCTCATATTTTCACATTTATTAGAGGGCTTACCTGGTTTTGGCAACAGTATAATTAAGGCATTATTCATATATGATGGTAAATTACTATTTTGAAATGCTTCTAAAACCATTTCCAAAAAAGGTTTTGTTAATTTATTCTTAAATTTTTTATAAAGGTCAACTGGAAGACCATCTGGTCCTGCACTTTTTCCTGATTTCATATTATCAATGGCTAGTCCAACTTCTTCTTGACTAATTTTAGACTCCAGTATCTCCCTATTTTCATTTGAAATACACGGTATAAATAGTTCGTTCAAAAACCCATGTAGTTTTGTTAAGTCAGATTCATTTTTGGTATCATATAATTTTTCATAGTAATCTCTAAAGGCTCTATTAATTTCTAAAGGATCTATAACTACCTGTCCGTTACTTATAATACTGGTAATTGGTGTTTTAGATTCTAATTGTTTAATCTGCCATGCCAATAACTTTCCTGATTTTTCACCTTGTTCATAAAAAGATTGTTTCAATCTTAGAAGACTCGAGGCAGCTCTATTCGCTGATTTTTTGTCATATTCAGCTCTCAAAATCAGTAATTCGTTCTCCAACCTTGGATCTCTTCCTGCATATACTCTTTCTTGAAGAATTTTTATTTTATGTTCCAATTGGACTCTCTCCTCTCGAGTTTTCTTAGATTTTGAACCTGTATAACTAATAATATGTCCCCTAATAAAAGCTTTGAAAGCCTCCCACTTTACACATGCTGATGTTTGTGTAGTATTGATGTCAAAGAACTCATCTATCTGTTTTTCTATGTATTTAACAAATTCCTCATCCTGAAGCCATTTATGCTGAAATTGCCATCTACCTGGTTCCTTTGTCAATTTCTTATCTACATATATTAGACAACAGGGTGCATGATCAGAGATCACGATGTTATCATAAAAACAGTTTTGAATCTTGGACCTTAATTCTGTGGAGATCAAAAAATAATCAATACGTGAGAATGTCTTGTAGGTATTGGAATAACAAGAGTATGCTTTAACTTGTGGTTTCATTTCTCTCCATATATCTATCAATTTCAATTCTTTCATAAAATGATTAATGGTCATCCTACATCCATTGTGCGTACAGTCCAGTCCTGTTGATCTATCTATACCGGGATTCAATGTACAATTAAAATCCCCTGCTATTATATGTTGCCCTGTAAGTGATGATAAGATAAGAAATAAATTAGCAAAGAACTTTTGATCATCTATATTGGGACCATATAAGTTCACCAAATTTATATTTTCTAATAGCAAAGATCCTTGAATGATTACATATCTTCCAAATTTGTCTCCAATTACATTTTTCACTTGAAATGGGACTGATTTATGTATGAGAGTCATAACTCCCCTGGCTCGGGATGAAAATGATGAGGTGAAAACATTTCCTTGCCATCTACTCCTAATTCTTTTTACATCCTCCTCTATTAGATGAGTTTCTTGTAAAAACACAATTTTTGAACCCATGTCTTTTATTTTATTCATAACTTGTTTAAGTTTTTTTAAATTTTGTAGACCTCTGCAATTCCATGAAGTTAAATTAAGATTAACGCTTTGATTTATGATCAATAGGGAGTTTGGGATTACCTTGCAGTGTAAACATGCTCAAACAGAAAAGCAAAAAAATGAGTGGTTGAACATTCACCCTACAAACTACACACAAACAAATTCCCCCTTCCCACATTTGTGGCAATCCCCCCAAAAACAAAAGAAAAATTCCGTCTCCCGATATAGCCATCGACCGTTCCACACCCACGAGGATCAGCCAAAGCCACTCCTTCTTCATCCTCCCAATCACCCTAACTCTACTGCTTTTAATAACGTAACATTAACTCTCTTCTGTAATTTTCCAATTTAACTCCAAAATTTTATAGCAATTTTGTACTTTTTTTTTTAAATTTTTTTTTTTAATATGTAATACAATCTATATTTTGTAATCTTGTTATATGCTTCTAATCAGTTAAATGCTCAAATATTCTACCCTATATTCTGTTCATGCTTAGCTCCCACCAGTCTCTTCCTGGATCTTCTTGATGAGCTCCTGCGCCTCCTCGAGGGTCTTGAAGATGTGTGTTCTGCCCTCATATGTGACCAGAAGTCTTGCAGGATGAATCACTCCATGACGAATCTCAAGGTTGCGCAGTTCTTTACGGATGGGGTCAAACTGCTTCCTTAATTGTTGGATTCCTGAGGCCAAATCTGGGTAGAACCGCACCTGCTGATCTTGGTATTTAATTTCTCCTTTGGCCCGCACCGCGTTGGAGATCGTCATCCTGTCTCTGTAGCTGAGAAACTTCATAATTAACGTCCTCGGTGCTGCCTTGTTACCTCTCGGTGGGCCAATTCGGTGGGAGCTTTCCAAGACGACTGATGATTTTAGCTCCGCGTTGTTCAGCGCCTCCGGGATCCACCCCTCCAAAAAGGAGCATGAATCACGACCTTCGGCTCCCTCCGGTAAACCCACCAGCCTCAGGTTGTTCCGTCTGGACCGGGACTCCAAGTCCAGAACGTTATTTTCCAGATCTTTATTTTTTTTTCCAAAGTGCGCACCTTTATTTGAAGTCCGCTGATTTCATCCTCCGCACTGGAAACACGAAGCTCCGCCTGCGTCACTCGTTCCACGCAGTCACCCAACTCCTTTCTCATTGCATCCAACGCTGCCATAATCCCATCAAGTTTAGCGGAAAAGTCTGCTCTCATTGAGCTAATGGCAGCCAGCACTGCACCTGTGCCGCCATCATCAGCAGTTACCGCACCACCGCTAGTTTCATCCGCCATATCCGCAGCTTTTTCTACTGCGCCACAAACTTTAAAGTCCGTTAATTTGGACTGCTTCGGCGATTCAATTTCTCCCCCGCTTGATTTCCCAGCCTTAGTCTTCCCCGGCATATCCTCACCCAAACGCTGGGAAAAGTTCTGTTCCAAATGAGAGAGTTATTTGCCGAATCTTTATTTCCAGGAGCAGAGCAGAGTGATACGTGTCCTTCTAGGCGGCCGCCATAACCGGAAGTCCCTGTACTTGGCATCTTACTGCTATGTTCTTTATGTCTGTCCTTTCCATCCTCCCCATCCCCTCATCCCCAGCCAGTCGCAGCAGACGACTGCCCCTCCCTGAGCCTGGTTCTGCTAGAGGTTTCTTCCTTCCAAATGGGAGTTTTTCCTCTCCACTGTCGCCTAGTGCTTGCTCATAGGGGATCGTCTGATTGCTGGGTCTTTCTGTGACTGTGTGATTTTTTTATCTGCACTGTGGCGCCACGAGGCGGCTTTTGTTGTGATGTGGCGCATTATAAATAAAGCTGAATTGAACTGAATTGAAAAGCATTGAGGGAAATGGGTAGAAAGGTACATATCTGGTGTATCCAGTGGACAGTCAAAGGAAGACAAGGAGAGTTGGTAGTGGAATGAGGAGGTACAGGAAAGTATTCAAAGAAAGAGGTTAGCAAAGAAAAAGTGGGATAGTCAGGGAGATGAAGAAAGTAGACAGGAATATTTGGAATCAAGGTGCATGGCAAACAGCGAGGTGGCAAAGGAAAAGTAATAGTATAGTGAGATGTATGAGAGGCTGGACACTAAGGAAGGAGAAAAGGACTTGTGTCGATTGGCAAGACAGACAGATCAAGCTGGAAAGGATGTGCAGCAGGTTAGGCTGATTAAGGACTGAAATGGTAATGTACTAACAAATGACGAGAGTGTGTTGAGAAGGTGGAAAGAGTACTTTGAAGGAATATTTTGAAGAGCTGATGAATAAAGAAAATGAGAGCGAGAGGAGGATGGATGAAGGAAAGATGGTGAACAAGGAAGTCCTGAGGATTAGCAAGGCAGCAGTGAGGGCAGCTTTGAAGAGGATGAAGAATGGAAAGGCGGTTGGTCCAGATGACATACCTGTGGAGGTATGGAGATGTTTAGGAGAGATGGCAGTGGACTTTTTAACCAGATTGTTTAACACAATCTTGGGGAGTGAGAGGATGCCTGAGGAGTGGAGAAGAAGTGTTTTGGTGTTTTGCGGTTGTGAAAGTAGATTTTAAGTACCTGGGGTCAACCATCCAAAGCAATGGAAAATACATGAGAGGTGAAGAAGAGAATGCAGGGAGGGTGAAGTGGGTGGAGATGAGTGTCAGGGGTGATTTGTGACAGAAAGGTAGCACCAAGAGTGAAAGGGAAGCTTTATAAGATGGTATTGAGATGAGATGAGATGATGAGATTCAACTTTATTGTCATTACACATGTATAAATACAAGGTAACGAAACGTGACTTGGCATTTGGGCACGCTCTGCAGAGCGCATCCAAGGCCGGGGCAGCCGCTAGGCGCCAGTCATTGAGACCTGCTATGATGTATGGTTTGGAGACGGTGGCACTGACAAAAAGACAGGAAGTGGAACTGGACGTGACAGAGTTGAAGATGCTAAGATTTTCACTGGGAGTGACTAGGAGGGACAGAAGACAGAGGATCTCCTCTCTGCTGCTTGCAGATGATGTCATCCTGCTGGCTTCATCCAGCAATGACCTATAGGTCTTACTGGGACGGTGTGCCGCTGAGTGTGAAGCGGCTGGGATGAGAATCAGCACCTCCAAGTATGAGTCCATGGTCCTCAGCCGGAAAAAGGTGGATTGTCCTCTCCGGGTTGGAGACAAGCTCCTGCCCTGAGTGGAGGAGTTTAAGTATCTTGGGGTCTCGTTCACAAGTGAGGGGAGAATGGAGCGAGAGATTGACAGACGGATCGGAGCAGCATCTGCAGTGATGCGGACGTTGCACCGGTCTGTTGTGGTGAAGAGGGAGCTGAACTCAAAGGCAAAGCTGTCAATGTACCGGTCAATCTACGTTCCTGCCCTCACCCATGGTCATGAGCTTTGGGCAATGACTGAAAGAATGAGATTGTGGATACAATGATGAAATGAGCTTTCTCGGTAGGATCGCTGGACTCACCCTTAGAGATAGGGTGAGGAGCTCAGCCATCCAGGAGAGGCTCAGACTAGAACTGCTGCTCCTCCACATTAAAAGGAGCCAATTGAGGTGGTTTGGGCATCTGATCAGGATGCCTCCTGGACACCTCCCACTTGAGGTGTTTGGGAACGTCCCACTGGGAGGAGACCCCGGGGCAGACCCAGGACTTGCTGGAGAGACAATGTCTCCCAGCTGGTCTGGGAACGTCTCGGTATCCTCTCTGAAGAGCTGGAGCAGGTGGCTGGGGAGAGGGAAGTCTGGACTTTGCTGCTTGAACTGCTGCTTCTGTGATCTGGACCTCTGGAAAAGCAGTAGAAGATGGATGGATGGATGGATAGATGGGAGGCACAGGATCAGAAATTAGTATATCAGAGGGACAGCTCAGGTTGAGTGGTTTGGAGACAAAATAAGAGAGGCAAGGCTGAGATGGTTTGGACATGCAGAGGAGGAATAGTGGAGATATTGGACAAAGGATGTTGAAGATGGAGCTGCCAGGCAGGAGGAAAAGAGGAAGACTACAAGGAAGATTCATGGATGTAGTGAAGGAGGACATGGAGAGGGTTGGTGTTCCAGAGGAAGATGGAGGGATATGGTGAGATAGAGGCAGATGATCCACTGTGGAGACCCCTAAAGGGAGTAGCCGAAAGAAGAAGACTTATGTGAAAAAAGTTCCAATTTTAAAAGTCACAAATTTATGAAAAAAAAATGTATTTATGAGAACAAAGTTGCAGATGTAAAAGAAAAAGTTGCAATTTTGCTCCCCCCCCAAAAAAAATTGATGAAAAAGAAAAAAAAAATATCATAAATTTATGTTGCAGATTTATGAAAAAAAAAGTTGCAAGTCTATGAGAAAAAAATGCTTTAGAGTTTTGACAAAAAAGGTGCAATTTTGTCAAAAAAGGTCATAAATTTTGGGAAAAAGTTGCAAATTTGCAGCTGTGGAGAGGGTGAGCAGCACCAAGTTCCTGGGGGTGCACACCTCTGAGGACCTCTCCTGGTCCAACAACACCGCATCACTGGCCAAGAAGGCTCAAACTCGCCTGCATTTCCTCTGCAAACTGATGAAAGCACGAGTCCCACTCCCCATCATGTGCTCATTCTACCGCGGCACCATTGAGAGCATCCTCACCAGCTGCATCACGGTGTGGTAGGGAAGCTGCACCGCCTCCTGCCAGAAGACTCTACAACACACAGTGAAAGCAGCCAGCAAGATCATCGGTGCCCCTCTGCCCCCCCTCTTGGACATCTACCTCACCCGCAGAGGCATCAACATTGCAGGCGGCACCTCCCACCCCTCACACTCCCTCTTCAACCCCCTGCCCTCAGGGAAAAGGTACCGGAGCTTCCGGGCCCGCTCCACAAGACTGCTAAACAGCTTTGTTCATCAGGCCATCAGGACCCTGAACTCTGCCCCCCCCACCCCCCTTACCCCCCTTACCCCGGACCGTAACGCACTCACCCGCACGATAACTACCTCAGCTGTTGGCACAGAAAGACTGGCACACCAACAGTAATACATTTGCTGCTCTATGTCTCTGCACTTTACTGCAACCACTTGCGCAAATGTCATATCTGCTGCTGTCTGTCATTGCAATATTGATCATGTGCAGTCCTATCTGTCACTGTCTGCACCTGCACTACCGCACTGAACTGGTACTACGAGTATTACTGCTCTACTTTTCTGTATATAAGATTGCTGGGTCTCATTGTTTATCATTTATCTTTATTTGCACTATGGGAGGTCTGGGTCCATCTTTTGTCGCCATTTGCACTACGGGTAGCATTAAGCTGCATGTCCACCAAATGTGTTTTTTGTCACCCGACTGCCCTCAATGTCTTTTTTTCAGCATTTGTGTGCTGCGCTCTGGAAAAAAAAAGTCTGTGCCCTGTACTGCAGCAACAGCTTGTCACTCACAGCTCAGCACTTCCGCTTTTCCTATGGTCAGACTTTCTACTTATTTTTTAATAGCAGTCTCTAAATAACAACCGACAGGAAATGTATTCTCGCACTGGTAGCAGCTCTGGATGCAAAATATAATGACACGGACAACAGGAGTCTGAGTACAGACTGTACCGGTGTCCTATGTCCCGCCCTTCCTTATTTGGATTAGCTGCTTAGAAAGCTCTGACATTGACGAGCTCAGCTGCAGTCTGAAAAGTTGAAATTTTTTCAACTCTGAGCGCTGCGACAAAAAGCGGCCACCGCCGAGAGCGTTTCAGCACCGAGGGCTCTCAGTGCTGTAGACGCTGGACTACATACAGAATGAATAGAAAATAATTGGCCACAGCTGAAAAAACGGGTTTGGACACACAGCCTTAATGTACAGTACATAGACTGCTGTTGTTTTTCCAGCCTTATTCCTTTTTCTTTTTTATACTGTGCACACCACTGAAGAGAGACAAATGCCATTTCAATTCTCCTGTATGTCCTGTATGTATAATAGTACTGACAGAAGAAAATCTTTAAATCCTTGAAATTTATGAGAAAAAAGTTGCAATTTTGAAAGTCCCAAATTTATGACAGAAATATTTGAGAAATTAGTAGCAGATTTAAGAAAAAAAAGTTGGCAATTTTGCCCCCCCCCCCAAAAAAAAAAAAAAAAAATTATGAGGAATAAAGAAACAAGAGCACTCTATGAGGCGAGTGCAATATCCCTCGCCTCAGTTTTCTTTGAAAATCCCAATATTTACTGACAGAGAGCAGTTTTCAATTTTTCAATATAATTACTGTGGCAGAACCAAATTATGCTAAACCCATCATCCACGTATATAACACAAAGTATACAACCCATAGCTGGAGGTCTGGATCCCAAGGTGAACCTATGTAGCAGGTTTGGTGGCCCTAGCTTTACTCGTTTTATAGTAATAGTAAATGTAGCGTTTACCATAGTGCAACTACAATGTTAACTTGAACCTCTGACCCCTTGACCCCAAACCCATAGTCAGGTGAGGGTGTAAGTCAACCAAGACATGCATTAGATACAACTACTGTATCGATTTGAAAAGCCTACATAATTTCTTTCAGTAGCTATTGTGTTTAGAAGATTTAGGGGAAAATCTGACCTTTAACCTCAAGGTTTTCTGGTGAGAGAAACTGCAAGATGCACATCATCAGAGTATATCAAACCATGGTACCAAGTTTCGAAAGAAATCGGAACAAAACTGTAGGAGTTGATTTCACAAAAGTGGGACAGACAGACGGACGAACTGACCCATAACATAATTCCCCTTCAGTCTTCACCCAAAGGGAAGGGCTCTTTGACCACTTTGGGCTTCAACCGGCGGGGGAATAAAAAAACAAAAAATCACAAATTTAAGTTGTAGATTCATGAGAAAAAACAGTTGCAAATTTATGAGAAAATCTGCAATTTTGCCCCCCCCCCCCAAAAAAAAAAAAAAAATATGAGGGAAAAAAAGAAAAAAAAATCATAAATGTAAGTTGCAGATTTATGAGAAACAAAGCTGCAGGTAAAACATAAATTCAGCTCGACTCTCCACTCTCGGCGCCCACCGACCTGGTTTCCCTGTTTGAAGCTGAGGCCAAAGTCGATGAGCTTGAAGCACTCGTCGTCGGCGCTCCAGAGGACGTTTCGTGGTTTGAGGTCGGCGTGGACGTAACCTTCCCTGTGGAGGAAGGCCAGGGCCTCCAGGACGTCTCGGGCACAGTGCTGGACGAGCCACATGGAGTGGCCCTGCTGGGGCCTGAACAGAAAATATAGGAATGCATCGATCACACTTCTGTGACATTTAAATGTACTAGTGCATGCCTGTAGAAAGCAAGTACTCTTGTCTGAAAACAGGTGGGCCAATCAGGCTTTACAGGCTCAAATGTAGGCTGTGTTTGAAAGTGGAACACAAAGAGGTGTAGCCTTTATGTAGACAATCACATGTTAGACTTTGACAAATATAAAAGGGACTGAACACCAAGATTTATTTGATTGTGTGAATATTAATTACAGAATTATTGAAAATAAACAGGACATCCAATATTAGCAACTGTTTAAGAACTCGTTTATTTGTTTGTCAGACTTATTTGTGTGATCTTTTATGACTTAGATTCATAGGTGTTGTATCTTGCACTTTGGGGAATGGGAGTTGTTCAGTCACCATTGTAATTATTTTAGCTTATATGTGTAATTTATAGTCTATCATCAATAAACTCATGCAGTACTATAATAAGACACCTTTACAAATATTTAAGACCCATTCTAGTGCATTCTTTTATATTTTAGTAATATTAGAAGTACAAACCACCCGATTATTATACTCAGAAGAATAACCCATTTGACTGCAACTGTTGCATCAGTGTTGCCCATTTGTCAATAAAATAAAAAATGATTTATTTTGTTATTTGGGTGGGTTTTGTCACGGTCGTCGTTTAGTCATACTGTTTATATGTGTCCGCATATGACATGCAATTGATCTGGCCATTCTGCTCCACAATCATGGTGGTATTTTTAACTTTAAATTTTTAGATAGCCGTGCACCGGGAGGAGCGCCATGTTGAACCCACGGTGCCGCAAAGGACAGTGGTGGCATGGGTGAAGCAGCAGCCGACCGTTAATCAGGCAGGCTGGGTTTGGCTCTCTGGGAAGGACTGCGATAAGCTGGTCCAGCTGCCCCCCGTGCACCTACTGGCAGAAGCATTTGGACGAACTGCTAAATACAGCCGTGACAGTGAACACTGAAAGGGCACAAAGTGTGTTATTTCCTTCTGAGCAGAGTGTTTATGATCCTGACAATTGAGCTCGGTGAGCGAAACAACTACTGCATAGCTTGTTTGAACATGCTTTTTGGGACAGTGGCAAAAATCCAAAAATCACAGAGATAAGAGCCACGCAGGGTCCTGTACGGAGGCTGTCCTGTTTAAATAAGCTGAATGTCGCTGAAGTCTCTAGTCCACACACCTTGCAGTTGAAATACTGGAGTTACCACCACTGCTTTATGAAAATGACCGTTTTTTTTTTGTTTTTTTTTAACAGAATCAGCAGTTCATGCCTAGGAAGACCAGAGCTCTGCACAACTGTCACACACGCATATAAAGTTGGAAGCGGAGCTGCAGCGAGTTTCTCACAGCTTCCATTGTTTGCCACATAAGTTATGAACCCTGTTTAAATTACGAAACCACAGGGTCCGAAAAACATTTGCAGTCATACCACATATAGCGGTGTTGAGCTATCCACCGTCACCGCAGGGGAAATTCCTCTACCATGACAGCCCTAGCCCTGAGACACAATACCATGCATGAGTTTAACTGAAAAACAAAAAATTGAGTGTTTATGACACTAAAATCCTATTTGCATAATAATTTGGAATGCGGTGTAGTTTGAAAGTGGCTATACACACAAAGGGATTTGTTTCTCATCGCACCGGTGCTACATCAGTTCATTCATTCTTCACATAGACCAGTTTTCATGTTGCACTGTACAGCCCTGCATAACACCACAACTTTGCACAATAGGGATCGTTCCCTACTAATACAATAACAATTATTATTGATGGTGGCAACAACACTGTTCATTCAACTGTGAAATATACTGTTTATAGATTTTTATTTATATACAGTGCGGCAAAAAAGTATTTAGTCAGCCACCGATTGTGCAAGTTCTCCCACTTAAAAGATGAGAGAGGTCTCTAATTTTCATCATAGATATACCTCAACTATGAGAGACAAAATGAGAAAAAAAAAATCCAGAAAATCACACTGAAGGATTTTTAATGAATTAATTGGTAAATTCCTCGATAAAATAAGTATTTGGTCACCTACAAACAAGCAAGATTTCTGGCTCTCACAGAACTGTAACTTCTTCTTTAAGAGGCTCCTCTGCCCTCCACTCATTACCTGTATTAATGGCACCTGTTTGAACTCGTTATCAGTATAAAAGACACCTGTCCACAACCTCAAACAGTCAGACTCCAAACTCCACTATGGCCAAGACCAAAGAGCTGTCAAAGGACACCAGAAACAAAATTGTAGACCTGCACCAGGCTGGGAAGACTGAATCTGCAATAGGTAAGCAGCTTGGTGTGAAGAAATCAACTGTGGGAGCAATTATTAGAAAATGGAAGACATACAAGACCACTGATAATCTCCCTCCATCTGGGGCTCCACGCAAGATCTCACCCCGTGGGGTCAAAATGATCACGAGAACAGTGAGCAAAAATCTCAGAACCACACGGGGGGACCTAGTGAATGACCTGCAGCGAGCTGGGACCAAAGTAACAAAGGCTATATCAGTAACGCACTACGCCACCAGGGACTCAAATCCTGCAGTGCCAGACATGTCCCCCTGCTTAAGCCAGTACGTGTCCAGGCCCGTCTGAAGTTTGCTAGAGAGCATTTGGATGATCCAGAAGAGGATTGGGAGAATGTCATATGGTCAGATGAAACCAAAATAGAACTTTTTGGTAAAAACTCAACTTGTCGTGTTTGGAGGAGAAAGAACACCATACCTACTGTGAAGCATGGGGGTGGAAACATCATGATTTGGGGCTGTTTTTCTGCAAAGGGACCAGGACGACTGATCCGTGTAAAGGAAGGAATGAATGGGGCCATGTATCGTGAGATTTTGAGTGAAAACCTCCTTCCATCAGCAAGGGCATTGAAGATGAAACGTGGTTGGGTCTTTCAGCATGACAATGATCCCAAACACACTGCCCGGGCAACGAAGGAGTGGCTTTGTAAGAAGCATTTCAAGGTCCTGGAGTGGCCTAGCCAGTCTCCAGATCTCAACCCCATAGAAAATCTTTGGATTTGAAAGGAGTTGAAAGTTCATGTTGCCCAGCGACAGCCCCAAAACATCATTACTCTAGAGGAGATCTGCATGGAGGAATGGGCCAAAATACCAGCAACAGTGTGTGAAAACCTTGTGAAGACTTACAGAAAACGTTTGACCTCTGTCATTGCCAACAAAGGGTATATAACAAAGTATTAAGATGAACTTTTGTTATTGACCAAATACTTATTTTACCGAGGAATTTACCAATTAATTCATTAAAAATCATTCAATGTGATTTTCTGGATTTTTTTTTCTCATTTTGTCTCTCATAGTTGAGGTACTGTATACCTATAATGAAAATTAGAGACCTATCTCATCTTTTAAGTGGGAGAACTTGCACAATTGGTGGCTGACTAAATACTTTTTTGCCCCACTGTATTGCTGGGTAAATTAACTAACTTGCTATCCAATTGCTTATCTTATTTATTATTGCTCTGAGTGCTGCTATCCCTTTGCTGTGGCAATCCTGTAATTTCCCCATTGTGGGACTAATAAAGGTTTATTTTATCTTACCTTATCTTATCAATGTCTGTAGATGATCTCTGCTTAATTTCAAGCAACTTAGATGAATGGCCTAGGAGGAGTTCATTTTGAGTTCACTTGCTCATTTTTGAAAATATAGTGCAGACAACTTCATTTTCAGTTTGCCACCATTGACAGAAAGTTGTGGAAGGTTTCAGTGAACAGAATGATGAAAGAATTTTTAGTCTAGGCCCAGCCGTTCTCAAGATATTTGCAAAAACATAAAACTATTTATTATAGTGACGCCTATGTACGCAGCGACCACTGGTGTTTGGTCATTGGGGCCCTAGGCTCTAAATGTGTGGGCAAAGAGGACTGATGATGATGATGTACGCAGTGCCTTGATTTTTTTTGTCTCCGAGTAGTGGGGAGAGCTTCTGATCAGACTGTAAAATTTCACAAGTTTCCATGCATTATCGTTTTTGATCCCCATGCACTTTTAGCAGAGAAAAAGAATAATAATGAGAAGAATCAGAGCAAGAACAATAGGTTTCCCATAGCAGAGCTGCTTGGAACCCTAAAGCGCAAGTTATGAATCCGCGTTGACACGACGCAGCTGTGACCGTGTCAACACAGCAGCGACGTGCGTTCCTACTGCACAGCCTGACGTGCACCTTTCTAGAGAAGGAGCTCAATATTCAAAGAATATTGAGCTAGTAAGCACATACGGAACATTTTATGGCTTGTCGTAACCCCAGGAATTACACAGATTGTCAAAACGACAGTAGCAGTGGTCACACGCACCATTTTCTCTTACTTCTCTTTGTCTCTGTGCAACGATCGTATTAAAAGTAGCTTTTCCTTAATATTTTTTTAGCTCCAACTCCATCACAATCTGTTCTTGTCCATCACTATTTCAGAAACAAAAACACAAGATGAAGTTGTGTATTCTTCAAAAATAAAGGAAAGGTTTTCTCACCTGTATTGTGGTTTTCCAAATTTAAATCACATTGTATATTGTTAAATAACAAGCCCACATCACCACACTCCCTGTTAAGCTGATGTGGCATCCATTTGAGTGATAGTTATCATTATCGTGCTTGCAATCACTGCGTATGTTGTCACTGAACAGAACACATGGCAGTTAAACACTGAGTGACAGCATTAGCTAATATGCATTAAAACACAAAAAATACACACAGTATTAAATCACAGCAGTATACAGAGTACTTGCTTGCATTGTGGAGAGCCCATCTCATATTAATGTACAGTGGGGAAAAAAAGTATTTAGTCAGCCACCAATTGTGCAAGTTCTCCCACTTAAAAGATGAGAGAGGTCTCCAATTTTCATCATAGGTATACCTCAACTATGAGAGACAAAATGAGAAAAAAAATCCAGAAAATCACATTGAATGATTTTTAATGAATTAATTGGTAAATTCCTCGGTAAAATAAGTATTTGGTCAATAACAAAAGTTCATCTCAATACTTTGTTATATACCCTTTGTTGGCAATGACAGAGGTCAAACGTTTTCTGTAAGTTTTCACAAGGTTTTCACACACTGTTGCTGGTATTTTGGCCCATTCCTCCATGCAGATCTCCTCTAGAGCAGTGATGTTTTGGGGCTGTCGCTGGGCAACATGGACTTTCAACTCCATCCAAAGATTTTCTATGGGGTTGAGATCTGGAGACTGGCTAGGCCACTCCAGGACCTTGAAATGCTTCTTACGAAGCCACTCCTTCGTTGCCCGGGTGGTGTGTTTGGGATCATTGTCATGCTGAAAGACCCAGCCACGTTTCATCTTCAATACCCTTGCTGATGGAAAGAGGTTTTCACTCAAAATCTCACGATACATGGCCCCATTCATTCCTTCCTTTACACGGATCAGTCATCCTGGTCCCTTTGCCGAAAAACAGCCCCGAAGTATAATGTTTTCACCCCTATGCTTCACAGTAGGTATGGTGTTCTTTCTCCTCCAAACACGACAAGTTGAGTTTTTACCAAAAAGTTCTATTTTGGTTTCATCTGACCATATGACATTCTCCCAATCCTCTTCTGGATCATCCAAATGCTCTCTAGCAAACTTCAGACGGGCCTGGACATGTACTGGCTTAAGCAGGGGGACACGTCTGGCACTGCAGATTTGAGTCCCTGGCGGCATAATGTGTTACTGATGGTAGCCTTTGTTACTTTGGTCCCAGCTCTCTGCAGGTCGTTCACTAGGTCCCCCCGTGTGGTTCTGGGATTTTTGCTCACCGTTATCGTGATCATTTTGACCCCACGGGGTGAGATATTGCATGGACCCCCAGATCGAGGGAGATTATCAGTGGTCTTGTATGTCTTCCATTTTCTAATAATTGCTCCCACAGTTGATTTCTTCACACCAAGCTGCTTACCTATTGCAGATTCAGTCTTCCCAGCCTGGTGCAGGTGTACGATTTTGTTTCTGGTGTCCTTTGACAGCTCTTTGGTCTTGGCCATAGTGGAGTTTGGAGTCTGACTGTTTGAGGTTGTGGACAGGTGTCTTTTATACTGATAATGAGTTCAAACAGGTGCCATTAATACAGGTAATGAGTGGAGGACAGAGGAGCCTCTTAAAGAAGAAGTTACAGGTCTGTGAGAGCCAGAAATCTTGCTTGTTTGTAGGTGACCAAATACTTATTTTACCGAGGAATTTACTAATTAATTCATTAAAAATCCTTCAATGTGATTTTCTGGATTTTTTTCTTCTCATTTTGTCTCTCATAGTTGAGGTATACCTATGATGAAAATTAGAGACCTCTCTCATCTTTTAAGTGGGAGAACTTGCACAATTGGTGGCTGACTAAATACTTTTTTGCCCCACTGTAATGTAATGCACTTTATTTATATAGCCCTTTAAAACAACCCGTAGGTGACCAAAGTGCTTTACAGAAAAATTAAACAGCACTAGAAACACACACAGTATAAAAACAAATTACATAAATTCAGTTCAATTCAGCTTTATTTATACTGCGCCACATCACAACACAAGCCGTCTCGTGCCGCCACAGTGCAGAAAAAAACCCCACAGTCTCAGAAAAACCCAGCAATCAGACGATCCCCTGTGAGCAAGCACTTAGCGACAGTGGAGAGGAAAAACTCCCATTTGGCAGGAAGAAACCTCTAGCAGACAACAAAGGGATAAGCATAAATACCTAAAAATAAAAGCAAGATGAAAAGAATAATGAGAATAAATGTCACCACTACTGGGTATTAAAAGCCATCCTGAACAAATAGGTTTTAAGTTCTGATTTAAAAAAGGCCAGGTCAGAGATAGCACATAGGCCAGGGGGAGATTATTCCAGAGCCTGGGGGCGACAACAGAAAAGGCCCAGTCACCCCAGTGTTTATACCTTGACCTGGGCACATGCAGCAAAAGCTGAGTGGATGACCTCAAAGCTCTGCCCTAGTCATGGACAGTTAAAATCTCAGATAAATAAGCCAGAGCAAGGCCATTAAGAACTTTAAAAACAAAGAGTAAAAGTTTAAAATTAATTCTAAAATGAACTGGAAGCCAATGGAGTGAAAAAAGAATCGGTGTAATACGCTCTCGTCTAGTTGTGCTGGTTAAAAGACAGGCCGCTGCGTTTTGCACAAGCTGAAGGCGGCTGAGAGAGTCAAATAGAAATAGGGAGAAATTGATCCGCTGTTGCAAAAAGGCAGCCTACTCGTGTGGTTCTGGAAGTAGTATATATATATATATATACGTATATATACAGTATATATATATACAGTATATATACTGTTATATATATATATAATGAAAACAGAATAGGACCAAGGATAGAGCCCCTGTGGGACCCCACAGGACAGACAGGCATTGGATGTCACATGTCACCAATCGTTACAGAAAAAGTTGTTAAATACAGTGGTGTGAAAAAGTGTTTGCCCCCATCCTGATTTCTTTTTTTTTTGTATGTTTGTCACACTTAAAGGTGCAATATAAAGGATTCTAACCTCCTGAACCAGTAGGTGTCGCACGCACTGTTGACTCACTATAATCTTGTACCGTTTGCCAGGTAGATAAACAGCACTTCCTGGATGCTAACACTGCAGACTGCTAACATCTCAGACTTTTGGTTATTATGACCCAGATAGCGTGTCAAGCGAGGACTCTTGTGGTATAGAATCGTTTATTTAACATAATCCTCTCTGATGCGCATCTCCAGTAAACTTTTTTTTTAAATAACTATATGATATCTATACAACTATATGATGTTGTGCCGCCTAACACCGACACGAAACGACTCAGTTCCCGGTGAGGGCTCGCCGGAGGAACTAACCGAGGCGGCAGTTGGACGTGAGCCGGATCGGAGTTCGGGGGCGGCGGTGGTGGGAGACGGGGACCAGTGGAGGACCACCGGGACCCAGCCAGACAATAGCCTGAGTCGGAGCCCAGTTGCGAGGCCCAGCGGAGGAACTACCCAGGCAGATGGCGCTTGGTGGCAGGGCTCAGCGGAGGTACTACCCAGGCAGACTGCAGTAGGCGGCGGTGCTCAGCGAAGGATCTACCGGGGCCCCAGCGGAGCTCGGCTGCACCGGCGGTGTGCGGCGGGACTCGGTGGAGGAGCTGGACAGGAGCTCAGTTACGGCGGTGGTAAGCAGCGGGACTAGCAGCGGAGGGGCTAGCTGAGGCCCAGCTGGATTAGAGGACGGTCGGATCGGATACCGGCGACACAAGCAGAGATTGTTTTTACTATCCACAGGTCAGCAAAAATGCCACCAAAGAAGGAGGAGATGGAAGAGATCAAAAAATCTCTTAACTTCTTGTCAGAAGAAGTGGCCAAAATGGTTAGCCAGCAGGCCAAAATAATAGGCCTAATGGAAGATGTACGAGACTTAACATTAACAATTCAGGAAAAAGACAAAAAAATTACGGACTTGGAGCGACGCGTCGAGGATCTTGAACAAGGTTCTCGTATGGATGACCTAGTTATAAGTGGACTAGACATCAAATATCAGTCATACGCTCATGCCACAACAGGACTGAGAGGTGAGGAGGCTCCCCTGAGTGAATCAGTCTCCCTAGAAAACCAGGTGCTTCAGTTCCTTGGCAGTAAAGATATAAAGGTAGAAGCAAATGCAATTTCAGCCTGTTATGCTTTACCGAGGAAAGATAATAAAACAAAGAAATCAATTGTGATGCGCTTTGTGAACAGAAGGGTAAAGAATGACATACTGAGGCAGGCCAGAAAGCTACGGGGAACAGAAGTTTACCTAAATGAACACCTAACTAAAACAAATGCTGAAACAGCACGGCAAGCACGGATGCTGAAAAGACAAAATAAGATACGGGCAACATGGACAAGAAATTGTGGAGTTTGGATCAAACTAAATGGAACACCTGAGCAAGCAAAGAGTATAATGATCAGAGATGTTACTGACTTAGATAAATACAGATGAACACTGATTAAGAAACTTAAGAGACAATGATAATCCATATTCACACACACGGTAAGAATAGTTCTTTTAATATACCATGTCAAAGTACTTTAAAAAAAAAAAAAGCAAAACAAACAAACTTATGACTGACTTGAGTAGACATCAATTATCCCCAGTTGGAGGAAGTCATTTGACACAGAGTAAGGATACTCAAACTCTGAAAATATGCCATTATGCTGAACACAAACTACAAGAGATGGAGAATGATATTGATCCTGATAACCACTTTTTCAATAATATTGATAACCACTGTGAATATTACACTGAAAAGCAATTCAAAAGTCAAGTGCAACTAGATGGTAAACTATCAATAATACACTTCAACAGCAGAAGTCTTAACAAAAACTTTCCACAGATTCAGGACTATTTAAAACAGCTAGACAGAAAATTTACAGCTATTGCAGTCTCTGAAACCTGGCTTAATGAAGAGCAGGCTCCCCTGATGGCAATAGAGGGACATCAGATGTTTCATATTAACAGATCTCAAAAAAAGGGTGGTGGTGTTGCATTGTATATTGATGACCTGTATAGGTGTAAGCTTGTAAATGGAATGTCCTTTGCACTACCAGGGATTTTGGAATGTGTTACTGTTGAGATTGACCAAGATAAAACAAAAAATCTAATTATAAGTTGTATATATAGAACGCCGGGAACTTGCATTGAGACATTCAGAGATAAATTAGTCGAGCTGTACAATAATATTACTAGTAAGAAAATGGTAGTAATTTGTGGAGATTTCAATATTGATTTACTAAATCCACATCAACAAAATGTAATTACAGAGTTCATGAACTCTATGTACAGCATGAGTCTATATCCCACAATAACACATCCCAGTAGAATCACAGTTCACACTGCTACACTTATTGACAACCTGTTTGTTAACATTATTGATAAGAAAATAGAAAGTGGATTATTGATAAATGATATAAGTGACCACTTGCCAACCTTTGCACTTATCCATGGCCACACGGAGGCCAATACAGAAAAAATTTTAAAATTGTTCAGATACAAATCACCAAATGCAATCAGTTCTTTTAAAGAGGACTTGCTGAAGCAAGACTGGACAGAAGTCTATGTATCAGATGTAAATGAAGCCTATGACACATTTATAAACATTGTAACCACTCTTTATGAAAAAAACTGTCCATTAGTAAAAAAAAAAAGCTTAAACATAAATTGGCCGATAAGCCATGGTTAACCAAAGGATTACAAAAGGCGTGTAAAAAGAAAAATTTATTATATAAAGCTTTCCTAAAGAAAAGGACAAAAGAAGCAGAGCAGCGGTATAAAACATACAAAAATAAGTTAACATATATAATAAGATGTAGTAAGAGAGACTATTACAGTAAAGAACTGGAGAAAAACAGAGACAATATTAAAAATACATGGACAATACTTAACAGTATTCTTGGAAATAAAAGCAGAAATACAAGCTACCCAACCGATTTTTCAAAAAAATAATAAAACGACTCAGAGTGTGAATGCAGCTTCACCTGCAGATGAATTTAATAACTTTTTTGTTAACATTGGTCCTAATTTGGCTCGAGAAATACCCACTACGGCGCCTACAGGTGATATAATAAGCAATAACACTGCTATAAAAGACTCCATTTTCATAAAGAACACAGACGAGAGAGAGGTCATTGAAACTGTTAAATCGTTTAAAAGTAAAACATCTACGGACTGTGATGGTATTGACATGCTCTTAGTCAAAACTATTATTGAATGCTTAGTGAAACCACTGACGTATATCTGTAACCTGTCTCTCCAAACAGGTATATTTCCCAATGCAATGAAAATAGCTAAAGTAATTCCGATATACAAGACGGGTGACAGAGGGGAATTCTCAAACTATAGACCAATTTCACTATTGCCGCAATTTTCCAAGATACTTGAAAAAATATTCTATGAGAGAACTGACAACTTCATACTGAAGAATAATTTATTGTGTGAGCAGCAATATGGGTTCAGACACAAGAGGACAACTGCATTTGCTCTAATGGAATTTATAGAAAAAAATATCAACTGCCATTGAAAATAAAGAGTATTCAGTTGGGGTATTCCTGGATCTTAAAAAAGCATTTGATACAGTGGACCATAATTTATTATTAAAGAAACTTCAATATTGTGGTATTAGAGGGGTAGCACTGTCCTGGTTAAGTAGTTACTTAAAGAATAGATATCAGTATGTATGTGTTGGTAACAAAAACTCACAGTTACTGAAGGTTACTTGTGGAGTCCCACAGGGTTCAGTTTTGGGGCCATTATTATTCAATATGTATATAAATGATATATGTAAAGTTTCAGAAAAAATGGACTTAATATTGTTTGCCGATGACACTAATCTATTATGCAGTGGAAACAATTTGGAACAACTTCTGGATACACTCGGAAAGGAATTAGGAAAGCTTAAACTGTGGTTTGATTCAAACAAATTAACGCTCAATTTAAGTAAGACAAAATTTATAGTCTTTAACAACCATCACAACAACTCAGTATCTAAACTCAGTGTAAATGGTGTAGAGATTGAAAGGGTATCCGAAACTAAATTTCTTGGAGTAATAATTGATAATAAACTGTGTTGGAAGTCACATATTAATTATATTAAAGGTAAAATATCCAAATCAATTGCAATATTACACAGAGTGAAATATTTGCTGAATCAACCCACACTATATACCTTGTATCATTCATTAATACTCCCATACATGACATATTGTAATGAAGTATGGGGAAATACATATAAAACAAACATATATCCAGTCTTTATGCTTCAGAAGAGAGCTATTAGAATAATAAACAAAGCAGCTTACAGGGAACCAACAAACCCACTTTTTCTTAAATTAAAAGCTCTCAAGTTGAAAGATCTGGTTGACTTTAAAACTGCAATAATAATGTTTAAAGTGAAGAATCTATCACTGCCCGCAAATATCCAAAAGTTGTTCCAAATAAGGGAGAAACAATATCATTTTAGAGGAACATGTATATTTCAAAAACCTTCAGTGAGAACTACCACCAAGCAACACTGTGTTTCAGTGCAAGGAGTCAGATTATGGAACGATTTTGGACCCGAATTAAAATCATGTACAACGCTTGGACAATTTAAACTAAAACTAAAGGAAGAAATACTCCAAACATATATACAAGATGACATGTAAAATCACATAAGGATTGTCATATCCAGCCTGTGTTGTGTTGTAGCTTAGTTTTTTTTCCTGTCACATTTTGTCTTAGCTTCGTTTTTGAATTGTAATCACTCTTGTCTTGTTTGTTTTTTTTCTTCTGAATTCTTGGATGGAATATGGGTGGGCAATATAAGCTGCGGCTTCAGCCATCACCCATTTCGGATAACTTATGTTGAATCGTATAATCAGAGGAGTTATTGTCTAATTTGACCTTGTTGGATTTTCTTTCCCCCTTTGTTATATTATTCAGTTTCTTTTAACCTGTACTATCCGAAATAAAGATTCATTCATTCATTCATATAGTGTTATTGACAGTAATGCTAATGCAGCACAGTTTTGACAATGTAATTATGACAACCCTTTAGATGACTGCTGTTGGTTGTTCTGTGGTTTTTGTAAATATGCTGAATCACACTTTTATGGTCTGTTTAAGTTCATCCGTTTTAGCTATGCATGCTTAAAAAAAAAATAAAAAAATGGCTGTTATTATGCTCCAGCAGTTATTTATGTCAGTTCCAGTTAATTTTAGGCTGCAAATATATTTTGTTTATATTGTTTTAAAATATATAAAGAAATGTTGCGAAATGTTGGATACCTGAATTCATTTGTACCCTTTCAGTTACTGTAGAAGATGAATTCTACTGTTTATTCAGTGTGACAGATTCACTAATGGTTTACCTCACCTCTGCAAAACTAAAGTATTTTTCAACCTTTTTATAACGTAGTGATAAACAAGAACCTAAAATACACTGTACATATTAGATATATACATAACATTGCAATCAGTAAATCCTTAGTGAAGTTGGAAATAATTTATGGTGGAATAATAATCTTTTATTATTCTGGTGCCAGGCTGCACCTGGCACCAGGACACCCTAGGTCGCAGGTCCATGATCGATTTTGTTGTCGTATCATCAGACCTGCGACCATATGTCTTGGACACCCGAGTAAAGAGAGGTGCAGAGCTGTCAACTGATCACCACCTGGTGGTGAGTTGGATCCGATGGCAGGGGAGGAAGCCATTCAGACCTGGTAGACCCAAACGTATAGTGAGGGTGTGCTGGGAGCATCTGGCTGAGGCCCCTGTCCGGGAGGTCTTCAACTCCCACCTCCGGAAGAACTTCATCCACATTCCGAGGGAGTCTGGAGACATGGAGTCTGAATGGGCCATGTTCTCCACCTCTATTGTTGAAGCGGCGGCCCAGAGCTGCGGCCGCAAGGTGGTCGGTGCATCTCGTGGTGGCAACCCCCGAACCAAGTGGTGGACGCCAGTGGTGAGGGGGGCCATTAAGCTGAAGAAGGAGTCCTATCAAGCTTGGTTGGCTTGTGGGACTCCCAAAGCAGCTGAGGTGTACCGGCAGGCCAAGCGGAGTGCAGCTCGGGTGGTTGCTGAAGCAAAAACCCGGGTATGGGAGGAGTTCGGTGAGGCCATGGAACAAGACTTTCGGTCGGCTTCAAAGAGATTCTGGCAAACTGTTCGGCGGCTCAGGAGGGGAAAGCAGCTCCCCGTCCACACTGTGTATGGTGCGGATGGGACACTGTTGACTTCAACTGGGGATATCGTCGGGCGGTGGAAGGAATACTTCGAGGATCTCCTCAATCCCACTGATATGCCTTCCACAGAGGAAGCAGGGTTTGGGGACGAGGGGGATGACTCGCCTATCACAGGGGCTGAGGTCGCCAAGGTGGTTAAAAATCTCCTTGGTGGCCGGGCCCCGGGGGTGGACGAGATTCGCCCTGAGTACCTCAAGGCCCTGGATGTTGTTGGGTTGTCATGGTTGACACGCCTCTGCAACATTGCGTGGAGGTCGGGGGCAGTGCCTTTGGCATGGCAAACCGGGGTGGTGGTTCCTCTCTTCAAAAAAGGGGACCGGAGGGTGTGCTCCAACTTTAGAGGGATCACACTCCTCAGCCTCCCTGGGAAGGTCTATGTCAAGGTACTGGAGAGGAGAGTCCGGCCGTTGGTCGAACCTCGGATTCAGGAGGAGCAATGTGGTTTTCGTCCTGGCCGTGGCACATCGGACCAGCTCTTTACCCTCTCGAGAATTCTTGAGGGTTCGTGGGAGTTTGCCCAACCAGTTTACATGTGTTTTGTGGACTTGGAGAAGGCATTTGACCGCGTCCCTCGTGGATTTTTGTGGGGGGTGCTTCGGGAGTATGGGGTATCGGGCTTGTTGTTACGAGCTATTCGGTCTCTGTACGACCGTTGTGAGAGTTTGGTTCGTATTGCCAACACTCGGTCGGAGTCATTCCCAGTGAGAGTTGGACTCCGCCAGGGCTGCCCTTTGTCACCGATCCTGTTCATAATTTTTATGGACAGGATTTCTAGGCGCAGCCAGGGAATGGAGGGTGTCATGCTTGGTGACCACAGGATCTCATCTCTGTTGTTTGCAGATGATGTTGTCCTGTTGGCTTCATCCAGCAATGACCTACAGCTCTTGCTGGGACGGTTTGCCGCTGAGTGTGAAGCGGCTGGGATGAGAATCAGCACCTCCAAGTCCGAGTCCATGGTCCTCAGTCGGAAAAAGGTGGATTGTCCTCTCCGGGTTGGGGACAGGCTCCTGCCCCAAGTGGAGCAGCTTAAGTATCTTGGGGTCTTGTTCACGAGCGAGGGGAAAATGGAGCGAGAGATCGACAGACGGATTGGAGCAGCATCTGCAGTGATGCGGACGTTGTACCGGTCTGTTGTGGTGAAGAGGGAGCTTAGTTCTAAGACAAAGCTGTCGATTTACCAGTCAATCTACGTTCCTACTCTCACCTATGGTCACGAGCTTTGGGTAATGACCGAAAGAACGAGATCGCGGATACAAGCGGCTGAAATGAGCTTTCTCCGTAGGATTGCTGGGCTCACC
Source organism: Pholidichthys leucotaenia (assembly GCA_020510985.1). NCBI lineage: Eukaryota > Metazoa > Chordata > Actinopteri > Cichliformes > Pholidichthyidae > Pholidichthys > Pholidichthys leucotaenia. The sequence continues at coordinate 18,996,774 of CM035839.1, read as the reverse complement.
CTCAGAGACAGGGTGAGGGGCTCAGTCATTCGGGAGAGGCTCAGAGTAGAACCGCTGCTCCTCCACATTGAAAGGAGTCAGTTGAGGTGGTATGGGCATCTGATTAGGATGCCTCCTGGACGCCTCCCACTTGAGGTGTTTCAGGTACGTCCCACTGGGAGGAGACCCCGGGGCAGACCCAGGACTCGGTGGAGAGACTATGTCTCCCAGCTGGTCTGGGAATGCCTTGGTATCCCCTCTGAAGAGCTGGAGCAGGTGGCTGGGGAGAGGGAAGTCTGGGCTTCTCTGCTTGAACTGCTGCCTCCGCGACCCGGACCTCCGGAAAAGCGGTAGAAGATGGATGGATGGATGGATGGATAATAATCTTTTTTCAAATAATACTGTGTAAAAACAGAACTGCATCTCCAAAAATGAGCACATCACCATCCAGATCTATATCAAATAGCTCAGACATATCCAAAATTTCTAACAAAAATAAAATCTTAAAATGGCTAAATTTATATGGGATTATTGTAAAATATGAAAGTTTTACTTTTTAGATTTGAGTTATTTCTAAAAATAAATTCACCACAATATTCCACTTTTGGAGGTGCATGAGTGTAAAAGAAAATGAACCTCAAATCAAGTCAGTCAACATATAACAAACAGGAATTTATTTGGGGGAAAATATTTATTAAAAAATAAACAGTCCAGATGCAAGGTCCATGGGGCAGACCTGGGAGAGCAATAGAAAAATTAATTAATGGTGCACTGCCGACTGTCTTCCTCACTGGACGATCCCTCTGGTGGTTGTGGTCCTGAGCTGCTAATGGAGTCCAGGCCTCATACACAGGTGGGGTGGAGAAGAAGCTTCTGCTGGCATCATCAGAATGTGGTTTTTAAATGTTGATCTATGAGAACACAGTCATATTCATAGTCCTTTTTGTGACCTTTTACATGTAAAACTTTGCATCATACTCACTTACAGGTCAGATATTGATGTTCTGTCCTGAACCCCCACTGGTCCATCACATCAGTGAGGGCTTCAGAAGCTGTTGACCCTCTGTCCAGTCACTGTTTGGTGGAGCTCTTCTCTGCTGTATCATGATGACATGATACCCATCTGTCCCTATTCACCTCATGATGGAGGAAGTCCTTACAGAGGGTGAAAAAATGTTGTGGTTTATTACTTGGATAGTTCAGACCTAAATGAAACAGTCATTGTTGCCCCCGACAGACTGCTATCAATGATGAGTCAAAAATCTGACATAAATTTCTACATGCATAATTACAGCTACTTCAGGGACTCAAGAAATCCCATGGCTAATGCTGTGCAGTAACATTAGTAAGAAAATAAATTAAGACCCGTTTATTCTACGATTAGAACTTAAACTATTTTTAACTTCAGTTTCCACCATGGTGATCAATAAAGTTTTACATTATTATGTTAATCTGTAACAACAATAAAGAACTAACTTTTTTCACTGTACACCAAATTATTAGACTGAGCAGCTGCACATCAAAGCTGATAATTAAAAAAAATATTTACATAAAACATGACTGCTGCACAATTAGTATGTGCTGTTACATTCATAGACGCAAATGTTGATCATATCATGAACCTGTCATACATGTCAGCTTGGCAAGGAGCAGTTAGTGGGGTCGACTGCCCCTTCCCCCCGCGCCCCTAACCACCAGATTAGCAGCAGAAGATGAATGAGCTAGCTAGCATCATAGCTAGCACTGGTTAGCTTACCTGTCAGAAGAAAAAAAGGTCACTTCTGCATGTCTTTCAGCCCTTTCAGACTCTTCAGCATCAGCAGACATTAGCCATCAAAAGCAGGACCCATGTTTATCCTGCTCCTTTGTCATGCCATACTTGAGAACGATTGGGAAACTGACGTTTGCCTTGAGACTCAGGTATTTAACTGAATAATTTACTACCTGGCAACCCAACAACCCAAAACGAGACGTGGCACATAACATCAAGCTAGCGATGCTATTGGCTGCGACATCCTCACTGGACTTCCGTGTTTGTCTTACTCCAGCTGCTGGATGTAAATATTTATATTATTGTTGGTCCGCCAAAAATTACAAGATATTTTTTTCTTCAGTATACTAATTTTCAGAAGAACATTAAGACTTACATTGCGCACATTTCTAAACGCTTTGTTGATGTATTTTTTTTTTTTTTTTTAAATCTTTGTTTTTATGAAAATCTTCTATATTTAACCTTTTAAGGCTGTGTGTCCACCAAATGCGTTTTTTCTGCTCTGGGTGACTATTTTCCATTCATTCTCTATGTAGTCCAGCGTTTACAGCGCTGAGCGCCCAAGGCGCTGAAATGCTCTTGGCGGTGGCTGTTTTTTGTTGCAGCGCTCAGAGCACAAAAAAGTTCAACTTTTCACACTGCAGCTGAGCTCATCAATGTCAGACCCTTCTAAGCAGCCAATCAGAATTAAAGAAGGACGGGACATGAGATGCAGATACAGTCTCTACTCAGATTCCTGTTTTCTATGTCATCATATTTTACATCCAGAGCTGTTAGAATACATTTCCTGTCCATTGCTATTTAGAGAGCATTAAAAAGCTATTAAAAAGTCAGTAGAAAGTCTGACCATAGGAAAAGCGGAAGTGCTGAGCTGTGAGTGACAAGCTGTTGCTGGGATACATACAGGGCACAGGTTTGTTTTTTTTTTCCAGAGTGCCATGCACAAATGCTGGAAAAAAAAAAAAAAGTTCAGGGCAGTAGGACAACAAAAAATGCGTTTGGTGGACACGCAGCATTAATGTTTCAGATCATCAAACAAATTTAAATATTAGACAAAAATAACACAAGTAAACAACAAAATGCAATTTTTAAATGAAGGTGCTTATGATTAAACCGGAGTGGTGGCTCAGTTGGTAGAGCATCCGCCCCACACCCGGGAGGCAGGGGTTCAAATCCCGGCCAGGTCATACCAAAGACCATATAAAAATGGTACTTTCTGCCTTCTAGCGTGGTGCTCAGCATAATGGAACAGGGAAAGGAAAGTTACGCACAGAGCTACCAGAGGACTGACCCCCCACTGTAGCTTTCACTGCTTACAGTAGCTGTGTGGCCTAGGGTCAGAGAAACGGAGATAGGCGCCGCCCCATACACCAAAATGGTGTTCCACATGCTGTGGAAGGGAGAGAAGAAGAAGCTTATGATTAAGGGGGAAAAAAAATCCAAACCTACATGGCCCTGTGTGAAAAAGTGATTGCCCCCTAAACCTCATTAACTGGTTGGGCCACCCTTAGCAGCAACAACTGCAATCAAGCGTTTGCAATAACTGGAAGTGAGTCTTTTACAGCGCTGTGGAGGAATTTTGGCCCACTCATCTTTGCAGAATTGTTGTAATTCAGCCACACTGGAGTTGAGCATGAACCACCTTTTTTTTTTTTTTTTCAATATATATTTTTATTCAGTTTTTTGAAAATAAGACAGAACAATAAACAATAAACACTGCCAGTGCTCAAGAAAATACACAAAGAAATAAATGATTGTTACACAAAGCCCATATAACTACAAAAGTGTAAGCAGTCCATGCTAAGCAAGTTTAATCCCATCATGTTACAGGCTGAGTCTTCTTTTTCTTAATGTGATCCATAAATGGTCCCCAAATTTTAGTAAACATATCTTGAGTATTAGACAAATGATATTGAATCTCTTCAAGGTACAAGCAGGATGCCAAATCATTAAGCCAGTTAATATAACTGGGCGGCGTATTGGCCTTCCATTCTTTCAGAATGACCCTCTTCGCAACAATCATGCCAAACCTAATAGCATGCTGAAGTGACTGTGAGCAGAGCAAAGTTTGATCTGAACAACCAAGTATTACTGTTAAGACATCAGGTATTATGACTTTTTTATATATGACACTGTACAAATTAAAAATCTGAGACCAAAAATTTTTAAGCGAGGGGCAGGAGAAAAATAAATGACATAAAGTACCATCACTTATTTTACACTTGTCACATAGTGGTGAAATGGTCGGAAAAAGTCTATTAAGGCGAGTCTTACAGTAATGTAATCGATGTATTACTTTAAATTGTATTAGCTGAAGTCTGGCATTTACTGAACATGAATGAATACCAACTAAGGCTCTTTCCCATAGATCATTTGAGATCTCTATACCTGCATCCCTCGTCCATGCCTCCTTGACATGGGTCGAAGACGTTGGCCAAGAGAAAAGATTAACGAATTCTGAAACTAAATGCTTGGAGGTTGGGTGTTTTCTCAAAACCTCATAGAAATCATGTTGTACAGGAAGTTTGACAAAATGGGTTAAAGACTGTTGTACAAAATGTCTAATCTGCAGGTACCTGAAAAAATGATCAGGTGGGAGATTGAACTTCATTTGTAATTGTGTAAAAGATGCAAAGTCCTTGTTGATATACAGGTCCTTTATTAAAAGAATACCTTTATTTGACCATTGCCTGAACACAGGATCTGATAAAGCTGGTTTGAAGGCAGGGTTTTGGCATATAGGTGCATATATAGAAAGGTCAGGAAGATGCAATATCTTCTTAATTTGTTTCAGAATTCTGAAGGAATTGTACAGCACAAAGTCATGTCTGAACACATTCAGAGGGACATCGACCTTGCTAAATAATAAAGCAGATAAAGATGTACCAATGAGGGATTGACAGTTATGAGATTCAAGTGCAGGCCAACACGGTATTTGGTCCACATTATGATTATCTTGGGACCAGAAGACCAAGGCCCTAGCGTTGCAGGCCCAATAATAATGTCTCATAATAGGCAACCCAAGACCACCCTCAACCGAGGGTTTTTGGAGATGTAATTTACAGACACGGGGGTTTTTGCCAGCCCAAATAAAGGAGATGATAATGGAATCAACTAATTTAAAAAAAGATGCTGTAAGAAAAATTGGCAGATTCTGAAATAAATATATAAATTTAGGAAGTACAATCATTTTGACAATATTTACTCGTCCAATTAGAGAAATTGGTAGTAATTTCCATTTCTCAATCATGCCCCTAATCTTATTTAATAGTTCTGTAAAATTCAATTTGAAAATAAGTTTGGGATTCCTAGGGATGGTGATTCCTAAATATTCAAAGTGCTCATTTGATATTTTAAAAGGTAATGTGTTGAGAAATGTTTTATCTAGACCATCTGAAAGAGGCATGAGAACACTTTTCTCCCAGTTAATGGTAAAACCAGAGAACTGACCAAATTCCCTAATGATCTCGAGAAGAGGTGGAAGAGACTGTTTAATGTCAGACAGTGTCAAAATGACATCATCAGCGTACAAGCCAATAGTGCATTCAGATGCGCTATATCTAAACCCAACTATTTCAGGCTCCATCCTGATGGCAACAGCAAGTGGTTCAAGCGCCAGAGCAAAAAACATTGGCGATAGACAACAGCCCTGCCTGGTCCCACGATGTAATAAAAATGGGGCAGATTTATTGTTGTTAGTAAGTACATATGATCTAGGATGTGCATAAAGCATTTTTGCGATAGCTATAAATCTGTCACCAAAGCCAAATCTTTTAAGAGTAATAAACATATACTCCCACTCAATTTGATCGAAGGCCTGCTGTGCATCCAAGGAGACAACAGCAGAATATGGTGGGTTGTTAGAATACATGACATTCAGAAGTCTACGAGTATTCGAAAATGCAAACCTTTTGGGGATAAACCCGGTTTGGTCACTATGAATTAAGGAACCAATGTGTTCGTTCAAGCGGTTTGCCAAAACTTTTGCAACAATTTTCTGGTCACTATTTAAAAGGCTGAGAGGGCGATAAGAAGCTAGATTTGTTTCATCTTTACCCTTCTTCAACAGTAGACAAATGTTCGCATCGTATAATGTCTCTGGGAATGATCCTTCCTTCACGGAAGAGTTTATCATACGAAGCAACAATGGAGCAAGTTTGTCAATGTGAATTTTATAAAATTCAATGCCAAATCCGTCAGGGCCACAAGCCTTACCATTTGGAAATGAACGGATGGCAGCTTTGATCTCCTCTAGTGTAAAGTCAGCATCCAACTGTTGTTTGGCATTTTCACTCAATGTGGGCATATCCAATCTATTTAAGAACCCCCATATATCTTCCTTTGATGACGATGATTTAGAGGTATATAAGTTTTTATAATATTCATAAAAAGTGTTATTTATCTGTAAAGGGTCAGTTATTAGTTCTCCATTAGATACAATTTTATAAATTGCCCGTTCAGCTTGAACACCTCTCAACTGCCTAGCGAGTACGCTGTGTGCTTTATCACCAAGCTCAAATTGCTTTTGTTTAAGCTTTCGTATATAATTACAAACATGCTCACCAAGAATGCGGCTGTATTCAAGTCTTGCAGATACAATATTCTTTAGTATTTCATCTGATTTTGAGATACGAAATGATTCCTCCAACAAAGGGAGTTGGGCCTGTATTTCAGACATACGCTTCTGTTTAACCTTTTTATTATAAGACTGGTACGAGATAATATCACCCCTAATAACGGATTTAAATGTTTCCCACAGTGTGGAATCAGATACCTCACCATTATCATTAAAGTGTAAGAAATCTGTAATTTTGTTTGAGATGCTTTCACAAAAAGCTTTATCTGAATTTAATGCCGGATTGTATTTCCAATTATATGAGTGCACAAGCATGTTGAAGTTTATTTTAACAGACACAGGGGCATGATCAGAAATTAAAATATTGTTATAATCTGAACTGACAACGTTGGTAATTAAATTGGAATCAACGAGAAAATAATCAATCCTAGTAAAACTGCCATGTACCTGGGAGAAAAAGGAGTACTGTCTGTCCAAGGGATGTTGATGCCTCCAAATATCCACTAAATTTAGCGATTTAATAAGATTATTTAGGACTGGCACAGATTTTAACATGGGAGCAGTTGTAATGGAAGATCTATCAAGATGAGGGTCTAGGAAACAATTAAAATCACCTCCTATAATAATGTTACAGTTATTCTGTTCTGCAACAAGACGAAAAATTTTACAGAAGAAATCCGGACTATCAAAATTTGGAGCATATACATTTAAAAGGGCCAATGGCATAGAGTTTATGGTACCTGTTACAAGCACAAATCTCCCACCTGGATCGGTCACCATAGACTTGAATACAAAAGGTATAGTTCTGCGCACTAAGATGGCCACTCCTCTGGCCTTTGAGGAAAAGGTAGATTGATAGACCTGGGATATCCATAAGGCTCTCAACCGTCTCTGTTCTGTGGGGGGAATATGGGTTTCCTGTAAGAAGATTATATCAGAGGACAATGATTTCAGATGTGAAAATACTTTTACTCTTTTGAGAGCTTTCCCCAAACCCCTACAGTTCCATGATGTGAACGTGAGATGACTCACACCTGATCCAGAGGAACCAGCTTGCATTCAAAAAAAAAAAATTAAATTTAAAAAAATATATGGGCTTAGGCAGTAAATGGCTACACTGGCAGGCAAAACAAACCAAACAAAGAACAAATTAAAAAAGAAAAACATATTATAAAAACCCATTCCCTTAACGCCGCAAAAAACAAGAACAAAGCGGCAAAACCCACTAATACTTGGGAGACTGCTGGGTAACGGACACAGTTTTGCGTTTCAGCAAACCACCAATGGAGCCGCGCAGTCTTCTAATGTAAATCAATTAACTGAAAAAAAAGCTACACACAAAGACAATATAATTAACTTGGAATATGCCATCAAAAAAGGACGATGCAGAATAAAGTGCAGTATTAGAATGGCGTCAACAGCTGTATAATTTAAACAATGTGCACTTCGCCAGTTATACACTGTCAGTCAGGGAGTTGGCAAACCTCTCTGCATCCGCCGGAGTGTTAAACACTTTAACTTCACTGTTGCGGACGACCTGAAGTTTGGCAGGAAACCGTAGAGAGCACTTGGCGCCGGCATCAGTCAGCTTCTTCTTGACGTTGTTAAAGGCTTGACGCTGTGATGCAACCTCCGCCGTATAGTCCGGGAAGATGTACACTTTATTGCCTTGATAACGGAGTGGACCCTGTTGTCAGCTGAGTTTAAAAATATTGGCCAAGTCGCGGTCATTGTGGACTTTGGCGATGATCATCCGTGGGCGCTCGTTGTCCGGAGGCTTAGGTTTGAGGCTGCGGTGGGCACGGTCAATTTTAATGGGCTTGGTCAGATTATTCGGGCCAAGCAACTCCGGTAGCAGTCGTGTCACAAACTCTGTGGGATTGCCCTTCTCTTCTCCTTCTTTGATCCCCACGATCCTGATGTTTAACCTCCGCGAGCGCCCCTCCAAGTCATTTAGCTTAGCCTTGAGCCGACCATTTTCCACCTGCAACTCACGGTAGCTAGCTTCCAGTGCCGTGATGCGAACATCTGCGTCGGAGAGTGCCACATCCATACTATCCAAGCGTTGTTCAGTCTGATTATGTTCATTCTGTAATGTGCCCAAATGCGTCTCCACTGTGCTTAAGCGACCCTCCACGGACTTTTTCAACTCTTCCATCTGCGCTGAAACTTTAGCTAGCTCAGCGCCATATTTATTAACTGCAGCTAATATAGCTTCGTTGCTAGCGCTAGCCGAGGCTGAATTTGATGATTTTACCTCGTCTCTCTTGGGTGGCATGATTGGAGGTTAGTTAGAAACAGCTCTGACGATAAGTAGGCAAAAAGTTGGTAAGTAGGTGTAGCAAAGATAAACAAAATTTAGAAGTCTGCGACGGAGCCTCGTGGAAACACGTCTACTCCATTACTAAGCACGAGCGCCCCCCCCCATGAACCACCTTTTTAAGGTCATGCCACAGCATCTCAATCAGATTCAGGTCAGGACTTTGACCAGGCCACTCCAAAGTCTTCATTTTATTTTTCTTAAGCCATTCACAGGTGGACTTGCTGGTGTGTTCTGAATCCTTGTCCTGCTGCAGAACCCAAGTGCGCTTCAGCTTGAGGTTACGAACAGATGGCCGGACATTCTCCTTCAGGATTTTTTGGTAGACCGCAGAATTCATGGTTCCATTTACCACAGCAAGTCTTCCAGGTCCTGAAACAGCAAAACAGCTACAGATCATCACACTACCACCACCATATTTTACTGTTGGTATGATGTTTCTTTTTCTGAAATGCTGTGTTACTTTTACGCCGGATGTAATGGGACACATACCTTCCAAAAAGTTCCAACTTTTGTCTTGTCAGTCCACAGAGTATTTTTCCAAAAGTCTTGGGGATCATCAAGATGTTTTCTGGCAAAACTGAGATGAGCCTTTATGTTCTTGCTCAGCAGTGGTTTTCGTCTTGGAACTCTGCCATGCAGGCCATTTTTGCCCAGTCTCTTTCTCATGGTGGAGTCATGAACACTGACCTTAACTGAGGCAAGCGAAGCCTGCAGTTCTTTGGATGTTGTTGTGGGGTCTTTTGTGACCTCTTGGATGAGTCGTCGCTGCACTCTTGGGATAATTTTGGTCGGCCAGCCACTCCTGGGAAGGTTCACCACTGTTCCATGTTTTTGCCATTTGTGGATAATGGCTCTCACTGTGGTTCACTGGAGTCCCAAAGCTTTAGAAATGGCTTTATAACCTTTTGACTGATAGATCACAATTACTTTGTCTCTCATTTGTTCCTGAATTTCTTTGGATTGCAGCATGATGTCTAGCTTTTGAAGATCTTTTGGTCTACTTCACTTTGTCAGGCAGGTCCTATTTAAGTGATTTCTTGAGTGTGAACAGGTGTGGAAGTAATCAGGCCTGGGTGTGGCCAGAGAAATTGAACTCAGCTTTCCAAAGATGTGATAAACCACAGTTAATTTATGTTTTAAGGGGGGGGGGGGCATGTAGGTTTTGATTTATTTTTTTTTACCCTTAATAATAAACCTTCATTCAAAAACTACATTTTGTGTTTACTTGTTTTATCTTTGTCTAATATTTAAATTTGTTTGATGATCTGAAACATTTAAGTGTAACAAGCATACAAAAAAGAGAAATCAGGAAGGGGGCAAACACTTTTTCACACCACTGTAAGTAGGATTCAAACCACTTAAATGCAGTGCCATGGACGCCAACATGGTGATTCAAAAGGACAGTATGGTTCACAGTGTCAAAGACTGCTATAAGATCTAGCAGCACTAAAACAACGGGGCACTTGGCATCAACAGACATCATAGTATCATTGTGCACCTTTAGCAGGGCAGACTCAGTGGTGTGACAAGATCTAAACCCAGACTGAAACTTCTCAAAAATAGAGTTGTTTTCTAAAACAGATTGCAATTGTATAAAAACTTCTTCTAAAACCTTAGATAAAAAGGGCAAATGAGTTAAAACTGAAGGGTCAAGGTGAAGTTTTTTGTTTTTTTGTTTTTTTTAAAAAGGGGCCTAAACACGGCATGTTTAAAAGCAGGTAGGACAACCTCAGTTCCTGAACTAAGACAGGAATTAATAAAAACCAAAAGACCAGGCCCTACAGTATTAAAAACCCTTTTCAGGATTCCAGCAAGCAATTTGTCGGCTTTAGAGACTTCACTACATCAGTAAGTGATGGTAAAGAAACCAACTCAAACTGTTCAAACACAGCAGAGTAACCCGGGACAACAGACAAGCTCCCATTAAAACTGCTATTAATAACTCGCCTGACAGAGTCCACTTTATCAACAAAAAAGTGAAGAAAAGTCTCACATGTTGTAAACGAAACATCTGTTACAGTCTGAGTGCGTGGGTTTATAAGTTAACTGTGTTAAATAGCACCCTAGGACAGTGACTGCTGCTGGAAATAATATCAGAGAGATACTGAAATTTTGCACGGTCCTCTGGTAATCAGCGAGCCAGTCCATAAACATTTCCAGACACATGTAATATGTCCTTTTTTCATCTCCATTCAGCCTGCCTGACCCGTTGCCTAATACCACGGGTAGTATTGTTTAGCCAGGGATCTGTTTTTGGTTCAGCCGATTTAAACTGAAATGGGGCAATAGTGTCCAAGATCCCAGAGCAGGTGGTGTGAAAGGAGGAAAGAATATTATCCATATGGGAAGGGGTAACAAGGCCATTCAAGGCAAAAAAAAAAAAACCCTGCAAGCCCCTAAAAGCAGCAGTAAACTCCTCTGCTAATTGGCAAATAAATAAATAAATACTTAAAGGCTCTGAATGTCATGAATGGCCCCTCTGGGGCAGAAAGACAGACCCACGCGCTGAACTGCTGTTGTGACATTTCATCACAAAAAATCCAAAACAGTGTAAAAACACAAAAACACAAGCAAAGCAACTTACAAGGAAGGGCACTCCACAGCCAGAATCGCTCTGGGGGAGATAAGGCGATAATACAGTAGGATTCAATCAATGCAAGACTGCTGCTGAGAAACAATGAGCTGACAGTGCTTAAGTAACAGAGAAACAGATGAGCAGCAGGTGCGGGCCAATGAGCAGGCAGGTGACCTAACTACACAACTGCTGGGTTGGGTGGCCTGCCACAGAATATGGGCCACCCAACCCAGCGGCTCAATCTATCGGGCAGCCGGCCAGAGTTCTTCAGCCACCAAGACCAGAGGGGTGACCCAGGAGGTGGCTCCCCCACGGGGAGGCCCAATGATGGGAAGGAGAGCCGAGGAGGGGGGACCATGACAGTGTCTGGTGGCGGGAGAGAACCCACGACGGTGTCTGGCAGTGGGGGGGGGGGGGGTACAACGGTGTCAGACAGAGGAGGAGAGGCCTCAAAGTCCTCGGTGGTCCTGGGTTGAGGAACGGTTGCACCCACGGGGATCCCGGACTGGGACATACCTGCACCCGTGGTGGCTCTGGGTTGGAGCAAGGCAGCACCCGCGGTGGCTCCGGACTAGAGCACTGCATTACCCGCGGTGGCTCCGGACTAGAGCACTGCAGCACCCGCGGTGGCTCTGGGCTGGAGCAATGCTGCACCCTTGGTGGGCCCGGACTGGACCAATGCTGCACCCTTGGTGGGCCCGGACTGGACCAATGCTGCACCCTCGGTGGACCTGAGCTGGGCCAACGCTGCATCCTTGGTGGACCCGGGCTGGGCCAACGCTGCACTCTCAGTGGACGTGGACTGAGCCAGTGCTGCACCCACGGTGGACCCTGGGCTGGTGCGTAGCGTCCATGGCGGGCCCATACTGGAATGCAGCACCCACGAGGGTCCTTGACGGGGACGTAGCACCCACGGAGACTCAGACCGAGGAGAAGGGACCCAGATAATGGCCACAGGCAGAGGACGAGCTACACCCACGGAGGTCCCGGGCTGGGACAGAGCACCTGCAACAACCTCAGCAGGGGGAGCTGGACCCACGACGACCTCAGGTGGCGAGCCTGGACCCACGGAGACATCTGGCAAGGGTTGATCATCCCCGGCAACCCTGGGAGAAGGCTCAGAAAAGACAGGCAGAGGAACAGGGTCAGGGTCACCCGCAGTGGCGGAGCCCAGTGAGGTGAGCTCGCACCTGACTCTCCTCACCAACAGCCAGGCAAGATTTCTCCAGAGCTGACACAAGAAAAACAAGGGAGAGCACTTGCCTGAGCTCGAGCTCCACCGCCGTCCAGGACTTTGTTGATCCAGACGACGACGATGTCTCGGGCCCGGTCTCTTGGAGGTCCAGCTCTGTAGTTAACTCTGCTGCGGCGGCCTCCACAGCAGGCATGATGGTGGTTGCAGTCTGGGTGCCTCCAGGCGGAGTGACCCACGCTGGTGACTCATCCGGTGTGGCAGCTGGGGGTCGGCCGACCGCTGGCACTGGAATAGGGTCCTCCAGGGCCACAGGCTCCTCCATCGTCCAGCGACTCAGTTCTGGGGCTGGCGGACACTCAGGGACAACAGGAGGAGACACGGAGAGGGCAGGTGAGGATTTATTAATTGCAGCAGGTGGAGAGATCTTAGGGGACTGCACACCCTGAGTCTCTCTACCAGGAATTAGGCAAGGTATAACATCATAAATTGAAATAGAATGAAATGAAACTTGCCTGTTTTCCCGGTGTTCGCTGTTGTCTGCTGCAGCGGGTGTAAAGTCATCCCTCTCTGTGGCTATGGTGAGCATGGGCCCCTCTGAGGATTGTGGAAGAGTCGCCCCAGAGTTATGGAGGCGGACGTAGCCGGGGCAAAAATGGAGGACCTCTAGGCAGCAGGAGGACACGTTGAGGAGATGGAAGTCGCAGCAGCAACGGAGGGAGAGGAGGCTGATGGGACAGCCGGCGAAGGAGACGTAGACAGAACTGCTGTGGGAATTGTCGGGCTTGGCATCAGGGAAATGGCTGCCAAAGAGGCGGGAGGATTCCTCCGGTGGTCCGAGCGGGACGACGGCGCTGTCATGGAACTGACAAAGTGCATGCTGGCACTGGAGCTGGTGAGCCTGAAGAGAGGAAGGACTTCTGCCTAGGTGAGTGTCTCCGCGACGGCTTCGGTCCAGTGGGATGTGACCCCATCATCAGTCCGGGGAAGGATCGCTGAAGCGCGGTGACCGTGGACAGCAGTCCCGCATATTGAGGATATTTTCAGAGGCCGGGGTGCGCCTCCAGAATACCCACCACTCCATTCACATTTTCCCAGGCCTTCTTGGGTCCTTGGGACCAGTGCAAAAACACAAAAATACAAGCAAAGTAACTTACAAGGAAGGGCACTCCAGAGCCGGAATCGCTTTGGAGAAGATGAGGCGATAATGCAGTTGGATTCAATCAATGCAAGACTGCTGCAGAGAAACAATGAGCTGACAGTGCTTAACTCTTTAGCTGTCCCAGTTGTATGGCGACTGGAACGGTTGAAGGGTGGTCAAGGCCCCTAGTGGTCAAGAGTGGTAAAAAAAATTTGTCAATAAAATAGTTCAGATTTCCAAGGCTATAACTTGAAAGTTGCAAGAGATAATGGCTTACTGTCAATTAGAAAGATGTAGAATATGATCCAAAGTTTCAGATAGGACTAAATTTATGCATCTAATTTGCATAATGTCGCGGCAGCTACACAAATTACATAACTCAGTCAAAAGTGGCCTTTCGACACATTTACACAAAGAATGGTTCGTTTTTTTGACACCGTTTTGTCTACAGGGGTATGTTTTTATCTAATCTTCAAAGTATATGAACCAGAAAATCAATAAAATGTAAAAAAAAACAAAAAACATATTTGCCTCTTACCTGTTGCCGGGGGGGGGGGGGGGGGGGCCTCGCTCGCTCACGTGACCGGTCCATTTTCGTCCATCATGGTCGATGTTTTGCGTTTGCTTGGTCATTTACACTCTCTACCACAGCTATAAACTCTTATGATTATCCCACATGAATTTTGTTTGTATTACGTGGCTATTTTTCCTGTTTGATGCATTTTTCCTGTGAGAATCCATGACGACGTGGGCGCCGCCATCTTGGTGCTGTGAGCTCAGTTTTTCGCCCATCATGGTCATTGTTTCGCGCTTGGTCGGTCATTTACACCCTCTACCACATCTACAAACTCTTACGATTATCCCACGTGAATTTTGTGTGTATTACGTGGCTATTTTTCCCATATCATGCAGTTTCAGTCAGAATCGCCGCTGCCATGACCGATCATGGCAGCGACCACATTGATGTTGTGAGCTCAAAGCGGAAAAAGGAAGAATAATAATGAGGATTTCTTCTTCTTGGCTGTATTCCATGTCAGCCATGATTCCTCCGGTGCATGTCTGCCACCTTCTGAACTGTCAGATCAATACAAATCAGTACAAATTCTCAGTATAGCTGGGGAACGTCAATAAGTTCACAGGTGTAGTTGCTGCGCTGTGCCACTGGGGGCGCGCGACCCGTCCATGCAATGTGGACAGTGAGAGGGTTAAATAACAGAGAAACAGATGAGCAGCAGGTCCGTGCCAATGAGCAGGCAGCTGACCTAATTACACAACTGCTCACAGCTGAGATGACTGGGGAACAAACTGTGAGCAGCTAGTGGGAGTGTCTGGAAAGGAGGAGGGCGCAAGTGTCAAAAAAAACAAATTATATATAGAAACTGACTAATTAATAATAACAGACATACAATACTCAGAAATAAATTGAGAGTCTGGGCTCTCTGGAAACACTGCGCCCAGACTCATGACACTGAATCAGCTCTTCACTTCCCATGTGCTCCTTGGTCTTTAACCACATATTACTACAGTCAAGTAAATGGTCTGTATTAACATCTAAAGTAAAGGAAGTATTCTGTGCACTGCTGTGACTACATATTTTTTATGTTTTGCTCTATACAAAATAAAGCTGTCACATCAGTGTTGTGTTGCTATGGTAACTATCCTGTATCTGCCAAGAATTCTGTTCCAATGTATCACCTCTATAGGCCAGAAAATCCCCTTATTCTGTAGGAAAACTGTTTTGGCCCTCAGATTAGCAAGTATTTTTTATTCCCATGTCAATTATTTCCCTAGAATGTAGCTGTGACATTCCAAACAACAAACATTCAAGTACAAACACTTTCTCTCTCATTTACCTTTACGGCCATTTTTGATTTCCATGTATATGTGCATCAGCTAAACATTTGACAACAACAAATGAAATCTTAAAGTCATCGGCTTTATTTTTCCATTTTTGGGAGGTACACACTGACATGAGTAAACACAAAAAATGCGCTATTATGAGTTCCTATCTAAGTTGTCCACAGCATATGACGATGTTCTGCCGTGGCATGATCCCCTGGGGCGATTGAAAAAACATCATGAGGTCATTCCTCACAGCGATGGCAGCCCTGGTTGATTGGCTCCGTGACAGAATTTGCAGATCCAGATGTTCGAACACACTCCTGTCCTCCTGAACCACTCTTCACCACTCGCCTGGTTGAGATACCTCTGTAGCTTCTGTTTCAGCAAAATTTTGGAGGGACGTATCGCGTTTCGGCCGCACTGACTTCATCGGCGTAGGCAAAGTTGTGCAACACTACGCAGGTTTTCACAATCTTCACAGCTTTTTCCAGGAGGAATTCCAGTGATCGGCCAAGGATTGTCCAGCGTGCCACAAGGATGCCAAACGTATTCTCAATGACGCGTCTGGCTGTGGAGCGGTGGTAGCTGTAGATGCTTTTATCTAATGACAGGTTCACCCCTGTTAACCCAAAAAGGAAAGCACACATAGAAAACATAAATAATCAGACACACACACACAGATATGTGTTTATACTTTTGTATAGATACATGCAAGGCAGACAAAACACAAAACAACAGATGGCTGGTTTCGAGTAATACAGGGTATGCTCATTATGCCACAACAGAAGTCATGGCAGTAAAAAAAAAAGTAAGTCAAGTAGACAGTGTGGTATTAACTTCTGCAGTTAAAAAAATAGCCACGCTGCGTACCGCTGTCAGTGACGTACCTGGAAATGGTGGCATCAGATTGCCGTGTAGGGGAAAGGCAGCATCGCCAACGATCTCATGGGGAACTGTGACTGTTGTCCCAGGAAGACTGGCAGGCGGGGGTGGATGCAGTTTGTTTTCCAACAGCATTGATCCAAACTGGCTCTCTCCGAAGATGCCCCCGTTTCTTCATCTATGTGTCTCAGTGGCTGGATTAGCATGGGAAATTCACTCTGTGTCTGTCTGTCGGTTCAGTGGTCGCACAAACCATATCCTCCGCCTTCTCTGCGTTGCATTGCTTGTAGTAGAACGAGCTGTTGTTCAATGTTCATAAGGGCCATATGCAGCAAAGTTTGTTTTTGTGCGGTCGCCATCGCTTGCGCTGACAGAAACAGGAAATAGGTGAGGAAAAGTCAGGAAGCACTCTACATATCCGCTGAGACCCCGCAACTGCCTACCGTTTGGGCGGTGAATTGCAGACCGACGCTGACAAACCTGTGCGGAAGAAAATTTTGCAGAGGACTGCTTAGGCGTCGTCATGGTGCAAGTGCATAAACTACGCTCAACTAGTATCTAGATGAACGTTGCAAATTTAAAAGAAAACAGCTGGAAATTTATGGGAAAAAAATGTGCAAATTTATGACAAAAAAGTTGCAAATTTAAGAAAAAAGCTTAAAACAGTTGAATATCTTTGCAAGTTTACAGAAAAATTATGCAAATTTATGAGGAAAAAAATTGCCAACTTACAAGAAAAATGTTACAAATTTACACGAAAGCTATTGAAAATTTGCAGGAAAAAGTTGCAAAGTTATGAGCAAAAAAGATGAAAATTTATTAGGAAAAAGTTGCAAATTAATGAGAAAACAATTGCAAATTTACAAAAAAGTTGCCAATTTACAAGAAAAGGCAGAAAATTTACAGGAAAAATCTTACAAAGTTACAAGCAAAACTGTTGAAAATCTGCAGGAAAAAGTTGTAAATATTTGAGAAAAAAGATGAAAATTTCTGAGAAAGCAGTTGCAAATTTATAAGATTTTTTTAATTCACTACTTAATAGTACAACCTTTTTTTAAACTTTAGTTACATTTTCTGAAAAGATCAAAGTTTGCTTCCTTCAGTTATAACTACGTTCTACCTCTGCTGTGTTTCAGTTTTTTATTCATCTTTTGCTGTTCTGTTGCAACACCTTTATTCTACTAAAGACTAGAGTCAAGACTTTATCTGACTCCCAGTCACGGTTTTAACTCTTTTGTCCAGCGGCATAAATGTCTCTGTTAGTCTTTAGAATAACATTCTGGATCCATGACAGGGTTGCTGCAAGCAGAAGCAGAGAGAGACACAGCCCTGGCTGCAGGCACGGTAGCAGCGATGCACAAATGAACCATTACAGAGAGAAAAAAAAACCTGTTATATGTAAAACACAAGTGCACGCAGAACCGTGCATGCTGTACAGAACCACTTGGCTTTGTACTGAGAACAGAATGGTGTGATTCTCCCCACTAACCTGCTACCCTGGGCACTGCTGCTGCCCTTCACCAGCAGCTCTGACACACTGACGTCCAGCAGCTCCAGCAGAAGACAGTGGGTGGAGACGCCCATGCTGCTGTGGTTGGTGAACACCCCGTACAGGGTCACTGGGGGGGGGGGGGGGGGGAAGAGGAGAGATGCATCAACCACACACGGGACAATCCTCAGGTCTGTTCATCAAAGACCAACAAAACTGGGCTGCAGAAGCATCATGGGTCAATCCATCAACATTTATAATTTGAACACAAACTTGCATCTTTTTACTCACAAACCTGCACCTTTTCTTGTAGTTACTGCTTTCATGCATGACTTGATTTTTTTTTAACTTATCTGGAAATTTGTGGGGGTTTTGTTGGCTCAAAGTCACCAGGGGCCCCGAAAACGCCTCAGAGGGTTACAGAGGGGATACAAAAAAAAGTGTTACCTATGTTTTTGTGTCCCTGGATGTCCTCCAGCACGGACCTCTCCTTGTGGTACCCGTAGTCTCCTCCCTGAGAGTCGGCTTGGAACTCCTTCACGGCGGCGGTGGTGGCTCTGCCGGAGCTCACCCGGTACACTGAGGCCGACACGCCCTGACCGAGCCGGGACTGCACCGTCCAGATCTCCCCGAAGATCTCGAACAGCACCGGCTTCACGCTCTGGTCGGTGTCCGGCCGGGGTGCGCCGGGCTCGGCGGAGGAGGAGCCGCCGCAGTGGGCCATCGGGGTGAGGAGGAGGAGGAGGACGCGGTTAGATGACAGGAGGGAGCCGCTGCTGGAGCATCGCAGAGCGGACACATGCACGCAGGCAGCCGGGAGGTGTCAGCAGCAGGTCGAGCCACAGTCGGGATTTGGGTTCAAACGGAAGAGAACAGCGGAGTAGCGGAGCATATTAGAGCTAAAACTGGAGGAGCTAACCGGGCTCCAAACTAGCCACTAACTTCGATCACAGAAACAAACCGCTTCCAGGACGGGCAGGAAGAATCCTCCTCCATAATGTGACGAATATCATTAAACCAGATTCACTTTATCCCAGAACTTTGTAGACATTTCCGTCCATCGTCCGACGTGAAGTTTTGCCCGAGTTTCAGAACTCAGGTTGTTGATATTGATCCTATTTCCGGTTCTAATGCGCATTCAGACTATTGTTACTGCAGTCTGCCCCCTACCGGCGATGAGTGTAACTACAAGCAGCAGCCAAACGAGCTGAACAAAGTTGGGGGATTTGAGAGGGATGCAATCCCCCTTGTTAAGCTGCCACCCCATCCTCATTCATAGGTGTAAATCAAGGGGGGAGGGGGGCATCTCCACCCTCAACCTGGAAAACAGACAATTGTCCTCACATTATAATCACAGACCTTTTTATATCATGTTACCAAATAAAATTACTTTGAAGCATCAAATTTGCGCAGAAATGTAAAAGAAAAATTCTCCATAAATGTCCAACTTTATTCTCATAAATCTGTGACTTTTTTGGGGCAAGATTGCAACTTTTTCCTCATAAATCTGCAGGGCTTTATTTCTCCTAAATCTGCAACTTTTCCCCTCAAATCTGCAACTTAAATTTGTGGGGGGGTTTTCATAAATTTTTGACTGTTTTTGGCAAAATTGGAACTTTTTTCTCATAAATTTGTGACTTTTTTTTTTGCAAAGATTGAAACTTTTTCTCATAGATTTGTAACTTTTTCTTATAAATCTGCAACTTTTTCCTCATAAATTTGTTTTGGTTTTTTTTTGCAAAATTGTAACTTTTTTCTCATGAATCTGCAACTTTTGCCTCATAAATTTGTGACTTTTTCTCCTAAATCTGCATTTTTTTTTTGTTATGGTGGTACAGTGGTTAGCACTATTTCCTCAAAGTAAGAAGGTCACAGGTTCAAATCCAGCAGCCAGCAAGATCTGTCTTGAATTTGTATGTTCATCCAATGCTTGCTCTGGTTTCCTCCCATGACACGCCCTCCAAAACACACAGATTGGGCTAATTGGAGGCTCTAAGGTGGCCCTAGGAGTGACCGTGTGTGTGAATGGTGAAGGAAAGACGCTGTATGTTGCTGCCTCTCCAGGTGGATGCCCTTGAATTTCTATCTGGGATTAATAAAGTAGAACAAAGTAACAATTAATTCTGCAACTTAAATTTGTGACTTTTTTGGCAAAATAGCAATTTTTTTTTTCTCATAAATGTGCAACTTCCCCCCCAAATTTTTTTTAACTTTTTTGGGGGGGAAAATTGCAACTTCTTTCTCATAAATCTGGAACTTTGTCATAAATTTGTGCCTTTTTTTGGCAAAAGTGCAACTTCTTTATTGTAAATTTTAAACTTTTTTTCTTGTAAATTTGCAATGTTCATCTGGATGCTGGCTAAATTTTTATTCTTTGTAATTAAATTGTTAATTTGCAACTTCTTAAATTTTTGCAGACTTTTATCATATTTTGCACCTTTGTCACCCTTGCTAATTTGTACCTAATCTATACATTTACACCTTTGCACCTAATGCAAAATTCGCAAATCTCAAAAGTATTCCCAATAATAATTAATCTTTATTTCAGACACACAAGCGGGTCCATATAGAATAAGGAAGGGTAGGGCTATCAGGGAAACAATAAACAACACAGCAGCAATAAGAACAGCATAACAGTCTTTAAAAAGAGTTCTTGTAGAGGCTGTTGTGCCAGTGTCTTCTGAGAGCAGAGGTGTATCTGAGACTGCTCTGCCTAGGGCTTATCAGGGTCTGTGTGATGCTGTTTTCCGAGTCATCCAGACGACACATTAAAGTGTACATAAGTTTCGTCAGTAGTGCCTTGCACATAGGAATACCACATGTCACAAACAGCTGGCTGGCGCTCTGCCATCTGGGCACCTGAAGCACAAACCTCAGTGCATCGTTGTAGGCCACAGTCAGCCTTCTCATATTACCAGTCCTGTAGCAGCTCCATAGGTGTGCAGTGTACAGAGGAGACAGTAAGCTCTGAACAGAGAAGATTTAACATTTACAGAGCACATACTAAACTTTCTCAGTAACATACTGGCTTGGGCATACAATTTACGGCACTGCCTGTAGATACCTTTGCCATCTCGCAAATCATCAGTGATGATGTGACCCAAGTATTTTATTTCCTTGCATATCGCAAGCGAAATATCACACAATTTAAAGGTAGGAAAAACTAGTTCCCTGTCCTCTCTGCATCTCACAATCATGACATTACTCTTCTTAGTGCTAAATTTGATGTTGTGATCATTGCCATATTGTGAGGAAACCCTTAATAGTTGTTGCAACCCGGCACTGTAAGGACTCATTATTACTAGGTCGTCTGCATACATGAGATGATTGATAACAGAGCCACCCACAACACAGCCTGTGTTACATCCATTCAGTTGCCTCGACAGATCATCCATATATACACTGAACAGAATAGGGGACAAAATTCCACCTTGGCGTACACTGTTGCTCACATGAAAGGGAGTTGATAGAATGTTCCCCCATTTTACACACATGGTCTGATTAGCATACCAGAAAACCAGAATTCTAATTAAATACTTGGGAACACCTCTCAAGGGTAATTTCATAAATAGTTTTTCATGATTAATTCTATTGAATGCTTTGGATGGATCGATAAAACTCAAGAAGACAGAGGAATTAAGGCTTCTAGACTTTGTCACTAACTCCTTTAGAGCAAATATACGCATATCAGTGCCATGCTTTCTTTTAAAACCAAATTGACAGTAGAAAAAACAAATATCTCCAACTGTGCGAGCAAAATTCTTTCCAACACTGATAGAAAAATTCCATATTATTATTATTATTGTTATTATATTATTGTTATATTATTCCATGACATTTATATGTGCATTCCATGTAGAATAAGTTCATATAGTCCTCTATATTATTCTTTCATATTTTATGTCTGATGTATTTTCATTGCGTTGTATGAGCCATCATTGTCTATGTGATTTTCATGTCCCAGAGTCTTGAGTGGATGTGCGTGCAAATGGATGTGCAGGCATGTGAAGACAGGTCAGCAGAGATGTAAAAGATGACCTGGGATAATCTCTTTGTTTTATTGACCTACTCTGCTAAGTTTCTGTGACCAGGAATTTGCTAAAACTCCCAGTTCGTATAGATTAGATTTATAGACACTTAGTCTCCAGGAGATGTCTCTGAGCAATGCCACAAGGACATCTCCCTCTGTGTTTATCTATTCCTAAGAGCTATAAATACCAAACTCTGAAATGGATGGTCAGAAAGGGTGCATGTACGACCCTGTGGACGGTTAAATGTACCTGTTTCTCCTCTGGCCAGAGAAGGAATAAATGGCTCATAACTCGGAAACCACCTATTGAATTTTTGATTCAGTCTTATTTAATTCCATTTTATTCTAACAAACACTTTAGATAGAATACTAGCTAGAGCAATTGGCTTACAATTCTCAACACTGTTTAGCTTTGCAGCTTTGTCCTTAATAACAGGAACTAGTACCACAGACACAGTAGAGTCTGGGAGGACACCATGAACTAAAAAAAACAGTAAAACACATGGAGAGCAGTGGACAGAGCTTATTGCTTGCATTTTTGAGGTGTTCTGCTACAACAAGATGGGCCCCTCCCCTATCTGACCAGTGATGACATGTTTAGTCGCTCGTCATCCTTGAACCGCTGGCTGTCTGTGTGGTGTCCTAAAAATGACGTGGGCTACATTGACAATTGGAGCTCTTTTTGGGGAAAACCTGGTCTTATGAGACGAGACAGCATTCATCCCACTTTGGATGGTGCTTCTCTTTTATCTAACAATCTGGCATCTTTTTTATCCAAATTTCCAAAACCATGACTACTCAGAGTTGGGACCAGGAAGCAGAGTCACAGTCTTACACGCCTCTCTGCAGCTCCTCTTCATCCGCCACCCCTCAGCTTAGCCCCTGTCTTCCCCATCAGAGAATCGTTGTCTGCTCCCTCCAAAGTAAATAAAAATATAATGTATAAGCATCCCAAAGTGATAAAGCAAAATATTGGTAAAACTCAAATTAAACATAAAGCCTCTAAATTGAATGATTTGGCCTCTGTTCCTCCTCATAATTTAAAAATTAAATGTGGTTTATTAAATATTAGGTCTCTAACTCCCAAGTCTCTGTTAGTCCATGATCTGTTAATTGATCATCAGATTGATTTAATTTCCCTTACAGAGACTTGGTTAGGACAAGAGGATTATGTTGGTTTAAATGAATCAACTCCCTCTGGTTATTTAAACTGTCAAAATCCCAGAAGTTCTGGTCGTGGAGGAGGAGTAGCATCAATTTACCATTCCAAATTACTAGTTAATGTAAAGCAAAAAACATGTTATAATTCCTTTGAGGGCCTGGTCCTCAGTGTTGGGCACTTTAGCAATTTCAGGTTAAACCCAATTTTATTTGCCATAGTTTATCGTCCCCCATCAACCTATTCAGAATTTTTATCCGAATTTGCTGATTTCTTGGCTGATTTAGTGCTGAAATCTGATAGAATAATTATAGTAGGGGACTTTAATATACATGTGGATGTAGATAGTGACTGCCTTAATGTGGCTTTTAATTCAATATTAGACTCGATTGGGTTTTCTCAGAAAGTAGGAAATTCTACTCATTACCTCCACCATACATTGGACCTTGTTCTGACATATGGCATAGAAATAGAAAATCTTGTAGTGTCTCCTCATAACCCTGTACTGTCAGACCATTGTCTGTTAACCTTTGATTTGACTATTTCTGACTATTTGGCTCCTAAAGAAAAATATTATCACAGTAGATGCCTCTCAGATGATGCTGTCTCCAAATTTATGCAGATTGTTTCCTCTATGCCATGTGTCAACACAACAGAAATAAGCTATAGACAGCTTGCTCCTTCTGTAATTGATAACATGGTGGATAGTGTTTCAGCTTCTCTGCATCAGGCTCTAGACTTGGTGGCCCCCTTAAAAAAGAAAAAGTCTAATCAGAGATTTTTAACTCCTTGGTTCAACACAGAAACTCGTAGCTTAAAACAGAAGACTCGTCAATTAGAAAGAAAATGGCGCTCTACTAATTTAGATGAAATCTATTTAGCTTGGAGAAATCATCTTTTAATTTATAAAAAATCTCTTAGAAAAGCTAGAACGAGTTATTACTCTGCATTAATAGAAGAGAACAAGAATAATCCCAGGTTTCTTTTCAGTACTGTAGCCAGGTTGACAAAGAGTCAGGACTCTGTCAATCCTAGCATCCCCTTAGAGCTTACTAGTCAGGACTTTATGAACTTTTTCAATAATAAAATTTCATCCATCAGAGATAAAATCAATCAGATTCTTCCCACAGTTGACTTAAATACTGTAACTACTACAACTCCTTCTATTGATGTCTGTCTTGATGAGTTTACTCCAATCGACCTTTGTGAGTTAGACAAAATAGTTTCCTCATCCAAACCTTCAACTTGTCTTTTAGACCCTATTCCTACCAGGTTATTTAAAGAAGTCTTCCCACTTATTGGGAGCTTTATTCTTCATATAATCAATTCTTCATTGACTTTAGGCCATGTACCGCAGGCTTTTAAAACGGCTGTAATTAAACCCTTACTCAAAAAGCCAACGCTAGATCCAGGAGCTTTAGCTAACTATAGACCAATCTCTAATCTCCCTTTCATTTCAAAAATCTTAGAAAGAGTTGTTGCTACGCAATTATTTGACCACCTGCAGGGAAATGGTTTACTTGAAGAGTTTCAATCTGGGTTTAGAATCCATCATAGTACTGAAACAGCCTTAGCGAAGGTCACTAACGACCTCCTCCTTGCATCTGATAATGGACTAGTTTCTGTACTTGTCCTTTTAGATCTTAGTGCAGCTTTTGATACTATTGATCATAATATTCTACTTGATAGATTAGAACACTATGTTGGACTTAATGGAACTTCTTTGCAGTGGTTTAGATCTTATTTATCTGATAGGTTCCAGTTTGTTCATGTAAATGATGAGTTTTCTTTCAGCTCAAAGCTTAGTCATGGAGTTCCACAGGGATCTGTGCTAGGCCCTACTCTTTTTAGTTTATATATGCTTCCGTTAGGCAACATTATTAGAAAGCACTGTATACATTTTCATTGTTATGCAGATGACACACAATTATACCTGTCAATGAAGCCAGATGATACTAATCAATTAGCCAAGTTAGAAGCCTGTCTTAAGGAAATCAAAGCTTGGATGACTTGTAATTTCCTGCTATTAAATTCAGATAAGACTGAAGTCATTCTTGTTGGTCCAAAAAACCTTAGAAATTCCTTTCCAAATCAAACTTTCAGTTTGGATGCAGTTACTCTTTCTCTTAATAGCTCTGTGAGGAACCTTGGAGTTATTTTTGATCAGGATTTGTCCTTCAATTCACATATTAAATTTGTTTCTAAGACTGCCTTCTATCATTTGCGTAATATTGCCAAGATTAGGAGCATCTTGTCTCAGAGTGATGCTGAGAAGCTGATCCACGCTTTTGTTAGCTCGAGATTAGATTATTGTAATTCTTTATTATCAGGCTGTCCTAAAACATCTTTAAAAAGTCTTCAGCTGATCCAAAATGCTGCAGCAAGAGTTTTAACAGGTACTAGAAAGAGAGATCATATCTCTCCGGTTCTGGCCTCCCTTCATTGGCTTCCCATAGAGTTTAGAATTAAGTTTAAAATCCTTCTTCTTACTTACAAAGCTCTAAACAATCAGGCTCCTTTTTATTTAAAAGATCTGATACTACGGTATCATCCTAACAGAGCACTACGCTCCCAAAATGCAGGATTACTTGTAATACCTAGAATCTCCAAAAGTACAATGGGTGGCAGAGCCTTCAGTTATCAAGCTCCTCTCCTGTGGAATCAGCTGCCAATCTGGATTCGGGAGTCAGACTCGATCTCTGTTTTTAAGAATAGGGCTAAAACCTACCTTTTTGATATAGCCTACAATTAGGGAGGGATCATGTGTTTCTGAACCCTCCCTTAGTTATGCTGCTAATAGGTTTAGTCAGCCGGGGGACCTCCAGTAATGCACTGGGCCTCACTCCTTTCCTCACTCTCTATGAAATATATATTTTTTTTTTTTTTTGCTGGTCATTAACATTTGTTTGTTCTCTCCCATAGATTGAGTCCCCATCGTGCTGTTTGCTCTCTACATGTCTGTTCTTTTCTTCTTCTCTATCCCCTCACCCCCCAGCCAGTCGCAGCAGATGACTGCCCCTCCCTGAACCTGGTTCTGCTGGAGGTTTCTTCCTGTTAAAAGGGAGTTTTTCCTCTCCACCGTCGCCAAGTGCTTGCTCACAGGGGATCGCCTGATTGCTGGGGTCTTTCTGCAACTGTGGGGGTCCCCCCTACAGATGATAGTGCTATGAGATGACTGTTGTTGTGAAATGGCGCTATATAAATAAAGTTGAATTGAATTGAATTGAATTGAACAAGATCCAGTCCACAAGCCTTCCTGTCCTCAAGCATCATGATTGCATCACACACCTCCATGGGCTGAACCACCGTGCCCTCAGGGCAGTCTACACTGTCCATAGATAGTACATTACCCCTGACACAGTTGAAGAGTTCAGAATAGTGATCACGCCACATCTCAGCTATTTTCTCAGGGCTACTTATACCCGCTATATTAGATGGTAAGGAGGTTTTAACATTAGTCATGACTTTAACCTCTCTCCAGAAATCATAAGAATTCTTATTCTGCAGGCTCCTGGCAAGTGACTCAGCCTGCATTTTGTTCTCATTTCTTTTAATAACACGAAGAGCATGTTTAAATCTTGCATTAGTTTGTTTTTTTAATTTCCAGCAATGGTCCCTGTCTGAGCCGACCTGCTTCAGACCAGAGAATAAAGGCCTCCCTAGCTGCGGCATGTTATTCTAACACAAACTCATTCCATCCAGGTTTGATGTTAAGCCCCGTTTGGCTTTCTGCAGAATGGTCTGCTACAGCTGATGAGAACATTAACAATAGCATCATACATATCACAGAGATCTCTAGCATGCTGTGGATTTTTACCATTCGTATCCGAGCACGCCAGAGCATTCCTGGGAATATGGATCCTGCTAAGCAGGTTGTCAGTTACAGTGGCGTATTTGCTTAACTCTTCCTGTGTTAGGCTAGACCAGTCCAGCTTCCCTGACCAAGCCATCACTGCCATCAGTAGAGACAGCAAGTATATCCTCCACATTTAGAGAGATGCCAAATGGTATGTAGTCAGAAGTAGGCATTCCATAATAGATGCACATGTTGCTTAGTGATGCATGGGTATCCGCTGTACATATACAGTGTGTTATGTGTGAGATTTGACTCTCGGAGCTTGCCGTAGCTTGGCCGAGGGGGTTGGGGTGATGATGTCAAGTGGGCTATGGCGGGAGTGTAAATTGTGTTGTTTGATAATAAAGTCAGTTCAGTGCTGAGTTGAAGGTGGCTCCAGTCTCATGTTATTCGGACATAACATTTGGCGACGAGGATAAACCATGGGAGTGTGTATCAGACAACTACCTCCATTTTTACAATCTCCGGGCACACCAGCTATACCATGGGTCCGCTGGAGGGAGACGTTTGACGTGTATGTAGCTGCGGCCGGCCTGAGCGGTGTCGAAGAAGAGAGACGGAGGAGCCTACTGGTCCACTACCTCGGTGAGGAAGGCCAGCAGATATTTTCTGGGCTGTGTGGCAGCGGCTCACTGAAAGACGGTTTGGATTTAATGGACTGTGTTTTCGTAGACCATTCCACCATCACAGCGTGGAGATATGAGTTTTTTGACCGCCAAAAGGGTGCGGGTGAGTCCACTCAGTACTTTATTAGGGACCTCCGTAGCCTAGCAAGAGAATGCGCCTTTGGGCCTATCGAGAAGGAGCTGGTCCGGGATAGGCTAGCCCACGGTATTAACAACGTGTGGCTGAAGAGCAAGCTAAAGCTAACTAAAGATACTCTCTCATTGGAAAAGGTGTTCAAACTGGTCAGGCAGACTGAGTCCACAGTTCAGCTGAGTCTGCCGGTGTTGGTTAAAGGGAGTGTAGCCACCCAAGCTTTCCTGCCAAGCACAGCCATTAGCAAGGTAGCTAATTCTCCGGGGCGGATTTCCAGGAGGCGGCGAACTGTGGCGCGGGACAGGGACTACATGATCACTGCTGAGTCATCGGCGGCAGAGTCCAGAGACACGACACAGGTGTGTATGGCATGCGCGAAGAAGGGACCATTGAAATGGTACGTGTTAAAAGTCGACGGGGTCGACGTGCCACTCATGGTGGGCTTGGGCCGGTAGGTCCATACTGAGTACGGCTACTTTGAAGAGACTTTTCCCAAATAAAACCATCAATGCTGGAGTAGTGAAAATGTTTGAATCTGGCCACGCCAAAATTAAAATGGCGGGCACGGTTGATTTTTCAGTGAAATGTGGGTGGAAGACGGTTTCTGCATTCACTTTCCAAATTTCGCACCAGGAGGTGGACTTGCTAGGGATAGCTCTACTGGGTGAACTGGGATTCTCCATCAAGGCCCCAGAGGGCTCGACGGTAATGACAGTGTACCCCGAATGGCATGTTCGCTGGCTGTCACTGTTCAGAGGCCTGGGATGCGTCAGTGCGTTCCACCACCGACCACTCATAGATCCAAGTGTGACACCGAAAATTCAACCGCTACGGTGGCTTCCCCTCGTCCTATGGAACGATGTCATGGTGGAGCTCAACAAACTGCTGGAAGCAGGCATCATCGAGAGAGTAGATGCTTCACCCTGGATATCAAATATCGTGGTGGCCAAGGAAAAAATCGGGTGGCATCCGACGATGTATCAATCTTAGGATGGTGAATAAAGTGATCGTCCTGGACAAATACCCACTCCCCACGATGGAGGAACTCACCGCAACATTCAGCAGTTCAAAGGTATTCACGAAGCTGGATCTTTGCCAGGGTTACCTGCAGGTGCCCCTCCACCCAGCCAGCAGGAACCTGACAGCGTTCGTGACCCACATGGGTGTGTTCAGGTACACCCGCATGCCTTTTGGTCTGAGCTAAGTACCCAGCTGTTTTCAGAAAATAATGTCCACAATTCTGGCTGGCCTCAAAGGTGTGGTGGCATACCTGGATGACATCGTGGTACATGGCACATCACGGGAGGAACACGATTATCGGTTGGGACGGGTGCTGACGGTACTACAGGAACATGGAGTCACCCTAAATGGGGAAAAGTGCATCTTCGTGGCGGACTCCATCGAGTTTGCGGGGTTCCGGTTGATGGCGGGGGGGCTGAGGCCCCTGCATTTGAACGTGAATGCGGTCCTGCGCCTCTCTGAACCATCGACACCTGCACAGATTTCCTCATTTCTGAGTATGGTGAACTTTTATGGGCATTTTATTCCCTGCTACTCGGCAACGACTGGACCTCTCCAGGCCCTGTTGAAACAGGATGCACCGTGGCAATGGACCCCAGCCTGCTCAGCGGCGGTTGCTAAGCTGAAGTTTCCAACTCCCCTCCCCTCCAGGGTTGGCCCATTTTGATCCAAAGCGGCCAACTGTTGTGATCTGTGATGTGTCTGGCTCGGCGGTGGAGGTGGTTATGTTCCAGGTACAAGACAGTATGGAGCGCCCAGTGGGTTCGCATTGAGTTCTTTCTCAGCAGCTGAACAAAAGTACACTGTGGGTGAGAGGGAGGTGCTCGCCTGCGTCTGGGCATGTGAGTGGTGGTATATCTACCTCTATGGGTGCCATTTCACCCTGCGGACAGACCACCGAGCGCTGACAACATTACTGGAGACGTTGGGTTCAGGACACAGACTTTTGCTGATTCACAAGTGGATGGAGCGGTTGAGGGCCTACAATTTTACCACCCAGTTCACTCCTGGTAAGGAGAACGTAGTGGCGGATCTCCTGTCCTGTGCCACGGCCAACATGGTACAATCAGATGACGACGATGACGACAATCCCATGGAGGCGGATCTGGTCAATGCACTGCATGGAGCCCTCTGGGACACAGTATCCTTCCAAGAACTTCGGGTGGAGATGGAACGAGACCCCGTGCTGTCACAGCCGTGCTTGGTGATTTGGGAGGGTTGGCCCGCAAAGGTGCAGGGCAGGCTGGCACCCTTCCACCAGTTTAAAGGCGAACTGAGCTGTTGGGATGAGGTGTGTGTGGCAAGGGGACACTGCACGCTAATCCCAGTGTCTCTGAGATCACGGGTCCTAGCAATGCTCCACGAGGGTCACCTGGGTATGGCCAGGGTAAAACAGCGCTGCAGGGATTCAGTTTGGTGGCCGGCTATTGATAAGGACATTGAAGCTATGGTGAAAAACTTTGTTCCATTCTTGGAGAGCGGGAAGACCGGCGGACCACCCCCTCCACCCCTGCGGCCGCTATCGTACCCAGAAGGCCCTTGGAAACACATTCAGTTGGACATCTGCTGCAAACTACATACAGCACCCCCGAACAGCCGGTTCCTGCTTGTGGTCTACGACCTGTTTTCAAAGTGGCCGGAGGTGTCACCCACTAATTCAGTCAGGGCGAATGTGGTTACGGGTTTCCTCTCGTCATTGTTCGCCAGGTGGGGGGTCCCAAATGTAATCACGACTGACAATGGCCCGTAGTTCACCTCTGGGGCATTTGAAGAGTTCTTGAGCGCTAGGGGTGTGGAACACATTAAAACCGCGTTCTACCATCCCCAGGCCAATGGGGGCATTGAACATTTTAACAAGACCCTGAAAAATCGACTGAGAGCCCACTTGGCAGACGGCTTCGTATTTCCAGACGCCCTCCAGAGCACACTCCTCCACTACAGGGCAACGGCCCATGCTATGACAGGATGCTCCCCGGCGGCTCTCATGCTGGGGCGCGAACTACAGCTGTCTTTGGATCGACTGAGACCACCCACAACTCCTCCTCCAAGGAGTATGGACTCTCCATGGGACCAGGTCACTGCGCAACAGTGTAAGATGAAGTGATGATTTGACAGGAAGCACAGGGTGAGAGCCCACGGACTGAAGGTGTCGGATCAAGTTTGGATCAAACACCCTAACCGCACGCACAGGCTGCAGTCATTCAGGACGGGGCCCCTGCGGATCACGAGGCGACGGGGTCGGGACATGTTCGAGCTTACGGATGGGTTGCGGTGGCACTCCAGTAGACTCAGGAATTTGCCACTGGAACAGAGGACTAGAGCTACAGCGGGACAACCTGGTGTGAGGTGGGGCTTGTTGGACTGGGGTGGTGAGAACTCACAGGTGCGGCCGACGGTGCCTGGTGCAGAGTCCCCACCTAGGGGACGCCTGGCTAGAATTCGTCAGAGGCCCAGGTACCTGGAAGACTATGTATTGAAGACAGTACTAGCTAATGCGTGTTGGGACTAAGTGGCAGAATAACCCGCTCCAACACGGTGTGGCGTTCTGGCAGTCGACCCAGACGCCCATTTGGTTGGCTGAGTTTTGCCTACATAGTGTAAAAAAAAGAGAGAGAGAACACTGTGTTTGTTTTGTTTTTTTTTTGTTCAGTGGGGGGGGCTCTTTGACTTTGTTGGGGGGGATGTTATGTGTGAGATCTGACTCTCGGGGCTTGCTGTAGCTTGGGCGAGGGGGTTGGGGTAATGACGTCAGGCGGGCTATGGCTGGAGTGTATACTGTGTTGCTCTTGATAATAAAGTCAGTTCAGTGCTCAGATGAAGGCGGCTCCAGTCTCATGTTATTCGGACAAAACACAGTGTTCAAGCCACGAGATGGTGTGCCAGGCTTCACTAATGTAGGTGTAGCTTGTATCAGGCAGGAGCATTTTGCTGGACACAATAAGATTACTGTCATCACAGAATTGCAGAAGATGTTTGGCAAATATAGAATTGGTATCAGACAGATCTGCATTAAAATCTCCCACAACAAAGACATAGGTTGAATCACTATCCTCAATGAAAGATTTCACAAATGCTAATCTCTTCATAAAGTCATCTTAAGACTGATAAGACTCAAATGATGCATAAATATTTATAATCATAAATTTCTTTTCATTCAAATTGATTTCTAGCCCCAAAGCCCTGTCTACATTCAATCTCACTATTATGTAGTTATTGTTCATATATATTGTTGGAGCTCTTATTTGTGAGGCACGGGGTGGTGGCTCCGCCTTCCGGTTCCGCCAAGCCCTTGGGCATATAAGGGGCTGCGGGTAGAGGGACGGCCTCTTCCGCCTTACCTCTGCCAGCGGATGCATGCACGGCTGTAACACTGAGATCAGCGTTATAATAAAGACGTGTTCAGCTCCACTCCTAGTATCATCTCTGTCTACAAGTTACGACATAACACTCACCACATTTACTTTCGAGTCATATTTTGTGTTCCATAGAATAGCCACTCCACCAGGAATCCTGCCACGGACTATTCTGGTACTGAGATCAGTGGTGGATTCACCAGCACCGTGGAAATCCTTATGCATAGTGTTTAATTTGTCCAAGTCCTGCTTGGCAAGCCAGGTTTCTTGAAGCCACAGAATGTCTCATTCTTCCAATAGTATGTCAACAACCAGGCATCTTGTTGCATCAGCAGCAGTATGACCCCCACTCAGGCCACGCGCGTTATACGATAACACGCAATATCCAACATCAGGGGTAAGTCATCACTCAAATTCAAACTCGTCTGAGATTTTTTCATAAATACAACTATGGAATTGATTTGACAAGCCAACATCATTTCTTTCTCTAGTTATTGTGTTTATAAGGTCGGCGTTGATGCCGCCATCACCGCCCATTTCCCAGCAGTGATTACAATACCCCTTTATAGCCCTTTAAAGGTATTATTGTAGTCGGGGCCCTATGCAAGATTGTTTAGGGGTCCCTATATTTGTAACAGAAAAGAGTTCAAACCCTTAAAAACAAAAACATTATAAAAAACTTGAGCCATAGATGAGCAAATTTATGAGGGAAAAAAGTTGCATATTTACCAGAAAAAAGTTGCAAATTTATGAGAAAAAAGTTTTAAATGTACGACAAAAAAGTTGCAAATTTACAATAAAAAGTTGCAACTTTACAGGAAAAAAATATTAAAAAAAAAATACCATATGTACAAGAAAAACGCTGCAGATTTAAAAAAGTTTTAAATACATGAGGAAAAAAGTCACAAATTTCCAACAAAAAGCTGTGACTCTGTTTCATTGCCTAAACTGAAGTCTGAAGCAAAGACAAAACAAACAAACAAAAATATCCCAAAAATGTTTTGCATTCTCCTAACATTCACCTAGTCCTACCTGTTGCTGTACTCATGACTTTTCATCCATTCTTGCATTGCACATAACTCTCGCACTGCTTTTTACTTCATTCACATTATATCACTGAATCTGAGTTCACATTGAAATACTGTGTGACTGTATATTTTTTATATATTTCTGCAAAGTGTGGTTAGTCTGAGTAAATAACTGCATATATTCCTGTATATATTTGCATCCTTTTATAGAAACGTGGACAGACTGTAATTTACTGTATATACTCTGTTGTCATTGAATCCTTATTTAAATCTTATTTAAATCCTCCACCTGAACAATGAGAGCAAGTTTTAGCCAAAGTCAAATTCCTTGTATGTGTTGTGCATACTTGGCCAATAAAGCTGATTCTGATTCTGATGTGTGGTAAAGATTTTGTTTGGGTTTTTTTTGCGATATTCTGAATAACATGGTGACCAACAGTTTAACACATCTGTTCAAAGTTTCCTATGGGCTGCAATTGTAAAGAATCTTAGTGGCAAAGAGTTGTTCCTAGTGATAAAATTCAATGAAAATTCTTACAATTGGGTGGGCATTTCCCCCAAAAATAAAGAGTAGATCCTTGTAAAGATAAAACTTATTCATAAAGCATCTTAACCCTTAAGACAAACTGTTACAAGTAAGGAGGAGGACTTTGTTGCAGATAGGTTGCAGAGAAATTCTTCTTTTTTCAGCTGCTCCCTTTAGGGGTCTCCACAGCGGATCATCTGCCTCCATCTCACCCTATTCCTTGCATCTTCCTCTGTAACACCAACCCTCTCCATGTCCTCCTTCACTACATCCATGAATCTTCTCTGTGGTCTTCCTCTTCTCCTCCTGCCTGGCAGCTCCATCTTCAACATCCTTTGTCCAGTATATCCACTATCCCTCCTCTGCACATGTCCAAACCATCTCAGCCTTGCCTCTCTTACTTTGTCTCCAAACCACTCAACCTGAGCTGTCCATGTGATATACTCATTTCTAATCTTGTCCCTCCTAGTCACTCCCAATGAAAATCAGTGTGTAAGAGGGAGGGAGTTGTTGAACAGCTGCAGGATGTTTCTTAAAGTAACAGGCTGTCATGTGAATGTACTGTGCTGGGACTAGTTGTGCATAAGATTACGCTGCTCAGCTCTCACTGTGAAGACGCTGTGAATATACTCCAAATGGGAGTTCAGATGAGCGTGGCAGGTGCCCTATAGTTGTAGTGTTGGAGAACAGCTAATAAAGTCTATTGAAAATCACCAGTGTTTATTCGTAAGTCATTAGATTTACACACAGGCTTTAAATCAGAGTGTTTCAAGAAAGCCAGGAGAAAATAAATAAATAAATAAATAAAAAACAATTTGCTTCAAGAAAATGTGAACCAAATATGTCACAAACACTTCATTAAGACATGAGTGAGCTGTTAAAATGTGGAAAAAGTGCTGTCAATGACTTCTTTAAACGAGCAGATGTGTGTGTCATATAAAAACTCATTCAGCAACTAAATGATATATTTCTCACTTCAAAATCACTTTCGCTGCTTCATTTCACCATGTTGAATCCATCCATTGTTTACTTCCTGGTTCCTGCAGTAGGCCAGGCAGGAGGAGCCTTTTAGTGAATGGCTTTGTTATGTATGAAATCAGACAGGAGTCGTCTTGCGCCGAACAGTGAACTGAACTTTATTGAGAATCACACCAACTATATACAGTGGCCGCAGCCCGCCTGAAGTCACCCCCCCAGACGGCTACGGCAAGCCTCTAGGGCCAAACTCACACACAACATTCTCCCCAGTTAAGAAAAGTCCAAAACGACACACACAATTGAAAACCTCCCCAATTTAGGACCCGAATCACGCACTAAAATAAAGGAAAACAATTACTATAATTGGCCTAACACACTGGCACAAAACCACTAAAACAGGGCTGATGGGTGGACTACCGTGCAGGCCACATGGCGCAGTGGATTATTTTGCCACCCCTAAACTAAAAGAGAGTCCATAGATAAACTAAAATTGTTCGCCGTGCTCCTAAACTAAAGAAAATGCACAAAATAATCCCATTACATACCATACACACGCACAAGAACCACAAAACTATTAATAAACATAGTCATTCTGGTGAGAAAAAAAACCCCTGTAACTTGCATGGGGGTCCAGGGCAGCCCCCCAGCAGACCCAACCCTGGAGGCGGCCAGCCCCCGGAGCCGCAGCTGATCTCAAAGACAAGAATGCGCCTTCTCCTCGCCATCGGCCGTTCCTCTCATCTGGACCCGCCATCCGAAGCATTCTCCCGCATTCTCCCGGACATGCCGCACCTCGTTAGCGTGCCTCCTCAAGCCGCCTGACAGCTGAAAATAAGCTGTGCCCAGCTAAGCCACCATGAGCAGCCGCACCTAGTGTTCCTTCAGTTGTTGTCCGGCCCACATCCACCGTGGACATTCTTCCCCTCAAGCCCAAACTAAGTCCATAACTCTGAAAGGGGTCTTGCTCGGCTTGCAGTGTTGCTGCTCGGCACGCGGCTTCTCTGTGCCTGTCGGTCTGCTCCCAACCATTTTCAAAACCGCTGCAGCTGCCGCCATTGTAGCCCCTGATCCACCGGCCCCCTGTGGCCGAGCTCAAGGGAAAACTGGAGCTAGCTTTTCGGCCTCGCTCAACAATGCAGGCGTCTCGCCGTCACGCCCAGTACCCTCGTCCAAGGCATCTTGTGCTCCAGCACTGAGGTCTTCCTGTGCCAGCCCTGAGCGAGACTGGTCCTGCGCAACCTCTGTGGTGCCCGGTAAATCTTCGTACTGCTCGCTCCCAGTGTCCGTCTCTGTGCCCGGCTGTCGCTGCCATTTCTCGGGGTTCTCAGCATGCTCGCGCTCCCCCCCTGCTGTTCCGACCCTAGCTGCGGGGAAAACTGAGCCGAGTCTGGTCACTGCTCTCCCCCCGTGCCATCTTCACTTACCACGCTTTGTTCACCTCCAGTGCTGCGGTCACTCACCCTGCTGTGCTTTTTGGCTGGCTTGCCGTCTTTGGTGAACGCGGGCTTCCTCTCCTGTGGCTCCGACTCCACTGTGAAAACTAGCTTATAGCTTTTAGCTAGTGTTTGGCGCCCACCTAGCTCCGTGGCTAACTTTGCCGTTGCCACTGGCTGAGCTGTTAGCTTTTCCGAACTAGCTAGCTTAGCTACTTTTGGCACCAACAGCCTTTCCACCCACAACTTTGTGCGCCTTGTGTGTTCGGCAAAGTATTCAACCATCCATCCGACAGCATCTGTATAAGACTCCGTCTCCCCCACCGTGTGGAAAATTTTCTGACCTTCTATGCCGAGATGGTGGACCAGAAGTGCTCATTTCTGTATTCCGTCAAGTCTACTCAGGCCTAAAGCCACGATGTATCCCTCAAATATGGCCAACCAGTTAGGCCACAGGATCGCTGGCTCTCCCGGATACTGTAGAAACGGTGGTGGAGGTGGCCCATATGCCTCCATAGTTTCTCCTCGTTGCCAAAGTGTTACGTATGAAATCAGAAAGGAGTCATCTTGTGCTGAACAGTGAAGTGAACTTTATTGAGAATTACACCAACTATATACAGTGGCCGCAGCCTGCCTGACGTCATCCCCCCAGATGGCTACGGCAAGCCCCTAGGGCCAAACTCACACTCAACAGTAGTAGTAGTAGTAGATTAGTGCTTGTCCAATAAGAGCAGCTCCTTCCAGAGCTCAAGGTTTGCGAGGCTATAATACGCTGTAGAAGGCGAGGAGAGCTACCAGTCAATGACGTGTAAGTGATTCAGAAGTGGGGGATGAAATGGCTGCTATAGAGAGCCTAAGTCATGCCCCCTCTACTTCCATGTATGGGATCTTAAATCAGAAAAATTCTCCACTGAAATGAATGACAAGAGTGAAATTATCTTTTGCTCCTGATCAAATTTTGCCACGAGTTACACATATGATGTTTGTCAATTTAAAAGATAATTTTTCCATGTAAATAATGGTGTAGGTTGTTGTCTAACTGTTAAGGTACAAGGTTGTGAAAATATGTTAATTGTGGAGAAAGGATGCAGGCGAGGCAACGAGCTGAAAGACACAAGAACTTTATTCTTTCTCCAACATACAGTACAGCAAAAGAGAATCCCGGGTCTCTGTGCATTCCTCTTTAATATCTTTATTTCCATGAATCGAGACCCGGAACTTCCAACCATAATACACTGTTGTTTGAACAAAGAAATGTGTGGCACATTAACATGACATAACACCGGTGCCGCTCCCACACCCTTCTTCTCTCAGCGGCTCTGGCAGCTCTTACCCTCCCCCCCGGGGGGGGGGCATAGACCCAAGAGTCCCATCTGATACCCCCCCGGTGACACCTCCCCCTTCGGTCCATTGTTCTTCCCTTCCCCCTGCCTTCTCTGGGTGGAGAAACCCCCACACGGCCCCCCCTACCCCAGAACACCCAGAAGGGGCACTAATCCGCCTGTCCTTTGGGCTTGAGCTGGCGCCCATAGCGGCTATAGCGGGGGGGGGGTGTGTGTCACCAATCCAGTTGAAACGCACTGCTGGTGAGGTGTACCGGAGGGCACGTCAGTCTGTGGAGGGAAAGAGGGAGGGGGGAAACACATTAACTTCGCGACCACAGGTCCCTGCTGAGGGATCACCACCTTGCGGAGCCACTAATGGTGGGCATCCGCACTGGGGAGCTTGGGCCAACACCACCTACTTGTCTGTCAACACAAAAGCGGGCTTCAGCCTGTCGATGCAGACGGTCTCCCTCCGCCCCCCCAAGTCTAACACAAAATGCTTCGCCCCAGGTTTCAACACCCTGAACGGTCCGTCGTACGGTGGGCGCAGCGGGGTCCGGTGTGCATCGTGCCTGACAAAAACAAAACTGGCATTCCGCAAGCTTTTTGGGACAAATGTGCAGGGAAAACAATGGTGGGCCGGGCCCGGTACACTCACAGCCTCCGTACTGTGTAAAAATTGAGTGGGTAGATCAGCCTTGGGCGCGGATTTTCCGGTAAAAACTCTCCGGGGATCTAAAGCGGCTGAGAAAAAATGAGTTCTGCCAGGAAGGCTGCCAAATCCTCCTTAGGCACGGAGCACAACCCTAAAAGAACCCAGGGCCGGCGGTCGACCCAATTTGTGTCCATGAGCAAAGCTCTGAGCGCTCTTTTAAGTGACCTATGAAAACGCTTGCATAACCGTTTAGCCTGGGGGTTGTACGTGGTAGTGTGGTGAATTTTGACCCCCAGGCTCTGGGCCATAGCGGACCAGAGTTCTGAAACGAATTGTGGACTCCTGTCGGACGTGATGTCCGATGGAGATCCGAAACGTGCAATCCAAGCTGACAAAAAAGTGCGAGCCACTTCCACGGACGTGGTAGAAGCCAGCGGGACCACTTCAGGCCAGCGCATGGTGTGGTCCACGACTTTCAAAAGGTGCGTGAAACCTTGCGACGGTGAGAGGGGTCCCACCAAATCTACGTGGACGTGGTCGAACCTCTTAGCCGGGATTTGGAATGGCTCGAGGGGAGCTCTGGTGTGCTTGTGCACTTTGGCCCGCTGGCACGTGACGCAAGCTGCAGCCCACTCTTTCACATCCTTGCGCAAGCGCGGCCAGACAAATTTTGCCCCCACTAGCTTCACTGAAGCACACACTCCCAGATGCGAAAGGGAGTGGACCGACTCAAAAATGCGACAGCGCCAAGAGCTTCGAACCACTGGGCACAGGCGGCCAGTGGCGACGCCGCAGAGCAAGGGAGGGCACCCTTCTTACACCACCCTTAACCCAGTTGACACAGACTGGAGCGCGCAAATGTCCGCATCCCTGACTTGCTCTGTGGCCATAGTGGGGAAATCTATTCCTATGTAGACCAGGACGATTAACGCATGCAACAGGCAACGGCAATGTGTTGAATGTTGGTAGTAAACTCCGAAATTGCAGACAGCTGCCATTGCTGCCGGGCCGACCATGATTATGACACCTTGGACATCATGTACGTCAGCAGCTTATGGTCCACGAATGTGGTGAACTCGTGCCTCTCCACCCAGAACTGGAAATGGCACATTGCCAGGTGGAGAGCCAGCAATTCTCTATTGCAAATGCTGTATTTGCGTTCGTTGTCACGCAAAGTTTGGCTGAAAAATGCGAGCAGCCACCACAAACCTGAGACGCACTGCTCCACCACTGCCCCTATGGCAACATCAGATGCATCCGTAGTGAGCGCTATCCGTGCAGACGGATCCAGGTGGGCTAACAACGCAGCATCCACCAGTGCTGTTTTGGCGTTTGTAAAAGCCTGGTCTCGCTCGGGAGTCCAGTCGATGGTTTCTGCAGGCTTCTTTTTTTAAGCGTGGCATACAATGGCTGCATAAGCTGGGCTGCCCAGGGAAGGAAACGGTTATAAAAATTAACCATTCTCAAAAACTCCTGTAGTGCCCACACAGTCTGCGGACACCGAAAGTCCGACACAGTGCGCACCATATCCAGTAACGGGATTGTGCCCTCCAGCAAAATGCGGTGGCCCAAAAAGTCAATCACTGGCACACCGAACTGGCACTTCACCAGGTTAACTATCGGCCCATGCGCTTCCAACCTCTGGAAAACGGTTTTGAGATGGGCGATGTGTTCCTCCTCAGATGCGCTGGCTACCAGAATGTCATCTAAGTAGACAAAAACAAAGGACAAGTCACAAAGCACTGCATCCATCATCCTCTGGAAGGTCTGTGCCGTGCCTTTCAATCCAAACGGCATGCGTAAAAATTCGAAAAGGCCAAAAGGAGTTATCACCGCTGTTTTTGGAACGTCTTCCACGCACACCTGGACCTGGTGGTAACTGCGGACCAGATCCACTTTGGAAAAAACACACGCCCTGGCCAGGTGCACGGAAAAATCCTGGATGTGTGGAACAGGATAGTGATTGGGTTCGATAGCGTTGTTCAAGCACTGGAAATCGCTGCATGGTCGCCACAACCCGTTGGCTTTAGGCACCATGTGTAGCGGGGATGCCCACGGGCTGTTGGAGTGCCTGATGATGCCCAACTGTTCTAAGTTAGCGAACTCCTCGTGCGCACTGGCCAGGCGCCGAGGTCACGTGAATACCAGTGGCCCTTTTGTAGTTATGAAATGCTCGACCCCGTGTTTCATTATTGTAGCTGAAAACGTCGGGACCGTGAGTGCTGGGAACTGTGCGAGTAACTGTTGGTACTTACCCTCTGGAGCTATAACGTTAGTCAGTGTTGTTGACCCAGCTCCCCGAGCTGTACAGGGCAGAGGGGCAAAAGAGACAGCATCCACTGATCTCCTATTAGCAACATCAACTAATAACCCATAAGCACATAAAAAATCTGCGCCTAAAATGGGGGCGGAACATGCAGTTATCACAAAGTTCCACTGAAAGTTGCGTCCGTGTAAGCATATCGTCAGTGTCCGCTCGCCAAATGTCCTGATAGTGGATCCATTGGCAGCCGTAAGCTCGGGACCGCTGCCCCCTGCCACCTTGTCTGCGTTGACCGGCAGGATGAGGCTCTTCTGTCAGCCGGAGTCCACCAGAAACCGTCTCCCCAAATGTGTGTCTGTGACATAAAGCAGCTTGTTTCTGTTGCCAGTGGTCGCAGCTGCTACTGACTGCTGCCCGTGCCATTTCCCGACTAGTTGAATTGGCAAGGCGGGATGCATCGCTGGGTGTTTGAGTCAAAGCGACGATGACAGAAACAGATCTCCCCGCTCCTGTGTCTCCTGGTGTCTGCTCCGGCTACCACAAACGGCTCCTCGACCTCGGTGGAGTCCCTCCTGGACGCTGGTGCCGCTGCATTCACGCTGAGAGTTCTGGTCGCTAAAATGATGTGATCCACTTCCAGCGCCAGTGCGCCGCAGTCCTTAGTCACCAGCAATGGCGAGTTGGCCAGGATTGCCCTCGCTGCAGCCGGTAGGTTCCTGAGGAACAGGTGGGTGAACAGGAAAGACTCGTCGTTTCTACCCATCAACACTCGGGTTTCCAACATGTCTCACCTGTTGTCTAACGAGGAGGGAGGACGCTGGCGCTGCTCTGTTCGCCGCTTCCCCATTCGTGACTCATTCGTAATTTCTTTTTTTTTTTTTAACTTTACAGTTTCTGTGTTTTTTGTTTGTTTGTTTCCCTACATTGCTGGACCTGGACACTACTATTTTTTGTTCATTTTACTGGTGGTGTGGACGCTTACCTGCAAGACGATCTTGGCTGTCAACTTCACCCACCGGGCTGACTCAAGTGCCACTCCGGTCACAAACTGTTCTGTTGTCCTGTCATGGTTTGGATTGTCTTCATCTGCCTCTCTACTCTCCATCTCTGGAACATCTACCCGCGACTTGCTGGTGGCCTTGGCCTGCGGGAAAGCGGGCTAGCGGGAAACTGGCTGTTAGCCAGCCAGTTGATGGCTGGCCGACCGTTACCTGT
Organism: Pholidichthys leucotaenia; assembly: GCA_020510985.1. NCBI lineage: Eukaryota > Metazoa > Chordata > Actinopteri > Cichliformes > Pholidichthyidae > Pholidichthys > Pholidichthys leucotaenia. The sequence continues at coordinate 18,955,404 of CM035839.1, read as the reverse complement.
CCGTGCTTTGGCTGTCATCTGTCTGGGACTCCCTGCTAACATCGCTGGGCCATCAGCTAGTTCGCTACCGAGCTTGCTACCGGGTGTCTCACTACAAGCTGACGGGTCAACGGCTAACTGGCTGCTGCCTGGTGCTAGCGCTGCTCGGCTAGAAATCAGAGAGGCTGGGAAGCGTCCTTCCATGGTCAACACGTTCTGTCACTTCATCCTGCAACTCTGCCGACTCATTGGTTTTAACGTCTGCAACAAACTCGGACCTCCATCACCCACCTCCAGCACCGGCATAGCCCCAGTTATGGTGCTACGCTACACATCCGCGCAACTCCTCCGGCTAAACCACCAAACCTCTCCCTCCTTGGAACTCATTGCCTCACTAAAAAGCTCAAGACTCCTCCTCCGGCCCCGATATATCCACCGAAGTTCACGCCGCAAGTTTAATTACCACTTCACCACAACAAACTGTATCCCCGTTCTCTGGTCAAATCGCTGTATGGACACCGGCTTCCGCACTTCCGCGTTGCGTCATCACAATGTGACGCGTCATCAGAACAACCCCAACGTGAATCCTTTCAACCTCCGCCCTATCCCGACTTCCGCACCCGCATTTTCAAAACAAAAGCACCTGAAACTTGCCCTCTTCAACACGCGATCCCTTAACAATAAAAGCCTCATTCTAAATGAATTCATCACTGATAATAAACTGGATCTCCTCTGTCTTACTGAAACTTGGCAAAAACCCCTGGATTACATTGCACTTAACCAAACCACCCCTGCTGGATATTCTTACCTGGACAACCCATGCCCTGAAGGCCGTGGAGGAGGCATTGCTGCTATTCATCTTCATGACCTCAATCCACGACCTCTCTCCATACCCGCTGTTTCCTCTTTTGAACACCTGACTTTTAAACTCCCCGGCCCAAAACCTCTCCTCATTGCAATTATTTACCGCCCTCCCAAACCAAATCCATCTTTCTTATCAGATCTTTCAGAACTCATTACAGTACTGTCTGCAACCTCACCATCTGTCCTACTGCTTGGCGATTTCAACCTCCACATTGATTCCCCTGACTGCAAATACGCAAACGATTTTCTGGACTTACTCAAGTGTCTCAACTTCACCCAACACATAACTTTTCCTACCCACAGACGTGGACATATCCTGGATCTGGTTTGCTCCACTGGTCTCCACATTCACAACATCTCCAGCACTGACCTCACCATCTCGGATCATCTCGCCATCACACTGGACATTGACATCCCGGCCCCTCAACCCAAACAAGACCGAACAATAACCTTCAGGAATCTTAAGTCCATCTGCTCAGTTTCTCTCTCCACATGCATATCTAACACTCTCTCCAACCTCACCTTCCCTGTAAATCAGAATCAGAATCAGAATAGATTTATTGCCAAGTACATTAACAGATCACTGATAACATACGAGAGAATTTGACTTGACACAGAAAATGAACCTGCATTTCCAGTGACGCGGCAGCATCAGAGACGCGCCTGCCAACAGGATAGTGGGTACAGTAGCATGAATAAGAATAATACGAGGAACAATAGGAAGGAGCAAAAAAATCATTGATTCAAAATACTGGTTACATAATTAATCAATATTAAGATTTCAAGGAAAAAAAAAGCTCGATGCACATTCGCTACACAGGATTCACGAGACACAAGAGAGCAGTGTATATCTTTATTCACTTCATGGATCAATGTGTGTGCGGTGTTGAGCAGTGTTGATGATAATAAGAGAGGCACCAAGGACTCTTGGCAGGAGGTGTTTTGTCTGGCTGGCGCCGAGTCCTTATCTGGCACTCTCCAGATGGCTGTCCAAGGCCTTGTGCTCGATGATTTTGAAAACACAGTCTGCAGACAGCCAGGAGGAATTTTCATGGGGAATTGAGCCAAATAGGACTGATCACAGAGAAGGCTTATATTTCTTCTGTAGATTCAGTACTTAATCCTTCATTGCGGGGCTTTAAATCCGTCGTGGAGAGACCTAAGCGAGACCATGATGTAATCCACCTTACGAGACAGTTCTCCAGTAGTCGCTATCAGGGTCTTCTCCAGTTTTTCAATTTGATAGATGCACCTCGCCTGGCCAGCATTTTGATAGGTTGAATCCATCTTCAGCAATTTGCAGTAAACCAGGACAATTCCAGTCCCAATCAGAAAGATCCCGATCACCATTATTACGAAGATAAACAAATCTTCAATATCTTCGATAGAAGGGGTAAACCCAACCCCTATGGACTTAGTAAACATCTACAACAACACATTGTCTACCTCCCTCAATAAACTGGCCCCCATGAAAACAAAATCCATCACTTTCATTCATTCGGCCCCCTGGTACACCTTAGAACTTCACAAACTCAAAAAACAACTGCGACAGCTTGAACGCCTGAGCTGCAAAACTGGTCTGACTGTACACACCCTCGCTCACATAGAACTGATGCACCTATATCAATCCTCACTCAATGAAGCTCGCTCTGCCTACTACTCCAGCATCATTCACTCTGGATCCTCCAACCCCCGCACTCTGTTCTCCACCATCAACAAACTCCTCAAACCCCAGGACATCATTTCATCATCCTTCACCCCTGAAAAATGCAATAGCTTTCTATCATTTTTCCATTCCAAAATTGACAATATTCACAACCTGCTTGCCTCCTCCCCAGCCATCACCCCTGACTCAGAACCCACTTTTTCTCCACCCATAGATAAACAGCTCTCCCTTTTCTCACCTATAACCAATGATGAACTTTCCGAAATACTCTCCAGCATGAAATCATCTACATGCCTCCTGGAGCCCATCCATTCCCCCCTTATCAAAGCCTGTCTCACCCCACTTGCCCCCCTTATCATCAACACCATCAACTCCTCCCTCACCACTGGCACTGTCCCCCCATCACTTAAGATTGCTGCCATCACCCCCCTCCTTAAGAAACCTGGCCTGGACTCTGACAACCCCAACAATTTCAGACCTATCTCCAACCTCCCATTTCTGGCTAAAATATTGGAAAAAGCTGTCGCCACCCAACCCAAGAAACACCTCCTCTCCAACAAACTCTACGAAACATTTCAATCTGGATTCCGTTCTCACCACAGCACTGAAACCGCCCTCCTCAGGGTCACCAATGACCTCCTGCTCGCCTCTGACTCTGGCTCCCTCACCATTCTTCTCCTCCTCGATCTCAGCGCTGCTTTTGAGATACCATCAATCATTCCATCCTGCTCCGTCGTCTGCTTTCTATTGGCATCACTGACTCCGCCCTCTCTTGGTTCACCTCCTACCTGTCTGAGAGATTCCAGTACATCTCCATCAACAATCATAAATCACGCACCACCCCCGTCTCACACGGTGTCCCTCAAGGCTGTGTGCTCGGTCCAGCCCTTTTCACTCTCTACATGCTTCCGCTTGGTCACATCATCCGTCAACATGGTCTTCACTTTCACTGCTACGCTGACGACACCCAGCTGTACATCTCCTCTAAATCCATCACCCCCGCCATTCTCTCCACCATCACCAACTGCCTTACAGACATAAAAACCTGGATGACTAACAACTTTCTCAAGCTAAACAGCAATAAAACAGAAATCATCATTTTTGGACCAAAATCTCTTTTACCCTCTTCCCAGAACTTTTCATTCCAAATCGATGGTCACTCAGTCACCCCCTCCCCCCTGGCCAGAAACCTCGGCATTATCATGGACCCCACCCTCTCCTTCAAATCTCACATCAACCATATCACCAAAACATCGTTTTTTCATCTTTGTAATATTGCCCGCTTCCGTCCCACCCTCTCACCCTCTGCTGCTGAAATACTCATCCACGCCTTCATCACCTCCAGACTTGATTACTGTAACAGCATTCTGTATGGACTTCCTTCCACCTTCCTCCAAAAACTACAGTATGTCCAAAACTCAGCCGCCCGTCTACTTACTCACTCCCGCTCCAGAGACCACATCACTCCTCTCCTCCGTCAGCTCCACTGGCTCCCCATTCAACAGCGCATCAACTTCAAGATCCTCCTCATCACCTATAAAGCTCTTCATAACCTCGCCCCCTCATACCTAACGGACCTTCTGTCTCGTCATTCTCTCACTCGTCTCCTCCGCTCTGCTGACGCTCACCTTCTTACCACCATCACCAAGACAAAATTCCGTACCCTGGGTGATAGATCATTGGCCATCGCCGCACCAACCCTCTGGAATTCCTTGCCCCTTCACATCTGGTCTGCCAACACACTTGCTTCTTTCAGGAGTCAACTCAAAACCCATCTTTTCAAATCTACCTATAAAAACTGACTGCCTCTTCTACCTATGTGTGCCTACCTTGTCTGTTTACCCGTTCTCTGTATGTTTGTCCCTATGCTGCTTTGTAAAGTGTCTTTGAGTATTTAGAAGAGCGCTATATAAGACTGATGCATTATTATTATTATTATAACACAGGCTGGGAGAGATGGAGGAAGAGACGGTGTTGTAAACCTCGCGGGTGAGTGTTTTTTTTTTTTTTTTAAGTCACACACTCTGTTTTTCCCGATGTGTTCTGTTAATACTTACTGTAAACACGGAAGTGAACGCGGTGCAGCGATGTATTTGGTTGGTTAGACTGAGCGTTTGAGCGCCAGTCAGACAAATTTGATTGGTGAAATTGGTGGAAGTTGACGAGGATTGGCCAAAATTGTGGGAAAGTTGCAGTGATTGGACAAAGTTGTAAAGTCACACAATAGTTGTGCTGATTGGCTGATTTTGCATGAATTGACGCAATCGCAACATCACGAAATCCTGGAGGGACTGACCTACATATCATCATCAATATATATTTCTGACAGAAATCCAGTTATTGTTGTTAGCTATATATGAACAGTAATTGACATTTCTGACAGAAATATATTTATTGTTACCTACATATCATCATCAATAGATATTTCTGCCAGAAATACTTTTATTCAGGTTAGCTACATATGAACAGTAATTAACATTTCTGCCAGAAATACAGTACATTTATTGTTACCTACATATCATCATCAATAGATATTTCTGCCAGAAATCCAGTTATTGTTGTTTGCTACATATGAACAGTAATTGACATTTCTGCCAGAAATACATTTATTGTTACCAGCATATCATCAACTATAGATATTTCTGCCAGAAATACTTTTATTCGGGTTAGTTACATATGAACAGTAATTAACATTTCTGCCAGAAATACATTTATTACTGACAGATCATGATCAATAGAAATTTCTGTGAGAAATCCAGTTATTGGTGTTAGCTACATATGAACAGTAACTACCATTTCTGCCAGAAATATGTTTATTGTTACCTACATATCATCAACAATAGATATTTTTGACAGAAATCCAGTTATTATTGGTAGCTATATATCCACAGTAGTTCACATTTCTGCCAGAAATACATTTATTGTTGCCTACATATCATCAATAGATATTTCTGACAGAAATCCATTTATTCTGGTTAGCTACATCCATCCATCCATCCATCCATCTTCTTCCGCTTAATCCTTTTCGGGGTTGCGGGGGGACTGGAGCCTATCCCATCATCTTTGGGCGAGATATAAACAGTAATTACATTTCTGCCAGAAATACATTCATTGTTAAGATGGCATCATAACTAAATGCCTACATGATTTTTTTTTTTTGCATTCTAGTGTTTATTAGTTAATCATGTGTATGATAAAAAGAGCTTATTTTAGATACTGTAATGAACTGAATTTGAAAGTGCAAAAACTGCACAAAATTATTGCTAGAGAACAATGAATATTTCAAAACTTAAATTCTTCTTCCCAGCTGTTTGTTTGGACATATCTACTCTTAGATAAAACAGAAGCAGCAAAGGTACTGAGCATAGAGGGCAAAAAAAAATCCCGAAACAAAAGTACTGATCTTGTCATGCTAGTATAGAGTATATAACCACACATGGCACTAGCATTTCTGACAGAAATATAGCTGATAGGTTCAGAAAAAGATGGTTTATTTTTCTAGCAGCCGGTTACAAACCATTTATCAGTTAGAACTCCTTTATCACAGCACACTGGTTTTTAAAACTACATTTCAAATCAAATCAAATCAAATCAAATCAAACTTTATTGTCATATTGCTGTACATACAACTGTAGTGCAGGCAAGATGAAATTGCGTTTCTCTTGGCATCCATATAAGAAGCAGCATGATTAAGACACACTCCCACATAGCTCCACCCCCCACCCCCACCCCCCATCCATTCACACATCCCTGAGACATACTTGGGGAAAAAAAATAACTAACTATAATATACAAAATGTCCATAGGTGCAGTAGTGTGTATGAGAGATTCCGGGTCAGCTGTTCAGCATTCTGACAGCTTGTGGGAGGAAGCTGTTGATCAGTCTGGTGGTTCTGCCTCTGATGCTCCGGAATCGTTTACCAGATGGAAGAAGTTCAAAGTGTTTATGCAGAGGGTGAGAACGGTCCTTGACAATGTTCAGTGCCCTGCTCTTACAACGGTTCTGAAAAAGTTCTTGGACAGAGGGGAGGGAGACTCCAATTACCCTCTCCGACCCCTTGACTATCCTCTGCAGGGCTTTTTTGTCTGACATACTGCAGCTGGAGTACCATGTAGCAATGCAGTACGTCAGAACACTCTCCACCACACCTCTGTAGAAGGTCCTGAGGATGCAGATGGGGAGAGAGGCCTGTTTGAGTTTCCTCAAGAAGTGCAGCCTCTGCTGAGCCCGCTTCCTGATCTCCAAGGAATTCTTGCTCCAGGTCAGGTCCTGCGAGATCTGCACTCTGAGGAACTTGATGTTCTCTACTCTCTCCACTAAACGGCCGCCGATGCTGAGGGGGACGTGCTCAGGCTGTGACCGCCGGAAGTCGATAATCATCTCCTTCGTTTTGTCCACGTTGAGCACCAGATTGTTCTCCCTGCACCAGCCCTCCAGGTCTCTCACTTCTTCCCTGTACATTGATTCCTCATCCCTCTGAATAAGTTTTTTTTTTTTTTTTTTCTTGCCTTCTGATTGTTGCTCTGAGTGTTGCTATCCCTGTGCTGTTGCAATCCTGGAATTTCCCCGTTGTGGGACTAATAAAGGCTTATCTTATCTTATCTTATCTTAAGTCCCACCACCGTGGTGTCATCTGCAAACTTAATAATCTGGTTCCCCTCGTGTTTGGATACACAGTCATGTGTTAGAAGTGTAAACAACAGTGGACTGAGTACACAGCCTTGAGGGGTTCCGGTACTCAGCGTGACAGAGTTGGAGATGTTGTTTCCAACCCGGACAGACTGAGGTCTCTCAGTCAGGAAATCCAGGATCCAGAGACATGTGGCGGTGTTCAGACCAAGAAGGAGTAATTTCTCCATCAGTCTCTGGGGAATAATGGTGTTGAATGCTGAACTGAAATCAATGTACAGGAGTCTGGCGTAGGTGTCTTTCTGGTCCAGGTGGGTGATGACAGAGTGTAGGGTGGTGACTATAGCATCCTCCGTGGAGCGGTTTGAACGATATGCAAACTGGAGCAGGTCGTGTGATGCAGGGAGGCAGGCTGTGATGTGTGGTTTGACAAGCCGTTCAAAACACTTCATCACAATTGGTGTAAGTGCAACAGGACGATAGTCATTCAAACAGGACACCACTGGTTTCTTTGCCACCGGTACAATGATAGAGGTCTTGAAGCATCTGGGAACGATGGCCTGACTCAGGGAGATGTTATAAATGTCAGTCAGGACATCCGCCAACTCGCTCGCGCAGTCTCGGAGCACACGTCCTGGAATGTTGTCTGGACCTGCAGCTTTGCGTGGGTTGACTCTGGATAGGGTCCTCCGTGTGTCCGCTGTGTTGATGGTAAAAGCTGGTCCGACCGATGGTGGGGGTGGGACAGCCCTCCCTCTGATTGTCGAGTTTGATGCTTCAAAACGTGCAAAGAAGTCGTTAAGCCTGTCTGGAAGCGAAGCGTCGTCATCATCGACCCCCTGCCTAGACTTAAAACCCATTTGCGCTGAAGCTCAAAGATTAATCAGCAGAAACGTAGCTAACAAGCTAACATTCACTTATTATAGCTGTAACAAAGGTACAGATTTTGGTTCATTTAGGTAATATTACTTAGGTCTTATAAACTTTTCTGTTTTAAATTAAGGTGGTAATGCAGCAAATGTTATAAATTACCTTTAGGCAGATCAAGCTGTCTCGTCTCCCCTGTGCACTGAAAGGCGCCTGCAGTGGGCGGAGTCAAAACCCCACATCATTGGCTGAAGTTCTGTTTGAATCTGTTGGCTGATGGAGGGGTGGGGCGGGACTTCCTGGAGGACAGGATTTCTTCCAAAAAGAGTCCAGGGCAAATTTCTCCCACTGGCGGTCGGCTCAGTAACGGCTGTCTTTACTTCGGTACACACCTAGTGATGGCCAGATGAGGCTTTCTGGAGGACTTGAGGCCTTTCATCAAAATGGCTCATATAGATGAGGCCTCATGTGACACTTCATTTTCTCTATCAGGCCATCTAGTGGACAAAACGTATGCAACATGCAGACTTTGGTTTAATGTGTATTTTTTTAATTTCAATAAATGCACTGTCTTTTAAGAAATATCAATGATTATAAGGGAAAAAAGAAATATTAAAACTTGGGTGACTACAGTGAATGTTCTTGTGGTACTTATCCATTTTTATTAAGACATGATAACTTTTCAACAGTGTGTGGACTAAAGGCCCTTTTCCACTAGCCCCGCTTAGCCCAACACGGCACAGCTCAGCATGCTTTGTAGCTCTTTCCACTAGCCCCAACACGGTTTAACAGGCGCTATTTTCGTGCCTGCTCGAGGGCAGGGTACAACTGTGCTGAGTCGTGCCGAGATGTGACGTCAACAGCCTGGTCGCCGCTGATTGGTCAGGTCATAACGTCACGAAAGCGACCGTCTTCTGATGAATCTACACGACCGCCATTTGCAATATTTCACGGACTAACTCGGTCACAGACTAAATACGATATTAATACAGACAGCATTGTAGGTTTTGCGGAACTCTACACCGTGGTCCAACGAAGAGGTGCAGAGTTTTCTCTGCTTGGTGGCAGATCCACAGTGAGAGGAGCGACCCGGACCGATACAGATGCAGCCCAGCATAGAACCGGACTACGGACAAGCTGAAGACGAACGTGAGAGAACCATCGATGGTGAGTGATTTGTAATAATGTGCATTTATTCGCTTATTTATCCTGTTGGTGGTAAGCTCACTTTTTTTGAGCCATACAGCGCTGTTCTGTGCTGGCTAACGAGTTTTAGCTAGTAGCTAGCTAGTACCAACTGCTGATTCGTGCTTGTTTTCTCCTAAGTATTCGCTTGTGAGAGCAAAACAATGAAATATGTTAATCCTGGTTAAAGTCCTGGTTTGTGTACGTATTGCACTTTGGTGCTGCACATTAAATTGTGTGCAATTTAATGCTAGAATGTGTTTCCACATGCCAGGGGTTAGCCTCCCTCAGTATTTATATTGTGGATACTGATGAAATGAACCACAGGAGCTGAAATCTCGTCATATTAAAATTGCTTTTTCAAACCAGTGATTTATAAAGTCATTCATATAATTTTCTAAAGAGTCAGAATAGACCCACACACCTATTCTGTGGATCCTGCAGTGCTTGTCAGGGAAACGAAGCATTTTTGTCATATCCCACCATTGACTTTCACAGGTGTATTTCCCTAATACAGGTACATCTCCAAAAATTAGAATGTCATGAAAAACTTCAATATTTTTTGTCACTCATTTCAGAAAGAGAAATCCATATATTATATACAGTGGGGCAAAAAAGTATTTAGTCAGCCACCAATTGTGCAAGTTCTCCCACTTAACCTGTTGCACTTCGGTGTACCGCGGGCGAGCACGTCTCTGCGTCCCAGGACGCACGAGGGCATCCGAGTACGCACACTGTGCGTCCTAGGAGGCACTGAAAAAAAAAAAACACCTGCATTTCCGTTCTTCCACTACAGACACAGCCGCGAACAGAAAGCCAAAGGAGTGCTTTGATTGGTTTAGATGTGATTGACCTCTTATTCGAGTAATAAGAGCCTTGAATTGGGTTTCTGAAACCTTGAAGAACCAATGACTGAAAACCTAGCAAGAAGGACCCGCCTACCAACGGCTGTGAATACAGCCAGCCAATTGAAGCACAGAAGTTTGAAAGCTGTTTTGTGTAAGACTGGGTGACACACAGGCGTTCGCCAGTCTTTTTTTCTAACTACTGTTCTTATTTGTTTTGAAAAATCGTTCGCCAAAACCGCAATCATGGAAGCGCAAAACTGCAATAATGGAATTATGGTTTGACCGGGTCGCGAGACCAGAACCACGAGTCCGTAACAAGCGGACCAGCTTCACGGTCGTCTGACAATGAGGAAGCGAAGTTCGCCAGCTACGCTGCTGTTGTGAACAGGTAAGTGTTATAAGCTAAATTATTCTTTATCCCTGAAAATTGTAATCAAAAATGACTTTTGACCGATCGGTAAATTACAACTGTGCGTCATCGCCACATGACGGACCGCAGCGCACGAACCCGTGCACCGGGCGATGTCCGTCCTCTGTAGCGGGGGGGGACAACCCCCCCCCCCCACACACACACACACAGCCCTGAGTGTCACCTTTCATTAGAGCCCAAGATGAAGCTTCTATATTGAATCATTCAAAAGTTACAGACATTTTCCCAAACTGTGCCATTTGGCACAATTTGGCACAGTTCAAAAACGCCTGGGAACAACCTGAGAACAAAGCTGTGTAATATATTCATTTTTTGTGGTATTGTTACAAAATTTTGACTTCAGCTGGATAACACTTGGTTCTACATTTCTGGTGCATTTTCCAGCCCAGATCTGAAGCTATGTGTTATTTGCAAGCATTTGTATTCAAAAAACACCCAGGCGAAATTTATTTTCTTCAAGTTCACTATAGGCCCTTTTCCACTAGCACGCTTTAGCGCAACACGGGACAGCTCAGCACGCTTTGTACGCTTTTCCACAAGCCCCAACACGGTTTAACAGCCGCGATTCTCAGCCCCGCTCCAGGGCAGGGTACAGCAGTGCTGAGCTGTGCCGTGTTGTGACGTTAACAGACTGGTCGCCGCTGATTGGTCAGGTCGTAACCGGCGCTGATTGGTCAGGTTGTAACCGCCCCTCTCCTCCTCCTCTTCTATGGAATCTTCACGACCTTCTCAATAAAGTTTTTGAAAAAAAAAAAAAAAAGAATCTTCACGACCGCCTTTACTCAGCACACAACCACTGTTGGCGGTTTCTTTTCAGTGTATTGCTGTGCTATTTTCATTTATTCTCTATCAAAAATGGCTTCGCGTAATAAGGGTGTTCCATGGACCAATAAGGAGGTGCAGTGTCTGCTCACTGCATTGTCAGACGAACGTATCCAGCGCGAGTTAGACGGAGCCGCCCGGAATGAAAAAATATACCGGGAGGTCTCGACATCGGAGTCCTTTAACGGTGAGTTTTAATTTTTTTTTATTGTGCGTTTTTTCACAAATATATTCGGTAAGACGCTCAGTTTATTTATGCAATAAAAAAGCTGTTCATTTGTGGATGATGATCGCTGCTTTATTGCAGCACACTGCGGACTAAAGCTTTTATTTTAATTATTCATGTGAACAATACGCTGAAATAAGCTTATGTATTCTTGTTAAAAACTATTGTCTTTTCTGTATATCTTGCACTTTCGTGCTGTATTTTATTGTGTGCATTTTCCTTGTAGAATCATCCCACGCGTCCGCCGCGACAGCCCGCACGGATTAATTCAACCGAGCCTTCCTGAACCAGAGCTGGCAGAGACGGATTCATTCAACCGAGCCTTCGTGACCCAGTTTGGGAAGCTGGTGTAGAGGCACTCAGTGGTCGGTGTGTATAAAATGTCGATTAACCTTCATGTTGTGTTGCAAAGTTTTTTTTTATTTTAATATTTTGTATATAATAAAATGGAATTGTTTTGGAAAGTGTGGTTTGTCTGTTATAACACTGAATTATAAAACAGTATAATTACATAGAAATTCCATTGCCTAGTCTGATGAAAATGATGCTGATCATCCTGTCAGGGGTCAACCATTGTAAAGGTAATGTAATTTTTAACTAGACCAAAAAACAAATCTTTTTGTAAGCTTTCTGTTCTTTTTATTGAAATATCATAAAAAAATTAGCACCAAGTCAAAGTAGGTACAAGTATATGTAAATTGAATGTTCTATCGGCATTCCAAATTCAGAGATTTACAATACTTTAGAAGGAGTGTAGCATCATCTAAACGGAAAATAATAATACTGTTGTTCCAAACGTTGACCTGAAGGTGAAAAACATGAATTTTTTAAATTCAGTACATCCAAAATGCCCTAGGATGTAAAAAATAATACAATTTGGTGTTGGCCAGTGTGCCACTGTCTCATTATTTAATACGAATAAAAACAAGTTTCAGCTCATTATTTCTAGGTCATTTGGCAGTTAATTCAAAACAAAAGTGACTTGTGTTGTTGCAGCTTAATTATGAGATAAAATTAATTGTGAGATAAAACCACAGAGCGAGCAAGGCAATAATCCTTGGATCCTCCATTTTTTGTCTCATGTAAATAAGGACTCAGTCGGGTGCGTAACGTCACGGGAGTGTGGCCCCGCCTCGCTGGGAATCTGCCGCCGCCCCGCTTACACAAACCATCACAGCACAAGCACAACACCGTGCTAATGGAGACAGAAGCATTCCGAGCCGTACTGAAGTGAATCGAGCCGTACCGAGGTGTGCTGGGCTAGTGGAAAACAGGCTTATGTTTAGATGACTGTTACTCAGTGGCCAGTGCACTTAGAGAGATTATGACTGTTTTGCCAAAAAATTCAAAGTATTTTCTTTTAAATGAGACCAACCCCATGAAGATGCTGCAAAGGGTTGAAGAACAGCTTTTGATTTACTTTGGGCACGTTATTTTTTTGGCATTTTTAGAGAAATTGACCAGAGTGCAAGGGGTTAAAAGATGAGAGAGGTCTCCAATTTTCATCATAGGTATACCTCAACTATCAGAGACAAAATGAGAAAAAAAAAATCCAGAAAATCACATTGAAGGATTTTTAATTAATTAATTGGTAAATTCCTCGGTAAAATAAGTATTTGGTCACCTACAAACAAGCAAGATTTCTGGCTCTCACAGACCTGTAACAACTTCTTTAAGAGGCTCCTCTGTCCTCCACTCGTTACCTGTATTAATGGCACCTGTTTGAACTTGTTATCAGTATAAAAGACACCTGTCCACAACCTCAAACAGTCAGACTCCAAACTCCACTATGGCCAAGACCAAAGAGCTGTCAAAGGACACCAAAAACAAAATTGTAGACCTACACCAGGCTGGGAAGACTGAATCTGCAATAGGTAAGCAGCTTGGTGTGAAGAAATCAACTGTGGGAGCAATTATTAGAAAATGGAAGACATACAAGACCACTGATAATCTCCCTCGATCTGGGGCTCCACGCAAGATCTCACCCCGTGGGGTCAAAATGATCACGAGAACGGTGAGCAAAAATCCCAGAACCACATGGGGGGACCTAGTGAATGACCTGCAGAGAGCTGGGACCAAAGTAACAAAGGCTAAATCAGTAACACACTACGCTGCCAGGGACTCAAATCCTGCAGTGCCAGACGTGTCCCCCTGCTTAAGCCAGTACATGTCCAGGCCCGTCTGAAGTTTGCTAGAGAGCATTTGGATGATCCAGAAGAGGATTGGGAGAATGTCATATGGTCAGATAAAACCAAAATAGAACTTTTTGGTAAAAACTCAACTTGTCGTGTTTGGAGGAGAAAGAACACCATACCTACTGTGAAGCATGGGGGTGGAAACATCATGCTTTGGGGCTGTTTTCCTGCAAAGGGACCAGGATGACTGATCCGTGTAAAGGAAAGAATGAATGGGGCCATGTATCTTGAGATTTTGAGTGAAAACCTCCTTCCATCAGCAAGGGCATTGAAGATGAAACGTGGCTGGATCTTTCAGCATGACAATGATCCCAAACACACCACCCGAGCAATGAAAGAGTGGCTTCGTAAGAAGCATTTCAAGGTCCTGGAGTGGCCTAGCCAGTCTCCAGATCTCAATCCCATAGAAAATCTTTGGAGGGAGTTGAAAGTCCGTGTTGCCCAGCGACAGCCCCAAAACATCACTGCTCTAGAGGAGATCTGCATGGAGGAATGGGCCAAAATACCATCAACAGTGTGTGGAAACCTTGTGAAGACTTACAGAAAACGTTTGACCTCTGTCATTGCCAACGAAGGGTATCTAACAAAGTATTGAGATGAACTTTTGTTATTGACTAAATACTTATTTTACCGAGGAATTTACCAATTAATTCATTAAAAATCATTCAATGTGATTTTCTGGATTTTTTTCCTCATTTTGTCTCTCATAGTTGAGGTATACCTATGATGAAAATTGGAGACCTCTCTAATCTTTTAAGTGGGAGAACTTGCACAATTGGTGGCTGACTAAATACTTTTTTGCCCCACTGTAGATTCATTACACAGACAGTGATATGTTTCAAGCGTTTATTTATTTTAATTTTGATGATTACGACTTACAGCCCCTGAAAACCCCAAATTCAATTTGGCAAAAAATTAGAATATTACATAAAATTAACTTTAAAAAATAGTTTTTAAATATAAATGTTGGCTGCTGAGGTGTTGGTTAATATGGGCTGTAGCCGTAATCATCAATATTAAAATAAACACTTTCAATATATCACTGTCCCTGTAATGAATCTATATATGGGTTTCACTTTCTGAAATGAGTGACAAAAATATTGAATTTTTTCATGGTATTCTAATTTTTGAGATGTGCCTGTATATGTGTTGAACTTGCTTGAACCTAACCACCATCCATTTCTGTCGTTCATCTAGGCAAGAGGAAAGCAGCTGCCCCACAACGGACCTCGCCACTGTGGAACGTACTGAAATCCTTTGCTTTTATAGGTAAAGTGTCAAAACCAAAGTAGCACAATTTCCACTTAATATAAAAGGGACTGAACTGAGATTTATTTGATTGTGTGAATATGGCACATCAACTGTAAAATAAACCGCTTGTTAATGTATTTATTTTTTTGTCAGGTCACTTGTGTGATCCTTTGTGAGTTATGTTCATAACTGTATGTTTTGGCGAATGTGAGATGTTCAGTCGTCAATATAATTTACTTTATATGTGTAGTTTATAGTCTATCATCAATAAACTCATGCAGTAACAGGACACATTACAAATATTCGAGACCCATTGTAGTGCTTCCTTTTATATTTTAGCAATGGTAGTACAAAACACCGCCCACACATGAAGCCAGGGCAAGAAGAGACACTTTCACAGACAAGACAAACTTTTATTGATAAAAACTTCATATTTTGACTGAGCGACTCCATACTTGGTGATGCACACCTTCAGTTAAAGTACTATATTCCATTCAAGTGAATGTATTAATTCATTCTGGTTGCTGAGGCCACAGTAAAAACAGATGATTTTAAATGTAACCCAGCCCTTGTAAAATCTACTGAAGCGCAGCTACATGAAAATTGTGGTTAAATACAACAACGAAGTACTTTATTGTCACATTCAAATTGTAATCCCTCCTGTTTTGTTTCCAGTACGAGGGGCCGATCCAGTTGCTTCTCAGTGAGGCAGCGTGGCTGAAGTGTGTGACCCATTCCAGTTTTTTTTTTTTTTTTTTTTTTTTTACAGTTTGAATTTTGCACATTCTGAATAATCTGCAATTTGCTGCTGATTGTAATAAACAATTTAGTGACTTATGTGTTTGCATCATGATTTTCTATTTTGTCTGTTAAGACACCGGTGGGAAAAGAGTCAACTGTACAAAGGATTTATCGGTGACCTTGAAAATAATGGCTCATTTTTAAAAAAAAAAGTAACCAAAACAATTATTTTATTAACTGAAGACTGTATTGTTGGATGTGCCACCGCAGAAGACCCTGCATACTTTAGTGACAGTACCAGTATATAGAGGAATTCTGGGTCATATTAGCATCTGCTCTTCATCATAATGGGTTTGGGTGGGGGTGTCTAATCATGTGCCATGGAGGGCCAAGACCCTGCAGGCTTTACCTCCAACCAGTATCTTCAACAGCAGATTCCACTGAACTTCTTCCACTGACTGCTGATCAGTGAGAACACCTGCTGAAGAGACTGGGTAGAAGAGAGAACCTGCAGGGTCTTGGACCCCATGACACATGATTGGAAGCCCCCGGATTAGGTTTAATGGGATTTAACATTTTAACACAAACTGCTTTATGGTTCATAATTCTGTTGACAGACTTACACCAAACCAAAAGTGATTTCTCAAACTGCTGGATTGTTCTTAGCTTTTCCAGTCTTTCAGTATTTAATTTGTGCCACATGGTGGTAACCTTCACATATAAAAAAGAGACATCTGCAAAAACTTCAGAGGTTTATTGTCAGTGCAATTCCCAGTGCAATACTACATGAATGCATGTATAGTACATTGTTGATGCAGAGAATATATATTTCTACAGTACATGTATCTAGTAAATCAAGCATTTTCCATGTAACCTTGTGACTGCATTATTTTAATTGCTTTTAATCCTAGATCAAGTTTGTTTTGGCCTAAAATGCATCATAATTGTCAAATATATCTTATTATATGTAACTCAGTACTGTTTACTTTTTGAATATATATTTTGTGGCTAATATAGTTATTAACATGGCGATCAAGTTGTGTCAGCTGATCAGTTTTTGCTATGACACCACCTCAGACCCAGTGCTGCTGCAGCAGGTACGTCCATGATGTCTCAACAGTCTCTCCATTAGCAATTTGTTGCACAGGAAATAAACGTTTCTACAGACATTCTTAAGCTCTATAACCACTGATCGTTTGTGAAGCTGTGTTGACATCAGTGACAGGCTGTTGACATCAGTGACAGGCTGTGCTGAACGCCCAGACCGACCGGTTGAAGCGGTAATTTCCCCACAACAGAGCCATCTGAAACACACACAGCATACATATTTTAGTACCTAACAGCGATAACTTGCAGACGTTACAGTGTAGTACGATGTACTTATAGCAAACTAGCATTAGCAACATTAGCTTACCGTCATATATGACCTAATTTGTATCCTCACGTCTTTGGCTCTCCCAGAAGCTGCAGAACTATTCCAGAGTGTTTCATCTCGCTGCCTGTACCCGTGTCTGGTGGTCCTTTTTGGCATTTACGGTGAAAAAAAGCCACAGTCCGAGGAGTCGCCTTGTACAGCCGCCATGATGCATGTGTTATGTTTTGCTTGGGTCACGTGTTTTACGTCATGGGAGTGTGGCGCCGCCTCGCTGTTATAGTAATCCCACCCACCCCAGCTTAACATGGTTGTAATGGAGACACAACCGAGCCGAACCGTGTCGAAGTGAATCGAGAGGCAATTTCTTTTTTTTTTTTAGATTATTTCTCCAGCTTTGGAGAATATTCTCTCAGAGCACAGAGGATGCAGGTGTGCAAAGGAAGGCTACTGCAAGTTTGTACAGTGTAGGATAGACACATTTCTGTCTCTCCCAGTTCATTCATCTCTGTCCTTATTGTCATTTAGGGCACAGTAGTGCCTCAGCATAATGATGTGTTATTATTGTATCCAAGCTCTTTGAAACACAACAGACACTTTACTGTGCAAATAAAAATAAATTATTAGAATGCACCAGCTGGGACATGAACCCCAGCTTCCCAGTTGTAGGACAGATATTTTACCTCTTAGCTACTGCTCAGTCATGGGGAGCTGGGGCTTTCTTGAAAACTTGAGGCCTTTCATCAAAATGGTTCATATCGACAAAGCCTTATGTGAAACTTCATTTGCTCTACTTGGCCATGTAGTCGACGAAAAGTATACAGCATGCAGATTTTTACAAGGGCATTATTGGTTTAGTGTGTATTTTTTCAATTTCAATGAATGCACTGTCTTTTAAGAAATATCAATGATCATAAGTGAAAAAAGAAATAATAAAACTCAGGCGACTACAGTGAATGTCCCTGTGTTACTTTGTGTGCTTGTACTACTTATCCATTTTTATTAAGAAATAATCAATTTTCAACAGTCTTATACTGTCTTTCCCAGTATAATCAACTCTGGCCTTATTCTCATGCAGGGCACAATACCAATAGTGCCTCAGCATAATGATGCGTAATAATAATCCAAGCTCTTTGAAACACAAGACACTTCACCTTGCAAATAAAAATCAAATCACAAGGACAACCTAGCTGGGATTCAAACCCAGGGCTCCCACTTGTAGAGCATATTCTTTACCACTAAAACCATCACTTCAGCTACAATAAATAGCCACTAATTGTGAAAAATACATCAGTGGGAGAAATACGCTCAAAATGTTCCCAAACAGGAGAAGTCCGTGTTTTTGGTACTGTCTCCATCTGAAAATTGGCTGTGACAAATCCCTTACACAGTCAAACATCAGCAACACAAAACGTGAGGGACGGGGATTTCCATTGTGTATCGCTGCTCACTTTATTTCATGTTGGGTGCAAAATCATGAATGACTTCCTGACCCAGTCACGTGGTACAACGTCAACACATACGTCATAATACACGCCTCGAAACGCGCTTCGCCAAATATTTCCTGGATAAGGCAGTTTCTTTTCGGTTCGCTTTTTGGAGGTATGTGACTGGCACGAGGAGGGGAGAACAGGTAGCAGGTAGCTTCCTAATCCGAGTGATATATGGTTAGATCTCCGAAAGAAGACCAGAGAAATTTGTCAGACGATTTGGCAAAGAAGTCAGGTGTAGTGACTGGAGTTTGTAAGCATGGAAGAATGAGGAAGAGAAACGTTTTAAAAGAATGTGTGGCAGGTCAGCACAACAGCATTGTGAATGGGCCAGACTGGGGAGATTCTGATTTATGAGATAGTGATGACAGTATGAATACTGGGCAGGGAACCGGAAAAGGGAAAGAAAAAAGAGAGAATAACTTTCCTGATAGTAATGCAAAGAAAGTCAGGAGTAGTGGAAGTGGTGGTGGTGGTGCTGAGGGAGGAGCGCAGAAAGGATCTAAATTCAAAATTATTGTGAGGTTTGAGGAAGAAAAGGGGATATCCACAGTGAGCCCAGTTAAGTTGACAACAATATTGAAAAATCAAGTTGGAGAAATATACATGGCAAAGGTACTGAGGGATGGAAATCTACTGATTGTGTGTAGGAGTGAGGAGCAAAGGGAGAGAGCTGACAAAATGAGGGAGATTGGGTGGCTCAAAGTAAAAAGTACAAGCTTTATTGATAATGGGTCTAAGTGGAACAAGGGTGTAATTTGGGGGGTGCCAATAGGGGTCTCAATTGAAGAAATCAAAGCTAATTTAAAAGGGGGGATTGTAAAAAGAGCTTGTAGATTACAGGTCCCCGGAGAAGGACAGAGGAGAGACACTGAGGGTGTGGTGATTGAATTTGAAGGGGATGTGCTCCTCAAAAATGTAACCCTGGGTTATCTGTGTTATGGTGTAAGGGAATTTGTTCCTAATCCAGTCTGGTGCTATAATTGCCAAAGATTTGGCCACACAGCTAAAACATGCAGATGGAGAAGAAGGTGTGCAAGATGTGGGGGCGACCACCAGCATGGAGAGTGTAACCAAGAGACGCCAAAATGTTGTAACTATGGCGGTAGCCATAGTGTGGCCTACGGAGGCTGTGAAAGGATAATGAAAGAAAAGGAAATTCAGCAGGTCAGAGCGCAGAATAAAATCTCCTATGCCGAAGCAGTGAAAAGGATGAACCAGAGAGGAGGGAATGGGCAAAGGGCTGGGGGGAGGCTGCTTGTAAGGGAAAGTGAGCTGGGAAGGAATGGTGAAATCCAGGTTGATCTGAAGAAACTGGTTATTTTTATAGTGGGAGTTGTGAATGCCACAGTGGAAGTCAAGTCTAAAACTGAGAGAATTCAAATAATAGTGAAAGCAGCAGCTCATCATCTTGGTTTCAGTGGATTAACTTGGGAGGAGGTGAGGAATGATCTTAGTAGTAAGATGAGTCAGGATCAAGCGTGGCTTGGATACAAATTGCATTAATGGTCATTTTGGTTCAATGGAATGCGAGAAGCTTGCTGGCTAACGGCCAGGAATTTAAAAGGTTTATTGAGGAGCTTTCAGACAAACCAGATGTTATCTGTGTCCAGGAGACGTGGTTGAAACCCACTCTGGATTTTAAAATAGTGGGATATGTCTCAATTCGGAAGGATAGAAGGGAGGGAATGGGAGGTGGATGTGCAACATTTGTGAGGGAGGGAATTCAGTTCAGAGAGATAGGTAAAGGTGCTGAGCTGGAATATGTGATAGTTGAAATTTGGACAAAAGGGGGAGAATTAATAGTCATAAATTTTTATAATCCTTGTAAGAAGCTGATATTGAATCAATTATCTCAGAAGGAGGGGACTGATGGAAGCAGGATGGTAATATGTGGGGACTTTAATGCCCATAATGTATTATGGGGAGCAAATCATACAGACATAAATGGTGAGACAATTGAAGAACTTCTTGGAAGAGAAGAATCTAGTATGTTTAAATGATGGTAGAGCAACTAGAATTGATGTACATATGGGGAGTGGTTCAGTTCTTGGCTTAACTTTGGTGACTAGTAATATTGCAGGTGTGTGTGCGTGGGAGGTGTTAGAGGAGTCCTTGGTGGGAAGTGACCATTTCCCAGTGTACTGTAATATTTTCATTTCAATGAACAGGGTAAGTGGGCATAAAAAAGGGAGATGGGTTTTTAGCACTGCTAATTGGAAACTATTTAAATTTATATGTGAGAGAGACTTACCCCAAATAGATGTTAATGAAGATATTGAGAGTGTGGAGAATAAAATTAAAACTATTTTTCTTGAAACAACTAATCAATCCATCTCTAAAAGTAAAGGTAAAATGTTAAAGAAAGCAGTTCCTTGGTGGCCAGATGAGTGCACTAAAGCCATTATAGAGAGGAATAAGACACTTAGGGTCTTAAGAAGAGCTCATAATCTACAGAACTTGGTTAATTATAAGAGGGCACTACTAAAAGCTAGGAAAACTATCCGGAAGGCTAAGAGAAAAAGCTGGTAGAAATACTGCAGCACTATAGGTAGATCTACAGCTGTGGTAGATGCATGGAATATGATCAAGGCTATGAGGGGGGTTCGGAGGGAATGGCAGTATTCGGTGCTAAAAAGTGAGGGAGTGACTGCAGTAACTGATGAGGAAAAAGCAACAATTACAGCAAAGACTCTGACTCAAATTCATAGCTCAAGCAATTTGACTGAAGAAGGTAAAAGAGGAAGAAATAGGACGAGTTTAGCACATCCTGGGGTTCTGGAGGAAAGGTTAGACTTTAGTAGTTCTTTGGATTCTCCTTTCACTCTAGATGAAATGGAAAGAGCAATAAACAAATCAGGATTAACATCCCCTGGGAAAGACGATATCTGTTACTTTATGCTAAAACATTTAGGGACTTTGGCAATGAGGAAGCTATTGGAAGTCTACAACAAAGTGTGGGAAATGGGAAAGCTCCCAACTGCATGGAAAGAGGCTGTGATTGTCCCTGTAAGAAAACCAGGAAAGGATCCCTCACACCCAGCGAGCTACAGACCTATAGCTCTAACATCACATTTGGGAAAAGTAATGGCGAGAATGATTACAGACTTTCTTTTTTATCTCGAAAGGAGAGGAATTTTGTCACCGCATCAGAGTGGATTTAAAAAAGGAAGGGGAACTATGGATCCTGTTGTGTGTTTGGAGACAGAGACACGGAAAGCCCAAGTTAATAGAGAGTCGGTAATTGCAGTGTTTTTTGACGTGGAAAAGGTGTTTGGCATGTTGTGGAAGGAGGGGCTAATGATTAAGCTAAGAGTGATAGGAATTTCTGGGAGAACATTTAACTGGATCAAAGATTTTTTTGTTTAATAGGTACATTCAAGTTAGAGTGGGTAGAGCCTTATCAGATAGTTACTTGGTGGAAAATGGCACCCCCTAGGGTAGTGTTATAAGCCCAGTACTTTTTTCTATTATGATAAATGATGTTTTTTTTCCTGTGTGAATAATGACATTGGTTGTTCCTTATTTGCTGATGATGCAGCATTATGGAAAAGAGGGAGTAATTTTGATTATATAAGAGGGAAAATAAAAGAGGCAATATGTACTGTGGAAGGGTGGTCATACTCTAGGGGATTTAAATTTTCTCTGGAAAAAACAAAGGTTGTATTTACAAGAACTAGAAAAGCACTCAGAGAGCGTATACCTCTGCCAAGGCTCCTTCAGTCTGTCATGGATCACCTCCAAAATGTAATGGGTTTGTGTGTAGGCCTAGAGCCACTTGTGGTGAAAACTGCATCAAAGTCTGTCCATTAGTTTTGGAGTGTTGTGGCTGACACACTGTGAGAAGAGCCTTGGCTGAGGTATGCATTCCAAGATCATCACCAAAATGTAATGGGTTCCTCTCTAGGCCAAGAAGCACCTCTGGTGAAAATTTCATCCAAATCCATCCCGTAGTTTTTGTGTAATCCTGCTGCACAAATACAAACAAAGCCCTTGGTGGAGGTATGCACTCTCAGATCATCACCAAAATCTAGTCATTTCTTCCTTGTCCCATTTCAGACTTGTCCTGAAAATTTTGTCAAAATCCGTTCATAACTTTTTGAGTTATGTTGGTAACAGACAAACAGACAAACCCCGGTAAAAACATTACCTCCTTGGCGGAGGTAAAAAGGATCGCTGACACTCAGTTAACATTGTATGCTCAGGAAATAAAGCAACTCAAAGTTTTCAGATTTTTGGGTGCCTGGTTTGATGTTAACCTAACTTGGAGGGAACATATTCAAAATATGACAATAAAATGCAAAAAGGTGTTGAATGTAATGAGGTGCTTAACAGGGGCAGAGTGGGGTGCTAGTAGAGTTGCTATTAAAAACATTTATGCTGCGTTAATTAGGTCTGTGTTGGACGATGGATGTACTGTATATGGATCTGCATCCAAAACCATTTTGAATAAGTTAGATGTCATCCAGGCCCAAACATTGAGGATCTCTTGTGGTGCACTTAAAATAACCCCCGTTGCTGCTCTTCAGGTGGAAATAGGGGAAGTGCCATTAAATATCAGGCGTAAACAGATAATGATGAATTACTGGGTCAATCTGCAAGGGCATACTCAGGATCAACGTCCTACAGCTAGAGTTTTGATGACATGTTGGGAAAGAGAAAGGGTCACAAAGGAGAGTTTTGCATTTTATGCTGGGAGGATAGCCAGAGACATGAAATTATGTGACAGAACATATATTCCATCAGTTCTTTGTCAGCCACACCTCCCTGATTTTTCTGTTCAGTTTCTGTTGATTTGTATTTTTTGGAAACGATGCAAGGTTATAGAGAATTTGGAAACGTTACAGTTTTAGTAGAGGATTGTTTGGAAACAGTGTATCATTCCTTTACCCCAGTATTCACTGATGGATCAAAAGATCCTGAGACAGGTTGCACTGGCTTTGCTTTCTGTATTCCTGCCTTGGAAACACCTGCCAACAGAAGAACATCCTCCCATTTGTCTGTATACACAGCTGAAATGCTAGCTTTGGTAACTGCATTACAGTGGATTGAGGGGTTGCCGATCAAAAATGTTATTCTTTGTTCAGATTCCAGTGCAGCTTTAATATCAATACAATCAGTTTCATCTGAGAGCAGACAGGACATAGTTTATGAAATACATGAGACTCTGTATAGACTGAGAAATAAAGAGGTGGCTGTATCATTTATGTGGATACCAGCTCACAAGGGGATATGGGGCAATGAAACTGCAGATACATTGGCTAAGCTGGTTCTGGGACACCCGGAGGTTTGGAATATTTCATTTAGTAAGTTTGAGGCAAAAACATTGATTAAAAAATATAGTAATCAGGAATGGCAGCATAGGTGGGACACAGGAGGTGCAGGACGTCACCTGTATGCTATCCAGAACACAGTTGGAATAAAGAGGAGGGTGGGAAAGAGAACTGTGGTCTATATTAACCATATATTCCATAACCTACATATGTTGAAGCATGTGGAAATGTTTGGTAATTACATATGTAAAGGACTTCACACCTCTGAAAGGACAAAGGGCTCTCACCTGCCGAGTGAAGAACAGAGACGTTCCCGGACGCGGCGGAGGAGACCGGAGGAGCCACCCTCACCCCCCAAGGCGAGGAGAGGAAATACCAAGACAATGGGGGGATTAAGATAATGAGGGATGTCAGCCTTTGTTATGCATGTCTTTTATTGTGTGCCAGTATAAAGTCAGTGAGCTGGAGACATTCTCTCTTTTCCCTTATGCCACTCTCTGCACCAGATGAGACTTGTTAGAAGAGCTGATTATGCTGATTATTAAACTTGGTTTATAAATCAAATCGCCTCTTCATTTCCAAGCTCTTCTACACTGGTGACCCCCGACGCGAGTATGGTCCTGAGGCATACCCCCGCAATCGACTCATCCGTGGCGACCCACGCAGACGAGGGAACAGATGGACAACTGTTCCCCCCGGCAGAAGAGATTGAGAGGGCTCAACCGAGCACCAGCACCGCCGTGAGAGCCGAGGCAAGGCACTCTCACCCGGCGGGCACAGCAGTGATGGTATGCACGAATGCCATCGCTGTCCAGCTGCCAGACTTCTGGCAAGAAGACCCCGCCTCTTGGTTTCAGCAGGCTGAAGCCCAGTTTACACTGGTGGGCATCACGGCTGACGATACCAAATTTTACCATATCGTCTCCAAACTCGACGCCGCCACTTCGAAGTGTGTGCGGAGCATGATCCGGCGGCCACCGGCCCGGGACAAATATGAGACGCTCAAAGCAACCATTGTGGCGAACTACATCCCATCAGCGGAAGAGAGAGCCGAGAAGATCCTGGCGGTCTACGGCCACAGAGGGTGCAAACCGAAGGCCCTCATGGAGGATTTGCTACAGCTCAAAGAAGAGGACAATGACAACTTCTTCTTCCAGTTTATATTCCTCAGCACGCTGCCGCCACACATGAGAGGGACACTCGTCAGCATGAAATGCAACAACCACCAAGACTTCCGCGCACTGGCCAACGAAGCTCATCGGCTCGTCAACGCCTGCAAGGAGCTGACACCCACAGCAGCATCCGCAGACCTCAAAGCTGACGCCCCGAGCCACGAGGAGCCACAACCCACTGAGCAGACCCAGCCCACGGTGACAGCAACATGGCCCAAACTTAGCAGACAGAGCGACGCCTGTTATTATCACCACCGCTTCGCCGAGAAGGCCCACAAATGCGTTCCCCCCTGCAAATTTGCGATTTCGGGAAAACGCCAAAGCCGAGAGCCGTTAACTGCAGCGGTTCTCGGCGAGAAGAATAAGCTGTTGTACGTGACGGATGGACACACAGGCAAGCAGTTCCTCATCGACACAGGAGCCCAGCTGAGTTTCGTCATGCCCTCCCACGCAGATCGAGCCACGGGCACCCGGGGCAACGGAGCCGTGGCAGCCAACGGCTCTAGCATCGATACGTTCGGCGAAAAGAGCCTGCACCTCCTCATCCACGGCCGCAGCTACAGATGGACATTTGTTGTAGCAGCGGTGAGTTTTAACTTATTAGGCGCAGATTTTTTGTGTGCACATGGGTTATTAGTGGATCTAGCAAATAGGCGCCTGGTTAATGCACTGTCCTTTGCTTCTATTCCCTGCTCAGCCCGAGTTTCTCCACCACCTGTGCAGGCCAATGTCACCACGGCAGGAGGTAAGTTTGAGCAACTCCTCACCCAATTTCCAGCACTCACAATTCCCAAATTCTCAGCCACTGTGGCTAAACACGGGGTTGAACACTTCATTCCCACAACGGGACCTCCCGTTTTTGCCAAAGCTCGCCGCTTAGACGCGGCCAAGCTCAACATAGCACGGGACGAGTTTACAACTCTTGAAAAATTGGGCATTGTTAGACGCTCGAAGAGCCCCTGGGCCTCACTACTTCACATGGTTCCGAAATCTGACGGTTCTTGGAGACCGTGCGGAGATTACCGCAGATTAAACAACGCTACAGCACATGACCGTTACCCAATCCCTCACATTCAAGATTTTTCACTACATCTGGCGGGTGCGTGCATTTTTTCAAAAATAGACTTAGTCCGCGGTTATCACCAAGTCCCAGTCCGAGCAGAAGACATTCCTAAAACAGCGGTAATAACCCCTTTCGGCCTTTTTGAATTCCTGCGAATGCTTTTCGGCCTCAAAGGCGCTGCTCAAACTTTTCAATGAATGAAGGTCCTACGCGACCTTCCTTTTGTCTTCGTCTACCTCGACGACATGCTGGTAGCCAGCTCGTCTGAGGAAGAACACGAGCAGCACCTAACTACGGTTTTTCAGAGGCTAGAAGAGCACGGGCTAATAATCAATCCAGCCAAATGCAAATTCGGCGTGTCACAAATTGATTTTTTAGGACACAAAGTCTCTCTGAAGGGGGCAGTTCCACTTCCAGACAAAGTTCACGTGATAGAAAGTTTCCCACGGCCACAAACGGTCAAATCGCTACAGGAATTTTTAGGGATGGTTAATTTTTACAACCGCTTCCTCCCCCACACGGCTCAGCTCATGCAGCCCCTATATGACGCGCTCAGAAAAAAGAAAGCTTCCAACGCAGTCGAATGGACCCCGGAGCGCGAACGCGCCTTCGCGGAAGTAAAAAGCGCCCTAGCTAACGCCACATTGTTAGTTCACCCAGATCCCTTGGCCCGCATCGCACTAACCACAGACGCTTCAGACCTAGCTATAGGGGCAGTTGTAGAACAACTTGTCAGCGGGGTCTGGCAACCTTTGGCATTCTTTAGCAAATCGCTAAACCAAACTGAACGTAAATACAGCACTTTTGACAGAGAGCTGCTGGCGCTTCATTTATCCATCCGCCACTTCCAGTTCTGGTTAGAAGGGCGGAGTTTCACGGCTTTTGTAGACCACAAACCGCTCACCTTTGCTATGGCTAAAATTTCAGAACCATGGTCAGGCAGGCAACAAAGACAGCTAGCTGCGATTTCAGAGTTCACCACAGACATTCGACACGTGGCAGGCAAACTTAACGTAGTAGCAGACTGTCTCTCTCGCGCTGTGACACCACCAGAGCGCGGGGAGACAGATTATACTGCCTCAGCAGCAGAACTCTTCACTAACGCAGACACATACGCAGCACCTATCCATGCAGGGATAGATTATGCAGCCATGGCGGAGGAACAAAGCAGTGACGTGGACGTGCGCGCACTCCTGTCTGGACCAACAGGGTTAAGGCTGGAGAAAAAGGGTTTACGCGACAGCGTGCCCCCCCTAATATGCGATGTTTCAACTGGCCGACCTCGCCCGCTAGTACCAGCTACATGGCGCCGCCGTATTTTCGACGCAATTCACTCCCTCGTGCACCCAGGTGTGCGCGCCTCGGTTAAAATGGTCGCCGAAAAGTTTGTGTGGCCAGGCCTGCGCAAAAACGTAAAAGAATGGGCAAAAACTTGCAGTTCTTGTCAACGCGCCAAAATACACAAACACACAAAAGCCCCTCTGCAGCCTTTTCCAATCCCTGCTAGAAGGTTCGACCAAGTTCATGTCGACCTCGTGGGGCCACTACCTTCCTCCCAAGGTTTCACACACCTGTTAACAATGATAGACCGCACTACACGCTGGCCAGAGGCAGTCCCTCTAGCGGCAACCACAGCGGAGGAAGTCGCTCGCGTTTTTTTGACAAACTGGGTGGCACGTTTCGGCGTCCCATCAGACATTACGTCCGATAGGGGGCCTCAATTTGTCTCAGAGCTCTGGTCAGCCATGTCCAACAGCTTAGGGGCAACAATTCATCGCACCACCGCTTATCACCCTCAGGCTAATGGGTTATGCGAGCGTTTTCACAGGTCTTTAAAAGCCGCCCTCAGAGCCTCACTAACGGATACAAATTGGGTAAATAAACTTCCCTGGGTTTTATTGGGGTTGCATGCAGCACCTAAAGAGGATCTAGATGCCTCTCCTGCAGAATTAGTCTTTGCACAACCTCTCAGGCTCCCAGGTGAATTTTTACCAGAGAACCCAGAGCCAGGGCACCTTCCAGTCCCAAGGTTTTTAGGCAGCAACGGACCGGACTCTCTCCCCGGTCCAGCTCATCACTCCTTTCCACGGGTTTTTGTCCCTCAAGCTTTAAAAAACGCTGAGTTCGTTTTTGTTAAGCATGAAGCTTTAAAACCAACTTTCCGCCCAGTATACGATGGGCCATTCAGAGTGCTGGAACATGGTGATAAACACTTTGTGCTTGATTTTGGGGATAGAAAAGAAACAGTCAGCATTGACAGACTTAAACCTGCCTTCTTGTTGAAAGACGAGCCTGCACAGTTGGCGAGAGCACCTCGGCGGGGTAGACCCCCCAAGAGAAAAGACTCAGCCCCCCAGCAGGGAACAGTTAACCTCTCTCCTTCCCACGCTGCAGATTCCTCACAAGAAGGTCCCAGCAGGGCGCCTAAACCAACCTACAGCAGTTTTGGGAGAAGATTAAAACCCAGACAGCTCAGGGACTGATACAAACCACTCCACAATTGTTCACTAATCGTGCTGCAACAGTTTAGGACTGACTTATGATTTTACTATGCTGTTATGATTACCACTGAACTCTCTTAGGAGCATGGCTGCTGGAAAGTTTCTTCCGTGGCAACAGATGTAACACTTAGTACGTCATAATAACTATCTTAGACTGTGAACCTTTCTGTTGTCCTTTTTTAGTTGTTTGGGGGGCCTGTGGTCTATATTAACCATATATTCCATAACCTACATATGTTGAAGCATGTGGAAATGTTTGGTAATTACATATGTAAAGGACTTCACACCTCTGAAAGGACAAAGGCTCTCACCCGCCGAGTGAAGAACAGAGACGTTCCCGGACGCGGCGGAGGAGACCGGAGGAGCCACCCTCACCCCCCAAGGCGAGGAGAGGAAATACCAAGACAATGGGGGGATTAAGATAATGAGGGATGTCAGCCTTTGTTATGCATGTCTTTTATTGTGTGCCAGTATAAAGTCAGTGAGCTGGAGACATTCTCTCTCTTTTTCCCTTCTGCCACTCTCTGCACCAGATGAGACTTGTTAGAAGAGCTGATTATGCTGATTATTAAACTTGGTTTATAAATCAAATCGCCTCTTCATTTCCAAGCTCTTCTACAAGAACAACAAAAGAAGAGAATATTTTATGAAGGCTAAGGTTGGGCCATACTAGACTAAATAAAACTATGCATTTAATAAATAAGCACCAGACAGGGATGTGTGATTATTGTGAGAGAGGAAGAAACTGTTGAGCAGGTCATTCTGCACTGCCAGAAGTACACACAGGAGAGAGACATGTTAGTGAGGGAAATTAGGAAACTAGGGGTGGGAGATGTTAACTTAAGCATGGTATTGGGTTAAAGAAGTTATTTGTTTACCTTAAAGATACAGGGCTAACTAGAAAAGCACTAATAGAGCGCATACCTCCGCCAAGGCTTCTTCCGTTTCTCATGGATCACCTCCAAAATGTAATGGGTTTGTGTGTAGGCCTATAGCCACTTGTGGTGAAAATTGCATCAAAGTCTGTCCATCAGTTTTGGAGTATTGTTGCTAACACACTGTGAGAAGATAAGAGCCTTGGCTGAGGTATGCATTCTCAGATCATTAGCAAAATATAATGGGTTCCTCTCTAGCCCAAGAACCACCTCTGGTGAAAATTTCATCCAAATCCATCCAGTAGTTTTTGTGTAATCCTGCTGCACAAATACAAACAAAGCCCTTGGTGGAGGTATGCACTCTCAGATCATCACCAAACTCTAATCATCTGTTCCCCGTGCCATTACACACCTTTCCTGAGGATTTCATCAAAATCCGTTCATAACTTTCTGAGTTATGTTGGTAACAGACAGACAGATAGACAGACAGACAAACCCCGGTAAAAACATTACCTCCTTGGCGGAGGTAATTAATAAGATACAGGTTTTTTTTTTCTCTTGAGTTTGTCTGGGTAGCAATGTCAGTGTTGTGGCAGGGTGGTTAGCACTGTGGCAGCACAGCAACTCACCCTTGGCCTAGGAATCCTGGGTTCGATCCCACCCTCCAACCAACACTGATCTGTGTGGAGTTTGCATGTTAGATAAGATAAGCCTTTATTAGTCCCACAATGGGGAAATTCCAGGATTGCAACAGCACAGGGGTAGCAACACTCAGAGCAACAATCAGAAGGCAAGAAAAAACAAGAGCAGTGAGTATACATATGTACATATAAACATAAATATATAGACACACAGTGCGGAGCATTGCAGCTAGATGGAATGAAACAGCATAACCGTCTACTTAGCTATCCTACATGGTATGATTATGCACCCATACATATGTACCCATACATATTGTCACCCTCCGTAGCTACCGGTATTCATACACGGTTCTCCCCGTGTCTGCGTGGGTTTACTCCGGGATTTCTCTGGTTTCCTCCCCCATGCCAAAAACATGCAAGTTAGGTTAATTGGCATCAAACTGGGGATTCTGAATTGTCCTTAGGTATGACTGTGAGAGTGAATGGTTGTCTGTCTCTCTGTGTTGGCCCTGCGATGGACTGGCGATCTGTCCAGGGTGGTCCTTGCCTCTCGCCCAAAATGCTGGGATAGGCTTCAGCCCCCCCGTGACCCGAAAAGGATTAAGCGGAAGAAGATGGATGGATGGGGCTATATGGAAACAAGGCAGGAACTTCGCTTATGTATACAACCAGGTTCAGAGAGCCCTAGAGAGTATAGTAGGATGGGCTGATGAATGGGACTTTAAAATATCAGTTGATAAGACCAAGTATATGGTATTTGGGCATAAAAAGAAATTACCTGCATGGCACCTGCGATTATATGGAGAGGACATTGAAAGAGTTCAGTAATTTTAAATTCCTCGGAATGTGGCTGGATCAAAGGTTAACATGGAAAACTCATACTGACAAAATTTGTGAAAAGTGTGAAAAAATCATAAGCATGCTTAGGTGTGTGACAGGATCTGACTGGGGGGCTGATAGAGAAACATTGTTAATGATATATAGAGCTTTGATAAGATCAGCAATTGACTATGGGTGTTTGGCTTATGGGTCAGCTGCACAATCTGTAATTAATAAGCTTGATGTAATTCAAGCGAAGGCACTGAGAGTGTGTAGTGGGGCATTCTGTGTCACTCCCATTCCAGCTCTCCTTATAGAAATGGGTGAAATGCCTTTGCAGTTAAGAAGGTACAAGCTTGGATTGAAATATTTAATGAAATTAAAAGGACAGGATAAAATCTTCTAAAAATATGTTGAGACAGCACTGGGAGTTCATGGGGTCAAATAGAAGGAGAAGAACTATTTTTATTGAAAAGGTTAAATCACTAGCAGAGCAAATGAGTATTTTTAATGCTGTGTCCTCTAGTCTGTTGGTCAGATGTATGTCCATGGACCTTCCCAGAACCCAGAATTGACCTCAGTATTCTTAAAAATGACATGAGGAAAACATCAGGAGAAATGGTGGAGGAGGTGCAAACTCGGTTAAGTAATTATTGGAGAGAATATTTACAAATATATACAGATGGGTCAAAGAGCTCAGAGAATGGGAGGGTGGCATTTGGGTTTTTTAGTCCTGATCTCAGATTTGAAAAGCAGGTACGAATATCGGACCACATGTCTGTATTCTCAGCAGAAATGGTGGCGGTCTTACGGGCACTTTGGTGGGTGGAAGAACAGAACAGAAGGCATTCAGTCACATGCAGTGATTCTTCAGCAGTTTTGGTAGCGATCAAAGAATTTCAATCCACAGCAAGACCAGGTCTACTCACAGAAATATATCTGACATGTTCAGACTTCACAGAGCTGGGTGTGAGGTGGGTTTTATGTGGGTTCCAGCACATGTGGGAGTAGAGGGGAATGAGGGGGCTGACAGACTGGCAAAAAGGGGAATACACAGGGAAGAAATAGAGCTTGCTCTGCAGTACGGTCCTCCTGAAAATGGGGAAAGCATTAATAAATCAGTAAAAGAGCAGTGGGGGAAAGCATGGGAAAATGAAGGGAGAGGAAGACATTATTATAACATACAGAGACAAGTCGCTAGACGTAACCCTTTTACTTGCAAAAGGAAAGACTCAGTTGTTTTAACCAGGCTGAGGCTTGGGCACTGTGGCTCAGAAGTGGGCTGGCTCTGATAAGGAAACACCCTGATGGCAAGTGTGACTGTGCAAACGTGGAGTGTCTCACATCATAATCCATTGCAAAAAAAATATGCTGGACAACGGAGGAAACCGTTTAAAGACCTGGGATCCGCCGGAGAAACTGTCTTTAATATGTACACCTTGATGAACCTGGACAGTTGGAGTAAAGTCAAAAAGCTATTGGAGTATCTGCACAGAACCGGCTTGGATGGGAGAATTTGAGATGCAGCTGCCAGAATGATGTATGACCTGTGGAGGGCAGCAATACGCCTTTGATGCGTCTAGTCTGCCTTACCCAAGAAGAAGAAGGAGGCTGGGTGGCGGTAATGCACCTTTACGCTGGTTGCCCCCGCCAAAAAAGAAAGAAAGAAGAAGAAGAATTTCCAGGCTAAGCTCGGAGAACCCTCGGAACTCCGGAGCCTACCGTCCCATCACTATACACAGCTGCCTTGCGTTCAGTTGACAAAACAGTTCGCCGAACATAGTTTGCAAGGCGAACTGACCTAAATGAACAGGCAGTTCTCGGCGAACGGATTTTCTGTTCGGCTCGCGTATTGTGTAGTTGTGTAGATCTCTGGTCCTCGGTCAGCAGGTACTGGAGCCGAGTAACTACTTCAGCTTCATATTACCTAAGAATTCTCCATTACACCCCCACCAAAAACAACATTCCATGCGTGATATAGTTTTACTTACAAAATGACATAACCTCTAGTCTTAAATTGATGGAATTGCTCCGCAAACTATCTAACCTATCCGCCATCTTTGTTCGCTACGCGTGTCACTTCCAAAAGAGTTCGGCCAAAGAGGAAACGGTGCGCAGCGACCGTGTCGTTCAGGGAACTAACGAACAGTTCCGGACTGTTGCAAACTGTTTAGTCAACTGAACGCACGCCTGGAGGACCACCGGGAGAGAGAGCTGTTTATCCCGACATTACCGACACAAAAACGGTGAGTTAAACCGGGCTGAGAGGGGTTAACGCTGTGTCATTTCACCAGACCGAACCATGCTGTCGGTGGGCTGTTCGGTCCTCCTGAAGCGGACGGTCCGTCGGTTCTGTTTCGGTACCGGACAGCCAGTGAGTCAGCAGTTTGAATTTTGAATTATAACGATCAAAGATGATATTGAAGCTGGTAATAACGCGAGAAAACGTGAGAGTTGGTCTGGGGAGGCTACAACAGCTAGCAGGTGTTTTTATGTTTTCGGTTGATTTTTAAAGCGGATTTTAATGTTTAT
Organism: Pholidichthys leucotaenia; assembly: GCA_020510985.1. Taxonomy (NCBI): domain Eukaryota; kingdom Metazoa; phylum Chordata; class Actinopteri; order Cichliformes; family Pholidichthyidae; genus Pholidichthys; species Pholidichthys leucotaenia. The sequence goes on along the minus strand of CM035839.1, from coordinate 18,921,962 downwards.
AATAAAATGTCGCTTTTAAAATTAACAATTAAACGACAAAATGGCCATCATGTAAACTGACAGCATCGTCACACAGCCCGTGTCTACACGGCTTATTAAACTTAACTGCTTGCTAACGTTTACCAGAAGAGTTTATCAGTTTTAAAATTCATGCTCGTTTTTCTCCAATATTTGAATATTTTCACGTCCCAGAACGTCTCAACTCAATGACTGTGGCTCTGAAATGTGTCTGTGTGACTCGTGACTGTCCAGGAAATCAGCTGACACTGGTCTTTGGAACGATCTGGAAAATAGAAATTAAATCACTTTTTGGCATTGGCTCATTTTTGTATTCTTTTAAATTTAAGTCGGTGTCCCTTCATTTATTTCCCAAAAGGTTCTTCCTCTTTTTTCCGTCACCAATGGCCAGGGCCGTTTCTAACTTTTAGTTGGCCATATACAAGAGAGCACATACCTCAGCCAAGACCCTATTTCACAGTGTTAAAGAAAGTGAAAAAGTGATCCAGAATCCACATCCTGACGCGGATCACCTCCAAAGGCTAATGGGTTCATCCGTACCCCAAGGGCCACTCCTAGTGAAAATTTCATCAAAATCTGGCCAGTAGCTTTTGGGTAATCCTACTGGAGTGGTGCACTAGTGGCAGAGCATCTACTCCACATCCGGGAGGTTATGGGTTCAAGCCCCAGCCAGGTCATACCAAAGACCATAATAACAATGGTCCTTTCCACCTTCTAGCTTGGTGTTCAGCATAATAGAATGGGGAGAGGAAAGTTGCTTACTCAGCCACAGGGGGAAGTGCGAAACTAGTGGACCCCTTGTGCCGCTCCCAAGCTTGGATCAACGGGGAGGGTTGTGTCAGGAAGGGCATCTAGCGTAAAAATTGGTTTACAGCTCAAATATGCGGACCATGATCCGCTTTGGCAACCCCGAATAGGGAGCAGCCGAAAGGTGTGTGTGTCTCCCAAAAAAAAAAAATTGAATCTGAAAGTATTCAATAAAAAAGTTACTTTAGTAGTGCGTAAGGACTTGCCTTTCACTTACATTTGTGACTCTTGCAGATTCGTCTTTTTTTTCGCCTCATAAATCAGTGACATTTTACTCATATTTTCAGCTGTCTCACAAATTGGGGAGTTTCGGCAGACAAATTTGTCTGTTTTCTTCATATAAATTTCCCTTATTTTTGCACACAAATTTGCTCTGTTTTACTGATAACTTTTCAACATTTTTTATATGTAATTTTCCAGTTTTTTTTTTTTCTTGTAAATTCATTTTCCCTTTGGGAAGATTTCTCTAGTATGATGAAAAAGAGAAACCTAGCCAACCATGTATAGCCTCTGCTATAATCTGAATCATATAATGAAATATTTCCCGAGCTGGAACAGAACAGTGGTTTCAACTCTGATTTCAATGAAATGATGAATTTGCCACAAATGGCTAAAGATACAGTCATTTCTGTTGAAACAAGTTACTACAGTATAAACAAGGTGTAATACACAGAGTTGTAATTTAACAGTCATGCATTTCTCTTGAGTGGCTGCTGCACTGTGAACAAAAGTGATTTATTAACTCGGTTAAATCACATAGTTGCTTTGACAGGATTAACCATAAATCCTGTTTTACAGTCTGAAGGTCTCAGTCTGAAGTTAAATCAAACTTGTCTGATCATATAGCTGTAAGGTGTTTTAGTTTACAGACGCTAGCTATTATCTGGCTTTGTTCCTGCTCCTGACTGGGCGTAACAGTTACACCTGCTCTCAACAAATAGACTGACAGTTGATGGTGCGATGGATGGGTGCAGTTCCAAAACCTGACTAGGGAAGTACACGTCTCCTTATACCGCGGCAAGAGCAACTGCTATCACAGCACTGCCAACAGTTGTTAATAATTTTGAGCAAGCTCAAAAAATAGATTTAGAGAGTGTCACAGCTGAAAGAAGAGAAACATCAGGGAATCATTTTGCCCGCTTGCTTTACTGCTATTCTGCTGGACAGGTGAGCTGCCGACTGCTGTCATGGTTGCTTGGATCGTGTAGGTTGGGGTTGACATCTTTGCAGTGGAGAGAGCTGTTTCTTTGAGCTTTTCCACAAAATCTGCATGGAGCTGCAAAAATATTGAATGTTGGAATGACAGTGTCCAGTTTGTGGAGTTCTTCTCATAAATTTGTGAAATGCATTTGGAACATTTTTTTTCTCATGAATGTAACTATTTAAAAGGAAAAACGTTTACATAATCATCGTGTAAATTAGCTTTTTTCTCTACAATTTACAACTTTTTTCTTGTGTACTTGAGTCTGATAAATTTGTAAAGATTTTGTCATTGATTTCACATATTTTCTTTTGAATTCATTACTTTTTCAGTGTTATTTTTGTGACTTTTTCATGTAGATTTGCAACTTTTTACTCATAATTTTTTAAGTTTTTTCTTAAACTCTTTATTATTCCCTTACAACTGAACACAAAATAAAAAATATAAACATCAAAATCACTGAAAGATTATAAATTTATTAGAAATGGTTAATTTCACCTGTTTCTACCCACCTCTGCAGCCAAATTAAATTGTAATATGGCCCGTCAGCATTAGTAATCTTTTCTTTTACATTTGCAACCGTTTTCTCACTTTAATGTGAGGCTTTTTCATGTAAGTTTTCAGGTTTTTTTTTTTCTTGCACCACATACTATGATGATACAAACTGGATCTTCTGGAAATGCAAGTCAGCAGCCCTCGTGTTTCCTTCAGGATTTCCTTTTCAGATTTCAGCTCATTTCTGCAAAAATAAGAAAAACCTCTTCCCACTTCCACACAACCTTGTGCTTTATGGGTGGGGATTCTCTTGAGTCAACATTTGCAAACCTGCCTGCTGTTGTCTGCACACTGAACATTTTCACACATGCACATCTCCTAATGTTTGTCTTCATGTTGTGTCACCTTTTTTCTTGGCTGATGACTCACATCTGCTCTGCAGGGCTTAAAGTTTTCTGGCATGTGCCGTTTGGCTGCGGGGAAAAATGATACTCCTATAAAACAAAAGATTTACTTCCTATTCCTATACGCAGAACTACTTTTTGTCCAAGCATTGTTGCCGTATGTAGCGATCCAAGCTGGCAGACTGTATTGCGCTTGCTCGCTCCTAATTCAGGTGGTGACGGCGTACAAGTGAGTGACTGGAGGCGTGAGTGCGGGACCGGAGTGGCTCATATCCCAGTTTTAGTTTTTTTTTTAGTTTATTGGTTGGTCAGGGACCATGTACAGAAAAAACATTAAAGACGGGGTAAAGATGCTCTGTACCAGATTATAGTGTTCTCACTAATTTCCATCTGTAGTCTGGAGCAGGCAGGAAGATATTAAAAGAAAAACGGCACATATAGAAAGTAATTCAGGTCGGGTTTCAGAAACTTGACCCTGAAATAAGCAGGGAGTAAATTTAAAGGTAAAGAGATAAGCGAGACGACACACAAACAATTTTTAAGAGTACAGTTTCAAAATCTCATTTAAGGGGGAGAGTCAGTGCTGGCAGCCTTGATTACTTAAAATCCATTTTTTAGTCTCTGTGGTTAAGTCTCTGTAATTTGTTCTGGTCTTCAAAGCAGTTGGGGGGCTTGTTCCATTCTGTTATAGCTTTGTATGAGAAAGCTGATTGTCCAAAAGCAATTTTATGTAGGGGGATGCACAAGATTCAAAGATTTTATTTGTCAGTACAACTATACGCACAGGACATACAGAAAAATTGAAATGGCGTTTCTCTCTCTCTTCAGTGGTGTGCACAATATAAAAAGAAAAAGGAATAAGGCTGGAAAAACAAGAAAACAACAACAGCAGTCTATGTACAGTAATGCAACCCGTAGTGCAAATGGTGACAAAAGATGGACCCAGACCTCCCATAGTCATCCTCATCATCATAGCAGTCTGTTGGGGGCAACAATGACTGTTTCATTTAGGTCTGATCAGATTCCTCCACACAGCTCTCTCCTTCGCCTTCCGCTGCCAGGAACTCCTGACCTTGTTAACCCGGGCGACGTCTGAGCCAGTATGAGTTGCTTTCTGACTGACCATTTCATGAAACTGCTTGCAAAGTATTTGAGTACCGCTAGCTTTTGCTGGACTAGCGGCACATTCTTGGCAGATAGAGGTATTATCAGTGGCAAGGACAGGCCAAGACAACAATTAACAATGATAAAATCCAGCAATCCTATATACAGAAAACTAGAGATGTACAGTGCATCTGTAAAGTATTCACAGCGCTTCTGTTTTTCCACATTTTGTTATGTTACAGCCTTATTTCAAAATGGAGTAAATTAATTCTTTTCCTCAAAATTCTACACACAATACCCCATAATGACGTGAATTTTTTTTTTTTTAGACATTTCAAGGATTCAATTCAAGGATTCAAAGGCTTTATTATCACATGCACAGCTAAGAAATGCAGCATTTCCTGAGCAATGAAATTCTTACTCTGCTCTCTAAACGAATGCCATGGTAATGGATACACATCAATACTAACAAGGTAATAACACATCTAATACTACTGAATACTAATAACACACATTAGGCAATTAAAGCAGTTAAACTAGAGGAAACAAGAAGAATGAAAATTGAAAATTTTTACTGGATGACTATAATGGGCAATGGTATATTAATATCAGAGATGATATGAACCTGAGATGGCATAAGCCTGTGTACAATGTGCAAATTACAAATTGGCACCCAGTGTGAGAATTTTTCTGTAATGATAATACCCAGTGGACTGTATAGTGGTAATTTAGCAGCAGAGATGATGTGGACATGAGACGGGGTGAGACTGGATACACTGTACAAGTCAGTCCTTCCAGGATTTCGCGGGATGTTTTTATGATTGTTGCGGCCCAAAAAGCCTGAATTCGCAGGAGCTTTTTTAAAAAGTTGCGATGTTTGGAGAGGTTTTTTTCACACTAAAAGTTGTGGGAAGAATTACAAATTTTAAAGCAAATGGTTTTTCCAGCTTACTACAGTGATATTCTATATAACAGTACAAGAAAAGCACAGGATTGTCAAACATTTCCTATTACAATGATTTCTAAATTAAGCAGAAACTTCTGCTATACAGAAAAACTCTTTTTGTGCAGCAGCCAATACAAAATTTAACAATATCTATTACAGCAGTTTAATTGCATTGATTGCATGTTAAAGCAAGGTAGTCTGATCCGGGAAAAAATTTTTTTTGTGTGCATGGAGAGAAAATCCTATCTATAGTCATTATAGACACGTATAGCACGATTGTCTGCGAGTATGAATGACCTGTTCCACGAGCAAATGTACGTTTTTTTGGTCCGTGGCTGTTTACATCGCCATATTGGCCAGGATACTTCGTGTGCCGAGAAGTAAACAAATGCCGGGACGCTTGAATTCTTTTGTCCCGAAAATATTGTTTTTGAATATTAATTACAGCTAAACGGGAGCAGTTTCGATGCCGAAATTTCACATACAAATTCTTATATACGTGTTCTATACACCATCGGCTTTTGGGTATCCGACTACCTCGCTTTAAAGTGTAGAGATTTGGAAATTATTTGCAGCGCCTTCATTTGAAAACTCCCTATGGTCCCCAACCACTCGGTACCGAGCGGAAAGGAAAAAATAAATAATTTATTCTGTTAGTCTGTATTGTCTATTGGAGTCTATTTTTCTGAGAAAAAAAATTGCAGACAATATTCCTATGCCTGACTCCTACCTGTCTGTCTATCTGCTGCATGTCTACACACACACACACACACACACACCCACCCATGTCTCATCAGACACACATCTTTCATTTGTCCGTGTTCAGACCAGAGATTCTACAGCTTTAAAGCTCATTGACAAGATGTAGTAATGATTTTACCTCTAAAGATGTATGAAATGATCACACGCTGGCTGTAGTGTTAGACTTGCTTGTTTGTTTGTGATTTTATGGAGTCTCTTGTCACGTGCGCTTCCGCAACAGGGTGCTTTTGGGGCAGGCAGACGTTTTTCAACACAAACCCAGCACTTTGTACATGCGGTCAGGACAGAGGTGTCCACCGGCAGGCTGGGGGAGACAGAGGAAGGGACGGTATTGGAAACCTCGTGGGTGAGGTTTTTTTTTTTTTAATCATACACTGTTTTTTTGCTGAAGTGTTCCGTTGATACTTACTGTAAACACAGAAGTGAACGCAATGCAGCGATTCATTTGATTGGTTAGACTGAGCGTTTCAGTGCCACTCAGCTGAAATTTGATTGGTGAAATTGGCGGAAGTTGACGAGGATTGGCCAAAATTGCAGGAAAGTTGCAGTGATTGGATAAAGTTGCAAGGTCACGCAATAGTTGCGCTGATTGGCTGATTTCGCGTGAAATCCTGGAGAGACTGACAAGTGAGCAATGTGCAGATTTAGCAACCAGTGTGTGAATTCCTATTTGCAGGCTGTGTTTGCAAATAGGGAGTTTGTTTGGGAGTTTATTTGTTCAGGAGTTTGATGGCAGTGGGAAAGAAGGAGTTTTTTAGTCTGGTTGTCCTGCATTTCACACTTCTGTACCTCCGGCCTGAGGGTAGAAGTGTGAACATTCTGTGCTGGGGGTGGGTGGGGTCCTGGAGGATGGTGGCAGCTCTCCTTTGGAGTCTGCAGTGGTAGATGCTCTGCAGAGAGGGGAGTGGAGTCTTGATGATCTTTGTTGGTCCTTCGTTGGTCCTCGTTGATGTGGATGCCCAGGTACTTAAAGCTGCTCACCCTCTCCACCTCAAGCTCCCGGATGAACAGCGGCTGATGGGGTCTCCTCCTCCCCTTCCTCATGTCCCCCATCATCTCCTTGGTCTTGTCCGTGTTGAGGGTGAGATTGTTGTCCTCACACCATGACACCAGGCTGGCCACCTCCCTTCTGTAGGATGCCTCATCACCACCAGTGATGCATCCTATCACTGCTGTGTCATCCACAAACTTTAAGATAATATTGTCCTTGTGGGAGGCAACACAGTCATGGGTGAAGAGGCTGTAGAGGATGGGGCTGAGGACACAACCCTGTGGGACACCTGTGTTTGTGATGATGCTGGCTGAGGTCCTGTTACCCATCCTGAGAAACTGGGGCCTGCCAGTCACAAAGTCCAGTAGCCATTCACAGAGGGTGGGGTGCAAGCCAAGTGAAGACAGTTTGTCGGTGAGTTTGTGGAGGATGACCGTATTGAAGGTGGAGCTGTAGTCGACAAAGAGCATCCTATTGTAGGAGTCTTTATCTTCCAGGTGGGAGAGAGAATAATGGAGTGCTGCAGCAATGGCATCTGAGGTGGACCTGTTGGGCCGGTAGGCATACTGCAGGGGGTCCAGGGTATCCAGTATGTTGTCCTGAATGAGGGGCAGAATCACTCTCTCGAAGCACTTCATGATGATTGGAGTGAGTGCTACCGGTCTGTAATCATTCAGACAGGTTGGCGAGCTCTTTTTGGGGAGGGGGATGATGGTTGTGGTTTTGAAGCAGAAGGGGACTATGTTCTGGTTGAGGGAGAGGTTGAAGATGGATGTGAGAATGTCAGTCAGCTCAGCAGCACATGCTCTGAGGGCCCGCCCGGGGATGTTGTCTGGTCCTGCTGCCTTGCGGGGGTTGATATTCCTCAGTGCTTTGTTTACCTGGCCTGATGAGACTTTTAGTGGAGGGGGAGGGTGCGTGTGTGCATATCTCCTCTCTGCACTATAGCTGGTGGTCTCAAAGCGGGTGTAAAAGATGTTGAGATCATCTGGCACATTGTCTGTGGATCTAGTGGTGCTGCCGTTGGTCCTCTTGTACTGGGGCCTTCAAAGCAGCAGAAATTTTTCTGTACCCTTCCCCAGATTTGTGTCTCAAGACAGTCTTGTCTCTGGGGTCTGCAGACAATTCCTTTGACTTCATGTTTGGTTTGTGCTCTGACATGCACTGTCAACTGTGGGACCTTATACAGACAGGTGTGTGCTTTATATAGACAGGTGTATGGGGACAACAGCTTGAGTCAGGGAGATGTTCGGGCCAGGACATTCTTGAGCTCCTCTGCAAATCCTTCAGGATGTGACCCGGCATGTTGTCTGGACCAGCTGCCTTGCGTGGGTTGATCCTGGAGAGGGTCCTCTTCACGCTAGCCGGATCCAGACTCATGGCCTGCTCGTCTGGAGGAGGAGTGGTCTTCTGTGCTGATGTGCTATTTTGTGCTTCAAAGCGGCCGAAGAAGTTGTTTAGGTTGTTTAGCAGTGTGGTGTCGCTTGCACAGGTCTGAGGTGGAGGTTTGTAGTTGATGAGGGTCTGTATGCCACGCCAGAGGGAACGTGCATCTCTGGTGTTGCTGAAGTGGCCAGATATTTTCTTGCTGTACTATCGTCTTGCCCCCTTGATGCCACGGGACAGTTTGGTTCTAGTTGTTAGTCCTGCAGTGTCACCGGCCCTGAAGGCTGCATCTCGAGCCCTCAGGAGCCTGTGGACCTCTGCTGTCATCCATGGCTTCTGGTTAGCACGAACAGTGATGGTTTTGCAGTGAGTGACATCATCAATGCATTTCGCTATGTATGCTACAACAACCTCAGTGTACTCCTCTAGGTTTGTGTGTCCATTGTGATGCCACCTAGAGGAAGTCCTTGTTACTCTGGTATTTTGTTCAGAAGTCAGGTACACAAAAGTCTTAAGGGGTGGTGGTGCAGAACCATGGATAATTTTTAAATTTTGTAAAAAGTTCTAAATTTCCAAGAAAAAATTAGCTACATGAACCTGCAGGATATGTTAATATGAAAATTTATAAGCAAAAGCTGGAATTTTTTTGGTAAAAAGGAAAAAAATGCAATCAGAAAGTTCTAAAATTAAAAGAATATGATTTTTTTATGTGAAGAAAAATCAGTTATAGAGAAAGCTGTATATTTATAATAGCCTAAACATTCCTAGTAGTTACGGCCTTTTACCTGTTATCTTGATTTTAAGATCAAATACTGCTCCATGCAGATTTTTGCAGACAGTTTGGTGAAAAAGCCTCTTTCCACAGTAGATGTTACTGAATGAAGAAAAAAAACCTTGCTTGTTCTCAGGTGATTTGTTATTTTTTAACCAGGGGGCTGGTAGTGGTGGAGGACTCACAAATGTAGTGTAAGGTAAAGCCTATACATGTAAATTAAGTATAAATTAGCAAGAATAAAGATGTAAAATATGACAAAGGAGGCCAGTTTAGAAGTAAAATAGAAAATTTGTGAGAAAAAAGTTACAATTTTGTATGAAAAACATAATGAATGCAGGGGAGAAATGGCACATTTCTACAAAAAAATATAAATTCACAAGAATGAAGTCAAAAATTTAAAGAACAAAAGCTGCAGATTAGTATAAATGTTTTAGTTTTTCCCATCTTCTATGCAATTTATGAGCTGTACTCACTGTACTATGAGCTGTACAATAATATTACTAGTAAGAAAATGGTATTAATTTGTGGAGATTTCAGTATTGATTTACTGAATCCACATCAACAAAATGTAATTACAGAGTTCATGAACTCTATGTACAGCATGAGTTTATATCCCACAATAACACATCCCAGTAGAATCATAGCTCACACTGCTACACTTATTGACAACCTGTTTGTCAATGTTATTGATAAGAAAATAGAAAGTGGATTATTGATAAATGATATAAGTGACCACTTGCCAACCTTTGCACTTATCCATGGCCACACGGGGGCCAATCCAGAAAAAATTTCAACATCGTTCAGATACAAATCACCAAATGCAATCAGTTCTTTTAAAGAGGACTTGCTGAAGCAAGACTGGACAGAAGTCTATGTATCAGATGTAAATGAAGCCTATGACACATTTATAAACATTGTAACCACTCTTTATGAAAAAAACTGTCCATTAGTAAAAAAAAAGCTTAAACAGAAATTTGCCGATAAGCCATGGTTAACCAAAGGACTACAAAAGGCGTGTAAAAAGAAAAATTTATTATATAAAGCCTTCCTAAAGAAAAGGACAAAAGAAGCAGAGCAGCAGTATAAAACATACAAAAATAAGTTAACACATATAATAAGATGTAGTAAAACAGACTATTACAGTAAAGAACTGGAGAAAAACAAAGACAGTATTAAAAATACATGGACAATACTCAACAGTATCTTTGGAAATAAAAGCAGAAATACAAGCAACCCAACTAATATTCCAAAAAATAATAAAACGACTCAGAGTGTGAATGTAGCTTCACCTGCAGATGAATTTAATAACTTTTTTGTTAACATTGGTCCTAATTTGGCTCGGGAAATACCCACTATGGTGCCTACAGGTGATACAATATGCAATAACACTGCTATAAAAGACTCCATTTTCATAAAGAACACAGATGAAAGAGAGGTCATTGAAATTGTCAAATCGTTTAAAAGTAAAACATCTACGGACTGTGAGGGTATTGACATGCTCTTAGTCAAAACTATTATTGAATGCCGAGTAAAACCACTGACGTATATCTATAACCTGTCTCTCCAAACAGGTATATTTCCCAGTGCAATGAAAATAGCTAAAGTAATTCCGATATACAAGATGGGTGACAGAGGGGAATTCTCAAACTATAGACCAATTTCACTATTACCGCAATTTTCCAAGATACTTGAAAAAATATTCTATGAGAGAATTGACAACTTCATACTGAAGAATAATTTACTGTGTGAGCAGCAATATGGGTTCAGACACAAGAGGACAACTGCATTTGCTCTAATGGAATTTATAGAAAAAATATCAACAGCCATTGAAAATAAAGAGTATTCAGTTGGAGTATTCCTGGATCTTAAAAAAGCATTTGATACAGTGGATCATAATTTATTATTAAAGAAACTACAGAATTGTGGTATTAGAGGGGTAGCACTGTCCTGGTTAAGTAGTTACTTAAAGAATAGATATCAGTATGTATGTGTTAGTAACAAAAACTCACAGTTACTGAAGGTTACTTGTGGAGTCCCACAGGGTTCAGTTTTGGGGCGATTACTATTCAATATGTATATAAATGATATATGTAAAGTTTCAGAAAAAATGGACTTAATATTGTTTGCCGATGACACTAATCTATTATGCAGTGGAAACAATTTGGAACAACTTCTGGATACACTCGGAAAGGAATTAGGAAAGCTTAAACTGTGGTTTGACTCAAACAAATTAACGCTCAATTTAAGTAAGACAAAATTTATGTCTTTAACAACCATCACAACAACCCAGTACCTAAACTCAGTGTAAATGGTGTAGAGATTGAAAGGGTATCTGAAACTAAATTTCTTGGAGTAATAATTGATAATAAACTGTGTTGGAAGTCACATATTAACTATATCAAAGGTAAAGTATCCAAATCAATTGCAATATTACACAGAGTGAAATATTTGTTGAATCAACCCACACTATACACCTTGTATCATTCATTAATACTCCCATACATGACATATTGTAATGAAGTATGGGGAAATACATATAAAACAAACATATATCCACTCTTTATGCTTCAAAAGAGAGCTATTAGAATAATAAACAAAGCAGCTTACAGGGAACCAACAAACCCACTTTTTCTTCAACTAAAAGCTCTCAAGTTGAAAGATCTGGTAGACTTTAAAACTGCAATAATAATGTTTAAAGTGAAGAATCTATCACTGCCCGCAAATATCCAGAAGTTGTTCCAAATAAGGGAGAAACGATATCACTTCAGAGGAACATGTATATTTCAAAAGCCTTCAGTGAGAACTACCACCAAGTAACACTGTGTTTCAGTGCAAGGAGTCAGATTATGGAACGATTTTGGACCTGAATTAAAATCATGTACAACGCTTGGACAATTTAAGCAAAAACTAAAGGAAGAAATACTCCAAACATATATACAAGATGACATGTAAAATCACATAAGGATTGACATATCCAGCCTGTGTTGTGTTGTTGCCTAGTTTTTTTTGTTTTTTCTTTTTTTTCTACTTTTTTCTGTCACACTTGGTCTTAGCTTTGTTCTGAATTGTAATCGCTCTTGTTTTGCTTTTTCTTTTGAATTCTTGGATGGAATATGGGTGGGCAATTTAAGCTGCGGCTTCAGCCATCACCCATTTTGGATAACTTTTGTTGAACTGTATAATCAGAGGAGTTATTGCCTAATTTGACCTTGTTGGATTTTATTTACCCCCTTTTGCTATATTATTCAGTTCCTTTTAACCTGTACTATCCGAAATAAAGATTCATTCATTCATTCATTCAATTAGTGAGGTTTTTCTTGTAAACATTCTTGGACATTGTTAATGTTTTTCTGGTAAATTTGTGACACAGACGTGCATAGATTGGAACAGGACAAAAAAATCTATATGGATTCATATATCATTACTGACACTGAACTGACATGAAACTATATATTATTATTACATACTAGGTTAAAGTTGTCTAATGGATAGCTACTTTGTTTCTGTAGAATTTTTATGCCACTGAACTGAATTGATGTTCTGTTTGTGATTTATCTTTCAGTTTCTCATTTATTTGTCAGCTGGTTTACTGAGGCGAACTGAATTCTGTGTTCTTGTCAAAACATGTCTGCAATAAAAACTATTGGATAGAAACAGAACTTTTGCTCCAATTTCCTCCACTTGGCAAGAAGTGGGCTGGTCTTGGGCATGAAACTGCCGGGCTAAAAATTGGTCCCACTGCGGCCCTGTGCGAGTGTTTCATCCTTCACCGTACACAAAACCTTTCATACATTCTGTAGGATAGAGAGTAAGTTTTTGAAGCCTAGAGATTTTCTTTTGAACAAAACAATTATGGAAATAATGCAATTTAGAATATTATTTAAAGTTCAGTGTGTGTGTGTGTGTGTGTGTGTGTGTGTGTGTGTGTGTACTGGAGTGGTGGCTCAGTTGGTAGAGCATCCGCCCCACACCCGGGAGGCAGGGGTTCAAATCCCGGCCGGGTCATGCCGAAGACCATAAAAAAGCGGAACTTCCTGCTGTCCAGCTTGGTGCTCAGCAATAATGGAATGGAGGAGGGAAATCTGTGGTGGTGCCTTGCATGGCAGCGGCCCTCTGATTCTACATATGGGGTGTGTGTGTGATTAACACTGTTGATAGGAAAAACACAATTTCGTTCTACTGTACATGATTGGTTGTATGGCGGAATGACAATAAAGGGTGATTTCATGTAATATTTTATATATATATATATATATCAGGGTTTCATCTGGTAACATTTCTCGGTGGCGGACCGCCTCGCCAAGACGGAGATACGAATTTAGGAAAAATATATGAAGCAATGACTTTCCGCAAGCGTGCACACGAACAACACGCGTGGCCATCATCCGTGTGGAGTTTAGAAGTGCCCCGCCCACGCGAGCTTTCCAGTCAGTCAGCTTGACTGCTAGCGGCAGCAGCATCTTTGTGGAAAAGGAGTGAAAACCGGGAAGTGAAACAGCAGAAATGGACTCTATTTGAAGAAAAACTTTGTGAAGAAGTCCGCCATTTCTTTGTTGGTGAAAATCCTGGCGCAACCTATCGGGCGGGAGTGAAACTACAAATGATGGTTGTGTGCAAGCGTCAACCGCTTGGCCTGGGTAGATGAAAAAAGTGAGCATGTGCAGCGCTGTGTGCGTGCCAGGCTCGTCCAAAGCATACATGGACCAAGGCGGACTAGAGGGGAAATGCAGTATGAATAAAGCTTGACTGTCTGACAGAAACATGAGTTTATTAAAGTACTTTAAACACGGGAAAAAAAATCATAAGAGGTATGTAAGCACTGGTGTTTATCATGGTTTTAACCTGCTGGAAACGTGAGCAATAACGGAAGAGTCGCTTAGCTAAGAGATGTGGTTAGAAATGAAGCCGGCTTCATATGAAGGGAAAGGCAAGGGGGGCTACTGAATTGCTGAGGATATATTTCACCAACCGCTACAGTATTATGTTCCCAATTATGTACCTGGCAAGTTAAGATGACCAAAATTCACCAAGTCAGTGACTTTAATCTGTCAGCAGCCTTCAGACAAACTGAACATGCCAGCATTTGGATTTCAAAATAAGAGGTTTTTGTTGGTGATGAGGAGATTTCTAAAAAAAAAAACTATAAATACATAGAAATATTATAACAGAAATAACGGCATCCTTGGTCATTTAAGTTAATTTAAATCATTAAGTACAATTTTATTAATATTTTTTTTTTTTTTTTTTTTTTTTTTTTGTTACTTATTTGTACCCGTAGGTAGACATGGTTTGCAGTCTGGTGACAAGCCACTGGCTGCTGGTCGCTGCGTGCGCGAGCGCCCTAAACCTACATGTTTTTTTTGGTATGCGGGAGGAAACCGGAGAAATCCCGGAGTAAACCCGCGCAACACGGGGAGAACATGCAAACTCCACACAGCTCACTGTTGGTCGGGGGCTGGGATCGAACCCACGATCTGATGATCCCTGCGATCCCCCGGCCGAGGGTAAAACTGTGCTGTTACAGTGCTAAACCACTGCGCCACCGTGCAGCCCATTTTCTTTGTAATGAGAGTTAAATTATTGTTCTGTTCTGACTGCAAAGTTACGGTCAAAAATATAAATTGTTATAAGGAAAAAGTAAAAAAACCCAAACCATAGTCTGTTTCAAATTTATTTAAAAAAACAGTAATTTTATTTAAAAAAAACAGACAAAAATAAGCCATAAAATAATCCACAAATTTATAATAAAGTTTCAAATGTACAAAAAAAGTCAATTTTATAAGAGGAAATTACAAATTTGAGGAAAATGGTAAAAGTAGAAAACTATAAGAAAACTGTTAAAATTTTTGAGAAAAACCTCAAACCTTCAAGACTGAAGTCATTACTCACTTTTTAAGCGGGTGCTCTTTGTACCTTTACAGTAACTAGAAATTTTTGGTTGTCTCCTTTAATTTACATGGCACTTGATATTTTCTAACCTGTTTGTATACCACCATAGACACAGAGAGAAGCTGAATTAGACAGGGCTCAGAGAGGGCAAGATGAGACAGAAGAGAGGAGCCAAGGAGAGGATAGTGCTCAGGCAGAGGGTCCAGGAGAGGTGAGAGCAGAGGAAGGAGAGAAGGATGACACCAGTAAAAAGTAAAAATACAGGATGTCTGGGTGGGACCCCAAATGGCCCAATATTTCAACATTCAAGCCTTGGTTGTACAATACTTCAAACTGTAAGTTCCATATGCACGGCAGTGGCTCAGGAGAGCGGGTTGTCTAATTACCGGATGGTTGGCGGTTCGAATCCCGCTCTCCCCAGATATCCTGCCGTTGTGTCCCTGGGCAAGACACTTTGCCCACCTTGCCTCCAGTGTCCATAACACTGGGTATGAATGTGTATAAATGTTAGGTGGCGGCTGGAGAGGCCATTGGCCGAGATTGGCAGCCACGTTTCCATCAGCCTGCCCCAGGGCAGCTGTGGCTACAGTAGTAGCTTGCCGCAACCATTGTCTGTCTGGAGTGAATGAATAATGTATCTGTAAAAAGCGTCTTTGAGTGTCTATGATAAAGTGCTATATCAATCTGATGCATTATTATATGCAAAGTTACTGTGCAAAATTTAAAAAAAAAAGAAATAAATAGTATAAAATTAACATATTCATTTTCTCCCCCGCCCCAGAAAAATATGTTGCCACTGTGCCAAGGTCTTTAAGCCAGAGGAAACACTGTATATACAGGCAAAAAGATTGTTCTCCATGGTTACAGTTATACCTGAGTACCTAAAACAATAATGACAATTTGACATAGTGTGTCATTCTAGCAGTTTTGGTCTATCATTTTATATATTAAAAAAAATGATGTGTGCGTGTCCACCCCGATGACCCTACCCCCAGAAAAAATGTTCAGGCTCAGGAAATTTTTGTTGCTTCAACCTCTGTGTGTCTAGACAATGCTCCACTTGTCAGTCCAGTGTATTTTGATAAACTACTTATGAAGGCTCTTCTTGAGGGACAGGAACAGAAACAGGAACCTGATACAGGCCAGTCCTGTATCTGGCCTTCTCCCCCTGTTGTGTCTCTGTTATGGAGGTAGGAACCATCAGTCTGTGGAGGATTTGTTTGTGATGTAATCGTCTGATAGTTTCGACCCTAACACAGAGCGGCAAATTAAAGTACGTTTTAAATACTTTGAAATCATGCAGAAATGATTATGCACAAAATGACTGTAGACTGGAGTGTGTGGGACCAACTTGCCATTGTTGTTGCTTAATAATTGTAGAGAGGAACTGACCGATTATACTGCAGAGCTGCATGAGCATCACCAGTGGAGACCCCGTCCCCGGCTGGCTGACGGTGCGGTGATTGGCAGAAAATTAATCAATAACTAATCTGATAATCAACTAATTGGCTACACACCCTTTTACACCCATTTCCAACTTGCAAAGGAAAAAAAATAGAGAAAAGTTACAAATTTCAGAGGAAAAAAGTTGTAAATTTACAAGAAAAAAGTTGCAAACTTCAAAGAAAAAAACATCAGATTTCTTACAAAAATGTCACAAATTTAAGTAATATGTTACAAATTTATGAAGAAAAAAAATTGTGAGGCTAGAAAAAGTTGTAAAGTTATGAGAAAAAAGTTGCAGATTTTATTTTTATCAAGGGATTTCAAAGAAAAAAAAAGTCAGTGATTAGTCAATTTCTGGATAATCAGATACTTAGGTGCAGCCCTGGTGTCACTCAGGGATTAGTTTTGTCTTTGCCTAAATGGTTTGGTAATGTTGCCTGAAACAGTCCAAACACCCCAGTGCAGTGTTACATCCTCCGTATAAACCAAACAGCTATCATCACTCTGTTCTGTTCTGTTTTAGGTTCTTCTGAGAAACATGAATGACTTTGCAGTTCTTAACACGGGCCGGAAGATGCCCCTCATAGGACTGGGAACATGGAAGAGCAAGCCAGGACAGGTGAAGGCTTCAGTATTTATTCCCTCCTAATATGTGTTCAAATATGTTGGCACCCTTCCAGAAGAACTAAAAAAAACCAAAAACCCAAACCCAAAAAACCCACAACTCTTTCTGAAATACCTTGAAACACAAAAATTTAAGGGCATATCTCAGCTCCAAGTAGCTTGATGTTCCTGTGACCACAGTTGCCAATATTATTAAAGTATAAGGTTCATGGAACTGTAGCCAATTTCCAAGGACATGGAGACAAGAAGAAATGCATCCGCAGGTTGATCGGAAGAACGGTGCATATTGTAGAAAAAGAGCCTAGGAAACCATCCAAAATCATTCAAGTTGAAACCCAAGGTCAAGGTCCATCACTTTCTGATCACACCATGGGTCACATTTTGAACAATAATGGATTCCATGGAAGAAGTCTAGGAGGGCTCCACTGTTGACAGAAAAACATGAAAAAGATAGCCAGAATGCATGCTGACAAGCCCCAAAGTTTCTTAGAGAATGTCCTAGGGACTGTTGAGACAAAACTGGAGCTTTTTGGCCAGTCACATCAGCTCTATGTTTACGGAAGGAAAAGTGAAGCTTTAAAAGAAAAGAACACCACGCCTATTGTAAAACAAAGAGGGGGCTCAGTTGTGTTTTGGAGCTGCTGTGCTGAATCTGGCACCGGGAACCTTGAATCTGTGCAGGCACAATGAAGTCTCAAGACTACCAAGGCATCCTGGAGCCAAACGTACTGCTTGGTGTCAGAAAGCTCAGCCTCAGTTGCAGGTCACGGGTCTTCCAACAGGATAATGACCCAAAACACACAGCTAGAGGCACTTAAGAATGGCTGAGAAATCACACTGGATTATTCTGAAATGGTCATCCATGAGCCCAGATCTTAATCGGACTATACATCTACGGAAAGATCTGAAAACTGCAGTGTGGAGACGCCACCCTTCAAACCTGAGACACCTTGAGCAGTTTGTGATAATCACCACTGACCATTCATTCCTGGGAGCTTGGCTGTTTTTAAGCAACACAACATCTCACACCTTGACATTTGTTTTTTGTTGTGTCCATTTCCTGCGACTTTGTAGAGTGGACAAATATTCTCCTTTCCACTTTTTCCAAAATGTGTCTGCAAGACACTGGACTTGCTTCCATTGTTTCCTGTGCAGCTTGGTCATTTGAAAGTTTCCACAGGGTGGTGATGCAGTACTGGTCTTTTGTGTAAGCAACATTGCTGGGGTGAGGACTGCTGGCATTTCTGGGTCAGAGGACACGGGGATCAGAGGTCTTGCATTCATGATTGCCATGATTTCAGCCATGAGAGTTGTCAAAACCTTATGTGTGAAGCGAACGTGTCCTTTCTGAAGCAACATAGCATCCAGAATACATCTGTCAACTCCAATGAGTCTCTCCCATGAGCCACCCATATGTGATGAATGAGGTGGATTGAAAACCCATGTGCACCCCTTTCTTTGGAGGTAGGCTTTTCTGCAGAGTCCTCTGTGTTAATGCCCAACTCTTTGCAAGCACCCACAAAATTAGTCCCTCTGTCAGAATGAAGAAGTCTGCATGGGCCGCGTACAGCAAAAACCTTCGAAGAGCATTAATGAAACTGTCTGTTGACATGGATTCAATTATTTCGATGTAGACAGCTCTAGTTGACATACAGGAAAAGCACACTGCCCAGCGCTTGCTGTCTGCACTACTTGTACACCGTGTAACAACAGTCCACGGCCCGAAAACATCAAGCCCCACATTTGTGAATGGAGGGTCAGGATTAAGTCTGTCATCTGGCAAGTTTGCCATCGTCTGGTCTTGTAATCTCCCACGTAGCTTGCGACAAGTAACACATTCATGGATAACAGAGGAAATTAGGCGCTTTCCACCATTGAGCCATACACCAGCTGCTCTAATTGCTCCTGTTGTGTGCTGCCCTTGGTGAGCTACTTGCTCATGATAGAATCTCACAAGTAGTGTGGCAATGTGATGGCTGTGTGGGATGATTAGGGGATGTTTTTCTTCATTTGACAGGTCGGCAGATGATATTTGACCTGTGACCCTGAGCAGACCATCTTCATCTACCACAGGATTTAGTTTTTTGAGCAGGCTTCTTTTGGAGAATGTTCTTTCTTCTTTCAGGCATTTAAACTCCTCTTTGAAGACCTCACATTGCACAGACTTGATTATCACAGTCTTCGCTTGAGTAAGATCATGACAGGTAAGCATCTCACCAAAACATTTCCATCCTTTGTATTTTATATTGTCAGAACTGTCCTTAAAGGAAGTTGCTACATGGATTAATCTGGCCATTGCGTTGCAGAGTCTTGTCCAGCTTGAAAATCACTCAAAGCGTTGTGTACCTAGCTCAACCCCTGATGTTCTTGTAGCCAAGGTTGTGCATTCAGGTCGGATTTCAGCATCAGTTTCCGGGTCCATGAGACTGAAAATACTGGGCTGAGTCTCTGCTGCTCTGTTTTGGGTTAAGAAAGTTGAAGCTGACAACCAGCTGCTCTGTTGTAGTTGTTCTGCTGGCATAAACCTAGTCCCTTGTCCGCAGGATTCTGGTTTGTAGGTATATAGCACCACTGATCTGGATGAGAAGATTGTCTGATGGGAGCAACCCGGTTGGCTACATACACATAAAACCTTCTTGTGGAGTTATGGATATAACCTAGAACAACCTTGCTGTCTGTAAAGAACTTGACACTATCCAGAGCAATATCTAGTTCATCTCTGATCAGCTTATACAGTTGCACAGTCAGCACAGCTGCACAAAGGTCGAGGCACGGGATAGTATGTGCAGGGTGTGGAGCTAGCTTGGACTTCCCTATGATAAAACTAACATGGTATTTCCCATCGGTGTCGGTAACTTTCAAGTAGGCCACAGCCCCTATAGCTACTGTGGAAGCATCTGAGAAAATCCAAAGCTCTTTCTTTGGCACTAAAGAGAGTGGAACAGGAATATAGGAACTATTTATACTTGGGTCCATTCTGCTTCTTTTTCGGGGGGAAGTGGAGCATCCCAGTCATTCTTCTCAGATGACAGTTCACATAATAAAACCTTTCCCTGCATTATTACAGGGGCAGCAAACCCCAGCAGGTCATATATGCTGTTCACAGTAGACAGAATACCCCTCTGAGTATATGGCTTCTCTTCATGTGACACCAAGAATGAAACTATCTGTTTCTAAGTTTCAGTAGAGACCCAAGCTCTGCTGAAGGGGAAGAGGGTCTACACCAAGCTTCAAATCCTTCAGATCTTTTGAGCGGTCATCAACAGGAAATGCTTCCATCACCTGTTCACTGTTTCATGCTACCTTGTGCAACTTCAGGTTGGATTCTGCCAACATGCATCTAGTTCTGGTGAGCAGGTCTATTGCTTCCTCTGGTGTCTTGACTAAGGTGAGGCCATCATCGACACTGTCTTACATGAGACCCATGCTCTTCTTCACCCATTTCAGCAGCTCGCTTCATGCAGTATATGGTAACAGCAGGAGATGGAGTATTCCCAAACACATGGACCTTCATCCTGTACTCCACCACACTCTTGCTTAAATCATTATCCTCATACCAGAGGTAACAAAGATAGTCTCCGTGATCTTCTCTGACTACGAAACAATAGAACATTTGCTGCACATCTGTGGTGATGGCTGTGGGCTCTCTTCGAAATCTCAGTAAGACACCTAATAAGTTATTATTTAAATCAGGGCCTTTGAGGAGTATATCATTCAAAGCCACAGCTTCAAACTTTGCATTGGAATAAAAAACAAACCTCATTTGCCCAGGCTTCTTTGGGTGGTAAACAGCAAAAGTTGGCAGATACCAGTGTTCTTTACCTTTGTCTAAGGGTGGTGCAAGCTCAGCCTGGTCATTGTCCAGCATTTTTTGCATGAATTCCATATACTGGCCTTTCATTTCTGGCCTTCTCTCCAGGGTCTTACAGAGTGAACCAAGGCGCTTCATTGCCATCTCTCTGTTGTTTGGAAGCTGCTGTTTTGGACAAAGAAATGGTAAAGGTGCCACCCAGCTATTTTCGTCATTTTGATAAACCTCCTTATCCATGATTGCTAGAAAGTCTTTGTCTTCCATGGACAGTGCTGGTTTGTTGTCATCCTTTGACCTTTGAAACACTGAATATTCAAGGTTGTGTGTACTCAGAGCAATTCGTCTCTTCCTCGGTGATGGGAGAGTCATAATGACAAGGTAGCTCACCATAGTTTTCCTTTATCTGCAGTCTGTTTGGGCAAGGAGTGACAAAGGATATGCGGCCATTCTGCAGCACATCATTAACTTCTGCTGGACTGTGCACTGTACCCAAGCAAACATTGCCCACAATGACCCACCCTAGGTCAAGCGGCTGTGGGTAAAGAGCGTTGTTGGGCCCGTTGATTTGCTACCACACCTTATGCACTCTTAAGATGTCTCTTCCTAAGAGCAGGAGGATTGGAGCATCAGGGTCCACAGGTGGAATCTTATTTGCAACTGCCTGTAGGTGTGGGTGATGCTGTGCAGCTTCAGGAGAAGGGATTTCTGAGCGATCATCTGGTACCATGTCACACTCGAGTAATGTGGATAGAGAAAGATGTAGTTTCCCATCCACTGACTCCAATATAAAGTTATCCGCTTTTATGCCTGAAGTCTCTGTTGTCCCAGAGTATGTTTTCAGCGTATATGGAACTGGACTGACCTTTACATCGAATAGGTCGAAGAACTCTGTTTTTGTGAGTGATTTGTTACTCTGCTCGTCGAGCACCACATACATCTTAGTAGCTCTCTCTTTTCTTCCTGCAGGATATACTTTAACCAGACAGATTTTGGCACATGAGCGTGGGCTACCTGCATATCCACAAATGTCTGTACACTTGGATGTAATACAAGATACGACTTCCCTTTGCTCCCCGATTTCTTCTTTGGCAGCTACAGCACTCATGATGGTTGGAGCAGGTAGACCTGGGTGCAAGACTGTGATGTGACCTTCACTATTACACTCAAAACATTTCACTGCAACTTTACAGTCTTTAGCAATATGTTGGGTAGAACCACAGCATCTGAAGCATATGCGATTCTCTTTCAAGATACAGTTAGGCCCAGAAATATTTGGACAGTGACACAAATTTTGTTATTTTAGCTGTTCACGAAAACATATTCAGGATACAATTATATAATCAATATGGGCTTAAAGTGCAGACTTTAAGCCCATATTGGTTTAGGAATTACAGCTCTTTAATATGTAGCCGCCTCTTTTTCAAGGGACCAAAAGTAATTGGACAATTGACTCAGAAGGCTGCAAAAAAAAAATAACAAGGCTGCGTGGGCTCTTCCCTCGTTAACCTGTCATCAATTAAGCAGTTAAAAGGTCTGGAGTTGATTCCAGGTGTGGCGTTTGCATTTGGAAGCTGTTGCTGTGAACACACAACATGCAGTCAAAGGAGCTCTCAATGGAGGTGAAACAGACCATCCTGAGGCTGAAAAAAAGAAGAAATCCATCAGAGAGATAGCAGAAATGTTAGGAGTGGCCAAATCAACAGTTTGGCACGTTCTGAGAAAAAAAGAGTGCACTGGTGAGCTTGGGAACTCAAAATGGCCTGGACATCCACGGAAGACAACAGTGGTGGATGATCGCAGAATCCTTTCCATGTTGAACAACAACCCCTTCACAACATCCACTCAAGTGAAGAACACTCTCCAGGAAGTAGGTGTATCAGTATCTAAGTCTACTATAAAGAGAAGACTTCATGAGAGTAAATACAAAGGATTCACCACAAGGTGAAAACCATTAATCAGCCTCAAAAATAGAAAGGCCAGAATTGACCTTGCCAAAAAACACCTGAAGAAGCCAGCCCAGTTCTGGAACACCATTCTTTGGACAGATGAGACTAAGATCAACCTGTACCAGAATGATGGGAAGAATAAAGTTTGGAGAAGAATTGGAACAGCTCATGATCCAAAGCACACCACATCTTCTGTAAAACATGGTGGAGGCAGTGTGATGGCATGGGCATGCATGGCTTCCAATGGCACTGGGTCACTTGTGTTTATTGATGATGTGACAAAAGACAGAAGCAGCTGGATGAATTCTGAAGTGTATAGGGATATACTTTCTGCTCAGATTCAGCCAAATGCAGCAAAGTTGACTGGACGGTGCTTCACAGTATAGATGGACAATACTGCAAAAGCAACCCAGGAGTTTTTTAAAGCAAAGAAGTGGAATATTCTACAATGGCCGAGTCAATCACCAGATCTCAACCCAATCGAGCATGCATTTCACTTGCTCAAGACAAAACTTAAGGCAGAAAGACCCACAAACAAGCAACAACTGAAGACAGCTGCAGTAAAGGCCTGGCAAAGCATCACAAAGGAGGAAACCCAGCGTTTGGTGATGTCCATGGGTTCCAGACTTCAGGCAGTCATTGGCTGCAAAGGATTCTCAACAAAATATTGAAAAGTAACATTTTAATTAGGGTTATGTTTATTTGTCCAATTACTTTTGAGCCCCTGAAATGAGGAGCGTTTGTATAAAAATAGCTACAATTCCTACATGTTTAATCATATATTTTTGTTCAGCCCCTTGAATTAAACCTTAAAGTCTGCACTTCAATTCCGTTGTAGTTGTTTCATTTCAAATCCAATGTGGTGGCATGCAGAGCTCAAATCATGAAGATTGTGTCACTGTCCAAATATTTCTGGGCCTAACTGTAAATCTTTCGTTCTTCAATAGGCTCGTTCCTGAAACTTTTACACTTTTTTAGCGGATGAGGCTTTTTGTGTATTGGGCACTCATGATCTGGTTTAATCACCTTCTTCCCAGCAGAACTGCCTTCACAGTCCATCTGTTTTACATACACTCACTGAGGTTCTGGGGCTGAACTTTGTACTTTTTTCTCTGTTTGAGAGCATGTGACTGATTGAAGTTGTTAGAGCAAAACTGGGGTCATTTTGCACCTTGGCCTGACGACGAACAAACTGTGAAAAGATGACAAACGGTGGAAATGCCACCCCGTAGTCCTCTTTGTATTTGGATCCCTGGGTAATCCATTTCTCTTGGAGACTAAATGGCAGCTTCTCCCCTATGGGGTTAACACCACGGGCAGTGTCTAGATAAGCAAGGCCTGGGAGATATCCTTCCTGCTTGGAACATTGTAGTTCAAGGAGGATGTTGCCTAGCATTGTCTTTGTTACTTAGCTTTGGAAAATCTTCAGTTTTCTTTAGCAGTGTGTGTTCAGTAATTTCTGCTGACTCATAAGAGTCTTCCAAACGTTGCCACACCATGCTGAGGCCTGCTGAAGGGTTGAGAATGTGCACTGACCGAATTCTCCTTGCTTGCTCTGCTGAATCAGGTCCCAGCCACTTCACAAACAAATCCAGTTCTTCCCTGGGTGACAGACTGAAGTCCTGCATGGCACTAAGAAAAGAGGCTCTCCAAGCCCAATAATGCTTAGGTCGGTCGTCAAACTGTTGAAGGCCTGAGCTCACAAATTCTCTGTGCATGAGATATTTAACAAAGTCTTGTGTACGTTGGGGCTCAGGTACAAACCCTCTTTCAGAATTAATAAACTGTTGAGGCTTCTGTAGATAGGTCTGTAGATAGGTCTTTATTGGAGAGACTTTGTCAGTTTTTACACATTTTATTTCCGTGGTATCTAGATCAGGATGTTTGTGACTATATTGTGTGGCTGGTTCAGCATCACAATTTAGAGTCATTTTGTTGGGGTCTATTGTTTGCTGTTTGGTCAGTGATTCTTTGCAGAACAACTCTGAATGCTGCCGAATATAGTCACTTGTACGATCAACAGGACTGAGAGGTATTTGTGAAAGATACGGTTCGTGATGCTTCTCCCCACTTTCAATCTCTTCCTCCTCATAAGCAGCAGCTTCTGCCTCTGCAGCGGCAGCAATTGTTTGACTCTGGAGAATGTGAAGACTGGCTTCGAGGTTTGCTTTCTGCTCATTACATTGCTTCTTTTTCAGCATAGGCCAACTGAGCCTTAGCAGCTTTAGCACGTGCTCTGATAGCAGAAGGACCTGTTGATACTGAGGTTGACCCTCTGCTGGACCGCTGTGATGAGCTGCAAGACTTTTTGGAATATTGGGATGTGATATCATTTGCTTGTGAAGACCTATGCCTCTCAGTTAGTTGGCAAACATCATTTTCCTTTAATTCTGCACTTGCTGCCCTTTCTTGCTGCATAGTCGCATGCTTGGGTTGCTTAGTATAGGATTTGTCTGAGCGTAGACTCATGGTGTAAACATGCTGATTCCTGGTACTTGAGTCCGCTGCGCTTATGTCTTTTTTTACCATGCTGCTCTTACAGTGCATCACTGGCAGAGCTAGACAGCTAGCTAACACTTTGGAGTCTCAATAAATCCAGTTTGACGTTTCTGTGACATTTAATGAAAATTCCAGTTCCAATAATGTAAAACTGAAACACAGAGAAGATACAAATACAAATGACTCATACAGTATGCTGAAAAATATCCACACTGCATATTGAGTTTGTGATCAGCTCTGTGCTAACTGCAAACCCATAAAACAACAAGCTAGCTTAGCTGACTAAACAAATGTCACTTCAAATATAAAACGGTAAAGAACAAAGAATAATCAAAAACATGCAGAAATTAGTTTTAAAACATCTTAAATGTAAAGAAAATTACTTATAGACAAATATTGTCCAAGGCAGAAGCACTCAGACATCGATTGAAAACACCGTGTGCTCAGCAGCTTCTCTTATAAGCAACTGAACTCAGCCTTTTTCCCCTTCTAACAATTACTGAAAACAACCAATAGGTGGCAGTAAGTCACAACATAGCAACTCTATACTTTAAAACACAGCATTCTTTAATGTAGGCAGCACTGGGAGGTTTCAAATTTTCTGCTGCCACTCAGTGAAGAAAGAATTTGATTTTCTTTGCATATGCTAAATTTAGGGAAATTGGCTGGAATGCTAAGCGGTTAAAAGAAAAGTTGCAAATCAACAAGAAAAAAGTTGCAAATTTACAGGAAAAAGTTGCACATATTTGACAAAAAAGTTAAAAATTTATAGGAAAAAAGTTGCAAATTTTTGAGGAAAAAGTTACAGATTTACAGGAACAAATTTTTAGATATTTGAGGAACAAATTGAGGAGAAAAAAGTTGCAAATTTAACCTCTTAAAATTCTTGTATTCCACTGGCAGGACGTTTCAAATTTTCTACTGCCACTCAGTGAAGAAAGAATTAGATTTTTTTTTTGCATATGCTAAATTTAGGGAAATTGGCTGGAATGCTAAGGGGTTAAATGTGATACAAACAATGAAGGGAGGCCATTAAACCTTAATCAGTTTTGAATTATTTCAGAGATAGTTGTGGTGTTTTGGTTTTTGTAGAATGATGCCAACAAATTTGTCCACGTCTGTAATCATGTGGCTCAACCAAAGTGACTTATTTTACAAATTACACAAAAGCCTTCAGATACATGCAACCTTTAAAGCCTGTTTAATTTACTAGGTGAAACAAGCTGTTATCTGGGCGCTGAAGAACGGGTATCGCCACATCGACTGTGCCTCCATCTATGGCAATGAGGTGGAGATTGGAGATGCTCTACAGGAGACGCTCGGCCCTGGGAAGGTAGAACCTCATAATCGCACTGTGGCAGAACGCTTTCTCTGCCATGGAAACGCTCTAACTCCTGTTTGAGGTTTGTGGATTTCAGATGTTTTCTCTGTTGGTGTTCGCAGTCGCTGAGACGAGAGGACGTGTTCATCACCTCTAAGCTGTGGAACACCCGGCATCACCCTGACGATGTGGAGCCGAGCCTACTGAAGACCCTGAAGGACCTGAAACTGGAGTATCTGGACCTGTACCTCATCCACTGGCCCTACGCCTTCCAGTGAGCTCAAGTACATCAACTAAAAAGAAAACAGATCTTTCACAATAATATGACCAACCAAAGTCTTTTCTGTCCTTCGTCTTTGTGTCCCTCAGACGCGGCGATGTTGAGTTTCCTAAAAAGGAGGATGGTACGTTGCTGTACGACGACACGGACTACAAAGAGACATGGGCCGCCATGGAGAAGCTGGTGGAGAAGGGTCTGGTCCGCTCCATTGGTCTGTCCAACTTCAACAGCCGACAGATCGACGACGTCCTCTCAGTCGCCAGCATCAAACCCACCGTCCTCCAGGTACGGCCCTAAAGTCCGTCCCCACCCCACCTTCCAAAAACACGATGAAATGCAGATTTAGTTCCTAGATGGTGTGTGTCGCTGGTTAATATTGCTGAGGGCCAAGAGGGTGGTGAATAAAGGAGGGGCCACACATTACATAGGTGGAAATCAAGGGGGGGGGCATGTCTTTATTATATCATGTTACACAACAGAATAAAATGCATCTGATCTGAGCACCAATTTTGCAACTTTTTTTTTGTAAATTTGCAACTTTTTCCCTTTTAATTTCGTATTTTTTTTCTTGTAAATTTGCAACTTTTTCCTCATAAATTTGCTGCAACTTTTATCATAAATTTAAAAAAGTTTTCTTGTAAATTTGCAACTTTTTCTCATAAATTTAAAACTTTTTTCTCATATATTTGCAACTTTTTTCTCAGAAATTTTCAATTTTTTTCTTGTAAATTTCCAACTTTTAAAATTTTTTAAACTACAACTATTTTCTTGTAAATTTGCTTCTTTTTGTTCTAAATCTACATTTTTTTCTCATGAATTTGCAACTCCCCCCCCCCCATTAATTAGATAACTTTTTTCTTGTAAATATGCAACTTTTTTCCTCGTACATTTAAAACTCCATCCATCCATGGCTGCACGGTGGCGCAGTGGTTTAGCACTGTGGCAGCACAGTTTTACCCTCGGCCGGGGGATCGCGGGGATCATGAGATCGTGGGTTCGATCCCAGCCCCCGACCAACAGTGAGCTGTGTGGAGTTTGCATGTTCTCCCCGTGTTGCGCGGGTTTACTCCGGGATTTCTCCAGTTTCCTCCTGCATACCAAAAACATGTAGGTTTAGGGCGCTCGCGCACGCAGCGACCAGCAGCCGGTGGCTTGTCACCAGACTGCAAAACCAAGTCTACCTACGGGTACAAATAAGTAACAAAAAAAAAAAAAAAAATCCATCTTCTACCGCTTTTCCGGAGGTCCGGGTCGCGGAGGCAGCAGTTCAAGCAGAGAAGCCCAGACTTCCCTCTCCCCAGCGACCTGCTCCAGCTCTTCAGAGAGGATACCAAGGCGTTCCCAGACCAGCTGGGAGACATAGTCTCTCCACCGAGTCCTGGGTCTGCCCCGGGGTCTCCTCCCAGTGGGATGTGCCTGAAACACCTCAAGTGGGAGGTGTCCAGGAGGCATCCTGATCATATTCCCAAACCACCTCAACTGGCTCCTTTCAATGTGGAGGAGCAGCGGTTCTACTCTGAGCCTCTCCTGGATGACTGAGCTCCTCACCCTATCTCTGAGGGTGAGTCCAGCGATCCTACGGAGAAAGCTCATTTCAGCCGCTTGTATCCGCAATCTTGTTCTTTCGGTCATTACCCAAAGCTCGTGACCATAGGTGAGAGTAGGAGCGTAGATTGACTGATAAATCGACAGCTTTGCCTTAGAACTCAGCTCCCTCTTCACCACAACAAACCGGTACAACGTCCACATCACTGCAGATGCTGCTCCGATCCATCTGTCAATCGCTCGCTCTATTCTCTCCTCACTCGTGAATAAGACCCCAAGATACTTAAACTCCTCCACTTGGGGCAGGAGCCTGTCCCCAACCCGGAGAGGACAATCCACCTTTTTCCGGCTGAGGACCATGGACTCGGACTTGGAGGTGCCGATTCTCATCCCAGCCGCTTCACACTCAGCGGCAAACCATCCCAGGAGGAGAGTCTGGCTGTTGGTCTAACCTCGGATTCAGGAGGAGCAATGTGGTTTTCGTCCTGGCCGTGGCACATTGGACCAGCTTTTTACCCTCTCAAGAATCCTTGAGGGTTCGTGGGAGTTTGCCCAACCAGTTCACATGTGTTTTGTGGACTTGAAGAAGGCATTCGACCGCGTCCCTCGTGGTTTTTTGTGGGGGGTGCTTCGGGAGTATGGGGTATCGGGCTTGTTGTTACGAGCTATTCGGTCTCTGTACGACCGTTGTGAGAGTTTGGTTCGTATTGCCAACACTTGATCGGACTCATTCCCAGTGAGAGTTGGACTCCGCCAGGGCTGCCCTTTGTCACCGGTCCTGTTCATAATTTTTATGGACAGGATTTCTAGGCGCAGCCAGGGAATGGAGGGTGTCATGCTTGGTGACCACAGGATCTCATCTCTGTTGTTTGCAGATGATGTTGTCCTGTTGGCTTCATCCAGCAATGACCTACAGCTCTTGCTGGGACGGTTTGCTGCTGAGTGTGAAGCGGCTGGGATGAGAATCAACACATTTAAAACTCTTTTCTCATAAATTTGCAGTTTTTTTCTTTTATATCTGCATCCTTTTTCTTGTAAATTTGCAACTTTTTTCTCATAAATTTGCATCTTTTTCTGGTAAATTTAAAACTTTTTCTCATAAATTTGCAACTTCTTATCCCCTGCCGGTCAAAGCCTTAAGACTTAAGGGGGATTATGTTCAGGGTCCGTCCCACTTTTGTGAAATCAACTCCTCCTGCAGGTTTGTTCCGATTATTTTGAAACTTGGTACCATGGTTTGATATACTCTGATGATGCGCATTTTGCAAGTTGGTTCTGATGGGATGACCTTGAGGTCAGCGGTCAGATTTTTCGCTAAAGCTTCTAAACACAATAACTACTTTAAGAAATGATGTACTGTAGGCTTTTCAAATCGATACAGTAGTTGTATCTAATACACATCTTGGACTATTGACACCCTGACCTGACTATGGGTTTGGGGTCAAGGGGTCAAAGGTCAAAGTTAACATTGCAGTTGCACTATGGTGAAGGGTAAATGCTGCATTTACTATTATGGTGCAACGAGTAAGTTAGGGTCACCATACTTGATACACAGGTTCACCTCAGGATCCTGACCTCCATCTATGGGTTGTATACTTTGTTGTATATTTGTGGATGATGGCTTATCATAATTTGCTTCTGCTACAGTAACTATACTGAAAAGTTGAAAACTGTTCTCTGTCAGTAGGTACTGGGATCTTCAGAGAAAACGGAGGTGGGGGATATTGCATTCTCCTCTGAGTGCTCTTGTTTCTCAGAAATTTTCCATTTTCGTCTTCTAAATTTGCAACTTTTTTCTTATACATTTAAAAGTCTTTTCCCATAAATTTGCAGCTTTGTTCTATTAAATCTGCAACTTTATTATAAATTTGCATCTTTTTCTGGTAAATTTGTAACTTTTTTCTCAGAAATGTTAAACTCTTTTTGTCATAAATCTGCAACTTTTTTGTAAACCTGAGACTTTTTTCTGCAAAATTTAAAACATTCATATGATTGCTGGTTTAATTTTTATTTTGTGTAATTGATTAAATTCTCTTTGTTAATGGCTCAAGTTTTAAATAATATTTTTTGTTTTAATTGTTTGAACTCTTCTCCGTTATAAATATCGGAGCCCCTAAACACAACCTTGTATAGGGCCTTGACTACAGTAGCACCTACAGTGTCCCCATCAACCTTTACTCAGGAGAAAATGTTCTTTTTATTGTCCCCCCTCCCTAACAGAGAAAAGAAATATCAGCCCATGCCAGGTTGCAAATTTACATAACTGCGTAAAAGTTGCAAATTTACAGGGGTGATGGATTAATCAGTGTTTTAAGCACCGTGCTATTTTCAGTATTTTAGGTATTTTCATCCCTAATGGAATATAAAACGGCCCTTGCTCCAGGTAGTTCTAATGATTTTGATGACGAAGAACAACAGACGAAGGCCTGTAATAACTGTGGTGTGGTTGTGGTTTTTGGGGCAGGTCGAGGGCCACCCCTACCTGGCCCAGGTGGAGCTGCTGGCCCACTGCCGTGACCGGGGTCTGGTGATGACGGCCTACAGTCCTCTGGGCTCTGCCGACCGCTTCCGGAAAGATCCCGAGGAACCCGTCCTGCTCCAGGAGCCTGTCATTGCCGCCATCGCAGAGAAATATAAAAAGTCTGTGGCTCAGATTATCCTCAGGTCAGTTTAAAGGTCCCATTCCCTGCACTTCTCCCACATGTTGACACCTCCCACTGTCATATGCACCTCTTCGGGGCAGAGAGACAACCCAGGCGCTGGATAATATTTGCAACATTTATTAAAGAAAATAACTTAAGTCTAAAAAGTGCAAAACCCAAAATGCAAAAACAGGAAAACTTAGAGAATGATGCGCTCCTGAGGAGTCTGCTCAGGAGGAGACGAGAGATCAGGACAAACAGGGAAAAACGTCCTGAGGAGTACTCAGATGAGGAACATACAAAGTAGTGGCAATCATAATGTGAACTGACAGAGCTTCAATAGTAAATGAAGTGATCACAACAGTGATAATAGGTGTGGGATCCCCTGAGCAGGAGAAGGGAACAACAATTATTGGAATCAGCTGAAGGTGATGATGAGAGGAGAGTAGTTGGACTGGCAGTATGACAGGCAACGGCCACGCAAAGTGCAGACCTGGAATGCTGCCTGTCAGCTGCCAGCCCACAGAACCAATGTAAGATAAATAAACACTCAGAAACAAAACTGGAAATAAGTTACAAATAAAACAGACTGAACAAAAACAAGGAAAATGGAAGGCAGTATGAAACCTCAAAAGGCACGACAATACGACAGATAAATATGAATACAGAGAAAAGCCATGGACTGAGTTTGGGAGAAATCCAAACTCAGTCCATGACACCCACAGGTCTTAATGAAATGTCTGTGACATGTTTTGGTCAAATTTTCTTTTTTTTTTTTTTTTTTAATTATTGCAATGTCGTCGTGAATCATCTTTTGTAGCCTCGTTTCAGTGCATGTCTCTTTAAATGCCCAAGAGCTGCATTTAACTCCGCCCTCCCTCAGTCGGGGATTTATTTATCTATTTATTTTGAATGAAGGGGGATGGGGGGTATGCACCAATTTGGCAAATTAGTAAATTAGGTACAAATTTGCAAGAATGAAGGTGCAAAGATAAGATAAAAGATGCTGATTTAAAAATTAAAAAAGGGACTAATTATAATTTAATTACATATAATACAAATTTACACAGCATCCAAATAAATGTGCAGTTTACAAGAAAATAGTTGAAAATTTATGAGGAAAAAGTTGCAGATTTACAAGAAAAAAGTTGGAGATTTATGAGAAAAAAATTAGCAAATTTACAAGAAATAAGTTGCAAAATTATTAAAAAAAGCTGCAGTTTTATTAGAAAAAGATTCAATTTCAATTAGAAAAAGGCTTCAACTTTACGAATAAAAAAGTAGCAAATTTATGAGACAAAAGTTGCAATTTTACACTACAAAAGTTGCGATTTTGCAAAAAAGAATGTTATGAGAAAAAAGCTGCAATTTTATGAGAAAAAGCTGCAATTTTATAAAGAAAAAAGTTGCAAATTCATGAGAAAAAAGTTGTAAATTCACAAGAAATAAGTTGGAAAAAAGAAAAACTAATTTTGAGAACAAAGCTGCAATTTTATGAGGAAAAGTTGCAAATTTGTGAGAAAGTTGGCACATTTACAAAAACAGTTGCAGATTTATGAGAAAAAGGTTGTAGATTTAGGCAATAAAACATTGCAACTTATTCCTTTTTTGCATTTCTGCTTAGAACTGGTGCGGTTTTATAACATGATATAAAAAGGTTTATGGTGATATTGGGGGGACAATTCTCTCTTTTGTCCAGGTTGGGGGCAAATATCCTCTCTGCTCTCCTTGATTTCCACCTATGAATGGGTGGGGGGATGGCAGGTTAACAAGGGGGATGATATTGGGTCACTTTGCTAACAAGGGGGATGGCACCCCCCCCTCATATCACCTCCTGCTAACAGTTCAATGTAGCGTCACGACAAAAATATAACAAAATAAGCTGAAATAACCCCAAATTATTGGCTGTGGGTCAGTGAACCAGGGAGAAACAGGGATGTCTATTGGGGTGACTGCAGTTTGAAGAAAATAACAATATGAAGCACACTTGGTAAGCTAACGCCCTAGTAGCACCGTCAGACGTATTAGATGTAGTGTGTCCGGCCTCTTCCATCTTTCTCTTTAATTTCTGCTCTGATTCCAGGTGGCAGACTCAGAGAGGAGTGGTGACGATCCCAAAGAGCGTCACAGAGTCCAGAATCCAAGAGAACATTCAGGTGAGGGGACACATGCAGACATTCACCGTGGACACGTTTTAGTCTGTGGAGCCGCTCCGGTTTACAGCCTGTTGGTAAAATGGTCTTTTTCAGATATTCGACTTTAAACTTGAAGCAGATGAAATGGAGAGAATCACGGCGCTGAACAGAGGCTGGCGCTACATCGTTTCAATGATCGAGGTACGGTGGATTCACTCTTGGACCTGCTGTGGTCAATACTGACACTGTCAGTGTAGAACTGGAGTCTGCAACAGAAAAATAATGTCTGCAATAATTAAAACAATTGTGAAAAAATTGCAAATATAGATTATACACTGTATAATTTTTTAAATAAAAAAAATAAATTCAGATTATTATAAATTACATTTTACTAAATGCAGTAGAAAAAAATCTTTGAAAAGCAAACTGCAAATTTGATTGAAATTTCTCAAAAAAATCTAATTTATGGAAAAAATACAAATTTTGCAAATATGAGAACAGTCTTCCATTTTACTTGAAAAATTGTAAATTTAGTTGCAAGAAGTTTCAAATTTACATGAAAAATTTAAAAGCACGCAATGACTGAAAAGGAACATTTCTGGATAACAGTAATTTGTAAAATTTGCAAATATATTAAAAGTAGTATTAAATTTTACGTGATAAAATAATTAAATTAGTGGAAAAAGTCTCAAATTTACAAAAAAAGTTACAAATTCAACAAAAACTGCAAAAAACCTGCAAAAAAATGTAATTAAAAAAATGCAAATTCATGACAAAAGCTGCAATTTTAGGAGAAAAAGTTTCAAATTTACAGAAATGTTTGTTACAAGAAAAAAGCTGCAATTTTACAAGAAAAAAAAATGGAAATTTAGAAAAAAGGTGAAAATGTATGAGACAAAAGGTGTAATTTTACAACATAAAAGTTGCAACTTTGCAACAAAAGTCACAAATTTATGAGGAAAAAGTTGCAGATTTATGAGAAAAAGTTCTAATTTTACGTGAATAAAGCTGCAAATCCACAAGTAAACATTTGTAATTTTATGGCGAAAAAGTTGCAAATTTACAAAAAGGAAGTTGCAAATTTATGCAAAAATACACTGCAAATTTATGATGTTTTTTGCATTTGTGCTTAGAATTGATGCATTGGTGCTATTCAGTTTTGTAATATAGAAAAGTTTATCTAATTTATGGAAAAAGTACAATTAAACAAATTTTGCAAGTATGAGAATTTTCTTTCATTTTGGTTGAAAAATTGTAAATTCAGTAGAAAAAAGCTGCAGATTTGACAGAACAACTTTAAACTTGCAAAAAAATGCTAATTCTGGGAACAAAAATTTATTAGATTTGCAAGTATGAGGATATTTTTAAATTTTACTTGATAAAAGTTGTAATTTAGTAGAAAGATGCTCACATTTATCAGAAATAGTTTAGAAGGGGAAAAAACAAATTTATGAGAAGTCAAAAATGTAACAAAACAAACAAGGTTGAATGTTTAGAAAGAAAAATTGCAAATATAACCAAAACAGTTACATTTTTGAGGAAGACAAAAAAGACTGGGTTGCAGTTCATTGTGTCACCACAATGTGTCACTAAATCCTGGATTTCCTCAGCGAAGTGTTTATTGCTGAGGTTCAGTTTTTGTGTGAGAAACAGGATAACCTGCTGCTTTCAAACCTCCGAATAGCAGACTTTTAATCAGTGATTAATGGTTTTCTTTTCAGGTGGACGGAAAGCACGTTCCCAGGGATGCTGGACATAAATTCTACCCGTTCCACGACCCGTACTGACCAATCACAACACAGCCTCAACCCGTGCCTTCAATAACAAACTCTTTCACCTCCTCACTCCTCCACCATGACGTCTGTCTTTAGATTCCTGTCACCTGTTAAAGACAGACCATTTCCAGTTTCTGTTGAAGTCTGGGAAGTTTGTGAACATGCAAGTTTTTTTTTCTAAATAAACCTTTTGTTACCTCCTCCGAGTCTTTTATTTAACCAGCTCATCATACAGACCATATATGGTGATTAACAGGGCTGTGTTATGTCCATAACACAGGTTATAAAGAACCAAGCTGAAGGTGCCGTTGAATACTTTATTAATAGAACCACAGTGATACAGATGCTCCGTACAGGTCAAGGGGTCGACGGTCAAAGAGACCGTGCTCTTCTGTGTCTGCCCTTTTATACCCCGGAGTGACGGCAGAACCGGAAAGGTGAGACCGTCACTCCCACTACACCCCGGGTGTACCCAACGCCATATTGGTACACCACATTTCCACCCCCCATGTAGAAAAATGCCAAACACACCAATCAGACCCTCCCAAATTTAGACCCGACTCACACGCTAATAGTAACAATGTACACAGGCCTATCCATGCACACAGCACAATCAAACTAGAGGGGTCAGGTAGACTACCGACCCGCCTCGACACGGCTAGACAGTTTATTCTGCCGTCTTTGAAATAAAAAATGTCCTTTAAGTAAAATAGCCATGTTCCTGAAACTAAAATAATCCCAGAACAATACATACACAACCAAACACTTAAAACTCACTATAACAAAACAACAGTCAATATGTACAACCCCAATTTCGTTGGCCCCCCCCCCCCCCCCCCCCCCCCCCCCAACACACCCACCCTACAACATGGGCAATTCACTAATAACCAAAACACATTTGAAACCTAATGCGAACAGTGTTGGGGATGTTTGTTTTTTTTTTTAAACACAAGGCCAAATGCAACCAGTACATATTAACTCTGTGACTCTTGAGTAATCTGGCATATTAGCGTCTCCACCACACCATGCTAATAACCCCCCTCCCCAGTCACCTTACAGTCCCAATGGGAGATCTTCCCCTAGGATTTCTGTCTGGCGGATCCCTCCCAGAGTGCATTTGCCTCTTCATCTCTGGGGATGCGCTACGCTGGCGTTTCTTTGCATGTACTCGCCGCAGCTCGTTAGGGTGTCTCCACGTTCCATCAGACAGTTTCAGGTAACCGTCCTCCCGGGCAGCCAACACCCGCAGCCGCCACTGGTCATCTTGTCATTTTCTTTTTTCATGGATGCCCCTCAGCCGAGCTTCTTCCCTGGGCTGGACCTTGTCACCGATGCGCAGGGGAGCCCGACTTGGCTGTAGATGACCACCATGTTGTGACCGGGCTTCCGCCCTGGGTTGAACCATGTCACCGACCCCATCCGGAGTCTTCCTGGGTCTCCAGTGTCGTTGCTTGGTGCGTCTTGGAATTACATTGGTCGGTCTCGCCCCGCTCTCTTTCATTTCCGATGCTGGCACAGCCACTGCAGCTCCTCGCTTCTCAGTATCACTAGGACAAACTCTGGAAGTCGAGGGGGCTAGCGTCTTGGCTCCCTCAGCCATCCCGGGCGTTCCGCTGTGCCGTCCAGTTCCCACATCCAGGGCAACGTGGACACTGGCATCGGAACCTGACTGAGATGGCGCTCCACGTTGCTGATCCTGCACTCCTCCCATAATACCAGGCCAGTCACTGTCCCACACTGCGTCGTCCACCACATGCAGTACAGGTGGGTCCCACAGTCCGCAGCCTGACCATTCCTCTCTGACGTTGCAGGCGATAGTAATTAATTAATTGTTTACTTGGGGTCTTAAATGTGGTAATTTGTATATAATTCACATGAATGTATTTATGGAAAAGAGGAGATGGAATTAATAAGTGTTCACTTCTTCCTTCTCCCTTTCGAACACTGTATACTGTTACTTTATTGCATTTGTCATTTGTTTTTGTTATACTTTTTTGTTCGAAATAAAGTACCTACCTACCTACCTACCTACCTACGACATCATCGTTGATTTGTACCTTGCTGTTAGTTCCAGTGAACCCACGACGGCCAATTTCATTCCACCGTAGCCGAAGTAGGGTGTCGATAGGTCACTCACGCGGTAGTGCGGGAACAGACTCCTCACAGTGGACCAATTTAATACCGAAGCCACCGCTCCCGTATCCACTTCCACGCCATCCAGCGAAACATTGCAGTAGATTCTTCCATCTGTGCTTAGGGAGATGGTATGACTAACCGTAGGAGTTGCTGCAGGGAAGTCTGTCTTCTGTCTTCGGTCCCCTCTCTCGAAATTCTTGCAGGCCCTGGCGAAAAGGTGCAATAGACCACACTTGCCACAGCGCTTGTCCTTTGCCGGACACTCTCTTGCCTTGTATCGGTGCCTGGTGGACCCACAACCATAACATCTTGGCGGACCTAATCTTCACAACGGCAATGTATTCTTCTTCGTTCACGCTTTCTTCACTGTGGGAGTCCACAGCCAGCACCTTTAAATGTGGTTTCTCTCGTGGCTATGCGCTTCTCTCACCGAGGTCTTTTGCTAAATTCTCCGCAGCCTCAAACTGCTGTGATACCTCTATCGCCGTGGCTAACGTCAGTTCACCCGGGTAGGTTAGGAGCCTTGATCGTGCTGCAGAGCAGAGTGTGCTCCGCTAGTTGATCATGGACCATCTCTTCCTCCAGGGCTCCGAACTGGCACTCCCCCACCAGCTGAAGTAGGTCTGCAGTGTAGCGCTGCACTGACTCTCCTGTCTGCTGGCGGTGCTGCCGAAACTAAATTCTCCAGACTATGATGTTTTCCGGAGCGTGAAAATAGCATGCCATTAACCCAACCACGTCTTCGTAGCTATCAGCCCCTCCTAGCGTGCTGAGGAGCCTTTGACCCTCCATGCCAAGATTATGGACTAAAATCGCTCTCGCACGCAATTTCTCGAGCTCACCGAGGTCAAGGGCCATCAGATAGTTCTGGAAAGCCGTGAACCACCACGCCCAGGGGACGGGTGGCTCGCCCGGAACCTCCAAAAACGGCAGAAATGATGTTATCTCTCTGATGTTGTCTCTCCATACCTTTCTCCTCGTTGCCAAATGTTGTGTCCATAACACAGGTTATAAAGAACCAGGCTGGAGGTGCCGCTGAATGTAACTTTATTTATAAAACCACAATGATGCAGGTGCTCCGTACAGGTCAAGGGGTGGTCAAAGAGACCATGCTTCTTCTTCTTTTAGATTTGATTGGTGGTTGGCAAGCAGCTTACAGGTGCATTACTGCCACGTACTTCACTCTTCCATGGCTGTCCTTATATACCCCGGAGTGATGGCGGAACTGGAAAGGTGAGACCGTCACTCCCACTACACCCTGGGTGTACCCAGCACCATATTGGTACACCACAGGCTGAATGTGAGAATTAGCGAGAAAGTTTACATTCAGTGTGAAAACTGTAAGCTGAAGATGTTTTGGAGTAAATTTGAACTTGCTTAAAGGTGGACCATAAATGCAATACCAAATGGCAGTAATAAACCTTAATGAACGAGGCTGAAGTGAATTTGATAATTTTTTTGTTTTTGTTTTTACTGATGACTTGAAGTTTGTCGACGTCATGTGAAGTGGTAATTATCTGCTATCATTACATGTTCTCTTCTGCCCTACTCTAGAAATGAATGTAATTAAGCTCAAACAGGGTTGACTCTGAGATGAAAATTGGCTCAATACCCCATCCCCCCCCGCTGGTTTACAGTGGTGCTTTATCACTTTATCAGCCTGGCAGAAATCATAAATGAATTCATAGTGCTGCAGTTAAGCAACATTACATGAGAGGGAGTACGGTATCAATGAATATGATAACTGGCAGAGGGCATTAGACGTATGACACCCGTAGTTACTATTGCATAATACTGTAACGACCTCGAGTGTAATATTGCTTTTATACAACAGCTGGATAAGCACAATTCATTAAATGGCAGCAATACTGGACAAAATATTATGATTTGTTTGTTTAACCAGTTATTTTGTGCAGCTGATGTGATAAAGTTATTAGTTTATTAAAATGAGGCAGGTTGTCTTGGTGCAACAGTGCTAGTTTTATTTAGCATAGCTTTAGCAAAAACACATCATGGCCTGTGTCGAACTGCTGTAAATCTGAACGTACATGACGTTTACCTACAGAGCCCACATTTAACAGTGAATACTTCCATGACATCTCCCCGTTTTTTTCAGATGCTGTCCCTACACAGATCTGTCAGTGCTGATGTCAACAGCATCCTTTAGTGGAGTAGGAATAAACTGTAGAACAAGTCATAAATGTTTTTTTTTCCACACACAACAAAACATGTCTCACCAACGCATCATGAACATATCTATGTTCTCAAAACACTTATCTTCTCTCTGAACTGTATTCTGTTTCTGTAGCCAAACTCAATTATTCACACACAATTTTCACTCTTGTTCATTCGGGTTCCCCCCTTTTTCCAATTAACCACTGAACATAACACTATGCCCTTTAAAGATCAAGTCTCTGAACAGGTTTAAGATGTCTACCAGACCTTGTTTTCAATCGTCCATCAGACGCCACCGTTGCATCAGGAGAGCTACAGTTTAGGCTCGCCTGAGTTTCTGGCACAACTGTGTTGGTGTTTGTGAGTGTTTTGGCTGGAGACCCTGCCACAGGCAGTGCCTGGTGAAGGCGACGGTTCCGACTGTAAAGGTCTCCTTGCTCTGTCTTGATGACGTATGATCTCTTAGTCGTGCTCTCTTCAACCACTGCTGCAGGTGTATGCCAACTCTTTTCATTGTCCAGTCTAGTGAGAACTGGGTAGGCTGCAGCAGCGTGAGCCGTCTTGCCCCATGTTGCTTGTTGTAATAGTGGGCTTGCTTATTTTTCTCCACTGCGTCCTGTGCTCTGATGTGCTGTCTGTTCAGCCATTTTGGTTGCAGGTTTTTAGCAAGGGTGGGCAAAGTTGTCCGGATCTTTCTGCCCATCGGTAGTTCAGCCAGACTGACACCAATGCTGCTGTGCGATGAAGATCTATAGATCATGAGGGCCAGTAGCGGATCTGGGGGTGGCTGTGGCGCAGGTGTAGTGTGACCGACTACTGATCGGAGGGTCATGGGTTCGAGTCCCACTGTCTGCAGTCTGCATGTCGAAGTGTCCTTGAGCAAGACACTGAACCCCCAGTTGCTCCTGGTGGCCAGGCTAGCGCCTGTGTGTGTATGGCAGCTCTGCCGCCATCAATGTGTGAATGTGTGCGTGAATGGGTGGATAGCAGGATCTGTAAAGCGCTTTGGTCATCCAGAGATGAGAAAAAGCGCTATATAAGTGAACGCCATTTACCATCTTTCTGCTTAAGTATTCTTTTGGTTGTTTGTACTGCCCTTTCAGCATGTCCATTACTCTGTGGATTGTGAGGACTGGATGTTTTTTGTTTAAAGGCCATCTCATGAACAAAATGTCTAAACATGTCACTGCTGAACTGAGGCCCATTATCGATGACCTCTTCTGGTATTCCGTACCGGGTGAATGAAGCTTTGAGCTTTAAAGTCACTTGTGCAGTTGTGGTTGTGTCCATGTGCAGTATTTCCAAGTACTTGGAGTAGTAATCTGCAATGATGAGGAAACAATCATGCTTACAAAGATCGTTGCCGATCTTCCACAGCCTGTCTGGGAGGGGTGTTGGCAGGAGCGGTTCTCTGTTTTGTGCTCTCCTGTGCTCCCGACAGTACATTCAGTTCTCTACTTTGTGTTTAATTTGTGAAGCTAAACCAGGCCACCATACTGAAGTGTTGGCTCTCATTCTGCACTTATTTAGCCCTTGATGACCATCATGTATTCATTCTAATATGTCTGGCCACACTGACTCAGGTATCACTATTCTGTGGCCTCTGATTACCAATCCATCACGCACAGATTGTTCATTTCTCACAGGGTAGCACTCTCTCACTTTGCTGTCTGTGTTTGTTATATGTGCTCAGGCCAACCATTCATAATGTACTTTATCACCTCTTTGAGTCGCTCATCAGCTGCAATCTCAGCTCAGATACTGTCCATTTTCATTGGTGATGCTGGGATGCTGATCACCACAGCAGCAACATAACACTCTATGTCGGTGTGGCTGTCCCCACCGTGCTCTGCTCCCTGCTCAGGGCTCCTAGACAGCATATCTGCCACCATCAGGGGTTTTCCTAGTGCGTACTCAGCCTCTAGGTTGAACCTCATTAAACACATGTGAAGCGGACTGGTGTGTTGTCACGATCTCAAGTGTTTATTAGTGGTATTAGAGGTTTGTGATTTGTAACCAGTTTAAATGCAGGGAGGCCATAGAGGTATTTTTCAAACCTACGCATGTCCATACAGATACCAAACATTCTTTTTCAATCTGAGCATATTTTTCTTCAGCCTCACTGAGTCGCCTTGAGCAAAATGCAACAGATTTCCAGTCTTTACCATGAAGCTGTAACAGGACGCCTCCGATCCCATACAGTGGGGCAAAAAAGTATTTAGTCAGCCACCAATTGTGCAAGTTCTCCAACTTAAAAGATGAGAGAGGTCTCCAATTTTCATCATAGGTATATCTCAACTATGAGAGACAAAATGAGAAAAAAAAAATCCAGAAAATCACATTGTCTGATTTTTAAAGAATTTATTTGCAAATTATGGTGGAAAATAAGTATTTGGTCACCTACAAACAAGCAAGATTTCTGGCTCTCACAGACCTGTAACTTCTTCTTTAAGAGGCTCCTCTGTCCTCCTCTCGTTACCTGTATTAATGGCACCTGTTTGAACTTGTTATCAGTATAAAAGACACCTGTCCACAACCTCAAACAGTCAGACTCCAAACTCCACTATGGCCAAGACCAAAGAGCTGTCAAAGGACACCAGAAACAAAATTGTAGACCTGCACCAGGCTGGGAAGACTGAATCTGCAATAGGTAAGCAGCTTGGTATGACGAAATCAACTGTGGGAGCAATTATTAGAAAATGGAAGACATACAAGACCACTGATAATCTCCCTCGATCTGGGGCTCCACACAAGATCTCACCCTGTGGGGTCAAAATGATCGCGAGAACGGTGAGCAAAAATCCCAGAACCACATGGGGGTGGGTGGGGGGGGGGGGCTAGTGAATGACCTGCAGAGAGCTGGGACCAAAGTAACAAAGGCTACCATCAGTAACACACTACGCCACCAGGGACTCAAATCCTGCAGTGCCAGATGTGTCCCCCTGCTTAAGCCAGTACATGTCCAGGCCCGTCTGAAGTTTGCTAGAGAGCATTTGGATGATTCAGAAGAGAATTGGGAGAATGTCATATGGTCAGATGAAACCAAAATAGAACTTTTTGGTAAAAACTCAACTTGTCGTGTTTGGAGCAGAAAGAATGCTGAGTTGCATCTAAAGAATCACCATACCTACTGTGAAGCATGGGGGTGGAAACATCATGCTTTGGGGCTGTTTTTCTGCAAAGGGACCAGGATGACTGATCCGTGTAAAGGAAAGAATGAATGGGGCCATGTATCGTGAGATTTGGGTGAAAACCTCCTTCCATCAGCAAGGGCATTGAAAATGAAACGTGGCTGGGTCTTTCAGCATGACAATGATCCTAAACACACTGCCCGGCAATGAAGGAGTGGCTTCGTAAGAAGCTTTCCAAGGTCCTGGAGTGGCCTAGCCAGTCTCCAGATCTCAACCCCATAGAAAATCTTTGGAAGGAGTTGAAAGTCCGTGCTGCCCAGCAACAGCCCCAAAACATCAATGCTCTAGAGGAGATCTGCATGGAGGAATGGGCCAAAATACCAGCAACAGTGTGTGAAAACCTTGTGAAGAC
This sequence comes from Pholidichthys leucotaenia, assembly GCA_020510985.1. Taxonomy (NCBI): domain Eukaryota; kingdom Metazoa; phylum Chordata; class Actinopteri; order Cichliformes; family Pholidichthyidae; genus Pholidichthys; species Pholidichthys leucotaenia. The sequence continues at coordinate 18,879,306 of CM035839.1, read as the reverse complement.
TTACAGAAAACTTTTGACCTCTGTCATTGCCAACAAAGGGTATATAACAAAGTACTGAGATGAACTTTTGTTATTGACCAAATACTTATTTTCCACCATAATTTGCAAATAAATTCTTTAAAAATCAGACAATGTGATTTTCTGGATTTTTTTTTCTCATTTTGTCTCTCATAGTTGAGGTATACCTATGACGAAAATTGGAGACCTCTCTCATCTTTTTTTTTTTTTTTTAATTTAAGTTTTTGTAAAGGGTATACAGGTCATTACAGCATTGCATTGTTTACATTTTCATCACATGTTCCCTTATTTTTTGCTATTTGACAACATTGGTAGGATAGTTATTACAACACCCCCCTTTTTTTTTTTTAAAATGAAAGAAAAAGTGAAATTCAGGAGAATTAAATAAAAAAAAACAAAAACGAATAAACAAACAAACAGAACAGCAAAAAACAAACAAACAGAAAATTAAGTAATTAAAAGTAAAAGAGCAACTGAGTAGCATTGGAACAAAGAGTGGGACCATTATTGAAATGGTATTTGTCAAAGATTAGATCTAATGGAAGACACATATGCGATCCAGGGTTGCCAAAAGTTCATGAACCCATCCATGTCCTGTCTCAGTGCGAATGTCAACTTTTCCATTGAGTAAATGTCTTGAATCACGTTAATCCAATCTTCAGGTGTAGGACAGTCCTTCAGCATCCATTTTTTAGTTAGGGCTTTTTTACTTGCCAATATTAAAACATTGAATAAGTATTTATCTCCTCGTCTTTCCAGTGAGTCCGGTAGTAAACCCAAATACAAAGTTACAAAAGAAAAGGGAACTGTTATTTTGAATATTTTCCCCAATATTGTCTGTACGTTGGTCCAATATTGGTGGATAACTGGGCATGACCAAAACACATGAAAATGATTTGCAGTCTTTTCACCACACAAGCGCCAACAGTTCAACCCCTTATGGGTAAATTTGTTTTGTGCAGGTGTTCTGAAAAATCTTACCAAGTTTTTCCATCCAAATTCTCTCCACTGCAGGGATGAGGTACTTTTCCATTGCTGTCTATTTAGCTTTTCCCATATTTCCAATTGTAAAGTGAAATTCCCCTCTTTTTCCCATCTCTCTTTTATATATGATGTGTTGTCTCCTTTTAAGTCTTGAAGACCTTGGTATATTTTAGAGATGTATCTGATCCCTGGGATCCCTTTATATGCCATTAAGAAGACCTTCAGAACACCTGACTGGGCCCTTTCCAAATCCTCCTTTTTAAGTATATTGTTTATGTGGTGTCTAAGCTGAAAGAACCTGTAAAGATCTTGATTTATTAGACCTTGTTTTTTCAAATCTTCAAAACTTCTTAAAGTTTGCCCCTTAAAAAAATCGTAATATTTTATCAGCCCTTTCTCTTTCCACTCTTTAAATCTAGTGTCTGTTTTATTGGGGGTAAAGTCTTGATCATAGGCAATCCATTGCAGAAGTCGATAGGGCTCTTTAGCTTGATTCTCTCTGACTATCTTAAACCAAATTTTTAGCGGGGTCTCTATCCACGGGTTAGTGTTATTCAAGAGTTTAGGTAAGGCATTGGTCCCTATTATCGCCTGTAGGGGGATGTCACTTGTTATTTGGCATTCCATCTCCTTCCATTGTGCAGTGTAGACTGGGTTACATATCTCTACTAAAGTTTTAATTTGTGCGGCTTTAAAGTAGTCCCTGATATTTGGCAGCGCGAGCCCGCCTTTGTCTTTGTTTAGCTGTAGGGTTCTATATCTGATTCTAGGTCTCTTACCCTGCCATATGAATCTTGAGATCCTTCTGTCCAGCTCCTGCCATGTTTTTTTGGGAGGTTCTACCGGTATTGTTTGGAAAAGGTATAGAAGACGTGGAAGTATATTCATTTTGACCGCTTCAATTCTTTGTGCAGTACCTAAGAATGGTATCATATTCCATCTTGCTAGGTCAGATTTTATTTTTGTCACCAGTGGATCATAGTTTAGTGTTATAATTTTGTCGAGTTGTTTCGGGATATTGACCCCCAGATATTTCATAGATTCCAACTCCCAGTTAGTTTTGAGTTCACTTAGTGAAAAATGATTTGGGTCATAGTTGAATGTTAAAACTTGGGTTTTATGCATGTTTAATTTGTACCCCGATAAATCTCCATAGTCTGAAAAAACTGAGATTAGTTCTGGTAGAGAAGTGTCTGGCTGCCCTAGGTATATTAAAATGTCACCAGCAAAGAGTGCTATTTTATGTTCCTTCTGACCAAGTGTAATACCTTGAATTTCTTGATTTTGTCTTATCCATTGGCTCAGAGGTTCTATGAAGATTGCAAAGAGCAGTGGAGACAGGGGGCAGCCTTGACGCCATCCTCTTTCCAGCTCAAAAGATGATGATAAATTACCGTTAATCCTTATTTTAGCTGTTGGTTTTTTATATAATGCCTGTATAGTTCTAATGAAGTTGTTATGAAAATTGAAACTGGATAAGATTCTATATAGGAAAGACCAGTCAACCGAATCGAATGCTTTTTCAGCATCTAATCCCAATATGACTGCATTTAAGTTATATTTTTTTATATGATGAATTATGTGTAAAGTGCTTCGAATGTTGTCTTGTGTCTGTCTTTGTCTTATAAAACCTGTTTGGTCTAAGTGAATTAAGTCTGTCAGTATGTTTTCTAACCTTTTGGCAAGGATAGTGGTAAAAAGCTTATAGTCCTGATTTAATACACTGATTGGTCTGTAGTTGGAGCATTCTAGTTTATCCTTTTCAGGTTTAGGTGTAACTGCAATGACCCCTTCTCTCCAGGAGGGGGGGATTTCCCCTGTGTGGAGGACGTAGTTAAATGTTTTCAGGAGGAGAGGAGATAGTTGCTGTTTAAAGGTTTTGTACCATTCTGCTGTATAGCCATCTGCTCCTGGGGATTTGTTAGCTTTAAGTTTCATAATTGCTTTTTCCAATTCTTTAGGTTGTATTTCTGACAGTAGGGTTTTATTTTGTGATTCCGTAAGTTGGGGAAGGTTTAATGTGTTTAGGAATGTCTCGGATGCGTTTTTATGTTTTTTGTGGGAGTATAAGTTCTTGTAGTAATTCTCGAAGCTTTTAAGAATATCCTGAGTTCTGAATTTTATTTCCTTTGGTACTGGGTCTCTGATTTTGTAGATTGCTCTTTCTGTTTGTTGTTTCCTCAATTTATAGGCTAGTAATTTTGCCGATTTACTGCCTGCTTCATAGTGTTTTTGTTTCAGAAATGTAAGTTTCTTCTGGATTTCTATTGTGTAGATCTCATTTATTTGATTTTTAATTTCTTTAATCTTGAGCGAGCCATTAGAATGAGTGTTGTCTTTGTGTTCTTTTCTAGGTTCTTGAGTTCTGACTCTAGTGTGATTAGTTTTTCTCATCTCAGTTTCTTTTGGGTTGCCAGTTTTGCAATAATTTTTCCCCTTATTACAGCTTTGCACGCATCCCACAGTATTAAAGGGGATACTTCTCCATTATCGTTTTCTTCCAAATATCTGAGAATATCTGATTCCAATTCATCTTTCAGTGGTCCTTTCAGGACATTTGAATTCAACCTCCAGGAAAATGTATTATTTGTGTATTTTTGGATGTTTAAGTCCATATAGATCGGACTGTGGTCAGAGAGATCCATCAGTCCTATTTTACATGTTTTTACTCTTCCAATGTCTCTATTAAACATAAAAAAGTAATCAATCCTTGAGTAAGATGAATGTGGCGTTGAATAAAAAGTATAATCTTTTACATTGGGGTTGAATTCCCTCCATACGTCACAGATTCCCATTTCTTTTAGTAGCATCCGAGTTTTCCTATTTTGAGTGTTATTTTGATGTGAAGAATTACCTGTTGCATCCCAGTATGGATTCAGTCTTAGATTGAAGTCTCCACCACATATCACTAAACCTTGGGCTTTAGTTATCATTAGGTCGAATACATTTTTATAAAATTTCCATTTAGCCCCTGGTGGTGCATATACATTCAGCAGGGTGATATCTTCTCCCTCTAGCCGCCCAGTTACCAAACTGTACCTCCCTTCTTTATCTTTGTGTTCTGATTTTTTTTCAAATGTAATTTTGGTTGATATCAATGTCGCTACTCCCCTCCTCCTCCCTGATTTATATGAAGATGAAGAGATCATTTTAAACCCTTGTCTATTGAGTTTAGTGTGTTCCACGTCTGTTAGGTGGGTTTCTTGTAAAAATATTATTTCTGCTTTGTCTTTTTTCATTTTGTGTAGAATCTTGGATCTTTTAACTGGATTCAGGATCCCTTTTACATTATATGAGGCTATTTTGGTTACACCCTGTTTCTCCATTGTATTTTCTTATTTAGTATAACAGTGTGGTGGCCCTCTTTTTTGCTACTCAGAAACTGAAAGAACATTAAGAACATAAAAAACATTAAGAACATAGTGTACAAAACTTTAAAACAAAAAACTGTCAAAAAAACTTCCTGAGCTGGGGTCTCTTTAACGACCCTGTAAGAGCCCTGATGGAGTGTAGGCTCTGAGGGAAATTCCTCAAACTCTGTTACGTGTTGAGGGCCCTCTCTTACCCCTGTAAGTTGTCCCATGTTTTTAACGTGAATTTCAGATCCCAATCCGAATTTGTAATGTTTTTTTTTTTTTTTTTTATGCCTATACCCTATGAGCTTGTGTGCACCCTCCCACCCCTATCACAGCAAACATTCACTCTAATACAGTATTTGTTAGTGTGGAGAGAACATGTGGGTCATTGTTACGTTTCTATTTTAACATGATTTTTCCCCCCCCCCCTTTAAATTAAGAAGACATTTGTTTCTAATGCTAAAACTGCTCTATGAAAGGTTTTACCACATGCTGATTCTGCATCTCCTTTAATGTTTGTTACCTTGTAGGAGGGGGGGTGGAAGTGCAGAGTGACTGAAAAGAAAAAAAAAAAAGACAAAAAGGTCGCTATTCCTTCCTGGAACTGGAAAGCTTACCTTTGTAGCTCTGGGGCTGGGTTTCCCGCTGCTGGCCCGTGGATTTTGAAGGTCTCTGAGTGGACCACGTTTGAGCTCTGATTTTCTCGCTCAGATTCGCTGCGGGTTTAAACACCGTTACCGGGAGTCCTCTTCTTGCCATGTCAGTTGTTGCTTCTTCCGCTGAATTGTAGAGACATGACTCTTCACTGTAAAAGACCCTTAACTTCGCCGGAAATGGCGTCTGAAAGCGTAGATTCTGTTCCCGTAGAACCTTTTTGGCATCGTTATATTCCCGTCGCTTTTTAAGAACCTCAGGGGCGTAATCGTGCTCCACGAAGACTTTTCTCTCATGATGCATAAATCCTTTTTTCTGCCAAGCCCGTCTTACAACGTCTTGTTTTATTTTGAAATTGGCGAATCTCACCACCACGGAACGTGGGGGCGCTTCTGCCGCTGGCTTAGCGGCTAATGTACGATGGGCTTTTTCTATCTTCAAATCGGTGGTTTGTGGAATATCCAACTTCTCTCTCAATAAGGATTCCACGCATTCCGCCATTGTGTTGAAACTATCTTCAGCTCCTTCTTTCAGACCGTGAATTCTGATGTTATCTCGTCTCTGTCTTCCTTCTTGGTCGGTTAGCTTAGCCTCCAGCCTTGACTGTTTTCTGTGTAAATCCAGCACAGAATCTTCAAGCACTTTTACTCTTTCTTCAGCTTCCAAGATTCGGTTTTCGGCCTGGTCCATTCTGCTGTTCATCCTTTTTAGATCCTCTCTGAATTCAAGAAATTCGGCCCGAAATCGTCGTAATTCATCAAATAGCGATTTCAAGCTAATCCTTTTGTTAGCTAGGCCCAGGTCCTCGTCTTCTGAACGGAGGTCCTCCGGTTCAGATTCTGCGGTCGCTGTGCGTCCTGACCTGGGGAATGTCAGTTTCCTCTGCTTTTGGTTAGGCATGGTGTTATTGTCTTTTGATTTTTAATCTTCCAAAAATCCGTTAGGTCTGATTTTGAAGATGTTTTCCTTGGATTGGGGTCTGGGAGTTTCAGCGTTAGGTTGCTATCACCATGGCGTCCAGACCGGAAGTCCTCTCTCATCTTTTAAGTGGGAGAACTTGCACAATTGGTGGCTGACTAAATACTTTTGGCCCCACTGTAACTGCTAGCATCAGCTGAGACCACTGTGCTGTTGCTAGCATTGTAGACACTGGGTTAATCATCTCAGACTGGATGCAGAGGGTAAACAGAGAAGGACAATAGGTATTGAGATGAGAGAGATTATGGTGAGGTTGTGGAGTGTGTAAAATAAGAGACGTATTCACGACAGACGGTTTATTACACACTTCACATCTTTCAGGCACAGAACAGAATGACACATTTCAGCAGGCACTCTTCTTTTACCCAAATCACTCTTCACAAGTTTTATGGCGTTTCTCCACACACATGACATTTGCATTACACTGCATTCAACCCCCTACGTCCTTGACTCCTTCCTGCTATCTCGCCAGGAACCTCCTGAGCATTGTTCTCCCATGCTTATCCACTGTCTCTTGTCTGAGATGCTAAATAATCTGACTCCCCCAAGGTGCTACACTGCCCCCCCCAGCATCTTAGAACAATAGAACATCAGTCCACATGCCGTTTGGGCTTCCGTCTCCTCCCGTATCTGCTGTAACTGGGGTTTACCGCCTCTGTGGCGCTGCTGTGCCGGTGGGGGGCTGCTGGGGGTGTGTCTGACTGTGGGTGGGCCGTGGCGAGGGGGGGGGGGCACTTCGGTCTGTCTGTGTGGCTGCTCTGGTGAATCGTTTCCCTGGGGAGGTCTCCGTGGGGGTCTTCCACGCCGAGGTGCCCTAGCCAACAGCACTTGCTCGTCCGCCACAACGAAAGCGGGTTTGAGTCTGTCTATGCCAATTTTCTCCCGCCTACCCCCCAAGTCTAGCAAAAAATGCTTATCCCCTGTTTCCAACACTCTGAACGGTCCATCATAGGGTGGGCGCAATGGAGGGCGGTGGACGTCGTGTCTGACGAACACGAACTCCACGGTCTTCAAAGTTTTAGGCACGAAAACACGCGGAAAACAGTGGTGGGCCAGGCCCGACAGCGTGCCTGTGTTTGCGCTCCGCTGCAAAAGTTGAGATGGGGAGCTGCCCGGCGTGGGATTATCTGGTAGAAATTCCCCGGGCAGCCGTAGGGGCTGCGGGGGAAGCTTCCAAATCCTCTTTTGGTGCGGAGCGCAACCCCAATAAAACCCACGGCAACCTGTCAACCCAATTTGCATCCGTCAGTGAAGCCCTGAGTGCTGCTTTCAGTGATCTATGAAAACGCTCGCATAAACCATTGGCCTGTGGGTTATACGCGGCTGTGCGGTGAATTGAAACACCCAGGTTGGGGGCCATCGCGGACCAGAGGTCAGAAACAAATTGCGGGCCCCTGTTGGATGTAATGTCTGACGGGACTCCAAAACGCGCCACCCATGCTGTTAAAAAAGCGTGTGCTATGTCCGCGGACGTGGTTGCCGCCAGCGGGACTGCTTCTGGCCAGCGCGTGGTGCTGTCCACCATTGTCAGGAGGTGCGTGCACCCCTGTGATGGTGGGAGGGGGCCCACGAGGTCCACGTGAACATGGTCAAACTTCTTAGCCGGTACCCGAAACGGCTCCAAGGGAGCCTTCGTGTGTCTGTGTACCTTGGCTCGTTGGCACGCCATGCAGGCTGCAGCCCACTCTTTTACTTGTTTGCGTAGGCTCGGCCACACAAACTTCTCTCCCACCATTTTGACCGACGCACGCACTCCTGGGTGCGCCAGAGTGTGAACCGACTCAAACACGCGGCGGTGCCACGCAACCGGGACCACCGGACGCGGGCGTCCCGTGGAGACATCGCAGATTGGGGGGCCTGCCATCTTGCAGCACCCTGCTCTCCAGCCTTAACCCTGTTGGTCCAGACTGGAGCGCGCGTACGTCTGCATTGCTAATCTGCTCTGCAGCCATGGCTGCATAATCTATCCCCACGCAGACCGGGGCCACCACAGCGCGCGAGAGGCAGTCTGCCACTACATTCAGTTTACCCGACACATGCTGAATATCGGTAGTTAACTCTGAGATCGCGGCCAGCTGTCTCTGCTGCCGGCCTGACCACGGTTCTGAACCCTTGGCCATCGCGAATGTTAGCAGCTTGTGATCCACGAATGCGGTGAAGCTGCGCCATTCCAGCCAGAACTGGAAGTGGCGTATGGCCAGGTGGAGAGCCAGCAACTCCCTGTCAAATGCGCTGTATTTACGTTCGCTGTCGCGCAAAGTTTTGCTGAAAAATGCGAGCGGCTGCCAAGCCCCGGCGACGTGCTGCTCCACGACAGCCCCTATGGCCATGTCTGAAGCGTCGGTGGTGGTGGTGCCGTTATTCCCTGGAGTCCCTGAGGGCGAACTGAGCCTCGGTGTGGTGGAACCAAGACCGCAGGTCATGCAGCCAAAAGTCCAGTAGTTTGACTGAAACAGCGCACGCATTGCTGGGGGTTCCTGTCCGGGCCGTCTCTGGAATGCTTGCCGCGTTGCTGGGGCTTCCCGTCTGGGCCGACTCCGGGGTTCTTGCCTCGTGTTCCATAATTTGTCAAGGGGTCACCAGTGTGGAGAGTGTAAATAACGGAGGCAGATTTATGCAGCAGACAACTTTATTCACTCTCACATCAGTCATACACAGAAAAAGCATATCTCAATACACAAGGGTCTCTCCTTTTATATCAACCGCCCATCTCACATCTGCATGACATCTCGCATCACAATACATTCATCCTTTCTCCCCCAACTACTTCTTCCTGCTACCTCACCATAATCTCTCTCATCTCCATACCTATTGTCCTTCTCTGTTTACCCTCTGCATCCAGTCTGAGATGATTAACCCAGCCTCTACACCATATGCATTCATATCACTGCAGCCAAAACAGCAGATTTAAGCAGAAAATCTAAGATGTAATTGATCAGACGCAGAAACTTGAATTACACTTTTAGCTTTTGAAATTTAAATATTTTTCATACAGTTGTGATATGGCTCAGAGATTTTAAAAAAATGTCGTTTTCATTGTGTTTTTTTTTTTTTGTGCACCGGAGTGCAGAGGGTCACCAGATCCAGTGTCAGTACTGTGGTAAATTAATTCAAAGATAAACTGTGTTAAATTTGCCTATTTTATGAAAATATTTCTTTGACTAAGTCTGGCGTTACTAAGTAATAACCAGTATCCATCATGGATTTTCTGGTTAACTCCACTGGTAAACTAACACATCAGGCTCAGCAGCACAGTGCTCACAGCACAGCTGCAGTGACTGTATACAGTCACCATATCAGGTTAAACTAGAAAAGCACTCGGAGAGCGCAGACCTCCGCCAAGCGCCACAGTTCCCCCCATACAGTGTTTAACATCATAAATATTAATCCTGTGGAGTGTGTGAAATCAGAGGCGGAATCATTTCAGACAATTTATTACACACTCACATCTTTCAAGCGCAGAACAGAATGAACTCTCAAGCAGAAACTCCTCTGTTAAGTTTCATGGCATTTACATCACACATAACATGACATTTGCATCACACTATATTCAACCCCCTCATCCTTGACTCCTTCCTGCTATCTCACCAGGAATCCCCTGCTCTTTGTTCTCCCAAGCTTATCCACTGTCTCCTGTCTGAGATGCTAGACAATCTGGCTCTCCCAAGGTGCTACACATCGCTACACATCACCCCCCCCCCCCCCCAGCATCTTAGATAGGACAATAGAATAACAGTCCACATGCTGTGATAGAACAATAGAACATCAGTCCACATGCTGCTTGGGCTTCCGTCTCCTCCCGTATCTGCTGTAACTGGGGTTTACCGCCTCCGCGGCGCTGCTGTACCGGTGGGGGGCTGCTGGAAGTGTGTCTGACTGCGGGTGGGCTGTTATTGGGGGGGGGGGCGCTTCGGTCTGTCCGTGTGGCTGCTCTGGTGAATCGTTTCCCTGGGGAGCTCTCCGTGGGGGTCTTCCACGCCGAGAGGCCCTAGCCAACAGCACTTGCTCGTCCACCACAACGAAAGCAGGTTTGAGTCTCTCTATGCCAATTTTTTCCCTCCTACCTCCCAAGTCTAGCAAAAAATGCTTATCCCCTGTTTCCAACACTCTGAATGGTCCATCATAGGGTGGGCGCAATGGAGGGCGGTGGGCGTCATGTCTGACAAACACGAACTCCGCGCTCTTCAAAGTTTTAGGCACAAAAACACGCGGAAAACTGTGGTGGGCAGGGCCCGGCAGCGTGCCTGTGTTTGCGCTACGCTGCAAAAGCTGAGACGGGGAGCTGCCCGGCGCGGGATTATCTGGTAGAAATTCCCCGGGCAGCCGTAGGGGCTGCGCAAAAACAAGCTCTGCCGGGGAAGCTTCCAGATCCTCTTTCGGCGCGGAGCGCAACCCCAATAGAACCCACGGCAGCCTGTCTACCCAATTTGCATCCGTCAATGAAGCCCTGAGTGCTGCTTTCAGTGATCTATGAAAACGCTTGCATAACCCATTGGCCTGTGGGTTGCACGCGGTTATGCGGTGAATTGTAACACCCAGGCTGCGGGCCATCGCAGACCAGAGTTCGGAAACAAATTGCAGGCCCCTGTCGGACGTAATGTCCGACGGGACTCCAAAATGCGCCACCCATGCTGTTAAAAAAGCGCGCGCTACATCCGTGGACGCGGTTGCCGCCAGCGGGACCTCCTCTGGCCAGCGCGTGGTGTGGTTCACCATTGTCAGGAGGTGTGTGCACCCTTGTGATGGTGGGAGGGGGCCCACGAGGTCCACGTGAACATGGTCGAACCTCTTAGCTGGAATACGAAACGGTTCCAAGGGAGCCTTCGTGTGTCTGTGTACTTTGGCTCATTGGCACGCCACACAGGCTGCAGCCCACTCTTTCACTTGTTTGAGTAGGCTCGGCCACACAAATTTCTCTCCCACCATTTTGACCGACGCGCGCACTCCTGGGTGTGTCAGAGTGTGAACCGACTCAAACACGCGGCGGCGCCACGCGGCCGGGACCACCGGACGCGAGTGACCCATGGAGACATCGCAGATTAGGGGGGACCGCCATCCTGCAGCACCCTGCTCTCCAGCCTTAACCCTGTTGGTCCAGACTGGAGCGCGCACACATCTGCATCGCTAATCTGCTCCGCGGCCATGGCTGCGTAATCTATCCCCACGCAGACCGGGGCCACTACGGCATGCGAGAGGCAGTCCGCCACTACATTCAGTTTACCCGACACATGCTGAATATTGGTAGTAAACTCTGAGATCGCGGCCAGCTGTCTCTGCTGCCGGCCCGACCACGGTTCTGAAACCTTGGCCATCGCGAATGTTAGCGGCTGTGGTCCATGAACGCAGTGAAGCTGCACCCTTCCAGCCAGAACTGGAAGTGGCGTATGGCCAGGTGAAGGGCCAGCAACTCTCTGTCAAACGCGCTGTATTTACGTTTGCTGTCGCGCAGAGTTCTGCTGAAAAAAGCGAGCGGCTGCCAAGCCCCGGCAACGCGCTGCCCCACGACAGCCCCTATGGCCACGTCTGAAGCGTCGGTGGTGAGCGCTATGCGGGCCGTCGGGTCTGGATGCGCCAGCAGTGCAGCGTTTGCCAGGGCTGCTTTAACTTCCGAGAACGCCCGCTCTCGCTCCGGGGTCCATTCGACCCTATCCGCGGGTTTCTGTTTCTTGAGCGCGGCGTATAATGGTTGTATGAGCTGCGCCGCGCGGGGAAGGAAACGGTTATAAAAGTTCACCATTCCCAAAAATTCCTGCAGCGCCCTGACCGTCTGAGGCCGGGGAAAATCCGCCACGGCGCGCACTTTGTCGGGCAGTGGGATCGCTCTTTCCGGAGAGACGCGGTGCCCCAAAAAATCAATCTCCGTCACGCCGAACTGGCATTTCACCGGGTTGATTATTAACCCGTGCTCCTCCAACCTCCGGAAAACCATTGTGAGGTGGGTTTCGTGTTCGTCTTCGGACACACTGGCTACCAGGATGTCATCCAGGTAGACGAACACAAACGGGAGATCGCGCAGCACTGCATCCATCATGCGCTGGAACGTCTGTGCTGCTCCTTTTAATCCGAATGGCATGCGCAGGAACTCGAATAGACCGAACGGAGTTATTACCGCTGTTTTGGGTACGTCCTCAGTGCGCACTGGGACTTGGTGGTAACCGCAGCCAGGTCTATTTTGGAAAAAATGCACGCTCCGGCGAGGTGAACGGAAAAATCCTGTATGTGGGGAATTGGGTAGCGGTCGTGCGCTGTGGCGTTGTTCAACCTGCGGAAATCCCCGCACAGTCGCCACGATCCCTCAGCCTTAGGGACCATGTGTAGCAGGGAAGCCCATGGGCTGTTCGAGCGCCTGATGATGCCCAACCTTTCCAGGTTGGCGAACTCCTCGCGCGCTATGGCCAGTTTAGCTGCGTCCAAGCGCCGAGGTCTTGCAAAAACGGGCGGCCCGGTGGTGGTGATAAAGTGCTCCACCCCGTGTTTAGTGATGGCCGCGGAAAACGTCGGGACCGTGAGTGCTGGGAACTGAGTGAGCAGTGTGTGGAACTTACCGCCTGTAGCTGTGACGTTGGCTTGTGCTGTTGGCTGGGTCACTCGAGCTATACAGGGGAGAGAGTCAAAGGCCAGTGCATTAACCAGGCGCCTGTTAGCAACATCAACCAGTAAACCATGTGCACACAGAAAATCAGCCCCCAGTATGTGGTAATTCAGTGCTGCTACGACAAAAGTCCACTCATATGTACGGCCGTGTAGAGATAAGAGCAGAGTCCTCTCACCAAAGGTCTTAATATCCGAGCCGTTTGCTGCCAACATCCCGGGGCCGCTAGATCCTGCCAGCTGGTCAGCGTAGGTCGGCCGGATGAAGCTCTTCTGGGCTCCGGTGTCCACGAGGAAACGCCTCCCAGAGCGTGCATCCGTTAAGTACAGCAGCTTGTTCTCTTCACCGAGGGTCGCAGCTGCTACCGACCCCCGGCCTTGGCGTTTTTCCGAGCGCTTGAACTGGCACGGTGGCGCACATCTGCGTGCGTTCTCTCCGAAGCGGTGGTGGTAGAAACAGAGCGTGTCTCTCTGGCGCTCCTTGGCCCCCGCTGCCGCTACCGCCGGTGGCTCCTCACCTCCTCTGGTCGTCTCGCTGGGCTCTGCCGCTGCCGCATTGACTGTGATCGCCCTGGTGGTGATGATGATCCGGTCTGCCTCCTGGGCTAGCGCACGGTAGTCACGCGCGGCCAGCCACAGTGAATTGGCCAGAACCGCTCTCGCTACTGTTGGAAGGTTCCGGAGGAAGAGGTGGGCAAACAGAAAGTGCCCGTTGTCTGTGCCCATTAACGCCAGCATCTTCTCCATCAGGTCTACGGCTGAACCATCTCCTAACTCGGTCCGCGTCAGGAGCCTCTCTGCTCTCTCACAGTCCGAGAGCGTGTAGTGCTGGATGAGCGCAGCCTTGAGCGCTTCATATTTGCTGCTGGCTGGTGGCTGATCGAGCAGGCTCGCTACCTGCTGAGCTGTGTGGGCGTCGAGCGCTGCGACCACATGGTAGAATCTGGTACCATCTACCGTTACTCCCCGGAGGGCAAACTGGGCCTCGGTGAGGTGGAACCAAGAGCGTGGGTTGTGCTGCCAGAAATCCGGTAGCTTGACTGAAACCGCACACGCGTGGCTGGGGGCTCCAGTCCTGGCTGTCTGTGGGATGGCTGCCGCCTCACTGTAGCTTCCTGACCGGGCCAGCTCCGGGGATCTTGCCTCGTGTTCCATAATACGTCTTGGGTCACCAGTGTGGAGTGTGTGAAATCAGAGGCGGAATCATTTCAGACGATTTATTACACACTCACATCTTTCAAGCACAGAACAGAATGAACTCTCAAGCAGAAACTCCTCTGTTAAGTTTCATGGCATTTACATCACACACAACATGACATTTGCATCACACTGCATTCAACCCCCTCATCCTTGACTCCTTCCTGCTATCTCACCAGGAATCCCCTGCTCTTTGTTCTCCCAAGCTTATCCACTGTCTCCTGTCTGAGATGCTAGACAATTTGGCTCTCCCAAGGTGCTACACATTGCTACAATCCTACATTTATTTTGTGTAACTTTATAGATTCCTTGACCATGAAAAAAATGCCATTCGCAAGTGGCATATATTGGCTATACTGTGATGCTTGTTGCGTGTTTATAGCTTCATTTGTTCTTTTAAAAATTTCAAAGGTTCCCTATTTTTTCATTTTTTTGCATCATTATCCAGATTTATTCCATTTCCTTAGGTCTTAAATGTCTTGTAGAAGCTGTTGAAAACTTGTCCTGTATTATGCAAATTACTGTGATTCCCCTTTTGGAAATCCCAATAAGTAAAAAAAAATTCCTGGATCCAGACAGTGATCCGGATCACCACCAAAATCTAATCATCTGTAGGATACCCCATTTCTGACAATCTCTAAAAATTTCATGAAAATCCATCCATAACTTTTTGAGTTATCTTGCTAACAAACAAACAAACCAACGCCGATGAAAACATAACCTCCTTGGCGGAGGTAATAAATAAATAACTTTACCTGTACGACAGCACAAGTCACGAAAGTATTTTCACTCCCGCTCTGAATAATATCCCACAGGAGAGCTGTGCATAACAGCTGTGGGCACACCTGAGGGAAGGGGAGGAGGGGGGAGACATTACTTCCATCTCTTCTAAAATTTAAGCATAAATTCTTATGTTTGACATGTATACTTTTAAAATGATGAGGCAACTAACACTTAAAACACTTTATTCACTTATTTCACCAATGCCTGTTACTGAACCGATGAGCTCATTTACATCATATATCATGGCTGTATAAATTTAAATTACTTCCATCAGCCTGAGTTCACCCCAATGTTGTGCATCATGGATTTCATTCACACCGTCTGTCTTCTGCCTTTAATGACAGTTTTAATGCAGCACACACCACTTTATTATTTTTCTTAATCCTCAGATGATGATCAGCTGGTCAAACCAACAGTGTCGTGCAGCACCTGTTGTTGTGTGGTGTGTGTGTTTGGCCCTTAGGGCTTGCCATACCCGCCCTGTGTGGTGTGACGTTAGACTGGCTATGACCAGACTGTATATAGTTGTGTGTGTACATAATAAAGGTTCAGTTTGCTGCATGGCATAACTCTGACTCCGACCATCATTTACAGACATAACATTTTGGTGACGAGGAGAAACTATGGGGGCGTATGGGCTACCTCCACCATTATCACCATTTCTGAAGTATCTGGGAGAACCAGCGATCCTGTGGTCGAATTGGCTGGCCATGTTTGATGGTCACATCGTGGCGCTGGGCTTTAGTAGACTCAACGGAGTATGAAGACAAGCACCTCTGGCCCACCATCTCGGCGACGAAGGTTGGAAAATTCTCTGTATGTTGGGAGAAACGGAGTCTTATGCGGACGCTATCCGGCAGCTGGCCGAATATTTTGCCGAACATACAAGCACCACGAAACTGCGGGTAATAGAGCTGTTGGCGCCAAAAGAAGCTAAGCTACCTAGCTCGGGGAAGCTAGCAGCTCAGTCAGTGACAATGGGGAAGTTTGCCACGAAGCTAGGTGCACGCCAAAACCAAGCTATGAGCTACAAGCTAGATTTTGAAATAGAACTGGGGCCACGAGTGGGGGACTCCCTGGTCACCAAAGACATCAAGCCAGCCGGGAAGCTCAGCACGCTGGAGTCAGAGCAGTGAAAGCTGGGCGCAGAGGCAGCGCAGCGGGGTACCTTGGATGATGGGACTGGGCGCAGCGATGAGGCACCTGGGTCAACGAGTGACACAGACGAGGGTAGTGCTGAAAGTCCCGGGAAGCAGCAGTGACATCCAGACACAGAGACCGCACAGCGGAGCACCTCGGATGACAGAGAGGAGGTACCAGGTGCCACGGAAGTTGGGCAGGACCTCAGTGCCGGGGCTCAAAGCACCTTGGACAAGGGTGCTGGGCCTTACAGCAAGATGCCCGAATCAACGAGTGACATTGACGAGCAAGAGTTAATTTTCCCCGGAGCTTGGCCACAGGGGGCCGGAGTGTTTGGTGCTACAACGGTGGCAGCTGCAGCGGTGTGGAAGGTGGTCGGGGGCGGACCAACAGGCACGGAGGGACGGCGTGCTGGACAGCAGCACTGCTGGTCCAGATGAGAGAAGCGATTGGTAGTGAGGAGAAAGGACATTCTCGCCGGGGAGGTCGGTTTCGAACCTGGGGGCAGACGGCTGCCAGGGGTGTGCATGCCGTGGGGCTGCCCTGGGCCTCCGAGCCGGTTTTACCTTTGGCTGCCTGTGGACATTGGCATAACATAAATGACGTTACATATGTTCATATGGTGCATGTGAATGAATGTGTGTTATTTGGGGATTATTTTGTGTATTTAGTTTTTTTAAAAAAAGCCAAAATGCTGATTTTAGTTGTTTTGGGTGAATGTGTTAGGCTATTCTAGTTCACTGTTTCCTTGCTATTTCCCTTAGTGCATGATTCGGGTCCTTAATTGGGGTGGATCTGGATTGTGTCTATGTGTTTTGCACTTTTGTAAGGGGGAGGGAAATGTGTGGTGTGTGTGTGTGTGTGTGTGTGTGTGTGTTTGTCCCTTAGGGCTTGCTGTACCCGCCCTGTGTGGTGTGACGTCAGGCGGGCTACAGCCAGACTGTATATAATTGTGTGTGTCCATAATGAAGGTTCAGTTCACTGCATGGCATAACTCTGACTCCAACCATCATTTACAGACATAACACCTGTCTCCCCCAAAACATGGTTCTTTAGAAACAAATGTGACTTTTGAGGCTGCCACACAACTTTATTTTTTTCTTCTCTTATTTCTCTGCAACAATCAGAGTCTTCTTGTCTACTGGAAATGCCTAAATACTCACAAATAATATCTAAAAATGAAATATCCACTATAAGCAAGCACAAACCAACTTCCAATGCCCCCAAACAATCCCATACTGCTTTGCGTGTGTCAAAGATGGCGGTAATTGCAAAAAGGTCCATGTAGACTGGAAGAATAAAGGTAAAAAAATATGGTAATTTATAATTTAGAAAGTAAGTCTCACTAGAGGAACAAAGTAAAAAATAAATAAAAACAAAACTGTAATAATGCTACATTAAAAAAAGCCCCTCAGGAAGATAAGATAAGATAAGCCTTTATTAGTCCCACAACGGGGAAATTCCAGTTTTGTTTTTTTTTTTTTAAGATAAGATAAGGAATGGTAATTATATCCAAGAAAAGAGTCATTAATTTACAAGAATTTAAAACAAGAGCACTCTGAGGCAAGTGCAATATCCCGGCCTCTGTTTTCTTTGAAGATCCCAATACTTACTGACAGAGAGCAGGTTTCAACTTTTCAATATAATTACTGTGGCACAACCAAATTATGATAAGCCCATCATCCACAAATATACAACAAAGTATACAAAGTGATCCCAGAGTGCTTTACACATTCTCTAGAAAGAAATTACAGGGAGTGCCAACCTCAACCTTTTGACTCCAGACCTTTGAAGAACGTCTTGAAGAAGCCCAACATCTCTCTAAGGACCAAGATCTGTCTCTTTTGCATGCTGATTCTGCCCATCTTTCTCTACGGATCTGAGACCTGGACCATCCTCAAAGGGGACCTGAACAAGCTCGAAGTTTTCCAAATGCGGCGTCTCTGAGTTTCCCTCTGTGATCATATTACCAATGACACCATCTGTGAACAATGCCAAAACCAGCTGACTGCTGAAGAAGCGCAGACTGTGGTGGTTTGGCCGTGTCTGCAGATTGAGCACTGGCACAACTCCTATAGCAGCAACAACCCACACACTGGAGAATCTAATGTGATTCACCGGAAAAAAACATGGGCCAGGCAAGTTGAGGATGACTTAAAACCTCGGTGCCTCGACCTCAATCAAGCTAAGGCCAGCACCATAGACCGTAAAGCATGGGAGAGCATCATCAACAGCGTTTGACAACCTGTGGCACCCACAGCAGCATACCAGTTGCGAGGATGACCTCCAAGTGCCATCTGGGGACCCAAGAGAAGGTAATGCTAGTATCTCACAAAATGGTGAATATGATGAACGTTGCGATTTTTGGGTTTTGTTAGGGTTGCAAAACGGGGGGGGGGGGGGGGTGCTCAAAATGACTCTTGCAGAAGCTCACTTCAGAAATTCATAGAAATATGAGAAACAAGAAGAGTTCATCAAAAAGACCAATCCAGCTGCTGTTGCCATTTTTAAACATTTCATATCAAAGCAGTAAAACCAGACCAGAAGAATAAACTGTTCTTACCTCCTGACAGGGTATTTCTGTTAACTCTTACCATGGTCACAAAGATTCAGGCTCTGTTAGGTGACGGTGTGAGATGAGTTTTTAATCGCAAATGCAGATTATCAAAAGGATGTGAATTACTTGTATCATCCTGTAATCCTTGACCCTGCCTACCATTTGCTTTTTTAATGACTGATAGAAGAAGATGTGTTTATCTGCCAGGATGTCCCTGTGTAACTGGGAGTGGTCCACCACAGACCTGGAGTCAGTTTGTCTTGGCTTGTCCTTGCCACTGATATTACCTTTATCTGCCAAGAATGTGCTGCTAGTCCAGCAAAAGCTAGCAGTACTCAAATACTTTGCAAGCAGTTTCATGAAATGGTCAATCAGAAAGCAACTCATACCGGCTCGGATGCCGCCCGGGCTTACAAGATCCGCGCTGATCTGTTCACACTCCAACAGACAGCGAAAAGTAAGCTAGGAGCAGGAAGACAGAAGAAGAGGAAAACAGTAACCTTGTGTGTAGCAGAATGGAATGTACACACTCTGTTGGACAGAACAACATCACAGCGCCCAGAAAGACAGACTGCGCTTGTTGCCCTGGAAACGAACAGGTACAATGTAGACATAGCTGCACTTAGTGAAACAAGATTGCCTGGATATGACAGCTTGGAAAACCATGGGTACATCTTCTTTTGGAGTGGGAGATCAACTCAAGAAAGGAGAGAAGCAGGAGTGGGCTTTGCAGTTAGAAAGGAGATAGCAGCAATGCTTGATGAGGAACCGGTGCCAATCAACGACAGGATAATGGCTATGAGACTCCCACTACAGAGGAAGATGTATTCCACACTCATCAGTGTATATGCCCCAACAATGACCAACACAGAGGAGGTGAAGGAAGAGTTCTACAGTGATTTATGTGAGACTATTAGGCATGTACCGACTGATGACAGGCTGATACTTGTTGGAGATTTTAATGCCAGAGTTGGTTTGGACACCGAGAAATGGAAAGGAGTGCTAGGCAGTCATGGAGTAGGCAAGTGCAATGCTAATGGAGAACTTCTACTTGCACTATGTTCAGAGTACAACCTTGTGATAACCAACACTCTATTTAAGCACAAGGACACACACAAGAAGACATGGGTGCACCCAAGATCCAAGCACTGGCACTTATTAGACTACATCATAGTCAGGCAGAGAGACAGAAGGGATGTATTGGACACCAGAGTAATGAGAGGCGCGGACTGTGGCACTGATCATGTTATGCTGAGATCTAGATTAAGGATTTGGTAATGAAAACAGCACTGCAGGACGGGTGCGAAGCCACCACGGAAGCTAAACACTAGTGCACTGAAAGGCCAAAAGGAGCAGGAAGAACTTACACAGGAAATGGATGAAAACTTGAAAGACTGGGACAACAACAACTCAGAGAATGACATAGAAGAGAAATGGGCAACACTGAAGGATACAGTGTATCAGACTGCGAGTGATGTATTAGGCTACCCTGAGGGGGAACATCAAGATTGGTTTGATGAGCATGATGAACACCTGAAGAAACTACTAGAAGCGAGGAATACAGCTAGGCAGGAAAACCTACAGTGTAACACAAGGTCGAAGAAGAAGAAATACTCAAAGGCTCAGAGTGAGCTACAGAAGTACACCAGAGAGATGAAGTTCAACTGGTGGGATGAAAAAGCGGAGGAACTTCAAACTGCAGCAGACAGGAAGGACATGAAAACATTCTTCACAAGTTTGAGAGAAATCTACGGCCCTAAACCAAGAGGATTGATCCAACTAAAGGCTATGGATGGTGAAACGGTTTTGCAGGAGAAAGACAAGATCCTGGACAGATTTGCAGACCACTTTGACCAACTACTAAACAACCCTGGAGATCTCACTGAAGAGGCTAAAGAAGCTCTAGTGCAGCGACCAGCTGTATCAAGTCTGGATGAACCACCAAATTTTGATGAATTAATGGCAGCTATCAGGACAACACAGGATGGTAAAGCTCCAGGAAGGGATGGAATTTCAGCAGAAGTGTGGAAATTTGGTGGTGTTCAGCTGACCAACTGCCTGCACAAGCTCATCCAAGAGATATGGGATGCCCAGAAAGTACCTCAAGACTGGAAGGATGCAAGCATTGTGCCTTTGTTCAAGAAAGGTGACAGGAAGGATTGTGGAAATTACCGAGGTATATCACTACTAGCCACTGTTGGTAAGATTCTCTCACGTGTACTACTTAACAGACTCAGTGAACACATCTCGCAGAATGTACTACCGGAAACCCAGTGCTGCTTTAGAAGTGGAAGAAGCACAATGGACATGATTTTCTGCTTGAAACAGGTTCAAGAAAAGTGTATCGAACAGAACATGCCGCTTTATGTAGTCTTCATAGACTTCAGTAAAGCCTTCGATACTGTTTCGCGACAAGGACTTTGGCAGGTACTCAAGAAATATGGTTGTACAGAGAAGTTTGTCAGCCTGATGGAGGCACTCCATATAGGTATGCAAGCAAACGTGGCAATGAGTGGTTCAGTATCTAAAGACTTTTCAATAAGTAACGGGGTGAAACAAGGGTGTGTACTGGCACCTACACTCTTCTCGCTATATCTGGCAGCCATGCTTGAGGTGGCCTTCAAAGACACTTCAGAAGGAGTATACATTCAAACAAGGAAAGAAGCAGACTTGTTCAATGTGGCACAGTTTAAAGCCAAGAGTAAGACATCGATAAAGATAGTAAGAGAAATGCTCTTTGCCGACGACAGTGCTCTAGTTGCACACAGCGTGGAAGATATGCAATCTTTAGTGGAAAAATTTGCAAGAGCAGCTAGCCAATTCAGTCTCCAAATCAACATCAAGAAGACAGAGTGCCTTTATCAACCACCAAAGTTCCAATTATCATCATCACTACCAGAAGAGATCAGCATTGGTACAGAGCCACTAGTCAAGTGCAAGACTTTCAAGTATCTAGGGAGTACTGTTTCAGAGAATGCTAGGCTGGAGGATGAACTATCTCTCAGAATGGGAAGAGTGAGCGCTGTGTTTGGAAACTTGAGGGAGAGACTGTGGAACAATCGACATGTGCCAATCCGTGTGAAATGCAAAGTGTACAGAGTGACAGTACTGGCTACTCTATTGTACGGTGCTGAAACTTGGACTGTCTACAGAGTGCAGGTGAAGAAACTCCACGCGTACACGATGAGACACCTTCGAGCCATAATGAACATCTCATGGAAAGACAAGATAACCAACATAAAAGTGTTGAAACGAGGTGGTCTACCATCAATGGAGGACATGCTAATACAGATGAACCTGAGATGGCTTGGACATGTTGAGAGGATGGACCACCAGCGTCTCCCCCGGCAGTTACTGTACTCACAGTTATGCAAGGGCAAACACAATCAGGGTAGACCAAGGCTCAGATTTAAAGACACTGTAAAAAGAAACTTGAAGAAGTTAGACATAGACAGGAGTTCCTGGCAGCAGAAGGCTAAGGACAGAGCTGTGTGGAGGAAGCTGATCAGACCTAAATGAAACAGTCATTGTCGCCCACGACAGACTGCTATGATGATGATGATGATGATGAGAAGAAGATCAACAGATGTCCAAGATTAGGACGTAAATGTTTAAAAAACAGAAAAATCTTTTTCCACATGTTGGCACAGCTCACTCAGATCTTAATAAAGGTCTGTGACATGCTTTGTTCAAATTACCTTTAATTATTTAATTATTGCAGCATCACTGCCAGTCATTTTTGCAGCCTTCCTCTCTAAATGCTCAGGAATCACAGTTCACCCCACTGATATATATCAATAGTGATACACGTAGTTCAGAGGTTCACCCACCCTCCCCCTTTCCACTGCTCAGGGCAGTTGTTGATGCCATATCACTAATGTTAGCTGGCTAGCTCCTAGCTTGGATCGCAAACACAAGCTGAGCAAACTAATGTAAAACTGTCTTAAAGAATAAATGAAATAAAGCATCAGTGGCACACCAACAGCAATACATCTGCTGCTGTATGTCTCTGCACCTTACTGCAACCATTTTCACAAATGCCATACCTGCTGCCATCTGTCCGTTATTGAAATATTGATCATGTGCAGTCCAATCTGTCACTGTCTGCAGCTACAGTACTGCATTGAACTTGCAACTATGAGTATTACGGCTCTACTTTTCTGTATATAGGATTGCTGGGTTTTATCATTTATCTTTATTTGCACTACGGGTAGCATTACTGTACAGACTGCTGTTGTTTTTCATCCTTACTCCTTTTCTAATACATTGCACACACTACTAAGAGAGAGAAACAGCATTTCAGTTCTTCCGTATGTCCTGTACTTTTCATGTACTGCCCCTTTAAGACGTGCCTGCAGCGCTACAGGTGCTGGCACGTAACTCCGTTTAGATCATAGACTGTAGCAGAACAATTAAAGACAGCTTGTAACGAAAACGCGGTCTCCATCTACATGGTATGTGATGACTGACTCTTCATTTCATCTGAAGATATCAAGAAAAAGCGAGAGAAGTGCACAGATTCTAACGCTAACAGGAGCAGAAGCTAAGTGGCTGTTAGCCTCTGACGGCTATCTTGATCCTTTCATCTGTTTTATAGTGGGAATGGAAAGCTAACGCTGTATTTAAGAACTCGATAAGAAACTCACTACTGATTCACTCACTACTAATTCACTCATTCAACGCAACTCACTACTAATTAGCCACCATGCACGTGACGGGACACACAAACCCTCAAGAGATTATATGTTGTAAACACTAGACAATGTTTATTTTGTGTGTGAAATGACAAAAGCCTGTTCTTTTTTTAATATTTTGCTCATTTATTACCACACCACAGTGATGACACCACACTTTGTGTAGCATTGCTCAGTTTCAAGCCTTGCCAAAACCAAAAGCCGACATGAAAGGGTCAATTAATTGTGATGCTGATTTAAGATAAGGTAAGATAAGTCTTTATTAGTCCCACAATTTTCCTCACTTACCAATCCATGCAGATATCTACACCCCACCCACTGCCCGACTTTCATCCAGACGGCCGATTTGGAAAAACCCTCCCCCAGCTGACTTTACCATCCAGACAGCTTGGCAAGAGGAATGGGAAACCAAGGAGGTCCCAAACAAACAGCTGGTGATAAACCCCAACCAACAGGTCCCGGGCACCAACCTCCCAAGGAGACAGTGGTCTACACTCAATCGCTTCAGGACTGGACATGGCCCCTGCTTGGCCAGCCTTCACAGATGGGGCAGTAGCCCTAGCCCACTGTGCGCATGTGGAGAGGAGCAAACTATGGAACACATCATAGAGGCTTGCCCGCTCCAAAGACTGGAAGGAGGATTACACACCCTCCATACAGCAAACCAGGAGGCAACTGCTTGGCTTAAGGACTTTGCATTCGCTAAATAAATAAATAAGTCCCACAATGAGGAAATTCCAGGATTACAGCAGCAAAGGGATAGCAGCACTCAGAGCAATAATTCAGATAAGAACTGGTTAGCCAAAGCAGTAAAAGAATATACCTATGTACACATATATATACACAGTGCATGAGCATTGCAGCTAGATGGAATAAACAGCATTACAGTTTGGTACATTACCCTGCAGAATATGGATATGTACCCAGACAGTGTGTTTTGCATTTGAATCACAGTGTTGTTGCCACCCTGAGTAATGATTGTTATTGTCCTAGTTGTATATTGGAGGGGACAATTTCTATTGCGCACGGTTGTTAAGTTTAGTACATTCAATACGATCTCTACGAGCTGCCCTGGTTAGGTTATAAAGTCTGACAGCCGTAGGTAGGAAGGACCTGCAGAACCTCTCGTCGTGCACCTAGGATGGCACAGCCTACCTCTAAATGAGCTCCTCAGTGTGTTCAGCGTGTCCTACACGGGGTGGGACTCGGACTTCAGCAGAGACGACAGCTTAGCCACCATCCTCCTCTCTCCTATCTCCTCTCTCCTATCCCACCTCAAGTCCATCACCACCCCTCTCCTGGACCCGCTGCAGTTTGCCTACCGAGCCAACAGGTCTGTAGACGATGCAGTCAACCTGGCCCTCCACTCCATCCTGCAGCACCTGGACTCCCCGGGAACCTACGCCAGGATCCTGTTTGTGGACTTCAGCTCCGCATTCAACACCATCCGCCCCGCTCTGCTCCGGGACAAGCTGTCCCTGCTCAACGTGCCTGACTCCCTCTGCAGGTGGATCATCGACTTCCTGACGGACCGGAGGCAGCATGTGCGGCTGGGAAAGACTGTCTCAGACTATACTAGCATCAGCACCGGATCACCCCAGGGCTGTGTACTTTCCCCCCTACTCTTCTCCCTTTACACCAACTCCTGCACCTCCAGCCACCAGTCTGTCAAGTTGATCAAGTTTGCGGACGACACCACCCTCATCGGGCTCATCTCCAACGGCGACGAGTCCGCCTACAGGAGAGAGGTGGCCCAGCTGGCGTCCTGGTGCAGCAATAACAACCTGCAGCTGAACGCTCTGAAGACAGTGGAGATGATTGTAGACTTCAGGAAAGTCACTACTCCTCTGCCCCCCCTCACCCTCTCAGGCTCTCCCATCACCACTGCTGATTCCTTCCGCTTCCTAGGCACTACCATCACCAGGGACCTCAAATGGGAGCTGACCATCAGCTCACTCATCAAAAAAGCCCAGCAGAGGATGTTCTTCCTGCGGCAGCTGAGGAAGCTCAAGCTACCCACCAAGATGTTAGTGCAGTTCTACACAGCCATCATCGAGTCCATCCTCACCACCTCCATAACCGTGTGGTACGCAGGAGCCACTGCCAGGGACAGACTAAGGCTGCAGCGCGTCGTGCGCACTGCTGAGAAGGTGATCGGCTGCAAGCTCCCATCTCTCCAGGATCTGTACATCTCCAGGACCCGGAGGCGTGCTGGCCGGATCATAGCCGATCCCTCACACCCTGGTCATGTACTGTTTGCCCCCCTCCCCTCTGGTAGAAGACTTCGGTCCATCCAGACTAAAACCTCCCGTCACATGAACAGCTTCTTCCCCTCTGCCATTAGACTGCTGAACACTAAGTGACTCTCGTGCACCATGTACAGCAGCTCAACCAGACTCATGTCAATCATCACTGTTTTCTTCCTGCATTACCGACTGCACTATATAGTTCTCCACAGTATCTGCTGCTGGCTAATATATATTTTAACTGTTGACCAGTATCACTTAATCTTATCCTACACTTTATTACATGTATAGTTTATTTCTCTTATCTTATCATGTTTAATGTTGCAGCATTGTACCGAGACAAATTCCTAGTTTGTGTACTACATGAACAATGGCAATAAACCTGATTCTTCTTCTTCTTCTTCTTCCTCCACTGGGTTGAGGCATTGCCCCAGAACAGAGCTAACTTTTTTGGTCGGTCTGTTCAGTCTCTTCCTGTCAGCTACCGTGATGCTGCTGCCCCAGCAGACCACTCCAAATGTGATGGCTGATGCCACCATTGAATCGTAGAAGGTCTTCAGGAGTGCCCCTTGCACTCCAAAAGACCTGATCTATTCCCGAGTATAGATCTTTGAATTTGGTTTACTGGAAAAACTTCTAGGAATTTTAAAAAACAATTTGAATATGGACAAATATAAAAATTGTAAAATTGTCTAAAAATACTAAAATACGACTTCCGGTTATGGCTGCCACGTAGGACGGACGTGTCTCGCTCTGCTCTGCTCCTGGAAAAAAAAAATCGGCAAATAACTCTCTCATTTGGGACAGAACGTATCCCAGCATTTGGGCGAGGATATGTCGGCGAAGCCTAAGGCTGGAAAACCAGGAAAAGGAAAAAGCGAGCCGCCGAAACAGTCCAAATTAACGGACTTTCAGGTCTGTGACGCAGCAAACAAGGCTCCATATATGGCGGAGGAAGCTGGCGGCGGTGCGATTTCTGCGGGGAATGGCGCAGATGCGCTGATGGCTGCCATGAGTTCAATGAGAGCGGACTTTTCCTCTAGATTTGATGGGATTATGACAGCGCTGGAAGGAATAAGAAAGGAATTGGGTGACTGTGTAGAACGAACGGCGCAGATGGAGCTCCGTCTCGCTAGTGCTGAAGATGACGTCACCCGTCTTCAATTAAAGGTGCGCACTTTGGAAAAAAAAAATAAATCTCTGGAAGATAATATTTTGGATTTGGAATCTCGGTTGAGACAGAATAACTTGAGGCTGGTGGGTCTTCCAGAGGAATCAGAAGGTCGGGACGTATGTTCCTTTCTGGAAAAGTGGATTCCGGAGGTGCTGGGCAGCGAGGAGTTGCAATCAGCAGTGGTTCTGGAAAAAGCACATCGTATTGGCCCACGGAGAGATAAGGGACCGCCGAGGACCTTAATTATGAAGTTTCTAAGCAACAGAGACAGGATGAAGATCTTCAACGCTGCACGTGCTAAAGGAGAGATTAAACACCAGGACCAGCAGGTGCGGTTCTACCCAGATTTGGCCACAGGAATCCAGCAATTGAGGAAGCAGTTTGATCCCGTACGTAAGGAGCTGCGCAACCTTGGGATTCGTCATGGTGTAATCTATCCTGCGAGACTGCTGACCACGTATGAGGGCAGAACCCACATCTTCAAGACCCCAGAGGAGGCGCAGGAGTTCATCAAGAAGATCAAAGAAGAAGAAGAGACTGGTGGGAGCTAAGCATGAACAAAATATAAGGTAGAATAACTAAGCATTTGCACAGGCATCTGACTGACTTGAAGTAAATAGTAAGTTTACAAAATATAGATTGTATTATATATTTAAAAAAAACAAAACAAAAACAAAACAAACAAACAAAAAAAAAAACTAGGATGTACAAAGTTGGTAAAAATTTTGGAGTTAAGTTGGAAAACTACAGAGGAGAGTTAATGTTACGTCATTAAAAGCAGTAGAGTTAGGGTGATTGGGAGGATGAAGAAGGAGTGGCTTAGGCTGTTCCCCGTGGATGTGGAACAGTCGATGGCTATATCGGGAGACAGAATTTTTCTTTTGATTTTGGGGGGTTTGCCACAAGTGTGGGAAGGGGGAATTTGTTTGTGTGTAGTTTGTAGGATGAATGTTCAACCACTCATGTTTTTGCTTCTCTGTATGAGCATGTTTACACTGCAAGGTAATCCCAAACTCTCTATTGATCATGGACCAAAGTGTTAATCTTAATTTAACTTCATGGAATTGCAGAGGTCTACAAAATTTAAAAAAACTTAAACAAGTTATGAATAAAATAAAGGACATGGGTTCAAGAATTGTGTTTTTACAAGAAACTCATCTGATAGAGGAGGATGTTAAAAGAATTAGGAGTAGATGGCAGGGAAGTGTATTCACCTCTTCATTTTCATCCCGAGCCAGGGGAGTTATGACTCTCATACATAAATCAGTTCCTTTTCAAGTGAAAAATGTAATTGGAGACAAATTTGGAAGATATGTAATCATTCAAGGTTCTTTGCTATTAGAAAATATAAATCTTGTGAACTTATATGGTCCCAATATAGATGACCAGAAGTTCTTTGCTAATTTATTTCTCATCTTATCATCACTTACAGGGCAACATATAATAGCAGGGGATTTTAATTGTACATTGAATCCAGGTGTGGATAGATCAACAGGACTGGATTGTACGCACATTGGATGTAGGATGACTATTAATCATTTTATGAAAGAATTGAGATTGTTAGATATATGGAGAGAAATGAAACCACAAGTTAAAGCCTATTCTTGTTATTCCAGTACCTACAAGACATTCTCACGTATTGATTATTTTTTGATTTCCACAGAATTAAGGTCCAAGATTCAAAACTGCTTTTATGATAACATCGTGATCTCTGACCATGCACCCTGTTGTCTAATATATGTAGATAAAAAATTGATAAAGGAATCAGGTAGATGGCAATTTCAGCATAAATGGCTTCAGGATGAGGAATTTGTCAAGTATATAGAAAAACAGATAGACGAGTTCTTTGACATCAATACTACACAAACATCAGCATGTGTAAAGTGGGAGGCTTTCAAAGCTTTTATTAGGGGACATATTATTAGTTATACAGGATCAAAATCTAAGAAGACTCGAGAGGAGAGAGCTAAATTGGAACATAAAATAAAAAATCTTCAGGAAAAAGTGTATGCAGGAAGTGACCCAAGGTTGGAGAATGAATTACTGATTTTGAGAGCTGAATACGACAAAAAATCAGCGAATAGAGCTGCCTCGAGTCTTCTAAGATTGAAACAATCTTTTTATGAACAAGGTGAAAAATCAGGAAAATTATTAGCATGGCAGATTAAACAATTGGAAATTAAAACACCAATTACCAGTATTATAAGTAATGGACAGGTAGTTATAGATCCTTTAGAAATTAATAGAGCCTTTAGAGATTACTATGAAAAATTATATGATACCAAAAATGAACCTGAATTAACAAAACTAAATGGGTTTTTGAACGAACTATCTATACCGTGTATTCCAAATGAAAACAGGGAGATATTGGAGTCTAAAATTAGTCAAGAAGAAGTTGGGCTAGCCATTGATAATATGAAATCAGGAAAAAGTGCAGGACCAGATGGTCTTCCAGTTGACCTTTATAAAAAATTTAAGAATAAATTAATAAAACCTTTTTTGGAAATGGTTTTAGAAGCATTTCAAAATAATAATTTACCATCATACATAAATAATGCCTTAATTATACTGCTGCCAAAACCAGGTAAGTCCTCTAATAAATGTGAAAATATGAGACCAATAAGCCTATTAAACGCCGACCTTAAGATAATCTGTAAAATTTTAGCAAGACGAATACAAGAAATTTTACCAAATATTATTAATCGAGATCAGAATGGCTTTATAAAGGGTAGACAAGGCTTCCATAATGTAAGAAGACTATTTAATATTATTTATTTTAATAAAGAAGCACCGGATACAGCTCTCCTATCATTGGACGCCGAAAAGGCCTTTGATAGAGTTGAATGGCCCTTTCTTTTTGAAGTACTACAAAGGTTTGGACTTGGAAATAATTTCATAAAATGGGTTCAAATAATATACAATAATGCTACAGCAGAAATCCTAACAAATAACAATATTTCAAAACCAATAAAAATCAATAGAGGATGTCGACAAGGCTGTCCACTTTCACCTTTACTGTTTACTATGGCAATTGAACCTTTAGCGATAGCGATACGTTTACATTCACAAATATATGGAATTAAAGTTGGACCAACAGAACATAAAATCTCCCTGTACGCCGATGACATAATTTTGTTTATGTCGAATCTAAAAAAATCAATTCCAACCTTGTTGAATTTAATAAAGAATTTTGGGGAAATATCAGGATATAAAATAAATAAAACTAAATCTTCAATATTAATGCTAAATGAGACCCAGAGAAATTACCCAGCCCCTGAGGTAAATCAATTCAATGTTGTAAATCAGTTTAAATATTTAGGAATCCAAATTATGCCTAAGCTAGAATCAGTCGCCAGTGTCAACTATGAAGCCTTAATGTCAGATATCAGTGAGTTAACTCAGAGATGGATGTCACTACCAATGTCGATGATCGGGAGAATCAATATACTTAAAAGTAATATTTTACCTAAAATACTTTATTTATTTCAATACATTCCCTTATCACCACCTTTAGATCTATTCTCAAGAATAAAAAAAAAGTTAGTGGAATTTATATGGAACAACAGGAGGGCTAGATTACGTTTGTCTTTATTATATTTACCATTTGATCGTGGAGGTCTGAAATGTCCAAATTTTATGTTGTATTATTGGTCGGCACAACTGAGGTCTATGACATATTATTTTTCATCAAATGATCTTCCTCACTGGACTGAAATGGAATCATACAATTTACCTTTACCTCTTCCCATATTCATATACTCAGATTCGGCAAAAAAATTACAAAAACAAGTTAAAAATCCATTTGTAAAGCATATGATCAAAATATGGTGTGAAGCTAAAAACTATTTAAAAGAACCACAGTTATTGTCACAATTTAGTCCAATATGGGGTAATCAATATTTTAAACCAGGGAGAGCGGACGCTGTATTTAAAGTATGGAATTTAAAAGGGATACAAAAGATTCAGGATTTATATTTGCCAGGTGCAGACAACATAATGTCTTTTGAAGAGCTGAGGATCAAATTTAATCTCAATAGAACACATTTTTTTAAATATCTTCAACTTAGAAACTTTATTCGATCAAATCAAAATAAAGCTCTCACTCGACCTATTTATTCATCCTTGGAAAAAATGATGATGAAAGATAGTAAAAGAAAGGGTATTATTTCAGAGTTTTATAACTCATTGACACTATCTTCAAGTGAAAATTCACTGAAAAGATTAAACTACTGGAAAGAAGATCTGCAAATTGAAATTTCAGAGGAACAATGGGAATTGGCTTGTACAGAAGCTCAAACCAAATCAATAAATGCACGCCTTAAATTGATACATTTCAAATGGTTAATGCGGATGTATGTTACACCGGAGGAGTTAAATAGATATAACAAAAATATACCAGATACATGCACAAAATGCATGGAAAGTAAAGGAACCCTATTTCATTGTTTATGGGAATGTAGATTAATAAGAATGTTTTGGGAAGAGGTGAGGGTAACAATTGAAAAAATAATCTCAAAACAAATCATATTGAATCCTAAACTGTTTTTGTTGGGTCTGTACCCAGAAAAGCATAATTTTAATAAAAGTGAAAGAACATTCATAGACCTCAGTTTGCTTAATGCCAAAAAATGTATTGCACTATTATGGAAAAAGACTCATAGACCAGATGTGACTCAGTGGTTAAGACAGATGTTAACAAACCTTCCATTAGAAAGAATAACATATATACTAAAATCAAAGGAAATTGTGTTTGAGAATATATGGAGACCTTTTATTGATTATGTAAAAAATTTAAACATAACTCTTGAAGAAGAAGGTGAATGATGTGTGTGGACCTTGTAAATTCCAAACTGGTGAACATAATATGTATACTTATGTATTGGATTGTCTAGACTAAACAGAGGAGCATTGTTGAAGACTTGATTTTGTTGGTGGTTGTTGGTGTTTTTAGTGCATTTTTTTTTTGTAGTACTTTAGTGTTAGTGTTTGATTGTTTGTATCATGTTTGTTAAAAAAAAAAAAGAAAAGGTTCAATAAAGATATTGTGGAAAAAAAAAATACTAAAATACTGTATATGTCTGTAAAGACTCAGAAATTCTGGGTACAAAAGTACAAAAATAAAAAGTATGTAGTTTTTACATACCTGAGGTAAATGTTTTGGTTTACCTTAAAGCAGCTATTAAAATTGTTCAAAAATAGTTTGAATGTGCACAAAAATTAAAATAGAGTGCAAAGAATATATATATATATATGTTTGTATATAAGCATGCATATAAACTCAAAAATTCTAGGAGTCAAGATCAAGAAGAAAGGTCCAAAACAAAATTTTTTTTATTGCTTATATTTGAGGTAGAAGTTTAGGCTAAGCAATATTGAGGTAACTCAAGGAGGTTCAAATTGTATTGGTTTAGCTGGACTAAATCATTGTTTCACAGATGTCTGAGTTATAGGGTGTTCAAGGCCTTTATTCTGGAAAACTGAGCGAACATGGAATGTCATCATTGTTCTTTGAATGGCAACGAGGGTTAAATTTGTGACCACTGAAAAAGGGGCCAAATGAGGTGAAAACAGGCTCATTGCTAAAGTGTTAAGTGAAAAGCTAATGTTCCCAGCTACCTCTGGGAGTAACATAGACACCATCTGTGTGTGGGCATAGTCAACCTTCAACACGAAGAGCAAAAAGTTCAAGACCTTGTTGAGTTTGTCTGAAGCTTTGGAGCAAACATTCAAAACCAACACAGTATCTTGCAAGGTTCTGATAATGGTGTGTGGTTCAACTACCTGGTGTTTCAGTGTAGTGGTGTTGACCGAGTTAACAGTGGATGTGCCAAGGCTAACAAGAGGCCCAAACGATGAGGATGTGAGTGAGAATCCACCTAAGGATTGTTGACTTTTTGTCTTGGCTCTGCCCAGTTTTGACTGGGTGACAGTAGGTGTGATTGATAGGTAGAGGGCTAAACTGAAAAAAAACACACAACAACAACAACAAAAAAAACAACAACAGAAGGGCCCTCATCCTGGCAAACAGATAAAAGTGAGTGATTTTAATTTCAGCCTTCTTGTTGGTTTTTTTCTTTAGACACCTGAGTGACAGATGAAAATTATTGTCAGAGGTGGAACAATTTCTTTTCGAGACTGAACTCTAAACCTTAGATATTTTATCACCTTTAGTGGGAATTTTGATGTCAGCTCAAGCTAATGGTGTCAGATGTTTTGTGTGTACTATTTGATAATAGTAAGTTGATTGAAATTGATTAGAATTTTACAGAGGCCTTTAAGATTAGTTTAAGGGATAATTTGGTTTTAATTTACACTTTTCTTTTCGAAGTTTTGATGCAGTTAACTGATTGGTTTTGTTGGTTAAAATCTCCAACTGCATCTGTTTTTCTTGGAATGTTAGTTTCTGTGCAAATATTATCACACTTCCTTTATTGCTTGTTTCCTTTATTGCTTTTCACACTCCTTTTACTGCCTGCTTTGCATGCCACAGCTTACACCTTTGAGGTCACACATTCACGCACACACTTTATGACATCTGCTGAAAACAGAAGTGGTCTGGCCTGCAGCTTGACCCCACATATAGTTGAAGGGGCAGACCCCTCCCTCTTGCATGAGAGAGTGGGTGAGCATTAGGGTGCAGTCAGGTCTTATAAAAACTGTAAGTTCCAGAATTCGGGAGCTCACTCTTAAAAAATGGCTTAAGAGCTGGGTTCCAGTGCTGCCTGTACCATACCTCATTTTCAGTAAAATAAGTGAAAGTATATTTCATCTCTCAGTCTGGTTATTTGGCCTTCGTATAAAAGAACTGGGGGCGAAAGCATTTTAGATGCAACAATTTGGTGTTTCCGCCTGGTTACAAGGCTGAAAATTTTTTAGTTTGCTTTGAGAATGGTGTGAAGATTTTTTCTCCACAGTCTGGCGGCCGCACAAACATAAGGTAAGCAGAAAACCTTTTTCAACAAATTTCTGCCTGTCCCTTCGGGGACAGTCCTTTCTGTGGAGATTAAATACTTATGCATGTGTGATTTTATTTGTGGAATGGAATTGAGATATGGTCTTGATTTAACTGATTAATGTGTTGAATTGAGAAGTATATTAGCTGAGTTTGAGAGTGAGAGCGAAATCTCCAAACAGTTTAAACCCCTTGGGATCAGTTAGACACGTTAATACTGTCCCTAAAAGTAGAGTTGGAGATAGCTTGGGTAAACGGTTTAAACCCTGCAGTGGAAAATATTTAAAGGAATCCACTGAAAAGTAGAGTTACCCCGTTACGCATTTGTACAGTCCGGATAAAAGGTTCAAACCTCGGGGTGACTGATATAGGGTTACCGAAAAAGAGGTGTTATCCGGCTGGTACATAGCTTTGCCAAAAGGTTTAAACCCCTTGAAATTATTGCTTAATTTCAAAAAGTAGAGTTGGCACCCCTAGCTTATTTTGCTCAGACCAAAAGAGGTTGAAACTCCCTGAGAATTGCAACGGGCACGTCCCTAAAATTATAGTTGGTCTTACTACATAAAAAAAAACAAAACAAAAAAACCCCCAAAACAAAACAAAACAATACTTTATCTGTATATTAATATTTCCTTATTATTTGTGTGAACTGATCAGAAATTAATTTTGTGAAGTTAACTAATACAGATTGGACTAAAATGACTATGAAAGCAGACCGTACTAAGGATAATGATAACAAATCAGGAAAAAATGAGTATGTGGGGAGATTACACCGACAGCAGGAACGGACGGGCAAAGAAAAAAGAGGACGAGGCAGGTCCTTTTCAGAAGAGCAAAAAACGCGCAGCGAGAATAATTATTCAAGATAAACTGGCATTAACACAAAGGTATTTTAGCGAAACAATTTGGTGTTTACAAAGCCGTTTATGTGGATTATTGCAGTTTGGGTTGTTTTGTCTTTGTGTAGAAAAAAATGGAAGGACCTGCTTCAACTTTGTGGACATCAGAGAGAGGAGCAATGCTGTGTGTGTGTGTGTTGATCTGTGTGACGGGAGTTAAGGAGAAGTAATCTAAATATGGGTATTTTTACAAAATTTTGGGGTTTTACTTTTTCAATCTAACTTTGTGGGTTTTTAACTAATGTTACGTATGTGATAAAATTATTTATATACATATTTTTTAAAGCAATTTTTTTTGACGTATCACTGAGTTTTTTTCTTTGAAGTATAACAGTGCACCTTACAGGGAAAAAGGACACAGGACGTGACCACAGGCGCATAGAAATTGACATTTATTGACTGGAAGAGGTGACATGGACATTGACTGATCGCAGGAGAAAGGACCCCTAAATTGATAAGTATTTTTTGAAGCTAAGTATGACTTTGCATGACATTGTAAATGACATAAAGCATAATGATTTAAATGACTCTGACTTTACAAATGTAATGTTTATATGACTTTGCACTGCAGGATACATTTGATGTTACTCACCACATAATGCTGTGACAACATCATATTTTAGAAATGTGACAGTAATGAGGAATGTGTTTTCCTGATTCGGCCGTGGCCAAGCTGGATCAGGGGGAACTACATTCCACCCCATAATTTACTAAAGAATGTATAAAATGAGGCATTCCTTGTACAAAATTAGACCAAATTCTAATTAGGCAAAATGTCCACCTTTCCATTGACTGAAAGAGTGTGACGCAATCTTTATTCATTTATTCAAATTCAACCTATCTGTGTTCAACTGGACAAACTGATCTTATTTATCAATGCTGAAGCATATCAAAAATGCACAGATAGCTATTTTGTTTTTCTTAAATGGAATTTGTAAATTAGTTCCAGAGACATCACAAAAGAAGCCATGATTATTGAAATCTCATTTTGAAGGAGCTGTACTACCCACAAATTTTCATCTAAATTAAAAGTGGTAACACACTTCCTTTTGGTAAAAGAATCAAGCAAATATCCTGTAACTTTGCTGCATGTGAGTCTCCATGCATTAAAAAAGGGGGTATTGAAAAAATTAATTAGCAAAATAATTACCAATCCTCAGACAAATAGATAATACATAAAAATTATCAATAGATGATTAATAATGAATTCAATTCAACTTTATTTACTGTATATAGCGCCATTTCACAACGTCATCTCATAGCAGGGGGGAACCCTACAAAATTTAAAGAACTTTAAACTTAATTTAATTTTTCAACTTGTGTTGAATTCATGTTTACTGTGGGACTTGATTTAGAATCTACTATAAAGACAATATAGATTTTTTACATTTACTAAGATTGCTTTACAAAAAATTTAGTGGATACTGGCACAAGTCCCACTGTATCTATATAATGGAGATAGTTCAACGTCTGATCAGGGTCACAGGATTGGAGAGACAAGATTAATAAAAAAAAAAAAAAAATCAAGCCACAAAATCCAAGTTCTTCTGACGTTGTGGGATGGGGTGAGAACAGCTTCCAGCATGAGCAAATGATCTGTCCCCTCTAAAACACACGGTGAGTTAATAGAAAAAGTTTAACAGAATAAAATAGGAAACCGTTTGTAAACATGGAGTCTCACGCCATATAAAAAGTTGAGCTCAGGGAGAAAAAAAGAAGAAAAGTATTTCCCAGACGTTTAAAGGAAAAAGAATTTAAGCAGGACACAGACTTAGACAAACTTTCACAAAAGACAACTCTCCCTCTCTGGGCATTTTTCCCTTAAAAACTGAATGAGTTTCATGGGGAAAAACTTGACTGACATAAAAGGGAACCAATGGTCTTCCATCGTAGGAGGTTTGAATGAACTCTGGGCCAATAAGAAAACAGTTCTTTGTCTGTAACCAACCAATAAAATGAAAGGGGCCATTGCCCAACAAAGACTGGCCTGTGATTGGCTGAGCCAGTCAGATGACTTGAGTAAGCTTTTCTCAGAGGATAAACACATCTTAATAACAATGAAAATTCATAATATACTTAATATGAAATCTAAGGTAACTTTAGTGATTCAAGACTAATTTCAGTGAGTAGGCATTTTTATAAACTTGTCTTTCTATAATTAACATGCATTAGAATAAGTTCATTTAAGCATCTTTCAAAAATGCAATTACATTTAAATTCAGTGATTAATGAAACATTTCGAACCCATCATTGTCCAACCCAGAGGTGGTCATCTTCAACAAATAGTGTCCTTAAAATTATCCTGAGGAATGAAACTTGAAGAGAGAGTGTTAATATTCAGCCAAAACAAACAGTCCAGCAGTTGACAGAAGGGGGCAATGTTGAGCTGTGGATAATTCCTAGCAACTTGGAATGCACTCAAGGAGTCTGAGATATGTCTCAAGCGATTGTTAAAGCATAAAACTGTCTGATTGGGAGGGAGTTCCAGTTATTTATGATGGCAGACTAATCCATTCCTGGCATGAGATGAGATCCTTATCGTACCTTTTACCATGGAATGTGTTTTACAGCTGGTGGCCCTTAGATGAAGAAAACAGTTCTTGACTAGACTTTTTGGGTGAAACAATTTCTTTAAGGTGAAGAGGGATTTTATAGATTAGAGCCAAAGGGAATGATGCTACAAAAGGCAGGAGGAAGCCCGGCAAAGGAAAAGAAACTGGGCTTGGAAGAGGCAGAATAGTGGTTGGCAGAGACGAAGAAGCTGAGGTGGAGATGGAAAGGGTGAGACGCAACGACAAAAACAAAGATGACAATACTGGCTCAAAGAAGATAAAGACTTTCTCTCATGTTATGTCTGTTTCTACTTCTCTTCGTGAGGATGAATGTGATCACTGTGGACCGATATCTAATCCTCCTCCCTATCCTGATCGGAACCCTCTGTGTCCACACCAAAAATTGGCTGAAGCTGCCGTGTCCAAGGCTCCTCCTCCTCCACCACCTCCCTCAACACCTCACGGGGCACAACATACCTATTCCATTTCACCAACTACAGATACTGTGAAAATTGCATCCAGAGGGCCGCCACTTGACTTTACCAATGCTCAGCTTTTCACAGGTAAGACGGCTAGTCCTTTGAAAAATGATGCTAAAGTTGAAATGTATCCTGATTGCAGTACCAAATCCTGCCTTTAGAGGATCAGCTCCAGAGGGTGAAAACAATCCAAATGCACCTCAGTATCAGTCCACTGTCATGGTTTACAGACTGTGGACTGAAACTGACATAACCAAATCTGTCATGATTCCCCGTGCGCTTTTATGCAGTGCACGGAGGAGGAGAGACAGATTCAAACGCAGATTACACCACAGACAAATTTATTAAAGTCCCAAAGTGCAGACATACAAAAACGACAAGGGAGAAACACTAACAGCTTGACACTACGTAACGTGTAGCGGAGAGCCATGGCGTGACATGGCAGTGACAACTAATAATCCAGCAATGAAACAAAGGACATGAACTGGCTAAATACACAAACTGATGAACCAATGATTGGGAGCACCTGAGCGTGGGAGCTGGGCAGTAATCACAGAACAAGGAACAGTTGAGTGTCAAGGGAGAGAGAGGGAGCGTGGTCTGGCTGGCAGACTGAGAGGCAACGCCCACACCCAGTGCAGACCACAACGTGTTGCCTGACAGTCTGTCCGCCAAAACCAAAACAACACAACAACTCAGGAATGATTGCAGAATAACACGTGACATGACAACGGTAAACTAAACAGTGACCATGAAACAAATAAACCACAAGAAAGCTCAGATGGTAAAACAATACACAAATACATGATGAAACATGAGACTGAAATTAGAACCAAATACACAGATGATCAAATGGAACAAACAGAGGAGGGTCATGGGACCGAGCCAGGAGGACAAACTGGCCCGGTTCATGACAGAATTTACTAAAGAAATTCTGCATCCTAAAGAAAAAATGATTGAATTTCTTGAGTTAATGAAAGGCTTGATAAACAGTTTTCATCTGAATGGATTAGAAGTTGAGTGTGCTTATTGCAAAGTGGTGAAAGGAGATTGATGCATAATTTGTGGAAACTGGTCTCACTGCGGTACTGATGGCAATATTTCGTCCGCTGGTAGTAATGAGCTAAATGACCGTGTTGCTGCGTTGAATGAAAGAATCAGAGAAAAATGGCATACAAAATATGACTGGACCAAAATACAGAGTACCACTCAAAACAAAAATGAAACAGTGGAGGCCTTTCATGTTAGGCTGGAAGAAGTTTTTGAATCCAGTTCTGGCATACAAAAGCCTCAAGCAGGGGATGGCTCAGAACCCTATTGGCAACAGTTTAAAGCGGTATTCCTACAAAATATACATCCTTCCTGATTACAGTATGTGTGCACCCAACTGGTCACATATGGAACTGATGGTTTCCACACAGTAATGGATTATGTAAAACATGTAGAGAGATTAGAGGATGAGAAAAATGATAAGGAAAAACAGAAAAAAGACAAAACACCTACACCTGTGTATCTGGTCACTGACTCCCAGGGGGCTGCGAGCCCCCGTCTTCTTCTGCTATATATTATTCACAGGGTACTAGACGAGGTGGAGCACAATTCCGGAGGAGAGGGGGGAGGAGGGGGGAGGAGGACGTGGCCGAAGCATGCAACAGCTTCCAAGTTATGGACAGGACATCTGTCATGGTTGTGGGCAAAAAGGTCATTGGGTGAGGGACTGCCCCAACCCCTCAAAGGGACTGCCAGGTTGGGGAGGACATCAGGATCGCTCACCTCAAAATCAACATTGGCCAGCATGACTATGGACAGATAAGAGACACTGTAGAAGCATGCTCAAATAACGAGGCTGAGTTTCAGTCATAAAACCAGCTTTATTTGACAGAACACAGCTTCTAGCATTCTCAAAGCAGGAAAGAAACAGAATCATATCTCAACACCCTTTTATACATTTCCAGCATCAGAATTCAAGTCACATGGTGTCTTCAGTCAACATACAGTTATAAAGCATCCCTTTGAAGCTTCACCATTGTCTCTCATTTCCTGATGAACCGGAATACCCTCCGGGGCGTCTTCTGTGGGACAAAGAGACAAATCTCACACTTCCTTGTTATCTCCTGTAGATTCGAGTCCTCAGTCCTTGCAGACGTGACACCCCACAATACACACGCAGTCCTGTCTCTGTGGCAGCGTGAGTCCACAATGTGTGTCGGCCACACCACACCCATTACTACACAAACACAGGTTGACAATGACACAGGAGCAGCCACAGAGATTTTCGATTTACCAGCCTTTGAAATAATGTTGACGATGCAACTTTTAACTGAGATGATCTTAGAAGTCTAGGGTACACCAATTGAATTTTTGTGTGACACAGGTGCATGTAGGTCTGTAATTTCTGGTAGTGATGTTCAGGGATTCACAAAATGGAAAGAAAAAGTAACAGTAAAATCTGCAAATCGTAAACTATAGGTAGAATATCTATCCAATCTGGTAAAAGCAAAAGATCCTGTTACAGGAGACTATCATGAATGCCCTTTGGGGCAAGAAGATGAGACCCACGTACTGAACTGTGAGTTTGGCCAGTTTATTGAAAAGAAACAACAGACATTAAGTTCAACACAGTGCTCAGAACACAAAAAACAAGCAAAGAAGAAAAACTTACAGATTTTCCGCAGCAGAGCAAGGCAGGGCTCTGGTGGAGACGAGACGAATGCAAACCAAGACAGTGGCAGTTAGAAATGAAAATATCTCCCCTTAAATAGGGATCAACACCCTTTACATAATTCAAGACCGGTGTGGGTATCTGAACGAGCAGGAGAAAGCAATGACATATAATTCGGACCAGCTGGGAATAATGAGGAAGCCATCGGAGCTGACAGCTGGCAGGGCCACGCCCACACAGAGGCAAACCCCCAGGAAACCATTGACAGCTGTCAACCCCGAGAGAAGGAACACAACAGAATACAAACATAACGACGTGGCAACAAATGGAGACAGGCAAACTCCAAAATACAATAAACAAACTACAACGAAGGTAAACAGAAAAATAAATCATACTGAAAAACAATATCAGTCCGCCAAGGTCTCCGCCTTTGACCGCCACCTAATCCACATAGCACTGGACCCCCATGATCCCTCCTGCAGGTGGTGAACCCACTGGAGGGCGGACCCATGTAACTCCTTCGGGCTGAGCCCGGCCGGGTCCCATGGGTGGACGCCTTCCACTTGAGGTGTTTCAGGCACGTCCCACTGGGAGGAGACCCCGGGGCAGACCCAGGACTCGGTGGAGAGACTATGTCTCCCAGCTGGTCTGGGAACGCCTTGGTATCCCCTCTGAAGAGCTGGAGCAGGTGGCTGGGGAGAGGGAAGTCTGGGCTTCTCTGCTTGAACTGCTGCCTCCGCGACCCGGACCTCCAGAAAAGCGGTAGAAGATGGATAGATGGATGAAAAACAATATAGGATCAGTGACAACTCAAAAATGACAACACAGTACAAATATGGAAAAAAAAGCAGACAACCTGAGCCCGGTGAAATCCCCCCACGCTCAGAATGTGGCAGCCCCCCCTCCCCCCAAGGGGTCGACCCTAGACACTCTGGGGTAACATCAAAAGAAAAGAACCCCCCCATACAGAAATCCCACCCCAACAAGAAAAAACATCCCCACCCCAGGTGGGAAGAGGGGGATCCAGGCACGGAGGGACCGAACCAAGCCAAAAGGAACAAGAAAAACCCTCAGGATAGCTTCCTAGCAAGGCCCATGCTGAATGGAAACAAAACAAAATCCCGCTCAGGACCCACACAGAACTGGGCCCCTAGGCCCCCCTAGACCAAAAGAACAAAGCAGTTCTGGTGGTCGGACGAAGTCCCAGGCCTGACAGACAGCAAGGTGGTAAGAGTTGGGTGATCTGCAGGAGAATTTGAACCACCCAACCCAACAGCAATGCCTGTCAGGCAGTCGGCCAGAGTTCTTTTGCCACCATCACAGAGATGGTGGTCCAGGGGGCAGCCGCCCAACCAGGATGACCAGAGGACGAGGCACCACGACGACGACTGGCAGAGGATGGGGAACCCTGATGGCGTCAGGCAGAGGATGGGGGACCACAATGGCGTCTGGCAGAGGAAGGGGAACCAGGATAGCACCAGGCAGAGTAGGGGGAACCAGGACAGTGCCAGGCAGAGGATGGGGGACCACGGCGGTGTCTTGCAAGGGAGAGGGGACCACGACACCCACGGACTGGCCAGCAGCACCCTCAGAGGTCCCGGACTGGGACATAGTTGCACCCTCGGTGGCTCCGGACTGGAGCACAGCAGCACCCGTGGTGACTCTGGGCTGGAGCACAGCAGCACCCTCGGAGGCCTGGGCTGGAACGGAGCACCCATAATGACCTCCACAGAGAAGGAAGCAGCACCTTCGGGGACCTCAGCCAGAGGGGGAGTAGCACCCACGGAGGTCCTGGGCTAGGATGGAGCGCCCGCAATGACCTCAGCGGAAGGAGCTGGACCCACAATGATCTCGGGCGGTGAGCCTGGACCCACGGAGACATAAGGCACAGGTGGAATATCCTCAGTGACCCTGGGGAAAAGCTCGGACAGGAAATGCACAGACACAGGGTCAGGGTCACCGGTGGCAGTGGAGCCTGGCGAGTTGAGCTCAGGTGCAGCTGACGACTGCACTTGGCTCTCCCCACCTAGAGTCAGGGAAGATTTCTCCAAAAGAGAGACAGTTACAAGGAGTGCACTTGCCTGACCTCAAGCTCCACCACTGTCCAAGACTCCGATGATCCAGATGGTGGTTCTATGGGCCTGGCTCTCTGGGGGTTCAACTCCGATTCTGCTGCGGTGGCCCCTGCAGCAGGCATGGTGGTCAGTTCAGTCCTGGGTCCTCCCAGTGATGTGACCCACACAGGTGGCTCGCCCTGTGTGGTGACATGAGGTGGATCTCCTGCTGGCGCTGAATGCTGCTCAGCTGGGGCCCGGGGCCACTCTTGTGTCAGCTCAGGTGTCGCCTTGGTTTCATTGCTCACCCTCCATCCAGAGCATGGCTGTGGGGCTGGGACCAGGTCTTCCAGGGCTGCAGGCTCCTCCAGCGTCCGGCGGCTCAATGCAGGGGCTGGCGTACACTCAAGGGGCAGAGGAGGAGACACAGAGAGAGCAGGTGATAAGCTGTTAGCTACAGCAGGTGGTGAGAGCTCACAGTGCTGCCAGGACTGAGCCCTACCACCGGGAATCAGGCAAGATGATTCAAACATAGGTAATAGAAAAGTCACTTGTCTGTATTCCCGGGGCATGATGTTAACTGCTGCAACTGGTCGAAAGTTGACCCTCTCCGTGACTTCAACGGTCGTGGGGCCCTCTGAGGAATGTGGAGGAGCTGCCTCTGCTGACACGGTTTTGGGCGGAGCCGGGGAAAAAACAACTTGGCTCACAACAGCAGGAGGAGGCGTCGAGGGGAAGCAAGAAACAGCAGTAGCAGAGAGGGAGGAGGCTGACAATTCAGCCGGAGAAGACGAACTGGGAAGGTGCATTGCTGAGGGAGGCATCCGTCCCAATGTAGGAGAAGCTGCTGATTGAGCGGTAGGAGCATTCCTCCGGCGAGATTTTCCAGAACGATGGTGAGGAGTGGGAGGCAGTGGTTCAAAGTGGGGAAGGAGAGGCTCCAGAGTCAGGGGACGCTCACCCTCGGCTCAAACTCCGGGTCCCTTGGTGAATTCTCCTCCAGCTCCTGAGCAAAATCTGGGAGGAGCCATGGCTTAACCTCCAGGAGGAGGTCAGTTTCTGCCAGTATAACTTGCCTGCGCTCCTCCAGCTCCTCGGCCAATGGAGTGGGCCAAGGCTTGGGAGGAGGAGGCGGCGCTGCCATCAGAGAGCGGTGAGAGGCTGGAGGCTTCCGTCTGCATGAGTGCTTGCTCTTCGTTGGTGCAGGCACGGGCATTGGTGCTGACTTCACCGGCTCATCACTCGTAGATTGAGGGAGAACAAAATTATGAGCAAACATTTTTTTTTTACTGCTCTGCTGCCCAGTTTCTGAAGGGAGTGGATCATGCTCTGCTTCAGTATGTCACAGTACATGTTGGCATTCATGGTTCCCTCAATGAACTGTAGCTCCTCAGTGCTGGCAGCACTCATGCAGCCCCAAACCATGACACTCTCGCCACCATGCTTGACTGTAGGCAAGACACACTTGTCTTTGTACTCCTCACCTAGTTGCCGCCATACACGCTTGACACCATCTGAATCAAATAAGTTTATCTTGGTCTCATCAGACCACAGAACATGGTTCCAGTAATCCATGTCCTTAGTCTGCTTGTCTTCAGCAAACTGTTTGTGGGCTTTCTTGTGCATCATCTTTGAAAGGGGCTTCCTTCTGGGACGACAGCCATGCAGACTAATTTGATGCAGTGTGCGGTGTATGGTCTGAACACTGACAGGCTGACCCCCCACCCCTTCAACCTCTGCAGCAATGCTGACAGCACTTATACGTCTATTTTCAAAAGACAACCTCTGGATATGACGCTGAGTACGTGCACTGAACTTCTTTGGTCAACCATGGTGAGGCCTGTTCTGAGTGGAACCTGTCCTGTTAAACTGCTGTATGGTCTTGGCCACCGTGCCGCAGCTCAGTTTCAGGGGGTGTTGGCAATCTTCTTATAGCCTAGGCCATCTTTATGTAGGGCAATAATTCTTTTTTACAGATCCTCAGAGAGTTCTTTGCCATGAGGTGCCATGTTGAACTTCCAGTGACCAGTATGACAGAGTGTGAGAGCGATAACACCAAATTTAACACACCTTCTCCTCATTCACACCTGAGACCTTGTAACACTAATGAGTCACATAACACCGGGGAGGGAAAATGGCTAATTGGGCACAATTTGGACATTTTCACTTACGGGTGTACTCACTTTTGTTGCCAGCGGTTTAGACATTAATGGCTGTGTGTTGAGTTATTTTGAGGGGACAGCAAAGTTAAACTGTTATACAAGCTGTACACTGACTACTTTACAT
Organism: Pholidichthys leucotaenia; assembly: GCA_020510985.1. Lineage (NCBI taxonomy): Eukaryota > Metazoa > Chordata > Actinopteri > Cichliformes > Pholidichthyidae > Pholidichthys > Pholidichthys leucotaenia. Next base: position 18,835,050 of record CM035839.1, on the reverse strand, counting down.
TGTATCAAAGTGTCATATCTTCAGTGTTGTCCTATGAAAAGATAATAATAACATATTTACAAAAAATGTGAGGGGGTGTACTCACTTTTGTGAGATAGTGTAGGCCACTTTGTCACCTCTACAGAAGAATGCAGCAGTCCATGGAAACCAACTTCAGACCCTACGGTAGTGTATTCCACAAAACTGGACACATATGCATTATCTTTGAATTGGGTAACTACAGCAAAAAAAAAAACAAAACAAACTGCTCACATTGACTCGTGTAAATAATGAATGACAAGTCCTTACAATAACAGATAAAGATGAGGAGAGTTTGAGACAAATTCCACATTTTTTGTGGTCGAAAGGTAAGGCAGATGTTGGACGCATGAAGAGAGTGGAGCCTGTCACTATTACACCCAAATCTCATTATGGACCCTTTAAGAAACAATACCCACTGTGTCCTGAGGCTCAACAGGGCATCAGGCCAGTGATTAAGAAGTTAAAAAATGCAGGTGTGATAGTGCCATGTCCCACATCTCCTTGTAACACTCTACTGTTTCCGGTGAAGAAAGCCCCACCATCTTCTGGATCGAGCATGGTTCAGGATCTGCAGGAAGTGAATAAAGCTGTTGTCCCTCATGCTCCCTGCGTTCCTGACTCACATACACTGTTGAATGAATTGGAACCACATATGCAATTTTTCACAGTAGTAGACATCAGCAATGCATTTATTTTTTTGTTTTGTTTTGTTTTGTTTTTTTAGCATCCCACTACATCCAGATAATCAGTCCTGGTTTGCATTTACATTTGAAAATAAAAGGTACACATTCACAAGACTACCACAAGGTTACCGTGAATCTCCTACAATTTTTTCCTCAGGCATGTCAGCAAACTTAGCACAATTTGTGCCACCAAGTGGAAGCCAATTGCTCCTGTATGTGGATGATATTTTGCTGGCATCTCCTGACAAAAACACATGCAAACAAGATACGATTGCCTTATTGAAATTTTTGGCACAACAAGGTCACAAAGTCAACAAAGAAAAATTGCAACTCTGGAAAACTAAAGTGAAGTATCTGGGTCACATCCTCTCTGCAGCAGGCCGCCATGTTGATCCAATCAGAAAAGCAGCCATTTTGTCAGCCCCAAAGCCAATAACAAAAAGGGACATGATGTCATTTTGGGGCACTTTAAATTACTGCCGTTCCTGGATTGTTAATTTTTCTGCTGAAACACAGCCTTCAACTGAACTCATTTATAGCATCCCCATGACACAACAAGACAAAGTCATTTGGACCCCAGAAGGTGAAGAAACATTCATCAAAATGAAAAAGCTCCTGGTGAGCAGTGATGTTTTGGCACTTCCAAATTACCAGAAACCATTTGTTCAGACAGTGGACTGCAGAGGGGTCATATGACTTCAGTTTTACTCCAATCACATGGTACTAAAATGCATCCTGTAGCATTCTACTCATCAAAACTTGACCCAGTTGCCAGAGCAACACCCCATGTGTATAAGCAGTTATTGCAACTTCAATGGCGATTCAGACTTCGGCATCAATAGTTTTGTTTCATCCATTAACATTGAAGGTTCTGCATGCTGTCTCAGTCATTTTGCTACAAAGCAAAATTTCTTTGTTGTCTTCTTTAAGACATCTTTCTTGCATGACAGTTTTACTATCACAACCTCACCTTACCATTGAATACTGCACCACACTGAATCCAGCAACACTTTTACCCATCTCCACTGAAGGCATTCCACACATTTATTTGGAAGAAATTGAGAATGAAACATTATCATGTCCAGACCTGTCAGACCTTCCTTTGCCTGATTCTGATCTCACACTTTCTGTAGATGGATCATGCAAAAATAATTCAGATGGTACAAATGCATCAGGTTATGCTGTAGTGACAGCTACAGAGGTTCTAATAGTGCAGAAGCTCCCACCACATTACTCAGGTTAAGCTGCAGAACTCATTGCTCCAACTGAAGCCTGTAACTTAGGAAAAGGGAAGAAAATTACTGTCCATACGGATAGCCGATACGCATTCTGTACCATTCATCATTTTGCACAACAAAGGAAAAAGACAGGAATGGTTACATCAACAGGTAAACCTATTCTTCACAAAGATCTCATTCTAAATCTTTTAGAAAATGTTCAACTGCCTGCTAAGTTAGCCATTTGCAAATGTGAAGCTCATACAAACAGTAAAGACCCAATCTCTCAAGGGAATCAGTTGACACTGAAGTTGAATCTGACGACACCGCAAAGGCAGCTGCCCTAGGTGAACAGGACATTACCCCATCACTCCAACTACCGTTGCTAGAGCAGTTCTCTCATGATATTGTCGTTGAAGCACAGAAAACATCTCCACAGTCTGAAGTGTACAGGTGGTTACAAAAAGGTGCTGTTTTTGATCAAGGTTCACAACTTTACAAATGACCTAAAAACGAGTCCACCCTTCCTAGAAAATTATTCCACTATGCTGCTACCTTGACACATGGAGTTATTCATATGTCAAGAGGAGGGATGGTACAAATGTTAAATAAAGTGTTTACAACCTGTGGGTTCACAAATTTTGCCTTAAAATTTGGTCAACAATGCCTAATATGTGCTAAAAACAACACATAAGGGAACATGAGACCAGAGGAAGCTTTCCCCCTTCCACATATCCATTTCAAAACATTTGTATGGATTTCATTGAACTAAACAAATATGAAGGAAAAAAAATATTGTTTAGTCATATTGGATACATTCACCAAATGGGTAGAAGCTTTTCCATTCATTTTTGTGGTCACTTCCTGCATTGCTGGCTGTCGGTGTGGTTTGCTCTGTGGTTTGCTCTCCTCACTCTCCTGAGGATTATTGCCTTTAATTGTATTTTAATTGCTTTTTTCCCCATCTACCATCACCTCTCACTTCTGTTTAACAAGCCTCTTGCACCTGTGTGCGCACTCAGTGTCACCTAATCACCCTCTTTAGCCTTCTATTCACCTTTCATCTGTGTTTGTGTTAGCTTTGGGTTAGCCACTAGCTATGGCTACTAGCTCTCCTTCCCCTTCTCCTCTGGTGTGCTCTCTGTGTCAGATGTTTAGCTACACCTCTGCCTCTTTTAGTGTTAATGGTAAATGTAATAAATGTTGTCTTTTTGAGGCACTTGAGGTGAGGTTGTGTGATTTGGAATCCCAGCTCTGCTGCATTGAAACACTGTCAGCACCAGTTAATAATAATAATAGCGGAGCACCCTAGCATAGGGCCTGCTAGCCGTCCCCTGGCTTCCACCTCTCCTGAGCAGCCAGGAGAGAATGGGTGGGTGATGGTGAGAATCAAATCAAATCAAATCAAACTTTATTGTCATATTGCTGTACATACAACTGTAGTGCAGGCAAGATGAAATTACGTTTTTCTCGGCATCCATATAAATAGAAGCAGCATGATATAAGACACACTCCCACATAGCTTCACCCCCCCACCCCTACCCCCCCATCCATTCACACATCCCTGAGACATACTTGGGAAAAAAAACTAACTAACTATAATATACAAATAACATACAAAATGTCCGTAGGCGCAGTAGTGTGTATGAGAGATTCCGGGTCAACTGTTCAGCATCCTGACAGCTTGTGGAAGGAAGCTGTTGATCAGTCTGGTGGTTCTGCCTCTGATGCTCCGGAATCGTTTACCAGATGGAAGAAGTTCAAAGTGTTTATGCAGAGGGTGAGAACGGTCCTTGACAATGTTCAGTGCCCTGCTCCTACAACGGTTCTGAAAAAGTTCTTGGACAGAGGGGAGGGAGACTCCAATTACCCTCTCAGCCCCCTTGACTATCCTCTGCAGGGCTTTTTTGTCTGACATACTGCAGCTGGAGTACCATGTAACAATGCAGTACGTCAGAACACTCTCCACCACACCTCTGTAGAAGGTCCTGAGGATGCAGATGGGGAGAGAGGCCTGTTTGAGTTTCCTCAAGAAGTGCAGTCTCTGCTGAGCCCGCTTCCTGATCCCCAAGGAATTCTTGCTCCAGGTCAGGTCCTGCAAGATCTGCACTCCGAGGAACTTGCTGTTCTCCACTCTTTCCACTAAACGGCCGCTGATGCTGAGGGGGACGTGCTCAGGCTGTGACCGCCGGAAGTCGATAATCATCTCCTTTGTTTTGTCCACGTTGAGTACCAGATTGTTCTCCCTCCACCAGCTCTCCAGGTCTCTCACTTCTTCCCTGTACATTGATTCCTCATCCCTCTGAATAAGTCCCACCACCGTGGTGTCGTCTGCAAACTTAATAATCTGGTTCCCTTCGTGTCTGGATACACAGTCATGTGTTAGAAGTGTAAACAACAGTGAACTGAGTACACAGCCTTGAGGGGATCCGATGCTCAGTGTGACAGAGTTGGAGATGTTGTTTCCAACCCGGACAGACTGAGGCCTCTGTCAGGAAATCCAGGATCAGAATCAGAATCAGAATCAGAATGAGATTTATTGCCATTGTTCATGTAGTACACAAACTAGGAATTTGTCTCGGTGCAATGCTGCAACATTAAACATGGAGTAGCACTAAAGATAAAAATAATAAACTACGCATGCAATAAAAGGTAGAATATGAATAAGTAATACTAATCTATGCAATTTTTAAATATATTAACAAGCAGCAGATATTGTGGAGTTCCACATAGTGCAGTCGGTAGTGCAAAAAGAAAACAGTGATAATTGTCATGAGTCCGGTTGAGCTGCTGTACGTAGTGCACGAGAGTCTAATAAGTCACTTAGTGTTCAGCAGTCTGATGGCAGAGGGGAAGAAGCTGTTCATGTAGCGGGAGGTTTTAGTCTGAATGGACCGAAGTCTTCTGCCTGAGGGGAGGGGGGCAAACAGTGCGTGTCCAGGGTGTGAAGGGTCGGCTATGATCCGACCTGCACGCCTCCGGGTCCTGGAGATGTACAGGTCCTGGAGGGATGGCAGCTTGCAGCCGATCACGCGCTGCAGTCTTAGTCTGTCCCTGGCGGTGGCTCCTGCGTACCACATGGTGATGGAGGTGGTGAGGATGGACTCGATGATGGCCGTGTAGAACTGCACTAACATCTTGGTGGGTAGCTTGAGCTTCCTCAGCTGCCGCAGGAAGAACATCCTCTGCTGGGCCTTTTTGATGAGGGAGCTGATGGTCGGCTCCCACTTGAGGTCCCGGGTGATGGTGGTGCCCAGGAAGTGGAAGGAATCCGCAGTGGTGATGGGAGAGTCTGTGAGGGTAAGGGGGGGCAGAGGGGCTGTGACTTTTCTGAAGTCCACAATCATCTCCACTGTCTTCAAAGCGTTCAGCTGCAGGATGTTGTGGCTGCACCAGGACGTCAGCTGGGCCACCTCTCTCCTGTAGACGGACTCGTCACCGTTGGAGATGAGCTCGATGAGGGTGGTGTCATCCGCAAACTTGATCAGCTTGACAGACTGGTGGCTGGAGGTGCAGGAGTTGGTGTACAGGAAGAAGAGCAGGGGGGAAAGTACACAGCCCTGGGGTGATCCGGTGCTGATGCTAACAGAGTCTGAGACAGTCTTTCGCAGCCGCACATGCTGCCTCCGGTCCGTCAGGAAGTCGGTGATCCACCTGCAGAGGGAGTCAGGCACGTTGAGCAGGGACAGCTTGTCCTGGAGCAGAGCGGGGCGGATGGTACTGAATGCAGAGCTGAAGTCCACAAACAGGATCCTGACATAGGTTCCCGGGGAGTCCAGGTGCTGCAGGATGGAGTGGAGGGCCAGGTTGATTGCGTCGTCCACAGACCCGTTGGCTCTGTAGGCAAACTGCAGCGGGTCCAGGAGGGGAGTGGTGATGGTCTTGAGGTGGGGCAGGACCAGGCGCTCAAAGGACTTCATGACTACAGAGGTGAGCGCTACAGGTCTGTAGTCGTTAAGTCCAGTGAGCCGTGGCTTCTTGGGGACAGGGACGATGGTAGAGGTTTTGAGGCAGGCCGGCATGTGGCATGACTTCAGGGGGGTGTTAAAAATGTCTGTGAAGACAGGAGTCAGCTCCTCCGCACAGTGTCTCAGGGTGGAGGGAGACACACCGTCCGGACCGGGGAACTTGCGCGGGTTCAGTCTGGAGAACTGTCTGTGCACGTCCTGCTCACTGATGGCAAGGGCAGGGGGAGAGGAGGGGGGGGGCGCCTTTGATGAAGTGGGGACCATGGAGGCAGTGGCGCTGGGGGGAGGGGGGGAGTTGGACACAGCTGACAAGGTGTCAAAACGGGCATAGTGTTGGGACAGTCTTTGACAAAGGGCTTTGTCATCCTGTCCCTTAGAAGCCTGAGGCCGATAGTTTTTTTTTCCACAATATCTTTATTGAACCTTTTTTTTTTTTTTAACAAACATGATACAAACAATCAAACACTAACACTAAAGTACTACAAAAAAAAAAAATACCCTAAAAACACCAACAACCACCAACAAAATCAAGTCTTCAACAATGCTCCTCTGTTTAGTCTAGACAATCCAATACATTAGTATACATATTATGTTCACCAGTTTGGAATTTACAAGGTCCACACACATCATTCACCTTCTTCTTCAAGAGTTATGTTTAAATTTTTTACATAATCAATAAAAGGTCTCCATATATTCTCAAACACAATTTCCTTTGATTTCAGTATATATGTTATTCTTTCTAATGGAAGGTTTGTTAACATCTGTCTTAACCACTGAGTCACATCTGGTCTATGAGTCTTTTTCCATAATAGTGCAATACATTTTTTGGCATTAAGCAAACTGAGGTCTATGAATGTTCTTTCACTTTTATTGAAATTATGCTTTTCTGGGTACAGACCCAACAAAAACAGTTTAGGATTCAATATGATTTGTTTTGAGATTATTTTTTCAATTGTTACCCTCACCTCCTCCCAAAACATTCTTATTAATCTACATTCCCATAAACAATGAAATAGGGTTCCTTTACTTTCCATGCATTTTGTGCATGTATCTGGTATATTTTTGTTATATCTATTTAACTCCTCCGGTGTAACATACATCCGCATTAACCATTTGAAATGTATCAATTTAAGGCGTGCATTTATTGATTTGGTTTGAGCTTCTGTACAAGCCAATTCCCATTGTTCCTCTGAAATTTCAATTTGCAGATCTTCTTTCCAGTAGTTTAATCTTTTCAGTGAATTTTCACTTGAAGATAGTGTCAATGAGTTATAAAACTCTGAAATAATACCCTTTCTTTTACTATCTTTCATCATCATTTTTTCCAAGGATGAATAAATAGGTTGAGTGAGAGCTTTATTTTGATTTGATCGAATAAAGTTTCTAAGTTGAAGATATTTAAAAAAATGTGTTCTATTGAGATTAAATTTGATCCTCAGCTCTTCAAAAGACATTATGTTGTCTGCACATGGCAAATATAAATCCTGAATCTTTTGTATCCCTTTTAAATTCCATACTTTAAATACAGCGTCCGCTCTCCCTGGTTTAAAATATTGATTACCCCATATTGGACTAAATTGTGACAATAACTGTGGTTCTTTTAAATAGTTTTTAGCTTCACACCATATTTTGATCATATGCTTTACAAATGGATTTTTAACTTGTTTTTGTAATTTTTTTGCCGAATCTGAGTATATGAATATGGGAAGAGGTAAAGGTAAATTGTATGATTCCATTTCAGTCCAGTGAGGGAGATCATTTGATGAAAAATAATATGTCATAGACCTCAGTTGTGCCGACCAATAGTACAACATAAAATTTGGACATTTCAGACCTCCACGATCAAATGGTAAATATAATAAAGACAAACGTAATCTAGCCCTCCTGTTGTTCCATATAAATTCCACTAACTTTTTTTTTATTCTTGAGAATAGATCTAAAGGTGGTGATAAGGGAATGTATTGAAATAAATAAAGTATTTTAGGTAAAATATTACTTTTAAGTATATTGATTCTCCCGATCATCGACATTGGTAGTGACATCCATCTCTGAGTTAACTCATTGATATCTGACATTAAGGCTTCATAGTTGACACTGGCGACTGATTCTAGCTTAGGCATAATTTGGATTCCTAAATATTTAAACTGATTTACAACACTGAATTGATTTACCTCAGGGGCTGGGTAATTTCTCTGGGTCTCATTTAGCATTAATATTGAAGATTTAGTTTTATTTATTTTATATCCTGATATTTCCCCAAAATTCTTTATTAAATTCAACAAGGTTGGAATTGATTTTTTTAGATTCGACATAAACAAAATTATATCATCGGCGTACAGGGAGATTTTATGTTCTGTTGGTCCAACTTTAATTCCATATATTTGTGAATGTAAACGTATCGCTATCGCTAAAGGTTCAATTGCCATAGTAAACAGTAAAGGTGAAAGTGGACAGCCTTGTCGACATCCTCTATTGATTTTTATTGGTTTTGAAATATTGTTATTTGTTAGGATTTCTGCTGTAGCATTATTGTATATTATTTGAACCCATTTTATGAAATTATTTCCAAGTCCAAACCTTTGTAGGACTTCAAAAAGAAAGGGCCATTCAACTCTATCAAAGGCCTTTTCGGCGTCCAATGATAGGAGAGCTGTATCCGGTGCTTCTTTATTAAAATAAATAATATTAAATAGTCTTCTTACATTATGGAAGCCTTGTCTACCCTTTATAAAGCCATTCTGATCTCGATTAATAATATTTGGTAAAATTTCTTGTATTCGTCTTGCTAAAATTTTACAGATTATCTTAAGGTCGGCGTTTAATAGGCTTATTGGTCTCATATTTTCACATTTATTAGAGGGCTTACCTGGTTTTGGCAACAGTATAATTAAGGCATTATTTATGTATGATGGTAAATTATTATTTTGAAATGCTTCTAAAACCATTTCCAAAAAAGGTTTTATTAATTTATTCTTAAATTTTTTATAAAGGTCAACTGGAAGACCATCTGGTCCTGCACTTTTTCCTGATTTCATATTATCAATGGCTAGCCCAACTTCTTCTTGACTAATTTTAGACTCCAATATCTCCCTGTTTTCATTTGGAATACACGGTATAGATAGTTCGTTCAAAAACCCATTTAGTTTTGTTAAATCAGGTTCATTTTTGGTATCATATAATTTTTCATAGTAATCTCTAAAGGCTCTATTAATTTCTAAAGGATCTATAACTACCTGTCCCTTACTTATAATACTGGTAATTGGTGTTTTAATTTCCAATTGTTTAATCTGCCATGCTAATAATTTTCCTGATTTTTCACCTTGTTCATAAAAAGATTGTTTCAATCTTAGAAGACTCGAGGCAGCTCTATTCGCTGATTTTTTGTCGTATTCAGCTCTCAAAATCAGTAATTCATTCTCCAACCTTGGGTCACTTCCTGCATACACTTTTTCCTGAAGACTTTTTATTTTATGTTCCAATTTAGCTCTCTCCTCTCGAGTCTTCTTAGATTTTGATCCTGTATAACTAATAATATGTCCCCTAATAAAAGCTTTGAAAGCCTCCCACTTTACACATGCTGATGTTTGTGTAGTATTGATGTCAAAGAACTCGTCTATCTGTTTTTCTATATACTTGACAAATTCCTCATCCTGAAGCCATTTATGCTGAAATTGCCATCTACCTGATTCCTTTGTCAATTTTTTATCTACATATATTAGACAACAGGGTGCATGATCAGAAATCACGATGTTATCATAAAAGCAGTTTTGAATCTTGGACCTTAATTCTGTGGAAATCAAAAAATAATCAATACGTGAGAATGTCTTGTAGGTACTGGAATAACAAGAATAGGCTTTAACTTGTGGTTTCATTTCTCTCCATATATCTAACAATCTCAATTCTTTCATAAAATGATTAATAGTCATCCTACATCCAATGTGCGTACAATCCAGTCCTGTTGATCTATCCACACCTGGATTCAATGTACAATTAAAATCCCCTGCTATTATATGTTGCCCTGTAAGTGATGATAAGATGAGAAATAAATTAGCAAAGAACTTCTGATCATCTATATTGGGACCATATAAGTTCACAAGATTTATATTTTCTAATAGCAAAGAACCTTGAATGATTACATATCTTCCAAATTTGTCTCCAATTACATTTTTCACCTGAAAAGGAACTGATTTATGTATGAGAGTCATAACTCCCCTGGCTCGGGATGAAAATGAAGAGGTGAATACACTTCCCTGCCATCTACTCCTAATTCTTTTAACATCCTCCTCTATCAGATGAGTTTCTTGTAAAAACACAATTCTTGAACCCATGTCCTTTATTTTATTCATAACTTGTTTAAGTTTTTTTAAATTTTGTAGACCTCTGCAATTCCATGAAGTTAAATTAAGATTAACACTTTGGTCCATGATCAATAGAGAGTTTGGGATTACCTTGCAGTGTAAACATGCTCATACAGAGAAGCAAAAACATGAGTGGTTGAACATTCATCCTACAAACTACACACAAACAAATTTCCCCTTCCCACACTTGTGGCAAACCCCCCAAAATCAAAAGAAAAATTCTGTCTCCCGATATAGCCATCGACTGTTCCACACCCACGGGGAACAGCCTAAGCCACTCCTTCTTCATCCTCCCAATCACCCTAACTCTACTGCTTTTAATGACGTAACATTAACTCTCCTCTGTAGTTTTCCAACTTAACTCCAAAATTTTTAACAACTTTGTACATCATAGTTTTTTTTGTTGTTTGTTTTGTTTTTGTTTTGTTTTTTTAATATATAATACAATCTATATTTTGTAAACTTACTATTTACTTCAAGTCAGTCAGATGCCTGTGCAAATGCTTAATTATTCTACCTTATATTTTGTTCATGCTTAGCTCCCACCAGTCTCTTCTTCTTCTTTGATCTTCTTGATGAACTCCTGCGCCTCCTCTGGGGTCTTGAAGATGTGGGTTCTGCCCTCATACGTGGTCAGCAGTCTCGCAGGATAGATTACACCATGACGAATCCCAAGGTTGCGCAGCTCCTTACGTACGGGATCAAACTGCTTCCTCAATTGCTGGATTCCTGTGGCCAAATCTGGGTAGAACCGCACCTGCTGGTCCTGGTGTTTAATCTCTCCTTTAGCACGTGCAGCGTTGAAGATCTTCATCCTGTCTCTGTTGCTAAGAAACTTCATAATTAAGGTCCTCGGCGGTCCCTTATCTCTCCGTGGGCCAATACGATGTGCTTTTTCCAGAACCACTGCTGATTGCAACTCCTCGCTGCCCAGCACCTCCGGAATCCACTTTTCCAGAAAGGAACATACGTCCCGACCTTCTGATTCCTCTGGAAGACCCACCAGCCTCAAATTATTCTGTCTCGACCGAGATTCCAAATCCAAAATATTATCTTCCAGAGATTTATTTTTTTTTTCCAAAGTGCGCACCTTTAATTGAAGACGGGTGACGTCATCTTCAGCACTAGCGAGACGGAGCTCCATCTGTGCCGTTCGTTCTACACAGTCACCCAATTCCTTTCTTATTCCTTCCAACGCTGTCATAATCCCATCAAATCTAGAGGAAAAGTCCGCTCTCATTGAACTCATGGCAGCCATCAGCGCATCTGCGCCATTCCCCGCAAACATCGCACTGCCGCCAGCTTCCTCCGCCATATATGGAGTTTTGTTTGCTGCGTCACAGACCTGAAAGTCCGTTAATTTGGACTGTTTCGGCGGCTCGCTTTTTCCTTTTCCTGGTTTTCCAGCCTTAGGCTTCGCCGACATATCCTCGCCCAAATGCTGGGATACGTTCTGTCCCAAATGAGAGAGTTATTTGCCGATTTTTTTTCTCCAGGAGCAGAGCAGAGCGAGACACGTCCGTCCTACGTGGCAGCCATAACCGGAAGTCCCTGAGGCCGATAGTTGGTGATTTGCCTCAGTCCTCTCCACACAGAAGCAGAGTCGTTAGCAGTGAACTGTTGCTGGAGTCTCTCAGAATACACAGATTTAGCTCTCCTCAGCTCTCTGCTAAACCGGTATTTGACCTCCCTGTAGCAGTCCCGGTCTCCACTTTTCAACGCTGCTTCCTTCTCCTTCCTGATCTGTCTGAGCTTAGCTGTGAACCAGGGCTTGTCGTTGGAGTAACTCACCCTGGTGCGCGATGGAAGAATGCTCTCCTCACAAAAGTGGATATATGAGGTGACAGTGTCCGTGTACTCATCCAGATCATGCGTGGCTCCTTTAAACATGTCCCAGTCAGTTATTTTCAAGCACGTGCTCAGCTTCACTGGTCCATTTCCTCATAGTGCTCACAACAGGTTTTGTGAGCTTCAGTCTCTGTCTGTATCTCTGTCTGTCTGTATCGACCATCACATGATCAGATAGTCTGAGCGCAGCACGGGGAACAGAGCGATACGCGTCCTTAACTGTAGTGTAACAGTGATCCAGCGTGTTCTTTCCTCTGGTGGGGCATTTAATAAACTGTTTGTACCGGGGGAGTTTGTGGCTCAGGTTGCTCTGGTTAAAGTCGCCAACCACAATAACCAGAGAGTCTGGGAAAGTCCGCTCCGCTTGCTGAATGTGATCTGCGAGCGCGCGCTGAGCCTCGCGCACGTCCGCGTCGGGCGGGACGTAAACAGCGGCCAGGATGAATGAAGCAAACTCACGCGGGGAATAAAATTGCTTGCAGTTGATGAATAAATATTCCAGAGTGGGAGAACAGTGTTGGGAGATCACAGTTACATCGGAGCACCAGCTGCTGTTGATGAAGAAGTAGACTCCTCTGCCTGCGGTCTTGCCGGAGAGCCCCGTGTCGCGGTCTGCACGAAACAGCTGAAATCCCTCGAGGAGGAGTGCGCTGTCCGGTGTCTTTTCCTTGAGCCAGGTCTCAATGAAGCAGAGGGTACACAAGGTGGAGAGGTCCTTAAATCGCATCAGCAGTCTCAGTTCATCTACCTTGTTATAAAGAGAATTGACGTTGGACAGAAAGATCCCAGGCAAGGCCGTGCGCGTGCCTCTCCTGCGAAGCCGCACGAGGGCGCCCGCTCGTCTTCCTCTCTTTCGCCGTCTCACTTTTTGGGCTAAAAAGTGAACCAGATCGGCGGCAGGAGCCAAAAAAACTGGGAGTAGGTCCGTGGGAGTGAAAGTCCTGATATTTAGTAGCTCTTCACGGGTGTGAGAGCAGGCAGACACACAATTGACGAACAAAAACAAACAAAAAAAAGCGCAGCGAAGCACCATGGCGACCACTGTGGGCGCCATCTTGGATCAGGATCCAGAGACATGTGGCGGTGTTCAGACCGAGAAGGAGTAATTTCTCCATCAGTCTCTGGGGAATAATGGTGTTGAATGCTGAACTGAAATCAATGTACAGGAGTCTGGCGTAGGTGTCTTTCTGGTCCAGGTGGGTGATGACAGAGTGTAGGGTGGGGACTATAGCATCCTCCGTGGAGCGGTTTGAACGATATGCAAACTGGAGCGGGTCGTGTGATGCAGGGAGGCAGGCTGTAATGTGTGGTTTGACAAGCTGTTCAAAACACTTCATCACAATTGGTGTCAGTGCAACAGGACGATAGTCATTCAAACAGGACACAACTGGTTTCTTTGCCACCGGTACAATGATAGAGGTCTTGAAGCATCTGGGAACGATGGCCCGACTCAGGGAGATGTTATAAATGTTAGTCAGGACATCCGCCAACTCGCTCGCGCAGTCTCGGAGCACACGTCTCGGAATGTTGTCCGGACCTGCAGCTTTGCGTGCGTTGACTCTGGTTAGGGTCCTCCGTGTGTCCGCTGTGTTGATGGTAAAAGCTGGTCTGATCGATGGTGGGGGTGGGCCAGCCCTCCCTCTGATTGTCGAGTTTGATGCTTCAAAACGTGCAAAGAAGTCGTTAAGCCTGTCTGGAAGCGAAGCGTCGTCATCATCGACCCCCTGCCTAGACTTATAGCCCGTCAGTGTCCGAACTCCCTGCTACATCTGCTTGGTGTTCCTAGTGTCACAGAGGTGTCCCTGGATTTTCTCCGCATAGGTGCACTTTGCCGCCTTAATTCCCTTTGAGAGCACAGACCTGGCTGAGCGGAGGGCGATCCTGTCCTGAAGCTATGAAGGCTGCATCTCTGGCTGTGAGCAGCGAGCGCACCTCTGCCGTCATCCAGGGTTTATAGTTGCCCCGTGCAGTGATAGTCTTCACTATAGTGACATCCTCTGTGCACTTCGCGATGTAGCTGGTGACTGTATCAACATACTCCTCCACATCTGTCTTGTCTTCCTGGGAGGCTGCTATTTTGAAGACCTCCCAGTCTCTGTGCAGAAAACAGTCTTTCAGTACAGAGGTTGCACTCTCTGGCCAAATTCTAATTTGTTTCACTGCTGGCCTGCTGCACTTCAATAAAGGTTTGTAGGCAGGCAGCAGCATCACGGATATGTGATCAGAAAGGCCGAGATGGGGGCGGGGTATCGCCTTATATGCATCTGTGTTTGTGTACACTAAGTCCAACATATTCTCTCCTCTGGTCTTAAAGTCTACACATTGTTTAAACTTGGGGAGCCCAGTCTTTAAGCTGGTGTGGCTAAAATCCCCCGCAACCACCACAAAACTGTCCGGGTGTGAAGTTTGGATTTCATTAATCGCATTGTGCAGTTCCCCGAGTGCCTTCTTAGCATTAGCTTTAGCATTAGCGCTCGGCGCTATGTAAACACCAGCTACAAACACGTTGCTGAATTCCCTCGGCAAATAATATGGCCGACAATTTACAATAAGGAACTCCGCCAACGGAGAGCAGTGTTTAGACACTAACGTGGCATTGACGCACCAGTTCTTGTTAACATAGATGCATAGCCCACCCCCCTGGCTCTTACCGGAGCTTGTCGTTTCCCTGTCGGCACGGAACATCGCCATATCTTCCAGTTGAATGGCCTCGTCTGGGATGTTGGAGCCATGTCTCGGTGAAAACAAACACACAGCAGTCTCTCCACTCTCTCCGGGTTTCTCTCAGCAGACGCAGCTCGTCCAGCTTGTTTTCAAGGGAGCGGACGTTAGAGAGAATGAGCGACAGTACCGTTGGTCTGGAGGGGTTAGCCTTTAGCCTAGCATGGATCCCGGCCCTTTTTCCACGCTTTTGCTTGCATTCGCTCCGCTTACGTCTCCTCCTCTCTTGGGTAGCTTCCAGCGGGGACTCCGCCAGAATTCCATGCTGGCGTAGAATGTCCAAATCACAACCGATCGCTGCGATTCTTGCAGCGTGCAGTACCTTGATGTTTAATAAGGTTTCACGGTTGTAAGTTTTACAGAATGTACGTCTGGGAAGATCAAAACACTCAAAACTCTCACACTCGCTGATGCCAAGAGGGGCCGCTGCGTCCGTGCGCGCTGCTGCCATCTTAAATTTCAAGAAGGAAGAATCACAAGAAGGAAGCATAGTCGCAAGTCCCTGGTTCACCACCAACCTGTTCATGTTTCTAATTGCTTTTCCCCGCTCAGTGACACACCTGCTGAGGAAAAAAACTCTGATCATTGGCAACTATATAGTCAGAAACGTGAACCTAGAGACTCCAGCGGCCATAGTCAAATGCATTCCCGGGGCCTGAGCAGATGACATCGAGTCAACTTTGAAAATGCTGGCTAAAAATAACTACAGATACTCCACAATTGTTATCCACATCGGCAATAATGACATCCGACTCCGGCAGTCGGAAGTCACAAAACTTAGTGTGGAATCGGTGTGTAACTTTGCCAAAATGATGTGTGCCTCTGTAGTATTCTCTGGGCCCCTCCCCAATCTGACCAGTGATGACATGTTTAGCCGCTTGTCATCCTTCAACCGCTGGCTCTCTGTGTGGTGTTCTATAAACGATGTGGGCCACATAGACAATTGGAACTCATTTTGGGGAAAACCTGGTCTTATTAGACAAGACGGCGTCAATCCCACTTTGGATGGTGTGTCTCTTTTATCTAACAATCTGGCATATTTTTTATCCAAATTTCCAAAACCTTGACAACTCAGAGTTGGGACCAGGAAGCAGAGTTGCAGACTTACATGCCATTCTGCAGCTCCTCTTCAACCGCCACCCCTCAACTTAGCCCCTGTCTTCCCCATCAGAGAATCATTGTCTGCTCCCTCCAAAGTAAATAAAAATATAATGTATAAGCATCCCAAAGTGATTAAACAAAAAGTTGGTCAAACTCAAATTAAACATGGAGCCTCAAAATTTAATGACTTGGCCTCTGTTCCTCCGCATAATTTAAAAATTAAATGCGGTTTGTTAAATATTAGGTCTCTTACTCCCAAATCTCTGCTAGTCCATGATCTATTAATTGATCATCAGATTGATTTAATATCCCTTACAGAGACTTGATAAGGGCAAAAGGATTATGTTGGTTTAAATGAATCAACTCCCTCTGGTTATTTAAACTGTCAAAATCTCAGAAGTTCTGCTCATGGAGGAGGAGTAGCAGCAACAATTTACCATTCCAAATTATTAGTTAATGTAAAAGCAAAAAACTTGTTGTAGGACTTCCGGTTATGGCGGCCACGTAGGAAGACATGTTTCACACTGCTCTGCTCGTAAAAATAAAAATTTTACTAAAACTCTCTTAATTGGAACAAAAACCCATCCCAGCGATTTGGCGCGGATATGGTAAAGACCAAGGTTGGAAAATTAGGTGGAGGAAAAGGTAACTTGACAAAACAAGCCAAGCTACCAGACTTTCACGCTCGAGGCGAAACAGAGAAAACTCCAGAAGCAATGGCGGAGGAGGGAGCCAGCGGTGGAGCGGGAACAGTTGAAGATGGGACAAACGCAGTGCTCACTGCCATTAACTCCATGAGAACAGAGTCTTCGTCTAAATTTGACGGGATTATAGCAGCGATAGAAGGTATGAGAAAAGAAATAAATGACTGCATGGAGCGAGTGTCGCAGGCGGAGCTCCGAATTTCAAGCGCTGAAGATGACGTCACCAGCCTACAATCTAAACTGCAAACACTGGAATTAAAATGCAAAATTTCAATTCAATTCAGTTCAATTCAACTTTATTTATATAGCGCCATTTCACAACAACAGTCATCTCATAGCACTATCAACTGTAGGGGGGGACCCCCACAGTTGCAGAAAGACCCCAGCAATCAGGCGATCCCCTGTGAGCAAGCACTCGGCGACGGTGGAGAGGAAAAACTCCCTTTTAACAGGAAGAAACCTCCAGCAGAACCAGGCTCAGGGAGGGGCAGTCATCTGCTGCGACTGGCTGGGGGGTGAGGGGATAGAGAAGAAGAAAAGAACAGACATGTAGAGAGCAAACAGCACGATGGGGACTCAATCTATGGGAGAGAACAAACAAATGTTAATGACCAGCAAAAAAAAATATTTCATAGAGAGTGAGGAAAGGAGTGAGGCCCAGTGCATTACTGGAGGTCCCCCGGCTGACTAAACCTATTAGCAGCATAACTAAGGGAGGGTTCAGAAACACATGATCCCTCCCTAATTGTAGGCTATATCAAAAAGGTAGGTTTTAGCCCTATTCTTAAAAACAGAGATCGAGTCTGACTCCCAAATCCAGATTGGCAGCTGATTCCACAGGAGAGGAGCTTGATAACTGAAGGCTCTGCCTCCCATTGTACTTTTGGAGATTCTAGGTATTACAAGTAATCCTGCATTTTGGGAGCGTAGTGCTCTGTTAGGATAATACGGTAGTATCAGATCTTTTAAATAAAAAGGAGCCTGATTGTTTAGAGCTTTGTAAGTAAGAAGAAGGATTTTAAACTTAATTCTAAACTCTATGGGAAGCCAATGAAGGGAGGCCAGAACCGGAGAGATATGATCTCTCTTTCTAGTACCTGTTAAAACTCTTGCTGCAGCATTTTGGATCAGCTGAAGACTTTTTAAAGATGTTTTAGGACAGCCTGATAATAAAGAATTACAATAATCTAATCTCGAGCTAACAAAAGCGTGGATCAGCTTCTCAGCATCACTCTGAGACAAGATGCTCCTAATCTTGGCAATATTACTCGATCTTTTTTTTCCCGGTTCCGGTTCCGCCGGACCGGTGGCGCCACACGAGTAGGCTGCCCGTTGCAACAGCCTTTTTTTTTATCTTCCTTCTTCTTTCTATACCTTTCACTCTGTATATATATCACGGATGCATGGATCGCCCCGTGGGTCTCCTGGGTCGGCGGACGGAGCCACGGTTTGCAGCGGGAGACGTTACAGCGGGGAGGAGCTAGTGCTAGCTAGCACTTGGCCGCCACCCGGTGCTAATGGGAAACTCGACATACCGGGAGCTGTAGCGAAAACGACGCGGGTGCCGGGCTGGAGTTTAGGCGGCGTGCAAGAAATATAAGACAGAATAATAAAGAGCGATGGCAAGAACCAAGCAGACCGCCCGTAAAATCTACTGGAGGAAGAAGCCCCCCAGGAGACAGCTAGCCACCAGGGCAGCTCGGAGAGGCGCTCCGGCCACCGGCAGAGTGAAGAGGCCTCGCCGTCACAGGTCCGTGGCTCTGAGAGAGATCCGTCGCTACCAGAAATCCATGGAGCTGCTCATCCGTAAGCTGCCCGTCCAGCGCCTGGTGAGGGAGATCGCTCAGGACTTCAAGACCGTCCTGCGTTTCCTGAGCTTTGCCGTCATGGCTCTGCAGGAGACCAGCGAGGCCCACCTGGTGGTCTCTTCTTCGCTAAGGGGGTCACCATCATGCCCAAAGACTTCCAGCTGGCCCGCCGCATCCGCGGAGAGAGAGCTTAGACTTTCTGCTGCACATTCACCAACCAACCATAATGCTCTGCACTGTGTCTATATATATACATTTATAGTAATATGGACATATGTTTACTAGATGTTGTTTTTTCTTGCCTTCTGATTGTTGCTCTGAGTGTTGCTATCCCTGTGCTGTTGCAATCCTGGAATTTCCCCATTGTGGGACTAATAAAGGCTTATCTTATCCTATCTTATTACACAAATGATAGAAGGCAGTCTTAGAAACAAATTTAATATGTGAATTGAAGGACAAATCCTGATCAAAAATAACTCCAAGGTTCCTCACAGAGCTATTAAGAGAAAGGGTAACCGCATCCAAACTGAAAGTTTGATTTGGAAAGGAATTTCTAAGGTTTTTTGGACCAACAAGAATGACTTCAGTCTTATCTGACAGGTATAATTGTGTGTCATCTGCATAACAATGAAAATGTATACAGTGCTTTCTAATAATGTTGCCTAACGGAAGCATATATAAACTAAAAAGAGTAGGGCCTAGCACAGATCCCTGTGGAACTCCATGACTAAGCTTTGAGTTGAAAGAAAACTCATTATTTACATGAACAAACTGGAACCTATCAGATAAATAAGATCTAAACCACTGCAACAAAGTTCCATTAAGTCCAACATAGTGTTCTAATCTATCAAGTAGAATATTATGATCGATAGTATCAAAAGCTGCACTAAGGTCTAAAAGGACAAGTACAGAAACTAGTCCATTATCAGATGCAATGAGGAGGTCGTTAGTGACCTTCGCTAAGGCTGTTTCAGTACTATGATGGATTCTAAACCCAGATTGAAACTCTTCAAGTAAACCATTTCCCTGCAGGTGGTCAAATAATTGCGTAGTAACAACTCTTTCTAAGATTTTTGAAATGAAAGGGAGATTAGAGATTGGTCTATAGTTAGCTAAAGCTCCTGGATCTAGCGTTGGCTTTTTGAGTAAGGGTTTAATTACAGCCGTTTTAAAAGCCTGCGGTACATGGCCTAAAGTTAATGAAGAATTGATTATATGAAGAATAAAGCTACCAATAAGTGGGAAGACTTCTTTAAATAACCTGGTAGGAATAGGGTCTAAAAGACAAGTTGAAAAAGTCTGGAAGATAACGTCCTAGACTTGGAATCCCGCTTGCGACGGAATAATTTCAGGCTGGTGGGCCTCCCGGAAGGAACGGAGGGACGGGACCCATGCTCCTTTTTGGAAAAGTGGATTCCAGAAGCACTGAATAACTCGGATCTGCAGTCATCGGTCGTTTTAGAGAGAGCTCACCGAATCGGCCCACCGAGAGATAATAAGACACCACCAAGGACGCTGATTATGAAGTTCCTCAACTACAGAGACAAGATGACAGTCACGAATGCGGCGCGAGCTAAAGGGGAAATTAAATACCAGGATCAACAGGTGCGGTTCTATCCAGATTTGGCCACAGGAATACAACAATTAAGGAGGCAGTTCGACCCGGCCTGCAAAGAGCTGCGCAACCTATGGATTCGTCACGGAGTAATTCATCCGGCAAGACTGCTGGTCACATATGAGGGGAGAACCAACACCTTCAAGACCCCTCAAGAGGCGCAGGAGCTCATCAAGCAGATCCAAAAGGAAACTGGTGGGAGCTAAGCATGAACATGACAAAGGTAGAACATTTAAGCATATGTACAGGCATCTGATTGATCTGAAACATATAACATGTCTACAAAATACAGACTATATTTAAAAACAAAAAAGCTATGATGTACAAAGTTGCTATAAAACTTTGAAGTTATGTTGAAAAAACTACAGAAGAGAGTTAATGTTATAAGAATAGTAGTAGAGTCAGGGTGATTGCGAGGAGAAAGAGAGAGTGGTTTGATTGATCCTCGCAGGTGTGGAACAGTCACTAGCTATAACGGGAGATGGAATATTTTGATTTTGGGGGGATTACCACGAATGTGGGGAAAGGGAATTTGTTTTTGTTTAGTTTGTAGGATGAATGTTCTATCATCCGTGTTTTTGCTTCTCTGTAAGAGTATGTTCATATTGCAAGGTAATCTCAAACTCCTTATTGATCATAGATCAAAGCGTTAATCTTAATTTAACTTCATGGAATTGCAGAGGTCTACAAAATCTTAAACTTAAACAAGTTATGAATAAAATAAAAGACATAGATTCAAAAATTGTATTTTTACAAGAAACTCATCTAATAGAGGAGGATGTAAAAAGAATTAGGAGAAAATAGCAAGGTAACATGTTCACCTCATCATTCACATCCCGAGCCAGGGGAGTTATGACTCTCATACATAAAACAGTCCCATTTCAAATGAAAAATGTAATTGGAGACAAATTTGGAAGATATCTAATCATCGAAGGATCTTTGTTATTAGAAAATATAAATCTGGTGAACTTATACGGCCCCAATATTGATGATCAAAACTTTTTTGTTAATTCATTCCTCACTTTATCATCACTTGCAGGGCAACATATAATAGCAGGGGATTTTAATTGTACATTGAATCCCAGTATAGATAGATCAACAGGACTGGACTGTACGCACAATGGATGTAGGATGACCATTAATCATTTTATGAAAGAATTGAGATTGCTAGATATATGGAGAGAAATGAAATCACAAGTCAAAGCCTATTCTTGTTATTCTAATACCTATAAGACATTCTCACGTATTGACTACTTTTTGATATCTACAGAATTAAGGTCCAAGAATCAAAACTGTTTCTATGATAACATCTCTCAGGGTGCATGATCTCTGATCATGAACCCTGCTGTCTAGTATATGTAGATAAGAAATTGACAAAGGACCCAGGTAGGTGGCATTTCCAACATAAATGGCTTCAGGATGAGGAATTTGTTAAGTACATAGAAAAACAGATAGATGAGTTCTTTGATATCAATACTACACAAACAACGGCATGTATAAAGTGGGAGGCTTTCAAAGCTTTTATTAGGGGGCATATTATTAGTTATACAGGTTCAAAATCTAAGAAGACCCGAGAGGAGAGAGTCCAATTGGAACGTAAAATAAAAATTCTTCAAGAAAAGGTGTATGCAGGAAGTAACCCACAGTTAGAGAATGAATTACTGATTCTGAGAGCTGAGTATGACAAAAAATCAGCGAAAAGAGCTGCCTCGAGTCTTCTAAGATTGAAGCAAACTTTTTATGAACAAGGTGAAAAATCAGGAAAATTATTGGCATGGCAGATTAAACAATTAGAATCTAAAACACCAATTACCAGTATTATTAGTAATGGACAGGTAGTTATAGATCCTTTAGAAATTAATAGTGCCTTTAGAGATTATTATGAAAAACTATATGATACAAAAAATGAAACTGACTTAACAAAACTAAATGGGTTTTTGGGTGGATTATCTATACCACAGGTGTCAAACTCATTCCATGGAGGGCCAAGACCCTGCAGGTTTTACCTCCACCCAGTGGCTTCAACAGGTGTTTTCTCTGAATTTCTTCCCACTGATTGCTGATCAGTGAAAACACCTGCTGAAGAGACTGGGTGGAAGTAAAACCTGCAGGGTCTTGGCCCTCCATGGACTGAGTTTGACACCCCTGATCTATACCATGTATTCCAAATGAAAACAGGGAGATACTGGAGTCTAAAATTAGTCAAGAAGAAGTTGGGCAAGCCATTGATAATATGAAATCAGGGAAAAGAGCAGGACCAGATGGCCTTCCAGTTGACCTCTATAAAAAAATTAAGAATAAATTAATAAAACCACTTTTGGAAATGGTTTTAGAAGCATTTCAAAATGGTAATTTACCACCATACATGAATAATGCCTTAATTATACTGTTGCCAAAACCAGGTAAACCCCCTAATAAATGTGAAAACATGAGACCAATAAGCCTATTAAATGCTGATCTTAAAATAATCTGTAAAATTTTAGCAAAACGACTACAAGAAATATTACCAAATATTATTAACCGAGATCAGAACAGCTTTATAATGGGAAGACAAGGCTTCCATAATGTAAGAAGAGTACTTAATATTATTTATTTCAATAAAGAAGCACCGGATACAGCTCTCCTATCATTGGACGCCGAAAAGGCCTTTGATAGGGTCGAATGGCCCTATCTTTTTGAAGTCCTACAAAGGTTTGGACTTGGAAATAATTTCATAAAATGGGTCCAGATAATATACAATAATGCTACAGCAGAAATCCTAAAAAACAGCAATATTTCAAAATCAATAAAAATCAATAGAGGATGTTGACAAGGCTGTCCACTTTCACCTTTACTGTTTACTATGGCAATTGAACCTTTAGCAATGGCAGTACTTTTACATCCACAAATATATGGAATTAAAGTAGGACCAACAGAACATAAAATCTCCCTGTATGCCGATGACATAATTTTGTTTATGTCGAATTTTAAAAAATCAATTCCGACCTTGTTAAATTTAATAAAGAACTTTGGGGATATATCAGGATATAAAACAAACAAAACAAAATCTTCAATATTAATGCTAAATGAGACCCAGAGAAATCACCCAGCTCCTGAGGTAAACCAATTCAATGTTGTAAATCAGTTTAAATATTTAGGAATTCAAATTTTGCCTAAGCTAGATTCAGTCGCCAATGTCAACTATGAAGCCTTAATGACAAATATTAATGAGTTACTTCAGAGATGGATGTCACTACCAATGTTGATGATCGGGAGAATTAATATACTTAAAAGTAATATCTTACCAAAAATACTTTATTTATTTCAAAATATTCCTTTACCACCACCTTCAGATCTATTCTTAAGAATTAAAAAAAAAGTTAGTGGAATTTATATGTTCTAATCTATCAAGTAGAATATTATGATCGATAGTATCAAAAGCTGCACTAAGGTCTAAAAGGACAAGTACAGAAACTAGTCCATTATCAGAGGCAATGAGGAGGTCGTTAGTGACCTTCGCTAAGGCTGTTTCAGTACTATGATGGATTCTAAACCGAGATTGAAACTCTTCAAGTAAACCATTTCCCTGCAGGTGGTCAAATAATTGCGTAGCAACAACTCTTTCTAAGATTTTTGAAATGAAAGGGAGATTAGAGATTGGTCTATAGTTAGCTAAAGCTCCTGGATCTAGCGTTGGCTTTTTGAGTAAGGGTTTAATTACAGCCATTTTAAAAGCCTGCGGTACATGGCCTAAAGTTAATGAAGAATTGATTATATGAAGAATAAGGCTACCAATAAGTGGGAAGACTTCTTTAAATAACCTGGTAGGAATAGGGTCTAAAAGACAAGTTGAAGGTTTGGATGAGGAAACTATTTTGTCTAACTCACAAAGGTCGATTGGAGTAAACTCATCAAGACAAACATCAATAGAAGGAGTTGTAGTAGTTACAGTATTTAAGTTAACTGTGGGAAGAATCTGATTGATTTTATCTCTGATGGATGAAATTTTATTATTGAAAAAGTTCATAAAGTCCTGACTAGTAAGCTCTAAGGGAATGCTAGGATTGACAGAGTCCTGACTCTTTGTCAACCTGGCTACACTACTGAAAAGAAACCTGGGATTATTCTTGTTCTCTTCTATTAATGCAGAGTAATAACTCGTTCTAGCTTTTCTAAGAGATTTTTTATAAATTAAAAGATGATTTCTCCAAGCTAAATAGATTTCATCTAATTTAGTAGAGCGCCATTTTCTTTCTAATTGACGAGTCTTCTGTTTTCAGCTACGAGTTTCTGTGTTGAACCAAGGAGTTAGAAATCTCTGATTAGACTTTTTCTTTTTTAAGGGGGCCACCAAGTCTAGAGTCTGATGCAGAGAAGCTGAAACACTATCCACCATGTTATCAATTACAGAAGGAGCAAGCTGTCTATAGCTTATTTCCGTTGTGTTGACACATGGCATAGAGGAAACAATCTGCATAAATTTGGTAACAGCATCATCTGAGAGGCATCTACTGTAATAATATTTTTCTTTAGGAGCCAAATAGTCAGAAATAGTAAAATCAAAGGTTAACAGACAATGGTCTGACAGTACAGGGTTATGAGGAGACACTACCAGATTTTCTATTTCTATGCCATATGTCAGAACAAGGTCCAATGTATGGTGGAGGTAATGAGTAGAATTTCCTACTTTCTGAGAAAACCCAATCGAGTCTAATATTGAATTAAATGCCACATTAAGGCAGTCACTATCTACATCCACATGTATATTAAAGTCCCCTACTATAATTATCAGATTTCAGCACTAAATCAGCTAAGAAATCAGCAAATTCGGATAAAAATTCTGAGTAGGTTGATGGGGGACGATAAACTATGGCAAATAAAATTGGGTTTAACCTAAAATTGCTAAAGTGCCCAATACTGAGGACCAGGCCCTCAAAGGAATTATAACATGTTTTTTGCTTTACATTAACTAGTAATTTTTTTTTTTTTTTTTTTTTTTTTTTCTCTCGGCGCCACACCAGTCGGCTGCCTTTTGCAACAGCGGCTCGATTCCGAGTCTTTTTCCCTTCCTCTCTCTTTTGATCCGTCTTTTTTTTTCACCCCACTTATATCACGGACACACAGATCGTCCTAAATGTCTCCTGAGCCGGTGGACGGAGCCACTGTTTATAGCAGGATACGATACAGCAGAGAACAGCTGCTAGCATTCAACCGCCACCCGGTCCCATTGGAAAAACTCGACATACCGAGAGAACTGAGGCGAAAACGCCGCGGCTGCCGGGCTGGAGTAAGGCGGAGGACAAAAAATATAAGGTACAGACCCTCCCTTCCATCTGTTGTCATGGGAAATGTACGGTCGATACTGGGAAAGTTAGATGAGCTAGCGGCTATCTCCCGTTATGATAGCACATACCGGGAGTGCTCTCTCCTTTTGTTTACTGAGACGTGGCTAACTGAACTAGCAGCAGATGCTAACATTGAGCTGGAGGGTTTTCACATGATACGAGCTGACCGAACACCAGACAGTGGCAAGGCTAGGGGCGGTGGAGTGATAATGTATGTTAACAACAACTGGTGCAGACCGGGACATATCACTGTTAAACAACGACACTGCAGCAAAGACATTGAGTTGCTAGCTGTTAGCATGAGGCCTACATATCTCCCGAGAGAACACTCACACGTGATCTGCATTGTTGTTTATGCAAATCCGATGGCGAACGCTGGGACAGCACGTGACGTCATCCATTCAGTAACCAGCAGGCTGCAGACAGAACACCCAGATGCTCTTCTCCTCATCTCAGGCGATTTCAACCATGTTTCACTGTCTCCCATTCTACCCACGTTCACCCAGTATGTCACATGCCACACTAGAGACAATAAAACACTGGATTTATTCTACGCAAACACTAAGGAGGCGTACACCTCATCACAACTCCCCCCACTCGGGAGATCGGATCACAACTTGGTTCATCTCCGGCCAGTGTACAAACCCCTAGTGCACAGACAACCTCCGGCCATGCACACTGTGGAGTTATGGTCTGAGGAGACAATGGACACCCTAAAGGGCTGTTTTGAAGCCACCGCCTGGAAGCAGCTCTGCGATCCACATGGTGAGGACATCGATGGCCTCATTCACACCTTCACGGGCTACCTCAGCTTCTGTGTGGACAAATCCGTTCCCACCAAGACCATACGGCGTCACTCAAACAACAAACCCTGGATCAACCCTGAGATAAAAACACTTCTGAGAGAAAAGAAGAGGATCTTCAGGTCAGGGAACAGGGAGATGCTGAAGTCCGTACAGAGGGAGCTGAGGAGAAAGATCAGAGAAGGCAAGGACAGCTTCAGGAAGAAGATGGAGGACAAGCTGCAACAGAGCGACATCAGCGGGGTCTGGAGAAACCTCAAAACCATCTCGGGGCTCCAGAATACCTCCCCCCAGGCCACAGGGGGCAGGGAGTGGGCGAACAACCTGAATCTGTTTTTCAATAGATTTGACCAACCACCCTCCCCCCTGACTGCACAACAACCACTGCTGCCTCTAAAGAAATCAAGTCCTGCTGCCCACTCCCCACTCCACCAACACCCCCCCACTCCCAACACACAGCCCCCCATCCTGACCCTGACCAGGACCCAGGTGAGGACGGAGCTGAGGAAGATCAAGGCGAGGAAGGCGCCGGGACCGGACGGCATCAGCGCAAAGCTCCTCAAGTCCTGTGCAGACCAGCTGTGTGGGATTGTGACGTATATCTTCAACATGAGCCTGAAACTGGGGAGGGTACCACAGCTGTGGAAAACATCTTGTGTGGTACCTGTACCAAAAACTTCCCACCCCAAAGACCTGAACAGCTACAGACCGGTGGCCTTGACGTCCCACTTGATGAAGACCCTGGAGAGACTGCTCCTTGCTCACCTCCGCCCCCTGGTGGAACCAGCGATGGATCCACTCCAGTTCGCCTACCAGCATGGCATTGGGGTGGAGGATGCGGTGATCTTCCTCCTTCACCGTTCTCTGTCCCACCTGGAGAAGCCCGGGAATATGGTGAGGATCATGTTCTTTGACTTCTCCAGTGCTTTCAACACCATCCAACCGATGATCCTGAAGGACAAGCTGCTGCGCGCAGGGGTGGACCAGCACCTGTCATCATGGATCCTGGACTACCTCACGAACCGGCCTCAGTTTGTGAGAACCCGGGACTGTGTGTCCGACACGATCATCAGTAGCACGGGGGCCCCCCAGGGAACGGTGCTGGCTACCTTCCTGTTCACTCTTTATACTGCGGACTTCTCACACAACACAACACACTGCCATCTACAGAAGTTCTCTGATGACTCTGCGATCGTTGGCCTCATCTCCAATGGAGATGAAGCTGAGTACAGAGGGCTTATCCAGGACTTCGTGGACTGGTGCCATCGGAACTGCCTCCAGATCAACGCGAGGAAAACTAAGGAGCTGGTGGTGGACTGCCGCAGGCATGGGCAGCCCCTCACAGTACCAGTAAATATACAGGGAACAGACATCGAGATGGTGACATCCTATAAGTACCTGGGTATTCATCTGAACAATAAACTAGACTGGTCACACAATACTGATGCACTCTACAAGAAGGGACAGCGCAGGCTGTTCCTGCTGAGGAGACTCAGGTCTTTTGGTGTACAAGGGGCGCTGCTGAAGTCATTCTATGACACGGTGGTGGCATCAGCCATCACTTTTGGAGTGGTCTGCTGGGGCAGTGGCATTACTGCAGCCGATAGGAAGAGACTGAACAAACTGATTAAGAAAGCTAGCTCTGTCCTGTGGCAGCGCCTTGATCCGATGGAGGAGATAGGAGAGAGAAGGACGGTGGCTAAACTGTCATCTCTGCTGGAGTCCGAGTTCCACCCTATGCAGGACATACTGAATGCACTGAGGAGCTCATTTAGCAGCAGACTACATCATCCCAGGTGCACAACCGAGAGGTTTCGTAGGTCCTTCCTACCAACGGCTGTCAGACTGTACAACCTAAGCAGGGCTGCTCGCAGAGATAGCAAAAAGACGTAACAAACTAATAGTTTTTTGAATGCAAAAGATGCAATAGACTTACACAATGGTCCCCTCCGGCATACAACTAGGAACTTACCGGTCGCTATGGAGGGTGAGAATATGTATGGGCACATAATCATACCATGTAGGATAACTAAGTAGACGGTTATGCTGTTTCATTCCATCTAGCAACAATGCTCTGCACTGTGTGTGTTTATATATTTACATATTTATTCCATCTAGCTACAATGCTCAGCACTGGGTGTGTTTATATATTTATATATCTACATATTATTCCATCTAGCTACATTGCTCCGCACTGTGTGTGTTTATATACTTGCATATTTATTCCACCTAGCTGCAATGCTCCATACTGTGGGTGTTTATATATTTACATATTTATTCCATCTAGCTACAATGCTCTGCACTGTGTGTTCATATATTCATATATTTATTCCATCCAGCTACAATGCTCTGCACTGTGTGTCTGTGTGTGTGTGTATATATATATATTTTATAGTAATACGTACATATGTATATTAGCTGCTCTTGCTTGCTTGTTTTTTTTTTTTTTTTTTTTTTTTTTTTTTTTTTTTTTCTTGCCTTCTGATTGTTGCTCTGAGTGTTGCTATCCCTGTGCTGTTGCAATCCTGGAATTTCCCCGTTGTGGGACTAATAAAGGCTTATCTTATCTTATCTTATCTTATCTTAATTTGGAATGGTAAATTGTTGCTACTCCTCCTCCTACTCAGAATTTTTATCTGAATTTGCTGATTTCTTAGCTGATTTAGTGCTGAAATCTGATAATCATAGTAGGGGACTTTAATATACATTGTGCGTCTGCCGGTTCATACACCCGTGAAGAGTTATTAAATATCAGGACACTTACTCCCACGGACCTTCTCCCAGTTTTTTTAGCTCCTGCCGCCGATCTGATTCATTGTTTGGCTCAAAGAGTAAGACGGCGTAAAAGAGGGAAGCGAGGGGGGATTCTCGCTCGGCTGCGAAGGAGAGGCACGCGAACAGCCTTGCCTGGCATATTTCTATCCAATGCCAATTCTCTCTTGAACAAGGTAGAAGAATTAAGACTGCTGATGCGATTTAAGGACCTCGCTTCCTCGTCTGTCATCTGTTTCTCTGAGACCTGGCTTAAAGAGAACATTCCAGATAGCGCGATCAGCCTCGAGGGATTTCAGCTGTTTCGTGCTGATTGCGTCACAGAGCTCTCCGGTAAGTCTATTGGAGGAGGAGTGTGCTTCTATATTAACAACAGCTGGTGCTCTGATGTAACGGTGATTTCCAAACACTGTTCTCCCGCCCTGGAATTTCTTTTTATTAACTGCAAGCCATTTTATTCCCCGCAGGAGTTCGCCTCATTCATCCTCGTCGCTGTGTACGTCCCTCCCGACGCGGACACGCGCGAAGCTCAGCGCGTGCTCGCGGATCACATCCAACTCACGGAGCGGAACTTTCCAGACTCCCTGGTTATTGTGGTGGGCGACTTTAACCAAAGCAATCTGAGTCACGAGCTCCCCCGCTACAAACAGTTTATTAAATGTCCAACCAGAGGAAATAACACGCTGGATCACTGTTACACTACAGTGAAAGACGCATATTGCGCTGTTCCCCGCGCTGCGCTGGGACTATCTGATCACGTGATGGTCCACCTCATCCCCACATACAGACAGAGACTGAAACTCACTAAACCTGTTGTGACCACCACGAAGAAATTGACCAGTGAAGCTGGAGAGAAACTGAACACATGCATGGAAATAACTGACTGGGGCATGTTTAAAGGAGCCACACATGATCTTAATGAGTACACATACACTGTGAACTCATATATCAACTTCTGTGAGGAGAACATTCTTCCATCGCGCACCAGGGTGAGATACTCTAATGATAAGCCCTGGTTCACGGCCAAGCTCAGACAGATCAGGAAGGAGAAGGAAGCAGCGTTGAAAAGTGGAGACAGGGACTGCTACAGGGAGGTTAAATATCAGTTTAACAGAGAGCTGAGGAGAGCTAAATCTGTGTATTCTGAGAGACTCCAGCAGCAGTTCACTGCTAATGACTCGGCTTCTGTGTGGAGAGGACTGAGGCAAATCACCAACTATCGGCCTCAGGCTTCTAAAGGTCAGGATGACAAAGCCCTTTGTCAAAAACTGTCCCAACATTACGCCCGTTTTGACACCTCGTCAGCTGTGTCCAACTCACCCACTCCACCCAGCTCCACTGCCTCCTCAGCCCCTCATTCATCAAAAGCGGTCCCCCCCTCCTCCTCCTCCTCCTCCCCCCCTGCCCTTGTCATCAGTGAGCAGGACGTGCACAGACAGTTCTCCAGACTGAACCCGCGCAAGGCCCCCGGGCCGGACGGTGTGTCTCCCTCCACCCTGAGACACTGTGCGAAAGAGCTGGCTCCTGTCTTCACAGACATTTTTAACACCTCCCTTAAGCAATGTCACGTGCCGACCTGCCTCAAATCCTCCACCATCATCCCTGTCCCCAAGAAGCCACGGATTACTGGACTTAACGACTACAGACCTGTAGCGCTCACCTCTGTAGTCATGAAGTCCTTTGAGCGCCTGGTCCTGTCTCACCTCAAGTCCATCACCACACCCCTCCTAGACCCGCTGCAGTTTGCCTACCGTGCTAACAGGTCTGTGG
This sequence comes from Pholidichthys leucotaenia, assembly GCA_020510985.1. NCBI lineage: Eukaryota > Metazoa > Chordata > Actinopteri > Cichliformes > Pholidichthyidae > Pholidichthys > Pholidichthys leucotaenia. The sequence continues at coordinate 18,804,337 of CM035839.1, read as the reverse complement.
ACGACGCAGTCAACCTGGCCCTCCACTCCATCCTGCAGCACCTGGACTCCCCGGGAACCTACGCCAGGATTCTGTTTGTGGACTTCAGCTCCGCATTCAACACCATCTGCCCCGATCTGCTCCAGGACAAGCTGTCCCTGCTCAACGTGCCTGACTCCCTCTGCAGGTGGATCACCGACTTCCTGACGGACCGGAGGCAGCATGTGCGGCTGGGGAAGTCTGTCTCGGACTCTGTTAGCATCAGCATTGGATCACCCCAGGGCTGTGTACTTTCCCCCCTACTCTTCTCCCTTTATACCAACTCCTGCACCTCCTCCCACCAGTCTGTTAAGCTGATTAAGTTTGCGGACGACACCACCCTCATCGGGCTCATCTCCAACGGCGACGAGTCCGTCTACAGGAAAGAGGTGGCCCAGCTGGTGTCCTGGTGCAGCCATAACAACCTGCAGCTGAACGCACTGAAGACTGCGGAGATGATTGTGGACTTCAGGAAAGTCACAACCCCCCTGCCCCCCCTCACCATCACAGGCTCTCCCATCACCATTGCAGATTCCTTCCGCTTCTTGGGCACCACCATCACCCGGGACCTCAAATGGGAGCCAACCATCAGCTCCCTCATCAAAAAGGCCCAGCAGAGGATGTTCTTTCTGCGGCAGCTGAGGAAGCTCAAGCTACCCACCAAGATGGTAGTGCAGTTCTACACGGCCATCATCGAGTCCATCCTCACCTCCTCCATAACTGTGTGGTATGCAGGAGCCACTGCCAGGGACAGACTAAGGCTGCAGCGCGTCGTGTGCACTGCTGAGAAGGTGATCGGCTGCAAACTCCCATCTCTCCAGGACCTGTACATCTCCAGGACCCGGAGGCGTGCTGGCCGGATCATAGCCGATCCTTCACACCCTGGTCACGTACTGTTTGCCCCCCTCCCCTCAGGTAGAAAACTTCGGTCCATTCGGACTAAAACCTCCCGGCACATGAATAGCTTTTTCCCCTCTGCCATCAGACTGCTGAACATTAAGTGACTTATTGACTCTCGTGCACTATGTACAGCAGCTCAACCAGACTCAAGTCATTCATCACTGTTTTTTCTGTTTCATTATCAACTGCACTGTGGTACCCCATATTATCTGCTACTTGCTAATTTTTTTAAAACTGCCTTGACTAGTACTACTCATTATTACTATTATTATTATTATTACCTCCGCCAGGCCGAAAAGGCCAGGAGGAGGTTATGTTTTTGCCGGGGTTTGTCTGTGTGTTTGTTTGTCTGTCTGTCTGTCTGTCTGTCTGTTTGTCTGTTGGTTAGCAAGATAACTCAAAAAGTCTTGGACGGATTTCCATGAAACTTTCAGGCGTTGTTGGAAATGGTACAAGGAAGAACTGATTAAATTTTGGGGGTGATCCGGTTCACCGTCTGGATACAGGAATTTTTAAAAGCATTTTTCCACACTGTGACATAGGGCCATTTTCAACATGGAGGGCGCTGGTCGTCGTGTCTGCAACACAAACTCTGCGTTCTTCAATGTTTTAGGCACAAAAGCACGTGGAAAACACTGCTGGCCTGGGCCCGCCAGCGTGCCTGTGTTTGCGCGCAACTGCAAAACCTCACACGGCCAGCTGTCCGCCGACGGATTCTTGGGCAGAAATTCCCCGGCCAGCCATAGGAGCTGCGCATTTGGCAGAAATTCACCGGCCAGCCATAGGCGCTGCGCAAAAACGAGCTCTCTGCCGGCGAAGCTTCTAAATTCTCGTTTGCCGCGGAGCGCAACCCCAAAATAATATAAAACCCACGGCAACCTGTCTACCCAATTTGCATCCGTCAGTGAAGGAGATGGACACAACAGCAACACTTCAGTTTATTACCTCCGCCAAGGAGGCAATGCTTTTACTACTGAACCACTAATCCTATCACTATCACATTGACTGTCATTGATTAATTGTGTGTTTATTGCACTGTCCCTGTCAAATAAACAAATAATCATTGTGAATCCAATTGCTAGTCATATGTTTACATGCTCAAGGAATCTGAAAACGTACACACAAACACTGTATGGGGGGAATTGTGGCGCTTGGCGGAGGTCTGCGCTCTCCGAGTGCTTTTCTAGTTATTATTATTACTTATTTTTCTACACTTATTGCACGGTTTTAATCCTTTAGTTTTTTAGTTTATCTCTTTATATCATCATGTTTTTAATGTTGCAGCATGGCACTGAGACAAATTCCTAGTTTGTGTACTACATGAACAATGGCAATAAATCTGATTCTGATTCTGATTCCACGACCAGAACTTCTGGGATTTTGACAGTTTAAATAACCAGAGGGAGTTGATGCATTTAAACCAACATAATCCTCTTGTCCTAACCAAGTCTCTGTAAGGGAAATTAAATCAATCTGATGATCAATTAACAGATCATGGACTAACAGAGACTTGGGAGTTAGAGACCTAATATTTAATAAACCACATTTAATTTTTAAATTATGAGGAGGAACAGAGGCCAATTCATTCAATTTAGAGGCTTTATGTTTAATTTGAGTTTTACCAATATTTTGCTTTATCACTTTGGGATGCTTATGCATTATATTTTTATTTATTTTGGAGGGAGCAGACAGCGATTCTCTGATGGGGAAGACAGGGGCTAAGCTGAGGGGTGGCGGATGAAGAGGAGCTGCAGAGAGGCGTGTAAGACTGCGACTCTGCTTCCTGGTCCCAATTCTGAGTAGTCAAGGTTTTGGAAATTTGGATAAAAAAGATGCCAGATTGTTAGATAAATGAGAAGCACCATCCAAAGTGGGATGAATGCTGTCTCGTCTCATAAGACCAGGTTTTCCCCAAAAAGAGCTCCAATTGTCAATGTAGCCCACGTCATTTTTAGGACACCACACAGACAGCCAGCGGTTCAAGGATGATGAACGGCTAAACATGTCATCACTGGTCAGATTGGGGAGGGGCCCAGAGAATACGACAGTGGCAGACATCGCTTTTGCAAAGTCACACACCGATTCTATATTAAGTTTCGTGACTTCCGACTGCCGGAGACGGATGTCATTAATGCCGGCGTGAATAACAATTGTGGAATATTTACAGTTACTTGTAACCAGCATTTTCAAATTTGACTCGATGTCGCCTGCTCTGGCCCCAGGAATACATTGGACTATGGCCGCTGGAGTCTCTAGGTTCACGTTTCTGACTACAGAGTCGCCAATGATCAGAGTTTTTTCCTCAGCGGGTGTGTCGCTGAGCGGGGAAAAACGATTAGAAACGTGAACAGGTTGGTGGTGTACCGGGGCTTTGCGACTAGGCTTCCTTCTCACCGTCACCCACCCAGTCTCCTCGCTGCTGAGGAGAGCCGGGGGACCGCTGACAGGGGGGCCTAAGCTAGCTAGCTCCGCTGCAGCTAAGGGGCGTCCGTCAAGACTAACTGGCGCAGACGGTGTTTCAATGCAGCAGAGCCGGGATTCCAAATCAGACAACCTCGCCTCGAGCGCCTCAAAAAGACAACATTTATTACATTTACCGTTATCGCTAAAAGAGGCAGAGGTGTAGCTAAACATCTGACAGAGAGAGCACACCAGAGGAGGAGAGGAAAGAGAGGTAGTAGCCATAGCTAGTGGCTGGAGAGCAAACCACACAGGCAGACAGCAAAACAGGAAGTGACGATACGTTACCACAAGGAAGTGACGATCCCAGATCCCAGTCATTCAGATAACATAATGTCTTTTGAAGAACTGAGGATTAAATTCAATCGTAATAGAACACACTGTTTTAAATATCTTCAGCTTAGAAATTTTATTCGATCAAATCAAAATAATGCTCTCATTCGACCTACTTATTCATCTTTGGAAAAAATTTTGATGAAAGATAGCAAGAGAAAGGGTATTATTTCAGAGTTTTATAACTCACTGACACTATTCTCAAGTGAAAATTCACAGAAAAGACCGAATTACTGGAAAGAAGACCTGCAAATTGAAATTTCAGAGGAACAATGGGAAATGGATTGTGCAAGAGCTCAAACCAAATCAATAAACGTACGTCTTAAACTGATACATTTTAAATGGTTGATGCGGATGTATGTTACACCAGTGGAATTAAATAGATATAACAAAAACATACCAGATATATGCACAAAATGTATGGAAAGTAAAGGAACCCTATTTCACTGTTTATGGGAATGTAAAAAAATCAGAATGTTTTGGGAAGAGGTGAGGGTAACAATTGAAAAAATAATTTCAAAACAATTCACATTGAACCCTAAACTGTTTTTGCTGGGTCTGTATCCAGAAAAACATAACTTTAATAAGAGTGAAAGAACATTCATAGACCTCGGTTTGCTTAATGCCAAAAAATGTGTTGCACTACTGTGGAAAAAGACTCATAGACCAGATGTGACTCAGTGGTTAAGACAGATGTTAACAAACCTTCCACTAGAAAGAATAACATACATACTGAAATCAAAGGAAAATGTGTTTGAGAATATATGGAGACCTTTCATTGATTATGTAGAGAAATTAAACATAACTTCTGAAGAAGAAGGTGAATGATATGTGTGGACCTTGCAAATTCCAAGCTGGTGAATGTATATTATGTATTCTTATGTAATAGATTACCTAGACTAAACAGAGGAGCATTGTTGTTGATCTGTTTTTGTTAATGGCTGTTGTTGTTTTTATTATACATTTTTTTTGTAGTTGTTATTGTTCTTTTTAATTTTTTAAATTACTTTTGTGTTAGTGTCTGATTGTTTGTGCCATGTTTGTAAAAAAAAGGTTCAATAAAAAATATTGTGGAAAAAAAAAAACTTGTTATAATTCCTTTGAGGGCCTGGTCCTTAGTATTGGGCATGTTAGCAATTTTAGGTTCAACCCAATTTTATTTGCCATAGTTTATCGTCCTCCCTCAGCCTGCTCACAGTTTTGATCCAAATTTGCTGAATTCTTAGCTGATTTAGTGCTGAAATCAGATAGAAATCAGATAGAATAATTATAATGGGGGACTGTACCTGGGTATTCATCTGAACAATAAACTAGACTGGTCACACAATACTGATGCACTCTACAAGAAGGGACAGCGCAGGCTGTTCCTGCTGAGGAGACTCAGGTCTTTTGGTGTACAAGGGGCGCTGCTGAAGTCATTCTATGACACGGTGGTGGCATCAGCCATCACTTTTGGAGTGGTCTGCTGGGGCAGTGGCATTACTGCAGCCAATAGGAAGAGACTGAACAAACTGATTAAGAAAGCTAGCTCTGTCCTGGGGCAGCGCCTTGATCCGATGGAGGAGATAGGAGAGAGAAGGACGGTGGCTAAACTGTCATCTCTGCTGGAGTCCGAGTTCCACCCTATGCAGGACATACTGAATGCACTGAGGAGCTCATTTAGCAGCAGACTACATCATCCCAGGTGCACAACCGAGAGGTTTCGTAGGTCCTTCCTACCAACGGCTGTCAGACTGTACAACCTAAGCAGGGCTGCTCGCAGAGATGGCAAAAAGACGTAACAAACTAATAGTTTTTTGAATGCAAAAGATGCAATAGACTTACACAATGGTCCCCTCCGGCATACAACTAGGAACATACCGGTCGCTATGGAGGGTGAGAATATGTATGGGCACATAATCATACCATGTAGGATAACTAAGTAGACGGTTATGCTGTTTCATTCCATCTAGCAACAATGCTCTGCACTGTGTGTGTTTATATATTTGCATATTTATTCCATCTAGCTACAATGCTCAGCACTGGGTGTGTTTATATATTTATATATCTACATATTATTCCATCTAGCTACATTGCTCCGCACTGTGTGTGTTTATATACTTGCATATTTATTCCACCTAGCTGCAATGCTCCGTACTGTGGGTGTTTATATATTTACATATTTATTCCATCTAGCTACAATGCTCTGCACTGTGTGTTCATATATTCATATATTTATTCCATCCAGCTACAATGCTCTGCACTGTGTGTCTGTGTGTGTGTGTATATATATATATTTTATAGTAATACGTACATATGTTTATTAGCTGCTCTTGCTTGCTTGTTTTTTTTTCTTGCCTTCTGATTGTTGCTCTGAGTGTTGCTATCCCTGTGCTGTTGCAATCCTGGAATTTCCCCGTTGTGGGACTAATAAAGGCTTATCTTATCTTATCTTATCTTAATATACCAAGAATGGCTAAGAGCGAAACATTGGACTATTCTAAAGTGGCCTTCTATGAGCCCTGATCTAAATCCTATTGAACATCTGTGGAAGGAGCTGAAACATGCCGTCTGGAGAAGGCACCCTTCAAACCTGAGACAACTGGAGCAGTTTGCTCATGAGGAGTGGGCCAAAATACCTGCTGAGAGGCGTAGAAGTCTCATTGACAGTTACAGAAATCGTTTGATTGCAGTGATTGCCTCAAAAGGTTGTGCAACAAAATATTAAATTAAGGGTACCATTATTTTTGTGCAGGCCTGTTTCATGAGTTTGTTTTTTAAAATATTTCTGTTGAAAGCATTGTCTGATTTTCATTGGTTAATTTTCATAGAATTTTTATTTATTACCACTTTTGTCAGATTCAAGTTATTTCTGTGACCATTGTGGGTTTTTCTTTCATTAACAGAGGGGTACCAACAATTTTGTCCACGTCTGTACATGTAGATGCAGATAGTGATTGCCTTAATATGGCATTTAATTCAATATTAGACTCGATGGGGTTTTCTCAGAAAGTAAGAAATTCTACCCATTATCTCCACCACACATTGGACCTTGTTCTGACATAGGACATAGAAATAGAAAATCTTGTAGTGTCTCCTTATAACCCTGTACTGTCAGACCATTGTCTGTTAACCTTTGATTTTACTATTTCTGACAATTTGGCTCCTAAAGAAAAATATTACTACAGTAGATGCCTCTCAGATGATGCTGTTACCAAATTTATGCAGATTATTTCCTCTATGCCATGGGTCAACACAACGGAGAAAAGCGATGGAGAGCTTGCCCCTTCTGTAATTGATAGCATGGTAGATGGTGTTGCAGCTTCTCTGCATCAAACTCTAGATATGGTGGCCCCTTTAAAAAAGAAAAAAGTCTAATCAGAGATTTCTAACTCCTTGGTTCAACACAGAAACTCGTAGCTGAAAACAGAAGACTCGTCTTTTAGAAAGAAAATGGCACTCCACTAAATTAGATGAAATCTATTTAGCTTGGAGAAATCATCTTTTAATTTATAAAAAATCTCTTAGAAAAGCTAGAACAAGTAATTATTACACATTAATAGAAGAGAACAAGAATAATCTCAGGTTTCTTTTCAGCACTGTAGCCAGGCTGACAAAGAGTCAGGACTCTGTCAATCCTAGCATTCTCTTAGAGCTTACTAGTCAGGACTTTATGAACTTTTTCAATAATAAAATTTCATCTATCAGAGATAAAATCAGTCAGATTCTTCCCACTGTTAACTTTAATACATTAACTACTACAACTCCTTCAACTTATATCTATTTTTTTTCCACAATATTTTTTATTGAACCTTTTTTACAAACATGGCACAGTCAGACACAAACACAAAAGTAATTTAAAAATTAAAAAGAACAATAACAAAAAAAAATGTGTAATAAAAACAACAACAGCCATTAACAAAAACAGATCAACAACAATGCTCCTCTGTTTAGTCTAGGTAATCTATTACATAAGAATACATAATATACATTCACCAGCTTGGAATTTGCAAGGTCCACACATATCATTCACCTTCTTCTTCAGAAGTTATGTTTAATTTCTTTACATAATCAATGAAAGGTCTTCATATATTCTCAAACACATTTTCCTTTGATTTCAGTATACAGTATATGTTATTCTTTCTAGTGGAAGGTTTGTTAACATCTGTCTTAACCACTGAGTCACATCTGGTCTATGACTCTTTTTCCACAGTAGTGCAATACATTTTTTGGCATTAAGCAAACCAAGGTCTATGAATGCTCTTTCACTCTTATTAAAGTTATGTTTTTCTGGATAGAGACCCAACAAAAACAGTTTAGAGTTCAATGTGATTTGTTTTGAAATTATTTTTTCAATTGTTACCCTCACCTCTTCCCAAAACATTCTGATTTTTCTACATTCCCATAAACAGTGAAATAGGGTTCCTTTACCTTCCATACATTTTGTGCATATATCTGGTATGTTTTTGTTATATCTATTTAATTCCACTGGTGTAACATACATCTGCATTAACCATTTAAAATGTATCAGTTTAAGACGTACATTTATTGATTTGGTTTGAACTCCTGCACAAGCCATTTCCCATTGTTCCTCTGAGATTTCAATTTGCAGGTCCTCTTTCCAGTCATTCAGTCTTTTCTGTGAGTTTTCACATGAGAATAGTGTCAATGAGTTATAAAACTCTGAAATAATACTCTTTCTCTTACTATCTTTCATCAAAATTTTTTCCAAAAATGAATAACTAGGTCGGGTGAGAGCATTATTTTGATTTGATCGAATAAAATTTCTAAGCTGAAGATATTTAAAAAAGTGTGTTCTATTAAGCTTCAATTTAATCCTCAGTTCTTCAAAAGACATCATGTTATCTGAGTGTGACAAATATAAGTCTTGAATCTTTTGAATCCCTTTTAAATTCCATACTTTATACAGTATCCGCTCTCCTGGTGTAAAATATTGATTCAGAATCAGAATCAGAATCAGAATCAGGTTTATTGCCATTGTTCATGTAGTACACAAACTAGGAATTTGTCTCGGTACAATGCTGCAACATTAAACATGATAAGATAAGAGAAATAAACTATACATGTAATAAAGTGTAGGATAAGATTAAGTGATACTGGTCAACAGTTAAAATATATATTAGCCAGCAGCAGATACTGTGGAGAACTATATAGTGCAGTCGGTAATGCAGGAAGAAAACAGTGATGATTGACATGAGTCTGGTTGAGCTGCTGTACATGGTGCACGTGAGTCACTTAGTGTTCAGCAGTCTAATGGCAGAGGGGAAGAAGCTGTTCATGTGACGGGAGGTTTTAGTCTGGATGGACCGAAGTCTTCTACCAGAGGGGAGGGGGGCAAACAGTACATGACCAGGGTGTGAGGGATCGGCTATGATCCGGCCAGCACGCCTCCGGGTCCTGGAGATGTACAGATCCTGGAGAGATGGGAGCTTGCAGCCGATCACCTTCTCAGCAGTGCGCACGACGCGCTGCAGCCTTAGTCTGTCCCTGGCAGTGGCTCCTGCGTACCACACGGTTATGGAGGTGGTGAGGATGGACTCGATGATGGCTGTGTAGAACTGCACTAACATCTTGGTGGGTAGCTTGAGCTTCCTCAGCTGCCGCAGGAAGAACATCCTCTGCTGGGCTTTTTTGATGAGTGAGCTGATGGTCAGCTCCCATTTGAGGTCCCTGGTGATGGTAGTGCCTAGGAAGCGGAAGGAATCAGCAGTGGTGATGGGAGAGCCTGAGAGGGTGAGGGGGGGCAGAGGAGTAGTGACTTTCCTGAAGTCTACAATCATCTCCACTGTCTTCAGAGCGTTCAGCTGCAGGTTGTTATTGCTGCACCAGGACGCCAGCTGGGCCACCTCTCTCCTGTAGGCGGACTCGTCGCCGTTGGAGATGAGCCCGATGAGGGTGGTGTCGTCCGCAAACTTGATCAACTTGACAGACTGGTGGCTGGAGGTGCAGGAGTTGGTGTAAAGGGAGAAGAGTAGGGGGGAAAGTACACAGCCCTGGGGTGATCCGGTGCTGATGCTAGTATAGTCTGAGACAGTCTTTCCCAGCCGCACATGCTGCCTCCGGTCCGTCAGGAAGTCGATGATCCACCTGATTACCCCATATTGGGCTAAATTGTGACAGTGAATGTGGTTCTTTTAAATATTTTTTGGTTTCACACCATATTTTGATCATGTGCTTTACAATTGGATTTTTAACTTGCTTCTGTAACTTTTTAGCTGAGTCTGAGTATATGAATAAGGGAAGAGGTAAAGGTAAATTGTATGATTCCATTTCAGTCCAATGAGGGGATCATTTGATGAAAAATAATATGTCATAGACCTCAGTTGTGCTGACCAGTAATACAACATAAAGCTTGGACATTTCAGACCTCCACGATCAAATGGTAAATATAGTAAGGACAAACATAATCTAGCCTTCCTATTGTTCCATATAAATTTCACTAACTTTTTTTTAATTCTTGAGAATAGATCTGAAGGTGGTGGTAAAGGAATATTTTGAAATAAATAAAGTATTTTTGGTAAGATATTACTTTTAAGTATATTAATTCTCCTGATCATCGACATTTGTAGTGACATCCATCTCTGAAGTAACTCATTAATATCTGTCATTAAGGCTTCATAGTTGGCATTGGCGACTGATTCTAGCTTAGGCAAAATTTGAATTCCTAAATATTTAAACTGATCTACAACATTGAATTGGTTTACCTCAGGAGCTGGGTGATTTCTCTGGGTCTCATTTAACATTAATATTGAAGATTTTGTTTTGTTTATTTTATATCCTGATATATCCCCAAAATTCTTTATTAAATCTAACAAGATCGGAATTGATTTTTTAAGATTCGACAGAAATAAAATTATGTCATCGGCATACAGGGAGATTTTATGTTCTGTTGGTCCTACTTTAATTCCATATATTTGTGGATGTAAACATACTGCCATCGCTAAAGGTTCAATTGCCATAGTAAACAATAAAGGTGAAAGTGGACAGCCTTGTCGACATCCTCTATTGATTTTTATTGATTTTGAGATATTGCTATTTGTTAGGATTTCTGCTGTAGCATTATTGTATATTATCTGGACCCATTTTATGAAATTATTTCCAAGTCCAAACCTTTGTAGGATTTCAAAAAGATAGGGCCATTCGACTCTATCAAAGGCCTTTTCGGCGTCCAATGATAGCAGAGCTGTATCCGGTGCTTCTTTATTGGAATAAATAATATTAAGTAGTCTTCTTACATTATGGAAGCCTTGTCTTCCCATTATAAAGCCATTCTGATCTCGGTTAATAATATTTGGTAATGTTTCTTGTGTTCTGCTAAAATGTAACAGATTATTTTAAGATCAGCATTTAACAAGCTTATTGGTCTCATGTTTTCACATTTATTAGGGGGTTTACCTGGTTTTGGTAACAGCATAATTAAGGCATTATTCATGTATGGTGGTAAATTACCATTTTGAAATGCTTCTAAAACCATTTCCAAAAGTGGTTTTATTAATTTATTCTTAATTTTTTTTATAGAGGTCAACTGGAAGACCATCTGGTCCTGCTCTTTTTCCTGATTTCATATTATCAATGGCTTGCCCAACTTCTTCTTGACTAATTTTAGACTCCAGTATCTTCCTGTTTTCATTTGGAATACATGGTATAGATAATCCACCCAAAAACCCATTTAGTTTTGTTAAGTCAATTTCATTTTTTGTATCATATAGTTTTTCATAATAATCTCTAAAGACACTATGAATTTCTAAAGAATCTATAACTACCTGTCCATTACTAATAATACTGGTAATTGGTGTTTTAGATTCTAATTGTTTAATCTGCCATGCCAATAATTTTCCTGATTTTTCACCTTGTTCATAAAAAGTTTGCTTCAATCTTAGAAGACTCGAGGCAGCTCTATTCGCTGATTTTTTTGTCATATTCAGCTGTCAGAATCAGTAACTCATTCTCTAACTGTGGGTTACTTCCTGCATACACCTTTTCTTGAAGAATTTTTATTTTACGTTCCAATTGGATTCTCTCCTCTCGGGTCTACTTAGATTTTGAACCTGTATAACTAATAATATGCCCCCTAATAAAAGCTTTGAAAGCCTCCCACTTTATACATGCCATTATTTGTGTAGTATTGATATCAAAGAACTCATCTATCTGTTTTTCTATGTACTTAACAAATTCCTCATCCTGAAGCCATTTATGTTGAAAATGCCACCTAACTAGGTCCTTTGTCAATTTCTTATCTACATATACTAGACAAGTGGTTCCAAGGTTGTCATAGCCAGGAGCGGCACTGGGGTTAAGCTCCCAGTGCTCATAAAATGCTCCTTATGGCGTGCGTCTCGAAAAGCCTCTGACAACTAAGTCCAACTCCTAGCCTGCCCGTGTGGTTTAGTCTCTAAGCCCGGCGGAACTGCTTTTACTAATAGGAGAAGGGGCGAGGGCGGATCTCTGGTGCCTTAAAACCAGATGCTTCGGGTAGATGGTGGCTCGTCAACCTGGGAAGGTAGCCCATCTAGGGGAAGGTAAACCCTGATTTCAAACCTCCGCTGCCTTGCGGCACACCCGGTCACGGGAAAGGCTTCGGGAGTCAACCCTGAGGAAAAATCTGGAGTCGGAGCCCCTAAGGCAGTTCTCTGTTGTGCTCAACATCGTTCTGGCAGCTCCTGCGATGACGCTGGTGCCAAACTGTAGCAGCCCTGCTGTTCCTTTGGATTCATCAGTGACGTGGAGAGGGGGGACATGCTGCATGGGCAACATCTTGTCCTCCATATCTTCCTGCCCAGGCTTGAATCCTACCAACGCCCAACACTGGAAGGTAGAACACCGGATCACTGGAGAGGACACTCCAGCTTCGCCTTTGGCGTAGACAAAACACGGGGAATGACAGTTACCGGTTATAAGCCGCCGCTCAATTGGCGTAGAGCGCAGCGCCAGGGGTTGTTCCCGATGGTGGGAGGGATCACTCACTGGACAGCTGGACAGTCTCACTGTCTCACTGGACAGCTACCGCCCGCCTCAAGCTGGGCAGCCCCCAGCCAATAAGGTGTTGTCCCGCCACAGCTTGCTTTCCTTATTGGGTGCATGGGGATGAGGAGAAGTCCGAACAGCAGGCTGAGAACCTTCGCACCAGGCAAGACAAAAAAACAAAAGAGACCAACTCTAAAACTGGGAACTTGGAACGTCCGCACTATGATGACAGGACTCGCTGCTAACCTCAAGGACATCAACGACACCAGGAAGACTGCCATCGTCAATAATGAGCTGAAGAGAATGGGAGTGGATATCGCCACTCTCCAGGAAACACGGTTGGCTGACGCAGGCACACTGAGAGAGAAGGACTGCACGTTCTACTGGCAGGGAAAGGGCAGTGACGAACACAGGGAACACGGAGTGGGCTTCGCAGTGAAGAACACCTTGCTGAAGATGGTGGAACTGGGCAGCAATGGCTCTGTACGACTCCTCACCCTCCGCCTCAACACCACTCAAGGCCCAGTCACCCTCGTCAGTGTGTATGCCCCAACACTGACAGCCACACCAGAGGCAAAAGACGAGATCTACGAGAATCTCGCAACAACTGTCAGGATTATCCCCAACTCTGAACAACTCATTCTCCTTGGAGACTTCAATGCCAGAGTGGGTGCTGACCACGACTCCTGGCCCTCCTGTCTTGGACCATTCAGCATGGGCAGAATGAACAACAATGGACAGCGGCTGCTCGAATTCTGCACATATCACGATCTGTGCATCGCAAACTCGTGCAACACAAACATAAGGTTTCCTGACGACATCCGCGCTCAAAGCACTGGCACCAGCTGGACTTGATCCTGACCAGGCACACCTCCCTGAAGAAGGTGCTAATCACCCGTTCGTTCCAGAGTGCAGATTGCGACACAGACCATTCATTGGTGTGTTGCAAGGTCAAGCTGCAGCTGAAGAAATTCCATCATGCTAGACAGCCTGGAAAGGCACGGATTGACACCAGCAAGATGGCCCAACTAGAACTTGTTGAGCAGTTTACCTCCACCTTTGAGAAGGAACTTGGTGTACCACAAGAAGGAGAATCTGCAAAGCAGAAGTGGGAAGAGCTGCGAAACACCATCCACCGCACAGCCTTGGCTACCTTTGGGAGGAAGACCTCGAAGTCACAGGACTGGTTTGATGCCAAGTTGACCGAGATGACCCCCGTCATTGAAGCCAAGCGCTCAGCACTTGCTGAGTACAAGAAGTACCCAAACGAGAAGAATCTCCAGATTCTCAGGGCTGCGAGAAGCAAAGTTCAGCAGACTGCTCGGCGCTGTGCCAACGAGCACTGGACTCAGCTCAGCCAAGATATTCAAACCGCTGCCATAACAGGGAACGTCCGTGGTATGTACGATGGCATCAAAAAGGCACTTGGTCCGCCTCAGAGCAAGACGGCCCCCCTCAAATCCTCCACTGGGGAGATGATCACAGAAAAGAACAAGCAGATGGAGAGATGGGTGGAGCACTACTCCGACCTCTACTCCAGACAGAACACCGTGACACCGTCAGCCCTTGATGCCATTGACTGCCTGCCATCCATGGACGAACTTAACACCGAGCCAACCATCGACGAACTCAGCAAGGCCATTGATAGCTTGGCCGCTGGCAAGACACACGGCAACGACGGCATACCCCCCGACCTGATCAAGCACTGCAAGACCGTCCTACTGCTGCCATTGCATGACGTCCTCTGCCAGTACTGGAAGGAAGGTGCCGTACCACAGGACATGAGGGACGCCAAAATCATCACCCTCTACAAAAACAAAGGGGAGAGAAGTGACTGCAACAACTACAGGGGCATCTCCCTCCTCAGCGTTGTTGGCAAAGTCTACGCACGAGTTGTTCTCATTCGTCTACAGAAGCTTGCCGAACGTGTCTACCCCGAGTCTCAGTGTGGCTTCCGTGCTGAGCGATCAACGGTAGACATGATATTCTCCATCCGCCAACTCCAGGAGAAATGCAGAGAACAGAAGATGCCCCTGTACGTCGCCTTCATCGACCTCACCAAAGTGTTCGATCTGGTCAGCAGAGAGGGCCTTTTCAAAATCCTGCCAAAGATAGGATTCCCACCAAAGTTGCAAAGCCTCATCGAATCGTTTCACACCAACATGCAGGGGATAGTGCAGCACGACGGCAACGTCTCAGAGCCATTCAACATACGCAGCGGAGTGAAACAGGGCTGTGTACTTGTGCCAACCGTCTTTGGGATTTTCTTTGCTATGCTCCTGAGGCATGCCTTCAGCACAGCAACAGAGGGAATCTACCTGCACACAAGATCTGATGGCAGGCTTTTCAACCTCACCCGCCTGAAAGCCAGAACCAAAGTACGCGAGGCTCTAATCAGAGACATGCTGTTCGCAGACGACACTGCAGTCGCAACCCACACACAGCAGGAGCTTCAGACCCTGATGGACCGCTTCTCCCAGGCATGCAAGGACTTCGGGCTTACCATCAGCCTGAAGAAGACTAATGTCTTGGCGCAAGGCACGGAAGCACCACCAACCATCACCATCGACAACTACGAGCTGGAGGTCGTGAATCAGTTCACGTTCCTGGGGTCCACGATCAGCAACAACCTCTCCCTTGATACAGAGACCGACAAGAGGATTGGAAAATCAGCCTTTACACTCGCTTGCCTCACCACACGAGTGTGGGAGAATCCCAAACTCTCCGTCAAGACGAAGATGGCAGAGTACAACGCGTGCATCATCAGCACACTGCTCTATGGGAGTGAAACGTGGACAACATACGCCCGGCAGGAAAAGAGACTGAACTCCTTCCACTTGCACTGCATTCGCCACATCCTGGACATATCCTGGCAGGACAAAGTGCCCAACACAGAAGTTCTGTCCCGCGCCGGCCTTCCCTCCATGTTCACTCTACTCAGGCAGTGCAGGCTCCGCTGGCTAGGCCACGTTCACCGTATGGAGGATGGCAGAATCCCCAAAGACGTCCTCTACAGAGAACTGGCACCTGGCAGGAGAGATGTTGGCCGCCCACAGCTGCGCTTTAGAGACGTCTGCAAGAGAGACATGAATGCGCTGGAGATCAACACAGAGCGCTGGGAGGACCTTGCAACGGACCGCTCCAAATGGAGAGGCACCCTGACCAGACAGCTCAAGGCGGGTGAAGAGAGACTGACTGCTGCAGCAGATGAAAAAAGGACCTGCAGGAAGAACCGCCACAGACCCAGCAGCACGGGACCACCCACAAGTGCGACCTGTGTGACAGGGACTGCCATTCGCGCATCGGCCTGTTCAGCCACAGGTGGTGCTGTTCCAGCAGAGTAGATGTTTAGGATTCTCTTCCATGGTCATCATAGACCGACGGAGGCCGACGATATACTAGACAGCAAGGTGCATGATCAGAGATCACAATGTTATCATAGAAACAGTTTTGAATCTTGGACCTTAATTCTGTAGATATCAAAAAGTAGTCAATACGTGAGAATGTCTTATAGGTATTAGAATAACAAGAATAGGCTTTGACTTGTGGTTTCATTTCTCTCCATATATCTAGCAATCTCAATTCTTTCATAAAATGATTAATGGTCATCCTACATCCATTGTGCGTACAGTCCAGTCCTATTGATCTATCTATACTGGGATTCAATGTACAATTAAAATCCCCTGCTATTATATGTTGCCCTGCAAGTGATGATAAAGTGAGGAATAAATTAACAAAGAAGTTATGATCATCAATATTGGGGCCGTATAAGTTCACCAGATTTATATTTTCTAATAGCAAAGATCCTTGGATGATTAAATATCTTCCAAATTTGTCTCCAATTACATTTTTCACTTGAAATGGGACTGTTTTGTGTATGACAGTCATAACTCCCCTGGCTCGGGATGAAAATGATGAGGTGAACACGTTACCTTGCCATCTTCTCCTAATTCTTTTTACATCCTCCTCTATTAGATGAGTTTCTTGTAAAAATACAATTTTCGAATCTATGTCTTTTATTTTATTCATGACTTGTTTAAGTTTTTTAAGATTTTGTAGACCTCTGCAGTTCCATGAAATTAAATTAAGATAACACTTTGATCTATGATCAATAAGGAGTTTGAGATTACCTTGCAATATGAACATACTCATACAGAGAAGCAAAAACATGGATGATAGAACATTCATCCTACAAACTAAACAAAAACAAATTCCCTTTCCCCACATTTGTGGTAAACCCCCCAAAATATTCCGTCTCCCATTGTAGCTAGTGCCTGTTCCACACCTGCGAGGATCAGTCAAACCACTCTCTCTTTCTCCTCTCAATCACCCTGACACTACTACTATTCTTATGACATTAACTCTCTTCTGTAGCTTTTTCAACATAACTTCAAAGTTTTATAGTGTAACGGATGCCAACTAGCACTGTTCGGCGTAGAACGTTAGTAAAACCTCCCTCCCGAAAAGCCTCATACAGTATCGGTAGCGCTGAGCTATCGGTCGGACCTTTAGCTCAGCGCGATCGTGCTGTGTCTCCCATGCTCGAACTGTGTGTAGTTGACTGAGAGGTCGCGGGTTTGTGTCCCGTGTGGGGCGAACTGCGCAGGATGACCTCAGTTACAATGGTGCCGTGAACCCGGGATGGGAGTGAGGTTTAAGGGGGAGAGTGTAACGGATGCCAACTAGCACTGTTCGGCGTAGAACGTTAGTAAAACCTCCCTCCCGAAAAGCCTCATACACTATCGGTAGCGCTGAGCTATCGGTCGGACCTTTAGCTCAGCGCGATCGTGCTGTGTCTCCCATGCTCGAACTGTGTGTAGTTGACTGAGAGGTCGCGGGTTCGTGTCCCGTGTGGGGCGAACTGCGCAGGATGATCTCTGTCACAATAGCAACATTGTACATCATATCATTTTTTTTAATACAGTGTGTATTTTGTAGACAAGTTTATGATTCAGATCAATCAGATGTCTGTACATATGCTTAAATGTTCTACCTTTGTCATGTTCATGCTTAGCTCCCACCAGTCTCCTTTTGGATTTGCTTGATGAGCTCCTGCGCCTCTTGAGGGGTCTTGAAGGTGTGGGTTCTCCCCTTATATGTGACCAGCAGTCTTGCCGGATGAATTACTCCGTGACGAATCCCTAGGTTGCACAGCTCTTTGCAGGCCGGGTCAAACTGTTTCCTCAATTGTTGTATTCCTGCAGCCAAGTCCAGGTAGAATCGCACTTGTTGGTCCTGGCACTTAATTTCCCCTTTAGCTCGCGCCGCATTGGTGACTGTCATCTTGTCTTTGTAGTTGAGGAACTTCATAATCAGTGTCCTCGGTGGTGTCTTATTATCTCTCAGTGGGCCGATTCGGTGAGCTCTCTCTAAAATGACCGATCACTGCAGATCGGCATTATTCAGTGCTTCTGGAATCCACTTTTCCAAAAAGGAACATGGGTCCCGTCCCTCCGTTCCGTCCGGGAGGCCCACCAGCCTCAAATTATTCCGTTGCGAGCGGGATTCCAAGTCTAGGACGTTATCTTCCAGACTTTTGCATTTTAATTCCAGTATTTGCAGTGTAGTTTGCAGGCTGGTAACATCATCTTCAGCGCTTGATATTCGGAGCTCCGCCTGCTACACTCGCTCCATGCAGTCATTTATTTCCTTTTTCATACCTTCTATCGCTGCTATAATCACATCGAATTTAGATGAAAATTCTGTTCTCATGGAGTTAATGGCAGTGAGCACTACGTTTGTCCTCTCTCCAACTGTTCCCGCTCCGCCGCTGGCTCCCTCCTCCGCCATTGCCTCTGGAGTTTTCTCTGTTTCGCCTCAAGCGTGAAAGTCTTTTAGCTTGGCTTGTTTTGTCAAGTTACCTTTTCCTCCACCTAATTTTCCAACCTTGGTCTTTACCATATCCGCGCCAAAACGTTGGGATGGGTTTTTGTTCCAATTAGGAGAGTTTTAGTAAAATTTTTATTTTCATTAGCAAAACAGTGTGAAGCACGTCTTCCTACGTGGCCGCCATAACCGGAAGTCACTTATATCTATTTGGATGAGTTTCCTCCAGTTGACCTTTTAGAGGTAGATAAAGTAATTTCCTCATCCAAGCCTTCAACTTGTCTTTTAGACCCTATTCCTGCCAGGTTATTTAAATAAGTCTTCCCATTTATTGGGAGCTCTATTCTTCAAATAATCAATTCTTCATTAACATTAGGCCATGTACCGCAGGCTTTCAAAACTGCTGTAATTAAACCCTTACTCAAAAAGCCAATGCTGGATCCAGGAGCTTTAGCTAACTATAGACCAATCTCTAATCTGCAGGGAAATGGTTTATTTGAAGAGTTTCAATCTGGGTTTAAAATCCATCATAGTACTGAAACAGCCTTAGTGAAGGTCACTAATGACCTCCTTATTGCCTCTGATAAGGGACTTGTTTCTGTGATTGTCCTTTTTGACCTCAGTGCAGCTTTTGATACTATCGATCATAATATTCTACTTGATAGATTAGAACACCATGTTGGACTTAATGGAACTTCGTTGCAGTCATTTAGATCTTATTTATCTGATTGGTTCGTTTGTTCATGTCAATAATGAGTTTTCTTCCAACTCGAAGCTCAGTCACAGAGTTCCACAGGGATCTGTGCTAGGCCCTCTTCTTTTTAGCTTATATATGCTTCCGCTAGGCAACATTATTAGAAAGCACTGTATACATTTTCATTGTGATGCAGAAGACACACAATTATACCTGTCAATGTCAGATGACAGTAATCAATTAGCCAAGTTAGAAGCCTGTCTTAAGGCAATCAAAGCTTGGATGACTTGTAATTTCCTGCTTTTAAATTCAGATAAGACTGAAGTCATTCTAGCTGGTCCAAAAAACCTTAGAAATACCTTTCCAAATCAAACTCTTAGTTTGGATGTGGTTACTCTTTCTCTGAATAGTTCTGTGAGGAACCTTGGAGTTATTTTTGATCAAGATCTGTTTTTTAATTTGCATATTAAACTTGTTTCAAAGACTGCCTTCTATCATTTACGTAATATTGCCAAGATTAGGAGCATCTTGTCTCAGAGTGATACTCAGAAACTGATCCACGCTTTTGTTAGCTCTAGATTAGATTATTGTAACTCTTTATTATCAGGTTGTCCTAAAACATCATTAAAAAGTCTTCAGCTGATCCAAAATGCTGCAGCAAGAGTGTTAACAGGTACTAGAAAGAGAGATCATATCTCTCCGGTTCTGGCCTCCCTTCATTGGCTTCCCATAGAGTTTAGAATTAAGGTTAAAATCCTTCTTCTCATTTACAAAGCTCTAAATAATAAGGCCCCTTTTTATTTAAAAGATCTGATACTACCCTATTATCCTAACAGAGCACTACACTCCCAAAATGCAGGATTATTTGTAGTACCTAGAATCTCCAAAAGTACAATGGGAGGCTGATTGAAAAATTTCCTATTTGTCTTATATTTGTGAATTGCTTTGTCTCAGAGTCTGTGTAAAAGTGTCAAGGTTGCAGCTGCACTAGTTATCATCTTGTTTTTACTTTAGCCTGTGTGGCTCCTGTGTGACTGGTACAGAGTGAGCGTCATGGTTCCTGAGAAAAGATAATCTGTATACCAAGTTTTGACCAGATGTACTGGACCAATCATGATGGACAATTTGCCCCTCCACCTCTCAGATAACGGAAGGCTTAAAGAACTGAGTGATGTGTGTTTGAGTCAGAATGGTGCGCGAATAGGCTCCTAGACTATTTTTGTATTGTTCTCCACCGGCCAGTGTAATTAAATTTGCTGAAACTCTGATCCAGCCTGGTTTTTGACTCAAGGTTTTCAAGAATTTTTCTAACATACTTGGCACCCAAATCACAGGGACTCCATATATCCCTCCTCTGCTTCCAGCATTTTTGGACCACAGACAGCTGTGCACAGCTGTGGAGAAAGCCCTCCCTCACGTCCCCAGTGGGTCAAGTTTGTGGAAGTGAGACATGGTCCGGAGACGCTGGGAGCCGGAGAGTGACAGAGCCAACCTGCAGGCGGATCACAGTGAGTAAATTTAATTGGTAATAACGCCCGGTTCGAGTCCGTGGTCGGTCTGAGAATATGCGTAAAAGAGTTGTACGCCAAGCGTTTGATACTGCAAAGTCCAAATAGATTCGGACGAGGTAGGAGTTTGGTGGTGGTCCCAGTTCGAGGCTGCGGGGAAATGCATTTTCACTGCGTTAAGTGGACCAATAGAGATGCGCGGGGAAATAAAAATCAATGCAAAATCTTTTTTACATCACAAGTGAGCATAGATTAAGAAAAAATATATCCCCCCCTTAAAATTAAGAAAAAACATCAATGCAAGACCTTTTTTACATCACAAGTGAGCATCGATAAAGTGAGGGTTAACCTTAAAATAAAGGTAAATACTGTAGTGCTAATATAATAAGGATAAACTCTAATGTGATAATAAGAACCAAAATACCTCAAGGCATCATTTAAAACAGGTCTAAAATAAAGTAAAATAATTCCTTAAAAATATATACACGATGAGACAGCGAGGCAGAAATCGAGGTCAGTTGTCTTACTGTTGTGTAGCGCAAGAGGATGAGAATGAGATTTTTGTGTTGTCAGGCAATGGTAAATTTATGCATAGGAAGGACAGAAGTACTACGAGATTTTTGGCCAAATGGAGAAAGAGGTTCAAGTTTACAGGCAGGCTGAGGGTAGCTGACTGTGAGGCTCTTGTGGATGACATAAAGCAGGCAGCAGATGGCAGCAGGAGAAAACAAGAGAAATATGGGCTGAAAGAGGTGGAGTAGTGGCTTGAGACAGCAAGGAAACGACAGACTGACTTAGAGCTTGTGATGGTAAAAAATAAAATTCAAGACCCTCAACATTCTGACAATGGTAAAAAAAAGAGACTTGTCTAACCTATGTCCTATCTCCTCCACTCTCCAAGTGGATGACATCGATGAAATGCCGCTGGGCCGTGCTCCTCCCCCTCTCCTTCCTCCACTGTATCCTGACCTCACCAACATGGCGGCGAACATGTCCTCAACTGGAGAGTCTCCTCCTCCTCCTCCCACTGACGTCAGACTGAAAGTCAAGAAGGACAAGGACTGGGGTACTAGAGAACAACCACACAGGGGCGCCAAAGAGTTAAGTAAATACGCATCATCTTTCCACACACTTCAACACTGTTCCACAATTCGACCTATCAAACCTGAGAATTATGATATATATGTTGTCACTGAACGGTAACCTATGATTGAACTTTCAAATCCAGCTTATGCAGGGCCACCTGGGCATGATGAGGCCAACCCACAGGCCCTGCAGTTTCAACCCGCAATCTTAGTCTACAGACCATGGACTGATGCTGATTTTTCAGAGGCAGTTAAAGAAATCCCACATCCAAAAGATAAACCCACACAGTTTTTTGAAGGGATGGCAAACCGCCTAGACAGCTTCAAACTAAATGGTCATGAGACAGAACGTGCTTACAAAAAAGTTTTAAAAGTTGATGGGTGTACTGTGTCAGGTGATTGGAGCTCAAAAGACACCACAAGTAATGTTTTGCCTTCAACAAATGCAGCAACGGGTGAAACAATTAAATGACCGCATTGAGAACAAATGGCGAGTGAAGCATGACTGGACCAGAATTCAAAATACAATTCAAAATAAAGGTGAAGGTGTGGAAGCTTACAGGAGTAGATTGCAAGACATTTTTGATAATCATTCCGGTTTAATTAAACATGCTAATGATACAGGTGCAGAACCTTATTGACAGCATTTGAAAAGTGTTTTCTTACAAAACATGCACCCACATTTGGCACACTACAATCACACACATCTGGTTACATATCGCACTTGTGCTTTTGATGATGTGTTAATATATGATAAACATGCAGAGCGATTGGAAGAGGAGAAGGTGAAAAAGGAGGAAAAGAAATCAAAGACACGACCAACCCCTGTTTACATGATTGCTGACCCCACGGGGGGAGCCGAGGCTTCCCCCATGTCTGTCTTTTACCAGGGTCCACCACGTGGGGGAGGAGGACAAGTTCAGAGGAGAGGGCGTGGTCGTGGAGCCACCTACCCACAACCATGGGGACACGATGTTTGTCACTGATGTGGACAGCGAGGGCACTGGCGGAGGGGTTTCCCCAAGCGCCCGCTGAATTGTGGGGGGGGGACATCGCACCCAGCCGCCACCGCAGCATCCACATGAACACAACATGTGTGGTATACAGTATATTACTCATATATTCCATACCTACATTTGTTAGAGCATGTGGAAATGTTTGGGACAACATATACAAAGGAATTTCACACCTCTGAAAGGACAAAGGAATCTCACCGCCGTGTGAAGACCAGTGACGTCACAGGACGCGACGGCAACAGACTTGACACCTTCACCCCCTAAGGTGAGGAGAGGTTTTCCCATCACCTCCCAAGACGAAGGGAGGAGTTAACAGGACTAATGGGGGATTAAGATAACGGGGGATTTCAGCTTGTGTTTTGCATGTCTTTGATGTGTGCCTGTATTTAACCAGCGAGCTGGGCAGAACTTTTTCTCTTTTGCCTTCTGCCAAGCTCTGCACCAGATGAGACAAGATAGAAGAGTTGTTCATTAAAGACTCTGCTTTTTTGATACAAAACCGCCTCGTCATTTCCAGCTCTTCTACACTGGTGACCTTGACGCGAGTATGGACCGGAGGCGTTCTTCAAGCGACTCATCCGTGGCGACTCTTACATACGCCAGCAACGACGCAGACGAGGGAGCAGACGGACAGCTGTTCCCCCCGGCAGAAGGAATTGAGAGGGCTCAACCGAGCTCCAGCACCGCCGTGAGAGCCGAGGCAAGGCACTCTCACCCGGCGGGCACAACAGTGACGGTGTGCACTAACGCCGTCACTGTCCAGCTGCCAGATTTCTGGCGAGAAGACCCGGCCTCTTGGTTTCATCAAGCTGAAGCCCAGTTCATACTGGCGGGCATCACGGCAGACGATACTAAATTCTACCATATCGTCTCCAAACTCGACTCCGCCACTTCGAGGTGTGTGCGGAGCTTGCTCCAGCGACCACCGGCCCGGGACAAGTATGAGACACTCAAGACGACCATCGTGGCGAATTACGTCCCGTCAGCGGAGGAAAGAGCTGAAAAAATCCTGGCGCTCTACGACCACAGAGGGGGTAATCCAAAGACCCTCATGGAGGATTTGCTGCAGCTCAAGGAGGAGGACAATGATAATTTCCTTTTCCAATTTATTTTCCTCAGCACGCTTCCACCACACATGAGAGGGACACTCGCCAGTATGAAGTGCAACAACCATCAGGACTTCCGCACACTGGCCAACGAGGCTTATCGGCTCGTCAACGCCTGCAGAGAACTGACACCCACAGCGGCATCCGCGGACCTCCAAACTGACGCCCCGAGCCATGGAGAGCCACAACCCACGGAGCAAACCCAGCCCACGGTGACAGCGGCGCGACCCAAGCGTAACAAACAGATCGACGTCTGTTATTATCACCACCACTTCACCGAGAAAGCCCACAAATGCGTTCCCCCCTGCAAGTTCACGAAGTCGGGAAAACGCCAAAGCCAAGGGCCGTTAACAGCAGCGGTTCTCGGCGAGAAAAATAAACTATTGTACGTGATGGATGGTCACACAGGCAAGCAGTTCCTCATTGACACGGGAGCCCAGCTGAGTTTCGTCATGCCCTCCCACGCAGATCGAGCCATGGGCACCCGGGGCAATGGAGCAGTGGCAGCCAACGGCTCGGACATCGACACGTTCGGGGAAAAGAGCCTGCATCTCCTCATTCACGGCCGCAGCTACAGATGGACATTTGTTGTAGCGGCGGTGAGTTTTAACTTGTTAGGCGCAGATTTTCTGTGCAACGGGTTATTAGTTGATCTAGCAAATAGGTGCCTGGTTAATGCACTGTCTTTTGCTTCTATTCCATGCTCAGCTCGAGTCTCTCCACCACCTGTGCAGGCCAACGTCACTACGGCAGGAGGTAAGTTTGAGCAACTCCTCACCCAATTTCCAGCACTCACAACCCCCAAATTCTCAGCCACTGTAGCCAAACACGGGGTTAAACACTTCATTCCAACAACGGGACCTCCCGTTTTTGCCAAAGCTCGCCGCTTAGACGCGGCCAAGCTCAACATAGCAAGGGACGAATTTGCAGCTCTTGAAAAATTAGGCATTGTCCGACGCTCAAAGAGCCCTTGGGCTTCACCACTTCACATGGTTCCGAAATCCGACGGTTCTTGGAGACCGTGCGGAGATTACCGCAGATTAAACAACGCCACAGCGCATGACCGCAACCCCATCCCTCATATACAGGATTTTTCACTGCATTTAGCGGGCGCGCGCATTTTTTCAAAGATAGACTTAGTCCGCGGTTATCACCAAGTCCCAGTCCAAGCTGAAGACATTCCTAAAACAGCGGTTATAACCCCTTTCGGCCTTTTTGAATTCCTACGAATGCCGTTTGGTCTCAAAGGCGCTGCTCAAACTTTTCAACGCATGATGGACGCGGTCTTACGCGACCTCCCCTTTGTTTTCGTCTACCTCGACGACATGCTGGTAGCCAGCTCATCAGAGGAGGAGCACGAGCAACACCTTACTACTGTTTTTCAGAGGCTAGAAGAGCACGGTCTAATAATTAATCCAGCCAAATGCAAATTCGGCGTATCGCAAATTGATTTTTTGGGACATAGAGTCTCCCCGAAAGGGGCAGTCCCGCTTCCAGACAAAATTCATGCGATAAAAGGTTTTCCACGGCCCCAAACGGTCAAATCGCTACAGGAATTTTTGGGGATGGTTAATTTTTACAACCGTTTCCTCCCTCATGCAGCTCAGCTCATGCAACCCCTGTATGATGCGCTCAAAAAAAAAGAAAGCTTCCCAAGCGGTCGAATGGACCCCGGAGCGCGAACACGCCTTCGCGGAAGTAAAAAAAGCCCTAGCTAACGCCACAATGTTAGTCCACCCAGATCCCTCGGCCCGCATTGCTCTAACCACAGATGCTTCAGACCTGGCCATAGGGGCAGTTGTAGAACAACTTGTCAGCGGGGTCTGGCAACCTTTAGCATTCTTTAGCAAATCGCTAAACCCGACGGAACGCAAATACAGCACTTTTGACAGGGAGCTGCTGGTGCTTCATTTGTCCATCCGCCATTTCCAGTTTTGGTTAGAAGGGCAGAGTTTCACGGCTTTTGTGGACCATAAACCGCTCACTTTTGCGATGGCTAAAATTTCAGAACCTTGGTCGGGCAGACAACAAAGACAGCTAGCTGCGATTTCAGAGTTCACCACAGACATTCGACATGTAGCGGGCAAACTTAACGTAGTAGCGGACTGTCTCTCTCGCGCTGTGGCACCACCAGAGCACGAGGAGACAGATTACACTGCTTCAGCAGTGGAGCTTTTCTCTAACGCAAACACATATGCAGCACCTATCCTCGAAGGGATAGATTATGCAGCCATGGCGGAAGAACAAAGCAGTGATGCGGACGTGCGCGCTCTCCTGTCTGGACCAACAGGGTTAAGGCTGGAGAAAAAAGGGTTGCGCGACGGCGTGCCCCCCCTAATATGTGATGTTTCAACCGGCCGACCTCGCCCGTTAGTACCAGCTGCTTGGCGCCGCCGCATTTTTGATGCAATTCACTCCCTCGCGCACCCAGGTGTGCGTGCTTCAGTCAAAATGGTTGCCGGAAAGTTTGTGTGGCCAGGCCTGCGTAAAAACGTAAAAGAATGGGCAAAAACTTGCATTCCTTGTCAACGCGCCAAAGTACACAGACACACAAAAGCCCCTCTGGAGCCTTTTCCCATCCCTGCTAGAAGGTTCGACCACATTCATGTCGACCTCGTGGGGCCACTGCCTTCCTCCCAAGGTTTCACACACCTGCTAACAATGATAGACCGCACCACGTGCTGGCCAGAGGCAGTCCCTCTAGCAGCAACTACAGCGGAGGAAGTCGCTCGCGTTTTTCTAACGAATTGGGTGGCACGTTTCGGCGTCCCAACAGACATCACGTCAGATAGGGGGCCTCAATTTGTCTCAGAACTCTGGTCAGCCATGTCCAACAGTTTAGGGGCAACCATTCATCGCACCACCGCTTATCACCCTCAGGCTAATGGGTTATGCGAGCGTTTTCACAGGTCCTTAAAGGCCGCCCTCAGAGCCTCATTAACGGACACAAATTGGGTAAACAAACTCCCCTGGGTTTTATTGGGGTTGCGTGCAGCACCTAAAGAGGATTTAGACACTTCCCCTGCAGAATTAGTCTTTGCCCAACCTATCAGACTCCCAGGTGAATTTTTACCGGAGAACCCGGAACCAGGGCACCTCCCAGTCCCAAGGTTTTAGGCAGTAACAGACCAGACTCTCTCCACGGTCCAGCTCATCACTCCTTTCCGCGAGTTTTTGTTCCTCAATCTTTAAAAAACGCTGAGTTTGTTTTTGTTAAGCATGAAGCCATAAAACCAACGTTACGCCCAGTATACGATGGCCCATACAGAGTGCTGGAAAATGGTGACAAACACTTTGTGCTTGATTATGGGGATAGAAATGAAACGGTCAGCATTGACAGACTCAAACCTGCTTTCTTGTTGAGAGACGAACCTGCACAGTTGGCGAGAGCACCGCGGCGAGGCAGACCCCCCAAGGAAAAAGCCTCAGCCCCCAGGCAGGGAACAGATAATCTCTCTCCTTCCCACACTGCAGATTCTTCACAACAAGGTCCCAGCAGGACGTCTAAACCAACCTACAGCAGCTTTAGGAGAAGATTGAAACCCAGACAGCACAGGGACTGATTCCAACACTCCGCAGTTTTTCGCTAATTGTGCTGCAACAGTTTAGGACTGACTTATGATTATACTATGCTGTTATGTTTTCACTGAACTCTCTTAGGAGCATGGCTGCTTGAAAGTTTCTTCTGTGGCAACAGCTGTAACACGTAGTATGTCTTAGTAATTACCCTAGACTGTGAATCTTTCTATGTCCTTTCCTAGTTGTTTGGGGGGCCTGTGGTATATATTACTCATATATTCCATACCTACATTTGTTAGAGCATGTGGAAATGTTTGGGACAACATATACAAAGGAATTTCACACCTCTGAAAGGACAAAGGAATCTCACCGCCGTGTGAAGACCAGTGACGTCACAGGACGCGACGGCAACAGACTTGACACCTTCACCCCCTAAGGCGAGGAGAGGTTTTCCCATCACCTCCCAAGACGAAGGGAGGAGTTAACAGGACTAATGGGGGATTAAGATAACGGGGGATTTCAGCTTGTGTTTTGCATGTCTTTGATGTGTGCCTGTATTTAACCAGCGAGCTGGGCAGAACTTTTTCTCTTTTGCCTTCTGCCAAGCTCTGCACCAGATGAGACAAGATAGAAGAGTTGTTCATTAAAGACTCTGCTTTTTTGATACAAAACCGCCTCGTCATTTCCAGCTCTTCTACACATGTGACTAACTGACCCAAAGCTAAGTACAACACATGACACTGACAATGATACAGCAGACATTTTTCATTTACCTGATTTTGATTTGATGCTAACAATGCAGTGTTTGCTTGAAGTGACATTGGATGTTCAAGGTGTCCCCATGAGGTTTCTCTGTGTTACAGGTGCGTGCAGATCAGTGATTGCAGGGACAGATGTTGAAGGTTTCACAAAATCAGATCAAACAGTAACCATCAAATCCGCAAACGATAAACTAAAAACAGAATACGTTTCCAAAACTGTAAAGGTAAAACATCCTGTCTCAGGTGACATTGCAGAAGGTTCATTCATATTATCACAGGCATGTCCCGTTAACCTTTTGGGCAGAGATTTGCTCACAGCTCTCAACATTGCCATAATCCCAACAGAAAACAGTATGAGAGCATCACATTTCCCGCATGTGACAGGAGTAAATGTGTTGTGGGATTTCGGCATGCCAAGGTACTGTTACTCGCTGTGTTTGGTTTTGGCTGGGCCGAATGCAGTGACCGCAGACCTGCATGCGAAAGCTATGCAATTTTTTAAGTCTAATATCCCCACTACACAACAGGCTACAGACCAATATCATTGCAGTATGTATGACAGGCATCTGAGTGGCCCAGATCTAAATTATGAAAAAACATTCCTTGCAAATCCATCCTCCAGACTGGTGATAAAAAAATCTCTATTGGTCACCAAGGGGCTATGTGGGAACATCTGTTGTATTATGTGACGAGGACAACAGACATTTTAAACACTGGGAGGCACCCCACATCCCACTAATCAAACCCAAACACATGCACTGGAAGGATGTCGGATGCTTTGTAACAACAGTGAAGGAATGTCAATCAATCAATCAATCAACTTTATTTATAAAGCACTTTAAAAGCAACACTCGCTACACAAAGTGCTGTACTGTCACAATTCGCCGCTCATCATCCACCTCAGCTGCGCGCACACCTGCGCCTTGTCAGCCACGGGCTATTTAGCCCACGCAGCCCTGTGCAGCGGTCTGGAGGCGTCTGTTCGCATCGGCACTCTCTGCCAGCTGGATCGTCTCTCCACGTCAGCTGAACTACGCTTCCACGTAAGCATCATTCCCCTTACCTCTTTGCAAGTCTTCTCCCCTGTGCACAGGTGGATTCCTCGGCGGCGGATAACCCCGTCATCGCCATTCCTTTCCTCATCGTCGTCACTGGTTCAGCAGGACGCTGTCTCCCGGGCTTCTCCCTTGGCCAACACCAGCCACCCGTCACCTACAAGGTTGCCTGGCTGTACGGCGTACTGCTCTGTTTCCTGTGCATCGGCGTTCACCCTCATCACATACACATACCTCACACATCCACCCATACACACCTGCTTGTTGAATAAAGCTATTAAACCTTCCCTGAGCCTGCGTGTGTGTTTCCTGAGCCGGACATTATGTCAGTACGGCTCCAGCAGAGCGGCTCAGCAGACAGCGGGCTCGCACGCCGCCTTTCCACCCTCGAGGCTCAGGTGGATTTAATAGCCCACCAACAGCAGGTGATCTTAAATCAATTAACAAACATTACTCACCGGTTAGACCGTGTGGACCCCCAGCAGGTATTTCCCCCTGCTCGTCAGGGAGGGGCAGCTCCAGCCGCTTCCGTGGCTGGCCAGCCTGCCGCAGGAACACCAACCCGACTCACGCCAATTCCAACCCCCGCCCG
The DNA here is from genome assembly GCA_020510985.1 of Pholidichthys leucotaenia. Lineage (NCBI taxonomy): Eukaryota > Metazoa > Chordata > Actinopteri > Cichliformes > Pholidichthyidae > Pholidichthys > Pholidichthys leucotaenia. Next base: position 18,774,500 of record CM035839.1, on the reverse strand, counting down.
CTTCAGCGGTAAGCCCGGCGGAGCTCGGGGGTTCATCATGCAGTGCAAGTCGGTATTTCTGCGCGTTCCCGGGGATTTTCCCTCGGGCCACAGCCGAATTGGTTATATAGCTAATCTCCTGGAGGGGCGAGCACTAACTTGGGCTTACGCCGTCATGGCAAAGCCCAGTTATGCAAACCTCTCCTACGACCAGTTCGTGCAGAGTTTCCTCAAGGTTTTTGATCATTCCCGGCGAGATAGCATCCTCGCTGACCGTCTCCTTGGTTTCCAACAGGGAAGCCGGTCAGCGGCGGATTACGCTATCGACTTCCGGGTCGCAGCGGAGGAGGTAGGCTGGGGTGAAGCGTCACTCTGTAGCATCTTCCTCCGCAGCCTCAACTCTGGTCTGAGGGATGAGCTGGCCAGCCGAGACCTTCCGTGAAGGCTGTCGGAGCTAATCTCCCTGACAGTTAGCTTGGATAACAGGCTGCGTGAACGGTCCGCCGAGCGGAAGTTAGTTGGCTGCTCGCATGGAGGTTCCGTCCACACGCCTCAGGCTCGCCTCCTGGCGTTACCCACTCCAGAGTCCTCCGAGGAGTCGGAGGCAATGGTAGTAGGCCGGTCAAGGCTCCCCCTAGCGGAGAAACAGCGCCGTCGGGAGCTGGGCCTCTGCATGTATTGCGGGGGTGATCAGCATACCGTGGAGCATTGTCCGGAAAAGCCAAATGGGGGGGGTCCGCGAGTCACTGTAGGGGGCCTCGCAGACTCTAACCGGTCGAATCCCCTCACAAGTTTGTCGCTGCCCATACGATTCTGTCACAATTCCACAGGGCACCTCACACACGCACTGGTGGACTCAGGAGCAGAGCAAAGTTTCATTTCTAAGAGCCTGGCAACCCAATTGGGCATACCCTGCCACCCTCTGGCCGCTCCTCTCAGTCTGGTCACCCTCTCCCGTGCGCCCCTAGGACAAGTGACTCATCGCACCCAGCTGATCCCCGTAATTATCTCAGGTAACCACCGGGAGGATCTTACCCTGTATGTCCTTTCCTCTTCTGTGTCACCTGTCATCTTAGACTACCCCTGGTTGCGCCTGCACAACCCAGTGCTGGATTGGCAGACAGGAAGAATTGCTGCTTGGAGCTCCTTTTGCATGGGCACCTGCCTCCAGTCTGCAGCATGCGCCCCGTCCTCCCCTCCTCCGGCCTTGGACGCCGCGCCTCCGGACCTCACCCTGGTGCCCCCGGAGTTCCATGACCTGGGCCTCGTGTTCAGTAAGTCCAGGGCGATGCCTCTCCCTCCTCACCGGCCCTACGACTGCGCCATCAACATCCGCCCGGGGGCTCCCTTGCCATCCGGACGCCTCTACAGCCTGTCAGCGCCGGAACGGGAGGCCATGGACAGTTATATCAAGGAGTCACTCAATGCAGGAATCATCCGCCCTTCTTCGTCTCCGCTCGGCGCAGGGTTTTTCTTCGTCTCGAAGAAGGATGGGTCACTCTGCCCCTGTATAGATTTTCGGGCCCTAAACGACATCATGGAGAAGGACCGCTACACCCTGCCATTGATGGACACCGCTTTCCACTCCCTCCAGGGGGCGACCTGGTTCACTAAATTGGATCTCCGCAGTGCTTATCACCTCGTCCGGATCCGGGAGGGGGATGAGTGGAAGACGGCCTTTCGAACGCCTAGTGGTCACTTCGAGTATCTGGTAATGCCGTTTGGGCTGACCAACACCCCTGCTGTGTTTCAACGCCTCATAAACGACGTCCTACGTGATTTCCTGGGCCTCTTCGTGTTCGTGTACCTGGATGATATTCTCATCTTCTCCAGGTCACAGGAGGAACACCAGATCCATGTGAGGTGGGTCCTACAACGGCTGCTGGAGAACTGGCTATATGTTAAGGCCAAAAAGTGCGAGTTTTACGCCAAGACCACTTCCTTCCTAGGGTTCGTAATCTCGCACAATCAAGTCCTTCCCGACCCCGCGAAGGTTAAGGCGGTGGTCGAGTGGCCCACACCGACCTCCAGAAAGCAGGTGCAGCAGTTCATTGGGTTTGCCAATTTTTATCGCCGCTTTGTTCCCAACTTTGGCGCCATTGTTGCCCCACTGACCCGCCTCACCTCTCCCAAGACCCCCTTCCGGTGGACCGAAGAGGTTGCAGCGGCTTTCGAGGCATTGAAGACGGAGTTCTCCTCTTCCCGGGTCCTGACCCAGGTTGACCCCGCGCTGCAGTGCCTGGTCGAAGTCGACGCATCTGATACGGGAGTGGGGGCGGTGCTTTCCCAGCGATCGCCCACCGATGGGGTCAAGCGACCCTGCGCCTTCTTCTCACGGCGCCTGTCTCCGGCTGAGCGCAATTACGACGTCGGGGACAGGGAGCTACTTGCCATCAAGCTCGCACTGCAGGAGTGGCGCCACTGGTTGGAGGGAGCTGCCCAGCCGTTCGTGGTGTTAACGGACCATAAGAACTTGGAATATCTAAGATCTGCCAGACGACTGAATGCCCGCCAGGCGCGCTGGTCCCTGTTCTTCGCCCGGTTCCGTTTCACCATCACCTACCGCCCTGGTTCTAAAAATGGCCTGCCCGACGCCCTTTCCAGGCAGTTTGCCCCTGAGACCCCAGAGGAGCTGGGTCATACCATCCTGCCCAGCTCGTGCATTGTGGGGGCGATTTCCTGGTCCATCAGGGACAAGATCCGGAGGGCGCAGGAGACCGAACCGGATCCTGGCGGCGGACCGGAAGGGAAGCTCTTTGTTCAATCGACTGTCCAGGGGGAGGTCATTCATTGGGTTCACACCTCCAAACTCGCCTGTCACCCTGGCGTCTCCTGGCTAGTGGATCTCCTTCAGCGTTCCTTTTGGTGGCTGGGTCTCCAGAAGGACGTCGCCAACTACGTCCGGGCGTGCCCTGTGTGTGCCACCGGCAAGTCTGCTAATTCTCCCCCCGCGGGTCTGCTCCAGCCCCTGCCGGTCCCAGGCAGGCCCTGGTCTCACATAGCCCTCGATTTCGTCACTGGTCTCCCGGTCTGTAACACCTACGATGCTGTGCTGACCATCGTGGATTGGTTCTCCAAGGCTGCCCACTTCGTGCCGCTCCGGGGTCTCCCTACGGCGCGGGAGATAGCAGATCTTCTAGTCCAACATGTAGTCAGGCTGCATGGGATACTGGTGGACGTCGTCTCTGATCGGGGGCCCCAATTTGTCTCTGAGGTATGGAGGTGTTTCTGCAACGCTCTGGGGGCTACGGTGAGCCTCTCCTCCGGTCACCACCCACAGTCCAACGGGAAGTGTGAGCGTGCCAACCAGGAACTGGAAGCTGCCCTACGCTGCGTCACCTCCTCCAACCAGTCGTCCTGGAGCGTGCACCTGGCCTGGGTGGAGTATGCCCACAACACGGCACGGTCTTCTGCCACGGGGATGTCCCCCTTTAAGGCATCCTTGGGATATGACCCACCTTTGTTCCCTGAGCAGGAGGGCGAGCTGGCCATTCCCTCCATCCAGGCGCACCTAAGACGCTGTCGGAGTCTGTGGACCAGAGCGCGCGATGCGCTATTACGCACGGCAGCGTGCAACAGCTCGACGGCGAACCGCCACAGGAGACCGGCCCCTGCCTACCAGATGGGCCAACGAGTCTGGTTGTCCTCACACGACATTAACCTCAAGGCTGAGAAGAGGAAGCTGGCCCTACGCTTCATTGGCCCTTTCACCATCTCTAAAATTGTCAACCCGGTGGCTGTGCGTCTGGCCCTCCCCCCCTCCCTCCGTATATGTCCCACCTTCCACGTTTCAAAGATCAAACCCGTGGTCTCCGATCCACTCTGTCCCCCGCCCAAGGTGCCGCCCACGCCTCTGATGATCGATGGCCATCCAGCCTGGAGAGTCGCCTCCATCATGGACTCCCGGCGCCGAGGTCGCGGGCTGCAGTACTTGGTGGACTGGGAGGGATTCGGTCCTGAGTGGAGGTCCTGGGTGCGCTCTTCCTTGGTGTTGGACAGGAGTCTCATCACGGAATTCCACCGGGCGCATCCGGACAAGCCAGCACCAGGAGGCGCTGCTAGGGGGGAGTACTGTCACGACTCGCCGCTCATCATCCGCCTCAGCTGCGCGCACACCTGCGCCTTGTCAGCCACGGGCTATTTAGCCCATGCAGCCCTGTGCAGCGGTCTGGAGGCGTCTGTTCGCATCGGCACTCTCTCCCAGCTGGATCATCTCTCCACGTCAGCTGAACTACGCTTCCACGTAAGCATCATTCCCCTTACCTCTTTGCAAGTCTTCTCCCCTGTACACAGGTGGATTCCTCGGCGGCGGATAACCCCGTCATCGCCATTCCTTTCCTCATCGTCGTCACTGGCTCAGCAGGACGCTGTCTCCCGGGCTTCTCCCTTGGCCAACGCCAGCCACCCGTCACCTACAAGGTTGCCTGGCTGTACGGCGTACTGCTCTGTTTCCTGTGCATCGGTGTTCACCCTCATCACATACACATACCTCACACATCCATCCATACACACCTTCTTGTTGAATAAAGCTATTAAACCTTCCCTGAGCCTGCGTGCGTGTTTCCTGAGCCGGACATTATGTCATGTACAACATGAGAACATAAAAGCAGGGCACTAACACAAAGGGCGCTAACACAAGAAAAAAAAAAGTAAAATAAATAAAAATCCATTTCATTCAATAAAATCAATGTCTCATACTGGGTCGAAGGCCAGGGAGTAAAAATGTGTTTTAAGACGCGTTTTAAAAATGGACAGTGAAGGTGCTTGTCTAATGTCCAGGGGTAAATCATTCCATAACCTGGGGGCCATGATCAAAAAGGCTCTGTCCCCTCTGAGCTTGCGCCTTGCCTTTGGTACCTCCAAAAGCAGCTGTTCAGCTGACCTAAGAGACCGGGTGGGAGCGTAGGGATGCAGAAGCTCAGAGAGGTAAGGTGGAGCAAGACCATTCAAGGATTTAAAAACAAATAAAAGAATTTTAAACTGAACTCTAAAGTACATGGGCAGCCAGTGGAGTGAAGCTAAGATGGGTGTGATGTGATCTCTTCTATGTGTACCTGTTAAAAGACGAGCAGCGGCATTTTGAACCAGCTGCAGACGGGAAAGAGATGACTGGCTGACACCGGCATAAAGTGTGTTACAGTAATCCAGCCGAGATGAAATAAAAGCATGGATTACTGTTTCCAAGTGTGGTCTAGAGAGAAGGGGTTTTACTTTTGCTAAACGCCTTAGATGAAAGAAGCTGGATTTTACCACAGAACGAATCTGCATGTCTAATTTAAAATCATTGTCCATGATAAAACCAAGGTTCCTAGCTGTGGATTTAACATAAGGAGTAAGGGGGCCCAAGTACACAGGAAGGGACTCACAGGGGTGACTAGGTCCAAACACCATCACTTCCGCCTTCTTATCATTAAAATTTATGAAGTTTAGGGCCATCCAAGACTTTATGTCTTCAGGGCACGCCAGGAGTGAGTTTACTGATGAGGCAGCTTTTTGTTTTAGAGGGACATAAATCTGACAGTCATCAGCATACAGGTGGAAAGAGATACCATGCTTTTTAAAAATGGAACCCAGTGGAAGTATGTACAGAGAAAAAAGCATGGGCCCTAGAATTGACCCCTGTGGGACCCCATAAAGCAGAGGAGCAGAAGAGGATTCAAACCCAGACATGCTAACTTTAAAAGTCCTGTCTGACAGATAGGATCTAAACCAGTTGAGAGCAGTGCCACAAATGCCCACTAGGTGCTGCAAATGGGAAATTAAAACATGATGGTCCACTGTGTCAAAGGCAGCAGTTAAATCAAACAGCACAAGAACAGCATATTCACCTGAATCACATGCCAAGAGAATATCATTAAAAACTCTTAACAAGGCTGTCTCTGTGCTATGAAGAGCTTTGAAACCAGATTGAAAAATCTCCAAAATACCGTGTTCATCCAGAAAACATTTCAGCTGCATATAGACAATTTTCTCTAAAATTTTTGAGAGAAATGGCAGCTTGGAAATAGGCCTAAAATTTGCCAACATGGTATGATCGAGACCAGGTTTCTTAATCAAGGGCTGTACTACTGCACTTTTAAAATATGCAGGAACCACACCAGATGACAGGCTACTGTTCAAGATGGTGAGAACTGACTGGCCTATACTGGGAAGCACCTCTTTAAAAAGTCTAGGAGGGACAGCATCACAGGGAGACCCTGAGAGCTTAATGTGGGTAACCACATCCTCTAAAAACGACAGAGTCACAGGTTCAGACTGATTTAAAAACAGCAGAACAAGGGACAGAGACAGAGGGATCAGAGGCAGGAAGTGAGATGAGAGCCCTGGTGGTGGCCACCTAATCAATAAAAAAGTTCATAAAATCATTGCATAACTCAGAGGAGGCTCCAAACAGTCAGTCTGTGGGGTGTTAAGAACAGAGTCAATAGTGTTAAATAAAACACGCTGATTACGACAATGAGATAAAACAATATTTGCAAAATATTAGCTTTTTTCCTGCTTGACAGTGTTTTGATACTGACGCCAGCAGTCTTTTAAAATATGCAATGACACCTGCAGTTTGTCCTTCTTCCATCTGCGTTCAGCTCTGCGGCACTCCTGTCTGACTGCACCAGTTCTGTCATTGAACCACGGCTCAGGTTTGGATTCAAGGCTGCTTGGTTTTCAGTGGAGCCACAGAGTCCAAGATGGTTTGGCAGGAGGAGTGAAACCAGGAGCTGAGTTCCTCCACAGATGAGATGGAGCCAGGAGGGACACAGAGCTGGTCAAAGGCAGCGGAGAGCCGACCGGCAGTGGAAGGGTGAAAAACCCGGCAGTGCTGAGCAGCAGCGCAAGTTTTAGCTGCAGCGCATGACAGATCAGCCTCAAATAATACAGGCATATGGTCAGACAATACAGTGTCACAGATTTCTATATTAACAACAGACAGGCCATACGACAAGACAAGATCTAACGTGTGTCCGTGCTCGTGTGTAGCGCCACCAGTCACGGACTGCACCAGATTTAGAGAATCAATGAGATTTAAAAAGTCTTTCACCAGCGGCTTATCAGGACAACACACATGTATGTTAAAATCTCCAACGATAAGAACACGATCATAATTTGTATCAGTACCAGCCTAGAAAATGGCAAAGTCGTTTAAAAAGTCCTTATTATATCTGGGTGGTCTGGTCAATGTGGTCAATCCTGGATAGAAACTCCTGATCCAAGAGTTCAATATTTCTCAAAACTGGACACCTACTTACTTCCTTTGAACTGGGTGACCACAGTGCAGGAAGAAGTCCACATTGATGTTCACAACTCACCCACGTGATCACTTTTTACATTAACAGAAGGAGAGGAACACACACTCTCACAAATCCCAAATTCTCTGTGGTCATCAGGAAAGGCAGATGTAGGTTTAATAAAAAATGCAGAATTGGTTAAAATAAATGCTAAATCTCATTATAGGCCATACCAAAGACAGAATCCTCTACGTCCTGAAGCCCAAGAAGGCATTAAACTGGTCATAGAGGACCTGAAAGCAGTAGGTGTCATTATTCCATGCCCAAATTCTCCATGTAACACACCTTTGTTTCCTGTGAGGAAGGCTGGACCATCCTCCGAATGGAAAATGGTCCAAGGCCTTCAGGCGGTAAACAAAGCAGTTATTCCAAGGGCTGTTTCAGTCCCAGACCCACACATTTTGTTGAATGACCTACAACCACAAATGAAATATTTCACAGTGATAGACATCAGCAATGGCTTTTTCAGCATCTCCATACATCCAGATCATCAGTTTTGGTTTGCATTCACATTTGAAACCAAGAGGTACACATTCACCAGACAACCACAAGGTTACTGTGAATCACCAACCATTTTTTCCACTTTACTACATGGGGTCTCCCAGGTATCAAAGGGGGGTATGGTCTCTATGCTAAATAAATCTTTTACTGCTTATGGGTTTAGTCAATTTGCTACTCATTTTTGTAAGAAATGCCTAATTTGTGCAGAAAACAATGCTCAAGGGAATTTAAGGCCTGAAAAAGGCACCTTTCCGGCATCAATTTATCCATTTCAAAACATTTGCATGGATTTCATTGAGTTAAATAAGTGTGAAGGCAAAAAATATTGTTTGGTTATTTGTGACATGTTTACCAAATGGACAGAAGCCTTCCCTTGCACTCATCCAAATGCTGCTACAGTAGCAAAGAAACTGTTAGCAGAAATTGTGCCCAGATTTGGAATACCTGAAAACATTTACTCAATGGAACACATTTTGTAAAACAGATTATATCACACTTGGGTACAGCACTCAACATTAACCTAAAAAACCATTCAGCTTACCATTCACAATCTGCAGGATTGGTGAAACGCACAAATAGAACCATTAAAGAAAGGCATAGAAAAACAATGGCAGAAACAGGACTAAATTGGATATATTGCCTACCCCTAGTCTTGTTTTACATGAGGATAATTCCCACCAAAGGGGGGTTATTCCCATTTGAAATAATGTATGGCAAACCCTACCTACTCCCACCATTAAGGCCATTTAATCCAGGTGATGAGGAGGTGTGCTTAGTTGATTACATGCAAAGAATGTTGACTGACAGAGATATTATTCATGCTTCTCTTCCTAGGAGGGACCACGGGGAAGCACCTATCTTGGCAGAAGCCAGGGGATCTGGTCCTTATCAAAGTCATCAAAAAGAAAAACTGGACCGATGCTCCCTGGCAAGGACCACACAAAGTCATCCTGGTGACACCAGCAGCTGTGAAAGTCAAAGGGTGTGACTCTTTGGTGCATTTAACACATTGCAAACTATACCCCGTACAAAATCCCCAGCAACAAACTAATTAATCCCCATCCCCTCAGCAAGACAGTTTCTATTTCAATCCCCATTGCAAACCACATCAAAAAGAAAAGGGTATCCTCAACAGGTGACTGTTCAACAAGTGGCTGTCTGTTTAACTGCTTAACTTTTTTTTTGTCATTGTTTATCATGGAGAGACAAAATGCCAGAGAGAGAAGGTTGGCAGCTGAAAGATGTGAATGGTACACCTGTTTTTTCATCATCATCATCATCCTTGTGGTAACACTTTTATTTTGGTTATTTTTAGGGACACCACTACCTTTCTATCGTAGGGCTAGAATCTAGCCGCTAGATACATCACACACACACACACACACACCATGACTGGCTGGAAGGTCCAGGTCATCAAGATCATGTTTATGCTGGTAATGTGCGGTGGAAGTATGCTAATTATACAGCCAAATCAGTTAATCGTTCAAATTGCTATGTGTGCTCTTTGCTCCCACTCTCAGCTGGTCAAGTATCTGTCACTGCTAAACTAAGGGAACTATCGCAAGCTGTTTGTTTCTTGCAAGAGGCTATGTATAGAAATAGCACAGCAAGCATTACTTTGAATCACACCTGTCACTTTGCTTATGACTCCAATGACCGGAGACACGATGACACCCCTTACTCGGTGAAGGCAAGGTTAATCTCGCTGGGGAATTTCTCCTTTTGTCTAAAAGGGTGTGGAAACGTCTCTCTGAGCAGCTTACCGCTTTCTAAGAGTGCAATGGTGCATAGTGCATCTCGCCCCTGTACTGCTACCTGCTGGACCAATGAAGTGGGCAAAAGTTGTCCTGAAGATCCTTTTTCAGTCTAGAAGTCTGGAAGGTGATGTCACCCTGCAGGAGCTCTGTAGCACTGCCATTTGTGATTCTTACAAGCATGGCACGCATGTGGTGACAGGGGGATGATGGCTGTGTGGCCATTGTGCCTACTCACACCTGCCCATGAATTAGGGAGGGGTGGGTGCCTCTGTAGTTGTGATTGACCACACCATCATATTGTCGGCAGGACAGGTGGGCAGGGTGAAGAGAGATGTCTCCTTTGCACCACATGATGCCATCTGGGGCACAGATGTGCTGAAGGAATTTAAGTTAGAAACTACAGGGCAGAAAGTACTTTATGCACCGTTTCCTTGGGTGGGGGTGGCTAAAAACACCTTGTGGATTGAAACAACCAATTATAGATTACAATCATTTGTGAATTTTTCTTTGTCTGCTTTTTCTGGTACAGATGAGGAATTAACAGCTCTTAGAATTATGCTGACCCAAAATAGAATGGTTCTTGATCAAATAACTGCCGCCCGAGGGTGCTTGTGTGCAGTTATAGGTGATTATTGTTGTACTTTTATCCCTGAAAATGATGCAGATGGTCATGTGATTGCCTCGGCTATACTCAACCTCACTGCCTTACAGGCTGCCGTGGCCAAGGACAATGTTACTGATGAACAAACCTGGTTAAGTTGGTTACTTTCTTCATGGAGAAGTCTCATCATGAACCTGTTAGTGATTTTGGTGGTATTATTTCTGGCCTTTTCTTGTGTCATTCCCTGTATCCATAGTATGATGATGAGACTTGTTCATGTTAACTTAATGATGTACCATAGTGCAGTTATCAAGGATGGTAGGGATGATGAACAAACAGCGTGAGCTCAAGGTGTCTCTCCATGACCCAAGAACAGAGTAAAAGTATGACTGACATGCAGAAAACCAAAAGGAGTTGCATGATTGATTTTATTTGAACATTCAGACAAAAAGAAAAAAAGAATTTAAAACAAAAATCAAAACCAAAAAAATAAAATATTCAAAAGGAGTGGGAAGAAGCCAGTGCTTATATAGTCCCACCCCTTTTCCATACCCAACAAATTACAACACCACTCTAGTCATCATTCATCCCACAACCACATTCACCATACAACACCATAATACACCCCATAATCAAATTATGCAACAGAAATGATACAACAATGACAGTCCATATTGACAACAATACCAACATCCAACAGTAACTGTAACAATAATAAATACTTCTGGTATGTTCAATACAATCATAGACAACACCATCATCATCACGATCACCATATATACCACCATATACCCCTACATAGCTTACAATACCTAGGCAGAATAAGTAACCAAATAATAACCATAATAATAGGTAGACATATGGTAGTTACAATAACAATAATAATACCACCTGGCCTATACAATACTCCAAACAACTCCATCCCAACAACAATCCCAACACTATAATTCTAGTAATAATGATATCAATAATAATCACTGCATGATCATGATGTGAAGTTGAAATGGACTACTTGTATATACATTTATGAAGTTTGAAGTATTACTTTTACTTTGTTTTTATATTCCTCATTTCTATTTTTACATTACATCATTACACATTATTGTTTTGTCTTATTGTTTTTTATCTTGTTTTTATATAAGCTGCAATGACACATACGTAACTGTAACACACATATACCCTTATATCCTTTTATTATCATTTTGCTTTCACTGTTTTTACCATGAATGATCTTTATTGATAAGTGAGTATACTGTTTCATTTCTCCTCCTAAAGGACTAAAACATTTAGCTGGTGCCTGGGAAAGCAGGGCCGATGGCGGACTTTCCTCATCGATAGCTAGTTAGGATCTATTGCACACAAGTGCATTGGAGCTTAGCTTAGCTGCCAGATGGGGTTTTAGATGCCATGAACCGTTCTTTTCTGAAGCCTTGCATGGCATCAAGGGGGGGGGGGGGTGATAGAAAAATTTCATATTTGTGAATTGCTTTGTCTCAGAACTTGTCTCATAGTCTGTGTAAAAGTATCAAGGTTGCAGCTGCACTAGTTATCTTGTTTTTAGTTTAGCCTGTGTGGCTCCTGTGTGACTGGTACAGAGTGAGCGTCATGGTTCCTGAGAAAAGATAATCTATACACCAAGTTTTGACCAGATGTTCTGGACCAGTCATGATGGACAATTTGCCTCTCCACCTCTCAGATAATGGAGGGCTTAAAGAACTGAGTGATGTGTGTTTGAGTCAGAATGGTGCGCGATTAGGCTCTGAGACTATTTTTGTATTGTTCTCCAGTGGCCAGTATAATTAAATTTGCTGAAACTCTGATCCAGCCTGGTTTTTGACTGAAGGTTTTCAAGAATTTTTCTAACAGTGATTCTCGCAGATAAAGATACACAACATTTTAAATTGTAACTTTTGTGAGTTTTAGTTTTGTAAAATATGTCCATTGCTCACATGCATATTGTTAAAATGTAAAAACTCTAACTTCATGCTAAATGGAGCACTGCCTTTATTTAGTTAAACTCGTAAACATACAAACATACATAATGCAATTCCTCGGTCTTGTGATGTCACAGATGAACAAGTTTCACCTTTGGTTCCAAAACACACACATTCATATTGGTTGTCAAACTGCCTCTGCTGCAGGCAAATGCTTGTAACAAAGCTACAACATTGTGCATCAGTAAACAGATCAAAGTTCAATGCTAGAACACAGTCTTGACTTTTCAATGTCTAACACTAGTTTGGTTATCTAAACATTTTTCAAAAATGGCCAGCACAAGGTCTAGCATTTTCAACATGAATCCATGGGTCGCCAGATCAACAGCTTCCATTCTTGATTTTAATGCCCCCATAGCTCCCCTCAGGTGGGACCTGTAAATTCAAATTGTCTGAGAAGCACTGTCCACCTCAAACTATTTATAGCCATAAACTTGAAGTAAAGGATGGATGGATGAACATCATACAAACGGTGTGTGAAAACTTGACACAAGATAAAGTGAACTTTGAAGGATAAACTTTTGTCATGTTAAGTTTGTCAGTGTTATGTGTCAATTTTATTCCGTTAATGTTTTTGGAAAGTTTACTATTTACTGTTTCTTAGAAATGTCAACTTTTACACTAGATATAATGGAAAAACAACATCAACTGCTGGTATTAGTTGTGGATGTTTTTAAAGGAAATAATATTCCATACCCTCTAACTACATACTAACTCAAAACTGAGCCAGAGAAAATGCAATAAAATGTTAGTCATTTAAGTAATCTCACCTGCAGGAATTTTAAGTCTTAGGTTGTATCATAAAGACAGTAAAGCAGGATATTATTCATTACAAATGAGGATGAATACTTCTTAACAACAATTGTTCATAATGTAGAATCAGCTTGAAACTTACCTATACTCTGACAACCTTGCCAGAGTCACCAACTCGTCTGTGTCCTCTGGAAACACGTGCAGGCCATCAAAGGAAAGATGACCGTGCACCAGCATAGCACAGCTGTCACGTAAGGCATTGACCTCTTCTGAAATGGGGAAAAAAAATACTGAAATAAATAAACTAATTTAAAAAGTGTCATTCTATAACTTGTTAATGATTTATGAAAATTGGAAGGAATGATTGATATACAGTAGCTTGCCTTCACAAAGATGAGAAAATAATGATGTCTCTGCTGTGAGACGAGTCGGTGTCATCCCAGCTTTGTCCAACTGGGCTTGCAGTTCCCTCCTTGCGTTGTTGTCAGTCCGTAGGTATGCTGCTAGGGACATGTGCTCTGGGGCACCAACTTGTCTGGACAGTTCTTCCACTGTGATTTTACATCTGTGTAAACAAATCACATAACATTAGATACATCCAATACAGCACATCTGTCATATTGAAAGAAAGAACAGCTCACACGCAGGGAACTACACCAGAGAATACATTCACGACACAGAGAAACAACGTTTAAAGGTTTAATTATCAATTTCAAAAGATGAGCACAGTTAGAGCAAACGCCAATCACCAGAGGGAGACCCAGCCTGTGGGGAGAGACGAAAGCAAATGATTAGAGAAGGGAGATGGTGAAGTGGAAAGACAAATTGCCACTTACATGCACCGAGCAGGGAACCCGACAGAGCACACAGCGAGAATAGATGAATCAGCAGGATGAAGCTGATCGGGGAAATGGCTGAGTGGAGTCTGACTGGGTGGAGATAGGAAGCTGAGGGGGTGTGAGAATGATGGAGCAGTTGAGCGCACAACAATCCCCGAAGACACACCGCAGGGATGGCAGCAACCTGAAAATGAAGGAGAAGAGAGGAATGTGGGTAAGAAATGTCCTCAAATTGTTAATCAGTTAACTTGCTCTAAGTTGGCAGTATACCCAACGAGCCAGCACTGAAGCTTTCGCTTGATGGTCCTTATAAGGGCTGGCGAGGAAGAGGCAGCAGGTGCGTCTAATCACACAGGTGAGCTGATTGCCTGCAGAGCTAGGGAAAGTTCAACAGGAAGGAGGGGGCACACGCTCACCTGCATATGACAACATCAGGGACAATGCACTAAGTCATATGAAAAGCCTGACCACTAGGGATGGGTAATATGGACTTAAAGTTTTATCAACTGTATCTAGTATTTGTTGTGATATTATAGATGACAATAAAAATGTAGTACTATTCAAAACCATCTTTTTGACTATCAGTGAAAGCTTCACACATAAGCATTGTTCTAAAAAGAAAAGTACCCATAATAAAACTGCTGCAAAAAGTGCACAGTGATTGTAATGAAACACTAGTTTGAAATGTAAACAAAAGTAATGCATTTATTCATACTGTTATGGCACAAACGAGCTGTGAGTGCATCACGCACAAATATGCTATCAACTATAACTTATCATTATTACCTTGGGATGATTCCTAACACACGCATGCAAACATATACTGTATAATTGTGCTCATAAGTTTATATACCCTGACAAAATTTGTAAAATGTGTCCCATTCTTTAAAGAAAACACATTTATTTAAATCAATCCCATTTTAATAATTAAAATCCCATTATTATATTAACTAATTATAATCAGGCAGCACAGTGGTTAGCACTGTGGCAGCACAGCAAGAAGGTCACAGGGTCGATCCCACCCACTAACCATCGCTGTTAAGTTCAAGTTTCCAACTCATGTTTCATGGGTGACTATTTTATTTAGCTATGGCAACTTTTTAAAACAGGCTGTTCTGTCATCAGGCTGAGCGCGGTGTTCCACTGGGCTCAAGCTCTTAATTTATTCCTGGCTATTTCTTGTATTTTCTCAGTCTTGTGTGATTATTTTGCTGTGTGTTGTTTCTGGATGGATTATGCATTTTTGTGTTGCCTGTTTATGTAATTTTAGTTCTCTTCTTCTTCTTCTTTTAGATTTGATTGGCGTATTGCAACCAGCTTACAGTTGCATTACTGCCACGTATGCACTGCACTTCACTCTATATATAATTCAAGCCCCCACTCTATTCAGCAAGCCTGCCTGCCTATATCATCACTCTGCCTTTTTCAAATTTAGTTCTCAGTGTTATTCTGTTAGTTTCTTTAGGTACCTTTGTTTGTTCAGGTCTTACTTTAGTATTGTGTTTATATTTTGTCTCCGTTTGACACGAGCTCCCCACCTTGTTCTCCAGACACTCCCACCTTGTTATCATCTTGTATGTGTTGCTTAGCTTTTTCATGCCTAGTATTTAGGTCACCCTGCCCACTCATGTGTTCCACACCTGCTGCCATTTGTCTTGATTACTTGCCTGCCCTATTTATAGTCTGGCTTTGCCATCACTCATCACTTTGCCTCATCCCCACCAGAACTCTCACCCTTTTCTGGTGCGTTTTCCTGTCTTTTCATCTCACCTTCTACATGTTCACCTTGCTGTAAGTTTATTTTTTGTGCACTTTTGGACTTTGTATTTTCCTTGAATAAACATCACAAACTGCAGTTCAGTGCCTTGGTCTTTCCTCGTTGCCCGGGAGGGGCAAATCTTGACATGTTCAAACTTCTATTGTTGCACTTGTCTGAATGGTTCATTTCCTAAAAAGTTACTTTATTTATTGTATACATTTTTATTTTGTTCATTTGAGAATATTTTATTTATTGGAGAATTTACTGGTGACAGTTCAGTTTTTGTTAGTAAAATTGCTCCCACTTATACAAAAGATAAGCAGTTTTATGTTTTACTAGACTACAAACTTCTTTTGAAAATCTGTAGTGTTAAGGGTGCAGGAGTCCCTACTGCCAAGTGTTCAGTGGAGGAGGAGTGGGGGCTGATAGATGAAGTGTGCTGGGTGGATAGAGTGGACTGAGTAAGGACTGCAGTGTGTGAAGTGATTCTGGATGTATTAGTAGTGTTTGTGGCACTAGTGTGGATGGTTGTGTTGGTGGTAAAGCTATCAGTACTAGTGGGGACTGTGGTGCTGTTGGCCATCGTGGTGGCAGCTGTGCTAGAGGCACTGGTGGGAATGGTTGTGTTGGCGGTAGTGCTACTGACACTAGTGGGGATTAGTGTGCTGATGGCACTAGTGGTGGTAGCTGTGGCAGAGGCACTGGTGAAGATGGTTTTGCTGGTGGCAGTTTTGGTGGTAGCTGTGCCGGTTCGCTTTCTTTGTGTTCCTCTTGGCATTTTCTAGAAACAAGGAGGGATGGAATGTCAGTCTTACCCAGGATTTATACTGACTCCAGATGCAGTACGTTGCAGATGCAGTGCGGGTGGCCCCTTGTGTCTGTCCCTACCAAATCTGTTTGTGTTTTGCAGCGGCAGGGATAAGAACAGAGTTTGAAATACAAGATCATGCGAGAATTATACAAAATAACCTCACAATCTCGAGAAAGACCTGAGAGTAACCGAGATGAACCGATCGCAATCACATGATGACAACAAAGAAGTGTGATGCAGCGACTCACCGCCTGGGTTTTTGGGCTCTAAATAAAATGTACTGTAAGTAGCCTGTTAATTTTAATTCTATGAAGCGTTTGTATTGTAAGTCAAGTTTTTACCTTCTTTGACACAATGGTGAAGGAGTGGACTTCAGAAAATAAGGCACGATCCTTAAATAGTTTTTAAAGATCAAACGGCTATCAAATACCGCGAGATACCATGGAATTTCCTTGCGGACTGTATCCAGCATCTGTCAAAAATAGACTTGTTCCGTTTCATTAGTGAACTGAATCTGACAAGCCAGATTCATTCCGCAGTGGTCCGGACCAGGTGGGGATTAGAAAATTGATGAGAATGGGAACTATTTGCTGCGGAGTCCGGATTGCTGCCGTAATGTACTGCATCCATCGTTAGTGTAAATCCAGGGTAAGGGTGAATAGGTCTACATTTCAACTTGAAGATAATTATAAAATTGTAATAATTTCTGGAGGGGGAAGTGTCCATTTTTAATGACTCACATATGACAAAAATACAGTTAATAGATACTTCTGCATGATGAATTGACACTAGTAGAATTGAATAATGGATACATACAGAATCTAGGAAGGTAATCTGTGAGCTGACATATTCTGATACGCAGTTACTATGGGTAGCTACAAAGGAGGATTATCCTGACAATTCTTACAGAAATACAGATGATATTGCTACTTATAATAAGCGTACATTTCAGACTAAAAAACCCCATTTAATCTGATTACCTATGTATGATTAGTAAATTACATTTCTTAATACCCTCTAACTGTTCCAGGTGCTGTTTGGTGACAAAACCCCTAGTGGTCAAGAGTGGTAAAGATTTTTTGTCAAGAAAATAGTTCAGATTTCCAAGGCTATAACTTGAAAGTTGCAAGAGATAAGACAAGATAAGATAAGATAAGATAAGATAAGCCTTTATTAGTCCCACAATGGGGAAATTCCAGGATTGCAACAGCACAGGGATAGCAACACTCAGAGCAACAATCAGAAGGCAAGAAAAAACAAGAGCAGCGAGTATACATATGTACATATAAACATGAATATATAGACACACGGTGCGGAGCATTGTAGCTAGATGGAATAAATATATGAATATATAAACACACACAGTGCGGAGCATTGTAGCTAGATGGAATAAATATGTGAATATATAAACACACACACAGTGTGGAGCGTTGTAGCTAGATGGAATAAATATATGAATAAATAAACACACACAGTGCGGAGCACAGTAGCTAAGATAATGCCTTACTGTCAATTAGAAAGATATAGAATATGATCCAAAGTTTGAGATAGGAATAAATTTACACATCTAATTTGCATAATGATGCAGCTGGTATATTGAATTACATAACTCAGTCAAAAGTGGACTTTGGACATATTTACAGAATATGAACCAGAATGGTTCTGTTTTTTTAACACCGTTTTCTCTACAGGGGTATGTTGTTATCTTATCTTCAAAGTATATGAACCAGAAAATCAGTACAATGTAAAGAAACAAAGAAATTCATCACTTACTGCTGGAGAAGGGGGGCTCGCCGGTTAGCGTGGTGGCTGCGTTTTCGTCCATTATGGCCGTTATTTTGCATTCTGTTGGTCACAAAGAAGCGACTGTCCCCGGTTCGTCTCACTGACCCGGCATCAGCCCGGTAGATGACAGCTGAGCATCCCACACAGATTCTTAGAATCTTGTGATTGGGGCTCGCCAGAGGAACTAATCGAGGCAACAGCTGGACAGGAGCCGGATCGGAGCTCAACTACAGCGGCGGTGGGTGGCGGGGCTCGGTGGAGGAGCTGATGGCACCCCGGCTGGACAGGAGCCGGATCAGGAACTCAATTACAGTGGCGGTAAGCAGCAGGACTAGCAGCGGAGGGGGCTAGCTGAGGCCCCAGCTGGATTCGAGGTTGGTTGGATCGGATACCGGCAACACCAGCAGAGATTGTTTTATTATCAACAGGTCAGTAAAAATGCCACCATAGAAGGAAGAAATGGAAGAGATTAAAAAAATCTCTAAACTCCATGTCAGAAGAACTGACTAAAGTGGCCAATCAACAGTTTAAACTATTAGGGCTAATGGAGGAAGTCCAAGAATTGAAATTAACAATTAAGGAAAACGACAAGCCAGTTTAGAAAGACTGGCTTGTCGTTTTCCTTAATTGTTAATTTCAATTCTCGGAAATTATTCTCCTCCCCAAGTGGAGGACTTTAAGTATCTTGGGGTCTTGTTCACGAGTGAGGGGAAAATGGAGCGAGAGATTGACAGACGGATTGGAGCAGCATCTGCAGTGATGCGGACGTTGTACCGGTCTGTTGTGGTGAAGAAGGAGCTTAGTTCTAAGGCAAGGCTGTCGATTTACCACTCAATCTACGTTCCTACTCTCACCTATGGTCACGAGCTTTGGGTAATGACCGAAAGAACAAGATCGCGGATACAGGCGGCTGAAATGAGCTTTCTCCGTAGGATTGCTGGACTCACTCTCAGAGATAGGGTGAGGAGCTCAGTCATCCGGGAGAGGCTCAGAGTAGAACCGCTGCTCCTCCACATTGAAAGGAGTCAGTTGAGGTGGTATGGGCATCTGATTAGGATGCCTCCTGGACGCCTCCCACTTGAGGTGTTTCGAACACATCCCACTGGGAGGAGACCCCGGGGCAGACCCAGGACTCGGTGGAAAGACTATGTCTCCCAGCTGGTCTTGGAACGCCTTGGTATCCTCTTTGAAGAGCTGGAGCAGGTGGCTGGGGAGAGGGAAGTCTGGGATTCTCTGCTTGAACTGCTGCCTCCGTGACCTGGACCGCCGGAAAAGTGGTAGAAGATGGATGGATGGATGGAAAACGACAAAAAAATTGCAGACTTGGAGTGACGCATCGAGGATCTTGAACAATATTCTCATATGGATGATCTAATTAAGTGGACTAGACATTAAATATCAAACATATGCCAATGCTACAGCAGGAATGAGAGGTGAGGAGGCTCCCTTAAATGAATCAGTCTCCCTGGAAAACCAGGTGCTTCAGTTCCTTGAAAGCAGAAATATAAAGGTTGAAGTAAATGCAATTTCAGCCTGTCATACTTTACCCAGAAAAGATAATAAAACAAAGAAATCAATTGTGATGCGCTTTGTGAACAGAAGGGTAAAGAATGACATACTGAGGCAGGCCAGAAAGCTACGGGGAACAGAAGTTTACCTAAATGAACATTTAACAAAGACTAATGCTGAAATAGCATGGCAAGCACGGATGCTGAAAAGACAAAATAAGATACAAGCAACATGGACAAGAAACTGCCGAGTTTGGATCAAACTAAATGGAAGACCTGAGGAAGCAAAGGCCATAATAAGCAGAGATCTTACTGACTTAAATAAATATAGATGAACACTGATTAAGAAAATTAAGAGACTATGATCATCCATATCCACACACACGGCAAGAATAGTTCTTTTGTGACATACCATGTTAATGTACTTTAAAAAAACCCCCAAACCAAACAAAAACAAAACAAAAAACTTATGACTGACTTTAGTAGACATCAATTATCCCCAGGTGGAGGAAGTCATTTGACACACAGTGAGGGATTTCAAACTCTGAAAATATGCCATTATGCTGAACATAAACTACAAGAGATGGAGAATGAAACTGATCCTGATAACCACTTCTTCAATAATATTCATAATCATTGTGAATATTATACTGAAAAGCAATTTAAAAGTCAAGTGTAATTAGATGGTAAACTATCAATAATACACTTCAACAACAGAAGTCTTAACAAAAACTTTCCCCAGATTCAGGACTATTTAAAACAGCTAGATAGAAAATTTACAGCTGTCACAGTCTCTGAAACTTGGCTTAATGAAGAGCAGGCTTCTCTGATGGCAATAGAGGGATATCAGATGTTTTATATTAAAAGATCTCGAAAAAAGGGTGGTGGTGTTGCACTGTATATTGATGACCTGTATAGGTGTAAACTTGTAAATGGAATGTCCTTTGCACTACCAGGGATTCTGGAATGTGCTACTATTGAAATTGACCAAGATAAAACAAAAATCTAATTATAAGTTGTATATATAGAATGCCGGGAACTTGCATTGAGACATTCAGAGATAAATTAGTCGAGAAGTACAATAACATAACTAGTAAGAAAATGGTTGTAATCTGTGGAGACTTCAATATTGATTTACTAAATCCATGTCAACAAAATGTAATTACAGAGTTCATGAATTCTATGTTCAGCATGAGTCTATATCCCACAATAACACATCCCAGTAGAATCACAGTTCACACTGCTACACTTATTGATAACCTGTTTGTTAATATTATTGATAAGAAAATAGAAAGTGGATTATTGATAAATGACATAAGTGATCATTTGCCAGTCTTTGCACTTATCTATGGCCACACGGGGGCCAATACAGAAAAAACCTTAAAATCTTTCAGATACAAATCACAAATTGCAATCAGTTCTTTTAAAGAAACATAGACAGAATGGCATACAAGTAGGAACTCTTCCCTTAAATAACATGACATCCTTCTAGACTCTTCTCACACACAAAAGATAATCCCCGTCTAGACTCTTCTCACACACAAAAGATAATCTCCCCGTCTGACTGCAGTCAGTCCATTCATCCTTGACACCTCCCTGTTATCTTACTAGGGCATCTAGAAACTTCTCACACACAAAAGGTTAACTTCGCGTCCTTTGTTCCTGTCTAAGGTGGTAAACCATTATGCACTCCCCAGGTTGCCCCCCCCCCCAGCAACTTAGATAGGACAAAAGGGTAACAGTCTACATGCTGTGATAAAACCATTAACATCAGTCCACATGCTGTAGAACAATCACCATCAGTCCGCATGCTGCTTGGGCTTCAGTCTTCTGCCGTATCTGCTGTAGCCAGGACTCGCTGCCTGCGTGGCGCTGCCATGCTGGGGGGCTGATGTCTGGGGGTGAAAACTTTTTGACTGTCTGTGTGGGTGCTCTGGAGAATCTTTTCTCTGGGAAGCGCCCCGTGGGGGTCTTCCACACCGAGGGGCCCTTGCCAACAGCACTTGCTCGTCAGCCACAACGAAAGCAGGTTTGAGTCTGTCTATGCCAATTTTTTCCCTCCTACCCCCCAAATCTAGCAAAAAATGCTTATCCCCTGTTTTCAGCACTCTAAACGGTCCATCATAAGGTGGGCGCAGTGGGGGGCGGTGGGCGTCGTGTCTGACAAACACGAACTCTGCGTTTTTCAAAGCTTTAGGCACAAAAACGCACGGAAAACTGTGGTGGGCAGGGCCCGGCAGCGTGCTTGAGTCTATGCAACGCTGCAGCAGCTGAGACGGGGAGCTGCCCGGCGCAGGATTATCTGGCAGAAACTCCCCAGGCAACCGGAGTGGTTGTGCAAAAACGAGTTCTGCCGGGGAAGCTTCCAGATCCTCTTTAGGTGCAGAACGTAACCCCAATAAAACCCATGGTAGCCTGTCTACCCAATTTGCATCCATCAGTGAAGCCCTCAGAGCCGCTTTTAACGACCTATGAAAACATTCGCATAACCCATTAGCCTGCGGGTTGTACGCGGTTGTGCGGTGAATTGAGACACCTAGGCTGCGGGCCATGGTTGATCAGAGTTCAGAAACAAATTGAGAGCCTTTGTCGGACGTAATGTCCGATGGAACTCCAAAACGCGCCACCCATGCTGTTAAAAACGCGCGCGCCACCTCCTCGGTCGTGGTTGCCGCCAGCGGAACCACTTCTGGCCAGCGAGTGGTGCGGTCCACCATTGTCAGGAGATGCGTGTACCCCTGTGATGGCGGAAGGGGGCCTACGAGGTCCACGTGGACATGGTCGAACCTCTTAGCCGGGATGCAAAACGGCTCCAAAGGAGCCTTTGTGTGTCTGTGAACCTTGGCTCGTTGGCACGCCATGCAGGCTGCCGCCCACTCTTTCACTTGTTTGCGAAGGCCCGGCCACACATATTTCTCTCCTACCATTTTGACCGACGCGCGCACCCTTGGGTGTGCCAAAGAGTGAACCGACTCAAACACGCAGCGGCGCCACGTGGCCGGAACCACAGGCCGTGGGCGACCCGTGGAGACGTCGCAGATTAAGGGGGGAATGCCGTTAAGCAGCGTCCTCTTCTCCAGCCTTAACCCTGTTGGTCCAGACTGGAGCGCGCGCACGTCCACGTCACTAGCCTGCTCCGCGGCCATGGCTGCGTAATCCAACCCTACACAGACCGGGGCCACAACGGTGCGCAAGAGGCAGTCTGCCACTACATTCAGTTTGCCCGACACATGCTGAATATCGGTAGTAAACTCTGAGATTGCGGCCAGCTGCCTCTGCTGCCGGCCCGACCAAGGTTCTGAAACTTTGGCCATTGCGAATGTTAGTGGCTTATGGTCAATGAACGCAGTAAAATTGCGCCCTTCCAGCCAGAACTGGAAATGGCGAATGGCCAGGTGGAGAGCCAGCAACTCTCTGTCGAACGCGCTGTATTTACGTTCATTGTCGCGCAAGGTTCTGCTGAAAAAGGCAAGCGGCTGCCAAGCCCCGGCGACGCGCTGCTCCACGACAGCCCCTATGGCCACATCTGAGGCGTCAGTGGTGAGGGCTATGCGGGCCATTGGGTCTGGATGTGCCAACAATGCCGCGTTTGCCAGGGCTGCTTTAACTTCTGAGAGCGCCTGCTCTCGTTCCGGGGTCCATTCGACCTTATTCGCGGGTTTCTGTTTTTTGAGCTCAGCGTACAATGGCTGCATGAGCCGTGCTGCGCGGGGAAGGAAATGGTTATAAAAGTTCACCATTCCCAAAAATTCTTGTAGCACCCTGACCGTTTGTGGTCGGGGAAAATCTGTCACTGCGCGCACTTTGTCAGGCAGCGGAACCGCTCCTTCGGGAGAGACGCGATGCCCTAAAAAATCAATCCCCGTCACCCCGAACTGACATTTCGCTGGGTTGATTATTAAACCGTGCTCTTCCAACCTACGGAAAACCGTCGTGAGGTGGGTTTCGTGTTTGTCTTCGGAAGCGCTGGCTACCAAGATATCGTCCAGGTAGACGAACACGAAAGGGAGATCTCGCAGCACTGCATCCATCAAGCGTTGGAATGTCTGTGCTGCCCCTTTAAGCCCAAACGGCATGCGCAAGAACTCAAATAAACCAAACGGAGTTATTACCGCTGCTTTGGGTATGTCCTCAGCGCGCACTGGGACTTGGTGGTAACCATGGACCAAATCTATCTTAGAAAAAATGCGCACTCCTGCGAGGTGAGCGGAAAAATCCTGAATGTGGGGAATTGGGTAGCGGTCATGCGCTGTAGCGTTGTTTAACCTGTGGAAATCGCCGCAAGGTTGCCACGAACCTTCAGCTTTAGGGACCACGTGTAGCGAGGAAGCCCATGGGCTGTTTGAGCGCCTGATGATGCCTAACCTCTCTAGGTTAGCGAACTCCTCACGCGCTATGGCCAGTTTAGCTGCGTCCAAGTGCCGAGGTCTTGCAAAAACGGGTGCCCCGGTGGTGGTGATAAAATGCTCCACCCCATGTTTAGCGATAGCTGCTGAAAACGTCGGGACTGTGAGTGCTGGGAACTGAGTGAGCAGTGTGTGGAACTTACCGCATGCTGCTGTGACGTTGGCTTGTGCTGTTGGCCGGGTCACTCGAGCTATACAGGGGAGAGAGTCAAAAGACTCAAAGTGCATTAACCAGGCGCCTGTTAGCGACATCTATCAACAACCCATGTAGACATAGAAAATCAGCCCCCAGTATATGGTAATCCAATGCTGCTACAACAAAAGTCCATTCAAATGTACGACCGTGTAGAGACAAGAGCAGAGTCCTCTCACCAAAGGTCTTAATGTCTGAGCCGTTTGCTGCTGCCATCTCGGGGCCGCTGGTTCCTGCCAGCCGGTCAGCGTAGGTCGGCCAGATGAAACTCCTCTGTGCGCTGGTGTCCACGAGGAAATGCCTCCCCAAGCGTGCATCCGTCAAATAGAGCAGCTTGTTCTCCTCCCCGAGGGTCGCGGCTGCTACCGACCCCCAGTCTTGGCGTTTCCCGAGCGCTTGAACTGGCACGGTGGTATACATTTGCATGCCCTCTCTGCAAAGCGGTGATGGTAGAAGCAAAGCGTGTCACCTCCACGTTCCTTGGCCCCCGCTGCTGCTGCCGTTGGTGGTTCTGCTGCTGCTGTCGGCGGCTCCTCGCCTCCTCGTGTCGACGTGCCGGGCTCCGTTGCTGCCGCAATGGTCATGAAAGTCTTGGTGGCGACGATGATCCGGTCTGCCTCTCGGGCTAGCGCACAATAGTCCCGTTTGGCCAGCAATGACGAATTGGCCAGGGCCGCTCTCGTGGTCGTCGTCCGTGCCCTTTAACCTCAGCATCTTCTCCATCATGTCCACGGCCGAACCGTCTCCCAACTCGGTCCGCGTCAGAAACCTCTCTGCTCTCTCACCATCCGAGAGCATGTAGTGCTGGATGAGGGCAGCCTTCAACGCGTCATATTTGCCATCGGCTGGTGGCTGATCGAGCAGGCTCTCGATGTGCTGAGCCGTGCTGGCATCGAGCGCTGCGACCACATAGTGGAATTTCGTATCATCCGCCGATATCCCTTGGAAGGCGAACTGCGCCTCGGATAGGTGGAACCAGGAGCGCGGGTTGTGCTGCCAAAAATCAGGTAGTTTGATCGCTACAGCGCACGTGAAGCTGGGGGTTCCAGTCGAGGTTGACTCCGGGGATCTTCTGTCGTATTCCATGATTTGTCTTGGGTCACCAGTGTGGAGCGTGTAAATAATGAGGCTGATTTGGTTCAAGTGGTTTATTACACGACTCACACAAGGAGCATAGACAGAATGGCATACAAGTAGGAACTCTTCCCTTAAATAACAGACATCCTTCTAGACTCTTCTCACACACAAAAGATAATCCCTGTCTAGTCTCTTCTCACACACAAAAGATAATCTCCCCATCCGACTGCAGTCAGTCCATTCATCCTTGACACCTCCCTGTTATCTTACTAGGGCATCTAGAAACTTCTCACACACAAAAGGTTAACTTTGCGTCCTTTGTTCCTGTCTAAGGTGGTAAACCATTATGCACTCCCCAGGTTGCCACAATACAAAAATAAATTAACATATACAGTGGAGTAAAAAAGTATTTAGTCAGCCATCAATTGTGCAAGTTCTCCCACTTAAAAGATGAGAGAGGTTTCCAATTTTCATCATAGGTATACCTCAACTATGAGAGACAAAATGAGAAAAAAAAAATCCAGAAAATCACATTGAAGGATTTTTAATGAATTAATTGGTAAATTCCTTGGTAAAATAAGTATTTGGTCACCTACAAACAAGCAAGATTTCTGGCTCTCACAGACCTGTAACTTCTTCTTTAAGAGGCTCCTCTGTCCTCCACTCATTACCTGTATTAATGGCACCTGTTTGAACTCGTTATCAGTATAAAAGACACCTGTCCACAACCTCAAACAGTCAGACTCCAAACTCCACTATGGCCAAGACCAAAGAGCTGTCAAAGGACACCAGAAACAAAATTGTAGACCTGCACCAGGCTGGGAAGACTGAATCTGCAATAGGTAAGCAGCTTGGTGTGAAGAAATCAACTGTGGGAGCAATTAGAAAATGGAAGACATACAAAACCACTGATAAGCTCCCTCGATCTGGGGCTCCACGCAAGATCTCACCCCGTGGGGTCAAAATGATCACAAGAACGGTGAGCAAAAATTCCAGAACCACATGGGGGGACCTAGTGAATGACCTACAGAGAGCTGGGACCAAAGTAACAAAGGCTACATCAGAAACACACTACGCCGCCAGGGAACTCAAATCCTGTAGTGCCAGACGTGTCCCCCTGCTTAAGCCAGTACATGTCCAGGCCCGTCTGAAGTTTGCTAGAGAGCATTTGGATGATCCAGAAGAGGATTGGGAGAATGTCATATGGTCAGATGAAACCAAAATAGAACTTTTTGGTAAAAACTCAACTTGTCGTGTTTGGAGGAGAAAGAACACCATACCTACTGTGAAGCATGGGGGTGGAAACCTCATATTTTGGGGCTGTTTTTCTGCAAAGGGACCAGGACGACTGATCTGTGTAAAGGAAAGGATGAATGGGGCCATGTATCGTGAGATTTTGAGTGAAAACCTCCTTCCACCAGCAAGGGCATTGAAGATGAAATGTGGCTGGGTCTTTCAGCATGACAATGATCCCAAACACACTGCCCGGGCAACGAAGGAGAGGCTTCGTAAGAAGCATTTCAAGGTCCTGGAGTGGCCTAGCCAGTCTCCAGATCTCAACCCCATAGAAAATCTTTGGAGGGAGTTGAAAGTCTGTGTTGCCCAGCGACAGCCCCAAAACATCACTACTCTAGAGGAGATCTGCATGGAGGAATGGGCCAAAATACCAGCAACAGTGTGTAAAAACCTTGTGAAGACTTACAGAAAACGTTTGACCTCTGTCATAGCAAACAAAGGGTATATAACAAAGTATTGAGATGAACTTTTGTTATTGACCAAATACTTATTTTACCGAGGAATTTACCAATTAATTCATTAAAAAATCCTTCAATGTGATTTTCTGGATATTTTTTTTCTTATTTTGTCTCTCATAGTTGAGGTATACCTATGATGAAAATTGGAGACCTCTCTCATCTTTTAAGTGGGAGAACTTGCACAATTGATGGCTGACTAAATACTTTTTTACTCCACTGTATAATGAGATGTAGTAAAATAGACTATTACAGTAACGAGCTGGAGAAAAACAGAGATAATATTAAAAATACATGGACAACACTTAACAATATTCTTGGAAATAAAAACAGAAATACAAGCTACCCAACCAATCTTTCAAAAAAAAAAAAAGACTCAAGAGTGCGAATGCAGTCTCACCTGCAGATGAATTTAATAAATTTTTTGTTAACATTGGTCCTAATTTGGCTCAAGAAATACCCATTACGGCACCTACAGGTGATACAATAAGTAAAAACATTGCTATAAAAGACTCCATTTTCATAAAGAACACAGACAAGAGAGATGTCATTGAAAATGTTAAATCGTTTAAAAGTAAAACATCTACGGATTGTGATGGTATTGACATGCTTTTAATCAAAACTACAGTATCATTGAATGCTTAGTGAAGCCACTGACATATATTTGTAACCTGTCTCTCCAAACAGGTATATTTCCCAATGCAATGAAAATAGCTAAAGTAATTCCAATATACAAGACAGGTGACAGAGGGGAATTTTCAAACTATAGACCAATTTCACTATTGCCACAATTTACAAAGATACTTGAAAAAATATTCTGTGAGAGAACTGACAACTTCATAATGAAGAATAATTTATTGTGTGAGCAGCAATATGGGTTCAGACACAAGAGGACAACTGCATTTGCTCTAATGGAATTTATAGAAAAAATATCAACTGCCGTTGAAAATAAAGAGTATTCAGTTGGGGTATTCCTGGATCTTAAAAAAGCATTTGATACAGTGGATCATAATTTATTATTAAGGAAACTACAAAATTATGTTATTAGGGGGGTAGCACTGTCCTGGTCATGTAGTTATTTAAAGAACAGATATCAGTATGTATGTGTTGGTAGCAAAAAAACTCACAGTTACTGAAGGTTACTTGTTGAGTCCCACTGGGTTCAGTTTTGGGGCCATTGTTATTCAATATGTAAATAAATGATATATGTAAAGTTAGGTTAGGTATGACTGTGAAAGTGAATGGTTGTCTGTCTCTCTGTGTTGGCCCTGCGATGGACTGGCGATCTGTCCAGGGTGTACCCTGCCTCTCGCCCAAAGATGCTGGGATAGGCTCCAGCCCCCCCGCAACCCGAAAAGGATTAAGCGGAAGAAGAAGAATGAATGAATGAATGAATGAATGAATAAACTGTGGTTTGAGTCAAACAAATTAACGCTCAATTTAAGTAAAACAAAATTTATAGTTTTTAACAATCATCACAACAACTCAGTATCTAAACTCAGTGTAAATAGTGTAGAGATTGAAAGCATATCCGAAACTAAATTTCTTGGAGTAATAATTGATAATAAACTGTGTTGGAAGTCACATATTAATTATATTAAAGGTAAAATATCTAAATCAATTGTAATACTACACAGAGTGAAATATTTACTGAATCAACCCACACTATATACTTTGTATCTTTGTATCTACCTCTTCACTTCCGCCCTCCAAAGAGAGCAGACGCCTTTCTCTTCTCTCTTGCTTCTGACTTATCTCCTTCTCCCCAAACTAACTGGATCCCAGCTTGCTGTCGTCTGTCTGCGTCTTACTGCTGATTATCGAAAGAAATAATGGAATTAATAAGCTGGGCTTTGAACGCAATTGACACTATCTTTTCAACGAGGAAAAGTGCCCCGGGGGAGGTTGTTTGCCCCGCAGGAACGGCTGCTGCGGGCTATTTACGGGAGACAAGTAATTGGAAACTCTTGTGCCTGACTAATCTCTTTATCGAAGATGTAGAAGATTTGTACGTCTTCGTAGTAATGGTGATTGGGATCGTTCTGATTGGATCTGGGATTGTCCTGGTGTACCGCAAATTGTTGAAGATGGATACAACCTATCAAAATGCTGGCCAGGCGAGGTGCATCCATCAAATTGAAAAAATGGAGAGGACCCTGATAGCGACAAATGGAGAACTGTCTCGGAAGGTGGATTACATCATGATTACGCTTAGGACCATCCACGATGGACTCAACGCCCAGCAATGAAGGATTAAGTACTGAATCTGTAAGAGAATATAAAGTTTCCTCTCTGTGATCAGTACTATTCGACTTAATCTGACTCCCTCACAAAAATCCTCCTGATCATCTGCAGTTTTTGTTTTCAAAACATTGAGCTCATGGCCTTCGGACAGGCAGCTGCATGGCCAAGGACAATGCCAGTAGCCAGACAAAACATCTCCTGCCAAAGAGTCCTTGTTGTTCTTAACTGATACAACACCTACTTTCAACATTACACTCATACTGATCCACAAACTGATGATAAAGATGATTCACTCACTGCTCTCTTTGTGTCCTGTGAACTTTTTTGGTCTGCTGATTGTGCATTGAGGGCTTTTTTTTCTTTGTAATCATAATATTGATCATATATGACCACTATTCTGAAATCAATGATTTTTTTGCTCCTTCCTATTGTATTATTTCCTATGCTACCTGTACCCTCCTGTTGGCAGGCGCGTTTCAGATGCAGCCGTGTCACCGGAAATGCAGGTTCATTTTCTGTGTCAAGTCAAATCCCTCGTATGTTATCAGTGATCTGTTATCAGTATCTGTTAATGTACTTGGCAATAAATCTTTTCTGAGTTCTGAGTTCTGAGTTCTGAGTATCATTCATTAATACTCCCATACATGACATATTGTACTGAAGTATGGGGAAACACATACAGTATAAAGCAAACATATATCCATTCTTTATGCTTCAGAAGAGAGCTATTAGAATAATAAACAAAGCTGCTTACAGGGAACCAACAAACCCACTTTTTCTTAAATTAAAAGCTCTCAAGCTGAAAGATCTGGTTGACTTTAAAACTGCAGTAATAATGTTTAAAGTGAAGAATCTATCACTGCCCGCAAATATTCAAAAGTTGTTCCAAATAAGGGAGAAACAATATCATTTCAGAGGAACATGTATATTTCAAAAACGTTCAGCGAGAACTACCACCAAGCAACGCTGTGTCTCAGTGCAAGGAGTTAGATTGTGGAATGCTTTTGGACCTGAATTAAAATCATGTACAATGCTTGGACAATTTAAACAAAAACTAAAGGAAGAAATCCTCCAAACATATATACAAGATGACATGTAAAATCACATAAGGATTATCATATTCAGTCTGTGTTGTGTTGTTGCTTAGATTTTTGTCACGTTTTGTCTTAGCTTTGTTCTGAATTGTAATCACTCCTGTTTTGTTTTTCTTTTGAATTCTTGGATGGAATATCATTGGATATGGAATATAATTGGATGGAATATGGAATTTAGCGGTGGCAGTGGCTCAGGAGGTAGAGCAGGTCGTCTAATAACCCGATGGTTGGTGGTTCGAATCCCGCTCTCTCCAGATATCCTGCCGTTGTGTCCCTGGGCAAGACACTTCACCCACATTGCCTCCAGTGCCCATAACACTGGGTATGAATGTGTATAAATGTTCGGTGGTGGCCGGAGAGGCCGTTGGCGCGGATTGGCAGCCACGTTTCTGTCAGCCTGCCCCAGGGCAGCTGTGGCTACAGTAGTAGCTTGCCACTACCATTGTCTGTCTGGAGTGAATGAATAATGTATCTACTTGTAAAGTGTCTTTGAGTGTCTATGATAAAGCGCTATATAAATCTGATGCATTAATATGGGTGGGCAATATAAGCTGCGGCTTCAGCCATCACCCATTTCGGATAACTTATGTTGAACTGTATAATCAGAGGAGTTATTGTTTAATTTGACATTGTAAGATGTTTTTTATTCTTTCCCCTTTGTTATATTATTCTGTTCCTTTCTTTTAATCTTTACTTTTAATCTATCCGAAATAAAGATTCATTCATTCATTCATTTGTGCTCTCTCCCACATCTACAAAGTTTTATGATTATCCCACGTCAATTTCTCTTGTATCCCATGGCAATTGTTCGTGTACGAAGCCGTTTATGTGATGATGCATGGCGGCCATATTGGTCTTGTGAGCTCAGAGGAGGAAAAAGGAAGAAGAATAAGAAGGATTTCTTCTTCTTTCATGTAATCCGTGTCAGCCAACGTGTGCCTGCCACCTTCTGAACTGGCAGATCAGTACAAATCATCAATACAGCTGGGGAGTTAAAGGGATGCCAGAGTGAGTTGACAGACGCAGTTGTTGCGCTGTGCCACTGGGGGCATGCAACCTGTCCATGAAATGTGGCCAGTTAAAAGGTTAAACAAATCCACTTAGTCTTGTTTTTTAAAAAATCACCCTTTATTGTCATTCAACTGTACAACCAATCATGTACAGCAGAACGAGATTGTGCTTTACCTATCCACCATGTCAATCACACACACCCCAAGTGTAGAATCAGAGGGCTGCTGCCATGCAAGGCACCGCCACAAATTTCCCTCCTCCATTCCTGCTGAGCACCAAGCTGGATGGCAGGAAGTTCCACTTTTATATGGTCTTCGGTATGACCCGGCCGGGATTTGAACCCCTGCCTCCTGGGTGTGGGGTGGATGCTCTACCAACTGAGCCACCACTCCGGTACTACATATGTTGACTACATATGAAGAATAATTGACATTTTGGACAGAAATCCATTTATACTGAATACCAAGATATCATCAGCAACAGACATTTCTTCCAGAAACGCATTTATTGTTACCTACATATCATCATCAATAAACATTTCTAAAAGAAATATATTTATTCTGTATTAGCTACATGAGATAAGTAACTGAAATTTCTGCCATAAATGCATTTATTCCTACCTACATATTATATTCAATAGATATTTCTGCCAGAAATTTCTTTTTCAAAATAAGAATGTACAGCCGTGGACAAAATTGTTGGTACCCCTCTGTTAATGAAAGAAAAACCCAAAATGGTCACAGAAATAACCTGAGTCTGACAAAAGTGGTAAAAAATAAAAAATTCTATGAAAATTAACCAATGAAAATCAGACAATGCTTTTGAATTGTGCTTCAACAGAATTATTTTAAAAAACAAACTCATGAAACAGGCCTGGACAAAAATGATGGTACCCTTAACTTAATATTTTGTTGCACAACCTTTTGAGGCAATCACTGCAATCAAACGATTTCTGTAACTGTCACTGAGACTTCTGCACCTCTCAGCAGGTATTTTGGCCCACTCCTCATGAGCAAACTGCTCCAGTTGTCTCAGGTTTGAAGGGTGCCTTCTCCAGACGGCATGTTTCAGCTCCTTCCACAGATGTTCAATGGGATTTAGATCAGGGCTC
The DNA here is from genome assembly GCA_020510985.1 of Pholidichthys leucotaenia. Taxonomy (NCBI): domain Eukaryota; kingdom Metazoa; phylum Chordata; class Actinopteri; order Cichliformes; family Pholidichthyidae; genus Pholidichthys; species Pholidichthys leucotaenia. The sequence goes on along the minus strand of CM035839.1, from coordinate 18,742,043 downwards.
ATAGAAGGCCACTTTAGAATAGTCCAATGTTTCACTCTTAGCCATTCTTGGGTGCTTTTAGCTGTGTGTTTTGGGTCATTATCCTGTTGCAAGACCCATGACATGCGACTGAGACTAAGCTGTCTGACACTGAGCAGCACATTTCTGTCTAGAATACCTTGATAGTCTTGAGATTTCATTGTACCCTTCACAGATTCAAGACACCCGGTGCCAGAAGCAGCAAAGCAGCCCCAGAACATAACAGAACCTCCTCCCTGTTTCACAGTAGGGACAGTGTTCTTTTCTTGGTATGCTTCATTTTTGCGTCTGTGAACATAGAGCTGATATGCCTTGCCAAAAAGTTCCAGTTTTGTCTCGTCTGTCCATAGGACATTCTCCCAGAAGCTTTGTGGCTTGTCAACATGCAGTTTGGCAAATTCCAGTCTGGCTTTTTTATGATTTGTTTTCAACAGTGGTCTCCTCCTTGGTCGTCTCCCATGAAGTCCACTTTGGCTCAAACAACGACGGATGGTGCCATCTGACACTGATGTACCTTGACCTTGGAGTTCACCATGAATGTGTTTAGAGGTTGTTCTGGGCTCTTTTGTTACCATTCGTATTATCCATCTCCTCCTGCGGCCACGTCCAGGGAGGTTGGCTACAGTCCCGTGGATCTTAAATTTCTGTATAATATGTGCAGCTGTAGTCACAGGAACATCAAGCTGCTTGGAGATGGTCTTATAGCCTTTACCTTTAACATGCTTGTCTATAATTTTCTTTCTAATCTCCTGAGACAACTCTTTCCTTTGCTTCCTCTGGTCCATGTTTAGTGTGGTACCCACCATGTCACCAAATAGCACAGTGACTACTTGTCACCCTTTAAATAGGCTGACTGACTGATTACAAGTTTGTAGGCACCTGTGATGTTAATTAGAGGACACATCTTGGTTGAACATGTCCCTATGGACACATTATTTTCTTTTTTTTTTTATTTAAGTTTTTGTAAAGGGTATACAGGTCATTACAGCATTGCATTGTTTACATTTTCATCTCATGTTCCCTTATTTTTTGCTATTTGACAACATTGGTAGGATAATTATTACAACACCCCTTTTTTTTTTTAAAGTGAAAGAAAAAGTGAAATTAGAGAATAAAATAAAAAAAACGAACAAACAAACAAACAGAACAGCAAAAAACAAACAAACAGAAAATTAAGTAATTAAAAATAAAAGAGCATCTGAGTAGTGTTGGAACAAAGAGCGGGACCATTATTGAAATGGTATTTGTCAAAGATTAGATCTAATGGAAGACACATATGCGATCCAGGGTTGCCAAAAGTTCATGAACCCATCCATGTCCTGTCTCAGTGCGAATGTCAACTTTTCCATTGAGTAAATGTCTTGAATCACGTTAATCCAATCTTCAGGTGTAGGACAGTCTTTCAGCATCCATTTTTTAGTTAGGGCTTTTTTACTTGCCAATATTAAAACATTGAATAAGTATTTATCTCCTCGTCTTTCCAGTGAGTCCGGTAGTAAACCCAAATACAAAGTTACAAAAGAAAAGGGAACTGTTATTTTGAATATTTTCCCCAATAATGTCTGTACATTGGTCCAATATTGGTGGATAACTGGGCATGACCAAAACACATGAAAATGATTTGCAGTCTTTTCACCACACAAGCGCCAACAGTTCAACCCCTTATGGGTAAATTTGTTTTGTGCAGGTGTTCTGAAAAATCTTACCAAATTTTTCCATCCAAATTCTCTCCACTGCAGGGGTGAGGTACTTTTCCATTGCTGTTTATTTAGCTTTTCCCATATTTCCAATTGTAAAGTGAAATTCCCCTCTTTTTCCCATCTCTCTTTTATATATGATGTGTTGTCTCCTTTTAAGTCTTGAAGACCTTGGTATATTTTAGAAATGTATCTGATCCCTGAGATCCCTTTATATGCCATTAAGAAGACCTTCAGAACACCTGACTGGGCCCTTTCCAAATCCTCCTTTTTAAGTATATTGTTTATGTGGCGTCTAAGCTGAAAGAACCTGTAAAGATCTTGATTTATTAGACCTTGTTTTTTCAAATCTTCAAAACTTCTTAAAGTTTGCCCCTTAAAAAAGTCCTAATATTTTATCAGCCCTTTCTCTTTCCACTCTTTAAATCTAGTGTCTGTTTTATTGGGGGTAAAGTCTTGATCATAGGCAATCCATTGCAGAAGTCGATAGGGCTCTTTAGCTTGATTCTCTCTGACTATCTTAAACCAAATTTTTAGCGGGGTCTCTATCCACGGGTTAGTGTTATTCAAGAGTTTAGGTAAGGCATTGTTCCCTATTATCGCCTGTAGGGGGATGTCACTTGTTATTTGGCATTCGATCTCCTTCCATTGTGCAGTGTAGACTGGGTTACATATCTCTACTAAAGTTTTAATTTGTGCGGCTTTAAAATAGTCCCTGATATTTGGCAGCGTGAGCCCACCTTTGTCTTTGTTTAGCTGTAAGGTTCTATATCTGATTCTAGGTCTCTTGCCCTGCCATATGAATCTTGAGATCCTTCTGTCCAGCTCCTGCCATGTTTTTTTGGGAGGTTCTACCGGTATTGTTTGGAAAAGGTATAGAAGACGTGGAAGTATATTCATTTTGACTGCTTCAATTCTTTGTGCAGTACCTAAGAATGGTATCATATTCCATCTTGCTAGGTCAGATTTTATTTTTGTCACCAGTGGATCATAGTTTAGTGTTATAATTTTGTTGAGTTGTTTCGGGATATTGACCCCCAGATATTTCATAGATTCCGACTCCCAGTTAGTTTTGAGTTCACTTAGTGAATAATGATTTGGGTCATAGTTGAATATTAAAACTTGGGTTTTATGCATGTTTAATTTGTACCCCGATAAATCTCCATAGTCTGAAAAAACTGAGATTAGTTCTGGTAAAGAAGTGTCTGGCTGCCCTAGGTATATTAAAATGTCATCAGCAAAGAGTGCTATTTTATGTTCCTTCTGACCAAGTGTAATACCTTGAATTTCTTGATTTTGTCTTATCCATTGGCTCAGAGGTTCTATGAAGATTGCAAAGAGCAGTGGAGACAGGGGGCAGCCTTGACGCCATCCTCTTTCCAGCTCAAAAGATGATGATAAATTACCGTTAATCCTTATTTTAGCTGTTGGTTTTTTATATAATGCCTGTATAGTTCTAATGAAGTTGTTATGAAAATTGAAACTGGATAAGATTCTATATAGGAAAGACCAGTCAACCGAATCAAATGCTTTTTCAGCATCTAATCCCAATATGACTGCATTTAAGTTATATTTTTTTTATATGATGAATTATGTGTAAAGTGCGTCGAATGTTGTCTTGTGTCTGTCTTTGTCTTATAAAACCTGTTTGGTCTAAGTGAATTAAGTCTGTCAGTATGTTTTCTAACCTTTTGGCAAGGATAATGGTAAAAAGCTTATAGTCCTGATTTAATACACTGATTGGTCTGTAGTTGGAGCATTCTAGTTTATCCTTTTCAGGTTTAGGTATAACTGCAATGACCCCTTCTCTCCAGGAGGGGGGGATTTCCCCTGTGTGGAGGACATAGTTAAATGTTTTCAGGAGGAGAGGAGATAGTTGCTGTTTAAAGGTTTTGTACCACTCTGCTGTATAGCCATCTGCTCCTGGGGATTTGTTAGCTTTAAGTTTCATAATTGCTTTTTCCAATTCTTTAGGTTGTATTTCTGACAGTAGTGTTTTATTTTGTGATTCCGTAAGTTGGGGAAGGTTTAATGTGTTTAGGAATGTCTCGGATGCGTTTTTATGTTTTTTGTGGGAGTATAAGTTCTTATAGTAATTCTTGAAGCTTTTAAGAATATCCTGAATTCTGAATTTTATTTCCTTTGATACTGGGTCTCTGATTTTGTAGATTGCTCTTTCTGTTTGTTGTTTCCTCAATTTATAGGCTAGTAATTTTGCCGATTTACTGCCTGCTTCATAGTGTTTTTGTTTCAGAAACATAAGTTTCTTCTGGATTTCTATTGTGTAGATCTCATTTATTTGATTTTTAATTTCTTTAATCTTGAGCGAGCCATTAGAATGAGTGTTGTCTTTGTGTTCTTTTTCTAGGTTCTTGAGTTCTGACTCTAGTGTGATTAGTTTTTCTTGTCTCAGTTTCTTTTGGGTTGCCAGTTTTGCAATAATTTTTCCCCTTATTACAGCTTTGCACGCATCCCACATTATTAAAGGGGATACTTCTCCATTATCGTTTTCTTCCAAATATCAGAGAATATCTGATTCCAATTCATCTTTCAGTGGTCCTTTCAGGACATTTGAATTCAACCTCCAGGAAAATGTATTATTTGTGTATTTTTGGATGTTTAAATCCATATAGATCGGACTGTGGTCAGAGAGATCCATCAGTCCTATTTTACATGTTTTTACTCTTCCAATGTCTCTATTAAACATAAAAAAGTAATCAATCCTTGAGTAAGATGAATGTGGCGTTGAAAAAAAAGTATAATCTTTTACATTGGGGTTGAATTCCCTCCATACGTCACAGATTCCCATTTCTTTTAATAGCATCCGAGTTTTCCTATTTTGATTGTTATTTTGATGTGAAGAATTACCTGTTGCATCCCAGTATGGATTCAGTCTTAGATTGAAGTCTCCACCACATATCACTAAACCTTGGGCTTTAGTTATCATTAGGTCGAATACATTTTTATAAAATTTCCATTTAGCCCCTGGTGGTGCATATACATTCAGCAGGGTGATATCTTCTCCCTCTAGCCGCCCAATTACCAAACTGTACCTTCCTTCTTTATCTTTGTGTTCTGATTTTTTTTCAAATGTAATTTTGGTTGATATCAATGTCGCTACTCCCCTCCTCCTCCCTGACTTATATGAAGATGAAGAGATCATTTTAAACCCTTGTCTATTGAGTTTAGTGTGTTCCACGTCTGTTAGGTGGGTTTCTTGTAAAAATATTATTTCTGCTTTGTCTTTTTTCATTTTGCGTAGAATCTTGGATCTTTTAACTGGATTCAGGATCCCTTTAACATTATATGAGGCTATTTTGATTACATCCTGTTTCTCCATTGTATTTTCTTATTTAGTATAACAGTGTGGTGGCCCTCTTTTTTGCTACTCAGAAACTGAAAGAACATTCAGAACATAAAAAACATTAAGAACATTGTGTACGAAACTTTAAAACAAAAAACTGTCAAAAAAACTTCCTGAGCTGGGGTCTCTTTAAAGACCCTGTAAGAGCCCTGATGGAGTGTGGGCTCTGAGGGAAATTCCTCAAACTCTGTTACGTGTTGAGGGCCCTCGCTTACCCCTGTAAGTTGTCCCATGTTTTTAACGTGAATTTCAGATCCCAATCCGAATTTGTAATGATTTTTTTTTTTTTTTTTTTATGCCTATACCCTATGAGATTGTGTGCACCCTCCCACCCCCATCACAGCAAACATTCACTCTAATACAGTATTTGTTAGTGTAGGGAGAACATGTGGGTTATTGTTACATTTCTATTTTAACAAGATTTTTTTTTTTTTTCCTTTAAATTAAGAAGACATTTGTTTCTAATGCTATAACTGCTCCATGAAAGGTTTTACCACTTGCTGATTCTGCATCTCCTTTAATGTTTGTTACCTTGTAGGAGGGGGGATGGAAGTGCAGAATGACTGAAAAGAAAAAAAAACAAAAAGGTCGCTATTCCTTCCTGGAACTGGAAAGCTTATCTTTGTAGCTCTGGGGCTGGGTTTCCTGCTGCTGGCCCGTGGATTTTGAAGGTCTCTGAGTGGACCACGTTTGAGCTCTGATCTTCTCGCTCAGATTCGCTGCGGGTTTAAACACCGTTACCGGGAGCCCTCGTCTCGCCATGTCAATTGTTGCTTCTTCCGCCGAATTATAGAGACATGACTCTTCACAGTAAAAGACCCTTAACTTCGCAGGAAATGGCGTCTGAAAGCGTAGATTCTGTTCCCGTAGAACCTTTTTGGCGTCGTTATATTCCCGGCGCTTTTTAAGGACCTCCGGGGCGTAATCATGCTCCATGAAGACTTTTCTCTCTTGATGCATAAATCCTTTTTTCTGCCAAGCCCGTCTTACAACCTCTTGTTTTATTTTGAAATCGGAGAATCTTACCACCACCGAACGTGGGGTCGCTTCTGCCGCTGGCTTTGCGGCTAATGTACGATGGGCCTTCTCTATCTTCAAATCGGTGGTTTGTGGAATATCCAACTTCTCTCTCAATAAGGATTCCACGCATTCCGCCATTGTGTTGAAACTATTTTCAGCTCCTTCTTTCAGATCGTGAATTCTGATGTTGTCTCGTCTTTGTCTTCCTTCTTGGTCGGTTAGCTTAGCCCCCAGCCTTGACTGTTTTTTGTGTAAATCCAGCATAGAATCTTCAAGCACTTTTATTCTTTCTTCAGCTTCCAAGATTCGGTTTTCGGCCTGGTCCATTCTGCTGTTCGTCCTTTTTAATTCCTCTCTGAATTCATGAAATTTGGCCCGAAATCGTCGTAATTCATCAAATAGCGATTTCAAGCTAACTTTTTTGCTAGCTAGGTCCAGCTCCTCGTCTTCTGAACGGAGGTCCTCCGGTTCAGATTCTGCGGCCGCTGCGCGTCCTGACCTGGGGAATGTCAGTTTCTTCTGCTTTTGGTTAGGCATGGTGTTTTTGTCTTTTGATTTTTATTCTTCCAAAAATCCGTTAAGTCTGATTTTGAAGATGTTTTCCTTGGATTGGGTCTGGGAGTTTCAGCGTTAAGTTGCTATCACCATGGCGTCCAGACCGGAAGTCCGGACACATTATTTTCAATCTTTTCTAGGGGTACCATCATTTTTGTCCAGGCCTGTTTCATGAGTTTGTTTTTTAAAGTAATTCTGTTGAACCACAATTCAAAAGCATTGTCTGATTTTCATTGGTTAATTTTCATAGAATTTTTATTTATTACCACTTTTGTCAGATTCAAGTTATTTCTGTGACCATTGTGGGTTTTTCTTTCATTAACAGAGGGGTACCAACAATTTTGTCCACGGCTGTATGAACAGTAATTGACATTTCTGCGAGAAATACATTTGTTGTTACCTACATATTATAATCAACACTTATTTCTGACAGAAATTTATTTATTCAGGTTAGCTATATATGAACAGTCATTGGCATTTCTGTCAGAAATATATTTATTGTTATACCAATAACAAGAGATATTTCAGAAACTCATTTACTCAAAATAACAATATATGAACAGTAATTGACATTTCTGCCAGAAACAAATTTACTACCTACATATTATCATCAATAGATATTTCTGCCAGAAATACTTTTATTAAGGTTAGCTGCATATGAACAGTGATTAATATTTCTGCCAGAAATACATTTATTACTGGCATATCATGATGAATAGAAATTTCTGTGAGAAATCCAGTTATTGGTGTTAGCTACACATGAACAGTAATTGACATTTCTGCCAGAAATACATTTATCATTACCTACGTATCATCATCAATAGATACTTCTGCCAGAAATACTTTTATTCAGGTTAGCTATATATGAACAGTAACTAACATTTCTGCCAGAAATACATTTATTCTTACCTACCAGTCCCTCCAGGATTTCGTGAGATGTTTTTATGATTGTTGCAGCCCAAAAAGCCTGAATTTGTGGGAGCTTTTTTAAAAAGTTGCAATAAAGTTGTGATGTTTTTAGAGTGTTTTTTGCACTAAAAGTTGTGAGAAATTTTAAAGCAGATGTTTTTTTTCCAGTTTACTGCAGTGATATTCTATATAACAATACAAGAAAAGCACAGGATTGTCAAAAATTTCCTATTACAGTGATTTGTAAATTAAGCAGAAACTTCTGCTGTACAGAAAAATCCTAACAGCAAATATAGACTTTAACACAATATCATTACAACAGCTAAACTACACTGAATGCATGTTAATGAATACAGATTTGGAAATTATTAGCAGCACCTGTTATGTCCATAACACGGGTTATAAAGAACCAGGCTGGAGGTGCTGTTGAACGTAACTTTATTTATAGAACCACAGTGACACAGGTGCTCCGTACAGGCCAAGGGGTCGACAGTCAAAGAGACTGTGTTCTTCCTTGTCTGCCCTTTTATACCCCGGAGTGACGGCGGAACCGGAAAGGTGGGGCCGTCATCACCACTACACCCCGGGTGTACCCAACGCCATATTGGTACACCACATTTCCCACCCCCGTAGAAAAATGCCAAACACACCAATCAGACCCTCCCAAATTTAAACCCGACTCACATGCTAATAATAACAATATATACAGGCCTATCCATGCACAGGGCAGTGGCTTGACTTTGCTTGGAGCATTGCTTGGAGCCGGTCTAGAATGAAGCAGTGAGGTGCCTCCTTCCCTCCACCAGCCTTGGGTGCGTACCTTGGGCAAGTGCTAGTACACCCGCAGCCTCCCTTGCCAGGGTTACGGCACGGCAGTTACAGTATGTCATCAACTCAATGGCATCTCCGGCACTACATCATTGGCGCTTCTGAATGTCAACTCGGCTTCAGCTGCGGCAGGCGTTTCTGACTGTCTACTCGGCTTCAGTTAAGGCAAAATGCAACGAGTCTCTCTGCGACCATCTCAGCTTTGCTGTGTTGTCGACCAACAGAGTACCTCGCCAAGGGACACTGCCTATGCGCCAAGCAGTGTCGTCATCATCATAGGTGCAGCCCCACAGTTTTCAATGGAAGTACAGTTAAGGAGAGAAGATATGGCTACCGCATACGGGGGAACCGATGCGCCACTCAATACGGCAGTGGCGACAAGTGGACAAAGTCCATATATTGCTACCTCGTCCGGGGTAACCGACGAACAACACCATCGACCTTCTGTTTTGAACTCATGCAAACAATGCCTCAATCTCGGTGCTTGGAATGTCCATACAACCAATGACAGTGAGTCTTCAATCAGACCTGAAAGAGCAACAGCCCTTATCTGTCGTGAGCTAGAGAAAGTGATCATTGACATCTGCGCCCTAAGCGAAATTTGGCGACCTGGCACCGGAAACGTAGTTGAGAGGAGTCACACAATCTTCTGGAGTGGAGGAGAAGAGAGAACAGCTGGCATTGGCTTTGCTATCTCCAACAAGCTAGCTGCTCAAAGTATCACCCCTACACCAATCAGCGACAGGCTTATGTCAATGCGCATACAGCTAAAGGGAGGAAACAATCTAACTCTCATTAGTGTATATGGGCCGACCATGCAAAGATCTCAGGAAGAAAAAGAGCAGTTCTATGAAAAGCTTGGCAGCTGCACATCTGCTGCCAAGATGGACATCATCATCATCCTGGGCAACTTTAATGCTCGAGTGGGCAAGGACTGGAAATCGTGGCCGAATGTAATTGGAAAACATGGCGTTGGTAAAATGAACTCCAACAGGCTTATGCTCTTAGAATTCTGAACCAGATTCCAGCTCAGTGTCATGGGTACTATGTTCCAACAGAAAAACACCTTAAAGAACACATGGCAACACCTACGTTCAAAGCACTGGCACCAAATCGACCATGTACTATCCAATAAGGCCGCAAAACCATATGTCACAGTGACACGAGTCAATCAAGCAGCAAACTGCTTCACCGATCATAAGCTCCTGGTATCTAAGTGCCTGTTCTTTATTAAAAACAAGAAGAGTGGTACAAGGCCTCCCAAGAAGCTAGACACACATTTGGATGATGACAAAAAAGCATTACTGGAGCTCTTCCTAGACGAAAAGTTGTCTACCTGTAAGACGGACTTTGATGAACTCAGAGTTATTCTCCAGAATGCTGCCACCCATGTCTTTGGCAAAAAGAAACGAGTGCAGAATGACTGGTTTGATGATCAGGACCAAGAAATTCAAAAGCTGCTTCAAGACAGGAACTTGGACAGGCGCCTCTAAGAAGGCGGATCAGAGAGCTAAAGAATGACTGGTTTCGGTGCAGAGCTGAGGAGGCAGAGCGGCACTCTCAGGAGAAGAACCACAGAGAGTTTTATGCTACCCTCAATGCCGTCTATGGCCCTAGATCCAGAAGCACCCATCCTGTGAAGTCCAAAGATGGTGAGCTCCTGACTGTTCCTGACAAGATAAAGGACAGATGGGTTGAACACTTCAGCGACTTATTAAACCAACCAACGGATGTTGACTTGAGCATCGTCAATGACATAGACCAGCTTCCAGTTATCGAATCAATGAGCCTCCCAATTGAAGACCAAGAACTTGACCAAGCCCTTAGAAACACCCGATTAGGAAAGAGCCCAGGTCCAGATGGTATTTTACCTGATATTTTACCTGACGGTATTTTACCTGAAGTACTTGTGTATGGAGGACGTCGCTTAAGAGCTTTCCTACTTGTCCTATTCAACATCTGCTGGACTACAGAGATTATCCCAACCGACTGGATAGATACCATCATCGCAATTCTGTTCAAAAAAGGTGACAGAAGCCTCTGCGGCAATTACAGAGGAATCTCATTGCTCAGTGCTGTCGGTAAAGTCTTCGCGGGCATTATCTTGCAAAGGCTCCACCTGTTAGCAGAATATATCTACCCCCAGTTGCAGTCAGGGTATTGAAACGGTAGAAGTACAATAGATAGGATTTTCACCCTTCTCCAGCTGATGGAAAAAACAAGAGAGCAGCGCAGATGTTTGTACATAGCCTTCATGGATTTTGTGAAGGCGTTTGACACGGTCAATCGCGAGCTCCTCTTCATCATCCTTGGCAAACTTGGCTGTCCTCCAAAGTTTATAAGAATTATCAAGAGACTATACACGGACGTGCATGCCCGACTTGCTTTCAATGGTGAACTCACCCAATCCCTTGAATACAACAGCGGGGTCAAGCAGGGGTGTAAACTAGCTCCAACACTCTTTGGCATGTACGCAGCAGTCCTACTTTGGCTCGCTTTCAAAGAAATCAAGCACACCTGCAGCATACAGATCAGACTGCTTTACGATGGCGATCTTTTTGACCTCCGCAGATTAAAAGCGAAATCCAGAGTCCTCACAGAATATATTAGAGAAGTTCAGTATGCTGACAATATCGCGATCTTCAGTGATACACCAGAGGGCCTGCAGACGTTATTATCCTCCTACAATGACGTCACTAAGAGAATGGGTCTCTGCATCAACACAGTCAAAACAGAGACCATGTGTATTGGCAATACAGCTGAGTTCTTTATTGACGACATCAAATTGGCCAATGTTACTCGCTTCAAGTATCTCGGCAGTTATGTCAGCAGTGACTGCTCTATGAAGGGAGAACTTGCATCTCGCATCCAAGTAGCATCATGTGCTTTTGGCCGTCTGCGCAAGAGGGTGTTTGATTCGCATGACCTCACAGTCTCTACCAAAGTCGCAGTTTACAATCGGTGCCTTATGCCCCTCCTGATGTATGGCAGCGAAACCTGGATCCTTTACCAGCAAGAAGTCAGGCAGCTTCGCATAATCCAACAGCGTAACCTTCGCCTTATACTAAACATCAAGTGGGACGATTTCATCAGCAATGAGGAGGTGCTGCGGCGGGCACACGTCGAGGACATCGAGATCAAGCTTGTAATGAGTCGCCTGCGCTGGTTAGGTCATGTCTGTCGAATGAATGATGATAGGCCGGTGAAGGAACTCCTGTATTGTGAGCTGGCTCATGGTTCTCGCAAAGTAGGTCGACCCAAACTCCGTTTTAAGGACACATGCAAAAATGCACTGAAGTGTGCCGATGTTTTAGATCAATGGCAATTGGTAGTACATGATAGAGCAAAATGGAAGAACCTCATGAGGAAAGTTTGCAGGGCGCATAATACAAAGAGAGTGATGGCTCACGAGAAAAGACGGGCTCGACGCAGAGCGGAGAGGAATAAGGAAGGAACTGTGGATATACCCGTTTCGGGTGAAAGGCGATGATTATCCATGCACACAACATAATCAAACTAGACGGGGTCAGGTACACTGCTGACCCACCTTGACACGGCTAGATGGTTTATTCTGCCGTCTTTGAAGTAAAAAGTGTCCTTAAAATAAAATAGCTGTGTTCCTAAAACTAAAATAATCCCAGAACAATATATACACTACACAACCAAACTCTTAAAACTCGCTGTAACAGAACAACAGCTAATATGTACAACCACAATTTCATTGCGAGCCCCCCACCCCAACACACCCATCCCATAACATGGGCAATTCACTAATAAACAAAAACACATTTCAAACATAATACAAATAGTGTTGGGGATCTTTTTTTTTCTTTTAAAAAACACAGGGCAAAATGCAACCAGTACATATTAACTCCGAGACTTTTGGGTAATCTGGCCTCTCTCTGGCCTCTCTCCACCACACCATGCCAAATGCCACCCCCCCCCCCCCCCAACAGTCACCTTACAGTCCCAATGGGAGATCTACCCCTAGGATTTCCGACTGGTGGCTCTCTCCCGGATTGTCTTCGCCTCTTCCTCTCTGGGGATGAGCCACGCTGGCGCTTCTTCCCATGTACTCACCGCAGCTCGTTAGGGTGTCTCCATGCTTCATCCTACAGTCTCAGGTAACTGTCCTCCCGGGCAGCCAACACCCGCAGCCGCCCCTGGTCATCTCGTCGTGTTCTTTTTTAGTGGACGCCCCTCAGCCGAGCTTCTTCCCTGGGCCGGACCTCGTCACCGATGCGCTGGGGATCTTGACTTGGCTGTAGATGACCACGATGTCGTGACCAGGCTTCCGCCCTGGGTCGAACCATGTCACTGACCCGATCCGGAGTCTTCCTGGGTATCCAGTGTCATTGCTTGGCGCGTCTTGGAATTGTGCCGGTTGGTCTTGCCCCGCTTTCTTTCATTTCCAACGCTGACACAGCCTCAGTGTACTCCTCTAGGTTTGTGTGTCCATTGTCCATTGTGTGTCCATTGCCACCTAGAGGAAGTCCTTGTTACTCTGGTATTTTGTTCAGAACTCAGATCCACAAAAGTCTTAAGGGGTGGTGGTGCAGAACCATGGATAATTTTAAATTTTATATAAAGTTCTAAATTTCCAAGTAAAAATTAGTTACATGAACCTACAGTATATGTTAATATGAAAATGTACAGTATACGCAAAAGCTGGAATTTTTATGGCTAAAAAGGAAAAAAAATACAATCAGAAAGTTCTAAAGTTAAAAGAATATGTTTTTTTTGTGAAGAAAATCACAGTTATAGAAAAAGCTGCATATTTATAATAGTCTAAACATTCCTAGTAGTTACGACCTTTTACCTGTTATCTTGATTTTAAGATCAAATACTGCTCCATGCAGATTTTTGCAGACAGTTTGGTGAAAAAGCCTATTTTCACAGCAGATGTTGCTGAATGAAGAAAAAAAAACCTTGCTTGTTCTCAGGTGATTTATTATTTTTTAACAAGGTGGCTGGTAGTGGTGGAGGACTCACAAATTTAGTGTAAGGTAAAGCCTATACATGTAAATTAAGTATAAATTAGCAAGAATAAAGCTGTAAAATATGACAAAGGAGGCCAGTTTAGAAGTAAAATAGAAAATTTGTGAGAAAAAAGTTACAATTTTGTATGAAAAACATAATGAATGCAGGGGAGAAATGGCACATTTCTACAACAAAAAAAATATAAATTCACAAGAATGACATCAAAATTTTTTTATTAATATGTGAGGTTTTCTTGTAAACATTCTTAACGTTTTTCTAGTAAATTTGTGACAGACATGCATATATTGGAACAGGACAAAAAAGTCTATATGGGGAAATTACACAATGATATGATATCATTACTGACACTGAACTGACATGACACTGTATATGTTGTTATTACATAATAGGTTAAAGTTGTCTAATGGATAGCTACTTTGTTTCTGTAGAATTTTTATGCCACTAAACTGAATTGATGTTCCGTTTGTGATTTATCTTTCAGTTTCTCATTTATTTGTCTGCTGGTTTACTGAGGTGAACTAAGTTCTATGTTCTTGTCAAAACATGTCTGCAATAAAAACTATTGGATAGAAACCGAACTTTTGCTCCAATTTCCTCCACTTGGCAAGAAGTGGGCTGGTCTTGGGCATGAAACTGCCAGGCTAAAAACTGGTCCCACTCCGGCCTTGCACGAGTGTTTCATCCTTCAACGTACACAAAACCTTTCATACATTCCGTAGGATAGAGAGTAAGTTTTTGAAGACTAGAGATTTTCTTTTGAACAAAACAATTATGGAAATAATGCAATTTAGAGTATTATTTAAAGTTCACTGTTGCTGTGGAAATTATATGTGTATATATATATATATATATATATACAGGCAAAATGTTGTTCTCCATGGTAACTTTTATACCTGAGTACCTAAAACAATAATGACAACTCGACATAGTGTGTCATTCTAGCAGTTTTGGTCTATCATTTTTATATATATACTGTATGTAATGTATGTATAAAATAATGCGTGCATGTCCACCCCGATGACCCTGCCCCCAGAAAAAAAGTTCAGGCTCAGGAAATTCTTTTTGCTTTAACCCCTGTGCTCCGTGTGTCTACACAATGCTTCTTGTATTTTTTTACAGTTTAACTTGTCAGTCCAGTGTATTTTGATAAACTGCTTATGAAGGCTCTTCTTCAGGGACAGGAACAGAAACAGGAACCTGATACAGGCCAGTCCTGTATCTGGCCTTCTCCCCCTGTTGTGTCTCTGTTATGGAGGTAGGAACCATCAGTCTGTGGAGGATTTGTTTGTGATGTAATCGTCTGACAGCTTCGACCCCAACACAGCGGCAAATTAAAATATGTTTTAAATACTTTGAAATCATGCAGAAATGATTATGCACAAAATGACTGTAGACTGGAGTGTGTGGGACCAACTTGCTGTTATTGTTGCTTAATAACTGTAGAGAAGAACTGACCGATTACACTGCAGAGCTGCATGAGCATCACCAGTAGAGACCTTGTTCCCGGCTGGCTGACAGTGCAGTGATTGACAGAAAATTAATCAATAACTAATCTGATAATCAACTAATTGGCTACACACCCTTTTACACCCATTTCCAACTAGCAAAGGAAAAAAAATAGAGAAAAGTTACAAATTTCTGAGGAAAAAAGTTGTAAATTTACAAGAAAAAAGTTGCAAACTTCAAAGAAAAAAACATCAGATTTCTTACAAAAATGTCACAAATTTAAGTAATATGTTACAAATTTATGAAGAAAAAATTTTGTAAGGCTAGAAAAAGTTGTAAATTTACTAGAAAATAGTTGCAGATTTTATTTTTATCAAGGGATTTCAAAGAAAAAAATGTCAATGATTAGTTGACTAAACAAAAAATGGGCAGATTAACTGGTAAAAAAGCATAATGGTTAGTTACAGTCCTAATAATAAGTCTGGTTTCACATAAAAAATATCTGGAACTGAAACAGGCAAATTTATTTATGTAAATCTGTGACTCTTTTTTTGTAAAATTGGTGACTTGACAGCGACATGAACCAGTTTCTGGATAATCAGATACTTGGGTGCAGCCCTGGTGCCACTCAGGGATTAGTTCCGTCTTTGCCTAAATGGTTTGGTAATGTTGCCTGAAACAGTCCAAACACCCCAGTGCAGTGTTACATCCGCCGTATAAACCAATCAGCTATCATCACCCTCTTCTGTTTTAGGTTCTTCTGAGAAACATGAGTAACTTTGCAGTTCTCAGCACGGGACGGAAGATGCCCCTCATAGGACTGGGAACGTGGAAGAGCGAGCCAGGACAGGTGAAGGCTTCAGTATTTATTCCCTCCTAATATGTGCTCAGATATGTTGGCACCCTTCCACAAGAACCAAAAACCCAAAAAAAAAACAAAAAAAAAACAAAAACCCCAAACCCACAACACTTTCTGAAATAACTTGAAACTCACAAAAATTTAAGGGCATATCTCAGCTCCAAACAGCTTGATGTTCCTGTGACCACAGTTGCCAATATTATTAAAGTATAAGGTTCATGGAACTGTAGCCAACCTCCAAGGACATGGAGATAAGAGGAAATGCGACCGCAGGTTGATCGGAAGAACAGTGCATATTGTAGAAAAAGAGCCTAGGAAACCATCCAAAATAATTCAAGTTGAACCCCAAAGTCAAGGTCTGTCACTTTCTGATCACACCATGGGTCACATTTTGAACAATAATGGGTTCCATGGAAGAAGTCTAGGAGGGCTCCACTATTGACAGAAAAACATTAAAAAAAAAATAGCCATAATGCATGCTGACAAGCCCCAAAGTTTCTGAGAGAATGTCCCAGGGACTGTTGAGACAAAACTGGAGCTTTTTGGCCAGTCACATCAGCTCTATGTTTACGGAAGGAAAAATGAAACTGTAAAAGAAAAGAACACCATGCCTGTTGTAAAACAAAGAGGGGGCTCGGTTGTGTTTTGGAGCTGCTGTGCTCAATCTGGCACTGGGAACCTTGGATCGGTGCAGGCACAAAGAAGTCTCAAGACTACCAAGGCATCCTGGAGCCAAACATACTGCTCGGTGTCAGAAAGCTCAGCCTCAGTCGCAGGTCACGGGTCTTCCAACAGGATAATGACCCAAAACACACAGCTAGAGGCACTTAAGAATGGCTGAGAAAACACACTGGATTATTCTGAAATGGTCGTCCATGAGCCCAGATCTTAATCTGATTATACATCTACAGAAAGATCTGAAAACTGCAGTGTGGAGATGCCACCCTTCAAACCTGAGACAACTTGAGGAGTTTGTGTTGGGAGAGTGGGTCAAACTATGTGTTGGTGAATGCAGATGTCTCATTGTGAAGTACAGAGATCACTTGTTGGCAGTGATGACTATAAAAGGTTGTGACATAATGCACGGCTCAGGAGACACACATGCAGGCTCAGGGTAGATTTAATAGCTTTATTGACAACAGGGATGTGTGACTGCGTGTCTGTGGAATAAGAATGTGTTGGTGGTGGCGTCTGCGTCAGGCACGGGGGCAGGAAGCCGTTCAGCCGGACAACCCTATGGGAGGAAGCAGAGGGAGAAGGGTAACAGGCACCACACCAACACAGAGGATAATAACAGTCTTGCTGGCTGACTTGGTTAGGACAGGTGGCTGGCGTCGACAAGGGCGGAGCCCGGGAGACAGCGACCTGGAGTGCCTGTAGCAGCAGCGCGGAGACAGCGGCGAGATGAGGAAGTCCGCCGCCGGGGAAGTCCACCTGTGCACAGGGGAGAGGGCTGGAGGAGAAGAGGTAAGGGGAGCTTACCCAGATTATCTTGCTTGAAGGTTGAGTACCGTTGTAGCAAGTGATGCCGAAGTAGAGAGACGGCTTCAGGCCGAAGCCCAGGGCAGAGTGGATTAAGTACCTCGCCGCTGACGAGGAGCAGGTGTGCGCGCAGCTGGCGCCGCTAATGAGCGGCAAGTCATGACAGTACTCCCCCCTCTAGCAGCGCCTCCTGGCGATGGTTTCTCTGGGTGCGCTCGATGGAACTCAGTGATGAGGGACCGGTCCAACACCAGCGAGGAAGGCACCCATTGTCTCCATTCGGGTCCATAGCCCTCCCAGTCCACCAAATATTGCAACCCGCGACCCCGGCGCCGGGCGTCCAAGATGTCAGAGACAGTCCAGGCCGGGTGGCCACCAATCATCCGGGGAGCGGGGTGCGCTGCAGGTGGAGGGAAGAGGGGGTCAGAGACCACCAGTTTGACTTTGGAGACATGGAAGGTGGGATGGATGCGGAGGGAGGAGGGAATAGCCACACGCACAGCCACCGGGTTGATAATCTTAGTAATGGGAAATGGGCCGATGAATCGTTGGGCCAGCTTCCTCCTCTCACCCTTTAGGTTGACGTCCTGTGTGGATACCCAGACTTGTTGTCCCACCTGGTAGGCAGGGGCAGGTCTCCTGTGCCGGTCTGCCGTGGATTTATTGCGCTCCGCCGTGCGTAAAAGCGCATTGCGCGCCGTAGTCCAAAGGGAGCGGCACCGCCTGAAGTGCGCCTGGGCAGAGGGGACAGCCAATTCGCCCTCCTGCGCGGGGAATAGAGGTGGATCATAACCCAGGGACGCCTTGAAGGGAGACATCCCGATGGCAGACGAGCGAGAGGTGTTGTGGGCGTACTCCACCCAGGCGAGGTGAGAGCTCCAGGATGTGGGCTTGGATGTGGTAACGCAGCGGAGTGCAGCCTCCAGCTCCTGATTGGTCCGTTCACACTGCCCGTTGGACTGGGGGTGATGGCCGGAGGTGAGGCTTACTTTAGCTCCCAGGGCGTTGCAAAAAGACCTCCAGACGTCCGAAGAGAACTGGGGCCCATGATCGGAGACCACGTTGACCGGTATTCCATGCAGTCTGACCACGTGCTGAATGAGGAGGCCCGCTGTCTCCAAGGCTGAGGGGAGTCCACGTAGGGGCACAAAGTGGGCGGCCTTGGAGAAACGGTCAACGATGGTCAGAACTGTGTCAAAGTTGTTGGAGACAGGGAGCCCGGTGACAAAGTCTAGGGCGATGTGCGATCAGGGCCTGCCAGGGACGGGCAGGGGCTGGAGCAGACCCGCAGGGGGAGCGCTACCTGACTTACTGGTGACGCAGACGGGACAGGCCCGGGAGTAGCGAGCGGCATCCTTCCGCAGACCTGGCCACCAAAAGGATTGCTGGAGGAGGTCGATCATCCGGGAAGCTCCAGGATGGCAGGTGAGCTTAGAGGTGTGGAGCCAGTGAATAACGTCCCCCCGGACGGCAGATGGCACGAAGAGCCTCCCCTCCGGTCCGCCGCCAGGGTCCGGTTCTGACTCCTGCGCCCTCCGGATCTTATCTTCTATGTCCCAGGAAACAGCCCCCACGACGCACTACCTGGGCAGAATGGTGTGAACAGCATCTTCCGTGGCCTCCGGGGCAAATTGCCTGGAGAGGGCGTCGGGCAGGCCGTTCTTTGAGCCAGGCCTGTAGGTGATGTTAAATTTGAACCTTGCGAAGAACAGGGACCAGCGCGCCTGGCGGGCGTTCAGACGCTTGGCAGATCTTAGGTATTCCAAGTTCTTGTGGTCAGTAAGGACCACGAAAGGCAAGGCGGCCCCCTCCAGCCAGTGACGCCACTCCTGAAGCGCAAGCTTGATGGCCAGAAGCTCTCTGTCCCCCACGTCATAATTACGCTCCGCCGGGGACAGGCGCCGAGAGAAGAAGGCGCAGGGTCGCTTGACTCCGTTGGCTGGAGACCGCTGGGACAGCACCGCCCCCACCCCCGTGTCCGAAGCGTCCACCTCCACTATGCACTGCAGCGCGGGATCGACCTGGCTGAGGACCCGGGAGGAAGAAAACTCCGTCTTCAGCGCCTGGAAGGCCGTTGCGGCCTCTTCAGTCCACCGGAACGGGGTCTTAGGGGAGGTGAGGCGGGTCAGAGGACCGACGATGGCTCCAAAGTTTGGGACGAAGCGGAGGTAGAAATTGGCGAACCCAACGAACTGCTGAACCTGTTTCCTGGAGGTAGGTGTGGGCCAATCCACCACCGCTTTAATCTTCGCTGGGTCCGGGAGCACCTGGTCATGGGAGATGACGAACCCCAGGAAGGAAGTAGTCTTGGCGTAGAACTCACACTTCTCTGCCTTGACATAAGATAAGCCTTTATTAGTCCCACAACGGGGAAATTCCAGGATTGCCATATAGACGATTGACATATAGACGATTCTCCAACAGCCTCTGCAGGACCCGCCTCACGTGGACCCGGTGCTCATCCCTGGACCTGGAGAAGATGAGGATGTCGTCCAGGTAGACGAACACGAACAGGCTGATGAAATCCCGGAGGACGTCATTAATGAGGCGCTGGAAGACGGCTGGAGCGTTGGTCAACCCAAACGGCATCACTAGATATTCAAAATTGACCGTTAGGGGTACGGAAGGCTGTCTTCCACTCATCTCCCTCCCGGATCCGGACGAGGTGGTAAGCGCTGTGGAGATCCGGCTTGGTAAACCAGGTCGCCCCCTGGAGGGAGTGGAAGGTGGTGTCCATGAGGGGCAGGGTGTAACGGTCCTTCTCCGTGATGTCATTGAGAGCTCGGTAATCTATGCAAGGACGAAGGGAGCCGTCCTTCTTTCCCACGAAGAAGAACCCTGCGCCTACAGGTGAGGAAGATGGTCGGATAATCCCAGTGCTGAGCGACTCCTTCAAGTAGGTGTTCATGGCCTCCTTCTCTGGCGCTGACAGGCTGTAGAGGCGTCCTGAGGGTAGGGGCGCCCCCTGGCGGATGTTGATGGCACAGTCGTAGGGCCGGTGAGGAGGAAGAGACATCGCCTTGGACTTGCTGAAGACCGCACCCAGGTCGTGGAACTCTGAGGGCACAAGGGTGAGATCCGGGGGTGCGGTGTCCTTGGCTGTGGGGGGCGAGGACGGGGCGCAGGCAGCGGATTGGAGACAGGTGCCCATACAAAACGTGCTCCAAGCTGATACTTTTCCGGTCTTCCAGTCCAAGACGGGGTTGTGGAGGCGGAGCCAAGGGTATCCGAGAATGACAGGAGTGACTGAGGTGGGCAGGACGTAGAAGGAGATATCCTCCCGGTGGTTTCCAGAGATGATTACCGGCACAGGGGATGTCCGGTGGGTCACCTTGCCCAATGAGACACGGGAGAGATTAACCAGGGCGAGAGGAGGATCGAGGGGGTGACAACGGATGCCCAATCGGGTTGCCAGGCTCTGTGAAATAAAGCTACCCTCTGCGCCTGAATCCACCAGTGCATGCGTGAGGTGCCCTGTGAGGTTGTGACAAAAACGGATGGGCAGCGTCAAATGTGTGAGGGGATTTAACCGATTAGCATCCGTGAGGCCCCCTACAGTGACTCGCGGACCTCCTCGTTTGGCTTCTCCGGACAATGCTCCACCGTGTGCTGGCTGCCCCCGCAATACATGCAAAGGCCCAGATCACGGCGGCGTTGTTTCTCCGCCAGGGGGAGCTTTGTCCGGCCCGTCACCATCGGCTCCGACTCCTCGGAGACCTCCGGCGACGGCAACGCCAGGTGGTGAGCTTGGGGCAGGCGTGCTGATGCGCCCCGCGAGCGAGAAGGGTGCTTCCGCTCTGAGGTGCGCTCACGCAGCGTGTTATCCAAGCTGATGGCAAGGGAGATTAGCTCCGCTAGGGTCTCCGGGATATCCCGACCGGCCAGCTCATCCCTCAGACCAGAGTTAAGGCTGCGGAGGAAGATGCCGCAGAGCGCACGCTCTTCCCAGCCAACCTCCTCCGCGGAAACCCGGAAGTCGATCGCGTATTCGGCCGCCGATCGGCTCCCCTGTTGGAGGCCGAGAAGGCGGTCGACCTGGACACTGTCCAAACGCGAATGATCAAACACTTCCAGGAATTGTCGCACGAATTGGCCATAGGTGAGGGCGGCGTAGCTGGGCTTCGCCATGATGGCGTAAGCCCAGGTAAGCGCTCGACCCTCCAGGAGGTTACCTACATAGCCAATCCTGCTGTGGTCTGAGGGGAAGTCTCCGGGGACGTGATGGAACACGGACTCACACGGCATGATAAAACCCCGAGCTCCACCAAGCTTGCCGCTAAAGCGAGCGGGAGTGGGGATTGGTGTGAGCCGTGCCGGCGCACCCGGAGCGGGCTGGACAGCCGTCGGAGCAGCGGAAGCTGCGCCACCCAGACGAGCCGAGGGGAACGGCTGCTGGGGGTCCAAGCGGTCTAATCGGTTAGTAATAATTGACAATTGGTTTAGTATCGCCTGTTGTTGGTGGGCTATTAGATCCACCCAAGCCTCGAGGGTGGAAAGACGGCGTGTGAGCCCGTTGTCTGCCGAGCCGCTCTGCTGAAGCCGTACTGACATAATGCACGGCTCAGGAGACACACACGCAGGCTCAGGGTAGATTTAATAACTTTATTGACAACAGGGATGTGTGACTGCATGTCTGTGGAATAAGAATGTGTTGGTGGTGGCGTCTGCGTCAGGCACGGGGGCAGGAAGCCGTTCAGCCGGACAACCCTATGGGAGGAAGCAGAGGGAGAAGGGTAACGGGCACCACACCAACACAGAGGATAATAACAGTCTTGCTGGCTGACTTGGTTAGGACAGGTGGCTGGCGTCGACAAGGGCGGAGCCCGGGAGACAGCGACCTGGAGTGCCTGTAGCAGCAGCGCGGAGACAGCGGCGAGATGAGGAAGTCCGCCGCTGGGGAAGTCCACCTGTGCACAGGGGAGAGGGCTGGAGGAGAAGAGGTAAGGGGAGCTTACCCAGATTATCTTGCTTGAAGGTTGAGTACCGTTGTAGCAAGTGATGCCGAAGTAGAGAGACGGCTTCAGGCCGAAGCCCAGGGCAGAGTGGATTAAGTACCTCGCCGCTGACGAGGAGCAGGTGTGCGCGCAGCTGGCGCCGCTGATGAGCGGTGAGTCATGACAGGCTGGCCCACAAAATAAAAAATTAAAGGTACTGTGGAGAGAGGAATAACCAGGCAGAGCGTTCAGAGCAGATGGAACTTTATTCTCTTCCTCTCACATCCACCAGAATCCAAAACATTAAAAACACAGGTTGCAGGCACTCTCTTTTATATTAACACTCCTCCGGTACCTGAGGTGCTGTATTGACATATCAACCCCCCATGACAATTCCTTGTCCCCCAGCACCTTTGATCTGTCATGCCCTTCAGTCTGAGGGAAAACTACTGAGTGGCTTCCCAGAGTACCATCTTTTTTGTCCATGCCACTTTAATTTGTTTAATTATATAAAATATTCAGCTGAATCAATAGTAAGAAACAAAGCCTGATTTGCATTAACCTCTTAAAATTCTGGTGTTCCGCCGGTGGGAGGATGCTCCCCTTGCAGTGCGTCACTGGCAGAGCTAGGCAGCTCGCTAACACCTTGGAGTCTCAATAAATCCACAGTTTGACATTTTTGTGACATTTAATGAAAACTCCAGTTCCAATAATGTAAAACAAACACAGAAGATACAAATGACTCATACAGTATGCTGAAAAATATCCACACTGCATATTGAGTTTGTGATAAGCTCTGAACTAACTGCAAACCCATAAAACAACAAGCTAGCTTAGCTGACTAAACAAATGTCACTTCAAATATAAAACAGTAAAGAACAAAGAATCATCAAAAACATGCTGAAATTAGTTTTATAACACTTAAATGTAAAGAAAATTACTTAGAAATATTGTCCAAGGCACAAGCACTCAGACATCGATTGAAAACACCGTGTGCTCAGCAGCTTCTCTTATAAGCAACAGTACTGAAAAAGCTTTTCCCCTTCTAACAATTACTGAAAACAACCAATAGGTGGCAGTAAGTCACAATATAGCAACTCCATACTTTAAAACACAGCATTCTTAAATGTAGGCAGCACACTCCACGCTTAACATTATAACATTATGCCACTACATACAGTGGGGCAAAAAAGTATTTAGTCAGCCACCAATTGTGCAAGTTCTCCCACTTAAAAGATGAGAGAGGTCTCCAATTTTCATCATAGGTATACCTCAACTATGAGAGACAAAATGAGAAAAAAAATCCAGAAAATCACACTGAAGGATTTTTAATGAATTAATTAGTAAATTCCTCAGTAAAATAAGTATTTGGTCAATAACAAAAGTTCTCAATACTTTGTTATATACCCTTTGTTGGCAATGACAGAGGTCAAACGTTTTCTGTAAGTTTTCGCAAGGTTTTCACACACTGTTGCTGGTATTTTGGCCCATTCCTCCATGCAGATCTCCTCTAGAGCAGTGATGTTTTGGGGCTGTCACTGGGCAACATGGACTTTCAAGTCCCTCCAAATTTTTTCTATGGGGTTGAGATCTGGAGACTGGCTAGGCCACTCCAGGACCTTGAAATGCTTCTCACGAAGCCACTCCTTCGTTGCCCGGGCGGTGTGTTTGGGATCATTGTCATGCTGAAAGACCCAGCCATGTTTCATCTTCAATGCCCTTGCTGATGGAAGGAGGTTTTCACTCAAAATCTCACGATACATGGCCCCATTAATTCTTTCCTTTACACGGATCAGTCGTCCTGGTCCCTTTGCAGAAAAACAGCCCCAAAGTATGATGTTTCCACCCCCATGCTTCACAGTAGGTATGGTGTTCTTTCTCCTCCAAACACGACAAGTTGAGTTTTTACCAAAAAGTTCTATTTTGGTTTCATCTGACCATATGACATTCTCCCAATCCTCTTCTGGATCATCCAAATGCTCTGTAGCAAACTTCAGACGGGCCTGGACGTGTACTGGCTTAAGCAGGGGGACACGTCTGGCACTGCAGGATTTGAGTCCCTGGCAGCGTAATGTATTACTGATGGTAGCCTTTGTTACTTTGGTCCCAGCTCTCTGCAGATCATTCACTAGGTCCCCCCCATGTGGTTCTGGGATTTTTGCTCACCGTTCTCGTGATCATTTTGACCCTACAGGGTGAGATCTTGCGTGGAGCCCCAAATCAAGGAAGATTATCAGTGGTCTTGTATGTCTTCCATTTTCTAATAATTGCTCCCACAGTTGATTTCTTCACACCAAGCTGCTTACCTATTGCAGATTCAGTCTTCCCAGCCTGGTGCAGGTCTACAATTTTGTTTCTGGTGTCCTTTGACAGCTCTTTGGTCTTGGCCGTAGTGGAGTTTGGAGTCTGACTGTTTGAGGTTGTGGACAGGTGTCTTTTATACTGATAACGAGTTCAAACAGGTGCCATTAATACAAGTAACGAGTGGAGGACAGAGGAGCCTCTTAAAGAAGAAGTTACAGGTCTGTGAGAGCCAGAAATCTTGCTTGTTTGTAGGTGACCAAATACTTATTTTACCGAGGAATTTACCAATTAATTCATTAAAAATCCTTCAATGTGATTTTCTGGATTTTTTTTTTCTCATTTTGTCTCTCATAGTTGAGGTATACCTATGATGAAAATTGGAGACCTCTCTCATCTTTTAAGTGGGAGAACTTGCACAATTGGTGGCTGACTAAATACTTTTTTGCCCCATTGTAACTACAACAGCAATAAAGCAAAATGAATTAAAACAATTATCTTTAAGTTTCATCTGAAAAGAGAACTACAATTTTTGAGACTGGTCTCAAAAATATTTTGACAGTCCCTTCTTTCACTGTCTTCACCTCCACTTCACAAACACTTTTGTCACTGCTTGGCAGGGCCTTGATAATCACCACTAACCATTCATTCCTGGGATCTTGGATGTCTTTAATCAACACAACATCTCACACCTTGACATTTGTTTTTTGTTGTGTCCATTTCTTGCGACTTTGTAGAGTGGACAAATATTCTCCTTTCCACCTCTTCCAAAATGTGTCTGCAAGACACTGGGCTTGCTTCCATTGTTTCCCGTGCAGCTTGGTCATTTGAAAGTTTCCACAGGGTAGTGATACTGTACTGGTCTTTTGTGTAAGCGGCATTGCCGGGGTGAGGACTGCTGACATTTCTGGGTCAGAGGACACGGGGATCAGAGGTCTTGCATTCATGATTGCCATGACTTCAGCCATGAGAGTTGTCAAAACCTTATGTGTGAAGCGAACATGTCCTTTCTGAAGCAACATAGCATCCAGAATGCATCTGGCAACTCCAATGAGTCTCTCCCATGAGCCACCCATATGCGATGAATGAGGTGGATTGAAAACCCATGTGCACCCCTTTCTTTGGAGATAGGCTTTTACTGCAGAGTCCTCTGTGTTAACACTCAATTCTTTGCAAGCACTCACAAAATTAGTCCCTCTGTCAGAATGAAAAAGTCTGCATGGGCCGCGTACAGCAAAAAACTTTCTAAGAGCATTAATGAAACTGTTGACATGGATTCAATTATTTTGATGTGGACAGCTCTAGTTGACATACAGGAAAACAGCACTGCCCAGCGCTTGCTGTCTGCACTACCTCCTCTTGTATGCCATCTAATAACAGTCCACAGCCCAAAAACATCAAGCCCCACATTTGTGAATGGAGATTCAGCTTTAAGTCTGTCAACTGGCAAGTTTGCCATCTTCTGGTCTTGTAATCTCCTACGTAACGTGCGACTAGTAACACATTTATGGATAACAGAGGAAATTAGGCGCTTTCCACCAATGAGCCATACACCAGCTGCTCTAATTGCTCCTTCTGTTGTGTGCCGTCCTTGGTGAGCTACTTGCTCATGATAGAATCTCACAAGTAGTGTGGCAATGTGATGGCTGTGTGGGATGATTAGGGGACGTTTTTCTTCATTTGACAGGTCGGCAGATGATATATGACCTGTGACCCTGAGCAGACCGTCTTCATCTACCATGGGATTTAGTTTTTTGTGCAGACTTCTTCTGGAGAATGTTCTTTCTTCTTTCAGGCATTTAAACTCCTCTTTGAAGACCTCATGTTGCACAGACCTGATTATCACAGTCTTCGCTTGAGTAAGATCATGACAGGTAAGCATCTCACCAAAACATTTCCATCCTTTGTATTTTATGTTGTCAGAACTGTCCTTAAAGGAAGTAGCCACATGGATTAATCTGGCCATTGCATTGCAGAGTCTTGTCCAGCTTGAAAATCGCTTAAAGCGTTGTGTACTTAGCTCAACCCCTGATGTTCATGTAGCCAGGGTTGTGCATTCAGGTTGGATTTCAGCATCAGTTTCCGGGTCCATGAGACTGAAAATACTGGGTTCAGTCTCTGCTGCTCTGTTTTGGGTTAAGAAAGATGAAGCTGACAACCAGCTGCTCTGTTGTAGTTGTTCTGCTGGCATAAACCTAGTCCCTTGTCCGCAGGATTCTGGTTTGTAGGTATATAGCACCACTGATCTGGATGAGAAGCTCGTCTGATGCGAGCAACCCGGTTGGCTACATACACATAAAACCTTCTTGTGGAGTTATGGATATAACCTAGACCTTGCTGTCTGTAAAGAGCTTGACACTATCCAGAGCAATAGCTAGTTCATCTCTGATCAGCTCATACAGTTGCACAGCCAGCACAGCTGCACAAAGCTCGAGACGCAGGATGGTATGTGCAGGATGTGGAGATTGCTTGGACTTTCCTATGATTCAAGACCTAAGATTCAAAGACTTTATCATCATGTGCACAGTTAAGAAATGCTACATTTCCTGAGCAATGAAATTCTTCCTTTGCTCTCTGAACGAATGCCAAGGTAAAAGGTACAGAAACAACAATTCTAATAGGTCATGACACACTAACACAGTAACTCAATCCTAATACTAATGGATGCTAATAACACACACACCAACACACAGTTAGGCAGTAGAGGAATGAAATTGAAAATTCACTGGATGACTAAAGTGATAGAGTTATATTGATATCAGAGATGATGTGAACCTGAGATGGCATAGACTTACTGTATGTACAGTGTGCAAATGAGCATTGTGCAACGAGCAGTGTATAATTACAAATTATTTCTGAAACGATAGTACCAGTAGACTGTGCATAAGTATCAGCAGAGATGATATGGACATCAGACGGGTGATACTATATCTACTGTAAAGGTGAGCAGTGTGCAAATTTAGCAGCCGGTATGTGAGTTCCTATATGCAAAGCTGTGTTACAGAGTTTTGGAGTTGTTATCTGTTCAGGAGTCTGATGGCAGTGGGAAAAAAGGAGTTTTTCAGTCTGGTTGTCCTGCATTTCACACTTCTGTACCTCTGGCCTGAGGGTAGAAGTCTGAACAGTCTGTGCTGGGGGTGGGTGGGGTCCCAGAGGATGGCGTCAGCTCTCTTTTGGGCTCTGCAGTGGTAGATGCTCTGCAGAGAGGGGAGTGGAGTCCTGATGATCTTCTCCACTGTCTTCACAACTCTCTGCAGCCGTTTGCGCTCCAGGGCAGTGGTGCTGCTGTACCACGCAGTGATGCAGTTGGTCAGGATGCTCTCGATGATGCAGCTGTAGAAATTGGTTCCAAGGTTGTCATAGCCAGGAGCGGCACTGGGGTTAAACTCCCAGTGCTCATAAAATGCTCCTTATGGTGTGCGTCTCGAAAAGCCTCTGACAACTAAGTCCAACTCCTAGCCTGCCCGTGTGGTTTAGTCTCTACGCCTGGCGGAACTGCTTTTACTAATAGGAGAAGGGGTGAGGGCGGATCTCTGGCGCCTTAAAACCAGATGCTTCAGGTAGATGGTGGCTTGTCAACCTGGGAAGGTAGCCCATCTAGGGGAAGATAAACCCTGATTTCAAACCTCCACTGCCTTGCGGCACACCTGGTCACGGGAAAGGCTTCGGGAGTCAACCCTGAGGAAAAATCCGGAGTCGGAGCCCCTAAGGCAGTTCTCTGTTGTGCTCAACATCGTTCTGGCAGCTCCTGCGACGGCGCTGGTGCCAAACTATAGCAGCCCTGCTGTTCCTTTGGATTCATCAGTGATGTGGAGAGGGGGGACATGCTGCATGGGTAACATCTTGTCCTCCATATCTTCCTGCCCAGGCTTGAATCCTACCAACGCCCAACGCTGGAAGGTAGAACACCGGTGCACATCGGCTTGTTCAGCCACAGGCGGTGCTGTTCCAGCAGAGTAGACGTTTAGGATTCTCTTCCATGGTCATCATAGACCGACGGAGGCCGATGACTCCTGGAAGACATGCCAAACTTCTTCAGCCTCCTCAAAAAGTACAGTCGCTGTAGAGCTCTCTTAACCAGCTCGGTGGTGTTGTGTGTCCACTTAAGGTCCTCGCTGATGATGATGATGATAAAACCAACATAGTATCTCCCATCGGTGTCGGTGACTTTCAAGTAGGCCACAGCCCCTATAGCTACTGTGGAAGCATCTGAGAAAATGCAAAGCTCTTTCTTTTGCACTAAAGAGAGTGGAACAGGAATGTAGGACCTATTTATATTCGGGTCCACTCTGCTCCTTTTTTGGGGGGGAAGTGGAGCATCCCAGTCATTCTTCTCACATGACAGTTCACGCAATAAAACCTTTCCCTGCATTATTACAGGGGCAGCAAACCCCAGCGGGTCATATATGCTGTTCACAGTAGACAGAGGTTCCAAGGTTGTCATAGCCAGGAGCGGCACTGGGGTTAAGCTCCTAGTGCTTATAAAATGCTCCTTAAGGCGTGCGTCTCAAAAAGCCTCTGACAACTAAGTCCAACTCCTAGCCTGCCCGTGTGGTTTAGTCTCTAAGCCCGGCGGAACTGCTTTTACTAATAGGAGAAGGGGCGAGGGCGGATCTCTGGCGCCTTAAAACCAGATGCTTCAGGTAAATGGTGGCTCGTCAACCTGGGAAGGTAGCCCATCTAGGGGAAGGTAAACCCTGATTTCAAACCTCCACTGCCTTGCGGCACACCCGGTCACGAGAGAGGCTTCGGGAGTCAACCCTGAGGAAAAATCCGGAGTCGGAGCCCCTAAGGCAGTTCTCTGTTGTGCTCAACATCGTTCTGGCAGCTCCTGCGACGGCGCTGGTGCCAAACTATAGCAGCCCTGCTGTTCCTTTGGATTCATCAGTGACGTGGAGAGGGGGGACATGCTGCATGGGTAACATCTTGTCCTCCATATCTTCCTGCCCAGGCTTGAATCCTACCAATGCCCAATGCTGGAAGGTAGAAGACTGGTGCGCATCGGCCTGTTCAGCCACAGGCGGTACTGTTCCAGCAGAGTAGACGTTTAGGATTCTCTTCCATGGTCATCATAGACCGACGGAGGCCGATGACTCCTGGAAGACATGCCAAACTTCTTCAGCCTCCTCAAAAAGTACAGTTGCTGTAGAGCTCTCTTAACCAGCTCGGTGGTGTTGTGTGTCCACTTAAGGTCCTCGCTGATGATGATGATAAAACAAACATAGTATCTCCCATCGGTGTCGGTGACTTTCAAGTAGGCCACAGCCCCTATAGCTACTGTGGAAGCATCTGAGAAAATGCAAAGCTCTTTCTTTTGCACTAAAGAGAGTGGAACAGGAATGTAGGACCCATTTATATTCGGGTCCACTCTGCTTCTTTTTTGGGGGGGAAGTGGAGCATCCCAGTCATTCTTCTCACATGACAGTTCACGTAATAAAACCTTTCCCTGCATTATTACAGGGGCAGCAAACCCCAGCGGGTCATATATGCTGTTCACAGTAGACAGAGGTTCCAAGGTTGTCATAGCCAGGAGCGGCACTGGGGTTAAGCTCCTAGTGCTTATAAAATGCTCCTTATGGCGTGCGTCTCAAAAAGCCTCTGACAACTAAGTCCAACTCCTAGCCTGCCCGTGTGGTTTAGTTTCTAAGCCAGGCGGAACTGCTTTTACTAATAGGAGAAGGGGCGAGGGCAGATTTCGGGTGCCTTAAAACCAGATGCTTTGGGTAGATGGTGGCCCGTTAACCTGGGAAGGTAGCCCATCTAGGGGAAGGTAAACCCTGATTTCAAACCTCCGCTGCCTTGCGGCATACCCGGTTATGGGAAAGGCTTCGGGAGTCAACCCTGAGGAAAAATCCGGAGTCGGAGTCCCTAAGGCAATTCTCTGTTGTGCTCAACATCGTTCTGGCAGCTCCTGCGACGGCGCTGATGCCAAACTGTAGCAGCCCTGCTGTTCCTTTGGATTCATCAGTGACGTGGAGAGGGGGGACATGCTGTATGGGCAACATCTTGTCCTCCATATCTTCCTGCCCAGGCTTGAATCCTACCAATGCCCAACGCTGGAAGGTAGAACACCGGATCACTGGAGAGGACACTCCAGCTTCACCTTCGGCATAGACAAAACACGGGGAATGACAGTTACCGGTTATAAGCCACCGCTCAACTGGCGTAGAGCGTGGTGCCAGGGGTTGTTCCCGATGATGGGAGGGATCATTTGATCTCACTGGACAGCTACTGCCCGCCTCAAGCTGGGCAGCCCCCAGCCAATAAGGTGTTGTCCCGCCACAGCCTGCTTTCCTCATTGGGTGCATGGGGATGAGGTGAAGTCTGAACGGCAGGCTGAGAACCTTCGCACCAGGCAAGACAACAAAACAAAAGAGACCAACTCTAAAACTGGGAACTTGGAATGTCCACACTATGATGACAGGACTAGCTGCTAACCTCAAGAACATCAGCGACACCAGGAAGACTGCCATCATCAATAATGAGCTGAAGAGACTGGAAGTGGATATTGCCACTCTCCTGGAAACACGGTTGGCTGACGCAGGCATGCTGAGAGAGAAGGACTATATGTTCTACTGGCAGGGTAAGGGCAGCGACGAACACAGGGAACACGGAGTGGGCTTTGCAGTGAAGAACTCCTTGCTGAAGATGGTGGAACCGGGCAGCAATGGCTCTGCACGACTCCTCACCCTCCGCCTTAACACCACTCAAGGCCCAGTCACCCTCGTCAGTGTGTATGCCCCACCACTGTCAGCCACACCAGAGGCAAAAGACGAGTTCTACGAGAATCTCGCAACAACTGTCAGGATCATCCCCAACTCTGAAAAACTCATTCTCCTTGGAGACTTCAATGCCAGAGTGGGTGCTGACCACGACTCCTGGCCCTCCTGTCTTGGACCATTCGGCGTGGGCAGAATGAACAACAACGGACAGCGGCTGCTCGAGTTCTGCACACATCATGATCTGTGTATCACAAACTCGTTCTTCAAGACCAAGCCCCAACACAAGGTTTCCTGGCGACATCCGCGCTGAAAGAACTGGCACCAGCTGGACTTGATCCTGACCAGGCGCACCTCACTAAAGAACGTGCTAATCACCCGCTCATTCCAAAGTGCAGATTGCGACACAGACCATTCACTGGTGTGTTGCAAGGTCAAGCTGCAGCTGAAGAAATTTCACCACGCCAGACAGGGTGGAAAGGCACAGATTGACACCAGCAAGATGGCCCAACCAGAACTTGTCGAGCAGTTTGCCTCCACCTTTGTGAAGGAACTTGGTGAATCACAAGAAGGAGAGGCCGCAAAGCAGAAGTGGGAAGAGCTGCGTAACATCATCCACTGCACAGCCTTGGCTATCTTTGGGAGGAAGACCTCGAAGTCACAGGACTGGTTTGATGCCAAGTCGACCGTGATGACTCCCGTCATTGAAGCCAAGCGCTCAGCACTTGCTGAGTACAAGAAGTGCCCAAACGAGAAGAATCTCCAGATCCTCAGGGCTGCGAGAAGCAAAGTTCAGCAGACTGCTCGGCACTGCACCAATGAGTACTGGACTCAGCTCAGCCAAGCATTTCAAACCGCTGCCATAACAGGGAACATCCGTGGTATGTACGACGGCATCAAGAAAGCACTTGGTCCGGCTCAGAGCAAGACGGCCCCCCTCAAATCCTCCACTGGGGAGATGATCACAGAAAAGAACAAGCAGATGGAGAAATGGGTGGAGCACTACTCCGACCTCTACTCCAGACAGAACACCGTGACACCGTCAGCCCTTGATGCCATCGATTGCCTGCCATCCATGGATGAACTTGACGTCGAGCCAACCATCGACGAACTCAGCAAGGCCATTGATAGCTTGGCCGCTGGCAAGGCACCTGGCAACGACAGCATACCCCCCAACCTGATCAAGCACTGCAAGACCGCCCTACTGCTGCCATTGCATGATGTCCTCTGCCAGTGCTGGAAGGAAGGTGCCGTACCACAGGACATGAGGGACACCAAGATCATCACCCTCTACAAAAATAAAGGGGAGAAAAGTGACTGCAACAACTACAGGAGCATCTTCCTCCTCAGCATTGTTGGCAAAGTCTACACACGAGTTGTCCTTGTTCGTCTACAGAAGCTTGCTGAATGTGTCTACCCCGAGTCTCAGTGTGGCTTCCGTGCTGGGCGATCGACAGTGGACATGATATTCTCCATCCGCCAACTCCAGGAGAAGTGCAGAGAACAGAACATGCCCCTGTACATTGCCTTCATCGACCTCACCAAAGCGTTCGATCTGGTCAGCAGAGAGGGCCTTTTCAAAATCCTGCCAAAGATAGGTGCCCACCAAAGTTGCAAAGCCTCATCGAATCGTTTCACACCAACATGCAGGGGATGGTGCAGTACGACGGCAATGTCTCAAAGCCATTCAATATGCACAGCGGAGTGAAATAGGGCTGTGTACTTGCGCCAACCCTCTTTGGGATTTTCTTTGCTATGCTCCTGAGGCATGCCTTCAGCATAGCAACAGAGGGAATCTACCTGCATACAAGATCTGATGGCAGGCTTTTCAACCTCACCCGCCTGAAAGCCAGAACCAAAGTACGTGAGGCTCTAATCAGAGATATGCTGTTCGCAGATGACGCTGCAGTCATGACCCACACACAGCAGGAGCTTCAGACCCTGATGGACCGCTTCTCCCAGGCATGCATGGACTTCCGGCTTACCATCAGCCTGAAGAAGACTAACGTCTTGGCGCAAGGCCCGGAAGCACCACCAACCATCACCATCGACAACTATGAGCTGGAGGTCGTGAATCAGTTCACGTACCTGGG
Organism: Pholidichthys leucotaenia; assembly: GCA_020510985.1. Lineage (NCBI taxonomy): Eukaryota > Metazoa > Chordata > Actinopteri > Cichliformes > Pholidichthyidae > Pholidichthys > Pholidichthys leucotaenia. The sequence goes on along the minus strand of CM035839.1, from coordinate 18,708,817 downwards.
GTCCACGATCAGCAGCAACCTCTCCCTTGATACAGAGATTGACAAGAGGATTGGAAAATCAGCCTCCACACTCGCTCACCTCACCACACGAGTGTGGGAGAATCCCAAACTCTCTGTCAAGACGAAGATGGTAGTGTACAACGCCTGTGTCATCAGCACACTGCTCTATGGGAGTGAGACGTGGACAACATACACCCGGCAGGAAAAGAGACTTAATTCCTTCCACTTGCGCTGCATTCGCCGCATCCTGGACATATCCTGGCAGGACAAAGTGCCCAACACAGAAGTCCTGTCCCGTGCCAGCCTTCCCTCCATGTTCACTCTACTCAGGTAGTGCAGGCTCCGCTGGCTAGGCCATGTTCACCATATGGAGGATGGCAGAATCCCCAAAGATGTCCTCTACGGAGAACTGGCGACTGGCAGGAGAGACGCTGGCCGCCCACAGCTGCGCTTCAGAGACGTCTGCAAGAGAGATATGAAGGCCCTGGAGATCACACAGAGCGCTGGGAGGACCTCGCGATGGACCGCTTCAAATGGAGAGGCACCCTGACCAGACAGCTCAAGGCGGGTGAAGAGAAACTGTCTGCTGCAGCAGATGATAAAAGGACCCGCAGGAAGAACCGCCACAGACCCAGCAGCACGGAGACCATCCACAAGTGCAACCTGTGTGACAGGGACTGCCATTGTGCATCGGCCTGTTCAGCCACAGGCGGTGCTGTTCCAGCAGAGTAGACATCTAGGATTCTCTTCCATGGTCATCATAGACCGACAGAGGCTGACGACGACGAGTAGACAGAATACCCCTCTGAGTATATGGTTTCTCTTCATGTGACACCAAGAATGTGAAACTATCTGTTTCTAAGTTCCAGGAGAGACCCAAGCTCCGCTGAAGGGGAAGAGGGTCTACACCAAGCTTCAAATCCTTCAGATCTTTTGAGTGGTCTTCAACAGGAAATGTTTCCATCACCTGTTCACTGTTTGATGCCACCTTGTGCAGCTTCAAGTTGGATTCTGCCAACATGCATCTAGTTCTGGTGAGCAGGTCTATTGCTTCCTCTGGTGTCTTGACTAAGGTGAGGCCATCAACGACATAAAACTGTCTCTCCACAAACTGTCTTACATGAGACCCATGCTCTTCTTCACCCATTTCAGCAGCTCGCTTCATGCAGTATATGGTAACAGCAGGAGATGGAGTATTCCCAAACACATGGACCTTCATCCTGTACTCCACCACACTCTTGCTGAAATTATTATCCTCATACCAGAGGTAATGAAGATTGTCTCCATGATCTTCTCTGACTACAAAACAATAGAACATTTGCTGCACATCTGTGGTGATGGCTATGGGCGCTCTTCGAAATTTCAGTAAGACACCTATTAAGTTATTGTTTAAATCAGGGTCTTTGAGGAGTATATCATTCCAAGACACACTTTCAAACTTTGCACTGGAATCCAAAATGAACCTCATTTGCCCAGGCTGCTTTGGGTGGTAAACAGCAGAAGTTTGCAGATACCAGTGTTCTTTACCTTCATCTAAGGGTGGTGCAAGCTTAGCCTGGTCATTGTCCAGCATTTTTTGCATGAATTCCATATACTGGCCTTTCATTTCTGGCCTTCTCGCCAGGGTCTTACGGAGTGAACCAAGGTGCTTTAATGCCAGCTCTCTGTTGTTAAGAAGTTGCTGTCTTGGACAACGAAATGGTAAAGGTTCCACCAAGCTATTTTCATCATTTTGATAAACCTCCTTATCCATGATTGCTAGAAAGTCTTTGTCTTCCATGGACAGTGCTGGTTTGTTGTCATCCTTTGACCTTTGAAACACTGAATATTCAAGGCTGTCTGTACTCAGAGCGATTCATCTCTTCCTCAATGATGGGAGAGTCATAATGACAAGGTAGCTCACCATAGTTTTCCTTTATCTGCAATCTGTTTGGGCAAGGAGTGAGAATGATATGTGGCCATTCTGCAGCACAACATTAACTTCTGTTGGACTGTGCACTGTACCCAAACAAACATTGCCCACAATGACCCACCCTAACTCAAGCGGCTGTGCGTAAAGAGCGTTGTGAGGCCCGTTGATTTGCTCCTGCACCTTATGCACTCTTAAGATGTCTCTTCCTAAGAGCAGGAGGATTGGAGCATCGGGGTCCACAGGTGGAATCTTATTTGCAACTGCCTGTAGGTGTGGGTGATGATGTGCAGCTTCAGGAGAAGGGATTTCTGAGCGATCATCTGGTACCATGTCACACTCGAGTAATGTGGGTAGAGAAAGATGTAGTTTCCCATTCACTGACTCCAACATAAAGTTATCCGCTTTTATGCCTGAAGTCTCTGTTGTCCCAGAGCATGTTTTCAGTGTATATGGAACTGGACTGACCTTTACATCGAATAGGTTGAAGAACTCTGTTTTTGTGAGTGATTTGTTACTCTGCTCCTCGAGCACCACATACATCTTAGTAGCTCTCTCTTTTCTTCCTGCAGGATATACTTTAACCAGATAGATCCTGGTACATGAGCGTGGGCTACCTGCATATCCACAAATGTCTGTACAACTTGGATGCAATACAAGATACGACTTCCCTTTGCTCCCCGCTTTCTTCTTTGGCAGCTACAGCACTCATGATGGTTGGAGCAGGTAGACCTGGGTGCAAGACTGTGATGTGACCTTCACTATTACACTCAAAACATTTCACTGCAACTTTACAGTCTTCAGCAATGTGTTGGGTAGAACCACAGCATCTGAAGCATATGCAATTCTCTTTAAGATCAATCTTTTGCTCTTCAATAGGCTTGTTCCTGAAACTTCTACACTTTTTTAGCGGGTGAGGCTTTTTGTGTATTGGGCACTCATGATCTGGTTCAATCACCTTCTTCCCAGCAGAACTGCCTGCACAGTCCGTCCGTTTTACATACACTCACTGAGGTTCTGGGGCTGAACTTTGTACTTTTTTCTCTATTTGAGAGCATGTAATTGATTGAAGTTGTTAGAGCAAAACTGGGGTCATTTTGCACCTTGGCCTGCTGATGAACAAACTGTGAAAAGATGACAAAAGGTGGAAATGCCACCCCGTAGTCCTCTTCGTATTTGGATCCTTGGGTAATCCATTTCTCTTGGAGACTAAAAGGCAGCTTCTCCACTATGGGGTTAACACCACGGGCAGTGTCTAGATAAGCAAGGCCTGGGAGATATCCTTCCTGCTTGGAACATTCTAGCTCAAGAAGGGTGTCGCCTAGCTCTCTTAATTTAGCATTGTCTTTGTTTTCTTTAGCAGTGTGTGTTCAATAATTTCTGCTGACTCATAAGAGTCTTCCAAACGTTGCCACACCATGCTGAGGCCTGCTGAGGGGTTGAGAATGTGCACTGACCGAATTCTCTTTGCTTGCTCTGCTGAATCAAGTCCCAGCCACTTCACCAACAAATCCATTTCTTCCCATGGTGACAGACTGAAGTCCTGCATGGCACTAAGAAAAGAGGCTCTCCAAGCCCAATAATGCTTAGGTCGGTCGTCAAACTGTTGAAGGCCTGAGCTCACAAATTCTCTGCGCATGAGATATTTAACTAAGTCTTGTGTACCTTGGGGATCAGGTACAAACCCTCTTTCAGAATTAATAAACTGTTGAGGCTTCTGTAGATAGGTCTTTAATGGAGAGACTTAGTTTTTACACATTTTATTTCCGTGGTATCTAGATCAGGATGTTTGTGACTATACTGTGTGGCTGGTTCAGCATCACAATTTGGAGTCATTTTGTTGGGGTCCATTGTTTGTTGTTTGGTCAGTGATTCTTTGCAGAACAACTCTGAATGCTGTTGAATATAGTCACTTGTATGATCAACAGGACTGAGGTACTTGTGAAAGATACGGTTCGTGATGCTTCTCCCCACTTTCAATCTCTTCCTCCTCATAAGCAGCAGCTTCAGCCTCTGCAGCGGCAGCAATTGTTTGGCTCTGGAGAATGTGAAGACTGGCTTCGAGGTTTGCTTTCTGTTCATTACGTTAGCTTCTTTTCAGCATAGGCCAACTGAGCCTTAGCAGCTTTAGCACGTGCTCTGATAGCAGAAGAACCTGTTGATACTGAGGTTGACCCTCTGCTGGACCGCTGTGATGAGCTGCAAGACTTTTTGGAATATTGGGATGTGATATCATTTGCTTGTGAAGACCTATGCCTCTCAGTTAGTTGGCAAACATCATTTTCGTTTTATTCTGCCCTTTCTTGCTGCATAGTCGCATGCTTGGGTTGCTTAGTATAGGATTTGTCTGAGCGTAGACTCATGGTGTAAACATGCTGATTCCTAGTACTTGAGCCCGCTGCGCTTATAAAGTCTTTTTTACCATGCTGCTCTTACAGTGCATCACTAGACAGCTAGCTAACACTTTGGAGTCTCAATAAATCCACAGTTTGACGTTTTTATGACATTTAATGAAAACTCCAGTTCCAATAATGTAAAACTGAAACACAGAGAAGATACAAACACAAATGACTCATACAGTATGCTGAAAAATATCCACACTGCATATTGAGTGTGTGATAAGCTCTGTGTTAACTGCAAACCCATAAAACAACAAGCTAGCTTAGCTGACTAAACAAATGTCACTTCAAATATAAAACGGTAAAGAACAAAGAATCATCAAAAACATGCTGAAATTACTTTTAAACAACCAACAGGTGGCAGTAAGTCACAACATAGCAACTCCATCACTCTGTCACTCTATCACTATAAATTCAAGAAATCTCTGTGTGTCTGTGTGTCACGATCATAGGACGGCCTATGATGTCTGCGTGGTGTTCTATGATGATCCTATGATCACAGGCATCATAGGACTCATGCTGCCGTCATAAAGACATGATGTCTATATGACGTCATATAGATAGATGTCTTAGACTGGCATCACTCACAATGATCCTATGATTTCAGGCATCAAAGGACTCACGAGGCCGTCATATAGATATGATGGCCATATGATGTCATAGAGACATATAGACAGGTGTGTTTATGTGAGCAACGGCAGGCATCACTCACGATCATAGGACTCGCTATGACCTATGATATTCCCATCTTTGACTATGTGATCAATGGCAGGCATCACTCACGAACATAGGACTTACCATAACCTATGATGTTCTGATGATCTATAGATAGGATGGCTACATGATGTCATATAGACATATAGACAGGTGTCTTTATGTGATCAATGGAAGGCATCCCTCACGATCATAGCACTTGCTATAACCTATGATGATCCTATGATCTCAGGCATTCAGAGGATGCCCTATGATGTCTGCATGATGTCCTATGATGATCCTATGAACTCAGTTATCGTAGGACTTGCGATGCCGCCATCTCTGCATGATGTCCTATGATGATCCGATGATGTCAGGCTGCATAGGACTCACGATGCCGTCATATAGACAATAGGACTGGCTACCTATGATGTAGTGTCCTATGATGCCTGCCTTGATGTCTTTATGATGTCATATAGACCATCACTCACGATGCCTGCCTTGATGTATTTTCCCACTGGCTACCTATGATGGAGTGTCCTATGATGTCTGCCTTGATGTCTTTATGATGTCATATAGAATGCCAGGCAAAACGCTGATTTTCTCCGGGTGCTCCGCTTTCTGGGTTTCGACGGGCATGCACAGGTCTTCCTGAACTGGGTCGAAAGCCACTTTTTGCTCAGATCTATTTTCGTGATCCTGTCCATGAACTGGAATTACAACGCACCTATCCCTCAACCAGTGGTCTAAACGAACAAGAAGACCCACCAGAACATCAGAAAAGATGTCGTGAAGATGAAACACCTCAGGTTCGAGCAGTACGCTGCAGGCATGACTGTAAAAAACACAGCCGTCTGACACAGGAGGAGACCCTTCAGCAACGGGCAACAAGAAGACCCACCAGCTGGAGAGCAATAGAGTGAGGAGAACTGCTGCACGTCAGAAAAGATGCTGTGAAGATGAAACACCTCAGGTTCGAGCAGTACGCCACAGGCATGACTGTGAACAACACAGCCGTCTCAGACAGGAGGAGACCCTTCAGCAACGGGCATGCAGAAATACTTGCAAACAATGAAAGGAGGCCATTAAAGCTTAATCAGTTTTGAATTATTTCAGCGATACAGTAGTTGTGGTATTTTGGTTTTTGTAGAATGATGCCAACAAATTTGTCCACGTCTGTAATCATGCGGCTCAACCAAAGTAACTTATTTTGCAAATTACACAAAAGCCTTCAGATACATGCAACCTTTAAAGCCTGTTTAGTTTACCAGGTGAAACAGGCTGTTATCTGGGCGCTGAAGAACGGGTATCGCCACATTGACTGTGCCTCCAGCTATGGCAACGAGGTGGAGATTGGAGACGCTCTACAGGAGATGCTTGGCCCTGGGAAGGTAGAACCTCATAATTGCACTGTGGCAGAACGCTTTCACTGCCATGGAAATGCTCTAACTTCTGTTTGAGGTTTGTGGATTTCAGATGTTTTCTCTGCTGGTGTTTGCAGTCACTGAGACGAGAGGACGTGTTCATCACCTCTAAGCTGTGGAACAACCGGCATCATCCCGACGATGTGGAGCCGAGCCTACTGAAGACCCTGAAGGACCTGAAACTGGAGTATCTGGACCTGTACCTCATCCACTGGCCCTACGCCTTCCAGTGAGCTCAAGTGCATTGAATAAAAAGAAAACAGATCTTTCACAATAATATGACCAACCAAAGTCTTTTCTGTCCTTCGTCTTTGTGTCCCTCAGACGCGGCGACGTTGAGTTTCCTAAAAAGGAGGATGGTATGTTGCTGTACGATGACACGGACTACAAAGAGACGTGGGCCGCCATGGAGAAGCTGGTGGAGAAGGGTCTGGTCCACTCCATTGGTCTGTCCAACTTCAACAGCCGACAGATCGACGACGTCCTCTCATTCGCCAGCATCAAACCCACCGTCCTCCAGGTACGGCCCTAAAAACCGTCCCCACCCCACCTTCCAAAAACACAATGAAACGCAGATTTAGTTCCTAGATGGTGTGTGTCGCTGGTTAATATTGCTGAGGGCCAAGAGGGTGGTGAATAAAGGAGGGGCCACACATTACATAGGTGGAAATCGGGGGGGAGCATGTCTTTATTATATCATGTTACACAACAGAATAAAATGCATCTGATCTGAGCACCAATTTTGCAACTATTGTTTTGTAAATTTACTTCTTTTTTCTCGTAAATCTGCATTTTTTATCCTCATAAATTTGCATCTTTTTCCCCTTTAATTTTGTAATTTTTTTCTTGTAAATTTGCAACTTTTTTCTCATAACTTTGCAGCTTTTTTCTTTTAAATCTGCAACTTTTTTTTTATCATAAATTAAAAAAAACATTTCTTGTAAATTTGCAACTTTTTTTCATAAATTTAAAACTTTTTTCTCATATTTGCATCTTTTTCTCATATTTTCTCATATTTGCATCTTTTTCTGGTAAATTTGAAACTTTCTTATAAAATTGCAACTTTTTTCTCTGAGATTTTCCATTTTTTTCTTGTAAATTTCCAACTTTTAAAAAATTTAAAATCTACAACTATTTTCTTGTAAATTTGCTTCTTTTTCTTCTAAATCTATATTTTTTTTCATGAATTTGCAACTTTTTTCTTGTAAATATGCAACTTTTTTCCTTGTACATTAAAACTCTTCTCATAAATTTGCAATGTTTTTCTTTTAAATCTGCACCCTTTTTCTTATAAATTTGCAACTTTTTTCTCATAAATTTGCATCTTTTTCTGGTAAATTTGCAACTTTTTCTCATAAATTTGCAACTTCTTATCCCCTGCTGGTCAAAGCCCAAAGGGCTTGAGGAGCCCTTTGGAGTAAGACTTAAGGGGGTCCGTCCGTCCCACTTTTGTGAAATCAACTCCTCCTACAGTTTTGTTCTGATTGTTTTGAAACTTGGTATCATGGTTTGATATACTCTGATAATGCACATTTTGCAAGTTGGTTCTGATGGGATGACCTTGAGGTCAGATTTTTCCTTAAATCTTCTAAACACAATAACTACTTTAAGAAATGATGTACTGTAGGCTTTTCAAATCGATACAGTAGTTGTATCTAATACACATCTTGGACTATTGACACCCTGACCTGACTATGGGTTTAGGGTCAAGGGGTCAAAGGTCAAAGTTAACGTTGCAGTTGCACTATGGTGAAGGGTAAATGCTGCATTTACTATTAAGGTACACTGAGTAAGTTAGGGTCACCATACTTGTTACACAGGTTCACCTCAGGATCCTGACCTCCATCTATGGGTTGTATACTTTGTTGTATATTTGTGAATGATGGCTTATCATAATTTGCTTCTGCTACAGTAACTATACTGAAAAGTTGAAAACTGTTCTCTGTCAGTAGGTACTGGGATCTTCAGAGAAAACGGAGGTGGGGGATATTGCATTCTCCTCTGAGTGCTCTTGTTTCTCAGAAATTTTCCATTTTCGTCTTATAAATTTGCAACTTTTTTCTTATACATTTGAAACTCTTTTCCCATAAATTTGCAGCTTTGTTCTATTAAATCTGCAACTTTTTTATTATAAATTTGCATCTTTTTCTGGTAAATTTGGAACTTTTTTCTTATAAATTTGAAACTTTTTTCTCAGAAATGTTAAACTCTCTGTCATAAATCTACAACTTTTTTTTTGTAAACCTGAGACTTTTTTCTGCAAAATTTGGAACATTCATGTGATTGCTGGTTTAATTTTTATTTTTATTCTGTGTAATTGATTAAATTTTCTTTGTTAATGGCTCAAGTTTTTATAATATTTTTTGTTTTTAAACATTTGAACTCTTCTCTATTATAAATATCGGAGCCCCTAAACACAATCTTCTATAGGGCCCTGACTACAGTAGCACCTACAGTGTCCCCATCAACCTTTAGTTAGTTAGTTAGTTAATCCCTTCACACCATGAAGGTGCATTTGGGCGGCGCCTATCTCCGTTTCTCTGACCCTAGGCCACACAGCCACTGTAAGTAGTGAAAGCTACAGTGGGGGGTCAGTCCTCTGGTAGCTCTGTGTGTAACTTTACTTTCCCCATTCCATTATGCGGACGGAGCACCACGCTAGAAGGCAGAAAGCACCATTTTTATATGGTCTTTGGTATGACCCGGCCGGGATTTGAACCCCTGCCTCCCGGGTGTGGGGCGGATGCTCTACCAACTGAGCCACCACTCCAGTTCCCCATCAACCTTTACTCTGGAGAAAATGTTCTGTTTATTGTCCCCCCTCCCCAACAGTGAAATGAAATATCAGCCCATGCCAGGATGCACATTTACATAACTGTGTAAAAGTTGCAAATTTACAGGGGTGGTGGATTAATCAGTGTTAACTGTAGTGTATAAAGATGGCGCTGGGTGTAGTGGGAGGTGACAGCCTGCCTTTCCGGTTCCGCCGTCACCTGAGGTATAAAGGGCACGACCGGAAGAGACAAGGTCTCTTTGACTGTCGACCATCTACTTGTACAGAGTGCTTGGTATTGTGTGTAGTTCGCGTTATAATAAACAACGTTCAACTGTATTCATGGCCTCTTCCTTGAACCCCAAGATTAAGGACATACTGTAACATTTGGCGACGAGGTAAACAGGTATGAGGCGGGCTTTCTCTGATTTTTGGCTGTTTTTGGAGATTCCGGGTGAGCCGCTGATCCCCTGGGCTAGGTGGTACGTGGCTTTCCAGAATTTTCTGGTGGCCCCTGACCTCGGCGAGCTCAAGAAACAGCATGCAAGAGCAATTTTGGTCCATCATCTTGGTATGGAATGGTGCGCTATTTTCGTGCCCCGGAAAACGTGATAGTCTGGCGAATCCAGTTTTGGCGGTGCCGCCAGCGGACAGGAGAGATGGTGCAACGTTATGTCGTGGATCTATGTCAGCTGGTGGGGGTGTGCCAATTTGGAGTCCTTGAGGAGGAGATGGTCCGCGACCAACTGGCGGAACACACTCTCTGCTCAGCAGCACGCTCAAGGTTCCTGACATTCGCAAGCGAGTAGACTCTAGCCGCGGCCATTGAGGTAGCGCAGCAGTTTGAGGCAGCGGAGAGGCTGCCTGAAGACTGCGGTGAGAGAAGCACGCTGTGGGATAGTGAACCACTAGTGAAAGCGGTGGCTGGGGACCCAGACAGCGAGGACGGTACAGATGAAGAGGAATACACCGCTGCTGTAAGAATTAGGTCCACCCCGGGAACGCCAAGATGTTATAAGATAAGATAAGATAAGATAAGATAAGCCTTTATTAGTCCCACAACGGGGAAATTCCAGGATTACAACAGCACAGGGATAGCAACACTCAGAGCAACAATCAGAAGGCAAGGAAAAAAAAAAAAAAAAAAAAAAAAGCAAGCAAGAGCAGCTAATATACATATGTACATATTACTATAAATATATATATATATATATATATACACACAGACACACAGTGTAGAGCATTGTAGATGGACGGGATAAATATATGAGTATATAAACACACAGTACGGAGCATTGCAGCTAGATGGAATAAATATGTAAATATATAAACACAGTGCGGAGCAATGTAGCTAGATGGAATAATATGTAGATATATAAACACACAGTACGGAGCATTGTAGCTAGGTGGAAAAAATATGTAAATATATAAACACCCACAGTACGAAGCAATGTAGCTAGATGGAATGAATATATAGATATATAAATATAAACATAAACATAAACATAAACACACCCAGTGCGGAGCATTGTAGCTAGATGGAATAAATATGTAAATGTATAAACACACACAGTGCAGAGCATTATTGCTAGATGGGATGAAACAGCACAACCGTCTACTTAGTTATCCTACATGGTATGATTATGTGCCCATACATATTCTCACCCTCCGTAGCTACCGGTATTTTCCTAGTTGTATGCCGGAGGGGACCATTGTGTAAGTCTATTGCATCTTTTGCATTCAAAAAAACTATTAGGTTGTCATGTCTTTTTGCTATCTCTGCGAGCAGCCCTGCTTAGGTTGTACAGTCTGACAGCCGTTGGTAGGAAGGACCTGCGAAACCTCTCGGTTGTGCACCTGGGATGATGTAGTCTGCTGCTAAATGAGCTCCTCAGTGCATTCAGTATGTCCTGCATAGGGTGGAACTCGGACTCCCGCAGAGATGACAGTTTAGCCACCGTCCTTCTCTCTCCTATCTCCTCCACCGGATCAAGACGCTGCCCCAGGACGGAGCTAGCTTTCTTGATCAGTTTGTTCAGTCTCTTCCTATCGGCTGCAGTAATGCCACTGCCCCAGAAGACCACTCCAAAAGTGATGGCTGATGCCACCACCGTGTCATAGAATGTCTTCAGCAGCGCCCCTTGTACACCAAAAGACCTGAGTCTCCTCAGTAGGAACAGCCTGCGCTGTCCCTTCTTGTAGAGTGCATCAGTATTGTGTGACCAGTCTAGTTTATTGTTCAGATGAACACCCAGGTACTTGTAGGATGTCACCATCTCAATGTCTGTCCCCTGTATATTTACTGGTGCTGTGAGGGGTTGTTCTTGCCTGCGGCAGTCCACCACCAGCTCCTTAGTTTTCCTCGCGTTGATCTGGAGGCAGTTCCGATGGCACCAGTCCACGAAGTCCTGGATAAGCCCTCTGTACTCAGCTTCATCTCCATTGGAGATGAGGCCAACGATCGCAGAGTCATCAGAGAACTTCTGTAGATAGCAGTGTGTTGTGTTGTGTGAGAAGTCCGCAGTATAAAGAGTGAACAGGAAGGGAGCCAACACCGTTCCCTGGGGGGCCCCCGTGCTACTGATGATCGTGTCGGACACACAGTCCCGGGTTCTCACAAACTGAGGCCGGTTCGTGAGGTAGTCCAGAATTCATGATGACAGGTGCTGGTCCACCCCTGCGCGCAGCAGCTTGTCCTTCAGGATCATCGGTTGGATGGTGTTGAAAGCACTGGAGAAGTCAAAGAACATGATCCTCACCATATTTCCGGGCTTCTCCAGGTGGGACAGAGAACGGTGAAGGAGGAAGATCACCGCATCCTCCACCCCAATGCCATGCTGGTAGGCGAACTGGAGTGGATCCATCGCTGGTTCCACCAGGGGGCGGAGGTGAGCAAGGAGCAGTCTCTCCAGGGTCTTCATCAAGTGGGACGTCAAGGCCACCGGTCTGTAGCTGTTCAGGTCTTTGGGGTGGGAAGTTTTTGGTACAGGTACCACACAAGATGTTTTCCACAGCTGTGGTACCCTCCCCAGCTTCAGGCTCAGGTTGAAGATGTACGTCACAATCCCACACAGCTGGTCTGCACAGGACTTTAGGAGCTTTGCGCTGATGCCGTCCGGTCCCGACGCCTTCCTCGCCTTGATCTTCCTCAGCTCCGTCCTCACCTGGGTCCTGGTCAGGGTCAGGATGGGGGGCTGTGTGTTGGGAGTAGGGGGGTGTTGGTGGAGTGGGGAGTGGGCAGCAGGACTTGATGTCTTTACAGGCAGCAGTGGTTGTTGTGCAGTCAAGGGGGAGGGCGGTTGGTCCAACCTATTGAAAAACAAATTCAGATTGTTCGCCCACTCCCTGCCCCCCGTGGCCTGGGGGGAGGTATTCTGGAGCCCAGAGATGGTTTTGAGGTTTCTCCAGACCCCGCTGATGTCGCTCTGTTGCAGCTTGTCCTCCATCTTCCTCCTGAAGCTGTCCTTGCCTTCTCTGATCTTTCTCCTCAGCTCCCTCTGTACGGACTTCAGCATCTCCCTGTTCCCCGACCTGAAGATCTTCTTCTCTCTCAGAAGTGTTTTAATCTCATGGTTGATCCAGGGTTTGTTGTTTGAGCAACACCGTATGGTCTTGATGGGAATGGATTTGTCCGCACAGAAGCTGAGGTAGCCCGTGAAGGTGTGAATGAGGCCATCGATGTCCTCACCATGTGGATCGCAGAGCTGCTTCCAGGCGGTGGCTTCAAAACAGCCCTTTAGAGTGTCCATTGCCTCCTCAGACCATAACATCACTGTGCGCATGGCCGGGGGTTCTCTGTGCACTAGGGGTTTGTACACCGGCAGGAAATGAACCAAGTTGTGATCCGATCTCCCGAGTTGGGGGAGTTGTGATGAGGTGTACGCCTCCTTAGTGTTTGCGTAGAATAAGTCCAGTGTTTTATTGTCTCTAGTGTGGCATGTGACATACTGGGTAAACGTGGGTAGAATGGGAGATAGTGAAACATGGTTGAAATTGCCTGAGATGAGGAGAAGAGCATCTGGGTGTTCTGTCTGCAGCCTGCTGGTTACTGAATGGATGACGTCACGCGCTGTCCCTGCGTTCGCCGTCGGATTTGCATAAACAACAATGCAGATCACGTGTGAGTGTTCTCTCGGGAGATATGTAGGCCGCATGCTAACAGCTATGTTATGGCTGCGGGTCCACTAGGCACAGGTACAAGGCAAGAGAATGTCCGTCGAGGAGCAAGCGGTGCGGGAAGTATGGTCTTCTGCATCACTTCGCCAGAGCCTGCAATAATTTTGAGCGGAAGGACCGAAGATATGGAGCGGATCTCCCTGCTGTGGATCCTACTGTTTTGCTAATACCATCTCTCCAAGCACAGATGGGCACATATTCTGCAACATGTTGCTGAACGGCGTGGAAGTGTCGTTGCTGGTGGACACAGGAGTGGTGGGCTCAGTATTAAGCTGGCCCATTGTGAGGAACCTGTTCCCACACTACCGACGGAGGGAGTTCACGATGCTGTGCTATGGCTATGGAGGAAGCAGGATGAACGTCGTGGGTTCGCTGGCATTGACGGTGAGGTACAAGTTGGCGATGATGACCGGAGTCCAATTTGTGGTGACTGCGTCTGGGACGAACATCTTAGGATGTGATTTGTTCTATGGCCTGGGGTTCAAGATCGCCAGTGGTGCTGGAGAAGAGTGGTCGGGCTGTGGATTATGTGACTGGCCTGCTCCACACGTGGAGGACAACGCGGTTTGGGACAGTGATTGGCCTGGCATGCTGGAAGGTGATGAAGACTGGCGTCACGGAGACCCAGTATGGGAGGGTTTCTTTTTTTTCTTTTCTTTCTTTATTTAATATGGACATAACAAATTACATTAGTACAATCACAAGGAGAGACCAGATGTTTTGCATAGGTGTATATAGCACAAGTGCTAATTCTCAACACCAGTCCATAGGTGGCTTATATAGGTCATAAATTAGGCTGTACATACAAAAGTTATAAGCTAATTAAAATTACAAATACATTACAAATTATAAATAGAGCAAGAGATCCATGATCACAACAAACACAATTCAGACTAGACATGCACACATTGCTGGTGGGATTTTAGCCAATCTTTAACGCCTCTGTTGAAGAGGTTGGCATTTGTCTCCTATTTTAAGTGAGTTGGCAGAGAGTTCCATAAGTTTGCCCCTTTTATGGAGAAAGCAGACTGACCAAATGAAGTTCTAGACATGGTGACAATGCAGTCACCGTTGATGGAAGCCCGTGTGCATGCTCTGCTAGAGCTCGAGCGTCTAGCCACCAAACCAGAAAAAAGGAGGTTCCGATGCCAGTGTCCAAGCGGCCCTGGATGTGGGAGTTGGACGGCACAGCGGAACCCCTGGGACGGCTGCTGGGGTTGGGATGAAGGAGAGAGGGGCAGGACCTGCCGGTGTGGTTCTACGGAGCGCTGGACATCATCATTCAAGGAGGGCTTTGAATCGGGTTGGTGGGACGGCTCAGCCCAGGAAGGAAGCCTGGTCATGACGTCGTGAAAAAACAAGACCAAGTCAGGCTTCTTTGCGGGTCGGGGACGAGGTCCGGCCCAGGGAGGAGGCTCGGGCGAGAGGGATACATGAGCGATGAAAGAGGTGTGATGACCAGGGGCGGCTGTGAGTGGTGGCTACCTGGGAAGACGGCTACTTGGGGCTGTGATGAGTCTTTGAAGCACCTAATGAGCTGCGGCGTGTGGATGAGAGGAGGCGACAGCGTGGCTCATCCCCAGAAAAGAAGAGGCAAAGACACTTGGGGTGGGATCTGCAAGACGGAAATCCAAGGGGTGAGCCTCCAGGAGGGACTAAGAGGTGACTTTAAGGGGGGGGGGGTTATTGGCATAATGTTTGTTGTTGAAGATTATGCGCCATTTTCTCTCTAAAGTCATTTTGTTGATATGTACTGTTTGCATTTGTCTGGTGTGTTTAACAAAAAAAAAAAAGACCTCAACACTGTTTATACCACACTGCATTACTTTGTTTGCTGTGGTTTGCCTGAGCTTTGGGGGTGAGTGTGTTGGGGTGGGGGGCTTGCAACGATTTTGAATGTACATATCCACCGTCATATTTCTGGTTCTGTGTGTATATAAGTTGGTGTATTATGGGATTAATTTAGTTTTAGGAACAAGGCTGATTTTATTTTATAGACTTCCAATTCCAAAGATGGCAGATTAACCCGTCTGGCCGTGTGAGGTGGGTCGGCAGTCTACCCGGGGCCCTCTAGTTTATTTTTTTTTTTTATGATTTGAATTTTATTGGGTTTTCAATTTAGAAAATAAAACAAAAAACAAACAAACAAGCCAAAAAAAAAAACCCCATCAAGAACGAATATACCCAGTGAGAGGATAAAACATTCCAATTCCACCCTAGTACTCCTAAGATGATTGGCTTAATCTACAACACCTATAAAGGTGAGATAGGATCCCCACTTATTGTAAAAGCTGTCCATCCTGTCCAAAAGTTTATATGAAAGGCGTTCTAGTGCAGCTAGCTTGCCCAGCTCCCTGAGCCACTGAGCTACGGGTGGGGCAGAGGAAGATTTCCAATAGGAGATAATCATCTTTCAGCCCACCATCAAAGCAGTCTGAATCCACTCGGTGTCAGAGATTGGGTCCTGAATAGTTGATGGATCCCCAAGGACAAAAAGTCTCTGAGTAAATGGCACGTCTTGCTTGACAATTGTCATAATATGTCTATGGATCTCCAACCAAAAGTCCTGTATTTCCGGACAACTCCAGATCATATGGATAAGTGTACCCTCCCCCTGTAGACATCTCCAGCAGCTTGATGAATGTATAAGATTTGCTCTAAACATTTTATGGGGTGTCCAGTAGAATCGATTCAAAATTTTAAATTGAACAGGTCTGGTTTTCAATTCCCTAGACACTTTCTTCCCATTTCTTAGAATATTTGCCCATTCAGCATCAGTAAATTATGAATTCAGATCTTTTTCCCATGCCTGTTTGAGGGTTGAAAAATCTTTATTTGAGCTCTTAAGGAGCATTGAATAAAAATTTGAGGCCTTACATCTTTTACCACAGGAACTCAATGCCTGGGTAAGCCAATCTGCCTCAGGAGGAGGGGTAGTTGTAGATCCAAAGACTTGACACAGCAAATGTCGAAGTTGTAAATATTTCCAGAACTGATTCTGTGGTAGCCCATACTGTGCCCGTAGATCATCAAATGATTTGAGAGCTCCCCCTTCATATAGATCTTTTAGCATCAAGATGTCCTTTTTCACCCAGATTTTCCAAATAAATGGAGATTTTCCAATGTGGAAACTTGGGTTAAGCCAAATAGAAGCCATAGAATAAAGATGAGAGCTAAACCCTAGTATAGAATCAACCCTCTTCCAAACGTATTGTAAAAAGGATACAATAGGATGCGACTGAAATTCAGAAGGAAGTTTGATTGTGATTAGATGTACTAAGGGAAGAGGGCTGCTCAGATAACTCTCCAAATGAAACCAAGGGGGAGCTCTCTCAGGGGGGAGAGCCCAATGAATCAAATGTCTAAGACTAAAAGCGTAATGATATAAAACTAGATTTGGGACCCCCAAACCTCCTGAATCTGTAGCCTTTTGTAGTCTTTTCAACTTTAATCTAGGGCGCTTACCATTCCATAAAAACTTATTGCATAGCCTATCAAATTGCCGAAAATAACCAACTGGGATCCTAAGAGGAAGGGATTGTAGAAAGTAATTAAATCGGGGTGCACAAATCATCTTGATAACATTGACCTTGCCCCAAAGAGACAAATAAAGGAGCAACCACCTCTCTATGTCTATTTTAAATTTTTCGAGCAAAGGCTCAAAATTAATCTGAATCAAATCCGATAAAGTATGAGGAAACAGGATGCCAAGATATTTAATTCCTAATTTTGGCCAAGAAAAGCCTATATTTTGACCAAATGTAAACAGTGTTTTAGGGCAATAAGGTGTTAGGGGGAGAGCTTCTGATTTTGTCCAGTTAACTCTATAACCAGACAGACGTGAAAATTGGTTAATAATTTTAAGGAGAGCTGGAATTGATTTTTGAGGTTGCGTAACCAGTACCAATGCGTCATCAGCATACAACATTATCTTATGGGTACTGCCATGGACCTGAATACCTGGAAAGTTGCCGTCTTTGCGGATAGCTACAGCTAATGGTTCTAATGCCAAAGCGAAAAGCAGGGGACTTAAAGGGCAGCCCTGGGCGTGCCCTATAGAGTCTAAAAGGCTGTGATGTAACTCGATTTGATGTCACTGAAGCTCTAGGTTCATTATATAGTAATTTAATCCAGGAAAGAAACTTTGAACCAAAACCAAAAGTCTCTAGAGTAGCAAAAAGATACTGCCACTCAACCCTGTCAAATGCTTTTTCAGCATCCAGGGAGAGGGCTGCTACTGGAGAGAGGTGTGCAAGTGAGGGATCATTTTGAGCTGACCATATGATATCAATGAACTGCCTAATAAGATAAGATAAGATAAGATAAGATAAGATAAGCCTTTATTAGTCCCACAATGGGGAAATTCCAGGATTGCAACAGCACAGGGATAGCAACACTCAGAGCAACAATCAGAAGGCAAGAAAAAACAACATCTAGTAAACATATGTCCATATTACTATAAATGTATATACATATATAGACACACAGTGCAGAGCATTATGGTTGGTTGGTGAATGTGCAGCAGAAAGTCTAAGCTCTCTCTCCGCGGATGCGGCGGGCCAACTGGAAGTCTTTGGGCATGATGGTGACCCCCTTAGCGAAGAAGAGACCACCAGGTGGGCCTCACTGGTCTCCTGCAGAGCCATGACGGTGAAGCTCAGGAAATGCAGGACGATCTTGAAGTCCTGAGCGATCTCCCTCACCAGGCGCTGGACGGGCAGCCTATGGATGAGCAGCTCCGTGGATTTCTGGTAGCGACGGATCTCTCTCAGAGCCACGGGCCTGTGACGGCGAGGCCTCTTCACTCTGCCGGTGGCCGGAGCGCCTCTCCGAGCAGCCCTGGTGGCTAGCTGTCTCCTGGGGGGCTTCTTCCTCCAGTAGATTTTACGGGCGGTCTGCTTGGTTCTTGCCATCGCTCTTTATTATTCTGTCTTATATTTCTTGCACGCCGCCTAAACTCCAGCCCGGCACCCGCGTCGTTTTCGCTACAGCTCCCGGTATGTCGAGTTTCCCATTAGCACCGGGCGGCGGCCAAGTGCTAGCTAGCACTAGCTCCTCCCCGCTGTAACGTCTCCCGCTGCAAACCGTGGCTCCGTCCGCCGACCCGGGAGACCCCCAGGGCGATCCGTGCGTCCGTGATATATATACAGAGTGAAAGGTGTAGAAAGAAGAAGGAAGATAAAAAAAAGGCTGTTGCAACGGGCAGCCGACTCGTGTGGCGCCACCGGTCCGGCGGAACCGGAACCGGAAAAATCAGACAATAATATTGTCTGCCCCACCCCTGGAACGAATAAAACCCACCTGATCAGGATTTATAAGAGATATCATTACTTTATCTAATCTTAATGCCAAAATTTTGGAGAGAATTTTACAGTCACAGCTTATAAGACTAATTGGTCTATAATTCTTGCAATCTAACGGGTCTTTATTGCTTTTTAAAATAAGCGAAATTAAAGCCTCTGTTAAAGAAGGAGGCAAACAGCCTTGTTCAAAAGATTCTGAAAATATTTCTAAAAGTAAAGGGGAAAGCTCATCAACACAGGCCCTGTAAAATTCTACAGTGAATCCATCAGGGCCCGGTGCTTTTCCAGTCGGAAGGCTCTTAATAACTTTCACAATTTCATCTTTAGTAATTGGGGCATCAAGCAGGTCTATTTGTTCCTTCGTTAGGGAGAGCAAAGACAGAGAAGACAAAAATGCATAGATCTCTTGAGATCCAGCCTCCATTTCAGAAGAATAAAGCGAAATGTAAAATTCTCTGAAAGCACCATTAATTTCATTTGAGTCTGACACCAGAGTACCATCCTGCGCCCTAATAGCAGATATAGTGCACTGAGCTTCTTTCATTTTAATATATCTAGCCAGCATTTTGCCAGCTTTATCCCCCTCCTCGAATTGTTTGTGCCTAAGGCGAAATAGGGAAAACTCAGCTTTTTGTGTTAGGATTGAATTCAGCTCATACTTAAGCTTCACAAGGCGTGGCAGATTTACTAAGTTTGTGTCCTGTTTGAATGCAGTCTCTGATATAGCTGTTCTCCTCTCCAAATCAATCTGTTTAGCAATGTTAGCTTTCTTTTTAAAAGATGCATATTGAATAATATGACCCCTTATAAATGCCTTAAAGGCCTCCCAAGCAACACTGGCAGAGGAAGCAGAATCCCAGTTTGTCTCGAGGTAGAATCAGAATCAGATTTATTGCCATTGTTCATGTAGTACACAAACTAGGAATTTGTCTCGGTGCCATGCTGCAACATTAAAAACAAGAAGAGATAAAGAGATAAACTAAAAAAACTAAAAGACTAAAAACATGCAATAAGTGTAGAATAATAAGTAATAATAATAATAATAATAATAATAATAATAATGAGTAATACTAGTCAAGGCAGATTTAAATAAGGTATAAGGAGGTATAAGGAGATCTCTGCTTTCAAAGAGGACACAAAATCTGGATTAAGAAGAAGACTTGAATTAAGCCTCCATCTAGAATTTTTTTTAACTGACAAGGCGGAATCATATGTAAAAAAAACAGGGGCATGGTCTGATAGTGATATGCTACCAATGGAGCTCGAATTTACAGAGAAGACAGAGGATTTTGACATTAGAAAGTAATCAATCCTGGAAAACACATTATGAGCAGTGGAATAAAAATGTAATCCCTTGTGGACGGATTAAAAAGCCGCCAAACATCCACCAAACCCACTGCATTGCACATGTTTTGCAGTATAGAGCCAGATTTAGATGAACGCTGTGAGGGGGTGCTCCGATCTAAAATGTTGTCCATGACCTGGTTAAAATCCCCACCTACTAAAATGGGATAATTACCCATTTCGCTTAGCTTATATTCAAGTTGTGCAAAAAATGCACAATCAACTATATTTAGTGCATAAACATTAGCGAGTATCATCCTATGGCCCAGGATTTCTATAAGAATTATGAGGAGTCGTCCATCATCATCACTAACCTCTTTTAGACATTTAAACTGCAAATGTTTATGACTAAGGATTGCCACCCCCCTGCTCCGGCTATTACCACAAGACGCAAACCCACGGCCCACCCACTCCCGACAGAGTTTTTTAGATTCTGTATTAGTGAGGTGGGTCTCCTGAAGCAACGCTACATCCACTTTTTTTGATTTAATAAACACCAAAATTGTTTTCCTCTTAATTGGGTGGTTAAGACCTTTAACATTCCTCTAGTTTATTTTGTGTGAATGGATAGGCCTGTTTATTTTTGTACATTGGTGTTTTGCTGTTAGCATATGAGTCGGATTTAAATTTGGGAGGGCCTAATTGGTGTGTTTGACATTTTTTCTAAGACAGGGAAAAATGTAGTGTATAAAGATGGCGCTGGGTGTAGTGGGAGGTGACGGCCTGCCTTTCTGGTTCCACCGTCACCTGGGGTATAAAGGGCACGGCCGGAAGAGACATGGTCTCTTCGACTGTCGACCATCTACTTGTACAGAGAGCTTGGTATTGTGTGTGGTTCTTGTTATAATAAACAATGTTCAACTGTATTCACGGCCTCTTCCTTGAACCCCAAGATTAAGGACATAACATTAACCACCGAGCCGCCATGCTATTTTCAGTACTTTAATCCCTAATGGAATATAAAACGGCCCTTGCTCCAGGTAGTTCTAATGATTTTGATGACGAAGAACAACAGATGAAGGCCTGTAATAACTGTGGTGTGGTTGTGGTTTTTGGGGCAGGTAGAGGGCCACCCCTACCTGGCCCAGGTGGAGCTGCTGGCCCACTGCCGTGAGCGGGGTCTGGTGATGACGGCCTACAGTCCTCTGGGCTCCGCCGACCGCTCCTGGAAAGATCCTGAGGAACCGGTCCTGCTCCAGGAGCCTGTCATTGCCGCCATCGCAGAGAAATATAAAAAGTCTGTGGCTCAGATTATCCTCAGGTCAGTTTAAAGGTCCCATTCCCTGCACTTCTCCAACATGTTGACAGCTCCCACAGGTCTTAATGAAATGTCTGTGACATGTTTTGGTCAAATTTTCATTTTTTTAAAAAAAATATTGCAACATCATTGTGAATCATCTTTTGTAGCCTCGTTTCAGTGCATGTCTCTTTAAATAAGATAAGATAAGATAAGATAAGCCTTTATTAGTCCCACAATGAGGAAATTCCAGGATTGCAACAGCACAGGGATAGCAACACTCAGAGCAACAATCAGAAGACAAGAAAAAAAACAAACAAACAAAAAAACAAGAGCAGCGAGTATACATATGTACATATAAATATATAAACACACAGAGTGGAGCATTGTAGCTAGATGGAATAAATATATAAATATATAAACACACAGTGCGGAGCATTGTAGCTAGATGGAATGAAACAGCATAACCGTCTACTTAGTTATCCTACATGGTATGATTATGTACCCATACATATTCTCACCCTCCATAGCGACCGGTATTGTCCTAGTTGTATACCGGAGGGGACCATTGTGTAAGTCTATTGTGTCTTTTGCATTCAATACTATTAGGTTGTCACGTCTTTTTGCTATCTCTGCGAGCAGCCCTGCTTAGGTTGTACAGTCTGACAGCCGTAGGTAGGAAGGACCTGCGAAACCTCTCGGTTGTGCACCTGGGATGATGTAGTCTACTGCTAAATGAGCTCTTCAGTGCATTCAGTATGTCCTGCATAGGGTGGAACTCGGACTCCCGCAGAGATGACAGTTTAGCCACCATCCCTTCTCTCTCCCATCTCCTCCACTGGGTCAAGGCGCTGCCCCAGGACAGAGCTAGCTTTCTTAATCAGTTTGTTCAGTCTCTTCCTATCGGCTGCTGTAACGCCACTGCCCCAGCAGACCACTCCAAAAGTGATGGCTGATGCCACCACCGTGTCGTAGAATGTCTTCAGCAGCGCCCCTTGTACACCAAAAGACCTGAGTCTCCTCAGTAGGAACAGCCTGCGCTGTCCCTTCTTGTAGAGTGCGTCAGTATTGTGTGACCAGTCTAGTTTATTGTTCAGATGAACACCCAGGTACTTGTAGGATGTCACCATCTCAATGTCAGTTCCCTGTATATTTACTGGTGCTGTGAGGGGTTGTCCTTGCCTGCGGCAGTCCACCACCAGCTCCTTAGTTTTCCTCACGTTGATCTGGAGGCAGTTCCGATGGCACCAGTCCACGAAGTCCTGGATAAGTCCTCTGTACTCAGCTTCATCTCCGTTGGTGATGAGGCCAACGATCACAGAGTCGTCAGAGAACTTCTGTAGATGGCAGTGTGTTGTGTTGTGTGAGAAGTCCACAGTATAAAGGGTGAACAGGAAGGGAGGCAAAACCGTTCCCTGGGGGGCCCCCGTGCTACCGATGATCGTGTCGGACACACAGTCCCGGGTTCTCACAAACTGTGGCCGCTTAGTGAGGTAGTCCAGGATCCATGATGACAGGTGCTGGTCCACCTCTGCGCACAGCAGCTTGTCCTTCAGGATCATCGGTTGGATGGTGTTGAAAGCACTGGAGAAGTCAAAGAACATGATCCTCACCACATTCCTGGGCTTCTCCAGGTGGGACAGAGAATGGTGAAGGAGGAAGATCACCGCATCCTCCACCCCAATGCCATGCTGGTAGGCGAACTGGAGTGGATCCATCGCTGGTTCCACCAGGGGGCGGAGGTGAGCAAGGAGCAGTCTCTCCAGGGTCTTCATCAAGTGGGACGTCAAGGCCACCGGTCTGTAGCTATTCAGGTCTTTGGGGTGGGAAGTTTTTGGTACAGGTACCACACAAGATGTTTTCCACAGCTGTGGTACCCTCCCCAGCTTCAGGCTCAGGTTGAAGATGTACTCCACAATCCCACACAGCTGGTCTGCACAGGACTTGAGGAGCTTTGCGCTGATGCCGTCCGGTTCCATCGCCTTCCTCGCCTTGATCTTCCTCAGCTCCGTCCTCACCTGGGTCCTGGTCAGGGTCAGGATGGGGGGCTGTGTGTTGGGAGTGGGGGGGTGTTGGTGGAGTGGGGAGTGGGCAGCAGGACTCGATGTCTTCAGAGGCAGCAGTGGTTGTTGTGCAGTCGGGGGGGAGGGCGGTTGGTCAAACCTATTGAAAAACAGGTTCAGCTTGTTTACCCACTCCCTGCCCCCCGTCGCCTGGGTGGAGGTATTCTGGAGCCCAGAGATGGTTTTAAATGCCCAACTCCGCCCTCCCTCAGTCGGGGATTTATTTATTTATTTATTTTTAACAAGGGGGATGGGGGGTATGCACCAATTTGGCAAATTAGTAAATTAGGTACAAATTTGCAAGAATGAAGGTGCAAAGATAAGATAAAAGATGACCATTTAAAAATTAAAAAAGGGGCTAAATATAATTTAATTACATATAAAATTTTTTTACACAGCATCCAAATAAATGTGCAATTTACAAGAAAATAGTTGAAAATTTATGAGGAAAAAGTTGCAGATTTACAAGAAAAAAGTTGCAGATTTATGAGAAAAAAGTTGTCGTTTTACAAGGAACAAAGCTGCAGATTCATGAGCAAAAATTAGCAAATTTACAAGAAATAAGTTGCAAAATTATTAGAAAAAGCTGCAATTTCATTAGAAAAAAGTTGCAAATTTATGAGACAAAAGATGCAATTTTACAATACAAAAGTTTCGATTTTGCAAAAAAGTCACAAATTTACAAGAAAAAGTTGCAGATTTATGAGAAAAAAGTTACTATTTTATGAGGAACACAGTTGCAGATTCATGAGAAAACATTAGCAAATTTAAAAGAAATAAGATGCAAAAATTATTCGAAAAAAGGTGCAATTTTATCAGAAAAAAACTGCAATTTTATGAAGAAAAAAATAGCAAATTTATGAAGAGAAAAGTAGCAAATTTTTGAGAAAAGTTGCAATTTTGCACAAAAGTTGCGATTTTGCAAAAAAAGTCACAATTTTATGTGAAAAAAGCTGCAATTTTCTTAGAAAAATTGCAAATTTCTGAAACTAAAGATGCAATTTTACACTACAATGTTGTGATTTTGCAAAAAGCCACAAATTTATGAGAAAAAGTTGCACATTTATAAGAAAAAAGTTGCATTATGAGGAAAAAATAGCTATTTTCAAGGAAAAAAGCTGCAATTTTACAATAAAAAAGCTGCAAATTCGTGAGAAAAAAGTTGCAGATTTACAAGAAATAGTTGCAAAATTATTAGAAAAAGCTGCAATTTTATGAAGAAAAAGCAAATTTATGAGACAAAAGTGGCAATTTTACACAACAAAAGTTGCGATTTTGCAAAAAAGTCAGAATGTTATGAGGAAAAAAGCTGAAATTTTATTAGAAAAAGCTGCAATTTTATGAGAAAAAACAATTTTATGAAGAAAAACTTGCAATTTTACAAGAAAAAAGTTGCATATTCACAAGAAAAAAGTTGTAAATTCACAAGAAATAAGTTGCAAAAAAGAAACAAAACTAATTTTGAGAACAAAGCTGCAATTTTATGAGGAAAAGTTGCAAATTTGTGAGAAAGTTGGCACATTTACAAAAACAGTTGCAGTTTTATGAGAAAAAGGTTGCAGATTTAGGCAACAAAACATCGCAAACTTATTCCTTTTTTGCATTTCTGCTTAGAACTGGTGCGGTTTTATAACATGAGGTTTTATAACAAAAGGTTTATGGTGATATTGGGGGGACAATTCTCTCTTTTGTCCAGGTTGGGGGCAAATGTCCTCTCTGCTGTCCTTGATTTCCACCTATGAATGGGTGGGGGGATGGCAGGTTAACAAGGGGGATGATATTGGGTCACTTTGCTAACAAGGGGGATGGCACCCCCCCTCATATCACCTCCTGCTCACAGTTCAACGTAGCATCACGACAGAAATATAACAAAATAAGCTGAAATAACCTCAAATTATTGGCTGTGGGTCAGTGAACCAGGGAGAAACAGGGATGTCTATTGGGGTGACTGCAGTTTGAAGAAAATAACAATATGAAGCACACTTGGTAAGCTAACTCCCTAGTAGCACCGTCAGACGTATTAGATGTAGTGTGTCCGGCCTCTTCCATCTTTCTCTTTAATTTCTGCTCTGATTCCAGGTGGCAGACTCAGAGAGGAGTGGTGACGATCCCAAAGAGCGTCACAGAGTCCAGAATCCAAGAGAACATTCAGGTGAGGGGACACACGCAGACATTCACCGTGGACACGTTTTAGTCTGTGGAGCCGCTCCGGTTTACAGCCTGTTGGTAAATGGTCTTTTTCAGATATTCGACCTTAAACTTGAAGCAGATGAAATGGAGAGAATCATGGCGCTGAACAGAGGCTGGCGCTACATCGTTCCAATGATTGAAGTACGTTGGGATTCACTCTACTCGTCTCGCTATGACATCATCAAAAATCAAAGGCAGGCATTACTCATGAGCATAGAACTCGCCATGACATTATCGTAGATCAAAGGCAGGCATCAACCAACGAGTGGTGACATGAAAGAGCCAAGGCAGGTTTCACCATGGTTGCCGTTGCCATGGTAACAGTAACTTTCTATGGGCATGCAGAAATGTTTGCTTACACTTACTTTCTATGGGCATGCACGGGCGTGCACAGGTATGCGCTAGTTTGTCAAATTTGCAAATATATTAAAGTAGTATTAAATTTTACATGATAAAATAATTAAATTTAGTGGAAAAAGTCTCAAATTTCCCAAAAAGTTGTAAATTCAACAAAACTGCAAAAAACTGCAAAAAAATAATTAAAAAATGCAAATTTATGACAAAAGCTGCAATTTTAGGAGAAACAGTTTCAAATTTATGCTAAAATGTTTATTTTACAAGAAAAAAGTTGCAATATACAAGAAAAAAATGGAAATTTACAAAAAAAGGTGAAAATGTATGAGACAAAAGGTATAACTTTACAATATAAAAGTTGCAATTTTGCAAAAAAGGTCAAATTTATGAGAAAGTTACACATCTACAAGAAAAAAGTTGCAGATTTATGAGAAAAAAGTTCCAGTTTTATGAGAATAAAGCTGCAAATTCACAAGAAAACATTTAGTTTTATGGGTAAAAAGTTGCAAATTTATGCAAAAAGCAAGGGTTTACACCCTTGCTTTTTGCATAAATCAGCACTCGTTCAGTGATGCCTGCCTTTGATCTTTGATGATGTCATAGCGGGTCCTATGATCTGTGATGATGTCATAGTGAATCCTGTGATCTTTGATGATGTCATAGCGAGTCCTATAATCATGAGTGATGCAGTCCAAGGACAAATTTTTTTTTCCACACATAAGGAGTTGTTCAGAACTCCTTATACATAGGAACATCATTGGACGTCATGCAGACATCATAGGAACATCATAGGTGGTCCTATGATCTTTGGGAGTGACACCCAGACAGACAAAAAGACACAGAGGTTTCCTGAGCACTGTGACACACACACAGATTTTTGTGGTGTCTATATGACGTCATGTAGACGTCATGTAGAGATCATAGGAACATCAGTCCTGTGGTCTATATGACATCGACATCATGTAGATATCATAGTAGCAAAGAAAAAAGACTGGGTTGCAGTTCATTCTGTCACCACAAGGTGTCACTAAATCCTGGATTTCCTCAGTGAAGGGTTTATTGCCGAGGTTCAGTTTTTGTGTGAGAAACAGAATAACCTGCTCCTTTAAAACTTCTGAATAGCAGACTTCTAATCAATGATTAATGTTTTTCTTTTCAGGTGAACGGAAAGCACGTTCCCAGGGCTGCTGGACATCAATTCTACCCATTCAATGACCCGTACTGACCAATCACAACACAGCCTCAACCCGTGCCTTCAATAACAAACTTTGTTTCACCTCCTCACTCCTCCACCATGACGTCTGTCTTTAGATTCCTGTCACTTATTAACGACAGAACATTTCCAGTTTCTCTTGAAGTCTGGGAAGTTTGTGAACATGCAAGTTTTTTTTTCTAAATAAACCTTGTTAGCTCCTCCGAGTCTTTTATTTAACCAGCTCATCATACAGATCATATATGCTGATAAACAAGGCTGAGTGCGAGAATTCACGAGAAAGTTTACATTCAGTGTGAAAATTGTAAGCTGAAAATGTTTTGGAGTAAAACTTAAACTTGCTTAAAGGTGACCCATAAATGCAATACCAAATGGCAGTAATAAACCTTCATGAATGAGGCCGAAGTGAATTTGATAATTTTTTTTTTTTAACTTTTGACTTCAAGTTTGTCGACTCCATGTGAAGCCATAATTATCTGCTATCATTACACGTTCTCTTCTGCCCTACTCTAGAAATTAATGTAACTAGTGCATACCCGTAGAAACCAAGTATAAGCAAGTATTTATGCATGCCTGTAGAAAGCAGCTGTAAGCAAGGGTGTAAAGCAAGCATGTCAGCACTCGTTCAGTGATGCCTGCCTTTGATCTTTAATGGTGTCATAGTGAGTCCTATGATTTTTGATGATGTCATAGCAAATCCTGTGATCATGAGTGACTGCCTTTGATCTTTGATGATGTCATAGTGAGTCCTATGATCTGTGAAGATGTCATAGCGAGTCCTATGATCTTTGATGATGTCATAGCAAATCCTATGATCGTGATTGATGCCTGCCTTTGATCTTTGATGTCCTATGATCGTGAGTGAGCGTGAGTGATGCCTGGCTTTGATCTTTGATGATGTCATAGTGAGTCCTATGATTGTGAGTGATGCAGTCCAAGGACGGATAATTTTTTCCCACACATAAGGAGTTGTTTCAGAATTCCTTATACACCGAAACATCATAGGAACATCATAGGCAGTCCTATGATCTTTGGGTGTGACACACAGACAGAAAGACAAAGAGATTTCTTGAACACTGTGACACACACACAGATTTTCATGGTGTCTATATGACATCATATAGACATCATGTAGAGTTCATAGGAACATCATTCCTATTGTAGAGAATGCGTTCCAAGGATGAGGCTGAGTTTATTTCTCAGGTTCAGCTTTATTATGAGAACACATACTCTAGCAATCTCTAAACAAGAAAAGAGACTTAATCCCAGTCACAATGCAACTCTTTGATGTTTCACTATTGTCTCTTATCCCTCAATGATCCGGGAATCCTTCTGGGGCATCCTCTCTGAGACAAAGGCCAAAACTCACACCTCCTTGTCATCTCCTGTAGACCTCTGCAGACCCAGACCTTCTTTGTCCCACGAGACGTGAAGCACCCAATAAACATACAGCCATACATTTGTGGGAAATATGAACTCAATATATGTGCCACATAACCCCCCCCCCCCAAACGTCTATTAAGGGACAAAACATAATCAGAGATGCATGACAGAAAACATCACTACATATCACAAATCAGTCCACCAGTTGCTTGGGTTTTAACCTCCTGCCATATCTGCTGTAAGCCGGCTTTGTTCCTTCTGCAGCGACTTCCTGCATCTGTGGATCAGAATTGTTAGCACATCTCTGTGGTGGCTCCGAAGAATGTCTTCCCGGCGGCCTGCCACGGCGGGGGGCCCTGGCCAACTGCACGTGTTCATCAGCCAGAACAAAGGCGGGTTTGAGTCTGTTAATGCAAATCAACTCTTTTCTGCCTCCTAAATCAAGCAAAAAATGTTTCTCCCCTGTTTCCAGCACTCTGAAAGGCCCGTTGTAAGGCGGTCGCAAACCTGGGCGTTGAGCATCATGTCTAACAAAAACAAACTCCACATTTTTTAAAGCCTTCGGCACAAAAACGCATGGAAAACTGTGATGAACTGGGCCAGGAAGGGTGTTTGATCCTGTGCCGCTCTGTAACAGCTGAGCAGGGGGGGGGGGTGCAATTTGGCGCAGGGTTGTCGGGAAGGAATTCCCCTGGCAAACGGAGGGGTTGTGCAAAAACTAATTCAGCCAGAGAGGCCTGCAAATCCTCCTTAGGTGCGGAACGCAACCCCAATAAAACCCATGGAAGTTTATCCACCCAATTTGTATCCGTAAGAGACGCTCTGAGGGCTGCTTTCAATGACCTATGAAAGCGTTCGCACAAACCGTTAGCCTGGGGGTTATATGCGGTAGTGCGGTGAATCTTCACCCCTAGGCTGTGGGCCATCGATGACCAGAGTTCGGAAACAAATTGGGAACCCCTGTCGGACGTTATGTCCGACGGAACTCCAAATCGCGCAACCCAAGCTGTTAAAAACGCGCGTGCAACGTCTGCTGCTGTAGTTGCCGCCAGAGGAACCACTTCTGGCCAACGCGTGGTGCGATCTACCATCGTCAAAAGGTGTGTACACCCCTGCGACAACGGAAGGGGGCCCACCAAGTCAACATGCACATGATCAAAACGCTTAGCCGGGATGTGAAAAGGCTCCAAAGGGGCTCTAGTGTGCTTGTGTATTTTGGCTCGCTGACACGCTACGCAGGCTGCTGCCCATTCCTTGACCTGTTTACGCAACCCCGGCCAAACAAATTTCTCCTCCACCATCTTAATCGATGTGCGCACCCCCGGGTGCGCCAGAGAATGGATTGAGTCAAAAACGCAGCGGCGCCACGCAGCTGGAACCACAGGGTGAGGCCGCCCCGTGGAGACATCGCAGATTAGAGGGGGCATACCTATTTGCTGCACCCTGTGCTCCAGCCTTAACCCTGTTGGTCCAGACTGGAGCGCGCGCACATCCGCGTCGCTAGCCTGCTCCGTGGCCATGGCTGCATAATCCAAACCTACGCGGACCGGGGCTGCGAGCGCTTCCGCACCACAAACCTGGCCTGCGGCCACGGCTGCCGAGTCGGCCCCCACGGGGCCTGGCGCTGCTACCGCACGCGAAAGACAATCTGCCACTACATTATGTTTGCCCCCGACATGCTGAATATCGGTGGTGAACTCCGATATCGCGGCCAGCTGTCTTTGCTGCTGGCCTGACCAAGGCTCTGAAATCTTGGCCATCGCAAACATTAGTGGCTTGTGGTCCACAAACGCGGTGAAACAGCACCCCTCCAGCCAGAACTGGAAATGGCGGATGGCCAAATGCAGGGCCAACAGCTCCCTGTCGAACGTGCTGTATTTCTGATCGTTATCGCGCAAGGTTTTGCTGAAAAACGCAAGCGGCTGCCAGCTCCCTGCCACAAACTGTTCAACGACCGCCCCCACCGCTAAATCGGAAGTATCAGTCGTGAGCGCCATGCGGGCCGTTGGCACCGGGTGTGCCAACCAAACGGCATTCGCCAGGGCTGATTTGACTTGGGAGAATGCGCGCTCCCGCTCCGGGGACTATTCGATCTTATTTGCAGGTTTTTGTTTTTTAAGTGCCGCGTACAACAGTTGCATGAGCTGTGCTGCGCTTGGGAGGAAACGGTTATAAAAATTAACCATTCCCAAAAATTCCTGCAATGCTTTGACCGTCTGAGGTTGGGGAAAATTTGTTATTGCGCGTACTTTATCGGGCAGAGGGACCGCTCCTTCTGGTGAAACGCGGTGCCCCAAAAAATCGATTTGCGCCACCCCAAACTGGCACTTCGCCGGGTTAATTATTAACCCGTGCTCTGCCAGCCTCCGAAAAACCGCTGTGAGGTGGCTTTCATGTTTGTCTTCGGACGTGCTGGCTACCAAAATATCATCCAAGTAGACGAACACGAAAGGGAGGTTGCGTAAAACTGCATCCATCATGCACTGGAAAGTCTGCGCAACACCCTTGAGTCCAAACGGCATACGCAAAAACTCAAAAAGCCCAAAAGGAGTTATTACCGCTGTTTTGGGTATGTCCTGAGCGCGGACTGGGACTTGATGGTACCTGCGCACCAAATCTATTTTAGAAAAAATGCGCGCCCCCGCTAAATGGACTGAAAAATCTTGGATGTGCGGAATCAGGTAGCGGTCGTGTGCTGAAGCGTTATTCAACCTGCGGAAATCACCGCAAGGCCGCCACGAGCCATCAGCCTTGGGGACCATATGCAGCGGTGAAGCCCAGGGGCTGTTAGAGTGTCTAATGATGCCCAGCTTTTCCAGGTTGGAGAATTCCTCGCGCGCTATGGCTAGTTTAGCTGAGTACAAGCGCCGAGCTTTTGCAAAAACGGGGGGCCCGGTGGTAGTTATAAAATGTTCCACCCCATGTTTAGCCACTGACGCCGAAAACGTTGGGACTGTGAGTGCTGGAAACTGAGTGAGTAGTGCTTGGAACTTACCACCCGCAGCTGTGACGTTGGCTTGTGCAGTAGGCGGGACCACCCGGGCTGTACAGGAAATAGAGTGAAAAGAAAAGTCTATTAGCAAGATCAACCAATAAACCATTCGAGCACAAAAAATCAGCACCTAACATGTTATGACTGACTGCTGCTACAACGAAAGTCCACTCGAATGTCCGACCGTGAAAAGACAGGGGGAGGGTCTTCTCCCCGAAGGTCTTGATCGTCGAGCCGTTCGCCGCCAACACCAGGGGTCCGCTGGAAGGCGCCAGCCTGTCAGCGTAGGAAGGTGTGATGAAACTCAGCTGGGAGCCTGTGTCCACCAGGAACTGCATCCCTGATTTTGCGTCCGTAAGGTAGAGCAGCTTGTTCTTCACGCCGAGAGCCGCAGCTGCTACCGACTCCCGGTCCTGGCGTTTCCCGAGCGCTTGAACTGGCACGGTGGAATGCACTTGCGTGCCCTCTCGGCGAAACGTCGATGATAAAAGCAGAGGACGTCGCCCGCTCCGTGTCTCCTGGCCTCCGCCGCTGCTGACATCAACGAATCTGGTGTTGCAGCCTCTGGCCCCCTGCCGTCTCCGGGCGTTGCACTCAGCTCCGCTGCCGCCATCGTGGCCGTGTGCCGTCTATGGGCGTCGACAAGTCGCTGTGCCTCCTGGCCCAGCTCGTGGTAATCTCGGTTGGTCAGCAGCTGTGAACCAGCCAGGGTAACTCTCACCGCTGACGGTAGTGTCCTGAGGAAAAGATGGGCGAAGACAAAGCCGTCATCAATCATCGCCTCTCAGACTCAGCATCCTTGCCATCAGGTCTGCAGGCCTGTCTGCCTCGCCTTCAGTCAATACCAGAAGCTTCTCTGCTCGCTCTCCCAGCGAGGGGGTGAAAGCACGGATGAGAGCAGCTTTCAATGCGCCGTACTTGTCGTCGTCCGGTGGGTGGTTAGTCAGGCTCTCCACCCGCTGGGCTGTGAGGCTGTCCAGCTTTGCGACTACATGGTAAAATTTCGGTACATCCGCCGAAATTCCCCGAAGATGGAACTGCGCCTCGACAGTGTTAAACCAGGAGCGTGGGCTATGCTGCCAGAAATCAGGCAGCTGGACTGCGGCAGCTGCGTTAGCCTGGCTGGCTCCTGATGAGTCTGGTGCGGGAAGGTCGTCCCCGGCCATAATTTGTCGTAGGGTCACCAGTGTAGAGAATGCGTTCAAGGATGAGGCTGAGTTTATTTCTCAGGTTCAGCTTTATTATGAGAACACATACTCTAGCAATCTCTAAACAAGAAAAGAGACTGAGCAATGAAATACCACACTCTTATACTGCTGGAGCCATGAAACCTGAGTCACATGGTGCTTTAGCAAACATACAATCACATGGTATTTGTCAGAAAAAATTATGTGTATACATATTATCATTTTATATAATCCAGTCAAGTATATACAGTATATATCTGTATGTAACTGTCTGCTGAAAAATACTAAAACTGTCTGTGTATTAGAAGTTTTGTACATGATGCATGAAGATTGAAGTTGTTTTTTCTTATTTTAATTATGTTGAAATTCCAGTTCTCCTTTCATGGTAGATTTATCTTAAGGCACACGATGACCTGGGCTGCACAGTATGACCTGCCCTAAGAAACTGTTACTCCTTAGAGCACAAGGTGGACTCTGATAAAGTGAAGTTGTTCCTTTTTCTTTGATGTCAGCATATTTCGTGATGATTGTATAAGGGAGTATATGATGTTTCTGTTTGATCATGCAAACTGCTGTGTATAAATTGTCTGAACTCTGATGATTGTCTTTAGTACTGATCTCCTGTAACCAGGTTCGTGCTCCTTGCATTGCAAGTAAACAAAAGCTCATGAGAAATAGAATTTTGTGTCTTGAATCTTTATTGAGGTAACGAACTAATATACGATCACTTTTATGAGTTTCTAGATTCCTGACAGTATTTAATCCCAGTCACAATGCAACTCTTTGATGTTTCACTATTGTCTCTTATTCCTCAATGATCCGGGAATCCTTCTGGGGCATCCTCTCTGAGACAAAGGCCAAAACTCACACCTCCTCGTCATCTCCTGTAGACCTCTGCAGACTCAGACCTTCTTTGTCCCCCGAGACGTGAAGCACCCAATAAACATACAGCCATACGGGAAATATGAACTCAATATATGTGCCACACTATGGTCTATTTGACATCGATATCATGAAGACATCATAGGAACAGAGATAATAGGAACAGCAGTCCTATGGTCTATATGACATCGACATCATGTAGACATCCATCATAAGCGGTCCAGATCATAGGAACATCAGTGCTATGGTCTATATGATATCAACATCATAGCAACATCAGATTGATCAGTGCTGTAGTCAATATGACATTGACATCATAGGTGGTCCTATGATCTTTTAGTAAGTCCTATGATCGTGACACACTGACAGACACACAGACAGAGATTTCTTGAATTTATAGAGTGATTAAGCTCAAACAGGGTTGACTCTGAGATGAAAACTGGCTCAATACTCCCCCTGCTGGTGTACAGTGAGTGGTACTTTATGACTTATTCAGCCTGGCAAAAATCATAAATGAATTCATAGTGCTGCAGTTAAGCAATATTACATGAGAGGGAGTACGGTATCAATAGGGCATTAGACATAGCACACCCGTAGTTAGTATATTCCATTATCTTCTTTTAGATTTGATTGGCGGTTGGTAACCAGCTTACAGGTGCATTACCGCCACTGACTTGATTATCATCACTATATATCTTTGTATAAGGAGTTCTGAACAACTTCTTCTTCTCGACCTGATTGGTGGTTGGCAACCAGCCCACAGGTGCACCACCGCCACACACCCCATATGTCTGTCTTTCTGTGTCTGTTTTTCCTCATAACTTTGTGATGTTTTCTTCTTAGCTTTGTGACGTTTTCCTCATCGTTTTGTGACATTTTCCTCATAGCTTTGTGATGTTTTCCTCATAGCTTTATGACGTTCTTCTTTTTAATCTCGTATCCGCGTCTCATCTCATTCTTCTTCTTTCAGACTTGATTGATCCACCAGCCCATGATGTCTTTGAACTTAAAGATCCCCCACTTAACAAATCTTCAACTGCTTCCCACTGTAGCCCCTTAAAGTGCTGATGACACATTTTTGACCTTTTTTAGCATGTTGTGTAAACCCAAAAATCATTGTCAATGATCAATACAATATTTACAACCGCACCTGCATAAACTAGTTATCGAAAAACAGCAGCCGCTGACTGGACTGTGGAGCCACCCACTGAATTAAGGGCGGCACCCCCATGATGTAATCGACAGAACTTACTCTGGTGTTGTTGACTGGAATGACAGCAGCTTTGTGGCTCACAGTTTCTCTGGTTTCTTGTTTTAATTTTACGGCTATGCCTTCGTGTTGTGTCGCAGGCTTAGATAAAGCGTGTGATGTGTGAAAGACCACATCTGACAAGTGACATCTGAAAGTGACAGCTGACTGTCACTGAGTCTGACTCACTAGGCACGATGCCCGCTTGGCATGGCTCAAACCTATACCGTTTGATGCCCCCAGATTCTTCATTGTCATCCCATTCTTTGGAACTATAATCGTCTGAAGATTGGACAACACAAACCAATTCCAGACTACATGTGCTGGAACCACGGTCGATGTTTTCAACCACTTCCATCCTGTGTGTACAAAGGGCAGCCAAGCGCTGTGTTCCGTTGATAACGTTACAACATGGCCGGGGGGGTTTCGAGTCACTGACGCAATGGGTGACGCTGCGCTCATGAAAATGTCGGATGTTCGTGTGAAAAAAAGCCGAGAACTGCACAGACCAACCTATTTCGTAATATTGTATTATGTGTTGAAAAATTAGAGGAAGTCAAGAATGTGTCATCAGCACTTTAATGCCAAGATATTTTTCTGCTGCTTTCACAATGATTTTGGTTTTTACTGTTTTCTTGGAAGTCTGCACAGTGCAGTTTATCACATCTACCACTCAAGTGTAATATTGCTTTTACACAACAGTTGCACAAGCACAATTTATTAAATGGCAGCAATACTGGACAAAATACTATGATTTGTTTGTTTAACCAGTTATTTTGCGCAGCTGATGTGATAAAGTTATTAGTTTATTAAAATGAGGCAGGTTGTCTCAGTGCTAGCTTTATTTAGCGTAGCTTTAGCAAACACACATGTTCATGGCCTGTGTCAAACTGCCGTAAATCAGAACGTACATGGCGTTTACCTACCGAGTCCACATTTATGTTAATTACGTAACTGTCGTAAACAGTGAATACTTCCATGACATCTTACGGTCTTTTTCAGATCCCTACACAGATCAAACTCAATTATTCACATACAATTTTCAATCTTGTTCATTTGGGTTCCCCCCCTTTTTCCAATTAACCACTGAACATAACACTATGCCCTTTAAAGATCAAGTCTCTGAACAGGTTTAAGATGTCTACCAGACCTCGTTTTCAACTGTCCATCAGACGCCACCTTTGCATCAGGAGAGCTACAGTTTAGGCTCGCCTGAGTTTCTGGCACAACTGTGTTGTTGTTTGTGAGTGTTTTAGCTGGGGATCCTGCCACAGGCAGTGCCTGATGAAGGCGACGGTTCCACCTGTACAGGTCTCCTTGCTCCGTCTGGATGACGTATGATCTCTCAGTCATGCTCTCATCAACCACTGCTGCAGGTGTATGCCAACTCTTTTCATTGTCCAGTCTAGTGAGAACTGGGTAGGCTGCAGCAGCATGAGCCGTCTTGCCCCATGTTGCTTGTTGTAATAGTGAGCTTGCTTATTTTTCTCCACTGTGTCCTTTGTTCTGATGTGCTGTCTGTTCAGCCATTTTGGTTGCAGGTTTTTAGCAAGGGTGGGCAAAGTCATCCTGATCTTTCTGCCCATCAGTAATTCAGCCAGACTGACACCAGTGCTGCTGTGCGGTGAAGATCTATAGATCATGAGGGCCAGTAGTGGATCTTTCTGCTTAAGTATTCTTTTGGCTGTTTGTACTGCCCTTTCAGCATGCCCATTACTCTGTGGATTGTGAGGACTGGACGTTTTATGTTTAAAGTCCACCTCATGAGCAAAATGTCTAAATATGTCACTGCTGAACTGAGGTTCATTATCGATGACCTCTTCTGGTATTCTGTACCAGATGAATGTAACTTTGAGCTTTAAAGTCACTTGTGGTTGTGTCCATGTGCAGTATTTCCAAGTACTTGGAGTAGTAATCTGCAAGGATGAGGAAACTATCATGCTTACAAAGATCTATGCCGATCTTCTTCCACAGCCTGTCTGGGAGGGGTGTTGGCAGAAGCGGTTCTCTGTTTTGTGCTCTCCTGTGCTCCCGACAGTACATTCAGTTCTCCACTTTGTGTGTAATTTGTAAAGCTAAACCAGGCCACCATACTGAAGTGTTGGCTCTCATTCTGCATTTATTTACCCCTTGATGACCATCATGTATTCGTTTCAATATGTCTGGCCACAATGACTCAGGATCACTATTCTGCGGCCTCTGATTACCAATCCATCATGCACAGACAGTTTATTTCTCACAGGGTAGCACTCTCTCACTCTGCTGTCTGTGTCTGTTATGTGCTCAGGCCAACCATTCATAATGTACTTTATCACCTGTTGGAGTCACTCATCAGCTGCTGTCTCAGCTCAGATACTACCCATTTTCATTGGTGATGCTGGGATGCTGCTCACCACAGCAGCAACATAATACCTTATGTTGGTGTGGCTGTCCCCACCGTGCTCTGTTCCCTGCTCAGGGCTCCTAGACAGCATATCTGTCACCGTCAGGGGTTTTCCTAGTGCGTACTCAGCCTCTAGGTTGAACCTCATTAAACACATGACAAGCGGATTGGTGTGTTGTGTCGCAATATTTAATAAAATATAGTGTAGTAAGGTACAGGAATTATTTATTTTATTTAGAAGTGGGTGTGTACGGGGGACAGAGTTGAACAGTCACCCCGACACTCACTAAATAAGAAAGAAAAGCACTCGTAAATAAGGGCACCAGTTCCAAAAGAACAAATTATTAATTAATTATTATTAATTAAGTAATTTCCGTACCTTCAATTACTTAAGGAATCAGTCTCAAAATTTAGTGAGTCCTTTACTACCGTGACCAGGAAAGCATATATGCAAAGGAAAACCCTTCAACTTCTCTTGTTTACAAGTTTATTAAATGAAACTCATTCAGGTTAAATTACATTACATTCAAATGATTGATCAACAGGTGTCAAATATCACATCAGCTGTTAATGGATTACTGAGCATAAAGTCTATAGTTAAACCTTTGTGGAACCAAGAGGAAACCAGATTTTATATTTCAACTGTAATGCAATGGAAGGCCGAGGCATTCAACAAAATCAGAACGCAATTTTATGGGGAAAAATTACATAAGCTGATTATCTGAAAAGGAGCTTCTGAATTAATCTACAAAAATGAAAGGAGGTTACTGGAAAAAAGAATAGGAATTTTTCTTCAGTTTATAGCTGTGTCCTATGGCTGAGGGACTAATTGTACCATGAAATATTGATAGATAGATACATACTTTATTTCGAACAAAAAAGTAAAAAAAAAAATGACAAGTGCGATAAAGTGATAGTATACAGTGCTCGAAAGGGAGAAGGAAGAAGTGAACACTTATTAACTCCAACTCCTCTTTTCCATAAATAAATACAACCCAAGTGAAATATATACAAATTACCACATTTAAGACCCCAAGTAAACAAATTAACTATATTTTGTACATACCAACATTAACACCCATCCATTCCAACATACACTACCGTTCAAAAGTTTGGGGTCACCCAGACAATTATTTTGTGTTTTCCATGAAAAGTCACACTTATTTACCACCATGAGTTGTAAAATGAATAGAAAATATAGTCAAGACATTGACAAGGTTAGAAATAATAACTTGTATTTGAAATAATAATTTTTTCCTTCAAACTTTGCTTTCGTCAAAGAATCCTCCATTTGCAGCAATTACAGCATTGCAGACCTAACATGATTGCACAAGGGTTTTCTAATCATTCATTAGCCTTCTGACGCAATGAGCAAACACATTGTACCATTACAACACTGGAGTGATAGATGCTGGAAATGGGCCTCTATACACCTATGTAGATATTGCACCAAAAACCACACATTTGCAGCTAGAATAGTCATTTACCACATTAGCAATGTATAGAGTGTATTTCTGATTAGTTTAAAGTTATCTTCATTGAAAAAAAGTGCTTTTCTTTCAAAAATAAGGAAATTTCTAAGTGACCCCAAACTTTTGAACGGTAGTGTACATACAGTCCACACATCAAAACCCAGCCCCAAACAACACAGATATACACAGTACTGTCCCACCTACCATTCCATAGTGTCCCAGAGTGAGCATAGTGAATCGTACATACAAATACTACCCTTCTAACATACATTATTTCAGCAAATAATGTTTATACCCATTTTTCAATTGATTTGTTTGTACATAGTTTCAGTTCCAGTTCCAGATTGTTCCACAAATCCACCCCACAGACAGATATGCACATACTTTTCTTAGTTGTTCGTATCTTAGGTTTTGTAAAGTTTAAGTCTCCTCTCAAATTATAATCGTCTCCTTTTTTGAATATTTTTTGTATATTAGTTGGGAGTTGATTATTAATTGCCCTGTACATTAGTTGTGCTGTCTTAAATTTAACTAAATCCATGAACTTTATGACATGTGACTATAAAAACAATGAATTGGTATGGTCTTTATATCCTAAGTTATTTATTATCCTTATAGCTTTTTTTTGTAATGTGCATATTGGCTGTAGGTTGGTCTTGTAGGTGTTTCCCCAGACCTCTACACAGTAGTTAAGATAAGGTAGAAACAGTGAATTGCACATTAAGAACAATGATTTATAGTCCAAGATGTGTCTTGTCTTCCCCAGTATCCCTATACATTTTGCCAACTTGGCCCGGATGTGACTGATGTGAGGTTTCCAGCAGATTTTATTGTCTAGCGTCACCCCCAGAAACTTATTTTCCTGTACTGTTCCTATTCTGGTATCATCTATCGTTACCATTATTTCATGATTTATTTTATAATTTCCAAACAACATAATCTTTGTTTTTTTTCAGATTTAGAGATAATTTATTTTTGTTGAACCACTGCGTTAACCTTTTCATTTCAGTTGTGACCACCTCTAAAACCTGCTGCAAATTCTCACCAGTGCAAAGGATATTTGTGTCATCCGCAAACAAAATAAATTTCAGAATTTTTGATACTTGGCATATGTCATTTATATATAAGATAAAGAGTTTGGATCCCAAAACTGACCCCTGGGGCACACCACAAGTGATGTCCATGAAGGGTGATTTGTGCTCACCAATTTGTACAAATTGTTGTCTATTACTTAAATAACTTTCCACC
This sequence comes from Pholidichthys leucotaenia, assembly GCA_020510985.1. Taxonomy (NCBI): domain Eukaryota; kingdom Metazoa; phylum Chordata; class Actinopteri; order Cichliformes; family Pholidichthyidae; genus Pholidichthys; species Pholidichthys leucotaenia. The sequence continues at coordinate 18,668,943 of CM035839.1, read as the reverse complement.
CAACTCAGTCCGACCCCTCTTATCCCATACCTTTCCAATTTCCTCAGTAGAATTCTGTGGTCAATGGTGTCAAAAGCTTTCTTTAAATCTATAAATACTCCTACAGCAAACTTTTTTTTATCTATACAACTAGTAATTTCTTCTATAAGTTCGATCAGTGCCAAAGATGTAGATTTATCTGCTCTAAAACCATACTGGCAGTCTGTAAGGAGGTTGTGTTTTTCAATGAAATCATCCAGTCTCTTAGTGAAGATTTTTTCAAGTATTTTGGAGAATTGTGAGAGTAAAGAGACCGGCCTGTAATTTGTGAAATAATGACTGTCTCCTGTTTTGTATAGTGGTACACTATACAATAATGGTTATATTCAATTATAATTGATATTTAGGACATCTCGTTTAGACCCAGCAGATAGGAAAGTGGGAGTCTCACTTACGAACAGCTGCAGCTCTAGGTATTCAGCGGTGGTCAGCTGATTTCAGTGGCAATCACAAGCCAGAAAGATGGCAAAACAGGGGAAAGCGACGGGGAAGTCGTCTTTCAGGTTGTTCATAGCTGTGAGAAGCGTAGACTCAGCTGGGGGCTCCAGGAGCATGCGGCGCATAGCTAGCAGCAGGATGAATGGGGCTCCAGGAGCAGATGTGACGTCTTTTGGCAACCAGTCCAAATTTAGGATGTCCCAGGAACACAGGACAACCCCAATGGCTGAAGGAAAATGTATTTAGTCAGTTTCACCCACCAACTCCTGGTTTCTTAACGTTGTCATAAGTGGATGAGGCAGGGAAAGAAGGTCCAAAAATCTCTATCAGTTCACTTTGAAGGCAGGAAAATTGAAAGTCCACTTTAACAGCACGAAAGTCAAAAAGTCCAGGAAAAATGTTTAAATAGGATAACAACGGCTTCTGAGGAGAGGAAGAAAAAAAAAAGTTCAGAGTTTGACCCTCATTTAAAGGCAAGCTCACAGAAAAAAGGATGGTTTCCCCTCAGTTGCCAGAAAAACAGGAAAAAGCTTATCAAAAGACGATTTAAGAAATCTAGCACAGGACTTGACAAGGTTCAGACACACAGAACTCACAGAAACTTAGACAAAAACTGAGCTTACAGAACACTTAGACAAAAAACTTAGAAAAAACTGAGCTGCTGGGACGGCTCTATTGGCATTTAACTGAAGCATGCTGCTGGGTCATAAACATAGGACTGGCAGCAAGACGGACCAATTATCTTCCATAAAGAGGAGTTTGAATGGGCTTTTGTCAAATGAGGGAACAGTTCTTTGTCTGTGAACAGCCAATCAAATGCAAGGGCATTATCCAACAGAGAAGAAGCCTGGTGATTGGTTGCCGCGAGTTGGAAGACGGACAACAGAGTTTCAGAAAACATTCATTCAGTTCCTATGAAATTAATTTTATATACTCAATATAAAATCTAATTAAATTAAGTGATTCAAGGCTAATATTCAGTGACCATGCATTTATACTATTACTAATAAGTTTAACATTCATTTGAATAACATTCATGAAAAAAAAACATTCCTAAGACATACTGTACACTCACATTTAAATCAAGGATTAATGAATTATTGCAAACCAATATTGTCTATCACAAAAGGGGTGATTATCTTCAGTGTCCAGAGTTATCCTGTGGAATGAAAACTATAAAAAGTGTTAATGTTCAGTCAGAAATAAAGTTCCAGATTGCACAAGTAATGAAACATATTCCATAGATGTCCACTAGGAGATACTGTTGAGCTGTAGATAATTTTTAAGTCTTGGTATGTGAAGAGGGGCAGCCTAGAGAGTCTTATGAGGCTTCTGCTACAGTATATGTCCAAAAGAAGGTGTCACAGCTCGCTCCCGCCTGTCATCCACTCCAGCCGTGCGCACACCTGTGCTTCATCAGGCTGCCGCTACTTAACCTGCTCTGCCCGCGGCCTCAGCCTGGAGCTGTCAGCTCATCTCCATGCCTGAGCTCTGCGTTCGCCTACTCCTCTCGGCCAACGCCGAAACATGTCTTCCTCAAGTAAGGTACTCTTACCTGTTCTCCTTAGTTCCTCCCCTGTGCACAGGTGGATCCTTCCGCCGGCGGAATTATCCCTTCTTCGCCTCCCCTCGCATCCTCACTCCATCGAGCGCAGCTGGGTGCTGTCTCCCAGGCGGGAGCTTCTCTTGCCAACGTCAGTCACCAATACATCTGCAAGTAAGCCACATTATTACTTTCACCATCCTGCTGAGACAATTGCTTATCCACTGTTCTCTGCTCTGTCCACAGGGTTGCCTGGCTGTATGGTGTCTGTTCTGCCCTCGGTGCTTTCCCGTCCCCAAGAGAACATTTACATTTCCCATTCACTCACCCATACACCTGTTGCTGAATAAAACTCTTAAATCTCACCCGAGCCTGTGTGCGTGTTTCCTGGGCCAGAAATCATGTCAGTACGGCTCCAGCACAGCGGCCCAGTGAACAGCGGGTACGTACACCGACTCTCCAATCTCGAGGCTCGGGTGGACTTAATTGTTCATCAGCAACAGGTTATCCTTAATCAGCTTACCTCCATTACTAGCCGGTTGGATCACCTCGATCCTCCGCAGGCGCTCCCTCCGTCTCAGCTCAGTGGGCCAGCTCCTCTGCCCCGGGTCCGCCGGACCGTCTCACCACAATTCCCACTCCCGCGCGGTTTAGCGGAAAGCTCGGCAGAGCGCGTGGGTTTATTCTACAGTGTGAGATGGTGTTCCAGTGCATGCCCGGGGATTTTCCGTCAGACCAAAGCCGAATTGGGTACGTTTCTAATCTTCTGGAAGGGCGAGCGTTAGCCTGGGCTTACACCATTATGGCAAAGGCCAGCTACGCGACCTTGACCTATACCCAATTCGTGCAAGATTTTCTCGAGGTCTTTGATCATTTGGATCGCGATAGCGTGTTGGCCGAGTGGCTACTTAGCCTTCGCCAGGGTAGCCGCTTAGCGGCTGACTACGCTGTCAACTTCTGGGTGGCAGCGGAAGAGGTTGGTTGGTGTGATGCTGCCCTTTGCAGCCTATTCATCCGGAGTCTAAATTCTGATTTGCGGGATGAGTTGGCCAGCCGGGACCAGCCGGATCGGCTGCCAGAATTAATTTCGTTGGCCATTAGTTTGGATAACAGGCTGAGGGAGCGGGCCGCTGAGCGGAAATTGTTTAACTGCCCGTGCGGAGTTCCCGTCCCCTCTCCTCAGTCTCGCCCCCTGGCGTTGCCTCCTCTGGAGGTCACTGATGATCCCAACGCTATGATCGTCAGGCTGGCTAGACTTTCTTTAGCAGAGAAACAGCGCCGCCGGGAGTTGGGTCTCTGCATGTATTGCGGAGACGACCAACATCCCGTGGAAGTCTGCCCGGTGAAGCCAAAAGGGGAGGTCCGCGAGTCACTGTAGGGGGCCTCGCGGACGCTTCCCAGTCTAATCCCCTCTCAAAATGTCAGGTTCAAATTAGACTCTGCCACAACTCCATTGGTCACGCATCTCACGCACTGGTGGACTCAGGGGCAGAGCAGTGTTTTATTTCTAAGAGCCTGGCAACCCGTCTGGGCATCTTTATTGCCCTCCCATCGAGTTTCCCAGTTTTCGACTGGTAGACAACAAGCTAACACGTGTGGTGCAGGCCTCAATGATGACAAGATGTTTCCTTTTATCTCGTTTATTGAAGCTACCCCACAAGGAACTCAACGTGATGTACACTCGTCTTTTGGGTTTTACATCCGTTTACATTTGTTCCTACATCCGTGTAAAACTGCAACAAAGTAAACATATACACGCCGTCAATGTTATGGTCACCGTATTTAGCTTAGCACATGTTAGTGTTAGCTCTAGCTTAGCTTGGTAACAATGACTGATAGAACTAGAGTCACATTGCTTAAAATACACCAATACAACCATGCAGTTCTCATTGTAGCTGTTAACACTGTCAAACCATGCAGATACTCACGGACTAATGATGTCCAAGGCGCCGATAATTAACAACATCCACAGCGATTGTACAATGAGTGACGCTCTGTCCCGTCCTCCGGTTATATCATTACTGCGCATGTGCACGCCTTGTGTAACAGTTCAAAAACGATGCTTTCACTACACCACTAGAGGGAGCCAAACTCCGTTATATGAAATGCTGTAATGGGAACTCTTAACTTCATACATGGGGGCAGCATACTCCCCGTCTGGTGCAATAACATTGTACCACTATTTAGCCTTACAACATTTCAAACAACAGTGCATAACAATGTTAATAAATATTATTATCTGTTATTCCCCTTCTGCTATCAGTAAACCCATTTCTGTAATTGGTCTCAGAAACACTTTAACAGTCCCATCTCTTTTTTTTTTTTGGATGAGTTGATGTCTTTTTAATGTACTCATGTGACTAAAGGTCGTCCCACACTCATCACACTGAAATGGCTTAATTCCACTGTGGATGACTCTGTGTATTTTTAAGCTACCCAACTGTGTGAAAACCCTCCCACATTCTTTACAAAATAATGATTTAACCCCAGTTTGAGGTTTTTGCTGTCTTCTTTTTTTTGTCTTGTCACCATTCAATTTAGCTGTGATGGCTGCTCTTGGAGGATCTTCATCCTCCTGAATCTGCTGAGATTTTACTCCATTTTTCCTTTTATGTCCCTGTCCTTCCTGGAACGAGGTGAGCTTCTGCAAGGATGCCATCGTGATGGAAGAAGTTCGTCTGAGCATGTCTTGTGGTCTCTGTGTCACTGATGATCTGACCCCAGAGGCATGATGGGATCTCAGCCTTAGGGGATCATACAGGCTGCTGACCATCGCTAAGACTCCCCTTCGTGTGCAGGGCTTCCTGTTGATGGACACCTGAAACATAAAACTGTCAATCTCAAGATTCCAAGGCACCCTTAAACTCCATTGTAGTGGGAGCTCGTCACGTTTGAGATCTAAGTCTTTTAAGTCCTTTGCTCTTTCATTCGCGGGAAAGGCTTCCATGACCCTGCAGTCATTAGATGCTATTTTGTGTAATTTGAGATTGGATTGTGCTAACATCTTTTGTGCGTTTGTCAGGATGTCAACAGCTTCTTCTGGTGTGGCTGTGGAGGCTAATCCATCATCTACATAGAAATGTCTCATTATGAACTGTGTTGTGTCATGTCCATGCGCTTTCTCACCTTCAGCTGCAGCACGTCTCATGCAGTAAACAGCCACGGCTGGAGAAGGGCTATTTCCAAACACATGCACTTTCTTTCTGTAGTCTCTTACTTCTTTGTCCGTGATGTCAATAAAAACTTGATCTTCTATTGACAGCACTGGTTTATCGTCGTCCTTTGTTTTATCAAAGACCGTGTTTCCTAAGTGGTCTGTGTCTCTCTCACCCTGCAAGGCATATGGTAGTATGCTGTTGGGGGGTGAGGTGGAGCAACCTGAAACCTCTTTGACGAGAAATGTGTTTAGGCATGGGCTGAGGGATGATGCACGACCATTGTAGAGCACTTGTGTCTTTAGCACGTTAACAGTCGAAGGCTTGTGTGTTGTCCCTAAACACGTTTCTCCCACAATAACCCATCCCAAGTCCAAGCGTTGTGCATAGGGAGTACTGTGAGGCCCATTTATTTTTTCCCTCACCTTGTGTACCTGTAGGATGTCTTTTCCCAGCTGTAGGAGGATGGGAGCATGTTCATCTACAGGTGGAATCTTGTCTGCAACTTTTCTCAGGTGTGGATGCACAAGTGCGTCCTTTGGAGATGGGATCTCCCTCCTGTCATCGGGGATCATGTCACACTCGATCAAGTTTGGAAGCTGGAGCTGTGCTTTTCCATCCATTGATTCTATCATGAAGTTTGAAGCTCTCCGCCCCCAAACCGTAGTAGTCCCTGAGCACGTTTTCAGTGTATAAGGGTCGGAAGGTGCTCTAATGTTGAACAGCTGGAAAAACTCTGATTTAGCGAGTGATCTGTTGCTTTGTTCATCGAGTGCTGCATACATTTTCTGGGCTTCTTCTCTATGTCCTGCAGGATAAACTAACACAGGGCTAATTTTTGAGCAGGATCGGGGGTTTTCTGCATTACCGTAAACTTCTGTGCATCTAGACGTGACTAGTGTGCCCTCATAATCATGGTACTCCCCGCCATGATCCGTCTCAGCTTCCTGAGGCTCCATGGGAGGAGGAGAGGGGCCAGGATGTAGTGCTGCTACATGTCTATCACTACCACAGTCAGAGCACTGGATTGACTGTTTACAGTCTTTTGTCAGATGCTGAGTGGAGCCACAACACTTAAAGCAGATGTGATTCTCTCTCAAGAACAGTTTGCGTTCTTCTATTGGTTTGGCTCTAAACGTTTTACATTTCTTTAATGGGTGTGGCCTTCTGTGTATGGGACATTGTTTATCTGGGCTTTCTGTTCTTTCACGTGTGTGGTTACCTGTAGCTGCGGGTGAAGCTGGTGGGATGTCTGTTTTGTGGACACTGATGAGGTGCTCACTGGCGAACTTGGGGGCCTTTTCAATTCTGGTGTTCATGTGGGCCGGTGGAGAGAAACTGAAACTTGGTCGTTTCTTATTTTGGCTTGTCATCTGACGTAGCTGGAAAAGAAGCTGAAAGGAGGAAAGGCGACTTTGTGTGTTTCTTTGTAATTGGCACCTGCTGCAATCCACTTCTCCTGTAGGCTGTAGGGCAGTTTCTCGACAACAGGATTCACCCCACGGGCTGTATCCAGGTATGCGAGCCCAGGTAGGTATCCGCCATCCTTTGCACATTCGAGCTCCTGTAGAACGTCACCAAGTTCTCTCAGCTTGAGTGCATCTTTGTTGCTGATTTTGGGAAAATCATCAAGCTTTTTTAGCAGTGCATTTTCTATTACTTCGGGTGACCCATAACACTCTTCTAGCCTTTCCCAGACTAAGTTGAGGGCTGCCTTTGGGTTAAAGACATGTGCAGAGCGGATCCTCTTTGCTTGCTCTGCTGATTCTGTGCCGAGCCATTTTATCATCAGATCCAATTGCTCGTGGTGTGAGAGGCTGAGGTCTTGAATGGCGTTCTGGAAAGATGCTTTCCATGCCCAATAATTCTCTGGGAGGTCATCAAACTGTAGGAGTCCTGTGCTCAACATCTCCCGGCGTGTGAGGTATTTGGTCAGATCCTGAATGCTTTGTGCTTCGGCATAATGTGTTGCGGGGGCATAATAGGGTCGTAACGTTGGGGGATTAATTGTCTCTGCAGCTCTCTGCTCCTCCTTCATGTTGACGTTGACCCTACTCTTACCATCTACAGCATTAGATGGGATGAATGGTACATTTGTGGCCATTTCAAACTGTTCACACTGGATCTTAGAGGGGGTGGCTGGATCAATTTTAAATGGAGTTTCCTCAAAGCGCATATTAAGGTGCTTCTGTACATACTCAGATGTGTGTTGTGCTGAGCCAACTGGCAAGTCCATTAATGCTTGACTGAATTCACTTCTTGCACATTCCTCTGCTTCTTCATAGGCCGCGGCTTCAGCTTCTGCAGCTGCAACAGCCTTCTGATGGTTTAAAATGTGCATTTGTGCTTCAAGATTAGCTTTCTGTGTGATGAGGGCTGCTTCTTTCTCTGAATAAGCTAATTCAGCTCGTGCAGCATCTGCTTTGGCTCTAGCTCTTATGGCTGAGGAGGTAGCTGAAGAAGCCTTGCTTGACTTGAAGCTACGTGAGTATAATGAGCTAGCTCGTGCAGCTGTAGCCAAGGGAGCTGTGTGTTCCGTCTCCATAACTCCACTTCTGAGTTGGGGAGTTGGCTGGTGTTGCTCTCCTGCCCTGAGGCTCATTTGCTGTTTGTTGATTGTTTATCGGGCCCGCCGCGCTGTTAGTCCTTTTACTTTATTGTCCTCCCATCGAGTTTCCCAGTTTTCGACTGGTAGACAACAAGCTAACACATGTGGTGCAGGCCTCAATGATGACAAAATGTTTCCTTTTATCTCGTTTATTGAAGCTACCCCACAAGGAATTCAACGTGATGTACACTCGTCTTTTGGGTTTTACATCCGTTTACATTTGTTCCTACATCCATGAAAAAATGCACCAAAGTAAACATATACACGCCGTCAATGATATGGTCACCGTATTTAGCTTAGCACATGTTAGTGTTAGCTCTAGCTTAGCTTGGTAACAATGACTGATAGAACTAGAGTCACATCGCTTAAAATACACCAATGCAACCATGCAGTTCTCATTGTAGCTGTTAACACTGTCAAACCATGCAGATACTCACGGACTAATGATGTCCAAGGCGCCGATAATTAACAACATCCACAGCGATTGTACAATGAGTGACGCTCTGTCCCGTCCTCCGGTTATATCATTACTGCGCATGTGCACGCCTTGTGTAACAGTTCAAAAACGATGCTTTCACTACACCACTAGAGGGAGCCAAACTCCGTTATATGAAATGCTGTAATGGGAACTCTTAACTTCATACATGGGGGCAGCATAGCATCCATTGCCAAGCCTTGCCCACTCCCCTTCATCTCCTCGCTCTGACCAGTTTTCCCCTGGAGAAGGTCACTCAGATTACCAAGCCCATCTCCGTCATCATCTCTGGCAATCATTGTGAGGACGTCAGTTTTTTTGTCCTTCCCACCTCTGCAGTGCCCATCATTTTAGGCTACTCATGGCTACGCCTCCACAACCCTGTGTTTGATTGGCAGACCGGTTGCATCTTATCTTGGAGCACTTTTTGTTTGGGAACCTGCCTCCAGTCTGCGGCCTGTGCCCCGTCTGTGCCTCCACCCGCCCTTGACCCCGCCCCGCCGGACCTTTCTGCAATGCCACCGGAGTTTCACGACCTGGGCCTGGTTTTTAGCAAGTCGAAGGCGTTATCCCTCCCACCCCATCACCCCTATGACTGTGCCATCGATCTCCTGCAGGGGGCGCCTCTTCCATCTGGCCGCCTCTATAGCCTTTCTGCCCCAGAATGGGAGGCCATGGACACTTATATTCGGGAATCCCTCAGTGCCGGGATTATTCGCCCCTCTTCATCCCCCCTGGGTGCTGGGTTCTTTTTTGTGGCGAAGAAGGACGGTTCCTTAAGGCCATGCATTGACTTTAGGGCCCTTAATGACATCACTGTTAAGGATCGTTATACGCTGCCACTTATGGACTCAGCCTTCAATTCTCTCCAGGGGGCGTCCTGGTTCTCCAAATTGGACCTCCGCAGTGCTTATCACCTCGTCCGGATCCGGGAGGGTGACGAGGGGAAGACGGCCTTCCGAACGCCCAGCGGCCACTTTGAATACCTTGTCATGCCGTTTGGGCTCACCAACGCTCCTGCTGTCTTCCAACGCCTGATCAATGATGTCCTTTGTGATTTCCTGGGGGTCTTCGTTTTCGTCTACCTGGATGATATTTTGATCTTGCTGCAGCAAGAGTTTTAACAGGTACTAGAAAGAGAGATCATATCTCTTCGGTTCTGGCCTCCCTTCATTGGCTTCCCATAGAGTTTAGAATGAAGTTTAAAATCCTTCTTCTTACTTACAAAGCTCTAAACAATCAGGCTCCTTTTTATTTAAAAGATCTGATACTACCGTATCATCCTAACAGAGCACTACGCTCCCAAAATGCAGGATTACTTGTAATACCTAGAATCTCCAAAAGTACAATGGGAGGCAGAGCCTTCAGTTATCAAGCTCCTCTCCTGTGGAACCAGCTGCCAATCTGGATTCGGGAGTCAGACTCGATCTCTGTTTTTAAGAATAGGTCTAAAACCTACCTTTTTGATATAGCCTACAATTAGGGAGGGATCATGTGTTTCTGAACCCTCCCTTAGTTATGCTGCTAATAGGTTTAGTCAGCCGGGGGACCTCCAGCAATGCACTGGGCCTCACTCCTTTCCTCACTCTCAATGAAATATTTTTTTTGCTGGTCATTAACATTTGTTTGTTCTCTCCCATAGATTGAGTCCCCATCGTGCTGTTTGCTCTCTACATGTCTGTTATTTTCTTCTTCTCTATCCCCTCACCCCCCAGCCAGTCGCAGCAGATGACTGCCCCTCCCTGAGCCTGGTTCTGCTGGAGGTTTCTTCCTGTTAAAAGGGAGTTTTTCCTCTCCACCGTCACCAAGTGCTTGCTCACAGGGGATCGCCTGATTGCTGGGGTCTTTCTGCAACTGTGGGGGTTCCCCCTACAGTTGATAGTTCTATGAGATGACTGTTGTTGTGAAATGGCGCTATATAAATAAAGTTGAATTGAATTGAATTGAATTGAATCTTCTCCCGGTCTCGGGAGGAGCATCTGGTCCATGTGAGGCGGGTCCTTCAACGTCTTTTGGAGAATAAACTATACATGAAGGCTGAAAAGTGTGAGTTTTTCACCAATACAGTGTTTTGTCGAGGTGGATGCCTCTGACACTGGGGTCGGGGCGGTTTTGTCTCAGCGCTCTCCGACGGACGGGGCGCTGCGTCCCTGCGCTTTCTTCTCCAAGCGTCTCTCCTTGGCCGAACGCAATTATGACATCGGCAACAGAGAGCTCCTGGCCGTGAAGCTCGCGCTGCAGGAGTGGCATCACTGGTTGGAAGGGGCGGCTCAGCCTTTCGTGGTCTGGACCGACCATAAGAACTTGGAATACATCAGGACGGCCAAGCGCCTGAATGCCCGCCAGGCGCGCTGGTCGCTGTTCTTCGCAAGGTTCAGGTTCACTATTACTTACCGCCCAGCTTCCAAGAATAAAAGTCTGATGCACTGTCCAGGCTGTTTGCCCCTGAAGCACCAGAAGAGGAGGTCCATACCGTTGTTGCTGCTTCATGCGTTGTGGGGGCTGTTTCCTGGGCCATTAGAGATAGAATCCTGAAGGCACTGGAGTCCGAACCCGATCCTGGCGGTGGGCCAGCGGGGAAATTATTTGTGCCCTCATCAGTCCGAGGTGACGTCATTCACTGGGCTCATACTTCCAAGCTCGCTTGCCACCCTGGTGTCTCCCAGTCTGTGGATCTTCTCTAGCGGTCCTTTTGGTGGCCCGGGCTCCGGGAGGACGTCTCCAACTATGTGCGTGCCTGCCCACAGTGTGCCATGAATAAGTCATCTAATGCTCCCCCTGCGGGTCTTCTCCACCCCTTGCCGGTCCCCGGGAGGCCCTGGTCACACTTTGCCTTGGACTTTGTCACCAGCCTGCCGGTTTCCAACTCTTATAATACCATCTTGACCATTGTGGACCGGTTCTCCAAGGCGGCCCACTTCGTGCCTCTCCCTGGGCTTCCCTCGGTGCGTGAGACGGCCAATCTGTTGGTGCAGCATGTGGTCAGGCTGCATGGCATCCCAGCTGACATTGTCTCTGATAGGGGGCCACAATTCGTGTCTAAAGCCTGGAGGAGCTTCTGTAACGCTCTGGGAGCCACAGTTAGCCTGTCTTCGGGACATCACCCTCAATCTAATGGGCAGTGCGAGCGCACCAACCAGGAGCTGGAGGCTGCTCTGCGCTGCGTCACCTCCTCCAGTCCCTCTTCCTGGAGCATTCATCTTCCCTGGGTGGAGTATGCCCATAACTCCACTTTGTCTTCAGCCATTGGGATGTCCCCCTTTCGGGCGTCTCTAGGTTACAATCCCCCGCTGTTCCCTGAGGAAGAAGGTGAGGTGGCAGTCCCCTCCGTCCAGGCCCACTTGAGACGGTGTCGACGGCTGTGGACCAAGACGCGCCAGGCCCTGGTTCATGCTGCATCACGCAACGCCAAGTCTGCTAATTGCCACAGGAGGCCTGCGCCACGCTACCAGGTGGGTCAACAGGTATGGTTGTCTGCCCAGAATATTAACCTGAAGGGGGAGAAGAAGAAATTGGCTCAGCACTTCATTGGACCCTATCCTGTCACGAAGGTGGTTAACCCGGTGGCTGTACGTTTGGCGCTCCCCTTCCCCCCACGTGTTCATCCCACATTTCACGTTTCTCAGGTTAAACCTGTGATGTCTAATCCTCTCTGTCCTCCTCCCAGGGTGCCGCCCCCTCCTAGAATGATCAATGGACACCCGGCATGGAGCGTCACTGCTATCTTGGACTCCCGACGTCGGGGCCGGGGTTGCAGTATTTGGTGGACTGGGAAGGTTATGGCCCTGAGCACAGATGCTGGGTGCGCCCCTCCTTCGTGCTGGACAAGCAACTCGTTAAGGTGTTCCATCAGGCGCACCCTGACAAGCCAGCGCCAGGAGGCGCTGCTCGGGGGGAGTGCTGTCACAACTCGCTCCCGCCTGTCATCCACTCCAGCCGTGCACACACCTGTGCTTCATCAGGCTGCCGCTACTTAACCTGCTCTGCCCGTTGCTGTTCACCTGTTGCTGAATAAAACTCTTAAATCTCACCCGAGCCTGTGTACGTGTTTCCTGGGCCAGAAATCATGTCAGAAGGAGGCAACATGACATGAGAGTGATGTCAGCAGCAGTGTCTAAAACAGCGTCCTGACACACCATGTCTTCAAGGGTCAGTGGAAGGTAGAATTTCCGTGCCACCCCCCTCTCGTTTAAATCGCATAGAAATTGTGGAATCGCTGGTTCGACACAGAGTTGCGACATGTTGTTAGAGGAGTGGTCTGTGACCTGTGGTTGGGCTGCCATAACAGCACTCGACTGCGTTGAGTCCTTTGGTCCTTCCTCATTTGCATGAGGGATTTTCTTCTTGCGTTTCCTCTGTTTGGAACGCTTGTTTTGAGTTGGCACAGCTGATATAGCTAGAATGTTAGCAGTTTTATTCTCTTTGTAGCTTTGAATCTCTGCTAGGAGGTGTTTGACAATTTCAATATCTCCTCTACTGAATGTAGGAGTTTCTTCTTCCTTCCAAGGTTTGTGATAGGTCTCTGCTTCTGAGCTTCTGTGATGGGATGGAGACCATTTGTCGCGGTTACGCGTGTCTTTGTATTGGTATCCGTCATCATGGTAGTCCGTATCGCGTTCTCGTGACCTATCCCGTGGATATGGTCTACGACGGTAGTCGGGTTTTCGCAAAGTTGGTCCAAAGTGATATCCAGAGGACCTAGTGTGGTTTTGACCTTGATGAGGTCGGCTGGGAAAATGCTTCGGCTGTTGTTTTTGACTGCTCCTCCCTGAGCCTGGTTCTGCTGGAGGTTTCTTCCTGTTAAAAGGGAGTTTTTCCTCTCCACCGTCACCAAGTGCTTGCTCACAGGGGATCGCCTGATTGCTGGGGTCTTTCTGCAACTGTGGGGGTTCCCCCTACAGTTGATAGTGCTATGAGATGACTGTTGTTGTGAAATGGCGCTATATAAATAAAGTTGAATTGAATTGAATTGAATTGTTTATGTACTCGCAGTGTAGGAGGTGGAGTAGAGCGAGGAGCTCCTTCCAACTCCAAAGTGTTAGATGCTGTACTATTAGCCATAGTGCTAATAGCTAGCACTATGGCAGGCTCAGCGTGCTTGTTGCGACTTTGTTGCTGTTGTTGGAATGCAAAGTGTGCAAACTCTTTCAGCTGACTTATTGAGTTTGACCTTGGGTTAGCTGTAACTCCCAGGTAATGATTCACAGTGGGATGGAGGTTTTGGATGAAGAGGGTGTTGAAATTGTGGTCTTCTCCCATCCCTGGTGTATTTTGAGATCCAAAATATGCAAGTAGGAGTCTCTGGTAGTAGGCTTGTGTTGGCTCTGAGCGTCCTTGCTTCACGGCTAGGGCTGCGGTTAGCCCTGCTTGTAGGCAGTCGTCGGAGAACTCCTTTTCAATGGCTTCGCGGAGCAGCATGTAGTCTGCTTTGATGTTTGTCGGCTGTCTGTCTATGAATTTTGATACCGACCTGTTAGATGTTAGTTTGATCAGATAGATGCAATCGTCAGTCGTAGCATCAGGATACTTACACAGGTAGTAATCAATGTCCTGTAAATAGACTTTGGCATCAGGTGAACCCGCAGGTCCTGGATCAAATTTGGTGATATTTTGTGCGATCTTGTCAAGGTCGTGGTCTGAAGGGGGCATACGCATGCTGTCCACGCGGTCGTCTGTATTCAAAACGGGAATCGGGCAAGGGAGCGCGGTGGATGTCCCGGTGTTCATGTCTTTCCTTTAGGAGCAGTTGACATTCCTTGTAGTCCTTCTTCACATTTTCAAGTTGACCTTCAACTCTTCTGAGTTCCTTCTTTGTGTCTTGAAGGGCAGCTTCAAGTTCATTGTTGTCTTGGTGAAGCACGTCATTGTTATGTATCAACCGTTTATTTTCTGACTCTGCACGGTCCAAATCTTGTAACGCTTCATCCAGTTGGTTTTGAGTTTTGTCATTCTCCTCTTGAGATTGTTCCAGATTTTCTTTCAGTGTTTCATTCTCTTCTTGGAGAGATACGATCGTTGTTTGTTGATTTGCTAGTTCGTTCTCGGCTACCTTTAATATTGCGACTAATGTTAGCACAAACTTACCTAACACACTGGTGAGGTCCTTGCCTTCTGGTGGTTTTTCAGTGTAGTGTGTTTGTTCTGCCCTCAGTAGTGTGTGTTTATAGAAGTTAAATTAGTTCACGAGTTCATAGTAAAATATTATAATTCATTTGTAGTAATTCATGTTAGAAATAGTAATTTGTGTTAAAAAATAATTTCTGTATAGTTAGTAGTGATTGACCCGTGTTTTATGTTGAAAGCGCAGCCAGTTGCCGCTATGTTTTGTGGGTAGAAGAAGCGGACATTGTTGAGAGAGAAAAAAAAGGCAGAGAGAGTATAAGCTGCCCGCGAATGTCTGAAACGTTCCTCCTGTGTGTTAAATGCCATTCTACACCTTCAAAAGTAATGGCTGTAAGTTTGATTAATGTTATGTTGATTTTATGTCACCATGGGTTGAGATGCCGTCTCGGCACTGAGCCCATGTTTTCCCTCATCCCTGCCTCCCATTGAGCGGCGTCTCAGCTGGCCCCCAGCTGGCAGCATTATGGACGGCTGGGGCCAATTAGTCTTCATCAGCTGGGGCGCTGCCAATGAGGATAAATAGGAGCAGCCTCGATGACTCGGGGCTGCGACACAAACACATTGCTAAGCTGAAGCCCCTTCGTCTGGTGTCAGCTTATACTCCTCTTGCAGCATTCCTGTGTTTGTATCCCGCTGTGAGGATGTACGTCTTGCTACCCCCACGTCCGGTACGAGCTGCTTACCTCTGCGCTGTGCAACCTGTGAGTGTACCTCTGCATGAGTATCTGTGCTCTCCTCATCCCTTATCCCTTACCCAAAATAAACCATCTCGACTCACTGGCTTGTCCCTGGCTCTGATTGCCCGGCTCCCTAGAGCCGGGTATGACATTTTATAAGTTTTGTTAGATGTGAATTTGGTGTCGTTTTTTAAGAGTGTGCTATCGCCAGGTATTAGTCTTATCCCAGGGCCCGCTAGCTTGATAAGTGTATTGTGTTCTCTGTTTGTTCCAGGAATTAGTCTTACCCCAGGGGCCCGCTAGCTTATTTTAATGTATGTATTTTCTGTTTTTTATTTCTAGTTTCACTCGGGCTTTTCATTGAGCTTCGAGCCACAGTTATAAACAACTGTAAGCTGTCTAAGAAGACTGGAAATAAAGGAGCAGGACGCTCGGTTTCCTGGCTCATAAAAAACGAGTTTGGCTTGCTTTTGATCTGCGTTAACATACACAGTGTATACAACACGTAGGGATAACAGTACAGTGAAAAGCCAGGTCAGCAGTTGGTGAAGAGAAGATTCACGACACAGCGATGGACGACTTTCAAGAGAAGAGGGCAGAAGAAAAGGCGGACTCCGAAGCCAAATCATCACACAACGCTAGCTCCAGCTCCAGACGTTCTAGCTCCAGGTTGTCCTCGAGGTCCAACGTAATGGAAGCAGCCATTATGGCACGAGCCTCTGCTGAAGCTACGAATGCTACAGCCTTGTACAGTGAGAGAAATTAGAAATTAAAAAAACAAGCAAAGCTAGAACAAGCAGAGCAACAAGCAAGGCTAGAACAAGCAGAGCAACAAGCAAAGCTAGAACAAGCAAAGCAACAAGCAGAGCAACAAGTAAGGCTAGAACAAGCAAAGCTAGAACAAGCAAAGCAGCAAGCAAAGCTAGAACAAGCAAAGCAGCAAGCAAAGCTAGAACTGGATCTAGAGATGCTGGAGATAGAGAAGGAAACAGCGGCCGCCACAGCAAAAGCAGAAGTTCTAGAAGCTGCTGCAGCTGCCGAGCCAGACGAAGGAGAGAGTGTAAGGAGCGCAATTCCATTACAAGTCGTCAGACAGAGAACTATGGAGTACGTGCAACACCAAATCCAGCTAAAGTCACAGGCGTGACCAGCTGAAGAAGAAACACCTCAAGTCGAACCTGCACAAAGGGCGCAATTATTCACTCCGAGGAGACCCGAACAAACTCTCTCTCCACCAGCATTCAAGAAAATGTACGTGAAAATGAATCCATCGACATACCGAGAGACTATGTCAGGCCAAACAGCTACCATGCTCCCCACAATGGTGACCCACATATGGCAGACTTTGCTAGGTTCCTCGCGCGCAGAGAGCTAATCACAACCGGACTCTTTAAGTTCGACAACACCCCCGAAAACTTTAGAGCATGGCAGTCGTCATTCATAAATGCAATTGAAGACGTTGCTCTCACATATAGCCAGGAGTTAGATCTCCTAGTCAAGTGGCTTGGTAAAGAGTCCTCAGAGCACGTTAAAAGAATCAGAGCTGTCTATGCCACTAACCCCAAAGCTGCTCTCCAATTGTCATGGGACAGGTTAGAAGAGTGTTATGCTACGGCAGAAGTAGTAGAAAACGCCTTGTTCAAAAAATTAGATAACTTCCCTCGCCTTACAAACAGAGACAATGTAAAACTCAGGGAACTTGGAGATTTACTCTTAGAGCTGCGGGTCGCTAAAGATGAAGCTTATCTCCCAGGCCTCGCTTACCTCGACACACCCCGTGGGGTTAAGCCCATAGTTGAAAAGTTGCCTCCAAGTTTACAAGATAAATGGCTGCACGCGGGCTCAAAATACAAACAAAAATATGATGTAACCTTCCCTCCCTTCTCATATTTTGTAAAGTTTGTCCAAGACGAGGCTAAAGCAAGAAATGACCCAAGTTTTACGACATGCAGCAGCCAACCCTTCAGCAAAGGTGAGAGGCCGCCATTCAAACAAACTAGCTACAGAATGCCTCTAACTGTAAACAAAACAGAGGTCGACACAACTGATCCCGCTAGTACTAAAGAGGACGATTTAACACGCTACTGTCCAGTCCATAAGAAAATGCATCCCCTAGCCAAATGTAGAGCCTTTCAGAATAAACCGCTACAAGAGAGGCAAAGCATACTCAAAGAACATAAATGATGTTTTCGTTGCTGCTCTCCCACACACGCAATAAAGAACTGTGACATGAAACTCAAGTGCGAGGAGTGCCAAAGTGAAAGACATTGCTCTGCCATGCATCCTGATTCAAGTCAGCAACCCCAGCCAGGAAACACACCTGAACCAGAGCCTCAGCCCCGAGACAACACACCACCTGAGGTAACGTCACGGTGCACTGAGATCTGAGGCGAAGGTAATCCTCCACGTTCTTGCTCAAAGGTATGTCTAGTTCGAGTTTTCCCTAAAGGCCAACCAGAACGCTCCGTTAAGATGTATGCAATCCTTGACGATCAGAGTAATAAATCGCTGGCCCGCCCTGAATTCTTCGAACTGTTTGGGATCAAAGGTAGCCCTCTGACATACCTCATGAGAACATGTGCTGGTTTAACTGAAAAGCTTGGCAGGGAAGCAGTGAGGTTCCAAATCGAGCCAGTAGGTGGAGGCCCACGCTTAGACCTCCCTCCTCTCCTTGAATGCGACGAGATAAAGTTCAGTAGGGGTGAAATACCTACGCCCGAAGTCGCTCTTGCTCATGCCCACTTAAAACACCTCGCTCCTCTCATCCCCAAGTATGACCCAGATGCTCAGATGGCAATTTTACTAGGCAGAGACATCCTACGAGTCCACAAAGCAAGGCAACAAGTCAACAGACCCCACAATGCTCCCTTTGCTCAACGCCTGGACCTAGGCTGGGTAATTGTGGGGGAGGTGTGCCTTAACGCTCACAAGCCAACCGTCAATGTTTATAAGACGTACATGCTCTCCAACGGACGCCCATCTCTCTTCACTCCTTGTCCTAACAGCATCAACATCAAAGAGAAACCATGCTACGGCGGGGAGCACAAGGACGGCCTCTCTAAACGCAGCTCAAAACCCAATGCAGTGGAAGAAAAGCTTGGGGACAAAGTTTTTGAGTGCACAGAGAATGATAACAAGTGTGCCGTGTCCTTCGAAGATGAGACCTTCCTAAAGGTAATGGAGGAAGAAGTCCACCAGGATGGAAACAACCCTGAACAGTGGCACTATGTCACATCAGAGCAAAACCCAGCTGATCTAGCCACCAGGTCAATACCTGCATCACAGCTCATGGACACTATGTGGTTTAAGGGACCAGACTTCCTTTACAAACCACCTGAATCTGGGACATCTGAATCCTTTGAGTTAATCGAGCCTGAACTAGACTCTGAAATCAGAAAAATTGCTACCTTTTCTACTCACATTCAGAAGAACGGGCCCTTACCAGAATGCTTCCAGCGCTTTTCAAGTTGGAACTCATTGGTACGTGCCATTGCATTCCTAATTCACCAAGCTTGTTCTTACTCATCAAGCAACCTGTCAGATCATTCATGCAGGGGCTGGCATCGATGTAGCAAGCCACGCATTCCAGTGGAGCTGGATGCTGCCAATAACCTCATCCTCCAGTCTGTTCAAAAAGACGCTTTTCCCGACGAGTATGCTGCTCTCCATGCCAACCAAACCGTCTGCAGTTCAAGTCCCATCGTAGCTCTTGATCCCTATATGAGTGAAAGCCTCATCAAGGTTGGAGGTCGCCTCAAACATGCTTCATTGAACACAGCATCCAAGAATCCAACCATTCTCCCAAACAAGCATGACTTAACTCAACTGCTTGTCCGTCACTATCATGCCAAAGTTGTGCATCAAGGAAGGCAGTTCACAGAAAGCGCAATTAGGCAAGCCGGACTGTGGATTGTAGGTTGCAAAAGACTGGTCTCATCCATTATCCACCATTGTGTAACATGCAGGAAACTCAGGGGAAAACTAGAGACTCAGAAAATGGCAATCTCCCACCTGAGAGACTCAAAACATGCCCTCCATTTTCATATGTCGGGTTGGACGTATTCGGTCCATGGTCAGTAGTCACTCGACACACACGAGGTGGAGCTGCACAAGGAAAAAGGTGGGCGATACTCTTCACGTGTATGACCACAAGAGGCGTGCATATTGAAGTCATTGAATCTATGGACGCTTGCAGCTGCATAAATGTAATATGCAGATTCTTCGCAATACGAGGCCCAGCAAAGCAAATGCAATCTGACAGAGGCACCAACTTCATTGCAGTGAGCGTGGAGCTAGGCATGGCACAACCAAACAAGAACCCTCCCAACATTGTCAACTATCTTCATGCCAACGGTTGCACAAGGGAGTTCAATCCCCCACATGCCTCTCACATGGGAGGCGTCTGGGAAAGACTGATTGGGGTCACTCACAGAATACTGGACTCCATGCTTTTGCAAAACAAACACACTCGTTTGACGCATGAGGTGCTTTGTACTTTAATGGCTGAGGTAACGTCTATAATTAACACAAGGCCCTTAGTCCCCATCTCAACAGACCCTTCCTCACCATTCCTACTCTGTCCTGCAATGATCTTGACCCAAAAGCAGCATGTTCCCCCTCCACCAGGAGACTTTTGTGGAAAAGACCTGCTCAAAAACCAGTGGAGACAAGTGCAAGCACTCGCCAATGAATTTTGGAGCCGCTGGAGAAACGAATATCTCAACACCCTCCAATCAAAGCGCAAATGGCATACAACGCACCGCAACCTACAGACAGGTGAAATAGTGCTGTTGAAACAGGACCAAGCACCCAGGAACGAGTGGACAATGGCCATCATCACATCCACCTTTCCAAGCAGCGACAGGAAGGTCAGAAAGGTCGAAGTGAGGACATCATCCCAGGGTGTTTAAAAGACTTACTTACGTCCTATCTCAGACATTGTTACGCTCTTAGAGAGTGATAAGTAGATAAGAGGAAGTAGTGGCATTAGTAATGCCAGGCGGGGAGTGTTCTGCCCTCAGTAGTGTGTGTTTATAGAAGTTAAATTAGTTCACGAGTTCATAGTAAAATATCATAATTCATTTTTTTTTATTACTTATTTGTACCTGTAGGTAGATTTGGTTTGCAGTCTGGTGACAAGCCACCGGCTGCTGGTCGCTGCGTGCGTGAGCGCCCTAAACCTACATGTTTTTGGTATGCAGGAGGAAACCGGAGAAATCCCGGAGTAAACCCGCGCAACACAGGGAGAACATGCAAACTCCACACAGCTCACTGTTGGTCAAGGGCTGGAATCGAACCCATGATCTCATGATCCCCGCGATCCCCCGGCCGAGGGTAAACTGTGCTGCCACAGTGCTAAACCACTGCGCCATCGTGCAGCCCATTTGTAGTAATTCATGTTAGAAATAGTAATTTGTGTTAAAAAAAAATAATTTCTGTATAGCTAGTCGTGATTGACCCGTGTTTTATGTTGAAAGCGCAGCCAGTTGCCGCTATGTTTTGTGGGTAGAAGAAGCGGACATTGTTGAAAGAGAAAAAAAAGGCAGAGAGAGTATAAGCTGCCCGCGAATGTCTGAAACGTTCCTCCTGTGTGTTAAACGCCATTCTACACCTTCGAAAGCAATGGCTGTAAGTTTGATTAATGTTATGTTGATTTTATAAGTTTCGTTAGATGTGAATTTGGTGTCGTTTTTTAAGAGTGTGCTATCGCCAGGTATTAGTCTTATCCCAGGGCCCGCTAGCTTGATAAGTGTATTGTGTTCTCTGTTTGTTCCAGGAATTAGTCTTACCCCAGGGGCCCGCTAGCTTATTTTAATGTATGTATTTTCTGTTTTTATTTCTAGTTTCACTCGGGCTTTTCATTGAGCTTCGAGCCACAGTTATAAACAACTGTAAGCTGTCTAAGAAGACTGGAAATAAAGGAGCAGGACGCTCGGTTTCCTGGCTCGTGAAAAATGAGTTTGGCTTGCTGTTGATCTGCGTTAACATACACAGTGTATACAACATGTAGGGATAACAGTACAGTGTTCATTCAAAAGTTCTTCAATGAGTTGCTTCAATTCTTTGGGCTGTGTTTCCTTGACCCGTGTTGTGAAGCTAGAAATTAAATTAGAAGTCCATGCTTCCAATGTTGTTTGAAGGTCATCCAGTTTGGTAAATTGGTCGGTTGTCTGTTGACTCGTCATGTTTTATCGTTGTTATTTAGCCTTAAAAAAAATTCAACTTGTTGAGTATTCTTAAATTTGTTCGACAAGGTTTAACCTTGAGATTTTTATGTTACAACCGTGATAGTTGAAAGTTCCTTTAGAATTTGTTTCAACTTGTAGGCTTGCAGGATGGGAAATAGAATTTTGAAATTATTTAGAAATGTAGAGATGCTTCAATTAATTTGTTCGTTGAAACTATATGTTGATAAATAAAGTTGAATTGAAATTGGATTGAATTTGTTTCACAAAACAAAACAGGAATTTCAATAGTGTGGATCGACTTCCTTCCTTTGATTTTCAAAGTCTAGTATTGGAATTTGTCATCAATAACTAGGTTTGGGATTTTGCAGAAGGTCACTTTGAAAATGAGGATTTTATTTACAAAAGAAATACAAAAACAAAAGAGGCTAAATGCTTTAAAGATTTAAGATTATAAGTTTCCACTTTCTTTTAAAGTTAAGGCTTTCCTTTGGTTTTATTTGTTAAAGCCTATTTTCATTTGAAGCATTAAATGTCTCAAATATTTACAAATTAGAAACAAGTGAATTGTTTGAATATTTGGGTGTCCAAGGATTTCTTAGGATTGAAGCCAATAGTGATCTGTCTTGATTGTCATCTATAAATTTCTTATTTACAGAATAATCAATGTTTGCACCTTTTTGACTTTTCTTTTAAATCCTGGGAAAAAATTGAAAATTATGGAGGTTGGTTAAATATTTTTTCTTTTCCTGTGGAGAAAACATGAATCCAGAAATGGCACAATGAGTTTAAATAACACCTAGAACTTCTCTTAAGTGTTAATTGCTTAATGTGGTTTCCTAAATTTGAGAAAGAGGAAAAATTATAAATATTCAGTAAGTCTGTAAATTTGTCAAAATGCACAGATTTAATCCTACTTTAATGTTACTCTTGAGTAAAAATCAGCATTAGAATCCTTAAACTAAAACTGGGTTTCTGTGGGAAGGGAATCACACCATATCACATTTAAAAACAGCAAAATAAGCACACATATAGCTTCAGAGTTTGCAACTTTTTGCTTAAAAGTGTGTAAATATGTTTGCTTTTAGCTTAAAAGATTATAATATGTGGTTACATAAGTGATTAAATACAATATGGGGTGTTTATGTATGTTTCTGCTATAGGTATCTATGCAGTGGGTGGGGTCTCACCACTGAGAAAAACTTTCAGAAGCCAACAAGTCCTTTTCCTTTTGTTCTTGGCATAAAAGTTTGGATTAGTGTTAAATTTAGTTTATTCCGAATAATATGAATTGCTTTGAAGTTACTTTGAAGACTTAATTTGGTTATAAATCATCTTTAAAGATTAGAAGTTTAAATAAAAATTGCAGTCCCTATGTTTCACCACAAGATGGAGGCAGTTTTTGTCTGCACTTCCAGAAGAGGAAACCCAATGACGTCACTCAAGGAGTCAAGGATTTCTACTCAAAATGGCGGCTGCAGGGAACTTTACCTTGACTTAAGATGGCGTTGCTTGGCCGATCTACACATGCGCAGTTTTTCATGCACAGCTTGACGGTCGCGTGCACGACTGAGCATGCACGTGCCATGTGAATGCAACTCGAGCTTCAGTCCATAAAACCACGCCTTGCTTTCCGAAGGGAGGAAAACTTCGGTCTCCCTAAACTTTATTCAACAAGTTTATACAATGGTTAATTCAATTAAATCCCCCAAGGGTTTGCTTCGCCTGTGGGGTTTTGAAATAATGGGGAAAACAAATAGGATTTCTTCGCTATTTTGTTCCCAGGCCTATTTTAGTTATTCAGCGTGTAATCACGCTTCTTAAGCATGCATTGAACAAAAAAAAAAAAACTGACTAGAGTAGAGTGGGGTCTCTTCACCCCCCCCCCCTTCTCTTGGTCACACGCACACACACACACAGCAGTAATCAGGGGGCAAATTCACCCCCTCCCCCTCGTGACACAGAGACAAAGACAATAGACTGGCTGCAGACAAATGAACCACCTTTGTAAGTCGACCAAAATCACACACAGCTTATGTACTAATTTCTTTCATTCTGAGTGAGTCAAGTTCAACCAGGCTCTCACGCGGAGCACCATAAATATATGTAGGAGAAAATATTAAAATTAATAAATATGATCAGGTATGAATTATTTAATTTATATTGATGTATTGGAATCTGAGATCGAATCTCGTTTCATATACACCAGAAAAGTCAATAACACTCGTAGGGGCACCAGCTTCTATCTTTAAGAAGCAATTTTAATTTTAATTTCATTTTATACCTGTTTAATCACTCAATAAATTAATAATCAGTCTCAAAAATTTTCCGTGAATTCGATACCTGTGCTTGAAACAGACTCTGAATGAAATAAATTCTCAACAACTTCTCTCCTTTTCACATATTTATTAAATGAAATGATTAACAGACATTGCAGTAATTTCATTAATCATAAAATCACTCTTGTAAATGATAGATTAACAATGTCAATATTTTCGGAACAGGGTTAAACTGAGAGATGAATTTCTATCAGTTTGAGTTAACAGATTATGAAAACAACGCAAATTTATGGAGAAAGTTTACTAATTATATGAAAAGTCCTGGATTAATCTTAAGAAAATAAAAACTGAATTTTAATGGAAAGAAGAGTTATGTTAATGGCTTCTTAATTTGCATCTGATTAGATATATAAATTATTACCGAACCTCAGACGTTTAATTCAGCAGATGAATTAAAGTTGCAGCTCACGTGATTCCTCGTTGATGATGATTAATGTTCTGTCGTCATCCTCATGAAGTTTTGATGTGTTGTTCAGGGGCAAAACCCAGAATATTTGTCCCGCAAATATTCTCTTGACGACGAATGAGATCGTAGGTTGGATCTCAATGGTTGAAATCCTGCAGAAGCGCGCTGATTCCTAAGCTGCGTGTGATGTGGGAGCTGCGTCTTCTCAGAGGCCTTCGATAATAATTAAAGATATCTAATCCAATCTCAAATTAAAGAGTTTCGGACTTTAGATAAAAATAATAGCTTCTGGTTTGTGATTGGTCAAGAAAAATATTATAAAAATAAAGTCAAGATTAAAACTTACATTAAAATTAAACAAATGGTGATTTTACAGAAAGTTTAACAAGGAAAAAGAGATAAATAAAAATTGGAGTTTAACTCCGATTAAGAATTGAGCTCAAAGAAATAGGAATCAAATCAAATCAAATCAAATCAAACTTTATTTTCATATTGCTGTACATACAACTGTAGTGCAGGCAAGATGAAATTGCGTTTCTCTCGGCATCCATATAAGAAGCAGCATGATTTAAGACACACTCCCACATAGCTCCACCCCCCACCCCCACCCCCCCATCCATTCACACATCCCTGAGACATACTTGGGGAAAAAGAATAACTAACTATAATATACAAAATGTCCGTAGGTGCAGTAGTGTGTATGAGAGATTCCGGGTCAGCTGTTCAGCATCCTGACAGCTTGTGGAAGGAAGCTGTTGATCAGTCTCGTGGTTCTGCCTCTGATGCTCCGGAATTGTTTACCAGATGGAAGAAGTTCAAAGTGTTTATGCAGAGGGTGAGAACGGTCCTTGACAATGTTCAGTGCCCTGCTCCTACAACGGTTCTGAAAAAGTTCTTTGACAGAGGGGAGGGAGACTCCAATTACCCTCTTCGCCCCCTTGACTATCCTATGCAGGGCTTTTTTGTCTGACATACTGCAGCTGGAGTACCATGTAGCAATGCTGTACATCAGAACACTCTCCACCACACCTCTGTAGAAGGTCCTGAGCATGCAGATGGGGAGAGAGGCCTGTTTGAGTTTCCTCAAGAAGTGTAGTCTCTGCTGAGCCCGCTTCCTGATCTCCAAGGAATTCTTGCTCCAGGTCAGGTCCTGCGAGATCTGCACTCCGAGAATTCCTAGGCATTTAAGAGAAAAAAGGAAAAAACATTAAAATACAAAGTTACATAAACAAATTACGAGTTATCGGCTCTGTGCTCAGAAAAGCGACACGTGGTAGAAGTCTTTGTTCATTCAAAGTTCTTTCTTGCTGTGTGTAGACAATGGACAATAGAGAGAGCCAAAAGAGATCAAAAAGAGGACGGCAGTAGGAGAGCGTCCAAAAAGGTGAACAGAGGCGAAAAGAGCAAGTAGCAGGGGGTTTCCCTCCTTTTATAAGCTCTGTTGAGCTTTCGTGGGCTTCCGGGTTGACCAGAATCTCAGCCAATGAGCGTCCTTCGTGGGCGAGCTTGATGAACTTTTAGTCCAATGAACAAACAGTCTATTGTCTGGAGCTTTTGGGAAAGAGTTGTTGTCATGCAGAGATTGGCTGCTGGAGTCACATGGTTTTAGAGGCAAAATTTTGATATATACTGGAATGTGCTTTATACCCTTATGTATTAAACTAAGATAACTTTAGTGATTAGTATAAATTATAAGCAGTGCTTCTAAATCAACATGCAAGAATAAACATTCATTTAAACATTTTTAACATGCATACATATAAAATCACAGATTAATGCATTTCACACATATTATTTATTTTCCACATTAAAAACGTCAGAGTCCATTTGCTTTTCATAGTCCTGAAAAGAAGAGAAGGTTTAGAATTGAGTTTGTAATAATGTACTTTAAAGTTCACTGGTTAAATCCAGCATGTCCCAAAGTTTAAGGAAATTTTATTGAGCTGTGGATCCATGTTTATGGGGGCAATAAAACCAAACCCGGACATAGGTGGAATTCCTTAGTGTAGCAGAGTCAATAAAGGAACAAAGGAACAAAGGAATAGATTTTTGTTGTGGCCTGGGGAAGAAGATCCGTTCTTGACTGTCTTACTCCTGGGTGAAACAAAATGTCTTTAAGCAGAAGAATAATTATTGCTGAGCCAAAGTGAGATGATGCTACAAAAATGATGCTTAAAGTCATAACCAGTTTTAGGGGTAGTTACTCAAAAAAGTAATCCATTACCAATTACTAGTTTTTTTTTTGTTTTTTTTTAATTATAATCCCTTACTGAACTTAATTACTTTAATCAATTACAGATTTAATCAATTACAGATTACTTCTGGATTCCTTTCAGATGGTGTTAGTGAAATGTACCATATTTCCACATAAGTTAAGCTGTATATGTCCAAACTACACATTTTATAGCCTAGACTAACAAATAAGACAACGTTTTTTTAGTCTTCTGTCTTTCATTTAAAATTAAAATCAGAATCAGAATCAGAATCAGAATCAGAATCAGAATCAGGTTTATTGCCATTGTTCATGTAGTACACAAACTAGGAATTTGTCTCGGTACAATGCTGCAACATTAAACATGATAAGATAAGAGAAATAAACTATACATGTAATAAAGTGTAGGATAAGATTAAGTGATACTGGTCAACAGTTAAAATATATATTAGCCAGCAGCAGATACTGTGGAGAACTATATAGTGCAGTCGGTAATGCAGGAAGAAAACAGTGATGATTGACATGAGTCTGGTTGAGCTGCTGTACATGGTGCACGAGAGTCAATAAGTCACTTAGTGTTCAGCAGTCTGATGGCAGAGGGGAAGAAGCTGTTCATGTGACGGGAGGTTTTAGTCTGGATGGACCGAAGTCTTCTACCAGAGGGGAGGGGGGCAAACAGTACGTGACCAGGGTGTGAGGGATCGGCTATGATCCGGCCAGCACGCCTCCGGGTCCTGGAGATGTACAGATCCTGGAGAGATGGGAGCTTGCAGCCGATCACCTTCTCAGCAGTGCGCACGACGCGCTGCAGCCTTAGTCTGTCCCTGGCAGTGGCTCCTGCGTACCACACGGTTATGGAGGTGGTGAGGATGGACTCGATGATGGCTGTGTAGAACTGCACTAACATCTTGGTGGGTAGCTTGAGCTTCCTCAGCTGCCGCAGGAAGAACATCCTCTGCTGGGCTTTTTTGATGAGTGAGCTGATGGTCAGCTCCCATTTGAGGTCCCTGGTGATGGTAGTGCCTAGGAAGCGGAAGGAATCAGCAGTGGTGATGGGAGAGCCTGAGAGGGTGAGGGGGGGCAGAGGAGTAGTGACTTTCCTGAAGTCTACAATCATCTCCACTGTCTTCAGAGCGTTCAGCTGCAGGTTGTTATTGCTGCACCAGGACGCCAGCTGGGCCACCTCTCTCCTGTAGGCGGACTCGTCGCCGTTGGAGATGAGCCCGATGAGGGTGGTGTCGTCCGCAAACTTGATCAACTTGACAGACTGGTGGCTGGAGGTGCAGGAGTTGGTGTAAAGGGAGAAGAGTAGGGGGGAAAGTACACAGCCCTGGGGTGATCCGGTGCTGATGCTAGTATAGTCTGAGACAGTCTTTCCCAGCCGCACATGCTGCCTCCGGTCCGTCAGGAAGTCGATGATCCACCTGCAGAGGGAGTCAGGCACGTTGAGCAGGGACAGCTTGTCCCGGAGCAGAGCGGGGCGGATGGTGTTGAATGCGGAGCTGAAGTCCACAAACAGGATCCTGGCGTAGGTTCCCGGGGAGTCCAGGTGCTGCAGGATGGAGTGGAGGGCCAGGTTGACTGCATCGTCTACAGACCTGTTGGCTCGGTAGGCAAACTGCAGCGGGTCCAGGAGAGGGGTGGTGATGGACTTGAGGTGGGACAGGACCAGGCGCTCAAAGGACTTCATGACTACAGAGGTGAGCGCTACAGGTCTGTAGTCATTAAGTCCAGTGATCCGTGGCTTCTTGGGGACAGGGATGATGGTGGAGGATTTGAGGCAGGATGGCACGTGGCATAACTTAAGGGAGGTGTTAAAAATGTCTGTGAATACAGGAGCCAGCTGTTTCGCACAGAGTCTCAGGGTGGAGGGAGACACGCCGTCTGGGCCGGGGGCCTTGCGCGGGTTCAGTCTGGAGAACTGTTTGAGCACATCCTGCTCACTGATGATAAGGGGAGGGGGGAGGAGGGGGGGTGCCTTAAATGAAGTAGGGAATGTGGAGGCTGTGGAGCTGGAGGGAGCGGGGGAGTTGGACACAGATGACGAGGTGTCAAAACGGGCATAGTGTTGGGACAGTCTCTGACAAAGGGCTTTGTCATCCTGACCTTTAGGAGCCTTAGGTCGATAGTTGGTGATTTGCCTCAGTCCTCTCCACATGGAAGCCGAATCATTAGCAGTGAACTGCTGCTGGAGTCTCTCTGAGTACACAGATTTAGCCCTCTTCAGCTCTCTGTTAAACCGGTATTTAACCTCCCTGTAGCAGTCCCTGTCTCCACTTTTCAGCGCTGCTTCCTTCTCCTTCCTGATCTGTCTGAGCTTAGCTGTGAACCAGGGTTTGTCATTAGAGTAACTCACCCTGGTGCGTGATGGAAGAATGTTCTCTTCACAAAAGTGGATATATGAGTTCACAGTGTCCGTGTACTCATCCAGATCATGCGTGGCTCCTTTAAGCATGCCCCAGTCAGATATTTCCATGCACGTTTCCAGCTTCTCCTCAGCATCACTGGTCCGTATCTTCGTAGTGCTCACAACAGGTTTAGTGAGCTTCAATCTCTGTCTGTATGTGGGAATGAGGTGAACCATCACGTGATCAGATAATCCCAGCGCAGCTCGAGGGACAGCGCGATATGCGTCTTTCACTGTGGTGTAACAGTGATCCAGTGTGTTTAATCCTCTGGTGGGGCATTTAATAAACTGTTTGTAGCGGGGGAGATCGTGGCTCAGATTGCACTGATTAAAGTCGCCAGCCACAATAATCAGCGAGTCTGGAAAACTCCGCTTTGTGTGTTGAATGTGATCCGCGAGCACGCGCTGAGCTTCGCGCGTGTCCGCGTCGGGAGGGGCGTACACAGCGATCATTATGAAAGACGCAAACTCCCGCGGGGAATAGAAGGGCTTGCAATTGATAACAAGAAATTCCAAGGCAGGAGAACAGTGTTTGGAAATTACCGTTACATCAGAGCACCAGATGCAGTTGATGTAGAAGCAGACTCCGCCTCCTGTGGTCTTGCCGGAAAGCTCTGTGTCACGATCAGCACGGAAGAGCTGGAAGCCGTCGAGGCGCAGCGCGCTGTCCGGTATATTTTCCCGGAGCCAGGTCTCAGTAAAGCAGAGGACAGCTGAGGAGGCGAGGTCCTTAAAACGCATCAGCAGTCTCAGTTCATCCACCTTGTTAGAGAGAGAGTTGGTATTGGACAGAAATATGCCAGGCAGCGCCGTTCGCGAGCCTCTCCTGCGAAGTCGTACGAGAGCGCCCGCTCGTCTTCCTCTCTTCCGCCGTCTCACTTTCAAAATCTCCCTCATGTCACTTAACAGAAATGTTAAACAGTACTGGGAGTATGCAAATTTCGTAAAATAAAAGCTTGAAAACATTGCACAAAGCTACACAAAGCTATATCCCTTTTATATATTGTGGCCAAGTGCAAACTTAATTTTTTTTTTTGATTTTGTATACTTTATTGATCCCCAGAGGGGAAATTGAGGGCATCCACCTGGATGGATGAAGCAGCCATGGTATGGCGCTATCCCTTAACCATTCACACACACATTCACACCTCGGGCCACTTTAGAGTCTCCAATTAACCTAACCTGCATGTTTTTGGCCTGTGGGAAGAAACCAGAGAAATCCTGGAGTAAACCTACGCAGATACAGGGAGAACATTCAAACTCCACACAGATCACTGTTAGTCAGGAGCTGGGATCGAACCAGGGATCCCATGGCCAAGGGTGAGTTGCTGAGCTGGAGCTTTTCAACATTTTAAGAATTAAACCTTTAAAAAATGAGCAGTTCCTGCCATCCAGTGTAAAGATAAATTACTGTATGAAATGAAAATAAAACACTACCCTTGAATGTCAAGTTATAATGAAAGTTTTAGGACAACAATGTGGCTAATTGAATATACTTCACGGACACACAGATCGTCCTAAATGTCTCCTGAGCCGGTGGACGGAGCCACTGTCTATAGCAGGATACGATACAGCAGAGAACAGCTGCTAGCATTCAACCGCCACCCGGTCCCATTGGAAAAACTCGACATACCGAGTGAACTGAGGCGAAAACGCCGCGGCTGCCGGGCTGGAGTAAGGCGGAGGACAAAAAATATAAGGTACAGACCCTCCCTTCCATCTGTTGTCATGGGAAATGTACGGTCGATACTGGGAAAGTTAGATGAGCTAGCGGCTATCTCCCGTTATGATAGCACATACCGGGAGTGCTCTCTCCTTTTGTTTACTGAGACGTGGCTAACTGAACTAGCAGCAGATGCTAACATTGAGCTGGAGGGTTTTCACATGATACGAGCTGACCGAACACCAGACAGTGGCAAGGCTAGGGGCGGTGGAGTGATCATGTATGTTAACAACAACTGGTGCAGACCGGGACATATCACTGTTAAACAACGACACTGCAGCAAAGACATTGAGTTGCTAGCTGTTAGCATGAGGCCTACATATCTCCCGAGAGAACACTCACACGTGATCTGCATTGTTGTTTATGCAAATCCGACGGCGAACGCTGGGACAGCACGTGACGTCATCCATTCAGTAACCAGCAGGCTGCAGACAGAACACCCAGATGCTCTTCTCCTCATCTCAGGCGATTTCAACCATGTTTCACTGTCTCCCATTCTACCCACGTTCACCCAGTATGTCACATGCCACACTAGAGACAATAAAACACTGGATTTATTCTACGCAAACACTAAGGAGGCGTACACCTCATCACAACTACCCCCACTCGGGAGATCGGATCACAACTTGGTTCATCTCCGGCCGGTGTACAAACCCCTAGTGCACAGACAACCTCCGGCCATGCACACTGTGGAGTTATGGTCTGAGGAGACAATGGACACCCTAAAGGGCTGTTTTGAAGCCACCGCCTGGAAGCAGCTCTGCGATCCACATGGTGAGGACATCGATGGCCTCATTCACACCTTCACGGGCTACCTCAGCTTCTGTGTGGACAAATCCGTTCCCACCAAGACCATACGGCGTCACTCAAACAACAAACCCTGGATCAACCCTGAGATAAAAACACTTCTGAGAGAGAAGAAGAGGATCTTCAGGTCGGGGAACAGGGAGATGCTGAAGTCCGTACAGAGGGAGCTGAGGAGAAAGATCAGAGAAGGCAAGGACAGCTTCAGGAAGAAGATGGAGGACAAGCTGCAACAGAGCGACATCAGCGGGGTCTGGAGAAACCTCAAAACCATCTCGGGGCTCCAGAATACCTCCCCCCAGGCCACAGGGGGCAGGGAGTGGGCGAACAACCTGAATCTGTTTTTCAATAGATTTGACCAACCGCCCTCCCCCCTGACTGCACAACAACCACTGCTGCCTCGAAAGAAATCAAGTCCTGCTGCCCACTCCCCACTCTACCAACACCCCCCCACTCCCAACACACAGCCCCCCATCCTGACCCTGACCAGGACCCAGGTGAGGACGGAGCTGAGGAAGATCAAGGCGAGGAAGGCGCCGGGACCGGACGGCATCAGCGCAAAGCTCCTCAAGTCCTGTGCAGACCAGCTGTGTGGGATTGTGACGTATATCTTCAACATGAGCCTGAAACTGGGGAGGGTACCACAGCTGTGGAAAACATCTTGTGTGGTACCTGTACCAAAAACTTCCCACCCCAAAGACCTGAACAGCTACAGACCGGTGGCCTTGACGTCCCACTTGATGAAGACCCTGGAGAGACTGCTCCTTGCTCACCTCCGCCCCCTGGTGGAACCAGCGATGGATCCACTCCAGTTCGCCTACCAGCATGGCATTGGGGTGGAGGATGCGGTGATCTTCCTCCTTCACCGTTCTCTGTCCCACCTGGAGAAGCCCGGGAATATGGTGAGGATCATGTTCTTTGACTTCTCCAGTGCTTTCAACACCATCCAACCGATGATCCTGAAGGACAAGCTGCTGCGCGCAGGGGTGGACCAGCACCTGTCATCATGGATCCTGGACTACCTCACGAACCGGCCTCAGTTTGTGAGAACCCGGGACTGTGTGTCCGACACGATCATCAGTAGCACGGGGGCCCCCCAGGGAACGGTGCTGGCTCCCTTCCTGTTCACTCTTTATACTGCGGACTTCTCACACAACACAACACACTGCCATCTACAGAAGTTCTCTGATGACTCTGCGATCGTTGGCCTCATCTCCAATGGAGATGAAGCTGAGTACAGAGGGCTTATCCAGGACTTCATGGACTGGTGCCATCGGAACTGCCTCCAGATCAACGCGAGGAAAACTAAGGAGCTGGTGGTGGACTGCCGCAGGCATGGGCAGCCCCTCACAGTACCAGTAAATATACAGGGAACAGACATCGAGATGGTGACATCCTATAAGTACCTGGGTATTCATCTGAACAATAAACTAGACTGGTCACACAATACTGATGCACTCTACAAGAAGGGACAGCGCAGGCTGTTCCTGCTGAGGAGACTCAGGTCTTTTGGTGTACAAGGGGCGCTGCTGAAGTCATTCTATGACACGGTGGTGGCATCAGCCATCACTTTTGGAGTGGTCTGCTGGGGCAGTGGCATTACTGCAGCCGATAGGAAGAGACTGAACAAACTGATTAAGAAAGCTAGCTCTGTCCTGGGGCAGCGCCTTGATCCGATGGAGGAGATAGGAGAGAGAAGGACGGTGGCTAAACTGTCATCTCTGCTGGAGTCCGAGTTCCACCCTATGCAGGACATACTGAATGCACTGAGGAGCTCATTTAGCAGCAGACTACATCATCCCAGGTGCACAACCGAGAGGTTTCGTAGGTCCTTCCTACCAACGGCTGTCAGACTGTACAACCTAAGCAGGGCTGCTCGCAGAGATAGCAAAAAGACGTAACAAACTAATAGTTTTTTGAATGCAAAAGATGCAATAGACTTACACAATGGTCCTCTCCGGCATACAACTAGGAACATACCGGTCGCTATGGAGGGTGAGAATATGTATGGGCACATAATCATACCATGTAGGATAACTAAGTAGACGGTTATGCTGTTTCATTCCATCTAGCAACAATGCTCTGCACTGTGTGTGTTTATATATTTGCATATTTATTCCATCTAGCTACAATGCTCCGTACTGTGGGTGTTTATATATTTATATATCTACATATTATTCCATCTAGCTACATTGCTCCGCACTGTGTGTGTTTATATACTTGCATATTTATTCCACCTAGCTGCAATGCTCCGTACTGTGGGTGTTTATATATTTACATATTTATTCCATCTAGCTACAATGCTCTGCACTGTGTGTTCATATATTCATATATTTATTCCATCCAGCTACAATGCTCTGCACTGTGTGTCTGTGTGTGTGTGTATATATATATATTTTATAGTAATACGTACATATGTTTATTAGCTGCTCTTGCTTGCTTGTTTTTTTTTTTTTTTTTTTTCTTGCCTTCTGATTGTTGCTCTGAGTGTTGCTATCCCTGTGCTGTTGCAATCCTGGAATTTCCCCGTTGTGGGACTAATAAAGGCTTATCTTATCTTATCTTTTAAACTAAGTTACGAGGATAAATTAGTTTAAAAGTTTGCCCGGACAAAGTTTGCACATTACTGTCATGTTCTTGTCCTTTTGCTCAACATATTTGAAGTAATGAACATATCTCCAGCCACCAAACGCTGATTTAGAATCAGAATCAGAATCAGAATCAGGTTTATTGCCATTGTTCATGTAGTACACAAACTAGGAATTTGTCTCGGTACAATGCTGCAACATTAAACATGATAAGATAAGAGAAATAAACTATACATGTAATAAAGTGTAGGATAAGATTAAGTGATACTGGTCAACAGTTAAAATATATATTAGCCAGCAGCAGATACTGTGGAGAACTATATAGTGCAGTCGGTAATGCAGGAAGAAAACAGTGATGATTGACATGAGTCTGGTTGAGCTGCTGTACATGGTGCACGAGAGTCACTTAGTGTTCAGCAGTCTAATGGCAGAGGGGTAGAAGCTGTTCATGTGACGGGAGGTTTTAGTCTGGATGGACCGAAGTCTTCTACCAGAGGGGAGGGGGGCAAACAGTACGTGACCAGGGTGTGAGGGATCGGCTATGATCCGGCCAGCACGCCTCCGGGTCCTGGAGATGTACAGATCCTGGAGAGATGGGAGCTTGCAGCCGATCACCTTCTTAGCAGTGCGCACGACGCGCTGCAGCCTTAGTCTGTCCCTGGCAGTGGCTCCTGCGTACCACACGGTTATGGAGGTGGTGAGGATGGACTCGATGATGGCTGTGTAGAACTGCACTAACATCTTGGTGGGTAGCTTGAGCTTCCTCAGCTGCCGCAGGAAGAACATCCTCTGCTGGGCTTTTTTGATGAGTGAGCTGATGGTCAGCTCCCATTTGAGGTCCCTGGTGATGGTAGTGCCTAGGAAGCGGAAGGAATCAGCAGTGGTGATGGGAGAGCCTGAGAGGGTGAGGGGGGGCAGAGGAGTAGTGACTTTCCTGAAGTCTACAATCATCTCCACTGTCTTCAGAGCGTTCAGCTGCAGGTTGTTATTGCTGCACCAGGACGCCAGCTGGGCCACCTCTCTCCTGTAGGCGGACTCGTCGCCGTTGGAGATGAGCCCGATGAGGGTGGTGTCGTCCGCAAACTTGATCAACTTGACAGACTGGTGGCTGGAGGTGCAGGAGTTGGTGTAAAGGGAGAAGAGTAGGGGGGAAAGTACACAGCCCTAGGGTGATCCGGTGCTGATGCTAGTATAGTCTGAGACAGTCTTTCCCAGCCGCACATGCTGCCTCCGGTCCGTCAGGAAGTCGATGATCCACCTGCAGAGGGAGTCAGGCACGTTGAGCAGGGACAGCTTGTCCCGGAGCAGAGCGGGGCGGATGGTGTTGAATGCGGAGCTGAAGTCCACAAACAGGATCCTGGCGTAGGTTCCCGGGGAGTCCAGGTGCTGCAGGATGGAGTGGAGGGCCAGGTTGACTGCATCGTCTACAGACCTGTTGGCTCGGTTTACTCAACTCTTCCATTTGCATGATTCCCCTTGGCCACTGCAAGTGCTGTTTGTGTTATGTCTGGAATTACTGTGTAATGATGAGGCCAGTTGCACAGTCAAACTGGGGAAACACACAAGATACAACCACCAGGTAGAAACGCTAGTAATGTGATCTTTTCAGATTAGTAACTGTAATGGGATTACTACATTTTCCAGGCTATTGAGTTACATTACTGCGTTACACCGAATAGCAATCACATTACTTTATAATGCGTTACACCCAATACTGGTCATGACATAATACAAACCATCTCTGCTGTCCAAAAGATGCCACACATTGTCTTCTGCTGAAGGCCCAGGTTCTTCCTCTGCTGCTGACTGATGGAGTTGATAACATTTTAAGACATGTTGCGAGAGAGGTTTGGAAAACACAATAATAATATGGAATCATAAATGGTAAACTACCAGTTATGTTGATGGCGTTGTCCTCTCAGTCCTCATGGTTGCAGCACATTCAGCAGTCAGTTCTGACATGGCCTCATTTGCATTTATTGACAAAACCTAATGCTTTAAATTGTGGGTGCAAAAATGAGGATGCTCCTCCATGTCCCTCCCTTACTGCACTCACTCACTCGCGCACTCACTCACTCACTCACTCACTCACTCACAGTAGCAGACCTTTGTTGTGAAATTAATGTTTTTTATAGTTAATTTAATGTTGGTACACATCCATCCATCCTTCCATCCATCTTCTTCCGCTTAATCCTTTTCGGGTTGCATTAGCATATTAATGTAAATACGAATGTGAGTAGGAATGAAGATTTACTTTCATTACACTCAAATCCTCGTTAGGGGCACCAGTCCATATAATGGGCAATTTTACTAACAATTCTTTATTGTACCAATTATGATTTGTGAGTTTTTGTCTCTGATGATCAAGAAGATGGACATGAAATCAAACAATAACTCCCATATGTCTTTCAATGATTTAATAAGAATTGTCAGAATAGGTTAACATATTTGCAGAACTTTAAAACAGAGAATTTACATGTATCATGGGCATCATAGACTGTTGCTGAGTTACTTATGAATCAAGCATTTGTGGAACCAAATGAAGCGCAGTTTAATTTGTCGGTATTCTGGAAATTGAAAACCGTGAAATAACATTGGTTAGGAAAAGTGTATGCAATTTTATGAAGAAAATCCTCATTAACTTTATAAAAATTTAGAAAATTTTGTTTTACTCTGAAAAAGAACATACATTAATGAAAGATTACATGCATTTTGAGATTCTGATTGGGGTTTGCATAAATTAGGTAAAGAGAATTCATACCAGGAATATTCTGAAAAATTTAGGTCAATTAACAACAGACCGTTAACCAAGCAGAATCACTACGTCCCAATGGGTAGCAGGCAGGTCCACTGGATTCTGTTTCACTGGACCAGCGTGGGTCTGTGGGGAGGCTGGCAGACAGACTACTTACGAGTGTTATGGCCTCCTCCCGGGATCACAAAGTTTGATTTTTCCAGCAAGCTGGCCGAGGTCTTCTCTGATGCACAGAAGAAAGACTGTGCAAAGTCCTATCAGAAAGTCAAAATGGAATAAAACATGACACAAATTCATTTCTTCCAATGTTTGTGGTTTATATGAGTTGGTTTAAGCTTAAGAAAACAAAATCTTCTTGCATGAATGAGCCTGAGAGCCTGAGGGAATGTGAATGCATGAGTGAGTGAGTGAGTGAGTGAGTGGATGTGCTGTTCAGGGGGTGCTGGACTGATAGGGGTGGCACCTCCTGGCCACATGGGCTCCATCCGGCGAGGGGGGAGGGTTGGCTTCCCCTTAGTCTCCTAAATTACTGCCTCCCATGGGTGTGGGTGCCTGGTGGGTCCCAGGGCGTGTGTCTGGGGCTCTGGGATGGAAGGGGGTTTGCTGTCCGAGGGGGTTCACAGTGGGGGGTAGTGCACACACTCACTTTTGTGTGCATTTTCACACATGCACCCGCACACGCACACGTATACACACGTATGTCTCTATTCTCTTACAGGTGCAGATATCAGACTCGTGATGTGATCCCTATAGAAGCAGAAACAATTTTTTCTTTCTTTCTTTGTTTCAGTTGTTATAGTCTGTTTGTGTTTTCTCTGTTTGTTCTTCTCTTTTTTTCTCTCCCTCCCCACCTCCTCACCCAACCCTTGTGACCACTTCAAATCTTTTCAGCCCTCCCCACATTCCCCCCCTGTCAGGTCCATTAAAAGTAATAAAATTTAAATAAAGTATTTCAAATATGAGCAAAGCTACTTTAGGCAACGTTAATCTGTTTGGTACAATCATAGAAGCAGATATCTCTTCTTCTTACCTAGCTGCTAGAAAGGACAGGAAAAAAACAAAAAAACACTTTCATCCTGTGATCCTCTGCTCCTCATTTCCATGACAGCCCCCTCTTTCACCCAACAGCCACCTACAGTCCTTAGTTTGTGTCCCACACTGAGGTGTTTGTCACTTTTACTCTTTATCCCCCACCAGTCAAAGCCCAAAGGGGTTGAAGTGCCGGCTGTTCAGCGGGGAATTATGTTATGGGTCTGTCCGTCCATCCATCTGTCTTTCCCACTTTTGTGAAATCAACTCCTCCTACAGTTTTGGTCCGATTCTTTTGAAACGTTGTACCATTGTTTGATATACATTGAGGATGCATATATTGCAATTTCACTGTCATCGGATAACCTAAAGATCAAAGGTCAGAGGTCAGATTTTTCCATAAATCTTCTGAACACAATAACTACTGAAACTAATGATGTAGGTTTTTCAAATTGATACAGTAGTTGTATCTAATACACATCTTGAATGATTTACACCCTCACCTAACGATGGGTTTGGGGTCAAGGGGTCAAAGTTCAAAGTTAACACTGAAGAAGAAGCCATCTCTACTGTCATTCAGTCCATACAGTCAATCATGTACAGTAGAATGCAAGGCTCTCCCACAAACAACTGCAGTTGCACTATGGTAAATGCTACATTTAATATTACTGTAAAACAAGTAAAGCTCAGGCCACCAAACCTGGTGTACAGATTCACCTTAGGATCCTGACCTCTGATGATGGATTTGGGGTCAAAAGATCAAAGGTCAAGTTTAACATTCCTTATGCCTTATTACTGTATGACAAGTAAACTCTGGGTCACCAAACTTGTTACACAGGTTCACTCTGAGACCATAACCTCTGAATATGGGTTTGGGGTCTAAAAGTTCAAGGTCAAGGTTGGCACTCCCTATGATCTCTTACTATAGAACATGTAAAACTCTCTAGGGCTTGGATGGGCAACTTTGGTGGTAATGAGGGCCACAAATTGTTTTCCTTTCTTTCCGAGGGCCAGATTTACATGTAATTCTGGTGGTGACCATTATTTCCTACACGGCTTCACCTCGGGATCCTGTCCTCCAACTATTGGTTGTATATTTTGTTGTATATTCATGGATGATGGGTTTGTCATAAATTGGCTCTGCCACAGTAATTATATTGAAAAGTTGAAAACTGCTCTCCGTCAGTATTGGGATCTTCAACGAGAACAAAGGCGAGGAATATTGCACTCAACTCAGAGTGCTCTTGTTATTTTATGTTTAGGCGCTTATGTCACTAATGTTTAACGGTAGAGAAAGTGGCAGAGAAGTGTTTGTCAGTGGTGCCCAGGGAAACTGTATGGTGCCGCCAGAGAAAGCTTTTGCAGTGGTGCGAACACCACATATCCACTGCATGTGAAAAATGCTTTTCTCGTCTGTTATACAGGTTTACTCAGAGTCAGAAATCATGCTATTTGTGTAAAGTTTATGTGACACTATAGGCTGTAAAATCCACACACATCTCTTGAAAAGGAAGAAATGTGTCCCAACACTTTTATTTATGCAAGTACTTTCATTTACCGTATATATGCTAGAAGTTACTTTCATGCTTTTTAGGTTAATTGGCATCAAAATGGGGATTTTAAATTGTCCTTAGGTATGACTGTGAGAGTGAACGGTTGTCTGTCTCTCTGTGGTGGCCCTGCAGACTGGTGATCTGTCCAGGGAGTACTCTGCCTCTCGCCCAAAGATACTGAGATAGGTTCCAGCCCCGCCGTGACCTGAAAAGGATGAAGCGGAAGAAGATGGATGGATGCTGGAAGTTACACGCCATCAAAAATCAAGTTTTTTTCTGTTGTTAACATGTCTGTAACATGTTTTTTTTTGTTACTTGCAAGGCATATCAAGAGCAAAATCAGTCCCAAGTCCAAAATCTGTGTTTTTCTGCTGTGAATTTCCAGATAAGCTCTGCCCCCCCAAAGGCAATTTCAGACAAAACGTTTCACTTTGTGCTTTAGTGAAACCAGTCTGTTTTAACACCCGTCACATGTATGACAATGTTCAGCCTTAAGCTTTTACTTTTTAGATCAATCACCCACTGTCAGCAGACTGTCAACTTGCATTTTCTTTAGTCATTAAAATGCAGAACGTGATGTTAGTTTTCTACAAAACACCACTGCTGAGATGCTATTGATACCAAGGAATTCAACACAATTCACATAAAAGATAAAACATGGCTTTTCTCATTTACCAGTTTTCAACTTGTTTTGTTGTAAATATGTTACTTTTTTCTCCTAAATTGAAACATTTTCTTGAAAATTTCTTTTTCATAAATCTGCAACTTTTTTCCTCTCAACTTGGAACGTTTTCTCATAAATTTGATAGTTTTTCTTGTAATTTTGTGACTTTTTCATAGATTTGTCACTTTTTTACTTTAATCTTGGGATTTTTTTGTCCCAAGGCTGAGCCCCGGTGTCAGTGTGTTCAGGCTCTTAATTTATTTCTGATTATTTCCTGTTTTTTCCCAGTGTTGTGTGTTTGTTTTATTGTATGTTGGTTTAGGACGTGTTCCTATTTGTCAGTTGTTCTGTTATGCACTCATGTCCTTATTGTGATTATTATTATTATCCTGGCATTTAGTTCCGAGCATTTTTATTTTGTTTCTTTGTGGCAGGAGCTCTCTACCTCGGTTTCCAGACACTCCCACCTTGTTATCAACCTGTATGTGTTGCTCAGCTGTTCATGCCTAGTAATTGGGTCTACCTGCCTGCTCATGGGATCGACACCTGGTGGCACTTGCTGTGTTTGATTGCCTGCCTTATTTAACTTTTTAACATCCTTCTTTTTATGGACATAGAAAGCGCCCTCACTGTCTATGTTGCAGTTCTGCGCCTGTCATGTGATGTGTCATGTGATGTCATAAAAATCCACAGTTTTACAAAGTATTCCACCTCACAAGGTGGCAGACACAAATAACTTACTGCTCTTGCCTTGCAGGACCAATGGCCCCCAAATATCCCCCCCTAAAAACAAAAGTCACATTTGGACACCAGAGAAGAAGAGTTTGTAAACAAATGTTTTTGTGTTTGCTCACAAGACAGAGGAGGTCTTTGCTCCCAAATTTTCCAGCTATGAATCTAAAAAGAGATTATTTAGCTTATGAAGGTAAATATCAACATTTTGTTATAACAGAGGGTGGGCGAAGCTGGTTGATGTTCACCTGCCATCGACCCCCAACGCCATGTGACGGGACAGAACAATCGCGCTGGCTCTGTGTCATCATATAGAATAATTGTGGGGGAATAAAAGCAAAATTGAGGTGGCATAATCAAAAGAGTTTCTGGATGTGGGAGAGAAAGTGAAAATGACCGAGAGAAGACAAAATAACGAGCAGGATGGACAAAAACGAACGAAGCGAGCCGCCTGGCCAGCGGTAAGTGACGAATTTCTTTGTTTGTTTACATTGTAAATTATTTTCTGGTTCATATACTTTAAAGATAAGATAACAAAATGCCCAAAACAACAATCAGTGACAATAAACAAAATCATTCTTTGTGTAAATATGTCCAAAGTCCGCTTTTGACTGAAAGTTATGTAATTCAATATGGCTACTGTGGCATTAGGCAAATTAGATGCGTAAATTTACTCCTATCTCAAACTTTGGATCATATCCTATGTAGCATACCCCCCCGAATGAAGGATGACACTTTACTGATGATTTTTTAGGTTTAATGGCAGTAAACCCTCAAATTCACCGTAAGAGCTGGGAACCACACAGAAAAACATTGTATAAGCTAAAGTCCACACTCTTACAACTGTTAGCTAAAAATAACCCTAACTCTTGACAATAAATACTACAAAATATACATACATGTTAACACAAAAATTCAAATTGTCATATTTACATATTAAACATACCTTATGCCTCTATCAAGGGGGCTGCTAATAACAGATACGTTTTATATTTTATCACAACCTTTTCTTCCCCGTCTTTTGCCGCCGTTAGTTTGCTCACGCTAACGGTTATAACCGGAAGTTCCTTCAAAATAAAAGCACCGAATATCAAACAGGAAGCTAACCGTAACTGATAGTACATAAAAGTAATAAGCTCCAAAATAAAATATAAGCAAATGAAGAAATGTACATAGGGTTATTTACATCCTACATCTTTCTAATTGACAGTAAGCCATTATCTCTTACCAGTTTCAAGTTATTGCTTTGAAAATCTCTGAGATCTGAACTGAATATTTTCTTGAGAAAACCTTGACCACCAGAGGGAGTGGAGGAAACGGCGCAATGGAGCACCACAGACAGTCTTTGTTAAGACCTTTTCCGTTTACTTACTTGTCAGTGCCTCATGGTTGCCCTTGTTGTTTCTCAACCCTGTCCGAACCCCTACCTTGTTCAGACGTGCATTCCTGTTTGTATCCTCACCATTTCCCTGCATTCCTCTGTTGATTTAAGTTTATTTTGTTCACTGTTTGGACTGTATGCTCTCCTTAATAAATTGCACAACTAGCAGTCCAGCACTTGGGTTTTTGTTCCTGCCCCGCAGGGCAATTCATGACATATTTCTCATACATTTGCTACTTTTTTCCTTGTAAAATTGTTAATTTCTTGTAAATTTGTGAGTTTTTCCAGTAAATTTGCAACACTTCTCTTGTAAATTTGGAATTTTCTCAAAAATGTCATCTTTTTTTGCTGTCAACCGACAACTTTTTCTCAGACATTTAGAACTTTTTTCTCACAAATTTTTAATTTATATACTCATATATCTGCTATGACCTGTGATGGACTGGCGGTCTGTGTGTACTGTGCCTTTGGCCCAAAGATGTGGGATAGCCCCCCCCCCCACAACCCGAAAAGGAATAAGCAGTAGAGGATGGATATGTGGATGGATTGATGGATGGATGGATGGATGGATGGATGATAGATGGATGGAAAACATGTCAACAGATTACCTGCTCACCTGTACCACAGGTAAAGTCCATGTGGCCAAACACAGATGTGGCCAACATGGAATCCACAGACAAACCCACATGGGACCCAGCAGACAACCAGTAGTGAGGCCCACATGGACATGCTGGCTGAGTTTTGTCTGAGTGACTGTGACACACTTTAAAAAAACAAATGTTTTCAATTAAGTTTGGTGCAGTGGGAGAGCCTGAGTTATGCAAGAAGCCTTTAATTTTCTAAGAATGATCACTGGAATTTGTGGGAGGAAATATCAGGCTTCATGGGAGATTGATAAATATTAGAATGCAGAGAGGAAGGTAGCTAAGGTGCCAAGAGAGGAAGCTGGTATTGCAAGAGCAAGTCAGGAGTTACAGAGAAGTTTGTGAGATTGCTGCAGGACAGTGAGATGAAGTTTAGGTGTGCTGCAGGGGTGACAGATGGATTCAAAGTGGGAGTGGGACTACATTCTTGTTTGCCATGGTGATGGAAAGGCTGGCAAAGTCAGGTAGTAGTCTCCGTGAACTGTGATGTTCTCAGATGACATTGTGACCTGCAGTGAAAGGAGGGAATATGTGGAAGAGAACCTGGAGAAGTGGAGGAGTGCATTTGAGAGGAACAGCAATGATGAGAGAAGAGGAATGAAAGTCATTAGAAGCAAGACAGAATACATGTGTGAATGAAAGGGAGGGGCATGAATAATGGAGGAGATGCAAGAGGCAGAGGTAGAGAAGATAGATGAGGTTAAATACCTGGGGTCAACCATTCAAGGCAGTGGATGGTGAAGAAGAGAGTACAGGCTGTGTGGAGCAGGTGGAGATGAGTGTCAGAGTGGTAGGTCCCTTTCACAGTACAAAGATAAGCATATGAAGAAAAAGTTTGACTTTTTTGATCATGTGGGTCATTTCATTTGCATATTAACTAATCGGTCCATCATCTACTGACTACTGGGGCAGCAGTCTAAGCAGAGGAGCCCAGACTTCCATCTCCCCAACCATGTCCTCCAGTTCTTCAGGGAGGATATATCAAAGCGTTCCCAGGCCAGCTGAAAGAGAGAGTCTCTCCAACAGGTTCTGGGTCTGCCCCGGGTGACATATTAATCGGCCCAGGAAAACACGCACGCAGGCTCGGACAGATTTGACAGCTTTATTCAACAATAATGTGTGTGTGTGTGGATGCGTGTATGTGAGATGTGAATGTAGTGAGGGTGGAGGAAGAGACCAGGACAGAGCAGTTCGCCGTTCAGCCAGGCAACCCTAAGAGAGAGGAGAGC
The DNA here is from genome assembly GCA_020510985.1 of Pholidichthys leucotaenia. Classification (NCBI taxonomy): domain Eukaryota; kingdom Metazoa; phylum Chordata; class Actinopteri; order Cichliformes; family Pholidichthyidae; genus Pholidichthys; species Pholidichthys leucotaenia. The sequence continues at coordinate 18,625,234 of CM035839.1, read as the reverse complement.
AGGGATTAGCTGGGCAACCACACGGGAAAGCAATGATGTTATTGTGCTTACTTGTAGCGACGCGGTGGCTGGCGTGGCAAGTCCCAAGCCTGGGAGACAGCGCTCTGCTGTACGTCCGTGAAGATGTGACAAGTGGAGGAGCAGCGTGACGAGGGAGACAGAGTCCGCCGCCAAGGGAATCCACCTGTGCACAGGGGAAGACTGGATGGAGAAGGTAAGGTGAGTGACAGCTTACGTGTCCGACGAGGAGAACAGCTGGCCCGAATGACAGGGAAGTAGCTGTGGAGAAACGCAGGGAGACAGATGGCTCCAGGCCGCAGCTCAGGGCAGGATGGAATAAATAGCATAGCTTAATGAGGCGCAGGTGTGCGCGCAGCAGAGGTGGAAGCCCGTGAGCTGCGGGTGATGACAGTACTCCCCCCACTACCAGCGCCTCCTGGCGCTGGCTTACCTGGGTGTGTCCGATGGAACTCCGCGATGAGGTCAGGATCCAACACCCACGAAGAGCGCACCCAAGATCTCCACTCCGGACCATAACCTTCCCAATCCACCAGCTATTGCAGCCCACGACCCTGACGCCGGGAGTCCAAGATGGCATTAACAACCCACGCCGGGTCACCGTCGACCATCCTAGGTGCAGGAGGAGACCTAGGAGGAGGGCAGAGTGAATTGGAAAGCACGGGTTTTCGTGAGTGGAGTGTCCAGTGGAATTGTGGCAGAAACAAATTGGCAATGTACAAGATAATAGGGGATTAGATCGGTTGGAGTCCGCGAGGCCCCCTATTGTGACTCGCGGACCTCCCCTTTTGGCTTCACCGGACATAGCTCAACGGGATGCCGGTCGTCTCCGCAGTACATGCAGAGACCCCGTTCCCGCCGGCGTTGTCTCTCCGCTAGAGGGAGCCTAGTGCGCCCGATAGCCATGTCCTCTGGTTCATCAGCGGACTCTGGGGCTGGTAACGCCAGAGGGCGCGATTGAGCTGAACGGAGGGAAGCTCCGCGTGAGCGGCTGGCAGACTTCCGCTCCACGGCCCGCTCACGCAGCCTGTTGTCCAGGCTAATCGTGAGCGAGATCAGCTCGGAGAGTTGCTCTGGGAGATCCCGACCAGCTAGTTCATCCCTCAGACCAGAATTAAGGCTACGGAGGAAAATGCTGCAGAGAGAAGCCTCTCCCCAGCCCACCTCCTCCGCAGCCACCCGGAAGTCGACCGCGTACTCTGCCGCGGACCGGCTCCCTGTTGGAGGCCAAGAAGCTGGTCCGCGAGGACGCTATTGAGACGGATATGATCAAAGACCTCTAGAAAGTCTCACACGAACCGGTCATACGAGAGGTTTGCGTAACTTGGCTTCGTCATTACAGCGTAAGCCCAAGCTAACGTTCGCCCCTCGAGGAGGTTAGCCATGTACCCAATTCGGCTATGGTGTGAGGGGAAGTCCCCGGGAACGCGCAAAAACACCGACTCACACTTAAGTATAAACTCCTTCGCTCCACCGAGTTTCCCGCTGAAGCGAGCAGGAGTTGGGATGGGTGTGAGATGGGCTGGCGCTACCGAGCTAGACTGGCCGGCTGTGGGATCACCCGTAGCTGCGCCGCCAAGAGGACCCGAAGGGAAAGGCCGTTGGGGGTCCAGGCGGTCCAACCGATTGGTAATTGAGGTGAGTTGATTTAGAATGACCTGTTGTTGATGAGCATTCAAATCCACCCGAGCCTCGAGGGTGGTAAAACGGCGCGCGAGCCCGCTATCCGCTGGGCCGCTTTGCTGGAGCCATACTGACATATTAATCGGCCCAGGAAAACACGCATGCAGGCTCGGACAGATTTGACAGCTTTATTCAACAATAATGTGTGTGTGTGTGTGGATGCGTGTATGCGAGATGTGAATGTAGTGAGGGTGGAGGATGAGACCAGGACAGAGCAGTTCGCCGTTCAGCCAGGCAACCCTAAGAGAGAGGAGAGCAGGGATTAGCTGGGCAACCACACGGGAAAGCAATGATGTTATTGTGCTTACTTGTAGCGACGCAGTGGCTGGCGTGGCAAGTCCCAAGCCTGGGAGACAGCACTCTGCTGTACGTCCGTGGAGGTGTGACAAGTGGAGGAGCAGCGTGATGAGGGAGACAGAGTCCGCCGCCAAGGGAATCCACCTGTGCACAAGGGAAGACTGGATGGAGAAGGTAAGGTGAGTGACAGCTTACGTGTCCGATGAGGAGAACAGCTGGCCCGAACGACAGGGAAGTAGCTGTGGAGAAACACAGGGAGACAGACGGCTCCAGGCCGCAGCTCAGGGCAGGATGGAATAAATAGCATAGCTTAATGAGGTGCAGGTGTGCGCGCAGCTGAGGTGGAAGCCCGTGAACTGCGGGTGATGACATCGGGGTCTCCTCCCTGTGGGACGTATCACAAATACCTCAAGTGGGAGGCATCCAGGAGGAATCCCGATTAGATGCTGAAACCACCTCTATGGTTTCTTTCGATGTAGAGGAGCAGCACCTCTACTCTGAGCCTGTCCTGGATAACTGAACTCCTCACTCTGTCTCTAAGGTGAGTCCAGTAACCCTACAGAGAAAGCTCATTTCAGCAGCTTGTGTCTCTGACAGCTTTGCTTTGGAGCTCAGCTCCCTCTTCATCACCATAGACCAGAACAACATCTCCATTACGGTAGATGCTGCTCTGATCCACCTGTTAATTTCCTGCTCTCTTCTCCTAAATTCCTCCATTTGGGTCAGCAGCTCATCCCCAACCTGGAGAGGCCAATCCTTTCCTGGCTGAGGACCACAGACTTGGACTTGCAGGTGCCAATTTTCATCCCAGCCACTTCACACTCACTACTAAACCGCACCTCTTTTATTGATGGATATGTTATACTGAGGAATGTATACCGAAGCTCCACTATGACCAGTTGTAGGATCCTTGGAACCATCGGTAAATGTTATCAACCTGTTCTTGTTATGATCCGAGCGCCAATCTCGTCCGCGCTTGGGTCATGCGTCACCACCTGCAGGCTTGACAGCAGTGATTATCTTCTGGCTCCCCGAGCTCTTATTGTGACAGCGCTCGGAGGAGCTTCCTGCTGTCAAAGCCTGCCAGCTGTGCTGCATTCGCAGCCCATTAGCGGCCGGCATTTAAGCGGACGCTGAATGCAGCCCAATGCAGCAGTCTCCGTCGAAACTTCCCTGTGTTTTGACATCAAGCGAGCGTTCCTCGTCTCGGACGTCAATATTTCTCATTTGATTCCTCGCCTACGATTATTCCTCGTCTTTATCCGGCATTGTAAGTGAGTTCGTTCAGCCTTACAGTCTCTGTTCCCTTGTAGTGTGTTTTAGCCCATTGCGGTTCATTGCTTTCCATTACTTTGTCACATTGTGTTATCCTTTATCCCCAATAAACATAATTGCAAACTCACCGGTGACTTGTTGGCGTCTTATGGTGGCTCGCGAGGGCCACCGTGACAGTAGACTGCTGCCAGGTCGCCTAAACAGAGGTGCCACACCAAGACGCCGTTCCCAGTGAGTTTTGCATTTGGACTTGCTCTTTCCTGTCTGGGTACTGCATGCTGGAAGCATGCCGTCATGGAGGGGCCGTGCTTGGAGCCAGAGCTACGAGCTGGGGGATGCCCTGGAATACATTGATGAAACGCTCATATCCGACTCCCTCCTCGACTATCACAGCGACGTGTGCTGGTACCTGGACTGTGCTGAGGATGTTTTGAATCATCTTCCCCGCTACGCTGACCACCCCGAAGTCAGCGTGAGGAGGGATGACATTGCCTCACAACGCGAGATACTCCGCATGATGGAGGAGGACTACAAGGGTAAGCAGAGGAGGAGGCATCCCAGCTCCCCACTTTGGGATCCCGTTCCTGTCCTCAATCCACTCCAGGGTTCGCGCCACCCGGGGGTCGTTGAAGACGTCGGAGCCCCGGCCAAGATAACCTTCATCAAAAACCCTGTCCGGATCCTGTTCCGGGTCGTCGGAGGAACCCTGCCTCCCAGCCAGCTGCTCCTTCGGCATCACGTCAGGAAGGATTCCCCGCAGCCTCTCCCCCCGGGCCACCTGTTCCCGCTGTCCCGTCAGCTCATCATGCCCGGATCGTCTCGGCTGTCGTCCCCTCCCCTGTGACATCACCTCCTGCTGCAGAGAGAGTCCACAGTCCTGTTCTGGGGAGCCCCGTCCCAGATCCATCACGAGTGGCTCCCCCTCGTCCTCCCAGGGGGCCCTCTGTCACCGTCCAGCGGGGAAAGGGAGGAGCAACGTCTGCTACAGCAGGCCCCATCCTCCCTCCGGGAGACAGGCAAGTACAAGTTCACTCATCTCCTCATAATTGTGATTTGCCTTGTCTGATTGCTGGGGGTGGAGTTCGGGGTTCGCAGTCCCCCGAGCTCCCACCACCTGCTGTAGCTTCTATTATTAAACCCTCTTCCTCTGTGTCTCCCTCCGCTGAGCGGTCCTTGACGCCAGGCCAACGTCGCCGGACGAGGAGGGGGCCTGCGGTTCTGGAGAGCCTGGTTCCAGCCCCGCAGCCACGTCATGGCCAGAGGAGGAGAGTGGACTGCAGCGTGCCCGGGTCTCCACAGATGAGCGGTCCGGTCCAGCGGGTTGAGGGTCCCCAGCTACCACGCCGTGCGGGTCATCGGCGTGGACGCCAGTGCTGGAGGGTCCTCAGACTGTGGACACCATCATGCCACCTGCGGAGCCCGACGTAGCTGAGTGGGAGCCATAAGATGATCTCCTTCCGTCTGAGCCCGGATCGTCGGAGTCCTGGACAGCGACAGAACCCGAGTACAGGCAAGTGCTCTACTTTGTTTTTCTCCTTTCTATTCTGGAGCACTTCTGCCTGTCTCTTGGAGAGACGAGCCAGGGGCAGCCATCTGCTGCTCCCGAACACGTCTTGCTGGGCTCTGTCGCTACAGGTGATCCTGATCCTGTTTCTTTTCTCTCTCCTGAGCCTTCTCCCAGGGTCACCGGTGCGGAGCTGATTCTGGTCGCTGTGCCAGAGGTTTCGGGTTCAGGATTGGAGGTCGGTTCTGGTGTGGCGCCGACCCAGTCGGAGTCCGACGCAGGGGCAGCTGTGACCCAATCGGGGTCCATCACGGGTGCAGCATCAGCTGAAGTCAAGGTTGGTGAGGGAGCTGCAGATCCCCTGCCACCGGACACTGGACTGGCTCATCCACGTCATCATCATCCTCGTCCTCAGGATCATCATCACAGCTCATCTCCACTGGGGGCCGTTGGGGTCCCGAATACTCCGCCCGACTCTCCCTCGTCTTCCCCCTCTCCAGGAAGGCCACCTTCTACTCCCCCCCTACGGTCCTGGTGGCTGTGTGATGCGGGTTGGCTGCCTGGTGAGCTGTTTCACTGGTTCGGCGTTCTGGGTCGGCCACCCAACAAGCTTTTCCGCCCTTTCAGCGATCGGGCCCAGCCGCCAGAGGAACTGTGCTTCCGGGCATGGGACTGGGGTAAGCCGCCCGAACTGTTCCTTTTCCCCCTGCCTGCGATGTGGACGCTAGATGCAGGGCGGCCTCCCAAGCTATCGGCCTTCATGCCACAGTGCTAAGACTGCCGACATCCCGGGTATTCTTTTTCGTTGTTTCTGTAACCTTTTGGGATGTGCGGTGTGGGGGGTGGTGTCTTGTATTTGTAATTGTGCATCTCACCCCTTCCTAGCGGGTGTTTTTTGTTCGTTATTCTTGTTAAATGTCCATTCATTGTCTGTAACAGTTGGTGTGTTTTTTGCCTTTTGGGATTTGGTATTTTCTGTTGTCGTGCTCTGTAATTGTTTTATTTTTTTAGTCTGCCTTGATCATGGTTTGTGTATTTGTGAATAATCCTGTTCGCCATTATTTTGCCCTGTGATCGTCTCCTTTACGTTTTACCTTGGTTGTAATTTGTGCATGGGAGTGCCGTTTTTTTTTTCTCTCTCTCTGTCTGCCTGCGCGCTCCTGTTGTCGTCATGTTTTTTTTTTTTGGTCTTTGCTGGTCCCCCCCCCTCGGCCTGTTCCTCCTTCAGCCCACCCTGGGGGGGGGGGAGAGCTTGGGTGTCATTGGGCGTTCAGAGCCCGCCCTCGAGGGGGAGGTACTGTTATGATCCGAGCGCCGATCTCGTCCGCGCTCGGGTCATACGTCACCACCTGCAGGCTTGACAGCAGTGATTATCTTCTGGCTGCCCGGGCTCTTATTGTGACAGCGCTCGGAGGAGCTTCCTGCTGTCAAAGCCTGCCAGCTGTGCTGCATTCGCAGCCCATTAGCGGCCGGCATTTAAGCGGACGCTGAATGCAGCCCAATGCAGCAGTCTCCGTCGAAACTTCCCTGTGTTTTGACGTCGAGTGAGCGTTCCTCGTCTCGGACGTCAATATTTCTCATTTGATTTCTCGCCTATGATCATCTTTCATCTTTATCCGGTATTGTAAGTGAGCTCGTTCAGCCTTACAGTCTCTGTTGCCTTGCAGTGTGTTTTAGCCCATCGAGGCTCATTGCTTTCGATTACTTTGTCAGTTTGTGTTATCCTTTATCCCTAATAAACATCATTGCAAGCTCAGCCTTAAACAGCCATGGAGGAATAATAGACCACAGGACCGTTGGGCTCAAATCTATGTAATTTAATCCTGCCTTCTCAGCAATGGCATCACTTATCCATCCAAAGCTACCAATGTTGGACTCATTCTGTTCCCAACAATCATCAGGAATAGATTTTGCAGGATGTGACCTCTTATGCCCCTTCAAGTTGAGCCAGTATGCCAGCATTAATTTGGTTCTTATTAATCTTCAGGGCATTTCGCCCGTCTCTACTTGGATCGCTGATACTGGAGAAGTTTAAAATGCATAACAACATATCCTAAGACCCTTTGTCTGCTCTATGTCTAGTTGGTTCAGGTGTCAATCAGCAGCCAACATGAACGCAACACATCCATAGTCTAGTGTAGTTCTCATTAGTCCTCAATACAAGCTCAGTAGAGAGGCCCTAGAGGCCCCCCACGCCACTATGTTAATCCACAATGTTTGTTTGTCTCATTGATTATTTTCTTCTTACAAATGCTGTTTCATTTTATTGTAGATAGTATGCAATACAACTAATGCTTGAAAGTGAGAGATCACACAACACCAGACCGTCATCATTGAACTAAGTAGCTTAGGTAACAAATGGAAAATTTTTCCCAAATGAGATGTGTGCAAACTGATCCCAATGCAAAACAAGTTCAAGTATATTTAAAACAAATGTAAAAGTAAATTAGAATGTCTGTCTTCAGCTTATTTATTCACCCTTTAGGGTGAAGCACAATCTCCAGACGATGGGAAGACAAACAATGTAAAAGCAGCAGGAATTTGTTTTTAACCCACACTTGTCTCCTTCGGAAGAAGAGAAATTGCCTTTCACTGCACATAATACATTATTATGACAGAACTATTTTGAACTTATAATTAAATATAGCTTATCCAGTAAATGAAAACAGGTGAATAAATTGAAGTTTGGACACATTTCTTCCTTTTCAAGAGATGTGTATGAATTTTGCAGCCAAAAGTCTCAACTAAAACTTGTACAAACAACATGATTTCTGACTCTGAGTAAACATATACAACAGATGAGAAAATCATTTTTCACATGCAGTGGATACGTGGTGTTTGCACCACTGCGAAAGCTTTCTCTGGCGGCACCATAATGTTTCTCTGTGGGCAACGTTGATAAATGCTTCTCTGCCGCTTTCCGTACCACTATCCATTAGTGGAATATCTGCCTCCTCTAAAGACCAATTGGATGAATTCAATTTGCTCTGGTCACCAATCATTACCTCCGCCAAGGAGGTTATGTTTTTACCGGCGTTTGTCTGTCTGTCTGTCTGTCTGTTACCAACATAACTCAAAAAGTTATGAATGGATTTTGATGAAATTTTCAGTAAAGGTGTGTAATGGCACGAGGAACAGATGATTAGATTTTGGTGATGATCTGAGAGTGCATACCTCCACCAAGGGCTTTGTTTGTATTTGTGCAGCAGGAGTACACAAAAACTACTGGATGGATTTGGATGAAATTTTCACCAGAGGTAGTTCTTGGGCTAGAGAGGAACCCATTATATTTTGGTGATGATCTGAGAGTGCATACCTCAGCCAAGCCTCTTATCTTCTCACAGTGTGTTAGCAACAATACTCCAAAACTGATGGACAGACTTTGATGCAATTTTCACCACAAGTGGCTATAGGCCTACACACAAACCCATTACATTTTGGAGGTGATCCATTAGAAATGGAAGGAGCCTTGGCCGAGGTATGCGCTCTATGAGTGCTTTTCTAGTTGATTCTATAACCTGAGGGGTGGCTGGCGGTGCCTTGCTCTCCTTGGTGCCCCTGGCGGCTGGCTGCTCCCTGACCACGAGTGGTTTCTGTGACCCACTAGAACCGGTGCCTGGGGCACCTTCCAGCTCCTGTCTAGGAGCTAGGTAAGAAGAACGGATAGCTGCTTCTCTTATTGTGCCAAACAGTTTAACTTTGCCAAAAGGAGCTTTGCTCATATTTGACATTGCTGTATATAAAGAGTATTTATAGACTCCTCTTGTAATAACTTTCATACTTTTTCTAAATAATTTTACTTATATTGGACCTGGCAGGGAGAAATGGAGGAGGGAATTGAAAAGATTTGAAGTGGTCGCAAGAGGTGGCGGATAAAGAGGTGAGAGGGGAGAAAAATAGGAACAAACAGAGAAAACACAAATAGACTATCACAAATTCTTCTTGTTTTGGCTGCTTCCTTTAGGGGTCTCCACAGTGGATCATCTGCTTCCATCTCACCCTATCCATTGCAACTTCCTCTGTAGCACCAACCCTCTCCATGTCCTCCTTCACTACATCCATTAATCTTCTCTGCGGTTTCCTCTTTTCCTCCTGGCTGGTATCTCCATATTCAAAATCCTTTGTCAATTATAGCCACTGTCCCTTCTCTGCACATGTCCATACCATCTCAGCCTTGCCTCTCTTAGTTCGTCTCTCAAACCACTAAACCTGAGCTGTTTCTCTGATATACTCATTTCTAGTGTTGTACCTCCTAGTCATTCCCAATGAAAATCTTAGCATCTTCAACTCTGCCACTTCCAGCTCCACCTCCTGTCTTTTTGTCAGTGCCACTGTCTCCAAACCCTACATCATAGCAGGTCTCACTACTGTCTTGTAAATGTTCCTTTTCACGCTTGCTGCTACCGTTCTGTCACAAATCACCCATGACACTCATCTCCACCTACTACACCCTGCCTGCACTCTCTTCTTCACCTCTCTTATGCATTTTCCACTGCATTGGATGGTTGACCCCAGGTATTTAAACTCATCTACCTTCACTACATCTACCTCTTGCATCTTCACCATTATACACGCACCTCCCTGTCATTAACACATGCATTCTGTCTTGCTTCTATTGGCTTTCATTCCTCTTCTCTCATCCTTGCTGTTCCTTTTAAATGCTACCTCCACTTCTCCAGGTTAATTCCACATGTTCCCTCCTTTCTACCTAACTCATTTACCTTCACTACCGCTACACCTTCCATCCTCACAGTTACACCTGTCCACCACTCATTCACACTCATGTAGTCTATCTTGCTTCTACTGAATTTCATTCCTCTTCTCTTCAGAGCATGCCTCCACCTCTCCAGGTTCTCATTTGCATTCTCCCTTCTCGCACTACAGATCAGTGTGGTGTGGAAACATCATGGTCCAAGGAGACTCCTGCCTGACCTCGTTTGTCAGCCTTTCCATCACCGTGGCAACAAAGAAGGTTCTCAGGGCCGAACCCTGATGTAACCCCACCCCCACCTTGAATCGATCAGTCACTCCTACAACACACCTCACCACTGTCTCACTGTCCTCATACATATCAAGCACCACCCTCACATACTTCTCACTTCCTCATACAGTACAACAGTTCCTCTCTTTGCACCCCATCATGTGATTTCTCTAGATCTACAAAGACACAGGGCAACTCCTTCTAACCTTCTTTATACTTCTCCATCAACACTCTTAGAGCAAACATTGCATCTGTAGTACCCTTTCTTGGCATGAAACCATACTGCTGCTAGCTGATTGTCACCTCACCTCTTAACCTGGCTTCAACAACTATAACCCATATCTTCATACTGTGTTTGATCACCTTTACGCCTCTGCATTTATTATAACTCTGAGCATGACCTTTGTTCTTGAAAATTGGTACCAAAACATTTCTTCTCCACTCCTGAGGCATCCTCTCACTCTCGGACATTGTGTTAAACAATTTGGTTTAAAAAATTCACTGCCGTGTCTGTTAATCATCTCCATACCTCCACAGGTACTGTATGTCATCTGGACCAACCGCCTTTCCATTCTTTATCCTCTTCAAAGCTGCCCTAACGTCTGCCTTGCTAATGATCGGAACTTCCTTGCTCACCATCTTTTCTTCATCCATCCTCCTTTCTTTCTCATTTTCTTTATTCATCAACTTTTCAAAGTATTCCTTCGACCTTCTCAACAGGCTCTCATCACTTGTTAGTACATGAATATTTCGGTCCTTAATCATCCTAAATTTCTGCAAATCTTTACCAGCTTGATCTCTCTGTCTAGCCAATCGATACAACTCTTTTCTCCTTCCTTAGTGTCCAGCCTCTCATACAACTCACTATATGCCTTATCCTTTGCCACCTCTCTCTTTGCCGTGCACCTGAATTCCAAATACTCCTGTCTACTTTCTTCATCTCCCTGACTATCCCACATTTTCTTTGCTAACCTTTCCTTTGAATACATTCCTTTACCTTTTCATTCCACCACCAAATCTCCTTGGCTTCCTTCCTCTGTCGACTGGAACACTACACGCCTGTCTACCCATTTCCCTCTATACTTTTGCTGTACTTTCCCGGTCATCTGTTAAATCTTCCTTACCACCCAGAGCTTGTATCGTGGCTCTGGGTGGTAGGGAAGGGAGTGATCACAAAATCACAAAAAGAAGAGGCAGAACAAGAAACATTAACATCAGCTATATCAGGTCACTGCAAAAGAAATAATCACATTTCTGGGACTGGGACAATGCAAAAAAATATTGGATCGGAGAGTAACAGACACAAACGTTGGATCAAGGAGGCCGTAGAAATCAGGAAGCGGGGAAAAGACAGCATGAATCGGGATGAGGAGGCATTTATGCTTTCCCACAGATGGGACTACATTCTCCAGAGACCATCGGATGGCAGAAGGCGGGGCCGGCTTGGTGGATCTGACAGTTCTGCTGGCCTGGCCCCGCCTATGCAAGTCAGCTGATAAATGACACTTCGCAGCAATCATTTGACACTTCTGATGAAGACCGCAGTGAACAGTTGAAACATGTAAAGAAAAGAAAGGTAAAACATGTGCTTTCTATCGTTGTCTTTAATAAGAACAAAAGGCTAATAATTAAAATGAGACAAAATGAGCCTACTTGAGCTAGAGCATGTATCGTTTCCTTCATGAACTCTGTGTGACCTTAATCCTTCTGTAACTTCCCCCATTTAATCTTAGGCTCTGCCTTCACTGTTTTCCTCTTCTTGCTTTGAAAAGTCATCCTACAGACTACCATCCAATGCTGTCTAGCTACATTCTCCCCTGCCACCACCTCGCAGTCTCCTATCTCTTTCATATTGCTCCTTCTGCATAAGATGTAGTAAACCTCTGTGCACCTTCCTCTAGTCTTGTAAGTCACCCTATGTTCCTCTGTTTTCTTGAATTATGTGTTCACCACAGCCATTTCCATCCTTTAAGACAAAATCCAGAACCATCTGTCCTTCCACATTTCTCTCCTTAATACCATACAGACCCAGGACGTCCTCATCACCTCTGTTCCCTTCACTATATGGACATTAAAGTCTGCTCTAATCACCACTTTCTCTCCACTGGGAACCCTCTCTACCACTTCATCCAACTTACTCAAGAATTCCTCTTTCTTTTGTACCTGACATCCAACTTGTGGAGTGTACACACTGCCAATATTCAACATCACACCTATTACTTCTAGCTTAAAACTCTTGAGTCTGTCTGACTCCCTCTTTTCCTCCTGAACACTCTTCACATACTCTTCCATCAAGACTACTAGTACACCACTTCTCTTCCTATCTACACAATGGTAGATAGATAGATAGATTAGTTTATTTGACAGGGACAGTGCAATAAACATAGACAATTAATCAAAGACAATCAATCTGATGTGTTGCACATAGAGTGTATAGCTATTAGCTAATTTGCAACTCTTGTCCCTGGATGGGCTTTAGAAAAGAGAATCAAGTAAAGAAAAAAAAATACACAATAACCACATACATCAATGCAGAAAGATTATAAATACACAATTATAAATATTATAAATATTATAAATACACAAATATAACAGCCTGACTCACATTTAACATAAATATTATAAATATTATAAATACACAAATATAACAGCCTGACTCACATTTAACACATATAACACAACTCACATTTGCCTATTTCAGGCCTCCCTCCCTTCGTCACTCACTATAAACAAACACATTTATTCCTTCCCTTCATTCACTCTCACTTTGCAGACAATTAATTCATACATGAGTACATTCTTGTTTATTTTTCAGCCAGTTTTTAACCTTTTTAGTGAATGTTTTAAAGTCCGTTATTATTTTAATTACATTTGACATTGTGTTCCAGATGTGACTGCCCTTTATAGAGAAAGCTGTTTGTCCAAACGTGGTTCTGCGGTGGAATATTTTACAGTTATTGTTAACAGAACTCCTGGTGGCTCTGCTGCTGTCCTGTCTTTGGACGAAACCAGCAAGTGGCTCGGGTGCTGATTTATGGAAACATTTGAACGTTAATTTCAGAAAACAGAGGTCAATGAAGCTCTCAAAACTCAATAGGTTGTATTTTTTTAAAACATTACAGTGATGCCACCTAATGGGCTTTTTGTCCAAGATTTTTAGGGTTTGATTATATAATGAACCTATGTATATGTCTTATTGTGGAAGGGGCTGCTTGAGCCCAGACTGTCAAACAGTATGATATATGAGAAAAAACCATAGAATGCATATACAGTGCAGCTGCTTCGTAAGGTATGTAATCTCTAATTAATTTAAAGCAGTTCAGATTTTTTTTTACTGTTTTTGAAATTTTCTTTATATGAAGATTAAATTTGAGTTGAGGATCTAGTACAATGCCAAGGTATTTGAATTCTGTAGCTAAACTGATGTCATGATCATGTATATTAGCTTTAAAACGTTGCAGGTTACATTTTTTGATTGAAAAGCACATTGAGACTGTTTTCTGAAGGTTCAGCAATAGATGGTTCTTGAGGAGCCACTCTTGGACATCAACCATACTTGTAGACAGTACATCTGCAGCCTGTGCTGGAGTCTTGGCAGCTGTGTAAATAACTGCATCATCTGCATAAAGTTGGCATGTTGCAGCTGAGCAGTGTAACGGCAAGTCATTAATAAAAATGCTGAAAAGTAAAGGACCAAGAATGGACTCTTGTGGGATACCCATGCGGTTGTTTAAAAATGAGGATTTATCCTGGTGAACTTTTACACACTGTTCTCTATTCTGGAGATAAGATGCAAACCATTCTAATGTATCTGGGGAGATGTTAAAAGATACCATTTTGGATAAAAGCAAACTGTGGTTTACAGTATCGAAAGCCTTTTTGAGATCTAGAAAAACAGCTCCTACCACATTACCCCTGTCCAAGGACTGTTTGACGTTTTCAATAAGGCAACAATTTGCTGTTTCTGTTGAGTATCCTGGTCTAAAACCAAATTGATGTGGATGAAGAAGCTGACTGTCTTGTAAGTAGTCTATCAGCTGTGTAGCTACAACTTTTTCAAGAACCTTAGATAGGACTGGTAAGATAGAGATTGGGCGGTAATTGCATATATCATCTTTACTGCCTGATTTATGAACTGGTATGACGACAGCTTTTTTCCAGCCAGATGGAAATGTACTAGACCTAATGGAGAGATTAATGAGATGAGTCAGTGGTTTGATTAATATTTTGCTGTGCATTTTGAGAAAGGAGATGCTCATATTGTAGATATCATTAGTTTTTGAGTTTGACAGTGTTTTAACAATACCAGCAATTAACTCCTCATTTACCTCATCGATGTGAAAAGTATCTGTTGGAAGTATGGAATTTGTGTTGTTGAGCACATTTGGCAGCACAAAAATTTTTGTTAAGTCTTCCACAGAGCCCACAAAGTATGAATTAAATTCATTTGCCAAAGTAGCCTTGTCACTGACGGTCTTGCCATTGATTCTAAGTTCCTTTACCCCCTTCTGATCGTTTTTTTTATTAGTTAAGTTATTTAAATGCCTCCATAGGGAACTGTTGTTATCCTTTGCATGATCTATCAGTTTATTGTAATAAGATATTTTTGATTTTCGCAGCTCATGTACCACTTTATTTCTTAAACTTTTGTACACAAGGTGATCATTTTGTAGTTTAGAGGTTAATGATGTTTTCAATGCATAGTCTCACCTCTTCATAAGTTTTCTTATTTCATTATTTAACCATGGTAGGCTAATCTTCTGTTGTCTACTTTTAATTTGCTTTGTAAATTTTTCTATAGACTTTGTGATTGTTGCAGTTATAAAATTACAACAATCATCTACTTCATATGTTGACATGAGCTGCTCCCAATTTTGATTCTCTAAGTAATGTTCAAACTCCTCATTTTTTGATTTGGGAATAATAAAATTTGATTTGTCAATATCGACTCCCCCAAAATACTGTAGTCGCTTTTTAGTAAGTTTTCTGACAGCAAGAACCATGTTATGATCTGAGAGACCAGTTACAAGATTATAGGTTCTGGTTATTCGTTCTGGTTTATTAGTAAATACCATGTCAATAAGTGTTCTGGATTGTTTGGTTATCCTGGTGGGTCCTTTGATCATTTGTTGGTAATTAAATTTAGTCATGAGGCTTTTCAGTTTCTGTTTGTCCTTTTTATCAGACCAGTTGATATTAAAGTCACCATGAATTATTGTTTCTCTGTTCTTCTCAAGTTGTTTAACCAGATCACTTAATTCATTATAAAAGGAAGAGTTGTGTGACGGTGGGTTGTACACTACTGCAATGTTGAAATTCATTACCGGAGAGAGACATACATTAACAGCTAAACATTCGAGTGAAGTATTCAAATCAACCAGTTGACATTTATATTTCTCTTTGATGTAAATTAAAACACCTCCTCCCCTCCCTACCTGCCTGTCTTTTCTAAAACACTGATAGCCCACAATATCGATCATATTAGTGTCTATGTTCCTGTGTAGCCAGCTTTCTGAGAGACAAAGGTAGTCCAGATTTGAGTCCAACAGCAACACCGAAATCTCATCTCTTTTGGGGATTATGCTCCGTATGTTTAAATGTCCGCCGAGGATCCCCTTTGGTTTAGCCTTGGTGTCCCAAAGAACTCGTGCATGATTAACAGTAGAACAGTTTAAATCAACCTCCAGTACTCCTGGCCTTGCTTCCCTTCCAAATGGTTTCTGTCCATCAAATAGGCCAACTCTCTGCCTTAACCAGTCATACTTCCTACATTTAACGGCTCTACTCTCACCTCCTCACTTCTACCTTTCCTTTTCTCTCTCTGCCTCCTAACACACCTTCCCCCTCTCCTCCTCCTCAATCTTTGAGCAAGAGTAGCCCAATTTCCACCAGCACCCTTTTGGTTAACTGCACCGGAGACGGTCGTTGTTAACTGAGGCCTCCACTGATCTGGTATGAAAGTCTCATTTGTCATGATCCACACGTTTGATTTGCCAAAGGTTTTACATCGGATGCCTTTCGTGACACACCCCTCCCCATTTACCTGAGTTTGGGAGTGGCACTAGGAGTACACTGGCTTGTGTAGTGGCTGGGTTAGACTATCGCAACTGAAACAAAAAAACAAACCAAAAACAAACTGTTTCTGCTTCTGAAGAGATCTCATCATGAATCTGATATCTGCACCTGGAAGAGAATAGAGACATACTGTATGTGTGTGTACATATGTGGGTGTGCATGTGTGTGAAGGTGCACACAAAAGTGAGTGTGTACATGTGAATGGTGTGTCAGGAAACATATAAAGAGGGAAGCAGGCTGCATCAACACCCCCCCCACAAAACCACTAAAAGGAAGACAGCACCACCAACCCCCAGGGGGCGAAGCGGTAGCCCCCACAGAGAAAAAATGACCCGATGCCAACAAGCCCCGGGACAGCCAGGCATGCGCCCCACGAGGGCCAGCCAGAGGAGGCAAGGCCACCAAGTGGCTGGCATGGTGCACTCCCATCCCCTGGCTGGCCAGCTTCCACACCCCCAGCTGTGGCAATGCCAGCCCCGAGCCCCAGGCACAAGAATGCCACTGCATCCCACTAGGCACCCCGCCCCCGCACAGCAGACCCACACCCACCACAGAGCCCCAGACAAATGAACTGGGACACACCAGGCACCCACGCCCAGGGGAGGGTGTAGTTCATGAGCCCAGGGGAGGCCAACCCTCCTCCGCCCACTGGAGGGATGTCACGCTGCCACGAGGTACCAGTCCTGTCAATCTAAGATCCCCTGACCAGCACATACAATCACTCACTCACTCACATTCCCTCAGGCTCATTCACTCTCACCCACTTTCATACTCAGTCTTAATCACACACTCACTTATGATGCGTCAGTGGTGCAGATGTAATGTAGCCGACAACTGATTGAAGGGTTTGTGGTTTGATTCTCGCTCTCTGCAGTCTGCATGTCAAAGTGTCCTTGAGCAACATACTGAATACCTAGTTGCACCTGGTGGGTTAGGCCAGTGCCTTGTGTAGCAGCTCTGCTGCCAACAGTGTGTGAATGGGTAGATAGCGGGATCTGTAAAATGTTTCGGTCATCCACACATGAAAAGTGGGGGCTCAGTTGGTAGAGCATCCGCCCCACACCCGGGAGGCAGGGGTTCAAATCCCAGCCGGGTCATACCAAAGACCATATAAAAATGGTACTTTCTGCCTTCTAACGTGGTGCTCAGCATAATAGAATGGGGAAAGGAAAGTTACGCACAGAGCTACCAGAGGACTGACCCCCCCACTGTAGCTTTCACTACTTACAGTAGCTGTGTGGCCTAGGGTCAGAGAAACGGAGATAGGCGCCGGCCCATACACCAGAAATGGTGTTCCACATGCTGTGGAAGGGAATTATCTAACTAACACATGAGAAAAATGCTATATAAGTGAGTACAATTTAATTATACTCATTCTCACTTTCACTCATGTACACAGGAAAACAGAACAATTATTGACTCATACTTAACTAAACGCAAAACAAAATAGAGAAATAACCACTACCCCCCCGACAGTTTATGCCGACCGGTGGGGACCAGGTGCCATAGGAACAGTTCAGGAGATCTCCCCGAGTCCAACGGCCGACGGGTGGTTATGGGAGGTGGGACATGACCGGGCGGCTTACCACAGTCCAAAGCCCAGCACGTCCACTCCTCTGGTGGCCGAACCAGGTCGCCCGGCAAAACACACAAGTCGGGTGGTCGACCTGGGGCGCCAAACCGGCGAAGCAGTTCCTCAGGCGGTCGACCCGCATCCCTCAGCCACCAGTCCTGGGGGAAAACAGCCCGCGGCGGCCTCCCTGACGAGGACAAAACTTGGGAGAGCTGGGGCGAGCGAAGAGGTACCCCCACTGCCCCTGGCGATGATGCACAGGGGCGATGACTTAGTAGAGGGACTAGAAGGTAAGGATAAGCCCGTAATCCGTCCGGCGGTGCAGGGTCTACAGCTCCTCTACTGTCTGCGGACCACGTTGGCGCTGCATCTCCGCTGGGGCCCGATTGGGTTATAGCTGCACCCACGTTGGACCCCGATTGGGTCAGAACCATTTCGGTGACCTGCTCAGAACGAGCCGACGCTGCTCCCACGATGGACCCCAATTGGGTCAGAGCCACTTCGGTGACGAGCTCGGACTGAGCCCATGCTGCACCCGCGATGGACCCCGATTGGATCACGGCCGCACCAGTGACGATCTCCAACTCCGAACCCGGAACCTCCGGCGCAGCGATTGGCACCAGCTCTGCACCAGCTCTGCACCAGCGACCTTGGGAGAGGGCTCAGAAGAAAAAAAAAGGGGATCAGGATCACCGGCAGTGCCAGAACCCGGCGAGACAAGCTCGGATGCAGTGGACGGCTGCACCTGGCTTGCCTCCCCAAGAGACAGGAAAAAATGCTCAAAGACAGAGGAGAAAGACAAAACAGAGCACTTGCCTGGTCTCGGGTTCTGACGCCATCCAGGACTCCGACGATCCGGGCTCAGATGGGAGGAGATCGTCTTCTGGCTCCCACTCAGCTGCGTCGAACTCCGCAGCTGGCATGATGTCATCTGCAGCCTGAGGTTCCTCCCGCTCTGAAGTCCACATCGATGACCCGTTTGGCGTGGGGGCAGGGGACACTCGACCTACTGGCTCGGACCGCTCAGGCGAGGAGACCCGGGGACGCTCTATCGTCGGCTCAGGCTTCGGGCCGCAGTCCGCTGCTCTCCTCCATCCACGACGTGGCTGCAGGGCCGGATCCAGGCTTTCCAGCACTGCAGGCCCCCTCTTCACCCGACGATGTTGGCCTGGCATTGCGGGCCGCTCAACAGGGGGGTACACAGAGCCAGCAAGTTTAGTTATAGTCTCTACAGCAGGTGGAAGGAGCTCGGGGGGCTGCAAACCCCGAACTCCGCCCTCAGGAGTCAGACAAGGCAGGTTACAGTCATGATGTAATAAATTAACTTGCACTTGCTTTTCTCCCGGAGGAGAGATGGTGCCCGCTGTAGATGACGCTGTTCCTCCTTCTCCCCACTGGATGGCGACAGAGGGCCCCCTGGAAAGACGAGGTGGAGCCGCTCTCGGAGGTTCGCTGACGGGCTTCTCCGGCAGCGGGTCCAGCCGGGGATTCTGCTGAGGTTCATTATGGAGGTGACGGCGGTTTCTGGCAGAGGGCGAGGCGAAAGTAAGGTCCGGGAATCGCCGCTCCTGTGCCGAGACTGAGGCGAGGAGGTCGGCAAACTCCGGGAAGTCACTTAATCACATGTTCCATAATCAGAGAGGGATGTATTTCTGAACGAGCAGCCTCCACACGGTCCCAGATGGAAGCAGCTGCGAGCTGGAGCTTGAAATCCCACCCACCCCAGCTTAACACGGTTGTAATGGAGACAAAAGCGAGCCAAACCGTGTCGAAGTGAATCGAGACGTGGCGAGGTGTGCTGGGCTAGTGGAAAAGTGCCTTAATAGATATAAGGGCTCGTAGGGCTAACCCCAGCCACTATGAGCTAAACTATGACAAGACAAGAATAAAGACGAACCTGATATGAAGGTCTGACAGGGTATCACGAGGGTAGGTTGACTTAGATTGACTTATGCTCCCGCAGTCTAACTGCCGTCAGTGCCCGCCTTATAAAGGCGAACACTAACGAGCAGTGAGGACAGACAGCTGATCGCCCTTGACAGGCGGAAGCCCCACTGAGCGCCTTCACAATAAGAGCCCCGTGAGGCCAGAATACAACCCACAGCTGTCAAGGCCGGCAGCGAACTGTGCGTGGCCCGAGCGCGGACAGAACCCGTCGCTTGGGTTGTAACACACACTCTCATTCGTGCTCTGACTCCCTAACATTTATTTGTGCTCTCTCTAACAAACTCACTCACACTCATTCACATTTAACCACTCTCACAATGACTGATACTCACACCTTCTCACTCACTGTCACTAGTGTTGGAGTGAAACAGGATGCATGAATGAGCATGGAGCTGAGCTGAATAGGGAGATTCAATTCAATTCAATTCAACTTTATTTATATAGCGCCATTTCACAACAACAGTCATCTCATAGCACTTTCAACTGTAGGGGGGACCCCCACAGTTGCAGAAAGACCCCAGCAATCAGGCGATCCCCTGTGAGCAAGCACTTGGCGACAGTGGAGAGGAAAAACTCCCTGTTAACAGGAATAAACCTCCAGCAGAACCAGGCTCAGGGAGGGGCAGTCATCTCCTGCAACTGGCTGGGGGGGTGAGGGGATAGAGAAGATGAAAAGAACAGACATGTAGAGAGCAAACAGCACGATGTGGACTCAATCTATGGGAGAAAACAAACAAATGTTAATGACCAGCAAAAAAAAAAAAAATTTCATTGAGAGTGAGGAAAGGAGTGAGGCCCAGTGCATTACTGGAGGTCCCCCGGCTGACTAAACCTATTAGCAGCATAACTAAGGGAGGGTTCAGAAACACATGATCCCTCCCTAATTGTAGGCTAGATCAAAAAGGTAGGTTTTAGCCCTATTCTTAAAAACAGAGATCGAGTCTGACTCCCGAATCCAGATTGGCAGCTGGTTCCACAGGAGAGGAGCTTGATAACTGAAGGCTCTGCCTCCCATTGTACTTTTGGAGATTCTAGGTATTACAAGTAATCCTGCATTTTGGGAGCGTAGTGCTCTGTTAGGATAATATGGTAGTATCAGATCTTTTAAATAAAAAGGAGCCTGACTGTTTAGAGCTTTGTAAGTAAGAAGAAGGATTTTAAACTTAATTCTAAACTCTATGGGAAGCCAATGAAGGGAGGCCAGAACCGGAGAGATATGATCTCTCTTTCTAGTACCTGTTAAAACTCTTGCTGCAGCACTTTGGATCAGCTGAAGACTTTTTAAAGATGTTTTAGGACAGCCTGATAATGAAGAATACAATAATCTAATCTCGAGCTAACAAAAGCGTGGATCAGTTTCTCAGCATCACTCTGAGACAAGATGCTCCTAATCTTGGCAATATTACGCAAATGATAGAAGGCAGTCTTAGAAACAAATTTAATATGTGAATTGAAGGACAGATCTTGATCAAAAATAATTCCAAGGTTCCTCACAGAGCTATTAAGAGAAAGAGTAACCACATCCAAACTGAAAGTTTGATTTGGAAAGGAATTTCTAAGGTTTTTTGGACCAACAAGAATGACTTCAGTCTTATCTGAATTTAATAGCAGGAAATTACAAGTCATCCAAGCTTTGATTTCCTTAAGACAGGCTTCTAACTTGGCTAATTGATTACTATCATCTGGCTTCATTGACAGGTATAATTGTGTGTCATCTGCACAACAATGAAAATGTATACAGTGCTTTCTAATAATGTTGCCTAACGGAAGCATATATAAACTAAAAAGAGTAGGGCCTAGCACAGATCCCTGTGGAACTCCATGACTAAGCTTTGAGTTGAAAGAAAACTCATTATTTATATGAACAAACTGGAACCTATCAGATAAATAAGATCTAAACTACTGCAACGAAGTTCCATTAAGTCCAACATAGTGGTCTAATCTATCAAGTAGAATATTATGATCGATAGTATCAAAAGCTGCACTAAGGTCTAAAAGGACAAGTACAGAAACTAGTCCATTATCAGATGCAATGAGGAGGTCGTTAGTGACCTTCGCTAAGGCTGTTTCAGTACTATGATGGATTCTAAACCCAGATTGAAACTCTTCAAGTAAACCATTTCCCTGCAGGTGGTCAAATAATTGCGTAGCAACAACTCTTTCTAAGATTTTTGAAATGAAAGGGAGATTAGAGATTGGTCTATACTATAGACCAATCTCAAAAAGACAACGCTAGATCCAGTAGCTTTAGCTAACTATAGACTCTATAGTTAGCTAAAGCTACTGGATCTAGCGTTGTCTTTTTTGAGTAAGGGTTTAATTACAGCCATTTTAAAAGCCTGTGGTACATGGCCTAAAGTTAATGAAGAATTGATTATATGAAGAATAAAGCTACCAATAAGTGGGAAGACTTCTTTAAATAACCTGGTAGGAATAGGGTCTAAAAGACAAGTTGAAGGTTTGGATGAGGAAACTATTTTGTCTAACTCACAAAGGTCGATTGGAGTAAACTCATCAAGACAGACATCAATAGAAGGAGTTGTAGTAGTTACAGTATTTAAGTTAACTGTGGGAAGAATCTGATTGATTTTATCTCTGATGGATGAAATTTTATTATTGAAAAAGTTCATAAAGTCCTGACTAGCAAGCTCTAAGGGAATGCTAGGATTGACAGAGTCCTGACTCTTTGTCAACCTGGCTACAGTACTGAAAAGAAACCTGGGATTATTCTTGTTCTCTTCTATTAATGCAGAATAATAACTCATTCTAGCTTTTCTAAGAGATTTTTTATAAATTAAAAGATGATTTCTCCAAGCTAAATAGATTTCATCTAAATTAGTGGAGCGCCATTTTCTTTCTAATTGACGAGTCTTCTGTTTTAAACTATGAGTTTCTGTGTTAAACCAAGGAGTTAGAAATCTCTGATTAGTCTTTTTCTTTTTTTAAGGGGGCCACCAAGTCTAGAGTCTGATGCAGAAAAGCTGTAACACTATCCACCATGTTATCAATTACAGAAGGAGCAAGCTGTCTATAGCTTATTTCCGTTGTGTTGACACATGGCATAGAGGAAACAATCTGCATAAATTTGGTAACAGCGTCATCTGAGAGGCATCTACTGTAATAATATTTTTCTTTAGGAGCCAAATAGTCAGAAATAGTAAAATCAAAGGTTAACAGACAATGGTCTGACAGTACAGGGTTATGAGGAGACACTACAAGATTTTCTATTTCTATGCCATACGTCAGAACAAGGTCCAATGTATGGTGGAGGTAATGAGTAGAATCTCCTACTTTCTGAGAAAACCCAATCGAGTCTAATATTGAATTAAATGCCACATTAAGGCAGTCACTATCTACATCCACATGTATATTAAAGTCCCCTACTCTAATTATTCTATCAGATTTCAGCACTAAATCAGCTAAGAAATCAGCAAATTCGGATAAAAATTATGAGTAGGTTGATGGGGGATGATAAACTATGGCAAATAAAATTGGGTGAAAATTAAAAAAAATTATGGCAAATAAAATTGATCTCCACTGGAGATCTGCTGTCCGTTTCTCAATAGGGAGCTTGTACATAAGATAAGATAAGATAAGCCTTTATTAGTCCCACAATGGGGAAAATCCAGGATTGCAACAGCACAGGGATAGCAACACTCAGAGCAATAATTAAGAAGATACGGAAGATATAAATAAGAGCAGTGGATATACATATATACACAATATATAAATATATATACAAAGTGCGGAGCATTGTAGCTAGATGGAATAAACAGTATAACCATCTACTTAGTTATCCTACATAGTATGAATATGTACCCATACATATTGTCACCCTCGGTAGCGACCAATAGAGTCCTAGTTGTATATACTGGAGGGGACCATTGTGTAAGTCTATTGCGCCTTTTGCATTCAATACTATTAGGTCGTCACGTTTTTGGACCGCCAGCTGCCTTTCGGGGAAAGGTCCAACTCCAGGGTTCAGGGCTCCAGGGTCTCAACTTGGAAACAAAACAAACATTCCTCCCCCTCATTAGAATCCAGGTGTGCTCTAGGTGTGCTCTGTATTTATTTGTAGCTATTGCCCCATGTACAATCCTCCACTGGAGATCTGCTGTCCGTTTCTCAATAGGGAGCTTGTACATGGACCGCCAGCTGCCTTTTGGGGAGAATACCGGCCCCAAAACCCCCGCCCACTTCGACTCTTTCACCTCCGTCAGGGAGGGCAGATTTAGAACTTTCACACAGATGTGATACACCGTCTTCTTCCCTACAATCTGGAACTTGCCCAGACGAGGAGTTCTGAAGGACAGCAGGTGATCTTCTCCCTCCTGCCACTCTCCCACTGCTGGACTTATGGAAAGGGCAGGAAAGGTGGACACAGTGTCCTCATCCCATTGATCAGAAAGAGTGCGGTTTTCCGCAAAGGCTCTCAGTGGTCGTGGCAGGGCAGCACACACTTCCTTCACCTCCCTATGCACCAGTCTGACAGATGTAATGTTGGCTCTCCGCCTCAGCGTTTCTATGGACGTGGTTGACATCTTCATCAGATGACCAAGCTTTGTATAGCCTGCCTCTCTTAAACAAGTTTGCAGACTAACAGACTGCAGCATTTGAGTGTCCATGAATTGATTGAAAAACAGTGGTTCCTCAAACAGCCACATGCCTGGTGTCTCCTCAGGAATACAGGCTACAGTGAAGACTTGCCATGCATGCAAGACAGATGTATAAAAAGCAGAGAGTCCAGTAAAGTCCACCTCCCCGGATTTCATGAGGAAAAGCTGCTTATCATAGCCCAAGTGGCCAACTCTCCTCAGGAGCAGTTTTGCAGTGTCCATCCAGCAGGGGCTACAACCATAAAGGAGCCGTTGTGCAGTCTGAAGCCTAAAACAGGTGATCTTGGACTGTATGTCAACCAGGCCCTGTCCTCCCTCGGCAACAGGGAGGTAGAGAACAGCCGCACGCACTCAATGTCGACCAGACCAAAAGAAATCCACGATGATCTTCTGAACCTCCTCCACCAGGCTCCTGTACGGTGTCAAAGCGATAAGCCTATGCCAAAGAGCCGACGCGACCAGATTATTGGCGACCAGAACTCTTCCCCTATATGACAGCTGTGGTAGCAACCAATTCCATTTAGAAAAATGAGCACACACCTTCTCCTTAATTCCCTCCCAGTTCTTGCTTTCAAAGTCCTCAGAACCCAAAAACACCCCCAATACTTTAAGACCGGCTTTCCCCCACAGAAGACCTCCAGGTAGATGAGGAATGTCTTGATGTGTCCACTGCGCCACCAATAAACCCTCACTTTTGCCCCAGTTTACCCGTGCAGAAGATGTTTTTTCATAAATGGATAAAGTGTCCACCAAACGCTGTGCATCCCTGTGGGATGTGATGAAAATGTTGACGTCGTCTGCATAAGCAGACAAAACGAGTGGATGACAACTACTGGAGGGCCCCGGCAGGGTCAAACCACCTAGCTGAGTGCGCAACCTGCACAGCAAAGGCTCAATAGCCAAGCTATACAGTTGACCCGAGATCGGACAACCCTGCCTTATTCCCCGATGTACAGGGATTGGCCCACTCAGCCCTGCCCCCATCTTTACCAAACACTCAGCTCCAGTATATAACAGATTTACCCATGTCAAAAACATATTGCCAAAACCAAACCCCTTCAGTGTGGAAAACAAATAAGAATGGTCAACCCTATCAAAAGCTTTTTCTTGGTCGAAAGACATAATACCAAACTTTAAATCATAACATTTACTAAGATGAAGAACATCACGTATTAGAAAAATATTGTCCATAATGGTTCGATCAGGAATACAATATGTTTGACCTCTATCTATGATTATATCCAAAACATTTTTCAGTCTATTTGATAGGGCTTTAGAAAGCACCTTGTAGTCTGTGCAAAGAAGAACAACGGGCCTCCAGTTTTTAAGCAAGGCCAAGTCCCCTTTCTTAGGCAGCAGATATAGTACTGCACGCTGACAGGGGACAGGTAAAGATCCAGTTCAATTTGTGCCCATTCAAACTATTTTTGAACAATTATGATAGCTATTTCATTGTAAACCAAAACTCCTACCTCAGGTATGTAAGAATACGCACTTTGTATCTCCTTATTTTTGTAACCAGAATTTTTGAGTCATTTCAAGACAGACGCCTTAGCTTACTTCTTCAAGCAAATTTTATAATTTACATTTGTCCATATTCAAATTATTTTTGGAAATTCATGGAAGTCCTTCCAGTAAACCAAAGTCAAAGCTCTCTACTTAGTAATAGATACTGTTTGCATGCTAGTATGTATGGACATCACAAAACCCTTTTAACCCAGTATTTAGGTCAAGTATAGCCAAGGAGACGAAGCTGTCATGGGTGTGTACCAACGCTGACCGATGCTCACCATTGCTACAAAGGGGGGATCTGTAGCATCATCGACTCCTCAAACCAAGACAGAAGATCACTTCTCTCCATTTTACAGGAATATCACTGGCTTTCATATCGACTCATCCAGGCCTCATCCAGGCCTGACCAAAGATGTTTGTTTTCCCAGGACCCCAATGTAAACAGTTGCCTCTTGCAGAGATTGTAAGGATCAGAATTTGCTTTTAAAGGCTCAAAGGAACATAAACTCGGGAGACCAGACCTCCAATGTGAACACTGCATTTGGATAACATCCCCCTTTACAGGAAACCAATGCTCTTAAAAGGGTCATAAACGGCTTAATCAGACGGGTTTATAACCTCCGATGTTTTCCAGATTTCCTCCCAGATCCCATGGACCTAAAAGAAAT
Source organism: Pholidichthys leucotaenia (assembly GCA_020510985.1). NCBI lineage: Eukaryota > Metazoa > Chordata > Actinopteri > Cichliformes > Pholidichthyidae > Pholidichthys > Pholidichthys leucotaenia. The sequence continues at coordinate 18,599,085 of CM035839.1, read as the reverse complement.
CATCTACAGCTCAACAGTACCTCCTAGCGGATACCTACGAAATGTGTTTCAGTATGTAGGATGACTTTTAATTTGTTCTAAACATTAAGTTTCTTTCAGCTTATCCTCTTCTCCCCTGGATCCTAAGGACACTGAAAATCATCCCTTTTATCACCAACCATGGTTTGCTGTACTACATTAAGCTTTGATCTAAATATGAATGCATGTATTATAATTATGTATAAGAAATGTTATATTCATGACTGTTATTCAAACAAATGTAATATTAAATTAATGGTATAAATGCATGATGACCAAATATTAGCCAAGTCATTTTAATTTAGTTAGATTTTATATTGAGCACCTAATTTCATAAGAACTGACTGAGTGTTGATTTTTCTCTGCAATTTCATGGGATGGTGTCTTCATTTGATTGGCTGCTCTCAAACAAAGAAATGTTCTCACATTGGATGGCAGCCATTTCAAACTGCTTTTGATAAAGTCGATTGGTCAGTCTTGCGATCGACATCACAAGTTTATGACTAGGCAGGTCATTTTAAAAGTAGTGGAAGCTGCCCTGCATAAAAGAAGTTGCAGTTATGTGAGAGAGAACAAGAGATCAAAGATGAAAGAAAAGAAGTAAGAAGTTAGATCAGAAGAAGAGAGAGAAAGATTCAGAAAAAAAACAGGATTAAGAATTAGAAACACAGAAAAGAAGAAAGAAAGATTTTGAGAAAGATTAGGAACTAAGTTAAGATTAAAGAAGCAGAATAGTAATCTAGATCTCAGAGGAAGATTTTATTCCACCGTTTCAAGGTCCTGTGTAGTTTTATTCTATCTAAATTGTTCTTTGTGAAGTTTGTCAAATCTTGCGTTAGTTTCTGGTTACTGAGGAGAAATCACCTTTTCTTTAGAGCTCGCTTTTTCAGAGAATCAAATTCTCAAACTTTCTCCTTCACCTCAGAAGCCATTCTTATCCTAGTAAATGTTTTTCTCATTTTTTTTATGACTTTTCACGCCGTTAAAGTGGACCTTTAATTTTCCTAATTTAAAGTGAACAGAGACTGTGTTTTTTTGGACTCTCTTTCCGGCCTCATACCTGCCTGACTGAGAAGTGGTTCCTTCAGATTTTTGGTCTATCCCACTACAAGAGACCTCAAATTCGGACTCATTTCCAAGGACTTGTCACGCCGCTCGGTGACAGACCATCCACTGCTGCCATTGTCTGGAGAGCCCCCAGCTGGGTTTACACTTCTACTGCTGTGAGGAAGCCTTGCAGCACCGCTTCCTCCGACGTCCTAACTCCCAACTCGGCCGGTATCGACCCGCTGAAACGTGGACCTACAGCTGTTGTGTGAGTGAAACTCCTACTTTTCTTATCTCCTGGGTTAAAACGTGATGTCCTAACAATTAAATTACAATTGAATATAGCCCATATTTCAGGACTCAATTAGTCTCTTAGCCACAGGATAAAGCTATAAACTGAAGGAAGACTACTAGTCATTTTAAGTAACTGCCCTTAATTTTTGTAGATTAATTCAGAAGTCATTTTTAGATAATTAGCTTATGAATTTTCCCCATAAAATTGCGTTGTTTTGTTAAACATTTAGAAGGCTTAGTGTAAATGACTGTAGGTTCAAGACAGTCAGCCCAAAGAGAATCAGGAAGGCTGCCTAGCACAGGAAAAGTCAGTTTAAAATCATGGAAATCTGTGGTGATGAGCCAGCCAAGAGGCGTGGCCTTGGGCAGGATGATGGTCTCTGCCGTGGGATTGTTTACTGGTAACATGGTGGTTCTGCATTCTAGGCTTAGAAGGGGCGTGGCCTCCAGAGTTAAGCCTAGATCGTCAAGCAAAGGAGCTGGTTGGAAAAATGCTTGTGGATGCCTAAGTTTCTGTCCGGTCTGAATGCATAGTTGGACCGGGTAGCACGTGACATTAGCAGGTATGAGACAATATTGAGTGTTCAGTACCTGGCAGGCCTCAGGGATGGTCTGGCCTGACTTTAGAGTGTCAAGATCTGGTTTAGAGTGAGTGTCTCGAACTGAGGTGAGAGACCATAAGACATTGTTTATGGTATCAACCTGGGTTCCGAGTCTCACAAGATGATCACTGCCGATGTAGACTGCATGTGGCAGGTCGGGAACGACCAATAAGGGATGAATCAGCAGTCTGTGGTTCCACTGAAGGTGGAGGGCACAGATACTTGTGGCGATTAATGTTTTGTTTGATTTGGTCCCAGCAGGGAAACGAAAAGTCTTGTTAGTGACCATAAGGTCAGGGTGTTTCTTGTGTAGAGAGTCGAAAAGTGTCTGGCTGATTGCGGATTTATCAGCCCAGAGAGCCAGTACCACGTCTTCTACGTGGGAGCTTTGGATAACTAGTCCTTTGACTACTTGGGGGCAGTACTCTTCGTTGGCTGCCCCTGATTTTAGGGTGCAAAGAAATGAACTGTGTTCATTTAAGGTTGGGTTGTCAGATGTGGTGACATGGGAAGGGGTGTTTGTTTCAGCCTGGTTCCTAAGGTCACCTTCTGTCAAACTTTGTTGGGTCAGCAGTGCGAATGGGTTGACTCCTGGAACATCCAAGGTGTCAAGAGTGTAGCACTGTGATCCGGTTGCTTCAGGTAGAGTGGTTGGCAGAGGTTGTCGAACTTGAGCCCATAGCTTGAGATTCTTGAAGTCTATCAGAGGCTCAAAGCGATTAAGTAGATCCTTGCCTATCAGCAATGGAATTGAGTTGAGATTGGATACATAGACCGGGTGGATCAAGGTCATGGGCCCAATGGAGATTTTTATCAATGACATGTGTGACACAGTCGTGTTTGAGGGTGCATAAGGTTGAATAGCTAAGGAGCAAGGTCTTAGTTTCAAGTCTTTGTGCGCATGGTTAGCAGTGACACGTAGGTGTTCAAAAAGGTCACGCGACATGAGTGTGATGTCCGCTGCGGTATCCAGTAGGGCTTTGTGCGTCATCACATCTTCCAGGGTCAATGAGAGGAAAAATTTTCGTGCAACCCCCCTCTCGGTCAAATCACACAGAAATTCTTCGACCGGTGGTTCAACGCAGATTAAAGGGTCGCCGGTTTCGGGTGAGTGGAGTTTCCCAGGTAGCTGGACTACCAAAATGGCACTGGGTGGCGTTGCATTTTGGAGCTTCTCCTGAGTTTTGGGTGGAGGATGCTCGGTTGTGTCTTCGGTATCCTTCCCCTTTGTAGTAGGAGATTCCTCAGGGTTGACTTGTGGCAAACCTAAAGGATCATTTGGGGTGGTCACAATATTTATGGCTAGGACATCTGGTTTCTTGTCCTCTTTCGCCTCCTTTTTCCTCTTCAGTTCATCAAGTATGCGTTGGAGAGTTTCCAGGTCTTCTCGGCTGGAAATGGGCTTTCCTTTCTTCTCCCAGGGTTTGGAGTTAAACTTTCCAGGGGGAGGTCTTGCTTCCCTTTCGAAGTTTTTCCGGCGGTAGGAGGGAAGTCACCACCTCCCGCGGTTACGCGAGTCTCGAGATCGATATCTGTCATCCCGGGTATCCGTACCGTATTCTTGTGACTTACCTGGTGGACTTAGTCTCCAACGGTAGTCAGGTTTTGGTGATGTTGGCTTGGAACTTGGTGTCAAAAATTTTTCCGGGTCATGACTCGACTTATCTTGACTAGAGGACTGTCGTGGTTTTATTTGTGACCGAGGTGCTGGAACAAGGGCTGGCCTTGTGGCGCCCTCTAGGTCCAGGGTGTCTGATGCGGTGTTGACAGCTAACACCGCGGTAGACTCGGTATGCTTCTGATTGCTTTGTCACTGTTTCTGGAATGCATAATGTGCACACTCTCTTAGCTGGTTTATCGAGTTTGTCTTTGGGTTAGCCATGACTCCAAGGTGGTGTCCAATCGTTGGATGGAGATTCTGAATGAAAAGAGCCTTGAAATTGTGGTCTTCTTCGATCTCAGGCGTGTTTTGAGATCCGAAATATGCGCGCAGGAGTTGCTGGTAGTATGCCTGTTGGGGCTCTAAGCGACCCTGTTTCACAGCTAGGGCTGTCGCTAGCCCTGACTGTAAGCAGTCGTCGGAGAACTCCTTTTCAATGGCTTCGTAGAGTTTCCGGTGGTTCATCTTGATGTCAAATGGTTGCCGATCTATAAATTTTGATACCGACCTGTTGGATGTCACCTTAATCAAATAAATGCAATTGTCAACCATAGCATCAGGGTATTTATGCAAGTAGTAGTCAATGTCTGGCAAATAAGCCCTGGTATCAGGTGACCCACTGGTTGAGTGATCAAATTTTGTGACGTGGCGAGCGATCTTATCGAGATCTCCATCAGATGGAATTTGCAAATGTCTTTCGCGTTGCCGTTCGGGTCTGAACGGGTCAGGTGAGTGTGAGCTGGGGGAGTCCCCATCCCATGAGGGGATGCCCCCCTTTGTCGAGGGAACTGGCCTGTTCATGGCTTCTGGTCTCAGATCCCTTTGTTTCCGGTGGTCTTCCAGCTCTTCTTTGACGTCCTGAAGACCTTGTTGTGCTTCTCGTAGGAGCAGTTTACATTTCCCATAGTCAGAGTTTGTTTTGTCAAATTGACCTTCAACTTCCTTGAGTTGATTCTCTTTGTGAAGCAGGGCGGTTTTCAATTCCTCATTTTCTTGGCTGAAGTGAGGTATTGTTGTCTTCTAGTCGTTGCTTTTCTTCCTCTGCTTGTTCCAGATTTAGCAACGTCTGATCAAGCGTAGCTTGGGTGTCTTCTTTCTCTATGTGAGCTTGTTCCTGCTTTTTCACAAGGGATTTGTTCTCTTCCTGAAGAGAAAGGATGGTTGTTTGTTGTTTCACCAGTTCCTTCTTAGCGTAGAGTACTTGGGTTTCAGCTCATTTTAGCCTTGCAATCAATGCTAGTGCAAACTTCCCTAACACACCTGGGATTTCCTTTGCTTTCTGTGGGTTAGTTTCGCATTCATCTAAAAGCTTTTTCATGATTTGCTTCAAATCTTTGGGTGGAGTATCCTGAACATGTTTGGAGAAACCGGGTATAAGGTCGGAAGCCAACTCTTCCAGTGTTACTTGAAGGTCATTTAATTTGTCAAGTGGACTCGACATGTTTGACCGTTTGTGTAACGCTTAGCTTGAAATCAGTTTGTTGATTATAGCTAAAGTTGTGAGGCAAGAGTTAACCGTGAGTGTTGTTTTGTAGTGGGGGTAATTACAAGCTTCCTTTTGGAGTTTGTTTAAACTTCCAGGCTTGTAAACAGGAAAGCAAATATTTTTGGAAATTCTTTAGAAATGTGGGATATGTGTTAATGTATTTGTTGACATTGTATTTTGATTTGTATTTCACAAGACAAAAACAAAAAAAAAATTGTGTCGATTGACTTCTTTCAGTTCAGTTATCAGAGTATTGTTTTGGAATAGTCTTCAACTAGTTTGTGAGTTTTTGTTGAATCTCACTTGAAAGTAATGATTTTATTTACAAAAGAAAGCAACAAAAATAGAAAAGGTTAAATGCTTTAAGGCTTTAGAGTTACAGTATAAGTCTTCACTTTGTTTTAAAGTTAGAACTGGCTTTGTTTCATTTGTTAAAGCTTATCTTCATTTAAAAGCTTTAAATGTTTTAATATTTACAAATTAGGAAACAAATGAATTGTCTTTGCATATTGTCACTAAGGCTTCCTTAGGATTAAAGTTAATGATTATTTAAAAAGAGAAGAAAAAAAAATGTTTTACAGACTAGTCAAAGTTTTCACTTTTTGACTTATTTCAAATCCTGGTGAGAAATAGTGAGTTGATTAAATGTTTTCCTTCTCCTGGGGAGGAAACATGAATCAAAAGCAACACACTGACTGCAAATAAGCTAAAGCTTTCAAGTGTTAATTGCTGAATGTGGTTTTGTAGAGGATGCCTTCACAAACGAGACTGAGTTTATTTATCAGGAAAGGTTTATTGAGAGTCTACATCCTCTATCAAGCAAGTATCTCAACAAAAGAGAGGGAACAATCATCTTTCACAGTTCGTATACCCTCCAAAGACACAAAACCCCCAACATCAAATAACACCCCCCCAACCCACAGTCCTTGAGCAAACATACAGCCCCCGAGGCTCCTTGGCGTCTCCATTGTCTCTCTCATCCTTCTAGCCTCTGGGGCTCCTGCTGGGACATTCTCTCCCACTTCTCGTCTCCTAAGCAACCAACTTCACACCTCCTGTAGGTCTCTGCAGGGTCAGGTCTTCTTTGGCCATTGAGACGTGAAGCTTCCAGAATATGCACCATCATGCCTACTAGGTATATGTGGGTGAATATGAATGCCATATATGCGCTCTAAATATGCGCCATATACCCCCCCCCCCCCAAACGTCTAAATAAGGACAAAGTACACCCCAAAATGCATAGAAACATATCATATCACACAGAACAGCAAAATGGCACAACATATCACACTTCCAACTGCTTGGGCTTCAACCTCCTGCCATAACTGCTGTAAGCAGGCTTCGATCTGCCTGTAGCTGTTTCTTGCATCTGTGGATCAGAGTCATTAGCACATTCTTGTGAAAGCTTAGAAGAGTGTCTCCCCGGTGGCCTGCCGCGGCGGGGGGCCCTGGCTAATTGCACTTGTTCATCAGCCAACACAAAAGCGGGTTTGAGTCTGTTAATGCAGACTAATTCTCTCCTGTCACCCAAATCGAGCAAAAAATGTTTTTCCTCAGTTTCTAACACTCTGAACTGTCCATCATAAGGCGGTCTTAAACCTGGCCTCTGAGCGTCATGTCTGACAAAGACAAATTCTGCATTCTTTAAGGCTTTAGGCACAAAAACGCGTGGGAAACTGTGATGAACTGGGCCGGGGAGGGTGTTTGATCCCGTGTCGCTCTGCAGCAGCTGAGCGGGTGGGCGATTTGGTGCGGGGTTCTCTGGAAGGAATTTGCCCGGTAACCGGAGGGGTTGGGCAAAAACTAGCTCAGCCGGAGAGGCTTGTAAATCTTCCTTAGGTGCTGAACGCAACCCTAATAAAACCCATGGAAGTTTATCAACCCAATTTGTGTCCGTGAGAGCCGCTCTGAGGGCTGCTTTCAATGACCGGTGAAAGCGTTCGCATAAACCGTTGGCCTGAGGGTTATAAGCTGTAGTGCGGTGAATTTTCACCCCCAGACTGAGGGCCATGGCTGACCAGAGCTCGGAAACGAATTGGGGACCCCTGTCAGACGTTATGTCTGACGGTACTCCAAAACGTGCGACCCAAGCCGTTAAAAACGCACGCGCCACATCTGCTGCTGTAGTTGACGCCAGGGGGACCGCTTCTGGCCAGCGCGTTTTGCGGTCCACCATGGTTAGAAGGTGTGTGAAACCCTGCGACAGCGGGAGGGGTCCCACCAAGTCGATATGCACGTGGTCGAAGCGTTTGGCCGGGATGTGAAAAGGTTCTAAGGGGGCCCGCGTATGCTTGTGTATCTTTGCTCTTTGACATGCTGCGCAGGCTGCGGCCCACTGTTTGACCTGTTTACGCAGCCCCGGCCAAACAAATTTTTCTCCCACCATTTTGATCGATGCGCAAACTCCCGGATGTGCCAGCGAATGGATTAAATCAAAAACGCGGCGGCGCCACGCAGCTGGGACCACGGGGCGGGGGCGCCCCGTGGAGATATCGCAGGTTAGAGGAGGCATACCTGTCTGATGCACCCTGTGCTCCAGCCTTAGCCCTGTTGGCCCAGACTGGAGCGCGCGCACATCCGCATCGTTAACCTGCTCGGCGGCCATGGCTGCATAATCTAACCCAACGCAGACCGGGGCTGTGAGCGCTTCCGCGCCGCAAGCCTGGCCCGAGTCTACAGCCGCCGAGTCTGCCCCCTGGGGGCCTGGCAGTGCAACTGCGCGCGAGAGGCAATCTGCCACGACATTGTGTTTGCCCGCCACGTGTTGAATGTCGGTGGTAAACTCCGAAATCGCAGCCAGCTGCCTCTGTTGTCGGCCCGACCAAGGCTCTGAAATTTTGGCCATTGCAAATGTTAAGGGTTTGTGGTCTACAAACGCGGTGAAACGGCGCCCCTCCAACCAGAACTGGAAGTGGCGGATGGCCAAATGCAGGGCTAAAAGCTCCCTATCAAACGCGCTGTATTTACGCTCGTTATCGCGCAATGTTTTGCTGAAAAACGCAAGTGGTTGCCAGCTCCCTGCTACCAGTTGCTCGACAACCGCCCCCACTGCCACGTCGGAAGCGTCCGTGGTTAGCGCCATGCGAGCTGCTGGCACCGGGTGTGCCAATAACGCAGCGTTCGCAAGGGCCGATTTGACTTGTGAGAAAGTGCACTCCCGGTCCGGGGACCACTCGACCCTAGATGCAGGTTTTTGCTTCTTTAGTGCTGCGTACAATGGGTGCATGAGCCGTGCCGCGTTGGGGAGGAAGCGGTTATAAAAATTGACCATCCCCAAAAATTCTTGCAGTGCCTTAACTGTCTGCGGTTGAGGGAAATCCGTTATCACGCGCACTTTATCAGGCAGCGGGACCGCGCCCTCTGGAGACACGCGGTGCCCCAAAAAATCGATTTGCGCTACCCCGAACTGGCATTTTGCTGGGTTAATTATCAGCCCGTGTTCTGTCAGCCTCTGAAAAACAGCTGTGAGGTGGCGTTCGTGTTTGGCCTCAGATGTACTGGCTACCAAAATATCATCCAAATAAGCGAACAATTCAATTCATTTCAATTCAATTCAATTCAACTTTATTTATATAGCGCCATTTCACAACAACAGTCATCTCATAGCACTATCAACTGTAGGGGGGACCCCCACAGTTGCAGAAAGACCCCAGCAATCAGGCGATCCCCTGTGAGCAAGCACTTGGCGACGGTGGAGAGGAAAAACTCCCTTTTAACAGGAAGAAACCTCCAGCAGAACCAGGCTCAGGGAGGGGCAGTCATCTGCTGCGACTGGCTGGGGGGTGAGGGGATAGAGAAGAAGAAAAGAACAGACATGTAGAGAGCAAACAGCACGATGGGGACTCAATCTATGGGAGAGAACAAACAAATGTTAATGACCAGCAAAAAAAAAATATATTTCATAGAGAGTGAGGAAAGGAGTGAGGCCCAGTGCATTACTGGAGGTCTCCCGGCTGACTAAACCTATTAGCAGCATAACTAAGGGAGGGTTCAGAAACACATGATCCCTCCCTAATTGTAGGCTAGATCAAAAAGGTAGGTTTTAGCCCTATTCTTAAAAACAGAGATCGAGTCTGACTCCTGAATCCAGATTGGCAGCTGATTCCACAGGAGAGGAGCTTGATAACTGAAGGCTCTGCCTCCCATTGTACTTTTGGAGATTCTAGGTATTACAAGTAATCCTGCATTTTGAGAGCGTAGTGCTCTGTTAGGATAATACGGTAGTATCAGATCTTTTAAATAAAAAGGAGCCTGATTGTTTAGAGCTTTGTAAGTGAGAAGAAGGATTTTAAACTTAATTCTAAACTCTATGGGAAGCCAATGAAGGGAGGCCAGAACCGGAGAGATATGATCTCTCTTTCTAGTACCTGTTAACACTCTTGCTGCAGCATTTTGGATCAGCTGAAGACTTTTTAAAGATGTTTTAGGACAGCCTGATAATAAAGAATTACAATAATCTAATCTCGAGCTAACAAAAGCGTGGATCAGCTTCTCAGCATCACTCTGAGACAAGATGCTCCTAATCTTGGCAATATTACGCAAATGATAGAAGGCAGTCTTAGAAACAAATTTAATATGTGAATTGAAGGACAAATCCTGATCAAAAATAACTCCAAGGTTCCTCACAGAGCTATTAAGAGAAAGAGTAACTGCGTCCAAACTGAAAGTTTGATTTGGAAAGGAATTTCTAAGGTTTTTTGGACCAACAAGAATGACTTCAGTCTTATCTGAATTTAATAGCAGGAAATTACAAGTCATCCAAGCTTTGATTTCCTTAAGACAGGCTTCTAACTTGGCTAATTGATTAGTATCATCTGGCTTCATTGACAGGTATAATTGTGTGTCATCTGCATAACAATGAAAATGTATACAGTGCTTTCTAATAATGTTGCCTAACGGAAGCATATATAAACTAAAAAGAGTAGGGCCTAGCACAGATCCCTGTGGAACTCCATGACTAAGCTTTGAGCTGAAAGAAAACTCATCATTTACATGAACAAACTGGAACCTATCAGATAAATAAGATCTAAACCACTGCAACGAAGTTCCATTAAGTCCAACATAGTGTTCTAATCTATCAAGTAGAATATTATGATCAATAGTATCAAAAGCTGCACTAAGATCTAAAAGGACAAGTACAGAAACTAGTCCATTATCAGATGCAATGAGGAGGTCGTTAGTGACCTTCGCTAAGGCTGTTTCAGTACTATGATGGATTCTAAACCCAGATTGAAACTCTTCAAGTAAACCATTTCCCTGCAGGTGGTCAAATAATTGCGTAGCAACAACTCTTTCTAAGATTTTTGAAATGAAAGGGAGATTAGAGATTGGTCTATAGTTAGCTAAAGCTCCTGGATCTAGCGTTGGCTTTTTGAGTAAGGGTTTAATTACAGCCGTTTTAAAAGCCTGCGGTACATGGCCTAAAGTTAATGAAGAATTGATTATATGAAGAATAAAGCTACCAATAAGTGGGAAGACTTCTTTAAATAACCTGGTAGGAATAGGATCTAAAAGACAAGTTGAAGGTTTGGATGAGGAAACTACTTTGTCTAACTCACAAAGGTCGATTGGAGTAAACTCATCAAGACAGACATCAATAGAACGAGTTGTAGTAGTTACAGTATTTAAGTTAACTGTGGGAAGAATCTGATTGATTTTATCTCTGATGGATGAAATTTTATTATTGAAAAAGTTCATAAAGTCCTGACTAGTAAGCTCTAAGGGAATGCTAGTATTGACAGAGTCCTGACTCTTTGTCAACCTGGCTACAGTACTGAAAAGAAACCTGGGATTATTCTTGTTCTCTTCTATTAATGCAGAGTAATAACTCGTTCTAGCTTTTCTAAGAGATTTTTTATAAATTAAAAGATGATTTCTCCAAGCTAAATAGATTTCATCTAAATTAGTAGAGCGCCATTTTCTTTCTAATTGACGAGTCTTCTGTTTTAAGCTACGAGTTTCTGTGTTGAACCAAGGAGTTAAAAATCTCTGATTAGACTTTTTCTTTTTTAAGGGGGCCACCAAGTCTAGAGCGTGATGCAGAGAAGCTGAAACACTATCCACCATGTTATCAATTACAGAAGAAGCAAGCTGTCTATAGCTTATTTCCGTTGTGTTGACACATGGCATAGAGGAAACAATCTGCATAAATTTGGAAACAGCATCATCTGAGAGGCATCTACTGTGATAATATTTTTCTTTAGGAGCCAAATAGTCAGAAATAGTAAAATCAAAGGTTAACAGACAATGGTCTGACAGTACAGGGTTATGAGGAGACACTACAAGATTTTCTATTTCTATGCCATATGTCAGAACAAGGTCCAATGTATGGTGGAGGTAATGAGTAGAATTTCCTACTTTCTGAGAAAACCCAATCGAGTCTAATATTGAATTAAAAGCCACATTAAGGCAGTCACTATCTACATCCACATGTATATTAAAGTCCCCTACTATAATTATTCTATCAGATTTCAACACTAAATCAGCTAAGAAATCAGCAAATTCGGATAAAAATTCTGAATAGGTTGATGGGGGACGATAAACAATGGCAAATAAAATTGGGTTTAACCTGAAATTGCTAAAGTGCCCAATACTGAGGACCAGGCCCTCAAAGGAATTATAACATGTTTTTTGCTTTACATTAACTAGTAATTTGGAATGGTAAATTGTTGCTACTCCTCCTCCACGACCAGAACTTCTGGGATTTTGACAGTTTAAATAACCAGAGGGGGTTGATTCATTTAAACCAACATAATCCTCTTGTCCTAACCAAGTCTCTGTAAGGGAAATTAAATCAATCTGATGATCAATTAACAGATCATGGACTAACAGAGACTTGGGAGTTAGAGACCTAATATTTAACAAACCACATTTAATTTTTAAATTATGAGGAGGAACAGAGGCCAAATCATTCAATTTAGAGGCTTTATGTTTAATTTGAGTTTTACCAATATTTTGCTTTATCACTTTGGGATGCTTATACATTATATTTTTATTCACTTTGGAGGGAGCAGACAACGATTCTCTGATGGGGAAGACAGGGGCTAAGCTGAGGGGTGGCGGATGAAGAGGAGCTGCAGAGAGGCGTGTAAGACTGCGACTCTGCTTCCTGGTCCCAACTCTGAGTAGTCACGGTTTTGGAAATTTGGATAAAAAAGATGCCAGATTGTTAGATAAATGAGAAGCACCATCCAAAGTGGGATGAATGCTGTCTCGTCTCATAAGACCAGGTTTTCCCCAAAAAGAGCTCCAATTGTCAATGTAGCCCACGTCATTTTTAGGACACCACACAGACAGCCAGCGGTTCAAGGATGACGAGCCACTAAACATGTCATCACTGGTCAGATTGGGGAGGGGCCCAGAGAATACTACAGTGGCAGACATCGTTTTTGCAAAGTCACACACCGATTCTATATTAAGTTTCGTGACTTCCGACTTGGGGTCTTGTTCACGAGTGAGGGGAAAATGGAGCGAGAGATCGACAGACGGATTGGAGCAGCATCTGCAGTGATGCGGACGTTGTACCGGTCTGTTGTGGTGAAGAGGGAGCTTAGTTCTAAGGCAAAGCTGTCGATTTACCAGTCAATCTACGTTCCTACTCTCACCTATGGTCACGAGCTTTGGGTAATGACCGAAAGAACGAGATCGCGGATACAAGCGGCTGAAATGAGCTTTCTCCGTAGGATTGCTGGACTCACCCTCAGAGATAGGGTGAGGAGCTCAGTCATCCGGGAGAGGCTCAGAGTAGAACCGCTGCTCCTCCACATTGAAAGGAGTCAGTTGAGGTGGTATGGGCATCTGATTAGGATGCCTCCTGGACGCCTCCCATTTGAGGTGTTTCAGGCACGTCCCACTGGGAGGAGACCCCGGGGCAGACCCAGGACTCGGTGGAGAGACTATGTCTCCCAGCTAGTCTGGGAACGCCTTGGTATCCCCTCTGAAGAGCTGGAGCAGGTGGCTGGGGAGAGGGAAGCCTGGGCTTCTCTGCTTGAACTGCTGCCTCCGCGACCCGGACCTCCGGAAAAGCGGTAGAAGATGGATGGATGGATGGATGGATGGACTTCCGACTGCTGGAGACGGATGTCATTAATGCCGGCGTGAATAACAATTGTGGAATATTTACAGTTACTTTTAGCCAGCATTTTCAAATTTGACTCGATGTCGCCTGCTCTGGCCCCAGGAATACATTGGACTATGACCGCTGGAGTCTCTAGGTTCACGTTTCTGACTACAGAGTCGCCAATGATCAGAGTTTTTTCCTCAGCGGGTGTGTCGCTGAGCGGGGAAAAACGATTGGAAACGTGAACAGGTTGGTGGTGTACCGGGGCTTTGCGACTAGGCTTCCTTCTCACCGTCACCCACCCAGTCTCCTCGCTGCTGAGGAGAGCCGGGGAACCACTGACAGGGGGGGCTAAGCTAGCTAGCTCCGCTGCAGCTAATGGGCGTCCGTCGAGATTAACTGGCGCAGACGGTGTTTCAATGCAGCGGAGCCGGGATTCCAAATCAGACAACCTTGCCTCGAGCGCCTCAAAAAGACAACATTTATTACATTTACCGTTATCGCTAAAAGAGGCAGAGGTGTAGCTAAACATCTGACAGAGAGAGCACACCAGAGGAGAGGAAAGAGAGGTAGTAGCCATAGCTAGTGGCTAGAGAGCTGGAGAGCAAACCACACAGGCAGACAGCAAAACAGGAAGTGACGATACGTTACCACAAGGAAGTGACGATCCCCAACACGAAAGGGAGGCCACGCAGCACTGCATCCATCATGCGTTGGAATGTCTGTGCGGTGCCTTTGAGGCCGAAAGGCATGCGCAAAAACTCGAAGAGCCCGAAAGGGGTTATAACTGCTGTTTTGGGTATTTCTTGCGCGCGGACTGGGACTTGGTGATAACTGCGCACCAAATCTATTTTGGAAAAGATGCGCGCCCCCGCCAAATGTGCCAAAAAGTCCTGGATGTGTGGAATCGGGTAGCGGTCGTGTGCTGAAGCATTATTTAATCTGCGGAAATCACCGCAAGGGCGCCACGAGCCGTCAGCCTTGGGCACCATGTGCAGGGGTGACGACCAAGGGCTGTTAGAGTGTCTAACAATGCCCAGTTTTTCCAAGTTGGCAAATTCCTCGCACGCGATGGCCAGTTTAGCTGGGTCCAAGCGCCGAGCTTTTGCAAAAACAGGGGGGCCAGAGGTAGTTATGAAATGCTCCACCCCGTGTTTGGCAACTGACGCTGAAAATGTTGGGACCGTGAGTGTTGGGAACTGATTGAGTAGTGCATGAAACTTACCACCCGCAGCTGTGACATTGGGATGTGCAGAAGGCAGGGCCACCTGAGCTGTGCAGGAGATAGAGTAAAAAGACATTTACAATACGTCTATTAGCAAGATCAACCAATAAACTGTTTGAGCATAAAAAGTCAGCACCTAGCATGTTGTTGCTAACTGCGGCCACGACGATGGTCCACTCGAAGGTGCGGCCATGGAGAGATAGGAGGAGCGTCTTCTCCCCATAGGTTTTGATCGTGGAGCCGTTCGCCGCTAACACCAGGGGTCCGCTGGCAGGCGTCAGCATGTCCGCGTAGGCAGGTTTGACAAAACTCAGCTGGGAGCCTGTGTCCACCAGGAATTCTTTCCCCGAATTTGCGTCTGTCACGAAAAGCAGCTTGTTCGTCGTGCCGAGAGTTGCAGCTGCTACCGGCTCTCGGTCCTGGCGTTTTCCCTGGTGCTGGTATCGGCACGGTGGGGTGCATCTGCGCGCTCTCTCGGCGAAGCGTCGATGGTAGAAACAGAGGGTGTTGTCAGCCCCGCTTCTCCTGGCCTCTGCCGCTGCCGACGTCAGTGGGTTCGGTGCTGCAGCCTCTGGTCTCCCCTCATCTTGCGGGGGTGCGTTCAGCTCTACTGCTGCCGTCGTGGCTGCGTGCCGTCTATGGGCGTCGATGAGCCGCTGCACCTCCTGGCCCAGCTCGTGGTAGTCACGGTTGTTGAGTGGCTGTGAGCTGGCCAGGGTGACTCTCACCACTGGCGGTAGCGTTCTGAGAAAGAGGTGGGCGAAGATAAAGCTGTTGTCATCTTCGCCTCTCAGGCTCATCATCTTCGCCATCAGATCTGCCGGCCTGTCTGCTTCCCCTTTTGTCAGCGCCAGGAGCTTCTCTGCTCGCTCTCCCAGCGAGGGAGTGAAGGCTCGAATGAGGGCGGCTTTCAGTGCGCCATACTTGTCGTCTTGGGGCGGGTGGTTGGTCAGGCTCTCCACCCGCTGCACTGTGAGGCTGTCCAGCTTCGCGACGACATGGTAGAACCTCGTTGCGTCCGCTGAGATTCCCCGAAGGTGGAACTGCGCCTCCACAGTGGTAAACCAGGAGCGCGGGTTATGTTGCCAGAAATTGGGCAGCTGTAGTGCGGTAGCTGCGTTAACCCGGTTGGCTGCTGAAGAGTCCGGTGCGGAAAGCTCACCATCACCGGCCATGGTTTGTCGTAGGTCACCAGTGTAGAGGATGCCTTCACAAATGAGACTGAGTTTATTTATCAGGAAAGGTTTATTGAGAGTCTACATCCTCTATCAAGCAAGTATCTCAACAAAAGAGAGGGAACAATCATCCTTCACAGTTCTTATACCCTCCAAAGACACAAAACCCCCAACATCAAATAACAACCCCCCAACCCACAGTCCTTGAGCAAACATACAGCCCCCGAGGCTCCTTGGCAGCTCCATTGTCTCTCTCATCCTTCTAGCCTCTGGGGCTCCTGCTGGGACATTCTCTCCCACTTCTCGTCTCCTAAGCAACCAACTTCACACCTCCTGTAGGTCTCTGCAGGGTCAGGTCTTCTTTGGCCATTGAGACGTGAAGCTTCCAGAATATGCACCATCATGCCTACTAGGTATATGTGGGTGAATATGAATGCCATATATGCGCTCTAAATATGCACCATAGTTTCCTAATTTTGGAAAATTTTGGTCAAATATTTAGTAAATCACTAAATCCTTTACCAACATGCACAGGATTAACATTAACTTGAGTCTAAATGAACATTGTCATTTATTTGAGTCCCTAAGTTGAATGGCTTCCTGTGAAAGAAATCGCACAAAGTGATCTTTAAAACAAAACACATACAGTATATATAGCTTCAAAAGTTTGCAGACTTTTAGCATAAAATGTGTAAATATATGCTTTTAACTAAAAAGATTAAAATATGTGGTTAACATACGTGAGTAAATACAAAGTCTATGCTTCTATGGTCTTTCACTGTGTATATATGCAGTCAAAAGCTCTTCCACCAATGAGAACAAACTTCAAACCCATAAGTTTCTTTTTCCTTTTTGTTCTTGGGATAAAACTTTTAATTGGGTTTAAATTTAGGTTGTTTCGGATAATTCGGATTGATTTAAAGTTAATTTGGAAGCTCTGTTTGATTATAAATCAGCTTAATAGATTCGCTCTGCTTTAATCCGAGTGTGCATTCATGCAAGAGATGCAACTCCTATAGTTGACCACAAGATGGAGGCAGTTATCTCTGCCCTCCCAGGAGGAGGAGACACTGGTGACGTCACTCTGGGTGGATCTACCGGTCTCACTCAAAATGGCGGCTAGAGTGACTCCCTCTTAGCGCCTTCAAAATGGCGTCTGCAAGCTTACTCTGCTCATGCGCAGTTCTTCGTGCACGCCTTTCGGTCACGCACGCGACTGTGCGTGTTCACGTGACACATGATGCGGGCGCGAGTTTTAGTGACAACGCCACGCCTTGCTTTTCAAAATGAGAGTTTAATCTCCAAATTGCACAAATAATGTTACCCCTCCAACTCCCCCCCTCCCTCCAGCTCCACAGCCTCCACATTCCCTACTTCATTTAAGGCACCCCCCCCCCCACCTCCCCCCCTCCCCTTATCATCAGTGAGCAGGATGTGCTCAAACAGTTCTCCAGACTGAACCCGCGCAAGGCCCCCGGCCCAGACGGCGTGTCTCCCTCCACCCTGAGACTCTGTGCGAAACAGCTGGCTCCTGTATTCACAGACATTTTTAACACCTCCCTTAAGTTATGCCACGTGCCATCCTGCCTCAAATCCTCCACCATCATCCCTGTCCCCAAGAAGCCACGGATCACTGGACTTAATGACTACAGACCTGTAGCGCTCACCTCTGTAGTCATGAAGTCCTTTGAGCGCCTGGTCCTGTCCCACCTCAAGTCCATCACCACCCCTCTCCTGGACCCGCTGCAGTTTGCCTACCGAGCCAACAGGTCTGTAGACGATGCAGTCAACCTGGCCCTCCACTCCATCCTGCAGCACCTGGACTCCCCGGGAACCTACGCCAGGATCCTGTTTGTGGACTTCAGCTCCGCATTCAACACCATCCGCCCCGCTCTGCTCCGGGACAAGCTGTCCCTGCTCAACGTGCCTGACTCCCTCTGCAGGTGGATCATCGACTTCCTGACGGACCGGAGGCAGCATGTGCGGCTGGGAAAGACTGTCTCAGACTATACTAGCATCAGCACCGGATCACCCCAGGGCTGTGTACTTTCCCCCCTACTCTTCTCCCTTTACACCAACTCCTGCACCTCCAGCCACCAGTCTGTCAAGTTGATCAAGTTTGCGGACGACACCACCCTCATCGGGCTCATCTCCAACGGCGACGAGTCCGCCTACAGGAGAGAGGTGGCCCAGCTGGCGTCCTGGTGCAGCAATAACAACCTGCAGCTGAACGCTCTGAAGACAGTGGAGATGATTGTAGACTTCAGGAAAGTCACTACTCTTCTGCCCCCCCTCACCCTCTCAGGCTCTCCCATCACCACTGCTGATTCCTTCCGCTTCCTAGGCACTACCATCACCAGGGACCTCAAATGGGAGCTGACCATCAGCTCACTCATCAAAAAAGCCCAGCAGAGGATGTTCTTCCTGCGGCAGCTGAGGAAGCTCAAGCTACCCACCAAGATGTTAGTGCAGTTCTACACAGCCATCATCGAGTCCATCCTCACCACCTCCATAACCGTGTGGTACGCAGGAGCCACTGCCAGGGACAGACTAAGGCTGCAGTGCGTCGTGCGCACTGCTGAGAAGGTGATCGGCTGCAAGCTCCCATCTCTCCAGGATCTGTACATCTCCAGGACCCGGAGGCGTGCTGGCCGGATCATAGCCGATCCCTCACACCCTGGTCACGTACTGTTTGCCCCCCTCCCCTCTGGTAGAAGACTTCGGTCCATCCAGACTAAAACCTCCCGTCACATGAACAGCTTCTTCCCCTCTGCCATTAGACTGCTGAACACTAAGTGACTCTCGTGCACCATGTACAGCAGCTCAACCAGACTCATGTCAATCATCACTGTTTTCTTCCTGCATTACCGACTGCACTATATAGTTCTCCACAGTATCTGCTGCTGGCTAATATATATTTTAACTGTTGACCAGTATCACTTAATCTTATCCTACACTTTATTACATGTATAGTTTATTTCTCTTATCTTATCATGTTTAATGTTGCAGCATTGTACCGAGACAAATTCCTAGTTTGTGTACTACATGAACAATGGCAATAAACCTGATTCTGATTCTGATTCTGATTCCTTTAAATCCGGGTATAGTTTATAGTACTACTTCCCCAATGGTTTATTCACTGACCAGATCAAACTGCGTCCAGCTTAATCCGACGTCACCACGCTTGGGTAATTACAGAACTGGCCAGTTTAATTAATCCTTTCGGGATAATCGCCGGAAGGTTAAACTGGCGAGAGACGGGACGGTTTTCTTCGCGTTTCTGTCACTCTAGGTCTTTATTTTTCTCAATCCATCATATAATAATACTGCTTAAAACTTCTTTTGCATTCATCAAAAAGCTGTCCACCTGAGAGAGTGGGTGATTCACTCACCCCCCTTTTGCAGCTATCAGCAACCAGACGCCTTGGCGGGAGGCTAAGTAATCAAACACAACAGACACAGACAGAGGGAGCCGCGGGCCTCAGCCTCTCTCTCCCAAACAACACACAGGCTCACCGAATAAAGTGGATCAATATTTGCAGGAAAAAAAACAACTTATGTCTCAATGATTTTTCCTTTTGCATATACGTTTCACAATTACGCAGGCCTCGCGCGGCGGCACCAATATCTGTAACATAAATTGTATAATAAAATATTTGTCATAAGGTACAGGAGTTATTTATTTTATTTAATAGTGGGTGTGAAAGGGGGCGGAGTTAAATCGTCACTTCTACACCCGCTAAATTAAATAAAAGCACTCGTAAAAGGGGGCACCAGTCCTAATGGACAATAATATTAACTTTAATTTTAATTAATTTTGTACCTTCAATTACTTAATGAATCAGTCTCAAAGTTTCAGTGAGTTCCTTTCCTGCCGTGATTAGGAAACATGTATATGCGAAATGAAAAACATTTCAATTTCTCTCATTCACCCTTTTATTAAACTCATTCAGGTTACATGATATGGTGTTCAAATGATGGATAAACAGATTTAAATGATAATAGCGTAAGATATCACATCAACTGATATTGGATTCCTGAACATAAAATCCAGCGTTACACCTCTGTAGAACCAAGGAGGAACCAGACTTATGTTTCAACGGCAAATGAGGCTGAAATGTTTAACAAATCAACGCAATTTTATGAGGAAAATTCATAAGCTAATTATCTAAAAATGACTTCTGAATTAATCTACAAAAATTAAGGGCAGTTACTTAAAATGACTAGTAGTCTTCCTTCAGTTTATAGCTTTATCCTGTGGCTAAGAGACTAATTGAGCCCTGAAATACGGGCTATATTCAATTGTAATTTAATTGTTCGGACATCACGTTTTAACCCAGGAGATAAGAAAAGTAGGAGTTTCACTCACACAACAGCTGTAGGTCCACGTTTCAGCGGGTCGATACCGGCCGAGTTGGGAGTTAGGACGTCGGAGGAAGTGGTGCTGCAAGGCTTCCTCACAGCAGTAGAAGTGTAAACTCAGCTGGGGGCTCTCCAGACAATGGCAGCAGTGGATGGTCTGTCACCGAGCAGCATGACAAGTCCTTGGAAACGAGTCCGAATTTGAGGTCTCTTGTAGCGGGATAGACCAAAAAACTGAAGGAACCACTTCTCAGTCAGGCAGGTATGAGGCCGGGAAGAGAGTCCAAAAAAACACAGTCTCTGTTCACTTTAAATTAGGAAAATTAAAGGTCCACTTTAATGGCGTGAAAAGTCATAAAAAAAATGAGAAAAACATTTACTAGGATAAGAATGGCTTCTGAGGTGAAGGAAAAAGTTTGAGAATTTGATTCTCTGAAAAAGCGAGCTCTAAAGAAAAGGTGATTTCTCCTCAGTAACCAGAAAAAGACCTTGAAACGGTGGAATAAAATCTTCCTCTGAGATCTAGATGTCACCATGGGTTGAGATGCCGTCTCGGCACTGAGCCCATGTTTTCCCTCATCCCTGCCTCCCATTGAGCAGCGTCTCAGCTGGCCCCCAGCTGGCAGCATTATGGACGGCTGGGGCCAATTAGTCTTCATCAGCTGGGGCGCTGCCAATGAGGATAAATAGGAGCAGCCTCGATGACTCGGGGCTGCGACATAAGCACTGCTAGGCTGAAGCCCCTTCGTCTGGTGTCAGCCTCAACTCCCCTTGCAGCATTCCTGTGTTTGTATCCCGCTGTGAGGATGTACGTCTTGCTACCCCCACGTCCGGTACGAGCTGCTTACCTCTGCGCTGTGCAACCTGTGAGTGTACCTCTGCATGAGTATCTGTGCTCTCCTCATCCCTTATCCCTTACCCAAAATAAACCATCTCGACTCACTGGCTTGTCCCTGGCTCTGATTGCCCGGCTCCCTAGAGCCGGATATGACAGTATGTCGCAGCCAGAAGAGTTGCCGGCGGCCGTGAGTCGCTGTGGAAATGTACCTTTCTGTCCGGGTGTCAGCGCTGCTAGCATGCCGTTTCCCAGGAGTCACTTCCGGCGCCAGGGCGACGAGCTAAGGTCCATCTCGGAGGCTGTCGACGGGACATTCTTCACCCTGCACGACGCCTCCAACGCGAGACGCTGGCATCCGGGCCGTGCTGAGGAACTCCTGGACTGTCACCCTCACTCTCTGTACCATCTGGAGGACAGTGCCAGGATAGACGTTGCAGGTACACAGCGAGAGAAGCTCCACGGGGTGGATGGAAATCCCGGCAGGGAGTCGAAGTGGGCGACGTCTTTCCCCGCTTCGGAGTCCCGTTCCTGCCGCCATTCCAGTCCGGGAGTTCGCGCCAACCAGAGGACTTCCCCCGACCTGCGCCACGTCACTCGGGATTCCCTTCTAGGAGCCGCAGCTGACAGCAGTTATGTCCGGGGTCGAGTGGCTGTCGCGAGCTCTACTGTGTTTCCTGTCACCACCTTCAGGCATGTGGCGGCGGCAGTGAGATTGATGGTGAGGACTTCAGGGCTACGAAGCTTTCCCGTGCTCGACGCCTTCCTCGTCTCGATCTCCGATCTGGAGCGGCGAATCCTGGGTTTCCCCCTCGCTTCGTCCCCTGGGAGTAGTCGTCATCACATCGCCGAGTCACCTCTGCACGAACCTCGTCCGGATCCAGTTCTGGGTCATCGTCAGGACCGTTCCTCCCACGCAGCTGTCATCCCTTCGCCTCGTCAGTGTGGAGATCCTACAGCCTCGTCCCCTGAGCCTCGTTCCCCCGCTGTCATTCCTGGACATTCGGGCTGGCTCACCCCGGCTGTTTCCCCCTCCTCCTCGACACGCTTCCTGACCGCTGTGTGTGCCTGGAATCCCGGCCTGGTGAGCTCTCTGCTGGAGACAACGCGAGCGATCCTCAGACGAATTCCCGGGGGGTCCTCCGTTATCGCCGGGCGGGGAGAGGAAGAAGCAGATTCCACTACAGCAGGCGATACTCAACCTCCAGGGGGCAGGCAAGTCATTGTTTTTTCACACCTGCTTAATGATTTGCTCTGTCACATCCCTGGAGGAGAAGTTCAGGGTTCGCAGCTCCCTGAACTCTCCCCACCTGCTGTAACCTGTTTTCCTAATCCCGCATCCTCTGTGTCTCTCTCCGCCGAGCGGTCCCCGGCTCCGGGTCAACGTGGTGGGATATGGAGAGGGCCTGTGGTTCCGCAGCTACATTGCGGACGGAGGAGGGGGACTGACTGCTGCGTGGAGTCTACGCTGACGACTGAGCGTCCCTGGGTCTCCACGGAGGAGCGGTTCGGTCCAGCGGGACGAGATTCTTCTGGCTTCACGCCGAGTGGGTCGTCGGCGGGGTTACCTGAGCTGGAGGGATCTCAAGCTGCGCTGACCATCGTGCTGGCTGCGGGGCCCGACGCGGCTAGATGGGAGCCTGACAACGACCTCCTGACGACGGATCCTGGATCTTCGCAGTCCTGGACGGCGTCAGAACCCGAGATCAGGCGAGTGCTCTCCTTTCTTTTCTCTCTTTTTATCTTTGAGCACTTCAGCCTATCTCCAGGGGAGACGAGCAGGGTGCAGCCGCCCGCTGCGTCTGAGCTCGTCTCGCCGGGTTCTGGCGCTGCCGGTGATCCTGATCCCGGTTCTGTTTTCTCTTCTGAGCCTTCTTCCAGGGTCACCGGCGAGGAGTTGCTGTTCCTCGTGGTGCTGGAGGGTCCGGGTTCAACGTTGGAGGTCGGTTCTGGTGCAGTGTCCAACGTGGGTTCGCCCGAGACCCAATCGGGGTCCAACGTGGGTTCGCCTGAGGCCCGATCGGGGTCCGACGTGGGTGCTGCCCCAGTGTTGTCCAGGTCCGGTGAGGAGGTGGCCGTTTCCCTGAGGCCCGCCGCCCTCGTCATCGGCTCTCCCCTGAGCCTCTTCCACCGGGATCCGCTCTGACCCTTCGTCCGTCTCAACGGTCCTGGTGGTTGAGTGATGCGGGTCGACGACCCGACCCGCAAAACTTTCGGTTCGGCGATCTGGTTTCCCCCCACTGGTCTGTGTTTGCCTTTGGGCGGCCTGGTTCGGCAGCCGTTGGACTGGATTCCTGGGATCTGGGTCCAGAGTTCGCCGTCCGAACATTTCTCTTCCCCTGATTCGCCAGCTGGACAATGGGCGGGGAGATCTCCGGAGCCATCTCGGCTATTTTTGGACTCTGCCTGCCATACACCTCGGGTGTCACTTTTTCTTTTATCGTTATTAAGGTCACTTGGGTGTAATGTCTGTCCTGTTGGTGGATGTGTATTTATAGTGCTGTGCGTTTTCCTTCCCTCGTACCCAGCATTTTATTTTTTGTACCATGTTTTTAGTCTCGTTTTTGCATTGTAGAGTTATGTTTTGTTCCCTTTCAGACCATACTCTGCAGTTGCCCATTCATTCCAGTCACTTTCATTTCTTTAGGTGACTGTGGGTATTTATATATTCATGTGTGTGGGTTTTTCTTTGCCTGCACTCAGTATTTCTTTTTTATGCCCTGTTGGTTCATTATAGAGTCATGTGCCTTGTTTTTCGTAACACCGTGCTCTGTAATTGTCCATTTGTTCCAGTCACCCTCACTTTTCTTGGTGACTGTGTGTATGTACTTATATTGGTGCTGTGTATTGTGTTTTCCCTTTATTTGACCATACTCAGCATTTTTTGCCCTGTACCTTTTTGGTGGTTCTTTTTTTTTTTTTTTCTTGCTCTGGGTCACGCATGGTTGGTACTCTCTGGGTAGTATGTAACCGGCGTGCTGACCCAGTTCTTCTCCCCATCTGTACCTGGGTTAATTGTTCTGTTGTCAGTATTGTATTTGGGTTTTTCTTTCCCGCTACCCTACATTGCCCCATTGGTGTTGTCCTTCCCTTGGCTCCTTCCCCTCCGGTCCGCCTCCCTTCCTCCCACCCTAGGTGGGGGGGGGGGGGGGGGGCTGGGATGTTCCTGGTCGTTCAGGAGCCCGACCTTGAGGGAGGGGCTCTGTCACCATGGGTTGAGATGCCGTCTCGGCACTGAGCCCATGTTTTCCCTCATCCCTGCCTCCCATTGAGCAGCGTCTCAGCTGGCCCCCAGCTGGCAGCATTATGGACGGCTGGGGCCAATTAGTCTTCATCAGCTGGGGCGCTGCCAATGAGGATAAATAGGAGCAGCCTCGATGACTCGGGGCTGCGACATAAGCACTGCTAGGCTGAAGCCCCTTCGTCTGGTGTCAGCCTCAACTCCCCTTGCAGCATTCCTGTGTTTGTATCCCGCTGTGAGGATGTACGTCTTGCTACCCCCACGTCCGGTACGAGCTGCTTACCTCTGCGCTGTGCAACCTGTGAGTGTACCTCTGCATGAGTATCTGTGCTCTCCTCATCCCTTATCCCTTACCCAAAATAAACCATCTCGACTCACTGGCTTGTCCCTGGCTCTGATTGCCCGGCTCCCTAGAGCCGGATATGACACTAGATTACTATTCTGCTTCTTTAATCTTAACTTAGTTCCTAATCTTTCTCAAAATCTCTTTCTTTCTTCTTTTCTGTGTTTCTAATTCTTAATCCTGTGTTTTTTCTGAATCTTTCTCTCTCTTCTTCTGATCTAACTTCTTACTTCTTTTCTTTCATCTTTGATCTCTTGCTCTCTCTCACATAACTGCAACTTCTTTTATGCAGGGCAGCTTCCACTACTTTTAAAATGACCCGCCTAGTCATAAACTTGTGATGTCGATCGCAAGACTGACCAATCGACTTAATCAAAAGCAGTTTGAAATGGCTGCTATCCAATGTGAGAACATTTCTTTGTTTGAGAGCAGCCAATCAAACGAAGACACCATCCCATGAAATTGCAGAGAAAAATCAACACTCAGTCAGTTCTTATGAAATTAGGTGCTCAATATAAAATCTAAATAAATTAAAATGACTTGGCTAATATTTGGTGATCATGCATTTATATCATTACTCCAATATTACATTTGTTCGAATAACAGTCATGAATATAACATTTCTTATACATAATTATAATACATGCATTCATATTTAGATCAAAGCTTAATGTAGTGCAGCAAACCATGGTTGGTGATAAAAGCTGGAGGGTTTCCACATGATACGGGCTGACCGAACACCAGACAGTGGCAAAGCTCGGGGCGGTGGAGTGATGATGTATGTTAACAACAACTGGTGCAGACCGGGACATATCACTGTTAAACAACGACACTGCAGCAAAGACATTGAGTTGCTAGCTGTTAGCATGAGGCCTACATATCTCCCAAGAGAACACTCACACGTGATCTGCATTGTTGTTTATGCAAATCCGACGGCGAACGCTGGGACAGCGCGTGACGTCATCCATTCAGTAACCAGCAGGCTGCAGACAGAACACCCAGATGCTCTTCTCCTCATCTCAGGCGATTTCAACCATGTTTCACTGTCTCCCATTCTACCCACGTTCACCCAGTATGTCACATGCCACACTAGAGACAATAAAACACTGGACTTATTCTACGCAAACACTAAGGAGGCGTACACCTCATTACAACTCCCCCCACTCGGGAGATTGGATCACAACTTGGTTCATCTCCGGCCGGTGTACAAACCCCTGGTGCACAGACAACGTCCGGCCATGCGCACAGTGGAGTTATGGTCTGAGGAGACAATGGACACTCTAAAAGGCTGTTTTGAAGCCACCGCCTGGAAGCAGCTCTGCGATCCACATGGTGAGGACATCGATGGCCTCATTCACACCTTCACGGGCTACCTCAGCTTCTGTGTGGACAAATCCGTTCCCACCAAGACCATACGGTGTTGCTCAAACAACAAACCCTGGATCAACCCTGAGATTAAAACACTTCTGAGAGAGAAGAAGAGGATCTTCAGGTCGGGGAATAGGGAGATGCTGAAGTCCGTACAGAGGGAGCTGAGGAGAAAGATCAGAGAAGGCAAGGACAGCTTCAGGAAGAAGATGGAGGACAAGTTGCAACAGAGCGACATCAGCGGGGTCTGGAGAAACCTCAAAACCATCTCTGGGCTCCAGAATACCTCCCCCCAGGCCACGGGGGGCAGGGAGTGGGCGAACAACCTGAATCTGTTTTTCA
This sequence comes from Pholidichthys leucotaenia, assembly GCA_020510985.1. NCBI lineage: Eukaryota > Metazoa > Chordata > Actinopteri > Cichliformes > Pholidichthyidae > Pholidichthys > Pholidichthys leucotaenia. The sequence goes on along the minus strand of CM035839.1, from coordinate 18,573,028 downwards.
ATAGGTTTGACCAACCGCCCTCCCCCCTGACTGCACAACAACCACTGCTGCCTCTAAAGAAATCAAGTCCTGCTGCCCACTCCCCACTCCACCAACACCCCCCCACCCCCAACACACAGCCCCCCATCCTGACCCTGACCAGGACCCAGGTGAGGACGGAGCTGAGGAAGATCAAGGCGAGGAAGGCGTCGGGACCGGACGGCATCAGCACAAAGCTCCTCAAGTCCTGTGCAGACCAGCTGTGTGGGATTGTGACGTACATCTTCAACCTGAGCCTGAAACTGGGGAGGGTACCACAGCTGTGGAAAACATCTTGTGTGGTACCTGTACCAAAAACTTCCCACCCCAAAGACCTGAACAGCTACAGACCGGTGGCCTTGACGTCCCACTTGATGAAGACCCTGGAGAGACTGCTCCTTGCTCACCTCCGCCCCCTGGTGGAACCAGCGATGGATCCACTCCGGTTCGCCTACCAGCATGGCATTGGGGTGGAGGATGCGGTGATCTTCCTCCTTCACCGTTCTCTGTCCCACCTGGAGAAGCCCGGGAATATGGTGAGGATCATGTTCTTTGACTTCTCCAGTGCTTTCAACACCATCCAACCGATGATCCTGAAGGACAAGCTGCTGCGCGCAGGGGTGGACCAGCACCTGTCATCATGGATCCTGGACTACCTCACGAACCGGCCTCAGTTTGTGAGAACCCGGGACTGTGTGTCCGACACGATCATCAGTAGCACGGGGGCCCCCCAGGGAACGGTGCTGGCTCCCTTCCTGTTCGCTCTTTATACTGCGGACTTCTCACACAACACAACACACTGCCATCTACAGAAGTTCTCTGATGACTCTGCGATCGTTGGCCTCATCTCCAATGGAGATGAAGCTAAGTACAGAGGGCTTATCCAGGACTTCGTAGACTGGTGCCATCGGAACTGCCTCCAGATCAACGCAAGGAAAACTAAGGAGCTGGTGGTGGACTGCCGCAGGCATGGGCAGCCCCTCACAGCACCAGTAAATATACAGGGAACAGACATCGAGATGGTGACATCCTATAAGTACCTGGGTGTTCATCTGAACAATAAACTAGACTGGTCACACAATACTGACGCACTCTACAAGAAGGGACAGCGTAGGCTGTTCCTGCTGAGGAGACTCAGGTCTTTTGGTGTACAAGGGGCGCTGCTGAAGACATTCTATGACACGGTGGTGGCATCAGCCATCACTTTTGGAGTGGTCTGCTGGGGCAGTGGCATTACAGCAGCCGATAGGAAGAGACTGAACAAACTGATTAAGAAAGCTAGCTCTGTCCTGGGGCAGCGCCTTGATCCGGTGGAGGAGATAGGAGAGAGAAGGACGGTGGCTAAACTGTCATCTCTGCTGGAGTCCGAGTTCCACCCTATGCAGGATGTACTGAATGCACTGAGGAGCTCATTTAGCAGCAGACTACATCATCCCAGGTGCACAACCGAGAGGTTTCGTAGGTCCTTCCTACCAACGGCTGTCAGACTGTACAACCTAAGCAGGGCTGCTCGCAGAGATAGCAAAAAGACGTAACAAACTAATAGTTTTTAAATGCAAAAGATGCAATAGACTTACACAATGGTCCCCTCCGGCATACAACTAGGAAAATACTGGTCGCTATGGAGGGTGAGAATATGTATGGGCACATAATCATACCATGTAGGATAACTAAGTAGAGGGTTATGCTGTTTCATCCCATCTAGCAACAATGCTCTGCACTGTGTGTGTTTATATATTTACATATTTATTCCATCTAGCTACAATGCTCAGCACTGGGTGTGTTCATATTTATATATCTATATATTTATTCCATCTAGCTACAATGCTCCGCACTGTGTTTTTATATATCTATATATTTATTCTATCTAGCTACAATGCTCTGCACTGTGTATGTTTATATACTTACATATTTATTCCACCTAGCTGCAATGCTCCGTACTGTGGGTGTTTATATATTTACATATTTATTCCATCTAGCTACAATGCTCTGCACTGTGTGTTTATATATTCATATATTTATTCCATCCAGCTACAATGCTCTGCACTGTGTGTCTGTGTGTGTGTATATATATATTTTATAGTAATATGTACATATGTATATTAGCTGCTCTTGCTTGCTTGTTTTTTTTTTCTTGCCTTCTGATTGTTGCTCTGAGTGTTGCTATCCCTGTGCTGTTGCAATCCTGGAATTTCCCCGTTGTGGGACTAATAAAGGCTTATCTTATCTTATCTTATCTTATCTTATCTTATCTTATCTTAAAAGGGATGATTTTCAGTGTCCTTAGGATCCAGGGGAGAAGAGGATAAGCTGAAAGAAACTTAATGTTTAGAACAAATTAAAAGTCATCCTACATACTGAAACACATTTCGTAGGTATCCACTAGGAGGTAGTGTTGAGCTGTAGATGATTTCTTTTAGGTCCATGGGATCTGGGAGGAAATCTGGAAAACATCGGAGGTTATAAACCCGTCTGATTAAGCCGTTTATGACCCTTTTAAGAGCACTGGTTTCCTGTAAAGGGTGATGTTATCCAAATGCAGTGTTCACATTAGAGGTCTGGTCTCCCAAGTTTATGTTCCTTTGAGCCTTTAAAAGCAAATTCTGATCCTTACAATCTCTGCAAGAGGCAACTGTTTACATTGGGCTCCTGGGAAAACAAACATCTTTGGTCAGGCCTGGATGAGGCCTGGATGAGTCGATATGAAAGCCAGTGATATTCCTGTAAAATGGAGAGAAGTGATCTTCTGTCTTGGTTTGAGGAGACGATGATGCTACACAAGACAGAATGCATGTGTTAATGACAGGGAGGTGCGTGTATGAGATGAGATGAGATGAGATTCAACTTTATTGTCATTACACATGTACAAGGTAACGAAACGTGACTTGGCATTTGGGCACGCTCTGCAGAGCGCATCCAAGGCCGGGGCAGCCGCTAGGTGCCAGTCATAATGGTGAAGATGCAAGAGGTAGATGTAGTGAAGGTAGATGAGTTTAAATACCTGGGGTCAACCATCTAAAGCAGTGGAAAATGCACAAGAGAGGTGAAGAAGAGAGTGCAGGCAGGGTGTAGTAGGTGGAGATGATTGTCATGGGTGATTTGTGACAGAACGGTAGCAGCAAGCGTGAAAAGAAACATTTACAAGACGGTAGTGAGACCTGCTATGATGTAGGGTTTGGAGACAGTGGCGCTGACAGAAAGACAGGAGGTGGAGCTGGAAGTGGCAGAGCTGAAGATGCTAAGATTTTCATTGGGAATGACTAGGAGGTACAACACTAGAAATGAGTATATCAGAGAAACAGCTCAGGTTTAGTGGTTTGAGAGACGAACTAAGAGAGGCAAGGCTGAGATGGTATGGACATGTGCAGAGGAGGGACAGTGGCTATAATTGACAAAGGATTTTGAATATGGAGATACCAGCCAGGAGGAAAAGAGGAAACCGCAGAGAAGATTAATGGATGTAGTGAAGAAGGACATGGAGAGGGTTGGTGCTACAGAGGAAGTTGCAAGGGATAGGGTGAGATGGAAGCAGATGATCCACTGTGGAGACCCCTAAAGGAAGCAGCCAAAACAAGAAGAATTTGTAATAGTCTATTTGTGTTTTTTCTGTTTGTTCCTATTTTTCTCCCCTCTCACCTCCTTATCCGTCACCACTTGCGATCACTTCAAATCTTTTCAATTCCCTCCTCCATTTCTCCCTGCCAGGTCCAATATAAGTAAAATTATTTAGAAAAAATATGAAAGTTATTACGAGAGGAGTCTATAAATACTCTTTACATACAGCAATGCCAAATATTAGCAAAGCTCCTTTTGGCAAAGTTAAACTGTTTGGCACAATAAGAGAAGCAGCTATCCGTTCTTCTTACCTAGCTCCTAGACAGGAGCTGGAAGGTGCCCCAGACACTGGTTCTAGTGGGTCACAGAAACCACTCGTGGTCAGGGAGCAGCCAGCCGCCAGGGGCACCAAGGAGAGCAAGCCACTGCCAGCCACCCCTCAGGTTATAGAATCAACTAGAAAAGCACTCAGAGAGCGCATACCTCCGCCAAGGCTCCTACCGTTTCTCATGGATCACCTCCAAAATGTAATGGGTTTGTGTGTAGGCCTATAGCCACTTGTGGTGAAAATTGCATCAAAGTCTGTCCATCAGTTTTGGAGTATTGTTGCTAACACATTGTGAGAAGATAAGAGGCTTGGCTGAGGTATGCATTCTCAGATCATCACCAAAATCTAATCATCTGTTCCCTGTGCCATTACACACATTTACTGAAAATTTCATCAAAATCAATTCATAACTTTTTGAGTTATGTTGGTAACAGATATACAAACAAACAGACAGACAAACACCGGTAAAAACATAACCTCCTTAGCGGAGGTAATAATTGGTGACCAGAGCAAACTGAATTCATCCAATTGGTCTTTAGAGGAGGCAGATATTCCACTAATGGTTAGTGGTACTAACTAACTACTAACTAACTAACCTGCACTTATATAGCGCTTTTCTAGTCACAAAGACCACTCAAAGCGCTTTTCATTATACAGGTTCAGGTTCAGGTTCAGGTTACTTTATTTGTACCCGTAGGTAGATTTGTTTTGCAGTTGGTGACATCCATATTTACAAGCCACAATTACATTCAACATAGACACAAACACAGGCACACATCTTACAAAATAGGTAAATATAAAATATGTACAATATAATTTTTATAGCTTGTTCAACTCTTTGACAGCAGCAGGGACAAAGCTGTTTTTGTAGCGCTGGGTTCTACTTTTTGGGACAGCAAACCTCCGTCTGGAGGGAAGAAGCTGAAAGTTGCAGTGCAAAGGGTGGGAGTCATCATTTAAAATCGAGTCGGCCATCCTCTGTACTTGTCTGGTGTACAGGGATGTCAGGCTCAGCTGTGACTCACCAAGCAAACGACTGGACCATCTGACTACCTGATCCAAGGATTTCCTCTGTTTCAGTTTTATCTGACCAAACCATGACATTAAAGAAAAGGATAAATCAGATTCAATAAAAGCCCGATAGAACATAGTCATTATGGTTCGGTCAATTTGGAAGCGTGCAAGTTTCCTCAAACAATGCAAATTTTGCTGACCCTTTTTGCACACCCTTTCACAGTTCACCTCAAAGTTCAATCCACTATCAATAATCGTCCCAAGATATTTGTACGATTGTACACATTCGGTGGTCTGGCCTTTTAGTATGGTGACTTTGTGCCTGGGAGTTTTCCTCCTAAAGTCAATAATCATATCTTTCGTTTTTGTTGTATTCAGCTGCAGGTAGGAATCCTCACACCAGTGAACAAAGTCATCAACTACTGGGCCATGGCCACTCTCACCATCCTGGAGGAGACTGACAATGACTGAGTCATCAGCATACTTTATAATGTGTCTGTTGTCATGTCTGCTCCGACACATGTTTGTGTACAGGATGAAGAGTAGTGGTGACAACACACACCCCTGAGGAGAGCCAGTAGAAGAGCACTTTAGGTCAGACAATGTACCATTGACCCTTACTCTCTGCGTCCTGTTGGTTAAGAAATCCAGAATCCAACCCACCAGATTATTGCTTAAATCAAATTGTTGCAGGAGCCTTTCAACTAAAATATGAGGTTGGATTGTATTAAAGGCAGAAGAAAAGTCCACAAATAAAAGCCTGGCGTGTGTCCCATTAAAATCCAGATGTTTAAAAAGCATGTTAAACAGAGTGACAGTGGCATCCTCCACTCCTCTGTGAGGCCTATAGGCAAACTGCAGAGGATCCAATGCATGTTCAGTCTGCTTTAGGACCTCACATCTGACCAGTTTTTCAAAAATTTTCATTAAAATTGAAGTCAAAGCAACTGGTCTAAAGTCATTTACCGTTTTAGGACAGCTGGATTTTGGAACGGGAACAACCACGGCATCTTTCCAGATCTTAGGCACATGTTGTGTCTGTAAGGACTTATTGAAAATGTAGTGAAATATAGGACTCAGTTCATGTGCACAGGACTTTACCAGGCGTCCACATATATTATCAGGGCCCTGACTTTTGTTCACTTTTACAGCGCGGAACTCCCTTTCAACATCCTGCATCTCAATATTAAAGTGCTGATTGTCTTTGAGTTTCTGTTTCAAATCTTGGATTTCTGTGCTAAAATCAAAGGAGTCAAAACGACCATAAAAACAATTAAGAGCATTAGCCAGCTCTGTGTCTGAACTAAAACCATCTAAAAACACACGATTACTGCGCTCTGTGCTCTGAAGGCCTGCAATTTTTTTCATACTGGCCCAGGCCGAACCAAATTTATTTGCTGCCATCTTGCTTTCCAATTCTGATTTATAATTCTGTTTTGCTCTTAAAATTTCGGCCTTTAGCTCCTTAGTGGCAACCTGTAGCGCAGAAACAGACCCCTGTTTAAAGGCAAGTGCTTTCCTCTGTAAGCAGGATTTAACTGATTTAGTAACCCATGGTTTGTTGTTGGGATATATTTTGACACGTTTACGTGGAACAAACTTATTTTGACAGTGAGCCATGTATGAGCATGTGAGCTCAGCCAGAGAGTCCAAATCATCCCCGCAGGCCATTATGAACATCTTCCAGTCTGTACAGTCAAAGCATTCCTGGAGGCTGTGCTCTGAATCTTCTGTCCACACATCAATGTTTCTCATCTCCACCTTGCCTCTTCTGAGAGCAGTTTTATATGTGGGCAGCAAATGAACACAGTTGTGATCTGATGATCCTAAAGGAGGAAGGGGGAGTGATTTATAGGCCCTCTCTATGGATCCATAGCACAGGTCCAATGTCTTTTTTCGCCTGGTTGGGCAGGAGACATACTGATGAAAGTTTTTAAGTGTCTTCTTTAAAGAAACATGGTTAAAATCCCCAAGAATGAAGTTTGGCGCCTCTGGAGAAATTGACTGCAGCCGCTGGATCACATCAGAGATGGTGCTGGAGGCGGAGTCAGCGTCTGCCCTCGGATGAATGTACACAACTGTGATGAAAAGTTGGGGAAACTCTCGAGGCAAATAAAAGGGGCGAAGCGACACAGACAGCAGCTCCACATGGGGTGTACAGATGCGCTCTCTGACCGTGACAGATGTGCAGTACTGCTTATTAATGTATAAACATACTCCGCCCCCCTGACGTTTCCCCGTTACCTCTTCCTGCCGATCCGAGCGCAGCGGAGCTCCAAAGCCGTCAATCCACAGGTCTGCGTCTCGATCATGCGCAGTAAGCCAAGATTCAGTGAAAGCCATGACGCAGCAGTTCTTAAAATCCTTCTGGTAACGTACGTTGCCTTGAATTTCCTCCACCTTGTTTCTCACAGACTGTGCATTCCCAAAAATGATCGAAGGAAGAGGAATGTTACCAAACTGACGTCTCCTAAGGCGCAATTTCACACCTCCACGTCTTCCACGCTTCCTCCTGCCGCTTCTCTTTTCACCGCTGTGTCCGTCTCTCAAAATAAAGTCCGGCAGCTGAAATCTGGGCGCAATCAGAGACTCTGCACCAGCTGTGTTAAAGCGCAGCAACATGTCCCTGGAATATTGTATTCTGCCCGCTATTCTGCTCGCCATGGAGCCGAACGCGTTTACCTCAGAGACAAAGAGCCACAGCACAGAAAGCAGTAGTGCGAGATATGACAGGAAATCCATGTTGCAGATACCAGGGAGCTGTTCGCCATATATTCCACCAACGCTCCAGGGCAGAAACGACACAGAGGATTTTCTAAAAACGTAAAAAAGTACAAAAAACACACACACGCACACACGCACTATATCACCAAGCTGCTGGTCGCTGCGTGCGCATGCGCCCAAGATACTAACCCTCTATTCTAAGGGCCTATAGGAAACAGATATCTAGGGACAATTTAGAACAGCCAATTAACCTAACATGCATGTTTTTGGCATGTGGGAGGAAACCGGAGAAATCCCGGAGTAAACCCACGCAACACGGGGAGAACATGCAAACTCCACACAGATCACTGTTGGTCGGGGGCTGGGATCGAACCCACGATCCCACGATCCCCACAATCCCCCGGCCAAGGGTAAACTGTGCTGCCGCAGTGCTAACCACTGCGCCACCGTGCAGGTACGGAAAGCGGCAGAGAAGCATTTCTCAACGTTGCCCACAGAGAAACATTATGGTGCCGCCAGAGAAAGCTTTCGCAGTGGTGCAAACACCGCGTATCCACTGCATGTGAAAAATGATTTTCTCATCTGTTATACATGTTTACTCAGAGTCAGAAATCATGTTGCTTGTACAAGTTTTAGTTGAGACTTTTGGCTGCAAAATTCACACACATCTCTTGAAAAGGAAGAAATGTGTCCAACACTTCAATTTATTCACCTGTTTTTATTTACTGGATAAGCTATATTTAACTATAAGTTCAAAATAATTCTGTCACAATAATGTATTATGTGCAGTGAAAGGCAATTTCTCCTCTTCTTAAAGAGACAAGTGTGGGTGAAAAACAAAGTCCTGCTGCTTTTACATTGTTTGTCTTCCCATCGTTTGGAGATTGTGCTTCACCCTGAAGGGTGAACAAATAAGCTGAAGACAGACATTCTAATTTACTTTTACATTTGTTTTAAATGTACTTGAACTTCTTTTGCATTGGCATCAGTTTGCACACATCTCATTTGGGAAAAATTTTCCATTTGTTACCTAAGCTACTTAGTTCAATGATGACGGTCTGGTGTTGTGTGATCTCTCACTTTCAAGCATTAGTTGTATTGCATACTATCTACAATAAAATGAAACAGCATTTGTAAGAAGAAAATAATCAATGAGACAAACAAACATTGTGGATTAACATAGTGGCATGGGGGGCCTCTAGGGCCTCTCTACTGAGCTTGTATTGAGGACTAATGAGAGCTACACTAGACTATGGATGTGTTGTGTTCATGTTGGCTGCTGATTGACACCTGAACCAACTAGACATAGAGCAGACAAAGGCTCTTAGGATATGTTGTTATGCATTTAAAACTTCTCCAGTATCAGCGATCCAAGTAGAGACGGGCGAAATGCCCTGAAGATTAAGAAGAACCAAATTAATGCTGGTATACTGGCTCAACTTGAAGGGGCATAAGAGGTCACATCCTGCAAAAGCTATTCCTGATGATTGTTGGGAACACAATGAGTCCAACATTGGTATCTTTGGATGGATACGTGATGTCATTGCTGAGAAGGCAGGATTAAAATACATAGATTTGAGCTCAACGGTCCTGTGGTCTGTTATTCCTTCATGGCTGTTTAAAATGCCACTGGTAGATTTTAAAATACATTAACTGAGGAGGCAACATGAGCAATCAGCAACAGATTATATAGTGCATAAAAAATATTGAACAGAACTTCAGGAACAGGCTGATAACATTTACCGATGGTTCAAAGGATCCTACAACTGGTCATAGTGGAGCTACGGTATACATTCCTCAGTATAGAATATCCATCAATAAAAGAGGAGCGGTTTAGTAGTGAGTGTGAAGTGGCTGGGATGAAAATTGGCACCTGCAAGTCCAAGTCTGTGGTCCTCAGCCAGGAAAGGATTGGCCTCTCCAGATTGGGGATGAGCTGCTGATCCACATGGAGGAGTTTAGGAGAAGAGAGCAGGAATTTAACAGATGGATCAGAGCAGCATCTGCCGTAATGGAGATGTTGTTCCAGTCTGTTGTAGTGAAGAGGGAGCTGAGCTCCAAAGCAAAGCTGTCAGAGACACAAGCTGCTGAAATGAGCTTTCTCTGTAGGGTTGCTGGACTCACCTTAGAGACAGAATGAGGAGTTCAGTTATCCAGGACAGGCTCAGAGTAGAGGTGCTGCTCCTTTACATCGAAAGTAACCAGTGGAGGTGGTTTCAGCATCTAATCGGGATTCATCCTGGATGCCTCCCACATGAGGTATTTGTGATACGTCCCACAGTGAGGAGACCCCGGGGCAGACCCAGAACCTGCTGGAGAGACTCTCTCTTTCAGCTGGCCTGGGAACGCTTTGATATATCCTACCTGAAGAACTGGAGGACATGGTCGGGGAGATGGAAGTCTGGGCTCCTCTGCTTAGACTGCTGCCCCAGTAGTCAATAGATGATGGATCGATTAGTTAATATGCAAATGAAATGACCCACATGATCAAAAAAGCCAAACTTTTTCTTCATATGCTTATCTTTGTACTGTGAAAGGACCTACCACTCTGACACTCATCTTCACCTGCTCCACACAGCCTGTACTCTCTTCTTCACCATCCACTGGCTTGGATGGTTGACCCCAGGTATTTAACCTCATCTACCTTCTCTTCCTCTACCTCTTGCATCTTCTCCATTATTCATGCCCCTCCCTTTCATTCACACATGTATTCTTTCTTCCTTCTAATGACTTTCATTCCTCTTCTCTCATCATTGCTGTTCCTCTCAAATGCACGCCTCCACTTCTCCAGGTTCTCTTCCACATGTTCCCTCCTTTCACTGCAGATCACAATCTCATCTGAGAACATCACAGTTCACGGAGACTACTGCCTGACTTTGCCAGCCTTTCTATCACCATGGCAAACAAGAATGTAGCCCCACCCCCACTTTGAATCCATCTGTCACCCCTGCAGCACACCTAAACTTCATCTCACTGTCCTCATATACTGTAGGTCCTGGAGCGCTCTCACAAACTTCTCTGCAACTCCTGACTTGCTCTTAGAATACCAGCTTCCTCTCTTGGCACCTTAGCTACCTTCCTCTCTGCATTTTCATTTTTATCAGTCTCCCATGAAGCCTGATATTTCCCCCCACAAATTCCAGTGATCATTCTTAGAAAATTAAAGGTTTCTTCCATAACTCAGGCTCTCCCACTGCACCGAACTTAATTGAAAACATTTGTTTTATTAAAGTGTGCCACAGTCACTCAGACAAAACTCAGCCAGCATGTCCATGTGGGCCTCACTACTGGTTGTCTGCTGGGTCCCATGTGGGTTTGTCTGTGGGTTCCATGTTGTCCACATCTGTGTTTGTTCACATGGACTTTACCTGTGGTACAGGTGAGCAGGTAATCTGTTGACATGTTTTCCATCCATCCATCATCCATCCATCCATCAATCCATCCAAATATCCATCCTCTACTGCTTATTCCTTTTCGGGTTGCGGGGAGGTGGGGGAGCCTATCCCACATCTATGGGCCAAAGTTACAGTACACACAGACCGCCAGTCCATCACAGGTCATAGCAGATATGTGAGTATATAAATTAAAAATTTGTGAGAAAAAAGTTCTAAATGTCTGAGAAAAAAGTTGTAGGTTTACAGCAAAAAAAGATGAAATTTTTGAAAAAGTTCCAAATTTACAAGAGAAGTGTTGCAAATTTACTGGAAAAACTCACACATTGACAAGAAATTAACAATTTTACAAGGAAAAAAGTAGCAAATGTATGAGAAATATGTCATGAATCGCCCTGCGGGGCAGAAACAAAGACCCAAGTGCTGGACTGCTAGTTGTGCAATTTATTAAGGAGAGCATACAGTCCAAACATTCATTCATTCATCTTCTTCCGCTTAATCCTTTTCGGGTCGCGGGGGGGCTGGAGCCTATCCCAGCATCTTTGGGCGAGAGGCAGGGTACACCCTGGACAGATTGCCAGTCCATCGCAGGGCCAACACAGAAAGACAGACAACCATTCACTCTCACAGTCATACCTAAGGACAATTTAGAATCACCAGTTTGATGCCAATTAACCTAACTTGCATGTTTTTGGTATGCGGGAGGAAACCGGAGAAATCCAGGAGGAAACCCACGCAGACACGGGGAGAACATGCAAACTCCACACAGATCACTGTTGGTTGGGGGCTGGGATCGAACCCAGGATCCCCTGGCCAAGGGTGAGTTGCTGTGCCGCCGCAGTGCTAACCACTCTGCCACCGTGCCGCCCACAGTCCAAACAGTGAACAAAATAAACTTAAATCAACTGAGGAACACAGAGAAATGGTGAGGATGCAAACAGGAATGCACGTCGGAACAGGGTAGGGGTTCGGACAGGGTTGAGAAACAACGAAGACAACCATGAGGCACTGACAAGTAAGTAAACGGAAAAAGTTTTAACAATGACTGTCTGTGGCGCTCCATTGCACCGTTTCCTCCACTCTCTCTGGTGGTCAAGGTTTTCTCAAGAAAATATTCAGTTCAGATGTCAGAGATTTTCAAAGCAACAACTTGAAACTGGTAAGAGATAATGGCTTACTGTCAATTAGAAAGATGTAGGATATGAGCCAAAGTTTGAGGTAGGAGTAAATTTATGCATCTAATTTGCCAAATGCCACAGCAGCCATACTGAATTACATAACTTTCAGTCAAAAGTGGACTTTGGACATATTTACACAAAGGATGGTTTTGTTTGTTGTCACTGTTTGCTGTTTTGGGCATTTTGTTATCTTATCTTTAAAGTATATGAATGCGAAAATCATTTGCAATGTAAACAAACAAAGAAATTTGTCACTTACCGCTGGCCAGTCGGCTCGCTTCGTCCGTTTTCGTCCATCCTGCTCATTATTTTGTCTTTTCTCGGTTATTTTCACTTTCTCTCCCATATCCAGAAACTCTTTTTATTATGCCACCTCAATTTTGCTTTTATTCCGCCACAGTTTATCTTATATGACGACACAGAGCCAGCACGATTGTTCTGTCCCATCACATGGCGTTGGGGGTTGATGGCAAGTGAACATCAACCAGCATCGCCCACCCTCTGTTATAACAAAATGTAGATATTTACCTTCATAAGCTAAATAATCTCTTTTTAGATTCATAGTTGGCAAATTTGGGAGCAAAGACCTCCTCTGTCTTGTGATCAAACACAAAAACATTTGTTTACAAACTCTTCTTCTCTGGTGTCCAAATGTGACTTTTGTTTTTAGGGGGGGATATTTGGGGGCCATTGGTCTTGCAAGGCAAGAGCAGTAAGTTATTTGTGTCTGCCACCTTGTGAGGTGGAATACTTTGTAAAACTGTGAATTTTTATGACATCACATGACACATCACATGACAGGCGCAGAACTGCGACATAGACAGTGAAGGCGCTTTCTATGTCCATAAAAAGAAGGATGTTAAAGAGTTAAATAAGGAAGGCAATCAAACACAGCAAGTGCCATCAGGTGTTGATCCCATGAGCAGGCAGGTAGACCCAATTACTAGGCATGAACAGCTGAACAACACATACAGGTTAATAACAAGGTGGGAGTGTCTGGAAACCGAGGTAGAGAGCTCCTGCCACAGAGAAATAAAATAAAAACGCTCGGAACTAAATGCCAGGATAATAATAATAATCACAATAAGGACATGAGTGCATAACAGAACAACTGACAAATAGGAACATGTCCTAAACCAACATACAATAAAACAAACACACAACACTGGGAAAAAAACAGGAAATAATCAGAAATAAATTAAGAGCCTGAACACACTGACACCCGGGCTCAGCCTCGGGACAAAAAAGTCCCAAGATTAAAGTAAAAAAGTGACAAATTTCTGAAAAAGTCACAAAATTACAAGAAAAACTATCAAATTTATGAGAAAAAGTTGCAAGTTGAGAGGAAAAAAGTTGCAGATTTATGAAAAAGAAATTTTCAAGAAAATGTTTCAATTTAGGAGAAAAAAGTAACATATTTACAACAAAACAAGTTGAAAATTGGTAAATGAGAAAAGTCCATGTGAGCAAACACAGATGGAGCCAACATGGGAATCACAGACAGACCCACATGGGACCCATAAGACGGCCCTGTTTAACCTTTGGTTGGGCCCACAGGGACATGCTGGCTGGGAAGGCAATGAAAACTCAACTTCCATGGAAAAGCTTGAAAGGAAAAGTCAAGTGTTGCACAGCACAGCTTTATTCTTGGTCTTCTGTTCCACCTCCAGGTTCAGATATGCATCACTGCTGTGTTTATGACGGTTCAATATTGGTACCATCTCAGGTTCTCTGAACTACATTTGCCGTCCTTTTCTCCTCTTCTTGGCCATGTTTTACCTTTTATGTGAACTGTGTTGAATTCCTTAGTATCTACATCATCTCAGCAGTGGTATTTTGTAGAAAACTAGCATCATGTTCTACATTTTAATGACTAAAGAAAATGCAAGTTGACAGTCTGCTGACAGTGAGTGATTGATCTAAAAAAGTAAAAGATTAAGATTGAATATTGTCATACATCTGACGAGTGTTAAAACAGACTGGCTAAATATTTAAACACTGGTTTAACTTAACGCTCTGTCTGAAGCTGCCTTGGGGGGAGGGGTGAAGCTTAACTGGAAATTCACAGCAAAAAAACACAGATTTCGGACTTGGGACTGATTTTGCTCTTGATATGCCTTGTAAGTAACAAAAAAAAAACATGTTACAGACATGTTAACGACAGAAAAAAAACTTGATTTTGATGGAGCGTCACTTCCAGCATCCATCCATCTTCTTCCGCGTCTTCCTTTTCAGGTCACGGGGGGCTGGAACCTATCCCAGTATCTTTGGGCAAGAGGCAGAGTACACCCTGGACAGATCACCAGTCCGCAGGGCCAACACATAGAGACAGGCCACCATTCACTCTCACAGTCATACCTAAGGACAATTTAAAATCCCCATTTTGATGCCAATTAACCTAAAACACACACACACACACACACACACCCTCCTGAGACAAACAAAGTGGATTTGAAAGTAGTAGTAGATTAGTTTATTTGACAGGGACAGTGCAATAAACATAGACAATTAATCAAAGACAATCAATCTGATGTGTTGCACATAGAGTGTATAGCTATTAGCTAATTTGCAACTCTTGTCCCTGGATGGGCTTTAGAAAAAAGAATCAAGATAAAAATATACACAATAACCACATACATCAATGCAGAAAAATTATAAATACACAATTATAAATATTATAAATATTATAAATACACAAATATAACAGCCTGACTCACCTTTAACATAAATATTATAAATACACAAATATAACAGCCTGACTCACATTTAACACATATAACATAACTCACATTTGCCTATTTCAGGCCTTCCTCCCTCCGTCACTCACTATAAACAAACACATTTATTCCTTCCCTTCATTCACTCTCACTTTGCAGACAATTAATTCATACATGAGTACATTCTTGTTTATTTTTCAGCCAGTTTTTAACATTTTTAGTGAATGTTTTAAAGTCCGTTATTATTTTAATTTCATTTGGCATTGTGTTCCAGATGTGACTGCCCTTTATAGAGAAAGCTGTTTGTCCAAATGTGGTTCTGCGGTGGAATATTTTACAGTTATTGTTAACAGAACTCCTGGTGGCTCTGCTGCTGTCCTGTCTTTGGACGAAACCAGCAAGTGGCTCGGGTGCTGATTTATGGAAACATTTGAACGTTAATTTCAGAAGACAGAGGTCAATGAAGCTCTCAAAACTCAATAGGTTGTATTTTTTTAAAACATTACAGTGATGCCACCTAATGGGCTTTTTGTCCAAGATTTTTAGGGTTTGATTATATAATGAACCTATATGTCTTATTGTGGAAGGGGCTGCTTGAGCCCAGACTGTCAAACAGTATGATATATGAGAAAAAACCATAGAATGCATATACAGTGCAGCTGCTTCGTAAGGTATGTAATCTCTAATTAATTTAAAGCAGTTCAGATTTTTTTTTACTGTTTTTGAAATTTTCTTTATATGAAGATTAAATTTGAGTTGAGGATCTAGTACAATGCCAAGGTATTTGAATTCTGTAGCTAAACTGATGTCATGATCATGTATATTAACTTTAAAATGTTGCAGGTTACATTTTTTGATTGAAAAGCACATTGAGACTGTTTTCTGAAGGTTCAGCAATAGATGGTTCTTGAGGAGCCACTCTTGGACATCAACCATACTTGTAGACAGTACATCTGCAGCCTGTGCTGGAGTCTTGGCAGCTGTGTAAATAACTGCATCATCTGCATAAAGTTGGCATGTTGCAGCTGAGCAGTGTAACGGCAAGTCATTAATAAAAATGCTGAAAAGTAAAGGACCAAGAATGGACCCTTGTGGGATACCCATGCGGTTGTTTAAAAATGAGGATTTATCCTGGTGAACTTTTACACACTGTTCTCTATTCTGGAGATAAGATGCAAACGTGGAGAGAGAGACATTGTTCTGGCTTGTTCTTTTATTTCAGTAAACCTCTTTTTGAAACATATCACATGGTGTGGTCTCTGTTTTTGCTTTTTTTGTCTAATTGTTACAACTTACCCCAGCATGTGTTACAACCTACCCCGGTAGTGGGGTAGGTTGTAACAAAGGATCACCATGTATTTGACATCGCCTCATGAGGTCTGTGATATTCTTGCAGAGGTTTGAATTGGTGGCATTTGTAGTAAACAAATGTAGGTACCTTGTATTAAAGTTTAAGAACTCTAACTCAAAAATTCAGTGAGTTGAAGGTGCTTAAACGAAAAGTGTTACAACAATACCCGGTCTCCCCTACAGTAAATAAAAATAGTTGCCTAAATAAAAGTGTTGAGACACATTTCTTCCTTTTCAAGAGATGTATGTGGATTTTACAGCCTATACTCTCACATAAAATTTACACAAATAGCAGATTTCTGACTCTGAGTAAACCTGTATAACAGACGAGAAAAGCATTTTTCACATGCAGTGGATACGTGGTGTTCGCACCACTGCAAACGCTTTCTCTGGTGGCACCATAAAGTTTCTCTGTGGGCACCATTGACAAACACTTCTCTGCCACTTTCTCTACTGTTAAACATTAGTGGAATAAGACAAGATAAGATAAGATAAGATAAGATAAGATAAGATTAGTCCCACAATGGTGAAATTCCAGGATTGCAAGAGCACAGGGATAGCAACACTCAGAGCAACAATCAAGAAGACAAGAAAAACAAGAGCAGCGAATATACATACAGTATGTACATATAAATATATACTGTATACACACATTGCAGAGCATTGTAGCTAGATGGAATAAATATATATACACACAGTGCGGAGCATTGTATGTAGATGGAATAAACAGCATAACCTTCTACTTAGTTATCCTACATAGTATGAATATGTACCCATACATATTGTCACCCTCCATAGCGACTGATATTGTCCTAGTTGTATACTGGAGGGGACCATTGTGTAAGTCTATTGCGTCTTTTGCATTCAATACTATTAGGTCGTCACGTTTTTTTTTGCTATCTCTGCGAGCAGCCCTGCTTAGGTTATACAGTCTGACAGCCGTAGGTAGGAAGGACCTGTGAAACCTGTCGGTTGCGCACCTAAGATGATGTAGTCTGCTGCTAAATGAGCTCCTCAGTGCGTTCAGTATATCCTGCATAGGGTGGGACTCGGACTCCAGCAGAGATGACAGTTTAGCCACCATCCTTCTCTCTCCTATCTCCTCAACTGGGTCAGGGTGTTTCCCCAGGACAGAGCTAGCTTTCTTGATCAGTTTGTTCAGTCTCTTCCTATCGGCTGCTGTAATGCCACTGCCCCAGCAGACCACTCCAAAAGTGATGGCTGATGCCACCACCGTGTCGTAGAATGTCTTCAGCAACGCCCCTTGTACACCAAAAGAACTGAGTCTCCTCAGTAGGAACAGCCTGCGCTGTCCCTTCTTGTAGAGTGCGTCGGTATTGTGTGACCAGTCTAGTTTATTGTTCAGATGAACACCCAGGTACTTGTAGGATGTCACCATCTCAATGTCTGCTCCCTGTATGTTTACTGGTGCTGTGAGGGGTTGTCCTTGCCTGCGGCAGTCCACCACCAGCTCCTTAGTTTTTCTCGCATTGATCTGGAGGCAGTGCCGATGGCACCAGTCCACAAAGTCCTGGATAAGTCCTCTGGGGATTCGTGACATAAAGCAGTCTCTCATGAAAGGCGGCTTGAGGCAATTTGCAATCAGCAAATTTCCATTTTTATTTTCAGTCTTCTCAAGAATCAACTTCAGTGTACATACCCAAACTTCACACCGACACGACTCTCCATCAACAATAATGAAAGAAAACCCCCATCTCTCCAACAGTAAGCACCTGTTATATATTAACTGAGATAATTAGGGCTAATTAGCCCCTACCATAACCCCAGGTAAAACAATAAACATTTTCATCTTTCACACATACCCACTAACATCTAAAAGTCCATAAACAATTCCCCACCTATTTACAAATACATATAAATAACACAGAATAAATAATACCATAAATAATTCAATAAATAATTTAAACCCCTATTTACAAAATTCTAAATCACCCCTCTGACTCACCATCACATGCTTCCTTCCTGCTGGTGTCCTTTTAAAAGCATTCAACCCATCACAGAGTCTTTTGCCCGGACACCCTCAGGAAGCATGTTGGCAAAGGTATGTGAATTTAATCACCACTTGTTTTACCCAAATAAATAACCAAACAATTATCTCACAAAAAGGCACTCCACATAGTCAGAAACAGATCCCAG
Organism: Pholidichthys leucotaenia; assembly: GCA_020510985.1. Classification (NCBI taxonomy): domain Eukaryota; kingdom Metazoa; phylum Chordata; class Actinopteri; order Cichliformes; family Pholidichthyidae; genus Pholidichthys; species Pholidichthys leucotaenia. The sequence continues at coordinate 18,554,595 of CM035839.1, read as the reverse complement.
AATAATGTGTACATTTTAACAAACAATCACATTAACATTTACCATACTACAGATATAATATAATCACACATACAGTGGACCATAACCGTGGTGACACTCCGTCGTCACACTCAGCTTCATCTCCATTGGAGATGAGGCCGACGATCGCAGAGTCGTCAGAGAACTTTTGTAGATGGCAGTGTGTTGTGTGAGAAGTCCACAGTATAAAGGGTGAACAGGAAGGGAGCCAAAACCGTTCCCTGGGAGGCCCCCGTGCTACCGATGATCGTGTCGGACACACAGTCCCGGGTTCTCACAAACTGTGGCCGGTTAGTGAGGTAGTCCAGGATCCATGATGACAGGTGCTGGTCCACCCCTGCGCACAGCAGCTTGTCCTTCAGGATCCTCGGTTGGATGGTGTTGAAAGCACTGGAGAAGTCAAAGAACATGATGCTCACTGCATTCCCGGGCTTCTCCAGGTGGGACAGAGAACGGTGAAGGAGGAAGATCACCGCATCCTCCACCCCAATGCCATGCTGGTAGGCGAACCGGAGTGGATCCATCGCTGGTCCCACCAGGGGCCGGAGGTGAACAAGGAGCAGTCTCTCCAGGGTCTTCATCATGTGAGACGTCAGGGCCACTGGTCTGTAGCTGTTCAGGTCTTTGGGGTGGGAAGTCTGGTACCGGTACCACACAAGATGTTTTCCACAACTGTGGTACCCTCCCCAGCTTCAGGCTCAGGTTGAAGATGTGCTCCACAATCCCACACAGCTGTTCTGCACAGGACTTGAGGAGCTTTGCGCTGATGCCATCCGGTCCCAACGCCTTCCTCGCCTTGATCTTCCTCAGCTCCGTCCTCACCTGGGTCTTAGTGAGGGTCATGTTGGGGGGCTGTGTGTTGGGAATGGGGGGTGTTGGTGGAGTGGGGTGTGGGCAGCAGGACTCGATGTCTTTAGAGGCAGCAGTGGTTGTTGTGCAGTCGGGGGGGAGGGCAGTTGGTCAAACCTATTAAAAAACAGGTTCAGATTGTTCGCCCACTCCCTGCCCCTCGTGGCCTGGGGGGAGGTATTATGGAGCCCAGAGATGGTTTTAAGGTTTCTCCAGACCCCACCGATGTTGCTCTGTTGCAGCTTGTCCTCCATCTTCTTCCTGAAGCTGTCCTTGCCTTCTCTGATCTTCCTCCTCAGCTCCCTCTGTACTGACTTCAGCATCTCCCTATTCCCCGACCTGAAGATCCTCTTCTTCTCTCTCAGAAGTGTTTTTATCTCAGGGTTGATCCAGGGTTTGTTGTTCGAGCAACACCGTATGGTCTTGGTGGGTACGGTGTTGTCCACACAGAAGCTGATGTAGTCAGTGATGGTGTGAGTGAGGCCATCGATGTCCTCACCATGTGGATCGCAGAGCTGCTCCCAGGCAGTGGTTTCAAAATGGTATAAGATAAGTATAACAGAATAAGTGCCTAAAAATAAAATAACAAGAGCACTCTGAGTTGAGTGCAATATCCCCCACCTTTGTTCTCGTTGAAGATCCCAATACTGACAAGAGAAGTTTTCAACTTTTCAATATAATTACTGTGGCAGAACCAACTTATGACAAACCCATCATCCATGAATGGTCGGTCGGCCTCCATCGGTCGATGATGACCATGGAAGAGAATCCTAAACGTCTACTCTGCTGGAACAGCACCGCCTGTGGCTGAACAGGCCGATGCGCGAATGGCAGTCCCTGTCACACAGGTCGCACTTGTGGGTGGTCTCCGTGCTGCTGGGTCTGTGGCGGTTCTTCCTGCAGGTCCTATTTTCATCTGCTGCAGCAGTCAGTCTCTCTTCACCTGCCTTGAGCTGTCTGATCAGGGTGCCTCTCCATTTGTAGCAGTCCGTTGCAAGGTCCTCCCAGTGCTCTGTGTTGATCTCCAGGGCCTTCAAGTCTCTCTTGCAGACGTCTCTAAAGCGCAGCTGTGGGCGGCCAACGTCTCTCCTGCCAGTCACCAGTTCTCTGTAGAGGACGTCTTTGGGGATTCTGCCATCCTCCATATGGTGAACGTGGCCTAGTCAGGGGAGCCTGCACTGCCTGAGTAGAGTGAACATGGAGGGAAAGCCAGCGCAGGACAGAACTTCTGTGTTGGGCACTTTGTCCTACCAGGATATGTCCAGGATCTGGCGAATGCAGCTCAAGTGGAAGGAGTTCAGTCTCTTTTCCTGCCGGGCGTATGTAGTCCATGTCTCACTCCCATAGAGCAGTGTGCTGATGACGCAGGCGTTGTACACTGCCATCTTCGTCTTGACAGAGAGTTTGGGATTCTCCCAAACTCGTGTGGTGAGGCGAGCGAGCGAGTGAGTGTGAAGGCTGATTTTCCAATCCTCTTGTCGATTTCTGTATCAAGGGAGAGGTTGTTGCTGATCGTGGACCCCAGGTACCTGAACTGATTCACGACCTCCAGCTCATAGTCGTCGATGGTGATGGTTGGTGGTGCTTCCGTGCCTTGCGCCAAGACGTTAGTCTTCTTCAGGCTGATGGTAAGCCCGAAGTCCTTGCATGCCTGAGAGAAGCGGTCCATCAGGGTCTGAAGCTCCTGCTGTGTGTGGGTTGTGACTGCAGCGTCGTCTGCGAACAACATGTCATTAGAGCCTCGCGTACTTTGGTTCTGGCTTTCAGGTGGGCGAGGTTGAAAAGCCTGCCGTCAGATCTTGTGTGCAGGTAGATTCCCTCTGTTGCTGTGCTGAAAGCATGCCTCAGGAGCATAGCAAAGAAAATACCAAAGAGGATTGGCGCAAGTACACAGCCCTGTTTCACTCCACTGCGTATGTTGAATGACACTGAGACGTTGCCGTCGTGCTGCACTATCCCCTGCATGTTGGTGTGAAACGATTCGATGAGGCTTTGCAACTTTGGTGGGCATCCTATCTTTGGCAGGATCTTGAAAAGGCCCTCTCTGCTGACCAGATCAAACGCTTTGGTGAGGTCGATGAAGGCGACGTACAGGGGCATGTTCTGTTCTCTGCATTTCTCCTGGAGTTGGCGGATGGAGAATATCATGTCTACCATTGATTGCTCAGTGCAGAAGCCACACTGAGACTCGGGGTAGACACGTTTGGCAAGCTTCTGTAGACGAACGAGAACAACTCATGCATAGACTTTGCCAACAACGCTGAGGAGGGAGATGCCCCTGTAGTTGTTGCAGTCGCTTCTCTCCCCTTTGTTTTTGTAGAGGGTGATGATCTTGGCGTCCCTCATGTCCTGTGGTACGGCACCTTCCTTCCAGCACTGGCAGAGGACGTCATGCAATGGCAGCAGTAGGGCGGTCTTGCAGTGCTTGATCAGGTCGGGGGGTATGCTGTTGTTGCCGGGTGCCTTGCCAGTGGCCAAGCTATCAATGGCCTTGCTGAGTTCGTCGATGGTTGGCTTGGCGTCAAGTTCGTCCATGGATGGCAGGCAGTCGATGGCATCAAGGGCTGATGGTGTCACGGTGTTCTGTCTGGAGTAGAGGTTGGAGTAGTATTCCACCCATCTCTCCATCTGCTTGTTCTTTTCTGTGATCATCTCCCCAGTGGAGGATTTGAGGGGGGCCATCTTGCTCTGAGCTGGACCAAATGCTTTCTTGATGCCATCGTACGTACCACGGATGTTCCCTGTTATGGCAGCGGTTTGAACGTCTTGGCTGAGCTGAGTCCAGTACTCGTTGGCACAGCGCCGAGCAGTCTGCTGAACTTTGCTTCTTGCAGCCCTGAGAATGTGGAGATTCTTCTCGTTTGGGTACTTCTTGCACTCAGCAAGTGCTGAGTGCTTGGCTTCAATGACGGGGGTCATCTCGGTCAACTTGGCATCAAACCAGTCCTGTGACTTCGAGGTCTTCCTCCCAAAGGTAGTCAAGGCTGTGTGGTGGATGGTGTTTCGCAGCTCTTCCCACTTCTGCTTTTCAGATTCTCCTTCTTGTGGTACACCAAGTTCCTTCTCAAAGGTGGAGGCAAACTGCTCAACAAGTTCTGGTTGGGCCATCTTGCTGGTGTCAATCCGTGCCTTTCCAGGCTGTCTAGCACGATGGAATTTCTTCAGCTGCAGCTTGACCTTGCAACACACCAATGAATGGTCTGTGTCGCAATCTGCATTCTGGAATGAATGGGTGATTAGCACGTTCTTCAGTGAGGTGCACCTGGTCAGGATCAAGTCCAGCTGGTGCCAGTGCTTTGAGTGCGGATGTCACCAGGGAACCTTGTGTTGGGGCTTGGTCTTGAAGAATGAGTTTGTGATGCACAGATCGTGATATGTGCAGAACTCGAGCAGCTGCTGTCCGTTGTCGTTCATTCTGCCCACGTCAAATGGTCCAAGACAGGAGGGCCAGGAGTCGTGGTCAGCACCCACTCTGGTATTGAAGTCTCCAAGGAGAATGAGTTGTTCAGAGTTGGAGATGATCCTGACAGTTGTTGCGAGATTCTCGTAGAACTCGTCTTTTGCCTCTGGTGTGGCTGTCAGTGTTGGGGCATACACACTGATGAGGGTGAATGGGCCTTGAGTGGTGTTCAGGCGGAGGGTGAGGAGTCGTGCAGAGCCATTGCTGCCCGGTTTCACCATCTTCAGCAAGGTGTTCTTCACTGCGAAGCCCACTCCGTGTTCCCTGTGTTCGTCACTGCCCTTTCCCTGCCAGTAGAACGTGTAGTCCTTCTCTCTCTCAGTGTGCCTGCGTCAGCCAACCATTTTTCCTGGAGAGTGGCGATATCCACTTCCAGTCTCTTCAGCTCATTATTGATGGCAGTCTTCCTGGTGTCGTTGATGTCCTTGAGGTTAGCAGCGAGTCCTGTCATCATAGTGCGGACGTTCCAAGTTCCCAGTTTTAGAGTTGGTCTCTTTTGTTTTTTTGTCTTGCCTGGTGCGAAGGTTCTCAGCCTGCCGTTCGGACTTCTCCTCATCCACATGCACCCAATGAGGAAAGCAAGCTGTGGCGGGACAACACCTTATTGGCTGGGGGCTGCCCAGCTTGAGGCGGGCGGTAGCTGTCCAGTGAGATCCGATGATCCCTCCCACCGTCGGGAACAACCCCTGGCGCCGCGCTCTATGCCAATTGAGCGGTGGCTTATAACATACTGTATATATATACAGTATATATACTGTATATATATATATACACATACACTACCGTTCAAAAGTTTGGGGTCACTTAGAAATTTCCTTATTTTTGAAAGAAAAGCACTTTTTTTTTCAATGAAGATAACTTTAAACTAATCTGAAATACACTCTATACATTGTGAATGTGGTAAATGACTATTCTAGCTGCAAATGTCTGGTTTATGGTGCAATATCTACATAGGTGTATAGAGGCCCATTTCCAGCAACTATCACTCCAGTGTTCTAATGGTACAATGTGTTTGCTCATTGCGTCAGAAGGCTAATGGATGATTAGAAAACCCTTGTGCAATCATGTTAGGTCTGCAATGCTTTAATTGCTGCAAATGGAGGATTCTTTGACGAAAGCAAAGTTTAAGGAAAAAATTATTATTTCAAATACAAATCATTATTTCTAACCTTGTCAATGTCTTGACTATATTTTCTATTCATTTTACAACTCATGGTGGAAAATAAGTGCAACTTTTCATGGAAAACGTAAAATAATTGTCTGGGTGACCCCAAACTTTTGAACGGTAGTGTATAGATGACAAACCCATCATCCACGAATATACAACAAAATATACAACCCATAGTTGGAGGGCAGGATCCCGAGGTGAAGCCGTGTAGGAAATATTGTCACTGTGGCGTAACCCCCACAACAGACTGGGACAGGCACATCGCTCGGCTAGAGCAATTAACAGAACAGTGAAATGTGTGTATTAATGTCAACAGGCAGCCCTGCTTCTTCTGGCTTTTTCCAGCTCAGTACTGTGATGTTAATGTGCCATTCATGCATTGTGTTCATGCTTCCTGCCCTTACTGTGTCTATACACTGATAACAATATGTAGATGTGCCTTGTAACCTCTTTTGTCCTGCAGCTCCGGAGCAGAGGCGAATTCCGGCCAGCAATCTCCTTATTGTTATGTGTGTCTCTCAAATGCAAATGCCCATACCTACTGCTGTGAATGCCTTTCATGTATTGTCTGTAGTTGGGTATATAAGCTGCATTGCTCTTTAACTCATCCTCTCACTCTCACTCTGACGACTGCATCTACCACTGCTGCTGAGAGCCTGAGGACACACACCAGCCCGCCTGCACAGGGCTGGGGTGAGTCCTATGATGGCGGTATGATTTAATAAACCTACTTAAAACCCTCACTTCACTGCCTTATTTTTCATGCCGCCTCACTGGTGACCCGACGCTAAAAAGAACACGCTGCCAGCGAACGCAGCACCCGGCGGTGATGCTCCGACGACAAGCGAACACAGCAGCCTGAAGCAAATGATCTGCCCTCCCTTCTGCTTCAGGGAGACTTCGATGCAGAGTTACCAGGCGAAACTCTCCGGAGATCACCCACGACCGAGACAGCTGCGGAAAATTTCATGGTGAGATCTGCACGCCTAGATCGGCACATCCACGCTGGACCGGCCGCTCTCACGGCTTCTGACACACGATTCTGTGTCTCCACACGACAGCGCACGCACCTCGTCCTCTCTCCACGACGGCGACCTCCATGGCCGACGGAGAACGCAGCGCATGGACCTGAACGCACCATGACCCATCTACAACAACTACAACAAGGATGATTAAGCTCCCTGACCCTGACTCTCCCTCTCCAGCAGGCCCACCCACGCACGGAACCCCGGCACACGCACCGGGGAGTTATGAGGACGGCGCACCACGCACGGGACACATACGGCTCCACAGACCGCCATCCTCCTTCGCCGCTGCTCACAGAGCCCTTCAGGCTTGCTCGTACACCTGAGGCACGCACGCAGCTTGCTCACTGGATTTTCTAACGGTCTTAGCCATGGCGCACAACGGGAATTCAGCAGTCTGCGGTCCCCGAAGGCTTTAAGGTTGTGCCCGCACCTAAAGTCAACACGCCAAGTCCCTTTGCTTTTATTTTATTTTTTTTTCTTACAGCCGCCCCTGTTTTTCTTCATGGCCGCTGTTAATCCTCGCCGCTCCTTTTTTCTTCACGGCCGCTATTAATCCTTGCAGGACTTAATCGCGAGAGGAGTCAGTGACTAATTTTTCTTCTTGTGGATCTCCGCACGTTCAACGGGAAAGCCCCTCAACATCGCGGACCCACAAGCAATTTTTGCGCGGCTCAGACGATTTCACCGTCTCCGGCCGGCATTTACTACCCCCCACCCCCTCCACCTCCGCCTGCACAGAGCTTTCCCTGCTCGCTGCCAAAGCCGGACTATCGAGGCCTCGGCTGCCTGCCGAGCCCTCTGGGGGGGGAGCGTGTGGCGTAACCCCCACAACAGACTGGGACAGGCACAGCGCTCGGCTAGAGCAAATAACAGAACAATGAAATGTGTGTATTAATGTCAACAGGCAGCCCTGCTTCTTCTGGCTTTTTCCGGCTCAGTACTGTGATGTTAATGTGCCATTCATGCATTGTGTTCATGCTTCCTGCCCTTACTGTGTCTATACACTGATAACAATATGTAGATGTGCCTTGTAACCTCTTTTGTCCTGCAGCTCCGGAGCAGAGGCGAATTCCGGCCAGCAATCTCCTTATTGTTATGTGTGTCTCTCAAATGCAAATGCCCATACCTACTGCTGTGAATGCCTTTCATGTATTGTCTGTAGTTGGGTATATAAGCTGCATTGCTCTGTAAGTCATCCTCTCACTCTCACTCTGACGACTGCTTCTACCACTGCTGCTGAGAGCCTGAGGACACACACCAGCCCGCCTGCACAGGGCTGGGGTGAGTCCTATGATGGCGGTATGATTTAATAAATCTACTTAAAACCCTTACTTCGCTGCCTTATTTTTCATGCCGCCTCAGTCACCACCAGATTTACATGTAAATCTGGCCCTCGGAAAGAGAGGAAAACAATTTGTGGCCCTCATTACCACCAAAGTTGCCCATCCCTGCCCTAGAGAGTTTTAAATGTTCTATAGTAAGAGATCATAGGGAGTGCCAACCTTGACCTTGAACCTTTAGACCCCAAACCCACAGTCAGAGGTTATGGTCTCAGAGTGAACCTGTGTAACAAGTTTGGTGACCCTAACTTTACTTGTTGTACAGCAATAAGGCATAAGGAATGTTAACCTTGACCTTTGACCTTTTGACTCCAAACCCATCGTCAGAAGTCAGGATCCTAAGGTGAGTCTGTACACCAGATTTGGTGGCCTGAGCTTTACTTGTTTTACAGTAATAGTAAATGTAGCATTTACCATAGTGCAACTGCAGTTGTTTGTGGGAGAGCCTTGCATTCTACTGTACATGATTGACTGTATGGACTGAATGACAGTAGAGATGGCTTCTTCTTCAATGTTAACTTTGAACTTTGACCCCTTGACCCCAAACCCATCATTAGGTGAGGATGTAAATCATCCAAGATGTGTATTAGATACAACTACTGTATCAATTTGAAAAACCTACATCATTAGTTTCAGTAGTTATTGTGTTCAGTAGATTTATGGAAAAATCTGACCTCTGACCTTTGATCTCTAGGTTATCCGATGACAGTGAAATTGCAATATGTGCATCCTCAGTGTATATCAAACCATGGCACAACGTTTCAAAACAATCGGCCCAAAACTGTAGGAGGAGTTGATTTCACAAAAGTGGGACAGACGGATGGAAGGAGAGACGGACAGACCCATAACATAATTCCCTGCAGAACAGCTGGCTCTTCGACCCCTTTGGGCTTTGACTGGTGGGGGATAAAGAGTAAAAGTGATAAATAAGACAGCACCACCAGCCCCAGGGATGGGGGGGAGGGAGCCATAGCCCCCACAGAGTACAAATGACCCAAAGCCACCAAGCCCCAGGACAGCCAGGAATCCACCCCAGGAGGACTGGAAAGAGGAAGCCGGACCACCAAATGGCTGGTGTGGTGCACTCCCACCCCAGGGAAGCCAGCCCCTGCCCCTGCAGCGGGGCCCACACCAGCCCCAGGCTCAAAGTGTCAGAAGGCCACTTCCCCCCACTGTGAACCCCCTCGGACAGCAAACCCCCTTCCACCCCAGAGCCCCAGACACACGCCCTGGGACCCACCAGGCACCCACACCCAGGGGAGGCAGTAATTTAGGAGACTAAGGGGAAGCCAACCCTCCCCACTCGCTGGATGGAGCCCATGTGGTCAGGAGGTGCCACCCCTATCAGTCCATCACCCCCTGACCAGCACATCCACTTACTCACTCACTCACTCACTCACTCACTCACTCACTCACTCACTCACTCACTCACTCACTCACTCATGCATTCACATTCCCTCAGGCTCATTCACTCTCACACACTTTCATTCAGTCTCAGTCATAATCTCATTTACACTCACACTCACACCGTTGCTCACACTCACTCATGTACACACTCTCATTCGTGCTGACTCCCTAACATTTATTCGTGCTCTATCTAAAAGACTCACAAACAATGACTCCTGTACTCACTCACTCTCACTTATACCCACTCACTCTCACAGGGTGAAAGTTAATGTGGGGTGAATCAGGATGCATCAATGAGTACGGAGTGGAGTTGAACAGGGAGACTGCCTAAAGCCGAAGCAGGACAGTCTTGTGTCAGGTCCACAGCAGACAGAGACAGTCAGAGCTGTTTCTGGCTCTGCAGCAGTGACTGAAAAAAACATTCTTCAGAGAAACTGCTTACTCTCAGACACTGCCATGTGTGAGCCCACAACACCATCCAGAGGGGAACACCAGCCGGGAAATTGTCACCTCCTCCTTCAGAAACCACACCCTGGTGTCAGCTGCCTTCAGCACCAACCAAGCCGTCCACAAAACTGTAAGACTTATTTTCAAACAGAGTAAGACTCATTTTCAAATGAATTAATTGTTCTTTCAAATCAAACCTGATTTGTATATGTAATCATTTCACATTGTGTATAAACAAATTACAACATGAGCAAAGCAGGACCGCTCATGGCTGAGTTTCCTTGCAGCTGCACAATTCCAGAAAATTTGGAAGAATAAGGAGAAAACTGAACTCAAAAGCCCCCATCGGGGAGCATTTTTAAATTAAATAAAATCACCCTTTATTGTCATTCAACCATACAACCAATCATGTACAGTAGAACGAAATTGTTCTTTTCCTATCTACAGTGTTAATCACACACACCCCATGTATAGAATCAGAGGGCCGCTGCCATGCAAGGCGCCGCCACAGATTTCCCTCCTCCATTCCATTATTGCTGAGCACCAAGCTGGATGGCAGGAAGTTCCGCTTTTATATGGTCTTCGGCATGACCCGGCCTGGATTTGAACCCCTGCCTCCCAGGTGTGGGGCGGATGCTCTACCAACTGAGCCACCACTCCGGTAATTTTGGTAATTTTGGCAGAAAACACAACAGGAAACAGGTAAGGTGCAAGGTAAGTATTTTATTGTACAACTAGTTTTATGTGGGTTGAGACTGGTAGCCCTGTGGGAGGAGAGTGGAGAGGACAAGATAAATAACTAGGAAATTTAACATAGTAAATATGCTATGTAGTTGTTGGCTTATGAGGTTGGGGAAGATAATTGTTGGTTCTCTTTCAGAAAGCTGGTGGTGGTGAGAGGATGATGAAAGGGCTGCAGCAGCTGTGACAACAAAGAGGAGAGCTGCAGCTGAAGGTACTTGCTGATGGTGGATTAAGCAAAATTGCCCAGGCCTGGGGCTTAATCCTGAGGGTAGAGGGGACAACAGTCGTGAGCAGGACAATTGTGCATTGCTTGGCTTGCAGGGGTCCAAGTGGGGATTCTGGGCTGTGCAGCTCGTAAAGTCCTGAGTCCGGGATGGGAGTTCCTTTGGGGAACACTGAGGAGAACAAGGCAGAGAGAGCCAAACATACACAGAGGTAAGAGCTCGGGGGTCAGGCTTACGTGGGGGTCCGAGAAAAAGGTCAGGCAGTAGGGAGGAGACAGTGATGTTACGTTCAACACTGCCTACTCGACCCTGATTGGAGCAATATGAAACGGAAGTGTTGTGAGCTGTGTATCGAGCACTGTTTGAGCACACCCACAGTCACATGACTGTTGCGAGCGAGGCCTCATTAGGTGCACCACCGTTACCAGCCAAATACACTTCTAGGTGCTGTGGGAGCGTTCTGGAGAGACCCCTACTTGTCATTATGTCACATCACGTGACTTGAGGGTTCATGGGAAGTTTGAGAGGGCTGGGTGTTTCAATATGTCAAGTATTTCTAAATGGAACAACTTTGTACAATAGAGATCATCCCCTCCATTACACAACTAGGACAATAATAATCATTACTGAGGGTGGCAACAACACTGTTGATTCAAATGTGAAATATACTGTTTGGATACATATTTGTATTCTGTAGGGTAAGTTAACAAATCGTAATGCTGTTTATTCCATCTAGCTGCAATGCTCATGCCTGTGTATACAGTGGGGTAAAAAAGTATTTAGTCAGCCACCAATTGTGCAAGTTCTCCCACTTAAAAGATGAGAGAGTCTCCAATTTTCATCATAGGTATACTTCAACTATGAGAGACAAAATAAGAAAAAAAAAATCCAGAAAATCACACTGAAGGATTTTAAATGAATTAATTGGTAAATTCGTTGGTAAAATAAGTATTTGATCAATAACAAAAGTTCATCTCAATACTGTGTTATATACCCTTTGTTGGCAATGACAGAGGTCAAACGTTTTCTGTAAGTCTTCACAAGGTTTTCACACACTGTCGCTGGTATTTTGGCCCATTCCTCCATGCAGATCTCCTCTAGAGCAGTGATGCTTTGGGGCTGTCGCTGGGCAACACGGACTTTCAACTCCCTCCAAAGATTTTCTATGGGGTTGAGATCTGGAGACTGGCTAGGCCACTCCAGGACCTTGAAATGCTTCATACGAAGCCACTCCTTCGTTGCCCGGGCGGTGTGTTTGGGATCATTGTCATGCTGAAAGACCCAGCCACGTTTCATCTTCAATGCCCTTGCTGATGGAAGGAGGTTTTCACTCAAAATCTCACGATACATGGCCCCATTCATTCTTTCCTTTACACGGATCAGTCGTCCTGGTCCCTTTGCAGAAAAACAGCCCCAAAGTATGATGTTTCCACCCCCATGCTTCACAGTAGGTATGGTGTTCTTTCTCCTCCAAACACGACAAGTTGAGTTTTTACCAAAAAGTTCTATTTTGGTTTCATCTGACCATATGTCATTCTCCCAATCCTCTTCTGGATCATCCAAATGCTCTCTAGCAAACTTCAGACGGGCCTGGACATGTACTGGCTTAAGCAAGGGGACGTGTCTGGCACTGCAGGATTTGAGTCCCCGGCGGCATAGTGTGTTTCTGATGTAGCCTTTGTTACTTTGGTCCCAGCTCTCTGCAGGTCATTCACTAGGTCCCCCCATGTGGTTCTGGGATTTTTGCTCACCGTTCTCGTGATAATTTTGACCCCATGGGGTGAGATCTTGCGTGGAGCCCCAGATCGAGGGAGATTATCAGTGGTCTTGTATGTCTTCCATTTTCTAATAATTGCTCCCACAGTTGATTTCTTCACACCAAGCTGCTTACCTATTGCAGATTCAGTCTTCCCAGCCTGGTGCAGGTCTACAATTTTGTTTCTGGTGTCCTTCGACAGCTCTTTGGTCTTGGCCATAGTGGAGTTTGGAGTCTGACTGTTTGAGGTTGTGGACAGGTGTCTTTTATACCGATAATGAGTTCAAACAGGTGCCATTAATACAGGTAACGAGTGGAGGACAGAGGAGCCTCTTAAAGAAGTTACAGGTCTGTGAGAGCTAGAAATCTTGCTTGTTTGTAGGTGACCAAATACTTATTTTACCGAGGAATTTACCAATTAATTCATTAAAAATCCTTCAATGTGATTTTCTGGATTTTTTTTTTCTCATTTTGTCTCTCATAGTTGAGGTATACCTATGATGATGGTTGAGGTTGAGGTATACCTATGATGCTACCTATGGTTCCAAGGTTGTCATAGCCAGGAGAGGCACTGGGGTTAAGCTCCCAGTGTTCATAAAATGCTCCTTACGGCATGCGTCTTGAAAAGCCTCTGACAACCAAGTCCAACTCCTAGCCTGCCCGTGTGGTTTAGTCTCTAAGCCCGACGGAACTGCTTTTACTAATAGGAGAAGGGGCGAGGGCGGATCTCTGGCGCCTTAAAACCAGATGCTTCGGGTAGATGGTGGCTCGTCAACCTGGGAAGGTAGCCCATCTAGGGGAAGGTAAACCCTGATTTCAAACCTCTGCTGCCTTGCAGCACACCCGGTAACGGGAAAGGCTTCCGGAGTCAACCCTGAGGAAAAATCAAAGTCGGAGCCCCTAAGGCAGTTCTCTGTTGTGCTCAACATCATTCTGGCAGCTCCTGCGACGGCGCTGGTGCCAAACTATAGCAGCCCTGCTGTTCCTTTGGATTCATCAGTGATGTGGAGAGGGGGCACATGCTGCATGGGTAATATCTTGTCCTCCATATCTTCCTGCCCAGGCTTGAATCCTACCAACGCCCAACGCTGGAAGGTAGAACACCGGTGCGCATCGGCCTGTTCAGCCACAGGTGGTGCTGTTCCAGCAGAGTAGACATTTAGGATTCTCTTCCATGGTCATCATAGACTGACAGAGGCCGACGACGACCTATGATGAAAATTGGAGACCTCTCTCATCTTTTAAGTGGGAGAACTTGCACAATTGGTGGCTGACTAAATACTTTTTTGCCCCACTGTATATCTTTGTACTGTATATATGTATATTCATTTACTGGTTTGGGTAACCATTTTTTATTATCTTATTAACTATTGCTCTGAGTGCTGTTTACCCTTGTCATGTTCGGGGTCGTTACCCTGTCCATGACCTGTAGCTGTAGGTTTTGATTACTACTTATTATTTCCAGCTGCCAGATTGAGCCTTGCTCTTTGACAGTCCTACAGCCACACCTTCTCCTCTTACTAGACATTCACTGGATGCTTTTCATCAACACATACACACTCACACACTCATGCACGTACACACACACATGCACATACACACTTACTGCCAATCATTCACGCACCTGCTTGCCATACGGTTGTGTCCACTTGCCTTCATCAGTATATTGAGTACTTATGGGGAGCAGTGTGCTCAGCCAGTGTGGCAGCTTAAAGTCTACATTGGACATCCTGGCTCGCAGACTGTTGGTTTTTCCCCTGGACTGTACCGCGTAGTTACTCCAGAGCCCTTCTGCTCCTACGTATATGTAAGTCTTGTTATTACTGCCTTTCCCTCCACTCCTGTTCTGTCTGGAGCACGCTTGGCTTTTCCTTCCCCGCCAACAAAGCTAGAAGCTGGTTGTCTGACCCTTTTCACTGTGACTGTTATTTAGAAACTTTTGCACATTTTTTCACTGTAAATAAATAAGTTACTTACATTGCGTTTTGGGCTCGTTGCCGATTCATATGTACGCTGCAAAATTACGCAGCGGACATGACAGTTAGCTGCCACCAAAAGAGCCCAAGCAGTAAGTAGCGTGTTACTCATTTTTTGTGTTTATTCACCAACCTGTTCGGAGCATGATGTCCTGGCCTAGCAGTTTCCACACCAGCAGAAGTGGATGGGCAATGGGACATCCCAGCGTGGAGGAGGAATGGGCAACCGTGTCCATCCGGGGGTTCCTGTACATCGCCAAAGACGCCTATGGCCCAGGAGAACAGTGGGACTGCCTGAACAAGGCTCATGATATTCTGGCAGCTCACCCAGGCCTTTGGAATTATCCCTGGTATGCCAAATTATTGTCCTCCATCTGCACGCTCGAGCAGGCTTTTCCCAACCTTAAGAGAAAGGCTTTCCAGACGAAACCCAAACAGAAATGCTCTTCTCCACGGGTGGCCATCGTCTCCTCTCCTCCATCACCCGCTCCAAGATGGCCACGCTCAGGTTGACGTCACTGTCACCTGAAATCCCGGAAGAACAATCCAGCCCCACGAACTGCTCCTGCTCCGACACCGAGCCCTGTTACCCCCGCAGCGGATTATCAGTTCCACGCAGTCCTGTCTGCAGAATCTCCTTCCATATCCGCTGCGAGATCCCACAGCGGCCGCCGTGGTTTATCGCTGCCCTTTAATTTTTATAATTTGTCTGTTTTTGTTCACTGATTGTGCATCTGCCGGTTCATACACCCGTGAAGAACTACTAAATATCAGGACTCTCACCCCCATGGACCTTCTTCCAGTTTTTTTAGCTCCTGCCGCTGATGTGATCCATTGTTTGGCCAAAAAAGCAAGACGGCGGAAAAGAGGGAAGAGAGGAGGGATTCTCGCTCGGCTACGAAAAAGAGGCTCGCGAACAGCCTTGCCTGGCATATTTCTATCCAATGCCAATTCTCTCCTGAACAAGGTAGAAGAATTAAGACTGCTGATGTGTTTCAAGGACCTCGCTTCCTCGTCTGTCATCTGCTTCTCTGAGACCTGGCTTAATGAGAACATTCCAGATAGCGCGATCAGCCTCGAGGGTTTCCAGCTGATTCGTGCTGACCGCGTCACAGAGCTGTCCGGTAAGTCTATCGGAGGAGGAGTGTGCTTCTATATTAACAACAGCTGGTGCTCTGATGTAACGGTGATTTCCAAACACTGTTCTCCCGCCCTGGAATTTCTTTTCATTAACTGCAAGCCATTTTATTCCCCGCGGGAGTTTGCCTCATTCATTCTCGTCGCTGTGTACGCCCCTCCTGACGCGGACACGCGCGAAGCTCAGCGCGTGCTCGCAGATGACATCCAACTTACGGAGCGGAACTTTCCAGACTCCCTGGTTATCGTGGTGGGCGATTTTAACCAGAGCAATCTGAGTCACGAGCTCCCCCGCTACAAACAGTGTATTAAATGTCCAACCAGAGGAAATAACACGCTAGATCACTGTTATACTTCAGTAAAGGACGCATATCGCGCTGTTCCCCGCGCTGCGCTGGGACTATCTGATCACGTGATGGTTCACCTCATCCCCACATACAAACAAAGACTGAAACTCACTAAACCTGTTGTGACCACCACAAAGAAATTGACCAGTGAAGCTGGAGAGAAACTGAACACATGCATGGAAATAACTGACTGGGACATGTTTAAAAGAGCCACACATGATCTTAATGAGTACACATACATTGTGAACTCATATATCAACTTCTGTGAAGAGCACATTCTCCCATCGCGCACCAGGATAAGATATTCTAATGACAAGCCTTGGTTCACAGCTAAGCTCAGACGGATCAGGAAGGAGAAGGAAGCAGCGTTGAAAAGTGGAGACAGGGACTGCTACAGGGAGGTCAAATATCGGTTTAACAGAGAGCTGAGGAGAGCTAAATCTGTATATTCTGAGAGACTCCAGCAGCAGTTCACTGCTAATGACTCGGCTTCTGTGTGGAGAGGACTGAGGCAAATCACCAACTATCGGCCTCAGGCTTCTAAAGGTCAGGATGACAAAGCCCTTTGTCAAAGACTGTCCCAACACTATGCCCGTTTTGACACCTCGTCAGCTGTGACCAACTCACCCACTCCACCCAGCTCCACTGCCTCCTCAGCCCCTAATTCATCAAGAGCGGTCCCCCCTCCTCCTCCTCCTCCTCCCCCCCTCCCCTTGTCATCAGTGAGCAGGACGTGCACAGACAGTTCTCCAGACTGAACCCGCGCAAGGCCCCCGGGCCGGACGGTGTGTCTCCCTCCACCCTGAGACACTGTGCGAAAGAGCTGGCTCCTGTCTTCACAGACATTTTTAACACCTCCCTTAAGCAATGTCACGTGCCGACCTGCCTCAAATCCTCCACCATCATCCCTGTCCCCAAGAAGCCACGGATTACTGGACTTAATGACTACAGACCTGTAGCGCTCACCTCTGTAGTCATGAAGTCCTTTGAGCGCCTGGTCCTGTCTCACCTCAAGTCCATCACCACACCCCTCCTAGACCCGCTGCAGTTTGCCTACCGTGCTAACAGGTCTGTGGACGACGCAGTCAACCTGGCCCTCCACTCCATCCTGCAGCACCTGGACTCCCCGGGAACCTACGCCAGGATTCTGTTTGTGGACTTCAGCTCCGCATTCAACACCATCCGCCCCGATCTGCTCCAGGACAAGCTGTCCCTGCTCAACGTGCCTGACTCCCTCTGCAGGTGGATCACCGACTTCCTGACGGACCGGAGACAGCATGTGCGGCTGGGGAAGTCTGTCTCAGACTCTGTTAGCATCAGCATTGGGCTGATGGGGCTGTGTACTTTCCCCCCTACTCTTCTCCCTTTATACCAACTCCTGCACCTCCTCCCACCAGTCTGTTAAGCTGATTAAGTTTGCGGACGACACCACCCTCATCGGGCTCATCTCCAACGGTGACGAGTCCGCCTACAGGGAAGAGGTGGCCCAGCTGGTGTCCTGGTGCAGCCACAACAACCTGCAGCTGAATGCTCTGAAGACAGCGGAGATGATTGTGGACTTCAGGAAAGTCACATCCCCCCTGCCCCCCCTCACCATCACAGGCTCTCCCATCACCTTTGCAGATTCCTTCCGCTTCTTGGGCACCACCATCACCCGAGACCTCAAATGGGAGCCAACCATCAGCTCCCTCATCAAAAAGGCCCAGCAGAGGATGTTCTTTCTGCGGCAGCTGAGGAAGCTCAAGCTACCCACCAAGATGTTAGTGCAGTTCTACACGGCCATCATCGAGTCCATCCTCACCTCCTCCATAACTGTGTGGTACGCAGGAGCCACTGCCAGGGACAGACTAAGGCTGCAGCGCGTCGTGCGCACTGCTGAGAAGGTGATAGGCTGCAAGCTCCCATCTCTCCAGGACCTGTACATCTCCAGGACCCGGAGGCGTGCTGGCCAGATCATAGCCGATCCTTCACATCCTGGTCACGTGCTGTTTGCCCCCCTCCCCTCAGGTAGAAGGCTTCGGTCCATTCGGACTAAAACCTCCCGGCACATGAACAGCTTTTTCCCCTCTGCCATCAGACTGCTGAACACTAAGTGACTTTTGACTCTCGTGCACTATGTACAGCAGCTCAACCAGACTCATGTCAATCATCACTGTTTTTCTGTTGCATTATTGACTGCACTATGTGGTACTTCACATTATCTGCTACATGCTAATTTTTTAAAACTGCCTTGACTAGTACTACTCATTATTACTAGTATTATTATTATTATTACTTATTATTACTTATTTTTCTACACTTATTGCACATTTCTAGTCCTTTAGTTTTTTAGTTTATCCCTTTTTCTCATTATGTTTT
The DNA here is from genome assembly GCA_020510985.1 of Pholidichthys leucotaenia. NCBI lineage: Eukaryota > Metazoa > Chordata > Actinopteri > Cichliformes > Pholidichthyidae > Pholidichthys > Pholidichthys leucotaenia. The sequence continues at coordinate 18,536,336 of CM035839.1, read as the reverse complement.
TAATGTTGCAGCATGGCACCGAGACAAATTCCTAGTTTGTGTATCACATGAACAATGGCAATAAATCTGATTCTGATTCTGAGATCTTCTTCCTTGGTCTGTTCGCCGGCTGCAGAAGGGCACTTGTTTTCCTCACCGGGGTATCCCGTTCCTGTGGTGAGAGGGGTGGCTCCCATTTCTCCTACAGAGGAGCCAAACACTGCCTTTCCCAGACGGATGAATGACGACGTCCAAGCAGCAGCAACCAACATCTTAAACCGGGAGAACAGGCAAGTTTGTTTTCATTTGACTGACTTTAATAATGAAATGTCTTGCCTGATTCCCGGTAGGGAGGCTCAGGGAAAGCAGTCCCCTGAGCTCTTCCCACCTGCTGCTGTTAAAAACTGTTCACCAGCCCTCTCTCCACTTACCTTTGTTTGCCTGCCGGAACCGGAGCCGAGCAGTTGGGACCAGGAGGAGCCAGAAGTCTGGGAGAGGTGTCCTCCCACAACAATGGTGAACCAGATCCCAGCCGCTACGCCGGAGGAATCACCAGCTTGGACCATGGCAGCTGGGGAAGACAAGACCGCAGTGACCATCATGCCTGCTGTGGAGGCCACCACAACAGAGTCAGCGGCCGAGCGAAACCTCTTGGAGGCTGAACCTGGGAAGACGTTGCCTGGATTGCAGAAGTCCTGGATGGCGGTAGAGCTTGACCTAAAGTGAGTGCTCTCTTTTGACTTTCTCTTTTCTATTATTGAGCATTTTTGCCTAGCTTTAGGTGAGAAGAGCCAGCTGCAGCCAAACGCTGCACCTGAGCTCCCCTCGCAGGGCTCTGCCGCTGCCGGCGACTCTGACCCTTCCTCCTCTCATTCTGAGTCTGTTTCCAGAGTCGTTGACAGCAGCAGAGCCCTGCGAGGTGAGCTCAGGTGCAGCATTTGGCTGCAGCTGGCTCTCCTCACAGGAGAGGAAAGCCAGCACCTCCTCTTGAGGTGCTTTAGGCTCTCCTCACCTAAAGCACCTCAACCACCTCACTGAGGTTCCGGTTGAGATGGTTGTCGGGGGCACCCAGTACCAGTCCAGGGTGCCCTTGATCGATTGCCTCCTTGCTTGGGTGCTCACACGGGTCGGCTGACCCATGGCCAAGATGGTGTTAGGGTCAGCAGCGACCTAGCCGGGTCCCACCACGGGTGCAGCAGGGGTCCAGCTGGGTTCCACTGCGGGTGTAACCATGGCTCAGTCGTGGTCCATCAAGGGTGCAGGCTAGCTCCAGTCCCAAGCCGGGACCATCAAGGGTGCAGCCGAGTCCCAGTCCTAAGCTGGGACCACCGAGGGTGCGGCCGGCCAGCTTGGGGATGCCGAGGTCCCTTCCTCCCTTCCAGAGGTCCTCGAGTTGTCCCTCCCTCTTCTGCCAGGCTTCGTCGGGATCCGCCTGACCCTGCCTCCAGGAACCACAGGGGGTTCCCTTCTTCAGTCCAGCCACCCACCTTTCAGTTTTCCAGTGGGTAGGCCGTCGCCTCATCTTTCCCTCCGGGCCTGGTGGCTCAACTATGCAGTCCAGCTGCCCGAAGGACTAGGTTCCTGGGTCAAGAGGCCCTTTTTCTCTGGCAGGCCACCTGATACTGTTCTGCAGGCCGCCTGCTGGCCCTGGGACTTTGGTTGGCCCCCTGAACTTATGGTCACCCACTGGGCCTTGGACTCTGGTTGGCCCCCTGAACTGTGGGACTCTTGGGGGTGAGGTGGGTTAGCTCAGTTTTGGGGTTGGGAAAAGTGTGTTGTTGTGTTGTATTGTGGTATTTACCCTTTCTTGATTTATCCCTCCTAACCTGTTTTCCCCCACCTCCCACCCTGGTTTGTTGTATTGGCCTTTTGAGTTTGGGGGGGTAGGTTGTTTTTTTCTGTTTTGATGGCACGGTAGGTGTCTGGTTTCCACCCGTTGGGGGGGGGGCAATGTCATGTTTGGGGTTGTTGCCCCATCCATGACCTGTGGCAGTAGGTTTTGATTACTACTTATTATTTCCAGCTGCCAGATTGAGCCTTGCTCTTTGACAGTCCTACAGACACGCCTCCTCCTCTTACCAGACATTCACCGGATGCGTTTTATCACCACATACACACTCACACACTAATAGATGCACACACATTCACACATGCACATACACAATGCCAATCATTCATGCACCTGCTTGCCACACGGCTGTGTCCACTTGCCTTCATCAGTATATTGAGTACTTATTGAGGGGCAGTGTGCTCAGCCAGTGTGGCAGCTTAAAGTCTACATTGGACATCCTGGCTCGTAGATTGTTGGTTTTTCCCCTGGACTGTACTGCGTAGTTACTCCAGAGCCCTTCCGCTCCTACGCATAGGTAAGTCTTGTTATTATTGCCTTTCCCTCCACTCCTGTTCTGTCTGGAGCATGCTTGGCATTTCCTTCCCCGCCAACAAAGCTAGAAGCCGGTTGTCTGACCCTTTTCACTGTGACTGCTATTTGGACACTTTTGTACATTTTTTCACTGTAAATAAACACGTTACTTACACTGCGTTTTGGGCTCTTTGCCAATTCATATCTTCTCTGCAAAATTACGCAGCGGACATGACAACCCTTTGCTGCTGTAATCCTGGAATTTCCCCATTGTGGGACTGATAAAGGTTTATCTTATCTTATCTTGACTTATTTAAAGGGGTCCGATTTACCACTAAAAGTGTGGGTTTTTCCAGAGAAACGGATTTCATTATTATGTCATTATTGCATTGGCTATTTGAATATAAGTCAGGGAAAGTATTTCACAAGTTACAATTAGGTTTAGTTACATTAAACAGAGACACATTACATTTATTACATATTACACAGAGATACATACACACACTCACTCACACATACACACTAGAAAATAGATAGATAGATCGATCTATCTATCTATCTATAGATAGATAGATAGATAGATAGATAGATAGATAGATAGATAGATAGATAGATAGATCCCTGAGCCATGATGTGGAAGTTAATCCCCTTCTCCAAGACTTTTTGGCAAAGGAATGTTCCTAATCAGCAGATTTATTGAGCGACATAAACCAGATGGGGAAGCCAAGACTCTCCAGTAAGCAACCAGTTTCACTGTGCCATCTGGTAGATGAATCACGACTATTTAACTTTTTCCTTTGCAGTGGAATTTATGCCTTATGGACTATGAACTAACTCATATTGTTTCTCTGAAGACAGTATGTGCTAACAAAGACCTGGTTGAACTCTGGGATGGACAATATTGGTTTCTTTTACTGAAATGATTTGATATAACTTGATATGTGCTGCTATTTTCAAGAAGAAATTAATTTTTGCATGCTTACTATCACAAATGATTGCAGTTACAAGGTAGATGCATTTGATGCTCTCTTATTATTAAGTAGAATATCTTTGTCACTAGAGTTTAAGGAATTTATGCTTTATTCAGCAACATACTTGAGGAGGATTTCACTCTCAGATCAAATGTCACTCCCCTCTCTTTCTTTAGGAGACCATAGCTGCACTTAACTGGCCAATAGAGTTCAAAGCTTCATTGCATTTCCCTTTTTTGGTCAAGTTTATTACCATTGTGGAAAAAGCTCAAATATAATTGGGCCAGCTCAGGTCTCAGGAAGTTTTGGACCACCCTGCAACACTAGAGAAAACTTAAGTTTTATTGCTCTTTGTTCAGTCTGCTCTGGGGTGTTGGTCAAAGTGCAAGAAGCCCCCTTTTGCTCTCCTATTATTTTTCCTATCTTTAAGTAGGCCCAGAGTCTCTTCCAGACTCTGTGAGGATTTTTTTTCTTTTCTTTAAAATTCAATTTTCTTATTTCAATCTTTTTCTTTAATATTTGTGCAAGAAGATTTTGTTTTCTTAAGCTTAAACCAACTCATATAAACCACCAACATCGGGAGAAATGAATTTGTGTCATGTTTTATTCCATTTTGACTTTCTGATAGTACTTTGCACAGTCTTTCTTCAGTGCATCAGAGAAGACCTCTGCCAGCTTGCTGGAAAATCAACCTTTGTGATCCCGGGAGGAGGCCATAACACTGGTAAGGAGTGTGTCTGCCAGCCTCCCCACAGACCCATGCTAGTCCAGTGAAACAGAATCCAGTGAACCCGCCTGCTACCCATTGGGACGCAATGATTCTGCTTGGCTAACGGTCTGTTGTTAATTGACCTAAATTTTTCAGAATATTCCTGGTATGAATTTTCTTTACCTAATTTATGCAAACCCGCATCAGAATCTCAAAATGCATGTCATCTTTCATTAATTTATGTTCTTATTCAGAGTAAAACAAATTTTCTAAATTTTTATAAAGTTAATGAGGATTTTCTTCATAAAATTGCATACACTTTTCCTAACCAATGCTATTTCATGGTTTTCAATTTCCAGAACACCGACAAATTAAACTGTGCTTCATTTGGTTCCACAAATGCTTGATTCATAAGTAACTCAGTAACAGTCTATGATGCCCATGATGCACGTAAATTCTCTGTTTTAAAGTTATGCAAATATGTTAACCTATTCTGACATTTCTTATTAAATCATTGAAAGACATATGGGAGTTATTGTTTGATTTCATGTCCATCTTCTTGATCATCAGAGACAAAAAATTACAAATGGGTTATTCTGAGACTGATTCATAATTGGTAAATAAAGAATTGTTAGTAAAATTGTCCATTATATGGACTGGTGCCCCTAACGAGGATTTGAGTGTAATGAAAGTAAATCTTCATTCCTACTCACATTCGTATTTACATTAATATGCTAATATAACCCGAAAAAGATTAAGCGGAAGAAGATGGATGGATGGATGGATGTATGGATGGATGGATGGCTGTGTACCAACATTAAATTAACTATAAAAACCATTAATTTCATGACAAAGGTCTGCTACTGTAAGTGAGTGAGTGAGTGAGTGAGTGCAGTAAGGGAGGGACATGGAGGAGCGCCCTCATTTTTGCACCCACAATTTAAAACATTAGGTTTGTCATGACCCGAGCGCCGATCTCGTCCGCGCTCGGGCTATGCATCATCTCTGCCGGACTTGACAGCCGTGGATTACATTCTGGCTCCACCGGGCTCTTATTGTGACAGTGCTCGGTGGGGTTTCTGGCTGTCAAGATCGATCAGCTGTTCTGCATCACTGCTTGTTAGTCGCCGGCTTTATTAGCGGGCGCTGACAGCTGGTTGATGCTGGAGTATCGTCGAAACATCCTGAGAGATCCCTGGTGTGTCAGCACGCTCATGTCAGGTTTGTGTCTTGTTCATGTCATAGTTAAGGTCATAGTGGCTGGGGTTAGCCCTACGATCCCTTGTATTCGGTAGTGTGTGTTTTGCCCTCAGCAGCTCACAGCCTTACGTCTCGTCTTGTTAAAATAAACATCTATGCAAAATTCATTGGCGACTTTTGGCGTCTTATGGTGGCCCACGAGGGTCGCCGCATGACAAGGTTTTGTCAATAAATGCAAATGACGCCATGCCAGAACTGACTGCTGAATGTGCTGCAACCATGAGGACTGAGAGGACAACGCCATCAACATAACTGGTAGTTTACCATTTATTATTCCATATCATTATTATTATGTTTTCAAAACCTCTCACAACATGTCTTAAAATGTTATCAACTCCATCAGTCAGCAGCAGAGGAAGAACCTGGGCCTTCAGCAGAAGACAACCTGTGTGATCTTTTGGACAGCAGAGATGGTTTGTATTATGTCATGACCAGCATTGGGTGTAACGCGTTACAAAGTAATCTGATATTTGGTGTAACAGTCATGTAACTCGATAGCCTGAAAAATGTAGTAATCCCATTACAGTTACTAATCTGAAAAGATCACATTACTAGCGCTTCTTTTTATCAACTTACAAAACGGGAAAACAACTGCACTGGCAGTAAATGACATAACGCACGGCTCAGGAGACGCACACACACAGGCTTAGAGTAGTTCAAAGAGTTTATTAACAGCAGGAGTGAATGAGTGCGTGTCTGCGGGATGTAAATGTGTTGGTGATGGTGTCAGCTCCAGGCACAGAGGCAGGTGACCGTACAGCCGAGCAACCCTATGGAGAGAGCACAGGGAGAGGGTGACGGGCATACACCAACACAGGAGGAATTTATGGCGAGAGAAGGACTTACTTGGTTGGTCAGGACAGCTGGCACAACAAGGGGGCGAAGCCCGGAAGACAGCCACCTGGAGAGCTCCGTACAGCAGCGAGGATTGGGCGATGGAGTGGAGATGTCCGCCGCTGGGGAATCCACCTGTGCACAGGGGAGAAGACTGAAGAAGAGAGGTAAGCGATCTTCTTAACAAAATGGTGACGCTGAAGAGAAGTATACTCACAACGGTGAGGGACGAAGTCTGACGGCTTCAGGCCGAGCCTCCGGGCGAGACGGCCTTTATCCCTCGCCGCTGATGATTGTCAGGTGCGTGAGCAGGTGGCGCCGCTGATGAATGGCGCGGCGTGACAGTAAACAGCAGAAGAAGAAGCAGTAGTGGCGCTCACTTCTGTTTCCGCCACTATGCTCCTATAAATATCAGAGGGCACGTATGTCCGGTCTCTTTCCGAATCTGATGCTCCTACCTGGTGGTTGTATCTTGTGTGTTTCCCCAGTTCGACTGTACAACTGGCCTCGTCATTATATGGTAATTCCAGACATAACTCAAACAGCACTTGCAGCGGCTGAGGCGAATCATGCAAATGAAAAGTTGAGTAAATCAGCATTTGGTGGCTGGAGATATGTTCATTACTTCAACTATGTTGAGCAAAAGGACAAGAACATGACAGTAATGTGCAAACTTTTTCCGGGCAAACTTTTAAACTAAGTTATCCTGGTAACTTAGATTAAAAGTATATTCAATTAGCCACATTGTTGTCCTAAAACTTTCATTATAACTTGACATTCAAGGGTAGTGTTTTATTTTCATTTCATACAGTAATTTATGTTTACACTGGATGGCAGGAACTGCTCATTTTTTAAAGGTTTAATTCTTAAAATGTTGAAAAGCTCCAGCACAGCAACTCACCCTTGGCCATGGGATCCCTGGTTCGATCCCAGCTCCTGACCAACAGTGATCTGTGTGGAGTTTGAATGTTCTCCCTGTATCTGCGTAGGTTTACTCTGGGATTTCTCTGGTTTCCTCCAGCAGGCCAAAAACATGCAGGTTAAGTTAATTGGAGACTCTAAAGTGGCCCTAGGTGTGAATGTGTGTGTGAATGGTTAAGGGATAGCGCCATACCGTGGCTGCTTCATCCATCCAGGTGGATGCCCTCAATTTCCCCTCTGGGGATCAATAAAGTATACAAAATAAAAAAAAAAAAAAATAAAGTTTGCACTTGGCCACAATATATAAAAGGGATATAGCTTTGTGTAGCTTTGTGCAATGTATCAAGCTTTTATTTTATGAAATTTGCATAATCCCAGTACTGTTTTACATTTCTGTTAAGTGCCATGAGGGAGATTTTAATTTTACATGAAAGACAGAAGACTAAAAAAACTTTTTCTTTGTCTTATTTGTTAGTCTAGGCTATAAAAATGTGTTGTTTGGACATATACAGTTTAACTTATGTGGAAATATGGTACATTTCACTAACACTATCTGAAAGGAATCCAGAAGTAATCTGTAATTGATTACTTTTGACAGTGAGTAATTAAGTTCAGTAAGGGATTACATTTTTTTTAAAAAAGTAACTAGTAATTGGTAATGGATTACTTTTTTGAGTATATATATATGCTGCTCAAAAAAATAAAGGGAACACTAAACAACACAATGTAATTCCAAGTCAATCACACTCCTGTGAAATCAAACTGTCCACTTAGGAAGCAACACTGATTGACTGAGCACATGTGACAGACGTGACAGAGTCTGGAGAAGCCGTGGAGAACGTTCTGCTGCCTGCAACATCCTCCACCATGACCGGTTTGGCAATGGGTCAGTAATGGTGTGGGGTGGCATTTCTTTGGGGGGCCGCACAGCCCTTCATGTGCTCGCCAGAGGTAGCCTGACTGCCATTAGGTACCGAGATGAGATCCTCAGACCCCTTGTGAGACCATATGCTGGTGCGGTTGGCCCTGGGTTCCTCCTAATGCAAGACAATGCTAGACCTCATGTGGCTGGAGTGTGTCAGCAGTTCCTGCAAGATGAAAGCATTGATGCTATGGACTGGCCCGCCCGTTCCCCAGACCTGAATCCAATTGAGCACATCTGGGACATCATAAGATAAGATAAGATAAGCCTTTATTAGTCCCACAACGGGGAAATTCCAGGATTGCAACAGCACAGGGATAGCAACACTCAGAGCAACAATCAGAAGGCAAGAAAAAAAAAAAAAACAAGCAAGCAAGAGCAGCTAATATACATATGTACATATTACTATAAAATATATATATATATACACACAGTGCAGAGCATTGTAGCTGGATGGAATAAATATATGAATATATGAACACACAGTGCAGAGCATTGTAGCTAGATGGAATAAATATGTAAATATATAAACACCCACAGTACGGAGCATTGCAGCTAGGTGGAATAAATATGCAAGTATATAAACACACACAGTGCGGAGCAATGTAGCTAGATGGAATAATATATAGATATATAAAAACACAGTGCGGAGCATTGTAGCTAGATGGAATAAATATATAGATATATAAACACACCCAGTGCTGAGCATTGTAGCTAGATGGAATAAATATGTAAATATATAAACACACACAGTGCAGAGCATTGTCATGCTGTCAGCATATCATGTCTTGCTCCATCCACCAACGCCACGTTGCACCACAGACTGTCCAGGAGTTGGCGGAAGTATTTAATAAGAATATCTCATCCATTCAGATCTAGGATGTTATTTTAGTGTTCCCTTTATTTTTTTTGAGAAGTACATATACTGCTCAAAAAAATAAAGGGAACACTTTGAAAACACATCAGATTTTAATGGGAAAAAATAAGTTGGATATCGAAATTGTGGCAGGCTAGTCCAGCTTACTCAGATTAAAAAGTGTTCCTTTAAGCAGTTGCTCCGGCAATTGCTTTTCCCGCGCTTCGTCCAGGTGCACCCAATCTACCATTGCCAGCAATGCTTGTACTTAAGCAGGCCTTTGCCAATCAAGCATTGTTGGACTATTGTATTGTCTTATGAAGGTTTTGGGATCTACACTTTCGCTGCTCCCGTCAGTGTTAGTTATCCGCCTCCCATGTCTAGATGCCCTGCCTAGGCTTTGGTACCGCATCACACTGGGGGGTGTGATTATCCATTTTTGTTTTTTGTTCTCTCTGGACTTAACTTGGACTACTCAGACTGCTCGAGCTCTGAGTATTTACTGCTTGCATTCCTCCGTTTCAGTCAGGCTGTCACACTTGGAACCCAAGACTGTTGAGCTTCCTTGAGGACTTCTAAGTTAGCCTGAACAATTATGTTATTGGGGGGCAATGGATCAGCGTTCTCGTCGCGCCCTCCGCCAGTACCCGGGCTCGCCTGGGGAAGCTAATGATCCTACCAGCAGACTAAATTCGAAGAGACGACGCCTCTGTGCCAAGTCAAAGAAGAATCCTAGTCACAGTCCTAAAGCCGAAAGCAAACAGCCCCAAGAGCACTTTGTGGTAGGATCTGCCCTTCGCATATTACAACTAAACGTTGAAGGCCTATCTGCAGCCAAGCGAAGCCTTATTGAAGTCCTCGCCTTCCAACATTCGATTGATGTAATCTGCCTCCAAGAGACTCATATTGGCACAGAGGAAGCTGGCCGCTTCACCATCAAAGGCTTTGACCTCCTGTGCTATGTTCTACATGCTAAACATGGACGTGCCACCTATGTGCGTTCTGACATAGTTGAAGCAAATCACCTGATAACAACACATTTCTCAGACACCATAATCATTGGTGGCTTCCATATTGTCAATGTGTACAAGCCCCCTAATGCCAACTGGGATCTGCAGGTCTTACCCACCCTACCCCACCCTGCCATCTATGTGGGGGACTTTAACAGCCATCACCCTGACTGGGGGTACCCAGCAGTGGACAGTGATGGGGAGGCACTTTCAGACTGGGCATCCAGAAATGACCTCGCTTTGATATACGACCCCAAACAAAGAGGAACCTTCCACTCTGCTAGGTGGAAGAAGGACTATTCTCCTGACCTGTGTTGGGCCAGCTCTTTGAATGGGGAGCCATATCCTACACAGATCCTCATTCTTGATGATTTTCCACACAGCCAACACCGGCCCCTGCTTGTACACATTGGCCTACAACTTCCAGTCATATACAGCCCAAGGAAGATGCGCTGGAACTTCCGCAAAGCCAACTGGAAGAAATTCAGTGAAACTCTGGACCGGAGCGTTGTTACCATCCCACTCCACACCATCACTGTAGATGAAGCATACAACCGCTTCTGCAGCGCAATCTTCAAGGCTGCCCATACTGCAATCCCACGAGGCTACCGACCCCTCTATGTCCCATGTTTGGACGGAGAAAGTGCTGCCCTCCTACAATCCTATCAAACATCAGGGGACCCAGAGATAGCAGACCATCTCATTGAATCGCTAAATACAGCCCGGTGAAAGAAATGGGAGGAGACAGTTGCTGACCGGAGCTTTACCCACTCTAGCAGGAAATGTTGGAGCCTCATCCGTCGCCTAGGAGCTGCACAGAAGCCCCCTAGCCAAAGCCGAGCATCCGTCACACCCAACCAAGTTGCATCCCACCTACTGACTATCGCCAAAGCACCCCAAGACAGACACCAGAAGAGCAGTTACAACTGAGCTAAAAAAACACCAAAAAATGCCTGTAGAGGAAACGAACCCTGAACCCTTCGAGGCTGCTGAACTGGAGAAAGTCCTACAGGGCCTGAAACGTGGAAAGGCAGCAGGATACGATAACATCTTCCCAGAATTCATGAAAAATCTTGGCCCCCGAGCCCTAACCTGGTTAACACAATTCTACACAAGGATCACACAAACAAACTCGATCCCAAAGAAATGGCGGACAGCAAAGGTCATTGCCATCCCAAAACCTGGCAAAGACCACAAACTACCAGCAAGCTACCGCCCAATCTCCCTACTCAGCGTTCCTTCCAAAATCATGGAGCGCCTAATACTGCAACGCATTTCCCCAGAAATAGAGGATATTCTAAGTGTGGATCAAACAGGTTTCCGCAAGGACCGCAGTACAGGAGAACAAGTACTGGCCCTAACCACCTTCATCGAAAATGGCTTCGAGAGCAGACTGAAGACAGGGGCTGTGTTTCTCGATCTTACAGCCGCCTATGATACGGTCTGGCACAAAGGCCTCCTCCTGAAACTTATAAAGGCAATCCCTGCTTGGGCAACGGCAATTATAAAAACCCTGCTGACCAACCGAAGGTTCAGAGTCCACCTCAGTCAGAACACAAGTGCATGGAGAATGCAGAAAAACGGACTCCCACAAGGCTCAGTTCTAGCTCCAACTCTGTTCAACCTCTACATAAACGACCTGCCTACTACAAAATCCCGCAAATTCATCTATGCAGACGACATCTGTTTGGCATTCCAAGCACCAGACTTTGAACCACTGGAACGGGTGCTCACGGAAGATCTTGCCAAACTGGACCAGTTCTGCAAAATCTGGCGCCTAAAACCAAGCCCAGCAAAAACCGTCTCCAGTGTATTCCATCTCCACAATGCAAAAGCTGCCAGAGAACTAAACATCCACCTGAGCGGACTCGAGCTTAAGCATGCCCCAAATCCAACTTATCTTGGAGTGACCCCTGAAAGGACCTTATCCTTCAAGGAACATCTAAAGGGGACAGCTGCTAAGGTGAAGGTACGAAACAACCTGCTCTGCAAGCTCGCTGGTGCAAAATGGGGGGCGGCAGTCTCCACCCTGCGCACCTCAGCACTGGCCCTTTCATACTCTGTAGCAGAATATTGTGCCCCTGTCTGGTCCAGGTCATCTTACACACACCATGTAGACATCCAGCTCAACTCAACCATGAGAACTATAACTGGAACAATCCGCTCAACACCACTCCCCTGAGTCTCTGTACTGTCAAACATAGCCCCTCCACACATCCGGCGAGCAGCATTAACTCAAAGGATGCTCCAAAAAGTTAAAGATTCTCCTCACTTACCAATCCATGCAGATATCTACACCCCACCCACTGCCCGACTTTCATCCAGACGGCCGATTTGGAAAAACCCTCCCCCAGCTGACTTTACCATCCAGACAGCTTGGCAAGAGGAATGGGAGACCAAGGAGGTCCCAAACAAACAGCTGGTGATAAACCCCAACCAACAGGTCACGGGCACCAACCTCCCAAGGAGACAGTGGTCTACACTCAATCGCTTCAGGACTGGACATGGCCCCTGCTTGGCCAGCCTTCACAGATGGGGCAGTAGCCCTAGCCCACTGTGCGCATGTGGAGAGGGGCAAACAATGGAACACATCATAGAGGCTTGCCCGCTCCAAAGACTGGAAGGAGGATTACACACCCTCCATACAGCAAACCAGGAGGCAACTGCTTGGCTTAAGGACTTTGCATTTGCTAAATAAATTATGTTATTTTGTACTGCTGGTTTTGTTTGTCTGCTGTTTAAGAAATGTGTTTGTGGTTGTCATGGCCTGAGCACTGATTCTATCCAGTATTGTCCAGTATTTTCCCTGTTCTTATCTCTGTTTTGGCATATGGCCTTCCTGGGCTTTTATTCTGACAGCGTCACGGCGGGACTTCCAGCTGTCAGAGCCAAGCCACGCTATGACAGCTGGATGCCATTTCATTGATTACATTCTCCTTTCCTGATTGGCCTTGATTTATCATTTAAGGGAGCAGCTGAGATTCATTCCATGCTGCAACCTGCACAACAGTACGTGCTCCTCTGCGTACGTGACTGGAGCCCCTAACCCCGACTCCAGTCTCTCTTTTGATTCCTCGTTCTCTGTAAGTGTGATTCCTCCTCAGAGTATTCTATCTCATGTCTTAGCCTTGTGTTCATGTTTTGCCCCACGTTGCTGTTCATTTTGTCATTGTGTCTTTCATTAATAAAACATGCAAACTCACTGGTTGGCCTATAGTGTCTCAATGATGCCCCGCAAGGGACATCCATGACAGTAGGTCACAGCCAGACGAGATGCCGGTCATCGTGAGTTTGTTTTTTGGGGCTTGTAGTTTTTTCCCCCTTTTTTTTTTTTTTCGTAGTGCCAGTGTGTTTTGGGAAATGGCGTCACCAGGAACTGGTTATTCTTTGGTCTTGGGCTACAAGCTGATCATAGCTCTCAGAGGTAGATTACCTCCTCGCCGACGCCTATAGGCCCTTCACTTCCTTCGAGGCACGCTGGTACCTGGACCTCGCAGAGGTGGCAATTAAACGCCATCCTCACCTTGCTGATCATGCTGAGGGCAGGGAGAGGATGGTCGAAATCATGGCACTTTGGAGGAGGATCCGTGGGCCTGAGATGGATCCCAGCAGGAAGCCGAGGGTGAGGCATCCCCGCTCCTTGCCTCGGGATCAGGTTCCTGTCACCTATCCAGCCCAGGGGTCTACATCACCAATGGGCCGTCTCAGTCCGCAGCAGGTGAAGAGCACAGCCGCAACCCCCTGTGAAGACACACAGTGGGTAGCTGAGCTCATCAGGGCCCGCTTGGCTGAAGCACGCTCTTCCTCCCATCCTAGTGACATCCAAAAGAATGTGGTGGCGGCAGCTAGACTGGTGAAGATCACTCCCGAGCTTCATTCTTACCCTGAGTATGCCGAGCTGCTAGCCTCCGTTTCTGTGCAGCAGCGGCGCTTTCCTGACCAGAACCTAGCCTCGCCCTCTGCTGGAAAATGTCGCCACCCTGCCTGCAGTCAGCCTCGGCGAGATCCCGGTCCAGATCCTGTGCCGGGCCACCGTGAGAACTCTGCCTCCCAGCCAGCTGTTTCCCATGCGTCACTATGGAAGGGACAGACAGCAGCCTCAGCCTCCGGGTCATCCGTTCCCGCTGTCGCGTCAGCTCCTCGTCCCCAGACTGCCTCGGCTTCTCCTCCCTCCTCCTCGGTGCTCTCGCCAGCTGCTGTGAGCTCTACGAGTCCTGCCCTGGCTGCGCCCGTCACCAATCCAGTGCAAGCGGCTCCTCTTCATCTTCCTGGGGGGCCCTCCATCACCATCCATAGGGGAAAGGGGAGAACCAAGCCCACTACAGCAGTCACCACCAGCCCTCTGGAGAACAGGCAAGTGCTGTTTCATTCTCTCACTCCATATAATGAATTGCTTTGTCTGACTCCTGGGAGTGGAATTCGGGGTTCACAGTGCCCTGAGCTCCCTCCACCTGCTGTAGCCATAAATATTGAACCTGCATCCTCTGTGTCTCCTTCCTCTCTCTGTGAGCATCCCCTGGTGCCAGGAATAAACCGCCGGATGAAGAAAGAGCCTGCTGCCCTGGAGAGCCTGGTGCCAGCCCCTCAGCCGCGTCACGGGCAGAGGAGGAGGGCGGACTGCCGTTTGGAGCTTGTGCCAATGATCAAGCATCCCCGGGTCTCCATGGAGGAGCAGTCAGACCCAGCAGGTCACGGACCCCCATCACCGTGCCGTGTGGGCCTTTGGCATGGGCTTCAGCGCCGGGGAGTTCCCAGACTGTGACGACCATCATGCCGGCTGTGGAGCCCTCTGCAGTTGAGTTGGAACCAGGAATGGACCTCCAGATCATTGAGCCTGGATCGTCAGACTCCTGGACAGCGATAGAGCCCGAGATCAGGCAAGTGCTCTATTTTGCCTTTCTCTTTTCTGTTCTGGAGCATTATTGCCTGTCTCTCGGGGAAACAAGCCGGGTGCAGCCAACTGCTGCATCCAAGCTTGTCTTGCCGGGCTCTGCCGCTGCCGGTGATACTGATCCTGCTTCTCTTTGTTCCTCTGAGCCTTTTTCCAGGGTCACCGGTGACGAATCTGTTCCGGTCGTCATCATGGAGGCTCCAGGTTCATGCTTGGAGGTCATCCTTGGTGCTGCTCTGGCCCAATCAGGGTCTGTCGTGGGTGCAGCACTGACCTGATCAGGGTCCACCAAGGGTGCAGTGTCAGTTCGGCTCGAGGTCGGTGAAGGAGCTGCAGATCCTCTGACGCTGGACTGGCCCCTAATCTTTCCCCCTTTCTTCCTCCTCCGGGTGCCGCTGGGGTTCCCCATACTCGGCTCGGCTTCCCCTCACTGTCCTTCTCGGTAGGGAGGCCGCCTCCGAGCTCTCCCCTCCGGTCCTGGTGGCCTAAAGACTTGGGTCGGTTGCCCAGGAGACTGCTTCGCCAGTTTGGTGTTCTGGGTCGGCTGCCCGAAGGACTGCCTTGTTGGTTCAGCGACCTGGTCCGGCCGACTGAGGTACCGTTTCTCCGGGCCTGGTACTGGGGTAGGCCGCCCGAACTGCTTTTTTTTCGGCCTGTCATTTGGAATCTGAATGTGGGTAGACCGCCTGAACTGCCTTTTTTTTTCTCTCTCTCTCCATGCTCTACCTGCCGGCATCCCTGTAAGTTGTTTTTTTTCCCGTGAGTTTGAAGAGATGCTTTTTTTTTTGTTGTTGTCTTTGCCTGGTTTATTGTATGAGACTGTATCCATAGTTTTACTGACCTACTCTGTAGCGTTTGAGTTTTTTCTTTCCCTCTGTGGTGATATGGTACTTGGGTATTTTTTTGGAAATGTACCTGTATTTTGGTCTCTCTTGTTTCCTGACCGGTCAGGTTGTTATGTATATTTTTGTTTGATTCAACTCTGCTTGAGGATTTCTGTGTAGTTTGTTCTGCCTTTGATTTTCTGTGTTTAAGCCTCATCATTTTATTGGTTATCTTTGTTGCCCATCCCGTGTGTGTGTGTGTGTGTGTGTGTGTGTGTGTGTGTGTGTGTGTGTTTTTTCTTGGTATAGTATTTTCCTTTTATTTTGGTTCTCTCCCCTCCTGGCCTGTTCCCCCTCCGCCCTCCCTGGGTCGGCCCTGGTAGCCTTCTGGTGTGTGTGTGTGTGGGGGGGGGGGGGGGGGGCGCTTGGATGCTACGTTTGCACCTGAAATGCACCTTGTGAATGGGGAGTACTGTAGTACTGTCATGGCCTGAGCGCTGATTCTATCCGCGCTCAGGTTGTCCAGTGTTTTCCCTCTTCTTATCTCTGTTTTGGCATATGGCCTTCCTGGGCTTTTATTCTGACAGCATCACAGCGGGACTTCTGGCTGTCAGAGCCAAGCCACGCCGTGACAGCTGGATGTCATTTCATTGATTACATTCTCCTTTCCTGATTGGCCTTGATTTATCATTTAAGGGAGCAGCTGAGATTCATTCCTCGCTGCGACCTGCACAACAGTACGTGCTCCTCCGCGTACGTGACTGGAGCCCCTAACCCCGACTCCAGTCTCTCTTTTGATTCCTCGTTCTCTGTAAGTGTTATTCCTCCTCAGAGTATTCTATCTCGTATCTTAGCCTTGTGTTCGTGTTTTGCCCCACATGGCTGTTCATTTTGTCATTGTCTTTCATTAATAAAACATGCAAACTCACTGGTTGGCCTATAGCGTCTCAATGATGCCCCGCAAGGGACATCCATGACAGTGGTGTAAACCGCGCGTAAATCCATCTTCCTTCCTCTCCTCATGTGCTGTGTAAAAGCGCACGGGGAGGCCCATGACAATTAGATATGCTACAATGTGTCATTGCATAACATTTTGGTTTGGTGGGGTGCTGTAGGATGTTTTTTTCACTGTAAGAAGGGTGCCATGGCTCAAAAAAGGTTGAAAAATACCATTATAAATGGCATGTTTTTGAATGGGTATAAAGCATGATATTTGTAGTACTTTTGGTGAGATCAGGTTGGGATTTAAACAGCCATGTTGACATCACTTTGAATCCTCTATGAAGTTGAGGAAAAAAAAAAAACACAGATCAAAATTGTATAATTCCACAATCAAGTTCTAGTCTGCAAACATGTTTGACACCCCTGGGTTAGTTCTGTACTGCTGAAATATTTTGTTTAAAACAAGTAGAAAAGAGCCCAGAAACTAGACTGAGGAACTACTGTGAGAAAAAAAAAATAAGCAGATAAGTAAATATCATGTTGGGTAAATACTTAAGTCAACTTTGTATCAGGCAAATCTTCAATCATCATCGTCATCATCGCCGCACACATTTAGCCTTGGGGTGTCGTTCTTCAGTCAAACAGTGTTTGCTTTTGTGTTTCTGTGCTCCTAAGAGTTCCCAGGCTGGTATATGGGGGGGGGGGGGGGGGTTTTCCATACTGGTCAAATTTGACCAAAGGTGGTTTATTTTTCAACGTAGTCTCCCTTTTGGTCCACACACTTCTTCCATCGGTGTTGCAACACTTGGATCCCTGTGGTTGAAAAATAGACCACATTTGGTCATATGTGACCACTATGAACTTTTCAGTCCAGGAATTTTTCAGCCCCTCTCGTACTATATAGTAGACCTGACTGTACACAATGTTTCATAGTTTTTAGAAGACATCTCTGAACTCTCTGCCCACTTTGAAAAGCTTGAAAGAATAAATCTTCTTGATACCTTTGCCCACACAATGACTCTAAAAGCTGACTGGGGTTGGTTCCCTATCAGTTTCCAAAAGACATCCTCTGGACAAAACCTTGATCATTCTGACCTCCTGATCATCCTCATTTCAACACAAACAGAACATCTACAGCAATTCCACCCCCGAACACCACACATATGTTGGGCCAACATGCAAAGTTTACTTCTGGAATACATCTTATGGAAGTTGTTTGCTTATTGGGTAGATATTGACTTGACGTCACCAACATATGGATGAATAAATCTAAATGCTTTAGATAACTTCAGATGAGGAAAAAGCACGTATAATGATGGTCTATCACTGTGTTTAAACATGGCATACGTGAGATAAAGGAGAACTCTGCCTCAGGGTGCCATCGCTCCATTGCTTCTTATTAAGAAACCGGGCAGGTTTTCATTGGATGACTTTTGTGATATCACTGAACAAATACAACACCTGGTCCGAGTAGAGTTTAAATTCAGAGTGAACCCATCAGTCAGAGCACACCTGATTCCTTCCTGAAGACATCGCACTTCACAAGTTCTCCAAACTACTGGTGGGTGCCCTGCTTCTCTCAACTCTAAAGATGTATGGTAAGATAAGATAAGATAAGCCTTTATTAGTCCCACAACGGGGAAATTCCAGGATTGCAACAGCACAGGGATAGCAACAATCAGAAGGCAAGAAAAAAAAAAAAAACAAGCAAGCAAGAGCAGCTAATATACATATGTACATATTACTATAAAATATATATATATATATACACACACACACACACACAGACACACAGTGCAGAGCATTGTAGCTAGATGGAATAAATATGTAAATATATAAACACCCACAGTACGGAGCATTGCAGCTAGGTGGAATAAATATGCAAGTATATAAACACACACAGTGCGGAGCAATGTAGCTAGATGGAATAATATGTAGATATATAAAAACACAGTGCGGAGCATTGTAGCTAGATGGAATAAATATATAGATATATAAATATAAACACACCCAGTGCTGAGCATTGTAGCTAGATGGAATAAATATGTAAATATATAAACACACACAGTGCAGAGCATTGTTGCTAGGTGGGATGAAACAGCATAACCGTCTATTTAGTTATCCTACATGGTATGATTATGTGCCCATACATATTCTCACCCTCCATAGCGACCGGTATGTTCCTAGTTGTATGCCGGAGAGGACCATTGTGTAAGTCTATTGCATCTTTTGCATTAAAAAAAAAAACTATTAGTTTGTTACGTCTTTTTGCTATCTCTGCGAGCAGCCCTGCTTAGGTTGTACAGTCTGACAGCCGTTGGTAGGAAGGACCTACGAAACCTCTCGGTTGTGCACCTGGGATGATGTAGTCTGCTGCTAAATGAGCTCCTCAGTGCATCCAGTATGTCCTGCATAGGGTGGAACTCGGACTCCAGCAGAGATGACAGTTTAGCCACCGTCCTTCTCTCTCCTATCTCCTCCATCGGATCAAGGCGTTGCCCCAGGACAGAGCTAGCTTTCTTAATCAGTTTGTTCAGTCTGTATCAGGCTGTATCAGGCTCACAGACGCTGATTGTATTTTTAACATTTTGTTTTCTTTTAGAAAAATGAAGCTCGAGCTTGTGTTTCTGCTCTTTGCCTTTGTGGCTGTGATCAGTGCTGCATCTGTAAAAAAGGCCTCACATGATGACGGTAAGCTGGAATAATATGAAATGCATGTTAAACAGTGGGGTGAGCACACTGCACATCTATCTTGTTTTCTCCGGAGCTTTCATTTTAAAGGACAACATTTAGATTTAACTGACATCTGTGTGAGCACATGTCATTAATTATTGGATCCATCTTTTTTGTTTGTAATTTTTCACTAACTGCAGCTAAGTGATTTGTGGCCTAACCTAATTAGGAGAAACCTAGTTTTGTTTGACTGTACATGATTGGCTTTATGGATTGAATGACAATAAAATTGGCTTTTAATGTTGAAGAGGTTAGAGATGATGAGTCCATACCTGAAGCTGATTCTCCTGAGATGGATGCCGCTCCACAACATATAAAGATTATGCCACTTACGACTTTGTTCGGGGCTAAACCACATGTGGTCGATATCGGTTGACATCCCTCAACATAACATAAAGGTTAGTAAAGTTTGACCATAAGTTAGATCTGATGATTTGTGTGCTTTATATTCATGTTGCTGTTTTGTCTCTGCAGTTCTGCAGTTTTCTGCACCTTTGCCACACTGAAGATGTCATCAGCAGTTTTGCAGCTTTCAAACTCATGAAGTTTTCCTGTTGAAAAATTGCTTGGCAAAAATAAAGATGGTTTTCAGTTGCAGTATTTTCTGTCTCTTTCTTTTCTTGTTCACAAAATTATTATTAATCCAACATGTTTACATACATACCAAACCTTTTGCCCAGATGTTGAAATAAATCCAAAATGATTGTGAAATATGTCTTATGAAGGTGGAAAGTACTATTTTTATCTGGTCTTTGGCACATACCGGTTGGTGCTTGAACCCACAACCTCCCAACTGTGGCGTATGCTCTACCACTAGGAACCACTCTGGTTACATTTTCATTTTCACTGCTATCAAACATCAAAGTGAGGGTTAGGGTTTCTTCTTTTTTTCTGCAGTTTTCTCCCTACCTTCACCACGCTGAAGATGACGTCAGCAGCGTTACAGTTTTATAACTACTACTGTGAAGCTACTGTGATGAAAAAGAAGCACTTTGGAAAAATAAAACGTCTTTTCAGCTGCAATGTTTTCAGTCTTGTGGAAAAACAAATTTATGATGTTCTGGAATTTCCCCATTGTGGGACAAATAAAGGCTTCTCTTCTCTTCTCTTCTCTTGCATTCAAGGCCTTGTTAAAAGTCAGACTCCAGGTGGAGTACTCTTACTATAAAATGGTGGACAATTTGGAGGCATTCACCAATAGATGGACTGTAGGGAATATTTTGTGTTCTGTGGGAGAGGGGGATGAGTTATGTTTGCACTTTTGAAATGTGAGACACTTGGTGGAATGATATTGGTGCTCTTACATTTTTGAATTGTACAATAAAGGGATTTTTTAAACCTCAACCTCTCTTCTCTTCTCTTCTTTTTTTTCGGTTTTCTACTACTGGCTGCTTTTTCAGTTTTTGATTTTTTTGTGTGGAGGATGGCGACCTTGGAAAAGCCACCTCCCATCTATCTACCGGGGGGGAGGATCGTTCCCCAGGACGGCACTGTTACTGTGGAGGAGGTCCTTATGGCTGTGGCCGAGCAGGTGGGCCATGACACGATCTGCTTTGCGTCCCGAATGAATAGAGCTGTAGTTGTGTTTCTGGCAGCCGAAGATGATGTCCACACCCTGATTGTAAGCGGTGTTGTTATCGGGGAAACGTATGTACAGGTGTCCCCTTTATCTGTCCCATCAATGAGAATCACCGTCTCAGGTGTTCCACCTTTCATCACTGACGAGCAGTTGGCGACGGAGCTCCGCAGATTTGGGAAGTTTGCGGGCCCGTTTACAACTCTGACTTTGGGATGTAAGGAGACCAAGTTAAAACATGTGAAATCACTCAGGCGACAGGTGTTCATGTTTCTGGACTCGCCCACTCAAACTCTGGAAGTGTCCTTCCGGGTCAAACACGGGGACGGATCCTATATGGTGTATGCGAGCTCAGAACAGATGAAGTGTTTTGAATGTGGAGACGTGGGCCATAAACGGTTCGCTTGTCCACACAGGAAGCGGGCGGAGGGCCCTGATGGAGCCACGGATGGTGCCGGCGGCGAGCCCTCCGCTCACGCCGCAGCTGCGGGCGGCGGTGCGGCCTCTGCTCCCGCCGCTACTGCGGGCAATTTTGCGGGGCTTTCCGCTGCCCCTGTTCCGGAGCCTGCTGCTGTGTCTGCGGACGGCCCAGCTGTGGCGCCCGCGGCCCAGCTTATGGCCGGGAGCGTTGATGGCGATGGCGCCAAAAATGTCACTGATGGTGCGTCACAATCATCTTGCTGTGTGACGTCAGCAGCTGTGCCTCCGGAAGCTGCTACCGTTTCGGAGAAGGAGACGGAGCACCGACCTGATGGTGCGTCAGAATCTCGCTGTGTGACATCAGTGGCTGTGCTTCCGGAGGCTGCTACCGTTACACAGCAGGGGATGGAACGGCGATATTCAGCTGCTGTGGGTGGCATCCAGGAAAATGTGGCCCATGATGAATCCCCTGGCCCAGGAGAACCAAACAGTCAGCTGAGTTGTGCTGACGAGGAAATGGAATCTGATAACAACACTGTGTCTAATACTGAGTCTATTGAGGCAAAATGCAGTACAAACACGAGTTTGTATTCACTGGAAGAAATAAATGCTTTTCTGGATGAAACCTATAACAAAGTCATTAAAGTCACCGACTACTTCAGTGGCACTGATAAATTCATTAAGTCTGTTCATGTGCTAAGAAGGCAGGTTGGTCTTGACCTCCTGGATGAAAGGAAACGTTTTCGCCTCAAGAAACACCTGACAGCTCTGCGTAAAGCAGAAGGGAGAACAGGGGTCAAGCGCGCCCGACAGAAGGAATAAATGGCGGTCGTTCCTCTGCCTGTTTTACACATTTTTGGGATATTGTTTGATCAGACTTGTATATGGCGTTTCTAATTGACTGTAATTGACTGTCACGGAACTGGATCTTTACCTGCAGGGCATGGACGCCTCACCGTTTTCTTTCTACACTCTGGACGAGCCTGCTGCACAGTTGACTTGCTCGTCTTTGCACGGACTACGAGGAGGACTCACACTACTGCCACTGCCAATGTGGAATAGGTGGACTGCAAGGAATGCTCTGTGTTGTGTGTGTGTGGGGGGGACACGTCAGTTTGCACTTTTTCCAATGTGACACACTTGGTGGAATGATGTTGGTGTGCTTACATTTTTTTGAAGTGTGCAATAAGGGCTTATTTTAAAAGTCAAAGTCTTCTCTTCTCTTCTCTTCTCTTCTCTCGTTTCCGCTTCTGGTGGGTGCGAGTGAGAGCGTGAGTGAGGAGGTGTTGGGTGTGTGAGTGAGGAGTTTTGGATTATACTTTTTAACGTTTGGACTTTTCCTTTATCCTTTGTTATTGGCTGCATATTCAGGTAAGTTTATTTCAGTCTTTTGAGTGCGTTTGTGTTTTTGTTTGTTTTTTTGGCGTTTTGCTGGAGGATGGCGTCCTTTGAGACGCCACCTCCGTCTATCCGGCAGGGAGTGAGGATAGTGCCGCCGGATAGCAGCATTGCTGTGGAAGAGGTTCTTCTTGCTGTGGGTGAGAAGGTGGGACATGATATGATCTGCTTTGCCTCACGAATGAATAAAGCTGTTGTTGTGTTTTTGACTGGTGAGGAATATGTCCACAGTCTGATTGGGAGCGGTGTTGTAATCGGGGACACGTATGTACAGGTGTCCCCGTTATCGGTTCCATCAACGTGCATCACCGTTTCAGGTGTTCCTCCCTTCATCACTGATGAGCAGTTGGAGACGGAACTTCGCAGATTTGGGAAATTTGCGGGCCCGTTTAGAACTGTGACTTTGGGATGTAAGGATAGCAAATTAAAACATGTCAAATCACTTAGGCGCCAGGTGTTCATGTTTTTGGACTCGCCCACTCAAACGCTAGAAGTGTCCTTCCGGGTTAAACATGGGGATGGCTTTTACATGGTGTATGCGAGCTCAGGGCAAATGAATTGCTTTGAATGTGGAGACGTGGGCCATAAACGGTTCGCTTGTCCGCATAAGCAACGGGCGGGAGGCTCTGATGAAGCCGCAGCTGAAACCAGTGGTGCAGCCTCCGCTCATGCCGCTACTACAGATGACGTTGCAGGGCCTTCCGCCGGTCCTGCTCCGGAACCTGCTGCTGTGTGTGTGGACAGCCCGGCTGTGGCGCCCGCAGCCCAGCTTACGGTTGGGAGCGTGGCTGGTGATGATGCCCAAACAGTCACTGATGGTGCATCAGAATCTAGCTGTGAGAAAGAGCTTGTGAAATCAGCAGCTGTGGTTCCGGTGGCTGCTAACATTTCTGAACAGCTGACGGAACAACACCAGTCAGCTGCTGTAAGTGGCGTTCAGGAAACTGCAGATCACGATCAATCAGCTGGGACAGCTGTATCAAACAGCCAATTAAGTTGTGATGAGGAAATGGATTCTGATTCTGATACTGTGTCTATTGGAGAAACTTGCAGTAAAAGCAAAAGCTTGTATTCACTGGATGAAATAAATGTTTTCCTGGATGAAACCTACAAAAGAGCCGTTAAAGTCACTGATTACTTCAGTGACGCCGATAAATTTATTAGATCTGTTAAAGTGCTGGAAAGGCGGGTTGGCCTTGACCTCCTGGATGAGAGAAAATGTTTTCGCCTTAAAAAACACCTAACAGCCCTGCGTAAATCAGCAGGAGGAAAAAAGGTCACACGCACCCGACAGATGAAATAACTTACATGGGTATGCACAGCACGGTGTTCCTATATATTTACTGCTCTTTGCTGTCTCTCCCTGCCTTCTATCTTCTCTATCTCTCTATGCAAAACATAAAATTAGGAACCTTAAACATCAATGGTGGGAGGGGCAATCATAAGAGGGGATTAGTTAGTGAATTGTTTAGACAAAAAAATCTTAACATTTCGTTTTTGCAAGAAACTCAAACCACTTCACTCAAACCGGGCGCATGCGCACGCAGCGACCAGCAGCTGATGATATAGTGTGTGTGTGCGTGTGTGTGTTTTTTGTACTTTTTTACGTTTTTAGAAAATCCTCTGTGTCGTTTCTGCCCTGGAGCGTTTGTGGAATATGTGGCGAAGAGCTCCCTGGTATCTGCAACATGGATTTCCTCTCCTCTCTTGCACTGCTGCTTTCTGTGTTCTGGCTCTTTGTCTCTGAGGTAAACGCGTTCGGCTCCATGGCGAGCAGAATAGCGGGCAGAATACAATATTCCAGGGACGTGTTGCTACGCTTTAACACAGCTGATGCAGCGTCTGCGATTGAGCCCAAATTTCAACTGCCGGACTTTATTTTGAGAGACGGACACAGCGGTGAAAAGAGAAGCGGCAGGAGGAAGCGTGGAAGACGTGGAGGTGTGAAATTGCGCCTTAGGAGACGTCAGTTTGGTAACATTCCTCTTCCTTCGATCATTTTTGGGAATGCACAGTCTGTGAGAAACAAGGTGGAGGAAATTCAAGGCAATGTATGTTACCAGAAGGATTTTAAGAACTGCTGCGTCATGGCTTTCACTGAATCTTGGCTTACTGCGCATGATCGAGATGCAGATCTGTGGATTGACGGCTTTGGAGCCCCGCTGCGCTCGGATCGACAGGAAGAGGTAACGGGGAAGCGTCAGGGGGGCGGAGTATGTTTATACATTAATAAGCAGTACTGCACATCTGTCACGGTCAGAGAGCGCATCTGTACACCCGATGTGGAGCTGCTGTCTGTGTCACTACGCCCCTTTTATTTGCCTCGAGAGTTTCCCCAACTTTTCATCACAGTTGTGTACATTCATCCGAGGGCAGACGCTGACTCCGCCTCCAGCACCATCTCTGATGTGATGCAGCGGCTGCAGTCAATTTCTCCAGAGGCGCCAAACTTCATTCTTGGGGATTTTAACCATGTTTCTTTAAAGAAGACACTTAAAAACTTTCATCAGTATGTCTCCTGCCCAACCAGGCGGAAAAAGACATTGGACCTGTGCTATGGATCCATAGAGAGGGCCTATAAATCACTCCCCCTTCCTCCTTTAGGATCATCAGATCACAACTGTGTTCATTTGCTGCCCACATATAAAACTGCTCTCAGAAGAGGCAAGGTGGAGATGAGAGACATTGATGTGTGGACAGAAGATTCAGAGCACAGCCTCCAGGAATGCTTTGACTGTACAGACTGGAAGATGTTCATAATGGCCTGCGGGGATGACTTGGACTCTCTGGCTGAGCTCACATGCTCATACATGGCTTACTGTCAAAATAAGATTGTTCCACGTAAACGTGTCAAAATATACCCCAACAACAAACCATGGGTTACTAAATCAGTTAAATCCTGCTTACAGAGGAAAGCTCTTGCCTTTAAACAGGGGTCTGTTTCTGAGCTACAGGTTGCCACTAAGGAGCTGAAGGCCGAAATTTTAAGAGCAAAACAGAATTATAAATCAGAGTTGGAAAGCAAGATGGCAGCAAATAAACTTGGTTCGGCCTGGGCCAGTATGAAAACTATTGCAGGCCTTCAGAGCACAGAGCGCAGTAATCGTGTGTTTTTAGATGGTTTTAGTTCAGACACAGAGCTGGCTAATGCTCTTAATTGTTTTTATGGTCGTTTTGACTCCTTTGATTTTAGCACAGAAATCCAAGATTTGAAACAGAAACTCAAAGACAATCAGCACTTTAATATTGAGATGCAGGATGTTAAAAGGGAGTTCCGCGCTGTAAAAGTGAACAAAAGTCAGGGCCCTGATAATATATGTGGGCGCCTGGTAAAGTCCTGTGCACATGAACTGAGTCCTATATTTCATTACATTTTCAATAAGTCCTTACAGACACAACATGTGCCTAAGATCTGGAAAGATGCCGTGGTTGTTCCCGTTCCAAAATCCAGCTGTCCTAAAACGGTAAATGACTTTAGACCAGTTGCTTTGACTTCAATTTTAATGAAAATTTTTGAAAAACTGGTCAGATGTGAGGTCCTAAGGCAGACTGAACATGCATTGGATCCTCTGCAGTTTGCCTATAGGCCTCACAGAGGAGTGGAGGATGCCACTGTCACTCTGTTTAACATGCTTTTTAAACATCTGGATTTTAATGGGACACACGCCAGGCTTTTATTTGTGGACTTTTCTTCTGCCTTTAATACAATCCAACCTCATATTTTAGTTGAAAGGCTCCTGCAACAATTTGATTTAAGCAATAATCTGGTGGGTTGGATTCTGGATTTCTTAACCAACAGGACGCAGAGAGTAAGGGTTAATGGCACATTGTCTGACCTAAAGTGCTCTTCTACTGGCTCTCGTCAGGGGTGTGTGTTGTCACCACTACTCTTCATCCTGTACACAAACATGTGTCGGAGCAGACATGACAACAGACACATTATAAAGTATGCTGATGACTCAGTCATTGTCAGTCTCCTCCAGGATGGTGAGAGTGGCCACGGCCCAGTAGTTGATGACTTTGTTCACTGGTGTGAGGATTCCTACCTGCAGCTGAATACAACAAAAACGAAAGATATGATTATTGACTTTAGGAGGAAAAATCCCAGGAACAAAGTCACCATACTAAAAGGCCAGACCACCGAATGTGTACAATCGTACAAATATCTTGGGACGATTATTGATAGTGGATTGAACTTTGAGGTGAACTGTGAAAGGGTGTGCAAAAAGGGTCAGCAAAATTTGCATTGTTTGAGGAAACTTGCACGCTTCCAAATTGACCGAACCATAATGACAATGTTTTATCGGGCTTTTATTGAATCTGTTTTATCCTTTTCTTTAATGTCATGGTTTGGTCAGATAAAACTGAAACAGAGGAAATCCTTGGATCAGGTAGTCAGATGGTCCAGTCGTTTGCTTGGTGAGTCACAGCTGAGCCTGACATCCCTGTACACCAGACAAGCACAGAGGATGGCTGACTCGATTTTAAATGATGACTCCCACCCTTTGCACTGCAACTTTCAGCTTCTTCCCTCCAGACGGAGGTTTGCTGTCCCAAAAAGTAGAACCCAGCGCTACAAAAACAGCTTTGTCCCTGCTGCTGTCAAAGAGTTGAACAAGCTATAAAAATTATATTGTACATATTTTATATTTACCTATTTTGTAAGATGTGTGCCTGTGTTTGTGTCTATGTTGAATGTAATTAGTGGCTTGTAAATATGGATGTCACCAACTGCAAAACAAATCTACCTACGGGTACAAATAAAGTAACCTGAACCTGAACCTGAACCTTCAGCAGATGAAGTGGACTGGGGCTTGTGGTGGAAGGGCCCTTTTTCACTCAGTCATGGTACAAATTTTAGTGCAGGAGTAGCCATTTTGTTTGGGGAATCTGTGAATGCAACAGTTCTATCTGTAGTGGAGGTAGTGAAGGGCAGGCTGCTCTTTGTTAGGGCAGAAATAGAGAATTCCGTGTTCTGTTTGATCAACATCTATGCTCCAAATCAGAGTTCTGAAAGAACTGCCTTTTTCAATAAACTTAAAAATGAATTGCAGAACTATCACCAAGATCAACTTATTGTTGCTGGTGATTTTAACTGTACCCTAGATTTTACTGTGGATCGAACTAATGCAGAACCTCATCTTCAGTCATCACAAGTTTTAAAAAATATCACTGTACAGTATGACCTATTGGATACAGGGAGAATTAAACATGCAAACACTAGACAGTATACCTGGGTCAGAGTCGTAGATAATATGGTCAGTGCTGCTAGATTAGACAGGATATATGTTTCTCAAAGTTTTGGCCCAGGAATTCTTCATAGTAACATAAGTCCTGTCAGTTTTACAGATCATCATCTAGCCTCTGTGATGTTAATCATTTCACCAGGGGAAAGAACTAGATCCTATTGGCATTTCAACAATAAGTTCCTTCAAGACAACGCTTTTTGTCGTTATTTTGTGTGTTTCTGGGAACACTGGAGGGCTACAAAGCCTCGTTTTAGTTCCTTAGGACAGTGGTGGGAAGTTGGCAAGGTGCAAATTCGCATTTTTTGTCAGCAGTATACTGCAAACTCGACTGCCATCATCAGAACCAAAGTTTGTGAACTTGAGGACACTGTTAAGAGGCTGGAGGAGAGTTTGATTAGGGATCAGGATTCTACCTCGGGTCCTTTGTTGCAGGAGAAGAGATCAGCCCTGAGCTCTTTGCTGCGGGATAGAGTGAAGGGAGCACTTGTTAGATCCCGGTTTACTCAGCTGAAGGACATGGACGCCCCAACGTCTTTTTTTTTCAATCTGGAGAAGTCTGCCGCAAAAAAGAAATTGATGACTTGTTTAAAACTCCCACATGGTCAAATAACTACAAATCCATCTGAGATGAGGAGCCATGCAGTGGATTTTTATGGGGCCCTGTTTGGTGCAGAACCATGCTGCATAGAATCTCGAAATCAACTCTTTGAGGGTCTTCCCAAGCTCAGCCCAGGGGAAAGGGCTGCTCTGGACTGCGAACTGACCTTGGATGAGTTAACTGTAGCAGTTAATCAAATGGCTCTAGGACGTGCACCTGGACTTGACAGTCTCTCTTCTGACTTTTTTAAGCACTTTTGGGACATTATAGGATCAGATTTTTATGACGTTCTAATTGACTGTTACAGAACTGGATCTTTGCCTGTCTCCTGTTGGCGTGCAGTACTATCCCTGCTGCCTAAGAAAGGGGACTTGGCCTTGCTTAAAAACTGGAGGCCCGTTGCTCTTCTTTGCACAGACTACAAGGTGCTTTCTAAAGCCCTATCAAATAGACTGAAAAATGTTTTGGATGTAATCATAGATAGAGATCAAACATATTGTATCCCGGATTGAACCATTATGGACAATATTTTTCTCATACGTGATGTTCTTAATCTTAGTAAATGTTATGATTTAAAGTTTGGTATTGTGTCTTTGGACCAGGAAAAAGCTTTTGATACGGTTGACCACTCCTATTTGTTTTCCACACTTAAGGGGTTTGGTTTTGGCAATATTTTTCGACATGGGTTAATATGTTATATACTGGAGCTGAGTGTTTGGTAAAGTTGGGGGCAGGGCTGAGTCGGCCAATCCCTGTACATCGGGGAATAAGGCAGGGTTGTCCGATCTCGCGTCAACTGTATAGCTTGGCTATTGAGCCTTTACTGTGCAGGTTGCGCACTCAGCTGGGTGGTTTGACCCTGCCGGGGCCTTCCAGTAGTTGTCGTCCACTCGTCTTGTCTGCTTATGCAGACGACGTTAACATTTTCATCACATCCCACAGGGATGTACAGTGTTTGGAGGACACTCTATCTATTTATGAAAAAGCATCTTCTGCACGGGTAAACTGGGGCAAAAGTGAGGGTTTATTGGTGGGGCAGTGGACACATCAAGACATTCCTCATCTACCTGGAGGTCTTCTGTGGGGGAAAGCCGGTCTTAAAGTGTTGGGGGTGTTTTTGGGTTCTGAGGACTTTGAAAGGAAGAACTGGGAGGGATTTAAGGAGAAGGTGTGTGCCGTTTTTCTAAATGGAATTGGTTGCTACCACAGCTGTCATATAGGGGAAGAGTTCTGGTCGCCAATAATCTGGTCGCTTCGGCTCTTTGGCATAGACTTATCGCTTTGACACCGCCCAGGAGCCTGGTGGAGGAGGTCCAGAAGATGATCGTGGACTTCTTTTGGTCTGGTCGACACTGGGTGCGTGCGGCTGCTCTCTACCTGCCTGTTGCCGAGGAAGGACAGGGCCTGGTTGACATACAGTCCAAGATCACCTGTTTTAGGCTTCAGACTGCGCAACGGTTCCTCTATGGATGTGGCCCCTGCTGGATGGACACTGCAAAACTGCTCCTGAGGAGAGTTGGCCGCTTGGGCTACGATAAGCAGCTTTTCCTCGTGAAATCCGGAGAGGTGGACTTTACTGGACTTTCTGCCTTTTATGCTTCTGTCTTGCATGCATGGCAAGTCTTCACTGTAGCCCGTATTCCTGAGGAGACACCAGGTATGTGGCTGTTTGAGGAACCGTTGTTTTTCAATGGATTCATGGACACTCAAATGCTGCAGTCTGTCAGTCTGCGAACCTGTTTAATAGAGGCGGGCTGCACCAAGCTTGGTCATCTGATGAAGATGTCAACCACGTCCATAGAAACGCTGAGGCGGAGAGCCAATATTACATCCGTCAGACTGGTGCATAGGGTGGTGAAGGAAGTGTGTACTGCCCTGCCACGACCACTGACAGCCTTTGTGGAAAACCGCACTCTTTCTGATCAATGGGATGAGGACACTGTGTTCAGCTTTCTTGCCCGTTCCATAAGTCCAGCAGTGGGAGAGTGGCAGGAGGAAGAAGACCACCTGCTGTCTTTCAGAACTCCTCGTCTGGGCAAGTTCCAGGCTGTAGGGAAGAAGGCGGCATATCACATCTGTGTGAAAGTTCTAAATCTGCGCTCTCTGACGGGGGTAAAACAGTCGAAGTGGGCGGGGTTTTTGGGGCCGGTATTCTCCCCAAAAGGCAGCTGGCGCTCCATGTACAAGCTCCCTATAGAGAAACGGACAGCAGATCTCCAGTGGAGGATTGTACATGGGGCAATAGCTACAAATAAATACAGAGCACACCTGGATCCTAGTGTTGGGGAGGGTTGTTTTTTTTGTTCTCAAGTTGAGACCCTGGAGCACTTGTTTGTTAAATATTTTTGTTTATCTGGGCTTTTTGATCTTTTGAAAGTGTGGTTTCATGATTTTGGTGAATGTTTTTCTTTTGGTTTGTTTATTTATGGTCCGAAGTACAAAGTGGTAAAGAAGTCTGTGCATATTTTGATAAACTTCCTGTCTGGTACCGCTAAACTTGCCATTTGGCTGACAAGGAAAAACCGGACTATTAACACTGGCAATGTGGACCCCGTGTCTGTTTTTAAGGCCCTGTTAAAAGTCAGACTCCGGGTGGAGTATTCTTATTATAAAATGGTGGTCAATTTGGAAAGGGTTCACCAATAAATGGACTGTTGGGAGTGTTTTGTGTTCTGTGGGGGAGGGGGATGAGTTATGTTTGAATTTTTGAAATGTGGAACACTTGGGTGGAACGATGGTATGATGGTGATTTTATATTTTTGAATTGTACAATAAAGGGACTTTTTAAACGTCTCTTCTCTTCTCTCATTTCCGCTTCCGGTGGGTGCGAGTGAGAGCGTGAGGGAGGAGGTGTTGGGTGTGTGAGTGAGGAGTTTTGGATTATACTTTTTAACAACGTTTGGACTTTTCCTTTATCCTTTGTTATTGGCTGCATATTCAGGCAAGTTTATTTCAATCCTCTGAGTGCGTTTGTGGGTTTTTTTTTGTTTGTTTGTTTTTTGGCGTTTTGCTGGAGGATGGCGTCCTTTGAGACGCCACCTCCGTCTATCCGGCAGGGAGTGAGGATAGTCCCGCCGGATAGCAGCGTTACTGTGGAGGAGGTTCTTCTTGCTGTGGCTGCGAAGGTGGGACATGATATGATCTGCTTTGCCTCACGAATTGAATAAAGCTGTCGTTGTGTTTTTGACTGGTGAGGAATATGTCCACAGTCTGATTGGGAGTGTTGTTGTAACCGGGGACACGTATGTACAGGTGTCCCCGTTATCTGTTCCATCAACGTGCATCACTGTTTCAGGTGTTCCTCCCTTCACCACTGATGAGCAGTTGGAGATGGAGCTTCGCAGATTTGGGAAATTTGCGGGCCCGTTTAGAACTGTGAGTTTGGGATGTAAGGATAGCAAATAAAAACATGTCAAATCACTCAGGCGCCAGGTGTTCATGTTTTTGGACTCGCCCACTCAAACGTTAGAAGTGTCCTTCCGGGTCAAACATGGGGACGGCTCCTACATGGTGTATGCGAGCTCAGGACAAATGAAGTGTTTTGAATGTGGAGACGTGGGCCATAAACGGTTCGCTTGTCCGCATAAGCAACGGGCGGGAGGCTCTGATGAAGCCGCAGCTGAAACCAGCGGTACAGCCTCCGCTCATGCCGCTACTACAGATGACGTTGCGGGGCCTTCCGCGGTTCTGCTCCGGAACCTGCTGCTGTGTCTGTGGACAGCCCGGCTGTGGCGCCAGCAGCCCAGCTTACGGTTGGGAGCGTGGCTGGTGATGACGCCCAAACACTTACTGATGGTGCGTCACAATCTAGCTGTGAGAAAGAGCTTGTAAAATCAGCAGCTGTGGTTCCGGTGGTTGCTAACGTTTCTGAACAGCTAACGGAACAACACCAGTCAGCTGCTGTAAGTGGCGTTCAGGAAACTGCAGATCACGATCAATCAGCTGGGACAGCTTTATCAAACAGCCAATTAAGTTGTGATGAGGAAATGGATTCTCATTCTGATACTGTGTCTATTGGAGAAACTTGCAGTAAAAGCAAAAGCTTGTATTCACTGGATGAAATAAATGTTTTCCTGGATGAAACCTACAAAAGAGCCGTTAAAGTCACTGATTATTTCAGTGACGCCGATAAATTTATTAGATCTGTTAATGTGCTAAAAAGGCAGGTTGGCCTTGACCTCCTGGATGAAAGAAAACGTTTTCGCCTTAAAAAAAACACCTAACAGCCCTGCGTAAATCAGCAGGAGGAAAAAAGGTCACACGCACCCGACAGATGAAATAACTTACATGGGTATGCACAGCACGGTGTTCCTATATATTTACTGCTCTTTGCGGTCTCTCTCTGCCTTCTATCTTCTCTATCTCCCTATGCAAAACATAAAATTAGGAACCTTAAACATCAATGGTGGGAGGGGCAATCATAAGAGGGGATTAGTTAGTGAATTGTTTAGACAAAAAAATCTTAACATTTTGTTTTTGCAAGAAACTCATACCACTTCAGCAGATGAAGTGGACTGGGGCTTGTGGTGGAAGGGTCCTTTTTCACTTAGTCATGGTACAAATTTCAGTGCAGTAGTAGCCATTTTGTTTGGGAAATCTGTGAATGCAACAGTTTTATCTGTAGTGGAGGTAGTGAAGGGCAGGCTGCTCTTTGTTAGGGCAGAAATAGAGAATTCCGTGTTTTGTTTGATCAACGTCTATGCTCCAAATCAGAGTTCTGAAAGAATGGCCTTTTTCAATAAACTTAAAAATGAGTTGCAGAGCTATCACCAAGATCAGCTTATTGTTGCTGGTGATTTTAACTGTACCTTGGATTTTACTGTGGATCGCACTAATGCAGAACCCCATCTTCAGTCATCACAAGTTTTAAAAAATATCACTTTACAGTTTGACCTATTGGATACATGGAGAATTAAACATGCAAACACTAGACAGTATACCTGGGTCAGAGTCGTAGATAATATGGTCAGTGCTGCTAGATTAGACAGGATATATGTTTCTCAAAGTTTTGGCCCAGGAATTCTTCACAGTGACATAAGTCCCGTCGGTTTTACAGATCATCATCTAGCCTCTGTGATGTTAATCATTTCAACAGGGGAAAGAACTAAATCCTATTAGCATTTCAACAATAAGCTCCTTCAAGACAACGCTTTTTGTCATTATTTTGTGTGTTTCTGGGAACACTGGAGGGCTACAAAGCCTCATTTTAGTTCCTTAGGACAGTGGTGGGAGGTTGGCAATGTGCAAATTCGCATTTTTTGTCAGCAGTATTCTGCAAACTCGACTGCTATCATCAAAACCAAAGTTTGTGAACTTGAGGACACTGTCAAGAGGCTGGAGGAGAGTTTGATTAGGGATCAGGATTCTACCTCGGGTCCTTTGTTGCAGGAGAAGAGATCAGCCCTGAGCTCATTGCTGCGGGAAAGAGTGAAGGGAGCACTTGTTAGATCCCGGTTTACTCAGCTGAAGGACATGGACGCCCCAACGTCTTTTTTTTTTTTTTTTCAATCTGGAGAAGTCTGCTGCAAAAAAGATGTTGATGACTTGTTTAAAACTCCCACATGGTCAAATAACTACAAATCCATCTGAGATGAGGAGCCATGCAGTGGATTTTTATGGGGCCCTGTTTGGTGCAGAACCATGCTGCATAGAATCTCGAAATCAACTCTTTGAGGGTCTTCCCAATCTCATCCCAGAGGAAAGGGCTGCTCTGGACTGCGAACTGACCTTGGATGAGTTAACTGTAGCAGTTAATCAAATGGCTCTGGGACGTGCACCTTGACTTGACGGTCTCTCTTCTGACTTTTTTTAAGCATTTTTGGGACATTATTGGATCAGATTTTTATGACGTTCTAATTGACTGTTACAGAACTGGATCTTTACCTGTCTCCTGTCGGCGTGCAGTATTATCCCTGCTGCCTAAGAAAGGGGACTTGGCCTTGTTTAAAAACTGGAGGCCCGTTGCTCTTCTTTGCACAGACTACAAGGTGCTTTCTAAAGCCCTATCAAATAGACTGAAAAATGTTTTGGATGTAATCATAGATAGAGATCAAACATATTGTATTCCTGATCGAACCATTATGGACAATATTTTTCTCATACGTGATGTTCTTAATCTTAGTAAATGTTATGATTTAAAGTTTGGTATTGTGTCTTTGGACCAGGAAAAAGCTTTTGATAGGGTTTACCATTCCTATTTGTTTTCCACACTTAAGGGGTTTGGTTTTGGCAATATGTTTTTGACATGGGTCAATCTGCTATATACTGGAGCTGAGTGTTTGGTGAAGTTGGGGGCAGGGCTGAGTCGGCCAATCCCTGTACATCGGGGAATAAGGCAGGGTTGTCCGATCTCGGGTCAACTGTATAGCTTGGCTATTGAGCCTTTGCTGTGCAGGTTGGCAACTCAGCTGGGTGGTTTGTCCTTGCCGGGGCCCTCCAGTAGTTGTCGTCCACTCGTCTTGTCTGCTTATGCAGACGACGTCAACATTTTCATCACATCCCACAGGGATGTACAGTGTTTGGTGGACACTTTATCTATTTATGAAAAAGCATCTTCTGCACGGGTAAACTGGGGCAAAAGTGAGGGTTTATTGGTGGGGCAGTGGACACATCAAGACATTCCTCATCTACCTAGAGGTCTTCTGTGGGGGAAAGCCGGTCTTAAAGTGTTGGGGGTGTTCTGGGGTTCTGAGGACTTTGAAAGCAAGAACGGGGAGGGATTTAAGGAGAAGGTGTGTGCTCGTTTTTCTAAATGGAATTGGTTGCTACCACAGCTGTCATATAGGGGAAGAGTTCTGGTCGCCAATAATCTGGTCGCTTCGGCTCTTTGGCATAGACTTATCGCTTTGACACCGCCCAGGAGCCTGGTGGAGGAGGTTCAGAAGATCATCGTGGATTTCTTTTGGTCTGGTTGACACTGGGTGCGTGCGGCTGTTCTCTACCTGCCTGTTGCCGAGGGAGGACAGGGCCTGGTTGACATACAGTTCAAGATCACCTGTTTTAGGCTTCAGACTGCGCAACGGCTCCTCTATGGATGTGGCCCCTGCTGGATGGACACTGCAAAACTGCTCCTGAGGAGAGTTGGCCGCTTGGGCTACGATAAGCAGCTTTTCCTCGTGAAATCCGGGGAGGTGGACTTTACTGGACTTTCTGCTTTTTATGCTTCTGTCTTGCATGCATGGCAAGTCTTCACTGTAGCCCGTATTCCTGAGGAGACACCAGGTATGTGGCTGTTTGAGGAAACACTGTTTTTCAATGAATTCATGGACACTCAAATGCTGCAGTCTGTCAGTCTGCGAACTTGTTTAAGAGAGGCGGGCTGCACCAAGCTTGGTCATCTGATGAAGATGTCAACCACGTCCATAGAAATGCTGAGGCGGAGAGCCAATATTACATGTGTCAGACTGGTGCATAGGGTGGTGGAGGAAGTGTGTGCTACCCTGCCACGACCACTGACAGCCTTTGTGGAAAACCGCACTCTTTCTGATCAATGGGATGAGGACACTGTGTTCAGCTTTCCTTCCCTTTCCATAAGTCCAGCAGTGGGAGAGTGGCAGGAGGAAGAAGACCACCTGCTGTCTTTCAGAACTCCTCGTCTGGGCAAGTTCCAGGCTGTAGGGAAGAAGGCGGCGTATCACATCTGTGTGAAAATTCTAAATCTGCGCTCTCTGACGGGGGTAAAAGAGTCGAAGTGGGCAGGGTTTTTGGGGCCGGTATTCTCCCCAAAAGGCAGCTGGCGCTCCATGTACAAGCTCCCTATAGAGAAACGGACAGCAGATCTCCAGTGGAGGATTGTACATGGGGCAATAGCTACAAACAAATACAGAGCACACCTGGATCCTAGTGTTGGGGAGGGTTGTTTTTTTTGTTCTCAAGTCGAGACCCTGGAGCACTTGTTTGTTGGATGTTTTCGTTTGTCTGGGCTT
Source organism: Pholidichthys leucotaenia (assembly GCA_020510985.1). NCBI lineage: Eukaryota > Metazoa > Chordata > Actinopteri > Cichliformes > Pholidichthyidae > Pholidichthys > Pholidichthys leucotaenia. Next base: position 18,499,956 of record CM035839.1, on the reverse strand, counting down.
TTTGTTCTTTTGAAAGTGTGGTTTCATGATTTTGGTGAATGTTTTTCTTTTGGTTTGTTTATTTATGGTCCGAAGTACAAAGTGGTAAAGAAGTCTGTACATATTTTGATAAACTTCCTGTCTGGTACCGCTAAACTTGCCATTTGGCTGACAAGGAAAAACCGGACTATTAACACTGGCAATGTGGACCCCGTGTCTGTTTTTAAGGCCCTGTTAAAAGTCAGACTCCGGGTGGAGTTTTCTTATTATAAAATGGTGGACAATTTGGAGGGGTTCACCAATAAATGGACTGTTGGGAGTGTTTTGTGTTCTGTGGGGGAGGGGGATGAGTTATGTTTGAATTTTTGAAATGTGGAACACTTGGGTGGAACGATGGTATGATGGTGATTTTATATTTTTGAATTGTACAATAAAGGGACTTTTTAAACGTCAGCGTCTCTTCTCTTCTCTTCTCTCGTTTCCGCTTTCGGTGGGTGCGAGTGAGAGCGTGAGTGAGGAGGTGTTGGGTGTGTGAATCTGTGTATTCTGAGAGACTCCAGCAGCAGTTCACTGCTAATGACTCGGCTTCTGTGTGGAGAGGACTGAGGCAAATCACCAACTATCGGCCTCAGGCTTCTAAAGGTCAGGATGACAAAGCCCTTTGTCAAAAACTGTCCCAACATTACGCCCGTTTTGACACCTCGTCAGCTGTGTCCAACTCCCCCACTCCACCCAGCTCCACTGCCTCCTCGGCCCCTAATTCATCAAAAGCGGTCCCCCCCTCCTCCTCCTCCCCCCCTGCCCTTGTCATCAGTGAGCAGGACGTGCACAGACAGTTCTCCAGACTGAACCCGCGCAAGGCCCCCGGGCCGGCGGTGTGTCTCCCTCCACCCTGAGACACTGTGCGAAAGAGCTGGCTCCTGTCTTCACAGACATTTTTAACACCTCCCTTAAGCAATGTCACGTGCCGACCTGCCTCAAATCCTCCACCATCATCCCTGTCCCCAAGAAGCCACGGATTACTGGACTTAACGACTACAGACCTGTAGCGCTCACCTCTGTAGTCATGAAGTCCTTTGAGCGCCTGGTCCTGTCTCACCTCAAGTCCATCACCACTCCCCTCCTGGACCCGCTGCAGTTTGCCTACCGTGCCAACAGGTCTGTGGACGACGCAGTCAACCTGGCCCTCCACTCCATCCTGCAGCACCTGGACTCCCCGGGAACCTACGCCAGGATTCTGTTTGTGGACTTCAGCTCTGCATTCAACACCATCCGCCCCGCTCTGCTCCAGGACAAGCTGTCCCTGCTCGATGTGCCTGACTCCCTCTGCAGGTGGATCACCGACTTCCTGACGGACCGGAGGCAGCATGTGCGGCTGGGGAAGTCTGTCTCAGACTCTGTTAGCATCAGCATCGGATCACCCCAGGGCTGTGTACTTTCCCCCCTACTCTTCTCCCTTTATACCAACTCCTGCACCTCCTCCCACCAGTCTGTTAAGCTGATTAAGTTTGCGGACGACACCACCCTCATCGGGCTCATCTCCAACGGCGACGAGTCTGTCTACAGGAAAAAGGTGGCCCAGCTGGTGTCCTGGTGCAGCCACAACAACCTGCAGCTGAATGCTCTGAAGACAGCGGAGATGATTGTGGACTTCAGGAAAGTCACAACCCCCCTGCCCCCCCTCACCATCACAGGCTCTCCCATCACCATTGCAGATTCCTTCCGCTTCTTGGGCACCACCATCACCCGGGACCTCAAATGGGAGCCAACCATCAGCTCCCTCATCAAAAAGGCCCAGCAGAGGATGTTCTTTCTGCGGCAGCTGAGGAAGCTCAAGCTACCCACCAAGATGTTAGTGCAGTTCTACACGGCCATCATCGAGTCCATCCTCACCTCCTCCATAACTGTGTGGTATGCAGGAGCCACTGCCAGGGACAGACTAAGGCTGCAGCGCGTCATGCGCACTGCTGAGAAGGTGATCGGCTGCAAGCTCTCATCTCTCCAGGACCTGTACATCTCCAGGACCCGGAAGCGTGCTGGCCGGATCATAGCCGATCCTTCACACCCTGGTCACGTACTGTTTGCCCCCCTCCCCTCAGGTAGAAGACTTCGGTCCATTCAGACTAAAACCTCCCGGCACATGAATAGCTTTTTCCCCTCTGCCATCAGACTGCTGAACATTAAGTGACTTATTGACTCTCGTGCACTATGTACAGCAGCTCAACCAGACTCATGACATTCATCACTGTTTTTCTGTTGCATTATCAACTGCACTGTGGTACCCCATATTATCTGCTATTTGCTAATTTATTTAAAACTGCCTTGACTAGTATTACTCATTATTACTATTATTATTATTATTACTTATTTTTCTACACTTATTGCATGTTTTTAGTCCTTTAGTTTTTTAGTTTATCTCTTTATCTCATCGTGTTTTTAATGTTGCAGCATGGCACCGAGACAAATTCCTAGTTTGTGTACTACATGAACAATGGCAATAAATCTGATTCTGAGTGAGGCATTTTGGATTATGCTTTTTCACAACGTTTGGACTTTTCCTTTATCCTTTGTTATTGGCTGCATATTCAGGTAAATTTATTTCAATCCTCTGAGTGTGTTTGTGTTTTTTTTTTTTTTTTTTGGCGTTTTGCTGGAGGATGGCGTCCTTTGAGACGTCACCTCTGTCTATCTGGCAGGAAGTGAGGATAGTCCCGCCGGATAGCAGCGTTACTGTGGAGGAGGTCCTTTTTGCTGTGGCTGAGAAGGTGGGACATGATATGATCTGCTTTGCCTCACGAATGAATAAAGCTGTCGTTGTGTTTTTGACTAGTGAGGAATATGTCCACAGTCTGATTGGGAGCGGCGTTGCAATCGGGGACACGTATGTACAGGTGTCCCCATTATCTGTTCCATCAACGCGCATCACCGTCTCAGGTGTTCCTCCCTTCATCACTGATGAGCAGTTGGAGACCGAGCTTCGCAGATTTGGGAAATTTGCGGGCCCATTTAGAACTGTGAGTTTGGGATGTAAGGATAGCAAATTAAAACATGTCAAATCACTCAGGCGACAGGTGTTCATGTTTTTGGACTCGCCCACTCAAACGCTAGAAGTGTCCTTCCAGGTTAAACATTGGGACGGCTCTTACATGGTGTATGCGAGCTCAGGACAAATGAAGTGTTTTGAATGTGGAGACGTGGGCCATAAACGGTTCACTTGTCCGCATAAGAAACGGGCGGGAGGATCTGATGAAGCCGCAGCTGAAACCAGCGGTGCAGCCTCCACTCATGCCGCTACTACAGATGACGTTGCGGGGCCTTCCGCCGGTCCTGCTCCGGAACCTGCTGCTGTGTCTGTGGACAGCCCAGCTGTGGCGCCCGCAGCACAGCTTATGGTTGGGAGCGTGGCTGGTGATGAGGCTCAAACAGTCACTGATGGTGCGTCATAATCTGGCTGTGAGAAAGAGCTTGTAAAATCAGCAGCTGTGGTTCCGGTGGCTGCTAACGTTTCTGAACAGTTAATGGAACAACACCAGTCAGCTGCTGTAAGTGGCGTTCAGGAAACTGCAGATCACGATCAATCAGCTGGGACAGCTTTATCAAACAGCCAATTAAGTTGTGATGAGGAAATGGATTCTCATTCTGATACTGTGTCTATTGGAGAAACTTGCAGTAAAAGCAAAAGCTTGTATTCATTGGATGAAATAAATGTTTTCCTGGATGAAACCTACAAAAGAGCAGTTAAAGTCACTGATTATTTCAGTGACGCCGATAAATTTATTAGATCTGTTAATGTGCTAAAAAGGCAGGTTGGCCTTGACCTCCTGGATGAAAGAAAACGTTTTTGCCTTAAAAAACACCTAACAGCCCTGTGTAAATCAGCAGGAGGAAAAAAGGTCACACGCACCCGACAGATGAAATAACTTACATGGGTATGCACAGCACAATGTTCCTATATATTTACTGCTCTTTGCTGTCTCTCTCTTCCTTCTATCTTCTCTATCTCCCTATGCAAAACATAAAATTAGGAACCTTAAACATCAATGGTGGGAGGGGCAATCATAAGAGGGGATTAGTTAGTGAATTGTTTAGACAAAAAAATCTTAACATTTTGTTTTTGCAAGAAACTCATACCACTTCAGCAGATGAAGTGGACTGGGGCTTGTGGTGGAAGGGTCCTTTTTCACTCAGTCATGGTACAAATTTCAGTGCAGGAGTAGCCATTTTGTTTGGGGAATCTGCCAATGCAATAGTTTTATCTGTATTGGAGGTAGTGAAGGGCAGACTACTCTTTGTTAGGGCAGAAATAGAGAATTCTTTGTCTATGCTCCAAATCAGAGTTCTGAAAGAATGGCCTTTTTCAATAAACTGAAAAATGAGTTGCAGAGCTATCACCAAGATCAACTTATTGTTGCTGGTGATTTCAACTGTACCTTAGATTTTACTGTGGATCGCACTAATGCAGAACCCCATCTTCAGTCATCACAAGTTTTAAAAAATATCACTGTACAGTATGACCTATTGGATACATGGAGAATTAAACATGCAAACACTAGACAGTATACCTGGGTCAGAGTTGTAGATAATATGGTCAGTGCTGCTAGATTAGACAGGATATATGTTTCTCAAAGTTTTGGCCCAGGAATTCTTCACAGTGACATAAATCCCGTCGGTTTTACAGATCATCATCTAGCCTCTGTGATGTTAATCATTTCACCAGGGGAAAGAACTAAATCCTAAATGTGGAACACTTGGGTGGAATGATGGTATCATGGTGATTTTATATTTTTGAATTGTACAATAAAGGGACTTTTTAAACCTCAACCTCTCTTCTCTTGTTTCCACTTCCGCTGGGTGCAAGTGAGAGCGTGAGCGAAGAGGTGGTGGGTGTGTGAGTGATGTGGAGTTTTGGATTATACTTTTTCACAACGTTTGCACTTTTCCTCTATCTTTCATTATTGGCTGCATATTCAGGTAAGTTTATTTCAGTGTACAGGTGATGTACAGGTGTCCTCGTTATCAGTTCCATCAACGCGAATCACCGTTTCAGGTGTTCCTCCTTTTATCACTAATGAGCAGTTGGAGACTGAGCTTTGCAGTTTGGGAAATTTGCGGGCCCATTTAGAACTGTGAGTTTGGGGTGTAAAGATGCCGAATTGAAACATGTAAAATCACTCAGGCGACAGGTGTTCATGTTTTTGGACTTGCCCACTCAAACACTAGAAGTGTCCTTTCGGGTTAAACATGGGGATGGCTCCTACATGGTGTATGCGAGCTCAGGGCAGATGAAATGTTTTGAATGTGGAGATGTGGGCCATAAACGATTCGCTTGCACGTAAAAGCAATGGGTGGGAGGCTCTGATGAAGCCGCAGCTGAAACCAGCAGTGCAGCCTCCACTCATTCTGCTACTACAGATGATGTTGCAGGGGCCTTCCGCCGGCCCTGCTGCTGTGTCTGTGGACAGCCCGGCTGTGGCGCCTGCAGCTCAACTTATGGTTGGGAGTGTGGCTGGTGATGAGGCTCAAACAGTTACTGATGTCGCATCAGAATCTAGCTGTGCAAAAGAGCATGTGAAATCAGTAGCTGTGGTTATGGTAGCTGTTAACGTTTCTGAACAGATAAAGGAACAATGCCAGTCAGCTGCGGTAAGTGGCGTTCAGGAAATTGCAGCTCACGATCAATCAACTGAGACAGCTGTATCAAACAGCCAGTTAAGTTGTGATGAAGAGGAAATGGATTCTGATTCGGTGTCCATTGGAGAAACTTGCAGTAAAAGCACAAGTTTGTATTCACTGGAAGAAATAAATGTTTTTCTGGATGAAACCTACAAAAGAGCCATTAAAGTCACTGATTATTTCAGTGACGCCGAAAAATTTATTAGATCTGTTAATGTGCTAAAAAGAAAAGTTGGTCTTGACCTCCTGGATGAAAGGAAATGGTTTTGCCTTAAAAAGAACCTAACAGCCCTGAGTAAATCAGCAGGAGGTAAAAAGGTCATGCGCACCTGACAGATGAAATAACTTCCATGGGTATGCACAGCACGGTGTTCCTATATATTTACTGCTCTTTGCTGTCTCTCTCTGCCCTCTCTCTTCTCTTCTATCTCCCTATGCAAGACATAAAATTAGGATCCTTAAACATCAATGGTGGGAGGGACAATCACAAGAGGGGATTAATTAGTGAATTGTTTAGAGAAAAAAATCTTAACATTTTTTTTTTTGCAAGAAACATATCACTTCAGCAGATGAAGTGGACTGGGGCTTGTGGTGGAAGGGTCCTTTTTCACTTAGTCATGGTACAGATTTTAGTGCAGGAGTAGCCATTTTGTTTGGGGAATCTGCCAATGCAACAATTTTATCTGTAGTGGAGGTAGTGAAGGGCAGACTGCTCTTTGTTAGGGCAGAAATAGAGAATTCCGTGTTTTGTTTGATCAACGTTTATGCACCAAATCAGAGTTCTGAAAGAACTGCTTTTTCAATAAACTGAAAAATGAATTGCAGAGCTATCATCAAGATCAACTTTTTGTTGCTGGTGATTTCAACTGTACCTTGGATTTTACTGTGGATTGAACTAACACAGAACCCCATCTTCAGTCTTCACAAGTTTTAAAAAATATCACTGTACAGTACAGATAATATAGTCAGTGCTGTTAGATTAGACAGAATATACGTATGTTTCTCAAAGTTTTGGCCCAGGAATTCTTCACAGTAACATAACTTCAGTTGGTTTTACAGATCATCATCTATCCTCTGTGATGTTAATTATTTCATCATGGGAAAGAACTAAATCTTATTGGCATTTCAACAATAAGCTCCTGCAAGACAACGCTTTTTATCATTATTTTGTGTGTTTCTGGGAACACTGGAGGGCTACAAAGCCTCGTTTTAGTTCCTTAGGACAGTGGTGGGATGTTGGCAAGGTGCAAATTTGCATTTTTTGTCAGCAGTATACTGCAAACTCGACTGCTATCATCAAAACCAAAGTTTGTGAACTTGAGCACACTGTCAAGAGGCTGAAGGAGAGTTTGATTAGGGATCAGGAATCTATCTCAGGTCCTTTGTTGCAGGAGAAGAGATCAGTCCTGAGCTCTTTCCTGCAGGAAAGAGTGAAGGGGGCACTTGTTAGATCCCGGTTTACTCAGCTGAAGGACATGGACGCCCTAACGTCTTTTTTTTTTTTTCAATCTGGAGAAGTCTGCCGCAAAAAAGAAGTTGATGACTTGTTTAAAACTCCCACATGGTCAAATAACTACAAATCCATCTGAGATGAGGAGCCATGCAGTGGATTTTTATGGGGCCCTGTTTGGTGCAGAACCATGTTGCATAGAATCTCGAAATCATCTCTTTGAGGGTCTTCCCAAGCTCAGCCCAGAGGAAATGGCTGCTCTGGACTGTGAACTGACTTTGGATGAGTTAACTGTAGCAGTTAATCAAATGGCTCTGGGACGTGCACCTGGACTTGATGGTCTCTCTTCTGACTTTTTTAAGCATTTTTGGGACATTATTGGATCAGACTTTTATGACGTTCTAATTGACTGTTACAGAACTGGATCTTTACCTGTCTCCTGTCGGTGTGCAGTACTATCTCTGCTGCCTAAGAAAGGGGACTTGGCCTTGCTTAAAAACTGGAGGCCCGTTGTTCTTCTTTGCACAGACTACAAGGTGCTTTCTAAAGCCCTATCAAATAGACTGAAAAATGTTTTGGATATACTCATAGATAGAGGTCAAACATATTGTATTCCTGATCGAACCATTATGGACAATATTTTTCTCATACGTGATGTTCTTCATCTTAGTAAATGTTATGATTTAAGGTTTGGTATTATGTCTTTGGACCAAGAAAAAGCTTTTGATAGGGTTGACCATTCTTATTTGTTTTCCACACTTAAGGGGTTTGGTTTTGGCAATATGTTTTTGACATGGGTCAATCTGTTATATACTGGAGCTGAGTGTTTGGTAAAGATGGGGGCAGGGCTGAGTTGGCCAATCCCGGTACATCGGGGAATAAGGCAGGGTTGTCCGATCTCGGGTCAACTGTATAGCTTGGCTATTGAGCCTTTGCTGTGCAGGTTTTTTTTTTTGTTTTTTTTGGTTACTTATTTGTACCCGTAGGTAGATTTGGTTTGCAGTCTGGTGACAAGCCACCGGCTGCCGGTCGCTGCGTGCGCGAGCGCCCTAAACCTACATGTTTTTGGTATGCGGGAGGAAACCGGAGAAATCCCGGAGTAAACCCACGCAACACGGGGAGAACATGCAAACTCCACACAGCTCACTGTTGGTCGGGGGCTGGGATCGAACCCATGATCTCATGATCCCCGCGATCCCCCGGCCGAGGGTAAAACTGTGCTGCCACAGTGCTAAACCACTGCGCCACCGTGCAGCCCAAGGTTGCGCACTCAGCTAGGTGGTTTGACCCTGCCGGGGCCCTCCAGTAGTTGTCATCCACTCGTTTTGTCTGCTTATGCAGACGACGTCAACATTTTCATCACATCCCACAGGGATGCACAGCGTTTGGTGGACACTTTATCTATTTATGAAAAAGCATCTTCTGCATGGGTAAACTGGGGCAAAAGTGAGGGTTTATTGGTGGGGCAGTGGATACATCAAGACAGTAACATAAGTTCAGTTGGTTTTACAGATCATCATCTAGCCTCTGTGATGTTAATTATTTCACCTGGGGAAAGAACTAAATCTTATTGGCATTTCAACAATAAGCTCCTTCAAGACAACACTTTTTGTCAATATTTTGTGTGTTTCTGGGAACACTGGAAGACTACAAAGCCTTGTTGTAGTTCCTTAGAACAGTGGTAGGAGGTTGGCAAGGTGCAAATTTGCATTTTTTGTCAACAGCATACTGCAAACTCGACTGCTATTGTAGCGGTTTGGAAATAGTTAATAATTATGTAAAAGGTGCTAAAAAGACATTTGGAAAAAAAAAACACAGGCACCCCTACAATTTTATTTTATCCCTTAATTGTTTTATTTTTCTTCAATGCATTTGTAATTCATCTGGTTCCATTATAACTCATGTGAGTTGAGTGCAGTTCCATATCCCAACCAATAGATGGCGCATGTCGCACAATGATAGAGAGTAGACTCGCGCACCAGAGGACGAAGAATAAACTCCTCTGTGTGAAGTAACGGCATGAAACGTGTTCCCTGTCTATTCTTCTATCACAGGTTGGTAAATACTAATAATTCAAGAGTGCAATATAAACTGTAAGAGTCCTAAGATGTCCGAGATTATATTGTGATAAGTGTGATATGGAAAACGGGTTTGTAAGGGTTTTTCTGTTAGAGTTGATGTGTTTTTGTATAAGCTTACCTGCTAATGCTAATGATTGATGTGTTGTTGTATAAGCTAACGTGCTGATGCTAATAATCGAGTGTATGGGACGTGCCACACGAGGGGAGTTCGCCCCCATGTTAGGAACCATTTGATTACTTTATGTAAAGACATTTATGAAACGGTTTTCATACAGAATGACATTTACTGGTTTTATTTGTCACCAAGTGTGTATATTTTGGGTTTATTACCGAATACCAGGAATACTATTGTAAAAGTGTATTAGATACACAGTGGCCAGGTTAATGCATTGTTAAGAATGACACCACATACTGTACATTTATGACAGTGCTTAAAATGATTAATTTAAATGTAAATTCATGGGTTATTGTTTAAAATATAAATATTTGAACAAGTTAAAAGCTATATACATGGGAAGGAGATATAAAAACAATAATTCCTTTCATGTTAAGATAATTTGTTAAAAATGTTAAGTATACAGTTAATGTCACATTGAAAATTGTGATAAATGGACATGATTGTGTTTTGTTTAATGGTGATGTGGTCAGATAATAAGAGAGAAACTATGGACCTTGATAGTAAATACTAGTCAGTCGATGTTGGTCATGTGAATGATCTGGACGGAGAATAAACTCCTCTGTGTGAAGTAACGGCACGAAACGTGTTCCCTGTCTATTCTTCTATCACAGGTTGGAGAGTTGACTTCCACATGCACGTTGCCTCCTCCTGGGCCGCTACCCAGGGGAGCAACAATTTTGGGGGCTCGTCCGGGATTAGCGCCACCTACTGGTCTAGCACTAATCATTGAAGAGCCAAGGGATGCTGACCACCTGTTCCTGAGCCATCGATCTAAGCAACTGACTTCAGGAAACCACAGCCATGTCTGCTCTACATGACCTGAGATGGGAAATCCAGCAAGAGCTTCACCAGCTGACCATGGCCCGCTGCAGAAACGTTCTTTACAAGCTGGCCGGGTCATTCAAGGATGAGGCGGGAGAAGATTTGCCAGGTGCAGAATCAACCGAAGTGGAACTCTTCGACTTCATTGTTGACTCGCTGAGAAGTCCACAACTGAAGAGCCTTGAGGACCAGGGGATGTCTCGCCTGCTTGCTTTCCGTGACCTCATCATTGAACTGCAATCGCCCACAGCAGCTGGAGAAGTGGATGCAGAGGTGCCACCCGACGATGATCTGGTCATAGTAGTTTCTGTGACCACTGGAGCTGCAGCACCATCAGGGAAGAACCATCCAAGATCACCATCTGTAGTTCCTGACCCAGGGTTAGTCAGACTGACTGAACTTACGTCACTGTTGCCACGTAGAGAGTACAAGTACACCGTGCAGCAGATTTGGGCTGCACGGTGGCGCAGTGGTTAGCACTGTGGCAGCACAGTTTCCCCTTGGCCGGGGGATCGCGGGGATCGTGAGATCGTGGGTTCGATCCCTGCCCCCGGCCAACAGTAATCTGTGTGGAGTTTGCATGTTCTCCCCGTGTTGCGTGGGTTTACTCCGGGATTTCTCCGGTTTCCTCCCACATGCCAAAAACATGCAGGTTAGGGATAAGGGGCGCTTGCGCACGCAGCGACCGGCAGCTGGTGGCTTGTCTCCAGACTGCAAAACAAATCTACCTACGGGTACAAAATAAGTAATAAAAAAAAAACAAAACTCTGATTTTAATTCTTATTTGAGTTACAATAACTTGTGCAAACAGCTTGATGAAGGGCTAAATGAAGGGTTCACAGAGGCTGAGATTATCAGAATGGTGTTTAAGATAATTAAGCCTGGTACCTTTAAAGATATGCTTGTAACCAAAGATAGCCTTACTGTAGCTGAGTTAAAATGTTTCTTAAGGACACATCTACACGAGAAAAGCAGCACTGAATTATTTCAGGAGCTGAGTAATGCTAAGCAAAATGACAAAGAAACACCACAACAGTTTATGTATAGACTAATGGGGCTAAAACAGCATGTGTTGATTGCATCTAAAAACAGTAGTGGGCTTCATTATGACAACAAGTTAGTACAAGGGGTGTTTATCCATTCACTGTATCAGGGTTTGAATGAAAAATACTTTTATGTCAGGAGAGACTTTAAACCTTACATCTCAAACACCAGTGTCACAGATGACTCCATCCTGGAGCTCATAGCAAATTCTGTTAGTGAAGAGACAGAGGGATTAAGTAGGTTGGGACAAAGTCACAAACAGAAAGTCACCAGTGTTAATGCTGCACAGGTAGAGACAGATCAAAGCTCTATTAAAATGCACACTGAAGTTCAAGCTAAACGTGTAGCTATCCAGGAGCTGACGGCACAGGTCTCCTCCCTAACCAAGAGTTTAGAAAAGGCCCTAACCCCAATGGTAAATACAGTAAACACCAGTCCCACAGCACCTGTCCCTAAACAGCCAGCACTGAAACCCGCAGTGAAAGGAAAGTGCCAAAAGCGTATTGCCCAAGAGACTGAGCGCTGCACACACTGTTTTCGATGAGGAAAGGAGGGGCACAGAGCTATAGGTTGCCTTCAGAAAAGCAATGTGTCGGGAAACTGGAGGAGGTCGCTGGGGAGGGACCACCAGTGACTGAACCACCAGCAGAGTCCCACAACACTAAAAGACTGAACTCCGAACAGACAACTGCCAAGTCCCAAAAGTTACCCAACACAAAGCGTGTGGCACAGCTCACTCGCGGTAGGTGTATGATCAGTTGCCAGTTAAATGGAGTAAACCTACAGATGTTACTGGACAGTGGGGCACAAGTAAGCATTATTGAAAAGTCATGGGTACAAGCAGCCTTACCAAATTTGAAAATACAGCCACTCGAGAGCCTACTCCCAGGCCATCCACTCGAAATCACCGCAGCCAAAGGAATGGATGTTCCGTTCGAGGGGTGGATAGATGTCCTGCTCGAGATCACAAGTTCACAGTATGGTTCTGTATCCTTGTATGTTCCAATGCTTGTCAGTCAGCAGCGTTTAAGCACTCCACTGCTGGGCTTTAATGTGATCCAAGAGATAATAATGGCAAACGGTGAACAAAGTGACGATATTAGCTTAGTGGGCTTACTATCAAAGACTTTAAAGGTCCAGAAAAGTAATGTTGAATCACTCATCTCTGTTGTCCACACCAAGTCAATAGAAAATGAACCAGAAAGTCCAGTGGTGAGAGTTGGGGAAAAAAGGACTCACTGTTCACAGTAACCAAATCTGTATGGTAAAATGTCACATCAGAGCATTTCCTGGAGGAGTAGAAATGTTGTTTGAGCCAGCTGTGAAATGTAACTTACCGGATGGATTGGAGTTATTCCCAGCTCTTATTGATGTACCCGCTGGTGCTTCAAAAACTGTCAAAATCCCAATCCAGAACTCAACAAAGCACAACATTTTTCTAAATCCAAAGACTGTTTTAGGACTTATTTCAGAGATCACTGAGTACAAACCTGCAAATGTTTGTTCCAGTGCTGAAAATGCAAACAAAACTACAGACAAGCCATTTTGTCACTCTGCTCAAGTGACATGTGACAGTCAAGGTGAGGGTGAAGAAACATTAAGCACTGTTCCCTCACACCTGAGATGGCACCCTAATGTCAATTTAGACCATCTCTCAGAGGGTGATCGGGAGGTGGTTCGGCAGATGCTCTATGAACAGTCTGATGTGTTTGCTCATGATGAAGGAGACTCTGGATGTATTCCTGGACTACAGCTAAAAAATCAACACCACTGACAACACACCTGTGCAGAAAAGTTACAACTCCATTCCAAGACCACTGTATAAAGAGGTGAAGGAGTATGTTCAAAACCTTTTAAGCAGGGGCTGGATCAGAAAATCAGTGTCAAACAACTCGTCGCCAGTAGTGTGTGTGTGTAAAAAGGACAATACTTTGCGCTTGTGTGTTGATTTTCGTGAGCTGAACCGAAAAACCATACCTGACAGGCATCCATTACCACGGATACAAGATCTACTGGACAGTCTTGGGGGTAACTTCTGTTTTTCCATATTGGATCAGGGAAGTGCCTACCATCAGGGTTTTGTAAGTGAGAAGTCAAGACATTTAACTGCTTTTAACACACCCTGGGGACTATACGAGTGGGTGCGGGTTCCATTCGGGATGTCAAACGCACCGGCCGCATTCCAAAAGTGTATGGAGGGGGTGTTAGAAGGGATCAGAGACGAGTGTTGCGTGCCTTACTTGGACGATGTACTGTGTTACTCCAAAACCTTTGATGAGCACGTAGAACACCTTAAACAGGTTTTGTGCAAAATGCGATAACACGGCATAAAACTTCAGCCAGCCAAATGTGAACTGTTCAAAAACCAAGTACGCTACCTGGGTAGACTAGTGTTGGGAGAAGGAGTCCAGATTGACCCAAAAGACTTGGATGCTGTGTTTGCTCTGAAAAACAAGAAACCTCGCACAGTCGGAGAACTCAGAACGTTACTGGGTTTTCTCAGCTATTACCGATCATTTATTCAAGATTTTTCACGTCTGGCAAGACCCTTGTTCGAACTCCTCCAGAGCACTAATGAAACAAGCAATGACAATAAACCAGCACCAACAAGGAGTAAAGGACAAACAAAGAAAGGAGTCAAAAAACAGCTTCCTTCTCGCACACCAATAATATGGACCAGTGAACATCAGGAAGTTGTGTCAAGATTTGTGGACATTCTAACGAATCCACCCATTCTAGCCTATCCCAATTTGGACCTTCCATTTGTATTGCATATAGATGTGTCAAACAAAGGCCTGGGAGCCGTCTTATATCAAAAACAAGAAAACAAACTTAAGGTGATTGCTATGGATCCAGAACTCTCACACCTGCTGAGAATAATTATTACTTACATTCTGGTAAACTAGAGTTTCTAGCTCTCAAGTGGGCCATCTGCGACAAATTCCGCGACTATCTGTATTATGCACCAACTTTTACTGTCTAGACAGATAGCAATCCTTTAACCTATGTCCTCAGTTCAGCCAGGTTGAATGCAATGGGTCATAGGTGGGTTGGGGAGTTGGCTGACTTCCATTTTGATATCAAGTATAGGCCAGGGAAAAGGAATGCAGATGCAGATATGTTGTCCAGACACCCATTAGATCTGCAAGAGCAAATGAATGAGTTCACAGAGACAGTTTTACCGGAAACTACTACCGGAAGTAGTGTCCGCAGTGTGGCAAGGGAGCAAGGCAGCACAAAACAGTGATGTACCATGGATAACTGCATTACAACTGAGTTCTAATGACAACAATGTGCCAACTGACAGTGTTTTGAGCATGACACCTAAAGACATCAATGCTTCTCAACAAGTGCAACCCCGTGGAGCGCCTGAATCATACACTACTCCAAATGCTTCGTACCCTACAGGAGGAGAAAAAAGTGAATGGAAGGATCACCTACCCCAAATTGTACATGCTTACAATTGTACAAGATACGAGTCAACAGGTTATTCTCCATTTTTCCTTTTATATGGCAGAGTCCCAAGGTTGCCTGTAGATCTACTATTGAACCAGACAAAAGACACTGACGCACACAACCATCAAACCTACGCTAAAAAGTGGGCTGATAGGATGCGTGTTGCTTACAAAATCCCTGCAGACAACAGTCAAAAGTCTTCAGATAAAGGCAAAAAGCAGTACGACAAATGCTTAAAAGGTGTCACACTCCAACCAGGCGACAGGGTGTTGGTCAGCAACCTCTCTGAAAGAGGAGGCCCAGGGAAACTGCGCGCTTACTGGGAGTCAACAGTACATTGCGTAGTTGAGAGAGTGGGAGATGGACCAGTCTATAAAGTACAAGCAGAGAGAGGCAGCAAAGTGATGCGAGTGCTACACAGAAACCTGTTGTTGCCTGTAAATGACTTACCTTTAGAAGAACTGCCTGCAAAAGAAAAGACAAAACAGAAACGAAAGAAGAACATAGAGACAAATCCTAACACTGACAACACAGACAATGACAGCTCAGAGGAAGAAGAGGAAAATACTTAACGCTACAACCTCCGTAGCCAAATCCCATGTTACAGACTCGTAAATCCTCAGCAAAATGCCTCAAATCTCCCAGACCAAAACACTCAGCAACCAGTACCTGTCATGCCAGAGCAAAATCCTCAAAATCAGCAAAGGCTTTGTGCGACAGTTAGAGAGTTCTGCCCACCAGTAAGACAGGAACCGGTCCCCGTTCAGCACAATGCTGAGGAGCAAATGGATGGACCAGCTTTGCTGCAGGAAGAACGCCAAGGACAAGTGGAAGTGATGGAGGGAGATAATGGAGAACAGGAGGAACTGAGAAGGTCACAGTGGAGAGCAAGGCCAGTAGAGAGACTTACCTACGACACCCTGGGACAGCCATCGTACCAGACTTGGACTGCAGACGAAAGACCTCTCTTACTCCCTACCCCTGTGCCGCTAACTCAAAACTATATGCCATTCCCATACCCCACCCAACCTCAGTCCTATGGTTATAACTCCTATGGTTGTTGTCTATCAATGTGATTATAGGAAGAAAAAGCATACCAAAAATATTAAATATAAAAGAATAAGAACTGAAGAATCAATGTATTTACTGACAAAGGAATTATTAATCCAAGATTGGAAGATAGTTTATGATGAAAATGACATAAATAAAGCATATGATATTTTTTTTTACAAATATTTCAATCATTGTACAATAAAAAACTGTCCTATAAAACAATACAGTGACAACAACAAAAAAAATTCCTTGGGTCACCAAGGGGTTAATAAATGCATGTAAAAAGAAGAATACATTATATAAACAATTCATTAAATGCAGAACGGTGGAAGCTGAGATCAAATATAAAAGATATAAAAATAAGCTTACTAATATAATGAGGACCTGTAAGAAAGAATATTACAACAGAATATTAGAGGATAACAAAAATAACTTAAGAGGAATATGGCAAGTACTCAATGGGATTATTAGTAATCGTCCTAAGAATGCAAATTATCCAGAATATTTTATTGAAAATGGCAATTTGATAAATAATATGGAAGATGTGGTCAGTGGTTTCAATAATTTTTTTGTAAACGTTGGTCCTGAATTAGCAAAATCAATAGTGACACCAGAAACAAACTACAGTGGTTCTGTGAATGAAATAGAAGATAGAAATCCAAACACAATCTTTTTGGGTGCAGTTACTGAAAAGGAAATTATCGAGACTGTGAGTAAATTTAAGAACAAAAAATCAACGGACTGGAATGAAATTGACATGACAATAGTGAAAAAAGTAATTGAAGGAATTGTTAAGCCACTCACCCACATCTGTAACCTGTCATTTCAAACTGGTACATTTCCAGACAAAATGAAAATAGCAAAAGTAATACCTCTATACAAAACAGGAGACAGTCATCACTTCACAAATTACAGGCCAGTCTCTTTACTCTCACAATTCTCCAAAATACTTGAAAAAAATCTTCACTAAGAGACTGGATGATTTCACTGAAAAACACAACCTCCTTACAGATAGCCAGTATGGTTTTAGAGCAGATAAATCTATATCTTTGGCACTGATCGAACTTATAGAAGAAATTGCTAGTTGTATAGATAAAAAAAAGGTTGCTGTAGGAGTATTTATAGATTTAAAGAAAGCTTTTGACACCATTGACCACAGAATACTACTAAGGAAACTGGAAAGGTATGGGATAAGAGGGGTAGGACTGAGTTGGGTGGAAAGTTATTTAAGTAACAGACAACAATTTGTACAAATTGGTGAGCACAAATCACCCTTCATGGACATCGCTTGTGGTGTGCCCCAGGGGTCAGTCTTGGGACCCAAACTCTTTATTTTGTATATAAATGACATATGCCAAGTATCAAAAATTCTGAAATTTATTTTGTTTGCGGATGACACAAATATCCTTTGCACTGGTGAGAATTTGCAGCAGGTTTTAGAGGTGGTCACAACTGAAATGAAAAAGTTAACGCAGTGGTTCAACAAAAATAAATTGTCTCTAAATCTAAAAAAAAACAAAGATTATGTTGTTTGGAAATTATAAAATAAATCATGAAATAATGGTCGTCGGCCTCCATCGGTCTATGATGACCATGGAAGAGAATCCTAATCGTCTACTCTGCTGGAACAGCACCGCCTGTGGCTGAACAGGCCGATGCGTGAATGGCAATCCCTGTCACACAGGTCACACTTGTGGGTGGTCTCCGTGCTGCTGGGTCTGTGGCGGTTCTTCCTGCGGGTCCTCTTTTCATCTGCTGCAACAGTCAGTCTCTCTTCACCCGCCTTGAGCTGTCTGGTCAGGGTGCCTCTCCATTTGGAGCAGTCCGTTGCAAGGTCCTCCCAGCGTTCTGTGTTGATCTCCAGGGACTTCATGTCTCTCTTGCAGACGTCCCTAAATCACAGCTGTGGGCGGCCAACGTCTCTCCTGCCAGTTGCCAGTTCTCCGTAGAGGACGTCTTTGGGGATTCTGCCATCCTCCATACGGTGAACGTGGCCTAGCCAGCAGAGCCTGCGCTGCCTGAGTAGAGTGAACATGGAGGGAAGGCCGGCGCAGGACAGAACTTCTGTGTTGGGCACTTTGTCCTGCCAGGATATGTCCAGGATGTGGCGAATGCAGCGCAAGTGGAAGGAGTTCAGTCTCTCTTCCTGCCGGGCGTATGTTGTCCACGTCTCACTCCCATAGAGCAGTGTGCTGATGACACAGGCGTTGTACACTGCCATGTTCGTCTTGACAGAGAGTTTGGGATTCTCCCATACTTGTGTGGTGAGGCGAGAGAGTGTGAAGGCTGATTTTCCAATCCTCTTGTTGATCTCTGTATCAAGGGAGAGGTTGTTGCTGATCGTGGACCCCAGGTACGTGAACTGATTCACGACCTCCAGCTCGTAGTCATCGATGGTGATGGTTGGTGGTGCTTCCGTGCCTTGCGCCAAGACGTTAGTCTTCTTCAGGCTGATGGTAAGCCCGAAGTCCTTGCATGCCTGGGAGAAGCAGTCCATCAGGGTCTGAAGCTCCTGCTGTGTGTGGGTTGCGACTGCAGCATCGTCTGCGATCAGCATGTCTCTGATTAGAGCCTCGCGTACTTTGGTTCTGGCTTTCAGGCGGGCGAGGTTGAAAAGCTTGCCGTCAGATCTTGTGTGCAGGTAGATTCCCTCTGTTGCTGTGCTGAAGGCATGCCTCAGGAGCATAGCAAAGAAAATCCCAAAGAGGGTTGGCGCAAGTACACAGCCCTGTTTCACTCTGCTGTGTATGTTGAATGGCTCTGAGACGTTGCCGTTGTTCTGCACTATCCCCTGCATGTTGGTGTGAAACGATTCGATGAGGCTTTGCAACTTTGGTGGGCATCCTATCTTTGACAGGATCTTGAAAAGGCCCTCTCTGCTGACCAGATCGTACGCTTTGGTGAGGTCGACGAAGGCGACGTACAGGGGCATGTTCTGTTCTCTGCATTTCTCCTGGAGTTGGCGGATGGAGAATATCATGTCTACCGTCGATCGCTCAGCGCAGAAGTCACACTGAGACTCGGGGTAGACACGTTCGGCAAGCTTCTGTAGACGAACGAGAACAACTCGTGCATAGACTTTGCCAACAATGCTGAGGAGGGAGATGCCCCTGTAGTTGTTGCAGTCGCTTCTCTCCCCTTTGTTTTTGACGAGGGTGATGATCTTGGCGTCCCTTATGTCCTGTGGTACGGCACCTTCCTTCCAACACTGGCAGAGGACGTCATGCAATGGCAGCAGTAGGGCGGTGTTGCAGTACTTGATCAGGTCAGGGGGTATGCCGTCGTTGCCGGGTGCCTTGCCAGCGGCCAAGCTATCAATGGCCTTGCTGAGTTCATCGATGGTTGGCTCGGCGTCAAGTTCGTCCATGGATGGCAGGCAGTCAATGGCATCAAGGGCTGACGGTGTCACGGTGTTCTGTCTGGAGTAGAGGTTGGAGTAGTGTTCCACCCATCTCTCCATCTGCTTGTTCTTTTCTGTGATCATCTCCCCAGTGGAGGATTTGAGGGGGGCCGTCTTGCTCTGAGCTGGACCAAGTGCTTTCTTGATGCCGTCGTACATACCACGGATGTTCCCTGTTATGGCAGCGGTTTGAATGTCTTAGCTGAGCTGAGTCCAGTACTCGTTGGCACAGCGCCGAGCAGTCTGCTGAACTTTGCTTCTCGCAGCCCTGAGAATCTGGAGATTCTTCTTGTTTGGGTACTTCTTGTACTCAGTAAGTGCTGAGCGCTTGGCTTCAATGACGGGCATCATCTTGGTCAACTTGGCATCAAACCAGTCCTGTGACTTCGAGGTCTTCCTCCCAAAGGTAGCCAAGGCTGTGTGGTGGATGGTGTTTCACAGCTCTTCCCACTTCTGCTTTGCAGATTCTCCTTCTTGTGGTACACCAAGTTCCTTCTCAAAGGTGGAGGCAAACTGCTCAACAAGTTCTGGTTGAGCCATCTTGCTGGTGTCAATCCGTGCCTTTCCAGGTTGTCTAGCACGATGGAATTCCTTCAGCTGCAGCTTGACCTTGCAACACACCAATGAATGGTCTGTGTCGCAATCTGCACTCTGGAATGAACGGGTGATTAGTACGTTCTTCAGTGAGGTGCGCCTGGTCAGCATCAAGTCCAGCTGGTGCCAGTGCTTTGAGCGCGGATGTTGCCAGGAAACCTTGTCTTGGGGCTTGGTCTTGAAGAACGAGTTTGTGATGCACAGATCGTGATATGTGCAGAACTCGAGCAGCCGCTGTCCATTCTCGTTCATTCTGTCCACACCAAAAGGTCCAAGGAAGGAGGGCCAGGTGTCGTGGTCAGCACCCACTCTGGTATTGAAGTCTCCAAGGAGAATGAGTTGCTCAGAGTTGGGGATGATCCTGACAGTTGTTGCGAGATTCTCGTAGAACTCGTCTTTTGCCTCTGGTGTGGCTGTCAATGTTAGGGCATACACACTGACGAGGGTGACTGGGCCTTGAGTGGTGTTCAGGCGGAGGGTGAGGAGTCGTGCAGAGCCAGTGCTGCTCGGTTCCACCATCTTCAGCAAGGTGTTCTTCACTGCAAAACCCACTCCATGTTCCCTGTGTTCGTCACTGCCCTTTCCCTGCCAGTAGAACGTGTAGTCCAGTGTGCCTGCATCAGCCAACCATGTTTCCTGGAAAGTGGCGATATCCACTCCCAGTGTCTTCAGCTCATTATTGATGATGGCAGTCTTCCTGGTGTCATTGATGTCCTTGAGGTTAGCAGTGAGTCCTGTCATCATAGTGCGGACGTTCCAAGTTCCCAGTTTTAGAGTTGGTCTCTTTTGTTTTTTTGTCTTGCCTGGTGCGAAGGTTCTCAGCCTGCTGATCGGACTTCTCCTCATCCCCATGCACCCAATGAGGAAAGCAAGCTGTGGCGGGACAACACCTTATTGGCTGGGGGCTGCCCAGCTTGAGGCGGGCGGTAGCTGTCCAGTGAGATCCGATGATCCCTCCCACCGTCAGGAACAACCCCTGGCGCCGCGCTCTACGCCAATTGAGTGGTGGCTTATAACCGGTAACTGTCATTGCCCGTGTTTTGTCTACGCCAAAGGCGAAGCTGGAGTGTCCTCTCCAGTGATCCGGTGTTCTACCTTCCAGTGTTGGGCGTTGGTAGGATTCAAGCCTGGGCTGTTGGGCTGTTCCTTTGGATGAATCCAAAGGAACAGCAGGGCTGCTACAGTTTGGCACCAGCGCCATTGCAGAAGCTGCCAGAACGATGTTGAGCACAACATAGAACTGCCTTAGGGGCTCCGACTCTGGATTTTTCCTCAGGGTTGACTCCCAAAGCCTTTCCCGTGACCGGGTATGCCGCAAGGCAGTGGAGGTTTGAAATCAGGGTTTACCTTCCCCTAGATGGGCTACCTTCCCAGGTTGACGAGCCACCATCTACCCGAAGCATCTGGTTTTATGGCGCCAGAGATCTGCCCTTGCCCCTTCTCCTATTAGTAAAAGCAGTTCCGCCGGGCTTAGCAACTAAACCACACGGGCAGGCTAGGAGTTGGACTTAGATGTCATAGGCTTTTCAAGACGCACGCCATAAGGAGCATTTTATGAGCACTGGGAGCTTAACCCCAGTGCCACTCCTGGCTATGACGACCTTGGAACCTGAAATAATGGTAACGATAGATGATACCAGAATAGAAACAGTACAGGAAAATAAGTTTCTGGGGGTGACGCTAGACAATAAAATCTGCTGGAAACCTCACATCAGTCACATCCGGGCCAAGTTAGCAAAATGTATAGGCATACTGGGGAACACAAGACACATCTTGGACTATAAATCATTGGTCTTATTGTACAATTCACTGTTTTTACCTTATCTTAACTATTGTGTAGAAGTCTGGGGAAACACCTACAAGACCAACCTACAGTCAATATGCACATTACAAAAAAGAGCTATAAGGATAATAAACAATGTAGGATATAGAGACCATACCAATTCGTTGTTTTTAAAGTCACATGACATAAAGTTCATCGATTTAGTTAAATTTAAGACAGCACAAGTAATGTACAGGGCAATTAATAATCAACTCCCAACTAATATACAAAAAATATTTAAAAAAAGAGACAATGATCATAATTTGAGAGGAGACTTAAACTTTACAAAACCCAAGATACGAACAACCAAGAAAAGTATGTGCATATCTGTCTGTGGAGTGGATTTGTGGAACAGTCTCTAGCTGGAACTGAAACTATGCACAAACAGAAATCACTTCAAAAAGAGGTATAAACCCCATTTGCTGAAAGGATATATGTTAGAAGGGTAGTATTTATATGTATGATTCATTATAGGGCCTTTTCCACTAGCACGCTTTAGCGCGACACGGGACGGCTCAGCACGCTTTGTACGCTTTTCCACAAGCCCCAACACGGTTTAACAGCCGCGATTCTCAGTCCCGCTCCAGGGCAGGGTACAGCAGTGCTGAGCTGTGCCGTGTTGTGACGTTAACAGACTGGTCGCCGCTGATTGGTCAGGTCGTAACCGGCGCTGATTGGTCAGGTTGTAACCGCCCCTCTCCTCCTCCTCATCTACCAAATCTTCACGACCTTCTCAATAAAGTTTTTGAAAAAAAAAAAAAATCTTCACGACCGCCTTTACTCAGCACGCAACCACTGTTGGCGGTTCCTTTTCAGTGTATTGCTGTGCTATTTTCATTTATTCTCTATCAAAAATGGCTTCGCGTAATAAGGGTGTTCCATGGACCAATAAAGACCTGCAGTGTCTGCTCACTGCATTGTCAGACGAACGTATTCAGCGCGAGTTAGACGGAGCCGCCCGGAATGAAAAAATATACCGGGAGGTCTCGACATCGGAGTCCTTTAACGGTGAGTTTTAATTTTTTTTTATTGTGCGTTTTTTCGCAAATATATTCGGTAAGACGCTCAGTTTATTTATGCAATAAAAAAGCTGTTCATTTGTGGATGATCGCTGCTTTATTGCAGCACACTGCGGACTAAAGCTTTTATTGTAATTATTCATGTGAACAATACGCTGAAATAAGCTTATGTATTCTTGTTAAAAACTATTGTCTTTTCTGTATATATTGCACTTTCGTGCTGTATTTTATTGTGTGCATTTTCCTTGTAGAATCATCCCACGCGTCCGCCGCGACAGCCCGCACGGATTAATTCAACCGAGCCTTCCTGACCCACAGCTGGCAGAGACGGCTTCATTCTACCGAGCCTCAGCACTCAGTGGTCGGCGTGTATAAAATGTTGATTAACCTTCATGTTGTGTTGCAAAGTTTTTTTTTATTTTAATATTTTGTATATAATAAAATGGAATTGTTTTGGAAAGTGTGGTTTGTCTGTTATAACACTGAATTATAAAACAGTATAATTACATAGAAATTCCATTGCCTAGTCTGATCAAAATGATGCTGAGGGTCAACCATTGTAAAGGTAATGTAATTTTTAACTAGACCAAAAAAGAAATCTTTTTGTAAGCTTTCTGTTCTTTTTATTGAAATATCATAAAAAATTAGCACCAAGTCAAAGGTACAAGTATATGTAAATTGAATGTTCTATCGGCATTCCAAATTCAGAGATTTACAATACTTTAGAAGGAGTGTAGCATCATCTAAACGGAAAATAATAATACTGTTGTTCCAAACGTTGACCTGAAGGTGAAAAACATGAATTTTTTTAATTCAGTACATCCAAAATGCCCTAGGATGTGGTGTAGTCCAGTGTGCCACCGTCTCATTATTTAATATGAATAAAAACAAGTTTCAGCTCATTATTTCTAGGTCATTTGGCAGTTAATTCAAAACAAAAGTGACTTGTGTTGTTGCAGCTTAATTATGAGATAAAATTAATTGTGAGATAAAACCACAGAGCGAGCAAGGCAATAATCCTTGGATCCTCCATTTTTTGTCTCGTGTAAATAAGGACTCAGTCGGGTGCGTAACGTCACGGGAGTGTGGCCCCGCCTCGCTGGGAATCTGCTGCTGCCCCGCTTCTAAAACCTCCTAACACAAACCATCACAGCACAAGCACAACACCGTGCTAATGGAGACAGAAGCATTCCGAGCCGTACTGAAGTGAATCGAGCCGTACCGAGGTGTGCTGGGCTAGTGGAAAACAGGCAGTTTACTCTGGGACACTATGGAATGGTGGGTGGGACAGCACTGTGTATATCTGTGTTGTCTGAGGCTGGTTTTGATGTATGGACATCAATGTATGTTAGGATGGATGGGTGTTAATGTTGATTTGTAAAAAATACAGTAAATTGTTTACTTGGGGTCTTAAAGGTGGTAATTTGTATAAAATTCACATGGGTGTATTTATGGAAAAGAGGAGATGGAATTAATAAGTGTTCACTTCTTCCTTCTCCCGTTCGAACAGTGTATACTGTTACTTTATTGCATTTGCCATTTGTTTGTTTTTGTTATACTTTTTTTTGTTCGAAATAAACTATCTATCTATCTATCTATAACTGGTACACTCTCATGCATTAAGTCACCCTAGAACATGAAATGTCGGGAGACATTTATTTGAAGTGGGGAAGAGTGTAGAGGCTTGGAAATAGTTAATAGTTATGTAAAAGGTGTTAAACAGACATTTGGATAAAAAAAACAGGCACCCCTACAATTTTATTTTATCCCTTAATTGTTTTATTTTTCTACAATGCATTTGTAATTCATCTGGTTCCATTATAACTCGTGTGAGTTGAGTGCAGTTCTGTATGCCGACCAATAGATGGCGCATGTCGCACAATGATAGAGAGTAGACTCGCGCACCGGAGGACGAAGAATAAACTCCGCTGTGTGAAGTAACGGCACGAAACGTGTTCCCTGTCTATTCTTCTATCACAGGTTGGTAAATACTAATAATTCAAGAGTGCAATATAAACTGCAAGAGTCCTAAGATGTCCGAGATTATATTGTGATAAGTGTGAGATGGAAAACGGGTTTGTAAGGGTATTTCTGTTAGAGTTGATGTGTTGTTGTATAAGCTTACCTGCTAATGCTAATGATTGATGTGTTGTTGTATAAGCTAACCTGCTGATGCTAATGATCAAGTGTATGGGACGTGCCGCACGGGGGGAGTTCTCCCCCATGTTAGGAACCATTTGATTACTTTATGTAAAGACATTTATGAAACGGTTTTCATACAGAATGACATTTACTGGTTTTATTTGTCACCAAGTGTGTATATTTTGGGTTTATTACCGAATACCAGGAATACTATTGTAAAAGTGTATAAGATACACAGTGGCTAGGTTAATGCATTGTTAAAAATGACACCACATACTGTACATTTATGACAGTGCTTAAAATGATTAATTTAAATGTAAATTCATGGGTTATTGCTTAAAATATAAATATTTGAACAAGTTAAAAGCTATATACATGGGAAGGAGATATAAAAACAATAATTCCTTTCATGTTAAGATAATCTGTTAAAAATGTTAAGTATACAGTTAATGTCACATTGAAAATTGTGATAAATGGACATGATTGTGTTTTGTTTAATGGTGATGTGGTCAGATAATAAGAGAGAAACTATGGACCTTGATAATAAATACTAATCAGTCGACGTTGGTATTGTGAATGATCTGGACGAAGAAAAAACTCCTCTGTGTGAAGTAACGGCACGAAACGTGTTCCCTGTCTATTCTTCTATCACAGGTTGGAGAGTTGACTTCCACATGCACATTGCCTCCTCCTGGGCCGCTACCCAGGGGAGCGACACTATCATTAAAACCAAAGTTTGTGAACTTGAGGACACTGTCAAGAGGCTGGAGGAGAGTTTGATTAGCGATCAGGATTCTACCTCAGGTCCTTTGCTGCAGGAGAAGAGATCAGCCCTGAACTCTTTCCTGCAAAGCATTGAGGCTGTGTGTAACCGAAGTAATAATATGACCATTTGCATTATTTTCATGGATAAAAGTACTAACCTCCTATAACAGGGCACACACCACTACGGGTGGCAGTTAATCGAAACCATTCTATTGTGTGTCATAAATTTTACAAATAACTGTAGCCTACAATTAAGTGTTTCAATCCATAAGGTGCTCTTGTCCACTCTCACTCAAGGAAACAGTGAATGAAGGGACCCCACTCCTGGTACATCCGTGCCCCAAATGGCATCATGCGGTAAGAAAGCATCTCTCTTCACCCTGCCCACCTGCCCTGCCAACATGATGAGGGTACAGTCAGCCGCCAAAATGGGGTACACAACCCTGCCTGACATAACGCACGGCTCAGGAGACGCACACACACAGGCTCAGAGTAGTTCAAATAGTTTATTAACAACAGGAGTGTATGAATGTGTGTCTGAGGGATGTAAATGTGTTGGTGGCGGCGTCTGCTTCGGGCACAGAGGCAGGAGACCGTACAGCCGGACAACCCTATGGGAAAAGCACAAGGAGAAGGGTGACGGGCACACACCAACACAGGAGATACAAGAGCGAGAGAGGAGCTTACTTGGAGAGGACAGATGACTGGCACTACAAGGGACGAGGTCCGGTAGACAGCCACCTGGAGAGCCCGGTGCAGCAGCGAGGAACAGGCGATGGAGAGGCGTTGTCCGCCGCTGGGGAATCCACCTGTGCACAGGGGAGCAGACTAGGAAGGAAAGGAAGGTAAGGTCTTCTTACCAGAATGATCAGCTGAGGGTGAAGGAACTCACAGTGATGCATAAGGAAGTCTAACGGCTTCAGGCCGAAGCTCAGGGCGAGGCGGCTTATATCCCTCGCCGCTGATGATGTGCAGGTGTGCGTGCAGGTGGCGCCGCTGATGAGCGGCGTGGCGTGACAGTACTCCCCCCTCTAGCAGCGCCTCCTGGCGATGGCTTCTCTGGGTGCGCTCGGTGGAAATCAGCGATGAGCGACGGGTCCAACACAAACGACGAGGGTACCCACTGTCGATGTTCAGGCCCATAGCCCTCCCAGTCCACCAAGTACTGCAACCCACGACCCCGGTGCCGGGAGTCCAGGATGGAGGCGACGGGCCAGGCCGGATGGCCACCAATCATCCGGGGCGCGGGTTGCGCAGCAGGAGGAGGGCAAAGGGGATCGGAGACTGCCAGCTTCACCTTGGACACGTGGAAGGTGGGATGGATGCGGAGGGAGGGGGGAATAGCTACACGCACAGCCACCGGGTTGATGATCCTGGTGATGGGGTATGGACCCATGAAACGCTGTGCCAGCTTCCTCCTCTCGCCCTTTAAAATTACGTCCTGGGTCGACACGTAGACTTGCTGACCAACTCTGTACGCCGGGGCAGGTCTTCTGTGCCGGTCCGCCATGGCTCTGTTGCGCTCCGCCGTGCGTAAAAGCGCATTGCGCGCTGACGCCCAGATGGAGCGGAACTGCCTGAGATGCGCCCGTACTGAGGGGACAGTAACCTCACTCTCCTGCGCCGGGAACAGCGGGGGGTCGTAACCCAGGGACGCCTTAAAGGGAGACATCCCAGGCGAGATGGTTACTCCAGGACGTAGGTTTGGATGCCGTTACACAGCGGAGCGCAGCCTCCAGCTCCTGGTTGGTCCGCTCACACTGCCCGTTGGATTGGGGGTGATGGCCGGAGGAGAGGCTCACCTTGGCTCCTAAGGCGTTGCAGAACGACCTCCAAACTTCTGAAGAAAATTGGGGCCCTCGGTCCGAGACCACATCCACCAGAATCCCATGCAGCCTGACCACGTGTTGGATGAGGAGGTCCGCCGTCTCCAGGGCAGTTGGGAGACCTCGTAGGGGGACGAAGTGTGCCGCCTTGGAGAAGCGGTCCACGATGGTCAGGACGGTGTCGTAGGTGTTCGAGACTGGGAGTCCGGTGACGGAATCCAGGGCGATATGCGACCAGGGCCTGCCAGGGATGGGCAGAGGCTGGAGCAAACCCGCTGGAGGGGCATTACCCGATTTGTTGGTGGCACACACTGGACAGGCCTGGGCGTAGCGGGCAGCGTCCTTCCACAGGCCCGGCCACCAGAAGGACCGCTGGAGGAGGTCAATCATCAGGGAGGAGCCAGGGTGGCAGGTGAGCTTGGATGGGTGCAACCAGTGGATGACCTCCCCCCGAACCGTGGATGGCACGAACAGCCTCCCGTCCGGTCCGCCACCAGGGTCAGGTTCCACTTCCTGACACTTGCAGCAGCGAGGAACAGGCGATGGAGAGGCGTTGTCCGCCGCCGGGGAATCCACCTGTGCACAGGGGAGCAGACTAGGAAGGAAAGGAAGGTAAGGTCTTCTTACCAGAATGGTCAGCTGAGGGTGAAGGAACTCACAGCGATGCATAAGGAAGTCTAACGGCTTCAGGCCGAAGCTCAGGGCGAGGCGGCTTATATCCCTCGCCGCTGATGATGTGCAGGTGTGCGTGCAGGTGGTGCCGCTGATGTGCGGCGCGGCGTGACACTGCCCAGTTTCCGGCCAGGTGTGGATACGCCCAATGATTACCAACCCCCCTTTGACAATATAGATGTTTAGTATAACACTTGCTCGCTTCGTTGGTCAAGCAGGTAGCAGTACAGGGGAGAGATGCACTGTAAGCCGTTGCACACTTAGAGAGTGTTAAGCTGCCCAAAGGGACATCACCGCTTCAGAAAAGAGAAATTTCCTGATGAAATTAACCTTGCCTTCGCAGAGTAAGGAGTGTCATCATGTTTCTGATCAGTGGAGCAATAAGTGTTGTGACAGGTATGATCCAAAGTGATGTTTGCTGTGTTATTTCTATATGTAGCCTCTCTTAACAAACAAACAGCCTGTATTAGCTGCATTATTTTAGCAGTAGCAGATTTGTCCAGCTGTTAGTGTTATTTAGGGGACAAACATAACAATTCTCTACGATGTATAGGCAGTGGAACAACTTAAAAATAACCAAAACAAAAGTGTTACTACGAGGATGATGAGGATGAAAAAGGCAACAACACCAACCGCACCTTTCTTTCCCTTGCACTTTTGCCTTGCCATGATAAACAAACAGCCTGCTTTGCTATGCAAAAGCCGTTACTGGGCCAGGGGGCCATCAGCCGACACTTGCATAGACAAACAGTTAAACAGTCACTTGTTGAGGGTTTTTTTTTTTAATAAATATGTAATGTGTATTAAACAGTCTCTTGCTGAGGGTTCTAAGTAAGGTAAAACGTTAGATGCACCCAAGTGTCACATCCTTCACCTTTCACAGCTGTTGGAGTCGCCAGGATAAGCTTTGTTTTGTCCTTGCCAGGGAGTTTTGCCCAGTTTTTCTTTGATGACCAGATGCCCTGGTTTGGCCAAAAGATGGGTGCACCTCCCATGGAAACCTTTCCTCATCACCTAAGTTAAATGGCTTCAATAGTAGGGTTTGCCATTTACAATTTTCCTATTTTTCTTTGTCACTATTTCCCTAATCCATCTTTCATAATTCTATTTGTGCATTCTGCTGATCCTGTAGATTGTTGATGGTAAGCTAAATGGTTTCCTAGGTAAATGTTGGGTACCAACAATTTGGGTACGTACCTAAAAGTGATATGATTTGATTTACAAAGTGTTTTCCATTAAATGTATTCCATTATCTAAGTGAATCATTTTCAGCTATTTTAAATCTTGATATTGTTTCGGTTAAAGGTTTCAGTGTCACCATAGCAGTATTTTGATTATTGCGATCCATAGCAGTATTTGGATTAGTGGAAGGGAGAGCCTTTGTCTATTTAGTCAGTATGTCAATAACTTCTAAACAACATTTTTGCCTTCACGCTTATTTAGCTCAATAAGATCCATGCAAAGGGTTTGAAAGGAATAAGTTTATGCAGGGAAGGTCAAATTATTTTGCTTTGAGCTCCCTAAAGCATTGTTCCCTTCTTACATAATCGAGTAAGAATCTGTTTTGTCTTTGTAGTAGATTCTAAATTGAGTTCCACAGTAAGCTCCATCAGCATAAATTGGACCTTCCTTAGACATTTGGAACTTTTCTCATAAATTTGCATGGTTCTCTGTTTCTTTATCAGTTTACTTTATTTCTTATAAACATGATATATATTTTTACAATAATCTGCAAATATTTTTCCAGCACATAATTTTCTTAAATACCTGCAAATCTATTGATGTAAATTTAACTTCTCCTATTGAATGTTGTGATTCCATTACCAAGTGGTTTCACTTATATTTTTTCTCTCCTACATCATTGATCATTTATTGATAATTTTTATTTTTTTTATCTATTTTTCTGAGGATTTTTGCTAATTATTTGTCCCCCCCCCCCCCCCTTTAATGCATGGAGGTGCTCATGCATCAAAGTTACGGTGTACTTGAACAGAGTGATAGGTTGTCCCCCTTTTTATTGGAAGAAGGAAATCTTTTCCTTAAAGATACAATATGTGCCAGTAGTATGTGTGGCACATGGTTAATTTAGGTGAAACTCTGAGTAGTATAACACCCTCAAAATGAGGTTTCTGTAATCATGCCTCTTTTTGTGAGTGTCCTCCCATGACCTAGATTACAGATGTCAGTTAGGACAATTAATCCACCTGTCTGTGCAGATTTAATGTGATTTAGTATGTATTGTAACCAATTCTGAATTAGTCATTAAGGTCACATCTGTCTGTCCTGTTGAACACAGACAGTTTGAATTTTTGTTAATGTATCTTTGTGAAAGGTTATGTCCCACTCCTTCTGTTAATGGAAAGGTGGACATATTGCTTAATTAGAATCTGGCTTCATTCTGCACAAGAAATGCTTTATTTCCCATGTTTCTTCCTGGTGTGGTCTGTAGTCCCAAGGCCCGGCTCGGCCGAGGCCAAGCACCGGGAGCACAGCCCAGCTCTTTAGCATATCAAAATCATACAACACAATTATTCCTTATTCCTGTCACATTTCTGAAATGTGATACTGTCATACCATTATCTGGTGAGAGGCATCATTACAATGTGTCAGACCTGCAATGTCATTTCATGTAAACACTGCATTTTCAAAGTCCAAGTCAGTTAAATTGATATGCGTTATGTCATTGTCAATGTCATTTGTTTTACTTAGCTTCAGGTCTGCTTGTCACGCGTCGTTGTTATTGTCCTCTGTGAGGGCCTCCTCCCCTCACGCTGCCACTACTCCCAGCCAATGAGCCTGATGTCCAGGTTGATGACAAACATGGTGTTCTCCTTGCCACAGCCAGCCTGCCCCACACCGCTCTCTGTCCTCCCATCCACCACGAGCGTCCAATGTTGGTGGCCATCCTGGAAAAAAAGAATTGGGGGAAGCCATAGGCTCCCCCGTGTCCTTGTGTCAGAAATCACACAAACAGGAGTGCAAATTTTGTCTTCTCATAAATTGTTTTTGTGTATTTTGGTCACCAAGGATTTTTCAGAATTAAAGCTAAAGGTGATCGTTGGATTGTTAGTTTTCACCTTTTAACTTTTCAATTTTAAATCCTGGTGAAAGATAAATAGTTGATTAATGCTTTCCATTTCCTGTTAAAAAAAAAACAAAAACATGAACCCAGAACAACACAATGAATTTAAATAACACCTAAAGCTTCTATCAATTGAATAATGTGATTTTATAATTACAAAAACAACTTTTTGTTAAATATTCAGTGAATCACTAAATCTTTTACCAATATGCACAGGTTAGCATTAAGATAAGCCTTTATTAGTCCCACAACGGGGAAATTCCAGGATTGCAACAGCACAGGGATAGCAACACTCAGAGCAACAATCAGAAGGCAAGAAAAAAAACAAGCAAGCAAGAGCAGCTAATATACATATGTACATATTACTATAAAATATATATATACACACACACACACACACAGACACACAGTGCAGAGCATTGTAGCTGGATGGAATAAATATATGAATATATGAACACACAGTGCAGAGCATTGTAGCTAGATGGAATAAATATGCAAGTATATAAACACACACAGTGCGGAGCAATGTAGCTAGATGGAATAATATGTAGATATATAAAAACACAGTGCGGAGCATTGTAGCTAGATGGAATAAATATATAGATATATAAATATAAACACACCCAGTGCTGAGCATTGTAGCTGTACTTTAAGACCACTTTTGAATAAAACATCACCATCTCCAACAAGTTGAATTGACAAAAGAGGGATCTGATTTCGCGATCCATCTTTTAAGGCCTATTTTAATTAATTCAGTGCATAATAATACTTTCCTGGAGTTATAGCAGGCTTTTTCCCTTTTATAAAACAAACAGTCTGGTCAGTGGAGCAGCAAGCAGGGGTCTACAACCCCTCCTCCTTGCAGGGGGGGGGGGGCAAACACATGCGCCTGGCTTCACTTTGTTTTTTCCCTGTACATTTAGAAAAAATGACCTAAGCTCATTTTGTAATCTTTTCGCTGGAGTGGGAGAGATCGGTTTTCTCCTCATGTTAAATCTTTTGAACTCTTCCTAGTTATCCTGTTGAAGAGGTCATAGTGATAAGTCAGCCGGGCAGCAGTCCGTCTTCTCTGCTTAGACTGCTGTCCATTTGCTGTCCATGTGACTGGACAAGTATTAAAGGATCGATTAATGAAATTTGTGTACCGAGCCCTTAAGCGTATTTCATTTCATTAAAAGGAAAAATTCCACAGACTATATATTGTTTAAATGGGAAACTCAGACTGGAACCTTCTGAGTTCCTTCTCTAGATGAAATTTTAAGTATTATAGTACTCAAGGAGTAACATGAACTTGTTTTCTTTTCATTACTTAATCCAAAAACTCATCAAAAGGAACATCTTTGTGTTCTTTGACATTTTAATAATTAAAGAAAAATAAGATAGTTCCTTTTACTCAAGCACACCCATATAAATAGTAAGACAGAAAAAGTGATGATGTCTACTTTTACATAGTCTGTCATTCCTTTAAATTGACAAGACAGTAAACCAACCAATTGGCCATTTTTTCCCCCTATCCAATTTGGTCACAGCAGGTGCTTATTATCTGTCTCCTTGAGCCATTCTGTCTCCAGGAGTGTTATCACACAGGAAAAATTTACAGCATGAGTCCAAACATGCAGCTCTATCAACACGTTGTAACTCAGTCACCCAAAACTTCTGAGAGCCAAGGCCAAAATGAGATACATATAAATAATTCCATATTGATGCACTAATTGTTTTTTTCCTCTTCTAAATCCTATAATCTTTCAGAGCTGTGCTGTTTTGTCATGAACAGTAAAATGATTAAAACTTTAATAATCACATAGTCATTCCTTAAGAGTGACCTTACTATGTCTAAAAGAACAATAATATGACACAAGCATTAAAACCTCTGATATTTACCTCAGGTAAATCATATGCACAAACATTGTCATTATCACCTCGTTCTGTGCTTTGAATCATGTCATATAAGCTGTATGTAAAGCTTTCAGTCATTGGGCATTATTTAGTGACAACATTATTCCATAATCTCCAGTTTAATTTGTCATACTGATGATGGTTGCAGTGATTGATATGCATGCACTTTTACTTAACTTATTGGCTATCTGACATTGCTTGGTTGTCAGTGGGAGGAGTGTGGTGAGCAGGGGTGAGCTGACTTCACTCGCTGGGCTCCTGAGGCAGGGTCATGGCTGAGCAGCAGAAGAGTGAGGAGCAGGGGGAAGGAGGAACCATATCAGACCCTTAGTCCGTCATCCTTTTTCCCTGCAATTTCACTGTTATCCCTCGGTCGGAGAGATAATGCAACTGAGTTAATAAAAATTACACTGATACTTCAAAAATTGAATAAAAATAGCCCAATATTGTCCATCTGCCCTCAGGCATCCCAAAAGATAAAAGTTAAAAAAAAAAAAATAAGGAAAAAAAATCTGGTAACTGAAAATGTTGGCTTTAAAAATATGAGAATATTTACCAGTTACGCAACATTAGATTCAAAAACCCATAAAAAGAAACCGTAAAAACTCCGAAGATTTGCAAAAATACCCATATACAGTATATTTTCCCTTCTTCTCACTCACTCACTGTCAGACACAAGGGCCCACACATACACACACACAGCTCTCTCCCTTTATCTCTCCAAGGCCACTTTTGGGCAGCCACTCACACACACTAACAGCTAGTAAAACAAGCTTGAAATGGCAACCCAAAGTAAAAAAAAAAAACAAAACAAAAAAACAACAAAAAAAACCCCACTCCCAAAGTACTTGTAAAAACAAATCTGGCAAACCTCACATTCTCATGTTAAATTTTTGCCTACCACTCTGAGAACACAGTTCAATTTCTTACCCAAAAGTATTAGTTGCAAGCTCCCACAATTTTCATCATTTCCCCAGAGAACAATAATTATCTAACCATCCCTTTTATACTCCATAATGACCAAAAAATTCACAACAACTTTAAAACTCCCGTCTCCGCGGAATCTCCCTGCTCTCTCTCACAAGGGCAGATTCCAAAACACAAATAGACAAACAAATGGACAAACTGCAGTAACTATTCAAATCAGCTCTATAAGAAATTACCAGTTCACTCAAGTCAGTGTTCACTGCAATTCCATGACAGAATCTTGCATCGATTTACAAATCAAATGCTCACTGCAACTGAACGGCAGAATCTTGCCCAAACTTTTATACATCAATGCTCACTGCAACATTGTGGGAGAATCTTGCCCCGATTAATATCTTGGAGGTCACTGCAACAATATTGAAGCCTTTTGCATTAATCACCCACGCAACAAGACCAAAAAGGCGAGCAGAAACATAACCAGACTTTGCGGTGTCAAGCGCTTAGGAAATCTTTTCCCTCAGGGACTATTCACACCCCAGGTTTACACACAACAACAAATAAATGTACTCGCACTCAAGCCACCTTTAGGGTTCTTGGACCCATCACCCAGTCCATTCCAGCGCCTCTGTTCCGAAATGCCCTCACTGCAGTAACACTGAGCCTTGTACTAAGCCTGGGAAGGTCTTTTGTCAGCTGTGCACTCGCTGAAATCGGGAGAGGCGCCGGAAGGACGGAGCTAGCAAGTCCCTGTTCGGGCGCCAAATGATAGAATAATTTTCAGCATAATCATTCTGAGTCAAAAATCAGGCAGAATATTTGAATGTAAGTATATTTATTTACCCCATGGCCACTGGGGGAGAGATTACATGAGCGTGGCCCTCAGCACACGCCCACCGAATCTCTGACCATACATTTTCTGAGACTGGTATTTATAGTCCTTCAGGATAGATAAACAAAGGGGGAGACGTCCTTGGCATCTTGGAGACCTCCTGAAGACAATCCAAGTGTCTATAAATCTAATTTATAGCACATTCCTCTGGTCACAGAAACTTAGCAGAGCAGGTTAACAAAACAAAAAGAGATTATCTAGGTCACCCTTTACATCTCTGCTGACCTGCCTTCACTCACACGCACATCCACTGAAGGCCACAGATAGAGAATAATTGCTCACAGAAACACACCAAAAATATATCAGACATGAAAGAATAATATAAAGGAATAAATGAACTTAAGATAAGATAAGCCTTTATTAGTCCCACAATGGGGAAATTCCAGGATTGCAACAGCACAGGGATAGCAACACTCAGAGCAACAATCAGAAGGCAAGAAAAAAACAAGAGCAGCGAGTATACATATGTACATATAAACATAAATATATAGACACACGATGCGGAGCATTGCAGCTAGATGGAATAAATATACAGATATATAAACACACAGTGCGGAGCATTGTAGCTAGATGGAATAAATATATGAACATATAAACACACACAGTGCGGAGCATTGTAGCTAGATGGAATAAATATGTGAATATATAAACACACACACAGTGTGGAGCGTTGTAGCTAGATGGAATAAATATATGAATATATAAACACACAGTGCGGAGCATTGCAGCTAGATGGAACAAACGTGCAAATATATAAACACACACAGTGCGGAGCATTGTAGCTAGGTGGAACAAACGTGTAAATATATAAACACACACACAGTGCGGCGCATTGTAGCTAGATGGAACAAATACGCAAACACATAAATTGGGCTGCACGGTGGCGCAGTGGTTAGCACCGCGGCAGCACAGTTTTACCCTCGGCCGGGGGATCGCGGGGATCATGAGATCGTGGGTTCGATCCCTGCCCCCGGCCAACAGTGATCTGTGTGGAGTTTGCATGTTCTCCCCGTGTTTGCGTGGGTTTACTCCGGGATTTCTCCGGTTTCCTCCCACATGCCAAAACATGCAGGTTAGGGAGTTAAGGGGCGCTTGCGCACGCAGCAACCGGCAGCTGGTGGCTTGTCACCGGACTGCAGAACAAATCTACCTACGGGTACAAAATAAGTAAAAAAAAAAAAATAAATAAACACACACAGTGCGGAGCACTGTAGCTAGATGGAATAAAAATGTAAATATATAAACACACAGTGTGGAGCATTGTCGCTAGATGGAATAAATATATAAATATACAAACACACACAGTGCGGAGCATTACAGCTAGATGGAATGAAACAGCATAACCGTCTACTTAGTTATCCTACATGGTATGATTATGTACCCATACATATTGTCGCCCTCCGTAGTTACCGGTATTTTCCTAGTTGTATACCGGAGGGGACCATTGTGTAAGTCTATTGCGTCTTTTGCATTTAATACTATTAGGTTGTCACGTCTTTTTGCTATCTCTGTGAGCAGCCCTGCTTAGGTTAGACAGTCTGACAGCCGTTGGTAGGAAGGACCTGCGAAACCTCTCGGTTGTGCGCCTAGGATGATGTAGTCTGCTGCTAAATGAGCTCCTTAGTGCATTCAGTGTGTCCTGCATAGGGTGGAACTCGGACTCAGAATCAGAATCAGAATCAGGTTTATTGCCATTGTTCATGTAGTACACAAACTAGGAATTTGTCTCGGTGCAATGCTGCAACATTAAACATGATAAGATAAAAGAAATAAACTATACATGCAATAAAGTGTAGAATAAGAGTAAGTGATACTGGTCAGCAGTTAAAATATATTAGCGAGCAGCAGATACTGTGGAGAACTATATAGTGCAGTCGGTAATGCAGGAAGAAAACAGTGATGATTGACATGAGTCTGGTTGAGCTGCTGTACATAGTGCACGAGAGTCAATAAGTCACTTAGTGTTCAGCAGTCTGATGGCAGAGGGGAAGAAGCTGTTCATGTGACGGGAGGTTTTAGTCTGGATGGACCGAAGTCTTCTACCAGAGGGGAGGGGGGCAAACAGTACGTGACCAGGGTGTGACTGGGTGTGCGACTCCAGCAGAGATGACAGTTTAGCCACCATCCTTCTCTCTCCCATCTCCTCCATTGGGTCAAGGCGCTGCCCCAGGACAGAGCTAGCTTTCTTGATCAGTTTGTTCAGTCTCTAACTTATTCTACATGGACTGCACATATAAACACCAGACATGAAATGGGAAAGTCATGGAATAATCTAATAATAATATGGATAATATGGAATTTTTTCTATCAGCGGGAGTTCTTTTAAAAAGTTGCAATAAAAGTTGCAATGTTTTTAGAGTGTTTATTGCACTAAAAAAAGAATTCCAAATTTTAAAGGAGATGCTTTTTCCAGTTTACTGCAGTGATATTCTATATAACAATACAAGAAAAGCACAGGATTGTCAAAAATTTCCTATTATAGTGATTTGTAAATTAAGCAGAAACTTCTGCTATACAGAAAAATGTACAACAGCAAATACAAACATTAACACAATATTCATTACAACAGCTAAATTGCATTAAATGCATGTTGAAGAGTATAGATTTGGAAATTATTGGCAGCACCTTCATTCGAAAACTCCCTACGGTCCCCAACCACTCGATACCGAGTGGAGAGGAAAAAATAAATTTATTCTGTTGCACTGTATTGGCTATTGGAGTCTGTGTTTTTCTGGAAAAAAAATACAGAATATTCTCTCTTTCCATGCCTACCTGTCTGTCTGCTGCATGTTGGGCTTCACACACACACACACACACACACACACACACACACACACACCTTTCATTTACAGTGGGACGGTGAGGGGGAGGGTGGGCGGGTGCGTTTGTCCGTCCACACTGTAGAGTCACAGTTTTAAAGCTCATTGACCAGATGTAGTAATGATTTTACCTCTAATGGGTAGGCGCATATTTTTCAACACAATCCCAGTGCTTTGTATATGTAGGCAGTGCGGTGGCATGGAAAATAAGGCAGCGAAGTGAGGTTTTAAATAGGTTTATTATCATACCGCCATCACGGAGCTCGCCCCATGGGCGAGCCCGGAGGCTCTCCAGCAAAGTGTGCAGATGAGCAGTCGTCAGAGTGAGAGAATGAGCATGGATTTCAGTCGGCTTATATACCCAGTCACAGACAATACATGAAAGGCATGGTATCATCAAAGGGACTGCAGACAGGCATGGGACATTTGCATTTGAGAGACACACATAACAATAAGGAGATTGCTGGCCGTAATTCGCCTCCGTTCCGGAGCTGTAGGACAAAAGAGGTTACAAGGCACATCTACATATTGTTATCAGTCATTGGATCACAGTAAGGGCAGGAAGCATGAACAATGCATGAATGGCACATTAACATCACAGTACTGAGCCGGAAAAAGCCAGAAGAAGCGGGGCTGCCTGTTGACATTAATACACACATTTCACTGTTCTGTTAATTGCTCTAGTCGAGCGCTGTGCCTGACCCAGTCTGTTGTGGGGGTTACGCCACAGGCAGGACGGAAACGTGGCGAGGTGTCCACGGGCAGGCTGGGGGAGACGGAGGAAGGGACGGTATCGAAAACCTTGTGGGTGAGTGTTTTTTAAAATCACATTATATTTGCTGATGTGTTCTGTTACTCACTGTAAACTATAAACTCACTACTCACTGTAAACACGGAAGCAAACGGATGCATTTGATTAGTTAGACTGACCATTTCAGTGCCAGTTAAGACAAATTTGATAGGTGAAATTGGCGGAAGTTGACGAAGATTGGCCAAAATTGCGGGAAAGTTGTGGTGATTGGACAAAGTTGCAAGGTCATGCAATAGTTGCACTGATTGGCTGATTTCGTGTGAATTGGTGCGATCACAACATCGCGAAATCCTGGAGGGACTGATTATTGTGGCTATGTAACCAGGGTCACTGATCGATCGGCTGCACCTTCAAGGTTGATGGGAAAATTTCATGTTTGCTGGAATATTGAGTCTCAGAATCTGTGTGAAAGTGAAGGAATAGTTGCTCAGCTGCTCATGTTATCGGTGAGAAAGTATGGACATACAGTATTTGTGTGACTGATGCTTGTGAGACTGATAGTTGTAGAACCGGTTTGTACCAGTTCTGCAAGAATTAGATATACTGTGAAGAATGGACCAATCAGCATGGACAATACTCAAACCACCCCTGGACATAAGAAAAAGGATATAGTGCTCAGGAGATGCATGTTTAGACAGAGTAATATGTGGATAGGCTCTGAGATTGTTCTGTATTGTTCCCACTGTTCAGTGTATTAAATTTACTGAAACTTTGATCCTGCCTTATTTTTGACTCGCGGTTAAAAGGAATTTTTCCAACATACTTGGTGGTCCGAACAGGGACCCCAATATCCTCCCAGTTCCAGTGCTTGGGCTGCTCAACAGTCCGTGCACAGCAACTGAAAGTCCTCCCACCCGGCTCCAGCGGAGGCAGTTTGTTTGCAGTGAGGCAGCGGAGAGATCCTTCCGCCGGACTTGGGAAGTGACGGGGTCCAAACCCAAGGCAGAGGATTGAAGTGAGTAAGTTTAATGATTAATAATTTAAGAAGAAATTAACGCGGTTTGAGTCCGGTCGGTAGAATTAATGATCAAGAGGAAGTTACTGAGGTTCGAGTCCGGTTGGTAGAATTAAGAGTAAATTACCGAGGTTTGAGTCCAGTTGGTAGAATTAACAACAGTTGGGTATTAAGTCCCAGGCTTAATAGGCATCTTTACAAAGGAAGAGTTTGAGTCTCGTTCCGGAAAAATACTTCACAGGAATATTAACGGTTAACTGAGAATAGAAGAGATATAAGAAATAGTTTTAATAGAATAATGATAAGTAAAATATATTAAGGTATAAATTAAAACAAATAAATAAAAATAACTGCAGTTTTTTAAAAATAAAGTTCAGTTAAAGTTTTAAAATAAGGTTAAATAAGGTTTTTAAATAAATGACATCCTTAAGGACCTAATGGGGAATAATCAAAGCATGCAGAAGGACAGAGAGGAGCAGGAGAGGAAGAAAAAGCGCTCTCGGTGTGTGTGTTGCTGTGCAGGGCAGGAAGAGCTTGATGACATATACTGTATGTGTTGTCTGGTGAT
The DNA here is from genome assembly GCA_020510985.1 of Pholidichthys leucotaenia. Taxonomy (NCBI): domain Eukaryota; kingdom Metazoa; phylum Chordata; class Actinopteri; order Cichliformes; family Pholidichthyidae; genus Pholidichthys; species Pholidichthys leucotaenia. Next base: position 18,460,033 of record CM035839.1, on the reverse strand, counting down.
GGTAAATTTATGCACAAGAAAGATAAGGAGAGCACTCAGTACTTAGGAAGGTGGAGAAGGAAGTTTGGCTTTGGGTTCAAATTAAAGGTCGATGAATGTGAAAGTCTTGTAGACGAACAGCAGATGGCAGCAAAAGAAAAGAGATGAAATACAGACCAACAGAGGCCCAGAAGTGGTTGGACACAGCAAAGAAGCCTAAGACTGACATGGACACTTGCAGTGGTAAAGCGCAAACTTAATGAGAATGACAAAATTGACAATGGTAATGGAAAGAAAAAGGATTTGTCTAACATATTGCCTGTTTCCTCCTCTATTTGTGAGGATGAGTGTGACCAGGCTGGTGTGGTTGCAAGTCCTCTGCCTTATCTCCCTGCTATTTCCCCATACCTCTATCCTAAGCTCACAGAATTTCAACAAGTGGACGGAGCTGCGGCCGCATCCCCTGCCCTGCCGCCATTGTTGGAAGTCACTCCTCCGCTTCCTCCTTCCCCTGACGTCAAACCCAAAAAGGAAAAAGGACAAAGACTACAGTACCCGGGAACAGCCAAATAGAGGCACTAAAGAGTTAAATAAATGTGCATACACCAATCAACCACACTCACGGTCATTAAAGAAGGAAGATTATGAAGCATATGCAATCTCTGAACAGTTTCCTATGATTGAACTCTCAAATCCAGCTTATCTTGGACTTCCACCAGCAGAATGTGACAACAACCCCAATGCCCCACAGTGTCAACCCACGGTCATGGTGTACCGACCGTGGACTGATGCAGACTTTTCTGATGCTGTGAAGGAGATCACACACCCCAAAGAGTTTTCTGAAGGAATGGCAAATCTCCTTGACAGCTTCAAATTAAATGGGCATGAGACTGAGCACGCATACAGAAAGGTGCTGAAGGTTGATTGGTGTATTGTGTCGGGTGACTGGAGTTCAAAAGATAATAGAGGCAATATTTTACCTCCAAACAATACTGACTTACAACAGCGTGTGAGAGATTTAAATGGACACATTAAAAAAAAATAGCGGGTAAAACATGACTGAACAAGAATCCAGAATACAACTCAAAACAAAGATGAAAGTGTGAAAGCCTATAGAATGAATGAATGAATGAATTTTTTTTATTTATTTCGGATAGTACAGTACAGGTTAAAAGAAACTGTATAATATAACAACAAGGTCAAATTAGACAAAGACTCCTTCTTCTATACAATTCCACGTGAGTTATCCGAAATGGGTGATGGCTGAAGCCGCAGCTTATATTGCCCACCCATATTCCATCCAAGAATTCAAAAGAGAAAAAAGAGAAAACAAGACAAGAGCGATTACAATTTAAAACAAAGCTAAGACAAAATGTGACTGAGAGAAAAAAAGAAAACTAAGCTAAGTTAAGCAGTTACTATTCAAAACAAATCTAAGACAAAATGTCACAGAGAAAAAAAAACAAAAAAAAAAAAACTAAGCTACAACACAATACAGGCTGGATATGTTAATCCTTATGTGAGTTTACATGTCGTCTTGTAAATATGTTTGGAGTATTTCTTCCTTTAGTTTTTGTTTAAATTGTCCAAGCGTTGTACATGATTTTAATTCAGGTCCAAAATCGTTCCATAATCTGACTCCTTGCACTGAAATACAGTGTTGCTTGGTGGTTGGTTGGTTGGTTGGTGGTTGGTTGGTTTGAAATTTTTGACAGCCATTGCAGTTTAACTAAGCCTGGTGGTGATTCAGGTGATGAACCTTATTGGCAGCATTTGAAAAGTGTGTTTTTACAAAACAGGGACCCACATCTAGCTGAGTACATACGTAAACACTTGGTCACATGCCACACTTGTGCATTCAATGATGTATTGACTTATGCTAAATATGTAGACAAGTTAGAAGAGGAATAAGAAAAAAGTCAACTCCTGTTTATGTGATTACTGATCGGTGGGGGGGGGTGCTGAGGCTCCCCCCAACTCTGTCTTTTACCAGGGTGCCATAAGGGGTGGAGGAGAGGCCGAGGGCATGGTCGTGGAGCCGGCTACCCGCAGTCAGAGGGGCGGGATGTTTGCCGCCAATGTGAACAAAGGGGACACTGGCAGAGAGACTGTCCTGAATGTCTGCTACAGTGGGGAGGGGATGGAGGATTCCACGGAGCACCACCACAGGCCATGCAGGACTGGACCACATGACTATACATTACATGTATAGTTTATTTCTCTTATCTTATCATGTTTAATGTTGCAGCATTGTACCGAGACAAATTCCTAGTTTGTGTACTACATGAACAATGGCAATAAACCTGATTCTGATTCTGATTCTGATTCTGACTAGCAACGTCACAGATAAGTGAACTTATTGACAATGACACAACAGACATTCTTCATTTACCTGACTTTGAGCCGATGTTAACAATGCAATGTTTGCCTGAAATGATGTTGGAAGTTCAGGGCACCCCAGTTAGGTTTTTGTGTGACACAGGAGCATGTAGGTCAGTGATTTCAAGGTCAGATGTTTGAGGTTTTGCAAAATCAGATGGAAAAAGTAACTGTTAAAGCTGCAAACGGTAAGTTAAAAGTAGGACACCTTTCCAAATCTGTTAAGGTAAAAGATCCTGTGACCGGTGACACTGCAGAACATTGTTTCATATTATCTGAGGTCTGCCCCGTTAACCTTCCAGGAAGGGACCTTTTGTTGGTTCTCAACATTGCCATAGTCCCAGTAGAAAATGGAGTGCGCACATCACATTTTCCACATACGGAGGGAGTAAATGTACTTCATGATTTCTCTCAGCCTAGCTATTGTTACTCGCTGGACCTGGTCTTGGCTATACCACACTCAGTGACGTCAGACCTATACAAAAGGGCAATGGAACACTTTGTCTCCCCCACCACACAACAGCCCACATATCAATATCACTGCACAATGTACTACAGGCATTTAAGTGGTCCAGATCCAAATTATGAAAACATTCTTTGCAAATCCATCTTCCAGACTTACCATTAAATATCTGTATTGGTCACCAAGGGGATATGTGGGGGCATCTGTTGTATCGTCTGATGAAGACAGCAGACATTTTAAGCAATGGGAGGCTCTCCACATCTCATTGGTCAAACCCAAACACATGGACTGGAAGGATGTAGGCCGGTTTGTTACTTCAGCAGAGGAGTGTGGTCAATCCTGGAAGGCCACCTCCACACCAAAAGTTGAGTATTGCCCAAAATTAGACACATACTCATTGTCATTAAACTGGGTGATAACAGCAGAAAAAGGTGTGCATTATTGACATTCACAATTCACCCATGTGATCACTTTTGGCATTAACACAGGATGAGGAACACATACTCTCACAAATTCCAAATTTCCTCTGGTCAAAAGGAAAAGCAAATGTAGAGTTAATAAAAGGCACGGAATTAGTCACCACAACACCAAAATCACATTATAAATAGGGCTGGGAACGATCCCTAATTTCCAGAATCGATTCGATTCCGATTCTTGAGATTCTGAATCGATTCGATTCAATTTGATCCCGATTCGATCTGGGGAATTACCATTTTAATAGCCATTTTACTTCCCATGAAACAAAAATCTTTGAGACCTAATGCTGCAAATTGTACCAAGAATCTTCTAACTTTGTTAATACATAAATTATCACATATAGAACTGACCCAAAATCAGTTACAATAATGCACTTTTTATTATTTAACTTATCATTTCATAAAGTGCTCACAGGTGCTTTCTTTAGTGCAAAGGGTGTGTCGTGTCAAGTTCACCACCCAGAGTAAGTAAACAAATTCAATGCATGAACCATGCATACATAATCTCACTGTATTTCAGTCCCTCCAGGATTTTGTCAGCTGTTTTTGTGATTGTTGTGGCCCAAAAAGCCTGGATTTGTGGGAGCTTTTCCAAAAAGTTATGGCACTTTTAGAGTTTTTTTGCACTCAAAGTTGTGTGAGGAAGTACAAATTTTAAAGCAGCTGCTTTTTCCATAGTTTACAGTAATGCTATTCTATGTAACACCACAAGAAAAGTACAGGATTGCCAAAAATTTCTTGTTAAACAGTGATTTATTTAGAATTAAATGCTCAGTAAAATTGTAAAAAAAAAAAAAAGACCAATATTGTGTTCTTGCTGAGAACTTAAAAAAAGAAATAAAAGAATTTGTCATTACAACAACTAAATTGCATTGAATGCATGTTAGTGTGGAGAAAATGATGGCAGCACCTCCTTGAATCTTGAATTTGAAGGTCTTCTTCTGCGCTGAAATCCACATGAAGCAGGGATGCTCCTCCACTGACAACCTCTGACCTTCAGAAGGTCTCAGTGAGGATGAAGCTTCCAGTCTTCACACATCTGTAGGCAGATAAAAAGAATAGATTTCACAGTAAAATTAACATTCATATTTTTAGCTCGCCACACCACAGTAGGGTTTAATAATTTAGTTTTTTTTTTTTAAATATTTTAACTACAAACTAACTTTCAATGTTTGAAAAGGGTTTCAATTCATTTCCTGACAAGGTTTGTTCATTTCACTTTAGTTCTACTGAGTAAAAATAGCTTGTTGTACTGCAGCCTTTATTAATTTTATTGTGATTTATTCTCTTCACATCTCTTAAGTGGCAGAAGTCCATAATCTCATAAAATATACCTTAATTCTGCATTTATTCACAGCGCTTATCCAGCAGTTCTCTCTGTGTCCATAGTTTGTAAAAGAAACCACCATCATGCTGGATAAATTATTAATTGACAACACAAACGTTAAAACAAACAAATGATATTATACTTACAGTCTCAGCAGCTCCAAGTCTCTCTCTGCTTCACGGGTTTTAGTCTCCATGCATTTTCTGTTTATCAGTCGTCAACTTTATGTTCCAACACAGCGCTGCACGGAGTAAAAGTCCGTTTATTCCCGCTTTATGAAAAATGTTCAGAAGCTGTTGAGGACAGTCTTTACGGTGACTTTTGCTGCTAAATTAAGAGACGCACGTTATTAACTCCACGTCATGTAAACACGAAAGACGTGTGCACGCGCCGCAGGGAACACAGAAGTTTTATTTATGAAAAATATTCAGAAGCTGTTGAGGACAGTCTTTACGGTGACTTTTGTTGCTAAATTAAGAGACGCACGTTATTACCTCCGCTCGTGTAAACACGAAAGACGTGTGCACGTGAGGAAGGAAACTCTTGCCGGATGAGAACCGTTTTAACACCACAGAAGAAGAACTAGCATATCCGTTACCTTGCTAGCTCCGTTAGTGCGTCGGTTGTTTATGGTTCTCGGCCGTTGTTCCTGGCTCACTGACCCGGTTTCGACCCAATTATACTCAGCAGACGTTCACAAACGTAAAAATATTATCCATCCATCCATCCATCCATCTTCTACCGCTTTTCCGGAGGTCCAGGTCGCGGAGGCAGCAGTTCAAGCAGAGAAGCCCAGACTTCCCTCTCTCCAGCCACCTGCTCCAACTCTTCAGAGGGGATACCAAGGCGTTCCCAGACTAGCTGGGAGACATAGTCTCTCCACCGAGTCCTGGGTCTGCCCCGGGGTCTCCTCCCAGTGGGACGTGCCTGAAACACCTCAAGTGGGAGGCGTCCAGGAGGCATCCTAATCAGATGCCCATACCACCTCAACTGACTCCTTTCAATGTGGAGGAGCAGCGGTTCTACTCTGAGCCTCTCCCGGATGACTGAGCTCCTCACCCTATCTCTGAGGGTGAGTCCAGCAATCCTACGGAGAAAGCTCATTTCAGCCGCTTGTATCCGCGATCTCGTTCTTTCGGTCATTACCCAAAGCTCGTGACCATAGGTGAGAGTAGGAACGTAGATTGACTGGTAAATTGACAGCTTTGCCTTAGAACTAAGCTCCCTCTTCACCACAACAGACCGGTACAACGTCCGCATCACTGCAGATGCTGCTCCAATCCGTCTGTCAATCTCTCGCTCCATTTTCCCCTCACTCGTGAACAAGACCCCAAGATACTTAAACTCCTCCACTTGGGGCAGGAGCCTGTCCCCAACCCGGAGAGGACAATCCACCTTTTTCCGGCTGAGGACCATGGACTCGGACTTGGAGGTGCTGATTCTCATCCCAGCCGCTTCACACTCAGCGGCAAACCGTCCCAGCAAGAGCTGTAGGTCATTGCTGGATGAAGCCAACAGGACAACATCATCTGCAAACAACAGAGATGAGATCCTGTGGTCACCAAGCATGACACCCTCCATTCCCTGGCTGCGCCTAGAAATCCTGTCCATAAAAATTATGAACAGGACCGGTGACAAAGGGCAGCCCTGGCGGAGTCCAACTCTCACTGGGAATGACTCCGACCGAGTGTTGGCGATACGAACTAAACTCTCACAACGGTCGTACAGAGACCGAATAGCTCGTAACAACAAGCCCGATACCCCATACTCCTGAAGCACCCCCCACAAAAATCCACGAGGGACGCAGTCAAATGCCTTCTCCAAGTCCACAAAACACATGTAAACTGGTTGGGCAAACTCCCACGAACCCTCAAGAATTCTCGAGAGGGTAAAGAGCTGGTCCGATGTGCCACGGCCAGGACGAAAACCACATGGCTCCTCCTGAATCCGAGGTTCGACCAACGGCCGGACTCTCCTCTCCAGTACCTTGGCATAGACCTTCCCAGGGAGGCTGAGGAGTGTGATCCCTCTAAAGTTGGAGCACACCCTCCGGTCCCCTTTTTTGAAGAGAGGAACCACCACCCCGGTTTGCCATGCCAAAGGCACTGCCCCCGACCTCCACGCAATGTTGCAGAGGCGTGTCAACCATGACAACCCAACAACATCCAGGGCCTTGAGGTACTCGGGGCGAATCTCGTCCACCCCTGGGGCCCGGCCACCAAGGAGATTTTTAACCACCTTGGCGACCTCAGCCCCTGTGATAGGCGAGTCATCCCCCTTGTCCCCAAACCCTGCTTCCTCTGTGGAAGGCGTATCAGTGGGATTGAGGAGATCCTCGAAGTATTCCTTCCACCGCCCGACGATATCCCCAGTTGAAGTCAACAGTGTCCCATCCGCACCATACACAGTGTGGACGGGGAGCTGCTTTCCCCTCCTGAGCCGCCGAACAGTTTGCCAGAATCTCTTTGAAGCCGACCGAAAGTCTTGTTCCATGGCCTCACCGAACTCCTCCCATACCCGGGTTTTTGCTTCAGCAACCACCCGAGCTGCACTCCGCTTGGCCTGCCGGTACACCTCAGCTGCTACGGGAGTCCCACAAGCCAACCAAGCTTGATAGGACTCCTTCTTCAGCTTAATGGCCCCCCTCACCACTGGTGTCCACCACTTGGTTCGGGGGTTGCCACCACGAGATGCACCGACCACCTTGCGGCCGCAGCTCTGGGCCGCCGCTTCGACAACAGAGGTGGAGAACATGGCCCATTCAGACTCCATGTCTCCAGACTCCCTCGGAATGTGGTTGAAGTTCTTCCGGAGGTGGGAGTTGAAGACCTCCCGGACAGGGGCCTCAGCCAGACGCTCCCAGCACACCCTCACTATACGTTTGGGTCTACCAGGTCTGAATGGCTTCCTCCCCTGCCATCGGATCCAACTCACCACCAGGTGGTGATCAGTTGACAGCTCTGCACCTCTCTTTACTCGGGTGTCCAAGACATACGGTCGCAGGTCTGATGATACGATAACAAAATCGATCATCGACCTGCGGCCTAGGGTGTCCTGGTGCCAGGTGCACATATGGACACCCTTATGCTTGAACATGGTGTTCGTTATGGACAGACTGTGGTTAGCACAGAAGTCCAATAACTGAACACCACTCGGGTTCAGATCGGGCAGGCCGTTCCTCCCAATCACCCCCCTCCAAGTTTCACTGTCGTTGCCCACGTGCGCATTGAAGTCCCCCAGTAGGACCTTGGCGGACTGATCCCAAGCTTTCTAAACTGGCTTTTGGTAAAAATATTATATTAAAATATATTAATATTAAAAGATCGATCCACGGATTTTGTGGATCGATATCGGCTCAGTCAAACGTGGATCGATCCACATCGATATATTGATCTTTTGAACCCACCCCTAATTATAGACCATACAAAAGACAGTATCATCGACGTCCTGAAGCCCAGGAACACATTACAGTGATCCCTCGCTACTTCGCGCTTCACCTTTCGCGCCCTCAGTGCATCGCGGATTTTTCAAAAATATTCATCAAAAATTCAAAATTGAGAAATAATGGGCGGGCGCTAGCAGAAGGCAGGTAGACCATCAGGTATCAACACGGAGAGCCGCACAACTCTCTGTTCACTGTTCTCGTGTTGGCTCGGCTCGGAAATCTCACAAGCTGATTGGCCGAGACGTTTCACCCCGCAAGCTGATTGGCCGAGACGTTTCACCCACCTCCTCTCCCTGCCGAGCGCCCATGCAACGAAGGAAGACCGCATTCATTGCTTTTTATCGCTCGTGTTGCTTAGTCTCGCCGCGTGGAACTTTTTGCTGTTCTCTTGTGCCATTTTGTGCGAAATAGTCTTCCCGTCGAGCCACTATGCCGCCTCCTGCAGCTTCTCCAGCTCTATCGGAAGCTGCCCTCGACGATCCTGCGCTTCTAGCACCTGACGATGAGGCGTCACCTGAGGAGCAGTAAAGCTCTCATTAACCTGTGCAGTAAATCATCTTCATCTTGAGTTACGTATCTTGTTATAAGAATAAAAGAGTTCTAAAAACATATTTATGTACACTTTATTTACATCTACGTATGTATGTACACTTACACACACACACACACACACACGTATATGAGAGAGCGAGTGAGAGAATGAATGTACGTATTATTTATGGGTGATGTCATTAGGGGTGACGCTACTTCGCGGTTTTTCACTTTTCGCGGTCGGTTCTGGAACCCATTAACCGCGATAAGTGAGGGATCACTGTAAACCAGTTATAGAGGAACGTAAGGCAGCAGGTGTTGTGGTACCATGTCCAACTTCTCCATGTAATACACCCTTGTTTCCTGTGAGGAAGGCTCCTCCCTCCTCCGGCTGGAGGATGGTGCTGGACCTGCAGGAAGAAAATAAAGCTGTAGTTCCTCGAGCAACTTGTGTACCAGACCCACACACATTGTTAAATGACCTAGAACCCCAAATGCAGTTTTTCCACAGTGATAGACATTAGCAATGCATTTTTCAGCATCCCAATACATCCAGATCATCAGCTTTGGTTTGCATTCACATTTGAAAACAAAAGATATACATTTATCAGATTACTACAAGGTTACTGTGAATCACCAACTATTTTTTCACAGGCAATGGCAGCAAATTTAGCACAGTTCATTTCTCCAAATGGGAACCAGTTGCTCCTTTATGTTGATGACATATTGCTGGCATCACCTGATGAGGAAAAATGCAAGCAAGACACCATTGCCTTTTCTGAAGCACAACAAGGTCACAAAGTCAACAAGGACAAATTACAGTTGTGCAAAAAGGAAGTCAAATGTCTAGGACACATTTTGTCAGCAGCAGGTAGACATGTTGACCCTGCCAGAAAAGCAGCCATTTTGTCAGCACCTAAACCAGTTACAAAAAGAGACATGATGTCATTTCTGGGTACTTTAAATTATTGCTGCTCTTGGATTGCAAACTACTCAGTTGAAACTCAGCCCTTATCTGACCTCATTTACAAAACACCCATGGCCCAGTTGGACAGGATTGAGTGGACACCTGAGGGAGAAATGTATTTGTTAAAATGAAAAATCTTTCGGTCAGCACTGATGTTCTGGTACTCCCCAGCTACAAAAAACCCTTTGTACAAATGGTTGACTGTAGAGAGGGACACATGACATCAGTCCTCCTTCAGCCATGTGGTACAAAAATGCGTCCAGTTGCATTCTACTCATCCAGATTAGATCCAGTGGCCAGAGCGACACCACCATGTGTGCAGGCTATGATTGCAGCCTCTATGATGGTTCAGGCATCAGCTGCTGTGGTGCTGTTTCACTCTCTGACACTGAAGGTCACACATGCAGTTTCTGTCATCTTGTCTCAAAGTAAAATCTCAGTTCTCTCACCATCCAGACACCTCATGTATGGCAGTTCTGCTCTCACAACCACATTTAACCATTGAGTGTTGCATGTGGTATATATGACTCTTATATCCCATATCTACATATGTTAGAACAAGTGGAAATGTTTTGTGACAGCATATGTAAGGAACTTCACACCTGGAAAGGACAAAGGATCTCCCCCGCCGGGTTAAAGTCAATGGACCTCCCAAGACGCGGCGGCGGAGACGGACTTGACACCTTTACCCCCTAAGGCGAGAGGAGGAGTTCCCATCACCTCCCAAGACAAGGAGAGGAGATAGCAGAACAATGGGGGGGTTAACGGGGGGATGTCAGCTTTTTCAATGTGTGGCTCTGATGTCAGCTTTTTCAATGTGTGGCTCTATGTGTGCTTGTATTTAACCAGCGAGCGGAGCAGAGACCACTCTCTTGCCTTCTGCCAAGCTCTACACCTGATGAGACTCGATAGAAGAGCTATTCATTAAAAACCCTGTTTTAATACAGAAATCGCCTCGTTATTCCGGCTCCTCTACATTGCACTTCATTAAACCCAGCTACATTCTTACCTATTTCAACAGAAGGAGAACCACATGATTATTTGACAGAAATTGAACATGAAACATTACGACGCCCTGATTTACAGGACATGCCTTTGGAGGACTCTGACCTCACATTGTATGTAGACAGGTCCTCCAAACGGAATCAGGATGGCACAAACGAGTCTGGATATGCGGTAGTCACACATAGCACAGTTTTATGAGCAAAAAAACTATCACATTATTCAGCACAAGCAGCTGAACTGGTCGCCCTAACTGAAGCTTGTAAATTGGGGAAGGGAAAAGCACTCACAATCCACATTGACAGCCAATATGCTTTCTCTACCATACATCACTTTGCACAGCAATGGAAAAAGAGAGGGATGATTACATCAACAGGAAAACCTATCCTGCACAAAGACCTTATCCTAAAACTGTTAGACAGTGTACAGCTTCCATCTAAATTGGCTATATGCAAGTGCGTGGCACACACTAATGGCACAGATCCAGTTTCTAAGGGCAATAATTTTGCAGATGACACAGCAAAAGCTGCAGCACAAGGAAATACAGGAAGGGGCACTTCTGCATCTCTACTTTTGACATTGACAGAACAATTATCACATGACATCCTTACTGATGCTCAGACCACATCTCCACAGTCTGAAATTTACAGGTGGATACAAAAAGGTGCAACTTTTGATAACATTTCCAAACTTTACAAATGACAAAATAATAAACCCATTCTACCCCACAAATCTTTTACTACCTATGGGTTTACCCAATTTGCTACTCAATTTTATAAAACATGCTTAATCTGTGCAGAAAACAATGCTCAAGGAAACTTAAGACCTCAGAAAGGTACTTTCCCTGTGTTAAAATAATTTCGAGCATAAATTATTCAAAGTCAAAAAATCAGGCTTAATATTGGATTTAGGTACATTTATTATAAAAATAATAATATAAATGAAAAGAAAAGTTACAGTTCAAATTAAACCTCAAATGGCCATTTTTGAGGGCGAGATTACAAAACATGGCCTTCAACACACACATCGAATCTCTGAAGCATTCATTCTTTAGGTTTGGTATTTATGGGTAGACAGAAAGGAGGGGGAGGAGGAGAAAGGGGGAGAGAAAGACACCTCAGAGACAGTTCAAATGCCTATCACAGTCCTGGTATCCTAGCAGGTCAGTATGACATGAGAGCTTATCCTGGGTGATAAGCAAATGAAGAAACATCACAGACATCCTGGAGACAGGGTGCCTAATGTACACGAACTAGAGGTTTCAGTGCATTCCTGGGACACAAAATAAAGCCAGGCATGTCAAAGAGATTATCAATGTAGCTTAGATCATCCTTTACACATGTACTGACCCTCAGTCTCTGAATCCTCTGAAGGCCAATAATTGCTCACAGAAACATGCCAAGAATATATCAGAGCATAAATTATGAAATATAATATGAAAGAATAATATAAAGGAATATATGAGCTTATCCTACATGGAATGCACATATAAATATTAAACATGGCATAGGAAAGGCATGATACTTCTTAAGAATAATAATACATTATTAATAACAATAATAATGTGGATAATATGGAATTTTTCTATCACCCTGCATCAACTTATCCGTTCCAGAACATTTGCATGGATTTCACTTAACTAAATAAATGTGAAGGCAAAAAATATTGTTTTGAAGCGGCATGAAAAAATAAGCAGCAGTGCTGTGGTTTTAAGCAGGGTTTATTAATCATGTCGCCTTCACGGGATCCCCTCTCCGGTGCATAGTGGAGCAGGCCGGAGCGGGATCCCTAGGCTCTCAGAGAAGGAGAGGCAGACACAGTGTGTCCACCAGTTGCAGGATCAGAGTGAGAGTGAAAGAGAGAGATTGCGTTACAGAGTTGCGCCTTAAATACTTGTCCATAACAATACATGAAAGAGACATACCCCACAGTGATCAAAGGGATAACAGAACAGGCAGGAGGTATTTGCATTTGTGAGACCAAGGGCAGATTAGCTAGACCTCGCTCCAGGTGCGGACAAAGAGGCTAACAAGCACATCTACATATTGATCTGAGTCTCTAGGTCACAGTAAGGACAGGACGCATGAGTACAAAGGATGAAAGGCATCGATTAACATCACATAGGTGAGACAGAAGAAACTCGTCTACCTGTAGACATTAATACACCAAAGCACATCTAAGATGCTCAGAAAAAGCACAGTAAGGACAAGCCATATGCACACTATACAGAATGGCGCATTACATCACAACACATGCATGTTTGCATCACAAATACATGAATGGCACATTGCTTCTCAGTAATGCAGCAGAAAAACAGAGAAAAGAGGGCTGAGTGTCCTTAGTCTGTTGTGGGGTTAAAACGAACCGCCACAGTTTAGTGATTGTGGACATGTTTACAAAGTGGACAGAAGCCTTCCCTTGCACTCACCCAAACGTCACTATGGTGACCAAAAAACTATTAACTGAAATTGTGCCCAGATTTGGAATACCTGAAAAGATTTACTCAGATAATGGAACACATTTTGTAAATCAGATTATAACACATTTAGGAACAGCACTTAACATTAACTTAAAAAAAGTCATACAGCTTACCACCCACAATCTACAGGGTTTGTGGAACAGACAAATCGGACCTTGAAAGAGAGGCTTAGAAAAACGATGGCAGAGAAGGGACAGAATTGGATATACTGTTTGCCTCTAGTACTGTTTTACATGAGAATAGTTCCCACAAAATGGGGTTATCCCCATTTGAATTAATGCATGGTAAACTCTACCTGTTACCACCATTAAGACCATTTAACCTAGAACATGAAGTGTGCCTAGCTGATTATATGCGAAAAATGTTGACTGACAAAGATGTTGTGCACGCTACTCCTCCCAGGAGGGACCACAGTGAAGGACAGACCCTAGCAAAGCCAGGAGACCTGGTCCTCATCAAAACAAACAAAAAGAAAAACTGGGCTGAAGCTCCCTGGCAAGGACCACACAAAGTCATCTAGTCAACACCAACAGCCGTAAAGGTCGAAGGACGGGACTCTTGGGTGCATTTGACACATTGCAAACTTTACCCCATTCAAAACCCCCAGCAGGTCATAGTTTAACTATACAAGTGTTGGGTGATGGCACATAGTGTCCAGTAATGGCTTGTGTAACGGAGTCGAAAATGCACCTTAAACATTCCTTTTCTCAGTCATGTTTTCCTTTATATTATTGTGAATTTTATTTAATTGGGTGCTTTTATTTTGGCGGTACACTGCCCACATCCGCTCTTCCCGTACCTCCGAGGCTCCGGTAGCTCCTCCTTTCCCCCACAGTACCGCTTTGCTTTGCTGGGGGTAAGTCGTGCCTAAAACGTTGCTGGCATTAAATGACTGTTTTGCTCATCAGTTTTATCATTTAACCTGCAACCTTGGTTTGTAATTGTTTCTTGTTAATTTGACATGCTACTGTAGTATATTTTTTGTTGTTTATATTGTAAATAAGAGTTTTATGGATGTTTTCGGCACACCTTAGAAGTCCACTGGTCGCCATTTTAGAATTGCGCACCAATATAAGCTCTATGGTGACTCTGGCAGCTTGTGCCGTTGTGTAACTTATATCTTTGTAAATGTAAGAGCCTGTGTGGGATCGAGGTACAGACGAAGAGCGATGTGTATTGTTTTATTTCTCCAACAGGTATGTCTGTTTTTGGTAAATTTTCTCATTTGTAATGTAATTCCGCTGGTCTGCTATTTTCATTTAATGTCCACTAGAGGGCGTATTTCATGTATCTTTATATGGTTTAACCCTGTTGAAAAAGGGAAGCGTTAATGTTTTTTGTATTTGTTAAGAGAAAATGTATCTCATTTTGAAATTTAGCTCTTGTTTAATGAAATATTCTTTTGTTGGTAATAATACGAATGTGAAAAAGTGAATACATGTGATTTATTTTATGTATTGTGAAATTATTTTAGAGCTCCCTTTCCCACACAGTACCGCTTTACTTTGCTGGGGGAGCCTGTGTGGGATCGAGGTACAGACGAAGAGTGATGTGTATTGTTTTATTTCTCCAACAGGAGCAAATAAATTATGGGAAACATCAGCCTGGTGTCATCGTGATCCATATGCCACCTACACATATACACTAGTGTCCCTGATTACAGCCGTTTAAGGGTGCCCAAAAAGGGGGACCCGTTACACTGGTGACGTGACCCTTGGATCTTCAGATCAGCTCGACGCCGGTCATCGTGGATGCTGCATTACCAACTTAGGTCTACGCTGGACGTATATGTGGTCAGATATATAAAGGACTGTTGAGACGCATTTTAACTGATTACCCACAGTACATTTATGGTATTTGAAGTCGTAGTAATAATTGTGATCCTGTACTGTAATTTATGTCACTTTACTTTGGAGTTATTCACAACGCAAGTACATTTCACTGTGTGAAGTAATACTATCAACCAAAAAAGACATGGATAATTACACAACACCTGTTTTGCCAAAAGGAAGAGGTGTTTGGCGCGGTGATATTGCTAATAGTAGAGATGTGGGACATTCCAAATTCATGAACAGTGGTGGGGATACAGGATTAGGTCAGAGCCCAGGTTGTATTCCTGTTGGTGAGTTCATGGGTGAAGGTCCTTATGTTTCCACTCCCTGCAGTAATGTTGATGCCATTGAACAACTTACAGATATGGTAGGGCAGCTTGGTGCTCAAATTGGTGAGTCTATAGTTGCTAAGTTAATGTCTGCTGGTGTTGTGAATATGACCAATGACAACCAGACTTCTCCTACTGATCGAACTGCACATTGTGATGTTACCAAATATGACCCTCCACACGTGACTGTTCATGTCAAGTCAGACAGAGAACTACCCACATTTAGAGGTGACAGTACTGACAAATATTCAGTTCAGGACTGTATTGACTTGTCTAAGACTGACCTTAAGAAGAGAGAGATTCCTGTGTGTGAGCAAGCAGGAGAAATAATGAGTAATTTACTGGGCAAAGCCAGAGAAGTTGTGAAAGTTGCCCTGCGTAGTGACCTGGAGCTAGATGCTAAAAAGAAACCTGAGATAGTCTATGATGTTCTTCTCCATTACTTCTGTGATGCCTCCTCATGTCTTCCGCTCGCAGATTTTTATGCAACCCTGCCCAGGCACAGAGAAAACCCAGTGGACTACTGGAAAAGGCTGAACAAAGCAGCAGACCTGGCTCTCGAGGGCCTGCATAGACAAGGCAAGCAGACTGAGGACATGAGCAAAGAGGTTGCTATCATGTTCGTCAAAAATTGTCCTGATCCTGATCTGTCTTGCACCTTGAAGTTGAAACCACCTCATGAATGGACCTCACGTGATGTTCAGTTGAGAATTGACGATTATCAGAGAGAGGTTAGAGCTAGTGCCAGAGCACCTGATGGTCCACAGCTAATGAGTCACACAGCCACTGTAACATTTGACAAACCCAGGTTGCCATCTTCAGCCATGACCATGCCAGAACAGTGCCACACCCCAGTCATTCCCTCTTCACTTCCTCAAACCCGACAGTTTACATGTTAGGGTCCCTCTCCATTCCCCATCTCCGACCCTACCCCAAATACCCTCAACTCAGATTGTGCTAGTGTGCCGGTTGTTGCTCAAAATCTCCAACAGTCAAAGGAGAGGCTCCTTGGTTGCATGGTTAACATGTTTCAGGAAATGATGGAGAAGTTGCAGCAGTGTACAATTCCTCACCCGACTGAGAGCAACAGATTTAAATGTGCCCCTCGTCAGAGACGCCCCAGAGAAGCAATTTGTAAGGTCTATAATGACACACGTCACTCCACCATTTCACATTGCATGTCTGAGAAACTGTGTTTTACCTGTCTTTCCCCTGGTCATACCAGACTGGCCTGTCCCTACAACAACTGTCAGCCTCCTTCTCAGTCTCAGGGAAACTAACTGACCTGTACTTGGAGGGAGGCAGTGCAGGTCTCACCTCAAGCTCCCACTGCAGTGACACATCTGATGCTGAGTCAATTCTTGCATGGGTGAGAAGCTCATGCGATGATGTAGTTGTTGTGTATCAGAACATTCACATTATTGGCAATAGTTCCAGCTTTTTCTACACGCCAGTGGCTTTTGGTGGTGCAGTGATAATTGATGGCATGCTGGACAGTGGCTCCATGGCCTGCAGTATCAACGAGGATGCAGAGAAGAAACTGAGAACTGCTGGAGTGATAACAAATCAGAACCAGATTGATGTGAATGTGATGCTGGTTGGGTGTGGTGGACAGTGTGTCAGGCCAAAGAGTGCTTTTGACATTGTGATGGAGGTGTATGGTTGTAAAATGCTAGTCCCCACTCTGGTTGTCTGTGGTCAGCATGATGAGTTGATTATTGGTACCAATGTAATAAAGCACATCCTACACCATTTAAAACAATGCAAGTCCTATTGGAAAACAGTGTCTGACCCCTGCCCAACTGCAGGACCAGAAGCTGAGCAGTTCTTGTCTATGCTCATTGGTTTGAACCCCTGGAAAGGAAATGACATTCCTGACAAAGTTGGTACTGTCAGCTGTAACTCAGCCACCTACCTTGAACCTGGGCGTGAGTACCTTGTTTGGGGTAAATTGCCTAAAGACACTGTTGCATCTCCAGGCAGTACAGTCATGACAGAGCCCACATCTTCTCGTTCAGCTCCTAGGGGTGTCCTAGTAGCTAAGATTGTAACTCCTATGTGGGGTGACAGGTGGGTCCCGCTCAAACTCATCAACACGTCCAACAAGCCTGTGTTGTTACGGCGCAATGCAAAGCTAGCTGACGTCTACACATGAGTAGCCCTTGAGGACATGGATGCAGCTGAGCAGTCTAGTGTACCAGTGACCTGCTACACACAGTCTACAACGGCATGTGATGCCGGTATGGAGTCTGTAAAAGAAAAACTCAAGTCAGTGGGGCTTTGTGACATAGACATTAATTCATGCCAAGTGTCAGAGGACTGCAAAAAGAGAATGGCTGACTTGGTACTTCAGTATGAGGATGTCTTTTCACGCCACCACCTAGATTGCGGAGAAGCTAAAGGCTTTGTACACCGCATACATTTATCTGATAATAAACCATTCAGACTCCCATATAGGCGTGTACCCCCTAGTCAGTATCAGAAATTAAGCCAGGTGCGGAATGAAATGGAGGAAAAAGACATTATCAGGAAATCAACTAGCGAGTATGCATCTCCCTTGGTTCTTGTGTGGAAAAAGAATGGCAACCTCCGCATTTGCACGGATTTTCGCTGGCTGAATAAGAGGACTCTGAAAGACACTCACCCTCTCCCTCACCAGGCAGATTGTCTGGCAGCACTGGGAGGTAACTGCCTCTTCAGCACAGTGGATTTAACGTCCGGTTTCTACAACATGCCGCTTCATGAGGATGACAGGAAGTATTCTGCTTTTACCACTCCGATGGGCTTATATGAGTACAATCGCCTGCCCCAGGGATTATGCAGTAGTCCTGCTAGTTTTATGTACATGATGACTGCCATTTTTGGTGACCAGAATTACTTGACTTTGTTGTGCTATTTGGATGATCTGCTGATTTTTGCATCTGATGAGGAGAGTACATTGCAGCGCCTTGAGATGGTGTTCAGCAGGCTGCGTAGGCACAACTTGAAGTTGGCACCCAAAAAGTGTTTTTTCCTCAGGAGATCTGTAAGGTTTCTTGGTCACGTAATTGATGAGAATGGTGTTTCAACCGACCCTAGTAAGGTTGAAAACATCGCAAAAATGACTTGTGCTGACCTTATGGACACTATTTATTTATTTAGCGAATGCAAAGTCCTCAAGCCAAGCAGTTGCCTCCTGGTTTGCTGTATGGAGGGTGTGTAATCCTCCTTCCAGTCTTTGGAGCGGGCAAGCCTCTATGATGTGTTCCATTGTTTGCTCCTCTCCACATGCACACAGTGGGCTAGGGCTACTGCCCCATCTGTGAAGGCTGGCCAAGCAGGGGCCATGTCCAGTCCTGAAGCGATTGAGTGTAGACCACTGTCTCCTTGGGAGGTTGGTGCCCAGGACCTGTTGGTTGGGGTTTGTCACCAGGTGTTTGTTTGGGACCTCCTTGGTCTCCCATTCCTCTTGCCAAGCTGTCTGGATGGTGAAGTCAGCTGGGGGAGGGTTTTTCCAAATCGGCCGTCTGGATGGAAGTCGGGCAGTGGGTGGGGTGTAGATATCTGCATGGATTGGTAAGTGAGGAGAGTCTTTGGCTTTTTGAAGCATCCTTTGAGTTAGTGCTGCTCGCCGGATGTGTGGGGGGGCTATGTATGACAGTACAGGGAGCCAGGGGAGTGGTGTTGAGCGGATTGTCCCAGTTATGGTTCTCATGGTTGTGTTGAACTGGGTGTCTACGTGGTGTGTGTAGGATGACCTGGACCAGACAGGGGCACGATATTCTGCTACAGAGTATGAAAGGGCCAGTGCTGAGGTGCGCAGGGTGGAGGCTGCCACCCCCCATTTTGCACCAGCGAGCTTGCAGAGCAGGTTGTTTCATGCCTTCACCTTAGCAGCCGTCCCCTTTAAATGTTTCTTGAAGGATAGGGTCCTGTCAAGGGTCACTCCAAGGTAGGTTGGATTCAAGGCATGCTTAAGCTTGAGTCCGCTCAGGTAGATGTTTAGTTCTCTGGCAGCTATTACGTTGTGGAGATGGAATACACTGGAGACGGTTTTTGCTGGGCTTGGTTTTAGGTGCCAGGTTTTGCAGAACGGGTCCAGTTTGGCAAGATCTTCCGTGAGCACCCGTTCCAGTGACTCAAAGTCTGGTGCTTGGAGTGCCAAACAGATGTCGCCTGCATAGATGAATTTGTGGGATTTTGTAGTGGGCAGGTCGTTTATATAGAGGTTGAACAGGGTTGGAGCTAGAACTGAGCCTTGTGGGAGTCCGTTTTTCTGCGTTCTCCATGCGCTTGTGTTCTGACCGAGGTGGACTCTGAACCTTCGGTTTGTCAGCAGGGTTTTTATAATTGCTGTTGCCCAGGCAGGGATCACCTTTGTAAGTTTCAGGAGGAGGCCTTTGTGCCAGACCGTATCATAGGCGGCTGTAAGATTGAGAAACACAGCCCCTGTCTTCAGTCTGCTCTCGAAGCCATTTTCGATGAAGGTGGTTAGGGCCAGTACTTGTTCTCCTGTGCTGCGGTCCTTGCGGAAACCTGCTTGATCCACACTTAGAATTTCCTCTATTCCTGGGGAAATACATTGCAGTATTCAATGTACCACTTCACTCTTATCAATCTTCAGTCTTCACTCTTATCATCTCATCTGTGCTATGAGATGACTGTTGTTGTGAAATGGCACTATATAAATAAAGTTGAAATAAATAAAGTTGAATCTTCACTTCACTCTTATCAATCTTCACTTCCGCCCTCCAAAGAGAGCAGCCGCTTTTCCTTCTGCTCCTGCTCCCTGTCTCTCCCTCCCTAACTGACTAGATCCCAGCTTGCTATTGTCTGTGTCTGCGTGGCTCTCTACTGGTGATTCATCCTAATGAAATTATGGATTTAATAAGCTGGGCTTTGAACGCAATCGACACTGTTTTTTCAACGAGGAAATCAGGTCCGGGGGAGCCTATTTGTCCCGCAGGGACTGCTGCTGCGGGTTATATTAAGGATACAAGCAATTGGAAACTCTTGTGTCTGTGCGATCTTTCAATTGAAGATATAGAAGATTTATATCTATTTGGAGCTACGGTCTCAGGACTTCTACTGATCGGCTTTGGGATTGTCCTGGTGTATCGCAAATTAAAGAAGATGGACAGAGCTTATCAAAAAGCTGACCCGGCGAAGCTCTCTCATCAATTCGACCAGCTGGGCAGGACTCTGACAGCAGCCAATGGAGAACTGTATAGGAAGATGGAAAACATCACGATCACGCTAAGAGCTGTCCAGGATATGATTTCAAAGCCTGGCAACGATGGATTTGGAGCACTGAATCCGTAAGAGAATGGAAAGTTTTTTTCTCTGAAGTCAGTGCTATTCGACCTGTTTTCGGCGCCCTCAGCACTCAGTCCTCCTGATGATGATAACAGTATAAATGTTGATTTTCCTCTTCACAAACATTGGCGTACCGTATCTGAACTCCCAAGGACAGCCATATGTCTGACTCACAGAGAAATCCCATCTGCCGTGCCAAGGACATGTTGCCTCTGACTTTCAGACGCTAGTCATAACATCTGCTGAGAGATCTCTGCTGTTTCACCAACAACTGATAACTACCACCTTGCATCCAACATACACACACGACTGACTCATTATACTGACGAAAACAATCATTCACTGCTCTCTACTGCTGCTGTATGTTAAGTGTGATACATTGTCTGCTAATTGTGCATTGAGGTTTTTTTTTCTGGTGATCATAATTCAGCTCACTTATGAGCGTTATTTTGATTAACTATGTTTTTTTCTCTCTACCTATTGTTTTGTTCCTGACCTTTGCCCTCTATTCCCCTCTGTTGACAGGTGCCTTCATGGCTCGCCGCGTCATTGGGATTCGCCTATCAGGCGTACCCAATGTCAAGTCAAATTCCTCGTATGTTTACCTGTTTGTTTACTTGTAAATATGCTTGGCAATAAACTTTATTCTGATTCTGATTCTGATTCTGAGTATTAGGCGCTCCATGATTTTATAAGGAACGCTGAGTAGGGAGATTGGGTGGTAGCTTGCTGGTAGTTTTAACTTTAGGCCATGTACCGCAGGCTTTTAAAACAGCTGTAATTAAACCCTTACTCAAAAAGCCAACGCTAGATCCAGGAGCTTTAGCTAACTATAGACCAATCTCTAATCTCCCTTTCATTTCAAAAATCTTAGAAAGAGTTGTTGCTACGCAATTATTCAACCACCTGCAGGGAAATGGTTTACTTGAAGAGTTTCAATCTGGGTTTAGAATCCATCATAGTACTGAAACAGCCTTAGCGAAGGTCACTAACGACCTCCTCATTGCATCTGATAATGGACTAGTTTCTGTACTTGTCCTTTTAGACCTTAGTGCAGCTTTTGATACTATCGATCATAATATTCTACTTGATAGATTAGAACACTATGTTGGACTTAATGGAACTTCGTTGCAGTGGTTTAGATCTTATTTATCTGATAGGTTCCAGTTTGTTCATGTAAATAATGAGTTTTCTTTCAACTCAAAGCTTAGTCATGGAGTTCCACAGGGATCTGTGCTAGGCCCTACTCTTTTAGTTTATATATGCTTCCGTTAGGCAACATTATTAGAAAGCACTGTATACATTTTCATTGTTATGCAGATGACACACAATTATACCTGTCAATGAAGCCAGATGATAGTAATCAATTAGCCAAGTTAGAAGCCTGTCTTAAGAAAATCAAAGCTTGGATGACTTGTAATTTCCTGCTATTAAATTCAGATAAGACTGAAGTCATTCTTGTTGGTCCAAAAAACCTTAGAAATTCCTTTCCAAATCAAACTTTCAGTTTGGATGCAGTTACTCTTTCTCTTAATAGCTCTGTGAGGAACCTTGGAGTTATTTTTGATCAGGATTTGTCCTTCAATTCACATATTAAATTTGTTTCTAAGACTGCCTTCTATCATTTGTGTAATATTGCCAAGATTAGGAGCATCTTGTCTCAGAGTGATGCTGAGAAACTGATCCACGCTTTTGTTAGCTCGAGATTAGATTATTGTAATTCTTTATTATCAGGTTGTCCTAAAACATCTTTAAAAAGTCTTCAGCTGATCCAAAATGCTGCAGCAAGAGTTTTAACAGGTACTAGAAAGAGAGATCATATCTCTCCGGTTCTGGCCTCCCTTCATTGGCTTCCCATAGAGTTTAGAATTAAGTTTAAAATCCTTCTTCTTACTTACAAAGCTCTAAACAATCAGGCTCCTTTTTATTTAAAAGATCTGATACTACCGTATTATCCTAACAGAGCACTACGCTCCCAAAATGCAGGACTACTTGTAATACCTAGAATCTCCAAAAGTACAATGGGAGGCAGAGCCTTCAGTTATCAAGCTCCTCTCCTGTGGAATCAGCTGCCAATCTGGATTCGGGAGTCAGACTCAATCTCTGTTTTTAAGATTAGGGCTAAAACCTATCTTTTTGATATAGCCTACAATTAGGGAGGGATCATGTGTTTCTGAACCCTCCCTTAGTTATGCTGCTAATAGGTTTAGTCAGCCGGGGGACCTCCAGTAATGCACTGGGCCTCACTCCTTTCCTCACTCTCTATGAAATATTTTTTTTTGCTGGTCATTAACATTTGTTTGTTCTCTCCCATAGATTGAGTCCCCATCGTGCTGTTTGCTCTCTACATGTCTGTTCTTTTCATCTTCTCTGTCCCCTCACCCCCCAGCCAGTCGCAGCAGATGACTGCCCCTCCCTGAGCCTGGTTCTGCTGGAGGTTTCTTCCTGTTAAAAGGGAGTTTTTCCTCTCCACCGTCGCCAAGTGCTTGCTCACAGGGATCACCTGATTGCTGGGGTCTTTCTACAACTGTGGGGGTTCCCCCCTACAGTTGATAGTGCTATGAGATGACTGTTGTTGTGAAATGGCGCTATATAAATAAAGTTGAATTGAATTGAATTGAATTGAATTGAATAGTTTGTGGTCTTTGCCAAGTTTTGGTATGGCAATAACCTTTGCTGTCCGCCATTTCTTTGGGATCGAGTTTGTTTGTATGATCCTTGTGTAGAGTTGTGTCAACCAGGTTAGGGCTCGGGGGCCAAGATTTTTCATGAATTCTGGGAAGATGTCGTATCCTGCTGCCTTTCAACATTTCAGGCCCTGTAGGACTTTCTCCAGTTCAGCAGTCTCGACGGGTTCAGGGTTCGTTTCCTCTACGGGCATTTTTTGGTGTTTTTTTTAGCTCAGTTGTAACTGCTCTTCTGGTGTCTTTGTCTTGGCGTGCTTTGGCGATGGTCAGTAGGTGGGATGCAACTTGGTTGGGTGTGACAGATGCTCGACTTTGGCTAGGGGGCTTCTGTGCAGCTCCTAGGCGACGGATGAGGCTCCAACATTTCCTGCTAGAGTGGGTAAAGCTCCGGTCAGCAACTGTCTCCTCCCATTTCTTTTGCCGGGCTGTACTTAGCGATTCAATTAGATGGTCTGCTATCTCTGGGTCCCCTGATGTTTGATAGGATTGTAGGACGGCAGCACTTTCTCCGTCCAGGCATGGGACATAGAGGGGTCGGTAGCCTCGTGGGATTGCAGTGTGAGCAGCCTTGAAGATTGCGCTGCAGAAGCGGTTGTATGCTTCATCTACAGTGATGGTGTGGAGTGGGATGGTAACAGCTCTCCGATCCAGGGTTTCACTGAATTTCTTCCAGTTGGCTTTGCGGAAGTTCCAGCGCATCTTCCTTGGGCTATTTATGACTGGAAGTTGTAGGCCAATGTGTACAAGCAGGGGCCGGTGTTGGCTGTGTGGAAAATCATCAAGAATGAGGATCTGTGTTGGATATGGCATCCCATTCAAAGAGCTGACCCAACACAGGTCAGGAGAATAGTCCTTCTTCCACCTAGCAGAGTGGAAGGTTCCTCTTTGTTTGGGGTCGTGTATCAGAGCGAGATCATTTCTAGATGCCCAGTCTGAAAGTACCTCCCCGTCACTATCCACTGCTGGGTACCCCCAGTCAGGGTGATGGCTGTGAAAGTCCCCCACATAGATGGCAGGGTGGGGTAGGGTGGGTAAGACCTGCAGATCCCAGTTGGCACTAGGGGGCTTGTACACATTGACAATATGGAAGCCACCAATGGTTATGGTGTCTGAGAAATGTGTTGTTGTCAGGTGGTTTACTTCAACTATATCAGAACGCACATAGGAGGCACGTCCATGTTTGGCATGTGGAACATAGTACAGGAGGTCAAAGCCATTGATGGTGTAGTGGCCAGCTTCCTCTGTGCCAATATGAGTCTCTTGGAGGCAGATTACATCAATCGAGTGTTGGAAGGTGAGGACTTCGATAAGGCTTCGCTTGGCTGCAGATAGGCCTTCAATGTTTAGTTGTAGTATGCGAAGGGCAGGTCCTACCGCAAGGTGCTCTCGGGGCTGTTTGCTTTTTGCTTTGGGACTGTGACTAGGATTCTTCTTTGACTTGGCACTGAGGCGTCGTCTCTTCGAATTTAGTCTGCTGGTAGGATCATTAGCTTCCCCGGGCAAGCCCGGGTACTGGCGGAGGGCGCAACGAGAACGCTGATCCATTGGACACTGATGGTGTGACACCGTCCCAAAAAAGACTTGGATCCTTTTTGGGGATGGTTAATTACTATCAGCATTTTGTGCCAGGATATTCTACCATTGCCAAGCCATTGTTCAGCCTGTTGAAAGGTGGAAAATTTAAAGGCAGATGTAAGAAAACCAAGATGGCTTGCAGAAAGCTTTGTGCTTCTGATTGGACCCAAGAGCACATACATGCCTTTGAAAGTCTCAAATCTGCACTTGTTAACACTGTGGTCTTGGCTCATCCTAACTTTGACCGTCCCTTCATGCTTTCAACTGATGCATCTCTGGATGGGATAGGTGCCGTTCTGTCCCAAGTCCAGGAAGGTGAAAGTCATGCCAGACCTATTGCTTTTGCCAGTAAGTCACTGACACAGTCTCAGAAAAACTCTCCAGCGCACCGACTGGAATTTCTGGCTTTGAAATGGTCCATCACTGACAAGTTTAGTCATTGGCTAAAAGGTCACAAATTCACTGTTTGGACTGACAACAATCCTTTGACTCACATATTGACAAAGCCCAAGTTAGACTGTTGTGAGCAACGCTGGGTAGCCAAGTTGGCTGCGTATGACTTTGACATAAAGTATGTTCCAGGGCGGCAGAACATTGTGGCTGATGCATTAAGCCGTGTGTCTTTTGTCAAGGAAAATATTGGTCACAGACTGTTCAATGAGCCATATGTGAAACTCCTCAGTGAAGTCAAAAATGTATCTACTGCCTCTGTTCAGGATGCTTTTCGTTCATCCAGTGGTCACGTGGATGCGATGTGTGACAATGCTCATACCTCCTGGGCACACACTCAGATTGTGAATTCAGAAGAAGTGTCTGCTGTGATGCAGTCACACATTGAGTGGGATGCTGGTCCGAGGGCCCGGGCAATTGAAGCCTTGCAGTTTTTGCCCCAGTTAGTCCCACCAGGTCAAGACCTGTTGCCTGCCTATTCTGAAAAGGCTTTGCGTGACAAACAGTTGGAGGATGGAACTCTTTCTCGCGTCCTGTTTTATGTTGAAAGACATCAGAGACCCTCAAGGAGAGAAAGGGTGAAAGAATCATTTTCAGTGATTAAATAACTGAAACACTGGGATAAGCCATCTGTGAGCAATGGTGTTCTGTACAGAGTTTCAAGAGACCAGAAAACCAAGTCCAAACGGCTTCAGTATGTTGTCCCAGACTCACTTAAGGATGAGGTCTTGAAAGGCATGCATGATGATGCTGGTCATCAAGCCCAGTCGCGAACCCTCAGTTTATCCAGACAGAGATTTTTCTGGCTGACCCTTGAGAGAGATGTTAGAGACCATGTCAGACACTGCCAGCGTTGTGTCCTCAGCAAGTCAGCTGAACCTGAGAGACGAGCTCCCTTAGAGAGCATCTTGTCATCTAGACCGCTGGAGCTGGTCTGCATTGACTTTTGGTCAGCTGAAGACTCTAGGAACAAGTCTATTGATGTCCTAGTGATAACAGATCACTTTACCAGGATGGCTCAGGCCTTTCCTTGTAAGGATCAAACAGCTAAGCAAGTGGCAAATGTTCTGTGGAACAAGAACTTTTGTGTCTTTGGATTCCCAGAAAGAATCCACAGTGACCAAGGTCCTAATTTTGAAAGTCAATTAATCAGTGAACTCCTCAAAGTGTCTGGTGTCAGGAAATCTCATACTACCCCTTACCACCCAATGGGAAATGGGAGTGTCGAACGGTTTAACAGGACACTGGGTGGGATGATTCGTGCACTGTCCCCTGAGGTGAAAGCTAACTGGCCACGACGGTTGCAGACTTTGACATTTATGTACAACTGTACAGCCCATGAGACGACTGGCTTTCCTCCTTTTTACCTCATGTATGGCCATGTGCCCCGTTTGCCAGTAGATGTCATGTTTCGTTCTGTTCTTCGCAATGCCGATGTAACCAGTTACGACAAGTATGTGGCAACTCTCACCTGTGAGCTAAAAGAAGCAATGATGGTTGCTCAGGACCGTGCTGCTAAGGAGCAACACAGACATGCTAATCTTTACAACAGGAAAGTGACAGGATCCAAGACTGAGATTGGTGACAGGGTGCTTTTGGCCAACAGAAAGGAGAGAGGCAAAAAGAAAACTGCTGATAAGTGGGAATCAACTGTTTACACTGTAATGGATGTGAACCCGCAGACCCATACATACAGAATTTGTGACACTCTTACTAGTGGTCCACAGGAATCTGTTGATGCTGGTAAATTTTCTTCCTGTGGTGGATGTGTGCGATGTGTCCAACCATGGTTCATCCACCTTACTTCCAGAAACCTTAGCTACAGACATTGGTGATGAGGGAGATACATCTGTGGACCTCTTCGAGGGAGAGAGTGAGGCTGGTACAGGTGATCCGTCTTCATGTGGAGAAATACGTGAACCATTAGTTGATCCAGAACCTGCTGACTCTGAAAGGAGAACTGTTGAGTGGATCACGCAGCTCACTGAACCATCTGTGTCACAGGTAGACGTTTCTGATGTGACAAGTGTGTCCTCTGACCCCCAGAACTCTTCAGTTGCACCTGTTGCTCAAGGTGTAGATCATCCCATGTCCTCTGACTCTAGACCTGTGACTACAGCTGCTACTGATATTCATGGTGGACAAACACTTGACAGTCAACTAGTTTCTGTTCTTGATTCCAAGAGACAGACAGACACTCCCCTTGTTCGCTGTACTGTTGACCAGACGTCACGTACACACTGTGACCGTCCAAATGCACAATCTCAAATCAGGTCAAGATTTGGTCGCCTGATTAGACCTGTAAATAGACTAGTGCAGACAATGTCCAGGCAAGATGTAATTCAGGACAAGTTCAATGTTAAGGCTGTTTGTAGGTCTGTGTTTCAGACCCTGACTGACTAATTGCTACATGAGTGGACTATCCTTTTGTGGACTTGACCTTGAATTTTAGTGATCAGCTATTTTATTTTATTTTATTATACATGAGCTTTTACTACACTAATAGTTGGGGTTTTTGGTGGGGTGTACAAGGCACTCCATTACCAGTGGTTGGGTTGAGAGATAAGCGCTGCTCTCATGCCACTTTGTCCTTGTGTGGGACACTCTTTCAGATGGTGTTCTTTAACTAACCCTGGGTGTTTTGTTTATTGTCATGAGTTCTGTGTAGCTGTGGCTCAAGTTTGATAAAATTCAGTGGGGTGGGTGTAATGGAGTCGAAAATGCACCTTAAACATTCCCTTTCTCAGTCATGTTTTCCTTTATATTATTGTGAATTTTATTTACTTGAGTGCTTTTATTTTGGCGGTACACTGCCCACATCCGCTCTTCCTGTACCTCCGAGGCTCCGGTAGCTCCTCCTTTCCCCCACAGTACCTCTTTGCTTTGCTGGGGGTAAGTCGTGCCTAAAACGTTGCTGGCATTAAATGACTGTTTTGCTCATCAGTTTTATCATTTAACCTGCAACCTTGGTTTGTAATTGTTTCTTGTTAATTTGACATGCTACTGTAGTATATTTTTTGTTGTTTATATTGTAAATAAGAGTTTTATGGATGTCTTCGGCACACCTTAGAAGTCCACTAGTCGCCATTTTAGAATTGCGCGCCAATATAAGCTCTATGGTGACTCTGGCAGCTTGTGCCGTTGTGTAACTTATATCTTTGTAAATGTAGGAGCCTGTGTGGGATCGAGGTACAGACGGAGAGTGATGTGTATTGTTTTATTTCTCCAACAGGTATGTCTGTTTTTGGTAAATTTTCTCATTTGTAATGTGTAAAGAACTGAGGTCCACACGAATAGTGGTTTCAACAAAGTTCTCTTTTAAAACTAGGAGCGGGAACATTAACAGGCGGCAACATCAACACATCGCCATTTTCATATCTATTCACTCGGTGAAGGTCAACTCTGACCTGTGACGTCACCACAGTCTTAAAGACACACCACATATAAATATCACATTATATGACATCTCCCCCTTTTTTTAGCTTTTTTTTTTTTTCAGAACAAAACGATTTTCAGTTCAAACATTTTCCATTTCCATTTCACCCTTCCCCACAGCCCATGGCTTAATTATTGAACCACATATAACCACACTTATCACAGTGAACACGTGAATTTCTCTCTTTTCATTTTTCTTTTTTTTTTTTTCTCTACAAATCTAGTCTTTGCACAGGTTTAATCATTCTACCAGACCGGGTAAACAACAGTCCTTGCTTTGGGTCTGGCGGTTTGACACTGGATTCTGGTAAAATAGTGTCAGTGGCAGCTGCAGTTTCAGGCTGCTGATCGACAATCTCTGGCTGCAGGTCATTTGGAGCTGAAGAGTGTATCTCTCTGGCTGATTCAGGATCATGTTGCAAGTGACGGCGGTTGCGTCGCAAAGTTGCTCCCTGGGGTGTTTCAATAAGAAAGGAGCGAGGTGTGCTGCTTTCTCCTGTGACAACAGCGGGTGTTTTCCAGGATTTCTGATGGTCCAGCTTTGTGAGGACTGAATCTCCTGGCTTCAACGAAGGTAGGGGTTTAGCTCCATGGCGCTGATTGAAGTAGAATGCTTGTTTCTGTTTCTCCATTGCATCCTTATTCCTGACGACTTCCAGATCAGGCCATCGGGGCTGAAGATTCACTTCGAGTGTAGGAAGAGTTGTTTTGATCTTTCGACCCATAAGTAGCTCTGCAGGACTCACGCCTGTGGTGGTGCAGGGCGTTGATCGAAAGCACATGAGGGCGAGCAAAGGATCTTGCTGCTTTAAGATTCTTTTTGCTGTTTGAACTCCCCTCTCTGCATGTCCGTTTCCTTGGGGGTTGTGTGGACTTGAGGTGATGTGCAAAAAGTCAAACTCCCTTGCAAACTTTTTAAATTCTTGGCATGAGAATTGAGGCCCATTGTCAGATACAACCACATCTGGACAACCAAACCTCGCGAACACTGCCTTCAGCTTTAAGATCATCTGAGAAGCAGTGGTTACTGGCAGATGAAGTATCTCGAGGAACCGAGAGAAATAGTCTCTGATAGCTGCTGGGACATTGCCTATGTATTCTGGCCATCCTGACTTGATGTACCACAACACCAACTGTAGGTTACAGTCAGCTGCTGTAGCGGTCTTTATAGTGTCTATTTTATGTGTAGTAGCTGGCAAGTTATCAATAACTGCTGCTATGTAGCACGCTACATCAGAGTGAGTATCAGTCTCGTTTTCTACGCACTGTAGTGGACTTCTTGAGAGTGTATCAGCTACTACCAAGGTCTTTCCCGGAGCATATTCGGCTGTCGGTTTGAACCTCATAAGTCTCATAAGTAGCCTTTGGCACCGTATTGGCACATTGTCCAGGTCCTTTTTGTTCATGAGAGGCACCAAGGGTTTGTGATCTGTGACCAACTTAAAATCTTCCAGACCACAGAGGTACTTCTCGAATCTCTCACATGCCCAGACACTCGCCAAACACTCCTTCTCTATCTGTGCATATCTAGTCTCGGCCTCTGACAGACGACGTGAGCAGTATGCCACAGGTTTCCAGTTTCCATCGTGCAGTTGCAGTAGTACTCCACCTATACCATAGCTGCTGGCATCGGCTGATACGGCAGTAGGTCGATTCACATCATAGAATTTCAGAACTGGAGAAGTAGACAGAATGTCTTTGATGCGTTGAAATGCCTCCTGCTGAGAATGGTCCCACATCCACACTGACTTGGATTTCAACAGTTCATATAGTGGCTGGCCCACTGTCGACAGATTTGGGATATATTTCCCTAGGTAGTTAAACATGCCTAGGACACGCTTGAGGTCATGCACGTTCTGTGGTGGAGGGAGCTCGCGGATTGCCTTGACTTTATCAGGGTCGGGTCTCACGCCTGATTTGTCAATTTCTTGGCCCAAGAAGTGAAGCTTGTTTTGCCTAAACTTACATTTTTCTCTGTTCAGTTTAAGTCCGGCTGACTCGATCCTTTCCAGTACCTTGCTGAGACGCTGGTCGTGCTGTTCAGGAGTGTCGCCGTACACCAGTATGTCATCCATGTAGATAGCCACGCCTTCCAGGCCGTTGAAGGTTTCTGTCATTTTGCGCTGAAAAATTTCAGGAGCGCTTGTGATCCCAAATGGAAGACGTTTGAATGCATATCTCCCAAAGGGTGTGATAAAGGTTGTTAAATTTACTGCTTTCTGGATGGAGAGGAATCTGCCAAAACCCGGAGGCAGCATCCAATGATGTGAATGTGGTTGCTCCACTAAGTTTTGCAGTGATTTCCTCTGCAGTAGGAAGAACATACCTCTCTCTTCGTACAGCTTCATTTAACCTCTTTAAATCGACACAGATCCGCACTTTTCCATTTTTCCTTGGGACTGGCACCATTGGCGCGCACCAATCTGTAGGATCAATCACAGCTTCAATCACATTATTCTCCTCCATACGCTGCAATTCCTCTTTAACCTTCTGCAAAAGTGGCAAAGGGACACGACGGGCAGTGTGCACTGTGTATGGCTGAGCATTCTCTTTTAACAGGATTTTAACTGGTTCTGTTTTAAGTGTTCCATGCTCACCAAATGCTTTGTGAACTTCTTCAACACGCTTCACAAGCCCCATCGACATTGCTGTGTCTCTGCCCAGCAAATTGTTTGCATTATTGCCACTGATGACATACACAGGAAAAGTATATGGTTTTTTTTTGTATTCTGTGAAGGCTTGAAATTTCCCTATACAGTCCAACTGACCACCCGGGCTGCACAGTGTGACATTAGATGGCTCTAATTCCTTCTTAGGAACTAGTTTGTTAAATGTCTTTTCTCCCATAATGTTTGCATCTGCACCCGTATCAATTTTAAAATTGACTGGTGTTGTTCCAATTGTAAGCTGTATGGTCCATGGGTCATCATTTCTGTCTGTTTTTATGACTGCGCCCAAAAAAAATGGTGTCTGGGAAACTGTCTCTTCAGTGACTTCTCTGACTGATTTACTGTGACATTTCTTTTCCCAGTGACCCACCTTTTTACACTTGTTGCATGTTGACTTCATGGCTGGGCACTTTTCAGGATCTCTGTGTTTTAATTTTCCACACCATGAGTCTTTTTGCTCTCCACTTTTTCCCTTCCTTGGTTTAAATGGAGATCTTCCTCTGCCTGCTGCTTTTCCTTGGATCTCCTGCACCGTGGCGTGTGCCTCCCCCTGCTGGTGAACCTGGAGGACAACCTCCTCGGACTGGCAAACTGTCTGAACAGTTTGGGCAAGCGTTAGATCAGCCATCATCTGCAGTTTACGTGACAGCTCTTTATCAAGGATGCCCACAACAATTCGGTCACGGATATGTTCATCTCTCTTTACACCAAAGTCACAGTGTTCTGACATCTCAAAAAGGGCTCTGATAAACATTTCCACTTTCTCACCGGGCCGCTGCAGCCTCTGGTGAAAACAAGCGCGCTCATGGATCACGTTCCGTTTGGGACAGAAGTACTCGTCGTATTTTCCTAACACAACGTCAAACTTCTTTTGATCCGCTTCCTCAGTAAATGAGAATGATTTGAAGATGTTTTCAGCTTCGGGGCCCATGGCGTAAATCAGTGAACTGACCTGAATTTCGCTGTCCTCTTTATTCAGTTTTGTAGCCGTCCGGAAATGCAGAAAGCGCTCTTTCCAGCCCGCCCATTCATTTGGACGATGAAAAGGAAAACTTTCCGGGGGATTAAACAAGGCCATCTTACTGAAGCAGAGCGTCCGTCAAGCACTTCTGACACCATATAAAGAACTGAGGTCCACACGAATAGTGGTTTCAACAAAGTTCTCTTTTAAAACTAGGAGCGGGAACATTAACAGGCGGCAACATCAACACATCGCCATTTTCATATCTATTCACTCGGTGAAGGTCAACTCTGACCTGTGACGTCACCACAGTCTTAAAGACACACCACATATAAATATCACATTATATGACATAATGTAATTCCGCTGGTCTGCTATTTTCATTTAATGTCCACTAGAGGGCGTATTTCATGTATCTTTATATGGTTTAACCCTGTTGAAAAAGGGAAACGTTAATATTTTTTGTATTTGTTAAGAGAAAATGTATCTCATTTTGAAATTTAGCTCTTGTTTAATGAAATATTCTTTTGTTGGTAATAATACGAATGTGAAAAAGTGAATACATGTGATTTATTTTATGTATTGTGAAATTATTTTAGAGCTCCCTTTCCCACACAGTACCGCTTTGCTTTGCTGGGGGAGCCTGTGTGGGATCGAGGTACAGACGAAGAGTGATGTGTATTGTTTTATTTCTCCAACAGGAGCAAATAAATTGTGGGAAACATCAGCCTGGTGTCATCGTGATCCATATGCCGCCTACACGTACACACTCGTGTCCCTGATCACAGCCGTTTAAGGGTGCCCAAAAAGGGGGACCCGTTACACTTGCTTAGCAAAACAACCTGCTAGTTATCATGGAGAGACAAAACTCAACAGAGTGAAGGCTAAAAGTAGAAAGGTATGAATGGTACATGTCCCCCCATCCTCACCCTTGTAGTGGCACTCTTGATTTGGTTGTTTATAGGGACACCATTACCTATTAATTTTAGAGCTAGATATGTTACTCAAGTACATCATGACTGGTTGGAGGGACAGACTATGATGACCAGGTTTATACTAGCGATAAATGGTGGACATATCTGACCTGTCAGGTCAGGCATTGGTTTGCTTGCTACTGGATAACCATGAAAACCGGTACTACCTGTCTCATGGGTTGGGCCGTTGACGACTCAACCGGCAACCCCGCCCTTCCGAGGGCGTGGAGGGTGAAACTAGGCATCCTGGCAGAACTAAAAACAATATCTATCACAGGTCTGTGATGGACCACTCCCAGTTACACGGGGTGAGACTGGACATCCTGGCAGATAAGCACATCTGTCACAAGGTCTGTGGTGGACTTTTGCCAGTCGGTGCATTGTGACATGCACTACACAAAGAGCAGAGATAAACAAACCTATCATCTGGTCAGTCACTGCAACAGATCAAATCAAATCAAACTTTATTGTCATATTGCTGTACATACAACTGTAGTGCAGGCAAGATGAAATTGCGTTTCTCTTTTTTTTTTCCACAATATCTTTATTGAACCTTTTTTTTTTTTTAACAAACATGATACAAGCAATCAAACACTAACACTAAAGTACTACAAAAAAAAAAATGCACTAAAAACACCAACAACCACCAACAAAATCAAGTCTTCAACAATGCTCCTCTGTTTAGTCTAGACAATCCAATACATAAGTATACATATTATGTTCACCAGTTTGGAATTTACAAGGTCCACACACATCATTCACCTTCTTCTTCAAGAGTTATGTTTAAATTTTTTACATAATCAATAAAAGGTCTCCATATATTCTCAAACACAATTTCCTTTGATTTCAGTATATATGTTATTCTTTCTAATGGAAGGTTTGTTAACATCTGTCTTAACCACTGAGTCACATCTGGTCTATGAGTCTTTTTCCATAATAGTGCAATACATTTTTTGGCATTAAGCAAACTGAGGTCTATGAATGTTCTTTCACTTTTATTAAAATTATGCTTTTCTGGGTACAGACCCAACAAAAACAGTTTAGGATTCAGTATGATTTGTTTTGAGATTATTTTTTCAATTGTTACCCTCACCTCCTCCCAAAACATTCTTATTAATCTACATTCCCATAAACAATGAAATAGGGTTCCTTTACTTTCCATGCATTTTGTGCATGTATCTGGTATATTTTTGTTATATCTATTTAACTCCTCCGGTGTAACATACATCCGCATTAACCATTTGAAATGTATCAATTTAAGGCGTGCATTTATTGATTTGGTTTGAGCTTCTGTACAAGCCAATTCCCATTGTTCCTCTGAAATTTCAATTTGCAGATCTTCTTTCCAGTAGTTTAATCTTTTCAGTGAATTTTCACTTGAAGATAGTGTCAATGAGTTATAAAACTCTGAAATAATACCCTTTCTTTTACTATCTTTCATCATCATTTTTTCCAAGGATGAATAAATAGGTCGAGTGAGAGCTTTATTTTGATTTGATCGAATAAAGTTTCTAAGTTGAAGATATTTAAAAAAATGTGTTCTATTGAGATTAAATTTGATCCTCAGCTCTTCAAAAGACATTATGTTGTCTGCACATGGCAAATATAAATCCTGAATCTTTTGTATCCCTTTTAAATTCCATACTTTAAATACAGCGTCCGCTCTCCCTGGTTTAAAATATTGATTACCCCATATTGGACTAAATTGTGACAATAACTGTGGTTCTTTTAAATAGTTTTTAGCTTCACACCATATTTTGATCATATGCTTTACAAATGGATTTTTAACTTGTTTTTGTAATTTTTTTGCCGAATCTGAGTATATGAATATGGGAAGAGGTAAAGGTAAATTGTATGATTCCATTTCAGTCCAGTGAGGGAGATCATTTGATGAAAAATAATATGTCATAGACCTCAGTTGTGCCGACCAATAATACAACATAAAATTTGGACATTTCAGACCTCCACGATCAAATGGTAAATATAATAAAGACAAACGTAATCTAGCCCTCCTGTTGTTCCATATAAATTCCACTAACTTTTTTTTTATTCTTGAGAATAGATCTAAAGGTGGTGATAAGGGAATGTATTGAAATAAATAAAGTATTTTAGGTAAAATATTACTTTTAAGTATATTGATTCTCCCGATCATCGACATTGGTAGTGACATCCATCTCTGAGTTAACTCATTGATATCTGACATTAAGGCTTCATAGTTGACGCTGGCGACTGATTCTAGCTTAGGCATAATTTGGATTCCTAAATATTTAAACTGATTTACAACATTGAATTGATTTACCTCAGGGGCTGGGTAATTTCTCTGGGTCTCATTTAGCATTAATATTGAAGATTTAGTTTTATTTATTTTATATCCTGATATTTCCCCAAAATTCTTTATTAAATTCAACAAGGTTGGAATTGATTTTTTTTAGATTCGACATAAACAAAATTATATCATCGGCGTACAGGGAGATTTTATGTTCTGTTGGTCCAACTTTAATTCCATATATTTGTGAATGTAAACGTATCGCTATCGCTAAAGGTTCAATTGCCATAGTAAACAGTAAAGGTGAAAGTGGACAGCCTTGTCGACATCCTCTATTGATTTTTATTGGTTTTGAAATATTGTTATTTGTTAGGATTTCTGCTGTAGCATTATTGTATATTATTTGAACCCATTTTATGAAATTATTTCCAAGTCCAAACCTTTGTAGGACTTCAAAAAGAAAGGGCCATTCAACTCTATCAAAGGCCTTTTCGGCGTCCAATGATAGGAGAGCTGTATCCGGCGCTTCTTTATTAAAATAAATAATATTAAATAGTCTTCTTACATTATGGAAGCCTTGTCTACCCTTTATAAAGCCATTCTGATCTCGATTAATAATATTTGGTAAAATTTCTTGTATTCGTCTTGCTAAAATTTTACAGATTATCTTAAGGTCGGCGTTTAATAGGCTTATTGGTCTCATATTTTCACATTTATTAGAGGGCTTACCTGGTTTTGGCAGCAGTATAATTAAGGCATTATTTATGTATGATGGTAAATTATTATTTTGAAATGCTTCTAAAACCATTTCCAAAAAAGGTTTTATTAATTTATTCTTAAATTTTTTATAAAGGTCAACTGGAAGACCATCTGGTCCTGCACTTTTTCCTGATTTCATATTATCAATGGCTAGCCCAACTTCTTCTTGACTAATTTTAGACTCCAATATCTCCCTGTTTTCATTTGGAATACACGGTATAGATAGTTCGTTCAAAAACCCATTTAGTTTTGTTAAATCAGGTTCATTTTTGGTATCATATAATTTTTCATAGTAATCTCTAAAGGCTCTATTAATTTCTAAAGGATCTATAACTACCTGTCCATTACTTATAATACTGGTAATTGGTGTTTTAATTTCCAATTGTTTAATCTGCCATGCTAATAATTTTCCTGATTTTTCACCTTGTTCATAAAAAGATTGTTTCAATCTTAGAAGACTCGAGGCAGCTCTATTCGCTGATTTTTTGTCGTATTCAGCTCTCAAAATCAGTA
Organism: Pholidichthys leucotaenia; assembly: GCA_020510985.1. Lineage (NCBI taxonomy): Eukaryota > Metazoa > Chordata > Actinopteri > Cichliformes > Pholidichthyidae > Pholidichthys > Pholidichthys leucotaenia. The sequence continues at coordinate 18,423,240 of CM035839.1, read as the reverse complement.
ATTCATTCTCCAACCTTGGGTCACTTCCTGCATACACTTTTTCCTGAAGACTTTTTATTTTATGTTCCAATTTAGCTCTCTCCTCTCAAGTCTTCTTAGATTTTGATCCTGTATAACTAATAATATGTCCCCTAATAAAAGCTTTGAAAGCCTCCCACTTTACACATGCTGATGTTTGTGTAGTATTGATGTCAAAGAACTCGTCTATCTGTTTTTCTATATACTTGACAAATTCCTCATCCTGAAGCCATTTATGCTGAAATTGCTATCTACCTGATTCCTTTGTCAATTTTTTATCTACATATATTAGACAACAGGGTGCATGATCAGAGATCACGATGTTATCATAAAAGCAGTTTTGAATCTTGGACCTTAATTCTGTGGAAATCAAAAAATAATCAATACGTGAGAATGTCTTGTAGGTACTGGAATAACAAGAATAGGCTTTAACTTGTGGTTTCATTTCTCTCCATATATCTAACAATCTCAATTCTTTCATAAAATGATTAATAGTCATCCTACATCCAATGTGCGTACAATCCAGTCCTGTTGATCTATCCACACCTGGATTCAATGTACAATTAAAATCCCCTGCTATTATATGTTGCCCTGTAAGTGATGATAAGATGAGAAATAAATTAGCAAAGAACTTCTGATCATCTATATTGGGACCATATAAGTTCACAAGATTTATATTTTCTAATAGCAAAGAACCTTGAATGATTACATATCTTCCAAATTTGTCTCCAATTACATTTTTCACTTGAAAAGGAACTGATTTATGTATGAGAGTCATAAATCCCCTGGCTCGGGATGAAAATGAAGAGGTGAATACACTTCCCTGCCATCTACTCCTAATTCTTTTAACATCCTCCTCTATCAGATGAGTTTCTTGTAAAAACACAATTCTTGAACCCATGTCCTTTATTTTATTCATAACTTGTTTAAGTTTTTTTAAATTTTGTAGACCTCTGCAATTCCATGAAGTTAAATTAAGATTAACACTTTGGTTTATGATCAATAGAGAGTTTGGGATTACCTTGCAGTGTAAACATGCTCAAACAGGGAAGCAAAAACATGAGTGGTTGAACATTCATCCTACAAACTACACACAAACAAATTTCCCCTTCCCACACTTGTGGCAAACCCCCCAAAATCAAAAGAAAAATTCTGTCTCCCGATATAGCCATCGACCGTTCCACACCCACGGGGAACAGCCTAAGCCACTCCTTCTTCATCCTCCCAATCACCCTAACTCTACTGCTTTTAATGACGTAACATTAACTCTCCTCTGTAGTTTTCCAACTTAACTCAAAAATTTTTAACAACTTTGTACATCATAGTTTTTTTTTTTGTTTGTTTTGTTTTTGTTTTGTTTTTTTAATATATAATACAATCTATATTTTGTAAACTTACTATTTACTTCAAGTCAGTCAGATGCCTGTGCAAATGCTTAATTATTCTACCTTATATTTTGTTCATGCTTAGCTCCCACCAGTCTCTTCTTCTTCTTTGATCTTCTTGATGAACTCCTGCGCCTCCTCTGGGGTCTTGAAGATGTGGGTTCTGCCCTCATACGTGGTCAGCAGTCTCGCAGGATAGATTACACCATGACGAATCCCAAGGTTGCGCAGCTCCTTACGTACGGGATCAAACTGCTTCCTCAATTGCTGGATTCCTGTGGCCAAATCTGGGTAGAACCGCACCTGCTGGTCCTGGTGTTTAATCTCTCCTTTTTTAGCTCGTGCAGCGTTGAAGATCTTCATCCTGTCTCTGTTGCTAAGAAACTTCATAATTAAGGTCCTCGGCGGTCCCTTATCTCTCCGTGGGCCAATACGATGTGCTTTTTCCAGAATCACTGCTGATTGCAACTCCTCGCTGCCCAGCACCTCCGGAATCCACTTTTCCAGAAAGGAACATACGTCCCGACCTTCTGATTCCTCTGGAAGACCCACCAGCCTCAAATTATTCTGTCTCGACCGAGATTCCAAATCCAAAATATTATCTTCCAGAGATTTATTTTTTTTTTTCCAAAGTGCGCACCTTTAATTGAAGACGGGTGACGTCATCTTCAGCACTAGCGAGACGGAGCTCCATCTGCGCCGTTCGTTCTACACAGTCACCCAATTCCTTTCTTATTCCTTCCAACGCTGTCATAATCCCATCAAATCTAGAGGAAAAGTCCGCTCTCATTGAACTCATGGCAGCCATCAGCGCATCTGCGCCATTCCCCGCAAATATCGCACCGCCGCCAGCCTCCTCCGCCATATATGGAGTTTTGTTTGCTGCGTCACAGACCTGAAAGTCCGTTAATTTGGACTGTTTCGGCGGCTCGCTTTTTCCTTTTCCTGGTTTTCCAGCCTTAGGCTTCGCCGACATATCCTCGCCCAAATGCTGGGATACGTTCTGTCCCAAATGAGAGAGTTATTTGCCGATTTTTTTTTTTCCAGGAGCAGAGCAGAGCGAGACACGTCCGTCCTACGTGGCAGCCATAACCGGAAGTCAATTGCGTTTCTCTTGGCATCCATATAAATAGAAGCAGCATGATATAAGACACACTCACACATATCTTCATCCCCCACCCCCACCCCCCATCCATTCACACATCCCTGAGACATACTTGGGAAAAACTAACTAACTATAATATACAAATAATATACATAATGTCCGTAGGTGCAGTAGTGTGTATGAGAGATTCCGGGTCAACTGTTCAGCATCCTGACAGCTTGTGGAAGGAAGCTGTTGATCAGTCTGGTGGTTCTGCCTCTGATGCTCCGGAATCGTTTACCAGATGGCAGAAGTTCAAAGTGTTTATGCAGAGGGTGAGAACGGTCCTTGACAATGTTCAGTGCCCTGCTCCTACAACGGTTCTGAAAAAGTTCTTGGACAGAGGGGAGGGAGACTCCAATTACCCTCTCAGCTCCCTTGACTATCCTCTGCAGGGCTTTTTTGTCTGACATACTGCAGCTGGAGTACCATGTAGCAGTGCAGTACGTCAGAACACTCTCCACCACACCTCTGTAGAAGGCCCTGAGGATGCAGATGGGGAGAGAAGCCTGTTTGAGTTTCCTCATGAAGTGCAGTCTCTGCTGAGCCCGCTTCCTGATCCCCAAGGAATTCTTGCTCCAGGTCAGGTCCTGCGAGATCTGCACTCCGAGGAACTTGATGTTCTCCACTCTCTCCACTAAACGGCTGCCGATGCTGAGGGGGACGTGTTCAGGCTGTGACCGCCAGAAGTCGATAATCATCTCCTTCGTTTTGTCCACGTTGAACACCAGATTGTTCTCCCTGCACCAGCCCTCCAGGTCTTTCACTTCTTCCCTGTACATTGATTCCTCATCCCTCTGAATAAGTCCCACCACCGTGGTGTCGTCTGCAAACTTAATAATCTGGTTCCCCTCATGTTTGGATACACAGTCATGTGTTAGAAGTGTAAACAACAGTGGACTGAGTACGCAGCCTTGAGGGGATCTGGTGCTCAGCGTGACAGAGTTGGAGATGTTGTTTCCAACCCTGACAGACTGAGGTCTCTCAGTCAGGAAATCCAGGATCCAGAGACATGTGGCGGTGTTCAGACCAAGAAGGAGTAATTTCTCCATCAGCCTCTGGGGAATAATGGTGTTGAATGCTGAACTGAACTCAATGTACAGGAGTCTGGCGTAGGTGTTTTTCTGGTCCAGGTGGGTGATGACAGAGTGTAGGGTGGTGACTATAGCATCCTCCGTGGAGCGGTTTGAACAATATGCAAACTGGAGCGGGTCGTGTGATGCAGGGAGGCAGGCTGTAATGTGTGGTTTGACAAGCCGTTCAAAACACTTCATCACAATTGGTGTCAGTGCAACAGGACACAACTGGCTTCTTTGCCACCGGTACAATGATAGAGGTCTTGAAGTATCTGGGAACAATGGCCTGACTCAGGGAGATGTTATAAATGTCAGTCAGGACATCCGCCAACTCGCTCGCGCAGTCTCAGAGTACATGTCCCAGGATGTTGTCCGGACCTGCAGCTTTATGTGGGTTGACTCTGGTTGGGGTCCTCCGTGTGTCCGCTGTGTTGATGGTAAAAGCTGGTCCGACCGATGGTGGGGGTGGGCCAGCCCTCCCTCTGGTTGTCGGGTTAGATGCTTCAAAACGTGCAAAGAAGTCGTTGAGCCTCTCTGGAAGCGAAGCGTCGTCATCATCGACCCCCTGCCTAGACTTATAGCCCATCAGTGTCTGAACTCCTTGACACATCTGCTTGGTGTTCCTAGTGTCACAGAGGTGTCCCTGGATTTTCTCCACATAGGCGCGCTTCTCCACTTTAATTCCCTTTGAGAGCGCAGACCTGGCTGAGCGGAGAGCAATCCTGTCCTCCACTCTGAAGGCTGCATCTCTGGCTGTAAGCAGCGAGCGCACCTCTGCAGTCATCCAGGGCTTATGGTTACCCCGCATAGTGATGGTCTTCACTGTAGTGACATCCTCTGTGCACTTCGCGATGTAGCTGGTGACCGTTTCAGCATACTCCTCCACATCTTTCTCGTCTTCCTGGGAGGCTGCTATTTTGAAAACCTCCCAGTCTGTGTGCAGAAAACAGTCTTTCAGTGCAGAGGTTGCACTCTCTGGCCAAATCCTGCTTTGTTTCACTGCTGGCCTGCTGCGCTTCAATAAAGGTTTGTAGACAGGCACCAGCATCACGGATATGTGGTCAGAAAGGCCGAGGTGGGGGCTGGGTATTGCCTTACTGGAGTCAGTTTGTCTTGGCTTGTCCTTGCTACTGATAATACCTCTATCTGCCAAGAATGTGCTGCTAGTCCAGCAAAAGCTAGCAGTACTCAAATACTTTGCAAGCAGTTTCATGAAATGGTCAGTCAGAAAGCAACTCATACTGGCTTGGACGTTGCCCGGGTTTGCAGGGTTGGGAGTTCCTGGTGGCGGGGGGCGGGGGATGGAGCTGCTTGGAGGAATCTGATTGGACCGTAAGTGAGACAGTCATTGTCGCCTGCAATAGACTGCTATGATGATGATGATGATGATATGGTGAACACATGCTAACCACACATCCAGAATAGCAAATTGTACAAATTGTTATGTGTGTTCTTTACTCCCATTCTCGGCTGGTCACACATCTGTTACTGCTAAATCAATGAAACTGCTGGAAACTGTCTGTTTCTTGCAAAAGGCTGTATATGGGAATAGTACAACAATAATTACCTTGAATCACACCTGCCCTATTGCCTATTACTCTACTGATCAGAAACAAGATGACGCTTCTCACTCTGTAAAGGTAAGATTAACTTCAACAGGGAATTTCTCCTTCTGTCTAAGGGGGTGTGGGAATGTTTCTCTAGGCAGTTTACCAGCCTCCAGGTGTGTAACAGTGTACAATACATCTCGCCCCATATTGCCACCTGCCGTACCGGCACAGTGGGCAAAAGCTGTCCTGAAGTTCCCTATTGTCAGTCTAAAAGTCTGGAAGGAGAGGTCACCCTGCAGGAGCTCTGCAGCGCTGCAGTTTGTGATTCTCACAAGTACGGCATGTTCATGGTGACTGGGGGATGGTAGCTATGCGGTCATCGTGCGTACTCGCACTTACCCATGAATTGAGGAGGGGCATGCACCCCCGTAGTGGTGACTGGCCATACCATCATAGTGTCGGCAGGATAGGCAGGCAGGGTGAAGATAGATGCTTCTTTTATGCCACATGATTCTATTTGGGGCTCAGATGTACCAGTAAGGTTCAAGTTTTTTTCTCCCCCTTGTCCTGTCAGGCAGCTAGGTAAGCAGAACAGAGATCCGTTACCTTTATTGTGCCAAAACAGATGTTGTAAGATGTGCCTAATGCAGGTGTTTAGAAAGGACAGCTCAGTGTGTGAACGTGAGTGAGTGCATGCGCGCAGCCGAGGCGCGCCCCAGGTGTGGAATGGCTCCCGACGAGTGAACGGTGTGTGTGATTTTGGGCGGATGAGAGACAGAGAGCGAGGCGACCGGAGCAGGTAGAAATCATTGCTATCAACAGTGCAGTCGGTGAATAAAGCCCCAACGCTTCAGCAATACGGCCTGTGCCTCTGTGTACCACCATATCTCCTGCTTAACAAGAGTGAGGTTTTACTCGGGAGTTGACCCTGGAGGAGGAAAAGCGCCTCCGGCCCTGGAGAAGACAGATCTCCCCTGCGTCCCCCAACCACGGTTAGGAGACCAGAAGCAGGAACGGTTAACACTGGCGACCACGAAGGGACTCTCACGTTGTTAAGAGGGTGGTGAGTACCGAACGCAAAGGACAGCGGCAGCTGGGCCGAGTGACTGTGATGGCAGCTAAGCTAATGAGACATGGCGGCCGCTCGCTATCCCGCCGATATCTACAAACAAGATACTAACTACTCAAACCCGTTCATGTCGCTTGCTAATCGTCAGGAGTGCAGACGAGGTGCTGTGAGGGCTCATGAATGTCGGGCTGAGACGAAGTGTGGACATTGTGGCCCATTTCTGGGTGATGAGAGCTGCGCGGGCGCACCTGTTGATGGAGAGGATTTGTTCGCGCCATTCGGCAGCCCCGCGCAATTTGCCACCGGCTGTGGACGGGGACCCAGCAGACCAGGACCTCAGCCTGTACAACCTGTTCGCTACCGCCTCCAGTGATGACCCCAGCAGTTCCCGGCCGTCCACTCCACCTGCTAATGCCCCCAGTGTGATCGGGTCTCTTCCACCCACTCCTTCCCATGTGATATTTGGCCATGGTGGGGGTGCGGTAGGAGAACCATGCCATCAGGCTCAGCACGTGTCATGGCCCAAACGTCGGCGCAGAGGACCGGACCGTTACGGGGACTGGGTTACTGAGTGAACCAACTGTAGCAGTTCCTGTTTGCACTAGAGACTCTCCAGTTCACATTTTTGGACTCTAGTGTGGTTATAATGTTCTGTATGTTTGTTTTAAAAAAAAAAAAAAAAAAAAAAGGCTGAAGCAACAATGCTTTCATATACCACATGCACTTTATTTCATTTGAATGTATTGTATTTTGATTAGACAGTATTACTCCCGGTCGCCTAGAAATAGATTTCAAGTATAATGTACCTCCTTGTTTAATTAGAAACAATGGTATGTCAATGTATTTGCCCCTCATGTTTTCACTGCCAAATGAGCTAGTTTTACCACTGCATAGACACTCGTAACCTACCTACCTATTTGAGTCCCTGTTGTATATTGGACACTGCTACTGCTACTGCTAGGCGTACAAATGTAGAGAGTGTGTACCAATTTTATATGGTTTAAATGGAATGGAATTAGTGTTAATTGCCAATCCATGGTGGGGGTAGTGTTGTAAGATGTGCCTAATGCAGGTGTTTAGAAAGGACAGCTCAGTGTGTGAACGTGAGTGAGTGTCAGTCTAAAAGTCTGGAAGGAGAGGTCACCCTGCAGGAGCTCTGCAGCGCTGCAGTTTGTGATTCTCACAAGTACGGCATGTTCATGGTGACTGGGGGATGGTAGCTATGCGGTCATCGTGCGTACTCGCACTTACCCATGAATTGGGGAGGGGCATGCACCCCCGTAGTGGTGACTGGCCATACCATCATAGTGTCGGCAGGATAGGCAGGCAGGGTGAAGATAGATGCTTCTTTTATGCCACATGATTCTATTTGGGGCTCAGATGTACCAGTAAGGTTCAAGTTTTTTTCTCCCCCTTGTCCTGTCAGGCAGCTAGGTAAGCAGAACAGAGATCCGTTACCTTTATTGTGCCAAAACAGATGTTGTAAGATGTGCCTAATGCAGGTGTTTAGAAAGGACAGCTCAGTGTGTGAACGTGAGTGAGTGCGTGCGCGCAGCCGAGGCGCGCCCCAGGTGTGGAATGGCTCCCGACGAGTGAACGGTGTGTGTGATTTTGGGCGGATGAGAGACAGAGAGCGAGGCGACCGGAGCAGGTAGAAATCATTGCTATCAACAGTGCAGTCGGTGAATAAAGCCCCAACGCTTCAGCAATACGGCCTGTGCCTCTGTGTACCACCATATCTCCTGCTTAACAAGAGTGAGGTTTTACTCGGGAGTTGACCCCGGAGGAGGAAAAGCGCCTCCGGCCCTGGAGAAGACAGATCTCCCCTGCGCCCCCCAACCACGGTTAGGAGACCAGAAGCAGGAACGGTTAACACAGATTTATTTTGCCAAAAGTAGCTTTACAACAATATACAGTACCTAACTACAGTATGTACTGTATATTGTTGTAAACTCCTCCTGTAATAACTTTTAATATTTTATTTAACCTCTTGCACTCTGGGATACCGCGGGCGGTCACGTCTCTGCGTTCTAGTGCGTCCTAGTGCGCACTGTGCGTCTCAGTGCGCACTGAAAAAAAGAAGAAGCTGCATTTCCGTTCTTCCACTACAGACACAGCCGCGAACAGAAAGCCAAAGGAGTGTTTTGATTGGTTTAGATTTGATTGACCTCTCATTCGACTAATAAGAACCTTGACTTGGGTTTCTGAAACCTTGAAGAACCAATGACTGAAAACCTAGCAAGAAGGACCCGCCTACCAACGACTGCGAATACAACGAGCCAATTGAAGCAGAGAAGTTCGATGATTGAAAGCGTGCGTCCCGTGTGTAAAATCTGTTTTGTGTAAGCCGCTGTGTGTAACGGTAGCGTTTGCCAGTCTTTTTTTTATTATTACTGTTCTTATTTGTTTTGAAAAATCGTTCGCCAAAACCGCAATCATGGAAGTGCAAAACCGCAATAATGGAATCATGGTTTGACCGGGTCGCGTGACCAGAACCACGAGTCGTAACAAGCGGACCAGCTTCATGTTCGTCTGACAATGAGAAACAGCTGTTCGCCAACGACACTGCTGTTGTGGACAGGTAAGTGTTATAAGCTAAATTATTCTTTATCATTGAAAATAGTAATAAAAATGACTTTTGACCGATCGGTAATTACAACTGTGCGTCATCGCCACATGACGGACCGTTGACGGACCGTTTTTTTGTGCGCCTTGCTCCTCTATAACGGGGGGGCGGGGGGAGTTGTTATCCTCTACATTGCAGATATTTTAGTATAATTTTTATTGCACTGTAGGTTATTTTTTCTTGTAAAAAAAGGCCACACATTTTTTACGTGGCATGCTTCTTTGTGTGTGGGGGGCTTGTTTGTTCGTTCATTCATTCATGATTGAATAAACAAACCCCCCCCCCACACACACACACACAGCCCTGAGTGTCACCTTTCATTAGAGCCCAAGATCAAGCTTCTATGTTGAATCATTCAAAAGTTAAAGACTTTTCCAAACTGTGCCATTTGGCACAATTTGGCACAGTTCAAAAATGCCTGGGAACAACCTGAGAAAAAAGCTGTGTAATATATTCATTTTTTGTGGTATTGTGGTTTGTTTGTTTTTTTTTTTCTCTCCCGGCGCCACACGAGTAGGCTGCCCTTTGCAACAGCGGCTCGATTCCGAGTCTTTTTCCCTACCTCTCTCTTTTTGATCCGTCTTTTTTCACTCCACTTATATCACGGACACACAGATCGTCCCAAATGTCTCCTGAGCCGGTGGACGGAGCCACTGCTTATAGCAGGATACGATACAGCAGGGAAGAGCTGCTAGCATTCAACCGCCACCCGGTCCCATTGGAAAAACTCGACATACCGAGAGAACTGAGGCGAAAACGCCGCGGCTGCCGGGCTGGAGTAAGGCGGAGGACAAAAAATATAAGGTACAGACCCTCGCTTCCATCTATTGTCATGGGAAATGTACGGTCGATACTGGGAAAGGTAGATGAGCTAGCGGCTATCTCCCGTTATGATAGCACATACCGGGAGTGCTCTCTCCTTTTGTTTACTGAGACGTGGCTATCTGAACTAGCAGCAGATGCTAACATTGAGCTGGAGGGTTTTCACATGATACGGGCTGACCAAACACCAGACAGTGGCAAAGCAAGGGGCGGTGGAGTGATAATGTATGTTAACAACAACTGGTGCAGACCGGGACATATCACTGTTAAACAACGACACTGCAGCAAAGACATTGAGTTGCTAGCTGTTAGCATGAGGCCTGCATATCTCCGGAGAGAACACTCACACGTGATCTGCATTGTTGTTTATGCAAATCCGACGGCGAACGCTGGGACAGCGCGTGACGTCATCCATTCAGTAACCAGCAGGCTGCAGACTGAACACCCAGATGCTCTTCTCCTCATCTCAGGCGATTTCAACCATGTTTCACTATCTCCCATTCTACCCACGTTCACCCAGTATGTCAGATGCCACACTAGAGACAATAAAACACTGGACTTATTCTACGCAAACACTAAGGAGGCGTACACCTCATCACAACTCCCCCCACTCGGGAGATCGGACCACAACTTGGTTCATCTCCGGCCGGTGTACAAACCCCTAGTGCACAGACAACCTCCGGCCATGCACACTGTGGAGTTATGGTCTGAGGTGACAATGGACACTCTAAAGGGCTGTTTTGAAGCCACCGCCTGGAAGCAGCTCTGCGATCCACATGGTGAGGACATCGATGGCCTCACTCACACCTTCACGGGCTACCTCAACTTCTGTGTGGACAAATCCGTTCCCACCAAGACCATACGGCGTCACTCGAACAACAAACCCTGGATCAACCCTGAGATAAAAACACTTCTGAGAGAGAAGAAGAGGATCTTCAGGTCGGGGAATAGGGAGATGCTGAAGTCTGTACAGAGGGAGCTGAGGAGAAAGATCAGAGTAGGCAAGGACAGCTTCAGGAAGAGGATGGAGGACAAGCTGCAACAGAGCGACATCAGCGGGGTCTGGAGAAACCTCAAAACCATCTCTGGGCTCCAGAATACCTCCCCCCAGGCCACGGGGGACAGGGAGTGGGCGAACAACCTGAATCTGTTTTTCAATAGGTTTGACCAACCGCCCTCCCCCCTGTCTGCACAACAACCACTGCTGCCTCTAAAGAAATCAAGTCCTGCAGCCCACCCCCCACTCCACCAACACCCCCCCACTCCCAACACACAGCCCCCCATCCTGACCCTGACCAGGACCCAGGTGAGGACGGAGCTGAGGAAGATCAAGGCGAGGAAGGAGTCGGGAACGGACGGCATCAGCACAAAGCTCCTCAAGTCCTGTGCAGACCAGCTGTGTGGGATTGTGACGTATATCTTCAACCTGAGCCTGAAGCTGGGGAGGGTACCACAGCTGTGGAAAACATCTTGTGTGGTACCTGTACCAAAAACTTCCCACCCCAAAGACCTGAACAGCTACAGACCGGTGGCCTTGACGTCCCACTTGATGAAGACCCTGGAGAGACTGCTCCTTGCTCACCTCCGCCCCCTGGTGGAACCAGCGATGGATCCACTCCAGTTCACCTACCAGCATGGCATTGGGGTGGAGGATGCGGTGATCTTCCTCCTTCACCGTTCTCTGTCCCACCTAGAGAAGCCCGGGAATATGGTGAGGATCATGTTCTTTGACTTCTCCAGTGCTTTCAACACCATCCAACCGATGATCCTGAAGGACAAGCTGCTGCGCGCAGGGGTGGACCAGCACCTGTCATCATGGATCCTGGACTACCTCACGAACCGGCCTCAGTTTGTGAGAACCCGGGACTGTGTGTCCGACACGATCATCAGTAGCACGGGGGGCCCCCAGGGAACGGTGCTGGCTCCCTTCCTGTTCACTCTTTATACTGCGGACTTCTCACACAACACAACACACTGCCATCTACAGAAGTTCTCTGATGACTCGGCGATCGTTGGCCTCATATCCAATGGAGATGAAGCTGAGTACAGAGGGCTTATCCAGGACTTCGTAGACTGGTGCCATCGGAACTGCCTCCAGATCAACGCGAGGAAAACTAAGGAGCTGGTGGTGGACTGTCGCAGGCAAGGACAACCCCTCACAGCACCAGTAAATATACAGGGAACAGACATCGAGATGGTGACAGCCTATAAGTACCTGGGTGTTCATCTGAACAATAAACTAGACTGTCACACAATACTGATGCACTCTACAAGAAGGGACAGCGCAGGCTGTTCCTGCTGAGGAGACTCAGGTCTTTTGGTGTACAAGGCGTGCTGCTGAAGACATTCTATGACACGGTGGTGGCATCAGCCATCACTTTTGGAGTGGTCTGCTGGGGCAGTGGCATTACTGCAGCCGATAGGAAGAGACTGAACAAACTGATCAAGAAAGCTAGCTCTGTCCTGGGGCAGCGCCTTGATCCAGTGGAGGAGATAGGAGAGAGAAGGACGGTGGCTAAACTGTCATCTCTGCTGGAGTCCGAGTTCCACCCTATGCAGGGCATACTGAATGCACTGAGGAGCTCATTTAGCAGCAGACTACATCATCCCAGGTGCACAACCGAGAGGTTTCGCAGGTCCTTCCTACCAACGGCTGTCAGACTGTACAACCTAAGCAGAGCTGCTCGCAGAGATAGCAAAAAGACGTCACAAACTAATAGTTTTTTGAATGCAAAGATGCAATAGACTTACACAATGGTCCCCTCCGGCATACAACTAGGAAAATACCGGTCGCTATGGAGAGTGAGAATATGTATGGGCACATAATCATACCATGTAGGATAACTAAGTAGACGGTTGTGCTGTTTCATCCCATCTAGCAACAATGCTCTGCACTGTGTGTGTTTATATATTTACATATTTATTCCATCTAGCTACAATGCTCCGCACTGGGTGTGTTTATATTTATATATCTATATATTTATTCCATCTAGCTACAATGCTCCGCACTGTGTGTTTATATATCTACATATTATTCCATCTAGCTACATTGCTCCGTACTGTGGGTGTTTATATATTTACATATTTATTCCATCTAGCTACAATGCTCCACACTGTGTGTTTACATATTCATATATTTATTCCATCCAGCTACAATGCTCTGCACTGTGTGTCTGTGTGTGTGTATATATATATTTTATAGTAATATGTACATATGTATATTAGCTGCTCTTGCTTGCTTGTTTTTTTTTCTCGCCTTCTGATTGTTGCTCTGAGTGTTGCTATCCCTGTGCTGTTGCAATCCTGGAATTTCCCCGTTGTGGGACTAATAAAGGCTTATCTTATCTTATCTTATTGTTACAAAATTTTGACCTCAGCTGGATAACACTTGGTTCTACATTTCTGTTGCATTTTCCAGCCAGTATCTGACAGCTGTGTGTTATTTGCAAGCATTTGTATCTAAAAAATCACCCAGGCAAACTTTATTTTCTTCAAGTTCAGTATGTTTAGGTGACTGTTACTCAGTGGCAGGAGCACTTAGAGAGATTATGACTGTTTTGCCAAAAAATTCAAAGTGTTTTCTTTTAAATGAGACCAACCCCATGAAGATGCTGCAAAGGGTTGAAGAACAGCTTTTGATTTACTTTGGGCACGTTATTTTTAGGCGTTTTTAGGGAAATTGACCAGAGTGCAAGGGGTTAAATTATTTTATCCATGGAGGACCCAACAGGATGGGGAATGGGGAAAGGAAGTGTGTGGACGGGGAAAGAAAAGGGAGGGGAACAGACAAAAAGACAAACAAACCAACAACTAAAACAAACAGAAGACAAACTGCTTCTTCTACCGACGATGTCTCAACACGAGTCTGGTATCCTCACCTGTTAAAGGAGAGACATCTGTGCGTGTGCATCCGTGTGCATATATATGAGAGCGCGTGCAAAATTAGTGTGTGCATGTGAATGGTTTGTCAGGAAACATACGAAGAAGAGGCCTGGTCGCAGCACACCCCCCTCCCCCCCGGGAACCCTGAGCAAGCAAGGCAGTGCCGCCAACCCCCACATGGCACAAATGCCCGAGGTCAGCAAGCCCCAGGAAAGCTAGACATCCATGCCCGGAGGGATGATCGAGGGAGGCCAGGCTGCCAGTCCCCGGGCCCCAGGAGGCCAGCGTCCTCACCCCCCGGGCCGGAGTCCGGCCCACGCCCCCTGGCATGAGCCCCCCAGGCACCCCCACAGCAGGTCCGCCGCATGCCCCGGGGACCCCCATGCCCAAAGAAACCTCCCCCGCCCAGGGGAGCCCACATAGCCGAGAGGCACTACTCCCCTCAATCCAGCACCTCCCAACTCGCAGAAACAACCATTCCCACACCTTCACACCCTTATGCTCTCATACGCACCCACGTGCACTCCCTCACTCTCACTCACCCACTCTCGGACCCACCCATTCTCTCTCACTCCTGTACCCGTTCAACCTCACTCCCAGTCGCCCTCAGGGTCACCCACATTCACTAACATTCACCCATGCATGCACTCTCACTCACACTCCGACCTACTCACATCCATTCGTGCTCTCCCCCTCACACTTGCCCACCCTCATTCACCTTTATTTCTTAGGGTGACTGCGATGCAGATGCAGCGAACCTGAACACGCACCAGTGCCAGGCAGTGGCTGGGGAAACCACCTGTGCAGGCCAGCGGGCACCCCCCTGCCAATCCACCCCAGGGCAGCCACAGCCACAGAAGCAGACCCCCATCCCCAGCGCCCGCCCGAGCAACTGATCACCAGGTCACCGCAGGCGGCCTGAGATGCCACCCGACACGCAAAGCACCAGAGAAAACCAACCCACCATCACCATGTCCGTTCATCACTCCCTCACTCTTGCTTACTCTCTTATTCAGTCCCTCTCTCACTCCCTTGCTTGTATCTATACATTCAGCAGCACCCAGGGATTTTGACATGATGGGTCCCAGGCCCCCCACCGGGCCCCCAGGCCACCAGCAGGAGGAGGGCAACAGGCATGGGGGAAGACCCCCACCCCCCTCCCCCTTGCACAAAACATGGTAGGCGTATGTCGGTTGTATGATGTGACGGAAAGGTTCAAGTTAAAGACCACTGGGCAGAGGGTGACCATGGCTTTGTTCCCGTGGGTGGAAGTGGCGAAGAATACCTTATTAACTGCAACAACTACTTACAGATTACAATCATTTGTTAATTTTTCATTGTCCGCTTTCTCAGGAATAAAAGAGGAGTTAATAGCCCTTAGACTTACGGTAACCCAAAACAGGATGGTTCTTGATCAAATAACTGCCGCCCGAGGGTGTGTGTGTGTGTGTGTGTGTGTGTGTGTGTGTGTGTGTGTGATAGTGGGGGCCTACTGTTGTGCTTTTATCCCTGAGAATGATGCAGATGGGCACGTCATTGCCTCAGCAATATGGAACTTAACAGCCTTACAGGCTGCCATGGCCAAAGACAATGTCACTGATGTATCTGCCAGATTTAATTGGCTATTCTCTTCATAGAGGGGTCTCATTATGAACCTAGTGATGCTTTTCGGGATTATATTTCTGGTCTTTTCTTGTGTTATTCCATGTATCCGTAATATGATGATGAAACTTGTGCATATTAACCTAGTGATGTATCATGGAGTGGTCACAAAGGATGATGACGATGACGAACAAACAGTGTAAGCTCAGGGTGTCTCTCCATGCCTCCCAGTACAGAGTAAAAGTATGACTGACATGCAGAAAACTGAGATGAGTTGCACGATCATGATGTGAAGTTGAAATGTGCTCTGTAAATACATTTATGACTTTGAAATATTACTTTTATTTTATTATTTTTTATTTTCTATCTTTATATGAGCTATGATAATGCATATATCTTTATAACTTTGATTTGTTTTATTGTTTTTATTTTACTGTCTAATTTATTTTTAGTTTGTTTTATTTTCCTCCTAGAGAACTATCTGTTAGTGGCGCCTGGGGAAGCAGGGTCGGATGATGGACTTTCCCCGTCATAGCTAGTTAGGATCTGTTGCATGTGAAGGCACTGGAGCTTAGCATAGCTGCCTGATGGGATTTTCGCCGTCATCATGATGTAACCACCTTTTCTTTTAATATGATGCCTTTTTGGCATCAAAGGTGGAAATAATGGGAAAAATTCATGTTTGCTGGAATACTGAGTCTCAGAGTCTGCGTGAAAATGAAGGAATGTTTGCTCAGCTGCTCATCTTATTGGTGAGAAAGTACGGATGTACAGTATTTGTGTGACTGATACTTGTGAGGCTGATAGCTGTAGAACCAGTTTGTACCAGATCTGCAAGAATTAGATATACTGTGAAGAATGGACCAATCAACATGGACAATACCCAAACCACCCCTGGAGATAAGAAAAAGGATATAGTGCTCAGGAGATGCATGTTTAGACAGAGCAATACGTGGATAGGCTCTGAGAATGTTCTGTATTGTTCCCACTTTGCTAGTCCAGCAAAAGCTAGCGGTACTCAAATACTTTGCAAGCAGTTTCATGAAATGGTCATTCAGAAAGCAACTCATACCGGCTCAGACGTCGCCCGGCTTAACAAGGTCAGGAGTTCCTGGCAGCGGAGGGCAAAGGATAGAGCTGCGTTGAGGAATCTGATCAAACCTAAATGAAACAGTCATTGTCGCCCCTGACAGACTGCTATGATGATGATGATCAGTGTATTAAATTTACTGAAACTTTGATCCTGCCTGATTTTTGACTCACGGTTAAAAGGAATTTTTCCAACAAAGGTCCTAAATTACTAAATAAAGAATGACCACATAGTTCTAGGTTTATCTTGAACAGCAGAAAAATATAGTGCCATCAGGATTAACAACAGACAAAATATCTTGGATCAACCCACAACTTTAATTCGGTGCTGCTGCACTGACCACAAGTACAAATGAACCATGAAATCTTTAACAACTGTACTGTCGAAGCTTTATAAAAGCAAAAAAGGAACACCAATACTGGATGACACAACATGTTTTTCTCTGACAAAATGCAGTCCCAGGGGCGGTCCTGGTTTGTGTGACTCCCTGCCCACCCCCCGACCAACTTCAATCTAAAGACCGACCTTTCTTGTTTTCCTTGATACAAAATTGTCAATGACATTATCATATGAAAGTTGATCAGCAATGGTGTGTATTCTGCCCTCAGTGCTTCCCCAGATGCAGTTATGCAGATAGCTAACCAGTGTTTCCTCTGGCTTAAAGACCTTGGCGCGGTGGCAACATATTTTTCCCCGGGGGGGAGGGGGGGTAAACATACCGGAATATGTTAATTTTATACAATTTATTTCTTTTTAAAATTTTATACCGTAACGTTGCATATGGAACTTACCATTTAAAGTATTGTACAACCGAGGGTTGAATATTGGGCCAGTTGGGGTCCCACCCAGAAATCCCGTGTTTCGACTTTTTAGTGGCGTTATCCTTCTCTCCTTCCTCTACCTGAACACTTCCCTCTCCTTGGCTCCTCTCTTCTGTCTCATCTTGCCCTCTCTGAGCTCTGTCTAATTTAGGTTCTCTCTCTGTGACATAATGTACGACTCAGGAGACACACACGCAGGCTCAGAATAGGTTTGACAGTTTATTCAACAGCAAGTGTGTGTGTGGATGTGTGTCTGTGGTATGTGGATGTACTGATGGTGGACGTCAGCGTCAGGCACAGAGGCAGGAAACCGTACAGCCAGACAACCCTGGGGAGAGAGCACAGGGAGAAGGTGACGGGCACCAAACCAGTACAACAGGTAACAAGGGATTTGTTGGCTTACTTGGCAGGGCAGGTGGCAGGCGTGCACAAGGACGAGTCCAGGAGACAGCAACCTGACGATGCACCTGACAGTAGCAACGGGATGGTGATGCAGAGGCGGAGTCCGCCGCCGGGGAAGATCCACCTGTGCACAGGGGAGAAACTGGAACACAAGAGGAGGTATGCTTACGCGGGTAATCTTGCTGGTAGGCGAGGGGTTCCTCTGAAGCAAGTAGCCGAAGGGAACAGACGGCTTCAGGCTGAGGCCCAGGGCAGAGTGGCTTATATGCCACGCTGCTGACGAGGTGCAGGTGTGCGCTCAGCTGGCGCCGCTAATGAGCGGCGAGTTGTAACAGTACTCCCCCCTCTAGCAGCGCCTCCTGGCGATGGTTTATCGGGGTGCTTCCGGTGAAACTCGGTGATGAGAGAGCGATCCAACACGAACGAGGAGCGAACCCACTGCCTCCATTCTGGACCATAGCCCTCCCAGTCCACCAAATACTGTAGCCCGCGACCCCGGCGTCGGGAGTCCAAGATGGTAGAGACAGTCCAAGCCGGATGGCCATCAATCATCCGAGGTGCGGGCGGCGCAGCAGGAGGAGGGCAGATGGGATCAGACACCACCGGTTTCACCTTGGAGACGTGGAAGGTGGGGTGGATGCGGAGGAAGGGGGGAGTAGCAACACGCACAGCCACCGGGTTGATAATCTTGGTGACGGGGTATGGACCCATGAAACGTTTAGCCAACTTCCTCCTCTCACCCTTCAGGTTCACATCTTGCGTGGATACCCAGACCGGTTGGCCTACCTGGTAGGCAGGAGCAGGTCTTCTATGCTGATCCGCCGTGGCCTTATTGCGCTCTGCCGTGCGTAAAAGCGCATTGTGCGCAGCTGTCCAGATGGAGCGGCACCGCCTGAGGTGAGCCTGAACCGTGGGGACTGCCGACTCGTTCTCCAGCGAGGGGAACAGAGGGGGATCGTAACCCAGGGACACCTTGAAGGGGGACATCCCTGTGGCTGAGGAGCGAGCGGTGTTGTGGGCGTATTCCACCCAGGCAAGGTGTTTGCTCCATGACGCAGGCTTCGAGGCGGTGACGCAGTGGAGAGCAGCTTCCAGCTCCTGGTTGGTCCGTTCACACTGCCCGTTAGATTGGGGGTGATGGCCGGAGGAGAGGCTTACCTGGGCTCCTAATGCCTTGCAAAAACCCCGCCAGACGTCCGAGGTGAATTGGGGACCCTGGTCGGAGACCACGTCAACTGGTATCCCGTGCAGCCTGACCACATGTTGGATGAGAAGATCTGCCGTCTCCAAGGCAGAGGAGAGCCCCCGCAATGGCACGAAGTGGGCGGCCTTGGAGAAGCGGTTGACGATGGTCAGGACAGTGTCGAAGTTGTTAGAGACGGGGAGACCGGTGGCGAAGTCCAATGCGATGTGCGACCAGGGCCTACCAGGAACGGGCAGGGGCTGGAGCAAACCCGCAGGGGGGGAGTTGCCGGCTTTACTGGTGGCACAGATGGGGCAGGCCCGGGCGTAGCGGGCAGCGTCCTTGCGCAGTCCCGGCCACCAGAAGGAGCGTTGGAGCAGGTCAATCATTCGGGAGGTCCCAGGATGGCAGGCTAGCTTGGATGTGTGAAGCCAATGGATGACCTCCCCCCGAACCGAGGATGGAACGAAGAACCTCCCCTCCGGTCCGCCGCCCGGGTCTGGCTCCGATTCCTGCGCCTTCCGGACCTTATCCTCGATCTCCCAGGTAACGGCCCCTACGATGCACGACCTGGGCAGGATGGTGTGTACAGCGCCCCCCGAGTCTTCAGGGGCGAATTGCCTGGAGAGGGCGTCAGGGAGTCCATTCTTGGAGCCCGGCCTGAATGTGATGGAGAAACGGAATCTCGCAAAAAACAGGGACCAACGGGCCTGGCGGGCATTCAGACGCTTGGCAGTTCTTAAATATTCCAGGTTTTTGTGATCCGTTAGCACCACGAAGGGCAGGACGGCCCCCTCCAGCCAGTGACGCCACTCCTGGAGCGTGAGCTTGATGGCGAGAAGCTCCCTGTCCCCCACGTCGTAGTTGCATTCCACCGGGGACAAGCGCCGGGAGAAGAAGGCGCAAGGCTGTTTGACCCCATCAGCAGGTGACCGCTGAGACAACACCACCCCCACCCCTGTATCCGAGGCGTCGACCTCCACGATGCACTGCAGAGAGGGATCGACCTGGCTGAGGACCCAGGAGGATGAAAACTCCGCCTTCAGCACCTGGAAGGCCGCCGCGGCCTCTTCAGTCCACTGGAACCGGGTTTTAGGGGAGGTGAGACGGGTCAGAGGGCCGACGATGGCTCCAAAGTTGGGCACAAAGCGGCGGTAGAAGTTGGCAAAGCCGATGAATTGTTGCACCTGCTTTCTAGATGTGGGAGTCGGCCAATCTACCACCGCTTTAATTTTAGCTGGGTCTGGGAGCACCTGGTCATGGGAGATGACAAACCCGAGAAATGACGTCTTCTTGGCATAGAACTTGCACTTCTCCGCCTTCACATACAACCGATTCTCCAGTAACCTCTGAAGGACCCGTCTCACATGCACCTGGTGCTCATCCCTGGACTTGGAGAAGATGAGAATATCATCCAGGTAAACGAACACAAACAGACCGATGAAGTCCCGGAGAACATCATTAATCAGGCGCTGAAAGACGGCTGGAGCGTTGGTTAACCCAAACGGCATGACCAGGTATTCAAAGTGGCCGTTCGGGGTACGGAAGGCTGTCTTCCATTCATCTCCCTCCCGGATCCGGACAAGGTGGTACGCGCTGCGGAGATCCAGCTTGGTAAACCAGGTCGCCCCCTGGAGGGAGTGGAAGGCAGTGTCCATCAGGGGCAGGGTGTACCGGTCCTTCTCCGTGATGTCATTGAGGGCACGGAAGTCGATGCATGGATGAAGAGAGCCATCCTTCTTGCCCACGAAGAAGAACCCTGCACCTAATGGAGATGATGATGGGCGAATAATACCTGCACTGAGAGATTCCTTAAGGTAGGTGTTCATAGCCTCCTTCTCCGGCGCTGACAGGCTGTAGAGACGTCCCAAGGGAAGAGGCGCCCCCTGGCGGAGATTTACGGCGCAGTCGTAAGGCCTGTGTGGAGGAAGAGACATCGCCTTGGACTTACTAAAGACCGCGTCCAGGTCGTGAAACTCCGCGGGCACCAAGGAGAGGTCCGGGGGCGCGGCATCCTTGACCACGGGAGGAGAAGATGGAGAGCAGGCAGCGGATTGGAGGCAGGTGCTCATACAAAAGGTACTCCAGGCTGTCACCCTTCCGGTCTTCCAATCCAGGATGGGGTTATGGAGACGGAGCCACGGATAACCCAGGATCACTGGAGACACAGAGGATGGCAAGATGTAAAAGGAGATTTCCTCCCGGTGATTTCCAGAGACGATGACAGAGACGGGGTTTGTCTGGTGGGTCACTTTCCCCAGGGATGCACGGGAGAGATTGATGAGGGTGAGAGGAGTTTAAAGGGGATGGCAACGGATGCCCAATCGGGTTGCCAGGCTTTGTGAAATGAAGCTGCCTTCCGCGCCTGAGTCCACCAGTGCATGAGTGAGATGCCCTGTGATGTTGTGGCAGAAACGGATGGGCAGCGACAAATGAGTGAGAAGAGCTGACTGATTAGCGTCCCCGAGGGCCCCTACAGTGACTCGCGGACCTCCCCGTTTGGGCTTCTCCGGGCAACGCTCCACAGTGTGCTGGTTGTCTCTGCAATACATGCAGAGACCCAACTCACGGCGGCGTTGTTTCTCCGCAAGGGGAAGCTTTGCCCGGCCCGTCACCATAGGTTCCGACTCCTCGGAAACCTCTGGTGGCGGTAACGCCAGGGGGCGAGCTTGGGACGGGCGTGACGAGGCACCCCGCGAGCGAGAAGGCAACTTCCGCTCCGAGGTGCGCTCGCGCAGCCGGTTATCCAAGCTGATGGTGAGAGAGATTAGCTCTGCAAATGTTTCAGGGAGATCCCGACCAGCCAGTTCATCCCTCAGACCAGAGTTTAAACTGCGGAGGAAGATGCCACAGAGGGCGCGTTCCTCCCAGCCAACCTCCTCCGCTGTAACCCGGAAGTCAATGGCGTAATCGGCGGCCGATCGGCTCCCCTGCTGAAGGCTGAGGAGGCGATCGACCTGGACACTCTCAAAACGAGAGTGATCAAAGACTTCCAGGAATAGGTTAATGAACTGGCCATAGGTGAGGGTGGCGTAGCTGGGCTTCGCCATTACGGCATAAGCCCAGGTGAGCGCACGACCCTCCAGGAGATTTCCTATATAGCCAATTCGGCTGTGGTCTGAGGGAAAATCTCCGGGGACGCGCAGGAACACCGACTCACACTGCATAATGAACCCCTGCGCTCCACCAAGCTTACCGCTAAAGCGGGCGGGGGTCGGGATAGGTGTGAGTCGGGCTGGGACACCCGGAGCAGGCTGGACGGCCGCTGGAGCAGCTGGAGCTGCACCTCCCTGACGAGCCGGGGGGAACGGCTGACGGGGGTCCAGGCGGTCTAATCGGTCAGTAATCTTAATTGATTCAGCATCACCTGTTGTTGATGAACTATCAAATCTATTCGAGCCTCAAAGATGGTGAGACGGCGTGTGAGCCCGCTGTCCGCCGAGCCGCTCTGCTGAAGCCGTACTGACATAATGCACGGCTCAGGAGACACACACGCAGGCTCAGAATAGGTTTGACAGTTTATTCAACAGCAAGTGTGTGTGTGGATGCGTGTCTGTGGTATGTGGATGTACTGATGGCGGACGTCAGCGTCAGGCACGGAGGCAGGAAACCGTACAGCCAGACAACCCTGGGGAGAGAGCACCGGGAGAAGGTGACGGGCACCAAACCAGTACAACAGGTAACAAGGGATTTGTTGGCTTACTTGGCAGGGCAGGTGGCAGGCGTGCACAAGGGCGAGTCCAGGAGACAGCAACCTGACGATGCACCTGACAGTAGCAACGAGATGGTGATGCAGAGGCGGAGTCCGCCGCTGGGGAAGATCCACCTGTGCACAGGGGAGAAACTGGAACACAGGATGAGGTATGCTTACGCGGGTAATCTTGTTGGTAGGCGAGGGGGTTCCTCTGAAGCAAGTAGCCGAAGGGAACAGACGGCTTCAGGCCGAGGCCCAGGGCAGAGTGACTTATATGCCACGCTGCTGACGAGGTGCAGGTGTGCGCTCAGCTGGCGCCGCTAATGAGCGGCGAGTTGTAACACTCTGTCTATGGTGGTATACAAACAGGTTAGAAAATATCAAGTGTCATGTTTTGACCTGCAGGATTTTTTTGTCATGGTTTACATAAATTCAGACCTGGTAGACCCAAACGTATAGTGAGGGTGTGCTGGGAGCGTCTGGCTGAGGCCCCTGTCCGGGAGGTCTTCAACTCCCACCTCCGGAAGAACTTCAACCACATTCCGAGGGAGTCTGGAGACATGGAGTCTGAATGGGCCATGTTCTCCACCTCTGTTGTTGAAGCGGCAGCCCAGAGCTGCTGCCGCAAGGTGGTCGGTGCATCTCGTGGTGGCAACCCCCGAACCAAGTGGTGGACACCAGTGGTGAGGGGGGCCATTAAGCTGAAGAAGGAGTCCTATCAAGCTTGGTTGGCTTGTGGGACTCCCGAAGCAGCTGAGGTGTACCGGCAGGCCAAGCGGAGTGCAGCTCGGGTGGTTGCTGAAGCAAAAACCCGGGTATGGGAGGAGTTCGGTGAGGCCATGGAACAAGACTTTCGGTCGGCTTCAAAGAGATTCTGGCAAACTGTTCGGCGGCTCAGGAGGGGAAAGCAGCTCCCCGTCCACACTGTGTATGGTGCGGATGGGACACTGTTGACTTCAACTGGGGATATCGTCGGACGGTGGAAGGAATACTTCGAGGATCTCCTCAATCCCACTGATACGCCTTCCACAGAGGAAGCAGGGTTTGGGGACGAGGGGGATGACTCGCCTATCACAGGGGCTGAGGTCGCCAAGGTGGTTAAAAATCTCCTTGGTGGCCGGGCCCCGGGGGTGGACGAGATTCGCCCCGAGTACCTCAAGGCCCTGGATGTTGTTGGGTTGTCATGGTTGACACGCCTCTGCAACATTGCGTGGAGGTCGGGGGCAGTGCCTTTGGCATGGCAAACCGGGGTGGTGGTTCCTCTCTTCAAAAAAGGGGACCGGAGGGTGTGCTCCAACTTTAGAGGGATCACACTCCTCAGCCTCCCTGGGAAGGTCTATGCCAAGGTACTGGAGAGGAGAGTCCGGCCGTTGGTCGAACCTCGGATTCAGGAGGAGCAATGTGGTTTTCGTCCTGGCCGTGGCACATCGGACCAGCTCTTTACCCTCTCGAGAATTCTTGAGGGTTCGTGGGAGTTTGCCCAACCAGTTTACATGTGTTTTGTGGACTTGGAGAAGGCATTTGACCGCGTCCCTCGTGGATTTTTGTGGGGGGTGCTTCGGGAGTATGGGGTATCGGGCTTGTTGTTACGAGCTATTCGGTCTCTGTACGACCGTTGTGAGAGTTTAGTTCGCATTGCCAACACTCGGTCGGAGTCATTCCCAGTGAGAGTTGGACTCCGCCAGGGCTGCCCTTTGTCACCGGTCCTGTTCATAATTTTTATGGACAGGATTTCTAGGCGCAGCCAGGGAATGGAGGGTGTCATGCTTGGTGACCACAGGATCTCATCTCTGTTGTTTGCAGATGATGTTGTCCTGTTGGCTTCATCCAGCAATGACCTACAGCTCTTGCTGGGACGGTTTGCCGCTGAGTGTGAAGCGGCTGGGATGAGAATCAGCACCTCCAAGTCCGAGTCCATGGTCCTCAGCCGGAAAAAGGTGGATTGTCCTCTCCGGGTTGGGGACAGGCTCCTGCCCCAAGTGGAGGAGTTTAAGTATCTTGGGGTCTTGTTCACGAGTGAGGGGAAAATGGAGCGAGAGATCGACAGACGGATTGGAGCAGCATCTGCAGTGATGCGGACGTTGTACCGGTCTGTTGTGGTGAAGAGGGAGCTTAGTTCTAAGGCAAAGCTGTCGATTTACCAGTCAATCTACGTTCCTACTCTCACCTATGGTCACGAGCTTTGGGTAATGACCGAAAGAACGAGATCGCGGATACAAGCGGCTGAAATGAGCTTTCTCCGTAGGATTGCTGGACTCACCCTCAGAGATAGGGTGAGGAGCTCAGTCATCCGGGAGAGGCTCAGAGTAGAACCGCTGCTCCTCCACATTGAAAGGAGTCAGTTGAGGTGGTATGGGCATCTGATTAGGATGCCTCCTGGACGCCTCCCACTTGAGGTGTTTCAGGCACGTCCCACTGGGAGGAGACCCCGGGGCAGACCCAGGACTCGGTGGAGAGACTATGTCTCCCAGCTAGTCTGGGAACGCCTTGGTATCCCCTCTGAAGAGCTGGAGCAGGTGGCTGGGGAGAGGGAAGTCTGGGCTTCTCTGCTTGAACTGCTGCCTCCGCGACCCGGACCTCCGGAAAAGCGGTAGAAGATGGATGGATGGATGGATGGATGGTTTACATAAATGACAAAAATATGTGTATTTTTTGTATTTTTATTCTAGTGTTTCTTTTTTTTTCCCACTGAGAGAGTAGGGAAGGGAAAGAAACATTCATAATAGCAATGTACTCAAGCATACTTAAATTAGATGATCAGGTAGGTATAGTAACCAGAAATTCTACTCATGTAAAAGCAGTGCTTTGAAATTAATAATTAAAAGTAGACAACCAAACATTTCTAATTGAGTTAAGGGTACAAAGAGCAGCCACTTAAAAACTTGAGTAATGACTTCAGTCTTCAAGGAGGTTTTTCCTCAAAAATTTATAACAGTTTTCTTATAGGTTTCTACTTTTCTCTGTAAATCTAAAGTTGAAACCATGTTCCTCAAATTTGTAATTTCCTCTTGTAAAATTGACTTTTCTTGTACATTTGAAACTTTATTATAAATTTGTGGATTATTTTATGACTAATTTTTGTCAGACTGTGGTAATTTTTTTTTTTTGCTTTTTCCTTATAACAATTTGCATTTTTGACCATAATTTTGCAGTCAGAACAGAACAATAATTTAACTCTGATTACAAAGAAAAAATATTAATAAAATTGTATTTGATGAAATAAATTAACTGAAATGACCAAGGATGCCGTTATTTCTGTTATAACATTTTATATTTATAGTTGGTTTTTTTTTTTTTTTTTTAGAAATCTCGTCACCACCCAGACAGCAGGAAAAACCTTCCTTATTTTGAAATCAAATGTTGACACGTTTAGTTTGTCTGAAGGTTGTTGACAGATTAAAGTCATTGACTTCATGAATTTCGGTCATCTTAACCTGCCAGGTACATAATAGGGAACTGTAGCGGACTCTAAAGACATAATTCACCACAATACTGTATGTGTTCATGTACAGAATGATCTGTTTAGGCAGTTATAGTTGTGAAGTGACTACACAGCCGGGAGCCGGTCTCCTACTATCACAATATCTGGGAATGAGGTGATGGTCCACTTCATTCCCACATACAGACAGAGACGGAAGCTCACTAAACCTGTTGTGACCACTACGAAGAAATTGACCAGTGAAGCTGGGGAGAAGCTGAACACGTGCATGGAAATAACTGACTGGGGCGTGTTTAAAGGAGCCACGCATGATCTGGATGAGTACATGGACACTGTGAACTCATATATCCACTTTTGTGAGGAGAGCATTCTTCCATCGCGCACCAGGGTGAGGTACTCTAATGATAAGCCCTGGTTCACTGCTAAGCTCAGACAGATCAGGAAGGAGAAGGAAGCAGCGTTGAAAAGTGGAGACAGGGACTGCTACAGGGAGTTAAATATCGGTTTAACAGAGAGCTGAGGAGAGCTAAATCTGTGTATTCTGAGAGACTCCAGCAGCAGTTCACTGCTAACGACTCGGCTTCTGTGTGGAGAGGACTGAGGCAAATCACCAACTATCGACCTCAGGCTTCTAAAGGTCAGGATGACAAAGCCCTTTGTCAAAGACTGTCCCAACACTATGCCTGTTTTGACACCTCGTCAGCTGTGTCCAACTCCCCCCCTCCTCCCAGCTCCACTGCCTCCTCGGTCCCTACTTAATCAAAAACGGTCCCCCCCTCCTCCCCCCCTGCCCTTGTCATCAGTGAGCAGGACGTGCACAAACAGTTCTCCAGACTGAACCCGCGCAAGGCCCACGGTCCGGACGGCGTGTCTCCCTCCACCCTGAGACACTATGCGAAAGAGCTGGCTCCTGTCTTCACAGACATTTTTAACACCTCCCTTAAGCTATGCCACGTGCCGTCCTGCCTCAAAACCTCCACCATCATCCCTGTCCCCAAGAAGCCACGGGTCACTGGACTTAATGACTACAGACCTGTAGCGCTCACCTCTGTAGTCATGAAGTCCTTTGAGCGCCTGGTCCTGCCCCACCTCAAGTCCATCACCACTCCCCTCCTGGACCCGCTGCAGTTTGCCTACCGAGCCAACAGGTCTGTGGACGAAGCAGTCAACCTGGCCCTCCACTCCATCCTGCAGCACTTAGACTCCCCGGGAACCTACGCCAGGATCCTGTTTGTGGACTTCAGCTCTGCATTCAACACCATCCGCCCCGCTCTGCTCCAGGACAAACTGTCCCTGCTCGGCGTGCCTGACTCCCTCTGCAGGTGGATCACCGACTTCCTGACGGACCGGAGGCAGCATGTGCGGCTGGGGAAGACTGTCTCAGACTCTGTCAGCATCAGCACCAGATCACCCCAGGGCTGTGTACTTCCCCCCCTACTCTTCTCCCTTTATACCAACTCCTGCACTTCCAGCCACCAGTCTGTTAAGCTGATCAAGTTTGCGGATGACACCACCCTTATCGGGCTCATCTCCAACGGCGACGAGTTCGTCTACAGGAGAGAGGTGGCCCAGCTGGCGTCCTGGTGCAGCCACAACAACCTGCAGCTGAACGCTCTGAAGACAGTGGAGATGATTGTGGACTTCAGGAAAGTCACAACCCCTCTGCCCCCCCTCACCCTCACAGGCTCTCCCATCACCACTGCAGATTCCTTCCGCTTCTTGGGCACCACCATCACCCGGGACCTCAAATGGGAGCCGACCATCAGCTCCCTCATCAAAAAGGCCCAGCAGAGGATGTTCTTCCTGCGGCAGCTGAGGAAGCTCAAGCTTCCCACCAAGGTGTTAGTGCAGTTCTACACAGCCATCATCGAGTCCATCCTCACCACCTCCATAACCGTGTGGTATGCAGGAGCCACTGCCAGGGACAGACTAAGGCTGCAGCGCGTCGTGCGTACTGCTGAGAAGGTGAACGGCTGCAAGCTCCCATCTCTTCAGGACCTGTACATCTCCAGGACCCGGAGGCGTGCAGGCCGGATCATAGCCGATCCTTCACACCCTGGTCACGTACTATTTGCCCCTCTCCCCTCAGGTAGAAGACTTCGGTCCATTCAGATTAAAACCTCCCGTCACATGAACAGCTTCTTCCCCTCTGCCATCAGACTGCTGAACACTAAGTGACTTATTGACTCTCGTGCACTATGTACAGCAGCTCAACCAGACTCATGTCAATCATCACTGTTTCTGTTGCATTACCGACTGCACTATGTGGTACTCCACAATATCTGCTGCTCGCTAATATATTTAAAATCTGCTTTGACTAGTATTACTCATTCTTATTCTACACTTATTGCATGTATAGTTTTTTTTTAATTTCTTTTATTTTATCATGTTTAATGTTGCAGCATTGCACCGAGACAAATTCCTAGTTTGTGTACTACATGAACAATGGCAATAAATCTGATTCTGATTCTAGAAGCGCCTACAATTCTTTTTTTTTTTATTCAATAGTAGAAAATGCACACAAATTACAAATATGCTAATAATACAAGTAAATACCTCCTAATTTGGCTCTTTGGTTAAAAAAATATTAAAAAAATGCAAATTTATTTATTTTCCATCAGGCGCATCAGGGAGCCCTTTGCGTCCTTCGCTCCCTGACAGCTCGGGCACTCGGCAGCTTGGGCGTTTCACACACATCCACATCCACACTTCATTCATTCCCATTAACACGTTTTGGGGTTTTGTTCAATACAACACACAAAACCACTCCTGCACGTGGGTTTTTCATTCACTAAGTGGCTCCTGGCCACTCAGTGCAGACATAAATGGCCACCTCCTAGTTGTTTAGCAACGGCCGTTATAGTTGTGCGCTCAGGCTTTCTCATCAGGCACCTCTCTAGGCAGCCGCTGAAGGACCTCAGTTTAGAGCTAGTGTTTTTAGCTGTTGCTTTATCACTGCCGCTGGAGAATAAAAACGGCATGCCTGCTTGTGCGAGAAAAGAGAGAAATTGCCAATCTCATAACTTAATACTGTAGTGGCTGGTGAAATATATCCTCAGCAATTCATCAGTACCCCTGCCTTTCCCTTCATATGAAGCTGGCTGCATTTGAATTCTAACCACATCTCTTAGATAGCTAGCTAGCTAGCTAGATGTACTTTATTGATCTCAAACTGGGAAATTACAGTGTAACAGCAGCATGACAGTAGACAACCAAACAACAGAAACACACACATGACGGACAAAGGGATTATCCGTGGAAAGTAAAACTAACACGACTATAAACGACTTTACTTATTTTATTTATTTTCTACTCGTTTTAGTTTTGCACTTAATATGAACCCTGAGTTTGAAATAAACGTTTGAATATAAAACCTATATACATAGGTAAGCAATACAACCTATAGCTAAGCGACTCTTCCATTATGGCTCCCGTTACCAGCGGGTTAAAACCATGATTAACGCCAGTGCTTACATACCTCTTATGATTTTTTTTCTGCATTTTAAAGTACTTAAATAAACAAATGTTTCTGTCGGACAGTCACACTTAGCGAGACACTGTTTGCTGACTGACTGGAAAACTTATGTGAGCAGGGCGCTTCTAAACTCACTTCACCTTCACTCACCTTCACTTCCGCCCTCCCAAGAGAGTAGACGCTTTTTCTTTCTCTCCTGCTCTGACTTTTTCCTCCCCTCCCAACTACTGGATCCCAGCTTGCTGTTGTCTGTCTGCGTCTAACTGCGACCGTCGAAAAGAAATTATGGAGTTAATAAGCTGGGCTTTGAACACAATTGACACTATTTTTTCAACAAGGAAAAGTGCTCCGGGGGAAGCTGTCTGCCCCGCAGGAACGGCTCCAGCGGGCTATTTACGTGACACAGGTAATTGGAGAATGCTGTGTCTCACTAATCTCTCTATCGAAGATATTGAAGATTTGTTTATCTTCGTAATAATGGTGATCGGGATCTTTCTGATTGGGACTGGAATTGTCCTGGTTTACTGCAAATTGCTGAAGATGGATTCAACCTATCAAAATACTGGCCAGGCGAGGTGCATCTGTCAAATTGAAAAATTGGAGAAGACCCTGATAGCGACAAATGGAGAACTGTCTCGGAAGGTGGATTACATCATGGTCTCGCTTAGGTCTTTCCACGATGGATTTAAAGCCCCGCAATGAAGGATTAAGTACTGAATCTACAGAAGAAATAAAAAGCCTTCTCTGTGATCAGTCCGATTTGGCTCAATTTCCCCATGAAAATTCCTCCTGGCTGTCTGCAGTCTGTGTTTTCAAAATCATCGAGCATAAGGCCTTGGACAGCCAGCTGGACTCTGCCAAGATAAGGACTCGGCGCCAGCCAGACAAAACATCTCCTGCCAAGAGTCCTTGTTGTCTCTCTTATTATCATCAACACTGCTCAACACCGCACACACATTGATCCATGAACTGAATAAAGATACACACACTGCTCTCTTGTGTCTTGTTAACCCTGTGTAGCGAATGTGCATTGAGAGCTTTTTTTTCCCTTGAAATCTTAATATTGATTAATTATGTAACCAGTATTTTGAATCAATGATTTTTTTGCTCCTTCCTATTGTTCCTCGTATTATTCTTATTCTCATGCTTGTACTCACTATCCTGTTGGCAGGCGCGTCTCTGATGCTGCCGCGTCACTGGAAATGCAGGTTCATTTTCTGTGTCAAGTCAAATTCTCTCGTATGTTATCAGTGATCTGTTAATGTACTTGGCAATAAATCTTTTTCTGATTCTGATTCTGATTCTAAACTCCACGCGGATGACGGCCACGCGCGTTGCTCATGTGCGTGCTTGCGGAAAGTCATTGCTTTTCATATATTTTTATTAATAAAATCATATCTTTGATATCGGCTTGGCATGGCGGTACGATTTCTGGTGAGGCGGGCCGCCACAGAGAAATATTATCAGAGGAAACCCTGGCTAACTCTTCCATTGACAACACCAGTGTAGTTCTCTTCTGCAAACTTTATTGATGGCCAACAGATAGTGAAAACTGCAACAGAGGCAAAGGTAGCATCAATAACAGGCAAAATGTCTACTAAATTACACAACATTCATTTGTGCTCATGTGAGAATTCAGTCTTGACAAAAGAATAGCTACTAAGCTAATAGGCTAATGCTAGCATGCTAAGCTAGTGGTTCGCATGTTAGCAGTTAGCATGCTAACATTAGCACATGTGTACTCAAAAAATAAAGATTAACATTTCCAGCAGACGATACTAATCAAAACAATGTTGGGAGTGCACACAAGAGTAATATGGGCATGTATTAACTTACAGACTGTGCTCAGCATAGCGAACAGAGAAGCATTCTTCTGTGTGACCAACAGAAACATCAACACGAAACACAACTTACTACTTCCAGTTTCAAACTTTTTTTTTTTTAACATCCTGACCCATTTTCATTCACCACAAATAGTGAATGCCATGTAAAAACTTAAATCATTAACTTGAATAAACCTCAAAAGGCTCTGAAAACTTGCAGGAGCCAGAACAGTGTGGTTAATACTGATGACTGCAAGACCAGTAAAGAGGTTCTTTATCAATGAATCAATGTCATGGTTTATAATTTAAATTTAAAAACTATTATCATTATCATCAATATTAAATCAGAACAGTCTGAAATGTTTCACTCTGCTTGTAATGAATACTGAGAATGCTTATTGAATTATCTTTCAAAAAAGATATTAACTTAAAAAAACTACTTTATTGAAAGTTTTTCTATGCAATATTTCTATTTAGCTTGTTACAGCTTACAAAGTACAAACTATTAAAAAACCATAACAGTGGATGCTGCCCTGGGCAACCACCCATGTGGCCCATATCTGAAAATGCCAATGTGTGGAGAGCGTGAAATGAAGAGGCTGAATTTATTTCTCAATTCAGGTTCATTAATCTTCTCACATCTCCAACAATCTCTCAAACAGGAAAAAAGAGCGAACTACTCCAATCCCCCACTTTTATACCTGGGACATCAAAGCACAGAATCACATTGTCATCAAACCCCCATCCACGATACCTCTCCCCCAGGCTTCTTCTTCTTCCACCTGACCCCAGGAGGTCAGGAAGTCCTTTTAAGAGTCATTTCTAAAGGTAGCTCCACCTCCTGCTGTTATCCCCAGGAGGTCCAGACTTATTGTTCCTTCTAAGACGTGAGGTTACAAAATACATATGCAGTCTCAACCATCTCAATCACTGTGCTATACATATGCAGTCAAAGCATCCAAAATATGCGTGCCATATAACCCCCCCAAACATCGAAGATGAAACAATATGACATAGTCCACACAACATGATAAAACCACAACATCAGTCCATATGCTGTCTGGGCTTCAACCGCCTTCCAAACTTGCTGTAGGCGGGCTTCGCAGCTCCTGTGGCACCATCTTGCAGTGAATCCGCTATCTGAGGATGAGAACTGTTAGTTGATCCGTGCGGGGTCTCTGGGGCATGCTCCCTGGGGGGGTCTGCCGCGTCGAGGAGCCCTCGCTACTCGCACAGTCTCGTCGGCCATAACAAAAGCAGGCTTTAGTCTGTCTATACTAATTGTTTCCCTCCTGTCCCCCAAATCTAGCACAAAATGCTTATCACCTGTTTCCAGCACTCTATACGGGCCATCGTAAGGTGGACGCAGGGCTGGGCGCTGAGCCTCGTGCCTGACAAAAACAAACTCGGCATTTTTTAAAGATTTGGGCACAAAAACACGCGGAAACGTGTGGTGAACGGGGCCCGGAAGCATGTCCGCTCCCGTGTCGGTCAGTGACCACTGAGCAGGGGGACGCCCTGGCGCCGGATTATCTGGCAGAAACTCTCCTGGCAGCCGGAGAGGTTGCGCAAAAACCAACTCCGCTGGGGAGGCTTTTAAGTCCTCTTTAGGTGCAGAACGCAACCCTAATAAATCCCATAGTAGTCTGTTTACCCAATTTGCATCCATAAGCGACGCTCTGAGGGCTGCCTTCAATGATCTATGAAAACGCTCGCATAAACCATTAGCCTGGGGGTGGTAAGCGGTAGTGCGGTGAATTGTCACACCTAAGCTGTGGGCCATCGCTGACCAAAGCTCGGACACAAATTGAGGTCCCCTGTCGGACGTAATATCTGACGGAACCCCGAAACGCGCTATCCAAGCTGTTAAAAACGCGCGGGCCACCTCTGCAGCTGTGGTTGACGCCAGTGGGACCACTTCTGGCCAACGTGTGGTTCGGTCCACCATTGTCAAAAGATGTGTGTACCCCTGTGACGATGGTAGGGGGCCTACGAGGTCGACATGCACATGATCAAACCTCTTGGCCGGGATGTGAAACGGCTCTAAGGGGGCTTTTGTGTGCTTGTGTATTTTGGCCCGCTGGCAAGCCATACAGGCTCGTGCCCACTCCTTAACGTGCTTGCGCAGGCCCGGACAAACAAACTTTTCTGCTACCATTTTCACAGACGCACGCACCCCTGGGTGCGCCAGGGAGTGAATCGAGTCAAAAATGCGGCGGCGCCATGCGGCCGGCACTACTGGGCACGGGCGCCCAGTAGAGACATCGCAGATTGGGGGGGGGGGCATACCATCTTGCAGCCTCCTGTTCTCCAGCCTTAACCCTGTTGGTCCAGACTGGAGTGCGCACACGTCCGCATCGCTACCCTGGTCCGCTGCCATGGCTGCATAGTCTATCCCCACGTGAACTGGGGCTGCGTGCGCTTCCGCGCTGTTATTTTGCTCTGCGGCTGCGGTAGTATAATCTACCTCTGCGCGGACTGGTGCGGTTACCGCGCGAGAGAGGCAGTCTGCCACTACATTGAGTTTACCCGCTACGTGTTGAATATCAGTAGTAAACTCCGAAATTGCAGCCAGCTGCCTCTGCTGCCGGCCCAACCATGGTTCCGAAATTTTGGCCATCACAAAAGTGAGCGGTTTGTGGTCGACAAACGCGGTGAAACTCTGACCTTCTAGCCAGAATTGGAAGTGGCGAATGGCTAAGTGGAGCGCTAACAGCTCCCTGTCAAACGCGCTGTATTTTCGCTCGGCCTCGCGCAAGGACCTGCTGAAAAATGCCAGCGGCTGCCAAACCCCGGCAACGTGCTGCTCCACTACCGCCCCATGGCCAAATCTGATGCATCAGTGGTGAGCGCTATGTGGGCCGGTGGGTCTGGGTGAGCCAACAACGCAGCGTCTGCAAGGGCTTTTTTTACCTCCGTGAATGCGCGCTCCCGCTCCGGGGACCACTCGATTGCATTGGAGGGTTTTTGCTTTTTAAGCGTGGCATATAATGGTTGCATGAGTTGCGCTGCGTGGGGAGGAAATGGTTATAAAAATTCACCATTCCCCAAAACTCCTGTAGTGCTTTGACCGTTTGTGGCTGGGGAAAATCTGCCACTGCGCGCACTTTGTCCGGTAGCGGAACTGCCCCCTCTGGGGAGATGCGGTGCCCCAAAAAGTCGATCTGCGCCACCCCGAACTGGCACTTAGCTGGGTTGATTATTAACCCATGCTCTCCCAGCCTCCGGAAAACTTCCGTAAGGTGTTTTTCGTGTTCTACTTCGGACGCGCTGGCTACCAAAATGTTGTCCAGGTAGACGAACACAAAAGGGAGATCGCGCAACACCGCATCCATCATGCGCTGGAAGGTTTGCACGGCGCCTTTAAGCCCAAACGGCATGCGTAAAAACTCAAAAAGTCCAAACGGAGTTATCACCGCTGTTTTGGGAATATCCTCAGCGCGCACTGGGACTTGATGATAACCGCGGACCAAGTCTATTTTAGAAAAAATGCGCGCCCCCGCCAGATGCACCGAAAAATCCTGAATATGTGGGATTGGGTAGCGGTCATGCACTGTGGCGTTGTTTAACCTGCAGAAATCACCGCAAGGTCTCCACGAGCCGTCAGCTTTAGGGACCATATGCAGTGGGGAGGCCCATGGTCTCTTTGAACGCCGGATGATGCCCAACCTTTCCAGGTTGGTGAACTCCTCACGCGCTATGGACAGTTTAGCTGTATCCAAGTGCCGAGCTTTCGCAAAGCCACGTGCCGTCCTGCCTCAAATCCTCCACCATCATCCCTGTCCCCAAGAAGCCACGGATCACTGGACTTAATGACTACAGACCTGTAGCGCTCACCTCTGTAGTCATGAAGTCCTTTGAGCGCCTGGTCCTGTCCCACCTCAAGTCCATCACCACCCCTCTCCTGGACCCGCTGCAGTTTGCCTACCGAGCCAACAGGTCTGTAGACGATGCAGTCAACCTGGCCCTCCACTCCATCCTGCAGCACCTGGACTCCCCGGGAACCTACGCCAGGATCCTGTTTGTGGACTTCAGCTCCGCATTCAACACCATCCGCCCCGCTCTGCTCCGGGACAAGCTGTCCCTGCTCAACGTGCCTGACTCCCTCTGCAGGTGGATCATCGACTTCCTGACGGACCGGAGGCAGCATGTGCGGCTGGGAAAGACTGTCTCAGACTATACTAGCATCAGCACCGGATCACCCCAGGGCTGTGTACTTTCCCCCCTACTCTTCTCCCTTTACACCAACTCCTGCACCTCCAGCCACCAGTCTGTCAAGTTGATCAAGTTTGCGGACGACACCACCCTCATCGGGCTCATCTCCAACGGCGACGAGTCCGCCTACAGGAGAGAGGTGGCCCAGCTGGCGTCCTGGTGCAGCAATAACAACCTGCAGCTGAACGCTCTGAAGACAGTGGAGATGATTGTAGACTTCAGGAAAGTCACTACTCCTCTGCCCCCCCTCACCCTCTCAGGCTCTCCCATCACCACTGCTGATTCCTTCCGCTTCCTAGGCACTACCATCACCAGGGACCTCAAATGGGAGCTGACCATCAGCTCACTCATCAAAAAAGCCCAGCAGAGGATGTTCTTCCTGCGGCAGCTGAGGAAGCTCAAGCTACCCACCAAGATGTTAGTGCAGTTCTACACAGCCATCATCGAGTCCATCCTCACCACCTCCATAACCGTGTGGTACGCAGGAGCCACTGCCAGGGACAGACTAAGGCTGCAGCGCGTCGTGCGCACTGCTGAGAAGGTGATCGGCTGCAAGCTCCCATCTCTCCAGGATCTGTACATCTCCAGGACCCGGAGGCGTGCTGGCCGGATCATAGCCGATCCCTCACACCCTGGTCATGTACTGTTTGCCCCCCTCCCCTCTGGTAGAAGACTTCGGTCCATCCAGACTAAAACCTCCCGTCACATGAACAGCTTCTTCCCCTCTGCCATTAGACTGCTGAACACTAAGTGACTCTCGTGCACCATGTACAGCAGCTCAACCAGACTCATGTCAATCATCACTGTTTTCTTCCTGCATTACCGACTGCACTATATAGTTCTCCACAGTATCTGCTGCTGGCTAATATATATTTTAACTGTTGACCAGTATCACTTAATCTTATCCTACACTTTATTACATGTATAGTTTATTTCTCTTATCTTATCATGTTTAATGTTGCAGCATTGTACCGAGACAAATTCCTAGTTTGTGTACTACATGAACAATGGCAATAAACCTGATTCTGATTCTGATTCTGATTCTGATTCCATTGGTAGTGATAAAGTGCTCCACCCCGTGTTTCGCAACTGTCGCCGAAAAAGTGGGAACTGTGAGTGCTGGAAACTGAGTGAGAAGTGTGTGAAACTTACCGCCCGCTGTGGCAACGTTGGTCTGTGCTGGTGGCGGGGACACTCGAGCTGCACAAGGAATGGAGTAATGTAACTCTCAATGTGAGATTTCAAAAATGGACCAAACTCACTAATCACTTCCAGGATGCCCATTTCCTTACCATTATCACTCCTGCCAAAAATATCACTGGTGTAGCTCATGTATTTTTACCTACATATGCCACCCCTCAGCTTAGCCCCTGTCTTCCCCATCAGAGAATCGTTGTCTGCTCCCTCCAAAGTAAATAAAAATATCATGCATAAGCATCCCAAAGTGATAAAGCAAAATATTGGTAAAACTCAAATTAAACATAAAGCCTCTAAATTGAATGATTTGGCCTCTGTTCCTCCTCATAATTTAAAAATTAAATGTGGTTTATTAAATATTAGGTCTCTAACTCCCAAGTCTCTGTTAGTCCATGATCTGTTAATTGATCATCAGATTGATTTAATTTCCCTTACAGAGACTTGGTTAGGACAAGAGGATTATGTTGGTTTAAATGAATCAACTCCCTCTGGTTATTTAAACTGTCAAAATCCCAGAAGTTCTGGTCGTGGAGGAGGAGTAGCATCAATTTACCATTCCAAATTACTAGTTAATGTAAAGCAAAAAACATGTTATAATTCCTTTGAGGGCCTGGTCCTCAGTGTTGGGCACTTTAGCAATTCCAGGTTAAACCCAATTTTATTTGCCATAGTTTATCGTCCCCCATCAACCTATTCAGAATTTTTATCCGAATTTGCTGATTTCTTAGCTGATTTAGTGCTGAAATCTGATAGAATAATTAGAGTAGGGGACTTTAATATACATGTGGATGTAGATAGTGACTGCCTTAATGTGGCTTTTAATTCAATATTAGACTCGATTGGGTTTTCTCAGAAAGTAGGAAATTCTACTCATTACCTCCACCATACATTGGACCTTGTTCTGACATATGGCATAGAAATAGAAAATCTTGTAGTGTCTCCTCATAACCCTGTACTGTCAGACCATTGTCTGTTAACCTTTGATTTTACTATTTCTGACTATTTGGCTCCTAAAGAAAAATATTATCACAGTAGATGCCTCTCAGATGATGCTGTTTCCAAATTTATGCAGATTGTTTCCTCTATGCCATGTGTCAACACAACGGAAATAAGCTATAGACAGCTTGCTCCTTCTGTAATTGATAACATGGTGGATAGTGTTTCAGCTTCTCTGCATCAGGCTCTAGACTTGGTGGCCCCCTTAAAAAAGAAAAAGTCTAATCAGAGATTTTTAACTCCTTGGTTCAACACAGAAACTCGTAGCTTAAAACAGAAGACTCGTCAATTAGAAAGAAAATGGCGCTCTACTAATTTAGATGAAATCTATTTAGCTTGGAGAAATCATCTTTTAATTTATAAAAAATCTCTTAGAAAAGCTAGAACGAGTTATTACTCTGCATTAATAGAAGAGAACAAGAATAATCCCAGGTTTCTTTTCAGTACTGTAGCCAGGTTGACAAAGAGTCAGGACTCTGTCAATCCTAGCATCCCCTTAGAGCTTACTAGTCAGGACTTTATGAACTTTTTCAATAATAAAATTTCATCCATCAGAGATAAAATCAATCAGATTCTTCCCACAGTTAACTTAAATACTGTAACTACTACAACTCCTTCTATTGATGTCTGTCTTGATGAGTTTACTCCAATCGACCTTTGTGAGTTAGACAAAATAGTTTCCTCATCCAAACCTTCAACTTGTCTTTTAGACCCTATTCCTACCAGGTTATTTAAAGAAGTCTTCCCACTTATTGGTAGCTTTATTCTTCATATAATCAATTCTTCATTAACTTTAGGCCATGTACCGCAGGCTTTTAAAACGGCTGTAATTAAACCCTTACTCAAAAAGCCAACGCTAGATCCAGGAGCTTTAGCTAACTATAGACCAATCTCTAATCTCCCTTTCATTTCAAAAATCTTAGAAAGAGTTGTTGCTACGCAATTATTTGACCACCTGCAGGGAAATGGTTTATTTGAGGAGTTTCAATCTGGGTTTAGAATCCATCATAGCACTGAAACAGCCTTAGCGAAGGTCACTAACGACCTCCTCATTGCATCTGATAATGGACTAGTTTCTGTACTTGTCCTTTTAGATCTTAGTGCAGCTTTTGATACTATTGATCATAATATTCTACTTGATAGATTAGAACACTATGTTGGACTTAATGGAACTTCGTTGCAGTGGTTTAGATCTTATTTATCTGATAGGTTCCAGTTTGTTCATGTAAATGATGAGTTTTCTCTCAGCTCAAAGCTTAGTCATGGAGTTCCACAGGGATCTGTGCTTGGCCCTACTCTTTTTAGTTTATATATGCTTCCGTTAGGCAACATTATTAGAAAGCACTGTATACATTTTCACTGTTATGCAGATGACACACAATTATACCTGTCAATGAAGCCAGATGATACTAATCAATTAGCCAAGTTAGAAGCCTGTCTTAAGGAAATCAAAGTTTGGATGACTTGTAATTTCCTGCTATTAAATTCAGATAAGACTGAAGTCATTCTTGTTGGTCCAAAAAACCTTAGAAATTCCTTTCCAAATCAAACTTTCAGTTTGGATGCAGTTACTCTTTCTCTTAATAGCTCTGTGAGGAACCTTGGAGTTATTTTTGATCAGGATTTGTCCTTCAATTCACATATTAAATTTGTTTCTAAGACTGCCTTCTATCATTTGCGTAATATTGCCAAGATTAGGAGCATCTTGTCTCAGAGTGATGCTGAGAAGCTGATCCACGCTTTTGTTAGCTCGAGATTAGATTATTGTAATTCTTTATTATCAGGCTGTCCTAAAACATCTTTAAAAAGTCTTCAGCTGATCCAAAATGCTGCAGCAAGAGTTTTAACAGGTACTAGAAAGAGAGATCATATCTCTCCGGTTCTGGCCTCCCTTCATTGGCTTCCCATGGAGTTTAGAATTAAGTTTAAAATCCTTCTTCTTACTTACAAAGCTCTAAACAATCAGGCTCCTTTTTATTTAAAAGATCTGATACTACCGTATCATCCTAACAGAGCACTACGCTCCCAAAATGCAGGTTTACTTGTAATACCTAGAATCTCCAAAAGTACAATGGGAGGCAGAGCCTTCAGTTATCAAGCTCCTCTCCTGTGGAATCAGCTGCCAATCTGGATTCGGGAGTCAGACTCGATCTCTGTTTTTAAGAATAGGGCTAAAACCTACCTTTTTGATATAGCCTACAATTAGGGAGGGATCATGTGTTTTCTGAACCCTCCCTTAGTTATGCTGCTAATAGGTTTAGTCAGCCGGGGGACCTCCAGTAATGCACTGGGCCTCACTCCTTTCCTCACTCTTTATGAAATATTTTTTTTTTTGCTGGTCATTAACATTTGTTTGTTCTCTCCCATAGATTGAGTCCCCATCGTGCTGTTTGCTCTCTACATGTCTGTTCTTTTCTTCTTCTCTATCCCCTCACCCCCCAGCCAGTCGCAGCAGATGACTGCCCCTCCCTGAGCCTGGTTCTGCTGGAGGTTTCTTCCTGTTAAAAGGGAGTTTTTCCTCTCCACCGTCGCCAAGTGCTTGCTCACAGGGGATCGCCTGATTGCTGGGGTCTTTCTGCAACTGTGGGGGTCCTCCCTACAGTTGATAGTGCTATGAGATGACTGTTGTTGTGAAATGGCGCTATATAAATAAAGTTGAATTGAATTGAATTGAATAAGCACTATGGGATGCTTGTGATTGCATGTGTAGATTGACCTCACGTCTTAGAGGGGACAATATGTCTGGACCGCCTGTGGATAACAACAAGAAGACGGAGGTACGGCGATAAGGAGCTGAAAGGACTTCCTGACCTCCTGGAGCCCAGGCGGAGGACTGAAGGGCGCGGGGGAAGAGTTATTGTCAATAGGGAGTTTTGACGGTGATATGTGATTCTTCCTTTGTCCTTGGCTGTATAAAAGAGAAGGTTTTGACTCAGCTCTCTCTCTTGTGTTCTTGAGAGATAGCTGGGGATGTGAACACGACATTAAAACCTGGACTGAAAAATGATTCAGTCTTGTTATTTCATGCTCCCCACATTGGTGACCAGAGACGTTTGAGAATGCCGGGAAATGATTCCCATGATCCAGACTCGTCGGAGTCTGCCCGAGTGAGTGCCATCTCCATTAAACTGCCAGAATTCTGGCAGGACAACCCGGACTCGTGGTTCCTCCAGGCTGAGGCACAGTTCACGCTCGCAGGAATAACGGCGGATGACACTAAG
Source organism: Pholidichthys leucotaenia (assembly GCA_020510985.1). Lineage (NCBI taxonomy): Eukaryota > Metazoa > Chordata > Actinopteri > Cichliformes > Pholidichthyidae > Pholidichthys > Pholidichthys leucotaenia. Next base: position 18,382,510 of record CM035839.1, on the reverse strand, counting down.
TTTTACCATGTCATCGCAAGACTCAACAACCGCACAGCTCGATGCGTGCGGAGCCTGGTACAGCAGCCAACCGCTTACAACAAATACGGCGAGTTGAAAGCTGCCCTCACTGAGTGTTTCACGCCCTCAGCCGAAGAGAGGGCTAGGAGGCTCCTGGCTATGCACGGCCAGGGAGGGCGCAGACCAGTCGCCCTGATGGAAGACATGCTGCAGCTGAGGGACTCGGACAACGATAACTTCCTATTTCAGCACATCTTCCTAAGCAACCTCCCGTCACACATGAGAGGGACCCTCTCCAGCATGCCTTGTGTGACCCAGCGGGACTTCCGTGCGCTGGCCCGAGAGGCGCAGCGGCTCCTCGACTCCTGTGGTGAGCAGACGGCCACAGCAGCAGCGACAGACCTAGGTGCGGCGATCCGAGGCAACAAAGAGCCAGAGACAGCGGAGCCAGCCCCACCATCAATAGCAGCGACACGGCCCCGGCGCAGCGGAGGAGATGGCCTCTGTTATTACCACCGGCGTTTCGCAGAGAAGGCACACAGGTGTGTGCCACCGTGCAGCTACAAGAGCTCGGGAAACTCCAGAACCGGGATTCGTTAGCAGCTTCGGCTCTCGGTGAAAAAAATAAGCTGCTGTACATCACAGATGCGAGTTCCGGGCGGCACTTCCTCGTAGACACCGGAGCCCAAGTGAGTTTCATCACCCCGACCTATGCTGACCGGTTGGCTGGCCCCCGTGGTGACGGGGCAACGGCGGCGAACGGCTCGAGCATCAACACCTACGGAGAAAGGACCCTGTTTTTGTCCTTACACGGCCGCACTTATGAATGGACCTTTATCATAGCGGCGGTGAGCTTCAACATGTTAGGTGCCGATTTTCTGTGCTCACATGGTTTGTTGGTTGATCTTGCCAACAGACAGTTGGTTGATCTTTTTATTCTATTCCTTGTGCAGCTCGAGTGTCCCCACCACCGGTGCAGACCAACGTCACTACAGCAGGCGGTAAGTTTAACACACTCCTCACCCAGTTTCCAGCGCTCACGGTTCCTACTTTTTCGGCAACAGTTGCAAAACACGGGGTGGAGCATTTTATCCCTACAGCGCCCCCCCCCCCCCCCCCCCCGTCTTCGCAAAAGCTCGGCGTTTGGATGCTGCTAAGCTCTCCATCGCGCGCGAGGAGTTTGCCAGCCTGGAAAGGCTGGGCATTATTCGCCGTTCGAAAAGCCCATGGGCTTCGCCGCTGCATATGGTCCCTAAAGCTGACGGCTCCTGGAGACCTTGCGGCGATTACCGCAGACTAAACAACGCCACAGCGCATGACCGCTACCCAATCCCACACATTCAGGATTTCTCAGTGCATTTAGCCGGCGCGCACATTTTTTCTAAAATAGACCTGGTTCGCGGCTACCATCAGGTTCCAGTCCGGCCTGAGGACATTCCTAAAACAGCGGTAATAACCCCTTTTGGACTTTTTGAGTTTTTGCGCATGCCGTTTGGTCTTAAAGGCGCCGCGCAAACATTCCAATGTATGATGGATGCCGTGTTACGCGATCTCCCTTTTGTGTTCGTCTACCTCGATGACATTTTAGTCGCCAGTACTTCAGAAGAAGAACACGAAAAACACCTCACTGCAGTTTTTCGGAGGTTGGGAGAGCACGGGTTAATAATTAATCCAGCCAAGTGCCAGTTTGGCGTGGCGCAGATCGATTTTTTGGGACACCGCATCTCCCCAGAAGGGGCGATCCCGCTACCGGATAAGGTGCGCGCAGTGGCAGACTTTCCCCGACCACAAACGGTCAAATCATTGCAGGAGTTTTTAGGAATGGTAAATTTTTATAACCGTTTCCTACCCCACGCAGCGCAGCTCATGCAGCCATTATACGCCGCGCTCAAAAAACAAAACCCCTCTAACCCTATCGAGTGGTCCCCGGAGCGGGAGCGCGCATTCGCGGAGGTAAAAAAAGCCCTGGCTGACGCCGCGCTCCTAGCTTATCCTGATCCATCGGCCCGAATAGCGCTCACTACCGACGCATCAGATTTGGCCATAGGGGCGGTCGTGGAACAGCATGTTGCCGGGGTTTGGCAGCCGCTGGCATTTTTCAGCAAATCCTTGAATGATGCCGAGCGGAAATACAGCACGTTTGACAGGGAGCTGTTAGCGCTCCATTTGGCTGGCCGCCATTTCCAGTTTTGGCTGGAAGGTCGGCGTTTCACTGCTTTTGTCGACCATAAGCCGCTCACTTTTGCAATGTCCAAAATTTCAGAACCGTGGTCGGGCCGGCAACAGAGGCAACTGGCTGCAATTTCGGAGTTTACCACTGATATTCAGCACGTAGCGGGTAAACTCAACGTAGTGGCAGACTGCCTCTCTCGCGCGGTCACAGCACCGGTGCGCGCGGAGGCAGACTATACTACCGCAGCCGCAGGGCAAAATAGCAGCGCGGAAGCGCACGCGGCCCCAGTTCACGTAGGAATAGATTACGCAGCCATGGCAGCGGAACAGGGTAGTGATGCGGACGTGCGCGCACTCCTGTCTGGACCAACAGGGTTAAGGCTGGAGAGCAGGTGTTTGCAAACCGGTATGCCCCACCTAATCTGCGATGTATCGACTGGGCAACCGCGCCCGGTAGTCCCGGCTGCGTGGCGCCGCCGCGTTTTTGACTCGGTTCACTCCCTGGCGCACCCAGGAGTGTGCGCTTCTGTGAAAATGGTAGCGGAGAAGTTTGTTTGGCCGAGCCTGCGCAAGCACGTGAAAGAGTGGGCACGAACCTGCATGGCTTGCCAACGGGCCAAAATTCACAGACACACAAAAGCTCCCTTAGAACTGTTCCACATTCCGGCCAGGAGATTCGATCACGTGCACGTCGACCTCGTGGGCCCCCTACTGTCGTCGCAGGGGTTCACACATCTTTTGACAATGGTGGACCGAACCACGCGTTGGCAGGAAGTGGTCCCCCTGGCATCGACCACAGCTGCAGAGGTGGCTCGCATTTTTTTGACGGCCTGGGTGGCACGTTTCGGGGTTCCGTCGGATATTACGTCCGACAGAGGGCCTCAATTTGTCTCTGAGCTCTGGTCAGCGATGGCTGGCAGCTTAGGAGCGAAAATTCATCGCACTACCGCTTATCACCCCCAGGCTAATGGTTTATGCGAGCGTTTTCATAGGTCTTTGAAGGCAGTACTCAGAGCGTCGCTTACGGATGCAGATTGGGTAAACAAACTACCATGGGTTTTATTGGGGTTGCGTTCTGCGCCCAAAGAGGATTTAAATGCCTCTCCAGCCGAGTTAGTTTTTGCACAACCTCTCAGGCTGCCCGGTGAATTCCTGCCAGAGCATCCAGAGCCAGGGCGCACCCCGGCTCTGGGGCCACTGATTGACACGGGAGCAGACACGCTCCCGGGCCCCGTTCATCACACTTTTCCGCGCGTTTTTGTTCCCAAAGTTTTGAAAAATGCCGAATTCGTTTTTGTCAGGCACGAGGCTCTGAGACCGACCCTCCGCCCGCCATATGATGGTCCGTATAGGGTGCTGGAAACTGGTGATAAGCATTTTGTGCTAGATTTGGGAGACAGAAAAGAGACAGTTAGTATTGACAGACTAAAGCCTGCTTTTGTGATGAACGACGAGTCTGTACCCGTGGCGAGGGCACCTCGATGTGGTAGACTCCCCAGGGAACATGTCCCTGAGCCCCCGCAGGGATCAAATAACCACTCTCTTCCTCAGTCTGCAGATTCTTTGCAGGACGGCGCCGCAGGGACAGCGAGACCTGCTTACAGCAGATTTGGAAGACGTTTGAAGCCCAGACGGCGTACAGACTGAATTTTAATGTGATCATGTGGTATAGACTATGCTATGGATGTTATCACTGATTTTTGATATAATCATGTGGTATAGACTATGCTATTGAGGTTATCATGTTTTATTAACTCTGATATATTGTCCATTCTTCGACGTTTGGGGGGGGGGGTATGTAGCTCATGTATTTTTACCTACATATGTATAAGCACTATGGGATGCTTGAGATTGCATGTGTAGATTGACCTCACGTCTTAGAGGGGACAATATGTCTGGACCGCCTGGGGATAACAACAAGAAGACGGAGGTACGGCGATAAGGAGCTGAAAGGACTTCCTGACCTCCTGGAGCCCAGGCGGAGGACTGAAGGGCGCGGGGGGAGAGTTATTGTCAATAGGGGGTTTTGACGGTGATATGTGATTCTTCCTTTGTCCTTGGCTGTATAAAAGAGAAGGTTTTGACTCAGCTCTCTCTCTTGTGTTCTTGAGAGATAGCTGGGGATGTGAACACGACATTAAAACCTGAACTGAGAAATGATTCAGTCTTGTTATTTCACGCTCCCCACAACTGGAGCCATAAACTGCTAACCCCGTCTCTGCCAAAAAATTTGACAACAGCCACCACTCTTCTCAGATCTTCGTTCCAGTGACCACATTCAGACTCAAACTGTTTCTGCAACTCAAGTGTCTATTCTTCCTCTACTGGATGCAAGGGTGACATAGGTCAAAAATTGCCTTTTTATGATGCTCACTGTTCTCGTGGTCTCGAATGCGCTCTGTTGCACGTTTCTAGTCACTAAAGCAGGTTTCAAAGCATGACTGACAGTCACCAAACTTGCCACTGCTGTATATGCGGCAGGCAAAACAATATAAACAGCCAGTGGAAGGAGACTAGAGAAGCCATTGTGTTGACACAGACTCACCTGCATCTGCACACGGTCAGCATCCTTATCCTGGCAGCTCTCCGGTCCTTTTTTTGGCCCAGTATTCCCGGACAGCATCAGTGATATTTCCCCAGAGAGCAGGACCATTGCTGTAGGAATCGCTGACCCTTCCAACGGGCGTTTTGCAACTTTGATGATGGGGGGGGCGGGGGGCGGGAGCCTCTGTGGCCGGCAAAGTGACGCCCTCTGACGCTTATCAGACAGCGGCTCCGGCAGTATGTCCGTGTTAGCATTTCCAGTGCTGACAGTTTGACAAACATCTAGTTTTGACTGTACAGTTGACATCTGTCCGGCTGTGTTGCTACTTTGTTGTTTGTTTGTTTTTTTTAAAAAACAGTCAATTTAGGAGTCATTTTTCTTTTCTCTTTTTTGAGCGCCGCTCTTGTATTTTCGAGTGTTCGCCATATGATTCTACCGGCCTACATCTAACGTCAATCAGGTCAAATGTCAAATCTTAAGCAGGTGGGACAGACGTACACCTCAATAAATAAAAAGTTGAGACACCGAAACAAACCCTCCAATAAACGTTGGGCACGGCAGAATTAAATAAATTAAAAAAAAAAAAAGCGTTTCTTTCGGGGCCCCAAAAGATGCGGGGCCCCTGGGCTCCTGCCCCAGGAAACCCTCTGGATAACCCGGTCCAGGGCACCCCCCCACCCTGCTTCATGGTGATGTGTGGGACGTTAGGTGTCATTTAGAAAAGCACTCAAAGAGTGCATACCTCTGCCAAGGCTCCTTCCATCCCTCATGGATCACCTCCAAACTGTAATGGGTTAGTGTGTAGGCCTAGAACCACTTGTGGTGAAAACTGCATTAAAGTCTGTCCACTAGTTTTGGAGGATTCTTGCTAACACACTGTGAGAAGACAAGAGCCTTGGTGGAGGTACACTACCGTTCAAAAGTTTGGGGTCACTTAGAAATGTCCTTATTTTTGAAAGAAAAGCACTTTTTTCAATAAAGATAACTTTAAACTAATCAGAAATACACTCTATACATTGCTAATGTGGTAAATGACTATTCTAGCTGCAAATGTCTGTTTTTTGGTGCAATATCTACATAGGTGTATAGAGGCCCATTTCCAGCAACTATCACTCCAGTGTTCTAATGGTACAATGTGTTTGCTCATTGCGTCAGAAGGCCAATGGATGATTAGAAAACCCTTGCGCAATCATGTTAGGTCTGCAATGCTGTAATTGCTGCAAATGGAGGATTCTTTGACGAAAGCAAAGTTTGAAGGAAATAATTATTATTTCAAATACAAATCATTATTTCTAACCTTGTCAATGTCTTGACTATATTTTCTATTCATTTTACAACTCATGGTGGTAAATAAGTGTGACTTTTCATGGAAAACACAAAATAATTGTCTGGGTGACCCCAAACTTTTGAACGGTAGTGTATGTATGCATTCTCGGATTATCACAAGATTGTGACGGCTTCCTCTGTAGCCCAAGAACCAGTTTTGGTGAAAATTTCATCCAAAACATTTCATTATCGTCTCGTGGTGCATTTTACTTTGTGCAATAAAAAAACTAATGAAAAAATTAATACTTTTTAATGCTTTTTATACTGTTGGCAATGGAGGAATGCTGGAGCAATGAAAGCATCAAGGTGCTGATGCCTCAATGCCAGAGCCTTGGTGGAGGTATGCATTCTTGGATCCTCACCAAAATGTAATGGGTTCCTCTCTAGGCAAAGAACAACCTCTGGTGAAAATTTCATCCTAATCCATATGGTAGTTTTTGTGTAATCCTGCTGCACAAATACAAAGCCCTTGGTGGAGGTATGCACTCTCAGATCATCACCAAAATCTAATCATTGGTTCCCCATGCCATTACACATCTTTCCTGAAAATTTCATCAAAATCTGTTCATAACTTTTTGAGTAATGTTGCTAACAGACAGACAAACCAACAAAGCACCGGCAAAAACATTTCCTCCTCCCTTGGTGGAGGTAAGAAGCCAGAACGATGCAAGATACACTGTTGACTGTGGAGGAACCAGGTGAGAACAGGGATGTCTAGTGGGGAGGCCAGAATTTAAAGAAAATAACAAAACCTGCATTGTCAAACTAACTCCAGTCGTACTGTCTGTGTAGGTTTGGACGTTCAAGGGGTTCCTCCCACCTGGGAGGGCGGGATCATTCCGCTTCTCACATCATCATAACCAGAGCAAAATCAAACTGCTCAAAAATGACAGAATTGTGTCATTTTCAGTTTTTCTGTTGGTAGCCACTCCAGTTACCCACATACACAGATGTGAAAAACACTGGAAAAAATGAATTTTTATCATATGTTCCCTTTAGAGCAGCATTGTGCAACCTTCCTGTTCCTGATGGAACACTAAAACCAGACCGTCTCATTCCAGCCAGACACAATCACCCCGGGAGTGCTCAGATCTCCTGACCCTTGACCTTAAGCACAGCCTAGACCAGGGGTCGGCAACCTGTACGACACGAAGAGCCACTTTGAGTGATTTTTGTCTAAAACAATCTGCATGGAGCCACAAAACTATCTGAGCCTAAAAACTGAGGTAAAACAGCAGAATTACAACTACAGTCTGGCCTGAGAACATCAGGACTAAGAGTAGGTTACAGACCCCTGGCCTAGATGCGGATCCATCTAGGATGTGCTTAAAGTCAGGGTCAGTGGCCTAGCAGGAGTAGCATTTTCTGTGAAATCATAAATGGCCAGATCTTCGGACCGGTGACAATGGCGTTGACCTCAACCTGGATGCAGACCTACCTGAAGGTCGGTGTGAGCGAGTTTGGTATCGGGGGAAATGCCTAGGAGGAGTAGTGATTCCCGTGAACTGTGGCCAGACAGACGGACCCCAGATCATCACATTAGCTACTTTCAGCTTTGCTGGAATGAGCTAAAAACTACAACCGGCACCTTTTACAACCCCAAAAGTCCCAAAGGCCAATCACAGGATTATTTTTTTTCTTAAATTTACAGCTTTCTTGTACAGCGGGGAAAATAAGTATTGAACACGTCAACATTTTTCTCATTAAACATATTTCTGAAGGAGCCATTGACATGAGATTTTTCACCAGATATCAGTAACAATCCAAGTAATCCATACATACAAAGAAATCAAGGCAACTGTGCTCATATGTTATATTTAATAAAGCAGAATGACACAGGGAATAAGTATTGAACACATGAAGAAAAAGCCGTGCAAAAAGGCATAGAAAACCAAGAAACTAGCTGAAATCCATCCAAATTTAGGAAGCCAGACCATCCCCCATCAGCGCAAATTAATTTCAGCTGGTTAAGTCCTGACTGATAGCCTTTAAAAAGGTCTGTGAATATCAGATTATCACACCACAAAGAACTCTTGATGGGTAGAAGCAAAGAGCTCTCTCTAGACCTTTGCAACCTCATTGTTGCAAAACAGCATCTATCCCAGTACCCTGCCTCTCACCCAAAGATGCTGGGATAGGCTCCAGCCCCCCCACGACCCAAAAAGGATTAAGCAGAAGAAGATGAATGAATGAATGAATGTTGCAAAACATAATGATGGCATTGGTTACAGGCACATTTCTAAACTGCTGAATGTTCCAGTGAGCACTGTTGGAGCCATCATTCAGAAGTGGAAAGAACATCATTTTACCATAAATCAGCTATGCCCAGGAGCTCCTCACAAGATTTCTGACAGAGGAGTCAAAAGAATTATCAGAGGAGTTATCCAAGAGCCAAAGACCACCTGTGGAAGGCTTCAGAAAGACCTGGGGCCTCATGTACAAAGACTTGCGTGGATTTCCTACCGAAAGATAATGTACATTTAAATCAAGAAAACACCGTAAGCAAAAAAAGTTTAAAAAAAAAAATCCAGACGTATGAAAGAGTGCATACGCAGGAATCCAAGCACATTTCCTTTGTACATCCCAATCTACTTGAAATTGAACGCACGTGAGAAAATACCAGACTCCTCTCTTGACATGTCTCCATTTGAATATGCAATTAGATGCAAATAGGTATATACAAGTGCTGCACGTTTGATTCTCCTGTATCCACAATCAAAAATAATGGATTTAATGGAATTTCATGGACTGTGAGTTGGAGGTGCTCCTGAATGAGGCAGAGGCATGTAAAAACATTTTGTTTGGCACGCTGTCCTCCAGCATTAGCGCCAGAAACAGGCAATTCAATAGCCTGCTCACAGCCCTATAAGATTAGTTTACTGTTTTCCTTTATTCAGACAGGGATGAGAAGCAGACGTCTATTTAACCTTGACATGTTTCCACTGACTTCTGCAGTTGTCCTCAGAAGCGTCAGCTGATTGCTGTGATTTGTGACCAGCCGGGTGGATCAGCTGGTCGAATTAAAGGAAAACAGTAATGAAAAAGAAAACAATATGAACCTATTTAGTGGGTATCCACAGTCACCCCTCATTTGAAAGCAGATCATATTAGACTTGACAAGTACATATCTTATGTCCAAAATGCAAATCTCATCCTTTATAGTTATATACAACTTACATGGATTACACACACTTGTATTGTAAATGAATGAAGTGCGCCGGGGAAAGGGTAACACTGTTACATTTTAAACTTTACGCATGTGTTTATTGACATAACTACTGTACACACAGAGGCAATTGGGGGCTTGGTAGAATGCTGTGAAACTGTAGTTTAATCAGCAAAAAAAGGAAGTCACTTACTCGATCCACTGACTTGTCATGAAGCCTTGAAGACAGGGTGATATTTGGGGGCGCACAGGCGGGTTGCTCATGAGGTGGGTTATTATTAGGACAATTACATGAATTTACTCACCAAGAAGCCACCCAGCCGCACAGTGCCAGCTTGTAGTTTTTTTCCCAACAATGCAGATGTTCATTAGAATCATTAGGAAAACTGGCTCTCGCTACACATTGTGCTTTGATGTTGGCCTGTTCAACTGCATTGTATGGGAATATGACGTACCTGAGTGACAGCCGGGTAATGCCATCCCACACAGCTGGCATACAGTAGCTCAGCTCAGGGTTGACTGGGAAATTCCTAATGGTTCTGCCAGCTCCCTCTGGAATGCCCCTGTTGCCAGAAACCCCAGTGTTGTCAGCACCTGCACTGGGACGGGTAGTGCACGGCTTCTTGCCGTGTCACGCTCCAAGAGCGGCTGTAGCTCTGAGCACAGTTCCACAGGACTGCCCATGGAATCCTAAACCGGATAACAAGCCAATCATCATCCTGAGCCAAAAAATCTTCTCTGTCTCTAAATATCCGTTCTCTTCTCACTGCGCAATATGCAATATCCTCTAATAATGCTAATGCCATTGTTGTTAAGAGGCATTTTCTGCACTTCTTTGCACTTGCTTTTATATCCACTCATCTAATTGCGCACACTTGGATGTTTGTTCATCATGTGTCTCTGGTATGTACAATAATTTTCACGTCATTATCAGTCTCCCAGCATCACCTCTAAGTGTCGCCAACGGACCGATAACAGTAGAAATGTATGTACGCTAGCCATGAAGTTGCTGTGGGGCTGAGCATATTTCCATGGTCATTTTATTCTTGATACATTTAAAATTTTCCGTGGAAAAGGACGTATGCCATGTTGTTGTGCGCAAGTACGGGCCCTGGAGATTGCAGGTACTGCTGTTTCAAAGAAAACAATAAGTAATGCACTCGGCTGACATGGGCTCTATACCCACTAACCTCACAAGACTCCATTGCTGAAGAGAAAGCATGTTGAAGCTCATTTAAAGTTTGCTGCACAACATTTGTGCAAGCCAGTAAAATACTGGAAGAATATAGTCTGGTCAGATGAGACCAAAATTGAACTTTTTGGATGCCACAACACACAGCATGTTTGGAGGAGAAATGGCACTGCACATCCCATTCTGGTCTGGGGGTGTTTTTCAGCACATGGTACAGGCAGACTTCATATAATTGAAGGAAAGATGAACGGATAAATGTACAGAGACATCCTTGATAAGAACCTGTTGCCGTCTGCCAAGATGCTGAAGATAAAATGAAGGTGGACATTTCAGCAAGACAATGATCCCAAACACAGCCGAGGAAACTCTCAGCTGGCTCCAGAGAAGGAAAATAAAGCTGCTAGAATGGCCCAGTCAGTCACCTGACCTGAGTCCAATTGAAAATCTATGGAACGAACTGAAGATCAGAGTTCATAGAAGACACCCACAGAACCTTCAAGATTTGACGACAGTTTGTGTGGAAGAATGGGCTAAAATCACTCCTGAGCAATGCCTGTGCCTCATTTCTAAATACAGAAGGCATCTGGAAGCTGTTATTACCAACAAAGGCTTTTCGACTAAATATTAAATGAATTTCACCTAGCCCGTTCAATACTTATTCCCTGTGTCATTCAACTTTTTTAAATATAACTTGTTTTGTGAACACAGTTGCACTGATTTCTTTGTATTATGTTTTTTTTGGGTTGTTACTGAGATCTGGTGAAAATCTCAGGTCAATGAGAAATATGTTTAATGAGAAAAATGTTGACGTGTTCAATACTTTTTTCACACTGTAAATTTAGAATTTTCCCCCCTCATAAATTAGTATTTTTTGTCATGTCAGACACAGTATGTTTGCAGATTTATTCATATACAGTAGCACACAAAAATCTGGGCGCCCCTTGACAAATGGCATATTTTGGTGTTTTTTTAAAATTGATTCACTGTTTATTTTTGCACTTTCACAATTGTGTATAACTTCCTATAAAAAGAAACAATCCATTAATGTTTGCTGGTAATACTGACCGATGTCTTCAGCTCTCCACTTCATGTCAGGCCTACGACCGAATCACCGCACTGATACCGCACCCCCTCGCTTGTAATATTTGAACATTATATCATCCATGCAGAATTCACCCCCACCCTCCAGAAACAAGAAAAGAAAAACAAAAGGAACCTGATCTGTTCTCACAGTGACAACAGCCAGCAAGTAACAAGGCATCACTCATGGTCAAGAAATCAGTGAAACATTGTTTTCTAATATTGTTTTTAATGAGTGATGGTTTTATTCTGAAGACGTTTGCATTTTTAAAAACATGGTGTGAGGCACTTCAACATTTACCACATTTAACAAACTGACGTAGGAAAATAGTGATGAGTCATTAGTGTTCACAGATAATGTATAAAATAACCCAGAATGTCCTCCATGTTTTTCTGGCTGCAGATGAATGAGTGAGCTCCTGCAGGAGAATTATGACTCTATACTATATGTTTCATGACTGATTAATAAAGTTAGGAAATTCTCTCTGTAGAAAAACAATTAAAACATTTATTAAAAAAAAGTCTTTGATATAAAAGTTAGTGTTACTGAACTTTGTGCTGCAGTTCCTTCACACGGCCGTAGTCCCTCATCTCCTGCCGCGCCTCCTCCTCCTCCTCCTCCTCCTCCTCCTCCTCCTCCTCCTCCACGGTCCGTCTGGGAGAGCGAAGTTTACAAATGTACTGCAGGGGAAAAAAGGAAAATGTGCAGTTTTACTGCGGGATTCTGTGACAGCTGAGAGGAGTTGGGGGCAGTAGTTTTCCAAGAATAACAAGGCAAATTTACCATTAAAAAATACACAAAGTGTACACAACCCTGTTACAAATGCTGTAGAAAATTTATGAGAAAAAAAGTTGCAAATTCACAAGAAAAAAAGCCTTATATAAATTATAAGGAAAAAATCTGTAAATTCACAAAAGCTGAAAATTTACCAGAAAAAAAGGTGCAAAATTATGAGAAAAAAAATTGAACATTTAACAAAAAAGTTGCAAAATTTAAGAGCAAATAAGTCACAAATTTACAAGAAAAAAGTTGAAAATTTACAAGAAGAAAGTGACCCATTGATGAGGAAAAAAAAATCACAAATTTACAAGGAAAGAAAGTTGCAAATTTATAATATAACAGTCAAATTTACGAGAAAAAAGTCAGAAATTTACAAGAAAAAAGTTGCAAATTTATGGGAAAAAGTCACACATTTGAGGAAAAAAGCCACAAATTTACAAGAAAAAAAATCACAAATTTACAAGAAAAAAAGGCAAAAATTTACAAGAGAAAAAATTAAAATTTACAGGAAAAAACTGTTGAAAACTTACAAGAAAAAAGTCTTTTTTTAGAGAAAAAAATTAAGCATTTACAAAAAGGTTTGTAAATTTAAGAGAAAAAAGCCACAAATTCACAAGAAAAAAGCATGAATTGATGAGGAAAAAGATAAAACTATACAATAAAGGAAATGCAAATTTACAAGAAAAAAGTTGGTAACTTATGGAAAAGATAGAAAATTTACAAGAAACCGTTTCGAAATTACTTGGAAAGAAAAAAAATCAAATTGATATGAAAAAAGTAAAAAAAAAAAAAAAAAAATTACAAGAAAAGTTCAAGGTAAATTTAATTCGCCCCCAAAAATGTTGAGGGTGAACTTGTAGCTTGGATGCCCTCTTGTGGCCGAGCCTTTGGGTACGCTGCTTTATAGTCAGAAAGGTGTGTGTGTGTGTACGTGTGTGTGTGTGTGTGTACGTGTGTGTGCGTGCTACCTCCTTGGCATCCTGCAGCGTTGTGTATCTGTAGTTCGGTGGTTCTAGACTGTCCATCAGGCGGCGGTGAAAAAGGTGGCTGCTCTCGATGAAACGCTGAGTCATGGCGAACTGCTGCTTCAGAGTTTCGTGGAGAACAAACGCGGCGGGATTGAAGGAGCCGATAGCTGTTAATAAAACACAGCATTAATGTAAAATTGCTGCACCAGCCAATCAGACTGACATGAATCTCTAACATACAGAAACTCACAAAATTCTGATGAAAAAACAAAAACAAAACAGGAATATAATGCCATCCATCCATCCATCTTCTACCGCTTTTCCGGAGGTCCGGGTCGCGGAGGCAGCAGTTTGAGCAGAGAAGCCCAGACTTCCCTCTTCCCTGCCACCTGCTCCAGCTCTTCAGAGAGGATACCAAGGCATTCCCAGACCAGCTGGGAGACGTAGTCTCTCCACCGAGTCCTGGGTCTGCCCCGGGGTCTCCTCCCGGTGGGACGTGCCTGAAACACCTCAAGTGGGAGGCGTCCAGGAGGCATCCTAATCAGATGCCCATACCACCTCAACTGACTCCTTTCAATGTGGAGGAGCAGCGGTTCTACTCTGAGCCTCTCCTGGATGACTGAGCTCCTCACCCTATCTCTGAGGGTGAGTCCAGCAATCCTATGGAGAAAGCTCATTTCAGCCGCTTGTATCCGCGATCTCGTTCTTTCGGTCATTACCCAAAGCTCGTGACCATAGGTGAGAGTAGGAACGTAGATTGACTGGTAAATCGACAGCTTTGCCTTAGAACTCAGCTCCCTCTTCACCACAACAGACCGGTACAACGTCCGCATCACTGCAGATGCTGCTCCGATCCGTCTGTCGATCTCTCGCTCCATTTTCCCCTCACTCGTGAACAAGACCCCAAGATACTTAAACTCCTCCACTTGGGGCAGGAGCCTGTCCCCAACCCAGAGAGGACAATCCACCTTTTTCCGGCTGAGGAATATAATGAAGCGTAGAAATTGTTTTACAGCATTGAATGACGGGTCAGCGTTCCTGTAAATCCTTCTTTTGACCAGCAGACGGCGCTACAGTCAAACCAATTTAATCAGCCACCACTGACTGAGCACTAACCCCTCATCATCTTAAACTATTTCCTTCTGCATCCGTTTTCGGGCATCGCCGTATCAAAGACAAACGGCCCTGCAGCAACACCGGGAACCTCTGTGGAGTTTAGTTTTTACTGCTGTCTGCCAGCAGGATTACAACCCAGAGGTCTGCAGCCCGGCTTTGACAACAACCGCAATAAAAAATAAAAACTTGCAAGAGTTAAACATTTACAAGAAAAACTTTGACATTTGCATAAGAAAAAAGCTACAAAACTACAAGAAAAAAGTCTCAAATTTGTGAAAGAATGCTAAATTTTATGAGAAAACCTGTGAATTTAGCATAAAAAGCTTAGTAATTTACAAGAAAAAAACAACTAATTTATAAGAAAAAATGCACTCAATATACAAGAAAATTCACTGCTATTGAAGAAGAATAAAGAAAATAAATTGAAGCCCAAATTTCTGAGACAAAATTTGCATATTTAAAAGGGGGGGGATCAGCTGTCACCACTGCTAATGGGACAATTTATTCTTCTAAGCTGGCTTTATTTTAAAGGTACAATGTGCAAAATTTTTGGTAATCTGAATTCTGAAGTTTAATGCAGGGTAAAATCTTAACTTTGTTTTCATAGTTATACAGTAGAATCACTCTTAATTAAAAGCTGTTAAATCTTCTGTACCTTAAGCTAAGTTTTTAGGCACAGAAAGAGGGTCTGACTCCATAAAGGCGGCCATCTTGGACCACCATTATGTCCGTTTAAGTTTTTATATCAATCTTTAATTACACAAATGACTTCCGCCTGTTCTCTTAGATGCGTTGAAAGAGGTTGATGACTGATAAAATGTGAATTGGTTACATTTTGAATTCTGTCTAATAGATTGTGCTGAATATTGCACACTGCACCTTTAAGGCTCAAACAGGTGGTTTTTTTTCTCTCTGAAAATGTCTCACACTGGATCTTCCCAGAGGCTGCTGACCCCTGGCCTGTGTGTTCATGTTTACTTGTGGTCTCACCTTCAACCATTTCTGTGCTGAAGGCCTGAGCAAATGCTGGGCTCACGTACGCGTCCGCACCTGCAGACGGAGGACAGACGCGGGTCAGAGCACGGTGGGTATGAACAGCAGAACCGACATACGCAGGGATGTCTGGAAACAGCAGTTACTGCAAGTTATGATGTAATGCAACAAAGCTATAAACCGTAATTGTCTAAATGAAAATGAAAAAAGGCAGTCAAAGAAAAAAAATAGCACCACAGTGGGGCGGCCATGAAACTATACAACCTTGAGTGTAGTATTCTTTTTGTACAACAGTTCTACAAATGCAATCTATAAGCTGATAGTAGTGTGTGAAAACTGATTCTGTTTTAATGTTGTGTTGTTCTGACAAGATTAGTATCCCTGTGTGAGAACAGACTTTAGCTGATGTTGCTAACACAGATAAGTATAACACAGAATGTAACAGTCTTAATGTCATTTGACACATAATATATCCACTGAAATTTGCCAATTTCCACCAGTTAATTTAATGTTCTCTTTTCCATAAAGAATCACAAGCAACCATTATATTGTGAGGTTTTAATCTAAACTTTGGTGAAGCTAGCCTTAAAAAATATGCTAACCACTGCTAACAGGGCTAACTATTAGCACGAACCCAGAACACAACAACACAATTTCTGGGTTGCGAAGTCTGTCTCTGTTTACACAGCGCCTCGCTGTGGAAATTCAGATACACGACACGGTCTACTCAGAAAGAGACGGATCTTCCTGCTCCATTTCATTTTTAAATGATGAGTCATCTAAAAAAATGATGCATCATTCTTTTTTTATAGGAGGCAGGTGCTGTCAGTATCCATATTTGGCCATGTAACGCTGTTGTAGATTTTCTTTAATAAATGCCCCTTGTTGATCTAAATAAGCTGCAGAGCCAAAGATGCCTTTTCTGGGTATTTATTCTTGGTCAAGAGGAAGACTTCATGCAGCAGTTTGGCAGAAATGTTCACAGCCAAAACAGCCTTAAAACGATAATATGTTGTCTGTCCCTCTGTGTTGGCCCTGAGATGGACTGGCGATCTGTCCAGGGTGTATCCTGCCTCTCGCCCAAAGATGCTAGGATAGGCTCCAGCCCTCCCGCGACCCGAAAAAGATTAAGTGGAAGAAGATGAATGAATGAATGAACGAATGTTATGAGAACATTCTGTGGGAGTACAGAGCCTAGCTGTCTCCTGGGACTGACCTTGATAAGACCAGAGTCTCAGTGTCTCAGGAAGAAACATGATACACTGTGTCTAGAATAACAGGGACACAGTGTAATACTAATAGATAAAATAAGGAAATCTTTCACAGCTCCTCACTCAGGCCACTACCTTTCTGCGTTCAGACTCTTGCTCACTCAATAACCATCTCTCTCCCCGTCCCCCAGTGGATCCCGACAGTGTGTGTTCTGAACTGGACCTCGAGATCTTGTCATCTGTGACTGACCGATTTGGTCTGCTCACGTGAAGAGGACTGGGCGGATCACAACAGATGAGAAGTGGACAGAGACAAAAAAAGAAAGAACGGCTCCTGAGCCCAAGTTGCTCATCGTGAAGAGTTGTTCAGAACAACTGAACCGGTCACCAACGACGCAACATTACGACACATTTCAATCCTCACATCTCATAAGAAAGCACCAGCACTTAATTAAAGACTGTTAGAACACCGCTGAAGAGGAGGGATAATATGTGGTGAAACGTCCCGGTGTGGTTATCAGGGAATATCCTGGAATCTCCATTGTCCAATCAAACTGCTCAGTCCAGAACTAACGCTTATAATTTTATCTATCTGCACCACTGAAAAACTTTTATGGCAGATGCTCAATTTTTTCCTGTGCAAACAGATATCTGAAGCCGTGTGTAAATTTTCCTGACTGGTTAAATTAACTTATGGTAAATGGCATTCACTTCTATAGCACTTTTCTACTCATCTCTGGATGACCAAAGCGCCTTACAGATCCTGCCATCCACCAGCTCACACACACATTCACACACTGATGGCGGCAGGGCTGCCGTGCACCGGCGCTGGCCTGACCCACCAGGAGCAACTGGGGGTTGGTTCGGTGTCTTGCTCAAGGACACGTCGACATGCAGACTACAGACAGAGTGGGAATCGAACCCCTGACCCTCTGATCAGTAGTCGGCCCCACTACACCTGTGCCACAGCCGCCCCCATGAATCAGGACTGTGATTTTTGCAGCAGCAGACTAACCTGTGGACCACGTGGATGTGGTTTGGACTGCTGCCTCCTTTATTAGAACCCTCCTGGCTGATGTTCCCCTCCTCGGCTGCTCCCACGATACTGACGATCCGAAGTCTGTTCTCCCGCTGAAGGATGGCGATGAATGGTTGTGATGTGAAATCCTGGAAGGGGAGGACCGACCAGTACCACAGGAGGAGTCAGAGTAATCACCTCCTGTCCTCTGATGTGACTCCTCCTCTCCTTCTCCTCCGTCATCCTGCACATGTTCTGACACCGGGCTGTCGTCTCGATCCGTCCTGCTCTCACTATCAAAATCGCTCTGGTAGTCCAGCACCTCCTCCTGCACCTCCTCCTGCACCTCCTCTGTCTGGTTTCTGTCTGGAGAATCTGGAGCTGTGGTCACATGTTTGGTTTTCTTCTGTTTAAGAGCAGGAAATGAGGTAAAACAGGTGAAATATACGGTGAGAATGAACTAGAAATAAGACCAAACTAATATGAAACTTTTTGTCAGAAATGTTCGAGTTTATTCCTGCAAATTTGTGGAGAGTTTCCTAATAAATATTTTAGTTTTTTTTCTCCATATAACAGTGTGACTTTTCTTGTGCATGAAATTTGCAGTTTTTCTTAAACATTTATTCACTTTTTGTTTAATTTGCAGCTTCTCCCAAGTATTCTACCTTATCCAAGTTGGCAACATTTTTCAAATGCTTCTTCAATTTTTTTGTTGAAATTACATGTAAATATTTTGCCATAAAATTATTCTTCTTTGTTCTTTTGTGAGCTTCTTAAAAATTTGTGTTTTTTTCTCCTAAATTTAGAGCTCTTCTCAGACTTTGTTCTTAAATATTTGAGGCTTTTTTCCCAATAAGTCCTTCTTTAATTTCTCCTTCTTTATAGTAATAATAATAATAATAAGGCTGCTTGTCCACCAAGCTCATTTTTTCCCCCACTCTGACCATCTCTTTTTGGTTCATTTTCTATGTTAACGCCTCTTTTAGACTAAAATGACACCATGATCAATACAGCAGAAGCGGGGAGGGATGCATGCTTTCTTACCAGTTTGATGTGGTTTAGCCTAGATAGCAGCGATTTTCAGAGTAAAATGTTTGAAACTCCGATTGCAAGCTTTGAGTGACAGGCCAAGCAGTTGCTACGATACAGGGTGGAGACCCTTTTTTTAAGAGCACCTGTGAAGCGCCCAGAAAAACAGGCCTAGAGTGTTTTTATGCAGTCGGTGGAATAATAATAATCTACTTATGTAGCACCCTTCATACAAGAACTGCAGCTCAAAGGTGCTTTACAATAAAAGAAATACATGAATTAGATAAAAATTAGACAAAAGATACAATTATAAGCAATTTAAGAACAGACATGAATAAAAATCCACTTAAGAAGAAATGGCACAAAACATAATTTTTACCCCCTCTACACGGGTGGAGATTGTAAAAGATTTCCTTATTTTATATTTCAATATTACACTTTGTTCCTTATATATGTTCCTGAACAAAGCATATCATGTTTTCTTCCTGCGATTCTGTGGCTCTAGCCTATCAAGGTCAGTTCCTGGAGACAGCAAGGCTCTTAATACTGTTGACTCAACATTCTCAAAACAATGTCTATCTATTGTATTAAACTCTGCCCTGAGATGCTGAATCTTCTCTTGGTACTACCTGCGTACAGTGTTGTATGAACTTCCCTTCTTGTACAAGATGTAATAATAAACACCCAAAAAGCATGAAAAATTGGAAAGATCTCTCAACGATCTCAATGATCTTCCAGTGATCTCCTCAAAGTTGGACTGAGTCCATACATTTACACAGAAACAGCTTTTTCGAAGCTTTAGGAGATCGTTGAGAGATTGGGCCAATTTTTCATCTCGCACTGATCTCCAAACGATCTCTGTGCTGTGTAAAGGGGCCTTTATAAACTGAAAGTTAGCAGCTTTTTCTCATAAATGTGCCCATTTTTTTCATGTGAATTTCAGTATTTCTTCCTTGTAAAATTTCCAACTTTTAAAATTGACCCTCAGGGACCCTTCAAATATTAGTCGCACTTGTACCGCTAAGCACAAAAATGCTTTTCATAAGGTAGGTATCAAAAAAATCCAAAATAAATATTCTACTTTCACTGAATGAATGAATGAATGAATGAATTTTATTTATTTCGGATAGTACATTACAGGTTAAAAGAAACTGTATAATATAACAACAAGGTCAAATTAGACAAAGACTCCTTCTACTATACAATTCCATGTGAGTTATCCGAAATGGGTGATGGCTGAAGCCGCAGCTTATATTGCCCACCCATATTCCATCCAAGAATTCAAAAGAGAAAAAAGAGAAAACAAGACAAGAGCGATTACAATTTAAAACAAGGCTAAGACAAAATGTGACTGAGAGAAAAGGAAAAACTGAGCAAGTCTAAGTTAAGCGGTTACTATTCAAAAACAAATCTAAGACAGTGTCACAAAGAAAAAAAGAAAAAAAGAAAAAACTAAGCTACAACACAACACAGGCTGGAAATGTCAATCCTTATGTGAGTTTACATGTCGTCTTGTAAATATGTTTGGAGTATTTCTTCCTTTAGTTTTTGTTTAAATTGTCCAAGCGTTGTACATGATTTTAATTCAGGTCCAAAATCGTTCCATAATCTGACTCCTTGCACTGAAATACAGTGTTGCTTGGTGGTTGTTCTCACTGTAGGCTTTTGAAATATACATGTTCCTCTGAAGTGATATCGTTTCTCCCTTGTTTGGAACAACTTTTGGATATTTGCGGGCAGTGATAGATTCTTCACTTTGAACATTATTATTGCGGTTTTAAAGTCAACCAGATCTTTCAACTTGAGAGTTTTTTGTTTAAGAAAAAGTGGGTTTGTTGGTTCCCTGTAAGCTGCTTTGTTGATTATTCTAATAGCTCTCTTTTGAAGCATAAAGAGTGGATATATGTTTGTTTTATATGTATTTCCCCATACTTCATTACAATATGTCATGTATGGGAGTATTAATGAATGATACAAGGTGTATAGTGTGGGTTGATTCAGCAAATTTTTCACTCTGTGTAATATTGCAATTGATTTGGATACTTTACCTTTTATATAATTAATATGTGGCTTCCAACACAGTTTGTTATCAATTATTACTCCAAGGAATTTAGTTTCGGATACCCTTTCAATCTCTACACCATTTACACTGAGTTTGGGTACTGGATTGTTGTGATGGTTGTTAAAGACTATAAATTTTGTCTTGCTTAAATTGAGCGTTAATTTGTTTGAATCAAACCACAGTTTAAGCTTTCCTAATTCCTTTCCGAGTGTATCCAGAAGTTGTTCCAAATTGTTTCCACTGCATAGCAGATTAGTGTCATCAGCAAACAATATTAAGTCCATTTTTTCTGAAACTTTACATATATCGTTTATATACATATTGAATAATAATGGTCCCAAAACTGAACCCTGTGGGACTCCACAGGTGACCTTCAGTAACTCTGAGTTTTTGCTGTTAACACATGCAAACTGATATCTATTCTTTAAGTAACTACTTAACCAGGACAGTGCTACCCCTCTAATACCACGATTTTGTAGTTTCTTTAATAATAGATTGTGATCTACTGTATCAAATGCTTTTTTAAGATCCAGGAATACTCCAACTGAATACTCTTTATTTTCAATGGCTGTTGATATTTTTTCTGTAAATTCCATTAAGGCATATGCTGTTGTCCTTTTGTGTCTGAACCCATATTGCTGCTCACACAATAAATCATTCTTCAGTATGAAGTTGTCAATTCTCTCATAGAATATTTTTTCAAGTATCTTGGAAAATTGCGGTAATAGTGAAATTGGTCTGTAGTTGGAGAGTTCCCCTCTGTCGCCTGTCTTGTAAATCGGAATTACTTTAGCTATTTTCATTGCATTGGGAAATATACCTGATTGGAGAGACAGGTTACAGATATACGTCAGTGGTTTCACTATGCATTCGATAACAGTTTTGACTAGTAGCATGTCGATACCATCACAGTCAGTAGATGTTTTACTTTTGAATGATTTAACAATTTCAATGACCTCTCTTTCGTCTGTGTTCTTTATGAAGATGGAGTCTTTTACAGCAGTGTTATTGCATATTGTATCACCTGTAGGCGCCGTAGTGGGTATTTCTCGGGCCAGTTTAGGTCCAATGTTAACAAAAAAATTATTAAATTCATCTGCAGGTGAAGCTATATTCACATTCGGAGTCGATTTATTATTTTTTGGAATATTAGTTGGGTAGCTAGTATTTCTGCTTTTATTTCCATGGATACTGTTGATTATTGTCCATGTATTTTTAATATTGTCTTTGTTTTTTTCCAGTTCTTTACTGTAATAGTCTCTTTTACTGCATCTTATTATATATGTTAACTTATTTTTGTATGTTTTATACCGTTGCTCTGCTTCTTTTGTCCTTTTCTTTATGAAAGCTTTATATAATAAATTTTTCTTTTTACACGCCTTTTGTAGTCCTTTGGTTAACCATGGTTTGTCAGCAAATTTGTGTTTAAGCTTTTTTTTTAACTAATGGGCAGTTTTTTTCATAAAGAGTGGTTACAATGTTTATAAATGTGTCATAGGCTTCATTTACATCTGATACATAGACTTCTGTCCAGTCTTGCTTCAGCAAATCCTCTTTAAAAGAACTGATTGCGTTTGGTGATTTGTGTCTGAACGATTTTGAGATTTTTTCTGGGTTGGGCCCCGTGTGGCCATGGATAAGTGCAAAGATTGGCAAGTGGTCGCTTATATCATTTATCAATAATCCACTTTCTATTTTCTTATCGAGAACATTGACAAACAGGTTGTCAATAAGTGTAGCAGAGTGAACTGTGATTCTACTGGGATGTGTTATTGTGGGATATAGACTCATGCTGTACATAGAGTTCATGAACTCTGTAACTACATTTTGTTGATGTGGATTAAGTAGGTCAATATTGAAATCTCCACAAATTGCTACCATTTTCTTACTAGTAATATTATTGTACAGCTCAACTAATTTATCTCTGAATGTCTCAATGCAAGTTCCCGGCGTTCTGTATATGCAGCTTATGATTAGATTTTTTGTTTTGTCTAGGTCAATCTCAACAGTAACACATTCCAGAATCCCTGGTAGTGCTGAGGACATTTCATTTACAAGCTTACATCTATATACTAGGTCATCAATGGGCTGCACGGTGGCGCAGTGGTTTAGCACTGCGGCAGCACAGTTTTACCCTCGGCCGGGGGATCGCGGGGATCATGAGATCGTGGGTTCGATCCCAGCCCCCGACCAACAGTGAGCTGTGTGGAGTTTGCATGTTCTCCCCGTGTTGCGTGGGTTTACTCCGGGATTTCTCCGGTTTCCTCCCGCATACCAAAAAAAACATGTAGGTTTAGGGCGCTCGCGCACGCAGCGACCGGCAGCTGGTGGCTTGTCACCAGACTGCAAACCAAATCTACCTATGGGTACAAATAAGTAACAAAAAAAAATAAAAATAAAAAAATATACAGTGCAACACCACCACCCTTTTTTTGAGATCTGTTAATGTTCTGTTAACTGAGCTAATTATTTTCAACCATGTCTCAGTTAGTTATTGATATCAAATATTCATAATTTTTAAGATTTTAATTAATCATTCAATGTAAATGTTTTACATAAATTTGGGTGTTTTTTGTGAACTGGGTGACAGAAGAGAGAGTGGCCTCTGCTGAAACCACAAACAAGTTTGTGGGAAGAAAAAAGGGGCATAACAGAGAAACTGGACTTCTGTCCTCATATTTAATTCCTCATTACCATTTGTAAGAACATCAGTGTTACAGTTCTTTTTAAAAAGTTCCCCTTGCTACTTTGGTTTTGGACCCACTGGTTCTGGATAAAATGGCTGCATGTGGCTAATAAAAACCATTTCAGTCCTTCCCTCACCTGTCTGTCGTCTGGTGGGTCCTCAGGTAATCCGAGGTCGTCCAGCGTCATCACGTTAATCCTGAAGTCTGGAACAGAAACAGAATTTATAACAGTAATGGAGCAGATGAACACAGCTGCACCAACATCTGCTGCTGGAATACGAAAACAGTCAAACATCTGGAGAATAACAACACAGACACATCATAACGCTGTCAAAAGTTTAGTGATTACACGCAAGCTGTTCTTTGCATTTTTTGGACAGTGACAGATGATGCAACATTACACCAGAGGGACTGTTTATCAGTGAATCCAGCACGGCGGTGGTCCGTCACAGAAGGCACCACTGCAGTCACACATTCACGCACCAGTTCCACAGATGCAGTTTACATGTTGGCAGCAATAAGCAACCACAGATTCTGATTTGTTTCTTTAATGTTATATTGTTCCTAAAAAAACTAGTGTCACTACACACAAGTAGTTCCTAAACACATGATGTGCAGGTAACATAGAACATAGTAACTTTGTTTTTGTTTTTTTAAATCTATTTATTTGTAATTACAGCTCCTTGTTTGGGACTAGCACACAGCTGCTACATTATTTGCTTTATTTCACTTCAAGGACCTCTTCTTGCACACTGCAGAGTGACGTACTTCTACTTTCCGATCTCCCCGGGAGTTCACTTCCGGTCCCATTATACGTGCCCACTACTTGAAGCTTACTGTGCTGTTTCACTGTTAGCTTAGCATAGCACAGCTATCCTTCTGTTTCTGTCTCTCCCACTCCAAATACCACTGCATGGGATGGAATGACCCTGTGAAACTCCCCCAGTTGTTACCTGACTTGTTATGTCTTGGTAAAAACGGAGGCATACAGTAATCAGTCAATGTGGTCTGTGTGTTGTATCTGTCCGTCAGTCTGTGTTACCAGCTTTTCAGTTCGCCCGGTCAAAATTAAGTGCAACTAAAGGCTTGTATCATTTTATGACCATATTTTCTCGACTTCAAATTTGCCAGAATTTCGAGATAAGGTTCTGTTTTCGAAATAAACACAAATTTAACTCACCTTTACTGTCAATGAAGACGGGAAAACGGTATTGTAACAACTATGCCGGGCCAGTAGAGGTGGATGTGCGACTTTTTTTATAGCACATGGATGATTTCCTGCCACAGTTGATCTCTAGCCGAGAGATAAACTGCAGTTACTGAAAAAACCCCACGTATTCAGCAACTACATCATTTATTCATCACATCGATTGTTTTCACACTGGTTTTGCAGAGGAAGGATGTGGTATTTTCTTCTTAGAGTTTTCAGTTCGCTAAATACTACAAGTCCCAACATTCCTCACCTCAAAAACATTTTTGGGGTTGGTTAGGTGACCGTGCTGATTCCTGTCCAAAATTAAGCAAATGTAAATAAAGTCTTTGACAAATGTTTGTGTTGTAATTATTTATATTTGTTTCTCATAGTTATTCAGAGAGTAACAACCGTATGACTGTATTCAACAACTGTATTCAACCGCTGGACTAAAGTGGCCAACCGGTGGAAAAGTGGCATTTGCTGCTGGAGAATCTGTATTTACTGTGCTGCCGACACCCGCCTACCATTGGCCACTTTTCCATCTTGCCATCTCTCCACAGCAGACGCCTGCATGAAGTAAATTTTGGGCTTAAATTATGCAGCGATTTTAATATTAAAACACTAATAACTCCGACTAGGTTAATTGGCATAAAACTGGGGATTCTAAAATTGTCCTTAGGTATGACTGTGAGAGTGAATGGTTGTCTGTCT
Source organism: Pholidichthys leucotaenia (assembly GCA_020510985.1). Taxonomy (NCBI): domain Eukaryota; kingdom Metazoa; phylum Chordata; class Actinopteri; order Cichliformes; family Pholidichthyidae; genus Pholidichthys; species Pholidichthys leucotaenia. Next base: position 18,357,258 of record CM035839.1, on the reverse strand, counting down.
CTCTGTGTTGGCCCTGTGATGGACTGGCGATCTGTCCAGGGTGGACCCTGCTTCTCGCCCAAAGATGCTGGGATAGGCTCCAGCCCCCCGCGACCCGAAAAGGATTACGCGGAAGAAGATGGATGGATGGATGGATGGGAACTGCTTGGTTCCATTACTGTAATTTAACCCGTTTTCTAAATAGTTTTCTCTAAAGTTCAGCGGATATTTTAAGTCTTAATACTAATGTCAGTAATATAAAAACACCACAGTGTGACATGCTTCATTCACTCACCTTAAAATGATTCACTCACTAAACCAAACAATTTATTAAGCTGAGGAGAAACATGACATCTGTATTTTTTATATCTATCATGTCTGTAACAATAATCACATTTTAAGCTGTTTTTCTTTCCTCTTTGTCTCTCTGAGGTCCATGGTGGTGAACCTGAGGGTCAGCTGTCAGAGCAGCTGTGAAGAGAACAGGCTGGAAGCTAAATAAGAATATTACATCCTTACTGTTTATACCAGAAACTGCTACTGTATTTCAATAAATTAATAGTTGGAAAAACTTAGTTTTTTGCAAGATTATTCAAGAAACCTCAATATTTATTACACATAAGTGTGAAACATTCCAAATCATTCTGATTTAATATTCATATTTACGCTTTTACTTTTGGAAATTTTGATGTTTACCTGCTATTGCACACCATCGTGTAACTATACATCCATTCACTTAATAAAATCTGTTACTCCAGCATTTTGCTTTGTTCTAATTTCATTCTTGTGCTTCTGTATTTTTATGCCTTGGTGCAAAGGCAATGTAGGCATACAGTACTCACTCCATGTGTCTGTCTGTCAGCAGCTTTTCAGCTCACCCACTCAAAATCAACTGGAACTAAAGGCTTGCATCACTGTATCACCATATTTTCTTGACTTTTAATTTGCTACAATTTCCAGATAAGGCTTTGTTTTCAAAATAAACACAAATTTAACTCACCTTTATCATCAATGCAGCTGTGAAAAAAGGTATCACCAGAAGTGTCAGTGTCTTTTTTACAGCCCCCCACGCCACAGGCACTGAGGCATCAGCACCTTGGTGCTTTCATTTTAATATTACTTTGTGTATTCAGCATCCTTTGGTTATTGCTGTTAGCATTACTATTATTGTTATTAGCCTAGTTAGCTTCCAGTTGCTAGTGTGTTATTGATTGTCATTAAACTTTGATTCACTCCGAATAAGATTGCCTGGACTCAGATGAACCTGGGGAACAAGTCACTAATAGTTGTTATAGTAAAAACTCTGATTTTATTTAATAAGAGAATAACACACTAGCAACTCAAAGCGCTAACTAGGCTAAAGACAATAACTGCTAACAGTAAAGTGCAAGTTATGCACCCGCATCAATGCGACGCAGCTGCGACAGTGTTGACGCAGCAGCAACATGCGTTTCTATTGCCTTGCCACCGTGCACCTCTCCAGAGAAGAAGAGGTGCACATCGGCGACGCAGGTTATAATTCAATTCAACTTTATTTATATAGTGCCATTTCACAACAACAGTCATCTCACAGCACTTTCAACTGTAGGGGAAACCTCCACAACTGCAGAAAGACCCCAACAATCAGGCGATCCCCTATGAACAAGCACTTGGTGACGGTGGAGAGGAAAAACTCCCTTTTAACTGGAAGAAACTGCCAGCAGAACCAGGCTCAGGGAGGGGCAGTCATCTTCTGAGACTGGCTGGGGGGTGAGGGGATAGAGAAGAAGCAGAAGAAAAGAACAGACATGTAGAGAGCAAACAGCACGACAGGGACTCAATCTATGGAAGAGAACAAACAGATGTTAATGACCAGCAAAAATATTTCATTGAGAGTGCAGAAAGGAGTGAAGCCCAGTGCGTTGTTGGAGGTCCCCCGGCTGTCTAAACCTATTAGCAGCGTAACTAAGGGAGGGTCCAGAGACACATGATCCCTCCCGAATTATAGGCTATATCAAAAAGGAAGGTTTTAACCCTATTCTTAAAAACAGAAATCGAGTCTGATTCCTGAATCCAGATTGGCAGCTGGTTCCACAGGAGAGGAGCTTGATAACTGAAGGCTGTGCTTCCCATTGTACTTTTGGAGATTCTAGGTAGATTCTAGGCCATAAGAGCTGTAATTGGTCCTCTTTGTCTCCTCCTTCACATTTCCTGGTTCTCACCGCTGCTCCGCTCTGCCCATTAGATGGAGGCACAACTTCCAAAGCGAGTCAGTTAAACAACGGTCCTTCTTCTTCTCGTTCATCAGATGGACACTCCCGCCTCTTCAATGAAGGTGACAGTACACTGCAGGTCCCCCAACTTCCCCCAACTTGCCGTAGCACATCCAGACAACTGGGATTGGCCAGGTCCTCTCTCTGAGTGCTTCATGCAGTGGGCAGGACTGTAGCAAATGTTCTACCGTCTGGCTGCCTGATCTACAGGGACACTGCTCTGTGTTGCCGATATGGAATTTTGTGTATAGATGATAGTTCAGGTGACTGTGGCCTGTCCTGAGCCTGACTAAGGCTACTTGCTCACGCCAGGTCAACAAGAAGTATGGATCTTCTCCATTTTGGTTTGGATGCTGCTGCCTCCACTTAGTCTGCTGCTTGACCCTGATGATACTTTTAACTTCTGCGTAGCTAGTAGACCTGTCCACCTGTTCCCGCGTTGATCCCTCTTTTGCTAGGGAGTCAGCTGTCTCATTACCAAACACACCGCAATGGGAAGGAATCCACTGTATAGCAACTGTGTGGCTCACGCAGAGGGAGACAAGAGAGGAGGACAGGTCGTTCAGGTCAGTGTCTCTTTTGTATTGCAAGGCCTGTAGGATAGACAGGGTGTCAGTCAGGAGCACAACATTCTGACTGGCAAGAGGGCTGACTTCGATGTAAGTTGCGGCTATTTTCAGGGCTTCTGCTTTGTAGTTGGTGCAGTACAGGCCAGTAGTGAGGCAGATTCTGTCTTCGCTGCCTTACGGATATTGTATGTAGACTCCTGCCCCTCCATTTCTAACTGCATCCTCTGCAGAGTCATCTGTATAAACATGAGTCCAAGAATCTTTGGGGTAGTGGGTGTGCAGGTATTCAAGTGTGAGGGACTTTCTTACAGGGTCACTTTGGGAGTCTTTGGGGCCAACTCTGGGGATGCTGCATTGGATAACTGAATCTGAGTTCACTGAATCTGAGTTCACATTGAAATACTGTGTGACTGTATATTTTTTCATATATTTCTGCAAAGTGTGGTTAGTCTGAGTAAATAACTGCATATATTCCTGTATATATTTGCATCCTTTTATAGAAACGTGGACAGACTGTAATTTACTGTACATACTCTGTTGTCATTGAATCCTTATTTAAATCCTCCACCTGAACAACGAGAGCAAGTTTTTAGCCAAAGTCAAATTCCTTGTATGTGTTGTGCATACTTGGCCAATAAAGCTGATTCTGATTCTGATTCTGATAAGGGGGACAGTTCCCTCACTCCAGGGAGGGACCACCAGACAATGGGATATCTCCTTGGGATAATGATCAAGGACACTGCGATTCTGTCGCTCAAGTATTCTGCTCTGGTGCATGAAACTCCCTCTCTTCAGTCTCCCCTTTGTGGGCTAGGACAGCCTTTCTTTCATGGGGTTATCATGCATCTTCCTGAACTTGTCAGCTTGGGTGAGACGTTTAGCATCTCTGTGACTCTCAAGAGATTGGAGCCCTGTGATGGTTTCAAGCTCATGTATTGGCAATGACTTCATGGCCTCCGTGATGATGCGGGCAGCCTGGTTCTGAATCTTGCTAACCTAATCAAAGTTGGACTTGGCCGTGGTTCCCCATGCTGTCATGCCGTACTCAAGCACCGGTCTGATTCTACGAGTGCACAGCTTCTTGAGGGTCAGGGTATCTGTGCCCCAGGTTGTTCTTGCGCGCTTTTTCATGAGAGCAAGTTGGACCCTGGCTCTTGTTACTGCTTTCTGTGTTTGTTTCTCCCATGTCAGGCATTTGTCAAATGTGACTCCAAGATATGTGGGATTGCTCTCCGCAAGCAGATTTTGCCCGTTGATGTATAATTAGCCTTCTGCATCTTTGATGAGAAGCTAAAGATAGTGTATGTTGTCTTCTTGGTGTTGACAATTACTAGCCACTGTTGTGTCCAATGTTCAAGTACGTTGAGCGCCTGCTGTAGCCTGTAGTTAACGGTGGTGAGATATTCTTCAGCGCACCAGAGGACAAGATTGTCTGCATATATGGCTCCCTGAACCTTATGTGGCAGGTCTCTGACAATGTCGTTAATGAAGACAAGGACTAGAGTAGGGCTGAGTATGCCTCCTTGAGAATATTGAGGAAGTAAGCACATACAGAACATTTTGTAGCTCATCATAACCTCAGTAATTACAGATAGTCAAATAACGGCAGTGGCGGTTGTCGCACGCAATATTTTCTCCGACTTCTCTTTTTCTCTGTGCAACGATCATATGAAAAGTTGCTTTTCCTTAACATTTATTAGCTCCAACTCCATCGCAATCTGCGCTTGTCCGTTGCTATATCATAAACAAAAACACAGGATGAACACAAATCACTCTACACATTGACTGAAACCCATTTTGGCAAAAGAACGACGCATTTCACCCAACAAAAAAAATTTCCGATCACTGCATCGGCGACGGACATTGGTAATGGCGTCAACCTGCTGCGGATGCATAAATCCCACTTAATGCTAACACGCTGCACACACAACATATATTAAAACTAAAAAAGTACTCAGACAGCGCATACCTCCACCAAGGCTCCTTCCCTCCCTCCTTTTGTCCATCCATCTGTCTGTACCTCCCTACCTCCATCCCTCTGTACATTGCAAGATAGGGTCTCGGCGCGCTCATGGATCACCTCCACAATCTAATGGGTTCATCAAGAGCCACCTCTGGTGAAAATTTTTTAGAAATCCATCCAGTAGTTTCTGCGTAGACCTGCTAAACTACTGCTAGAAGATTGAGCCTTGGCAGAGGTATGCACTCATGGATCACCTCCAAAATGTAATGCGTGTAGCCCAAGAGCCACTTCTGGTGAAAATTTCACCAAGCTCTGTCACGCAGTTTTTGAGTAACCTTGCTAACACATTGTGAGAAGATAGAGCGGGGGTCACCAACACAGTGCCCGCGGGCACCAAGTCGCCCGCAAGGACCACATAAGTTGCCCGCAGGCCTGTTCTAGGAATAGCACAACTCGCAAGTGAGCTGCGTCTAAGATGTAATTTTTTCTGCCGCTATTTTTTAAAATCACACTTGCATTTATATAGATTTTAAAATGACAATGTCTTAAAAATAAAAAAAATAAAAATATGTTTATTATACGTAAAGTTAAGGTGAACTCTGACCTAGTTCAAAGGTCAGTATTGTGCGCATGACAAAACCTTCTCGCTTGTGGAGAGTAAGCTAGCGGGCAGTGAAGATGGTGAGCGGAGTGCACTTTCCTACCCCAAAAACATGGCAAAAAAAAGACAGAAAATTTATCATTTTCAAAGAGAATGGGAGGAAGAGTTCTTTTTTACTACCGTGAAAGGAAGCTGCGTGTGTTTCATTTGCGGGGCGACTGTAGCGACGGCGAAGCGGCACAATGTGGAGCGACACTTCACTACACGTCATGAAAGCTACAATGCTAACTACCCACTGGGAAGCATTCTACGGTCAGAGAAGGCCTGTGAGCTAAAGGCAGCTTTGGATAAGCAGCAGTCTTTTTTACGAAGCCGGCGAAAAAATCCCGAAAAGCAACCGAAGCCTCATTTAGAGCTACACATTTTCTGGTAAAGAAGAAAAAGGTCTTTTCAGACGGAGAAGTTTTCAAAGAAGCAATGATGATAGTTGCTAAAACTGTACTCAAAGATGAGAAAAACGGAACCGATCTAATTTCCACTCTCTCCGATGTCCAACTGGGGGCATCTACGATGGCTAGACGACCGTCGGCTATGTCTGGTAACTTGGCCGATCAGCCGGACTGGGATCTGGTCAAGTGCAGGTGGTTTAGCATCCAGTGCGAAGGTACCATTGGAGAAGCTGGTAGTGGTAGCTCCTGCTATGACCGGCTGACATACAGGTTTCATCGCTCACTGTAAAGGTGACCCAGACTTCCCAAAATTTCTACATTACCACTGCATCATTCACCAGCAAGTGTTATGTGCAAAAGTGATCGGCTTTGAGCATGTAATGACTCCCGTTGTGAAAATCATTAACAGCATCCGCTCCAAAGCGAAACAGCACAGGACATTCAAGGTGCTATTGGAGGAGATGTCAGCTGAATATGGTGACCTGCTGCTGCACACAGAAATCCGATGGGTCAGCAGAGGACGAGTGTTACTTCGTTTTTTGTCACTTTTGAGTGAAATCAAAGAGTTCCTGCAGTCCAAAGGGAAAGACGTTTCGCTGCTGGAGGATACAGAGTGGACACTTGACCTTGCGTTTTTAACAGACATTACTGGGAAACTAAACCACTTGAACTGTGAGCTGCAAGGCAAAGGTAAGACTGTTGCTGAAATGTTAAGTGGTTTAAATGCATTTAAAGCAAAGATGAACATTTTCTGTATGCATTTACAGAAAAAAAAAGGTGCTGCACTTTCCCTCTCTGCAGCTGGTGCTGAAAGACAATGCTTCTACATCTGAGACATTTGACAGAGTTGCAGAAAAGTACTGTGAAGTCATACACAGACTTCTACAAGAGTTTGATAACAGGTTTTGTGACCTTGATCAGCTTGAGCCATGTGTGTCATTCATTTACAATCCTTTCATGAACATGGACACAACATGCATTGCTGAGCAACTCAGTGCAACGTTCAACTTGGATGCTGAACAGGTGGAGATTGAAATTGTAACATTGCAAAATGACCTCCACCTCAATGCCTACCAGGCTGCACCAAACTTTTGGTGCCTTGTTGACACAGAAAAGTACATTGGCGTGTGCACAGCTGCTATGAAGGTCACTAGCCTGTTTGGTTCAACCTATCTGTGTGAGTCTGCATTTTCTGATATGAACTTCATCAAGAACAAACACAGATCACGCCTCACTGATGCACATCTGCAAGATTCACTCAGAGTTACAGTGTCAAGTTACACACCTGACTACGATACACTGGTAAACAACATACAATGCCAGTCTTCTCACTAAAAAAGAAACGGATACCAGATGTTGTCAGTGGCAACATGGTAGTGTCATAGAAAAGGTGAATTAAAATGCTGAAAAATTGTGTTTAATTCAAGGCTGCAAACCATCAGTTAATCACCTGGTTGAATCTGAGGATCATTTTGTTGTTGTTTGGTTCTGTGTGACGTGTAAATTGCACTGTACTATATTGCTTTCTGATACTGCAGCATATGGACAATCCTATTCAAATCAGGAGATGCACTCAGAGTGTGAACTGTGAAACTGCTGCCCACTCTCAGTGCTGTTTAGCTTCTTCTCATGAAAGGACAGCGCTGGTTATTACTCCAGCATGATTCTTTGCAAGAACTGTATGGATATAATTCCGGTGAAGAAGAACACACAAAAGTGTGTTTATAAAATGTAACAGATTTTGAGCAGAATTGCAGCAGATTTGTTCAGTTAAAAACGTGATAAGATTTATTTAATATGAAAGTTGATTTTTCTTAAATGTTGCATAACTTTTTCAAACATGGTTCAACATAGTTCATGAATTGTTAAAAGGGTTTAGTTTTTTATGGTTAAAAGGGACTGGTGAAAACTGGACATTTTTTTTAATGAAATGTAGAAGTGATCATCTGAACAATTGCTGAGATTAATAAAAATAAAGTGTTGAATATTGATCTTATCTGTTACCCACTCTAAGTTATTGATAATTAACTATTTATTTATGTGTGTGTATATATACAGTATACATAATTTGTTATTTTAGAGGAGTGTGTCAAGCTGGTAGCCCTTCACATGACTCGGTACCCATGAAGTAGCTCTTGGTTTCAAAAAGGTTGGTGACCCCTGAGATAGAGCCTTGGTGGAGGCATGTGCTCTCGGATCCTGAGGAGATCAGAAAGCGGAAGTACATCACTCTACACTGTGCAACAGGTCCATTGTCATTTTACATATATTCAATGAAATTTGCTTTTGTTCACCAATCATCATTAAAATACATGCTTTGGTCAGGTTTCTTTCAAACGACCTGCAAGCTCTCCATAACTGCACACTGGATTCCTGGGTGAAGTCACTATTTCAGTATTATCACCATGCAGATGTCTCTAAAGTCTCTTCATTGCGCACTGAGACACTGAACTGAAATTGTTGCTTTGACCTGCTGAATTGTTTCCTTTCATAGGCTGGTTTTGTTTAGATCCACAAAAAGCAGTCATTACATGTACACACACACGCACGCACACACACACATGCCTCCACAGAAGCTTTTAAATCCCTGTGAAGGTCTAACATGTCAAGTTGGTAAAATGGTTCCTTTCAAATGTTTACTGTGACACTCATGAAAACTACTCAGGTGTAAAAGCTATTGGATCATTTGATTTAAATTATGGGGCAGCAGAGTGGCAATGAAAGCCTTTACTAGTGATGTGAAAACAGCTCGTGTGTAAATGTGATGCACCAACAGCTTCTAGAAAAAGGCTACAGTGTATTTGACATGGTGGGAATAAGACCAGCAGGAATTCATGATGTCCTGCTAAATGGGCCGTATTTGCAGTGAGTTGATTATGCACCTTGTTGTCCATTTTGGATACATGAGATGAAGAATGAAACACCATAAATAAACAATGAGTGCAAGAATAATTTTAACATTAAAGTGCCCATGCCATGCCATTTTTCCCACATGCTGACACAGTTCCCAGAGGTGTTAATGAAATATCTGTGACGTGCTTCAGTCAGAACACATCAGGTTTAATTACTGCAGTACTATTTTACACTCAGTTGAAGGAGCCATGCCCCCCCATATACAACAGTCTGTTTTACTGATCTTAATTTAAATGCTAATGAGCTCCAGTTCAGCTAGGTCAATGGTTTCCAACCTGGGGTCCCTGGAACCTTCAGGCCTTATTTGGTCCAAAAATTGTAAATAATTTGCCACTGTTGTGCATGTGTTCTGTAGACACCCATATCTCATGGAAACCTTAATGTTTCAGGGACCCCAGGTTGGGAACCATTGACCTAGAGTACACTCTAACCCAACCCTGCCTCTTTCGTCACTGCTGATCTCTGTAGCTGACATCTTTATGTGGCTAATGCTAGCTGGTTAGCTCAGGCTGTGTTTGTTGGCCGCAAACACAGCCTAAACTAACTAACGTATTGGCTAAGTATAAAGGCCTAAATAAAACAACATCAGGACTAGGGTTGCAGCTAACGACTATTTTACGGCTTGGGTAATTACCCACTCTAATCGAAGATTACTTGAGTAATCTGATACCTTTTTTAAGAAACTTGCATTGCATTTGTGGAACCTTCTTTCCTAAAGAGCAGGAGTAATTGTACCAAACACTCAATAAAACAGGTACACATTTATTGCAATGCTTACTGCTGTGTTTATTGCATACAACGTAACTTTAAAGGGTACGTTACACCATAAAGTTCCTTTTGCTAGCAGTTAGCATCCAGATGCTATAAGCATAATTAGGGTAGCTGACTACATTCTATTAATCTTAATTTTAAATCTCAATCACGTACCTTGTCTCGGGTGTGCTGGCTGTGCATGATGTGGGATGCTTTCTGCCGAGACACTGTAACATCCAACGTTGTAGCATGCTAGCTCGCTGCTCAACTTTATCATGTACACATTGCATAATGTTTTCCTTCAATTTGCGCTTGAAATGATTCCAGACTTGAGATACTTTTGTCATTTTTAAAAAAAATTTCTTGGATCTTTGTCGGCCCGTCACTATGCCGGTCTGACATGGTGCTGTTAAAAAAAAATCTGCATTTTGTTTAGGTAGCATGACTGGAAGAAGACAGCACCGGAAGAAGGTCATATAGACTGGAAGTGCTACATTAAACGACATGTTGACGCATAAATTTTGAATCAAGATTTTTTTGTAACCGAATTATTCAAGTAATCGTTGCAGCCCTAATCAGGACAGATATCTTTGGTTTGTGTGGTTGACAGTATGTGACTGTTCCCTGGAATATACGGGAAGGGGGGGGGGCTGAAAAGTTCATAGAGGTCAAATTTGACCAAATGTGGTTTATTTTTCAACATAGCCTCCCCTTTGGTCCACACACTTCTTCCATTGGTGTTGCAGCGCTTGGACCCCTGCGGTTGAAAAATAAACCACATCTGGTCAAATATGACCACTATGAACTTTTCAGCCTATGACACCCCCCCCCCCCCCCCGTAATTAGCACAGAAACAACCCTGAATAACTGAATGGCTAGCTCTGCTAACAGCAGCTAACCGCGTTTGTCCCAGCCAGTGTATAATCAACTATAATAAAATAAGCTGAAATAACATCTAGGAATGAGATATATAGTCAAGTGTTGGTAGATAATCTGGCTGGGATCATGGAAGTCTAGTGAGGTGAATAGATTATATGGAATTTTTTCCAGAAAGATCAAACCCCCATCGGTCAGTTAAGCTAACGCTAGAGGCTTGATCTGCTGGACTGGGCAGAACACTGTGACGCCTAGTCGGGTAGAACAGTGGTTCTCGGTACCAGGTTGCAGACAGCAGCAGAGGAAAAGTTAATAATTTATTCTGTTTCTCTGCGTCGACTACTGAAGCATTTTATTTTGGAAAATTTACCGGATCTTCTCTTCCTGAATGACTTCCGTCAGTAGAGTTTGAGCGTGGTATGTGTGCCAACTCTGCACGGGCAGGAAGACTAGCCGCCCAAAACTGCAAATTATGCACAGCTATGACAGCGTTCCCGCCGTCAACACCCTGGACCAAAGCCCCCCACCCCACTGCCCCCAGACGGGTCCATCCCCCCCACAGAGAAACAAGCTCAGGCCTCCCACCAGAGGTGAGGAGTTTTTTTTTTTAAATCACACACATTGCCTGTATGTTAAGATGATAATTAATTAATAAGTTACTTCATTAATCAGTGCAACATTGTATTTAAGTCAGAAAACATGGGAAAACACGGCATGGGCCTTTAAACAAACATTAACCGCTGGGTCTGAGTGGACGTCTCACCTTCAGAAGAAACTGAACTCACGTCGTCGTGTTTCCCGTCAGATTGGGGCTCCACAGGAAACAGCTCCTCCAGAGAGAGCACCTCATCATGGAAAGAGGAGGAGGAGGAGGAGGAGAGGGGACACTGAGGAGGACTGCCCGACTGCCGAGAGGAGTTCAGTCTCTCGGGAGGAGGGGAGGGAGACGGCGAGAGAACAGAAGGGCTGAAGTGAGCCTGAGCCTGGCCGGTGAATCTGAACGGAGAACTGTGGCGAGGAGGAGAGGCGGGAGGAGGAGGGCGGGGTGATGGAGGGAGGTCAGGAGGAGGAGGAAGAACCATCTGACTGCTTTTATGGAACATCTGTAGGGCAGAGAACAGCTGCTTTGAGCTGATAAAAGAGACTGAAACATCAAACTACAATCTGGAATCTGTGGGGCTTAATTTTCTCTAGTGGATATAAAAGTGTCCCCACTGCTGTAAATATGACAGAGTTTTATAATGCAAAAAAATAGACTGTGACAACGTTTCCCACCAAAATATGACCTATAACCTGTACAATTCAATTAAAAAACAAACAAATCTTTAAGAGGAAAAAATATACAACAAAAGAAAGCTGGTTGCATCAGTCTCTTTGTTGCAAAAGTTTCTTAAAGCATCTTTTAAAAGCATCTTTTAATTTAATTACAGCCCTCAATCTTTTTGGATACACACCTGCCATCAATTAAATTTACATTTTTTCTCAACTTGCAACTTTTTTTGTTACCACAAATCTGACTTTTTTCATCTGTAAATTTGCAACTTTCTCCTCATAAATTTTTAACTTTTCTTCCCATAAATTTGTGATATTTTTCTTATAAATGTGCAGCATTCATATGGATGCTGGTTAAATGTTTATGTACCCTTTGTAATGATTTCATTTTTCTTGTGTTCATGTAGACAATAAACTGTTTTTTTTTTAGTGTTTGCAATGAGAGGAGAGAGTTTTTTTTTTATTTTGAAGAGTTTGAACACTTCACCATTACAAAAAAAAAAACAACCCAGTCTTGCACAAAGCCCCCCAAAAGCTAACAGCCCTGCCTTAATCACTGATTGTCCAGTATAAAACGTGTTTGGGATTATACTTTCAAACTACTGTATAACTATGACTAATAAATGTGAAAAATGAATGTTAAAAAACATACCTTTGTTGAAGGTCTCCCTGCTGTTAAAAATCCATTGTCTGCTGAATCCACTGAATCTCCCAGCAGCTTCCTCATGTCTTCTTCATCACTGTCCAGACTCACTCCGTTCGTTAGCTTGACCGCCTTCATGTCCAAACCCCTTAAAGGGACTGGCAATTCACCGGCTCTGGGTCTGGACTTCACAGCCCTGTCCGGCCTCTGAGGATCCCCAGCTGGAGCTGCTCTGGTCTTCAGGAAACGGTTCAACCCGGGGCTGCTGTCACTGCCGGACGCTGGGTGGAGCTGAACGGAGGCCTGTGGGGACTGTGAGGCTGGTGGTGGTGATGGCGAGCTTCCTAAGTCTGAGGCTATGTTTGAGGCAGCTTTTGTCCCCTGTTCCTGGGCCTGCTTTCGGCTGCGGATACGACTCTCGATTTCAGCCAGTCGGCTCAGAGCGGTGTTCTGGGACGGCCGCCGGGAGGAGGATATAAATCTGACCAGAAAGATTGAAAGTATGCTTTTAAAAAAGATTTTTGCCTAGTTCTTTATGTGCATTTTTCACTTTTAATATGACTATGCCATTCTAATAAAGGTGTTTTGTTTGTTTTTTTAGAGTCTGCTTTTTCCTTTACACAGAGCAACTGAAGCAAAAATATCCTGAAATGCTCCACTTCATTTTTCAGCTTCACAAAACATTCCAGGAGGTGTCCTAGGCCAGATTTTCCCAGTCACTCCATGGTAGTTTCAAATGCCACACCCCCTTAAGTAGAAGTGGGGAAAAAAAAAATCAGTACAGAGTAGGGCTGGGCGATATCTCCATACTTTAAAATGTATCAATATATTTTCATCTGCGACACAGGATGACCCAGTGTCATTTACAGTGTTTTTTTCCTAGGTTTACAGCCTTGGGGGGGAGGCAGCGTGAAGGTTGACAACAACAAACTCTTAAAGGAGTCATAGTGTTCTGGCACTATACAGAAAAATAAATATTGAAAAATTATAGAATACCTAGTTATTGAAAACGAATGGGACATTGGGAAGCAGTTGAAGACTTGTTAAGTGGGGGATCTTTAAGTTCACAGACATCATGGGCTGGTGGATCAACCGCCAGTCAAGTCTAAAAGAAGAAGAAGAAGAATGAGATGAGACGCAGATACGAGATTAAAGAAGAAGAACGTTGCAGGGCTATGAGAAGGACGTCGTGTTGCTGTGGGGAAGATGTCACAAAGCGATGAGTAAAACGGCACAAAGCTATGAGGATAAACAGACACTGATATAGAGTGATACGGCCAAGATAAATACAGTGACTCTTCTTCTTCTTCTTTTAGACTTGATTGGCGGTTGGCAACCAGGTACAGGTGCATTACCGCCACATACTTCACTCTATATATCTTTGCATAAGGAGTTCTTATAAGGAGTTCTGAACAACTCCTTATGTGTGAAAAAATGATCCGTCCTTGGACTGTGTCCTCTCGCCGGCGTGGCTTCTTCTTCTTCCAGATTTGACTGGCGGTTGGCAACCAGCTTACAGGTGCATTACTGCCACGTACTTCACTCTATATCATCACTCTATCAGGCCAGGAGCTGTAGTCCTTCTATCATCATTGCTGTGTCCAATCAAACCTCAACTCTATCTTCAGACATCACTCTTCTTCGTCTCCTCGTACTTCACTCTATATCATCACTCTATACAACTTGGCTGTGGAAGATGTCAGCCACCCAGGCCGGTCCTCTTCAAGAATATGTGTGTGTGTGTGTATATATATATATACTGTATATATATAGATATATAGATATATATATATATACACTACCGTTCAAAAGTTTGGGGTCACTTAGAAATTTCCTTATTTTTGAAAGAAAAGCACTTTTTTTCAATGAAGATAACTTTAAACTAATCAGAAATACACTCTATACATTGTTCATGTGATAAATGACTATTCTAGCTGCAAATGTCTGGTTTTTGGTGCAATATCTACATAGGTGTATAGAGGCCCATTTCCAGCAACTATCACTCCAGTGTTCTAATGGTACAATGTGTTTGCTCATTGCGTCAGAAGGCTAATGGATGATTAGAAAACCCTTGTGCAATCATGTTAGGTCTGCAATGCTGTAATTGCTGCAAATGGAGGATTCTTTGACGAAAACAAAGTTTGAAGGAAAAAATTATTATTTCAAATACAAATCATTATTTCTAACCTTGTCAATGTCTTGACTATATTTTCTATTCATTTTACAACTCATGGTGGTAAATAAGTGTGACTTTTCATGGAAAACACAAAACAATTGTCTGGGTGACCCCAAACTTTTGAACGGTAGTGTATATATATAGAGAGAGTGATCTTCTTCTTCTTCTCTTGGTTACTGGCGGATAGCAAACAACTGAAAGGTGCATACTGCCACCCACTGTACAAGAGTGTGTAACATTATGTCATTTGAGCCCGACCCCTAAATTCTACGACTTAATCCTGTGTTATTTAAAAAAGAGAAAAGAGCCCTTCTCATGATTCTTAGTGTCTCTCCATCTCCATCTGTTCCTAGAATCCCAGTTAAATCTCATTTCCTACCGGCCTCTCAAACTTCATTTTTCATTCTCGCTCTTTCATTTCCGTATTTGTGACAGTGTAATAAGATGTGCTTGACATTTTCTTTTACTCCACATTCTCTACATTTCTCACTTTCGCTTTCCCCCATAGTGAATAAAGTGCTGTTTAAACCTGTATGACCGAGTCTGAGTCTTGCCATCATGATGTTTTCCCTCCTGTTTGTTGTTTTATAATTCTTTATTGCAATAAATTTTTGTATTTTGCAATACGATCTACCTTTACGGTCTTCATCCCATCTTTTTTTGCCATAGCTCAATTCCTTTTTTCTTGATTACTGCTTTCCCTTCACCTTTTCCAAGAGACAATGGTATAGTTATTTCTTTCCCAAGAGCGCTTTTTGCTAATTTGTCTGCAGTCATTCCCTTTCAAGCCTTCATGTGCAGAAACCCAGCAAAACTGAACTTCTCCATCACCCCGTGTACCCTAAATAAACTGTAATATAGCTCAATCACCAAGTCTTCCCTTGTAGATTTTAGTGTATACAATGAGTCTTCTTCTTCTTTTCGATTTGATTGGCAGTTGGCAACCAGCTTACAGGTGCATTACTGCCACTGACTTGATTATTCTATATCTTTCTATAAGGAGTTCCCAAAAGGAGCTCCAAACAACTCCCCATGCATGAAAAAATTATCCGTCCCTGGACTGTGTACTTCTTCTACTTTTAGATTTGATTGGCGGTTGGCAACAAGTTTACAGGTGCATTACCGCCATTGAATTGATTATTTTCACTCTATATCTTTGTATAAGTTCTTATAAGAAGTTCTGAATAACTCCTTATGTGTGAAAAAAATTATCTGTCCTTGGACTGTGTCCAGGAGTTGGGACTTCATCTCGGCAGCGATGTGACGATTCTTCTTCTTCTTCTAGATTTGATTGCCGGTTGGCAACCAGCTTACAGGTGCATTACCGCCACTGACTTGACCATCATCATTCGATGATGATATGCCCGCTGCCCTTTATAGGCACGGGTGGTGGTGGTAGAGTGACCATGGCCAAGATGTGTAGAGTGATGATATAGAGTGAAGTACAAGGAGACAAAGAAGAGCTATGTCTGAAGATAGAGTTGAGGTTCGATGGACACAGCAATGATGATAGAAGGACTGCAGCTCCTGATCAGACAGAATGATGATATAGAGTGAAGTATGTGGCGGTAATGCACCTATAAGCTGGTTGCCAACCGCCAATCAAATCTAAAAGAAGAAGGTCGGTCTGTGTGTGTGTTTGTTCCACATATCTCTCAAACTGTTCATCAGACTGACCTAAGATTTCATAAGTGCTTTGCTGAGGTTAGGAGGATGTGCATCACCGCGTAGGAGTTGTTCAGTCAAAATATGTAATTTTTGTTAATAAAAGTTAAGTCATCGGTCTCTCCTCATGCTCTGGCTTCTAGAATGTAATCTACTTTATTTATATAGCCCTTTAAAACAACCCGTAGGTGACCAAAGGGCTTTACAGAAAATTAAACAGCATTAAAAACACACACAGCATTAAAAACAAATAACATAAAGAAATAAGAATAAAATACCTGAAAATAAAAATAAGAATAAAATAAAAACGAGTGTCAAGACGAATATCACCACTACTGGGTATTTAAGGCCATCCTAAACAAATATGTTTTAAGTTCTGGTTTAAAAAGGGCCAGGTCAGAGATAGCACGATCAGGGGGGAGATTATTCCAGAGCCTGGGGGCAACAACAGAAAAGGCTCGGTCACCCCAATGTGTATACCTTGACCTGGTCACATCCAGCAAAAGCTGACTGGATGACCTCAAAGCCCTGCCTTGGTCATGGACAGTCATAATCTCAGACAGATAAACTGGAGCAAGGCCATTAAGAGCTTTAAAAACAAAAAGTAAAAGTTTAAAATTAATTCTAAAATGGACTGGAAGCCAATGAAGTGAAAAAAGGATCAGAGTAATGTGCTCTCGCCTAGTTGTGTTGGTCAAAAGACGGGCTGTAGAAGTGTGGCGGGGTTTTGGATTGACTCTGTACTAGCTGGATAATACACAACATCACAGCATCAGTAACCACAGCGCTCCGTGAGCAAAACAAGTTAGCAAAAAGTGAGAAGCAGCAGCCTGACCGTGTGGACCATGGTCCTTCACAGGGAGGCACGCCCAGCCTGCCCGGTCAATGGTAGACGGGAGTCCTGACTGTTGCTTCACCCGTGTGGTACCACTGTACTTTGCAGGACCGCGAGTCCCCCCTCCCGCCTGAGTGTCTAAAAATTAAAAACTTAATGATAATACAGCCATGACTGTGGAGCAGAATGGCCAAACAGGACACAAAAACACCCAAATAATGAAATAAATCATTTTTAGTTAAACATTTACTGGTTGCAGTCAAATGGGTTCTTCAGCTCTGTATAATAATGTTGGGTGTTTTGTAGTTAATTCAACTGATTACAGTTTTAAAAACCTTTTTAATAAAATATATTATTCTTTTAGATTTGATTGGAGGTTGGCAACCAGCTTACAGGTGCATTACCGCCACTGACTTGATTATCATCACTCTATATCTTTGTATAAGGAGTTCTGAACAACTCCTTATGTGTGAAAAACTTAACCATCCTTGGACTGTGTCCGAGGTGCGGCCGTCTGGTCCTATTGCCGCCATTACTCTATCATCATCACTCTATATGTAATTCAAGAAATCTGTGTGTGTGTCACAACCATAGGACTCGCTAAAAGATCATAGGATCGCCTATGATGTTCCTATGATCTCTACATAATGTCTATATGACATCATATAGACACCATAGTATAGAGTGATTCAAAAAAATCTGTGTGTCTGTGTGTGATCAAAGGAAGGCATCACTCACGATCATACGACATCAAAGATCAAAGGCTGGCATTGGCCTATAATTATTGGGATCTGATGAATCTCCCTGGCTTTAAGATTGGTACTATAGCTGATTGTTTCCATGCTCTCTTCAATTTCCCAAACTTTATTAAATAGCTTTAATATTGTTTGAAGTGCACTCTCCTCCATGTGGATTTCAGAATAGCCCTTTTCAATTCCAAATCTATCATGCCCCTTGAAGTATTCTTCCTTATGTTCACATGTGGGTGTTTGGATAAAGTGCTTTCCCTGCTTTGTCTCATTGTGTTTGGTAGGTTTTCTGAACTATGAATCTTCACTAAAGTTTGTGCCAAAAATTCTGCTTTGTCAATATTAGTAATAGCTATTTCCCCATTACTGTCTAGCACTGGTGTTTTGTACTCTCTTCTAATACCACTCATTTTCTTAATCATTCCCCAAGTATCTGATAGCTGTGTTTCTCTTCCTATAGTATTACAATACTGTCTCCAAAATAAACACTTAGCTGTTGTAATTGTTTTCCGGACGATTGCCTGACACCATTTGTACTCAATCACTGCTTCCAAAGTATGACACTTTTTCAGTTGTCAGAATGCCCTATTTCTGTTTTTAATAGCTTTATTACAATTATCATCCCACCAAAGAAGATTCTTTCGTTGTCTATAACCTGTACTTTTTGGTATTGTTTGATTTGCAGACTCTATTATAATCGCAGACACTTTTACTAAATTCCTCCCCATCAAGAATGTCCTCACTATTTAGAATCAGAATCAGAATCAGCTTTATTGGCCAAGTATGCACAACACATACAAGGAATTTGACTTTGGCTAAAAACTTGCTCTCACATCTTAGCTGCTCACATCTAGTCTTACACAGATATTTAAATTTATCCCAATCTGCCTTATCCAATTTCCATCTTGTGCCAGACTGCATTTCTTCTTCTCCCACTTCTAGACCAATTTCAACTCTTACTGGGTAATGATCACTCCCATTTGCTGACTGACTTAACACCTCCCAAGATGTGATTCCTACAATGGCATTTGAAACCAAAGCTAGGTCTAACACACTTTCTGTGTCTAGATTACTGCTAAATCTAGTACCTTTTCCATCATTCATGCATATTAAATCCCTATCCTCTAAAAAATCCTCAATTACTGTGCCATTTATATCTATATTCCTGCTGCCCCACAGTGTGTTATGTGCCTTAAAATCCCCACACCAAACCACCTTACCCTGTGCTTGTCCATGTACAGTGTTCAAAGCGTCAACTGTCAATCTGTTACATGGATTATAGTAATTAATAATTGTTATTTCGTCTTTTACTGCCCATATTTTTACCATTATTGATTCATGTTCTTTCCTTGTGCCCATTATTTTGTAATTTGTTCCATTATGCACAAAAGTTGCTGCACCCCCTCCTCTAACAGTTTCCCTGTTGTTCCTTATAGATGTGTATCCTTAAATGACAAAATCCAACTGAGGTTTTAGCCATGTTTCCTGTATAGAGATTACCTGGGTTTATCTTGCATATCAGATATAAACTTTTTGAATTCTTGCCCATTTGATATTAAACTCCTGGCATTCCATTCCAAAATCGTGATTACCATTATGACCCACCAGCCCATGATGTCTGTGAACTCAAAGATCCCCCACTCAACAAGTCCCCAACTGCTCCCCATTGTAGCCCCTTAATGCCAAGATATTTTTCTGCTGCTTTCACAATGATTCTGATTTTTTCTGTTTTCTTGGAAGTCTGCGCAGTGCAGTTTATCACATCCACCACAAATAAGACAAAATTATTTTCCTTCATAACCAGAGCATCTTCCTTAATTCCACTGCATGCACTGCAAGCCTGCACACCCTCCCTGCCAGAGTCCACTCCCATTTCTTCAGCCGGCACCCTTCTTGCAGCTTCTGCACGTCAATCCCTGGAAGACTTCAACTCGCTGAATCTCTGCTGCTCTGGCCCCACAACCTCGACACGCAGAGCTATGTTCACCACCACAGCCACAGCATCTAAATTTGGCTCCTCTTTCACACCTGCCACACTCATATCCACCGGAGCATCTGGCACATCGCTGTCCACCCTTGCATAACGCTGCTGCATGACCAAACTCAGGACACCTGAAACATCTGAGTGGAGGAGGAACGCAAAGTCTGACTTCATAGCTCATGTAGCCAATGTACACCCCACTTGGCAGTGTTGCTTCATCAAATTTTAACATTACCGACAGATTATTACATTTTACACAATTTCTTAGTTTTCAATCTTTGTACCTCTGTCACTTTTGCTCCAGCCAAGTTTCTCCATTATTTCATCAGTTGAAACAGCCGTTGATATGCCCGATATCACTCCCCTCATTGCCTTACTTCCTTTCGATACTGAACACTGCACATCCCTCCCCTCCATCCCACTGAGCCCGACTGCTTTTCCTTGTTGAACACCACCTTTACATGTAACTAGCAACGAACCACTACGAAGAATTCTTGCATTTAAAACTTCTCCAAGTAACTTATTAATTGCATCTGCGAGCTTAATTGGGTTCCACTCACGAAATGATGCCCCCTCCTGAGCAAACCCAATGATTACTTTACACTCCTTCTGTTTATTCCAGGATTGTTCATCTTCTGATTCATCAGCACTTAATAACGCTCTTGATTGATTTTCTTTACACCGAACTCCAAACTTCCTCCTTCCCGCTTCCTACCTCCACTCCTCCCAGTTCACTCCCTGTTCCATCACCCTCCGCTGCCTGCTCCGCCATCTCCTGTCCATCCACAACCCGGCTGCGCCACACCGGCCCAAAGCTCCAGCCTCCCGTCCTTATATCGCTCTCGTTGTACTGTTGCTTTTGTGTGTCTGAACTGAACAACAGCTTTAAACTTAGTTTTTGTATCATCTATTGGACTCCAGTAAAGGGAAACCTCAAAAAGCAGAATAGCAGCTCTTCAAACACATTAAAAGCCACAGAGCGTGTTTAATCAGACATAAACTACTCACCTGGATTCAGGTCCTTGTTGCCTGCTGACAGGTGACTGGCTGCTGGTCATTGGTGGGGGGGCCTTTTTTAGGAACCTTCTCCCTCCTCCCAGAGAGCTCTGAGGCTGGACGTCCTTAATGTCAAATGACCTCGTGTGACCTTCTATTACTGAAGTAGAGTAACAATCAACAGCATCTTCCTTTAATGTGACTTACCTTGTTTGACTCCACTTCTTCCCCATGATTCTCTTCAGCATCAGCAGCTCTGACATCATAACCTCCAGGCTCGGAGGCTGAGCTGACCATGGACAGGTCACTCAGATCAGACAGGAATTTCTGTTTATTTGGGGGAGAAGATACCGTTTTGGATGATCTAGGAACAGGAACCTGAGAAAGATAGGATGGTGACAACTGTATTGTTTTTCAAAGTGCTGTACATGCTTTGATTATATTTTTCCTCTTCTTCTTTTAGATTTGATTGGCGGTTGGCAACCACCCTACAGGTGCATTACCGCCACGTACTTCACTCTATAAAATCTTCTTCTTTTATTTAATGTTTAGCATATCACTCTATAAATTCAAGAAATATTTTTCCTCCCCAAAACCCTCAGTATTTATATGGAAATTACAGAGTACTAGTGCATACCCGTGCATGCCCGTAGAAAACAAATATAAGCAAGTATTTCTGCATGCCCGTAGAAAGCAGGTGTAATCCAAGCGTGTCACGACTCGTTCAGTGATGCCTGCCTTTGATCTTTGATAGCTAGTGCATACCCGTCCATGCCCGTAGAAACCAAGTCTAAGCAAGTATTTCTGCATGGCCGTTGCTGAAGGGTCTCCTCCTGTCTCAGACGGCTGTATTGTTCACAGTCATGCCTGCGGCGCACTGCTCGAACCTGAGATGTTTCATGTTCACGGCATCTTTTCTGACGTGCAGCAGTTCTCTTCACTCTATTGCTCTCCATCTGGTGGGTCTTCTTCTTCTTCGTTCAGACCACTGGTTGAGGGATAGGTGCGTCGTAATTTCAGTTCATGGGCAGGATCATGAAAAAAGATCTGAGCAAAAAGTGGCTTTTGACCCTATTGAGGAAGGCCCGTGCATGCCCGTAGAAACC
This sequence comes from Pholidichthys leucotaenia, assembly GCA_020510985.1. Lineage (NCBI taxonomy): Eukaryota > Metazoa > Chordata > Actinopteri > Cichliformes > Pholidichthyidae > Pholidichthys > Pholidichthys leucotaenia. Next base: position 18,335,480 of record CM035839.1, on the reverse strand, counting down.
AAGAAACCGCAGCACCCGGAGAAAATCAGTGCTTTGCTTGGCATTTTACACATTTGTAGTGTGGCATTCTTCAAGGTTTCACATTTTTACTGTGTCAGCACCTCTTTAAAAACAACATTGCTGATGTGACGCTTTTGATTAGTTTCTTCATCTTGAGCAAGAATACAAAGACTGCTTGATCTGGCAACTCTGCTCACGGCAACGAAGAATTGGCCATAGCTGCAGAAATCTGTTGCGCAGAAAACACGAATGCGCTGTAAAGACTGGCCCTGTGACTCATTCACCTTGCCAGTTTTGAGCCATATGACATCATAAAGACACATTAGTCTATGTGCCGTCATATAGACATCATATCTTTATGACGGCATTGCGAGTCCTATGATGCCTGAGTTCATAGGACGTCCTATGATGCTCAGGCAGAGATCATAGACCGTCCTATAAACGTGACAGACACACACACAGATTTTTTAATAGAGTGATGATGTTATAAGGAGCCCTATGATCTTAGATGATGTCATATCGAGCCCTATGATCTGTGATGCTGTCGTAGTAAGTCCTCTTATATTTGATGATGCCATAGTGAGTCCTGTGATCTTTGATGTCATTGATGTCTGCCTTTGATCTGTGATGGTGTCATAGTGAGTCCTATGATCGTGAGTGATGCCTTCCTTTGATCACACACAGATTTTCATGAATCACTCTATACTGTGGTGTCTATATGACGTCATGTAGACATCATAGGCTATTCTATGATCTTTTAGCGAATCCTATGGTCGTGAGAGAACAGATTTCTTGAATTTTATATAGAGTGATATCCTCATGGTTTGGATTTTTATTTTCAAATTCTGGCTACTCCACCTTTGCCTGGCGGTCTCCTTCTCCGCTGCTCCTTCTAGCCGACAGCAGCGCCTCAGCCCGGTCCAAAGCGGAGCTTCGTCCACCTCGTTTCCACATCTTCAAACCGCCCCCTTTCCCACTAAACACTCCCTCTAACTGCTAATTAACATGCATCGTTGTGTAATGATACTTATGCACTTTTTGCTTCAACCAGCACCCGCCTCAGCTGGGGGACGTTTCATCCTGTCAGAGATGCTAATGCTAGCCTCCGTGGCTACATTTGAACGATACACGTTGATGAATTATTTTCAACATCCTCTATCACCGTCTATAATTCTATAAAATCAAAAACGCTTAAAACAGATTTTATCGCTAAACTTCCAGCACTCTTACGCCATTCATTTCTGCAACAGTAGTTAAAGCGTCTCGTTTCCAAGGAAGAACTTCTTCTCTTTGTTTACTGGCGGATTGCAAACAGCTTATAGGTGCATACCGCCACCTACTGTACAAGAGTGTGCTGCATCATTGTTACATCTGAGAAATGACTGAGCAGGAGGCGAGTCTTCATGCAGCTAACTCTCAACTTTCTTCTTCTTCTTCTTCTTCTTCTTCTTCTTCTTCTTCTTCTTTTAGATTTGATTGGCGGTTGGCAACCAGCTTACAGGTGCATTACCACCACATACTTCACTCTATATCATCACTCTATCTGGTCAGGAGCTGGTTGGCAACCGCCAGTGGCAGTTGCCACGGCCAAGATGTGTAGAATGATGATATAAAGTGAAGTGATGATATAGAGTAAAGTACGAGGAGACGTAGAAGAGTGACGTCTAAAGATAGAGTTGAGGTTCGATTGGACACAGCAATGATGAAGGAAGGACTACAGCTCCTGACCAGATAGTAGTAGTAGTAGATTAGTTTATTTGACAGGGACAGTGCAATAAACATAGACAATTAATCAAAGACAATCAATCTGATGTGTTGCACATAGAGTGTATAGCTATTAGCTAATTTGCAACTCTTGTCCCTGGATGGGCTTTAGAAAAAAGAATCAAGTAAAGATGGGAAAAAAAAAAATATACACAATAACCACATACATCAATGCAGAAAAATTATAAATACACAATTATAAATAAATAGAGTGATGATACAGAGTGAAGTACGTGGCGGTAATGCACCAGTAAGCTGGTTGCCAACCGCCAATCAAATCTAAAAGAAGAAGAAGAAGAAGGAGCTGTAGTCCTTACCACCACATACACTACCGTTCAAAAGTTTGGGGTCACCCAGACAATTATTTTGTGTTTTCCATGAAAAGTCACACTTATTTACCACCATGAGTTGTAAAATGAATAGAAAATATAGTCAAGACATTGACAAGGTTAGAAATAATGATTTGTATTTGAAATAATAATTTTTTCCTTCAAACTTTGCTTTCGTCAAAGAATCCTCCATTTGCAGCAATTACAGCATTGCAGACCTAACATGATTGCACAAGGGTTTTCTAATCATCTATTAGCCTTCTGACGCAATGAGCAAACACATTGTACCATTAGATGTTACTCTATAAGGAGTTCTTGTAAGGAGTTTTGAACAATCTTGTTCTTCAAACAGTGAGATTTCCATGTCTACATAATGTCTATTACGCTATACCTTCTTCTTCTTCTTCTTCTTCTTCTTCTTCTTCTTCTTCTCTTGGTTACTGGCAGGTAGCAAACAACTGAAAGGTGCATACCACCATCTACTGTACAATTGTGTGTAACATTATGTCATTTTAGCCCCACCCCTAAATTATATGACTTAATCCTGTGTTATTTAAAAAAGAGAAAAAAGCCCTTCTCGTGATTCTTAGTGCCTCCCCATCTCCATCTGTTCCCAGAATCCAGTTAAATTCCATTCCCTACCGGCCTCTTGAACTTCATTTTTCATTATCTCTTTCATTTCCCTACTTGTGACAGTGTAATAAGATGTGCTCGACATTTTCTTTTACTCCACATTCTCTACATTTGTCACTTTCACTTTTCCCCATGGTGAATAAAGTTTCATTTAAACCTGTATGATCCAGTCTGAGTCTCACCATAATATATATCCTCCTTTCTTCCTTCTTCTTCTTCTTCTTTTAGATTTGATTGGCTGTTGGCAACCAGCTCACAGGCGCATCACCGCCACTGACTTGATTACTGTATATCACTCTATATCCTTGTATGAGTTCCCATAAGGAGTTTCAAACTGTCATGGTCTGAGCGCCGATCTCGTCTGTGCTCGGGTCATGCAGTGTTTTCCTCCCATTCTGTATTTATTCCTGGTGGGCTCTCAGAGCTCTTATTCTGACAGCGTCTCTGCGGGGCTTCCGGCTGTCAGAGCCAAGCAGTAACAGCTAGTTTTGATTCAGCTGATGACACCCTCATCAGCTGATTAATCATCTTGCCCTATTTAAGGAAGCAGCTTCTGTCACTCCAAACTGGAGTGGTAGCTCGGTTGGTAGAGCATCCGCCCCACACCCGGGAGGCAGGGATTCAAATCCCGGCCGGGTCATACCAAAGACCATATAAAAATGGTACTTTCCGCCTTCTAGCGTGGTGCTCAGCATAATAGAATGGGGAAAGGAAAGTTACGCACAGAGCTACCAGAGGACTGACCCCCCACTGTAGCTTTCACTACTTACAGTAGCTGTGTGGCCTAGGGTCAGAGAAACGGAGCTAGGCGCCGGCCCATACACCAGAAATGGTGTTCCACATGCTGTGGAAGGGAATTAACTAACTAACTAACTTCTGTCACTGCAGGCTGCGACCTCACCTTATCCAGACTGATTTCCCTACGTCCGAAGCCAGTTCCTTTCAGCGTTAGGTTCCGCCCTCGCTATTCGCATGTAAGTGTTGTATCCTTGTCTCCCATCAGTCTCCCTAGTTCTCAGTATATCATAGTGTGTCTTAGTCTTTATTTGTGTTTTGCCCCACGAGGCTCATTATTTTGTATTGCATGTCTTCCTTTAATAAATGTGCAAACTCTACAGCTGCCTATAGCGTCTCATTTGTGGTCCATCAGGACTGCACCATGACACGAACAACTCCCTGTGTGCGAAAAAATTATCCATCCCTGGACTATATGCTAACTCAAGACAAATCTCAAATACAACAAAAGAGAATAAATATATTTTTTTTACCTTGTAATTGTTGTAGGGTGAGGTGTGGTATTCAGCAACCTTGCTTAACTGTCTGTTCTTTTCATCTTCTCTATCCCCTCACCCCCCAGCCAGTCACAGCAGATGACTGCCCCTCCCTGAGCCTGGTTCTGCTGGAGGTTTCTTCCTGTTAATAGGGAGTTTTTCCTCCTCACCGTCGCCATGCGCTTGCTCACAGGAGATCGCCTGATTGCTGGGGTCTTTCTGCAATTGTGGGGGTTTCCCCTACAGTTGAAAGTGCTATGAGATGACTGTTGTTGTGAAATGGCACTATATAAATAAAGTTGAATTGAATTGAATTGAATTAACTGCTCTAAGACTAAATGTGTCTTCTTCTTCTTTTAGATTTGATTGGCGGTTGGCAACCAGCCCATAGGTGCATCACCGCCACTGACCCGACTACCACCACTCCACACCTTCCCACAAGGAGTTCCTAACAACTCCCCACGTGTGGAAAAAATCATCCATCCTTACTCGGCGGCGTCTCGTGTTCGCATGGCATACGGCATCAGTGGCCAAAGAAGAAGATGAAAAAGCCCCAGGAAGCAACTGGCCACCAAGGCTGCGCCTGTAAAAGAACTCCAACACTGGCGGAGTGAAGAAGCCTCATTATAGCAGTCAAAATCTCAGCTTGTGAACTGCTGGATTGTGGAGGGACATCTGAGGTCAGATATCCTACTGTATCCATCTTCAAATAAAGCTTCAGCTGAAGATCCAGCTGGAAGGAAGATCACAACAACAACGAGCAGTTCACATAAGCCCGATTCTTTGTTTCATCTGCTGTATAATGAGATGTCCATCACTTCAAAATGTCATGATTTGTCTTAGGTTTGGAAATAGTTCATAGATCTGATCACAGATATAGAATTAGAGAGAATTAATATTCCTTTTTCATTAAATTCCATTTTATTTTTAGAGAAATTCAGAATTTAACTTTCACATAATTAGTTACAATTTTCTTCATAAATTGGCATCCAATTTTCTAAATATTTTTGGTTACAGTTAATTCAGACTTCCAGTTTATCACAGTTACAAACTCATACTGAGTCTTCTGAATTCCACAAAGGTGATTACACTCTGTTGCTCAATAATCAGTTGCCAAATGAATGTGATGCTTAACCTTTGATCATTTCACCTGCTTGCAAATTATTTGAATGTAATGTCATTTAGCCTGAATCTGATTATTAAGACTTGTTAACGATAGAGAGAAGTTTCAGTGATTTCTTTTTCTGGGTCATGTTTCTAAAGTCAACCAGTAGAACTCACAAATATTTGAGACTGATTGATTGACGGTATAAAGATTAATTATTAAGTTGTCCAAGAAAATTGGACTGGTGCCCCTGTTTCGAGTGCTTTATCTATTGTTTTGTGAGTGTTTGGGGTGACTGATCAAACCTCCGTCACCACACAAACACCTCTTACGTCAAAATTAAATTATCTTTTTACCTTATAATTAAATTTACAATTAAATATCACTACACTATATACAGTTTTATTAACTTTGGTGAGTACTGGGTAATGATCACTGCCTACAGAAGACTCTTTGGGGTTGAAGTCTCCACACCATATTTCCTTTCTATGTGACACGTTACCCACTATCTCTTTTAGCATGTCCATAGCAAACTAACTGGATTGCAAAAATTAATTATCTTAGTATTTATATCTTTTCCAGGACTGCAGATTTCAATTATGACATACTCTACATTAGCGGGACCAGGAACCACCCTACATGCCAAACCTTCTTTAATAAAGGTAGCACATCCTCCCCCAGTTTGATTGTTACTTCTGCCATGTCTTATAGCTATAAACCCAGGAATTACAAAATCCAGTTCTGATCGCAGCCAAGTCTCTTGTACACATATTACATCTGGAACATTAGCAAACTCATAAATATACTTTTTGAACTCTTGCCCGTTGGCTACGAGGCTTCTTGCCTTCCACTGTAATATGTGTAAAACCATAATGAGAGTCCTAATCCTCACCATGCACATTTCCTTCAGTTGCAGTAATACATGTATCTGGTCTGCTTTGATGTCTTTTATGTCCAGGAATTTTACTGCTGCTTCAACAGTTGTTCTAATCCTACCACTTTTCTTTTTCAGTTGCGAGGTTACATTTATGGTATGGCAAATGAAGGCCATAAACTTTGCTTTGCCCACTACCAGAGTATCATCTTTAAGCTTACAATTGTGAGTGCATGCTTTCTGAATTGCCATTGGGTTTATAGTTTGGGTCTGATTTCCTGTTGCAGTATCACCCCTGACAGCTGTACCTCTGGGCCACTTTCACAGCACTGAATAGGGTTGTTTTGTCTTCCCTGACTTTCTTTAGAGCTTCAGCATATGAGATTTTGTTCATAATCTTGACTCTTTGGCCTTCTTTTTCTTCTTTCTGTATCATACAACCTCCATTTGCAGCGCTGTGATCACCACCACAGTTGCAGCACTTAATCTTGGTGTGGCGGTTTGGTGTAAACCCCCACAAACAGACTGGACAGACACAGCGCTCGGCTAGAGCAATTAACAGAACAGTGAAATGTGTGTATTAATGTCTACAGGCAGCCCCGCTTCTTCTGGCTCACTTCTGTGATGTTAATGTTGCCTTTCATGCATTGTGTTCATGCGTCCTGTCCTTACTGTGACCTAGATACCGAGATCAATATGTCTCTCAAATGCAAATGTCTCATGCCCGTTCTGTTATCTCTTTGATCATGCCAACTGCTGGGGGAATGCTCTTTTATGTATTGTTGTAGTTGGGTATATATACTGCACGGTAACCCATGTTCACTCTCTCATTCTGATTCTGCAACTGCTGCTGCTGGACACAGACTTTGTGTCCCTCGTTTCTGGAGAGCCGCTTGGGCTCGCTCCCGGCGCGCATGCACGGCGCCGGGAGCGGAGCTCGTGACGGCGGTATGATTCAATAAAACCTGCTTAAAACCTCTCATCGCTGCCTTTTATTTTTTCATGCCGCTGCATTGGCATCTTTATCACATTTCCCATATTCATGCTGGCCTGCACATCTTGCACACCTTGGTTTTCCTTTACATTGTTGTGCTGTATGCCCCATTCTTTGACATGCATAACATCTCAGGGGACTGGGAATAAATTCTTTCACACTGTAGTTTATATAGCCTATCTGTACTGATTTGGGAAGAGTTTTCTCAAACTGAATTACCACCGACTGGGTTTCTTTCAAAGAGCCATCTCTCTTACTTTTGAGCCTTGCTGCATCAATTACTTTGCCTTCTAGTTTCATTTTTGATATCAGACATTGACACATTCAGAGGAACTCCAGATATTACTCCTCTTATCTTAGATAGTGCTCCTGGGACATAGGATTTCATTCTTTTCCCACCAAGAGATGATATTTTCAGAATCTTTTCTTGCTGCTGTCCACTGACAGCATGGATTAGCACTCGTTTATTATTCATGTACCTAGCAAACTTAATTTTACCAATCTCTTGCTCAATTGCTTTAGTAAGTTTGATCGGGTGAAAATGCTGTCCATCTTGATTAAACTCAGTTATTACTTTCCATTGATTTTCTTGCGTTTCATTCAAAAATATCGGACAGTCACCCTGGCCAGTTCTAGATTTCTTGCCACCGCCATCTGCATCGCTCCCTTCAGACCAGCTTCTTGCTCTTGCGAGCCTCGCTCTTTTTTTTCATTGCCGTTTTCTTTTTAGCGCTCATTGATACCAACCACTCCATACCCTCCCCATTCTCTCCACCAGAACTAGTTGACATAATACTGCAGTCAGAGTACAGCTTATGCTAATCCGCCAGAAACTTATTCAATCCTTCCACCAAAGACCTCTTCCGCGTCCGCTGTCCTTACCGGAGTGCCACCTACAGGCCATGACACATACCTGGAATTTCCCCATTGTGGGACTAATAAAGGCTTATCTTATACCTGATAAGCTCATTAAACAGCTGATGAGGCTGGAGAAAGGGTCTTACAAATAAATTATATATAAATCAATGTGACAATCACTTATAATAATGATAATAGATTGCATTTATATAGCACCTTTCAAGATACCCAAAGTGCTTTACAGTGAGTCCATTATTCATTCACTCTACAGAGAGACAATGGTAGTGGTAAGCTACTCCTGTAGCCACAGCTGCCCTGGGGCAGACTCATGGAAACATGGCTGCCAATCCGCACCAACGGCCTCTCTGACGACTACTGAATATTTATACACATTCATCATCAGTGTCATGGACACTGGAGACATATAACATGGGAAAAAATGTTTAATTTAGTGTGCCATTAATCACATGTGCCAGTATTTAAAGGTGGAAAAAACTGGTAAACAATTTACTAAATAGGCTACATTATTGGTTGATTACATGTTTAATCAATTAAAATGTCAACAGTTTTTTAATAGACATATACAATGATTCAATTTATATTTCTCTTCTAGTTTCAGTTTTGGAGGCAATTTATGGTGCATAATGTATAACAAAATGGCATTTTTTTTACACTTTTATTAAGTTATCTTAGAATGAAATGATGTTCACATTCATAATTGCAATTGATTGAAAAATGGATTTTTACCTTGAATATAAACATATCTGTCCTCCAAAATGGCATGAATGTATACACTGATGCTTCACTGCACTATCAGCGATAACAAAAAAATGTCATATTTGTGTCACCACTAGTTTGGTGTAACTAGAGAAAGATGCATTTTTAGTAATACTATGCTTAGGATTTTTTTTTACTCAGATGGACTCAGAAGAATCAGAAAGCAAAAGAAAACTGCTAGCATGGATGCTAACTATGGTGCTCACTGATGACATCAAAACCTTAGGCATGCGCAGGAGCAAAAATTTGAATGGATTTCAGACCCATCTCATTTAAGGGACAATGTTGTGGCAGAAAGTGACATAACGCACGGCTCAGGAGACACACACGCAGGCTCAGGGTAGATTTAATAGCTTTATTAACAACAGGGATGTGGGACTGCGTGTCTGTAGAATAAGGATGTATTGGTGGTGGTGTCTGCGTCAGGCACGGGGGCAGGAAGCCGTTCAGCCGGACAACCCTATGGGAGGAAGCAGAGGGAGAAGGGTAATGGGCACCACACCAATACAGAGGATAATAACGGTCTTGCTGGCTTACTTGGTTAGGACAGGTGGCTGGCGTCGACAAGGGCGGAGCCCGGGAGACAGCGACCTGGAGTGCCTGTAACAGCAGCGAGGAGGCAGCGGCGAGATGGGGAAGTCCGCCGCCGGGGAATCCACCTGTGCACAGGGGAGAAGGCTGGAGGAAGGGAGGTAAGGGGAGCTTACCCAGATTATCTTGCTTGTAGGCGAGAGTTCCGTTGTAGCAAGAGATGCAGAAGTAGAGAGACGGCTTCAGGCCGAAGCCCAGGGCAGAGTGGGTTAAATACCTCGCCGCTGACGAGATGCAGGTGTGCGCGCAGCTGGCGCCGCTGATGAGCGGTGAGTCATGACAGTACTCCCCCCTCTAGCAGCGCCTCCTGGCGATGGTTTCTCTGGGTGCGCTTGATGGAACTCAGCGATGAGAGACCGGTCCAACACAAACGAGGAACGCACCCATTGTCTCCATTCGGGTCCATAGCCCTCCCAGTCCACCAAATACTGCAACCCGCGACCCTGGCGCCGGGAGTCCAAGATGTCGGAGACAGTCCAGGCCGGGTGGCCACCAATCATCCGGGGAGCGGGATGCGTTGCAGGTGGAGGGCAGAGGGGGTCAGAGACCACCGGTTTAACCTTGGAGACGTGGAAGGTGGGATGGATGCGGAGGGAGAAGGGAATAGCCACACGCACAGCCACCGGGTTGATGATCTTGGTAATGGGAAATGGGCCGATGAACCGTTGGGCCAGCTTCCTCCTCTCACCCTTTAAGTTTACGTCCTGTGTGGACACCCAGACTTGTTGTCCCACCTGGTAGGCAGGGGCAGGTCTCCTGTGCCGCTCCGCCGTGGATTTGTTACGCTCCGCCGTGCGTAAAAGCGCATTGCGCGCCGTACCTTGCCGTACCTTGCCGCTGACGAGATGCAGGTGTGTGCGCAGCTGGCGCCGCTGATGAGAGGCGAGTCATGACAGAAAGTTGGGCCAGATACAGTAATATCCACTTGTTCAAGATTCAAAGGGCTTTATTATCATGTGCACAGTTAAGAAATCCAACATTTCCTGAGCAATGGAATTCTTACTCTGCTCTCCGAACGAATGCCAAGGTAACAGATACACATCTACTAATAAGGTAATAACACACCTTAATGCTGAATACTAATGCTTGCTTGCGGTTGTCCATCGAGTCTGATGATGACGTCCACTTCTATCGGTGACTCCTTTGATGGCTGTGTAGTCCTATCCTGGACCCACATGTCCCATTGCAGGTAGGGCATGTAAAAGTTGTAGTAGTGGCAGCAGGGGCTGCAGGTGCATTCCTCCTCAGTCTTCTCTCCTGTCTCCTGGCTGTTCTGTCCTCATCCATCATACGGGTCCCCACAAGGCACTGCTGTCGCCAGGTGTTTCAGTCAGCAGCAGCCTCCTCCAGAGCCTCAGGTCTGATCCTGCACTTCTTTAAGGCCATCTTTAGCTGGTCCTTGTAGCGCTTCTTCTGCCCCCCAGCAGAGCGTCGACCATGGTGTAGCTGGCCATATAACACCCTGCGAGGCAGCCGGTTTGGGGGCATCCTCACCACATGTCCCAGCCAGTGTGACTGGTGCTGGGTGATCGTTGCCTCAATACTCCTACAGCTGGTCTTAAAGAGTATCTCAGAATGAGGCACATGGTCACGCCAGGTGATTCCCAGGGGTGAGCAGTGCTGTCCTAAATAGGGCTGCTCAATCACACAGGGGTCTGCCAAAAACAGCTGCCACCCCAGCTGTTAGCGACCATAATAGCCCTCTGCTGCTGACGTGCAGGGTTATAGCTAGGAGCTCCGAGTAACATTCATACCTGCTCCCGTCGCCACACACCCTGTCGCCGCCAGACTTCAACCAGATGTCCAGGAAGGTAAGGCCCACCATGGTCAGAGGTGGACACCTGCGCATTGAATTATTTAGAGTGCCGTAGGGGGCGCGCTCTTCCCAATAGCACTGTCTTCATGATGATGAGGTAAATCCGGTGGCGTGGGTAAGCCCATGACGACCAGTCCCTCAACGTGGCTGCAGGAGGCTACCAGGTCCTTGGTCTTTTAAGTCCCGCCTTTTGCGCACCACCAACACATTGCTTTTCTGTCAGGGGTTGCTCCCTTAGCCTTCACCTTAATAGATTACCCATAAGGCAGTGGGGCTATTTACCCATAGTTGGGGAAGGGGTTGACGGGCGCCAGGGCGTGTCCACACAGGGTGGGCCTATACGCCGCGTCTCTGGGGCCCCCTGCTGCTCTGAGATCCCCTCCAGTTTAGCCTGGGACCGCAGGGTACCCAGTTACCATGTGTGGCCACGAGGAGGCACTGCAGGGGTCTTGGTGGTGGAGAAGCTATGTACCAGCTGGAGGAGACTTACACACTCGGTTCCTCTTTTCACTCCCGATGGGGGCTAGCTGGTGGCGGTAGCTGTAAGCAGAGCAGCAAGCAGAAAGCAACATGCAACATATGCCATGCAACATGCACTATCTACAAACATCTCTACGTTACTATACTACTGCACTAGGCACTTCACACGCACCCTGTGTAAATGGGATACACACACACAACAACCTTGTTGTGTGTGTGAATACTAATACTAATGAATACTAATAACACACACTAGGCAATTAAGACAGTTAAAGCAGTTAAAGCAATTAAACTAGAGGAAACAAGAAGAATGAAAATTGAAAATTCACTGTATGACTATAATGGACAATGGTATATTAATATCAGAGATGATATGAACCTAAGATGGCATAAGCCTATGTACAATGTGCAAATGAGCAATGTGCAGTTGAGCAATGTACAGATTAGCACTCAGTGTGAGAATTTCTCTGTAATGATAATACCCAGTAGACTGTACAATGATAATTTAGCAGCAGAGATGATATGGACATGAGACGGGGTGAGACTATGTACACTGTGCAGAATCAGAATCAGAATCAGAATCAGAATGAACTTTATTGCCAAGTACGTTTACAAGGAAACACAAGTAAACATACGAGGAATTTGACTTGACATTGGGCGCGCTAGATAAGCGCATCCCAATGACGCGGCAGCCATGCAAGGCGCCTGTCAAGTGCAAGTGAGCAATGTGCAAATTTAGCAACCAGTGTGTGAGTTCCTATTTGCTAAGCTGTGTCTGGAGTTTGTAATTTATTCAGGAGTCTGATGGCAGTGGGAAAGAAGGAGATTTTAGTCTGGTTGTCCTGCATTTCACACTTCTGTACCTCCGGCCCGAGGGTAGAAGTGTGAACAATCTGTGCTGGGGGTGGGTGGGGTCCTGGAGGATGGCAGCGGCTCTCCTTTGGACTCTGCGGTGGTAGATACTCTGCAGAGAGGGGAGTGGAGTCCTGATGATCTTCTCTGCTGTCTTTACCACTCTCTGCAGGCATTTGCGGTCCAGGGCAGTAGTGTTGCCGTACCACGCAGTGATGCAGTTGGTCAAGATGCGCTTGATGATGCAGCTGTAGAAATTGTTGAGGATCTTGGGGGACATGCCAAACGTCTTCAGCCTCCTCAGAAAGTATAGCCGCTGTTGAGCTCTTTAAACCAGCTCTGTGGTGTTAAGTGCCCACGTAAGGTCCTCGCTGATGTGGATGCCCAAGTATTTAAAGCTGCTCACCCTCTTCACCTCAAGCTCCCGGATGAACAGCGGCCGATGAGGTCTCCTCCCCTTCCTCATGTCCACTATCATCTCTTTCGTCTTGTCCGTGTTGAGGGTGAGGTTTTTGTCCTCACACCATGACACCAGGCTGGCCACCTCTCTCCTGCAGGATGCTTCATCACCACCAGTGATGTGTTCTATCACTGCTGTGGTATCCACGATCTTTCAGATGATATTGTCCTTGTGAGAGGCAACACCATCATGGGTGAAGAGGCTGTAGAGGATAGGGCTGAGAACGTAGCCCTCTGGGACACCTGTGTTCGTGATGATGCTGGCTGAGGTCCTGTTACCCTTCCTGACAGACTGAGGCCTGCCTGTAAGAAAGTCCAGTAGCCAGTCACAGAGGGTGTGGTGCAGGCCAAGTGAAGACAGTTTGTCGGTGAGTTTGTGGGTGATGAACGTGTTGAAGGCGGAGCTGTAGTTGACTAAGAGCATCCTGATGTAGGAGTCTTTATCTTCCAGGTGGGAAAGAGAATAATGGAGTGCTGTAACAATGACATATGAGGTGGACCTGTTGGGCTGGTAGAAGTACTGTAGGGGGTCCAGGGTATCCGGTATGCTGTCCTGAATGAGCGGCAGCAGCACTCTCTCGAAGCACTTCATGATGATTGGAGTCAGTGCTACCGGTCTGTAATCATTCAGACAGGTCGGCGAGCTCTTTTTGGGGAGGGGGATGATGGTTGGGGTTTTGAAGCAGGAGGGGACTACGTTCTGGTTTAGAGAGAGGTTGAAGATGGTTGTGAGAACATCAGTCAGCTTGGCAGCACGTGCTCTGAGAGCCCGCCCAGGGATGTTGTCTCGTCCTGCTGCCTTGCGGGGGTTGATATTCCTCAGTGCTTTGTTTACCTGGCCTGATGAGACTTTTAGTGGAGGGGGAGGGTGCGTATGTGTGTGTCTCCTCTCTGCACTGAAGCTGGAGGTCTCAAGATGGGTGTAAAAGGCGTTGAGCTCATCCGGCAGGCTGTCTGTGGAGCTAGTGGTGCTGCTGTTGGTCCTCTTGTAGTCTGCGATGTTTAATTAATTAATTAATTAAATCACCCTTTAGTCATTCAACCATACAACCAACCATGTACAGTAGAACGAAATTGTGCTTTATCCTATCTACAGTGTCAATCACACACACCCCATGTGTAGAATCAGAAGGGCCGCTGCCATGCAAGGCGCCGCCACAGATTTCCCTCCTCCATTCCATAATTGCTGAGCACCAAGCTGGACGGCAGGAAGTTCCGCTTTTTTATGGTCTTTGGCATGACCCGGCTGGGATTTGAACCCCTGCCTCCCGGGTGTGGGGCGGATGCTCTAACAGAGCAAGATACTTTATTGATCCCCAACTGGGACATTACAGTGTAACAGCAGCATGACAGTAGACAGCCAAAAGAACAGAAACACACACAGCATAATAGAAAAAAGGGATTACCCATGGAAAGTAAAACTGCCTAAATAACTTATATACATCATAGACAGGGCCGGACTAAGGAGGTTGTGGGCCCCTGGGCTAGAGCAATTTTTGGGACCCTCCCACATATTTATGGGAGTATGAAATGCAAAATGGCCATGTTTACATGCATGCTAATAAACCATTTATAATCGGATTTTTAGAATTATCTGATTATTAAAGTAGTCATGTAAAAACAATGATCAGATAAAAGGCAATTATTGTGTCACATAAAGTGAAATTACATTAACACACATAGTTTATTGTCCAATAATCGATTTATTCAGTGCATGTAAACATGTCAAATCCGATTACCATTATCTGATTATTCCTAGTTATCGGATTATTGTGGCCATGTAGCAGGGGTCACTGATGGATCAGCTTGACGTTCAAGGTCCTAAATTACTAAGACTGTGGCTATGGACACAGAACCGTACCATAGAATTCTTGTTTCAGATATGGCTTGAATCTGATTGGCCAGTGTTATGTCCACAAACCTGGAATGAAGACGAACAAGGATGCTGTGCTTGAACTAAACTTTCTTACAAATAGACTTAGTAGTAACCACGTGTACTATCAGCCATCTCTGTACATACACACCTGCACTCTAGCTGTAACCCTCATATTGCTTGCAGTGACACGACGGACCGCCCAATATACGTATACTGGTGATGTCAGCCACAGGCCACGTTCCACTCCGCATTTCCCCCTTATTCATACACCCCCCCCCACCCCCCGCAAAAGCATTGAACATACTCTAAAGTTTAGAGTATGTTCTATGCTTTAGTTATGTTTTAATTAGTTGTTTAGAGTCTAAACAATTAATTAATTAATTAGCTAGCCCTCCCCAATTTGATATACACTTATAAGCCCACATTATTAACACTTTTATTTAAACACACAATATTTCTTTATTCAAAATATTCAACATTTTAAAACTTAAATGGAACCTAGAATTAGGGTCTGCATGTAGACCACTGCTGGACCCGACGTGGCTGGAGTGTTGTGCCAGCCATGCTCCTACCTGAACAGCCTTTTTTTTTTTTTTTACAGTCTTCCATGGGGAAAGCAGTTCTGCCGGAGGGGCCTTGTAGCAGGCCCATGGTGGGCGCATCACTGGAGCTGTCGGACCCCCGAGGCAAGGGCCAATTTTCATGACGTTGGGGCCTGGGTCCCACACTGCGGCAGCTGACTCCTGCAAAGCCTCGCCGTCTGGAGCAGCCACCTGGACACGCTGTAGTTGGTTTGTGTGCCAGAGCGAACTGTCTGTCAGCCGAAAGCACGCTGATCCGAGTTTCACCACAATCCTCAGCGGCGCCCGTTGTCTCGTCGGCTGTGGCCCAGTCAGTCACCATCCCAGTCTCTCGCCGGTGGGAACCCAAACCCAGTCCATGATTTGGAGCGGCGCCTTGCTCGGTTTCGTGTATTGTTGTGATCCCAGTGGTGCTGCATGCTTGTCCAGCTTAAGATCTCTGTCGTGCCGTGACAGTTCTGTTGTTACCGTGTTTGTTGCGGACCCTTCACCCACCGTTGCCGTTTCTGTCATCTGAGGCGGGTCGTGGGTATGGAAGGTGTCCGGTGTCTCTCCCATGTTGTTCGTCGTAGCAGACTCTTCAACCGTCGGCTCGGTTGTAACCTCTGTAGCCTGATGTTGAGCATGGGTACGGAAGCAGTCCGGTTCCTCCTCTCTCCCATCTGAAGTGCTTTGTTGTGTCGCGTCCTGGACAGTGTCTGTGCCCGGTTGTTGTTGTGCCTCCGGGTTTTCTGTGTGCACAAGCTCCCTCTCCTGCAGCTCCGGCTGGGTGAGGAATGGAGGCGAGTCCGGTTGTTGTCCCTCTTCCTGGGCAGCTCTCATCCTGAGTGCATGGGGGTAGACGGCTTGGTGTCGGTGCCGCCCTGAATTACCTTGTCGGTTGCAGTCTTGATAGACCTGGGCTCCCTCCTCTGCAGCTCTGGTTGGGCAAGGAACGGAGGCGAGTCTGGTCGCTGTTCTTTCTCCATGTTGTTTTCACCATCAGTGCTGTATCCACTTTCTACGTTACATTTGTTGTCCGAGCTGTGCTCTTCGGCTGCACCCACATCCGCAAAGCCTGGGTATAATGGGCCTGGACTGTTGACAGTCTGCCCGGCGATTGTGAGCGTAAAACCCAGCTCGCAGAATAAATCGCACCCCATAACGTTTTCACCCTGGCGTGTCACCTGGAACCGGAATGCTGGAATCACCTTTTCGCCGTACTATACTGCAAATGTGACGTTCCTGCCGGTACTGGAGCATTCGTCATCCGGTAGTTCCACTGCATCAGGTCACTGGGGGGTGAGCGTCTGGACCGTGGCCTCATTTACTATTGTAAAAAGGGCCCCCTCTGGTGGTGACTGCTGCTTAGAGATACTACCTGCTATCCTTGCATCTTTTGCTCCTGTCAGTCAAACTGCATAGATTCTTGACCGATCTGATCCTGCTGGCATCGCCCTCTCTTCGTTTTCCCAGTCTGCAGACTGGAGATTTGGAGCTCAGCACTCAGTTCAGGCCACTGTGTTTCTGGACTCAACATTGAACCCTTGCACACTCCATTCTATTGCCTTCATTACAGTTGTCATCTGGAAACAGTGCGTCTAGTGCCAGTGAGTAACTGACTGTATTGTTATTGTTTGCTGCTTACTAATGAGCTAACACTTAGCATAAGTTGATACATAATATGTTTAGACTCATACCCAAGCCTGTGTTAGCAGCTAAAGTGTCATATTGACTGGACAATCAGCCTAAATGCAGAGTGCAACACCAAGAGAAAAACACACAAAATACATTTGACCGTATATTAAATTTCAAAAGAGCAATCTTTAGGAAAAACCAGTCACTCGCCAGAGGAGCAGCAAACCTGCAGAGAGAAAAGCGAGGCTGATTAGAATGAAGAATGGAGGAGGACTGGGAAATCCAAATAATACCACTTACGTGGGAGAGAGAGAGAGGCCAGCTCAGAACCCAGCAAAGGAGATGGACCAGCAGGTTGGAACTGCTGGAAGGGGAAATGGTGAGCTTTGTCTGACTGGGTGGAGCGGAGAAACTGCAGCAGAGGAGCAACAGGCTGGTGAGCGCACCAAACCCCCGGAGATGCACCGCTCCGTTGGCAGCAACCTGAAGAAGGAGGAGGAGAACAACGTGTCAGGTAAATTCCTAAACACAGAGAGCTTACACGTTAGACTTATTCTGCTCAAGGCAGTATACCCAAACGAGCCAGCGTTGAATCACTGAAGAGTGCTTCCTTATAAACGCTGGCTCAGCAGAATCAGCAGGTGCGTCAGATGAGGTGATTAGAAGAACAGAGGAAACGGGATGGTAGGGGTGAGCGCTCACCAGGACATGGCATAAAGGTGTATGTTCGCTCCAATGTTCGTTTGCAACTGAGTATAGTCTAACTATATAATGCTCTTTGGTCATTATTTTATGTACATGTTTAGTTACTCTGATAGAAATAGGGCAGACCGTGTTGTTGGCTGCATTCAATGTACTACACAGTGCATGTGCCACTCTGTGCTTGTAGTAGGTATGGAAGTCTAAGGGTGCATTATTCTGCATAGCCTATAGAGGGCAATATTGGACCACAAATGGCAGGCAAATGATTGTTGGGGATTTGGCAGCCCTGTGCAGCCTCCAATATATCTGTTTATTTGTATTACTGCATTTTCTTAAGTTCTGATGCCTTTTATATATACTTTTGTGTAAATAAGGTGTATATTTGAGTTCAGCAGTAAAATCAATATTTGTGACGCGTGCTGGCAAAATGAGTTGGAATGCGCACCACGTCATTACAAGATACAGGCACGAGAAGTCATAAATCATGACACTTTCTTTATTTGCTAGCGGCAAGTCCCAGGAAAACCCCCGTGAGTGCCTGGTATCATTGTATAGCTTAGAAATTGTACTTTATAAAAATACATATGTTTTGGTGGAAGACGTAACTCCCGATTGAACGTGAGTTTTAAACCTAGCCAAAATTGGCTTTTTCTGGGTCCGTTTTTGTGCACTTCCTACAAATTCAGTATCACATTGAAGGTCTTTCAATACAGAATATGGAAAAAAAAATGTTACCTCAGTTTTGATAATTTCCTCAAAGTGATTCATTTTGCCAGCACAGGTCACATTTTTTATGCTTCGTCGTCGGCCTCCGTCGGTCTATGATGACCATGGAAGAGAATTCTAAACGTCTACTCTGCTGGAACAGCACCGCCTGTGGCTGAACTGGCCGATGCGCGAATGGCAGTCCCTGTCACACAGGTCGCACTTGTGGGTGGTCTCCGTGCTGCTGGGTCTGTGGCGGTTCTTCCTGCGGGTCCTTTTTTCATCTGCTGCAGCAGTCAGTCTCTCTTCACCCGCCTTGAGCTGTCTGGTCAGGGTGCCTCTCCATTTGGAGCAGTCCGTTGCAAGGTCTTCCCAGCGCTCTGTGTTGATCTCCAGGGCCTTCATGTCTCTCATGCAGACATCTCTAAAGCGCAGCTATGGGCGGCCAGCGTCTCTCCTGCCAGTCGCCAGTTCTCCGTAGAGGATGTCTTTGGGGATTCTGCCATCCTCCATACGGTGAACGTGGCCTAGCCAGCGGAGCCTGCGCTGCCTGAGTAGAGTGAACATGGAGGGAAGGCTGGTGCGGGACAGAACTTCTGTGTTGTGCACTTTGTCCTGCCAGGATATGTCCAGGATGTGGCGAATGCAGCGCAAGTGGAAGGAGTTCAGTCTCTTTTCCTGCTGGGCGTATGTTGTCCACGTCTCACTCCCATAGAGCAGTGTGCTGATGACGCAAGCGTTGTACACTGCCATCTTCGTCTTGACAGAGAGTTTGGGATTCTCCCACACTCGTGTGGTGAGGCGAGCGAGTGTGAAGGCTGATTTTCCAATCCTCTTGTCGATCTCTGTATCAAGGGAGAGGTTGTTGCTGATCGTGGACCCCAGGTACATGAACTGATTCACGACCTCCAGCTCGTAGTCGTCGAAGGTGATGGTTGGTGGTGCTTCCGTGCCTTGCGCCAAGACGTTAGTCTTCTTCAGGCTGATGGTAAGCCCAAAGTCCTTACATGCCTGGGAGAAGCGGTCCATCAGGGTCTGAAGCTCCTGCTGTGTGTGGGTTGCGACTGCAGCATCGTCTGCGAACAGCATGTCTCTGATTAGAGCCTCGTGTACTTTGGTTCTGGCTTTCAGGCGGGCGAGGTTGAAAAGCCTGCCGTCAGATCTTGTGTGCAGGTAGATTCCCTCTGTTGCTGTGCTGAAGGCATGCCTCAGGAGCATAGCAAAGAAAATCCCAAAGAGGGTTGGCGCAAGTACACAGCCCTGTTTCACTCCTCTGCGTATGTTGAATGGCTCTGAGACGTTGCCGTCGTGCTGCACTATCCCCTGCATGTTGGTGTGAAACGATTCGATGAGGCTTTGCAACTTTGGTGGGCATCTTATCTTTGGCAGGATCTTGAAAAGGCCCTCTCTGCTGACCAGATCGAACGCTTTGGTGAAGTCGATGAAGGCGACATACAGGGGCATGTTCTGTTCTCTGCATTTCTCCTGGAGTTGGCGGATGGAGAATATCATGTCTACCGTTGATCGCTCAGCGCGGAAGCCACACTGAGACTCAGGGTAGACACATTCGGCAAGCTTCTGTAGACGAATGAGAACAACTCATGCGTAGACTTTGCCAACAACGCTGAGGAGGGAGATGCCCCTGTAGTTGTTGCAGTCGCTTCTCTCCCCTTTGTTTTTGTAGAGGGTGATGATCTTGGCGTCCCTCATGTCCTGTGGTACGGCACCTTCCTTCCAGCACTGGCAGAGGACGTCATGCAATGGCAGCAGTAGGGCGGTCTTGCAGTGCTTGATCAGGTCGGGGGGTATCCCGTCGTTGCCGGGTGCCTTGCCAGCGGCCAAGCTATCAATGGCCTTGCTGAGTTTGTCGATGGTTGGCTCAGCATCAAGTTCGTCCATGGATGGCAGCCAGTCGATGGCATCAAGGGCTGACGGTGCCACGGTGTTCTGTCTGGAGTAGAGGTCGGAGTAGTGTTCCACCCATCTCTCCATCTGCTTGTTCTTTTCTGTGATCATCTCCCCAGTGGAGGATTTGAGGGGGGCCGTCTTGCTCTGAGCCGGACCAAGTGCTTTCTTGATGCCATTGTACATACCACGGATGTTCCCTGTTATGGCAGCGGTTTGAATGTCTTGGCTGAACCGAGTCCAGTACTTGTTGGCACAGCGCCAAGCAGTCTGGTGAACTTTGCTTCTCGCAGCCCTGAGAATCTGGAGATTCTTCTCGTTTGGGTACTTCTTGTACTCAGCAAGTGCTGAGCGCTTGGCTTCAATGACGGGGGTCATCTCGGTCAACTTGGCATCAAACCAGTCCTGTGACTTCGAGGTCTTCCTCCCAAAGGTAGCCAAGGCTGTGCGGTGGATGGTGTTTCGCAGCTCTTCCAACTTCTGCTTTGCAGATTCTCCTTCTTGTGGTACACAAAGTTCCTTCTCAAATGTGGAGGCAAACTGCTCAACAAGTTCTGGTTGGGCCATCTTGCTGGTGTCAATCCGTGCCTTTCCAGGCTGTCTAGCACGATGGAATTTCTTCAGCTGCAGCTTGACCTTGCAACACACCAATGAATGGTCTGTGTTGCAATCTGCACTCTGGAACAAACGGGTGATTAGCACGTTCTTCAGTGAGGTGCGCCTGGTCAGGATCAAGTCCAGCTGGTGCCAGTGCTTTGAGCGCGGATGTCGCCAGGAAACGTTGTGTTGGGGCTTGGTCTTGAAGAACGAGTTTGTGATGTACAGATCGTGATATGTGCAGAACTCGAGCAGCTGCTGTCCGTTGTCGTTCATTCTGCCCACGCCAAAAGGTCCAAGACAGGAGGGCCAGGAGTCATGGTCAGCACCCACTCTGGCATTGAAGTCTCCAAGGAGAATGTGTTGTTAAGAGTTGGGGATGATCCTGACAGTTGTTGCGAGATTCTCGTAGAACTCGTCTTTTGCCTCTGGTGTGGCTGACAGTGTTGGGGCATACACACTGACGAGGGTGACTGGGCCTTGAGTGGTGTTGAGGCGGAGAGTGAGGAGTCGTGCAGAGCCATTGCTGCCCGGTTCCACCATCTTCAGCAAGGTGTTCTTCACTGCGAAGCCCACTCCATGTTCCCTGTGTTCGTCACTGCCCTTTCCCTGCCAGTAGAACGTGTAGTCCTTCTCTCTCAGTGTGCCTGCGTCAGCCAACCGTGTTTCCTGGAGAGTGGCGATATCCACTCCCAGTCTCTTCAGCTCATTATTGATGATGGCAGTCTTCCTGGTGTTGTTGATGTCCTTGAGGTTAGCAGCGAGTCCTGTCCATAGTGCGGACGTCCATAGTCCATAGTGCGGACGTTCCAAGTTCCCAGTTTTAGAGTTGGTCTCTTTTGTTTTTTTGTCTTGCCTGGTGCGAAGGTTCTCAGCCTGCTGTTTGGACTTCTCCTCATCCCCATGCACCCAATGAGGAAAGCAAGCTGTGGCGGGACAACACCTTATTGGCTGGGGGCTGCCCAGCTTGAGGTGGGCGGTAGCTGTCCAGTGAGATCCGATGATCCCTCCCACCATCGGGAACAACCCCTGGCGCCATGCTCTAAGCCAATTGAGCGGTGGCTTATAACCAGTAACTGTCATTCCCCGTGTTTTGTCTACGCCAAAGGCGAAGCTGGAGTGTCCTCTCCAGTGATCCGGTGTTCTACCTTCCAGCGTTGGGCATTGGTAGGATTCAAGCCTGGGCAGGAAGATATGGAGGACAAGATGTTGCCCATGCAGCATGTCCCCCCTCTCCACGTCACTGATGAATCCAAAGTAACAGCAGGGCTGCTACAGTTTGGCACCAGCGCCGTCGCAGGAGCTGCCAGAATGATGTTGAGCACAACAGAGAACTGCCTTAAAGCATTAATATTCCAGAGCATGTTTATAACTGTTCTATTTTATATGTCCATTTACACAGAACCACTGAGTCTGCCAGAAAACTGTAAAGACTAATTTTGGTGGTGGCTAAATAAATGACTGAACCAAAGAGACCTGAGTGATTCTAATCAATCACCTGCTGAGGGTTCTGAATTAAATGATCCAGTATATTCTAGGCAGGGAAGATTTATCTCCCCCATAACTATGGACTGCGTGGCAGGGTTGGCCACCAACATAGGCACACTCATGCCATCTAACTTCACTACACACTGCAGTCCTGACGAACCTTTGGGGCCCACAATGTTCACGCCATCTCCATAGGGTGTGGGGTTGGTTAGCTTAGCTTCTCATCGATGACGGTAGGCTTTCGTGTGCCGCGCCACGTTGTTGTGTTTAGCAAAGTAGCTAGTTAGCATTCCAACAGCGTCCTCATATAAGTCTGTCAGACCAAGCATGTGGAAAATTTCTCTGACCTTCTGCACTCAGGTGGTGGACAAGTAGAAGTCACATTGTGACTTCATCCAAGTCTTCCAAGCCCAGCGCTGTAATAAAGGTCTCCAATGTGTGCGGCCATCGTGGCCATGGGATGGTTGCTTCATCTGGAAAGGCTTTAGTCTGAAGCACACGTCCATGGTTCGAAATCCTTGTCACCAAATGTTATGTCCACAAACCTGGAATGAAGACGGATGAGGATGCTGTGTTTGAACTGAACTTTATTACAAACAGACTTAGTAGTAAGCATGTGTACACTCGGTCATCTCTGTACATGCACACCTGCACTCTAGCTGTAACCCTCATTACTTGCAGTGAGACGGTGGACTGCCCAATATATACTGGTGTGGTGACGTCAGCCGCAGGCCACGTTCCACTCCACATTTCCCCCTTATCCATACACTACAGCTAGTACGTCCTATTAATGTGTATCTTAAAAGCAGCAGGCTACAGGTACGGAAATCTGAGCCATTTATTTGTTTCAAATTTGTAATCAGTATCTATTTACTACCTTTTTAACCTTACCCACTTCCACATTGTAAGGCTAACCCCTTAATTTTAAGTCTAAATTTCATCTCATAGTAAAATGGTTTGGACAAGGTGCCGATAGCAGGACACAGACCAGCAACCTTCTGATCACAGACTCAACATACTGTCTACCTAAGCCACAGCAACAGCTGGCTTGGAGCTGATCTGAAAAGGTTTTGTCGGATTATCAACTCTTCTGTACCAATAGACATTTCATATAGGGATACATCTTCCGTATTCATAGCCACTGCCAATTACTAAATAAAGTGAATGACCACAAAGTTCTAGGTTTAGCTTGAAATGCAGAAAAATATAGTCATCAGGACTACTAACCTACAAATACCTTGTAACCCACAACTTTAATTATGACAATGAAAAAAAAACCACAATCAGCCAATGCTTTCTGTTCAAGGGATAAATATTAACCATTTGAAGCCAGAACTGGGTTTTTACTACACAGAAAAAAAACCCAAAAACATTGCCAGACAAGTCTGCCCTACTGGGAAAAGGAGAAGAGCAGGTTATGCGTGCACAAACCATTCTTTATCAGAATACCATACCCATATGGCAAACAGGTAGATATAGCAGTTTAGCATACTTAGATATCGGTTTAGCATACTTTGTCAGAATCAGCTGCGCTGCAAATGTGCCACTAACATTACATAATTGCTTACCTTCCATCAGCCGGGCCGCAGTATGCTATTGTTTACCTTCCGTCAGCTGTATTGAGCAGGAAATATATATAATATATATAACCTGACATACTAAAAACTTGCCCCATTTTTGGATGAGACGGTGCAGTGCCGTCAGCTGTATCGTATGCTGAAATTATGAGTGGAAGTGTATTTCCTGTTACTACGTATGTGTGTGCATGTCGTGCATGCGTAGTAACCCAGGGTAAGGCTGTTCATATAAGCATGGTAAAATGGCAGAACACCGGTACAGATGGACTCGGACTGATGTACAGATGGACTCCAGGGTGGGAACCCACCAGGTGCTGCGTCACCACAGCCACCGGTGAGCGTGCCAGACTGTGAGGGTGACAAGTCCTTGTGGTGGGAGTGTCCGGTCATAACATAAACCACCCATCATAAGACCCCTGCATCATTGGATTACATCTACTCACAGCATGGGGCGCCACGATTGACACCATCAGCTCTTCTCTCCTTGCATGCTTTGCGCCACGGAAGATTCAAAGACTGTTATTATCCGTGTGTTCTAAGCGTTATTGTTGTGCCATTATAACTGTGGTAAAAGACCAGCTGTGATAGTGTTGTTTTCCCTGTGTGTGAGAGATTATGTGTCTGTGTCACCCTGAGGGAGATGAGTGTCTGTGTGAATGACCTCCTCTCCATTCTGTGTAATGAGTCAGGGAAGAATAAATGCCTGTTGTGTCACAAATCCTCTCTCATTATTTGTGTGAACCCTTGTAACGTCACAATACTGTAAGGTGCAGTATGGCAGCATTGTTATGACCAGGATTCAACATCATAGTGAGTTATTGTACAGTGAAATGGCATGTGGCAGGAAAGATTTCCTGTACCTAACCGTTCGGCAGTGAAGCTGTAGCGGTCTGCTGGAGAAAGTGCTCCACTGTCTGTCCAGTGTGTGGTGCAGGGGGTAATCAGGATTGTCCATGATGGATCGTTTGTTCAGTGTCCCCTCCACTCCATCACAGTCGCAAAGGTCTCCGGCCTGAGACCAGTTACAGAGCCAGCCTGTGGTATAGGCAAATATGGCACTTTATTGTGAAGTGCAGTGTGGTGACGTGGACTTCCTGTCACGTCACGTCACTGCCCTATATAGTGGGCGGCCACCATGTTACGGCTTCTTTATGCCGAATGCCCATGCTAGGTGCCATGCAGTGTACTGCTGCCCTTTATGTGTAATAAAGCTGAGTTCGACACAACCATCATCTTGCCGCATTCATCACCAGGCATTTCATACATAACATTTGGTGACTGAGGATTAACGTATAGAGGCATGCATCACACCACTCCGTCCCTCCTTGAGCTCCCGGGCGAGCCACCGGTTCTGTGGCCACATTGGTTGGAGGCCTATCAAACGTACATTACGGCTCTGGACCTCAGGAAGCTTGATAAGGTGAGGGTGCGGGCGCTTCTCGTTCACAACCTGGTTATTGAAGGCCCGAGGGTCCTATGGGTGCTCGGCACAGTGGACCCGTATCAGGACTTTGTGGAGCTGCAAGCTAAACGTTTCTCCACCCCAGACAGCATGACTGTTCAGAGAATTTGTTTTCGCCGATGAGCGACACCATTCTAGCCCCAGATGCCTCCGGTACTTGGTCACAGTTGGGTGGGGGGTCTGCAGCTACAATGGTGTACACTACAATGTTTATAGAAGAGGACGGGGCCAGACCGATGGGCACGGAGTTACCGCATGCTCAGCAGCAGCTCATCAGGCTGAGTAAAATTCCATTTCGGGTTATGGACTTGGCTCGGGTTCGGGGTGACGAACGACCACGGCGAAGATGGGCCAGACGACAGCCAGCAAAACGTGAAGCACATCTGCGGATAGTGGCGAAGTTGGGGGCGGCGTGCGTCCGGTTGTCCAATGGCTCAATGAGGCATGGCAACTAACTTTGGCGTGTCCAGGAGGATGCGCCAGGTGGCGAGGCTGCACGGGAGTTGGTGATGTTTTTGTTACAGTTTTCTCAGAGATTGAGCACACATTTTACATTATTCAGTGCACATTTTTCTGATTTCTCTTCATGCACAGCCTCCTGTGTGTTCTCTCCACAGATTAGTGCACCGTAACCACCTGCCTTGCATCACACTCACTCACACACAAACAGAATCCCCCTTAATTACATTTGGAACCTTGCAGAGAAAATCGAAGTCACATCCTCGGTATGTGTCTCTGGGACTGTGGGAGCTTTTTTTTGACAACCGGAGATGGTCTATAATTAAAAAAAGTTTCCAGACACACCAACAATCCTGTGAAACTGTTGCCAGCATGATGGGACATGAAAAGCACAAACAGGCTGAAGGGAATTTTTGCTATTTTTTTATTTATTTATTTTGAATGTGTAACATCAAGCATTCAGTGACAGTGATGAAGAAAACATTGTTAATAAAAATAAATATATATCAAAAAATAAGTCACCATACAAAACATGTTTCGCTATGCACGTAATTCATGTACATATCCAAAAAGGAGTGGGAAGAAGTCTTTACTTATTCAATCCCACCCCTTCTCCACAAATCATTAATTTCTATTCATTTTTTTTCCCTAGCCATACACAACACAATGTATATATCATTTAAATTAAATCATAGAAAATAATCATACATACATTTAATAAACAATATTCAGAAATGCAACTTTGTTCAAACACCTTCATCCTTGTACCTTGTGAAGATCTTTTTTTTTTTATACATCCTTTTAAATTGTTTCATGTTTGGACATTGCTTCAGTTCATCATTCAGACTGGTCCATAATTTCACTCCACAGATGGATACACAGAAACATTTCCTGGTTGTTCTTACATTCATAGAGGAGTATCAGATGTTTCATATTAACAGATCTCAAAAAAAGGGTGGTGGTGTTGCACTGTATATTGATGACCTGTATAGGTGTAAGCTTGTAACTGGAATGTCCTTTGCACTACCAGGGATCTTGGAATGTGTTACTGTTGAGATTGACCAAGATAAAACAAAAAATCTAATTATAAGTTGTATATATAGAACGCCGGGAACTTGCATTGAGACATTCAGAGATAAATTAGTCGAGCTGTACAATAATATTACTAGTAAGAAAATGGTAGTAATTTGTGGAGATTTCAATATTGATTTACTAAATCCACATCAACAAAATGTAGTTACAGAGTTCATGAACTCTATGTAG
Source organism: Pholidichthys leucotaenia (assembly GCA_020510985.1). Lineage (NCBI taxonomy): Eukaryota > Metazoa > Chordata > Actinopteri > Cichliformes > Pholidichthyidae > Pholidichthys > Pholidichthys leucotaenia. Next base: position 18,308,445 of record CM035839.1, on the reverse strand, counting down.
AGCATGAGTCTATATCCCACAACAACACATCCCAGTAGAATCACAGTTCACACTGCTACACTTATTGACAACCTGTTTGTTAATATTATTGATAAGAAAATAGAGAGTGGATTATTACCTCCGCCAAAGGGGGAGGTTATGTGATCATCGGCGTTGGTTTGTCTGTTTGTCCGTTTGTTTGTCTGTTTGTTTGTCTGTTTGTTAGCAAGATAACTCAAAAAGTTATGGACGGATTTTCATGAAATTTTCACAGATTGTCAGAAATGGGGTATCCTACAGATGATTAGATTTTGGTGGTGATCCGGATCACCGTCCACAAGAAAACCGCCATTACACAAAATGCCATTTTCGTGAATAACTAATAAACCACTAATCCTATCACTGTCAATCCAATTGTTGTGAATCCAATTGCTAGTCATATGTTTTCATGGTCACGGAATCTGAAAACGTGCACACAAACACTGTATGGGGGGAACTGTGGCGCTAAACCGCCATTACGGAAAATGCCATTTTCGTCAATAACTACTGAACCACTAATTCTATTGTAACGTCGGGGCCATTTTAAGGGAGCCAGGGATTTCCCAGCATGCTTTGCCAGTTTGAAACGTTACTGTGTGTGTGTTAAATGTGTTACTTCTGAGTTATACTGCTGTGTCATTATAACTGCATTATAATGGCCCAGCAGTGTTTAGCAGGATTAGGGCAAGATGTATCATGTGTGTGTAACCGTGATGTAAACAGAGGTCTGTGAGAATGACCTCCGCTCCTGTCTGTGCTGAGAAGGAGGTTGGGGGTCGGGGTGTGTGTAAAATAAATCTGGTTGATCCCACTTCTGACACCAGTGTAACGTGCTGCTCGACATGGCGACGTCCCACCGGGAGATTCGAACTCACGCCTCCCGCTCCGGAGTCCCGCACCCTACCTGTGTCGCCAATAGGGTCAACCCACTTGGCAACCCAAGTAGGGTGCTCATATTGAGTTCGCTACACTATCATTGTCAATCCAATTGCTAGTCATATGTTTTCATGGTCAAGGAATCTGAAAACGTACACACAAACACTGTATGGGAGGAACTGTGGCCGCCATTACGGAAAATGCCATTTTTGTGAATAACTACTGAACCACTAATCCTATCATTGTCAATCCAATTGCTAGTCATATGTTTTCATGGTCAAGGAATCTGAAAACGTACACACACACACTGTATGGGGGGAACTGTGGCCGCCATTACGGAAAATGCCATTTTCGTGAATAACTACTGAACCACTAATCCTATCATTGTCAATCCAATTGCTAGTCATATGTTTTCATGGTCAAGGAATCTGAAAACGTACACACAAACACTATATGGGGGAACTGTGGCACTAAACCGCCATTACGGAAAATGCCATTTTCATCAATAACTACTGAACCACTAAACCTATCATTGTCAATCCAATTGCTTGGCATATGTTTTCATGGTCAAGGAATCTGAAAACGTACACACAAACACTGTATGGGGGGAACTGTGGCCGCCATTATGCAAAATGCCATTTTCGTGAATAACTACTGAACCACTGCTTGTCATATGTTTTCATGGTCAAGGAATCTGAAGACTGTATGGGGGAAACTGTGGCGCTTGGCGGAGGTCTGCGCTCTCCGAGTGCTTTTCTAGTTGATAAATGATATAAGTGACCACTTGCCAACCTTTACACTTATCCATGGCCACACGGGGGCCAATACAGAAATTTTAAAATCGTTCAGATACAAATCACCAAATGCAATCCATTCTTTTAAAGAGGACTTGCTGAAGCAAGACTGGACAGAAGTCTATGTATCAGATGTAAATGAAGCCTATGACACATTTATAAACATTGTAACCACTCTTTATGAAAAAAATTGTCCATTAGTAAAAAAAAGCTTAAACATAAATTTGCCGATAAGCCATGGTTAACCAAAGGATTACAAAAGGCGGGTAAAAAGAAAAATTTATTATATAAAGCTTTCCTAAAGAAAAGGACAAAAGAAGCAGAGCAGCGGTATAAAACATACAAAAATAAGTTAACATATATAATAAGATGTAGTAAGAGAGACTATTACAGTAAAGAACTGGAGAAAAACAGAGACAATATTAAAAATACATGGACAATACTTAACAGTATTCTTGGAAATAAAAGCAGAAATACAAGCTACCCAACCGATTTTTCAAAAAATAATAAAACGACTCAGAGTGTGAATGCAGCTTCACCTGCAGATGAATTTAATAACTTTTTTGTTAACATTGGTCCTAATTTGGCTCGAGAAATACCCATTACGGCGCCTACAGGTGATACAATAATCAAAAACACTGCTATAAAAGACTCCATTTTCATAAAGAACACAGACGAGAGAGAGGTCATTGAAATTGTTAAATCGTTTAAAAGCAAAACATCTACGGACTGTGATGGTATTGACATGCTCTTAGTCAAAACTATTATTGAATGCTTAGTGAAACCACTGACGTATATCTGTAACCTGTCTCTCCAAACAGGTATATTTCCCAATGCAATGAAAATAGCTAAAGTAATTCCGATATACAAGACGAGTGACAGAGGGGAATTCTCAAACTATAGACCAATTTCACTATTGCCGCAATTTTCCAAGATACTTGAAAAAATATTCTATGAGAGAATTGACAACTTCATACTGAAGAATAATTTATTGTGTGAGCAGCAATATGGGTTCAGACACAAGAGGACAACTGCATTTGCTCTAATGGAATTTATAGAAAAAATGTCAACTGCCGTTGAAAATAAAGAGTATTCAGTTGGGGTATTCCTGGATCTTAAAAAAGCATTTGATACAGTGGATCATAATTTATTATTAAAGAAACTACAAAATTGTGGTATTAGAGGGGTAGCACTGTCCTGGTTAAGTAGTTACTTAAAGAATAGATGTCAGTATGTATGTGTTGGTAACAAAAACTCACAGTTACTGAAGGTTACTTGTGGAGTCCCACAGGGTTCAGTTTTGGGGCCATTGTTATTCAATATGTATATAAATGATATATGTAAAGTTTCAGAAAAAATGGACTTAATATTGTTTGCCGATGACACTAATCTGTTATGCAGTGGAAGCAATTTGGAACAACTTCTGGATACACTCGGAAAGGAATTAGGAAAGCTTAAACTGTGGTTTGATTCAAACAAATTAATGCTCAATTTAAGTAAGACAAAATTTATAGTCTTTAACAACCATCACAACAACTCAGTATCTAAACTCAGTGTAAATGGTGTAGAGATTGAAAGGGTATCTGAAACTAAATTTCTTGGAGTAATAATTGATAATAAACTGTGTTGGAAGTCACATATTAATTATATTAAAGGTAAAATATCCAAATCAATTGCAATACTACACAGAGTGAAATATTTGCTGAATCAACCTACACTATATGCTATGCTAAACTGTGTTTCGTTACCTTGTATTCATACATGTGTAATGACAATAAAGTTGAATCTAATCTAATCTAATCTAATCTATATACCTTGTATCATTCATTAATACTCCCATACATGACATATTGTAATGAAGTATGGGGAAATACATATAAAACAAACATATATCCAGTCTTTATGCTTCAGAAGAGAGCTATTAGAATAATAAACAAAGCAGCTTACAGGGAACCAACAAACCCACTTTTTCTTAAATTAAAAGCTCTCAAGTTGAAAGATCTGGTTGACTTTAAAACTGCAGTAATAATGTTTAAAGTGAAGAATCTATCACTGCCCGCAAATATCCAAAAGTTGTTCCAAATAAGGGAGAAACAATATCATTTCAGAGGAACATGTATATTTCAAAAACCTTCAGTGAGAACTACCACCAAGCAACACTATGTTTCAGTGCAAGGAGTCAGACTGTGGAATGCTTTTGGACCTGAATTAAAATCATGTACAACGCTTGGACAATTTAAACAAAAACTAAAGGAAGAAATACTCCAAACATATATACAAGATGACATGTAAAATCACATAAGGATTGTCATATCCAGCCTGTGTTGTGTTGTAGCTTAGTTTTTTTGTCACATTTTGTCTTGGCTTCGTTCTGAATTGTAATCGCTCTTGTTTTGTTTTTTTTTCTTTTGAATTCTTGGATGGAACATGGGTGGGCAATATAAGCTGCGGCTTCAGCCATCACCCATTTCGGATAACTTATGCTGAACTGTATAATCAGAGGAGTTATTGTTTAATTTGACCTTGTTGGATTTTCTTTCCCCCTTTGTTATATTATTCAGTTTCTTTTAACCTGTACTATCCGAAATAAAGATTCATTCATTCATTCATTCATTCATTCATTCATTCATTCACTGTTCTAAAATTAAATAATCCCCTTAAATTGTAACTGCCTTTCCTTTCTGTAAACAGGCCTAAAATATTTTTTGGAAGTTGATTATTTTTGGCTCTAAACATGGTTTGTCCAGTTTGGTATTTTACTTGATCTAAAAGTTTTAATATATTTGACTGCAAGAACAATGGATTTGTGCGATCCCTATAGCCAACTTTATGAATAATTCTTACTGTATGGCGATGCATATTGGTGATATAGCAATGTATATTGTGGTTGTGTCAGCAGACAGCGTCTCAGTCAGGAGGCAGTGGTTAGACACAAGAACAATAGGCAAGGACCTCATGGGGAGTTGGCAGGAAGAGAGAGCTGGGGGTTTAAGGAAAATGTGTGGTGGAGGTGAAATGTCATGCAGATGAGAGATGATCTGTGGAGTTTTAAGGGATGAAACCTGGTTTGGCTATTCAGTGCTTTCTGTGTATGATGTTGTGAGAGTGTGAATAAACTTTGTCTGTTCGTAACTTGGCCTCATCATTTCCACACTCTCCACACTGGTGACCCTAGACGTATTATGGAACACGAGGCAAGAATCCCGGAGTCAGCCCGGACGGGAAGCCCCAGCAACGCGGCAGGCATCCCACAGATGGCCCGGACGGGAACCCCCAGCAACGCGTGTGCTGTTGCAGTCAAGCTACCGGACTTTTGGCAGCACAACCCACGCTCTTGGTTCCACCTCACCGAGGCCCAGTTCACCCTCCGGGGAATAACGACAGACGACACCAAGTTTTTCCATATGGTTGCAGCGCTGGATGCTCCCACAGCTCAGCAGGTAGCGAGCCTGCTCGACCAGCCCCCAGCCCACGGCAGATATGAGGCTCTCAAAGCTGCGCTGATTCGGCGCTATACGCTCTCGGACTGTGACAGAGCAGAGAGGCTCCTGAGGCGTTCCGAGTTAGGAGATGGTTCGGCCGTCGATCTGATGGAGAAGATGTTGGCGTTAATGGGCACGGACGACAGGCATTTTCTGTTTGCCCACCTCTTCCTCCGGAACCTTCCAACAGAGGCGAGAGCGGTCCTGGCCAATTCGTCGCTGCTGGCCATGCGTGACTACCGTGCGCTAGCCCAGGAGGCAGACCGGATCATACTCACCACCAGAGTGCTCACGGTGAATGCAGCGGCGTCGGAACCCAGCGAGATGACCAGAGGAGGCGAGGAGCCACCGACGGTAGCTGCAGCGGGGGCCAAGGAGCACCAGGGAGACACGCTCTGCTTCTACCACTGCCGTTTTGGAGGGAACGCACGCAGATGAACGCCACCGTGCCAATTCAAGCGCTCGGGAAATGCCAGAGCCGGCAGTCGGTAGCAGCTGCGACTGCTAGCGAAGAGAACAAGCTGCTCTACGTGACGGACTCGCGCTCAGGGAGATGTTTCCTTGTAGACACCGGAGCCCAGAAGAGCATCATCTTGGTGACCTACGCTGACCGGCTGGCAGGACCCAGCGGCCCCGGGCTGGTAGCAGTAAACGGATCGGACATTAAGACCTTTGGTGAGAGAACACTGGCTTTATCTCTACACGGCCACACATACGAGTGGACTTTTGTCATAGCAGCACTGAGTTTCCCGATCCTGGGAGCTGATTTTCTGTGCGCGCATGGTTTATTAGTTGATGTTGCTAACAGGCGCCTGGTTAATGCACTGTCCTTTGACTCTCTCCCCTGTACAGCTCGAGGGGCCAGGCCAGTAACACAAGCCAACATCACAGCTCCAGGCGGTAAGTTCCACACACTGCTCACTCAGTTCCCAGCACTCACGGTCCTGACGTTTTCAGCGGCCATTGCTAAACACGGGGTGGAACACTTTATCACCACCACTGGGCCGCCCGTTTTTGCACGACCTCGGCGCTTGAACGCAGCTAAACTGGCCATAGCGTGCGAGGAATTTGCCAACCTGGAAAGGCTGGGCATCATCAGGCGATCGAACAGCCCATGGGCATCCCCACTACACATGGTCCCTAAGGCTGAGGGATCGTGGCGACCGTGCGGCGATTTCCGCAGGTTGAATAACGCCACAGCACACGACCGCTACCTGATTCCCCACATTCAGGATTTTTCCGTTCACCTCGCCGGAGCGCGCATTTTTTCTAAAATAGACCTGGTCCGCGGTTACCACCAGGTCCCAGTGCGCGAGGAGGACATACCCAAAACAGCGGTAATAACTCCGTTCGGCTTGTTCGAGTTCCTGCGCATGCCTTTCGGATTAAAAGGAGCGGCACAGACGTTCCAGCGCATGATGGACGCGGTGCTGCGCGATCTCCCGTTTGTGTTCGTCTACCTGGATGATGTTCTGGTAGCCAGCGCGTCTGAAGACGAACACGTAACCCACCTCAGGATGGTTTTCCAGAGGTTGGAGGAACACGGGTTAATAATCAACTCGGCGAAGTGCCAGTTTGGCGTGATGGGGATTGATTTTTTTGGGGCACCGCATCTCACCGGAGGGAGCGATACCCTTGCCCGACAAAATGCATGCTGTGGCGAACTTCCCCCGGCCTCAGAATGTCAGGGCGCTGCAGGAATTTTTGGGGATGGTTAATATTTATAACCGTTTTCTCCCCTGCGCAGCTCAGCTCATGCAGCCACTGTACGCCGCGCTCAAGAGACGGAAACCCACGGATGGAGTCGAATGGACTCCGGAGCGAGAGCAGGCGTTCTCTGAGGTGAAAGCAGCTCTGGCAAATGCCGCACTGTTGGGGCACTCAGACCCGGCGGCCCAGATAGCGCTCACTACCGACGCCTCGGACGTGGCCATAGGGGCCGTCGTGGAGCAACGTGTCGCCGCTTCTTGGCAGCCACTCGCTTTTTTCAGCAGGGCTTTGTGCGACAGTGAGTGTAAATACAGCGCATTCGACAGAGAGTTGCTGGCTGTCCACCTGGCCATACGCCACTTCCAGTTCTGGCTGGAAGGGCGCAGCTTCACCGCGTTCATGGACCACAAGCCGCTGACGTTTGCGATGGCCAAGGTTTCGGAACCATGGTCGGGCCGGCAGCAGAGACAGCTGGCCACGATCTCGGAGTTTACGACCGATATTCAACATGTATCAGGTAAACTGAATGTGGTGGCAGACTGCCTCTCACGCGCGGTAGTGGCCCCGGTCTGTGTAGGGATCGATTATACAGCCATGGCAGCAGAGCAGATTAGCGATACGGATGTGCACGCGCTCCAGTCTGGACCAACAGGGTTAACGCTGGAGAGCAGAGTGCTGCAAGACGGCAGCCCCCCCTAATCTGCGACGTCTCCACGGGACGCCCGCGGCCGGTGGTCCCGGTCGCGTGGCGCCGCCGCGTGTTTGAGTCAGTTCATGCTTTGGTGCACACAGGAGTGCGCGCGTCAGTCAGAATGGTGGGAGCGAAATTCGTGTGGCCAGGCCTGCGCAAACAAGTGAAAGACTGGGCTGCAGCCTGCGTAGCGTGCCAACAAGCCAAAGTGCACAGACACACCAAGGCTCCTTTGGAGCCGTTTAGGATACCGGCTAAAAGATTCGACCATGTTCACGTGGACCTCGTGGGCCCCATCCTGCCGTCGCAGGGGTTCACGCACCTTCTGACAGTGGTGGACCGCACCACACGCTGGCCAGAAGCAGTCCCGCTGGCGGCAACCACGTCCGCGGACGTGGCATGTGCTTTTTTGACAGCATGGGTGGCGCATTTTGGAATCCCGTCGGACATCACGTCCGATAGGGGCCCTCAGTTTGTTTCCGAACTTTGGTCCGCGATGGCCCGCAGCCTTGGTGTTGCAATTCACCGCACAACCGCGTACAACCCACAGGCAAATGGGTTATGCAAGCGTTTTCATAGGTCACTGAAAGCAGCACTCAGGGCTTCGTTGACGGATGCAAATTGGGTTGACCGGTTACCGTGGGTTTTATTGGGGTTGCGTTCTGCACCAAAAGAGGATTTGGAGGCTTCCCCTGCTGAGCTTGTTTTTTCTCAGCCACTGCGGCTGCCCGGGGAATTTTTTCCAGATAATCCTGTGCCGGACAGCTGCACGTCTCAGCGTTTGCAGCTTAGGGCAGACACAGGCACGCTGCCCGGCCCGACCCACCACTGTTTCCCACGTGCTTTTGTGCCAAAAACTTTGAAGAACGCGGCGTTCACGTTCGTCAGACACAATGCCCACCGCCCACCATTGCGCCCACCCTATGATGGCCCGTTCAGAGTGCTGGAAACAGGGGACAAGCATTTTTTGTTAGACTTGGGGGGGCGTCGGGAGAAAATATGCATAGACAGACTTAAGCCCGCCTTTGTAGTGGCGGACGAGCAAGTGCTGCTGGCTCGGACCCCTCGGCGTGGAAGACCCCCACTGAGAGCTCCCCAGGCAAACGATTCACCAGGACAGCCACACGGGCAGAGCGAAGTTCCCCCCCCCCTCCCCTTGGCCCATCCGCAGTCAGACACACGTCCAGCAGCCCCCCGCCGGCACAGAGACCCCCGTTACAGCAGATATGGGAGGAGACTGAAGCCCAAAAGACGTGCCGACTAAAACTCTGTCGGGGGGGGGTGATTATGGCGATGCATATTGGTGATATAGCAATGTATATTGTGGTTGTGTCAGCAGACAGCGTCTCAGTCAGGAGGCAGTGGTTAGACACAAGAGAACAATAGGCAGGGACCTCATGGGGAGTTGGCAGGAAGAGAGAGCAGGGGGTTTAAGGAAAATGTATGGTGGAGGTGAAATGTCATGCAGACGTGAGATGATCTGTGGAGTTTTAAGGGATGAAACCTGGTTTGGCTATTCAGTGCTTTCTGTGTATGATGTGAGAGTGTGAATAAACTTTGTCTGATCGTAACTTGGCCTCATCATTTCCACATTCTCCACAACTACTCTTTTTTGTAGAATAATTAGTGGCTGTAGGTGCTTTTATAACTAGAAAAGCACTCGGAGAGCGCAGACCTCCGCCAAGCACCACAGTTCCCCCCATACAGTGTTTGTGTGTACGTTTTCAGATTCCTTGACCATGAAAACATATGACTAGCAATTGGATTGACAATGATAGGATTAGTGGTTCAGTAGTAAAAGCATTACCTCCTTGGCAGAGGTAATAAACTCAAGTGTTGCTGTTGCGTCCATCTCCTCCATCTCCAAACTCCCAGGCTGTGGGCGTTGCAATTCATCGCACAACCGCGTACAACCCACAGGCCAATGGGTTATGCGAGCATTTTCATAGATCACTGAAAGCAGCACTCAGGGCTTCACTGACGGATGCAAATTGGGTAGACAGGTTGCCGTGGGTTTTATTGGGGTTGCGCTCCGCGGCAAAAGAGGATTTGGAAGCTTCCCCGGCAGAGAGCTTGTTTTTGCGCAGCCCCTATGGCTGCCCGGGGAATTTTTGCCAAATAATCCTGCGCCGGACAGCTGCCCGTCTCAGCTTTTGCAGAGTAGTGCAAACACAGGCACGCTGCCGGGCCCTGCCCACCACAGTTTTCCGCGTGCTTTTGTGCCTAAAACTTTGAAGAACTCGGAGTTCGTGTTCGTCAGACACGACGACCAGCGCCCTCCATTGCGCCTGCACACAGGCTGAAAATGGCCCTATCTCACAATGTTAAAGAATCCTTTAAAAAATTCCTGGATCCAGACAGTGATCCGGATCATCCCCAAAATTTAATCAGTTCTTCCTTGTACCATTTCCAACAACGCCTGAAAGTTTCATCGAAATCTGTCCAAAACGTTTTGAGTTATCTTGCTAACCAACAGACAGACAAACAGACAAACCCCGGCAAAAACATAACCTCCTGGCCTGCAGCCTGGCAGAGGTAATTACCCCAAACCTCCACACAGTAGCTGAAGTCTGGTGAAACCAGTGATCTGTCAAGAATGAGGTGTGATCTGTGATCCAGATCATGTTTTGCTTTGTTTAAAACTGCAATCGGTCTTGATATTTTTGAGTTTAAATGTTTTTTATGCTGCTTCCAGTTAATTTTATCATCAGTTATCACCCCAAGAAATTTGATTTCATTGACTCTTTCAATATCCGTTCCACAAACTTGTATTTTTATTTGTATTTTTGTTCTACAGTTGCCAAATAACATCACTTTTGTTTTGCCTAAGTTTAGTGATAACTTGTTTATGTCAAACCACATCTTCAGTTTTTCCATTTCTAAGTTTATGTCATCCAGTAATTGCTGTAGGTCTTTTCCTGCACAAAAAATGTTCGTGTCATCAGCAAACAAAACCACTTTACAAATGTCATTGATATAAAGAATGAACAATTTTGGATCAAACACTGACCCCTGGGGGACACCACAGACAATATCCAAACATAAAGAGCACCATTTACCCAAACTCACAAACTGTCTCCTATTACTCAAATAACTCTATCCGTTGCAACACAACCCCTCTGATACCATATCTTTCCAATTTTCTTGCTAATATATTGTGGTGACCCAGCACACTCTACACAGACATTGCTCACACTCAGCAGGTCTGGAGGAAGCAGAGGACAATTTACATACAGAGGACAATTCACATAGGACAGAGAGCCCCTGGGGACAACCAGAACAATGGACTGTTGTTTATACATCCCCGGATTAGGGAGAGGACATCTGGGCGCCAGTTGGTCACGCTAATAATAGGTATTGACTGATATGTACTGTATATCACTATGCTAATGTGCCATGCATTCTCTCTCTGTTTGTATAACATGTATAAAAGAGCTTGCTATACATGCCTCAGCAGCACAGTAGCGCACAGAGCTACAAAGTGCATCTCATTATGCTGGAGGAAATAAAACTTTGCACCTTTCCAGCTCGTCGCATCTCGCCTGATCTTTTACCTCCACAATATCATACTTCATTGCATCAAAAGCCTTTTTTAGATCGATGAATAGTCCAACAGCATATTTTTTCTGATCATTGAAATATGTTATATCCTCTGTTGTATCTAATAATGCAAGTGATTTGGATCTGTTTGATCTGAACCCATACTGACTGTCAGTGATTAAATTGTGTTTATCTATGAATTTGTCCAGACGGTTTTTGAAAAGTTTAAGAATTTTGGAAAACTGTGGAAGACGTGAAACAGGTCTATAATTCGTGAAATGATGCTTGTTACCAGATTTGTACAGTGGAATGACTTTAGCTGTTTTCATTTTATCAGGGAAAATACCAGTTTGAAATGATAAGTTAAATATATAGGTTAATGGTTTGGAAATCCCATCAGTTTCCTTTTTTACTGTTATCATATCAATGTCACCAGAATCCATTGACTTTTTGTTTTTACACTTCATAACAATATCAGTCATCTCTTTTTCATCCACAGGATTAAGAAACATTGGATTTGGATTCCTGTTTATCAGCTCATCAAAGATTGTCCTAGTTATACCTTGGTCAGGAATTTTTTCTGCCAGATCTGGACCAACAATGACAAAAAAATATTAACTACAACATCCATATTGTATTCATCCTTATCATTAACAACAAAAAACTGGATAGTGTGAATGTCTAGAGCCATTCTTGATTGTACTGTTCAATATGTCCCATATTCCTTTAATATTATTGTTGTTTTTATCTAGTATTCTCTTGTAATAATCTTTCTTGTTATTCCTAATAATAGTACTTAACTTATTTCTATAATTTTTGCGTTTATTTTCTGCCTCTTTTGTTCTTTGTCTTATGAATTCTCTATACAGTGAGTTTTTCTTTTTGCAGGCATTTTGTAAACCATGGACATTTTTTATATTTTTTTTATATTTTACGTTTTTATTTATCTGAGTTATAGGACAATTTTTATTATATAAAAACATAAATATTTTAAGAAATTCCTCATATGAACCATCCACATCTTTAATTTGATATAGGTCATCCCAGTTATATGCTATTAAATCATGTTCTAGAGCAGCCAGCAATTCATCTGTTCTCACTCGTTTGTTTATTTTAATTCTGTCGGATTTGGTGGAGTGGTTAGCACTGCAGCAGCACAGCAACTCACCCTTGGCCGGGGGATCCTGGGTTCGATCCCAGCCCCCGACCAACAGTGATCTGTGTGGAGTTTGCACGTTCTCCCCGTGTCTGCGTGGGTTTACTCTGGGATTTCTCCGGTTTCCTCCCACATGCCAAAAACATGCAAGTTAGGTTAAAAGGCATCAAAATGGGGATTCTAAATTGTCCTTAGTCTTAGTCTTATTGACTGTCAGAGTGAATGGTTGTCTGTCTCTCTGTATTGGCCCTGCGATGGACTGGCGATCTGTCCAGGGTGTACCTGCCTCTTGCCCAAAGATGCTGGGATAGGCTCCAGCGCCCCCACAACCTGAAAAGGATTAAGCGGAAGAAGATGGATGGATGGATAGCTCTTGCCATAGACTGTAAAAATCGGTAGGTGATCACTAATATCATTTATTAACAGTCCACATATTACATTATTTTCTATGTCATTAGTGAATATATTGTCAATGAGAGTGGCAGAGTAAGATGTGATTCTGGAAGGTCGAGTTATTTTTGGATGTAATCCCATACTATACATTGTATTTATGAATTCATCTGTAGCTTTGTGATTGTTTAGGTTCAGCAAATCAATATTAAAATCTCCACGAATAAAAGTGGTTTTGTTTCTTAGTTTTGAAAAGGTTTCCTCAATCAAACCATTAAAGATTTCAACATCAGAGCCAGGTGCTCTGTAAACACAGCTGACAATTGCATTTTTTTGCTTTTCATTGCAGATTTCAACCGTGTATACATTCCAATATATTATCAATTGCTGTTGTCATATATTCCAGAACCTTAAATTTCAAATCCTTGTCCACGTACAGAGCTACTCCTCCTCCACCTTTATTATGTCTATTCATATATAGGAATTTGTAACCACCCAGATCAAAGTCCGTACCTTTAACTTCATTTATCCAAGTTTTTGATATTGCAATGATACTGAATGGTTTTGAAAACTGATCTGTGAATTCTTTAATATGACTGAAATGTGCATATAGGCTTCTGCTATTAAAATGGATTATTGATAATTTTCCCTCTACATCAAAACTATTGTTGCATTGATCTATGGAATAACAGCAACAGGTATTTAGGGGCTGCACGGTGGCGCAGTGGTTAGCACTGCGGCAGCACAGTTTACCCTTGGCCGGGGGATTGTGGGGATCGTGGGATCGTGGGTTCGATCCCAGCCCCCGACCAACAGTGATCTGTGTGGAGTTTGCATGTTCTCCCCGTGTTGCGTGGGTTTACTCCGGGATTTCTCCGGTTTCCTCCCACATGCCAAAAACATGCATGTTAGGTTAATTGGCTGTTCTAAATTGTCCCTAGATATCTGTTTCCTATAGGCCCTTAGAATAGAGGGTTAGTATTAATGAAAGCGCTTTGAGTGGTCTTTGTGACTAGAAAAGCGCTATATAAGTGCAGGTTAGTTAGTAGTTAGTTAGAATGGAGGAGAAGAAATTATTGTCTGGGTCTATATGTCATGTTTGCCCCTATGGGGCAGAGAGACAAACCCAAGCGCTGAATGGTATTTGTGACATTTATTCACAAAAATAACAAAGTTCAAAAAAAGGTGCCAACAATACAAAAATGCAAAACAATAATAACTTACAGCAGGAAGTGCTCTGAAGAAGTGGGAAACACTTCAGAGGCAGGGACAAGCCGAATGAACAATTGTTGATCCAATATAGCTTCATTAACACAATGAAAAGGCAGTGTTTGAATACACAGGAGTAAATGAGCTGCAGGTGTGAATCACCTAGGGAGCAGGTAACCTAATTAGACCAACTGCTCACAGCTGAGCAGAGAGAGAGCAGACTGTAAGCAGTTAGAGGGAGTGTCTGGGAAAGGGGAGACCCAAGTGTAAACAACCCAAAAATACATACAGGAACTAACAAAACCAAACTAATCAGACATACAATACTTGGGAATAAAGTGAGGGTCTGAGCTCAGAGAAAACCTGAGCTCAGACACATGACCCTATATCATGTTCCAAGTCCTGTGTGCTATGATCAGTGTATTCAAATGTCTGCAGCTCTGGCTGGTTGGGCATATAAATGATCTGCTCCATATAGTTATGTTCCTCAGGTGTAGGTAAGTGATTTCTATTAGTTACTGTCAAATCTATGTGAGTGGATGATTGTTACCTTTTAAAAGGTCATGTTAATCATTGGTATTTGTCCAGCTCCTCCAAATCCTTGATGAGTAGTGTTTTGGCTTCCTCTGGTATTCCATTCAACTTTATAAATATTTTGCAGTTTGTTGTCCAAGTGCTCTGAATCTTCCCTTGTAGTAACGCTCCTTCCTGGCTATGTTGGCATTATGTTTAGTTAGGTGATTGATAAAGACGTTGGTCTCCTTTAGCTTCCTTCCCTGTTTGAGCAGTGCTGTTTTGTGTTTTCTTTTGACAAATCTAATGATGACTGCTGGTTTGTTGTTAGGGCTCCTTTTGGGAAGGGGGTGGTGTAGAATGATGTCATCACGTCGTCGCGTCACGTACGTGACACACACACACAGCCAGGACTACTGGTATGTACACCTGCTTTCTTCCTGCATCGCTGAATAAAAACATTTGTGAAATAACGCCTTCGGTGCCGTTCTACATGGTGTCAGAAGTAAAGCAGCGGAAACTAATTTTCCTGCCGAACTCTACATAGACCCAGTAAGTCAACTAATTATTTAGTCAGACGTTAGAAGCGTATTCTGTGGTACACGCGTGCCTCCCCCAGCTAACGCTAGCATGGCTGATGGATTCCGCCGTCCGGACCCGCTTGTGTTCAACGACAAAATTGCAGAAAACTGGCGAGTGCTCGAACAAGAATACGACATTTTCATCGCGGCTGCCCACAACGACAAGCCCGACCGAACCAAAGCCTACATACTCCTCAATTTGGCAGGTAGCGAGGCTATTGAAAGGGAACGCACGTTCACCTATGCACCAGCTCAACGGAATAACGAGGGGGAGGAGATCCGTCCGGCAGAGTCACGGGAGGATCCAGAATGCCTAAAAAGAAAGTTCAGATACCTCTGCAGTCCACAGACAAACATCACAATGGAGAGACATGCATTTAACACAAGGAACCAAAAACCCGGTGAGACCATAGAGGCTTATGTAAGCGCACTCCGAAACAAGGCTAAAACGTGTGACTTTGGAGCATTGCATGACGACTTAATTCGTGACCGGCTGGTCGTTGGTATCAGCTCCGATAGCGTGAGGAAAATACTACTGAGAGAGAGCGATTTAACACTACTAAAGGCCATCAAAATATGCCAAATCAATGAACAAACAGAACAACATACTAAAACTCTAGCAACAACACCACGTAGTTCAACAAATGTGGATGCAATACGCCAAGACTGCAGAATGCAAAAAACAGTTCGCCACAAGCAGTACAAAGAACATTACAGTCCCAAATCAGACTACATAAGCTGTACCAACTGTGGACATGAACATCCAGCGAAGAAGGAACTCTGTCTGGCATATGGGAAGCAATGCAATTACTGCAAAAAGCCCAACCATTTCAAAAACTACTGCAGATCGGCAGCAAGAAACAAGCAGTACAAACCTGTCAACCAAATAGCCCAAGCAGACTCCGACAGTGACGGTGAGGACTCTGAATCATTCGACATCAACGGGCTGTCACCAGCCGCAGATAAGATAAACACACTGTCTACTGATGATGTGAAAGAAGAACTACACTGGAATGTAAAACTCAATGGCAAGACACTCAAACTGAAAGTAGACACTGGCGCAAAGTGTAACGTAATCTCCCTGGATGCATTCAGGTATGTGAGAAACACAGAAAAAATAAACAAAGACAACAAGGCCAGGCTCATCGCTTATGGAGGCACGGTGATAAACACGGAGGGGACTGTGTTGTTCAAGTGCCAGACCAGTGACCAAAGATCCTACAGCCTGCGTTTCCATGTAGTAAACGGCAAAGTGCAACCACTGCTAGGGCTCCCGGACTGCATGAAGATGGACCTGATGACTCTGAAAGACCAGGTTTTCCAGGTGAACGTGACCGAACCGAGCTCCTCTCAAAAGTGGTTTAATAACTATGCTGAGCTTTTCAATGGCGAACTAGGTTCACTCCCAGTAACCTACCACATGAAACTGGACCAGAATGTGACACCCGTCATCCGGCCCCCTCGCCGCATTCCAGTTGCCATGATGGACAAAGTGAAAGCAGAACTGGAAAACATGGTGCAGCAAGGAGTCATCACACCCATTTCAGAACCCACTGAATGGGTATCCTCAATGGTAGCGACACACAAAAAGGACACTGACAAGATCCGTGTGTGCATCGACCCAAGAGACCTAAATGAAGCAATTATGCGCCCCCATCATCCCATGCGCACAGTCGAGGAAGTTGCTGCACAAATGGCAGGCGCAACCGTGTTTTCTGTGCTTGATGCCAAGAGCTCCTTTTGGTAGGTCAAACTGGACCAAACGTCATCATTCCTCACCACTTTCGCCACTCCATTTGGGCGATATCGATACCTGAGAATGCCATATGGTATCAATGCAGCGTCTGAGGTCTTCCAGAGATCCATGGAGCAAATATTTGCCGGCCTCCCTTGCGCAATAATTGTTGATGACATCATAATCGGTGGAAGAAATCTTAAAGAGCACGACGAGAACCTTCAAAAAGTGCTCAACAGGGCAAGGAACGTGAAATTGAGGCTGAACCCCCAAAAATGCAGATTCCAGCTAAAGGAAGTCAGCTACGTGGGCCATGTCTTCACTGAACAAGGGTTGAAACCCGATCCAGCAAAGATCCAAGTGATCACTGACATCCAGGCCCCCCAGGACAAAGCTGCTCTACAACGCTTCCTGGGTACGATAAATTACCTGGGCAAGTTCATTCCAAACCACAGCAACATTGCAGCACCTCTCCACCAGCTCCTGCATAAAGACACAGCATGGACTTGGACTGAACAACAACAAAATGCATTTGACACTCTGAAACAGTGTGTGACGTCACCTCCAGTACTCCGGTACTATGACGTACAAACACCAGTCACTCTGACATGTGACGCCTCGCAGTATGGCCTTGGTGGTGCATGTCTCCAGAATGGCAGTCCTGTTGCATATGCCTCTCGCACTCTTACTGAAACAGAAAGAAAATATGCACAAATTGAAAAAGAGCTGCTTGCTGTCGTTTTCACCTGTTTCAAATTCTATGACTACATATACGGAAAACCAGTGATCGTGGAGACAGACCATCAGCCCCTGGTCTCCATCCTGAAGAAACCTCTCCACACAGCGCCTGCGCGTTTGCAACGCATGATGCTGAAGCTGCACAAGTTCAACCTCACGCTAGTTTACAAGAAAGGAAAGGAATTGCACTTGGCAGACATGCTGTCCCGTGCACCGAGCAACGCCATAGCCTCACATGCCACTGAACGTGAGGACTTCGAGGTAATGACGGTGCAGCACATCTCATCCAGTCGTCAGGAAGAACTCCGCACACATACAGCGAAAGACACCGCCCTCCAGGCCCTGAGCAACATCATCAAGCATGGATGGCCAGATAGGTTGAGCAAAGTACCCGACACAGTGAAAGAATTCTTCCCGTTCCGCGATGAGCTCTGTGTGGAAGATGGAATAATCATGAAAGGTACAAGAGCAACAATTCCACAAACGCTGCACAAAGAATATCTCCTGCTGCTCCATAAAGGACACCCCGGTGCTGAAGCCACCAAGCGGCGAGCACGCAACATAGTCTATTGGACCACAATGACGAGAGACATTGACAATTTTGTACAGTCATGCAGCACTTGCAATGCCCTTAAACCACATCAGCAAAAGGAGCCAATGCAACCACACACAGTCCCAGAGCTCCCGTGGTCAACAGTGGCAACAGATCTGTTCGAATGGAACAGCCAGCACTACCTGGTCCTGGTAGACTCCTATTCAGGATGGTATGAACTGGATCCAGTCAAGAAAATCACATCACAATGTGTAATTAACAAGCTGAAACGTCACTTCTCAGTCCACGGAGTCCCCCACAAGCTGCTGTCAGACTGTGGAACACAATTCACTAGTCAGATGTTCCAAGACTTTGCGAAAAGCTGGGATTTCACTCATGTCACCAGCAGCCCTGAGTATCATCAAGCAAACGGGCTGGCAGAGAGAGCCGTACGGAGTGCAAAACGACTGTTGGAAACATCCAAAAGAGACGGTACTGACCTATTCCTCAATCTTCTGAGCATCAGAAATGTCCCACGAGACAGCACGCTGGGCTCATCTGCACAAAGACTGATGTCCAGAGAGACACGCACAAATATTCCCATCAGCAGGCACCTGCTTAAGCCAATGTCCAAGAATCCAGAGTCGATCCACGCCCACCTGTCAAAGAAGAGGCAAGCACAAAAAGGATTCTACAATCGTGGCAGCCGGCCACTTCCCCCGCTCCAAAGCTCCCAAGTAGTACGCCTGCAAACAGAGAAAGGACATGACAAAATTGGCATCATCAAAAGAATCGCAGCAGAGCCACGGTCTTACGTGGTGGAATCAGGAGGAAAAGAATACCGCTGGAACCAGCGACACCTGCTGCCAGTCACAGAACCACCACCAACAGAACCAGAACCAGATCCAGCCCCACCGGCAGACTCACCAACACAGAAGACCAGCAGTGAGACTGTGCCCAGTCCACCCGCATCTCCTCCCAGGCATGATGCCGTGCACACTTCCCCCAGGCAGGCCGCTGTGCACGCTCCTCCCAGGCTTCCTGCTGCGCACACTGACCTCACGCCTGGCCTCCTCGGAGAGCCATCGCTCCCACAAGTCACCGAGACCCCCCTGGCCCGTTCCAGGTTTGGTAGACTCCTGAAGCCTAATCCCAAGTACAATACAGACTGATTGTGACATTTACTGAAGCTGATGTTTTTGTAGTTTCGTGTTGAAATATAGACATATTTACAAGCCAGGCATAAGTTCATTTTCAAAATTAGATCAGTTATGTTGTGTCACGGGAATTTATTTTATTTGCAAGCCAGGCATTAGTTTATTTTCAAGATAGGTATGTTATGTGGTGCCATTGAAAGTTATTTTACTAGTTGTTTATTCGTCACAGTATACTCACTCTCACAGGAATGTGACATGTTTTCTCATACCAGTCCAAGAGTCAATAGTGTTCTCTTTGTACCAAAGTTCTATACTAAAGAAGGGGGATGTAGAATGATGTCATCACGTCGTCGCGTCACGTACGTGACACACACACACAGCCAGGACTACTGGTATGTACACCTGCTTTCTTCCTGCATCGCTGAATAAAAACATTTGTGAAATAACGCCTTCGGTGCCGTTCTACAGGTGGCATGCCTCAATGCTCTTGGCCTCCACATCTATCACCTTAGACTGCATGAAAGCCACCACTTGTTGCTCCGTGGAGCTAGCATCCAGCTCACCAGCCCCCCCCCCCCCCCCATTGTCAGCCGTCACTGCTCGGGCATATGACCTTGGTTTTATCTGGAGCCCGGTGATGATTACATCATTTATTCGCGTATATTGCTCAAGATCTGCAACCCTGCTCTCTAGGTAAGCAAGCCTCTTGTCCTTTTCTACATTTTGAGTGCACAGAACTTTTACCTCTTCCACCAAGGCGAGGATGCTTTTCTGCTGTAGCCTGACAGCAAAAACTTCTTTGGCCAAAAAATCAAGTGATTTTTTTTTTTTTTTTAATATCCTCAGTCTCCTCAATCTGAATCTTCTTTGGACCCATGTTGGTTAACTTGCTGGCTAGCTGAAGCCCAGGAGCTGATGATAGCAGGATAATTTCTGCTGGTGCTGCTGGTATCTGGTCCAGCTGACCTCGGATCTGGCTGGGGCCTCAGTTAGCTCCTCTGCCCTCAGTTAGCCCCTCTGCTGAGCTCGCTGCTTACCACCGCTGTAGTTGAGCTCTAATCCGGCCGGGGCCTCAGCTAACTGCACCACTTGCCGCCGCTGTAGGTGACCTCCGATCCGGCCTTTTTTTCGCTGCTTTTTATGGTTGACAAATGTAATCCTGACCTGGTGAAGGGGGGCTTTAAATTGAATTAATCCTGAAGGGAACATGAGTGGGGCAGCACGGCGGCGGAGTGGTTAGCACTGCGGCAGCACAGCAACTCACCCTTGGCCGGGCGATCCTGGGTTCAATCCCAGCCCCCCACCAACAGTGATCTGTGTGGAGTTTGCACGTTCTCCCCGTGTCTGCGTGGGTTTACTCCAGGATTTCTCCGGTTTCCTCCCACATGCCAAAAAACATGCAAGACAGGTTAACTGGCATCAACTGGGGATTCTAAATTGTCCTTAGGTATGACTGTGAGAGTGAATGGTTGTCTGTGTTGGCCCTGCGATGGACTGGCGATCTGTCCAGGGTGTACCCTGCCTGTCACCCAAAGATGCTGGGATAGGCTCCAGCCCCCCCGCGACCCGAAAAGGATTAAGCGGAAGAAGATGGATGGATGGATGGGAACATGAATGTCTGCATCCAATTTAAAACATAACAGACACTATGTGTAAAAGAATTTCTTATTCTCAGTGTTCAGAATATGGATGGTGAAAAAATCAGAGAAGATGATCTTTTTCTCAGGTTAACTTTATTGAAGCATGCAGAGAGCAGTACACAGCTGTGGGTCTTCAGCAGCACAAATTGGTGAAAGACCCCAAACAAAAAAACTCAGTGATACATAAACTTCTGGACCCTGGGAGTTCCCAGTGTCTCCAACAATGGCCAGTCTCTGTCAAAACAGGTTTATACCAGTTCTTTGGCAGTGAGAGGAACCTTTCTTCATCAGTTGACTCCCCTGCAGATGTTTGGTATCTTTCCACTATCACACCACCTAACCTTGAATAACCCTGTATGTGAGCAGAAGCCATTACTTCATTGCTAAGCAACTGGAGGTGTGTGGATGCAGCCTGATATATGAGCGTGTGAGCAGTGCAATATATTCATGCAACAATAAGCACATTGTGTATCCCCTAATTTTTCTATCACACTTTCCCTCTTTTGACTCCATTTTAAGGAGTCAACAATTATGGCAGGTACATTAGCAGACCGACCCAGATATATAGATTGCTCATTTGATTATGAGATGACCAAAAAACCTGTAGGCAGTATAACTTTCATGAAACAAACATAGTTATGCATTTCTTTTATTCACTGATGCATATTTACAGGCAAAAATACCTCTCATCCTGGCCCCACTGCCCTTGGCGGCCTTTTACAAAAACTTTTATTAATGAAAAACAGATAATGAAATGAACAGATGATATTAATGATGTTAATGAGCAAAGCAACACATTCAAGTCAGAAGATATTTCTATCCATGTATGTTGCAGCTGGGCCTCAAGACCTGCCGTACAACAGAGCCTGTAACCTTCACATCTATTCTGACTACATGACTGCAAAGAGCACAGTATTCTTCTTGGTATACCTGTAAGAAAGCAAAGGAATAAGAAGGGGCCAGAGGTTACTAGCACATGACCCACCGTAGGGAGGTCCCTTGAGCGCACTCCCTATTTCATGTAATTTTATATGTATGAGTGAGGTATGAGTGAGGTAATGGAACAAATCTACCTACGGGTACAAATAAAGTAACCTGAACCTGTGTTGCATGTGTGAGCAGCATGAGATGACTACAATCAGGATTACTGAACATATCACGCCTGCCCAACGTCCAAAGATAGACTGCAGCCATGCAGTAAATGCATCAAGCTCATAGCCTGTATTCTGACCAATCTCCGTCCTCAGGCCCTCTAGGGCCTCTATAGCACCAGTAATACTTCCCCCTTATGGTGCAGTTAGGCAGTATTGGTGTCATCTCTGCTATTTGCACTGGCTATGTCAGCAACAGTTTGTAAAAGGGGCAATTTGGCCCTGCAGCTCTAGCACAATGAGTCACATGAATCCAATTGCTGAGTTTTCCCTTTTTCCACACTTGTGCTGTGTGTAAAGTGGCCTTTATTACTTTAAAAGGTCCTTGCCACTTTGGAGAATCCCAATGGGGTCTTATCACTTTTTGCCACACTCAGTTACCAGGTTCCAGTGGGGCGATGTCTCCTTGTGTGTCCTTGTTGAGAATGTCCGGAACCTGTTGAGAGAGAGCTTCAGACATTTTTCTTAGACTCTTGATGTATTGTAACAGTTCTACAGTTTGACTATTTCTGGGAGTCAAAGGTGAATTCACAAATGGTCCTGGCATCTTTCTTCCTGTTAGCAGCTCATTGGGAGTCAGGTAAAGCATCTTGTTGGGGGTGGATCACAGTGTCATCAGCGCTAATGGCAGTGAATCAACCTATATCATGCCTGTTCCCATTCATTGTTTTGCTAGCATTCTTTTCAGTGTACCATTTGCTCTTTCAACTTGCCCTTGGAAGGATGGATGCACTACTGAGCCAAACTTACATTCAACTTCCTACAAATGTTTATTTGCAAATGATTGTCTGACCTAATCACTCTTGGAAAACCATGTCTGGAAATCACCTCTTCTATCAGCCATTTAATCACTTCCTTTGCACTTTCTGTTTTACATGCTTTTGCCATGACTCATCTTGAAAATGTATCCACACACACCAACAGATCTGACATAATTATCAGACCCAGGGAACACACGCTCAGGCTCAAGTGAATACAGTTATCCTTTATTTATTTCCAGTGAGTGTGTGAGTGTGTGTATGCATTGTATGTGTAGTGTGTGAGGAGGTGAAGAATAATGCTGATGTCGTAACTGGGGGAGAGCAGAATGCCATTCAGCCTGGCAACCCTATAATGACACAGAGCACAAGAGTTAGTACAGTCCACCGACAACGGAGCGTGATAATGACTGGGGCTTACTTTGCAGATGGATGTTGGATGCTCAGGGTGGCCCCGGGGCTGCAGCCAGGGAGACAGCGTTCTTGGTCCTCGCCGGGATTTGGGCAGGTGGCCCTGTAGGAGTGATGGAGGCTTATACCGCCGCCAAGAGGAGTAGATTCTGCCACCGGAGGAATCCCCCTGTGCACAGGGGAAGATGACTAGTAAGGTGAGTAATAATAGGCTTACTTGAAGCGAGGAGATGATTCCAGTCTAGGATGAAGAGGCCAGGAAATTGGCTGCTGATGAGAGACGTATTCTGTAGGCAGAATGACAGACGGCTCCATGCCGAATCACAGGCAGAGCAGGCTATAAAGACCATGGGAGATTGGAAGCAGGTGTGCGGGCAGCTGTAGCAGATAATGGCCCAGAGGGAGCCATGACAAGATCAAGTCAATCACTATGACTTTCCATGGCCCTTCAGGGGGTGGAAAAACTCCCACAGAGGCCTTTAACGTGTGTTTGGGATTGAACTTCTGGCATGCTTCACATTCAGAGACAACTAGCTCTGCAACCTCAACCAGGTGTAGATGCCACCAATGTGCTTCAACCAAAGCAGAGATTTTTGTTTTTGAGATGGTGTGGGAAACCCACTCAGTAGTTTTCCCTCAGACTGAAGAGATAGCAGATCAAAGGTGCTGGGGGTCAAGGCGAATTGTCATGGGGGGCTGATACGTAAATACAGCACCTCAGGTAGCGGAGGAGAGTTAGTATAAAAGAGAGTGCCTGCAACCTGTGTTTCTACTGTTTTGGATTCTGGTGGATGTGAGAGGAAGTGAATAAAGCTTCATCTGCTCTGAACGCTCGGCTTGATTATTCATCTCTCCACACTGGTGACCCTTGACCCACAATGGAATGCAAGGCGAACACCCCAGAGACGACCCGGACGGGAAGTGCCAGCAATGTGTGTGCTGTTTCAGTCAAACTTTTGGCTACACGACCCGAAGTCTTGGTTCCTTCACACCGAGGCCCAGTTCGCGCTCTGGGGAATAACGGCAGATGACACCAGATACTACTACATGGTTGCAGCACTGGACGCACGCACAACCCAGCAGGTGGCAAGCCTGCTCCAACAGCCTCCAGCCCGCGACAAATACGGTGCTCTCAAAACCATGCTGACCCGGCGCTACTCTCTCTCGGACTGTGAGAGAGCGGAGAAGCTCCTGATGTGCTCCGACTTGGGAGACGGGTCGGCGGTCAAATTGACGGAGAAGATTTTGGCGGTGATGGGCACAGATGATGGGCATTTCCTCTTTGCCCATCTCTTCCTCCGGAACCTCCCGACAGCGGCCAGGGCGGTCCTTGCCAATTCGCCGCTGCTGGCCATGTGCAACTACTAGGCTCTAGCCCAAGAGGCAGATTGGATCATCCTCACCACCAGAGCTGTCGCAGTGAGCGCAGCGGTGTCGGAACCCAGCTAGATGACCAGCGGAAGTGAGGAGCCAGCGACGGTGGTTGCAGCGGAGGCCAAGAAGCACCGGAGAGACACGCTCTGTTCCTACCACCACCGTTTTGGAGAGGACGCACGCCGATGCATGCCACCATGCCAATTCAAGCGCTCGGGAAACGCCAAGGCCGGCAGTCAGTAGCAGCTGCGACCGCCGGTGAAGCAAGCAAGCTGCTCTATGTGACAGACTCACGCTCGGGGAAACGGTTCCTCGTGGACTCCGGCTCCCAAAAGAGCCTCATCCTGTCGTCCTACACCGACCGGCTGGTGGGAACTAGCGGCCCCGAACTGACGGCCGCAAACGGCTCAGACATTAAGACTTATGGTGAGAGGACACTGACTATATCCTTGCCCGGCCGTACATACCAATGGACATTCATCATAGCGGCATGCAGCTTCCCTATTTTAGGCGCTGAATTTTTGTGTGCACATGGACTACTAGTCGATGTTTATCCTTTTTTTTTTTTTTTTTTTTCTTTTTTTTTTCCTTTGAAAGACAAAAGTAAAATAGAAACATGTAAAGAAGGTAAAGACATCTTTCTATTTTACTTTTGTCTTTCAAAGGAAAAAAAAAAAAAGGATAAATAATTGAAAGAAGACAAAATGAACCTGTTTGACGTACTAGTCGATGTTGCTAACAGACATCTGATTAACGCAATGTCTTTTGATTCTCTTCCCTGTACAGCTAGAGGAGCCGGGCCCACAACACTAGCCAACATCACAGCTCCAGGGGGTAAGTTCCACACACTACTCACCCAGTTCCCAGCACTCACGGTTCCGACGTTTTCTGTGACCGTCACTAGACACGGGGTGGAGCACTTCATTACCACCACAGGGCCGCTCGTTTTCACATGACCTTGGCACCTGGACGCAGCTAAACTGGCCATAGCGCACGAGGAGTTTGCCAACTTGGAAAAGTTGGGCATCATCAGACGGTCAAACAGCCCATGTGCATCCCTGCTACATATGGTTCCTAAGGCCGAAGGATTGTGGCGACCTTGCGGTGATTTCCACAGATTAAATAACGCTACAGCGCATGACCGCTACCCCATCTCGCATATTCAGGATTTTTTTGTTCCCCTCACCGGGGCACGCAATTTTTCCAAGATAGACCTGGTCCTCGGTTACCACCAGGTCCCGGTGCGCACTGAGGACATACCTAAAACAGCAGTAATAACCTCGTTTGGTCTGTTTGAGTCAGTACGCATGCCTTTCGGGTTAAAGGGCGCGGCACAGACATTCCAACGCATGATGGATGCGGTGTTGCGCGATCTGCCATTTGTGTTCATCTACCTGGACAACATCCTGGTGGCCAACGTGTCCAAGGACGAACACATAGCCCACCTCAGGACAGTTTTCCAGAGGTTTTAGCTTGGAGAACTCATCTTTTAATTTATAAAAAATCTCTGAGAAAAGCTAAAACGAGTTACTATTCTGCATTAATAGAAGAGAACAAGAATAATCCCAGGTTTCTTTTCAGCACTGTAGCCAGGCTGACAAGGAGTCAGGACTCTATCAATCCTAGCATTCCCTTAGAGCTTACTAGTCAGGACTTTATGAACTTTTTCAATAATAAAATTTCATCTATCAGAGACAAAATCAGTCAGATTTTTCCCACCGTTAACTTAAATACAGTAACTACTACAACTCCTTCAATTGACATCTGTTTGGATCAGTTTACTCCAATTGACGTTTTAGAGTTAAACAAAATAGTTTCCTCATCCAAGCCTTCAACTTGTCTTTTAGATCCTATTCTTACCAGGTTATTTAAAGAAGTCTTCCCATTTATTGATAGCTTTTTTCTTCAAATAATCAATTCTTCATTAACTTTAGGCCATGTACCGCAGGCTTTTAAAACTGCTGTAATTAAACCCTTACTCAAAAAGCCAACGCTGGATCCAGGAGTTTTAGCTAACTATTGACTAATCTTTAATCTCCCTTTCATTTCAAAAATCTAAGAAAGAGTTGTTGCTATGCAATTATTTGACCACTTGCAGGGAAATGGTTTATTTGAAGAGTTTCAATCTGGGTTTAGAATCCATCATAGTGTGGAGGAACAAATAAGTTCAGGTCCATCATGAGACATACTGTAGCGCTGTGCGCTGTGGTTGTGTTTCCTGTGTGTGTGTGTGCATGTGTGTGCCGTGTGTGTCATGTGTGTGCTCTCTTGAGGCATGTAAAGTCAGCTCTTTTATACAGACAAGAGAGAATGCATGGCACATTTACATATTGATATACATATCAGTAAATACATATCAATCGCGTGATTAACTGGCGCCAGACTTCCTCTCCTTAATCCGGGGATGTATAACAATAGTCATTGTTCTGATTGTCTCCTAGGGGCTCTCTGTCCGTATGCAAGTTGTCGTCTGCTTAGTGCAGGCTGGCTGAGTGTGAAGGCTGAATGTCCATGTAGATTGTGGTGGATCACCACAGGGCTCCCCCCCCAGAGCACTCAGCAGGGGTTATGACCCCCCCCGTCATTTGGCTCTAGCTCCGGTAGAACTGTTGGAGGGCATGCCAGTCCGTGGGGGGGATGGGGGAGTGGTGGAAAGGGCAGTGTGCTCCGCTCTGAGTTCCAGCACGTTGAACGACTGTGGATTGTGGACGCACGGGCCAGTGTGCAGTCGTGCGTAATGGAACCAGACGGCAATCGGCCGGCTTTAGGGAGTGAGGCGCGGGAAAAGCTCTGTGCAGGAGGAGGGGGAGGGGGTGGGAGTAAGTGAGTGCAGGCCTGGGACGTCAAAGGTGTCTGGGCCGTGCAAAAATTGCGTGTGGATCCGCGATGGTGAGGCACCTTCCCAGTAAACCTGCCGGAGATCCACAGCGGCTGTGAAAAAAACATTTTATCTGACTCCTCCCGCGGCTCGATCCAACAAGGATGTGGGGAAGGCGAGCGGCCAAATTCTCTGAGGATGCGTAGCAGCTGTGAAACAACTGCAGCTTTGTGAGGGTATGAGGCGGTTTGGCTTTAGGTGCAGAAAGCAGCCCAAAAGTCATCGGGGAAAGCAATCGGCTAAATTCCCCTTGTGCGCCGTGGCTGGGAAACCCATACAAAGTCCTGTGTGTGGGCTGCACGTATGCTTCAGGTGCGCGAGCAGCCCTAAAGGCTCCGACGGTGGTGATTGGCCGTGTTCCTCGGGCATGTGCAGCGGCGGAGGATGATGTATCAGTCTGTGGAGCCGGTTTGTTCCTGGTGCGCGGTGCGCGCCTGGCGCAGTGACCACATAGCTGGCAGTTGCACTGTCCTCGTAATCATGTGGTGTGCGGGGCTTCTGTGTGCGGGAGGTCCCCTGTCCGGAGTTTAGTCAGAGTCAGGGAGCTCGGTGGAAATCAGCGCAGTCGGCGTCGATGATTGTCTCCAATCAGGCTGCTTCCTTCGTTCGCTCGTGTTGTTCATGGTGCGTTTTGGTCACAGCGCTGCACTCCGGTGGGGATGAAGAGGTTGGTCCTCTGTGTCCACAGCGCAGTGAGAGGGAGCAGAAGGTCATTCTCCCTCGTCAGGTCACCAGTGTGGAGGTAAAAGATCAGGTGAGGGATGCACCATAACGCGTGCTGGGGCTTTCCCGGTCGGGGTCATCTCCGGGGTGTTCGCCTCGCGTTCCATTCTTCGTCAAGGGTCACCAGTGTGGAGGAACAAATAAGTTCAGGCGTGATGCGGCGAGCTGAAAGGTTGCAGAGTTTTATTCCTCCATCATGAGACACACTGTAGCGCTGTGCACTGTGGCTGTGTGTCCTGTGTGTGTGTGCGTATGTCTGCCATGTGTGTTGTGTGTGTGCTCTCTTGAGGCATGTAAAGTCAGCTCTTTTATACAGACAAGAGAGAATGCATGGCACATTTGCATATTGATATACATATCAGTAAATACATATCAATCGCGTGATTAACTGGCACAGGACTTCCTCTCCTTAATCTGGGGGTGTATAACAATAGTCATTGTTCGGATTGTCTCCTAGGGGCTGTCTGTCTGCATGCAAATTGTCGTCTGCTTAGTGCAGGCTGGCTGAGTGTGAAGGCTGAATGTCCATGTAGATTGTGGTGGGTCACCACAATAGTATTGAAACAGCCTTAGTGATGGTCACTAATGACCTCCTGATCACATCTGATAATGGACTTGTTTCTGTACTTGTCCCTTTAGACCTTAGTGCAGCTTTTGATACTATCGATCATAATATTCTACTTGATAGATTAGAACACTATGTTGGACTTAATGGAACTTCGTTGCAGTGGTTTAGATCTTATTTAGCTGATAGGTTCCAGTTTGTTCATGCCAATAATGAGTTTTCTTTCAACTCAAAGCTAAGTCATGGAGTTCCACAGGGATCTGTGCTAGGCCCTACTCTTTTTAGTTTATATATGCTTTTGTTAGGCAACATTATTAGGAAGCACTGTATACATTTTCATTGTTATGCAGATGGCACACAATTATACCTGTCAATGAAGCCAGATGATAGTAATCAATTAACCAAGTTAGAAGCCTGTCTTAAGGAAATCAAAGCTTGGATGACTTGCAATTTCCTGCTATTAAATTCAGATAAGACTGAAGTCATTCTTGTTGGGCCAAAAAACCTTAGAAATACCTTTACAAATCAAACTTTTAGTTTGGATGCAGTTACTCTTTCTCTTAATAGCTCTGTGAGGAACCTTGGAGTTATTTTTGATCAAGATCTGTTTTTCAATTCACATATTAAATTCGTTTCTAAGACTGCCTTCTATCATTTGTGCAATATTGCCAAGATTAGGAGCATCTTGTCTCAGAGTGATGCTGAGAAACAGATCCACGCTTTTGTTAGCTCTAGATTAGATTATTGTAACTCTTTATTATCAGGTTGTCTTAAAACATCTCTAAAAAGTCTTCAGTTGATCCAAAATGCTGCTGCAAGAGTTTTAACAGGTACTAGAAAGAGAGATCAGATCTTTCCGGTTCTGGCCTCCCTTCATTGGCTTCCCATAGAGTTTAGAATTAAGTTTAAAATTCTTCTTCTCACTTTTAAAGCTCTAAACAATCAGGCCCCTTTTTATTTAAAAGATCTGATATTACCCTATTATCCTAACAGAGCACTACGCTCCCAAAATGCAGGATTACTTGTAAAACCTAGAATCTCCAAAAGTGCAATGGAGGGCAGAGCCTTCAATTATCAAGCTCCTCTCTTGTGGAACCAGCTGCCAAGCTGGATTCGGGAGTCAGACTCAATTTCTGTTTTTAAGATTAGGGTTAAAACCTTCCTTTTTGATATAGCCTACAATTAGGGAGGGATCATGTGTTCCTGAACCCTCCCTTAGTTATGCTGCTATTAGGTTTAGACAGCCGGGGCACCTCCAATAATTGCACTGGGCTTCACTCCTTTCTTCACTCTCAATGAAATTTTTTTTTTTTTTTTTTTTTTTGCTGGTCATTAACATTTGTTTGTTCTCTCCCATAGATTGAGTCCCCATCGTGCTGTTTGCTCTCTACATGTCTGTTCTTTTCATCTTCTCTATCCCCTCACCCCCCAGCCAGTCGCAGCAGATGACTACTGGCCCTCCCTGAGCCTGGTTCTGCTGGAGGTTTCTTCCTGTTAAAAGGGAGTTTTTCCTCTCCACCGTTGCCAATCGCTTGCTCTTAGGGGATCGCCTGATTGCTGGGGTCTTTCTGTAATTGTGGGGGTTTCCCCTACAGTTGAAAGTGCTATGAGATGACTGTTGTTGTGAAATGGCGCTATACAGACGTGGACAAAATCGTTGGTACCCCTCTGTTAATGAAAGAAAAACCCACAATGGTCACAGAAATAACTTGAATCTGACAAAAGTGGTAATAAATAAAAAGTCTATGAAAATTAACCAATGAAAATCAGACAATGCTTTTGAATTATGGTTCAACAGAATTATTTTAAAAAACAAACTCATGAAACAGGCCTGGACAAAAATGATGGTACCCCTAGAAAAGATTGAAAATAATGTGACTGTAGGGACATGTTCAACCAAGATGTGTCCTCTAATTAACATCACAGATGTCTACAAACTTGTAATCAGTCAGTCGGCCTATTTAAAGGGTGACAAGTAATCACTGTGCTGTTTGTTGACATCGTGTGTACCACACTAAACATGGACCAGAGGAAGCAAAGGAGAGAGTTGTCTCAGGAGAGTAGAAAGAAAATTATAGACAAGCATGTTAAAGGTAAAGACTATAAGACCATCTCCAAGCAGCTTGATGTTCCTGTGACTACAGTTGCACATATTATTCAGAAATTTAAGATCCACGGGACTGTAGCCAACCTCCCTGGATGTGGCCGAAGGAGGAGACGGATAATACAAATGGTAACAAAAGAGCCCAGAACAACCTCTAAACACATTCATGGTGAACTCCAAGGTCAAGGTACATCAGTGTCAGATCGCATCATCCATCGTTGTTTGAGCCAAAGTGGACTTCATGGGAGACGACCAAGGAGGACACCACTGTTGAAAACAAATCATAAAAAAGCCAGATTGGAATTTGCCAAACTGCATGTTGACAAGCCACAAAGCTTCTGGGAGAATGTCCTATGGACAGACGAGACAAAACTGGAACTTTTTGGCAAGGCACATCAGCTCTATGTTCACAGACGCAAAAAGGAAGCATACCAAGAAAAGAACACTGTCCCTACTGTGAAACATGGAGGAGGTTCTGTTATGTTCTGGGGCTGCTTTGCTGCATCTGGCACAGGGTGTCTTGAATCTCTGCTGGGTACAATGAAATCTCAAGACTATCAAGGTATTCTAGAGAGAAATGTGCTGCCCAGTGTCAGACAGCTTAGTCTCAGTCGCAGGTCATGGGTCTTGCAACAGGATAATGACCCAAAACACACAGCTAAAAACACCCGAGAATGGCTAAGAGCGAAACATTGGACTATTCTAAAGTGGCCTTCTATGAGCCCTGATCTAAATCCTATTGAACATCTGTGGAAGGAGCTGAAACATGCCGTCTGGAGAAGGCACCCTTCAAACCTGAGACAACTGGAGCAGTTTGCTCATGAGGAGTGGGCCAAAATACCTGCTGAGAGGTGCAGAAGTCTCATTGACAGTTACAGAAATCGTTTGATTGCAGTGATTGCCTCAAAAGGTTGTGCAACAAAATATTAAGTTAAGGGTACCATCATTTTTGTCCAGGCCTGTTTCATGAGTTTGTTTTTTAAAATAGTTCTGTTGAACCACAATTCAAAAGCAATGTCTGATTTTCAATGGTTAATTTTCATAGACTTTTTATTAATTACCACTTTTGTCAGATTCAAGTTATTTCTGTGACCATTGTGGGTTTTTCTTTCATTAACAGAGGGGTACCAACAATTTTGTCCACGTCTGTATAAATAAGTTGAGGTTGGAGGAGCATGGGTTAATAATCAACCCGGCGAAGTGCCAGTTTGGGGTGACGGGAATCGATTTTTTTGGGCCACCACATCTCACCCGAGGGAGCGATATCTTTACCGGACAAGGTGTGTGCAGTGGCGAATTTTCCCCGGCCTCAGACGGTCAGGGCGCTGCAGGAGTTTTTGGGGATGGTCAACTTTTACAACCGTTTCCTCCCCTGCGCAGCCCAGTTCATGCAGCCGTTGTACGCCATGCTTAAGAAACGGAAACTGGTGGACAGAGTTGACTGGACTCCTGAACGAGAGCAGGCGTTTTCCGAGGTTAAAACAGCCCTAGCGAACGCTGCACTGCTGGCGAACCTGGACCCGGCGGCTCGGATAGCGCTCACTACCGATGCCTCGGACGTGGCCATAGGGGCCGTCGTGGAGCAGCACGTCACCGGTTCTTGGCAGCCGCTCACCTTTTTTAGCAGGTCTTTGTGCGACAGTGAGCGTAAATACAGTGTGTTCAACGGAGAGTTACTGGCTCCACCTGGCCATATGCCACTTCCAGTTCTGGCTGGAAGGGTGCACCTTCACTGCGTTCGTGGACCACAAGCCTCTGACGTACGCGATGGCCAAGGTTTGGGAACCATGGTTGGGCCGGCAGCAGAGACAGCTGGCCGCGATCTCAGAGTTTACAACCGACATTCAGCATCTGGCCGGTAAACTCAACGTGGTGGCGGACTGCCTCTCACACGCATTAGTGGCCCCAGTCTACGTGGGGATAGATTACACGGCCATGGCCGCAGAGCAGATCAGCGATCCAGACGTTTGCACGCTCCAGTCTGGACCAACAGGGTTAAGGCTGGAGAGCAGAGTACTGCAAGACAGTCCCCCCCCGCCCAATCTGTGACGTCTCCATGGGCCGGCCGCACCCAGTGGTCCCACGCGCTTGGCGCCGCCGACTTTTTCAGACGGTTCACTCCCTGGCGCACCCAGGAGCGCGCGTGTCAGTCAAAATGGTGGGAGCAAAGTTCGTCTGGCCGAGCCTGCGCAAACAGGTGAAAGAGTGGGCTGCAGCCTGCTTAGCGTGCCAATGAGCCAAAGTGTACAGGCACACAAAGGCTCCCTTGGAGCTATTCCATTTCCTGGCTAAGCGGTTCGACCACGTTCACGTGGACCTCGTGGGCCCCCTCCCGCCATCGCAGGGGTTCACGCACCTCCTGACAGTGGTGGACCGCACCACGCGCTGGCCCGAAGCAGTCCCACTAGCTTCCACCGCGTCTGCAGAAGTTGCACATGCTTTTTTGACGATATGGGTGGCACGTTTCCGCGCCCTTTTGGACATCACGTGCGATTGGAGCCAACAATTTGTTTCCAACCTCTGGTCCACCATGGCCCGGAGTCTGGGCGTCACAATTCATCACACGAACGCGTATAACCCACAGGCCAGTGGGTTATGCTGTGGAGAGTGTAAATAACGAGACTGATTCATGCAGCAGACGACTTTATTCACTCTCTCATCAGTCATACACAGAAAAAGCATGTCTCAATACACCATGGGTTCTCCTTTTATACCAACCGCTCATCTCACATTTGCATGACATTTCACATCACAATACATTCATCCTTTCTCTCCCCAACTCCTTCTTCCTGCTATCTCACCATGATCTCCCTAGCTATTGTTCTCTGTTTACCCTCTGCATCCAGTCTGAGATGATTAACCCAGTCTCTACACTGCCCCCCCCCCCCAGGAATCTCAGACAGAGTTTCAGTCCTCATGTCCTTTTGGCTTCAGTCTCCTCCCATATCTGCTGTAACGGGGGTTTACTGCCTCCACGGCGCTGCTGTGCCGGCGGGGGGCTCCTGGGGGTGTGTCTGTCTGCGGGTGGGCCCTGGCAAGGGGGGAGGAAACTTCAATTTGCACGTGTGGCTGCTCTGATGAATCGTTTACCTGGGGAGTTCTCAGTGGGGGTCTTCCGCGCCGAGGGCCTGAGCCAACAGCACTTGCTCGTCCGCCACCACAAAGGCGGGCTTAAGTCTGTCTATGCATATTTTCTCCCGATGACCCCCGAAGTCTAACAAAAAATGTTTGTCCCCTGTTTCCAGCACTCTGAACAGGCCATCGTAAGGTGGGCGCAATGGAGGGCGGTGGGCATTGTGCCTGACGAACACGAACGCCGCGTTCTTCAAAGTTTTTGGCACAAAAGTGCGTGGAAAACAGTGGTGGGCCAGGCCCCGCAGCGTGCCTGTGCCTGCACTATGCTGCAAACGCTGAGACGGGCAGCTGTCCGGTGCGGGATTATCTGGAAAAAATTCCCCGGGCAGCCGCAGTGGCTGAGAAAAAACAAGCTCTGCCAGGGAAGCCTCCAAATCCTCTTTTGGTGCGGAATGCAACCACAATAAAACCCACGGCAACCGGTCTACCCAATTTGCATCCGTCAGCGAAGCCCTGAGCGCTGCTTTCAGTGACCTATGAAAACGATCGCATAACCCATTTGCCTGTGGGTTGTACGCGGTTGTGCGATGAATTGCAACACCCAGGCTGCAGGCCATCGCGCACCAGAGGTCGGAAACAAACTGAGGGCCCCTATCGAACGTGATGTCCGACGGGATTCCAAAACGCGCCACCCATGTCGTCAAAAAAGCGCGTGCCACGTCCGTGGACATGGTTGCCACCAGCGGGACTGCTTCTGGCCAGCGTGTGGTGTGGTCCACCACTGTCAGAAGGTGCGTGCACCCCTGCGATGGCGGGAGGGGGCCCACGAGGTCCACGTGAACATGGTTGAACCTCTTAGCCGGTATACGAAACGGCTCCAAAGGAGCCTTCGTGTGTCTGTGTACTTTGGCTCGTTGGCACGCTACGCAGGCTGCAGCCCACTCTTTCACTTGTTTGCGCAGGCCTGGCCACACGAACTTCGCTCCCACCATTTTGACTGACGCGCGCACTCCTGGGTGTGCCAGAGCGTGAACTGACTCAAACATGCGGCGGCACCACGCGACTGGGACCACCGGGCGTCCCGTGGAGACGTCGCAGATTAGGGGGGGCTTGCTGTCTTGCAGTACTCTGCTCTCCAGCCTTAACCCTGTTGGTCCAGACTAGAGCGCGCACACGTCCGTATCGCTAATCTGCTCTGCGGCCATGGCTATATAATCTATCCCCACACAGACCGGGGCCACTACTGTGCGTGAGAGGTAGTCCGCCACCACATTCAGTTTACCCGACACATGCTGAATATCGGTCGTAAGCTCCGAGATCGCGGCCAGCTGTCTCTGCTGCCGGCCCGACCATGGTTCCGAAACCTTGGCCATCGCGAATGTCAACGGCTTGTGGTCCACGAACACGGTGAAACTGCGCCCTTCCAGCCAGTACTGGAAGTGGCGTATGGCCAGGTGGAGAGCCAGCAACTCTCTGTCAAACGCGTTGTATTTACGCTCACTGTCATGCAAAGCCCTGCTGAAAAAAGTGAGCGGCTGCCAAGAAGCGGCGACACGTTGCTCCACGAGGGCCCCTATGGCCACGTCTGAGGCGTTGGTAGTGAGCACTATCCGGGCCGCCGGGTCTGGGTATGCTAACAGTGCGGCGTTTGCCAGGGCTGTTCTGACCTCAGGGAACGCCTGCTCTCGCTCCGGAGTCCATTCGACACTATCCGCGGGTTTCTGTCTCTTGAGCGCGGCGTACAATGACTGCATGAGTTGAGCTGCACGGGGGAGGAACCGGTTATAAAAGTTAACCATCTCCAAAAGTTCTTGCAGCGCCCTGACGGTCTGAGGCCGGGGAAAATTCGCCACGGCGCGCACTTTGTCGGGCAAGGGTATCGCTCCCTCCGGTGAGATGCGGTGCCCCAAAAAATCAATCCCCGTCACACCAAACTGGCATTTCGCCGGGTTGATTATTAACCCGTACTCCTCCAACCTCCAGAAAACCGTCGTGAGGTGGGTTACGTGTTCGTCCTCGGATGCACTGGCCACCAGGATATCATCCAGGTAGACGAACACAAACGGGAGATCGCGCAACACCGCATCCATTATGCGTTAGAATGTCTGTGCCGCTCCTTTTAATCCGAAGGGCATGCGTAAAAATTCAAACAAGCCAAACGGAGTTATTACCGCTGTTTTGGGTATGTCCTCCTCGCGCACTGGGACCTGGTGGTAACCGCGGACCAGGTCTATTTTAGAAAAAATGCGTGCTCCGGCGAGGTGAACGGAAAAATCCTGAATATGGGGAATCGGGTAGCGGTCGTGCGCTGTGGCGTTATTCAATCTGCGGAAATCACAGCACGGTCGCCACAATCCCTCAGCCTTAGGTGACCATGTGTAATGGGGATGCCCATGGGCTGTTCGATCGTCTGATGATGCCCAACCTTTCCAGGTTGGCAAACTCCTCGCGCACTATGGCCAGTTTAGCTGCGTCCAAGTGCCAGGGCCGTGCAAAAACGGGTGGTCCGGTGGTGGTGATAAAGTGTTCCACCCCGTGTTTAGTGATGGTCATCAAAAACGTCGGGACCATGAGTGCTGGAAACTGAGTGAGCAGTGTGTGGGACTTACCGCCTGTAGCTGTGACGCTGGCTTGTGTTACTGGCCCGGCCCCTCAAGCTGTACAGGGGAGAGAATCAAAAGACATTGCATTAACCAGGCGCCTGTTAGCCACATCAACTAGTAACCCATGTGCACACAGAAAATCAGCTCCCACGATTGGGATACTCAGTGCCGCTATGACAAAAGTCCACTCATACATACGGCCGTGTAGGGATAAAGTCAGTGTTCTCTCACCAAAAGTCTTAATGCCCGAGCCGTTTACTGCTACCAACCCGGGGCCGCTAGGTCCTGCTAGCCGGTCAGCGTAGGACGGCAGGATGATACTCTTCTGGGCTCCAGTGTCTATGAGGAAGCGCCTCCCCGAGCGCAAGTCTGTCACGTAGAGCAGCTTGTTCTCTTCACCGGCGGTCGCAGCTGCTACCGACTGCCAGCCTTGGCGTTTCCCGAGCGCTTGAATTGGCACGGTGGCGCACATCTGCATGCGTTCTCTCCGAAGCGGCGGTGGTAGAAGCAGAGCGTGTCTCTTTGGCGCTCCCTGGCCCCTGCTGCTGCTACCGTCGCCGGCTCCTCACCTCCGCTGGTCGTCTCGCTGGGTTCCGACGCCGCTGCGTTCACTGTGAGGGCTCTGGTGATGAGGATGATCTGATCTGCCTCCTGGGCTAGCGCACGGTAGTCACTCGCGGCCAGCAACGGCGAATTGGCAAGAACCGCTCTCGCCTCTGTTGGGAGGTTCCGGAGGAAAAGGTGGGCAAACAGAAAATGCCCGTCGTCTGTGCCCATTAATGCCAACATCTTCTCCATCAGTTCGACCACCGACCCATCTCCTAACTCGGAGTGCCTCAGGAGCCTGTCTGCTCTCTCACAGTCCGACAGTGTGTAGCGCCGGGTCAGCGCAGCCTTGAGAGCCCCGTATTTGTCGTGGGCTGGAGGCTGTTCGAGCAGGCTCGCTACTTGCTGAGACGTGCGAGCATTGCGTTCAGCACCGTAGGAGGTTTTGGTGGCCTCCCCAGCAGAGCTGTTTTTTTTTCCCAGCCGCTGCAGCTCCCCAGGAACTTTTTGCCGGATAACCCTGCGCCGAACACCGATCTGTCCCCGCGTTCACGGCATAGCGCAGGGGCAGGAACGCTACCCAGCCCGGCCCACCGCTGTTTTCCCTGCGCTTTTGTGCCAAAGACCTTGAAGGACGCGTCGTTCATATTTGTCAGGCACGATGCCCACCGGACCCCATTGTGCCCGCCCTATGATGGCCTGTTCAGAGAGCTGGAACCCGGGACAAACATTTTGTGTTAGACTTGGGGGATCGCTGGGAGACAATCTGTATAGACAGGCTTAAGCCCGCCTTTGTTTTAGCAGACGAACAGGTTTTGTTGGCCCGAGCTCCTCGGCGTGGAAGACCCCCACTGAGAACTCCCCAGGTTAATGACTCATCAGATCAGTTACATGAGCATGCTGAAGGTCCCTCCCCCATTGTTCCGCCACAGATTGACGCACCCCCAGGAACCCCCCACTGGCACAGCAGCGCCTCGGAGCCGAAGAGCCCCCATTACAGCAGCTATGGATGGAGGCTGAAGCCCAAAGGACATGAAGTTTAAGGCTCAGTCTGAGAGTCTGGGGGGGTGTGGTGGGGGGGGAGGAAACCTACTCAGTAGTTTTCCCTCAGACTGAAAAGATGGCAGATCAAAGGTGCTGGGGGCCAAGGGGAATTGTCTTGGGGGCTTGATATGTAAATACAGCACCTCAGTTAGCGGAGGAGGGTTAATATAAAAGAGAGTGCCTGCAACCTGTGTTTCTACTGTTTTGGATTCTGGTGGATGTGAGAGGAAGTGAATAAAGCTTCATCTGCTCTGAACGCTCAGCCTGATTATTCATCTCTCCACAACATGGCCTTTTAAGTGTGCCTTCTTGCACAATAGCAACAATATCTTAGCCGAGGCTACTAGCCTTCCATCAGCTGATCTCCACAAACCTTCCTCATCTTTCTTTGCTCCTTTCTCTATCCACCTACTTTTTTCTTCAGGACTTGCCGTCTCTTGCAACTGCTTAATTTCCTCTATGTCTAGTTCTATGTACTCCTGATCTTCATTCTGTACCATCATGCTTGCTTGAATAACATAACCACCTGCTTACTTAGCAGCTAAATCAGCAGCTTCATTTCCTCTGGCCACAATAGTGTAACGTCGGGGCCGTGTTAAGGGGGGCAGGGATTTCCCAGCATGCTTTGCCAGCTGGAAACGCTACTGTGTGTGTGTATTAAATGTTATTATTGAGTTATTATACTGCTGTGTCATTATAACTGCGTTATAATGACTCAGCAGTGTTTATAGGCAGGATTAGGGCAAGATGTATCATGTGTGTGTAACCATGATTGAAATGGAGGTCTGGGAGAATGACCTCCCCTCCTGTCTGTGCTCAGAGTGTGGGTGTTGGGGTTGGGAGTGTTGAACAGAGCCTGTTCGTCGCAACCATCTGCTTCTGTCCTTTGTGTGAACCTCGCCTATGTCACACTTGTGTCAGGAGTGGGGATGTAGCAAGATGGTGGCCAGGACCCGGGCGGAGGTCCAGCGGCCGCGGCGGTTCATCACCCAGCTGGGAATGGAGCGCAGAGCTGAGACGCCGACTCCCGGAGTGGCTCGCCATGATGGACGGACCAGCGTACCCCGCCTTCCGCCTTTTTCAAGGCAGAGCGGGCCAAGCAGAGCAAACCAGCCCCGCTTCCCGCCCTTTTCAGGGCAGGACGGGCTGGCGATTCCAGGGCGATCAGGAGCGGCGATCGACCAGGAGGCGACCGTCCCATCCATCCGGCAGCGGGCCAAGATTCCCCGCTACAACGGTGAGAACCTGTTGGATGACCACCTGGCCCAGGTTGAGTTGGCTGCCCACCGTGCTGACAGCGAGGGGGAGGAGGAGGAGTTACGGCGAGGAGGAGGAGTTACGGCAGATCACGGCGGCGCGTCCACGGAGGAGACGGCTGCGGTGACGCGAGGAAGGGTGCTTCCGCTGCGGAGAGCCAGGGCACATCGCACGGTACTGCCCCGCGCCCACCCTGCGAGAAACTGGCCCCTCGCCGACGTTAAATTAGAGCGAGGTGGCATGGACGGGGAAAGGCTGCCTTCCGCAGATGCTTCCCCCGGCGGTGACGTCCCAGAGGCCCTTGGCGCGCAGCAGCAGCGGAGTGAGCAGGACAGATCTGGTCTTTTCCCGGGCTCGGCAGGGGCTGGACGCCTGGATGCGGGCCAGCGGCCGCCTGGGAGGTCCTGGCAGCGGTGGGAGTCATGACTCCCGCTGCCAGGGGAGGGACTGTGCATAGTCCTACTGAAGCTGTTGGATGTGCTGGTCGTCGGCATCGAAGCCGCCCCCAACACCTGGACTGATTCGCGTTGGACTTCTGGGTTGGACTTTGATTTTTCTGGGGACAGAAACCAGTCCAGGGGGGAGCAGTGTATCATCGGGGCCGTGTTAAGGGGGGCAGGGATTTCCCAGCATGCTTTGCCAGCTGAAAACGTTACTGTGTGTGTGTATTAAATGTTATTACTGAGTTATTATACTGCTGTGTCATTATAACTGCGTTATAATGACCCAGCAGTGTTTATAGGCAGGATTAGGGCAAGATGTATCATGTGTGTGTAACCATGATTGAAATGGGGGTCTGGGAGAATGACCTCCCCTCCTGTCTGTGCTCAGAGTGTGGGTGTTGGGGTTGGGTGTGTTGAATAGAGCCTGTTCGTCGCAACCATCTGCTTCTGTCCTTTGTGTGAACCTCGCCTACATCACAATAGCATTTCCTTTTTGATGTCCTTTACACTTCAAAATTGCCGCCCTCTTTGGTTGACCCATGACCTCCAACAGCTCAACCATTTCTGTTAAGTGTTTAATTGGTATGTTAGTTGAAGTGAGGAATCCTTTCCTTTTCCAGTGTGGTAAATCAACATGTGCAGCCTGATGTGCATAGGCTGAATCAGTGTATATGTTTGCGTCTTGTTGGTTAGCATATTGGCATGCTTTAGTGAGGGCTACAATTTCAGCTGTTTGAGCAGAGGCAGGCTTGTCTACCATTCCTGCCTCTACACTTTGAAATGCACCTGTCCCCTCATCATAGTTTACAACTGCATATGAGGCACTCAGAAACCCATCTATCTTTCTATAGCAACATCCATCACAAAAAAGGTTCAAATCTGGATGTTTAATTTTATCAGTTTGAAGATTTGGAACAGCCTTCATGTCTCTTTCTACAATTGCTGAACAGTCATGAGGTTCACCTGTGAACATATCCTCAGCCATGTTTGTCCCTTCACTTGTGTAAATGACATTTGGTGCTTGCAGTATTCTTTTCAGCCTTTGTGTTTGTTTGGCTGGTAGTATGAACAGTACACTTTATAGGTATGAAGCTACCCCATGCACTGTATGTATAATCACAGTATGTTTCATGGTAATGTGAGAATTTTTTTCCAATGCTTTAGCTATTGCTGCAACATGACGTGTGCATGGTGGGTGTCCTTTCTCTATGTTATCTAATGTTGAGCTGTAATACATTAGAACTGACCTGGACCCTGTAACTTCTTTCTGATACAGTACGGTGTTCACAATGCCAGTCTGTTCAAAAACATCAAGATGGAATGGGGAAGAATAATCAGGTGGTTTCAGTGAACACGCATGTGACAGTTGTTTGAGTTCAATAAAAGCACCCTCAGATGAAGTGGTCCATTGCAAGGGTGATGTAAGATTTTTGTGCTCTACTTCCTTAAGAAGGTTGCACAGTGGTTGAATAAGCGCAGTGTAATTTGGAACAAAATTTCTGCTGTATCCGGTAAGACCCAAAAATGACAATTTCCCTCACAGTGCGTGGTTTAGGGTGTGAGAGAATTGATGACCTTTGGGACAGAGACACCGCAGAGTCACCGGATGTGATTAGCCTACCTAAATAGTGAACTCTGAGGCGACAACACTACATTTTTACACCTTAATTTGTAGCCTTTCTGGTACAGGTGTTTCAGAAGGAGCTCTGTGGCTGAGCGTAAAGAAGCAGCAGTGGGGACAGTCAATAGCAGATCATCGACATACTGCAATTTAAATGTGCCAGAGGGCAGGACTAAATCCTGCAAATGTTGACGAAGTATGTGGTTAAAAATGGCTGGTGAGTCAACAAAACCTTGTGGTCATCTGCTGTAAGTGTATTGCTGACCCTGATAGGTAAATGCAAAAAGAGGCCTGCTGTCTGTATGTAGTGGGGTACTGAAAATGTCATGATCTGAGCATGGGGGGGGGGGGATCCCGCCGTGCTCAGTCTCCTTGCCTTTTTTCTATATTTGTATAGTGTTGTGCTGGCTGTGTGTCTTTGTCCCTCTTTTCTGAGCCTTGCCCCAGGGTCACCGAGCAGCGTACAACTTTGCCAGAGGTCTCTGTGGGTCCAGCTCCTCTGTATGAGGTCGTGCTCCGTCTCAGCCTGGGGCCTCAGAGGGTGCTGCTTCCCAGCTAGCTGAGGTCATCGCGGGTGCTCCGTCCCAGACCGGGACCTCCGTGGGTGCTGCTTCCCCTCCGGATGAGGTCTTCGCGGGTTCTCCGTCCCAGTGTGGGGCCTCTGAGGGTGCTGCTTCCCCATCAGCTGAGGTTATTGTGGATGCTTCGTCCCAGCTCGGAACCTCCGTGGGTGCAGCTTCCCCTACGGTTGAGGTCTTCGTGGGTGCTCTGTCCTAGCCCGGGTCCTCCGAGGGTCCTGCTTCCCCGTCAGCTGAGGTTGTCATGGGTGCTCCATCCCAGCCCGGGACCTCCATGGGTGCAGTTCCTCCTCAGTCTGAGTCTCCGTGGGTGCTATGTCTCAGTCGGGGACTGTTGTGGGTGCTGTGCCCTAGCCTTAATCCAACGTGGGTGCTGCACTCCAGCCTGGGTCCGTCATGGGCTTTATGCTCCAGCCTGGGGGCCACCGTGGGTGCAGCTCCAGCCCAGTCGGGGTCTACTGAGGGTGTAGCTCTGACCCAGTCTGGTTCCACCGAGGGTGCAGCTTTGGCCCAGTCTGGGTCTACCATGGGTAAAACCTCGCTCCAGCCTGGAGCCGCTGTGTATGCAGCTTTGCTCCAGCCCGGAGCTGCCACGGATGCAGCTTTGCTCCAGCCCAGAGTCGCCGTGGATGCATCTTTGCTCCAGCCCGGAGTTGCCGTGGGTCCAGCTTTGCACCAGCCCGGAGTTGCCACAGGTGCAGCTTTGCTCCAGCCCAGAGCCACCGTGGGTGCAGTTTTGCTCCAGATTGGAGCCACTGTGGGTGCTGCGATGTCCCAGTCCGGGACCATCGAGGGTGCTGCGGAGCAGTCTGAAACCATCGTGGTTCCCTCTCCTCTGCCAGATGCCGTTGTGGTTCCCCCTCCTTTGCCTGATGCCATCGGGGTTCCCTGTCCTCTGCCAGATGCCGTCGTGGTCCCCTCTCCTATGCCAGATGCCATCTTGGTCCCCTCTCCTCTGCCAGATGTCATCGGAGTCCCCTCTCCTCTGCCAGACGCCATCGGGGTTCCCTTTCCTCTGCCCGAGGCCATCGTGGTTCCTATTCCTCAATCCTCCTCATCGCTGGTTGTCCCTGTTGGGCAGCCACCCCCTGGACCACCTTCTCTAATTAGGTGGTTAAAGAACTCTGGCAGACCACCTGACAGACTGTGCCATTGGGTGGCCCCTGCCCGACTCTTACCAGCACACCATCTGCCAGGTCTGGGACTTTAGCCAGCCACCTGAACTGACTAGTTCTTTGGTCCAGGGGGCCTAGGTGCCCGGTTCTGTGTGAATGTGGGTCCTGAGCGGGGTTTTTTGTTTGTTGTTTACTCCTAGTCTGGGTTTTGCGTGGGTGTGAGTTTTTTTCTTATTTTCTCTGTTTTGTTTCGATCCCTCCGTGCCAAGGTCCCCCTCCTCCTACCCGGGGTGGGGTTGCTGCTTGTTTTTGATGGGGTGGGTTTTTTTGTGTGGTTGGGTCCTTCTCCTTCGATGTTGCCTGGTGTGTCTGGTATCCACCCCTTGAGGGGGGCTCTGTCACAATCTGAGCATGGGGGGATCCCACCATACTCTGTCTCATTGCCTTTTTTCTATATTTGT
The DNA here is from genome assembly GCA_020510985.1 of Pholidichthys leucotaenia. Classification (NCBI taxonomy): domain Eukaryota; kingdom Metazoa; phylum Chordata; class Actinopteri; order Cichliformes; family Pholidichthyidae; genus Pholidichthys; species Pholidichthys leucotaenia. The sequence goes on along the minus strand of CM035839.1, from coordinate 18,264,976 downwards.
ATGGTGTATTTTTGATTTCTTATTCCTGTTACTTTATCTTTGGTTCGTTTTCATATATTCTGTATTGTTTCTTAGTATGATTTATTTTCCTGTTTACGTTCATTGTAGTTTTGTTATTTACATATTTGGATTTACTTGTTTTCATTTGCCATCATAATATAGTCATATACTGCTGTGTTGTCTCTCTCTCTCTCCCTCTTCGGGGCTGCAGCTGTCAGTGGCACTTCTGGGTTTTTTGCTCTTTTGTGGGTGGAGCTCCTGTCAGCTGTCAGTCCCGTCTTCTCCCTCTCACTACTCCCAGCTGATTTCTGTTGTAATCATTGTCACTTCTTGCCCGCTCATGGTATCCACACCTGCTATCATTTGTGTCCATTTGTTTCTAGCTCTATTTAAGGACTGTGTTCTCTCTCCTTGATTGCTGGAGTCTCAAAGAGTCATGTCAGAACCATACTCCCGTTCTGACGGTCATTTCTGTTTTCATCCTGTCTACGCCTTTGTCACCTTTGTTTGTCAGTTTGCTTTGTGCACATTTTGGATTTTTGTTCTTTCAGTAAACATCACAAACTACAGTTTAGCGTGTGGGTCTCTCCTCTCTGCCCTGAGGGGCAATTCATGACAGAAAAAGGTATTAGATACACTACCGTTCAAAAGTTTGGGGTCACTTAGAAATTTCCTTATTTTTGAAAGAAAAGCACTTTTTTTCAATGAAGATAACTTTAAACTAATCAGAAATACACTCTATACATTGCTAATGTGGTAAATGACTATTATAGCTGCAAATGTCTGGTTTTTGGTGCAATATCTACATAGGTGTATAGAGGCCCATTTCCAGCAACTATCACTCCAGTGTTCTAATGGTACAATGTGTTTGCTCATTGCGTCAGAAGGCTAATGGATGATTAGAAAACCCTTGTGCAATCATGTTAGGTCTGCAATGCTGTAATTGCTGCAAATGGAGGATTCTTTGACGAAAGCAAAGTTTGAAGGAAAAAATTATTATTTCAAATACAAATCATTATTTCTAACCTTGTCAATGTCTTGACTACATTTTCTATTCATTTTACAACTCATGGTGGTAAATAAGTGTGACTTTTCATGGAAAACGCAAAGTAATTGTCTGGGTGACCCCAAACTTTTGAACGGTAATGTATATCCACTACAGTAAAAAAAACCTATGTTGTGGAGCAATGTTATTTAGCAGCAGGTAAGGATTTGGAACAGTGTAATTTGTAGGCACCACTACAACATTAATAGGTCACAAATCATGCACCATCCTGTAGTCCGGTTTCCCAGGCTTCTCTACAGGAGGAATTGATGTGTTCCAGGGGGATTGTGTTTGTACTAGGACCCCTGCCTGGAGAAGACCCTGTATTGTTCCTGCTATACCTGTCTCCTTCTCCTTTGGGACAGGATATTGTCCTTGCCATATAGGCTGAGTGTTTGGTTTGAGTGAGATTTTTACTGGTGTACAGGAAATCAGATCAACATCCACAGAGCCATCTGACCATAGAGAGGGAGGCATAAACTCCAACAGAGCATCAGAATCTCAGTGATCAGTGTTTTCTCTACCATGTGTTCGGTCAAGATGTAATCTTTGTGGGGTAGCCTACACTATCACATTGCTTGATATACAGTAACAATCTGCAGATGGTGAATAATGTAACTCCTTACATTGCGTGGTAACCCAGTTAGTCAACTTAACCTCGTAACTGTGTATGTCACCAAACTGCGACATAACCCCTAGTGGTCAAGAGTGGTAAATATTTTTTTCAAGAAAATATTCAGTTCAGATATAATAGATTTCCAAAGCTATAACTTGAAAGTGGTAAGAGATAATGGCTTACTGTCAATTAGAAAGATGTAGATTTGTGATCCAAAGTTTCAGATAGGAGTAAATTTATGCATCTAATTTGCATAATGTCATGGCACCGATATCGAATAACATAACTGTCAGTCAAAAGTGGACTTTGGACATATTTACACAAAGAATGGTTTTGCTTTTTGTCACTGTTTCTTGTTGTGAGCATTTTGTTATCTGATCTTCAAAGTATATGAACGAGAAAATCAGTACAATGCAGTACAATGTAAACAAAACAAGCCATATTCGTCACTTACTGCTGGCGAAGGCAGCTCACTGGCTTGGTCCTTTCCCAGCATTCTGGCTGGTATTTTGTCCTCTCCAGGTCATTTTATTTCCCCCCCTCACATCCAGAAACTGTTATTGATTATTCCACTTCCATTTTGCTTTTATTCTGTGGCAATTTATCTTATATGATGACATGCAACTGAGGCGATTGATTGTTCTCTAGTCACATGGTTGATAGAAAAATTCCATATTATCCATTTTATTATTATTATTATTATTATTATTATTATAATATTATTATTCTTATTTTGTATCATGCCTTTTCTATTTCATGTCTGATGTTTATATGTGCATTCCATGTAGAATAAGTTCATATATTCCTTTATATTATTCTTTCATGTCTGTGACCAATTATTGTCTAACTGTGGCCTTCAGACGATGTGTGCAAGACTGAGGGTCAGTACAAGTGTCTACATTGATAATCTGTTTGGTATGCTCTGCTCTTCTGTGTCTGAGGAATGTCCTGAAACCTCAAGTTCATGTAGATTAGGTTTATAGACACAGTAGCTCTCCCCTTTCTCCTCCTCCTCCTCCTCTTAGTTTTACCCATAGCTATAAATACCAAGCTTAGAGAATGAATGTTCAGAGATTTCGGTGACAATGTGCTGTAGGCCACACGCTGTAATCTCTCTCTCAAATGGCCATTGAGGTTATCTTTTATTTTCCTTTTATTTGTTTTAATATTTTTTATAATAAATGTACCTAAATCCAATATTCCACCTGATTTTTGACTTTGAATAATTTATGCTCAAAATTATTCTAACATTTTGGCGTTCTGAGCAGCGGATCCACATATCTCCGTCTTTCCAGTGCCTCTGCCCGATTTCAGCAAGTGCACAGCTGAAGAAAGACCTTCCCAGGCTGGGTACAAGACTCAGTGTTACTGCAGTGAAGGCATTTTGAACCGGGGCGCTGGAACTGACTGGGTGACTGATCTAAGAATCCTACAGGCAGCTTGGATGTAAGTACATTTGTTGTTAAGCTTATGGACACTGGGTACGAGTCCCAGTGAGTTAAATACGGGTATGATGTGATATGGTTTTGACCTGGGCCGCTTTGCCACCGTCAAGCCTGGTTAAATTTCTGCTTGCACTAAATCACTGGATTTGTTCACTTGGGAAATTTCATGTCGGTGAGGTGAAGGCTCAGATGAGGTTGTGCGCAGGAATTAAAGCAAGATACTGTATAATTATTGCGCAGTGAACCTCTTTTTAATCGGGGTAAGATTCTGCCTCAATACTGCAGTGAGCTGTTAATTCATGAGTTCAGGGAAGATTCTGTTAGCCTGCCAGAGCGAGCATTGGATTTAGGGAAAAAAATGCAATGCAAGATACTATGGGGGAAAATACAGTGGCCGCTAAATTCGGTATACCGGTAATTTTTTATTTTTAAAGTTTTGTTGTAGCGCTGGTTTGGATAAAAGTTACTGCAGTTGGTCTATCTTTGTTTTTGTGTCTTGTGAAATCTGCTCTGGTGAGAGAGATGGAGTTCTCCATGAAGGCGGAAGTAGCAGGTTGCACGAAGCTATAAAATTGTTTTTTTGTGATTTTTTCTGGTATGTGTGGAGCATAAAAGAGTTGGTTAATTAATTGTTATCCTCTTGAGAAATGATTAAAACTAGAAAAGCACTCGGAGAGTGCAGACCTCCGCCAAGCACCACAGTTCCCCCCATACAGTGTTTGTGTGTACGTTTTCAGATTCCTTGACCATGAAAACATATGACTAGCAATTGGATTGGCAATGATAGGATTAGTGGTTCAGTAGTTATTCACGAAAATTGCATTTTCCGTAATGGCGGTTTTCTTCTGGATGGTGATCCGGATCACCACCAAAATCTAATCATCTGTAGGATACCCCATTTCTGACAATCTCTGAAAATTTCATGAAAATCCGTCCATAACTTTTTGAGTTATCTTGCTAACAAACAAACAAACAAACAGACAGACAAACCAACGCCGATGAAAACATAACCTCCTTGGCGGAGGTAATTATGGGTGTTTGAAAATAATACTTTTGAGTGGGAGGAGTTGAGTTGTGTTCTGTTTTTACAGCGGTGTAGGAAAAAAATAAAAGGACCTTCATGCTGCAGTGAGAGTGTGTGGTTGCCTGATGTGTGCGTTCTCTGCTGAAGTTGCCAGTTTTGGAGATTAATTGAGGTAATTTTCATGCTGCTTTGTGGGTAGATATACATTTGAAGCTTTTTATTTTTTGTGGGTATATGTTTTGTCTAGCTGTGACCTTGTCTGGATAGCAGACAAAGGAGCATATCTGTGTGGGCCCTGTCTGTCCTTGTGTGTGTGTGTGTGTGTGTGTGTGTGTGCTTGAAAAAACAAAACAAAGAAAAACACAGGCTGTGCAGCTGCTGAGGGAGTGAAAGAGAAACAAAATCTATATATGGGTATTTTTGCAAAGCTTTGGGATTTTACAGTTTCCTTTTGTGGGTTTTTTCATTCTAATTTTGCGGGTTTTGAATCTAACGTTGCATACGTGGTAAACTGTTCACATATTTTTAAAGCCAGTATTTTCATTTACTCCACTTTTTCTTTGGAAAATGAAAAACATTGAGCTATTTTTTATTCAATTTTTAGACGTATCAGTGACTTTTATTGACTCAATTGCATTATCTCTCTGACTGAAGCATAACAGTGAACTTTACAGGGGAAAAAGACGCAGGGCTAATGGTCTCACAAGGGTCCTCCTTCCCTCTGTTCCCCATTCTCGGCCAAAAACCAGCCTCTGGGGCCCCGCAAAACAACGTTATCTCGTCACTGCCCACGCTCCTCTCGTTGACAAAAAAGACGGATAAGCCACTAAGTTAAGTACAGTTGCATGCATGCTAGTCAATGCTACCAGCATGACAATGATAAAGTTAATTGAACATTACAATATAATGCTGTCACTTAACCTCTTGCACTCTGTTGTTCCGCGGGCGGGCAAGTCTCTGCGTCCTAAGGCGCACGAGAGCGCCCTCGTGCGCCCTCGTGCGCATGACGCATGATAAGGATATTGATGGTGGTGGTGTAGGTGGTGTTGTCTCCAAGCGCCACTGAAAAAAAAAGCTGCAAACACAGCCGCGAACAGATTAGTTCATCTGATTGACCTCTCATTCGACTAATAAGAGCCTTGAATTGGGTTTCTGAAACCTTGAAGAGCCAATGAATGAAAACCTAGGAAGGAGGACCCGCCTCCCAACGCTTTGAATGCAGTGAGCCAATTGAAGCAGAGAAGTTTGTGAGCTGTTTTTTTTTTTAAGGCTGGGTGAAGACTGACTGCTGGAGCGGATCAAAAAAGGACACAGGAAGAGCCCCACAGACCCAGCAGCATGGAGACCATCCACAAATGCAACCTGTGTGACAGGGAGTGCCATTCGTGGATCGGCATGTTCGGCCACAGGCGGTGCTTATTTTGTATTGGTTCCAGCAGAGTAGACGTTATGATTTTTTCCATGGTCATTATAGACCGACGGAGGCTGACGACGAAGGCTGAGTGACACACACGCCTTCGCCAGTCTTTTTTTAATTACTACTGTTATTTGTTTTGAAAAATCGTTCGCCAAAAACCGCAATCATGGAAGCACAAAACCGCAATAATGGAATTATGTTTTGATCGAGTCGCGAGACCAGAACCAGAGTGGACCAGCGTCGCGTTCGTCTGACAATGAGGAAGACAAGTTCGCCAAGACTCCGCTGTGAAGAGGTAAGGTGTTATAAGCTAAATTATTCTCTATCCCTGAAAATTGTAATCCAAAATGACTTTTGACCGATCAGTAAATTACAGCTGTGCGGTTCACGAAGTCTGAAGTTCGTGCGCCGCGGTACAAGGGGTTGCTCGCAGTGTACAGGCTGTGAACGCCCCCCCACCCCCGCTATTCTTCTGCAGCGAGGGGGGGGGCGCGGTGACTGCACTGCTGTCCTACATCACCACATAAGGCTAATCCGTTGTGTAGCGATGGCTGAAGTCCATCCTCTGTAGCGAGCGGGGGGGGACAACCCCCCCCCCCCCACACACACACAGTAGCGAGGGGGGGGGGCCGCTGTAGAGTGTAATCTGTCATGTAGCGAGGGCCGAACTCTATCCTTGGTAGCGGGGGGGGGGCAACCCCCCCCCACACACACACACAGACACAGCCCTGAGTGTGACCTTTCTTTTGAGCCTAAAACGAAGCTTCTACATTGAATCATTCAAAAGTTACAGACGTTTTTCCAAACTGTGCCATTTGGCACAATTTGGCACAGTTCCAAAACGCCTGGGAACAGCCTGAGAACAAAGCTGTGTAAAATATTCATTTTTTGTGGTATTGTTACCAAATTTGGATCTCAGCTGGATAACACTTGGTTCTACATTTCTGTTGCATTTTCCAGCCGGATCGGACAGCTGTGTGTTATTTGCAAGCATTTGTATCCAAAAAAACACCGTGTCCAAATTTTTTTTCTTCAAGTTCAGTATGTTTAGATGACTGTAACTCAGTGGCCAGAGCACGTAGAGAGATTATGGTTTTTTTTGCCAAAAAATTCAAAGTGTTTTCTTTTAAATGAGACCAACCCCATGAAGATGCTGCAAAGGGTTGAAGAACAGCTTTCGATTTACTTTGGGCACATTATTTTTTGGCATTTTTAGGAAAATTGCCCGGAGTGCAAGAGGTTAATAATGCCCAATCACTGAAGGCTTTATATACAGTTTTTATTACATGATTCACAGCACAGAAGATGTTGATAATTACTATGTATGTGCATATGATTTACCTGAGACTACTGACTATCAAACACAGGTCTTGGTGCTTCTATGTCATATTGTTGTTTTGTTTCAATAATACTAAACTCACTTTTTAATAAATGACAATGTGCTTATTTAAATATTGATCCTTTCACTGTCCATGTAAAAAAAAGGGGGGTGGGGGAGAAGAAGGCACAGCATCTGATGGATTGCAGGATTTAGTGGGGAAAAAAACCCCCAACAGATTGGAATATCAACCATTCTGACCTTGCAACCATGTCCAGGCTCAGAATGTCGTTTTTTTCCTGTGCAATAAAATCCAAAACACAGAGTGCTGCTCTATGACCTCTGCCACTCAAGGAAAAAGATTAGGCCTGCACTTTGCAGTTACTCATGTGTGTAACCACACATTTTGACTTAAGGCTTCTAATATATGACACTGTTTTGTTAAAAAAGTGATCTTAAAGTAATGCTGACCCATGTAAATTGTTAAAACATTTACTGATTAACTGAATTTTTAGAAAATACTTGTAAATAGATAATCACTTTATTCAAATACTGGACGCTTTAGGTATAATTTAAACTCTTTTTGTGTTATTCTCCATTCCTGTCCATGTTTTTGTTTTTCAACAGGAAAAGGGAAGCATTCATAAAATCTTTAGCTTTCACCAGGATTTAGATTTGCCAAATCAACAAGGTAAAAAAAAAAAAAAATGGGAATCATAACATCACCGTTACCTTTAATTCTAACACATCCTTGGTGGCAAATGAAATATGTAACAAAATAATAAAATCAATAATTAATTTGTGTTTCTTAACATTAAACATTATAATAAACAGCGGGATAAACAATGTGGAAATCTAAAGGGACACAAACTAATGATTATAACGGTAACACTAGCAAAAACAATTAATGGGGTGATAAAATTTGCACTCCTGTTGATGTAAATTCTGATGCACGGACGGGGGGGGGGGGTAGTCTTGAGGCTTCCCCCATTTCTTTTTACAGTGTGGCACCGAGATTTGATCTTTGTGGGAGACGGGTGAGGGCTGGACAGTGTGTGGCAGGCATCAACGTGGTCATCGGGCTCATTGGCTGGTGCGCAGTGGCGGCGTGACGGGGGGGGGGGGGAAGGACCTCATGGAGGATCTCACAGAGGACAAGCTTAGTAGAACAAATGACATTGCAAATGACAAAGCATATCAATTTACATGACTTTGATTTTATAAATGTGGTGTTTACATGACTTGATATTGCAGGACACATCTAACACATTGCAGTCTCACACCTTGCAATGATGCCTCTCACCACATAATGGTATGACAGTATCACATTTCAGAAATGTGACAGTAATAAGGAATACTTGTGTTGTATGATGATGATGTGCTAAAGACCTGGCCTGTGCTCCCCGTGCTTGGCCTTGGCCGAGCCGGGCCTCGGGACTACAGTTCATGCCATGATTTACCAAGGAATATATGCAATGAGGCATTCCTTGTACAAAATGAAGTCAAATCCTACTTAAGCAGTATGTCTACCTGTCCATTGACTTAAGGACTGTGACATAACTTTTCACAAGGATACCTTTACACAAATTCACCCTGTCTGTGTTCAACTGGACAGACAGATGTGGTCTCAGTGTCTAATTTAGAATAGTTGCTATACATGCTAAATTACATCAAATCTACACAGACAGCTACAGTATATTACTTTTCCTAAATGGAATTTGGAAACTAAGCCAAGAGATGACACGCACAAAAGAATGACTATCGACACCTCATTTTGAAGGAGCTACACTACTCACAAATTTTCATCTGAATTAACTGTGTGTAACACATAAACAGTGGTAACACATTTCCTTCTCGTAATAAGTACACTAACCATTAAGCCAGTATACTTTAACTTTGATGCATGTGCATCTCCATGCATCGGGGGGTACCACAAAATTAATTACCAAAAAAATAATTACCAAAATTCTCAGAAAAATAGTTAATACATAAAAAATTATCAATAAATGATCAAGAGTGTAGAGAAAAATATAGATGAAACTGCTTGGTAATGAAATTGCAACATTCAATAGGAAAAGTTAAAATTTACATCAATAGATTTTCAGGCATTTAAGAAAATCATGTGCTGAAAAATATTTACAGATTATTGTAAAAAAGAAATATGTTTTTAAGAAACAAGGTGAACTGATAAGGAAGAAGAAAACCATGCAAATTTATGAGAAAAGTTCCACATGTCTAAGGAAAGTCCAAATTATGCTGAATTTAGGCTTACTGTGGGACTCAATTTAGAACTGACTACAAAGACAATACAGATTCTCTCAATGTAAGAAAAGAACAATTCTTTAGGGAGCTCAAAGCAAAATAATTTGACTTTCCCTGCATAAACTTAATCTTTTCAAAACCTTTGCATGGATCTCATTGAATTAAATAAGAGTGAAGGTAAAAATGTTTAGAAATTATTGACATACTTATTAATATACAAAGGCTTTCCCCTGCACTAATCTGAATACTGCTATGGCAGCACTGAAACAATATCAAGATTTAAAATAGTTGAAATGATTTACCTAGATAATGGAAAACATTTAATGGAATACACTTTGTACATCAAATCGTGTCACATTTAGGTACAGTACCCAAATTATTCGTACCAAACATTTACCTAGGAAACCATTTAGCTTATCACCAACAATCTACAGGATTAGCATAATACACAAATAAGAAGAATAGGGAAATTGTGAATGGCAAACCCTATTATGGAAGCCATTTAACTTAGGTGATGAGGAAGGGTTTCTGGGTGATTACAGGAAAAGAATGACAACTGATAGAGATGTTATCCATACTGCCCTTCCCAGGAGAGACCATGTGATGAAGGAACCATGGGAGGTGCACCCATCCTTTGGCCGAACCAGGGGATCTGGTCATCAAAGGAAACTGGACCAAAACTCCCTGGCAAGGACAGCCCAACAGCTGTGGAAAACGAAGGGTGTTACACATCTAACGTCTTACCCCACTTGAAACCCTCAACAAGTGACTGTTTAACTGTCTCTCTATGCAAGTGTCAGCTGATGGTGCCCTCTGGCATCCAGCAATAGCTCTTGCAATAGAGAAGCAGGCTGTTTATCATGATGAGGGGAAAAAAATACAAGGGAAAGAAAAGTGCGGTTAGTGTTGTTACCTTGTCATCCTCATCATCCTTGCAGTAATACTTAGTGTTGGTTATTGTTAAGTTGTTCCATTGCCTATACACTGTAGAGAATTGTTATGTTTGTTCCCTAATGAACAGTTGGACAAATTATATTACAGAAATAACATAGCAAACTTTACTTTGAATCACACCTGGCACAACACATCGCTCCACTAATCAGAAATATGATGACACGCCCTACTCTGCAAATGCAAAGTTAATTTCATCAGGAAACTCCTCTTTTTGAAGTGGTGATGTCCCTTTCCAGCAGCTTAACACTCTCTAAGTGTGCAACAGCTTACAGTGCGTCTCTCCCCTGTACTGCAATTCTGCTTGACCAACGAAGTGAGCAAGTGTTACAGTATACTAAGGATCTACATTGTCAAAGGCCATTGGTTCATTGGGCGTACTCGCACCTGGCCAGGAAACTGGGCAGGGATGTGTACCCCGTTTTGGCGACTGACTGTACCCTCATCATGTCGGAAGGGAAGGTGGGCAGGGTGAAGAGAGATGCTTTTCTACCACATGATGCCATTCTGGTGCATGAATGCAATTTCAGATGGAAAGTACAGGAGTGAGGGTCTGTCGTTCACTGTTTCTTTGAGTGAGAGTGGGTAAGAACACCTTAGGGATTGAAACACTTAATTATAGAATACAATTATTTGTAAAATTATAGCATAGAATAGAATGGTTCTTGGTCAACTGATTGCCACCCGTAGGGGTGTGTGCCCTTTTATAGGAGGTTATTGTTGTACTTCTATCCATGAAAATAATATAAATGGTCATATTAATACTTTGGATACATACAGCCTCATTGCTTTGCAGGCAATAGTAACAAAACCGATTAAGTTAGTGTTTCTCTTCATGGAGAAGTCTCATCATGAACTTGGCAATGATTTTTATAGTCATAACTTTGGACTTTTCTTGTGTGAATCCTTAATATGATGATGAGGATGGTGAGGGGGGCGATACTGGCCTAAGGAGTATGAAGGTTGCAATATAATTTAAGTCTGTTTTGAGTTGCTCCATATCATTTTCTATTATTTTTCTTTTAATCATGATGCTGTATTATGCATCAAGGGGGATTTGATAGAAAAATTCCATATTATCCATTTTATTATTATTATATTATTATTATTTTGTATCATGCCTTTTCTATTTCATGTCTGATGTTTATATGTGCATTCCATGTAGAATAAGTTCATATATTCCTTTATATTATTCTTTCATGTCTGTGAGCAATTATTGTCTAACTGTGGCCTTCAGATGATGTGTGCGAGACTGAGGGTCAGTGCAAACGTACATTGATAATCTCTTTGGTATGTCCTACTCTTCTGTGTCTGAGGATGTGCTGAAACTTAAAGTTCATGTAGATTAGGTTTTTGACACTCTAGCTCTCCCCTTTCTCCTCCTGCTCCTCCTCCTCTTAGTTTTACCCATAGCTATAAATACCAAGCTTAGAGAATGAATGTTCAGAGATTTCGGTAACAGTGTGCTGTAAGCCATGCACTATAATCTCTCCCTCAAATGGCCATTGAGGTTATCTTTTATTTTCCTTTTATTTGTTTTAATATTTTTATAATAAATGTACCTAAATCCAATATTCTGCCTGATTTTTGACTTTGAATAATTTATGCTCAAAATTATTCTAACAATGGTGCTGGGGCAGCAGGTGAATATCAGGCAGCATCGTGCTCCCTCTGTTACAAGAAAATGTAAACATTTACCTTCATAAGCTAAACAATTTCTTTTTAGAATCATAGTTGGTGCAAAAGCTCCTGAATTTGCTCCTCTGTCTGCAATTTCAGTATGTCCAGCGATGTATAGCGTCCATTTTGTTTTCTAATCTCAAAGATGAAGAAGGATTTCTTCCTCTTTGGTGTATTATGTGTCATCCATGAGTCCTCCAACACGTGTCTGCCACCTTGTGAACTGGCATGATCAGTACAAATCCTCAGTACAGCTGGGCTGGGCAGTGTTTCTGCACGTTATATCAGTTGACAGGTGCAGTGCCGCACTGTGCCACTAGGGGCACAAGAAATCACACAGCTTAAAGGTTAAGCGTTTTTCACCATTGGTCCCAATGCCCTTGCCTCCCTCCCCCCGTGGACATCCCCAGTGTCACATGAGGCGCAGCAGTGTCCAAGAGGGCATACAGAGGCAGAAAGTCTTTAGTCAAAAACTGCAGCAGCCACTCCTTGTGGGCCAACATAAATGTCCTTGCACACCAAATCCTGAACCCCACCAGAGTCTCCCACTGATCATCATACAGTTCTTGGTCATCATGTGAATATTTCATTGTACAGTGGAGTGGATCATGTCGGGGGTCATATGGTCAAACAGAGTCTATCCATGGGGCCCATGAAACATATTTGTTTATAAACTGAGTTTTGTCAGGGCTCACATCATTCAGTTGTAATCACCAAACAGTTGCTGAAGAGATTTGATCTTCCTCCAATCCAGCTTTCTGAGCCTGAAGTTAATCAATCAATCAATGCATCAGATTTATATAGCGCTTTATCATAGACACTCAAAGATGCTTTACAGAAATTAAGGGTCATCCACCACCTGGATGGATGAAGCAGCCACAATACAGCACCATCCCTTTTTTTAACCATTCACACCAAAGGCCACTTTAGAGTCTCCAATTAACCTAACCTGCATGTTTTTGGGATGTGGGAGGAAACCGGAGAAATCCCGGGGTAAACCCACGCATACACGGGGAGAACATGCAAACTCCACACAGATCACTGTTGGTCGGGGGCTGGGATCGAACCCACAATCCCCACGATCCCCCGGCCAAGGGTAAACTGTGCTGCCACAGTGCTAACCACTGCGCCACCGTGCAGCCCCGTGTGGAGCATCCAGGGGAGTGGACAGATTTGACGTACACCGAAGCATGATACAATCAGGTAGACACACCACAGTTCCAGTAGAAGCAAAATAGATGTGTGCTCTTACTTTCAAAAGCACATCTCTTCCCAGAAGGTTTACAGGACAGTCTGGAGAGTACAGAAAAGAGTGGACAAAATCCAGTCCAGCCAATAAACAGTTCAATGGTACTGAGAAAGAGAGATACTTTGGGGTCCCAGAGATGCCAACAACTGAGGTACAGTTAGTGGACAGGGGAAAAGAAGTTGATATTGATGAAAAAGAAGCCCCTGTATCTACCATAACTTAAGTTCTGTCTCCCACCTTCAGGGATAGTATTGGATCTGAAAGTGCCCCCTCTTCAGTGTGGCTCCCTAGGCCCCGACATTGTTGGCTAGTCATCATGTTCTGGGTAGGAGCCATGTATGATTGCTGTGTCTGTTGTGGCTGATCTGGCCACACCCCACGCCCTGAGGGTGGAGTAGGTGTATAGGCAATCCAGGCACGTCCTCTACCAGAAGGTGGAGCCCTGCAGTCACGAGCCCAATGGCCTCGTCTGCCATACCGCAGGCACAAGTCACTTAGGGAACCTGATGATCTCATGCCTCTGTGCACACCTGGAGCCTGCTACAGTAGTTTATTTATTTTTTTTGTCTTTGTTTAATACTTCTCTGGCTGCTTTTAACTGAACTTTCACCAACTGATTTGACAAATCTGCAGTTTCAGCCTCCTTTTTATTTTGTTACTTTTGATGTTGCTTAACATAATGATACACATGCAAAAGCCATTCTGCGCAGGGTCGAGTATTTAGACCAACAACACCCTCTAGTGCAGCTCTCACGGGTGGTGGCACTGATGTCTGCACCACATTGTGAAAAACCACTAAAGTAGTTGGATTGTTGTGAGGGTTTTCACCAGTCATGTCAGTCCAGAGAGCCAAACACCTATCCACATAGGCTCTTGTGTCTTCCTCTGGCTTCATGGGTATGTCTGTTAACTCTGCACTAGTGAGGTCTACAGGAAACATCCTCATTACTGCAAAAATCTCATCACTGTGATCTCTGAATGGTGCCTCATCAGGCTCATTGCTAGTGCCTGCCTCTTCCTCTATGTTCTTAAGCATAGAGGGTGAGGCGTGGCTGGCCACTATCCTAACATCTGCCATGCACAAACGGCAGCCAACTGTCACTTTCTGCATAGCTCTGATCCACGGAGAACCTCCTGAAGTTAGTGGAGGTAATGTATCACAAATGCCTTTGAGGTCCTTAAATGACCATTCATATTGAGCTGTTCTGTTATCGGCAGCAACCATAGGCATATTTTTGTAACTCACTTTAGTTGTAGTTCTTTATTGTAAACATGTGCGCTGATCTACCCCCTCGGTTAAGTTTTCCATTGTTGTTCCATACTCATTAATTTTCCATTGTTTTGGAGGGTAACTAGACTTGTTTTGATTTGAATAGTTATTTTCCTATGGGTGGCCCCACCAACAACAGACAAATTCTGTAATTTGGTTATGGTCTGATCCAACTGTTGACCCATTTCACATAATGTCGCACTTAATCCGTGTTATAAATAAATAGTGAAGATTAGTTTATTAGATATTACACAAAGTGCTTGCATGCACATATCTTTTAGATCCACATATACACCTCCACACACAAGTCAAACCCACACATAGACCATTTATACATACACATCAGTTGTTTACACACACATACACACAAGCACACACACACACATACAAGCTCCACAGGAAAGCCTCTGTTCCTGTTTCCATATATGGGCATGGGGGTTGTGTAGGACTAAAGAGGAGACATCTGAAGAGACAGGAACCAACAGGATGGAAGTCATAAAGAGCTGAGATGACATCTGAAGCCATTTGGACACTGAAAGGACCGGTTCATACCAGTTTGGACAATGGCCAACATATTGTTGGAAAGTTACTGGGAAACTCCCAGTAATTTGAAGCCTATTTGTAGCTGTGGACTTCATTGTTCTGGGTCTTTTCATCAGAGGGGGCTGGGAAGGACCTACGGCTGTGTTCACTGATTCCCTGCATGATTCAATAAAAGTTAAGCTGAGAAGTAGTATTTCTTCTGTGATTATTGGTTGGTTAACTGAAAAGATTCTGCTAACTGTCCAAAATTAATTTTTACAATTGTTCCCCATCCGATTTTCGTTCTGCAGAGGGAGGGGAAGTGGACAATAGTCCCGTCGCTCCATCAGAGGACACTTATTTCCACTCCTCTTTCATATTTAGGATCATGTTGACTTTGGGGTTCCATAGATGTGAATTGGTTAATGATTTGATGTCCACCCTCTGCAGCTGTTTTAGTGTTGCTTGCAGTAAGCATTGGTCTCATGTGCAATATTCCCGTTACTGCATTTACTATGTCATTATTTGTTTTGACAAAAGTAGTGAGGGGACATTTGATTAGATAACATTCACACATTCTGTGTATGGGCCAGACTGTGACACATGCTGTGCTGGAGGAGCTGTTGGAGGAGGTGAGGGAACATCAACATACAGGAGTGGTTCCTCACTGGCCTCCTTTTGTTTAATCGGCTGCAGCCTCACCTTACCACTGTCACTATTACCTGTCCTCCCTTCAGTGTTGCTATGAGCTTTGGAATGTAACACATAACTCTGTTCTCTTTTCTGAATTTTTCAGTTTGGTTATCTATCAATCCCTACCTGGGATTTCCTCCTTTTTCATAGTTTTCCTTGGCAGTATTATAGCTTTGTATAATTATCTGCAGGATCTCTGCCAGTTTAACTGGCGAGGGCATTGGTTTTGATGATCCTGGCAAATATCCTAAATCCTGCATTTCAGTCGCCCATTTTTTAAACTTTCTTACTTGCTCTTGTCCATTTTTCCTCACCTGTCTGTTCCTCAATGACTTTCTGTGCCTTATCTATTGTTTCACCAACAATAAATGCCAACTTTCCTGTAGTCATAGTTACAGAACCTGTATTTATTTATATTCATACTGTACACAACCCTACGGTCCAAACTCCGGATCTTAAACCCTTTCTAGAAATTCCAGCCTCTCCAAGCTTTGACTTGAATCCTAATGAGACAAGCGGGAGAGCATATGGCCTGGAATGCTAGTATAAATCAGGATCCTTTGTTTCTAGTAGACAAAAAAAAAACAACAAAAAAAAAACATTTACAGTCTCCTGGGCATCAGCCTTTATTTCCACCCCACAATACAAAATTCCTCTTTTTCTAGACAACCAGAGATGGGAATTCGAGATCCCGGCTAACCCTTTCACTCTACACCATTCATTGTGTCTTAAAAAGAGAATAAATAGGTTAAGCCACCCTCACAGTCCCCAGATGGAACAGCATGCACATTAAACTGCAGAGTTATATGTGTGTGTGTGTGTGTGTGTGTGTGTGTGTGTCTCTTTCCCTTCCACCTTATGACCAGCTTAACTCTAAACAGAGGCTATTTTCTTTGGTCCGCGTCCAGAGTCAAAACAAGTGATAGCGTATTATAGAGATTGGTCCCAGACTAATTTCAATAAACTGGCAATACAGACACCATTTGTTGTTTCTTAAGTTTCTTTTGCTGCATCTACAGTATATCTCCTTATTTATACCCTTTTTTTAATCATCTAGATGGCTCATTTCCTTTCCCTGACAATGTGGTGATTATGATACTCTCTGCATGTTTTTTTTCAATCATATCAAAAATATGAAACTACATCTTTCAAGTGACGTTACCACAAGGATCGTCACTTCCTTGTGGTAACGTATCGTCACTTCCTGTTTTGCTGTCTGCCTGTGTGGTTTGCTCTCCAGCTCTCGAGCCACTAGCTATGGCTACTAGCTCTCTTTCCTCTCCTCCTCTGGTGTGCTCTCTCTGTCAGATGTTTAGCTACACCTCTGCCTCTTTTAGTGATAACGGTAAATGTAATAAATGTTGTCTTTTTGAGGCGCTCGAGGCGAGGTTGTCTGATTTGGAATCCCGGCTCCGCTGCATTGAAACACCGTCTGCGCCAGTTAATCTCGACGGACGCCCCTTAGCTGCAGCGGAGCTAGCTAGCTTAGGTCCCACTGTCACCGGTTCCCCGGCTCTCCTCTGCAGCGAGGAGACTGGGTGGGTGACGGTGAGAAGGAAGCCTAGTCGCAAAGCCCCGGTTCACCACCAACCTGTTCACGTTTCTAATCGTTTTTCCCCGCTCAGCGACACACCCGCTGAGGAAAAAACTCTGATCATTGGCGACTCTGTAGTCAGAAACGTGAACCTAGAGACTCCAGCGGCCATAGTCACATGCATTCCTGGGGCCAGAGCAGGCGACATCGAGTCAAATTTGAAAATGCTGGCTAAAAGTAACTGTAAATACTCCACAATTGTTATTCACGCCGGCATTAATGACATCCGTCTCCGGCAGTCGGAAGTCACGAAACTTAATATAGAATCGGTGTGTGACTTTGCAAAAACGATGTCTGCCACTGTAGTATTCTCTGGGCCCCTCCCCAATCTGACCAGTGATGACATGTTTAGTCGCTCGTCATCCTTGAACCGCTGGCTGTCTGTGTGGTGTCCTAAAAATGACGTGGGCTACATTGACAATTGGAGCTCTTTTTGGGGAAAACCTGGTCTTATGAGACGAGACAGCATTCATCCCACTTTGGATGGTGCTTCTCATTTATCTAACAATCTGGCATCTTTTTTATCCAAATTTCCAAAACCATGACTACTCAGAGTTGGGACCAGGAAGCAGAGTCGCAGTCTTACACGCCTCTCTGCAGCTCCTCTTCATCCACCACCCCTCAGCTTAGCCCCCGTCTTCCCCATCAGAGAATCGTTGTCTGCTCCCTCCAAAGTAAATAAAAATATAATGTATAAGCATCCCAAAGTGATAAAGCAAAATATTGGTAAAACTCAAATTAAACATAAAGCCTCTAAATTGAATGATTTGGCCTCTGTTCCTCCTCATAATTTAAAAATTAAATGTGGTTTATTAAATATTAGGTCTCTAACTCCCAAGTCTCTGTTAGTCCATGATCTGTTAATTGATCATCAGATTGATTTAATTTCCCTTACAGAGACTTGGTTAGGACAAGAGGATTATGTTGGTTTAAATGAATCAACTCCCTCTGGTTATTTAAACTGTCAAAATCCCAGAAGTTCTGGTCGTGGAGGAGGAGTAGCAGCAATTTACCATTCCAAATTACTAGTTAATGTAAAGCAAAAAACATGTTATAATTCCTTTGAGGGCCTGGTCCTCAGTGTTGGGCACTTTAGCAATTCCAGGTTAAACCCAATTTTATTTGCCATTGTTTATCGTCCCCCATCAACCTATTCAGAATTTTTATCCGAATTTCCTGATTTCTTAGCTGATTTAGTGCTGAAATCTGATAGAATAATTATAGTAGGGGACTTTAATATACATGTGGATGTAGATAGTGACTGCCTTAATGTGGCTTTTAATTCAATATTAGACTCGATTGGGTTTTCTCAGAAAGTAGGAAATTCTACTCATTACCTCCACCATACATTGGACCTTGTTCTGACATATGGCATAGAAATAGAAAATCTGGTAGTGTCTCCTCATAACCCTGTACTGTCAGACCATTGTCTGTTAACCTTTGATTTTACTATTTCTGACTATTTGGCTCCTAAAGAAAAATATTATCACAGTAGATGCCTCTCAGATGATGCTGTTTCCAAATTTATGCAGATTGTTTCCTCTATGCCATGTGTCAACACAACGGAAATAAGCTATAGACAGCTTGCTCCTTCTGTAATTGATAACATGGTGGATAGTGTTTCAGCTTCTCTACATCAGGCTCTAGACTTGGTGGCCCCCTTAAAAAAGAAAAAGTCTAATCAGAGATTTTTAACTCCTTGGTTCAACACAGAAACTCGTAGCTTAAAACAGAAGACTCGTCAATTAGAAAGAAAATGGCGCTCTACTAATTTAGATGAAATCTATTTAGCTTGGAGAAATCATCTTTTAATTTATAAAAAATCTCTTAGAAAAGCTAGAACGAGTTATTACTCTGCATTAATAGGAGAGAACAAGAATAATCCCAGGTTTCTTTTCAGTACTGTAGCCAGGTTGACAAAGAGTCAGGACTCTGTCAATCCTAGCATCCCCTTAGAGCTTACTAGTCCGGACTTTATGAACTTTTTCAATAATAAAATTTCATCCATCAGAGATAAAATCAATCAGATTCTTCCCACAGTTAACTTAAATACTGTAACTACTACAACTCCTTCTATTGATGTCTGTCTTGATGAGTTTACTCCAATCGACCTTTGTGAGTTAGACAAAATAGTTTCCTCATCCAAACCTTCAACTTGTCTTTTAGACCCTATTCCTACCAGGTTATTTAAAGAAGTCTTCCCACTTATTGGTAGCTTTATTCTTCATATAATCAATTCTTCATTAACTTTAGGCCATGTACCGCAGGCTTTTAAAACGGCTGTAATTAAACCCTTACTCAAAAAGCCAACGCTAGATCCAGGAGCTTTAGCTAACTATAGACCAATCTCTAATCTCCCTTTCATTTCAAAAATCTTAGAAAGAGTTGTTGCTACGCAATTATTTGACCACCTGCAGGGAAATGGTTTATTTGAGGAGTTTCAATCTGGGTTTAGAATCCATCATAGCACTGAAACAGCCTTAGCGAAGGTCACTAACGACCTCCTCATTGCATCTGATAATGGACTAGTTTCTGTACTTGTCCTTTTAGATCTTAGTGCAGCTTTTGATACTATTGATCATAATATTCTACTTGATAGATTAGAACACTATGTTGGACTTAATGGAACTTCGTTGCAGTGGTTTAGGTCTTATTTATCTGATAGGTTCCAGTTTGTTCATGTAAATGATGAGTTTTCTCTCAGCTCAAAGCTTAGTCATGGAGTTCCACAGGGATCTGTGCTTGGCCCTACTCTTTTTAGTTTATATATGCTTCCGTTAGGCAACATTATTAGAAAGCACTGTATACATTTTCACTGTTATGCAGATGACACACAATTATACCTGTCAATGAAGCCAGATGATACTAATCAATTAGCCAAGTTAGAAGCCTGTCTTAAGGAAATCAAAGTTTGGATGACTTGTAATTTCCTGCTATTAAATTCAGATAAGACTGAAGTCATTCTTGTTGGTCCAAAAAACCTTAGAAATTCCTTTCCAAATCAAACTTTCAGTTTGGATGCAGTTACTCTTTCTCTTAATAGCTCTGTGAGGAACCTTGGAGTTATTTTTGATCAGGATTTGTCCTTCAATTCACATATTAAATTTGTTTCTAAGACTGCCTTCTATCATTTGCGTAATATTGCCAAGATTAGGAGCATCTTGTCTCAGAGTGATGCTGAGAAGCTGATCCACGCTTTTGTTAGCTCGAGATTAGATTATTGTAATTCTTTATTATCAGGTTGTCCTAAAACATCTTTAAAAAGTCTTCAGCTGATCCAAAATGCTGCAGCAAGAGTTTTAACAGGTACTAGAAAGAGAGATCATATCTCTCCGGTTCTGGCCTCCCTTCATTGGCTTCCCATAGAGTTTAGAATTAAGTTTAAAATCCTTCTTCTTACTTACAAAGCTCTAAACAATCAGGCTCCTTTTTATTTAAAAGATCTGATACTACCGTATCATCCTAACAGAGCACTACGCTCCCAAAATGCAGGTTTACTTGTAATACCTAGAATCTCCAAAAGTACAATGGGAGGCAGAGCCTTCAGTTATCAAGCTCCTCTCCTGTGGAATCAGCTGCCAATCTGGATTCGGGAGTCAGACTCGATCTCTGTTTTTAAGAATAGGGCTAAAACCTACCTTTTTGATATAGCCTACAATTAGGGAGGGATCATGTGTTTTCTGAACCCTCCCTTAGTTATGCTGCTAATAGGTTTAGTCAGCCGGGGGACCTCCAGTAATGCACTGGGCCTCACTCCTTTCCTCACTCTCTATGAAATATTTTTTTTTTTGCTGGTCATTAACATTTGTTTGTTCTCTCCCATAGATTGAGTCCCCATCGTGCTGTTTGCTCTCTACATGTCTGTTCTTTTCTTCTTCTCTATCCCCTCACCCCCCAGCCAGTCGCAGCAGATGACTGCCCCTCCCTGAGCCTGGTTCTGCTGGAGGTTTCTTCCTGTTAAAAGGGAGTTTTTCCTCTCCACCGTCGCCAAGTGCTTGCTCACAGGGGATCGCCTGATTGCTGGGGTCTTTCTGCAACTGTGGGGGTCCTCCCTACAGTTGATAGTGCTATGAGATGACTGTTGTTGTGAAATGGCGCTATATAAATAAAGTTGAATTGAATTGAATTGAATTGAATCTAAAATCATTAAAATGTTAAAATATCCAAAATGGGACAAAAGACTTCCCTTGAGTATTACAGACAATCCTACAGTGATTTTCTTAAAAAAGGCCACTGTTTACCTTGTTTTTATGGGGGCGCCTGGATTGTCTGTAAGACCCAGCCAAAAACTTTTGTCCAGATGTCTGATGTCCAGCCTGATCGCCCACTGGAACATATCACGTCAGTGGTCACCAAATCTGTAAAAGAATTTATTAATTCTCAGTGTTCAGAATATGGACAGTGTACAAATCAGAGAAGATGATCTGTTTCTCAGCTTAACTTTATTGAAGCATGCAGAGAGCAGTACATAGCTGTGGGTCTTCCCCAGCACAAACTGGTGAAAGACCCCAAACAAAAAAACTCAGTGATATATAAACTTCTGGACCCTGGGCATTCCTAGTGTCCTCCAACAATGACCAGTCTCTGTCAAAACAGGTTTAAATCAGTTCTTTGGCAGCGAGAGGAACCTTTCTCAATCAGGTGATGCCCCTGAAGATGTCAAGTATCTTTCCACTATCACGCCATTCAACCTTGAATAACCCTGTATGTGAGCATAAGCTGTTACTTCGTTGCTAAGCAATTGGGGTGTGTGTGGATGCAGAGCGTGCAAGCAGTGTAACATACTCATACAACCATAAGCACATTGTGTATCCCTTTATCTAACTAAATTTTCTATCACATGTTACACAGTTACATGTGTGAAAATATTAGGACACTAACAAATATTCACTTCTTTATTAATAAATGTGAACATAATGTTCCGAAAGCTGTTAAGCCAGGGGTGGAAGTGGGGATAAGCTCCTACTTTCTACAAAATGCCCCTACGGCGCGAGTCTCAAAGAGCCTCTGACAACCAAGCCCAACTCCTGGCCTTCTCGTATGGCATACTCCCTATGCCGGGCGGAACTGTTACTACTGACAGGAGAAGGGGCGAGGGCGAGTTACTGGCGCCCCAAAACCAGTGCTTCGGGTAGATGGGACTTGTTAGCTGAGGAACCAACCCATGTAGGAGAAGGAAAACTCTGATCTCAAACCTCCACTGCCTTGTGGCAAGACCCAAAATGGGAAGGACTTGGGGAGATAACCCTGAAGAGAAATCCGGAGTTGGAGTCCCAAAGGCAGTTTGACGTTGTGCTCAACCTCAATCTGGCAACTCCTGCAACACACCGATACCAAGCAGTACTGGCCTTTGCCTTTCCCTTGGACCCTACCACTGTTGTGGAGAGGGGGGACCTGCTGCATGGGCAACCGCGAGTCCTCTATACACATTCCCCAGGCCCGCGCCCTGGAGAGGACACTCCAGCGTCATGTCATGTGACGGAGAAACATGGGAAACAACAGTTCACCGGTTATAAGCCTCCGCTCAATTGGCGTAGAGCTGGGCGCCAGGGGTTGTTTTCGACGGTGGGAGGTCATAGTATCTCACTGGACAGCTACTGCCCGCCTCAAGCTGGGCAGCCCCCAGCCAGTTAGGTGCTGTTCCGCCACAGTCTGTCCACCCTACTGGGTGTGTGGGGCTCAGGAATACTTATGTTCTGAATCATGGACTGCAAACCCTGCACCAAACAAAAACAAAGTATCAAATAACAAAAAACCAGCACTCAAATTCGGCTGCTGGAACATCAGAACCCTACTTCCGGGCTTCTCAAACGATCACCGAGAGATAGAGGATGCACGCAAGACAGCAGTAATAAACAACGAACTGCTGAAGCTCAAGGTGGACTTCGCCACACTCCAAGAAACGCGCCTACCAAAAAGAGGCTCATTACGTGAATGTGATTATACCTTTTACTGGCAGGGTAAGAGTGCAGATGAGACAAGGGAGCATGGAGTTGGCTTTGGAGTGAAAAACTCTCTGCTGAAGATGGTGGATCTTGCCGAGGGAGGAACAGAAAGGATGCTCTCTCTCTTCGACTGCACACCTCAGACAGACCGGTCAACCTAATCAGTGTCTACGCACCCACCTTGTACTCCAGGCAGGACATGAAAGATGAGTTCTACAACCAGCTTTCATCGATGATACAAAAGATACCTTCCAGAGAACACTTGATCTTATTGGGAGATTTCAATGCTAGAGTGGGTGCTGACTCAGGATCCTGGCCAACATGTATGGGGAAGCACGGAACCAGTAAGATGAATGAAAATGGACAATGCCTGCTAGAACTGTGCTCACTCCAAGGACTCTGCATAACGAACACCTACTTTCAGCTAAAGCAACAGCATAAAGTTTCTTGGATGCACCCGTGCTCTAAGCACTGGCACCAACTGGACCTGATACTGACATGTCAACACCATCTGCAGAATGTACAGATCACTCGCTCGTACCAGAGTGCTGACTGCGACACAGATCACTCACTGGTATGCTGTAAAGTCAGACTTGTTCCCAAGGCCCTGCATTACAACAAACCTCCTGGAAGACAGCGCATTGATGCCAGGATGACGCAACAACCAGACAAAGTCATCAAATTCACTGAAAATCTCAAGTCCATCGCAGTCTCACCTGAAGCAGATGCCGCAGAGAGATGGAACACCCTCAGAGATTACATCCACAGTGTTGCTCTCCGTACATTTGGTAAAAAAACAAGGAAACGTACTCAATTGGTTCGAGGTGAACTCCAGCGAGCTGGCCGCCGTCCTTGCAGAAAAGAGAGCTGCTCTAATGAAATAAAAGGATCGCTCCACCCATAAATCACAGGAAGCTCTGCAGGCAGCCAGGAGCAAGACTCAATGGACAGCCAGACGCTGCGCAAACGATTACTGGTTGAAACTCAGAGTATCCAAATGGCAGCCGACACAGGAGACATACGTGGAATGTACGACGGGATCAAGAAAGCAATTGGGTCAACTCAATGCAAGACAGCGCTGCTAAAAACCAAGACCGGAACTACCATCAGAAACCAAATGGAGCAGATGGAGAAGTGGGTAGAGCACTACTCTGAACTATACTCCCAAGACAGCTCGATTTCGGAGGAAGCACTGAATAATTTGGAGGACCTACCGATCATGGAAGAGCTGGACTCACCTCCAGCCATGGAGGAATTGGAAGAAGCACTAGACTCTCTGCCAATTGAGAAAGCGTCTGGCCTCGATGGGATCCCAGCAGAAGTTATAAAGTGCGCAAAGGATGTCATCCTTCAACAACTACATGAGATCCTATCTCGCTGCTGGAGGAAGGAGAGGTGCCTCAAGCCATGAAGGACTGCAAAATAGTGATGCTGTATTAAAACAAAGGTAGCCGAAGCGACTGTAACAGTTAGAGGGATATCATTGCTTAGTGTCACCGGGAAGGCATTCGCGCATGTGGTTCTTAGCTGTCTTCGGAAACTCGCAGAAAGAATTTATCCTGAATCTCAAAGTGGTTTCAGATCAGGGCGCTCCACAATTGACATGATCTTTTCTCTCAGACAGCTACAGGAGAAATGCAGGGAGGAAAATAAACCACTTTATGTCGCATTCATTGACCTGACAAAAGCCTTCGATACAGTTAGCCGTGAAGGACTGTTCCAAGTTCTCAAGAAGATCGGGTGTCCCCCCCCCCATCTGCTGCAAATTATTGAATTCTTCCATACCAACATGAAAGCTATTATCCAGTTTGATGCGAGCTTTACAGAACCATTCAACATCCGCCGTGGAGTAAAACAGGGCTGCGTGCTTGCTCCTACCCTGTTTAACGTATACTTTGCCGTCATGCTAAAGTATGCATTTGGTACTCGTAACGATGGTGTCTGCTTCCACACAAGGTCTGATGGCAAACTGTTCAACCCATCACAACTGAGTGCAAAATCCAAGATCCGAAAAGTATCCATCAGTAAGATGCCGTTTGCCGATGATGCAGCACTGATAGCTCACTCGGAACTGGAATTACAATCAATGATCAACACACTCAATAAAGCCTGCGACGACTTCAGTCTGACCATCAGTCAGCAGAAGACCAAAGTAATGGGCCAAGGTGTCTCGAACCCTCCTACGATAAATATCGAAAACCACCCACTGGATGTGGTTCATGAGTTTACATACCTCGGATCCAAAATATTGGATGACCACTCACTCGACAACAAGCTCAGTAGAAGAATCGGCCTTGCTGCAACAACCTTCGGAAAATTATCACAGAAGGTATGGCTGAACCAAAAACTGTTGAGGCACACAAAGATCACTGTTTACAGGACATGCGTCCTCAGTACCTTGCTATATGGCAGTGAGACATGGTGTCTAAGCTTCGCAAGAGCGACAGCTCAACGCCTTTCATCTCTGCATGCTGAGAAGTATTCTTAACGTTAAATGGAGCGACCGTATCACAAACAATGAGATACTCTCCCACGCGAGCTTACCAAGCCTGTTCACCTTGTTTCACGAACGTCATCTCCGCTGGTTGGGACACGTCCATCGGATGCCGGATGGGAGAATATCGAAAGACATTCTGTACGGAGAGCTTGCATCCGGCAAATGAACTCGAGGTCGACCATATCTCTGTTTCAAGGATTTATGCAAAAGAGACATGAAAACACTGGGCATGGACGTGATCAGCTGGGAGGATACTGCAGATGACCGAAACAGCTGGAGACATGCGCTGAAAGACGGACTCAGAAGGGGAGAAGAGCACCTTCGCCAGTCTGCCGACGAAAAACGATCTCGAAAGGATGCATTGAAAAAGACCACAACCAAGCGCCTACATCTGCGACCGTTGCAACCGTGACTGTCACTCGCGTATCGGCTTACACAGCCACAAGCAATGCTACCGTAACCCCGTTATTCCAACTCAAGGCGCAGATCCATAGTCTCCCGAGACTGAAGGATGCCAGGAAGGAGGAAGGATTAATAAATGTGAACATAATGTACGGTAACCAAGCTTTTTTCTGTAAATGTTATAAACTCAAAAGGACAAGGAGAGTCTAAAGCCTGCTTCATGCTACACCTCTGCTGTCCTCATACGTGTAACCGGAAACCTCATGTGATGAAATTTACATCATCTCCACTCTGCTAGTGTCCGCAGTGCTCGACCGCGGGTGGTCTGTGCGCAGCCCAAATTTTGTGACCATGTCGCCTGCCTACGACCTGAATGCGTTGAAAAGCGCATGCGCAAGACTGAATGTTCCATTCACGAGGTGGCAATATCGACATAGCATACCAAGACAAAGAGACGAAGAAGACAATGAGGAGGCAGAAAACGAGAATAAAAACTTACATGAATCATACATACATACATACATACATACTTTCTTTTACAGCGGCAGCAGCATCTTTGTGGAAAAGGAGTGAAAACTGGTAAGTCAAACAGCAGAAATGGGCTCTATATTTGAAGAGAAATTGTTGATGTGCGTTGCTCTCGCATTTCTTCGTTGGTGAAAATCCTGGCACGTCAGCACATTGGCGCTACCTATTGGATGGGAGTGAAACTACAAATGATGGTTGTGTGCATGTGTCAACCGCTTGGCCTGGGTAGATGAAACAAGTGAGCATGAACAGCGTCACATGCGTACCGGGCTCGTCTAAAGTGTACGCGGACCAAAGCGGACTAGAGGGGAAATGTAGCATGAAGTAGGCTTAAAGGTGCGTTCAGACCAAGCGTACATTTGTTGTGCGGCACCATTACATGTTAACTCAGTGTAAACATGCCAACAGATGTGAACTTGCATCTGAGTGAGTTGCAGAGGGATAGAATTGCCTTCATAACTTCTGCAGCTGCTTTCTGCCTGTTGTGGAAATCCTAAAAACACAGTCATGTTTAAGTTTACAACATTATCCAGGGCTCTCACCTGGAAAAATCTGGATGATGGTTGTTTACACTGCTAGCCAGCTGCTAGCCCTTGTTAGCACATCTGTAATAGAGTATGTGGGTGGATAAACAACAGACACTCCGTTTCAGCTCAAGAGCCCCCAATCCATCCTCCGTCTGTAGGTGAGTGGCAGTCTCATTTTCAAACTAGTTTACTCTCCAGTGTTGATACTTTTACTCCAGTGACGACAGAATGTCAAGGCTGATTACAAACCAGTGCTATCCATCAGTTGTTTTCTGCATGTTAACATTAACTTTACATGTATTTGCATTGTGCAAAAAATTCACTTCCCGTTTTGTCTGAATGCACCTTAAAGGACATAAGGTGCATTCAGACGAAACACATGGGTGAATTTTTCACACGGAGTTATTACATTTTAACTCAATGTAAAGACGCAAATAGACAGGATTTCAGTCTGAGTGAGCTGCAGACAGGTAAAGGTGTCTTTATAACTTTTGCAGCTGTGTTCTACCTGCTGTGGAAATCCCCAAAACACCGTCATTCTTAGGTTTACATTATCCAACGGGGTCTAACCTAAAAAAAAATTGTCCCCAACTCCAAAATTTCACCTAGATGATGGGTTGTTTACATTGGGAGCCTGCTAGCCCTATTAGTACGTCTGTGGCATGAGTCTACACTCTGATTCAGCTGCAGAGTTCCCGGTCCTTCTGTCTCCAGCTGAGTGTCAGTCTCATTTTCAAAGCCGTTTACTCTACAATGTTGATATGTTTACTCCAGTGATGGCAGAATCTCTAGGTCATTACTAGCTAGCGTTATCTCTTGGTGAACGCACGAATGCGCGAGATTCGCATGTACTTGCCTCTGTCCATTGACTTTGTATGTATTCGCACCTTCCATTCGCATTTGGTCTGAAGGGACCTTTAGCCAACTGGATGGTTAATATGCCATGAAATTGCTTTATTCTAATTTTCTATGTCATTTATTATCCACAGTAATTATTATTCTTGAGTGATTTTTTTTTTCTTTTTAAAAATTGCTGGTCCAACAATACAATTTCCCTTAGAAAGAGTAGAGTGCTCTGTTGGCAAAAAAAAGTAGCTTATTTTAACTAAAATTATCTGCCAACAGAACAAAAGAAAAAAAAAAGTAAAATTATCTTGATGCAAGTGAAATAGTCTTGTTAAAAAATATGTGAGCGTAATATCTTGTTGTATAGAAAAACCAAGCATTGAATCAGTAGCCTTGATTTAAGATATTTCAAATTTTTAAAATGCATCACTTATATAGTGATTGATAATGCTTCACTGACTTTAAATGTGTTTTTTGTTGGTTAAAAGCAGAATGTCATTGCTAGCAATGCTCTGACTTTGCAATCAGCCGCACCCCTTTTAAAAGTCACCACTCCTACCAGTGTCATGACTTTCAAAGGCAGAATGACCCAGATGTACTGTTGTCAAGTGGCCCTCACTCTTGTGAGGTTTGACCAGCAGTTTCCCCCACTTGAATGGGAAGCTTGGTTTGGAAGATAGAACTGGAAGTCACTCAGTGACCAAGACTCAACTTTATCCTTTTCTTTCCTTTTATTTTGAAAAGTCATCAAGGCCAAGCACAGGTGAAAAACCTTTAAATACAAACACAAATAGAAGGTCAAGGAAAATGTAACCCAAGAACCCATAACAAATCAACATAACCCAAAATCAAATACTCAGTTTTTAAACTACTAAAAATTAATCTTAAAATAAGCAGAAAATACCCACATCTAAAGCACCCAAAATACTAAATACATCTTAAAACACTGTTCAATAATGATATTTAACCTTACAACTTTAGCAGCTTTTAACTTTTAACTCGTTTAAATTACACTCCATTTTTAATTATACTTTTAAACCCACATGATATTAAATATGACATTTTAACTTACATTTCAATCACATGATTTTTTTAATACGTAACATTTAACCTAAATTTGATGAAATGATCTTCCAAATGCAGCTACAAAGACACATATCACAAATGAACACTCACCCGGCAACTTCTTCCTTGCTTGAAACAAGCTTTAGTCCTGCAGTCTCCTTTTCTCAAGTCCAGACTCTCCAACCATTTCTCACACACACTCCTTACTTCCCACTGTCCTGTGAGTAACTGCCTCCAAACTCCCTTAATCACCAGATCATTCCCACCTGGTGCAATCAACCAACTGCCTTCAGGCTGGGAGGCACACCCAGACCTGAAGCATTCAGGTAGAGAGGGCGTGGCCTGCAGCTCAGCTCAACAACTGTAGATGCTGAGACCAGATATAAAATTCAAGGTGGTTTATTGGTACTACAGTCGTGAAAAAATTAGGACACCTTGTATAAGCCTGTGTGTGTGTGTTGTTTTTTTTTAACATATTTGGACATATGGATATTTGATATCAATGTTAACTAGAAAAGCACTCGGAGAGCGCAGACCTCCGCCAAGCGCTACAGTTCCCCCCATACAGTGTTTGTGTGTACGTTTTCAGATTCCTTGACCATGAAAACATATGACTAGCAATTGGATTGACAATGATAGGATTAGTGGTTCAGTAGTTATTCACGAAAATGACATTTTCCGTAATGGCGGCCACAGTTCCGCCCATACAGTGTTTGTGTGTACGTTTTCAGATTCCTTGACCACGAAAACATATGACTAGCAATTGGATTGACAATGATAGATTAGTGGTTCTGTAGAAGCATGCTCAAATAACGAGGCTGAGTTTCAGTCATAAAACCAGCTTTATTTGACAGAACGCAGCTTCTAGCATTCTCAAAGCAGGAAAAAGAAAGAATCATACTTCAACCCCCTTTTATACATTTCCAGCATCAGAATTCAAGTCACATGGTGTCTTCAGTCAACATACAGTTACAAAGCATCCCCTTGAAGCTTCCCCATTGTCTCTCATTTCCTGATGAACCGGAAAACCCTCCGGGGCGTCTTCTGTGGGACAAAGAGACAAATCTCACACTTCCTTGTTACCTCCTGTAGATTCGAGTCCTTAGTCCTTGCAGACGTGACACCCCACAATACACATTCAGTCCTGTCTCTGTGGCAGCGTGAGCCCACAATGTGTGTTGGCCACAGTTCAGTAGTTATTCACGAAAATTGCATTTTCCGTAATGGCAGCCACAGTTCCCCCCATACAGTGTTTGTGTGTACGTTTTCAGATTCCTTGACCATGAAAACATATGACTAGCAATTGGATTGACAATGATAGGATTAGTGGTTCAGTGGTTATTCACGAAAATGGCATTTTCCGTAATGGCGGCCACAGTTCCCCCCATACAGTGTTTGTGTGTACATTTTCAGATTCCTTGACCATGAAAACATATGACTAGCAATTGGATTGACAATGATAGGATTAGTGGTTCAGTAGTTATTCACGAAAATGACATTTTCCGTAATGGCGGCCACAGTTCCGCCCATACAGTGTTTGTGTGTACGTTTTCAGATTCCTTGACCATGAAAACATATGACTAGCAATTGGATTGACAATGATAGGATTAGTGGTTCAGTAGTTATTCACGAGAATTGCATTTTCCGTAATGGCGGCCACAGTTCCCCCCATACAGTGTTTGTGTGTACGTTTTCAGATTCCTTGACCATGAAAACATATGACTAGCAATTGGATTGACAATGATAGGATTAGTGGTTCAGTAGTTATTCACGAAAATGACATTTTCCGTAATGGCGGCCACAGTTCCGCCCATACAGTGTTTGTGTGTACGTTTTCAGATTCCTTGACCACGAAAACATATGACTAGCAATTGGATTGACAATGATAGGATTAGTGGTTCAGTAGTTATTCACGAAAATGACATTTTCCGTAATGGTGGCCACAGTTCCGCCCATACAGTGTTTGTGTGTACGTTTTCAGATTCCTTGACCATGAAAACATATGACTAGCAATTGGATTGACAATGATAGGATTAGTGGTTCAGTAGATCGTGGGATCGTGGGTTCGATCCCAGCCCCCGACCAACAGTGATCTGTGTGGAGTTTGCATGTTCTCCCCGTGTTGCGTGGGTTTACTCCGGGGTTTCTCCGGTTTCCTCCCACATGCCAAAAACATGCATGTTAGGTTAATTGGCTGTTCTAAATTGTCCCTAGATATCTGTTTCCTATAGGCCCTTAGAATAGAGGGTTAGTATTAATGAAAGCGCTTTGAGTGGTCTTTGTGACTAGAAAAGCGCTATATAAGTGCAGGTTAGTTAGTTAGTTAGTTAGTTAGTTAGTTATTCACGAAAATTGCATTTTCCGTAATGGCGGTTTTCTTCTGGACGGTGATCCGGATCATCCCCAAAATTTAATCAGTTCTTCCTTGTACCATTTCCAACAATGCCTGAAAGTTTCATCGAAATCCGTCCAAAACGTTTTGAGCTATCTTGCTAACCAACAGACAGACAGACAGACAGACAGACAGACAAACCCCGGCAAAAACATAACCTCCTGGCAACCTCCTGGCGGAGGTAAAAATACTGGGAGATTCACGTAATACAACTAAACAATTAAAAATGAATTAAAGACTTTTTTCAAATTTTCTGTAAAATGTAATTCTAAGCAAATAGTGAGGAATAAATTAGAACACCCCCATCTTTTTTAGGCCACCCTCACATTCATTCCCACTTACAATGGTTAAAATAAATGTAAAAAAAAAAATGCAAATAAAAACAAAAACAAGATTAGATATAGATACGTAAACATTTTTAATAAAGAACTGAATACTGTGGGAATGAATGTGGGGGTGTCCTGGAAGCAGGGTGTCTGGAAGCAGAGGGGATGCAAATAGTCCCTCTGCCGGTAGAGCGTGGGGGATTAAACAGATGAGGACAATAGGTATTGTGATGGGAGAAGTTATGGTGATGCAGCAGGAAGGAGTAGCTGCAGGGACAGTGGGGGTGATGATGTGTTGAATGTATTGTGATGCAAGATCTCAGGCAGCAGGGGGAAGGAGTGGGGTGATATAATTCAATTCAATTCAATTCAATTCAACTTTATTTATATAGCGCCATTTCACAACAACAGTCATCTCATAGCACTATCAACTGAAGGGGGGACCCCCACAGTTGCAGAAAGACCCCAGCAATCAGGCGATCCCCTGTGAGCAAGCACTTGGCGACGGTGGAGAGGAAAAACTCCCTTTTAACAGGAAGAAACCTCCAGCAGAACCAGGCTCAGGGAGGGGCAGTCATCTGCTGCGACTGGCTGGGGGGTGAGGGGATAGAGAAGAAGAAAAGAACAGACATGTAGAGAGCAAACAGCACGATGGGGACTCAATCTATGGGAGAGAACAAACAAATGTTAATGACCAGCAGAAAAAAAATATTTCATAGAGAGTGAGGAAAGGAGTGAGGCCCAGTGCATTACTGGAGGTCCCCCGGCTGACTAAACCTATTAGCAGCATAACTAAGGGAGGGTTCAGAAACACATGATCCCTCCCTAATTGTAGGCTATATCAAAAAGGTAGGTTTTAGCCCTATTCTTAAAAACAGAGATCGAGTCTGACTCCCGAATCCAGATTGGCAGCTGATTCCACAGGAGAGGAGCTTGATAACTGAAGGCTCTGCCTCCCATTGTACTTTTGGAGATTCTAGGTATTACAAGTAATCCTGCATTTTGGGAGCGTAGTGCTCTGTTAGGATGATACGGTAGTATCAGATCTTTTAAATAAAAAGGAGCCTGATTGTTTAAAGCTTTGTAAGTAAGAAGAAGGATTTTAAACTTAATTCTAAACTCTATGGGAAGCCAATGAAGGGAGGCCAGAACCGGAGAGATATGATCTCTCTTTCTAGTACCTGTTAAAACTCTTGCTGCAGCATTTTGGATCAGCTGAAGACTTTTTAAAGATGTTTTAGGACAGCCTGATAATAAAGAATTACAATAATCTAATCTCGAGCTAACAAAAGCGTGGATCAGCTTCTCAGCATCACTCTGAGACAAGATGCTCCTAATCTTGGCAATATTACGCAAATGATAGAAGGCAGTCTTAGAAACAAATTTAATATGTGAATTGAAGGACAAATCCTGATCAAAAATAACTCCAAGGTTCCTCACAGAGCTATTAAGAGAAAGAGTAACTGCATCCAAACTGAAAGTTTGATTTGGAAAGGAATTTCTAAGGTTTTTTGGACCAACAAGAATGACTTCAGTCTTATCTGAATTTAATAGCAGGAAATTACAAGTCATCCAAGCTTTGATTTCCTTAAGACAGGCTTCTAACTTGGCTAATTGATTAGTATCATCTGGTTTCATTGACAGGTATAATTGTGTGTCATCTGCATAACAATGAAAATGTATACAGTGCTTTTTAATAATGTTGCCTAACGGAAGCATATATAAACTAAAAAGAGTAGGGCCTAGCACAGATCCCTGTGGAACTCCATGACTAAGCTTTGAGCTGAAAGAAAACTCATCATTTACATGAACAAACTGGAACCTATCAGATAAATAAGATCTAAACCACTGCAACGAAGTTCCATTAAGTCCAACATAGTGTTCTAATCTATCAAGTAGAATATTATGATCAATAGTATCAAAAGCTGCACTAAGATCTAAAAGGACAAGTACAGAAACTAGTCCATTATCAGATGCAATGAGGAGGTCGTTAGTGACCTTCGCTAAGGCTGTTTCAGTACTATGATGGATTCTAAACCCAGATTGAAACTCTTCAAGTAAACCATTTCTCTGCAGGTGGTCAAATAATTGCGTAGCAACAACTCTTTCTAAGATTTTTGAAATGAAAGGGAGATTAGAGATTGGTCTATAGTTAGCTAAAGCTCCTGGATCTAGTGTTGGCTTTTTGAGTAAGGGTTTAATTACAGCCGTTTTAAAAGCCTGCGGTACATGGCCTAAAGTTAATGAAGAATTGATTATATGAAGAATAAAGCTACCAATAAGTGGGAAGACTTCTTTAAATAATCTGGTAGGAATAGGGTCTAAAAGACAAGTTGAAGGTTTGGATGAGGAAACTATTTTGTCTAACTCACAAAGGTCGATTGGAGTAAACTCATCAAGACAGACATCAATAGAAGGAGTTGTAATAGTTACAGTATTTAAGTTAACTGTGGGAAGAATCTCATTGATTTTATCTCTGATGGATAAAATTTTATTATTAAAAAAGTTCATAAAGTCCTGACTAGTAAGCTCTAAGGCAGGGGTGTCCAACCATGTGCCATGGAGAGCCAAGACCCTGCAGGTTTTACCTCCAACCAGTGTCTTCAACAGCAGATTTCAGTGAACTTCTTCCCACTGATTGCTGATAAGTGAAAACACCTGCTGAAGAGACTGGGTAGAAGAGAAAACCTGCAGGGTCTTGGCTCTCCATGGCACATGGTTGGACACCTCTGCTCTAAGGGGATGCTAGGATTGACAGAGTCCTGACTCTTTGTCAACCTGGCTACAGTACTGAAAAGAAACCTGGGATTATTCTTGTTCTCTTCTATTAATGCAGAGTAATAACTCGTTCTAGCTTTTCTAAGAGATTTTTTATAAATTAAAAGATGATTTCTCCAAGCTAAATAGATTTCATCTAAATTAGTAGAGCGCCATTTTCTTTCTAATTGACGAGTCTTCTGTTTTAAGCTACGAGTTTCTGTGTTGAACCAAGGAGTTAAAAATCTCTGATTAGACTTTTTCTTTTTTAAGGGGGCCACCAAGTCTAGAGCCTGATGCAGAGAAGCTGAAACACTATCCACCATGTTATCAATTACAGAAGGAGCAAGCTGTCTATAGCTTATTTCCGTTGTGTTGACACATGGCATAGAGGAAACAATCTGCATAAATTTGGAAACAGCATCATCTGAGAGGCATCTACTGTGATAATATTTTTCTTTAGGAGCCAAATAGTCAGAAATAGTAAAATCAAAGGTTAACAGACAATGGTCTGACAGTACAGGGTTATGAGGAGACACTACAAGATTTTCTATTTCTATGCCATATGTCAGAACAAGGTCCAATGTATGGTGGAGGTAATGAGTAGAATTTCCTACTTTCTGAGAAAACCCAATCGAGTCTAATATTGAATTAAAAGCCACATTAAGGCAGTCACTATCTACATCCACATGTATATTAAAGTCCCCTACTATAATTATTCTATCAGATTTCAGCACTAAATCAGCTAAGAAATCAGCAAATTCGGATAAAAATTCTGAATAGGTTGATGGGGGACGATAAACTATGGCAAATAAAATTGGATTTAACCTGAAATTGCTAAAGTGCCCAACACTGAGGACCAGGCCCTCAAAGGAATTATAACATGTTTTTTGCTTTACATTAACTAGTAATTTGGAATGGTAAATTGTTGCTACTCCTCCTCCACGACCAGAACTTCTGGGATTTTGACAGTTTAAATAACCAGAGGGAGTTGATTCATTTAAACCAACATAATCCTCTTGCCCTAACCAAGTCTCTGTAAGGGAAATTAAATCAATCTGATGATCAATTAACAGATCATGGACTAACAGAGACTTGGGAGTTAGAGACCTAATATTTAATAAACCACATTTAATTTTTAAATTATGAGGAGGAACAGAGGCCAAATCATTCAATTTAGAGGCTTTATGTTTAATTTGAGTTTTACCAATATTTTGCTTTATCACTTTGGGATGCTTATACATTATATTTTTATTTACTTTGGAGGGAGCAGACAACGATTCTCTGATGGGGAAGTCAGGGGCTAAGCTGAGGGATGGCGGATGAAGAGGAGCTGCAGAGAGGCGTGTAAGACTGCGACTCTGCTTCCTGGTCCCAACTCTGAGTAGTCACGGTTTTGGAAATTTGGATAAAAAAGATGCCAGATTGTTAGATAAATGAGAAGCACCATCCAAAGTGGGATGAATGCTGTCTCGTCTCATAAGACCAGGTTTCCCCCAAAAAGAGCTCCAATTGTCAATGTAGCCCACGTCATTTTTAGGACACCACACAGACAGCCAGCGGTTCAAGGATGACGAGCGACTAAACATGTCATCACTGGTCAGATTGGGGAGGGGCCCAGAGAATACTACAGTGGCACACATCGTTTTTGCAAACTCACACACCGATTCTATATTAAGTTTCGTGACTTCCGACTGCCGGAGACGGATGTCATTAATGCCGGCGTGAATAACAATTGTGGAGTATTTACAGTTACTTTTAGCCAGCATTTTCAAATTTGACTCGATGTCGCCTGCTCTGGCCCCAGGAATACATTGGACTATGGCCGCTGGAGTCTCTAGGTTCACGTTTCTGACTACAGAGTCGCCAATGATCAGAGTTTTTTCCTCAGCGGGTGTGTCGCTGAGCGGGGAAAAACGATTAGAAACGTGAACAGGTTGGTGATGAACCGGGGCTTTGCGACTAGGCTTCCTTCTCACCGTCACCCACCCAGTCTCCTCGCTGCTGAGGAGAGCCGGGGAACCGCTGACAGTGGGACCTAAGCTAGCTAGCTCCGCTGCAGCTAATGGGTGTCCGTCGAGATTAACTGGCGCAGACGGTGTTTCAATGCAGCGGAGCCGGGATTCCAAATCAGACAACCTCGCCTCGAGCGCCTCAAAAAGACAACATTTATTACATTTACCGTTATCACTAAAAGAGGCAGAGGTGTAGCTAAACATCTGACAGAGAGAGCACACCAGAGGAGGAGAGGAAAGAGAGGTAGTAGCCATAGCTAGTGGCTAGCTAGTGGCTGGAGAGCTGGAGAGCAAACCACACAGGCAGACAGCAAAACAGGAAGTGACGATACGTTACCACAAGGAAGTGACGATCAGACGATATAAAAGGAGAGACCCTGGTGTATGAGAGTAATGCTTTTGTTGTGTATGAATGAAGTGAGAGAGTGAATAAAGTTCATCTGTCATGCAAGTCTGGTTTCTTATTTGCACTCTCCACAGGCCCTTTACTTTTTTCCTTATATGTGTTGCCTCTCTGTTCCATTTTTAGAAAGTACAACATCAGTTTTCATTATTTTGTAGATGATATGCAAATTTATCTGCCTCTAAAAACTA
The DNA here is from genome assembly GCA_020510985.1 of Pholidichthys leucotaenia. Lineage (NCBI taxonomy): Eukaryota > Metazoa > Chordata > Actinopteri > Cichliformes > Pholidichthyidae > Pholidichthys > Pholidichthys leucotaenia. The sequence continues at coordinate 18,227,996 of CM035839.1, read as the reverse complement.
ATGACAGTGTGTAATGGATTTATGGCTATTATTTTTGGGGTTTTATAGGTGTTTTATTGTTGGTACAAGTATTAATATAAATATGAATGTGAGTAGGAATGAAGGTTTCTTTTCATTACACTCTTTGCTCATTTGGGGCACCAGTCCAAATAATGGACAATTTTCATTTCAATTCAATTCAACTTTAATTTATATAGCGCCATTTCACAACAACAGTCATCTCATAGCATTTTCAATTGTAGGGGAAACCCCCACAATTGCAGAAAGACCCCAGCAATCAGGCGATCCCCTGTGAGCAAGCACTTGGCGATGGTGGAGAGGAAAATCTCCCTTTAAACAGGAAGAAGCCTCTGGCAGAACCAGGCTCAGGGAGGGGCAGTCATCTGCTGTGACTGGCTGGGGGGGGGGGGGGGGTGAGGGGATAGAGAAGAAGATGAAAAGAACAGACATATATAGAGCAAACAGCACAATGGGGACTCAATCTATGGGAGAGAACAAACAGATTACTAACTAACTTGCACTTATAAGATAAGATAAGATAAGCCTTTATTAGTCCCACAACGGGGAAATTCCAGGATTGCAACAGCACAGGGATAGCAACACTCAGAGCAACAATCAGAAGGCAAGAAAACAAAACAAAACAAAAACAAAAAAAAAACAAGCAAGCAAGAGCAGCTAATATACATATGTACATATTACTATAAAATGCTGCTAGCATTTAACCGCCACCCAGTCCCACTGGAAAAACTCGACATACCGAGAGAATTGAGGCGAAAGCGTCGCGGCTGCCGGGCTGGAGTAAGGCGGAGGACAAAAAATATAAGGTACAGACCCTCCCTTCCATCTGTTGTCATGGGAAATGTACGGTCGATACTGGGAAAGTTAGATGAGCTAGCGGCTATCTCCCGTTATGATAGCACTTACCGGGAGTGCTCTCTCCTTTTGTTTACTGAGACGTGGCTAACTGAACTAGCAGCAGATGCTAACATTGAGCTGGAGGGTTTTCACATGATACGAGCTGACCGAACACCAGAGAGTGGCAAAGCAAGGGGCGGTGGAGTGATAATATATGTTAACAACAACTGGTGCAGACCGGGACATATCACTGTTAAACAACGACACTGCAGCAAAGACATTGAGTTGCTAGCTGTTAGCATGAGGCCTACATATCTCCCGAGAGAACACTCACACGTGATCTGCATTGTTGTTTATGCAAATCCGACGGCGAACGCTGGGACAGCGCGTGACGTCATCCATTCAGTAACCAGCAGGCTGCAGACAGAACACCCAGATGCTCTTCTCCTCATCTCAGGCGATTTCAACCACGTTTCACTGTCTCCCATTCTGCCCACTTTCACCCAGTATGTCACATGCCACACTAGAGACAATAAAACACTGGATTTGTTCTACGCAAACACTAAGGAGGCGTACACCTCATCACAACTCCCCCCACTTGGGAGATCGGATCACAACTTGGTTCATCTCTGGCCGGTGTACAAACCCCTAGTGCACAGACAACCTCCGGCCATGCACACTGTGGAGTTATGGTCTGAGGAGACAATGGACACTCTAAAGGACTGTTTTGAAGCCACTGCCTGGAAGCAGCTCTGCAATCCACATGGTGAGGACATCGATGACCTCATTCACACCTTCACGGGCTACCTCAGCTTCTGTGTGGACAAATCCGTTCCCACCAAGACCATACGGCGTCACTCAAACAACAAACCCTGGATCAACCCTGAGATAAAAACACTTCTGAGAGAGAAGAAGAGGATCTTCAGGTCGGGGAATAGGAAGATGCTGAAGTCCGTACAGAGGGAGCTGAGGAGAAAGATCAGAGTAGGCAAGGACAGCTTCAGGAAGAAGATGGAGGACAAGCTGCAACAGAGCGACATCAGCGGGGTCTGGAGAAACCTCAAAACCATCTCTGGGCTCCAGAACACCTCCCCCCAGGCCACGGGGGGCAGGGAGTGGGCGAATAACCTGAATCTGTTTTTCAATAGGTTTGACCAACCGCCCTCCCCCCTGTCTGCACAACAACCACTGCTGCCTCTAAAGAAATCAAGTCTTGCTGCCCACTCCCCACTCCACCAACACCCCCCCACTCCCAACACACAGCCCCCCATCCTGACCCTGACCAAGACCCAGATGAGGACGGAGCTGAGGAAGATCAAGGTGAGGAAGGCGTCGGGACCGGACGGCATCAGCGCAAAGCTCCTCAAGTCCTGTGCAGACCAGCTGTGTGGGATTGTGACGTATATCTTCAACATGAGCCTGAAACTGGGGAGGGTACCACAGCTGTGGAAAACATCTTGTGTGGTACCTGTACCAAAAACTTCCCACCCCAAAGACCTGAACAGCTACAGACCGGTGGCCTTGACGTCCCACTTGATGAAGACCCTGGAGAGACTGCTCCTTGCTCATCTCCGCCCCCTGGTGGAACCAGCGATGGATCCACTCCAGTTCGCCTACCAGCATGGCATTGGGGTGGAGGATGCGGTGATCTTCCTCCTTCACCGTTCTCTGTCCCACCTGGAGAAGCCCAGGAATATGGTGAGGATCATGTTCTTTGACTTCTCCAGTGCTTTCAACACCATCCAACCGATGATCCTGAAGGACAAGCTGCTGCGCGCAGGGGTGGACCAGCACCTGTCATCATGGATCCTGGACTACCTCACGAACCGGCCTCAGTTTGTGAGAACCCGGGACTGTGTTTCCGACACGATCATCAGTAGCACGGGGGCCCCCCAGGGAACGGTGCTGGCTCCCTTCCTGTTCACTCTTTATACTGCGGACTTCTCACACAACACAACACATTGCCATCTACAGAAGTTCTCTGATGACTCTGCGATCGTTGGTCTCATCTCCAACGGAGATGAAGCTGAGTACAGAGGGCTTATCCAGGACTTTGTGGACTGGTGCCATCGGAACTGCCTCCAGATCAACGCGAGGAAAACTAAGGAGCTGGTGGTGGACTGCCGCAGGCATGGGCAGCCCCTCACAGCACCAGTAAATATACAGGGAACAGACATCGAGATGGTGACATCCTATAAGTACCTGGGTATTCATCTGAACAATAAACTAGACTGGTCACACAATACTGACGCACTCTACAAGAAGGGACAGCGCAGGCTGTTCCTGCTGAGGAGACTCAGGTCTTTTGGTGTACAAGGGGCGCTGCTGAAGTCATTCTATGACACGGTGGTGGCATCAGCCATCACTTTTGGAGTGGTCTGCTGGGGCAGTGGCATTACTGCAGCCGATAGGAAGAGACTGAACAAACTGATAAAGAAAGCTAGCTCTGTCCTGGGGCAGCGCCTTGATCCGATGGAGGAGATAGGAGAGAGAAGGACGGTGGCTAAACTGTCATCTCTGCTGGAGTCCGAGTTCCACCCTATGCAGGACATACTGGATGCACTGAGGAGCTCATTTAGCAGCAGACTACATCATCCCAGGTGCACAACCGAGAGGTTTCGTAGGTCCTTCCTACCAACGGCTGTCAGACTGTACAACCTAAGCAGGGCTGCTCGCAGAGATAGCAAAAAGACGTAACAAACTAATAGTTTTTTTGAATGCAAAAGATGCAATAGACTTACACAATGGTCCTCTCCGGCATACAACTAGGAAAATACCGGTCGCTATGGAGGGTGAGAATATGTATGGGCACATAATCATACCATGTAGGATAACTAATAGACGGTTATGCTGTTTCATCCCACCTAGCAACAATGCTCTGCACTGTGTGTTTATATATTTACATATTTATTCCATCTAGCTACAATGCTCAGCACTGGGTGTGTTTATATTTATATTTATATATCTATATATTTATTCCATCTAGCTACAATGCTCTGCACTGTGTTTTTGTATATCTACATATTATTCCATCTAGCTACATTGCTCCGCACTGTGTGTGTTTATATACTTGCATATTTATTCCACCTAGCTGCAACGCTCCGTACTGTGGGTGTTTATATATTTACATATTTATTCCATCTAGCTACAATGCTCTGCACTGTGTTCATATATTCATATATTTATTCCATCCAGCTACAATGCTCTGCACTGTGTGTCTGTGTGTGTGTGTGTATATATATATATATTTTATAGTGATATGTACATATGTATATTAGCTGCTCTTGCTTGCTTGTTTTTTTTCTTTTTTTTTTCTTGCCTTCTGATTGTTGCTCTGAGTGTTGCTATCCCTGTGCTGTTGCAATCCTGGAATTTCCACGTTGTGGGACTAATAAAGGCTTATCTTATCTTATCTTATCTTAAAATATATATATACACACACACAGACACACAGTGCAGAGCATTGTAGCTGGATGGAATAAATATATGAATATGTAAACACACAGTGCGGAGCAATGTAGCTAGATGGAATAATATGTAGATATATAAACACACAGTGCGGAGCATTGTAGCTAGATGGAATAAATATATAGATATATAAACATAAACACACCCAGTGCGGAGCATTGTAGCTAGATGGAATAAATATGTAAATATATAAACACACACAGTGCAGAGCATTGTTGCTAGATGGGATGAAACAGCACAACCGTCTACTTAGTTATCCTACATGGTATGATTATGTGCCCATACATATTCTCACTCTCCATAGCGACCGGTATTTTCCTAGTTGTATGCCGGAGGGGACCATTGTGTAAGTCTATTGCATCTTTTGCATTCAAAAAACTATTAGTTTGTTACGTCTTTTTGCTATCTCTGCGAGCAGCCCTGCTTAGGTTGTACAGTCTGACAGCCGTTGGTAGGAAGGACCTGCAAAACCTCTCGGTTGTGCACCTGGGATGATGTAGTCTGCTGCAAAATGAGCTCCTCAGTGCATTCAGTATGTCCTGCATAGGGTGGAACTCGGACTCCAGCAGAGATGACAGTTTAGCCACCGTCCTTCTCTCTCCTATCTCCTCCACCGGATCAAGGCGCTGCCCCAGGACAGAGCTAGCTTTCTTGATCAGTTTGTTCAGTCTCTTCCTATCGGCTGCTGTAATGCCACTGCCCCAGCTGACCACTCCAAAAGTGATGGCTGATGCCACCACCGTGTCATAGAATGTCTTCAGCAGCGCGCCTTTTACACCAAAAGACCTGAGTCTCCTCAGCAGGAACAGCCTGCGCTATCCCTTCTTGTAGAGTGCATCAGTATTGTGTGACCAGTCTAGTTTATTGTTCAGATGAACACCCAGGTACTTATAGGCTGTCACCATCTCGATGTCTGTTCCCTGTATATTTACTGGTGCTGTGAGGGGTTGTCCTTGCCTGCGGCAGTCCACCACCAGCTCCTTAGTTTTTCTCGCGTTGATCTGGAGGCAGTTCCTATGGCATCAGTCCACGAAGTCCTGGATAAGCCCTCTGTACTCAGCTTCATCTCCATTGGAGATGAGGCCAACGATCGCAGAGTCATCAGAGAACTTCTGTAGATGGCAGTGTGTTGTGTTGTGTGAGAAGTCCGCAGTATAAAGAGTGAACAGGAAGGGAGCCAGCACCGTTCCCTGGGGGGCCCCCGTGCTACTGATGATCGTGTCGGACACACAGTCCCGGGTTCTCACAAACTGAGGCCGGTTCGTGAGGTAGTCCAGGATCCATGATGACAGGTGCTGGTCCACCCCTGCGCGCAGCAGCTTGTCCTTCAGGATCATCGGTTGGATGGTGTTGAAAGCACTGGAGAAGTCAAAGAACATGATCCTCACCATATTCCCGGGCTTCTCCAGGTGGGACAGAGAACGGTGAAGGAGGAAGATCACCGCATCCTCCACCCCAATGCCATGCTGGTAGGCGAACTGGAGTGGATCCATCGCTGGTTCCACCAGGGGGCGGAGGTGAGCAAGGAGCAGTCTCTCCAGGGTCTTCATCAAGTGGGACGTCAAGGCCACCGGTCTGTAGCTGTTCAGGTCTTTGGGGTGGGAAGTTTTTGGTACAGGTACCACACAAGATGTTTTCCACAGCTGTGGTACCCTCCCCAGTTTCAGGCTCAGGTTGAAGATATATGTCACAATCCCACACAGCTGGTCTGCACAGGACTTGAGGAGCTTTGCGCTGATGCCGTCCGGTCCCGACGCCTTCCTCGCCTTGATCTTCCTCAGCTCCGTCCTCACCTGGGTCTTGGTCAGGGTCAGGATGGGGGGCTGTGTGTTGGGAGTGGGGGGGTGTTGGTGGAGTGGGGAGTGGGCAGCAAGACTTGATTTCTTTAGAGGCAGCAGTGGTTGTTGTGCAGACAGGGGGGAGGGCGGTTGGTCAAACCTATTGAAAAACAGATTCAGGTTGTTCGCCCACTCCCTGCCCCCCGTGGCCTGGGGGGAGGTGTTCTGGAGCCCAGAGATGGTTTTGAGGTTTCTCCAGACCCCGCTGATGTCGCTCTGTTGCAGCTTGTCCTCCATCTTCTTCCTGAAGCTGTCCTTGCCTACTCTGATCTTTCTCCTCAGCTCCCTCTGTACGGACTTCAGCATCTTCCTATTCCCCGACCTGAAGATCCTCTTCTTCTCTCTCAGAAGTGTTTTTATCTCAGGGTTGATCCAGGGTTTGTTGTTTGAGTGACGCCGTATGGTCTTGGTGGGAACGGATTTGTCCACACAGAAGCTGAGGTAGTCCGTGAAGGTGTGAGTGAGGCCATCGATGTCCTCACCATGTGGATCGCAGAGCTGCTTCCAGGCGGTGGCTTCAAAACAGCCCTTTAGAGTGTCCATTGTCTCCTCAGACCATAACTCCACAGTGTGCATGGCCGGAGGTTATCTGTGCACTAGGGGTTTGTACACCGGCCGGAGATGAACCAAGTTGTGATCCGATCTCCCGAGTGGGGGGAGTTTTTATATAGCGCTTTTCTAGTCACAAAGACCACTCAAAGCGCTTTCACTAATACTAACCCTCTATTCTAAGAGCCTATAGGAAACAGATATCTAGGGACAATTTAGAACAGCCAATTAACCTAACATGCATGTCTTTGGATTGTGGGAGGAAACCGGAGCCCCCGGAGTAAACCCACGCAGCACAGGGAGAACATGCAAACTCCACACAGAAAGGTTCCAACCCCTGCTAACCTGGGGATTTGAACCAGGAACCTTCTAGCTGTAAGGCAAGGCTGCAAGGCTGTAAGGCAACAGTGCTAACCACTGCACCACCGTGCTGCCCATGGTAGATGTTAATGACCAGATGTTAATGACCAGCAAAAATATTTCATTGAGCGTGAAGAAAGGAGCGAAGCCCAGTGCATTGTTGGAGGTCCCACAGTTGTCTAAACATATTAGCAGCATAACTAAGGGAGGGTTTAGAGGCACAAGATTCCTCCCTATTTATAGGCTATACCAATAAGGAAGGTTTTAACCCTATTCTTAAAAACAGAGACAGAGTTTGTCTCCCAAATCCAGATTGGCAGCTGATTCCACAGGAGAGTAGCTTGATAACTGAAGGATCTGCCTCCCATTTTATTAGCAATTTTTTATTTGTACCAATGATGAATCATCCATCGTCTTCCGCTTAATCCTTTTCAGGTTGCGGGGGAAGGGGGAGGGGCTGGATCTTCTCCCAGCATCTTTGGGCGACAGGCAGGGTACACCCTGGACAGATTGCCAGTCCATCGCAGGGCCAACACCGAGAGACAGACAACCATTCACTCTCACAATCATACCTAAGAACAACTTAGAATCCCCAGTTGATGCTAATTAACCTAACGCATGTTTTTGGCATGTGGGAGGAAAACGGAGAAATCCCGGAGTAAACCCACTCAGACACGGAGAGAACATGCAAACTCCACACAGATCACTGTTGGTCGGGGCTTCTTGTCTGCTTATAATCAAGAGGATGGATGAAATCAAACAATAACTCCCATATGTCTTTCAATAGTTTAATAAGAATTGTCAGAATAGGTTAAAACATTTGGATAACTTGAGACAGGGAATTCAACATGTATTATGAGCACCATAGACTACACGGGGGCATGTCCTGGGTGGTCACCCCACCCATGACTTGTGGCTGTTGGGTTTAATTATTACTTATTAATTCCAGCTGATGGATTGAGCCTTGCTCTCCGCCAGTCCCACAGCCACTCCTCCTCCTCTTACCAGGCATTCACCAGTTTTCTGGTTCATCACATACACACTCACACACACACACACACACACACACACACACACACACACACACACACACATGGTTCAATCAGTCACGCTCCTGCCACTTCACAGTTGTGTCCACATGCTCCCATTTAGGCTCGGGTATTAATAGAATTGAGTGTGACCAGTTGTTGCGGTAGCTTCAAGTGTCAACATTGGACTTCCTGGCTCGCGACAGTTGACTCTTTCTCTGGACTGAATTGTGTTGTTCCTCAGAGCCTTTCCGCTCCAACATATATGTAAGTCCCCCCTTGTTTATGCCTTTCCTCCCTGCAACTACCCTGTCTGGAGCACGTTTGGCATTTAACGTTAGCAACGAAGCTGGAGCCGGTTGTCTCATTCATGTCATAGTGACTGTTGTTTGGACTCTGTTGCATGTTAACCTTTTGTCAATAAAACACGTTACATACTGCACTTTGGGCTTGCTGCTATTTCATATGTTCGCTGCGAAGTTACGCAGTGAACATGACAAAAAGTTTTTTTCTGATAACAGACATTTTTTAACATTCCATTCAGTTTTCCCCAATGATCCAAACAATATTTTTCACTCTACAGTCGGTAAATGTAAAAGCAATTAATCAATAAATCAGACAAAAGTAAGTTGAGGACAAATAATCACGATTCTCGGTTTGGTTTCATAATACATTAAAAAAATATAAGAAAGGGCATCCGGACGTTAAACATTGTACACGATATTTACCAGGGGGTAAATTATTTTATTCAATTTATTTCAAAGCTTTGTCATTTGCAAATGTATTTACCGTGGCAAATTCTAATTAAAAAAAACTTTAAAAATTAAGGCAATGGCTTTTACCTTCTTTTCCGAGTTTCTAAGTCTGGATTACTTGTGGGTAGGTAGAGAGATAAAGAGTATTTATTGACTTTTAAAAAAGCATTTGACGCATTAGATCATACCATGTTACTGTCTACATTAGAAAAATGTGGTATAAGAACCCACCCATCTACACAACGAATGCAGGGTCGATCTATCCAGAGAATGGAGAGGGAGAGTCCTCCCCTATAACGGTCTACAGGCGGGCCCCTACCATCAACCAATGAAATTACAGGGTGGACTGTGTGAAAATCAGGTAAATAAGTAGCCCGAAATCGAAAAAATTAAACAATCTTTGGGAAAAAGAAAAAAAACCCCCACCATGACTAAGAGGCCGAGCGATCTTCATCTGATCAGCGAGACACCTGTCTCCACCTTGCTACAGAGCACTCCGGGATTCGTGCTGAAAAAGAGAATGTTGTATCTGTGGCGCATCCAGAACCCTGAAACCTGGAGTCTTCAGGAGGAATGGCAGTTAGAATCCGGAGGTAGATGGGGTTATGTGTTCAACTGTGGAAGTAGCAAACTGTGTTTTTACCTGTTGGATGAAGGAGAAACTTGTGGCCCGCTCTCCAGAAAAGCCACACTTTTGGCCGTGGACTGGAGCATACTGCGAAACGTGATTTACCCCAATCTGAAAACAAGCGATGTACATCGCCAACATACAGGGGTGGAAGACGAGCCTGCTAGAAAAGACCAACAGACCCAGATGCCTGTGCAAGTGAAAGAAGAGCAACAACCGTAGCTCTTTTGTAGCACTATGTGATGACTTCTGTTGTGATGTGGCGCTTTATAAATAAAGCTGAATTGAATTGAATTGAACCGGTATTCATTACTGGAAGAGTGTTGGCTAGTAGTGTTTGGCAAACAAAGGCGTCCCCGTCTGGGAGGTGGTACTTCCGAGCCACTCGCCAGCTATCAAGAGGTGATGCCCCATCCGAGGATGAATTTATCTTGCATTATTTCAATTCTGAATGCAATGTGTTCCAGACAGGGTTACGCTTGCCTACAACAGTGTGGGTCAAAATGATTGATGAGAAAGGGGAAAAGCTCAAGGCCCTCTTCATTTCCAGCCGTACCGCGAGAGATGTGGTCAGGTGAAAAAAACCCTAGCTTTTCCAGATGACGCCAGTCCCACAACCTCCCACAAGGTTGTGGGAGTGGCCAAAAGTTTCTCCTTCATCCAACTGGTAAAAACACAGTTCGCTACTTCCATAGTTGAACACATAACCCCATCTACCTCCGGATTCTAACTACCATTCCTCCTGAAGACTCCCTGTTGCAGGGGTGTGGATGCGCCACAGATACAACATTCTCTTTTTCAGCGCTAGTCCATCAGGTTTAGCCGGCAATTTCACTCACATTAGCTTCTGCTGTCTTGCTTGCCTGTTCTCGAGTTGTTTAGCTCCAGGTTTAGCCGGCGACATCGCTCGCCTTAGCTTTAGCTATTTTGCTGACCTGTATTTCTCCCTGTCATGAGTTTTTTGTAACAGTGTTTTTTCTTTTTTCCAATAAATCTGCAAACTCACAGCCTGTGCGTGGAGCCTTATTCCCTGCCCTGAAGGGCGATTATGACAGATGTATATAAGGGGGGAATGTCACCGCAAATTAAACCGACCTTTGAGCCCAAGGTAGAGACAAAGTTGGTCATGCAAAATTTATTTATGGGGTAAAACAGACATCTGCAGCTGTCTGTTTTACCCCGAAGTTAAAATGCTCATGCTGCTGTCATGCCCTGAATGCTTGTTATTTAACTTTACATGTAAGACCTTTTCTGACAATTGTTCAAAATTCTACTGATCTATATTTTGTGATAATTTAAAAATTAATGCATGCTGAAGCTGCCAGTCCATATCATTCCAAGGCAGTGCAACGAATGCAAAAAAAACCAACCAAAAACTCTTTGACATTTTTTTTAAACCGTGAAGCAAACAGTTACTATTTTTTATTTTACTTCATGCAGCCTTGCATCTGGTGACATACAGTATATAACACATAAATGTCAGATCTGTGACATTCATACAAGTGAAAACATACCTGGTGTGCCCTTGTGTCTGTCCTGTGGCTGTACCTCCCATTACACCAACAGTCATTTTCGGTTTTCAGTGCATGATCTACGCATTGCTGGTGAGAAGCCTCCATTTATACAGTCTATGGCACAACCACGAACACCAGCAACATGTACCGGAACTACACCAAAGCATTCAAAAAATACAAAAACTACAAGCGCTGAAATTAGCTGCCACTTGAGTGCAGAACACGTATGTGGACTATACATTAAAATGAATTTGAAAAACTTTTAAAAATGCTATTTTAAATGCGTCTGCTACTCCACTCTTGCTGACTGATTTAACACTTCTTCAGCCGAAACCGGAAGTTTCGCCCATAATCGTTCGTACTGTTATGTATGGTAAAATATCTGGGTGAAGGATGAGGCAAGATGACTGGGCGAACTCAGCTTTATTGATGGATGAAAACAGCAGTTACACGGCAGGCACCTGGCAGAGGGCACCGGTCAAAGAGGCCGCAATATGAATGCCCTCTGCCTTATATACGGCAGTGCGGTGATGTGACGGGAAGTGCACATCACCACACTGCACTTCACAATAATGTGCTGTTTTACTATATAACACCTACAGCAGCACCCCCAGGAATAAAGTGGATAGATATCTCACTGTGGATGTCACTGTAAAAAATCTTTCAATATTAGAGGGAAGCTCAAACATTTCTCTATTTCTTGATCAGTGGTAGTGTTAGTAAAGCCTTCCTTTATGTGCAGAAAGTCACACATATTTCCTAATGTGTTTTTTACCTACTGCTTTTTACATGTTCAGCAGTCCTGAGAGTGGTTAGAACAAAAGCAGAGCTTTTAACACAAAGACCTCCAAACACAGAGCCACTGGCGCTCTGCAGAAAACAGCCAGAATACATTTACAAGGATAAGAACTGCAGCTATAAAAGGCTCATTTGAATGTCCTATTAAAGGCTTTAACCAGTCAGGATTTACATTAGTACAGTAATTACTGCCCTTTGCTTTCATGTAAAAAAATAATGTAACTGAAAAAACATAGAAACACCAACACCATATGTGGCTTTGTCAGAAACCAGCCTGCATGTCCATGTTAACCCTGGGCTGTCTTATGGGTCCTATGAGGGTTTCTCTTTTCTGATAAATGTGCCATAGTACTGCCTTCCAGGAGGTACAGAATGGCTGAATGGAGGACCGAGAGCACGGACTGAACTCCAGAGTAACATTTTATTAAATAAACAGAAAACTCAAGGAAGGAAACGTAGCATAAATAAATGACTCCTCAGGGGCAGAAAGCAAGACCAGAAAACCAAAGTAAATGATGATAACACCAGACAGTGCACATGCACAAACTCACATAAATAGGCTAACTAATAATTACAAATGTGAGACAGCTGGGACGACAATCAAGGGCAGAACAGGAGCACACATGAGGGAGTGGCTATGGATACGGAAACATGAGGGACTGAATAGTGATGGCCAAATGAGGCTTTCTGGAGGACTTGAGGCCTTTCATCAAAATGGCTCATATAGACGAGGCCTCACGTGGGACTTCATTTTCTCTACCAGGCCATCTAGTGGACAAAATGTATACAGCATGCTGATTTTTTTTTTTTTACAAGGGTATTGTTGTTTAATGCGTATTTTTTTCAATTTCAGTAAATGCTGTTTTTTAAGAAATATCAATGATCATAAGGCAGAAAAATAATAAAATTGAGGTGACTGCAGTGAATGTGCTTGTGCTACTTATCTATTTTTTTTTTTTAAGAAATAACTTTTCAGCAGTCATGCTGTCTTTCTCAGTACATTCATCTCTGTCCTTATTGTCATGCAGGGCACAATAATAGTGCCTCAGCATAATGATGTGTTATTGTTGTATCCAAGCTCTTTCAAACATGTCACTGTACAAATAAAAATAAATTGTTAGAATGACCCAGCTGGGACTTGAACCCAGCTTCCCAATTGCAGGAGACATATTTTATCTCTAAGCTATTACTTAGGTCATGAGTAATTGAGGCTTTCTGGAACACTTCAGCCTTTCATCATAATGGTTCCCAGAGACAAGGCCTCATGTGGAACTTCATTTGCTCTACTAGGCCATGTAGTGGACAAAGTATACAGTATGCAGATGTGTATTTTTCAATTTCAACAAATGTACTGTCTTTTAAGAAATATCAATGATAATAAGGGAAAAAAATAATAAAACTGTGGTGACTCCAGTGAATGTGTCTGTGTTACTTCATGTGCTTGTACTACTTATCCATTTTTATTAAGAAATAAAACATTTTCAACAGTCTTATACTGTCTCAGTATATTTAACTCTGGCCTGTTTCTCACGCAGGGCACAATGGCAAAAGTGTCTCAGCATAATGATGCGAAATAATGATCCAAGCTCTTCCTTGCAAATAAAAATGAAATTAAAAGAATGACACAGCTGGGATTCGAACCCAGATCTCCCGCTTGCAAAATGGATATACTACTACTAAGCCATCACCTCAATTGAAACAAAAAGCTACTATTTGTCAAAAATCGATCAATGGGAGAAATGAGCTCAAGTGTTTTTGGTGCTGGGTCCATCTGAAAATTGGCTGTGACAAATCCCTTACAGTCAAACATGAGGGACAGGGAGTTCCATTGGGTAGCGCTGCTCAGTTTATTTCACCTGACCCAGTCACATGGTCCAATGTCAACACATACGTCACAAGTCACACCTCGCCAAATATTTCCTGGGTAAGATTGGATCACCGGTGCCTGCATGTCCATCACTAGGACTGAAGACAAAAGGTAGACAGTTATACCACAGCACCATAATAAAGACACTAAAAGACAAATGGAGGTAACACAGCAAACCCGAAGAGACACAGGAGACAATAACTAAACTAAATAATGATGATAATAATAACAATCATAAAGGACCAAGAGGAGTGGACATGGTCCCAGAACTTGACATTATGTACTTATTTCTTGTAAATTTGCAACAGTTTACAAGAAAAAAATTCACAAATTTCCAAGAAATTTACAAGCTTTTGTCCTCATAAATTTGTGACTTCTAGCTTATAAATCTGAAACCTTTTCTTGTCAATTAGCAACTTTTTTCTCATTAATCTACCACTTTTTTTTTACACATTTGCAATGTTTTCTCATAAATTTGTATATTTTCTTCTCCTAAATTAGCATTTTTTTTTCTTGAAAATTTGGGATTTTTTTTCTTGTAAATTTGCAACAATTTACAGGAAAAAAGTCACAAAATTACCTGAAATTTGCAATCTGTCATGAACCTGGGTTTGGTGGTTCCAAACCCAGTTCTGACACTGTGGCTATTTTGTCTCTTCTCATTGTCTATTTTCCATCAGGCGCTTCAGGGAGCCCTTTGGGTCCTCTGCTCCCTGACAGCTCGACCACTCCCCCTCCTCCTGTCAGTGTCATCATCTGTTTCTCATTATTGGTGTCTCACTTACGCTCGCACACATACACACACGCCTCATTCATTTCCATTCACATGCTCACTCACTCATGCACACCTGGTTTCAATTTGGTCCAGCCCACACTCTTCCACACTGGTGGTCTCTTCCCTCATCAATATTGTCTCAAGCTCTGTTTGAGTGGGAAGAGATCACTGGAGCATTGCGTAATATACACAGTAGTGTTTTCCTCCGTGTATGCAAGCTTTCATCCCCTATGTTCACTTTCAGCCTGACTAGTTAAGTCTTCTTTAACACTACTAGACTGTTGTTGGTTATTTGGTGTTAGCGGCTGTTCCTGCCTCGCCCTCATCCACCGGACTGCACGGACTCCTTTGGATCACTCCAGCCCGTAAGTTCATGTTTGCCTTTCTCCTCGTGCCCACAGCTGTTCTGTAACACTAGGCATTCCCCGCCCTCGGGCTGCAGAGTGCCCGGGTGGCGTTCCTGTTTTCCTGGTGGCCTCTCTTACAATTACATTAACCCTCTGTTTATTATTGTGATTGGTTGCTGGGCACAGTGTGGGTTTATGTTCAATAAAGTGCACTAAACTACTTCTGCTCATGGGTTTACACAGAGCTAAATCTGTGTATTCTGAGAGACTCCAGCAGCAGTTCACTGCTAATGACTCGGCTTCTGTGTGGAGAGGACTGAGGCAAATCACCAACTATCGGCCTCAGGCTTCTAAAGGTCAGGATGACAAAGCCCTTTGTCAAAAACTGTCCCAACATTACGCCCGTTTTGACACCTCGTCAGCTGTGTCCAACTCCCCCACTCCACCCAGCTCCACTGCCTCCTCGGCCCCTAATTCATCAAAAGCGGTCCCCCCCTCCTCCTCCTCCCCCCCTGCCCTTGTCATCAGTGAGCAGGACGTGCACAGACAATTCTCCAGACTGAACCCGCGCAAGGCCCCCGGGCCGGACGGTGTGTCTCCCTCCACCCTGAGACACTGTGCGAAAGAGCTGGCTCCTGTCTTCACAGACATTTTTAACACCTCCCTTAAGCTATGCCACGTGCCGACCTGCCTCAAATCCTCCACCATCGTCCCTGTCCCCAAGAAGCCACGGATTACTGGACTTAACGACTACAGACCTGTAGCGCTCACCTCTGTAGTCATGAAGTCCTTTGAGCGCCTGGTCCTGTCTCACCTCAAGTCCATCACCACTCCCCTCCTGGACCCGCTGCAGTTTGCCTACCGTGCCAACAGGTCTGTGGATGACGCAGTCAACCTGGCCCTCCACTCCATCCTGCAGCACCTGGACTCCCCGGGAACCTACGCCAGGATCCTGTTTGTGGACTTCAGCTCTGCATTCAACACCATCCGCCCCACTCTGCTCCAGGACAAGCTGTCCCTGCTCGGCGTGCCTGACTCCCTCTGCAGGTGGATCACCGACTTCCTGACGGACCGGGGGCAGCATGTGCGGCTGGGGAAGTCTGTCTCGGACTCTGTTAGCATCAGCATCGGATCACCCCAGGGCTGTGTACTTTCCCCCCTACTCTTCTCCCTTTATACCAACTCCTGCACCTCCTCCCACCAGTCTGTTAAGCTGATCAAGTTTGCGGACGACACCACCCTCATCGGGCTCATCTCCAACGGCGACGAGTCCGTTTACAGGAAAGAGGTGGCCCAGCTGGTGTCCTGGTGCAGCCACAACAACCTGCAGCTGAACGCTCTGAAGACAGCGGAGATGATTGTGGACTTCAGGAAAGTCACAACCCCCCTGCCCCCCCTCACCATCACAGGCTCTCCCATCACCATTGCAGATTCCTTCCGCTTCTTGGGCACCACCATCACCAGGGACCTCAAATGGGAGCCAACCATCAGCTCCCTCATCAAAAAGGCCCAGCAGAGGATGTTCTTTCTGCGGCAGCTGAGGAAGCTCAAGCTACCCACCAAGATGTTAGTGCAGTTCTACACGGCCATCATCGAGTCCATCCTCACCTCCTCCATAACCGTGTGGTACACAGGAGCCACTGCCAGGGACAGACTAAGGCTGCAGCGTGTCGTGCGCACTGCTGAGAAGGTGATCGGCTGCAAGCTCCCATCTCTCCAGGACCTGTACATCTCCAGGACCCGGAGGCGTGCAGGCCGGATCATAGCCGATCCTTCACACCCTGGTCACGTACTGTTTGCCCCCCTCCCCTCAGGTAGAAGACTTCGGTCCATTCAGACTAAAACCTCCCGGCACATGAACAGCTTTTTTCCCTCTGCCATCAGACTGCTGAACATTAAGTGACTTATTGACTCTTGTGCACTATGTACAGCAGCTCATGTCGTTCATCACTGTTTTTCTGTTGCATTATTGACTGCACTGTGGTACCCCATATTATCTGCTACTTGCTAATTTATTTAAATCTGCCTTGACTAGTATTACTCATTATTATTATTATTATTATTACTTATTATTCTACACTTATGGCATGTTTTTAGTCTTTTAGTTTTTTTAGTTTATCTCTTTATCTCTTCATGTTTTTAATGTTGCAGCATGGCACCAAGACAAATTCCTAGTTTGTGTACTACATGAACAATGGCAATAAATCTGATTCTGATTCTGATTCTGGGGTTTCCATTCCTCCCTCTGTGAGCTGTGTAATGGCGCATGAGGGGTCATAACACAATCTTTTCCTTTAAATTTTTTGTAAATTTGCAGCTTTTTTCTTGTAATTCTATAACTTTTTATTATGAATTAGAAACTTTTCCTTGTAATTTAGCTGCTTTTCCTCATATATTTGCAACATTTTCTCTCAGAAATTTGAAACTCTTTCTCGAAAATTTGCAACTTTTTTCCTGCAAACTTTCTTGTAAATTTGTGGATTTTTTTTTTCTTTTAAATTAGCAGTTTTTTTTTCTTGAAAATTTGTGATTTTTGTCTGTATATTTGACTTTCTTGTAAATCTGTGATTTTTTTTTTCTTGTAAATTTGCAATAATTTACAGGAAAAGTCACAAAATTACCTGAAATTTGTAATCTTTTCCTTATAAATTTCTTCCATTACTTTTTTTTATACAAATTTGCATTTTTTTTGTAAATTAGCAACTTTTTTCATGTAAATTTGCAACTTTTTCTAGTGAACTTGCATTTTTTTCTCACAAACTTGCAATTTATTTCTAGAAAATTTGCAATTGCTCTCTTAAATTAGCATTTTTTTTGTTATAAATTTGCAAGTTTTTCTTGTGAATTTGCAACTTTTTTCTTGTAAATTTGTAACCGTTTTCTCATAAATTTACAACTTTTTTCTTGTCAATTTACTGCTTCTTTTTTGTAAATTTGCAACTTTTTTCTTGTAAATTTGCAACTTTGTCTCTTGGAAATCTGAAACTTGTAAATTTGCAACTTTTTTTCAGCAAACTTTTCTTGCAAATGTGTGGATTTTTTTTTCTTTCAAATTGGCAGTTTTTTCTTGAAAATTTGTGATTTTTTTTTTCTTGTACATTTGTGACTTTTTCTTGTAAATCTGTTTTTTTTTCCTTGTAAATTTAAAATAATTTACAGGAAAGTCACAAAATTACCTGAAATTTGCAATCTTTTCCTTATAAATTTTTTCCATTTTTTTTTTTTTTTACAAATTTGCAGCTTTTTTTTTGTAAATTAACAACTTTTTTATCATAAATTTGTAACTTTTTCCCGTAAATTTGCAGCTTTTTTTCTAGTAAATTTGCAACTTTTTCTCTGGTAAATTAGCATTTTTTAAATTGTAAATTTGCAACTTTTTTTTTGTAAATTTGCAACTTTTTTTCTCATAAATTTACAACTTTTTTCTTGTATATTTCATACTTTTTTTCTTGTTAATGTGCAACTTTTTCCCATGAATCTGAGGCTTTTTTCTTGTAAATTAACAACTTTTTTCTTATAAATTTGCAACTTTTTCTTGTAAACTTGCAATTTTTTTCTCATAAATTTGCAACCTTTTCCTGTAAATCTGCAACTTTTTTCCTGTAAATTTGCAACTTTTTCTCTTGTAAATTAGCATCTTTTTTAATTATAAATTTGCAACTTTTTCTCTTGGAAATCTGAAACTTGTAAATTTGCAACTTTTTTTCTTGCAAACTTTTCTTGCAAATGTGTGGATTTTTTTTTCTTTTAAATTGGCAGTTTTTTCTTAAATTTGATTTTTTTTTTTTTTGTACATTTGTGACTTTTTATTGTAAATCTGATTTTTTTTTCTTGTAAATTTAAAATAATTTACAGGAAAGTCAGAAAATTACCTGAAATTTGCAATCTTTTCCTTATAAATTTTTTCCATTATTTTTTTGTTTTACAAATTTGCAGCTTTTTTTTTTGTAAATTAACAACTTTTTTCTTTTTTGTAATTGAAGTTTTTATTGACTTTATACAAGATGGTACTACACATACTGATCTTCCAAGTATCACATCAGTCTCCAAAAAGGGTAAATAAATAGGGAAAATATATATATATATATATAAATATACTGTATATGTGGCTGATTACAAAGCAAAGATATCAGTGAGGGAAGGCAATAACCCCCCCCCCCCCCAAAAAAAAAAAACAACAACAAAAACAAACAAACAGGGAAAGAGAGAAAGACAGGCCTTCATTAAGAGATTGAATTATTAGCCAAAGAAATAAAATTCCAAAAGTCTCTCCACATTGGTCCCTTAGTGTGATTCCCATCAGTCCTCCTATTTAACATGGACTCATATGAGGCAGTCTTTATCATATAGCTAACCCATTCTTCCATTCTAGGGGGTTCGATTGATTTCCAGTGAAAAAGTATAGTTCTGGCTGCTGTAGTTAGTCCAGTCATGACCACTGAGAAGTCTTCTTTCGATAAAATAGGTACTTGGGATTTGTCTCCAAGTAGACACATTCTTGGTGACAATGGGAGTGTCTTGCCCAACCACTCACCCATATGCCTGAGATTTTTAGTCCAAAAAGGCTGAACAAGTGAGCAATCCCAAATACAGTGCAAAAAAGTTCCTTTTTCTTTCTTACATTTCCAACATAGATTATTATTTAACAGACCCATCCTATGTAGTCTTGCTGGCGTCCAATAGTATCTATGCATTATTTTGTACTGTATAAGTTTACTTCTGGCTTCCTTTACATATTTCCCACTATCTGACAAAATGTTTAACCACTCTTCTTCACTCATTATACAATCCAGGTCTTCCTGCCATATTCTTCTCAAGCTGTCACATCCGTTACTAAGTAGACCATTAATTAGTCTGTAAAAAGCAGATGCATGAAGACATTTCAATGGTAATTTAAAAAAAAAATCTATGATAGGCACTGACCGAGGCTGGTTTGCTCGAGGAATGTAGCAAATAGTCAGGTATAAAACAGTTTGGTGGACAGGGCGAGAAGAGCTAAATTAGTGTGCTGCCATCTTGCTCGGCATACCCACGTGGCCAACAACTTTTTTCTTATAAATTTGCAACTTTTTCTTGTAAACTTGCAATTTTTTTTCTCATAAATTTGTAACTTTTTCCCGTAAATTTGCAGCTTTTTTCTAGTAAATTTGAAACTTTTTCTCTGGTAAATTAGCATTTTTTTAAATTATAAATTTGCTATTTTTTTTTTGTAAATTTGCAACTTTTTTCTTGTAAATTTGCAACTTTTTCTTTCATAAATTTACAACTTTTTTCTTGTATATTTCAATTTTTTTTTGTAAATGTGTAACTTTTCCCATGAATCTGGGGCTTTTTTCTTGTAAATTTGTAACTTTTTTGCATAAATGTTGGATTTTTTTTCCCTTGTAAATTCACAATGTTCATATGGATGCCAGTTACAATTTTCTAGACAAGGACCCAAATTTGTCTTTTCACTGTTTTTGTCGGAAGGAGAAAGATTTTTCTTCATTTTAAAGGTTTGAATTCTTCCCTATCACAAAAATATTGGCTACTCAACACAATCTTCCTCCAAAAAGCAAGAAACAGCCCTGCTACAGGCTGTATCAAAAACAGAAATTTTCATCTGAGAAGAAGCTCCAAAAATATAAAAAAAACAAAAGCACTGTGTGCCTCTAGATGCAGACCATGTGTTCAGGACTTATTCCACTGCACCATCCAAGCTTTAATATAATTTCCAGGGGAGAAGTGTTTTTAATTTCCTCCTCTATTGTCATCCTGTGTCACTGTGATTGGCTCAGCTGTTGCAGAATGATGAACCCCATGGACTTCTCAGTACCAAATTTATTCTTCATATCAGCATGAACTTTTGCACCGATGTGCCCACATAAATGGAAATAAACAATGCATGTTGACCTGTAATAAAATGTCTTTAATCAGAGGGTCATTTCATCCTCCAAGATTGGTAAGAAATAAGTTTTTTTTTGTTTTTTTTGTTTTTTTTTTTAGTTAAAGCACATGTATTGAAGTTGCTTTTCACCAGTAACAATACAGCTTTGTCCAAGGTCATAGCACCATGATCTCGATCCATGCAGTCTGGTTGCTTGTTGAGCAGCATCTGGAGAAGAACGTGCACTCTGATCCCACAATGTGCCTAAAGCTTACATGTGCTCTGTCCAACTGTCCAGTGGGACATCACCACCATTCCCCATCACAGTGGGCGTGCATCAGGGGTCGACGCTGCCCCCTTCTTCTTTATCACATCTATTGATACAGCCACGGCCGATCTCCAGCTGCCCCACCCACAGACACTGTTGTATGCGGACAACATGGTCCTGGGAGGTGAAGACCAAGGCCACTTGGAACAAGAACAAATGCAACAGTGGAGGGGATGAGGCTGGGTGACAATGGAATGTGCTTGACCATCACAAAAAACCTGAGATCCTCCATTGTTGAGACATAGGGCAGTCAGATCGTTCTATGCGGTTCAGTCTTCAGAGGTGGCCTTTGCATCTTCCAATTCTAGGCCTGCAATTCTGAGCTCATTCTTCCATGTCGGTTTTGGGCACCCTCTTCCATTATCCAACCAGGTTCCAATCCAGAACCAAGTGTATAACTGGTCTTTCGGGTGGCAGCCTTAACTCATGTCCGGCAAAGTTGAGGCTCTTCTCACGGAGGGATCTTGAGAGGGGTTTCTCTTTTGTTCTGGTGTAGGCTGCATTGTTGGCGGCAGGATCCCAGTAATTCATCTGCCTGACATGTCTGTGCCTGACAAACTCTGAGTAGTCAGCTGGACCCAAGCCCGGACAAAAGAGAAATGTTGGACGTGGGGCCACTGACCCAACCCTGTAAAAAAAAAAAAAAACCCTACCCATTACAGAGAAAAACGTGTGTATCAACAACAAGGCAACAAGATGGAAGAGGGTCAAGTAACAGACTCCATGATGGCGTTGGACCAAAGCCTCCCACAGGAAATTACTCACCAAAATACTCATCTACTTGGAACCAAAGCAACTACAAGGATCGGCACTTACAAGGTAAGAACCATAAATCACCGAAGGAGAGTAAACATCCTGAACAAAGTCATGAAAGATCATGAAACAAAAAATAAGTACGTGGAATTTAGAGACCAAACTGATTGAGCAGTCAGTATCATGTAATACAATGTACCATTTTCTTGTAAATTTGCAACTTTTTTCTCATGAATTTTTTCCTGTAAATTTTCAGCTTTTTTCTTCAGAAAGCTCAGTGCATGGTTGGAGCCCCCCCGGCTGTCTAAACCCATTATCAGCACAACTAGGGAGGGTTCAGGGTCACCTGATCCCTAACTGTAGGCTTTGTCAAAAAGAAAAGTTTTAACCCTATTCTTAAAAGCAGAGGACAGATGAAGATGTAAAAGCTAGGATCAGCAAAGCTCGCCAAGCTTTTGTCATTCTGAAACCTTTGTGGAGCAAGGTGAATATCAGCTGATACACCAAGCTCAGACTGTGCAACACAAATGTGAAATTTGTATTGCTGTATCGATCGGAAACCTGGAGATGCACCAAGAACTTACAGTCATGTGAAAAAAATTAGGACATTGTATAAGCCTGTTTTTCAACATAGTTGGACATATGGATATTTAATATCAATGTTAAAAATACTGGGAGATTCACGTAATACAATTAAAAATGAATTAAATTCTTTCAAATTTTCTGTAAAATGTAACTCTAAACAAATAGTGAGGAATAAATTAGGAAACCCTCCATCTTTTTTAGGACACCCCCACATTCATTCCCACTTAAAGCGAGGTAGTCGGATCCGGGAAAATTTTATTTTTTTGCGTGCATGGAAAGAAAATCCTATAGACACATATAGCGTGATTGTCTGCGAGTGTGAATGACCTGTTCCACGAGCAAATGTACGTTTTTTGGTCCATGGCTGTTTACATCGGCCAGGATACTTCGTGTGCCTATGGGCCGTAGGGATCCCATATTTCACATCCGGAAAAAACCAGTGAAACGGGAACAGCAGGAAGAGCCATGGTATCGTCGTCTAATCGTTTTATAACACATTTCACAACTAATAATAGTAACATTTCCACAAAAAATGTGCTATATTAACAACACGATCGCATTTTGCACACGGCTTGCTCTCCGGCGGCGGCCCCGAGAAGTAAACAAATGCAGGGACACTTGAATTCTTTTGTCCCGAAAATATCATTTTTGAATATTAATTACAGCTAAACGGGAGCAGTTTCGATGCCGAAATTTCACATACAAATCCTAATATACGTGTTCTATACACCATCGGCTTTTGGGTATCCGACTACCTCGCTTTAAAATGGTTAAAGTAAAATTTAAAAAAATGCAAACAAAACAAGGTTAGACATAGATATGTGAACATTTCTTAATAAAGAACTGAATATTTAAAGGGGTGTCCAAATTTTTTCACATGACTGTAGACCATAAGCTACAAGTCTTCATTAACACCTGCCTCCACCAGATAATATGAATCAGGTGGCCAGAGTGGATCTCAAACAAAGAACTTTGGCGACAGACAAGAGCCCATTGTCAAACCATTCACAGTAGAAAGTGGAGATGGATTGGGCACACACTGCGAGGAGAACAGACCAGCCTCCCATGTCATGCCTTAGACTGGAATCCCCAAGGGAAATGCAGGAGAGGATGACCAACCCTGACCTGGAGAAGACCCTGCAGACAGAACTGAAGACCATTGGACTATCCTGGAGAGAAGTGAAATGCACAGCCCAAAACAGGGAATGATGGCGGTTTGCAATGAAGATCCTGTGTCCCAGATGGAATGAAGAGGACTAAGTAAGTAAGTTAAAAACAGAGATCGAATCAGATTCCCAAATCCAGATTTGCAGCTGGTTCCAAAGGAGAGGAGCTTGATAACTGAAAGCTCTGCCTCCCATTGTACTTTTGGAGATTCTAGGTATTACAAGTAATCCTGCATTTTGGGAGCATAGTGGTCTGTTAGGATGATAAAGTACTATCAGATATTTCAAATAAAAAGGGGCCTGAATATTTAGAGCTTTTTTTTTTTTTTTTTTTGTTACTTATTTGTACCCGTAGGTAGACTTGGTTTGCAGTCTGGTGACAAGCCACCGGCTGCGTGCGCGAGCGCCCTAAACCTACATGTTTTTGGTATGCGGGAGGAAACCGGAGAAATCCCGGAGTAAACCCGCGCAACACGGGGAGAACATGCAAACTCCACACAGCTCACTGTTGGTCGGGGGCTGGGATCGAACCCACGATCTCATGATCCCCGCGATCCCCCGGCCGAGGGTAAAACTGTGCTGCCACAGTGCTAAACCACTGCGCCACCGTGCAGCCCTTTGTAAGTGAGAAGGATTTTAAACTAAATTCTAAACTCTATGGGAAGCCAATGAAGGGAGGCCAGAACCGGAGAGATATGATCTCTTTGTAGTACCTGTTAAAACTCTTGCAGCAGAATTTTGGATCAGCTGAAGACTTTTTAAAGATGTTTTAGGACAACCTGATAATAAAGAGTTACAATAATCTAATCTAGAGCTAACAAAAGTGTGGATCAGTTTCTCAGCATCACTCTGAGACAAGATGCTCCTAATCTTGGCAATATTACACAAATGATAAAAGGCAGTCTTAGAAACAAGTTTACTCTCTAACTGTCCCAGGCACCATTTGGCACCATATCCCCTAGTGGTCAAGAGTGGTAAAGATTTTTTGTCAAAAAAATAGTTCAGATTTCCAAGGCTATAACTTGAAAGTTGCAAGAGATAATGGCTTACTGTCAATTAGAAAGATGTACGTAGAATATGATCTAAAGATCCAGATAAGAATAAATTTCTGCATCTAATTTGCATAATGTTACGGCAGCTATATAAATTACATAACTCAGTCAAAAGTGGACTTTGGGCATATTTACACAAAGAATGGTTCAGTTTTTTGACACCATTTTTTCTACAGGGGCATTTTGTTATCTTCAAAGTATATGAACCACAAAATCAGTACAATGTAAAGAAACAAATTTGTCACTTACTGTTGGCGAAGGGGGGCTCGCTGGCTGGCGTAGTCGCTCCATTTTCGTCCATCATGGTTATTTTGCATTCTGTCGGTCATTTGTGCTGTCTCCCACATCTACAAAGTCTTATGATTATCCCACGCCAATTTCATTTGTATCCCATGGCAATTTTTTGTGTATGAAGCCGTTTTTATGATGATGCATGGTGGCCATATTGGTCTTGTAAGCTCAGAAGGGAAAAAGGAAGAATCAGGATTTCTTCTTTTTTGGTATACTCCGTGTCAGCCATGATTCCTCAACACGTGTCTGCCACCTTCTGAACTGGTAGATCAGTACAAATCCTCAGTACAGCTGGGGATGTCAGTCAGTTGACAGGCTCAGTTGCTGCGCTGTGCCACTGGGGGCGCATAAAATCTGACAGTTAAAAGGTCAATATGTTAAAGAACAGATCTTGATCAAAAATAACTCCAAGGTTCATCACAGAACTATTAGGAGAGAGAGTAACCCCACCCAAACTAAGAGTTGGATTTGTGGAGATATTTCTAAGGTTTAGCTCGAGTATGTTGATTTTGTCTTTATTAGCTTTTTGTTTTCTTATTAGGTTAATTGGCATCAAACTGGGGATTCTAAATTGTCCTTAGGTATGATTGTGAGAGTGAATGGTTGTCTGTCTCTCTGTGTTGGCCCTGCGATGGACTGGCGATCTGTCCAGGGTGGACCCTGCCTCTCGCCCAAAGACGCTGGGATAGGCTCCAGCCCCTCCGCGACCCGAAAAGGATTAAGCAGAAGAAGATGGATGGATGGATGGATTAAAGACAAGGTTAGAAGGGAGATGTTTATACCTTTACATGTTTTGACTGTCCACTGCAGTCTTCATCAGAAGTGCCAGCTGATTGCTGCGAAATGTCATTTATCAGCTGGCTTTCCTAGGCAGGGCCAGCCCAGCAGAACTCAGATCCACTGGGCTGGCCTCACCTTCCGCCGTCCAATGGTCTCTGGAGAATGTATGCAGAACAAGCAACATTAAAATCAGCTATATCAGATCACTGCAAAAGAAATAATCACTTCATGGACCGGGACAACGCAAAAATTGGATCATTGGATCGGAGAGTAACAGACACAAACGCTGGATCAAGGAGGCCATAGAAATCAGGAAGCAGGGAAAAGACAGCATGAATCGGGATGAGGGGGTGTTTATGCTTTCCCACACCTGGGACCACATGCTCCAGAGACTATCGGACGGTGGAAGGCAGGGCCAGCCCAGTGGATCTGACAGTTCTGCTGGGCTAGCTCTGCCTAGGAAAGCCAACTGATAAATGACACTTCACAGCAATCAGCTGGCACTTCTGATGAGGACTGCAGTGGACAGGTGAAACATGTAAAGGTGAAAACATTTCTTTCCTATCCTTATCTTTAATAAAAAAAAACAAAAGACTAATAACTTCTAAGGTTTTTTGAACCAACTAGAATAACTTCAATCTTATCTGAATTTAATAGTAAGAAATTACAAGTCATCCACACTTCAAGATCAAGAGCAGAAGATGAGGTTATCAGAATTGGCAGCATCAAATTCCACTGGTTAATGGAACCTCAGGTCAGACTTGATAAGAAGGGTAGGAGCAGACTGATCTGAGCTTTAATTATTTCAGAGGAGGCTGGAGGAATCAAGTCTTTGTGGTGAAAAAGCAGCAGAGAAGATGGACCTGAGGGAGATCAGAGATTAAAAAAATAAAATAAAAAGAGCTGCATCACAGGTGGCTTGGCTAACGGCTGCTGTCCTGTCCAGCCAGATCGGTTTAAAGCCATGGACATTTTAAGGGGATCCATATAATGCTCCTAAAATCTTTGACTTGTGTTTGTTAAGCAAACTGCAGACCTAATCAGCCTGCTCACCCTGACACACATGCTTCGACACCGAGTAGGTGATTTGGAGGGGATGAGGGGGATGTCATCCCCTTTGTTAAGAAAATGAACCAAAATCATCCCCCTTGTCAACCCCCCCTCCCGCCCCCAATTGACATAAATCAAGGGGTGGAAG
The DNA here is from genome assembly GCA_020510985.1 of Pholidichthys leucotaenia. Taxonomy (NCBI): domain Eukaryota; kingdom Metazoa; phylum Chordata; class Actinopteri; order Cichliformes; family Pholidichthyidae; genus Pholidichthys; species Pholidichthys leucotaenia. The sequence goes on along the minus strand of CM035839.1, from coordinate 18,201,195 downwards.
GTGGAAGAGAGAATCGTCTCTCCCAACATCATAGACCTGTCAATATACAGAACTGAATACTACCAATGCACAAATTCCGTCCATCCATCAATCTTCTACCACTTAATCCTTTTCAGATTGCCGGTGGGGGGGGGGGGAGCGCTGTAGCCTATCCCAGCATCTTTTGGCAAGCGGCAGGGTACACCCTGGACAGATCAGCAGTGCAGGGCCTGCACAAATTCTAAAAAATTGTAATAGATTTGCAACTTGTCTCATAGATTTGCAACATTTTTCTTGTAAAGTTGCATAAATTTGCAATTTTTTTTGTAGATTTGCAACTTTTTACATAGATTTGCAACTTTTTTCTCATAAAATTGCAACTTTCTGTCATAAATTTTCAACTTCTCTTCAAAGATCTTCAGCCTTTTCCTAATAAATTTGTTACCTTTTTCATAGAGTTGCAACTGTTTTCTTGTAAAGTTGTGATTTTTGTCCTCATAAATTTGCAACTCTTTTTGTCCTAAATTTGCACCCTTTTTCATATCTTTGCAACTTTTTTCTTGTAAAATTACACCTTTTCTTTCTTATAAAATTGCAACTTTTTTCTTGTAAAATAACTTCTCATAGATTTGCAACTTTTTCCCTCAAATTTTCAGCTTTTTTCTTTTAAATTGCCAGTGTTCATCTGGATGCTGGTTACATTTTTATTCTATGTAAATAAACTATAATATGCAACTTGCTTAATTTTTAAATTGGCATATTTGAGCATATTTTTGCACCTTAATTCTTGCAGGTTAGTATCTAATTTACATTTGTAGCTCATGCTAAATTTTAAATAGCCCATCCTGTTTAGGAAAAAATAAGTTGCCTACTGCCTACACCTCCACTGGTCAAGACAGAGGAGCTGTATCCATCAAAACACTCCTTTATCATTGCCTCTACAGTCACCTCTGTCCATTTGTCCATTAGTCTGTCCAAAGTGTAACTTCAGAAAGAATGAAGCAGGCCACCAAACTTGGTACACGGGTGAACCTCAGGTGTAGCATGGGTTGCTATATTTTTGGGGTCACTGGGTCAAAGATCAAGGTCACAGAAACAGAAGATTCAGAAGATGTCATCAACAAGTCATACAGTTTGGATATCATACGTTTTTCATAAGGATTTTTAGTTAGTTGTTTCTAAGATGGACATTGAGGGGATTTGTGTAAAATTACTTTGAGACCTAATAAAATTCCTTAATTGCAAATATTTGAATAAATGTCTACAGGGGATATTAAATTTAGAAACCAGTTGTTTAAAGGTTAAGTCTTCCGTCCCTTCCATAGATATAGGAGGGACAAGTGGACTCTGGGACATCTTTTCTTTCATAAGAATTGGTTAAAGTTTTTTAATTTTAAGGAAAAAGTTAGATGGGGGTGGCAGGGGTATATTTTGAAACAAATACAGAAACTTGGGGAGAACATTCATTTGTCTTATGTTTATTCTGCCAATCAATGAGATTTGGAGACTCGACCATCTCTCCACTGATTTAGAAATGTCAGCTATAATAGGATTATAATTATAGTGAACCATGTCTTCCAGTTTTGGAACAATTTGAATTCCTAAATAAGTGAAATTATTCACATTTCTAAAGAGGTGGGTGTGTTTGGGTGGGTTTGTCCTCTCTTCTGAGTTCAAAAGCATTATGGAGGATTTTGAGTTATTAATTTTGTAACCAGGCATGCGTCTGAATTTTTTGATTAAATCTTGAAGAGCCAAATAGATGCTCCTAAAATTTTAAAAAGAATCCAGTCATCAGCATAAAGAGCTATTTGATGGTCGAGCCCTCCAAGATTTATACCCGTAACTGTGGCATGGTCCCTTACAGCAATGGTAAGTGGTTCAATTGCCAATATAAATAGAAGAGGGGACAGGGGGCAACCCTGTCTGCAGCCTCTTCCAATCCTTATTGGTTTTAAGATATTGCCATTGGTAATTACTTCTGTGTAAGGGTTGTTGTAAAGGAGCTTGATCCAATTGCAAAACCTCTGCCCCAAACCAAAATGTCCAAGAAGTTCATATAAATAGGGCCATTCTACCCTATCAAAAGCTTTCTCAGCTTCCAGTGCCAAGAAAACTGTATCTTCTCTCCGTTCATGCAAGATATTTAAAACCCTTCTTACGTTGTGAAAACCCTGGTGTCCAACCATAAACCCATTTTGGTCTTCCTTAATAATGCCTGGCAGAAGGCTCTCCAATCATTTTGCTAGAATTTTACAAAGTATCTTTAAATCGGAGTGTAAAAGGCTAATTGGTCTCCAGTTTTCACACTTATTAGTTGGTTTTCCTGGTTTTGGGAGACATGTAATTAGGGCTCCCCTTAAGGTGGGAGGAAGTATCCCTTTTTGAGCAGATTCACTGAACATTTCTAAAAGAGGTGCCTTTAATTTTAATGTAGTTTTTTTTTTAAATAAATATCAATTGGTAGACCATCTGGCCCTGCATCTTTTCCAGATTTCATACTCTCTATTGCCTCTGAGATCTCTTTCAAAGTCAAGTTTGTGTCATGTGGTGGCCCTCGCGAGCCACCACAAGACGCCACACAGTCACCAGTGAGTTTCAATGAGTTTTATTACGATGAAAAGTAACAACACAAGATGCAGGGGCAATGACACATAAGTCTACACACATCCGGAGGCGTAAGGCTAAACAGCTCTCTTACAGGTTCATAGGAGGAGACGGTCATACACAGGCAAGGTTGATGGAGTAATGACTACACAGGCTGCTGAGGCAGAGACACACAGAGGTCTACTCACACCGGGAGGGGTAAGGCTAACAGCTCACTTACTGGTCCACGGGAAGCGACGGTCAACCACAGGCAGATGAGGCAGGAAATAGTCCAAAGCATCCGTAACTCTGACGGAGAAAGACTGACACTGCTGCCTCTTACCGTCGCCAGTGCCGGGCTTAAGAAGGCGAAGCACTAACGACGATAATTACAATCAGCTGACCGGCCGTTGACAGGCGGAAGCCCCACCGAGCACTTTCACAATAAGAGCCCGGTGAGGCCAGAATACAGCCCGCAACTGTCAAGGCCGGCAGCGAAACATAACTTAGCCCGAGCGCGATCAGAAGCCGCGCTCGGGTCATAACAGTACCCTCCCTCCACGGGCGGACTCTGAACGCCCCAAGGAACCACCCTGCCCCCCCGCCCCCCCAGGGTGGGAGGTTGGGGAACAGATGTGGAGGGAGAGAACCAACCCATGAACAAGACCCTAAACCAGAAGGAAAAAGAATACATCAAGTTCCCCCAGAACCATGACGAAACCAGAAAAAACAAGACATGACTAAAAAAATAGAAGGGATACAAAACCATAAAGAGCATAAGCACCTGACACCGAACATCTTCCCACAGGGACCACAGACAACCCATCTAACTCCAAAGTACATAATCCCACGTGGTAAAGAACTCAAAGTAAGGATCTCTTCAAAAACCCAAACTTAACATGCCAAAATCATACTCCCAAACAACCTCAATACATGATAACTATGGAACAAGAAATACCTGGAAACATACGGTAACTATGGAACAAGAAATACCTGGAAACATACGATAACTATGGAACAAGAAATACATGGAAACGCACGATAACTATGGAAGAAGAAATACATGGAAACGCACGATAACTATGGAACAAAAAATACATGGAAACACACATGGAGCAATCTAAAATTGTTTGGTGTGACAGAGATCATCCTGCGCAGTTCGCCCCACATGGGACACGAACCCGCGACCTCTCAGTCAACTACACAGTTCGAGCATGGGAGACACAGCACGATCGCGCTGAGCTAAAGGTCCGACCGATAGCTCAGCGCTACCGATACTGTATGAGGCTTTCGGGAGGGAGGTTTACTAACGTTCTACGCCGAACAGTACTAGTTGGCATCCGTTACACTCTCCCCCTTAAACCTCACTCCCATCCCGGGTTCACGGCACCATTGTGACAGAGATCATCCTGCGCAGTTCGCCCCACACGGGACACGAACCCGCGACCTCTCAGTCAACTACACAGTTCGAGCATGGGAGACACAGCACGATCGCGCTGAGCTAAAGGTCCGACCGATAGCTCAGCGCTACCGATACTGTATGAGGCTTTCGGGAGGGAGGTTTACTAACGTTCTACGCCGAACAGTACTAGTTGGCATCCGTTACATTGGCATAACGTGACTATGACTAGACTGTGACTTTCAAAAAACACATGAGGCAACCTAAGCACAAACAAAACAAGAAATACATACAAACACATATGGAGCAATCTAAAATTGCTTGACATAACTTGGCTATGACTAGACCGTGGCTTTCAAAAAAAAAAACATGAGGCAACCTAAAATTGCTCTGACATAACTTAGCTATAGATAGACTGTGGCTTACAAAAAAAGGAAACATGGAGCAATCTAAAATTGCTCTGACTTGACTTAACTATGACTAAACTATGGCTTTCAAAAAAAAGAAACATGAGGCAATCTAAAATTGCTTGACTTAACTTGACTATGACTAAACTGTGGCTTTCAAAAAGAAAGAAACATGAGGCAATCTAAAATTGCTCTGACTTGACTTAACTATGACTAAACTATGGCTTTCAAAAAAAAGAAACATGAGGCAATCTAAAATTGCTTGACTTAACTTGACTATGACTAAACTGTGGCTTTCAAAAAGAAAGAAACATGAGGCAATCTAAAATTGCTTTGACTTGACTATGACTAAACTGTGGCTTTCCAAAAAAAGGAAACATGAGGCAATCTAAAATTGCTTTGACTTGACTTGACTATGACTACGTGAAGCAACAAAAAAAAAAATTGCTAAACGTACTTGACATGACTAGGCACCGTATGGGCCCACAGATAGTCCCACAAACACAGCACATGATCAGGTGGCCTACCCCAGTCCCAGGCCCCCAGAAACAAGTCCTCTGGTGGCCGAACCAGGTCACCCCGTAGCAAACACAGTTTATTGGGTGGCCAACCCAAGACGCCGAACGCATGAAGCAGTTCCTCGGGTGGCCGACCCGCATCCCACAACCACCAGGACTGTGGAGGAATTGCACACAGCCGCCCGCCTGAAGACGACAAGGCGGGAGAGCGCCAGTCTGCCAAACACAAACCTCTAATGGCCCCCAGCTGGTGGCTCCTGAGAAGGGGACAACCAAAAACTTGGACCCCCTCGAATCCTGATTGGGTCACAGCCGCACCTGCGCTGGACCCCCACTGGACCTCGTCGGACCCCGATTGGGTCATCGCTGCACCCACGTCGGACCCCGATTGGGTTATCGCTGCACCCACATCGGACCCCGACTGGGTCACCTCGGCCCACACGTCGGACCCCGACTGGGTCAGGACGGCACCGGCGACGACCTCCATCTCCGAACCTGGAACCCCCAGTCCCGTGACCTTGACTGGCTCCGGACCGGTAACGCTGTGGAGGGGCTCAGAAAACAGAAGAGGACCGGGATCAGTTCCACCGGCAGCGCCAGAGCCCAGCGAGACGAGCTCGGGTGCAGCAGATGGCTGCCCCTCACTCGCCTCCCCATGAGGCAGGCAAAAATGCTCTAACACACCATACAGGAAAACAAGGAAGAGCACTTGCCTGCACTCGGGCTCTGGAGCCGTACAGGACTTCGCCGATCCAGGTTCAAGAAGACACTCGTCCTCGGGCTCCCACTCGGCTGCGTCGGGTTCCACAGCCGGCCTGATGGTCTCTGCAGCTGGATCCTCACGCGCTGGCGTCCACGCCAATAACCCGTATGGCGTGGGAGCAGAGGACCCTCGACCTGCTGACTTGGGCTGCATCCCTGAGGACCCCTGGGGACGCTCTGTCGTCGGCACTGGCTCCTCATCGCAGTCCGTTCTCCTCCTCTGTCCAAAACAAGGCTGCAGGGCCGGGATATCTCCGAGAGCCGCAGGCCTCCCCCTCGTTCGACGGCGTGGGACTTACGCCGAGGACCGCTCAGCAGGAGGAGACACAGAGGCAGCAGGTTTAGTACAAATGGCTACAGCTGGGGAAAGAAACTCAGGGAGCTGCGAACCCCGAGCTTCACCCCCAGGAGTCAGACAAGACAGATCACTATGATAAATAGGACAGTGAAATTGGACTTGCCTGTCTCCCGGAGGGAAGATGGTATCAGCTGTAGCGGACATTGCTCCTTCCCTCGCTCGCTGGGTGGTAGAAAAGGACCCATGGACGGAGCCCACCGGCACAGGACTCAGCTCACTCACAGCAGCTGGCTGATTGAGGGGGTCATCCCGGCGGCCCGGAACTGGATCCGGAGCAGGAGCTTGCCGAAGATGCGACCGGCCATGGCGCCGACGCGTTCGCCGGCCCCCAGACGGTGCGAACTCCCGAAACAGATCGAGGACAGGATCGGGATCCATAGGCAAAGAGCAGGAGTGCCTCTTCTCCTGCTTCATGCCGCGTTCCTCCTCCATCATCAGGTATATTTCGTGTTGCGCGGCAATGTCTTCCCTCCTCGCGTCGACTTCCGGGTGGTCGGCGTAGCGGGGAGAGAGATGACAAAGAATATCTTCAGCAGCGTCCAGGTATCAGTGTATGCCGTGGTCATAATCCAGCAGGGAAGCGGAGATGAGCAGCTCATCCACGACTTCCAGCACACCCGTCAGCTCGTGGCTCGGACCCCAAACGCGGCCCCTCCGCGACGGCATTCTTCACATACACAGTACCCAGACAGGAAAAAGCAAATGTCCAAAAACTCGAACCCACTGGTGAATTGCGTCTCGGGTTGGCGTCACTGTAAACGCCGTTTTGGCAGCAGTGTACTGTCATGTGGTGGCCCTCGCGAGCCACCATAAGACGCCACACAGTCACCAGTGAGTTTCAATGAGTTTTATTACGGTGAAAAGTAACAACACAAGATGCAGGGGCAATGACACATAAGTCTACACACATCCGGAGGCGTAAGGCTAAACAGCTCTCTTTCAGGTTCATAGGAGGAGACGGTCATACACAGGCAAGGTTGATGGAGTAATGACTACACAGGCTGCTGAGGCAGAGACACACAGAGGTCTACTCACACCGGGAGGGGTAAGGCTAACAGCTCACTTACTGGTCCACGGGAAGCGACGGTCAACCACAGGCAGACGAGGTAGGAAATAGTCCAAAGCATCCGTAACTCTGACGGAGAAAGACTGACACTGCTGCCTCTTACCGCCGCCAGTGCCGGGCTTAAGAAGGCGAAGCACTAACGACGATAATTATAATCAGCTGACCCGCCGTTGACAGGCGGAAGCCCCACCAAGCACTTTCATAATAAGAGCCCGGTGAGGCCAGAATACAGCCCGCAACTATCAAGGCCGGCAGCGAAACATAACTTAGCCCGAGCGCGATCAGAAGCCGCGCTCGGGTCATAACAGTTTGCTTCCAGTCTCTCGCTTTCCTCGTCTTCTGTTTTGGGAATATTTATATTGTCAAGAAATGAGAGAGGATTTGGGTTTGGTTGTCCTGGGGTTAGTTCAGGACTGTAGTCTTTCATAATAAATGTTAAAGGTTTGTCATTTGTTGCCATAGGGTCAGAGACCGATTCCCCTCTATCATTTTTTTAATGTAGTAATTGAGCTTTCTAATTGGAACTGTTTTAAACGCCAGGCTGGGATTTTACCTGATTTTTTTCCCCCTTGGTCAAAAACAGATTGCTGAAGTTTCTGATAGAATAATTTTGAGCGTAATTATTCTAAGTCAAAAATCAGGCGGAGTATTGGATTTAAGTATGTATATTATAAAAGAAAACCCCATGGTCATTTGGGGGAGGGATTACAGAGCATGGCCTTCAGCACACACACACCGAATCTCTGCCCATACATTTCTAAGCTTGGTATTTATAGCTGCTCTTCAGGATAGATAAACAGAGAAGGAGACATCAGAGACATCTCAGAGACAGACAGAATGTCTATGAATCTAATCTATATGGACTGCAAGTTTTAGCACATTCCTGGTCACAGAAACTAAGCAGAGTAGGTCAATCAAAAGAGATGATCTCAGGTCATTCTTTACGTCTACATTTCTGACCTAACCTTCACAGGCAATCACCCACAGGCATTCAAGACTCTGGGACATAGAATTCACAAGAGACAAATAATGGCTCACATAAAAATACATCAGATATAATATATAAAAGAATAATACAGAATAGTATCTGAACTCATTCTACATGGAGTTTGCATATAAACATCAGACATGAAACAGGAAAGTCATGGAATAACATGAATGAATGAATGAATGAATCTTTATTTTGGATAGATTAAAAGTAAAGATTAAAAAAAGAAACAATAATATAACAAAGGGGGAAAGAAAATCCATCAAGGTCAAATTAGACAATAACTCCTCTGATTATACAGTTCAACATAAGTTATCCGAAATGGGTGATGGCTGAAGCCACAGCTTATATTGCCCACCCATATTCCATCCAAGAATTCAAAAGAAAAACAAAACAAGAGCGATTACAATTCAGAACATAGCTAAGACAAAATGTGACAAAAAAAACTAAGCAACGACACAACACAGACTGGATATGACAATCTTTATGTGATTTTACATGTCATCTTGTATATATGTTTGGAGTATTTCTTCCTTTAGTTTTTGTTTAAATTGTCCAAGCGTTGTACATGATTTGAATTCAGGTCCAAAAGCATTCCACAGTCTGACTCCTTGCACTGAAACACAGTGTTGCTTGGTGGTAGTTCTCACTGAAGGTTTTTGAAATATACATGTTCCTCTGAAATGATATTGTTTCTCCCTTATTTGGAACAACTTTTGGATATTTGCGGGCAGTGATAGATTCTTCACTTTAAACATTATTACTGCAGTTTTAGATTCAACCAGATCTTTCAACTTGAGAGCTTTTAATTTAAGAAAAAGTGGGTTTGTTGGTTCCCTGTAAGCAGCTTTGTTTATTCTAATAGCTCTCTTCTGAAGCATAAAGACTGGATATATGTATGTTTTATATGTATTTCCCCGTACAATATGTCATGTATGAGAGTATTAATGAATGATACAAAGTATATAGTGTGGGTTGATTCAGCAAATATTTCACTCTGTGTAGTACTGCAGTTGATTTAGATATTTTACCTTTAATATAATTAATATGTGACTTCCAACACAGTTTATTATCAATTAGTACTCCAAGAAATTTAGTTTTGGATACCCTTTCAATCTCTACACCATTTACACTGAGTTTAGATACTAAGTTGTTGTGATGGTTGTTAAAAACTATAAATTTTGTCTTACTTAAATTGAGCGTTAACTTGTTTGAATCAAACCACAGTTTAAGCTTTCCTAATTCCTTTCCGAGTGTATCCAAAAGTTGTTCCAAATTGCTTCCACTGCATAATAAATTAGTGTCATCGGCAAACGATATTAAATCCATTTTTTCCGAAACTTTACATATGTCATTTATATACATATTGAATAACAATGGCCCCAAAACTGAACCCTGTGGGACTCCAAGTAACCTTCAGTAACTGTAAGTTTTTGTTACCAACACATACATACTGATATCTATTCTTTAAGTTACTACGTAACCAGGACAGTGCTACCCCCCAATACCACAATTTTGTAGTTTCTTTAATAATAAATTATGATCCACTGTATGAAATGCTTTTTTAAGATCCAGGAATACCTCAACTGAATACTCAATATATCAAATATCAAATGCGGCAGTGTGATGGCGGCATGGTTAGCACTGTGGCAGCACAGCAACTCACCCTTAGCCAGGGGATCCTGGGTTCGATCCCAGCCCCCGACCAACAGTGATCTGTGTGGCGTTTACTCTGGGATTTCTCTGGTTTCCTCCCACATGCCAAAAACATGCAAGTTAGGTTAATTGGCATCAAACTGGGGATTCTAAATTTTCCTTAGGTGTGAGAGTGAATGGTTGTGTGTCTCTCTGTGTTGGCCCTGCGATGGACTGGCGATCTGTCCAGGGTGTACCCTGCCTCTCGCCCAAAAGATGCTGGGATAGGCTCCAGCCCCCCCGCGACCCAAAAAGGATTAAGCGGAAGAAGATGAATGAATGAATGAATGTATCAAATGCTTTTTTAAGATCCAGGAATACCCCAACTGAATACTCTTTATTTTCAACGGCAGTTGATATTTTTTCTATAAATTCCATTAGAGCAAATGCAGTTGTCCTCTTGTGTCTGAACCCATACTGCTGCTCACACAATAAATTATTCTTCAGTATGAAGTTGTCAATTCTCTCATAGAATATTTTTTTCAAGTATCTTGGAAAATTGCAGCAATAGTGAAATTGGTCTATAGTTTGAGAATTCCCCTCTGTCACCCGTCTTGTATATCGGAATTACTTTAGCTATTTTCATTGCATTGGGAAATATACCTGTTTGGAGAGACAGGTTACAGATATACGTCAGTGGTTTCACTAAGCATTCAATAATAGTTTTGACTAAGAGCATGTCAATACCATCACAGTCCGTAGATGTTTTACTTTTAAACAATTTAACAATTTCAATGACCTCTCTCTCGTCTGTGTTCTTTATGAAAATGGAGTCTTTTATAGCAGTGTTTTTGCTTACTGTATCACCTGTAGGCGCCGTAATGGGTATTTCTCGAGCCAAATTAGGACCAATGTTAACAAAAAAGTTATTAAATTCATCTGCAGGTGAAACTGCATTCACACTGTGTTGTTTTATTTTTTGAAAAATTGGTTGGGTAGCTTGTATTTCTGTTTTTATTTCCAAGAATATTGTTAAGTATTGTCCATGTATTTTTAATATTGTCTCTGTTTTTCTCCAGTTCCTTACTGTAATAGTCTCTTTTACTACATCTTATTATATATGTTAACTTATTTTTGTATGTTTTATAGTGCTGCTCTGCTTCTTTTGTCCTTTTCTTTGGGAAAGCTTTATATAATTGTTTCTTTTTACACGCCTTTTGTAATCCTTTGGTTAACCATGGCTTATCGACAAATTTATGTTTAAGCTTTTTCTTTACTAATGGACATTTTTTTTTTCCATAAAGAGTGGTTACAATGTTCATAAATGTGCCATAGGCTTCATTTACATCTGATACATAGACTTTTGTCCAGTCTTGCTTCAGCAAGTCTTCTTTAAAAGAACTGATTGCATTTTGTGATTTGTATCTGAACGATTTTAAAAATTTCTGTATTGGCCCCCGTGTGGCCATGTATAAGTGTAAAGGTTGGCAAGTGGTCACTTATATCGTTTATCAGTAATCCACTTTCTATTTTCTTATCAATAATATTAACAAACAGGTTGTCAATAAGTGTAGCAGTGTGATCTGTGATTCTACTGGGATGTGTCATTGTGGGATATAGACTCATGCTGTACATAGAATTCATGAACTCTGTAATTACGTTTTGTTGATATGGATTTAGTAAATCAATATTGAAATCTCCACAAATTACTACCATTTTCTTACTAGTAATATTATTGTACAGCTCAACTAATTAATCTCTGAATGTCTCAATGCAAGTTCCCCGCGTTCTATATATACAACTTATAATTAGATTTTTTTGTTTTATCTTGGTCAATCTCAACAGTAACACATTCCAAAATCCCTGGTAGTGCAAAGGACATTCCATTTACAAGCTTACACCTATACAGGTCATCAATATACAGTGCAACACCACCACCCTTTTTTTGAGATCTGTTAATATGAAACATCTGATATCCCTCTATTGCCATCAGAGGAGCCTGCTCTTCATTAAGCCAAGTTTCAGAGACTGCGACAGCTGTAAATTTTCTGTCTAGCTGTTTTAAATAGTCCTGAATCTGTGGAAAGTTTTTAAGACTTCTGCTGTTGAAGTGTATTATTGATAGTTTACCATCTAGTTGCACTTGACTTTTGAATTGCTTTTCAGTGTAATATTCACAATGATTATGAATATTATTGAAAAAGTGGTTATCAGGATCAATATCATTCTTCATCTCTTGTAGTTTATGTTCAGCATAATGGCATATTTTCAGAGTTCGAGTTTCCTCACTCTGTGTCAATTGACTTCCTCCAACTGGGGATAATTGATGTCTACTCAAGTCAGTCATAAGTTTTTTTTGTTTGTTTTGTTTAGTTTTTTTTTTAAAGTACAATAACATGGTATGTCAAAAGAACTATTCTTGCCGTGCGTGTGGATATGGATTATCATAGCCTCTTAATTTTCTTAATCAATGTCATTATACTATAAAAATAATATAATGAGAATAATATAGATAATATAGAATTTTTCTATCATATCCCACCTCGATGCTTAATAAAGCATCATGATTAAAAGAAAAATATTCAAAGTGGTAGCAAAATAAAGTGAATGAAATAATATACAGATATGTGTAAGAATTTACATGTTATGTGTCTTTGAAGACTAGTAGCAATCTTGAGGTGGTTTAAAACGTGTGTAGAATGTCATTAAAAGTGAATATGTCTAATATAATCAAAATTAATCTTAGACTGTGTCAAATAAGAATGTAGAAAATGATATGGAGATACTCAAAATAGACTTAGATTATATTGCAACCTTTATACTCCTTAGGCTAGTATCGCCCTTTCACCATCCTCATCATCTGCAGCAGTTGTATGAAGACATATCACTAAGTTTACAATAACCAGCCTTATCATCATATTAAGGACTCACACAGGAACAGTCTAGTTATCACTATAAAAATCATTACCAAGTTCATGATGAGACTTCTCCATGAAGAGAATCACTAACTTGATCAGTTTTGTTATCATTGCCTGCAAAGCAATGAGGCTGTGTGTATCCGAAGCATTAATATGACCATTTGCATTATTTTCATGGATAGAAGTACATCAATAACCTCCTTTAATAAGACACACACCCCTACGGGTGACAATTAGTTGACCAAGAACCATTCTATTCTATGTTATAATTTTACAAATAATTGTAGCCTATAATTAAGTGCTTTAATCCCTAAGGTGTTCTTACCCACTCTCACTCAAGGAAACAGTGAACGAAAGAACCTCACTCCTGTGCTTTTCATCTGAAATCACATTCATGCCCCAGAATGGCATCATGTGGTGAAAAAACATCTCTCTTCACACTGCCCACCTGCCCTGCCAACATGATGAGGGTACGGTCAATTGCCAAAACGGGGTACACAACTCTGCCCAGTTTCCTGGGCAGGTGTGGGTATGTCCAGTGACCCAGTGACCACCAACCCCTCTTTGACAATGTAGATCCTTAGTATAATACTTGCTCACTTCGTTGGTCAAGCAGGGTAGCAGTACAGGGGAGACACACTGTAAGCTGTTGCACACGTAGAGTGTTAAGCTGCTGAAAGGGACATCACTGCTTCAGAAAAGAGGAGTTCCCTGATGAAATTAACCTTGCCTTCACAGAGTAAGGAGTGTCATCATGTTTCCGATCAGTGGAGTGATAAGTGTTGTGACAGGTGTGATTCAAAGTGACATTTGCTGTGTTATTTCTGTATATAGCCTCTCTTAAAAAACCAAACAGCCTGTAGTAGCTGCATTATTTTAACAGTAGCAGATAATTTGTCCAGCTGTTAGTGGCATTAAGGAACAAACATAATTCTCTACAGTGTATAGGCAGTGGAACAACTTAATAACAACCAACACTAAAGGGCCTTTTCCACTAGCACGCTTTAGCGCGACACGGGACGGCTCAGCACGCTTTGTACGCTTTTCCACAAGCCCCAACACGGTTTAACAGCCGCAATTCTCAGCCCCGCTGCAGGGCAGGGTACAGCAGTGCTGAGCTGTGCCATGTTGTGACGTTAACAGACTGGTCGCCGCTGATTGGTCAGGTCGTAACCGGCGCTGATTGGTCAGGTTGTAACCGCCCCTCTCCTCCTCCTCATCTACCAAATCTTCACGACCTTCTCAATAAAGTTTTTGAAAAAAAAAAAAAAAGAATCTTCACGACCGCACGCAACCACTGTTGGCGGTTCCTTTTCAGTGTATTGCTGTGCTATTTTCATTTATTCTCTATCAAAAATGGCTTCGCGTAATAAGGGTGTTCCATGGACAAATAAGGAGGTGCAGTGTCTGCTCACTGCATTGTCAGACGAACGTATTCAGCGCGAGTTAGACGGAGCCGCCCGGAATGAAAAAATGTGCGGCGGCATGAAATAAAGCGGCGTGGTTGGAGGTTTTAAGTAGAGTTTTATTATCATACCGCCGTCACAAGCTCCACTCCCGGCGCCGTGCATGAGCGCCGAGAGCGAGCCCACGGCTCTCAGAGAAGGGACACAAGTCTGTGTCCTGCAGCAGGGTTGAAGTCAGATTGAGAGAGGAGGCGGACACAAAGTCGCAGCTTAAATACTTGACCATAACAATACATCAAAGGAACATACCCCAGCAGTTAGTATGATCAAAGAGATAACAGAACAGGCATAAGACATTTGCGTTTGAGAGACCTATTGATCTCAGTCCCTAGGTCACAGTGAGGATAGGACGCATGAGTACAATGCATGAAAGGCAACCATTAACATCACCTAGGTGAGCCAGACGAAACGCGTCTGCCTGTAGACATTAATACACATTACACTGTTCTGTTATTTGCTCTAGCCGAGTGCTGTGTTTGACCAGTATTTCTGTGGAGATTTACCTCAAAGCACATCTACATATGTAAGATGCTCAGAAAAAGCACAGTAAGGACAAGACGCATGAACACTATACAGAATGGCGCATTACATCACAATACATGCATGTCTGCATCACAAATACATGAATGGCACATTGCATCTCAGTAGTGCAGCAGGAAAAACAGAGACAAGAGGGCTGAGTGTCCTTATCTGTTGTGGGGGTAAACCGAACCGCCACACCGGGAGGTCTCGACATCGGAACCTTTAACGGTGAGTTTTAATTTTTTTTATTGTGCGTTTTTTCGCAAATATATTCGGTAAGACGCTCAGTTTATTTATGCAATAAAAAAGCCTGTTCATTTGTGGATGGATCGCTGCTTTATTGCAGCACACTGCGGACTAAAGCTTTTATTTTAATTATTCATGTGAACAATACGCTGAAATAAGCTTATGTATTCTTGTTAAAAACTATTGTGCTGTATTTTATTGTGTGCATTTTCCTTGTAGAATCATCCCACGCGTCCGCCGCGACAGCCCGTCCGGATTATTCAACCGAGCCTTCCTGACCCACAGCTGGCAGAGACGCCTTCATTCAGCCGAGTCGTGACCCAGTTTGGGAAGCTGGTGTAGACACTCAGTGGTCGGCGTGTATAAAATGTCGATTAACCTTCATGTTGTGTTGCAAAGTTTTTTTTTTCTTTTAATATTTTGTATATAATAAAATGGAATTGTTTTGGAAAGTGTGGTTTGTCTGTTATAACACTGAATTATAAAACAGTATAATTTCATAGAAATTCCATTGCCTAATCTGATCAAAATGATACTGATCTTCCTGTCAGGGTCAACCATTGTAAAGGTAATGTAATTTTTAACTAGACCAAAAAACAAATGTTTTTGTAAGCTTTCTGTTCTTTTTATTGAAATATCATAAAAAATTAGCCCCACATGATCCAGTTCTAAACTTTGGGTACATTTTTTATGTTAACTTATAAGAAGTTGCACAGTTGGAATTTAAAATGCAGCAGGAGAGACTGATCAAGCTTACAAGTCAAAGTAGGTAAAAAATTAAGTATATGTAAATTGAATGTTCTATCGGCATTCCAAATTCAGAGAATTACAATACTTTAGAAGGAGTGTAGCATCATCTAAACGGAAAATAATAATACTGTTGTTCCAAACGTTGACCTGAAGGTGAAAAACATGAATTTTTTTAATTCAGTACATCCAAAATGCCCTAGGATGTAAAAAATAATAATTTGGTGTTGGGCAGTGTGCCACCGTCTCATTATTTAATACGAATAAAAACAAGTTTCAGCTCTTTATTTCTAGGTCATTTGACAGTTAATTCAAAACAAAAGTGACTTGTGTTGTTGCAGCTTAATTATGAGATAAAATTAATTGTGAGATAAATCCACAGAGCGAGCAAGGCAATAATCCTTGAATCCTTTTTTGTCTCGTGTAAATAAGGACTCATTCGGGTGCGTAATGTCACGGGAGTGTGGCCCCGCCTCGCTCAGAATCTGCTGCTGCCCCGCTTCTAAAACCTCCTAACAAACCATCACAGCACAAGCACAACACCGTGCTAATGGAGACAGAAGCATTCCGAGCCGTACTGAAGTGAATCGAGCCGTACCGAGGTGTGCTGGGCTAGTGGAAAACAGGCTTAAGTGTTACTATGAGGATGATAAGGCAACAACACTAACCGCTCTTTTCTTTCCCTTGTATTTTTTCCTCGTCATGATAAGCAAACAGCCTGCTTCTTTATGCAAAAGCCGTTGCTGGACGCCAGGGAGCGCCATCAGCTGACACTTGCATAGAGAAACAGTTAAACAGTCACTTGTTGTTTTTTTTTTTAATGAGTATGCAATGTGTATTAAACAGTCTCTTGCTGAGGGCTTCAAGTGGGGTAAAACGTTAGATGCACCCAAGTGCTATGTCTTTCATTTTCTGGGGCTGTTGGCATCGCAAGGATAACCTTTGTGCTGTCCTTGCCATGGAATTTTGGTCCAGTTTCCTTTGATGACCAGATCCCCTGGTTCAGCCAAAAGATGGGTGCACCTCCCACAGTTCCTTCGTCACATGGTCCCTCCTGGGAAGGGCAGTATGGATAACATTGCTGTCAGTTGTCATTCTTTGCATGTAATCAACCAGAGACTCTTCCTCATCACCTAAGTTAAATGGCTTCAATAGTAGGGTTTGCCATTCACAATTTCCCTATTTTTCTTATTTTCTTAATCCATCTTTCATAATCCTATTTGTGCATTATGCTGATCCTGTAGATTGTTGATGGTAAGCTAAATGGTTTCCTAGGTAAATGTTGGGTACTAACAATTTGGGTACTGTACCTAAATGTGACATTTGATTTGCAAAGTGTATTCCACTAAATGTATTTCATTATCTAAGTGAATTATTTTCAGCTATTTTAAACCTTGATATTGTTTTAAGGGTTTCAGTGTCACCATAGCAGTATTCAGATTAATGCAGGGGAAAGCCTTTGTTTATTCAATAAGTGTCAATAATTTCTAAACAACATTTTTATCTTCACTCTTATTTAGCTCAATGAGATCCATGCAAAGGTTTTGAAAAGACTAAGTTTATGCAGGGAAGGTCAAATTATTTTGCTTTGAGCTCCCTAAAGAGTTGTTCTCTTATTACATAATTGAGTAAGAATCTGTGTTGTCCTTTTTTTTTTTTTTTTTTTTTGACTTATTTTGTACCCGTAGGTAGATTTGTTCTGCAGTCCGGTGACAAGCCACCAGCTGCCAGTCGCTGTGTGTGCAAGCACCCCTTAACTCCCTAACCTGCATGTTTTTAGCATGTGGGAGGAAACCGGAGAAATCCTGGAGTAAACCCATGCAAACACGGGGAGAACATGCAAACTCCACACAGATCACTATTGGCCGGGGATCGAACCCACAATCTCATGATCCCCGCGATCCCCCGGCCGAGGGTAAACTGTGCTGCTGCGGTGCTAACCACTGCGCCGCCATGCAGCCCTTCCTTGTAGTAAATTATAAATTGAGTGCCACAGTAAGCATAAATTCAGCATAAATTGGACCTTCCTTAGACATATGGAACTTTTCTCATAAATTTGCATGGTTTTCTGCTTCCTTATCAGTTTACCTATGTTTATGGGTGGGCAATATAAGCTGCGGCTTCAGCCATCACCCATTTCGGATAACTCACGTGGAATTGTATAGTAGAAGGAGTCTTTGTCTAATTTGACCTTGTTGTTATATTATACAGTTTCTTTTAACCTGTAATGTACTATCCGAAATAAATTCATTCATTCATTCATTCATACCTTGTTTCTTATAAACATATTTCTTTTTACAATAATCTGCAAATATTTTTCAGCACATAATTTTCTTAAATGCCCGCAAATCTATTGATGTAAATTTAACTTCTCCTATTGAATGTTGTGATTTCATTACAAAGTGGTTTCACCTATATTTTTCTCTACATTATTGATCACTTATTCATAATTTCTATGTATTATCTATTTTTTTTGAAGATTTTTGCTAATTATTTTTGCTAATTAATTGTTGTGGTACCAGTCCCCCCCATCCATGCATGGAGACACACATGCATCAAAGTTACGGCATAGTTGCGTGATGGGTATTGTCTTTTTAGTAGAAGAAGGAAATGTGTGCTATTTATGTGTTGCACATGGTTAATTGAGATGAAAGTTTGTGAGTAATCTGACACCCCCAAAATGAGGTTTTCAGTACTCATGGCTTCTTTTGTGAGTGTCCTCCCTTGACCTAGTTTACAAATTTCAGTTAGGACAAGTAATACAGCTGTCTGTGTAGATTTAATGCGATTTAGCATTTATTGTAACCATTCTGAATTAGTCATTAAGGCCACATCTTTCTTTCCTGTTGAACACAGGCAGATGGAATTTGTGTAAGTGCATCTATGTGAAAAGGGTAATGTCCCACTCCTTCTTTTAATGGAATGATGGACATATTGCTTAACCAGAAAATGGCTTCATTGTACACAAGGAATGTCTTATTTTATATATTCCTTCCTAAATTACGGTGTGGTCTGTAGTCCCGAGGCCTGGCTCGGCTGAGGCCAAGCACCGGGAGCACAGCCCAGCTCTTTAGCACGTCATTGTCATACAACACAATTATTCCTTATTATTGTCACATTTCTGAAATGAGATACTGTCATACCATTATCTGGTGAGATGCATCATTGCAATGTGTTAGATTGCTCAGTTTAACAAACACCTTTCCTGAGCCACATCGCCCGACCGGACTGCTTTCGACTGCCCCTCGTTTGGGCTGTGGCAAACAAACGCTCAGACTTTGCACTCAGTTTCACAACACAAACATCCATCCATCCATCTTCTTCCGCTTAATCCTTTTCGGGTTGGGGGGGGGGGGCGCTGGAGCCTATCCCAGCATCTTTGGGCGAGAAGCAGGGTACACCCTGGACAGATTGCCAGTCCATCGCAGGGCCAACTCAGACAACCATTCACTCTGTCATTCCATCCATCCATCCATCTTCTACCGCTTTTCCGGAGGTCCGGGTCATGGAAGCAGCAGTTCAAGAAGAGAAACCCAGACTTTCCTCTCCCCAGCCACCCGCTCCAGCTCTTCAGAGAGGATACCAAGGCGTTCCCAGACCAGCTGGGAGACATAGTCTCTCCACCTAGTCCTGGGTCTGACTGATCTCCTCACCCTATCTCTGAGGGTGAGTCCAGCAATCCTACGAAGAAAGCTCATTTCAGCCGCTTGTATCCACAATCTCGTTCTTTCGGTCATTACCCAAAGCTCGTGACCATAGGTGAGAGTAGGAACGTAGACTGACTGGTAAATCGACAGCTTTGACTTTTTTCCTCCCCTCCCAACTTGACTTTTTTTCCTCCCCTCCCAACTACTGGATCCCAGCTTGCTGTTGTCTGTCTGCGTCTAACTGCGACCGTCGAAAAGAAATTATGGAGTTAATAAGCTGGGCTTTGAACACAATTGACACTATTTTTTCAACAAGGAAAAGTGCTCCGGGGGAAGCTGTCTGCCCCGCAGGAACGGCTCCAGCGGGCTATTTACGTGACACAGGTAATTGGAGAATCTTGTGTCTCACTAATCTCTCTATCGAAGATATTGAAGATTTGTATGTCTTCGTAATAATGGTGATCGGGATCTTTCTGATTGGGACTGGAATTGTCCTGGTGTACTGCAAATTGCTGAAGATGGATACAACCTATCAAAATGCTGGCCAGGCGAGGTGCATCTATCAAATTGAAAAACTGGAGAAGACCCTGATAGCGACTACTGGAGAACTGTCTCGTAAGGTGGATTACATCATGGTCTCGCTTAGGTCTTTCCACGACGGATTTAAAGCCCCGCAATGAAGGATTAAGTACTGAATCTACAGAAGAAATATAAAGCCTTCTCTGTGATCAGTCCTATTTGGCTCAATTCCCCATGAAAATTCCTCCTGGCTGTCTGCAGTCTGTGTTTTCAAAATCATCGAGCACAAGGCCTTGGACAGCCATCTGGACAGTCTGCCCAGATAAGGACTCGGCGGCAGCCAGACAAAACATCTCCTGCCAAGTGCCCTTGTTGTCTCTCTTATTATCATCAACACTGCTTCAACACCGCACACACATTGATCCATGAACTGAATAAAGATACACACACTGCTCTCGTGTCTTGTGAATCCTGTGTAGCGAATGTGCATCGAGAGCTTTTTTTTTCCTTGAAATCTTAATATTGATTAATTATGTAACCAGTATTTTGAATCAATGATTTTTTTGCTCCTTCCTATTGTTCCTCGTATTATTCTTATTCTTATGCTACTTGTACCCACTATCCTGTTGGCAGGCGCGTCTCTGATGCAGCCGTGTCACTGGAAATGCAGGTTCATTTTCTGTGTCAAGTCAAATTCTCTCGTATGTTATCAGTGATCTGTTAATGTACTTGGCAATAAATCTTTTCTGATTCTGATTCTGATTCTGAGTAGGAACGTAGACTGACTGGTAAATCGACAGCTTTGCCTTAGAAATAAGCTCCCTCTTCACCACAACAGACCGGTACAACGTCCACATCACTGCAGATGCTGCTCCCATCCATCTGTCAATCTCTCGCTCCATTCTCCCCTCACTCATGAATAAGACCCCAAGATACTTAAACTCCTCCACTTGGGGCAGGAGCCTATCCCCAACCTGGAGAGGACAATCCACCTTTTTCCGGCTGAGGACCATGGACTCGGATTTGGAGGTGCTGATTCTCATCCCAGCCGCTTCACACTCAGTGGCAAACCGTCCCAGCAAGAACTGTAGGTCATTGCTGGATGAAGCCAACAGGACAACATCATCTGCAAACAACAGAGATGAGATCCTGTGGTCACCAAGCATGACACCCTCCATTCCCTGTCTGCGCCTAGAAATCCTGTCCATAAAAATTATGAACAGGATCGGTGACAAAGGGCAGCCCTGGCGGAGTCCAACTCTCACTGGAAATGAGTCAGACCGAGTGTTGGCAATACGAACCAAACTCTCACAATACATACAGAGACTGAATAGACTCATACAGAGACTGAATAGCTCGTAACAACAAGCCCGATACCCCATACTCCCGAAGCACCCCCTCACAAAAAACCACAAGGGACGTGGTCGAATGCCTTCAAGTCCACAAAACACATGTAAACTGGTTGGGCAAACTCCCACGAACCCTCGAGAATTCTCGAGAGGGTAAAGAGCTGGTCTGATGTGCCATGGCCAGGACAAAAACCACACTGCTCCTCCTGAATCCAAGGTTCGACCAACGGCCGGACTCTCCTCTCCAGTACCTTGGCATAGACCTTCCCAGGGAAGCTGAGGAGTGTGATCCCTCTAAAGTTGGAGCACACCCTCCGGTCCCGTTTTTTTTGAAGAGAGGAACCACTGCCCCCGACCTCCATGCAATGTTGCAGAGGCGTGTCAACCATGACAGCCCTACAACATCCAGGGCCTCGAGGTACTCGGGGCGAATCTCGTCCATCCCCGGGGCACGGCCACCAAGGAGATTTTTAACCACCTTGGCGACCTCAGCCCCTGTGATAGGTGAGTATCCGCCTCGTCCACAAGCCCTGCTTCCTCTGTGGAAGGCGTATCAGTGGGATTGAGGAGATCCTCGAAGTATTCCTTCCACTGCCCGACGATACTGTATCCCCAGTCGAAGTCAACAGTGCCCCAGCCACACCATACACAGTGTGGACAGGGAGCTGCTTTCCCCTCCTGAGCCGCCGGACAGTTTGCCAGAATCTCTTCGAGGCTGACCGAAAGTCTTGTTCCATGGCCTCACCAAACTCCTCCCATACCCGGGTTTTTGCTTCAGCAACCACCCAAGCTGCACTTCGCTTGGCCTGCCAGTACACCTCAGCTGTTTCGGGACTCCCACAAGCCAACCAAGCCTTATAGAACTCCTCCTTCAGCTTAATGGCCCCCCTCACCACTGGTGTCCACCACTTGGTTCGGGGGTTGCCGCCACTAGCTGCACCGACCACCTTGCGGCCGCAGCTCTGGGCCGCTGCTTCAACAACAGAGGTGGAGAACATGGCCCATTCAGACTCCATGTCTCCAGACTCCCTCAGAATGTGGTTGAAGTTCTTCCGGAGGTGGGAGTTGAAGACCTCCTGGACAGGGGCCTCAGCCAGACGTTCTCAGCACACCCTCATTATACGTTTGGGTCTACCAGGTCTGAATGCCATCCTCCCCTGCCATTGGATCCAACTCACCACCAGGTGGTGATCAGTTGACAGCTCTGCACCTCTCTTTACCCGAGTGTCCAAGACATACGGTCGCAGGTCTGATGACACGATAAAATCAATCATCGACCTGCGACCTAGTGTGTCCTGGTGCCAGGTGCACATATGGACACCCTTATGCTTGAACATGGTGTTCGTTATGGACAAACTGTGGTTAGCACAGAAGTCCAATAACTGAACACCACTTGGGTTCAGATCAGGAAGGCCGTTCCTCCCAATCACCCCCCTCCAGGTTTCACTGTCGTTGCCCACATGCACATTGAAGTCCCCCAGTAGGACAGTGGAGTGGAGCACCCTCCAGCACCCCAATCAGAGACTCCAAAAAGGGAGGGTACTCTGAAACATCATTTGGTTCATAGGCACAAATGATGGTCAGGACCCGTTTCCCAACCCGAAGGCGCAGAGAAGCAACCCTTTTGTCCACTGGGGAAAACTCCAATATAGAGGCAGCAAGGTGGGGGGGGATACAAGAATACCCACCCCTGCTCGTCGCCTCTCGCCTGGGGCAACTCCAGAAAAGGCCAAGCTCCAGCCCCTCTCCAGGAGACTGGTACTGGAACCAGCCATAGTCATACCTAAGGACAATTTAGAATCCCCAGTTTTGATGCCAGTTAACTTAACTTGCATGTTTTTGGCATGTGGGAGGAAACCGGAGAAATCCCGAAGTAAACCCACGCAGACATGGGGAGAACATGCAAACTCCACACAGATCACTGTTGGTTAGGGGCTGGGATTGAACCCAGGATCCCCTGGCTAAGGGTGAGTTGCTGTGCTGCCGCAGTGCTAACCACTGCGCTGCCCAACAACACAAACATACAGTACATCTATTATCTAACCCACTGGGACTCAAAACCCAATGTCCGTAAGCTTAACAACACATAAATGTACTTGAATCCAAATCTTGCCTGTGGAGTTCTAGACCCGTCATTCAGTCCGCTCCAGCGCTTTGGCTCCAAATGCCCCCACTGTAGTAACACTGAGCCGTTGGGTTCAGCCTGGGGAGGTCTTTTGTCAGCTGTGCACTGGCTGAAATCGGGCAGAGGCGCCGGTAGCAGGACGGAGATATGTGGATCCGCTGTTCAGTATGCCATATGATAAAATAATTTTGAGCATAATTATTCTAAGTCAAAAATCAGGCAGAGTATTGGATTTAAGTATATTTATTATAAAAGAAAACCCCATGGCCATTTGGGGGAGGGATTACAGATCATAGCCTTCAGCACACACACACACACACACCGAATCTCTGCCCATACACTCCTAAGCTTGGTATTTATAGCTGCTCTTCAGGTTGATAAACAGAGGAGGAGACGTCAGAGACATCGCAGAGACGGTGTCTATGATTCTAACCTATATGAACTGAAAGTTTTAGCACATTCCTGGTCACAGAAACTAAGCAGAGTAGGTCATACAAAAGAGATTATCTCAGGTCATTCTTTACGTCTACATTTCTGACTTAACCTTCACAGGCATTCACCCACAGGCATTCAAGACTGTGGGACATCGAATTCATAAGAGACAAATAATCGCTCACATAAAAATACATCAGATATAATATATAAAAGAATAATACAGAAAAGTATCTGAACTCATTCTACATGGAGTTTGCATATAAACATCAGACATGAAACAGGAAAGTCATGGAATAATATAAAAATAATAATATAATGAGAATAATATAGATAATATGGAATTTTTCTATCAGTTTCAGAAAGTTAGCTGCAGCTTTTGAGGCAGAGATTTCATTGTATTGTGATCTTAATAACAGGTTTTGATGTAATTTGGGATAGGGATTCTTAAAGAACATATTCTCAGTATTTTTAATTTTTGATTCCAATAATATCAGTTTTTGTTTGACCTTCTTGTGTTTTAAACTTGAAAAATTATTTGCCCTCTGATGAAGGCTTTGGATGCTTCCCATCTAATGGATGCAGATGTTTCAGAAGTATTAAATGTAAAATATTTGTCAATTTGATTTTCAAAGAACGCCATTAAATCTGGAACTTTTAGCAAGTTTTGCTGGAATTTCCATTTAGGAAGATCTCGTACCAGGCCTGGATCTACAGTACATAAATCAAACTGATACATGGTCTGAGATCCCAATACTGCCATAGTTATATTCCTTTACTTTATATAATAAGCTTGCTGAGACCAAGAAGTAGTCAGTTCGTGAGTATAAATTATGTATGCTAAAAAAGCAGGAATATGTTGATGAGCCAGGGTTTCTATCGTGCCATACGTCCTTCAAATTTAATTCCTTAGCAAAGTGAAGAATGGTTTCCCTACTCTTATTGTGCGAGTTGTCAACTTGTGACAATATATCTAAACTGGGGTTGAGGGTACAATTGAAGTCGCCAGCTAAAATGTAGTGGCCATTGAGTGCTGACAGCAAACATAAGTTGCTAAAGAAATTAGGTTCATCCCTATTTGGGGCATAGATATTCATTAAATTTAGAGGCTCCGTAAAGAGGATACCTTGGATTATCAAATACCTTCCCATCCTATCTGCAGCTACCTTATGAACAGTAAAAGGGATGGACTTATGTATTAAAGTCAAGACCCCTCTCGCCTGCAAAGTTAAGGGTGCCGAAAACACCCCCGCCCGCCACCTCCTCTTAATCTTTAAGTTCTACTTACAGTATGGTGTGTTTCTTGAAGGAAGATAACTGCAGACTGCATATGAGATGCTGAGGAGAAGCTGGAAACGTGCATGGAAATATCTGACTGGGGCATGCTTAAAGGAGCCACGCATGATCTGGATGAGTACACGGACACTGTGAACTCATATATCCACTTTTGTGAAGAGAACATTCTTCCATCACGCACCAGGGTGAGTTACTCTAATGACAAACCCTGGTTCACAGCTAAGCTCAGACAGATCAGGAAGGAGAAGGAAGCAGCGCTGAAAAGTGGAGACAGGGACTGCTACAGGGAGGTTAAATACCGGTTTAACAGAGAGCTGAAGAGAGCTAAATCTGTGTACTCAGAGAGACTCCAGCAGCAGTTCACTGCTAATGATTCGGCTTCTGTGTGGAGAGGACTGAGGCAGATCACCAACTATCGGCCTCAGGCTCCTAAAGGTCAGGATGACAAAGCCCTTTGTCAGAGACTGTCCCAACACTATGCCCGTTTTGACACCTCGTCATCTGTGTCCAACTCCCCCCCTCCCTCCAGCTCCACAGCCTCCACATTCCCTACTTCATTTAAGGCACCCCCCCCCCCCACCTCCCCCCCTCCCCTTATCATCAGTGAGCAGGATGTGCTCAAACAGTTCTCCAGACTGAACCCGCGCAAGGCCCCCGGCCCAGACGGCGTGTCTCCCTCCACCCTGAGACTCTGTGCGAAACAGCTGGCTCCTGTATTCACAGACATTTTTAACACCTCCCTTAAGTTATGCCACGTGCCATCCTGCCTCAAATCCTCCACCATCATCCCTGTCCCCAAGAAGCCACGGATCACTGGACTTAATGACTACAGACCTGTAGCGCTCACCTCTGTAGTCATGAAGTCCTTTGAGCGCCTGGTCCTGTCCCACCTCAAGTCCATCACCACCCCTCTCCTGGACCCGCTGCAGTTTGCCTACCGAGCCAACAGGTCTGTAGACGATGCAGTCAACCTGGCCCTCCACTCCATCCTGCAGCACCTGGACTCCCCGGGAACCTACGCCAGGATCCTGTTTGTGGACTTCAGCTCCGCATTCAACACCATCCGCCCCGCTCTGCTCCGGGACAAGCTGTCCCTGCTCAACGTGCCTGACTCCCTCTGCAGGTGGATCATCGACTTCCTGACGGACCGGAGGCAGCATGTGCGGCTGGGAAAGACTGTCTCAGACTATACTAGCATCAGCACCGGATCACCCCAGGGCTGTGTACTTTCCCCCCTACTCTTCTCCCTTTACACCAACTCCTGCACCTCCAGCCACCAGTCTGTCAAGTTGATCAAGTTTGCGGACGACACCACCCTCATCGGGCTCATCTCCAACGGCGACGAGTCCGCCTACAGGAGAGAGGTGGCCCAGCTGGCGTCCTGGTGCAGCAATAACAACCTGCAGCTGAACGCTCTGAAGACAGTGGAGATGATTGTAGACTTCAGGAAAGTCACTACTCCTCTGCCCCCCCTCACCCTCTCAGGCTCTCCCATCACCACTGCTGATTCCTTCCGCTTCCTAGGCACTACCATCACCAGGGACCTCAAATGGGAGCTGACCATCAGCTCACTCATCAAAAAAGCCCAGCAGAGGATGTTCTTCCTGCGGCAGCTGAGGAAGCTCAAGCTACCCACCAAGATGTTAGTGCAGTTCTACACAGCCATCATCGAGTCCATCCTCACCACCTCCATAACCGTGTGGTACGCAGGAGCCACTGCCAGGGACAGACTAAGGCTGCAGCGCGTCGTGCGCACTGCTGAGAAGGTGATCGGCTGCAAGCTCCCATCTCTCCAGGATCTGTACATCTCCAGGACCCGGAGGCGTGCTGGCCGGATCATAGCCGATCCCTCACACCCTGGTCACGTACTGTTTGCCCCCCTCCCCTCTGGTAGAAGACTTCGGTCCATCCAGACTAAAACCTCCCGTCACATGAACAGCTTCTTCCCCTCTGCCATTAGACTGCTGAACACTAAGTGACTCTCGTGCACCATGTACAGCAGCTCAACCAGACTCATGTCAATCATCACTGTTTTCTTCCTGCATTACCGACTGCACTATATAGTTCTCCACAGTATCTGCTGCTGGCTAATATATATTTTAACTGTTGACCAGTATCACTTAATCTTATCCTACACTTTATTACATGTATAGTTTATTTCTCTTATCTTATCATGTTTAATGTTGCAGCATTGTACCGAGACAAATTCCTAGTTTGTGTACTACATGAACAATGGCAATAAACCTGATTCTGATTCTGATTCTGATTCTGACCTGCTTATTTTTTTTTTTTAAGCTTTAACAACCCACTACAGTTCCATGAGGTCATCTTAATTTCTAAAACATCGGTCATAGCTGATCATTACAATGGTTCCCATGTTAAAGTATAAAAATGTACCTTTAAACAGTCAAAACCTAACAAAACTCTCAGATGCTTCTAACCGCATTAACCTCTGAACATAAACCCCTGGGCCTAAAGGCCACATTTCCCCAACCCTACTACTCACTTCGGCAGTACTAAATAATCGTTCCACATTTAATGAAGAAAGATCAGATTATGATAACAATCTTATCCTGGACAAACACCTTGAAAGAAGTTAAAAGAATAGTTTTGCCAAGAAAGTTGTTCCATACCAAACGGATATATGCAGTAAAATATTCCGATCTCCTGTATATATTACCCTTTTAAAGCTAAACTCACTGAAATTGTCCTCCTATTCAACACAAAGCAGAAATTAAATTCCCCTATTTAAGAAAAATTTAAAATAATATAATAAAATTAAAAAAGAGAGAGGGAGGGAATAAGGCTTTAGTCTGTTGGTGAAATAATTCTACTGTTATAGAGCTTGAGCATAAAATAAAATAAGGTTTTGTAGCACCTTCGGAGCCTTAGCTTTACAAGTCAGTTACATATGAATGGTACAGTCTCTTGGACCAGAGATTTCGCTAATGATTGTCGGTGCCTCTTATCTCAGTGTGACCTCTGTTGGTTCCGTGCTGTTTATCCTGTGTTGTCCTCTTCTCGAATCTGGCATATGAAAGCCTTCACATCCTCTGGCTTTCTGAAAGTCAGCGTTTTATCCCTGAAAGTCACCGACAGCCTGGCTGTGAGCAGCATACCGTGTCTAATCCCCAGTTTGTGGAATCATTGCTTCACAGAGTCGAATTCCTTCTGCTTCTTGTGTAGTCTGGCTACCAAGTCGGGGTAGAATCGTACCAGTTTATCCTGGTACAGTATTTGGTTTTTGGTTCTGATTGCTTTCAACACCACTGTCATGTCTTTGTAGTTGAGGAATTTCATGATAAGCATTCTTGGACGGTCTTTAGGGTGCTTCTCGGGCCGATACGATGAACTCTTTCCAGGAATTGCTTTGACTTGAGCAGGGGGATGCCTGGTGCCTCTGGGATCCAGGTTTCAAGAAAGGAGCAGGCATAACCGCCCTCTGCCTTCTCCGGTAGGTTCATCAGTCTCAAGTTGGTACGCCTGGATCTTGTTTCCAAGTAGAGTAATTTAACCTCCATGTCCCTGTTTTTATTTTCGAGGTTCTGGACTTTTGCTTGAAGGCTGGCTATCGTGTCCTCCGTGTCAGAGATGCAAGTCTTGGCGTTTACTATATGCTCCATGCATTCACCCACCTCAGTTTTCATTCCTTCTATTGTGGCTAATGCTCTGTCAAATATATTTGAAAAAGTCGGCTTTTAAAGTGTCTGTGACACGATGTAGCTACTATGGATCAATATTCATTATGAATTTATCTTCAGTCGTCCACATAGTTGGCTCTGTTGTCTTCGACTTCTGTCTTCTGTTGTCTAAATAAGTGGAAAAATATTTCTAAGTGAATTCAAATTTAGTGCCATGTTGCACTAATGCGATATTCTGAGACAAGCCTCGTTTCTGGATATGACGTCATGAGGAGAGTTTCCTCTCACTGATTTGTGTGCTGTCAGTGTGAACAAGCTGTTTAGCTTCTGTATCAGCGAAGAAATGCCGAAACGTTGCGTGGCGGCTGGGTGTTCTAATTGCTCCAGTGAACGTATAAGCCTGTTCTCATTCCCAAAAGATCCAGATGTAACCCTTGCCTTATGTTAATTAGGTAAGGGAAATTAAGTGTAGACCAGTTGCTAGGTTCGTAAGGGTTACAATAGGGAATTAAAATGAGTGTGGAATGAAATAGCTGGAGGCAAGAAATGAGCAATTCATGTCTGTTATTATTAAAGATAAGAAGAACAAAATATACAAACAATTTACAAATATACAAATATAACAACGGCCGACATGAAATAAAACCCCAAAATTGTCCTACTGAGCTCAGTGTTTGTTTGTCCTTTTGGTTTAGTCATTTGACCAGTCAAGATATCTTGTATCTCCAGACTCGGGTTTCTTTTCCTCTTTTAAAGTGGCGGCTTGAGTTGCTACCACTTCGAATTTTGTGCACTGGAGAGAGGAAGGATGTTCTTCAATCGAGATCTTGGTCAGATCTTGGTTCAGTCTCGGTTCAGGTCTCGGGTCAGGCTCGCCATCTCCATTCGGAGAGAATCCAGGATCCAGAAGGTTCTTAATCAGCAACCAAAAAAAACCCTAGCCTGCACAACAATAATGGTATTATTGTTTACAGCTAGAGTAATTCGTTTTCCAATCTCTTCTTATATAACACTATAACTTAGTGTTTAAATTCTTCTCTCATATTACTATTATTACAATCCAGTAATATAGTAAGATCTTACAATTCACATTTCACACCTTACATGCATGTTTTCTTTTCTCAAAATCTCTCTGGTAGTACATGAAATACTTTTTTCTCATGTAACCAACTAAATGAATTTCTCTTTTTATCTCTACATCATTTAACCATGAAATTATGATTAATCCTTTTTAACCTTGTCTTTGTAAATCATGAAATGAAATACAATTAATTTATCACATAACCAGGGAATATACTGTCCCATTACTTCCAATATTCCCTTTTACAATCAGTAAAACCCTGTCTGAGCTACTGGGTTTAGCATAACCTATGAATTTACATAGGAGACCAACACAGTGTGCTTTTAGCATCAAACTACACATTACATTCGACAGAAATAGTGCGTAAGAACTAAAAGTACTTCAGCACACTGTTGGGAACTGAAATCACATTTAGGAAAACCATACAAACACAAAAATAGCCTTTTCCATTGCTTTTAAACAGAAAAAATCCACTCATGATTAGCATTAGCATGTATTGTTAAGTACACACTCGGTTTTCACTCACCAAGATGAGGTATCAGTGTGAACACAGCAAAAATCACAGCCTCACGGCCTCTCAGGCTCGTGCTCCCATCAACTTAGGATAATAAAGGTTTCAAATTAGTGTTTGGACAGTGTTTAGATTCATTTACAGCATCTTTCTAAATTAAACTCACCAAGAAGAGGTATCAGTGTGAACACAGACCGTCCACAGCCTCTCTCGTCCGCTCTCAGATCGTAAAAGACCGAAAACCGAGTGCGCGCCTGCTGCCTCTGCTCGGAAGGCGGGGCTAATATCGCTTTAACGAATGAAAAGACCCAGATCACCCAACGTGACCATGAAACGGGAATTTAAAAGTTGGATAACGAGGATCACACTTCCTCTTCCCAAAATAACCGTTTTTCAAAATAAAATCACACAATTTCATTAATACAAATGAAATCTGAGAAAAAGGGTCATTTTCTCAGCTGGGTTACACAGATCTTCTTAAAAAATGGGCAAAACAAGTACAGAGAACAAGGGACAAATGGTATCCAACACCATCTTCTGTACTCTGTAGCGATCATTTCACTGCAGACAGTTTTGAGGAGGCGCCTGCTATACAGGAATCTTTAGGCTTGAAAGTTCATTACAAACGGGTTCTAAAACTGACTGCCATACCTACAGTTTTCAAACGAAAATCCACTGCTGAGGACGATATCAACATATCGAAACAGCGCAGAGAAGAAACAGTGTCAAAACTCGCCCGGAAAAGAGTTTGTGTAATTGATTTTTTTTTTTTCCACATAAGGCGATTGGGATTTTATTAGTAAAATCCTCCCCTATGAATTTTGAAGCCGAGTGTTGACTTTACTCCAAATGGAACGACTTTGTGTTAAAAAACGTTATTACTTTTTTGTTTTCATTTTTATAAATCTCATTGCCTACCGAAATGGAATATCTGAGCATTTTTTTTTTTTTTTTTTTACTTCCCCGACCACCCAATCGGGGGTGGGGGGGGAATTGAAGCCAAAATTTCTGTAAACCAAACGATTAAATAACGATCACCTTATGTGGGAAAACAAAAAAATCATTTACACAAACTTCTTGACACTGTTGCTTCGGACTGTTGCACTGTTGTTGCTACAGACAATCGCCCATATCAAAACAGCACAGAGAAGCAACAGTGTCAAAACTGGCCAGGAAAAGAGTTTGTGTAATTGGGTTTTTTTGGGGGGGGGGGTTTCACATAAGGCGATCCTGATTTTGTTTTATTTTTCCACCAAAAGTAAAATCCTCCCCTATGAATTTTGAAGCAGAGTGTTGACTTTA
The DNA here is from genome assembly GCA_020510985.1 of Pholidichthys leucotaenia. Taxonomy (NCBI): domain Eukaryota; kingdom Metazoa; phylum Chordata; class Actinopteri; order Cichliformes; family Pholidichthyidae; genus Pholidichthys; species Pholidichthys leucotaenia. The sequence continues at coordinate 18,169,695 of CM035839.1, read as the reverse complement.
CTCCAAATGGAACAACTTTGTGTTAAAAAAAGTTATACTACTTTTTCAATTTTCATTTTTATAAATCTCATTGCCTACCGAAACTGAATATCTGAGCTTTTTTTTTTTTTTTAATTTCCCCGACCAACCGATAGGTGAAATTTAGATCTATCTGTATATTACCATTCAGTGTTTTGGAGGCAACCATGTCCATCTCTAACCCTTCACTGTCGGACCCTTCATCCTCTGAGACGTGCAAGTCATCTTCGCTTCCTGAACAATATGGTTCAGATAAATAGGGTTGCAGTCCTTCGTTAGAACCAACTCGCTCTTCTTCATCACTCGATGTTGCTTCTTCCTCAAAAACTATCGACAAATCTCTCAAATCTTCGCTGAAATCGCTCACAACTTCCTCCGCTTCAGTGTACTCAGCCATGCTTGTTTACATCTTTGGTTCACCTCATTACGTCACAAAATGGCAGCGGCGTTTGACCCAATTTCAACAAATGAACATCGCAATCTTCTGCATCACAATGCAATTTATGGTAGTATATGGAAACAAAATTTTTTGAATTTTTTTTGTCTACACAGAACAAAAACACAGTTCTTCTTTCTAATGATGTCTTGGTTGAATTATGTCACAGACTCTTTAAGTCTTTGAGAGCTTCTAGAATTGGAGCATGGTTTAGTCCTTATTTTCCTGTGCCATTAGTGTCTTCCATGCTCATGCTAGCAATAGCTTTAGCATCTCCACTTCATTTAGCTAGCCCAAATTCAATCTTCCCTTGTGTGGAAATGCCACGACTCTTATTTGACTTTCTTAGCCCAGACGACATAAAGGAGTTTTGGGCTGCTGTTTGCATTTGAGTAACAAAAGTTCACTTTACGCTGGATTTACGAAATATTTGCAGAAGGAGGAGGTGTGCATCCACATAGTGTGTTGCCATAACGGAAGTGGGACATGACATTCTTTTTCAGTGATTTGCAACTTTTTCCTCTTAGATTTGTGACTTTTTTCATAAATTTGCAACTTTTTCAATGATTTTTTAACCTGTTTTTTTTTAATAGGTTCAACTCACTGTCACCCCACAACACAGCCAGACTTCCACACACCCCTCCCCCACCTGTGCAGCACCCCCCCTTCCCCCGAGGACATCAGTGTCAACCCCCACATCACTGTGACTACAGACCAGGTTAAGAAACAGCTGGAGAGACTCCGTGCATGGAAGGCTGTGGGTCCTGATGGCACCTAAGCCAGGATCCTGAGGACCTGTGCCAACCAGCTAGCTCCAGTATTGAAACACCTATACAACCTGAGTCTGGAGAGAGTAAAGGTGCTGTGGAAGACGTCCTGCCTGACATGGGGCAGCACGGTGGTGCAGTGGTTAGCACTGTTGCCTTACAGCTAGAAGGTTCCTGGTCCCAACCCCAGGCTGGCAGGGGTTGGAATCTTTCTGTGTGGAGTTTGTATGTTCTCCCTGTGCTGCGTGGGTTTACTCCGGGGGCTCCGGTTTCCTCCCACAATCCAAAGACATGCATGTTAGGTTAATTGGCTGTTCTTAATTGTCCCTAGATATCTGTTTCCTATAGGCCCTTAGAATAGAGGGTTAGTACTAGTGAAAGCGCTTTGAGTGGTCTTTGTGACTAGAAAAGCGCTATATAAGTGTAGTTTAGTTAGTTAGTTCCTGTCCCCAAGAAGCCATCTCCATCAGACCTGAATGACTATTGACCAGTTGCCCTCACATCTCATGTGATGAAGGTCCTGGAGAGACTTGTCTTAGCCCACTTAAGGCTGCAGATGAAGACGTGGCTGGACCTTCTGCAGTTTGCATATCAGCCCCATCTAGGAGTTGAAGATGCTGTCATCTACCTGCTGCAACGAACCCATCTACACCTGGATGGCGGAGGAGACACAGTGAGAATCACATTCTTCGATTTCTCCAGTGCCTTTAATACCATTCAGCCACTGCTGCTGCGTAAGAAGCTGCGGGGGATGGGGGTCGACAGCTCTGTGATCTCCTGGATTATGGACTACCTGACAGGCAGGACACAGTTTGTCCAGCTGGGCAGTGTCTTGTTTGATGCGGTGGTTAGTGTCACAGGAGCTCCACAGGAGACTGTGCTTTCTCCTTTTCTCTTCACCTTATACACCACCAACTTTCAGTACAACACTGAGTCATGCCACCTGCAGAAATTCTCTGATGACTTGGCTGTTGTTGGGTGTGTAAGAGGGGGAGAGTACAGGGCACTGGTAGACAGATTTGCGGCGTGGACTGAGCAGAATGACCTGAGGCTGAACGTCAGCAAGACCAGAGAGATGGTGACTTCAGGAAGAAGAGGATGCCTTCACAGCTATTGCGGATTGGGGGGAGGATGTGGAGGTAGCTGACGACTACATATACCTGGGTGTCATGATCAGCAATAAACTGGACTGGAAATCTAACACCGATGCTGCGTACAAGAAGAGGATGAGCATACTCTACTTTTTGAGGAAGCTGAGATCCTTCAATGTGTGCAACAAGATGTTGGAGCTTTTCTACCAGGCCGTTGTCACCAGCGCCATCTTCTTTGCTGCTGTCTGTTGGGGTAGCAGTATCAGAGCCAGCGACACCAACAGACTTTTTTTTTTTTTTTTTTGTTACTTATTTGTACCCGTAGGTAGACTTGGTTTGCAGTCTGGTGACAAGCCACCGGCTGCTGGTCGCTGCGTGCGCGAGCGCCCTAAACCTACATGTTTTTGGTGTGCGGGAGGAAACCGGAGAAATCCCGGAGTAAACCCACGCAACACGGGGAGAACATGCAAACTCCACACAGCTCACTGTTGGTCGGGGGCTGGGATCGAACCCACGATCTCATGATCCCCGCGATCCCCCGGCCGAGGGTAAAACTGTGCTGCCACAGTGCTAAACCACTGCGCCACCGTGCAGACTTGACAAGATAATCAAGAAGGCTAGCTCTGTAATTGGTCTCAGGCTGGAGACTCTTGAGAATGTGGTGGAGAGGACACTGAACAAATCGTTATCCATCATGGACAATCCTGATCACCCCCTCCACCACACACTGGACAGACAGCGGAGCACTTTCTCCAGCAGACTTCTACAGTTCTGCTGCCGAACGGTCAGGTACAGGAAATCTTTCCTGCCACATGCCATTTCACTGTACAATAACTCACTCTAATGTTGAATCTTGGGTTTTCATACCTTGTCCAAGGCATTGCACTATTTGATACTTTTCAGCAGTAGAGAGATCCTTTTTCTTTCCCATATTGCTTGAAACCTGTAGTATGCTTAATGTGGAACATCCTTCTGAAGGAGTTTTCCTTTACTTGGGCTCACCTGGCAAGCTCATTATGACAGGTGTTGGAGATTGATATCAGTGATCCAAAGAGCCCTGATTTGAGCCTCTGAACCTGGCTCTCTGCCAGTCTACAGCCACGCCTCCTCCTCTCAGGCATTCATTCATGCACCTGCTCAGCCACACTCCTGCATCTACTTGACATCATTAGCTCACTGGGTATTTATGTTTGAGTTGGTGTACTCAGTGTGACGATGTCAGTCTATAGTGACTAGTCAAAGTCAACTCTTTCCAAGTCTAATTCTACACTGGTCAACGTTGAGGTCCTGGAGCTGGTTGGTTATTCCTGTTTTGGGCTACTCTGGTGTCATTTCCAGAGCCAGTTGCGCTCCAACACCTTGTGTAAATCTTCCTTCTTATTATTATTAAGTTCCTTTCCTCTCTGCTCCAGCCCTGTCTGGGAGCACGTGGGGCCCATCCTCCTCCTCCTCCTCCTACCAACTAAGCTCGGTCATCTGTTACCTTGTGTATCAGACTGCAATTCATTGCATATTTTGTGTTTTCCCCTTTTTGTTAACCTCTTGCACTCTGGTGTACCGCGGACGGGCACGTCTCTGCGTCCTAGAGTGCACGAGAGCGCTGCGTCCAAGCGCGCACTGAAAAAAAAAAAAAAAGCTGCATTTCCGTTCTTCCACTACAGACACAGCCGCGAACAGATCAGATATGATTGACCTCTCATTCGACTAATAAGAGCCTTGAATTGGGTTTCTGAAACCTTGAAGAACCAATGACTGAAAACCTAGCAAGAAGGACCTGCCTACCAACGCTGCAAATTCAGCCAGCCAATTGAAGCACAGAAGTTCGAAAACGGTTTTGTGTAAGGCTGGGTGAAGAGAGAGGTCTGCTGCTGCAGAGGTCTGCTGCAGCAGATGAAAAAAGGACCTGCAGAAAGAACCGCCACAGACCCAGCAGCACGGAGACCACCCACAAGTGCGACCTGTGTGACAGGGACTGCCATTCGCGCATCGGCCTGTTCAGCCACAGGCGGTGCTTTTTTTTTTTTTTATTCCAGCAGAATAGACATTTAGAATTCTCTTCCATGGTCATCATAGACTGACGGAGGCCGACGACGAAGGCTGGGTGACACACACCCGTTCGCCAGTCTTTTTGAATTACTACTGTTATTTGTTTTGAAAAATCGTTCGCCAAAACTGCAATCATGGAAGCACAAAATCACAATAATGGAATTATGTTTTGACCGGGTCGCGAGACCAGAACCACGAGTCCGTAACAAGCGGACCAGCGTCGGGCTCGTCTGACAATGAGGAAGAAAGTTCGCCAGCTCCGCTGCTGCTGTGAAGAGGTAAGTGTTATAAGCTAAATTATTCTTTATCCCTGAAAATTGTAATCAAAAATGACTTTTGACCGATCGGTAAATTACAACTGTGCGGTGCACGAAGTCCGAAGTCCGTGCGCCGCGTCCGGACCGTGAACGCCCCCCCCCACTACTCTTCTGTAGCAAGGAGGGGGGGGAGCCGCGGTGACTGTCGCCGAGGTTGCCACATCGCCACATGACTATTCTGTCATGTAGCGATGGCCGATGTCCGTCCTCTGTAGCGGGGTGGTGGTGGGGTGGTGGGAGTTGTTATCTTCTATATTACAAATATTTTAGAATAATTTTTAGTGCACTGTAGGTTATTTTTTCTTGTAAAAAAAAGCCACACATTTTTTACGTGGCATGCTTCTTTGTGTGTGGGGGCTTGTTTGTTCATTCATTCGTGAATGAATGAATAAACAACCCCCCCCCCACACACACACACACAGCCCTGAGTGTCACCTTTCATTAGAGCCCAAGATCAAGCTTCTATATTGAATCATTCAAAAGTTACAGACGTTTTTCCAAACTGTGCCATTTGGCACAATTTGGCACAGCTCAAAAACGCCTGGGAACAACCTGAGAACAAAGCTGTGTAATATATTCATTTTTTGTGGTATTGTTACAAAATTTGGACCTCAGCTGGATAACACTTGGTTCTACATTTCTGTTGCATTTTCCAGCCCGGATCTGAAGCTGTGTGTTATTTGCAAGCATTTGTATCCAAAAAAACACCCAGGCGAAATTTATTTTCTTCAAGTTCAGTATGTTTAGATGACTGATACTCAGTGGCCGGAGCACTTAGAGAGATTATGACTGTTTCGCCAAAAAATTAAGTGTTTTCTTTTAAATGAGACCAACCCCATGAAGATGCTGCAAAGGGTTGAAGAACAGCTTTTGATTTACTTTGGGCACGTTATTTTTTGGCGTTTTTAGGGAAATTGACCAGAGTGCAAGGGGTTTAATAAACATGTTCACTTCACCTGCATTTTGGGCTCATATTAATTCATTGGTGCACTGCGCAATTACTCAGCATAGATGACAGATATTAAATATCCATATGTCAAAGTATGTTTAAAAAAAAAAACCCACACAGGCTTTTTTTATCTAACAAATTGGCACTGCTGAGCAGGGTGTCAATATCTTTCCTCCATCCTTTAGGATTGGGTGGCCTAAAAACGTGCACATACTGAAAGACCTCCAGCCCCGACTTCAAAGAGAGGGATTTGATCGAGATGAGGCACTACCTAAGGTAATCCACTGATTGGTGGAAGTAGTGATGACACCCACGAACACTGCCAGACTTCAGAAGTGAGCAAATGTATTTATTGTGAATTTATTTAAAAGAAGAATGTAAATGTATACATAAAGGGATAAGAGAAATTACTCAAAAGGACTTGGAAGAGACTTGGCGGGGGGGGGGGGGTAATGTCCCCTCATTGGGCTCCCCAACTGGGGTTAGACTCCCCAGTCCCTAAGCCAATAGTGGGGTTTAAGTCCCTACTTATCAGGAAGTCCGGCACGGATAAAGCCCCTGCTCCCTAGAAAATAGGTGGGGTTCTAGAGTCCCTAAAGTTCTAAATTCTTTATAGAGAGGCAAAATAATATTCACAGAAAATAAGTTTGATCAAACTAATACATTAAATGGGAAATTCCCAGAGCATGCCCAGACACTCAGAGGGGGGGGGGGGGGGGGAAGAAAAATTAAACTGTCGTAAAGGATGTTGGTGTGTGCTGTTGTATTGCTGCAAATGATTATCATAAGGATGTGTTTGTGTTGACAGAAGATGGTAAGTTTATGGGTAAGGACAAAGGGAGTGTAAATACATGAAAAAATGAAGAGATATTTTCAGTTACAGTGGTAAATTGAAAGTTGATAAATGTGAAGGTCTTGTGGAAGCAAGAAGAAAAAAGGCAGGAGGAAGCCCAGCAAAGGAAAAACTGGGCTTGGCAGAGGCAGAACAGTGGTTGGCAGAGGCCAAGAAGCTGAGGTGGAGACAGAAAGGGTGAGACGCAATGACAAAAACAAAGATGACAATACTGACTCAAAGAAGAAAAAGACTTTCTCTTATGTCTGTTTCTACTTCTCTTTGTGAAGATGAATGTGATCACTGTGGACCAATATCTAATCCTCCTCAGAATCAGAATCAGAATCAGAATCAGGTTTATTGCCATTGATCATGTAGTACACAAACTAGGAATTTGTCTCGGTACAATGCTGCAACATTAAACATAAGATAAGAGAAATAAACTATACATGTAATAAAGTGTAGGATAAGATTAAGTGATACTGGTCAACAGTTAAAATATATATTAGCCAGCAGCAGATACTGTGGAGAACTATATAGTGCAGTCGGTAATGCAGGAAGAAAACAGTGATGATTGACATGAGTCTGGTTGAGCTGCTGTACATGGTGCACGAGAGTCAATAAGTCACTATTGGAACCCTCTGTAGCCGCACCAAGAATTGGCTGAAGCTGCCGTGTCCATGGCTCCTCCCTCAACACCTCACGGGGCACAACAACATACCTATTCCATTTCACCAACTACAGTACTGTGAAAATTGCATCCAGAGGGCTGCCACTTGATTTTACCAGTGCTCAGCTTTTCACAGGTAAGACAGCTAGTCCTTTAAAAAATGATGCTAAAGTTGAAATGTATCCTCTGATTGCAGTACCAAATCCTGCCTTTAGAGGACCAGCTCCAGAGGGTGAAAACAATCCAAATGCACCTCAGTATCAGTCCACTGTCATGGTTCACTGTCATGGTTTACAGACTGTGGACTGAAACTGACATAGGCAAATCTACTAAAGAAATTCTGCATCCTAAAGGAAAAAAAAAAATGAGTGAATTTCTCGAGTTAATGCAAGGCTTGATAAACAGTTTTCATCTGAACAGATTAGAGGTTGAGTGTGCTTATCGCAAAGTGGTGAAAAGAGACTGGTGCGTAATTTGTGGAAATTGATCTCACTGCGGTACTGATGGAAATATTTTGTCCACTGGTAGTAATGAGCTAAATGACCGTGTTGCTGCCTTGAATGAAAGAATGAGAGAAAAATGGTGTACAAAATATGACTGGACCAAAATACAGAGTGCCACTCAAAATAAAAATGAAACAGTGGAGGCCTTTCGTGTTAGGCTGGAAGAAGTTTTTGAATCCAGTTCTGGCATGCAAAAACCTCAAGCAGGGGACGACTCAGAACCCTATTGGTAACAGTTTAAATCGGAATTCCTACAAAATATACATCCTTTCTTATCTCAGTATGTGTGCACTCATCTGGTCACATATGGAACTGACGGTTTCCACACAGTAATGGATTATGTAAAACATGCAGAGAGATTAGATGAGAGAAAGGATAAGGAAAAACAGAAAAAAGACAAAACACTTACACCTGTGTATCTAGTCACTGTCTCCCAGGGGGCTGCGAGCCCCCTGTCTTCTTCTGCTATATATTATTCACAGGGTACTAGACAAGGCAGAACACAATTCCGGAGGAGGGGTGGAATAGGACGTGGCCGAAGCATGCAACAGCTTCCAAGTTATGGACAGGACATCCGTCATGGTTGTGGGCAAAAAGATCATTGGGGGAGGGACTGCCCCAACCCCTCAAGGGGACCGCCAGCTTGGGGAGGACATCAGAATCGCCCACCTCAAAATCAGCACTGGCCAGCATGACTATAGACAGATAAGTGACACACCCATGACTACACAAACACAGGTTGACAATGACACAGGAGCAGCCACAGAGATTTTCCATTTACCAGACTTTGAAATAATGTTGACGATACAATTTTTACCTGAGGTGATCTTAGAAGTGGAGGGTACCCAATTGAATTTTTTTGTGACACAGGTGCATGTAGGTCTGTAATTTCTGGTACTGATGTTGAGGGATTCACAAAATGGAAAGAAAAAGTAACAGTAAAATCTGCAAATGGTAAACTAAAGGTAGAATATCTATCCAATCTGGCAAAAGTAAAAGATCCCGTTACAGGAGACATTGTTGAAGGAGCTTTTATTCTCTCTGAAGCATGTCCTGTAAATCTACTGGGGAGAGATCTGTTATCAGTTCTTAACATTGCCACCATTCCAGCTGAAAAGGGTATGTGCACTTTTTATTACCCTCATGTTGAGGAGGTAAATGTAGTGTACAATCCCACTACTCCAAGGTACTGATATTCACTGGACTTGATTATGGCCAGACCACACTCAGTGATATCAGACTTATGTAAAACGGCAACAGAAAATTTTAAATCTTCAGTACTAACAGATTGTACAATGATACTGATTAGAAGGTTGCCAATGTACTACAGACATCTGAGCGGATCTGTCCAAAATTATGAACAAACATTTTTTACTGCTCTGCGGCCCAGTTTCTGAAGGGAGTGGATCATGCTCTGCTTCAGTATGTCACAGTACATGTTGGCATTCACGGTTCCCTCAATGAAGTGTAGCTCTCCAGTGCCGGCAGCACTCATGCAGCCCCAAACCATGACACTCCCGCCACCATGCTTGACTGTAGGCAAGACATACTTGTCTTTGTACTCCTCACCTGGTTGCCGCCACACATGCTTGACACCATCTGAATCAAATAAGTTTGTCTTAGTTTCATCAGACCACAGGACATGGTTCCAGTAATGAGTGAATAATGAGTGAATGAAGGGAAGGAATGAATGTGTTTGTTTATAGTGAGTGACGAAGGGAGGGAGACCTGAAATAGGCAAATGTGAATCAGGTTTTTATATTGTGTATGTAGCATCATCTCACTTTGGCTCAGCAATAATTATTCTCCTGCTTAAAGACATTTCTGTTTCATCCAGGAATAACGCAAATAAATGGATTGTCTTCCTCCAGGCCACAGCTGAAATCCCCTTTTGTTAAAACCAGCCTAAGGAATTTCCCCCAATGTCCGGCTTCACTTTATTGCCCCCATAAAACATGCAACAGATCCACACTCAGCTAATTTCCTTAAACTGTGAAAACGCTGGATTTAAACAACTTTAAAGTACATTATTACAAACTCAATTCTAAACCTTCATTCTTTTCAGGACTATGAAAATGCAGATGGACTCTGATGTTTTTTTTGATGTGGAAAATCAATAATATGTGTGAAATGCATTAATCTCTGATTTTATATATATATGCATGGTAATGTTAAATGAATGTTTATTCCTGCATGTTGATTTAGAAGCACTGCTTATAAGATACACTAAGGTTAGTTTAGTTATACATAAGTGTGTAACAGTACATTCCAATGTATTTAAAACTGTATTCCTGTGGACTGATATCATGTGTCACCAGTCTTCATAGAACCCCAGCTTCTTCATCCTATTGGTCCCTCACAGACAAGGCCTGTTATTGGACTAAAGGTTCATCGAGCCCGCCCACGAAGGACTCTCATTGGCTGAGATTCCGGTCAGGCCGGAATCCCGCGAAACTCAACAGAGCTTATAAAAAGGAGAGAGACTCTTTTCCCAGCCTCTTCCTGCTCCGGATTCTCTCTTTTTCGTCGCTCCTTCTCGTCAGACGCCACTCTCTTTTCGGCTGCTCCCATTGTCTACACACAGCAAGGGAGAACAAAGGACCACATGGTGCTTTTCTGAACACAGCAGATAATTTGTTTATGTAACTTTGTATTTTCTTCTTCTCTTAAATGCCTAGGAATTCCTTTTTCTTTGAGCTCAATTCTTAATCGGAGTCAAACTCCAATTCTTAATTTATCACTTTTTGTTAAACTTTCTGTAAACCGCCGTTTGTTTAATTTTAAGGTAAACTTTAATCTTGACTTTATTTTTATAATATTTTTCTTGACCAAGCACCTCCCAAAACTATTTTTATCTAAAGTCCGAAAGTTTCTTTTCTAATTTGAAATCGGATTAGATATCTCTTAATTATTACCGAAGACCTCTTGAAGAAAGACGCAGCTCCCACATAACGTGCAGCTGTAGGATCAACACACAGCTGTCCCACATCACTCTGAAGAGACGTCGGCACCATCTGGCTAAGACCCGTTTCAACTGTGGGTCATGCAGCCCAGAATCCAGCCTCCTTCGACCGCTTGAATCTAAAGGTCGAGCTGTGAACCCTTGAAGTATCTGCTGGCAGATATTTCCCTCACATCCACAAAGTCTTGGGCTGAAAAAGGATGACAGAACTGCCATCACTGAGGATCACGTGAGCTGAAAAAACTTTAATTCATCTGCTGAATTAAACTTGAGGTTCGGTACTAATTTATATATCTAATCAGATGCAAATTAAGAAGCCCTTAACATAACTCTCCTTTTCATTAAAATTCCGTTTTTATTTTCTTAAGATTAATTTAGGACTTTTTCATAATTAGCAAACTTTCTCCATAAATTCGCGTTGTTTTTGATAATCTGTTAACTCAAACTGATAGAAATTCGTTTCTCAGTTTAACCCTGGTTCCGAAAATATTGACATTGTTAATCTATCATTTACAAGATTGATTTTATGATTAATTAAATTATTTTGATGTCTATTAATCATTTTGTTTAATAAATATTTAAAAATGAGAAGTTGTTGGGAATTTATTTCATTCTGAGTCTGTTTCAAGCCCAGGTATCGAATTCACGGAAAATTTTTGAGACTGATTATTGATTAATTTATTGAGTGATCAAACAGGTATAAAGTGAAATTAAAGATCAAATTGCTTCTTAAAGATAGAAGCTGGTGCCCCTTACGAGTGTTATTAGCTTTTCTGATGTATATGAAATGAGATTTGAGCTCAGATTCCAATACATCAATATAAATTAAATAATTCATACCTGATCATATTTATTATTTATTAATATTCCCATATTTTCACGTTACATATATTGGTACCCCGCGTGAAGGCTTGGTTGAACTTGAAACTACTCAGAAGGAAATTAATACATAAGCTTGTGTGTGATTTTGGTCAATTTTAACTCACAAAGGTGGTTCATTGTCTGCAGCCAGTCTATTGTCTGTCTCTGTGTCACGAGGGGGAGGGGGTGAATTCACCCCCCTGATTACTCCTGATAACTGCTGTGTGTCTGCTGACCAAGGTGGGGGTGAAGACCCCCACTGCACTCTAGTCAGTTTTTAGTTTTTTTTGTTGTTTAATGCATGATTAAAAGTGATTACACGCTGAATAATTAAAATAGGCCTGGGAACAAAATAGCGAAGAAATCCTATTTGTTTTCCCCATTATTTCAACATCCCACAGGCGAAGCAAACCCTTAGGGATTTAATTGAATTAACCATTGTATAAACTTGTTGAATAAAGTTTAGGGAGACCAAAGTTTTCCCGCCTTTGGAAAGCAAGGCGTGGTTTTATGGACTGACGCTTGAACTGCATCCACGTGGCACGTGCACGCTCAATCGCGCGCGCGACCGTCAAGCTGTGCATGAAAAAACTGCGCATGAGTAGAGAGCCTTGACTCCTTGCGACGTCATTGGGTTTCCTCTTCTGGAAGTGCAGACGAAAACTGCCTCCATCTTGTGGTGAAACATAGGGACTACAATTTTTATTTAAACTTATAATCTTTAAAGACGATTTATAACCAAATTAAGTCTTCAAAGTAACTTCAAAGCAATTCATATTATTCGGAATAAACTAAATTTAACACTAATCCAAACTTTTATGCCAAGAATAAAAGGAAAAGGACCTGTTGGCTTCTGAAAGTTTTTTCTCAGTGGTGAAACCCCACTAACTGCATAGACACCTATAGCAGGAACATATATAAACACCTCTATTGTATTTAATCACTTATATAACCACATATTATAATCTTTTAAGCTAAAAGCAAACATATTTACACACTTTTAAGCAAAAAGTTACAAACTTTGAAGCTATATGTGTGCTTATTTTGCTGTTTTAAATGTGATATGGTGTGATTCCCTTCCCACAGAAACCCAGTTTTAGCTTAAGGATTCTAATGCTGATGTTTACTCAAGAGTAACATTAAAGTAGGATTAGTCCTGTGCATTTTAACAAATTCACAGACTTATTGAATATTTATAAGTTTTCCTCTTTCTCAAATTTAGGAAACCACATTAAGCAATTAACACTTAAGCAAAGCTCTAGGTGTTATTTAAACTCATTGTGTCATTTCTGATTCATGCTTTCTCTACAGGAAAAGAAAAACAGTTAACCAACCTGCATAATTTTCAAATTTTTCCCAGGATTTAAAAGAAAAGTCAAAAAGGTGCAAACATTGATTATTCTGTAAATAAGAAATTTATAGATCACAATCAAGAAAGATCACTATTGGCTTCAATCCTAAGAAATCCTTGGACACCAAATATTCAAACAATTCACTTGTTTCTAATTTGTAAATATTTTAAACATTTAATGCTTCAACTGAAAATAGGCTTTAACAAATAAAACCAAAGGAAAGCCTTAACTTTAAAAGAAAGTGGAAACTTATAATCTTAAATCTTTAAAGCATTTAGCCTCTTTTGCTTTTGGATTTCTTTTGTAAATAAACTCCTCACTTCAAAGTGACATTCTGCAAAATTCCAAAGCTAGTTATTGATGACAAATTCCAATACTAGACTTTGAAAATCAAAGGAAAGAAGTCAATCCACACCATTGAAATTTCAGTTTTGTTTTGCGAAACAAATTCAAACCAATTTCAATTTAACTTTATTTAACAACATAGTTTCAACGAACGAATTATTTGAAGCATCACTACATTTCTAAATAATTTCAAAATTCTATTTCCCATCCTGCAAGCCTACAAGTTGAAACAAATTCTAAAGGAACTTTCAACTATTACGGTTGTAAAATAAATCTCAAGGTTAAACCTAAGAATAATCATCAAGTTGAATTTTTTTTTAGAAGCTAAATAACAACAACGGTCAAACATGATGAGTCAACAGACAACCAACCAATTTACCAAACTGGATGACCTTCAAACAACATTGGAAGCATGGACTTCTAATTTAATTTCTAGCTTCACAACACGGGTCAAAGAAACGCAGCCCGAAGAATTGGAGCAACTCACTGAAGAACTTTTGAATGAACACACTGAAAAACCACCGGAAGGCAAGGACCTCACCAGTGTGTTAGGTAAGTTTGCGCTAACATTAGTCGCAAGATTAAAGGTAGCCGAGAACGAGCTAGCAAATCAACAAACAACGATCTTATCTCTCCAAGAAGAGAATGAAACACTGAAAGGAAATTTGGAACAATCTCAAGAGGAGAATGACAAAACTCAAAATCAACTGGATGAAGCGGTACAAGATTTGGACCGTGCAGAGTCACAAAAGGAACGGTTGATGCATAACAATGACACGCTTCATCAAGACAACAATGAACTTGAAGATGCCCTTCAAGACACAAAGAAGGAACTCAGAAGAGTTGAAGGTCAACTTGAAAATGTGAAGAAAGACTACAAGGAATGTCAACTGCTCCTAAAGGAAAGACATGAACACCGGGACACCCACCGCGCTCCCTCGCCCGATTCCCGTTTCGAATACGGACGACCGCGTGGACAGCGTGCGTGTGCCCCTTCAGATCACGACCTTGACAAGATCGCGCAAAATATCACCAAATTTGATCTAGGACCTACGGGTTCACCTGATGCCAAAGTCTATTTACAGGACATTGATTACTACCTGCGTAAGTACCCTGATGCTACGACAGACGATCGCATCTATCTGATCAAACTAACATCTAACAGGTCAGTATCAAAATTCATAGACAGACAGCCGGCAAACATCAAAGCAGATTACACGCTGCTCCGCGAAGCCATCGAAAAGGAGTTCTCCGACGACTGCCTACAGGCAGGGCTAACCGCAGCCCTAGCCATGAAGCAAGGTCGCTCAGAGCCAACACAAGCCTACTATCAGAGACTCCTACTTGCATATTTTGGATCTCAAAATACACCAGGGATGGAAGAAGACCACAATTTCAAGACCCTCTTCATCCAAAACCTCCATCCCACTGTGAGTCATTACCTAGGAGTTACAGCTAACCCAAGGTCAAACTCAATAAGTCAGCTGAGAGAGTTTGCACACTATGCGTTCCAAAAACAGCAACAAAGTCGCAACAAGCACACTGAGCCTGCCACAGTGCTAGCTATTAGCGATGCATCTAACACCTTGGAGTTGGAAGGAGCCCCTCGCTCCACTCCACCTCTTACACCGCGAGTACATCAACAGCCGAAGCATTTTTCCAACCGACCTCACCAAGGTCAAAACCACACCAGGTCCTCTGGATACCACTTTGGACCAACTCTGCGAAAACCCGACTACCGTCGTAGACCATATCCATGGGATAGGTCACGAGAACGCAATACGGACTACCATGATGACAGATACCGATACGAAGATGCGCGTAACCGCGACAAATGGTCTCCATCTCATCACAGAAGCTCAGAAGCAGAGACCTATCACAAACCTTGGAAGGAAGAAGAAACTCCTACATTCAGTAGAGAAGCTATTGAAATTGTCCAACACCTCCTAGCAGAGATTCAAAGCTATAAAGAGAATAAAACTGCTAACATTCTAGCTATATCAGCTGTGCCAACTCAAAACAAGCGTTCCAAACAAAGGAAACGCAAGAAGAAAAGCCCTCATGCAAATGAGGAAGGACCAAAGGACTCAACGCAGTCCAGTGCTGTTATGGCAGCCCAACCACAGGTCACAGACCACTCCTCTAACATGTCGCAACTCTGTGTCGAACCACCAGTTCCACAATTTCTATGCGATCTAAACGAGAGGGGGGTGGCACGGAAATTCTACCTTCCACTGATCCTTGAAGACATGGTGTGTCAGGACGCTGTTTTAGACACCACTGCTGACATCACTCTCATGTCACACGCCCTTTTTGACAAACTACGTGTAGCCGCTAACCGCGCTAACAAACATTTGAAACTGGAACCCTGTTCATTAGCCGTGCGACCATATGCGCTCACTAAAACAACCCTGTTGGGCGTATCACTACTAAACATGTCCATTGGACCCATGACCTTGACACATCCGGTCTACGTGTCCAAACTTGACGCCATTCCATTACCTGTTGGCAAAGACCTACTGAACCGTTTTGAGCCACTGATTGATTTCAAGAACCTCAAACTATGGGCTCAAACGCAACACCCTCACCCATTTGACCCAACAAGAACAACTGAATCACAGTGCTTTGTTCTGAACACTTTGGACACCCCAAGTCTCACACAACTAGCACTGTTGGAACAACTGCAACCGAGTGAAAGCGACCGCCAAGACCAAGGTGAGTACTGTCCACGAGAGGTCAAAAGTCACCTTCAAATACAAGGTCAAGCCAAACACTCAAATGATCTTGAAAACTCAATGGCCGAGCAGAAAACCCCAAACGGCCCTCTTAAAACCCTTGATACCCATGATTCTATGGTGGTGTCACATTTTGAAACCCACCCACCCGCCCATGAGGCCTGCATGGTCACAAGAGCCCCACCAACCAGCTCTCTAGACCCTCTAAAACCTCAACTTTTTGCGACAACGAACCCAACTTTTGCAAACGCAAGGCGCACAGTCACTCAACCTTGCAACCAAATGATCCATGAAACCGTCAAACACCGGTTGGATAAAACGGTACATGCGCTATCCGCATCTAAACCCTATGACATACCAAAACTGATACCACTTCATACGACACAATCTTCTCTGCAGCTTTGCAGTGGCACTCCTGATCATGCTTCCGACGAACCATCATCTCCACCGCTCAGAGTTCCTCGAAACCAGAGGTGGGTGATGACTGCCAATGCCTATAACATCCCAGCTGCAGAACACAAAAACGTCAAAACGACATACAAAGCTCCCAAGGCTGTATTTCAAAACCATTCGGACCGAGTCGCTAAACAACAGAAAGCGTACAACAATCAAAAACTCTTGCAGGACAAACTGCGAAGGGGGGACAAGATCTTTCACCCCACGTTTGTACCGCAAACACCTGAAATAAATTTACAGGAAAGGAAAATCACTCCTAAATTCCTGCCCGAGTGGATGAATCCACACATTGTCAACAACAAACTTTGGCCACTCAAGAGCCAAATCCAGGACCCCATTTTCAAATGGGCTCACCAAAATCAGAGTAACCTTTACCAAAACCCCATGGGACTTGTCGGGTACAACACTGTCAAAGTAAGTCCATAAATAAGATTAAAACCAAACCTACATCTGAGAAATAACTGTAGCTAACTACTAGCCTCAGGTACACTCAGTCAAATTTCTCCAATCAGTTAACTGCATCAAAACCTCCAGAAAGGAAAGGGTATATTAAAACCAAATTAGCCCTTAAACAAATTTCAAAGACCTCTGTAAAATCTAATAAACTTCAATCAACTTACTATTACCAAATAGTATACACAAGACATTCAACACCATTAGCTTGAGCTAATAATCTTAAAACTCCCATCAAAGGTGAAAAACAAGCACAAGGTTTAGAGTTCAATCTCTATCTCTACTCTGTAATTTCCCAGTTTTGGGATCAATAAAGTACATCCATCTAAAAGAAATCATTTCACCTCTGAGAGGAATTCTCATTTGCCAACCAGGTATCTAAAGAAAGATCAACAAGAAGATTAAGATCCGAAACCACTCACTTTTGTTTGCTGAGATGATGGCCCTCCTGTTTATCAGTTTAGCCATCTGCCTAGCAATCACACCCACTGTTACCCAGTCAGAATTGGGCCAAGCCAAAACGAAAGGTCAAAGATCCTCGGATGGATTCTTAATAACAGCCTCATCGTTAGAGCCTCTAGCTAACCTTAGCATGCCCACTGTTAACTCGGTCAACACCGTTAAACCAAAACGCCAGGTTGTCAAACCACAAATCGCTACCAAAATCTTACAAGACACTGTGTTGGTTTTGAATGCTTGCTCCGAAGCTTCAGTCAAACTCAACAAGGTCTTGAACTCTTTGCTCTTTGTGTTAAAGGTTGACTATGCTCACACACAGCCAATATCTATGTTACTCTCAGAAGTAGCTAGAAACATTAGCTTTTCAGTTAACGCTTTAGCAATGAATATGCTCTCTCATCATATCCTTTTTGCAGTAAATCCAAATTTACTTCTCATTGCCATCCAAAGAATGATAACGACATCCTATGCCCACTCAGTTTTTCTGAACAAAAGTCTCAAACACCCTATGATTTGGACATCTGTGGAACCATGGTTTAGTCTAACTAAACAAATTCAATTTGAACCTCCTTGAGTCACCTCAAAATTGATTATGAATCTACCTCAAATATGAAAGAATTTTATTTTTGCTTTTGACTAAGATTTTTGGATACATGCTTGTGTATATACAAATAACCCTTTATACTTTATTTAGATTTTATGTACATTTAAACTGTTTTTGAAACCTTGAATAGATATTTTTCAGCAAACCCAAAACATTTATATCAAGTATGTCAAAACCCACATACTTCTAGTTCATTTTTTTTTTGTACCCAGAATTTTTAAGTCTTTACAGGCTTATACAGAACTTTAGTATATCCTAGACAATTATACAAATTTCCAGAAGTTTTTCAGAAAACCAAATTTAAGGACCTACACTTTGGAATAGATACTGTTTACAAGCTTAAGACTTACCGACATCAGAACTTTAGTTCAGCATTTGGATCAAGCCTCGCCAAATTGGGATTTGATGCCTAGGATTGCTATCAACACTGAATCAACGTCACCATTGCTACCAGAGAGGGGACTGTAGCATCATCTCACTTTGGCTCAGCAATAATTATTCTCCTGCTTAAAGACATTTCTGTTTCATCCAGGAATAACGCAAATAAATGGATTGTCTTCCTCCAGGCCACAGCTGAAATCCCCTTTTGTTAAAACCAGCCTAAGGAATTTCCCCCAATGTCCGGCTTCACTTTATTGCCCCCATAAAACATGCAACAGATCCACACTCAGCTAATTTCCTTAAACTGTGAAAACGCTGGATTTAAACAACTTTAAAGTACATTATTACAAACTCAATTCTAAACCTTCATTCTTTTCAGGACTATGAAAATGCAGATGGACTCTGATGTTTTTTTTGATGTGGAAAATCAATAATATGTGTGAAATGCATTAATCTCTGATTTTATATATATATGCATGGTAATGTTAAATGAATGTTTATTCCTGCATGTTGATTTAGAAGCACTGCTTATAAGATACACTAAGGTTAGTTTAGTTATACATAAGTGTGTAACAGTACATTCCAATGTATTTAAAACTGTGTATTCCTGTGGACTGATATCATGTGTCACCAGTCTTCATAGAACCCCAGCTTCTTCATCCTATTGGTCCCTCACAGACAAGGCCTGTTATTGGACTAAAGGTTCATCGAGCCCGCCCACGAAGGACTCTCATTGGCTGAGATTCCGGTCAGGCCGGAATCCCGCGAAACTCAACAGAGCTTATAAAAAGGAGAGAGACTCTTTTCCCAGCCTCTTCCTGCTCCGGATTCTCTCTTTTTCGTCGCTCCTTCTCGTCAGACGCCACTCTCTTTTCGGCTGCTCCCATTGTCTACACACAGCAAGGGAGAACAAAGGACCACATGGTGCTTTTCTGAACACAGCAGATAATTTGTTTATGTAACTTTGTATTTTCTTCTTCTCTTAAATGCCTAGGAATTCCTTTTTCTTTGAGCTCAATTCTTAATCGGAGTCAAACTCCAATTCTTAATTTATCACTTTTTGTTAAACTTTCTGTAAACCGCCGTTTGTTTAATTTTAAGGTAAACTTTAATCTTGACTTTATTTTTATAATATTTTTCTTGACCAAGCACCTCCCAAAACTATTTTTATCTAAAGTCCGAAAGTTTCTTTTCTAATTTGAAATCGGATTAGATATCTCTTAATTATTACCGAAGACCTCTTGAAGAAAGACGCAGCTCCCACATAACGTGCAGCTGTAGGATCAACACACAGCTGTCCCACATCACTCTGAAGAGACGTCTGCACCATCTGGCTAAGACCCGTTTCAACTGTGGGTCATGCAGCCCAGAATCCAGCCTCCTTCGACCGCTTGAATCTAAAGGTCGAGCTGTGAACCCTTGAAGTATCTGCTGGCAGATATTTCCCTCACATCCACAAAGTCTTGGGCTGAAAAAGGACGACAGAACTGCTATCACTGAGGATCACGTGAGCTGAAAAAACTTTAATTCATCTGCTGAATTAAACTTGAGGTTCGGTACTAATTTATATATCTAATCAGATGCAAATTAAGAAGCCCTTAACATAACTCTCCTTTTCATTAAAATTCCGTTTTTATTTTCTTAAGATTAATTTAGGACTTTTTCATAATTAGCAAACTTTCTCCATAAATTTGCATTGTTTTTGATAATCTGTTAACTCAAACTGATAGAAATTCGTTTCTCAGTTTAACCCTGGTTCCGAAAATATTGACATTGTTAATCTATCATTTACAAGATTGATTTTATGATTAATGAAATTATTTTGATGTCTATTAATCATTTTGTTTAATAAATATTTAAAAATGAGAAGTTGTTGGGAATTTATTTCATTCTGAGTCTGTTTCAAGCCCAGGTATCGAATTCACGGAAAATTTTTGAGACTGATTATTGATTAATTTATTGAGTGATCAAACAGGTATAAAGTGAAATTAAAGATCAAATTGCTTCTTAAAGATAGAAGCTGGTGCCCCTTACGAGTGTTATTAGCTTTTCTGATGTATATGAAATGAGATTTGAGCTCAGATTCCAATACATCAATATAAATTAAATAATTCATACCTGATCATATTTATTATTTATTAATATTCCCATATTTTCACGTTACATGTATTTATAATCTTGTTTGCATTGATGTATGTGGTTGTTTATTCTGTTTTCATTTTTTTTCCTTATCTTTCTCTCTTTTTACCTGTTTCTTCTTTCTAAAGCCCATCAAGGGACAAGAGTTGCAAATTAGCTAATAGCTATACACTCTTTGTGCAACACATTAGATTTTTTTTTGTCTATGTTTATTGCACTGTCCCTGTCAAATAAACAAATAAAATAAAATAAAAATAATCCATGTCCTTAGTCTGCTTGTCTTCAGCAAACGGTTTGCGGGCTTTCTTGTGCATCATCTTTAAAAGGGGCTTCTTTCTGGGACAACAGCCATGCAGACCAATTTGATGCAGTGTGTGGTGTATGGTCTGAGCACTGACAGGCTCAGAATCAGAATCAGAATCAGAAAAAGATTTATTGCCAAGTACATTAACAGATCACTGATAACATACGAGAGAATTTGACTTGACACAGTAATGAACCTGCATTTCCGTGCCGCGGCGCATCTGCAACGCGTCTGTCAGCAGGAGGGTACAGGTCGCATAAAGATGATACAATAGGAAGGAGCAAAAAAATCATTGATTCAAAATACTGGTTACATACTTAATCAATATTAAGAGTTCAAGGGAAAAAAAAGCTCAATGCACATATATTCGCTACACACAGAATTCACAGGACACAAGAGAGCAGTGTTATCTTTATTCAGTTCATGGATCAATGTGTGTGCGGTGTTGAGCAGTGTTGATGATAATAAGAGAGACCCAAGGACCCTTGGCAGAAGATGTTTTGTCTGTCTGGCGCCAGTCTTATCTGGCGCTGCAGCTGGCTGTCCAAGGCCTTGTGCTCATGATTTTGAAAAAACACAGTCTGCAGACAGCCAGGAGGAATTTTCATGGGGAATAATAATGCCAAATAGGACTGATCACAGAGAAGACTTGTATTTCTTCTGTAGATTCAGTACATTAATCCTTCATTGCGCAGCTTTGAATTCGTCGTGGAAAGACCTGAGCGAACCCATGATGTAATCCACCTTACGAGACAGTTCTCCAGTAGTCGCTATCAGGGTCTTCTCCAGTTTTTCAATTTGTTGGATGCACCTCGCCTGGCCAGCATTTTGATAGGTTGAATCCATCTTCAGCAATTTGCGGTAAACCAAGACAATTCCCGTCCCAATCAGAATTATCCCAATCACCAAGATTACGAAGATAAACAAATCTTCAATATCTTCGATAGAGAGATTAGAGAGACACAGCATTTTCCAATTACCTGTGTCACGTAAATAGCCCACTGGAGCCGTTCCAGCGGGGCAGACAGCTTCCCCCGGAGCACTTTTCCTTGTTGAAAAAATAGTGTCAATTGTGTTCAAAGCCCAGCTTATTAACTCCATAATTTCTTTTCGGCGGTCGCAGTTGGACGCAGACAGACAACAGCAAGCTGGGATCCAGTAGTTAGGAGGGGAGGAAAAAGTCAGAGCAGGAGAGAAGAAAAAAGCGTCTACTCTCTTGGGAGGGCGGAAGTGAGGCTGACCCCCACTCCCCACCCCCCACCCCTTCAAACTCTGCAACAATGCTGACAGCACTCGTATGTCTATTTTCAAAAGACAACCTCTGGATATGACGCTGAGCACGTGCACTGAACTTCTTTGGTCAACCATAGCAAGGCCTGTTCTGAGTGGAACCTGTCCTGTTAAACCGCTGTATGGTCTTGGCCAATGTGCCACAGCTCAGTTTCAGGGGGTGTTGGCAATCTTCTAATAGTCTAGGCCATCTTTGTGTAGAGCAATACTTCTCTTTTACAGATAGAGTTCTTTGTCATACTGGTCACTGGAAGTTCAACGTGGCACCTCATGGCAGAGTGTGAGAGCGATAACACCAAATTTTACACACCTGCTCCCCATTCACACCTGAGACCTTGTAACACTAACAAGTCACATGACACCGGGGAGGGAAAATGGCTAATTGGGCACAACTTGGACATTTTCACTTAGGGGTGTACTCACTTTTGTTGCCAGCGATTTAGACATTAATGGCTGTGTTGAGTTATTTTAAGGGGATAGCAAATTTACACTGTTATACAAGCTGTACACTGACTACTTTACATTGTATCAAAGTGTCATATTTTCAGTGTTGTCCCATGAAAAGATAATAATAAAATATTTACAAAAAATTGAGAGGGTGTACTCACTTCTGTGAGATAATGTAGGCCACTTTGTCACCTCTGCAGAAGAGTGCAACGGTCCATGGAAAGCAACTTCAGACCCTAGGGTAGTGTATTCCATAAAACTGGATACATATGCATTATCATTGAATTGTGTAACTACAGCAAAAAAAAAAAAAAAAAAAAAAAAAAAAACCTGCTCACAATGACTCGTGTAAATAATGAATGACCAGTCCTTACAATAACAGATGAAGATGAGGAGAGTCTGAGACAAATTCCACATTCTTTGTGGTCGAAAGGTAAGGCAGATGTTGGACTCATGAAGAGGGTGGAGCCTGTCACTATTACACCCAAATCTCATTATGGACCCTTTAAGAGACAATACCCACTGCGTCCTGAGACTTAAGAGGGCATCAGGGCAGTGATTGAGCAGTTAAAAAATGCAGGTGTGATAGTGCCACATCCCACATCTCCTTGTAACGCTCCATTGTCTCCGGTGAAGAAAGCTCCACCATCTTCTGGATGGAGAATGGTTCAGGATCTGCAGGAAGTGAATAAAGCTGTTGTCCCTCATGCTCCCTGCATTCCTGACTCACATACACTGTTGAATGAATTGGAACCACACATGCAATTTTTCACAGTAGTAGACATCAGAAATACATTTTTTTTTTAGCATCCCACTACATCCAGATCATCAGTTCTGGTTTGCATTTACATTTGAAAATAAAAGGTACACATTCACAAGACTACCACAAGGTTACTGTGAATCTCCTACAATTTTTTTCGCAGGCATGTCAGCAAACTTAGCACAATTTGTGACGCCAAGTGGAAGCCAATTGCTCCTATAGGTGGATATTTTGCTGGCATCTCCTGAAAAAAAAAAAAAAAACACGTTAACAAGCTACAATTGCTTTATTGAATTTTTTGGCACAACAAGGTCACAAAGTTGACAAAGAAAAATTGCAACTCTGGAAAACTGAAGTGAAGTATCTGGGTCACATCCTCTCTACAGCAAGCCGCCATGTTGATCCAATCAGAAAAGCAACCATTTTGTCAGCCCCAAAGCCAATAACAAAAAGGGACATGATGTCATTTTTGGGCACTTTAAATTACTGCTGCTCCTGAACTGCTGGTGGCGCAGTGGTTAGCACTGCGGCAGCACAGCAACTCACCCTTGGCCACGGGATCCCTGGTTCGATCCCAGCCCCTGACCAACAGTGATCTGTGTGGAGTTTCCATGTTCTCCCTGTGTCTGCATGGGTTTACTCCAGGAGTTCTCAGGTTTCCTCCCACAGGCCAAAAACATGCAGGTTAGGTTAATTGGCGACTCTAAAAGTGGCCCTAGGTGTGAATGGTAAAGGGATAGCGCCATACTGTGGCAGCTTCATCCATCCAGGTGGATGCCCTCAATTTCCCCTCTGTGGATCAATAAAGCATACAAAATCAAAAAAAAAATATTCTGCTGAAACACAGACTTTAACTGAACTCATTTATAGCACCCCCATGGCACAACAAGACAAAATAAATTGGACCCCAGAAGGTGAAGAAGCATTTATCAAAATGAAAAAGCTCCTGGTGAGCACTGATGTTTTGGCACTTCCAAATTACCAGAAACCATTTGTTCAGACAGTGGACTGCAGAGAGGGTCATATGGCTTCAGTTTTACTCCAATCACATGGTACTAAAATGCATCCTGTAGCATTCTACTCATCAAAACTTGACCCAGTTGCCAGAGCAGCACCCCCATGTGTACAAGCAGTTATTGCAGCTTCAATAGAGATTCAGGCTTCGGCATCAGTAGTTTTAAGATAAGATAAGATAAGATAAGCCTTTATTAGTCCCACAACGGGGAAATTCCAGGATTGCAACAGCACAGGGATAGCAACACTCAGAGCAACAATCAGAAGGCAAGAAAAAAAAAAAAAAAAAAAAAAAAAACAAGCAAGCAAGAGCAGCTAATATACATATGTACGTATTACTATAAAATATATATATATACACACACACACAGACACACAGTGCAGAGCATTGTAGCTGGATGGAATAAATATATGAATATATGAACACACAGTGCAGAGCATTGTAGCTAGATGGAATAAATATGTAAATATATAAACACCCACAGTACGGAGCATTGCAGCTAGGTGGAATAAATATGCAAGTATATAAACACACACAGTGCGGAGCAATGTAGCTAGATGGAATAATATGTAGATATATAAATATATAAACACACCCAGTGCTGAGCATTGTAGCTAGATGGAATAAATATGTAAATATATAAACACACACAGTGCAGAGCATTGTTGCTAGATGGAATGAAACAGCATAACCGTCTACTTAGTTATCCTACATGGTATGATTATGTGCCCATACATATTCTCACCCTCCATAGCGACCGGTAAGTTCCTAGTTGTATGCCGGAGGGGACCATTGTGTAAGTCTATTGCATCTTTTGCATTCAAAAAACTATTAGTTTGTTACGTCTTTTTGCTATCTCTGCGAGCAGCCCTGCTTAGGTTGTACAGTCTGACAGCCGTTGGTAGGAAGGACCTACGAAACCTCTCGGTTGTGCACCTGGGATGATGTAGTCTGCTGCTAAATGAGCTCCTCAGTGCATTCAGTATGTCCTGCATAGGGTGGAACTCGGACTCCAGCAGAGATGACAGTTTAGCCACCGTCCTTCTCTCTCCTATCTCCTCCATCGGATCAAGGCACTGCCCCAGGACAGAGCTAGCTTTCTTAATCAGTTTGTTCAGTCTCTTCCTATCGGCTGCAGTAATGCCACTGCCCCAGCAGACCACTCCAAAAGTGATGGCTGATGCCACCACCGTGTCATAGAATGACTTCAGCAGCGCCCCTTGTACACCAAAAGACCTGAGTCTCCTCAGCAGGAACAGCCTGCGCTGTCCCTTCTTGTAGAGTGCATCAGTATTGTGTGACCAGTCTAGTTTATTGTTCAGATGAATACCCAGGTACTTATAGGATGTCACCATCTCGATGTCTGTTCCCTGTATATTTACTGGTGCTGTGAGGGGCTGCCCATGCCTGCGGCAGTCCACCACCAGCTCCTTAGTTTTCCTCGCGTTGATCTGGAGGCAGTTCCGATGGCACCAGTCCACGAAGTCCTGGATAAGCCCTCTGTACTCAGCTTCATCTCCATTGGAGATGAGGCCAACGATCGCAGAGTCATCAGAGAACTTCTGTAGATGGCAGTGTGTTGTGTTGTGTGAGAAGTCCGCAGTATAAAGAGTGAACAGGAAGGGAGCCTTTTGTTTCATCCATTAACATTGAAGGTTCCTCATGCTGTCTGTCATTTTGCTGCAAAGCAAAATTTCTTTGTCTCCTTCAAGACTTCTTTCTTGCATGACAATTTTACTATCACAACCTCACCTTACCATTGAATACTGCACCACATTGAATCCAGCAACACTTTTACCCATCTCCACAGAAGGCAATCCACACAATTGTTTGGAAGAAATTGAGAATGAAACATTACCATGTCCAGACCTGTCAGGCGTTCCTTTGCCTGATTCTGATCTCACACTTTTTGTAGATGGATCATGCAGATGGTACAAATGCATCAGGCTATGCTGTAGTGACAGCTACAGAGGTTCTAATAGCACAGAAGCTCCCACCACATTACTCAGCTCAAGCTGCAGAACTCATTTCTCTAATAAAGCCTGTAAATTAGGAAAAGGGGAGAAAATTACTGCCCATACGGATAGCCAATACACATTCTGTACCATTCATCATTTTGCACAACAATGGAAAAAGAGAGGAATGGTTACACCAACGGGTAAACTTATTCTTCACAAAGATCTCATTCTAAGTCTTTTAGAAAGTGTTCAACTGCCTGCTAAGTTAGCCATTTGCAAATGTGCAGCTCATACAAATGGGAAAGACCCAATCTCTCAAGGGAATCAGTTCGCTGATGACACTGCAAAGGCAGCTGCCTTAGGTGAACAGGACATTACCTCATCACTCCAACTGCCGTTGCTAGAGCAGTTCTCACATGATATTGTCGCTGAAGCACAGAAAACATCTCCACAGTCTGAGGTGTACAGGTGGTTACAAAAAGATACTGTTTTTGATTGAGGTTCACAACTTTACAAATGACATAAAAACGAGTCCATCCTCCATAGAAAATTATTCCACTATGCTGCTACCTTGACACATGGAGTTATTCATGTCAAGAGGAGGGATGGTACTAAATATGTGCTAAAAACAACGCACAAGGGAACATGAGACCAGAGAAAGGATGCTTTCCTCTTTCCCCATATCCATTTCAAAACATTTGTATGGATTTCATTGAATTAAACAAATGTGAAGGAAAGAAATATTGTTTAGTCATAGTGGATACATTCACCAAATGGGTAGAAGCTTCCCCATTCATTTTTGTGGTTGGCTTCCTGTGGTAACGTATCATCACTTCCTGTATTGCTAACTGTTGGTGTGGTTTGCTCTGCGGTTAGCTCTCCTCACTCTCCTGAAGATTTTCGCCTTTACAGTGATCCCTCGCTACTTCGCGCTTCACCTTTCGCGCCCTCAGTGCATCGCGGATTTTTCAGAAATATTCATCAAAAATTCAAAATTGAGAAAAAATGGGCGGGCGCTAGCAGAAGGCAGGGAGACTACATTAGAACATCATGTATCAACACGGAGAGCCGCTCAACTCAAAATCCACCTCTCTGACCACCGCTCCACTCCTCTCCGCCCACCTCTTCACTGCTCGGGAATTGGCCGAGACGTTTTACCTCGCAAGCTGATTGGCCGAGACGTTTTACCCAGCTTCTCTCCCTGCAGAGCGCCCATACCCACCGAAGGAAGACCGCATTCATTGTTCTTTATCGTTAGTCTCGCAGTGTGGAACTTTTCGCTGTTCTCTTGTCCCTTTTTGTGTGAAATAGTCTTCCCGTCGAGCCACTACGCCGCCTCCTGCAGCTGCCCTCGACAATCCTGCGCCTCTAGCACCTGACGATGAGGCGTCACCTGAGGAGCAGTAAAGCTCTCATTAACCTGTGCAGTACATAAATCATCTTCATCTTGAGTTACGTATCTTGTTATAAAAATAAAAGAGTTCTAAAAACATATTTATGTACACTTTATTTACATCTACGTATATATGTACACTTACACACACACACACACACGTATCATATGAGAGAGAGTGAGAGAATGAACGTATGTGTTATTTATGGGTGACGTCATTAGGGGTGACGCTACTTCGCGGTTTTTCACTTTTCGTGGTCGGTTCTGGAACCCATTAACCGCGATAAGTGAGGGATCACTGTAATTGTATTTTAATTGCTTTTTTGCCCATCTACTGTCACCTCTCACTTCTGTTTAACAAGCCTCTTGCACCTGTGTGTGCACTACAATGTCACCTAATCACCCTCTTTAGCCTTCTACTCACCTTTCATTGGTGTTTGTGTTAGCTTTGGGTTAGCCACAAGCTATGGCTACTAGCTCTCCTCCCCCTTCTCCTCTGGTGTGCTCTCTGTGTCAGATGTTTAGCTACACCTCTGTCTCTTTTAGTGTTAATGGTAAATGTAATAAATGTTGTCTTTTTGAGGCACTCGAGGCGACGTTGTGCGATTTGGAATCCCAGCTCTGCTGCACTGAAACACCGTCAGTGCCAGTTTATAATGACTGACTCCCCTTAGCTGCAGCGGCGCACCCTAGCATAGGGCCTGCTAGCCGTCCCCCGGCTTCCACCTGTCCTGAGCAGCCAGGAGAGAATGGGTGGGTGACGGTGAGAAGGAAGCATAGTCGGAAGCCCCTGGTTCACCACCAACCTGTTCATGTTTCTAATCACTTTTCCCCACTCAGCAACACACCCCCGCTGAGGAAAAAACTCTGATCATTGGCAACTCTATAGTCAGAAACGTGAACCTAGAGACTCCAGCAGCCATAGTCAAATGCATTCCCGGGGCCAGAGCAGGCGACATCGAGTCAAATTTGAAAATGCTGGCTAAAAGTAACTGTAAATACTCCACAATTGTTATCCACGCCGGCATTAACAACATCCAACTCCGGCAGTTGGAAGTCACAAAACTTAGTGTGGAATCGGTGTGTAACTTTGCCAAAACTGTCTGCCTCTGAAGTATTCTCTGGGACCCTCCCAAATCTGACCAGTGATGACATGTTTAGCCGCATGTCATCCTTTAACCGCTGTCTGTCTGTGTGGTGTCCTGCAAGCAATGTGGGCTACATAGACAATTGGAGCTCATTTTGGGGAAAACCTGGTCTTATTAGACGAGACGGCGTCCATCCCACTTTGGATGGTGCGTCTTTTATCTAACAATCTGGCATCATTTTTACCCAAATTTCCAAAACCTTGAGAACTCAGAGTTGGGACCAGGAAGCAGAGTCGCAGTCTTACACGCCTCTCTGCAGCTCCTCTTCATCCGCCACCCCTCAACTTAGCCCCTGTCTTCCCCATCAGAGAATCATTGTCTGCTCCCTCCAAAGTAAATAAAAATATAATATATAAGCATCCCAAAGTGATTAAACAAAAAGTTGGTAAAACTCAAATTAAACATGAAGCCTCTAAATTTAATGACTTGGCCTCTCTTCCTCCTCATAATTTAAAAATTAAATGTGGTTTGCTAAATATTAGGTCTCTAACTCCCAAGTCTCTGCTAGTCCATGATCTGTTACTTGATCATCACATTGATTTAATATCCCTTACAGAGACTTGGTTAGGGCAAGAGGATTATGATGGTTTAAATGAATCAACTCCCTCTGGTTATTTAAACTGTCAAAATTCCAGAAGTTCTGGTCATGGAGGAGGAGTAGCGACAATTTACCATTCCAAATTACTAGTGAATGTAAAGCAAAAAGCGTGTTATATTTCCTCTGAGGGCCTGGTCCTCAGTATTGGGAATTTTAGCAATTTTAGGTTAAACCCAATTTTATTTGCCATAGTTTATCATCCTCCCTCAGCCTACTTAGAGTTTTTATCCGAATTTGCTGAATTCTTAGCAGATTTAGTGCTGAAATCAGAATAATAATAATGGGGGACTTTAATATACATATAGTGTAGATAGTGATTGCCTTAATATGGCATTTAATTCAATATTAGACTCGATGGGGTTTTCTCAGAAAGTAGGAAATTCTACCCATTATCTCCACCATACGTTGGACCTTGTTCTGACATATAGCATAGAAGCAGAAAATCTGGTAGTGTCTCCTCATAATCCTGTACTGTCAGACCATTGTCTGTTAACCTTTGGTTTTACTACTTCTGACTATTTGGCTCCTATAGAAAAATATTACAACAGTAGATGCCTCTCAGATGATGCTGTTACCAAATTTATGCAGATTGTTTCCTCTATGCCATGTGTCAACACAACGGAGATAAGCTATGGAGAGCTTGCTCCTTCTGTAATTGATAGCATGGTAGATGGTGTTACAGCTTCTCTGCATCAGACTCTAGACATGGTGGCCCCTTTAAAAAAAAGTCTAATCAGAGATTTCTAACTCCTTGGTTCAACACAGAAACTCACAGCTTAAAACAGAAGACTCGTCAATTAGAAAATGGCGCTCCACTAAATTAGATGAAATCTATTTAGCTTGGAGAAATCATCTAATTTATAAAAAAAAATCTCTTAGGAAAGCTAGAACAAGTTATTATTCTGCATTAATAGAACAGAACAAGAATAATCCCAGGTTTCTTTTCAGCACTGCTAGCCAGGCTGACAGAGTCGGGACTCTGTCAATCCTAGCATTCCCTTAGAGCTTACTAGTCAGGAGTTTATGAACTTTTTCAATAATAAAATTTCATTTATCAGAGATAAAATCAGTCAGATTCTTCCCACCATTAACTTAAATACATTAACTACTACATCTCCTTCAACTGATATCTGTATGGATGAGTTTACTCCAGCTGACCTTTTAGAGTTAGACAAAATAATTTCCTCATCCCAGCCTTCAACTTGTCTTTTAGACCCTATTCCTACCAGGTTATTTAAAGAAGTCTTCCCATTTATTGGTAGCTCTATTCTTCAAATAATCAGTTCTTCATTAACTTTAGGCCATGTACCACAGGCTTTTAAAACTGCTTTAATTAAACCCTTACTCAAAAAGCTAATGCTGGATCCAGGAGTTTTAGCTAACTATAGACCAATCTCTAATCTGCCTTTCATTTCAAAAATCTTAGTTGTTGCTACACAATTATTTTACCACTTGCAGGGAAATGGTTTATTTGAAGAGTCTCAATCTGGGCTTAGAATCCATCATAGTACTGAAACAGCCTTAGTGAAGGTCACTAATGACCTCCTTATCGCATCTGATAATGGACTGGTTTCTGTACTTGTCCTTTTAGACCTTAGTGCAGCTTTTGATACTATTGATCATAATATTCTGTTTGATAGGTTAGAACACCATGTTGGACTTAATGGAACTTCATTGCAGTGGTTTAGATCTTATTTATCTGATAGGTACCAGTTTGTTCATGTCAATAATGAGTTTTCTTTCAACTCAAAGCTCAGTCACGGAGTTCCACAGGGATCTATGCTCGGCCCTATTCTTTTTAGTTTATAAATGCTTCCGTTAGGCAACATTATTAGAAAGCACTGTATACATTTTCATTGTTATGCTGATGACACACAATTATACCTGTCAATGAAGCCAGATGATAGTTATCAATTAGCCAAGTTAGAGGCCTGTCTTAAGGAAATCAAAGCTTGGATGACTTGTAATTTCCTGCTATTAAATTCAGATAAGACTGAAGTCATTCTATTTGGTCCAAAAAACCTTAGAAATACCTTTCCAAATCAAACTCTTAGTTTGGATGTGGTTCCTCTTTCTCTTAATAGTTCTGTGAGGAACCTTGGAGTTATTTTGATCAAGATCTGTTTTTTAATTTGCATATTAAACTTGTTTCTAAGACTGCCTTCTATCATTTGCATAATATTGCCAAGATTAGGAGCATCTTGTCTCAGAGTGATGCTGAGAAACTGATCCACGCTTTTGTTAGCTCTAGATTATATATATTTTTTTTTTTTTTTTTTGTTACTTATTTGTACCCGTAGGTAGATTCGGTTTGCAGTCTGGTGACAAGCCACCGGCTGCCAGTCGCTGCGTGCGTGAGCGCCCTAAACCTACATGTTTTTAGTATGCGGGAGGAAACCGGAAAAATCCCGGAGAAAACCCACGCAACACGGGGAGAACATGCAAACTCCACACAGCTCACTGTTGGTCGGGGGCTGGGATCGAACCCACGATCTCATGATCCCCACGATCCCCCGGCCGAGGGTAAACTGTGCTGCCACAGTGCTAAACCACTGCGCCACCGTGCAGCCCGTAGATTATTGTAACTCTTTATTACCAGGTTGTCCTTAAACATCTTTAAAAAAAAAAAGTCTTCACCTGATCCAAAATACTGCTGCAAGAGTTTTAACAGGTACTAGAGAGATCATCTCTCTCCGGTTCTGGCCTCCCTTCATTGGCTTCCCATAGAGTTTAGAATTAAGTTTTAAAATCCTTCTTCTTACTTACAAAGCTCTAAATAATCAGCCCCCTTTTCATTTAAAAGATCTGATTCTACCAGATTATCCTAACAGAGCACTATGCTCCCAAAATGCAGGCTTACTTGTAATACCTAGAATCTCCAAAAGTACAATGGGAGGCAGAGCCTTCAGTTATCAAGCTCCTCTCCTGTGGAACCAGCTGCCAATCTGGATTCGGGAGTCAGACTCCATCCCTGTTTTTAAGAATAGGGTTAAAGCCTTCCTTTTTGATATAGTCTATAATTAGGGAGGGCTCATCTGCCCCTTAACCCTCCCTTAGTTATGCTGCTAATAGGTTTAGACAGCTGGGGAACCTCCCACAATGCACTAGGCTTCACTCCTTTTTTCACTCTCAATGAATTTTTTTTTTTTTTTTTTTTGCTGGTCATTAACATCTGTTTGTTCTCTCCCATAGATTGAGTCCCTGTTGCGCTGTTTGCTCTCTACATGTCTGCTCTTTTCTTCTTCTTCTCTATCCCTTCACCCCCCAGCCAGCCGCAACAGATGACTGCCTCTCCTGAGCCTGGTTCTGCTGGAGGTCTCTTCCTGTTAAAAGGGAGTTTTTCCTCTCCACTGTTGCCAAGTGCTAGCTCACAGGGGATCGCCTAGTTGCTGGGGTCTTTCTGCAATTGTGGGGGTTTCCCCTACAGTTGAAAGTCCTATGAGATGACTGTTGTTGTGAAATATAAATAAAGTTGAATGTATAAATTCATATGCAATCACAGTAGCAAAAAGATTAGACTGAGATAATTCCAAGGTACGACATTACAGAAAAAAAAAATAGACAGTGGCACTTATTTTGTAAATCACATTTAGGAAAGATTTTGAACGCTGATCTGAAACATCATGCAGCATACTACCTACGATCAGCAGGACTTGTGAAAAAAAAATAGAACTATCAAGGAAAGGCTAAGAAAAACAATGGCACATAAGGGTCAAAATTGGATTTATTGCCAACCATTGGTATTGTTTTGAGAATAATACCCACCAAAGATGGTCTGTCCCCTTTCGAAGCCTTACATGGTAAGCCCTATCTAGTACCTCCTCTTTGACCATTCAGTCCAAATGATGAAGAAATTTGTTTGGCATGTTGAAAATGTTGACTCAAAAAGATTGTCCGTGCTACTCTTTCTAGGAAAGACCACACTGAAGGAGTAATTCAATTCAACTTTATTTATATAGCGCCATTTCACAACAACAGTCATCTCATAGCACTATCAACAGTAGGGGGGACCCCCACAGTTGCAGAAAGACCCCAGCAATCAGGCGATCCCCTGTGAGCAAGCACTTGGCGACGGTGGAGAGGAAAAACTCCCTTTTAACAGGAAGAAACCTCCAGCAGAACCAGGCTCAGGGAGGGGCAGTCATCTGCTGCGACTGGCTGGGGGGTGAGGGGATAGAGAAGAAGAAAAGAACAGACATGTAGAGAGCAAACAGCACGATGGGGACTCAATCTATGGGAGAGAACAAACAAATGTTAATGACCAGCAAAAAAAAAAAATTTCATAGAGAGTGAGGAAAGGAGTGAGGCCCAGTGCATTACTGGAGGTCCCCCGGCTGACTAAACCTATTAGCAGCATAACTAAGGGAGGGTTCAGAAACACATGATCCCTCCCTAATTGTAGGCTATATCAAAAAGGTAGGTTTTAGCCCTATTCTTAAAAACAGAGATCGAGTCTGACTCCCGAATCCAGATTGGCAGCTGATTCCACAGGAGAGGAGCTTGATAACTGAAGGCTCTGCCTCCCATTGTACTTTTGGAGATTCTAGGTATTACAAGTAATCCTGCATTTTGGGAGCGTAGCGCTCTGTTAGGATGATACGGTAGTATCAGATCTTTTAAATAAAAAGGAGCCTGATTGTTTAGAGCTTTGTAAGTAAGAAGAAGGATTTTAAACTTAATTCTAAACTCTATGGGAAGCCAATGAAGGGAGGCCAGAACCGGAGAGATATGATCCCTCTTTCTAGTACCTGTTAAAACTCTTGCTGCAGCATTTTGGATCAGCTGAAGACTTTTTAAAGATGTTTTAGGACAGCCTGATAATAAAGAATTACAATAATCTAATTTCGAGCTTACAAAAGCGTGGATCAGCTTCTCAGCATCACTCTGAGACAAGATGCTCCTAATCTTGGCAATATTACGCAAATGATAGAAGGCAGTCTTAGAAACAAATTTAATATGTGAATTGAAGGACAAATCCTGATCAAAAATAACTCCAAGGTTCCTCACAGAGCTATTAAGAGAAAGAGTAACTGCATCCAAACTGAAAGTTTGATTTGGAAAGGAATTTCTAAGGTTTTTTGGACCAACAAGAATGACTTCAGTCTTATCTGAATTTAATAGCAGGAAATTACAAGTCATCCAAGCTTTGATTTCCTTAAGACAGGCTTCTAACTTGGCTAATTGATTAGTATCATCTGGCTTCATTGACAGGTATAATTGTGTGTCATCTGCATAACAATGAAAATGTATACAGTGCTTTCTAATAATGTTGCCTAACGGAAGCATATATAAACTAAAAAGAGTAGGGCCTAGCACAGATCCCTGTGGAACTCCATGACTAAGCTTTGAGCTGAAAGAAAACTCATCATTTACATGAACAAACTGGAACCTATCAGATAAATAAGATCTAAACCACTGCAACGAAGTTCCATTAAGTCCAACATAGTGTTCTAATCTATCAAGTAGAATATTATGATCAATAGTATCAAAAGCTGCACTAAGATCTAAAAGGACAAGTACAGAAACTAGTCCATTATCAGATGCAATGAGGAGGTCATTAGTGACCTTCACTAAGGCTGTTTCAGTACTATGATGGATTCTAAACCCAGATTGAAACTCTTCAAGTAAACCATTTCCCTGCAGGTGGTCAAATAATTGCGTGGCAACAACTCTTTCTAAGATTTTTGAAATGAAAGGGAGATTAGAGATTGGTCTATAGTTAGCTAAAGCTCCTGGAGTTAGCGTTGGCTTTTTGAGTAAGGGTTTAATTACAGCCGTTTTAAAAGCCTGCGGTACATGGCCTAAAGTTAATGAAGAATTGATTATATGAAGAATAAAGCTACCAATAAGTGGGAAGACTTCTTTAAATAACCCGGTAGGAATAGGGTCTAAAAGACAAGTTGAAGGTTTGGATGAGGAAACTATTTTGTCTAACTCATAAAGGTCGATTGGAGTAAACTCATCAAGACAGACATCAATAGAAGGAGTTGTAGTAGTTACAGTATTTAAGTTAACTGTGGGAAGAATCTGATTGATTTTATCTCTGATGGATGAAATTTTATTATTGAAAAAGTTCATAAAGTCCTGACTAGTAAGCTCTAAGGGGATGCTAGGATTGACAGAGTCTTGACTCTTTGTCAACCTGGCTACAGTACTGAAAAGAAACCTGGGATTATTCTTGTTCTCTTCTATTAATGCAGAGTAATAACTCGTTCTAGCTTTTCTAAGAGATTTTTTATAAATTAAAAGATGATTTCTCCAAGCTAAATAGATTTCATCTAAATTAGTAGAGCGCCATTTTCTTTCTAATTGACGAGTCTTCTGTTTTAAGCTACGAGTTTCTGTGTTGAACCAAGGAGTTAAAAATCTCTGATTAGACTTTCTCTTTTTTAAGGGGGCCACCAAGTCTAGAGCCTGATGCAGAGAAGCTGAAACACTATCCACCATGTTATCAATTACAGAATGAGCAAGCTGTCTATAGCTTATTTCCGTTGTGTTGACACATGGCATAGAGGAAACAATCTGCATAAATTTGGAAACAGCATCATCTGAGAGGCATCTACTGTGATAATATTTTTCTTTAGGAGCCAAATAGTCAGAAATAGTAAAATCAAAGGTTAACAGACAATGGTCTGACAGTACAGGGTTATGAGGAGACACTACAAGATTTTCTATTTCTATGCCATATGTCAGAACAAGGTCCAATGTATGGTGGAGGTAATGAGTAGAATTTCCTACTTTCTGAGAAAACCCAATCGAGTCTAATATTGAATTAAAAGCCACATTAAGGCAGTCACTATCTACATCCACATGTATATTAAAGTCCCCTACTATAACTATTCTATCAGATTTCAGCACTAAATCAGCTAAGAAATCAGCAAATTCGGATAAAAATTCTGAATAGGTTGATGGGGGACGATAAACTATGGCAAATAAAATTGGGTTTAACCTGAAATTGCTAAAGTGCCCAACACTGAGGACCAGGCCCTCAAAGGAATTATAACATGTTTTTTGCTTTACATTAACTAGTAATTTGGAATGGTAAATTGTTGCTACTCCTCCTCCACGACCAGAACTTCTGGGATTTTGACAGTTTAAATAACCAGAGGGAGCTGATTCATTTAAACCAACATAATCCTGTTGCCCTAACCAAGTCTCTGTAAGGGAAATTAAATCAATCTGATGATCAATTAACAAATCATGGACTAACAGAGACTTGGGAGTTAGAGACCTAATATTTAATAAACCACATTTAATTTTTAAATTATGAGGAGGAACAGAGGCCAAATCATTCAATTTAGAGGCTTTATGTTTAATTTGAGTTTTACCAATATTTTGCTTTATCACTTTGGGATGCTTATACATTATATTTTTATTTACTTTGGAGGGAGCAGACAACGATTCTCTGATGGGGAAGACAGGGGCTAAGCTGAGGGGTGGCGGATGAAGAGGAGCTGCAGAGAGGCGTGTAGGACTACTACTCTGCTTCCTGGTCCCAACTCTGAGTAGTCACGGTTTTGGAAATTTGGATAAAAAAGATGCCAGATTGTTAGATAAATGAGAAGCACCATCCAAAGTGGGATGAATGCTGTCTCGTCTCATAAGACCAGGTTTTCCCCAAAAAGAGCTCCAATTGTCAATGTAGCCCACGTCATTTTTAGGACACCACACAGACAGCCAGCGGTTCAAGGATGACGAGCGACTAAACATGTCATCACTGGTCAGATTGGGGAGGGGCCCAGAGAATACTACAGTGGCAGACATCGTTTTTGCAAACTCACACACCGATTCTATATTAAGTTTCGTGACTTCCGACTGCCGGAGACGGATGTCATTAATGCCGGCGTGAATAACAATTGTGGAATATTTACAGTTACTTTTAGCCAGCATTTTCAAATTTGACTCGATGTCGCCTGCTCTGGCCCCAGGGATGCATGTGACTATGGCCGCTGGAGTCTCTAGGTTCACGTTCACGATTGTGCCACAGTAATCACTGTGAAACCAGGAGACTGGGTCCTCATCAAAGCTGTAAAAAAGGATTGCTGTAAAAAAGCAATCCTGGTCTGACACACCATGGCAAGGACCACATAATGTAATGCTGTCCACACCCACAGCAGCAAAGGTAGAAGGTAGACACCTGGGTGCATCTCACACATTGTAAATCATTACCAGAAGACGTACACCTCCCGGAGAGACACAGCCATAGGGAGTGGTGCTGCTGTGTGAGGAAGCCTGAGGGATACAAAGGGAGGCAGGTACCTTAGCTGACCTGTTTGTCTCAACCTCAGTGAAGATTAAACAGTCCATGGCAGATAGATAACATCCGATATGGCTGACCAGGACTGTCCTCTCTGGGAAAGAAGACGTAGAGTGGAAAGATTTGAAATGTGGACTTGTATGTGTTTGTTTTGTTAACCACTTGCACTCC
This sequence comes from Pholidichthys leucotaenia, assembly GCA_020510985.1. NCBI lineage: Eukaryota > Metazoa > Chordata > Actinopteri > Cichliformes > Pholidichthyidae > Pholidichthys > Pholidichthys leucotaenia. The sequence continues at coordinate 18,131,978 of CM035839.1, read as the reverse complement.
GGGCAATTTTCCTAAAAAGGCCAAAAAATAACGTGCCCAAAGTAAATCGAAAGCTGTTATTCAACCCTTTGCAGTATCTTCATGGGGTTGGTCTCATTTAAAAGAAAACACTTTGAATTTTTTGGCAAAAAAAACATAATCTCTCTACGTGCTCCGGCCACTGAGTTACAGTCATCTAAACATACTGAACTTGAAGAAAAAAAATTGGACACAGTGTTTTTTTGGATACAAATGCTTGTAAATAACACACAGCTGTCCGATCCGGCTGGAAAATGCAACAGAAATGTAGAACCAAGTGTTATCCAGCTGAGATCCAAATTTGGTAACAATACCACAAAAAATGAATATTTTACACAGCTTTGTTCTCAGGCTGTTCCCAGGCGTTTTGGAACTGTGCCAAATTGTGCCAAATGGCACAGTTTGGAAAAACGTCTGTAACTTTTGAATAATTCAATGTAGAATCTTCATTTTAGGCTCTAATGAAAGGTCACACTCAGGGCTGTGTCTGTGTGTGTGTGTGTGTGGGCGGGGGGTCGTCCCCCCCCCCCCGCTACCAAGGACCGAGTTCGGCCCTCGCTACATGACGGATTACACTCCTTGCATGTTTTCACAGCGGCTCCCCCCCCGCCCCTCGCTACTGTGTGTGTGTGTGGGGGGGGAACCGTGAACGCCCCCCCCCCTCGCTACAGAAGAGGGCCATCGCTACATGATGGAATAGAATCATATGCTTTCCCCCGCGGACCGGGAGGCGTTCGGACCGTGAACGCCCCCCCCGCTCCTCTTCTGCAGCGGGGGGGGGGGGCGTTCACGGTCCGAACACGGCAAATGAACCGTTTATCACGGCGCACGCACTTCGTACTTCGTGCGCAGTACAGTTGTAATTTACCGATCGGTCAAAAGTCATTTTTGGATTACAGTTTTTAGGGATAAATGATAATTTAGCTTATAACACCTTACCTCTTCAAAGCAGCAGAATGGCGAATGATTTACGACTTTTGTCGTCGGCCTCCGTCTATTCTGCTGGAATGAGTGCAGGTCCCACTTGTGGGTGTTCTCCATGCTGCTGGGTGAGCCTGGGTCTGTAGTAGATTCGTCCAGCGTCCTTTTTCATCTGTTGCAACAGTAAATCTCTCTTCACCCAGCCTGAATTTCTGTGCTTCAAATGGCTCCTGCATTCACAGTAGGCGGGTCCTCCTTCCTAGATTTTCATTCATTGGCTCTTCAAGGTTTCAGAAACCCAATTCAAGGCTCTTATTAGTCAAATGAGAGGTCAATCAGATGAACTAATCTGTTCGCGGCTGTCTGCAGCTTTTTTTTTTCAGTGGCGCTTGGAGGCCAGCACCATCTCCATTTGCCCCATCATGCGTCATGCGTCCAAGCGCGCACGAAGGCGCTCTCGTGCGCCCTAGAACGCAGAGACTTGCCCGCCCGCGGAACAATGGAGTGCAAGTGGTTAATTGCAGCTCTGCTTATATGGCTATTTATGACGGTTCCTTTGCCAATCCAGGTTAACAGAAATACCAGAGATAAGCCATTGTCAGATCCACATGGAGCAAAAATAGAAATAAAAGTTCAAAAAGGGAATGCCACTACCGTTACATTTGATTTATGCTCAGTTATAGAGTGTGGTTATACAGTAACGAGCCCGCTTGGAAGGGATATGATGCCTATA